>CM065903.1:50295000-55950000 GCA_033439115.1 Firmiana major
AACTGCAGTGCGTTAGTAGAAACCCAACTTTGTTGACGCTACAACAATGAAGAAAAAAGCTTTACTACTCCTTAGTTGGCGAGGGTGATAGATGCTGGTATTGGCTGGGACTTGGTTGGAAGCTGAAAATCAAGAACGAGAAGAGGAGCTGAGTCAAAATAGAGGAGTGAGAGCTGGCTAGTAAATGGTGAAGCAGTGAGGAGCCAGATGGGGAGAGTAGGGCCAGCGAAGGAATGATTAACTTGCTGCCACCGAGAGGTTGCAGCAGCAGTCGAGACAACTAATCCTCAAAATCGAGTCGTGGTCGCGGCAGGAGCTGAGGTAATCAGGGGTAGAGCAGCACGCCAGAGGGACTGGTCCGTTGAGTAGAGCAAGTGTAAGAGGCTGATCTGGCTGACCCCCGAAGCTGAAACAAAGGAACTTCAACCTCTGAAACGAAAGTAAAAGAGATGAGAAGAGAGACGAAAAACCTAGAAAGAGGAGGGCGTAAAAATGGTAGAGAAGAAGGATGAAGTAGAAGGTGGCTAAAAGTGAGACCCCGTATAGGTTTAACCTTATATATATACATGTAAATGAATTCATAAGTATGGTGATATACTTGTAATGTGAATTATATCTAATGTAAGTCCATAAGTTTAGGGTACACACATGTAATAGAAGTTGTGATTGTACGTACAAGTCACATTATATATGAATCTGAAGAAATAGACTTAAACATGGGAAGAATGTGAGTGAAATAGAATATGAGTCGTGTGGTAAAATGGAAGGAAGATTTGCATAAGTTGTGCACTTCCATTCAGTTTATATTAAGCACCTTTGGTTATACAAAGATTACACACAAGTTTTAATGTGTATAAGGTATTAATGGATGCCATTTTCAAGTCTCAAAGGTGATCAGATGGAAAAATGACTAAGGCAGTAATTGAGGGATTGTTTGGTATGTGTTGCTATAGAAAATCTGGAAATATGAAGGTCAGATCGATCTCATAGGATGGGAGATCGATCTGGAAGAGACAGAATGCTCTTATTTGAGTAATTGAATAGAGCAGATCGATCTCCAAGGGAGTCAGATCGATCTCCTTAGCTCTCAGGTTGGAAGCAGATCGATCTCCCCTAAGACCAGATCGATCCCATAAGCTTCTGTTTGATAACAGATCGATCTCAAGTCTCGATAAATCGATCTCCTACTTCAAATGTCTTGGAAAATAGGGATTTAAAGGGACCAGATCGATCTCCTCCTAGAGCAGATTGATCTCATCAAGCTGAATCTATAAATAGGAGCAGTTGAATCTACAGATTTCGGGACAAAACCATTTCTTTTCATTTCAACTCAAAAACCTAGTTTTCTCACTCCTAAATCCAGTCATTTTCAGTAAGATTTGGGGGAAGCTAGTAGAGACAAAGTTGTTAACATCAGAGAGAAGAACAACATAGTTGGGAGGCCTTTTCCCCATTTGTTGGATTTATGCAACAAGGTGTATTTCCATTGGAGTAAGGAGGAAATCGAGCTAGGTGAGTTTCTAAGGCAAATACCCAAGAACATTTGTTTGGATATTGATGTGGAAAATAAGTAGTATGCATAAAAATGATAGAAACTACCTAGAAAGTAAAGAACCCACCATAACCTAGAAATGGTGTAGTGTAAGAAAGTGGAATGTAGAAGCATTAATGATGAATGAGTTATCTTAAGAGGACGATTATGTTGTGGGTATGATTTGGATGTGTTGATATTGGGATAAATTGTGAGATTTACCATAAGGGGTAAAACGTATATTTAAGGCATTGGATAAATGCTTAGTTGAACAAGAGTTAGAAATGTTAACCCAAGTACTTGATGGATGAATTGCAGTTCCCGACGATACACCAGAGCAAGTCGAGATAAGAACGCGATAAGTATAAAGGAGGACAATTGCACACAAGCAAATCGAGGTAAGGGACTATGTGTTAGCTATAGAGATGTTCGTATGTATTTTACGACAATTTCATAGATATATCACTAGAATTAGTACGACACTACAATTCTATGAAATGATATGGAAGCATGAAATATACTATGATATATATGTATTGAGAAATGGGATGGGGTAAGGAAATAGCATGATATACATGTTTTCAATGTTTTTCTCAATTTTTGTATCGATATTGGTGATTGAGAAATGATGATGATAGGTTGGCTAATTTTACATGTTTTAGCATGAAGAGGCATGCTGCATAAATAAACATGTTTTGAGTTTTAAAAAGAGAAAATAGCCATCTATCGAATTTGAGATGAGATTGGTGTTTGAACTCTAGCTCACACCCGTTTTAATGACTTGACTATGTGCTGGAGTGTTAGCTCACACATGTTTCTATGCTTTTGATGTGCCGTGTTGGAGTTTAACTTGCACGATGGTTTTGAGAAAGTGTTGGAGCTTTGCTTGCACTTGTTTTTATTGAGTTAAGGTAAACCTGGGGGTCTGGGACCCAAGGGGATGCCAGCCGACGACTTTTGAATGGCTGGGCCTTAACGATAAATCGTACCGTACTAGAGCCTTGCGATGACTGTGTGTCGTGCTGCATGCTCGCCTGGTATATGAGACATGGTTCATGATGAAAAGTCCATTGGAGTTGGAGTATGGACTTGGGTCCACGGTCGTACGTAGTACTGTGTACTTGTCCGTTGGTATACTATGTACCATGCTGGGTGCACGTGAGAACGAGTATTGCGTAGATAACACATGGCGTACCTTATACCGTGAGTATATGAGGAGATTAGGTTGATTGAGATGAGCCGGAGGTAGGACTGACCTATCTCCCTTCAGGCGAAGTGATACCCTGTGCACACCTGATCAGTGAGGCTTGGGATCACTGACTATGGCCATATGTCGTGGATATTTGATTGCCAAAAATTTCATGTCTGTCTTAGAGATTCGAGAAATAGAGACAATCTGAGAAAAGAAAGAGATTTGAGGAAATGAAATGATTGAGAAAGTAAAGAGATTTTGTGTCTTGATAAATTTCTTATTTAAGGACTTGTGTCATAAGGGCATTGTTTTATGAATCATGTTTTAAAATGGAAGCATGACATATATGATTTACATGAAAATGTAAATGAGAAATGTATGTTTAAAAGCATTTTTGTATAATATTTCTATTTATAATGAAAACATGGTTTTGGTTTATACATGCATGGGCTATGTAGGCAGTACGGTATCTACCTGCTAGCATTCATTTTCTTACTGAGCTGTGGTTTGCTCATCCCACTATTTTCCCCCTCCAGGTACTGAAAAGTAGGAGAGTGGTGGTCTCTAGATTTCTTTTCGAGTTGGACAGCTTCTGTCAGTTATGAAGGTATAAGAATTGTAGACACAAACGTACTTTGTATCTATCTTGTCGTATCGCACAATTATACCTTGAAATTGTAAACATTTTTATAGGGATGTTATGTAAAGATATTATTATACAATTAATTTTGTATATTTACACACACCTGGGAGTGTGAATTAAATTTTAAATATTTTCGTTGTAAATTCAAGGAACTTTAGTAATTGTATCGCCTCACAGCCCAACTTTATCTCAACTGTAGTTGAGTAAGCATGGATAAAGAACACTTGGAATTAGGGTGTGACAGATTTGGTATCAGACCATGGTTGGTCTGATGTGAGTCTATGTTTAGGACTAAGAAACATACATCTCCAAGTTATTGTGCGATATTTAGATACAAATATGTATACGGAGCTGGTAGTGAATTAAACGTTTGTTATAAATGCAGGCTTGAGAGATATGCTTGAGAGACACCACAAGAGGGGAGAGAGCTCGAGAGCTCAAGGGCGGAATGACAGGACTGAAAGGCACAGTAGATCGTCCTCTAGTCATGAGCCCCTGGAACACATAGAGGTTTTCGATCCTCGGATAGCCTGATTAGAGGAAGACATGCGCACGATGATGACCATGATGGGTCAGATTATGGCTAGGTTTGAGGGTACACTTGGTACAATGAAACAAGCTGCATCGAATCCCCCAGCAGCTGTACCTAAACTTGAGAATGTTGCATCTGCACAACCTGAATTGGTTAGGCCACGAGATCCCCATATTCGACCAGTACCTCCTCTAGTAGCCCCACAACAGTATGATGAGGATGATTCGGGGTATGGATATGACTATGATATGGAGAGGTTGAGGCATTTCATGGATTTCAAGCCTCATTCTTTTAGCGGAGTAAAGGATCTGGCATTGGTTAAGGACTGGATCAGTCAGATGGAGAAGATATTCAACTTCAGTAGATGTTCGGCTATGGAGAGAGTAGCGCTTGCGGCTTTTATACTGAAAGACGAAGCAGAGCACTGGTGGAAGTCCACCAGGCCTATGTTGAGAGCTCAGGGTATGGCTATCAGGTGGGATATGTTCTTGGGCGCTTTCAAAGAGCAATACATCCTAGATACAGCTCGACGTAGGTTACAGATGGAATTTTTAAATCTGACGCAAGGAAATCGAACAGTTGACGATTACGAGTCATGATTCACCTCACTGGGTAGATATGATCCGGACTCGATCAGGAGCGAAGCTATAAGGGTCTGCAGATTTGTGGATGGATTGAGGCTTTTAATTCGTGCGAAGTTGGCCCTGTTTGATGTCGCTACATATAGAGAAGCTGTGCGACGGGCCCAGTTATGTGAGAAGGATTATGACCTGTAGATTTTTTAGTTTAGTTGGGGTAAGGACAAGGGTCCAAGGAAGCTGGGAGATGGTAAGAGTGCCAAATTTGGTCAAAAATTCATGAGTAAGCATCGGAGAGAGGCAAATGAGTTCCAAAAAAAAGGCTACTAGACCTTTTATGCCTCTGACTCAGACACGAGCTAGTGGCATAGTGATCGGTGGCCCCCGATCGACTACGAATTAGTGTAGAGCATGTGGCTGATGTCGTGGTGGTAAGCCCTATTATCTTCAAAGTACACGATGCTTCAGATGTGGTAAATTTGGGCATTATGCCAGAGAGTGCCCGAAGATAGTGGAGATAGTTCCCTAGAGGGTTAAGGAGCCAGAGAGAGTTCCTACAGTTACACCTCCTGCAAGAAAGAAAACCTCGGCTAAAGAAAAAAGGAAATAAGTTGTGGGTCAAGGTAAGGTGTATGCGACAGACCAGGTATCAGCTGATACCTCTTCTGAAGTAATAAAAGGTACAATCTTGATTTTCAACTTGGAGGTTATAGCTTTGTTTGATTCTGGTGCTACGCATTCTTTTATATCACCTGCATGTGCATCGAAGTTAAAAGGTCTTGTAGAACCCACATACTTAAGTAGGACTTTATTAATAAGTACTCCAATAAGAGGTAGCCAATTAGCTGAGCAAGTGTATAAAGACTGTAAAGTGAGGGTAGGGGATAAGTGCATGATAGCCAATCTAATCTTTTTAAATATGTATGACATTGATGTAATCTTGGGAATGGATTGGTTAGCTACCAATCATGCTGTCATAGACTGTCGTTTAAAGTCCATTAAGTTTGCTTTACCTGAAGAATATGTTGTAAGATTTTAAGAGAAGAAATGAAATCTTGAATTTTATGACAAGTAAAGTACATTGGTATGAATGACTTGAATGTTGTTTTGAAGGTTTTATTGCTTATGTGGTGGATTTGGACAAAGTACATCCGGATATGGATGACATTCCAGTGGTTAGAGAATTCCCTAATACCTTTCCAGATGACCTACCGGGATTGCCACCAGATAGAGAAATGGAGTTTGGTATAGACTTGACGCCTGGAACCGAGCCAATATCCAAGTCACCATATAGTATGGCTCTAGTTGAGCTAGAGGAGTTAAGAAAATAGTTGCAAGATATGCTAGATAAGGGGTTTATAAGACCGAACGTCTTACCATGGGGAGCTTCGGTATTGTTTATGAAGAAGAGAGATGGGAGCCTTAGGTTGTGTATTGACTATAGGATGTTGAACAAGGCTACCATCAAGAATAAGTATCCCTTGCCGCATATCGATGACCTATTAGATCAGCTTCGAGGAGCGCAGATCTTTTTCAAGATAAATATGAGGTCTGGGTATCATCAATTAAAGATTCAGAGGGAGGATGTGCCCAAGACAGCTTTTCGCATCTGCTATGGTCAATACGAATTCCTAGTGATGCCTTTCGAGTTAACCAATGCGCCAGCAGCTTTTATGGCTCTAATGAATGAGATATTTAAGCCACACCTGGACCAGTTCGTGATTGATTTCATTGAGGATATATTGGTGTATTCAAGGTCCAGAGAAGAGCATGAGCAGCACTTGAGGATTATTTTGCAAACCCTCAAAGAGAGAAGGATGTATTCCAAACTAAGTAAATGTGACTTTTGGCTAGAGCAGATTTCTTTTATCGGTCATGTTGTATCAAAGGCTGGGGTGTCAGTAGATCCATCTAAGATTGAGGCCATTGTACAGTAGGAACAACCCAGGACAGTCATAGAGATCAGAAGCTTTTTGGGCTTGGCAGGTTACTACCGGAGATTTGTAGAGGGTTTCTCTAGATTGGCCCTCCATTGACACATTTTACGAGGAAGAGTGTGGAGTTTATATGGGATGAAGCTTGTGAGAGGAGTTTTCAAGAAATTAAGTGCAGATTAACCACCGCGCCAGTTCTTATCATCCCTAATAGTTCAGGAAACTACTCGGTGTATACAGATGCTTTGCATCAAGGACTAGGCTGTGTTTTGATGCAAGACAGAAAGGTAGTAGCTTATGGATCGAGATAGCTAAAAGATCATGAGAAGAACTACCCCACTCACGATTTGAAGTTGGCAGTCGTAGTATTCGCGTTGAAGATATGGTGCCACTACTTGTATGGTTAGAGATTTCAGATCTTTACGGATCACAAGAGTCTGAAGTATTTATTCTCATAGAAGGAGTTAAATATAAGACACAGAAGGTGGTTAGAACTCCTCAAAGACTATGATTATGAGATTTTATACCACCCGAGGAAGGCAAATGTGGTTGTCGATGCATTGAGTAGAAAGAGTCTCGGGTTGGTATCACATATGATGGTTAGAGAGCACGAGTGTTGAAGCAATTCATGAACCTTAGTCTGGATATGACCCTACCTAAGATTAGCAGCTATGGGATTATCGCTAGCTTGAAATTAAAACTGGAGTTAATTGAGAGAATCCGACAAGCTCAACAAATTGATCAATGGTGTATTGATATGATTAGCTAAATTCAGAAGGGTAAGGGTACGAAATTTGAATTGAGTAAAGTGCAAAAATAGAATGTGTGTTCCTAAAGATTCAGAGCTGAGGAAGATGATCTTATCAGAGGCTCACTCATCGAGATATACAGTACACCCGGGGAGTAGTAAAATGTATCAGAATCTTTGGAAGGTGTATTAGTGGTCTGGAATGAAGAGGGACATAGCTGAGTATGTTGCTAGATGTCTCATTTTTTAGCAAGTAAAAGTTGAACATCAAAAACCAAGTGGATTGTTACAACCTCTACCAGTACCGACATGGAAGTGGGAGCACGTCACCATGGACTTTGTGATGGGGTTACCGAGAACCTGTAAGAACCATGATGCTATATGGGTGATAGCAGATCGGTTAACGAAATCGACACACTTTTTATCCATGAGATCTACAGATACATTGAGTGTACTGGCGAACCTGTATGTGCAGGAAATAGCGAAATTGCATGGAGTCCCAGTGAGTGTTGTTTCTGATTAGGATGCCCGCTTCACTTCCCACTTTTGGGGACATTTTCAGGAAGCGATGGGGAATTAGTTGAGCTTTAGCACCGCTTTTCATCCTCAGACAGATGGTCAGTCAGAGAGGACTATACAGACCCTAGAGGATATGTTGAAAGAGTGTGTGCTGAATTTTAGAGGCTCATGGGACGATCACTTACCATTGATTGAGTTCGCCTACAATAATAGTTATCACTCAAGTACTGGTATGGCCCTTTATAAGGCACTATACAATCGTAGATGTCGATCGCCCATTGGATGGGAAGAGGTTGGTAACAGACAGTTGCTTGCTCCCGATTTGGTTAAACAAGCCTCCGAGGATGTTCAGATAATATGCGAGAAGCTGCGAACAGCTCAAAGTCGACAAAAGAGCTACACTGATAGGAGATGGAGACAACTTGAGTTTGATGTGGGTGAGTCTGTATTTTTGAAAGTATCTCCTTCTAAGGGAATAATAAGGTTCGGGAAGAAAGGAAAACTAAGTCCTCATTATATTGGTCCCTTCGAGATTTTGGATAGAGTGGGAGATGGAGCATATATGCTAGCCTTGCCACCTGAACTAGCGGAAGTCCACAATGTCTTCCATGTTTCTATGCTTCGGAAGTACTACCCGGATCTAACACATGTAATTAGCTATGAGCCATTAGAGCTCAAAGAGGATATGTCGTATGTTGAGAGACCTATTTAGATATTGGACAGAAAAGAGAAGGTGTTGCGGAACAAGATGATTTCATTGGTTAAGGTTTTGTGGCAACATCACACTGTGGAAGAGGCCACATGGGAATTTGAGAGTTTGATGCGGGAGAAGTATCCTGAGTTATTCACAGAATGATTGGTTCAAATTTGGAGGACCAAATTTTCTAAGTGGGGGAGAATGTGAGACCCCGTATAGGTTTAACCTTATATATATACATGTAAATGAATTCATAAGTATGGTGATATACTTGTAATGTGTATTATAAGTAATGTAAGTCCATAAGTTTAGGGTACACACATGTAATAGAAGTTGTGATTGTACGTACAAGTCACATTATATATGAATATGAAGAAATAGACTTAAACATGGGAAGAATGTGAGTGAAATAGAATATGAGTCGTGTGGTAAAATGAAAGGAAGATTTACATAAGTTGTGCACTTCCATTCGATTTATATTAAGCACCTTTGGTTATACAAAGATTACACACAAGTTTTAATGTGTATAAGGTATTAATGGATGCCATTTTTAAGTCTCAAAGGTGATCAGATGGAAAAATGACTAAGGCAGTAATTGAGGGATTGTTTTGGTATGTGTTGCTGCAGAAAATTTGGAAATATGAAGGTCAAATCGATCTCATAGGACGAGAGATCGATCTAGAAGAGCCAGGATGCTCTTATTTGAGTAATGGAATAGAGCAGATTGAGCTCCAATGGAGTCAGATCGATCTCCCCTAAGACAAGATCGATCTCCTTAAGCTTCTGTTTGACAGCGGATCAATCTCAAGCCTCGACAGATCGATCTCCTACTTCAAATGTCTTGGAAAAGAGGGATTTAAATGGACCAGATCGATCCCTTCCTAGAGTAGATCGATCTCATCAAGCTGAATCTATAAATATGAGCAGTTGGATCTGCAGATTTCGGGATAAAACCATTTCTTTTCATTTCAACTCAAAAACCTAGCTTTCTCACTCCTAAATCCAGCCATTTTCAGTAAGATTTGAGGGAAGCTATTAGAGACAAAGTTGTTTGCATTAGAGAGAAGAACAACATAGTTAGGAGGCCTTTTCCCCATTTGTTGGATTTATGCAATAAGGTGTATTTCCATTAGAGCAAGGAGGAAATCGAGCTAGGTGAGTTTCTAATGCAAATACCCAAGTACATTTGTTTGGATATTAATGTGGAAAATGATTAGTATACATAAAAATGATAGAAACTACCTAGAAAGTAAAGAATCCAACATAACCTAGAAATGGTGTAGTGTGAGAAAGTGGAATGTAGAAGCATTAATGATGAATGAGTTATCTTAAGAGGACGATTATGTTGTGGATATGATTTGGATGTGTTGATATTGGGATAAATTGTGAGATTTACCATAAGGGGTAAAATATATATTTAAGGCATTGGATAAATGCTTAGTTGAATAAGAGTTAGAAGCGTTAACTCAAGTACTTGATGGATGAATTGCAGTTCCCAATGATACACTAGAGCAAGTCGAGATAAGAACGCGAGAAGTATAAAGGAGGACCGTTGCACACAAGTAAATCAAGGTAAGGGACTGTGTGTTAGCTATAGAGATGTTCGTACGTATTTTATGGTAATTTCGTAGATATATCGCTAGAATTAGTACGACACTACAATTCTATGAAATGATATGGAAGCATGATATATATGTATTGATAAATGGGATGGGGTAAGGAAATAGCATGATATGCATGTTTTCAATGTTTTTCTCAATTTTTGTATCGATATTGGTGATTGAGAAATGATGATGATAGGTTGGCTAATTTTACATATTTTAGCATGAAGAGACTTGCTGCATAAATAAACATGTTTTGAGTTTTAAAAAGAGAAAATAGCCATCTATCGAATTTGAGATGAGATTGGTGTTTGAGCTCTAGCTCACACCCGTTTTAATGACTTGACTATGTGCTGGAGTGTTAGCTCACACATGTTTCTATGCTTTTGATGTGCCGTGCTGGAGTTTAACTCGGACGATGGTTTTGAGAAAGTGTCGGAGCTTTGCTCGCACCTGTTTTTATTGAGTTGAGGTAAACTTAGGGATCTGGGACCTAAGAGGATGCCAGCCGACGGCCTTTGAACGGGCTGCGCCTTAACGATAAATCATACCATGCTGGAGCCTTACGATGTCTGTGTGTCATGCTGCATGCTCGCCTGGTATATGAGACATGGTTCATGATAAAAAGTCCATCAGAGTTGGAGTATGGACTTGGGTCCACGGTCGTACGTAGTACTGTGTAGTTGTCTGTTGGTATACTATGTACCATGCTGGGTGCACGTGAGGACTAGTATCGCGTAGATAACACATGGCGTAACTTATATCATGAGTATATGAGGAGATGAAGTTGATTGAGATGTGTCGGAGGGTAGGACTGACCTATCCCCCTTCAGGCGAAGTGATGCCCTGTGTGCACATGATCAGTGAGGCCTGGGATCACTGACTATGGCCATATGTCATGGATATTTGATTGTCGAAAATTTCATGCCTGTCTCAAAGATTCGAGAAACAGAGATAATCTCAGAAAAGAAAGAGATTTGAGGAAAAGAAATGATTGAGAAAGTAAAGAGATTTTGTGTTTTGATAAATCTCTGATTTAAGCACTTGTGTCGTGAGGACATTGTTTTATGAATCATGTTTTAAAATGGAAGCGTGACATATATGATTTACATGAAAATGCAAATGAGAAATGCATGTTTGAAAGCATTTTCGTATAATATTTCAATTTATAATGAAAACATGGTTTTGGTTTATACATGCATGAGCTATGTAGGTAGTACGGTATCTACCTGCTAGCATTTATTTCCTTACTGAGCTGTGGTTTGCTCATCCCACTATTTCCCCCTTCAGGTACTGAAAAGTAGGAGAGCAGTGGTCTCCAGATTTCTTTTGGAGTTGGACAGCTTCCGCAGTTGTGAAGGTATAAGAATTGTATACACATGTCACGACCCAAATTACCTAAAAATCAGAGTAAATTTTTCGCTTTTTAATGTCCTTACCCGTCGTGAACAGTTACACTACTAAACAGTTGGGCTATGATTCGGTGTTAGTCACCTCTCACCTATTTACCATTCCATTTTCACCTTTCATTTACATATCAATTTGTTTAAACTAAATACATCCCCAATGTTACATTCATATACAGTACTGTGCATCTATATGTTCAGATACAAAATTGTATAAATGTGTATACCTGATCTTGATAAGAAGCAGCGGATAACCGAGATGCGAGACTATTATTGCTCTCTTCTACTGAATATACCCTGTGGGGTGGAAAATGAAAGGGTGAGCGAAACGTGCTCAGTAAGGCAATAATGTAAGCAGGTAGATAACTATACTATCTACGTGCTGATAATGTCATGATGTAAAAGTCGTTTACTTTCGGAGCATGAGATAAGATTAAAACAATGCCACATGTATGTATATATCATATACAAGAAATCATGAAATCGACATATAAAGCACACATGGAAAATCATCATGTATGACATCTCATGCTCGTCACATTAAAACTTATTTATTTCATCATAAACTCTCACTTTAAAACTCATTTGTTTCATTATAAAATAACTTCATCAAGGTCAAACCCATCTCTCGGGAATACCCTGATTCATTAAATCACATCTCTTTTAAAAACATAAATCGGGACTTACCCCTCCATTGGGTTTGTCCTGGTCTATCCAGACCGTACGATATCATTTGAGGCATGTAGGTTACTGTATGAAAATCGAGGACTATGGCCATACTTTGTCCCTGTGATCTCAGGCTACAAGGATCCCGGTGTACGGGGTATCACAACTGCAACGGGAGGTGGGGTCAAGTCCTACCCCCCAGAATATCGAGTAACATCATAGAGTCATCATGACTGCACGGTACAGCGTACTCCGTGTGACATACACGGTACATCGTACTCCGTGAACCCATATCATAGTTTGGTGGTGCCTGCCGTAGGTCTTATCCACCCCAATACTATGTCGATAACCAACCCATGTCTCAAAGTATGCGTGCGAGCATCTCAACTCTCTGTGACACACAGTCTACAGGAGGCTTTCGCACGACTATATGCATGTCAACTCACGTCTAGTGCGAGCGAAGCTCCAGCACCACGCTATGCATATCATGATATCTAAAATCTCGTGCGAGCGAAGCTCCAGCACGATTTTGTGCACACACAAATTTCTCGTACGAGCAATGCTCCAGTACGGCTTTTCATGAGAAATAAATCAGTAAACTTGAGTGCGAGTAGGACTCTAGCACTCTTTTTTACCCGTGTAAATATGATAGGTGGCTCAATTTTAATAAAACATCTTTTAAAATAGTAACCGGTACAAACCGGTACCCTTTCGTATACTTCACGAAATCAATAGCCAACCTATATGCATATTAGCTTAAATCAAAGCAATATAATCATATAAAGCATTAAAAACATGAAATCATGCAATTTATCTGCCTTACTACCCTTTTTGTAAATTTTACTCTCAGGGGTAAAATTGTCATTTTTCCTTTATTCACCTATGCCCCGGTTTTCGCAAAATTATTTTCTCTTTTCTAGATAGTTTAATAAATTCTAGACCCTGTAAATCCCCTCAAAATACGTATAGGTATCTCTATATACCTACAAAATTCCCTTACCTTATTTTCCTGTCGAATCTGACCTTTCCTCTGATGTCACGTCGCGCAGTCCGATCTGCTCTCAATCCAATGTCTGAAACTGCGTATAAATATTCCTCAGGTCAGATATTATACAACTTAATTGTATTTCCTATTTTCTGGGCTTAATTTAAATCATTGGGCCCATTTACCCCTATTGGGCCCGATTGCACCTTAATGGGCCTTAATCGGCCTCAAACCCGTTTTTCACTTAATTTTCACTTTATCGAGGCCTATTGGGCTCATTGGGCCCTCCAACAATTTATTGGGCCTCGTTCTAGCTCTCGAATTGCTAAATTTATTATTTACGAAAATTTATCTAATTTTTCATAATTTAATTCAATTTATGCGAAATTTAAATTCATATCACGCATAACGATGTAAATTTTCGTAAATAATGGTCACTTACCCGAGATTCCATACTAGTTCGCAAATCGAGGCTGTCTCGAGCTCTCATTGGATGCCAATTGTCGAGCTACACAATTTTATAATTTTCGGATAAATTTTCAGTGGAATAATAATTAAATAAAATATTCCAAAATTCAAATCGGTCAATTTTGACCACTTATCAACTTACCCGAAACTCGATTGCATCACTAGAATTTTTCCCAATTTTTTCCTCTTTTTCTTTTTTCTTTTTTCTTCTTTTTTTCCTCTCTTTTTGGTTGAACCGGTTCAGTCCGGTTCAGACCCGCTGGTTCACCTCGGTTCACTCCGGTTCGGCCGGTTCACCTCCTTGCCGACCAGTTCTCCTCCGGCTTCCACCGCCAGCAGCTCCGCAAGGTTGTCCGCATCTCAAATCTGGCCTCGGCTTCGGTCGGGGTCGCCGGAACACCGTCGGTCCGGCCGTTCTCCTCTCGGTCGTCGGTGGTTCCCCCTTTTTTTGTCGATTCCGACGCCGTCCGTAGGTTTCGCCAGCCGTGGCCACCACCGATTGCATCGTCTGGGCCTGGGGAGTCCTCGGCTGGGGGTGGGGTCGGCCAGATCGGCGCCGTTCGCCGCTGATCGGAACTCTTTCTCCCGCGACTTCTCTCCTCGATTCGTCGATCTCCGGCGAGTTTCACGGCGCGTCGCCGGTGCTGTCTTGCTCGCCGGCCTCTCCTCTCCCTTTTTCGGTGGTCGTGACCTCTCATCCGGTGCCGGTGGTGGCTCACCGGTGATCCTCGTTTTGCTTCGTTTTTCGTCTCTGCTTTGTGTTTCTCTCTTCCCGATTTCCAATCTAATTTCTTTTTTTTTTCAATTCATTAATTTAGTTTTATATATTTATTTATTTTTATTAATATTATTTAATTGATTAAATTAGTCTAAAATATTCAAAATATCTTAAAAAAATTATATTTTATTCATTTAGTCTATAAATTAATTTCTCGGTATTATTTCGGCTTCCCGGTATAATTTTTGATTATTTTTCGGGATTATTTTTCCGAACTAAAAATCTCGATTAATTTCCATAAATTAATATCTTGATCAATTTAACCCAAAATAAATTTATTTCATCCGTATTGACCAAAATTTCTCAAATCCATATTTTTAATTAAATTTCCTTATCGAAATTATACCGACTTTCGGTCTTTTGACCATTTTGCCCTTACATGTGTTCGGGATTAATTTAACCCGACTTCCCTTCACGAATACTCATTCATTTCATATTTTAATTAAATTCGGGTCTTACAACTCTCCCCCACTTAAAGAATTTGGTCCTCTAAATTAGAACCAATTCATATGAGTCCATAAACTACTCCGGGTACATCAATCGTATCATACTTCTTTAATTCTCACGTGACCTTTTTTCCGAAGTGTATTACTACCAAAGAACTTTAATTAAGGAGATCATCTTAAACCTCAATACTTTCTCTTTCCTGTTTAATGCCCGAATCAACTTTTTCAATATACTTATAATTGCATTAAGCTGAACTGTTGGATCTCATATCTTATCACCTATGCTGGATCTGGATAGTATTCCCGAAGCATCAAAAGATGGGACACATTATGGGTGCCTGCTTATTCAAGTGGAAATGCCACCTACAGGTCTTATCTCCCACTTGTCCAATCTCTCAAAATATTCCATCCAGCGCAACTCAATTTACCTTCTTCCAAAAGCTCGATATGTCCTTATTCCCTTAGGACAAGAAAAATTTCAACCATACTAATTCACCCTCGGTGAATTCCAATACTTTTCTATCTGCTCTGAGGTGTTCTTAATCTCTCATCCTTAACTAAACATTCTCAGAGACTTATTATCCAAAGTAAAAAATAATTCTATCTGTCACCCACTTTTTCTTATCCAATTTGGGGAACAACCCCTACAGCCATACACTGCCTCATATCTTGTTATCTCGATACTCAAGTGACAACTGTCGTTATTGACGACTTCCATTTGTAATAACTGATCATCCCATGAGCATAAAAATCAAGGGCACATGCTTTCATCGGATCCTCCAAAACCTGTACAGTGCTCTCTGACTGACCATCTGTCTGAGGATGAAAAGCTGTGCTAATACTCAACCGGGTTCCCATAGCTTCCTAAAAATATCCTCAAAGGTGGGAAGTGAAGCGGGAATCCCTATATGATACCATGCTCACTGGAACGCTACTTAATGTTCCACAATCTTCCTTATACCTGAATCCTCATATACACTCTGAGTATTTGGGGATTTCATAACCAAAAGGTGGGTAGACTTAGGTAATCTTTCGGCTATCACCCAGATAGCCTCGTGATTCATCAGAGTCCTCTATAACCCATCACGAAATTCATTGAGACTTGCTCCCATTTTTCGTGCCGTGTCGATATAGGTAGAGGCTGCAATAACCTTGCAGACTTTTAATATTCCACCTTATTCTGTTGACATACTAGGCACTTTTTCACAATCTCTACCATATCTCTTTCCACATCTGACCACTAATACCCTTTTCGAGATTTCATATTTATATTCTTTACTTTTCGTATGCACTGTATATCCCGAAGAGTGAGCTTCTGACAATATTACTATCCCATCAACTGTGATCCTGGGGAGTACTTATATTATTATACTGTCTCTGAACCTCTCTGTAAATCATCAACACACTCTGTGAACTCTATCACTGTACCCTTCTGAATCTGACCCAAACTATCGACATCATGCCGATCATCACGCTAAGCTTGTCAAATCCGGGTATTCTCATCCGGTTCTAGTCTCAGACTAGCTGTCACACAATCACTGTCATCATCAGAAGGGATCACATCAATACAGATGCTCACAACTGCTCTAGCAGCTCACGCTCCCTAACCATCATATGTAATACCATCCCGAGACTCTTTCTGCTCAAGGCATCAGCCATCACATTAGCCTTTCCCGAGTGGTACAATTTTCACAATCAAAATCTCTCAGAAGCTCTAACCCACTATGTATTCTCATATTCGCCTCTTTTTGTGAAAACAGATTCTTGGGGCTTTATGATCAGTGCATATCCAAAATTCCTCATCGTGTACCTAGTAGTACCATATCCTCAGTACAAGTACTATCGCTGTCAACTTTAAATCATGGGTCAGATAGTTTATTTCGTGATCAAGGAGTTGTCTGACTCCAAAATTGACTATCTCCCCATTATACATCAATACACAGCTCATTCATTATTTTGAGGTATCCATACTCACTGAGAACCTCTTGAGCTGTTGGGTATGGTGAAAATAATCACGGTGGTTAGTTCATACTTCACTACACCGAAATTCATGTCACATCTATCATCTTATTTATCATCTCATTCAATGACCACGTTTTCTTAGTTAAACGTGTCAATCAAGTAGACCATATTAAGAACTCGTAACAACCCATTTGTAAAAGCCACTTTCAATTATTGCTTACAATTTTGCCTTGGGCTTTAACTACACCCATCATATCATTAATAATGATGATTTCAAATCGGTTCAATCCTTGAGTTATTTATGCATAAGCGTATTAGATCCTTCAAAATCGCTTACATTTTCAGGTACTAACCTGCGTCATTTCCTTTTCTTATCTTAACGGCTCTTATTAAATTTTACTATGTTAACCTTTATGATTTGTCGAATTTTAATATTCTTATCGTCTTAGTAAAGGTATCCTAATTTTAAATGTATATATTATGACTGTCGCTTTCAATTTATAGGTTGCGTATACTTTTAGATGCTGTCAAGTCTTCAGGCGGTGAGGTATTTTGAAATACCTTTATTAACCCTCAGACTTAACCACAATTACTTTACGTATCGGTCCATGTGGTCACAATTCATATTCGCGACTTATCGCTTAATCCCAATGACTTCATATCGTAAAGATGTTCTCACCTTGCATACGCCTCTTACTCCAATACATCTTGTATTTAGAATTAAGCATATCTCATCTTAAAGATTATCTCCTTAGTGTATCTATTATAACGAAACTTTTGTCATTATTCATTTCGTGAGTACAATCCTTTACTCCTTTAATTTCAACTGTTACACCCTTTTTGTCACTTAAAATCTCTATATCCATATTTCGTTAATTAATCCTCCTCTATTGGGGTACTCATTTATCAATATTGTGCCCGATGATGTAGGCATTCATGCTTTTTACTCACTTATATGCGAATGAAGGCGGTATGAATAAATGTGTGGCACCAGGATCAATGAACATATGTACTTCATTATTCATAACAAGTGTGGTATCTTACACCACATCCATGAAACATCAATAGTGTCCTGGTTCAAGATATCCTCTCGCCTTCGTCCAACAATCTACTTTCCTTTTTCTTTTCGGCTATTGCCTCCCTTTTTGTTGCAGCTATACTAACGAAGTTTTTCTGTCTCTTTACTTTTCTGTGGGCGATCTTGCCCAACTCTGTGCAATCAAAATCAATGGTCCGTCTTACCAGACTTAACGACCATTTTCATCAATACAGTGTAGGTATAGACCCTCCTTCCGTGGTATTCACCACACATTCTACAATGATTACACTGTTACTCTGCTTACACTATTCCGCAGCAGGTCGAGGTCCTCAAATCACAATATCCCTTAAAAGTGCTAAAATTGGATGCACTGGGCCTTACCAATCATCTTACCCCGTGATTTATCAACTCTAATCTCTTACCATCTGGTCTCTTTCCTGCTTTGACATCTCTGTCATTCTCTATTCTCTTCTGTCTCTATTTCGACCCTTACTACCTTTCTCAATCTCAGAGGCATGCAACACATATTATTATTGCAACTGTATTCTGCGCACTGCCTCAGTATAAGTAATATCTCACGAGCCAATCAGACTCTAATTGAAAAGTTGAGCCATTTCATGATCTTTTAGACATCTCGACTGTCATTTGTTCATAGTGTCAAGGTAATATCTGCCCAAGAATATAACCGAGTTTCATACTCATAAATCATACTCATCAATAAATCAAATCCTCTGGGTCAGAGTAAGGACTTTTATCTATCATTTCTTTAAACAGTGTCCGGGATAATTCTGTCACCGGAATACATCTAAAATATTTCTCATATCAACTCTTAAGATGGGTCGAGCGGACTTCCACCAATATTCCGCCTCGACTCTTTAACATAAACGTATTTAAAAGTCACTTTCTCGGTCGACATACACCGAAAAATCCATAGCACTTTGCTATCTCATACACCAGTCCTCAACAACTATTGATTTCTTTACTTCGCTATATACCGAAGGGGTGTGAAAATCTCTATACTCTGAGACATCTGTTTAGGCTTTACTCTGCCTATCCTCAACTACATGCATAGACTGAGTAAACAACTCTGAAATATTTTCTACACTTCACTCCGTCCTCTTGGAGCGTGTCTCAATACTGTTTGGTCTCTTTATAAGACCCTGTGGAGTATGCTCAACATCAGCCTCCACTTCACTCTCATCTTGAGTCTCATGTTACGACTCATTCGATTCTCAGGCCGATCTCTATGGCCTCGAGCATGTGTACTCGCCCCTCTACCATAGCGGCTACCATTTATAAAAACTAGATTCTTGCATTCGAAACTAAAATCTTAGCTGCTGTTCCATCTTGATATACACAATTGTATCTAAACAATGCACAGTTCATGGGGATGTAATTTACTTAACCACTAACACCGACTCATATCAGGCCAACTGTGCTCTGATACCATCTTTTCTGTCACGACCCAAATTACCTAAAAATCAGAGTAAATTTTTTGCTTTTTAATGTCCTTACCCGTCGTGAACAGTTACACTACTAAACAGTTGGGCTATGATTCGGTGTTAGTCACCTCTCACCTATTTACCATTCCATTTTCACCTTTCATTTACATATCAATTTATTTAAACTAAATACATCCCCAATGTTACATTCATATACAGTACTGTGCATCTATATGTTCAGATACAAAATTGTACAAATGTGTATACCTGATCTTGATAAGAAGCAACGGATAATCGAGATGCGAGACTATTGTCGCTCTCTTCTACTGAATATACCTTGTGGGGTGAAAAATGAAAGGGTGAGCGAAACGTGCTCAGTAAGGCAATAATTTAAGCGGGTAGATAACTATACTATCTACGTGCTGATAATGTCATGATGTAAAAATCATTTACTTTCGGAGCATGAGATAAGATTAAAACAATGCCACATGTATGTATATATCATATACAAGAAATCATGAAATCGACATATAAAGCACACATGGAAAATCATCATGTATGACATCTCATGCTCGTCACATTAAAACTTATTTATTTCATCATAAACTCTCACTTTAAAACTCATTTGTTTCATTATAAAACAACTTCATCAAGGTCAAACCCATCTCTCGGGAATACCCTGATTCATTAAATCACATCTCTTTTAAAAACATAAATCGGGACTTACCCCTCCATTGGGTTTGTCCTGGTCTATCCAGACCGTATGATATCATTTGAGGCATGTAGGTTACTGTATGAAAATTGAGGACTATGGCCATACTTTGTCTCTGTGATCCCAGGCTACACGGATCCCTGTGTGCGGGGTATCACAACTGCAACGGGAGGTGGGGTCAAGTCCTACCCGCCAGAATATCGAGTAACATCATAGAGTCATCATGACTGCACGGTACAGCATACTCCGTGTGACATACACGGTACATCGTACTCCGTGAACCCATATCATAGTCTGGAGGTGCCTGCCGTAGGTCTTATCCACCCCAATACTATGTCGATAACCAACCCATGTCTCAAAGTATGCGTGCGAGCATCTCAACTCTCTGTGACACACAGTCTACAGGAGGCTTCCGCACGACTATATGCATGTCAACTCACGTCTAGTGCAAGCGAAGCTCCAGCACCACGCTATGCATATCATGATATCTAAAATCTCGTGCGAGCGAAGCTCCAGCACGATTTTGTGCACACACAAATTTCTCGTACGAGCAATGCTCCAGTACGGCTTTTCATGAGAAATAAATCAGTAAACTTGAGTGCGAGTAGGACTCTAGCACTCTTTTTTACTCGTGTAAATATGATAGGTGGCTCAATTTTAATAAAACATCTTTTAAAATAGTAACCGGTACAAATCGGTACCCTTTCGTATACTTCACGAAATCAATAGCCAACCTATGTGCATATTTGCTTAAATCAAAGCAATATAATCATATAAAGCATTAAAAATATGAAATCATGCAATTTATCTGCCTTACTACCCTTTTTGTAAATTTTACTCTCAGGGGTAAAATTATCATTTTTCCTTTATTCACCTATGCCTCGATTTTCGTAAAATTATTTTCTCGTTTCTAGATAGTTTAATAAATTTTAGACCCTGTAAATCCCCTCAAAATACGTATAGGTATCTCTATATACCTACAAAATTCCCTTACCTTATTTTCCTGTCGAATCTGACCTTTCCTCTGATGTCACGTCGCGCAGTCCGATCTGCTCTCAATCCAATGTTTGAAACTGCGTATAAATATTCCTCAGGTCAGATATTATACAACTTAATTGTATTTCCTATTTTCTGGGCTTAATTTAAATCATTGGGCCCATTTACCCCTATTGGGCCCGATTGCACCTTAATGGGCCTTAATCGGCCTCAAGCCCGTTTTCCTCTTAATTTTCACTTAATCGATGCCTATTGGGCTCATTGGGCCCTCTAACAATTTATTGGGCCTCGTTCTAGCTCTCGAATTGCTAAATTTATTATTTACGACAATTTATCTAATTTTTCATAATTTAATTCAATTTATGCGGAATTTAAATTCATATCACGCATAACGATGTAAATTATCGTAAATAATGGTCACTTACCCGAGATTCCATGCTAGTCCACAAATCGAGGCTGTCTCGAGCTCTCGTTGGATGCCAATTGTCGAGCTACACAATTTCATAATTTTTGGGTAAATTTCCAGTCGAATAATAATTAAATAAAATATTCCAAAATTCAAATCGGTCAATTTTGACCGCTTATCGACTTACCCGAAGCTCGATTGCATCACTGAAATTTTCTCCAATTTTTTCCTCTTTTTCTTTTTTCCTTTTTCTTCCTTTTTTCCTCTCTTTTTGGCTAAACCGGTTCAGTCCGATTCAGACCCGCCGGTTCACCCCGGTTCACTCCGGTTCAACCGGTTCACTGCCTTGCCGGCCGGTTCTCCGCTGGCTTCCACCGCCAGCAGCTCCGCAAGGTTGTCCGCATCTCGAATTTGGCCTCGGCTTCGGTCGGGGTCGCCCGAACGCCGCCGGTCCGGCCGTTCTCCTCTCGATCGTCGGTGGTTTCCCCTTTTTTCGTCGATTTCGACGCCATCCGTCGGTTTCGCCAGCCGTGGCCACCACCGATTGCATCGTCTGGGCCTGGGGAGTCCTCGACTGGGGGTGGGGTCGGCCAGATCGGCGCCGTTCGTCGCCGATCGGAACTCTTCCTCCCGCGACTTCTCTCCCCGATTCGTAGATCTCCGACGAGTTTCACTGCGCGTCGCCGGTGCTGTCTTGCTCGCCGACCTCTCCTCTCCCTTTTCCGGTGGTCGTGACCTCTCATTCGGCGCTGGTGGTGGCTTGCCGGTGATCCTCGTTTTGCTTCGTTTTTCGTCTCTGCTTTGTGTTTCTCTCTCCTCGATTTCCAATCTGATTTCTTTTTTTTTTTCAATTCATTAATTTAGTTTTATATATTTATTTATTTTTATTAATATTATTTAATTGATTAAATTAGTCTAAAATATTCAAAATATCTTAAAAAATTATATTTTATTCATTTAGTCTATAAATTAATTTCTCGGTATTATTTCGGCTTCCCGGTATAATTTTTGATTATTTTTTGGGATTATTTTTCTGAACTAAAAATCCCGATTAATTTCCATAAATTAATATCTTGATCAATTTAACCCAAAATAAATTTATTTCATCCTTAATGACCAAAATTGCTCAAATCCATATTTTTAATTAAATTTCCTTATCGAAATTATACCAACTTTCGATCTTTTGACCATTTTACCCTTACACGTGTTGGAGATTAATTTAACCCGACTTCCCTTCACGAATATTCATTCATTTCGTATTTTAATTAAATTCGGGTCTTATAACACAAGCGTACTTTGTATCTATCTTGTCATATCGCACAGTTATACTTTGAAATTGTAAACAATTTTATGGGGATGTTATGTAAAGATATTATTATACAATTAATTTTGTATATTTACACACACCTGGGAGTGTGAATTAAAGTTTAAATATTTTCGCTATAAATTCAAGGAACTTTAGTAATTGTATCGCCTCACAGCCCAACCGTAGTTGAGTAAGCATGGAGAATGAACTCCTGGAATTGGGGTGTGACACTAAAAATGATGGAGAAGCCGAGAGAGTAAGGGCTAAAGCTGTAGATGAAACAAGGGCAGTGGTAGCTAGTTGTCGAGGTATAAGTAGAGGCGGATGGAACAGGTGGAAACGATGATAATGGGAGAACGTCAGAGTTGCTGATGTTGTGAGAATGATGGCAGAAACGGGGATGATGAGGCGATGACAAAGACTGGAGAAGGAGGAAGAAGATGGTAAACAGTAAACCAAAAACCAAAGAAGAAAAGAGAAAGAAGAAAGATGGCGGGAAAAGGAAAATGATTCAAAAAAGAAAAAGAAGGGTAATATATATATATATATATTAGAATAAGAGAAAAATTGAAGAAAAAGATGCCGAGTGTACTGAGAAATTGAAAATAAACCAAGTGAACCCACTAGTCGACTTGTAACGTCGAGACAATCGAGGACTACGGACAGACACTGAGGTAAGAAAAATTTCATGTGCTGCTAGATATAAATTGCACGTATTTTTTGATGCTTTGTAGATATAAATTTAGGTCATATTTCTACTATAGAAAATTATTCCTGAACTACTAAAAATATTTGCGTATATTTTATGGGTATTTAAGACTGCGAACTTTAGGACATAAATTTTAGTCACCTGAATTATAGAAAACCTTAGGCCGATTTTACGCTTTGGAATTTAAGGAAGAGTTTTAAAACTCCGTAAACTGCCTGATTTTCCGTATAGTATTATCGAGCTTATTTAAATAAATATTTGAGTAGTTTTAAAATTATTTGTGAAAAAATCTAAAAATTTTGAAATTATACTGAAAAATCATGTTTTGTGAAAAAGGGCAAGACTAACCCTTTTTACTCTATTTTATGAGCTGAAATAAGATAAAAGTATTTTAGGTTAAAACCGTGCAAGTCAGACGTGTATTGCTCTGTGATTTTGCACGAATTTGTTGCATAAGAATTAAGTATTTTGATGATAAAACTGTGCTTTGTGGATTTTAATTGAAAAAGGGAAGACCATCCCCTTTTACTCTATTTTATGTGCTGAAACGAGATTTAAGTGTTGTAACGTTAAAACCGTGTTAGTCAGGCGTGTATTGTTATGTGATCTTGTACGAATCTTTTGCACAAGATTTAAGTATTTTGATGATAAAATCATGCTAGTCAGGAGTGTATTGTTTGGTGGTCTTGCACTAACCTGCTCGCATGTGATTTGTGGTAAAAAGGCCACGGTGAAATTATATGGAATTGTGAATGATGAAAATTATACTAAATTGTGAATAATATCGAGGTCCATGGATTACGATGTACCATGCTGTGTGCATGTGTGTATGATGTACCGTGTTACTGGGAAATAGTGGATTGTGTAAGCCGTTTGGGTAGTTGACCACTCCCATAACACCTGACATCCCAACACACCTTGCCCGTGAATTGCCCGGAGTCATCGACATTGACCAATTGTCACTTCTGATATCTTATATAGTGTGAAACGCCTTACCTCGTCTATTTAAAATTACTGAAATGAAAATGTGAATTGTGTTGTGATTTGAAACTGTGTATTTCACTGCTTGAAGTTTCGAAATTGTGAAATTGTTATAGTAAACTATGAAGATACTATTTGTGGATTTCCATTTTTGATTTTATTGAACTGAAAATTTATAGTATATTTTACGAGAAACTCATTTGTGGCATAAGTATATAGGTAGTGTATTTATCTACCTGCCACGTGTTTTTCTTACTGAACATGTTGAGCTCACCCCCTTACTTTCCTCCACAGAGTCCCTCTGTAGCTGGGATCGCTTCCGTTAGTAAGGCATTCCGCACAGTTATGATTTCGCAGAGCATATTTTTGCATCGAAGGTATACCCAGGTTTAAAGAAGTTTTGTCGTATCTAAAATTTTTGTAAGTACAGTAATGCAATACAAGATGTGTCTGGGGAATGTGAACATATTTTATTTAAATTTGTTACTAAGAAAGAAAATTAATCAGACTAAGTTATTATTCTGACCTAATATTGACTTGTAGCCCAACCGAAATGTTTGTAAATTTAGGTTATAACAACATACGTGTTAGGGGTTCATTAAGAGTACTACCTATGATTTTCAATATTCATTACCATGGGATGTAGAAAAGTATAATACTTGTAACCACATTCAAATATTGTACTTGGGCTTATTGAACTTAAGATTTAATGTCTAATTAGGCATTGAGTTTAGTTCTCATTATGTGTGACTAAATCAATGGGTCTCATCCCCTTAGAAGCTGTAGAATTTATCTCTCTTGTGAGTCCTTTAATCAATGGATCTGTCATAGTTTGTAACACCCCGAAAGCGCGAAAATAGAGTCTAACTTTTTCCTTTAAATCTTATTTTTCTAGTTAGGTTGCATTCCTGTATAGTGTAGGTTACTTCGTTTCTTTCTTTACTTATTTTTTTAACCATTTAATTTTGCCAAAACTTTCGGCAGCATAACCTTTTATAATATATCCTATCCCCCTACAGGTAAACATAGTTTATATTCGCAAGGCAGTTGATTTTATTCTTAAACTTATTACTTTCAACGCTACATTTTTACTACTACAACTTCCATATTCATACTCAGTATCACCAGCATTTCATTCACTTCCCAAAACATTTACATAATAATCCATAAAACAACTGATTACATCCCAAAAGTATTTATATGCAATCTAGTATCTGTACAATATACATGTCTGGGAATAAATATCCGATGATATACTTGAGCGAGTACTGAAAGTAGTCTGGGAGGCACTGAATCCACCACCTACTCACGTACTTGTAAATAGCTGAATAATCTCACTGCAGGTACTCTAAAATGAGAGAAGAGAAGGGTGAGCTTTTGGGAAAAGCTCAGTAAGGTATGCATTTAAAACAATTCTAACCATTAAAAACAATTAGAAAATCAGAATAAACATACTTCTGTACATACATACTTAGAAAACCATTTTACATGCTTACTTTAAAATACATCATACTTTATCAAAATATTGTACGTACTTTCATATACTAAAACATCATACATACTTTCTTCGTTAAAACATTATACAACAAAACATGGAGACTAGGCTATTTCAACATAGTCATCATGGAACATATCACATCCTTCGTAGAGGTAATAATACCTATGGCCATGGTAAGGGCTGTAGACTAGATCAGGGTCATACAACGGTTCTAATATAGTATCTCAATCACATTAGTACACAGCTAGGGCATGAGCACCAGTGGTACACACCGTGCAGTCACAAAATACTTCGGAAATAGACACCATGTGTAGTGAAAAACAACACCACTAAGGCGGAATAGGCACTACACTGGTGAATCTAAACTAATACTACGTGTGGCGAAGCCAGGACATCACAAGTAGCAGGCATGATTATGTACTCAGCATATACTAATAGTAGTCTATCGTCTCAAAATCCTTACTTTCATACTTACTTACTTACTTACTTTCATATGGAAACTTTAATCATCAAATCATGTCATAATTCATACAAAATATGTATATCTATTTTATTTATACAAAATAAGTGAAAACCATGATTTCAGTATCTAAAAACGGTTTATTATTCCTTTCAGACTTAAACCGAGAAAGCATGATTTTCAAACAGATTTCTTTCTACGATTTTCAAGTCATTTATGAATAATAAATAGATATAGGAGGTTAGTACTATTTTAAATTACATCCCTTACCTCACCGGAGCTAAAACAGCGTTACTTTGTCGGGGTCCAAGTTTACCTCATTTTACGTGCCAAATTTTTGAGCTGCCCAAAATGATACAAAATTATCAAATATTGTTTAGTTTCATCTTAACATATCCAAATATGTATTTATCTTCTTAAGAGTTGACCAATTTTGACCTTTTTGTCAACTTTTCCTATTTTCTTGATTTTACCGTTTTAAGTGCCAGTTTAAGCTATTTTATCCAATTTAATTATTCTAAATTCACATTCACTATCTCAATAACCTACATACTCATTAACATCCATAATCCACACTTTTTCAATCCAATTCTTCCCAATTCTCACACCTCGGAACTGGGTAAATTCTGTCCCTATTCTTCTCTTTAAGTTTTTACCTAGTAAATGAATTTTTTTATGGCTAAATTTTTTATATGTTATATAAGAATGAAAGGGGAAGATTTCATCTTTCTTTGCTGGAGTCTAATTCAGCTTGGAAAAGGGTCAAAAAAATTCAAGAAAGGGAGAGGTATAGTAACACCTGTGGAAATTTCGAGAGGGAGGTGAGGGCACGTGGGAGACTGTTTTGGGGTGTTTTGGGAGCCCTATGAAAGGTATATAAGTCTAATTTCATGTTTAAAAATGTTGAGCCTCAATCAGATCTGTAGATGGGTCAAAATTGGGCTTTTCCTAATAGGTATCCAATTCACTGGGTTGGGGCAGCCCACTGGTAAGTTTTAGAAAATCCATGAAAAATAGTTCTGGCCCATTTCTTCCAAATTTCCACTTCTAAAATGTTCTAATATGTCTCTAGTATCTCTCAAAAAAATTTGGGGCATACTTGTTTAAGAAAAGTTTCCTAATTGGGCCCATTTTGAACAACTTGGTCATTACCGAACAATGTAACTTAAGGGTTTTAGTTTACTTTAAAAATTCATTTGATCACTAAAACCTCCATATCTCCAGTCAATTTTTATTCCTCATATAAATTATACCTTATAATAATTTCCTATAGCCTTAGAATAATTTTCATGAATTTCTAGAATTTATTTCAAATTTATTTCTATTTCTAGGCTCATTTGCTCGATTTAGTGTAAACCCGAGTTTTACTAACTTTTTCACTTCTAATGTCTTAGTTTCACTTTCTAATCATCATAACATACTTAAAATCATACTTTATTAGAAAGCACTTAAATTTGAGATCTTACCTCGAAACAAGTGCCTTGGGCTTCGTGCCACTATCTTAGGAGTCTCGATCTTTCTGAGCCCTGCATAACATTTACATGAGTCTTAAACTTCTCGAACTATCTTAAAATGAACAATAGCATGAAAATTTAGGTCTCACATTCCTCCCTACCTTTTTAGGAATTTGGTCCTCTAAATTCAGCTCAGTCCGTCAAATAACGGAGGGTACTTCTCCCTCATAAGACTCTCTAGTTCCCACGTTGCTTCTTCCATGGAGTGGTGCTGCCAAAGAACCTTTACCAATGGGATCTTCTTTGTCTGAAGTACAATTTCCTTCTTATTAAGTATCCAAATAGATTCTTCTACATAGGTCATATCTTCATGGATGTCCAAAACTTCATATTCAATGACAAGGGAGGGATCTGGATTATATCTCCTCAACATTAAGAAGTGGAAGATGTTATGTATCCCAGAAAGCTGTGGAGGTAAAGCTAACTGGTAAGCAACATCTCTCACTCTCTCAAGTATTTCAAACGGACTGATGAAGCGAGGACTCAACTTCCCTTTCTTTTCAAAACGCATGATACCCTTTCTTAGAGAGACCTTCAGAAACACAGAGTCCCCAACCTGAAACTCCAGTGGCCGTCTACGCACATCAGCGTAACTCTTCTACTGACTCTGAGCTGCCCGGAGTCTGTCACAAATAATCTGAACACCCTTCGCTACCTATTCCACTAAATCGGGAGCCATAATCTTTCGATCACCCATTTCTTCCCAAGCAACTGGGGACCTACATCTCCTGCCATAAAGAGCTTCATAAGGTGCCATCCCGATACTAGTATGATAGCTTTTATTATATGCGAACTCTGCAAGGGGAAAATGGTCGTCCCATGAACCCTTAAAATCCATTACACACGCCCTCAACATATCTTCCAGGGTCTGAATAGTCCATCTGGACTGACCGTCAGTTTGAGGATGATAGGCAGTGCTAAGATTCAACTGAGATTCCATAGCTTCCTAAAAATATGTCCAAAATCTGGAGGTAAACCTGGAATCCTTATCAGACGTAACGCTCATAGGAGCCCCATGTAAATGAGCTACCTCTCTGACATACAATTCTGCCAATGCACTCAAAGAATCTATACTCTTAATGGTGAGAAAATAGGCACTCTTAGTCAATCTGTCAACTATGACCCAGATTGCGTCATGACCTCTTCAAGTCGGGGTAACCCCATAATAAAATTCATCATAATGTGCTCCCATTTCCACGTAGGCATTGACAAGGGCTTAAGAAATCCTACGGGCTTCTGATGCTCAATCTTAACCTGTTGACATACCAAGCATCTGGACACAAATTTTACTACATCCCGCTTCATACAAATCCACCAATACACCTTTCGTAGATCATGATACATTTTGGCACTGCCTGGGTGCATGGTGTAGCGGGAGCAGTGAGACTCTCTTAAAATCTACTATCTCTAGGCATCATCACTCGAAACACAGATTTAGCCCTTGAACCTCAATAGCTCATCATCACTGACCATAAAATCTGACTGCAAAGCTTGCTTTGCTTGGCTAACCATATCAAGTAACCTCTGATCATTTCTTTGCCCCATTCTGATCTGATCTAAGATGTTGGGCTCAATCCGTAAGCTAGCCATAAATCTAACATCCGCTCCTTCAATATTAATCTGGAGTCCGGTGAACTGTTCAAATAGCTCCCATTCTTTGACCATTATATGTGACACTATACTCTTCCTACTGAGAACATCTACCACTATGTTCGCCTTACCCGAATGATACACAATCTCGCAGTCATAATCCTTAAGGAGCTCTAACCACCGTCTCTGTCTCATGTTAAGCTCATTCTGATCAAATATATATTTTAAGCTCTTGTGGTCAGTGAAGATCTGAAATTTCTCACTATACAGGTAGTGCCGCCAAATCTTCAAAGCAAATACCATAGTGGCTAACTCCAGATCATGGGAGGGATAGTTTTGCTCATGGTCCTTCAATTGTCTAGAACCATAAGCTATAACTTGGCCATCTTGCATCAGTACACATCCCAAACCCTGGTGAGAAGTATCACAGTATACCGCAAATCATCCCAAACCACATGGAATAGTCAGGACGGGCGTAATAGTTAATCTCCATTTAAACTCCTGAAAACCTTGCTCAGATGCTTTTGACCAGACAAAAGGAACTCCTTTACAAGTGAGCTTAGTCAGTGGAGTGATAATTCTATGAAAATAGAATTATTTGTACTTAATTTTCTAATTAATTATTTAAATCCCCAATTTATTTTGTTAATTATCCCCTGTATTTAATTAAAAGTCTCATGTTTGCAGATAAATCAAAGCCGGATGAATTTTGAATATTTCGGTAGAAAATGGACTAAAATTTGGCTAAAATCGAGATTGGATCACGCAGACAACACGAACCATGCCACCTAGCACATCCAATTAGACAAAAAGATAGATGACATGAAAATATCTTTTCAAGGTGCCAATGGTGTGATGACAAGTGGCCAAAAAAATGCCAACTCATCTAGGATGAAAAATTACCATTGTACCCCTAAGTCTGTATATAAATAGAAAAAGATGGCAATTAAAGGGATGTAAGTTAGGGTAGAATAGTTTTAGGGTATATATAGGTTTTATTTTGTTCTTAAGTTTTTCTTTTCCCGTTAGACATTTTGTTAATGTTTTACTATTCATTTCATTGTTAATGTTCTTCATTAGTCTTTGATAAATTTTATTTCAATGGAAAATCACTTTCATTTCATGCTCTCGGTTTGGTAACCATTAGTTCTTTATTTTGTCAATTTTATTTACATAGCTTATTTTCCTAGTGTATGTCTCGATTTTCCTAGAATCATTGCTTATGTTTTCCTTGTTTTATTTGAAAAACTAACATCTTTAGTTGCTCTCGGGTTGTTTTCTTTGTGCATTCGATTCCTTACTTCTTCCTTCATCTATGCTATTTGGTTTTGGTGTTTTAATGTGGGCAAATGCTAGGCATTATTTCACATTTAAGCAATGTGGAACCATGACATTAAAGAGTTGGAATAGAGTAAGCCGATGATGATGAGTTTTCATGTTAATGAGCTACGGGTCTGAGAGTGTAACTTCCATTGTTGTTTAGTTTGTTTTATATTTATTCCCTCTCGGTTTCAATATTCTATTTAGCTGTGCTTTCTTGTTCTTTCTTTTCTTCACTTCATTCTTATTAGCATGATTTTCATGTCTCGGTTCTTGATAGTATAGCTTCCATTTTTATTGCACTTCCTTACGTTTCTCGAATCTATTTCATTTACTGCATTTTATTTCCTGCTTTATTGTTGTTTGTTACTTACTGTAGGTTAGTGACAAAGACATGGTAGACTGCTCGGTGTAGAGTTTCAAGAGAGGCAAGGTTTCATTAGAGGCAGCAAGTTTAACTTCATTTTCAGCCTCTGTTTAGCTCTATTTTTATATCTTACCACTGCTTATCACAGCTTAGTTGTTGTATTGATTGCAAATTCCTTAAGGAAGCTCTCGGTACTAGGAATGGGCAAAGATAACGAGGAAGCATTTACAGCTGTAAGTTATCATCTAAGTCGATCTTGCAGAGCATGAAGGAGATCAGAATAGCAGGTACCAGGCTGGTAATACGTTGGCATTAGTGTCGTTGGTCACGCCGAATGCAGGTATACTACCACCAGCTGAGGCACGGTAGGTACAGCAGCTGTACTTGGAGTAGAAGCCACGAACAAGAGCTAGAGGGTGCGGTTTGCACCAGATAAACATGCAGAAACGTATAATGCCAGTAGCTGAAATCGTGAATGCCTGGAAATAAACATGAATTCGGAAGATAATGAACAGTACCAGCACATGCTCGGGACCACTTAATGGGAAAGATTGGTTTGTGTCTCTAAAATGTAGATCTAACTGCTCCATATTTATAGATTCAGCTTAATGAGATCGATCTGCCTTGGGTGGAGATCGATCTGGTCCTCTTAAATTCCCTCTTTTCCAAGACATTTTGAAGGCAGGAGATCGATCTGTCGAGTAGGGGAGATCGATCTGCTTCAAACAAAAGGTTAAGGAGATCGATCTGGTCCTCTTAAATTCCCTCTTTTCCAAGACATTTTGAAGGCAGGAGATCGATCTGTCGAGTAGGGGAGATCGATCTGCTTCAAACAAAAGGTTAAGGAGATCGATCTGGTCTTAGGGGAGATCGATGTGATTCCAACCCGAGCTAAGGAGATCAATCTAGTTCCCTTGGAGATCGATTTGTCCTGTTCCATAGCTCAAAATAAGAGCATTTTGGCTCTTCCAGATCGATCTGCCTTGGGTGGAGATCGATCTAGTCCTCTTGAATTCCCTCTTTTCTAAGAAATTTTGAAGGCAGGATTTAGATCTATCGAGTAGGGGAGATTGATCTGCTTCAAACAAAATGTTAAGGAGATTGATCTGGTTCCCTTGGAGATTGATCTGTCCTGTTTTATAGCTCAAAATAAGAGCATTTTGGCTCTTCTAGATCGATCTCTCATCCTATGAGATCGATCTGGCCTTCATATTTCCAGAACTTACTACAGTTTTTTATAGAAAACTTATACCAAAACATCCTTAATTTGCTGCCATAGTCATTTTCTCATTCGATTATCTTTGAGGCTTGACAATGGCATCCATTCATGCTTTATACCTATTGAAACTTGTGTGAAATCCTTGTGTAACCAAAGGTATATGGTATAAACCAAATGAAAGTGCACAACTTATGCAAATCTTCCTTCCATTTTACCATAGTACACATATTCCATTCTACTCATATTCATCACATATCAAAGTCCATTCCTTCACATTCATACATAATGTAACTTGTATATACAATAACAACTCTTATTACATGTGTTTACATTTAATTTATGGACTTTACATCATTTATACTTCACATTACAAGCACATCACTATTTACATATATATACAAAATCGTGCTTATACATATATGTGGTCTCACAGATGTAAAGTCCATAAATTCAATGTACACACTTGTAATAAGAGTTTGTGATGTACGTACAAGTTTCATTATGTATGAATATGAAGAAATGGACTTTTGTATGTGATTAATGTGAGTGGAATGGAATATGAGTAGTGTGGTAAAATGGAATGAAGTTGCATAAGTGGTGCAAATCTTTATGCTTCCATTTGATTTTTGTATTGTATACCTTCAGTTATACAATGAATGCATACAAGTTTTAATATGCATAAAGTATGAATGGATGTCATTTTCAAGTCCTAAAGGTGGTTGAAGGAGAAAATGACTATAGCAGTAAATTAAGGATGTTTGGGTGTGAGTTACTGCAAAAAACTACAGCAAAATCTAGAAAATATGAATGCCAGATCATCTCATAGGATGAGAGATCGATCTGGAAGAGCAAAAAATGCTCTTATTTAAGCAATGGAATAGGACAGATCGATCTCCAATGGAGCCAGATCGATCTGATAACCATTCTATAATTAAAAGATCGATCCTTAATGCAAGCAGATCAGTTTCCTTAGCTCTCAGGTTGGAGCAAATCGATTTTCTTAACTCTCTGCTTGAGACAGATCGATCTTCAGCTTTCGACAGATCGATCTCATGCCTTCAAATGTCGTGGAAATGAGGGATTTTAAGAGGACTAAGTTGATCTCAAGCCCTCGACAGATCGATCTCATTAAGCAATTCTATAAATAGGAGCAGTTGAATCTATAAATTTTAGGATAAAACCTCACTCTACCATTTTCAATCCAAAACCTAGTTTTCTCACTCCTAAATTCGCCCATTTTCATAAAGATTTTAGGGAAGGCTATTAGATACAAAGTTGTTCACATCAAAGAGAAGAACAACATAGCATGAATGCATTTCCCCATTTGTTGGATTTAAGGAACAAGGGGCATTTCCATTTGGAGCAAGAAAGAAATCAATCTAGGTGAGTTTCTAATGCACCAATTCAAGTACATTTGTTTAGTTATTGATTTTGGAGTTGATTTGGTGTGGATATTAATGCTAGAACTACCTATAATGCCATGAAACAATTATAACCTAGAAATGGGTTAGTGTGAGAAAGTGAAATGTAAAGGTATTAATGATGAATAGGATATTTTAAGGTGATAATGGTGTTGTGGGTATGAAATTAAGATGGTGTTAGGGAATAAATTGTGAGACCTACCTAAAAAGGGTAAAATGAGTATTTAAGGCATTGGGTAAAATGCATAGTTAAATGAGAGTTAGCAACATTGACTCAAATGTTTCGATGAATGATTTGCATCTCCCGAGGATACACCGGAGCAAGTTGAGCCAAGAGCACGAGAAGTGTAAAGGAAGAGAGTCGCACCCCGAGTAAATCGAGGTAAGGGAATTGTGTGGACTCTTAGAGATATCTATGCGCAATTTGGGCGCATAATGTTTTGCTAGAGTGCATGTGATACTAGGAAATGAAATTGGGTGATTGAAGGGTAAAGAATTGGGTTTTGAGAAATGTACATGAAAAACAAAAGTATGATGCTTTGAAAACCTTATTTTGTTGCTTTTTAGTAAATGATTGATAGGTTGGCTGACATTTGAAATGATTTGTAAAAGAAATGATTTGATTTGGATGATAACCATGTTTTACAAGGGATTGAGCCACCTATATGGATTTTGTGAGAATGAAAGCATGCTAGAGCATGACTTGCACGAGATTGATGTGTTTTATACGCATGAGTGCTAAAGCTTAGCTAACACTAGTTTTCACATGGATTTTTATGATGTTGTACTAGAGTGGAGCTCGCACAGACTTTATACTGGTTTTTGCATGGTGCTGGAGCATAGCTCGCATTAGATGCCCATCATACTTGTTACCATGCTTGAGATTAGTCGCAAGTGATTTTATGACATGATTGATAGTCGTGCTAGGAGCTTTGGGTAGACTGGGTGTCGCACCGATTAAATAGGCTCGCACGTGCATTTTGAGATGTGGCATGATATGATGTGTTGATATAGGGCAACGAAGTACGTTGTACCATGCAGATAGAATGGAGTACGTTGTACCGTGTTGAGATTGTGATATACCATCTTTGGACAATGTTTAGATCTACTATGGACAGGTGGGTTAGACGTGACCCACCTCCCGTGCGAAAGTAGATAGTGGTGATACCCTGCACACCTGATCAGTGTACCCTGGGATCACAAGATATGGCTATAGTCCTAGAGGATATTTTCCTGTTATATTGCCTATCTCACATGTCTTTGTTTTATGAATAAATTCATGTTTGTATTGTTTTGTGGGTCAGGACAGTCCGAGGGAGGGGCTGAGTCCTGATCAGTGTTGATTTTATTGAGATGAAATAGCATGATTTGCTTGAGAAAGTATGATTAATGGCTTTACAGTGCACTTATGCATGATAGTTACTCCATGCTTTGAAAATTGATTTGTGCACTAAGTTTAAATAGCATGACTTGCTTTACATGCCATTAACACAAGCATGAACTAATGCTTTCAGAAGTGAATGAGAAATTGCATGGTTTCGAGCATGGCATCACGATCACGTAGATAGTGCAGTATCTACTTGTTCGTATGATTACCTTACTGAGCGTGTTGTTTACTCACCCCCTTATTTTCCCCCTCTCTACAGAGCATTAAGTATAGACTGAGGGCGACTGGAGGTTTCACTTTAGATATCTGCTGCATCCCATCGCGTAAGGTATACACACTGATGTAATTTTGTATCTAAACCTTTTATAGCACAGTAGCATTTTGTATGTAACTATTGGGGATGTAAGGTAGTGTAAACACATGTAAACAGCAACTCTGATTTATTTATACAAGTGTTTACTTCTAAATTAAAATGCAAATTAAAATTGTTATGGTTGGATAAGGTAGACATTGACACACAGCCCAACTGTTTGAGAGTGTAACCGATCACGATTGAGGTAAGGTAAGGACAAAAAATAAATAATGTATGAAAAACAAAAAAAAATTGTGACAATTTTTGGTAAGTTGAGGGTCGTGACACTATCCTTTCTTGTCTAGGGAAAAAAACACCTTTAAGTTGTTCCATTACACCTCTTCATCTAATTCACCATTTATTAATGTTGTCTTGACATCTATTTGGTGAATTTTCGGTTGATAAATTCAAGCTAATGGAAATTCAAGCTAATGATACTAGCATTCTTATTGTAGCAATTCGTGCTACTGGTGCATATGTGTATATATATATATATATATATATATATATATATATATATATATATATTCGAATTAATCAATTCTTGGTACTGGTGCATATAGCAATTCTTATTGTAGAAATTTTTGCGACTGTATGGTGTTGTTGGAACTGGAAACTAATCGAGAACCGGATGACGAGGGTCAGAATGGCCCAAACAAAGCTGAACCGATTCGGACCGATTCAGCTGAAGAGAAGTGAGCTGAATTGGTCTGAACCGGATCAACAAAAAAAAAGAAAAGAAAAAAAGAAAAAAAAGAGAAAATTTTTTGATGCCTCAGTTTAAGGATAAACTGGTAAGAGGTCGGATTTGACCGTTTTAATTTTTTAAAAATTTATTTGAATTTATATTTAACTAAAATTGAGCCGATTTAAATATATAAACGTGTAGCGCGACAATAGCGATGAACACGAGTTCAATCAAGCCTCGATTTACGTGTCATCATGAAATCTCGAGTAAGTAAACCTCACTCGCTACAACTTGTATTGGCATACGAGTTAAGTTTAATTGCATAAGTTACGGTTTTAAACTTTTCAAAGAAGTATGTGCACCTTTTGATCTATTTGAAATATAAAACGTATTGAATTAACTGAATTGGAAATATAAATTGTTCTCTACTTTGCAGGCTGGGCATTGAGCAATTGTTACCTGGTCTTATTGTAGAAATTTCATAAATGGTCTATATGTTTCAAACAAGGACCCTTGTGTTACCGAAAATGTGATTTCGATTCGTTTTCATATGTTTTAAACCTTGCGATGATTCTCATACATTAAAATCATTACATGGCATTGTGTGGGAGATTCAAAAGCTTACACAAATTTTTATCTGTATGCATGTATTGCTTTATAATCTCATTTTGAATTTGTTTTAGAAAAATTGGAGCATATAGCTTATTTAGCTTATGCTCAGTGCTTTTGGATTTAAGTATAAATTGCTTTTCGTTCTGATTGTTATGTGACTTTTGAAAATGTGATTTTCGAATGTTTTGTCATTTATGGGGCATTCTAGCTATGTTATTCCCTATAGAAGATATGGAGACAGCCTTGAGTTTACGACTCTTATACGGGAAATTCGGCTTGTTTGACATTGTCGTGACAGGTTTCGGTTCTAGTTAATCGTTAGGACTAGAGCCTTTCAGATCTGTGGTCATGGGTAACTGTCAGACCCGTGTTTTTTATTTATGTATGTAGCTTGTTCCTTATGATTCCTATGTGTATGAACACTTTATTTTCATGGTTGAATCATAAGAAGAGTATTTACTATCATGCAATTGACAATTAAAGAATGAAAATGCATGTAAGCTACATCAAAGCAAAATAAGGGCCGAGATGGCCATAGGCCAAGCTAAAAAGGGATCGAAATCAAGTTGACTAAAAATAAGAAGTTAAAATAAGAAAAGATAGTGGGTTTATGGAGGAAAGTTGGGTTAAATTGGTTCCGAACAAGTGCAGGGGTAAAATGGTCAAAAGACCAAAATTCAGTATAATTTCGATAAGAAAATTTCATTTAAAAATATGGATTTGAGAAATCTTGATCAATAACGAGGAAAATATTGACATTCGAGTCCAATTGATCAAGGTATGAATTTATTGAAATTAATCATAATTTTCACCTCGAAAAACTATCTCGAAAATATTGAAAAAATATACCGGAAAGACAAAATAAGACAGATAAATTCATTTATTGATTAAATGAATAAAATATGAATTTTTGGAGATATTTTGAGATATTTATTATATTTTATTTGATTAAAATAAAATATAATAAATTTATTAAAAAACGAAACTGAATTTGGAAACGCGAAGAGAGAGAAATCGAAAGAAAACGAAAATCGAAAAACCCAAGGAAGACCCGAACAGCCGACGACCACCGGAGACCGATGAGGCCAGACAAGGGCCGGAGAAGGAAGAGGACGACTGCGCGAACCCATCGGCATCGACGACGCGACGTATCGACGCTGGATTTCGACGAACCGAGGGAGAGAAAATCAAGAGGAAATCGGGCTCGATTCCAGCGATCCAGGTAGCTGGGTGATATCGGAGGTACTGACGTGATCGAGAGGTCGAGGCACTCCTTTTGGTACAGGTAGTGGCCGACGAAATGGCCGAAAATGACCGACGATGGTGAGGCCCGAAATGGCACCGTAGCCGGAAAGGAAAAGAAACGAAAAAGAGAAAAAAGGTAAAAAAACAGAAAAAGGAAAAAAAAGAAAAAAGGGAAAAAATGAGAGGACATCCCCGAGGATACCTCAGATTACGGGTAAGTCGACATGCGGTCAAATTTACCGAATTAATTTTCGAAAAAGTTAATCTAAATTATATTTGATAAAAAATTTACCCAAAATTTAATATACAAATTGTGCAGTTCGACGATAAATTTCAAACGTGAGCCGATCGAACTCCAATTTGCTCACCATCGCATAATTTTGGGTAAGTAAAGCTCATTTACGACAATAATATGATTATTGCGCAATTTGAATTTAGTTTGCGGATTTCAGATTAATTTTTGCATAAAATAAATTATTTCTGAGTTTTTGAATTAACTGTCGTAAATGATATACGGGCTATCCAAAGAGTTTAGAACAAAACCCAATGGGTATTGATAGGCCCAATGAGCCAATAGACCCTGATGAAGGGAATTAATAAGTGGAAAACGTGCTTAAGACAGAGTTAGGCCCAATTAAAGTGTTTAAGGCCCAATAAGAGTAAACGAGCCCATTTAAGTGAAATAGACTGTATTTAATGTGTAATACAATAGGAAAAGTATAATTAACCCAGTGACTGGTTAAATGTAGCTCCAGAGTCATATTGAGAGTTGACCGGACTGCGAGATTTGAGCAGCGCAGAGGAAGTGAGGTCACGCGACGTGATCCGAGGTAAGGGACTTTTGCAAGTAGTTAGAGATATCTGTGCGTATTTTCTTCTGCTTTTACATTCATTGAAATTGTCTGAGGGTCAGATAAAATCAATAATATTTATAGGGACCCGCTATGGGTAAATTACGATTTTGTCCATAGTTAGGCAAAAAGTCAACTTTTGGGAAAAGTTGTAAAAAGCATGGAAATAATGTTTTTGAGTGTTTTTACTACTGTGTAGCAGAAGAGTACGTAGATGAGCTAATGTTTTAAGGTTGATGTAGACTAAGCACAGTTTATAGTGCTGATTTTCATGTTTTGAAACATCCCTATTTTTAAAGAGCCATCTACCGAACTATGTGAAAACAATCGTGTTGGAGCACAGCTCGCACTTGATTTCAGATGTTTTTCACATACATTAGTGCTAGAGTGAGACTCGCACTACATTTATTTGACATGCATGATAAAGTACTAAAGCATTGCTCGTACTCAGTTTTATGTGATTTGTGCATGATAGAGTGCTGGAGCGATTAGCTCGTACTCGAGTTTTACATGAGATGCATGACAGAGTGCTGGAGCGTTGCTCGTACTTGATTCTTCATGATTTATATATGACATAGTACTTGAGCTATTTGCTCGTACTTGATTTAAATGAGAACTATGCATGACCTACTACTGGAGGTTTACTCGCACTAGTGTTTGATGTTTTGACATGCATATACAGTGTTTAGAGGTGGAGCATTGACTGTGAGTCACATTAAAGACCCGCACTGTAGTTTTTACATGATATATAAACATGTTAGAAAAATTGTGACAATTTCCTCGTGTAGACTGAGTGTCACACTGGAGATGTTCGCACGTGGATTTTGAGACATGGCATTGATTATTCCGTGGTATGAGGGCTAAGACCTATGGCAAGCACCCCGACCATGAGGCAGGGTCCACGGGTGTACATTGTATCGTGCGTGTGGCATGGAGTACACTGTACCGTGTGTTCTTGTGGAGCTGTAGAGGAGAGTTGTTGATAGTTAGCTGTTGTGATGGACTAACCCCCCTCTCATTACAACAGTGATAACCCGCACATGGAGTACTGTGTTGCCTGGGATTTCACACGTTAGGATATGGCCATAGTCCAGGAGATATTGCATTTAGCCACTGAGTCTCGCATGATATATCACTTGTATCTTTGATACGAGTAAACCTGAGGGATAGGTCAGAACCCGGTTGTTGTGTTGTGTTGTGAAATGCCATATTTACTGTGTTTTGAATGTAAATGGCATATTTTATATAAAGGCATTTCGAAATAATAAATATACGTTGTTTTGCATGAATGCCTATGATTGATAACTCAACATGTGTTTAGTACATGGGATTTTAAATATGTACTATTATTATATAAATTTTGAAACATGCTTTTGAATTGACAGAAGGAAAGGCAAAACACTATTTTTATTAGATAGTATGGATGTCTACTTGCTTGCATGATTTTCTTACTGAGCCAGATAGCTTACCCCTTTCATTTTCCCCCTCTCTACAGATCATCATCAGTAGATTGAGTCGGCTGAGGTATAGCATTCCTTTGACTGTCGCCATTCCCCATCTAGCGAAAGGTATACACGATGCGTACTCTTTTGTATCTGAACAATGTATAAACACAGTGATGTACACGTTTTAATATTGGGAATGTAATTATATTAAAGTATATGAATTTACTTATAAGAAAAGTGTACGTACTGTCAATAAATATTTATAATGACATGTATGTGTGATACAAAAAAGAATGGTAAGGTATATGTGGATGAGAAGACTAATGTCTAATCACAGCCCAACTGTTGAGGAGAGAAAGGTATGAAAAAAGTGAAAAATTTATTGTAGTTTTTAGTAAGTCACGGAAGGAGGTCGTGATAGTAACACTCTAGTTTCCAGGGTAGTTTTAGCTCACTGATAGTTACAGTGGGAAAGCCTTTATCGGGATATACTCATGGACTTCACCTATATTCGTATGATCTAATTATCGAACCTTGTGAATAATATATCGAACTATATGGTTTCAGAATCGTTTTATGATATATGAACATGATACAAATTAATCTCTTTGATGTAAGATAGCATCGATCAGATTAAATCGAGTCCTAGGGCAAATGCAAATGATGTCCAAGGATCTTAAGTGTTATAGGTATGTGAGAATATCGGCGATAAGATTATTGAAAAAGATGTGTTCTTATTTGAATCTTATTTTGATTTAAAATTGCATCTCAATGCATATTATGATTGTATGGGATTTAAAAGCTTGCATTGGTTTATACTTACATAAAAGAAGCTTTAAAATCTCACTCACGGCATGTTTTGAAAGTATGTGGACATGCGTCTCTGTGTTTTGGATTTAAGTTAACTCTTCTTTTATCCACATTATGATTAGAAGTGACTTCAGAACATGCATTCTGATAGTTTTTACAGCTAAATGTTTCGCCTTAGTTGACAGGCGATTATAGTTAGCCATGACCATTTTTGACCCCTACTAACGGGGTATATAATAGTTATCAATGATGTAGCCTGCTATTGGCGATATAAATAGTAAATTTTTTGGCCCTTGCTAACAGGGTATATAATAGTTGTCAATGTTTCGGTCCTTGCTAATGAGATATAATAGTTGGCAATGTTTTGGCCTCTGCTGACAGGGAATATAATAGTTAACAATGTTTCAGCCCCTGCTGACGAGGAATATAATAGTTGACATTTTCGGGCCCTAGTAACGGGTTATAATAGTTAGCAATGGTCATGTATTTCGAGATTTTGATGTTTCCCTGGTCACAGGTTAAAATAGTGATCATATGAAAAGTGTTTCGAATTTTGAAATGTGTTTTTGAAATGTGTTTTGAAATGTAAAATGTATTTTGAAATGTACAATATGTTTTCAGAAATGTTTTACAAACATGAGCATAGTTCACCGAACATATCCTAGTAGAATAAAATAAATATGGTGTGGCCCTTGCTAACGGGTATGAAAATAGTTAGTGATGTAGTCCCAACTGACGGGATATAATAGTCAGTAGTGTCTCTGCTAATGGGTTAAAATAGTTAGCAAAGGAAGTATGAAATACGTTTCAAATTGTGAAGAGGGTTTCAAATTTTGAAATATGTTTTGAATATATGGATATATTTCGATGTAATATGATAAAAAAATATGCTTCGAATATGAAATGTGTTTCGGATAAGGAATATATTTCAAATGTGAATATTTTTCTAATACGGGACCTGTTCCGAATGAGGAAGATGTTTCGATATAGATCATGTCTCAAAATAAGATATGTTTTGAAATGTGATAAGTTTCGAATACAAATTATGTTTTGAATAAGAGATGGTTCCGATATTTAAATATATTTCGATATGTGATATGTTTTCAGATTGTATGATGTGATCTCAAAAAATTGTTATGTTTTGAGAATGAATGTGGATGTAAGCAATTCAAGAGGGAAAAGCTTACATGTTTGGATTGCATTAAATTTTAGTTTTCTACATTCAACTATGTTTCGAATTTTGAACCCTTATGGGTATATTCAGTTTGGGTGTTTAGTTTTGATGGCTAATTAAGGTATTTCAAAATACCTCTCTGCCTGAAAAACTTGATAGCGTCTAGATAATATTCTAGTCTGTAAACCTAGGAAAAGTGTGAATTTCGATAAGTTTCGACTTATGATTTGGATAAGTGATAAGAAATAATGATCGAATGGGAATGCGTTAGACATGCATTAGAAATTCAGTATCATGTATGTTATTATCTTTGTGCTTGTGTGGTTTACTTACTGAGCTTTTCCCAAAGCTCACCCCCTCTATTTTCCATCACAGGTTCAGACTAGAGGTGTATTGACATCGATATCAGTATCAGCTTCGAAGTAAATGCTTCTAGATCTCGCATTTTATATTGATATATTTATTTATATTGTTTAATTGTACTTATTTCAGACAGTTACCTTTCAGTACATGTGTTGGGATGTGTATTGAATTAAGACATGATTAGGAAAGTGAATAAGAAATTAGAGTGGGACTTGAGGTTCATAACCTTAAACCAAGCAAGGTAGTTTAAGACGTAGAAATATTGTAAGATTGTTCTCACATGACAAACAAGTGTTAAAAGAAAAATGAAAATTTTAGCCCAAATTTTTAAACTTTAGCAATAAATTATTGAAAATTAGCATCCTTCGGGTCTTGACATATAACTTCTTTCCAAAAAATAACATCTTAAGACTTCATGGCCTCTTCAAATCAATTAAGACTGGAATAAATTATGGAAACAATATTCAAAATGACTACTTATGGTTTCTCTTGATTTTCCACAAGAAACTTGTGAAAATCTATACCATAAGTCTTTACTTTCCTTGTTTTTTGGCTTAATCAAGGTACAAGGATCATTCTTTAACTATTGTAAAAGCCTCTAGTTATTTAGAATTAGTTTGAGCAACTTTATTATGACAAGGAATCTATCACGATCCTCAACTTACCAAAATACGTACAAATTTTTCGCATTTTCATGCATCATTTATCATTCGTCCTTACCTCAATCGTGAACAGCAACTCTCCTCAATAGTTGGGCTGTGTGTCGACGTCTAACTCACTCCACCATACCAATTCAATTTAAACATTATTTATGAGTAAACACTTGTATAAATGTATATATATATCAGAGTCGTTACATGTGTTTACATTGTTTTACATCCCTAATAGTTACATACAAAATGCTACTGTGCTATGTCTAGTTTAGATACAAAATGTGAGATCTGAGGATTTCAGACATATTTTAATTATGTCATATGAACTTGAAGTTTAATTTATTGAGCTAAGTGAATTGGGGAATGATAATTGGAGATTTATATGTTAAGTGTTTAAAATAAGTATGAAGTTATGAGGACAGATCGATCTGGGAGAAGGAGAGATCGATCTAGTGAGTTAAAAATGACAAGGAATGAGGAATTTAAGGAGCAGATCGATCTCCAATGGAAGAGGATCGATCTCCTTATGATTCTGTTTGAGAGAAGATCGATCTCATGAGGAAGAGATCGATCTCCAAATGTTTCTGTTTGGGAGGAGATCGATCTCCCCAAGGCGCAGATCGATCTCATAAAGCCATAAAGAGATCGATCTCCTAGGCATAAATTGCCCCAAATCGTCTCCAAATTCAAATGCATATCGATCTCATCAAGAGCCAGATCGATCTCCTACCCTCAGTCTATATAAGGAATCCCTACTTTCTCCTGTAATTTCACTTTTCTCTCTTCCAACCCCCATTTTCACCGAGCCCTAGCTTTCTCACTTATCCAAAGCACTCATTTTCGTCCAAATCAGAAGTTGTGGCAAGAAGGAAAGTTGTTCCTCACCCAAGGGAGAACAACATACTTGGAAATCGAAAGACGGATCAAATCGAGGCAAGAGATAAGCTCTCCACAAGTTTTGGGTAATTTCTAAACTTCAATCCTTATATTTGAGATGATTTTGGTGATGGTAGTTGTTGGCATTGTGTTGAAATAGCTGAAAAATGATTAGGGATTGATGAAATTACAATGTAGTTGGAGTGATGATGATATTTAGCAACTTTGGTAAATTTAGGAATTTTGAGCTATAAATGGAGATTTAGACAATGTGGTGTATTAGCATAGATATTGTGGCATAGAAAATATAGAATATTGAGGTGTTGGGAGCGAGATTGTGGTTTGTGATGGAGTTATGAGAATTGAGAAATTTGAGGTGTTATGAGCAATTATGCTCGATTTTGAGAATTAAGGTTAATGTGATAATGAGTATTGATGTTTTAACATCGTTTGGACAGCTCGGGAGTTCCAGAGTGGAATGCGAGGCTAGTCCGTGATACGGGGGAAACGATTGCACTATACGAGGTGCAAAGAGGTAAGGGAAAACTAAACCATTTGTGTATGTGTTTTGATGAATTGTTGTAGCATGAACCATGATTTGAGAATACAAGCATGTTTGGTGTTGTGTTGTGATATAATTGCGCACAGTTTTTATAGCTGGTTGGAGCCCACTATTTTACGAGTTTATAAGCTCAGTGTGAAATTGCTTTATAAACCTTTGAGTTTTTGTGTGAAAAGTAAATTGGGCTCTACGTTAAGGCGATATTGAGATTTGAGAAAATGTGTGCGTGTTTTGCCGGTTGGAACTCGGTTTTAATATGTTTTGTGTTGAGTACACAAATGTTTTAAATGAGTTTTACGAGAGAAAACCATTATGAGTTCTACGTGAAGGCATAACGTTTTATAAGATAATGGCTAATGATTGAGACTTGGGCGTGTCATGTTGAATACACATCGGGCCTTGCTCTGGTAGCATGTAAGATCGATATAGTGGGACGCCTGGGAACCGACCCAGGGAGCACAGGCCTTGTTCTGGTAACATGTAAGTCCGATCATTCCTCCGCTTCAGTAGCGTTGGGAGGCCTTGCTCTGGTAGCATGTAAGTCCGATATTCCTCCGTTTTGGTAATGAGAGATGCCTCCGTTTTGGTAACGAGAGATGCCTCCATTTTGGTAATGTGAGATGACCCCCGTTCTGGTAACGTTGGGTGGCCTTGCTTTGGTAGCATGTAAGACCGAGAGAGTGGGCCGCTTGGGAACCGACCTAGGGACCACGTGATAGTGTGCATGAGGCGAGGCATTGCTCTGGTAGCATGTAAGGTCGGGCCTTGTTCTGGTAACATATAAGTCCAATATACCATGCATACGACCATATTGTCGACGTTCCCTCTATACGAGGATGCCTGGGATACGCACCCAGAGGAGGTTACACATTTGATGTGCCATGACGAGTTTTAATTGAGTTTTATTGCTTAGTCTCGTTTTACACATGAGTTGTGTTTTGTGACCTTGTCACGTGCTATTTACTGAGGTGATTTTTATCACGTATTTTGAGAACAGCCATTATCGCATATATTTACACATGCTTGTGAGTGCTCGATATTGAGCCTTTTTACCTTCATGTTTTCACATGATTTATGAGTTATGAGATGATGATGTTTTGAGAATCTTTCATGTTACGATTTCAAATGAGCTTCATAAACAAATACATATTTGTGATGTGTGATATGATTTATATAACTGAGTTCCCTTACCCCCCTTACTGAGCGATTTGGAAGCTCATCCTGTTTTCTCTTCCCCCCAGATCGCTTCAAGTGAAGTGAGTTCCCTACGGCGTACGGGTTAGAGGCTAGTGGAGGACTTGAGCTCCAGGCCGTATTTTGTGTATTGAGGTAGATATTTAATATTCATGTACCCAGACTAGAGTTATATTTACAGACACTTATTGTACAGTGATGTATGGGATGTATTAGGATTAATTAACTTGGAATTGAGTAATGTATATAATACAATATATACTATATTATGATGAGATCCTGAGGCATGATAATTATGATGATGTATGACACTGCACAGGAATGCACCCTTAATTGTGAATTAATGAGTAAAAAGTTTTAAATTAGCCCTATTTTTCGCACTTTCGGGGCGTCACACAAAATAATCCAAGTGTGTATACCTTTAGCGATGGGATGCAACGGATTACCAAAAGGGAAATGCCTCCAATGATGCTCAATCTATACTCAACACTCTGTAGAGAGGGGGAAAATAAGGGGGTGAGCAAACCACACGCTCAGTACGGCAATCATGCGAACAGGTAGATACTGCACTATTTACATGATCGTGATGCCATGCTCAAAAGCATTTAATTCATCATTTATCTCAAAACATGAGTGTATGATTGTGTTAATGGTATGTAAAGCATTCATGCTATTAAAATCCAGTGCACATTTCAACTCAAAGCATGGTATAAATCATCATGCATAATTCACAATAAAAGCATGGCATTACCCATCATGCATTTTCTCAAATAGCATGGTATTAACCATCATGCATTTTCACAATAAAGCATGGCATTAACCATCATGCATTTTCACAATAAAGCATAGCATTAAACATCCGTGCACTTTAAAAACCATTAACAAATCAATCCAACACTAGTCAGGTCTCAGCCCACCCTTGGACTTTCCTGACCCACAAATCATTTCAAACATGGATTTATTCTCAAAGCAATAGACATGTGAGATAGGCAGTTCAACAACAGGTAATAACCTCAAGGCCTATGTACATAACCTGTGATACTGGCTGCACGGATCAGGTGTGTGGGATATCATCACTATCTGCTTCCACACGAGAGGTGGGTCAAATCCTAGCAGTCGGTCCATAGCAGATCTCGTCCGAAGACGGCACATCACAACTCAACACGGTACAACGTACTCTATGCTACATGCATGGTACAATGTACTCCGTGGACCCAATCAACACATCATATCACGCCACATCTCAAATGCACATGTGAGCCTATTTAATCGGTACAACCTCTTATCTACCTGAAGCTCCTAACACGGCTAATTAATCATGTCAAAACAATGCACGTGTGAGCCTATTTAATCGATGTAACACCCTGTCTACTCGAAGCTCCAAACACGACAACAAGTAAGGTGGGCATCTAGTGCGAGACAAACTCCAAGCACAATGCCAAAACAAAAATGAAATCCATGTGAAAACTAGTGCCTCTAGCACTCATGTGTATAAAACACGTCAAATCTCGTGTTAGTCATACTCTAGCACGCTTTCATACTCATGAAATCATGTAGGTGGCTCAAAACTTTGCAAAGTATGGTTAACAAAACCAAAACACACTCATTTCTTTTGCAAATCATTTCAATGTCAGCCAACCTACCAATCATTTGCTGAAAACCAATAAAACATGATTTTCAAGCAATATGCTTTTGTTTTCATGCACATTTTGTCAAACACCCAACTTTTTCCCTTCAATCACCCAACATCATTACCTAATGTCTCATGCATTCTAGCAAAGCATTTAATGCGCCCAAATTGCACACAGATATCTCTAAGAGTCCACACAATTCCCTTACCTCGATTTACTTTGTGTGACTCCTTTCCTCTTAGCTTCTCACGCTCTCAGCTCAACTCGCCCCGACGTATCCTCGGAAGCTGTGATTCATTCATTCAAATCATTTGAGTTAATGTTTTTAACCCATATTTGACCTCACTATTCAATATAAATTCACTTATGCATTTTACCAATGCCTTAATCCACATTTTACCCCTTTTAGGTAAATCGTACAATTTATCCACCAACATCTTAAAATCATACCCATAACACTATTGTCACCTCTAGACATCCCATTTCTCATTAATCTCCATACATTCCGCTTTCTCACACTAGACCATTTCTAGGTCATAATCACTCCAATGTATTTTAGATAGTTTCTAACCATCCATACTCATGCCAAACAACTCCAAAATCATTTAAATAGACAATGTACCATAGTTGGAGTGTTAGAATCTTACCAAGTTTGATTTCTCTTCTTGCTCCAAATGATAATGCCCTTGACTCCTTCAATACCAATAATGGGAAAATGCCTTCCAACTATGTTATTCTTCTCTTTGATAGGAACAACTTTGCCTCTAATGGTCTCTCTTCAAATCTTACTGAAAATGGCTGATTTTAGAGAGAGAAAGTTAGGTTTTTGGGTTGAAAATGGAAGGTTAGTGTTTTTCCTAAAATTTTTTGATTTTTAGCACTCCTTTTATAGAAATATCTTGAGGAGATCGATTTGGTCCCCTCAAATCCCTCTTTTTCATAGCATTTTAAGCATGATATCGATCTGCTCCCAAACAGAGAGCTAAGGAGATCGATCTGGGTGCTTGAGGATCGATCTTTTCATTACAGAATGCCTAGGAGATCGATCTGTCTCCATTGGAGATCGATCTGCTCTATTCCATTACCCAAATAAGAGCATTTTGGCTCTTCCAGATCGATCTCTCATCCCATGAGATCGATCTGCCCTTCATAGTTTCCAAATTTTCTGCAGTTCTTCTGCAGCAACTCATACTCAAACATCCTTAATTTGCTACCATGATCATTTTCTCATTCATTCATCTTTGACGCTTGACAATGACATCCGTACATACCTTATTCCTATTGAAACCTGTATGGAATCTTTGTATATCCAAAATTACATGATATAAACCAAATGGAAGTGCACAACTTATGCAATTCTACTTTCATTTTACCACACTACTCATAATCCATTCTACTCACATTCTCCACATGTTTAAGTCCATTTCTTTACATTTATACATAATGTAACTTGTATGTACAATTACAACTCTTATCACAAGTCTGTACATTTAATTTATGGACTTACATCACATATACTTTACATTACAATTGTATCATCAAACTTATGACTTCATAATACAACTTCATTTACATTTCTTTGTACATATATACCATTATACATATACGGGGTCTCGCATTCTCCCCCACTTAGAAAATTTGGTCCTCCAAATTGGAACCAATCATTCTATGAACAACTCGGGATACTTCTCTCACATCAAACTCTCCAATTCCCATGTGGCTTCTTCCACAGTATGATGTTGCCAAAGTATTTTCACCAAGGGAATTGTCTTTTGTGAGATCCGTAATTTTTGTGTGATATTCCTTATGATTTCCATATTGTATGACATTAGTATATGTTAATGGATTCATAAGATGGTTGATTCGGATTTGATAAATGTGGATGAAATGAAATAATGTACGTAAAATCGAATAAGGATAAATCGAGAAAACAAAGAAGCAACAAGTTTGTCTAAGGAATTAAATCGAGTTGATTGAAAATAAAAAAAATTGAAAATAGGGAAAAGATTGTGGATTGATGAAAGGAAGTCGATTCAATTTGGTCCCGGACACGTACAAGGGTAAAATGGTCAAAAGACCAAAATTCGGTATGAAATCGATAAGTAATTTTCGTTAAAATATGGAATTTGTGAAATCTGGATCAATTTCGAGGAAAATAATTAAATTCGAGGCCGATTGATCTAGATATTAATTTATTGAAATTTATGAGAATTAATTTGGAATTAATCGGGATTTTTAATTCAAAAAATTATCCCGAAAAGAATCGAAAAATATACCGAGAAAGATGAAAATACACTGATAAATTCATTTATTGATTAAATAAATTTAAAAATATTTTTTTTAGATTTTTTTAAGAGATATTTGGATTATTTAATATATTTCATTTATTAAAATAATAATAAATAAATTAATAAAAAACAAAAATTAGAAATCTGAAATCGGGAGAGAGAAGACCCGAAAACAGAACCCGAGAAACCCATCTGAACCTGTTACCTCCGATGAGCCACCGGCGACCGTTGAGCCTAGGCGAAGGTCGAAAAAGGTAGAGCGACGCCCGACGATTCCGAAGGTACCGGTGACGCGCGCCGACGACAGCTATCTTCGACGAATCGATGACCGAAAGTTTCGAGGGGAAATCGCGTCGATTCTAGTGAACGGCGGCGTCTTAGCTTCGATTTGACCCCGTAAAATGATCCCCTAGCCAAGACGGTTCTGTTGAACCCACTGACTACCGACGAGATGGCCGGAATCTCCAGCGACGGCAAACGGGCCAAAACGGCACCGTAGCCGAGAAGGGAGACAAGAGAAAAAGAAAAAGAAAAAAAAGAAGGAAAAAGAAAAAGAAAAAAAAGGGGGAACAAAGGGAAGAAAGTGTACCCAGGGACGACTCAAAAATTTGGGTAAGTGACCAAGGGTCGAGATTGACCTGAGGATAAATCCCGAGAATTCAATTTAATATTATTTTATTGGAAAATGACTCGGATTTAAATAATTGTGCAGCGTCACTACAGAGCCCGAACGAGAGTCGATTTAGCTCCGATTTTTGTACCCCGCACCATATTGGGTAAGCACATTTAATTACGATAATATGAGTCCTTTAATGTAGAGTTTTGATTATTTCATGGAAATTACGAATTAATTCTGCATAAAAGGAATTTTATTCGAAATTTCAAAGTAATTATCGTAAACAGTATCCGGGCTATCCACTGAGTTTGGAACGAAGCCCGATGATTATTGATAAATCAAATGAGCCCAGTAAACCCGAAGAAAGGATTTAAAAGTGGAAACGGGCTGAAAAAGGGGTTCGAGGCCCATTAAAGTACAATCGGGCCTAATAGAGTAAAACGGGCCCAGAGCTTTAGATTCGATCAGTAAGAGTGAAATACTGATCTATATATTTAAACTGAACCCATATGTGGTTATATGCAGCTCCGTAGACGAGCGAATTGGACTGAGAAACCTGGTACGGTCGAGTCGAGATAAGCTCGCACGTGATTCCAGGTAAGGGAATTTTATGAACACTTAGAGGTAGTTGTACGTAATTTTGAGGGGATTTACATTACATTAAATTCAATAGGCTACCTGAAAACAGAATAATAATTTTTACGGAAAAATATGGAAATAGTGGAAAATGACTATTTTACCCCCAGTTAGGAAAATTTCAAAAAGGGTAGTAAGGCTATGAAATTGCATGAATTTCATGATTTTAATGTTTTCATGATGATATTGCTTTAATTTAAGTAATTTATGGATAGGTTCGCTATTATTTACATGTTTTAAGTGAAAAGGCACAGGTTAGGTGCCAGTTGATATTTATTTCACATGTTTTGATAATATTGAGCCACCTATCAGTGTTATATGAGTTGTAACCGTGCTTGAGCACTGCTCGCATTGGATTTTATATTTTAACTCATACTCAGAGTGCTGGAGCCTTGCTCGCACTATTTTACAGATTTGTTTTATATGACTACCGTACTGGAGTTTTTCTCGTACGAGGTTTTCATTGAGTTTTAATACTTATCCGTACTGGAGAAATACTCGTACGTGGATTTGAATTTAATTTATAATCAGTTTAAGTCGTACTGGAGCGCTGCTCGTATGCAAATTTTAATTGATTTCTATGAAACCGTGCTAGAGTTTCGATCGCACGAGGTTTTCAGATATCATGAAGATGCATGGAGCCGTGCCGGAGCTTCGCTCACACAGGACTTTATATGACATGCATATAGCCGTGTTGGAACCTCCTGTTGACTGTGTGTCACAGTGAGATGATATGCTCACACGTCCATACTGAGACATACTTGACATGGGTGGGTAAGACCTATTACAGGCACCCCTGATTGAGCTTGGGTTCACGGAGTACGATGTACCGTGTATGTCACGCGGAGTACGCTCTACCGTGGGGATTGTTGGAGTGGCATTAGCCACGAGACAACAAGTCTTGCCCTCGCAATCCTAATATTATGCTGTTCTGATGGGTAGGATGACCCACCTCCCGTTTCAGGTGTGATACCCCGCACACTAGGATCCATGTGCCTAGGATCACGAGGTTATGGCCATAGTCCTGGATATTACCGATATAGTCATTTACATGTCTCACATGATATAACTATTGGTCTTGATAGACTAGGGTAGACCCGAGGGAGGGGTCAGACCTCGATTTTCTTATGATTTCAATTGAGATTTGATTTTTCCCATGGAATGATTTTATGAGACTTTCATTGATTTGTAACCCTGTGAGAAGGGTGATTTTATATTGGAGATTTGAAAATAAAGAATTTTGTTGAAATGGATTTTGATTTGTGAGTGTATCGTATTTTGACCCAGATGGGGTATTTTAAAACGCGTTGTTTCATTGAGCATGAGATGTTTTCACATGAGATTATTCTATGTTTTAATATGCTGATTTCCTGTTTTAGAACAGATGATATTATATATATGGCATATCATTGTTTTTACCTCATGCTCACATATATCCTGATTTCTTATCAGCATGTAGATAGTATAGCTATCTACCCGTTTGTATTATTGCCTTACTGAGCATGTGGAGCTCACCCTTTCATTTTCCACCCACTTTCAGTGTTTCCACCATAGAGATAGCGGGTGTAGAGAGTAGACAACATAGCTGATATCTTTGTTTACCATCGACTGTCAGGTATACACCACGTACAGAATTTTGTATTAGTATGCTTACAGCACAGTATTGCATATGAAAGAATATTTGGGGATGTAAATATAGAATTATTTGATGTATAAACATACCGACCACTCTATTATATGATTAATGATATCAGTATGTATGTTTACGTGTGATATTTCTTAATGGTTTGAATGGTATATCGATATTGATTCACAGCCCGACCTGTTAAGAGGAATATGTCACGATAAGTTAAGAAAGATTTTTCAAAAGCAAAAAATTTGTACTGATTTTTGTAGTATTGGGTCGTGAGAGTAAAAGTGGTATCAGAGCAGAGGTTGGCCAGACGTGAATCAGTATCGATAAGAAAGTAATTATGAGTTAGAGTTGGTCGGATAAGAGTCGATAATGGTCGTTAAGGAAAATTACATCCCCCTTAGTATTGTGCTGTATGAGATGTCAAAGTGTATACTAGATGGGAATTAAATTAACAAATAAATTTGGAATACGGGATTTACATTATGTCGATCACCCGCAGTGGTAGTGGGGCTAGTACACTTGCTAGAGGCCGTATGGGCAGGCCTAGAGGTCGTGGTGATGGTATACAGACTGGTCAGGTATCCGAGGGTACTGCTGTGAGACCAGATGAGACTGAGGCACGCTTCGCTAGACTTGAGTGGAGTATTAGAGCCTGGCTGAGATTGTAGTGCAGCAGGCAATGCTTGGGGCTAGAGATAGGCGAGATCCAACGGGACAGGTAGCACCTGATCTCGAGATACCAGCATAGGCCGTAGAGTTACCCGAGGTTCAGGCTCAGGCTGTAAAGGCAGTGAGACCCCAGCCAACTCAGGATGTTGGATATGAGTTTGACCTGGATAGATTTAGAGATGTTCAGAAGTTTAGACCTCCAGTCTTCTATGGGAGGAAGGACCCAGTAGTAGCTGAGGATTGGGTGTATCAGATGGAGAAGCTATATAGGCTTTTTAGGTGCATTACTATTGAGAGGGTTGCTTTTGTCGTATTTATATTTCAGGGAGCGGCAGAGCATTGGTGGAGATCTACCGAGCCGATATTTAGAGCTCGACATGCTGAGGTCACATGGGAGATATTTTTAGATGCCTTTAGGAGGCAGTATGTTCCCACTACTGCACAGCAGCAGTTAAGGATGGAGTTTTTGAGTTTGGTTCAGGGGAACCAGTCTATTGACGAGTATGAGACTCGATTCATCTCTTTGGGGAGATATGAATTGGAGACGATGGGCAGTGAGGATCGGAAGGTCCAGAAGTTTATAGATGGACTAAGACCAGCCATCAGATCTCGGTTAGCTCCCTTTGATGTTTCAACTTATGAGGAGGCAGTATATAGAGCTCAGCTGTGTGAGCAGGATTATGAGCGAAACGTCTCCGAGACAGGAAAGTTTAGTAGGAGTCGAGACAGAGACCGAAAGAGACCCGACAGAGACAGATTTTTCAGGAAAGGTGTACGGCTCTCTGATAAGAGGCCAAAGATTGAGGAGGTTCAGGAGAGGACAGATAGACCCCCTGTTCATCCGGTTTTACCACCAGCTAGAGGCATTGTCATTGGAAGACCACGCCCTACTACTGATCGATGTAGGTGATGTGGTAGATATCATGGTACCAGACCTTGTCCAGTGCCTATAGCTACTACTATTGTATGTTATCGATATGGGAGGCCAGGGCATGTGATGAGAGATTGCCCAGAGAGACTAAACACTGCCCCACAGAAGGGCAAGGAGCCGGAGAGAGCTCCAATTCAGGTTCCTGCTCAGAGGAGGAGAGCTACTGCAGAAGAGAAAGGGAAGCAAGTGATGGGTACAGGGCGAGTTCATGCTTTGGACCAGGATACGGCAGATCAATCGTCTGATGTGATGAAAGGTACCATCCTAATCTTTGATTTAGAAGCATATGTTTTGATTGATCCTGGTGCCACTTATTCATTCGTATCGCCTTCATTTGCATATAAATTGTCTAGGTATGTAAAGTCTATTCCTCTGAGTAGTAAATTGTTAATACTTACCCCCATAAGCACAAGTCAGTTAGTAGAGTATGTAGTTAGGGACTGTAAGTTGAAAGTCGGGGAGAAAGAAATATCAGCCGACCTTATTGTGATGTATATGAGAGACTTCGATGTCATACTAGGAATGGATTGGTTGGCTGCCAATCGAGTTGTGTTAGATTATTTTTCTAATACATTAACGTTTAATACCCCCGAAAGATGTGTTGTAAAATTTTCCTGAAAAGTAATGAAATCAGTGTTATTTTAAATGGAGCAATAAATTTTTGCTGATTTTATGATTTATGTTTAGAAGAATTCATCGCATATATGGTTGATACGGACCAGGTACGATCAGATTTGAGAGATATTCCAGTGGTTAGGGAGTTTCCTGATGTCTTTTCGAACGATTTAGCAGGATTACCTCCAGCTAGAGAGATGGAGTTTGGGATAGATTTAGTACCTGGTATAGAACCGATTTCGAGACCACAGTATAGGATGACTCCGATTGAGTTAGAGGAGCTGAGGAACTAGTTATAGGATTTGCTTGAGAAGGGGTTTGTAAGACCGAACGTATCACCTTGGGGAGCTCCGGTCTTATTTGTGAGGAAGAAGGATGGCAGCCTCCGATTGTGTAAGGATTACAGATTGTTGAATAAGGCTACCATTAAGAATAAGTATCCCTTTCCACGCATTGATGATCTGTTGGATCAGCTTCGGGGAGCACAGGTCTTTTCTAAGATTGATCTGAGGTCTGGGTATCATCAGCTGAGGATACGGAGAGAGGATGTACCCAAGACAGCATTTAGGACCCGTTATGGTCATTATGAGTTTTTGGTTATGCCATTCGGGTTGACTAATGCCCCCGCAGCATTCATGGCTTTGATGAATGATGTGTTCAAGCCATACCTGGACCAGTTTGTGATTGTATTTATCGATGATATTTTGGTATACTCCAGATCCAGAGAGGACCACGAGCAGCACTTGAGGATAGTGTTACAGACCCTCAGAGAGAGACAGTTGTATGCCAAACTCAGTAAGTGTGACCTTTGGTTAGAGCAGATTTCTTTTCTGGGCCATGTAGTATCGAGGGATGGAGTGTCTGTGGACCCATCCAAGATAGAGGCAGTTGTTCAGTGGGAGCGACCCAAGACAGTCACAGAGATTTGAAGTTTTCTGGGTTTGGCAAGATACTACAAGAGATTTGTAGAGGGTTTCTCTAGATTAGCTGCTCCGTGTGAGATATTATACCACCTGGGAAAGGCTAATGTAGTTGCTGATGCTTTGAGCAGGAAGAACCTAGGGTTGGTATCATTTATGATGGTTCGGGAACATGATTTGTTAGAACAGTTCATGAGCCTCAGTTTGGACATAGCACCCCCTGAGATTGACAGAGTTGAGATCATTGCGAGCCTGAGATTAGAGCCGGAGTTGATTGATCGTATCCAATAGGCTCAGCAAAGTGATCAGGGATGTATTCAGTTGATGAGGTAGGTACAGGTAGGTGCAGATACCGATTTTGCATTGAGTACTGATGGTTTACTGAGGTTCCGCGGTAGGATGTGTTCCCGAGGATCCTGAGATCAGGAGGATGATTTTATCAGAGGCTCACTTAGCGAGGTATACAGTACATTCGGGGAGTACGAAGATGTATCAGAATCTCCGGAGAGTTTATTGGTGGTCTGGGATGAAGAGAGACATAGCAGAGTATGTTGCGAGATGTTTCGTCTGTCAGCAGGTAAAGGTAGAGTATCAGAAGCCTGCAGGATTATTGCAGCCTCTACCAATACCGACATGGAAGTGGGAGCATGTCACCAGGGATTTTGTGATGGGATTATCGAGGACTCGCAGAGGTCATGATGCCATCTGGGTTATTGTGGATAGACTGACGAAGTCCGCCCATTTCTTAGCTATGAGAGCTACAGATGCTTTGAGTACGTTGGCGAACTTATATGTTCGAGAGATTGTCAGGTTACATGGCGTTCCGGTGAGCATTGTTTCTGATAAGGATGCCCGCTTCACTTCCCATTTTTGGAAACATTTTCAGGAAGCGTTGGCGACCCAGTTGAGATTTAGCACCGCTTTCCATCCTCAGATAGATGGTCAGTCATAGAGGACCATACAGACTCTAGAGGATATGTTGAGAGCGTGTGTGCTGGATTTTAGAGGCTCCTGGGATGATCATTTTCCATTAGCCGAGTTCGCCTATAATAACAGTTATCACTCGAGTATCAGGATGGCACCGTATGAGGCACTGTATGGTCGCAGATGCCGTTCCCCTATTGGATGGGAAGAGATTGGTGACAGACTGTTATTTGCTCTTGACTTGGTACAGCAGGCTACTGAGGATGTCAGGTTGATATGCAATACATTGCGGACAGCTCAGAGCCGACAGAAGAGTTATGCTGATAGGAGACACAGACCACTAGAGTTTGCAGAGGGTGAGTCGGTGTTTTTGAGAGTTTCTCCTTCCAAGGGTATCATGAGGTTCGGTAAGAAAGGTAAACTAAGCCCTCGTTTTATTGGACCCTTTGAGATTCTGGAGCGAGTGGGAGATAAGGCCTATAGATTGGCATTGCCACCAGAGTTGGCAGGTGTACACAGTGTCTTCCACGTTTCTATGCTTCGGAAGTACCATCCAGATCCGTCACACGTGATTCACTACGAGTCGTTAGAGCTCAGTGACAGTATGACATATGTTGACAGACCAGTTCGGATTTTGGATAGGAAGGAGAAGGTATTGCGATCCAAGACGATCTCCTTGGTGAAGGTTCAGTGGCAGTATCACACTCCGGAGGAAGCTACCTGGGAGCTAGAGAGCATGATACAGGAGAAGTACCCGGAGTTGTTTACCAATTAATTTGGTTCTAATTTGGAGGACCAAATTCTTTTAGTGGGGGAGATTGTGAGATCCGTAATTTTTATATGATATTCCTTATGATTTCCATATTGTATGACATTGTACATGTTAATGGATTCATAGGACGGTTGATTCGGATTTGATAAATGTGGATGAAACGAAACAATGTACGTAAAATTGAATAAGGATAAATCGAGAAAACAAAGAAGCAACAAGTTTGTCTAAGGAATTAAATCGAGTTGACTAAAAATAAAAAAATTGAAAATAGGAAAAAGATTGTTGATTGATGAAAGAAAGTCGATTCAATTTGGTCCCGGACACGTATAAGGGTAAAATGGTCAAAAGCCCAAAATTCGGTATGAAATCGATAAGTAATTTTCGTTAAAAATGTGGAATTTGTGAAATCTGGATCAATATCGAGGAAAATAATTAAATTCAAGGCCGACTGATTAAGATATTAATTTATTGAAATTTATGAGAATTAATTTGGAATTAATCGGAATTTTTAATTCGAAAAATTATCCCGAAAAGAATCGAAAAATATACCGAGAAAGACGAAAATACACTGATAAATTCATTTATTGATTAAATGAATTTAAAAATAGTTTTTTTTAGATTTTTTAAAGAGATATTTGGATTATTTAATAAATTTTATTTATTAAAATAATAATAAATAAATTAATAAGAAAAACGAAAATTGGAAATCTGAAATCGGGAGAGAGAAGACTCGAAAACAGAACCCGAGAAACCCATCTGAACCCGTGACCTCCGACGAGCCACCGGCGACCGTTGAGCCCAAGCGAAGGTCGAAAAAGGTAGAGCGACGCCCGACGATTCCGAAGGTACCGGTGATGCGCGCCGACGGCAGCTATCTCCGGCGAATCGATGACAAAAAGTTTCGAGGGGAAATCGCATCGGTTTCGACAAACGGCGACGTCTTAGCTTCGATTCAACCCCGCAAAACGATCCCCTGGCTGAGACGGTTCTGTTGAACCCACTGGCTGCCGGCGAGATGGCCGAAATCTCCGGCGACGGCAAACGGGCCAAAACGGCACCGTAGCCGAGAAGGGAGAAGAAAAAAGAAAAAAAGAAGGAAAAAGAAAAAGAAAAAGAAAAAAAAGGGGAACAAAGGGAAGAAAGTGTACCCGGGGACGACTAGAAAATTCGGGTAAGTGACCGAGGGTCGAGATTGACCTGTGGATAAATCCCGAGAATTCAATTTAATATTATTTTATTGGAAAATGACTCGAACTTAAATAATTGTGCAGTGTCACTACAGAGCCCGAACGAGAGCCGATTTAGCTTCGATTTTCGTACCCCGCACCATATTGGGTAAGTACATTTTAATTACGATAATATGAGTCCTTTAATGTAGAGTTTTGATTATTTTACGAAAATTATGAATTAATTCTGCATAAAAGGAATTTTATTCGAAATTTCAAAGTAATTATCGTAAACAGTATCCGGGCTATCCACTGAGTTTGGAACGAAACCCGATGATTATTGATAAATCAAATGAGCCCAGTAAACCCGAAGAAGGGATTTAAAAGTGGAAACGGGCTAAAAAAGGGGTTCGAGGCCCATTAAAGTACAATCGGGCCCAATAGAGTAAAACGGGCCCAGAGCTTTAGATTCGATCAGTAAGAGTGAAATACTGATCTGTATATTTGAACTGAACCCATATGTGGTTATATGCAGCTCCGTAGACGAGCGAATTGGACTGAGAAACCTGGTACGGTCGAGTCGAGATAAGCTCGCGCGTGATTCTAGGTAAGGGAATTTTATGAACACTTAGAGGTAGTTGTACGTAATTTTGAGGGGATTTACATTACGTTAAATTCAATAGGCTACCCGAAAACAGAATAATAATTTTTACGAAAAAATATGAAAATAGTGGAAAATGACTATTTTGCCCCCAGTTAGGAAAATTTCAAAAAGGGTAGTAATGCTATGAAATTGCATGAATTTCATGATTTTAATGTTTTCATGATGATATTGCTTTAATTTAAGCAATTTATGGATAGGTTCGCTATTATTTACATGTTTTAAGTGAAAAGGCACAGGTTAGGTGCCAGTTGATATTTATTTAACATGTTTTGATAATATTAAGCCACCTATCAGTGTTATATGAGTTGTAACCATGCTTGAGCACTGCTCGCACTGGATTTTATATTTTAACTCATACTCAGAATGCTGGAGCCTTGCTCGCACTATTTTACAGATTTGTTTTATATGACTACCGTACTGGAGTTTTTCTCGTACGAGATTTTCACTGAGTTTTAATACTTATCCGTACTGGAGAAATGCTCGTACGTGGATTTGAATAGAATTTATAATTAGTTTAAGTCATACCAGAGCGCTGTTCGTACGCAAATTTTAATTGATTTCTATGAAATCGTGCTAGAGTTTCGCTCGCACGAGGTTTTCAGATATCATGAATATGCATGGAGCCGTGCTGGCTTCGCTCGTACAGGAATTTATTTGACATGCATATAGCCGTGTTGGAGCCTCCTATTGACTGTGTGTCACAGTGAGATGATATGCTCACACGTGCATACTGAGACATACTTGACATGGGTGGGTAAGACCTATTACAGGCACCCCTAATTGAGCTTGGGTTCATGGAGTACGATGTACCGTGTATGTCATGCGGAGTACGCTGTACCGTGGGGATTGTTGGAGTGGAGTGGCATTAGCCACGAGACAGCAAGTCTTGCCCTCACAATCCTGATATTATGCTGTTCTGGCGGGTAAGATGACCTACCTCCCGTTTCAGGTGTGATACCCCGCACGCTAGGATCCGTGTGCCTAGGATCACAAGGCTATGGCCATAGTCCTGGATATTATCGATATAGTCCTTTACATGTCTCACATGATATAACTATTGGTCTTGATAGACCAAGGTAGACCCGAGGGAGGGGTCAGACCCCGATTTTCTTATGATTTCAATTGAGATTTGATTTTTCCCATGGAATGATTTTATGAGACTTTCATTGATTTGTAACCTTGTGAGAAGGGTGATTTTATATCGGAGATTTGAAAATAAAGAATTTTGTTGAAATGGATTTTGATTTGTGAGTGTATTGTATTTTGACCCAGATGGGGTATTTTAAAACGCGTTGTTTCATGGAGCATGAGATGTTTTCACATGAGAATTATTCCATGTTTTAATATGCTGATTTCCTGTTTTAGAACAGATGATATTATATATATGGCATATCATTGTTTTTACCTCATGCTCACATATATCCTGATTTCTTATCAGCATGTAGATAGTATAGCTTTCTACCCGTTTGTATTATTGCCTTACTGAGCATGTGGAGCTCACCCTTTCATTTTTCACCCACTTTCAGTGTTTCCACCATAGAGATAGCGGTTGTAGAGAGTAGACGGCATAGCTGATATCTTTGTTTCCCATTGACTGTCAGGTATACATCATGTACAGAATTTTGTATTAGTATGCTTACAGCACAGTATTGTATATGAAAGAATATTTGGGGATGTAAATATAGAATTATTTGATGTATAAACATACCGACCACTCTATTATATGATTAATGATATCCGTATGTATGTTTACGCGTGATATTTCTTAATGGTTTGAATGGTATATCGATATTGATTCACAGCCCGACCTGTTAAGAGGAATATGTCACGATGAGTTACGAAAGATTTTTCAAAAGCGAAAAATTTGTACTGATTTTGGTAGTATTGGGTCGTGACATCTTTGTCCTCAACACTTTCTCTTTTCTGTCCAATACCCGAACTGGCTTTTCAATGTATGTCATACCCTCATTGAGCTACAATGGCTCATATCTTCTCACATGTGCCGGGTCTGGGTGGTACATCCTCAACATGGATACGTGGAAGTCGTTATGCACACTTGCCAACTCTGGTGGCAATACTAACCTATACGCCTTATCTCCCACTCTATCAAGTATCTCAAATGGCTCTATATATCGAGGGCTTAACTTTCCCTTCTTCTCGAATCTCATAATTCCCTTCGAAGGGGAAACTTTCAAAAACACTGACTCACCCACCTCAAACTCTAGTGGTCTCCGTCTCCTGTCAGCATAACTCTTTTACCTGCTCTGAGCTGTCTGTAACCTCTCACATATCTATTGGACGTCCTCAGAGGCTTGTCTAACCATGTCGGGAGCAAAGATCTGTTTGTCACCAACCTCTTCCCATCCAATAGGGGAATGGCATCTACGCCCATACAATGCCTCATATAGTGCCATCCCGATACTCGCATGAAAACTGTTATTATATGCGAACTCTGCGAGTGGCAAATGGTCATCCTAAGAGCCTCCAAAATCCAATGCACACGCTCTCAACATATCCTCCATGGTCTGTATAGTCCTCTCTGACTGACCATCTGTCTGAGGATGAAACACGGCGCTAAAACTCAACTGGGTCCCCATCGCTTCCTGAAAACGTTCCCAGAAGTGGGAAGTGAAGCGGGCATCCCTATCAGAAACAACGCTCACTGGAATTCCATGTCGCCTCACTATCTCACGCACATATAGGTTCGCTAACTGGCTCAGAGTATCGGTAGCTCTCATAGCTAGAAAATGGGCTGATTTCGTCAATCGATCCACAATCACCCATATGGCATCATGACCTCTGCAGGTCCTTGGTAATCCCATCACAAAATCCATTGTGACATGCTCCCACTTCCATGTCGGTATCGATAGAGGCTGCAATAACCCTGCAGGCTTCTGATGCTCTACCTTCACCTGCTAACAAACGAGACACTTAGCAACATACTCAACAATGTGCTTTTTCATCCCAGACCACCAATAAACCTTTCGAAGGTTTTGATACATCTTGGTACCCCCTGGATGTATCGTATACTTCGATGAGTGAGTCTCTCTTAAGATCAACCTTCTGATCTCTGCATCATCAGGAACACATATCCTACCTCTGAATCTCAACAATCCATCCGAACTTAACGCAAAGTCCGTCTCTGTACCCCTCTGTATCTGTCCGACAATATCACTACACTGCTGATCAACTCGCTGAGCCTGTTGGATTCGATCTACCAGATTCGATTCCAACTGCAAGCTAGCTATCATAAATCCACTATAAGCGTCAGGTGGGGTCATATCCAAACTGAGGTTCATGAACTGTTCCAACAGCTTGTGTTCCCTGATCATCATAAATGATACCATCCCGAGATGCTTCCTACTCAATGCATCAGCAACCACATTTGCTTTACCCGGGCGGTATTAAATGGATCCACTGATACTCCATCCTTCGATACTATGTGACCAAGAAAAGAGATCTGTTCCAACCAAAAGTCGCACTTACTGAGTTTAGCGTACAACTTCTTCTCTCGAAGGGTCTGTAGCACTATCCTTAAATGCCTTTCATGCTCCTCTCTAGACCTTGAATACACCAGTATATCATCAATAAACACAATAACAAATCGATCCAAGTACTTGTAGAATACCTCATTCATTAAAGACATAAAAGCTGCGGGAGCATTCGTCAACCCGAATGGCATAACCATAAACTCATAATGTCCATATCGGGTGCGAAAAGCTGTCTTGGGTACATCTCCACCTCGTATCTTCAACTGATGGTACCTTGATCTCAGATCTATCTTGGAAAAGACTGTGCTCCCTTAAGCTGATCCAACAAGTCATCGATGCGTGGAAGGGGATACTTATTCTTGATGGTGGCCTTATTCAACAACCGGTAATCTATACACAGTTGGAGGCTTCCATCCTTCTTCCTTACAAACAGAACCGGTGCTCCCCAAGGTGAGATGCTCGGCCTGATGAACCCCTTCTCCAATAACTCCTGTAACTGTTTCCTTAACTCCTCCAACTCAACTTGAGCCATTCTGTACGGTGGCTTGGACATCAGCTCGGTACCAGGTGCCAAGTCTATACCAAACTCCATCTCCCTATTTGGAGGTAACCCTAGTAACTCATCTGGAAAGACATCTAGAAATTCCATAACCACTGATGTCTTCCAATTTCGGACGTGCCTTATCCGTCTCAATCACATAGCGATGAACCCTTCACATTATTCTTTCCACCATTAGTATCATAAATCATCACATCACATACATACATGAAAATCAAATTTATCTTTCATACATCATGTATCAAGATTGTACTCATTACACTTATTAAAAATCATGTTCATTAACTTCATTTCATAAAATTTACTACAAGATTGTCTATCTTTGGAAACATCAAAGTAACAACATGATTTGCAGCCAGCCAATCCATCCCTAGGATTACATCAAAATCATTCATATTTAATAAAATTAAATCGGCTGCAATTTCTTTACCTCCTATCCTCATCCTACAATCTCTATATACATGCTCAGTCAACTGACTATCATTCATAGGGGTAGATATCAACAACATCTTATCAAGCAGTGTAGGTTTTACATGCTTCAACAATTTACATGCAAAGGATGGTGATACAAAAGAATGCATAGCACTAGGATCAAACAGTACATAAGCTTCTAAATCAAAGATTTGGATGGTACCTTTTACCATATCCGATGACTGATCCGCAGTGTCCTGGTCCAGTTCGTGCACTCGTCCTCTGCTTACACCCACTGCTTGCTTTCCCTTTTCCTCAGTTGTAGCCCTCCTCCTCGGAGCAGCTGTACCAACTGGAGCTCTTTCTAGCTCCTTGCCCTTCTGTGGAGCTCTCTCTGTCATCTCTGGGCAATCTCTAATTATGTGCCTTGGCTTCCCACATCTGAAGCATACTACAGGAGATCCATAGCATGGTCGAGTACCATGGTACCTGCCACACTGTTCTGTAGTAGGCCGTGGCCCTCCAATCAGGATTCCCTTAGCTGGAGCAATGGCCGGATACATGGGAGTATTAACTGTCCTCTCCCTAATCTCATTAATCCTCGGCCTCTTTCCAGAGAATCTCTTACTTCCTTTATAACTGAAGCCTCTATCCATCATTGGTCTCTTCTTATCTCTATCCCTCATCTTACTAACCTTTCCAAAATCTGAGGTGATTCTATCAGCATCTTGTTCACATAATTGCGCCTTGCGCACTGTCTCCTTATCGGTATATCCAGGGGAATCAGTCTAGACCTGATGGTCGGTCTCAATCCATCCATAAACTTCTGGATCTTCTCGACCTCATTACTCATTGTGTTAGGATCATATCTGCCCAAGGAGATAAAAGCAATCTTATACTCATCCACAGTCCTGCTCCCTTGGGTCAATCCCAAAAATGCCATCTTTAGCTTCCGCTGTGCAGTATTCGGGACATACTGTCTCCGGAAGGCCTCTAAAAACACATCCCAGCTGATCTCAGTATGTCGGGCTCTCAAAATAGGCTTGGTGGACTTCCACCAATGTTCTGTTGATCCCTTCAGCATAAAAGCGGCAAATGCTACCATCTTGGTAGTAGTGCACTCAAAGAACCCACATAATTTCTTGATCTCATTAATCTAATCCTCAACCGCTACTGGGTCCTTTACTCCACTGAAAGACGACGGTCTAAACATCTGGAACTGTCGCGATCTATCCAAATCACATCCATATCCCCAACCTCTACTGCCTGGTGTAGCAACCGGCGTAGGCACATCCTGTGTAGGGGGTATCTGTCGTCTGAGGTCTTTCGGCTGGCCCTGCCCATGCCTCAGGAGCTGCTGCCTGCTCAGCATCACCCTATGCAGTGGGACTCTGTCTACCGCCAACTCCTGATAAAGATTGGGTGATCAACTCCACAATCATCTCAATGCTCCGCTCAATCCTCGCGAAGTGAGTCTAAGTACTCTCGGGTCTCTCCTCTGGACCCTGTGGAGCGTTCTCAACATTAGCCTCCACCTCAACATCATCCTAAGCCTCGTGTGTTTCTGGCTCAACACGACCCCCAGGCCTACCTCTATGGTCTCGAGCCTGCTCTCTCATCCTTCTACCGCGATTGGTATTAGGCATACTTACTCAATTCCCTACATTCACAACAAATTACTTAGTCAACCCATCAACACACACACAATTGTATCTAAATAAGCACAGTAACATGAGGATGTAATTTTCCAACTTTTTGAGTATCTTAGACACCACACACGTCAGACCAACTCGGCTCTGATACCAACTTTTGTCACGACCCTCAACTTACCAAAATACGTACAAATTTTTTGCATTTCCATGCATAATTTATCATTCGTCCTTACCTTAATCATGAACAGCAACTCTCCTTAATAGTTGGGCTGTGTGTCGACGTCTAAGTCACTCCACCATACCAATTCAATTTGAACATTATTTATGAGTAAACACTTGCATAAATGTATATATATCAGAGTCGTTACATGTGTTTACATTGTTTTACATCCTCAATAGTTACATATAAAATGCTACTGTGCTATGTCTAGTTTAGATACAAAATAATCCAAGTGTGTATACCTTTAGCGATGGGATGCAGCGGATTACCAAAAGGGAAACGCCTCCAGTCACACTCAATCTATACTCAACACTCTATAAAGAGGGGGAAAATAAAGGGGGTGAGCAAACCACACGCTCAGTAAGGCAATCATGCGAACAGGTAGATACTGCACTATCTACGTGATCGTGATGCCATGCTCAAAAGCATTTAATTCATCATTTATCTCAAAACATGAGTGTATGATTGCGTTAATGGTATGTAAAGCATTCATGTTATTAAAATCCAGTGCACATTTCAACTCAAAGCATGGTATAAATCATCATGCATAATTCACAATAAAAGCATGGCATTACCCATCATGCATTTTCTCAAATAGCATGGCATTAACCATCATGCATTTTCACAATAAAGCACGGCATTAAACATCATGCATTTTCATAATAAAGTATGGCATTAAACATCACGCATCCGTGCACTTTAAAAACCATTAACAAATCAATCCAACACTGGTCAGGTCTCAACCCACCCTTGGACTTTCCTGACCCACAAATCATTTCAAACATGGATTTATTCTCAAAGCAATAGACATGTGAGATAGGCAGTTCAAGAATAGGTAATAACCTCAAGGCCCATGTACATAACCTGTGATACCGGCTACACAGATCGGGTGTGTGGGATATCACCACTATCTGCTTCCACACGAGAGGTGGGTCAAATCCTACCTGCCGGTCCATAGTAGATCTCGTCCGAAGATGGCACATCACAACTCAACACGGTACAACGTACTCCATGCTACATGCACAGTACAACGTACTCCGTGGACCCAATCAACACATCATATCACGCCACATCTCAAATGCACGTGTGAGTCTATTTAATTGGTACGACCTCTTGTCTACCTGAAGCTCCTAACACGGCTAATTAATCATGTCAAAATAATGCACGTGTGAGCCTATTTAATCGATGTGACACCCAGTCTACTCGAAGCTCCAAACACGGCAACAAGCAAGGTGGGCATCTAGTGCGAGACAAACACCAAGCACAATGCCAGAACAAAAATGAAATCCATGTGAAAACTAGTACCTCTAGCACTCATGTGTATAAAACACGTCAAATCTCGTGCGAGTCATACTCTAGCATGCTTTCATACTCATGAAATCATGTAGGTGGCTCAAAACTTTGCAAAGTATGGTTAACAAAACCAAAACACACTCATTTCTTTTACAAATCATTTCAATGTCAGCCAACCTACCAATCATTCGCTAAAAACCAATAAAACATGATTTTCAAGCAATATGCTTTTGTTTTCATGCACATTTTGTCAAACACCCAACTTTTTCCCTTTAATCACCCAACATCATTTCCTAATGTCTCATGCATTCTAGCAAAGCATTTAATGCGCCCAAATTGCGCACAGATATCTCTAAGAGTCCACACAATTCCCTTACCTCAATTTACTTGGTGTGACTCCTTTTCTCTTAGCTTCTCACGCTCTTAGCTTAACTCGCCCCGACGTATCCTCAGAAGCTGCGATTCATTCATTCAAATCATTTGAGTTAATGTTTTTAACCCATATTTGACCTCACTATTCAATATAAATTCACTTATGCATTTTACCAATGCCTTAATCCACATTTTACCCCTTTTAGGTAAATCGTATAATTTATCCACCAACAACATCTTAAAATCATACCCATAACACTATTGTCACCTCTAGACATCCCATTTCTCATTAATCTCCATACATTCCACTTTCTCACACTAGACCATTTCTAGGTCATAATCACTCCAATGTATTTTAGATAGTTTCTAACCATCCATACTCATGCCAAACAACTCCAAAATCATTTAAATAGACAATGTACCATAGTTGGAGTGTTAGAATCTTACCAAGTTTGATTTCTCTTCTTGCTCCAAATGATAATGCCATTGACTCCTTTAATACCAACAATGGGAAAATGCCTTCCAACTATGTTATTCTTCTCTATGATAGGAACAACTTTGCCTCTAATGGTCTCTCTTTAAATCTTACTGAAAATGGCTGATTTTAGAGAGAGAAAGTTGGGTTTTGGGGTTGAAAATGGAAGGTTAGTGTTTTTCTCAAAATTTTTTGATTTTCAGCACTCCTTTTATAGAAATAGCTTGAGGAGGTTGATCTGGTCCACGAGGAGATCGATCTGGTCCCCTTAAATCCCTCTTTTTCACAGCATTTTAAGCATGAGATCGATCTGTCGAAGCATGAGATCGATATGCTCCCAAACAGAGAGCTAAGGAGATCGATCTAGGTGCTTGAGGATCGATCTTTTCATTACAAAATGCCTAGGAGATCGATCTGGCTCCATTGGAGATCTATCTGCTCTATTCCATTGTCGAAATAAGAGTATTTTGGCTCTTCCAGATCGATCTCTCATCCGATGAGATGATCTGCCCTTCATAGTTTCCAGATTTTCTGCAGTTCTTCTGCAGCAACTCATACTAAAACATCCTTAATTTGCTACCATGATCATTTTCTCATTCATTCATCTTTGAGGCTTGACAATGACATCCGTACATACCTTATTCCTATTGAAACTTTTGTGGAATCTTTGTATATCCAAAATTACATGATATAAACCAAATGGAAGTGCACAACTTATGCAATTCTACTCCATTTTACCATACTACTCATAATCCATTCTACTCACATTCTCCACATGTTTAAGTCCATTTCTTTACATTCATACATAATATAACTTGTATGTACAATTACAACTCTTATCACAAGTGTGTACATTTAATTTATGGACTTACATCACATATACGTCACATTACAATTGTATCATCAAACTTATGACTTCATAATACAACTTCATTTACATTTCTTTGTACATATATACCATTATACATATACGGGGTCTCACAGAATCAATATGATTCTTCCTTTCATCAAACAAGGCATCTCTTGATTTAATAACTAAATTAACTAACCAAAAATTTATAAATCTTACTATTTTGTGCATAACCAATGAAGTTCGACTCAATTTCCTTTTTCACCTAATTTCTTTCTCTTAGGTTTAGGAGCTCTTATAATCTCTATACAACCACATACCTTAAGATAACTTAAGTTTAGTTTTCTTTTCTTCTATAGTTTATATGGGGTAATTTTGTTTGTTTTAGTAGTAACTCTACTTAGAGTGTGAAACGTAGCCGAAATTTGTTCTCCTTAAAATCCTTATCCCAAATCTAATTAAGATCTCATTGTATTAAGCATTTCGATTAATTTTTTATTTTTCCTTTCAGCCACATTATTAGATTGACGATTATATGGTGTTGTTTTTTCCTGAACAATCACAATTGAATCAAAATATGATGGATCATAATACTCTCATCCCATTTATTTTTCGTTGCAACTCTCTTCCCTTACCACACCTTAAAGTTTTGATCTTAACATTACAATGTAATTTTTCATCATTTTTGTAAGCTTTTAACTCATCTAATGATTCATCCTTATAATGTATCAATTAAACATAACAATACTAGAGAAATCATTAATGAATGTCAATTAATATTTCTCTCTTCCTATAAGTTGGGTTCCATGCAAATCTATTACAATATGATGCATCTATTTTAACAACTTAAAATTTCCTTTTACCTTAGTAACTGGTTTTTTTTTTTTTTTTGGTTATTTTAGTAAGCATGCAAGTTTTACATTTTTCAACATTTCTAACAACAGAAGGAACTAAATCAGATTTACACATTTTAATCACTTTATCATAATTCACATATCTTAATCTATTATGCCACAAATCAAAGGACTACACAATATAAGCTAAATCATTTTTCTTATTATTGAAATAAGATATATTAAATTTAAACATGTCTTCATTGGCGTATCCCTTTCCCTCAAAAGTTTTGTCCTTGGATAATATAAACTTATTCCCCTCAAAGATAATTTTAAACCCAAACTTATGGAGATAGACACAAGATTCTTCCTAGCTTTTAAAACATACAAAACATTAGTTAAAACCAATGTTTTTCTTGAAGTGAAGTTGAAATCTATTGTCCCAAGTCTTTGATTTCAACTGTAGAAGAATTCCCCAGAGCACATTACCACCTACTTCCCCTTTGAAAGTTTAGAACATAGCCTTTTTTGTGCATTTATGTTTTGTAACACTAGAATCTATCCACCATGCTTCCTTTTCTTTAATTTTGACTTTGAAAATCATAACAACAAAGTTGTCCTTGATTACCTTAGATTTTTTTTTTTTGAAGATGTAGCAATCCCTTTTGAAGTTCTTTTTTTTTTTCAATAATCGAAACATTCATCTTTCTTCTAGAATTTTTGACTTTTGGTGGAAAGTTCCGTTTTCTTTATGGATTTCTTGTTTGGAGCAACATCATTTATCATGTGGACTTTAGAGATGTTAGTCTCATTTTCTATTTCATTCTTCTTGTGATATTACTCTTCAATCAGAAGATAATTTGTAAGATAATCAAGAGATATATCTTTTTTTTTATATATATTTCAAGTTTCTCTTGATATCTTTCAATGATGCTGGAAGTTTGTAAATTGTAGAAGACATTATAATTTATTGATCAATGGGCACTGAATATTGTTTAGACTTATTAAGGATGATATTAATCTCAGTAAATTGTTCCATAACATATCTGGAATAATTTATTTTATAAATGTTCCAACTATTACTAGGAACCATTTGCAACTTGTTTCTTTCATCATGCATCTAGCATTTAACCTTTCCCATATTTCTCGTGTTGTGTTAATTGTGATGTATGTATCAAACAAAGAATCAAACATACTATTTAAGATACATCCTCTATACGTGTAGTGTCACGACCTCATTCCATGACTTACCAAAAATCACTACTAATTTTTCGCTTTTTACTTTACTTACCTTTCTCTCCTCAATAGTTGGGTTGTGATTCGATATTAGTCACCCACTCACATTCATTCACAATACACATAGAATTTAGTATTCTTTTCGATAACATAAATTGTTATACAATATTTGTACATATACATCCCGACCATACAATTGGTTACATAACTGTGCTTATACATTGTTCAGTACAAAATGTTCAAGTGTGTATACCTCTCGTAAGATGGATAGGTAGCGGATACAATAAATGCTATACCTCAGCCAGACTCACTCTACTGCGGATGATCTGTAGAAAGTGGAAAATAAAGGGGGATGAGCAAACAACGCGCTTAGTAAGGAAATCAGGCAAGCAAGTAGACAACCACACTATCTACTGAAAATAAGGCTTTGCCTTTCCTTCTCTCAACTCATAGCATGTTTCAAAATGATTTAATAACAGTACAAAATCAATTCCATGTACTTAAAATCATGCTGAGTTATCAAATGTAGGCATTCATGCAAAACAATGCATCTTTATGAAATTCAGAATGCCTTTATCTCAATCATGCCATTTACATTTAAATCACAGTAAATATGGTAGTTCACAATCACAACACAAACTGGTTTTCGACCTATCTCTCTCAAGTCTAACCGTTTCATAAAAACAAGTGATATAACATGCGAGACTCGGTGGCTAATGCAATACTCTCCTGGACTATGGCCATACCCTATAATGTGAAATCCTAGGCAACACAGATTTCAATGTGCGGGTATCACTGCTGTAACGGGAGGGGGGTCAGTCCATCACAACCGCCAGCTATATACTCCTTAACTCTACAACTCCACCACACGGTACAGTGTACTCCATGCCACTCACAAGGTACAACGTACACCCGTGGACCCTATCCTCATGGTCGGAATGCCTACCATAGGTCTTAGTCCTCACACGACGGACATACATCATAGTCGAGGTGCTTGCCATTAGTCTTAACCCTCATACTATGGATGTCATGACCCTCAAACTTACCAAAATACGTACAAGTTCTTCGCACTTTCATGCTTCATTTATTAATCGTCCTTCTTCGATCATGAACAACCACACTCTCGAAATTTGGGCTGTGTGTTAATGTCTACCTTATCCATCCACAACAATTTAATTTGCAATATAATTTTTTGAAGTAAACACTTTTATAAATACATCAGAGTTACTGTTTACAAGTGTTTACATTGCTCTACATCCCCAATGTTTACATACAAAATGCTACTGTGCTATGTCTAGTTTAGATACAAAATAATTCAAGTGTGTATAGCTTTAGCGATGGGATGCAGCAGATACCAAAAGGGATAAGCCTCCAGTCGCCCACAATCTATACTCAAAGCTCTGTAGAGAAGGGAAAATAAGAGGGGTGAGCAAACCACATGCTCAGTAAGGAAATCATGCTAACAGGTAGATACTGTACTATCTACGTGATCGTGATGCCATGCTCAAAAACATACATTTCCTCGTTTATCAAAATATGAGTTCATGCTTGTGTTAATGGTATGTAAAGCATTCATGCTATTAAAAACCAATACACGATTCAATTCAAAGCATGGCATTAACCATCATGCATAATTTATAAGTAAAGCATGGCATTAATCATCATTCATATTTCATAAGTAAAGCATGGCATTAAACATCATGCGTCAGTGCACTTTGAAAACCATTAACATACTTTCATCTCAAAACACATTAACTCTAGTCAGGATTCGGTCCCTCCCTCGGACTATCCTAACCCACAAAACATTTCAAACATGGATTTGTTCTCAAAGCAATAGACATGTGAGATAGGCAATTCAGTAAAGGGAAATAACCTCGAGGTCTATGGCCATAACCTGTGATACCGGCTACACGGATCAGGTGTGCGGGATATCACCACTATCTACTTCCACACAGAAGGTGGGTCAAATCTTGCCTGCCGATCACATCTCAACACGGTACAACGTACTCCATGCTAATTGCATGGTACAACGTACTCCGTGGACCCACATCAACATATCATATCACACCACATCTCAAATATACGTGTGAGCCTATTTGATCGGTACAATCTCTTGTCTACTCGAAGCTCCTAACACAGCTATTAACATGTCAAAATATCACAAACGCACGTGCGAGCCTATTTAATCACTGTGACACCCAGTCTGCTCGAAGCTCAGAGCACGACAACAAATAAGGTGGGCATCTAGTACGAGCTAAGCTCCAAGCACCATGGCAAAACCAGTATGAAATCCATGTGAAAACCAGTGCGAGCTAAGTTTTAACACTTATATGTATAAAACACGTCAAATCTTGTGCAAGTCATACTCTAGTACACTTTCATTCTCACGAAAACAATGTAGGTGGCTCATTTCTTTGCAAAGTGTGGTTAACAAACCAAAAAGACTCATTTCTTTTGCGGTTCATTTCAAATGCTAGCCAACCTACCAATCACTTGCTAAAAAGCAATAAAACATGATTTTCCAAAGCATTATGCTTTTATTTTCATGCACATTTCTCAAACACCCAACTTTTGCCCTTTAATCACCCAATTTCATTTTCTAACATCTCATGCATTCTAGCAAAGCATTAAACACCCAAATTGCGTACAGATATCTCTAAAAGTCCACACAATTTCCCTTACCTCAATTTACTCGGGGTGCGACTCTCTTCCTTTACAGTTCTCGCGTCCTTATCTCGACTTGCTCTGGTGTATTCTCAGGAGCTGCAATTCATTCATCAACACTCGAGTTAATGCTTTTAACTCTTTTTCAACTATGCATTTATCCAATACCTTAAATACACATTTTACCTCTTGTGGTAAATATCACAATCTATTCACTAACAACAATTTAAATCATCCTCATAACCCTATTATCACTTCAAGATATCCCATTCCTCATAAATCTCAATACATTTCACTTTCTCACTCTAGACCATTTCTAGGTCATAATCTTTCCATTGCATTTTAGATAGTTCCTAACAATACTAAGCACCCCAATCAACCCCAAACATTAATAGCTTAACAATGTACTTTAGTTGGTGCTTTAGAAACTCACCTTTTTAGATTTCCTCTTTACTCCAAATAGAAATGCCCCTTGTTCCTCAAATCCAACAAATGAGGAAAATGCCTCCAAGCTAAGTTGAGGAAAATGCCTCCAAGCTAAGTTGTTCTTCTCTTCGATGTGAACAACTTTATGTCTGATAGCCCTCCCTCAAATCTTCTTGAAAATGGCCAGATTTAGAAAGTAAAATCTAGGTTTTGGGTTTAGGAATGGAAGGAAATGGTTATTTTTGTGATTTGCAGATTTCAACTGCTCCTATTTATAGATTCAGCTTGATGAGATCGATCTGCCTTGGGTGGAGATCAATCTGGTCCTCTTAAAATCCCTTTTTTTCTCAACATTTTTAAGCATGAGATCGATCTGTCAAAGCTTGAGATCAATTTGCTCCCAAAAAGAGAGCTAAGGAGATCGATCTATTTCGTTAAAGATCGATATGCATTTTACAGAATGTTTAGGAGATCGATCTGGCTCCATTAGAGATCGATCTGCTCTATTCAATTGCTCGAATAAGACCATTATGGCTCTTCCAGATCGATCTCTCATCTTTTGAGATCGATCTGTCATTCCTATTTCCAGATTTTCTATAGTTTTTCTGCATCAACACATACCAAACTTCATACCTTTTGTTGCCATGGTCATTTTCTCATCCAATCACCTTTGAGTCATGAAAATGCCATCCATTCATACTTCATACTCTTAAAAACTTACGTAAAATCTTTGTATAACCAAAGGTGTATAATATAGACTAAATGGAAGTGTACAAAGATTCACATTTCTTATACAACTTCATCCATTTTTACCACACTACTCATATTCCATTCCATTTACATTCTTCACATGTTTAAGCCCATTTCTTTATACTCATTTATAATGTAACTTATACGTACAATCACAGCTCTTATTACAAGTGTGTACATAATCTTATGGACTTACATTACATATATTTCACTTATGAATTCATAGTATAACTCCATTTACATTTCTACATACATATATACAATCATACATATGTAGGGTCTCACAATGAAAATACTGTCACGTCTCTAAATCCACGTGCGAACATCTTAACAGTGTGACACTCAGTCTACACGGAGGAAATCGTCACGGTTTTGCTCTTTAACATGTATTATATATATCACGTAAAATAACAGTGTGCGTCTTGAGTGTGACTCTCAATCAACATTCTGCCTCTTAAACACTGTGTATGCATCTTAAAATATCAAACACTAGTGCGAGTAACCTCTAGCAATATGTTAATGCATAATTCTCTTTTCAAATCAAGTACGAGCTATCGCTCTAGTACGATATCATGTATAAGTTATGAAAACTGAGTACGAGCAATGCTCCCAGTACTCTATTATGTAAGCTGAGTATGAGCATAGCTCCCAATACTCTATATGCATCAATCACAAACTGAGTACGAACAATGCTCCCAGTACTCTAACATGCATAAAATAGCATTAAAATATAGTACGAGTATATCCTCCAGTACTATTTGATGCATATCTCAAAATATAGTGTGAGTATTCTCTAGCACTTATGGTTTTCACATTAAACCATATAGATGGCTTATTCAAATCACAACTCTCTCATTTCAAATCAAATTAGCACTTAAATGTGTGTTTTCTCATTTACATGAAAACATTAGCCATTCTATCATGCAACTCATGAATGAAGGGTTACAACATGCTTCTCAGGCTTTTTATCCTATCTTTGGATACAACACACTTTATCTCATTTGTCTCTATCACACATTAGACCTATTCATGGGAATTCATATAGAGTATAATATCAAAACTCTATTTAAAATACGTGTAGCCATCTCTAGCTACTCACAAAATTCCCTTACCTCGGATCACGTCAAGTGACCTCTCTTCCTCAGTTTTGCCCACTCTTACAATTCGATCAGCTTCTAAGGTAATTTTTGAAGCTGTGATAAGTATTGGCATTAGTATATCGCCCTATACTCATTTCATTTGCCAATTCTCAATAAAACACATTAATCTCACTATTTTCACATAATATCAGATTATACCATATTTTTCATATAACTATATTCATCACTCCTTATTTCCAATATATGTATTTTATAAGATTAACTTAGAATCTTCCCTACATGCATATTCCATCATTAAATCAATGTGACATCATTTTCTCATTACTTTCTCACTTTCATGCCAAAACTAGGTCATGCTCATTTTTCATGATCCTTTCATTTTCAACATTTCATATTTATATCAATCAACTCATCAACACACCTAGTTTAACATATATCAAAGTGGTGTATCGAATCTTACCTAATTGAACTTTCCTTCCTTTTTCACCAAGATGGTAAAATCTTTCTTGCTCCTTCAACTCTCGATTTCAATCTCTTGTTTCCAAGTATGTTGCTCTCTTCTTGCTAAGAACAACTTTGCTCAATTGTATCTCACTCAAAACTAATCACAAACTGAAGTTTTCTAGTGTTTCTTGGCTAGGTTTAGGTTTAGTTCTTAAATGGAATAGTAACTCTCAGGAAAATGAAATGCAGAAGTCTAGTATTTATAGAATTTTCTTGATGAGATCGATCTGCTCTGCATTTTTCCTCTTGAAACTGACCTTCTAGACCACATGAGATCGATTTGCTCTCAAGCATGAGATCGATCTGTTCCAACACAAAACCTTAAGGAGATAGATCTACTCTTACATGAGATCGACCTGTTGCAAGTCAGCATTTTAAGGAAATCGATCTGGCCCTTTTGAGATTGATTCCTTCAACACAAAATGCTCAGCAGATCGATCTACTCTCAAATGAGATCGATCTGACCTGTTCCATCTCTCAAATAAGCACATTTTTTACTCTTCCAAATCGATCTCTCATCCCATAAGATCGATCTCTCATCCATATTTACCAAATTTTACTGCAGTTTTCTGCAGTAACACATGCCAAACTTCATACATTTTACTACCATGGTCATTTTCTCATTCATCCACACTTAAGGCTTGAAAATGACATCCATTCATACTTTATACACATTAAAACTTGTGTGTATTCTTTGTATAACCAAAGGTATACAATTTACAACCAAATGAAGTATAAAACTTATGCAACTTATGCATACTTAAATCCATTTTACCACACTGCTCAATTTTCTATGTATTCCCATTCATCACATACTAAAGTACATTTCTTATTATTCATACATAACAAAACTTGTACGTACATCACCGACTCATATTACAAGTATGTACATTCAATCTATGGACTTTACATCATTCATGTTTCACATAGCATGTACATGTATGTACTTATGAATTTGAGGGTCTTAAATGTAGTTATATTTGTTTCACTTTTGTCTTTGACGCATTTCTTTATATGTTTCATCTTTTTTTTTTTGTCTGGTCTTAGAGTTCTAAGGATATACACCATATTGAGAGGTGAAATTATAATATTTCAATTTTGTTTTCGCCTTAAAAAGTTCCCTCCATCAAATCGTTCTATCTTTTGTAAGTTGATTGCCAACTCTTTCTAAATTTCCATCTTCGTGACTTTAGATAATAAGTCGTAAGATTTTTTAACAAATCAAATTATTCACTTAAGGTTGAATGAAGATAAAAAATCTTAAACTTCAACTTTTGTGTGAGACCCCATGTTTGTATGACTTCATTATATGTTAATAAAATCATAAGAAAGATGATTTTGAGCATATAAATGTGAATGAGATTGCAAAAAGAATACATGAATACTTATGAATACATGTAATGGCTAAATAAGGGTTGAAGTGGCCACCGATTAAACGAATGGAACTCAAAACGTTTCAACTGAATATAAGGACTTAAGAACGAATCGATAATACAAGGTCTGTGAGTTCCAAGTATCTTTTATGATTCCAAGTAGTACACACAAGTCACATTATATGTGAATCATAAGAAATGAACCTTTCCATGCTCTAAGTGGGAATAGAATGTAAAATGGATAGTGAAGCAATTGAATGCAAGTTTTCCTTTGAAATTCTGGAAAATAATGCAGCAGGAATGCTCCAAATGAAGGCTAGATCGATCCCTTATTCAAAGGAGATCGATCTCTTGTTCAAGCATATCAATCTCAGGTTGGTTCTGTCTAGGAAAGATTGATCTCTCCCCATGAGTAGATCGATCTCCATTTCCTTCTGCCTAGCAAAGATCGATCCTTTCACTAGATCAGATTGATCTCTCCCTAAAGAACATATCGATCTCACAGCCTCTTTACTAAAAAAATTATGTAGTTCAACCCGAAGGAATATCGATCTCTCACCAATGAGAATGATCTCACCATGTCAATTACTATAAAAGGCCTGACAATCGAGTCTTCTTCCCTAAAAATCCCAAAACCTCTCCATTTTAGCAAAAGAACCTAGTTTTCTCATCTAGAATACCATCCCTTTCCAAAAAGATTTGAGACAAATTACTTTAAGCAAAGTTGTTCATTATGAGGAGGAGAACAACATAGTTAGGAATCAGCATTTAATTTGTTGGATTGAAGGAGCAAAAAGGGGTCTTCCAATTTTGGATAAGAGAAAAGACAAGCTAGGTGAGTTTTCAATACACCAATTCCAAGTATGTTTATCTTGACATTGTTATAAGTTGATTGGTGTATATATTATTGGTTGAAACTACCTATAATATGATGAATCAACCATGGCAAAAATAGGTTTAGTGTGAAAAAATGAGATAGGGATGATGTAATGATGAATAGGTTATAATAAGGTGATAGTGATGTTATATGTATGAGTTTAAGATGGTTTTATGGAATCAATTAATAAGATTTGGTGAAGTTATAAAATGTGCATATAAGGTGTTTGTGGAAATGCATGAATGAGTGGAGAACTAAGGTTTAAGCATGCATTCCAAGTGCTTGACAAATAACTAAGTTAATTGCTAGCCTAATTGGCTAGGAGTGGCATGATGGATGTTCGACCACCATGCCATGGCTGAATGTAATCATGGGCCAAGCTTGATGCAATAAGGTCCAACAAGATATATCGATTATGATGAAGTCGTAAAAATTAGTTATTTGTGTTGACTGAAGTGATTGATGAATGTTTGCAGCTCCAGAGATTCGATTAAGGGTAAATTGGACTGGACAAGCTTCCAGCGGTGAAACTTATACTACACTCAATGTGATTCGAGGTAAAGGGGTTTTGTAAGTGCCTAGAGATAGCTATACGTACTTTGAGGGAATTTATAGGACGTGAATTTCTCTAAGCTATCTAATAATGCAATAAGTGTTTTTGAGAAAGGTTTCGAAAATAAGGAATGAAAAGATGATTTTGCCTTGGTAGAGCAATTTGTGAAAAAGGGTAGTAAGGATCAAGAAATTTGCATGAATTTCATGACTTTGAAGTTTGTAGCATGATTTAATGCTTTGATATGAATAAAATGAGGATAGGTTGACTAATTACTTTCTGTGGTTGCATGAAATTGCACGGTTATGTGCTAAGCTGTATTTTTTAAAATACTTATTTAAATTGGAGCCACCTATCATATTTGTGTGGGTAAAAATAGTGATGGAGCCTAGCTCGCACTAGATTTCGATGTTTTGACACATGCTAATAGTGCTGGAGCCCTGCTCGCATAAGTTTTTACTGATAACATGCATGAAAGTCGTACTGGAGCGTTGCTCGTATAAGGATTTTATAGGCTTTACAAAAAATCGTGTTGATACTTTGCTCACACGAGATGTTAGATATCATGGCATGCATAAACCATGCTGAAACCTCCAGTAGACTGTGTGCCACAGTGAGATGATATATTGCACCCGTATTTTGAGACTGAGATGGTTGTCGACATGGTATAGGGCGATTAAGACCTATGGCAGGCACCCCCGAACCATGATGTGGGCTAAGTCCTATGGCAGCCACCCCAAAACAGTTATGTGGACTAAGTCCTATCGTAGGCACCCCAGACAATGATGTGGGCTCAGACCTATGGCAGGCAACCTTAGACCATGTGGGTCCACAGAGTACATTATAGCGTGTATGTCACACGGAGTACGCTGTACCGTGTAGTCTTAATGACTAATTGGTTAAGTTAATGCATGAGTAGGGTTGACCTCACCTCTCGTTGTAGTTGTGATACCCTACACATCGAGATCCGCTTAGCCTGAGATCACATGAATTTATACATGACCATTGTTCCAAATTTGTATTTTGAAATGTAACCTACATGTCTCACGTGATATCATAATTTAGTAATAGACCCGGGTAGACCCGAAAGAGGGGTGACACACGTGATTATGTCTTTATAAGAAATGTGGTTTTTGCATAAGATGTTCTCGATGGGTGGGATTAGCTTTGATTTAGATGAATTATGATGAGTTTTGTTATGATGAGCATGAGATGTTTTCACATGATGATTTTCCATGTGTTATCATGCCTGATTTTATGAGTTTTCATATATTCCATACATATCCATATGGCATGGTTTTATTTTACCTCATGCTCCGAATGCAAATGATTTTATATCATGTCATTATCAGCACATAGATAGTGTAGTTCTCTACCTGTTTGCATTATTTCCTTACTGAGCAAGTTGTGCTTACCCTTTCACTTTCTATCTCCACAGAGCATCCATAACGGTTGAGAGCGAGCAGAGACTTGCACTCCCAGTGTCCGCTGCTACCCATCGCTGAGAGGTATACACATTAACATCGTTTTGTATCTAAATAAGTACAACACAATAATACTTTTGGAATGTAAATTTAGGGGATGTAAATATTTGTAGACACATACGAATTAATAAAGTTCAATGTAAGCAATTTAAGTGTTTACAGTTATTGTATATAAATGTAAGTGATATGGCTTATGGTAAGAGGTAACTAACTCTGAATCATAGCTCAACTATTTGGTGTTCAAAACTGTTCACAACAGGGAAAGTTAACGAATAAAACGAAACTTTTATAGTGATTTTAGAGGTAAGGGGGTCATGACATTTTGGAACTTGAACTTCTAGATATATAAAATAACTAACTTTATGAAAAGTCAAAAAAAATGTAGTAATGACTTTAAAGACCAATGGTATAGTGGCACTTTCTTTAAAACTTATTTCACCACCACTAATTATGTTATGAAACAAGGATAGTTGAAATAATCTCAAGATACAATTAATCCGACCATTTTAATATCACCTTGCATTCAATATTAAACGACTAAACATTAATAAGAAATTAAAAAACATTTTGTCTTAACCCTAACTTCTGTAATAAAACAATGTCGAACAAACTTGTTTTCTATTTTTTAGATTGAGAGAATAAGAGAATTTTAAAAATTTCATTGTGTCTTGAATGAACTTTGACATCTCTATTTGTAAAGATTATTTCAAGAGATTAGATTTTTAATTTGAATTACACTACCATTCAATTGTGTTGTTTAATTTAACCAACATTTGTTTCCAGACTAATTACACCTTATGAAAATCAATGGTTATAACTTTTAACCATTTAGGGGTGAAAGAATAACTTTTGAATAAGTTTGTACCTTTTCAAAGAAAACTAGTCGTTACAGCGCAATTTACAATAGAGTAGTGGGTTGCCTTGTAGAGCCGTCAGCTGCCACCCATTTTTAAGCTGGGTAGTCTGATTCCCAAGAATGGCATCCGACTACCTTACATAATTTCTAAAGTCGAGACATCAAGGAAGTTATAGGTTTTGACTTAGGCTCTTACATACATTATGGGATTAAGCACAACAAAAAATGAACATATAAGCACCTAAACCTGAAAGATTAACTGACAACATGGAAATTGATTTTGGCATGGATATGTCCAAACAATAGGTTTTAAAAACCTTTTCCTTTATTTGATGATATTATAATTAAAAGCCTTTAATCTCGCTTTTTCTACAAACACACCGAAGAAAGTTTGTCGTAAACTAAGCCATCCACTTATCCTGCCACTAAGGGTGATCCACATAAGTAATAATGGAACTTTTTCAAAATTTGAATTGAAATATGGTCATTATCATTCTGCTAGCTTGACTTTGAAAGCTCACCACCAACGAATCTTATATCACCTTACTCTTTCACAAGAAAGAAACACCTTTATTCTCGAGCAAGATACACAATCTTAAAATGTCAAGTAGAAATTAGCAAAGACCAGCAATCTAATTGTATGGTCGATTTCTTTTAGGCAAGTTAAGGGTTCTTAATTGTGGGCACAGATTGCTTTATTAGTTGTCAGTTTGCATTAATGACATGGTATTTGGGTTTAGCTTTATTTGAGGATAGTATGATGGTGCTTATTAGAGAATTTCATTAAACATGACCCACTATAAGAGTTCTATTTGATAGTGTCACTTAAATGTCTATAGAATATACTCTCATGTGACAACAGTGTAAGTAATCATTGGACTTGAAATGCTAGGTCATCTTATATGTGGGTCGGCATACTTTGATTTCATCCCTACGGGTTTGGAAGAGCCAAATGCCTAAAATGAATGTTTCTAGTTATGTCTTAAAGCATATGAAAGTCAATAAATAGTCAAGATGAGGATTTATCTTCTTGAGTGACTTAAGGGGATAATGTCTCATGTTTCCTAGCTCACATTGACTCCGAAGTCTTTGGCCAAGGAAAAATATGAGTTAAAGTTAATGTTGGCAGCTTAAGGGTAAGAATGAAAATGTGTATAGAGTATACATTAAGCCAAACTCTGTCAATTTTTATGGTTTTGATGAAATGATCGAATTACATTTACATTAAGATGTTGTTCACTGAGCAGGTTGGTCAAACCATTTGACCTTTTTAACATTTTAGTGGTCTTGATGCATTACTAGATGCCACTCTTGATCTATGGATTATATGGATAAATTAATTCATTGCCAACATATTGGAAGCCGAATAGATTACACATAATAAGATAACAAATGGATTAACTAGGCTTAACAATTTAGAATTTTCAAATTGGGCTTTTTTAAAGAGAATTATAATTAAGCTTAACTAAAATGTTTAATTAGGTGGACTTAATTAAAAGGTTCTAATGCTAATAAGTTCTAAGGCTAAAGGGTAATTATACCAATTAAAAGAAGACAACACCCTAGCCTATAAAAGCCTTCTTATGGTCGGCCATCATGTAAGAGAGAACCTTAGTAGTTAGCAACAAAAACCCTGAGGAACTATTCCTCTTACCGCCACCCCTTGTCTCTTGTGTCTTGGTTCCTAAAAATTTCTTTTAAGCTAATTGATAATTAAGAAATCATTTCTTAATGGCTAAGAGATAAAATCGAGATTGGATGGTAAGATTATAAAGCTCAATCTACTGGCATAATGACTACCATAATAGAATTTAGCCTCATATATGATCCTATTGTTGTATGAGTACATTACTATTAGAGGTTAGGCAGTTGAATGGCATTTGGTCTGAAACAATCTATTTGGTGTATGTGTTGGATTGAGTTTTCATAATCTTGAGTTATAAATTCTCAAGATTAAGGTATGAAGTTGTTTTGAAATCCTTGTTCTTAGCATGTATGTCGATTCCTTTATGTATTAAGTGTGATCCATGGTTTGGTTTTGGTATTGTATGTTTATTATTCTGTTACATACTCTGATATTATATGTTTGATATAATTCAGCATGAATTGAAACCTACAGTTTATTTGAATTATAACTATTTTCCCATCTTTCCATTAAAACTCTTTTAATTAATTAAAGAGACCATAATTTAATTAAACTCTTTTAATAAATTTGACTTAATTTTTTAATTGAAAGGTGGACAAATTTGATTAAACTCTTTTAATTAAATTTAATAAATTAAAAACATTTTGTTATGCCCAATGTCTTCTTAATTAAAGTGGTGATCCCTATAACATAATTAAACACTTTTAATTAAATTTATGACATTAAAAATTAGGGCATTATGATTTCATTAAACAATATTAATTAAATAAAATTATTTAAACATGTTAATTAAGTTCACATGATTAGTTTAGTTGCTAACAAAAGTCTAATTGAGAAATTCAAAATTCCATAAGACTTATCAAATTATTTCAATCTGATCATTGCTTTTATGTCGTGATCCATTAGGTTTCCAACATGTTGGTAATGAATTTAAATGTTTATTTAAATTCATAGATCAAGAGTGGCATCTATGCATCATAACCACCTAAATATTAGAAAAAATCAAGAGGTTTGACTAACCTATTCAATGTGTAGTATTACAGTGTAATTCAATCCTTTCATCAAAATAACTTAAAAATTCATAAAACATGGTAAAATGTCAACTTCATATGAATTTCCATATTTATCCATGTGCTACTAATATTAACTCTAATACTTGTATTGCTTTGACCAAATACTTTTGAGTCAATATGAGTTAGGATGATCGAAATATTATCCCCTAAGTCACTCAGGTCATCAATCCTCATCTTGACTACTTATTTACCTTCATATACTTTAAATCGTACCCAAAAGCACACCAATTAGGTATTTGGTCATCTAAACCCATAGGGTTGAAATCAAAGCATGACATTCCACATATAAGATGACCTAACATCTTAAGTCATAGGATCATTTACACTATTGACATGTAAAAAGTATTTTCTTAGGTAATTAAGTGACAAATGGAGCTTTTAAAGTGGGTCATGTTTAGTTAACTTATTCTTTAATATGCACATACATGTTATCTTTAAATATCCATATATTTCAACCTATGAGATTGGTTGCTTACTTTATAAGTAAGGAGTCTTTGCATATGCCACTCTTTAAGCACTGTCAATGCCTTATCTTGATTAAACAATGATCGGGAACTAATTTTGAGAATAAATTTTTTATGCATAGGGATCATCGTTTGTATCCTTTTACAATTCCCTTGAAAAGCTTATATAGTTCTAGCGGCTTCGTTTCATTTAGTGACTAATAATCATTATTATTGTCAATCCAAATGGTGAAAGGAAAGCTTTATATTACTTACCATAAGTGAAATATATGGTCGTGGTATAATACCTCATGCCAAGTGAGTAGGCTTTAGGGCATACATCAACAGAATGAGTAGGCAATTGATTGCCCTAACTCATTCTTGAAGCTAAAAGCTTTTGTTTGCATAGTATGAGAACTATAATTTCTATACATATTGAACCTTACATGACAAGTTGATTTGTAATTGATAGCTAAACAATAATTTTATGGTTTTTGGTATAAAGATGCGAGCTACCATACGAGCAAGTACGTTGGCCTGTGGGAGCACACGACCACACAGAATCTTTCGAATCATGATATACTGATGATATATGGCTTTGGACAAGTCATTTGAACTCATAAAATTATAATTATGGTTTATCTAAAAAAACATGCTTTAAACCAAAAAATGACAGTTTTGTCCATAGGTCAATGTATCACATTGGTTAAATGAAAACTGTGAATTAATTTTAAGTTTCAACTGAGTATGGTCAAACCCTAAAAGTGATTGGTCAAACCTTAAATTAAAATTGGCTATGTAAAAATTGAAAACAGATAAAATAGTATCAAAATGAGTGAAACTAGGTAAAAACCCTAATGTCATTTGTCATGGCCGACCACTAGTTAAAAAGTCAACATACATAGGATTAGAAGATTAATGTGAACCTAGTATTAATTAGCCAATAGAAATTAAGATAATAGGAATTTTAAGTTAAAGGTGATATTTAAAGGATAAATATCAAAGTAAGACTTGAAGAACAAACCTTCGACTTTATGCGAAATTTGACTTAGTATTTTAAAGTCATAAAATGCCTAAATGAAAAGGCATGGTCGGCATTTTCATGAAGAAACCCCATGAAAACTAAAATATAAAATAAAAAAAAAGTTTGAAATAACCTAGGGGCAAAAACAAGAATATTCAAGCCATTTTCATCACCCTTTCATGTTTCTGTTCTTTTTTTTTTTATCTTACTTTCATCTTATAACTTTTTCCTTCACCCTTGTTTCTTCAAGGAAAAGCTTGAAATACCATGGAACCTAAAGAGAGAAACCATTAAACCAAGTGGAGATCCAAAGGGTAAGGCTTTGTTTTTTATATATGTTGTTTAAGAGATGATTTTAAGGTTTTGTATGTGGTTAAATTGTAGCAAAAACATTTCCTTGGTTAAAAGAAAGTTTCGACTAACATAGGAAGCTATAGGGTAAACTTTGTTCCAACCTTCAAGTTTGATATATATGTATCCTATGATGTTGTAGTACTCATATGTGGTGTTAAAATAGAATGAAAATGTTTGGAACATGGTGATGTTGGGTTCGGCCAAGTGAAGGACTTGTGTAAAATCATGTGATCTACTTTTGATTTGAGGACATGCTAGTGTTATGGAAGTGTGAGATCCACATCTTTGTATGACATTCCTTATGATTTCCACATTGTATGATGGTATTATCTGTTAATGGATTCATAAGATGGTTGATGTCAGACCTGAGTTTTCGATTTACGTATGTAGCTTGTACCTTATGATTCCTATGTGTACGAACGTTATATTTCATAGCTGAATCATAAGAAGAGTATTTATTAACATGCAATCGAGTATTTAAGAAATTAAAAATGCATGTAAGCTACATAATAGCGAGATAAGGGTTAAAGTGATTTTTGAGTAAGTACAGGGGTAAAACGGTCAATTGACCAAAATTCGATATAAATCCGATGAGGAAATTTCATTAAAAATATGAAATCGAGAGATCTTGATCAATAACGAGGAAAATATTGAATTTCGAGCCCAATTGATCGAGATATGAATTTAATTAATATTTTTGGAATTTTTGTCTCGAAAAATAAGCCCAAAAATAGTGAAAAAAATATACCGAAAAGGTAAAATCGGACTGATAAATTCATTTATGGACTAAATGAATTTAATTGGAATTTTTGAGAATTTTGGGATATTTTTGGGATTTTTATTATTATTTTAATGAATAAAATAATAATAAAAATTATTTATAAATAAAAGAAAAAAATGAATTGAAAAAAAACGAAAACAGAAAACGGATTGAATTTTCAAGGAGAGAGAAAGGAAGCCGACGCAAATCGAGGGAAGAAGAGCTCATCGGACGGCCACCAATCCGGCGACCCAGCGACCAGTGAACGATCGAAAAGGAAGAGGGGAACCCCGCGACCTCCCAGCCACCGGTAACGCGCTCCACCGACGCCGAAAAGGGGAGATCGGCGAGGTTGAAGCCGCGGAAGGAAAGAAGGATTTCGGCGGCCACCGGCGGTGATAGGCTCCGATCGAGCCCAGCCGAACGATCCCCAGGCTTTGGCGCACCGAACGGCGGTGGTTAGACACCGGGAACCGGCTGGACGTCGCCGGTAAGACCAAATCACCCCTGAACCGGTCGGCGGTTCAGTGCAGAACCTTCCAAACTGAACCGGACCGGACCGGTTCAGCCAAGGAGGAGAGAGAAAAAGAGAAAAAAAGAAAGAAAAAGGAAAAAGAAAATTTTTGAGAATTCACCGGACTTCGGGTAAGTCGATACGAGGTCAAAAGTGATCAATTTAATTTCTGATAAATTTATTTAAATTATATTTAATCAAAAATTGACCCGAAGTTAAATATACAAAATTGTGCAGTTCGACGATTAATTCCAAACGGAAGCTCGATCGAACTCCAATTCATGCACCATCGCACAATCTCGAGTAAGTAAAGCTCATTTACGACAATTTATATGATTTATGCGTATTTAAGATTTAATTTACGCATTTTGGATTAAATTTCGGATTTAGTGAATTATATTCGAAAAAATTGAATAAAATGTCGTAAATGATATACGGGCTATCCAAAGAGCTTGGAATAAAGAACAATGGGTATTGATAAGCCCAATGAGTCGATAGACCCTGATGAACGGGCTTAATACGAATTAAGGCCCAATTAACGTGTTTAAGGCCCATTAAGAGTAAACGGGCCCATTTAAATGAAATGAACTGTATTAAATGTGTAATACAGTAGGAAAAGTGTAATTAACTCAGTGAATGATTAAATGCAGCTCCAGAGTCATATTGAGAGTTGACCGGACTGCGAGATTAGACAGCACAGAGGAAGAGAGGTCACACGACGTGATCCGAGGTAGGGGACTCTTGCAAGTAGCTAGAGATATCTGTGCATATTTTCGTTGGATTTTACATTCACTAAAATTGTTTAAGGGTCAAAGAAAATTGATAATATTATAAGGACCCGATATGGGTAAATTACGATTTTGCCCCTAGTTAGGTAAAAAGTGAAACTTTGGGAAAAGTTGTAAAAAGCATGAAAATGATGTTTTAAATGGTTTTTACTGCTGTGTAGCAGAAGAGTAGGTGGATAAGCTAATGTTTTGAGGTCGATGTAAACTAAGCACACTTTATAGTACTGATTTTAATGATTTTAAACATCCCTATTTTTAAAGAGCCATCTACCGAATTATGTGGAAACAATAGTGCTAGAGCACAACTCGCACTTGATTTCAGATGTCTTTCACATACATTAGTGCTGGAGGTTTACTCGCACTACATTTGTTTGACATGCTTGATAGAGTACTAGAGAGTTGCTCGTACTCAGTTTTTATGTGATTTGTGCATGATAAAGTGCTGGAGAGATTAGCTCGTACTCGAGTTTTACATGAGATGCATGACAGAGTGCTGGAGCGTTGCTCGTACTCGATTCTTCATGATTTGTACATGACATCATACTTGAGCGATTTGCTCGTACTTGATTTGTAATGAGAACTATGCATGACCTGGTGCTAGAGGTTTACTCGCACTAGTGTTGATATTTTGACATTCATATACAGTGTTTTGAGGTGGAGTGTTGACTATGTGTCACACTCAAGACGCGCACTGTAGTTTTTCGTGATATATACACATGTTAGAAAAACCGTGATGATTTCCTCCGTGTAGACTGAGTGTCACACTGTTGAGATGTTCTCACATGGATTTAGAGACGTGGCATTGATTCCATAGTATGAGGGTTAAGACCTATGGTAGGCACCCCGACTATGATGTATTTCCATGCTATGAGAGGCTAAGACCTATGGCAGGCACCCCGACCATGATGTATGGGTCCACGAGTGTACGTTGTACCATGTGTGTGGCATGGAGTACACTGTACCGTGTTTTGTGTTGTGGAGTTATGGAGGAGAGTGTTGATAGCTGGCGGTTGTGATGGACTGACCCTCAACCCGTTACAGCAGTGATAACCCGCACACCGAGTACTGTGTTGCCTGGGATTTCACCAGATGTTAGGATATGTACATAGTCCGAAGATGTTCTCTTACGGTAAGATCCGTAAGCCCAACATCCTTAAGCCAGAGTGGGCGGGGAGGCTCTGTTCGACGGGGAGGCTCTCTTACATAGTCTAGAGAGATTGCATTTAGCCACTGAGTCTCGCATGATATATCACATGTGTTTTATGATACGGGTAGACCTAAGGGATGGGTCGAAACCCAGTTTATTTGTGTTGTGATGAGAAATGCCATATTTACTGTGTTTTGAATGTAAATGGCATATTTTATATAAAGGCATTCTTAAATGATTAAATATGCACTGTTTTGCATGAATGCCTCTGATTGATAAACCGGCATGTGTTTAGTACATGGGATTTTAAATCTGTACTATATTATATATATTTTAAACATGCTTTTGAATTGAGAGAAGGAAAGGCAAAGCACTATTTTCAGTAGATAGTATGGATGTCTACGTGCTTGCCTAATTTCCTTACTGAGCGCGTTGATAGCTCATCCCATTCATTTTCCCCCCATCTCTATAGATTCTCGTCAGTAGATCAAGTCGACCAGGGTATTGCATTCCTTTGATCCGCTGCCACTCCCCATCTAGCGAAAGGTATACACATGCGTACTCTTCTGTAACTGAACAATGCATAGACACAGTGATGTACACGTTTTAATATGGGGGATGTAATGATGTAATTATATTTAAGTATATGAATTTACTTATGATATGAATGTCATGTATGTATGATATGAAAAAGAATGGTAAGGTATGTATGGATGAGGAGACTAATGCCTATTCACAGCCCAACTGTTGAGGAGATAAAGGTAAGTAAAAAGTGAAAAATTTGTTGTGATTTTTGGTAAAGTTGCGTGTGAGATGAGGGCGTGACAGAGTGGTATCAGAGCCTAGTTTGTCTGATGTGTCTAGGCATTTGTAATTAGGAAAATGTACATCCCCATATCACTGTGTTTTGTTCAGTTACAATTGTGTATACAAGATGGGAGTTGGACAACTTAATGTTTGTGAATGCAGGAATTGAGCCTTTATGGCAATTACCCGTCATGGTAGAGGGGCGAGAGGTAGGGCTAGAGGCCGTAGAGGTAGGCCGACTAGCCAGGGTGATTCTTCGACTACCCATACACCCATAGGTACTACTGAGGTACCGGATACTTTTGAGGTATCGGATACTACTGAGGCACGCTTCACGAGGATAAAGCATAGCCTGGAGGCGAGAGTAGGGTTGTTGGCACAGACTTTGCCAGGTAGATAGAGACAGGATGCAGAGACTATGACTGGAGAAGTAGTTGCACCTAATACACCTGCGCAGCTTGTACAGAGGCCACAGACTACTGATACTCCTACACCCCCACCAGTTCAGGTTAGTAGAGGATATGGGTGTGATTTGGATCGGTTGCGACAGTTCTAGAAGCTTGGACCTCCATCTTTTCGAGGGGTCAAGGACCCAGCTAGTGCAGAGGAGTGGATTAGCGAGATGGAGAAGTTGTATGATTTCTTTGAGTGTACGACTTCTGAGAGAGTCGCATTTGCTGCATTCCTACTGAAGGGAATGGCAGAGCATTGGTGGATGTCCACCAGGCCGATATTGAGAGCCCGACATGCTGAGATTAGTTGGGAGATGTTTCTAGAGGCCTTCAGGAGGCAGTTTGTTCCTGATACTGCACGGCGTAGACTGCAGGCTGAGTTTTTGGGATTGAGCCAGGGGAGTCTCACAGTGGATGAGTACGAGACTAGATTTTTTGCTCTGGGGAGATATGATCCCGATACCATGTATAGAGAGACCAGGAAGGTCCGCAGGTTTGTAGACGGATTGAGACCGATGTTGCGGTCTAGATTGGTACCACTAGACATTGGTACATATGATGAGGCAGTGCGCAGAGCGCAGCTTTGTGAGCAGGATTACGAGAGAAATACCTCTGAGTTTGGGAAGTTCAGTCAGAGCCAAGATAGAGAGAGGAAGAGGTCAGCTAGAGATAGAGGGTTCAGTTATCGAGGAGGAAGGAGACTCTTCGGTAAGGGACCACAGATAGAGGATGTGCGAGAACGACCAGTTAGACCTCCTACATACCCGGCCATAGCTCCGGTGAAGGGCATTGTGATTGGAGGATCGAGGTCGACTACTAATCAGTGCAGCCGATGTGGTAGACATCATGGCAGTAGACCTTGTCCGTTGAGCCCTGTTGTGTGTTTCTGATGTGGGAAACAGGGGCATATTGCTAGAGAGTGCCCAGAGACATATGTGACTACCCCACAGAAGGGCAGGGAGAATGATAGAGCTTCAGCTGGTACGTCTGCTCAGAGAGGTAGAGCGACGGCAGAGGAGAAGGGGAAGCAAGTGATGGGTCGAGGGCGAGTACATGCTTTGGACCAAGAAACAGCTGATGCTTCTACGGATGTGATTCGAGGTAACATCTTGATTTATGATTTAGAAGCATATGTTTTAATTGATCCCGGTGCCACATATTCATTTGTATTGCCATCATTTGCATGTAAGTTAGAAAAGCATGTAAAGCATACTCCTTTAAAGATGATGATGTTGATTAGTACGCCTATGGATTCCAGTCAGCTAGTTGATCATGTGTATAACGATTGTAAATTAAGAGTAGGGGAAAAGGATATGACAGTCAATCTAATATTGCTAAGTATGAGTGACTTTGATGTAATATTAGGTATGGATTGGTTATCTGCAAACCATGCTGTTTTAGATTGTTATGCTAAGACAGTTATGTTTCCTAACCCTACGAAAGTTATTGTAAAGTTTGATGGGAAGAAATGAAAGAAATAAATATGTTGTTAATAAATTAAAAAATATTTTGCTGACTGAGAGATAAATATCTTGAAGGTTTCATTGCGTACGTAGTGGATGCTGATAATTCTATATTTTTAGAATTATTTGTGCTTAATTTCCTAATTATTTATTTAAATCCCCAATTTATTTTGTTAATTATCCCCTTTATTTAATTAAAATTCTCATGTTTGCAGATAAATTAAATCCGGATGAATTTTGAATATTTCGGTAGAAAATGGACCGGAATTGGGCTAAAATCGAGATTGAGCCACGCGGACAACACGAGTCATGCCACCTAGCACATCCAATTGGACAAGAAGACTGATGACATGGAAATATCTTTTCAAGGAGCCAATGGTGTGAAGACAAGTGGCCAAAAAAATGCCAACTCATCAAGGATGTGAAAATTACCATTTTACCCCTAATGTGTTTATAAATAGGAAAGAATGGCAATTGAAGAAGTTATGTAATTTTTAGGAGTAGGAGTAGTGTAATATAGTTAGGAGTAGTGTTAGGATAAGTTGATTTTTTTTCAAGCTCCTCTTTTCCGTTTAACTCCCATTTATTTTTACTATTCACAACAATCTCCATTGTCATTTCTACAAGCTTTTTATTATAGTTTTTAGTCACCCTTTCCATCATTTTCACTCTTCTCGGTTTGTTTATAGTTGCTTATCTCTGTATGTTCATGTCCTTCTGTTCATTTGCTTATTGTTGAGCAGTTTCCATTCACAGCATTAGAGCTTCACGAGTGATCGGGGAGAACATCACATTTCCTGCTCTGTTCTCCCCTGTCCTAAGCATGGTGGCAGTGGATATCCATGCATTGATAACGTCACAAGCAGGTGACTAACTGTGAGCAACCTAGCAGCAGGAACAGCAGCAGCGGACATGCTGGCTAGCTGGGCAGGACAGCAGCTGGGAGTAGCCTGGAACCGAGGGGACCCCGTGACCTGCAACCAAAACAGAGCCGACCAGGACGTGCAGCAGTGGGCAAGACAACGCCTGGAGAAGGAAACGTGCACGGTTATGCATGGAGCTGGTAGTGGGCAGCAGGCTTGGACAGGACCGAGCAAAGCTGGAACCGAGACCTGGACAGCAGCTGGAAATGTGGAAGAATGCAGGACCGTGCAGCAGAGCAGACCGAGAGAAGCTGCGTCACGCGTAGCACCTGGGCAGCGAATGGAAACGTGTAGGTCGTTCCTGGCAGCTAGAAGCATGGGCAGAGAAGAAGGAGATGCATGAAATCAAGGCAGAAGTGGGTGAGAGTCAGAACCGAGAGGCATGGCAACAGCTGGACACATCTACTCCACCAACCCGAGCACCACGTGAAAATGCAGAAAATTAATGAGGAATAGTGTTTTGGTGGGAAAGTTACTATTAGTTTAAAATCCTAAGGCCTTGTTTGGCATTCATTTAGTTAATTAATTCATTTACATGCATGTTTAGTTAGTTAGTCTATTAGTTAGCTTAGTTAATCTTTCAATTGCATTTAGTTACTTTGTTTAATTAGTTAATGTTGACTTAATTAGATTACTAGTTAATTTTTAATCTAGCATTAGGATTTACTTAATATTAATTTAGATAATGCATTTCATGCACTTTTAATCTTAGATAAAAATTTCAAAAATATGTTCATGCATTAGTTAGTGTTAATTTAGATTTATCTAGGAGTAAATTTTAATCCATTAGTTTAGACATTTAAATGCATGGTTAATTTTCTAGGATTTTATTTTATTAGATCTTAGGTTAGTTTAAATTGCAATTAGATTAATTTGCATTCATATTTTATCTTAAGTTTGGTTAATGTTAGTTTAATTAGTTTTATTGCTTTATATTTATATTTGCATTTGAGTTTAATTGCTTTAACTCGTTTTAACTGTTTTACTTTATTTTGTAGGGTATCCGCTTTTAATTGATCGAAGTACTGTAAGTAGATTTTATTTGTTTTTATTTCTTTTTGAAGTATTATTTCATTGCTTTTAATTGGCCTTATTAGATCGCACCTATTAGTACTTCATAATTTACTAGGATATACTTAGGGTAAAAGTAACCGGTAGTTAATTAGGCTAACAACTTCTCTGAGGGACGATAACTCGGGACTCAAAATCCCATTATTACTTGGACGACCCGTGCACTTGCGGTAGATACCCTTTGGGCTCGTCAGATGCGGATAAGGTACATCCGAAGTTGGTAGATATTCCTGTGGTCAGTGAGTACCCAGATGTTTTCCCGGATGAGTTGTCAGGGTTACCACCAGACAGAGAGATAGAGTTCTATATAGATTTGGTGCCTGGTACTGAGCCTATTTCGAGACCACCGTATCGCATGGCCTTAGTTGAGCTAGAGGAGCTCAAGAGACAGTTGCAGGAGCTGTTGGATAGGGGTTTTATCAGACCGAGTGTTTCACCGTGGGGAGTACCGGTTCTATTTGTGAGGAAGAAGGATGAAAGCCTCTGATTGTGTATAGACTACAGATTGTTGAATAAGGCTACCATCAAGAATAGATATCCCCTTCCACGCATTGATGACTTACTGGATCAGCTTCGGGGAGCGCAGGTCTTTTCTAAGATTGATCTGAGGTCTGGGTATCATCAGTTGAGAGTTCAGAGTGGAGATGTACCCAAGACAGCATTTAGGACTCGATATGGCCACTATGAGTTCCTAGTTATGCCATTCGGACTGACGAATGCTCCTGTAGCTTTCATGGCTTTGATGAACGATGTATTCAAGCCATATTTAGATCAATTTGTTATCGTATTCATCGATGACATATTAATATATTCGAGATCCGAGGAGGAGCATGAGGAGCACCTCAAGATTGTATTACAGACTCTACGAGGGCAGCAGTTGTATGCTAAACTCAGCAAGTGTGATTTTTGGTTAACAGAGATCTCATTTTTGGGACACATAGTGTCGAGGAATGGTGTGTCAGTAGACCCATCCAAGATTGAGGCTGTAGTTCAGTGGGAACAGCCGAGGACAGTTATCGAGATCAGGAGTTTTCTGGGTTTAGTAGGGTACTATCGGAGATTCGTTAAGGGATTTTTAAAGTTGGCTGCTCCGTTGACACGTCTCACTTGGAAGAGTGTTGCATTCGTGTGGGATGAGGATTATGAGAGGAGTTTTCAGGAGCTAAAGAGTCGATTGACCACCGCTCCGATTCTCACTATTCCTACCAGCTCAAGAAGATTTTCAGTATATACTGATGCTTCGCATCAGGGACTGGGCTGTGTGTTGATGCAGGATGGGAGGGTAGTTGCTTATGGATCCAGACAGCTGAAGGACCATGAGAAGAACTATCCGACCCACGATTTAGAGTTAGCAGCAGTAGTGTTTGCGTTGAAGGTATGGCGCCACTACTTGTATGGTGAGAAGTTTCAGATTTTTGCCGACTACAATAGCCTCAAGTACCTATTCTCACAAAAGGAACTGAACATGAGACAGAGAAGATGGCTAGAGCTTCTGAAAGATTATGATTGTGAGATACTTTATCATCCGGGTAAGGCTAATGTTGTAACAGATGCTTTGAGTAGGAAGAGCCTTGGGATGGTATCGTATATGATGGTCAAGGAGCACGAGCTGCTAGAGCAGTTTGCTAACCTCAGTTTGGGAGTTGTGCCTTCGGACATGGATGCAGATTGTGTGATTGCGAGTCTACGTTAGAGCCAGATCTGTTGGACAGGATCAGACGGGCTCAACAGACTAATCCATATTGCATCGATGTGATTGGTTAGATGCAGAGGGGCACAGTGATAGATTTTGAGTTGAGTCCTGATGGACTACTGAGGTTCAAAGGTAGATTGTGTGTTCCCGAGGACTCAGAGCTCAGGAGATTAATATTATCGAAAGCTCATTCATCAAGGTACACGTTGCATCTGGGGAGTGGCAAGATGTATCAGAACCTTCGGAAGGTGTACTGGTGGTCAGGTATGAAAAGAGATTTGGCAGATTTTATGGCAAGATGTCTCGTATGTCAGCAGGTGAAGGTAGAGCATCAGAAACCTGCAGGATTATTGCAGCCTCTACCTATACCAACATGGAAATGGGAGCATATCACCATGGATTTCGTGATGGGTTTACCGAGGACCCGGAGGAATCACGATGCTATATAGGTGATCGTTGATAGACTGACGAAGTCAGCCCACTTCCTAGCTATGAGAGCTACCGATACTTTGAGTACATTGGCAGAGTTGTATGTATGCAAGGTAGTGAGGTTGCATGGTGTTCTAGTGAGCATTGTCTCGGATCGGGATTTCCGCTTCACTTCCCACTTTTGGGAACATTTTCAGGAAGCCATGGGAACCCAGTTGAGTTTAAGCACAGCTTTCCATCCTCAGATAGATGGTCAGTCAGAGAGGACGATACAGACTCTAGAGGACATGTTGAGAGCATGTGTGCTAGACTTTAGAGGCTCTTGGGATGATCATTTGCCACTAGCCGAGTTCGCCTACAATAACAGTTATCATTCGAGTATCGAGATTGCACCGTATGAGGCCTTGTATGGCCGTAGATGTCGTTCCCCTATTGGGTGGGAAGAAGTGGGTGATCGTAAGATTTTTGCTCCTGATATGGTTACACAGGCTTCTGAGGATGTCCGGTTGATAGTTGAGAGATTAAGGACAGCTCAGAGTCGACAGAAGAGTTATGCTGACAGGAGATGTAGGCCACTTGAGTTCGCAGTTGGTGAGTCCGTGTTTCTGAAGGTTTCTCCTTCCAAGGGTATAGCGAGGTTTGGGAAGAGAGGTAAGTTGAGTCCTCGCTACATTGGACCCTTTGAGATACTCGATCGAGTGGGAGATAAGGCTTATAGGTTGGCATTGCCACCAGATTTGTCAGGCGTGCATAACGTCTTCCACATTTCGATGCTTAGGAAGTATCACCCGGATCCGGCACATGTGATTAGTTATGAGCCTTTGGAGCTCAGTGAGGACATGTCATATGTTGAGAGGTCGATTCGAATACTGGATAGGAAGGAGAAGTTTTGAGATCGAAGACTATCGGGTTAGTGAAGGTACTATGGCAGCATCACACTTCCGAGGAGGCTACTTGGGAGTTAGAGAGCTTGATGCGAGAGAAGCACCCCCAGTTGTTTAATGATTGATTTGGTTCTAATTTGGAGGACCAAATTCTTTTAGTTGGGGAGGATTGTCAGACCCGAGTTTTCGATTTACGTATGTAGCTTGTACCTTATGATTCCTATGTGTACGAACGTTATATTTCATAGTTGAATCATAAGAAGAGTATTTATTAACATGCAATCGACTATTTAAGAAATTAAAAATGCATGTAAGCTACATAATAGCGAGATAAGGGTTAAAGTGATTTTCGAGTAAGTACAGGGGTAAAACGATCAATTGACCAAAATTCGGTATAAATCCGATGAGGAAATTTCATTAAAAATATGAAATCGAGAGATCTTGATCAATAACGAGGAAAATATTGAATTTCGAGTCCAATTGATCGAGATATGAATTTAATTAATATTTTTAGAATTTTTGTCTCGAAAAATGAGCCCGAAAATAGTGAAAAATATACCAAAAAGGTAAAATCGGACTGATAAATTCATTTACGGACTAAATGAATTTAATTGAAATTTTTGAGAATTTTTGGGATATTTTTGGGATTTTTATTATTGTTTTAATGAATAAAATAATAATAATAATTATTTATAAATAAAAAAATGAATTGAAAAAAAAAACGAAAACAGAAAACAAATTGAAATTTCGAGGAGAGAGAAACGAAGCCGACGCAAACTGAGGGAAGAAGAGCTCATCGGACGGCCACCAATCCGGCGACCCAGCGACCAGCGAACGATCGAAAAGGAAGAGGGGAACCTCGCGGCCTCCTAGCCACCGGTAACGCGCTCCACCGGCGCCGAAAAGGGGAGATCGACGAGGTTGAAGCCGCGGAAGGAAAGAAGGATTTCGGCGGCCACCGGCTGTGCTAGGCTCCGATCGAGCCCAGCCGAACGATCCCCAGGCTTTGGCGCGCAGAACGGCGGTGGTTAGACATCGGGAACTGGCCGGACGATGCCGGCACGACCAAATCACCCCTGAACCGGTCGGCGATTCAGGGCAGAACCTTCCAAACTGAACCGGACCGGACCGGTTCAGCTAAGAAGGAGAGAGAAAAAGAGAAAAAAGAAAGAAAAAGGAAAAAGAAAATTTTTGAGAATTCACCGAACTTCGGGTAAGTCGATACGAGGTCAAAAGTGATCAATTTAATTTTTGATAAATTTATTTAAATTATATTTAATCAGAAATTGACCCGGAGTTAAATATATGAAATTGTGCAGTTCGACGATTAATTTCGAACGGAAGCCCGATCGAACTCCAATTCACGCACCATCGCACAATCTCGGGTAAGTAAAGCTCATTTACGACAATTTATGTGATTTATGCGTATTTAAGATTTAATTTACGCATTTCGGATTAAATTTCGGATTTAGTGAATTATATTCGAAAAAATTGAATAAAATGTCATAAATGATATGCAGGCTATCCAAAGAACTTGGAATAAAGCCCAATGGGTATTGATAAACCCAATGAGTCGATAGACCCTGATGAACGGGCTTAATACGGATTAAGGCCCGATGAACGTGTTTAAGGCCTATTAAGAGTAAACGGGCCCATTTAAATGAAATGAACTGTATTAAATGTGTAATACAGTAGAAAAAGTGTAATTAACTCAGTGAATGATTAAATGCAGCTCCAGAGTCATATTGAGAGTTGACCGGACTGCGTGATTAGACAGCACAGAGGAAGAGAGGTCACACGACGTGATCCGAGGTAGGGGACTCTTGCAAGTAGCTAGAGATATCTGTGCATATTTTCGTTGGATTTTACATTCACTGAAATTGTTTGAGGGTCAGAGAAAATTGATAATATTATAGGGACCCGATATGGGTAAATTACGATTTTGTCCCTAGTTAGGCAAAAAGTGAAACTTTGGGAAAATTTGTAAAAAGCATGAAAATAATGTTTTAAATGGTTTTTACTGCTGTGTAGCAGAAGAGTAGGTGGATGAGCTAATGTTTTGAGGTCGATGTAAACTAAGCACACTTTATAGTGCTGATTTTAATGATTTTAAACATCTCTATTTACAAAGAGCCATCTACCGAATTATGTGGAAACAATCATGCTAGAGCACAACTCGCACTTGATTTCAGATGTTTTTCACATACATTAGTGCTGGAGGTTTACTCGCACTACATTTATTTGACGTGCATGATAGAGTACTAGAGTGTTGCTCGTACTCAATTTTTATGTGATTTGTGCATGATAGAGTGCTGGAGCTATTAGCTCGTACTCGAGTTTTACATGAGATGCATGACAGAGTGCTGGAGCGTTGCTCGCACTCGATTCTTCATGATTTGTACATGACATCATACTTGAGCGATTTGCTTGTACTTGATTTGTAATGAGAACTATGCATGACCTGGTGCTAGAGGTTTACTCGCACTAGTGTTGATATTTTGACATACATATACAGTGTTTTAAGGCGGAGTGTTGACTGTGTGTCACACTCAAGACGCGCACTGTAGTTTTTCGTGATATATACACATGTTAGAAAAACTGTGACGATTTCCTCCGTGTAGACTGAGTGTCACACTGTTGAGATGTTCTCACATGGATTTAGAGACGTGGCATTGATTCCATAGTATGAGGGCTAAGACCTATGGCAGGCACCCTGACTATGATGTATTTCCATGGTATGAGAGGCTAAGACCTATGGCAGGCACCCCGACCATGATGTATGGGTCCACGAGTGTACGTTGTACAGTGCGTGTGGCATGGAGTACATTGTACCGTGTTTTATGTTGTGGAGTTGTGAAGGAGAGTGTTGATAGCTGGCGGTTGTGATGGACTAACCCCCCTCCCGTTACAACAGTGATAACCCGCACACCGAGTACTGTGTTGCCTGGGATTTCACCACATGTTAGGATATGTACATAGTCCGGAGATGTTCGCTTACGGTAAGATCCTTAAGCCCAACATCCTTAAGCCAGAGTGGGCGGGGAGGCTCTGTTCAGTGGGGAGGCTCTCTTACATAGTCTAGAGAGATTGCATTTAGCCACTGAGTCTCGTATGATATATCACCTGTGTTTTATGATACGGATAGACCTAAAGGATGGGTCGAAACCTAGTTTATTTGTGTTGTGATGAGAAATGCCATATTTATTGTGTTTTGAATGTAAATGGCATATTTTATATAAAGGCATTCTTAAATGATTAAATATGCACTGTTTTGCATGAATGCCTCTGATTGATAAACCAACATGTGTTTAGTACATGGGATTTTAAATCTGTACTATATTATATATATTTTAAACATGCTTTTGAATTGAGAGAAGGAAAGGCAAAGCACTAGTTTCAATAGATAGTATGGATATCTAGGTGCTTGCCTGATTTCCTTACTGAGCGCGTTGATAGCTCATCCCATTCATTTTCCCCCCATCTCTACATATTCTCGTCAGTAGATCGAGTCGACCAGGGTATTGCATTCCTTTGATCCGCTGCCACTCCCCATCTAGCGAAAGGTATACACATGCGTACTCTTTTGTATCTGAACAATGCATAAACACAGTGATGTACACGTTTTAATATGGGGGATGTAATGATGTAATTATATTTAAGTATATGAATTTACTTATGATATGAATGTTATGTATGTATGATACGAAAAAGAATGGTAAGGTATGTATGGATCAAGAGACTAATGCCTATTCACAGCCCAACTGTTGAGGAGATAAAGGTAAGTAAAAAGTGAAAAATTTGTTGTGGTTTACATTTGCCTTGTTTTTCACGCTTCCAGGTGTCACAATCTTCCCCACAGATTTCTTCAAGTGAAGAGAGTTTTCCTACGACATACGGGAGGACTTGAGCTCCAGGCCACATATTGTACTTTGAGGTATAATTTATCATTTCATGTACCTAGACTAATATTGTATTTACAGACACTTGATGAACAGTGAGGTATGGGATGTATTAGGATTAATTAACCTTGATTTGAGTACTGTATATGGTATGATATATAATTATGAGATGACGAGATCCTGAGGTGATAGTTATAAATTATGTATGATAATACATGACACTGCCTAGGAATGCACCCTTAATTGTGAATGGATGAATAAAAAGTTTTAAATTTGCCCTGTTTTCCACTCTTTCGGGGCATCATAGAGTTTTCTTAGTATCAAAGCTTAGGGTGTTTAGTACTGTTAGTATCAGTTAAGTGAAATAGAATACATCCCAAGTGTCTGTATAGGTCTGGTCATGAACTGAAATTGAGGATTTAGATTTCAATCAAGTTGATTGTGTACGCACAGGAAACGTATTGAGATTGAGAATGAGTGGACGATGAGGTCGTTTGAGGAGGCAGGCAGAGCCACCTCTGCCACCTGCCCCACAACCAGAGAGTCCTAACTCTCAATTTAATCAGATTGAGCATGATGTGCGACAAGGTTTTGAGAAAATGGTAGTACTATTCATGTAACATTTTGGAGTTAATGCCCCAGGTACTACTCTTACACCACCATAAGGACCTCCTGTGCCCCCAGTACATACGGACCCGGTACCTCCCGTTACTCAGCCCGATGATAGGAGTATGGTCAGACTAACAGACTTTTTAAAAATGAACCCGCCCGCATTCAGAGGGAAAAAGGATCCTACAGAGGCTGACTGAGTTGAGAGTTATATTTGACTATTTGGGATGCACTGATGCTAAGAGGGTCAGTATGGGTGCCTATATGCTGAAAGGGAGAGCTCAAGATTGGTGGGGTACTACCCAAGGTATTCTGATGTCCAGCAAGGATGTGATTAGCTGGGAAGAATTTAGGCAGCCTCTAGAGCCCAATTTGTACCATGAGCTGCTCAAAGAAGGAAGCAAGCAGAGTTTTTGAATCTGGTACAGGGCGATATGTCTGTGGATGATTATGACAGTCGATTTATCGCTCTATTGAGGTATGACCCAAAGACCTTTAAAAATGAAGAGCTCCACCCAGAGAGATTTATGTATAGAATAAAGACCATTATCAGAGATCGATTGATAGAGCTATGTATTACTGAGGTTGAAGATGCTCTGAGACGTGCACAAGAAATTGAGAGGGGAATCGAAATTATACAATCCCAGAATGAGTTTGGAGCAGTGACTAGGGATAAGGGCAAGAGGCCAGTGATGTCCCAGGCAGATGTTCGGAGAGGTTTCTTTAAAAGAAGAAGGATTGAGGTACAAAAGGGCAGGATAGAGAAACCCAGAGCTTATCTTATCATCAGGGAGACCCCTCGATATGTTAGGCTTGAGATGAAGGTTTGTAGAGACTGTGGTCGATCGCATGAGGGGAGTTGTACTGGGTCGATCAGTGGATATTTTAGATGTGGAGATATGGGTCATAGAGTAAAAGACTGTCCTCAACCTCAGATACCACATGCTCCGAAACCTACTAAACAGCAACCTTAGAGAGTGAATCCCTCGAGACGGGCCACTACTGTAGAGAAAGGAAAGAAGCCTATTACAGTAGGACATGTGTTTGCTCTGGATAAAGAAACAGCAGACACTTTAGCAGAAACTATAAGAGTACACTCTCTGTCTGTAACCATAAGGCTCATGTGTTGAGCTCATGTGTTGATTGATTCAGTGTCCACGCATTCGTTTATTTTTTAGCATTTTGCATGTAGATTAAATTTGAAGTTTGAGCCTCTAGAGTATGTGCTACATGTAAATACCCCTATGCGTGTTAGACCCAAATTTTATGTAGCTTGTTCCTTATGATTCCTATGTGTATGAACACTTTATTACATAGTTGAATCATAAGAAGAGTATTTACTAACATGCAATCGACAATTTGAGAAATTAAAAATGCATGTAAGCTAGATAACAGCGAGATAAGGGTTAAGTTAATTTCCAAATGAGTGCAGGGATAAAACGGTCAAATGACTGAAATTCGGTATAATTTTGATAAGATAATTTCATTAAAAATATGAAATTGAGGAATCTTTATCAAACTCGAGGAAAATATTTAATTTCGAGCCCAATTAATCAAGATATAAATTTATTAGAATTTATCAAAATTTTTGACTCGAAAAATGAGCCCAAAAATAGTGAAAAAATATACCAAAAAGGTAAAATCAGACTGATAAATTCATTTACGGACTAAATGAATTTAATATGATTTTTTAGATATTTTTGGGATATTTTAGGATTTTTATTATTATTTTAAGAATAAAATAATAATAAAAATATATTATAAATAAAAAAACGAAACGAAATCTGGAAATTGGAAAATGTGGGGAGAGAGAAAAAAATGGAGAGGAAACTGACGCAAGCCGACCCGAGGAAGAAGGAGTCATCGGCGAGTATCCGGCCACCCAACGTCCAGGCAAGTAGCCGAAAAAGGAAGAGGAGGTCTGTGCACACCCATCGGCACCGGTCACGCCCTCTACAGATGCCGGACGCCGGCGAATCGAAGAGGAGAAGCCGCGGAGGAAAAGATGAGATCCGACGGCCAACGACGGTGCTTGGTCCCGATCGAGCCTAGCCGAGTGTTACCCAGGCTGAGGCGCGCCGAACAGCGGTGGTGATGCATCGAGAACCGGTCGAAAGACGCCGGCACGACCAAAGGAAGCCTGAACCAGTCGGCGGTTCAGTGAAGAAGGTTCTGTGCTGAACCAGACCGGACCGGTTCAACTAAGGAGAAAATGAGAAAAAGAAGAAAAAAGAAAGAAAAAGGAAAATTTTTGGGATTTCACCGGACTTCGGGTAAGTCAATACGAGGTCAAAAGTGACCGATTTGATTTTCGATAAATTAATTTAAATTATATTTAATCAAAAATTAACCCGGAGTTAAATATACAAAATTGTGTAGTTCGACGATAAATTTCGAACGAAAGCCCGATCAAACTTCGATTTACGTACCATCGCATAATCTCGGGTAAGTAAGCTCATTTACGATAATTTATGTGATTATTGCGTATTTAAGATTTATTTTACGCATTTCGGATTAAATTCTGCATTTAGTGAATTATGTTCGAAATTTTGAATTAACTGTCGTAAATGATATAAAGGCTATCCAAAGAGCTTGGAATAAAGCCCAATGGGTATTGATAGGCCCAATGAGTCGATAGACCCTGATGAAGAGAAATAATAAGTGGAAAATGGGCTTAAGGCATAGTTAGGCCCATTAAGGATTTCTAAAGCCCATTAAGGGAAATAGACTATATTTAATGTGGAATACAGTAGGAAAAGTGTAATTAACCTGATAAATGGTTATATGCAGCTCTAGAGAGTCTTGGAGAAGCAAATCGAACTACTGAAACGAGCAGTGCAGAGAAAGTGAGATTTCTCTAGTGATTGCAGGTAAGGGACTTTTGTGAGTAGTTAGAGATACCTGCACGTATTTTCATTTGCTTTTACATTCACTTAATAACTCTGAGGGTCAGAGAAAGTGAATAATAATTATTGTGACCCGATAGTGGCAAATTACAATTTTTCCCCTAGTTAGTCAAAAAGTCAACTTTTGTGAAAAGTTGTAAAAAGCATGGAAATCACTATTTTGAGTGTTTAACTGTTGTTTAGCTGGAGAATAAATAGATGGGCTAATGATTTTAAGGTTGATGTGAATTAAGCACACTTTATAGTGCTGATTTTGATGTTTTGTAAATCATCCCTTTTTAAAGAGTCATCTATCATATTTTATGAGAAAGAATCGTGCTGGAGCACAGCTCGCACTGCATTTCATATATTTTCCACATACATTAGTGCTGGATTTTGATTCGCACTAGATTTCCATGACATGCATGATAGAGTACTGGAGTTATTACCCGTACTCAGTTTTATATGATATATGCATGACAAAGTGCTGGAGCAATTAGCTCGTACTCGAGTTTTACATGAGATACATGACAGAGTGCTGGAGCGTTGCTCGTACTTGATTCTTCATGATTTATACATGACATAGTACTGAAGCTATTGCTCGTACTTGATTTGATGATATTATGCATAGCGTGGTACTAGAGCTATTGCTCGTACTTGATTTAATACATGAACTATGCATTAACCTAGTTGCTAGAGGTTTACTCAAACTAGAGTTTGAGTTTGTGATGTGAAATAGTGTTTGAGCGTAGTGTCAACTGTGAGTCGCACTCAAAGGTGCGCACTGTATGTGATATATAATACATGTTAAAACCCATGCCCGAGTCCTTGTGTGACTGAGTGTCACATCTTGTGAGAGGATATCCGCATGAGGGTAATAAAGACGTGGTATGATGTTCCATGGTTTGAGGGCTAAGACCTATGGCAGGTACCCCGACTGTGATGTAAGGTCTACAGAGTACGTTGTACCGTGCGAGTGGCATGGAGTACCTTGTCGTACCGTGCATTCGGCATGGGAGTACATTGTACCATGTGGTGTTGTGGAGTTGAGGAGGATATAGCTGGCGGTTGTGATGGACTGACCCCCCTCTCGTTGCAGCAGTGATGCCCCGCACACTAGGATTCCGTGTAGCTTGGGATCACATGTCGGATATGATCATAGTCCAAGAAACTATTTACATTTTCACCACTGAGTCTCACATGATATATCACTTGATTGACTGATTTAAATTGCGGACAGACCTGGGGGATGGGTCGGACTCCGATTTTGTGATGTGAATTATTTAATGCCATATTTATTGTGATTTAAATATACATGGCATGATTTACATAAAGGCATGATTTATATAAAGATGCATTGTTTTGCACTACATGCCTACATTTTAGAAAGAAAGCATGATTTCTGTACATGGGATTTAATCTGTACAAGTATACATATATATATTTAAAGACATGCTTTTAAAGTGAGTTAAGGAAATAATGTTTTCAAGGCATAGCATTATTTTGAGTGGACAGTGTAGATATCTACTTGCTTGCCTGATTTCCTTACTGAACGCGTTGTATGCTCACCCCTTTTCTTTACATCTCTCTATAGAGCATCAACAGTAGAGCGAGAGCTATTGAGGGATAGTGTTCCTGAGTCCACTGCTAGTTCCTATCGATCGACAGGTATACATATTTTGTACAGTTATGTATCTAAACATAGAAACAGCACAGTGATGTATACGATATATATATATGGGGAATGTATTTGTGTTAGCTTTTATATAAACTCAGATGTATTATAAAAGCAGTTATAGTCAGTAACAGTATATTGGCATGTATGTATGATAATGGAAAATATGGTAAGCGAGGATTCTGACATCTAATCACAGCCCAACCATTGGAGGAAAGGTAAGTTAAAAATACGAAAAATTTATAGTGGTTTTTTGGTTAAGTCATCGATTGAGAACGGGTCCTGACAGAATAGTATCAGAGCAGAGGTTAGTCTGATGTGAGTCGATGTTAGAAAATAAGAAAGTGTACATCCCCATAGTACTTTGTTGTGTTTAGATATAACTGTGTATACCAGATAGAAGACGGACTAATTCATTATTATGAATACAGGAACTTTGCCTATATGGCAAATACGCGTAGTGGTAGAGTTACGAGAGGTAGGGCTCGAGGCATAGGAGATAGACTCGAGGGACGAGCTGCTGCCGAACCATTACCTACGCCTGAGACTCCAAGTGCTACTGAGGCACCCGAGTCTGCTGAGATGCGCTTTACGAGATTAGAGCATAGTCTTGAGATGATTATAGAGATATTGGCACAGACGATGCCAGGTAGGCAGCGACAGGAGGCAGGAGCTGCGACAGGAGAGGCAGTTGCCCCTGATACACCTATACAGACAGCTCATGCACTGAGGACAGTAGAGACTCCTACACCCCCACCAGTTTCGGGTGGTAGTGGATTAGGGTATGGATGTGATCTGCATCGGTTGCGAGAATTCCAGAAGTTTAGACCTCCATCTTTTAGTGGGGTCAAGGACCCTGTAGCTGCTGAGGAGTGGTTAGCGAAGATGGAGAAGCTTTATGGATTCTTCGAGTGTACGACCTCGGAGATGGTCGCATTTGCTGCATTCCTACTGAAGGGAGCTGCAGAGCATTGGTGGAAGTCCACCAGACCTATATTGAGAGACCGATACACAGACATTAGTTGGGAGATATTTTGAGAGGCCTTTAGGAGCCAGTTTGTACCCGATACCGCACAACGAAAACTATAGGCAGAGTTTTTGGGACTGAATCAAGGGAGTTTGTTCGTAGACGAGTATGAGACTCGATTCCTATCCCTAGGGAGATATAACCCGGATACCATGTAAGTGAGACTAGAAAGGTCCACAGGTTTATCGATGGGTTGAGACTGGTTCTGCGGTCCAGGTTGGCTCTCTTAGACATAGCAACATATGAGGAAGCAGTGCGTAGGGCGTAACTATGTGAGCAGGATTACGAGAGGAATGCTTCTGAGTTCGGGAAGTTTAGCCGTAGTCAAGATATATAGAAGAAGAGGCCAGCTAGAGATTTTGGTTATCGAGGAGGGAAGAAACTCTTCGATAAGAGATCACGGGCAGATGAGGCACAAGAGAGATATGCTAGACCTGCTGCTTATCCGACTATAGCCCCAGCAAAGAGCATTGTCATAAGAGGACAGAGACCTGTTGTTGATCAGTACAGAAGATGCGGTAAACAACATGGAAGTAGACCGTATCCGAAGACTCCTATTGTGTGTTTTCGATGTAGGAAACAGGGGCACATTGCTAGAGAGTGCCCAGAGACATTTGTGACTGCTCCACAGAAAGGCAGGCATCTTGATAGAACTCCAGCTGGTACGTCTGCTCAAGGAGGTAGAGCAACGGCAGAGGAGAAGGGGAAACAGGTGATGGGTCGAGGGCGAGTGCATGCTTTGGACCAGGGGACAGCTAATGCTTCATCGGATGTGATTCGAGGTAACATCCTGATTTATGATATTGAAGCATATGTTTTAATTGATCTTGGTGCCACGCATTTTTTTGTATCGCTTTCATTTGCATGTAAATTAGCAAGACATGTAGAGCGTACACCATTATGTATGATGATGTTGATTAGTACGCCTATGAATAGTAGTCAAGTTGTAGAATATGTATTTAATGACTGCAAGTTGAGAGTAGGGGATAAGGAGATGACAGCCAATCTGATATTACTAAGTATGAGTGACTTTGATATAATATTAGGAATGGATTGGCTATCTGCAAACCATGCTGTTTTAGATTGTTATGCTAATACAGTTATATTTCCTAACCCTACTAGATATGTTGTAAAGTTTAATAAGAATAAATGAAAGGAGTAGTTATGATTATTACATGATTACTGATTAAGAAAACCTTCAACATATCAAGGTTTCATTGCGTACGTGGTAGATATAGATAAGGCACATCCGAAGTTATCAGATATTACTGTGGTCAGTGAGTACCCAGATGTTTTTTCGGATGAATTGCCAGGGTTACCATCAGACAAAGAGATGGAGTTTTGTATAGATCTAGTACCTGGTATAGAGCCTATTTCGAGACCACCATATCGTATGGTCTTAGTTGAGCTGGAGGAGCTCAAGAGACAGTTACAGGAGCTGTTAGATAGGGGTTTTGTTCGATCGAATGTTTCACCTTAGGGAGCACCGGTTTTGTTTGTGAGAAAGAAGGATGGGAGCCTCCGATTGTGTATAGATTACCGATTGTTGAATAAGGCCACCATCAAGAATAGATATCTCCTTCCACGCATCGACGACTTCTTAGATCAGCTTCAGGGAGCACAGGTCTTTTCCAAGATTGACTTGAGGTTTGGGTATCATCAGCTAAAAGTTCGGAGTGGAGATGTACCCAAGACAGCATTTCATACCCGATATGGCCATTATGAGTTCTTGGTTATGCCATTCGGATTGACGAATGCTCCAGCTGCTTTCATGGCTTTGATAAACGATGTGTTCAAGCCATATTTGGATCAATTTGTTATCATTTTTATTGATGACATATTGATATATTTGAGATCCAAGGAGAAGCATGAGGAGCACCTCAGGATCGTATTGCAGACTCTACGAGAGTAGGAGTTATATGCCAAGCTCAGTAAGTGTGACTTTTGGTTGTCACAGATCTCGTTTTTGGGACATGTTGTATCGAGAGATGGTGTATCAGTTGATCCATCTAAGATAGAGGCTGTAGTTCAGTGGGAACAGTCGAGGATAGTCACCGAGATCAAGAGTTTTTTAGGTTTAGCTAGATACTATCGGAGATTCGTTGAGAGATTTTCGAAGTTGGCTGCTCCGTTGACACGTCTTACTCAAAAGAGTGTACCGTTCGTATGGAACGAGGATTGTGGAAGAGTTTTGAGGAGTTGAAACATCGATTGACCACTGCTCCGATTCTCACTATCCCTACTAGCTCAAGAAGATTTGTAGTATATACCGATGCTTCGCATCTTAGACTGGGCTATGTATTGATGCAGGATGGGAAGGTAGTTGCTTATGGATCCAGACAGCTGAAGGATCATGAGAAGAACTATCTGACCCATGATTTAGAGCTAGCAGTAGTAGTGTTTGCATTGAAGGTATGGCGCCACTACTTGTATGGTGAGAAGTTCCAGATATTTTACCGACCACAAAAGCCTCAAGTACCTGTTCTCACAGAAAGAACTGAACATGAGACAGAGAAGATGGCTAGAGCTTCTGAAGGACTATGATTACGAGATACTTTATCATCCGGGTAAGGCTAACGTTATAGTCGATGCCTTGAGTAGGAAGAGCCTAGGGATGGTATCGTATATGATGGTTAGGGAACATGATTTGCTAGAGCAGTTTGCTAGCCTCAGTTTGGGAGTCGTGCCTTCTGACATGGATACAGGCTATGTGATAGCTAGTCTACGCTTGGAGTCGAATCTGTTGGACAGGATCAGAGTGGCTCAGCAGACTGATCCATTTTGTATGGATGTGAGTAGTCAGATACAGAAGGGCACAGTAACTGACTTTGAGTTGAGTTCCGATGGATTACTGAGGTTCAGAGGCAGATTTTATGTTCCCGAGGATCTAGGACTCAGGAGATTGATATTTACGGAAGCTCATTAGTCGAGGTATACGTTACATCCGGGGAGTAACAAAATGTATCAGAACCTCCGTAAGGTATACTGGTGGTCAGGTATGAAGAGAGATGTAGCAGACTTTGTGGCAAAGTGTCTCGTATGTCAGCAGGTAAAGGTAGAGCATCAGAAACCTATAGGGTTATTGCAGAGTCTACCTATACCGACATGAAAATAGGAGCATATCACCATGGATTTCATGATGGGTTTACCGAGAACCCGTAGGAATCACGATGCTATATGGGTGATCGTCGACAGACTGACGAAGTCAGCCCACTTCCTAGCTATGAGAGCGACCGATACTCTGAGTTTATTAGCAGAACTGTATGTACGCGAGGTAGTGAGGCTACATGGTGTACCAGTGAGCATTGTCTCTAATAGGGATTCTCGCTTCACTTCCCACTTTTGGGGACATTTACAGGAAGCCATGGGAACCCAGTTGAGTTTGAGCACCGCTTTCCATCCTTAGACAGATGGTCAGTCTGAAAGGACTATACAGACTCTGGAGGATATGTTGAGAGCATGTGTGCTAGATTTTAGAGGCTCCTGGGATGACCACCTGCCACTAGCCTGTCATGCCCCGCTTTCGGGAACCCTTCTATCCATACATTCTCTACTACGGTTGGGCTGTGAGAAGATGCAATTACGAAAAATTTATTTATTTACAGCGGAATATTTAAAACTTAAATTCACACTCCCAGGTGTGTGTGTAAATACACAAAATTAATTGTATAAATACCAAGTGTTTACATATCATCCCCATAATACTGATTACAATTTCTAGATATAACTGTGCGATACAATATATTAGATACAAAATACTCGTGTATACAAATCTTATACCTTTGCGGATTGTGGGAGCTGTTCAACACAAAAGACTTAGAGATCACCGCTCTCTTACTTCTCAGTACCTGGAGGGGGAAAATAGTGGGATGTGCAAACCACGGCTCAGTAAGGAAATGTATGCTAGCAGGTAGATATCGTACTACCTACATAGCCCATGTATGCATAAACCAAAACCATGTTTTCGTTATAAATGGAAATATCATACGAACAATGCATTTAAATTCATATTTCTCAAGAGCATTTTCGTGTAAATCAAATGTCAAACTTCCATTTAAAACATGCTCATAAATAGTGCCCCCATGGCACGAATGTGAAATCGGAGATTTATTGAAACACAAAATCTCTTTCACTTCTCAAATCATTCTCTTTCACAAATCTCTTTCTTTTTCTGAGATTGTCTCTGTTTCTCGATTCTCTGAGACAGGCATGGAATTTTAGGCAATCAAATATCCACGACTTATGGCCACAGTCAGTGATCCCAGGCCTCACTGATCGGGTGTGCACAGGGTATCACTTCGCCTGAAGGGGGATGGGTCAGTCCTACCCTCCGGCTCATCTCAATCCACCTCATCTCCTCGTATACTCACGGTGAAGATACATCGTGTGTCATCTACGCGATACTCGTACTCACGTGCACCCAGCACGGTACATAGTATACCAACGGGTGACTACACTGTTCTACGTACAACCGTGGACCCAAGTCCATACTCCAACTCCGATGGACTTTTTATCCTTGAACCATGTCTCATATACCAGGCGAGCAAGCAGCGTGACACACAGTCAACGCAAAGCTCCAGCGCGGTACGATCTATCGTTAAGGCCCAGCCCGTTCAATTGGCCGTCGGCTGGTATCCCCTTGGGTCCCAGACCCCCAGGTTTACCTTAACTCAACAAAACAGGTACGAGCATAGTTCTCGCACTTTCTCAAAACCCCCGTGCGAGTTAAAACTCCCGCACGGTACATCAAGGCATTAAAACAGGTGTAAGCTAGCGCTTCAACACCAAATCACATCTCAAAACTGATAGAAGGCTATTTTCTCTTTTTAAAAATTCAAAACATGTTTATTCATACAGCATGCTTCTTCATGCTAAAACATGTAAAATTAGCCAACCTATCATCAACATTTCTCAATCATCAATCACAATATAAAATTGAGAATTTCATTGAAAACATGCATATCATGCTATTTCCTTACCCTATCCCATTTCTCAATACATATATATACATCATAGTACTTTTCATATTTCCACATCATTTCATAAACTTATAATATCGTACTAGTCCTAGCAATATATCTACGAAATTGCTGTAATTACGTACGAACATCTCTATAGCTAACACACAGTCCCTTACCTCGTTTTACTTGTGTGTAACTATCCACCTTTATGCTTCTTGCGTTCTCATCTCGACTTGCTCCGGCGTATCATCCGAAACTGAAATTCATCCATCAACATTTGAGTTAATGTTTCTAACTCTTATTCAACTAAGCATTTATCCAATGCCTTAATTATACATTTTTACCCTTTGTGGTAAATCTCCCAATTTGTCCTAATATCAACATTTCCAAACCATTTCCACAACATACTCATCCACTCAAGATATCCCATTCATCAAAAATACTCCCACATTCCACTTTCTCACACTTGACTATTTCTAAGCTATATGCATTTCATACCATCCTAGGTAGTTCTATCCACAATATACACACCCAAATATCTTTATAATCATTAACTAAACCAATGTACTTGGATTTGTGCATTAGAACTTACCTCATTGGATTTCCTCTTGCTCCAATTAGGATTGCCCTCTATTTCTTCAATCCTTCAAATGGGAAAGTGCCTCTAGACTATGTTGTTCTTCTCTTTGATGTGAACAACTTTGTCTCTAATAGCCTCTCCTTAAATCTCACTAAAAATGGCTGGATTTAGGAGTGAGAAACTAGATTTCTTTGAGTTGAAGTGAAATGGAAATGTTTTCCCCGAAATTCTGATGATCCAACTACTCCCATTTATAGTTTTGACTTGATGAGATCGATCTTCCTTGGGTGGAGATCGATCTGTTCCTCAAAAATCCCTCTTTTCTGAGACGTTTTAAAGGTAGGAGATCGATCTGTCGAGACTGGAGATCGATCTGCTGTCAAACAGAAGCTTAAGGAGATCGATCTGGTCTTATGGGAGATCGATCTGCTTCCAACCCGAGAGCTAAGGAGATCGATCTGCTTCCTTTGGAGATCGATCTGTTCCCTTCCATTTCTCACATAAGAGCATTCTGGCTCTCCCAGATCGATCTCTCATCCTATGAGATCGATCTGGCCTTCACAAATTCCAGATTTCCTGCAGTTTTTCTACAACAACTCTTACCAAACACCCTTAATTTACTACCATGATCATTACCTCATTCATTCATCTTTGAGACTTGAAAATGGGATTCTTCCTTACTACATACACATTAAAACTTGTGTAGAATTCTTTGTGTGACCAAATATATACAATATTACTCGAATGGAAATATATACTTATGTAAATCTTTCCTTCCATTTTACTATACTACTCATATTCCATTACGATCATATTCTTCTCGTATTCAAGTTCATTTCTTCCTACTCATTCGTAATGCAACTTGTACGTATAATCACAATTCTTACTACAAGTGCGTACATAATCTTATGAACTTACATTGCATACATTTCACTTTACAATGTATCATTATACTTATGATTTTATTTACATTCCCATGTTCCTATATATATATAGCTATACATATACGGGGTCTCACATTCTCCCCCACTGAAAGAATTTGGTCCTCCAAATTAGAACCAATTTAATTTGTGAATAACTCGGGATACTTTTCCCGCATCAAACTTTCCAGTTCCCATGTGGCCTCTTCCACAGTGTGATGTTGCCACAAAATCTTAACCAATGAAATCGTCATGTTCCGCAACACCTTCTCTTTCCTGTGATCGGTCTCTCGACATACGACATATCTTTCCTAAGCTCCAACGGCTCATAATTAATTACATGTGTCGGATCCGGGTAATACTTCCGAAGCATAGAAACGTGGAAGACATTGTGGACTTCTGCTAGCTCAGGTGGTAAGGCTAGCCTAAATGCTCCTTCTCCCACTCTATCCAAAATCTCGAAGGGACCAATGTAACGAGGACTTAATTTTCCTTTCTTCCCAAACCTCATTATTCCCTTAGAAGGAGATACTTTCAAAAATACGGACTCGCCGACATCAAACTCAAGTGGTCTCCGTCTCTTGTCAGCATAGCTCTTTTGTCGACTTTGAGCTGTTCGCAGCCTCTCGCATATTATCCGAACATCCTCGGAGGCTTGCTTAACCAAATCGGGGGTGAGCAACTGTCTGTCACCAACTTCTTCCCAACCAATGGGCGATCGGCATCTACGACCGTATAGTGCCTCATAAGGGGCCATACCAATACTTGAGTGATGACTGTTATTGTAGGCGAACTCAATCAATGGCAAGTGATCGTCCCATGAGCCTCTAAAATCCAGCACACACGCTCTCAACATATCCTTCAGGGTCTGTATAGTCCTCTCTGACTGACCATCTGTCTGAGGATGAAAAGCGGTGCTAAAACTCAACTGGGTCCCCATCGCTTCCTGGAAATGTCCCCAAAAGTGGGAAGTGAAGCGGGCATCCCTATCCGAAACAACACTCACTGGGACTCCATGCAATCTCACTATTTCTCGCACATACAGATTCGCCAGTGCACTCAATGTATCTGTAGATCTCATGGCTAAGAAATGTGCCGATTTTGTTAACCGATCTACTATCACCCATATCGCATCATGGTTCTTACGGGTTCTCGGTAACCCCATCACAAAATCCATGGTGACATGCTCCCACTTCCATGTTGGTATCGATAGAGGTTGTAATAATCCTCCTGGTTTCTGATGTTCGACTTTTACTTGCTGACAAATGAGACATCTAGCGACATACTCAGCTATGTCTCTCTTCATTCCAGACCACCAATATACTTTTCGGAGGTTTTGATACATCTTACCACTCCCCGGGTGTATCGTGTATCTCGACGAGTGTGCCTCTGATAAGATCAGCTTTCTCAGCTCTAGATCCTTAGGAACACATATTCTATCTCTAAACCTTAGTATTCCATCTGGACTCAATATAAAATCAGCACCCTTCCCTTTCCGGATTTGGCTAATCATGACAATACACCATTGATCGATTTGCTGAGCTTGTCGAATTCTCTCAATCAACTCCGGTTCTAATCTCAAGCTAGCAATGATCCCATAGCTGCCAATCTCAGCTAGGGTCATATCCAGACTAAGGTTCGTGAATTGTTCCAATAACTCGTGCTCTCTTCCGACCATCATATGTGATACCAACCCGAGACTCTTCCGACTCAATGCATCGGTAACCACATTTGCCTTCCCCGGGTGGTACAAGATCTCACAATCATAGTCCTTGAGGAGTTCCAACCACCTCCTCTGTCTCATGTTTAACTCCTTTTGTGAGAATAGATATTTCAGACTCTTATGATCCGTAAAGATCTGAAATCTCTCACCATACAAGTAGTGGCGCCATATTTTCAACACAAACACTACGGCCGCTAACTCCAAATCGTGAGTGGGGTAGTTCTTCTCATGATCTTTCAGCTGTCTAGATCCATAAGCTACTACCCTTCCATCTTGCATCAAAACACAGCCTAGTCCTTGATGCGAAGCATCAGTATACACCGAGTAATTCCCTAAACTGTTAGGGATGACAAGAACTGGCGCGGTAGTTAATCTGCGCTTAAGTTCCTGAAAACTCCTCTCACAAGCTTCATCCCATGAAAACTCCACACTCTTCCTCGTAAGACGTGTCAATGGAGCAGCTAATCTAGAGAAACCTTCTACAAATCTCCTGTAGTAACCAGCCAAACCCAGAAAACTTCTGATCTCTGTGATTGTCCTAGGTTGTTCCCATTGAACAACTGCCTCAATCTTGGATGGATCTACTGACACCCCATCCTTCGATATAACATGGCCTAGAAAAGAAATCTGTTCTAGCCAAAAGTCACATTTGTTAAGCTTGGCATATAACCTTCTCTCGAAGGGTCTGCAAAATAATCCTTAAGTGCTGCTCATGCTCTTCTCTGGACCTTGAATACACCAATATGTCATCAATGAAAATAATTACGAATTGGTCCAGGTATGGCTTAAATACTTCATTCATTAGAGCCATAAAAGCTGTCGGCGCATTGGTCAACCCAAAAGGCATCACTAAGAATTCGTAATGGCCATAGCGGGTACGAAATGCTGTCTTGGGCACATCCTCCTTCCGAATCTTCAATTGATGATACCCAGACCTCAGATCTATCTTGGAGAAGATCTGTGCTCCCCGAAGCTGATCCAATAAATCGTCAATGCGTGGTAAGGGGTACTTATTCTTGATGGTAGCCTTGTTTAACATCCGATAGTCAATGCACAATCTGAGGCTCCCATCTCTCTTCTTCACAAACAATACCGGAGCTCCCCATGGTGAGACGCTCGGTCTTATGAACCCCTTCTCTAACAACTCTTGCAGCTGTTTCCTTAATTCCTCTAACTCAACTGGGGCCATCCTAGATGGTGACTTAGATATTGGTTCGGTTCCAGGCGTCAAGTCTATACCAAATTCCGTTTCCCTATCAGGTGGCAATCCTGGTAGATCGTCTGGAAAGACATCAGGGAATTCTCTGACCACTGAGATGTCCTCCATATCCGGATGTACTTTGTTCAAATCCACCACATAAGCAACAAAACCTTCAAAACAACACTCAAGCCATTTATACCAAAGTACTTTACTTAATACAAAATTTAAGATTTCATTTCTTCTCTTAAAATCTTACAACACATTCTTCAGGTAGAGAAAACTTAATGGACTTAGAACGACAGTCTATGACAGCATGATTGGCGGCTAACCAATCCATTCCCAAAATTACATCAATGTCATACATATTCAACAAAATCAAGTTGGCTGTCATGCACTTATCTCCCACCCTCACTTTACAATCTTTATACACTTGTTCAACTAATTGGCTCACTCTCATGGGAGTACTTATTAGTAACGTCCTACTCAAGTATGTGGGTTCTACAAAACCTTTTAACTTAGATGCACATGCAGGTGATATGAAGGAATGCGTAGCACCAGAATCAAACAAAGCTATAACCTCTAAATTGAAAATCAAGATTGTACCTTTTATCACTTCAGAAGAGGTATCAGCCGATGCCTGGTCTATCGCATACACCCTGCCTTGACCCACAACTTGTTTTCCCTTTTCTTCAGCCGAGGCTTTCTTTCTTGCAGGAGGTGCAACTGGAGGAACCCTCTCTGGCTCTTTACCCCTTTGTGGATCTGCCTCAACTATCTTCGGGCACTCTCTGGCATAATGTCCAAATTTAGCACATCTGAAACATCGGGTACCCTGAAGATGACATGGCCTACCACCATGGTATCGACCGCATAGCCTACACTGATCTGTAGTCGGTCGGGGTCCACCAATCACTATACCCCTGGCTGGTGTCTGAGTCGGAGGCATAAAAGGTCTAGCAACCTTTTTCTGGAAATCATCTACCTCTCTCCGACGTTTACTCATGAATTTTCGACCAAATTTGGCACTCTTGCCATCTCCCATCTTCCTCGGACCCTTGTCCTTTCCCCAACTAAACTCAGAAATCTGCAAGTCATGATCTTGCTCACATAACTGGGCCCGTCGCACAGCCTCTCTATATGTGGCGACATCAAATGGGGCCAACTTCACTCGGATCGAAGGCCTCAGTCCATCTACAAATCTACGGACTTTGACAGCTTCACTCCTGATCGAGTCTAGATCATATCGACCCAGTGAAGTGAATCGTGACTCGTACTCATCAACTGTTCGATTCCCTTGAGTCAGATTCAAAAATTCCATCTGTAGTCTCCGTCGAGCAGCATCTGGGATGTATTGCTCTCTGAAAACGTCCAAGAACATATCCCAAGTGATAACCATTCCTTGAGCTCTTAACATCGGCCTGACGGACTTCCACCAGTGCTCTGCTTCGCCTCTCAATACAAAGGCCGCAAGTGCTACTCTCTCCGTAGCTGAACATCTACAGAAGTCGAATAACTTCTCCATTTGACTGATCCAGTCCTCAGCCACCGTCAGATCCTTTACTCCGCTAAACGAAGGAGGCTTAAAGTCCATAAAATGCCTCAATCTTTCCATATCACAGTCATATCCATACCCCAATTCATCATCATGCTGATGTGGGGCTACCGGAGGAGGTACCGGTCGAATATGAGGTTCCCGTGGCCTAGCCGGTTCAGCTTGCGCAGGTACAACATTCTCAGGCTCAGGTGCAACTGCTGGGGGATTCGATGCAGCCTGTCCCGCTGTACCAAGTGTACCCTCAAACCTAGCCATGATCTGACCCATCATGGTCATCATCGTGCGCATGTCTTCCTCCAATCGAGTTATTCGAGGATCAGAAGCCTCTATTTGTTCCTGGGGCTCATGACTAGAGGATGATCTACTGTGCCTCTCAGTCCTGTCATTTTACCCTCGAGCCCTCGAGCTCTCTCCCCTCTTGCGGTGTCTTTCAGGCATAACTCACTAGCCTGATAACTTTCCTGCGTTATAACAAACATTTAATTTACTACCAACTCCGTATACACATTTGTATCTAAATATCGCACAGTAACTTGGGGATGTATGTTTTCTTAGTCCTAAGCATCAACTCACATCAGACCAACCATGCTCTGATACCAAGCCTGTCATGCCCCACTTTCGGGAACCCTTCTATCCATACATTCTCTACTACGGTTGGGCTGTGAGAAGATGCAATTACGAAAAATTTATTTATTTACAGCGGAATATTTAAAACTTAAATTCACACTCCCAGGTGTGTGTGTAAATACACAAAATTAATTGTATAAATACCAAGTGTTTACATATCATCCCCATAATACTAATTACAATTTCAAGATATAACTGTGCGATACAATATATTAGATACAAAATACTCGTGTATACAAATCTTATACCTTTGCGGATTGTGGGAGCTGTTCAACACAAAAGACTTAGAGATCACCGCTCTCTTACTTCTCAGTACCTGGAGGGGGAAAATAGTGGGATGAGCAAACCACGGCTCAGTAAGGAAATGTATGCTAGCAGGTAGATATCGTACTACCTACATAGCCCATGCATGCATAAACCAAAACCATGTTTTCGTTATAAATGGAAATATCATACGAACAATGCATTTAAATTCATATTTCTCAAGAGCATTTTCGTGTAAATCAAATGTCAAACTTCCATTTAAAACATGCTCACAAATAGTGCCCCCATGGCACGAATGTGAAATCGGAGATTTATTGAAACACAAAATCTCTTTCACTTCTCAAATCATTCTCTTTCACAAATCTCTTTCTTTTTCTGAGATTGTCTCTGTTTCTCGATTCTCTGAGATAGGCATGGAATTTTAGGCAATCAAATATCCACGACTTATGGCCACAGTCAGTGATCTCAAGCCTCACTGATCGGGTGTGCACAGGGTATTACTTCGCCTGAAGGGGGATGGGTCAGTCTTACCCTCCGGCTCATCTCAATCCACCTCATCTCCTCGTATACTCACGGTGAAGATACGTCGTGTGTCATCTACGCGATACTCGTACTCACATGCACCCAGCACGGTACATAGTATACCAACGGGTGACTACACTGTTCTACGTACAACCGTGGACCCAAGTCCATACTCCAACTCTGATGGACTTTTTATCCTTGAACCATGTCTCATATACCAGGCGAGCAAGCAGCGTGACACACAGTCAACGCAAAGCTCCAGGGCGGTACGATCTATCGTTAAGGCCCAGCCCGTTCAATTGGCCGTCGGCTGGTATCCCCTTGGGTCCCAGACCCCCAGGTTTACCTTAACTCAACAAAACAGGTACGAGCATAGTTCTCGCACTTTCTCAAAACCCCCGTGCGAGTTAAAACTCCCGCACGGTACATCAAGGCATTAAAACAGGTGTAAGCTAGCGCTTCAACACCAAATCACATCTCAAAACTGATAGAAGTCTATTTTCTCTTTTTAAAAATTCAAAACATGTTTATTCATACAGCATGCTTCTTCATGCTAAAACATGTAAAATTAGCCAACCTATCATCAACATTTCTCAATCATCAATCACAATATAAAATTGAGAATTTCATTGAAAACATGCATATCATGCTATTTCCTTACCCTATCCCATTTCTCAATACATATATATACATCATAGTACTTTTCATATTTCCACATCATTTCATAAACTTATAATATCGTACTAGTCGTAGCAATATATCTATGAAATTGCTGTAATTACGTACGAACATCTCTATAGCTAACACACAGTCCCTTACCTCGTTTTACTTGTGTGCAACTATCCACCTTTATGCTTCTTGCGTTCTCATCTCGACTTGCTCCGGCGTATCATCCGAAACTGAAATTCATCCATCAACATTTGAGTTAATGTTTCTAACTCTTATTCAACTAAGCATTTATCCAATGCCTTAATTATACATTTTTACCCTTTGTGGTAAATCTCCCAATTTGTCCTAATATCAACATTTCCAAACCATTTCCACAACATACTCATCCACTCAAGATATCCCATTCATCAAAAATACTCCCACATTCCACTTTCTCACACTTGCCTATTTCTAAGCTATATGCATTTCATACCATCCTAGGTAGTTCTATCCACAATATGCACACCCAAATATCTTTATAATCATTAACTAAACCAATGTACTTGGATTTGTGCATTAGAACTTACCTCATTGGATTTTCTCTTGCTCCAATTAGGATTGCCCTCTATTTCTTCAATCCTTCAAATGGGAAAGTGCCTCTAGACTATGTTGTTCTTCTCTTTGATGTGAACAACATTGTCTCTAATAGCCTCTCCTTAAATCTCACTGAAAATGGCTGGATTTAGGAGTGAGAAACTAGATTTCTTTGAGTTGAAGTGAAATGGAAATGTTTTCCCCGAAATTCTGATGATCCAACTGCTCCCATTTATAGTTTTGACTTGATGAGATCGATCTTCCTTGGGTGGAGATCGATCTGTTCCTCAAAAATCCCTCTTTTCTGAGACGTTTTAAAGGTAGGAGATCGATCTGTCGAGACTGGAGATCGATCTGCTGTCAAACAGAAGCTTAAGGAGATCGATCTGGTCTTATGGGAGATCGATCTGCTTCCAACCCGAGAGCTAAGGAGATCGATCTGCTTCCTTTGGAGATCGATCTGTTCCCTTCCATTTCTCACATAAGAGCATTCTGGCTCTCCCAGATCGATCTCTCATCCTATGAGATCGATCTGGCCTTCACAAATTCCAGATTTCCTGCAGTTTTTCTGCAACAACTCTTACCAAACACCCTTAATTTACTACCATGATCATTACCTCATTCATTCATCTTTGAGACTTGAAAATGGGATTCTTCCTTACTACATACACATTAAAACTTGTGTAGAATTCTTTGTGTGACCAAATATATACAATATTACTCGAATGGAAATATATACTTATGTAAACCTTTCCTTCCATTTTACTATACTACTCATATTCCATTACGATCATATTCTTCTCGTATTCAAGTTCATTTCTTCCTACTCATTCGTAATGCAACTTGTACGTATAATCACAATTCTTACTACAAGTGCGTACATAATCTTATAAACTTACATTGCATACATTTCACATTACAATGTATCATCATACTTATGATTTTATTTACATTCCCATGTTCCTATATATATATAGCTATACATATACGGGGTCTCACATAGCCGAGTTCGCCTACAACAATAGTTATCATATGAGTATCGGGATGGCACCGTATGAGGCTTTGTATGGTCGTAGATGCCATTCCCCTATTGGATGGGAAGCATTGGGTTACCGTAAGATTTTCGCTCCTGACATGGTTACACAAGTATCTGAGGACGTCCACTTGATAGTAGGAGACTGAGGACAGCTCAGAGCAGACAGAAGAGTTATGCTGACAGGAGACGTAGGCCACTAGAGTTTATAGTTGGTGAATCCGTGTTTTTGAGAGTTTCTCCTTCCAAGGGCATGGCGAGATTTGGGAAGAGAGGGAAACTAAATCCTCGCTATATTGGACCCTTTGAGATACTTGATCGAGTGGGAGATAAGGCGTATAGGTTGGCATTGCCAGCGGACTTATCAGGTGTCCATAACGTCTTCCACATATCGATGCTTCGGAAGTATCACCCAGATCCGGCACATGTGATTAGTTACGAGCCTTTGGAGCTTCGAGAGGACATGTCATATGTTGAGAGACCGATTTAGATATTGGATAGGAAGGAGAAGGTATTGAGATCGAAGACCATTAGATTAGTGAAGATTCTCTTGCAGCATCATACTTCAGAGGAAGCTACTTGGGAACTAGAGAGTCTGATGCGAGACAAGTACCCTCACCTATTTGATGACTGACTTGGTTCTAATTTGGAGGACCAAATTTTCTGAGTGGGAGAGGATTGTCAGACCCGGATTTTATGTAGCTTGTTCCTTATGATTTCTATGTGTATGAACACTTTATTACATAGTTGAATCATAAGAAGAGTATTTACTAACATGCAATCGACAATTTGAGAAATTAAAAATGCATGTAAGCTACATAACAGCGAGATAAGGGTTAAGTTAATTCCCGAACGAGTGCAGGGGTCAAACGATCAAATGATTGAAATTCGGTATAATTTCGATAAGACAATTTCATTAAAAATATGAATTGAGGAATCTTGATCAAAATCGAGGAAAATATTTAATTTCAAGACCAATTGATCAAGATATAAATTTATTAGAATTTATCAAAATTTTGCGGCTCAAAAAATGAGCCCAAAATAGAGGAAAAATATACCGAAAAGGTAAAATCGGACTAATAAATTCATTTACGAACTAAATGAATTTAATATGATTTTTTAGATATTTTTGGGATATTTTAAGATTTTTATTATTATTTTAAGAATAAAATAATAATAATATATTACAAATAAAAGGAAAAAAAACGAAACGAAATCTGGAAATTGGAAAACGTGAGGAGAGAGAAAAAAATGGAGAGGAAACCGACGCAAGCCGACCCGAGGAAAAAAGAGTCACCGGCAAGCATCCGGTCACCCAACGGCCAGGTAAGCGGCCAGAAAAGGAAGAGGAGGTCCGAGCGCACCCATCGGCACCGATCACGCCCTCCATAGACGTCGGACGTCGGCGAATCGAAGAGGAGAAGCCGCGGAGGAAAAGATAAGATCCGACGGCCAACGGCAGTGCTTGGTCCCGATCAAGCCCAACCGAGTGTTACCTAGGCTGAGGCGCACCGAACGGCGGTGGTGATGCGTTGGGAACCGATCGGAAGACGCCAGCACGACTAAAGGAAGCCTGAACCGGTCGACGGTTCAGTGAAGAAGGTTCTGAGCTGAACCAGACCGGACCTGTTTAGCCAAGGAGAAAATAGGAAAAAGAAGAAAAAAGAAAGAAAAATGAAAAGGAAAATTTTTGGGATTTCACCAGACTTCGGGTAAGTCGATACGAGGTCAAAAGTGACCGACTTGATTTTCGATAAATTTATTTAAATTCTATTTAAACAGAAATTGACCCGAAATTAAATATACAAAATTATGTAGTTCGATGATAAATTCCAAATGAAAGCACGATCGAACTTTGATTTGCGTACCATCGCATAATCTCGGGTAAGTAAAGCTCATTTACTACAATTTATGTCATTACTGCGTATTTAAGATTTATTTTATGCATTTAGGATTAAATTTTGCATTTAGTGAATTATGTTCGAAATTTTGAATTAACTATCGTAAATGATATACGAGCTATCCATAGAGCTTGGAATAAAGCCCAATGGGTATTGATAGGCCCAATGAGTCGATAGACCCTGATGAAGGGAAATAATAAGTGGAAAATGGGCTTAAGGCATAGTTAGGCACATTGAGGATTTCTAAAGCCCATTAAGGGAAATAGACTGTATTTAATGTGGAATACAGTAGGAAAAGTGTAATTAACCTGATAAATGGTTATATGCAGCTCCAGAGAGTATTGGAGAAGCAAATCGGACTGCTGAAACGAGCAGCGCAGAGAAAGTGAGATTTCTTGAATGATTGTAGGTAAGGGACTTTTGTGAGTAGTTAGAGATACCTGCACGTATTTTTGTCTGCTTTTACATTCACTTAAAAACTCTGAGGGTCAGAGAAAGTGAATAATAATTATTGCGAATCGATAGTGGCAAATTACGATTTTCCCCTACTTAGTCAAAAATTTAACTTTTGTGAAAAGTTGTAAAAAGCATGGAAATCACTATTTTGAGTGTTTAACTGCTGTTTAGCATGAGAATAAATAGACGGGCTAATGATTTTAAGGTTGATGTGAATTAAGCACACTTTATAGTGCTGATTTTGATGTTTTGTAAATCATCCCTTTTTAATCTATCATATTTTGTGAGAATGAATCGTGCTGAAGCACAGCTCGCACTGGATTTCATAGATTTTCCACATACATTAGTGCTGGATTTTGATTCGCACTAGATTTCCATGACATGCATGATAGAGTACTGGAGTTATTACTCGTACTCAATTTTATATGATATATGCATGACAGAGTGCTGGAGCGATTAGCTCGTACTCGAGTTTTACATGAGATACATGACAGAGTGCTGGAGTGTTGCTCGTACTCGATTCTTCATGATTTATACATGACATAGTACTTTAGCTATTGCTCGTACTTGATTTGATGATATTGTGCATAGCGTGGTACTGGAGCTATTGCTCGTACTTGATTTAACACATGAACTATGCATTGACCTAGTTGCTAGAGGTTTACTCGCACTAGAGTTTGAGTTTGTGATGTGAAACAGTGCTTGAACGGAGTGTCGACTGTGAGTCGTACTCAAAGGCACGCACTGTATGTGATATATAATACATGTTAAAACCCATGCCCGAGTCCTTGTGTGACTGAGTGTCACATCTTGTGAGAGGATATCCGCATGAGGGTAATAAAGACGTGGTATGATGTTCCATGGTTTGAAGGCTAAGACCTATGGCAGGCACCTCGACTGTGATGTAGGGTCCACGGAGTACGTTGTACCGTGCGAGTGGCATGGAGTACCTTGTCATACCGTGCATTCGGAATGGGAGTACACTGTACCGTGTGGTGTTGTGGAGTTGAGGAGGATATAGCTGGCGGTTGTGATGGACTGACCCCCCTCCCGTTGCAGCAGTGATGCCCCGCACACTAGGATTCCGTGTAGCTTGGGATCACATGTCGGATATGATCATAGTCCAGGATACTATTTACATTTTCACCATTGAGTCTCACATGATATATCACTTGATTGACTGATTTAAATTGCGGACAGACTTGAGGGATGGGTCGGACTCCGATTTTGTGATGTGAATTATTTAATGCCTTATTTATTGTGATTTAAATATACATGGCATGATTTACATAAAGGCATGATTTATATAAAGATGCATTGTTTGGCACTACATGCCTACATTTGAGAAAGAAAGCATGATTTTTGTACATGGGATTTAATCTGTACAAGTATACATATATATATTTAAAGACATGCTTTTAAAGTGAGTTAAGGAAATAATGTTTTCAAGGCATAGCATTATTTTGAATAGATAGTGTAGATATCTACTTGCCTGCCTGATTTTCTTACTGAGCGCGTTGTATGCTCACCCTCTTTCTTTACATCTCTCTACAGAGCATCAGCTGTAGAGCGAGAGCTATTGAGGGATAGTGTTCCTGAGTCCACTGTAGTTCCTATCGATCGACAGGTATATATATTCTGTATAGTTATGTATCTAAACATAGAAACAACACAGTGATGTATACGATATATATATGGGGAATTTATTTGTGTTAGCTTTTATATAAACTCACATGTATTATAAAAGCAGTTACAGTCAGTAACAGTATATTTACATGTATGTATGATAATGGAAAATGTGGTAAGCGAGGATTCTGACATCGAATCACAGCCCAACCATTGAAGAGAGGAAAGGTAAGTTAAAAATGCGAAAAATTTGTATTGGTTTTTTGGTTAAGTCTTGGATTGAGAACGAGTCCTGACAATGCGTGAGTCCCAGAGAACTGATTTAATCTGTAGAGAGTGTGAAATAAAGGTGGGAGATAGAGTAATGTTAGCAGATCTAATAATGTTAAATATACATGGATTTTATGTAATTTTGGGAATGGATTGGCTGGTAACCAATCGAGTGAGTTTAGACTGCTACACTAAGGTTGTAACTTTCTCCCTACCTGAACCCTAAAGTGTACTTTTGAAATATTGAGGAAATAAATGTGTGGAAATTTTGTAAGCAAATTGAAATTTTGATGTTGCTCTTGAGAGTACTAAATATAATTGTTTATATGAAGGTTATGAAACACTCATCTCAGATGATAAGCGGGAACATCCGAGGATTGAGGATATACCTGTGGTGTGTAAATTTTCGAATGTCTTCCTAGATGAGTTGCCAAGTTTACCACCAGAGAGAGATGGAGTTTACCATTGATTTGGTACCAGATACTCAGCTTATCTCTAGACCTCTGTATAGGATGGCATTAGTGGAACTTAAGGAATTGAAGAGATAACTACAGGAGTTATTGGATCAGGGATTTATTAGACCCAGTATCTCACCGTGGGGAGCACAAGTATTATTTGTAAGGAAGAAGGATGGTAGTCTCAGATTATGCGTAGACTACCGATTATTGAATAAAGCCACGGTGAAGAATAAATATCCATTGTCGAGGATTGACAATCTACTTGATCAGCTGATAGGGACCTCAGTCTTTTTTAAGATTGATTTAAGATCGGGTTATCACCAATTGAGGATTAAGGAATAAGATATTCTGAAGACGACCTTCAGGACGAGGTATGGCCATTATGAATTTCTAGTGTTGCCTTTCGGACTGACGAATGCCCCTGTAGCCTTTATGAGGTTAATGAACGACGTGTTCAGAGACTATCTAGATAAGTTTCTGATAGTCTTTATTAATGATATCTTGGTGTACTCTCGGTCATATGAGGAACATGCACAGCACTTGTGGTTAGTACTTCAAATACTCCGAGATAAGCAATTGTATGGAAAGCTTAGTAAGTGTGAGTTTTGGCTAGATCGGATAGCTTTCCTTAGTCACATAGTTTCAGAGGAATGAGTATCAATTGATCGACTAAAGTGGAGGTTGTGCTTAATTGGGAAAGATCGAAGACAGTTACCGGGGTACGAAGTTTTCTTTGTTTGGCAGGATATTACAGAAGATTTGTGGAGGGATTTTCCAGGATTGCCGCTCCTTTGCTCACACGTAAGGAGACTCTGTTCATATAGACTGATCAATGTGAGCTCAATTTTTAGGAATTAAAGAAGAGATTAACAGCGGCACCTGTGTTGACTATCCCTGAGGGTTTAGGAGGATTTTCAATGTACAGTGATGCTTCCCATCAAGGATTGGGGTGTGTGCTCATGCAGCACGGAAGAGTAGTCGCATATGGATCACAACAGTTGAAAGATCACGAGCGAAATTACCCCACGCATGATTTAGAGTTAGCTATTGTGGTGTTTACCTTGAAGATCTAACGGCATTACTTATATGGGGAAAGATTCCAGATCTTCACTGACCATAAGAGTTTGAGGTATTTGTTTGATCAGAAAGAGTTAAACATGAGACAAAAGAGATGGATGGAACTCCTTAAGGATTATGACTGTGAGATTTTGTATCATCCGAGAAAGGCGAACATAGTTGCTGATGCCCTGAGCAGGAAGAGTATGATATCGGCTATGATGGTCAGGGAATGGGATTTGTTGGAGCAATTCGTCGAACTCCGGATAGAAAGTTAAAGAGATAGAGATTGGATTTTTGGCTAGCCTGCAAATAAAGCCTAGGATCATAGATCAGATTAGAACTGGGCAGCGTGATGATCAGAGGTTTATTGGTATGGTTAGCCAAGCTAAGCAAACTTCGCAGTCAGACCTCATAGTCAGTGGGAATGGATTGTTGAGATTCAGAGGACGAATTTGTGTACCGGACAAAGATACCCTGAAGAGACAAATACTAAGAGAATCCCACTGCTCGCGTACACCATGCACCCAGAAAGTACTAAGATGTACCGAGATTTGAAAAAGGTATACTGGTGGAGTGGTATGAAGCGAGACATGGCAGGTTATGTGACCAGATGTTTAGCATGCCATCAAGTGAAAGCTGAGCATCGAAAGCCCAGAGGATTACTACAACCTTTACCTGTGCCTACGTGAAAATGGGAGCATGTTACCATAGACTTTATTATGGATTTACCGAGGACCTGAAGAGGTCGTGATGCGATATGGGTCATAGTAGATAGACTAGTAAAAAGTGCCCACTTCCTTGCCACCAAGAGCATAAATACTGTGGATGCCTTAGCTAAGTTATATGTCAGCAAGATAGCTAGACTACATGAGGCTCTAGTGAGTATTACCTATGATAGAGATTCCCGATTTACTTCCAGATTTTGGACCTAGTTTCAAGAGTCCATAGAATCTCGATTGAGTTTTAGTACCGCCTATCATCCTCAGACAGATGGTCAGTCAAAGAGGACTATTTAGACCTTGGAGGATATGTTGAGGGCATGTACGATGGATTTTAAGGGATCATGGGATGATAACCTGCCCCTAGCAGAGTTTGCGTACAATAACAACTATCATGCGAGTATTGGAATGGCACCTTTTGAGGCTCTATATGGTAGAAGGTTTAGATCCCCCATCACGTGGGAAGAAGTGGGTGATAAAAAGATAAATGCTCCCAAACTTGTTGAACAGGCTGTACAGAGTGTGAAACTTATATGTGAGAGATTACGAGTTACGCAGAGTAGATAAAAAAGCTACAAGGATGTGCGTAGATAGCCACTCGAGTTTGATGTTGGTGATGCAGTATTTCTGAAGGTATCACCGAGTAGGGGTATCATAAGGTTTGGACAGAAAAGGAACTTGAGTCCTCGATACATAGGACCTCTTGAGATTCTTAAGAGAGTGAGAGAGGTAGCCTACAGATTGGCATTACCCCCACAGATGTCCAGAATACGCAACGTCTTTCATGTATCTATGTTGAGGAAGTACTACTTGGACCCTTCTCATGTCATAGAGTATGAAGAGGTGGACATACAAGAAGACAAGAGCTACACTGAAAAACCCATTCGGATTCTCGATAGAAAAGAGAAGGTACTTATAACCAAAATCATTCCATTAGTGAAAGTTTTCTGGAAACATCACTCAATGGAAGAGGCAACTTGGGAATTAGAGAGTCTCATGAAGGAGAAATACCCCCATCTGTTTGGCGAGTCGAGTTGAATTTGGAGGACCGAATTCTTTAAAGGTGGGGAGGATGTGAGAACTGTGAATTTTATTTACCCCAGTTATGAGAATTGTAATTCGATGTATGTTATTGTGATATGTTGATGTACATGCAAGTTTTAATTATAATGAAGTATAAGAAAATGAGGTTTTTAAGTCTTGAATGTGTACGGACTGAGATATGGATTATAGGGTAGATTATGGGAAGTTTACATTTGACTTTTCTGCAATTTGGTGCAGCAACAGTGCAACATGTGAAGGCCAAATCGATCTCCAGGGATGAGACATCGATCCCAAGGCTCCAAAATGCAGGAAATGTAGAAGAACTGATGAACAGATCGATCTCATAAGCAAGCAGATCGATCTCCAAATGCTTCTATAAAATGCAAATCGATCTCCTACAAGAACAGATCGATCTCGATTAACATTCTGTAAACAGCAGATTGATCTTCTCAAGGAACAAATCGATCTCATAAAACCATTAAAAGATCGATCTCACCCCATGACAGATCGATCTCCTAGGCATAAAATTACCCCAGAACGTTCACAAATTCAAACGCAGATCGATCTCATTAAGGACCAGATTGATCTCCTACTCTTCGTCTATAAAAGGACCCCTACGTTTTTCCTGTATCTCAAATTTTCTCTCTCCAGAAACCTCTATTTTAGTCGAGCCCTAACTTTCTCTCTCTTCTAAAACACCCATTTTCGTTCAAATCAAAGGTTATGGCAAGAAGGAAAGTGATTTCTCACCCAAAGGAGAACAACATAGTTGGAAATCGAAGGACGGATTGAATCGAGGTGTGAATAGAACACTCCACAAGTTTGGGTAAATTTTAAACTTTGATCTTGGATTTTAAAGTGATTTTTGGTGATTATGGTTGTTGGCATTGTGATGAAATAGCTAGGAAATGATTAGAGATTGATGAAATTATGATTTCTTGGAGTAAGGATAACGTAGGCAATTTGTGGTAATTTGGGATTTTTGACTAATAAATTTGAAATTGAGGCAATGGGGTGAATTTAGCGTAGAATATGATATGAGAAATTGTAATAGAATTATGAGCATTGGGCTATTGGAGAGGTTAATGAGAAATATGAGCAAATATGTGCTCGATGAGGTGATTGAGATAAATTACTGATCTTTTAACATCGTTTGGACAGCTCGAGAGTTTCAGAGTGGAATGCGAGGCTAGTCAATGATATGGGGGAAGGATTGCACTATACGAGGTGTAAAGAGGTAAGGGAAAACTTAAACTCATTTGTGTATGCGATTTTATGATGATGATAGTAGCATGAAATGTGATTTGAGAAAACAAGCATGTTTTATGAGTTTGTGAATGAGTATTGCACACGACTTTATAGTCGGTTGGGGCCCAATTTTTATTTAGTTGAAAACAAATGTGAAATTGTTTTACAACGGTTTTGAGTTTAAAACGTGAAAAAAGATTTGGGCTCTACGTTAAGGTGTACTGAGATTTGAGAAATGTGTGCGTGGTTTTATCGGTTTAAGCTCGATTTTGACATGTTTTGTGTTGAGTACAAAACAATTTTTTAGATGAGTTTTATAAGAAAAACCATTATGAGTTCTACGTGAAGGCAAAACAATTTTATATGATAATGGCTAGTTCTGAGACTTAGGCGTGTAATCTTGAATACACATCGGGCCTTGCTCTGGTAGAATGTAAGTCTGGGCTTTGTTCTAGTAACATGTAAGTCTGATATGCCTCCGTTTTGGTAACGAGAGATGCCTCCGTTTTGGTAACGTGAGATGACCCCCATTCTGGTAACGCTGGGTGGCCTTGCTTTGGTAGCATGTAAGTTCGGGCCTTGCTTTGGTAGCATGTAAGACCAATAGTGTGCATGAGGAGAGGCTTTGCTTTGGTAGCATGTAAGGTCAGGCCTTATTCTGGTAACGCGTAAGTCCAATATACCATATACACGCCCATATTATCGACGTTCCCTCTTTTGAGGATGCCTAGGATGCGTACCCAAAGGAGAATTATATTGATGTGCCATGACGAACTTTATATGAGTTTTATTTGCCTAGTCTCGTTTTACACATGAGTTTGTGTTTTTGTAGTTGTGCCACGTGCATTCTATTGAGGTGATTTTTATCACGATTTAATTAGAAAAGACATTATCGAATTTTGTTTTCCACATTCTTGTGACTGTGATTTGTACTGAGTTATGTACTCTCATGCTTTTACATGATTTTAGAGAAACGAGATGAGAATGATATTTTAATGAGTTCATGCTACATCTTTAATTGAGTTTTTCAACTACAAGATAAAATGATTGTGCTATGCAAATCATTATTTCATTAATGAGTCCCTTACCCCCTTACTGAGCAATTTAGAAGCTCACCCTGTTTTATCTTCCCCCCAGATTTCTTCAAGTGAAGAGAGTTTTCCTGCGACGTACAGAGTTGTGGCTAGTGGAGGACTTGAGCTCCAGGCCACATATTGTACTTTGAGGTATAATTTATCATTTCATGTACCCAGACTAATATTGTATTCACAGACACTTGATGAACAGTGAGGTATGGGATGTATTAGATTAATTAACCTTGATTTGAGTAATGTATATGGTATGATATATAATTATGAGATGATGAGATCCTGAGGTGATAGTTATAAATTATGTATGATGATGCATGACACTGCACAGGAATGCACCCTTAATTGTGAATGGATGAATAAAAAGTTTTAAATTTACCCTGTTTTTCGCACTTTCGGGGCGTCACACTTCTGCACTTCAGTTTTCATGAGATTTACTATTCCATTCAAGAATGAAAGAAAAATTAACCTTTTAACCTTAGAAAATGTCAGTTTGCAACCAATTTTGAGTGAGATATAGTTGAGCAAAGTTGTTCTTGGTAAAGAGGAGAGCAACATTCTTGGAAACAAGAAGTTAGAATCAAAGCTTTGAAGAGCAAGAAGGATTTTTACCAATTTTGGTGGAAAAAGAGGAAATCTCAGCTAGGTAAGATTTAATGCACCAAGTTGATATATGTTAAACTAGGTGTATTGGTGAACTTATTGGTATATGTATGAATTGTTGAAAATGAAAGGATCATGAAAAATGAGTATGACCTAGCTATTGGTGTGAAAGTGAGAAAATGATGAGGAAATGGTGTTGGCATGGATTAAATGGTGGAATATGCTTGTATGGAAGATTATAAAGTAGTTGTATGAAATGCATAAATTGGAAATAAGGAGGAATGAATATAGCTACATGGAAAATATGGTATAATACCATAATGGGAGAAAATCATGAAATTGATGAATTGATTTGAGATTTGGAAAATGAAACGAGTCTAATACGGTATACTAACATAAATACATATAACAGCTTCGAAAATCACATTGGGAGCTGATCGCACTGTAAGAGTAAGCAGCACCGAGGAAGAGAGGTCACTTGACGTGATCCGAGGTAAGGGAATTTCATGAGTAGCTAGAGGTGGCTACACGTATTTTGAATAGCATTTTGATATTATATGCTATATGAATTCCCATGAATAGGCATGATGTTGTGATAGAAATCAAAGAGGATAAGTATGTTTTATCGACAAATAGGGTGAAAATACCTTAGAAGCATGATGAGACTAAGATTCATGATTTTGCATGATAGAATGGCTAATGTTTTCATGTATATGCGAAAACAGCACGTGTTAGTGCAAATTTGATTCGAATTGGGTGAGTTGTGATTTGAACAGACATCTATCAGGTTTTGTGTGAAAACCATAAGTGCTAGAGATTTCTCGCACTATATTTTGAGATATGCATCACATAGTGCTTGAGAGTATTCTCGTACTAAGTTTTTAATGCGATTTGTGCATGTTAGAGTACTGGAAGCATTGCTCGTACTCATATTGTGATTGATGCATTATAGAGTATTGGGAGTTATGCTCATACTCAGTTTTACATGATAGAGTACTAGGAGCTTAGCTCGTACTCAGTTTTCATATAACACACATTATAGAGTATTGGGAGCTTTGCTCATACTCGTGTTTTAACATAACATAGTGTTGGGAGCATTACTCACCCTAGAGTTGTATCATTGTGATATGGTCGTGTTAGGAGTTTACTCGCACGTATCAGTTTTGAAAAGAACATGAAACAGTTGTGTTGGGAGCCTGTGCTGACTTTGTGTCACACCGATATTATATGCTCACATGTGAAATATTTTGAGATAAGGTTGAGGGCTATCGAAATAACCCATGGTATGAGTACTAAGACTCATGGCGAGCCTCTCGACTATGAGGTATATCCTAGGTTTAAGGACTAAGACTCATGACGAGCATCCCACCTTGAGATAAGGTTCATGGAGTACTGTGTACCATGTATGTCACATGGAGTACGCTGTACTGTAAGTACTTGATGTACTATGATAGGACTGGTTAGCAGTGGGAGTGAGATCCAGTGGGATTTGGTGTGCTTCGGGATCAGGTCCTTAGACTAAGAGCTGACAGTGGAGATTTGACCCACTTGTCGTTACAACAATTGTGAGACCCCGCACATCAAGTACTGTGTAGCCTGGGATCACAGAAAATGAGTTATGATCATACACTCGAAACATGTAGTCGCCTATCTTGATTTTCTTTTCATGCAATGTGAATCAATATTTCTTGATTGAACATGGTTTTATGATATAAACATGTGAATTTGTGAGTTGTAATGAGGCCCAGATTTTCATGTTTTGAAACATGATGAATGCCATATGATTTTGATTTAAATGAATGTCATGATAAATGTGATTTGTGTGAAATTACATGAGAAATGCAGTATTTATGCATATAATGCCGAGGTTGTTCAACCAGCGTATTTTCAATTTTATAACTGATGTTTTGTATCTATATATATATATATTGCATAAAGCTTTGAGACAAATGCATGCTTTAGATACAGAATGGGTAAGGAAATGATTTCAAGGCATGAGCATAGTATTTTGTAGATAGTGTGGCTATCTACTTGATTGCATGATTTCCTTACTGAGCTGTGAGCTCACCCCCTTATTATTTCCCTCTTTACAGAGCATCCACAGTAGGTGGACACGACTGGAGATTTGTAGACTTTGATCCGCTGCACATCCATCTTGTGAGAGGTATACACACTGGACATTTTGTACTGAACATTGTGTAAGCATAGCTATGTAAACGATTGTATTGTCACGACCCTCAACTTACCAAAATACGTACAAATTTTTCGCATTTTCATGCATCAATTGTTAATCATCCTTCCTCAATCGTGAACAACCACACTCTTAACAGTTGGGCTGTGTGCCGACGTCTAACTCACTCCATCATACCAATTCAATTTGTATATTATTCATAGGTAAACACTTGTATAAATGTATATATATCAGAATTGTTATATGTGTTTACATTGTTTTACATCCCCAGTAGTTACATACAAAATGTTACTGTGCTATGTCTAGTTTAGATACAAAATAATCCAAGTGTGTATACCTTTAGCGATGGGATGCAGCGGATTACCAAAAGGGAAACGCCTCCAGTCACACTCACTCTATACTCAAATCTCTGTAGAGAGGGGGAAAATAAGGGGGTGAGCAAACCACACGCTCAGTAAGGCAATCATGCGAACAGGTAGATACTGCACTATCTACGTGATCGTGATGCCATGCTCAAAAGCATTTCATTCATTATTTATCTCAAAACATGAGTGTATGATTGTGTTAATTGTATGCAAAGCATTCATGCTATTAAAATCAAGTGCACATTTCAACTCAGAGCATGGTATAAATCATCATGCATAATTCACAATAAAAGCATGGCATTACCCATCATGCATTTTCTCAAATAAAGCATGGCATTAAACATCATGCATCCGTGCACTTTAAAAACCACTAACAAATCAATTCATCACTGGTCAGGTCTCGGCCCATCCCTCGAACTTTCCTGACCCATAAATCATTTTCAAACATGGATTTATTCTCAAATAGCAGTAGACATGTGAGATAGGCAGTTCAATAATAGGTAATAACCTCAAGGCCAATGTACATAACTTGTGATACCGGCTACACGGATCAGGTGTGCGGGATATCACCACTATCTGCTTCCACACGGGAGGTGGGTCAAATCCTACCCGTCGGTCCATAGCAGATCTCGTCCGAAGACGGCACATCACATCTCAACACGGTACAATGTACACCATGCTACATGCACGATACAACGTATTCCATGGACCCAATCAACACATCATATAACGCCACATCTCAAACGCACGTGTGAGCCTATTTAATCGGTACGACCTCTTGTCTACCCGAAGCTCCTAACACGGCTAATTAATCATGTCAAATCGATGCACGTGTGAGCCTATTTAATCGATGTGACACCCAGTCTACTCGAAGCTCCAAACACGGCAACATGCAAGGTGGGCATCCAGTGCGAGACAAACTCAAAGCACAATGCCAAAACAAATATGAAATCCATGTGAAAACTAGTGCCTCTTGCACTCATGTGTATAAAACACGTCAAATCTCATGCTAGTCATACTCTAGCACGCTTTCATACTCACGAAATCATGTAGGTGGCTCAAAACTTTGCAAAGTATGGTTAAAAAAACCAAAACACACTCACTTCTTTTGCAAATCATTTCAATGTTAGCCAACCTACCAATCATTTGCTAAAAAGCAATAAAACATGATTTTCAAAGCAATATGCTTTTGTTTTCATGCACATTTCCCAAACTCCCAACTTTTGCCCTTTAATCACCCAACATCATTTCCTAATCTCATGCATTCTAGTAAAACATTTAAGCGCCCAAATTGCACACAGATATCTCTAAGAGTCCACACAATTCCCTTACCTCGATTTGCTTGGTGTGACTCCTTTCCTTTTAGCTTCTCACGCTCTTGGCTCAACTCGCCTCGGCGTATCCTCGGAAGCTGCGATTCATTCATTAAATCAATTGAGTTAATGTATTTAACCCATAATTGACCTTACTAGTTAATATTATTCACTTATGCATTTTACCAATGCCTTATTCCACATTTTACCTCTTTTAGGTAAATCTCACAATTTATCCACTAACCACATCTTAAAATCATACCACAACACTATTAATAACTTCTACATATCTCATTCATCATTAATCTCCATACATTCCACTTTCTCACTCTAGACCATTTCTAGGTCATAATCATTCCAATGCCTTTTTGATAGTTTCTAACCATCCATACTCATACCAAACAACTCCAAAATCAATTATATAAACAATGTACCATAGTTGGAGTGTTAGAATCTTACCCAATTTGATTTCTCTTCTTGCTCCAAATGGCAATGCCCTTAACTCCTTCAATACCAACAATTGAAAAATGCCTTCCAACTATGTTGTTCTTCTCTTTGATAGGAACAACTTTACCTCTAATGGTCTCTCTTCAAACCTCACTGAAAATGGCTGATTTTAGAGAGAGAAAGTTAGGTTTTTGGGTTGAAAGTGGAAGGTTAGTGTTTTTCCCGAAATTTTTTGATTTTCAGCACTCCTTATATAGAAATAGCTTGAGAAGATCGATCTGGTCCAAGAGGAGATCGATCTGGTCCCCTTAAATCCCTCTTTTTCACGGCATTTTCAGCATGAGATCGATCTGTCGAAGCATGAGATCGATCTGCTCCCAAACAGAGAGCTAAGGAGATCGATTTGGGTGCTTGGGGATCGATCTTTTCACTACAGAATGCTTAGGAGATCGATCTGGCTCCATTGGAGATCGATCTGCTCTATTCCATTGCCCAAATAAGAGCATTCTGGCTCTTCCAGATCGATCTCTCATCCTATGAGATCGATCTGCCCTTCATAATTTCCAGATTTTCTGCAGTTCTTCTAAAGCATCACTTACCAAACATCCTTAATTTGCTACCATGATCATTTCCTCATTCATTGATCTTTGAGGCTTGACAAATGACATCCATCCTCACTTCATACACATTAAAACTTGTGTAGAATCTTTGTATGACCAATGGTACTTAATATAAACAAAAATGGAAGTGCACATCTTATGCAATTCTACTTCCATTTTACCAAACTACTCATAATCCATTCTACACACATTCTCCACATGTTTAAGTCCATTTCTTCACATTCATACTTAATGTAACTTGTATGTACAATTACCACTCTTATTACAAGTGTGTACATTACTTATGGACTTACATCACATATACTTCACTTATGAATTCGTAGTACAACTCTATTTACATTTCTATGTACATATATACCATTATACATATATGGGGTCTCACATTCTCCCCCACTTAGAAAATTTGGTCCTCCAAATTAGAACCAATTATTCTGTGAACAACTCGGGATACTTCTCCCGCATCAAACTCTCCAATTCCCATGTGGCTTCTTCCACAGTGTGATGTTGCCAAAGTATTTTCACCAAGGGAATTGTCTTTGTCCTCAGCACTTTCTCTTTTCTGTCAAATACCCGAACTGGCTTCTCATCATAGGTCATACCTTCATTGAGCTCCAAAGGCTCATATCTTATCACATGTGCCGGGTCCGGGTGATACTTCCTCAACATGGATGCGTGGAAGACGTTATGCACACTTGCCAACTCTGGTGGCAATGCCAATCTATAAGCCTTGTCTCCCACTCTCTCCAAAATCTCGAAGGGTCCGATGTATCTAGGGCTCAGCTTGCCCTTCTTACCAAACCTCATAATACCCTTCGAATGGGAAACTTTCAAAAACACTGACTCACCCACATCAAACTCTAGTGGTCTCCGTCTCCTATCAGCATAACTCTTTTGCCTGCTCTGATTTGTCCGTAACCTCTCACATATCAATTGGACGTCCTCAGAGGCTTGTCTAACCAAGTCAGGAGCAAAGATCTGTCTGTCACCAACCTTTTCCCATCCAATAGGGGAACGACATCTACGCCCATATAATGCCTCATATGGTGCCATCCCGATACTCGCATGAAAACTGTTAGTATACGCAAACTCTGTGAGTGGTAAATGGTCATCCCAAGAGCCTCCAAAATCCAATGCACACGCTCTCAACATATCCTCCAGGGTCTGTATAGTCCTCTCCGACTGACCATCTGTCTGAGGATGAAACGCGGTGCTAAAACTCAACTGGGTCCCCATCGCTTCCTGAAAACGTTCCCAAAAGTGGGAAGTGAAGCGGGCATCCCTATCAGAAACAACGCTCACTGGAATTCCATGTAGCCTCACTATCTCACGAACATATAGGTTTACTAACTGGCTCAAAGTATCGGTAGCTCTTATAGCTAGAAAATGGGCTGATTTCATCAACCGATCCACAATCACCCATATGGCATCATGACCTCTCCGGGTCCTCGGCAATCCCATCACAAAATCCATTGTGACATGCTCCCACTTCCATGTCGGTATCGGTAGAGGCTACAATAACCCTGCAGGCTTCTGATGCTCTACCTTCACCTGCTGACAAACGAGACACTTAGCAACATATTCAGCAATGTGCTTTTTCATTCCAGACCACCAATAAACTTTTCGAAGGTTTTGATACATCTTAGTACCCCTAGATGTATCGTATACTTCGATGAGTGAGCCTCTATCAGGATCAACCTTCTGATCTCTGTGTCATCAGGAACACATATCCTACCTCTGAACCTCAACAATCCATCCGAACTCAACCCAAAGTCTGTCTCTATACCCCTCTGTATCTGCCCGACAATATCACTACACTGTTGATCAACTCGCTAAGCCTGTCGGATTCGATCTACCAGGTCCGGTTCCAACTGCAGGCTAGCTATCATAAATCCATTATCAGCGTCAAGCGGGGTCATATCCAAACTGAGGTTCGTGAACTGTTCCAACAGCTCGTGTTCCCTGACCATCATGAATGATATCATCCCGAGATGCTTCCTACTTAATGCATCAGCAACCACATTTGCTTTACCCGGGTGGTATAGGATTTCACAATCATAATCCTTTAACAGCTCGAGCCATCTCCTCTGTCTCATGTTCAACTCTTTATGTGAGAACAGCTACTTAAGGCTCTTATGATCTGTATAAACTTGAAATCTCTCACCATAAAGGTAGTGGCGCCATATCTTCAACGCAAACACCACCGCTGCCAACTCCAAGTCATGGGTCGGTTAGTTCCTCTCATGATCCTTTAACTGCCTTGATCCATAAGCTACTACCTTCCCATCCTGCATTAATACACAACCCAGTCCTAGGTGTGAAGCATCTGTATACACCGAGAAACCTCCTGAGCTGGTAGGAATGGTGAGTATTGGAGCTGTAGTTAATCTCCTTTTCAGCTCCTCAAAACTTTCTTCACACTTATCGTCCTACACAAACTCCACATTCTTTCTTATGAGATGTGTCAAAGGAGCAGCTAACCTCGAAAATCCCTCTACAAACCTTCGATAATATCCAGCTAAACCCAGGAAACTCCTTATCTCTGTCACTGTCTGGGGTCTCTGCCACTGAACTACGGCCTCAATCTTAGATGGATCCACTGATACTCCATCCTTCGATACTATGTGACCCAGAAAAGAGATCTGTTCCAACCAAAAGTCACACTTACTGAGTTTAGCGTACAACTTCTTCTCTCTGAGGGTCTGTAGCACTATCCTTAGATGCCTTTCATGCTCCTCACTAGACCTTGAGTACACCAGTATATCGTCAATAAACACGATCACAAATCGATCCAAATACTGGTGGAATACCTCATTCATCAGCGACATAAATGCTGCGGGAGCATTCGTCAACCCGAATGGCATAACCATAAACTCATAATGTCCATACCGGGTGCGAAAAGCTATCTTGGGTACATCTTCACCTCGTATCTTCAACTGATGGTACCCTGATCTCAGATCTATCTTGGAAAAGACCTGTGCTCCCTTAAGCTGATCCAATAAGTCATCGATGCATGGAAGGGGATACTTATTCTTGATGGTGGCCTTATTCAACAACCGGTAATCTATACACAGTCAGAGGCTTCCATCCTTCTTCCTTACAAATAGAACCGACGCTCCCCAAGGTGAGACGCTCGGTCTGATGAATCCCTTCTCTAGCAACTCTTGTAATTGTTTCCTTAACTCTTCTAACTCGACTTGAGCCATTCTGTACGGTGGCTTGGACATCGGCTCTGTACCAGGTGCCAAATCTATACCAAACTCCATCTCCCTATCTGGAGGTAACCCTAGTAACTCATCCGAAAAGACATCTGGAAATTCCCTAACCACTGGTATGTCTTCCAATTTCGGACGTGCCTTATCCATCTCAATCACAAAAGCGATGAATCCTTCACATTATTCTTTCCACCATTAGTATCATAAATCATCACATCACATACATAAATGAGATCAAATTTACCTTTCATACATCATGTATCAAGATTGTACTCATCACACTTATAATAATCATGTTCTTTAATTTCATTTCACAAAATTAACTACAAGATTGTCTATCTTTGGAAACATCAAAGTTTTTGCATGACAATCCATAACGACATGATTTCCAGCCAGCCAATCCATCCTTAGGATTACATCAAAATCATTCATATTTAATAAAATTAAATCGGCTGCCATCTCTTTACCTCCTATCCTCATCTTACAATCCCTATATACATGCTCAGTCAACTGACTATCATTCATAGGGGTAGATATCAATAACATCTTATCGACCAGTGTGGGTTTTACATGCTTCAACAATTTACATGCAAAGGATGGTGATACAAAAGAATGCGTGGCACCAGGATCAAACAGTACATAAGCTTCTAAATCAAAGATTTGGATGGTACCTTTTACCACATCTGATGACTGATCTGCAGTATCCTGGTCCAGTGCGTGCACTAGTCCTCTGCTTACACCCACTGCTTGCTTCCCCTTTTCCTCAGCTGTATCCCTCCTCCTCGGAGCAGTTATACCAACTGGAGCTCTCTCTGGCTCCTTGCCCTTCTGTGGGGCTCTCTCTATCATCTCTGGGCAATCTCTGATTATGTGCCCTGGCTTCCCACATCGAAAGCATACTACAGGAGATCCATAGCATGGTCGAGTACCATGGTACCTACCACACTTGCCACACTGTTTCGTAGTAGGCCGTGGTCCTCCAATCACGATTCCCTTAGCTGGGCAATGGCCGGATACATGGGAGTATCAACTGTCCTCTCCCGAATCTCATCAATTCTCGGCCTCCTTCCAGAGAATCTCTTGCTTCCTTTATAGCTGAAGCCTCTATCCATCATAGGTCTTTTCTTATCTCTGTCCCTCATCTTACCAACCTTTCCAAACTCTGAGGCGATTCTATCAACATTTTGTTCACATAATTGCGCCCTGCGCACTGCCTCCTCATTGGTCGGTATATCCAGGGGAACCAGTCTAGACCTGATGGTCGGTCTCAATCCATCCACAAACTTTTAGATTTTCTCGACCTCATTAATCATCGTGTTGGGATCATATCTGCCCAGGGATATAAAAGCAGTCTCATACTCATCCACAGTCCTGCTCCCTTGGGTCGGTCCCAAAAATGCAATCTTTAGCTTCCGCTATGCGGTATCCGGGACATACTGTCTCCGGAAGGCCTCTAGAAATACATCCCAGCTGATCTCAGTATGTCGGGCTCTCAAAATAGGCCTGGTCGACTTCCACCAATGTTCTGCTGATCCCTTCAGCATAAAAGCGACAAATGCTACCATCTCGGTAGTGGTGCACTCAAAGAACCCATATAATTTCTCGATTTCATTGATCCAATCCTCAACCGCTACTAGGTCCTTTATTCCACTGAAAGACGGCGGTCCAAACTTCTGGAACTACCGCAGTCTATCCAAATCACATCCATATCCCCAACCTCTACTGCCTGGTATAGCAACCGGCGTAGGCACATCCTGTGTGGGTGGGGTATCTGTCGTCTAAGGTCCTTAGGCTTGCCTTGCCCGTGCCTCGGGAGCTGCCGCCTGCTCGGCATCACCCTGTGTAGCGGGACTCTGTCTACCGCCAACTCCAGATAAAGATTGGGTGACCAACTCCACAATCATCTCAATGTTCCGCTCAATCCTCGCGAAGCGAGCCTCAGTACTCTCGGGTCTCTCCTCTGGACCCTGTGGAGCGTGCTCAACATCGGCCACCACCTCAACATCCTCCTGAGCCTCGTGTGTTTTTGGCTCAACACGACCCCCAGGCCTACCTCTACGGCCTCGAGCCTGTGCTCTCATCCCTCTACCGCGACTGGTATTAGGCATACTTACTCAATTCCCTACATTCACAACCAATTACTTAGTCAGCCCATCGACACACACAATTTGTATCTAAACAACCACAGTAACTTGGCGATGAAATTTTTTTCAACTTATTAAGTATTTTAGACACGACACACGTCAAACCAACTCGAGCTCTGATACCAACTTTTGTCACGACCCTCAACTTACCAAAATACGTACAAGTTTTTCGCATTTTCATGTATCAATTGTTAATCATCCTTCCTCAATCGTGAACAACCACACTCTTAACAGTTGGGCTGTGTGCCGACGTCTAACTCACTCCATCATACCAATTCAATTTGTATATTATTCATAGGTAAACACTTGTATAAATGTATATATATCAGAGTTGTTACATGTGTTTACATTGTTTTACATCCCCAGTAGTTACATACAAAATGCTACTGTGCTATGTCTAGTTTAGATACAAAATAATCCAAGTGTGTATACCTTTAGCGATGGGATGCAGCGGATTACCAAAAGGGAAACGCCTCCAGTCACGCTCACTCTATACTCAAATCTCTGTAGAGAGGGGGAAAATAAGGGGGTGAGCAAACCACACGCTCAGTAAGGCAATCATGCGAACAGGTAGATACTGCACTATCCACGTGATCATGATGCCATGCTCAAAAGCATTTCATTCATTATTTATCTCAAAACATGAGTGTATGATTGTGTTAATGGTATGTAAAGCATTCATGCTATTAAAATCAAGTGCACATTTCAACTCAAAGCATGGTATAAATCATCATGCATAATTCACAATAAAAGCATGGCATTACCCATCATGCATTTTCTCAAATAAAGCATGGCATTAAACATCATGCATCCATGCACTTTAAAAACCATTAACAAATCAATTCATCACTGGTCAGGTCTCGGCCCATCCCTCGGACTTTCCTGACCCACAAATCATTTTCAAACATGGATTTATTCTCAAATAGCAGTAGACATGTGAGATAGGCAGTTCAACAATAGGTAATAACCTCAAGGCCTATGTACATAACCTGTGACACCGGCTACACGGATCAGGTGTGCGGGATATCACCACTATCTGCTTCCACATGGGAGGTGGGTCAAATCCTACCCGCCGGTCCATAGCAAATCTCGTCCGAAGATGGCACATCACATCTCAACACGGTACAATGTACTCCATGCTACATGCACAGTACAACGTATTCCGTGGACCCAATCAACACATCATATCACACCACATCTCAAACGCACGTGTGAGCCTATTTAGTCGATACGACCTCTTGTCTACCCAAAGCTCTTAACACGGTTAATTAATCATGTCAAATCAATGCACGTGTGAGCCTATTTAATCGATGTGACACCCAGTCTACTCGAAGCTCCAAACACGACAACATGCAAGGTGGGCATCCAGTGCGAGACAAACTCGAAGCACAATGCCAAAACAAATATGAAATCCATGTGAAAACTAGTGCCTCTTGCACTCATGTGTATAAAACACGTCAAACTAGCACGCTTTCATACTCACGAAATCATGTAGGTGGCTCAAAACTTTGCAAAGTATGGTTAACAAAACCAAACACACTCATTTCTTTTACAAATCATTTCAATGTTAGCCAACCTACCAATCATTTGCTAAAAAGCAATAAAACATGATTTTCAAAGCAATATGCTTTTGTTTTCATGCACATTTCTCAAACTCCCAACTTTTGCCCTTTAATCACCCAACATCATTTCCTAATCTCATGCATTCTAGCAAAACATTTAAGCGCCCAAATTGCGCACAGATATCTCTAAGAGTCCACACAATTCTCTTACCTCGATTTGCTTGATGTGACTCCTTTCCTTTTAGCTTCTCACGCTCTTGGCTCAACTCGCCTCGACGTATCCTCGAAAGCTGTGATTCATTCATTAAATCAGTTGAGTTAATGTATTTAACCCATAATTGACCTCACTAGTCAATATTATTCACTTATGCATTTTACCAATGCCTTATTCCACATTTTACCTCTTTTAGGTAAATCTCACAATTTATCCACTAACCACATCTTAAAATCATACCACAACACTATTAATAACTTCTACATATCTCATTCATCATTAATCTTCATACATTCCACTTTCTCACTCTAGACCATTTCTAGGTCATAATCATTCCAATGCATTTTAGATAGTTTCTAACCATCCATACTCATACCAAACAACTCTAAAATCAATTATATAAACAATGTACCATAGTTGGAGTGTTAGAATCTTACCCAATTTGATTTCTCTTCTTGCTCCAAATGGCAATGCCCTTAACTCCTTCAATACCAATAATGGAATAATGCCTTCCAACTATGTTGTTCTTCTCTTTGATAGGAACAACTTTGCCTCTAATGGTCTCTCTTCAAACCTCACTGAAAATGGCTGATTTTAGAGAGAGAAAGTTAGGTTTTTGGGTTGAAAGTGGAAGGTTAATGTTTTTCCCAAAATTTTCTGATTTTCAGCACTCCTTATATAGAAATAGCTTGAGGAGATCGATCTGGTCCAAGAGGAGATCGATCTGGTCCCCTTAAATCCCTCTTTTTCACGACATTTTAAGCATGAGATCGATCTGTCGAAGCATGAGATCGATCTGGGTGCTTGGGGATCGATCTTTTCACTACAAAATGCTTAGGAGATCGATCTGGCTCCATTGGAGATCGATCTGCTCTATTCCATTGCCCAAATATGAGCATTCTGGCTCTTCCAGATTGATCTCTCATCCTATGATATCGATCTGCCCTTCACAATTTCCAGATTTTCTGCAGTTCTTCTAAAGCAACACTTACCAAACATCCTTAATTTGCTACCATGATCATTTCCTCATTCATTCATCTTTGAGGCTTGACAAATGACATCCATCCTCACTTCATACACATTAAAACTTGTGTAGAATCTTTGTATGACCAATGGTACTTAATATAAACAAAAATGGAAGTGCACATCTTATGCAATTCTACTTCCATTTTACCAAACTACTCATAATCCATTCTACACACATTCTCCACATGTTTAAGTCCATTTCTTCACATTCATACTTAATGTAACTTGTATGTACAATTACCACTCTCATTACAAGTGTGTACATTACTTATGGACTTATATCACATATACTTCACTTATGAATTCGTAGTACAACTTTATTTACATTTCTATGTACATATATACCATTATACATATACGGGGTCTCACATGTATAGTCGGGGATATATATGTACAGATAAATGTATTAATGTATAAGAGTTTATGTTATAGAAAAGAATATTAAATTCTATGTATGTAGTGAATGAATGTGAATGGGTGACTAATATCGAATCACAACCCAACGTTTGACGGGAGTAATGACAGAAGGGAAGGTAAGTAAAATGCGAAAAATTTGTGGTGATTTTGGTAGGTCGCGTGTGAGAAAAGGGCGTGACCAGTTGATATAGGTAAGTGAAGTTTAATGGTGTGTTATTCAATCTATAATGTGTTTTAATTCGATATTAAGTGTCGTGGTATGGAATTGTAGTAAATTGAATCAATTAGTGGTGTAAGTTCAAAATTGAACAAGCTTGAAACAAGTGCTCAAGTATAGTAGCTTTGGTATGTTAATCATGGGATGCAAGTTAGCATCATACAATGTAAGTATAAGTGGTGGAATTATGAATATATAGTGTAAGATACATACATATATATATAAGTAGTGTGCCACTATTGCTTAATGAGGGATAGTAGCCCATCGTGGTGCATGTGATATATATTATGTATAAGTGAATGAATTATAAAGAGAATAGTATATGGATATTATTTATGTTATGTTGATGCAAGACTTAATAATGATACATTGTAACCTAGTCTTATTTCAGTTAGTTTTCGTGGCATAGTTAGTGATTGTAATAATTGGCATGTTATGCATATGACATGATTTCATAAGATTTTTTAAGTTTTTAGTGAATCGTGCTTTTATTGCATGTAGCATGCTTATGCATAGTATGGTAGTAACGAGATTTTTAAGCTTGCATAGATTTATATATGCATATATAAAAGCTTTAAAATCTCACTTAATATAGGCTTTGATATATGGTGCACTTATGTCTGTATTGCATATGTAAAGTGCTTTTTGATAAAGCATACTTACGTTTTTTATATCCACAGTGTTAGTGAATTTAAAAACATGTAATGAAATTATTTTACAACTCACAGGCACTCACAATGTAAGCTAAACCGATAAAGCAAAATGGGAATAGCATGAGTATTATTTACTCCTATATGGGCGTAACAGCTTGTTCGACAGTAGTCGTTGATAGGTTTCGGTCTTATCACTAGGATTGGAGATAGTGGTTCTATAGCCGTAGGTAAAATCCTAGTTTTACGGTATGAATCGGCTCATTGATAGCTACAGTGGGATGAGTCTTTATTAGTAAGCAAGGAGTCATGCTTAATTTTAAACAGTGTAGTTGTTTTATCTACCAGTGTTTATCATAAATGTTGTTGCTTTATTGAATAATGTTTATCGTAAGTGTTATGGTTTTATTGAATAGTGCTTATCGTAAAGTGTAATCGTTTTATAGAACAGTGCATCATTATAGAGTAAAGTGTAATTCGTTTATCAAATAGTGTATTATTTATTGTAAAGTGTAATGTTTATTGAAAAGTGTATCGTTTTATCGTTAAGCGTAATCTTTATTATAAGTGCATTGATTTGACATGTAGTGCAGTATTAGTAAAAGTGCATCGATTTATCGTACATCGCATCATTTTACAGCATCAGATATTGATGACATGATTTTTCATACATCATGTTAGGATATAGTGATAGTGGAATATATATATATATGAACTATCTTGTCTTGAGGTAAGGTCAACAGGGAAATGAGGTACTTCAATATATTCTTCAGACTAATACCCCTAAAGGACTTTAACAGCATCTAGAAGTCCTAATGTTTAATTAATAAAAGTGAAGTGATATTAAATCAAAATACGAAAGTGTTCTATATTATTGAAAATTCGATATTAAAATTGTTAATCGAAACGATTACTTGTGTGCATGCATTATAGAATAGTATATCGTATGTTACTAAATCTATTGTTGTCTAGTTAATTTACTGAGTTTTAGCTCACTACCCTGTTGTTTTTAACAGATTAAGTTGAGATTGTAGAGTTATTAATTTCAATATGGAGCTTCACAGTTTTCAAGCTTTGAAGCATTCATAATAATTATTCAGTATATATTTTAAATGCATAAACAGTTTATTTTTCAAGCACTTTTTTGACAAACTATAGGTCGAGATGTGTATAAGCTTAATATACTCTTACATTACAAAACTTATTGAGTGTACAGAAGATGTAAATAAATTTTATTGCATAATGTGCCGAACTCGATGAAAATATTGGAATATTTACCAAGTATACATTTCGAAGGGCTAAATGATTGTATTCTTTTATACTTCTTAGCAATTTGATTAGACTAAGGAGTGTATTAGAACAATAGACATTTGGATTGTAGATTATGTTGCCTTTGGCATGTGAATTAATCAATTCCTTAAATTAGTCATAATCGATAAATTTTCATTTTATGCAGGAATTGATATGTGAAGTTATTAGATGATTTCGTGGATGATAATCGATAGGAACCTTAGGCAAGATGCATTACACTATATCAGGAAGTCAGTTGCTTGAATTACTAGATTACACTATGTCACGACCCATTTTTACCAAAAATCACTACAAATTTTTCGTTTTCCATTTCCTTTCCCTGTCGAGAACATTCTCACCTATAACAGTTGGGTTATGAGTCAGCATTAGTCACTCTTTACCATTTACTATGTCAACTATCACATGATTTATTCCAAAGCAAAACATATATACTTTATAACTGAAATTCGATACTTGTACGTGTCTATTAATATTTACATCCCCCATATTACATTCCAAAATGATTACTACGCTATTACATGTTTAGATACAAAAAGATACTAGTGTGTATACCTCCTGGTGCTGGAGAGCAGCAGATATCAAGATGCAACTCCTCAGCCACTCACTAGACTACTGTGTGCACTCTGTAGAGGGGAAAATGAAAGGAAACAAGTAACCACACGCTCAGTAAGGCAATAATGCAAGCAGGTAGATAACCACACTATTACATGCTTATAATGTCATGATATAAAATCATTTATATCCAGAGTATGAGGTATAATTAAAACTATGCCACATGTATATACATACATCACGTACGGAAAACATGAAAATAGGCATGTAATTATGGAAAACCATCATGTCAACGTCTCACGCTCAACAGATTGAAAAACTCATCATAAAACAACCCTTCAAGGTTTTCACATTATCACATCTTAGTAAAATTCATCAACACGTCACTCAAGCCACAAGTGTATAAACATATTATCCTTTAAAAACATCCCACAAGGTTTGACGCCTTCCTCAGGTTTACCCTGGATAACACAAATCATATTCCGTGCATATAAAACCATGTGATCATGTGAGACAGGTGGTCGCTGTGTATAATCGAGGACTCTGTTGGCCAACTGTGTCACTATCATCCCAGACCGCACGGATCTCGGTGTGTGGGGCATCATGCTATAACAGGAGGTGGGTTAATCCTACTCGCCAGACTTTAAATCAACATTATCACCATGACACGCCCTGAAGGTATAGTCCGTAAGTGCACGGGTCGTACAAATAATAATAGGATTTGAGCCCCGAGATTATCGTCCCACAGAGAAGTTGACTATCCTAATTAACTACTGGTTAATTTTACCCTAAGTATATTCTAGCAAATTATGAATTTAAAGTGGGTGATTTAATAAGGCTAATTAAAAGAACTAAAAATAATAACACTAAAAACTAAGTGAAAATAAAACCGAGCTAAAAATTACTTACAATACTCCACGCAAGCAACTACTTACAAAAGGAAATTACAACAATTAATTACGCAATCAAAATAAAATGCTAAAATAAAGAACAAATTAATTAAGCTAAAATTAAACAAACCTAAGGTAAAATGTGAATGTAATTAAACAAATTAAGAAAAATGCAATTTAAACTAACTTAAAGTCTAATAAGATAAACATCTACTTACCTAAAGAAATTCTTAAACTTAACTCTAACTAAATGCTAATAAAACAAAATTTAACTAATGCATGCAAATAAATTTAATCTAAATTAATTCTAATTATAACTCATAAAATACTAAAATAAAAATTAAATCCTAACATGTATAAACTAAAATTAACTATTAACTAAAACTTAAAACTAAAGATTAAATTGACAATTTAAAATATTAAGTTTACCTATCAATTACCACTATCCTAACTAATATTAATAAAAACAACCAAAAATGCAATAAACATCAATTTACAAAGAAGCAGTAGCCAAACGTGGCCTTAGGCAATTTAAATCATTCAAAGGTCCCTCCAAACACTGTTCACGTTCTTCACCAAAACATTTCCATGCATTGCTTTGTCCTGCTCTCGGTCCCAGAATTATCTTCTTTCTCCAATTTTTTTCTTCTTCCAGGTGTTCACGGATTGCCCAGCTAACTACTCCTGTCCTCGTACTGCTGTTTCAGGCGTCACTGTCGCTCCTTGCTCTGTCTGTTTCTACTTACCGATTCACCATACATGCTCTCGGTTCTGCTAGTGATGCACTGCTCTCTGTTGCAGGTGTATTCTGCTCTCAGCTCTCGGTTTTGCATGTATCTTGTTGCTCCAGGCGCAATTAAATGCTGCTTCAAATGTGGTCTTCAACACCAATCTTCCATGACATGCGTTGACCAGGTGCTGCTCCCGCTGGTATCTTCTGCAACCTACAAAGACATTACTGTCATGTTCTGCTTGTCATCCTGTTGTACCATGTATCTATTGATGGCACCATAACCTATCTTCCTAGGTCTTCAACCTACATCCAATCAACCTCAACCCGTGACAAGGAAAATGAAAATTGAAACTAAACAGTAAACAAAAGTTATAACATGGGAGAACAGAGGAGAAACGTTGTTCTCTATTGGCTGCAACAAGCATTCCAACTTATACCACCGCTAGCTACTACCTTTTGTAGTATCTTTAATCCTTCAACCCGTGGCTAAGCCAAGCAATAGCAGTGAACCCAGCATGCAACTGCAACAACGCTGCCTTTGACCAGCCTTGTCGTGAACTAATTTGACGCACCAACTCGTTGCAGAGACCATAAACAAGCAATAAACGAAAATAATGCAGTGTAGAATTAAGGACCCAGAACAGTAAGTTACTAATCAAATCAAGGGGACACGATAAAAACGAAACTTCATTGAATTTAAATTCTAAAAAGGAGATTGAATTCTATTGAAAACAAACTGTAAACGTAACAATAACTGAAGAGCTAATTAAAATCCAAATAAAACAGAAACTAAAAGCAAAGAACAATGGAAAACAACTTATCAAGAACAGGGGAGAAGCTTTGGCTGCAGTCACCAGCCGAAGACTTCAAAGGAAACCTAAAAAAATAAAACCTAACAATAAAATTTTTAAGCTAAAAATAAAAAATAAAAGCTACAGTTCCTAACCTAGGCTACCCCCTTTTTCAATTGCCATCATATTCTATTTATACACACACTTAAGGGTACAATTGTAATTTTTTTTCATCCTAGATGAGTTATCATTGTTTGGCCACTTATCTTTACACCATTGGCTCCTTGAAAAATAATATTTCCATGTCATCTGTCTTTTTTCCAATTGGATGTGCTAGGCTCGTGTTGTCCACGTGGTTCAGTCTCGATTTTAGCTCAATTCCGATCCATTTTCTATCGAAATATTCAAAATTCATCCGGATTTAATTTATCTGCAAACATGAAAATTTTAATTAAATAAAGGGGATAATTAACAAAATAAATTGGGGATTTAAATAATTAATTAGGAAATTAAGCACAAATAATTCTAAAAATATAGAATTATCACACCTCAACTTGAGTTTTTGCTTGTCCTCAAGTAAAACAAAATAATTGTAGGAATGACAAGTACTAAACAAAATAATTTTCCCAATATTCTCCTCAAAGAAAAAATATAGACTATGAAATCAAAGAATCACAATTACAAGTCCAACATTCAAAATTATTCAATCATAAGTCCTAACCCAAATTGGACTCCTTGTGAGTGTGTGAAAAATGTTCAAGTCACTTCACAGTACATTATCCAAATTAGATTATGCAAACACAGTGAATGCAAAGTCAATGACATGTGATCATTCCTATAAGTTTGCTTTTCACTTCTCTCTCCACTAATGTAGTCACACTTAACTAAAGATCAATAGGACTTCATTAAGCTTGTAATGTAAGGCTGGGGTTAAGGTATGATAAAGTTAATTTAGGTTTAATTACCCCTTAACATGCATTACTTTCAGGATTTTAATGTAAGAGCTCAAATTTATTCCCCCAAAGTTATTTATTTCACTAAACATTTTTTTTCTATTTTTGTATTTTTCTTCTTTCTTCTTTTTCTTTTTCTTTTTCTTTCATTTTCTTTTCATTCTTTTTTTTTTGAACATTCACTATCACCAGATACCCATATGTACAAAGCTCAAAATATATCCCAATGACTTTCATGCTTTCGGGGTAGGGGATAGGAACAAAGTATTTAAGCTAAGGAAAATTATAAGCAGGTGTATTTACAGAGAAATGCTTGTTTGGCCCAGATGGGTGACTAGGGATAAAGTATGTACAAGGATGGCTCGAAAGGCTCAAACGATCCAAAGATGGCCTAAATCATCTCCCTAATTAAGTGTGATCTAATATTTCACCTCGAGATTAGATCAAACAAATTCTAGAATATGATACACAAAATCAACTAAACACATGCAATCTTAGGTCCACATAAGCTTTCTCTAAATAAATATACCGATTCATGACATGACATGTGTATAAGATGAGAAAATCACAATCAGAATCAAAACAAATTCAAGAATTCAACTTCGTGCTGTTCCTATAATTATACTTCTAAGTCAATCAAAATCAGACTTAATCATGGGGTCATATCATTGGAATATGAGAAAACTACATGCTAAGTACTAAATCATCCCAAAATCAAACAATTTCAGCTCATATTTTCGAAAAATTTTGAAAAATTTTCAATTTTGCCCAAATTTTTGAAAAAATGCTCAAGTGATATCCCCTCCCCCAAACTTAAAGTGCACAATGTCCTCAGTGTGCAGATAATATAAGAATTGAAGTTCAGGAACAAAGTACTCCCCTTTATGATGATGATGAACAATTGAAGCTTTATTGAAAGCGTAAAACTAGAAAATAAACCCGCAAAATAAACAAAGAAAGAAACAACAGAAAAGAAAAAGAAAAAGAACTATGTACAAGGTGAAAAGAAATATTAAGCCACTTCAAATGCAGCTAAAGAACACAACACTCAGCAGTAGTGCGAAGAGTAGGAGGATTAGCCATAGTGGTGACCGAATGTCAACAGTTAACTCCTACTGAGCTATAGCTACTTCCCTCATTCTTTGAGAATTCTTGTGCTCAAGCCTTATATCTTCTTCAATATCCATTTTAAAACACTATTCAGAGTCATCAGGTAGCTTCAGAGGTTTGAAAACATTAAACTTCACTTCCTGATCTAAGACTCCCATAGTCAACTCCCCCTTTTGTACATCAATTAAAGTTCTACCAGTCGATAGAAAGGTCTGCCTAGTATAATGGGGACTTCCCTGTCTTCCTCCATGTCTAACACGATAAAATCTGCAGGGAAAATAAACTTGTCCACCTTAACTAGCACGTCCTCAATGATCCCCTTCGGATATTTAATGACTCTATCAGCTAATTGAAGGGTTACTGTGGTGGGTTTTGCATCTCCTATTCCTAGCTTTTGGTATATGGACCAAGGCATAAGGTTTATGTAAGACCCAATTTTATCATAAGGGCAAAAAGTGAATAAATAGAAATTTTTGAGTGCATTTAAAAAAATGCAAAAGGACTTAAATGGTATTCTCGAACACGTGCAAGGGTAAAACGATCAAAAGATCGAAATTCGGTATTAATCGGGACAAGAAAATTTAATTAAAAATATGAGATTTGAGAATCTTGATCAATAACGAAGAAATAATTAAATTTCAGGTTAAATTGATTAAGATATGAATTTATTGGAAATAAATCAAAATTTTTGCATCGAAAAATAATCTCGAAAATAATCAAAAATTATACCGAAAATGTAAAATCGGACTGAAAAATTCATTTACAGATCAAATGAATAAAATAGTATTTTTTTAAGATATTTTGGCAATTTTAATATATTTTATTGAATAAAATAATAATAAAATTTAATTATAAATAAATTAATTAATTAAAAAAAAAGAGAAAATCTGAAATTTTACGGAAACAGAGAGGAAACGAAACAGAAAAGAAGGAAGGAAACGGGAAATGCAGACCGAGAAAGAGATCGCCGGTAGAGCCACCACCGGCGACCAGGGACCCAGGCGAGGGCCGACGAAGCAGGCCCGACACCCGCGCAACCCCCCTGCAGTCACGACGCGCGGCGAGGTGGTCGGAATCGACAGATCAAAAGAGAAAGTCCCACAGAAGAGAAGCTCGATTGGTGGCCATCAGCACCGTTTTGACACCACCTGAGGGCCGATTTTGGAAGCCCAGGCGATGGCGCGCCGAACGGCGGTGGAATCGGCTGGAGAACCGACCGAACGGCGACGAAACGACTAGAGGATGGCTGAACCGGTAGAACCGGACTGAACCGGTCGAACCGGACCTAGCTGAACTTGCGATCTAAATCGAGTTGAACCGGATCGGACCGGTTCAGCCAAAAAGAAAAGAAAAAAAGGAAGAAAAAGGAAAAAAGAAAAAGAGAAAAAATTGGGAAAAATTTCAGTGATGCAATCGAGCTTTGGGTAAGTCGGTAAGCGATCGAATTGACCGATTTAATTTTCAGAATATTTAATTTGATAAATAATCGACTGAAAGTTTACCTGAAAATATATTTAAATGTGTAGCTCGACAATTGGCATCCACCGAGAGCTCGAGATAGCCTCGATTTACGTACGATCTTAGAATCATGGGTAAGTTACCCTTATTTATGATAATTTGCATCGTTATACGTGATTGATATTTATCGCATAAATTATGGATTTAATTTTTGCATAAATGAATTAAATTCTGGAAAATTGGATAAATTGTCGTAAATATTAAATTGAGATATCTGAGAGTTTAGAACGAGGCTAAATAAATACTGATGGGCCCAATGAGCCCAATAGGCCTCGATAAAGTGTGGTAAATGGGCTAAGGCTGATTAAGGCCCATTAAGGTGCAATCGGGCCCAATATGGATAAACGGGCCCAATGATTTAAATTAAGCCCAAAACATATGAAATACAATTAAATTGTATTGTATATGACCTGATGAATGTGTATCCGCAGTTTCGGAGATTTGGATTGAGAGCAAATCGGACTGCGTGACGAGTCATCAGAGGAAAGGTCAAACTGTACAGATAAATGAGGTAAGGGAATTGTGTGAGTAGCTAGAGGTAGCTACGCGTATTTGAATAGTTTTCTGTACACTGATTATGTATGTATACACGGTTATAGTATAATGATCCTAAAAGTGGTTTAAATGATTTTTAAGGATCGAAATAGGTGAAATGTCTATTTTACCCCTATTGAGGGAAGTTCACCTAAGGATGGTGAAAGCATGACATGCATGAAATGCATGATTTAAGGAATTTTATGATTAAGGAATTTTATTGGTTTTAATCAAAGCAAAGCGATAGATTGACCAGTAATTGCATGAATTTCACATGATAACACTACGTAAGTGTTATTTGTATTTAAATGGAAATTTCTTTGAAAAATGGGCCAACTATCAAGTTTATATGGAAACAGATAGTGCTGACACGTAGTTCGCACTATATCTACGTTTGTGAATGTGCATAAATGTGCTTGAGCGGTTCTTCACACCGACTTGTGTGACATCATATGCATGAAATGTGCTAGAGCATGGTGCTCGCACTGATTTTTATTATTGTGAAATGAGAGCTGCTAGAGCCTAGCTCGCACTCTGTTTTGACATGTTTTGACATGTTTTGATTTGTTTTAACGTGGTATGCATAAAATGGTGCTAGAGCGATTGCTCGCACTAGTTTTACTGATTTAATATGCATGAGAGATGCTGGAGCTTAGCTCGCATCCTGTTTTGATTTAATTATGCATGAAGACGTGCTGGAGTGTAACTCGCACGAGATTTGATTTAATTATGCATAAAGTCGTGCTGGAGTGTAACTCGCACGAGATTTGATTTACTTGAGCATTCATTTGTGCTGGAGCTTGCTCGGACAAAGTTTTATATGGTTTTTATAATTCATTTGAATGTCGTACTGGAGTTTTTCTCGTACAAGGTTTTCACTGAGTTTCTATACATATCCGTACTAGAGCATTGCTCGTACGTGGATTTTACTTGAAATTATAATCAATTTAAGTCGTACTGGAGCGCTGCTCGTACGTAAATTTTACTGATTTTTATGAAACCGTGCTAGAGCTTCGCTCGCTCGAGGTTTTCTGATATCATGAATATGCATGGAGCCGTGCTTGAGCTTCGCTCGCACAGTGATTTATATTACATGCATATAGCCGTGTTGGAGCCTCTTGTAGATTGTGTGTCACAGTGAGATGATATGCTCACACGTGCATTCTGAGACAGAGATGATTTGGGTGGATAAGACCTATCATAGGCACCCCTGATTGAGCTTGGATTCACGGAGTACGTTGTACCGTGTATGTCACGCGGAGTACGCTGTACCGTGGGGATTGTTGGAGTGGAGTGGCATTAGCCATGAGGCAGCAAGCCTTGCCCTCACAATCCTTGTGTTATGCTATTCTGGCGGGTAGGACGACCCACCTCCCGTTTCAAGTGTGATACCCCGCACACTAGGTACCGTGTTGCCAAGGATCACTAGGATATGACCACAGTCCTCGATGTTACTGATATAATCAATTACATGTCTCACATGAAATAACTATTGGTCGATAGACCAGGGTAGACCCGAGGGAGGGGTCAGGCCCCAGATTTTATGATTTTATACTGTGATATGAGATTTCAGATGATTTTATGATATGTGACCCTGAAAGAAGGATGGTTTTATAACCGAAGTTTTATAATGAATTTTAAATGAATTGTTTTATGAGATGATTGACCCGGAAGGGTTAGTTTTACTGCAGTTTTAATGAATTGATTTAAATGCAGTAGTATGATGATGTTTTCCATGCTTTCATTTGAAATCCATGATTTGTCTTACATGGTATGAAAGAATGCATGATCTTGTTTTAATTCATGCTCAGTATGATTTAATGATGTCACATAATGTGAGACCCTGTATATGTATAAGGGTATATATGTACATAGAAATGTAAATAGAGTTGTACTATGAATTCATGAGTGAAGTATATGTGATGTCAGTCCATAAGTAATGTACACACTTGTAATGAGAGTGGTAATTGTACATATAAGTTACATTAAGTATGAATGTGAAGAAATGGACTTAAACATGTGGAGAATGTGTGTAGAATGGATTATGAGTAGTTTGGTAAAATGAAAGTAGAATTGCATAAGATGTGCACTTCCATTTTTGTTTATATTAAATACCATTGGTCATACAAAGATTCTACACAAGTTTTAATGTGTATGAAGTGAGGATGGATGCCATTTTCAAGTCTCAAAGATGGATGGATGAGAAAAGGATCATGGTAGCAAATTAAGGATGTTTAGTAAGTGTTGCTGCAGAAGAACTGCAGAAAACCTGGAAATTGTGAAGGGCAGATCGATCTCATGGGATGAGAGATCGATCTGGAAGAGCCAGAATGCTCTTATTTGGGCAAAAGAATAGAGCAGATTGATCTCTAATGGAGCCAGATCGATCTCCTAAGCATTCTGTAGTGAAAAGATCGATCCCCAAGCACCCAGATCGATCTCCTTAGCTCTCTGTTTGGGAGCAGATCGATCTCATGCCTCGACAGATCGATCTCATGCTTTGACAGATCGATCTCAGGCTTAAAAATACGATGAAAAAGAGGGATTTTAAGGGACCAGATCGATCTCCTCTTGGACCAGATCGATCTCCTCAAGCTATTTCTATATAAGGAGTGCTGGAAATCAGAAAATTTCGGGAAAAACACAAACCTACCACTTTCAACCCAAAAACCTAATATTCTCTCTAAAAAATCAGCCATTTTCAGTGAGGTTTGAAGAGAGACCATTAGAGATAAAGTTGTTCCTATCAAAGAGAAGAACAACATAGTTGGAAAGCATTTTCTCATTTGTTGGTATTGAAGGAGTTAAGGGTATTACCATTTGGAGCAAGAAGAGAAATCAAAGTGGGTAAGATTCTAACACTCCAATCATGGTACATTGTTTATATAATTGATTTTGGAGTTATTTGGTATGATTTTAAGATGTGGTTAGTGGATAAATTGTGAGATTTACCTAAAAGAGGTAAAATGTGGATTAGGGCATTAGTAAATGCATAAGTGAATAATATTGACTAGTGAGGTCAATTGTGGGTTGAATACATTAACTCAATGTATTTAATGAATGAATCGCAGCTTCCGAGGATACGCCGAGGCGAGTTGAGCCAAGAGCGTGAGAAGCTAAAAGGAAAAGGAGTCACACCAAGTAAATCGAGGTAAGGGAATTGTATGGACTCCTAGAGATATTTGTGCGCAATTTGGGCGCTTAAATGTTTTGCTAGAATGCATGAGATTAGGAAATGATGTTGGGTGATTGAAGGGTAAAAGTTGGGAGTTTGAGAAATGTGCATGAAAACAAAAGCATATTGCTTTGAAAATCATGTTTTATTACTTTTTAGCAAATGATTTGGTAGGTTGGCTAACATTGAAATGATTTGCAAAAGAAATGAGTGTATTTTGGTTTTGTTAACCATACTTTGCAAAGTTTTGAGCGACCTACATGATTTCGTGAGTATGAAAGCGTGCAAGAGTATGACTCGCATGAGATTTGATGTGTTTTACACACATGAGTGCAAGAGGCACTAGTTTTCACATGGATTTCATATTTGTTTTGGCATTGTGCTCGAGTTTGTCTCGCACTGGATGCCCACCTTGCATGTTGCCGTGTTTGGAGCTTCGAGTAGACTAGGTGTCACATCGATTAAATAGGCTCACACGTGCATTGTTTTGACATGATTAATTAGCCGTGTTAGGAGCTTCGGATAGACAAGAGGTCGCACCGATTAAATAGGCTCACACGTGCGTTTGAGATGTGGCGTGATATGATGTGTTGATTGGGTCCACGGAGTATGTTGTACCGTGCATGTAGCATGGATTACATTGTACCGTGTTGAGTTGTGATGGTCGTCTTCGGACGTGATCTGCTATGGACCGACGGGTAGGATTTGACCCACCTCCCGTGTGGAAGCAGATAGTGGTGATATCCCGCACACCTGATCGTGTAGCCGATATCACAGGTTATGTACATAGGCCTTGAGGTTATTACCTGTTGTTAAACTGCCTATCTCACATGTCTATTGCTATTTAAGAATAAATCCATGCTTGAAAATGATTTTTGGGTCAGGAAAGCCTGAGGGATGGGCCGAGACCTGACCAATGTTGAAATTGATTGTTAATGGTTTTTAAAGTGCACGGATGCATGATGTTTAATGCCATGCTTTATTGTGAATTATGCATGATGATTTATATCATGCTTTGAGTTGAAATGTGCACTTGATTTTAATAGCATGAATGCTTTACATACCATTAACACAATCATACACTCATGTTTTGAGATAAATAATGAATGAAATGCTTTTGAGCATGGCATCACGATCACGTAGATAGTGCAGTATCTACCTGTTCGCATGATTGCCTTACTGAGCGTGTGGTTTGCTCACCCCCTTATTTTCCCCCTCTCTACAGAGATTTGAGTATAGATTGAGCGTGACTGGAGGCGTTCCCTTTTGGTAATCCGCTACATCCCATCGCTAAAGGTATACACACCTTGATTATTTTGTATCTAAACTAGACATAGCACAGTAGCATTTTGTATGTAACCACTGGGGATGTAAAACAATGTAAACACATGTAACAACTCTGATATATATACATTTATACAAGTGTTTACTCATAAATAATGTTTCAAATTGAATTGGTATGGTGGAGTGAGTTAGACGTCGACACACAGCCCAACTGTTATGAGTGTGGTTGTTCACGATCGAGGAAGGATGATTAAAGATTGACGTATGATAATGCGAAAAATTTGTACGTATTTTGATAAGTTGAGGGTCGTGACAGAAGTTGGTATCAGAGCTCGAGTTGGTTTGACGTGTGTCGTGTCTAAAATACTTAATAAGTTGAAAAAATTACATCCCCAAGTTACTGTGCTTGTTTAGATACAAATTGTGTATGTCGATGGGTTGACTATGTAATTGGTTGTGAATGTAGGGAATTGAGTAAGTATGCCTAATACCAGTCGCGGTAGAGGGATGAGAGCACAGGCTCGAGGCCGTAGAGGTAGGCCTGGGGGTCGTGTTGAGCCAGAAACACAAAAGGCTCAGGAGGATGTTGAGGTGGAGGTCGATGTTGAGCACGCTCCACAGGGTCCAGAGGAGAGACCCGAGAGTACAGAGGCTCGCTTCGCGAGGATTGAGCGGAGCATTGAGATGATTGTGGAGTTGGTCACCCAATCTTTATCTGGAGTTGGTGGTAGACAGAGTCCCGCTACACAGGGTGATGTCGAGCAGGCAGCAGCTCCCGAGGCGCGGGCAAGGGAAGCCCAGAGGCCACAGACGACAGATACCCCACCCACATAAGATGTGCCTACGCCGGTTGCTATGCCAGGCAGTAGAGGTTGGGGATATGAATGTGATTTGGATAGACTGAGGCAGTTTCAGAAGTTTGAACCGCCGTCTTTCAGTGGAATAAAGGACCCAGTAGCGGCTGAGGATTGGATCAATGAGATCGAGAAATTATATGGGTTCTTTGAGTGCACCACTACCGAAATGGTAGCATTTGCCGCTTTTATGCTGAAGGGGTCAGCAGAACATTGGTGGAAGTCCACCAGGCCTATTTTGAGAGCCCGACATACTGAGATCAGCTGGGATGTGTTTCTAGAGGCCTTCCGGAGACAGTATGTCCCGGATACCGCACAGCGGAAGCTAAAGATGGCATTTTTGGGACTGACCCAAGGGAGTAGGACTGTGGATGAGTATGAGACTGCTTTTATATCCCTGAGCAGGTATAATCCCAACACGATGGGTAATGAGGTCGAGAAGATCTAGAAGTTTGTGGATGGATTGAGACCGACCGTCAGGTCTAGATTGGTTCCCTTGGATATACCGACCTATGAGGAGGCAGTGCGCAGGGCGCAACTATGTGAACAAGATGTTGATAGGATTGCCTCAGAGTTTGGAAAGGTTGGTAAGATGAGGGACAGAGATAAGAAGAGACCTATGATGGATAGAGGCTTCAGCTATAAAGGAAGCAAGAGATTCTCTGGAAAGAGGCCGAGAATTGATGAGATTCGGGAGAGGACAGTTGATACTCCCATGTATCCGGCCATTGCTCCAGCTAAGGGAATCGTGATTGGAGGACCACGGCCTACTACGGAACAGTGTGGCAAGTGTGGCAGGTACCATGGTACTAGACCATGCTATAGATCTCCTGTAGTATGCTTTAGATGTGGGAAGCCAGGGCACGTAATCAGAGATTGCCCAGAGATGATAGAGAGAGCCCCACAGAAGGGCAAGGAGCCAGAGAGAGCTCCAGTTGGTACAGCTGCTCCGAGGAGGAGGGCTACAGCTGAGGAAAAAGGGAAGCAAGCAGTGGGTGTAAGCAGAGGACGAGTGCACGCACTGGACCAGGACACTGCAGATCAATCATCGAATGTGGTAAAAGGTACCATCCAAATCTTTGATTTAGAAGCTTATGTACTATTTGATCCTGGTGCCACGCATTCCTTTATTTCGCCATCCTTTGCATGTAAATTGTTGAAGCATGTAAAACCCACGCTGCTTGATAAGATGCTATTGATATCTACCCCTATGAATGATAGTCAGTTGACTGAGGATATATATAGGGATTGTAAAACGAAGATAGGAGGTAAAGAGATGGCAGCCGATTTAATTTTATTAAATATGAGTGATTTTGATGTTATCCTAGGAATGGATTGGTTGGCTGCCAATCATGTTATTATGGATTATCATGCAAAAACTTTGATGTTTCTAAGGATAGACAATCTTGTAGTTAATTTTGTGAAATGAAATTAAAGAACATGATAATTATAAGTGTGATGAGTACAATCTTGATACATGATGTATGAAAGATAAATTTGATTTCATTTATGTATGTGATGTGATGACTTATGATACTAATGGTGGAAAGAATAATGTGAAGGATTCATCGCTTTTGTGATTGAGACGGATAAGGCACGTCCGGAATTGGAAGACATACCAGTGGTTAGGGAATTTCCAGATGTCTTTCCGGATGAGTTACCAGGGTTACCTCCAGATAGGGAGATAGAGTTTGGTATAGATTTGGCACCTGGTACAGAGCCGATGTCCAAGCCACCATACAGAATGGCTCAAGTTGAGTTAGAGGAGTTAAGGAAACAATTACAAGAGTTGCTGGAGAAGGGGTTCATCAGGCCGAGCATCTCACCTTGGGGAGCACCGGTTCTATTTGTAAGGAAGAAGGATGGAAGCCTCCGACTGTGTATAGATTACCGGTTGTTGAATAAGGCCACCATCAAGAATAAGTATCCCCTTCCACGCATCGATGACTTATTGGATCAACTTAAGGGAGCGCAGGTCTTTTCCAAGATAGATCTGAGATCAGGGTACCATCAGTTGAAGATACGAGATGGAGATGTACCCAAGATAGCTTTTCGCACCCGGTATGGACATTATGAGTTTATGGTTATGCCATTCGGGTTGACAAATGCTCCCGCAGCTTTTATGTCGTTGATGAATGAGGTATTTCACCAGTATTTGGATCGATTTGTGATCGTGTTTATAGATGATATACTGGTGTATTCAAGGTCTAGAGAGGAGCATGAGAGGCATCTAAGGATAGTGCTACAGACCCTTCGAGAGAAGAACTTGTACACTAAACTCAGTAAGTGTGACTTTTGGTTGGAACAGATCTCTTTTCTGGGTCATATAGTATCAAAAGATGGAGTGTCAGTGGATCCATCTAAGATTGAGGCCGTAGTTCAGTGGCAGAGATCCCAGACAGTGATAGAGATCAGGAGTTTTCTGGGTTTAGCTGGATATTATCGAAGGTTTGTAGAGGGATTTTCGAGGTTAGCTGCTCCTTTGACACACCTCACAAGAAAGAATGTGGAGTTTGTGTGGGATAAAAAGTGTGAAGAAAGTTTTGAGGGGTTGAAAAGGAGATTAACTACAGCTCCAATACTCACCATTCCTACCAGCTCAAGAGGTTTCTCGGTGTATGCGGATGCTTCACATTTGGGACTGGGCTGTGTATTGATGCAGGATGGGAAGGTAGTAACCTATGGATCAAGACAGTTAAAGGATCATGAGAGGAACAACCCGACCCATGACTTGGAGTTGGCAGCGGTGGTGTTTGCGCTGAAGATATGGCGCCACTACCTCTATGGTGAGAGATTTCAGATTTATACAGATTATAAGAGCCTTAAGTACCTGTTCTCACAGAAAGAGTTGAACATGAGACAGAGGAGATGGCTCGAGCTGTTAAAGGATTATGATTGTGAAATCCTATACCACCCGGGTAAAGCAAATGTGGTTGCTGATGCATTGAGTAGGAAGCATCTCGGGATGGTATCATTTATGATGATCAGGGAACACGAGCTGTTGGAACAGTTCACGAACCTCAGTTTGGATATGACCCCGCCTAACGCTGATAGTGGATTTATGATAGCTAGCCTGCAGTTGGAACCGGATCTGGCAGATCGAATCCGACAGGCTCAGCGAGTTGATCAGCAGTGTAGTGATATTATTGGGCAGATACAGAGGGGTATAGAGACGGACTTTGGGTTGAGTTCGGATGGATTGTTGAGGTTCAGAGGTAGGATATGTGTTCCTGATGACGCAGAGATCAGAAGGTTGATTCTGACAGAGGCTCACTCATCGAAGTATACGATACATCTAGGGGGTACCAAAATGTATCAAAACCTTCGAAAGTTTTATTGGTGGTCGGGAATGAAAAAGCACATTGCTGAATATGTTGCTAAGTGTCTCGTTTGTCAGCAGGTGAAGGTAGAGCATCAGAAGCCTGCAGGGTTATTGCAGCCTCTACCGATATCGACATGGAAGTGGGAGCATGTCACCATGGATTTTGTGATGGGATTGCCGAGGACCCGGAGAGGTCATGATGCCATATGGGTGATTGTGGATCGGTTGACGAAATCAGCCCATTTTCTAGCTATGAGAGCTACCGATACTCTGAGCCAGTTAGCGAACCTATATGTGCGCGAGATAGTGAGGCTACATGGAATTCCAGTGAGCGTTGTTTCTGATAGGGATGCCCGCTTCACTTCCCACTTTTGGGAACATTTTCAGGAAGCGATGGGGACACAGTTGAATTTTAGCACCGCGTTTCATCCTCAGACAGATGGTCAGTCAGAGAGGACTATACAGACCCTGGAGGACATGTTGAGAGCGTGTGCATCGGATTTTGGAGGCTTCTGGGATGACCATTTTCCACTCGCAGAGTTCGCGTATAATAACAGTTTTCATGCGAGTATCGGGATGGCACCATATGAGGCATTGTATGGGCGTAGGTGCCGTTCCCTTATTGGATGGGAAGAGGTTGGTGACAGACAGATCTTTGCTCCCGACTTGGTTAGACAAGCCTCTGAGGACGTCCAATTAATATGTGAGAGGTTAGGACAGCTCAGAGCAGGCAAAAGAGTTATGCTGACAAAAGACGGAGACCACTAGAGTTTGAGGTGGGTGAGTCAGTGTTTTTGAAAGTTTCCCCTTCGAAGGGAATTATGAGATTTGGGAAGAAGGGAAAGTTGAGCCCTCGATATATAGGGCCATTTGAGATACTTGATAAGGTGGGAGACAAGGCGTATAGGTTGGCATTGCCACCAGAGTTGGTAAGTGTGCATAACGTCTTCTACGTATCCATGTTGAGGAAGTATCACCCGGACCCGGCACATGTAATAAGGTATGAGCCATTGGAGCTCAACGAGGGTATGACATATGTTGAGAAGCCAGTTCGGGTATTGGACAGAAAAGAGAAAGTGTTGAGGACAAAGACAATTCCCTTGGTGAAAATACTTTGGCAACATCACACAGTGGAAGAAGCCACATGGGAATTGGAGAGGTTGATGCGGGAGAAGTATCCTGAGTTGTTTATAGAATAATTGGTTCTAATTTGGAGGACCAAATTTTCTAAGTGGGGGAGAATGTGAGACCCCGTATATGTATAAGGGTATATATGTACATAGAAATGTAAATAGAGTTGTACTATGAATTCATGAGTGAAGTATATGTGATGTCAGTCCATAAGTAATGTACACACTTGTAATGAGAGTGGTAATTGTACATATAAGTTACATTAAGTATGAATGTGAAGAAATGGACTTAAACATGTGGAGAATGTGTGTAGAATGGATTATGAGTAGTTTGGTAAAATGGAAGTAGAATTGCATAAGATGTGCACTTCCATTTTTGTTTATATTAAATACCATTGGTCATACAAAGATTATACACAAGTTTTAATGTGTATGAAGTGAGGATGGATGCCATTTTCAAGTCTCAAAGATGAATGGATGAGAAAAGGATCATGGTAGCAAATTAAGGATGTTTGGTAAGTGTTGCTGCAGAAGAACTGCAGAAAACCTGGAAATTGTGAAGGGCAGATCGATCTCATGGGATGAGAGATCGATCTGGAAGAGCCAGAATGCTCTTATTTGGGCAAAAGAATGGAGCAGATCGATCTCTAATGGAGCCAGATCGATCTCCTAAGCATTCTGTAGTGAAAAGATCGATCCCCAAGCACCCAGATCGATCTCCTTAGCTCTCTGTTTGGGAGCAGATCGATCTCATGCCTCGACAGATCGATCTCATGCTTTGACAGATCGATCTCAGGCTTAAAAATGCCATGAAAAAGAGGGATTTTAAGGGACCAGATCGATCTCCTCTTGGACCAGATCGATCTCCTCAAGCTATTTCTATATAAGGAGTGCTGGAAATCAGAAAATTTCGGGAAAAACACAAACCTACCACTTTCAACCCAAAAACCTAACATTCTCTCTAAAAAATCAGCCATTTTCAGTGAGGTTTGAAGAGAGACCATTAGAGATAAAGTTGTTCCTATCAAAGAGAAGAACAACATAGTTGGAAAGCATTTTCTCATTTGTTGGTATTGAAGGAGTTAAGGGTATTACCATTTGGAGCAAGAAGAGAAATCAAAGTGGGTAAGATTCTAACACTCCAATCATGGTACATTGTTTATATAATTGATTTTGGAGTTATTTGGTATGATTTTAAGATGTGGTTAGTGGATAAATTGTGAGATTTACCTAAAAGAGGTAAAATGTGGAATAGGGCATTGGTATATGCATAAGTGAATAATATTGACTAGTGAGGTCAATTGTGGGTTGAATACATTAACTCAATGTATTTAATGAATGAATCGCAGCTTCCGAGGATACGCCGAGGCGAGTTGAGCCAAGAGCGTGAGAAGCTAAAAGGAAAAGGAGTGACACCAAGTAAATCGAGGTAAGGGAATTGTGTGGACTCCTAGAGATATTTGTGCGCAATTTGGGCGCTTAAATGTTTTGCTAGAATGCATGAGATTAGGAAATGATGTTGGGTGATTGAAGGGTAAAAGTTGGGAGTTTGAGAAATGTGCATGAAAACAAAAGCATATTGCTTTGAAAATCATGTTTTATTACTTTTTAGCAAATGATTTGGTAGGTTGGCTAACATTGAAATGATTTGCAAAAGAAATGAGTGTATTTTGGTTTTATTAACCATACTTTGCAAAGTTTTGAGCGACCTACATGATTTCGTGAGTATGAAAGCGTGCAAGAGTATGACTCGCACGAGATTTGACATGTTTTACACACATGAGTGCAAGAGGCACTAGTTTTCACATGGATTTCATATTTGTTTTGGCATTGTGCTCGAGTTTGTCTCGCACTGGATGCCCACCTTGCATGTTGCCGTGTTTGGAGCTTCGAGTAGACTGGGTGTCACATCGATTAAATAGGCTCACACGTGCATTATTTTGACATGATTAATTAGCCGTGTTAGGAGCTTCGGATAGACAAGAGGTCGCACCGATTAAATAGGCTCACACGTGCATTTGAGATGTGGCGTGATATGATGTGTTGATTGGGTCCACGGAATACGTTGTACCGTGCATGTAGCATGGATTACATTGTACCGTGTTGAGTTGTGATGGTCATCTTCGGACGTGATCTGCTATGGACCGACGGGTAGGATTTGACCCACCTCCCGTGTGGAAGCAGATAGTGGTGATATCCCGCACACCTGATCCGTGTAGCCGGTATCACAGGTTATGTACATAGGCCTTGAGGTTTTTACCTGTTGTTGAACTGCCTATCTCACATGTCTATTGCTATTTAAGAATAAATCCATGCTTGAAAATGATTTGTGGGTCAGGAAAGCCCGAGGGATGGGCCGAGACCTGACCAATGTTGAAATTTATTGTTAATGGTTTTTAAAGTGCACGGATGCATGATGTTTAATGCCATACTTTATTGTGAATTATGCATGATGATTTATACCATGCTTTGAGTTGAAATGTGCACTTGATTTTAATAGCATGAATGCTTTACATACCATTAACACAATCATACACTCATGTTTTGAGATAAATAATGAATGAAATGCTTTTGAGCATGGCATCACGATCACGTAGATAGTGTAGTATCTACCTGTTCGCATGATTGCCTTACTGAGCGTGTGGTTTGCTCACCCCCTTATTTTCCCCCTCTCTACAGAGATTTGAGTATAGATTGAGCATGACTGGAGGCGTTCCCTTTTGGTAATCCGCTGCATCCCATCACTAAAGGTATACACACCTTGATTATTTTGTATCTAAACTAGACATAGCACAGTAGCATTTTGTATGTAACCACTGGGGATGTAAAACAATGTAAACACATGTAACAACTCTGATATATATACATTTATACAAGTGTTTACTCATAAAAATGTTTCAAATTGAATTGGTATGGTGGAGTGAGTTAGACGTCGACACACAGCCCAACTGTTATGAGTGTGGTTGTTCACGATCGAGGAAGGATGATTAAAGATTGACGCATGAAAATGCGAAAAATTTATACGTATTTTGGTAAGTTGAGGGTCGTGACACATAATATGCTATGAATGCATGAGTTACCTGATTTATATCTGCACAAATAGTTTTGGATAAACTATGGCACTGAATATGCATGACCTTGTGCGTAAAATTTTAAATGAAAAGAAATGGATTTTAAGGGCATGGCATTATGAGCATGTAGATAGTGGAGCTATCTACTTACTTGCATAATTGCCTTACTGAGCGTGTGGTTTGCTCACCCCCCTTATTTTCCCATCTTTTCAGAGCACTCACAGAAATTAGTAAGCGGCTGAGGACTTGCATGCTTGGTATCCGCTGCTTCCCATCGAGAGACAGGTATACACATTTGTATGATTTTGTATCTAAATATGTAATGCACAGTACTGTAAACAAACATTGATGTCGGGGGTGTAGAATTATAAATACCATTGTGTATGTATTTAATTAAAGTCAAAGATAGTAAACTCTGATATATAAATGTGATTATGGAAATGGAATTGGTAATAGTGTGAGGTAACTAACACCGAATCATAGCCCAACTGTTTGTAGGATGGTCACGATGAGAGAAAGGTAAGAATTAAATAATAAATGAAAAAGCAAAAAATTTACTCTGATTTTTATGTAATTTGGGTCGTGACAGTTTATACTAGCTCTTAGATCACAAAGGGCTCTACCAAAGAACTGATCTCCTATGGTGCAAGGTATGGTAAAACTACCTGGATCTTTGAGCTTGGGGGTAATTTCCTCTTAATAATGGCACTACACTCCTCAATCAAGGCCACTGTCTCATAATCCTCTAATCTTCTCTTCCTCAAGAGGATATCCTTCATAAACTTCACATAACTAGGCGTTTGCTCTAAAGCATCCGCGAAAGGAATGTTAATGTGAAGCTTCTTAAGAACCTCAAGAAATTTAGCAAACTGCTGATCAAGCTTCTGGTTTTTAAACCTCTGAGGAAATGGTAATGGGGGTCTAACTAGAGGAAGTGTAGTGGTAACAAGTGTAACATCAGATGAAGAGGAAGGTTGTGAAGAAGAAGGAGGTAAAGATGAAGAAGCGTCTGACTTAGATTCATTTGCAGCTTGATCCTGATGTTCCTGCTCTTTTTGAGCTGCTTCTTTGGGACTTATGAGTTCTTCAACTATGGGCTCAACAGGATTAGACTTAACTTATGGCTCCTCTAGCTCTTTGCCACTCCTAAGGGTGATGGATTTAACATGTTCCTTACCCTCCCTTTGCCTAACAGGATTAGCTTCAGTGTTACTGGGGAAGGTCCCTTGAGGACGTTGACTAAGAGCGTTTGCTATTTGTATTACATGAACCTCTAAGTTCTTAATTGAAGCAGCTTGATTTTGTTGGATAGTCGTGAACATTTCCTCAAGTGAGGGCTTCTTCTCAGTTGCTGGTGCTGGTGCAAGTATATGCTGTGGCTGGATAGGTGGTGGTGGTGGTGATGGATGATGTGGGTATAAGTGATGAGAAGGCGGATGAAATGGAAATTGCAGCTGTGGTGGTACCTGAACCGGTGGAGCTTGAAAACCAGGGAGTCCTACAGGTCTAGAGCAAGAAGTTTGCCCTTGGTTTCGGCTCCAGGAGAATTTAGGATGGTTCCTCCACCCTAGATTATAGGTGTTTGAAAAAAAAGATGTTCTGTTGCGTTTGAGAAGGGGCAACATACTTAATCGATTCTAAGTTGAGCGGACACCTATCTACAAAGTGGGTACCACTACACAGCTCGCAAGAGAGAAAAGGACTTTAGACAAAATAAACAGGATTAGGATTGGAGGAAGGATTATGCTGGGTACTGAGCGACTCTACCTTCTTCGTAAGATTAGTGATTTGAAAGGTCAAGGTAGATAGTGTGTCGAGCTAATAAATACCCACCGACTTCTTTGGCAATTGCCTCTCCGAGGACCATAAATAGTTGTTAGCCGCCATCTTGTCTAAAAGCTCGTAAGCTTCCTCCTCTGTTTTGCACATTAGGGCTCCACCCGCAGCAACGTCAACAATGGTACTATTCTGGCTTGTAAGTCCGTTGTAGAAGGTTTGGACTTGCAGCCACAAAGGTAGGCCATGGTGAGGACACTTCCTAAGAAGCTCCTTATATCGTTCCCATGCTTCGTAAAGAGTTTTCGAATCAAATTGGGCAAAGGAAGATATGTTACTACGGAGTTGAGCCATTTTAGAGGGAGGGAAAAACTTAGATAGAAATTTATGGGCTAACTCGTCCAATGTAGAAATGGATCCTGGAGGCAGGGAGGTTAACCAGTGTCTCGCCCTATCCCTAAGTGAGAAGGGGAATAATCTAAGTCTAAGCGCATCATCAGTTAATCCATTATGTTTGAACGTGTTGCACAAGTCCAGGAATTGCCCAAGGTGAGCATGTGGGTCATCGTGTGGAAGCCCACTAAACTGTAAAGAAGTTTGGATCATCTGGAGGATTGCGAGCTTAATTTCGAAGTTATTTGTAGGGACAGCTGGTGGCCTAATGCCAGAATAATATCCTCCAATCGTTGGCATTGCATAATCTCTCACGGTCCTAATTTCCTTATTTTCTGCCATGGTGAATTACAGCGGAGCTATTAATTTCCTAGAATCCTTTCGAATTTTCTAAGAGTGCGTTCAATTTCAGGATCTAGAGGAAAGAAATCAAAACTTCTAGCTCTACGCATGCAATCATCAAAAAGTCCTTAGAAATTTTGAATTTTTAAATTTTTCAATTTTTTTAATTAATTATGAAAAAATTAACTAAACTAAACTAAGGATCTAAATATTTACAAGTTAAATATTTACAAGCTAGAATTACACCTAAGCATAATTTCACCGATATTAATTAACAACTAATTAAAACTTCCCCGACAACGAGGCCAAAAACTTGACACGCCCTGAACGTATAGTCCGCATGTGCACGGGTCGTACAAGTAATAATGAGATTTGAGTCCCGAGATTATCGTCCCATAGAGAAGTTGACTAACCTAATTAACTACCGGTTAATTTTACCCTAAGTATATTCTAGCAAATTATGAATTTAAAGTGGGTGATTTAATAAGGCTAATTAAAAGTACTGAAAATAATAACACTAAAAACTAAGCGAAAATAAAACCGAGCTAAAAATTACTTACAATACTCCACGCAAGCAACTACCTACAAAAGGAAATTAAAACAATTAATTACGCAATCAAAATAAAATGCTAAAATAAAGAACAAAATTAATTAAGCTAAAATTAAACAAACCTAAGGTAAAATGTGAATGTAATTAAACTAATTAAGAAAATGCAATTTAAACTAACTTAAAGTCTAATAAGATAAACATCTACTTACCTAAAGAAATTCTTAAACTTAACTCTAACTAAATGCAAATAAAACAATTTAACTAATCAATGCAAATAAATTTAATCTAAATTAATTCTAAATATAACTCATAAAATACTAAAATAAAAATTAAATCTTAACATGTATAAACTAAAATTAACTAAGTCTTAAAACTAAAGATTAAATTGACAACTTAAAATATTAAGTTTACCTATCAATTACCACTATCCTAACTAATATTAATAAAAACAACCAAAAATACAATAGACATCAATTTGCAAAGAAGCAGTAGCCAAACGTGGCCTTAGGCAATTTAAATCATTCAAAGGTCCCTCTAAACACTATTCACGTTCTTCACCAAAACATTTTCATGCATTGCTTTGTCCTGCTCTCAGTTCCAAAATTATCTACTTTCTCCAATTTTTGTTCTTCTTCCAGGTGTTCACGGATTGCCCAGCTAGCTGCTCCTGTCCGCGTACTACTGTTTCAGGCGTCACTGTCGCTCCTTGCTCTGTCCGTTTCTACTTCCCGATTCACCATACATGCTCTCGGTTCTGCCAGTGATGCATTGCTCTCTGCTGCAGGTGTATTATGCTCTCAGCTCTCGATTTTGCATGTATCTTGTTGCTCCAGGCGCAATTAAATGTTGCTTCAGATGTGGTCTCCAACACCAATCTTCCATGACATGCGTTGGCCAGGTGCTCCTCTCGCTGGTATCTTCTGCAACCTACAACGACATTTTTCACTTGTCATCCTGTTGTACCATGTATCTATTGATGGCACCATAACCGATCTTCCTAGGTCTTCAACCTACATCCAATCAACCTTAACCCGTGACAAGGAAAATGAAAATTGAAACTGAACAGTAAACAAAAGTTTTAACAGGGGAGAACAGAGGAGAAACGTTGTTCTCTATCGGCTGCAACAAGCGTTCCAACGTATACCATCGCTAGTTGGTGCCTTTTGCAGTATCTTTAATCCTTCAACCCGTGGCCAAGCCAAGCAACAGCAGTGAACCCAGCATGCAACTGCAACAACGCTGCCTTCGACCAGCCTTGTCTGAACTACTTTCACGCACCAACTCATTGCAGAGACCAAAAACAAGCAATAAATGGAAATAATGCAGTGTAGAATTAAGGACCCAAAACAGTAAGTTACTAATCAAATCAAGGGGACACGATAAAAACGAAACTTCATTGAATTTAAATTCTGAAAAGGAGATTGAATTCTATTGAAAACGAACTGTAAATGTAACAATAACTGAAGAGCTAATTAAAATTCAAATAAAATAGAAACTAAAAGCAAAGAAAAATGGAAAACAACTTATCAAGAACAGGGGAGAAGCTCTGGCCGCTGTCACCAGCCGAAGACTTCAAAGGAAACCTAAACAAATAAAACCTAACAATAAAATTTTTAACCTAAAAAAAAAACTAAAAGCTACAGCTCCTAACCTAGGCTACCCCCTTTTTCAATTGCCATCATATTCTATTTATACACACACTTAGGGGTACAATTATAATTTTCTTTCATCCTAGATGAGTTGGCATTGTTTGGCCACTTGTCTTCACACCATTGGCTCCTTGAAAAATAATATTTCTATGTCATCTATCTTTTTGTCCAATTGGATGTGCTAGGCTCGTGTTGTCCGCGTGGTCCAGTCTCGATTTAAGCTCAATTTTGGTCCATTATCTACCAAAATATTCAAAATTCATCCGGATTTAATTTATTTGCAAACATGAGAATTTTAATTAAATAAAGGGGATAATTAACAAAATAAATTAAGGATTTAAATAATTAATTAGGAAATTAAGCACAAATAATTCTAAAAATATAGAATTATCACACCACAAGATACAGCGTACTCCATGTGATATACACGGTACAACGTACTCCATAGACCCATATCATGATTGGGGTTGCCTTCTGTAGGTCTTACCTACCCTCTACCATGCATAACTGACTCAGTCTCAAGTGCACGTGCGAGCATCTCATCCATGTGACACATAGTCTACACGAGGTATCCAGCACGACTCATTACATATCACATTGTGAAAAGCCTAGTGCGAGCAAAGCTTTAACACGATTTCATGCATAATCGATATAAATCCTCGTACGAGAAAATGCTCCAGTATGGCTTTATTCAAAATAAATAATGGTGAAATCATGGACGAGCATAGCTCCAGTACAGTTATATGCATAAGAAAGAAATGAAACCCACGTACGAGTAAAAGCTCCAGTACGGCTTTCATGCATCTCAACTCAAAATATGGTGCGAGCTAGGCAACAGCACATTTCATACATGTTAAGATATCAAAATCTAGTGCGAGCAAAGTTCCAGCACGATTCAACTCGTATAAATTTGATAGGCGGCTCATTTTCAACAAAATACACTCAAAATCCAAGTTAGCACCCGACTCGTGCTATTTCATGAAATTATAAAGTCAATAGTCAGCCTATCTGTCAATTTTGCTTAAATCAAAGCAATATATTTCATAAAATTATCAAAGCATGATATTCATGCAATTATTAGCCTTACTACCTTTTTTTGTAAAATTTAGCTCCCATGGGCAAATCACCTTTTTCATCTATATTTGAAATCTTTCGTACAAATCATTATTTCTTTTCTTAGTAACCAAGCAAATCCAATACCCTGTAGGTACCCACAAAATATGTTCAGCTACCTCTAAATACTCACAAAATTCCCTTACCTGGAATCGTGTCGAGTGATTCCACTTCCTCAGAACTACTCGATCGGGCAGTCTAATTCGTTTCCATTGTAATCTCCGGAGCTGCTCAAAATCATTTATCATATTAAATATAGTCTATTTATCTGTATTTCATTTTCACTACAATCAATTTAACTTTTTGTGCACATATACTCTATTTGGGTCTTACTTTCTCTTAAGTCCATTTCGATTATACTATTCATTTCTCGAGAATCCATTAGACTTATCAAGTCTAATGATTCATATTAGGCCGGCATTAAGCTTATAATACCTTCAGTTTATCACTTTCCTTCACTAAGGCATTTCATCATACACTTCATATGCCTACCTTAATTCATCATCTATTCCAACATATTGATTTCACAAAACTATCCTTGAATCATCCATATAACATCACCAACACCATAGTATAATCACTTCATCATTTAATCCACCATAGGTCACTTTCTCACACTAAACCCATATTAGGTCATGGATGATTCATCATACTTAGGGTAGTTCTAGCCAACAATACATATACCAAATAACCCATAACAATGTCTAGATAAACATAATTGATGTTGGTGTATTCAAAACTCACCTAGCTTGTCTTTTCTCTTATCCGAAATTGGAAGACTCTTTGCTCCTTTAATCCAACAAGTTGAAAGTTGATTCCTAACTATGTTGGTCTCCTCATCATAATGAACAACTTTATCTCAAACAACTTTTCTCACATCTGGTAGGAAGGTGATGATATTCTAGAGTGAGAAAACTAGGTTACTTTCTGAAAATGGAGGGATGTTTGATGTTTCAGGGAAAAAGACTTGACTGTCGGGCCCTTTTTATAGGATTAGCCTTATGAGATCGATCTCCTAGGTGCGAGATCGATCTTCCCTTACTTTGAACTCTCTTGACATTCAGTTTATAGGTTGTGGGATCGATCTGCTCATGGGATGGGATCGATCCTTGCCAGGCAGAACCAAGTGAAGATCGATCTGTTTTGAGGAGGGGATCGATTTACTCTTTGGGAAGGGATCGATCTGCTTGAATATGAGATCGATCTGCTTTGAATAAGAGATCGATCTGGCCTTCCTCTACAGGTTCCCAACTGCAGTTTTTCCCAAAATTTCAAAGAACAACTTGCATTCAATTGCTTCGCTATCCCTTTTGCATTCTATTCACATTTAGAGTATGAAAATATCCATTTATTATGATTCACGTATTATGTACCTTGTTTGTACCGCGTGGAATCATAAAAGGCACATAGAACTCACTGGTATTATATTATCCATTCATGTTTGAGTCCTTATATTAGTCTGAAGGGTTCAAATTCCATTCATTTAATCTATGGTCATTTCAGCCCTTATTTAGCAATTACATGTATTCATGCATTGTCTTTGCAAATTTCATTCAGATTTATATGATCAAAATTATCCATCTTATGATTCCATTAACATATAATAAAGTCATACATATATAGGTGTTAGCACCAAATTTTATATATGTTTAGGACCCTTTATACTTAGTTATTTGATTTGTTCTTTGCAATATTAGGTATGTTTTATGTGTTTTGTGCACTTGTGCAGGAAAAAGAACAATTTAGAGAAGTTAAAGCTTTTGGAGCTGGTTCTGATGATTTCGTGAAGAATTGAAGTTACAGGATGCTGATCGTGACTTATGTTGCTGCAATAGAAGAAACTAAACAGTGCAGAGCAGATCTGAGGAATTAATACCATTGCCACAGTATAGCAGTCTGATTAGGGCAACACTATTTTTTCACGTGGCCTTCCGCGTTTTAGTGCTTGGAAACCTTATAAATAGTCTTTTTTATCAGAATTTCGGGGGAGTCTGCGGCAGAAGACTTCAAGAATTATTTTAGCTCCATTAAAACTCCATCTTTTACATTTTTTTCCACCAATTTTGTTCTTGGATGTTAAATTGGAATTCTTGGATGTTTATTATGATGTCTAAGAACTAAACTCCATCTTCCTATAATCGATGTAACCAACTTTGGGCAGATTGCAATTACTTTATGATGTTGTTTATATTATTTCTATTATGTTTATTTAATCTACTTGTTCTTAACGTTCTAGTTGATTGACCACCAATTAGATGAATTAGTATAAGAATCCGGCACTCGGGAGATAGGATTATTTATATGCACAAGGGTAGATTAACGTAGAACATTGTTGAATCGGGAGGTTGACAATTCTTATGAGTCATAGAGAAACGGATTATTATTGCTTAATGAACTCTATTATTTAATTCTGAATCGGGAGGTTAGGATTAGGTAAATTGGGTATGACTGTTTAAAACTCGGGAGAGATAAACAGGAAATAGTTTCAGCTATAAACAAATTGAAATCATGATCAAAGGAATTGCATGAACCCTAGTTAGGTGAAATCGATTTCTATGAATATTTTGCTATTGATATTTTCATTCATAATTATTGTGATTTATTTTAATTAAATTGTTCCGTAGTTAATAGTTAAAATAATAAATAGGATTTTAACCAACATTCATTAATTTTCTAAATAAAGCTCAAGGTTGTTGATTACAATGATTAGCGGTAGACACAGTTCTCTGTGGGACGATACTAATATTTACTCTATACTCGAAAACTGACCTGTGCACTTGCAGTAGTGTTCCATTTAAGGATAACAAGTTTTCTGGCGCCGTTGCCGGGGAACTGTTGTTTAGTTTTTCGTTGACACTGTTCCCCAATAGCCTTTACTTTAATTTAGATTTTTATTTTTATTTTTGTTTTAATTTATTATCTACGAATATTTTTTTAACTGAATGGTAAAAACTCACAGAAGTGAAAATACAGATATAAAAGAAGAGTCATATCAAGAGCTAGAGAGAACCATCAGACAAATTCAACAGAACAGATTTGAAGAGAAAGATCGAAATTCAATCATGGTAGATGAAAATCAACAACAAGCTATACGCGATTATTTCAACCCAGTTGTGAATCAGAATTTCGCTGCTATAAGAGAGATTCCTGTGAACTGTAACAACTTTGAATTGAAGCCGACATTGATCAACATGGTTATGCAAAACCAATTTAGAGGTTCATCTTTGGAGGATCCTAATACACATTTGACAAGTTTTCTGCAGATTTGTAGCACAATTAAGATTAATGGAGCCTCTGACGACGCTATTCGGCTAAGATTATTTCTTTTTTCTCTTCAGGATAAAGCATTGAGTTGGTATCAAAACCTACCAGCAAGAAGCATTCCGACATGGGCAGTGATGGCACAGAAATTCTTGACAAAGTATTTCCCACCAGGAAAGATAATGCAGATGAGATTAGAGATTGTCTAGTTCACACAGTTAGACCAAGAGCCATTACATGAGGCATGGGAGCGATTTAAAGAGTTATTGCATAGATGCCCTCAGCATGGATATGATGAAGGAAACCAGATACAAATTTTCTATAGAGGCATGACTCCACAAATAAGAGCTACTATGGACGCCTCAACAGGAGGTTCACTATGGTCTAAGACACCTGATCAGGCTATGCAGTTACTTGAGGAATGCATGAGTTAGATACGCAGACAGCCATTCTAGCAAGACTTGAGCAGATTTCAACACAAATTTCCTCAATGGGTATACAAGGGTCGCAAGTTATGATTCATCCTGACAACAAAAATCCTAACTTGATGGAGACGAATTTAGAGCAGGTGAATTATGTTAATAATCGTAACTTTGGTTTTCAGGGAAATCGGGTTCCTAACTATTACCAGCCAAGATTCAAAAACCATAAGAATCTATCTTATGGTAATTCTAAGAATGTTCTAAACCTACCAGCAGCAAGTAGCAATACAGGATTCAATAACCAAGGGAATTTCCAAGGTTATGGTGGAGTTAGAAGGAATGAATTTGAGGAGTTCATGGTTGAAATTAGAACACGATTTAGCAAAATTGATGCGCGGTTAGACAACGTGGAAGCTAAAATGTCAGAGATGAATACCAGTCTTAGTGCGTAGATGAAGTTTGTTAAGACTACTTTGGGACAGTTAGCTGCAGCTGTCAGCTCTTTGAATGAAAGAGGTAAGTTTCCTAGTGATATAGTGCTAAATCTGAAAGAACACTGCAATGCTATATCTTTGAGAAGTGGGAACACCTATGAGCCACCAAAGGTAGCAAAGAAAGAAGAAACCGCGCCAATCACTGAGGTGCAGAAGAAGCAAGCCGAACCTGTTATGTCAAAGGATGCAGAATCAGAAACAGTTAAACAGGAGTTGATTATAAACCTTTCAGTAAACTTTTTCCTGATAATCCTCCTTTGTTAAAACCATCTATTCCTTATCCTCAAGCTTTGTATAAAAGTAAGATTGAATCTGAGTTTAATAAATTTCTAGATATATTTAAGAAATTACACATTAACATTCTATTTGTTGATACCCTGCAAATAGATGCCACATTATACAAAATTCATGAAAGAGGTGCTGTTAAAGAAACGGAGACTTGAGGATTATGAAACTGTAAATTTGACAGAGGAATGCAGTGCGATTCTGCAGCATAAATTACCGTAAAAATTGAAAGACCCTGGAAGCTTTACTATTCCATGCGAGATTAGAGGATCGAAAGTGGGTAAGGCATTGTGTGATTTAGGTGCTAGCATAATTTAATGCCTTTATCTATTTTTAGGAGTCTAGGTCTTGGAGAAGTAAAACCGACCACTATAACACTACAACTAACTGGTAGATCGGTTACTTATCCCAGAGGTATAATAGAAGATGTACTTGTTAAAGTTGATAAGCTAATTTTTCCTACCGATTTTGTAGTTTTAGATTATGAAGAGAACAGAGAAATTTTGCTTATACTTGGGAGACCATTCCTTGCCACTGGGAGAGTACTAATCGGTGTTCAGAGAGGGTAATTAACCTTAAGGATGAATGATGAATCAGTTATGTTAAACATCTATAAGGCGATGAAATTCACTAATGAGCCAGAGGCCTGTAAGTTGATTGAAGTGGTGCAGAGTTGTGTACGGGAAATTGAAACAAAGGAAGCACCAACCGATCCTATGGCTCAATGTCTGGTAAATTCAGTTTCTAATTTAGATGATGAAATATTAACTGATGAAATTAAAAGTTGTGTTGTTCCAACCCATTAGAAAGTGCGACTATAACAAAGGAAAAGATTGACAAGTCGTAGGTAAGCGAGAAAAAACAAAGCAAAACTGAATTGAAAGAATTACCAAGTCATTTGAGGTATGCTTTCTTAGGTGATTATAGTACTTTTCCTATGATTATTTCATCATCTTTATCTGCTGCAGAGGAGGACAAGTTGCTTAGAATTTTAAGAGAGCACAAATCGACAATTGGATGGTCCATTGCCAACATCAAAGGAATTAGTCCCTCTGTTGTAATGCATAAAATTCGATTAGAGGAAAATCATAAACCCTCTATTGAACCACAGAAAAGACTAAATCCAGCAATGAAAGAAGTTGTTAGAGCTGAGATTTTAAAATTATTAAATGTTGGTATTATATATGCTATATCTGATATTCTTGGGTGAGTCCTGTGCAGGTTGTGCCTAAAAAAGGTGGAATAACAGTAGTTCGTGACACCAACGATGAAATCATATCCACCAGAATAGTAATAGGTTGGAGAGTCTGCATCGATTATAGAAAGCTGAATAAAGCTACTAGGAAAAACCACTTTTCGCGTTCGTTCATTGACCAAATGTTAGACAGACTAGCCAGGTATAGTTATTATTGCTTTTTAGATGGCTACTCGGGCTATAACCAGATTGCAATAACCCAAAAAGATCAAGAGAAAACAACCTTCACTTGCCCATATGGAACCTTTGAATATAGGAGGATGCCTTTCGGTTTGTGTAATGCCCCAGTAACCTTCTAGAGATGCATGATGTCGATCTTCGCTGACATGGTTGAAGAGATAATAGAAGTCTTCATGGATGACTTCTCGATATTTTGTAAGACTTTTGACCAATGTTTATCTAATTTGGCACTTGTTTTGCAGAGATGTGAAGAGACGAATCTCGTCCTAAATTGAGAGAAGTGTCATTTTATGGTGCAAGAAGGAATCATCCTTGGACATAAAATTTCAGCTCACGGCATTGAGGTGGATAGAGCTAAAGTAACTGCTATTGAAAAGCTTCTCCCTCCAAAATCAGTTAAAGTTGTATGAGCTTTTTGGGACATGCAGGCTTCTATCGCAGATTTATCAAGGATATTTCAAAAATCTCAAAACCTTTATGTAACTTATTGGAAAAAGATGTTGATTTTGTCTTTGATTATTTTTGCTTGCAGGCGTTCCAAAAGATCAACAAGGAGCTTATTTCTGCACCAATTATGATTGCACCTGATTGGACAGAATCGTTTGAACTGATGTGCGACGTGAGTGATTTTACAATTGGAGAAATCCTTGAGCAGAAAAGAGACAAGATTTTTTGGGCTATCTATTACTCAAGCAGGACTTTAGATGAAGCTAAAAAAAATTACACAACAACGGAGAAGGAGATGCTTGCAGTTGTACATGCATTTGACAAGTTCAAACCATACTTAATTGGCGGTAAGGTCATTGTCTATACAGACCATACAGCCATTCGATATCTATTTGTGAAGAAGGACGCCAAACCTAGACTTATTAGATGGATCTTGCTTTTGCAAGAATTTGATTTTGAGATCATGGACAAAAAGGGATCTGATAAAGTTATAGCTGATCATATTTCTAGGTTGGAGCAATCTGAAATTCAACAAGAATAGCCTATTCAAGAGGAGTTTCCAGATGAGACAATAATGAAGATTAATGCAAATCTACCCTGGTTCACAGACATAGTGAATTACTTAGCAAGAGGATTAATGTCAAGTGGTTCAACTTATCAACAGAGGAAGAAATTCTTCCATGATGTCAACTCGTATTTTTGGGATGACCCTCTACTGTTTAAGAAGTGTCCAGACCAGATTATAAGACGATGTGTGTCAGAAGATGAAGTTCAAAAAATTCTGCGCCACTGTCATGCTGCAGCATATGGAGACCATTTTGGTGCAGAACATACAGCAGCAAAGGTACTGCAATCAGGCTTTTATTGGCCTAGTGTGTTTAAAGATAGCTATATGTTTGTAAAAACATGTGACAGATGTCAAAGGGTTGGAAACATTTCAAGAAGGCATGAATTACCTTTGACAAATATTCTAGAAGTGGAAATCTTTGATGTATGAGGTATCGATTTTATGGGACCATTTCCTCCATCTTTTGGGAAGTTATATATTCTCCTTGTTGTTGATTATGTCTCTATGTGGGTAGAGGCAATAGTAACACCAACAAATGATGCAAAAGTGGTGATTCGATTTTTACACAAGAATATATTGACAAGATTCGGTACTCCAAAAGCCATCTTGAGTGATGAAGGCACTCATTTCTGTAACAAAGTCTTCAATGGTTTGATGTCAAAATATGGAATTCGACATAAAGTAGCTCTCGGTTATCATCCGCAGACAAATGGTCAAGCTGAAATTTCAAACTGAGAAGTGAAGTTGATATTGGAGAAAACTGTAAATCTGAAAAGAAAAGATCAGGCTAACAAGTTAGATAATGCGCTTTGGGCATATAGAACAGCCTATAAAACTCCAATTGGGATGTCTCCCTATAGGTTGGTATTTGGTAAGGCATGTCATCTACTTGTAGAGCTTGAACATTGAGCTTACTGGGCCATTAAGAAGCTCAATCTTGACTATAGTAAGGCTGGAGCAAATCGGTTACTCCAATTGAATGACCTTGATGAACTGAGAAATGAATCCTATAACAATGCAAGGATTTATAAGGATAAGACCAAGAGATGGCATGACAAAATGATAATGAGACGAGAATTCAGTCCCGGACAGCAAGTTCTATTGTATAATTCACGACTCAAATTATTTCCTGGCAAGTTGAAGTCAAGGTGGTCAGGACCGTTTGTGATACACCAAGTTTTCCCATATGGAGCAATTGAGTTAAAGAAATCGGATGGGAGCTTGTTCAAGGTCAATGGACAGCGTCTAAAGCATTATTATGGAGAAGGGGTGCAAAAATTAGACAGCATTCCCCTTGGTGAACCGAATTAAGGAGACTGAAAATAGTCTGGCTGAAAACTTGAAATTTAGCGCTTTTGGGAGGCAACCCAATTTAATTTTCTAAGATTTTTAGTTCTTAATGTCTTTCTACTATTATTTGATTTTAGTAGTCTGTTTTTATTTTTAATTTTAATTTATTTGATTAGTTTGTGTTTTATTTTTTAGGCATATGCATAAAAAGAGCATTGTTTGGAAGTCTAATTGTCATGTTTTTTTTCAAGAAAGCATGCATGGGTGTGTGAATGGTGAAAGGAAAAGAAAAAATTTGCAAGGGCTTTAGTAGCTTCAGAATGGATGATTGGACAAGAAAAGAAAAGAAATTGGTTTTTCAAGAAAGAAAGTAAAGAGATACTTGAATAGTAATTAAGCTAAAAGACTAAAATTTTTCAATAGAAGAATTGAGGGCCGAATAATGTCAGTAATGGTAAGAGAAAGAAAGTCAAGAGTCAGAAAAGCCTGAGATGAAATTCTGTCAAAACAAGAAATAAATGTCTACAATATTTAAAGATGAGGTGAATGGAATACACATGTTAATGCTTTATTGGAAGACGGAGTCCCTTATCTAGTCAACCCCACTTACTATTTGGTTAAGGAAATAACCCTACCAAACTAATTAGAAAAAGGCAGCCGAACCTTTTACCTATTAGACTCTCTCTTTTTCTAGTTATTGCATCTTTCTTTAGTCTCTTGAAAGTATCCCGACAAACCCCACTACCATTATTTTTCTCTCTTCCAATCTTGTTGTTTTCTTCTGATTTGGTAGTTTCGCCAACAAATTTTCATGGGTTAGATCTCTTGGTGGTCCCGAAACCCTTGGGGGAAGAAGAAAGTGCTTTCTTGTCAGATTATTTCTATGATAAAGACGTAAAGTGGTCCAACTAAATCTTACATGATTTCAGTTCTAGGTATTTTCCTTCTTTCTTCAATCGTTTTTTGATCTTCCAACGGCTATCCTTTTGGTTTTTTTTATAACTTGGATTTTTGAAGCCCATCTCGGTTTGATAAATTCTTTTTGGAGTAATTCTGGTTGTGAAGCGATTGTTGGGTCTAGTTTGTGTGCTCGTCCAATTGGGTTAAGCTAAAAATTGTTCTTGTTAATTTGTGATTCCATTGATGGATAATGGCACCCAAAGCCCGAGCCAGACGAAACCTAGAAAGTTTGAGTCAAGCCACTGATAGCTCAGCCCCATCTCCACAGAGGGAAGAGCCAGTTATCACCGATTATGATCCCTCTAGATTTGTGAACAGCCAAGCAACAAAAAATTTCAAGAAAATCATGGGTAAAAACATGATTATCGAGAGGAGCTTCCGGCCTGACATTGGTGGCTGGGATATGTATTTTGAGTTTTTGAGGGACTTCGAGTTATTGAAATTAACAGGGCAACCTGAAGATGCCATCCTTGATGTGGTCCGAGAATTTTATGCCAATGCCATGGAGAGCACTCATTCGACTTCAGAAGTTAGGGGTGTTCTTGTTCCTTACAATGCCAATGCCATTAATCTGTATCTGGACCTTCCACAAGGGGTACAAGATGAGTATACCAGCTATGTCACAGCTCTACACACTGATTATGATGAGCTGGTCCGGGTCATTAATGAACTAACAGTCCCATACACCCATTAGCAGAAGAGGCCAGAAGCTAAATCTATGGCATTCCCTTCCAATCGACTTCAATATGGTCTTCATGAATGGTATAATTTTATTTGTTCTCGAATCATCCCTACCACCCATAAAAGTAGTGTCGATGTGGATAGAGCTGCTCTCCTTTACTGTATTCTGACTGGAAAGATTGTTGATTTTGGAGCCATTATTTTTCGATCCATGCAAGAGTTCATACGCAGGGAAAATAAAAGGGGTTTACTTCACCCTTCATTGGTTTGTGGACTCTGTAAGAAATATGGAGTATATTGGACTGAGCTTGAACCAAGATTGGCAAGGAAATCTGCAATCACTTTCAAAAATCCTCGAGTACCTCTGACTCAGAGAGAAGCTGCTACTCCTGTTGCACCACCACCACCTTCTATCGGTACTTCTGCTAGCCCATGAGCTGCACCTTCCACCACTTCTGGCTCCATTGAAACCGTTCTTAATGAGATTAAAGAGTTGCGGATGGAGGTGCGCAATAATGACCGAGACTATCAGACTTTCTGTGCGTATGTTGCCTATTACAATCAGTCATTGATACAGTACCTAAATATGAGGGGTCGTGAAGAAGAGGTGGAATTTTCCTTGCCTCCACAATGGTGTATGCCACACCAGGGAACTGCAGTTGATGATGATGATGATGACATGGAAGAAGATACACCAGAGGACGCTGATGCTGAGGTTGGCTCAGAGGAGGATGAGGACAGCTAGACTACCCCAGGGAAGTCCTCTTTAATACTTTTTCCTATTCATTGAGGACAATGAAAATCTTAAGTTTGGGGGAGTTATTGGCTGTGATTGTGTTTTATCTACCTTATGCTTTGTATGCATGTTTCAATATTTTATCTGCCTTATGCTTTGTATGCCTGTTTCAATATTTTTAGCAGTTTTTATTTATTTCGAATTCATATGTTTGTGTGATAATTATACTCAGTTTTAAAGATTAGTTTTCTAGATTGTGGTCGAAGATGGATATTGCAAGGAAGTATCAACTTTTGCTTAAATTGATGATTTTATTGTTTGAGTATTAGTATGTGGATAGAAAGCTTCACTTGAATATTTTCACTTAGACTTAAGCACCAATCATATTCAGTTTATGTACTTACTATGTTGATTTGTGAAACCAAAAAGACTCTAGAACTTGATTAGTTATTACTTGAGGCGAAATTGATAGACCATGCATAATTAAGAAAATGATCTAGGCCATTTTTGTTTTGAGATTGAGCCTTTTAAGCTTACCCAATTATATTAATCCTTTGGAAAACCCTTTGAGCCTAATTGTTTTCATTTTTTTTTTTGTTATCGAACCATATTACAAGCCATGGCCTAATTGTTTGATTATCTTTTTCTTTTGGTCCCTCACTTGAAGTACTATTAATCAAAATTTTTAGATTGGGGGATGAGCTCAAAAGAAAACATGGGTGGTTTATAAATTGTTGGTTTGAGAACTTGATTATGACAAACATGGGTTTGTTCTTGAGTCTTGATGAAAATTTAGTGTCATATGCAGTTACAAGTAGTGAAACAAAAAATCTCCAGTTCAGGAGTATGACACTTAAATTAAAAAAAAAAAGAAATCAAACTCGAGAATGAATAAAGTTGGGTTGTGATTCATGAGCTCAAAATAAATTAAATTCAAAGGTGATTATAGTACTTTAGGTGGATTAAACTTCATACTATATCCTTTATCCCACCTAAACCCGAGCCTTACGTTACAACCCTTAAAAGTCCTTTTGATTCTTGGTTATGCATGAGTCTTTATTAGTGGAGAGTAGTAGTTAATTCAAGCATATGAAGTCTTGTGTTTAATTCTTATTTAGCTTTTGCATTAACACTTGAGTGCATGAATTTGAGTAAATGATTGTACACAAGTGGAAACTGAAGAGTGAATGGGGATTAGTTTGTTTTGATTGGCTTGAACAATATAAATCTGAAATTTGTCTTAAGTTGAAAACCTTGTGAATTATTGAGGAAAATCCCAATTTAGTATAACAAGCATGTGAGCTGAGTATGGTTGAGAGTCTTTAATGGTTCTATTTCTAGTATGTCTTTGCTTGAGGACAAGCAAATTTCTAAGTTTGGGGGTATTTGTTAGCACCGAATGTTATATATGTTTAGGACCCTTTATACTTAGTTATTTGATTTGTTCTTTGCAATATTAGGTATGTTTTATGTGTTTTGTGCACTTGTGCAGGAAAAAGAACAATTTGGAGAAGTTAAAGCTTTTGGAGCTGGTTCTGATGATTCCGTGAAAAATTGAAGTTACAGGATGCTGATCGTGACTTATGCTGTAGCAATAGAAGAAACTAGACAGTGCAGAGCAGATCTGAGGAATTAATACCATTGCCACAGCATAGCAGTCTGATTAGGGTAACACTGTTTTTCCACTTGGCCTTCCGCGTTTTAGTGCTTGGAAACCTTATAAATAGTCTTTTTATCAGAATTTCGGGGGAGGCTGCAGCAGAAGACTTCAAGAATTATTTTAGCTCCATTAAAACTCCATCTTTTACATTTTTTTCCACCAATTTTGTTCTTGGATGTTAAATTGGAATTCTTGGATGTTTATTATGATGTCTAGGAACTAAACTCCATTTTCCTAGAATCAATGTAACCAACTTTGGGCAGATTGCAATTACTTTGTGATGTTGTTTGGATGATTTCTATTATGTTTATTTAATCTACTTGTTCTTAACGCTCTAGTTGATTGGCCACCAATTAGATGAATTAGTATAAGAATCCGGCACTCGGGAGATGGGATTATTTATATGCACAAGGGTAGATTAACATAGAACATTGTTGAATCGGGAGGTTGACAATTCTTATGAGTCATAGAGAAACGGATTATTATTGCTTAATGAACTCTATTATTTAATTATGAATCGGGAGGTTAGGATCAGGTAAATTGGGTATGACTGTTTAAAACTCGGGAGAGATAAACAGGAAATAGTTTCGGCTATAAACAAATTGAAATCAAAAGAACAATTGATCAAAGGAATTGCATGAACCCTAGTTAGGTGAAATCGGTTTCTAGGAATATTTTTCTATTGATATTTTCATTCGTAATTATTGTGATTTGTTTTAATTAAATTGTTCTATAGTTAATAGTTAAAATAATAAATAGGATTTTAACCAACATTCATTAATTTTCTAAATAAAGCTCAAGGTTGTTGATTACAGTGATTAGCGGTAGACACAGTTCTCTACGGGACGATACTAATATTTACTCTATACTCGAAAACTGACCTGTGCACTTGTAGTAGTGTTCCATTTAAGGACAACAATAGGGTCTCACACACTACTCACTTGAAAAAACTTATGAGTAAAGAAAAGGAAAAAGTTAACCCGTCTTTCTAAATTCCACATTAAGTGATTGTTCTGTCGCATCCTTCAAGACATGACATATAGGCAAACGAATCCCTACCTACGGAATTCGACAGCTTAGTATAAATCTCAAGCAGATTTTCCTTATTCAAGGTAGTTAACTACCGTTATAGAGCAGTTAACTACTCTTTGTATCTCACTTCCGTAATCCGAAAATGTTCTAAAGTCCAGTTTTATCTATTTATTAAACATACTTTAATCAATCCTCTTCCACTTTTATTTTGAAATTTTCTAACATTAACCCATTTCTTCATCTTCTTCATCATATCATCCATTCCTCTTTTAGACCTAACCTCTAACATTTTCCAACTCTAAGATTTATTTTAGCTTTATTCACTTATATGAGACCTAGATTTATCTTTAAATCCTTTCTCTTTCCCACCTTTAAGCATATAATCTATAAACCCCACGAATTTTTATGTATCGGGTTTAAATAATAGTTGAGAATGTGCTTATTAGTGGATAATTAATTTAAATTATAATATGAGAAACTTGGAGGAGGTTAAATTACTAAAATATTTTAATTTAAGGAATAAATAATTTTGAGCTGTAAAAAAAATAAATTTTATGAGCTAGATTTAATATGTGTATATTCCTTAGTACTAGATAAGTACTAATAATAGGCTAGTTACGCTTTGAAAATAATAAATCGTGAAGTATAAAATAACTACCTAAAATTTATTAATAAAACAAGTTAAATAAATAATAATAATAATAATAATAATAATAATAATAATATGAAAAAAAAAAAAGTGCTGAAAGTGAAAGGATGATGATGGAAACGTGAGTGATGGTGATGATATGTATATATAATAAACATAAATAAAAATGGGAGGAAGTCACGGTAGAAAGAAATGATAAATGAAGTGCAGACCTAAGTGATGGGCAGAACAGTAGTGGAGCAGGAAGATTAGGAATGAAAAATAAAATGAAAATAGAACAATAGTGATGTAGCTACAGGACGATGGCAGGATTGAAAAACCGAAATGATGGGCAATTGGTAAAGTCAGACCGAAATGGGTAAAAAGTTAGTCGAGAAAATAAGTCAAGGATAGAAAATAATACAGTAGCATTTTTTTGTTGGTTGTCGAAAATAAGAAGAAGACTCACTGAGAAGAAATGGAGCAAAAGCATTGTGTGATGGTCTGCTTAAAAGAGAAACGAGCCGAGAGATTAAGGAAAGAAATGAAACAGAGGATTCAGTATCCTTAAGGCAATGAGCAGAAGAGAACCAAACGTGGAGAGAAAAAGGCATGTAAGGGAGCAGAAGAAATCGAAACTGAGAAGCTAGGTGTGAAATGGCCGAAATAGATTGAGCTCTCTTGGCCGAAATTGCAGTGAAGGCAAGGGCTGTATGGTTGGAAGTTGGTAGCTGGAAAACAGAGACAGTAGAAAAGCACCAGAACTGGTAGCGTTGTGAGGATGGTGGTTGAGCAAGGCATAGCAAAAGGAGAGGCTGGTAGACAGTGGGCTAGAAGCGGAGAGAGAGAGAGAGAGAGAGAGAGAGGAACACCAGCGCTGACGCAGAGGAATGAGGATGATGGAGATGGCGGCATCGTGAGCTGGCGAAAACATGATGAACAGAGGACAGTGTTGGCAGGCGCTGACTAGAGCTGAGGGTGAAACAGTGAAGGGGACGAGTGGAAGGAGAAGGTTGAAAGCCTGCTGCTAACGATTCTAATTCAGGAAAGAAGACTTGGACACATGAAGGGAAATGCCAGCAGAAAACCGATGACCGGAGCTAAAATAGAGGTGAACAGGGGCGCTAGAAACAGTGGCAGTGGGAGGACGTCGGAGTTGGCCGATATCAAGAGGAAAATGGAAGATCGAAGGGGAAAGGAGAAGGAAAAGTAGTGAGGTGTGATGCTTCTCTGGAAAGAATGAAGCAAATCGGTCAGGGAGGCGATGAACAGGAGATTGCGACAGATAGAAACCAGGAGGTGAAGAAGAAAGGAAAAAGAAAAGAAAAAGAAAAGAAAAAAGAAGAAAGGAAAAAGAAAAGAAAAAAGAAAAAGAATATTTGGCAGGTAGAAAAAATAATTTAAAAAACAAAAGAAGTTGAAAATTATATATATGCTTACAATTTTATATATATATATATATATATATATATATATATATATATATATATATATATATATATATATATATAATGAGACTGGGCGAAAAATTTAAGAAGGAAGACATGTATACCGAACGTTTGGAAAAACCCGAGAGGAAAGAGCTCTGGTGGAAATAAATCGAGTGGACCGGACTCGTTGACTTACAACGTCGAGGCAATCGAGGATTACAAACAGTTACTGAGGTAAAGAAAATTCTTGTTGCTGCTAGAGTTAAATATACATAATTTCTGCGCATTTGCTGCTAGAGTTAAATATACATAATTTCTGCGCATTTGTAGTTATAAAATTTTTAGGCTAAATTTTCTAGTTACCGGAATATAGAGAACTCGGTGTGGAATTTACATTTTGGAATCTAAAGGAATTTTAAACTCCGTAAATTAGCCCAACTACTAATATAGATATACTTGGTTTATTTAGACAAAAATCCTAGTAATTATAATTATTGATTTAAAATCAAAATTCCCTGGTTTTACTCACCATAGTCTATTTATTGGCATTTTTAACCGAGAGAAAAAGGCTAATCAGCCTCTTCTGAATTGTTTTATAAAACAAACTGAATTTATAAGCAAGTTAAAGGAAATGATTTGCTTATAAAGTTATTCTGATGATATGTGCTTGAGAGCGTACAGACTGTATGTCGTACGGTCCGACTCGCACTAATTTTGAGACAAAGACGTTGGTGAGATCACGCTGCATTTCTGTATGTTCTGTATCTGTTTCTGTAAGACTCGAAATTTGGTGTCATTTCTTTAAGAAATTGACATTTGAAACATGGATTCGTGTAATCTTGATCAATAAAGAAGAAATAATTAAATTTTCAAGTCCAATTTATCAAGATATGAATTTATTTGGATAACCCAGAAATTTTTCACCTCGAGAATTTATCTCAAAAATATGGAAAAATAATAATAACTCTGGGAAAATAAAAATAAATAAATAATGAGATATTTTGTTAAATAAGATATTATATTATTTTTTTAATATAATATAATATATGAAAAAAAAACAATTCTGTCAGGCGAAACCCGATCCCTCACCCTTGTCTCCTCCGATGGCCGAAGAAGACCACCGAAGGGCGAGAGGCCGCCTGAGCCATCGTCGGCGCTGGTAGAGGGAGGAGAAACGATCGACGAGAGAGAGAGAGAGAGAGAGAGAGAGAGAGAGAGAGAGAGAGAGAGAGAGGAGAAGGAAAACCGAGAGAAAGGAGAGAAAATGGAGAGAGAGGCGAACGGAGGCCGAAGGAATGGGGAACGCCTCGCCACCGGTCAGAGGAGGCGACCAACAGCTCCGATCCAGGTGCGAATCGACAAGAAACGACGCTGATCGAGAGAAGAAAAATCAACAGTGATGTCAAAAAAGGAGAAGGCACAACCGGCCTCATCGCTGTCGATCCGAGCGTGGCCACCACCAGATCCATGCTTCACGTGGCTAGATGGACCAACTAAACGTGGAAGCCGACGAAGAACCGGCAGACAAAGTTTCGAACAACGAAGGTGGAACGGAACCAGTCCGAACTGGTTCAGCTAGGAAAGAGAAAAAAGAGAGGAAAGGAAAAATGGGAAGAAAAATTTGATGACACATTGGGTCTAAGGATAAACTGATAAGCGACCGAAATTGATTGTTTTAATTTTGGAAAATTTATTTGAATATATATCTAATTGAAATTGACCCGATTTAATTATACAAATGTATAATGCGACAATTGGCGACAAACAAGAGTTTGATTCAATCTCGTGCCATCATGGAATCTTGAGTAAGTAAATCTCATTTACGACAACTTGTATAATTATAAGAGTTAGAAATTCATCGCATAAGTTACGGATTAATTTTCGTATAAAATGCCTCATGATTAGAATTGAAAATCGATTGTTGTAAATGACTAAATAAGTTATCCAAAGAGCCTAGGAAAAGGCCCAATAAGTGTTAATGGGCTTGATGAGCCCAATAGGCCAAAATAAAGTGAATAGTAAGTGAAAATGAGCTTGTTACTGAGTAAGGCCCATTAAAGGCTAATTGGGCCCAGTAAGAGTAAATGGATCCAATAGTTTAAATTATGCCCAATGAAAGTGAAATACAGATGGAAGTATTGTATTTAATCTGATAAATGATTATATGCAGCTCCGAAGATTTAATTGAGAGCAAAACAGATCGCGTGGAATCTCAGTGTTAGAAAAGGCAGAGTGATCAAAGTGATTTGAGGTAATGGGATTTTGTAAGTACCTAGAGGTATCTACACGTATTTTTGAGGTTATTTACAGGGCATGAAATTCTCTAAGGTATCTAAAAATAAAATAATAATTTTTACGAAAATCGAGGTATTGGTGTAAAAAGACAATTTTGCCACTGGGAGTAAATTTTATGAAAAGGGTAGTAAAGCTAGTAAACTGCATGAATATCATGATTTTGATGTTTTAAGTGATGTGATGCCTTGATTTGGGTAAAACAAGAATAAGTCGGCTAATTGTTTCATGATTTGCATGACATAGCACGTGTCGGTGCTGATCTTGAGTTTTGAAAGGAGTTTTACCTAAATAGAGTCACCTATCAGATTTATATGAGTATAAATCATGCTAGAGCCTTGCTCACACTGGAGTTTGATATTTTAACATGCATGAACTGTGCTGCAGCTTAGCTTGCACCATATTTTGAGTTGAGATGCATGCAAGCCGTATCGGAGCTTTTGCTCGTACGTGGGTTTCATTATTTCTTATGCATATAATAGTATTGGAGCTTTACTCATACATGATTTTACCATTATTTATTTTGCATAAAGTCGTACCAGAGCGTTGCTCGTACGAGGATTTTTACTGATTGTACATGAAATCGTGCTAGAGCCTTACTCGCACTTGACTTTTCACACTGTGATATGTAATGAGTCGGGTTGGATGCTTCGTGTAGACTGTGTGTCACACTGATGAGATGCTCGCACGAGCCGTACTTGATGCCTCGTATAGACTATTAGTCACACAGATGAGATGCTCGCACATACACTTGAGACTGAGTTGGTTATACATGGTATGGGGTAAATAAAACCTACGACAGGCACCCCCGACCGTGATATGGGTCCATGAAGTACGTTGTACTGTGTATATCACATGGAGTACTCTGTACCGTGTGGTGATGATGTTGATTTATATTCTGGCAGGTAGAATTTGACCCACCTCCCGTTACAACGTGATACCCCGCACACCGGGATCTGTGTGGTCTAGGATGATAGGGGCATAGTTGGCCAGCAGAGTCCTCGATTGTATACAGTGACCTCCTGTCTCACATGATATCACATGATTTTATATACACTAAACATGATTTATATTATCCAGGGTAGACTCGAGGAAGGGTCGAACCTTGTGGGATGTTTTTAAAGGATGATGTATTGTTTAATGATAAGTTGACATGCTGAGCATGAGATGTTTTACATGATGACTTTCCATGGTTTTATGTCTGTTTTCATGTTTTATAGTGCATGATATATTTATACACATGCGGCATAGTTTTATCTATTTCCTCATACTCTAAATGTAAGCAATTTTATATCATGACATTATAAGTATGTGGATAGTGTAGTTATCTACCTGCTTACATTATTATCTTACTGAGTTAGTGAGCTCATCCCTTTCATTTTCTCCCTCTACAGAGCGCACACAGTAGTTAGTGAGTGGCTGAGGACTTGCATACTGGTATCCGCTACTTCTCATCACCGAGAGGTATACACACTAGTATCATTTTTATATCTAAATATGTAATAGCACAGTAATCATTTTGGAATGTAATATGGGGGATGTAAATATTAGTAAAGATGTACAAGTATAGAACCTCAATTATAAAGTATACGTGTTTGCTTTTAAATAAATTAAAAGATAGATGGCATGGTAGATGGTAAAGGGTGACTAATACTGACTCATAGCCCAACTGTTTAGTGGTGCGAATATTCACGACTGGGAAATAAAAGGAAAAAGCAAAAAATTTGTAGCAATTTTAGGTAAAAAAAGGTTCGTGACAATTTTTGTGGTCCACGGAGTACAATGTATCGTGCAGCACGCACACGAGTACGATGTACTGTGTTTCTGATCCTATTTCTGGTCTTCGAACATTTTGATCTATGAGCTGTTTAGGTAGCTGACCACTCTCACGAAGATTAACATTTCGACACACCTGGTCCGTGATTGCCCGGAGTCACCGACATTGGTCAATTGTCATTTTTGATATCTGATATAGCATGTGCGCCTTATCTCGTCCATTTGAACTTCTGAATTGACTGTGTGATTGTATTTTCGTATGGAACTAAATATTTTAATGCATAAAGACCGTGGGGACTACCTCTTGAATCCTACAGGACCAAAGTGCCATACCGTTATCGCTTTTAAAAGCTGTTTAAAGTTTTAGAAAATGGTATTGATTTCCGTTCCATTTTCATACTGAAATTGCCATGAATTTTTTTGACTTTGATTTTTCGGAACTGGCAGTGCCTCTGTGAATATTTGAAATATATTCTGAACTATCTCCATGAACTGTGATATCTGGAAATCTATTTATTTTGCTACTGAAAGCTCTGAAATTTTTGTATTTACCACGGTAGCTAATTTTACTACTGATATATGTTCTAGTTTCTAAAATCCGTTTATGGTATCTTTGAATTTGCCGAAACTACTTGTATACTTTGTGAAATTTTTTGGATTTGGCAGATACATATATATATATATATATTTAGGTAGTGTATTTATCTACCTGCTATGAGATTTTTCTTACTGAGCATGTTGGGCTCACCTCTTTCTTTCCTCCACAGAGCCCATCGGTAACTAGGATCGCTTTTGTTAGTAAGGCATTCTGCACAGTTATGATTTCACGGAGCATATTTTTGCATCGAAGGTATATCCAGGTTTAGACAATTCTTTTGTATCTAAAATTTTTGTAAGTATAGTAATGCATACAAGATGTGTCTGGAGAATGTGAATATATTTTGTTTAAAATTTGTTACTAAGAAAGAAAATTAATCAGGCTAAGTTATTGTTCTGACATAATATTAACTTGTAGCCCAACCAAAATGTCCATAAATTCGGGTCATTACAAAAGTTGGTATCAGAGCAAGGTTGGCCTGATATGAGTCGGTATTAAAAGTAAGAGAAATCTAGAAAGTTCACATCCCCAGTATTACTGTACATTGTTTAGATACAAACGGGTATACCTGGTTGTGTTTTATTGAGAAATTGTGTTATTGAGCGAAGGAAAACTAATAGATGAGGTTGATAGGTATTACAGCCATACTAATAAAACGGAAAGGAACTGCTTCTCGAGGCCATAGAGATAGGCCCGAGAGATTTAGTTGTAAGACCCGAAATTAAATCGTAAATTTTATGAGGTAGAAAAATGTTCACAAATTTAAAGGAATGGGATTCGGACTGAAAATAAGGATTCAAATCATAAAATGAATGAATATTCGTGAAGGGAAGTCGGGCTAAATAAATCCCGAACACGTGTAAGGCCAAAACGGTCAAAAGATCGAAAGCCGGGATAAATTCGATAAGAAAATTTAATTTAAAATAAGGATTTAGAATATCTTGATCAATAATGAGGAAATTATATAATTTTGAGTCAAACTGATCAAGATCCAAAATTTTTAAAAATACCGAAAAGTCACCCGGGACAATATCCCGAAAATACGGAGAAATTATACCCGAAAAATGGTTAAAAATATAATAAATAAATTAAATTAAGTTAAATTGTTTGGAATAAAATATTAATTTTGTAGATATTTTCAGATTTTTTTAAGACTATTTTAATGAATATTTTAATAATAAAATAAATTGTTAAATAAAATAATAATTGTAAAAAAAAAAAAAAGAAGAAATCTGTAAAACGTCGGGGAGAGAGAAAGAAAAGGGAAACGGAGAGGGGAGACTGCGCGTGGCCGACCGACGAGCCACCACCGGCGACCTTTGACCTCCGACGAAGGGCCGAGCAGCAAGAGGAGAGGCCGGCGAAGCTATTGGCGCCGACGACGCGCGCTAAGGAGGCCGGAAATCGCCGAACGGAGGGAGAGAAGCCCGCGGGGAAAACGGAGTCGGTACCGACGATCCACGGCAGCTGGGGGCGAACGGCGGGTACCAGCGTGATCAGGAGGAGGAGCCGGTCCTTTTGAGACCAGTACCGGCCGGCGAAACCGCCGGAATTCGTCGGATCGGGAGGAGACAGCCGCGGGGGAGAAGGAGGAATTCGCCGACGATGGTCGCGTTTCGACCCCAACCGAGGCCCGATTCTGAATGCCCATGTGTAGCCGAGCCGAACGGCACCGAAATCGCACCGGAAACCGATCGGACGGCGCCGGAATGAGCAAATGGGGATTGAACCGATCGAACCGGCCTGAACCGGCCAAAACTGAACCGAACCGGACCGAGCTGAACCGGCGGTCTGAACCGGTCTGAACCGGACTGAACCGATTCAGCCAAAAAGAGAGGAAAAAAGGAGAAAAAGAGGAAAAGGAAAAAGGGAAAGGATTTTCGGGGATACACAGGACTTCGGGTAAGTCAATATGAGGTCAAAAGTGACTGAATTGATTTTCGAGAAATTTATTTAAATTATATTTAATCGAAGAGTAACCCGGGATTAAATATAATAATTGTGCAGTTCGACGATAAAGCCCGAAAGAGAGCCGATTGAGCTCCGATTTTCGTATCCCGCATCATACTGGGTAAGTACATTTTAATTCCGACAATTAGAGTCCTTTAATACAGAGTTTCAATTATTTTACAGAATTTACGGATTAATTCTGTATAAAAGGAATATTAATCGGAATTACAACGTAATTACCGTAAATGGTATACGGGCTATCCAATGAGTTTGGAACGAAGCCCGATAATTATTGGTAAGCTGAATGAACCCAGTAAACCCGAAGAAGGGATTTAAACAGTATAAACGGGCTGAAAATGGGTCGAGGCCCATTAAAATGCAATCGAGCCCAATAGGGATAAATGGGCCCAATGATTTAAATTAAGCCCAGAAAGTATTAAATACAATTAAGTTGTATAATATCTGACCTGAGGAATATTATTACGCAGTTCCGGAGGTTTGATTGGGAGCAGATCGGACTGCGCGACGTGACAACAGTGGAAAAGGAAAGGTCAGACTCGACGAGAATCGAGGTGAGGGAATTTTGTAGGTGCATAGAGATAATTATGCGTATTTTGAGAGGGGATTTACAGGGCTTAGAAATTTATTAAAACATCTAGAAATAAAGTAATAATTTTTACGAAAACCGGGGCTTAGATAAATAAAGGAAAATGACTATTTTGCCCCCAGTTAGGAAAATTTCAAAAAGGGTAGTAAGGCTATGAAATTGCATGAATTTCATGAGTTTAATGTTTTATATGATTATATTGCTTTGATTTAAGCAAATATACACATAGGTGGGCTGTTGATTTCGTGAATTTTACGAAAGGGTACCGGTTTGTACCGGTTACTATTTTAAAAGATGTTTTATTAAAAGTGAGCCACCTATCGTATTTACGTGACTAAATGAGTGCTAGAGTCTTTCTCGCACTCAAGTTTACTGAATTATTTCTCATGAAAAGCCGTACTGGAGCATTGCTCGTACGAGAAATTTGTGTGTGCACAAAACCGTGCTGAAGCTTTGCTCGCACGAGATTTTAGATATCATGATATGCATAGCGTGGTGCTGGAGCTCCGTAAGCCTGTGACCTGGTGTGGGGCGGGCAGCAGGATGCTCACATAAACGCACTAGACGCGAGTTGACATGCATATAGTCGTGCGGAAGCCTCCTGTAGACTGTGTGTCACAGAGAGTTGAGATGCTCGCACATATACTTTGAGACATGGGTTGGTTATCGACATAGTATTGGGTTGGATAAGACCTACGGCAGGCATCCCCAGACTATGATATGGGTCCACGGAGTACGATGTACCGTGTATGTCACACGGAGTACACTGTACCGTGCAGTCATGATGACTCTACGATGTTGCTCGATATTCTGGCGGGTAGGACTTGACCCCACCTCCCGTTGCAGTTGTGATACCCCGCACACCGGGATCCGTGTGCCTGGGATCACAGGGACAAAGTATGGCCATAGTCCTCGATTTTTCATACAGTAACCTACATGCCTCACATGATATCATACGGTCTGGATAGACCAGGACAAACCCGATGGAGGGGTAGTCTCGATTTATGTTTTTAAAAGAGATTTGATTTGATGAATCAAGGTATTCCCGAGAGATGGGCTTGACCTTGATGAAGTTGTTTTATAATGAAACAAATGAGTTTTAAAGTGAGAGTTTATAATGAAATAAATGAGTTTTAAATGTGATGAATTTATGATGAAACAAATAAGTTTCAAAGTGATGAGTTTTGTGATTAAACAAATGAGTTTTAAAGGGAAGAGTTTATGATGAAATAAATGAGTTTTAATGTGACGAGCATGAGATGTCATACATGATGATTTTTCATGTGTGCTTTATATGTCGATTTCATGATTTCTTGTATATGATATATACATACATGTGGCATTGTTTTAATCTTACCTCATGCTCCGAAAGTAAACGATTTTTACATCATGACATTATCAGCACGTAGATAGTATAGTTATCTACCTGCTTACATTATTGCCTTACTGAGCACGTTTCGCTCACCCTTTCATTTTCCACCCCACAGGGTATATTCAGTAGAAGAGAGCGACAATAGTCTCGCATCTCGGTTATCCGCTGCTTCTTATTAAGATCAGGTATACACATTTATATAATTTTTGTATCTGAACATATAGATGCACAGTACTGTATATGGATTTAATATTGGGGATGTATTTTGTTTAAATAAATTGACATGTGAATGTGAATATGAAAATGGAATGGTAAATAGGTGAGAGGTTACTAACACCGAATCATAGCCCAACTGTTTAGGAGTGTAATTGTTCACGACGGGTAAGGAAATGAAAAGCGAAAAATTTGTAGGGATTTTTTAGGTAATTTGGGTCGTGACATTAGTGAACCTTCATCTGGATATACACCTTATAGTTTAAACGAAAACTCTAGAGTCTGCTCCGTAAGAATTGAGCGGGACATGAAAATAATGATAACATTGTCGGGTCAAGTGATAGTGGCCCCGTGATAATGGTAACGATTAAGGTGTGACTGAGAGCAAGACTGAGACAATTTCAAAAAATATTACACTATTATATACTGGAGTTAAGAATCCTATTGTAATAGAAAACTAGAATAAATGAATTGGAAAACCTATATGGATTCCTATGGTATGACTATGAACTTAATAGACAGAGATAAATTCGAAAGGTTGAGCCTCTGTTTTTCGATGATGTTAAAAATTCAGTGATTTCAGAAGATTAGATAATGAGACGGAGAAACCCCATAGAATTTTTATAGTAACTCTACTGAGAAAGATGCTTTTGTAACTTTTGTGGCAAAGAATTAGGGAAGTTATAGAGACTTTTCAAGTGCAAGAAAGTAGCTTTCTTAGCATTAGTATCGAAATGGAAAGTCGAACTCAGAGGAAAGTTCCCCAATTTAATCTGAAAGCTGACATCAGAAAATTACATGAGATATGTTTCTAAAGGCCTTTAGGTGGCAACACATTCCAGATGAAACAAAGTGACAATTACAGATGAAATGAGTGAATCGGACATAAAGTAACAAGTTTGTGGATGAATATGAAATTAAATTTATAGCTTTGGAAGAAGAATAATCCGGATAAGTAAAGATATGAAACAGAATAAGTCTAAGAAACTCATAGGAGGTACTGGGATCCTCAATTGAGTTAAGTGGCTCCACTGGATGTTATTTTGAGGGAGTAGTGTGCAAGGCGCAGCTATGAGAATATGAGATATATACTTTCGAGGTTACCAAGAAAGAGGAAAGGTAAAGAGAGTGATAGAAAAGAGATCTACTGAAGAAAGGCTGATAGTGAAATAGCAAAGTCATTGTATCTAAAGGGACGAGTTCCGAAACTAAATATACAAACGAAACTTAAAGGTTTCACTGCTTACGTAATTGTTAAGGATAAGGCGTATTCGGAATAAAGAGACATTCCTGAAGATAAAGAGTTTTCTGATACATATTCGGATGATCTATCAGAGTTACCACTAAATTGAAAAATGAAGTTTCGAATTGATTTAGTACTTAGTACCAAACTAATAATCGAAACACTATACTGAATGGCTTCGATTGAATTAGAAGAACTAAAGCAGCAATTACAGGAATTATATGATGAGGGGATTATCAGACCGAGTGATCCACTTTGGGGTGTACTGACATTAATATTTAAGGAGTTCTGAAGTTTTTTAGGTCACGATGTGTTAAGAACGAGAGTCAATTAGATTCTCCCAAAATAGAGATTATAGATCAGTGGGAAAGACCCAAAACTGTTAAGATGATTCAGAGTTTGGGGTATAAGGAGACTTTGTGTAAGACCCGAATTTAATTAAAATACGAAATGAATTAGTGTTCGTGAAGGAAAGTTTGACTGAATTAATTTTTGAACACGTGTAAGGGCAAAATGGTCAAAAGACCGGAAGTCGGTATAAATTCGATGAGAAAAAAATTAATTTAAAATAATGGATTAAGAAATCTTGGTCAATAAAAGTGAAATAAAATTATTTCGGATTAAATTGATCAAGATATTAATTTATGAAAATTAATCGGGATTAATCGAGATTTTTAGTTCGGAAAAATAATCCCGAAAATAATCGAAAAATATGCCGAAAGGTCACCCGGGACAATATCCCAAAAATACGGAGAAATTATACCCGAAAAAGGATTAAAATAAATTAAATTAAATTAAATTAATTAATTAAGAATAAAATAATAATTTTAAGAGGTATTTGGGTAGTTAATATATTTTATTGAATAGTAAAATAATTAAAATAAATAAAAATAATAATAAAATTGATAAAATAAGAAGAAAAAAAAAAGTAATTGAAACAAAAAAAAAAAGAAAAAGAGAGAGGAAATCAGAATTCTATCGGGGAGAGAGAAACAGAAGAGAGAAACCGAGGGGAGACCGCGCGTGGCCGTCCGACCCACGTCCACCGGCGATCTTCACCCTCCGACGAAGGGTCGAGCAGCAAGAGGAGAGGCCGGCGAAGCCAATGGTACCGGCGGTGCAGCCTACCGACGCCGGAGATCGCCGAACAGAAGAAGAGAAACCCGCGGGGAAAACGGAGTCGGTGCCGGCGATCCACGGCAGCTGGGGGCGATCGGCGGGCACCGGCGTGACCAGGAAGAAGAGCCGATCCTTTTGAGGCCAATACCGACCGGCGAAACCGTCGGAATCTGCCGAATCGGGAGGAAACAGCCGCGGGGGAGAAGAGCTGATTCCCGGCGATCGGCGGCGATTCAGGCTCGGCCACCCCTAGCCGAATGTCCCCGAGGCCAAGGCGAGTCGATCGGTGGTAGCCACAACCGTCGAAGTGGCCGGAAAACGCCGAAAACGGCGGAGGAAAGGAAATGGGTCCGACGGTCGAGGGAGAACTGCCGGACCGGCGGCGTTCCGGCGAGCTTGACCCAAACCGAGGGCAGATCTGAGACGCGGACAACCTCACGGAGCCACTGGCGGTGGAAGCCGGCGGAGAACCGGCCGGCAAGGCAGCGAACCGGCGGTGAATCGGTTGAACCGGGGTGAACCGGCCGGCTGAACCGGTCCGAACCGGACTGAACCGGTTCAGCCAAAAAGAGGAGAAAAAGGGGAGAAAAAGGGAAAAGGAAAAAGAGAAAAAAATTGGGAAAAATTCCGGTGATGCAATCGAGCTTCGGGTAAGTCGATAAGCGGTCAAATTGACCCGATTTAAATTTGGAATATTTTATTTAATTAAATTTCGACCGAAAAGTTTACCCGAAAATGTAATTAATTGTGTAGCTCGACGATTGGAATCCACCGAGGGCTCGAGACAGCCTCAATTTACGGACTAGCATGGAATATCGGGTAAGTGACCCCTATTTACGACAATTACCTCGTATTGCGTGATATTGATTTAATTCCCGCAATTATTTGAATTAAATTATGAAAATTAGATAAATTGTCGTAAATAGTGAATTTAGTTATTCGAGAATTAGAACGAGGCCCGATAAATTATTGGTGGGCCCAATGAGCCCAATAGGCCTCGATAAGTGGGAATTTAGTGAAAAGCGGGCTTAAGGCCGATTAAGGCCCATTAAGGTGCAATCGGGCCCAATAAGGGTAAACGGGCCCAATGATTTAAATTAAGCCCAGAAAGTAATAGATACAATTAAATTGCATAATATCTGACCTGAGGAATGTTAATACGCAGTTTCGGGCATTGGATTGGGAGCATATCGGACTGCGCGACGAGATGACAATGGAAAAGAAAAAGGTCAGACTCGACGAGAATCGAGGTAAGGGAATTCTGCGGACTGCTAGAGGTAACAGTACGCAATTTTAAATTCATATGCAGTCCTTTAAAACTAATTGAAGGGTCTAGAGGTCGAAGAACAATTTTAGTGCCCCGTATGGGCAAAATTACCAAAATACCCTTGCTAAGGGTAAAATTCTAAAAAAATTTAGGAAAAAGATGGGAGGAGCAAGGACAAGAGGTTCCTGCTCGTTCTGGAGGGATTTCAACACATGCATGAGTAGGCTGGCTCACTTTTAAAGAAAAATGCATAGCATTGCATATCTTAACTGATGTGATTTCTGTGAAAACTATTTGGAAATAACCGAGCCGCCTACATGTTTTATTTACATGTGACGTGCTAGAGATCAGCTCGCACGATGTTTGACTTGTGTGATGCATGCATTAGTGCTAGAGCGAGAGCTCGCACTAGAGTTTTACATGCATAGGTGCTAGAGTATAACTCGCACCAGATTTCACATGATCTTCATGACAGGGTGCGGAAGTTTAACTCGCACCAGACTTTATAAGATTTTCATATGATTTATGTACAGAGTGCTGAGCATAGCTCGCACTAGTTTTACTGGATTTGTGGAGTAGCGCTGTCTGCCCTTGGAGTCAGCCAAAAGGCCCAACAGGCTCAATAGACCTCTTAAGTAGGGTGAGAGTGAGGGATGAGGTTGGCGGCCTTGTGGAGATGTAAAGCGGGCTCTGCCAAGTTTACTTGATTTGATGAGAGTGCTGAGCATCGCTCACACTGATTTTTAAGAGAACATACAATGAGCCGTGCTTGGAGCATCGGGTAGACTGTGTGTCACCGATTTAATAGGCTCGCACGTGCGTTTTGAGACATGGCAACGAGTATTGAGTTATGAAAACCTCTGTGGGAAGCAGGCCAATTGGGCTGGAGTACCTAGAGTGATATGGGTCCATGGAGTACGATGTACCGTGCAAGTAGCATGGAGTACGATGTACCGTGGGGTATCTTCGGATACGGTATCTTTGTGATACAGAGTATCTTCGGATACGGTATCTTTGTGATACGGGGTATCTTTGTGATACGGTATCTTCGTGATACGGGGTATCTTCGGATACGGCATCGACGGATGCGTGAGATCGGATAAGACTGACGGGTTGGATTGACCCACCTCCCGGGCAGTTCCCGATCAGGGTGAGACCTCGCACACTGGGATCCGTGAAGCTAGAGGACTCACGAGGACATATTGGCCAGTCCTGGTTATTACCGATATACAGTATTGCCTAGTCTCGTATCTTGTATATATATACGTATGTTTTCGATACCGATGCTTTTGAGAAATTCTATTTCCATGGTTTTGTGTGAGTCAGGATCACCCGAAGGAGGGGTCGAGTCCTGACTTCATTGTGAAATTTTTAAAGAGAAAGAAATGATTTAAAATAATTGCATGTTGAGTTTTCCGTGCAACTGGATTTACATAACATCACAACATCATATCATATGTTTTAAAATGTGTGGAGAAAGGGTGGTTTATGCATGGCACCACGTTCATGTAGGTAGTATGGTTACCTACTTGTTCGTAGGATTGCCTTACTGAGCTTGATGTGCTCACCCCTTTCATACAGATGATCTCCAGTTGAAGTTGAGGCGACTCAGTACTGCATTCCGGATATCCGCTGCTGCCCATCAACATAAGGTATATACACTTGTACTTATTGTATCTACATAAGCATAGCACAGTAACATGTTTGTAAGTAACTTTAGGGGATGTATAAATAATATAACAATTATAAATGACTGGAGAAGAAATAAGTACTGGGGTAGATGTATGGTGGGACTGGCATTGACGCACAGCCCAATTAGTAGTGGAGTGTTGGTCACGATTCGAGGACAGGTAAGAATTAAAGTAAGAAAATAATAAAAACGCGAAAAATTAACTCTGATTTTTGGGTAGTTTGGGTCGTGACACTTTGGAATATGAATTACGTATCGAATCTAAGGATTGTAAATTGCATAAGCTTATGTGCCGAATGCGAGACTTAAATTGAATAAGGAAAAGGTTTTGTTATAATTGACATACGAAATGAGACAAGTTTTGAAGTGTGATAAATCCCGAATACAAGTTATATTGGGATAAGAGGAGTATACAAGGTAAAAATATCTCTGATATGTGAAAAGATTCAGATCTAGTGATGCGAACTGAATATGGATTGTGAATAAAGGATAAATGTGAAATTGCGATAAGTTTTGGTATTCTACTTTCTAATGAGACCGAACCTTGAACCCTTATATCCAAAACCAGTTATGTGGTCGGGTCTAATGGCTAATAAAGGTATTTCAAAATACCTCCCCGCCTGAGAGACTTGACAACGTCTAGAAATACCCTGATCCTTAACCCATAAACTGGAGTTGACAGTTGTAATATTTGTGTTCAAGGTCAGGATACCATTACTTGTGCAGTGAAGAATTATAGAATCCTACTGATTAAGAAAGTTTAAATATTAAATTTCACAAAGGTCGTCTAATATAAGAAAAATGAAATGACTCGGGTTAGTACTTTAAGCAGAAGTGATTTCGAGATGGCATTATATATATTGGCCAGGGACATGTGTTATTGAGTTATTGAGTTATTGGTGGACCTCGACTTGAATGTGGTCCTTCCCTGACACTGACATTCGTTATATGGTGGCTAGCCTGAGAATTAAAACTAGACTTGATTGATCGAATCGAATAGGCACAGCAAAATTATAAATACTGCATTGATGTGGTTGGTCAGACCCAGATGGGTGCTGCAACTAGCTTAAACATTGGCACTGATAATTTATTGAGATTTAAAATAATAGAATTACTTACCAAACGATCTATAGTTAAAAGAATTGATGTCGTTAGAGACTCATTTATAGAGATATACCCCACATTCAGAGAATAATAAGATTTTATCAAATCTCCTGAATATATATTAGTAATCAGGGATAATAAGAAATATAATTGAAATTGTGATTAAAAGTCTCATATGTCAGCAGGTTAAGGTTGAGTACCAGAAGCCTATGATATTATTACAATCTTTATCCATGCCAATGTGGAATTAGGAGTATGTGCCCAGGATTTTAAGGGCTCCCAAAAAGAACATTTGTCACTAGCAAAGTTTGCATGTAATAACAACTACCACTAAAGTATCGAAATGACATTGTACAAAGCGTTGCATATTTGAAGGTGTCATCCACTGATTGGTTAGGAAGAGAGAAAAGTTGAATTCCCATTATACCGGACCTTTTGAGATCTTAGAACCGAGTGGAAGACAAGGTACACAGATTGGCCTTACTGTCGGCATTATCAAGTATCCACGATATCTTCCACATATTAATGCAACGCAAGTATTGTCCGGAACTGACGCATATGATTAAGTATGAACCATTGGAATTGAAAGAGGATATGACATATGTGGAGAAACCAACCCAGATCTTGAACAGGAAAGAAAAAGGCATTGAGGTCTAAGATGATTCTTTTGGTCAAGGTTTTGTGGCAGTAACATACTTCAGAGGAAGCCACATGAGAATTAAAAAATTTAATCTGAGAGAAATACCCACATTTAATTATGGACTAATGTATTTTAAATTTGGATACCAAATTTCTTAAGGGGAGAGAATGTAAACCCCACGAATTTTCATATATTTGGTTTAAATAATAGTTGAGAATGTGCTTTTTGGTGGATAATTAATTTAAATTATAATATGAGAAACTTGGAGGAGACTAAATTATTAAAATATTTTAAATTGAGGAATAAATAATTATGAGACGTAAAAAAATAAATTTTATGAGCTAGATTTAATATGTGTATATTCCTCCGTATTAGATAAGTATTAACAATAGGCTGGTTACGCTTTGGAAATAATACATGGTGAACTATAAAATAACTACCTAAAATTTATTAATAAAATAAGTTAAATAAATAAATAAATAATAACAATAATAATAATAATAATAATAATAATAATAATAATAATAATAATAATAATAATAATATGAAAAGAAAGGAAAGTGTTGGAAGTGAAAAGGATGATGATGGAAATGTGAGTGATGGTGATGATATGTATATATAATAAACATAAATGAAAAGGGAAGGAAGTCATGATAGAAAGAAATGATAAATGAAGTACAAACCTAAGTGATGGGCAGAATAGTAGTGGAGTAGGAAGATTAGGAATGAAAAATAAAATGAAAAGAGAACAATAGTGATGTAGCTATAGGACGATGGCAGGATTGAAAAACCGAAATGATGGGCAGTTGGTAAAGCCAGATCAAAAGAGGTGAAAAGTCAGTAGAGAAAATAAGTCAGGATAGAAAATAATACAGTAGTAGCATTTTATGTTGGTTGTCGAAAATAAGAAGAAGACTGAATGAGAAGAATTGGAGCAAAAACATTGCGTGCTGGTCAACTTAAAAGAGAAACGAGCCAAGAGATTAAGGAAATAAATGAAACAGAGGATTCAGTATCCTTAAGGCAATGAGCAGAACAGAACCAAATGTGGAGAGAAAAAGGCATGTAAGGGAGCAGAAGAAATCGAAACAGAGAAGCCAGGTGTGAAATAGCCGAAATAGATTGAGCTCTCTTGGCCGGAATTGCAGTGAAGGCAAGGGCTGTATGGCTGGAAGTTGATATTTGGAAAACAGAGACAGCAGAAGAGCACTGAAACTGACAGCGTTATAAGGATGGTGGTCGAGCAAGGCAGAGCAAAAGGAAAAGCTGGTAGACAGTGGGCTGGAAGCGGAGAGAGAGAGGAACACCGGCGTCGGCGCGGAGGCATGAGGATGATAGAGATGGCGGCACTGTGAGCTGGCGAAAACATGATGAACAGAGGACAGTGTTGGCGGGGGCTGAGTTGAGCTAAGGGTGAAACAGTGAAGGGGACGAGTGGAAGGAGAAGGTCGGAAGCCTGCTACCAACGATTCTGATTCAGGAAAGAAGACCTGGACATATGAAGGGAAATGCCAATAGAAAACCGATGACCGGAGCTGAAACAGAGGTGAACAGGGGCGCTGGAAACAGTGCCAGTAGGAAGACGTCGAAGTTGGCCAATATCAGGAGGAAAATGAAGGACCGAAGGGGAAAGGAGAAGGAAGAGTAGTGAGATGTGATGCTTCTCTGGAAAGAATGAAGCAAATCGGTCAGGGAGGCAATGAACAGGAGATTGCGAGAGATATAAATCGAGAGGTGAAAAAGAAAGGAAGAAGAAAAGAAAAAGAAAAAGAAATTTTGACGGGAAGAAAAAATAATTAAAAAAAAAAAAGAAGAAGAAGAAGTTGAAAATTTTATATATATATATATATATCAGATACGCCCGAGGAACAAAGAGGAGGTTAGTGAAATAACAATTAATAAAGAAAACAAACAACAAATTAAAATAAAAGAAAACTTAAAACAAGAAGAAATAGACAATAGATAATATGCAGAAAGTAAAATAGCAAAATAAATTAGGCGGCAAAGCCAGCCATTAAGCAAACAAAATAATGCAGTAAGTAAAGAAAATAATGCAGTAGGCGGCAAAGCCAGCCATAGAAAGAAAAGAAATGATAAAAGAAAAATTCATTTATCAAAATAGTACTTACATAATATTGGATTTGAATCCAGAAAAGAAAAAAGGGAGAATGGGAATGGAAGAGGGAAGAGAGGGGAAGAGAGAGAGAGAGAGAGAGTATTTCCTAAGAGTGAAAGAAAACTTCTAAGGAAAAAACTTGTCTTCTCTCTTGGAAGAAGGTTACATTTATAGAGAAATTTTTGACACTATTTGACACTATTGATGAATAGTATCTTGTCGATTTTGTCACGCGGACACTGTAGATAAATAGGAGACTGTCGGTAGGTGGGTACTATTGAGGAATAGTATTCTGTCGACAGTTTAACTATTTCTTCTTTGTCATTTTGTTGGAGGCATGTTTTGCTGGAGGAATTCCAGGAATTCCATAGCAGTCGTCTTCATTATCATCTGCCAGGTTGATAGAGCCCATGGAAGATGCTTCTGAAGCAATGGAGTCAGCTGAAGATTCTGATCCGTCAGTAGAGAGGAGGTCCTTCATTATAGCAAAGTATTCCTCTTTTGTTTTGGCCGCTGCGAGGAGGGCACTGGTCTGAGTTTTTTGGGCCAGAAATTGGTTGTGTTCTGGTCCTGGATGGAGCAACCCCTGGGTTCTGAGCCACTTCTGTACTCCGGGAAGTGATAGGGAATCAGGGATCTTGAAGGAGTTCCACCATTTTGTTTTGAACCTTCTTTGGATTACTGTAATATTATTTTCAATTTTGTATTCTAAGCTCCAGGTCGATACCCATGGAACAAAGAATTTTGCTGATAGATGGCAGATTGGTGGAAATCTTCTCTCTGCATCAGTTGGCTTAAAGTGAGTTTTGAATAGGTTGAAGCTGTCCTGTAATTCTGGTGGCAGGATGTCTTGGATGGCGCCGTAAAGGTTCCACCAATGGACGAACCAGGAAGGTAGGATGGAAATGTTGATTTTGTTGTTTAAGTAAAACAACCAGGTGTGGGAAAATTTTGGGTTCTGGAGGAGAGGCATGTTATACCAGGCCTGTTCATAGTCCCAATAATTGAAGGTTTTACAGAATTGCTGTGAAGGGTTTGTTGGAAGGGTTTTTGGTTTGGCCAAATCTTGACCCCACTCTGAAGGAGTGATGACCTTAAGGATTTTGCAGGTTGAATAGGAGGGAGAATTTGAACCAGGATAAACAAAGTGTTTGAAGGAGGCTGATCCGGTTACTTTTAGTATGAACTGGTAGTAATCATTAGTCTTTTGGAGGTCCCATGTTTTAAAGAACCATTTTTTTCCAAATATATTTTGAATGGAAATAATTGGGTTAGGGTCAAAAAATTCTTTTTCGACCGAGATAATATTTTGAAAAACTGGTTTTATGATAAAAGCAGATTTTCTCGGAAGTTTTTGTTGGGAAACAATAATTTGTGAGGAGCTTGTGGATTGCTCCAAAGGATTTTGTAATAAAATAGTTTTGGAAAGGGTTTGAGAAGAGGAAGATTCTCCTTTCCTGGTTTGTGAAATAAGTTTTGGATTTTTACCTGCTTGGACGACTGTGAGAGTTTTCGCCTCGTCCTTGGCCATTTTTTGGATTGCCTTTCTGATTCGAGGGGCTTCCTTGTCTTGGGAAATCTCAGAACTCGGGATTTTCAAAGAGCTTTTGAGGGCTAGAACCAACTCAGGGTGTTTGGCTATTGATTGTAGCCATTCATTGATTTGATCTATTTTGTCTTCTGGAGACGGGGGTTTTTGTGAAGCTGTTATTGCTTCTTCATCGTCCACGATCTGAGACCATGGAATCATCGTTTTGCTTTGGGAAGCTTTTTCTTTTCCTTTGCTTTTTCTGGGAGGCATTTTGATGGTCTGTTTTGGAGAAACTCTCTGGTTAGAAAATCTGGTAGGGAATTGGATTCTCCAGAAATATAATTAATATCAAAATCAAATATACTAAGTAAAGCTTGTCATCTGGCAAAAATCTATTTTGATGCAATATTTTGAACATCTTTTTGCAAAATTTCTTTTGCTGATTTGCAATCAATTCTCAATAAAAATTTTTGATTTAATAAATCACTTTGAAATTTTGTAATGCATAAAACAATAGACAAAATTTCTTTTTTAATAGTAGAATAAGATTTTTGGCAATCATTCCAATGCCCTGAAGTGAATTGGACTAAAACTTCTCTTTGGTCTTGGACTTGTTTTAGAATGCCTCCATAGCCTATATCACTAGCATCGGTTTCCACAATTTTGGGAAGATTGGGGTTTGCTAGATGAAGACAAGGTAAGTTAGCAATTTGGGTTTTGATTTGTTGAACGAGAATGGTGTGGTTATTTGTCCAAGGTGAAGGATTTTTCTTCAATCTGCTGTGAAGAGGTTTTGCCATTCTATTGATATTTGGGCAGTAATCTAGGATGTAGTTGAGACTTCCTAGAAATCTTTGCAGCTGGGTTTTATCTAAGATTTTGTCTGGAAATTTTGAAGCAAATTCTAGACTTCTTTCTATGGGAGTGATGGTTCCTTGATGAATGTAATGTCCAAGAAACCTAATTTTTGTTTGAAATAAAGAAATCTTTTTGGCTGAGACTACTAAGCCGTTTTGCCTAATGACATAAAAGAAGGTTTTTAGGTGTTTTAGATGCTGTTCGATAGAATTAGAAAAGACTAGAACATCATCAATATAAACAATACAAAATTCAGAATAAGGATTGAAGATATCGTTCATTATTCTTTGAAATTCTGAAGGAGCATTTTTTAAGCCAAATGGCATGACATTCCATTCGATTTGTCCAAATGGGACAGTGAAGGCTGTTTTATACCTATGGTTTTGATCGATTTGGATTTGCCAGAATCCTGACTTCATATCAAATTTTGAAAATACAAAAGAGGAGTGGAGTTTTTGGAGTAAATCCTTTTTGTTTGGAATAGGATATCTAATCCATTTTAACGCTTGGTTGAGGGGTTTGTAATTAATAACTAACCTAGGAGTACCACGTTCTATCTCAGCAGGTTTGTTGACATAGAAGGCTGCACAGCTCCAAGGGGATCGAGATTTGGAAATTAATCCTTTGGAAAGAAGATCCTGAATTTCTAATCTGCAAAATTGTTCTAATTCTGCATTCATTTGGATTGGCCTAGCTTTTGTAGGAATATCCTTTTCATTAAAATTTGACTCATAAGGAAGGTCAACGGCATGTTGTTTCCTATTCCAAAAGGCATTTGGTAAGTCAGAGCAAATTTCTTTTTCAAATTGAGTTTTGATTCTTAAAATTTGTTTTTGAAAAGATTCTGTTTTTAGTTGGGTATCAATTTTTTGTAAATGAAGATTTTGTTTTAAAAACAAAATATCATTCTGTTTTCCCTTAATTAATAAAGCTATTTCGTTATTGTAAATAGAATTAGCTTTAATTATATTAAGATTCCTGGTTTTAGGTTTTTCGATAAAATCAAAGTTTATTTTGATATTTTTTATTTTGAAAGATATTCCATCATAAGAAACTTTATAGGGAGTGATTAAATTGATGAAAGGTGTCCCTAATATAAGAAAATGATGAATATCATTGACTAAAACAAAAGAAGTTTTGATATAAAATCCTTTATTAAAAATGCTTGCTTCTGTTTTTCCCTTAATATCCATTTTGGAGTTGTTAGCAGAAGTAAGTTTCTCAGAAGTTTCTTGGTGAAAACGTTTTGGTATCAAACCAGTTTTGATACAGTTTAAATCTGCCCCTGTGTCAAATAAGGCAACAGTATCAATTTGAAAATCATTTGAAAAAATTAATGAGATTTTAATAAAATATTTTCTAGAAGTAATTTCTTTTAAAACAAAGAGAAAATCTTCCGGGACAGAATCAATATTTTCAATTTTATCGGTTTTAGAATCCTGGTCACTATGATCACTATCACTGGATTCTAAGGTAGTTTTGGCAAGAAGAGATTGGATGATCTCAGAATCATGCTGTTGTTTTTCTTTAAGTTTTTTGACTTCAGTTTTGAGGATTTTGATATCTTTGTAGATATCGTTAATGGATGGAGAAGATGATTTTGAAGATTTTTTGGATTCTATAATTGTTTTGAGATCATAGAAGTTTGTCGAAGAACCTGGACGGGAGGTTTTGTTCTCTGGAATTGTTTCAAGAGATTTTTTGAGTTGTTCAAGAAAATTCTTTTGGATTTCTGGGTCGTTGACATATTGAACCATTTCAAGAATAAGACTCTGGTATTTTGAAAGTACATTAAGGGTTTTTGATTCGATGGAAGAATCAGTTTGGGAGGCTATTTCATCTAGATATGGATCAGAAGTTTCGTCTGAGCTGGTTTCTGATTCAGAGGATTCTTGGATGAAGAGGGCCTGGATTTTTTCAAGAGTATCTTGATTTAATTGGAGTTGTTGGACTTTTTTGGATACACGACAATACTTAGAAATGTGGCCCATTTTGCCACACTTAAAACATTTGATATCCCGGTTTTTAGAATTGGGCCAAGAAGGTTTTGGGCTTTTTCTAGGTTTATGGACAGGTTTTTCTTCATAGGCTTGATTCCAAAAAGGTTTTTTGTAATTATATCTAAAAGAGTTTTTGGGCCTTGTGAATTTGGGTTTTTCTGGTTTTTTGCTACATTGACCGTGACATGGTTTTTCGTGGTTAAAGTAGTCAAATTGTTTACAGAAAGAACCTAACTCTTTTTTGGACTGCCTGAGTTCCTTCTTCAGGCGTTTTCTGAGCTTGAGGTCTTGGCAAATTAGTTGGCCTTGATTTTGGGTAAAACGGATGAGTTCTCCATAGGTAAGCTGGTCGTATGGGATTGTATGGTGCCCATAGTTTCTCAAATTTTGGTTTTGACCTTTTCTCCCAAGAGAGTTGGAAGACCGGCAAGGAATTTTTCTTTCCAGAAGGGTTGGTTTGAATCATCTCTAAGCATGACCCTAGTGAGGAAAGTGGATTTGTACCATTGGAATTCACTAAGATTCCTGCATTTAAGATTTGATAATAAATCTGCATTTTTATCTTTAAGATGGGATGGATCTCCTATAAAGTGTTTAATAATAGAGAATATAAGAGTTGATACCGCATCTTGGATAGGGTTTCCTAAGTGATCTAAGATTGGTTCATCCTCATCACCGGTTTGAATTGCATTCAAGATTTCAAATTGATCTGAGGGTTTTAGATGGTAGTCCCACCATCCTTTGAGTTGTCCTGAAAATCCTGCTATAAGAAGTTCAGCAACAGTTTTATCCGTGGTATTTTGCTGGGTTTTATACGCATTTGACGCCATCGTCATTTGCTGTACAAGATTAAGGATTTGGTATTCTGACATTCCATCTATATTCCATTCATAGATAGAAGACGCATTATACCTAGGTTGGACTATCGTACTTGGTTGATTTCCTAGTTCGATTTTCGGGTATCTGGGCTGAATGGCAAGTGGTTTTGGATTGTACCAATTAACTTTGTTGATTTTTGGAGATGTAGATGGTTCATCTTCAGAAGAGCTTTGGCCAGATGATTGGCTGGATTTTTGTAAGACTGAGACACTTTGTTGAGTTTCTTCAGGTAGTTTTGATGTTTGGCTAGAGGAAGGGATAACTAAAGAGTCTAGTTTTTGCTGGATAGCTTGAAGGAACTCAAGTTTATTTGAGGAAACTTCAGTTTTTGCCGAGTTTGAGACCTGGAATGGTTTGAACACTGGGTTAACCTTTTGGTGTTCTGCGAGTGATTTTGAAGAAGTGGGTTTACTGACTGTCGTGACTGAAGCTTTTGCTTGGTCGAGACGAGAAAGCTGTTTACTAATGGTTTTAAGAGAAACATTAGTAAAATTATTTTGTAAAACAATATTTTTAATATTAATGGAATCGAAATCCTGTGGTGTTTTGACTGGACAGGCGTCTACCTTTTGATCTGCATGAGAGAAAGAGATATTCCTAAACGGAGGATGTTCTGATTCTATGGATCCAAAGGCAGTTTCCCATATAGAAGTTTGTTTTTTCCTAAGGGTAACAGGATTGAGAGTTTTGAAAGGATAAGAAATATTATGTTTTTGTGCATATATTTCAAACCAATCGAAGAATAAAATGTGAATTTTATTTTGTAAAACAAAATCATAATAATCATTTTGAATTTCTTTTCTTGAAGAAAGGAAGTTCTTAAAAAACCATAGTCTTTTATTAGTGTTTTTAATAGAATAGAAATCATTGTGCAAGTAGGTTTTGTCAAGGACAAATTCTTTTCCAAGAACATTTAGCTCGTTTGCCATATTTTTCGTTATGACTGAAGCTGGAGGAGACTCTGGAGGAGACTGGTTTTGTGTCTGTTGATACACAGGATGGGGAATAGTTTTTGAAAAATCAATATTTTCTAGAGTAGTGGATGGTAAATCTGAAGTAGAATACCTGGGTTTGAAAGGAAGATTAATCACTGGAGGAAGATTTGGATGGAAGATTTATGACAGATGGGAGCTTTTGGCTTCTTGCTAGATCTACCAATTCTGAGGAAGAAACGTCAGAAAACCTAGAACTTGAAGCTCTGTTGAAACTAATTTTTACCTTACCGTCACGGAATTGGGTAATGTTTTTGATAGCAATGTTTGGTTCTGGAGAAGGAATGGGATCTTCTTCTGGCTGAACTGCTCCATCAAGGATCCAATCATCAGGGAGTTGGATGTCTTTCCATTGAATGGGTTTTGGAATAACAACATGAGATTTGGAAAGATCTGTTTGTAAAAGGAGTGTTTGACCCTTTTCACTTTGAAATTTATGTTTTGTATTGAAGGCAGTCATCATAGATTTGTAATGAACCCTAAAGATTAAAGCTACTGGAATTGATCCTTCTAACATATGATAATTATGGGTTTTAATCTGGAGAATTAAAGATTTCAAAATATTTTTGTCTTTTAAAGAGACAGTGAAATTTGGATAACAATCGAAAGAGACTGGTCCTTTACAAAGACTTGACTCGACTGTTCCGAGAAGAGAGTCATGAAAATTTTTGAATCTGGCATCCCTAAGGGCTGCTAAGATTGAAGTGTTTAGTCCTTCCTTGGTTAAAGGTTTAAGACCGATTTAGACAAGTCCTATATGGATATATCTATACCCCTTTTTTGCATGTTTTTCTAAAGATTCCTGGGAAAGTAAAGGAATGGTTTCAAAAGGTTTTGAGAGTTGGATATCTCTATCATGGGTTCTAATGGCATAATTAGAAAAAAGATTTAGCCTATTGGTTTTATAGATTTGGTCTCTATGGACTTTTGGAATTTCCCAATCATCGATTTTTGAAGAAATGTTTTCAAAATTAATTATTTCATCACTATTGACCAGATCGGACTGGATTTTGCTAGTAGCAGATGAAGATGAAGAAGTATTTCTTCTGAGTAAAGACTCCATTTTTAAAAAATAAATTTGGTCTTTCCGTTGATATCGAGCAAACAACACCAGCTAAACCAACGGCCTCACTGCCTCTCCGGGGCTTACTACCGGGACCACTGATGGAACAACCGAACGATACCAAAAGAAATTGAAATTTAAAGTTTCAAATGGTTCCTAAAATCAAAAAATATACTACCCCCCTTGGCTCTGATACCACAGATACGCCCGAGGAACGAAGAGGAGGTTAGTGAAATAACAATTAATTATATATATATATATATATAAGACTAGGCAAAAAATTTAATAAGGAATACAAGTATACTGAACATTTGGAAAAACCCGGGGGAAAGGGCTCCGATGAAAATAAACCGAGTGGACCAGACCCGCCGACTCACAACGTCGAGGCAATTGAGTATTACAGACAGTTACTGAGGTAGAGAAAATTCTCGTTGCTGCTAGAGTTAAATATATGTAATTTCTGTGCGTTTATAGTTATAAAAGTTTTAGATTAAATTTTCTAGTTACCTGAATATAGAGAACCCGAGGCCGAATTTACGTTTTGGAATCTAAAGGAATTTTAAACTCCTTAAATTGGCCCAATTACTGATATAGATTTACTTGGTTTATATAGACAAAAATCTCGGTAATTATAAATATTGATTTTAAATCGAAATTTCCTGGTTTTACTCATCATAACCTATTTATTGACATTTTTAACCGAGAAAAAAAGGCTAGTCAGCCTCTTATGAATTGTTTCATAAAAAGAACTTAATTTATAAACGATTTAAAGAAAATGATTTTCTTATAAAGCTATTCTGATGATATGTGTTTGAGCTCGTACTGACTGTGTGTCGTATGGTCCGACTATCACTGATTTTGAGACAAAGACGTTGGTGAGATCATACTACATTTTTGTCTGTTCTGTATCTGTTCTGTGGTCCACGGAGTACGATGTACCGTGCAGTACACACGCGAGTACGATGTACCGTGTTTCTAATAATGTTTCTGGTATTCGGACATTCTAATTTATGAGCCGTTTGAGTAGCTGACCACTCCCACAGTGATTGACATCCCAGTATACCTGGCCCGTGATTCCCGAAGTCATCGACATTGGCCAACTGTCATTTCTGATATATGATATAGCATGTCTGCCTTGTCTCGTTTATTTGAACTTCTGAATTGACTGTGTGATTGTATTTTCGTATGGAGCTGAATATTTTAATGCATAAAATACCGTGAGGGTCACCTCTTGAATCCTGGGGGACCAAAGTGTCACACCGTCATCGCTTTTAAAAGCTGTTTAAAGTTTTAGAAAACGGTATTGATTTCAGTTCCATTTTCATACTGAAATTGCCATGGATTTTTTCGAATTTTTTTTCGGAATTGGCAGTGCCTTTGTGAATATTTAAAATATTTTCTGAATTGTCAGCATGAACTGTGATATATGGAAATCCGTTTAGTTTGCTACTAAAAGCTCTGAAATTTTTGTATTTACTACAGTAGCTAATTTTTCTACCGATATATGTTCTGGTTTATAAAATCCGTTTTTGGTATCTGTGTATTTGCCGAAACTACTTGTATACTTTGTGAAATTTTCTGGATTTAGCAGATACATATATATAGGTAATGTATTTATCTACCTGCTATGAAGTTTTTCGTACTGAGTATGTTGAGTTCATTCATTACTTTCCTCCACAGAGCCCATCGATAACTAGGATCGCTTCCGTTAGTAAGACATTCCGCACAGTTATGATTCCACGGAGCATATTTTTGCATCAAAGGTATACTTAGGTTTAGACAATTCTTTTGTATCTAAAATTTTTGTAAGTACAGTAATGCATACAAGATGTGTCTATGGAATGTGAATATATTTTGTTTAAAATTTGTTACTAAGAAAGAAAATTAATGAGGCTAAGTTATTGTTTTGACCTAATATCGACTTGTAACCCAACCAAAATGTCTGTAAATTCGGGTCGTTACATAATCTCCATTATTGTTCTATTTGCAAGAATATTTAGTTTCGATGCATATTACACTTGTTTCTCTTTTGTTTAGAATTAGTTTCAATGAATAAACTACTGATAATCTATTTTGAGATAATTAGTTGCATGTATTAGGATAAAGAAAAGAAATATCACAGGAGAATGATTCTTTTCTATTTGATTTGAAGATATGTACATATGCAATACATATCAAATTTACTAAATTGTTATAATAGAAAATATGTATTTATTTAGAGCTTTGTACATAGGTAGACTAATTTTCCTCTTAAAACAAACACACACACACACACACACATATATATATATATGTTTATATCATGATGTATATATAATTATCATAAAATGTATATATCTTTATAGAGTTTTATAGATATAAGTATTCGAATTTCTTATTTTAGGTATTTGAATACTTAAGATAATTTTTCTTTTAGAATGATAACTATACGTACACTACTCACTAAATTAACTATATCTTGAGTTATAAAATTCAAAATCATAATTGATTTGAAGTTTTGAAATTAAATTAAATGATCTTTTCATACATATAAAAATTACTATATGAATCAATGTATAAACAAATACAACATAATTTCAAATATACTCCTTATGCAGGTGTCAAACAACCTACATAATTTTATTAAAAATTCGATATCTTTTTACTTTATTTAATTCAATAGAAATTAGAATAAAAAAGCATTCCAACTATATATAATTTGAATATTAAAACTTTATAAATAAATATAAAAAAATAAAGTCACTATTTGAGAATATATATATATATATATAGCTTTAATTAAACTTAACAATTGTAGACATAATACGACGACATAATAAAAAAAATGTGAATAAATGATAAAAAATAATATAAACTAAAAATTTATAAAAATTATATATGAGTATAAAAAATTAAAAAATAAATTTTATATTTATCGTATCGATATAAAATATTCATAAATTATATAATATGAACAAAAATTTTATATAAAAATTGTCAAGTTTAACTTCATACAAAATTCGAATGTTCAAATTATATATATAATTAAAAATATTTTTTTTACCGTACCTTCCAACAAATCAAGCCAAATTAAAATCTATTTTTGTAGATTTTTCTAACTGGAAAATCTCCCCACTTTCCAGGTAGTTTCATTTCATCTAAAGCCAGACCTCCAACGACGTTCGGGTCTATAAAATACCCGTAAGATTTATTTCTTTTACTTTCATAACAATTTCCCAAATTCTGTATTGCAGTGATTAGAGAAGAACAATCCTTTTGCCTCAGCTCAATTGAATCCCTACCCAAAAAGGAAAAAAAATGTCGAAGACCGAGCAGCCGGTGGTCGGTGTCCCATACTATGTGGGGACGAATCCGTACCAGGCGGGGATGATACCGCCGACCGCCATTTACGGTGATCCAAAAGGAATCCCGATTCAGCAAACCATGTATCGGGATACCCCTGCTCCTTTTAACTGCCCTTACTGTGGTAATTCCGGTCTCACCGTCGTCAGGTAATTTACCCTTTTTATTCCCCCACTAGTCCTATTCTATGATCTGCTTCCTTTAAATTGAGAATTTTCGTGTTGATTGTGTTAAGGGTGTTTTGTATTTTGTGTTTATTATGTGCCTTGAAAAAAGAAATATACGTTTTGGGTTTTTTTTTTTTTCTTTTTCTTTTTTGTGGTTTCCTATATATTTTTCTTAAAAGTTAATCAAGGTATTTCTTGTTTTTAATTTCTTGTTCATTGTTTACTAAGGGAGAAAAACATGCCGTTTCTCCTACTGGAGGCTTTCTGTTATCCTTCTTGTAAATGCCACATTCAGTTTAATTGTAATTAAGATTGCATTAGTGTCATCCTCCATTAAACCTTTAAATTCTTATGTCTAATTCAGATCTAAACCTAGTCTGGCAGCAGTTGTTGGATGCATGATGCCTTTTATGCTGGGAATCTGCTTTCTCTGCCCTTCAATGGACTGCCTTTGGCATAAGTATCATTATTGCCCAAAATGCACTGAAAAGGTGAGCCTTAACTTGTTTTTCCTGGTACATGTGGAAGTAAAAAATTGAGGTTGGCCGATATAAAAGAAGGAAGCTCTCACCCATATTATAAACTTCACCTCTTCTCCCCAAGATCGAACCTGAACCTCAAGATAGAAATTCCAAATCCTTAATTGTGTGAGGAGTCTCATTGGCAGGCTTTATCAACTCAACCATTATTCACCTTCTTTTCAATCGTTTTCTTGTTTGCTTGTTTTCTTGCAGGTTGCTGATTTTGAGAAATCAGATCCATGTGCAGTGGTGGATATGCCACAATGGTTTCAGGAGAGTTTTGCTGTGCCTGCATGATAGTAGTAAAAACATTTTTCTATGCTGTTTAATAATTTGTGTATGCTTTTCAGGCTTTACTAAAAACTATTGTCTATACAAGGAACCCTGAACAGAAGGTTTTATTACATATATGGTTAATCGGTATTTAGACCAAGCTCTTCTCTGTATGTTGTCATATCACTAGTTTACATTGGACTCAGTTGCAAGCCTGTTGTGAATACCTTTTCTTTCGCCCGCATGACCACAATACGTTTTGTATGTAGAAGATTCTTGTCAACCTTTAATGTTCCTCTTACTCTGAAGTCCAACGGAAATATTATGGGTGGATGGTTGGCCATATTAACTCCCCCCTTAAGCTGAAAACCTGCGCGTATGTTCCCAAGATTGCTTTTTGGTTCACATATTCCTCTGGTATTGATTTTTTCATAACTATGGTGGGCCAAGTGACCTACTCAGCTTAACTGCCTGATCTTATCTAATCCAGTCCTACTTGGTAGAAAACCAGGCTGATGAATGGTATTATATGTCCCCTTTGAGAGTGATTATATGAATGTTGTTTGGCTTATTTATAACTTGAGGATCTTATGTAGCCTTATCATTCTATATGTATTTGTCATCAAATGTGTTCTTTTAATTAGACGGCTAAAATCTAAGTTCACAAGTTTGTTCTGTTTAGGGAACATGCTTGGCACATCACAAATGGTTATTTTTTTAGCACTTGCTAGGGTCCTCAATGATCGTATTATTATAATTAAATGTACTGATATTAGTATTCCTATAGTATGGTATTGGTTGCTACTAGAGAACATCAGTACTGATTGTTATTCAGGCAAGAATGCAGATTGATGTTTCTTTCTCGATCTTTTTAATGCTTAGCTGGATTATTTCAAATAGCTGACCATCTATACCCCATTTGTTGGCAAGCTTTCTTCTAATGATGCATTGGGCTACATGAATCTGGGAAAAGATACAACAACGTCTAACTAATGTGAGTAGGTTTCTAGTGCTTTATTTTGTAGACCTATTGGTTTTGGATTGAGTAATTTGGTTCTTTTCACTGTGGGAAGTATTAGCATGTCAAAGATTTAATAAAACTACATAAGAAATGTATCAGAGCCTTTATTTGAACCTCTGTGAATGGATCGAAAGGGGTTCAAGTAATGTGAGAAAATTGGTTCATTCTTAGGTGACGTTTGGTAACTTATAAGGAAAGTGATTGCAGGAAAAATGATTACAGGGAAAGTGATTACAGAGAATGTGATTGCAGAGAAAGTAACTTTGCAGTGTTTGGTATGACAATGTAAAATTCTGTTTAAATTACAGGGAAAGTAACTTCGCAGCGTTTGGTATACAGTTACTTTGCTGAGAAAGTAGTGATAAATTTCAAAAATACCCCTGAATATATAAATAATTTTTCAATGAAAATTAATTAAAATAAAAGTTGTATTATTAATATTACTAATCATTTGTAATTTTAAATTGTCATATATTATTATTAATTTTAATTTTATAGAGTATAATATTAATAATTCATATATTATTAGTGTAATTCGAAATTTTAATGTATCAATTGTAAATTTTCAATTATCATGACATCAACATAGTACCTATAACATCCATGAAAGTTATAATACTTCATATAAATCCATGTAAAATACTTTTCATACATGATAATACCTTTTTATGGTAAAAGGGTAATTGGGGTAAAATGAGTAAAATTAACTTTGTAGTCAAGGCTGCAAAGTGATTGCAGCATAAATGGACTGCAATCATTTTGCAGCTTCTGGATGTAAAGTGATTGCAGTTACAACCACTGTACATTCAACATTCTTGATAACAAATGTTGTAATCACTTTGCGTCCAATTAAATTACAGCGCAAAATGATTACTTTCCTGATACCAAACGGCCCCTTACCGTACTGTTTTAATCCAAAAGGGTGCATATGCTTAATTGATTTGTAGCGGCATTATATATATATATATATATATATATATATATATATATATATATATATATATATATATTAGTCTTTATATATTATTAATACATAAACATTTACATCTTGTTAATGAACAAATTAATGACTCCAAAAAAATAAATACAAGAGCTTAGAATTTGTTTTAATATACTCATTAATGAGGTGTCAACTTCTAGTGCTTTGATCATGTATAGAGGTTATACATTATACATAGGTAAATTTCATCTAAGTTTTTAAGGTTTTATTTTAATCCAATTTTAGTCTATTAGTATAAGAATGGACATTTCAAGTCAAACTTTTCTATTTCGTAGATAAGTTAATCATTTCGTTAGTCAATCAATAAGTTAATCATTAAAGTTTAATTTTGAAATCATTTTACCGTTTAAACATTTTAAAGTGTTTTAAATATTCAAGTCGATGAAAACTAAAAACTATTAGGCATTGAAATGTTAGTTTTATTTTTTTTTAATTTTTTATTATTTATTACTTATTACTTATTATTTATTAGGTATTATATTAAGTAGCATATTATTGTTTTTATATCTTGATTTAGTTGCTAGCTTTTCATTGGTTGCCTTAAGAATATTATGCCTATCCATAGTATAGATCAACTTTTTTTTTGCTTTGCTGTAATATATTTTATATTAGAGGTGTTGTAACCAACAGCACATTCATAGAAAGATTATTAGTTATTGCTTATTGCTATAAACTTGTTTGGCCTCTTATAAGACTATTTTCAACAAAAGTTATTGGTATAAATCCTATTATTAATCATTAACAAAAATTATGATTCAGGAGTTTGAAAAAATTCAAAGAATATTATCATATCTTCTTCAAATAGCAGTTATGCACCAAAATATGATATTTAATTTTTGAACAAATTTGTAAGTGTGGTTGAAGAGCTATGGTAAGTTTTGTGCATAATAAAAGAATAATAAAAGTATGTCATGTGGTGCACGAAGAATGTATCACGTTGCATATGAAGAAAACATATGAGAAATGATACAAACCCTGAGTAAGATAAAAAAGGCAAAAATATAATTAATGACAGAGTAAATGTCATACCCCGCTCTTGTGAACCTTTCTATCCATACATTCTCCACTACGGTTGGGCTGTGAGAAGATGCAATTACTAATAATTCATTCATTTACAGCGGAATATTTAAAGTTTTAATTCACACTCCCAGGTGTGTGTGTAGATACACAAAATTAATTGTATAAATACCATGTGCTTACATATCATCCCCATAATACTGTTTACAATTCCAAGATATAACTGTGCGATACAATATATTAGATACAAAATACTCGTGTATACGAATCTTATACCTTTGCGGATTGTGGGAGCTGTTTAACACAAAAGGTCTAGAGACCACCGCTCTCTTACTTCTCAGTACCTGGAGGGGGAAAGTAGTGGGATGAGCAAACCACAGCTCAGTAAGGAAATGTATGCTAGCAGGTAGATATCGTACTACCTACATAGCCCATGCATGCATAAACCAAAACCATGTTTTCGTTATAAATGGAAATATCATACGAAAAATGCATTTAAACATATATTTCTCAATAGCATTTTCGTGTAAAATGAGTATCAAGCTTCCATTTAAAACATGCTCATAAATAGTGCCCTCACGGCACGAATGTGAAATGAGAGGTTTATCAAAAACACGAAATCTCTTTCACTTCTCAAATCATTCTTTCCGCAATTCTCTTTCTTTTCTGAGATTATCTCTGTTTCTCAAATCCCTGAGACAGGCATGAAATTTTCGGCAATCAAATATCCACGACATATGGCCATAGTCAGTGATCCCAGGCCTCACTGATCAGGTGTGCATAGGGTATCACTTCGCCTGAAGGGGGATGGGTCAGTCCTACCCTCCGGCTCATCTCAATCCACCTCATCTCCTCGTATACTCACGGTGAAGATACGTCGTGTGTCATCTACGCGATACTCGTACTCACGTGCACCCAGCACGGTACATAGTATACCAACGGGTGACTACACTATTCCACGTACGACCGTGGACCCAAGTCCATACTCCAACTCCGATGGACTTTTTATCCTAAACCATGTCTCATATACCAGGCGAGCAAGCAGCGTGACACACAGTCAACGCAAAGCTCTAGCGCGGTACGATCATCATTAAGGCCCAGCCCGTTCAAATGGTTGTCGGCTGGTATCCCTTTGGGTCTCAGACCCCCAGGTTTACCTTAACTCAATAAAACAGGTGCGAGCAAAGTTTTCGCACTTTCTCAAAACCCTCGTGCGAGTTAAAACTCCAACACGGTATATCAAGGCATTAAAACGGGTGTAAGCTAGCGCTTCAACACCAAATCACATCTCAAAACTGATAGATGACTATTTTCTCTTTTTAAAATTCAAAACATGTTTATTCATACAGCATGCCTTTTCGTGCTAAAATATGTAAAATTAGCCAACCTATCATCAACGTTTCTCAATCCTCAAGATTAATGTATAATAGAGAAAAACATTGAAAACATGCATATCATGCTATTTCCTTACCTTGTCCCATTTCTCAATACATATATACATCCTTGTACTTTTCATGCTTCCATATCATTTCATAGAATTATAATATCGTACTAGTTCTAGCAATATATCTACGAAATTGCCGTAAAATACGTACGGACATCTCTATAGCTAACACACAGTCCCTTACCTCGTTTTACTTGTGTGCAACTATCCGCCTTTATGCTTCTTGCGTTCTCATCTCGACTTGCTTCGGCGTATCATCCGAAACTGAAATTCATCCATCAAACACTCGAGTTAACGTTTCTAACTCTTACTCAACTAATCATTTATCCAATGCCTTAAATACATATTTTACCCTTTGTGGTAAATCTCATAATTTTATCCCAATATCAACATGTCCAAACCATTCCCACAACATAATCATCCACTCAAGATATCTCATTCATCGTTAACACCTCTACATTCCACTTTCTCACACTTGACTATTTCTAAGTCATATTCATTTCATACCATTCTAGGTAGTTCTATCCACAATATGCACACCCCAAATATCTTTATAATCATTAACTAAACCAATGTACTTGGATTTGTGCATTAGAACTTACCTCATTGGATTTCCTCTTGCTCCAATTAGGATTGCCCTTTATTTCTTCAATCCATCAAATGGGGAAATGCCTCTAGACTATGTTCTTCTTTTTGTTGTGAACAATTTTGTCTCTAATAGACTCTCCTTAAATCTCACTGAAAATGGCTGGATTTAGGAGTGAGAAAGCTAGTTTTCTTTGAGTTGAAGTGAGAGGAAATGGTTTATCCCGAAATTCTGCAGATCCAACTGCTCCTATTTATAGTTTTGACTTGATGAGATCGATCTCCCTTGGGTGGAGATCGATCTGGTCCTCTAAAATCCCTCTTTTCTAAGACATTTTAAAGGCAGGAGATCGATCTGTCGATGCTAGAGATCGATCTGCTGTCGAACAGAAGCTTAAGGAGATCGATCTGGTCTTAGGGGAGATCGATCTGCTTCCAACCTGAGAGCTAAAGAGATCGATCTGCTTCCATTGGAGATCGATCTGTTCCCTTCCATTACTCACATAAGAGCATTCTGGCTCTCCCAGATCGATCTCTCATCCTATGAGATCGATCTGGCCTTCACAAATTTCAGATTTCCTGCAGTTTTTCTGCAACAACTCCCTTCAAGACTTTCTCAATTTACCTTCATAGTCCTTTCCTCATTCATCGCTCCTTGAGACTTAAAAATGTCATCCCATCCCACTTAATGTATTTTAAAACTTGTGGGAAATCTTTGTATAACCAAATATACACGATATTACTCGAATGGAAATATACATTTATGTAAATCTTTCCTTCCATTTTACTATACTACTCATATTCCATTTCGATCACATTCTTCTCGTGTTCAAGTTTATTTCCTCCTACTCGTGCGTAATGCAACTTGTACGTATAATCACAATTCTTATTACAAGTGCGTACATAATCTTATGAACTTACATTGCATATACTTCTCATTACAATGTATCATCATACTTATGATTTTATTTACATTCCGATGTTCCTATATACCTAGCTATACATATACGGGGTCTCACATTCTCCCCCACTTAGAGAATTTGGTCCTCCAAATTAGAACCAATTTAATCCGTGAATAACTCGGGATACTTTTCCCGCATCAAACTTTCCAGTTCCCATGTGGCCTCTTCCTCAGTGTGATGTTGCTACAAAACCTTAACCAATGTAATCGTCTTGTTCCGCAACGCCTTCTCTTTCCTGTCCAACACCCTGATCGGTCTCTCGACATACGACATGTCTTTCTTGAGCTCCAACGGCTCATAACTAATTACATGTGTCGGATCCGGGTAGTACTTTCGAAGCATAGAAACGTGGAAGACATTGTGGACTTCTACTAGCTCAGGTGGTGAGGCTAGCCTATATGCTTCTTCTCCCACTCTATCCAAAATCTCGAAGGGACCAATGTAACGAGGACTTAATTTTCCTTTCTTCCCAAACCTCATTATTCCCTTAGAATGAGATACTTTCAAAAATACAGACTCGCCAACATCAAACTCAAGTGATCTCCGTCTCCTGTCAGCATAGCTCTTTTGTCGACTTTGAGCTGTTCGCAGCCTCTCGCATATTATCTGAACATCCTCGGAGGCTTGCTTAACCAAATCGGGAGCGAGCAATTGTCTGTCACCAACTTCTTCCCAACCAATGGGCGATCGGCATCTACGACCGTATAGTGTCTCATAAGGGGCCATACCAATACTTGAGTGATGACTGTTATTGTAGGCGAACTCAATCAATGGCAAGTGATCGTCCCATGAGCCTCTAAAATCCAGCACACACGCTTTCAACATATCCTCCAGGGTCTGTATAGTCCTCTCTGATTGACCATCTGTCTGAGGATGAAAAGCGGTGCTAAAACTCAATTGGGTCCCCATCGCTTCCTGGAAATGTCCCCAAAAGTGAGAAGTGAAGCGGGCATCCCGATCAGAAACAACACTCACTGGGACTCCATGCAATCTCACTATTTCTCGCACATACAGGTTCGCCAGTGCACTCAATGTATCTGTAGATCTCATGGCTAAGAAATGTGCCGATTTCGTTAACCGATCTACTATCACCCATATCGCATCATGGTTCTTACGGGTTCTCGGTAACCCCATCACAAAATCCATGGTGACATGCTCCCACTTCCATGTTGGTATCGATAGAGGTTGTAATAATCCTCCTGGTTTCTGATGTTCGACTTTTACTTGCTGACAAATGAGACATCTAGCGACATACTCAGCTATGTCTCTCTTCATTCCAGACCACCAATATGCTTTTCGGAGATTTTGATACATCTTACTACTCCCTGGGTGTATCGTGTATCTCGACGAGTGTGCCTCTGATAAGATCAGCTTTCTCAGCTCTAAATCCTTAGGAACACATATTCTATCTCTAAACCTTAGCATTCCATCTGGACTCAATATAAAATCGGCACCCTTCCCTTTTCGAATTTGGCTAATCATGACAATACACCATTGATCAATTTGCTGAGCTTGTCGGATTCTCTCAATCAACTCCAGTTCTAATCTCAAGCTAGCAATAATCCCATAGCTGCCAATCTCAGGTAGGGTCATATCCAGACTAAGGTTCGTGAATTGTTCCAACAACTCGTGCTCTCTAACCATCATATGAGATACCAACCCGAGACTCTTCCGACTCAATGCATCGGCAACCACATTTGCCTTCCCCGGGTGGTATAAGATCTCACAATCATAGTCCTTGAGGAGTTTCAACCACCTCCTCTGTCTCATGTTTAACTCCTTTTGTGAGAATAGATATTTCAGACTCTTATGATCCGTAAAAATCTGAAATCTCTCACCATATAAGTAGTGGTGCCATATCTTCAACGCAAACACTACGGTCGCTAACTCCAAATCGTGAGTGGGGTAGTTCTTCTCATGATCTTTCAGCTGTCTAGATCCATAAGCTACTACCCTTCCATCTTGCATCAAAACACAGCCTAGTCATTGATGCGAAGTATCTGTATACACCGAGTAATTCCCTGAACTGTTAGGGATGACAAGAACTGGCGCGGTAGTTAATCTGCGCTTAAGTTCCTGAAAACTCCTCTCACAAGCTTCATCCCATAAAAACTCCACACTCTTCCTCGTAAGACGTGTCAATGGAGCAGCTAATCTAGAGAAACCTTCTACAAATCTCCTGTAGTAACCAGCCAAACCCAGAAAACTTCTGATCTCTGTGACTGTCCTAGGTTGTTCCCACTGAACAACTGCCTCAATCTTGGATGGATCTACTAACACCCCATCCTTCGATATGACATGGCATAGAAAAGAAACCTGTTCTAGCCAAAAGTCACATTTGTTAAGTTTGGCATATAACCTTCTCTCTCGGAGGGTCTGCAAAATAATCCTTAAGTGCTGCTCATGCTCTTCTCTGGACCTTGAATACACCAATATATCATCAATAAAAATAATTACGAATTGGTCCAGGTATGGCTTGAATAGTTCGTTCACTAGAGCCATAAAAGCTGCCGGAGCATTGGTCAACCCAAAAGGCATCACTAAGAATTCGTAATGGCCATAGCGGGTACGAAATGCTGTCTTGGGCACATCCTCCTTTCGAATCTTCAATTGATGATACCTAGACCTCAGATCTATCTTGGAGAAGATCTGTGCTCCCCGAAGCTGATCCAATAAATCGTCAATGCGTGGCAAGGGGTACTTATTCTTGATGGTAGCCTTGTTTAACATTCGATAGTCAATGCACAACCTGAGGCTCCCATCTCTCTTCTTCACAAACAATACCGGGGCTCCCCATGGTGAGACGCTCGGTCTTATGAACCCCTTCTCTAACAACTCTTGCAGCTGTTTCCTTAATTCCTCTAACTCAACTGAAGCCATCCTATATGGTGACTTCGATAGTGGTTCGATTCCAGGCGTCAAGTCTATACCGAATTCTGTTTCTCTATCAGGTGGCAATCCTGGTAGATCGTCTGGAAAGACATCAGGGAATTCTCTGACAACTGAGATGTCCTCCATATCCGGATGTACTTTGTTCAAATCCACCACATAAGCAACAAAGCCTTCAAAACAACACTCAAGTCATTTATACCAAAGTACTTTACTTAACACAAAATTTAAGATTTCATTTCTTCTCTTAAAATCTTACAACACATTCTTCAGGTAGAGAAAACTTAATGGTCTTAGAACGACAGTCTATGACAGCATGATTGGCGGCTAACCAATCCATTCTCAAAATTACATCAATGTCATACATATTCAACAAAATCAAGTTGGCTGTCATGCACTTATCTCCCACCCTCACTTTACAATCTTTATACACTTGCTCAACTAATTGACTCACTCTCATGGGAGTGCTTATTAGTAAAGTCCTACTCAAGTATGTGGGCTCTACAAAACCTTTTAACTTAGATGCACATGCAGGTGATATGAAGAAATGCGTAGCACCAGAATCAAACAAAGCAATAACCTCCAAATTGAAAATCAAGATTGTACCTTTTATCACTTCAGAAGAGGTATCAGCCGATGCCTGGTCTATCGCATACACCCTGCCTTGACCCACAACTTGTTTTCCTTTTTCTTCAGCCGAGGCTTTCTTTCTTGCAGGAGGTGCAACGGTAGGAACCCTCTCTGGCTCTTTACCCCTCTGTGGAACTGCCTCAACTATCTCCGGGCACTCTCTGGCATAATGTCCAAATTTACCACATCTGAAGCATCGGGTACCCTGAAGATGACATGGCCTACCACCATGGTATCGACCGCATAACCTACACTGATCTGTAGTCGGTCGGGGTCCACCAATCACTATACCCCTGGCTGGTGTCTGAGTCGGAGGCATAAAAGGTCTAACAACCTTTTTCTGGAACCCATCTACATCTCTCCGACGCTTACTCATGAATTTTCGACCAAATTTGGCACTCTTGCCATCTCCCAGCTTCCTCGGTCCCTTGTCCTTACCCCAACTAAACTCAGAAATCTGCAAGTCATAATCTTGCTCACATAACTGGGCCCGTCGCACAGCCTCTCTATATGTAGCGACATCAAATGGGGCCAACTTCGCTCGGATCGAAGGCCTCAGTCCATCTACAAATCTACGGACTCTAATAGCCTCGCTCCTAATCGAGTCCGGATCGTATCTACCCAGTGAAGTGAATCGTGACTCGTACTCATCAACTGTTCGATTCCCTTGAGTCAAATTTAAAAATTCCATCTGTAGTCTCCGTCGAGCAGTATCTGGGATGTATTGCTCTCTGAAAACGTCCAAGAACATATCCCAAGTGATAACCATTCCTTGAGCTCTTAACATCGGCCTAGTGGACTTCCACCAGTGCTCTGCTTCGCCTCTCAATACAAAGGTCGCAAGCGCTACTCTCTCCGTAGCTGAACATCTACAGAAGTCGAATAACTTCTCCATTTGACTGATCCAGTCCTCAGCCACTGTCGGATCCTTTATCCTGCTAAACGAAGGAGGCTTAAAGTCCATAAAATGCCTCAATCTTTCCATATCACAATCATATCCATACCCCAAATCATCATCATGCTGATGTGGGGCTACCGGAGGAGGTACCGATCGAATATAAGGTTCCCGTGGCCTAGCCGGTTCAGCTTGCGCAGGTGCAACATTCTCAGGTTCAGGTGCAGCTGTTGGGGGATTCGGTGCAGCCTGTCCCGCTGTACCAGGTGTACCCTCAAACCTAACCATGATCTGACCCATCATGGTCATCATCGTGCGCATGTGTTCCTCTAATCGAGTTATTCGAGGATCAGAAGCCTCTATCTGTTCCTGGGGCTCATGACTAGAGGATGATCTACTGTGCCTCTCAGTCCTGTCATTTTGCCCTCGAGCTCTTGAGCTCTCTCCCCTCTTGCGGTGTCTCTCAGGCATAACTCACTAGCCTGATAACTTTCCTGCGTTATAACAAACATTTAATTCACTAACAGCTCCGTACACACATTTGTATCTAAATATCGCACAGTAACTTGGGGATGTATGTTTTCTTAGTCCTAAACACCAACTCACATCAGACCAACCAGGCTCTGATACCAAACTTGTCATACCCTGCTTTTGTGAACCCTTCTATCCATACATTCTCTACTACGGTTGGGCTGTGAGTAGATGCAATTACTAATAATTCATTCATTTATAGTGAAATATTTAAAGCTTTAATTCACACTCCCAGGTGTGTGTGTAGATACACAAAATTAATTGTATAAATACCATGTGCTTACATATCATCCCCATAATACTGTTTACAATTCCAAGATATAACTGTGCGATACAATATATTAGATACAAAATACTCGTGTATAAGAATCTTATACCTTTGCGGATTGTGGGAGCTGTTTAACACAAAAGGTCTAGAGACCACCGCTCTCTTACTTCTTAGTACCTGGAGGGGGAAAGTAGTGGGATGAGCAAACCACAGCTCAGTAAGGAAATGTATGCTAGCAGGTAGATATCGTACTACCTACATAGCCCATGCATGCATAAACCAAAACCATGTTTTCGTTATAAATGGAAATATCATACGAAAAATGCATTTAAACATATATTTCTCAATAGCATTTTCGTGTAAAATGAGTATCAAGCTTCCATTTAAAACATGCTCATAAATAGTGCCCTCACGGCACGAATGTGAAATGAGAGGTTTATCAAAAACACGAAATCTCTTTCACTTCTCAAATCATTCTTTTCGCAATTCTCTTTCTTTTCTGAGATTATCTTTGTTTCTCAAATCCCTGAGACAGGTATGGAATTTTTGGCAATCAAATATCCACGACATATGGCCATAGTCAGTGATCCCAGGCCTCACTGATCAGGTGTGCATAGGGTATCACTTCGCCTGAAGGGGGATGGGTCAGTCCTACCCTCCGGCTCATCTCAATCCACCTTATCTCCTCGTATACTCATGGTGAAGATACGTCGTGTGTCATCTACGTGATACTCGTACTCACGTGCACCCAACACGGTACATAGTATACCAACGGGTGACTACACTATTCCACGTACGACCATGGACCCAAGTCCATACTCCAACTCCGATGGACTTTTTATCCTAAACCATGTCTCATATACCAGGCGAGCAAGCAGCGTGACACACAGTCAACGTAAAGCTCCAGCGCGGTACGATCTATCGTTAAGGTCCAGCCCTTTCAAATGGCCGTCAGCTGGTATCCCCTTGGGTCCCAGACCCCCAGGTTTACCTTAACTCAATAAAACAGGTACGAGCAAAGTTCTCGCACTTTCTCAAAACCCTCGTGCGAGTTAAAACTCCAACACGGTACATCAAGGCATTAAAACGGGTGTAAGCTAGCGCTTCAACACCAAATCACATCTCAAAACTGATAGATGGCTATTTTCTCTTTTTAAAATTCAAAACATGTTTATTCACACAGCATGCCTCTTCGTGCTAAAACATGTAAAATTAACCAACCTATAATCAACGTTTCTCAATCCTCAAGATTAATGTATAATAGAGAAAAACATTGAAAACATGCATATCAAGCTATTTCCTTACCCTGTCCCATTTCTCAATACATATATACATCCTAGTACTTTTCATGCTTCCATATCATTTTATAGAATTATAATATCATACTAGTTCTAGCAATATATCTACGAAATTGCCGTAAAATACGTACGAACATCTCTATAGCTAACACACAGTCCCTTACCTCGTTTTACTTGTGTGCAACTATCCGCCTTTATGCTTCTTGCGTTCTCATCTCGACTTGCTCCGGCGTATCATCCGAAATTGAAATTCATCCATCAAACACTCGAGTTAACGTTTCTAACTCTTGCTCAACTAATCATTTATCCAATGCCTTAAATACATATTTTACCCTTTGTGGTAAATCTCACAATTTTATCCCAATATCAACATGTCCAAACCATTCCCACAACATAATCATCCACTCAAGATATCTCATTCATCGTTAACACCTCTACATTCCACTTTCTCACACTTGACTATTTCTAAGTCATATTCATTTCATACCATTCTAGGTAGTTTTATCCACAATATGCACACCCCAAATATCTTTATAATCATTAACTAAACCAATGTACTTGGATTTGTGCATTAGAACTTACCTCATTGGATTTCCTCTTGCTCCAATTAGGATTGCCCTTTATTTCTTCAATCCATCAAATGGGGAAATGCCTCTAGATTATGTTGTTCTTCTTTTTGTTGTGAACAACTTTATCTCTAATAAACTCTTCTTAAATCTCACTGAAAATGGCTGGATTTAGGAGTGAGAAAGCTAGTTTTCTTTGAGTTGAAGTGAGAGGAAATGGTTTATCCCGAAATTCTGCAGATCCAACTGCTCCTATTTATAGTTTTGACTTGATGAGATCGATCTCCCTTGGGTGGAGATCGATCTGGTCCTCTAAAATCCCTCTTTTCTAAGACATTTTAAAGGCAGGAGATCGATCTGTCGAGGCTAGAGATCGATCTGCTGTCGAACAGAAGCTTAAGGAGATCGATCTGGTCTTAGGGGAGATCGATCTGCTTCCAACCCGAGAGCTAAAGAGATCGATCTGCTTCCTTTGGAGATCGATCTGTTCCCTTCCATTACTCACATAAGAGCATTCCGGCTCTTCCAGATCGATCTCTCATCCTATGAGATCGATCTGGCCTTCACAAATTCCAGATTTCCTGCAGTTTTTCTGCAACAACTCCCTTCAAGACTTCCTCAATTTACCTTCATAGTCCTTTCCTCATTCATCGCTCATTGAGACTTAAAAATGTCATCGCATCCCACTTAATGTATTTTAAAACTTGTGGGAAATCTTTGTATAACCAAATATACACGATATTACTCGAATGGAAATATACACTTATGTAAATCTTTCCTTCCATTTTACTATACTACTCATATTCCATTTCGATCACATTCTTCTCGTGTTCAAGTTTATTTCCTCCTACTCGTGCGTAATGCAACTTGTACGTATAATTACAATTCTTATTACAAGTGCGTACATAATCTTATGAACTTACATTGCATATACTTCTCATTACAATGTATCATCATACTTATGATTTTATTTACATTCCCATGTTCCTATATACCTAGCTATACATATACGGGGTCTCACAGTAAATCCCTATAAATAGGGGTCAGGTATGATTCGTTAACCTAATTCTGAATTTTCCTACTGAAACTCTGTTAAATTCTCTGGTTGACTTAAGTATAGGAGTGCCAACGCAGGGAAAAACACCTGCGTCCCTCTAATCTTTCTCTCTTTTACAGAGGCATTCTAGAACACGTGACGCGAAGATCGAGGTGAAGACGTCTGCAATTTAACATTGTTGTAATCGAGCAACAACAACTGGCGTCGTCTGTGAGAAACGAAAGAAAAGCTTTCGACAACGATGGTACAAACACGTTCAACAGCAATCAGAAGTGAAGAAAGTGAGGACATGGCGAGCTCCCCAATGGTAGACTTAGGTGAGGGAGTTCAGACCGAGAGAGAGTCAAATACGATTACGATTCCCATTGTCGAATTCGAAGCCATGCGGAAGCAAGGAGAAGAAACTGTTCAAGCCTTGCGGACAATGGTTGATCTGTTCAATAGCGTTTTCCCGCAAGTGAATCTGCCACTAGCCGTCCAAAACTTGGTGGGAGAAGGTCGAGCTGCCTAAGACCCTCTCGGCATGTTCGCGTGGGACCCTTACGGTAGGATGGCGCGAGACAGTGAAGGCCGAGTACCGCGACACCCTGAAGGCATGTTTAGGCGAGATTCTCACTGCATCTTGGCGCAAGATCCTCACGGCATCTTACCGCAAGACTCTCAGGGCATGTGGTCGCAAGACCCTCACGGTAACATGCCGCAAGACCCTCACGGTAACTTACAGCAAGATTCTCAGGGCATGCGGCCGTAAGACTCTCACGGCATACCTGTATTGGACCCTCGCGGCATGATTGACCCCCATGGCATGCCTCATTGGACCCTCGCGGCATGCCCGCACCTGACTCTCGCGGCATGCCTGCATTGGACCCTCGCGGCAAGCTCACAGCTGACTCTTGCGGCATGACTGCATTGGACTCTCACGGTATACCCGCATTGAACCCTCACGGCATGCCCACGGCGGACTCTCACGGCAGGGGAGCGCCAGACCCTCACGACAGGGGTGCACGAAACTCTCACGGCATGGTCGCGCAAGACCCCCCGTTTACTTCTTGAGCCACGTGGCGCGTTCTTCGCGTGCCACGTGGCGCACTCATAACGCGGGGATGCCAGCTCACGCAAGACCCTTCTACGCGAGACCCTCACGGCAGGAGTGCGTGAGATCCTCGCGGCATGACCGCACGAGACCTTATGTGTGAGACTGAGGAAGATATGAGGCGTCAGGGAATGGGAGACCCTGTGCGTGAGGCCTCGAAAGGCTTGCAACACCAAGTTAAATAAAGACCCCATGCGCGAGACTCTAACGAACTGGAGATGGAGACATCAGAGTGTCAAAAAACTGCGACGTCATGGTACAAAGAATTCAACAAGGGAGATTGTTGGTGGCCGGAGATGCCAAAGTACTAGAAACCTTGAGGGTTTGGCTCGAATAGACTCTGAATATTTGGGAGTCGAAGATCCTTGGCCCCAGAACACAGACAGCCCGCTAAACAACGAAATTAAAGATGTAGGAATGACAGGGTCTCATGTTGAGAGAGACTCAAAAATAGATTGAACACGAAACCTTGAAACTAGAATGACAAACTTTCGATCTCAGACTCATCAAAATCGAACTCAGGATAACAGGAAAGAAGCTATGGACTGCGGTCAAGCTGATGCATACGATGCTAAGAAGGGGCAAAACAGACCTGTATCCAAGGCACAAGTTGTCACAGATATGAAAAGAATGGTGGAACGAATCTTTGAAGAAAAAAAGTTGGTTCTAATTGAAGAGAACCAGAGAAGGAGAATCCCATTCAGTACAACGATCATAGAAAAATCGCTGCCTCCAAAATTTAAAATGCCGCAGATGATGGCGTATGCGGGAAACACGGACCCTTATGAACACATTCAGAACTATGAGTCATTGATGCTATTACATGGATGAGAGGATGAGATCATGAGTAGAGCATTCCTCTTAACTTTAACTGACCATGCACTAAAATGGTTTAACAGTTTGTCAGAGGGGTCTATTTCGTCTTTCAATCAATTAAGAAGCGAATTTCTAAAGGCCTTTGTGATAAAAAGCCAGAAAAAGCAGGAGGCCATGTATCTGCTTATCTTAAAGCAGAGGAGCAAGGAATCACTCAAAAGCTATGTGGATCGATTCCGTAATGTTACTCTTGAAATACATGATCTACAAGTTGGAGTAGCTGTGACAGCTATGCTACAAGGGACAAGGTCTGAAAAGTTGCAAGAGTCGCTATCTTTAGATCAGTCGACGACGATTTCAGACTTGTTCTCTAGAGCAGATAAATATATCACTCAAGAAGAAGTGATGAAAAGGATACCGACGCTGAACTACATATAAGGGAGTTCAAAGAAAAGAAACCCTTACCATCGCCGGGCTACCTAAGCCATCACCAATGCCTTAAAAGAAGATGAAAAGTTCACAAGGCAAGAGGATAGCAAAAACATGGAATGCTAATAACCTGAAGCCATACTAGCAGTGAAATTTTATTTATTTAATGTCATTGTCAAAACTATGAATTGAAATTTCACTTATTGAATGATGATTTATTAAATATTTTATTTCATATCAAGATTTTCAGCTATATTCAGAAAAGGGCTTGAAGCGAAAAATGCGCGAGGTAAGCCACGATGAAAATGTGCGAGGGCTTAAAGCGAAAAATGCACGAGGTAAGCCACGCACTCAAGACAAAGGGCTTGAAGCGAAAAATGCGCGAGGTAAGCCACGAAGAAAATGTGCGAGGGCTTGAAGAGAAAAATGCGCGAGGTAAGCCACGCACTCAAGACAAAGGGCTTAAAGCGAAAAATGCGCGAGGTAAGCCACGAAAAAAATGTGCGAGGGCTTGAAGCGAAAAATGCGCGAGGTAAGCCATAAAGACGATGTGCAAGAGCTTGAAGCGAAAAGTGCGCGATGTAAGTTAAGCACACAAACAAAGGGCTTGAAGCCAAAAATGCGCGAGATAAGCCACGCACTCAAAACAAGAGCTTGAGAATTAGAAAGCCAGAGAATTTGACTTCAGAATCTAATGTAAGGACTTGACCTGAGGCTACAATGAGAACATATGTACTCTTTCGCAAGGTTATACCTAGTGAAAGAGTGGGGAGCAATTGTTGTGCATGATAAAAGAATAATAAAAGTATGCCATATGGTGCACGAAGAATGTACCACGTTGCATATGAAGAAAACATATGAGAACTAATACAAGCCCTGAGTAAGATAAAAAAGGCAAAAATGTAATTAATGACAGAGTAAATCCCTATAAATAGGGGTCAGGTATGATTCGTTAACCTAATTTTGAATTTCCCTACTGAAACTCTGCTAAATTCTCTGGCTGACTTAAGCATCGGAGTACCAACGCAGGAAAAAACCCCTGCGTCCCTCTGATCTTTCTCTCTTTTGCAGAGGCATTCTAGAACACGTGACGCGAAGATCGAGGTGAAGACGTCTGCAATTCAACATTGTTGTAATCGAGCAACAACAGTAAGAATATCAGAATTTGAATATAATTATTCAAAACTTTATTTTGCTTGTCAAGAGAGGAATTGTGGATTAATAGTTTTGAATAATTATGGGTTGACAAGTAAAATAAAGTTTTGAATAATTATGTTTAGATTTTGATATTTTTATAGGAACTCTTTGAATTCTGAAATTGAATATCATATTTTGGTGTATGACTATTACTTGAAGAAGGCATGATAATATTATTTGAATTTTTCTCAAACTCTTAGATCATAATTTTTGCCAATGATTAGTAATGAGGTTTATACCAATAATTTTTGTAGAAGACAACTTTATAAAAGGCCAAGCAATTTTACAACAATACGCGTATTAATGTGATCCCTTCTGATGATGACAGTGATTATGTGACAGCTAGCCTGAGACTAGAACCGGATGAGAGTGCCCGGATTTGACAGGCTTAGCGTGATGATCGGCATGGTGTCGATAGTTTGGGTCAGATTCAGAAGGGTACAGTGATGAAGTTCACAGAGAGTGTTGATGAATTACAGAGAGGTTCAGAGACAATATAAGTGCTCCCCAGGACCACAGTTGATGAGATAGTAATATTGTCAGAAGCTTACTCTTCGGGATATACAGTGCATATGGAAAGTAACGAATATATATATAAAATCTCTGAAAAGGGTATTTGGTGGTCAGATGTGAAAAGAGATATGGTAGAGATTGTGAAAAAGTGCCTAGTATGTCAGCAGAATAAGGTAGAGTATTAAAAGTCTGCAGAGTTATTGTAGTCTACCTATATCGACACGGCACGAAAATGGGAGCAAGTCTCCATGAATTTTATGATGGGTTATAGAGGACTCAGATGAATCACGAGGCTATTTAGATGATAGTCTCTAAATTGATTAAGTCTACCCACATTTTGGTTATGAAATCCCCAGATACTCAGAGTGTGTATGAGGATTCAGGTATAAGAAAGATTGTGGAACATTATGTAGCGTTCCAGTGAGCATGGTATCATATAGGGATTCCCACTTCACTTCCCACTTCGGGGAATATTTTTCAGGAAGCTATGGGAACCCGACTGAGTGTTAGCACAACTTTTCGTCCTCAGACAGATGGTCAGTTAGAGAGGACTGTACAAGTTCTGGAGGATATGATGAGAGTATGTGAATTGATTTTATAAGCTCCTGGAATGATCAGTTGTTAAGCCATCAATGACGACAGTTGTCACTTGAGTATCGGGATAACAATTATGAGGCAGTGTATGGCTGTAGGGGTTGTTCCCTGACTCAGACAAGAAAAAGTGGGTGACAGATAGAAATTTCTTCCGAATTAGTATAATAAGTCTCGAGGATGTTCAGTTGAGTGAGAGATTAAGAATACCTCAGAGCAGACAAAGGCATTGAATTCACCGAGGGTGAATCAGTATGGTTGAACTTATTTGTCCTAAGGGAATAAGGACATAACGAGACTCGAGAAGAAGGCAAATTGAGTTTTGTTGAATGAAATTTTTGAGAGATTGGACAAGTGGGAGATAAGACCTATAGGTTGGCATTATCACCTGAATAAACAGGCATCCACAATGTGTCCCATCTTTTGATATTTCAGCAATACTATCCAGATCCAGCATAGGTGATCGGATATGAACTCCAACAGATTCAGCTCAGTGCAAATATAAATATATTGAAAAAGTTGATTCGGGCATTAAACAGGAAAAAGAAAGTATTGAGGTTTAAGACGATCTCCTTAATTAAAGTTCTTGAGAAGTATTACACTCCGGAAAAAGGTCACAGAAGAATTAACGAGTATGATATGAGAAAACGTACCCGGAGTTATATATGGACTCATATGACTTGGTTGGAGGACTAAATTCCTTAAGTGGGGGAGATTATGTAAGACCCGATTCTAGTTAAAACACGAAATTAAAAATGCAAAAGGATTGAAATGGAATTCCCGAACACGTGCAAGGGTAAAACGGTCAAAAGACCGAAAGTCGGTATAAATTCGATGAGAAAAATTTATTAAAAATAAGGGATTGAGAAATCTTGATCAATAACGAAGAAATAATTAAATTTCGGGTTAAATTGATCAAGATATGAATTTATGAGAATTAATCGGGATTTTTAATTCGAAAAAAATAATCCCGAAAATAATCGAAAAATATACCGAAAAGGGTAAAAATAAATTAAATAAATTAAATAAAATTAAATAAATGAATTTAAAATTAAATAATAATTTTTAGGATATTTTAAGAGATATTTGGGTATTTTTAATGTATTTTAATGATTGAAATAATAATAAATAAATTGATAAAAGAAAAAGAAAAGATCGAAATCGCGAAAAACGGAAGCCAAAAAAACGAGGAGACCACCGGCGAGCCACCGGCGGCCAGAGACCCAGGCGAGGGCTGACGAAGGCGGCCCGACCCTGGGCGACTTCACAGCGCCAGCGACGTGCCGTGGAACTCGTCGGAGATCGACGAACCAGGGAGAGAATCCGTGGGAGAAAGAGCTCCGATTGGCGGCTACCGGCACCGATCTGGCCGACCCCGACCACCGCCGAACGTTCCAAGGCTCAGACGAGCCGATTGGTGGTGGCCACGACAGGCGAAACTGCCGGCAAACGTCAGAAACGGTGGAAAGAGAAATGGGTTTCGACGGAAGAGGAGAAAGGTCGGACCGACGACTTTTCGGTGACCTCGATCGAAACCGACCCCAGATCTGAGATGCGGACGACCCAGTGGAGCCATTGGCGGTGAAAGCCGGTGGAGAACCGGTCGACAAGGCCCTGAACCGATCGAACAGGCAAGGGTCAACGAAGGCAGCCCGACCCCGGGCGACTTCACAGCGTCGACGACGCGCCGTGGAACTCGTCGGAGATCGACGAATCGGGGTGAGAAGTCGCGGGAGAAAGAGCTCCGATTGGCGGCTACCGACGCCGATCTGGCCGACCCCGACCACCGCCGAACGTTCCCGAGGCGCAGACGAGCCGATTAGTGGCGGCCACGATCGGCAAAACTGCCGAAAAACCTCAAAAACGACGGAAAGAGAAATGGGTTCCGACGGAAGAGGAGAAAGGCCGGACCGGTGACTTTTCGGCTACCTCGATCGAAACCTACCCCAGATCTGAGATGCGGACGACCCAACAGAGCCACTGGCGACGAAAGCCGGTGGAGAATCGACCGGCAAGGCCCTGAACCGGTCGAACCGGAGTGAATCGGGATAAACCGACGGGTCCGAACCGGGTCTGAATCGGACCGAACTGGTTCAGCCAATGAGGAAAGGAAAAAAAGGAGAAAAAGGGAAAAAGAAAAAGGGGAAAAATTGGAAAAAAATTTTGACGATGTAATCGAGCTCCGAGTAAGTCAATAGTGGTCAAAATTGATCGATTTAAATTTTGGAATATTTTATTTAATTAATTTTTGACTGCAAATTTGTTGAGTTAATGTATTTTGAAATGACAAAACAAGTAAATTCAATAATATAAAGATGATATAAAAACATGTTTAGAGGTTATCAGTACCAGAACTTAAAGTTTTGTTGATGAGAGATCGATCTGGCTCATGAAAGATCGATCTCCTGGGTTTTCTATAGTTGAGAGATCGATCTGGGTTATGAGAGATCGATCTGCTGGGTTTATCTTGGATGAGAGATCGATCTCAGGAAGACATGAGATCGATCTGCCAAGCCTTGAGCCTGTACAAAGGTATTAAGGAAGAGTAAGATCGATCTATAAGGGATAAGAGATCGATCTGCCCAATACTGGAGTTAAGAGATCGATCTGATCTATGAAGAGATTGATCTCCCTTAATGCAAAGACAGTAGATCGATCTACACTCAAACAGAGAGCTTATGAGATCGATCTGATAAGAAAGAGATCGATCTCCTCAAAGTCAGAGAGCTAAGGAGATCGATCTGGGGTATTGAGAGATCGATCTCCCCACTACGAGATTGCATGGCAGATCGATATGTAGATCGATCTTGCCTCAAACAGAGAGATTGGAAGATCGATCTGCCTGTTCGACAGATCGATCTCCCCTATTATTTTCAAATTAACAGATCGATCTGCCTATTTGACAGATCGATCTCCTTGTGTTATTGTGCTTTGATCTTGCAGAATTTATAACTAAGAGATCGATCTGGCCAAGACGACAGATCGATCTGGCACTCTACTGGAGGTACCCAACGGTTAGTTCTGCAAAAATCTCAACGGGAAAAATAGCATTTAATGCTCTAACTACCAATCCTTCAGTATTTAACCAAGCATTGAAGACAATGAGAACAGAGACACTATTGCTGCACATTTCTTACATTCTCAAGCTTTCAATACTTTCATTCCTTGTGTCTTCATTCCTCATTTATTGAGATCTATTGTATAAGCTTAAGAGCAAAAGCTGTATTTGTCCTACCCACATTAAAGCTTCATTTTGTATTCATTCCTACCTTAAGTGAGAAGAGGATTGTTCCTCAGTGAGATAAAATTGTAAAAGATTGAATACATTTTTGTATTGCAAAGGGTAGAGAGGTTATTCCTTAACCTGAAAAAGGAACATTGTAACTTCTGTTGAAGGAGAGTAAGAAAGCACTTGACAAGAAGGTCAAGGAGAGAGGACGTAGGCAAGAGTTTGGCCGAACCTTTATAAATGATTGTGTTTGTTTCTCTCTTCCCTATCTTGCATTAAATTGTTTGATTTTATTATATTGCTCATTATCATTTGCTGATTGAAATTGGATTAAATTAAAATTTGCCATTAACGTTAGAAAACCGATTCACCCCCCCTCTCGGTAGAGCCAACAATTGGTATTAGAGCTAGGACTCTTTAATCACATAGGAACAACTTCCTAAGAGTTAGAAACGATCAAATGGCTCATAACAATGTAGCAACTAGTTTGGTAGGAGAGGGGCACTCTACGGTTAGACCTCCTATGTTCAATGGAGAACATTATGCGTATTGGAAGACTAGGATGATGTTATTCATTCAAGCAAATGATTATGAAGTGTGGAGAATTATAATTAAAGGACCTCAAATCTCTACAAAGAGAATAGAGGGAAGAGATATCCCTAAAGAAGAAGATGAATGGGATTCAAATGATATTAAATGTGCTCAGCTAAATGCTAAAGCTATGCACACATTATTTTGTGCCTTAGGTACAAATGAATATAATAGTCTTAGGGTGTGATAATGCCAAACAAATCTGGGATAAATTGGGAATAACTCATGAGGGTACTACCCAAGTGAAGGAGACTAAGGTAGGGATGCTCACACATGATTATGAGCTTTTTAGGATGAAGGAAGGAGAATCAATTAGTGATATGTTCACTAGATTCACAGATGTTATTAATGGATTAAAGTCATTAGGAAAGATATACTCCAATATTGAAATGGTCAAGAAAATATTAAATAGCTTACCTAAATCATGGGAAGCTAAAGTGACTGCAATTGAGGAATCTAAGGATCCTTACACATTGTCTCTAGATGAATTAATAGGATCTCTACTCACTTATGAGATGAAATTGAGAAGAAATGAAGAGCCACCCAAGAAAGTGGGAGTTGCTCTAAAATCCACTGCTCAAGAGGAGATTAAGAATGAGAGTGGTAGTGAAGAGGACCTTGAGATGGCAATGTTTGCCAAAAGATTTAACAAGTTCATGAGGATGAGAGCTAGTGGTAGTAATAGGAGAAATAATAAGAGAGGTCAAGAAGAAGTAGGTAGAAAAGATTCAATTGTATGTTATGAATGTAAAAAACCAGGACACATAAAATTTAATTGCCCTCTTCTTAAAAGGTCCAATGATAGGTTCCATAAAAAGAAAGCAATGGTTGCAACATGGAGCGACAGTGACTGCTCCGATGACGAATCAAATGAGGACATTGCTAACTTGTGCTTCATGGCTATTGAGGATGAAAAGGTAACTTCAAAACTCAATGATTATTCCTTTGATGAATTGCAAGATGCATTTGATGATCTTGCATTAGAGTATGAATGCATGAGCATGAAATATAAAAAGATAATATCCAAATTAAGAAAAGAAAATGAGTTGATGCTAAGGGACAAATTAGAATGCGAAAAGAAATTAGAAATTTCAAATCGTGAAATTTGTGATCTTAAAGAGAAAAATGGCAATCTACATAATTCCTTTAATAGGTTCCACATGGGTTAACAAAAGTTGGATAGCATGCTAGAGACCCAAAGGGCATTCTTTGACAAAAATGGGTTAGGATATAATGCAAAAAGTAGAGAGACTCATCTTAAAAGCTTTGTTGCTAGAAATAGTATAAATAAACTATCAACTTCTTGTTCATATTGTAATAGGAAGGGACATGCATCACATAATTGCAATATAAAAATGAGATCTCTTAAAGGAAAAATAGTAAAAAGGATATGGATTCCAAAAGAAGTAATTCACTCCAAAAATGTTAATGCATTAGCTAAATGGATCCCAAAGGGATCAAGAATTGCATTCACTAACCTTAAAGGACCCAATAGAATTTGGGTACCTAAGATTTGAGCTGGAATCTTTTTGTAGGTAATTGAGCATGGCCACAAAGCTAAAACAAAGGAAGCATGGTACTTGGATAGTGGATGCTCAAGGCACATGACGAGAGATAGAAGCCACTTCAACTCTTTTAAATCAAAGGTTGGTGGAGAGGTCACATTTGGGGACAACTCCAAAGGCCAAGTTGAAGGAAGTGGCTCAATAGGTAATGACTATTTTTCATTAGAAAAGGTATTACTTGTTAGGGGTCTAAAGCATAACTTACTAAGCATAAGTCAACTTTGTGACAAAGGTTACAAAGTAATTTTTGATTGCATGAAATGTAATGTGGTAGATCCTAAGTCAAACAAAGTTCTTTTTCTAGGCCATAGGCAAGGTAATATATATATTGTCTATCTTAATGAACTCAAAAATGAAAATATATGCCTAATGGTAGACAGTAAAAAGGAATCTTGGTTATGGCATAGAAGACTAGGTCATGCTAGCATGCATGTGCTATCTAAGTTAGCTAGAAAGGATCTAGTCATAGGTTTACCCAAGCTATCCTTTGATCATTAAGAAATATGTGAAGCTTGTGTTAAAGGAAAACACAAAAGGACAACATTTAAGCCTAAGAATGTTGTATCCACCACTAGGCCTCTTCAATTACTTCACTTAGATTTATTTGGACCAACTAGAACAACTAGCCTAGGTGGGAAGCATTATGGATTTGTAATAATTGATGATTACACTAGGTTCACATGGGTGTTCTTTTTAAGAGTAAAAAATGAAGCCTTAGAAAAATTCATAGCCTATACAAAAATTACTCAAAATGAAAAAGGGTATACAATAACTAGCATTAGAAGTGATCATGGCAAGGAATTTAAAAACATAGGATTTGAGGAGTATTGCAATGATCAAGGAATTAGTCATAACTTCTCAGCCCCTAGGACACCACAACAAAATGGAGTAGTTGAAAGAAGAAATAGAACCTTGGAAGAAATGGCTAGAACTATGTTGTGTGAGAATAATTTGCCAAAGTATTTTTGGGCTGAAGCTATAAACACATCTTGCTATATAATCAATAGAGCTATGATTAGACCCATGCTTAAGAAAACTCCTTATGAGCTCTACAAAGGTAAAAAGCCTAACATTAGTTACTTCCATCCCTTTGGCTGCAAATGTTTTGTCTTAAATAATAGGAAAGATAATCTAGGAAAATTTGATGCCAAAAGTGATGAAGGAATCTTTCTAGGGTACTCATTAAATTGAAAGGCTTATAAAGTATATAACAAAAGAACATTAATGGTTGAGGAATCTATTCATGTTATATTTGATGAGTCAAATGATGTATCTAAAGATTTAACCAATGATGAGGATGTTGGAATATTTGATGAAAACTTGGAGGAAATTCCAAACTTAGAAGATGATTTATTAGAAAAACTTAACTTGAATAAAGAAGATGAAGAAGAAATAGAGATATTAGAGAGAGAGTCTAGAGCACCAAGAGAGTTAGGATATGTAAAAGATTGTGAAATAGTAGGAGATCCAACTCTTGGAGTTAGAACTAGATCATCTCTAAGAAATATGTGTCAATATATAGCCTTTGTATCTCAAATAGAACCTAAGAATGTCAATGAAGCTTTAGATGACAATAATTGGTTCCTAGCAATGCAAGAAGAATTAAATCAATTTGAGAGAAGCAAAGTATGGAAACTAGTTCCTAGGCCTAGTGATCACTCTATAATTGGAACTAAATGGATATTCAAGAACAAGATGGATGAAAATAGTGTGATCATAAGGAATAAGGCTAGGTTAGTTGCACAAGGCTATAGACAAGAAGAAGGTATTGATTATGATGAAACCCATGCACCGGTAGCTAGACTAGAGGCAATAAGAATGTTACTTGCCTTTACATGTTATAAAAACTTCAAATTATATCAAATGGATGTAAAGAGTGCATTCTTAAATGGTTTCATTAATGAAGAAGTCTATGTTGAGCAACCTCCCGGCTTTGAAAATCATGAATTTCCTGAACATGTTTTTAAATTGTCTAAGGCACTCTATGGCTTGAAACAAGCTCCTAAAGCTTGGTATGAAAGGTTGTCAAAATTTTTAATAGAAAAGGGATTTTCAAGAGGAAAAGTGGATACCACTTTATTCATCAAAAATAAAAATAAGGATTTATTAGTTGTACAAGTGTATGTAGATGATATTATTTTTGGATCAACTAATGAGCCTTTATGTCAAGAGTTTGCTAAGATCATGCAAGGTGAGTTTGAAATGAGCATGATGGGAGAACTCACATTCTTCTTGGGACTTCAAGTAAAGCAAACAAAAGATGAAACCTTCATCAATCAAGCAAAATATACTAAGGATTTTATAAAGCGATTTGGAATGGACAATTGCAAACCTCAAGCAACTCCTATGGGCACCAACATCAAGCTTGATAAAGATGAGAGAGGTAAGTGTGTAGATACTAAACTCTATAGGTCTATGATTGGCTCATTGCTTTATTTAACTGCAAGTAGACCAGATATTTTGTTTAGTGTATGCCTTTGTGCTAGATTTCAATCCTCTCCTAGGGAATCACATTTATTAGCCACTAAAAGGATCTTTAGATACCTTAAGGACACTCCCTATCTAGGACTTTGGTACCCCAAGGACTCTGCCTTTGCACTTCAAGCATTTTCAGATGCAGATTTTGGGGGATGCAAAATAGATAGGAAAAGTACTTCAGGTACTTGCCAATTCTTAGGAAATAGACTAATCTCTTGGTTCTCCAAGAAACAAAACAGTGTGGCTCAGTCACAACTGAAGCTGAATACATAGCAGCAGGTAGTTGTAGTGCTCAAGTGTTGTGGATTAAACAACAAATGAAAGATTATGGTATTGACTTGAAACAAGTCTCTATTAAATGTGATAAACCAGTGCCATTAATCTATCTAAAAATCCTATTCAACACTCTAGAACCAAGCACATAGAAATTAGGCATCACTTCCTTAGAAACCATGTGCAAAAGGGGGATATAATTCTAGAGTACATTGACACGTTACATCAAATAGCTGATATATTCACCAAACCCCTAGATAGAGATAGGTTTTGCATTCTTAGAGGTGAATTAGGACTTATGAATGTTCCCTAAGATGTGTGTGCTTCAAAATCTTGATTTCAAATTGACTTAAAAGTGATTTTCAAATGAGATTTCTGGGCAACAAATATGAGAGATCGATCTCCTATTCATATAGATCGATCTCCATACCTTAAATAAGCCTAAAGCATTAAGGTTACGCTAGGCAGATCGATCTTCTATCCATAAGATTGATCTCCTTAAGCCTTTGTTCGATAACAGATCGATCTGTGCATACGACAGATCGATCTCTTCTAGCCTCTGTATCCTAAGATCGATCTGTGCATACGACAGATCGATCTCCTCAAGCCTCTGTTCTCTGAAGATCGATCTATGCATCTGGCAGATCGATCTCCTCTAGCTTCTGTTCGACAATAGATTAATCTGTGCATACGACAGATCGATCTGCTTGGGCTTCTGGAAATGACAGATCGATCTGTCGTCTCGACAGATCGATCTCCTGTGCCCTGGACTATAAATACTGGAGAAAAATCTCTAAATTTCAAAACTCCAAAACCCAAATCCCTAAAGCTCCTGTCTCACCTTCTCTCTCAATTCGTCCTCAGATCGATCTCGGTACGGCCTTCATTGCTTCTCTTTTTCGTTTACTGGTATAGTAACCCACATTTCTCATTGTTTTTTTTTCAAAATTTTCTTAAGATTTGTGTTATATTTCACTCCAGACAAATCTAGTCACTGTTTCATTGATTTTGTGCTTGAGAACCTGTCTTAGAGTCAATACAGTATCTAGCACCATGCCTCGCCTTAAGAGAGCAGGCCAAAAACCTCCCCAATCCAATGTAGAACCCAGGTCATCCTCCCAATCCATTCCTCCCTCTTCAGCCGCTACCTTTAACAGGTGTTTTAAAACACCTACCAAAAGGAAGCGATATTGTAAGACCCCGTATATGTATAAGGGTAATGTGTGTAATTGGATCAAATAATATGAATGGACTTGTAATGTAAAGTATGATTGATGTAAGTCCATGGATTCAATGTATGTGTTGGCTCTACCGAGAGGGGGGGTGAATCGGTTTTCTAACAATTATGGGAGATTTTAAAACAATCACAATTTAAACACAAGTGATAATGAATAAAACAGTGCAATATAACAATTTAATGCAAAGAGAGGGAAAGAGAAACAAACACAGCGACTTATAGAGGTTCAGCCAACTCTTGCCTACGTCCTCTCTCCTTGACCTTCTTGTCAAGTGGTTTCTTTCTCTCTTTCAACAGAGTTTACAAAGTTCCTTTTACAGGTTAAGGAATAACCTCTCTACCCTTAGCAATACAGAAAATGTATTCACCCTTTTACAATAACACTCACTGAGGAACAATCCTCTTTTCTTTTAAGGTGTGGATGAATACAGAATAAGGCTTTTTAGTGGGTAGGACTAACAAAGCTTGTAGTACATAAGCTTGTACAATTAATCTCAATAAAATGAGCAATAGAGATACAATGAATGAAAGAATTAAAGCTTGAGAATGTTTGGAATATTCAGTGATAGTCTCTCTCTTTGCTTTGTCTTCAATGCTTGGTTATATACTGAAGGTTGGGTAGTTGGAGCATTAAATGCAGTTTTTCCCGTTGAGATTTGAAGAAAATAGCCGTTGGGAACCTCCAGTGGTCAGACAGATCGATCTCCTATCTTGGCCAGATCGATCTCCTAGTTTTAAATCCTGCAATGACAAAGCACAAGTACACAGGGAGATCGATCTTATACATTACCAGATCGATCTGTTAGTTTAAATAGGCAGAGGCAGATCGATCTGTCGAATAGGCAGATCGATCTCCTATCCTCTCTGTTTGAGGCAAGATCGATCTCTCAATACACCAGATCGATCTCTAAAGCTCACTGACTTTGAGCAGATCGATCTCTTCCTTATCAGATCGATCTCCTAAGTTCTCTGACTTAGAGCAGATCGATCTCTTAACCCTTGCAGATCGATCTCTTTTTACCTTAAACCCTTTACACCGTTTTAAGGCTTGCCAGATCGATCTCTTCCATCATGAGATCGATCTCTCATCAAGTATAATCCCAGGAGATCGATCTCTCATACCCCAGATCGATCTCTCATCAGCAGAACTCTAAGTTCTGGTCCTGATATCTTCTAAACATGTTTGTATACCATCTTAACATTATTGTTTTAACATGTTTTGTCATTTCAAAATACATTAACTCAACAATCTCCCCCTTTTTGATATGACAAAACTCATCCAATAAACATGTTTAGTGAATTTTCAAAATTCCCCCTTTTTGTGAGCTTTTGACTTTGTTAAAGATTTAACTCATCCTTAGTTAAATCTTAACTCCCCCTTAGTCAGCTCTAGCTCTTAACTCCCCCTCAATTAAATCATCCTATCATCCTTACACATGTCTTAACTCCCCCTCAATTAAATCATTCTTGTAAGCTATGAACACAAACATAACAACATGCATGTTTGTTTCTTATGTGACTTCTCCCCCTTTTTGTCATATCAATAAGACAAGAATGGAATACTCATCATTTCAAAATAATATTTTGCATTAACACAAGAATGACATTTCATTAACACAAGTCAATCAACATTTCATTCAAGCAAATTTTTCACAAAGAACATTAAGTAGCTTAACAATGTTGCAACTACACTAAATCTAAGCACCTAATGCCTAATGTGAGGGAGGATCACGATCCAAAAGCTCCTCAACATGCGTGCGCGTCACTTGGAGTTCATCGAACATTGCCTCTTGAGTGTCTTGAAATCTATCGAACATCGCCTTTTGAGTGTCTTGAATCCTATCCACTCGTTGAGTCAATTCGGCAATCATACGCTGCTGAGTGGTATGTCCTTCATCGATCCTCTGACTGAGGTCGCTTATCATCTTCACGATCAGCGCCAAGTCAGCAGGAGACGATGTTTGTGCAGTTGGCGCAGCCGTGGAGGACGACGGTTTTGGAGCGGGTGCTGCAGGTGCTGGTTCAGCAGTGTGGTCATCCTCAGCCTCAGCAGGTTGCTGTTCTTGCTTTTTCGTCCACTCTCCCCGGAAATCTTTGTAGTACCCCATATGATGTAGGGTCCCAATATTAAGCTCGCTTTTAGGAGATGGAAGTTCGCCAGTTTCGCCGCTGCAGTCGATGCCAAGGCGACGGAGAAGATAGGCTACCGGTTGTGGAAAAACGATTGTGGTAGCTTGTCCACGCACAATCTTCAGCCAGTCTTCGTATATGAAGTGAGGGAGGTTAGGCTTTTGGCTGGTGGTGTGAATGTGATGGAGCCAAAAACGGTCTAGACGCCTAACGGTAGAGTGACGGGTACCGTAAGGGCGGAGATTCCATGAGATTATGAGGTGGAGTAACCGAAGGTGCATTGGGAGGTTGCTCGCCTTGTCCCCGGGGAGTTCAAACGCAAAGGGGACTTCCTCATCCTCATTAGTTAAGCCTTCATCGCGTATATCAAATACTTTGGCTATAACTTCAGAATCAATTATTATTGATTGACCCATGACGAAGGTTCTGAAGGCAAGGGTTTTGCAGGTGTCATCGGGGTCATTAACGAGTTCGGCATTTGAAAAGAATGCACGAACGAGATTTGAAGGGACAGGAGTGTTGATTCTCAAGAATTTCACCCAACCAAATTCCTCAAATTTTGTGAGGTATGGAAAGTCTATGTGATTGAGGAAGGAAAAATCTATAGTCCGCCAATGCTTAATTGGCATGGTTGAGAAAAATTCCTCATACCGCTTTCTTTTGGCTGGTGTTCTAAAACACCTATTGAAAGAAGCGATGGAAGTGGGTTGGGATGAGGAACCTGCCTCTCCTGTGGTTCTAGGGGGTTTGTTTGCTACTGACTTCCTAGGCATTATCTTAGACCTTAAAGATTTGCTAAATGAATTCAACAAAGAGAGAAGCAATGAAACAGTACCTAAGTTGCCCTAGAATGAATAACAACACAAATCAGAGAAAATTTTTGAGAAATTCGTGAGAAATGTAGGTTACTATACCGAAATTTTGACACCGAGACGCAAGGAAGACTGTACGAGGATCGATCTGAGGAGGAATTGAAGAAGAGGATGCGAGGGAATTGGAGAATTTGAATTTTAGGTTTTGGGAGATTTGGGGATTTTTCGCGGGTATTTATACTCCAAGGCATAGGAGATCGATCTGTCGAGGCGACAGATCGATCTGGTACTCCCAGAAGCGAAGAGAGATCGATCTGTCGTAGGGACAGATCGATCTGGTCGCAAACAGAGGCTTAAGGAGATCGATCTGGTACATGCACAGATCGATCTGTAGAATGCGGAAGCTTGATGAGATCGATCTGTCGTGTGGACAGATCGATCTGCCTCTAAACAGAGACGAAAGGAGATCGATCTTATGGTTAGAAGATCGATCTGCTTAGCTTAACCTTGATAATTTAGGCTTGATAGAAGCATGGAGATCGATCTATATCACAAGGAGATCGATCTCTCATCCTCTTTGCCAGAAAATTTTTGCAAAAACTCTTTAAAAATCAACTTGAAATCAAGATTTTTACAACATGAAAGTCCTAAGGCATACTCATGAGTCCTAATTCACCTCTAAGGATACAGAACCTATCTCTATCAAGGGGTTTGGTGAATATATCAGCTATTTGATGTGTAGTATCAATATACTCTAAGATTATATCCCCTTTTTGTACATGATCTCTAAGGAAGTGATGTCTAATTTCTATGTGCTTGGTTCTGGAGTGCTGTATAGGATTCTTAGACAGATTAATGGCACTGGTATTATCACATTTAATAGACACTTGTTTCATGTCAATGCCATAATCTCTCATTTGTTGTTTAATCCACAACACTTGAGCACTACAACTACCAGCTGCTATATACTCAGCTTCAGTTGTGGACTGAGCAACACTGTTCTGCTTCTTGGAGAACCAAGAAATTAACCTATTTCCTAAGAATTGGCAAGTACCTGAAGTACTTTTCCTATCTATTTTGCAGCCTCCAAAATCAGCATCTGAAAATGCATGAAGGGCAAAAGTGGAGTCTTTGGGATACCAAAGTTTGAGGTATCTAAAAATTCTCTTAGTTGCCAATAGATGTGATTCCCTAGGAGAGGATTGAGATCTAGCACAAAGGCACACACTAAACAATATATCTGGTCTACTAGCAGTTAAATAAAGCAAAGAGCCAATCATAGACCTATAGAGTTTAGTGTCTACACACTTACCACTTTCATCTTTGTCAAGCTTGATGTTGGTGCCCATTGGAGTGGTTTGAGGTTTGCAATTGTCCATCCCAAATCTCTTGAGCAAGTCCTTGGTGTACTTTGCTTGATTGATGAATGTTCCATCCTTTGTTTGCTTCACTTGAAGTCCCAAGAAGAATGTGAGTTCTCCCATCATGCTCATCTCAAATTCCCCTTGCATGATCTTAGCAAACTCTTGACATAAAGACTCATTAGTTGAACCAAAAATAATATCATCTACATATACTTGTACAACTAGTAAGTCCTTATTTTTATTTTTGATGAATAATGTGGTGTCTACCTTTCCTCTTGAGAATCCTTTTTCTATTAAGAACTTTGACAACCTTTCATACCAAGCTCTAGGAGCTTGTTTTAACCCATAAAGTGCCTTAGACAATTTGAAAACATGTTCAGGAAATTCATGATTTTCAAATCCGGGAGGTTGCTCTACATAGACTTCTTCATTAATGAAACCATTTAAGAATGCACTCTTTACATCCATTTGATATAACTTGAAATCTTTATAACATGCAAAGGCAAGTAACATTCTTATTGCCTCTAATCTAGCTACCGGTGCATATGTTTCATCATAGTCTATGCCTTCCTCTTGTCTATAGCCTTGAGCAACTAGCCTAGCCTTATTCCTTATGATCACACTATTTTCATCCATTTTGTTCTTGAATATCCATTTAGTTCCAATTATAGAGTGATCACTAGGCCTTGGAACTAGTTTCCATACTTTGCTTCTCTCAAATTGATTTAACTCTTCTTGCATTGCTAGGAACCAATTATTATCCTCTAAGGCTTCATTGACATTCCTAGGCTCTATTTGAGATACAAAGGCTATATATTGGCACATATTCCTTAAGGATGACCTAGTTCTAACTCCAAGAGTTGGATCTCTTACTATTTCACAATCTTTTACATATCCTAACTCTCTTGGTGCTCTAGGTTCTCTTTCTAAAACTTCTATTTCTTCTTCATCTTCTTTATTCAAATCAAGCTTTTCTAGAAAGTCATCTTCTAAGCCTTCATCAAATATCTTAACATTTTCATCATTGTTGGTTGAATCTTTAGATATATTATTTGATTCATCAAATACAACATGAATAGATTCTTCAACCATTAATGTTCTTTTGTTATAAATTCTATAAGCCTTTGAATTCAATGAATATCCTAGAAATATTCCCTCATCACTTTTGGCATCAAATTTTCCTAAATTATCTTTTCCATTATTTAGAACAAAGCATTTGCAGCCAAAAGGATGGAAGTAACTAATGTTAGGCTTCTTACCTTTGTAGAGCTCATAAGGAGTTTTCTTTAGCATGGGTCTTATCATAGCTCTATTGATTATATAACATGATGTGTTTATTGCTTCAGCCCAAAAGTACTTTGGCAAGTTATTTTCACATAACATGGTCCTAGCCATCTCTTCCAAAGTTCTATTTCTTCTCTCAACTACACCATTTTGTTGTGGTGTCCTAGGGGCTGAAAAGTTATGACTAATTCCTTGATCATTGCAATACTCATCAAATCCTATATTTTCGAATTCTTTGCCATGATCACTTCTAATGCTTGTTATTGTATATCCTTTTTCATTTTGAGTCACCTTTGAGTAAGTTATGAATTTCTCTAAGGCTTCATTCTTTACTCTCAAAAAGAACACCCAAGTGTACCTAGTGTAATCATCAACTATTACAAATCCATAGTGTTTTCCACCTAGGCTAGTGGTTCTAGTGGGTCCAAATAAGTCTAAATGTAGTAATTGAAGAGGCCTAGAGGTGGATACACTATTCTTAGGCTTAAAGGTTGTCCTCTTGTGGTTTCCTTTAACACAAGCTTCACATATTTCTTCATGCTCAAAGGGTATTTTGGGTAAGCCTACAACTAGATCCTTTCTAGCTAACTTAGATAGCACACTCATGCTTGCATGGCCTAGTCTTCTATGCCATAACCAAGATTCCTTTTTATTATCTACCATTAAGCATATGTTTTCATTTTTGAGTTCATTAAGGTAGACTATATATATGTTACCTTGCCTATGACCTAGAAGAAGAATTTTATTTGACTTAGGATCTATAACATTACATTTCATGCAATCAAAAATTACTTTGTAACCTTTGTCACAAAGTTGACTAATGCTTAGCAAGTTATGCTTTAGACCCCTAACAAGTAATACTTTTTCTAAGGAGAAATGATCATTACCTATTGAGCCACTCCCTTCCACTTGGCCTTTGGAGTTGTCCCCAAAAGTGACTTCTCCACCAATTTTCGATTTGAAGGAATTGAAATGGCTTTTATCACCCGTCATGTGCCTTGAGCATCCACTATCTAAGTACCAAGCTTCTTTTGTTTTAGCTTTGTGGCTATGCTCAATCACCTACAACAAACAAAAATAAACACACTCAAGTCTTAGGTACCCAAATTCTCTTGGGTCCTTGAAGGTTAGTAAATGCAATTCTTGATCCCATTGGGATCCATTTTGCTAATGCATTGCAGTCCTTGGAATGAATTACCTCTTTTGGAATCCATATTCTTTTTACAATTTTTCTTTTAAGATTCCTTATCTTTATATTGCAATAATGTGACTTATGTCCCTTCTTATTACAATATGAACAAGTAATTTCAGGTTTATTCATGCTCTTCCTAGCAATGAAACTCTTAAGATGGGTCTCCCTACTTTGTGCATTATACCCTAAGCCATTTTTGTCAAAAAATGCTCTTTGGGTTTCTAACATGCTATCTAGCTTTTGTTGCCCCATGTGAAACCTATTAAAGGAGTTATGTAAATTCCTATTTTTCTCCTTAAGGTCAGAAATTTCTAGATTTGCAATCTCTAGTTTCTTCTCACATTCCAAATTATCTTGTAACATTATCTCATTTTCCCTTTTTAATTTAGATATTAACTTTTTATACTTCATGCTCATAGATTCATACTCTAATGCTAAATCATCAAATGCATCTTGCAGTTCGTCAAAAGAGTATTCATTGATATTAGATGTTACCTTCTCATCCTCATCAATTGCCATGAAGCATAGGTTGGCAATGTCTTCATTTGATTCATCATCGGAGCAATCACTGTCACTCCATGTTGCTACCATCGCCTTCTTTTTATGAAACCTATCATTAGATCTTTTGAGAAGAGGGCAGTTAAACTTTATGTGTCCAGGTTTTTTACATTCAAAACATACAATAGAGTCTTTTCTACCTAATTCCTCTTGTTCTCTCCTATTGTTTCTCCTATAGCTATTACCAGCTCTCATCCTCATGAATTTATTGAATCTTTTGGCAAACATTGCCATTTCAATATCCTCCTCACTGCCACTCTCATTTTTAATTTCTTTTTCAGTAGTGGATTTTAGAGCAACACCCACTTTCTTGGGTGGCTCTTCATTTCTTTTAAGCTTCATCTCATAAGTTAGCAAGGAACCTATTAATTCATCTAAGGACAGTGTGTGTGGGTCCTTTGATTCCTCTATTGCTGTCACTTTAGCTTCCCATGACTTAGGTAAGCTATTTAGAATTTTCTTTACCATTTCAATATTAGAATATGTTTTTCCTAAAGATTTTAATCCATTAATTATATCTGTAAACCTAGTGAACATATCACTAATGGATTCTTCTTCCTTCATTCTAAAGGGCTCATAATCATGTGTGAGCATACCTACTTTTGTCTCCTTCACTTGGGTTGTACCCTCATGAGTTATTGCCAATTTATCCCATATTTGCTTGGCATTATCACACCCGGAGACTCTATTATATTCATTAGGACCTAAAGCACAAAATAATGTGTGCATAGCTTTAGCATTTAGCTGTGCACATTTGATGTCATTAGAATCCCATTCATCTTCTTCTTTGGGAATATCTCTTCCCTCTATTTTCTTCGTAGGGATTTGAGGTCCCTTAACTATAATTCTCCATACTTCATAATCGTTTGCTTGAATAAATAGCATCATCCTAGTCCTCCAATAAGAATAATGTTCACCATTGAACATGGGAGGTCTAACAGTGGAGTGCCCCTCTCCTATCAAATTAGTTGCTACATTGTTATGAGCCATTTGATCGTTTCTACTCTTAGGAAGTTGTTCCTATGTGATTAGAGAGTCCTTGCTCTGATACCAATTGTTGGCTCTACCGAGAGGGGGGGGTGAATCGGTTTTCTAACAATTATGGGAGATTTTAAAACAATCACAATTTAAACACAAGTGATAATGAATAAAACAGTGCAATATAACAATTTAATGCAAAGAGAGGGAAAGAGAAACAAACACAGCGACTTATAGAGGTTCGGCCAACTCTTGCCTACGTCCTCTCTCCTTGACCTTCTTGTCAAGTGGTTTCTTTCTCTCTTTCAACAGAGTTTACAAAGTTCCTTTTACAGGTTAAGGAATAACCTCTCTACCCTTAGCAATACAGAAAATGTATTCACCTTTTTACAATAACACTCACTGAGGAACAATCCTCTTTTCTTTTAAGGTGTGGATGAATACAGAATAAGGCTTTTTAGTGGGTAGGACTAACAAAGCTTGTAGTACATAAGCTTGTACAATTAATCTCAATAAAATGAGCAATAGAGATACAATGAATGAAAGAATTAAAGCTTGAGAATGTTTGGAATATTCAGTGATAGTCTCTCTCTTTGCTTTGTCTTCAATGCTTGGTTATATACTGAAGGTTGGGTAGTTGGAGCATTAAATGCAGTTTTTCCCGTTGAGATTTGAAGAAAATAGCCGTTGGGAACCTCCAGTGGTCAGACAGATCGATCTCCTATCTTGGCCAGATCGATCTCCTAGTTTTAAATCCTGCAATGACAAAGCACAAGTACACAGGGAGATCGATCTTATACATTACCAGATCGATCTGTTAGTTTAAATAGGCAGAGGCAGATCGATCTGTCGAATAGGCAGATCGATCTCCTATCCTCTCTGTTTGAGGCAAGATCGATCTCTCAATACACCAGATCGATCTCTAAAGCTCACTGACTTTGAGCAGATCGATCTCTTCCTTATCAGATCGATCTCCTAAGTTCTCTGACTTAGAGCAGATCGATCTCTTAACCCTTGCAGATCGATCTCTTTTTACCTTAAACCCTTTACACCGTTTTAAGGCTTGCCAGATCGATCTCTTCCATCATGAGATCGATCTCTCATCAAGTATAATCCCAGGAGATCGATCTCTCATACCCCAGATCGATCTCTCATCAGCAGAACTCTAAGTTCTGGTCCTGATATCTTCTAAACATGTTTGTATACCATCTTAACATTATTGTTTTAACATGTTTTGTCATTTCAAAATACATTAACTCAACAGTATGTATGTGTAATATAAATTGTAACGTACATACAAGTTTCATTGAGTATGAATACGAAGAAATGTGTTCTAGCAAGTGATGGATGTGATTGAGACTCAAGATGAGTAGTGTGGTAAAATGGAATGGAGTTATGCTTCCATTTGGTTTTATGTAGCATACCTTTGAACATACAATGAATGCACACAAGTTTCAATGTGCATAAGGTATGAATGGATGCCATTTTCAAGTTATAAAGGTGGATGGATGAGAAAATGGCCATGGCAATAGATTAAGGATGTGTTGGTATGAGTTGCAGCAATGAAACTGCAGGAAATCTGGAAAACATGAGGTCCAGATCGATCTCATAGGATGAGAGATCGATCTGGAAGAGCCAGAATGCTCTTATTTGGGCGAAAGAATAGAGCAGATCGATCTCCAATGGAGCCAGATCGATCTGCCAAGCATTCTGTAGTGAAAAGATCGATCCTCAAGCACCCAGATCGATCTCCTTAGCTCTCTGTTTGGGACCAGATCGATCTCATGCTTCGACAGATCGATCTCATGCTTCGACAGATCGATCTCATTGCTTCGACAGATCGATCTCAGGTTTAAAAATGCCGTGAAAAAGAGGGATTTTAAGGGACCAGATCGATCTCCTCTTGGACCAGATCGATCTCCCCAAGCTATTTCTATATAAGGAGAGCTGAAAATCTGGAAATCTCAGAAAAACATATTAACCTCCCATTTTCAACCCAAAAACCTAACTTTCCCTCTCTAAAATCAGCCATTTTCAGTGAGATTTGGAGAGAGATCATTAGAGGCAAAGTTATTCCTATCAAAGAGAAGAAAAACATAGTGAGAGGGCATCTTCCCATCTTTGGAATTGAAGGAGTTAAGGGCATTACCATTTGGAGCAAGAAGAGAAATCATATTGGTAAGATTCTAACACTCCAATCCAAATGCATTAGCTATTTAATTGATTTTGGAGTTGATTGATATGAGTATTGATGGATAAACTACCTAGGAATGTAGTGGAATTGGTGTGACCTAGAAATCTAAAAGGGGTATAATGTGAGGATATGTGGGATTAAATGAGCCTATGAATTATGGCATGCTAAAGTTGTTATTGGGGTAATGTTTCTGATTTTAAATGGTTAAATGAGATTACATTGTGAGTTTGGAGGAATTGTGGAAATGGGTATGTATATGATTGATAAATGCCATAGTGAGGGGATTCATAGAATATGAACACTATGAGCTTAATGTCGATTTAATATCGATTTTGAATAAGTTAATAGGCCTAAGAAGGTCCATAGACTCGAGCTATGGGTAAAGTAATGAAACGAGGCCAAATAAGCTTTAATAGAGGCTATAGATTAAATTGACTATAGCAAGCACAAGGGTTGCAATATTTGGATCGAATATAATACGGGATACGATTTTGTGCAGTCCCAAAGAGTTTGTTGAAGGCGAATCGAACCGTACGAGTAAGCAGCTTAAGGAAGTGGAATCACGCATCGCGATTCCAGGTAAGGGAATTTTGTGAGTATATAGAGGTAGCTGCTCATACTTTGAACTTGTGGATGAATATCAGGTGTTTTTGTGAAATGCATGATTGCTCAAATAAATGTTGATGGTATTCGTGAATGATGATGAGTATATGCGTGGTTTTGGATTTGAAGTGAATTTTATGAAATGGGATAGTAAGGCTAATAATTGCATAAATCTAATGTTTTGATGCTTTTCAAAACAAATTGCTTGGTTTTAAGCAAGCTTGTAGATAGGTCGGCTAGTATTGTAATGTTGTTGTGGAAAAGCATTTATGAGTGCTAAACCCGAATTGTCGAGATTGATAAATTGTATATGAGCCGCCTATCACATTTGTATGACATAAATCGCGCTAGGTCCTCGCTCGCGCTGGATTTCTATGTTTTCACTTGTGTGAAACGTGCTTGAGCTTAGCTCGCACTTTGAATTTGAATCGTGATGATGTTTATAAATCGTACTGGAGCTTACGCTCGTACGTGGATTTGAGTGGTTTTTCTTATGCATATAACTGTACTGGAGCTATCCTCGTACATGGTTTCTTCATATTTTATGCATAAATGCCGTACCAGAGCGTTGCTCGTACGAAGTGATTGGTTTGATGCATGAATTCGCGCTAGAGCATAGCTCGCGCTGGTTTTCACACTGTGGTATGTATGAGGCCGTGGTGAGAGATACAGATTAACTCAGGGAACCCAACAGGCCTGACAGACCTCTTAGGTGGGGTGAGGGTGAGGGGCTAGGACCTGACATAATCCATCCAGAGAACCCAACAGGCCTGACAGACCTCTTAGGTGGGGTGAGGGTGAGGGGCTAGGACCTGGATCAGGGAACCCAACAGGGACGAGCAAGGCCATGAGGGGCTAGGACCTGGTATTGAGGTTACTCCCACGCGCTCTTGAGACTATAAAGGTTACACTTGGTATGGGGTAGATAAGACCTATGGCAGGCACCCCCAACCATGTTATGGGTCCGCGGAGTACGATGTACCGTGTATATCACATGGAGTACGATGTACCGTGTGGTGGTTACTTGATTTAAGAAAGTCTGGCGGAGAACTAACCCACCTTCATGCCAGCATGATACCCCGCACACCGAAATCCGTGTGGTCTGGGATGATATGTGATGATTGGTCAACGTAGTCACTTGAGATATAGTAACCTGTCTCCTTGCTTGATTTACTTACAACCACATGATTTTAAATCTCTAAGTGTGATTTGTGATTGTTTAAGGTAGACCCGTAGGAGGGGTCGAGCCTCGTGGATTTGATTTGTGAAATGGAAATGAGGTTGTGATTGTGAGTTGTTGTGATGTGATTGTATGTGATGAGAAAGAGTTTTATGACGTGGGTTTAAAAAGGAGGTTTCTTAATGAATTGCCCTTTTTATGAATTTAAATGAGATCGAGCATGAGATGATTTATACATGATGTTTTACCATGTTTTATATGCCAATTTTACATGACTTTGATACATGATATATATGTATACTCATATGGCATAGTTTTATTCCTCATGCTCCTAACATAAAGGATTTATGCATAACACTATCAGTATGTAGATAGAGTAGTTATCTACCATGCTTGCATTATTGCCTTACTGAGCGTGTGGTTGCTCATCCCTCTCTATTTCCCCCCTACAGAGCGTGCATAGTAGCCCAGTCAGGACTGACGCGTGGTATTTTGGACTCCGCTGCGTCTCCATCGCTTAAAGGTATATACACAGTGATTCTTTTTGTATCTAAACAATGTAAAAGCACAGTATTCTTTTGAGTTGTACTTATGGGGGATGTAGATGTCAGTAAAACATGTATTCGTATAAGTACACGATTAAATGCACATGTATGACATCCGATTTATTTAATTGAGAATGAATGAGATGTGGTGTTTATTATTGACTCACAGCCCAACAGTGTGTGGTGAGTTAGTTCACGATCGGGTAAGGTAACAGTAAAACGCAAAATTTTTTTAGTGATTTTTGGTTAAAGAGAATGGAATTGGGTCGTGATAGAGATTGGTATCAGAGCTGCGTTGGCCTGATGTGAGTCATTAATAAAATGTAGGAAAGTACATCCCCATAGTACTGTGCTTTTGTTTAGATATAACTGTGTATACTGTGATGGATAGAGCTTGATAAATTATTATAATACAGGAAGTTAGGCACTATGCCAGTTACACGCAAAGGTAGAGGGGCGAGAGCACGTGCTAGAGGCTGTAGAGGTAGGCCTGAGAGCCGTGCGGAGCCACAGACTGAGCAGGCTCCACAAAACCCTGCTGAGAGAGCAGAGGATACCGAGGCTCGCTTCGCTAGGTTAGAGCGGAGTATCGAGAGTTTGGTGGAGATAGTCACGCAGGCATTGGGTGCCTGTGATAGACGAGGTCCCGCAGCACAGCCTACTACTGAACAGGCAGCTGCAGAGGCGGAGAGATCTCATGCTGCTGAGACAGCTACAGTTACACCACCTCCAGCCCAGGATACAGCTTCTCCTATCGCTCCACAGCAGAGCGGTAGTGATGTGGGTTATGACTGCGACTTGAGCAGGTTGCGAGAGTTTCAAGCGCTGAAACCCCCAGTGTTTAGAGGGGTGAAGGACCCAGTGGTTACGGAGGATTGGGTGTATGAGATGGAAAAACTGTATAGGTTTTCCGACGCACTTCAGCTGAGAAGGTAGCCTTTGCCGTGTTCATGTTGAAAGGCGAGGCAGAGCACTGGTGGAGGTCCACCGAGGTTATTTTGAGGGCCAGACACTCTGAGATCTCGTGAGAGATATTTCTAGAGGCCTTCAGGAGACAGTATATTCCAGCTACCGCCCAGAGAAAATTACGGATGGAATTTATGAATTTGGTTCAGGGGAACCGGACTGTGGACGAGTATGAGTCCAAGTTTATGTCATTGGGGAGATATGACCCGGACACGATGGGTAGTGAGACCCGAAAGATATAGAAGTTCATGGATGGATTGAGATTGGCCATCCGGACTAAGCTAGCTCCCTTCGACATTGTGACTTATGAGGAGGTTGTACATAAGGCTCAGTTGTGTGAGCAAGACTTTGAGTGAAATGCCTCCGAGCTTGGAAGAGTCAGTGTTAGGAAGGACAGAGATCGAAAGAGATCCGGGTTTGGAAGAGTGGCCAAGTGAGGTGGCCAAAGGTTTTTCGAGAAGAGGCCTAAGATCGAGGAGGTGCAGGAGAGAGCTGCTAGACCTCCCGTATACCCAGCTTTGACTGCACCGAGGGGTATAAATATTGGAGGACCACGACCTACCACGGATCAGTGTAGGAGATGTGGGAGATATTATGGGACTAGACCATGTCAGGTGCCCCCTGTTTCTTGTTTTAGGTGTGGGAGGCCAGGACATATATCGAGGTTTTGCACTGAGATGATTGAGGTTGCCCCACAGAAGGGCAAGGAGCCAGAGGGAGCTCCAGTTGAGACAGCAGCCCCGAGGAGGAGGGCTACAGCTGAGGAGAAAGGGAAACAAGCTGCGGGTGTGAGCAGAGGAAGAGTACATGCACTGGATCAGGACACCGTAGATGCTTCGACAGATGTGATTAAAGGTACCATCCGAATCTTTGATTTAGAAGCATTAGTATTATTTGATCCTGGTGCCACGCATTCTTTCATATCACCTTCCTTTGCACATAAATTGTTGAAATATGCGAAACCAACATTGATGGATAAAATGTTGATGATTTCCACACCCATGAATGATAGTCAATTGACTGAGCATGTATGTAGAGATTGTAAGATAAAGATAGAGGGGAAGGAAATGATAGCCAATCTGATTTTATTGAATATGAATGATTTTGATGTAATTTTGGGAATGGATTGGTTGGCTACCAATCGTGTTGTGATGGATTGTCATGCCAAAACATTGATGTTTTCAGGATTAGACAATCTTATTGTAAACTTTGATAAAAAGAAATGATATGAAACTAGCATGTTTGTTGTAAATAAAAGGAGTATGATTTTAAATTCATATTGCTTGAGAGATAAATTTATTGTTCATGATAAATATTGAATGTGGAGTGATGGTTTATGTTACTAACGATGGAGAGGATATTGTGAAGGGTTCATTGCCTATGTGGTCGATATAGATGAGGCACACCCGGAATTGAAGGACATACCCGTAATTACAGATTACCCTGATGTCTTTCCGGATAAATTACCAGGACTACCACCTGAAAGGGAAATGGAATTTTGCATTGAGTTAGTGCCTGGAACAGAGCCGATATCGAAACCACCCTATAGAATGGCTCCGATAGAATTGGAAGAGCTAAAGAAGCGGCTGCAAGAGTTGCTGGAGAAGGGGTTTATTAGACTGAGTGTCTCACCTTGGGGAGCACCAGTTCTATTTGTAAGGAAGAAGGATGGAAGCCTCTGACTGTGTATAGATTACCGGTTGTTGAATAAGGCCACCATTAAGAACAAGTACCCCCTTCCAAGAATCGATGATTTGTTGGATCAGCTCCAGGGAGCCGAAGTATTTTCTAAGATAGATCTGCGGTCAGGGTACCATCAGTTGAGGATCAGGAGTGGAGATGTACCCAAGACAGCATTTCGTACCCGTTATGGCCACTACGAGTTTTTGGTGATGCCATTCGGATTGACAAATGCTCCCGCAGCATTTATGGCATTGATGAATGACATATTCAAGCCATACCTGGACAAGTTTGTAATAGTGTTCATTGATGATATTTTGGTGTATTCCAAGTCCAGGGAAGATCATGAGGAGCACTTGAGGATAGTTCTGCAGACCCTCCGAGAGAAAGAATTGTATGCCAAACTCAGCAAATGTAACTTTTGGTTGGAACAGATCTCATTTCTGGGGCATGTCGTGTCAAAGGATAGGGTATCAGTGGATCCATCCAAGATAGAGGCAGTTGTGCAGTGGGAACAGCCCAAGACAGTAACTGAGATCAAGAGTTTTCTGGGATTGGCAGGATATTATCGGAGATTTGTAGAGGGTTTCTCCAGACTAGCTGCTCCGTTGACACGCCTCAGGCGTAAAGACGTTAAGTTTGTGTGGGATGAGGCGTGTGAGAGGAGTTTTGAGGAGCTTAAGCGTCGATTGACGACTGCTCCAGTTCTCACCATTCCTACCAGCTCAGGAGGATTCTCGGTGTATACGGATGCATCACACCAGGGACTGGGCTGTGTGCTTATGCAGGATGGGAAGGTGGTTGCCTATGGATCTAGATAGTTGAAAGATCATGAGAGGAACTACCCGACACATGATTTGGAGTTGGCGGCTGTAGTATTTGCATTGAAAATATGGCGCCACTATCTCTATGGTGAGAAATTTCAGGTGTTCACAGATCATAGGAGCCTTAAGTACCTGTTCTCACAGAAAGAGCTGAATATGAGACAGAGGAGATGGCTCGAACTCCTGAAAGACTATGATTGTGAAATCATGTACCACCCGGGTAAGGCAAATGTAGTTGCCAATGCTTTGAGTAGAAAGAACCTTGGGTTGGTGTCATATATGATGGTACGGGAACATGAATTGTTAGAACACTTTATGAACCTCAGTTTGGATGTAACCCCACCTGGATCTGAGAGACTTGGGATCATGGCTAGTTTAAGACTGGAGCCAGAATTGATTGGCCGTATTCGGCAAGCCCAGCAGAGTGATCGACGGTGCATCGATTGGCTGAGGCAGGTACAGACAGGTGTGGGTATTGATTTTGAGCAGAGTGCTGATGGCTTATTGAGGTTCAGAGGCAGAGTATGCATTCCCAGGGATCCTGAGATCAGGAGAATGATTTTATCAGAGGCTCACTCATCGAAATATACGATACATCTGGGAAGTACCAAGATGTATCAAAACCTTCGGAAGGTTTATTGGTGGTCTGGAATGAAGAGAGATATTGCTGAATATGTCGCTAAGTGTCTCGTTTGTCAGCAAGTGAAGATAGAGCATCAGAAGCCTGCAGGATTATTGCAGCCTCTACCGATACCGACATGGAAGTGGGAGCATGTCACCATGGATTTTGTGATGGGGTTGTCGAGGACCCGTAGAGGTCATGATGCCATCTGGGTTATTGTGGACCGATTGACTAAGTCCGCCCATTTCTTGGCTATGAGAGCTACCGATACACTGAGTCAGTTGGCGAACCTGTATATTCGAGAGATAGTACGGCTACATGGTGTACCAGTGAGCGTTGTTTCTGATAGGGATGCCCGCTTTACTTCCCATTTTTGGGAACATTTTTAGGAAGCGCTGGGGACCCGACTGAGTTTTAGCACCGCTTTTCATCCTCAGACAGATGGGCAGTCAGAGAGGACTATACAGACCCTCGAGGATATGTTGAGAGCGTGTGTGCTGGATTTTAGAGGCTCTTGGGATGACCACCTACAGTTAGCCGAGTTCACTTATAATAATAGCTATCATGCTAGTATCGGGATGGCACCCTATGAGGCATTATACGGGCGTAGATGCCGTTCCCCTATTGGATGGGAAGAGGTTGGTGACAGACAGATTTTTACTCCGAACTTAGTGCAGCAGGCATCTGAGGACGTCCAGTTGATATGTGAGAGATTACGGACAGCTCAGAGCCGGCAAAAGAGTTATGCTGATAAGAGACGAAGACCACTGGAGTTTGATGAGGGTGAGTCGGTGTTTCTGAGGGTATCACCATCGAAGGGTATTATGAGATTTGGTAAGAAGGGCAAGCTGAGCCTTAGATATATCGGACCCTTCGAGATTTTGGAGAGAGTGGGAGATAAGGCGTATAGATTGGCATTGCCATCGGACTTGGCAAATGTCCACAACGTCTTCCACGTCTCGATGCTTCGGAAGTATCACCTAGACCCGACACACGTGATAAGATATGAGCCGTTGGAGCTCCATGAGAGTATGACGTATGTTGAGAAGCCGGTTCGGATATTGGACAAGAAAGAGAAAGTGTTGCAGAATAAGACAATTCCCTTGGTGAAGGTGCTTTGGTAACACCACACGGCGGAAGAGGCCACATGGGAATTGGAGAACTTGATACGGGAGAAGTACCCCCAACTGTTTGAAGAGTGACTTGGTTCTAATTTGGAGGACCAAATTCCTTGAAGGAGGGGAGAATGTAAGACCCCGTATATGTATAAGGGTAACGTGTGTAATTGGATCAAATAATATGAATGGACTTGTAATGTAAAGTATGATTGATGTAAGTCCATGGATTCAATGTATGTATGTGTAATATAAATTGTAACGTACATACAAGTTTCATTGAGTATGAATACGAAGAAATGAGTTCTAGAAAGTGATGGATGTGATTGAGACTCAAGATGAGTAGTGTGGTAAAATGGAATGGAGTTATGCTTCCATTTGGTTTTATGTAGCATACCTTTGAACATACAATGAATGCACACAAGTTTCAATGTGCATAAGGTATGAATGGATGCCATTTTCAAGTTATAAAGGTGGATGGATGAGAAAATGGCCATGGAAATAGATTAAGGATGTGTTGGTATGAGTTGCAGCAATGAAACTGCAGGAAATCTGGAAAACATGAGGTCCAGATCGATCTCATAGGATGAGAGATCGATCTGGAAGAGCCAGAATGCTCTTATTTGGGCGAAAGAATAGAGCAGATCGATCTCCAATGGAGCCAGATCGATCTGCCAAGCATTCTGTAGTGAAAAGATCGATCCTCAAGCACCCAGATCGATCTCCTTAGCTCTCTGTTTGGGACCAGATCGATCTCATGCTTCGACAGATCGATCTCATGCTTCAACAGATCGATCTCATTTCTTCGACAGATCGATCTCAGGCTTAAAAATACCGTGAAAAAGAGGGATTTTAAGGGACCAGATCGATCTCCTCTTGGACCAGATCGATCTCCCCAAGCTATTTCTATATAAGGAGAGCTGAAAATTTGGAAATCTCGAAAAAACATATTAACCTCCTATTTTCAACCCAAAAACCTAACTTTCCCTCTCTAAAATTAGCCATTTTCAGTGAGATTTGGAGAGAGATCATTAGAGGCAAAGTTGTTCCTATCAAAGAGAAGAACAACATAGTGAGAGGGCATCTTGCCATCTTTGGAATTGAAGGAGTTAAGGGCATTACCATTTGGAGCAAGAAGAGAAATCATATTGGTAAGATTCTAACACTCCAATCCAAATGCATTAGCTATTTAATTGATTTTGGAGTTGATTGATATGAGTATTGATGGATAAACTACCTAGGAATGTAGTGGAATTGGTGTGACCTAGAAATCTAAAAGGGGTATAATGTGAGGATATGTGGGATTAAATGAGCCTATGAATTATGGCATGCTAAAGTTGTTATTGGGGTAATGTTTATGATTTTAAATGGTTAAATGAGATTACATTGTGAGTTTGGAAGAATTGTGGAAATGGGTATGTATATGATTGATAAATGCCATAGTGAGGGGATTCATGGAATATGAACACTATGAGCTTAATGTCGATTTAATATCGATTTTGAATAAGTTAATAGGCCTAAGAAGGTCCATAGACTCGAGCTATGGGTAAAGTAATGAAACGAGGCTAAATAAGCTTTAATAGATTAAATTGACTATAGCAAGCACAAGGGTTGCAATATTTGGATCGAATATAATGCGGGATACGATTTTGTGCAGTCCCGAAGAGTTCGTTGAAGGCGAACCGAACCGTACGAGTAAGCAGCTTAAGGAAGTGGAATCACGCATCGCGATTCCAGCTAAGGGAATTTTGTGAGTATATAGAGGTAGCTGCTCGTACTTTGAACTTGTGGATGAATATCGGGTGTTTTTATGAAATGCATGATTGCTCAAATAAATGTTGATGGTATTCGTGAATGATGATGAGTATATGCGTGGTTCTGGATTTGAAGTGAATTTTATGAAATGGGATAGTAAGGCTAATAATTGCATAAATCTAATGTTTTGATGCTTTTCAAAATGAATTGCTTGGTTTTAAGCAAGCTTGTAGATAGGTCGGCTAGTATTGTAATGTTGTTGTGGAAAAGCATTTGTGAGTGCTAAACCCGAATTGCCTGGATTGATAAATTATATATGAGCCGCCTATCACATTTGTATGACATAAATCGCGCTAGGGCCTCGCTCGCGCTGGATTTCTATGTTTTCACTTGTGTGAAACGTGCTTGAGCTTAGCTCGCACTTTGAATTTGAATCGTGATGATGTTTATAAACCGTACTGGAGCTTACGCTCGTACGTGGATTTAAGTGGTTTTTCTTATGCATATAACTGTACTGGAGCTATGCTCGTACATGGTTTCTTCATATTTTATGCATAAATGCCGTACCAGAGCGTTGCTCGTACAAAGTGATTGGTTTGATGCATGAATTCGCGCTAGAGCGTAGCTCGCGCTGGTTTTCACACTGTGGTATGTATAAGGCCGTGGAGAGAGATACGGATTAACTCAGGGAACCCAACAGGCCTGACAGACCTCTTAGGTGGGGTGAGGGTGAGGGGCTAGGACCTGTATCAGGGAACCCAACAGGGGCGAGCAAGGCCATGAGGGGCTAGGACCTAGTATTGAGGTTACTCCCACGCGCTCTTGAGACTATAAAGGTTACACTTGGTATGGGGTAGATAAGACCTATGGCAGGCACCCCCAACCATGTTATGGGTCCACGGAGTACGATGTACCGTGTATATCACATGGAGTACGATATACCGCATGGTGGTTACTTGATTTGAGAAAGTCTGGCGGAGAACTAACCCACCTTCGTGCCAGCATGATACCCCGCACACCGAAATCCATGTGGTCTGGGATGATATGTGACGATTGGCCAACGTAGTCACTTGAGATATAGTAACCTGTCTCCTTGCTTGATTTACTTACTACCACATGATTTTAAATCTCTAAGTGTGATTTGTGATTGTTTAAGGTAGACCCAAAGGAGGGGTCGAGCCTCGTGGATTTGATTTGTGAAATGGAAATGAGGTTGTGATTGTGAGTAGTTGTGATGTGATTGTATGTGATGAGAAAGAGTTTTATGACGTGGGTTTAAAAAGGAGGTTTCTTAATGAATTGCCCTTTTTATGAATTTAAATGAGATCGAGCATGAGATGATTTATACATGATGTTTTACCATGTTTTATATGCCAATTTTACATGACTTTGATACATGATATATATGTATACTCATATGGTATAGTTTTATTCCTCATGCTCCTAACATAAAGGATTTATGCATAACACTATCAGCATGCAGATAGAGTAGTTATCTACCATGCTTGCATTATTGCCTTACTGAACGTGTGGTTGCTCATCCCTCTCTATTTTCCCCCCTACAGAGCATGCATAGTAGCCCAGTCAGGACTGAGGCGTGGTATTTTGGACTCCGCTGCGTCTCCATCGCTTAAAGGAATATACACAGTGATTCTTTTTGTATCTAAACAATGTAAAAGCACAGTATTCTTTTGAGTTGTACTTATGGGGGATGTAGATGTCAGTAAAACATGTATTCGTATAAGTACACGATTAAATGCACATGTATGACATCGTTTTAATTAATTGAGAATGAATGAGATATGGTGTTTATTATTGACTCACAGCCCAACAGTGTGTGGTGAGTTAGTTCACGACCGGGTAAGGTAATAGTAAAACGCGAAAAATTTTCAGTGATTTTCGGTTAAAGAGAATGGAATTGGGTCGTGACAGATATAAAGAATACTTTTCAACCATGCCAGTTAAACATTGGCGCACAATCGATTTCTCTTTTCTAAACCGAATTGATTTTCCGTATTTATCTAAATTTGAAGATTTTGGTTGGATGCCTTTTCTAAAAATAAATACTCCCGTACCTCCAAATATCATTCGTGCATTCTTTTCCAATGCCGAACTCACCTTTGATCCCAATGACACTTGTAATATTCTCGGGTTTACAACGTATGTCATGGGAAAATCCATTGCCATAGACACTGAAGTCCTTGCCCAAGCGTTTCACTTACGCGATGAAGGCTTGTCAAACGAAGATGAGGAAGTCCCTTTAGAGTTTGATATTCCCGGGGATAAGGCGAGTGACCTCCCAATGCACCCCCGGTTACTCCACCTCATCATTTCTTGGAACCTTCGTCCTTTTGGTACACGTCACTCCACCCTTAGACGATTAGATAGGTTCTGGCTTCACCACATTCATTCCACCAGTCAAAAACCCAACCTCATCCACTTTATCTATCAAGACTGGTTGAAGATTGTACGAGGTCAAGCCACAACGATCGTGTTTTCGTAACCACTGGCGTACTTCCTCCAGCGACTCGGAATAGATAGCAGTTGCGAAACCTGCAAAATGCCCTCTCCGAAGAGCGTCCTCAACATTGGGACACTCTATCACATGGGCTACTACAAAGACTTTTGGGGCGACTGGAAGAGGAAGCGGGAACAGCCTTCTGCAGCAGCCATGGAGGAAGATCCCCTTGATGAGCCTGCCGATCCACCGACTGCACCGACTGCGCGTCCGCCCTCTCCATCTGCTCAGCCCACTGCACCTGCACCCTCACCTGCTGGCATGGAGCTCATCATGACGATGATGAGTGAGCTCAACCGAAAGATCGATGAAGGCTTTGCCAACCTGCATGCAACTCAACAACGGATGTTCGAGGAACTAAACTGCAAAGTGGATGATGATCTTGCAAATCTTCATGAGGCTCAGGAGGCGATGTTTGATGAGCTTCAAGACACTCGCACTCATGTTGAGGATCTCATGGATCGATTTCCTCCTCCACCATAGGACTTAGTTGCTAGCTCTAGTTTGGTTATATGTTTTCATTACTCTTTGTTTTTTAAACTCAATTTGCTTGAATGAACTACTCTTTGTATTATTGAATGAAATGTTAATTTGAAATGATAGAGTATTGTTTAGACTTCCTTTTTTTACCATTGATATGACAAAAAGGGGGAGAAGAAATAATGTTAAGAACACATGTGTGTGTTAAAACATGTTTAAATCATTTTAAGAATCATATCTAAATGGCTTAAAAGGAATGATTAAAATGAGGGGGAGATAAGAAAGGTTAGAAGCTAAAAGAAAGGGAGAGCTCACAAAAAGGGGGAGCTTCTGAAAATTAACTAAACATGTTGATTGAATAAGTTTTGTCATATCAAAAAGGGGGAGATTGTTGAGTTAATGTATTTTGAATTGACAAAACAAGTAAATTCAATAATATAAAGATGATATAAAAACATGTTTAGAGGTTATCAGTACCAGAACTTAAAGTTCTGTTGATGAGAGATCGATCTGGCTCATGAAAGATCGATCTCCTGGGTTTTCTATAGTTGAGAGATCGATCTGGGTTATGAGAGATCGATCTGCTGGGTTTATCTTGGATGAGAGATCGATCTCAGGAAGACATGAGATCGATCTGCCAAGCCTTGAGCCTGTACAAAGGTATTAAGGAAGAGTAAGATCGATCTATAAGGGTTAAGAGATCGATCTGCCCAATACTGGAGTTAAGAGATCGATCTGATCTATGAAGAGATCGATCTCCCTTAATGCAAAGACAGTAGATCGATCTGTAAGATCGATCTACACTCAAACAGAGAGCTTATGAGATCGATCTGATAAGAAAGAGATCGATCTCCTCAAAGTCAGAGAGTTAAGGAGATCGATCTGAGGTATTGAGAGATCGATCTCCCTACTACGAGATTGCATGGCAGATCGATATGTAGATCGATCTTGCCTCAAACAGAGAGATTGGAAGATCGATCTGCCTGTTCGACAGATCGATCTCCCTTATCATTTTCAAATTAACAGATCGATCTGCCTATTTGACAGATCGATCTCCTTGTGTTATTGTGCTTTGATCTTGCAGGATTTATAACTAAGAGATCGATCTGGCCAAGACGACAGATCGATCTGGCACTCTACTGGAGGTACCCAACAGCTAGTTCTGCAAAAATCTCAACGGGAAAAATAGCATTTAATGCTCCAACTACCAATCCTTCAGTATTTAACCAAGCATTGAAGACAATGAGAATAGAGACACTATTGCTGTACATTTCTTACATTCTCAAGCTTTCAATACTTTCATTCCTTGTGTCTTCATTCCTCATTTATTGAGATCTATTGTATAAGCTTAAGAGCAAAAGCTGTATTTGTCCTACCCACATTAAAGCTTCATTTTGTATTCATTCCTACCTTAAGTGAGAAGAGGATTGTTCCTCAGTGAGATAAAATTGTAAAAGGTTGAATACATTTTTGTATTGCAAAGGGTAGAGAGGTTATTCCTTAACCTGAAAAAGGAACATTGTAACTTCTGTTGAAGGAGAGTAAGAAAGCACTTGACAAGAAGGTCAAGCAGAGAGGACGTAGGCAAGAGTTTGGCCGAACCACTATAAACGATTGTGTTTGTTTCTCTCTTCCCTATCTTGCATTAAATTGTTTGATTTTATTATTATGCTCATTATCATTTGCTGATTGAAATTGGATTAAATTAAAATTTGCCATTAACGTTAGAAAATCGATTCACCCCACCTCTCGGTAGAGCCAACAAAATTTACCTGAAAATTTATGAAATTGTGTAGCTCGACAATCGACGTCAAACGAGAGCTCGAGACAGCCTCGATTTGCATACTAGCATAGAATCTCGAGTAAGTAAGCTTTATTTACGATAATTTGCATCGTTATGCATGCTACGGATTTAATTTTCGTATTAATTAAATTATATTTTGGAAAGTCGAATAAATTGTCGTAAATAATAAATTTAGCTATTCAAGAATTAGAACGAGGCCCAAGAAATTTTTGGTAGGCCCAATGAGCCCAATAGGCCTCGATAATGTGAAAATTAAGTGAAAAATGGGCTCAAAGCCGATTAAGGTCCATTAAGATGCAATCGGGCCCAATAGGGGTAAATGGGCCCAATGATTTAAATTAAGCCCAGAAAATAGGAAATACAATTAAATTGTATAATATCTGACCTGAGGAATAATTATACGTAGTTTCGGACATTGGATTGGGAATAAATCGGACTGTGTGACTAGACAGCAGGGGAAAAGGAAAGGTCAGACTCTACAGAAAAATAAGGTAAGGGAATTCTACGAACTGCTAGAGGTAACTTTACGAAATTTCAAAGTCATATGCAGTCTTTTAAATTATCTGTAGGGTCTAGAAGTAAATAAATAATTTTAGTGCCCCGAATGGGTAAATTTACCAAAATACCCTTGTTAAGGGTAAAATTTACAACTTTAGGAAAAATTGGGAGGAGCAAGAACAAGAGGTTCCTGCTCATTCTGGAGGTGTTTTGATGCATACATGAGTAGGCTGGCTAACCTTGAAAGAAAAATGCACAACATTTCATAGTTTCAACGATGAAATTGTTTTGAAAACTGTTTTGAGGAAACAGAGCCGCCTACGTGTTTTTATTGACATGTGACGTGCTAGAGCTCAGCTCGCATGATATTTTGAGCTGTGTGATACATGCATTGGTGCTGGAGTCCAACTCGCACTAGATTATATATATATATATGATTTTCGTGACACGGTGCTAGAGTCTAACTCGCACCAGATTTTACATGATTTTCGTGACAGGGTGCTAGAGTGTAACTCGCACCAGATTTTCCACATGATTTGATGAGAGTGCTAGAGCTTAGCTCGCACTAGTTTTACTTGATTTGATGAGAGTGCTGAGCTTCGCTCGCACTGATTTTATGAGAACATGTGATTAGCCATGCTTGGAGCATCGGGTAGACTGTGTGTCACCGATTAAATAGGCTCGCACGTGCGTTTTGAGACATGGCATGAGTATAGAGATATGATATGGGTCCACGGAGTACGATGTACCATGCAAGTAGCATGGAGAATGATGTACCGTGTGGTATCTTCGGATACGGGGTATCTTCGGATACGGCATCTTCGGATGCGTGGGATCGGATAAGACTGACGGGTTGGATTGACCCACCTCTCGGGCGGTTCTCGATCAGGGTGAGACCCCGCACACTAGGATCCGTGTAGCAGAGGGGCTCACGAGGACACACGGCCATAGTCCTGGTTATTACCGATATACATATGTTGCCTAGTCTCGCATGTTGATGATCTTGACGATGATTGAAACTGGGTTTTAAACTAAATGTGCATGATGATTATTTCCATGCTTTTTAAACCCATGTGTGATGTAAACTGATTTTCGTGATTTTGTGTGAGTCAGGACCACCCGAGGGATGGGTTGAGTCCTGGATTTGTTGTGAAATTTTAAATGAGAAAGAAATGATTTAAAAAAAGTTGCATGTTGAATTTTCCATGCGAACATGTTTTACATGACATCATGAATCATTGCATCAGTTTTGAAATGTGTGGAGAAAGGGTGGTTTATGCATGGCACCACGTTCATGTAGGTAGTATGGTTACCTACTTGTTCGTAGGATTGCCTTACTGAGCTTGATGTGCTCACCCCTTTCATTTTCTCACACAGATAATCTCCAGTAGATGTTGAGGCGACTGAGTACTGCATTCCGGATATCTGCCGCTACCCATCACTTAAGGTATATACACTTGTACATATTGTATCTAAATAAGCATAGCACACTAACATGTTTGTAAGTAACTTTAGGGGATGTATAAATATTGTAAACATTTATAAATGACTGAGAAGTGGGACTGGCATTGACGCACAGCCCAATTGTTAGTGGAGTGTGGTCACGATCAGAGAACAGGTAAGCATGAAAGAAAATAATAAAATGCGAAAAATTTACTCTGATTTTTGGGTAGTTTTGGGTCGTGACAAGATCGATCTGCTAAACATTCTGTAAATGAAGAGATTGATCTTTAATGCAAGTAGATCGATTCCCTTAGCTCTCTAGTTGGAGCAGATCGATCTCCTCCCTAGCCAGATCAATCTCATTAACTCTTTGCCTGAGACAGATCGATCTCAAGCCTTCGACAGATCTATCTCATGCCTTCAAATGTCGTGAAAATGAGGAATTTTAAGAGGACCAGATCGATCTCCACCCAATGTAGATCGATCTCATCAAGCTAATTCTATAAATAGGAGCAGTTGGATCTGCAGATTTTGGGAAAACAATCTCACTCTACCATTTTCAATCCAAAAACCTAGCTTTCTCACTCCTAAATTCGTCCATTTTCATAAAGATTTGAGGGAAGACTATTAGATACAAAGTTGTTCACATCAAAGAGAAGAACAACATAGCTTGGAGTCATTGCCCCATTTGTTGTATTGAAGGAGCTAGGAGCATTGTCATTTGGAGTGAGAAGGAAATCCAAAGAGGTGAGTTTCTAAAGCACCAATTCAAGTTTATCAGTTTAGTTATTGATTTTAGAGTTGATTGGAGTGCATATTAATGGTAAAAACTATCTAGAATGCAATGGAACAATTATAACCTAGAAATGGGTTAGTGTGAGAAAGTGAAATGTATTGGAATTAATGATGAATGAGATATCTTAAGGTGATAATGATGTTATGAGTATGATTTTAAGATGGTGTTATGGAATGAATTGTGAGACTTACCCAAAAAGGGGTAAAATATGTATTTAAGGCTTTGGGTGAAATGCATAAATGAATGAGAGAGTAAGGGTAGAGTATTTCACATCAAGTCCTAAACAAGTAACTAAGTGAGTTACTAGATAAATTGATTGGAAATGACTTGATGATGACCAAATGCAAAATGGGCCAAAATTAACGAAATAGGCTCAATGAAATATATTGACAAGTTGAAGTCAAAATGTGAGTTAGCAACATTAACTCAAGTGATTGGTGAATGATTTGCAGCTTTTGAGGATACATCGGGAGCAAGTTGAGCCAAAGCGCGAGAAGGTAAGAGGAAGAGAGTTGCACCCCGAATAAATCGAGGTAAGGGAATTGTGTGGAATCTTAGAGATATTTGTGCGCAATTTGGGGTGCATAATGCTTTTCTAGAATGCATGTGGTAATAGGAAATGAAATGGGTGATTGAAGGGCAAGAGATGGGTTTCTGAGAAATGTGCATGAAAACAAAAGCATGATGCTTTGAAAATCCTGTTTTATTGCTTTTTAGCAAGTGATGAGTAGGCTGACATTTGAAATGATTTGCAAAAGAAATGATTTGATATGGTTTATAACCATACTTTGCAAAGATTTAAGCCACCTACATGGATTTTGTGAGAATGAAAGCGTGTTAGAGTATGACTCGTACGAGATTTGATGTGTTTTATACGCATGAGTGCTGGAGCTTAGCTTGCACTAATTTTCACATGGATTTATATGATGTTGTGTTGGAGCTTAGCTCACACAGATTTTATATTGGTTTTGACATGGTGCTGGAGCATAGATGACATGATTGATAGTCGTGCTAGGAGTAATCTCCACCATATTTGTTGTCGTGCTTGAGATTACACGCACGTGGTTTTATGACATGATTGATAGTCGTGCTAGGAGCTTCGGGTAGACTGGGTGTCATACCGATTAAATAGGCTCGCACGTGTATTTTGAGATGTGGTATGATATGATGTGTTGATATGGGTCCACGAAGTACGCTGTACCATGCAAGTAGCATGGAGTACGCTGTACCATGTAAGTAGCATGGAGTACGCTATACCATATTGAGATTGTGATATGCCATCTTTAGACGATGTTGAGATCTGCTGTGGATCGACGGGCTGGACGTGACCCACCTCACTTGTGGAAGCAGATAGAGGTGATACCCCGCACACCTGATCAGTGTAGTTTGGGATCACAACATATGGCTATAGTCCTAGAGGATATTTTCCTATTATAAAGCCTATCTCACTTGTCTCTTATTTATGAATGAATCCATGTTTTGAAATGTATTGTGAGTCAGGACAGTCCGAGGGAGGGGCTGAGTACTGACAAGTGTTGAGGACAAGTGTTGAGTTTTATTGAGATGAGAAAGTATGATAATGGCTTTAAAGTGCACTTATGCATGATGGTTATTCCATGCTTTGAATTTGATTTGTACACTGAGTTTGAATAACATGACTTCTTTACATGCCATTAACACAAGCATGAACTAATGCTTTTGAGGTTTGAATGAGAAATTGTATGGTTTTGAGCATGGCATCACGATCACGTAGATAGTGCAGTATCTACCTATTCGCATGATTGCCTTACTGAGCGTGTTGTTTGCTCACCCCTCTTATTTTTTCCTCTCTATAGAGTTTTGAGTATAGACTGAGAGCGACTGGATGCTTTTCCCTTTTTGGTATTCGCTGCATCCCATCACGTAAGGTATACACACTTGGATAATTTTGTATATAAACTTTCTATAGCATAGTAGCATTTTGAATGTAATCATTGGGGATGTAAAGTAATGTAAACACATGCAAACAACAACTCTGATTTATTTATACAAGTGTTTACTTCTAAATTATAATGCAAATTAAATTGTTATGGTTGGATGAGGTAGACATTGACACACAGCCCAATTGTTGAGAGTGTAGCTGATCACGGTCGACGTAAGGTAAGAACGAATAATAAATAAGGTATAAAAAGTGAAAAATTTGTAATGATCTTTGGTAAGTTGAGGGTCGTGACAGAAGTTGGTATCAGAGCTGAGTTGGTCTGACGTGTGTCGGTGTCTAAAGTACTTAGTAAGTAGAAAAATTACATCCCCATGTTACTGTGCTTGTTTAGATACAATTGTGTGTGTTGATGAGTTGACTAAGAAATTGATGTGAATGTAGGGAATTGAGCATTATGCCTAACACCAGTCGCTGTAGAGGGGAGAGAGCGCAAGCTAGAGACCGTAGAGGTAGGCCTGGGGGTAGTGTTGAGCCAGAAACACACGAGACTCAGGAAGAGATTGAGGTAGAGGCTGAGGTTGAGCATGCTCCACAGGGTCCAGAGGAGAGACCTGAGAGTACTGAGGCTCGCTTCGCGAGGATTGAGCGGAGCATAGAGATGATCTTGGAGTTGGTCACTCAATCTTTACCTGGAGTTGGGGGCATACAGAGTCTCACTACACAGGGTGATGCCGAGCAGGCGGCAGCTCCTGAGGCAGGAGCACAACCAGTCCAGATACCTCAGACAACGGATACACCTACACCCCCACCCGCACATGATATGCCTACGCCTGTTACTATAACACAGGGCAGTAGAGGCTGGGGTTACGGTTGTGATTTGGATAGACTGCGAAAGTTTCAAAAGTTTGGACCACCGTCTTTCAATGGAGTTAAAGACCCAGTAGCTGCAGAGGATTGGATAAATGAATTTGAGAAGTTATATGGTTTCTTTGAGTGCACTACTACCGAGACGGTAACGTTTGTCGCATTCATGCTGAAGGGATCAACAGAACATTGGTGGAAATCCACCAGGCCTATTTTGAGAGCCCGGTGTACAGAGATTAGCTGGGATATATTTTTGGAGGCTTTTCGGGGATAGTATGTCCCAGATCTACACAACGAAAGATAAAGATAGCATTTTTGGGACTGACCCAAGGGAGTAGGACGGTGGATGAGTATGAGATAACTTTTATCTCCCTAGGCAAATATGATCCTAATACGATGGGTAATGAGGATGAAAAGATCCAGAAGTTTATGGATGAACTTAGACCAACCATCTGGTCCAGATTGGTTCCCTTGGATATACCGTCCTACGAGGAGGCAGTGTGCAGGGCGTAATTATGTGAGCAAGATGTTGATAGAATCGCCTCAGAGTTTGGAAGGGTTGGTACAGTGAGGGATAGAGATAAGAAGAGACCAGTACTAGATAGGGGCTTTAGTTATAAGGGAAGCAAGAGGTTTTTTGGAAAGAGGCCGAGGATTGAGGAGATTCGGGAGAAGATAGTTAATCTTCCCATGTATCCGGCCATAGGTACAGCTAAGGGAATTATGATTGGAGGGCCATGGCCTAGTACAGAACAGTACAGCAAGTGTGGTAGGTACCATGGTACTCGACCATGCTTGGACCTCCTACAGTATGCTTCAGATGTGGAAAACCATGGCACATAATCTGGGATTGCCCAGAGATGACAGAGAGAGTCCCATAGAAGGGCAAGGAACTAGAGAGAGCTCCAGTTGGTACAACTGCTTCGAGGAGGAGGGTTACAGCCGAGGAGAAGGGGAAGCAGGCAGTGGGCATGAGCAGAGGTCGAGTGCATGCACTAGACTAGGACACTGTGGAAGAACATGTTTATTATAAATAAAAGAGTATGATCTTGGTGCCACACATTCCTTTATTTTGAAATAATAAACATGCCCACTGCCTGCTTCCCCTTCTCCTCGGCTGTAACCCTCCTCCTCGAAGCAGTTGTACCAACTGGAGCTCTCTCTAGTTCCTTGCCCTTCTATGGGACCACACATTCCTTTATTTTGAAATAAAGTGAAAGAACATGTTTATTATAAATAAAAGAGTATGATCTTAATACATGATGTTTGAGAGATGAATTGTTTATCCACTATATATGTTATTGTGATGATTTGTGTTACTAATGGTGGAAAGGATAATGTGAATGGTTCATTACTTATGTGATTGAGATGGATAAGGCACGTCTGGAGTTGATAGACATCCAGGTGGTCAGAGAATTTTTAGATGTCTTTTCGGATGAATTACCAGGGTTACCTCTAGATAGAGAGATAAAGTTTTGCATAGATTTGGCACCTGGTACAGAACCGATATCCAAGCCACTGTACAGAATGGCTCAAATTGAGTTGGAAGAATTAAGGAAGTAGTTACAAGAGTTGCTAGAGAAGGGGTTTATCAGGTCGAGCGTTTCACCTTGGGGAGCACCGGTTCTATTTGTAAGGAAGAATGATGGAAGCCTTCGACTGTGTATAGATTATCGGTTGTTAAATAAGGCCACCATAAAAAATAAGTATCCCATTCCATGCATCGATGACTTGTTGGATCAGCTTAGGGGAGCACAGGTCTTATCTAAGATAGATCTGAGATCTGGGTATCATCAGTTGAAAATTCAGGATGGAGATGTACCCAAGACAGCTTTCTGCATCCGGTATGGACATTATGAGTTTATGGTTATGCCATTCGAATTGACAAATGCTCCCGCAGCTTTTATGTCGTTAATGAATAAGGTATTTCACCAGTATTTGGATCGTTTTGTTATTGTGTTTATTGATGATATACTGGTGTACTCAAAATCTAGAGAGAAGCATGAACAACATCTAAGGATAGTGCTATAGACCCTCAGAGAGAAGAAGTTGTACGCTAAACTCGGTAAGTGAGACTTTTGGTTGGAACAAATATCTTTTATGGGTTATATAGTATCGAAAGATGGAGTGTCAGTGGATCCATCAAAGATTGAGGCAGTGTGTTGGCTCTACCGAGAGGGGGGTGAATCGGTTTTCTAGTGAAAATGCTAAATTTAAGCTTAATTGAATTTTACTGCAAGTAATAAAAGAATAAGCAATAGAGTATAGTGCAATAAATTAAATGAGATAAGGGAAGGAAGCAGAAAACTCAGTAATTTATAGAGGTTCGGCCAATCGCTTGCCTACGTCCTCTCTTCTTGACCTTCTTGTCAAGAGCTTTCTTTCACTATCACAATAGTTGATACAGTCTCCCTTTTTAAGGTTAAGGAATAACCTCTTTACCCCTTTTTACAAAGATAAGTATTCACCCCTTACAAAATTATCTCACAGAGGAACTCTCCTTTTCTCTCTTGGATTAAGGATGAATACAAATAGAAACTTTCTTTGTGGGTAGGAAGAATAACTTCTACACAAGCTATTTAACATAATAGAATCAATGTGATGTTGAAGACAAAGGGAATGTTAAGAATGATCTCTTGAGAATATTCAGAATTTACAGCACAAGTCTCTCTTTTTTCCAGTGTCTTCAATGCTTGGTTTTATACAGCAGGATTGGTAGTTGAAGCATTTAATGCTATTTTTTCCGTTGAAGATTTTATAGAAAGAGCCATTGGGAACATTTGAAGCAAGGGGATCGATCTCATATTTGTAGAGATCGATCTTATAATTTGAAAAATATTAGTGAAGATTGATCTGTCGAACCCTCAGATCGATCTGATAAACTCTCTGTTTGAAGTAAGATCGATCTCCAGATCGATCTAGCAAGTATTCTCGTAGAGGGGAGATCGATCTCTAATCACCCTAGATCGATTTCCTAAACTCTTTGACTTTGAGGAGATCGATCTCTATCCATATGAGATCGATCTCATAAGCTCTCTGTTTGAACATAGATCGATCTACGGATCGATCTAAGACTTTTAACCTTTGCCATAGAGGAGATCGATCTCTTCTTAGACCATATCGATCTCATAGGTATTCTATAAGTTAAAGATCGATCTCATAACCTTTAGAGATCGATCTCTCATTCCTTACCATCCTATACATGTCTTTTTGAGTTTTTGATCCTTTATCAGATCGATCTCATATTCTCATGAGATTGATCTCTCATCTCATGAGATCGATCTCTCATCCTTTAATATCCAGTTTCTGGCAAAGACATGTATTTAATTAACCTCTTAACATGTTTAAAACATTTCTAGATTTATAATATCCATTATTGAATTACTGTTTTGTCATTTCAAAATATATTAACTTAACAATCTCCCCCTTTTTGATATGATAAAACTTATTCAATAAACTAATTTTATAAACATGTTTAGTTTCCCCCTTAACATTATGCATCCAGTTTCCTGGTTTCAAAAGCTCCCTCTCTGTTCAAAAACTCCCCCTTAATTTAAGCTCCCCTTATCTCCCCCTTAATTTAAGCTCCCCTTAACATATTTTCTTAACATATTCTCTTCTCCCCCTTTTTGTCATATCAATATCAATTAAGGCATAAAACCATGTATTAATAAAGCATATATCAAGAAATCACTAAGCATAATATTGAATCTTAATTATGTCAGTTCAAAATATATAAAGATATATGTTCAACCAACAAACAGGTTTCAAAATATCAACACATCGAGGGCAATCTAAACATGCATGCCCTAAGATGGAGGAGGAAAGCGCTCCAAAAGTTCTTCAACTCGTGTGAGGGTGACCTGCAACTCATCAAACATGGCCTGCTGTATGGCATGGAGATTTGCAAAACCTTCATCCATATTCCTACTAAGCTCTATAACCATAGCCATAAGTATTCTATCGCCTCGGAAGATGAGGCAGGTGCAATAGGCTGAGCAGCAGACGTAGGAGGAACCTCAATAGATGACGAGGTAGGCTCAGCTGGTATATCCTCTTCCATAACTGCCTCATGATGGGTTTCATGTTTCTTCCTCCATTGACCGTGGAAGTCTTTGTAATACCCCATATGGTGAAGAGTGCCAATATTTAGAACACTTTTTACAGAGGGTACTTCATCGGTCTCACAAGAACAGTCAACCTCGAGTTTTTATAGTAGGTAAGTAAGGGGTTGAGGAAGGACTATTGTTGTGGCTTGACCTTGCACGATTTTTAGCCAATCTTCGTAGATGAAGTGGACTAGATTCGATTTTTGGCTTTGAGAAGTATGAAGATAATGGAGCAAAAAATGGTCTAGTTTTCAGACTGTAGAATGTCGGGTACCAAATGGTCTGAGGTTCCAAGAGATGAATAGGTGGAGTAACCTAGGGTGCATGGGTAGGTCACTCGCCTTATCTCCGGGAAGGTTAAATTCGAGTGGTACCTCCTCTTCTTCATTAGTCAAACCATCATCTTCGATCTTAAACACTCGGGCTAAGAGATTTGTGTTTACGAAAATCGTTTTGGCCATGACGAATGTTTTAAAATCTAGAATTTTACAGGTATCGTCAGGGTCACAGATAAGCTTGGCGTTTGAGAAGAATGCCCTAATGATGTTTAGAGGTGCAGGTGTGTTTATCTTGAGAAATGGAAGCCAGCTAAATTCTTCTATTTTTGACAAATATATGAAGTCTATACGATTAAGGAATCAAAAGTCAATGGTCCTCCAGTGTTTTATGGGCATTGTGGAGAAGTATTCTTCATATCTCTTCCTTTTTGCAGGTGTTTAAAAACACCTGCTGAAGGTAGTGACAGAAGACGAAGAAAGAGTGGATGGTTGTGAGGAGGAGGGTCTGGACTCTTTGTTGGCAGCTCTCTTAATGCGAGGCATTATCAAATCAGTCAAAACTAACCAAGATGGTTCTAAATTGTTCTCTAACAATGTCCTAGGTAATGGAACAGTTCAATAGGTGCCTTAATGATGATTTAAGCAAAAACCAAAGGAATGTTTTAAGAAAATTCGACAATGTAACTAGAATGAAGATTGATGAAAAAGATTGGACAAGAACCTTACCAGAGATCGATCTGCGAGAGAAATTGGAGGAGGAGGCGCGACAGATGGTTAGGGATTTGAAATTTGGCTTTTTGAAATTTAGAGATTTTGAAGCAGTATTTATAGCCTAGGGCTAATGAGATTGATTTGTCAAGGTACCAAATCGATCTTCTACATGATGAGATCGATCTATTATTTAATGAGATCGATCTACAAAATACAGAAGCTTAAGAAGATTGATTTGCCAAATGCAGAGATCGATCTGTAAAATACAGAGGCTGAAGAAGATAGATCTGCCAAATGCAAAGATCGATCTGTAAAATACAGAAGCTTAAAGAGATTGATCTTATGGGATAGAAGATCGATTTGCTTAGTTAAACCTTACTGCTTTAGGCCAATTTGGAGCATGCTAGACCGATCTATATTGAGAGGAGATCGATCTCTCATGCTCTTTTCCCAGAAAAGGTGTTGCAAAATCAGTTGAAAATTAATTTGAAATCAAAGTTTTGAAGGTAATAAATCTTAAGGAGCATTCATAAGTTCTAATTCACCTTTAAGAACACAAAATCTATCTCTATCAAGAGGTTTGGTGAAGATATCAGCTATTTTATCAATATATTCTAGAATGATATCTCCTTTTTGTACATGATCTCTAAGGAAATGATGCCTAATCTCAATATGTTTAGTTCTAGAGTGTTGAATTGGATTTTTAGAGAGATTAATGGCACTAGTATTATCACATTTGATGGAAACTTGCTTCATGTCTACACCATAATCTCTCATTTGTTGCTTAATCCACAACACTTGATCACTACAACTACCAGCTGCTATATATTCTGCTTCCGTTGTGGATTGAGCTACACTATTTTGTTTCTTAGAGAACCATGAGATTAATCTATTCCCTAAGAATTAGCATGTTCCTAAAGTACTTTTTCTATCCATTTTACAGCCTCCAAAATCTGCATCAAAATAAGCATGAAGAGCAAAGGTGGAATCTTTAGGATACCACAATCCTAGAGAGGGTGTGTATTTAAGATACCTAAAGATCCTTTTTGTAGCTAGTAAGTGTGACTCTCTAGGAGAGGATTGAAATCTAGCACATAAACATACACTAAACAAAATATCAGGTCTACTTGCAGTAAGATAAAGCAATGAACCAATCATAGACCTATATAGTTTAGTATCTACACACTTACCACTTTCATCTTTATCAAGCTTGATGTTGGTGCCCATTGGAGTTGCTTGAGGTTTGCAGTTATCCATTCCAAATCATTTGAGCAAATCCTTGGTGTATTTAGCTTGATTGATGAAGGTTCCATCTTTAGTTTGCTTCACTTGAAGTCCCAAGAAGTAAGTGAGCTCTCCCATCATGCTCATTTCAAATTCACCTTGTATGATCTTAGCAAACTCTTGACATAGAGATTCATTAGTTGATCCAAAAATTATGTCATCTACATATACTTGAACAACTAGTAAATTTTTATTCTTATTTTTGATAAACAAAGTTGTATCTACTTTTCCTCTTGAAAATTCTTTTTCTATTAAGAACTTTGAAAGTCTTTCATACCAGGCTCTAGGGGCTTGTTTCAAACCGTAAAGTGCCTTAGAAAGTTTGTAGACATGTTCAGGAAATTCAGGACTTTCAAAATCAGGAGGTTGCTCAACATAAACTTCCTCATTGATGAAGCCATTTAGAAATGCACTTTTTACATCCATTTGATATAATTTAAAGTTTTTGTAGCATGCAAAAGCAAGTAGCATTCTTATTGCTTCTAATCTAGCTACCAGTACATATGTTTCATCATAGTCTATTCCTTTCTCTTGCCTATAGCCTTTTGCAACTAGCCTAGCCTTGTTTGTTATGATCACACTATTTTCATCCATCTTGTTCTTGAAAATCCATTTAGTTCCAATTATAGAGTGATCACTAGGTCTAGGGACTAAATTCCATACTTTGCTTCTTTCAAATTGATTTAGTTCTTCTTGCATGGCTAAAAATCAATTATTGTTATCTAAAGCTTTATTGACATTCTTTGGTTCAATTTGAGATACAAAGGCTATATATTGACATACATTTCTTAGAGAGGACCTTGTTCTACCTCCAAGAGTTGGATCACCTATAATTTCACAATCTTTGACATATCCTAGTTCTCTTGGTGCTCTAAACTCTCTTTCTAGTTCTTCTTCATCCACTTTATTAATGTCAAGTTTTTCTATTAGATCATCTTCTATCTTTGAGGAATCTTTCAAGGTCTCATCAAATATTTCAATATCCTCATCATTGGTTGAACCTTTAGATGCATCGTTTGACTCATCAAATATTACATGTATTGATTCTTCTACCATCAAGGTTCTTTTGTTATATACTCTATATACCTTTGAATTCAAGGAGTAGCCTAAAAAGATTCCTTCATCACTCTTGGCATCAAATTTTTCTAAGTTGTTTTTTCCATATTTAAGACAAAGCATCTACAACCAAAATGGTGAAAATAGCTAATATTAGGCTTCTTTCCCTTATAAAGCTCATAAGGGGTTTTCTTTAAGATTGGTCTAATCATGGCTCTATTTATGATGTAGCATGATGTATTTTATAGCTTCAGCCCAAAAATATTTAGGTAAATTATTTTCACACAACATTGTTCTAGCTATTTCTTATAATATTCTATTTCTTCTCTCAACTACCCCATTTTGTTGTGGTGTCCTAGGGGCTGAAAAATTGTGACTAATTCCTTGATCATTGCAATTTTCATCAAAACCAATATTTTCAAATTCCTTGCCATGATCACTTCTAATGCTAGTTATAGTGTAACCTTTTTCATTTTGGGCTACTTTTGTATAGACAATGAATTTTTCTAAGGCTTCATTCTTTACTCTTAAGAAAAATTTCCAAGTGAACCTAGTGTAATCATCTACAATCACAAACCAATAATGCTTACCACTTAGGCTTGTAGTTCTAGTTGGTCCAAATAGATCTAGGTGAAGTAATTGAAGAGGTCTAGTGATTGATACACTATGTTTAGGTTTAAATGTTGTCCTTTTATGTTTTCCCTTGACACAAGCTTCACAAATTTTGTCATAGTCAAAGGACAACTTAGGTAATCCTACAACAAGGTCTTTTCTAGCTAGCTTAGATAATACATGCATGCTAGCATGACCTAGTCTTCTATGCCACAACCAAGGTTCTTTTTCTTTATATACCATAAGGCATACATTTTCATTTTTAAGTTCATTTAGATAAACAATGTATATGTTACCTTGTCTATGTCCTAGAAAAAGAACTTTATTTGATTTAGGATCTATAACATGACACTTCAAGCTGTCAAAAATTACTTTGTAACCTTTGTCACAAATTTGACAATACTTAGCAAATTATGTTTTAGACCTCTAACAAGTAAAACCTTTTCTAATGAGAAATAGTTATTACCAATTGATCCACTTCCTTCAATTTGGCCTTTGGAGTTGTCTCCAAATGTGACTTCTCCACCAACTTTTGATTTGAATGAGTTGAAGTGGCTTCTATCACCGGTCATGTGTCTTGAGCATCCACTATCCAAGTACCAAGCTTCCTTTGTTTTTGCCTTGTAGCAATGCTCAATCACTTATAATCAACATTCAAACTTTTATCTTAGGTACCCAAATTTTCTTGGGTCCGTTGGAGTTAGTGAATAGAGTTCTTAATCCTTTTAGGATCCATTTTAATATTACATTAATATCTTTTAAGTTAACCACCTCTTTTGGGACCCATATTCTTCTAACTATCCTTCCTCTAAATGTGGTCATCTTCACATTGCAATTATATGATGCATGCCCCCTTTTATTACAATGTGAGCAAGTAGTTGAAGATTTATGCATATTCTTTCTAGCTAAGAAACTTTTGAGGTGAGTTTCCCCACTTTTGCCATCATATCCTAACCCATTTTTATCAAAGAAAGCCCTTTGAGTTTTTAGCATGTGATCTAGTTTTTGTTGACCCATGTAAAATCTAGTAAAGGAATTATGTAAGTTACTATTCTTTTCTTTTAGGTCATGGATTTCAAGATTTGTACTTTCTAATCTCTTTTCACATTCTATCTTATCATTTAGTATTAATTCATTTTCTTTCTTTAGTTTAGAGATTAATTTTTTGTACTTCAAATTCATGCATTCATATTCTAATGCAAGATCATCAAATGCATCTTGTAGTTCATCAAAAGAGTACTCATTGGGATCAGAAGTTACCTTTTCATCTTCAATTGCCATGAAGCATAGATTGGCCATATCCTCATTTGAATCATCATTGAAGCTGTCACTGTCGCTCCATGTTGCCATCATTGCCTTCTTTTTGTGATTCCTATCACTTGATCTTTTTAGAAGAGGATAGTTAAATTTAATGTGTCCAGGTTTTTTGCATTTATAGCATACAATGGTATCTTTTCTACCTGATTCTTCTTATTCTTTCTTGTAGTTTCTCCTACCACTACCCTTTGCTCTCATTCTCATAAATTTATTAAATCTCTTGGCAAACATTACCATTTCGAGATCTTCTTCATTACCACTCTCATTTTTATTCTCTTTCAAATCTTCTTGAGTGTGGATTTTAGAGCTACTCCTACTTTCTTGGGTGGCTCTTCATTTCTCTTTAATTTCATTTCATATGTGATCAATGACCCTATCAATTTATCTAATGTAGTGTGCGGGGGTCTTTGGACTCTTCAATTGCTGTTACCTTAGCTTCCCAAGATTTCGGTAGGCTATTTAGGATTTTCTTAACCATTTTTATATTTGAGTAGATTTTGCCTAAGGACTTTAGTCCATTTATTACATCAGTAAATCTAGTAAACATGTCACTAATTGACTCTCCTTCTTTCATCCTAACTAGCTCATAATCATGTGTGAGCATTCCTACCTTAGTCTCCTTTACTTGAGTTGTGCCTTCATGAGTAATTGCCAATTTGTCCCAAATTTGTTTAGCATTATCACAACCGGAGACTCTATTATACTCATTGGGCCCTAATGCACAAAATAAGGTGTGCATGACCTTTGCATTTAACTGAGCATATTTTATATCATTCGAATCCCACTCATCTTCTTCTTTTGGGATATCTCTTCCCTCTATCCTTTTAGTTGGAGGACCTTTAATTATAATCCTCCATACCTCATAATCATTTGCTTGAATGAAAAGCATCATTCTAGTTTTCCAATAAGCATAATGTTCACCATTGAACATGGGAGGCCTAACTGTAGGGTGCCCTCTCCTACTAGACTGGTTGCTACATTGCTATGAGCCATTAGATCGTTTTAACTCTTAGGAAGTTATTCCTTAATGATCAAAGAGTCCGAGCTCTGATACCAATTGTTGGCTCTACCGAGAGGGGGGTGAATCGGTTTCTAGTGAAAATGCTAAATTTAAGCTTAATTGAATTTTACTGCAAGTAATCAAAGAATAAGCAATAGAGTATAGTGCAATAAATTAAATGAGATAAGGGAAGGAAGCAGTAAACTTAGTAATTTATAGAGGTTCGGCTAATCGCTTGCCTACGTCCTCTTTTCTTGACCTTCTTGTCAAGAGCTTTCTTTCACTATCACAATAGTTGATACAGTCTCCCTTTTGAAGGTTAAGGAATAACCTCTCTACCCCTTTTTACAAAGATAAGTATTCACCTCTTACAAAATTATCTCACAGAGTAACTCTCCTTTTCTCTCTTGGATTAAGGATGAATACAAATAGAAACTTTCTTTTGTGGGTAGGAAGAATAACTTCTACACAAGCTATTTAACACAATACAATCAATGTGATGTTGAAGACAAAGGGAATGTTAAGAATAATCTCTTGAGAATATTCAAAATTTACAGCACAAGTCTCTCTTTTTTCTAGTGTCTAGTTTTATAAAGTAGGATTGGTAGTTGAAGCATTTAATGCTATTTTTCCCGTTGAAGATTGTACAGAAAGAGCCGTTGGGAACCTCTAGTAGAGTATCAGATCGATCTTCCATCATGACCAGATCGATCTTCTAGTTGAAATTCCTGCAATTACAAAGCAACTTGAAGCAAGGGGATCGATCTCATATTTGTAAAGATCGATCTTATAATTTAAAAAATGTTAGTGAAGATCGATCTGTCGAACCCTCAAATTGATCTGATAAACTCTCTGTTTGAAGTAAGATTGATCTCTAGATCGATCTAGCAAGTATTCTCGTAGAGGGGAGATCGATCTCTAATCACCCTAGATCGATCTCCTAAACTCTCTGACTTTGAGGAGATCGATCTCTATCCATATGAGATCGATCTCATAAGCTTTCTATTTGAACATAAATCGATCTACAGATTGATCTAGGACTTTTAACCTTTGCCATAGAGGAGATCGATCTCTTCCTAGACCAGATCGATCTCATAGGTATTCTATAAGTTAAAGATCGATCTCATAACCCTTAGATATCGATCTCTCATTCCTTACCATCCTATACATGTCTTTTTGAGTCTTTGATCCTTTATCAGATCGATCTCATATTCTCATGAGATCGATCTCTCATACTTGAAAAGCCAGGAGATCGATCTCTCATCTAATGAGATCGATCTCTCATCCTTTGATATCCAGTTTCTGGCAATGACATGTATTTAATTAACCTTTTAACATGTTTAAAACATTTCTAGATTTATAATATCCATTATTGAATTACTGTTTTGTCATTTCAAAATATATTAACTTAACACAGTGATACAGTGGCAGAAACCCTAGACAGTTACGGAGATCAGAAGTTTCCTGGGTTTAGCTGGGTATTATCTATGGTTTGTGGAGGGATTCTCAAGATTAGTTGCTCTTTTGACACGTCTCATGAGAAAGAATGTTGAATTTGTGTGGGACGATAAGTGTGAGGAAAGTTTTCAAGAGTTGAAAAGGAGATTAACCACAGCTTCGATTCTCACCATTCTTACCAGCTCCGGAGGTTTCTCGGTGTATACAGATGCTTCACACCAAGGACTGGGCTGTGTATTGATGCAGGATGGGAAGGTAGTAGCCTATGGATCAAGACAATTGAAGGATCATGAGAGGAACTACCCGACTCACGATTTAGAGTTGGCGACCGTAGTGTTTGCATTGAAAATATGGCGTCACTACCTCTATGGTGAGAGATTTCAGGTTTACACTGATCATAAGAGCCTTAAGTACCTGTTCTCGCAGAAAGAGTTAAACATGAGACAGAGGAGATGGGTCGAGCTTTTAAAGGATTATGATTGTGAGATCCTGTACCACCCGGGTAAAATAAATGTGGTTGCTAATGCATTGGGTAGAAATCATCTCGGGTTGGTGTCATTCATGATGATTAGGGAACACGAGTTGTTGGAACAATTCTTGAACCTCAGTTTGGATGTAACCCCGCGTGATGCTGATAGTGGTTCTATGATAGCTAGCCTGTAGTTGGAACCGAATTTGGTAGATCAAATTTGGCAGGCTCAGCGGATTGACCAATAGTGCAGTGATATTGTAGGGCAGATACAAAGGGGTACGAAGTCTGATTTTGAATTGAGTTCAGATGGATTGTTAAGGTTCAGAAGCAGGATATGTGTTCCTGATGATCCAGAGATCGAAAAGTTGATCTTGACAGAGGCTCACTCATCGAAGTATACGATACATCCAGGGAGTACTAAGATGTATCAAAACCTTCAAAAAGTTTATTGGTGGTCTGGGATGAAGAAAGACATTGCTGAATATGTCGCTAAGTGTCTTGTTTGTCAGCAGGTGAAGGTAGAGCATCAGAAGCCTATAGGACTATTGCAACCTGTACCAATACCGACTTGGAAGTGGGAGCATGTCACCATGGATTTTGTGATGGGATTACCAAGGACCCACAGAGGTCATGATGCCATATGGGTGATTGTGGATCGGTTGACGAAGTCAGCCCATTTTCTAGTATGAGAGCTACCATTACTCTAAGCCAGTTAGCGAACTTGTATGTGCGCGAGATAGTGAGGCTACATGGAATTCTAGTGAGCGTTGTTTCTGATAGGGATGCCTACTTCACTTTCCATTTTTAGGAATGTTTTCAGGAAGCGATGGGGGCCCAGTTGAGTTTTGGCACCGCCTTTCATCCTCAGACAGATGGTCAATCAGAGAGGACTATACAGACCCTGGAGGATATGTTGAGAGTGTGTGCATTGGATTTTGGAGGCTCTTGGGATGACCACTTGCCACTCGTAGAGCTTACCTATAATAACAGTTTCATGCGAGTATCGGGATGACACTATATAAGGCATTATATGTGTGTAGATGTCGTTCCCCTATTGGATGGGAAGAGGTTGGTGACAGACAAATATTTGCTCCTGACTTGGTTAGACAAGCCTCTGAGGATGTCCAGTTGATTTGTGAGAGGTTACGGACAGCTCAGAGCAGACAAAAGAGTTATACTGACAGGAGACGGAGACCACTAGAGTTTATGGTGGGTGAATCAGTGTTTTTGAAGGTTTCCCTGTCAAACCTGTGTTTTCGATTTACGTATGTAGCTTGTACCTTATGATTCCTATGTGTACGAACACTATATTTACATAGTTGAATCATAAGAAGAGTATTTACTATCATGCAATCGACTATTAAAGAATAACAATGCATGTAAACTACAAAACAACCAAAAATTAGGGTTAAATTGATTCCGAACAAGTGCAGGGGTAAAACGATCAAATGATCGAAATTCGGTATAAATTCAGTAAGAAAAATTTCATTAAAAATATGAAATTGAGAAATCTTGATCAATAACGAGGCAAATATCGAATTACGAGTCCAATTGATCAATATATGAATTTATTTGAAATTATCAGAATTTTCACCTTGAAAAACGATCTCGAAAATAGTGAAAAAATATACCGAAACGATAAAATCGAACTTATAAATTCATTTATGGATTAAATGAATTTAATATGATTTTTTGGGATATTTTGGGATTTTTATTATTATTTTAATGATTAAAATAATAATAAAAATCTATTATAAAAAAACAAAAAAATAGAAATCTAAATTGAAAATCGGGGTGAGAGAAAATAAAAAGGAAAGAGGAAATTGACGCAAGCCGAGGAAGACCGATCCCATCACCGGTGACCCAACGGCCAGGTAAGGGGCCGAAAAAGGAAGAGGAGGTCGACGCGAACTCATCGGCACCGACAACGCTCTCCACCGACGTCGAAAGCCGACGAATAGAAAAAGGGAAGTCGCGAAGAGGAGAAGCGAATCCGACGGCCACCGAAGGTGATTGGTCACGATCGAGGCCAGCTGAGTGTTTCCCTGGTTGAGACGCGTCGAACGACGGTGGAAACGACCGGAGAACTGGTCGGGCGACGTCGGAACGACCAAAGGAGCCCTGATCCAGTTGGCGGTTCAGTGGGGCAGCTTCTGTGCTGAACCGAACCGAACCAGTTCAGCCAAGAAGAAAGAAGGGAAAAAAGAGAAAAAGGAAGGAAAGAGAAAAAGAAAAAAAAGGAAAATTTTTAGGATTTCATAGGACTTCGGGTAAGTCGATACGAGGTCAAAAGTGATCGATTTGATTTCTGGTAAATTTATTTAAATTATATTTGATCGAAAATTGACCCGAAAATGAAATATACAAAATTATGCAGTTCGACGATAACTTTTGAACGTGAGCCCGATCGAACTTCGATTTGCACACCATCGCATAATCTCGGGTAAGTAAAGCTCATTTACGACAATTTATGTGATTATCGCGTATTAGAGATTTATTTTATGCATTACGGATTTAATTTCGCATTTAGTGGCTAATATTGGGAATTTTGAGTAAACTGTCGTAAATGATATACGAGCTATGCAAAGATTTTGGAACAAAGCCCAATGGGTAGTGATAGGCCCAATGAGCCAATAGACCCTGATGAAGGGAAATAATACGTGGAAAATGGGCTTAAGATAAAGTTAGGCCCAATTAAGGTGTTTAAGGCCCAATAACTGTAAACGGGCCCATTTAAGTGAAATGAACTGTATTAAATGTGTAATACAATAGGAAAATTATAATTCACCCAGTGAATGGTTAAATTCAGCTCCAGAGTCATATTGAAAGTTGACCGAACTGCGAGATTTGGGCAGCACAGAGGAAGAGAGGTCACTTTACGTGATCCGAAGTAAGGGACTCTTGTAAGTAGTTAGAGATATTTGTGCATATTTTCATCTGCTTTTGCATTTACTAAAATTATTTGAGGGTCAGAGAGAATCAATAATATTATAGGGACTTGATATAGGTAAATTACGATTTTACCCCTAGTTAGGCAAAAAAGTCAAATTTTGGGAAAAGTTGAAAAAAGCATGGAAATAATGTTTTGAGTGGTTTTTAATGCTGTGTAGCAGAATAGTAGGTGGATGGGCTAATGTTTTGAGGTCAATGTAAACTAAGCACACTTTATAGTACTGATTTTAATGATTTGAAACATCCCTAGTTTTAAAGAGCCATCTACCGAATTATATGGAAACAATTGTGCTGGAGCATAGCTCGTACTTGATTTCATATGGTTTTCACATACATTAGTGCTGGAGGTTTACTCGCATTATATTTACTTGACATGCATGATAGAGTACTGAAGCATTGCTCGTACTCAGTTTTATGTGATTTGTGCATGACAGAGTGCTGTAGCGATTAGCTCGTACTCGAGTTTTACATGAGATGCATGACAGAGTGCTGGAGCGTTTCTCATACTCGATTCCTCATGATTTATACATGACATAGTACTTGAGCGACTTGCTCGTACTTGATTTGTAATGAGAACTATGCATGACCTAGTGCTGGAGGTTTACTCGCACTAGTGTTGATATTTTGACATGCATATACAGTGTTTTGAGGCGGAGCGTTGACTGTGAGTCACACTCAAGATGCGCACTGTAGTTTTACGTGATATATAGACATGTTAGAAAAATCGTGACGATTTTCTCGTGTAGACTGAGTGTCACACTGGAGAGGTTCTCACGTGGATTTAGAGATGTGGCATTTATTCCATAGTATGAGGGTTAAGGCCTATGGTAGGCACCCCAACTATGATGTATTTCCATAGTATGAGAGGCTAAGACATATGGCAGGCACCCCGACCATGATGTAGGGTCCACGAGTGCATGTTATACCGTGCGTGTGGCATGGAGTACACTGTACCGTGTGTTGTTATGGAGTTGTGGAGGAGAGTTGTTGATAGCTAACAGTTGTGATGGACTGACCCCCCTCCCATTATAGCAGTGATAGCCCGCACACCGAGTACTGTGTTGCCTGGGATTTCACCATGTTAGGATATGGCCATAGTCCGGAGAGATTGCATTTAGCCACTGAGTCTCGCATGATATAACACATGTGTTTTATGATACGGGTAGACCTGAGGAATGGGTCGGAACCCGATTTGTTTGTGTTGTGATGAGAAATGCCATATTTACTGTGTTTTAAATGTAAATGACATATTTTATATAAGGCATTCTTAAATGATTAAATATGCACTGTTTTGCATGAATGCCTCTGATTGATAAACCAGCATGTGTTTAGTACATGGGATTTTAAATCTGTACTATATTATATATATTTTAAACATGCTTTTGAATTGAGAGAAGGAAAGGTAAAGCACTATTTTTGGTAGATAGTATGGATGTCTACTTGCTTGCCTGATTTCCTTACTGAGCGCGTTGATAGCTTATCCCTTTCATTTTCCCCCTCTCTACAGATCATCGTCAGTAAATTGAGTCGGCTAGGGTATTACGTTCCTTTTGACCACTGCCACTCACCATCTAGCGAAAGGTATACACATGGACACTCTTTTGTATCTGAACAATGTATATACACAGTGATATACACGTTTTAATATTGGGGATGTAATTATATCAAGTATATGAATTTACTTATGAGAATGTGTACGTACAATCGATAAATATTTAGAATGACATGTATGTATGTGTGGATGAGGAGACTAATGCCTAATCACAGCCCAACGATTGAGGAGAGAAAGGTAAGTAAAAAGCGAAAAAATTTATTGTGGTTTTTGGTAAGTCACGTGTGAGAGGAGGGCGTGACATTCCCCCTTGAAGGGGATTATGAGATTTGGGAAGAAGGGAAAGTTGAGCCCTCGATATTTAGGGCCAATTGAGATACTTGATAAGGTGGGCGATAAGGCATATAGGCTAGCATTACCACCTAAGCTAGCGAACGTACATAACGTCTTCCACGTATCCATTTGCGAAAATACCACCCGGACCCGATGGATGTGATAAGATATGAGCCGTTGGAGCTCAATAAAAGCATGACTTACATTGAGAAGTCGGTTCAGATATTGGATAGAAAAGAGAAAGTGTTGAGGACAAATACAATTCCCTTGGTGAAAGTTCTTTGGAAACATCACACGGTGGAAGAAACCACATGAGAATTGGAGAGTTTGATGCAGAAGAGGTATCCCATGTTATTCACGGATTGATTTGGTTCCAATTTGGAGGACCAAATTTTCTAAGTGGAGGAGAATGTGAGACCCTATATATGTATAACTTTGTATATATGTGAATGGAATTGTAAAATGAATGATTTTGGATCAAGTAAATGTGAAATGAATACACGGTTGTGAGTGTAAGAAGGATATTTCCATGAGTGGAATGTGAATATATTGAGTTTTGAGTGGTGTGGTAAAATGGAATGAAGTTGCATGAGTTTTGTAAATTTTGGTACTTCCATTTCGTCATGTATTGTATACCTTTGGTTATACAATGATTGCACACAAGTTTTAACGTGTATAAAGTATGAATGGATGTCATTTTCAAGTCTTAAAGGTGGTGGGATGAGAAAATGACTATGTCAGTAAATTGAGGATGTTTTGTGTGAGTTTCTGCAAAACATTGTAGCAAAATCTGGAAAATATGAATGCCAGATCGATCTCATAGGATGAGAGATCGATCTGGAAGAGCAAAACATACTCTTATTCGAGTAATGGAATAGGGCAGATCGATCTTCAATGGGGGCAGATCGATCTGCTAAACATTCTGTAAATGAAGAGATCGATCTTTAATGCAAGTAGATCGATTCCCTTAGCTCTCATGTTGGAGCAGATCGATCTCCTCCCTAGCTAGATCGATCTCCTTAACTCTCTGCCTTCGACAGATCGATCTCATGCCTTTAAATGTCGTGAAAATGAGGGATTTTAAGAGGATAAGATTGATCTCCACCAATGCAGATCGATCTCATCAAGCTAATTCTATAAATAGGAGCAGTTGGATCTACAGATTTTAGGAAAACAATCTCAGTCTACCATTTTCAATCAAAAAACCTAGCTTTCTCACTCCTAAATTCGCCCATTTTCATAAAGATTTAAGGGAAGACTATTAGATAAAAAGTTGTTCACATCAAAGAGAAGAACAACAAGCTTGGAGTCATTGCCCCATTTGTTATATTGAAGGAGCTAGGAGCATTGTTATTTGGAGTGAGAAGGAAATTCAAAGAGGTGAGTTTCTAAAGCACCAATTCAAGTTTATCAGTTTAGTTATTGATTTTGGAGTTGATTGGAGTGCATATTAATGGTAAAAACTATCTAGAATGCAATGGAACAATTATAACCTAGAAATGTGTTAGTGTGAGAAAGTGAAATGTATTAGAATTAATGATGAATGTGATATCTTAAGGAAATAATAGTGTTGTGAGTATGATTTTAAGATGGTGTTATGGAATGAATTGTGAGACTTACCCAAAAAGGGGTAAAATGTGTATTTAAGGCTTTGGGTGAAATGCATAAATGAATGAGAGAGTAAGGGTAGAGTATTTCACATCAAGTCCTAAATAATTAACTAAGTGAGTTACTAGATAAATTGGTTGGAAATGGTTTGATGATGGCCAAATGCAAAATGGGCCAAAATTAACGAAATAGGCTCAATGAAATATATTGACTAGTTGAAGTCAAAATGTGAGTTAGCAACATTAACTCAAGTGATTGGTGAATGATTTGCAGCTTTCGAGGATACACCCGGAGCAAGTTGAGCCAAAGCGCGAGAAGGTAAGAGGAAGAGAGTTGCACCTTGAATAAATCGAGGTAACAGAATTGTGTGGACTCTTAGAGATATCTGTGCACAATTTAAGGCGCGTAATACTTTTCTAGAATGGATGTGGGAACAGGAAATGAAATGGGTGATTGAAGGGCAAGAGATGGGTTTTTGAGAAATGTGCATGAAAACAAAAGCATGATGCTTTGAAAATCCTGTTTTATTGCCTTTTAGCAAGTGATGAGTAGGTTGGCTGACATTTGAAATGATTTGTAAAAGAAATGATTTGATTTGGTTTATAACCATACTTTGCAAAGATTTGAGCCACCTACATGGATTTCGTGAGAATGAAAGCGCGCTAGAGTATGACTCGCACGAGATTTAATGTGTTTTATACGCATGAGTGCTGGAGCTTAGCTCGCACTAATTTTAACATGGATTTCTATGATGTTGTGCTGGAGTTTAGCTTGCACAGATTTTATACTGGTTTTGACATGTTGCTGGAGGATAGCTCGCATTAGATGTCCACCACATTTGTTATCATGCTTGAGATTGCTCGCACGTTGTTTTATGACATGATTGATAGCCGTGTTAGGAGCTTCAGGTAGACTGGGTGTTGCACCAATGAAATAGGCTCGCACGTGCATTTTGAGATGTGGTGTGATATGATGTATTGATATGTGTTCACAGAGTACGCTGTACCGTGTAGGTAACATGGAGTACGTTGTACCGTGTTGAGATTGTGATATACCATCTACGGACGATGTTGAGATCTGCTATGGACCGACGGGCTGGATGTGACCCACCTCCCGTGTTGAAGCAGATAGAGGTGATACCCCGCACACCTGATCAGTGTAGCTTAGGATCACAGGATATGACCATAGTCCTAGAGGATATTTCTCTGTTATATTGCCTATCTCACATGTCTCTTATTTATGAATGAATCCATGTTTTGAAATGTAATGTGAGTCAGGACAGTCCGAGGGAGGGGCTGAGTCTTGACAAGTGTTGAGTTTTATTGAGATAAAAAAGTATGATAATGGCTTTAAAGTGCACTTATGCATGATGGTTATTCCATGCTTTGAATTTGATTTGTGCATTGAGTTTAAATAACATGACTTCTTTACATTCCATAAACACAAGCATGAACTAATGCTTTTGAGGTTTGAATGAGCAAGTGCATGGTTTTGAGCATGGCATCACGATCATGGAGATAGTGTAGTATCTACCTGTTTACATGATTGCCTTACTGAACATGTTATTTGGTCACCCCCTTATTTTCCCCTCTACAGAGCTTTGAGTATAGACTGAGAGCGACTGGAGGCTTTCCCTTTTGGTATTCGCTCCATCCCGTCACCTAAGGTATACACACTTGGATAATTTTGTATCTAAACTTTTCATAGCACAGTAGCATTTTGAATGTAATCATTGGGGATGTAAAGTAATGTAAACACATGAAAACAACAACTCTGATTTATTTATACAAGTGTTTACTTCTAAATTATAATGCAAATTAAATTGTTATAGTTGGATGAGGTAGACATTGACACACAGCCCAACTGTTGAGAGTGTAGCTGATCACGATCGAGGTAAGGTAAGAACGAATAATAAATAAGGTATAAAAAGCAAATAATTTGTGATTATCTTTGGTAAGTTGAGGGTCGTGACATACTCATCTTCTATGTAAGCAGTTTTTATTCGCTCAACATTCAGTATCATAGAGCATTGTTGATCAAACAACCATTTTGTAAAACTTGCATTTTAACCATATAGAAATTCTTTTATCGCAGAACACACTTATAGTGCTTCTCCACTTGCTCCATCTCGTCTGAATCTTATGAGTCACATCACCATCATTCTCTCAATTCATTTGTACGCTTGACCTCAAATATCTGAAATTATTCCGCTTAGGGATGTTTACCCCACCTAACATCACTATGTTTTGATGTTTCTCTTTGTTTGAACTGAATTTAAATTTCTCATAATCTACATGAATAGAACATAAAATTTGTAAACACCGTAAAATTTTTTGTACTTAATTAGACAATAAAATTAAATGAAAATGTGTTATAAGAAAAAAATATATATATATTTTTGCTAAATTGAAAATATAAATTAAAAAAATATAAATAAATAAATAATATATATAATAATAAAAAATAAAATATACAAAGAAAAAAAAAGAAATTGCTGTCGCGCGACAGAGAAAGGGGCAAGGGGGATCGGGTTTTCCTGATCCTCCCAAAGGCTCTCCCCTGACGAGGAGACAGGCAGGAGGTCGAGAGGCGGATAGCCACCGACGCCGACTAACCAAAATCCAGCAAAGAACGGTGACGACGGCAGAGAAAAAAAAAGAAAAGAGAGGAGATAACAAAACTGAAGAGGCAGAGAAAGAAGGAGGAGAAAAAGAGAGAAGAGAGAGGAAGCAGCGGTTGGAGGGGGAGAAGCTCTCGTCGTCGTCGGTTAGAGGGAGGTCGAATAGACGCCGGCGGCATGAGGAATGAAGCAAATAGGCAAGAAGAAGAGGCAGCAGCGCTGTCGAAGAAGGAAATGGCCGAACTGGCCACTTTCTGGCCAAGCCAACCTTGCCCCAGCCAACCACAAGCTGCGCGAGGTCCCGCAGAGCAGCTGGACGTGGAAGCCGACAAAGAAACTGTGCTGGAGCCAGAAATCGACGAGTTGAGCTGAACCGGTCCGTACCGGTTCAGCTAAAGAGGGTGGTCTGAACCGGTCCGAACCGATTCAGCCAGAAAAGAGAAAAAAAAGAAAAAGAAGAAGAAAAAAGAGAAGAAGAAAAAGAAAAAAAGGAAAAAGAGGAAGAAAAAAAGAGAAAATGAAGAGAATTTTAGAGATAATTCGGTTTGACGGTAGACCGGTAAGCGTTCAAAATTGACTGTTTAAATTTTTTAAAAAATTATTTAAATTTATATCTGAAAGAAATTGACCCGAATTGAAAATGTGTGTGTAGCATGACAAATGGGCGACGATTGAGAGATCGATACAATCTCGATTTACGTGTCATCACGACATCTTGGCTAAGTGAATCCCACTTGCTATTACTTGTATAAATATACGAGTTAGAAATTAATCGCATAATTTTTGGATTAATTTTGTATAAATTGCGTTATAACCGAAATTGGAAAATCGACTATCGCAAACGATATTATGAACTATCCAAAGAAATTAGAAAAGATTTAAAATGACGTGATGGTGATAGTAGGCCATGTATGTCAGCTAAACGTCTATAATAGGCCCAACTTGTGTAACAATCGGCCTAAACTCGTTAATGATCTAATGGACAGCCCATAAATTGTAATTGAGCCTAAATAGTTAAATGGATTTTAAGGATTGAATAAGGGAATTGAAATAGGTTTAGGATAGAGGTAGGCATATTAAGGGACTATAAGGCCCAATAAAAATAATTGGGTCGAAAATTTTATTTGAAGTGAAATTACACTGCATACGTGTTTATGAGAAATAATGATAAGCGATTTGTGATTCATTATAGCACCAGAGGACCGAATTGGGAGCAAATCGGACTCAGCATTTGGAAAAGTTAGCTTGTACATAGATATCGAGGTAAAGGGTATAATTTAATTTAGTTATGATAATGAACCCTCATTGCATTGATAACAAGATTTTATGAAGCAATATTTTGTTTTGAAATGATTTACGAAACATGATTTCGTTTTATGAAATGTTTACTAAGTGCATCTATGTTTAAGAAATGAATTTTCTGAATCATGAAAATGCATGGAAGTTTTATGATGGTTTGGAATCCCATATTTATGCTTTGAAAGGAACTTTTGACATTTTCAAAAGTATTTAAAAAAGGGAAAAGAATTTTTGAAACTATAGGCTTGATGCATGGTTACTTCTTGTAGTGTTTCGGCTCCACCACTTGAGTGTCGGTACGTATGGCCCCTGTAGCACTTGACTCTACCTGTGTGGTAGATGTATTGCTACTTGTGGTTAGTGATAATGATGTTTTGGTAGTATCTCATGCCCACACAGCACGCATGAATGTTTCTCGCAAGGAGAGTGCCTTTGGTGCTGTGCCCTAGCTAAGTGCTAGAGAAATGTAAGAAAGATAGATACTACCCATGTTCGTATGAAAGTGTTGTACGACCCTGATCCAGTCTACAACCCCCTTACCATGACCATAGGTATGATTGACTCTTTACGGAGAATGACACGTATCGCATGACTTAGTTATAGCCTAGTCTCCATGATTATGATTATGATTATGAATATGTTTATGATGATGATGATGATGATGATGATGATGATGATGATGAATGACTATATTTTTATGAGATTTTGACGAAATGTTTACAAACAATTATGATTTATGATGAAATGTTTACGAACAATTATGATTTAGGATGAAATGTTTAAAAATGATTATGTTTTATGAAACGTTTACGAACGACGATGATTTTATGAAATCATCCATGAATGATGAAAATTTTATGAAGTAGTTAAGCATGTATTTGATTTAAAGAAACTCATTCTTCATAATTTCTTATGATGACTATGCACGAAATGAAAGTTTACATATCTTCTAAATATTAGTTTCTAAAAGAAACTTATGATCAGTCTTTCTGAAGCAAATTTTATTTCATGAATGATTTCTTGCATGCTTTTAGATGTCAAGACTACTTTAAATGTATTTTCTTATTGGGTTTTTTCTCGAAAGCTCACCCCTTCACCTCTCAGATGTGTTGCTGTAAAACTACAGTTGATAATTGCTGCGTATACGACGTAGGCTGGCGGATACGAGTTTCCTTTTAACTACCTTTTGTACATGCGTGAGGTATACATTTCTATCTCTTTACCAGACCATTTGTATGCACAGACATCTATTGAAAGTAATGTGTCGGGATATAATCTGTATAAGGATAAATGAAATCAAACATTTTTAAGCATTGATTTTTAGGAGTAACTAGACGTGTTTTGGAATATGTAGAATGATTTGATGATAGTTGTGTAAAACATGTCTGATAGTTGTGGATATCTAAGATTGTTAAAAACATATGGTTTGCAGGTGGGTAGGCTTAAACATAAGCCGTTATGCTGCTGAAATTTCTATCGACCATATAAATCTAAATGTGAAACTTAATTATAATTACAGATAAAGAAGTAAGAAAATGAATTGACACTGAACAGGAATACAGCCTGAGTGAATAAAGGATTAAGTTGTCACGCCCTCCCCCCACACGTGACTTACCAAAACCCACAATAAATTTTTCACTTTTTACTTACCTTTATCTCCTCAACAGTTGGGCTATGAATAGGCATTAGTCTGCTCATCCATACATACCTTACCATTCTTTTTTGTACCATACATACATGACATTCATATCATAAGTAAGTTCATATACTTAAATATAATTACATCATTACATTTACATCCCCAACATTAAAACCGTGTACATCACTGTGTTTATGCATTGTTCAGCTATAAAAGAGTGCGCTTGTATATACCTTTCGCTAGATGGGGAGTGGTAGAGGATCAAAGGAATGCAATACCCTGGCCGACTCGATTTTGTCACGACCCAAAACTACCCAAAAATCAGAGTAAATTTTTTGAGTTTTATTATTTTCTTTCATACTTACGTGTTCTCTGATCGTGACCACACTCCACTAACAATTGGGCTGTGCGTCAATGCTAGTCCCACCAAATTAATTCTTTCTCAGTCATTTATAAATGTTTACAATATTTATACATCCCCTAAAGTTACTTACAAACATGTTACTGTGCTATGCTTATTTAGATAAAATATGTACAAGTGTATATACCTTAAATGATGGGCAGCAGCGGATATCCGGAATGCAATACTCAGTCGCCTCAACATCTACTGGAGATTATCTGTGTGAGAAAATGAAAAGGGTGAGCACATCAAGCTCAGTAAGGCAATCCTACGAACAAGTAGGTAACCATACTACCTACATGAACGTGGTGCCATGCATAAACCACCCTTTCTCCACACATTTCAAAACTGATGCAATGTTCATGATGTCATGTAAAACACGTTCGCATGGAAAATTCAACATGAAACTCTTTTTAAATCATTTCTTTCTCATTTAAAAATTTCACAATAAAGTCGGGACTCAACCCCTCCTTCGGGTGATCCTGACTCACACAAAACCATGAAAATCAGTTTACATCACACATGGGTTTAAAAAAAACATGGAAATAGAATCATGCAAATTTAGTTTAAAACACAGTTTCAATCATCGTCAAGATCATCAACATGCGAGACTAGGCAACATCTGTATATCGGTAATAACCAGGACTATGGCCGTATGTCCTCGTGAGCCCCTCTGCTACACGGATCCTAGTATGTGGGGTCTCACCCTGATCGGGAACTGTCCGAGAGGTGGGTTAGTCCATCTCGTTGGTCTTATCCGATCCCACGCATCCGAAGATGCCACACGTATCCGAAGATACCACGCATCCGAAGATGCCACACGTATCCGAAGATACCACACATCCGAAGATGCCACACGGTATATCGTACTCCATGCTACTTGCACGGTACATCGTACTCCGTGGACCCATATATCATACCCTGTCTCAGAACGCATGTGTGAGCCTATTAAATCGGTGACACACAGTCTACCCGATGCTCCAAGCACGGCTCATCGCATGTTCTCATAAAATCAGTGCGAGCGATGCTCCAGCACTCTCATCAATTCAAATAAAACTAGTGCGAGCTAAGCTCTAGCACTCTCATCAAATCATGTGGAAAATCTGGTGCAAGCGAAGCTCTAACACCCTATCTCAAAATCATATAAAAATATGGTGCGAGTTAGACTCTAGCACCCTGTCACGAAAATCAATGTAAAACCTAGTGCGAGTTAGACTCTAGCACCGTATCACAAAAAATCATGTAAAAGCAGGTGCGAGTTAGACTCCAGCACCAATGCATGTAAAACTCTAGTGCGAGCTCTCACTCCAGCACTAATGCATGCATCACACAAATCAAACATCGTGCGAGCTGAGCTCTAGCACGTCACATGTCAATAAAAACACGTAGGCGGCTCTATTTCCTCAAAACAATTTTCAGAACAATTTCATCTTTGAAAATATGCAATGCTGTGCATTTTTCTTTCAAGGTTAGCCAGCCTACTCATGCATGCATCAAAACACCTCCAGAACGAGCAAAAACCTCTTGTTCTTGCTCCTCCCAATTTCTCCTAAAATTATAAATTTTACCCTTAACAAGGGTATTTTGGTAATTTACCCATTCGGGGCACTAAAATTATCAGCTTACTTCTAGACCCTTCAGATAATTTTAAAAGACTGCATATGACTTGAAAGTTCGTAAAGTTACCTCTAGCAGTCCGTAGAATTCCCTTACCTTATTTTTCTGTAGAGTCTGACCTTTCCTTTTCCACTGCTGTCTAATCACACAGTCCGATCTGCTCTCAATCCAATATCCAGAACTGCGTATAAATATTCTTCAGGTCAGATATCATACAATTTAATTGTATTTCCTATTTTCTGGGCTTAATTTAAATCATTGGGCCCATTTACCCCTATTGGGCCCAATTGCACCTTAATGAGCCTTAATCGACCTTAAGCCCATTTTCCACTTAATTTTCACATTATCGAGGCCTATTGGGCTCATTGGGCCCACCAACAATTTATTGGGCTTCGTTCTAACTCTCGAATAGTTCAATTTATTATTTACGACAATTTATCCAACTTTCCAAAATTTAATTTAATTAATGCGAAAATTAAATCCGAAGCACACATAACGATGCAAATTGTCGTAAATATGGGTTACTTACCCGAAATTCCATGCTAGTACATAAATCAAGGCTGTCTCAAGCTGTTGTTTGATGTCGATTGTCGAGCTACACAATTTCATAAATTTTCGGGTAAATTTTCAGTCAAAAATTAATTAAATAAAATATTCCAAAATTTAAATCGGTCAATTTCGATCGCTACTGACTTACCCGTAGCTCGATTACATCGTCGGAATTTTTTTCCATTTTTTTCTCTTTTTCTTTTTTCCTTTTTCTCATTTTTTCCTTCCCTCATTGGCTGAACCGGTTCGGTCCGATTCAGACCCGGTTCGGACCCGTCGGTTCACCCCAGTTCACTCCGGTTCGACCGGTTAGGGCCTTACCGACCGGTTCTCTATCGGCTTCTGTCGCCAGTGGCTCCGCTGGGTCGTCTGCATCTCAGATCTGGGGTCGATTTCAGTCGAGGTCACCGAAAAGTCGCCGGTTCGGCCTTTCTCCTCTTCCGTCGGAACCCATTTCTCATTCCGTCATTTTTTGACGTTTACCGACAGTTTCGCCAGCCGTGGCCACCACCAATCGGCTCGTCTGCGCCTCGGGGACGTTCGACGGTGGTCGGGGTCGGCCAGATCGGCGCCGTCCGTCGCCTTTTCCTTTTTCTCCCTCGGTTTCTCCGTTTCGCCGTTCCTCTCGCCGGTGGCCGCCGTTCGTGGCTCCTTTAGGCCGATGGTGGTCCGAGCCTCGTCGGGTTTCCTTCCTCGGTCACCGTCGGCCATCGATCGCCGGCAAGTGGCTCGGCCTCTGTTTCGTTTTCCGTTTTCGCGATTTTCGTTTTTTCCAGTTTCTTTTTTTTTAAGTTAATTAATTTAATTTAATTTTTTATTTAATTTTATTAATATTTTAATCAATAAAATTCATTAAAAATCTAAAATATCTACCAAAAATTATTATTTTATTCCAAATTAATTAATTTAATTTTATTTAATTTATTTATTATTTTTTTGACTATTTTTCGGGTATAATTTCTTCGTATTTTTGGGATATTGTCCTGAATGACTTTTCGGTATATTTTTTGATTATTTTCAAGATTATTTTTCGAATTAAAAATTTTGATTAATCCCAATTAATTCCAATAATTTGATATCTTGATCAATTTAACCCAGAATAAATTTATTTCACCTTTATTAACCAAGATTTCTCAAATCCATATTTTTAATTAAATTTTGCTTATCGAATTTACATCGACTTTCGATCTTTCGACCGTTTTGCCATTGCACGTGTTCGAGAATTCCATTTTCAATCCTTTTGCATATTTAATTTCGTGTTTTAACTGAAATCGGGTCTTACAGATCTACTAACGAGAATCTGTAGAGATGGGGGAAAATGAATGGGATGAGCTATCAACGCGCTCAGTAAGGAAATCAGGCAAGCAAGTAAACATCCATACTATCTACTGAAAATAGTATTTTGCCTTTCCTTCTCCCAATTCAAAAGCATGTTTCAAAATATATATAATATAGTACATATTTAAAATCCCATGTACTAAACACATGCTGGTTTATCAATCAGAGGCATTCATGCAAACAGTGCATATTTAATCATTTAAGAATGCCTTTATATAAAATATGCCATTTACATTCAAAACACAGTAAATATGGCATTTCTCATCACAACACAAACAAATCGGGTTTCGACCTATCCCTCAGGTCTACCCGTATCATAAAACACATGTGATATATCATGCGAGATTCAATGGCTAAATGCAATATCTCCGAACTATGGCCATATCCTAACAATGATGAAATCCCAGGCAACACAGTACTCGGTGTGCAGGTTATCACTGCTGTAATGGGAGGGGGGTCAGTCCATCACAACCGCCAACTATCAACACTCTCCTCCACAACTCCATAACAAAATATGGTATAGTGTACTCCATGCCACACGCACGGTAAAACGTACACCCGTGGACCCTACATCATGGTCGGGGTGCTTGCCATAGGTCTTAGCCTCTCATACCATGAAATACATCATAGTTGGGGTGCCTGCCATAGGTCTTAGCCCTCATACTATGAAATAAATGCCACGTCTCTAAATCCACATGAGAACATCTCAACAGTGTGACACTCAGTCTACACGGAGGAAATCGTCACGATTTTTCTAACATGTCTATATGTCATGTAAAATACAGTGCGCGTCTTGAGTGTGACTCACATTCAACGCTCCACCTCAAAACACTGTATATGCATGTCAAAATATCAACACTAGTGCGAGTAAATCTCCAGCACTAGGTCATACATAGTTCTCATTCAAATCAAGTATGAAAAATCGCTCAAGTACTATGTCATGTACAAATCATGAAGAATCGAGTACGAGCAACGCTCCAATACTCTATCATGCATCTCATGTAAAACTCGAGTATGGGCTAATCGCTCCAACACTCTATCATGCACAAATCACATAAAACTGAGTACGAGCAATGCTCCAGTACTCTATCATGCATGTCAAGTAAATGTAGTATGAGTAAACCTCCAGCACTAATGTATATGAAAACATCTGAAATCAAGTGCGAGCTGTGCTCCAGCACGATTGTTTCCACATCTCGGTAGATGGCTCTTTAAAAACAGGGATGTTTAAAATCACTAAAATCGGCACTATAAAGTTTCTTAGTTTACATCGACCTCCAAACATTAGTCCATCCACCTACTCTTATGCTACACAGCAGTAAAAATCACTCAAAACATCATTTCCATGCCTTTTGAAACTTTTCCCAAAATTTTACTTTTTGCCTAAATAGGGGCAAAATCATAATTTACCCATATTGGGTCCCTATAATTATTATAGGTTCTCTCTGACCCTCAAACAAATTCAATGAATGTAAAATCCAACGAAAATATGCACAAATATCTCTAGCTACTTGCAAGAGTCCCCTCTCTCGGATCATGTAGTGTGACCTCTCTTCCTCTGTGCTGTCCAACCTCGCAGTCCGATCACTCTCAGTATGACTCTGGAGCTGCATTTAACCATTCACTGGATTAATTTAACGTTTCCTACTGTATTACACATTTAATACAGTTCATTTCACTTAAATGGGCTCGTTTACTCTAAATGGGCCTAAATACTTTAATTAGGCCTTAATCCGTATTAAACCTGTTCATCAGGGTCTATAGACTCATTGGGCATATCAATACCCATTGGGCTTTATTCTAAGCTCTTTGGATAGCCCGTATAACATTTACGACATTTATTTCAAAATTTCGAATATAATTCACTAATTGCGAAATTTAATCTAAAATGCGTAATTTAAATCTTAAATACGCATAAATCACTTAAATTGTCGTAAATGAGCTTTACTTACCCGAGATTATGCGATGGTACGTAAATCGAAGTTTGATCGGGCTCCCGTTCGAAATTTATCGTCGAACTGCATAATTTTGTATATTTAACTCCGAGTCAATTTTTGATTAAATATAATTTAAATAAATTTATCGAAAATCAAATCGGTCACTTTTGACCTCGTATCGACTTACTCGAAGTCCGGTGAAATCTCAAAAATTTTCCTTTTCCTTTTTCTTTCTTTTTCCTCTTTTTCCCCTTTTCTACTTGGCTGAATCGGTCCGGTTCGGTTCAGTTTAGAAGGTTCTCCCCTGAACCGCCGATCGGTTCAGGGATGTTTTGGCCATGCCAGCATCGTTCGGTCGGTTCTTCGAGTGCCGTTACCGCCGTTCGGTGCGCCACAGCCTGGGGATCGTTCGGCTGGGCTCGATCGGACCATAGCACCGTCAGTGGCCGTCAGAGTCCTCCTTTTCTTCCACGGCCTTCGCTTCTTTGATTCGCCGGCGTCCAGTGTCGATGGGGGGCTTTCTCAGTGGCTGGATGATCGCAAGGTTCCGCTCTTCCTTTTTCGGCCGTTCGCTGGCCGCGGGGTCATCGGATTAGTGGCTGTCCGGCGAGTTCTCCCTTTCATCGGTTTGGGCTCGCGATTTCTCTCTCTCCCCGATAATTTCAATCCGTTTTTTGTTTTTCAATTTCTTTTTTTATAATATATTTTTATTATTATTTTATTCTTAAAATAATAATAAAAATCCTAATATATCCCAAAAATATCCCAAAAATTCATATTAAATTCATTTAGTCTTTAAATGAATTTATCAGTCCAATTTTACCTTTTCGGTGTATTTTTCCATTATTTTTGAGCTCATTTTTCGAGGTAAAAATTCTAAAAATATTAAATAAATTCATATCTTGATCAATTGGATTTGAAATTTAATTTTTTTCCTCGTTATTGATCAAGATTTCTCAATTTCATATTTTTAATGAAATTTTCTCATCAAATTTATACCGAATTTTGGTCAATTGACCGTTTTACCCCTGTACTTGTTCGAAAATCACTTTAACCCTTATCTTGCTGTTATGTAGCTTACATGTATTTTTTATTTCTCAATTAGTCGATTACATGATAGTAAATACTCTTCTTATGATTCAACTATGAAATAAAGTGTTCATACACATAGGAATCATAAAGTACAAGCTACATACGTAAATCGAAAACTCAGGTTTGACATAAGTTGCCAGCCGGAGTTTTCAAAAAAAATTTTCCCCCGAATTTTTATAGGTTACAGGTCGTTACAGTTTAAGGTGGTATCGGGACAAAGGTTGTCTAGTACTGTTAGTGTCAATAATAAGGATAAGATTACATCCTAAATGTCTGTGCTTGTCTGGTTGTAGAATAAGTATACCTAATGAAGTTAAGACTTAATGTTTGATTTACGTAAGGAATTAGATCACGGGCTAGAGGCCGCAGAGGTAGGCCTGAGAATCATGCATAATTACATATGCGACTCATAAATGATACTGAGATTGAAACTGATGTTGAGCGTGCACCATCAGGTCATGTGGAAAGGACAGATGGTACTGAGATACACTTTGCTAAGATTGAGCGAAGTATTGAACATACTATGGAAAAATTGGGATGCAGACTATATTAGGTGATGGGGTAGACGGAAGAATAGACAGGCAGATTACTTCTGATACGTCCGTACAGCCTATAAAGATGTTTTAGAACTACAAATATGCCTGCTCCTGTAGCTCCACAGCAGAATGATGATGACTTGGGTTAGGAGTAGGAGCTACACGAGATGAGGCAGTTTCAGAAGTGCACACCACCATTGTTAAATGGGATAAAAGACCCAATAGTTATAGAGAACTGAATGAATGAGATTAAGGAAACTACGAATTGAATTTATGGGTCTAGCACAAGGAAATCGATTTGTCAAGGAGTATGAATTATGATTTGTATCCCTGGAAAGGTATGACTCAACGTTATGAGCGGTGAAGTTAAGAAATATCTGTAAGTTCACTAACGGATGGAGACCGAGCTAATTTTATAGGATAGTATGCTATTACATACTGGGTTTAAGAATCCAATTGTAATGGAAAACTGAAAAAATTAAATTGGAAAACTTGCATGGATTCTTAGTGTATGACTGTGAGCTTAATAGACTGAGCGCAGTTTCAAGAGTTTAAGCCTCATTTTTTCAACAAGGTTAAGAATTTAGTGATTCAGAGTGTTGGATGAATGAGATAGAAAAACTTGATGATTTTAGCAGTAACTCTACCGAGAAAGTTGCTTTTGCAACTTTTGCTTTAAAGAATTGGAGAAGCTACACGGATTTTCAGAGTGTGCTACTATAAAGAAAGTAGCCTTTGTAGCATCAGTATCGAAATGAAAAATCAAACTCGGAGGGAAGTTCCCCGATTTAATCCGAGAGCCGACATCAAAAAATTACATGGAATATATTTTGAAGGCCTTTAGGCGGCAACACATTCCAGATGAAATAAGGTGACAATTATGGATGAAATGATTGCAATCGGACATAAAGTAACAAGTCTATGGATGATTATGAAATTAAATTTATAGCTTTGGAAGAAGAATAATCCGGATAAGTAGGGATGTGAAATGGAGGAAGTCCAGGAAACTCATAGGATGTACTGAGATCTTTGGTCGAGTTGAGTTAGCTTCACCAGATGTTATTTTGAAGGAGCAATGCGCAAGGTGCAACTATGAGAATATGAGTGAAGGTCACACCCCAGTAGACAGAGGAATTTTTGACACGTATTCGGATGATCTATCAGAGTTACCACTAAATTGAAAGGTGAAGTTCTGAAATTGATTTAGCATCTGGCATCGAATTAATTATTCAGACCACTATACTCAGTGGCTTTGATTGAATTAGAAATGCTCAAGAAATAATTATAAGGATTACATGAAAAAGAGATTATTGGACCAGGTAATTGACGTGTACTGGCATTAATTGTTAAAGAGACCCGGAGTCTTCTGGGTCACGATATGTCAAGAACAAGAATTAATTGGATTCTCCCAAAGTAAAAATTATAGATCAGTGAGAAAGACCCAAAACTCTTAAAGATGATTTAGAGTTTGAGATATAGGGAGACCTTGGAATATGAATTACGTATTGAGTTTAAAGATTGTAAATTGCTCATGCTTATGTTTCGAATGTGAGACTTAATTGGAATAAGGAAAGAGTTCTGATATAATTGATGTACGAAATGAGACAAGTTTGAAATGTGATAGATTTTGAATAGAAGTTACATTGGAATAAGAGGCGTATGCAAAGTAAGAATATCTCTGTTATGTGAAGTGATTCGGAATCAAGTGATATGAATTGAGAATAAGTTCTGACTAAAGGATAAATGCGAAATTGTCATAAATTATGATATCCTACTTTCTACTGGGACTGAAGCTTGAATCCTTTTATCCATAACCAGTTTATGTGGTCAAGTCTGATGGCTAACAAAGGTATTTTAAAATATCTCCCAGCATGAGAGACTTAACAGCGTCTAGAAGTACCCTAATCCATAACCTATAAATTGAAATTGACAGTCGTCATATTCTTGTTGGAAATCAGGATACCATTACTTGTGAAGGTGAAGGAAATGAATTTCATTATGATGAAATCGTATGAACTATGGAATATGGATCAGTGGTTCAATATCAAGTGCAAAGAAATGCTATGTGGGAACGTAGATTTTAGTCAGTAATTAAAAATCATCAGCAAAAAATTTTTCATTGTATATTGTAAGATTTTCTGTTGACTAGAATCAATCATGCATTTAAAGAGGATAATTGCTTAATTTGAAGTGATTTTGGTTTAGTAAAAGAAACAGAAAAATATCTCAACTTGAGGATGTGAATTGATATTTATTCAAGTCGTTGCAGGATAATCTTTGAACTTCTACATGGAGCACTATTAATTTGTTGATGATGAGAGTGATTAATTTGTGATAATGGTTCCAAAGATCGAGGAATCAACGAAATTATGTGATGTATGTGATTGGTGTTTGGAGTTGTGATCTTGATATGAATTTTATTATTTGGAGTTATAATGATTGAAATTATCGACTGATTTTTCCTATTGTTCCTAGGCTCTAACTTTTAGTTGGAGTTAATACTGTATTTGGTTAATAGAAAACTTTGGATTATGATATTATAAGCTTCGCGAAGAGTTTCATCGCCATCTATAATTGATATATGAGACTTGAAAGCTATTAATATTTGAGATTAGAGATGAGTTGGATACTCATAGATTTATGTTTGAATTTGTTGGGTGTGAAAAACTTATGTTTATTAAATATTTCTGTTCTATTGATTTCATCTTTATCGTAGTGTATGATGGTCAACTGGTGATAAATATTCTAATACAGTGAAAAAGAAAAGGAAATCAATATCCAATAGTTTATAAGTAACTAGAAAAATTGTTGATATAATTATCCAGATTTAAAGTTTTATGTGGTTATAATTACTTAACATGATTTAGAAATTTTATTCTAAGAAATTTGGTGAACAAGAAATTATGTTGATCCCGGACAATGTTATGAACAATAACTTTGAGGTTTTCACGATTATATTTGAATGACATATTAGAGGGAATCGTTGAAGTGTGATTGGATTTAAGTTACAAACTTTTAGATTATTGTTAATTTAACAAGTGGTTGATCTTTTATGGAGGTTAATTTTGACTGAAAACCATAGTAGTAAGTACATTCTGCATCTTGGTAGTACCAAAATCTATGAAGGGTGTTTTGGTGGCCTGAAATGAAACGGGATGTTACAGAGTTTGCTTATAACAACAGCTATCATGCTAACATCGGGATGACACTGTATGAGGCCTTGTATGGTAGAAGATGTAGGTCTCCAGTGGCTTGGGAAGAAGTGGGTGACAGAAAGATTTTGACTCCCGATTTGGTGGAACAGGCAACAGAAGGTGTTCGGATAATATGTGATAGACTTAAGGCCGCACAAAGTAGGCAGAAGAGTTATGCGAATAAGTATAGGTGGCTACTTGAGTTTCAGATTGGGGGATTCCGTGTTTCTGAAAGTATCCCCTAATAATTCTATTTTTAATAGAATTATTTGTGCTTAATTTCCTAATTAATTATTTAAATCCCCATATTATTTTATTAATAAACCACTTTATTTAATTAAAATTCTTTAATGTACAGGTAAAATAAATCCAGATGAAACTCAGTTATTTCAGTCGAAATTGGGCTGAAAACGGGCTAAAGGAGACTGGACCACTTCCAATTTGCAGACCGAGTCACCAGTCATCTGGACACGAGTGATGCAAGGTGTCTGTATTTTATTCGCTCCGAAACGATAAGATCGACGGACACGGTGCCAACCTTCTGGAAGACACACGTCGGGCTACATCGCACATCCAATTGGACAAAAAAGACGAGTGACATGGAAATATCTACTCTACAGCAAATCAAAGGAAGACAAGTGGCCAAACAATGCCAACTCATCTAGGATAAAAAATTACCATTGTACCCCTAAGTGTGTGTATAAATAGAATATGATGGCAATTGAAAAAATCTAGGGTAAAATAGGAGTAGTGTAGGTAGAGTAGTTTTTAAGGTTATTTTATTTCTAGTATTTTTCTAAGCTTTCCCGTTTGTTCTACTTTTTAATTTAATTTTTTTTTAGCCACCATTGTTATAGGATTTTACAAGCTTCCATTTTACTTCTTTAAATGAAAAAGTTTCCTTTTAGCTACAAGTAATTTATTTTACTGTATTTGCTTTCATTCCTCTGTTTTTTGTTTATCCTTGTTTGAGGCGTTGGTGACAGCAACAATATCACCCTACCCGTTGCCACTGTTTCTTTTTCATTTTCCTGCACATTTATTTCATTCAGATTATTTTGCAACTTTCAGTTTATGCGTTTCATCATTCTCCATTTTACAGTTCGGTTATGTTTCAGTTATTAATATTCCATCATATTTATACGATTTTCTATTTTTATTTATTAAAGTTTAAGATGAAAAAATTATTTTTGTAAGTGAGGCACTCCTGGCTAAGCATATGGTGCAAATTTGTTGCTAGTAGTTGTTCGTTCCTAAGTTGCTGGCATAGTGAAGCGGTGAAGGTTGAACCGAGAAAGAAGCTAGACAATGGCCACGAGATTTTGCATTTCCTTATTTCCTGCTCTTTTCATTTTATTTTGGAATTCAGCTGCTATTTTAAGACTCTGAGTGCGTTTACTTTTCTGTTTTCTTCTATTTTGTAGTGCAGAAGCTAAAGGGAGGAGTGAAGCTGGTGCCACCCATTGCTGCTGTTGTTCGCGACCAGATTCTGTTTTTCTGAAAGCTGCGGTAAGTGCTGAGAAGTGGCTATGTGGTTCATGCTGGAGTACGTACCGCGTCGGTGTCGTGGAAAGGTGCTGAAGCTAAGCTCCTTGCGATGTGGGCGTTTTTGAGCATAGTTGCTGGATGCGGCAAGCAAAGCGTGGCAGTGAACAAGACCAACTACCTTCCTCTGTTCTGCCCTGTTTCATGTTTATTTCACTGTTCATTATTTTTATGACCTTTTATTCTGCATTAACCTAGTTGTATGTCTTAGCATTGATTTAGTGCTCTTATTTGTTTCCTTGCCATGTTAAAGTTGTTCAAATAATTTCATTTCAGGATTGCTTCTCGTTTAAACTATAGTGGCATGGCTGTTATTCTTCTTCTTTTCTCACAAGCTGTGCATGTTGGTTCATAACTTTGGCTACATTAATGATCTGCTGCGGGCTAAGTGTTATTGTGGCTGGAAATCAGCTATAACTAGGCTGTGATAATCTGCTCGGGGTGGCTTCTTTTAGACACTGCTAGTCATGAAGGCACAGTGACACGAGAGCTGATCGATAGCAGAACTCTTGGCTGGAGCAGGCGTGCACAGTAGAGAAAAAAAAAAAAGGAAATGAAGCACAAGTGCAGAACTGTGTACAGCTGAAGAAGACATGAGCCAAGAGTGGACATGCGTTTTTGCAGGACATTTGGGAATGAAGCTGCTGCCTGCAGCTTATACTGTATGTACGTTATATCACAAAGCAGTGCATGCTGGCAAGGCGATGGCAAGGACAACACCTGAAGCAGACGCTAGCCGGACATTGCCTAAAGCTGTAGCAGGTTACGATTTGCACCTGAAGCACCTGGAAATGCAGAGACGTGTACAGTCCAGGAGAGAGCAGACAGCACTAACAACGGACAGGACCGAGAGCAACACTTGGAGAAGACCATGTACAGTACCTGCACACACGGGACCACGAGGCCAACTGGGAATTCGATCAAGGATTTGTTTGGTTGCATGTCATTGTTTAATGCATTTCTATTTTGATTGTTTTTATTCCTTTTACTAGTAGTTAATTTAGGTAATTAGTTAAATGATAATTGTAGGTTAGTTCTAGTGTTCTAGTTTGTTAATTTAATTTTTAGTTTTAATTTTTAGTTAATAGTTAATTTTATATCATAGGTTTTAGGACTTAATTTTAGTATAGTATTTTATGGGTTGCATTTAGAATTAATTTAGATTAAATCTGTTTCATGCATTTTTAATTTAGTCTTCATTTTAAATTTAATCCAAAAATATTAGTTCTCATGCATTATTTAGATTTTGTTTTATTAGTTAGAATTAGATTTAATTTATGATCATTTTAGAGGAAATTAGTTTTTAGTTTAGTTAATAGATTTTTATTTTATTAGACTTTAGGTTAGTTTTATTTCCATTTTTATTAATTTGTTTATTTGGATGCACATTTTATTTTAGGTTTGTTTAATTTTAGTTTAATTAATCTTGTTTCTTTATTTTCATTTTTGCATTTTAGTTTAATTGCGTTAATTGAATTTAATTGCTTTACTTATCTTTTGTAGGTATTTTCTTTAATTGCCGGAGCTTTGTTAGTAATTTTTAGCTCGATTTTATTTTCTTTAGTTTATAATTGTTATTGTTTTCAGTACTTTTACTTTTAGCCTTATAGATCACCCATCAACAATTCATAATTTGCTAGGATATACTTAGGGTAAGATTAACCGGTAGTTAATTAGGCTGATCAACTTCTCTGTGGGACGATAATTCGGGACTCAAATCCCATTATTACTTGTACGACCCGTGCACTTGCGGATAGAACGTCTAGGTCACTTAGAGTTGGCATAGTTCGTATCAAGTTTTTGGCGCCGCTACTGGGGAAGTCACAATTAGCCAGTAATTAATATCAGTAAAATTATGCTTAGGTGTAATTCTAGCTTGTAAATATTTAGGTTGTAAATATTTAGAGTGTCACGACCCAATACTACCAAAATCAGTACAAAATTTTCACTTTTAAAAAAAATCTTTCTTTCCACCTCGTGACATATCCCTCTAAACAGGTCAGCCTGTGAATCAATATCGATATACCATTCTAATCATTAAGAAATATGACACGTAAACATACATACTGATATCATTTATCATATAATAGAGTGGTCGATATGTTTATACATCACATGATTCTATATTTACATCCCCAAATATTCATTTATATATAATACTGTACAATAAGCATACTAATACAAAATTCTGTACGTGGTGTATACCTGACAGTTGATCGGAAACAAAGATATCAGCTATGCTGTTTACTCTCTACACCCACTATCTCTACGGTGGAAATACTGAAAGTGGGTGGAAAATGAAAGGGTGAGCTCCACATGCTCAATAAGGCAATAATACAAATGAGTAGATAGCTATACTATCTACATGCTGATAAGAAATCAGGATATATGTGAGCATGAGGTAAAAACAATGATATGCCATATATATAATATCATCTGTTGTAAAACAAGAAATCGACATATTAAAACATGGAATAATTCTCATGTGAAAACATCTCATGCTCAATGAAACAACACGTTTTAAAATACCTCATCTGGGTCAAAATATAATACACTCACAAATCGAATTCCATTTCAACAAAATTCTTTATTTTCAAATCTTCGTTATAAAATCACCCTTCTCACAAGGTTACAAATCAATGAAAATCTCATAAAATCCCTCCATGGGAATAATCAAATCTCAATTGAAATCATAAAAAAATCGGGGCCTGACCCCTCCCTCGGGTCTACCCTGGTCTATCAAGACTAATAGTTATATCATGTGAGACATGTAAACGACTATATCGGTAATATCTAGGATTATGGCCATAACCTCGTGATCCCTGGCACACGGATCCTAGTGTGCGGGGTATCACACCTGAAACGGGAGGTGGGTCATCCTACCCGCCAGGACAGCATAATATCAGGATTACGAGGGTAAGACTTGCTGTCTCATGGCTAATTCCACTCCAGTCCAACAATCCCCACGGTACAGCGTACTCCGCATGACATACACGGTACAACGTACTCCGTGAACCCCAGCTCAATCAGGGGTGCCTGTAATAGGTCTTATCCACCCATGTCAAGTATGTCTTAGTCTGCACGTGTGAGCATATCATCTCACTGTGACAAACAGTCAACAGGAGGCTCCAACACGGCTATATGCATGTCATATAATTTCCTGTACGAGCTAAGCTCTAGCACGGCTTCATGCATATTCATGATATTTGAAAACCTCGTGCGAGCGAAGCTCTAGCACGGTTTCATAGAAATCAATGAAATCTGTGTACGAGCAGCGCTCACGTACGACTTAAACTGATTATAAATTCAATTCAAATCCACGTATGAGCATTGCTCCAGTACGGATATGTATAAAAACTCAGTGAAAACCTCGTACGAGAAAAACTCTAGTACGGTAGTCATATGAAATAAATCTGTAAAATACTGCGAGCACGGCTCCAGCACTCTATGTATGAGTTAAAATATAAAATCCAGTGCGAGCAGTGCTCAAGCACGGTTACAACTCATATAACACTGATAGGTGGCTCAATTTTATCAAAACATGTTAAATAAATATCAACTGGCTCATAACCTATGCTTTTTCACTTAAAACATGTAAATAATAGCCAACCTATCCATAAATTGCTTGAATTAAATCAATATCATCATGAAAACATTAAAATCATGAAATTCATGCAATTCCATAGCCTTACTACCCTTTTTGAAATTTTCCTAACTAGGGGCAAAATAGTCATTTTTCACTATTTCCATATTTCTTCGCAAAAATTATTATTCTATTTTCGGGTAGCCTATTGAATTTAACGTAACGTAAATCCCCTCAAAATTACGTACAGCTACCTCTAAGTGTTCATAAAATTCCCTTACCTGGAATCACGCACGAGCTTATCCCGACTCGACCGTACCAAGTTTCTCAGTCCAATTCGCTCGTCTACAGAGCTGCATATAACCACATATGGGTTCAGTTCAAATATACAGATCAGTATTTCACTCTTACTGATCGAATCTAAAGCTCTGGGCCCGTTTTACTCTATTGGACCCGTTTGAACTATAATGGGCCTCGAACCCCTTTTTCAGCCCGTTTCCACTTTTAAATCCCTTCTTCGGGTTTACTGGGCTCATTTGATTTATCAATAATCATCGGGCTTCGTTTCAAACTCAGTGGATAGCCCGGATACTGTTTACGATAATTACTTTGAAATTTCGAATAAAATTCCTTTTATGCAGAATTATTCCGTAATTTCCGTAAAATAATCGAAACTCTGCATTAAAGGACTTATATTATCGTAATTAAAATGTACTTACCCAATATGGTGCGGGGTACAAAAATCAGAGCTAAATCGGCTCTCGTTCGGGCTCTGCAGTGACACTGCACAATTATTTAAATCCGGGTCATTTTTTAATAAAATAATATTAAATGGAATTCTCGAGATTTATCCGCAGGTCAACCCCGACCCTCGATCACTTAAATTTTTGAGTGTCCTCGGGTACTTTCTTCCCTTTTTTTCTTTTTTTTCTTTTTCCTTTTTCTTTTTTTTTCTTTTCTCCTTTCTCGGCTACGGTGCCGTTTTGGGCATTTCACCGTCGCCGGCGTTTCCGACCATCTCGTCGGCCGCCAGTGGGTTCAACAGAACCGTCTCAGCTAGGGGATAGTTTTATAGGGTCGAATCGAAGCTGGGATGCCACCGTTCGTCAGGACCAAAGCGATTTCTCCTCGGAACTTCCGTCGGTCGATTCACTGGAAATAGCTGCCGTCGGCGCGCGTCACCGGTACCGTTTGAATCGCCAGACGTCGCTCTATCTTCTCAGACCTTCGCTTGGGCTCGTCGGACGCCGGTGACTGGTCGGAGGTCACAGGTTCAGAAGGGTTTCAGTTGGGTTTCGGTTTCGAGTTTCTCTCTCCCCGAAATCAGATTTTCGATTTTTCTATTTTTTTATTTTTTTAATTCATTTATTATTATTTATTAATTTATTTATTATTATTTTAATCAATAAAATATATTAAAATAATCCAAATATCCCCAAAAAAATCTTAAAAAATATTATTAAATTCATTTAATCAATAAATGAATTTATCAGTCTATTTTCGTCTTTCTCGGTATATTTTTTTGATTCTTTTTGGGATAATTTTTCGAATTAAAAATCTTGATTAATTCCAAATTAATTCCCATAAATTTCAATAAATTAATATCTAGATCAATCGGCCTCAAATTTAAATATTTTCCTCGGTATTGATCCAGATTTCGCAAATTTCATAATTTAACGAAAATTACTTATCGAATTTATACCGAATTTTGGTCTTTTGACCATTTTACCCTTGTACGTGTTCGGGACCAAATTGAATCGACTTTCTTTATCAATCCTCAATCTTTTCCCTATTTTCAGTCACCTCGATTTAATTCCTTAAACGAACTTGTTGCTTCGTTGTTTTCTCGATTTATCCTTATTCGATTTTACGTACATTATTTCGTTTCATCTACATTTATCAAATCCGAATCAACCATCTTATGAATCCATTAACATATAATAATGTCATACAATATGGAAATCATAAGGAATATCATACAAAAATTGCGGATATCACATAGAGCCTTAGTTTAGGTTAGTTAAATTTTCTCTATCTAATTAAAAAAAATTTAAAAATTTAAAAAACTTTAAAAAATTTTCTAAGGACTTTTTGATGTTTGTATGTGTAGAGCCAAGAGTTATGATTGTTTTCTTTAGATCCTAAAATTGAACGAACACTTAGAAAAATTAGAAAGGTTTCAAGGAGATTAATAGCTCCGCTGCAAAACATCATGGCAAAAAATAGAGAAATTAAGACCGTTAGAGATTATGCAATACTGACCATTGGAGGATATTATACCGACATTAGGCCACCAGCTATCCCTGCAAACAATTTTGAAATTAAGTCTTCAATCCTCCAGATGAGCCAAACTTCTCTGCAGTTCAATGGGCTTCCTCATGACGACCCACATGCTTACCTCGGGCAATTCTTGGACCTGTGCAACACCTTCAAGCACAATGGATTATCTGATGATGCGCTTAGGCTTAGATTATTCCCCTTCTCGCTTAAGGATAGGACGCGACACTGGTTAACCTCCTTACCTCCAGGATCCATTTCTACATGGGATGAGTTAGCCCATCAATTTCTAGCTAAGTTTTTCCCTCCCTTTAAAATGGCCAGACTTCGTAGTAAAATATCTTCCTTTGCCTAGTTCGATTCTGATACTCTTTACGAAGCATGGGAATGATATAAGGAGCTTCTTAGGAAGTGCCCCCACCATGGCTTACCTTTATGGCTGTAAGTCCAGACCTTCTACAATGGGCTTACAAGCCAAAATAAGACCATCGTTGACGCTGCTGCAGGTGGAGCCCTGATGTACAAAACAGAGGAGGAAGCTTACGAGTTGTTAGCCAAGATGAAGGCTAACAACTACCAATGGTCCTTGAAGAGGCAATTGCCTAAGAAGTCAGCGGGTATTTGTGAGCTTGACACGCTGTCTACCTTGACCTCTCAAATCGCTAACCTTACGAAGAAGGTAAAGTCGCTCAGTACCCAGCATAATCCTTCCACCAGTCATAATCCTTTGTATTCTGTCCAAAGTCCTTTTCTTTTCTGTGATCAGTGTGGTGGTACACACTCTATAGATAGGTGTCCGCTTAACCTAGAATCAGTTCAGTACGTTGCCCCCTCTCAGAAGCAACAGAACAACCCCTTTTCAAACACCTACAATCCAGGGTGGAGGAACCATCCTAACATTTCCTGGAGCCAAAATCAAGGGCAATCTTCTAACTCCATATCTATAGGACCCAAGCTCCATCGGTTCATGTACCACCACTTTAGTAATTTCCACACCATCCACCACATCATCCATATCCACTCCATCCACCTAATTATCCCTATCCACCTCACTTTCATCAACCACCACCACCACAACCTATGCAGCCACAACTTTTACATGCACCAGCAGCTGAGAAGAAGCCTACACTAAAGGAGATGTTCTCAACGATCCTGCAAAATCAAGCTGCTTTAATTAAGAAGTTAGAGGTGCAGGTGGGACAAATAGTAAATACTCTTAGCCAACGTCCTCAAGGGACCCTTCCTAGTAACATTGAAGCTAATCATATTAGGCAAAGGGAGGGTAAAGAACATGTGCAATCCATCATCCTTAGGAACAGCAGAGAGCTAGATGAACTACAAGTTAAGTCCAGACCTGAACAACCCATAGTTAAAAAACCCATAAGTTCTAAAGAAGCAGCTCAGAAGGAGCAAGAACCAAAAGATCAGGCTGCAAAGGAAATAAAGCTAAGCACTTCTTCATCTTCACCTTCTTCTTCTTCACAGCCTTCCTCTTCATCCGATGTTATACATGTTACCACTACACCCCTTCCAGTTAGACCAACAGTACCTTTTCCTCAGAGGTTCCAAATAAAAAATGGGATTAACAATTCACCAAATTTCTTGAGGTTTTTAAGAAACTTCACATCAACATTCCTTTCGCAGATGCTTTAGAGAAAATGCCAAGTTATGTGAAGTTTTTAAAGGATATCCTCTCTAGGAAAAGAAGATTTGAATATTATAAGATGATGGCCTTAACTAAGGAATGTAGTGCAATTATCCAGAGGAAATTACCCCCCAAGCTCAAGGATCTCGGGAGTTTTGCCATACCCTGCATAATTGGAAATCTATTCTTTGGCAGAGCCCTATGTGATTTAGGAGCCAGTATTAATATGATGCTTTTCTCTATTTATCAGAAGTTAGGAATAAGGGATGCCAAGCCCACCATAGTGACCCTTCAGCTAGCTGATCGATACATTAAATATTCGAAGGGGGTCATTAAGGATGTGTTAGTAAAGGTGGACAAGTTTATTTTCCCTGCGGATTTTATTGTATTAGACATGGAGGAAGATAGGGAAGTCCCCATTATACTAGGCAGACCTTTCTTAGTGGCTGGTAGAACATTAATTGATGTACAAAAGGGGGAATTGACTATGAGAGTCCTAGATCAAGAGGTCACATTTCATGTTTTCAAACCTTTGAAGCTCCCTGAGGACTCTCAAGAGTGTTTTAAGATGGATGTTGAGGAGGATATAAGGCTTGAGCATAGGAAATCTGAAATAAGGAGGGAAGTAGATAGAGCTCAGGAGGATTTAACTGTTAACATTCTGTCACCACTCTGGCTGATCCTCCTACTCTTCGTACTGTAGTTGAGTGTTGTTTTCTTTAGCTGCATTTGAAGTGGATTTATTTTTCTTTTTCACTCGTTGTGCAGTTTTTTTCTTCTGTTTTTTCTTTCTTTGTTTATTTTGTGGGTTACTTTTCTAGTTTGACGTTTTTAATCAAGCTTTAGTTATTCATCATCATCATCAGATAGAGGAGTACTCTATTCTTGAGCGTCAATTCTTACATTAATTGCACACTGAGGACACTTTGCACTTTAAGTTTGGGGGAGGGGATATCATTTGAGCAATTTTGGGCAAAATTGAATTTTTTTTTTCGAAAATCTGAGCTTATACTGTTTGATTTTAGGATAATTTAGTACTTAGTATGTAGTTTTCTCATATTCCGATGATATGACCCCATGATTTAGTCTGACTTTGATTAACTAAGAAGCATGATTATAGGAAAGGCATGAAGTTGAATTCAATTTTGTCTTGATTCTAATTGTGATTTCCTCATTTTATGCACATGTCATGTCATGAATCTGTATATTTATTTAGAGAAAGCTTATGTGGACATAGGATTGCATTTGTTCAATTGATTTTGTGTATCATATTCTAGAATTTGCTTAATCTTATCTCAAGGAAAAATATTAGATCACACTTAATGAGAAAGATGATTTAGGTCATCTTTGGATAATTTGAGCCTTTCTAGTCATCCTTGTACATATTTTATCCCTAGTCACCCATCTGGGCCAAATACGCTTTTCTCTGTAAATACACCTGTATAAATTTCCTTAGCTTAAATACACCATCTGAAACATATCCCAATGACTTTTCATGCTTTCGGGGTAAAGGATAGGAACAGAGTATGATAACATATCCCAATGACTTATTTCATTCCAATTGTCTTGCAATTTTCAGTTTATGCGTTTCATCATTCTCCATTTTACAGATCGGTTATGTTTCAGTTATTAATATTCCATCATATTTATACGATTTTCTATTTTTATTTATTAAAGTTTAAGATGAAAAATTTATTTTTGTAAGTGAGGCACTCCTGGCTAAGCATATGGTGCAAACATGTTACTGGTAGTTGTTCCTAAGTTACTGGCATAGTGAAGCGGTGAAGGCTGAACCGAGAAAGAAGCTAGACAGTCGCCAGGGATTTTGCATTTCCTTATTTCCTGCTCTTTTCATTTTATTTTGGTTTAGAATTCAGCTGCTATTTTAAGACTGTGAGTGCGTTTACTTTTCTATTTTCTTCTATTTTGTAGTACAGAAGCTAAAGGGAGGAGTGAAGCTGGTGCCGCCCGTTGCTGCTGTTGTTCGCGACCTGATTCTGTTTTGCTGAAAGCTGCGGCAAGTGCTGAGAAGTGGCTATGTGGTTCATGCTGGAGTACGTACAGCATCGGTGTTATGGAAAGGTGCTGAAGCTAAGCTCCTTGCGATGTGGACATTGTTGAGCATAGTTGCTGGATGCGGTAAGCAAAGTGTGGCAGTGAACAAGACCAACTACCTTCTGCCCTGTTTCATGTTTATTTCACTGTTTATTATTTTTATGAGCTTTTATTCTGCATTAACCTAGTGTATGGTAGTTGTAGGTCCAAGATTGTTCTTCTGTTGTCTGTCTTATCATTGATTTAGGGCTTTTATTTGTTTCCTTGCCATATTAAAGTTGTTTAAATAATTTCATTTCAGGATTGCTTCTAGTTTAAACTACAGTGGTGTGGCTGTTATTCTTCCTCTTTGCTCACAAGCTGTGCGTGTTGATTCATTACTTTGGCTGCATTAATGATCTGCTGCGGGCTAAATGTTATTGTGGCTGGAAATCAGCTATAGCTAGGCTGTGATAATCTGCTCGGGGTGGCTTCTTTTAGACACTGCTAGTCATGAAGGCACAGTGACACAAGAGCTGATCGATAGCAGAAATCTTGGCTGGAGCAGGCGTGCACAGTAAAGAAAAAAATGGAAATGAAGCTTAAGTGCAGAACTGTGTACAGCTGAAGAAGACATGAGCCAGGGGTGGACATGTGTTTTTACAGGACAATCGGGAATGAAGCTGCGGCCTGCAGCTTGTACTGCATGTACGTTATATCACAATGCAGTGCATGGCTGGCAGGGCGATGGCAAGGATAACACCTGAAGCATACGCTAGCCGGACATTGCCTAAAGTAGTAGCAGGTTACGATTTGCACCTGAAGCACCTAGAAATGCAAAGCCGTGTACAGTCCAGGAAAGAGTAGCAGACAACACCAGCAGGGAACAGGACCGAGAGCAACACCTGGAGAAGACCATGTATAGTACCTGCACACACGGGACCACGAGGCCAGCTGGGAATTCGATCAAGGCTTTGTTTAGTTGCATGCCATTGTTTAATGCATTTCTATTTTGATTGTTTTTATTCCTTTTATTAGTAGTTAATTTAGGTAATTAGTTAAATGATAATTGTAGGTTAGTTCTAGTGTTTTAGTTTGTTAATTTAATTTGTAGTTTTAATTTTTAGTTAATAGTTAATTTTATATCATAGGTTTTAGAACTTAATTTTAGTATAGTATTTTATGAGTTGCATTTAGAATTAATTTAGATTAAATTTGTTTCATGCATTTTTAATTTAGCCTCCATTTTAAATTTAATCCATAAATATTAGTTCTCATGCATTATTTAGATTTTGTTTTATTAGTTAGAATTAGATTTAATTTAGGAACATTTTAGAGGAAATTAGTTTTTAGTTTAGTTAATAGAATTTTATTTTATTAGACTTTAGGTTAGTTTAATTTGCATTTTTATTAATTAGTTTAATTGCATGCACATTTTATTTTAGGTTTGTTTAATTTTAGTTTAATTAATCTTGTTTATTTATTTTCATTTTTGCATTTTAGTTTAATTGCGTTAATTAATTTTAATTACTTTAATTATCTTTTGTAGGTATTTTCTTTAATTGTCGGAGCTTTGTAAGTAATTTTTAGCTCGATTTTATTTTCTTTAGTTTATAATTGTTATTGTTTTCAGTACTTTTACTTTTAGCCTTGTAGATCACCTATCAACAATTCATAATTTTCTAGGATATACTTAGGGTAAGATTAACCGGTAGTTATTTAGGCTGATCAACTTCTTTGTAGACGATAATTCAGGACTTAAATCCCATTATTACTTGTATGACCCGTGCACTTGCGGATAGAACGTCTAGGTCTCTTAGAGTGGGCATAGTTCATACCATCCCCGAGCAAGGGTATTATAAGCTATGGAAAGAAAGAGAAACTGAATCCTCGCTTCATTTGGTCCATTTGAGATTCTAGAGAGAGTGGGAGATGTACCTAACATGCTTGCCTTACCACCGCAGCTTTCTGGGGTACATAATATCTTTCACGTCTCGATGTTAAGGAAGTATAATCCGGATCCCTTACATATCATTGAGTATGAGCCCTTGAGCATTCAAGAGGATATGAGCTACATTGAGCAACCTATCCGAATTTTGGACAGAAAAGAAAAAAGGTACTTCGATCGAAAACTATTCCTCTGGTAAAGGTTCTCTGGCAACACCATTTGGTTGAAGAAACTACATGGGAGCTCGAGAGAATCATGAAGGAGAAGTACCCTCATCTATTCTGAAGGACTAAGATGAATTTGGAGGACCAAATTCTTTAAAGGTGGGGAGAATGTAAACACCGCAAAATTTTCTATACTTAATTAGACAATAAAATGAAATGAAAATGTGTTATAAGAATATATATATATATATATTTGTTAAATTGAAAATGTATTTAAAAATAATAAAAATAAATACAAAAAAATATATTATATATTTGTTATTTTGAAAATGTAAATTAAAAAAATATAAATAAATAAATAAATAATATATATAATAAAAAATAAAATATATAAAGAAACAAATAAAAATAGCTGTTGCGCAGCTCTCCCCCGACGAGGAGACAGACGGGAGGCCGAGTGCGAGACCCCGTATCTGTATAATTGTATATAGGTACTTAGAAATGTAAATGAGAATCATAAGTAGGGTGATATACTTGTAATGTGAAGTACATGTGATGTAAGTCCATAAGTTTAATGTACACACTTGTAATAAGAGTGGTGATTGTACGTACAAGTTACATTATATATGAATATGAAGAAATGGACTTAAACATGTGAAGAATATGAGTGGAATGAAATATGAGTAGTGTGGTAAATGAAATGAAGATTTGCAATGAGTATGCGCTTCCATTTAGTTTATATTATGTACCTTTGGGTATACAAAGATTCTACACAAGTTTAACGTGTATGAAGTATGAATGGATGCCATTTTCAAGTCTTAAAGGTAATCGAATGAGAAAATGACTATGACAACAAATTAAGGATGTTTTGGTATAAGTTTTTTGCAGAAAACTACAATAAAATCAGAAAATTAGGTAGGCCAGATCGATCTCATTGGATGAGAGATCGATCTGGAAGAGCCAGAATACTCCATTTGAGCAATGGCATAGGGCAGATCGATCTCTAATGGGGCCAAATCGATCTCTAATAGGGCCAGATCGATCTGCTAAACATTCTGTAATGAAAAGATCAATCTTCAAGCACATAGATCGATCTCCTTAGCTCTCTGTTTGGAGTATATCGATCTCAAGCTTCGACAGATCGATCTCATGCTTAAAATGTCGTGGAAAAGAGGGATTTAAAGCGACCAGATCGATCTTCTCCTAGAGCAGATTGATCTCATCAAGCAAATTCTATAAATAGGAGCAGTGAATCTGTAGATTTTAGGAAAACACTTAACCCTTTCCATTTCAACTCAAAAACCTATCTTTCTCTCTATAAATCCAACCGTTTTCAAGGAGATTTGAGGGAAGACTATTAGAGACAAAGTTTTTCTCATCAAAGAGAGGAACAACATAGTTGGGAGGCATTTTCCCCATTCATTAGATTTAAGCAACAAGGTACATTTCCATTGGAGCAAAGAGAAAATCAAGCTAGGTCAGTTTCTAATGCAAATACCGAAGTACATTGTTAAGCTACTGATGGTTGGGGTTGATTAGGGTGCTTAGTATTGTTAGAAACTATATAAAATGTATTGGAATGATTATGATCTAGAAATGGTCTAGTGTGAGAAAGTGGAGTGTATTGAGGATAATTAGGTTATGGGTATGATTTTAAGTTGTTGCTAGTGAATAGATTGTGAGATTTACCAAAAAGGGGTAAAATGTGGATTAAGGCATTTGTAGAATGCATAAATGGATTATATTGACTAGTGAGGTCAAAATATGAGTTAGCGACATTAACTCAAGTGAATTGGTGAATGAATTGCAGCTCATGAGGATACACCGGAACACATTGAGCTTAAAGCGCAAGAAGCTAAGAGGAAGAGAGTCGCACTTAAGTAAATCGAGGTAAGGGAATTGTGTGGACTCTTAGAGATATCTGTGCACAAATTGGGTGCTTAAATGCTTTGCTAGAATGCATGAGATATTTGGAAATGAAATTGGGTGATTGAAGGGCAAAAGTTGGGTGTTTGAGAAATGTGCATGAAAACAAAAGCATAATGCTTTGAAAATCATGTTTTATTACTTTTTAGCAAATGATTGGTAGGTTGGCTGACATTTGAAATGATTTGCAAAAGAAATGTGTTGTTTTGGTTTTGCTAACCATACTTTGCAAAGATTTTGAGCTACCTACATGGTTTTCGTGAGAATGAAAGCATGCTAGAGTACGACTCGCACGAGATTTGACGTGTTTTATACACATGAGTGCTGGAGCTTAGCTCACACTAGTTTTCACATGGATTTTTACTGGTTTTGGCATGGTGCTGGAGCATAGCTCGCATTAGATGCCCACCTTACTTGTAGCTGTGCTTGGAGCTTCGGGTAGATTGGGTGTCACACTAATTAAATAGGCTCGCACGTGTATTGTTTTGACATGTTGATAGCCGTGTTAGGAGCTTCGGGTAGACAAGAGGTCGTACCGATTAAATAGGCTCACACGTGCATTTTGAGATGTGGCGTGATATGATATGTTGATGTGGGTCCATGGACTACGCTGTATCGTGCAGGTAGCATGAAGTACGTTGTACCGTGTTGAGATGCGATATACCTCTTCGGACGAGATCTGCTATGGACCGACGGGCAGGATTTGACCCACCTCTCGTGTGGAAGCAGATAGTGGTCATAACCCGCACACCTGATCTGTGTAGCCGGTATCACAAGATATGGCCATAGTCCTAGAGGTTATTTCCCTTATTTAGTTGCCTTCTCACATGTCTATTGCTTTGTGAATAAATCCATGTTTGAAATGATTTGTGCGTCAGGATAGTCCGAGGGAGGGGTTGAGTCCTGACAAGTGACGAATTGTTTTGAGATATCGATTTGTTAATGGTTTTAAAGTGCACGATGCATGATGTTTAATGTAATGCTTTACTATGAAATATGCATAATGATTAATGCCATACTTACTTATAAAATATGCATGATGGTTAATACCATGCTTTGAATTGAATTGCGCACAGGATTTTAATAGCATGAATGCTTTACATACCATTAACACCAGCATGAACTCATATTTTGAGAAAATGATGATATGTATGCTTTGAGCATGGCATCACGATCACGTAGATAGTACAGTTTCTACCTGTTCGCATGATTGCCTTGCTGAGCGTGTGGTTTGCTCACCCCTTATTTTCCCCTCTCTATAGAGATTTGAGTATAGATTGAGAGCGATTGGAGGTTTTCCTTTATGGGTATCTGCTGCATCCTATCACATAAGGTATACACACTTGGATTATTTTGTATCTAAACTAGACATAGCATAGTAGCATTTTGTATGTAAACATTGGGGATGTAAAGCAATGTAAACACTTGTAAACAGTATGTCACGACCCTCAACTTACCAAAATACGAACAAATTTTTCGCATTTTCATGCATCAATTGTTAATCATCCTTCCTCGATTTTGAACAACCACACTCTTAACAGTTGGGCTGTGTGCCGACGTCTAACTCACTCCACCATACCAATTCAATTTGTATATTATTCATAGGTAAACACTTGTATAAATGTATATATATCAGAGTTGTTACATGTGTTTACATTGTTTTACATCCCTAATAGTTACATACAAAATGCTACTGTGCTATCGTAAGTTTAGATACAAAATTTCAACAGTGTGTATACCTTTAGCGATGGGATGCAGCAGATTACCAAAAGGGACAAGCCTCCAGTCACGCTCACTCTATACTCAAATCTCTGTAGAGAGGGGGAAAATAAGGGGGGTGAGCAAACCACACGCTCAGTAAGGCAATCATGCGAACAGGTAGATACTGCACTATCTACGTGATCGTGATGCCATGCTCAAAAGCATTTAATTCATTATTTATCTTAAAACATGAGTGTATGATTGTGTTAATGGTATGTAAAGCATTCATGCTATTAAAATTCAGTGCACATTTCAACTCAAAGCATGGTATAAATCATCATGCATAATTCACAATAAAAGCATGGCATTACCCATCATGAATTTTCTCAAATAGCATGGCATTAACCATCATGCATTTTCACAATAAAGCATGGCATTAAACATCATTCATCCGTGCACTTTAAAAACCATTAACAAATCAATTCAACATTGGTCAGGTCTCAGTCCATCCCTCGGACCTTCCTGACCCACAAATCATTTTCAAACATGGATTTATTCTCAAATAGCAGTAGACATGTGAGATAGGCAGTTCAACAATAGGTAATAACCTCAAGGCCTATGTACATAACCTGTGATACTGACTACACGGATCAGGTGTGCGGGATATCACCACTATCTGCTTCCACACGGGAGGTGGGTCAAATCCTACCCGCCGGTCCATAGCAGATCTCGTTCGAAGACGACACATCACAACTCAACACGGTACAGTGTACTCCATGCTACATGCACGGTATAACGTACTCCGTGGACCCAATCAACACAGCATATCACGCCACATCTCAAACGCACGTGTGAGCCTATTTAATCGGTACGACCTCTTATCTATCCGAAGCTCCTAACACGGCTAATTAATCATGTCAAAACAATGCACGTGTGAGCCTATTTAATCGATGTGACACCCAGTCTACTTGAAGCTCCAAACACGGCAACATGCAAGGTGGGCATCCAGTGCGAGACAAACTCGAAGTATAATGCCAAAACAATTATGAAATCCATGTGAAAACTAGTGCCTCTTGCACTCATGTGTATAAAACACGTCAAATCTCGTGCGAGTCATACTCTAGCACGCTTTCATACTCGCGAAATCATGTAGGTGGCTCAAAACTTTGCAAAGTATGGTTAACAAAACCAAAACACACTCATTTCTTTTGCAAATCATTTCAATGTCAGCCAACCTACCAATCATTTGCTAAAAAGCAATAAAACATGATTTTCAAAGCAATATGCTTTTTTTTTCATGCACATTTCTCAAACTCCCAACTTTTACCCTTCAATCACCCAACATCATTTCCTAATCTCATGCATTCTAGCAAAACATTTAAGCGCCCAAATTGCTCACAGATATCTCTAAGAGTCCACACAATTCCCTTACCTCGATTTACTTGGTGTGACTCCTTTCTTTTTAGCTTCTCACGCTCTTGGCTCAACTCGCCTCGGCGTATCCTCGGAAGCTGCGATTCATTCATTAAATCAATTGAGTTAATGTATTTAACCCATAATTGACCTCACTAGTCAATATTATTCACTTGTGCATTTTTACCAATGCCTTAATCCACATTTTACCTCTTTTAGGTAAATCTCATAATTTATCCACTAACCATATCTTAAAATCATACCACAACACTATAAATAACTTCTACATATCTCATTCATCATTAATCTCCATACAATTCCACTTTCTCACTCTAGACCATTTCTAGGTCATACTCATTCCAATGCATTTTAGATAGTTTCTAACCATCCATACTCATGCCAAACAACCCCAAAATCAATTATATAAACAATGTACCATAGTTGGAGTGTTAGAATCTTACCCAATTTGATTTCTCTTCTTGCTCCAAATGGCAATGCCCTTACTCCTTCAATACCAACAATGGGAAAATGCCTTCCAACTATGTTGTTCTTCTCCGTGATAGGAACAACTTTGCCTCTAATGGTCTCTCTTCAAACCTCACTAAAAATGGCTGATTTTAGAGAGAGAAAGTTAGGTTTTTGGGTTGAAAGTGGAAGGTTAGTGTTTTTCCCGAAATTTTCTGATTTTTTAGCACTCCTTTTATAGAAATAGCTTGAGGAGATCGATCTGGTCCAAGAGGAGATTGATATGGTCCCCTTAAATCCCTCTTTTTCACGCATTTTAAGCATGAGATCGATCTGTCAAAGCATGAGATCGATCTGCTCCCAAACAGAGAGCTAAGGAGATCGATCTGGGTGCTTGAGGATCGATCTTTTCACTACAGAATGCTTAGGAGATCGATCTGGCTCCATTGGAGATCGATCTGCTCCACTCCATTACCCAAATAAGAGCATTCTGGCTCTTTCAGATCGATCTCTCATCCTATGAGATCGATCTGCCCTTCACAATTTCCAGATTTTCTACAGTTCTTCTGCAGCAACACTTACCAAACTTCCTTAATTTGCTACCATGATCATTTCCTCATTCAATCATCTTTGAGGCTTGACAATGACATCCATCCACACTTCATACACATTAAAACTTGCGTATAATCTTTGTATGACTAATGGTACTTAATATAAACAAAAATGGAAGTGCACAACTTATGCAATTCTACTTCCATTTTACCAAACTACTCATAATCCATTCTACACACATTCTCCACATGTTTAAGTCCATTTCTTCACATTCATACATAATATAACTTGTATGTACAATTACCACTCTCATTACAAGTGTGTACATTACTTATGGACTTACATCACATATACTTCACTCATGAATTCATTGTACAACTCTATTTATATTTCTATGTACATATATACCCTTATACATACACGGGGTCTCACACAGTAACTCTGATGTATTTATAAAAGTGTTTACTTCAAAAACTATATTGCAAAATCAAATTGTTGTGGATGGATGAGGTAGACATTGACATACAACCCAACTGTGGAGAGGGTAGCTGTTCACGATCGGAGTAAGGTATGGATGAATAAACAATTATATTTAGAAAGCGAAAAAAAATTTGTACGTATTTTGGTAAGTTGAGGGTCGTGACACAGAGAGGCGGAGAGCCACCAACGCCGACCAGCTAAAATTCGATGAAGAACGATGACGGCGGCAAAAAAAAAAAAGAAAAGAAGAAAAGAGAGGAGAGAACGAAACCGAAAAGGAAGAGAGAAAAAGGAGGAGAAAAAGAGAGAAGAGAGAGGAAGCAGCGGCTGTGTCGCGACCTCATTCCGTGACTTACCAAAAACCACTACTAATTTTTTGTTTTTTTTTGTTTACTTTACTTACCTTTCTCTCCTCGACAATTGGGCTGTGATTCGATATTAGTCACTCGGTCACATTCATTCACAATATACATAAAATTTTGTATTCTTTTTGATAACATAAGCTGTTATACAGTATTTATACATATACATCCCGATCGTACAATAGTTTACGTAACTGTGCTTATACATTGTTTAGTATAAAATATTCTAGTATGTATACCTCTTGTAAGATGGATAGGCAGCGGATACAATGAATGCTATACCTCAGCCGGACTCAATCTACTACGGATGATCTGTAGAGAGTGGAAAATAAAGGGGAATGAGCAAACAACGCGCTTAGTAAGGAAATTAGGCAAGCAAGTAGACAACCGCACTATCTACTGAAAATAAGGCTGTGCCTTTCCTTCTCTCATCTTAAAGCATGTATCAAAAGGATATAATAATAGTACAGAATAAATTCCATGTACTTAAAATCATGCTGAGTTATCAAATATAGGCATTCATACAAAACAGTGCATCTTTATACTTTCGAAATATCTTTATAGAAATCATTGCCATTTACACATAAATCACAGTAAATATGGCAGTTCACAACACAACATAAATCAATTTTCGATCTATCTCTCTCAGGTCTAACTATATCATGAAAACAAGTGACATATCATGTGAGACTCAGTGGCTAATGCAATACTCTCCTGGACTATGACCATATCCTATAATGGTGAAATCCCAGACAATAAAGATCTTGGTGTGCGAGTATCATTGCTGTAACGAGAGGGGGTCAGTCCATCACAACCGCCAGCTATATACTCCTCAACTCCACAACTCCACATAATACACGGTACAGTGTACTCCATGCCACTCGCACGGTACAACATACACCTGTGGACCCTCTCCTCATGGTTGGGATGCCTGCCATAGGTCTTAGTCCTCACACCATGGAAATACATCATAGTTACGATGCTTGACATAAATCTTAGCCCTCATACTATGGAAATCAATTGCCACATCTCTAAATCCACGTGTAAACATCTCAACAGTGTGACACTCAGTCTACACGGAGGAAATCGTCATGATTTTGCTATAACATGTATTATATATCACGTCAAAATGACAGTGCGTGTCTTGAGTGTGACTCACAATCAACACTCTACCTCTTAAACACTGTGTATGCATCTTAAAATATCAAACACTAGTGCGAGTAACCTCTAACACTAGGTAAATGCATATTTCTCATTTCAAATCAAGTACAAGTTATTACCTAAGTACTATATCATGTATAAATCATGAAAACTGAGTACGAGCAATGTTCCCAGTACTCTATATATATCAATCACAAACTGAGCACGAGCTATACTCCCAGTACTCTAACATGCATAAATCGCATTTAAATTCAAGTACGAGTATATACTCTAGTACTTTATGATGCATATCTCAAAATATAGTGCGAGCATCCTCTAGCACTTATGGTTTTCACACAAAACCAAATAGATGACTATTTAAATCACATTTCACACAAGTAAATCAAATAAGCACCCAAATGTGCTGTTTTCGTATATACATGAAAACATTAGTCATTCTATCATCCAACTCATGAATGAAGGGTTACAACTTGCTTCTCAGGCTTTTTATCCTATTTTTGGATAAAATTACACTTTATCTCATTAATCTCTATCACACACATTAGGCCTATTCATGGGCATTCATATAAGATATAGTATCGAAATACTACTCAAAATACGTGTAGCCATCTCTAGCTACTCACGAAATTCCCTTACCTCGGATCACGTCAAGTGACCTCTCTTCCTCGGTTCTGCTCACTCTTGCAGTCCAATCAGCTTCTAAGGTAAATTTCTGAAGCTGTTATAAATATTGGCATTAGTATATCGCTCTATACTCATTTCACTTGCCAAATCTCAATTCAATACATAGTTTTCATCACTTTCTCCAATTATGGTATAAATCCACATTTTCACATAACTATCTTTATTTCTCTCTATTTCAAATTTATGCATTTCATAAGATTAACCCATAATCTTCCATACATGCATATTCTATCATTAAATCCATGTTAACATCATTTTCTCATTACTTTCTCATTTTCATGCCGAAACTAGGTCATGCTCAATTTTCATGATCCTTTCATTTCCAATAATTCATATATATACCAATCAACTCATTAATACACCTAGTTTAACATATATCAACTTGGTGCATTAAATCTTACCTAGTTGAATTTTTCTTCATTTTTCACTAAAAATGATAAAATCCTCCTTGCTCATTGAACTCTTGATTTCAATCATTTGTTTCCAAGTATGTTGCTCTCTTCTTGCTAATAACAACTTTGCTCAACTGTATCTCACTCAAAACTAATCACAAACTGAAGTTTTCTAGTGTTTCTTGGCTAGGTTTAGGTTTTGTTATTGAATAGAATTGTAACTCTTGGGAAAATGAAGTGCAGAAGTCCAGTATTTATAGAATTGTCTTGATGAGATCGATCTGCTACCCTAGGAGATCGATCTGCTCTCCATTTTTCCTCTTGAAACTGACCTTTCAGACTACATGAGATCGATCTGCTCCCAAGCATGAGATCGATCTAAATCAACTCAGAACCTTAAGGAGATCGATCTGCTCTTGTATGAGATCAATCTGTTGCAAGTCAGTAGCTTAAGGAAATCGATTTGACCCTCTTGGGATCATTCCTTCTTCATAGAATGCTCAGCAGATCGATCTGGCCATATAGGAGATCGATTTGTCCCTGTTCTATTGCTCAAACAAATGCATTTTTGGCTCTTTTAGATCGATCTCTCATCTATATTTTTTAGATTTTACTGCAGTTTTCTGTTGTAACTCATACCAAATTTCCTACATTTTGCTGCCCTAGTCATTTTCTCATCCAACCACACTTAAGGCTTGAAAAGAATATCCATTTATACTTCATACACATTGAAACTTGTGTGCATTCATTGTATAGTCAAATGTATACAATGTATCACTAAATGGAAGTACAAAACTCATGCATCTCTATTCCAATTTACCTCTCCACTCAAAACTCAATATAGTCACATTCCACTCATGGAAATATCCCTCTTACACTTGCTATACACTTTAAAACTTGCATGTATTCATTCCATACACATTTACAAACTTCAAATATCCATTCCTCATAATTTTCATTATTTGTGACTTATATACACATCACCAGTCATGAAGGTTACATTATAAAATTTTGGGTCTTACAGGCTGGAGGGGGAGAAGCTCTTGTTGTCGCCGGCCAGAGGGAGCTCGAACGGTCGCCGACGATGTGAGGAATGAAGCAAATCGACGAGAAAAAGAGGTAACAGCATTGTCGAAGAAGGAAATGGTCGAACCGACCATTTTTCGGGCAAGCCAACCTTGCCCCAGCTAACCACAAGTTGTGCGAGGTCCCGCGGAGCAGCTGGACATGGAAGCCGGTGAAGAACCGGCCGTCGGAGCCAGATACAAATGGGTTGAGCTGAACTGGTCTGAATTGGTTCAGCTAAAGAGGGCGGTCTGAACTGGTTCAGCTAGAAAAGAGAAAAAAAAAGAAAAATGAAAAGAAAAAAAAGAAGAAAAAGAAAAGAAAAAGGAAAAAAAGGAAGAAAGAAAGGGAAAAGGAAGAGGAAAATTTTAGAGATGCTTCGGTTTGACGATAGACCGGTAAGCAGTCAAAATTGACTGTTTAAATTTTTAGAAAAAATATTTAAATTTATATCTGAGCTAAATTGACTCGATTTGAAAATATGTGTGTATAGCATGACAATGGGTGACGAATGAGAGATCGATATGTCTCGATTTATGTGTCATCACGACATCTTGGCTAAGCGAATCTCACTTGCTACCACTTGTATAAATATACGAGTTAGAAATTAATCGTATAATTTTTGGATTAATTTCGTATAAATTGCATTATAATCGAAATTGGAAAATCGACTATCGTAAATGATATTATGAACTATCCAAAGAAATTAGAAAAGGTTTAAAATGACGTGATGGTGATAGTAGGCCATGTATGTCAGCTACACGTCTATAATGGGCCCAACTTGTGTAACAATCGGCCTAAACTCATTAATGACCTAATGGACGACCCATAAATTGTAATTGAGCCTAAATAGTTAAATGGATTTTAAGGATTGAATAAGGGAATTGAAACATGTTTAGGATAGAGGTAGGCACATTAAGGGACTATAAGGCCTAATAAAAATAATTGGGTCCAAAATTTTATCTGAAGTGAAATTACACTACGTACGTGTTTATAAGAAATAATGATAAGTGATTTGTGATTCATTACAGCACCAGAGGACTGAATTAGGAACAAATCAGACTGAGCGAAATCTCAGCATTTGGAATAGTTAGATTGTACAGAGAAATCGAGGTAAGAGGTATAATTTAATTTAGTTCTGATAATGAACCCTCATTGCATTGATAAGAAGATTTTATGAAGCAATATTTTGTTTTGCAATGATTTACGAAACATGATTTCGTTTTATGAAATGTTTACTAAGTGCATCTATGTTTATGAAATGAATTTTCTGAAGCATGAAAATGCATGAAAGTTTTATGATCGTTTGATATCCTATATTTATGCTTTGAAATGAACTTTTGACATTTTCAAAAGTATTTAAAAAAGGCAAAAGAATTTTTGAGACTATAGGCTTCATGCATGGTTACTTCTTGTGGTGTTTCGGCTTCACCACTTGAGTGCCGGTACGTAGGGCCCCTGTAGCACTTGACTCTACCTGTGTGGTGGATGTCTTGCTACTTGTGGTTAATGATGATGATGTTTTGGTAGTATCTCGTTCCCACGCAGCACGTATGAATGTTTCTCGGACGGAGAGTGCCTTTGGTGGCCGTGCCCTAGCTAAGTGCTAGAGAAATGTAAGAAAGATAGATACTACCCATGTTTGTATGAAAGTGCTGTACAACCCTGATGCAGTCTACAGCCCCCTTACCATGGCCATAGGTATGATTGACTCTCTACAGAGAATGACACGTATCGCTTGACTTAGTTAAAGCCTAGTCTCCATGATTATGATGATGATGATGATGATGATGATGATGAATGATTGTGTTTTTATGAGATTTTGATGAAATGTTTACGAACAATTATGATTTATGACGAAATGTTTAAAAATGATTATGTTTTATGAAACGTTTACGAATGACGATGATTTTATGAAATCATCCATGAATGATGAAAATTTTATGAAGTAGTTAAGCATGTATTTGATTTAAAGAAACTCATGTTTCATAATTTCTTATGATAAGTATGCATGAAATGAAAGTTTACATATCTTCTAAATATTAGTTTCTAAAAGAAACTTATGATCAGTCTTTCAGAAGCAAAGTTTATTTCATGAATGATTTCTTACATGCTTTTACATATCAGGACTACTTTAAATGTATTTTCTTACTGGGTTTTTTCGCAAAAGCTCACCCCTTCACCTCTGAGATGTGCTGCAGTAAAACTACAGTTGATAATTACTGCGTAGACGACGTAGGCTGGCGGATACGAGTTTCCCTAGACTACATTTTGTATATGCGTGAGGTATACATTTCTATCTCTTTACCAGACCATTTGTATGCACAGACATCTATTGAAAGTAATGTGTCGGGATGTAATCAGTATAAGGATAAATGAAATGAAACATTTTTAAGGATTGATTTTTGGGAGTAACTAGACGTGTTTTGGAATATGTAGAATGATTTGATTATATGACTTGGAAAACATGTCTGGTAGTTATGGATATCTAAGATTGTTAAAAACATATGGTTTGCAGGTGGGTAGGCTTATACATAAGCCGTTATGCTGTCGAAATTTCAATCGGCCATATAAATCTAAATGTGAAACTTAATTATAATTACGGATAAAGAAGTAAGAAAATGAATTGACACTGAACATGGATACAGCCTCAGTGAATAAAGCATTAAGTTACAAGCCGGAGTTTTAAAAAAAAAAAAATTTTCCCCTGAATTTTTATAGGTTACGGGTCGTTACAAAATTCAACGGTAGGATTAAAAGATATAAATCATATAAAAACGTATAAAAGTGTGTAAAACTAAATTAATTTTAGATGGATGGAAGTGGATCATTCTTCATATATATATATATATATATATTTGGATTAACCCATTGTTTCTTAGTATTGCTTAAGGAGGTTTTGGGATTATATATAAGATTGCTTATTGACTTGTTTGATTTTTTTTGAAGTAATGCTCTTTATAGTGGATTTTCTTCGTACCACAACAATTTTGTTTAGAAGAATGGGTAATACCATAATTTACATGGAATTGTTTGTAAAGATAGCATAATTCTTTTCTTGATTACATTTGCTATTTTTCAAGTTGCTATGTATTACAAGAAATTGAAGGGCAATTTTATTACGGTACAATGCTTTCATTATAGTTTATTGATGATTTTGAAATGACTACATAAAGCTTTGTGCATGTATGTATTGTTCTTCCAACTTCTAGAAGGGAATTATCATTCTAACTAATAGGTTACATGACTTCATGTAAGATCCGAATTTAATTAAAATACGGAAATTAAATAAGAAAAGATGGGGAAAGTATGAAGGAAGTCGGGTTAAATTAATCTCGAACACGTGTAAGGGCAAAATGGTCAAAAGACCAAAGGTCGGTATAATTTCGATAAGAAAAATTTAATTAAAATATGGATTTGAGAAATCTTGGTCAATAAAGATGAAATAAATTTATTTTGGGTTAAATTGATCAAGATATTAATTTATGAGAATTAATCGGGATTAATTGATATTCTTAGTACGAAAAAATAATCTCGAAAATAATCGAAAAATATACCGAAAAGTCACCCGGGACAATATCCCAAAAATACGGAGAAATTATACCCGAAAAAGGGTTAAAATAAACTAAATAAATTAAATAAAATTAAATAAATGAATTTAGAATTAAATAATAATTTTAAGGATATTTTAAGGGATATTTGGGTATTTTTAATGTATTTTAATGATTAAAATAAATAATAATAATAATAAAATTAATAAAAAAAAAGCTGAAAATGCAGAATTCGCGAAAACGCGAAAGGGAAAACAGAAAGCAGCCGACGGAAGAGGAGCCTCACGACCGGCTGCCAGGCGACCAGGCGAGGCCAGCGAAGGCAAGCCAGACGCAGCCCGACCCATCACCGGCCCCTTGGAGACCCGAATGGCAGCCACCGACGAGCAAAACGGCAGAAAATCGAGACCGAGGGGGGAGAGAGATTTCCGGCGATCGGCGTCGATTCAGGCCCGATCGACCACCACCGAAGCTTCCCCAGGCACCGGTGAGTCGATTGGTGGTAGCCCCGACCGGCGAAACTGCCGGTAAATGCCGAAAACGGCGGAGGAAAGGAAATGGGTCCGACGGCCGAGGGAGAACAGCCGGACCGTCTACGTTCAGACGAGCTTGACCCAAACCGAGGGCAGATTCAAGATGCGGACGACCTCACGAAGCCACTGGCGATGGAAGCCGGCGAAGAACCGATCGGCAAGGCAGTGAACCGACGATGAACCGGTCGAACCTGAGAGAACCGGCGGTCTGAACCGGTCCGAATCGGACTGAACCGGTTCAGCCAAAAAGAGGGGGAAAAAAAGGAGAAAAAGGGGAAAAAGAAAAAGAGAAAAAAATTGAAGAAAATTTTTGTGATGCAATCGAGCTTCGGGTAAGTCGATAAGCGGTCGAATTGACCCGATTTAAATTTTGGAATATTTTATTTAATTAATTTTCGACTGGAAACTTACCCAGAAAATTGTGGAATTGTGTAGCTCGACGATTGGCATCCACCGAGGGCTCGAGACAGCCTCGAATTTCATACTAGCATGGAATCTCGGGTAAGTGACCCCTATTTACGACAATTACCTCGTTATGCGTGATATTGATTTAATTTCCGCATAAATTGAATTAAATTATGGAAATTTAGATAAATTGTCGTAAATATTAAATTTAGCTATTCGAGAATTAGAACGAGGCCTAATAAATTATTGGTGGGCTCAATGAGCCCAATAGGCCTCGATAATGTGAAAATTAACTGGTAAAAGGGCTTAAGGCCGATTAAGGCCCATTAAGGTGCAATCGGGCCCAATAGGGGTGAACGGGCCCAATGATTTAAATTAAGCCCAGAAAAGATTAAATACAATTAAATTGTATAATATCTGACCTGAGGAATATTAATACGCAATTCCGGGTATTTGATTGGGAGCATATCGGACTACGCGACGAGATAACAGAGGAAAAGAAAAGGTCAGACTCGACAGGAAAATAAGGTAAGGGAATTCTGCGGACTGCTAGAGGTAAACTTTACGAAGTTTTAAATTCATTTGTAGTCATTTAAAAATTACCTGAAGGGTCTAGAGGTCAACTAATAATTTTAGTGCCCCGAATGGGCAAATTACTAAAATACCCTTGTTAAGGGTAAAATCTATAAATTTAGAAAAATTTGGGAGGAGCAAGAACAAAAGGTTCCTGCTCATTCTGGAGGTGTTTTGATGCATGCATGAGTAGGCTGGCTCACCTTGAAAGAAAATGCACAGCATTGCATACTTTCAACGTGATATTGTTTTGAAAACTGTTTTGAGGAAACAGAGCCGCCTACGTGTTTTTATTGACATGTGACGTGCTAGAGCTCAACTCGCACGATGTTGTCGATCTGTGTGATGTACGCATTAGTGCTAGAGCGAGAGCTCGCACTAGAGTTTTACATGCATAGGTGCTAGAGTACAACTCGCGCCAGATTTCATATGCTTTTTCGAGACAGGGTGCTAGAGTTTAACTCGCACCAGATTTTTATGTGATTTATATACAGAGTGCTGAGCTTAGCTCGCACTAGTTTTACCGGATTTGTGGAGTAGCGCTGTCTGCCCTTGGAGTCAGCCAAAAGGCCCAACAGGCTCAAGAGACCTCTTAGGTGGGGTGAGAGTGAGGGATGAGGTTGGCGGCCTTGTGGGGATGTAAAACGGGCTCTGCCAGTTTTATTTGAGTTGATGAGAGTGCTGAGCATCGCTCGCACTGATTTTGTGAGAACATGCGATGAGCCGTGCTTGGAGCATCGGGTAGACTGTGTCACCGGTTTAATAGGCTCGCAAGTGCATTTTGAGACATGGCATGAGTATTGAGAAACAAAACCTCTGTGGGAAGCAGGCCAATTGGGCTGGAGTACCTAGAGATATTATATGGGTTCACGGAGTACGATGTACCGTGCAAGTAGCATGGAGTACGATGTACCGTGTGGTATCTTCGGATACGACATCTCCGGATGCAGCATCTTCGGATGCCTGGGATCGGATAAGACTGACAGGATGGATTGACCCACCTCCTGGGCGGTTCCCGATCATGGTGAGAACCCGTACACTAGGATCCGTGTAGCTGAGGAACTCCCGAGGACACATATGGCCATAGTCCTAGTTATTGCCGTTATACAGATATTGCCTCGTCTCGCATGTCGACGATTTCGATGATTTAAACTGGGTTTTTAAACTAAATTTGCATGATGGTATTTCCATGCTTTTCAAACCCACGTGTGATGTAAACCGTTTTCATGGTTTTGTGTGAGTCAGGATCACTCGCAGGAGGGGTCGAGTCCTGACTTTATTGTGAAAATTTTAATTGAGAAAGAAATGATTTTTTATAATTGCATGTTGAATTTCCGTGCAAACTTGTTTTACATAACATCACAACATCATATCATTTGTTTTAAAATGTGTGGAGAAAGGGTGGTTTATGCATGGCACCACGTTCATGTAGGTAGTATGGTTACCTACTTGTTCGTAGGATTGCCTTACTGAGCTTGATGTGCTCACCCCTTTCATTTTCTCCCACAGATAATCTCCAGTTGAAGTTGCGACGACTCAGTACTACATTTCGGATATCCGCTGCTGCCCATCAACATAAGGTATATACACTTGTACATATTGTATCTACATAAGCATAGCACAGTAACATGTTTGTAAGCAACTTTAGGGGATGTATAAATATCGTAAACAATTATAAATGACTGGAGAAGAAATAAGTTAGATGGTAATTGAATGGTGGGACTGGCATTGACGCACAGCCCAATTATTAGTGGAGTGTGGTCACGATTCGAGGACAGGTAAGAAGTTAAGTAAGAAAATAATAAAACGCGAAAATTAACTCTGATTTTTGGGTAGTTTGGGTCGTGACAGATATTATGATATCAGAGCAGCAATTGGTCTGATGTGTGTCAGTGTCAGTAATTAGGAAATTACATCCCCGTGTTACTGTGCTTGGTTAGATACAATAGTGTATATCGAGATGGGTTTTGACTAAGAAATGGTTGAGAATGCAGGAATGCCTAATATGAGTCGCGTTAGATGAGATAGTGCACGAGGCAGAGGTCGTAGAGGTAGACCTGAGTCTGCTAAGTCGTGCTGAGTTGACTATGAGAATCAGTATGAAATTGAAATGGAGGCTAATGTTAAGCATGCCCCACTGAGTCCGATAGAGAGATCGGATAGTATTGAGACACGCTTCGCGAGATTGGAGCGGAGTGTGGAGATTATTTTGAGGAGCTAATTGCTCAGATTATGAATGAGATCAGAGGGCGCAGCGGAGCATTGGTGGAAACCCGCTCGACCCATCTTAAGTGTTAAACATCCAGAGCTAAGATGAGAAATGTTTATGGATGTATTCCGGTGACAGGATATCCCGGACATGATTTAAAGAAAAAATTTCTTACATTGCCCAGGAATACTAAATTGATTCTGAGTATGAAACTCAGTTATATTCTTGGCAGATATTACATCGACACTATGAACAAGTGACAGTCGAGATGTCTAAAAGTTTATGGAAGGGCTCAGATTGTCAATTAGAGTCCAATTGGCCCCGTGAGATATTACCTATACCGAGGCAGTGCGCAGATTTACAGTTGGGTAAATAAGAACATGACTTGCAATCCTCTGAGATTGGGAAAGGTAGTAAAGGCTAAAATAGAGACCGAAAGAGAATCGAGAATTGACAAAGATGATAAAATGGGAAAATGGTAATTGGTAAAAGATTTAATTTGACGAGTCATGGAGTAAGATAATTGGTAAGACCCCAGTGCATCCAATTTTGGCACTCTTGGGGGAGCATTGTGACTGGAGGACCCCGACATGCTACGAAGCAGTGTAGCAGTGTAAGTACTGTAAGCAGTACGGGATGTGTGGTGGATACCACGGAAGGAGGGTCTATACCAACACTGTATTAATGAAAATGGCCGTTAAGTGTGGTAAGACGGACCATTGATCTTGATTGCTCAGAGTTGAGCGAGATTACCCCACAGGAAAGTAAAGAGACAGAGAAAAACTGCATTGGTATAGCTGCAACGAGAAGGGAGGCAATAGCCGAAAAGAAAAAAGAAAGTAAGTTGTTGGACGAAGGCGAGAGGATGTCTTGGACCAGGACACTATTGATGTTTCATGGATGTGGTGTAAGATACCACACTTGTTATGAATAATGAAGTACATATGTTCATTAATCCTGGTGCCACACATTTATTCATACCGCCTTCATTTGCATATAAGTGAGTAAAAGGCATGAATGCCTACATCATTGGGCACAATACCGATAAATGAGTACCCCAATAGAGGAGGATTAATTAACGGAATACTGATATTGAGATTTTAAGTTAAAAACAGGGGTGTAACAGTTAAAAATTAAAGGAGTAAAGGATTGTACTCACGGAATAAATAATGAAAGAGTTTTGTCATTATTGATATACGAAGGAGATAATCTTTAAGATAAGATATGCTTGATCCCAAATACAAGATGTATTGGAGTAAGAGATATATGCTAGGTAAGGAATACCCTTAATATTCGAAGTAATTGAGGTTAAGCAATTAGTATCGAATATAAATTGTGACCACATAAACTGAGATATAATGTAGTTGTGGTTAAGTCTAAAGGTTAATAAAGGTATTTCAAAATACCTCCCCGCCTGAAGACTTGATAGCGTCTAAAAGTATATATATATAACTTATAACGTGAAATCGATCATCGTAATAAATACCTTTAGCATTAGGATACTTTACTAAGACGATAAGAATATTAAAATTCGACAAATCATAAAGGTTAACATGGTAAAATTTAATAAGAGCGGTTAAGATAAGAAAAGGAAATGACGCAGGTTAGTACCTGAAGACGTAAGCGATTTTGAAGGATCTTATACGCTTACGCATAGATAAGCCAAGGATTGGACCGATTCGTAATCATCAGTATCGATGATATGTTGGATGTAGTTAAAGTTTAGGGCGATTTATAAGCAATAATTGGGAAATTGCTTTTACAGATTGTTGCTGCGAGTTCTAAAAGGATTTACTTGGTTGACACGTTTAACTAAAAAAACGTGGTCTTGGAATGAGATAATAAATAAAATGATAGATGTGACATGAGTTTCGGTGTAGTGAAGTATGAACTGACCATCGTGATTAGTTTCACCATACCCAACAGCTCAAGAGGTTCTCAGTGAGTATGGATACCTCAAAATTATGAGGGAGCTGTGTATTGATGTATAATGGGAAGATAGTCGATTGTGGATCCAGACAACCCCTTGATCATGAAATAAACTATCTGACCCATGATTTAAAGTTGGCAACAGTATTTGTACCAAGGATATGGTACTATTATGTACATGGTGAGAAATTTTGGATATGCACTGATCATAAAGCCCGAGTATCTGTTTTCACAGAAAGAGGCGAATATGAGAATACATAGTGGGTTAGAGCTTCTGAGAGGTTTTGATTTGTGAAAATTGTACCACCCAGGAAGGGCTAATGTGATGGCTGATGCCTTGATTATAAAGAGCCTCGGGATGGTACCACATATGATGGTCAGGGAGCGTGAGCTGCTAGAGCAGTTGTGAACCTCAGTATTGATGTGATCCCTTCTGATGATGACAGTGATTGTGTGACAGCTAGCCTGAGATTAGAACCGGATGAGAGTGCCCGGATTTGACAGGCTTAGCATGATGATCGGCATGATGTCGATAGTGTGGGTCAGATTCAAAAGGAGACAGTGACAGAGTTCACAGCGAGTGTTGATAATTTACAGAGAGGTTCAGAGACAATATGAGTGCTCCCCAGGACCACAGTTAATGAGATAGTAATGTTGTCAGAAGCTCACTTTTCGGGATATACAGTGCATACGGAAAGTAACGATTATATATATATGAAATCTCGAAAAGGGTATTGGTGGTCAGATGAGGAAAGAGATATGATAGAGATTGTGGAAAAATGCCTAGTATGTCAACAGAATAAGGTAGAGTATTAAAAGTCTGCAGGGTTATTGCAGTCTCTACCTATATTGACATGGCACGGAAATGAGAGTAAGTCTCCATGAATGTCGTGATGGGTTACAGAGGACCCATGTGCATTACGAGGCTATTCGGATGATAGTCGATAGAGTGACTAAGTCTACCGACCTTTTTGGTTATGAAATCCCCAAATACTCAGAGTATATATGAGGATTTAGGTGTAAGGAAGATTGTGGAACACTAAGTAGCGTTCCAGTGAGCATGGCATCATATAGGGATTCCCGCTTCACTTTCTACTCTGAGGAATATTTTTCAGGAAGCTATGGGAACATGACTGAGTATTAGCACAGCTTTCCATCCTCATACAGATGGTCAGTCAGAGAGGACTGTACAGGTTCTGGAGGATCCGATGAAAGCGTGTACCTTTGATTTTATAAGCTCCTGGAAATGATCAGTTGATTTCCAATTAAAGTTGCCAATAACGACAGTTGGCAGTTGAGTATCGGGATAACAAGATGAGGCAGTGTATGGCTGTAGGGGTTGTTCTCCGAATTGGATAAGAAAAAGTGGGTGACAGGTAGAAATTATTTCTGACTTTGGATAATAAGTCTCTGAGGATGTTTAGTTAAGGATGAGAGATTAAGAACACCTCAGAGCAGATAGACAAGTATTGTAATTCACCCTTGGTGAATTTCTCTGGTTGAAATGTTTCTTGTCCTAAGAGAATAAGGACATAGCAAACTTTTGGAAGAAGGTAAATTGAGTTTCGCTGGATTGAATCTATTGAGAGATTTGATAAGTGGGAGATAAGACCTGTAGGTGACATTTCCACTTGAATTAACAGGCACCCACAATGTGTTTCAGTTTTGATGCTTCGACAATACTATCCAGATCTAGCATAGGTGATCGAATATGAACTCTAAAAGTTCAGTTTTATGCAAATATAAGTATATTGAAGAAGTTGATTCGGGCATTAAACAGGAAAGAGACAGTATTGAGGTTTAAGACGATCTCCCTAATTAAAGTCTTTTGGTAGTAATACACTCCGGAGAAAAGATCACATGAGAATTAAAGGAGTATGATACGATCGATGTACCCGGAGTTGTATATGGACTCATATGACTTGGTTCTAATTTGGAGGACCAAATTCCTTAAGTGGGGGAGAGTTGTAAGATCCGAATTTAATTAAAATACGAAAATTAAATAAGAAAAGATGGGGAAAGTTTGAAGGAAGTCGGGTTAAATTAATCTCGAACACGTATAAGGGCAAAATGGTCAAAAGACCAAAGGTCGGTATAATTTCGATAAGAAAAATTTAATTAAAATATGGATTTGAGAAATCTTGGTCAATAAAGATGAAATAAATTTATTTTGGGTTAAATTGATCAAGATATTAATTTATGAGAATTAATCGGGATTAATTGGAATTCTTAGTACGGAAAAATAATCTCGAAAATAATCAAAAAATATACCGAAAAGTCACCCGGGACAATATCCCAAAAATACGGAGAAATTATACCCGAAAAATGGTTAAAATAAACTAAATAAATTAAATAAAATTAAATAAATGAATTTAGAATTAAATAATAATTTTAAGGATATTTTAAGGGATATTTGGGTATTTTTAATGTATTTTAATGATTAAAATAAATAATAATAATAATAATAATAAAATTAATAAAAAAAAGCTGAAAATGCAGAATTCGCGAAAACGCGAAAGGGAAAACGGAAAGTAGCCGACGGAAGAGGAGCCTCACGACCGGCGGCCAGGCGACCAGGCGAGGCCGACGAAGGCAAGCCAGACGCAGCCCGACCCATCACCGACCCCTTGGAGACCCGAATGGCGGCCACCGACGAGCAAAACGGCGAAAAATCGAGACTGAGGGGAGAGAGAGATTTTCGGCGATCGGCGTCTATTCAAGCCCGATCGACCACCACCGAAGCTTCCCCAGGCACCGGTGAGTCGATTAGTGGTAGCCCCGACCGGCGAAACTGCCGGCAAACGCCGAAAATGACGGAGGAAAGGAAATGGGTCCGACGGCCGAGGGAGAACAGCCGGACCGGCGACGTTCCGGCGAGCTTGACCCAAACCGAGGGCAGATTCGAGATGCGGATGACCTCACGGAGCCACTGGCGGTGGAAGCCGGCGGAGAACCGGTCGGCAAGGCAGTGAACCGGTGGTGAACTGGTCGAACCTGAGAGAACCGGCGGTCTGAACCGGTCCGAACCGGACTGAACCGGTTCAGCCAAAAAGAGGGGAAAAAAGGAGAAAAGGGGGAAAAAGAAAAAGAGAAAAAAATTGGAGAAAATTTTTGTGATGCAATCGAGCTTCGGGTAAGTCGATAAGCGATCGAATTGACCCGATTTAAATTTTGGAATATTTTATTTAATTAATTTTCGACTGGAAACTTACCCAGAAAATTGTGGAATTGTGTAGCTCGACGATTGGCATCCACCGAGGGCTCGAGACAGCCTCGAATTTCATACTAGCATGGAATCTCGGGTAAGTGACCCCTATTTACGATAATTACCTCGTTATGCGTGATATTGATTTAATTTCCGCATAAATTGAATTAAATTATGGAAATTTAGATAAATTGTCGTAAATATTAAATTTAGCTATTCGAGAATTACAACGAGGCCTAATAAATTATTGGTGGGCCCAATGAGCCCAATAGGCCTCGATAATGTGAAAATTAAGTGGTAAAAGGGCTTAAGGCCGATTAAGGCCCATTAAGGTGCAATCGGGCCCAATAGGGGTGAACGGGCCCAATGATTTAAATTAAGCCCAGAAAAGATTAAATACAATTAAATTGTATAATATCTGACCTGGAATATTAATACGCAGTTCCGGGTATTTGATTGGGAGCATATCGGACTGCGCGACGAGACAACAGAGGAAAAGAAAAGGTCAGACTCGATAGGAAAATAAGGTAAGGGAATTCTGCGGACTGCTAGAGGTAAACTTTACGAAGTTTTAAATTCATTTGCAGTCATTTAAAAATTACCTGAAGGGTCTAGAGGTCAACTAATAATTTTAGTGCCCCGAATGGGCAAATTACTAAAATACCCTTGTTAAGGGTAAAATCTATAAATTTAGAAAAATTTGGGAGGAGCAAGAACAAAAGGTTCCTGCTCATTCTGGAGGTGTTTTGATGCATGCATGAGTAGGCTGGCTCACCTTGAAAGAAAATGCACAGCATTGCATACTTTCAACGTGATATTGTTTTGAAAACTGTTTTGAGGAAACAGAGCCGCCTACGTGTTTTTATTGACATGTGACGTGCTAGAGCTCAGCTCGCACGATGTTGTCGATCTGTGTGATGTACGCATTAGTGCTAGAGCGAGAGCTCGCACTAGAGTTTTACATGCATAGGTGCTAGAGTACAACTCGCGCCAGATTTCATATGCTTTTTCGAGACAAGGTGCTAGAGTTTAACTCGCACCAGATTTTATAAGATTTTTATGTGATTTATATACAGAGTGCTGAGCTTAGCTCGTACTAGTTTTATCGGATTTGTACAGTAGCGCTGTCTGCCCTTGGAGTCAGCCAAAAGGCCCAACAGGCTCAAGAGACCTCTTAGGTGGGGTGAGAGTGAGGGATGAGGTTGGCGGCCTTGTGGGGATGTAAAGCGGGCTCTGCCAGTTTTATTTGAGTTGATGAGAGTGCTGAGCATCGCTCGCACTGATTTTATGAGAACATGCGATGAGCCGTGCTTGGAGCATCGGGTAGACTGTGTCACCGGTTTAATAGGCTCGCACGTGCGTTTTGAGACATGGCATGAGTATTGAGAAACAAAACCTCTGTGGGAAGCAGGCCAATTAGGCTGGAGTACCTAGAGATATTATATGGGTTCACGGAGTACGATGTACCATGCAAGTAGCATGGAGTACGATGTACCGTGTGGTATCTTCGGATACGGCATCTCCGGATGCAGCATCTTCGGATGCCTGGGATCGAATAAGACTGACGGGATGGATTGACCCACCTCCTGGGCGGTTCCTGATCATGGTGAGAACCCGCACACTAGGATCCGTGTAGCTGAGGAACTCCCGAGGACACATATGGCCATAGTCCTAGTTATTGCCGTTATACAGATATTACCTCGTCTCGTATGTCAACGATTTCGTTGATTTAAACTGGGTTTTTAAACTAAATTTGCATGATGGTATTTCCATGCTTTTCAAACCCACGTGTGATGTAAACCGTTTTCATGGTTTTGTGTGAGTCAGGATCACTCGCAGGAGGGGTCGAGTCCTGACTTTATTGTGAAAATTTTAATTGAGAAAGAAATGATTTTTTATAATTGCATGTTGAATTTCCATGCAAACTTGTTTTACATAACATCACAACATCATATCATTTGTTTTAAAATGTGTGGAGAAAGGGTGGTTTATGCATGGCACCACATTCATGTAGGTAGTATGGTTACCTACTTGTTCGTAGGATTGCCTTACTGAGCTTGATGTGCTCACCCCTTTCATTTTCTCCCACAGATAATCTCCAGTTGAAGTTGCGACGACTCAGTACTGCATTCCGGATATCCGCTGCTGCCCATCAACATAAGGTATATACACTTGTACATATTGTATCTACATAAGCATAGCACAGTAACATGTTTGGAAGAACCTTTAGGGGATGTATAAATATCGTAAACAATTATAAATGACTGGAGAAGAAATAAGTTAGATGGTAATTGAATGGTGGGACTGGCATTGACGCACAGCCCAATTATTAGTGGAGTGTGGTCACGATTCGAGGACAGGTAAGAAGTTAAGTAAGAAAATAATAAAACGCGAAAATTAACTCTGATTTTTGGGTAGTTTGGGTCGTGACACTTCAAGTATAGGTGCTAGATATTTGTCTCCTGTCAAATATGATGGAAGTGTTATCTAAAAATTAATATAATAGTAGCGACGGATCTTGAACTTTAATTTTGGAAGAATCAATTAAGAGTTTAAGATTATATATTATTTTATTTGAATTTTGTCATTATGTTTTAGTAAGATAAAGTATACATGGAAGTACTATACTAATAAAAAAAACTTATAAAATTATAAATTTTAATAATTCATAAAGAAAAGTATAAGAAAATAAAAATATATCAAATAAATAATCTTATCTAAAATTGTGAGTGATGTTCTTAAAAAATAAAAATTTAAAAATTAAATTTGAACTAAATATCTTTGTAATCTATCTCACGATGTTGACAATTAAATTATCCCAAAATTATGTAACAGAAATTAAGAAAGAATTTTTTCAAAATTTTGGCTAAATATAAATTTTGTAACATTACTAATGCATATAATGACTAGATTATGTAAACATGTAACGACCGAATTTAACTGAAAATGGACTATTTTTTTTTCTTTTCCTTACCTAAGTTTATCAACGATCAATGTAGCATCCAATTGTTGTGGTTTATCTTATTTTGTCAACTCAAATAATACATATCTTTCGTCTTGGTCCCATATAGTAGTGTGTGATGTGAATCCAATATAAACTTCAAATAAATATAGCGTGCATCTAATAAATCATGACTAACATCATTCGTTAATCTCCACAAAAGTATCTTTATCAGTGAATTGATTCTTACATCACACCTCAATAATCAAGCTATAATCAGCATCTAATACAGCTTATCGATTCTATTTGACATCTATTATAACCTATCATTACATCCCTAAAATAGCTATACATTGACTGTGCATTAAACATATGAAATACAAACCAAAGATACTCCTATGTACATACCATTCAAAAGTAGTAAGCAAGTGGTGGGACGACACTTTCTAAGCCTGCTCAAATAGACACCTTTTTGGTGTCTATCGAAGAAAATATGTGCAGGAGGAAAAAAAGGGTGAGTTAATGCCCAGTAAAGCTTACATGAAAAGGGGAAGGAATCTAAAACAATGCATTTTAAATCAAATTTGATCAATAAACATATATATATATATGTGAAAACAAACTTTCAAAGTCAAGTTTTGCAATATAGGCTAATGCTTTTAAACCAAATCAATTTGTAAAGCGGTCATTGAAATATTTTCAAATAGAACTTGAGAGACTAGGCTAACATGCCATAAATAACATGCACAATGTCACAACCCAAATTACCTAAAAATCACTACAATATTTTTTGTTTATTTATTATTTACTTCTTACCTTCCTTTCATCGTGACCATCCTACTAACAGTTGGGCTATGATTCGGTGTTAGCTCCCTCACACTAATTACCATTCCATTTTCATAATCACATGCACATATCAAGATTTACTATCCTTTAACTTTAACTAAATACATACACAATGGTATTTACATAACCTTACATCCCCGACATCATATACGTTTATAGTACTGTGCATTTACATATTTAGATACAAAACTATACAAATGTATATACCTGACTCTCGATGGGAAGCAGCGGATACAAAGATGCAAGTTATCAACCGCTCACTAACTACTGCGAGTGCTCTGAAAAGATGGAAAAATAAGGGGGTGAGCAAACCACATGCTCAGTAAGGCAATTATGCATGTAAGTAGATAGCTCCACTATCTACATGCTCATAATGTCATGCCCTTAAATCCATTTCTTTTCGTTTAAATCTCACACACAAAATCATGCATATATCAATGCCATAGTTATAAAAACTATTCGTACATATAGAAATTATGCTAAAATGCATCAATGGCATTTTATGTAAAATCATAAAATCAAAATTAGCATGAATTAAATCAACATCATGTATTAGTTCATGCCATGTAAAACAAATCATGAGAAATAATCCTTTCATGAATTTATCATTAAAGCATGGAAAACTCATCATGCTACTGCATTTAAATCACTTCATTAAAGCTGTAGTATAAAATAACCCCTTCAGGTCAATCATCTTATAAATCAATTCGTTATAAAATTCTGTTATAAAATCACCCTTCTTTTACGACCACATATCATAAAATCCTCTGAAAATCTATCATTATAGTAGAAAATCACATCTCAGTGAAAATCATAAAATCGGGGGCCTGACCCCTCCCTCGGGTCTACATTGGTCCATCGAGACCATAAGTTATATCATGTGAGACATGTAGGTGACTATATCAGTAACAATGAGGACTATGGCCATAACCTAGTGATTCCTGGCTACACGGTACCTAGTGTGCGGGGTATCACACCTGAAACGGGAGGTGGGTCAATCCTACCGTCAGAACAACATAACATCAGGATTGCGAGGGCAAGGCTTGCTGCCTCATGGTTAGTACCACTCCACTGCAATAATCCCCATGGTATAGTGTACTCCATGTGATATACACGGTACAATGTACTCCGTGAACCCAATCTCAGTTAGGGGGTGCCTGCAATAGGTCTTATCCACCCATACCAAATATGTCTCAGTATGCACGTGTGGCATATCATCTCATTGTGACACACAGTTTACATGAGGCTCCAACACGGCTACATGCATGTCATATAAATCTCTGTGCGAGCGAAGCTCTAGCACGACTCCATGCATATTCATGATATCTGAAAATCTTGTGCGTGCGAAGCTCTAACATGGTTTCATAAAAATCAGTAACATCTGCGTACGAGTAGCACTCCAGTACAACTTTAAAAAGAGTTATAAATCCATATATAAAATCATGTGCGAGCAAGCTCCGGTACAGTTTATGCATAAAATCCATCAAAGCCTCGTGCGAGCAATGCTCCAGCATGAATGAATTCTCAAGTAAATCAAAACTCGTGCGAGTTACACTCCAGCACGGCTTATGAAATTAAATCGATTAAATCACGTATGAGCAAGGCTCCAATATGGCTTTTATGCAATTATCATATTAAAACATGATGCGAGCTAAGCTCCAGCACCTCTCATGCATGTCAAATCATTAAAACTAGTGTGAGAGCTAGGCTCCAACACCTCTAATGCATTTCACAATAGTAAAAATCAGTGCGAGCAACTACTCTAGCACATTTCATACATATGATGTCACACAAATTGGTGCAAGCAACTGTTCCAACACCTTTTATGCATACTCACAAACTCAGATATAGTGCAAGGAAATGCTCCAGCACCATCTGTTTTGATAATCGCCCATTTTCCAACGAAATTTAATTTAAATCTTAATAACACTTACGTAGTGTTATCTTGTGAAATTTATGCAAATACTGGCCAATCTATCGATTTGCTTAAAACACAAAAATTTCTCAAATCATGCTTTTCATGCATGTTATGCTTTCACCATCCTTAGGTGAATTTCCTTTAATAAGGGTAAAATAGTCTTTACCTATTTCGAGTCCTTAAAATCTTTAATCTATTTCTAGTACCTTTATACATTTTCAGTGTATACAAAAGCTATTAAAAATATGCGTAGCTACCTCTAGCTACTCACACAATTCCCTTACCTCATTTTTCTGTACAGTCTGACCTTTCCACTGATGTGTCGTCACGCAGTCCGATTTGATCTCAATCCCATCTCCGAAACTGCGTATAAATATTCATCAGGTCAAATAAAATATAATTAATTGTATTTTCATATTTTCTGGGCTTAATTTAAATCACTGAGCCTGTTTACCCATATTGGGCCTGATTGTACCATAATGGGCCTTAATCGGCCTTAAGCCCGTTTTTCACTTACTATTTACATTATCGAGGCCTATTAGGCTTATTGGGCCCATCTGTATTTATTGGGCCTCGTTCTAAACTCTCAGATAGCTAAATTAATTATTTACGATAATTTATCTCAAATTCCAGAATATAATTCATTAAATGCGGAATTGGGCCTCGTTCTAAACTCTCAGATAGCTAAATTAATTATTTACGATAATTTATCTCAAATTCCAGAATATAATTCATTAAATGCAAAAATTAAATCTGTAATTTATGCAGTAAATTTCTAACATACAAAACGATGCAGATTATCATAAATAAGGGTTACTTACCTGAGTTTCCATGATAGTACGTAAATCGAGGCTGACTCGAGCTCTCGTTTGACATCATTGTCGAGCTACACAATTACATATTTTTTCGGCTAAATGTTAAGTCGAATATTAATCAAATTAAATATTCCAAAATTTAAATCGGTCAATTTTGACAGCTTATCGACTTACCCATAGCTTGATTGCATCATTGGGATTTTCTCCAATTTTTTCTTTTTTCCCCTTTTCCTTTATTTTTCTTCGTTTTTGGCTGAACCGGTTCGGTCCGGTTCAACCCGATTCAGACTGGTTTGGTTTAGCCGGTTCAATCTGGTTCAGTCGGTTCGTGGCTTCCTCGGCCGATTCTTCACCAGTTTTCGTCGCCAGCAGTTCTGCAGGGTCGTCCGGTGCACGGATTTGGTCTCGGTTTTGCCATGGCTGGTCGAAAAGTGGTCGGTCTGACTATTCTCCCTTCCGACGTCGGTGCCTTCCTCTTTTCTCGCCGTTACCGGCGCTAGCCGCCGTTTCCTAGGCCATTTTCACCTTTGATCGGTCGGTATTCGTGTGGGGGTCCTTCAACTGGCGGTTGTCAGGGTCGAATCGACGTCGACGGCAACAGATTCCTTTCTCCCTCTCGGTTTCTCTTGATTCTCTCTCTCTCTCTCGCAGCCAATCGTCTCCTCATCAGATTTTGCCTGGGGTCGGAGTTGGTGTGGGGTTCCTCCCCTCTCGGCCTTTCGTTCGTTTCTCGACGGCCTCTGTCGGTGGAGGCAGAAGCACGGGTCGGCTCCCAACTTCTGTTTCCATTTCCCAGAATCGCGATTTCACAATTTCAGTTTGTTTTTTTTTAATTTTATTTTATTATTTATAATTTATTTTTTATTATTATTTTATTCATTAAAATATTATTTAATCTCCAAAATATCTAAAAAAATTCTTAGTTAATTCATTTAATCCATAATTGAATTTATCTGTCTTATTTCGTCTTTTCGGTATATTTTTTCAATATTTTCGAGATAATTTTTCAATGTGAAAATTTCAGTTTATTCCAATAAATTCATATCTTGATCAATTGGACTTAAAATTTAATTATTTCTTAATTATTGATTAAGATTTCTCAATTCCATATTTTTAATAAAATGTTTCTTGTCCAATTAATATCAAATTTCAATCTTTTGACCGTTTTACCCTTCAACGTGTTCGAGAATACCATTCCAACTTCCCGTCATGAACACTCACGCATTTCGTATTTTAAATAAAATCGGGTCTTACATAATCTCCCATACTTAAGAAATTTGGTCATCCAATTTAGAACCAAGTTAAAAGGGTCCATAAACAACTCTGGTACGTCTATCGTATCATACTCTTTAATTCTCATGTGACTTTTTACAAAGTGTAATACTACCAACATACTTAACTAGGGAAATCATCTTAAACCTCAACACTTTCTTCTTTCGTCTAATACTCGAATCGATTTTTCAACTAGTTTATACTTTCATTGAGTTCCTACAGCTCATATCCGATCACATATGCTGGGTCTGGACAGTATTTTCGAAGCATCAAAAGATGGGACATATTGTGGATGCCTGCTAATTCAGGTAGTAATGCTAACCTACAGGTCTTATCTCCCACTTTGTCCAATATCTCAAAGGATTCAATCTAACGAAACTCAATTTGCCTTCTTTCTGAATCTCGTTATGTTCTTAGGACAAGTAACTTCCAACAATAATGATTCACCCTCGGTGAATTCTAATGGTTTTCTATCTCTTGTCAGCATAGCTTTTTTGTCTGCTCCAAGGTGTTCTTAATCTCTCACAAATCAACTGAACATCATCAGAGGTTTGTCTTACCAATTCGGGAACAATTCTCTATCTATCACCCACTTCTTCTTATCTAAGTCGGGGAACAACCCCTACGACCATACAATGCCTCATTTAAAGTCATCCCGATACTCAAGTGATGACTGTCATTATTGACAAATTCTATTAGTAATAACTGATCACCCCAGGAGCTTAAAAAATCAATGACACACGCTCTCATCATATCCTTCAGAACTTGTATAGTCCCCTCTGACTGACCATCTGTCTGAGGACGAAAAGCTGTGCTCACACTCAGTTGGGTTCCCATAGCTTCCTAAAAACGTTCCTAGAAGTGGGAAGTGAAGCGGGAATCCCTATCTAATACCATGCTCACTGGAATGCTACTTAATGTTCCACAATATTCCTTACATATAACTTTGCCTACGCACTTAGAGTATATGGGGATTTCCATATCTAGAAGGTGGGTAGACTTAATCAATCTATCGACAATCCCCCAAATAGCCTCGTGATTTCTACGGTCTTCTATAACCCATCACGATATGCATGGTAACTTATTCCCATTTCTGTGTCGATATAGGTAGAGGCTGCAATAACCCTGTAGATGTTTAGTACTCTACCATACTCTGCTGACATACGAGACACTTTACTACAACTCTACAATATCTCTTTTCATACCTGACCACCAATACCCTTTTCAAAGATTCCGATATATTTATTACTTCCCGGATGCACTGTATATCTCGAAGAGTGAGCTTTTATCTATAGCACTATCTCATCAACTGTGGTCATGGGGAGCACTTATGTTGTCTCTGGATCTCAGTAAGTTATCATCACTCACTGTGAACTCTGTCACTGTACCCATTTGAATCTGACCCACACTATTGACACCATGCCGATCACCACACTAAGCCTGTCAAATCTGGTTACTCAAATTCGGTGCTAATCTCAGGCTAGCTGTCATAAAATCACTGTCATCATCAGAAGGGATCACATTACTACTGAGGCTCACAACTGCTCTAGCAGCTCACGCTCCCTGACCATCATATGTAATACCATCCCGATGCTCTTTCTGCTTACGGCATCAGCCATTACATTAGCCTTTCCTGGGTGGTACAATTTCTACTATCATAATCCCTCAGAAGCTCTAACCTTTTTTGTTATCATATTCGACTATTTCTGTGAAAACAGATACTCAAGGCTTTTTAGGATCAGTGCTTACCTGACATTTTTCACTATGTACATAGTAGTGCCATATACTAAGTACAAACACTACCGCTGCCAACTTTAATTCATGGGTCGGATAGTTTCTCTCATGGTCCTTGAACTATCTGGATCCATAAACGACTATCTTCCCATTTTACATCAATACACAACCCAATCCTTATTTTGAGGTGTCCATACACACTGACAAACCTCTTGAGCTGTTGGGTATGGTGAGAATAATTACGGTGGTCAGTTTATTACTTCAATATACCAAAACTCATGGAAACCATTTTTCACTATGTACATAGTAGTGCCGTCGTTTCCCAGGCCATTTCCACTGCTGATCGGTCGGTATTTGCGTCGGGGTCCTTCGGCTGGCGGTGGTCGGGGTTGAATCGATGTCGGTGGCAACAGATTCCTTTCTCCCTCTCGGTTTCTCTCGATTCTCTCTCTCTCTCTTGCAGCCGATCGTCTCCTCGTCGAATTTTGCTTGGGGTCGGGGTCGGGGTCGGCGTCGGCGTGAGGTCCTCCCCTATCGGCCTCTTGTTCGCTTCTCGACGGCCTCTGTCGGTGGAGGCAGAAGCATAGGTTGGCTCCCTGCTTCTGTTTCCATTTCCCAGAATCGCGATTTCACAATTTCAGTTTGTTTTTTTAATTTAATTTAATTATTTATAATTTATTTTTATTATTATTTTATTCATTAAAATATTATTTAATCTCCAAAACATCTAAAAAAATTCTTATTTAATTCATTTAATCCATAATTGAATTTATCTGTCTTATTTCATCTTTTCGGTATTTTTTTTAATATTTTCGGGATAATTTTTCAATGTAAAAATTTTGATTTATTCCCATAAATTCATATCTTGATCAATTGGACTCGAAATTTAATTATTTCTTCATTATTGATCAAGATTTCTTAATTCCATATTTTTAATGAAAATTTTCTTGTCTAATTAATATCGAATTTCAATCTTTTGACCGTTTTACCCTTCAACGTGTTCAGGAATACAATTCTAACTTCCCTTCATGAACACTCACGCATTTTGTGTTTTAAATAAAATCGGGTCTTACACACAATATAATTGTTCCACGAAGGAACACAATTTTCTCACAAAGAGACACAATCGTTCCAAGAAGGAGCATCAGAAGAAGGGAGGTGTAACCTATGGCCATGGTTAAAGGTCCTCAGTCCTATTAAATCGGCGAGTACTGGAAAGCTGTAGATGTGTCTAATTCAAATAGCCAATCATACATTACAATACAATACAATACAATACAATACAATACAAGACAAGACAATACAATACAATACAATACAATACAAAACAATGGGCTTAAATTCTGAGGAAAAGCATGTACAGGGGCCTGAAGTCTCTAAAACAATTCAAAACTTTCGTAAGATTCTATATAATCCAAGATTCCTAATTCCAAATCACAATTCAATAGTTTAAACTATCATGCATACAATAAAGGGATGAGCATCCCATGGAATCAGGTTTTTAAAATAATTCTTTGTGTCACGACCCTCAACCCGTGACATAACTTACTATTAACAGTTGGGTTGTGAGTAAATCCATATCCACATCTCATCCATTAATAATTTATAATTCATTTAATAAAATAGAAACTATTCTTTTATAAATATGCGAAAACGTTAACATCAGTTTCTATCATATACATCTCTTTCGTACAAAAGATAACTATACTGTGCATTAATTTACATGATACAAATTTTTTCTCTCATAAACGTATGCCTCTATATTGTTGGAGAACTTGAGAACACCGTAGCAGGGACAACTATAGTAACTCACTACTACGTAGTATCTGTGGAGGAGGAAATAAGGGGGTGAGCTAACACGCTTAGTAAGAAAAATATGAAAGCAGGCAGATAACTACACTATCTACATGCCTTAAAATATAAACATTTATTTTCCTTATAAAACATATGCATTCTTTGAAAATATGTGAGATCTAAGAATTTCAGACATATTTCAATTATGTAATATGAACTTGAAGTATAATTTATTGAGCTAAGTGAATTGTGGGAATGATAATTGGAGATTTATATGTTAAGTGTTTAAAATAAGTATGAAGCTATGAGGACAAATCGATCTGGGAGAAGGAGAGATCGATCTGGTGAGTTAAAAATGACAAGGAAGGAGGAATTTAAGGAGCAGATCGATCTCCAATGGAAGAGGATCGATCTCCAATGGAAGAGGATCGATCTCCTTATGATTCTGTTTGAGAGAAGATCGATCTCATAAGGAAGAGATCGATCTCCAAATGTTTCTGTTTGGGAGAAGATCGATCTCCTCAAGGAGCAGATCGATCTCATAAAGCCATAAAGAGATCGATCTCACCCCTCGACAGATCGATCTCCTAGGCATAAATTACCCCAAATCGTCCCCAAATTCAAATGCAGATCGATCTCATCAAGAGCCATATCGATCTCCTACCCTCAGTCTATATAAGGAATCCCTGCTTTCTTCTGTAATTTCACTTTCTCTCTCTTCCAACCCCCATTTTCACCGAACCCTAGCTTTCTCACTCATCCAAAGCACCCATTTTCGTCCAAATCAGAAGTTGTGGCAAGAAGGAAAGTTGTTCCTCATCAAAGGGAGAACAACATACTTGGAAATCGAAAGACGGATCGAATCGAGGCAAGAGATAAGCTCTCCACAAGTTTTGGGTAATTTCTAAACTTTGATCCTTATATTTGAGATGATTTTGGTGATGATAGTTGTTGGCATTGTGTTGAAATAGCTGAAAAATGATTAGGGATTGATGAAATTACAATGTAGTTGGACTGATGATGATATTTGGCAACTTTGGTAAATTTAAGAATTTTGAGCTATAAATGGAGATTTAGACAATGTGGTGTATTAGCATAGATATTGTGGCATAGGAAATATAGAATGTTGAGGTGTCGTGAGCAAGATTGTGATTTGTGATGGAGTTATGAGAATTGAGAAATTTGAGGAGTTATGAGCAATTATGCTCGATTTTGAGAATTGAGGTTGATGTGATAATGAGTATTGATGTTTTAACATCGTTTGAATAGTTCGGGAGTTCTAGAGTGGAATGCGAGGCTAGTCCGTGATACGGGGGAAACGATTGCACTATACGAGGTGCAAAGAGGTAAAGGAAAACTAAACCATTTGTGTATGTGTTTTGATGAATTATTGTAGCATGAACCATGATTTGAGAATACAAGCATGTTTGGTGTTATGTTGTGATATAATTGCACACGGTTTTTCTAGCCGGTTGGAGCCCATTATTTTGTGAGTTTATAAGCTGAGTGTGAAATTGCTTTATAAACCTTTGAGTTGCGTGAAAAGTAAATTGGGCTCTACGTTAAGGCGATATTGAGATTTGAGAAAATGTATGCGTGTTTTGTCGGTTGGAACTCGGTTTTAATATGTTTTGTGTTGAGTACACAAATGTTTTAAATGAGTTTTATGAGAGAAAACCATTATGAGTTCTACGTGAAGGCATAACATTTTATAAGATAATGGCTAATGATTGAGACTTAGGCGTGTCATGTTGAATACACATCGGGCCTTGCTCTGGTAGCATGTAAGACCGATATAGTGGGATGCCTGGGAACCGACCCAGGGACCACAGGCCTTGTTCTGGTAACATGTAAGTCTGATTATTCCTCCGCTTTGGTAGCGTTGGGAGGCCTTGCTCTGGTAGCATGTAAGTCCGATATTCCTCCGTTTTGGTAACGAGAGATGCCTCCGTTTTGGTAACGAGAGATGCCTCTGTTTTGGTAACGTGAGATGACTCCCGTTCTGGTAACGCTGGGTGGCCTTGCTTTGGTAGCATGTAAGACCGAGAGAGTGGGCCGCCTGGGAACCGACCCAGGGACCACGTGATAGTGTGCATGAGGCGAGGCATTGCTCTAGTAGCATGTAAGGCCGGGCCTTGTTCTGGTAACATATAAGTCCAATATACCATGCATACGACCATATTGTCGACGTTCCCTCTATACGAGGATGCCTAGGATGCGCACCCAGAGGAGATTACATATTTGATGTGCCATGACGAGTTTTAATTGAGTTTTATGGCCTAGTCTCATTTTACACATGAGTTGTGTTTTGTGACCTTGTCACGTGCTATTTACTGAGGTGATTTTTATCACGAATTTTGAGAACAGTCATTATCGCATGTATTTACACATGCTTGTGAGTGCTCGATATTGAGCCTTTTTAACTTCATGTTTTCACATGATTTATGAGATGATGATGTTTTGAGAACTTTCATGCTACGATTTCAAATGAGCTTCATAAACAAATACATATTTGTGATGTGTGATATGGTTTATATAACTGAGTTCCCTTACCCCCCTTACTGAGCGATTTGGAAGCTCACCCTGTTTTCTCTTCCCCCCAGATCGCTTCAAGTGAAGTGAGTTCCCTGCGGCGTACGGGTTAGAGGCTAGTGGAGGACTTGAGCTCCAGGCCGTATTTTGTGTATTGAGGTAGACATTTAATATTCATGTACCCAGACTAGAGTTATATTTACAAACACTTATTGTACAATGATGTACGGGATGTATTAGAATTAATTAACTTGGAATTGAGTAATGTATATAATATAATATATACTATATTATGATGAGATCCTGAGGCATGATAATTATGATGATGTATGACACTGCACAGGAATGCACCCTTAATTGTGAATTAATGAGTAAAAAGTTTTAAATTAGCCCTATTTTTCGCGCTTCCGGGGCGTCACAAAATAGCTCCCATCAATTGCAAAATCGTTAATTCGCTAGATGGGTACATGCATATTTCATTCTCAAATCACATAGTATACTCTTTAAAAACCACATAGCGTACTTATTAATCCACATAGCACACACTGAGAAATTGCTTTATATTTAGAAAATCACTTAGTAATCAATTTACATGAGACTATATAATGGGATATCATATTACCCTGTATCACAGAACAAGGGGACATATGTCACCTCACACAGTAGTGACAAAATGTCATATCACACAGATATAAGACTTATGTCCATAGTCCGAATTCCAGCAACACTGATCAGGTGTACGAGAACCCTATGCTTGGGGAGGCGGATCAACCATCCCTTCAGCTCACACAGAATCACTAAGATATTATGGCACATAATACTCAATGGCTAATGCTTAATGTACACCGTGCTCCCATGGATCCTTATCACCCATTTCCATTGTCTCAAAATCACGTGCGAGTAGGTCTGTGCAAGATCACTAAGCAATACACAATGGCTCCAACACGGTTTTACTCATCACACAACAAACTCATAAACTCTCGTGCGAGCAACTCAGCGTAAAAACACACAGCATACCTGAGGCATCAAGCATGATTTTGCTTACAATCACTTTAAATCGAGGGGGTCACAGGCAAGAATAGTCAAAGCAAGATCACTTAGCAGTACTCGATGACTCCAGCATGGTTACCCAAAATCTAGTGCGAGTTCTCGAGTGGATCACATAGCTTCACTCAGCTCCAACACCTTTTTCTCTTCTAAAAAATCCTTTTTAAAATGTTGTACGAGCAAGGCTAATAAATCTACCATTGCCACTTTGGCTCTAACACAAGTTCACACAGAAAAGGAATAGATAGCTCCATTCACAAAGTATGAGTGAGAGGGTAATCTCCCTTTAATCACTCTTTAAAAGCTTTTCATGCAAATTACTAAACGGGGAGCCAGTCTATTATTACTCTTTCTTAAAATGGTTGCAAAACATCTTTTCACAATAAGACATTAAGTCATGCAATTCATGCAAATAAACTTCTTCTATCATTTAGCTTTTACGTAGATATATCAATATCTATATACTTCATAGCATTCATTTGCACATATAAGGTAAGAAACATACATATAACTATCTCTAATAGCTTGCATAAATCCCTTACCTTGAATCACGCTTGAATCACTTTCCTTGTTTTCCAATACTCGTGATCAGGTCTTATCAGCTCCAATTAAGTCTCCAAGAGCTTCATGTGAGACCCCATGTATGTATGACATTATTATATATTAATGGAATTATAAGACAGATGATTTTAGACCATGCAAATGTGAATGAGTTGGAAATGAGAATGAATTAGTATCGTGGATGCATGTAACGATTAAATAAGTGCTGAAGTGGTTACAAACTAAACAAATAAAACTTAAAGCATCTGAACTGGAGGTAAGGACTTAAAACATGAGATGATAAAACATGGATTTGCGAATTTGTGTATCCATTATGATTTCCAAGCAATACACACAAGTTCCATAACATGAAACTTATAGGAAATAAGCCTTTCCATGCTCGAAGTGTGAATAGATTGCAAAATGACTAGTGAGGCAATTGAACGTAAGTTCTCCCTTGGAAAATTTGGAAAAATGCAGCAGGAAATGTCACGACCCAAATTTCCTAAAATCACTACAAATTTTTCACTTTTCGATTATTATTTAATTCTTACCTTTCTCTCATCGTAACCATTCAACAAACAGTTGGGCTATGATTCGGTGTTAGTCACCTCTCACCTATTACCATTCCATTTCCATATTCACATTTACATATCAGGATTTACTATCCTTTGACTTTCACTAAATACATACATAATGGCATTTACATAATCTTACATCCCTGACATCATATGCGTTTATAGTACTGGGCATTACATATTTAGATACAAAACTATACAAATGTGTATACTTGTCTCTTGATGGGAAGCAATGGATACCAAGAACGCAACTCATTAGCCCCTCACTAACTACTGGAGTGCTCTGAAAAGATGGAAAAATAAGGGGGTGAGCAAACCACACGCTCAGTAAGGCAATTATGCAAGTAAGTAGATAGCTCTACTATCTACATGCTCATAATGTCGTGCCCTTAAAATCCATTACTTTTCATTAAAATCTCAAGCACAAATCATGTATTTCATCAATGACTTAGTTTATTAAACTATTTATGCATATCGAAATCATGTATCAATAGTATTTTATATGACATTATTAAATCATACTTAGCATGAATTAAATCAAAATCATGCATTATTTCATGCGATATAAAACAAATCATGAGATACAATCCTTTCATGAATTTATCATTAAAGCATGGAAAACACATCATGCTACTGCATTTAAATCATTTCATTTAAAAAGCAGTATAAAATAACCCAAAGGGGATGAGCATCTCATAATTCAATTCCAGACTCATAAAACAATTCATTAAAATTCATTATAAAACTTCGGTTATAAAACCACCCTTCTTTCAGGGTCACATATCATAAAATCATAAAATCGGGGGCCTGACCCCTCCCTCGGGTCTACCCTGGTCTATTGACCAGTAGTTATATCATGTGAGACATGTAGATGACTATCAGTAACAACAAGGACTATGGCCATAACCTAGTGATCCCTGGCAACACGGTACCTACTGTGCGGGGTATCACACCTGAAACGGGAGGTAGGTCGGTCCTACCCGCCAGAACAGCATAACATCAGGATTGCGAGGGCAAGCCTTGTTGCCTTGTGGCTAATACCACTCCACTCAAACAATCCCCACTGTACAGCGTACTCCGTGTGACATACACGGTACAACGTACTAAGTGAACCCAAGCTCAGTCAGGGGTGCCTGCAATAGGTCTTATCCACCCATATCATCTCTGTCTCAGTATGCACGTGTGAGCATATCATCTCACTGTGACACACAGTATACAGAAGGTTCCAACACGGCTATATGCATGTCATACAATCAATGAAATCTGCGTAAGAGCAGCGCTCCAGTAGACTTAAAATAATTATAATTTCAAATAAAATCCACGTACGAGCAATGCTCTAGTACGGATATGTATAAAAACTCAGTGAAAACCTCGTACGAGAAAAACTCCAATACGGCTTTAAAATGAGTTATAAAACAATATAAAACTTTGTGCGAGCAACGCCTTAGCACGAGTGAATGCTCAAGTAATTCAAAACTTCGTACGAGCAACGCTCCAGTACGACTTTATGCATAAATACATCAAATCTCGTGCGAGTTACACTCCAGCATGGCTTTTATGCAAGATCATATCAAAACAGGATGCGAGCTAAGCTCCAGCATCTCTCAAGCATGTCAAATCATAAAAACTAGTGCGAGCAATCGTTTCAGTACCTTTTTATGCATATCAAGTCAAAACCAGTCAAAACATGTCAAAACATGTCAAAACAGAGTGCGAGCTAGGCTCCAGAGCTTCTCATGCATTTCACATGAATAAAAATCAGTGCGAGCAACAGCTCTAGCACATTTCATGCATATGATGTCACACAAATCGGTGCGAGCAACCGCTCAAGCACATTTTATGCACACTCACAAATGCAGATATAGTGCGAGCTATGCGCCAACACTATCTGTTTCCATATAAATTTGATAGTTGGCCCATTTTCCAAAGAAATTTCATTTAAATCTTAATAACACTTAAGTAGTGTTATTTTGTGAAACTTATGCAATTATTGGCCAATCTACCGATTTGCTTTGCTTAAAAACCAAGAAAATTCATTAATCAGAAAATTCCTTAAATCATGCATTTCATGCATGTCATGCTTTCATCATCCTTAGGTGAACTTCCCTCAATAGGGGTAAAATAGTCTTTTACCTATTTTGAGTCCTTAAAATCTTTAGACCATTTTTAGGACCTTTATACATAATCAGGGTATACATACATATTCAGTGTATAAAAAAGCTATTAAAATACGCGTAGCTACCTCTAGCTACTCACACAATTCCCTTACCTCGTTTTTCTGTACAGTCTGACATTTCCACTGATGTCTTGTCATGCAGTCCAATTTACTCTTAATTAAATCTCTGAAACTGCGTATAAATATACATCAGGTCAAATACAATACAATTAATTGTATTTCTAATTTTTTTGGGGCTTAATTTAGATCATTGGGCCCGTTTACCCATATTGGGCCCGATTATACCTTAATGGACCTTAATCAACCTTAAGCCCATTTTCCACTTATTATTTATATCATCGAGGCCTATTGGGCTCATTGGGCCCATCAGTATTTATTGAGCCTCGTTCTAAACTCTCAGGTAGCTTAATGAATTATTTACGACAATTTATCTCTAATTCCATAATTTAATTCATTTAATGCAGAAATTAAATTCGTAATTGATGCGGTAATTTCTAACACGTGTGACGATGCCATATTGTCGTAAATAAGGGTTACTTATCCGTGATTCCATGATAGTATGCAAATCAAGGCTGTCTCGAGCTCTCGGTTGACGCCAATTGTTGAGCTACACAATTAAATATTTTTTCAGGTAAATTTCCAGTCGGATATTAATCAAATTAAATATTTCAAAATTTAAATCGGTCAATTTGACCACTTACCAACATACCCGTAGCTCGATTGCATCACTGAAAATTTTTTCCAATTTTTCCTCTTTTTTTTCCTTCTTTTTTTCTTTTCTTTTTGGCTGAATCGGTCCGGTCCGATTCAGCAGACTCTCACTGCGCTGAATCGGTCGTACTGGTTCAAGCCTCATTCCGTCGTTTCTGCGTCGTTCGGCCGGTTCTTGAGCCATTCCTGGTGCCATTCGGCACGTCATCGTCTAGGCTTCCATAATCGGGCCTCGATTTGGCTCGCATCGGTGCCGATGGTCGCCGATCGAGGCTTCTCTCCCACAGCATCTCTTCTCATTTTCGGCATTCTCCGTCGTTCTCGGTGCGTGTGCCAACTGTCGGTGGTTCCCGTGAGCATCGTCGCCCTTTGCTGGCCCTCGCCAGGGGTCTCTGGCCGTCGATGGTGGCTCGTCCGACGATTCCACCTCGGTTCGCGCCTGTGTGGCATTTTGCTTTTCTGTTTCGCAATTTTCGCGTTTCAGACTCTTTTTTTTCATTTACTTATTTATTTATTTATTTTTTTAATATGATTTTAATTGATTAAAATAATATTAAAATCCCATAAATATCTAAAAATTTCTTATTTAATTATTAAAAACCCAAAAATATCTTAAAAGATTATATTTTATTCATTTAACCAATTAAATGAATTTCTCGGTCTTATTTTGCCTTTTCGATATATTTTTTATTATTTTTGGGATTATTTTTCAATATGAAAATTTTGGTTAATTCAAATAAATTCATATCTTAATCAATTTAATCCGAAATTTAATTATTTCTTCGTTATTGATCAAGATTTCTCAAGCCATTATTTTTAATTAAATTTTCGTGTCCAATTAATATCGATTTTCGATCTTTTGACCGTTTTACCCTTCACGTGTTTGGGAATTCCATTTCAATCCTTTTGCATTTTTCATTTCGTATTTTAATTAAAATCGAGTCTTACAATCTCCCCCTCTTAAGAAATTTGGTCCTCCAAATTAGAACTAAGTCAAATAGGTCCATAAATAACTTCGGGTACGTCTATCGCATCACACTCTTTAATTCTCATGTGCCTTTTTCCGAAGTATGTTACTACCAACATTCTTAACTAGGGAGATCATCTTAAACCTCAACACTTTCTCCTTCCATCTAATACCCAAATTGATTTTTTTTTTTTTTGCATACGTTATACTTTCATTGAGCTAAGCTGTTGGAGCTAATATCCGATCACATATGCTGGGTTCGGATATTATTTTCGAAGCATCATAAGATGTGACACATTGTGGATGCCTGCTTATTCAGGTGGTAACTCCAACCTATGGGCCTTATCTCCCACTTTGTCTAATATCTCAAAGGATTCAATCTAACGAAACTCAATACTGATTGACCCTCAGTGAATTCTAATGGTTTTCTGTCTCTTGTCAGCATAACTTCTCTATCTGCTTTGAAGTGTTCTTAATCTCTCATAAATCAACTGAACATCCTCAGTGGTTTGTCTTACTAATTCGAGAACAATTTTGTATCTGTCACCCACTTCTTCGTATCTAAATCGGGGAACAACCCCTACGGCCATACAATGCCTCATATAAAGTTATCCCGATACTCGAGTGATAGCAGTCATTATTGACGAATGCGATTAGTAAGCTTTTAAAATCAGTGGCACATGCTCTCATCATATCCTCCAGAACTTATACAGTCCTCTCTGACTGACTATCTGTCTGAGGATGGAAGCTGTGCTAACACTTAATCGGGTTCCCATAGTTTTAAAAAAAAATATTCCCTGAAGTGGAAAGTGAAGCGAAAATCCTTATCTGATACCATGCTGACTGGAACGCTACATAATATTCCACAATCTTCCTTACATATAAATCTGCCTACGCACTCAGAATATCTAGGGATTTCTATAACCAGAAGGTGGGTACACTAAATAAATCTATCGACTATCACCTAGATAGCCTCGTGATTCATTCTGGGTCCTCTATAACCCATAATAATATTCATGGTAACTTGCTCCCATTTTCATGTCACTATAGGTAGAGGCTGCAATAACCCTGCAACTCTTTTTGCTCTACCTTAATCTGCTAACATACGAGACACTTTTCCACAATCTCTATAATGTCTTTTTTTTCATATCACCACCAATACCCTTTTCAGAGATTTCGATATATTTATTACTTCTCAGATGCACTGTATATTACGAAGAGTGAATTTCTGACAATAACACTATCTCAACAACTGTGGTCCTAGGAGCACTTATATTATCTCTGAACCTCTGTAAGTCATCATCACTCACTGTGAACTCCCACACTATCGATACCATGCCGATCATCAAGCTAAGCCTGGTAAATTCGGTCACTCAAATTCGATTCTAACCTCAAGCTAGCTGTCACAAAACCACCGTCATCATCAGAAGGGATCACATCACTACTGAGGCTCATAACTGCTCTAGTAGCTCACGCTCCTTGACCATCATATGTGATACCATCCCGAGGCTCTTTCTGCTCAAGGCATCAGCCATTACATTAGCCTTTCCTGGGTGGTACAATGTTCACAATCATAATCCTTAGAAGCTCTAACCCTCTTGGTTATCTCATATTCTACTGTTTCTATGAAAACAGATACTCGGGGCTTTTATGATCAGTGTATACCCAAAATTTCTCATCGTATAAGTGGTGGCACCATACTTTTAGTTTAAACGCTACGACTGCCAACTCTAAATCATGGGTCGGATAGTTTCTCTGATGGTCCTTGAACTAACTGGATCCATAAATGACTATCTTCCCATTTTACATCAATACACAGCCCAATCCTTATATAGGTATCCATATACAGTGAGAAACCTCTTGAGCTTTTGGTTATGGTACAAATAATTATGGTGGTCAGTTTATTCCTTCAATATACCAAAACACACGAAAATCATTTTGAGAAACTCTCAACAACTCGTCTGTAAGATAGTTTATTTTTGCTACTTATGCTCTTCCATGGACTTCGAATACATCAAAATATCATCGCTAAAGATGACAACCAATTGGTCCAGGTAAGGTTTAAATACCTCATCGTAGTTGAGTTCCACTAAATATTTCAATCACCCATATTCTTGACCTATGTACGCATAAACGTATAATGTCATTTCGAAATCGCTTTCGTTCAAGATACTAACCCACGTCATTTTCTTTTTCTTATATTAACGGCTTTTATAAACTTTTAATTTTTAAACCTTCATGATTAATCGAATTCTTTATTTCTTTATCGTACCAGTAAAGGTACCTAAATTTTAAATGTATATATATGACTGTCGATTTCAATTTATAGGTTATCTGTGCGCTTCTAGACGCTGTCAAGTCTTAAGGCGGGGAAATATTTTGAAATATCTTTATTCAGACTTGACCACATGGATTGGGTGTGGATATATCTTCCTCTTACCTTTGGTCGCAATTCATATTCACTAAATATCGCTTAATCAAAATTACTTTACATATCGCAACTCCTCTTTCATTACGTGTCCAACTTATAGTATACTTTTTCGGGGTGAAATCATCACTATCTTAAGATAGCAATCTAAACATCATTGTTTGTAGCCGAATCAATCTATTCTCAAATATTACTTCAAAATTATTCATATTCCATTAAATAAAATTGGCTGACGTATCCTCTTTCCCCCGTTTTCAACTTGCAATCCCTATACCCATATTCAGTTAATGATAATCAGCTAACCATCATCATCTTGCCTAAGGGTACAGGCTTCACATCTTTCTCTAGCTTATAAGCAACTGAAGGCGGTATGAATAAATGTGTGGCACTAGGATCAATTAAAATAATTAATTCATTATTTACAACCAGTGTGGTATCTTCCACCACATCAGATGAAACATCAATAGTGTCCTGGTCTAAGGCATACACTCGCCCTCGTCCAATATCTTATTTTCGTGGTAACTACCACATATTCTACACTGTTTACACTGCCACACTGCTAAACTGCTCCGTAGCAGGTTGGGGTCCTCCAATTACAATACCCCTTAAAGTGCTAAAATTGGATACACTGGGTCTTACCAATCATCTTACCCCGTGACTTATCAACTCTAAGCTTTTACCAAACTACTTTTTTTTTGTTCTGACATCTCTGTCATTCATTATTCTCTTTTTGTCTCTATTTCGGCCCTTATTACCTTTCCCAATCTTAGAGGCGTGCAACTCATGATCTTATTCATACAACTATAGTTTGCGCACTACCTCGGCATAGGTAGTGATATCTAACGGGGCGAATCGGACTCTAATTGACAATTTGAGCCTATTCATGAACTTTCACACATCTCGACTCTCACTGTTCATTGTGTCCGCATCATATCTGCCTAGGAATATAAACTGAGATTCATACTTGTTAATCAACCAGTTTCTCTGGGTCAAAGTAAATAATTTTATCAGCAATCTCCTTTAAGTAGTGTCCGGGATATTCTGTCACCGAAATACATCTAGAATTACTTTTCATGTCCATTCTGGATGTCTAACTCTTAATATGGGTCGAGCAGACTTCCACCAATGTTTCGACTCGCCCTTAAATCCCATACATACTTTGACCAATTAGCTCCATAATATTCTTCACACACCGCTCCAACTTCGCGAAGCGTGTCTCAATACTATCCGATCTCTCCGTCGGACTCTGTGGGGCATGTTCAGTATCAGCCTCCACTTCAATCTCATCTTGAGTCTCATGTGGTGACTCAGTATGACTCTCAAGCCTACCTCTACGGCCTCGAGCTCGTGTACTCGCCTCTCTGTCATAGCGGCTATCAGTTAATTAGTATATTCTTGCATTCAAAACCACATTCTTAGCTACACTTTCATCTCGATATACACAATTGTATCTAAACAATGCACAGTACATGGGGATGTAAATTTTCGTAACTACTAACACCGACTCATATCAGGCCAACTAGCTCTGATACCATTAAACTGTCACGACCCAAATTTCCTAAAATCACTACAAATTTTTTACTTTTCGATTATTATTTAATTCTTACCTTTCTCTCATCGTGACCATCCTACAAACAGTTGGGCTATGATTCGGTGTTAGTCACCTCTCACCTATTACCATTCCATTTCGATATTCACATTCACATATCAGGATTTACTAACCTTTGACTTTCACTAAATACATACACAATAGTATTTACATAATCTTACATCCTCGACATCATATACGTTTACAGTACTGTACATTACATATTTAGATACAAAACTATACAAATGTGTATACCTGTCTCTTGATGGGAAGCAACGGATACGAAGAACGTAAGTCATCAGCCGCTCACTAACTACCGCAAGTGCTCTGAAAAGATGGGAACATAAGGGGGGTGAGAAAACCACACACTCAGTGGGGCAATTATGCAAGTAAGTAGATAGCTCCACTATCTACATGCTCATAATGCCGCGCCTTTAAAATCAATTACTTTTTATTAAAATCTCAAGCACAAATCATGTATTTCATCAATGACTTAGTTTATAAAACTATTCGTGCATATAGAAATCATGTATCAATAGTATTTTATGTGACATCATTAAATCATACTTAGCATGAATTAAATAAAAACATGCATTATTCCATGCGATATAAAACAAATCATGAGATATAATCCTTTCATGAATTTATCATTAAAGCATGGATAACACATCATGCTACTGCATTTAAATCATTTCATTTAAAACACAGTATAAAATAACCCAAAGGGGTTAAGCATCTCATAATTCAATTCCAAACTCATAAAACAATTCATTAAAATTCATTATAAAACTTCGGTTATAAAACCACCCTTCTTTCAGGGTCACATATCATAAAATCATAAAATCGAGGGCCTGACCCCTCCCTCGAGTCTACCCTAGTCTATCGACCAATAGTTATATCATGTGAGACATGGAGATGACTATCAATAACAACAAGGACTATGGTCATAGCCTAGTGATCCCTGGCAACACAGTACCTAGTGTGCGGGGTATCACACCTGGAAAGGGAGGTGGGTTATTTTCTAAAGAAATTTCATTTAAATCTTAATAACACTTACGTAGTGTTATTTTGTGAAACTTATGCAATTATTGGCCAATCTACCGATTTGCTTTACTTAAAAGCCAAGAAAATTCATTAATCAAAAAATTCCTTAAATCATACATTTCATGCATGTCATGCTTTCACCATCCTTAGGTGAACTTCCCTTAATAAGGATAAAATAGTATTTTACCTATTCCGAGTCCTTAAAATCTTTAAACCATTTTTAGGACCTTTATACATAATCAGGGTATACATACATATTCAATGTACATAAAAGCTATTAAAATACGCGTAGCTACCTCTAGCTACTCACACAATTCCCTTACCTCATTTTTCTGTATAGTCTGACCTTTCTACTGATGTCTCATCATGCAGTTCGATTTGCTCTCAATCAAATCTCCGGAACTGCGTATAAATATACATAAGGTCAAATACAATACAATTAATTGTATTTCATATTTTTTTGGGGCTTAATTTAGATCATTGGGCTCGTTTACCCATATTGGGCCCGATTATACCTTAATGGGCCTTAATCGACCTTAAGCTCGTTTTCCACTTATTATTTATATCATCAAGGCCTATTTGGCTCATTGGGCCCATCAATATTTATTGAGCCTCGTTCTAAACTCTCAGATAGCTTAATGAATTATTTACGACAATTTATCTCTAATTTCAGAATTTAATTCATTTAATGCGAAAATTAAATCCGTAATTGATGCGGTAATTTCTAACACGCATAATGATGCCATATTATCGTAAATAAGGGTTACTTACGCGTGATTCCATGATAGTATGCAAATCGAGGCTGTCTCGAGCTCTCGGTTGACGCCAATTATCGAGCTACACAATTAAATATTTTTTTGGGTAAATTTCAAGTCGGATATTAGTCAAATTAAATATTTCAAAATTTAAATCGATCAATTTGACCGCTTACCGACTTACCTATAGCTCAATTGCATCACTGGACTTTTTTTCCAAAATTTTCTCTTTTTTTTCCTCTTTTTCCTTTTCTTTTTGGTTGAACCGGTCCGGTCCGGTTCAGTAGACTCTCACTGCGCTGAACCGGCCGTACTGATTCAAGCCTCATTCTGCCATTTCAGAGCCGTTCAATCGGTTCTCAGGCCGTTCCCAATGCCGTTCGATGCGCCATCGTCTGGTCTTCCATAATCGGGCCTCGGTGTGGCTCGAATCAGTGTCGATGGCTGCCGATTGAGGCTTCTCTCCCGCGGCATATCTCCTCGTTTTCGACGTTATCCGCCATTCTTGACGCGCGTGCCAACTGGCGGTGGTTCCCACGAGCATCTTCACCTTTAACCGGCCCTCGCCTGGGGTCCCTGGCCGCCGGTGGTGGCTCGTTCGACGATTCCTCCTCGGTTCATGCCTGTGTCGCGTTTTGCTTTTCTGTTTCGCGATTTTCTTCAGACTCTTTTTTTCATTTACTTATTTATTTATTTATTTATTTATTTTTAATATGATTTTAATTGATTAAAATAATATTAAAATCCCATAAATATCTAAAAATTTCTTATTTCATTATTAAAAATCTAAAAATATCTTAAAAGATTATATTTTATTCATTTAACCAATTAAATGAATTTCTCGGTCTTATTTCGCCTTTTTGATATATTTTTTGATTATTTTCGGGATTGTTTTTCGATGTGAAAATTTTGATTAATTCAAATAAATTCATATCTTGATCAATTTAATCCAAAATTTAATTATTTCTTCGTTATTGATCAATATTTCTTAAGCCATTATTTTTAATTAAATTTTCTTGTCCAATTAATACCGAGTTTTGGTCTTTTGATCGTTTTACCCTTCACGTGTTCGAAAATTTCATTTCAATCCTTTTGTATTTTTCATTTCGTATTTTAATTAAAATCGGGTCTTACAGGAAATGCCCCAGACAAATACCAGATCGATCTCCTATTCAAGGCAGATCGATCCCTTATTCAAGCAAAATAATTTCAAGTGAATCCACCAAGGTCAAATTGATCTCCCCAATGAGCTGATCGATCTGCATTTGCCTCTGCCTAGCAGAGATCGATCCCCTATTAAGTATAGATCGATCTCCATTTAATTATGCCAAGCCAAGATCAATCTCTCCCCAATGAGCAGATCAATCTCCCTCTTCCAAAACCTGAGAATTTGATGGCTAAAACTAAGGAAAGATCGATCTTATCACTCTAAATCTATAAAAACCCGATGACAAAACTTCATTCTTTAGCAAATCAAACATTTTCCTTCCATTTCACCAAAATATCAAGTTTTCTCTCTCTAGGATACCTTCCTTTCCAAAAAGAATTGGGAAAAAGCTATTAGAGCCAAAGTTGTTCGCTTTAAGGAGGAGAACAACATACCTTGAAAGCAAAACTCAACTAGTGGGATTGAAGGTACAAAAGGATCTTCCATGTTTGGACAAGGGAAAAGTCAAGCTAGGTGAGTTCTCGATACAGCAACTCTAAATATGTATAATAAGATGTTGTTAGGAGTAGATTGGTGAATATATCATTGGTTGAAAACACCTAAAATGGGATGAATCAAGTATAACCTAGAATGGGTTTAGTGTGAGAAAATAGATATAGTTGAGTTGGTGATAAATGAGTTATACTAAGGTGTTAATAATGTTGTATACATGACATTGAAATAGTTATGTAGAATCAAAGTTATGGGATTGGACAAAGTGATGAAATGTGCATATATGGTAATTGTTAAATGTATGAATAAATGGAGAAACTAAGGATTAAGCATGCAAATCAAGTGTTTGATTTGATAACTAAATGGGTTACTAGCCAAATTTATTAGGAACGGCACATTGTTGGGATGGTTACTAACATTTCTACAATCTTAAAATCATCTATACATGCTTACTAACATTTCTACATGCTTAAATCATCACTAACTCCATGCCATTTCAACTTTCTCTTACTAACTCATTTTAGGTCATGGTAGTTTAAGCATGTAAATGAACATTTCAGCCAACATTATATACACCAATCAACTCCTTAAAATGTCTAGATTAACATACTAGAAACAGTGTATTGAAATCTTACCTAGTTTGACCATGTTCCCTCCTTTGCCAAATTGTGGGAAAACCTCTTTTCTCCTTCAATCCAAGGTTTGAGCTTCCAATCTTTGACTATGTTGTTCTCTTCCTCACTAGGAACAACTTTGCACAAGGAACTTCTCTCAAAATTGATTGGAAAGTGGTGATTTTTAGAGTGAGAAAACTAGGTTATTATTAAAAATGGAGAAAATGGGTTGTTCTTTGTGAAATGCATGTTCAGCCATTGAGTTTTTATAGGAAAAGCATTATGAGATCGATCTCCATCGGTGGGAGATCGATCTGGCCTTGCTTAAACTCCTTCATGTCACGACCCAAAAATCAGAGTAAATTTTTCGTTTTTCATTCATACTTACCTGTCCTCTGATCGTGACCACACTCCAATAACAATTGGGCCGTGCGTCAATGCCAGTCCCACCATTCATTTACCATATAACTTAATTCCTTATGTAAGGAAAAGTAAACACATGAGTTTTTTCATTAATTCTTTCCCATTCATTTTCAAGTGTTTACAGTATCTATACATCCCTGAAAGTTACTTACAAACATGTTACTATGCTATTCTTATTTAGTTACAATATGTATAAGTGTATATATCTCAAAATGATGGGCAGCAGCGGATATCAGGAATGCAGTACTCAATCGCCTCAAAGTCTACTGGAGGTAATCTGTGTAGGAAAATGAAAGGGGTGAGCACATCAATCTCAGTAAAGCAATCCTACGAACAAGTAGGTAACCATACTACCTACATGAACGTGGTGCCATGCATAAACCACCCTTTCTCCACACATTTCAAAACAGATGCTATAATTCATGATGTCATGTAAAACAAGTTCGCATGTGGATTTCAAAGAGCATGGAAAATTCAACATGCAACTCTTTTAAATCATTTCATTCTCATTAAAATTTCACAACAAAGCTAGGACTCAGCCCATCCCTCGGGCTAAGGGTATTGTCCGCAAGTGCACGGGTCATACAAGTAATAATGGGATTTGAGTCCCGAGTTATCATCCCATGGAGAAGTTGACTAACCTAATTAAGTACCGGTTAATCTTACCCTAAGTATATCCTAGCAAATTATGAAATTAAAGTGGGTGATCTACAAAGTCTAAAATTAAAATCACTGGAAAACAGTAAAATAATAAAAACTAAATAAAATAAAATCGAGCTAAAAGTACTTACAGTGCTCTAAGCAATAAAAAAAAAGTACCTGCAAAAGATAACGCAATTAAAATAAAAAGCAAAAATGGAAATAAGGAAATAAAATTAATTAAACTAAAATTTAAACAAACTTAAAATAAAAATGCATGTAATTAAACTAATAAAAATTACAAATTACTTAAACTAAAATCTAATGAAAATAAAGACTAAATTAAAAATGCATGAAAAACATTTAATCTAAATTAATTCTAAATGCAATTCTTAAAATACTAAACTAAAATTAAATCCTAAAACATAAAACATCAAATTAACTATCAACTAAAACTTAAAACTAAAGATTAAATTAACACATAAAATATTAAATTTAACCTACAATTATCAACTAACACTACACTAAACTAACAACTAATGAAACAATCAAAATAATAACAATGCCATAAAAATTAAACTAAGTAAAAAAGGAAGTGGCCAAATAGGGCCTTAGGCTAATTGCAAAACCAAATGGTCCTGATATGCCACTGTTCATGCTCTTCTTCAGCAGAATTTTATCCTACTCTCGGGTGTGTTCTCCACTCTGCTCCTGTCGTGCTCTAGGATTACTGCTGCAGTTCTTCCTCTTCTCCAGGAGTGTCCTGTTGTCTGTTGCAGGTCTGTCTGCTGGTTCTGCCTCAGGTCTCGGGTTGCCCAACATAGCAGGTACATCCATACATGCTCTCGATGTTGTCCTGCTCTTCAGGTGCTGCAACCAGTTCTGCCCAATTTCATTCCAGCTGCCATATGCTGCAGCACATCCCCCTTTTCTGTCGAGCTCTCCAAGGTCCCGTGCACCGTACCAGTCGGGTAGCACACAACAGCTCACCATCTCCTGCGACTTCTACCAACCCCAGTTTTAAGTTGCAACCTGTCGACTGTGCATCCAGTAAGCACACAGCAGCAACTCCTGCTTCAATTGTCCGATCCTTGCACCAACCGTCCCAGCAATGCCCCCAGCTGAATCTGTCACCACGTCCCTGCAAGCTGAATGCACCAGTCACCTAACTTCAGTAGACATCAAGGAATTAACAACATTTAAATGGTGAGAAAATAACAATGGAAATTAAACTCCTGCTAGAAAATGAAAAAGAGCAAAAGAGAAAGGAAATAAAATGTTCTTGAACCTACTGCACTTAAAGCAAAACTAAAAGAGAACTAAACAACAATTAAGTAAACTACAAGATCATTTTAAATCGACAACAATGCAGGATAAGAAAATAACTAAGATGAACAGTAAAACTAAACTAAAATAGAGCCGAATAGAGGAGGAATCTAGTCCATATTGCCACCATGTTATCATGTGTTTCAACCGAGCTATTGACACACTGCATTGCTTCACACATGCCCTGTTTTTCACCAGCAGACCTGCCCAGCAGATAGGGATGTCCAGAAATGCAACTACAACAGCTTCATTATCCCTGGATTTATGCTGATCTGTACGTTTTCCTCACGAGCCACGGATGAATTCTGCAGTAACTTTCAACGACTGCAATAGCTCAAGAGCGATGCATGGTAATAGCTAATCTTCCACCGTGCCTCCAATAAGATTTCAGCAACTGGAGAAAAGGAGAGTTAATCAGAGGATGATTTCTGGCTCTATCCAATGCCTCGGTACCATCCATCTTCACCAGCAACCAGCACATTCATATCTACTCTCCAATCTAAACAGTAAATTTTAATGCAGAAAATATAATGATCAAAGAGGTTAACCAAGCACCAAGTCTGAGTAAACCGTTCATAACAAGAACATAAACAAAAGAAACCCGAATAGGAACATGGAGCTAATAAAGAAATTTGAACTTTTCATAAAATCGAGAAGGAAATAAAAATGGTGAATGTAAGTTAATGTGAAAGACAAACGAATTCGAAATAATGAAAATAAAATTAAAAGTTGCTATGAACAGTAGCTCAACAAAATAAAATCAATGGTAAAGCTAACGGAAAAAGAAGACTATTCTAAAAATTACTTAATCCTAAATTAAAACTACACTACTCTTACCCTAAAACTACCCTAAATTCTACTCCTAATTCTACTTCCTACTTCCCTACTTCATTTTTCAATTGCCATCACATTTTATTTATATACAAACATAGGGGTACAATAATAAATTTTCATCCTAGATGAGTTGGCATTGTTTGGCCACTTGTCTTCATTTGATTTGCTGCAGAGTAGATATTTCCACGTCATCAATCTTTTTGTCCAATTAGCTGTACGATGTGGCCCGGTGTGTGTCTTCCAGAGGGTTGGCACGGTGTCCTTTGATCTTATCGTTTCGGAGTAAATAAAATACGGACACTTGGCATCACACATGTCCAGATGACTGATGACTCGGTCTGCAAATTAGAAGTGGTCCAGTCTCCTTTAGCTTGTTTCAACCCAATTTCGTCTGAAACGACTGAGTTTCATCTGGATTTAATTTATCTGCACATTAAAGAATTTTAATTAAATAAAGGGGATTATTAATAAAATAATATGGGGATTCAATAAATAATTAGGAAATTAAGCACAAATAATTCTATAAAAAATAGAATTATCATGTTCCTGACTCACACAACACCATGAAATCAAATGCTTTTCACAGCAATAGAAATATGCAATACAATGAATGTGATGTAAAACCAGTTTACATCACTCATGGGTTTGAATAGCATGGAAATAACATCATGCAAGTTTAGTTTAAAACCCAATTTCATTCTCTTCAAAATCATATCTCAGTCAAGATCCAACCCCTCCCTCGGGTGATCCAAATTCACACAAAATTTCATAAAATGAGTTTCTCAAAACATCAACATGCGAGACTAGGCAATATATGTATATATCTCGGGCAAATAACTAGGACTATGGCCATATGTCCTCGTGATCCCACTACTACACAGATCTTAGTGTACGAGGTCTCACCACTATAGAGAATCGCCCCGGGAGGTGGGTCAGTCCATCTCGTCGGTCCTGCGCAATCACTTGCATCCGAAGATGCCACTCGCATTCGAAGATGCCACTCGCATCCAAAGATGTCACACATCCGAAGATCCCACATAATCAATCCCAGCATAGTACAGCATACTCCATGTTACTTGCAAGGTACAATGTACTCCGTGGACCCATATCTCATATCCATACTCATGCCATGTCTCAAAACGCACGTACGAGCCTATTTAATCAGCGGACACACAGTCTACCCGACGCTTCAAGCATGGCTCATCGCATGTTCTCAAAAAACTAGTGTGAGCGATGCTCCAGCACTCTTATAAAATCAAGGAAAATCTCATGTGAGCTAAGCTCCAGCACTCATTTCATAAAATCTCATAAGATTAGTGCGAGCTAAGCTCCAACACTCTGTCAAAATCATGTAAAACTAGTGCGAGCTAGGCTCCAGCACTCTGTCATAATAATTCAAGTGAAAATCTAGTGCGAGTTAAACTCTAGCACCCTATCACGAAAATCATGTAAAAATCTGGTACGAGTTAGACTCTAGCACCTTGTCATGAAAATCATTTTAAAATCTTTTACGAGCTAGGCTCCAGCACCCTGTCACGAAAATCATGTTAAAATCTGGTACGAGCTAGGCTTTAGCACCAATGCATGTAAAACTCTAGTGCGAGCTCACTCCAGCACTAATGCATGCATCACACAAACCAAAAACTTGTGTGAGCTGAGCTTTAGCACGTCACATTTCTATACAACCACGTAGGCGACTACATTTCTCAAATCAATTTTAGAGAAATTCAACAGTGATTAAAATTATGCAATGTTGTGCTTTTTATTTAAAAGTTAGCCAGCCTACCCATGCATGTGTCAAAACACCTCAAGAACAAGCAAGGACCTCTTGTTCTTGCTCCTCCCAACTTTTCCTAAATTTGAAAATTTTTTCCTTCACAAGGGTATTTTGGTAATTTACCCATTCGGGGCACTAAAATTTTTATCTTAAATCTAAGCCTTTCAGACAATTTTAAGAGACTGCAAATGAAGTTGAAATTACGTAAAGTTACCTTTAGCAGTCCGTAAAATTCCCTTACCTAGAATTATGCGCGAGCTTATCCTATCTCGACCGTACCAGGTCTCTCAGTCCAACTCGCTCCAAACCAAGTCTACGGAGCTGCATATAACCACTTATTTAGGCCAGTTCTAATATACTTATCGGTATTTCACTTATACTGATCAAATCTAAAAAATTGGGCTCGTTTTACTTTATTAGGCCTGATTGCATCTTAATGGGCCTCGACCCATTTTTCAGCCCGTTTCCAATTATTAAATCCCTTCTTAGAGTCTATTGGGTTCTCAATACCCTTGGACTTCGTTCCAAACTCTTTGGATCGCCCGTATATCATTTATAATAATTAATTCAAAAATCCCAATATAATTCACTAAATGTTGAATTAAATCCGAAATTCGTAAAATAAATCTTTAATACGCGAATAATTACATAAATTGTCGTAAATGAGCTTTACTTGAGATTATGCGATGGTGCGTAAATCAAAGTTCGATCGGGCTCACATACACGATTTATCGTCGAACTGCGTAATTTATATTTAATTTCGAGTTAATTTCTGATCAAATATAATTTAAATAAATTTTTTAAAAATCAAATCGGTCACTTTTGACCTCTTACTTACTTACCCAAAGTCCGATGTATCCTCAAAAAATCTTCCCCTTTTTCCTTTTTTCTCTATTTCTTCCTTTTTCTCCCATTTTCCTCTCTTTCTTGGCTGAACTGGTTCGGTCCAATTCAACCCGGTTCAGACCGATCAATTCAGCCTGGTTCTCCTCTTGTTAAACCGGTCTGTATCGGTTCAAGCTTCCTCGTCATCGTTCACGATGTTTTCGATCGATTCTCGACTCGTTTCTAGCGTTAATCGGTGCGTCTGCACTGGGGAAGTGTTTGGCTAGCGTCAGGGTTGGCCGAATCACAACGGTGGTCGCCGAATTTCTCTTCTCTTCTCCGCGGCTATTCCTTCGTCGATTTACTCTTTTCGGCACCGGTGGGGTGCGTCCCAGTGGCTGGATGATTGCATGATGCTCTGTGCTATTCACCGGCCCTTCACCTGGTCGTCTAGTCGTCGGTGCTCGTCCGGTGCAGAGGCTAACCCTCGTTTCGCCCTTTTGCGTTCCTCCTACAGTTTTCTTTCCTTTTCGATTTTTAGATTTATTTATTTATAATTTAGTTTATTATTATTTTATTCATTAAAATATAATAAAATACCTAAAATATCTAAAAAATCATATTTTATTCCTTAAAATATTACATTTTACCATAATTAATTTATTTAATCTATTTTTCCACTTTCTCGGTATATTCTCTTCGTATTTTCGGGATATTGTCCTGACTGATTTTTGATAAATTTTAATAATTTTGGATCTTGATCAATTGGACTCGAAATTTAATTATTTCATCGTTATTGATCAATATTTCTCAAATCCATATTTTTAATGAAATTTTCTTATGGAATTTATACCGAATTTCAATCTTTTGATCGTTTTACCCTTCTACACGTTCGGAACCAATTTAACCCGACTTTCTTTCACGAACACTCACGCATTTCGTGTTTTAAATCCTTATCTCCAGTCTGAATCACATTCATTTAATTTGTGACCATTTTCAATCCTTTATAAGATATTACGATATAATTTCGGGTCTTACATAATCTCCCACACTCAAGAAATTTGGTCCTCCAAATTAGAACCAAGTTAAATGGGTCCATAAACAACTCTGGGTACGTCTATCGCATCATACTTTTTAATTCTTATGACTTTTTTCAGAGTGTACTACTACCAAAGGACTTGACTAGGTAGATTGTCTTAAACTTCAACACTTTTTCCTTCCTGTTTAATGCCCGAATCGAGTTTTCAACATATGTTATACTTTCAGTGAGCTCTAACAGCTCATATCTGATCACAGATGCTGGGTCCGGATAGTATTTCTGAAGCATCAAACAATGGGACACATCATGGATGCCTGCTAATTCAGGTGGTAACGCCAACCTACAGGCCTTATCTCCCACTTTGTCCAATCTCTCAAAGGATTCAATTTAACAAAACTCAATTTGCCTTCTTTCCGAATCTCGTTATGTTCTAAGGGCATGTAACTTCCAACAATACTGATTCAACCTCGGTGAATTCTAATGCTTTTTTGTCTCTTGTCAGCATATCTTTTTTGCTTGCTTTGAAGTGTTCTTAATCTCGCACAAATCAACTGAACATCCTCTGAGGTTTGTCTTACCAATTCAGGAGCAATTCTCTATCTGTTACCCAATTCTTATCCAAGTTGGGGAACAACCCCTAAAGCCATACCATGTCTCATATAAAATCATCCCGATACTCAAGTGATAACTGTCATTATTGGCGAATTCGATTAGTAGCAACTGATCATCCTAGGAGATTATAAAATCAATGGCACACACTCTCATCATATCCTCAAGAACTCGTATAGTCCCCTTTGACTGACCATCTGTTTGAGGATAAAAAACTGTGTTAACACTCAGTCGGGTTCCCATAGCTTCCAAAAAATATTCCCCGAAGTGGGAAGTGAAGCGGGAATCCCTATCTGATACAATGCTCACTAGAAAATAGATAGTGTTCTACAATCTTCCTTATACATAAATTCGCCTACACACTCAGAGTATCTGGGGATTTCATAACTAGAATGTGGGTAGACTTAGGCAATCTGTCGACTATCACCCAAATAGCCTCGTGATTCATCCGGGTCCTCTGTAACCCATCACAATATCCATGGTAACTTGCTCCCATTTTCGTGTCGATATAGGTAGAGGCTATAATAACCCTGTAAACTTCTATTGCTCTAACTTAATCTACTGACTTACGAGACACTTCTCCATAATCTCTCCAATGTCTCTTTTCATATCTGACCACTAATACCCTTTTCTAAGATTTCGATATATTTATTACTTCTCGGATGCACTGTATATCCCGAAGAACGAGCTTCTGATAATATCACTATCTCATCAACTGTGGTCCTGGGGAACACTTATACTATCTTTGAACCTCAGTAAGCCATCATCATTTACTGTGAACTCTGTCACTGTACCTATCTGAATCTGACCCACATTATTGACACCATGTCGATCATCACGCTAAGCCAGTCAAATTTGATCACTCAAATCCGGTTCTAATCTCAAGCTAGCTATCACACAATCACTGTCATCATCAGAGGGGATCACATCACTATTGAGGCTTAAACTGCTCTAGCAGCTCACGCTCCCTGACCATCATACGTGATACCATCCCAAGGCTCTTTCTGCTCAAGATATCGATCATCACATTAGCCTTTCCTAGGTGGTACAATTTTCACAATCAAAATCCTTCAGAAGCTCTAACCCTCTATGTTATCTCATATTCTACTCTTTCTAAGAAAACAGATACTCGGGCTTTTATGATCAATGCATACCCAAAATTTCTCATCGTGTACATAGTAGACAGTATAAACACTATCGCTACCAACTTTAAATCATGGGTCAGATAGTTTCTTTCATGATCCTTGAGTTGTCTGGATCCATAATCGACTATCTTCCCATTTTGCATCAATACACAGCCCATTCATTATTTTGAGGTATCAATATACACTGAAACCTCTTGAGCTGTTGGGTATGGTGAAAATAATTACGGTGGTCAGTTCATACCTCAATAGACCAAAACTCACCGAAGCTACTTTCATACTTATCATTGCACTGACATGCAATCTTTTTTCGAATGAGATGTGTCAACTGAGCAACCCATTTCGAGAAACTCTCAACAATTCTTCTGTAAAAACAATTTCCAATTGTTGCTTATAATTTTTCCCTAGACTTTAAATACACCCAAAATATCATCAATAAGGATCATAGCAAATCGGTCTAGGTAAAGTTTAAATACCTCATCGTAATTGTGTTCCACTAAATATTTCAATCACTCATATCCTTGACCAATGTACGCATAAACGTATAATGTCATTTCAAAATCACTTCCGTTCAAGATACTAACCCGCGTCATTTCATTTTTCTTATATTAACGACTTTTATAAAATTTTAATTTTTAAACCTTCATGATTAATCGAATTCTATATTTCTTTATCGTACCGGTAAAGGTACCCTAATTTTAAATATATATATATTACGACTGTCGATTTCAATTTATAGGTTATGTGTACTTCTAGACGCTGTCAAGTCTTCAGGTGGGAGGTATTTTGAAATACCTTTATTAACCCTCAGACTTAACCACATGGACTGGTTATGGATATATCCCCCCTTATCCTTAGTCACAATTCATATTCACTACATATCGCTTAATCCAAATTACTTCACATATCAAAGATATTCTTACCTTGCATACGCCTATTATTCCAATATATCTTGTATTCAGGATCTATCACCTCTCAAAGCTTATCTCATTTCGTATATCACTTATAACAAACTCTGTCATTACTCATTCCATGAGTACAATCATTTACTTCTTTAATTTCAATCTCTACACCCTTTTTATTACTTGTCAAAACTTACAGTATACTTTTTAGGGGTAACCATATCACTATCTTCGGATAGAAATCTGAATAGCATAGTTTGCAGCCGACCAATTTATTCTCAAATATTACTTCAAATAATTCATATTCCATTGAATAAAATTGGCTGACTTATACTTCCTCCCCCATTTTCGACATATAATTTCTTCATAATTATTTCGTTAGTTAAGCCTCCTCCATTGGGGTATTAACTATCAGTATTGTGCCCAAGGTTGTAGGCATTCATGTCTTTTACTAACCTATATATGAAGGCGGTATGACTAAATGTATGGCACTAAGATCAATTAAAGTAATTACTTCATTATTCATAACCAGTGTGGTATCTTTCACCACATAATATGAAACATCGGTAGTGTCCTGGTCTAAGGCATACACTCGCCCTCGTCCAACAACCTACTTTCCTTTCATTTCGGCTGTGGCCTCCCTTTTCGGTGTAGAGATTTCAACAAGGTTTTCTCTGTCTCTTTGCCCTTTTATGGGGCAGTCTCACCTAACTCCGAGCAATCATTAAATAAATGGCCCGTCTTACCACACTTAATGCCTATTTTCATTAATAAGGTGTAGGGCCTACTTCGTGGTATCTACCACACATCCTACACTGCTTACACTGCTACGGAGCAGGTCGGGGTCCTCTAATCACAATACCCCTCAAAAGTGCTGAAATTGGATGCACTGGGGCTTTACCAATCATCTTACCCCTTGACTCATCAAATCTAATCTTTTACTAAACTACCTTTTTCCCGTTCTGACATCTCTGTCATTCTGTATTCTCTTTTGTCTCTATTTCGAACCTTACTACCTTTCCTAATCTCAGAGGCGTGCAACACATGATCTTATTCATACAACTGTAGTCTGCGCACTGCCTCAGCATAGGTAGTGATATCCAACAGGGCCAATCGAACTTAAATTGACAATCTGAGCCCTTCCATGAACTTTTGGGCTTTTTGACTCTCACTGCCCATAGTGTCGGGGTAATACCTGCCTAGGGATATAAACTGAGTTTCATACTCATCAATCAACTAGTTTCTTTGGGTCAGAGTAAAAAATTTTATCTGTAATTTCCTTTAAACAGTGTCTGGGATATTCTGTCACCGAAATTCATCCCGAAATATTTCTCATGTCAGCTCTGAATGTCTAACTCTTAAGATGGGTGGAGTGGACTTCCACCAATGCTCCGACTTGCCCTCAAAGCCCATGCATACTCTGAGCAATTAGTTCTCAAAATATTCTCCACACTCTGCTCCAACCTCGCGAAGCGTGTCTCAATACTATCCGATCTCTCTGTCGGACCTTGTGAGGAATGCTTAACATCAGCTCCATTTCAATCTTATCCTGGTTCTCATAGGTTGACTCAGCACGACTAGCAGGCTCAGGCCTACCTCTACGACCTCTGCCTCGAGTTCTGCCTCCTCTATCGCAACTATATTAGGCATAATGCCTATATTCCAGCATTCTCAACCATTTCTTAGTTAAAACCCATCTCGATATACACTATTGTATCTAACCAAGCACAGTAACACGAGGATGTAATTTCCTAATTACTGGCGTTAACACACATCAGACCAATTTCGCTCTGACACCACCATTTGTCACGACCAAAAAATCAGAGTAAATTTTTTATTTTTCATTCATACTTACATGTCCTCTGATCGTGACCACACTCCACTAACAATTGGGCTGTGCGTCAATGCCAGTCCCACCATTCATTTACCATATAACTTAATTCCTTATTTAAAGAAAAATAAACTCATGAGTTTTTTCATTAATTATTTCCCATTCATTTTCAAGTGTTTACAGTATCTATACGTCCCCGAAAGTTACTTATAAACATGTTACTGTGCTATTCTTAGTTAGATACAATATGTATAAGTGTATATACCTCAAAATGATGAGCAGCAGCGGATATCAGGAATGCAGTACTCAATCGCCTCAAAGTCTACTGGAGGTAATTTGTGTAGGAAAATGAAAAAGGTGAGCACATCAAGCTCAGTAAGGCAATCCTACGAACAAGTAGGTAACCATACTACCTACATGAACGTGGTGCCATGCATAAATCACCCTTTCTCCACACATTTCAAAACAGATGCTACAATTCATGATGTCCTGTAAAATAAGTTCACATGTGGATTTCAAAGAGCATGGAAAGTTCAACATGCAACTCTTTTAAATCATTTCATTCTCATTAAAATTTCACAACAAAGCCAGGACTTAGCCCATCCCTCAGGTGTTCCTGACTCACACAACACCATGAAATCAAATGCTTTTTACAACAATAGAAATATGCGATACAATGAATGTCATGTAAAACCAGTTTACATCACTCATGGGTTTAAATATCATGGAAATAACATCATGCAAGTTCAGTTTAAAACCCAGTTTCATTCTCATCAAAATCATATCTCAATCAGGATCCAACCCCTCCCTCGAGTGATCCAGACTCACACAAAAATCCACAAAATGAGTTTCTTAAAACATCAACATGCGACACTAGGCAATTTATGTATATATCTCGGGCAAATAACTAGGACTATGACCATATGTCCTCGGATCCCACTGCTACATGGATCCTAGTGTGTGGGGTCTCACCACTATTGGGAATCTCCCAGGAGGTGGGTCAGTCCATCTCATCGGTTCTACCCGATCACTCGCATCTGAAGATGCCACTCGCATCCAAAGATGCCACTCGCATCTAAAGATGCCACGTATCCGGAGATGTCACTCGCATCCGAAGATGCCATGCATCCGACGATGCCACATAATCAATCCCAGCATGGTACATCGTACTCCATTCTACTTGCACGGTACAACGTACTCTGTGAACCCATATCTCATATCCATACTCATGCCTTGTCTCAAAACGCACATACGAGCCTATTTAATTGACGTGATACATAATCTACCCAACATTCCAAGCACAACTCATCGCATGTTCTCATAAAACCAGTGTGAGCGATGCTCCAGCACTCTCATAAAATCAAGGAAAATCTCATAAGAGCCAAGCTCCAGCACATGTTTCATAAAATCTCATAAGATTAGTGCGAGCTAAGCTCCAGCACTCTGTCAAAATCATGTAAAATTAGTGCGAGCTAGGTTCCAACACTTTGTCATAATAATTCAAGTGAAAATCTGGTGCGAGTTAGACTCCAGCATCCTGTCACGAAAATCATGTAAAAATTTGGTGCGACTCAGACTCCAGCACCATATCATGAAAATCATTTTAAAATCTTGTGCGAGTTAGGCTCCAGCACCCTGTCATGAAAATCATGTTAAAATTCGGTGCGAGGTAGGCTCTAGCACCAATGCATGTAAAACTCTAGTGCGAGCTCTCGCTCTAGCACTAATGCATGCATCACACAAATCAAAATCTCGTGCAAGCTGAGCTCTAGCACATCACATTTCTATACAATCACGTAGGCGGCTACATTTCTCAAATCAATTTCAGAGAAAATCAATAGTGATTAAAGTTATGCAATGTTGTGCATTTTATTTAAAAGTTAGCCAGCCTACCCATGTCAAAACACCTCAAGAACAAGCAAGGACCTCTTGTTCTTGCTCCTCCCAACTTTTTCTAAATTTGGAAATTTTTCCCTTCACAATGGTATTTTGGTAATTTGCCCATCCGGGGCACTAAAAATTTTATCTTAAATCTAGACCCTTCAAACAATTTTAAGAGATTGCAAATGAAGTTGAAATTGCGTAAAGTTACCTCAAGCAGTCCGCAAAATTCCTTTACCTAGAATTACACGTGAGCTTATCCTGTCTCGACCGTACCAAGTCTCTCAGTCCAATTCACTCCGAACCAAGTCTACGGAGCTGCATATAACCACGTATTTGGGTCAGTTATAATATACTTATCAGTATTTCACTTGTACTGATCGAATCTAAAACACTAGGCTCGTTTTGCTTTATTGGGCCCGATTACATCTTAATGGGCCTCGACCCATTTTTCAGCCTGTTTCCACTTATTAAATCCATTCATCAAGTTTGTTAGGTTTTCAATACCCATGGGCTTCATTCCAAACTCTTTGGATGTAAGACCCGAATTTTTTATCGTAAGAGCAAATGGAATGAATAGAAATTTTTGAGTGCATTTAAAAATGTAAAAAGAATTGAAATGATATTCCTAAAAATGTGCAAGGGTAAAATGGTCAAAAGACCAAAACCCGATATAATTTCGATAAGAAAATTTAATTAAAAATATAGGATTGAGAAATCTTGATCAATAACGAAGAAATAATTAAATTTCGGGTTAAATTGATCAAGATATGAATTTATTTGAATAAACCGAAAATTTTCGTATCGGAAAATGATTCCAAAAATAGTGGAAGAATATATCGAAAGGGTAAAATCGGACTGATAAATTTAATTACTGATTAAATGAATAAAATAGTATTTCTTTTTAGATATTTTTGGATTTTAATAATATTTTAATTGATTAAAATATTATTAAAAATAAATTGATAATAAAAATAAATAAAAAAATAAAAAATAAAAAATAAAAAAATAAAATAATAATTAAAAAAATAAAAAAGAAGATGAAAATTGTGAAACACGATTTTATGTGAAAAGGAAGCCAAGCTCGACCTCTGCCTTCACCGACGGATGAAAAACCACCGGCGACGACGAGCCCAGGCGAGAGGCAACCCAGCTGAGGCCATCGTCGACGCTGGTAGGGGGAAGAGAGGCCGCGAATGACGAGAGAAATGGAACCGAGTGAAACTGAGAGGGAGAAAGGCATTTCTCGGCAATCGGCGCCGATTCGAGGTCGGCCACCACCAGCCGAGCGTTCCCCAGGAGCTGGCGGTGTGATTGGTGGCAGCCTTGGCCAGTAGAACGGCGGCCAGCGCTGGAAATGACGGCCAAACTGAAACGATACCGATAGCGAGGAGAGAATAGGTCGGATCGGCCACTTTTCGACGGCTTTGAATGAAACCAACCCCAGATCCGCAATGCGGACTAGCCAACAGAGCCGCTGATGGTGGAAACCGACGGAGAACCGACTGGCAAGGCATTGAATCGGTCGAACCGGATTGAATCGACGGTCTAAATCGGGTTGAACCGGATCGAACCGGTTCAGCAAAAAAAGAGAAGGAAAAAAAGAAGAAAAAAGGGAAAAAGAAAAAGAGGAAAAATTTGGAAAAATTCCAGTGATGCAATTGAGCTACGGGTAAGTTGGTAAGCAGTTAAATTGACCGATTTAAATTTTGAAATATTTAATTTGATAAATAATCCGACTGGAAATTTACTCAAAAAAATATTTAAATGTGTAGCTTGACAATTGGCGTCAATCGAGAGCTCGAGACAGCCTCGATTTGTGTACTATCTTGGAATCTTAGGTAAGTAACCCTTAGTTATGATAATTTTGCATCGTTATGTGTGATTGATATTTATCGCATAAATTACGGATTTAAATTGCGCATTAAATGGATTAAATTCTAGAAATTCAAATAAATTGTCGTAAATAGTTAATTGAGATATCCGAGAGTTTAGAAAGAGGCTCAATAAATACTGATGGGCCCAGTGAGCCCAATAGGCCTCGATAAAGTGTGGTAAACAGGCTTAAGGCCGATTAAGGTCCATTATGGTATAATCGGGCCCAATATGGGTAAACGGGCCCAGTGAATTAAATTAAGCCCAGAAAATTATGAAATACAATTAAACTGTATTGTATTTGACCTGATGAATATGTATCTGCAGTTCTGGAGATTGGATTTGGAGCAAATCGGACTGCGTGATGAGACATCAGTGGAAAGGTCAGATTGTACAGAAAAATGAGGTAAGGGAATTATATGAGTACATAGAGGTAGCTACGCGTACTTTAATAGCTTTTGTATACACTGATTATGTATGTATATACTATTATTGTATAAAGGTCCTAAAAATGGTTTAAAGATTTTAAGGACTCGAATTAGGTAAAGACTATTTTACCCCTATTAAGGGAAGTTCACCTAAGGATGGTGAAAGCATGACATTAATGAAATGCATGATTTAAGGACTTTTATGATTAAGGAATTTTATTGGTTTTAATCAAAGCGAATCGATAGATTGGCCAGTAATTGTATAAATTTCACAAGATAACACTACGTAAGTGTTATTTATATTTAAATGAAAATTCTTTGGAAAATGGGCCAACTATCAAGTTATATGAAAACAGATAGTGCTGGCATATAGCTCGCACTATATCTAAGTTTGTGAATGTGCATAAAACGTGCTTGAGTGGTTGCTCGCATCGACTTGTGTGACATCATATGCATCAAATGTGCTAGAGCGGTTGTTCGCACTGATTTTTATTCTTGTGAAATGCATGAGAAGTGCTGGAGCCTAGCTCGCACTCTATTTTGACATGTTTTGACTGTTTTGACTGATATGCATAAAAAGGTACTGGAGCGATTGCTCGCACTAGTTTTAATGATTTGACATGCATGAGAGGTGCTGGAGCTTAGCTCGCATCCTGATTTGCTCTGATAATTGCATAAAAGCCGTGTTGGAGTGTAACTCGCACGAGATTTGATGTATTTATGCATAATGCCATACTGGAGCATTGCTCGTATGAAGTTTTGATTTACTTGAGCATTCATTCGTGCTGGAGCATTGCTTGCACGAAGTTTTATATGGTTTTATAACTCTTTTTAAAGTGGTACTAGAGTTTTCTTGTACGAGGTTTTCACTAAGTTTTTATACATATCCATATTAGAGCATTGCTCGTACGTGGATTTTACTTGAATTTATAATCAGTTTAAGTCGTACTAGAGCGCTGCTCGTACGCAGATTGTACTGATTTTTATGAAACCGTGCTAGAGCTTCGCTCGCACGAGGTTTTCTGATATCATGAATATGCATGGAGCCGTGCTAGAGCTTCGCTCACACAGGGATTTATATACATGCATATAGCCGTGTTGAAGCCTCTTGTAGACCGTGTCACAGTGAGATGATGTGCTCACATGTGCATACTGTCAGGACCCGTTCTCAATCCTTGACTTTAACCAAAAACCACTATAAATTTTTCGCATTTTTAACTTACCTTTCCTCTCTTCAATGGTTGGGCTGTGATTCGATGTCAGAGTCTTCACTTACCACATCATCCATTATCATACATGTCAATATATTATTACTGACTGTAACTGCTTTTATTATACATGTAAGATTATATAAAATCTCATATAAATACATTCCCCATATAACGTATACATCACTGTACTATTTCTATGTTTAGATACACAACTGTACAATATAAGTATACCTGGTGATCGATAGGAACTAGCAGTGGACTCTGGGACACTATCCCTCGATAGCTCTCGCTCTACTGACGCTCTGTAGAGAGATGTAAAGAAAGGGGGGTGAGCATACAACGCGCTCAGTAAGGAAATCAGGCAAGCAGGTAGATATCAACACTATCTACTCAAAATAATGCTATGCCTTGAAAACATTATTTCCTTTACTCGCTTTAAAAAGCATGTCTTGAAATATAATATATATACTTGTACAGAATAAATCCCATGTACAGAAAATCATGCTTTCTTTCTCAAATGTAGGCATATAGTGCAAAACAATGCATCGTATATAAATCATGCCTTTATGTTAATCATGCCATGTATATTTAAATCACAATAAATATGGCATCAAATGATTCACAACACAAAATCGGAGTCCGACCCATCCCTCAGGTCTGTCCGCAGTTTAAATCATTCAATCAAAGTGATATATCATGTAAGACTCTATGGTTAAGTGCAAATAGTATCCTGGACTATGATCATATCCGAAATGTGATCCCAAGCAACACAGATCTCGGTGTACGGGGCATCACTGCTGCAACAGGAGGATGGTCAGTCGACTACAGCCGTCAGCTATGCGTAACACATGGTACAGCGTACACCTCGTGCCACTCAGACACAGTACAAAGTACACCCGTGGACCCTCACAGCCAGGGTGCCTCCTATAGGACTTAGCCCTCGTAACTATGGAAATATTTATACCACATTCACAAATACCGTCATGCTGGCCATCCTCTCAAAATGTGACACTCAGTCACACAAGAATGCAGCATGAATAGGTACCATGTATATAATATCACATACAGTGTGCGTCCTCGAGTGCGACACACAGTCGACACTGCGCTCGAACGCTGTTTCACATCACAAACTCAACTCTAGTGCGAGTAATCTCCAGCAACTAGGTCAATGCATAGTTCATGTATTAAATCAAGTACGAGCAATAGCTCCCAGTACTATGCTATGCATATATCAAATCAAGTACGAGCAATAGCTCCAGTACTATGTCATGTATAAACCATGAAGAATAGAGTATGAGCAACGCTCCAATACTCTGTCATGTATCTCATGTAAAACTCGAGTACGAGCTAATCGCTCCAGCACTCTGTGTCATGCATATATCATATAAAACTGAGTACGAGTAAAACTCCAGTACTCTATCATGCATGTCATGGAAATCTACTGCGTATAAAAATCCAGCACTAATGTATGTGGAAAACATATGAATCCCAGAGCGAGCTGTGGTCTAGCACGATTCATTATTACATAATATGATCGATGGCTATTTAAAAAGGATTTTTTATAAAACATCAAAATCAGCACTATAAAGTGTGCTTAAGTCACATCAACCTTAAAATCAGCCCATCTATTTATTTTCATGCTAAACAACAATTAAACACTCACAATAATTGTTTCCATGCTTTTTGCAACTTTTCACAAAAGTTAACTTTTTGACTAACTAGGGGCAAAATCGTAATTTGCCACTATCGGGTCGCAATAATTATTATTCACTTTCTCTGACCCTTAGAGTTTTTAAGTGAATGTAAAAGCAAACGAAAATACGTGCAGTTATCTCTAACTACTCGTAAAAGTCCCTTACTTCGGATCACGTCACGTGACATCACTTCCTCGGTGCTGCTAAATCCCGCAGTCCGATCAGCTCTCAATGTAAACTCCGGAGCTGTAAACAACCAGTCCTCAGGTTAATTATACTTTTCCTACTGTATTACACATTAATACAGTCTATTTTTCCTTAATGGGCCTTAATAATCCTTAATGGGCCTTAATCCGTATTAAGCCCGTTTTCCACTTATTATTTCCCTTCATCAGGGTCTATCGACTCATTGGGCCTATCAATACCCATTGGGCTTTATTCCAAGCTCTTTGGATAGCCCGTATATCATTTACAACATTTAATTCAAAGTTCCAATTATAATTCACTAAATCCAAAATTTAATCCGAAATGCGTAAATTAAATCTTAAATACGCATAAATCACATAATTTATCGTAAATGAACTTTACTTACCCGAGAATATGTGATGGTACGCAAATCGAAGTTCGATCGGGCTTCCGTTCGAAATTTATCGTCGAACTGCACAATTTATTATATTTAACTCCGGGTTAATTTTTGATTAAATATAATTTAAATAAATTCATCGGAAATCAAATCGGTCACTTTTGACCTCGTATCGACTTACTCGAAGTCCGGTGAAATCCCAAAAATTTCCCTTTTCCTTTTTCTTTCTTTTTCCTCTTTTTCCCCTTTTCTCCTTGGCTGAACTGGTCCGGTCCGGTTCAGCGCAGAACCTTCTCCCCTGAACCACCGACCGGTTCAGGCATCCTTCGGTTATGTCGGCCTATTCTGGCCGGTTCCCGACGCATCACCACCGCAGTTCGATGCGCCTAAGCCTGGGCAACACTCGGTTGGGCTCGATCGGGACCAAGCACCGCCGGTGGCCGTCGGATCTCTTCTTTTCCTCCGCGGCTTCTCCTCTTTGATTCGTCGACGTCCGGCGTCGGTGGAGGGCGTGATCGGTGCCGATGGGTGCGCACGGTGTCAGGCTTCCTTTTTCGACCGCTTACCTGCCCGTGGGGTGGTCGGTGCTTGCCGTCTGGTGGTCTTCTCCCTAGGGTCGGCTTGCTTCCGTTTCCTCTATTCTCTCTCCCCGATTCTAACTTTCAGATTTACTTTTTTTTTTAATAATATATTTTTCTTATTATTTTATTATAAAATAATAATAAAAATCTCGTAAATATCCCATAAATATCTAAAAATATCTCCAAAAATCATATTAAATTTATTTAATCCGTAAATGAATTTATCAGTCCGATTTTATCTTTTCAGTATATTTTTTCACTATTTTTGGGCTCATTTTTCGAGGTGAAAATTCCGATAAATTCTAATAAATTTATATCTTGATCGATTGGGCTCGAAATTAAATATTTTCCTCAATTTTGATCAAGATTCCTCAATTTCATATTTTTAATGAAATTGTCTTATCGAAATTATATCAAATTTTAGTCATTTGACCGTTTTACCCCTGAACTTGTTCGGGAATTAACTTAACCCTTATCTCGCTGTTATGTAGCTTACATGCATTTTTAATTTATCAAATTGTCGATTGCATGTTAGTAAATACTCTTCTTATGATTCAACTATAATTACATAGTGTTCATACACATAGGAATCATAAGGTACAAGCTACAAAAATCTGGGTCTGACAATCCTCCCCCACTCAGAAAATTTGGTCCTCTAAATTAGAACCAAGTCAGTCCTCAAATAGGTGAGGGTACTTCTCTCGCATCAGACTCTCTAGCTCCCAAGTAGCTTCCTCTGAAGTATGATGCTGCCAGAGAATCTTCACTAATCTGATGGTCTTCGATCTCAATACCTTCTCCTTCCTATCCAATATCCGAATCGGTCTCTCAACATATAACATGCCCTCTCGGAGCTCCAAAGGCTCGTAACTAATCACATGTGACGGATCCGGGTGATACTTCCAAAGCATCGATATGTGGAAGACGTTGTGGACACCTGATAAGTCCGGTGGCAATGCCAACCTATACGCCTTATCTCCTACTCGATCAAGTATCTCAAAGGGTCCAATATAGCGAGGATTTAGTTTCCCTCTCTTCCCAAATCTCGCTATACCCTTGGAAGGAGAAACTCTCAAAAACACAGATTCCCCAACTGCAAACTCTAGTGGCCTACGTCTCCTATCAGCGTAACTCTTATGTCTGCTCTGAGCTGTCCTCAGTCTCTCTACAATCAAGCGGACGTCCTCAGATGCTTATGTAACCATGTCAGGAGCGAAAATCTTACGGTCACCCACTTCTTCCCATCCAATAGGGGAACGACATCTACGACCATACAAAGCCTCATACGGTGCCATCCCGATACTCGAATGATAACTGTTGTTATAGGCGAACTCGGCTAGTGGCAGGTGGTCATCCCCAGAGCCTCGATAATCTATCACACACGCTCTCAACATGTCCTCCAGAGTCTGTATAGTCCTCTCTGACTGACCATCTGTCTGAGGATGAAAAGCGGTGCTCATACTCAACTGGGTTCCCATGGCTTCCTGAAAATGTCCCCAAAAGTGGGATGTGAAGCGAGAATCCCTATCAGAGACTATGCTTACTGGTACACCGTGTAACCTCACTACCTCGCGTACATACAGTTCCGTTAATGAACTCAGAGTATCGGTCGCTCTCATAGCTAGGAAGTGGGCTGACTTTGTCAGTCTATCAACGATCACCCATATAGCATCATGATTCCTGCGGGTTCTCGGTAAACCCATCACGAAATCCATGGTGATATGCTCCCATTTCCATGTCGGTATAGGTAGAGGCTGCAACAATCCTGCAGGTTTTTGATGCTCTACCTTCACCTGCTGACATATGAGACACTTTGCCACGAAGTCTGCTACATCTCTCTTCATACCCGACCACCAGTATACCTTCCGGAGGTTCTGATACATCTTGTTACTTCCCGGATGTAACGTATACCTCGACGAATGAGCTTCCGCCAATATCAATCTCCTGAGTCCTGAATCCTTGGGAACACACAATCTACCTCTAAACCTCAGTAGTCCATCAGAACTCAACTCAAAATCAATCACTGTGCCCTTCTGCATCTGTCTACTCACATCCATACAAAATGGATCAGTCTGCTGAGCTACTCTGATCCTGTCCAACAGGTTCGGCTCTAAGCGTAGACTAGCTATCACATAGCCTGTATCCATGTCAGAAGGCACGACTCCCAAACTGAGGCTAGCAAACTGCTCTAGCAAATCATGTTCCCTAACCATCATGTACGATACCATCCCCAGGCTCTTCCTGCTCAAGGCATCGGCTACAACGTTAGCCTTACCAGGATGATAAAGTATCTCACAATCGTAGTCCTTCAGAAGCTCTAGCCATCTTCTCTGTCTTATGTTCAGCTCCTTCTGTGAGAACAGATACTTGAGGCTCTTATGGTAGGTAAATATCTGGAACTTCTCGCCATACAAGTAGTGGCGCCATACCTTCAACGCAAACACTACTGCTGCTAGCTCTAAATCATGGGTCGGATAGTTCTTCTCATGATCCTTCAGCTGTCTAGATCCATAAGCAACTACCTTCCCATCCTGCATCAATATGCAGCCCAGTCCCTGATGCGAAGCATCGGTATACACTGCAAATCCTCCTGAGCTGGTAGGGATAGTGAGAATCGGAGCGGTGGTCAATCGACGCTTCAACTCCTCAAAACTCTTCTCACAATCCTTGTTCCATACGAACGGTGCACTCTTTCGAGTAAGACGTGTCAACGGAGCAGCCAACTTCAAAAATCCCTCAACGAATCTCCGATAGTATCCCGCTAAACCCAGGAAACTCCTGATCTTGGTGACTGTCTTTGGCTGTTCCCACTAAACTACAGCCTCTATCTTAGATGGATCAACTGATACACTATCTCTCGATACAACATGTCCCAAAAGCGAGATCCGTGACAACCAAAAGTCACACTTACTGAGCTTAGCATATAACTCATGCTCCCTTAATGTCTGTAACACGATCCTGAGGTGCTCCTCATGCTCCTCCTTGGATCTCGAATACACCAATATGTCATCGATGAAGACGATAACAAACTGGTCCAAATATGGCTTGAACACATCGTTCATCAAAGCCATGAAAGCAGCTGAGCATTCGTCAATCCGAATGGCATGACCAAGAACTCATAATGGCCATATCGGGTACGTAATGCTATCTTGGGTACATCTCCACTCCGAACCTTCAGCTGATGATACCTAGATCTCAGGTCAATCTTGGCAAAGACCTGTGCTCCCTGAAGCTGATCTAATAAGTCGTTAATAAGTGGAAGGGGGTATCTATTCTTGATGGTGGCCTTATTCAACAATCGGTAGTCTATACACAATCGGAGGCTCCCATCCTTCTTCCTTACAAATAGAACCGGTGCTCCCCAAGGTGAAACACTCGATCGAACAAAACCCCTATCCAACAGCTCCTGTAACTGTCTCTTGAGCTCCTCCAGCTCAACTAAGGTCATGTGATATGGTGGTCTCGAAATAGGCTCCGTACCAGGTACCAGATCTATACAGAATTCCATCTCTCTGTCTGGTGGTAACCCTGGCAATTCATCCGGGAAAACGTATGGGTACTCACTGACCACAGTAATATCTGACAACTCCGGATGTGCCTTATCCATATCTACCACGTACGCAATGAAACCTTGATATGTTGAAGGTTTTCTAAATCAGTAATCACGTAATAATCATAACCACTCCTTTCATTTATTCTTATTAAACTTTACAACATATTTAGTAGGGTGAGGAAACATAACTGTCTTAGCATAACAATCTAAAATAGCATGGTTTGCAAATAGCCAATCCATTCCTAATATTATATCAAAGTCACTCATACTTAATAACATTAGATTGGCTGTCATCTCCTTATCCCCTACTCTCAACTTGCAGCCATTAAATACATATTCTACCACTTGACTACTATTCATAGGCGTACTAATCAACATCATCATACATAAATGTGTACGCTCTACATCTCTTGCTAATTTACATGCAAATGATGGCGATACAAAAGAATGCGTGGCATCAGGATCAATTAAAACATATGCTTCAATATCATAAATTAGGATGTTACCTCGAATCACATCCGATGAAGCATCAGTTGTTCCCTGGTCCAAAACATGTACTCGCCCTTGACCCATCACTTGTTTTCCCTTCTCCGCTGCCGTCGCTCTACCTCTCTGAGTAGACGTACCAGCTGGGGTTCTATCAAACTCCCTGCCCCTCTGTGGTGCAGTCACAAATTGCGCTGGGCACTCTCTTGCCATGTGCCCCTGTTTCCCACATCGAAAACATACCATAGCACCTTGTGAACATGGTTTATCTCCATGTGATCTACCGCATCTTCTGCACTGATCTGCAGCAGGTCTCTGTCCTCCTATGACAATGCCCTTTACTGGGGCTACAGTCGTATAAGCAGGAGGTCTAGCATATCTCTCTCGTACCTCCTCTACCCGTGATCTCTTACCGAAGAGTTTTTTCCCTCCTCGATAACTGAAATCTCTAGCCGACCTCTTCTTCTGTACATCTCGGCTACGGCTAAACTTCCCAAACTCAAAAGCATTCCTGTCATAATCCTGCTCACAAAATTACGCCACGTGCACTGCTTCCTCATAGGTCACTATGTCTAATGGGACCAACTTGGACCGCAAAACCGGTCTCAACCTATCGATAAACCTGTGGACCTTCATGGTCTCACTGTACATGGTATCCAGGTCATATCTTCCTAGGGATAGGAATCGAGTCTCATACTCGTCCACAGATAAACTACCTTAGTGTAGTCCCAAAAACTCTGCCTGAAGTTTCCGCTGTGCGGTGTCAGGAACAAACTGCCTCCTGAAGGCCTCCCGAAATATGTCCCAACTGATATCCGTGTGTCGGGATCTCAATATAGGTCGGGTGGACTTCCACCAATGCTCTGCGGCTCCCTTAAGTAGGAACGTAGCAAACGCGACCATCTCCGAGGTCGTACACTCGAAGAATCCATAAAGCTTCTCCAGCTCTGCTAACCACTCCTCAGCAGCCACTGGGTTTTTGACCCCACTAAAGGATAGAGGTCTAAACTTCTGGAATTCTCGAAACCGATGCAAATCACATCTATATCCTAATCCACTACCACCCAAAACCGGTGGGGGTGTAGGAGTATCTACAGTCCTCTGTGCATCAGCTGTCTACGTAGGTGTATCAGGGGCAACTGCCTCTCTCGTCGCAGCTCCTGCCTCCTGTCCCTGCCTACCTGGCATCGTCTGTGCCAGTATCTCGATAATAGTCTAGAGACCACGCTCTAATCTCGTGAAACGCATCTCTGAACACTCGGGTGCCTCAGTAGCACCTGGAGTCTCATGCGTAGGTAATGGTCCGACAGCTGTCCCTCGGGTCTATCTCTCCGACCTCGAGCCCTACCTCCCATACCTCTACTACTACGCGTATTTGCCATATAAGCAAAGTTCCTGCATTCATAATAATGAATTAGTCCATCACCTATCCGGTATACACAGTTATATCTAAACACAGCACAGTACTATGGGGATGTACACTTTCCTATTTTCTAACACCGACTCACATCAGACCAACCCCTGCTCTGATACCATTCTGTCAGGACCCGTTCTTAATCCTTGACTTTAACCAAAAATCACTATAAATTTTTCGCAGTTTTAACTTACCTTTCCTCTCTTTAATGGTTGGGCTGTGATTCGATGTCAGAGTCTTCACTTACCACATCATCCATTATCATACATGTCAATATATTATTACTGACTATAACTGCTTTTATTATACATGTAAGATTATATAAAATCTCATATAAATACATTCCCCATATAACGTATACATCACTGTACTGTTTCTATGTTTAGATACACAACTGTACAATATAAGTATACCTGGCGATCGATAGGAACTAGCAGTGGACTCTGGGACACTATCCCTCGATAGCTCTCGCTCTACTGACGCTCTGTAGAGAGATGTAAAGAAAGGGGGTGAGTATACAACGCGCTCAGTAAGAAAATCAGGCAAGCAAGTAGATATCAACACTATCTACTTAAAATAATGCTATGCCTTGAAAATAGTATCCTGCAATGTGATATATCATGTAAGACTCTGTGGTTAAGTGCAAATAGTATCCTGGACTATGATCATATCCGAAATGTGATCCTAAGCAACACAGATCTCGGTGTGCGGAGCATCACTGCTGCAACGGGAGGATGGTCAGTCCACTACAGCCGTCAGCTATGCGTAACACACGGTACAGCGTACACCTCGTGCCACTCAGACACGGTACAAGGTACACCCATGGACCTTCACAGCCAGGGTGCCTCCCATAGGACTTAGCCCTCGTAACTACGAAAATATTTATACCACATTCATAAATACCCTCATGCTGGCCATCCTCTCAAAATGTGACACTCAGTCACACAAGAATGCGGCATGAATAGGTACCATGTATATAATATCACATACAGTGTGCGCCCTCGAGTGCGACACACAGTCGACACTGCGCTCGAACACTGTTTCACATCAAAAACTCAACTCTAGTGCGAGCAATCTCCAGCAACTAGGTCAATGCATAGTTCATGTATTAAATCAAGTACGAGCAATAGCTCCCAGTACTATGCTATGCATATATCAAATCAAGTATGAGCAATAGCTCCAGTACTATGTCATGTATAAACCATGAAGAATCGAGTACGAGCAACGCTCCAATACTCTGTCATGTATCTCATGTAAAACTCGAGTACGAGCTAATCACTCCAGCACTCTGTGTCATGCATATATCATATAAAACTGAGTACGAGTAAAACTCCAGTACTCTATCATGCATGTCATGGAAATCTAGTGCGTATAAAAATTCAGCACTAATGTATGTGGAAAACATATGAATCCCAGTGCGAGCTGTGCTCTAGCACGATTCATTCTCACATAATATGATAGATGGCTATTTAAAAAGGATTTTTTATAAAACATCAAAATCAGCACTATAAAGTGTGCTTAAGTCACATCAACCTTAAAATCATTAGCCCATCAATTTATTTTCATGCTAAACAGCAATTAAACACTCACAATAATTGTTTCCATGCTTTTTGTAACTTTTCACAAAAGTTGACTTTATGACTAACTAGGGGCAAAATCGTAATTTGCCACTATCGGGTCGCAATAATTATTATTCACTTTCTCCGATCCTCAGAGTTTTTAAGTGAATGTAAAAGCAGACGAAAATACGAGCAGTTATCTCAACTACTCGCAAAAGTCCCTTACCTCAGATCACGTCACGTGACCTCACTTCCTCGGTGCTGCTAAATCCCGCAGTCCGATCAGCTCTCAATGTAAACTCCGGAGCTGTAAACAACCATTCCTCAGGTTAATTATACTTTTCCTACTGTATTACACATTAATACAGTCTATTTTCCCTTAATGGGCCTTAATAATCCTTAATGGGCCTTAATCCGTATTGAGCCCGTTTTCCACTTATTATTTCCCTTCATCAGGGTCTATCGACTCATTGGGCCTATCAATACTCATTGGGCTTTATTCCAAGCTCTTTGGATAGCCCGTATATCATTTACGACATTTAATTCAAAATTCCAATTATAATTCACTAAATCCAAAATTTAATCCGAAATGCGTAAATTAAATCTTAAATACGCATAAATCACATAATTTATCGTACATGAACTTTACTTACCCGAGAATATGCGATGGTACGTAAATCGAAGTTTGATCAGGCTTTCGTTCGGAATTTATCGTCGAACTGCACAATTTATTATATTTAACTCCGGTTAATTTTCGATTAAATATAATTTAAATAAATTCATCGGAAATCAAATCAGCAACTTTTGACCTCATATCGACTTACCCGAAGTCCGGTGAAATCCTGAAAATTTCCCTTTTCCTTTTTCTTTCTTTTTCCTCTTTTTCCCCTTTTCTCCATGGTTGAACCGGTCCGGTCCGGTCCGGTTCAGCGCAGAACCTTCTCCCCTGAACCGCCGACCGGTTCAGGCATCCTTTGGCCGTGTCGACCTATTCCGGCTGGTTCTTGACACATCACCACCGCAGTTCGGTGCGCCTAAGCCTGGGCAACACTCGGCTGGGCTCGATCGGGACCAAGCACCGCCGGTGGCCGTCGAATCTCTTCTTTTCCTCCGCGGCTTCTCCTCTTCGATTCGTCGGCGTCCGGCGTCGGTGGAGGGCGTGATCGGTGCCGATGGGTGCATACGGTGTCGGGCTTCCTTTTTCGACCGCTTACTTGCCCGTGGGGTGGTCGGTGCTCGCCGTCCGGTGGTCTTCTCCCTCGGGTCGGCTTGCTTCCGTTTCCTCTGTTCTCCCTCCCCGATTCTAACTTTCAGATTTACTTTTTTTCATAATATATTTTTATTATTATTTTATTATAAAATAATAATAAAAATCTCATAAATATCCCATAAATATCCCAAAAATATCTAAACATATCTCAAAAAATCATAGTAAATTCATTTAATCCGTAAATGAATTTATCAGTCCGATTTTACCTTTTTGGTATATTTTTTCACTATTTTTGGGCTCATTTTTTGAGGTAAAAATTCTGATAAATTCTAATAAATTTATATCTTGATCGATTGGGTTCGAAATTAAATATTTTCCTCGATTTTGATCAAGATTCCTCAATTTCATATTTTTAATGAAATTGTCTTATCAAAATTATACTGAATTTTAGTCATTTGACCGTTTTACCCTTGCACTCGTTCGGGAATTAACTTAACCCTTATCTCGCTGTTATGTAGCTTACATGCATTTTTAATTTATCAAATTGTCGATTGCATGTTAGTAAATACTCTTATTATGATTCAACTATAATTACATAGTGTTCTTACACATAGGAATCATAAGGTACAAGCTACAAAAATCTGGGTTTGACACATACTAAGACAAAGATGATATGGGTGGATAAGACCATTGTAGGCACCCCTAACTGAGCTTGGGTTCATGGAGTACGTTGTACCGTGTATATCACGTGGAGTTCGCTATACAATGGGGATTGTTGGAGTGGAGTGGCTTTAGCCACGAGGCAGCAAGCCTTGACCTCGCAATCCTGGTGTTATGCTATTCTGGCAAGTAAGACGACCTACCTCCCGTTTCAAGTGTGATACCCCGCACACTAGGTACCATGTTGCCAGGGATCACTAGGATATGGCCATAGTCCTTGATGTTATTGATATAATCAATTACATGTCTCACATGATATAACTATTGGTCGATAGACCAGGGTAGACCCGAGGGAGGGGTCAGGCCCCCGATTTTATGATTTTATGATATGTGACCCTGAAAGAAGGGTGGTTTTATAACCGAAGTTTTATAAAGAAGTTTAACGAATTTTTTTATGAAATTGAGATTTACTTATGAGATAATTGACCCAGATGGAGTTATTTTATTCCGCGTTTTAATGAAATGATTTGAATGCAGTAGCATGACGATGTTTTCCATGCTGTCATTTCAAATTTATGATTTGTCTTACATGACATGAAAGAATGCATGATCTGGATTTAATGCTCATTATGATTTAATGATGTCACATAAAATGCCTTTGATGCATGAATTACATGATTTCTATATGCACAAATAGTTTTGATAAACTAAGTTATTGATGTTTGCATGACTTAGTGCTTGATGATTTTAATGAAAAGAAATGGATTTTAAGGGCATGGCATTATGAGCCTGTAAATAGTGGAGCTCTCTACTTACTTGCATAATTGCCTTACTGAGCGTGTGGTTTTCTCACCCCCTTATTTTTCCATCTTTTCAGAGCACTCACAGAAATTAGTAAGCGGCTGGGGACTTGCATGCTTGATATCCGCTGCTTCCCATCGATAGACAGGTATACATATTTGTATGGTTTTGTATCTAAATATACAATGCACAGTACTGTATAAGGATATGATGTCGGGGATGTAGAGTTATAAATACCAATGTGTATGTATTTATTTAAAGTCAAAAGATAGTAAACTCTGATATATGAATGTGATTATGGAAATGAAATGGTAAATAGTGTAAGGTGACTAACACCGAATCATAGCCCAACTGTGTTGTAGGATGGTCATGATGAAAGAAAGGTAAGAATTAAATAATAAATGAAAAAGTGAAAAATTTACTCTAATTTTTAGGTAATTTGGGTCGTGACAGTTATGATATCAGAGCTAAGTTGGCCTGATCTGAGTCGGTGTTAGTGGTTAAGGAAGTTTACATCCCCATATATTGTACATTGTTTAGATACAATTGTGTATATCGAGATGGAAGTGCAGCTAAGAATTTGATTTTTAAATGCAAGAATATAGACACATTAACTGATAGCCGCTATGATAGAGAGGCGAGTACACAAGGCCGTAGAGGTAGGCCTGAGAGTCGTACTGAGTCGCCACATGACACTTGAGAAGAGATTGAAGTGGAGGCCGATGTTGAGCATGCCCCACAAAGTCTGATAGAGAGATCAGACAGTATTGACACGCTTCGCGATGTTGGAGCGGAGTGTGGAGAATATTTTGAGAGCTAATTGCTTAGAGTATGTATGAGATTTGAGGGCGAGTCGGAGCATTGGTGGAAGTCCGCTCGACCCATCTTAAGAGTTAGGCATCTAGAATGGACATGAAAAATAATTCTAGATGTATTTCAATGACAGAATATCCCGGATATTGTTTAAAGGAACTTACAGATTAAATTCTTTACTTTTACCCAGAGAAACTGGTTGATTGATGAGTATGAAACTTAGTTTATATTCCTGGGCAGATATGACTCCGACACTATGAACAGTGTGAGTCAAGATGTTTGAAAGTTCATGAAAGGGCTCAAATTGTTAATTAGAGTCCGATTAGCCTGTTAGATATAGAGACCTATGCCGAGGCAATGCGTAGACTACTGTTGTGTGCATAAGATCATGAGTTGCATGCCTCTGAGATTGGAAATGGTAGTAAGGGCTGAAATAGAGACAAAAGAGAATAGAGAATGACATAGATGTCAAAATAGATAAAAGGGTAGTTTGGTAAAAGATTAGAGCTAATGAGTCACGAGGTAAGATGATTAGTAAGGCCCCAGTGTATCCAATTTCAACACTTATGAGGGGTATTGTGATTAGAGGACCTCGACCTGCTCCGTGGCAGTTAAACAGTGTAGCAGTGTAGAAGTATAAGCAGTGTAGCAGTGTAAACAGTGTAAGATGTGTGGTAGTTACTACAGAAATAAGATATTGGACGAGGGCGAGTGTATGCCTTGGACCAGGACACTACTGATGTTTCAATTGATGTGGTGGAAGATACCACATTGGTTGTGAATAATGAAGTAATTATTTTAATTGATCTTGGTGCCACGCATTTATTCATACCGCCTTCATTTACTTATAAGCGAGTGAAAGATGTGAAGCCTGTATAGAAATTGTAAGTTGAAAGTAGGGGTGAAAACATCCCTGAAAAGCGTATTGTAAGTTGTAATAAGTAATGAAAGAGTTTGTTATAAATGATATATGAAAAGAGATAAGCTTTGAGATGTGATAGATCCTAATTATGAGATATATTGGAATAAGAGGCGTATGCAAGGTAAGAATATCTTTGATATGTAAGTAATTTGGATTAAGCGATATGTAGTGAATAAGAATTACGACCAATTTTGACCGTTTTACCCTTCTACACATTCGAGACCAATTTAACCCGACTTTCTTTCACGAACACTCACACATTTCGTGTTTTAAATCCTTATCTCTAGTCTGAATCCCATTGTTTAATTTGTGACCATTTTCAATCCTTTTATAAGAAATTACGATATAATTTCGGGTCTTACACTTCAGAATTTTGACAATGTAGGCAGGAGATTGATTTATCCATTTGCATGAGATCGATTTGCTCAAAGGGAATGAGATCGATCTGTTTCAGGCAGAAGGCTTTAGAGATCATTCTTGCCTTAAGAGGAGATCGATCTGGCCTATCCAGAGACAAATAGAGATTGATCTACCTTATAGGAGGAGATCGATCTGGTCCAAGTTGAGGCAACTTGAGATCGATCTATTTGAGTAAGGGATTGATCTCCCTCTTGCAGAATGCCCTGGCATTCATTTCATGGCAATAAGATCGATCTCTCGTTGCAATGAGATTGATCTGCCCTATTTCTGCAGTAGTCTAGCTGCAATTCTTCCCAAATTTTCAAAGTTAAACTCCCATTCAATTGCTGCTATACTAATTTTGCATTTCATCCACACTTAGAACTTAATAACATCCATTTCTTATGATTCATAGATAATTTAACTTATCTGTACATTCCAGAATCATAAACATTACATAGAAATTTACGGGTCTTACACTTGGACAACCAGCAATGAAAATGATTCGGTTCTATTTAAAACAAATGAAGTAAGGTTTTTCTCATTTTAAAACATTATGAAACATTTCATAGATAGAGTTTTAGAAAACAAAAGTGATTTATGTTTAAGAAAAACATGTAAGAAACCTTTTTATTTAAACACTTTCAAATAAGTTTGCTTAAACTATTTTGTAAGTCAATGCAATTTCATAAAGCTAGAGAGTTGTCTTAATAACGTTCAATCATTACAATACTTAAGTTCAATCATGCTGATATGCATAGTTGTATTAAAATATCTTTGACCAAACCATTACCATGGTTGGGCCAATATAACCATTTCTCCTACATGTAATCCGTTACATCCATATTGATGTGGTGACCACAAACATTGTCACCGAGCTAAGTTAGGTAATGCATATTTAATGCCTAAGCCATCCTCACTTTAACCAATCCCTTAATTGCAATATCATATTATTTTCAAGCTTTTCTAATGAGACTCTAATACTTATGCAAACAATTGCTAACACGTCGTATTAATCCATTTTCATAAATCCCTTAAATGTTCAAGAGCACTTTATATCAAAATAGTCATTTAACCATTAACCCAAATTGGTTATTGTGACTCAATCCACCTATTAGTGTTTAAACTATTTCTCTTTTAATAGGTCAATACCACAATGTTCATTAATCAATCAATCCCCAATAAATACTCTTCATTCATAACCCCAAAGTCATACAACGCTCTAACCCTAAATCATCATTCCATAATTTTATTTTCACAATTAACTATAGTCAATCAATAGATCATAACACCCATATCAACATATAATTATTATAGAATTTTTGGAAAACCTTACCTTATCTAATTGGAGAGAGAGAAACCCTAAAAATGGCATTTCCAAGCTATCCAAAATCAAAGCTTTAAACCACAATCAAACACCAAATACACATTTATTAGCCATAAATACTCCATATCCACTATATTTATTTTGATGGAAAAACTTCTTACCTTTTTGTTCTTCTTCTTTAAACCAAAACTCTATTTTCTTCTTTACTTTTCCCATTTTCCTTTAACCCAATCTCAACCAATAGTTTGCATTTTTGTAGGAATGGAAGTGGGGAGTGAGAGTGGGGTGAGGTACTCTAACTTTTCTCTTTTTTTTTCTCCTTTTTCCCTTTCATTTCCCATTTCTCTCTTGGTTTCTCTAAAGTTCCATAAACTTTCCCGTGTTGTAAAACCCACTTTTAAGGCTTCAGAACACTAGGGGATCGATCCTTTTATGGAAGGGGATCAACCCTCTCTCATAAAAATGCCCAATTTTCATTTTCTAGGTTGAGAGGATTGACTCATTGCCCTAGGGGATCGGTCTTTATGTTCTTTATTATAGAAATTTGCATTCTGTTTGTAGGGGGATCAATCCTTTTCCTTAGGGGATTGATATCTTGCTTCTTAGTGTTCATTTTTAGCTTCTGACTTCAAGAGGATTGGTCCTTTTGGCTTGGGGATTGATCCCTTGACTTGGAACTTCATCATTTTCATGTTCTAACTCCAAAAACTCTGAACTTTCAACTTTTAAACATATGCTAATCATACCAAAACTCAAAACCAATTCTCAATATATCCATAAACACATTCACATCATAAACAACATATCCACACATCTCATACGATCCAAATCCATAATTTATGCTTAATAGCTTAAACATACATAATGTCAATAGACATAAATAATCTCAATACGAAATCATCACAAGGCATATATAATAATAAAGCATCCATTGCTCTTTCAAATTGTCAAACAATCCAAAATATTCTTACATTGTAAAAATTGACATAGTCTATATAGTTTCAAACATATATAACAAAAACTCAGGGTTTTACATTCCCTCCACCTTAGAAAATTTGGTCATTTAAATTTCTTGGGCAACTTACAATAGGTATAGGTACTTCTCCTTTATCAAGCTCTATAGCTCCCACGTGGCTTCTTAAAAAGAGTGGTGTTGCTAGAGAACTTTGACCATCAAGATTGTCTTTGACCTCAACATCATTTCTTTCCTATCTAAGATCTAGATTAGTCATTCATCGTAACTAAGATCCTCTATAATCTCCAACAGTTCATAGTTGATCACTTTGGAGGGATCCGGGTGATACTTCTGAAGCATGGCCATGTAAAAGACATTGTGCACTCTAAATAGCTATGGAGGTAGTGCTAATCGATAGGTCACACCTCTCACTCGATCCAGAGTCTTAAATGACCTAATGAATCGAGGGCTCGACTTTACTTTCTTCCAAACCTTATAATTCCATTGGATGATGAAACCTTTAGGAACACTGAATCACCCATTGCAAACTCTAATTCTTGTCTTCGAGTGTCAGCATGGCTTTTTTGTCAGCTTTGAGCTGCATTAAGTTTTTCACATATCAATTGGACCTTTTTAAAAGCCTGCTCAACTATCTCGAGAGCAAACATCTTCCTATCACCAACTTCTTCTCAGCCTATAGGAGACTTGTATCTCCTCCCATAAAAGGGCTTTATATGGAGCCATCTCAATATTGGAGTTGTAACTGTTATTGTCTGTAGGGCAGGTGATCATCCTAGAAGCCCTTAAAGTCCAAAACACAAGCCTATAACATGTCCTCCAGTCTTCTCTAACAGACCATCAGTCTAGGATGGAAGGCTGTACTGAAATTCAATCGAATCTCCAGAGCTTCTTAAAACTATTTCCAAAAGTGAAAAGTAAACCTAAAATCTCTTCTTGAACTAATGCTCTCTGAAGTCCCATGTGGCTTTATAATCTCCTTGATGTACAAATCAATTAGAGCATTGAGAGTATCCATAACTTTAATGGCTAGGATGTGCGCCAACTTAATCAATCTATCCATAATGACCAAAATTGCATCATGTTTCTTTTAGGTCCTCAGTAAACCTGTAATAAAGTCCATTGTGATGTGCTCCCATTTTAATGTTGATATAGGTAAAGCTTAAGCAATCCTAAGGGTTTCTGGTGCTCTACCTTTACCTACTGACACACGAGGCACTTAGCCACATACTTGGCTATATCTCTTTTCATACCAACCTACTGATACACTTTTGCATAATTTATGGTACATCTTATTACTCCCTGGATGCAATGTGTATCTAGAGATGTATGTTTTATCCAAAATCAACTTCTTCAAGGCTTCATTATTCGGTACATAAATTCGATCGTGAACCCTCAAAAATCCATCACTACTAATATCAAAATTCGACCTTTGACCTTACTGAATCTCTACCTTAGATTCCACATAAAATAGACCCTCCATATGAGCTTACCTAATTCGTTCCATCAAATCAAGCTCAATCCATAAACTAGCCATCATACAATCAGCATTGTAAAGAGTCTCATTGAACCTCAAACTAGCTAGATGCTCTAACAACTCATGCTCCTTGATCATTATGTAAGAAATTAACCCCAAGTGCTTTCAACTCAGTGCATATGCTACCAGTTAGCTTTACTCGAATGGTATAGTATCATACAATCATAGTCTTTAAGAAGTTCCATCCATCTCCTCTGCCTCATATTCATTTCCCTTTTAGAGAACATATACTTAAAACTCTTATGATCAATGAGCACTTGAAACCTTTTACCATACAAGTAGTACCGCCAAATCTTCAATGTAAATACCACTGCGGTTAGCTCCAAGTCATGAGATGTGTAATTCTTCTCATGTCTTTAAGTTGGTGAGAGCCATAAGAAACCTTGCCATACTGCATGAGCACATAACCCAAACCCTACAAGGAGACGTCACTATAAACAGAGAAACCCCCTAATCTGCTCTAAATGGTAAGGATTAGTGTCATCGTTTATCTCTATTTAAACTCTTGAAAGCAGTGCTCACAACTATCATACCATTCAAATTTCATATCCTTCCAAGTTAGCATAGTCTAAGGTGCAGCTCACTTAGAGAATCCTTCCATAAAGTGCCTATAGTACTCGATAAGTCCCAATAAGCTCTGAATCTTCGTCACATTTCTCGATCGTCTCCACTGAAGAACTGTCTCAACCTTAGACAGATCCACTGACATCCCGTCTTTAGATACTATATGACCAAAAAATATGATCTGTTTCGATTAAAAGTCATACTTATCCAACTTCACATATAGTTTTTATCTTGGGGTGTTTGTAGCACTATCCTCAAAACATTGCTCATTTTCCTATTGAGATTTGGAATATACCAAAATATCATCAATGAAGATGATCACAAACTGATTCAAGCACTGCTTAAACACTTCGTTCATCAAATTCATAAATGCTACAAGTGCATTAGTTAGGCTGAAAGGCATCATTAGGAACTCAAAGTGGCCATATCGCATCTTAAAGGCCGTCATGGGGATATCTTCTTTCTTAATCTTCAACCAGTGATACCTTGATCTTATGTCAATCTTAAAAAATACTATAGCACCTTGCAACTGATCAAATAAATCGTCGATCCTTGGGAGTGGATACTTATTCTTGATAGTAGCCTTGTTTAACAACTGGTAATCAATACACAACCTTAGGCTACCATCATTTTTCTTCACAAATAGAACTGGAGCATAATGTGAGATTCTCGAGCGTATAAACCCTTTGTCCAACAACTATTGTATTTGCTTCTTTAGTTCTTTTAATTCCACCAATGCCATTTTATAAGGATGCTTAAATATAGGTTAAGTCTCCAGTACTAAATCAATAGTGAACTCAAGCTCCTTATCTAATGGTAATCAAAGCAATTCATCGAGAAAGACATCTGAAAAATCTTGTACTATTGAAATCTCTTGAAGCTCTAGATGCTTCCTTTTGGTATTTTCCATAAAAGCAAAATAACCTTCACATCAATTGTAAACACCACAAATATTATTCAGTTTAAATACCGAATAGCAAATTTAAACAAATGGAGATTTAAATTTACGCATTGAGATTATATATATTTACATTGAAAGGCTTGGAATGGTTAATTAAATAAAATATATGAACTCTAAGACTAAATAACTATGAGGAATAGAAATGAATTTATATGAACTAGAAAATATTCCTCTATGATATATGAATACAAATATTAGCCTAAATTCATTTCTCTATGGAAGATTTATTAAGTACATAAGTGTATATATATATATGTAATGTTTTAGTTATTCTGTAAGTTAAATTTATAGATATATATGTATAAATGTATATACATATATATATATATATATGTGTGTGTGTATGTAGGAGTATATAAATATGCATGAGCCATGGATTGGCTTCCAAATGAAGCCAATCCCGAGAGTTCCCTTCAGCAACTTGGGTAAAGATACATATATGTATATAGATAGGGGATACATTGGAGATGAAATGACTAAGGAGAGGATGACTAGTCGGTGGGGGAAGGAAGAAAATGATGGAATAGAAGGGGATGTTGCCGACAGCCAAGGAAAAAAAACCAAGGGTTTAAAATAAGACTTGATGGGTGATAGTGGTTGGTAGGAGAAAACCACAAGGAATTACATATATATGAATATAATAAGGATGATGGTACGGTGAGAAAGAAAAAGAAAGCAGAAAATGAGGGCATGTGGTCTGAAAAAAATGGCAGGTGGTGTGGTGAAACGAAAGAAAAAAATGAAAGAAAGAGTAAGAAAGAGGGGGCTGGAAGGCAGTAGCTGCAGCAAAGGGGCCTGATCAAAACAGAGAGGGTACCAAGCTACAAAGGGTACCAAGCTAGAACAGGAAATGAGAAAGGAAAAAGGAAAAAAAATTACTGCAGTTGAAGCAAAACTGAGAGGTAAAGACTTGGGACCAAGGACATTGGATGGCCTGCAACCTGAGAACGTTAGGTGGAAGATAAAAACGCAAGGAAGGTAATGCTTGCTGGAAACTGTCATGGTTTGGTTGAAGAGAAAATGATGATGGGAGTAGTTAGTAGATGATGGAAACACGTAAAAAAGGAAATAAAGGAATAACATTTAAGCTAGAAGAAATCGAAACCAACTGAAACAAAAGTACAGACATGATTGCAACAAAAAGAGAAAGGAAAGATGTTGTAACATCGATATTGAAGCAAGATGGAAATTTGACAAAAGAGAGCAATTGGTGAAGCCACACACACACAGAAGCAAAGAAGAAAAACAGTAAAGGAGAGTGAGGTTGAGAGAAAGAAGATTGGTGAGGAAGGAAATACAAACAGAAAAGAAAGAGTGTTAGGGATCGAGAGGTTGAAGAAATGAAATTTAGCCGGCTAGAAGAAGAAGAAAAGAAACTTGAGGCAGTATAGTAGAAGGGGAGAGAGCTTACTAGTTATTCCTATCAATGTTAGGAAACATATCCAATCGAGAATAAGGAGGAAAAGTCGATGTGCACTGATAGGAGCAGGAACAATAAGTAGAGCAGCAGGCATGGAAGGGCAAATCGAAGCAGTAAAGGTGACGAGAAAGCTGCTGGACTGGTGTATGAGGCAACAATATAGAACCTATGGATAGCGAAAAGGTGTTAGCGTCCTGCTAGAGGAAGGAGAACAAATGTAAATAGGAGAGGTGATAGTTGGGCACTCGAAAATAGAACTAAAATAGAATACAGTAAGGAGAGGAAGGAAGCATCGACCCTTGCTGTGGGAAAATCGAAACAGAATTGAAGCAGGAAGGGGGTATGCTGAATCGAGAGAGGAAAAGGGTACAGAGAAGTTAAGGTTAGCTGCTGGTTTCAAGGGCTATTTTGGTGTGGTTGGAGACATGAACGAGGGCCACGGTTGGGACAGCTAGGAGTTGGCATTGGTTGGTCACTGTTGAAGCTAGATCAAGGTCATTCATCTATGTAGGAAAATGGAAAACATGACAAAGCAGGGGAGTTGGCATTGGTTGGGCTGTGAGCTGATGTAATTACTAATTCCATACATTTATAGAGGAAATATTTAATAACTTTAATTCACACACTCTCAGGCATGTGTGTAGATATACAAAAAAGATTGTTTAAATATAATATCATTACATAACATCCCCATACAATTTTTCTCATTATCAATGTATGACTGTGCGATATAATATGATAGATACAAAATGTTTATGTGTATGCATTTCTTATAACTTAGCAACTAGTAGGAGCTGACCAACACAAAACAGATCTGGCACCACACTGTCCTACTTCTCAGTATCTGGAGGGGGAAAAATAGTGGGATGAGCAAACCACAGCTCAGTAAGGAAAAGAATGCTAACATGTAGATATTGTATATCTACATAGCCCATGCATGATCGATAAAATCATATTTCATTTATAAATGAAGATATCAATGGAAAATGTATTAAAACATTTTTTCTCTCATAGGTATTTTCATAAAAATCAATGCTCATTATTTCCATCTGGAAAACATGTCATAAAATAGTGCCATCATAGCACAAATATTCAAATCAAGATATTTATCAAATCACAATATCTCTTTTCTTTTAACACATCATATCATTTCAGCAAATTTCTTTCTTCTCTGAGTTTCTCAAATTTCTCTTATCTCTAAGACAGGTAGGGGATTCTAGGCAAACAAATATCCATGACATATGGTCGTAGTCAGTGATGCCAGGCCTCACTGATCAGGTGTGTACAGGGCATCACTTGCCCGAAGGGGGATGGGTCAGTCCTACCTTTCGGCTCATGTCAATAATCATCATCTTCCTCATCACATCACATATTCTCACGGTACAATGTACGCCATGTGTCATCTACACGATACTCGTACCCACATGCACCCAACACAGTACATAGTATTCCATAGACAACTACACGGTTCAACGTACGCCCGTGGACCCAATCCATCTACCCTACACCGATGGACTCATCATCCTTAACCATGTCTCATATACCAGGCGAGTAAAATCAGCATGACACACAGTCATCGCAAGGCTCCAACGCGAGATCTCTCAGTGCGAACAACTGCTTCTAGCACTGTATTATCTTAAAAATCATTGTATGAGCTAGGCTCCAGCACATCATCATTATCATCATAAAACCACGTGCGAGCTACGCTCTAGCATGATTTATTAAGACATGTAAACATATGCGAGTAAAACCTCCAGCATAATCAAAATCATTAAAACAAGTGTGAGCTAAGGCTCCAACACCAATTCGCATCTCAAATCTGATAGGTAGCTATTTTTCTCTTTTGCCATCCCATGCTAAACATGTAAAACTAGCTAACCTATCCATTATCATTTCTTAGTCACAAAATAAACACATAGTTGTGAAAACATCGAAATCATGCATGTCATGCTATTTCCTTACCGCATCCCATTTTTGCAATTTATACCGTAGTACATTTCATATCCCTTATGGATCAATAGCTAAGCATAATATTACTAGCATTATAACTATTAAAATTGCTGTAAAATACATACAAATATCTTTATCGCCAACATACAATCCCTTACCTCGAATCGCACTTGTATTTCCTTCGTCTCGTTGCTCCGTTCGTGATCTGGGTTAATCGAGTCTCAACGTATTCCAATCTACATGCATAAATCATTAAGTTATTTTCCATTCCTTCTCCCAAACATTCACATTTTCATTTATTTATCTATTCATACTTCTCAAGCCTTTTATCTTATTTCACCTTTTCCACTAGTATCACTATATCTTCTCTTAAGTTTTTCATCACTTCTCCATAAGTATTTCTTCATGAATTCCCTCTTAATATTACTCACTCATCACTACAATTATCATTTCTATCTATATTTCACATACCATACAACCCATAAAGTGTCTAGAACTCACATTTAAAGCTTGAAGGTTGAAGAACTTACCTAGCTTAGCCTTTTCCTTAGCTAAACTTGTGGTAGTCTATTCTCCTCCTCTTGATCAAACTAATGTGTGATTTTTGGGTATGTTGTTCTCCTTACTTCAAGGAACAACTTTCCCTTTCTTGAGCTTCTTCCAAATCTGGCTAGAACGTAGTGATATTTAGAGTGAGAAAGCTTGATTCTTTGAGGGAAATGGATAGTTATAGGTTTTGTAGGAAGAAAATCTAATTTTTCAAGGCAATCTCGTGCTTTTTTTATAGATGCAGAGACATGAGATCGATATGGTCCCTTGTGGAGATCGATATCTGCATAGTTTGGTAGTCTTTTCACCTAACGTAACTACTACCAGATCGATATGCTCTTCATGATGAGATCGATCTGTTACAAGCAAAATTCTTCTTGGAGATCGATCTGCCTCTTGTAGGAGATCAATCTTCTCCTCACAATTCTTAACGAGATTGATCTGTTTGTAAAGGGGAGATCAATTTGTTGCTTAAGGGAGATTGATCTCTCTTCAGTCAAGACATTTAGAGATCAATCTATGCCTTATGAGAGATCGATTCCTTCTAGGCAGAGACTTAAAGAGATAGATCTGTCTACCCATAAGATCGATCTGCCTTGTTCAATTGACCTTATACTTGACATTTTGTGAGAGGGGATCGATCTGCTCTTCCCTTGCAGCCCAATCTTTTTGTAATTTTTTTTATAGATTTTCACTTTGTAATTCATTCTTATTTGCTTAATACCTTATTTTAGATTCCATACACAACCAACGTATAATAGTATCCATTCTGTATAGTTCATAGGCAATGAAACTTGTGCACACACTTGAAATCATGGATTATACATTAGATTCATCATCCTTACATCCTTTTGTCATTTATACACATGTAACAATGTACATATACATCATAACTTCATAAGAAAGACTTGTAAAACTACAGGCATTACAACTAAGGCTGTCATAACCAAAATAAAAGCTGGAAATGAAGAAGTGTATAGGGGTAGACAAAGCTGTGAAGGCTGCTTATGTTGCTAAGAGTCCATGCCAGTTTGGTGGTTGGAAACTTAACCATGAAGGCTATTGTGGTATTGGAACACATGAAGAAGGTAGCCAACCCGTAAGCTAGAAAGGTAGGGGAAGCAATTTGATGAAAAGGAACTGTACACAAGGAGACATTAAGATGAAGGATTATACAAAAAGCTAAAGTGGCGTGATGAAATTAAACTTAATGTAAAGTTTTGAGAATTAAACAATAGTAAATTTAGAATAATGTTTAGTTTAATTCCTAGCAAAGTGGCCTAATTAGATAACTAGGTTTAAAAATTTAAATGTGATACATTGGATTGGAATTAAGTCTGCAATAACTAATTTAGGTGGTTGATGATTTATTTCAACTCCAAAGGAAGTGAACTTACAGCAATAGACTGACTGACTCACATACCGAGGCTTAAAGGAAATTATTGACATTCACTGGGGTGAGCTATTAGAGATATTTACACGTATTTTTCGTTGAACTGTAAATATATATTCTAGGCCGATTTTATAGCTATGGAAATTATAGAATTTTAGCCTTAGTTAATGGCCTAACCTTATCAATAAAATTTAATTTATTTACATAGACACTGATACGACCTACAATATTATTTTAAATTGAAAATTCCTAGTTTTAATTGCCACATACTGCATACTGGGATTTTAACTGAAAAATGATGAGTCAGCTCCTATTTAAATTGTTTTATATACTGAGCTGAGTTTTGAACTGTTTTAATGAAAATGAGCTGCTTATCAATCTGTATCAGATAAATGTGCTTGATCTACATGCCGACTATGTGTTGCACTGCCTGGTTCACATTTACTGGAGACAATGGACTTAATTAAGTCATGCTACACTGTTACTGATACTGTTACTGTTACTGTACTCCATGTAGTACGATGTACTGTGCAACATCCATGTGAGTACGTTGTATCATGTTTCTATCTTCGGACGTACTGTACTGTAACCCGATTGGGTAGCTGACCACTCCCATGACGATTGACATCCCAGCACACCTGATCAGTGATGCTCAGAGTCACCGACATTAGCCATTTGTTATGTTGTTTATAGCATGTGCTGCCTTGTCTCATCTATTTGTTTTACTGAACTGACAGAATGAATTGTATTATCGCATAGAACTATTATATCCTATTGTGTAATGCTTGAAGAACTCATGATTATTTTAGTATAATGTTTAGACTACTAAGACTGATATTGTTATCGTTTTTCTGACTCTAATTTTTACTACTTGCCAAAAGCTTGGTATTTTCTGCATCATAAACCTTTTATGCTCATGTAGATAGTGTATTTATCTACCTGCAACATTCTTTTTCTTACTAAGCATGTAAAGCTTATCCATTTCTTTCCTCCATAGAGTCTCATTAATAGCTAGGACCATTTTTGTAAGTAGGATTTCTTTTGCACAACCATATTTTCGCGGAGTATTCTTTTGCGTTCAAGGTATACGCAGAATAGGCATTCTTTTGTATCTAAATTTTTGTAAATACAGTAATGTTTATGAAATGTATCTGGGAATGTAAACGTAGTTATTTTGTAATTGAACGATAATTTTGATTAATTGAAAAAAATGTCCTTATGATTTTAATTGAGAATGTTAATATTATGTTATGTTTGCATATAAATGATATGAAAATTTATTGTACTGATCTAGCAACGACTCGTAACCCAACCAAATTGTACAAAATTTGGGTCATTACAGAAGTTGGTATCAGAGCAAGGTTGACCTGATACGAGTTGATGTTAAGAGTTATAAAATGTTAGAAAAATCTACATCCCCAACATTACTGTACATTGTTTAGATACATTTAAGTATACCTAACTACGTTTTACTGAAAATTTGTTATTGAATGCAGGGAAAATGGTTGGTTATGGTTGATAGACCTCGTGTTCAATCGAGCAGACGAAGAGGTATGTCATTCCAAGGCCAAGAGGATAGGCTTAGGAGACGAGATGAGTTTTCATTTGAGCAAACTGCTCCTAATCCTATCGAAGGTTCTGAAGATCGAATCACTAGACTGGAGCGTGGCATGGAATCGATAATGAATTTAACTAGGCAAGTAATGGTGAGATTTGATCATGTACCAAGTACTGCTGCTCAAGCTGTTCTGACTACTCCAACAGCCATACCTAATACACTTACGCCTGCTCGAATAGCTCCTATCCCATTGGTGGAAGAACCCTCTACATCACCACCTACTATATTGCCACAAACCCCACATGTACCATAATCAGCGAGCCAGTAAGCCGACAGCAGAGTGGTGACAAGATGCGGTATGATTACGAGTTGGATAGACTGAGACAATTTCAAAAGATGAAGTCACCATTATTCAGTGGGGTTAAGAACCCGGTAATAATAGAGGACTGGATTAATAGAATGGAAAATTTATATGGATTCTTCCAGTGTTTGACCATAGAGAAAGTGGCATTTGCTGCCTTTATGTTGGAAGGAGATGTTGAGCTTTGATGGAAATCTATCCTGCCAATCTTAAGGGCTAGACATTGGGTGATTTCATGAGACATCTTCCTTGATACATTTCAAAGACAATACATTCTGAATACTGCCCAAAGTAGACTACATGGAGAATTCTTTAACTTGACTCAGGGGAACAAATATGTGGATGAGTATGAGTCTAAGTTCACCTCTATGGGAAGATATGATCTAGACACTATGAATAATGAGGCAAGGAAGGTCCGAAAGTTTATGGATGAATTAAGACAATCGATTAGAACCCGACTAGCCCCGTTGGATATCAGGATCTATGAGAAGGTAGTTCGCCGGGCCTAGCTATGCGAACAGGATTATGAGATGCATGCTTTTGAGTTTGGCAAAGTGGCTAAAGGTAAGGACTGAGATCGAAAGAGATCAGTTAAGGATAGAAGTGTCAGAGAGGGCAAGAGGCCATTATTTAAGTGGCAGAAGAATTATGATGAGTCGCAGGGTAAGATTGTTAAGTCTCCTATTTATCCAGCCTCAGCTCCAACCAGGGGCATTGTGATTGGAGGGCCTCGACATTCTGTAGAGAGCTGTAAGTTTTGTTGCAATAATCATGGTAACAGGCCTTCCTATTTGAGGATTGAAGGTTGTTTCAAATGTGGTAAAATGGGGCACTTGATCAGAGATTGTCCAAATAATACTGACTTAGCCTCGCAGAAGAGCACAAAATAAATGAGGGCACCTACTACTACCTCTACTCAAAAGAGAAAAGCTACATTAGAAGAAAAGGGGAAGCAGGTTGCAGGATAGAGGCGAGTATACGCTCTTGAGTATGGGGCCATTGATGCACTGTTCGAAGCATTCAAAAGTAATATTTTGATCATTGATATTAAAGCAGTGGTTTTATTTGATGCTGGTGTAACTCATTCTTTTATATCCCGACTATTTGCATGTAAATTGTCATCCTATGTACAACATAAACCATTAGGAAAGACATTATTGATTAGAATACCAATGAAAGATAGTCGAATGACAAAACAAGTACACAAAGATTGTAGGCTTAAAGTTAGAGACAGAAATATGTTAGCAAACTTGATCCTGTTATATATGTATGATTTTGATGTGATATTAGGCATGGATTGGTTAGCAGCGAACCAAGCTATCCTTAATTGTCATATGAGGACAGTAACTTTTTATTTACTTGAAGAATATGTTGCAAGTTTTTTTAAAAAGTAATGAAAGAGAATTTGTAGATTTAATTGCATAGTTCCTGCTCACTATTTGAATAATATTTGAAGGTTACATTGCCTATGTAATCGATACGGATAAGGCAAGTTCGGAGTTGAGTGATATTCCCGTGGTCAGGGGAATTTCTTGATGTATTTTCAAATGATCTACCAGGATTACCTCTAAATAGAGAGATGAAATTTTGTATTGATTTGATGTCATGACCCATTTTATTCTCTTATTACTGAAAATCTCAATAAATTTTTTGCATTTATTCATTTCTCTACTCGGTCGTGAACAACTTACCACTACACTGTTGGGTTGTGATTCAATAATAATCCACTCGCAATATCCATTCTCAGTTAATAAAAGTAATATCATACATTTGAACGTGTGAGATCTGAGAATTTTAGATATATTTTAATGATGTAATAAGAACTTGAAGTGTAATTTATTGAGCTAAGTGAATTGTGGAAATTATATTTAGAGATTTATGTGTAAGAGTTTAACATAAGTGTGAAACTAAGAGATCAGATCGATCTTGGAGAAGGAGAGATCGATCTGGTGAGTTAAAAATGACAAGGAAGGAGGAATTTAAGGAGCAGATCGATCTCCAATGGAAGAGGATCGATCTCCTTATGATTCTGTTTGAGAGAAGATCAATCTCATGAGGAAGGGATCGATCTCTAAATGTTTCAGTTTGGGAGAAGATCGATCTCCTCAAGGAGCAAATCGATCTCACCCCTTGACAGATCGATCTCCTAGGCATAAAATTACCCCAAATCGTCCCCAAATTCAAATGCAGATCGATCTCATCAAGAGCCAAATCAATCTCCTACCTTCAGTCTATATAAGGAACCCCTGCTTTCTCCTACAATTTCATTTTCTCTCTCTTCCAACCGCCATTTCTGCCAAAGCCTTAGCTTTCTCACTCATCCAAAGCACCCATTTTCGTACAAATCAGAGGCTGTGGCAAGAAGGAAATTTGTTCCTCATCAAAGGGAGAACAACATACTTGGAAATCATAAGACGGATTGAATCGAGGCAAGAGATAAGCTCTCCATAAGTTTTGGGTAATTTCTAAACCTCGATCTTGATATTTGAGATGATTTTGATAATGATAGTTGTTGGCATTGTGTTGAAGTAGCTGGAAAATGATTAGGGATCGATGAAATTACAATGTAGTTGGAGTGATAATGATGTTTAGCAATTTTGGTAATTTTAGGAATTTTGAGCAATAAATGAAAATTTAGACAATGAGGTGAATTAGCATAGATATTGTGGCATGGGCAGTGTAGGATGTTGAGGTGTTGTGAACGAGATTGTGGTTTGTGATATAGTTATGAGAATTGAGAAAATTTTAGGTGTTATGAGCAATTATGCTCGATTTTGAGAATTGAGGTTACTATGATGATGAGTATTGATGTTTTAACATCGTTTGGACAGCTCGGGAGTTTCAGAGTGGAATACGAGGCTAGTCCGTGATACGTGGGAAATAATTGCACTATACGAGGTGCAAAGAGGTAAGGGAAACTAAACCAATTGTGTATGTGATTTTGAACTATTATGGCATGATTTGTGATTTATAAAACAAGCATGTTTGATGTGTTATGTTTTGACGAGAATGCACACGATTTTTATAGTCGGTTGGAGCCCAATGTTTTTATGAGTTTATAATTGGGCTCTACGTTAAGGCGATCTTGAGATTTGAGAAATGTGTGCGTGTTTTACCGGTTGGGACTCGGTTTCAATATGTTTTGTGTTAAGTACAAAATGGTTTTAAATGAGTTTTATGAGAGAAAAACCAATATGAGTTCTACGTGAAGGCAAACTAGTCTTATGTGATAAGACTTAGGTGTGTGATTTTGAGTACACACTGAGCATTACTCTGGTAGCATGTAAGCCCGATTCTTCTCCGTTCTGGTAACGTGAGATTCCCCATTTTGTGGCTATGCCACGTATATTTGGTGGCCGTTGCCACGTGAGAACCCTATTTGGTGGCCGTTGCCACGTGAGCTCCCCCATTTAGTGGCTATGCCACGTATATTTAGTGGTCGTTGCCACGTGAAACCCTATTCTGTGGCTGTGCCACGTGTGAATCTAAATTAGTGGCTATGCCACGTATATTTGGTGGCCGTTGCCACGTGAAACCCTATCTTGTTGATGTGCCACATGTGAATTTAAATCAGTGGCTATGCAACGTGTGTTTAGTGGCTGTGCCACGTGCATTATTATTACCGTGATTTTATCACGTTTATTGAGAAAGCATTTATCGCATTGTTTTCACTTGCTTGTTACTGCTCTAGACTGTGCCTTTTTACTTCATGTTTTCACATGATTTGAGATATGAGAATGTCGTTTTGAGTACTTTCGTGCTATGGTTTTCAAATGAGTATACTTAGTTTCACATACAAATAAATATTTTATGATGTGCATTATAGTTTATATAATGAGTTCCTTACCCCCCTTACTGAGCGATTTAGAAGCTCACCATGTTTTCTTTCCCCCAGATTTCTTCAAGTGAAAAAAGGTTTCCCTGCGACGTACGGAGTAGTGGCTAGTGGAGAACTTGAGCTCTAGGCCATATATATTGTATTTTGAGGTATCTTTTATCTTTTCATGTACCCAGACAATTATTGTAATTGCAGACACTGGATGTATAACATTGTATGGGATGTATTAGGATTAATTAACTTGAGATCCTGAGGTGTGATAAATATGATGATGCATGACATTGCACAGGAATGCACTCTTAATTGTGAATTGATGAGTAAAAAGCTTTAAATTTACCCTATTTTCTGCGTTTTCGGGGCGTGACAGAGCTTTCTTGGTATCAGAGCTTAGGGTGTCTAGTACTGTCAGTGTCGGTTAAGTGAAATAGAATACATCCCAAGTGTCTGTAATAGTCTGGTCATGAACTGAATCTGAGGATTGAGATTTCAATCGATTTTGATATGTACGCGCAGGAGACGAGTTAAGATAGAGAATGAGTGGACGACGAAGTCGTTCGAGGAGGCAGGCAGAGTCCCCTCTGCCACCTGCCCCCCAACCAGAGAGTCCTAACTCTCAATTTAATCGGATTGAGACTGATGTGAAGCAAGGTTTTAAGCAGATGGCAGCGCTATTCGCGCAATACTTTGGAGTTAATGCCTCGGGTACTACTCCTACACCACCACCAGGACCTCCCGTACCCCCAGTACAGATGGACCCAGTGCCTCCCGTCACTCAGCCTGATGACAGAGGTATGGTCCGACTGAAGGATTTTTTGAAGATGAATCCACCCGTATTTAGGGGAAAGAAGGATCCTACAGAGGCTGAGGAGTGGCTGATGGAGTTGAGAATTATATTTGATTATCTGGGGTACACCGATGCTGAGAGGGTCAGTATGAGTATCTATATGTTGAAGGGGAGAGCTCGAGATTGGTGGGGTACTACCCAGGGTATTCTGATGTCCCACCAGGATGTGATTGGTTGGGAAGAGTTTCAGACAGCCTTTAGGACCCAATATGTACCACGAGCCGCCTAGAGAAAGAAACAGGCCAAGTTTTTAAGTTTGGTACAAGGTGATATGTTTGTGGATGACTATGAGAGCCAATTCACCGCGCTATTGAGGTATGACCCATAGACCTTCAAGAATGAAGAGCTTCGCACAGAGAAGTTTGTGTATGGATTAAAGCCCATCATCAGAGATAGATTGATAGGGCTATGTATTACTGAGTTTGGAGATGCTTTGAGACGAGCACAAGAGATTGAAAGAGGAATTGAAATGGTACAATCCCAAAACGAGCTCAGAGCGGTGAATAGAGATAAGGGCAAGAGGCTAGCAATTTTCCAAACAGAGGCTCGAAGAGGTTCCTTCAAAAGAGGAAGGATTGAGGTGCATAAGGGCAGATTAGAGAGACCCAAAGTTTACACTAACATTAGGGAGACCCCTCGAGATATCAGGCCTGAGACAAGGTTTTGTAAAAAATTGTGGCCGAATGCATGAAGGAAGTTGTACTGGGTCGATCCATGGGTGTTTTAGATGTGGAGACATGGGTCACATGGTAAAGGATTGCCCTCAACCTCAGAAACCACATGTCTTGGAGCCCACTAGACAACAGCCTCAGAGAGTAAATCCCCAGAGACGGGCCACTGCTGTAGAGAAAGGAAAGAGACCTGTTACACAGGGACGTGTGTTTGCCCTGAATAAGGAGACCGCAGACACTTCTGCAGAAACTATAAGAGGTACACTCTCTGTCTGTAATCATAAGGCTCATGTGTTGATTGATTCAGGATCCACACATTCGTTTATTTCTGAGCATTTTGCATGTAGATTAAATTTGAAGTTTGAACCCTTAAAGTATATATTACATGTAAATACCCCTATGCGTGAATCCCAGAGAACTGAGTTAATATGTAAAGGATGTGAGATAAAGGTGGGAGATAGAGTGATGTTAGCAGATCTAATCATGTTGAATATACATGGGTTTGATGTAATTCTGGGGATGGATTGGTTAGCAACCAATCGAGTGAGTTTAGACTGCTACACTAAGATTTTAACTTTCTCCCTACCTGAACCCTATAGTATACGTTTGAACTATTGAGTAAATAAATGTATGAAATTATGATGTTGCTCTTGAGAGTCCTAAATATGATTGTTCATGTGAAGGTTATGAAACACTCATCTCAGGTGATGAGCGGGAACGTCCGAGGATGGAAGATATACCTGTGGTGTGTGAATTTCGGGATGTTTTCCCAGATGAGTTACCAGGTTTACCACCAAAGAGAGAGCTGAAGTTTACCATCGATTTGGTACCAGATACTCAGCCGATCTCTAAACCTCCCTACAGGATGGCATTAGTGGAACTCGAGGAATTGAAGAAACAACTACAGAAGTTATTGGATCAAGGGTTTATTAGACCCAGTGCTTCACCGTGGGGAGCACCAGTATTATTTGTTAAGAAGAAGGATGGTAGTCTCAGATTATGCGTAGACTACCGGTTGTTGAATAAAGCACGGTGAAGAATAAATATCCATTGCCCAGGATTGATGATCTACTTGATCAGCTGAGAGGGGCTTCAGTCTTTTCTAAGATTGATTTGAGATCAGGCTATCACCAGTTGAGAATCAAGGAAGAAGATATTCCAAAGACGGCCTTCAGGACAAGGTATGGCCATTATGAATTTCTGGTGATGTCCTTTGGATTGACGAATGCCCCTGTAGCATTTATGAGATTGATGAACGAGGTGTTCAGAGACTATCTAGATAAATTTGTGATAGTCTTTATTGATGATATCCTGGTATACTCTCAGTCGTATGAGGAGCATGCACAGAATTTGTGGTTAGTACTTCAGATACTCCGAGATAAACAATTATATGGAAACCTTAGTAAGTGTGAATTTTGGCTGGATCGGATAGCTTTCCTTGGTCATATAGTCTCAGAGGAAGGAGTATCAGTGGATCCAAGTAAAGTGGAGGCTGTGCTTAATTGGGAGAGATCGAGGACAGTTACCGAGGTACGAAGCTTCCTTGGTTTGGCAGGGTATTACAGAAGATTTGTGGAAGGATTTTCCAAGATTGCTGCCCCTTTGAAAGAGACTCCATTTATATGGACTGATCAATGTGAGCTCAGTTTTCAGGAGTTAAAGAGGAGATTGACAGTGGCACCTGTGTTAACTATCCTGAGGGATCAGGAGGATTTCAGTGTATAGTGATGCATCTCATCAAGGATTGGGATGTGTGCTTATGCAGCATGGAAGAGTGGTCGCATATGGATCACGCAGTTGAAAGACCATGAGCGGAATTACCCCACGCATGATCTGGAGTTAGCCGCTGTGGTATTTGCCTTAAAGATCTGGCGACACTACTTATATGGAGAAAGATTCCAGATCTTCACTGATCACAAGAGTTTGAGATATCTTTTTGATCAGAAAGAGTTAAACATGAGATAAAGGAGATGGATGGAACTCCTTAAGGATTATGACTGCAAGATTTTATATCATCCAAGTAAAGCGAATGTAGTTGCTGATGCCTTGAGTAGGAAGAGCATGATATCTGCTATGATGATCAGGGAATGGGATTTACTGGAGCAGTTCACCGAACTCCGGATCAGAGTTAAAGAGATAGAGACTGGATTTTTGGCTAGCTTGCGAATAGAGCCCAGGATCATGGATCAGAGAAATGGGCAGCGCAGTGATCAGAGATTGATAGATATAGTTAGCCAAGCTGAACAGAGTTCGCAGTCGGATCTCACAGTCAGTGAGGATGGATTATTGAGATTCAGAGGACGAATTTGTGTACCGGATGATAATACCCTGAAAAGACAGATACTGAGAGAATCCCATTGCTCGCGATACACCATGCACCCAGGGAGTACTAAAATGTACCGAGATTTGAGAAAGGTGTACTGGTGGAGTGGTATGAAGCGAGACGTGGCGGAATATGTGGCCAGATGTTTAGTATGCCAGAAAGTGAAAGCTGAGCATCGGAAGCCTGAAGGACTACTACAACCCTTACCTATACCTACATGGAAATGAGTGCATGTCACTATGGACTTTATTATGGGTTTACCGAGGACCCGCAGAGGTCGTGACGCTATATGGGTTATAGTGGATAGATTGACCAAGAGTGCCCACTTCCTTGCCATTAAGAGCACAGATACTGTGGATACCTTAGCTGAGCTGTATGTCAGCGAGATAGCTAGATTACATGGGGCTCCAGTGAGTATTACTTCTGATAGAGATTCTCAATTTACTTCCAGATTTTGGACCCAGTTTCAGGAGTCCATGGGATTTCAATTGAGTTTCAGTACCGCCTATCATCCTCAGACAGATGGTCAGTCAAAGAGGACTATTTAGACCCTGGAGGATATGTTGAGGGCGTGTACGATGGATTTTAAGGGATCATGGGATGATCACCTGCCCCTAGCAGAGTTTGCGTACAATAATAGCTATCATGCTAGTATTGGAATGGCATCTTTTGAGGCTCTATATGGTAGGAGGTGTAGATCCCCTGTAGCTTGGGGAGAAGTCGGTGACAGAAAGATAAATGCTCTCGAGCTTGTTGAGCAAGCTGTACAGAGTGTAAAACTCATATGTGAGAAGTTACGGGCTGCACAGAGTAGACAGAAAAGCTACGCGGGTGTGCGTAGACGGCCACTCGAGTGTGATGTTGGTGATGCAGTATTTCTGAAAACATCACCGAGTAAGGGTATCATGCGATTTGGGAAGAAAGGAAAATTGAGTCCTCGATACATAGGACCATTCGAGATCCTTGAGAGAGTGGGAGAAGTAGCCTACAGATTGGCGTTACCCCCACAAATGTCCGAAATACACAATGTTTTTCATGTGTCTATGTTGAGGAAGTACCACCTGGACCCTTCTCATGTCATAGAGTATGACGAGATGGATATACAAGAGGACATGAGCTATACTGAGGAACCCGTCCGGATTCTCGATAGAAATGAGAAGGTATTGAGAACTAAGAGCATCCTATTAGTGAAAGTTTTGTGGAAACATCACTCAATGGAAGAGGCAACGTAGGAACTAGAGAATCTCATGAAGGAGAAATACCCCCATCTATTTGACTAGTTGAGTTGAATTTGGAGGACCAAATTCTTTTAAGGTGGGGAGGATGTGAGATCTGAGAATTTTAGATATATTTTAATGATGTAATAAGAACTTGAAGTGTAATTCATTGAGCTAAGTGAATTGTGGAAATTATATTTGGAGATTTATGTGTAAGTGTTTAACATAAGTGTGAAACTAAGAGGTCAGATCGATCTTGGAGAAGGAGAGATCGATCTGGTGAGTTAAAAATGACAAGGAAGGAGGAATTTAAGGAGCAGATCGATCTACAATGGAAGAGGATCGATCTCCTTATGATTCTATTTGAGAGAATATCGATCTCATGAGGAAGGGATCAATGTTTCTGTTTGGGAGAAGATCGATCTCCTCAAGGAGCAGATCAATCTCATAAAGCCATAAAGAGATCGATCTCACCCCTCAACAGATCGATCTCCTATGCATAAAATTGCCCCAAATCATCCCCAAATTCAAATGCAGATCGATCTCATCAAGAGCCAGATCGATCTCCTACCTTCAGTATATATAAGGAACCCCTACTTTCCCCTGCAATTTCATTTTCTCTCTCTTTCAACCCCCATTTCTGCCAAAGCCCTAGCTTTCTCACTCATCCAAAGCACCCATTTTCGTCTAAATCAGAGGCTGTGGCAAGAAGGAAAGTTGTTCCTCATCAAAGGGAGAACAACATACTTGGAAATCGTAAGACGGATTGAATTGAGGCAAGAGATAAGCTCTCCACAAGTTTTGGGTAATTTCTAAACCTCGATCTTAATATTTGAGATGATTTTGGTAATGATAGTTGTTGGCATTATGTTGATGTAGCTGGAAAACGATTAGGGATCGATGAAATTACAATGTAGTTGGCGTGATAATGATGTTTAGCAATTTTGGTAATTTTGGGAATTTTGAGCTATAAATGGAAATTTAGACAATGAAGTGAATTAGCATAGATATTATGGCATAGGCAGTGTAGGATGTTGAGGTGTTGTGAGTGAGATTATGGTTTGTGATAGAGTTATGAGAATTGAGAAAATTTTAGGTGTTATGAGCAATTATGCTCGATTTTGAGAATTGAGGTTACTGTGATGATGAGTATTAATGTATTAACATCGTTTGGACAGCTCGGGAGTTCCAGAGTGGAATACGAGGCTAGTCCGTGATACGGGGGAAACAATTGCACTATACGAGGTGCAAAGAGGTAAGGGAAACTAAACCAATTGTGTATGTGATTTTGAACTATTATAGCATGATTTGTGATTTATAAAACAAGCATGTTTGATGTGTTGTGTTTTGACGAGAATGCACACGATTTTTATAGCCGGTTGGAGCCTAATGTTTTTATGAGTTTATAATTGGGCTCTACGTTAAGGCGATCTTGAGATTTGAGAAATGTGAGCGTGTTTTGCCGGTTGGGACTTGGTTTCAATATGTTTTGTGTTGAGTACAAAACGGTTTTAAATGAGTTTTGTGAGAGAAAAACCACTATGAGTTCTACGTGATGGCAAACCAGTCTTATGTGATAAGACTTAGGTGTGTGATTTTGAGTACACACCGGGCATTACTCTGGTAGCATGTAAGCTCGATTCTTCTCCGTTCTGGTAACGTGAGATTCCCCATTCTGTGGCTATGCCATGTATATTTGGTGGCCATTGCCACGTGAGAACCTTATTTGGTTGCCGTTGCCACGTGAGAACCCTAATTGGTGGCCGTTGCCACGTGAGATCCCCCATTCAGTGGCTATGCCACATATATTTGGTGGCCGTTGCCACGTGAAACCCTATTCTGTGGCTGTGCCATATGTGAATCTAAATCAGTGGCTATGCCACGTATATTTAGTGGCTGTTGCCACGTGAAACCCTATCCTGTGGTTGTGCCACGTGTGAATTTAAATCAGTGGCTATGCCACGTGTGTTTAGTGGCTGTGCCACGTGTATTATTATTACCGTGATTTTATCACGTTTATTGAGAAAGCATTTATCGTATTGTTTTCACATGCTTGTTACTGCTCTAGACTGAGCCTTTTTACTTCATGTTTTCACATGATTTGAGATATGAGAATGTCGTTTTGAGTACTTTCATGCTATGGTTTTCAAATGAGTATACTGAGTTTCACATACAAATAAATATTTTATGATGTGCATTATGGTTTATATAATGAGTTCCTTACCCCCCTTACTGAGTGATTTAGAAGCTCACCATGTTTTCTTTCCCCCCAGATTTCTTCAAGTGAAAAAGGGTTTCCCTGCGACGTACGGAGTAGTGGATAGTGGAGAACTTGAGCTCCAGGCCATATATATTGTATTTTGAGGTATCTTTTATCTTTTCATGTACCCAGACAATTATTGTAATTGTAGACACTTGATGTATAACATTGTATGGGATGTATTAAGATTAATTAACTTGAGATCCTAAGGTATGATAAATATGATGATGCATGACACTGCACAGGAATGCACTCTTAATTGTGAATTGATGAGTAAAAAGTTTTAAATTTGTCCTATTTTCCGCGTTTTCGAGGTGTGACAGAACGTCAATCATTCATTTGTACAAAACATGATTTCTGACATCTACATCCCCCATAATTACATTTCAATTGGCTACTGTGATTTTACATTGTTTAGATACAAAAAGGAATCACTGTGTATATACCTCTGAGTGATGGGGATGCAATGGATGTCTTAACCAAAATGCCTCAGTCCTCACTGGGCCACTATAAACGCTCTATAGAGGGGGAAATAGAGAGGGATGAGCAACCACACGCTTAGTAAGGCAATAATGCAAGCATGGTAGATAACTACTCTATCTATATGTTGATAGTGTTATGCATAAATAATTTATAATAGGAGCATGAGGAATAAAACTATGCCATATGAGTATACATATATATCATGTATCAAAATCATGTAAAATTGGCATATTTAAAACATGGAAACATCAACATGTGAAAACATCTCATGCTCATTCTCATTAAACTCATAACAAGGGCAATTCATGTAAGAAACCTCCTTTTTAAATCACATCACAAAGCTCTTTCTCCAACACATACAATCCCATCACAAATCATTTTCTCATTCACAAACATCTTTACCATTTCACAATTCAAATCCCACAAGGCTTGACCCCTCCCTCGAGTCTACCTTGGACAGTCAAAGTCACACTCAAGTATTCAAAACCATGTGGTATTATATAAATCAAGCAAGGAGACAAGTCACTATATCTCAACTGACTATGTTGGCCAACTATGTCACATATCATCCCAAACCACATGGATCTCGATGTGTCGGGTATCATGCTAATACAAAGGTAGGTTAGTTCTCCGCCAGACTTTCTCAAATCAAGTAACCATCATGCGGTACATCATACTCCATGTGATATACACGATACATCGTACTCCATGGACCCATAACATGGTGGGGGGTGCCTGCATTAGGTCTTATCTACCCCATACTGAGTGAAACCTCTAGTCTCAACTGCACCTGGGAGTACTCTTAATACCAGGTCCTAGCCCCTCATGGCCTTGCTCACCCCTGTTGGGCCCTATTGGGTTCCCTGATTCAGGTCTTGGCCCCTCACCTTCACCCCACTCAAGAGGTCTGTTAGGCCTATTGGGTTTTTTGAATGGATTACGTCAGGCCCTAGCCCCTTACCCTCACCCACTCAAGAGGTCTGTTAGGCCTGTTGGGTTCCTTGAACACCATTCCGTATCTCTCTCACCATGGCCTCATACATACCACAGTGTGAAAACCAGCGCGAGCTACGCTCTAGCACGAATTCATGCATCAAAATAAATCACCTCGTATGAGCAATGCTCTAGTACGGCATTTATGCATAAAAATATGAAGAAACCACGTACGAGCATCGCTACAGTACGATTATATACATAAGAAAACCACTCAAAATCCACGTACAAGCAAAAGCTCCATTACGGTTTATAAAGTATCGTCATAGTTTCAAACCAAAGTGCGAGCTAAGCTCTATCACGTTTCAAACATATGAAAACATCAATACCCAGTGCGAGCTAGGCTCCAGCACGGTTTAATTCACATAAACATAATAGGCGGCTCATAAGCTTTCAAAACCAATCTCAAAACATATTTAGCACTTCAGATGTGCTATAACACAACATCAAACCACAATAGCCAGCCTCTCATCAATTCGTTCTAAACAAAACACATGTTTTGTGAAGCATTCAAAACACTTGATTTATGCAATTATTAGCCTTACTATCCCATTTCTTCATAATACCATTTCAAACAACCAAATCTCATACAAATACTCATAGTAATTTCCATACATTATCAAACACATTTCTATAAACGTATGCACATTTCCAAAGCCATATATACCCACAAAATACGAGCAGCTACCTCTATATATTTACAAAATTTCCTTACCTAGAATCGCGATGCGTAATTCCACTTCCTTAGAGCTGTTTACTCGTACAGCCCAATTCGTCTCTAACGAACTCTTCGAAATTTCACATAAACCTATTCCACAACGTTTTAGCCCATTATAATCCAACTCTTGCGTTTACTATAGTCGATTCGGTCTATAGTCTCTATTAACGCTTATGAGGCCTCGTTTCATTACTCTACTCATAACTCGAGTCTATGGATTCCTTTAGGCTTATTTATTCATTCCAAATCGATATTAAATCGATGTTAAGCTCATAGTGTTCATTTTTCATAAATTTCCTTCACTATGGCATATTATCGAACGCTACATGTGCTCATTCTCATTAATTCACAAAACCCACAATGTAGCTTCATTTACCCATTTCTAATCATCCACATTGCACAAATAACAATTTATCATAACCCATAAACCACCAACTCCCAAATCACACTTTCTCACACCAGAGGCATTCCATTTTCTAGGTTATATGTGTTTCTATTACTTTCTAGATGATTTTTATCATCCATATACAAGCCAATCAACTCTAAAATCAATTTAATAGATAATGTACTTAGGCTAGAGTTTTAAAAACTTACCAAATCAGGTTTCTCTTCTTGCTCCAAATGACAATGTCCATAGCTCCTTCAATACCAACAATGGGATTTTGGCTTTCAACTATGTTGTTCTCTTCCTCAAGATGAACAACTTGGTACCTAATAGCCTCCCCTCAATTCTTACTGAAAATGGCTGATTTTAGAGAGATAAACTTAGGTTTTGGGTGAAAAATGGAAGGGTGATGTTGTTTTCCCGAAATTTTTACATTTCAGCGCTCATTTTATAGAAATAGCTTGAGGAGATCGATCTGCACTAGGAGGAGATCGATCTCCCCTCAATTCTCCCTTTGTCATGGCATTTTAAGGATGAGAACAATCTGTCAAAGCTTGAGATCAATCTTCTCCAAATAGAGAGCTAAGGAGATCGATCTATATGCTTGAAAATCGATCTTTTCATTACAAAATGGTTATGAGATCGATCTGGCCCCATTGGAGATCGATCTGCTCTATTCCATTGCCCAAATAAGAGCATTCTGGCTCTTCCATATCAATCTCTCATCCTATGAGATCGATCTGGCCTTCATATTTTCTAGATTTTCCTGTAGTTTTCTGCAGTAACTTACACCAAAACATCCTTAATCTGCTGCCATAGCCATTTTCTCATCCATCCACCTTTATGACTTGAAAATGGCATCCATTCATACCTTATTCACATTGAAACTTGTGTGCATTACTTGTATATCCAAAGGTATACTATATAAAACCAAATGGAAGAATTTATATTCATGCAACTTCCTTCCATTTACTACACTACTCATTTTGAGTTGCATTCACATTCATCACTTATAAGAACGCATTCATTCATATTCATACACAATGAAACTTATATGTACATTACAAATCATATTACACATATGTACATTGAATCCATGGACTTACATCAATTATACTTTACATTACAAGTCCATTAGCATTCATTGATCCAATTACACATGTTACAACTATACATATACGGGGTCTCACATTTAATGCCTGGTACCGAGCTGATAAAATGGCCTCAGTCGAGTTAGAAGAGCTGAGGAAGTAATTACATGAATTGTCGGATAAGTGGTTTATCAAACCGAGTGTTTCACCATGGGGTGCATCAGTGTTTTTCGTTAAAAAGAAAGATGGGAGTCTCAAGTGTGGATTGATTATAGATTGTTGAACAAGGCTACCATCAGTAACAAGTATCCCCTGACATGTATAGATGATTTACTTGACCAATTACGAGGAGCACAGATCTTTTCCAAGATTGATCTGAGGTTATGGTACCATCAGTTGAAGATTAGAAGAGAAGATGTACCCAAGATGGCCTTTAGGATCTGATACGGACATTATGAGTTTTTGGTTATACCTTTCGGGTTAACGAACGTTTCTTCAGCTTTTATGGCACTGATGAATGAAGTACTCAAGCCGTACTTAGATAGATTTGTCATAGTATTTATTGACGACATTCTAATGTACTCCATGTCCAGAGAAGAACATGAGCAGCATTTCGAAATGGTTCTGCAAACCCTCAAGGAGAAGAAGTTATATGCCAAGCTCAGCAAGTGTGATTTTTGACTAGATTATACAACATTTTTAGGTCACGTAGTGTCAAAGGATGGGGTGTCTGTGGATCCATCTAGGATCGAGGTTGTAGTTCAATAGGAAAGGCCCAAGACTGTCACTGAGATTCGAAGTTTTCTAGGTTTGGCTGGATACTACAGAAAGTTTGTCGAGGGTTTCTCTAAGTTGGCTGCTCTTTTAACTCAGCTTACAAGAAAGAATGTCAAATTTAAGTGGAGTGATTCTTATGAAAGAAGTTTCTAGAAATTCAAACATAGACTGACCACCGCACCTATTTTGACTATACCCATCAGTTCGAGAGGCTTCTCAGTGTATACGAATACATCTAGTCAAGGTATGGAATGTGTGTTAATGCAGAACGAGAAGGTACTTACTTATGGTTCTCGACAACTAAAAGATCATGAGAAGAACTATCCGACCCACGATTTGGAATTAGCAGCCGTGGTGTTTGCACTGGAAATATAGCGTCATTATCTCTATAAAGAGAAGTTCCAGATCTTCACTGATCATAAGCCTCAAGTACTTATTCTCGTAGAAAGAGTTGAATATGAGGTAGAGGAGGTGGATAGAGCTTTTGAAGGACTACTACTGTGAGATTCTCTACTGCCTAGGGAAGGCAAATGTAGTAACAGATGCTTTAAGCAGACAGAATATCAGGATGATATCTTATATGATGATTCAGGAATATGAGTTGTTGGAACAGTTTACGAGCCTCAACATGGACATTGAACTATCTGACACTACCAGTTATGGTATGATAGCCAGCCTGAGGATAGAACTAGACTTGATTGACAGAATTCGTCAGACTCAGCGTACTTATTAGTATTGTATAGATATGGCTATTCAGATTCAGTTGGGTATTAAGAAAGATTTTGAAATCAGCACTAACAGTCTATTGAGGATCAGGTGTAGAGTCTGTGTTTTTGATGATCCACAGTTGAAGAAATTGATATTGTTAGAAGCTTTCCTCGTGGTATGCTTACACTCGGGAAGTAATAAACTATATCAGAATCTTCAAAAAGTATACTGGTGGTTAGGTATGAAGAAGGATGTAGCCAAATTTGTGGCCAGATGTCTTGTGTATTAGCAAATAAAGGTAGAGATAGCCTCTACCAATACCAATATAGAAATGGGAGCATGTCACCGTGGATTTCATTATGGGTTTACCAAGGACTCGTAGAAACAATGATGTGATTTGGGTGATCGTTGATAGATTGACAAAGTCCACCCACTTTCTAGCTATGAAGTCTATTGATACTTTGAGTGCTTTAGCGAATCTGTATGTGTGAGAGATTATAAGACTACATGCAGTACCAGTGAGCATTGTGTCTGATAGGAATTCCCAATTTACTTCCCACTTTTAGGAACATTTCTAAGAAGCTATGGGAACCCAACTGAATTTTAGCACGACTTTTCATCCTCAGACAGATAGACAATCAGAGATAACTATTTAGACATTGGAGTATATGTTGAGAGCATGTATTCAAGATTTTAAAAGCCCATAGGATTATCATTTGCCGCTAGTAGAGTCTGCATACAATAATATTTATTACTTGAGTATAAAAATGGCACCATATGAAGCTCTGTATGGTCGAAGGTGTCATTCACCGATTGGATTGGAAGAAGTGGGTGAGAAAAAGATATTCGCTCCCGATCTGGTTAAGCAAGCCTATGAGGATGTTCAACTGATTTGTGAGAGATTGAGAACAGCTTAGAGAAGGTAGAAAAGTTATGCTAACCAAAGGCAAAGAGCTTTGGAGTTTTCAGTTGGAGATTTGGTATTTCTGAAAGTTTCTCCCTCTGAAGGCATAATGAGGTTTGGGAAGAAAAGAAAGTTAAGTCCCCATTATATTAGACCCTTCGAGATCTTAGATCGGGTGGGAGACAAAGCATACAATTTGGCTTTACCACTAGAGTTTTCGAGTATTCACAATGTCTTCCATGTTTTGATGCTATGTAAGTACCATCCAGATCTGATGCATGTCATAAAGTATGAACCACTACAATTGAAAGAGGATATGACGTATGTGGAGAAATCGATACAAATTTTGGACAAAAAAGAGAAAGCGTTGGGGTCTAAGACAATTCCTCTAGTCAAGGTTCTGTGGCAATACCACACTTCGGAGGAGGCTACATGAGAATTGGAAAGTTTAATGCGAGAAAAATACCTACACTTGTTTAAGGACTAATGCATTGTCAAATTTGGGGACCAAATTTCCTAAGGTGGGGAGAATGTAAACACCAAAAATATTATTCGGTTTAAATACGGAATAGCAAATGTAAACAAATGGAGATTTAAATGTACGTTTTAAGATTATATATATTACATTGAAAGGCTGGGAATGATTAATTAAATAAAATATATTAACTCTTAGAATAAATAACTATGAGGAATAGAAATGATTTTTATGAACTAGGAAATATTCCTATATGATATATGAATACAAATATTAAACTAAATTCATTTCTCTAATACTATAAGGAAGATTTATTAAGTACATAAGTATATATATATGTAATGTTTTAGTTATTCTTTAAGTTAAATGTATAGATATATATGTATCAATGTATATACATATATATATAGATGTATATGTATGTAGGAGTATATAAATATGCATGAGCCGTGGATTGGCTTCCAAATGAAGCTAATCCTGAGAGCTCCCTTTAGCAACTTGGGTAAAGATACATGTGCATATATATATATATATATATATATATATATTTATATGTATGTAGGAGTATATAAATATGCATGAGCCGTGGATTGGCTTCCAAATGAAGCTAATCCTGAGAGCTCCCTTTAGCAACTTGGGTAAAGATGCATGTGCATATATATATATATATATATATAGGGGATACATTGGACATGAAATGACTAAGGAGAGGATGGCTAATCGGCAGGGGAAGGAATAAAATGATGGAATAGAAGGGGATGTTACCGACAGCCAAGGAAAAAAAAACCAAGGGTTTAAAACAAGACTTGATGGGTGATAGTGGTTGGTAGAAGAAAGCCATAAGGAAATACATATATATGAATATAATAAGGATGATGGCACCATGGGAAAGAAAAAGAAAAAAGAAAACGAGGGCATGTGGTTTGAAAAAAAAATGGCAAGTGGTGTGGTGAAAAGAAAGAAAGGAAATGAAAGCAAATGTAAAAAAAAAAAAAAAAAAAGAGGGGCTAGAAGGCAGTTACTGCAGCAAAGGGGTCTGACCGAGACAAAAAAAGGGTACCGAGCTGCAGTAGGAAAAGAGAAAGGAAAAAGGAAAAAACTTGACTGTAGTTGAAGCAAAATCGAGAGGCAAAGACTTGGGACCAAGGACATTGGATAGCCTACAACCTGAGAACGTTAGGTGGAAGATGAAAAGGCAAGGAAGGTAATACCTGCTGGAAATTGCCAAGGTTCGGTTGAAGAGAAAATGATGATGAGAGTAGTTTGTAGATGATGGAAACACGTAAAAAAGGAAACAAAGGAATGACATATAAGCTGGAAGAAATTGAAACCAACTAAAGCAAAAATGTAGACACGATTGAAACAAAAAGAGAAAGGAAAGATGTTGTAACATCAATATCGAAGCAAGCTAGAAATTTGATAAAAGAGAGTAATCAGTGAAGCCACATGTACACAAAAGAAAAGAAGAAAAAAGATAAAGGAGAGTGAGGCTGAGAGAAAGAAGATTGGTGAGGCAGGAAATACAAATAGAAAAGAAAGAGTGCTAGGGACCGAGAAGTTGAAGAAATGAAATTTGACCTGTTGGAAGAAGAAGAAAAGAAACCTAAGGCAGTATAGTAGGAGGGGAGAGAGCTTGCTGGTTGGTGCTATCAAAGCTGAAAAATTGATCCAACTAAGAGCAAGGAGGTAAAGTTGATGTACATTTATAGGAACAGGAACAAGAAGTAGAGCAGCATGTGTGGAAAGGCAAATCGAAGCAGTAAAGGTGACGAGAAAGTTATTGGACTGGTGTAAGAGGCAACCATGCAGAATCGATGGATAGTGGAAAGGTATTACTGTCCTGCTAAAGGAAGGAGAACAAGCGTGAACATGAGAGGCAATAGTTGGGCACTCAGAAATAGAACTGAAATAGAATACAACAAGGAGAGGAAGGAAGCATCGACCCTTGCTGTGGGAAAACTGAAATAGAATTGAAGCAAGAGGGGGATTATGCTAAACTGAGAGAGGAAGAGGGTACAAAGAAGTTTAGGTTAGCTGCTGGTTTCAAGGGCTATTTCGATGTGGTTGGAGACATAAACGAGGGTCACGGTTAGGACAACTAGGAGTTGGCATTAGTTGGTGGTTGTTGAAGATAGATCAAGGTCCTTCATCTCTGTAGGAAAATGGAAAACATGACAAAGCAGGGGAGATAAGGCTATCCTAACCAAAACAAAGGCTGGAAATGAAGAAGTGCTTAGGGGGCGGACAAAGTTGTAAAGGTTGCTTGTGTTTCTAAGAGTCCTTACCATTTTGGTGGTTGGAAGCTTAACCATGAGGGTTATTGTTGTATTGGAACACATGAAGAAGGCAACCAACCCATGAGCTATAAAGGTAGGAGAAGCAATCTGATGAAAAGAAACTGTACACAATGAGACACTAAGAGGACGGATTATATAAAAAGCTAAAGTGGCGTGATAGACATTAAGCTTAATGTAAAATTTTGAGAATTAAACAATAGTAAATTTAGAATAATGTTTAGTTTAATTCCTAGCAAAGTGGTCTAATTAGATAACTAGGTTTAAAAATTTAAATATGATACACTGGATTAGAATTAAGTCTGCAATAACTAATTTAGGTAGTTGACGATTTATTTCAGCTCCGGAGGAAGTGAACTTACAGCAATAGATTGACTGACTCACATATCAAGCCTTAAAGGAAATTACCGACATTCATCGGGGTAAGGAAAATTTTGTGAGCTGTTAGAGATATTTACACATATTTTCTGTTGAACTGTAGATATATATTCTAAGCTGATTTATAGCTATGGAAATTATAGAATTTTAGCCTTAGTTAAATGGCCTAACCTTACGATAAAATTTAATTTATTTACATAGACACTGATACGACCTAAAATATTGTTTTAAATTAAAAATCCCTAGTTTTAATTGCCACATACTGCATACTGAGATTTTAACCGAAAAATCATGAGTCAGCTCATATTTAAATTGTTTTATATACTTAGCTGAGTTTAGAACTGTTTTAATGAAAATAACTGCTCATCAATTTGTATCGAATAAATGTGCTTGATCCGCGTGTCGACTATGTGTTGCACTGCCTAGTTCGCACTTACTAGAGACAATGGACTTAATTAAGACATGTTACACTATTACTGTTACTGTTACTGATACTATTACTATTACTATTACTATTACTATGGTCCATGGAATATGATGTACCGTGTGACATGCACTTGAGTACATTATATCGTGTTTCTGTCTTCGGACATGCTATATTGTAAGCTGATTGGGTAGTTGACCACTCTCATGACAATTGACATCCTAGCACACCTAATCAATGATGCTCGGAGTCACCGACTTTGGTCATTTGTCATACTGTTTATAGCATGTACTGCCTTATCTCGTCTATTTGTTTTACTAAACTAAAGAATGAACTATATTATGGCATAGAATTATTATATCCTACTGTGTAAAGCTTTTACAACTCATGATTATTTCTGCATAATGTTTACACTATTGAGACTAATACTATTATCATTTTTTCGACTCTGATTTTTACTACATGCCAAAAGCTTGGTATTTTCTACATGATAAACCTTTTATGCTCACGTAATTAGTGTATTTATCTACCTGCCACATTTTTTTCTTACTGAGCACGTAGAGCTCATCCCTTACTTTCCTCCACAGAGTCTCATCAGTAGCTAGACCACTTTTGTAAGTAGGATTTCTTTTGCACAACCATATTTCCGCGGAGTATTCTTCTGCGTTAAAGGTATATTTAGAATAGGCATTCTTTTGTATCTAAATTTTTGTAAGTACATTAATGTTTATGAAATGTATCTGGGGATGTAAGCGTAGTTATTTTGTAATTGAATGATAATTCTGATTAGTTGAAAAAAAAATGTCCGCCTGATTTTAATCGAGGATGCTAATATTACATTATGTTTGCATATAAACGATAAGAAAATTTACTATACTGATCTAGCAACGACTCGTACCCTAACCTAATTGTACGAAATTAGGGTCATTACATCAATACCTTTCATAAAACTTTAATGCAAAATAAAACACAAACTTTTATTTCTTAGTTTCTAAAATTTACAGCATGTCTATCAAGTAATGAGAAAGTTACAGTCTTATGTGACAGTCCAAATTGACACTATTAGTAGTTAGTCAATTCAAGCCTAATATAACATCAAATCCATACATATACAATACAATCAAATTTGCTACTAGTTTCTTGTCTCCTACTTTTAATTTACAATCTTTATACAATAGATCTGTCATTTGAGATTCCTTCATCGAAGTAATTATATGCAAGAGGTGACCTAGTGGTACAGGTTTTACATGTAATTTACTTGTGAACATTTGTGATACAAAAAAATGGGTAGAACCTGCATTAAACAATACTAAAGCTTTCAAACCATTAACAAAAATCTTACCTTGAATTACGTTGGAGGAGGCATTAGCTGGCTCATTATCTAATGCAAATCCGCGGCCCTGAGCTATAGGCTTCTTATCATTCTCCGCAGTTATGGCTCCCTTTTGAACTACGGGTACCGGTACTTACGTCTAAGTATGCTTCGATTGTGGATAATCTTGAACCAAATGGCTTGTTTGGCCACAGTTGAAGCAACTGTAACCCAATGGCAAGGTTTGGAGCTATGATTCTTACCACAACTCTTACATAAAAGTCTAAGTAGAAGGGGTAGTAGGAATAGTAGGCCTAGTAGCCCTTGGTAGAGACTCCACAAACCTCTGTCTCTTATTTGAGCCTTGAGAATCCTTTTTATGATGGAGCCTACAGTGAGTACATCTCTTTCCTTTATACTTACCTCGGGTCCCATAATCACCCTGATGGAGCTCATAGTTTTGTTCTACCAGTTAGGCCCTCAAAGTGGCCTCGTGGGTAACAATGTCAAATGGAGCTAACTTGGCCTTGATGGTCGACTTCAATCCTTCTAAGAACCTCTTCACCTTCTTTTCTTCACTTTTGCAAGTGTCGGGGCCATAGCGCATTAGGGCGGTGAATGTGGACTCATACATGTCCATCAACATTTGACCCTAAGTCAAGCTCAAATATTCCATCTGCATCTTTTGTGAGCATTATGGGGATGAATTGATGTCGAAAAGTATCAAGGAAGATCTCCTTAGTCAGGACAAAATGCTTCGCCCATAAGATTGTCTTGGTGGCTTTTATCAATGTTTGTCTTTTTCTTCCAGTATAAATGCGACCAAGTCCACCCTCTCAGTCGAGAGGTTCTTCATGTAAGACCCACCTTTGATGATGTATACCTTATGATTTATGTGATGCAACACATTTCAATATGCAAATTGAATCATAAGAAGAACTTTTGGCTTGAATGAAATTTCAAATCGGATAAATGAGTTCTCGTAGATACATGTAAAGGTTAAATAAGGGTTGAAGTGACGACAAACTAAATGAATAGAACTCAAACGACCAGACTGAATGTAAAGACTTAAAAACATGAAATGATAATGCAAGGAATTGCGAATTCTAAGTACCTTTATGATTCCAAGCAATGCACACAAGTTCCATAATATTGAAATCATAGGAAATGAACCTTTCCATGCTCTAATTGTGAATGGATTGCAAAATGACTAATGAAGCAATCAAATACAAGTTTTCTTTTGAAAAATCTGGGAAAAATAAAGCAGGAATGCCCCAGATGAAGGCCGGATCGATCTCTTATTCAAGGCAGATCGATCTCTACTTTCAAGCAAATCGATCCCATATGATTCTATAAGGAACAAATAGATCTCAATGTGATTCTGCCAAGGGTAGATCGATCTCCTTATGAGCAGATCGATCTGCATTAGCTTCTACTTAGAGCAGATCAATCTCTCCCCTTAAGCAGATCGATCTCCAATTTCCTAGCAAGGATCAATCCCTTGCCAAAGAGCATATCGATCTCCCCATATGTGACGCCCCGGAAGCGCAGAAAATAGGGCTAATTTAAAACTTTTTTTACTCATTAATTCACAATTAAGGGTGCATTCCTGTGCAGTGTCATACATCATCACAATTATCATGCCTCAGGATCTCATCATAATATAGTATATATTGTATTATATACATTACTCAATTCCAAGTTAATTAATCCTAATACATCTCGTACATCATTGTACAATAAGTGTCTGTAAATATAACTCTAGTCTGGGTGCATGAATATTAAATATCTACCTCAATGCACAAAATACGGCCTGGAGCTCAAGTCCTCCACTAGCCTCTAACCCGTACGCCGCAGGAAACTCACTTCACTTGAAGTGATCTGGGGGGAAGAGAAAACAGGGTGAGCTTCCAAATCGCTCAGTAAGGGGGTAAGGGAACTCAGTTATATAAACCATATCACACTTCACAAATATGTATTTGTTTATGAAACTCATTTGAAATCGTAGCATGAAAGTTCTCAAAACATCATCATCTGATAACTCATAAATCATGTGAAAACATGAAGGTAAGAAGGCTCAATATCGAGCACTCACAAGCATGTGTAAATATATGCGATAATGACTGTTCTCAAAATACGTGATAAAAATCACCTCAGTAAATTGCACGTGACAAGGTCACAAAACACAACTCATGTGTAAAACGAGATTAGGCAATAAAACTCAATTAAAACTCGTCATGGCACATCAAATGTGTAATCTCCTCTAGGTGCGCATCCCAGGCATCCTCATATAGAGGGAACATGGACAATATGGTCGTATGCATGGTATATTAGACTTATATGTTACCAGAACAAGGCCCGGCCTTCATGCTACCAGATCAATGCCTCGCCTCATGCACACTATCACGTGGTCCCTGGGTCGATTCCCAGGCGGCCCACTCTCTCGATCTTACATGCTACCAAAGCAAGGCCACCCAGCGTTACCAGAACGGGGGTCATCTCACGTTACCAAAACAGAGGTATCTCTCATTACCAAAACAGAGGAATATCAGACTTACATGCTACCAGAGCAAGGCCTCCCAATGCTACCAAAGCGGAGGAATAATCGGACTTACATGTTACAAGAACAAGGCCTGTGGTCCCTGGGTCGGTTCCCAGGCGTCCCACTATATCGGTCTTACATGCTACCAGAGCAAGGCCCTATGTGTATTCAACATGACACGCCTAAGTCTCAATCATTAGCCATTATCTTATCAAACGTTATGCCTTCACCTAGAACTCATAATGGTTTTCTCTCGTAAAACTCATTTAAAACATTTGTGTACTCAACACAAAACATATTAAAATCGAGTTCCAACCGGCAAAACACGCACACATTTTCTCAAATCTCAATATCACCTTAACGTAGAGCCCAATTTCTTTTCACGCAAACTCAAAGGTTTATAAAGCAATTTCACACTCCGCTTATAAACTCATAAAATAGTGGGCTCCAACCGGCTATAAAAACCGTGTGCAATTATATGACAACACAACACCAAACATGATTGTATTCTCAAATCATGGTTCATGCTACAACAATTTATCAAAACACATATACAAATGGTTTTGTTTTCCCTTACCTCTTTGCACCTCGTATAGTGCAATCGTTTCCCCCGTATCACGGACTAGCCTCGCATTCCACTCTGGAACTCCCGAGCTGTCTAAACGATGTTAAAACATCAATACTCATTATCACATCAACCTCAATTCTTAAAATCGAGCATAATTGCTCATAACTCCTCAAATTTCTCAATTCTCATAACTCCATCACAAACCACAATCTCGCTCACAACACCTCAACATTCTATATTTCCGATGCCACAATATCTACGCTAATACACCACATTGTCTAAATCTCCGTTTATAGCTCAAAATTCCTAAATTTACCAAAGTTGACAAATATCATCATCACTCCAACTAAATTGTAATTTCATCAATCCTTAATCATTTTTCAGCTATTTCAACACAATGCCAACAACTATCACCACCAAAATCATCTCAAATATAAGGATCGAAGTTTAGAAATTACCCAAAACTTGTGGAGAGCTTATCTCTTGCCTCTATTCGATCCGTCTTTCGATTTCCAAGTATGTTGTTCTCCCTTGGGTGAGGAATAACTTTCCTTCTTGCCACAACTTCTGATTTGGACGGAAATGGGTGCTTTGGATGAGTGAGAAAGCTAGGTTTCGATGAAAATGGGGTCGAAAGAGAGAGAAAGTGAAATTGCAGGAGAAAGTAGGGATTTCTTATATAGACTGAGGGTAGGAGATCGATCTGGTTCTTGATGAGATCGATCTGCATTTGAATTTGGGGACGATTGAGGGTAATTTATGCCTAGGAGATCGATTTGTCGAGGGGTGAGATCGATCTCTTTATGGCTTTATGAGATCGATCTGCTCCTTGAGGAGATCGATCTTTTCCCAAACAGAAACATTTGGAGATCGATCTCTTCCTCATGAAATCGATCTTCTCTCAAATAGAATCATAAGGAGATCGATCCTCTTCCATTGGAGATCGATCTGCTCCTTAAATTCCTCCTTCCTTGTCATTTTTAACTCACCAGATCGATCTCTCCTACTCCTAGATCGATCTGTCCTCATAACTTCATACTTATTTTAAACACTTAACATATAAATCTCCAATTATCATTCCCCAATTCACTTAGCTCAATAAATTATTCTTCAAGTTCATATTACATAATTAAAATATGTCTGAAATCCTCAAATCTCACATCCTCCCCACCTTAAAAGAATTTGGTCCTCCAAATTCAACTCACCTAGTCAAAGAGATGGGGGTATTTCTCCTTCATGAGGTTCTCTAGTTCCCACGTTGTCTCTTCCCTTGAGTGATGTTTTCACAAAACTTTCACTAATGGGATGCTCTTGGTTCTCAGTACCTTCTCCTTCCTATCAAGAATCCGGACGGGTTCCTCAGTGTAGCTCATGTCCTCCAGTATGTCCATCTCGTCATACTCTATAACATGAGAAGGGTCCGGGTGGTACTTCCTCAACATAGACACATGAAAGACGTTGTGTATTCCGGACATCTATGGGGGTAATGCCAATCTGTAGGCTACCTCTCCCACTCTCTCAAGAATCTCGAATGGTCCTATGTATCGAGGACTCAATTTTCTTTTCTTCCCAAATCGCACGATACCCTTACTCGGTGATACTTTCAGAAACATTGCATCACCAACATCAAACTCGAGTGGCCATCTACGCACATCCGCATACCTTTTCTGTCTACCTTGTGCAGCCCTCAGCCTCTCACATATGAGTTTCACACTCTGTACAGCTTGCTCAACAAGCTCGGGAGCATTTATCTTTCTGTCACCGACTTCTTCCCAAGCTACAGGGGATCTACACCTCCTACCATATAGAGCCTCAAAGGGTGCCATTCCAATACTTGCATGATAGCTGTTATTGTACGCAAACTCTGCTAGGGGCAGGTGATCATGCCATGATCCCTTAAAATCCATCGTACACGCCCTCAACATATCCTCCAGGGTCTGAATAGTCCTCTTTGACTGACCATCTGTCTGAGGATGATAGGCGGTACTAAAACTCAATCGAGATCCCATGGACTCCTAAAACTGGGTCCAAAATCTAGAAGTAAATCGAGAATCTCTATCAGAAGTAATACTCACTGGAGCCCCATGTAATCTAGCTATCTTGCTGACATACAGCTCAGCTAAGGCATCCACAGTATCTGTGCTCTTGATGGCAAGGAAGTGGGCACTCTTGGTCAATCTATCCACAATGACCCATATCGCATCACAACCTCTTTGGGTCCTCGATAAACCCATAATAAAGTCCATAGTGACATGCTCCTATTTCCATGTAGGTACAGGTAAGGGCTATAGTAGTCCTCCGGGCTTCCGATGCTCAGCTTTCATTTGCTGGCATACTAAACACTTGGCCACATACTCTGCCACGTCTCGCTTCATACCACTTCACCAATACACCTTTATCAAGTCTCGGTACATCTTAGTACTCCCTGGGTGCATGGTGTAACGCGAGCAGTGGGATTCTCTCAGTATCAGTCTCTTTAGGGTATCATCGTTCGGTACACAAATCCGTCCTCTGAATCTCAACAATCCATCCTCACTGATGGTGAGATCCGACTGCGAACTCTGCTCGGCTTGGCTAATCATATCTATCAATCTCTGATCACTGCGCTACCCAGTTCTAATCTGATCCATGATCCTGGGCTATATCCGCAAGCTAGCCAAAAATCCAGTCTCTACCTCTTTAACTCTGATCCAAAGTTCGGCGAACGGCTCTAACAAATCCCATTCCCTGATCATCATAGCAGATATCATACTCTTCCTGCTCAAGGCATCAGCAGCTAAATTCGCCTTACCCGGATGATATAGAATCTCGCAGTCATAATCCTTAAGGAGTTCCATCCATCTCCTTTGTCTCATGTTTAACTCTTTCTGATCAAAGAGATATCTCAAACTCTTGTGATCAGTGAAGATCTAGAATCTTTCCCCATATAAGTAGTGTCGCCAGATCTTCAAAGCAAATACCATAGCGACTAACTCCAAATCATGCATGGGGTAATTCCGCTCATGGTCTTTCAACTGTCGCGATCCATATGCGACCACTCTTCTGTGCTGCATAAGCACACACCTCAATCCTTGATGAGATGCATCACTATACACTGAAAATCCTCCTGATCCCTCAGGAATAGTTAACACAGGTGCCGCTATCAATCTCCTTTTTAACTCCTGAAAACTGAGCTCATATTGATCAGTCCATATGAACGGAGTCTCCTTACACATGAGTTTAGTCAAAAGAGCGGCAATCCTTGAAAATCCTTCCATAAATCTTCTGTAATACCCTGCCAACCAAGGAAGCTTCGCACCTCAGTAACTGTCATCGGTCTCTCCCAACTAAGCAGAGCTGCTACTTTACTTGGATCCACTGATACTCCTTCCTCTGAGACTATATGACTAAGGAAAGCTATACGGTTCAGCCAAAACTCACACTTACTAAGCTTTCCATATAATTGCTTATCTTGGAGTATCTGAAGTACTAACCACAAATGCTGTGCATGCTCCTTATACAACCGGGAGTATACCAGGATATCATCAATAAAGACTATCACAAATTTATCCAGATAGTCTCTGAACACTTCGTTCATCAACCTCATAAATGCAGCAGGGGCGTTCGTCAATCCAAAGGACATCACCAGAAATTCATAATGGTCATACCTTGTCTTGAAGGCCGTCTTGGGAATATCTTCTTCCTTGATCCTCAATTGGTGATAGCCCGATCTCAAATCAATCTTAGAAAAGACTGAGGCCCCTCTAAGCTGATCAAGTAGATCATCAATCCTAGGTAGTGGGTATTTATTCTTCACCGTGGCTTTATTCAACAGCCGGTAGTTTACGCATAATCTGAGACTACCATACTTCTTCTTGACAAATAAAACCGGTGCTCCCCACGGTGAAACACTGGGCCTAATGAACCCTTGATCCAATAACTCCTGTAGTTGTTTCTTCAATTCCTCAAGTTCCACTAATGCCATCCTGTAGGGAGGTTTAGAGATCGGCTGAGTATCTGGTACTAAATTAATGGTAAACTCCAGCTCCCTCTCTGGTGGCAAACCTGGCAGCTCATCTGAGAAAACATTCGGGAATTCACACACCACAGGTATATCCTCAATCCTCGGATGTTCCCACTCATCGTCTGAGATGAGTGTTTCGTAACCTTCACATGAACAATCATATTTAATACTCTCAAAAAAATAATATTAAAATTCTCAAATTACTTATTAGAATTCCACATATTCATTTCCTCAATATCTCAACCGTACACTGTAAGGTTCAGGTAGGGAGAAAGTTACAATCTTAGTGTAGCAGTCTAAACTCACTCGATTGGTTGCCAACCAATCCATCCCCAGAATTACATCAAACCCATGTATATTCAACATGATTAGATCTGCTAACATCACTCTATCTCCCACCTTTATTTCACATCCTCTACAGATTAACTCAGTTCTCTGGGATTCACGCATAGGGGTATTTACATGTAGTACATACTCTAGAGGTTTAAACCTCAAATTTAAACTACATGCAAAATGCTCTGAAATAAACGAATGCGTGGATCCTGGATCTATCAACACATGAGCCTTATGATTACAGACAAAAAGTGTACCTCTTATAGTTTCTGCTGAAGTGTCCGCAATTTCCTTATCCAGGGCAAACACACGTCCCTGTGCCACAGGTTTCTTCCCTTTCTCTGCAGCAGTGTCCCGTCTCTGGGGATTCACTTTCTGAGGCTGCTGTCTAGTAGGCTCCGGAGTATGTGGTATCTGAGGTTGAGGACATTCCTTCACTCTGTGACCCATGTCACCACATCTAAAACATCCACCGATTGACCCAGTACAACTTCCCTCATGCGATCGGCCACAGTCTCTACAAACCCTTATCTCCGGCCTACCATATCGAGGGGTCTCCTTGATAATAGGATAAGCTCTGGGTCTCTCCAATCTGCCCGTCTGTACCTCAATCCTTCCTCTCCTGAAGGAACCTCTCTGAACATCTGCTTGAGACATCGCTGGCCTCTTGCCTTTGTCCCTAATCACTGCTCCAAACTCATTTTGGGACTGTACAATTTTAATTTCCCTCTCAATCTCTGGTGCTCGTCTCAGAGCATCTCCAAACTCAGTAATACACAACCCAATCAATCGATCTCTGATGATGGGCTTCAATCCATACACAAATCTCTCTGTGCGGAGCTCTTCATTCTTGAAAGTCTTTGGATCATATCTCAGCAGAGCGGTAAATCGGCTCTCGTAATCATCTACAGACATGTCACCTTGTACCAAACTCAAAAACTCTGCTTGCCTCCTTCTCTGGGCAGCTCGTGGTATATATTGGGCTATAAAGGCTGTTTGGAACTCTTTCCAACCAATCACATCCTGGTGGGACATCAAAATACCTTGGGTAGTACCTCACCAATCTCGGGCTCTCCCTTTCAACATATAGGCACTCATACTGACCCTCTCAGCATCGTTGCACCCCAGATAGTCGAATATAACTTTCAACTCCATCAACCACTCCTCAGCCTCTGTAGGATCCTTCTTTCCCCTAAATGCAGGTGGATTCATTTTCAAAAAGTCCTTCAGTCGGACCATATTTCTATCATCAAGCTGAGTGACGAGAGGCACTGGGGGTATGGGAGGTCCTTGTGGTGGTGTAGGAGTAGTACCCGAGGCATTAACTCCAAAGTGTTGCGCGAATAACGCTGACATCTGCTCAAAACCTTACCTCACATCAGTCTCAATCCGATTAAATCGAGAGTTAGGACTCTCTGGTTGTGGGACAGGTGGCGGAGGGGACTCTACCTGCCTCCTCGAACGACCTCGTTGTTTACTCATTCTCTATCTCAGCTCGTCTCCTGCGCCTACATATCAAAATCGATTGAAATCTCAATCCTCAGATTCAGTTCATGACCAGACTATTACAGACACTTGGGATGTATTCTATTTCACTTAACCGACACTGACAGTACTAAACACCATAAGTTCTGATACCAAGAAAACTCTGTGACGCCCCGGAAGCGCGGAAAATAGGGCTAATTTAAAACTTTTTTTACTCATTAATTCACAATTAAGGGTGCATTCCTATGCAGTTTCATACATCATCACAATTATCATGCCTCAGGATCTCATCATAATATAGTATATATTGTATTATATACATTACTCAATTCCAAGTTAATTAATCCTAATACATCCCGTAAATCATTGTACAATAAGTGTCTGTAAATATAACTCTAGTCTGGGTGCATGAATATTAAATTTCTACCTCAATGCACAAAATACGGCCTGGAGCTCAAGTCCTCCACCAGCCTCTAACCCGTACGCCCCAGGGAACTCGCTTCACTTGAAGCGATCTGGGGGGAAGAGAAAACAGGGTGAGCTTCCAAATCGCTCAGTAAGGGGGGTAAGGGAACTCAGTTATATAAACCATATCACACTTCACAAATATGTATTTGTTTATGAAACTCATTTGAAATCGTAGCATGAAAGTTCTCAAAACATCATCATCTCATAACTCATAAATCATGTGAAAACATGAAGGTAAAAAGGCTCAATATCGAGCACTCACAAGCATGTGTAAATATATGCGATAATGGCTGTTCTCAAAATATGTGATAAAAATCACCTCAGTAAATAGCACGTGACAAGGTCACAAAACACAACTCATGTGTAAAACGAGACTAGGCAATAAAACTCAATTAAAACTCGTCATGGCACATCAAATGTGTAACCTCCTCTGGGTGCGCATCCCAGGCATCCTCATATAGAGGGAACGTCTACAATATGGTCGTATGCATGGTATATTGGACTTATATGTTACCAGAACAAGGCCCGGCCTTACATGCTACCAGACCAATGCCTCGCCTCATGCACACTATCACGAGGTCCCTGGGTCGGTTCCCAGGCGGCCCACTCTCTCGGTCTTACATGCTACCAAAGCAAGGCCACCCAGCGTTACCAGAACAGGGGTCATCTCACATTACCAAAACGGAGGCATCTCTCGTTACCAAAACGGAGGAATATCAGACTTACATGCTACCAGAGCAAGGCCTCCCAACGCTACCAAAGCGGAGGAATAATCGGACTTACATGTTACCAGAACAAGGCCTCTGGTCCCTGGGTCGGTTCCCAGGCGTCCCACTATATCGGTCTTACAAGCTACCAGAGCAAGGCCCGATGTGTATTCAACATGACACGCCTAAGTCTTAATCATTAGTCATTATCTTATCAAACGTTATGCCTTCACGTAGAACTCATAATGGTTTTCTCTCGTAAAACTCATTTAAAACATTTGTGTACTCAACACAAAACATATTAAAACCGAGTTCCAACCGGTAAAACACGCACACATTTTCTCAAATCTCAATATCGCCTTAACGTAGAGCCCAATTTACTTTTCACGCAAACTCAAAGGTTTATAAAGCAATTTCACACTCCGCTTATAAACTCATAAAATAGTGGGCTCCAACCGGCTATAAAAACCGTGTGCAATTATATGACAACACAACACCAAACATGCTTGTATTCTCAAATCATGGTTCATGCTACAACAATTCATCAAAACATATATACAAATGGTTTAGTTTTCCCTTACCTCTTTGCACCTCGTATAGTGCAATCGTTTCCCCCGTATCACGGACTAGCCTCGCATTCCACTCTGGAACTCCCGAGCTATCCAAACGATGTTAAAACATCAATACTCATTATCACATCAACCTCAATTCTTAAAATCGAGCATAATTGCTCATAACTCCTCAAATTTCTCAATTCTCATAACTCCATCACAAGCCACAATCTCGCTCACAACACCTCAACATTCTATATTTCCTACGCCACAATATCTATGCTAATACACCACATTGTCTAAATCTCCGTTTATAGCTCAAAATTTCTAAATTTACCAAAGTTGACAAATATCATCATCACTCCAACTACATTGTAATTTCATCAATCCCTAATCATTTTTCAGCTATTTCAACACAATGCCAACAACTATCACCACCAAAATCATCTCAAATATAAGGATCGAAGTTTAGAAATTACCCAAAACTTGTGGAGAGCTTATCTCTTGCCTCTATTCGATCCGTCTTTCGATTTCCTAGTATGTTGTTCTCCCTTGGGTGAGGAACAACTTTCCTTCTTGCCACAACTTCTGATTTGGACGGAAATGGGTGCTTTGAATGAGTGAGAAAGCTAGGTTTCAGTGAAAATGGGGGTTGGAAGAGAGAGAAAGTGAAATTGCAGGAGAAAGCAGGGATTCCTTACATAGACTGAGGGTAGGAGATCGGCCTGGCTCTTGATGAGATCGATCTGCATTTGAATTTGGGGACGATTTGGGGTAATTTATGCCTAGGAGATCGATCTGTTGAGGGGTGAGATCGATCTCTTTATGGCTTTATGAGATCGATCTGTTCCTTGAGGAGATCGATCTTCTCCCAAACAGAAACATTTGGAGATCAATCTCTTCCTCATGAGATCGATCTTCTCTCAAACAGAATCATAAGGAGATCGATCCTCTTCCATTGGAGATCGATCTGCTCCTTAAATTCCTCCTTCCTTGTCATTTTTAACTCACCAGATCGATCTCTCCTACTCCCAGATCGATCTGTCCTCATAACTTCATACTTATTTTAAACACTTAACATATAAATCTCCAATTAACATTCCCCAATTCACTTAGCTCAATAAATTATACTTCAAGTTCATATTACATAATTAAAATATGTCTGAAATCCTCAGATCTCACACCATAAAACAGATCAATCTCTAGGTGCTTCTACCTAGTAGATATCGATCTCTCCCCAAAGAGTAGATCGATCTCTCCCTTACAAACAGAATATTTTGATAGCTCAACCAAGGGAAGATCGATCTTCTACCCTAGGAGATAGATCTCATCATTCTTGCACTATAAAACCTGACGGCCAAACATGTTTCTTTAGCAAATCAACACATTCCTCCATTTTTACACCCAAAGACATCATGATGTTTTGAATCTTTTACTAACCTTTTTAGCATGTGGACTGGTAGGTTGGCTAGCATTTAAAATGCTTTGTAAGAAAATAGTTTGATTTGGTTGTAATAACCATGTTTTGCAAATAGATTAGCCACCTACATGAGTTTTATGGAAATAAAGTGTGCTACAGCACTGCTCGTACGAGATTTGATATGTTTTTCCAAGCATGAGTACTGGAGCTTAGCTCGCACTAGTTTTCACATGGATTTTGACATTGTGCTAGAGTGTTGCTTGCACTGGATGTCCACTATTTACTTGTTGTCATGCTAGAGACTACTCGCACCTGATTTTTATGACATGTTAGGAGTCGTGCTAGGAGCTTTGGGTAGGCTGTGTGCCACTGACGAGCCCTAAGGGTATCTATCCATAAGTGCACGGGTCGTCCAAGTAATAATGGGATTTGAGTCCCAAAATTATCGTCCCACAGAGAAGTTGTTAGCCTAATTAACTACCGGTTAATCTTACCCTAAGTATATCCTAGCAAATTATGAATTCAAAGAGGGTGATCTACTAAGGCTAATTAAAACACTGGAAAGCACTAAAATAATAAGAATTAAAGAAATAAAACTGAGTAAAAATACTTACAATACTCGAAGCAATTAAAATCAAAAGCCTACAAAAGAAAATAAAAACAATTAAAATTAATTAACGCAATTAAAATAAAATGCAAAAATGAAATTAAAGCAATAAAACTACTTAAACTAAAATTAAACAAGCTTAAAATAAAATATGCATGTAACTAAACTAACTAAGGAAATGCAATTTAAACTAACTTAAAGTCTAATGAAAATAAATTTACCCCTGATTTAATTCTAAACACTAATTTATCACTAAACTTAAACTAATGAATGAAACATATTTGGAATTTTCACTAACACTTAAAATGCATGACTTTATCTAAATTAATTTTAAACATTACCCCTAATACTAGAATAAAAATTACTAAGTACCCAAATTAAACCTAAGTTAAACTAAATGCAACAAAGAAACTATGATTAACATACTAATTGGAGGTTAACTAACTAAGCTAACTACTAAAATTGAATTTAATCTAACTAAATGCATGAAAAATGGATTAAACCCCCTTAACAAACCAACCAAACATAGCCTAGGAATTTAAACATTTCCCTCCAACACTGTTCACGTCTTCACCAATTTGGATTTTCTGGTTTCTAGTATTCTCGGTTCCAAGCAGCGCTCATGGCTTTGTTTGGCCTACTGTCCAGATATGTTCTCGACCTCTGCCCATGTACGGCATACAACCTGCACGTTTCTTAGTCTGCTTCAAGTGCTGCCGGAATGTCCAGGTGTGCTCTTGGTCTGTAGGCGTTGTCCTCGGCACCAGCTTCATTCCCCACTGCAGCAGTAGATTCGGTCTGCAGTGCCAGGATAGTAATGGAATGCAGCAGCTATCCTCACTTGTATCTCTTGCAGCAGAACCGACAAACACCAGAAACTGCTCTACTCACCATGTTCGGCAACTGTTTGACATGGATCAGTCTACAGCAGACGCGGGTTGCCAGCTACTCTGAGAACAGAAAATTCTACTCTTCGGTTCAGCAAGGATAGGCACTTGAATGATCTAAGAACCCAGCTATCAACTGGCCATGTCCGGCGTCCCCTTCCTCTGTCCAGTGCACTCACCAATAGCCACAGCCCGTCCGATCTCAATCAATCCAGCAGATGAAAGGAAACAGAGCAGAACAGAGGTGTGATGTAATCCCCAATTGCTGCCAAATTGCTCTCAATCGAGAAGGGGTAACAACGGCTACAGTCACCAATATTCAATAGCTTCTCGCACCACTCGGAATATCCCGAATGAACAATAGAAAAAAAACAAAGAAATAACAGAACCGAAACTAGGAAGGAAACCGGGAGAACAAAATAAAAATAATACTTTAAATTAAAACTTAAACAGTAAAATAACAATGAATGAAAACTGAATAAATTCTAGAAGAAAATAAACAATCGTGGCTGCTGTCACCAGCCAAAGAACATAAAAAGCTTAAAGAAAAATAAAACCTAAAATAAATGGTTAACCTAAAAAACTAAAAACTAAAAGCTACCACTTTTTCAATTGACATCTTTTTCTATTTATACACACACTTAGGGGTACAATTGTAATATTTCTATCCTAAATGAATTGGCATTGATTGGCCACTTGTCTTCACACTATTGGCTCCTTGAAATAAATATTTCCATGTCATCTGTCTTTTTGTCCAATTAAATGTGCTAGGCTCGTGTTGTCCGCGTGATCCAATCTTGATTTTAACCCAATTTCGGTTCATTTTCTACCGAAATATTCAAAATTCATCCGGATTTAATTTATCTGCAAACATGAGAATTTTAATTAAATAAAGGGGATAATTAACAAAATAAATTGGGGATTTAAATAATTAATTAGAAAATTAAACATAAATAATTCTAAAATTATAGAATTATCACACCCCCAAACTTGAGCTTTTGCTTGTCCTCAAGCAAAACAAAAAATTGTAAGAATGACAAGTACTAAACACCATAATTTCCCCAATATTATCCTCAAAGAAAAAGTACAGACTATGAAATCAAAGAGTCACAATTATAAGTCCAACACTCAGAATCATTCAATCATAAGTCCTAACCCAAATTGGACTCCTCGTGAGTGTGTGAAAAATGTCAAAGTCACTTCACAGTACATTATACGGATTAGATTATGCAAACACAGTGAATGCAAAGTCAATGACATGTGACTATTCCCATAAGTTTGCTTTTCACTTCTCTCTCCATTAATGTAGTCACACTTAACTAAAGATCAATAGGACTTCATTAAGCTTGTAATGTAAGGCTGGGGTTAAGGTATGATAAAATCAATTTAAGTTTAATTACCCCTTAACATGCATTACTTTCAGGATCTTACTGTAAGAGCTCAAATTTATTCCCCCAAACTTATTTATTTCACTAAACATTTTTTTTCTATTTGTGTATTTTTCTTCTTTCTTCATTTTTTTTATTTTCTTTTCATTTTTCTTTTCATTTTTTCTTTTTTTTTGAATATTCACTATCACCAGATACCCATATGTACAAAGCTTAAAATATATCCCAATGACTTTCATGCTTTCGGGGTAGGGGATAGGAACAAAGTATTTAAGCTAAGGAAAATTAATAGCAGGTGTATTTACAGAGAAAGTCTTATTTGGCCCAGATGGGTGACTAGGGATAAAGTATGTACAAGGATGGCTCGAAAGGCTCAAACGATCCAAAGATGGCCTAAATCATCTCCCTAATTAAGTGTGATCTAATATTTCACCTCAAGATTAGATCAAACAAATTCTAGAATATAATACACAAAATCAACTAACCAAATGCAATCCTAAGTCCACATAAGCTTTCTCTAAATAAATATACAGATTCATGACATGACATGTGCATGAGGAAATCACAATCAGAATCAAGACAAATTCAAGAACTCAACTTCATGCTTTTCCTATAATCATGCTTCTTAGTCAATCAAAATCAGACTTAATCATGGGGTCATATCATCGGAATATGGGAAAACTACATGCTAAGCACTAAATCATCCCAAAATCAAACAATTTAAGCTCAGATTTTCGAAAAAAATTTGAAAAATTTTCAATTTTGCCCAAATTTTCAAAAAATGCTCAAGTAATATCCCCTCCCCCAAACTTAAAGTGCACAGTGTCCTCAGTGTGCAGATAATACAAACAATTAAGCTCAAGAACAGAGTACTCCCCTATCTGATTTTGATGAACAATTGAAGCATTTTATTGAAAGCGTAAAACTTAGAAAATAAACCTGCAAAATAAACAAAGAAAACAATAGAAAAGAAAAAGAAAAAGAACTATATACAAAAAGTGAAAAGGAAAACATAGCCACTTCAAATGCAGCTAAAGAACACAACACTCAACAGCAGTGCAAAGAGTATGAGGATTATCCAAAATGGTGACAGAATATCGACAGTTAACTCCTCCTGAGTTCTCACTACTTCCTTCTTTCTCTGAGATGTCCTATGCTCAAACATTTTATCTTCCTTACCCTCTATCTTAAAACACTCTTGAGAGTCATCAGGGAGCTTCAAAGGTTGAAAAACATTAAATGTCACCTCCTGATCTAAGACTCTCATTGTTAATTCCCCCTTTTGTACGTCAATTAATGTCCTACCAGTAGTTAGGAAAGGTTTGCCTAGAATAATGGGGACTTCCTTGTCTTCTTCCATATCTAACACGATAAAATCGACAGGGAAAATAAACTTGTCCACCTTAACTAGCACATCCTCAATGATCCCCTTTGGATATTTAATGGATCTATCAGCTAATTGAAGGGTCACTGTGGTGGGCTTTGCATCTCCTATTCCTAGCTTCTAGTATATGGACCAAGGCATAAGGTTTATACTAGCTCCTAGATCACAAAGGGCTCTACCAAAGAACTGATCTCCTATGGTGCAAGGTATGGTAAAACTACCTGGATCTTTGAGCTTGGGGGTAATTTCCTCTGAATAATGGCACTACACTCCTCAGTCAAGGCCACTGTCTCATAATCCTCTAATCTTCTCTTCCTCAAGAGGATATCCTTCATAAACTTCACATAACTAGGCATTTGCTCTAAAGCATCCGCGAAAGGAATGTTAATGTGAAGCTTCTTAAAAACCTCAAGAAATTTAGCAAACTGCTGATCAAGCTTCTGGTTTTTAAACCTCTGAGGAAATGGTAATGGGGGTCTAACTGGAGGAAGTGTAGTGGTAACATGTATAGCATCAGAGGATGAGGAAGGCTGTGAAATAGAAGAAGAAGGTAAAGATGAAGAAGCGCCTGACTTAGATTCCTTTGCAGCTTGATCCTGATGTTCCTGCTCTTTCTGAGCTGCTTCATTAGAACTTAAGGATTCTACAACTATGTGGTGTTCAGGTTGGGACTTAACTTGTGGTTCCTCTAGCTCTTTGCCGCTCCTAAGGGTAATGGATTTCACATGTTCTTTACCCTCCCTTTGCCTAACAGGATTAACTTCAGTATTACTGGGGAGGGTCCCTTGTGGACGCTGGTTAAGAGCACTAGCTATTTGTCCTACCTGAACCTCTAAGTTCTTAATTGAAGCAGCTTGATTTTGCAGGATAGTCATGAACATTTCCTCAAGCGAGGGCTTCTTCTCAGCTGCTGGTGCTGGTGCAAGTATATGCTGTGGCTGGATATGTGGTGGTGGTGGTGGTGGTGATGGATGATGTAGGTATGGGTGATGTGGTGGATGGTATGGAATTTATGGCTATGGTGGTGCCTGAACCGGTGGAGCTTGAAAACCAGGGAGTCCTACAGGTCTAAAGCTAGAAGTTTGCCATGGTTTTGGCTCCAAGAGAAGTTAGGATGGTTCCTCCACCCTGAATTATAAGTCTTTGAAAAATTGTTGTTTTGTTGCGTTTGAGAATGGGCAACATACTGAACCGATTCTAAGTTGAGCGGACACCTATCTACAGAGTGGGTACCACTACACAGCTCGCAGGATAGAAAGGGACTTTGGACAGAATAAATCGGATTAGGACTGGTGGGATTATTATGCTGGGTACTGAGTGACTCTACCTTCTTTGTAAGATTAGCTATTTGAGAAGTCAAGGTAGACAGTGTGTCTAACTCATATATACCCGCAGCTTTCTTTGGCAACTGCCTCTCCGACGACCATAGATAATTGTTAGCTGCCTTTTTATCTAACAGATCATAAGCTTCCTCTTTCATCTTACACATTAAAGCTCCTCCCGCAGCAGCATCTACTATAGTCCTATTCTGGCTAGAGAGCCCGTTATAGAAGGTTTGGACTTGAAGCCATAAGGGTAGGCCATGGTGGGGACACTTCCTAAGAAGGTCTTTGTATCGTTCCCATGCTTCATAAAGGGATTCAGAATCGAATTGAGCAAAGGAAGATATATCACTACGGAGTTTAGCCATTTTGGAGGGAGGAAAGAACTTAGCTAAAAATTGATGGGCTAACTCGTCCCAGGTGGAGATGGATCCCGGAGGTAAAGTGGTCAACCAGTGTCTTGCTCTATCCCTAAGAGAGAAGGGAAATAGTCTAAGCCTAAGTGCATTGTCCGAGAGTCCATTATGCTTGAAAGTATTGCACAGATCTAAAAATTACCCTAAGTGAGCATGTGGGTCATCATGGGGAAGCCCACTGAACTGTAACGAACTTTGAATCATCTGGAGGATCGAAGGCTTAATTTCAAAATTGTTTGCAGGGACAGCTGGTGGCCTAATGCCGGAATAATATCCTCCAATCGTCGGCATTCCATAATCTCCAGTGGTTCTAATTTCCCTATTTCTTGTCATTGTGTTTTGCAGCGGAGCTATAAATTTCCTAGAGTCTTTTCAAATTTTTCTAAAAGTACGTTCAATTTCAGGATCTAGAGGAAAGCACTCAAAACTCTTGGCTCTACGCATGCAAACATCAGAAAGTCCTTAGAAATTTTTTTTTTAATTTTAAATTTTTTTTTAATTAACTAATCTAGATTAAACTTCTAAATATTAACAACCTAAATATTTACAAGCTAGAATTACACCTAAGCATAATTTCACCGATATTAATTAACGACTAATTAAAACTTCCCCGGCAACGGCGCCAAAAACTTGACGAGCCCTAAGGGTATCTATCCGCAAGTGCACGGGTCGTCCAAGTAATAATGGGATTTGAGTCTCGGAATTATCGTCCCACAGAGAAGTTGTTAGCCTAATTAACTACCAGTTAATCTTACCCTAAGTATATCCTAGCAAATTATGAATTCAAAGAGGGTGATCTACTAAGGCTAATTAAAACACTGGAAAGCACTAAAATAATAAGAATTAAAGGAAATAAAACTGAGCAAAAAATACTTATAATACTCGAAGCAATTAAAATCAAAAGCCTACAAAAGAAAATAAAAACAATTAAAATTAATTAACGCAATTAAAATAAAATGCAAATATGAAATTAAAGCAATAAAACTACTTAAACTAAAATTAAACAAGCTAAAAATAAAATATGCATGTAACTAAACTAACTAAGGAAATGCAATTTAAACTAACTTAAAGTCTAATGAAATAAATTTACCCCTGATTTAATTCTAAACACTAATTTATCACTAAACTTAAACTAATGAATGAAACATATTTGGAATTTTCACTAACACTTAAAATGCATGACTTTATCTAAATTAATTTTAAACATTACCCGTAATACTAGAATAAAAATTACTAAGTACCCAAATTAAACCTAAGTTAAACTAAATGCAACAAAGAAACTATGATTAACATACTAATTGGAGGTTAACTAACTAAGCTAACTACTAAAATTGAATTTAATCTAACTAAATGCATGAAAAATGGATTAAACCCCCTTAACAAACCAACCAAACAGAGCCTAGGAATTTAAACATTTCCCTCCAACACTGTTCACGTCTTCACCAATTTGGATTTTCTAGTTTCTAGCATTCTCGGTTCCAGGCGGCGCTCATGGCTTTGTTTGGCCTGCTGTCCAGATATGTTCTCAACCTCTGCCCATGTAAAGCATACAACCTGCACGTTTCTTGGTCTGCTTTAGGTGCTGCCGGAATGTCCAGGTGTGCTCTCGGTCTGCAGGCGTTGTCCTCGGCACCAACTTCATTCCTCGCTGCAGCAGTAGATTCGGTCTGCAGTGCCAGGATAGTAATGGAACGCAGCAGCTATCCTCACTTGTATCTCTTGCAGCAGAACCGAGAAACACCAGCAACTGCTCTACTCACCATGTTCGGCAGCTGTTTGACATGGATCAGTCTACAGCAGACGCGGGTTGCCAGCTTCTCTGAGAACAGAAAATTCTACTCTTCCGGTTCAGCAAGGATAGGCACTTGAATGATCTGAGAACCCAGCTATCAACTGGCCATGTCCGGCGTCCCCTTCCTCTGTCCAGTGCACTCACCAATAGCCACAGCCCGTCCGATCTCAATCAATCCAGCAGATGAAAGGAAACAGAGCAGAACAGAGGTGTGATGTAATCCCCAATTGCTGCCATATTGCTCTCAATTGAGAAGGGGTAACAACGACTATAGTCACCAATATTCAATAACTTCTCGCACCACTCAGAATATCCCAAATGAACAATAGAAAAAAAAATAAAGAAATAACAGAACCGAAACTAGGAAGGAAACCGAGAGAACAAAATAAAAATAATACTTTAAATTAAAACTTAAACAGTAAAATAACATTGAATGAAAACTGAATAAATCCTAGAAGAAATAAACAATCGTGGCTGCTGTCACCAGCCAAAGAACATAAAAAGCTTAAAGAAAAATAAAACCTAAAATAAATGTTTAACCTAAAAAACCAAAAACTAAAAGCTACCACTTTTTTCAATTGACATCTTTTTCTATTTATACACACACTTAGGGGTACAATTGTAATATTTCTATCCTAAATGAATTGGCATTGATTGGCCACTTGTCTTCACACTATTGGCTCCTTGAAATAAATATTTCCATGTCATCTGTCTTTTTGTCCAATTAAATGTGCTAGGCTCGTGTTGTCCACGTGATTCAATCTCGATTTTAGCCCAATTTCGATTCATTTTCTACCGAAATATTCAAAATTCATTCGGATTTAATTTATCTGTAAACATGAGAATTTTAATTAAATAAAGGGGATAATTAACAAAATAAATTGGGGATTTAAATAATTAATTAGGAAATTAAGCATAAATAATTCTAAAATTATAGAATTATCAGCCACGTCGATTAAATAGGCTCGCACGTGCTTATTGAGATGTGGCGTCATATGATGTGATGATTTGGGTCCTCGGAGTACGTTGTACCATGCGAATAGCATGGAGTACGATATACCGTGTATGGATATGATATATATATATACCGTCCGCGGATGATGAACATTTTGCTATGGACCGGTGGTTTGAACGTGACCCACCTCCAATGCGGAAGCAGATAGAGGTGATACCCGACACACTAGGATCCGTGTAGCCTGAGATCATAGAGGATATGGCCATAGTCCTAGTTATTACCCTTATTAATATTATTTACCTCTCTCACATGTCTTGTTTTATGATGAATCCATGTTTTAAAATGGTTTTGTGGGTCTGGACAGTCTAAGGAAGGGCTTAAATCTTGACGAATGGTGATTTTGTGTTGAGTTGTGTTGAGTAAGAATTGTTTTAAGTTCACCTCGCATGGTGATTTCCCATGCTTTATATGCGACTCGTGCATGAAGATTTTCCATGCTTTAATTTAGACTTGTGCACTGATTTGAATAACATGTATTGCCTTACATATCATGAACACGCACATGAACTGTTGATTTTGGTTATGTCAAGAAATTATGTGGTTTTATGCATGACATCACGATCACGTAGATAATACAGTTATCTACCTGCTCGCATGATTATCTTACTGAACGCGTGGTTTGCTCACCCCTCCTTATTTTCCCCATCTACAGAGCACTTTCAGTAGATAGAGAGCAACTGAGGATTGGATTTTGGTGTCCACTGCATCATATCATACAAGGTATACACATTTGTATAGTTTTTGTATCTAAACATGTCAAAGCACAGTAATATCTTTACATGTAATTTTTGGGGATGTAAAGGATTGTAAACACATGTAAACAACAACTCTGATTTAGATATATAAGTGGTTATGTTTAAATGAATTATAAATGGAAATGATTTGATTGGATGAGATTGACACCAATACACAGGCCAACTGTTGGTGGTGTAGTTGTTCACAATTAAGTAAAGCAAAGGTAAAGAATAAACAATAATAAATGGATTAAATAATATATGAAAAATGAAAAAATTTGTAGTGGATTTTTGGTGGATTGAGGGTCGTGACAGAGGTGGTATCAGAGCTAAGTTGGTTTGATGTGTGTTGGTATAAATAATTAGGAAAAATTACATCCCTATGTTACTATCCTTATCTAGATAAAACTGTGTATATCAAGATGGGTTTGACTAAGAAATGATTGTGAATGTAGGAATATTGGCATTATGCTTAACACCAGTCGCAGTAGAGGGGCGAGAGCACGAGTTAGAGGCCGTAGGGGTAGGCCTGGGGGCCGTGCTGAGTTGTTACCATATGAGACTCACGAGAAGGTAGAGGTAGAGGATGAAGTTGAGCATGCTCCACAAGGTCCAGCTGAGAGACTCGAGAGTACTGAGGTACACTTTGCGAGGATAGAACAAAGCTTAAAGGTAATTTTGGAGTTGATTACCCAGTAGTTGCCTGGAGTTAGGGGTGGGTAGGGGCCAGCTGCATAGAGTGATGCTGAATGGGCGACTGCTCCTGAGATGCCTGCACAGCCAACCCAAGAACCTCAAACTACAAATACTCCCATATCCCCACCAGTACAAATACACCTTCTACGGTTGCTCCATCATAGGGTAGTAGAGATTGGGGTCATGGATGTGACCTAGATAGGTTACGACAATTTCAAAAATTTAAACTGTCGTCTTTCAGTTGGATTAAGGACCCAGAAGCTACAGAGGACTGTGTAAATGAAATTGAGAAATTGTATGTGTTCTTCAAGTGCATTACTACGGAGATGGTTAGTTTTGCCGCATTCATGCTGAAGTGATCTGTAGAGCATTAGTGGAAGTCCACCAGACCCATTTTGAGAGCCCGACATATGGAGATCACATAAGACATTTTTAGAGGCCTTCCGGAGGCAATATGTTTCAGACACTATGCAGCAAAAGTCGCAGAAGGAATATTTTGGATTGACCCGAAGGAGCAGATCAGTGGATGAGTACGAGACAAAATTTATCTCATTGGGTAGGTATAATCCTGACACGATGGACAGTGAGGTCAAGAAGGTCTAAAAGTTTGTGGACAGACTGAAACCAACCATCAAATCCTGATTGGTCTATTTTGACATACTGACCTACAAGGAGGCAGTGTATAGGGCATAGTTGTGTGAACAAGATATCAAGCAAGTTGCCTCAGAGTTTGGAAAGTTTGGTAAAGTGAGGGACAAAGATAGAAAGAGACCTACAGTGGACAGAGGGTTCAGTTATAGTGGAAGCAGGAGATTTTCTGGGAAGAGGCCAAAGATTAAGGAGATTCAAGAGAGGACAGTTAAGCCTTCTGTTTATCCGATCATAGCTCTAACAAAGGGTATAGTGATTGGAGGACTATAGCCTACGACAGAATAGTGTCATAAGTGTGATAGGTACCATGGTACTCGGCTGTGTTATGGATCCCCTACAGTATGTTTTTGATGTGGGAAGCCAGGGTATGTGATCCGAAACTTCCCAGAGATGACTGACAGTGCCCCACAAAAGGGTAAGGAGCCATAGAGAGCTCCAACTGATACTCCTACTCCGACACGAAGAGCGACAGCTGAAGAGAAGGGGAAGTTGGTAGTTGGTAAAAGATGAGTACGCCTCTTGGGCCAGGATACTACAGATCAGTACCATCTTGATCTTTGATCTTGAAGCTTATGTTTTGATAGATCTTGGTGCCATGCATTCATTTGTATCACCTGTATTTGCATATAAATTGTTTAAGTATGTGAACTTTACCCCATTAAGTAGGAGGATTCTGATAAGCACTCCTATGAACAATAGTCAGCTAGTTGAACATGTATTTATAGATTGTAAGTTGAAAGTAGGGGAAAAAGAAATATCAGCCAACCTCATTTTGATGTTTATGAGAGACTTTGATGTAATCCTGGGAATGGATTGGTTGGCTACAAACTGTTTCATCATTGATTTTTTCCTAAGACGGTAACGTTTTTAGGGATATATAGTATTACCGTAAGTTTCTCCAAACAATGTAATGTAAAATCCCCTTGAAAAGTAATGAAAACAGTAATCGTTATAATTAAAATAGATGCATTACTATGCTGACTAAATGATTAATATTTTGAAAGTTTATGTTAAGTACGTGGTTGAGACGGATAAGGCACGTCCGAAATTGAGAGACATCCCAGTGGTTAGGAAATTCCTAAACATCTTTTCGGATGATTTACCAGGGTTACCGTCAGATAGAGAGATGGACTTTAGTATAGATTTGACACCTGGTACAGAGTCGATATCCAAGCCACCATACAAAATAGCTCTGATTGAGTTGGAGAAACTGAAGAGGTAGTTAGAGGAGTTATTGGATAAAAGATTCATCAAACCGAGTGTATCACCTTGGGGAGCACCGGTACTGTTTGTAAAGAAGAAGGATGGGAGCCTCTGATTGTGTATTGACTACAGGTTGTTGAATAAGGCGACCATCAAGAATAAATACCCCCTTTCCACGCATCGATGACTTGTTGGATCAGCTTCGAGGAGCACAGGTCTTTTCTAAGATAGATCTGAGATCTAGGTACCATCAGTTGAGAATTCGAGATGGAGATGTACCTAAGACAGCTTTTCAGACTCGGTATGGTCATTATGAGTTTATGGTTATGCCATTCGGGTTGACGAATGCTACCGCAGCTTTTATGTTGTTGATGAAGGAGGTGTTTCACCACTATTTAGATAGATTTGTTATTGTGTTCATCGATGACATTTTGGTGTATTCGAGATCTAGAGAAGAGCATGAGCAGCACCTAAGGATAGTGCTACAGACCTTCCGAGAGAAGAAGTTATACGCTAAACTCAGTATTTGTGATTTTTGGCTAGAGCATATCTCTTTGCTGGGTCATATTGTATCAAAGGATGGTGTGTCAGTGGACCCATCCAAGATTAAAGCAGTGGTTCAGTGGCAGAGACCCTAGACAATTATGGAGATCAAGAGTTTCCTGGGTTTAGTTGGGTATTATCAACTGTTTGTGGAGGGATTCTCGAGATTAGCTGCTCTATTGACACGTCTTATGAGGAAGAATGTTGAATTCATATGGGACGCTAAATGTGAGAAGAGTTTTCAGGAGTTGAAGAGGAGATTAACCACAGCTCTGGTTCTCACCCTTCCTACCAGCTCAAGAGGTTTTTCTATATATACAGATCCTTTGTACCAAGGACTGGGCTATATACTGATACAGGATGGATAGGTAGTAGCCTATAGATCGAGACAGTTGAAGGATCATGAAAGGAACTACCCGACCCATGACCTAGAATCGACGACCGTAGTATTTACCTTGAAAATATGGCGTCATTATCCTTATGGTGAGAAATTTCAAGTATTTACTGACCACAAGAGCCTTAAGTATCTATTCTCACAGAAGGAATTGGACATGAGGCAGAGAAGGTGGCTTGAGTTTTTGAAGGGTTATGATTGCGAGATCTTGTACCACCCGGGTAAGGCGAATGTAGTAGCTGATGCACTGAGTAGGAAACATCTCGAGTTGGTATCATACATGATGATCAGGGAACATAAGCTATTGGAACAGTTTGCGAGCCTCAGTTTGGATGTGACCCCGCTTGATACTAATAGTGGCTTTATGGTAGCTAGCTTGTAGTTGGAATCGGATCTGGTAGATCGTATCCGGCAGGCTCAACAAATTAATCAGCAGTACAGTGATGTTATCGAGCAGATACAGAGGGGTATAGAGACTAATTTTGAGTTGAGTTCAGATGGTTTGCTGAGGTTCAGGGGTAGGATATGTGTTCCCAATGATCCAGAGATCAGGAGGTTGATTTTATCAATGGCTCACTCAACGAAGTATACACTACATTCGGGAAGTAATAAGATGTATCAGAACCTTCGAAGAGTGTATTGGTGGTCAGGGATGAAGAGAGATGTAGCTGATATGTGGCTAAGTGTCTCGTCTGTCAGTTGGTAAAGGTAGAGCATCGAAACCTGTAGGGCTATTACAACCTCTACCTATATCGACTTGGTAATGAGAGCATGTCACTATGGACTTCGTGATGGGTGACAGTAGACAGATTGATGAAGTCGGCACGCTTCCTAGCTCTAAGAACCACCGATACTCTAAGTACGTTGGTGGAACTATATGTGCATGAGGTAGTGAGGTTGCATGGTGTTCTAGTGAGCATTGTTTCTGATCAAGATGCTCGTTTCACTTTCCACTTTTGAGAATACTTTCAAGAAGCAAAGAATACCCAATTTAGTTTTAACATAGTGTTCCATCCTCAGACAAATGGTCAATCAAAGAGGACTATATAGACCCTGGAGGACATGTTGAGAGCGTGTGCATTGGTTTTTAGAGGCTCTTGGGATGACCATTTTCCACTCGCAGAGTTCGCCTATAATAATAGTTATCATTTGAGTATCAGGATGACACTGTATGAGGCTTTGTATGGCTGTAGATGTTGTTCCCCTATTGAATGGGAAGAGATAGGTGACCGTCAGATATTTACTTCTGACTTAGTGAGACAGGCCTCTGAGGATGTCCAATTGATTTGTGAGAGGTTAAGACAGCTCAGAGCGGACAATAGAGTTATGCTGACAGGAGAAGGAAACCATTGGAGTTTATAGTGGGTGAATAGGTATTTTTACGAGTTTCTCCTTTCAAGGGTATAACGAGGTTCAGAAAGAAAGGAAAACTAAGTCCTCGTTACATTAGACCATTTGAAATACTTAATATAGTGGGAGATAAGGCTTATAGGCTTGCGTTGCCACCTGAGCTATTGGACGTACACAATGTCTTCCACATCTCTATGTTACAAAAGTACCACCCGAACCCAGCACATGTAATTAGATATGAGCCATTGGAGCTCAACGAGAGCTTATCGTATGTTGAGAAGTCAGTTCGAATATTGAATAAGAAAGAGAAGGTGTTGAGATCGAAGATGATTCTCCTAGTGAAAGTTCTTTGGCAGTATACACTATAGATGAAGCTACATGGGAGTTAGAGAGTTTGATGTGGGGGAAGTATCTCGAATTGTTCACCGACTGATTGGTTCCAATTTGGTGGACTAAATTTTGATAGTGGGGGAGATTATGTAAGACCCACTTTTGATGATGTATACCTTATGGTGTATGTGATGTAACACATTTCTATATGCAAATTGAATAATAAGAATAGTTTTTGGCTTGAATGAAATTTCAAATTGGATAAATGAGTACCGTGGACACATGTAAAGGTTAAATAAGGGTTTAAGTGACCACAAACTGAACGAATGGAACTCAAATGACCAGATCAAATGTAAAGACTTAAAAACACAAAATGATAATGCAAGGAATTGCGAATTCTAAGTACCTTTATGATTCCAAGCAATGCACACAAGTTCCATAATATTGAACTCATAAGAAATGAACCTTTCCATGCTCTAAGTGTGAATGGATTGCAAAATGACTAATAAAGCAATCAAATACAAGTTTTCTTTTAAAAAGTCTGGAAAAAATATAGCAGGAATGCCCCAGATGAAGGCCAGATCGATCTCTTATTCAAAGCAGATCGATCTCTACTTTCAAGAAAATCGATCCCATATGATTCTATAAAGAACATATCGATCTCCAAGTGATTCTGCTAAAGGCAAATCGATCTCCCCATGAGTAGATCGATCTGTATTAGCTTCTGCTTATGGTAAATCGATCTCTCCCCTTAAGTAGATCGATCTCTAGTTACCTAGCAAGGATCGATCCCTTCCCAAAGAGCATATCGATCTCCCTATGAAACAGATCAACACATTCCTCCATTTTTACCCAAAAGACCAAACTTTCTCACTCTAGAATACACCCCCTTCCAAAAAGATTTGAGAAAAAAGCTATTAGAGCAAAGTTGTTCATAATGAGAAGGAGAACAACATAGCTTGGAGCCAACATTCAACTTGTTGGATTGAAGGAGCAAATGAGTCTTCTTATTTTGGGCAAGAGGAAAGTCAAGCTAGGTGAGTTTCTAATACACCAACTCTAAGTATATTTATCTGGATGTTGTTATGAGTAGATTGGTGTATGTATTTTTGGTAGAAACTACCTATAATATGATGAATCAAGCATGACCTAGAATGAGTTTAGTGTGAGAAAATATGATATTGTTGATTTGATGATAAATGGATTATATTAAGGTGTTAATAATGTTATATGCATGATTTGGAGATGGTTTTATGCAATAATTTTATGGACTAGGATGAGGTTATATAATGAGCATATAAGGTGTTTGTGAAAATGCATGAATGAATGAAAGAACTAAGGTTAGAGCAATACAAACCAAGTGTTTGATTAGATAACTAAGAGAGTTTGCTAAACCCAATTGAACTAGGAATGATGTGATGGGTGTTCAACCCACATGCCATGACCCTAGGTAATTATAAACCAACTTCAATCGATTTGATAAGTTTGATGGACCTTGAATTTGGTCCAACGGTAATAACGAGCCTAAAGAGCTAAATGGGCCTAAGTGAAATGATAAGTGTAAATTGAAATCTACTTAAGAAGAGAATTAGGCTCAATAAGATATGTTTACTAGGATCAAGTTAGAATGTGAGTTATTTGTAATTAACTCATGTGATAAATGAATGTTTGCAGCTCCTAAGGATACAACTGGAGCAAATTGAGCTCGATCACGAAAAGCATGAAAGGAGGAAGGAGTTACTTCACCGAGAATTGAGGTAAGGGAATTATGTTGGCTTCTAGAGGTATCTGTATGCTTTTTCAGGTGCATAATGATTTTCTAGAATGTTTGTGGGTCATAAGAAAAGAATTGAATGTTTGAAGGGCAAAGAAGATTGGGATTTGGGAGAAGTTCATGAAAATCAAAAATCATGATGTTTTGAATCTTTTACTAACCTTTTTAGCATGTGGATTGGTAGGTTGGCTATCATTTAAAATGTTTTGTAAGAAAATAGTTTAATTTGATTTTAATAACCATGCTTTGCAAATAGATTAACCACCTACATGAGTTTTGTGGAAATAAAGCGTGCTAGAGCGCTGCTTGCACGAGATTTGATATGTTTTTACATGCATGAGTGCTGGAGCTTAGCTCGCACTAGTTTTCACATGGATTTTGACATTGTGCTGGAGCGGTGCTTGCACTAGATGTCCATTATATACTTGTTGTCGTGCTAGAGACTACTTGCACCTGATTTTTATGACATGTTAGGAGCCGTGCTAGGAGCTTTGGGCAAGCTGTGTGCCACACCGATTAAATAGGCTCGCACTTGCGTATTGAGATGTGGCGTGATATGATGTGATGATATGGGTCCACGGAGTACATTGTACCATGCAAATAGTATGGAGTACAATGTATCGTGTATGTATATGATATATATATCGTTTGCGGATGATGAGTATTCTGCTATGGACCGACGGGTTGGACATGACCCACCTCCTGTGCGAAAGCAGATAGAGGTGATACCCGACACACTAGGATCCATGTACCCTAGGATCACAGAGGATATGACCATAGTCCTAGTTATTACCCTTATTAATAATATTTGCTTATCTCACATGTCTTGTTTTATGATGAATCCATATTTTAAAATTGTTTTATGGGTCTGGACAGTCCAAGGGAGGGGTTGAATCTTGACGAATGGTGATTTTGTGTTGAGTTGTATTAAGTAAGAATTGTTTTAAGTGCACCTCGCATGATGATTTTCCATGCTTTAATTATGATTAGTGCATGATGATTTTCCATGCTTTATATACGACTCGTGCATGAAGATTTTCCATGCTTTAATTTAGACTTATGCACTGATTTGAATAGCATGTACTGCCTTACATATCATGAACACGTGCATGAACTGTTGATTTTGGGTATGTTAAGTAATTGTGTTGTTTTATGCATGGCATCACGGTTACGTAGATAGTACGGTTATCTACATGCTCGCACGATTGCCTTACTGAGCGCGTGGTTTGCTTACCCCCTTATTTTCCCCTTCTACAGAGCACTTTCAGTAGATAGAGAGTGACTGAGGATTGGATTTTAGTGTCCACTGCATCCCCTCATACTAGGTATATACACATTTGTATAGTTTTTGTAACTATACATGTCAAAGCACAATAATATCTTTGAATGTAATTTTTGGGGATGCAAAGGATTGTAAACACATGCAAACAACATCTCTGATTTAGAAATACAAGTGTTTACGTTTAAATGAATTGTAAATTGAAATGATTTGATTTGATGAGATTGACACCGATATTGTGAGACCCCGTATATGTAAAGTTGTAATGTGTAATAAATATGAATGGACTTGTAATGTAAAGTATGATTGATGTAAGTCCATAGATCCAATGTATGTATGTGTAATATGATTTGTAACGTACATACAAGTTCCATTGAGTATGAATATGAAGAAATGAGTTCTTATAAGTGATGGATGTGATTGAAACTCAAAATGAGTAGTGTGGTAAAATGGAATGAAGTTATACTTCCATTTGGTTTTATGTAGCATACCTTTGGAAATACAATGAATGCACACAAGTTTCAATGTGCATAAGGTATGAATGGATGCCATTTTAAAGTTATAAAGGTGGATGGATGAGAAAATGGCCATGGCAACAGATTATGGATGTGTTGGTATGAGTTGCAACAAGGAAACTGTAAGAAATCTGGAAAACATGAAGGCTAGATCGATCTCATAGGATGAGAGATCGATCTGGAAGAGCCAGAATGCTCTTATTTGGGCAATGGAATAGAGCAGATCGATCTCCAATGAAGCCAGATCGATCTCTTAAGCATTCTGTGATAAAAAGATCGATCCTCAAGCACCCAGATCGATCTCCTTAGCTCTCTGTTTGGGACCAGATCGATCTCAAGCTTCGACAGATCGATCTCATGCTTCAACAGATCGATCTCATGCTTCGACAGATCGATCTCATGCTTAAAAATTTCGTGAAAATGAGAGATTTAAGGGGACCAGATCGATCTCCTCTTGAACCAGATCGATCTCCTCAAGCTATTTCTATATAAGGAGGGCTGAAAATCTGAAAATTTTGAGAAAAACATCAATCTTCCATTTCTAACCCAAAAACCTAACTTTCCCTCTCTAAAATCAGCCATTTTCAATGAGATTTGAAGAGAGACCATTAGAGGCAAAGTTGTTCCTATCAAAGAGAAGAACAACATAGTGGGTAGGCATTTTCCCATTGTTGGTATTGAAGAAATTAAGGGCATTGCCATTTGGAGCAAGAAGAAAAATCATATTTGGTAAGATTCTAACACTCCAATCCAAATACATTGTCTATTTAATTGATTTTGGAGTTGTTTGGCATGAGTATTGATGGATAAATTATCTAGGGATGTGGTGGAATTGGTGTGACCTAGAAAACCTAGAATGGTTATAATGTGAGAATATATGGGTTGAATGAGTTTATGATTTATGGGCATGCTAAAGTTGTTATTGAGGTAATGTTTATGATTTTAGATGGTTAAATGAAATTACATTGTGAGTTTGGAGGAATTGTGAAAATGAGTATGTATATACTTGATAAAATGCCATAGTGAGGGAAATCATGAAATATGAAAACTATGATCTTAATGTCGATTTAATATCGATTTGGAATGAGTTAATAGGCCTAAAAGAATTCGTAGACTCGAGTTTTGGGTAAAGTAATGAAACGAGGCCTCATAAGCGTTAACAGAAAATTATAGGTCGAATTGACTATAGTGAACGCACGACGTCATATTATATGGATCGAATATAATGCGGGATACGATTTTGTGCAGTCCCGAAGAGTCCGTTGGGAACGAATCGAGTGGTACGAGTAGCAGCTTTAAGGATATGGAATCACGCATCGCGATTCCAGGTAAGGGAATTCTGTAAGTATATAGAGGTAGCTGCTCGTAATTTGTGGGGTTATAGGGTGTTTATGAAATGCATGAACGTTTGAGAAATGGGTTGTTTGGTATGTGAAAATGGTTGTGAAATTGGATGATTTGGTTTACATGGATGTATAAAAAGGGGATAGTAAGGCTAATAATTGCATAAATAAAGTATTTTGAATACTTTCACAAAACATGTGTTTCGTTTTAAACGACTTGATAGATAGGATGGCTATTGTGGTTTGATGTTTGTGATAGCACATGTGAAGTGCCAAATATGTTTTGAGATAGCTTTAAAAGCTTATGAGCCACCTATCATGTTTATGTGAATTAAACCGTGCTAGAGCTTAGCTCGCACCGGGTATTGATGTTTTCATTTGTATGAAACGTGCTGGAGCTTAGCTCGCACCTTGATTTGGAAACTATGATGATGTTTATAAACAGTACTGGAGCTTCTGTTTGTACATGGCTTTTGAGTGGTTTGTCTTATGAGTATAACCGTACTAGAGCTATGCTCGTACGCGTCTCTTCATGAGAGGATGCATGAGTCGTGCTAGAGCTTTGCTCGCACAAGTTTGCACTTTATGATACGTATAAGGTTGTGAAAGTTGGTAAGATCCTTAAGCCCTACATCCTTAAGCCAACATCCTTAAGCCCGAGGAGGCAGGGAGGCTCTTTTAGGCGGGGAGGCTCTGTTCGGTGGGGAGGCTCTCTTACGGTGGGATCCTTAAGCCAACATCCTTAAGCCCTGGAGGGGCGGGGAGGCTTTGTTAGGCAGGGAGGCTCTCCTACATGGGTACGGTAAGATCCTTAAGCCCTACATCCTTAAGCCAACATCCTTAAGCCCAAAGAGGCGGGGAGGCTCTGTTTGGTGGGGAGGCTCTCTTATGGAAGGATCCTTAAGCCCTACATCCTTAAGCTAACATCCTTAAGCCCAAAGAGGCGGGGAGGCTCTGTTAGGCGGGGAGGCTCTGTTCGGTGGGGAGGCTCTCTTACGGAAGGATCCTTAAGCCCTACATCCTCAAGCTAACATCCTTAAGCCCGAGGAGGTAGGGAGGCTCTGTTAGGCGGGGAGGCTCTGTTCGGCAGGGAGGTTCTCCTTCACGGATATGGAAAACTCTTGGTATGGGGTAGGTAAGACCTAGGAATGGCACCCCCAATCACGATATGAGTCTGCGGAGTACGCTGTACCGTGTATATCACATAGAGTACGATGTACCGCATGATGGTTATGTGATGAGAAAGTCTGGCGAGGGATAATCCGTCTTCGTGCTAGCATGATACCCCGCACACCTGGACGCATGTGGTCTGGGATGATTTATGATGTAGTTGGTCCACATAGACACTTTTGATATAGTGACCTAGTTTTTATACACATGTGTGGATTGTGAATTGATTTGGTGGTATTTATGTGTTGAGAAAGAGGTTTATGATGTTGGTTTAAAAAGGAGGTTTCTTAATGAATTGCCCCTTTTTATGACTTTAAATGAGATTGAGCATGAGATGATTTATACATGATGTTCTTTTACCATGTTTGATATGCCAATGTACATGATTTTGACACATGATATATATGTATACTCATATGGCATAGTTTTATTCCTCATGCTCCTACCATAAATGATTTATGTATAACACTATCAACATGTAGATAGAGTAGTTATCTACCATGCTTGCATTATTACCTTACTGAGCGTGTGGTTGCTCATCCCTCTCTATTTTCCCCCTATAGAGCGTGCATAGTAGCCTAGAGAGGACTGAGGCGTGGTATTTTGGACTCTGCTGCATCTCCATCGCTTAGAGGTATATACACAGTGATTCTTTTTGTATCTAAACAATGTAAAAGCACAGTATTCTTTTGAGTTGTAATTATGGGGGATGTAGATGTCAGTAAAACATGCTTTTGTATAAGTACAAGATTAAATGCAAATGTATGACATCGTTTTATTTAAATGAGAACGAATGAGATGTGGAGTTTATTATTGACTCACAGCCCAACAGTGTGTGGTGAGTTAGTTCACGACCGGGTAAGGTAACAGTAAAACGTGAAAAATTCTTAGTGATTTTTGGTTAAAAAGAATGGAATTGGGTCGTGACAGAGATTGGTATCAGAGCTGTGTTGGCCTGATGTGAGTCATTAATAAAACGTAGGAAAATACATCCCTATAGTATTGTGCTTTTGTTTAGATATAACTATGTATACTGTGATGGATTGAGCTTAATGAATTATTATAATACAGGAAGTTAGGCACTATGCCAGTTACATGCAAAGGTAGAGGGGCGAGAGCACGTGCTAGAGGCCGTAGAGGTAGGCCTGAGAGCCGTGCGGAGCCACAGACTGAGCAGGCTCCACAGAACCCTGCTGAGAGAGAAGAGGATACTGAGGCTCGCTTCGCTAGGTTAGAGCAGAGTATTGAGAATTTGGTGGAGATAGTCATGCAGGCCTTGGGCGCTGGTGACAAACGAGGTCCCGCGGCATAACTTACTACTGAACAGGCAGCTGCAGAGGCAGAGAGACCTCAGACTACTGAGACAGCTACAGTTACACCACCTCTAGCCCAGGATATAGCTTCTCCTATCGCTCCACAGCAGAGAGGTAGTGATTTGGGTTATGACTGTGATTTGAGCAGGTTGCGAGAGTTTCAAGCGTTGAAACCCCCAGTGTTTAGAGGGGTGAAGGACCCAGTGGTTACGGAGGATTGGGTGTATGAGATGGAGAAACTATATAGGTTTTTTCGATGCACTTTAGCTGAGAAGGTAGCCTTTACCGTGTTCATATTGAAAGGCGAGGCAGAGCACTGGTGGAGATCCACCAAAGCTATTTTGAGGGCTAGACACTCCGAGATTTCATGGGAGATATTCTTGGAGGCCTTTAGAAGACAGTATATTCCAGCTACCGCACAGAGGAGATTGCAGATGGAATTTATGAACTTGGTTCAAGGGAACCGAACTATGGACGAGTATGAGTCCAAGTTTATGTCCTTAGGGAGATATGACCCGGACACGATGGGTAGTGAGACCCGGAAGATTCAGAAGTTCATGGATGGATTGAGATTGGCCATCCGGACTAAGTTAGCTCCCTTTGACATCTTGACTTGCGAGGAGGCTGTACATAAGGCTCAGTTGTGTGAGCAAGACTTTAAGCGAAACGCCTCCGAGCTTGGGAGAGTCAATGTTAGGAAGGACAGAGACCGAAAGAGATCCGGGTTTGGAAGAGTGGCCAAGAGAGGTGGCCAAAGATTTTTCGAGAAAAGGCCTCAGATTGAGGAGGTGCAGGAGAGAGCTGCTAGACCTCCCATATACCCAGCATTGACTGCGCCGAGGGGTATGACTATTGGAGGACCATGACTTACTACTGATCAGTGTAGGAGATGTGGGAGATTTCATGGGAATAGGCCCTGTCTGATGACCCTTATGATGTGTTTTAGATGCGAGAGACCAGGACATATGGCTAAGTATTGTTCCGAGAAGATGGAGATTGCCCCACAAAAGGGCAAGGAGCCTGAGGGAGCTCCAGTTGAGACAGCAGCCCGAGGAGGAGGGCTACATCTGAGGAAAAAGGGAAACAGGCTGCAGGTGTGAGCAGAGGAAGATTACACGCGCTGGACCAGGACACTACAGACGCATCGACGGATGTGATTAAAGGTACCATCCGAATCTTTGATTTAGAAGCATTAGTATTATTTGATCCTGATGCCTCGCATTCTTTCATATCACCTTCCTTTGCACATAAATTGTTGAAATATGTGAAACCAACATTGTTGGATAAAATGTTGATGATTTCCACACCCATGAATGATAGTCAATTGACTGAGCATGTATGTAGAGATTGTAAGTTAAAGATAGAGGGGAAGGAAATGATAGCCAATCTGATTTTATTGAATATGAATGATTTTGATGTAATTTTGGGAATGGATTAGTTGGCTACCAATCGTGTTGTGATGGATTGTCATGCCAAAACATTGATGTTTTCAGGATTAGACAATCTTATTGTAAATTTTGATGAAAAGAAATGATATGAAAATAGTATGTTTATTGTAAATAAAGGAGTATGATTTTAAATGCATATTGCTTAAGAGATAAATTATTGTTTATGATAAATGTTGAATGTGGAGTGATGGTTTATGTTACTAACGATGGAGAGGATAATGTGAAGGGTTCATTGCATACGTGGTTGATATAGATGAGGCACACCCGGAATTGAGGGACATAGCCGTAATTACGGATTACCCTGATGTCTTTCCGGATGAATTACCAGGACTACCACCTGAAAATGAAATGGAATTTTGCATTGAACTAGTGCCTGGTACAGAGCCAATATCGAAACCACCCTATAGAATGGCTCCGACAGAATTGGAAGAGCTGAAGAAACAACTGCAAGAGTTGCTGGAGAAGGGGTTTATTAGACTGAGTGTGTCAGACCCGGATTTTTGTAGCTTATTTCCTTATGATTCCTATGTGTATGAACACTATGTAATTATGGTTGAATCATAAGAAGAGTATTTATTAGACTTAAAGTGTTATTGAAATGAATTAACACGCTAAAGCTACATAAAATGCCTAATGTGAGCAATGAGTATCACAGGCTAAACCGAGTCATTCTAAATCATTCTGACTGAAAATAAGAACTTAAAATAAGAGAGCGTAGAGAGCTCATGAAGGAAAGTCAGCTTGATTTAGACCCGAACATACAAAACGAGAATAAAAGCTAAAAAGGGTAAAATAGACCTTTTCGGTGAGAAAAGGAGTTTCGGGTGAAATTATCCACCGAGAGCGGTTGGAATATAAATAAGAGAGTGTAAGACATGATATAAAACACTTTCTAAAATTTAAGAAAAAGTCAACTTAGTCAATGGTTAAGGAAAAAGTCAACTATAGTTAAAAAAGTGGACTTTTACCATAGTTGACTAATCAAGGTTAGAAATTAACCTAAGTGTGGAGAAAAATTTGGGGAAAAATATTCTTGGCCAGAATACAAGATAATCATCCCCGAAAGTAAGGAAAATTTATTCGGAAGGATTCCGGAATAAATTTAATGGTTAAAAACGTAATGGGCCTAAGGTGAAAATTTTAAAGCCCATTAAGGTATACTAAATGTATATCGAAAATGTTAGGTCCTTTAGACGAAATTGTTGGACCAATTGATCAGCCAAATTTTGAGACAACAAAAGGCCCGAGGTATAGTAAAAATTTCAGCCCGAAAACCCATTAGGAAAGCCCAAACCGAGAAGCCCAATTGGAAAAGCCCATGAGATAAATATCTAACTATAGTTAAAGTTAACTATGACTCATAAGGTGACTCATAAGGTGACTCATGGTTCAGATTTGGAAAGTCAAGCATAGTGGCTGAAAAGTAAGGCTTAATGGCTAAGTAAGTGGCTTATAAATGCAGCCACACCATTGTCTTCTTCATCACACATTTCCGGCTAGAGAAGAACACCATTGAAACATAACCATTCAAGCTTTCTCTCACTAGAAATCACTAGGAATTAGTCATATTTGGAACTTGCATTCTTCATGGAAGTTGTTCCAAATTGAAAGGAGATTAACATATGTTGGAATTGGCTATCAAGGAGCCATAGAGTGCAAACCGAGAGCCTCCAAAGATTCGGCCAAAAGGAGAACACTACAATTGGTATATTTTCTAATTTCCAATTTCATATATGTTAATGTATGAATGATTTCAAGTATGTTGATATATGTTTTAAGCATTGAAACATATTAAATCACCATGAAGAGGGTTAGGCCGAGAGTGATCAATGGGATATTGAAATATGTCAATTTGATTTTAAGACATAAATGGATTAGTACACATGTATTAATGTTAATGGTATAATTAGAATTAATCAAATTGATTAATTAATACATGTAAATTGTTGGCAACCAAGGTGTTTGATAAAATGCCTAAATGAACAATAGGATGATTGGTAATATTGCCTACCAAGTGTATGTGAAAATGCCTAAGTGGAAATGGCTAGAAAATAGGCATGTATGGCATGCCATGGTGGAAACCGAGAATGGCTAAGCTTTCGGCCAAGGCATGTGGCCGAGAGGCCCAATGGGCCAATCCCAATATTTTTAGGCCCAATAGGATGTAATGGGCCCAAGACAAGCCCAATAAGAGTTGGTGGGCCCCACAAGCCCAATAGGCCCAACAAAAGTGAATAGTAAAATGAAAATGGACTTAAGGCCTAGTTAGGCCCATTAAGGATTTTTAAGGCCCATTAAGGGAAATTAAACTGTATTAATGTGTAATACAGTAGGAAAATGATAATTAACCTGAGGAATGGTTATTTACAGCTCCGGAGTTTACATCGAGAGCTGATCGGACTGCGGGAATTAGCAGCACCGAGGAAGTGAGGTCACTTGACGTGGTCCGAGGTAAGGGACTTTTGCGAGTAGTTAGAGATACCTGCACATATTTTCAACTGCTTCTGCATTCACTTAAAAACTCTGAGGGTCAGAGAAAGTGAATAATAATTATTGCGACCCGATAGTGGCAAATTACGATTTTGCCCCTAGTTAGTCAAAAAGTCAACTTTTGTGAGAAGTTGCAAAAAAGCATGAAAAATGCTATTGTGAGTGTTTAATTGTTATTAGCATGAAAATAAATAGATGGGCTAATGATTTTAAGGTTGATATGACTTAAGCACACTTTGAGTGCTGATTTTGATGTTTTATAAACAATCCCTTTTTAAATAGCCATCTATCATATTATGTGAGAATGAATCGTGCTAGAGCACAGCTCGCACTGGGATTCATATGTTTTCCACATAATATTAGTGCTGGATTTGATACGCACTAGATTTTCATGACATGCATGATAGAGTACTGGAGTTTTACTCGTACTCAGCTTTGAATAATATATGCATGACAGAGTGCTAGAGCGTGGCTCGTACTCGATTCTTCATGGTTTATACATGACATAGTACTGGGAGCTATTGCTCGTACTTGATTTTGATATTGTGCATAGCATAGTACTGGGAGCTATTGCTCGTACTTGATTTAATACATAAACTATGCATTGACCTAGTTGCTAGAGAGTGCTCGCACTAGAGTCGAGTTTTATGATGTGAAACCGTGTTTGAGCGGAGTAACGACTGTGAGTGGCACTCAAAACGCACACTGTATGTGATATGTAATACAGGTTGAAACCCATGCCTGAGACCTTGCGTGACTGTGTGTCATAGCTAGAGAGGATATCCGCATGAGGTTGGTATAGACGTGGTATGATATTTCCACAGGCGCGAGGGCTAAGTCCTCTGTTAGGCACCCTGACTGTGATGTTGATATGTTCCACGGGTGTGAGAGCTAAGTCCTATAGTAGGCACTCTGGCCGTGAGAACGGGTCCACGGGTGTACTTTGTACCGTGTCTGAGTGGCACGAGGTGTACGCTGTACCGTGTGTTGTTATGGAGTTGAGGAGGATATAGCTGGCGGTTGTGATGGACTGACCCCCTCCCGTTACAGCGGTGATGCCCCGCACACCTAGTACTGTGTTGCTTGGGATCACATCGGATATGATCATAATCCAGGATACTATTTACATGTACCACAGAGTCTTACATGATATATCACATTGGTTGATTTACTGATTTAAACTGCGGACAGACCTGAGGGATGGGTCGGACTCCGATTTGTGTTGTGAATCATTTGATGCCATATTTATATGTTATTTAAATATACATGGCATGATTTACATAAAGGCATGATTTATATATAAATGCATTGTGTTGCACTACATGCCTACTTTTGAGAAATAAAGCATGATTTCTGTACATGGGATTTATTCTGTACAAGTACATATATATTATATTTCAAGACATGCTTTTAAAGTGAGTTAAGGCAATAATGTTTTCAAGGCATAGCACTATTTTGAGTAGATAGTGTGGATATCTACTTGCTTGCCTGATTTTCTTACTGAGTGCGTTATGCTCACCCCCTTTTCTTTACATCTCTCTACAGAGCGTCAGTAGAGCGAGAGTTATCGTGGGAGAGTGTCCCAGAGTCCACTGCTAGTTCCTATCGATTCATCAGGTATACTTATTATGTACAGTTGTGTATCTAAACATAGAAACAGCACAGTGATGTATACGTTATATATTATGGGGAATGTAATCGTATTAGATTTTATAAAATCTTAAATGTATAATAAAAGCAACTACAGTCAGAATTAATATATTGACATGTATATATGAGAATGGATATTATGGTAAGTGAAGACTCTGACATCGAATCACAACCCAACCAGTGAACAGAGGAAAGGTAAGTTAAAAATGCGAAAAAGTTATTGTGGTTTTTGGTTAAAGTCAAGGATTGAAACTGGGGTCCTGACAGGATGGTATCAGAGCAGAGGTTGGTCTGATGTGAGTCGGTGTTAGAAAATAGGAAAGTGTACATCCCCATAGTACTGTGCTGTGTTTAGATATAACTGTGTATACCGGATAGGAGATGGACTAATTCATTATTATAAATGCAGGGACTTTGCCTATATGGCAAATACGCGTAGTGGTAGAGGTATGAGAGGTAGGGCTCGAGGTTGGGGAGAGAGACCCGAGGGACGAGCCGCTTCCGAACCATTACCTACGCATGAGACTACAGGTGCTACTGAGGCACCCGATTGTGCTGAGACGCGCTTCACGAGATTAGAGCGTGGTCTCGAGACTATTTTTGAGATACTGGCACAGACGATGCCAAGTAGGCAGAGACAGGAGGCAGGAGCTGCTACAGGAGAGGCAGTTGCCCCTGATACACCTACGTAGACAACTGATGCACAGAGGACAGTAGATACTTCTACACCCCCACCGGTTTCGGGTGGCAGTGGATTAGGATATGGATGTGACTTGCATCGGTTGAGGGAGTTCCAGAAGTTTAGACCTCCATCATTTAGTGGGGTCAAGAACCCCGTAGCTGCCGAGGAGTGGTTAGCAGAGCTAGAGAAGCTCTATGGATACTTCGAGTGTACGACCTCAGAGATGGTCGCGTTTGCTGTGTTCCTACTGAAGGGAGCCGCAGAGCATTGGTGGAAGTCCACCAGACCTATATTGAGATCCCGACACACGGATATCACTTGGGATATATTTCGGGAGGCCTTTAGGAGGCAGTTTATTCCTGACACCGCACAGCGGAAGTTACAGGCAGAGTTTTTGAGACTCAACCAGGGGAGTTTATCGGTAGACGAGTATGAGACTCGATTCCTATCCCTAGGGAGATACGACCTGGATACTATGTATAGTGAGACCAGGAAGGTCCACAGATTTATCGACGGGTTGAGATCGGTGCTACGGTCCAAGTTGGTTCCGCTGGACATATTGACCTATGAGGAGGCAGTGCGCAGGGTGCAACTATGTGAGCAGGACTATGAGAGGAATGCTTCCGAGTTTGGGAAGTTTAGCCGTAGCCAAGACTTGCAGAAGAAGAGGCTGACTAGAGATTTTAGTTATCGAGGGGGGAAGAAACCCTTTGGTAAGAGATCACAGATAGAGGGGACACGAGATAGATATGCTAGATCTCCTGCTTATCCGACTGCAGCCCCAGCGAAGGGCATTATGATAGGAGGACCGAGACCTACTGCAGATCAGTGCAGAAGATGCGGCAGATTTCATGGAGATAGGCCGTGTTCACAGGGCGCTATAGTATGTTTCCGATGTGGGAAACAGGGGCATTTGGTTAGAGATTGCCCATTGCCGTATGCGACTGCACCACAGAGGGACAGGGAGTTTGATAGAGCTCCAGCTGGTACGTCTGCTAGGAGAGGTAGAGCGACGGCAGAGGAGAAGGGGAAACAAGTGATGGGTCAAGGGCGAGTGCATGCTTTGGACCAGGGGACAGCTGATGCTTCATCGGATGTGATTCGAGGTAACATCCTGATTTATGATATTGAAGCATATGTTTTAATTGATCCTGGTGCCACGCATTCTTTTGTATCGCCTTCATTTGCATGTAAATTAGAGAGATATGTAGAACGTACACAATTATGTATGATGTGTTAATCAGTACGCCTATGGATAGTAGTCAAGTTGTAGAATATGTATATAATGACTGCAAGTTGAGAGTAGGGGATAAAGAGATGACAGCCAATCTAATATTACTAAGTATGAGTGACTTTGATATAATATTAGGAATGGATTGGCTATCTGCAAACCATGCTGTTTTAGACTGCTATGCTAAGACAGTTATGTTTCCTAACCCTACTAGATATGTTGTAAAGTTTAATAAAGATAAATGAAAAGAGTAGATATGATTATTATATGACTTCTGATTTAGAAAACCTTCAACATATCAAGGTTTCATTGAATAAGTGGTAGATATGGATAAGGCACATCCGGAGTTGGCAGATATCACTGTGGTCAGTGAGTACCCAGATGTTATCCCGGATGAATTGCCAGGGTTACCACCAGACAGAGAGATGGAGTTCTGTATATATCTGGTACCTGGTACGGAGACTATTTCGAGACCACCATATCGCATGGCTTTAGTTGAGCTGGAGGAGCTCAAGAGACAGTTACAGGAGCTGTTGGATAGGGGCATTGTACGACAGAGTGTTTCACCTTGGGGAGCACCGGTTTTGTTTGTGAGGAAGAAGGATGGGAGCCTTCGATTGTGTATAGACTACCGATTGTTGAATAAGGCCACCATCAAGAATAGGTACCCCCTTCCACGTATTGACGACTTGCTAGATCAGCTACAGGGAGCACAGGTCTTTTCCAAGATTGACCTAAGGTCTGGGTATCATCAGCTGAAGGTTCGGAGTGGAGATGTACCCAAGACAGCATTTCGTACCCGATATGGCCACTACGAGTTCTTGGTCATGCCATTCGGATTGACGAATGCTCCAGCTGCTTTCATGGCTTTGATGAACGATGTGTTCAAGCCATACTTGGACCAGTTTGTTATCGTCTTCATCGATGACATATTGGTGTATTCGAGATCCACGGAGGAGTATGAGGAGCACCTCAGGATCGTGCTACAGACGTTACGGGAGCATGAGTTATATGCTAAGCTCAGCAAGTGTGACTTTTGGTTGTCACAGATCTCGTTTTTGGGACATGTTATATCGAGAGATGGTGTATCAGTTGATCCATCTAAGATAGAGGCTGTAGTTCAGTGGGAACAGCCAAAGACAGTCACCGAGATCAGGAGTTTTTTGGGTTTAGCTGGATACTATCAGAGATTCGTTGAGGGATTTTCGAAGTTGGCTGCTCCGTTGACACGTCTTACTCGAAAGAGTCCACCGTTCATATGGAACGAGGATTGTGAGAGGAGCTTTGAGGAGTTGAAGCATCGATTGACCACCGCTCCGATTCTCACTATCCCTACCAGCTCAGGAGGATTTGCAGTATTTATCGATGCTTCGCATCAGGGACTGGGCTGCGTATTGATGCAGGACGGGAAGGTAGTTGCTTACGGATCCAGACAGCTAAAGGATCATGAGAAGAACTATCCGACCCATGATTTGGAACTAGCAGGGTAGTGTTTGCGTTGAAGGTATGGCGCCACTACTTGTATGGAGAGAAGTTCCAGATATTTACCGACCACAAGAGCCTCAAGTATCTGTTCTCGCAGAAGGAACTGAACATGAGACAGAGAAGATGGCTAGAGCTTCTGAAGGACTACGATTGTGAGATACCTTATCATCCGGGTAAGGCTAACGTTGTAGCTGATGCCTTGAGCAGGAAGAGCCTGGGGATGGTATCGTATATGATGGTTAGGGAGCATGATTTGCTAGAGCAGTTTGCCAGCCTCAGTTTGGGAGTCATGCCTTCTGACATGGATACAGGCTATGTGATAGCTAGTCTACGCTTGGAGCCGGACCTGTTGGACAGGATCAGAGTGGCTCAGCAGACTGATCCATTTTGTATGGATGTGAGTAGTCAGATGCAGAAGGAAACCGTGACTGATTTTGAGTTGAGTTCTGATGGACTACTGAGGTTCAGAGGCAGATGTGTGTTCCCGAGGATTCAGGACTCAAGAGATTGATATTGGCGGAAGCTCATTCGTCGAGGTATACTTTACATCCGGGGAGTAACAAGATGTATCAGAACCTCCGAAAGGTATACTGGTGGCCGGGCATGAAGAGAGATGTGGCAGACTTTGTGGCAAAGTGTCTTGTATGTCAGCAGGTGAAGGTAGAGCATCAGAAACCTGCAGGATTGTTGCAGCCTCTACCTATACCGACATGGAAATGGGAGCATATCACCATGGATTTCGTGATGGGTTTACCGAGGACCTGCAGGAATCACGATGCTATATGGGTGATCGTTGATAGACTGACGAAGTCAGCCCACTTCCTAGCTATGAGAGCTACCGATACTCTGAGTTCATTAGCAGAACTGTACGTACGTGAGGTAGTGAGGTTACACGGTGTACCAGTGAGCATAGTCTCTGATAGGGATTCCCGCTTCACATCCCACTTTTTGGGACATTTTCAGGAAGCCGTGGGAACCCAGTTGAGTTTGAGCACCGCTTTCCATCCTCAGACAGATGGTCAGTCAGAGAGGACTATACAGACTCTGGAGGACATGTTGAGAGCATGTGTGCTAGACTATCGAGGCTCCTGGGATGACCACCTACCACTAGTCGAGTTCGCCTACAACAACAGTTATCATTCGAGTATTGGGATGGCACCGTATGAGGCTTTGTATGGCCGTAGATGTCGTTCCCCTATTGGATGGGAAGAAGTGGGTGACCGTAAGATTTTTGCTCCTGACTTGGTTACGCAAGCATCTGAGGACGTCCGATTGATAGTAGAGAGACTGAGGACAGCTCAAAGCAGACAGAAGAGTTACGCTGACAGGAGACGTAGGCCACTAGAGTTTGCAGTTGGTGAATCCGTGTTTTTGAGAGTTTCTCCTTCCAAGGGCATAGCGAGATTTGGGAAGAGAGGGAAACTAAATCCTCACTATATTGGACCCTTTGAGATACTTGATCGAGTGGGAGATAAGGCATATAGGTTGGCATTGCCACCGGACTTATCAGGTGTCCACAACGTCTTCCACATATCGATGCTTCGAAAGTATCACCCGGATCCGTCACATGTGATTAGTTACGAGCCTTTGGAGCTCCGAGAGGACTTGTCATACGTAGAGAGACCGATTCGGATATTGGATAGGAAGGAGAAGGTATTGAGATCGAAGACCATCGGATTAGTGAAGATTCTCTGGCAGTATCATACTTCAAAGGAAGCTACTTGGGAGCTAGAGAGTCTGATGCGAGAGAAGTACCCTCACCTATTTGAGGACTGACTTGGTTCTAATTTGGAGGACCAAATTTTCTTTGTGGGGGAGGATTGTCAGACCCGAATTTTTGTAGCTTATTTCCTTATGATTCCTATGTGTATGAACACTATGTAATTATGGTTGAATCATAAGAAGAGTATTTATTAGACTTAAAGTGTTATTGAAATGAATTAACACGCTAAAGCTACATAAAATGCCTAATGTGAGCAATGAGTATCACAGGCTAAACCGAGTCATTCTAAATCATTCTGACTGAAAATAAGAACTTAAAATAAGAGAGCGTAGAGAGCTCATGAAGGAAAGTCAGCTTGATTTAGACCCGAACATACAAAACGAGAATAAAAGCTAAAAAGGGTAAAATGGACCTTTTCGGTGAGAAAAGGAGTTTCGGGTGAAATTATCCACCGAGAGCGGTTGGAATATAAAGAAGCGAGTGTAAGACATGATATAAAACACTTTCGAAAATTTAAGAAAAAGTCAACTTAGTCAATGGTTAAGGAAAAAGTCAACTATAGTTAAAAAAGTGGACTTTTACCATAGTTGACTAATCAAGGTTAGAAATTAACCTAAGTGTGGAGAAAAATTTGGGGAAAAATATTCTTGGCCAGAATACAAGATAATCATCCCCGAAAGTAAGGAAAATTTATTCGGAAGGATTTCGGAATAAATTTAATGGTTAAAAACGTAATGGGCCTAAGGTGAAAATTTTAAAGCCCATTAAGGTATACTAAATGTATATCGAAAATGTTAGGTCCTTTAGAAGGAATTGTTGGACCAATTGATTGGCCAAATTTTGAGACAACAAAAGGCCCGAGGTATAGTAAAAATTTCAGCCCGAAAACCCATTAGGAAAGCCCAAACCGAGAAGCCCAATTGGAAAAGCCCATGAGATAAATATCTAACTATAGTTAAAGTTAACTATGACTCATAAGGTGACTCATAAGGTGACTCATGGTTCAGATTTGGAAAGTCAAGCATAGTGGCTGAAAAGTAAGGCTTAATGGCTAAGTAAGTGGCTTATAAATGCAGCCACACCATTGTCTTCTTCATCACACATTTCCGGCTAGAGAAGAACACCATTGAAACATAACCATTCAAGCTTTCTCTCACTAGAAATCACTAGGAATTAGTCATATTTGGAACTTGCATTCTTCATGGAAGTTGTTCCAAATTGAAAGGAGATTAACATATGTTGGAATTGGCTATCAAGGAGCCATAGAGTGCAAACCGAGAGCCTCCAAAGATTCGGCCAAAAGGAGAACACTACAATTGGTATATTTTCTAATTTCCAATTTCATATATGTTAATGTATGAATGATTTCAAGTATGTTGATATATGTTTTAAGCATTGAAACATATTAAATCACCATGAAGAGGGTTAGGCCGAGAGTGATCAATGGGATATTGAAATATGTCAATTTGATTTTAAGACATAAATGGATTAGTACACATGTATTAATGTTAATGGTATAATTAGAATTAATCAAATTGATTAATTAATACATGTAAATTGTTGGCAACCAAGGTGTTTGATAAAATGCCTAAATGAACAATAGGATGATTGGTAATATTGCCTACCAAGTGTATGTGAAAATGCCTAAGTGGAAATGGCTAGAAAATAGGCATGTATGGCATGCCATGGTGGAAACCGAGAATGGCTAAGCTTTCGGCCAAGGCATGTGGCCGAGAGGCCCAATGGGCCAATCCCAATATTTTTAGGCCCAATAGGATGTAATGGGCCTAAGACAAGCCCAATAAGAGTTGGTGGGCCCCACAAGCCCAATAGGCCCAACAAAAGTGAATAGTAAAATGAAAATGGACTTAAGGCCTAGTTAGGCCCATTAAGGATTTTTAAGGCCCATTAAGGGAAATTAAACTGTATTAATGTGTAATACAGTAGGAAAATGATAATTAACCTGAGGAATGGTTATTTACAGCTCCGGAGTTTACATCGAGAGCTGATCGGACTGCGGGAATTAGCAGCACCGAGGAAGTGAGGTCACTTGACGTGGTCCGAGGTAAGGGACTTTTGCAAGTAGTTAGAGATACCTGCACGTATTTTCAACTGCTTCTGCATTCACTTAAAAACTCTGAGGGTCAGAGAAAGTGAATAATAATTATTGCGACCCGATAGTGGCAAATTACGATTTTGCCCCTAGTTAGTCAAAAAGTCAACTTTTGTGAGAAGTTGCAAAAAAGCATGAAAAATGCTATTGTGAGTGTTTAATTGTTATTATCATGAAAATAAATAGATGGGCTAATGATTTTAAGGTTGATATGACTTAAGCACACTTTGAGTGCTGATTTTGATGTTTTATAAACAATCCCTTTTTAAATAGCCATCTATCATATTATGTGAGAATGAATCGTGCTAGAGCACAGCTCGCACTGGGATTCATATGTTTTCCACATAATATTAGTGCTGGATTTGATACGCACTAGATTTTCATGACATGCATGATAGAGTACTGGAGTTTTACTCGTACTCAGCTTTGAATAATATATGCATGACAGAGTGCTAGAGCGTGGCTCATACTCGATTCTTCATGGTTTATACATGACATAGTACTGGGAGCTATTGCTCGTACTTGATTTTGATATTGTGCATAGCATAGTACTGGGAGCTATTGCTCGTACTTGATTTAATACATAAACTATGCATTGACCTAGTTGCTAGAGAGTGCTCGCACTAGAGTCGAGTTTTATGATGTGAAACAGTGTTTGAGCGGAGTAACGACTGTGAGTCGCACTCAAAACGCACACTGTATGTGATATGTAATACATGTTGAAACCCATGCCTGAGACCTTGCGTGACTGTGTGTCATAGCTAGAGAGGATATCCGCATGAGGTTGGTATAGACGTGGTATGATATTTCCACAGGCGCGAGGGCTAAGACCTCTGTTAGGCACCCTGACTGTGATGTTGATATGTTCCACGGGTGTGAGAGCTAAGTCCTATAGTAGGCACTCTGGCCGTGAGAACGGGTCCACGGGTGTACTTTGTACCGTGTCTGAGTGGCACGAGGTGTACGCTGTACCGTGTGTTGTTATGGAGTTGAGGAGGATATAGCTGGCGGTTGTGATGGACTGACCCCCTCCCGTTACAGCGGTGATGCCCCGCACACCTAGTACTGTGTTGCTTGGGATCACATCGGATATGATCATAATCCAGGATACTATTTACATGTACCACAGAGTCTTACATGATATATCACATTGGTTGATTTACTGATTTAAACTGCGGACAGACCTGAGGGATGGGTCGGACTCCGATTTGTGTTGTGAATCATTTGATGCCATATTTATATGTTATTTAAATATACATGGCATGATTTACATAAAGGCATGATTTATATATAAATGCATTGTGTTGCACTACATGCCTACTTTTGAGAAATAAAGCATGATTTCTGTACATGGGATTTATTCTGTACAATTACATATATATTATATTTCAAGACATGCTTTTAAAGTGAGTTAAGGAAATAATGTTTTCAAGGCATAGCACTATTTTGAGTAGATAGTGTGGATATCTACTTGCTTGCCTGATTTCCTTATTGAGCGTGTTATGCTCACCCCCTTTTCTTTACATCTCTCTACAGAGCGTCAGTAGAGCGAGAGTTATCGTGGGAGAGTGTCCCAGAGTCCACTGCTAGTTCCTATCGATTCATCAGGTATACTTATTATGTACAGTTGTGTATCTAAACATAGAAACAGCACAGTGATGTATACGTTATATATTATGGGGAATGTAATCGTATTAGATTTTATAAAATCTTACATGTATAATAAAAGCAACTACAGTCAGAATTAATATATTGACATGTATATATGAGAATGGATATTATGGTAAGTGAAGACTCTGACATCGAATCATAGCCCAACCAGTGAAGAGAGGAAAGGTAAGTGAAAAATGCGAAAAATTTATTGTGGTTTTTGGTTAAAGTCAAGGATTGAAACTGGGGTCCTGACAGAGTGTCTCACCTTAGGGAGCACCAGTTCTATTTGTAAGGAAGAAGGATGGAAGCCTCCGACTGTGTATAGATTATTGGTTGTTAAATAAGGCCACCATTAAGAACAAGTACCCCCTTCCAAGAATCGATGATTTGTTGGATCAGCTCCAGGGAGCCGAAGTATTTTCTAAGATAGATCTGCGGTCAGGGTATCATCAGTTGAGGATCAGGAGTGGAGATGTACCCAAGACAGTATTTCGTACCCGTTATGGCCACTACGAGTTTTTGGTGATGCCATTCGGATTGACGATTGCTCCCGCAGCATTTATGGCATTGATGAATGATATATTCAAGCCATACCTGGATAAATTTGTAATAGTGTTCATTGATGACATTTTGGTGTATTCCAAGTCCAGGGAAGATCATGAGGAGCACTTGAGGATAGTTCTGCAGACCCTTCGAGAGAGAGAATTGTATGCCAAACTCAGCAAGTGTAACTTTTGGTTAGAACATATCTCATTTCTGGGGCATGTTGTGTCAAAGGATGGGGTATCGGTGGATCCATCTAAGATAGAGGCAGCTGTACAGTGGGAACAGCCCAAGACAGTAACTAAGATCAGGAGTTTTCTGGGATTGGCAGGATATTATCGGAGATTTGTAGAGGGTTCCTCCAGACTAGCTGCTCCATTGACATGCCTCACGCGAAAAGATGTTAAGTTTGTGTGGGATGAGGCATGTGAGAGGAGTTTTGAGGAGCTTAAGCGTCGATTGACGACTGCTCCAGTTCTCACCATTCCTACTAGCTCAGGAGGATTCTCGGTGTATACGGATGCATCACACCAGGGACTGGGCTGTGTGCTTATGCAGGATGGGAAGGTAGTTGCCTATGGATCTAGACAGTTGAAAGATCACGAGAGGAACTACCCGACCCATGATTTGGAGTTGGCGGCTGTAGTATTTGCTTTGAAAATATGGCGCCACTATCTTTATGGTGAGAAATTTCAGGTGTTCACAGATCATAAGAGCCTTAAGTACCTGTTCTCACAGAAAGAGCTGAATATGAGATAGAGGAGATGGCTCGAACTCCTGAAGGACTATGATTGTGAAATCATGTACCACCCGGGTAAGACAAATGTAGTTGCCGATGCTTTGAGTAGAAAGAACCTTGGGTTGGTGTCTTATATGATGGTACAGGAACATGAATTGTTAGAACACTTTGCAAACCTCAGTTTGGATGTAACCCCACCTGGATCTGAGAGACTTGAGATCATGGCTAGTTTAAGACTGGAGCCAGAATTGATTGGTCGTATTCGGCAAGCCCAGCAGAGCGATCGACGGTGCATCGATTGGCTGAGGCAGATACAGACAGGTGTGGGTATTGATTTTAAGCTGAGTTCTGATGGCTTATTGAGGTTCAGAGGCAGAGTATACGTTCCCAGGGATCCTGAGATCAGGAGAACGATTTTATCAGAGGCTCACTCATCGAAGTATACGATACATCCGGGAAGTACCAAGATGTATCAAAACCTTCGAAAGGTTTATTGGTGGTCTGGAATGAAAAGAGACATTGTTGAATATGTCGCTAAGTGTCTCGTTTGTCAGCAAGTGAAGGTAGAGCATCAGAAGCCTACAGGATTATTGCAGCCTCTACCGATACCGACTTGGAAGTGGGAGCATGTCACCATGGATTTTGTGATGGGGTTACCGAGGACCCGCAGAGGTCATGATGCCATATGGGTTATTGTGGACCGGTTGACTAAGTCCGCCCATTTCTTAGCTATGAGAGCTACCGATACACTGAGTCAGTTGGCGAACCTGTATATTCCAGAGATAGTATGGCTACATGGTGTACCAGTGAGCGTTTTTTCTGATAGGGATGCCCGCTTCACTTCCCATTATTGGGAACATTTTCAGGAAGCGCTGGGGACCCGACTGAGTTTTAGCACCGGCTTTCATCCTCAGATAGATGGGCAGTCAGAGAGGACTATACAGACCCTCGAGGATATGTTGAGAGCGTGTGTTCTGGATTTTAGAGGCTACTGGGATGACCACCTGCAGTTAGTCGAGTTCGCTTATAATAATAGCTATCATGTGAGTATCGAGATGGCACCCTATGAGGCACTGTATGGACGTAGATGCCGTTCCCCCATTGGATGGGAAGAGGTTGGTGACATACAGATTTTTGCTCCGGACTTAGTGCAGCAGACATCTGAGGACGTCCAGTTGATATGTGAGAGATTACGGACAGCTCAGAGCCGACAAAAGAGTTATGCTGACAAGAGACGAAGACCACTGGAGTTTGATGAGGGTGAGTCAATGTTTCTGAGGGTATCATCATCGAAGGGTATTATGAGATTTGGTAAGAAGGGCAAGCTGAGCCCTAGATATATCGGACCCTTCAAGATTTTGGAGAGAGTGGGAGATAAGGCGTATAGGTTGGCATTGCCACCGGACTTGGCAAATGTCCACAACGTCTTCCACGTCTCGATGCTTCGGAAGTATCACCCGGACCCGGCACACGTGATAAGATATGAGCCGTTGGAGCTCCATGAGAGTATGACGTATGTTGAGAAACCGGTTCGGATATTAGACAGAAAAGAGAAAGTGTTGCGGAATAAGATAATTCCCTTGGTGAAAGTTCTTTGGCAACACCACACGGCGGAAGAGGCCACGTGGGAATTGGAGAACTTGATACGGGAGAAGCACCCCCAACTTTTTGAAGAGTGACTTGGTTCTAATTTGGAGGACCAAATTCCTTGAAGGAGGGGAGAATGTGAGACCCCGTATATGTAAAGTTGTAATGTGTAATAAATATGAATGGACTTGTAATGTAAAGTATGATTGATGTAAGTCCATGGATCCAATGTACGTATGTGTAATATGATTTGTAACGTACATACAAGTTCCATTGAGTATGAATATGAAGAAATGAGTTCTTATAAGTGATGGATGTGATTGAAACTCAAAATGAGTAGTGTGGTAAAATGGAATGAAGTTATGCTTCCATTTGGTTTTATGTAGCATACCTTTGGACATACAATGAATGCACACAAGTTTCAATGTGCATAAGGTATGAATGGATGCCATTTTCAAGTTATAAAGGTGGATGGATGAGAAAATGGCCATGGCAACAGATTAAGGATGTGTTGGTATGAGTTGCAACAAGGAAACTGCAAGAAATCTGGAAAACATGAAGGCCAGATCGATCTCATAGGATGAGAGATCGATCTGGAAGAGCCAGAATGCTCTTATTTGGGTGGAATAGAGCAGATCGATCTGCAACAGGGCCAGATCGATCTCCTAAGCATTCTGTGATGAAAAGATCGATCCTCAAGCACCCAGATCGATCTCCTTAGCTCTCTGTTTGGGACCAGATCGATCTCAAGCTTCGATAGATCGATCTCATGCTTCAACAGATCGATCTCATGCTTCGACAGATCGATCTCATGCTTAAAAATTTCATGAAAATGAGAGATTTAAGGGGACCAGATCGATCTCCTCTTGGACCAGATCGATCTTCTCAAGCTATTTCTATATAAGGAGGGCTGAAAATTTGAAAATTTCAGGAAAAACACCAATCTTCCATTTCTAACCCAAAAACCTAACTTTCCCTCTCTAAAATCAGCCATTTTCAGTGAGATTTGAAGAGAGACCATTAGAGGCAAAGTTGTTCCTATCAAAGAGAAGAACAACATAGTGGGTAGGCATTTTCCCATTGTTGGTATTAAAGGAGTTAAGGGCATTGCCATTTGGAGCAAGAAGAAAAATCATATTTCGTAAGATTCTAACACTCCAATCCTAATACATTGTCTATTTAATTGATTTTGCAGTTGTTTGGCATGAGTATTGATGGATAAATTATCTAGGGATATGGTGGAATTGGTGTGACCTAGAAAACCTAGAATAGGTATAATGTGAGAATATATTGGTTGAATGAGTTTATGATTTATGGGCATGCTAAAGTTGTTATTGAGGTAATGTTTATGATTTTAGATGGTTAAATGAAATTACATTGTGAGTTTGGAGGAATTGTGAAAATGAGTATGTATATACTTGATAAAATGCCATAGTGAGGGAGTTCATGACATATGAACACTATGAGCTTAATGTCGATTTAATATCGATTTGGAATGAGTTAATAGGCCTAAAAGAATCCGTAGACTCGAGTTTTGGGTAAAGTAATGAAATAAGGCCTCATAAGCGTTAATAGAAAATTATAGGTCGAATTGACTATAGTGAACGCACGACGTCATATTATATGGATCGAATATAATACGGGATACGATTTTGTGCTATCCCAAAGAGTCCGTTGGAAACGAATCGAGTGGTACGAGTAGCAGCTTTAAGGAAGTGGAATCACGCATCGTGATTCCAGGTAAGGGAATTCTGTAAGTATATAGAGGTAGCTGCTCGTAATTTGTGGGGTTATAGGGTGTTTATGAAATGCATGAACGTTTGAGAAATGGGTTGTTTGGTATGTGAAAATGGTTGTGAAATTGGATGATTTGGTTTACATGGATGTATAAAAAGGGGATAGAAAGGCTAATAATTGCATAAATCAAGTGTTTTGAATACTTTCACAAAACATGTGTTTCGTTTTAAACAAATTGATAGATAGGATGGCTATTGTGGTTTGATGTTTGTGATAGCACATGTGAAGTGCCAAATATGTTTTGAGATAGCCTTAAGAGCTTATGAGCCGCCTATCATGTTTATGTGAATTAAACCGTGCTAGAGCCTAGCTCGCACCGGGTATTGATGTTTTCATTTGTATGAAATGTGCTGGAGCTTAGCTCTTACCTTGATTTGGAAACTATGATGATGTTTATAAACCGTACTGGAGCTTCTGCTCGTACGTGGCTTTTGAGTGGTTTGTCTTATGAGTATAACCGTACTAGAGCTATGCTCGTACGCGTCTCTTCATGAGAGGATGCATGAGTCGTGATAGAGCTTTGCTCACACAAGTTTGCACTTTGTGATACGTATAAGGTTGTGAAAGTTGGTAAGATCCTTAAGCCCTACATCCTTAAGCCAACATCCTTAAGCCCGAGGAGGCAGGGAGGCTCTGTTAGGCGGGGAGTCTCTGTTCGGTGGGGAGGCTCTCTTGCGGTGGGATCCTTAAGCCAATATCATTAAGCCCTGGAGGGGCGGGGAGGCTCTGTTAGGCAGGGAGGCTCTCCTACATGGGTAGGGTAAGATCCTTAAGCCCTACATCCTTAAGCCAACATCCTTAAGCCCAAAGAGGAGGGGAGGCTTTGTTCGGTGGGAAGGCTCTCTTACGGAAGGATCCTTAAGACCTACATCCTTAAGCTAACATCCTTAAGCCCAAAGAGGCTGGGAGCCTCTATTAGGCGGGGAGGCTCTGTTCGGTGGGGAGGCTCTCTTACGAAAGGATCCTTAAGCCCTACATCCTCAAGCTAACATCCTTAAGCCCGAGGAGGCAAGGAGGCTCTGTTAGGCGGGGAGGCTCTGTTCGGCAGGGAGGCTCTCCTTCACGGATATGGAAAGCTCTTGGTATGGGGTAGGTAAGACCTAGCAATGGCACCCCCAATCACGATATGAGTCTGCAAAGTACGCTGTACCGTGTATATCACATGGAGTACGATGTACCGCATGATGGTTATGCGATGAGAAAGTTTGGCGCGGGATAATCTGTCTTCGTGCCAGCATGATACCCCGCACACCTGGAAGCGTGTGGTCTGGGATGATTTATGATGTAGTTGGTCCACATAGACACTTTTGATATAGTGACCTAGTTTTTATACACATGTGTGGATTGTGAATTGATTTGGTGGTATTTATGTGTTGAGAAAGAGATTTATGATGTTGGTTTAAAAAGGAGGTTTCTTAATGAATTGCCCCTTTTTATGAATTTAAATGAGATTGAGCATGAGATGATTTATACATGATGTTCTTTTACCATGTTTGATATGCCAATGTACATGATTTTGACACATGATATATATGTATACTCATATGGCATAGTTTTATTCCTCATGCTCCTACCATAAATGATTTATGCATAACACTATCAGCATGTAGATAGAGTAGTTATCTACCATGCTTGCATTATTGCCTTACTGAGCGTGTGATTGCTCATCCCTCTCTATTTTCCCCCTACAGAGCGTGCATAGTAGCCTAGGGATGACTGAGGCATGGTATTTTGGACTCCGCTGCATCTCCACCGTTTAGAGGTATATACACAGTGATTCTTTTTGTATCTAAACAATGTAAAAGCATAGTATTCTTTTGAGTTGCAATTATGGGGGATGTAGATGTCAGTAAAACATGCTTTTGTATAAGTACAAGATTAAATGCAAATGTATGACATCGTTTTATTTAACTGAGAACGAATGAGATGTGGAGTTTATTATTGACTCACAGCCCAACAGTGTGTGGTGAGTTAGTTCACGACCGGGTAAGGTAACAATAAAACGTGAAAAATTCTTAGTGATTTTCGGTTAAAGAGAATGGAATTGGGTCGTGACAGATATACAGCTCAACTGTTGGTGGTGTAGCTGTACACGATCAAGTCAAGTAAAGGTAAAGAAGAAACAATAAGAAATGGATTTAATAATATATGAAAAAAATGAAAAACATTGTAGTGAATTTTCGGTGGATTGAGGGTCGTGACACTTCATATACTTGAAAATTTTCTTCGCTTTTAGGACCCAATTCTCTGCTACCATCAGATCTTTCACCCCTCTAAAGGATGGAAGGTTGAATTTTTGGAATTGTCGCACTCGGCTCAAGTATCTATCATCCTTATCTATGGTCCATGAGTGAGAAGCTTGTGGCTGAGGGGGGAGCTTGTGGTGTTAGTGGTTGTGGCATTGGAGGGTGTGGTGTAAGAGAATGAAGTGGTGTAGCTTGGATTTCTTCAGTGAAGGTGGGAGTATTGGTGCCACCTAGATGTTGTGCAATCATAGCTGCTATGGTTGTAGCCATGTCGCTGAACCCTTGATCAAACCTTTGCTCGAGGCGAGTGATCCTTATGTTGGGACTGTTAGGTTGTGGAAGAGGAAGAGAACGTAGAGGTTGGGGAGCTTGTCTTCTCAGTCGTCCTCGTCTTCCACTCATCTTTTAGCTTAACCGATATCTAAAATAATTCACATAAGCATCATTAAAAGCGATTAAAAGCAGTTTATAATCAAACATGCACTGACACTGAGATATAACTTCTACTTCTAATATAATTACATTGATTCGTACTAGACAAACCGAGCTCTAATGCCAATTCTGTAACGTCCCAATTTAGTGGAAAGTGAACTAATTTTTTTTCCTTTTCATACTTAGGTTTGTCAACCATCAATCTAGCATTCAATCGACGTGGTTGATCTTAATTCGTTAACTCGAATAATACATATCTTTAGTCCTAGTCTCATATAGTAGTGTATGATGTGAATTCAATAAAAACTTGGAATAAACATAGCGTGCATCTAATAAATCATAACTAACGTCATTCATTAATCACCACAAAAAAGTATCTTTATCAATTAATTGATTGTTACATCACACCTCAATAGTCAAGCTATAATAGGCATCTAATACAACTTATCGACTTTATTTGATTCCTATTATAACCTACTGCTACATCCCTAAAATAGCTATACATTGATTATGCATTAAACGTCTAAAATACAAAGCAAATATATATACATATATATGTATGTATATACCTTTCAAAAGTAGTAAGTAGGTGGTGGGAAGACATTCTCTAAGCATATTCAAAAGGACATCCTCTCAGTGTCTATTGAAGAAAATTTGTGGAGGAAAGAAGGGGTGAGCTAATGCCTAGTAAAAATTACAAGAGAAGAGGAAGGTATCTAAAACAATGCAATTCAAATCATAGTATTCGATCAATAAACATATATATATATATGTTAAAGCAAACTTTCAAAGTCAATAATTGCAATTGGGCTCATGCTTTCAAACCAAATCAATTCGTAAAGCGGTCATTAAAATATTTTCAAATAGAACTTGAGAGAATAGGCTAACATCTATGAATAACATGCACGATACAATTGTTCCACAAAGGAACATAATCGTGTCACAAATAGACGCAATCTTTTCATGAGGGAACATCCTAAGAAGGGATGGCGTAACCTATGTCCATAGCTAAGGGTCCTCAATCCCACTAGATCGGTGAGTAATAAGAAGCGGTAAACATGTCAAAGTCAAACAGTCAACAATATAGTACAATACAACAGTCATAAATGTTGGGGAAAAGCATGTACATAGGCCTGAAGTCTCTAGAACAATTCAAAACTTTCGTAAGATTCAATACAATCCATTATTCCCAATTCCAAATCACAATTCAATATTTTCAATAATCATGCATACAATAAGGGGATAAGCATCCCATGGAATCATGCTTTCAAAACAATACTTAGACAACCAGCAATGAAAATGATTCGATTCTATTTAAAAAAAAAAAATCAAGTAAAGTTTTTCTCATTTTAAAACATTATAAAACATTTCATAAATAGAGTTTTAGAAAATAAAAGTGATTTATATTTAAGAAAAACATTTAAGAAACCTTTTTCATTTTAACACTTTTAACTAGGTTTGCTCAAACTATTTTATAAGTTAATGCAATTTCATAAAGCAAAGGAGTTGTCTCAATAACGTTAAATCATTACAATACTTAAGTTCAATGATGTTTATATGCATAGTTGTATTAAAATATCTTTGACCAAACTATTGGTATGGTTGGGCCGAGATACCCATATTTCTTACATGCAATACCTTACCTAATATCGATGTGACAACCACAAAACACGTCACCAAGCTAAGCTAGGCAATGCATATATATTACCTAAGCCATCCCCACTCTAACCAATTCCTTAACTACAATATCATCGTAAATCAAGCTTAATTATTATCAAGCTTTTCTAGTGAGACTCCAATATTTATGCAAACAATCGCTAACATGTCGCGTTAATTCATTTCCATAAATCCTTTAGGTGTTCAAGAGCACTTTATATCAAATTAGTCACTTAATCATTAACCAAAATTGGTTATAGTGACTCACTTTGTGCTTAAACTATTTCTTTTTTAATAAGTCAATATCACAATATTCATAAATCCATCAATCCCCAATACATATTCTTCATTTCATAACCCAAAAGCCATCCAATGCTCTAACCCTAAATCATCATTCCATAATTTTATTTTCGCAATCAATTAGAGCCAATTAATAGATCATAACATCCATATCAACATATAATTATTATAGGATTTTTGGAACACCTTACCTTGTCCAATTGGAGAGAGAGAAACTCTAACAATAACCTTTCCAAGCTCTCACATCAAAATCAAAACTTCAAACCACAATCAACACTAAATATATATTTATTAGTCATAAATACGCCATACCCACTATAATTATTTTAGCGGAAAAGCTTCTTACCTTTTTATTCTTCTTCTTTAAACCAAACCCCTCTTTTCTTCTTTACTTTTCCTTTCTTCCTTCTATCAAATCTCACCTAATAGTTTGATTTTTGTGGGAATGGAAGTAGGAAGTGAGAGTGGGGTGAGGTTCTTTAACTTTTCTCTTCATTTTCTCTTTCATTCCTATTTTTATTCTCTTTTTCTCCTTTCCCTTTTCTCTATCGTTTCTTTCAAGTTTTTTAAGCTTTTCCCTATTTTAAAACCCACTTTTAAGGCTTCAGAATACTAAGGGATCAGTCCCTTTATGGAGCGGATTCGTCCCCTCCCTTAAAAATGCCCAATTTTCATGTTCTAGGTTGAGGGGATCGATCCCTTGCCCTAGGGGATCAATCCTTTTATGCTTTACTATAGAACTTTGCATTCTGTTTGTAGGAGTGATCAGTCCCTTGGCTTCTTACTATTCATTTTTAACTTCCAACTCAAGTGGATCGACCCCCTTGGCTTGGGGATCGATCCCTTGACTTGTTACTTCATGTTTTTGGTGTTTTAATTCCAAAAACTCCCAACTTTCAACTCCTAAACTTATACAAATCATCCTAAAACTCAAAATCAAATCTCATACATCATCAATAACATATCCACACATTTCATATGACCCAAATCCATAACTTATACTTAATACTTCAAACATACATAAAGTCAATAAGAAAACAAATAATCTCAATCCGAAATCATCAAAAGATATTCATAAAGCATCCACAACTCTTACGAATTGTCTAACAATCCAAAATGCTCACACATTGCAAAAATTGACTTATTCCTTATAGTTTCAAACATATACAATGAAAATTCGAGGTTTTACAAAACAAATATTAAAAAATTAAAGTAACAGATAAAGCTTAATAACTTTGCTATTTGTGCTTTTGAGAGGATGGTTGGCAAGTTTCAAGGCAATCCGAATGGCAAATAAAAGTACAAATTATATTAAGAATTAAAGGTGTCCATGGGTCGGGCTTAGGCCGGGCTTATATAAGATAATAATAGTTTATGAACTCGCTCCAGCTTGGCCTAGCCCGATCGTATAGGCCTTATTTCAATCCGAAGTTTAATTAAAATTTTCTTATGCGGGCTCAAGCCAAGCTCAGCGCAGTCCATTTAAGATTGTATATTTTATCAACAATTTTAATTTCTATATTACTTTTATAAAAGTGTGTTGATAAGATGCAGATAAGCCTACCATAGAATTGGTGAGCTTGACCTGTATTGCTTTATAAAGTAAGACTTATTTATACTATTGTAATTATAAAAAAAGAACAAAATTTATAATTTATAATATTATATATCTACGATCTGAGCCGAGCTAGGCCAAAGTTTCAAATTAAGGGCAAAGCTTGGGCTTAGCCCGATTTTTTGTTGGACCTTAAATATATGTCCAAGCCCGATTATTGCAATCTAAATTTTTGCCCAAGTCTTACAAAAAGTCGGGCAGACTTTCGGGTTTTGATGGGTGGCCTAACCCTTAAGATGGATCTATTAAGAATATATAAAATAAAAAAGAAGTTATTTTGGGTGGCTATTAGTTAGGTATGAAAAATGTTATAGATTTGCTTTGCTTTTTACATTGGAACTTTAGATCAGAAAGGTTAAATTGGGATTTTTTTTTTTTTAAGTTTACATTATTATAACTTGTTAAATTTGACGACTCAATTGATTTAGGAGGACTTTGGATAAAACAAAAATCAATTGTGCCGCAGGTGGATTTGGAATACCCTTCCACCATTTTTTTTAAAACAGCTTTTATCTTTTTTTTTAATTTTTATTTATTTATAATAATTTTTAAATATATATATTTTTAAAATAGTTTAAAATAAATAAATAATGATGAGTAAAATAAATAAATAAATAAATATTGTATTTTTATAATTTTTAATTTGGGGGACCAATTTAAATTTATGCAATATAAAAATATTTATATAATATAAAAAAGATTAAATAAATATTGAGAGTCAATAATCAAGACTTGAGCCAAATTCGAATCTTCTTCTCCTAGTTGATGTTGCCCTAAATGACAACGGGATGATACCTTCCACGTATTGACGTTGCGCTAAACAACAACGGGATGATGTTGATGCAATTTCTTCCACGTGTGCCTCGGATCTTCTGCAAAAACAACGAATATCAGAGAGACGCAGGGATCTGTCCCTGCACGCGCACTCCGATTATTAAGTTAGAAAGCTGTGTTTCTGTATATAGGAGAAAGGAAATTGGTTTAAGCAGAATCAAGGAGATTCAAGTTTTTCAGTCCCTCTCTTCTGAGTACTTACCTGGTGTATTTATAGGTTTCTCCCGGGTCAGATCGGGTATCACGTTCAATAAGGGTTTGAGGGCGTTTCGGGTCTGAGGCCCAGGCGCGTGTCTGGGCTGCGACAGAGTCATTAGATACTCTGTCGCAACTTGAAACTGGATGACTTGCGGGTGAGTTTCCGTGAACCTCTGCAGCGTCTCTGCGGTAGAGCTCTGTCGTAGTGCCTGCGGTAGAGCTCTATCGCGCTAAATGCGGTAGAGGTCTATCGCGACCTACTGTATCGCATAGAGACTCTATGACAGAGTCTCTATCGCTTTAGAGACTCTGTCGCATGAGAACTCTATCGCTTGGGGACTCTACCGCCAACGGTCTCTATTGCCCCTCCTAACTGCCACGTGGCTTATATTGCATCTGACACGTGGCGATCTCTGGTTGGTCGATCCTTGTACACGTGGACTTTGGTGATAGGACCACTATCAATTACTCCCCATTCTTTGGTAGGAATATTTCCTGCGAAAGAGGATCCTTGATATAAAGATATATTTTCGGAAAGCATTTTACATACCTTTCTGAGGCCTGACTATCACGACGCGAGCGCGTCTCCAGTTCTTACGGCCTTTATGTTTCCATTGCCTGGCTATATAATGCAATTACTCTTCAGGCTCTTACAGCTCCTCTGATCTTTTACGCCTGGCCACAGTGACGCTATTGCGCCTCAGGCTTTTACGGCTCCTCTGTTTTTCACGCCTGGCCATAGTGACGCTATTGCGCCTCAAGCTCTTACGGCTCGTCTGTCTTTTACGCTGGCCACAATGACGCTATTGCGCCTCAGGCTCTTACAGCTCGTCTATTTTTCGCGCCTGGCCACAGTGATGCTATTGCGCCTCAGGCTCTTATGGCTCGTCTATCTTTCACGCCTGGCCACAGTGACGCTATTGCGCCTCAGGCTCTTATGGCTCGTCTGTTTTCACGCCTGTCCACAGTGACGCTATTGTGCTTCAGGCTCTTACGGCTCGTCTGTCTTTTAGGCCTGGCCACAGTGACGCTATTGCGCCTCAGGCTCTTACGGCTCGTCTGAATCCTGTCACAAGATTTAGATATATAAAAGCAGGAGACATAATAAAAGAACAATAATTTTAAGTGATTCGAGTTCCATGTTTTCCCTATTTTCTTCCCTTGCAGAGTTTCCAGGATGCAGGTGTTGGGCCCAATCTTTTGTTTGATTCTAAATGGACCTTCCCAATTGGCTCTGAATTTTTCGTCTTCCTTTAAGGCATTCGTGATATGTGATTTTCTGAGCACCAGATCCCCCTCGGACATCGGTCTATCTCTCACTCGGCTGTTATAGTAGTTGACTACCCTCTGATGGTAGGATGCCAACCGAATAGCTACGGCCTCTCTATGCTCATCAAGTAGATCTAAGCTTTCCCTTAGTCCTTGTGAATTCTCTTCTTCCACTAAAGGCACCACCCTGGGTGACAGCGCTCCAATTTCCACGGGAATCAATGCACCACCCTTACCTCCCGGGGCTGTACCATCTTAATTACTTCTTCTTGAGCCACATATTTATTGGCTCTAGCAAATAGGTCGAAAAGTGTCACCGGTTGATCGAGGGAGAGGGATTCTTGCAACTTCTTGGACTTCGTCCCTTGCAGCATTGCAGCCATGGCTACTCCTACTGGTAGATCTTCCACCTCCAAGGTTGCATCTCAGAAACGATCTACATAGCTCTTCAAGGATTTTTTATTCCCTTGTTTAAGAGTGAGTAGGTAAGTAGCGTCCTTCTTTCTCTGGCTATTGATCATGAAGACTTGCAAAAATTCATTTCGCAATTGGTCGAAGGATGAGATGGAACCTTCGCTTAACCCATTAAACCACTTCAGAGCATGAAGGACAATGTGAGGGAAAAAGCTCTGTACATAATTTTGTCATTCCATCTATGTAGCAACATAAGGGACTCATAACTCTGTATGTGGTCGTAGGGGTTGGCTTTGCCTGTGTAAGTGGCCATGAAGGCATCTTGAACTTTTTCGGCAAGGGTTTGTTCATGATCTCTGGACTGAACGAAATTCTCCTTCTTTGACTATCATCCGGAGACACCAGTTTCCTCTTTTCCAAAATTCTTTCGACAACTTTCTCCACACTTTTCGACCCTCGAGTCGAGTATGCTCCCCTTCCTTTGGGACTAGAAGAGTCCGAGTGGTAAGCACTCTTTCCAGCACCTCCAATTCTGGGAATTGATCTTATATCCTCGAAATAGTCTCGGTGGTCAGGACCTTTCCGTCTTCGTCGCTCCCCAGACCTATGATCTTCGAATTCATGCTCCAACTCCTCTGGTGAAATACTGCGCCATGCGGGAGAGCTCTGCCGCCTATGTGACGCAGGGGAACTCTGCCGCCTATGATCTGCGGGCGAGCTCTGCCGCCTATGTGCTGCAGGTGAGCTCTGCCGCCTAAGATCCACGGGTGAGCTCTGCCGCCTATGTGTCGCGGGGGAACTCTGCCGCATATGATCTGCGGGCGAGCTCTGCCGCCTGAAATCCCCGGGTGAGTGCTGCTGCCTAAGATCTGCGAGCGAGCTCTGCCGCCTGAGATCCCTGGGTGAGTGCTGCTGCCTATGTGCCGCGGGGGAACTTTGTTCAGTAAGGTCTGCGGTAGTATTCGATTCCCGTAACCCCGCCACAAGGTGATTCCTTTGAAACGCAATAGAGTTCACTCTTAAAGTCATTGAACGGTTATCCTCCAAATTCGCAGCAAAGTTCGAAATCAGTCCAGCGGTAGTATTCTGCGTCCCTTCAACTTATCCAGTATTCGCCATGGTGGAGGGTTGGCCCCTCTCGCAGGTCTTCCTCGGGGTGTTCTCATCCACCATTTGTTGCACTTCTGGGGGTAAGCTAAACTACGGGAGAGCGTTCTTGAAGAAGTTCACCATAGCTTTCAACGCTGTCGTCGTCTCCTCATTCTGACGCTTCAGAGCCTTAAATTCCTCCATAGAAACCAAGGCCACTTTGCCACCCTTTTCATTCTGTCTTTGTCCTTGCTCTGATCTGACAGGGGGACTCACAAAATTCTCTCCCCCTGCATACCCCGCTGTAGAACGTGTCCTCTCCATTTTAATGAGGAATCTGACTTTTTATCCTGATTCCCACAGACGGTGCCAATTGATGTTGCCCTAAACGACAACGGGATGATACCTTCCACGTATTGACGTTGCGCTAAACGAAAACGGGATGATGTTGATGCAATTTCTTCCACGTGTGCCTCGGATCTTCTGCAAAAACAACGAATATCAGAGAGACGCAGGGATCTGTCCCTGCACGCGCACTACGATGATTAAGTTAGAAAGCTATGTTTCTGTATATAGGAGAAAGGAAATTGCTTTAAGCAAAATCAAGGAGATTCAAGTTTTTCAGTTCCCCTCTTCTAAGTACTTACCTGGTGTATTTATAGGTTTATCCCTGGTCGAATCGGGTATCACGTTCAATCCGGGTTTGAGGGCTTTTCGGGTCTGAGGCCCAGGCGCGTGCCTGGGCTGCGACAGAGTCATTAGATACTCTGTCGCGACTTGAAGCTGGATGACTTGCTGGTGAGTTTGACAGGCGGCAGAGTTTTCTTGAACCTCTGCGGCGTCTCTGCAGTAGAGCTCTGTCGTAGTGCCTGCGGTAGAGCTCTGTCGCGCTAAATGCGGTAGAGGTCTATCGCGACCTACTGTGTCTCATAGAGACTCTACGATAGAGTCTCTATCGCTTTAGAGACTCTGTCGCATGAGAACTCTATCGCCTGGGGACTCTGCCGCCAACGGTCTCTATTGCCCCTCCTAACTGCCACGTGGCTTATATTGCATCTGACACGTGGCGATCTCTGGTTGGTCGATCCTTATACACGTGGACTTTGGTGATAGGACCACAATCACTAGTAAATACTGTTGCCCCCCACCATTCTCACGAACCGTCACTGATAGTATCACATTCTTATCGGCTTTGAGTTACAATTCAATATTAATACAGTATTAGTATTTGATTTTTAACGATAGTTGTGTGAAGCATACTTTATGCATGCGATCAATGCCAGTTAGAAGGGCTTTAAATTCCTTTGTATGCTTTTATCTTTTGTGAGAGAAGTATACAGATGCAAAGAATTAATTTACCTCTACTACCAGTCTCTTTTGGTAGCTTATCCAGGCAGTCATAAGGTTGAAGTACATAAACTCTCCTTGTCCAGCCCTGGAAGAAGAGAAAAACTTCCAGCATGACTGATAAGAGCCTGTGTCGTTAGCCAAAGTGACTGCCTGTGTACCACCGAACAACCCGAGAGCCTTATTCACTTTTCATGAACGTGTGCGGTACTTGATACCTAAAGCGAGCAGTCTCTCCTCTTCTGTCGGAATTTGATTTTAGTTTTTGAACTCCTGCCAGGCCACAGGCAAGTCATTCTTGGCTACATAACAAGACTCTAGTCTTCATGTAGGACCTCTCTTCCTTATCAATTTTGAAATAGATCTTTCTCCAACGGGATGCCTCAATTGCAATGCTATGGAGCCTCTATTTATAGCCAATGGTGAGGCTCTGGACATTGGGTTGCGATCATCTCATTCAATCAAGCTTCATGTCCTGGAATATATTCGGTTTTTTTAAATAGCCCAGACTATGGAACCCATCTTCAGTGTCAGTAATTGCTCTGTTTAATGATCATCCAATTTTCAAACTGCTAGGATCGCGACTCACATTTCCTTTTATCAATGAATGCTTATCCAATTTTCAAACTGCTAGGATCGCGACTCACATTTCCTTTTATCAATGAATGCTCACTGCCATCCTGACTCTTTGCAATTTCCAAAGGTTTATGCGAAATGAGTTTGTGCCATTCCCTGTCCTTTTCTTTTACATTACTCTTTTTTTGAATAACCAATTTCTTGTGTACAGCGTTTTACTTATTATTTATGTTCTCTCAGTATTAGTGGATAGTAACTGTTCTGACTTTTGCTTAATACTTAAAAGGGCGACAGTGCGGAACAAAATCTTTAAAGCAATATCTGATTTCAAATCAAGTTGTTTGGTTTTGCAAGTATGATAAAAAAATGATAAAATAAAATAAAAGATAATAAAAGTACACCACGTCTTAGAGGAAAAAAACAGGTAGAAGATCGAGTTTATCGCATTAGAAACAATATTGCGAAAGATATAAATTATACTGTTTAAACAATTTTGTTTTTAAATATTTTTGATTCTGCAAGACTTGTAAAACACTAAAAAATACTTAATTAGTGGATAACTACGTAAAAAAAGTGGAATTAATCCCTTTTAATAAGGACTAAGTATGATTTATGAAAGTGGATAACTATTTTGTTTATAGAAACTCTGTCAAATTCTTTTTCTGACTTAAAGTATTAGAGTACTTACGCAAAAAAAAAAAAAAAATCTTTGCACCTCTCTAATTATTATTTTTTTTTTCAAAATCTTTGATAACACATGATATAAAAATCAAAACAAAAACATCATCAGTTCGTCATCGCTGTGTATGACTACAACAGCACTCTTTTAAGGAAAACAAAATGAACGTCACCTCTTCAATCTTTTCCCTCCTCTCCCGTCCATCATCTTGTTATTCCGATTCGGGTATCAAGCCAAGGCCATATCTCTTTTGACAACTCAACCACAAGTCAATTCTCTTATTTGGCTCTGCCTGTGCAGTGTTAATTCGTGTAAAAGGGCCACTTGTCATTTTGCAAATGCAGTTAAGGATTGTTATTCCCTTTGACTTGTTTTATACCTTTTCCCATCCGTTCATCTGCAGTCTTTGGAATCTGAAGAATAGCATATTACATTTTCATGGGAGAGGAGGAGGATGCGTCAAGCATAAGTCTCAGTAGCATCTTCAGGCCCACTTGCTGAATCCTTTTACAGTCATATATGCATTTGGAATAATTCATTAAGGTGTTTGTCGCCTGATTTTGCCTGTGCTGTGACTGCGCCTATGATTTTTGATTAATAAGCAGACCATTGTGTGGTATTGGATTACTTTTTTTTTATGGGTAAACTCCAAATAATCAAATTATGGAAAACAAATTCTTAAATAAAAAGAAAAATCATAACTAACAAATCCAATAAATCTTTAACTCAGGTCATCAAAATCAAAACCTTAAAAAAAAAAAAAAAAAAAAGAGTTTGCTTCCATATCAAAAATTAAAACCAAAACCCAATTTAGTAGCCACTGTAGTTGCTTTCTAATAGAGGTAATTTACATCAAGTCCACATAGGCAGCATTAGCTAACGAGTGACAATCACGTGTCAAGTCACAATGCCACTTGGCATGTGCCACGTGGCAATCACCGAAGAGCTAAGGACAGACCTCTGCACCATGCGATAGACCTTTGCACCCCTGGTGCAAGCTCAGACCTCTGCACCTTGTGGTAGACCTCCGCACCCCTGGTGCAAGATCAGACCTCTGTACCCTGCAGCAGACCTCTGTACCCCTGGTGCAAGCTCAAACCTCTGTACCTTGCGACAGATTTATGCACCCCTAGTGCAAGATTAGACCTCTGCACCCTGCTGCAGACCTCTGCACCCCTAGTGCAAGCTTAGACCTCTGCCACAAGGTGGTAGACTTCTGAACCCTACAACAGAGGTCCTCGGAGCTCTGCACCCTTGGGACTGAGCTCTCAGAACTCACTTTTGATAGCCCAGTCGTGCGGCTGGGCCTCAGAACATGGAATGCCCAAAACGATAAAAATTTTAGGCTCAAATACCTATAAGTCTTGAGCTTATTGAAGCCACACAAGAGACATCTATAAATACCCCATAGGTATGATTAAAAAACCCTAAGCTCTATTTTGTTGACTAAGACTCTGCTTAAACACATTTTTCTGACTTAAGCATAGGAGCGCGTGTGCAGGGATAAATCCCTACGCCTCTCTGACCTTGACTATTTTTGCAGAATCTTCAGTACACGTGGAGAAGACGACAAGGAAGATTACATCAGTATTAGTTCATTGTTGTTGAGAGCAACAACACCTTCATTAGAGAAACAGGTAGCGGTGCATGCTCAGAAGCAACCACCATACTTGTTGCTGTCGCTGCCTCAACACCTTTTGCCATAATCCTCACCATAGGTCCATTACTCCCATATAAACCAAAGCTTCATTTTTGTTTCTAACTAAAGTATCATGAAGGGAAACAAAAACCCATGACAAAAAACATTAATTTTAATTAAAAAAACTCACAATTTGAATTTAGAAAATAAAACTCAATTCAAAGAAAAAAAATCCAAATCTAAACAACATTTGACATGGGGTCAGACCATTCATCCTTCATGAAGGAGTAACAAGTAAAATTTAAAACTCAAAGTGAAAAAGAACAGTAGGAACTTTACCAATGTAAGTTCTTAATTAAAAACCTTCTTATAACAACAAAACTAACGAAATTATTTTCCATTGAAATGTATGAGTTGTAGTTATTTTTTCTAGATTTTTATTTTGATGAGAAGAGTTAGAGATTTGAAAAGATTGGAGAGAGAGAAAAAGAAGAAAGAAAAAAGAAATTTGAGAGTCTTATTGCTCTCAACAACAATGAACTAATGCTGATGTAATCTTCCTTGACGTCTTCTCCACGTGTACTGAAGATTCTGCAAAAACAGTCAAGGTCAGAGAGGCGCAGGGATTTATCACTATGCACGCACTCGATGCTTAAGTCAGAAAAAAGTGTTTAAGCAGAGTCCTAGTCAACAAAATAGAGCTTAGGGTTTTTTAATCATACCTGTGGGGTATTTATAGATGTCCTATGTGTGGCTTCAATAAGCTCAGGACTTATAGGTATTTGGGCCTAAATTTTATCGTTTTGGGCCTTCCATGTTCTAAGGCCTAGGCGCGCGACAGGGCTATCAGAAGTGAGTTCTGAGAGCTCAGTCCCAGGGGTACAGAACTCTGAGGACCTCTGCCGCAGGGTTCAAAAGTCTACCACCCTGCAGTAGAGGTCTAAGCTTTGCACTGAGGGTGCAGAGGTCTGCTAAGGGTGCAAAGGTCTGATCTTGCAGCAAGGGTGCAGAAATCTGTCGCAGGGTACAGAGGTCTGAGCTTGCACCAGAGGTGCAGAGGTCTGTCGCAGGGTGCAGAGGTCTGGGCTTGCACCAGGGGTGTAGAGGTATGCCACAGGGTGTAGAGGTTTGTCCTTAGCTCTTCGGTGATTGCCACGTGGCTCATGCCATGTGGCATTGTGACTTGACACGTGGCTGTCACTCGTTAGCTAATGTTGCCTATGTGGACTTGATATAAGTTACCTCTATCAGAGAGAAAGAAAAGGAGAAGAAGAGATTTGAGAGAGATAAGAGAAAGAGAATAAAAAAGATTTTAGGGAGAGAAAGAAAAAATGGCTTTTGGATTGTGGAAAAAAAGAGAAAGGATAAATTTTTTTCTTTTCCACAATTTTTAATGATGTTCACCCTTTTGGGAATAAGATAGAATCATAGGGTTATGAATAGGATAAAAAAGTTCAAGGGTTCAATGTTGAAAATATCTATACCATAAGGGTGTATATGATTCATTGCTTCAATTGGCATAGAAATGACGTGCTTCAGCAAGTGCATTGTTTCGAGTGGATTTGGTTATATTTTAAGTTTACAGTAGTTTCAGGTTTAGATTATATTGAGTTTTTATATTTGTGGTTTTGGATAGTTTTGAGCTTGAGTTTTGTTTTGTTTAAATGATTTTGAGTTCGGGTATTTACAATTAAGCTCGAGCTTCTCGAGTTTGGATAGTTTTGGATTCGATTAGATTCGAGGAAGTGCGTTTACTTTTAAATTTTATAAGTTATACACATTTTTTTTATAATTTTAAATGTAATAATTAATTTATTTTTTATAATTAAATAAAAATATAATAGAAATACTATTGTTAAAATTTTAAAAATTACTAAATAGTTATAGTAATTTAAATTTTTATATTTTGAAATTTACATTATTCAACATTAATGGTTACATACTTATATTTTTTAATTTTTACTAAATTTGCTATTATATATAAATATAATTAATGATTATAAAGAATAAATTTTTTAACTAAGTTAAAATAAATTTATAATGAAACTATAGAAAAGTAAGAATCCAAAATTATTGGCTATATAAAAAACAAAATCATTTCAAAGATTTTATATAAATGACAACATTTATATTTTATATAAGTAGTATTTGTAAGACCCGTCTTTTTTGTTGCAACCTTATGAATTCATAAGTAATACATATGTATTTGTAATATGAAGCATAAGTGATGTAAAGTCCATAAATTCAAGGTACACACTTGTAATAAGAGTTTGCGATATACGTACAAGTTTCATTATGTATGAATACGAAAAAATTGACTTTTATATGTGATGTATGTGATTGGAACTCAAAATGAGTAGTGCAGCAAATGGAATGAAAGTTGCATAAGTGCATAAACCTTTGCACTTCCATTTGGTTTTGTGTTGTATACCTTTGGTTATACAATGAATGCACACAAGTTTTAATGTGTATAAAGTATGAATGGATTCAAGTCTCAAAGGTGGTAGGATGAAAAAATGACCATGACAGTAATTAAGGATTGTTTGTTGTGAGTTACTGTAGAAAACTGCAGCAAAATCTGGAAAATATGAATGCTAGATCGATCTTATAGGATGAGAAATCGATCTGGAAGAGCCAAAAATACTCTTCTTCGAGCTATGGAATAGGCCAGATTGATCTCCAATAGGGCCCGATCGATCTGCTAAATATTCTGTAAAGAAGAAATCGATCCTTGCGGCAAGCGGATCGATTTCCTTAGCTCTCGGGTTAGAGCAGATCGATCTCCCCTAAATGTAGATCAATCTCCTTAACTCTCTGCCTGAGACAGATTAATCTAAAGCCCTCGACAGATCCATCACATGCTTGAAAAATGTCGAGAAACTGAAGGATTTAAGAGGACCAAATCGATATCATGCCTCGACAGATCGATCTCATTAAGGTAACTCTATAAATGTAATGACCCTTGAGCCTTGAAAATTTGGAGGATTTTTTTTTGAACTTAAATTCCCACTTATTCCCATATTTCCTTAGGTTATATTCCTGTTCAGTGTCAATTCATTTTCCTAATTCTTTATCCATAATTATATTTAAATTCCATGTTTTGACTTATATGGCCGATAGAAATTTCGGTACCATAACGGCTTATATATAAGCCTACCCACCTGCAAACCAATTGTTTTAACAATCCTAGATATCCACAACTACCAAGCAAGCTTTCCAAAGCCACATCCACAACCCAATACATCCACTTCAATTCAAGACCAATCATCTTAAGACATAATCCCAAAAAGTAATATTCTTTACATCTGTTTTATTACAAATTACATCCTAGCAAAATATTTCTAAAATATGTCTGTGCATACAAAATATGTCTGGTAAAGGAATGTAATTGTATACCTTTTCTGCGTGTACAAAAAGTAGCCTAGGGTAGCTCTTTCCCACCAGCCTACGTCGTGTACGCGGTAGGTAGCGCCTACCGATCACTGCAAATAGTCTAAAAGGTAGAGGGGTGAGCTTTCGGGAAAAAGCCCAGTAAGAAAATGCATTTAAAACGGTCTTAGTGATTCAAATATATAGAAAACATAATAATACGTACAATGACTTCTCTCTGAAACTAATATAAAGGACCTTCGAAATTAAGAAAATCGAAAACATCATGACTCAAAACGTAACTCTTTAAGTACTTGAACTTAACAGTCATCACATAACCTTTCGTATATTCGAAATTCCAAAAACATAATTACATGTAAAATCACATATCATAAAGTCAAATTTGAAAACAGAGTTTAATTAAGATAGAGACTACATTGGCCAATATGATTATCATGCATTTATAACAAAGTCATCCTCCGTAGAGGGAATTCAGAACCTATGACCATGGTAGGGCTGTAGACGTGATTAAAGTCGTACAGCGTTTAGACACCCGAGGTAGAATTCAGACGCCATAAAGGCGAAGTTCAAACGCCACAAAGGCGAAGTTCAGAAGCCACACAGGCGAAGTTCAGACGCCACACATACGAAGTTCAGACGCCATACAGGCGAAGTTCAGACGCCACAAAGGCGAGCATGATAAGCGTTAGCATACAACATAAGTGGCCCTTAGTCTCAAAACGTACTATAGTTTTCATATATAAAAATATCGAAATACAACCATCTTATTCAAAAGACAATTTTAAAGAACATGCTCTTATTCAGAAGTCAAATTCAGAAATATGCAATTATTCAGAATACAAATTCAGAGAACATGTTCTTGTTCAGAAAAAAAATTCAGAAACATTCTTTTATTCAGAAAAACTAATATAAAAAATCACGTTCTTACTTAGAAAACAAAAGAAAAAAACATGCTCGAAAATCATTGTTCAGATCTTTGTAAGTTTTTCTTAATCATGGTTCAGAAAGTAAACTATTACCATTTTAAATTACACCCCCTTACCTCGATCTATCGAAAATTCTGAGTTCGAGTGGTGACGCCTCCCAGTACCTCTTTTAATTCCTTCTACGATTCTCCTACACCGAAATTGTATACTTAGTATCCTATTCATCCGAATTTTCCATAATGCGTCAGAATCGCAACCTTATTCGTTACTACTTCGTGTGTGCGTATAATCGTACATACCTAGGCTAATACATGTGTGCTTATATTATTTATCTATTTTTTTTGTATGCACATATACTAACACGCACATTTATTATATGTACACACACACACACACACACATATATATATATATATTTCATCATTTATTTCTATTATTTATTATTACATTTTCTTTTTCTCTACTTTTTTATTTCTCCCTTTTTTATCTCACACGTATTTTAATTTACACTTACATGCTTATATCCCAACATATATATATATATATACATGTATATTATATTTATATATATATTTATATTACCTTCCTTCCCCTTTCTTTTCCAATTTCCAGCTTTTCTTTCCCTTTTTGTTTCTTATTTCCTTTCTCTTTTTCCTTTCTTTTTCTTGCCTATTGCTCATTGCTCTTTTCTTCCTTCTCCAGCTACCGTTATTGCTTTCTCACCTCCCCACCGATTTCTTCCTCTACTCAGTTTCCATCATCATCATTCGATCACCCTTTGTGCTTCCCCGATCCCCTGTTTTCAGCTTTAGCTCTCGGGTTATGCTTCTCTTCACTCTCGGTTTGCTCTCTCTAACTCTCGGTTTGCCTCCCTTCAGCCCCTCTATTCCTCGGGTCTGTTTCAGCCCAGTGGCTCTCGATCTTTGCTTTAATTTCCAGCTTCAGTTTGCTTGGATCCTTAGCTTCGGTCTGCTTCAATTCCCTTTCCCGTCGGGTCGGCTCCAGCTCCAGCCTCGGTTCTGCTTTAGCCTTTCTCTTCCTCTCCCTTGCTTCGTCCAGCTCTCACTTATGTCTCTCTTTCCCTGTTTCCTCGATCTACTTCTTCTCTTCACTCTCGGTTCTACTTCAGTCTCGATCTTGCTTTAGTTCGGCTTCCTCGGTCTATTTCTTCCTTCAACTCTCGGTTTGCTTCACTTCCTTTCCTTTCTTCCTCCCCTTTCTCCCTTTCCTTTCTTCTTTCTTTTCTTTTGTTTCTTCCTTTCCTTTCTTGTTTCTTTTCTTTTGTTTCTTCCTTTCCTTTCTCGGCCAGCCCAGCTTTCCTTTTTTTCTTTGATTTCCCACTCAGCCGAGATAACTCTACTTTTGAAAGTGAAGAGTGCGGAATTGGCTTTCTTTGGAAGCCAATTCCGTACACTTCCTTATATATTATATATATATATATATTATATTATTGTATATATATATATTTGTTTGTTTATTTAGTTTGTTTTGTTTTATTTTATTAATAACCTATATTTCATAAGATATATATATACATTATATATATATATTATTTATTTATTTCAATTTGTCTTAGTGTATATATATATATTAAAAGATTATTTAATTGTACAATATTCATGTTTTCATAAAACTTTCATTACTTCAAAACAAAAATATTCTTAGGATCTCATCATTCCTTATAAATCCACACTATAGGCTTCACATAAAATTTTCCAACTAACCAAAATTTTTCAATCTCTCCATGCTTGCATTTGCTTCATCACTTCTTGTATTTCGGGTTTCTCGGCTCCCATGCTCCTCGAGCTCTACAACGAATATTCGCACTTCCATTAAAACATATTATTTTTATTTTTATATAGTCTAACTAAATATAGGAATTTTGTGGTGTTTACATTCTCCCCTCCTTAAAAGAATTTGGTCCTCCAAATTCATTCGGGTCTATCAGAATAGATGTGGGTACTTCTCCTTCATGAGGCTCTCTAGCTCGCATGTGGCTTCTTAAATCGAATGGTGTTGCCAAAGAACCTTTACCAGATGTATCATCTTCGATCGGAGTACCTTTTCCTTTCTGTCCAAAATCCGAATAGGTTGCTCAACGTAGCTCATATCCTCTTTAATGCTTAAGGGCTCATACTCAATGATGTGTGAGGGATCCGAATTATACTTCCTTAACATCGAGACATGGAAGATATTATGTACACCAAAAAGCTACGGTGATAAGGCAAGTCTACAAAAGGACTAATGAAGTGTGGACTCAATTTCCCCTTCTTTCCAAACCTCATAATACCCTTGCTCGGAGATACCTTAAGAAACACGGAGTCCCCAATCTGAAACTCAAGTGGCCACCTATACTTATCCACATAACTTTTCTGCTTACTTTATGCGGTCTTAAGTCTATCACAGATTATCCAAACACCTTCTGCTGCCTGTTCCACCACCTCGGGAGCCAAGATCTTTCTGTCGCCCACTTCTTCCCATGCCACAGGAGACCTATATCTTCTACCATACATAGCCTCATATGGTGCCATCCTGATGCTAGCATGATAGCTGTTGTTAGAAGCAAACTCTATAAGAGGCAGATGATCATCCCATGAGCCCTTAAACTCCAAAACGCACGCCTTCAACATATCCTCTAAGGTCTAAATGGTCATCTCGGACTGACCATCGGTCTGAGGATGATAGGCTATGCTCAAATTAAGCGGAGATCCTATAGCTTCTTGAAAATGAACCCAAAATCTGGAAGTGAATCGAGAATCTCTATCTGATGTAATGCTCACGGGAGCCCCATGCAACCGAGATATCTCCTTTACATACAACTCTGCTAAAGCATTTAAGGAGTCTGTACTTTTGATGGCTAGGAAGTAGGCACTCTTAGTCAATCTATCTACAATCATGCAGATTGCATCATGCCCCTTTCGGGTCCTTGGTAAACCCATAATAAAGTCCATAGTAATGTGCTCCCATTTTTAAGTAGGCACTGGAAGAGACTTGAGTAATCCCGCTGGCCTTTGGTGTTCAATCTTAATCTACTGACAAATTAGACACTTGGCCACAAACTCAGCTATATCTCTTTTCATACCAACCCACCAATACATCTTCCGTAAATCATGGTACATCTTAGTGCTTCTGAGTGCATGGTGTACTGAGAACAATGAGACTCCTTTAAGATCCTTTGCCGTAGGGCATCATCGTTTGGGACACATATACGACCCCTGAATCTCATCAACCCGTCCTCACTGACCACGAAGTCTGACTGTATGTCATGTTTTGCCTGACTGACCATGTCCAATAATTTCTGATCACCCCTCTGTCCAGTTCTGATCTGATCTAGTATACTAGGTTCAATCTGCAAACTAGCTATAAACCCAACATCTGCTGTTTCCACACTAACACTGAGTTTAGTAAACTGCTCCAACAACTCCCATTCTCTAACCATCATAAAAGAAATCATCCCCTTCCTACTCAAAGCATCTACCACTACGTTTGCCTTGCTCGGGTGATACAGAATCTTGCAATCATAATCCTTGAGGAGCTCTATCCACCGTCTCTGTCTCATATTCAGCTCTTTCTGGTCAAAAATGTACTTCAAGCTCTTATGGTCAGTGAAAATCTAAAATCTTTCTCCATACAGATAATGCCGCCATATCTTCGAAGTAAAAACAACCACGGCTAACTCCAAGTCATGGGTGGGGTAATTCCTTTCATCGTTCTTAAGCTGGCGAGAACCATATGCGACCACTCTCCCATGCTACTTAAGTACACACCCCAAGCCCTGGTATGATGCATCACTATATACTGCATATCCTCTAGATCCACTCGGAATAGTTAATACTGGGGTAGTGGTCAACTTCTGCTTAAGTTCTTGGAAACTCAGCTCACACTGATCATCCACTCAAATGGAACATCCTTGCGTATTAACTTAGTCAGTGGAGCGGCAATCTTGGAGAAACCTTCAACAAACCTCCTGTAATATCTAGCTAATCCCAAAAAACTCTAGATTTTGTAACAGTTTTCGGCCTCTCCCAATTGAGTACTGCCTTAACCTTAGACGGATCCACTGACACCCCGTCCGTAGAAATAATATGGCCCAGAAATGCTATTTGCTCCAACCAAAACTCACACTTATCCAACTTCCCATACAACTGCTTCTCTTTGAAAGTCTGGAGCACTACTTTCAAATGTTGCTCATGCTCCTCTCAGGACTTTGAGTATATCAGAATATCGTCGATGAAAACTATGACGAACCGATCTAGATACTCCCAGAACACCTCATTCATCAGGCTCATGAATGCAGCTGGGGCATTAGTTAGACCAAAGGGCATCACGAGGAACTTATAGTGGCCATATCTCGTTCTGAAGGCCGTTTTTGAAACATCCTCCTTCCTAATCCTCAATTGGTGATAGCCTGATCGTAGGTCAATTTTTGAGAACATTGTAACCCCTCTTAGTTGGTCAAATAGATCATCTATTCTAGGCGAGTGATACTTATTCTTGATTGTGGCCTTGTTCAGCAGCCTATAGTCTATGCATAACCTGAGACTACCGTACAAATAATACCGGAGCTCCCCACGGGGATACACTTGACCTAATGAACCCCTTGTTTAGTAGGTCTTGCAACTGCTTTTTTAGTTCCTCAAGTTCAATAAGGGCTATCCGGTAAGGAGACTTCGAGATTGGCTGAGTCTCTGGTGCCAAATCTATAGTGAATTCCAACTATCTCTCGGTGGTAGTCTCGGTAGTTCATCAGGAAACACATTCAGGAACTCGCATACCACTGATATGTCCTGAATACTTGGACATTCCCGACTAGTATCAGAGATGAATGCAACATAACCTTCACATTAACACGTTCATAAAAAATTTTCATCAATAATCAAAATCATAAACTTTATTCCTTAACTGCAAAGCATACATCAAACTTACTAGGTAAGGAGAAGGTTACAGTCTTAGTGTAGCAGTCTAAACTTACATGGTTGGTGGCTAGCCAATCCATACCCAAAATTACATCAAAGCCATACATGTTCAACAGGATTAGATCTACTAATATAATCCTATCCCCTACCTGAATTTCATAATTTCTATACACCATATCAGTCTTTTGAGATTTATACATGGGTGTGATAATGTGTAATGTAAAATCTAAAGGTTCAGGCTTAGTATACAGATTACGTGTAAAATGTGGTGATATGAAAGAGTGTGTGAAACCTGAATCAAATAGTACACATGCCTCATGATTGCAAATTAAAAGCTTACCCCGAATGGTCTCAGTGGAGGCATCAGCAGTCTCTCTGTCTAAAGCAAAGACTTTCCCATGAGTGACAGGCTTCTTGCCCTTCTCCGCTGTGGTAGCCTATCTCTATGGGATTTACCTCTAGGGAGCTTGTCTCTCGGGTTGTCATGGTTGCTCTAGAGGCTGTGGAACTTTGTTCTGTGGGCAATCTTTAATCAGATGTTCCCTCTGTCCACACCTAAAGCAGCTCCCTGAGGACCGGTGACACACACCTCTATGGAATTTACCACAACTATTACACAATCTCTCGTACTGTTGGAAGCCTCTGGTAATTTGTGGAGTAGCTATAGGAGCCGTGGACCTATCAATCCTAGCCCGAGACTCATTTGCCCTCTATCTCTTGGTCTGGCCCCTTCAAAAACCATGTCTGGCAGACTATGTCCTCTTACCTTTATCGTCACTCTTCCCTCGAGAGCTATACTCAGGCTGTGTAATATCTAAACCCCTCTCGATCATCTGTGCCCTATCTAGATCATCTCTGAATCTCATAATCTATAATCCCAACAGCCTGTCCTGAATAGTTGGCCTCAACCTAGACAGGAACCTCTCATTATGACGCTCTTCATTTCTGAATGTCTCAGGGTCATATCTCATCAGCATAGTAAACTTGCTCTCGTACTCATCCATAGTCATACTGCTTTATACCATATTCAAAATGTCAGTCCGCATCTTCTGTTGGGTAGCTCGTGGAACATACTGCTCTCTGAATGCTAACAAGAATGCATCCCAACCAATCACCGGATGCTGAGCAGTCAAAAGGATCTTGGTGGATCCCCACCAGTATTCTGCTTGGCCCTTCAACATGTATGTGGCCATATAGACCTTTTCTACATCGGAACACCCCAGATAGTCAAAATCTTCTCCAGGTTTACTAGCCACTCTTCAGCCTCTATCGGATCCTTAACCCCCTTAAATGCTGCAGGCTTCATCTTTAGGAAATCCCTCATTTTACCAATGTCCCTTTCTTCAGTTCGAGTCTGTGTAAGTGGCTGAGGTGCCATAGGTACTGGGAGACCTGGGGAGGAGGAGGTGGTAACTGTGGAGGAGATGGCATCGGAGTAGGAATCGATACTATGCCAGCTGAGTCAGTAGTATTTTCCCCTAAGTGTTGGGCAACCATCGCAGCTATAGATTCCAATCCTTGCTTGAGGCATTGCTCCAACCGCTGTTCAAACTGAGCCATAGGAGTATTAGGGCTCTCTGGCTGCGGTGGAGGAGGTGGAGGTGGCTGAGCCTGCCTCCGAGTGTGTCCTCATCTTCCACTCGTTATGCAAGTGATCTAATACCTACGTAATCCAAAGATCAAATCTTATATTCATTAGGTATACATTGCCTACAACTAGACAAGCACATACATTTGTGATGTAATTTTATCCTTATTTTCGACATTGACAGTACTAGATAACCTTCACTCTGATACCACCTTTAACTGTAACGACCCTTGACCCTTGAAAATTTGGGGGATTTTTTTAACTTAAACTCCCACTTATTCCCTTATTTACTTAGATTGTATTCTTGCTTAGTGTCAATTCATTTTCCTAATTTTTTATCCATAATTATATTTAAATTCCATGTTTTGATTTATATGGCCGATAGAAATTTCAGCAGCATAACGGCTTATATATAAGCCTACCCCTGCACACCAATTGTTTTAACAATCCTAGATATCCATAACTACCAAGCAAGCTTTCCAAAGCCACATCCACAGCCTAATACATCCATTTCAATTCAAGACCCATCATCTTAATTCATAATCCCAAAAAGTAATATTCTTTACATCTGTTTTCTTACAAATTACATCCCAGCAAAATATTTTTAAAATATGTCTGTGCATACGAAATGTGTTTGGTAAAGGAATGTAATTGTATACCTTTTCTGCGTGTACAAAAAGTAGCCTAGGGTAGCTCTTTCCCACCAGCCTACGTCGTGTACGCGGCAGGTAGCGCCTACCAATCACTGCAAATAGTCTTAAAGGTAGAGGGGTGAGCTTTTGGGAAAAAGCCCAGTAAGAAAATGCATTTAAAATGGTCTTAGTGATTCAAATATATAGAAAAACATAATAATAAGTACAATGACTTCTCTCTGAAACTAATATAAAGGACCCTCGAAATGAAGAAAATCGAAAACATCATGACTCAAAACGTAAATCTTTATGTACATGAACTTAACAGTCATCACATAACCTTTCATATATTCAGAATTCCAAAAACATAATGACATGTAAAATCACATATCATAAAGTCAAATATGAAAATAGAGTTTAATTCAGATAGAGACTACATTGGCCCATATGATTATCATGCATTTATAACAAAGTCATCCTCCATAGAGGGAATTCAGAACCTATGGCCATGGTAGGGCTGTAGACGTGATCAAGGTCGTACAACGTTCAGACACCTGAAGGTGGAATTCAGACGCCACAAAGGCGAAGTTCAAACGCCACACAGGCGAAGTTCAGACGCCACACAGACGAAGTTCAAACACCACAAAGGTGAGCAAGAAAAGCGTTAGCATATAACATAATTGGCCCTTAGTCTCAAAACATACTATAGTTTTCATATATAAAAATATCGAAATACAACCATCTTATTCAAAAGACAATTTCAGAGAACATGATCTTATTCAGAAGTCAAATTCATAAATATGCAATTATTCAGAATACAAATTCAGAGAACATGTTCTTGTTCAGAAAACAAATTCAGAAACATACTTTTATTCAGAAAAACCAATTTCAGAAATCACGTTCTTACTCAGAAAACAAAAGCAGAAAACATGATCGAAAATCATTATTCAGATCTTTTTAAGTTTTCCTTAATCATGGTTCAGAAAGTAAACTATTAACGTTTTAAATTACACCCCCTTACCTCGATCTATCGAAAATTCTGAGTTCGAGTGGTGACGCCTCCAAGTACCTCCTTTAATTCCTTCTGTGATTCTCCTACACCAAAATTGTATACTTAGTATCCTATTCATCCGAATTATCCATAATGCATCAGAATCGTAACATTATTCGTTACTACTTCGTGTGTGCGTATAATCGTACATACCTAGGCTAACACATGTATGTTTATATTATTTATCTATTTTTTCTGTATGCACATATACTAACACGCACACTTTTGTTACATATGTATATATATACATATAAGTATAAACTCACATATATATATAGTTCATCATTTATTTCTATTATTCATTATTACATTTTCTTTTTGTCTTCTTTTTTATTTCTCCCCTTTTTATCTCACACCTATTTTAATTTACACTTACATGCTTATATCCCAACATATATATATATAAATTTTACCTTCCTTCCCCTTTCTTTTCCAATTTTAAGCTTTTCTTTCCCTTTTTTTTTTCTTTCCTTTCTCTTTTTCCTTTCTTTTTCTCGGCTATTGTTCACTGCTCTTTTCTTCCTTCTCCAGCTAACGTTGTTGCTTTCTCACCTCCTCGCCGATTTCTTCCTCTGCTTGGCTTCCATTATCATCATTTGGTCACCCTTTGTGCTTCCCCGATCCTCTGTTTGCAGCTTTAGCTCTCGGGCTCTGCTTCTCTTCACTCTCGGTCTGTTCTCCCTCACTCTCGGTTTGCCTCCCTTCAGCCCCTCTCTTCCTCGGGTTTATTTCAGCCCAGTGGCTCTCAGTCTTTGCTTCAATTTCCAGCTTTAGTTTGCTTCAATCCCCAGCTCTGGTCTGCTTCAATTCCCTTTCCCTTAGGGTTGGCTCCAGCTCCAACCTCGGTTCTGCTTCAGCCCTTCTCTTCCTCTCCCTTGCTTCGTCCAGCTGTCACTTGCGTCTCTCTTTCCCTGTTTCCTCGGTCTACTTCTTCCCTTCACTCTCGGTTCTGCTTCAGTCTCGGTCCTGCTTCAGTTCGGCTTTCTCGGTCTACTTCTTCCTTCAGCTCTCGGTTTGCTTCCCTTCCTTTCCTTTCTTCTTTCTTTTCTTTTCTTTCTTCCTTTCCTCTCTTGGCCAGCCCAGCTTTCCTTTTTTTTTCCTTTGATTTCCCGCTCAGCAGAGATAACTCTGCTTTTGAAAGTGAAGATTGCGGAATTGGCTTTCTTTGGAAGCCAATTCCATACATTTCCTTATATTATATATATATATATATAATATTATTATATATATATAATATTATTATATATATATATATATTTGTTTGTTTATTTAGTTTGTTTTGTTTTATTTTATTAACAACCTATATTTCATAACATATATATATACATTTTATTTATATATATATTATTATTTATTTATTTCAATTTGTCTTAGTATATATATATTTAAAAAAAAGATTATTTAATTGTACAATATTCTTGTTTTCATAAAACTTTCATTACTTTAAAACAAAAATATTCTTGGGATCTCATCATTCTTTATAAATCCACACTAAAGGCTTCACATAAAATTTTCCAACTAATAAACCAAAATTTTTCAATCCCTCCATGCTTGTATTTTCCTGCGACGTACGGAGTAGTGAAGAGTGGGGGACTTGAGCTCTAGGCCATATATTGTATTTGAGGTATATTTTAACATTTCATGTACCCAGATTAAAGTTGTATTTACAGACACTTGATGTACAATGATGTATAGGATGTATTAGGATTAAATTAAATCTGTATTGGGGATTGCATGCGCTATGGTATATGAAAATATTAGATGATGAGATCCTGAGGTGAAAGTCTTATAATATATATATGATGATGATGCATGACACTGCGCAGGAATGCACCTAGAATTGTGTATTGATGAAAAATAAGTTTTAAATTTACCTTATTTTTTGTGCTTTCGGGGCGTCACAGAGTTTTCTTATAATCAGAGCTTAGGGTGCTTAGTACTGTCAGTGTCGGTTAAGTGAATTAGAATACATCGCAAGTGTCTGTATAAGTCTGGTCATGAACTGAAATTGATGATCGAGATTTCAATCAAGTTTGATGTGTACGCACAGGAAATGTATTGAGATTGAAAAATGAGTGGACGACGAGGTCATTCGAAGAGGCAAGAAGAGCCACCTCCGCCACCTGCCCCACAACCAGAGAGTCCTAACTCTCAGTTTAACCAAATTGAGACAGATGTGCGGCAGGGTTTTGAGCAGATGGTAGCACTATTCATGTAACATTTTAGAGTTAATACCTAGGGTATTACTCCTGCACCACCACAAGGACCTCTCGCACCCCCAGTACTAATGGACTCGGTGCCCCCCACTACTTAGACCGATAATAGAAATATAGTCTGATTGAGAGACTTTTTAAAAATGAATCCACCCGCATTCAAGGGGAGAAAGGATCCCGTAAAGGCTGAGGAGTGGCTGACTGAGTTGAGAGTCATATTTGGCTATTTGGGATTCATTGATGCTGAGAGGGTCAGTATGGGTGCTTATATGTTGAAAGAGAGAGCCCGAGATTGATGGGATACTACCCAAAGTATTTTGATGTCTCGACAGGATGTGATTAGCTGGGAAGAGTTTCAGAAGGTCTTTAGAGCCCAATATGTATCATGAGCTACCTAGAGAAGGATGCAAGTTGAGTTTTCAAGTTTGGTACAAGGCGATATGTCTGTGGACGACTATGAGAGTCGATTTACCACTCTATTGAAATATGATCCAAAGACCTTTAAAGATGAAGAGCTCCGTACTGAGAGATTTGTCTATAGGCTGAAGCCCATCATCAAAGATCGATTGATAGGGTTGTGTATTATCGAGTTTGGAGATGCTCTGAGACGAGCACAAGAGATTGAGAGGGGAATCGAAATGGTACAATCCTAGAATGAGTTCAGAGTAGTGACTAGGGATAAGGGCAAAAGGCCAACGATTTCTCAGACAGATGTTTGGAGAGGTTCCTTTAGAAGAGGAAGGATTGAGTACAGAAAGGCAGATTTGTCAGACCCATATTTTTGTAGCTTGTACCTTATGATTCCTATGTGTATGAACACTATGTAATTATGGTTGAATCATAAGAAGAGTATTTACTAGACTTAAAGTGTTAGTGAAATGATTTAACACGCAAAAGCTACATAAAATACCTAATGTGAGTGATGAGTATCACAGGCTAAACCGAGTTATTCTAAATCATTCTGACTGAAAATAAGAATTAAAATGAAAGAGCATAAAGAGCTCATGAGGGAAAGTCAGCTTGATTTAGTCCCGAACATAGAAAACGAGAGTAAAAGCTAAAAAGGGTAAAATGGACCTTTTTAGCGAGAAAAGGTGTTTCGGGTATAATTATCCACCAGAAGCGGTTGGAATATAAAGCCGAGAGTGTAAGATATAAGATATGACACTTTCAGAATTTTAAGAAAAAGTTAACTTAGTCAATGGTTAAGGAAAAATGTCAACTATAGTTAAGAAAGTGGACTTTCACCATAGTTGACTAATCATGGTTAAAAATTAACCTAAGTGTGGAGGAAAATTTGGGGAAAAATATTCTTGGCCAGAATACAAGATAATCATCCCCAGAAGTAAGGAAAATTTATTCGAAAGGATTTCGGAATAAATTTAATGGTTAAAAACGTAATGGGCCAAAGGTGAAAATTTTGAAGCCCATTAAGGTATACTAAGCGTATATCAAAATTTTTAGGTCCTTAAGACCAAATTGTTGGACCAATTGATTGGCCAAATTTTGAGACAATTAAAGGCCCGAGACATAGGAAAAATTTCAGCTCGAAAGCCAATTACGAAAGCCCAAACCGAGAAGCCGAAATGGAAAAGCCCATGAGATAAATATCTAACCATAGTTAAAGTTAACTATGACTCATAAGGTGACTCATGGCTAAGGTTTGGAAAGTCAAGTATAATGGCTGAAAAGTAAAGCTTAATGGCTAAGTATGTGGCTTATAAATTCAGTCAAACCATTGTCATCTTCATCACACCAAATCCGGCTAGAAGAAGAAACCATTGAAACATATTTTCCAAGCTTTCTCTCACTAGAAATCACTAGGAATTAGGCATAATTGGAACTTGCATCCTTCATGGAAGTTGTTCCAAATTGAAAGGAGAGTGACATATGTTGGAATTGGCTATCAAGGAGCCATAGAGTACAAACCGAGAGCCTCCAAAGTTTCGGCCAAAAGGGTGAACACAACATTGGTATTTTTTCTAATTTCCAATTTCATATATGTTAATGTATGAATGATTTTAAGTATGTAGATATATGTTTTAAGCATTGAAACATATTAAATCACCATGAAATAGGTTAGGCCGAGAGTGAGTAATGGGAAATTAATTTATGTCAATATGATTTTAAGACATAAATGGATTAGTATACATGTATTAATGTAAATGGTGTAATTAGAATTAATCAAATTGATTAATTAATACATGTAATTTGTTGGCAATCAAGGTTTTTGATAAAATGCCTAAATGAACTATATGATGATTGGCAATGTTGCCTACCAAGTGTAATGCCTAAGTGAAATTGGCTAAATAATTGGCATGGATGGCATCCTATGGTAAAACCGAGGCATGGGTAGCTCTCGGCCATGGCCTGTGGTCGAGAGGCCCAATGGGCCAAGCCCAAATATTTTAGGCCCAATAAGGTGTAATGGGCCCAGAACAAAGCCCAATAGGCCCAACGAAAATAAATAGTAAAATGAAAATTAGCTTAAGGTATAGTTAGGCCCATTAAGGATTATTAAGGCCTATTAAGGGAAAATAGACTGTATTAATGTGTAATACAGTAGGAAAATTATAATTAACCTGTGGAATGGTTATTTACAGCTCCGGAGTTTACATTGAGAGCTGATCGGACTGTAAGAGTTAGCAGCACCGAGGAAGTGAGGTCACTTGACGTGATCCAAGGTAAGGGACTTTTACAAGTAATTAGAGATACCTGCACGTTTTTTCGTCTGCTTTTACATTCACTTAAAAACTCTGAGGGACAGAGAAAATGAATAATAATTATTGCGACCCGATAGTGGCAAATTACGATTTTGCCCCTAGTTAGTCAAAAAGTTAACTTTTGTGAAAAGTTGTAAAAAGCATGGAAACAATTATTGTGAGTGTTTAACTGTTGTTTAGCATGAAAATAAATAGATGGGCTAATGATTTTGTAGTTGATGTGAATTAAGCACACTTTATAGTGCTGATCTTAATATTTTGTAAACAATTCATTTTTAAAGAGACATCTATCATATTATATGAGAATGAACCGTGCTAGAGCACAGCTCGCACTGGATTTTATATATTTTCCACAGACATTAGTGCTGGATTTTGATACGCACTAGATTTTCATGACATGCATGATAGAGTACTGGAGTTTTACTCGTACTCAGCTTTAAATGATATATGCATGACAGAGTGCTGGAGCGATTAGCTCGTACTTGAGTTTTACATGAGATACATGACAGAGTATTGGAGCGTTGCTCGTACTCGATTCTTCATGGTTTATACATGACATAGTACTGGAGCTATTACTCGTACTTGATTTGATATTATGCATAGCATGGTACTGGAGCTATTGCTTGTACTTGATTTAATACATGAACTATGCATTGACCTAGTTGCTGGAGGTTTACTCACACTAGAGTTGAGTTTGTGATGTGAAACAGTGTTCGAGCATAGTGTCGACTGTGTGTCACACTCAAGGGCGCGCACTGGATGTGATATTATTTACATGTTACCCACTCATGCCGCATTCTCGTGTGACTGAGTGTCACATTTTGAGAGGATGGCCAGCATTAGGGTATTAGAGATGTGGTATGATATTCCACAGGTGCGAGGGCTAAGACCTATGGCAGGCACCTTGACTGTGATGTTGATATTCCATGGTTCCGAGGGCTAAGTCCTATGGTAGGCACCCTGGCCGTGATGTAGGGTCCACGGGTGTACTTTGTACCGTACCTGGGGGCGCGAGGAGTACGCTGTTCCGTGTGTTACGTATAGCTGGCGGCTGTAGTGGACTGACCATCCTCCCGTTGCAGCAGTGATGCCCCGTACACCGAGATCTGTGTTGCTTGGGATCACATTTCGGATGTGATCATAGTCCAGGATACTATTTACATTTAACCACAGAGTCTCACATGATATATCACATTGATTGACTGATTTAAATTGTGGACAGACCTGAGGGATGGGTCGAACTCCGATTTTATGATGTGAATTATTTAATGCCATATTTATTATGATTTAAATATACATGGCATGATTTCCATAAAGGCATGATTTATATGCGATGCATTGTTTTGCAGTACATGCCTACATTTGAGAAAGAAAGCATGATTTCTGTACATGTGATTTAATCTGTACAAGTATATATATTATATTTCAAGACATGTTTTTTAAAATGAGTTAAAGAAATAATGTTTTCAAGGCATAGCATTATTTTGAGTAGATAGTGTTGATATCTACTTGCTTGCCTGATTTCCTTACTGAGCGCTTTGTATGCTCACCCCCATTTCTTTACATCTCTCTACATAGCGCCAGTAGAGCGAGAGATATCGAGGGATAGTATTCCTGAGTCCACAGCTAGTTCCTCTCGATCGCCAGTATACATATTTTGTACAGTTGTGTATCTAAACATAAAAACAGCACAGTGATGTATACGATATATATTATGGGGAATGTATTTGTATTAGATTTTATATAATCTTACATGTATGATAATGGATGATGTGGTAAGTGAGGACTCTGACATCGAATCACAGCCCAACCATTAAAGAGAGGAAAGGTAAGTTAAAAATACGAAAAATTTGTAGTGGTTTTTGGTTAAGTCATGGATTGAGAATAGGGTCTTCACAGAATGGTATCAGAGCAGAGGTTGGTCTGATGTGAGTCGGTGTTAGAAAATAGAAAAGTGTACATCCCTATAGTACTGTGCTGTGTTTAGATATAACTGTGTATACCAGATAGGAGACAGATTAATTCATTATTATGAATGCAGGAACTTTGCCTATATGGAAAATACGGGTAGTAGTAGAGTTACGAGAGGTAGGGCTCGAGGCCGGGGAGATAGACCTCAGGGACAAGCTGCTGTCGAACCATTACTTACGCAGGAGACTTCAGGTGCTACTGAGCACCCGAGTGTGCAGAGAGTGCTTCATGAGATTAGAGCATAGTCTCGAGACTATTATAGAGATACTGGCACAGACGATGCCAGGTAGGCAGGGACAGGAGGCAGGAGCTGCGACATGAGAGGCAGTTGCCCCTGATACCCCTACGCAGACAGCAGATGCACAGAGGACTGTAGATACTCCTACATCCCCACCGATTTCGGGTGGTATTGGATTAGGGTATGGATGTGATCTGCATCGATTGAGAAAATTCCAGAAGTTTAGACCTCCATCCTTTAGTGGGATCAAGGACCCGTGGCTGCTGAGGAGTGGTTAGCAGAGCTGGAGAAGCTATATGGATTCTTCGAGTGTACGACCTCGGAGATGGTCGCGTTTGCTGCATTCCTACTGAAGGGAACTGCAGAGCATTGGTGGAAGTCCACCCGACCTATATTGAGATCCCGACACTGCACAGCGAAAACTATAGACAGAGTTTTTGGGACTAAACCAGGGGAGTTTATCTGTGGACGAGTATGAGACTCGATTCCTATCCCTAGGAAGATATGACTCGGATACCATGTATAGTGAGACCAGGAAGGTCCACAGGTTTATCGACGGGTTGAGACCAGTGTTACGGTCCAGGTTGGTCCCATTAGACACAGTGACCTATGAGGAAGCAGTGCGCAGGGCGCAACTGTGTGAGCAGGATTACGACAGGAATGCTTCCGAGTTTGGGAAGTTTAGCCGTAGCCGAGATATATAGAAGAAGAGGCCGACTAGAGATTTCAGTTATCAAGGAGGGAGGAGACTCTTCGGTAAGAGATCACGGGTAGAGAAGGCACGAGAGAGATATGCTAGACCTCCTTCTTATCTGACTGCAGCCCCAGCGAAAGGCATTGTCATGGGAGGACAAAGACCTACTGCAGATCAGTGCAGAAGATGCAGTAGATCACATGGAGATAGACCGTGGCCATAGAGTGCTATGGTATGTTTTCGATGTGGGAAACATGGGCATATGGCTAAAGAGTGCCAGGAGATATTTGTTACTGCACCACTGAGGGGCAGGGAGCCTGATAGAACTCCAGCTGGTACGTTGACTCAGAGACATAGAGCGATGGCAGAAGAGAAGGGGAAACAAGTGATGGGTCAAGGGCGAGTGCATGCTTTGGACCAGGGGACAGCTAATGCTTCATCGGATGTGATTCAAGGTAACATCCTAATTTATGATATTGAAGCATATGTTTTAATTGATCCTGGTGCCACGCATTCTTTTGTATCACCTTCATTTGCATGTAAATTAGCAAGACATGTAGAGCGTACACATTTATGTATGATGATGTTGATTAGTACGCCTATGAATAGTAGTTAAGTTGTAGAATATGTATATAATGACTGCAAGTTGAGAGTAGGGGATAAGGAGATGACAGCCAATCTAATATTACTAAGTATGAGTGACTTTGATATAATATTAGGAATAGATTGGCTATCTGTAAACCATGCTGTTTTAGATTGTTATGATAAGACAGTTATGTTTCCTAACCCTACTAGATATGTTGTAAAGTTTAATAAGAATAAATGAAAGGAGTAGTTATGGTTATTACATGATTACTGATTTGGAAAACCTTTAACATATCAAGGTTTCATTACGTACGTGGTAGATATGGATAAGGCACATCCGGAGTTGTCAAATATTACTGTGGTCAGTGAGTACCCATATGTTTTTTCGGATAAATTACCAGGGTTACCACCAGACAGAGAGATGGAGTTCTGCATAGATCTGGTACCTGGTATGGAGCCTATTTCGAGACCACCATATCGCATGGCCTTAGTTGAGCTGGAGGAGCTCAAGAGACAGTTACAGGAGCTGTTGGATAGGGGTTTCGTTCGACCGAGTGTTTCACCTTGGGAAGCACCGGTTCTATTTATGAGGAAGAAGGATGGGAGCCTCCGATTGTGTATAGACTATCGATTATTGAATAAGGCCACCATCAAGAATAGATACCCCATCCCACGCATTGACGACTTGTTAGATCAGCTTCAGGGAGCACAAGTCTTTTCCAAGAATGACCTGAGGTCTGGGTATCATCAGCTGAAGGTTCGGAGTGGAGATGTACCCAAGATAACATTTCGTACTCGATATGGCCACTATGAGTTCTTGGTCATGCCATTTGGATTGACGAATGCTTCAGCTGCTTTCTTGGCTTTGATGAACGATGTGTTCAAGCCATATTTGGACCAGTTTATTATCGTCTTCATTGATGACATATTGGTGTATTCGAGATCCAAGGAGGAGCATGAGGAGCATCTCAGGATCGTGTTGCAGACGTTACGAGAGCATGAGTTATATGCTAAGCTCAGTAAGTGTGACTTTTGGTTGTCACAGATCTCGTTTTTGGGACATGTTATATCGAGAGATGGTGTATCAGTTGATCCATCTAAGATAGAGGCTGTAGTTTAGTGGGAACAGTCGAGGACACTCACCGAGAGCAGGAGTTTTCTGGGTTTAGCTAGATACTATCGGAGATTCATTGAGGGATTTTTGAAGTTGGCTACTCCGTTGACATGACTTACTAGAAAGAGTGCACCGTTCATATCGAACCAGGATTGTGAGAAGAGTTTTGAGGAGTTGAAGCGTCGATTGACCACCACTCCGATTCTCACTATCTCTACCAGCTCAAGAGGATTTGCAGTGTATACCGATGCTTCGCATCAAGGACTGGGCTGTGTATTGATGCAGGATGGGAAGGTAGTTGCTTATGGATCTCGACAGTTGAAGGATCATAAGAAGAACTATCTGACCCATGATTTAGAGCTAGCAGCAGTAGTGTTTGCGTTGAAGGTATGGCGCCACTACATGTATGGCGAGAAGTTCCAGATATTTACCGACCACAAGAGCCTCAAGTATCTGTTCTCGCAGAAAGAGCTGAACATGAGACAGAGAAGATGGCTAGAGCTTCTGAAGGACTACGATTACGAGATACTTTATCATCCGAGTAAGGCTAACGTTGTAGCTGATGCCTTGAGTAGGAAGAGCCTGGGGATGGTATCGTACATGATGGTTAGGGAACATGATTTACTAGAGCAGTTTGCTAGCCTCAGTTTGGGAATCGTGCCTTCTGACATGGATACAGGCTATGTGATAGCTAGTCTACGCTTGGAGTCGGATCTGTTGGATAGTATCAGAGTGGCTCAGCAGACTGATCCATTTTGTATGGATGTGAGTAGTCAGATGCAGAAGGGCACAGTGACTGATTTTGAGTTGAGTTCGGACAGACTACTGAGGTTCAGAGGTAGATTATGTGTTCCCGAGGATCCAGGACTCAGAAGATTAATATTGGCAGAAGCTCATTCGTCGAGGTATACGTTACATCCAGGGAGTAACAAGATGTATCAGAACCTCCGAAAGGTATACTGGTGGTCAGGTATGAAGAGAGATGTAGCAGACTTCGTGGTAAAGTGTCTCGTATGTTAGCAAGTGAAGGTAGAGCATCAGAAACCTGCAGGGTTATTGCAGCCTCTACCTATACCGACATGAAAATAGGAGCATATCACCATGGATTTCGTGATGGGTTTACCGAGAACCCGCAGGAATCATGATGCTATATGGGTGATCGTTGACAGACTGACGAAGTCAGCCCACTTCCTAGCTATGAGAGCGACCGATACTCTGAGTTCATTAGCAGAACTGTATTAGTGAGCATAGTCTCTGATAGGGATTCCCGCTTCACATCCCACTTTTGGGGACATTTTCAAGAAGCCATGGGAACCCAGTTGAGTTTGAGCACCGCTTTCTATCCTCAGACAGATGGTCAGTCAGAGAGGACTATACAGACTCTGGAGGATATGTTGAGGGCATGTGTGCTAGATTATCGAGGCTCCTAGGATGACCACCTGCCACTAGCCGAGTTCGCCTACAACAACAGTTATCGTTCGAGTATCTGGATGGCACCGTATGAGACTTTGTATGGCCGTAGATGTCGTTCCCCTATTGGATAGGAAGAAGTGGGTGACCATAAGATTTTCACTCCTGACATGGTTACACAAGCATCTGAGGATGTCCACTTGGTTGTAGAGAGGCTGAGGACAGCTCAGAGCAGACAGAAGAGTTACGCTGACAGGAGACCTAGGCCACTAGAGTTTACAGTTAGTGAATCCGTGTTTTTGAGAGTTTCTCCTTCCAAGGGCATAGCGAGATTTGGGAAGAGAGGGAAACTAAATCCTCGCTATATTGGACCCTTTGAGATACTTAATCGAGTGGGAGATAAGGCGTATAGGTTGGCATTGCCACCGGACTTATCAGGTGTCCATAACGTCTTCCACAAATCGATGCTTCGGAAGTATCACCCGGATCCTTCACATGTGATTAGTTACGAGCCTTCGTAGCTCCGAGAGGATTTGTCATATGTTGAGAGACCGATTCAGATATTAGATAGGAAGGAGAAAGTATTGAGATCGAAGACCATTGGGTTAGTGAAGATTCTCTGGTAGCATCATACTTCAGAGGAAGCTACTTGGGAGCTAAAGAGTATGATGCGAGAGAAGTGCCCTCACCTATTTGGTGACTGACTTGGTTCTAATTTGGAGGATCAAATTTTCTGAGTAGGGGAGGATTGTCAGACCCATATTTTTGTAGCTTGTACCTTATGATTCCTATGTGTATGAACACTATGTAATTATAGTTGAATCATAAAAAGAGTATTTACTAGACTTAAAGTGTTAGTGAAATGATTTAACACGCAAAAGCTACATAAAATGCCTAATGTGAGAGATGAGTATCACAGGCTAAACCGAGTTATTCTAAATCATTCTGACTGAAAATAAGAACTTAAAATGAAAGAGCATAGAGAGCTCATGAAGGAAAGTCAGCTTGATTTAGTCTCGAACATAGAAAACGAGAGTAAAAGCTAAAAAGGGTAAAATGGACCTTTTTAGCGAGAAAAGGTGTTTCGGGTATAATTATCCACCAGAAGCGGTTGAAATATAAAGACGAGAGTGTAAGACATAAGATATGACACTTTCAGAATTTTAAGAAAAAGTCAACTTAGTCAATGGTTAAGGAAAAAGTCAACTATAGTTAAGAAAGTGGACTTTCACCATAGTTGACTAATCATGGTTAAAAATTAACCTAAGTGTGGAGGAAAATTTGGGGAAAAATATTCTTGGCCAGAATACAAGTTCATCATCCCCAGAAGTAAGGAAAATTTATTCGGAAGGATTCCGAAATAAATTTAATGGTTACAAACGTAATGGGCCTAATGTGAAAATTTTGAAGCCCATTAAGGTATACTAAGCGTATATCGAACTTTTTAGGTCCTTAAGACCGAATTGTTGAATCAATTGATTGGCCAAATTTTGAGACAATTAAAGGCCCGAGACATAGTAAAAATTTCAGCCCGAAAGCCAATTAAGAAAGCCCAAACCGAGAAGCCCAAATGGAAAAGCCCATGAGATAAATATCTAACCATAGTTAAAGTTAACTATGACTCATAAGATGACTCATGGCTAAGGTTTGGAAAGTCAAGTATAATGGCTGAAAAGTAAAGCTTAATGGCTAAGTATGTGGCTTATAAATTCAGCCACACCATTATCATCTTTATCACACCAAATCCGGCTAGAAGAAGAAACCATTGAAGCATATTTTCCAAGCTTTCTCTCACTAGAAATCACTAGGAATTAGGCATAATTGGAACTTGCATCCTTCATGGAAGTTGTTCCAAATTGAAAGGAGAGTGACATATGTTGGAATTGGCGATCAAGGAGCCATAGAGTGCAAACCGAGAGCCTCCAAAGTTTCGGCCAAAAGGGTGAACACAACATTGGTATATTTTCTAATTTCCAATTTCATATATGTTAATGTATGAATGATTTTAAGTATGTAGATATAAGTTTTAAGCATTGAAACATATTAAATCACCATGAAGTGGGTTAGGCCGAGAGTGAGTAATGGGATATTGATTTATGTCAATATGATTTTAAGACATAAATGGATTAGTATACATGTATTAATGTAAATGGTGTAATTAGAATTAATCAAATTGATTAATTAATACATGTAATTTGTTGGCAATCAAGGTGTTTGATAAAATGCCTAAATGAACTATATGATGATTGGTAATGTTGCCTACCAAGTGTTTGTGAAAATGCCTAAGTGAAATTGGCTAAATAATAGGCATGGATGGCATGCCATGGTAAAACCGAGGCATGGGTAGCTCTCGGCCATGGCATGTGGCCGAGAGGCCCAATGGGCCAAGCCCAAATATTTTAGGCCCAATAAGGTGTAATGGGCCCAGAACAAAGCCCAATAAGAGTTGGTGGGCCCCACAAGCCCAATAGGCCCAACGAAAATAAATAGTAAAATGAAAATGGGCTTAAGGTATAGTTAGTCCCATTAAGGATTATTAAGGCCCATTAAGGGAAAATAGACTGTATTAATGTGTAATACAGTAGGAAAATTATAATTAACCTGAGGAATGGTTATTTACAGCTCCAGAGTTTACATTGAGAGCTGATCGGACTGCGAGAGTTAGCAGCACCGAGGAAGTGAGGTCACTTGACGTGATCCGAGCGAAGGGACTTTTGCGAGTAATTAGAGATACCTGCACGTATTTTGTCTGCTTTTACATTCACTTAAAAATTTTGAGAGTCAGAGAAAGTGAATAATAATTATTGCGACCCGATAGTGGCAAATTATGATTTTGCCCCTAGTTAGTAAAAAAGTCAACTTTTGTGAAAAGTTGTAAAAGCATGGAAACAATTATTGTGAGTGTTTAACTGCTGTTTAGCATGAAAATAAATAGATGGGCTAATGATTTTGTGGTTGATGTGAATTAAGCACACTTTATAGTGCTGATTTTAATATTTTGTAAACAATCCATTTTTAAAGAGCCATCTATCATATTATGTGAGAATGAACCATGCTAGAGCACAGCTCGCACTGGATTTCATATGTTTTCCACATACATTAGTGCTCGATTTTGATACGTACAAGATTTCCATGACATGCATGATAGAGTACTGGAGTTTTACTCGTACTCAGCTTTAAATGATATATGCATGACAAAGTGCTGGAGCGATTAGCTCGTACTCGAGTTTTACATGAGATACATGACAGAGTACTGGAGCGTTACTTGTACTCGATTCTTCATGGTTTATACATGACATAGTACTGGAGCTATTGCTCGTACTTGATTTGATATTGTACATAGCATGGTACTGGAGCTATTGCTCGTACTTAATTTAATACATGAACTATGCATTGACCTAGTTGCTGGAGGTTTACTTGCACTAGAGTTGAGTTTGTGATGTGAAACACTGTTCGAGCGTAGTGTCGACTGTTGTCGCACTCAAAGGCGCGCACTGTATGTGATATTATTTACATGTTAACCACTCATGCTGCATTCTCGTGTGACTGAGTGTCACATTTTGAGAGGATGGCTAGCATGAGGGTATTAGAGATGTGGTATGATATTCCACAGGTGCAAGGGCTAAGACCTATGGCGGGCACCCTGACTGTGATGTTGATATTCCATGGTTTCGAGGGCTAAGTCCAATGGCAGGCACCCTGGCCGTGATGTAGAGTCCACGGGTGTACTTTGTACCGTGCCTGGGGGTGCGAGGAGTACGCTGTACCGTGTGTTACGTATAGCTGGCGGCTGTAGTGGACTGACCATCCTCCCGTTGCAGCAGTGATGCCCCGCACACCGAGATCTGTGTTGCTTGGGATCACATTTCGGATATGATCATAATCCAAGATACTATTTACATTTAACCACAGAGTCTCACATGTTATATCACATTGATTAACTGATTTAAATTGCAGACAGACCTGAGGGATGGGTCGGACTCCAATTTTATGATGTGAATTATTTAATGCCATATTTATTATGATTTAAATATACATGGCATGATTCCATAAAAGGCATGATTTATATACGATGCATTGTTTTGCGCTACATGCCTACATTTGAGAAAGAAAGCATGATTTCTGTACATGGGATTTAATCTGTACAAGTATATATATTATATTTCAAGACATGCTTTTTAAAGTGAGTTAAGAAAATAATGTTTTCTAGGCATAGCATTATTTTGAGTAGATAGTGTTGATATCTACTTGCTTGCCTGATTTCCTTACTGAGCGCGTTGTATGCTCACCCCCCTTTCTTTACATCTCTCTACAGAGCGCCAGTAGAGCTAGAGCTATCAAGGGATAGTATTCCTGAGTCCACAGCTATTTCCTATCAATCGCCAGGTATACATATTTTGTACAGTCGTGTATCTAAACATAGAAACAGTACAGTAATGTATACGATATATATTATGGGGAATGTATTTTTATTAGATTTATATAATCTTACATGCATGATAATGGATGATGTGGTAAGTGAGGACTCTGACATCGAATCACAGCCCAACCATTGAAGAGAGGAAAGGTAAGTTAAAAAAGCAAAAAATTTGTAGTGGTTTTTGGCTATGTCATGGATTGAGAATGGGGCCCTGACAAGATTGGAGAGACCTAGAGCTTATCCCGTCATTAGGGAGACCGCTTGAGATGTCTGGCTTGAGATAAGGGTTTGTAGAGATTGTGGCCGACCGCACAAGGGAAATTGTACTGGGTTGATTCGTGGATGTTTTAGATGTGGAGACATGGGTCAGAGAGTAAAATATTATCCTCAACCTCAAAGACCAAATGCTTCAAAGCCTACCAGAGAGTAGCCTCAGAGAGTAAATCCTCCGAGACGAGCCATTGCAACAGAGAAAGGGAAGAAGCTCGTCACAATGGGACGTCTGTTTGCACTGGATAAGGAAATCGTAAACACTGCTACAGAAACTATAAGAGGTACACTCTCTGTCTGTAATCATAAGGCTTATGTTTTGATTGATTCGGGATCCACGCATTCGTTTATTTCTGAGCATTTTGCATGTAATTTAAATTTGAAGTTTGAACCTCTAGAGTATATTTTACATGTAAACACTCCTATGTGTGAGTCCTAGAGAACGAATATGATATGTAGAAGATGTGAAATAAAGGTGGGAGATAGAGTAATGTTAGCAGATCTAATGATATTAAATATACATGGGTTTGATGTGATTTTGGGGATGGATTGGCTAGCAACCAATCGGGTGAGTTTAGACTGCTACACTAAGATTATAACTTTCTCGCTACCTGAACCTTACATTGTACGTTTAAAATATTGAGGAAATAAATGTGTGGAAATTTTATAAGCAATTTGAAATTATGAAGTTACCTTTTGAAAGTATTAAAATTGCTTTTAATGTGAAGGTTATGAGGCGCTCATTTTAGATGATAACCGGGAACATCCGAGGATTGAGGATTTACCCGTGGTGTGTGAATTTTCGAATGTCTTCCCAAATGAGTTACCGGTTTACCACCAGAGAGAGTTAGAGTTTACCATTGATTTGGTACCGGATACTCAACCTATCTCTAGACCTCCATATAGGATGGCATTAGTGGAACTAGAGGAATTGAAGAAACAACTACAGGAGTTAGTGGATCAAGGATTTATTAGACCCAGTGTCTCACCGTGGGGAGCACCAGTGTTATTCGTAAGGAAGAAGGATAGTAGTCTCAGACTATGTATAGACTACCGACTATTGAATAAAGCCACGATGAAGAATAAATATCCATTGCTGAAGATTGATGACTTGCTTGATCAGCTGAAAGGGGCCTCAGTCTTCTCTAAGATTGATTTAAGATCGGGCTATCACCAATTAAGGATTAAGGAGGAAGATATTTCAAAGACGGCCTTCAAGACAAGGTATGGCTATTATGAATATCTAGTGATGCCCTTTGGATTGACAAACACCTCTGCAGCCTTTATGAGGTTAATGAATGAGGTGTTCAGAGACTATCTAGATAAGTTTGTGATAGTCTTTATTGATGATATCTTGGTGTACTCTCAACATTATGAGGAGCATGCGCAGCAATTGTGGTTAGTACTTCAGATACTCCGAGATAAGTAATTATATGGAAAGCTTAGTAAATGTGAGTTTTGGCTGGATCAGATAGCTTTCCTTGGTCATATAGTTTCAGCGGATGAAGTATCAGTTGATCTAATTAAAATAGAGGTTGTGCTTAATTGGGAGAGACCGAGGACAATTACAGAGGTACGAAGTTTTCTTGGTTTGGAAGGGTATTACAGAACATTTGTTAAGGGATTTTCCAAGATTGTCGCTCCTTTGACCAAACTCACGCGTAAGGAGACTCCGTTCATATGGACTGATAAATGTGAGCTCAATTTTTAGGAATTAAAGAAGAGATTAACAGCGGCACCTGTGTTGACTATCCCTAAGGGATCAAGAGGATTTTCAGTGTATAGTGATACTTCCCATCAAGGATTGGGGTGTGTGCTCATGCAGCATGGAAGAGTGGTCGCCTATGGATCATGATAGTTGAAAGATCATGAACGAAATTACTCCATGCATGATTTGGAGTTAGCTGATGTGGTATTTGCATTGAAGATCTGGTAGCACTACTTATATGGGGAAAGATTCCAAATCTTCATTGACCACAAGAGTTTGAGGTATCTGTTTGATCATAAAGAATTAAATATGAGACAAAGGAGATGGATGAAACTCCTTAAGGATTATGACTGTGAGATCCTATACCATCTGGGAAAGACGAACGTAGTTGTTGATGCCCTGAGCAGGAAGAGTATGATATCTACTATGATGATCAGGGAATGGGATCTATTGGAGCAGTTCGTCGAACTCCTGATTAGAGTTAAAGAGGTAGAGACTGGATTTCTGGCTAGCCTTCAAATAGAACCCAAGATCATGGATCGGATTAGAACTGGGCAGTGTGATGATTAGAGGTTGATTGATATGGTTAGCCAAGTCAAACGAACTTCGCAGTCAGATCTCATGTGAGACCCCGTATATGTATAATGGTATATATGTACATAGAAATGTAAATGAAGTTGTATTATAAAGTCATAAGTTTGATGATACAATTGTAATGTGGAGTATATGTGATGTAAGTCCATAAATTAAATGTACACACATGTAATAAGAGTTGAGATTGTACCTACAAGTTACATTATGTGTGAATGTAAAGAAATGGACTTAAACATGTGGAGAATGTGAGTAGAATGGATTATGAGTAGTGTGGTAAAATGGAAGTAGAATTGCATAAGTTGTGCACTTCCATTTGGTTTATATCATGTAACTTTGGATATACAAAGGTTCTACACAAGTTTTAATAGGTATGAAGTATTATGGGATATCATATCCAAGTCTCAAAGATGATTGGATGAGAAAATGATCATGGTAACAAAATGTATGAAGTTTGGTAAGTGTTGCTGCAGAAGAACTGCAGAAAATCTGGAAATTGTGAAGGGCAGATCGATCTCATGGGATGAGAGATCGATCTGGAAGAGCCAGAATGCTCATATTTGGGCAATGGAATAAAGCAGGTCGATCTCCAATGGAGCCAGATCAATCTCCTAAGCATTCTGTAATGAAAAGATCGATCCTCAAGCACCAGATAGATCTCCTTAGCTCTCTGTTTGGGAGCATATCGATCTCATGCTTTGACAGATCGATCTCATGCTTAAAATACCGTGAAAAAAGAGGGATTCAAGGGGACCAGATCGATCTCCTCTTGGACCAGATCGATCTGCTCAAGCTATTTCTATATAAGGAGTGTTGAAAATCTAAAAATTTCAGGAAAAACACTAACCTTCCACTTTCAACCCAAAAACCTAACTTTCTCTCTCTAAAATCAACCATTTTCAGTAAGATTTGAAAAGAGACCATTAGAGGCAAAGTTGTTCCTATCAAAGAGGAGAACAATATAGTTGGAAGGCATTTTCCCATTGTTGGTATTGAAGGAGTTAAGGGCATTGTCATTTGGAGCAAGAAGAGAAATCAAATTGGGTAAGATTCTAACAATCCAACTATGGTATATTGTCTATATAATTGATTTTGGAGTTGTTTGGCATGAGTATGGATGGTTAGAAACTATCTAAAATGCATTGGAATGATTATGACCTAGAAATGGTCTAGAGTGAGAAAGTGGAATGTATGGAGATTAATGATGAATGAGATATGTAGAAGTTATTAATAGTGTTGTGGTATGATTTTAAGATGTGGTTAGTGGATAAATTGTGAGATTTACCTAAAAGAGGTAAAATGTGGATTAAGGCATTTGTAAAATGCATAAGTGAATAATATTGACTAGTGAGGTCAATTATGGGTTAAAAACATTAACTCAATTGATTAAATGAATGAATCACAGCTTCTGAGGATACGCTGAGGTGAGTTGAGCCAAGAGCGTGAGAAGCTAAAAGGAAAGGAGTCACACCAAGTAAATCGAAGTAAGGGAATTGTGTGAACTCTTAGAGATATCTGTGCGCAACTTGGGCGCATTAAATGCTTTGCTAGAATGCATGAGACATTTGGAAATGATGTTGGGTGATTGAAGGGAAAAAGTTGGGTGTTTGACAAAATGTCCATGAAAATAAAAGCATATTGCTTTGAAAATCATGTTTTATTGCTTTTTAGCAAATGATTGGTAGGTTGGCTGACATTGAAATGATTTGTAAGAAAATGAGTGTGTTTTAGTTTTGTTAACCATACTTTGCAAAGTTTTGAGCAACCTACATGATTTCGTGAGTATGAAAGCGTGCTAGAGTATGACTCGCACGAGACTTGACGTGTTTTATACACATGAGTGCTAGAAGCACTAGTTTTAACATGGATTTCATATTTGTTTTGGCATTGTGCGTGGAGTTTGTCTCGCACTGGATGCCCACCTTGCATGTTGTCGTGTTTGGAGCTTCGAGTAGACTAGGTGTCACATCGATTACATAGGCTCACACATGCATTGTTTTGACATGATTAATTAGCCGTGTTAGGAGTTTTGGGTAGACAAGAGGTCGTACCGATTAAATAGGCTCACACGTGCATTTGAGATGTGGAGTGATATGATGTGTTGATTGGGTCCACAGAGTACGTTGTATCGTGCATGTAGCATGGAGTACGTCATACCGTGTTGAGTTGTGATGTGCCGTCTTTGGACGAGATCTGCTATGGACCAGCGGGTAGGATTTGACCCACCCCCTGTGTGGAAGCAGATAGTGGTGATATCCCACACACCTGATCCGTGTAGCCGGTATCACAGGTTATGTACATAGGCCTTGAGGTTATTACCTGTTGTTAAACTGCTTATCTCACATGTCTATTGCTTTGAGAATAAATCCATGTTTGAAATGATTTGTGGGTCAGGAAAGTTCGAGGGATGGGCTGAGACCTGACCAATGTTGGATTGATTTGTTAATGGTTTTTAAAGTGCACAGATGCATGATGTTTAATGCCATGCTTTATTGTGAAAATGCATGATGTTTAATGCCATACTTTATTGTGAAAATGCATGATGGTTAATGCCATGCTATTTGAGAAAATGCATGATGGGTAATGCCATGCTTTTATTATGAATTATGCATGATGATTTATACCATGCTTTGAGTTGAAATGTGCACTAGATTTTAATAGCATGAATGCTTTACATACCATTAACACAATCATACACTCATGTTTTGAGATAAAAGATGTATTAAATGCTTTTGAGCATGGCATCACGATCACGTAGATAGTGCAGTATCTACCTGTTCGCATGATTGCCTTACTGAGCATGTGGTTTGCTCACCACCCTTATTTCCCCCTCTCTACAGAGTGTTGAGTATAGATTGAGTGTGACTGGAGGCGTTTTCCTTTTGGTAATCCACTGCATCCCATCGCTAAAGGTATACACACTGGGATTATTTTGTATCTAAACTAGACATAGCACAGTAGCATTTTGTATGTAACTATTGGGGATGTAAAACAATGTAAACACATGTAACGACTCTGATATATATATATATATATATATATACATTTATACAAGTGTTTACTCATAAATAATGTTTAAATTGAATAGGTATGGTGGAATGAGTTAGACGTCGACACACAGCCCAACTGTTAATAGTGTGGTTGTTCACGATCGAGGATGGATGATTAACAATTGATGCATGAAAATGTAAAAAATTTGTACGTATTTTGGTAAGTTAAGGGTCGTTACAGAAGTTGGTATCAGAGCTCGAGTTGGTCTGACGTGTATTTTGTCTAAAATACTTAAAAAGTTAGAAAATTACATATCCATGTTATTGTGCTTATTTAGATACAATCGTGTGTGTGTCGATGGGTTGACTAAGTAATTGGTTGTGAATGTAGGAAATTAAGTAAGTATGCCTAATACCAGTTGTGGTAGAGGGATGAGAGCGCATGCTCGAGGCCATAGCCGTAGGCCTGGGGGTCGTGTTGAGCCAGAAACACATGAGGCTCAGGATGATGTTGAGGTGGAGGCTGATGTTGAGCACGCTCCACAGGGTCCAGAGGAGAGACCTGAGAGTACTGAGGCTTACTTCTCGAGGATTGAGCGGAGTATTGAGATGATTGTGGAGTTGGTCACCCAATCTTTATCTGGAGTTGGCGGTAGATAGAGTCCCACAACACAGAGTGATGTCGAGCAGGCCGCAGCACCTGAGGCATAGGCAGGGCCAGCCCAAACACCTCAGAAGATAGATACCCCACCTGCACATGATGTGCCTACGCCGGTTGCTACACCAGGCAGTAGAGGTTGGGGATATGGATGTGATTTGGATAGACTGCAGCAGTTCCAGAAGTTTGGACCGCCACCTTTCAGTGGAGTAAAGGACCTAGTAGCGGTGGAGGATTGGATCAATGAGATCGAGAAATTATATGGGTTCTTTGAGTGCACTACCACCGAGATGGTAGCATTTACCGCTTTTATGTTGAAGAGATCAGCAGAACATTAGTGGAAGTCCACCAGGCCTATTTTGAGAGCTCGGCATACTGAGATCAGCTGGGATGTATTTCTAGAGGCCTTCCAAAGATAATATGTCCCGGATACCGCATAGCGGAAGCTAAAGATGGCATTTTTGGGACTGACCTAAGGGAGCAGGGCTATGGATGAGTATGAGACTGCTTTTATATCCCTGGGCAGATATGATCCCAACACGATGAGTAATGAGGTCGAGAAGATCCAGAAGTTTGTGGATGGATTGAGACTAACCATTAGGTCTAGACTGGTTCCCCTGGATATACCGACCTATGAGGAGGCAGTGCGCAGGGTGCAATTGTGTGAATAAGATGTTGATAGAATCGCCACAGAGTTTGGAAAGGTTGGTAAGATGAGGGACAGAGATAAGAAGAGACCAATGATGGATAGAGGCTTCAGTTATAAAGGAAGCAAGAGATTCTTTGGAAAAAGGCCAAGAATTGATGAGATCCGGGAGAGGACAGTTAATACTCCCATGTATCTGGCCACTGCTCCAGCTAAGGGAATTGTGATTGGAGGACCACAGCCTACTACGGAACAGTGTGGCAAGTGTGGTAGGTACCATGGTACTCGACCATGCTATGGATCTCCTGTAGTATGCTTCAGATGTGGGAAGCTAGGGCACATAATCAGAGATTGCCCAGAGATGATAGAGAGAGCCCCAGAGAAGGGCAAGGAGCCAGAGAGAGCTCCAGTTGGTACAGCTGCTCCGAGGAGGAGGGCTACAGCTGAGGAAAAAGGGGAAGCAGGCAGTGGGTGTAAGAAGAGGACGAGTGCACGCACTGGACTAGGATACTGCAGATCAGTCATCGGATGTGGTAAAAGGTACTATCCAAATCTTTGATTTAGAAGCTTATGTATTGTTTGTTCCTGGTGCCACGCATTCTTTTATTTCACCATCCTTTGCATGTAAATTGTTGAAGTATGTAAAACCCACACTGCTTGATAAGATGTTGTTGATATCTACCCTTATGAATGATAGTCAGTTAACTGAGCATGTATATAGAGATTGTAAGATGAAGATAGGAGGTAAAGAGATGGCAGCCGATTTAATTCTATTAAATATGAGTGATTTTGATGTGATCCTAAGAATGGATTGGTTGGCTGTTAATCATGTTATTATGGATTGTCATGCAAAAACTTTGATGTTTCCTAAGATAGACAATCTTATAGTAAATTTTGTGAAATGAAGCTAAAGAACATGATTTTTATAAGTGTGATAAGTATAATCTTGATACATGATGTATGAAAGATAAATTAATTTCATTTATTTATGTGATGTGATGATTTATGATTACTAATGGTGGAAAGAATAATGTGAAGGGTTTATCGCTTATGTGATTGAGACGGATAATGCACGTCCGAAATTGAGAGACATTCTAGTGGTTAGGGAATTTTCAGATGTCTTTCTGGATGAGTTACCAGGGTTACCTCCAGATAGGGAGATGGAGTTTGGTATAGATTTGGCACCTGGTACAGAGCCGATGTCTAAGCCACCGTACAGGATGGCTCAAGTTGAGTTAGAAGAGTTAAGGAAACAGCTGCAAGAGTTGTTGGAGAAGGGGTTTATCAGGCCGAGCGTCTCACCTTGGGGAGCACCGATTCTGTTTGTAAGGAAGAAGGATGGAAGCCTCTGACTGTGTATAGATTACCGGTTGTTGAATAAGGCCACCATCAAGAATAAGTATCCCCTTCCACGCATCGATGACTTGTTGGATCAGCTTAAGGGAGCACAGGTCTTTTCCAAGATAGATTTGAGATCAGGGTACCATCAGTTGAAGATATGAGGTGGAGATGTACCCAAGACAGCTTTTCGCACCCGATATGGACATTATGAGTTTATAGTTATGCCATTCGGGTTGACGAATGCTCCCGTAGCTTTTATGTCGTTGATGAATGAGGTATTCCACCAGTATTTGGATCAATTTGTTATTGTGTTTATTGATGATATACTGGTGTATTCAAGGTCTAGAGAGGAGCATGAACAGCACCTAAGGATAGTGCTGCAAACCCTCCGAGAGAAGAAGTTGTACGCTAAACTCAGTAAGTGTGACTTTTGGTTGGAACAGATCTCTTTTCTGGGTCACATAGTATCAAAAGATAGAGGATCAGTGGATCCATCTAAGATTGAGGCCGTAGTTCAGTGGCAGAGACCCCAGACAGTGACAGAGATTAGAAGTTTCCTGGGTTTAGCTGGGTAATACCGAAGGTTTGTAGAGGGATTTTCGAGATTAGTTGCTCTTTTGACACATCTCACGAGAAAGAATGTGGAGTTTGTGTGGGATGATAAGTGTAAGGAAAGCTTTGAGGAGTTGAAAAGGAGATTAACCACAGCTCTGATCCTCATCATTCCTACCAGCTCAGGAGGTTTCTTGGTGTATGTGAATGCTTCACATCTGGGACTGGGCTATGTATTGATGCAGGATGGGAAGGTAGTAGCTTATGGATCAAGACAGTTAAAGGATCATGAGAGGAACTACCCGACCCATGACTTGGAATTAGCAGCGGTGGTGTTTACGCTGAAGATATGGCGCCACTACCTCTATGGTGAGAGGTTTCAGATTTATACAGATCATAAGAGCCTTAAGTACCTGTTCTCACAGAAAGAGTTGAACATGAGACAGAGGAGATGGCTCAAGCTGTTAAAGGATTATGATTGTGAGATCCTGTACCACCCGGGTAAAGCAAATGTGGTTGCTGATGCATTGAGTAGGAAGTATCTCGGGATGGTGTCATTTATGATGGTCAGGGAACACGAGCTGTTGGAACAGTTCATGAACCTCAGTTTGGATATGACCCCGCCTGATGCTGATAGTAGATTTATGATAGCTAGCCTGCAGTTGGAACCGGATCTAGTCAGTCGAATCTGACAGGCTCAATGAGTTGATCAGCAGTGCAGTGATATCGTTGGGCAAATATAGAGGGGTACAGACACCGACTTTGGATTAAGTTCGGATGGATTGTTGAGGTTCAGAGGTAGGATATGTGTTCCTGATGATGCAGAGATCAGAAGGTTGATCTTAACAGAGGCTCACTCATCGAAGTATACGATACATCCAGGGGGTACAAAGATGTATCAAAACCTTCGAAAGGTTTATTGGTGGTCTGGAATGAAAAAGCACGTTGCTGAATATGTTGCTCAGTGTCTCATTTGTCAGCAGGTGAAGGTAGAGCATTAGAAGCCTGCAGGGTTATTGCAGCCTCTACCGATACCGACATGGAAGTGGGAGCATGTCACCATGGATTTTGTGATGGGATTATCGAGGACCCGGAGAGGTCATGATGCTATATGGGTGATTGTGGATCGGTTGACGAAATCAGCCCATTTTCTAGCTATGAGAGCTACCGATACTCTGAGCCAGTTAGCGAACCTATATGTGCGCGAGATAGTGAGGCTACACAGAATTCCAGTGAGCGTTGTATCTGATAGGGATGCCCGCTTCACTTCCCACTTCTAGGAACATTTTCAGGAAACGATGGGGACCCAGTTAAATTTTAGCACCGTGTTTCATCCTCAGACAGATGGTCAGTCAGAAAGGACTATATAGACCCTGGAAGATATATTGAGAGTGTGTGCATTAGATTTTGGAGGCTCCTGGGATGACTATTTGCCACTTGCAGAGTTCGCATATAATAACAGTTTTCATGCGAGTATCGGGATGGCACCATATGAGGATTGTATGGGCATAAATGTCGTTCCCCTATTAGATGGGAAGAGGTTGGTGACAGACAGATCTTTGCTCCCGATTTGGTTAGACAAGCCTCTGAGGACGTCCAATTGATATATGAGAGGTTACGAACAGCTCAGAGCAGGCAAAAGAGTTATGCTGACAGGAGACGGAGACCACTAGAGTTTGATGCGGGTGAGTCGGTGTTCTTAAAAGTTTCCCCTTCGAAGGGAATTATGAGATTCGGGAAGAAGGGAAAGTTGAGCCCTCGATATATAGGGTCATTTGAGATACTTGATAAGGTGGGAGATAAGGCTTATAGATTGGCATTGCCATCGGAGTTGGCAAGTGTTCATAACATCTTCCACGTATCCATGTTGAGGAAGTACCACCCAGACCCGGCCCATGTGATAAGATATGAGCCTTTAGAGCTCAATGAAGGTATGACCTATGTTGAGAAGCCAGTTCGGGTATTGGACAGAAAAGAGAGAGTGTTGAGGACAAAGACAATTCCCTTGGTGAAAGTACTTTGACAACATCACAAAGTGGAAGAAGGCACATGGGAATTGGAGAGTTTGATACGGGAGAAGTATCCCGAGTTGTTCACAGAATAATTGGATCCAATTTAGAGGATAAAATTTTCTAAGTGGGGGAGAATGTGAGACCCCGTATATGTATAATGGTATATATGTACATAGAAATGTAAATGAAGTTGTATTATGAAGTCATAAGTTTGATGATACAATTTTAATGTGGAGTATATGTGATGTAAGTCCATAAATTAAATGTACACACATGTAATAAGAGTTGAGATTATACCTACAAGTTATATTATGTGTGAATGTAAAGAAATGGACTTAAACATGTGGAGAATGTGAGTAGAATGGATTATGAGTAGTGTGGTAAAATGGAAGTAGAATTGCATAAGTTGTGCATTTCCATTTGGTTTATATCATGTAACTTTGGATATACAAAGGTTCTACACAAGTTTTAAGAGGTATGAAGTATTATAGGATATCATATCCAAGTCTCAAAGATGATTAGATGAGAAAATGATCATGGCAACAAAATGTATGAAGTTTGGCAAGTGTTGCTGCAGAAGAACTGCAGAAAATCTGGAAATTGTGAAGGGCAGATCAATCTCATAGGATGAGAGATCAATCTGGAAGAGCCAGAATGCTCTTATTTGGGCAATGGATTAGAGCAGATCGATCTCCAATGGAGCCAGATCGATCTCCTAAGCATTCTGTAATGAAAAGATCGATCTCCTTAGCTCTCTGTTTGGGAGCAGATCGATCTCATGCTTCGACAGATCGATCTCATGCTTAAAATGTCATGAAAAAAGAGGGATTTAAGGGGACCAGATCAATCTCCTCTTGGACCAGATCGATCTCGTCAAGCTATTTCTATATAAGGAGTGTTGAAAATCTAAAAATTTTGGGAAAAACACTAACCTTCCACTTTTAACCCAAAAACCTAATTTTCTCTCTCTAAAATTAGCCATTTTCAGTAAGATTTGAAGAGAGACCATTAGAGGCAAAGTTGTTCCTATCAAAGAAGAGAACAACATAGTTGGAAGGCATTTCCCATTGTTGGTATTGAAGGAGCTTAGGGCATTGTCATTTGGAGCAAGAAGAGAAATCAAATTGGGTAAGATTCTAACACTCCAACTATGGTACATTGTCTATATAATTGATTTTGGAGTTGTTTGGCATGAGTATGGATGGTTAGAAACTATCTAAAATGCATTGGAATGATTATGACCTAGAAATGGTCTAGAGTGAGAAAGTGGAATGTATGGAGATTAATGATGAATAAGCTATGTATAAGTTTTTAATAGTGTTGTGGTATGATTTTAAGATGTGATTAGTGGATAAATTGTGAGATTTACCTAAAAGAGGTAAAATGTGGATTAAGGCATTTGTAAAATGCATAAGTGAATAATATTGACTAGTGAGGTCAATTATGGGTTAAAAACATTAACTCAATTGATTGAATGAATGAATCGTAGCTTCCAAGGATACGCTGAGGTGAGTTGAGCCAAGAGCGTGAGAAGCTAAAAGGAAAGGAGTCACACCATGTAAATCGAGGTAAGGGAATTGTGTGAACTCTTAGAGATATCTGTGCCTAACTTGGGCGCATTAAATGCTTTGCTAGAATGCATGAGACATTAGGAAATGATGTTGGGTGATTGAAGGGAAAAAGTTGGGTGTTTGACAAAATGTGCATGAAAACAAAAGCATATTGCTTTGAAAATCATGTTTTATTGCTTTTTAGGAAATGATTGGTAGGTTGGCTGACATTGAAATGATTTGCAGAAGAAATGAGTGTGTTTTGGTTTTGTTAACCATACTTTGCAAAGTTTTGAGCCACCTACATGATTTCGTGAGTATGAAAGCATGCTAGAGTATGACTCGCACGAGATTTGACGTGTTTTATGTACATGAGTGCTAGAGACACAGTTTTCACATGGATTTCATATTTGTTTTGGCATTGTGCTTGAAATTTGTCTCGCACTGGATGCCCACCTTGCATGTTGCCGTGTTTAGAGCTTCGAGTAGACTGGGTGTCACATCGATTAAATAGGCTCACACGTGCATTGTTTTGACATGATTAATTAGCCGTGTTAGGAGCTTCGGGTAGACAAGAGGTCGTACCGATTAAATAGGCTCACAAATGCGTTTGAGATGTGGTGTGATATGATGTGTTGATTGGGTCCACAGAGTACGTTGTACCATGCATGTAGCATGGAGTACGTCGTACCGTATTGAGTTATGATGTGCCGTCTTCGGACGAGATCTGCTATGGACCGACGGGTAGGATTTGACCCACCTCCCATGTGGAAGCAGATAGTGGTGATATCCCGCACACCTGATCCGTGTAGCCGGTATCACAGGTTATGTACATAGGCCTTGAGGTTATTACCTGTTGTTAAACTGCCTATCTCACATGTCTATTGCTTTGAGAATAAATCCATGTTTGAAATGATTTGTGTTTCAGGAAAGTCTGAGGGATGGGCTGAGACCTGACCAGTGTTGGATTGATTTGTTAATGGTTTTTAAAGTGCACGAATGCATGATGTTTAATGCCATGCTTCATTGTGAAAATGCATAATGTTTAATGCCATGCTTTACTGTGAAAATGCATGATGGTTAATGCCAAGCTATTTGAGAAAATGCATGATGGGTAATGCCATGCTTTTATTGTGAATTATGCATTATGATTTATACCATGCTTTGAGTTGAAATGTGCACTGGATTTTAATAGGATGAATGCTTTACATACCATTAACACAATCATACACTCATGTTTTGAGATAAATGATGAATTAAATGCTTTTGAGCATGGCATCACAATCACGTAGATAGTGCAGTATCTATCTGTTCGCATGATTGCCTTACTGAGCGTGTGGTTTGCTCACCCTCTTATTTCCCCCTCTCTACAGAGTGTTGAGTATAGATTGAGCGTGACTGGAGGCGTTTCCCTTTTGGTAATCCGCTGCATCCCATCGCTAAAGGTATACACACTTGGATTATTTTGTATCTAAATTAGACATAGCACAGTAGCATTTTATATGTAACTACTGGGGATGTAAAACAATCTAAACACATGTAACGTCTCTGATATATATATACATTTATACTAGTGTTTACTCATAAATAATGTTCAAATTGAATGGGTATGGTGGAATGAGTTAGACGTTGACACACAGCCCAACTATTAAGAGTGTGGTTGTTCACAATCGAGGAAGGATGATTAACAATTGATGCATGAAAATGAAAAAAATTTGTACGTATTTTGGTAAGTTAAAGGTCGTGACATCTCGTTATCTGTAAGGATGGGTTTTTGAGATTTAGAGGATGAATTTGAGTTATGGACGATGATGCCCTAAAGAGACAGATATTGAGAGAATCCCACTGGTCGTGATACACCATGCACCCAGGAAGTACTAAGATGTATCTAGATTTGAGAAAGGTGTATTGGTGGAGTGGTATGAAGCGAGACATGGCAGATTATGTCCAAATGTCTAGTGTGCCAGCAAGTGAAAGCTGAGCATCAGAAGCCCGGAGGATTATTACAGCCTTTACCTGTGCCAACATGAAATTGGAGCATGTCATCTGGACTTTATTATGGGTTTATCGACGACCGGAGGAGGTCGTGATGTCATATGGGCCATAGTGGATAAACTGACAAAAAGTGCCCACTTCTTTGCCATTAAGAGTACAGATACTGTGGATGCCCTAGCTGAATTATACGTTAGCGAGATAGCTAAATTACATGGGGCTCCAGTGAGTATTACTTCTTACTGAGATTCTCGATTTACCTCCAGATTTTGGACCCATTTTTAGGAGTCCATGGGATCTCGATTAAGTTTTAGTATCGCTTATCATCCTCAGACAAATGGTCAGTCAGAGAGGACCATTCAGACCCTGAAGGATATGTTGAGGGCGTGTACGATGGAGTTTTAGGGATCATGGGATGATCACCTGCCCCTAGCAGAGTTTGCGTACAATAATAGCTATCATGCGAGTACTGGAATGGCACCTTTCGAGGCTCTATATGGTAGGAGGTGTAGATCCCCTATTGCTTGGGAGGAAGTGGGTGACAGAAAGATAAATGCTCCCGAGCTTGTTGAACAGGTTGTACAGAGTGTAAAACTCATATGTAAGAGATTATGGGCTACACATAGTAGACAGAAAAGCTAGAGGATGTGCATTGATGGCCACTCGAGTTTAATATTAGTGATGCAGTATTTCTAAAGATATCACCGAGTAAGGGTACCATGAGGTTTGGAAGGAAAGAGAAATTGAGTCCTCGATACATTGGACCATTCAAGATTCTTGAGAGAGTGGGAGAGGTAGCCTGCAAATTGGCATTACCCCCACAAATGTCAGGAATGCACAACGTCTTCCATGTGTTTATGTTGAGGAAGTACCACTCGGACCCTTCTCATGTCATAGAGTATGAAGAGATAAAGATACAAGAAGACATGAGCTACACTAAAGAACCCATCCGAATTCTCGATAGGAAGGAGAAGGTACTTTAGACTAAAAACATCATATTAGTAAAAATTTTATGGAAACATCACTCAATGGAAGAGGCAAGTTGGGAATTGGAAAGCCTCATGAAGGAGAAGTACCCCCATCTGTTTGACGAGTCGAGTTGAATTTGGAGGACCAAATTCTTTAAAGGTGGAGAGGATGTGAGAACTGCGAATTTTATGTACCCCAGTGATGAGAATTATAATTTGGTGTATGTAATTATGATACGTTGATGTACACGCAAGTTTTTAATATGATGAAGTATAAGAGAATGAGGATTTTAAGTCTTGAATGTGTATGGATTGAAATATGGACTATGGGGTAGATTATGAGAAGTTTTACATTGAGTTTTCTACAAATTAATGCAGCAGCAATGCAATCTGTGAAGGCCAGATCGATCTCCAAGGATAAGAGATCGATCTCATAGCTCCAGAATGCAGGAAATGTGCAAGAACTAATAGGCAGATCGATCTCATAAGCAAGTAGATTAATCTCTAAATGTTTCTGTAAAGAGTATATTGATCTCCTATAGGAGTAGATCGATCTCAAAATGTTTCTATAAATATTAGATCGATCTCCTCACAAGGAGCAGATCAATCTCCTCAAGATTATGAGATAGATCTTGCCCCTAGACAGATCAATTTGGTAGGCATAAAAAGCGCCCAAAACGTTCCCAAATTCAAAGGCAGATCGATCTCCTGCCCTCCGCCTATATAAGGACCCCTTGTGTTTTTCTAGAATTCATCCTTTCTTTCTCTAGAAAATCGAATCCCTAGCTTTCTCTCTCCACTAAAACGCCCATTTCCATTCGAATCAGAGGTTGTGGCAAGAAAAAAAAGTGGCTCCTCGTCAAAAGGAGAACAACATACTTGGAAATCGAAGGATGGATTGAGCCGAGGTGTGAATTGTGCACTCCACAAGTTTTGGGTAAATTTCTAGGCTTTAATCTTTGATTTGGAAATAGGCTTCTGCTATTGTGGCTGTAGATTTGTGATGAGTAGGCTGAAAAAGATTAGGCTTGATAGAAATATTGAGAAATTATGAGAAATTGGGTTGGTGAGGAATTTGAGATGTTAAATGAGAATGTGAGCAATTATTCTCGATGCTAAGATTTGGGATAATGTGATGATGTATTGATGATGTTTTTACATCGTTGGGACAACTCGAGAGTTCCAGAGAGGAATGTGATGCTAGTCCGTCATTAGGGGGAAACGATTGCACTATATGAGGTGCAACGAGGTAAAGGAAAACTTAAGCTCATTGTGTTTGTGATTTTGTGATGATATTTGTAGCATGAAACATTTTGAGAAAACAAGCATGTTTTACGAGTTACAATTGAGCTATTGCACACGGTTTTATAGCCGTTGAGTTTATTTGTGAAACAGGATTTGGGCTCTACGTTAAGCGGTACTGGGATTTGAGAAATGTGTGCATGGTTTTGTCGATTTGAGCTCAGTTTTGACATGTTTTGTGATGAGTACAAAACCATTTTTCAAATGAGTTTTATGAGAAAAACCATTATGAGCTTTACGTGAAGGCAAAACAGTTTTATATGATAATGGCTATTCCTAATACTTTGGCGTGTCATGCGAATACGCATCGGACCTTGCTCTGGTAGCATGTAAGTCTGGGCCTTGCTCTGGTAGCATGTAAGTATGATATTCCTCCGTTTTGGTAACAAGAGATGCCTCTGTTCTGGTAATGTGAGATGACCCCCGCTCTGGTAGCGCTAGGTGGCCTTGCTTTGGTAGCATATAAGTCCAGGCCTTGCTTTGGTAGCATGTAAGACCAATAGTGTGCATAAGGAGAGGTCTTGCTTTGGTAGCATGTAAGTCTGGGCCTTGTTCTGGTAACACGTAAGGCCAATACACCATGTATACGACCATATTATCGACGTCCCCTCTTTGAGGATGCCTAGGATTCACACCCAGAGGAGATTATATTGATGTGCCACGATGAATGTTTTATCTGAGTTTATTTTCCTAGTATTCTTTTTACACATGAGATTGTGTTTTGGTGGTTGTGCCACGTGCATTACTACTGAGGTGATTTTATCCTGTTTTACGAGAAATGCCATTATCACATCCTTATTTCCATATGCTTGTGACTATGGTTTTCATACTAAACCATTTACTCTCATGTTTCTACATGATTTTAGAGAAATGAGATAAGAATGATGTTTATTGATTTCATGCTACGTTTTCTACTGAGTTTATTGAGTTTCACATACAAAACAAAATGATTGTGTTGTGTGATTAATCATTTTGTTAACGAATCCCTTATCCCCTTACTGAGTGATTTAGAAGCTCACCCTGTTTTTATATCCCCCTAAATTTCTTCAAGTGAAAAGAGTTTTTCATGCGACATACTGAGTAGTGGATAGTGGAGGACTTGAGCTACCGGCCATATATTGTGTTTGAGGTATATTTTAACATTTCATGTACCCAGACTAAAGTTGTATTTATAGACACTTGATGTATAATGATGTATGGGATGTATTAGGATTACATTAAATCTGTATTGGGGATTATATGCGATATGATATATGAAAATATTAGATAATGAGATCCCGAGGTGAAAATTTTATAATATATATATATGATGATACATGACACTGCACAGGAATGCACCCAGAATTGTGTATTGATGAAAAGTAAGTTTTAAATTTGCCCTATTTTTCATGCTTCCAAGGCGTCACACACCCCCAACCATGATATGGGTCCGTAGAGTACGTTGTACCGTGTCTATCACATGGAGTACGCTGTACCGCGTGGTTGAGTTATTGATGAGAAAGTCTGGCGAAGAACTAACCTACTTTTGTTCCAGCATGATACCTCGTACATCGGGATCCGTGTGGTCCGGGATGATTTATTACATAGTTGGCCAACGTAGTCTATTGAGATATCGTAACCTGTCTCATCTATTATGACATTATACCACATGATTTTTATACATGAGTGTGATTGTGATTTGTCTAGGGTAGACCCGAGGGAGGGGTCGAGCCTTGTGGGATTTGTGTTTTAATGAAATGATGATTTGATTTGTGATGAGATGTAATGTGATTTGAAAAGGACGTTTCTTAAATGAATTTCCCTTTGGTGCTAAGGTTTAATGAGATTGAGTATAAGATGATTTTACATATTGATATTTCCATGTTTTATGCCTATTTACATGATTTTTGATACATGATATATGTATATACATGTGGCATAATTTTATTTCGCCATGCTCCTATTATAAATGATTTATGCATAACGTTATCAGCATGTAGATAGGGTAACTATCTACCATGCTTGCATTATTGCCTTACTGAGTGTGTGGTTGCTCATCCCTCTCTACTTTCCCCTCTCTACAGAGCGTACATAGTGGCTTAGTGAGGACTGAGGCATTTTGTTGAGACATTCGTTGCATCTCCATCACCCAGAGGTATAGACACAGATTTCTTTTTGTATCTAAACAATGTAAAAACACAGTGATCATTTGAAATTTGTAATACGGGGGATGTAAATGTTATAACACATAGATTGTATGAACATACCACTTAACATTTGGATGTATGACAATACTTTTGATCTATTTGGAAAATGAATCGTAAAGAATGATTATTACTGCCTCTAGCCCAACTGTGTAGCGGTGATTTTGTTCACGACCGGGTAAGGAACGAAAAATGCGAAAAATTTATAGTGAATTTCGATTAAAAAGGATAAAAAGGGTCGTGGCAGTATTTTACTCTTAAACCAATAAAACATTAGGCAATTGGACATTAAACTGCTTGGCTCAACATTTTTTTTTTTCAATTTGTTTTATTAGCTTTTAATCATTATATTATATTTTTTAATAAAATTTCATAATTTCGTTAATTTTTTCTTACATTTATTTTGGTTTTTGGTAGCAAACAAGTCAGTTTGAGTGGATTCGGTTAGGGTTATTTTCGAATTCGAGTTGTTTCAAGTTCTAATCATTTTGAGTTTGGATATATTTGGGTTTAGGTATTTTTGTACTTGGTTTTTTTCGAGTTCAGATAATTTTGAATTTAGGTATTTAAAAGCTTGGGGCTTTTCAAGTTTTGATAATTTCATATTAGATCGTTTCAAATTAAGCTAGTTAGAATGATTTTAAAATTTATAAGCTATAAAAATTTTTTCTATAATTTTGAATGTAACAATTATTTTACTTTATCTACTTAAATAAAAATATAACATAAATACTTAAGTTAAAATTTTAAATATTAATAAATATTTATATTAATATAAATTTTTACATTGTGATAATTTTATTATTTAACAGTTTTGGTTACATACTTATATTTTTTAAATGTTTACTATATTTTCTATTATATATATATATATATATATATATATATATATAATATATATAATTTATGAATACATAAGAATATGTTTTATAAAAACTAAAATAAATATATAATTACACTATAAAAAGGTAAAAATCCGAAACTATTAGCTACATAAAAACTAAATCATTTCAAAAATATAACTAACAAATAATAAATCAAACTCACTAAATATTTATATTTTATATAAATAACATTTTACTTTTAAACTGATAAACCATTGGGCAAATTGATACTTAATCGCTTAGTCAACAAATTTTTATTTTTTATCGTTTTGTTTTATTACCTCTTAGTCATTATATTTTTTAATTAAAATTTTAAAATTTCAAGAAATTTTCTTATATTTATTTTGTTTCTATTGATTGGACATAAATTAAATGCATAAATAGTTACTCTAGATCTAAATCGGATGAGTAGTTTACTAAATATTTTTTTAATATTGAATTGTGCTATAGTAGAATTTTAAAGATTATCAATAATTAGTTTAGCTTTAATGATCAATACTTAAAATTTTTAGAAGATCATGGTATGTACAAAATAATTTACATAGTATTAATCTTATTTTAATACTTGATAATTTTTCCATTAATATTAGATATATATTTACCAATTAGCAAATATCAATTATGATGTTGAACAATAGACTTATTAAAACGAGTATAAATTATTAGTTACAAAAAAAAATATTTAATATGAATAACTTGTCAATTATTAGCTAAATCTTAAATATTTCAATTATAGTTTTATTTAAAATTAAAATTTAAATATGGAATAAGTATAATACATTTTATAAATTATTGTTTTTAATAAAATCAATTGTTAAATTAACAATATTATTTCATTTTTGTTTATTATTGTAAATATAATAAAGATTATATTAAAAATATTTAATATTCATATTTATTGCACTTCAAATTTATTTTATTCAATAGTTGAATTTAAAGATTCATTATTAGCTTTGGTGATAATATATTATTAATATAAATTGTATAATAATTAAAAGAATTATTATTTTTAAAAAATTAATAAGAAAAAAACCTTTTATGCATTTAATTTTTTTAAATTTTTTTAAGAAAATCATATAATTATAGTTTAAGTTCATTGGGGTTTCAAATCACACTAATCTCAGGTTTGAATTGTTATGGATTCGAGTTATGATGGATTCAGATCATTTCAGTTTTTTGGGTTTTTAAATTATAGTTTTTTCAGGTTCGAATTTTTTCAAATTCTATTTTTGTTTTCAAATTCAGATTAAGTTGGATTAGAATAATTGACTTTTGTAAATCAATTTGAATCTATCTGAATTTAGTCATAGATCATATTGGACAGATTATCAAGTTTGGATATACTTTGCCAACTCTAAAAAAATGAATAGCGACCCTCCCAGTCTTTACAGTGCAATGAAGTTTAAGTGTGTTGATGCCAAAAAAGTTGTTGGGCTCATCAATTGTGGATTGACTTTTTCCTCCTTGGATCAACTTGTAAAATAATGATCTATTAGGGTCGTTCCTAGTGGGACTTGATTTATGTTTAAGTCAATAAGTGTTTGAGTGATAAGTGAGTTAAAATGTTACTTTTATGAGGCTTAGTAATATTCTTTTAGTTATACTTTGTGTCTAAATGAGTTTTCTAAGATTTGTTTTTCTGTTTCAAGTGACAAAAATAAGCTTATAGAAGAAAATGAAGCTCAAATGACCAGTTTTGCAATTTTTGACTAGCAAGGTATTTTGGTAATGTCACCCCTTGGTGAAATTTTAGGGAAACTATAATCTTCATGAAAGTTGTAAAGTATTTCTTAAGCTTTCCACATGTACATCTTAATCAGAGTTTGTTTGCTGGTTCAAATGTCCTTACAAAGTCAACACTAAAATCTAGGAAATGCTATTCCTAGTTGGAGTGGGATTATTAATGGATGGATAAGGATAAATTGAGAATTTAAATTGGAGCTTTTTGGTGGAGATAAATGCAAAAAAGTGAAGATTAAAGAAAACGTGGAAAAGTTATCCAACACCTCAAGATAATTTCGAAGATTAAAGATAAAACTTAAAGGTAAATCCTTAGAAATTGTAATTAGAGCTTTAATCAAAGTCAAATACTATCATTCTCCCATTATAACTAGCTTACCTAGGGACTGATTATATTCACAATCGGCTTAGTTTTTGTGACGCCCCGAAAGCGTGGAAATAGGGGCTTTTTCCTTAAATTCTTACTTTCTTACTTTTTCCTTAAATTCTTATTTTCTTACTTAGGTTGCATTCTTGTATAGTGTAAGTTACTTAATTTCTTTCACTACTTAATCCTTTAACCGTATAAGATTTGCTAGAAATTTTGGCAGCACAACCTCTTATATTTTTAATCTACCTCACTACAATAAACAACAATTTGTAATCGCAATGTAGTTGCTTTTATTTTCTTAAACTTTACCATCTCCCAATTCAAAATACATTACCACTACATCAAGTATATTCATACTTAATATCATTAACATTTCACTTGTTTCCCAAGCCATTTATCTACAACTCTGTAATGTTAGATTACATCCTAAAAGTATACATATACAATCCAGTATCTGTATATTACCACTGTCTGGAAATAAATATCAGGGAATATACCTGAGTGTGTACTAAAGTTAGTCGGGGAGGCTCAAAATTCACTAAGGGACTTGAGTACTTCGCAATAGCTGAGTAGATTCTATCACAGGCAATCTGAAATGGAGAAAAAAAAGGGATGAGCTTCTGATAAAGCTCAGTAAGGAAGGCATTTAAAGAAATCCTGACAATCCCAAAAACATGTGGAAAATCAGGGTTAACATGCTTGCATACTTGAATCCATTTACATAAACTTACTTGCTTACTTTGAAATAAAACAATCGTACATACATACTTTTAGAATTCGATTTGCATACATACTTACAGACATGCTTACTTATTTAAAATTCACATACTTCTTACTTACTTTTGCTTACTTACTTTCTTTCATACTCAAAACGTTCATACATTAAAACATGGAAACTATGCTATGTCCGAATAGCTATCATGCAAACATACGTCATCCTCCGTAGAGCGAATAAAGTACCGATGGTCATGGTAGGGGCTGTACGTCACGCCCTCCTCCCACACGCGACTTTACCAAAAACTACAATAAATTTTTCACTTTTTACTTACCTTTATCTCCTCAACAGTTGGGCTGTGAATAGGCATTAGTCTCCTCATCCAGACATACCTTACCATTCTTTTTCGTATCATACATACATGACATTTATATCATAAGTAAATTCGTATACTTAAATATAATTACATCATTACATCCCCCATATTAAAACATGCAGATCATTGTGTTTATGCATTGTTCAGATACAAAAGAGTACGCATGTGTATACCTTTCGCTAGATGGGGAGTGGCAGCGGATCAAAGGAATGCAATACCCTGGTTGACTCGATCTACTGACGAGAATCTGTAGAGATGGGGGGAAAATGAATGGGATGAGCTATCAACGCGCTCAGTAAGGAAATCAGGCAAGCAAGTAGACATCCATACTATCTACTGAAAATAGTGCTTTGCCTTTCCTTCTCTCAATTCAAAAGCATGTTTAAAATATATATAATATAGTACAGATTTAAAATCCCATGTACTAAACACATGCTGGTTTATCAATCAGAGGCATTCATGGTAAACAGTGCATATTTAATCATTTAAGAATGCCTTTATATAAAATATGCCATTTACATTCAAAACAAAGTAAATATGGCATTTCTCATCACAACACAAATAAATCAATTGGGTTCCGACCTATCCCTCAGGTCTACCTGTATCATAAAACACATGTAATATATCATGCGAGACTCAGTGGCTAAATGCAATCTCTCTAGACTATGTAAGAGAGCCTCCCCGCCCACTGTGGCTTAAGGATGTTGGGCTTAATACCGTAAGAGAGCATCTCCAGACTATGTACATATCCTAACATGTAGTGAAATCCCATGCAACACAGTACTCGGTGTGTGGGTTATCACTACTGTAACGGGAGGGGGGTCAGTCCATCACAACCGCCAGTTATCAACACTCTCCTCCACAACTCTACAACACAAAACACGATACAATGTACTCCATGCCACACACACGGTACAACGTACACTCGTGGACCCATACATCATGGTCGGGGTGCCTGTCATAGGTCTTAACCTCTAATACCATGGAAATACATCATAGTCGGGGTGCCTGCCATAGGTCTTAGCCCTCATACTATGGAATCAATGCCACGTCTTTAAATCCATGTGAGAACATCTCAAGAGTGTGACACTCAGTCTACACGGAGGAAATCGTCACGATTTTTCTAACATGTGTATATATCACGAAAAACTACAGTGCGCGTCTTGAGTGTGACACACAGTCAACACTCCGCCTCAAAACACTGTATATGCATGTCAAAATATCAACACTAGTGTGAGTAAACCTCTAGCACCAGGTCATGCATAGTTTTCATTACAAATCAAGTACGAGTAAATCGCTCAAGTACAATGTCATGTACAAATCATAAAAAATCGAGTGCGAGCAACGCTCAAGCACTCTGTCATGCATCTCATGTAAAACTCGAGTACGAGCTAATCGCTCCAGCACTCTATCATACACAAATCACATAAAACTGAGTACGAGTAACGCTCTAGTACTCTATCATGCATGTCAAATAAATGTAGTGCGAGTAAACCTCCAACACTAATGTATGTGAAAAACATCTGAAATCAAATGCGAGTTGTGCTCTAGCACGATTGTTTCCACATAATTAGGTAGATGGCTCTTTAAAAATAGGGATGTTTAAAATAATTAAAATCAGCATTATAAAGTGTGCTTAATTTACATCGACCTCGAAACATTAGCCCATCCACCTACACTTCTGCTACACAGTAGTAAAAATCATTCAAAACATCATTTTCATGCTTTTTACAACTTTTCCCAAAGTTTCACTTTTTGCTTAACTAGGGTAAAATCATAATTTACCCATATCGGGTCCCTATAATTATTATAGATTTTCTCTGACCCTCAAACAATTTTAGTGAATGTAAAATCCAACGAAAATATGCACTGATATCTCTAGCTACATGCAAGAGTCCCCTACCTCGGATCACGTCGTGTGACCTCTCTTCCTTTGTGCTATCTAATCTCGCAGTCCGGTCAACTCTCAATATGACTCTAGAGCTGCATTTAATCATTCACTGAGTTAATTACACTTTTCCTACTGTATTACACATTTAATACAGTTCATTTCACTTAAATGGGCCCGTTTACTCTTAATGGGCCTTAAACACGTGAATCGAGCCTTAATCCGTATTAAGCCCGTTTATCAAGGTCCATTGACTCATTGGGCTTTATTCCAAGCTCTTTGGATAGCCCGTATATCATTTACGACATTTATTTCAAAATTTCGAATATAATTCACTAATTGCGGAATTTAATCTGAAATGCGTAAATTAAATCTTAAATACGCATAAATCACTTAAATTTTCGTAAATGAGCTTTAATTACCCGAGATTGTACGATGGTGCGTGAATCGGAGTTCGATTGAGCTTCCGTTCGGAATTAATCGTCGAACTGCACAATTTCGTATATTTAACTCTTGGTCAATTCCCAATTAAATTAATTTAAATAAATTTATCGAAAATTAAATTGGTCACTTTTGACCTCGTATCGACTTACCCGAAGTCCGGTGAAATCTCAAAAATTTTTCTTTTCCTTTTTCTTACTTTTTCCTCTTTTTCCCCTTTCTCCTTGGCTGAACCGGTCCGGTCCGGTTCAGTACAGTCACTTTCCACTGAACCGGTTGATCGGTTTAGGCTCCTTTTGCCAATCCGACGCTGTCCGATCGGTTCTCCGGTCGATCCCACTGTCAAATGGTTCGGCCTCGCCTCTAGAGGCTTCTTTTGGCTTGGGCTGGGGTAAATCGGCTCCGGATTCTGCCCAATTTACCCTTCTCTCCCGCGGCCTCCCACGTCTCTGATCTCCTCATCGGCAGCGATTCCAGGCGCGTGGTGGCCGTCGAACTCTCCCCCGGTGCCGATCATCCCGTTGCCCAACACTCCTCGCGCCGTCGGTTGCTGGTTCGTCGCCGGTGAAGATTTCTCCTCGGGTCGGCTTCGTTTCGTCTTCACACGGGTTTCGTTTTCCATTTTTTTTCAGATTTTCATTCTTTTTTTTGTTTTTTTTCTTTATAATATATTTTTAATATTATTTTAATCCTTAAAATAATATTAAAAATCCTAAAATATCCCAAAAATATGCCAAAAATTTCTATTAAATTCATTTAGTCCGTAAATGAATTTATCAGTCCGATTTTACCTTTTCGGTATATTTTTTCACTATTTTTGGGCTTATTTTTCGAGACAAAAATTTCAAAAATATTAATTAAATTCATATCTCGATTAATTGGACTCAAAATTCAATATTTTCCTCGTTATTGATCAAGATTTCTTGATTTCATATTTTTAATGAAATTTCTCATCGGATTTATACCGAATTTTGATCAATTGACCGTTTTACCCCTGCACTTGCTCGAGAATCACTTTAACCCTTATCTCGCTATTATGTAGCTTACATGTATTTTTAATTTCTTAAATAATCGATTGCATGTTAATAAATACTCTTGTTATGATTCAACTAAGAAATATAACGTTCGTACACATAGGAATCATAAGGTACATGCTACATACGTAAATCGAAAACTCGAGTCTGACAATCCTCCCCAACTAAAAGAATTTGGTCCTCTAAATTAGAACCAAATCAATACTCAAACAACTGGGGGTGCTTCTCTCGTATCAAGCTCTCTAACTCCCAAGTAGCCTCCTCAAAAGTGTGATGCTGCCATAGTACCTTCACTAACCCGATAGTCTTCGATCTCAAAACCTTCTCCTTCCTATCCAGTATCTGAATCGGCCTCTCAACATATGACATGTCCTCACTGAGCTCCAAAGGCTCATAACTAATCACATGTGCCGGATCCGGGTGATACTTCCGAAACATCGAAATGTGGATGACGTTGTGCACGCCTGACAAATCTGGTGGCAATGCCAACCTATAGGACTTATCTCCCACTCGATCAAGTATCTCAAAGGGTCCAATGTAGCGAGGACTCAGCTTACCCCTCTTCCCAAACCTCGCTATACCCTTGGAAGGAGAAACCTTCAGAAACACAGACTCACCAACTGCGAACTCAAGTGGCCTACGTATCTTATCAGCATAACTCTTCTGTCGACTCTGAGCTGTCCTCAATCTCTCAACTATCAACTGGACATCCTCAGAAGCCTGTGTAACGATATCAGGAGTAAAAATCTTACGGTCACCCACTTCTTCCCACCCAATAGGGGAACGACATCTACGACTATATAAGGCCTCATACGGTGCCATCCCGATACTCGAATGATAACTGTTGTTGTAGGCGAACTCGGCTAGTGGCAAATGATCATCCCAGGAGCCTCTAAAATCCAGCACACATGCTATCAACATATCCTTCAGAGTCTGTATCGTCCTCTCTGACTGACCATCTGTCTGAGGATGGAAAGCTGTGCTCAAGCTCAACTAGGTTCCCATAGCTTCCTGAAAATGTTCCCAAAAGTAGGAAGTGAAGCGGGAATCCCTATCCGAGACAATGCTCACTAGAACACCATGCAGCCTCACTACCTCGCGTACATACAACCCTGCCAATGTACTCAGAGTATCGGTAGCTTTCATAGGTAGGAAGTGGGCTGACTTCGTCAGTCTATCAACGATCACCCATACAGCATCGTGATTCCTCCGGGTCCTCGGTAAACCCATCACGAAATCCATGGTGATATGCTCCCATTTCCATATCGGTATAGGTAGAGGCTGCAACAATCCTGCAGGTTTCTGATGCTCTACCTTCACCTGCTGACATACGAGACATCTCGCCACAAAATCTGCCACATCTCTCTTCATACCTGACCACCAGTACACCTTTCGGAGGTTCTGATACATCTTGCCACTCCTCGGATGCAACGTGTACCTCGATGAATGCGATTCTGATAATATCAATCTCTGTAGCTCTGGGTCCTCGGGAACACACAATCTACCTCTGTTCCTCAGTAATCCATTAGAACTCAACTCAAAATCCATCACTGTGCCCCTCTGCATCTGACTAATCACATCGATGCAATATGGATCAGTCTGCTGAGCCTGTCTGATCCTGTCCAATAGATCTGGCTATAAGCATAGACTCATAATCATACAATCCGCATCCATGTCCGAAGGCACAACTCCCAAACTAAGGCTAGCAAACTGCTCTAGCAGCTCATGCTCCCTGACCATCATATACGATACCATCCCAAGGCTCTTCCTACTCAAAGAATCTGCTACAACATTAGCCTTCCTCGGATGATAAAGTATCTCACAATCATAATCCTTCAGAAGCTCTAGCCATCTTCTCTGTCTCATATTCAGCTCCTTCTGTGAGAATAGATACTTAAGGCTCTTGTGATCGGTAAAAATCTAAAACTTCTCATAATACAAGTAGTGGCGCCATACCTTCAACGCAAACACTACTGCTGCTAACTCTAAATCGTGGGTCGGATAGTTCTTCTCATGGTCCTTCAGTTGTCTAGATCCATAAGTAACTACCCTCCCATCCTGCATCAACTTACAGCCCAGTCCCTGATGCGAAGCATCGGTATATACTGAAAATCCTCTTGAGCTGGTAGGAATAGTGAGAATTGGAGCGGTGGTCAATCGACTCTTCAGCTCCTGAAAACTCCTCTCACAATCCTCGTCCCACATGAATGCAACACTCTTCCGAGTGAGACGTGTCAACGAAGTAGCCATCTTCGAAAATCCCTCAACAAATCTTCGATAGTACCCTGCTAAACCCAAAAAACTCCTGATCTCGGTAACTGTCCTCGGCTGTTCCCACTGAACTATAGCCTCAATCTTGGATGGATCTACTGATACACCATCCCTCGACACTACATGTCCCAAAAATGAGATCTCTGTCAACCAAAAATCACACTTGCTGAGTTTAGCATACAACTACTGCCCTCGTAGAGTCTGCAATACAATCCTGAGGTGCTCCTCATGCTCCTCCTCAGATCTCGAATATACTAATATGTCATTGATGAATACGATAACAAACTGATCCAAATATGGCTTGAATACATCGTTCATCAAAGCCATGAAAGCTGCGGGAGCATTCGTCAGTTCGAATGGCATAACTAGGAACTCATAGTGGCCATATCAAGTCCTAAATGCTGTCTTGGGTACATCTCCACTCCGAACTCTCAACTGATGATACCCAGACCTCAGATCAATCTTAGAAAAAATTTGCGCTCCCTGAAGCTGATCCAGTAAGTCGTCAATGTGTTGAAGGGGATATCTATTCTTAATAGTAGCCTTATTCAACAATCTGTAGTCTATACACAATCGAAAGCTTCCATCTTTCTTCCTCACAAATAGAACCGGCGCTCCCCACGGTGAAACACTCGGTCTGATAAAACCCCTATCTAACAGCTCCTGCAACTGTCTCTTGAGCTCCTCCAACTCAACTAAGGCCATGCGATACGATGATCTCGAAATAGGCTCAGTACCAGGCACCAAATCTATACAGAACTCCATCTCTCTGTCTGGTGGTAACCCTGGCAACTTATCCGGGAAAACATCTGAGTACTCACTGACCACAGGAATATCTACCAACTTCGGATGTACCTTATCCATATCCACTACATACGTAATAAAACCTCTAATCACATCCGTAGAAGCATCAATTGTGTCCTGGTCCTAAGCATGTACTCGCTCTCGACCCATCACTTGTTTCCCCTTCTCCTCTGCCGTCACTCTACCTCTCTGAGCAGACGTACCAGCTGAAGCTCTATCATGCTCCCTGCCCTTCTGTGGGGCAGTCACATATGTCTCTGGGCACTCTCTAGCAATATGCCCCTATTTCCCACATCGAAAACACACAACAGGGCTCAACGGACAAGGTCTACTTCTATGATGTCTACCACATCGGCTGCACTGATCAGTAGTATGCCTCGATCCTCCAATCACAATGCCCTTCACCGGAGCTATGGCCGAGTATGTAGGAGGTCTAACTGGTCGCTCTCGCACCTCCTCTATCTGTGGTCCCTTATCGAAGAGTCTCCTCTCTTCTCGATAACTGAACCCTCTATCTCTAGCAGGCCTTTTCCTCTCTTTATCTCGGCTCCGACTGAACTTCCCAAACTCAGAGAAATGCCTCTCATAATCTTGCTCACAAAGCTGTGCTCTACGCACTGCCTCATCATATGTACCAATATCTAGTGGTACCAATCTAGACCGCAACATCGGTCTCAATCCATCTACAAACCTACGGACCTTCTTGGTCTCGCTGTACATGGTATCGGGATCATATCTCCCCAGAGCCAAAAATTTAGTCTCGTACTCATCCACTGTGAGACTCCCCTGGCTCAATCCTAAAAACTCAGCCTGCAGTCTACGCTGCGCAGTATCAGGAACAAACTGCCTCCTGAAGGCCTCTAGAAACATCTCCCAACTAATCTCAACATGTCGAACTCTCAATATCGGCCTGGTGGACTTCCACCAATGCTCTGCCTTTCCCTTCAGTAGGAACACAGCAAATGCGACTCTCTCAGAAGTCGTACACTCAAAGAAATCGTACAACTTCTCCATCTCGCTAATCCACTCCTCTGCACTAGCTGGGTCCTTAACCCCTCGAAAGGATGGAGGTCCAAGCTTCTGAAATTATCGCAATCGATCCAAATCACACCCATGTCCTTTACTAACCTGAACTGGTGGGGGTGTAGGAGTATCAATAGTCTGTGGCCTCTGTATAGGCTACGCAGGTGTATCAGGTGCAACTGCCTCTCCAGTCGCAGTCTCTGCATCCTGTCTCTGTCTACCTGGCAAAGTCTGTGCTAACAGCCCTACTATCGCCTCCAGGCTACGCTCTATCCTCGTGAAGCATGCCTCGATACTCTCTGGTACCTCAATGGGACTCTACGTCACCAAGTCAAATAAGGACTCATCTCGGCTCTCAGGCCTACCTCTAGGGCCTCTAGCCCTACCTCTCACCCCTCTACTACAGCTGGTATTAGCCATAATGGTTAGATTCCTGCATTCACAAACATTAATTTATCCAACTCCCATCTTGTATACACAATTGTAACTGAACATAAACACAGTGATATGGGGATGTACACTTTTCTAATTACTAATACCTATTCACATCAGACCAACTACGCTTTGATACCACTCTGTCACGCCCTCCTCCCACACTAGACTTTACCAAAAACTACAATAAATTTTTCACTTTTTTACTTACCTTTATCTCCTCAACAGTTGGGCTGTGAATAGGCATTAGTCTCCTCATCCAGACATACCTTACCATTCTTTTTCGTATCATACATACATGACATTTATATCATAAGTAAATTCGTATACTTAAATATAATTACATCATTACATCCCCCATATTAAAACGTTCACATCACTGTGTTTATGCATTGTTCAGATACAAAAGAGTATGCATGTGTATACCTTTCGCTAGATGGGGAGTGGCAGCGGATCAAAGGAATGCAATACCCTGGTCGACTCTATCTACTGATGAGAATCTATAGAGATGGGGGGAAATGAATGGGATGAGCTATCAACGCGCTCAGTAAGGAAATTAGGCAAGCAAGTAGACATCCATACTATCTACTGAAAATAGTGCTTTGCCTTTCCTTCTCTCAATTCAAAAGCATGTTTAAAATATATATAATATAGTACAGATTTAAAATCCCATGTACTAAACACATGCTGGTTTATCAATCAGAGGCATTCATGCAAAACAGTGCATATTTAATCATTTAAGAATGTCTTTATATAAAATATGCCATTTACATTCAGAACACAGTAAATATGGCATTTCTCATCACAACACAAATAAATCAATTACGTTTCGACCCATCCCTCAGGTCTACCCATATCATAAAACACATGTGATATATCATGCGAGACTCAGTGGCTAAATGCAATCTCTCTAGACTATGTAAGAGAGCCTCCCTGCCGAACAGAGCCTCCCCTCCCACTCTGGCTTAAGGATGTTGGGCTTAAGGATCTTACCATAAGAGAACATCTCCGGACTATGTACATATCCTAACATGTGGTGAAATCTCAGGCAACACAGTACTCGATGTGCGGGTTATCACTGCTGTAATGGGAGGGGGGTCAGTCCATCACAACCGTCAACTATCAACACTCCCCTCCACAACTCCATAACACAAAACACGGTACAGTTACTCCATGCCACACACACGATACAACGTACACTCGTGAACCCATACATCATGGTCGGGGTGCCTGCCATAGGTCTTAGCCTCTCATGCCATGGAAATACATCATAGTCGGGGTGCCTGCCATAGGTCTTAGCCCTCATACTATGGAATCAATGCCACGTTTCTAAATCCACGTGAGAACATCTCAACAGTGTGACACTCAGTCTACACGGAGAAAATCGTCACAGTTTTTCTAACATGTGTATATATCATGAAAACTACAGTGCGCATCTTGAGTGTGACACACAGTCAACACTCCGCCTCAAAACACTGTATATGCATGTCAAAATATCAACAATAGTGCGAGTAAACCTCTAGAACCAGGTCATGCATAGTTCTCATTACAAATCATGTACGAGCAAATTGCTCATGTACAATGTCATGTACAAATCATGAAAAATCGAGTGCGAGCAACGCTCCAGCACTTTGTCATGCATCTCATGTAAAACTCGAGTATGAGCTAATCGCTCCAGCACTCTGTCATGCACAAATCACATAAAATTGAGTACGAGCAACGCTCTAGTACTCTATCATGCATGTCAAATAAATGTAGTGCGAGTAAACCTCCAGCACTAATGTATGTGAAAAACATCTGAAATCAAATGCGAGTTGTGCTCTAGCATGATTGTTTCCACATAATTCGTAGATGGCTCTTTAAAAATAGGGATGTTTAAAATCATTAAAATCAGCACTATAAAGTGTGCTTAGTTTACATCGACCTCGAAACATTAGCCCATCCACCAACTCTTCTGCTACACAGCAGTTAAAATCATTCAAAACATCATTTTCATGCTTTTTACAACTTTTCCCAAAGTTTCACTTTTTACCTAACTAGGGGTAAAATCGTAATTTACCCATATCGGGTCCCTATAATTATTATAGATTTTCTCTGACCCTCAAACAATTTCAGTGAATGTAAAATCCAACAAAAATATGCACTGATATCTCTAGCTACTTGCAAGAGTCCCCTACCTCGGATCACGTCGTGTGACCTCTCTTCCTCTGTGCTGTCTAATCTCGCAGTCCGGTCAACTCTCAATATGACTCTGGAGCTGCATTTAGTCATTCACTGAGTTAATTACACTTTTCCTATTGTATTACACATTTAATACAGTTCATTTCACTTAAATGGGCCCGTTTACTCTTAATGGGCCTTAAACACGTTAATCGGGCCTTAATCCGTATTAAGCTCGTTCATCAAGGTCTATTGACTCATTGGGCTTATCAATACCTATTGGGCTTTATTCCAAGCTCTTTGGATAGCCTGTATATCATTTACGACATTTATTTTAAAATTCTGAATATAATTCACTAATTGCGAAATTTAATCCGAAATGCATAAATTAAATCTTAAATACGCATAAATCACTTAAATTTTCATAAATGAGCTTTACTTACCCGAGATTGTGGTGCCTGAATCGGAGTTCGATCAAGCTTCCATTCGAAATTAATCGTCGAACTGCACAATTTCGTATATTTAACTCCGGGTCAATTTTTGATTAAATATAATTTAAATAAATTTATCGAAAATTAAATTGATCACTTTTGACCTCGTATCGACTTACCCGAAGTCCGGTGAAACCTCAAAAATTTTTCTTTTCCTTTTTCTTTCTTTTTCCTCTTTTTCCCCTTTTCTCCTTGGCTGAACCGGTCCGGACCGGTTTAGCACAGTCACTTTCCACTGAATCGGTCAACTGGTTCAGGCTCCTTTTGTCGTTTCGGCGACGTCCGACCGATTCTCCGATCGATCCCACCGTCAAATGGTTCGGCCTTGCCTCTAGAGGCTTCTTTTGGCCTGGGCTGAGGTAAATCGGCTCCGAATTTCGCCCGATTTACCCTTCTCTCCCGCGGCCTCCCACGTCTCCGATCTCCTCATCGGCAGCGATTCCAGGCGTGTGGTGGCCGCCGAACTCTCCCCCGGTGCTGGTCATCCCGTTGCCCAACACTCCTCGCGCCGTCGGTCGCTGGTTCGTCACCGGTGAAGATTTCTCCTCGGGTCAGCTTCGTTTCGTCTTCACGCGGGTTTCGTTTTCCATTTTTTTCAGGTTTTCATTCTTTTTTTTTTGTTTTTTTCTTTATAATATATTTTTAATATTATTTTAATCCTTAAAATAATATTAACAAATCCTAAAATATCCCAAAAATATGCCAAAAATTTATATTAAATTCATTTAATCCGTAAATGAATTTATCAGTCCGATTTTACCTTTTCGGTATATTTTTTCACTATTTTGGGCTCATTTTTCGAGTCAAAAATTCTAAAAATATTAATTAAATTCATATCTCGATTAATTGGACTCGAAATTTAATATTTTCCTCGTTATTGATCAAGATTTCTTGATTTCATATTTTTAATGAAATTTCTCATCGGATTTATACCGAATTTCGATCAATTGACCGTTTTACCCCTGCACTTGCTCGGGAATCACTATAACCCTTATCTCGCTATTATGTAGCTTACATGTATTTTTAATTTCTTAAATAGTCGATTGCATGTTAATAAATACTCTTCTTATGATTCAACTATGAAATATAACGTTCATACACATAGGAATCATAAGGTACAAGCTACATACGTAAATCGAAAACTCGGGTCTGACACTGTAGACAGGATTAGGGTTGTACAACGAATAAGCATAGTATCTGAATAAACTTTAACTAGCACATTGTTAAGGCATGAGCACCAGTGGCACTCGTCGTGTGGGTAACATACATACGTGTTGTGCGGGCACGAGATACAATGAAAGATGCGCCACGTGTAGCGAAGACAAACACCACAAAGGTGGAGCACTACATTGGCGAATCGTAACAAGCACTATAGGTGGCGAAGTTGGAACACTATAAGTAGTGGGCATGATGTGCACATAGCATAAGCTAATGGGGTAGCCCTCTAGTCTCAGAAAAACCTTACTTATTTACTTGCTTTCATACAAACTTAAAATCATTTGAAGTTGAAATCTTAAAATCATAAAGTTTTTAATATAAAATATTAGTGCATTAAAACTAATACTTGATATACCAAAAAACGGTTGGGTTCAAAAATTAAATCGGGTTTCTATTCTTTTTGGGAATTCTTAACGAAAATGCTCAATTTTCCTCGAAAGCTCTTCAAACATCTATTAAATCATTTCATGCGATATAAATAGGTATAAGATGTCATTACTACTTTAAATTACATTCTTTACCTCAACGGGGCTAGGGTAGCGCTAAATCACTGGGTCTCGAGTTTTTCTTATTTTGCGTACTGATATCTCGAGCTGCCATAAACAACCCAATTAGTATTCAATTTATCCTTATTTCATATTCTTATTCATTTATAACTTTAACGGGGTCAATTGAACCCTTTTTCGGCCATTTTTCCTACTTTCGTGGTTTTACCGATTGAAGTGTCGATTTAAGCTAATTTCAATAATTTTTATTCTTTTAACTTCAATTTCATAACCTAGCAACCTAATTACTTATTGAAGTCTCCAATTTACACTTGTCAACATGCCAATTTACTGATTCTCATACTTTAAAGTTTTTCACTGAACTAGGCAATAAACCAGACTTTTTTCGTTATTAATTTAACCGTCTACAACATCAAACTCAACCAAATTTCATCATTTCCCTATTAAACCTTGGCTGGTAGAACCTACATAAGTCCTTAGAAAATTTTCATCTAGTTCTACTTCACCAAAAGTCATCCAAAATCATTAAATATCAATATACATCAAGTTGATCATCTTCTACTAATTTCTTACCTTAGTTGACCAACTTTGACAAATCTTTTTTGCTCTAGCAAAGATTCTCAGTTGTTAATTAACATGTATACAACTTAGAATCATAAAAAACAACATTAAAACGTAACCAAAAACTTTAAAATTTAAGTTTTTCTCTCACCTCGATAAAAGAAAGATTTTATCCTTGTTCTTCTTTCTAGTTTTTTCCCTAGCAAACGAGGTTATTTTTTGATGGATTTTTTATATGTTATATAGGGCTTAGGATGAAAGATTTTATCCTTCTTGACCAAAGTCTGAAAGTGGCCTGCAGGTGGTCGAAAAAATTGTACAAGTGGATTCTACAGAGGACGCCTGCGGCAACTTGTTGGGGGTGGTTCTCTTTGGTTTTAAGTCGGTTTCGGATGATGTTTTGCTTTCCAAAATGGGCTTTAAGTTATATTTCATAAACAAAGATTAAAAGGCCTTCAGGAACCCCTTCAAATTGGGATTACTTGTTGGGCCTGTAGGGTACTGGACTTAAGCCTACCAGCAGCCCTGTTTTAGAAAATCCATGAAAAATATTTCCAACCCATTTCCTTCCAAATTTCCACTACCCAAGTGCTTTAAAAGGTTTCTTGTATGTCTCATAAGCATTTAGGGCCCACTTGTTCAAGAAAAGTTCCCCGATTGAGCCAATTTTGCACGATTTGGTCATTACCAAATGAAATGGTTTCAGGTTTTCAGTTTACTTTAAAAATTCATTTGATCACCGAAACCTCCTTATTTCCACTAAATATTCATTCCCCATTTCAATTACACCTTATTATAATTTCCTACAGTCTCAGAATAAATTTTATGAATTTCTAGAAATTTATTCCGAATTTATTTGGCTCACTAGGCCCATTTGCTCGGTTTAGTGTAAACAAGAGTTTTACTAGCTTTTTCACTTCTAATACCATAGTTTCTGTAAACCCCACAAATTTTCTACGTTTAATTAGATTATATTTTAATGGAAGTGTGGATGTTCGTTGTAGGGCTCGAGAATATAGGAGCCGAGAAACCCGTGAATGGCCAGGAACTCGAAGATAGAAGAAGTGATAAAGCAAATGCAAGTAAAAAAGGATTGGAAAATTTTAAAGTATTAGTTGAAAATTGATGATGTAAAAACTTGTATCGAAAATTCGTAAGGAGTGATGGAATCTCGATAATATTTCATTTTCAAAATAATAGAAATTTCATGGAAGGCATGAATATTGTGTCCTTGGATAATCTTACAAGGAAATGGGTATATATATATATACATAGGTGTATATGTATATATATAAATATACATGACATTTAAATATATGGATAATAATATATATATGTAACAAATATATATATATATATACTATGAAATGCATAGTATATAGTATATAAGTATTAATAAATAAATAAAGCTTGAGACAAATAAAAAAATGATTAAATGATTAGATGAAATAAAAGGAAATGGAAAAAATAAATAAATAAATAGTAATAATAACAATAAATAAACCAAACAAACAAATACCTATCTACCTATTAAGATAACATATATATATATATGTTGATATAATATATATATATATATATTGATATTATATATATATATATATAAGTTGTACAGAATTGTCTTTCAAAGAAAGCCAATTTCGTCTCCTGCTAATTGGAAAAAGGAAAGAAACAAATCAAATAGAGGAGCTGGGCAGGAACCAAAGGGAGAAAAGAGAAGAGGGAAGAAAGGAAGAGAAAGGAAGAAGGGTGGCTCGGCTGGGGAAAAGAAGAGAAGAAAAGAAAAGGAAGGGAGAAGGAGAGGACTGGTCGGGAGAAGAAAAGAAAAGAAAGAAAGGAAGAGGAGGGAAGAAGAGAAAAAGAGAACCAGGAAAACAAATCAGGAGTAGGAGAGCTAATCGAGGTAGGGGGAAAGGAAGAAAGAAAAAAGGAAAAGAAAGAAGAGGCAGACCGATTGGAGGAGCAGCAAACCGAGGCTTGGAATTTGATCAGTGAAGTCGTGGATGTTTTGATCTGGGTGAGGACTATCCTTTCGGGTGGTTTGGAGCCGATACATAGTGGACCAAGAATTGGAAGAAGTTACAGTAGATCGAGACTGAAGGAAGCAGACCAAAGCAGGGGAGGCTGAGTGAAAAGAGAAGGACTCGAGGGCTGAAGAGGAAACCGAGAAAACAAAGAGGCAAGCTGGATCCGAGAGGTTGAGGAAGAAGGGAGAAAACAGTGAAAGCTGGAATCGAGAAGGTTGAGGAGGCCACAAATAAGGAAACACAGGGTGGTAGCTGGTGCACCGTGGCTGTTTTGGAGGCTGGAAACAGCTTGTGCAGGGGACTCTAGGAAAGGCAGTTCAAGGCTAGATTTGGGGCTGTGTACTGTGGACTTCAGGTGGCTTTATAGGCTGGGCAAGCTGAATAAAGAACAATGAAGATTGCTAACCAAGAACAAGAAGGAAAAGGTAAAATTCATGTATGTATATATGTATATTGATGTACATGTATATTTATGTATTGTATGTATATAGCATGTTAGTTATAGATTAAATTAGACAAAAAGTGGAATAGTGCGAAGTAGGCAAAAATATATATTTGTGATATTGAATAATGGAGACAAGTGATAATATATATATGTGTATTTATGTGAATATATATATATATTTGGGTATATACATATAGGTGTGTATAATGAAAGGGTATGTTAGTATATGTACATATATTTGATAAATGAATAAGGAAAGCCAAGGATAAAATAAATATGAGTATATACTTAGGTGTATATACATATAGGAGTATATGAAAAATGTGTATATACTTGGGTGTATATACAAATGAGTGTATAAAATAAATGTGTGTGTTTTAGTATATGTACAAACAAGAATATATATATATATGTGATAAAAAAAATAAAAAACAATGATATATATATGAGTGTATATATATATATATTTTGTGCATTTACATATGAGTGTATATAGGTTGAATTTGTGCTAGTATATATATATATATACAAAGAATGTATATATAAGATAGGAAAAGAGTGAAAACAAATAAATAAATATATATATATATATACATATGGGAGTGTATGTATATATGTATTTATGTGTACATACATGTAGAGGTATATAATAAGGTGTATGTCAATAATTGTACATACAAAATAATATGTGGTAAGGGAAAATATATAAACGTGCGTGTTGACTTAGGTACGTACAATAATACGTACACACGCAGTAGTAACGAATAGGTTACGATTTTAACGCAATTCGGGCAATTCGCACGAATAGGGTGCTAAGTGTACGATTTCGGTGTAGGTGATCGTAGAAGGAATTAAGGGAGGTACTAAAAGGCGTCACCACTCGAGCACGGAGATTTCGATAGATCGAGGTAAGGGGTTATAATTTAAAATGGTAATAGTTACTTTTTGAATCTTGATAAAGAAAGCTTACAAAGACATGAAGTATGATTTTCATGCATGTTTCTAAATTATATTTCTGATCAAGACTATGCTCTCTGTATTTATGTTTTTGAATAATTGTATATAACTGAATTTGATTTCGAAATAAGAGCATGTCTTAAGAAATGATCCTTCGAATAAGATGATTTTAACTCGATGTTTTCGTATATGAAAACTATAGTTGTTATGAGACTAAGGGCCATTTATGTTGCATGTTTACGTTTGTCAACTTCGCCTGCATGATGTCTGACTCGCTTGTGTGGCGTTTGGACTCGCCTGTGTAGCGTTTGAACTCGCCTGTGTGGTGCCTGTATTTCGCCTTCGTGGCGCCTGTATTTCGCCTGTGTGGCGCTTGTATTTTGCCTTCGTGGCGCCTGTATTTCGCTTGTGTGGTGCCTCTAATTCGCCTTCGTGGCGCCTGTATTTCGCCTTTGTGGCTCCTATAATTCACCTTCGTGGCGCCTGTATTTCGCCTGTGTGGCGCCTATAATTCGCCTTCGTGGTGCCTATATTTCGTCTTCGTGGCGCCTGTAATTCGCCTGTGTGGCACCTATAATTCGCCTTCGTGGCGCTTGTACCTCACCTTTGTGGCGTCTGAAATTACCCTTAGGTCCTGAATTCCTTCTACGGAGGATGATCAAGTTATTTTGCCACGTGATTGATTTGTTATTGCCGCATGATAAATTGGTTATTGCAGTGTGATAAATTCGTTATTGTCACGTGATAATTATATGGCCGATGTACTCTTAATTTGAAAATTTAACTCTGTTTTCAGAACCGGACTTGTAGTGTGTGATCTGAATGTTACTATTATTAGCTTCAGAAAGTATCATTATATGCACTATCATGTTTTATACATAATTGAATTGCTAGTATCGTTTTAAATACATCTTCTTATTGGACTTTTTCCCGAAAGCTCACCCCTCTACCTCTCAGATTACTTGCAGTGAACCGTAGGCGTTACCTGCTGCGTACACGACGTAGGCTGGTGGGGAGAGCTCCCTAAGCTAGTTTTTGTACAGGCAGAAAGGTATACATTTACATTCCTATACTAGACATAATTGTATGCACAGACACACATATTAGAAATATCAGTTGGGATGTAATTTTGTAAGGAACGATGCAAACTTTAATGTTTTGAGATAATATTTAAGATGACTAGTATTAAATTCAAATAGATGTATTGAGTGGTAAAGATGAATTTGGAAAGTATGCTTGGTAGTTGTGGATATCTAGGTTTGCCAAAAACAACTGATTTGCAGGTGGGTAGACTCATATATAAGCCATTGTGCTACCGAAATTTCTATCGACCGTATAAGTTAAAATATGAAAATTAATTACAATTATGAGTAAAGAATTAGGAAAAGTGTTTGACACTACACAGGAATACAACCTAAGTGAATAAGGGAATAAGTGGGTAAATAAAAAAAAATTCCTCGATTTTCAAGGGTCAAGGGTCGTTACAGTTTAGGTGGTATCAAAGCAAAGGTTGTCTAGTACTGTCAGTGTTGAAAATAAGGATTAAATTACATCACAATGTCTGTGCTTGTCTGGTTGTAGGTAATGTATACCAATAACTTTAAGATTCGATCTTTGGAATTACGCGCAGGTATTAGATCACTGCACGATGAGTGGGAGACGCGGACGTACTCGGAGGAAGGCTCAGCCACCTCCACCTCCTCCACCCGAGCCAAAGAGTCCTCGTACTCGTATGGCTCAGTTTGAGCAGCGATTGGAGCAACGCCTCGAGTGAGGTTTGGAGACGATAGTTGCCATGGTTGCCCAACACCTAGGGGTAAATGTTTCTGATTCTGCTGGCACGGTACCAGTTCCTACTCCGGTGCAGACTCCTCTGCATGCACCGCCACCTCCTCCTCCACCAGTTCCTCCAGTACTTTTGGCACCTCGACCTCTTGTACAGGCCCAGAGGGAGGAGAGAAATATTGGTAGGATGAGAGATTTCCTGAAGATGAGGCCTCTAGCATTTAAGGAAATTAAGAATCCGATAGAGGTCGAAGAGTGGCTGGTGAGCCTTGGGAAGATCTTCGACTTTCTAGGGTGTTTTGATGTTGAGAAGGTCTCTATGGCCACTTACATGCTGCAGGGCTAAGCAGAGTATTGGTGGGGATCCACCAAGGTCCTTTTGACTGCTTAGCATTCAATGATTAGTTGGGATGCTTTCTCCACAGCCTTTAGGAAGCAGTATGTTCCACTAGCTGCCCAGCCGAAGTTGAGGATGGAATTTCTGAGTTTAGTACAGGGCAGTATGACCGTGGATGAGTACGAAAGTAAATTCACCATGCTGATGAGGTATGATCTGGAGATGTTCCAGAATGAAGAGCATTGGATTGAGAGGTTCTTAGCAGGGTTAAGGCCAGCTATCAGAGATCGTCTTTTGAGGCTATGGATTACGAAATTTCAGGATGCTCTGGGTAGAGCACTGATGGTCGAGAGGGGCCTCAATGTCACCTAGACGGAGTATGGTTTTAAGGGAAGGACCAGAGATGATAGTGTACAGATGGAGTTGGCGAGACGAGATTTTAGGAGGGGCCAGCATAAGAGGTAGAGGACAGATGAGTCTCAGGCTAGGATTGATAGGCCTATGGCTCCTATAGCTACCCCACAGACTACTAGAGGCTTCTAGCAGTATGAGAGATTGTGCACTAGTTATGGTAATTTCCATAGTGGTGCGTGTCACTGGTCCTCAGGGAGCTATTTTAGGTGTGAACAGAGGGGACACCGGATTAGAGATTGCCCATTGAATAAGTTCCCACAGCTTCCAGAGCTACCACGACAACCTGAGAGGCAAACTCCCCAGAGACAAGTCCCACAGAGACGGGCTACCGCACCAGAGAAGGGCAAGGACCCTGCCACTCATGGTAGGGTCTCTGCTTTGGACATAGAGACTGCTGATGCCTCCGCTGAGACCATTCAGGGTAAGCTTTTAATTTGCAATCATGAGGCACGTGTGTTGTTTGATTCAGGTTCTACACACTCTTTTATATCACCCCACTTTGCACGTAAATTTCATGTTAAGCCTGAAGCTCTAGATTTTTCGTTACACGTTAGTACAACCATGTATGAATCACATAAAACTAATATGGTGTGTAAGAATTGTGAAATCAAGGTAGGAGATAGGATCATATTGGCAGACCTAATCTGGTTGAGCATGTATGGCTTTGATGAAACTTTGGAATATGGATTTCATTAGGGGTTACCAAGGACCCGAAAGGGGCATAATACAATCTGGGTGATCGTAGACAGATTGACTAAGAGTACCCATGTCTATTTTGATGGACCCAAATGAATTTGGAGGACCATATTCTTTTAAGGTGGGGAGAATGTAAACCCCACAAATTTCCTACGTTTAATTAGATTATATTTTAATGGAAGTGTGGATGTTCGTTGTAGGGCTCGAGAATATAGGAGCCGAGAAACCTGTGAATGATCGGGAACCCGAAGATACAAGAAGTGATAAAGCAAATGCAAGTACAGAAGGATTGGAAAATTTTAAAGTATTAGTTGAAAATTGATGATGTAAAAACTTGTATCGGGAATTCGTAAGGAGTGATGGAATCTCGATAATATTTCATTTTCAAAATAATGGAAATTTCATGGAAGGTATGAATATTGTGTCCTTGGATAATCTTACAAGGAAATGGGTATATATAGATATATATAGATATATATACATAGGTGTATTTGTATATATATAAATATACATGACATTTAAATAGATGGATAATAATATATATATATATGTAACAAATATATATATATACTATGAAATGCATAGTATATAATAAATAAGTATTAATAAATAAATAAAGCTTGAGACAAAAAAAATGATTAAATGATTAGATGAAATAAAAGGAAATGGAAAAAAAAATAAATAGTAATAATAACAATAAATAAACCAAACAAACAAATACCTATCTACCTATTAAGATAACATACATATATATATATATATATGTTAATATAATATATATATTGATATTATATATATAAGTTGTACGTAATTGGCTTTCAAAGAAAGCCAATTTCGTCTCCCGCTAATTGGAAAAAGGAAAGAAACAAATCAAACAGAGGAGCTGGGTGGGAACCAAAGGGAGAAAAGAGAAGAGGGAAGAAAGGAAGAGAAGGGAAGAAGGGTGGCTCGGCTGGGGAAAAGAAAAGAAGAAAAGAAAAGGAAGGGAGTAGGAGAGGGCTGGTCGGGAGAAGAAAAGAAAAGAAAGAAAGGAAGAGGAGGGAAGAAGAGAAAAAGAGAACTAGGAAAACAAATCAGGAGTAGGAGAGCTAATCGGGGAAGGGGGAAAGGAAGAAAGAAAAGTGGAAAAGAAAGAAGAGGGAGACCGATTGGAGGAGCAGCAAACCGAGGCTTGGAATTTGATCAGTGAAGCCGTGGAGCAGGAGGGCCACAAAGCTGGAAACAGAGGCGTAAAATGGCTCCTCCTCGTGATGTTTTGAGCTGGGTGAGGACTATCCTTTCGGGTGGTTTGGAGCCGATACAGAGTGGACCAAGAACTGGAAGAAGTTACAGCAGACCTAGACTGAAGGAAGCAGATCGAAGCAGGGGAGGCTGAGTGAAAAGAGAAGGACCCGAGGGCTGAAGGGGAAACTGAGAAAACAGAGAGGCAAGCTAGAACCGAGAGGTTGAGGAAGAAGGGAGAAAACAGTGAAGGCTAGAACTGAGAAGATTGAGGAGGCCACAAATAATGAAACACAGGGTGGTAGCTGGTGTACCGTGGCTGTTTTGGAGGCTAGAAACAGCTTGTGTAGGGGACTATAGGAAAGGCAGTTCAAGGCTGATTTTGGGGCTGTGTACTGTGGACTTCAGGTGGCTTTATAGGCTGGGCAAGCTGAATAAAGAACAGTGAAGATTGCTAACCGAGAACAAGAAGGAAAAGGTAAAATTCATGTATGTATATATGTATATTGATGTACATGCATATATATGTATTGTATGTATATAGCATGTTAGTTATAGATTAAATTAGACAAAAAATGGAATGATGAGAAGTAGGTAAAAATATATATTTGTGATATTGAATAATGGAGACAAGTGATAATATATATATGTATTTATGTGAATAAATAAATATATATTTGGGTATATACATATAGGTGTGTATAATGAAAGGGTATGTTAGTATATGTACATATATTTGATAAATGAATAAGGAAAGCTAAGGATAAAATAAATATGAGTATATACTTAGGTGTATATACATATAGGAGTATATGAAAAATGTGTATATACTTGGGTGTATATACAAATGAGTGTATAAAATAAATGTGTGTATTTTAGTATATGTACAAACAAGGACATATATATATATATGTGATAAGAAAAAAAATAGAAAACAATGATATATATATATGAGTGTATATATATATATGTCACGACCCGAATTACCTAAAAATCAGAGTAAATTTTTCGTTTTTTTTTTTTTTTTCATTTATTATTTAATTCTTAACTTTCTCTCGTCGTGACCATCCTACAACACAGTTGGGCTATGATTCGGTGTTAGTCACCTCACACTATTTAACATTTCATTCCCATAATCATATATCAGAGTCTACTATCCTTTTGACTTTAAATAAATACATACCCAATGGTATTTACATGACTCTACATCCCCGACATCATATCCATTTACAGTACTGTGCATTACATATTTAGATACAAAACCATACAAATGTGTATACCTGTCTCTCGATGGGAAACAGCAAGCAGCGGATATCAATACATGCAAGTTCTCAGCCGCTCAATAACTATTTCAAGTGCTCTGAAAAGATGGGAAAATAAGGGGGTGAGCAAACCACACGCTCAGTAAGGCAATTATGCAAGTAAGTAGATAGCTCCACTATCTACATGCTCATAATGCCATGCCCTTAAATCCATTTCTTTTCATTAAAATCATCAAGCACAAAGTCATGCATATTCAATGCCATAGTTCATCCAAAACTATTTGTGCATATATAAATCATGTAACTCATGCATTCAAAGCATTTTATGTGACATCATTAAATCATATTAAGCATGAATTAGATCAAGATCATGCAGTCTTTTATGCCATGTAAGACAAAACATGGATTTCAAATGAAAGCATGGAAAACTTCACATGCTACTGCATTTAAATCAAAACATTAAAACTGCAGTTAAAACCCCTTTCCGGGTCCATCTCATAAAACAATTCAATAAAATTCATTATAAAACTTCGGTTATAAAACCACCCTTCTTTCAGGGTCACATATCATAAAATCATATGAAATCATCAAATCATCAAATCGGGGGCCTGACCCCTCCTTCGGGTCTACCCTGGTCTAACAGACCACAAGTTATATCATGTGAGACAATAAGGTAATTATCAGTAACATCGAGGACTATGGCCATATCCTAGTGATCCCTGGCAACACGGTACCTAGTGTGCGGGGTATCACACCTGAAACGGGAGGTGGGTCGTCCTACCCGCCAGAACAGCATAACACCAGGATTGCGAGGGCAAGGCTTGCTGCCTCGTGGCTAATGCCACTCCACTCCAACAATCCCCACGGTACAGCGTACTCCGCGTGACATACACGGTACAAAGTACTCCGTGAACCCAAGCTCAGTCAGGGGTGCCTGTAATAGGTCTTATCCACCCATATCATCTGTCTCAGAATGCACGTGTGAGCATATCATCTCACTGTGACACACAGTCTACAGGAGGCTCCAACACGGCTATATGCATGTAATATAAATCCCTGTGCGAGCGAAGCTCAAGCACGGCTCCATGCATATTCATGATATCTGAAAATCTCGTGCGAGCGAAGCTCTAGCACGGTTTCATAAAAATCAGTGAAATCTGCGTACGAGCAGCGCTCCAGTACGACTTAAACTGATTATAATTTCATGTAAATTCCACGTACGAGCAACGCTCTAGTACGGATATGTATATAAATTCAGTGAAAACCTCGTACGAGAAAAACTCCAGTACGGCATTCAAATGAATTATGAAAACCATATAAAACTTTGTGCGAGCAACGCTCCAGCACAAATGAATGCTCAAGTAAATCAAATCTCGTGCGAGTTATACTCCAGCACGGCTTTATGCATAACTAAATCAAATCTCGTGCGAGTTTCACTCCAGCACGGCTTTTATGCATAATTAAATCAAAACAGGATGCGAGCTAAGCTCCAGCATCTCTCATGCATGTCAAATCATTAAAAGTAGTGCGAGTAATCGCTCCAGCACTATTTTATGCATACCACGTCAAAACAAATCAAAACATGTCAAAACATGTCAAAACAGAGTGCGAGCTAGGCTCCAGCAGCTCTCATTTCACAATATTAAAAATCAGTGCGAGCACCATGCTCTAGCACATTTCATGCATATGATGTCACAAGTCGGTGCGAGCAATTGCTCAAGCACATTTATGCACATTCACAAACGCAGATATAGTGCGAACTACGTGTCGGCACTATCTGTTTCCATATAAACTTGATAGTTGGCCGTTTTCCAAAGAAATTTCCATTTAAATATTAATAACACCTACGTAGTGTTATTTTGGGAAACTTATGCAATTATTGGCCAATCTATCGCTTTGCTTTGATTAAAACCAATAAAATTCCTTAATCATCAAAAATCCTTAAATCATGCATTTTATGCATGTCATGCTTTCACCATCCTTAGGTGAACTTCCCTCAATAGGGGTAAAATAGACATTTCACCTATTTCGATCCTTAAAATCATTCAAACCATTTTTAGGATCATTATACAATATCCATGTATACATACATACTCAGTGTACAGAAAAACTATTAAAATATGCGTAGCTACCTCTAGCTACTCACACAATTCCCTTACCTCATTTTTCTGTACAGTCTGACCTTTCCCACTGATGTCTTGTCACGCAGTCCGATTTGCTCCGAATCCAAATCAAATCTCCGGAACTGCGGATACACATTCATCAGGTCAAATACAATACAATTTAATGTATTTCATAATTTTCTGGGCTTAATTTAAATCATTGGGCCCGTTTACCCATATTGGGCCCGATTGCACCATAATGGGCCTTAATCGGCCTTAAGCCCGTTTACCACACTTTATCGAGGCCTATTGGGCTCATTGGACCCATCAATATTTATTTAGCCTCGTTCTAAATTCTCAGATAGCTTATGAATTATTTACGACAATTTATCCCAATTTCTAGAATTTAATTCATTTATGCGGAAATTAAATCCGTAATTTATGCGTTAAATATCAATCACGCATAACGATACAAATTGTCGTAAATTAAGGGTCACTTACCCGTTATTCCATGATCGTACACAAATCGAGGCTGTCTCGAGCTCTCAGTGGATGCCAATTGTCGAGCTACACAATTAAATATATTTTCGGGTAAACTTTCAGTCGATTATTTATCAAATTAAATATTCTAAAAATTAAATCGGTCAATTTGACCGCTTACCGACTTACCCGAAGCTCGATTGCATCACTGGAATTTTTCCCAATTTTTTCTCTTTTTCTTTTTCCCTTTTTCTTCCTTTTTTCCCTCTCTTTTTGGCTGAACCGGTCCGGTCCGGTTCAACCCGGTTCGGACCGCCGGTCCGGTCTGGTCCGGTTCGGCCGGTTCTGTCCGGTTCGGCCGGTCCAATCTCCCTTTGGTCGTGCCGGCGCCGTCCGACCGGTTCCCTGGCCGATTCCGGTGCCGTTCAACGCGCCATGGCATGGGCTTCTCAAATCGGGCCTCGGTTTGTCTCGAATCGACGCCATCGCCGGCGAATCGGGGTTTCTTCCCCGCGGCTTCCCCTCCGTTTTCCGACGTTTTCCGGCCACCTGGCCGCGCGTCGATGCCACCGGTGGGTTCGCCTGAGGTCGGTCGACCTTCGCCGACCCTCGCCTGGGGCCCTTGGCCGCCGGTGACCGTCAGACGGAGGGATCTCCCTCGGTTCGCTTTTCGGCTTCCGTTTCTTCTCTGCTTCTGTTTCAGACTTTCGTTTCCTCTCTGTTTCAATTCGCCTTTTTTTTTTTTTTTTTTTAATTATTTAATTTTATTATTATTTTAATCAATAAAATAATAATATTTTGTCAAAAATATCTTCAAAAATTAATATTTAATTCAGTTAATCAATAAATGAATTTCTCGGTATTATTTCGACTTTTCGGTATATTTTTCGATTATTTTCGAGATTATTTTTCGATACGAAAATCCCGATTTATTCCAATAAATTCATATCTTGATCAATTTAACCCGAAATTTAATTATTTCTTCATCATTGATCAAGATTTCTCATTCTCATATTTTTAATTATATTTTCTTGTCCCGATTAATACCGAATTTTGGTCTTTTGACCATTTTGCCCTTGCACGTATTCGAGAATGCCATTTAAGTCCTTTTGCATTTTTAAATGCGCTCGAAAATATCGGGTCTTACAATCTCCCCCACTTAAGAAATTTGGTCCTCCAAATTAGAACCAAGTAATATGAGTTCATAAATAACTCCGGGTACATCTATCGTATCATATACTGTCATCCTCAAGTGACCTTCTCCGGAGTGTAATACTACCATCATACTTAACTAGGGAGATCATCTCAAACCTCAACACTTTTTCCTTTCGTCTAATACCCGAATCAGTTCTCCAATCATACGTTATACTTTCATTGAGCTAACCCGTTGAAGCTCATATCTGCACATATACTGGGTCCGGATATATTTCTGAAGCATCATAAGATAGGACACATAGTGGATGCCTGTTTATTCAAGTGGTAACGCCAATCTACAGGTCTTATCTCCCACTTGTCCAATATCTCTCTATCCGAATCTCGTTACGTCTTTATGACAAATAACTGTCAACTATAATGATTCACCCTCGGTGAATTCCAATGATTTCCTGTCTCTTGTCAGCATAGTTTTTCTGTCTACTCTGAGGCGTTCTTAATCTCTCTCAAATCAACTGAACATACTCAGAGGTTTGTCTTACTAATTCGGGAACAATTTTCTATCTGTCACCCACTTCTCTTATCAAAGTCAGGGAACAACTCCCTACGGCCATACAATGCCTCATAAAAATCATCCCAATACTCAAGTGACAACTGTCATTACTGGCGAATTTGATTTGTAACGACTGATCATCCCAGGAGCTCATAAAATCAATGGCACACGCTCTCATCACATCCTCCAGAACCTGTACAGTCCTCTCTGACTGACCATCTGTATGAGGATGGAGCTGTGCTAACACACAATCAGGGTCCCATAGCTTCCTGAAAACATTCCCCCAAGTGGGAAGTGAAGCGGGAATCCCTATCTGATACCATGCTCACTGGAACGCTACACAATGTTTCACAATATTCCACACACATAAATCCGCCTATACACTTAGAGTATCTAGGGATTTCATAACCAGAAAGTGGGTAGATTTAATCAACCCATCGACTATCACCCAGATAGCCTCGTGATTCATTAGGGTCCTCTGTAACCCATCACGCAATTCATGGTAACTTGTTCCCATTTCCGTGTCAATATAGGTAGAGGCTGCAATAACCCTGCAACTTCTTTTACTCTACCTTACTCTGCTGACATACGAGACACTTGTCCATAATTCTACAATGTCACTTTTCATACCTGACCACCAATACCATTTTCAAATATCTCGATATATTTATTATTTCTCGGATGCACTGTATATCCCGAAGAGTGAGCTTCTGACAATACTACTATCTCATCAACTGTGGTCATGGGGAGCACTTATACTTTCTCTGAACCTCTGTAAGTCATCATCATACACTGTGAACTCTGTCACTACACCCTTCTGAATCTAACCCACACTATCGACACCATGCCGATTATCACGCTAAGCCTGGCAAATCCGGTCACACAAATCCGGTTCTATCCTCAGGCTAACTGTCATAAAATCACTGTCATCATCAGAAGGGATCACATCACTACTGAGGTTCACAACTGCTCTAGCAGCTCACGCTCCCTGACCATCACATGTAATACCATCCCGAGGCTCTTTCTGCTCAAAGCATCAGCCATTACATTAGCCTTTCCTGGGTGGTACAATGTTCACAATCAAAATCCTTAGAAGCTCTAACCCTCTTGGTTATCTCATCCGACTCTTTCTGTGAAAACAGATACTCGGGGCTTTTACGATCAGTGCATATCCGAAATTTCTTACCATATAAGTGGTGGCGCCATACCTTTAGTGTAAACGCTACGACTGCCAACTCTAAATCATGGATCGGATAGTTTCTCTCATGGTCCTTGAAGTAATTAGATCCATAAACGACTATCTTCCCATTTTACATCAATACACAGCCCAATCCTTATTTTGAGGTATCCATACATACTGAAACCTCTTGAGCTGTTAGTTATAGTAAGAATACTTACGGTGGTCATTTCATTACTCCAATAAAACCAAAACTCATTGAAGCCATTTTCATACTTATTATACCACTCGTATGAAATCTTTTTCCAAACGAGACATGTCAACTGAGTAGCCCATTTCAAGAAACTCATAACACCTTGTCTGTAATGCAGTTTCCTGTTGCTACTCATACTCTTCCCTGGACTGCGAATACATCATAATATCATCATTAAAAACGATAACCCTATCGGTCCAGGTAAGGTTCAAATACCTTAACGTAGTTGAGTTCCACTCAATATTTCAATTTTCCATATACTTGACCTATGTACGCATAAACGTACAATGTCATTTCGAAATAGCTTTCGTTCAAGATACTAGCTCACGTCATTTCTTTCCTCTTATATTGACGGCTTTTTTTTTTTTTTATAAAATTTTAATTTTTAAACTTTCATGATTAATCAAGTTCTATATTTCTTTATCGTACCAGCAAAGGTACCCAAATTTTAATGTATATATTATGACCGTCGAATTCAATCTATAGATTATGCGTGCGCTTCCAGACGCTGTCAAATCTTCAGGCAGGGAAGTATTTTAAAATACCTTTATTAACCCTTTTGACTTGACTACATACCGCTTAATCCAATTTACTTTGCATATCAAGGATATCCTTACCTTGCATACGTCTCTTATTCCAATATATCTCCTTTTATATATCACTTGTGACAAACTCTTTCCTTACTTGTCAAGTTACAATACACTTTTCAGTGATATTTTCTCCCCTATTTTCAACTTACAATCCCTATACCCATATTCAGTTAGTGAAAATCAACTAATTATCATCCTCTTCATGCTTAAAGGTATAGGCTTCACATTTTTTTTTTTTCCGTTCTGACATTCTTGTCATCCTCTATTCTCTTTTTGTCTCAATTTCAGCCTTTACTACCTTTCTCAATCTCAGAGGCGCGCAATTTATAATCTTATTTACACAACTGTAGTCTGCGCACTGCCTCGGCATAGGTAGTGATGTCTAACAGACAAATCGGACTCTAATTGATAATCTGAGTCCTTCCATGAACTTTCAGACATCTCGACTCTCACTGTTTATCGTGTCCGAGTCACATCTGCCCAGGAATATAAACTGAGTATTATACTCGTCAATCAACATGTTCCTCTGGGTCAGAGTAAATAATGTTATTTGTAATTTTCTTTTAAACACTGTCCGGGATATTCTGTCACCGGAATACATCTGAAATTATTTCTCATGTCCAATCTGGATGTCGAAATCTTCAAATGGGTCGAGCGAACTTTCATCAATGTTCCGACTCGCCCTCATATATACCCTGAGCAATTAGCTCATAATATTCCCCACACTCCGCTCCAACCTCGTGAAGCGTATCTCAATACTGTCTGATCTCTCTGTCAGACTCTGTCCGATCTTTCTGTCGGACTCTGTGGGGCATGCTCAACATTAGCCGCCACGTCAATCTCATCTCAAGTCTCATGTGGCGACTCAGTACAACTCCCGGGCCTACCTCAACGGCCTCAAGCTCGTGTACTCGCCTCTCAACCATAGCGGCTATCATTTAATGAGTCTATTCTTGCATTTAAAACCAAATTCTTAGCTGCACTTCCATCTCGATATACACAATTGTATCTAAATAATGCACAGTACATGGGGATGTAAACTTCCTTAACCACTAACACCGACTCATATCAGGCCAACTCAAGCTCTGATACCATTAAACCTGTCACGACCCGAATTACCTAAAAATCAGAGTAAATTTTTCGTTTTTTTTTTTTTTTTCATTTATTATTTAATTCTTAACTTTCTCTCGTCGTGACCATCCTACAACACAGTTGGGCTATGATTCGGTGTTAGTCACCTCACACTATTTAACATTTCATTCCCATAATCATATATCAGAGTCTACTATCCTTTTGACTTTAAATAAATACATACCCAATGGTATTTACATGACTCTACATCCCCGACATCATATCCATTTACAGTACTGTGCATTACATATTTAGATACAAAACCATACAAATGTGTATACCTGTCTCTCGATGGGAAACAGCAAGCAGCGGATATCAATACATGCAAGTTCTCAGCCGCTCAATAACTATTTCAAGTGCTCTGAAAAGATGGGAAAATAAGGGGGTGAGCAAACCACACGCTCAGTAAGGCAATTATGCAAGTAAGTAGATAGCTCCACTATCTACATGCTCATAATGCCATGCCCTTAAATCCATTTCTTTTCATTAAAATCATCAAGCACAAAGTCATGCATATTCAATGCCATAGTTCATCCAAAACTATTTGTGCATATATAAATCATGTAACTCATGCATTCAAAGCATTTTATGTGACATCATTAAATCATATTAAGCATGAATTAGATCAAGATCATGCAGTCTTTTATGCCATGTAAGACAAAACATGGATTTCAAATGAAAGCATGGAAAACTTCACATGCTACTGCATTTAAATCAAAACATTAAAACTGCAGTTAAAACCCCTTTCCGGGTCCATCTCATAAAACAATTCAATAAAATTCATTATAAAACTTCGGTTATAAAACCACCCTTCTTTCAGGGTCACATATCATAAAATCATATGAAATCATCAAATCATCAAATCGGGGGCCTGACCCCTCCTTCGGGTCTACCCTGGTCTAACAGACCACAAGTTATATCATGTGAGACAATAAGGTAATTATCAGTAACATCGAGGACTATGGCCATATCCTAGTGATCCCTGGCAACACGGTACCTAGTGTGCGGGGTATCACACCTGAAACGGGAGGTGGGTCGTCCTACCCGCCAGAACAGCATAACACCAGGATTGCGAGGGCAAGGCTTGCTGCCTCGTGGCTAATGCCACTCCACTCCAACAATCCCCACGGTACAGCGTACTCCGCGTGACATACACGGTACAAAGTACTCCGTGAACCCAAGCTCAGTCAGGGGTGCCTGTAATAGGTCTTATCCACCCATATCATCTGTCTCAGAATGCACGTGTGAGCATATCATCTCACTGTGACACACAGTCTACAGGAGGCTCCAACACGGCTATATGCATGTAATATAAATCCCTGTGCGAGCGAAGCTCAAGCACGGCTCCATGCATATTCATGATATCTGAAAATCTCGTGCGAGCGAAGCTCTAGCACGGTTTCATAAAAATCAGTGAAATCTGCGTACGAGCAGCGCTCCAGTACGACTTAAACTGATTATAATTTCATGTAAATTCCACGTACGAGCAACGCTCTAGTACGGATATGTATATAAATTCAGTGAAAACCTCGTACGAGAAAAACTCCAGTACGGCATTCAAATGAATTATGAAAACCATATAAAACTTTGTGCGAGCAACGCTCCAGCACAAATGAATGCTCAAGTAAATCAAATCTCGTGCGAGTTATACTCCAGCACGGCTTTATGCATAACTAAATCAAATCTCGTGCGAGTTTCACTCCAGCACGGCTTTTATGCATAATTAAATCAAAACAGGATGCGAGCTAAGCTCCAGCATCTCTCATGCATGTCAAATCATTAAAAGTAGTGCGAGTAATCGCTCCAGCACTATTTTATGCATACCACGTCAAAACAAATCAAAACATGTCAAAACATGTCAAAACAGAGTGCGAGCTAGGCTCCAGCAGCTCTCATTTCACAATATTAAAAATCAGTGCGAGCACCATGCTCTAGCACATTTCATGCATATGATGTCACAAGTCGGTGCGAGCAATTGCTCAAGCACATTTATGCACATTCACAAACGCAGATATAGTGCGAACTACGTGTCGGCACTATCTGTTTCCATATAAACTTGATAGTTGGCCGTTTTCCAAAGAAATTTCCATTTAAATATTAATAACACCTACGTAGTGTTATTTTGGGAAACTTATGCAATTATTGGCCAATCTATCGCTTTGCTTTGATTAAAACCAATAAAATTCCTTAATCATCAAAAATCCTTAAATCATGCATTTTATGCATGTCATGCTTTCACCATCCTTAGGTGAACTTCCCTCAATAGGGGTAAAATAGACATTTCACCTATTTCGATCCTTAAAATCATTCAAACCATTTTTAGGATCATTATACAATATCCATGTATACATACATACTCAGTGTACAGAAAAACTATTAAAATATGCGTAGCTACCTCTAGCTACTCACACAATTCCCTTACCTCATTTTTCTGTACAGTCTGACCTTTCCCACTGATGTCTTGTCACGCAGTCCGATTTGCTCCGAATCCAAATCAAATCTCCGGAACTGCGGATACACATTCATCAGGTCAAATACAATACAATTTAATGTATTTCATAATTTTCTGGGCTTAATTTAAATCATTGGGCCCGTTTACCCATATTGGGCCCGATTGCACCATAATGGGCCTTAATCGGCCTTAAGCCCGTTTACCACACTTTATCGAGGCCTATTGGGCTCATTGGACCCATCAATATTTATTTAGCCTCGTTCTAAATTCTCAGATAGCTTATGAATTATTTACGACAATTTATCCCAATTTCTAGAATTTAATTCATTTATGCGGAAATTAAATCCGTAATTTATGCGTTAAATATCAATCACGCATAACGATACAAATTGTCGTAAATTAAGGGTCACTTACCCGTTATTCCATGATCGTACACAAATCGAGGCTGTCTCGAGCTCTCAGTGGATGCCAATTGTCGAGCTACACAATTAAATATATTTTCGGGTAAACTTTCAGTCGATTATTTATCAAATTAAATATTCTAAAAATTAAATCGGTCAATTTGACCGCTTACCGACTTACCCGAAGCTCGATTGCATCACTGGAATTTTTCCCAATTTTTTCTCTTTTTCTTTTTCCCTTTTTCTTCCTTTTTTCCCTCTCTTTTTGGCTGAACCGGTCCGGTCCGGTTCAACCCGGTTCGGACCGCCGGTCCGGTCTGGTCCGGTTCGGCCGGTTCTGTCCGGTTCGGCCGGTCCAATCTCCCTTTGGTCGTGCCGGCGCCGTCCGACCGGTTCCCTGGCCGATTCCGGTGCCGTTCAACGCGCCATGGCATGGGCTTCTCAAATCGGGCCTCGGTTTGTCTCGAATCGACGCCATCGCCGGCGAATCGGGGTTTCTTCCCCGCGGCTTCCCCTCCGTTTTCCGACGTTTTCCGGCCACCTGGCCGCGCGTCGATGCCACCGGTGGGTTCGCCTGAGGTCGGTCGACCTTCGCCGACCCTCGCCTGGGGCCCTTGGCCGCCGGTGACCGTCAGACGGAGGGATCTCCCTCGGTTCGCTTTTCGGCTTCCGTTTCTTCTCTGCTTCTGTTTCAGACTTTCGTTTCCTCTCTGTTTCAATTCGCCTTTTTTTTTTTTTTTTTTTTTAATTATTTAATTTTATTATTATTTTAATCAATAAAATAATAATATTTTGTCAAAAATATCTTCAAAAATTAATATTTAATTCAGTTAATCAATAAATGAATTTCTCGGTATTATTTCGACTTTTCGGTATATTTTTCGATTATTTTCGAGATTATTTTTCGATACGAAAATCCCGATTTATTCCAATAAATTCATATCTTGATCAATTTAACCCGAAATTTAATTATTTCTTCATCATTGATCAAGATTTCTCATTCTCATATTTTTAATTATATTTTCTTGTCCCGATTAATACCGAATTTTGGTCTTTTGACCATTTTGCCCTTGCACGTATTCGAGAATGCCATTTAAGTCCTTTTGCATTTTTAAATGCGCTCGAAAATATCGGGTCTTACAATATATATATATATATATATATATTAGGTGCATATACATTTGAGTGTATATAGGATGAATTTGTGCTAGTATATATATATATATACAAAGAATGTATATATAAGATAGGAAAAGAGTGAAAACAAATATATATATATATACATATGGGAGTGTATGTATATATGTATTTATCTGTACATACATGTAGAGGTATATAATAAGGTGTATGTCAATAATTGTACATAAAAAATAATATGTGGTAAGGGAAAATATATAAACGTGCGTGTTGACTTAGGTACGTACAATAATACGTACACACGTAATAGTAACGAATAGGTTACGATTTTAACGCAATTCGGGCAACTCTCACGAATAGGATGCTAAGTGTACGATTTCGGTGTAGGTGATCATAGAAGGAATTAAGGGAGGTACTAAGAGGCATTACCATTCGAGCACAGAGATTTCGATAGATCGAGGTAAGGGGTTATAATTTAAAATGGTAATAGTTACTTTCTGAATCTTGATAAAGAAAGCGTGCAAAGACATGAAGTATGATTTTCATGCATGTTTCTAAATTATATTTCTGATCAAGACTATGCTCTCTGTATTTATGTTTTTGAATAATTGTATATAACTGAATTTTATTTCGAAATAAGAGCATGTCTTAAGAAATTATTTTCTGAATAAGATGATTTTAACTCGATGTTTTTGTATATGAAAACTATAGTTGTTATGAGACTAAGGGCCATTTATGTTGCATGTTTACGTTTGTTAACTTCGCCTGTGTGGCGTCTAACTCGCCTGTGTGGTGTTTGGACTCACCTATGTAGCGTTTGAACTCGCCTATGTGGCACCTGTATTTCGTCTTCGTGGCGCATATATTTTATCTTCGTGGCGCTTGTATTTCACCTTCGTGGCGCCTATATTTCACCTTCGTGGCACCTGTATTTCACCTTCATGGCGCCTGTAATTCACCTTCGTGGCTCATGTATTTCGCCTGTAATTCGCCTTCGTGGCACCTGTATTTCGCCTGTGTGGCGCCTGTAATTCGCCTTTGTGGCGCCTGTATTTCGTCTTCGTGGTGCCTGTAATTCGCCTGTGTGGCACCTGTAATTCGCCTTCATGGCACCTGTAATTCACCTTCGTCGCACCTGTACCTCACCTTTGTAGCGTCTGAAATTACCCTTGGGTCCTGAATTCCCTCTACGGAGGATGATCGGGTTATTTTGCCGCGTGATTGATTTGTTATTGCCACGTGATAAATTGGTTATTGCCGCGTGATAAATTCATTATTGTCACGTGATAATTATATAGCCGATGTAGTCTCAATTTGAAAATTTAACTTTGTTTTCAGAACCGGACTTATATTGTGTGATCTGAATGTTACTATTATTAGCTTCAGAAAGTATCATTATATGCACTATCATTTTTTATACATAATTGAATTACTAGTATCGTTTTAAATACATCTTCTTATTGGACTTTTTCTCGAAAGCTCACCCCTCTACTTCTCAGATTACTTGCAGTGAACCGTAGGCGTTACCTGTCGCGTACACGACATAGGTTGGTGGGGAGAGCTCCCTAGGCTACTTTTTGTACACGCAAAAAGGTATACATTTACATTCCTGTACCAGACATAATTGTATGCACATACACACATATTGGAAATATCAGTTGGGATGTAATTTTGTAAGGAACGATGCAAACATTAATGTTTTGAGATAATATTTAAGATGACTAGTATTAAATTCAAATAGATGTATTGAGTGGTAAAGATGAATTTGGAAAGTATGCTTGGTAGTTGTGGATATCTAGGTTTGCCAAAAACAACTGATTTGCAGGTGGGCAGGCTCATATATAAGCCGTTGTGCTGCCGAAATTTCTATCGGTCGTATAAGTTAAAATATGGAAATTAATTACATTTACGTGTAAAGAATTAGGAAAAGTGTTTGACACTGCACAGGAATACAACCTAAGTGAATAAGGGAATAAGTGGGTAAAAAAAAAAAATTTCCCTGATTTTCAAGGGTCAAGGGTCGTTACAGTTTCACTTTCTAAACATCAAAACTTACTTATAAACATACTTTCTTAAGGGATACTTAAACTTGGTTGCTTACCTTGAAGTTCATCCCACGGGCCTTATGCCACTCTTTCGGGCGTCTTAGCTACCTTGGGCCCTACATAAACATTTAGGTAAGTCTTAAACTTCTCGGCTTAGCTTTTAATTAAACATTAGTACAAAATTTGGGATTCACATTCCTCTCCACCTTTTAAGAATTCGGTCCTCCAAATTCTACTAGGTTCATCAAACAAACGCGGGTACTTCTTTAGAGAACTATGAATTTTATGTACCCCAGTTATGAGAATTGTAATTTGGTGTATGTAATTATGATATATTAATGGACACACAAGTTTTTGATATGATGAAAGTATAAGAAAATGAGGTCTTTAAGTTTTGAATGTGTATGGATTGAAATATGGACTATGAGGTAGATTATGGGAAGTTTTATATTGAGTTTTCTGCAAATTGATGCAACAACAGTGCAAACTGTGAAGGCTAGATCGATCTCTAAGGATGAGAGATCGATATCATGGCTCCAAAATGCAGGAAATGTACAAGAACTGATAGGCAGATCGATCCCATGAGCAAGTAGACCGATCTCTAAATGTTTCTGTACAGGGTAGATCGATCTCCTACAAGAGCAGATCGACCTACAAATGTTTCTATAAAATACAGATCAATCTCCTCACAAGGAGCAGATCGATCTCCTCAAGATTATGAGATCAATCTTACCCTTCGACAGATCGATCTGGTAGGCATAAAAAGTGCCCAGAACGTTTGCAAAATTCAAAGGCAAATCGATCTCCTATAGGAGTAGATCGATCTCCTACCCTCCGCCTATTAAAGAACCCCTGTGTTTGTCACACCCCAAAAATGCGAAAAATATGGCAAATTTAAAACTTTTTACTCATCAAATCACAATTAAGGGTGCATTCCTGTGCAGTGTCATACAACATCATACTTATCATGCCTCAGGATCTCTTCATAAAATAGTATATATCATATCGTATACAATTACTCAATTCCGAGTTAATTAATCCTAATACATCCCATACATCATTGTGCAACAAGTGTTTGTAAATATAACTCTAGTATGGATGCATGAATATTAAATATATACCTCAATATAGAAAATATGGCCTGGAGCTCAAGTTCTCCACTAGCCTCTAACCCGTACGTCGTAGGGAACTCACTTCACTTGAAGAAATCTGGTGGGGGAAGAAAAACAGGGTGAGCTTTTAAATCGCTCAGTAAGGGGGGTAAGGGAACTTAGTTATATAAACCATATCACACATCAGAAATATGTAGTTGCATATGAAACTCAATATACTCAGTTGAAATTGTAGCATGAAAGTTCTTAAAACATCTTTATCTCATAGCTCATAAATCATGTGAAAACATGAAGGTAAAAAGGCTTAATATAGAGCATTCAAAAGCATGTGTAAATATATGCGATAATTGCTTTTCTCGAAATATGTGATAAAAATCACCTCAGTAAATAGCACGTGACAAAGTCACAAGACATAACTCATATGTAAAACAAGACTAGGCAATAAAACCTATATAAAACTTGTCATGGCACATCAAATATAAAATCTCCTCTAGGTGCGCATCCCAGGCATCCTCGTAAGAGGGAACGTCGACAATATGGTCGTATGCATGGTATATTGGACTTATATGTTTCCAGAACAAGGCCCGACCTTACATGCTTCCAGAGCAATGTCTCGCCTCATGCATACTATCATGTGGTCCCTGGGTCAGTTCCCAAGTGGCCCACTCTATCATAAGGTCCTTGGGTCGGTTCCCAAGCGGCCCACTATATCACGTGGTCTTACATGCTACCAAAGCAAGGCCTCCCAATACTACCAAAGCGGAGGAATAATCAGACTTACATGTTACCAGAACAAGGCCCGGACTTACATGCTACCAAAGCAAGGCCCGATGTGTATTCAACATGACACGCATAAGTCTCAATCATTAGCCATTATCATATAAAAAGTTTTGCCTTCACGTAGAACTCATAATGGCTTTCTTTCATAAATTTCACTTAAAACATTTGTGTACTCAACACAAAACATGTTAAAACCGAGTTCCAACCGGCAAAACATGCAGATATTTTCTCAAATCTCAATATTGCCATAACGTAGAGCCTAATTTACTTTTCACGCAAACTCAACGGTCTATAAAGCGATTTTACACTTAGCTTATAAACTCATAAAACAATGGGCTCCAACCAGCTATAAAATCGTGTGCAATTTTATCTCGACACAACACTAAACATGCTTGTATTCTCAAATCATGATTCATGCTACAAATAGTTCATCAAAACACATACACAAATGGTTTAGTTTTCCCTTACCTCTTTGCACCTTGTATAGTGCAATCGTTCCCCCGTATCACGGACTAGCCTCGCATTCCACTCTGAAACTCCCGAGCTGTCCAAACGATGTTAAAAACACCAATAACCCAACTCAATTGCATTATTGAGCACACATTTGCTCCTTTTCTCATTAACACCTCAATTAACTTAATCTTCATAATTCTATCATAACTCACATTCTCACCCACTACATCTCAAAATTCTACATTTCTCGTACTATATTCCATGCTAAATTCAGCACATTGTCTCAATTCCAATTTATAGCCATAATTCCTAAAATTACCATAATTGCATAATAACATCTCTACTCCAACAAAATCATAGTTTCATTAATTCCTAATCATTTCCCAACTATTTTATCACAATGCCCATGCTCACAATCACCAAAGGTGACTTCAAAATCAAGGATTGAAGTTTAGAGATTACCCAAATTTGTGGAGTGCTCAACTCACACCTCAATTCGATTCGTCTTTCGATTTCCAAGTATGTTGTTCTCCTGTGGATGAGGAACAACTTTCCTTCTCACCACAACTCTTGATTTTGACGAAAATAGGCGATTTGAAAGAGAGAGAAAGCTAGGGTTCGGTTGAAATGGAGGTTTGGAAGAGAGAGAAGATGAAATGCAGGAAAACACAGGGGTCCTTTTATAGACGGAGGGTAGGAGATCGATCTGGCTCTTGATGAGATCGATCTGTATTTGAATTTGGGGACGATTTGAGGTAATTTTATGCCTAGAAGATCGATCTGCGGTGGGGTAAGATCAATCTCTTAATGGCTTTATTAGATTGATCTGCTCCAATTATGAGATCGATCTCTGGTTTACAGAATGCTTCATGAAATCGATCTGCTCCTCGAGGAGATCGATCTTCTCCCTAACAGAAACATTTTGAGATCGATTCTTTCCTCATGAGATCGATCTTTTCATTATAGAATCATAAGGAGATCGATCCTCTTCCATTGGAGATCGATCTGCTCACTTAATTTCCTCATTCCTTATCATTTTTAACTTACCAGATCGATCCTTTCTTCTCCAAGATCGATCTGACCTCATAGTTTCACACTTTGGTTAAACACTTAACATATAAATCTCCAAATATAATTTTCACAATTCACTACTTTGATTATTTCTCATTCATTACTTATACATTTCACTCAGCTCAATAAATTACACTTCAAGTTCATATTACATAATTAAAATATGTCTAAAATTCTCAGATCTCACAGTGTTTTTCCTACATTTCATCCTTTCTCTCTCCAGAAAATCGAGAACCCCCATTTTTTATCGAACCCTAGCTTTCTCTCTCTTCCAAAACACACATTCCCATTCGAATCAGAGGTTGTGGCAAGAAGGAAAGTTGCTCCTCATCAAAAGGAGAACAACATACTTGGAAATCGAAGAATGATTTAAGTTGAGGCATGAGTTGAGCACTCCACAAGGTTGTGGCAAGAAGGAAAGTTGCTCCTCATCAAAAGGAGAACAACATACTTGGAAATCGAAGAATGATTTAAGTTAAGGCATGAGTTGAGCACTCCACAAGTTTTGGCTAAATTTCTAAGCTTTTTTCTTTGATTTAGAAGTAAATGTCTACAATTGTGGCTGTAGATGTTGTGATAATTGGGTTGAAAATGATTAAGGTTGATAGGAATATTGAGAAATTATGAGAAATTGGTTAATGAGGATTTTGAGATGTTAAATGAGAATGTGAGCAATTATGTTCAATATTGAGATTTGAGATAATGTGATAACGTATTGATGATGTTTTTACATCATTGGGACAACCCGAGAGTTTCGAAGAGGAATGAGACGCTAATCTGTCGTTAGGGGGAAACAATTGCACTATACGAGGTGCAATGAGGTAAGGGAAAACTTAAAACTCATTGTGTATGTGATTTTGTGATGATAATTGTAGCATGAAATGTTTTGAGAAAATAAGCATGTTTTATGAGTTGTGATTGAGTTATTGCACACGATTTTATAACCAGTTGGGGCTCAAGTTTTATGAGATGTAAACAAAGTGTGAAATTATTTTACAAACCGTTTGAGTTTAAAATGTGAAATAGGATTTGGGGCCTACATTAAGGCGTACTGAGATTTGAGAAATGTGTGCATGGTTTTGCCAGTTTGAGCTCGATTTTGACCAGTTTTGTAAATGGGTACAAAACGATTTTTAAACAAGTTTTATGAGAAAAATCATTATGAGTTTTATGTAAAGGCAAAACGGTTTTATATGATAATGGCTATTACTGAGACTTAGGCGTGTCATGTGAATACACATCGAGCCTTGCTCTGGTAGCATGTAAGTCCGATATTCCTCCGTTTTGGTATCGAGAGATGCCTCCGTTCTAGTAACGTGAGATGACCCCCGCTTTGGTAGAGCTGAGTGGCCTTGCTTTGGTAGCATGTAAGTCCGAGCCTTGCTTTGGTAGCATGTAAAACCAATAGTGTGCATAAGGAGAGGCCTTACTCTAGTAGCATGTAAGTTCGGGCCTTGTTTTGGTAATACTTAAGACCAATACACCATGCATACGACCATATTGTCGACGTTCCCTCTTTGAGGATGCTTGGGATGCGCACCCATAGAAGATTCTATTGATGTGCCATGATGAATATTTTATTTGAGTTTATTTCCTAGTCTTTATTTTTACACATGAGATTATGTTTTGGTGGCTACGCCACGTGTATTACTACTGAGGTGATTTTTATCACGTTTTACGAGAAAAACCATTATCGTATCCTTATTTTCATATGCTTGTGACTATGGTTTTATGTTGAGCCATTTACTCTCATGTTTTTACATGATATTTGAGAAATGAGATGATGATGATGTTTTAATGAATTAATGCTACGTTTTCTACTGAGTTTATTGAGTTTAACTTGCAAAACAAAATGATTGTGCTATGCAAATCATTATTTCATTAACGAGTCCCTTACCCCTTTACTGAGCGATTTAGAATCTCACCCTATTTTTATATCCCCCCAGATTTCTTCAAGTGAAGAGAGTTTTTCCTGCGAGTAGTGGCTAGTGGAGGACTTAAGCTCCAGGCTATATATTGTATAGAGGTATTTCTTTAATATTTCATGTACCCAGACTAAAGTTGTATTTACAGACACTTGATGTATAATGATGTATAGGATGTATTAGGATTAATTAACTTGAAATTAAGGAATGTATATGGTATAATATATAAATATTAAATGATAAGATCCTGAGGTGAAAGCTTTATAATATATACATTATGATGTATAATACTGCACAGGAATACACCTAGAAATGAGTATTGATGAAAATAAGCTTTAAATTTGCCCTGTTTTTTACGCTTTTGGGATGTCATAGAGTTTTTTTGGTATTAGAGCTTAGGGTGTTTAGTACTGTCAGTGTCGGTTATGTGAAATAGAATACATCCCAAGTGTCTGTATAAGTCTGGTCATGAACTGAAATTGAGGATTGAAATTTCAATCAAGTTTGATGTGTACGCGTAGGAAAACATATTGAGATTGAAAATAAGTGGACGACGAGGTCGTTCGAGGAGGCAGGCAGAGCCACCTCCGCCACCTGCCCCATAACCAGAGAGTCCTAACTCTCGGTTTAACCAGATTGAGATAGATGTGCGGCAGGGTTTTGAACAAATGGCAGTGTTATTCGAGCAACATTTTGGAGTTAATACCTTGGGTACCACTCCTAAACCACCACAAAGACCTCCCACGCCCCCAGTACAGATGGACCTGGTACCTCTCGCCACTCAGCTCGATGACAAAAATATGTTATGATTGAGGGACTTTTTAAAAATGAATCCACCCGTATTCAAGGGAAGAAAGGATCCCGTAGAGCCTAAGAAGTGGCTGACTGAGTTGAGAGTCATATTTGACTATTTGGGATGCATTGATGTTGAGAGGGTCAGTATGGGTGCCTATATGTTGAAAGGGGGAGCTCGAGATTAGTGGGATACTACCCAGAGTATTTTAATGTCCCGACCGGATGTGATTAGCTCGAAAGAGTTTCAAAAGGTCTTTAGAGCCTAATATGTACCACGAGCTACCCAAAGAAGGATGCAGGCTGAGTTTTCGAGTCTGGTACAGAGCGATATGTCGGTGGATGACTATGAGAGTCAATTTACCACTCTGTTGAAAATGATCCAGAGACCTTTAAAGATGAAGAGCTTTACATTAAGAGATTTATCTATGGATTGAAGCCCATCATTAGAGATCGATTGATAGGGCTGTGTATTACTGAGTTTGAAGATGCTTTGAGATGAGCACAAGAGATTGTGAGGGGCATCGAAATGGTATAATCCCAGAATGAGTTTAGAGCAGTGCCTAGAGATAAGGGCAAGAGGCCAACAATTTCCCAGACAGGTGTACGGAGAGGTTCTTTCAGAAGAGGAAGGATTAAGGTACAAAAGGGCAGCTTTGAGAGACCCAAAGCTTATCCCATCATTAGGGAGACCCCTCGAGATGTCAAACCTAAGATAAAGGTTTGTAGAGACTGTGGCCGATCGCATGAGGGAAATTATACTGGTTTGATCCATGGATGTTTTAGATGTGGAGACATGGGTCACAGAGTAAGAGACTATCCTCAACCTCAGAGATCACATACTCTGGAGCCTACTAGACAGCAGCCTCAGAGAGTGAATCCCCCGAGATGGGCCACCTTTGCAGAGAAAGGAAAAAAGCCCATCATAGTGGGATGTGTGTTCACTCTGGATAAGGAAACATCAGACACTTCTACAGAAACTATCAGAGGTACACTATCTGTCTGTAATCATAAGGCTCATGTGTTGATTGATCTGGGATCCATACATTCCTTTATTTCTGAGCATTTTGCATATAGCTTAAATTTGAAGTTTGAACCTCTATAGTATATTCTACATGTAAATACCCTTATGTGTGAGTCTCAAAGAACGATATGATATGTAGAGGATATGAAATAAAGGTGGGAGATAGAGTATTGCTAGCAGATCTAATGTTGTTAAATATACATAGGTTCGATGTGATTTTGGGAATGGATTGGCTAGCAACCAATCGAGTGAGTTTAGACTGCTATACTAAGATGATAACTTTCTGTGAAACCCCGTTTATGTATAATTGTATATAGGTATATGGAAATGTAAATGAAGTTATAAGTTTGATGATACAATTGTAACGTGAAGTATATGTAAGGTAAGTCCATAAGATTTAGTACACACATGTAATAAGAGTTGTGATTGTACATAGTTACATTATGTATGAATAAGAGGAAATGGACTTAAACATGTGAGGAATGTGAGTAGAATGGATTATGAGTAGTGTGGTAAAACGGAAGTAGAATTGCATAAGTTGTGCACTTCCATTTGGTTTATATCGTATACTTTTGGTTATATAAGGATTCCACACAAGTTTCAATAGGTATAAGGTATGAATAGATGCCATTTTCAAGTCTCAAGGATGATTGGATGAGACAATGACCATGGCACCAAATTAAGGATGTTTTGGCATAAGTTTCTACAAAAAACTGTAGGAAAATCTGAGAATTATGTAGGTCAAATCGATCTCATAGGATGAGAGATCAATCTGGAAGAGCCAGAATGCTCTTATTTAGGCAATAGAATAGGGCAGATCAATCTCCAATAGAGCCAGATCGATCTCCTAAGCATTCTGTATTGAAAAGATCGATCCTCAAACACCCAGATCGATCTCCTTAGCTCTCTGTTTGGGAGCAGATCGATCTCATGCTTCGATAGATCGATCTCATGCTTAAAATATCGTGAAAAAGAGGGATTTAAGGGGACCAGATCGATCTTCTCTTGGACCAGATCGATCTCCTCAAGCTATTTCTATATAAGGAGTGTTGAAAATCTGAAAATTTCGAGAAAAACACTAACCTTCCACTTTTAACCCAAAAACCTAACTTTCTCTCTCTAAAATCAGCCATTTTCAGTAAGATTTGAAGAGAGATCATTAGAGGCAAAGTTGTTCCTATCAAAGAGGAGAACAACATAGTTGGTAGGCATTTTTTTCCATTGTTGGTATTGAAGGAGCTACGGGCATTGTCATTTGGAGCAAGAAGAGAAATCAAATTGGGTAAGATTCTAACACTCCAACTATGGTACATTGTCTATATAATATATTTTGGAGTTGTTTGGCATGAGTATGGATGGTTAGAAACTATCTAAAATGCATTGGAATGATTATGACCTAGAAATGGTCTAGAGTGAGAAAGTGGAATGTATGGATATTAATGATGAATGAGATATGTAGAAGTTATTAATAGTGTTGTGGTATGATTTTAAGATGTGGTTAGTGGATAAATTGTGAGATTTACCTAAAAGAGGTAAAATGTGGATTAAGGCATTTGTAAAATGCATAAGTGAATAATATTGACTAGTGAGGTCAATTTTGGGTTAAAAACATTAACTCAATTGATTGAATGAATGAATCGCAGCTTCTGAGGATACGTCGAGGCGAGTTGAGCCAAGAGCGTGAGAAGCTAAAAGGAAATGAGTCACACCAAGTAAATCGAGGTAAGGGAATTGTGTGGACTCTTAGAGATATCTGTGCACAACTTGGGCGCATTAAATGCTTTGCTAGAATGCATGAGACATTAGGAAATGATTTTGGGTGATTGAAGGGAAAAAGTTAGGTGTTTGAATGTGCATGAAAACAAAAGCATATTGCTTTGAAAATCATTTTTTATTACTTTTTAGCAAATGACTGATAGGTTGGCTAACATCGAAATGATTTGCAAAAGAAATGAGTGTGTTTTGGTTTATTAACCATATTTTACAAAGTTTTGAGCCACCTACATGATTTCGTGAGTATGAAAGCGTGCTAGAATATGACTCGCACGAGATTTGACGTGTTTTATACACATAAGTGCTAGAGGCACTAGTTTTCACATGGAATTCATAATTATTTTGGCATTGTGCTTGGAGTTTGTCTCGCACCGGATGCCCACCTTGCATGTTGCCGTGTTTGGAGCTTTGAGTAGACTGGGTGTCACATTGATTAAATAGGCTCACACGTGCATTGTTTTGACATGATTAATTAGCCGTGTTAGGAGCTTCGGGTAGACAAGAGGTCGTACCGATTAAATAGGCTCACACGTGCGTTTGAGATGTGGCGTGATATGATGTGTTGATTGGGTCCACGGAGTACGTGTACTGTGCATGTAGGATGGAGTATATTGTACCGTGTTGAGATGTGATGTGCCATCTTCGAACGAGATCTGCTATGGACCGACGGGATGATTTGACCCACCTCCCGTGTGGAGGAAGATAGTGGTGATATCTCGCACACCTGGTCCGTGTAGCCGGTATCACAGGTTATGTACATAGGCCTTGAGGTTATTACCTGTTGTTGAACTGCCTATCTCACATGTCTACTGCTATTTGAGAATAAATCCATGTTTGAAATGATTTGTGGGTTAGGAAAGTCCGAGGGATGGGCCGAGACCTGACCAGTGTTGAATTGATTTGTTAATGGTTTTTAAAGTGCATGGATGCATGATGTTTAATGCCATGCTTTATTGTGAAAATGCATGATGTTTAATGCCATACTTTATTGTGAAAATGCATGATGGTTAATGCCATGCTATTTGAGAAAATGAATGATTGGTAATGCCATGCTTTTATTGTGAATTATGCATGATGATTTATACCATGCTTTGAGTTGAAATGTGCACTGGATTTTAATAGCATGAATGCTTTACATACCATTAACACAATCATACACTCATGTTTTGAGATAAATGATGAATTAAATGCTTTTGAGCATGGCATCACGAACACGTAGATAGTGCAGTATCTACCTGTACGCATGATTGCCTTACTGAGTGTGTGGTTTGGCCACCCCCTTATTTTCCCCCTCTCTAGAAAGTGTTGACCATAGATTGAGCGTGACTGGAGGCGTTTCCCTGTTGGTAATCCACTGCATCCCATCGCTAAAGGTATACACACTTGGATTATTTTGTATCTAAACTAGACATAGCACAGTAGCATTTTGTAAGTAACTATTGGGGATGTAAAACAATGTAAACACATGTAACAACTCTGATATATATATATATATATACATTTATACAAGTGTTTACTCATAAATAATGTTCAAATTGAATTGGTATGGTGGAGTTAGTTAGACGTCGACACACAGCCCAACTGTTGAGAGTGTGGTTGTTCACGATCAAAGAAGGATGATTAATAATTGATGCATGAAAATGCAAAAAATTTGCACGTATTTTGGTAAGTGAGGGTCGTGACAAATTCGATACCACCTGCTAAATTGATTCTAGAACTTCTCCTTTTAGTTTAGGGGTAACTTGATAAATCATTTGATCATGTGTCAGAAAACTTTCCCTGTTTACAAGGATGTTTCTATACTCCGAACACGCCCTATCTTTAACGATCATGTAAGCAGTGCAATCTATAGAGTCTTATTTATACTGTTAGTTCCCTGGTTCATTCTTCCAGTATAGTGACTGTGCTCTTTCATTGTCACTATTTCCTTTATAGATCTCTTTTTTCGTCATTCTCTTTATCTTTCCTTTTTTTTGTGGGTTTAGAAATATACAATTCATATCATCATAATTACGCCTTGCGCACTGCTTCCTCAAAATAATTTCAAATGGAGTCATCTTAGCTTGACTAAATATCTCAATATCTCCTATGAGTTTCTGAACTCCCTTTATCAAACAGTTCCTGCAACTTCTTTTTCAATTCCTCAAGATCCATAAAGTCCATTCGATAAGGAGACTTCGAGATTGGTTGTACATCTGGTGCCAAATCTATAGTGAATTCCAACTCTCTCTCTGGTGGTAGTCCCGATAGTTCATCAGGAAACACATCCGGAAACTTGCATACCACAGATATGTCCTGAATAATTGGACATTCCCGACTAGTAACGAAGATGAATGCAATATAACTTTCACATCAACACGTTTATCAAAAACTTTCATCAATAGTCAAAATGATACATTTTATTCCTTAACTGCAAAGCATACATTAAACTTACTAGGTAAGGAGAAGGTTATAGTCTTAGAGTAGCAGTCTAAACTTACACGGTTGGTAGCTAGGCAATCCATACTCAAAATTACATCAAAGTCATACATGTTCCACATTGATTTCACAATTCCTACATACCACATCAGTCCTAGGTAAAGGCAGCCCTTCCATGAGTGATAGGCTTCTTTCTGTTGCAGTAGCCCGTCTCTGTGGGAATCGTCTCTGGGGAGCTTGCCTCTCAGGTTGTCGTGGTGGCTTGGGGGCTATGGAAACTTATTCAATGGGCAATCCTTAATCATGCGCCCCTTCTGTCCACACCTAAAGCAGCTCCCTATGGACCAATGACACGTAATTCTATGGAATTTACCACATCTAGTACACAATCTGTAGTACTGTTGGAAGCCTCTGGTAGTCTGTGGAGCAAGTACAGGAACTGTGGGCCTATCAACCCTAGTCCTAGATTCATCTGTCCTCAGTCTCTTAGGCTGGCCCCTCCGAAAGTCCTGTCACACAAACTCCGTTCGCCTACTCTTATCCCTGTTCTTTCTCTTAAATGCTGGAGGCTTCATCTCTAGGAAATTCCTCATCCTGCCAATATCCCTCTCCTCCCTCCGGGCCTGTACAAGAGGCTGAAGCACCATAGGTACTGGAGGAACTTGTAGAGGAGGAGGTGGTAGTGCTTATGGAGGAATCGGCACCGGAGTAGGAAATGGTGTCGTGCCAACTGAATTAGAAACGTTTGCACCTACATGTTGGGCAATCATGGCAATTATCGACTCCAAACCTCGCTCAAGGCACTACTCCAACCGCTGCTCAAACTGAGCCATATGAGTACGAAGACTCTCTGGCTCGGGTGAAGGAGGTGGAGGTGGTTGAGCCTGCCTCCGAAGACGTCCACGTCTTCCACTCATCATGCAAGTGATCTAATACCTGCGCGTAATTCCAAAGTTCAAAACTCAAAGTCATTAGGTATACATTACCTATAAGTAGACAAGCACATATATTGAGATGTAATTTTAGCCTTATTTCGACACTGACAGTACTAGACAACCTTCGCTCTGATACCACTTAAACTATAACGACCCTTGACCCTTGAAATTCGAGGAATTTTTTTTGAACTTAATTTACCCACTTATTCTGTTATTCACTTAGATTGTATTCCTATGCAGTGTGAAAACACTTTTCCTAATTCTTTATCCATATTTGTATTTAATTTTCATACTTTAACTTATATGGCCGATAGAAATTTCAGCAGCATAACGGCTTATATATGAGCCTACCTACCTGCAATTCAGTTGTTTTCAACAATCCTAGATATCCACAACTACCAAGCATGCTTTCCAAATCAACATTTACAACTCAATACATCCCTAACGATTTAATATCAATCATCTTAAAACTTAATCCCAAGAATCATATTCTTTACATCGTTTCCCTTACAAATTACATCCCAACTGATATTCCCAATATATATGTCTGTGCGTACATATATGTCTGGTATAGGAATGTAAATGTATACCTTTCTGTGTGTACAAAAAGTAGCCTAAGGTAGCTCTTTCCCACAGCCTACGTCGTATACGCAGTAGGTAGCGTCTATAGACTCACTGCAAATGATCTGAAGGTAGAGGGGTGAGCTTTTGGGGAAAAGCCCAATAAGATAATACTCTTAAAGCAGTTCTGATATATAAAAGCATTTGAAGTTGTTCATAGAACGAAACTTAATGCAATACATAAATTTCCATTTCATGCATAATCGTCATAAAAGCATGCATGTCTTTAAAACAAATAACATGCTTAATCATTTTACAACTTTTCATAAACCTTTCATGAACATTTCATAAATCATTTTGTAAACATTTCATGAATATTTCATAGTCATTTCGTAAACATCTCATGAATATTTCATAATCATTTCGTAAATATTTCATGAATATTTCATAATCATTTCGTAAACATTTCATGAATATTTCATAATCATTTCATGAAGCATATCGATCGTAACCAATTTTTGTATATATCATGAAAACACATATTCATTCATCATAGTCGATTTTCATAATCAAATCGAGGAGACTAGGCTATAACTAAGTCATGCGATACGTGTCATTCTTCGGGGAGAGTCATCATACCTATGACCATGGTAAGGGGGGCTGTAGACTGGATCAAGTTCGTACAGCAATAATAATTATAAACATGGGTAGTATCTTCTTATTTCTTATCATATACTAGCACATAGCTAGGGCACGGGCACCTGTGGCACTCACCGTGTAGGGAACATTCATGAGTGCTGCGCGGGCACGATATACTACTAATACATCATCATAAACCACCAGTAGCACGACATCTTCCACATAGGTTGAGTCAAGTACTAAAGGGGCCAACGTACCGGTACCCCAAGTGGTGTAGCCGGAACACCACAAGAAGTAACCATGCATGAAGCCTATAGTCTCAAAAACAAAGTTTTCAAAATCTTTCTTGGGTTATATAACCCGTGAATTCATATCGAGTAATAAAATCAAATTCCTTGTAATCTGAAAACTCTTTCATAAAATCGAAAGACTGTGTGGCACTTTGTTCCCGCAGGACTCAAGAGGTGACCCCTACAGTCCCCTTTCGAAAACAAGTTTCTTTTCTTACAGACTTTTGAAATTGTCAAAAGTTTCTTTTGCGATATGGATATAAAAACATAAATAAATGTAAAACATCCATATGTTTCATACCTTAGGAAAATTCATTTCAAATCATGGAAGGTACTCAGGGAATATTTCGACAAATTAAATCATGCTTCGTAAACAGTTTCACAACCTCTCCCTTCCCTTCTCTTCTTTCTCTTCCTTTCTTTTCCTTCTCCTTCTTCTCCAGCCGATCGAGCCTCTCCTACCTTTCTCCTCTTCTGTTTCCCGCCCAAGTCTCATCAATTTATGCTTTGTTTCAATTGAAACAAAGTGACGGAATTGGCTTTCTTTGAAAGCCAATTCCGTACAGCTATGTATATATTATATTACTATATATACATATATAATATTAACATATATATATTTATTTATTTATTTTATATTAATATATATATATATATTATATGTTAGTTTAGTGTCATTAGTATTTTTTGTTTAATGTTTGTACTATGGTTTTGTGTTTATTTCATTTCCTTTTATTTCACTTCATCATTTTTTTATTTTTATTTTTATTTGTCTCATACTTTATTTATTTATTTGTTTAATACTATATATTAAATACTATACACTAAATAATATATATATATATGCTATATATATTATTATTCTTTTATTTAAATGTCTAGTATATATGTACATTATATATATATATATTCACCTATGTATATATCTACACATACATTTTCTTGTAAAATTATCCAATGACATCATATCCATGCCTTCCATGAAATTTTCATTATTCCGAAAATGAAATAGTATCGGGATTCCATCATTCTTCATAAATTCTCGATACAAGTGTTTACATCAACAATTTTCAACTAACAAATTAAAATTTTCCAAGTCCCTCCGTGCTTGCATTTGCATTATGACTTCTTGTATCTTCGGGTTCTCGATCATTCACAGGCTTCTTGGTCCTTATAGTCCTCGAGTCCTACAACAAATATTCACACTTCCATTAATATATATTATTTTCATTTTTATATAATCTAATTAAATGTAGGAAATTTATGGGGTTTACAAAATCAAACTTAGAGTCTTTCCATTTTCTTTAACCAATTCAGCCAAGGAATGGCTTTACTATTTGCCTAGTGCGACCATAAACACATGGGAAGAGAAGACATTTTTAGAGAGGTGCTTTCCTAATTCAAAAGCTGCCAATATAAGGAAGGAAATATGTGAGATTCGTCAATATAATGATGAATCCTTGTATAAGTATTGAACGAGGTTTAAAAGGTTCTGTGCCAATTGCCCACACTATCAAATCCATGAGCAATTCATCATCCAATACTTCTATAAAGGATTGCTACCCCATGATAGAGTAATGATAAATGGGGCTAGTGGAGGAGCTTTAGTGGACAAGACTCATCAAGATGCAAGGAATTTGATAGCTAACATAGTTGCAAATTCTCAACAATTCTACCCTAGACGTGAATCTCATTCAAAATTTGTATGTGAGGTAAGTGACGTTCCCTTTTAACAATAACTTAACGATTTGAGTTCTTTTGTCAAGGCCCAATCTGTTCTTAGGTCATCAACTGGCATCTTCTTAGGGCTTAGATCCCCTTAGGTTTGCATTGACTCAATTATACTGTCCGTTTTGAGTTTTATTGTCAAGACCCAGCCTGTTCTTAAGCCGTCGACTGGCATCCCCTTGGGGCTAGATCCCCCCAAGTTTGTCTTGACTCAGTCGTACTATCTGTTTTGGTCCACTAACCCACATCGTTTTATCAAGGTAAATTGTCACGACCTCCCCTCCCGTGACCTACCAAAAACACTACAATTTTTTTTTTCACATTTTACTTACCTCTCCTTCTGTCATAACTCAACACCAAACAGTTGGGTTGTAATTCGATATTAGTCACCTCAACCACATTCATTCCATAACATACATACATATCAATACAATTATCTATTGTATGTAAGTACTCTTTTGTTAAAAGTAAACTCATATATTAAATATAAATACTTGTACACATACATCCCCGACCATACATTCGTTTACATAATTGTGCTTCTACATTGTTCAGTACAAAATGTTTCAATTGTGTATACCTCTCGTAAAATGGATATGCAGCAGATCAAGGAATACCAATCCTCAGCCGTGCTCGACTACTGTAAACGCTTTGTAGATAGGGGAAATAAAAAGCGAGTGAGCTCACAGGTCAGTAAGGAAATCAGGCAAGCAAGTAGATAACCACACTATCAGCAAAATACTATGCTCATGCCTTGAAATCATTTCCTTATCTATTCATATCTAAAGCATGTATCTTTATTTGAAACATTTATGCAATATACATATAGATACAAATCGTCAATTATACAGACTGAATTCATGTTGATTTAAAAATCTCTGCAGTTTATGCAAAACATTGCATTTCTCATGTAATTTCATAAAATTCACATTTATCATACCATTCAATTAAATCAAAATAATATGGCATATCATCATGTTCAAAAAACATGGAAATCTGGGCCTCACCCATCCCTCGGGTTACCCTTTTCACACACAAAGTCACATGTTCAGATTATAAAATCATGTGATAAGTCATTCAAGAAATCTCAAGTGATGAAACGAGATAGGCGACTACATATTTCGAGATTATGATCATAACTCATTTTATGTGATCCTAGGCTACACAGTACTCGGTGTGCAGGGTCTCACAATTGCTATAACGGGAGGTGGGTCAAATCCTCTACCGTCAGCTCACAACTCAATCACATCGAGTACTCATAGTACAACCTATTTCATGTGACATACACGGTACAAAGTACTCCATGGACCCAATCTCAAGGTCAGGGTGCTTGCCATAAGTCTTAGCCCTCATACTATGGATAATATTTTCAATAGCCCTTGGCCATATCTCAAAATATGCACGTGCGAGCATAAAATTGGTGCGACAGACAGTCAGCACAGGCTCCCAACACGATTGTTTCATGCTTTCTCTTTCAAAATTGGTTCGTGCAAGTAAACTCCCAGCACAACCATAACACAAGTGATATAAATCTAGTGCGAGCAATGCTCCCAGCACTATGTCATGTAAAAAACGAGTATGAGCAATGCTCCCAATACTCTATAAAGCATCAATCAATGAAAACTGAGTAAACGTAATGCTCCCAATACTCTATCATGTAAAAGTGAGTATGAGTAATGCTCCCAATACTCTATAATGCATAAATCGAATTTAAAATTAAGTACGAGAATATACTCAATTACTATGTGATGTATATCTCATAAAATATAGTGCGAGTATTCTCTCGCACTAATGGTCTACACACAAACTTGATAGATGGCTTATTTAAATTGAATTTCACCCAATAAAATCAAATTGACACTCAAGTGTGCTGTTTTCGCATATACATGAAAACATTAGCCATTCTATCCATACACATTCAAAACATGTTGAATTTAATCACCCACATGCTTCCTAAGCTTTTTAACTTATCGGGTCTTACTGAACATCTCTATACACGAAATTTCATATAGCATATAGTTATTGAAATTCTATTCGAAATACGTGTAGCTATCTCTAGCTACTAACGAAATTTTCTTACCTCGGATCACGTTGCGTGACCTCACTTGCTCAGTGTTGCTCACTCTCGTAGTCCGATCAGCTTCCAATATCAACTTCAAAGCTGTTAATAATTATCCACATCAGTATACTTTAATATACTTGTTTTCACTTACATGACTCTAAATCAATACTTTTAACTCCTCTCCCATTATGGTGTTATACCATATATCTCATATACCTATCTTCATTTCTCATCTATTCCAATTTATGTATTTTATAAAACTACCTTAAAATCTTCCATACATACTTATTTCATCCTTAAATCCATGTTTACTCAATTTCCTCATCATTTTCTCATTTTCATACCAATATCTAGGTCATAGATTTTTTCATGATCAAGGTGTTTTCAACAATTTAAATGTACACCAATCAACTCACTAAGACACATATATCAACATATATGAAGTTGGTCTATTGGATCTTACCTAGCTTGAACTTTTCCTCTTTTTCATCAAAATTGCTAAAATCCACCTTGTTACTTCAATCTTTGATTCCAACTTCTTGTTTCCAAGTATGTTGTTCTCCTCTTTACTAAGAACAACTTTGCTGAACTAAATCTCACTCAAAACTACTTGGAAGTTAAAGATTTTTGGAGTAGAAAGGTTAGGTTTTCACCTTATTTCAGGAAGGGTTTGGTGTTCTCGAGAAAACAGAGGTTGCAGAGCTATGTATTTATAGAATTGCTCTAGGGGATCGATCTGTTAACGGTGAGGGATCGATCTGTCATGCCTTTTTCTCTTCAGGAACTGACTTTTTAAGCTTAGGGGATCGATCTGCTCTTAAGCATAAGATTGATCTGCTTTACACAAAACCTTAAGGAGATCGATCTGGCCTTGTTATGAGATCGATTTGTTTTACCCAGAACCTATCCAAAATCGATCTATATTGAATGAGATATCGATCTGCTCCTCTTTTGAAGCAGTTCTGCTGTAACTTTTCCTAGAATTTCACTATTACATTGATATTAACTTTGCTTAACTACCCGTTTTACATTTCATACACATTGACAACTTAAAAACATTCATTCCTTATGATTTATATCAAATGTGACTTGTCCATATATCACAAAATCATAAAGAGTACATATTAAATTACGGGCTTTACAATCCTCTCCACCTTAAGAAATTTGGTCCTCCAAATTAGAACCAAGTTACTCTTTAAATAATTGGGGGTATCTCTTTCACATCAGACTCTCTGGCTCCCAAGTAGCTTCCTCTGAAGTGTGATGTTGCCAGAGAATCTTCACAAACCCGATGATTTTATTTCTCAAGACTTTCTCCTTTCTATCCAATATTCGGATCGATTTCTCTACATATGTCAAATCATCTTTGAGCTCCAATGGCTCATACCGAATCACATGGTTTGGATTTGGATAATACTTTCGTACCATCGAAATGTGGAAGACATTATGCACTCTCGATAAATCTGGTGGCAAAGCCAACCTATATGCCTTATCTCCTACTCAATCAAGTATCTCAAAGGGTCCAACGTAGTGAGGACTCAACTTACCTCTCTTCTTGAATCTCATTATACCCTTGGATAGAGAAACCTTTAGAAACACTGAATCACCAACTGTGAACTCAAGTAGTCTTCGTCTCTTGTCAGTGTAGCTTTTCTGTCTATTCTGAGCTGTCCTCAATCTCTCAACTATCAACTGGACATCCTCAAAGGCTTGTGTAACCAAATCAAGAGCAAAAAATTGTTGATCACCCGCTTCTTCCTAACCAATAGGGGAACGACATCTACGGCCATATAAAGCCTCATACGGTGCCATCCCGATACTTGCATGATAACTATTGTTTTAGGCGAATTCGGCTAGTGGCAAATGATCATCCCAGGAGCCTATAAACTCTAGCACACACAGTCTCAACATATCCTCTAAAGTCTGTATAGTCCTCTCTGATTGACCATCTGTCTGAGGATGAAAAGCGGTGTTCAAACTCAACTGGGTTCCCATAGCTTCCTGAAAATGTTCCTAAAAGTGGGAAGTGAAGCGAGAATCCCTATCCAAGACAATGCTCACTGGAACACCATGTAACCTCACTACCTCGCTTACATGCAACTCTGCCAATGAACTCAGAGTATCGATAGCTCTCAGAGCTAAGAAGTGGGCTGACTTCGTCAGTCTATCCACAATCACCCATATTACATCGTGATTCCTCCAGGTCCTCAGTAAACCCATCACGAAATCCATGGTGATATGCTCTCATTTCCATGTCGATATAGGTAGAGGCTACAATAACCCTGCAGGTTTTTGATGCTCTACCTTCACTTGCTAACATACAAGACATATTGTCATGAATTTCGCCACATCTCTCTTCATACCCAACCACCAGTATACCTTTCAGAGGTTCTAATACATCTTGTTACTCCCCGGATGTACCGTGTACTTCGACGAATGAGCTTCCGACAAAATCAACTTCCTGAGCTCTAGGTCTTCGGGAACAAACAATCTGCCTCTGAACCTTATTAGTCCATTAGAACTCAACTCAAAATCAGTCACTGTGCCTCTCTTATCTGACTACTCACACTAATGCAATACGGATCAGTCTGCTGAACCCATCTGATCCTGTCTAACAGATCCGGCTCCAAGCGTAGACTAGCAATTGTACAGTTTGTATCCATGTCAGAAGGCATAATTCCTAAACTGAGGCTAGCGAACTGCTCTAGCAACTCATGTTCCCTGACTATCATATACGATACCATCCCAAGGCTATTTCTGCTCAAAGCATCAGCTACAACGTTGGCCTTACCCGAATAATAAACTATCTCACAATCATAGTCCTTCAGAAGATCTAGTAATCTTCTCTATCTCATGTTCAGCTCTTTCTGCGAGAATAGATACTTGAGGCTCTTATGGTCAGTAAGAATCTGGAACTTCTCACAATACAAGTAGTGGCGCCATACCTTTAACGCAAACACTACTGCTGCTAACTCCAAATCGTGGGTTGAATAGTTCTTCTCATGGTCCTTCAGTTGTTTGGATCCATAAGCAACTACCCTCCCATCCCGCATCAATACACAGTCTAGTCCTTGATGCGAAGCATCAATATACACTGAAAATCCTCCTGAGCTGGTAGGATAGTGAGAATCGAAACAGTGGTTAATCGACGCTTCAACTCTTGAAAACTCTTCTCACAATCATCGTCCCACACGAATGGTACACTCTTCCAAGTAAGACGTGTCAACAGAGCAGCCAACTTCGAAAAGCCCTCAATGAATCTCCGATAATATCTTGCTAAACCTCGAAAACTTCTGATCTCAGTGACTATCCTCGGTTGTTCCCACTAAACTATAGCCTCTATCTTGGATGGATTCACTGATACACCATCCCTCGACATAACGTGTACCAAAAACGAGATCTGTGACTGATATGACTATGCCCACTCTATAGTTACCCAGACGTGTAAATCACAAGTGCACGGGTCGTACAAGTAATAATGAGATTTGAGTCTCGGATTATCGTCCCATAGAGAATCTAATTAGCCTAATTAAATATCGGTTAATTTTACCATAAGTATATCCTAGCAAATTATGAATATTTAGTGGGTGATCTACGAGGCTTAAATTTAAAATTACTGATAAACAATCAAAACAATCAAAATTATAAAATAAATAAAACAGAGCTAAAATTACTCACAAAGCTTCGAGCAATAAAAAGCGATAACGTACAAAATAGTTAACAAAGCTAAAATTCATTAGTGCAATTAACCTCGAATGCAAATAAGAAAATAAAGAGATAAAATTAATTAGAATAAAATTAAACAATCCTAAAATAAAATATGCATGTAATTAATCTAATTAATAAAAGTGCAAATTAAACTAACTTAAAATCTAATGAAATAAAATTCTAAAAATTTAAGAAAATTCCTAAATATAACTATAAATCTAAATGTCTAAAATAGTGATCCTAAATTAATCCTAACTATAGCTAATTATTACTTAAATAATGCATGAGAAATAAATATTTTTGGATTTTTAAATTTAAAATGAAAACTAACTTAAAACTTGCATAAAATAATTTTTCCTCTAATTTAATTCTAAATGCAATACCTAAATACTAGAATTAAGTCTTAAATCCTATTGTATAAAATTAACTATTAACATAATTAAAATTAAGTTTTAAACTAACAAACAAAGAAAATATAACTAACATGCAAATTAATTCAAGACTTTTACTTTTACCTAAGCTAACCAATAATATTAAAAGTAATAATAAAAAAATAAAATAGTAGAAATGCATGAAAAATGGATTTGTGACAATTACAAATTTTCCAAACATGGCCTTGCTCAAATTTCTACTTAGCCATCAGCCCCAACCGTGCACTGTACTGTGCACTGCTCATCCATTCTCTGCTCCAGGTGCTGTCCTCGCCTGCGTTTACAGCATCCTCTCAGTAGCAAACATGAATCAGCTCAAGCAGTACCTAATCCTACCTTCAGCTGATACCTATTGTACAACACCGTTTCATTGCCTGCAACAGAGGCACGTTTCATTCCAAACCGTATCTCTGCATCAGCTTTGCCTCTGCCCTTACAGCTTCAGTCACGACAACAATAGCAGACTGAACCTCCATCCACAACTAAAATCCAAAACCCAAAAGACAATTGTAACAAAACAAAGGCAGAAAAATCTTCAGATTTTAATTCAAAATTTTTTTATGCAAGAGATTAAGAGCTTAACTGCATTAATCTTATTCAAAAATAATAAACTAAAACAGAAATGTAATAAAAAACAAAAAAATAATTCAAAACAATGAAAGAGCAGTAAAAACAAAGTATGGACACAAAAACAATAAAAATGAAATTTTATTGAAAGAAAACTAAATTGTAACAAACTTGATTATAGACTTAAAGCCAACTTGAAATTTAAGCAAAAGCAAATGAAAACATAAAAATAAAATAAATTTAAAAAATAACACAGTGCAATCAAAGAACAAAAATGCAGGTTCAAGGGAAAACTTGGCTGCTATCACCAGTCAATTTTTCATCCTTTTAAACCTAAACAAAAGCTGTAAAAAGTATTAAAATAAAATAAAATGTTCTAAGCTACTCCTAAGCTAGAGAAGATAGTACAAAAAATTGCAATTCCTATTTGGAGAAACAAACAGCTCCTGTCACTAGCCTCATCTCTTTTTCTTACCCTGCAACTCCTTTAACCGGCACCTCTAGGGAGCAACGTAACAACCATGACTTAGTTCGGCTCAGTTGTTGCTCGAGGCACCATGGCAGCCATTCCAGCTTACCAGAACACTGTTAACTAATCTAACATTAATCAACAGCAGCCTAAACATCAAGTAACAGTTAGATTAATACATAGTAAAAAGGCAACTAAATGAACAGTGCAAATAAATGAAAACAGAGCATAACAGAGTGGAAGCATTCAGTCCTGCAACCTTTCACCACGCCTTCCTTCCCATGCTGTGTAGTGCCAGGACAGAAGCAAGATGTAGAAGCCATGTTCTTGTCTTCACGAGTGTAAAACAGAGCAGTTCTTTCAACCAAGAAAAATGGTGGCTTATGTTATCAGCCAGCCTACCACTCTCATCTGATCCAACTACCGACAACTAGGAAAAAAGGGAACAGAAAAGAAAAAATGCAAACCGAGAACTAAAAAGAAATAAGGAATCTAAAATTAATCAAGAAAAAAAAAACTTTGCATAAAAAATATAAAACTTAACTGTGCCAAATAGAAAGGTGCAAACCGAGAACAAACAATGGAAAAACAAGTCCTTTTCATTGAAACATAAATATTAAAACAATAACGGAATGGAAACTTGGGTAAACCGAGAAGAAATGAAAATGGTGGCCGCCACCACATGTAAAAGCTTGGAAAGACTAAAGAAAAATAACCCTAAAACCTAACATAAAAAAAACTAAAACTACTTTACCCTAAAAACTACTTGATTTTCAATTTCTCATCATATTCTATTTATACACAAAATTAGGGGTACAATGGTAATTTTTAATCCTAGATAAGTTGGTATTGCTTTGCCACTTGCCTTCTTTCCATTCGTTTTAGAGAAGATATCTTCACGTCATTCGTCTTCTAGTCAACTTGGTTGTGCGATGTGGCTCAGCGTGTGTCTTCCAAAAGGTGGGTACGGTATCTATCGATCTTATCTTTTCGAGACGAATGAAATACGAACACCTGGTATCACACGTGTCCAGATGAATGGTGACTCTAACTGCGAAATGATAGTGGTCCAGTCTCCTTTAGCTCGTTTTCAGCCTATTTTTTGCTAAAATGATTGAGTTTCATCTGGATTTAATTTATCTACAATCATGAAAGTTTTAATTAAATTGAGGAGATAATTAATAAAATAATATGGGGATTAAAATAATTAATTAAGAAATTAAGCATAAATAATTCTATTTTAATAGAATTATCACACCCTCAAGCTTGAGCTTTTGCTTGTCCTCAAGCAAAACAAAATACATGTAGGAATGACAAGTACCAAACATAATAATTTTCCCAATATTATCCTCAAAGAAAAAGTGTAACTCTGATCTCAAAGATTCACAATTATAAGTCCAATATTCAGAATCATTTAAGTCCTAACCCAAATTGGACTCAGCGTGTGTGTGTGAAAATGTCAAAGCCACTTCACAGTACATTACCCGGATCTGATTATGCAAACACAGTGAATGCAAAGTCAATGACAAGTGATCATTCCCATAAGTTTGCTTTTCACTTCTCTCTCCACTAATGTAGTCACACTTAACCAAAGATCAACAGGACTTCATTAAGCTTGTAATGTAAGGCTGAGGCTAAGGTATAATAAAGTCGATTTAGGTTTAATTACCCCTCAACATGCATTACTTCTAGGATATTTAATGTAAGAGCTCATAATTGTTCCCCCAAACTTATTTATTTTGCTAAACATTTTTATTCTATTTTTGTATTTTTCTTCATTTTTTTTTTTACTTTCACTATCACCTACAACCCATACGTACATAGCTCAAGATATATCCTAGTGAATTTATAGCTTTCGGGGTAAGGGATAGGAACAAAGTGTTTAAGCTAAGGAAAAATATGCGGGTGTATTTACAGAGAAAAGCTTATTTGGCCCAGATGGGTGACTAGGGGTAAAATATGTTCAAGGATGGCTAGAAAGGCTCAAACGATCCAAAGATGGCTTAAATCATTTCCCTAATTAAGTGCGATCTAATATTTCACCTCAAGATAAGATCAAACAAATTCTAGAATATGATGCACAAAATCAACTGAACAAATGCAATCCTATGTCCAAATAAGCTTTCTCTAAATAAATATGCAGATTCATGACTTGACATGTGCATAAGATGAGGAAATCACAATCAGAATCAAGACAAAATCAAGAATTCAACTTCATGATTTTCCTATAATCATGCTTCTTATTCAATCAAAGTCAAACTAAATCATGGGCTTATATCATCGGAATATAGGACAACTACATGGTAAGTATTAAATCATCCCAAAATCAAACAATGTAAGCTCATATTTTCGAAAAAAATTCAATTTTTTTCCTAATTTTTTTTAAAAATGCTTAAGTGATATCCCCTCCCCCAAACTCAAAGTGCACAATGTCCTCAGTGTGCAGATAATATAAGAATTGAAGCTTAAGTGTAGAATGCTCCCCTATCTGATGATAATGATGAACAATTGAAGCTTGATTGGAACATACTAGTGCAAAAGCTAACTGTAAAAGAAACAAGGAAAGAAACAGCAGAAAAGAGAAAAGAATTGTACAAAAAGTAAAAAAGAGAGATAAAGCACATCAAATGTAGCTGAAGAAAACGACACTCAGTAGCAGGGCTAGAAGTAGGAGGGTCAGCCAAAGTGGTGACAGAATGCTGACAGTCATATCCTCCTTAGCTTTATCTACTTCCTTCCTTCTTTCAGATTTCTTATGCTCAAGAATTCTATATTCCTTAACCTCCATCCTAAAATAATCTTTAGAGTCATCAGGGAACCTCAAAAGTTTGAAAACATTAAATGTCACCTCCTGATTTAGGATTCTCATGGTCATTTCCCCCTTTTGCACATCAATTATTGTCCTACCAGTACCTAAGAAAGGTCTGCCTAAAATAATGGCGAGTTCCCTGTCTTCCTCCATATCCAACACAATAAAATCTGTAAGGAAAATAAACTTATCCACCTTTACTAGCACATCCTCAATGATCCCATTCGGATACTTAATGGATCTATCAGCTAACTAAAGGGTCACTGTGGTAAGCTTTACATCCCCTACTCCTAACTTCTGGTAAATGGACCTAAGCATAAGATTAATACTGGCTCCTAGATCACATACGGCTCTACCAAAGAACTGATCTCTGATGGTGTAAGGTATGGTAAAACTACCTAGATCTTTGAGCTTGGGGGGTAATTTTATCTGAATAATTACACTACACTCCTTAGTAAGTGTCACTGTCTCATAATCCTCTAATCTTCTTTTCCTCGAGAGGATATCCTTCATGAACTTCACATAACTAGGCATTTACTCTAAAGCATCTGCAAAAGGAATGTTAATGTGAAGCTTCTTAAAAACCTCAAGAAATTAGCAAATTGCTGATCAAGCATCTAGTTTTAGAACCTCTGAGGAAAAGGTAATGGTGGTCTAACGGGAGGAAGTGTAGTGGTAACAGGTGTAACATCAGATGAAGAGGAAGACTGTGAAGAAGAAGGTAAAGATGAAGAAGCGCCTGACTTCCTTTCCTTGGCAGCCTGATCTGTCACGACCCTTAACTTACCAAAACTCAGCGTAAATTTTTCATTTTTCATACATTATTTATTATTCATTCTTTTCTTACCTCGATCGTGATCAGCTACACTACCAAATAGTTGGGCTGTGTGTTAGTGTCTACCTCATCCAACCATAACAATTTAAAATTACATTTTAATTTAGAAGAAAACACTTGTATAAATAAATAAGAGTTGTTGTTTACATGTGTTTACACTATTTTACATCCCCAATAGTTACATTTAAAATGCTACTATGCTATGGAAGGTTTAGATACAAAATTCTAGAAGTGTGTATACCTTTAGTGATGGGATGCAGCGGATACCCAAAAGGGAAAGCCTCTAATCACTCTCAATCTACACTCAAAGCTATGTAGAGAGGGGAAAATAAGGGGGGTGAGCAAACAACACGCTCAGTAAGGCAATCATGCGAACAGGTAGATATTGCACTATCTACGTGATCGTGATACCATGCTCAAAACCATACAATTCTCATTCACATCTCAAAAACATTATTTCGTGCTTGTGTTAATGGCATGTAAAGTAAATCATGCTATTTAGTTCAGTGCACAAATCAAATTCAATGCATGGCATAAATCATCATGCGTATTTCACAAATAAGGCATGGAAAATCATCATGTATCAGTGCACTTTAAAGCCATTTTCATAATTTCTCAAGCAAATCATGTTTTCTCATCTCAATAAAATCAACACTTGTCAAGACTCAACCTCTCCCTCGGACTGTCTGTCACGACCCTCAACTTACCAAAATACGTATAAATTTTTTCGCATTTTCATGCATCAATCCTTAATCATCCATCCTCGATCGTGAACAACCACACACTTAACAGTTGGGCTGTGTGTCGACGTCTAACTCACTCCACCATACCAATTCAATTTGAAACATTATTATGAGTAAACACTTGTATAAATGTATATCTATCAGAGTTGTTACATGTGTTTACATTATTTTACATCCCCAGTAGTTACATACAAAATGCTACTGTGCTATGTCTAGTTTAGATACAAAATAATCCAAGTGTGTATACCTTTAGCGATGGGATGCAGCGGATTACCAAAAAGGGAAACGCCTCCAGTCACGCTCAATCTATACTCAAATCTCTGTAGAGAGGGGAAAATAAGGGGGGTGAGCAAACCACACGCTCAGTAAGGCAATCATGCGAACAGGTAGATACTGTACTATCTACGTGATCGTGATGCCATGCTCAAAAGCATTTCTATTCATTGTTTATCTCAAAACATGAGTGTATGATTGTGTTAATGGTATGTAAAGCATTCATGCTATTAAAATTAAGTGCACATTTCAACTCAAAGCATGGTATAAATCATCATGCATAATTCACAATAAAAGCATGGCATTACCCATCATGCATTTTTCTCAAATAGCATGGCATTAACCATCATGCATTTTCACAATAAAGCATGGCATTAAACATCATGCATCCGTGCACTTTAAAACCATTAACAAATCAATTCAACGTCAGGTCCCAGCCCATCCCTCGGGCTTTCCTAACCACAATCACTTCAAACATGGATTTATTCTCAAATAGCATTAGACATGTGAGATAGGCAGTTTCAACAATAGGTAATAACCTCAAGGCCTATGTACATAACCTGTGATACCGGCTACACGGATCAGGTGTGCGGGATATCACCACCATCTGCTTCCACACGGGAGGTGGGTCAAATCCTACCCGTCGGTCCATAGCAGATCTCGTCCGAAGACGGCACATCACATCACAACACGGTACAATGTACTCCATGCTACATGCACGGTACAACGTACTCCGTGGACCCCCAGCCTTATCCCTCGTTCGGGCTCATCAGCTGTTCCTCCAACCCTTATCCCTCATTCGGGCTCATCAGGTGGATCTCTAACCCTTATCCCTCGTTCGGGCTCATCAGGTTGTTTTAACATGCCATGTCTCAAAACAATGCACGTGTGAGCCTAGTTAATCGATATGACACCAAGTCTACTCGAAGCTCCAAACACGGCAACATGCAAGGTGGGCATCCAGTGCGAGACAAACTCAAGCACAATGCCAAAACCATATGAAATCCATGTGAAAACTAGTGCCTCATGCACTCTTTCATACTCACGAAATCATGTAGGTGGCTCAAAACTTGCAAAATATGGTTAACAAAACCAAAACATACTCATTTCTTTTGCAAATCATTTCAATGTTAGCCAACCTACCAATCATTTGCTAAAAAGCAATAAAACATGATTTCCAAAGAAATATACTTTTGTTTTCATGCACATTTCTCAAACTCCCAACTTTTACCCTTCAATCACCCAACAACAACATTTCCTAATCTCATGCATTCTAGCAAAACATTTATGCGCCCAAATTGCGCACAATATCTCTAAGAGTCCACACAATTCCCTTACCTCGATTTACTTGGTGTGACTCCTTTCCTTTTAGCTTCTCACGCTCTTGGCTCAACTCGCCTCGGCGTATCCTCGGAAGCTGAGATTCATTCATTAAATCGATTGAGTTAACGTATTTAACCCATAATTGACTTCACTAGTCAACATTATTTACTTATGCATTTTACAAATGCCTTCACCCTCATTTTACCTCTTTTAGGTAAACCTCACAATTTATCCACTAACCACATCTTAAAATCATACCCATAACATTATTGTCACCTCTAGACATCCCATTTCTCATTAATCTCAATCAATTTCACTTTCCCACACTAAACCATTTCTAGGTCAAAATCATTCCAATGTATTCTAGATAGTTTCTAACCATCCATACTCATGCCAAACAACTCCAAAATCAATTAAATAAACAATGTACCACAGTTGGAGTGTTAGAATCTTACCAAATTTGATTTCTCTTCTTGCTCCAATGGCAATGCCCTTAACTCCTCCAATACCAACAATGGGAAAATGCTTTCCAACTATGTTGTTCTTCTCTTTGATAGGAACAACTTTGTCTCTAATGATCTCTCTTCAAACCTCACTGAAAATGGCTGATTTTTGAGAGAGAATGTTAGGTTTTTGGGTTGAAAGTGGAAAGTTTGTGTTTTTCCCGAAATTTTCTGATTTCCAGCACTCCTTATATAGAAATAGCTTGAGGAGATCGATCTGGTCCAAGAGGAGATCGATCTGGTCCCTTAAAATCCCTCTTTTTCACGGCCTTTTTAAGCCTGAGATCGATCTGTCGAAGCATGAGATCGATCTGTCAAGGCATGAGATCGATCTGTCGAAGCATGAGATCGATCTGCTCCCAAACAGAGAGCTAAGGAGATCGATCTGGTCCATTGGAGATCGATCTGTTCTATTCTCTCGCCCAAATAAGAGCATTCTGGCTCTTCCAGATCGATCTCTCATCCCATGAGATCGATCTGCCCTTCAAAATTTCCAGATTTCCTCTGCAACAACACTTACCAAACATCCTTAATTTGCTACCATGATCATTTCCTCATTCATTCATCTTTGAGACTTAAAGATGACATCCATCCTCACTTCATACACATTAAAATTTGTGTAGGATCTTTGTATGACCAATGGTACTTAATATAAACTAAAATGGAAATGCACATCTTATGCAATTATACTTCCATTTTACCAAGCTATTCAAAATCCATTCTACACACATTCTCCACATGTTTAAGTCCATTACTACACATTCATATATAATGAAACTTGTATGTACGATTATCACTCTCATTACAAGTGTGTACATTACTTGTGGACTTACATCACATATACTTCACTCATGAATTCATAGTATAACTCTATTTACACTTCTATGTGCATATATACCTTTATACATATACGGGGTCTCACACTGTCTTTGTAAGACCCGAATTTAGTTAAAACACGAAATGAGTGTGTTCGTGAAAGGAATGATTTAAATGGAATTTTTGAACACGTTGAAGAGCAAAACGGTCAAAAGATCAAAATTCGGTATTAATCGGGACAAGAAAATTTAATTAAAAATAATGGATTTGAGAATCTTGATCAATAACGAAGAAATAATTAAATTTCGGGATAAATTGATTAAGATATAAAATTATTGGAATTAATTGAAATTTTTACTCAGGACAATATCCCAAAAATACGGAGAAATTATACCAGAAAAAGGGTTAAAATATAATAAATAAATTTCTTTGGAATAAAAAATTGATTTTTGTAGATATTTTTATTTCTTTAAGATATTTTATTGATTAAAATATTAATAAAATTAAATAATAAATTAAATTAAATTAATTAAAAAAAGAAAAAAGAAATGAAATCGTAAAATCGCGATTGGAAAGGAAGCAGACAATCGAGGCTGCCTCCACCGACGGACGGGTCCACCGACAACTGGGATCCATCGAGGGAGACAAGCCAAGAACCGACCGACCACGTGCGAGCCACCAACGGCACCACCAACCTCAAAATCTGGGGAAATCGAAGGGAGAGAGAACCCGAGGGAGAAAAAGAAGATCGGTGGCAAACAACACCGATTTAGCCCCAACCGACCCCAATCGGGGCTTCCCCAGGCAAAGAAGAGCCGATTGGTGGTGGCCACGGTCGGTAAAACTGACAGACTGTGCCAGAAACGACGAAAAGAAGGAGAACCACCGACATCGAACAGGAGAAAGGTCGAACCGACCTCATTGCCACCGATCCGAGCATGGATACCACCAGATTCGTGCATCGGATAGCCAGACGAACCTGCCAGAGGTGAAAGTCGACGGAGAATCGACCGACGAGGCCCTGAACCAACTGAACCAGACTGAACCAGACCGGTCTGAATCGGGTTGAACCGGACCGAACCGGTTCAGCCAACAAAGAGAGGAAAAAAATGAGAAAAAGAGAAAAAGGGAAAGAATTTTTGGGGATACACAGGACTTCGAGTAAGTAGATACGAGGTCAAAAGTGACCGATTTAATTTTTGATAAATTTATTTAAATTATATTTAATCGAAATTAACCCAGAATTAAATATAAAATTATGCAGTTCGACGATAGGTCGGGTACGTAAGCCCGAACGAGAGCCGTTTGAACTCTGATTTTCATACCCCGCATCATATTAGGTAAGTATATTTTAATTAAAATAATATGAGCCCTTTAATACAGAGTTTAGATTATTTTACGAAATTTACGGATTAATTCTATATAAAAAGGAATATTAATCGAAATTGCAACGTAATTACCATAAATAGTATATGGGCTATCCAATGAGTTTGGGACGAAGTTCGATGATTATTAGTAAGCTGAATGAGCCCAGTAAACCCGAAGATAGGATTTAATAAGTAGAAACGGACTAGAAATGGGTCGAGGCCCATTAAGGTGCGATCGGGCACAATAAGATTAAATTGACCCAATTAGTTAAATTGACTATAGTAAACGCAAGAATTATATTTATTGGGTTAAATTGACATGGTAAATAATTATCTGCAGCTCCAGAGTACATATTGGGAGCTAAACAGATCGGATGATCGATAGAATTGAAAAAGTCAGACTATACAGAGAATCGAGGTAAGGGAATTTTATAGGTGCATAGAGATACCTATACGTATTTTTGAGGGTATTTACAGGGCCTAGAATTTCTTAAAGTATCTAGAAACGAAATAATAATTTTTACGAAAAATCGGGGCATGGGTGAATAAAGAAAAAGACGATATTGCCCTGGGAGTAAAATTTACAAAAAGGGTAGTAAGGCAAATAAATTGCATGATTATCATGTTTTGATGTTTTATATGAATGTATTACTTTGGTTTAAGCAAATTTACACATAGGTTGGCTGTTGATTTTATAAATTACACGAAAGGGTACTGGTTTGTACCGGTTACTATTTTAAAGATGTTTTATCAAGATTGAGCCACCTATCATATTTACACGAGTAAAAAGAGAGCTAGAGTCTTACTCGTACTAAATTTTACTGATTTATTACTCATAAAAAGCCATACTAGAGCATTGCTCATACGAGAAATTTGTGTGTGTACAAAAATCGTGCTGGAGCTTCGCTCGCACGAGATTTTAGATATCATGACATGCATAGCGTCGTGTTGGAGCTTCGCTCCCACTAGAAGTGAGTTGACATGCATATAGTCATGCGGAAGCCTCCTGTAGACTGTGTGTCGCAGAGAATTGATATGCTCGCACGTATACTTTAAGACATGGGTTGGTTATCGACATAGTATTGGGGTGGATAAAACCTACAGTAGGCACCTCCAAACTATGATATGGGTCCACGGAGTACGTTGTACTGTGTATGTTACACGGAGTATACTGTACTGTGCAGTTATGATGACTCGATGATGTTATTTGATATTTTGGAGGGTAGAATTTGACCCCACCTCCCGTTGCAGTTGTGATGCCCTGCACACCGGGATCCATGTAGCCTGGGATCACAGGGACATAATATAGCCATGGCCCTCAATTTTCATACAATAACCTACATGCCTCACATGATATCATCCGGTCTGAATAGACCAGGACAAACCCGAAGGAGGGGTAATGTCCCGATTTATGTTTTTCAAAAAGATGTGATTTAATGAATCAAGGTATTCCTGGGGAATAGGTTTAGCCTTGATGTGGTTGTTTTGTGATGAAACAAATAAGTTTTAACGTGATGGGTTTATGATGAAACAAATAAGTTTTAACGTGATGGGTTTATGATGAACACAAATAAGTTTTAATGTGACGAGCATGAGATGTCATACATGATGATTTTTCCATGTTTGTTTTATATGTCGATTTCATGATTTCTCTTATATGATATATGCATACATGTGGCATCGTTTTAGTCTTACCTCATGCTCCAAATATAAACGATTTTATATCATGACATTATCAGTACGTAGATAGTATAGTTATCTACCTGCTTACATTATGGCCTTACTGAGCAAGTTTCGCTCACCCTTTCATTTTCCACCCCACAGGGTACATTTAATAGAAGAGAGTGACAGTAGTTTTACATTTCGATTATCTGCTGCTTCCTATCAAGACCAGGTATACACATTCGTATCATTTTTGTATCTGAACATATAGAGGCACAGTACTGTACACGGATTTTAATATTGGGGATGTATTTAGTTAAAATAAATTGATATGTAAATGAAATATGAAAAATAGATGTTAAGGTAAGTAACATGACAGGAGGGACTAACATCAACTCATAGCCCAACTGTTAGTAGTGAAACTGTTCACGACGGGTAAGGAAATGAAAAAGTATGGAAAAATTTATAGGGGTTTTTAGGAAAAATGGGTTGTGACAAAAGGTGGTATCAGAGTAGAGTTGGCCTGATATGAGTCGGTATTAGTGGTTAAGTAAATTTACATCCCCATGTAATATGCATTATTTAGATACAATTGTGTATATCAAGATGGAACTACAGCTAAGAATTTAGTTTCGCATGCAAGAATATAGTTTTTATAACTGATAGCCGCTTTCGTAGAGGGGTGAGTAAACATGCTCGAGGCTGTAGAGATAGGCTTGAGAGTCGAATGAGTCGTCACATGAGACTCAAGATGAGTGTGAGGTGGAGGCTGATGTTGAGCATACTCCACAGGGTCCTATAAAGAGACCAAACAGTATTGAGACACGCTCCGAGAGGATGGAGTAGAGTGTAGAAAATATTTTGGAGTTATTTACTCACTTTATGCAGGTAGTTGAGGATAGGCAGGGTAAAGCCTAAACAGATGCCTCAGACTATAGAGATTTTCACACCCCTCCGGTATATAGCGAAGTAAAGAAACTAATAGATGCCGAGGACTGGGTGAATGAGATAGCGAAGTTGTATGGATTCTTTCGGTGTTTGTCGACTGAGAAGGAGACTTTTAAATACGTTTATGTTGGAGGCAAGGTGGTGCATTGGTGGAAGTCCGCTCGACCCATCTGAAGAGTTAGACGTCCAGAGCCGACATGAGAAATATTTCTGGATGTATTTCGATGACAGAATATTTCGGACACTACTTAAGGGAAATTACAGGTAAAATTTCTTACAATGACCCAGAGACACTGGTTGATTGACGAGTATGAATCTCAGTTTATATACCTGCCCAGGTATTACCATGACACTATGGGCAGTGAGAGTCGAAAAGCCCAAAAGTTCATAGAAGGGCTGAAATTGTCGATTAGAGTTCGATTGGCTCACTACTTATGTCGAGACAGTGCGCAGAATACAATTGCATGAATAATATCATGTGTTACACGCCTCTGAGATTTGGAAAGGTAGTAAGGGCCAAAACAGAGACAGAAGAGAATAGAGAATGACAGAAATTTCAGAGCGGGAAAGAGACCAGTTGGTAAGAGATTAGAGTTGATGAGTCACGGGGTAAGATGATTGGTAATGTGAGACCCCGTATATGTATAGCTAGGTATATAGGAACATGGGAATGTAAATAAAATCATAAGTATGATGATACATTGTAATGAGAAGTATATGCAATGTAAGTTCATAAGATTATGTACGCACTTGTAATAAGAATTGTGATTATACGTACAAGTTGCATTACGCATGAGTAGGAGGAAATAAACTTGAACACGAGAAGAATGTGATCGAAATGGAATATGAGTAGTATAGTAAAATGGAAGGAAAGATTTACATAAGTGTATATTTCCATTCGAGTAATATCGTGTATATTTGGTTATACAAAGATTTCCCACAAGTTTTAAAATACATTAAGTGGGATGGGATGACATTTTTAAGTCTCAAGGAGCGATGAATGAGGAAAGGACTATGAAGGTAAATTGAGGAAGTCTTGAAGGGAGTTGTTGCAGAAAAACTGCAGGAAATCTGGAATTTGTGAAGGCCAGATCGATCTCATAGGATGAGAGATCGATCTGGGAGAGCCAGAATGCTCTTATGTGAGTAATGGAAGGGAACAGATCGATCTCCAAAGGAAGCAGATCGATCTCGTTAGCTCTCGGGTTGGAAGCAGATCGATCTCCCCTAAGACCAGATCGATCTCCTTAAGCTTCTGTTCGACAGCAGATCGATCTCTAGCCTCGACAGATCGATCTCCTGCCTTTAAAATGTCTTAGAAAAGAGGGATTTTAGAGGACCAGATCGATCTCCACCCAAGGGAGATCGATCTCATCAAGTTAAAACTATAAATAGGAGCAGTTGGATCTGCAGAATTTCGGGATAAACCATTTCCTCTCACTTCAACTCAAAGAAAACTAGCTTTCTCACTCCTAAATCCAGCCATTTTCAGTGAGATTTAAGGAGAGTCTATTAGAGACAAAGTTGTTCACAACAAAAAGAAGAACAACATAGTCTAGAGGCATTTCCCCATTTGATGGATTGAAGAAATAAAGGGCAATCCTAATTGGAGCAAGAGGAAATCCAATGAGGTAAGTTCTAATGCACAAATCCAAGTACATTGGTTTAGTTAATGATTATAAAGATATTTGGGGTGTGCATATTGTGGATAGAACTACCTAGAATGGTATGAAATGAATATGACTTAGAAATAGTCAAGTGTGAGAAAGTGGAATGTAGAGGTGTTAACGATGAATGAGATATCTTGAGTGGATGATTATGTTGTGGGAATGGTTTGGACATGTTGTGTCACGACCCAAACTACCCAAAAATCAGAGTTAATTTTTCGCGTTTTTATTATTTTCTTACTTTAATTCTTACCTGTCCTCGAATCGTGACCAACACTCCACTACTAATTGGGCTGTGCGTCAATGCCAGTCCCACCATACATCTACCCAGTACTTATTTCTTCTCCAGTCATTTATAGTTGTTATATTATTTATACATCCCCTAAAGTTACTTACAAACATGTTACTGTGCTATGCTTATGTAGATACAATAAGTACAAGTGTATATACCTTATGTTGATGGGCAACAGCGGATATCCGGAATGCAGTACTGAGTCGCCTCAACTTCAACTGGAGATCATCTGTGGGAGAAAATGAAAGGGGTGAGCACATCAAGCTCAGTAAGGCAATCCTACGAACAAGTAGGTAACCATACTACCTACATGAACGTGGTGCCATGCATAAACCACCCTTTCTCCACACATTTTAAAATATATGATATGATGTTGTGATGTTATGTAAATCCAGTTGCACGGAAAACTCAACATGCAATTATTTTAAATCATTTCTTTCTCTTTAAAAATTTCACAATGAAGTCAGGACTCGACCCCTCCTTCGGGTGATCCTGACTCACACAAAACCATGGAAATAGAATTTCTCAAAAGCATCGGTATCGAAAACATACGTATATATATACAAGATACGAGACTAGGCAATACTGTATATCGGTAATAACCAGGACTGGCCAATATGTCCTCGTGAGTCCTCTAGCTTCACGGATCCCAGTGTGCGAGGTCTCACCCTGATCGGGAACTGCCCGGGAGGTGGGTCAATCCAACCCGTCAGTCTTATCCGATCTTACGCATCCGTCGATGCCGTATCCGAAGATACCCCGTATCACGAAGATACCGTATCACAAAGATACCCCGTATCACAAAGATACCGTATCCGAAGATACTCTGTATCACAAAGATACCGTATCCGAAGATACCCCACGGTACATCGTACTCCATGCTACTTGCACGGTACATCGTACTCCATGGACCCATATCACTCTAGGTACTCCAGCCCAATTGGCCTGCTTCCCACAGAGGTTTTCATAACTCAATACTCGTTGCCATGTCTCAAAACGCACGTGCGAGCCTATTAAATCGGTGACACACAGTCTACCCGATGCTCCAAGCACGGCTCATTGTATGTTCTCTTAAAAATCAGTGCGAGCGATGCTCAGCACTCTCATCAAATCAAGTAAACTTGGCAGAGCCCGCTTTACATCTCCACAAGGCCGCCAACCTCATCCCTCACTCTCACCCTACTTAAGAGGTCTATTGAGCCTGTTGGGCCTTTTGGCTGACTCCAAGGGCAGACAGCGCTACTCCACAAATCCAGTAAAACTAGTGCGAGCTAGGCTCAGCACTCTGTATACAAATCGTATGAAAATCTTATAAAATCTGGTGCGAGTTAAACTCTCGCACCCTGTCATGAAAATCATGTAAAATCTGGTGCGAGTTAGACTCTAGCACCATGTCACGCAAAAGCATGTGAAATCTGGTGCGAGTTATACTCTAGCACCTATGCATGTAAAACTCTAGTGCGAGCTCTCGCTCCAGCACTAATGCATGCATCACACAAGTCAAACATCGTGCGAGCTGAGCTCTAGCACGTCACATGTAAATAAAAACATGTAGGCGGCTCGGTTATTTCCAAATAGTTTTCACAGAAATCACATCAGTTAAGATATGCAATGCTATGCATTTTCTTTCAAGGTGAGCCAGCCTACTCATGCATGCGTTGAAATACCTCCAGAATGAGCAGGAACCTCTTGTTCTTGCTCCTCCCAATTTTTCCTAAATTTTTAGAATTTTACCCTTAGCAAGGGTATTTTAGTAATTTTGCCCATACGGGGCACTAAAATTGTTTTTCGACCTCTAGACCCTTCAATTAGTTTTAAAGGACTGCATATGAATGTAAAATTGCGTACTGTTACCTCTAGCAGTCCGCAGAATTCCCTTACCTCGATTCTCGTCGAGTCTGACCTTTTTCTTTTCCAATGTAGTCCCATCGCGCAGTCCGATATGCTTCCAATCCAATGCCCGGAACTGCGTATTAACATTCCTCAGGTCAGATATTATGCAATTTAATTGTATCTATTACTTTCTGGGCTTAATTTAAATCATTGGGCCCGTTTACCCTTATTGGGCCCGATTGCACCTTAATGGGCCTTAATCGGCCTTAAGCCCGCTTTTCACTAAATTCCCACTTATCGAGGCCTATTGGGCTCATTGGGCCCACCAATAATTTATCGGGCCTCGTTCTAATTCTCGAATAACTAAATTCACTATTTACGACAATTATCTAAATTTCCATAATTTAATTCAATTTATGCGGAATTTAAATCAATATCACGCATAACGAGGTAATTGTCGTAAATAGGGATCACTTACCCGAGATTCCATGCTAGTCCTCAAATCGAGACTGTCTCGAGCCCTCGGTTGATGCCAATCGTCGAGCTACACATTTAATTACATTTTCGGGTAAACTTTTCGGTCGAAATTTAATTAAATAAAATATTCCAAATTTAAATCGGGTCAATTTGACCGCTTATCGACTTACCCGAAGCTCGATTGCATCGCCGGAATTTTCCCCAATTTTTTTTCTCTTTTTTCCTTTTCCCTTTTTCTCCCCTTTTTCTCCTCTTTTTGGCTGAACCGGTTCAGTCCGGTTCGGACCGGTTCAGCCGGCCGGTTCACCCCGGTTCAACCGGTTCACCGCCGGTTCGCTGCCTTGCCGGCCAGTTCTCCGCCGGCTTCCACCGCCATCAGCTCCGCAAGGCTGTCCGCAGCTTGAATCTGGGCTCGGCTTTGCCCAAGGCCGCCGAAACGCCTCCGGTTCGGCCTCTTCTCCTCTTCGCCGTCGGACCCGTCTCCCTCTTTTGGTCGTCGCCGCCGATTTCGGCCGTCTCGTCGGCTGCCACCGGTGCCAAAAGCACCGCCGTCGACTGGGCTCTCCAAATCGGGCCTTGGTTCTGGTCGGATCGCCGCCGTTCGCCGCCGGTGGCCTTCTCTTTACCGCCGCCTTTCTCTCCTCCGATCGGCTTCCTCCGGCGTCGGTAGGCTGCACCGCCGGTGCCGTTGAGATCACCGGCCTCCCCTCTTTCTTTTTCGACCCTTGGCCCGGCCATCGGCCGCCGGACGGCTCGCCGGCCTTCTCCCCCTTTCCGGCTTCGTTTCTTTGCTTTTCTGTTTCTGTTTCTTTCTTTCTCTCTCCCCGACCCCCTTTTTTTTTTTGTTTCAATTACTTTTTTTTTTTTCTTATTTTATCAATTTTATTATTTTTATTTTTATTTATTTTAATTATTTTACTATTCATTAAAATATATTAAATACCCCAAAACATCTACAAAATTATTATTTTATTCTAATTTAACTAATTTAATTTTATTTAATTTATTTAATTTATTTTTAATCTTTTTTCGGGTATAATTTCTCCGTATTTTTGGGATATTGTCCCGGGTGACCTTTCGGCATATTTTTCGATTATTTTCGGGATTATTTTTCCGAACTAAAAATCCCGATTAATCCCGATTAATTTTCATAAATTAATATCTTGATCAATTTAATCCGAAATAATTTTATTTCACTTTTATTGACCAAGATTTCTTAAATCCATATTTTAATTAATTTTCTTTATCGATTTTACTCCGGCTTTCGATCTTTTGACCGTTTTGCCCTTACACGTGTTTGGGATTAATTTAACCCGACTTCCCTTCACAAATACTCCTTTATTTTATATTTTAATTAAATTCGGGTCTTACAACTCTCCCCCACTTAAGGAATTTGGTCCTCCAAATTAGAACCAATTCATATGAGTCCATATACAACTCCGGGTACATCAATCGTATCATACTTCTTTAATTCTTACGTGACCTTCTCCGGAATGTATTACTACCAAAGGACTTTAATTAGGGAGATTATCTTAAACCTCAATACTTTCTCTTTCCTGTTTAATGCCCGAATCAACTTCTTCAATATACTTGTATTTTCCTTAAATTGAACTTTTGGAGTTCATATCCTGTCACCTCTGCTGGATCTGGATAGCATTGCCGAAGCATCAAAAGTGGGACACATTGTGGGTGCCTGTTAATTCAAGTGATTACAACAACCTACAGGTCTTATCTCCCACTTGTCCAATCTCTCAAGGATTCAATCCAGCGTATCTCCATTTACCTTCTTCCAAAAGTTCGCTATGTCCTTATTCTCTTAGGACGTGTAACTTTCAACCATAATAATTCACCAAGGGAAATTTTCAATACTTATCTATCTGCTCTGAGGTGTTCTTAATCTCTCAACCTTAACTAAACATCCTCAGAGACTTATTATCCAAAATCAGAATGATTCTATCTGTCACCCACTTTTTCTTATCCAATTTGGGGAACAACCCCTACAGCCATACACTGCCTCATATCTTGTTATCCCGATACTCAAGTGACAACTGTCACTATTGACGACTTCAATTAGAAATCAACTGGTCATTCCAGGAGCTTATAAAAATCAATGGCACACGCTTTCATCGGATCCTCCAGAACATGTACAGTCCTCTCTGACTGACCATTTGTCTGAGGACGAAAAGCTGTGCTTAATACTCAGTCGGGTTCCCATAGCTTCCTAAAAATATTCCCTGAAGTAGGAAGTGAAGCGGGAATCCCTATATGATACCATGCTCACTGGAACGCTACATAATGTTCCACAATCTTCCTTACCTATAAATCCTCATACACACTCTGAGTATCTGGGGTAGTTTATAACTAGAAGGTGGGTGGACTTAGTCACTCTATCGACTTTCATCCAACTAGTCTCCTGATTTATCCGGGTCCCCTATAACCCATCACGACATTCATGAAGACTTACTCCCATTTTCCGTGCCGTGTCAATATAGGTAGGTGCTGCAATAACTCTGCAGACTTTTAATACTCTACCTTACTCTGTTGACACACTAGGCACTCTTCACAACCTCTCCAATATCTCTTTTCACATCTGACCACCCATACCCTTTTCGAGATTTCAATATATATATTCATTACTTTCCGTATGCACTGTATATCCCGAAGAGTGAGCTTCTGACAATATTACTATCTCATCCACTGTGGTCCTGGGGAGCACTCATACTGTCTCTGAATCCTCAGTAACTCATCATCACCCACTGTGAACTCTATCACTGTACCCTTCTGAATCAGACCCAAACTATCGACATCCGGTCGATCATCACGCTAAGCCTGGCAAATCCGGGCACTCTCATCCGGTACTAGTCATCAGGCTAGCTGTCACACAATCACTGTCATCATCAGAAGGGATCACATCAATACTGAGGTTCACATCTGCATCTAGCAGCTCACGCTCCCTGACCATCATATGTGGTACCATCCCGAGGCTCTTTCTACTCAAAGCATCAGCCTTTCCTGGGTGGTACAATTTTCACAAATCAAAGCCTCTCAGAAGCTCTAACCCAATATGTATATTCTCATGTTCGCCTCTTTCTGTAAAAACAGATACTCGGGCTTTATGATCAGTGCATATCCAAAATTTCTCATCGTATACCTAATAGTACCATATCCTCGGTACAAATACTGTTGCCAACTTTAAATCATGGGTCAGATAGTTTATTTCATGATCAAAGTGTTGTCTGACTCCATAATTGACTATCTTCCCATTATACATCAATACATAGCTCCATCATAACTTTGAGGTATCCATACTCACTGAGAACCTCATTGAGCTGTTGGGTATAGTGAAATTAGTCACGGTGGTCAGTTCGTACTTCACTACACCGAAATCCATGTCGCATCTGTCATCTTATTTATCATCTCATTCCAAGACCACGTTTCTTAGTTAAACGTGTCAACAAGGTATATCCTTTTTGAAGTCGCAGCAACCAATTTGTAAATGCCATCTTCTAATTGTTGCTTATCAATCGCCCTAGACTTTAGCTACACCCAACATATCATTGATAATGATGATTTATACATCGGTCCCATCCTTGACTTATTTACGCATAAGCGTATAAAATCCTTCTCAACCGCTTACGTTTTCATGTACTAACCTGCGCCATTTCCTTTTCTTATCTTAACGGCTCTTATTAAATTTTACTATGTTAACCTTTGTGATCTGCCGAATTTTAATATTCTTATCGTCTTAGTAAAGGTATCCTAATGCTAAAGGTATTTATTACGACGATCGATTTTCCGTTATAGATTATATATATACTTTTAGACGCTGTCAAGTCTTCAGGCGGGGAGGTATTTTAAAATACCTTTTTTTTGCCCTCAGACTTAACCACAACTACTGGTTATGGTTTTACCCATCTTTATCCTTGGTTATAATTTATATTCCTTACTAATTGCTTAATCCCAATTACTTCATATCGTAAGGATGTTCTTACCTAGCATACGCCTCTTACTCCAATACATCTTGTATTTATAATCAAGCATATCTTATCTCAAAGATTATCTCCTTCGTGCATCAATCATGATAAAACTCTTTCATTATTGATTTCCGTGAGTACAATCCTTGACTCCTTTAATTTCAACCGTTGCACCCCTTTATATCAACTTAAAATCTCTATATCTACATTCCGTTAATTAATCTTCCTCTATTGGGGTACTCATTTATCAGTATTGTGTCCAATGATGTAGGCATTCATGCCTTTTTACTCACTTATATGTGAATGAAGGCGGTATGAATAAATGTGTGGCACCAGGATCAATAAACATATGTACTTCGTTATTCATAATAAGTGTGGTATCTTAAACCACATCCATGAAACATCAATAGTGTCCTGGTCCAAGACATCCTCTCGCCTTCGTCCAACAACCTACTTTCCTTCTTCTTTTCGGCTATGGCCTCTCTTTTCGTTGCAACTATGCCAACGAAGTTTTTCTGTCTCTTTACTTCCTGTGGGGTAATCTCGCTCAACTCTGAGCAATAAAAATCAATGGTCCGTCTTACCACACTTAACGGCCATTTTCATCAATACAGTGTAAGTATAGACCCTCCTTCTGTGGTATCCACCACACATCTGACACTGCTTACAGTGCTTACACTGCTACACTGCTATACTGCTTATCTTGCTTACCCTGCTACATTGCCACACTACTCCGTAGCAAGTCAGAGTCCTCAAATCACAATACCCCTCAAGAGTGCCAAAATTGGATGCACTGGGGTCTTACCAATTATCTTACTCCACGACTCATCAAATTTAATCTTTTACCAATTTCCATTTTTTCCATTTTGACATCTCTGTCATTCTCAATTCTCTTTTCTGTCTCTATTTCAGCCCTCATTAACTTTTCCAATCTCAGAGGTGTGCAATTTGTATTCTTATTTACCCAACTATAAATCTGCGCACTGCCTCGGTATAGGTAATATTTCACGGGCCAATCAGACTCTAATTGAAAAGTTGAGCCATTTCATGATCTTTAGACTCTCGACTGTCACTTGTTCATAGTGTCGAGGTAATATCTGCCCAAATATATAATCGAGTCTCCATACTCGTCAATAAATCGAATCCTCTGGGCCAGAGTATTGACTTTTATCCATAATTTTCTTTAAACAGTGTCCGGGATAATTCTGTCACCGGAATACATCCATAAACATTTCTCACGTCAGCTCTGGATGTTTAATACTTAAGATGGGTCGAGCGGGTTTTCCACCAATGCTCCGCTGCGCCCTCTGATCTTATTCATAATCTGAGCAATTAGCTCCTCAAGTAATCTCCACACTCCGCTCCAATCTCGCGAAGCGTGTCTCAATACTGTCCGATCTCTCTGTCGGACTCTGTGAGGCATGCTCAACATTAGCCTCTATTTCAATCTCATCATGCTTCTCATAGTCAAACTCAGCACGACTTAGCAGACTCGGGTCTAACTCTACGACCTCTGCCTCGTGCACTATCTCATCTAACGCGACTCATATTAAGCATTCCTGCATTCTCAACCATTTCTTGGTCAAGCCCATCTCGATATACACTATTGTATCTAACTAAGCACAGTAACACGGGGATGTAATTTCCTAATTACTGACACTGACACACATCAGACCAATTATGCTCTGATACCACCTTTATATGTCACGACCCAAACTACCCAAAAATCAGAGTTAATTTTTCGCGTTTTTATTATTTTCTTACTTTAATTCTTACCTGTCCTCGAATCGTGACCAACACTCCACTACTAATTGGGCTGTGCGTCAATGCCAGTCCCACCATACATCTACCCAGTACTTATTTCTTCTCCAGTCATTTATAGTTGTTATATTATTTATACATCCCCTAAAGTTACTTACAAACATGTTACTGTGCTATGCTTATGTAGATACAATAAGTACAAGTGTATATACCTTATGTTGATGGGCAACAGCGGATATCCGGAATGCAGTACTGAGTCGCCTCAACTTCAACTGGAGATCATCTGTGGGAGAAAATGAAAGGGGTGAGCACATCAAGCTCAGTAAGGCAATCCTACGAACAAGTAGGTAACCATACTACCTACATGAACGTGGTGCCATGCATAAACCACCCTTTCTCCACACATTTTAAAATATATGATATGATGTTGTGATGTTATGTAAATCCAGTTGCACGGAAAACTCAACATGCAATTATTTTAAATCATTTCTTTCTCTTTAAAAATTTCACAATGAAGTCAGGACTCGACCCCTCCTTCGGGTGATCCTGACTCACACAAAACCATGGAAATAGAATTTCTCAAAAGCATCGGTATCGAAAACATACGTATATATATACAAGATACGAGACTAGGCAATACTGTATATCGGTAATAACCAGGACTGGCCAATATGTCCTCGTGAGTCCTCTAGCTTCACGGATCCCAGTGTGCGAGGTCTCACCCTGATCGGGAACTGCCCGGGAGGTGGGTCAATCCAACCCGTCAGTCTTATCCGATCTCACGCATCCGTCGATGCCGTATCCGAAGATACCCCGTATCACGAAGATACCGTATCACAAAGATACCCCGTATCACAAAGATACCGTATCCGAAGATACTCTGTATCACAAAGATACCGTATCCGAAGATACCCCACGGTACATCGTACTCCATGCTACTTGCACGGTACATCGTACTCCATGGACCCATATCACTCTAGGTACTCCAGCCCAATTGGCCTGCTTCCCACAGAGGTTTTCATAACTCAATACTCGTTGCCATGTCTCAAAACGCACGTGCGAGCCTATTAAATCGGTGACACACAGTCTACCCGATGCTCCAAGCACGGCTCATTGTATGTTCTCTTAAAAATCAGTGCGAGCGATGCTCAGCACTCTCATCAAATCAAGTAAACTTGGCAGAGCCCGCTTTACATCTCCACAAGGCCGCCAACCTCATCCCTCACTCTCACCCTACTTAAGAGGTCTATTGAGCCTGTTGGGCCTTTTGGCTGACTCCAAGGGCAGACAGCGCTACTCCACAAATCCAGTAAAACTAGTGCGAGCTAGGCTCAGCACTCTGTATACAAATCGTATGAAAATCTTATAAAATCTGGTGCGAGTTAAACTCTCGCACCCTGTCATGAAAATCATGTAAAATCTGGTGCGAGTTAGACTCTAGCACCATGTCACGCAAAAGCATGTGAAATCTGGTGCGAGTTATACTCTAGCACCTATGCATGTAAAACTCTAGTGCGAGCTCTCGCTCCAGCACTAATGCATGCATCACACAAGTCAAACATCGTGCGAGCTGAGCTCTAGCACGTCACATGTAAATAAAAACATGTAGGCGGCTCGGTTATTTCCAAATAGTTTTCACAGAAATCACATCAGTTAAGATATGCAATGCTATGCATTTTCTTTCAAGGTGAGCCAGCCTACTCATGCATGCGTTGAAATACCTCCAGAACGAGCAGGAACCTCTTGTTCTTGCTCCTCCCAATTTTTCCTAAATTTTTAGAATTTTACCCTTAGCAAGGGTATTTTAGTAATTTTGCCCATACGGGGCACTAAAATTGTTTTTCGACCTCTAGACCCTTCAATTAGTTTTAAAGGACTGCATATGAATGTAAAATTGCGTACTGTTACCTCTAGCAGTCCGCAGAATTCCCTTACCTCGATTCTCGTCGAGTCTGACCTTTTTCTTTTCCAATGTAGTCCCATCGCGCAGTCCGATATGCTTCCAATCCAATGCCCGGAACTGCGTATTAACATTCCTCAGGTCAGATATTATGCAATTTAATTGTATCTATTACTTTCTGGGCTTAATTTAAATCATTGGGCCCGTTTACCCTTATTGGACCCGATTGCACCTTAATGGGCCTTAATCGGCCTTAAGCCCGCTTTTCACTAAATTCCCACTTATCGAGGCCTATTGGGCTCATTGGGCCCACCAATAATTTATCGGGCCTCGTTCTAATTCTCGAATAACTAAATTCACTATTTACGACAATTATCTAAATTTCCATAATTTAATTCAATTTATGCGGAATTTAAATCAATATCACGCATAACGAGGTAATTGTCGTAAATAGGGATCACTTACCCGAGATTCCATGCTAGTCCTCAAATCGAGACTGTCTCGAGCCCTCGGTTGATGCCAATCGTCGAGCTACACATTTAATTACATTTTCGGGTAAACTTTTCGGTCGAAATTTAATTAAATAAAATATTCCAAATTTAAATCGGGTCAATTTGACCGCTTATCGACTTACCCGAAGCTCGATTGCATCGCCGAAATTTTCCCCAATTTTTTTTCTCTTTTTTCCTTTTCCCTTTTTCTCCCCTTTTTCTCCTCTTTTTGGCTGAACCGGTTCAGTCCGGTTCGGACCGGTTCAGCCGGCCGGTTCACCCCGGTTCAACCGGTTCACCGCCGGTTCGCTGCCTTGCCGGCCGGTTCTCCGCCGGCTTCCACCGCCATCAGCTCCGCAAGGCTGTCCGCAGCTTGAATCTGGGCTCGGCTTTGCCCAAGGCCGCCGGAACGCCTCCGGCTCGGCCTCTTCTCCTCTTCGCCGTCGGACCCGTCTCCCTCTTTTGGTCGTCGCCGCCGATTTCGGCCGTCTCGTCGGCTGCCACCGGTGCCAAAAGCACCGCCGTCGACTGGGCTCTCCAAATCGGGCCTTGGTTCTGGTCGGATCGCCGCCGTTCGCCGCCGGTGGCCTTCTCTTTACCGCCGCCTTTCTCTCCTCCGATCGGCTTCCTCCGGCGTCGGTAGGCTGCACCGCCGGTGCCGTTGAGATCACCGGCCTCCCCTCTTTCTTTTTCGACCCTTGGCCCGGCCATCGGCCGCCGGACGGCTCGCCGGCCTTCTCCCCCTTTCCGGCTTCGTTTCTTTGCTTTTCTGTTTCTGTTTCTTTCTTTCTCTCTCCCCGACCCCCTTTTTTTTTTTTTGTTTCAATTTCTTTTTTTTTTTTTCTTATTTTATCAATTTTATTATTTTTATTTTTATTTATTTTAATTATTTTACTATTCATTAAAATATATTAAATACCCCAAAACATCTACAAAATTATTATTTTATTCTAATTTAACTAATTTAATTTTATTTAATTTATTTAATTTATTTTTAATCCTTTTTCGGGTATAATTTCTCCGTATTTTTGGGATATTGTCTCGGGTGACCTTTCGGCATATTTTTCGATTATTTTCGGGATTATTTTTCCGAACTAAAAATCCCGATTAATCCCGATTAATTTTCATAAATTAATATCTTGATCAATTTAATCCGAAATAATTTTATTTCACTTTTATTGACCAAGATTTCTTAAATCCATATTTTAATTAATTTTCTTTATCAATTTTACTCCGGCTTTCGATCTTTTGACCGTTTTGCCCTTACACGTGTTTGGGATTAATTTAACCCGACTTCCCTTCACAAATACTCCTTTATTTTATATTTTAATTAAATTCGGGTCTTACATGTTGATATTGGGATAAAATTGTGAGATTTACCACAAAGGGTAAAATATGTATTTAAGGCATTGGATAAATGATTAGTTGAGCAAGAGTTAGAAACGCTAACTCGAGTGTTTGATGGATGAATTTCAATTTCGGATGATACGCCGGAGCAAGTCGAGATGAGAATGCAAGAAGCATAAAGGCGGATAGTTGCACACAAGTAAAACGAGGTAAGGGACTGTGTGTTAGCTATAGAGATGTTCGTACGTATTTTACGGCAATTTCGTAGATATATTGCTAGAACTAGTACGATATTATAATTCTATGAAATGATATGGAAGCATGAAAAGTACTAGGATGTATATATGTATTGAGAAATGGGACAGGGTAAGGAAATAGCATGATATGCATGTTTTTAATGTTTTTCTCTATTATACATTAATCTTGAGGATTGAGAAACGTTGATGATAGGTTGGCTAATTTTACATGTTTTAGCATGAAGAGGCATGCTGTATGAATAAACATGTTTTGAATTTTAAAAAGAGAAAATAGCCATCTATCAGTTTTGAGATGTGATTTGGTGTTGAAGCGTTAGCTTACACCCGTTTTAATGCCTTGATGTACCGTGTTGGAGTTTTAACTCGCACAAGGGTTTTGAGAAAGTGCGGGAACTTTGCTCGCACCTGTTTTATTGAGTTAAGGTAAACCTGGGGGTCTGGGACCCAAGGGGATACCAGCCGACGGCCATTTGAACGGGCTGGGCCTTAACGATAGATCGTACCGCGCTGGAGCTTTGCGTTGACTGTGTGTCACGCTGCTTGCTCGCCTGGTATATGAGACATGGTTTAGGATAAAAAGTCCATCGGAGTTGGAGTATGGACTTGGGTCCACGGTCATACGTGGAATAGTGTAGTCACCCTTGGTATACTATGTACCGTGCTGGGTGCACGTGAGTACGAGTATCGCGTAGATGACACACGACGTATCTTCACCGTGAGTATACGAGGAGATGAGGTGGATTGAGATGAGGCGGAGGGTAGGACTGACCCATCCCCCTTCAGGCGAAGTGATACCCTATGCACACCTGATCAGTGAGGCCTGGGATCACTGAATATGGCCATATGTCGTGGTTATTTGATTGCAGAAAATTCCATGCCTGTCTCAGGGATTTGAGAAACAGAGATAATCTCAGAAAAGAAAGAGAATTGCGAAAAGAATGATTTGAGAAGTGAAAGAGATTTCGTGTTTTTGATAAACCTCTCATTTCACATTCGTGCCGTGAGGGCACTATTTATGAGCATGTTTTAAATGGAAGCTTGATACTCATTTTACACGAAAATGCTATTGAGAAATATATTTTAAATGCATTTTTCGTATGATATTTCCATTTATAACGAAAACATGGTTTTGGTTTATGCATGTCACGTCCCAAATTACCTAAAATCACTACAAATTTTTTTCGCTTTTTCTATACTTTTCACCTCCTCGTGACAATTCCATTTTTAACGAGTTGGGCTATGAGTCAGTAATAATCCCAACTCTTATCCCAATTGATCATATCATTCTTACCATTGTATTCATGTTAGAATTCCAAACAGTATAATAATATGTACATATATTATATAACTGTATGTACATATGTTTCCATATATCTACATCCCCAAAATTATATACGTTACAACACTGTGCTATTAATTGTTTAGATACAAAACTGTACAATGTGTATACCTGATTCGCAGTGGGAGCAACGGACAACTAGGGATGCAATCTCTACCCGCCCTCGTCTACTGTAGATGCTCTGTGGAGGGTGGAAAATGAAAGGGTGAGCATAAACAGCTCAGTAAGGCAATAATATAAGCAGGTAGATAACTATACTATCTACGTGCTGATAATGTCATGATGTAAAAATCGTTTACTTTTGGAGCATGAGGTAAGATTAAAACAATGCCACATGTATGTATATATCATATACAATAAATCATGAAATCGACATATAATTCAACATGGAAAATCATCATGTATGACATCTCATGCTCGTCACATTAAGACTCATTTGTTCATCATAAAACTCTTCACTTAAAACTTATTCGTTTAATCACAAAACTCATCATAAAATAACTTCATCAAGGTCAAACCCATCTCTCGGGAATACCTTGATTCATTAAATCACAGCTCTTTTAAAACATAAATCGGGACTACCCCTCCATCGGGTTTGTCCTGGTCTATTAGACCGTATGATATCATGTGAGGCATGTAGGTTACTGTATGAAAAATCGAGGACTATGGCCATACTTTGTCCCTGTGATCCCAGGCACACGGATCCCGGTGTGCGGGGTATCACAACTGCAACGGGAGGTGGGATCCAGTCCTACCCGCCAGAATATCGAGTAACATAGTAGAGTCATCATGACTGCACGGTACAGCGTACTCCGTGTGACATACACGGTACATCGTACTCCGTGGACCCATATCATAGTCTGGGGGTGCCTGCCGTAGGTCTTATCCAGCCCAATATTATGTCGATAACCAACCCATGTCTCAAAGTATATGTGCGAGCATCTCAACTCTCTGTGATACACAGTCTACAGGAGGCTTCCGCACGACTATATGCATGTCAACTCGCGTCTAGTGCATTTATGTGAGCATCCCGCTGCCCGCCCCACACCAGGTCACAGGCTTACGGAGCTCCAGCACCACGCTATGCATATCATGATATCTAAAATCTCGTGCGAGCGAAGCTTCAGCACGATTTTGTGCACACATAAATTTCTCGTACGAGCAATGCTCCAGTACGGCTTTTCATGAGAATAAAATCAGTAAACTTGAGTGCGAGAAAGACTCCAGCACTCTTTTTACTTGTATAAATACGATAGGTGGCTAAATCTTGACAAAACATCTTTAAAAATGGTAACCGGTACAAACCAGTACCCTTTCGTATAGTTCACGAAATCAATAGCCAACCTATGTTCATATATGCTTAAATCAGAACAATATAATCATATAAAACATTAAAATCATGAAATTCATGCAATTTCATAGCCTTACTACCCTTTTTAAAATTTTCCTAACTGGGGGCAAAATAGTCATTTTTCACTATTCCCATATTTTTATCGTAAAAATTATTATTCTGTTTTTGGGTAGCCTAATGAATTTAACGTACTGTAAATCCCCTCAAAATTACGTACAGCTACCTCTAAGTGCTCATAAAATTCCCTTACCTGGAATCGCGCGTAGACTTATCTTGTCTCGATAATACCGAACCTCTCGGCCCAAGTGCGCGCCAACCAAAGGTACGTAACTGCATATAACCACATAACCGAGGTTAATTCACTTATCCCGATCAGTATATTGTATTTACTGATCAACTTGAACCTATTGGGCCTTATCTACCTTATTGGGCCTCGACCCATTTTAGCCCTTTTTATATTCATTTATTCCCTTCTTCGGGTATACCGAGCTTATACAGCTTTCTAATAATTATCGGGCTTCATTCCAAATTCATCGGATAGCCCGTATACCATTTACGGCAATTTATTTCAACTCCGAATTAATATTCCTTCTTATGCGGAATTAATCCGTAATTCCGTAAAATAATTAAAACTCGGTATTTAAAGAACTCTGAATACCGAAATTAAATTGTACTTACCCGATACGATGCGGGGTACGAAGATCAGAGCTCACTCGGCTCCCGTTCGGTCTCCGTCGTGAAGCTGCATAATTAGGTAAATCCGGATTATTTTTCATTAAAATAATATTAAATTAAATTTTCGGAATTCACCCGTAGGTCAATTTCGACCCTCGGTCAACTTACCCGAACCTCGAGTCGTCCCCGATAATTTCTTTCTCTTTTTCCTCTTTTTTCCTTTCTTTTCCTTCCTTTTCCTTTCTTTTCTTTTCCCTTTTCCTTCCCTTTCCTTCCCTTTCCTTCCCTTTCCTTCCGGCCAAACGGTGCCGTTTCACTGCCTATTGCCTTCGCCGGCGGTTCCGGAGGTCTCACCGGCCGAGATCGGTCTCAAAAGAATCGCCTTCCTCTCCTGAGTGCGTCGGTGGTCTCCTTTCCGGCCCAGTCGCGGCGGTTCACCGGCGATCACCCCGTTTCTCCCTCGGATTTTCGAAGCTCGGATCGGCCTGCTCCGGCCACCTGGCGGCGTGATTCCGGTGCCCACGTGTTCGTCGGACTCTGCTCTTCCTCCTGGCAGCTTCGTCGGACGTGGACGGTCGCCGGTGTGCGAGAATCGGCGGTGGGTTCTATAGGGTGCAAACGGGTTTCTTTTCTTCTTCTTTTCGGGTTTTTCCCGATTTCAGGCTTTTTTTTTTATTAGATTATTATTATTATTATTTAACCAATTGTTTTATTATTAGAATATTCAATAAAATATTCAATATATTCTAAAAATATCTACACTTATTATTATTTTATTCCACCAATTTAATTAAATTAAACTTAATTTAATTTATTTAGTTTTTAAATCATTTTTTTTCCGGTATAATTCCTCCGTATTTTCGAGATATTATCCCGGGTGAATTTTCGGTATTTCTAAAAATTTCGGATCTTGATAGTTGGACTCGAAATTGTATAATTCCTCATTATTGATCAAGATATCCTAAATCCTTATTTTTTAATTAAATTTTTCTTATCAAATTTATCCCGAATTTTGGTCTTTTGACCGTTTTACCCCTACAGTTGTTTCGGAACCAAATTAATCTAACTTTCCTTCATACATCCACCATATTTCCTTATTTAATTTCCGTATTTTCGGTAAACTTTATTTTCTATCCTTCCCATTCGGCCTGTTGACCATTTCGATCCTTATTTAGCTACTTCCGATGTGCACCGAGATTCCTTTTTATTTGCTTCACAAATTTAAATTAGTCAACGCTCTTCTTATGATTCGATGAATATATATATAAGTGTACATCGCGTGAATCATAAGGAAATACATCAACAGATAATAAAAGTGGGTCTTACATAATCTCCCCCACTAAAAGAATTTGGTCCTCCAAATTGAAACCAAATCAGTCTCTGAACAACTCCGGATACTTCTCTTTCATCAAACTCTCTAACTCCCAAGTTGCTTCCTCCGGAGTGTGATGCTGCCATAATACTTTCACCAGAGGAATCGTCTTCGATCTCAATACTTTCTCCTTCCTATCCACAATCTGGATCGGTCTCTCGACATAGGACATGCTCTCACTGATCACATGCGACGGATCCGGCTGATACTTCCGAAGCATGGAGACGTGGAAGACATTATGAACATTTGCTAGCTCTGGTGGCAACGCTAGCCTATAAGCTCGATCTCCCACTCTCTCGAGTATCTCAAAAGGTCCTATGAAGCGAGGGCTCAACTTTCCTTTCTTTCCGAATCTAGTAATACCCTTGGAAGGAGAAACTTTCAAAAATACTGACTCCCCTGCTGTAAACTCCAACGGTCTACGTCTCCTATCAGCATAACTCTTCTGTCGACTCTGAGCTGTCCTCAACCTCTCACAAATCAACTGGACAACCTCAGAGGCCTGACGTATCAAATCGGGAGCGAATACCTGCCTGTCACCAACCTCCTCCCATCCTATAGGAGAACGACATCTACGGCCATACAAGGCCTCATATGGTGCCATCCCGATACTCGAATGATAACTGTTATTGTAGGCGAACTCTGCGAGTGGTAGGTGATCATCCCAGGAGCCTCTAAAATCAAGTACACAAGCTCTCAACATATCCTTGAGGGTCTGTATAGTCCTCTCTGACTGCCCATCTGTCTGAGGATGGAAAGCTGTACTGAATCTCAACTGGGTTCCCATAGCTTCCTGAAAATGTTCCCAGAAACGGGAAGTGAAGCGAGAATCCCTATCCGATACAATACTCACTGGGACACCATGCAGTCTCACAATCTCGTGCACATATAGCTCCGCCAATCTACTCAGAGTATTGGTGACCCTCATAGCTAGGAAATGTGCCGACTTCGTCAATCTGTCCACTATCACCCATATGGCATCATTTCCCCTGCGATTCCGCGGTAAACCCGTCACAAAGTCCATGGTGACATGCTCCCATTTCCAAGTCGGTATAGGTAGAGGCTGCAATAACCCTGCAGGCTTCTGATGCTCTACCTTCACCTGCTGACAGACGAGACATCTCGCAACAAACTCTGCTATATCTCTCTTCATCCCCGACCACCAGTATACCTTCCGTAGATTTTGATACATCTTTGTACTACCCGGATGCAAGGTATACCTCGCCGAATGAGCCGCTGTCAAGATCAACCTCCTGATCTCTGAATCCTCGGGAACACATATCCTATCTCGAAACCTCAGTAATCCATCTGAACTTAACTCAAACTCAGTATCAATACCTCTCTGCATCTGCCTGACTATCTCAATACACTGCTGATCCTCACGCTGAGCCTGTCGGATCTGATCCATCAAATCCGGCTCTAACCGCAGGCTAGCAACCATATAACCACTCTCAATGTCAGGCGGAGTCACATCCAAACTGAGGCTTGCAAACTGCTCTAATAACTCATGCTCCTGTACCATCATATAAGAAACCAACCCGAGGTGCTTCCTACTCAACGCATCAGCCACTACATTCGCCTTACTCGGGTGGTATAGGATCTCACAATCTTAATCTTTCAGAAGCTCAAGCCACCTTCTCTGTCTCATGTTCAATTCCTTCTGCGAGAACAGATACTTAAGGCTTTTGTGGTCGGTAAATACCTGAAATTTCTCACCATACAGATAGTGGTGCCATATCTTCAATGCAAACACTACGGCCGCCAACTCTAAGTCGTGGGTTGGGTAGTTCCTCTCATGATCCTTCAGCTGCCTGGATCCATAAGCGACTACCTTCCCATCCTGCATTAATACACAGCCCAGTCCTTGGTAAGAAGCATCTATGTAAACAGAAAAACCTCCTAGCTGGTAGGAATGGTGAGAATCGGAGCAGTGGTCAATCGACGCTTCAGCTCCTGAAAACTCTCCTCACATCTGTCGTCCCACTCAAATGCAGCACTCTTCTGAGTGAGACGTGTCAACGGAGCAGCCAATCTCGAAAACCTCTCCACAAATCGTCTATAATATCCAGCTAAACCCAGAAAACTCCTGATCTCCGTAACTGTCTGAGGCCTCTGCCACTGTACTACCGCCTCAATCTTGGATGGGTCTACTGACACACCATCCCTCGACACAATATGTCCCAAAAAGGAGATCTGCTCAAGCCAAAAATCACACTTACTGAGTTTAGCATACAACTGCTTCTCACGGAGGGTCTGCAATACAATCCTCAGATGCTGCTCATGCTCCTCTCTGGATCTCGAATAAACCAGGATGTCATCGATGAAGACAATCACAAACCGATCTAAATAAGGCCGAAACACCTCATTCATCAATGACATAAAAGCTGCGGGAGCGTTCGTCAACCCGAATGGCATGACCATAAACTCATAGTGACCATAACGGGTGCGAAAAGCTGTCTTGGGTACATCTCCATCCCGAACTCTCAACTGATGGTACCCAGATCTCATATCAATCTTAGAAAAGACCTGTGCTCCCCGTAGCTGATCCAGTAAATCATCAATCCTCGGAAGGGGATACTTGTTCTTGATGGTAGCCTTGTTCAACAATCGATAGTCGATACACAATCGAAGGCTTCCATCCTTCTTCCTCACAAACAGAACCGGTGCTCCCCATGGCGACACACTCGGTCTGATAAATCCCTTCTCTAATAACTCCTGCAACTGTTTCCTCAGCTCTTCTAACTCAACTGGAGCCATCCTATACGGTGGTCTAGATATCGGCTCTGTACCAGGTGTCAAATCGATAATGAACTTTGTCTCCCGCACTGGCGGTAACCCTGGTAACTCATCCGAAAATACATCTGGAAATTCATTTATAACTGGAATGTCTCTCAATTCCGGACGCGCCTGATCCATGTCAACCACATATGCAATGAACCCTTCAAGATACCATTTTCCACCATTAGTAACATAATTCATCATATATAAGTATCCATTATTAAATAATAATTTATCTCACAAATATGATGAATTACAACTATACTTTTCCAAATGCAGTAATTATATGCTTTTTATTTCTTTCCATCAAAACTTACAGTAAGACTATCTGTCCCTGAAAACATTACTATCTTAGCGTAGCAATCTAAAACAACATGGTTTGCAGTCAGCCAATCCATTCCTAAAATTACATCAAAATCCCTCATGTTCAGTAAGACAAGATCGACTGACATGTCCTTTCCCCCTATTCTCAGCCCACAATCTCTATATACATACTCAGTCAACTGACTGTCATTCATAGGTGTAGAGATTAACAACATTCTATCTAACAATGTAGGCTGTACATGCTTCAACAATTTATGAGCAAACGCAGGCGATATGAAGGAATGTGTAGCTCCAGAATCAAATAACGCAAATGCTTCTAAATCAAAAATTAGGATAGTACCTTTAATCACGTCAGCTGAAGCATCTGCGGTGTCCTGATCCAATGCATGCACTCGCCCTCTGCCCATAACTTGCTTCCCCTTTTCCTCAGCAGTGGCTCTTCTCCTAGGAACAGGAGTCTCAGCAGGAGCTCTCTCTGGCTCTTTGCCCTTCTGTGGGGCAGTCGCAATCATCTCGGGACAGTTTCTTATAACATGCCTCGGCTTCCCACAATGAAAACATACCCCAGTAGTCGTCGGACAAGGCCTGGTACCATGAAATCTGCCACATCTCCTACACTGCTCGGTAGTCGGCCGTGTCCCTCCAATAACTATACCTCTCGATGACGGTAAAGCCGGATATAAAGGAGGCTTACCCGTCCTCTCATGTATCTCCTCAATCCGAGGTCTCTTATCAGCAAACCTCTGACCTCCTCTCCTGATCACCCTATCTCCTCCGGATCTCTTCCGACTATCTCTAGTTCTGCTGACTTTCCCAAACTCTGATGCACTCCGCTCAAAATCTTGCTCACACAACTGAGCCCTGTGCACTGCCTCCTCATAAGTAGAGACATCAAACGGAGCTAACTTGGATCTGATGGCTGGTCTCAATCCGTCTATGAACTTTTGCACCTTCCGACTCTCACTGCTCAATGTATATGGGTCATACCTCCCCAAGGATATGAACCTCGACTCATACTCATCAACGGAGCGGTTCCCCTGAACCAAACTCATAAACTCCATCCGTAATCTCCGCTGTGCAGTGGCCGGAATATACTGCCTTCTAAAAGCCTCTAGAAATATCTCCCAAGTAATCACCAAGTGTCGGGCTCTCAAGATAGACACAGTAGACCTCCACCAGTGCTCTGCCTCGCCCTTCAGCATAAATACGGCAAAGGCAACCTTCTCAGTCGATGTACATCTAAAGAACCCATACAATTTCTCCATCTCATAAATCCAATCCTCTGCAATAATCGGGTCCTTCAATCCTCTGAAAATTGGAGGTCTAAATTCCTGGAAGTGTCGTAGCCTCTCTAGCTCACAGTCATAGCCCAGATCACTACCGCTCGGCTGTGGAGTGACAGGAGAAGCTGTATCCTGTAGCGGTGGTGGTGTAACAGTATCTGTAGTCTGTCCTGTAGCAGTAGGCTGTCCAACTGGGCCTCGTCTATCACCAGCCCCTAGAGTCTGTGTAACTATCTCAACAAGACTCTCTATACTCCGCTCAATCCTAGCGAAGCGTGCCTCAGTATCCCCTGATCTCTCAATGGGGTCCTGTGGAGGCTGACTAGTCTCTGGCTCTGCACGGCTCTCGGGCCTACCTCTATGGCCCCTAGCACGTGAACCCGCCCCTCTACTACGGCGAGTAACAGGCATAATGCCTAAATCCCTGCATCCACGACCAATTATTAGTCTAGTTCCATATTGGTATACACAGTTATATCTAAACAAAGCACAGTATTATGGGGATTTAATTTCTTAGCTATTATTACTGACTCATATCCGACCAACTATAGCTCTGATACCAGCTTTTGTCACGTCCCAAATTACCTAAAATCACTACAAATTTTTTTCGCTTTTTCTATACTTTTCACCTCCTCGTGACAATTCCATTTTTAACGAGTTGGGCTATGAGTCAGTAATAATCCCAACTCTTATCCCAATTGATCATATCATTCTTACCATTGTATTCATGTTAGAATTCCAAACAGTATAATAATATGTACATATATTATATAACTGTATGTACATATGTTTCCATATATCTACATCCCCAAAATTATATACGTTACAACAATGTGCTATTAATTGTTTAGATACAAAACTGTACAATGTGTATACCTGATTCGCAGTGGGAGCAGCGGACAACTAGGGATGCAATCTCTACCCACCCTCGTCTACTGTAGATGCTCTGTGGAGGGTGGAAAATGAAAGGGTGAGCATAAACAGCTCAGTAAGGCAATAATATAAGCAGGTAGATAACTATACTATCTACGTGCTGATAATGTCATGATGTAAAAATCGTTTACTTTCGGAGCATGAGGTAAGATTAAAATAATGCCACATGTATGTATATATCATATACAATAAATCATGAAATCGACATATAATTCAACATGGAAAATCATCATGTATGACATCTCATGCTCGTCACATTAAAACTCATTTGTTCATCATAAAACTCTTCACTTAAAACTTATTCGTTTAATCACAAAACTCATCAGAAAATAACTTCATCAAGGTCAAACCCATCTCTCGGGAATACCTTGATTCATTAAATCACAGCTCTTTTAAAACATAAATCGGGACTACCCCTCCATCGGGTTTGTCCTGGTCTATTAGACCGTATGATATCATGTGAGGCATGTAGGCTACTGTATGAAAAATCGAGGACTATGGTCATACTTTGTCCCTGTGATCCCAGGCACACGGATCCCGGTGTGCGGGGTATCACAACTGCAACGGGAGGTGGGGTCCAGTCCTACCCGCCAGAATATCGAGTAACATAGTAGAGTCATCATGACTGCACGGTACAGCGTACTCTGTGTGACATACACGGTACATCGTACTCCGTGGACCCATATCATAGTCTGGGGGTGCCTGCCGTAGGTCTTATCCAGCCCAATACTATGTCAATAACCAACCCATGTCTCAAATTATATGTGCGAGCATCTCAACTCTCTGTGACACACAGTCTACAGGAGGCTTCCGCACGACTATATGCATGTCAACTCGCGTCTAGTGCATTTATGTGAGCATCCCGCTGCCCGCCCCACACCAGGTCACAGGCTTACGGAGCTCCAGCACCACGCTATGCATATCATGATATCTAAAATCTCGTGCGAGCGAAGCTTCAGCACGGTTTTGTGCACACACAAATTTCTCGTACGAGCAATGCTCCAGTACGACTTTTCATGAGAATAAAATCAGTAAACTTGAGTGCGAGAAAGACTCCAGCACTCTTTTTACTTGTATAAATACGATAGGTGGCTAAATCTTGACAAAACATCTTTAAAAATGGTAACCGGTACAAACCGGTACCCTTTCGTATAGTTCACGAAATCAATAGCCAACCTATGTTCATATATGCTTAAATCAGAACAATATAATCATATAAAACATTAAAATCATGAAATTCATGCAATTTCATAGCCTTACTACCCTTTTTGAAATTTTCCTAACTGGGGGCAAAATAGTCATTTTTCACTATTCCCATATTTTTATCGTAAAAATTATTATTCTGTTTTTGGGTAGCCTAATGAATTTAACGTACTGCAATCCCCTCAAAATTACGTACAGCTACCTCTAAGTACTCATAAAATTCTCTTACCTGGAATCGCGCGTAAACTTATCTTGTCTCGATAATACCGAACCTCTCGGCCCAAGTGCGCGCCAACCAAAGGTACGTAACTGCATATAACCACATAACCGAGGTTAGTTCACTTATCCCGATCAGTATATTGTATTTACTGATCAACTTGAAGCTATTGGGCCTTATCTACCTTATTGGGCCTCGACCCATTTTAGCCCTTTTTATATTCATTTATTCCCTTCTTCGGGTATACCGAGCTTATACAGCTTTCTAATAATTATCGGGCTTCATTCCAAATTCATCGGATAGCCCGTATACCATTTACGGCAATTTATTTCAACTCCGAATTAATATTCCTTCTTATGCGGAATTAATCCGTAATTTCGTAAAATAATTAAAACTCGGTATTTAAAGAACTCTGAATACCGAAATTAAATTGTACTTACCCGATATGATGCGGGGTACGAAGATCAGAGCTCACTCGGCTCCCATTCGGTATCCGTCGTGAAGCTGCATAATTAGGTAAATCCGGATTATTTTTCATTAAAATAATATTAAATTAAATTTTTGGAATTCACCCGTAGGTCAATTTCGACCCTCGGTCAACTTACCCGAACCTTGAGTCGTCCTCGATAATTTCTTTCTCTTTTTCCTCTTTTTTCCTTTCTTTTCCTTCCTTTTCCTTTCTTTTCTTTTCCCTTTTCCTTCCCTTTCCTTCCCTTTCCTTCCCTTTCCTTCCGGCCAAACGGTGCCGTTTCACTGCCTATTGCCTTCGCCGGCGGTTCCGACGGTCTCACCGGCCGAGACCGGTCTCAAAAGAATCGGCTTCCTCTCCTGAGTGCGTCGGTGGTCTCCTTTCCGGCCCAGTCGCGACGGTTCGCCGGCGATCACCCCGTTTCTCCCTCGAATTTTCGAAGCTCGGATCGGCCTGCTCCGGCCACCTGGCAGCGCGATTCCGGTGCCCACGTGTTCGTCGGACTCTGCTCTTCCTCCTGGCAGCTTCGTCGGACGTGGACGGTCGCCGGTGTGCGAGAATCGGCGGTGGGTTCTATCGGGTGCAAACGGGTTTCTTTTCTTCTTCTTTTCGGGTTTTTCCCGATTTCAGGCTTTTTTTTTTATTAGATTATTATTATTATTATTTAACCAATTGTTTTATTATTAGAATATTCAATAAAATATTCAATATATTCTAAAAATATCTACACTTATTATTATTTTATTCCACCAATTTAATTAAATTAAACTTAATTTAATTTATTTAGTTTTTAAATCATTTTTTTTTTCCGGTATAATTCCTCCGTATTTTCGGGATATTGTCCCGGGTGACTTTTCGGTATTTCTAAAAATTTCGGATCTTGATAGTTGGACTCGAAATTGTATAATTCCTCATTATTGATCAAGATATCCTAAATCCTTATTTTTTTTTAATTAAATTTTTCTTATCAAATTTATCCCGAATTTTGATCTTTTGACCGTTTTACCCCTACACTTGTTTCGGAACCAAATTAATCTAACTTTCCTTCATACATCCACCATATTTCCTTATTTAATTTCCGTATTTTCGGTAAACTTTATTTTCTATCCTTCCCTTCGGCCTGTTGACCATTTCAATCCTTATTTAGCTACTTCCGATGTGCACCGAGATTCCTTTTTATTTGCTTCACAAATTTAAATTAGTCAACGCTCTTCTTATGATTTGATGAATATATATATAAGTGTACATCGCGTGAATCATAAGGAAATACATCAACAGATAATAAAAGTGGGTCTTACAATGCATGCATGGGCTATGTAGGTAGTACGATATCTACCTGCTAGCATACATTTCCTTACTGAGCTGTGGTTTGCTCATCCCACTATTTTCCCCCTCCAGGTACTGAGAAGTAAGAGAGCGGTGGTCTCTAGATCTTTTGTGTTAAACAGCTCCCACAATCCTCAAAGGTATAAGATTTGTATACACGAGTATTTTGTATCTAATATATTGTATCGCACAGTTATATCTTGGAATTGTAAACAGTATTATGGGGATGATATGTAAGCACATGGTATTTAACAATTAATTTTGTGTATCTACACACACACCTGGGAGTGTGAATTAAAGCTTTAAATATTCCGCTGTAAATGAATGAATTATTAGTAATTGCATCTTCTCACAGCCCAACCGTAGTAGAGAATGTATGGATAGAAGGGTTCACAAAAGCGGGGTATGACAGGTAAGGGCCCAGTGTATCCAATTTCAGCACTTTTGAGGGGTATTATGATTTGAGGACCCGACCTGCTCTGTAGCAATGTAAGCAGTGTAGCAGTGTAATAGTGTAACAATGTAAGCAGTGTAGCAGTGTAAGCAGTGTAGGATGTGTGGTAGATACCATGGAAGTAGGGCCTACACCTACACTTTGTTGACTAAAATAGGCGTTAAGTGTGGTAAGACAGGCCAATTATTTAATGATTGCTCAGAATTGGGTGAGACTGCCCCATAGAAGGGTAAAGAAATAGAGAAAACCCTATTGGTATCTCTGCACCGAAAAAGGGGTGTAGTGATTGAAATTAAATGAGTAAATGATTGTACTTACGGAATGAGTAATGACAGAGTTTCTTATAAATGATATACGAAAGGAGATAAGCTTTTAGATGTGATAGATCCTGATTACAAAATCTATTGGAATAAGAGGCGTATGTAAGGTAAGAATATCTATGATACGTGAAGTAATTTGGATTAAAGCAATTAGTAGCGAGTATGAATTGTGACCACATGGACTGATATGTAAAGTAATTGTGGTCAAGTTTGAGAGTTAATAAAGTATTTCAAAATACCTCCCCGCCTGAGGACTTGATAGCGTCTAAAAGTATACACATAACCTATAAATTAATATCGATAGTCGTAATATATACATTTAAAATTAGGGTACCTTTACTTGTACGATAAAGAAATATAGAATTCGATTAATCATGAAGGTTAAAAAAAATTAAAATTTTATAAAAGCTGTTAATATAAGAAAAAGGAAATGACGCGGGTTAGTATCTTGAACGGAAGCGATTTCGAAATGACATTATACGTTTATGCGTACATAGGTCAAGGATACGGATGATTAAAATATTTAGTGGAACACAACGACAATGAGGTATTTAAACTTTACCTAGACCAATTTGTTATCATCTATATTGTTGATATTTTGAGTGTATTTAAAGTCCAGGGAAAATTATAAGCAACAATTGGAAATTGTTTTTACAGATGATTTGTTGAGAGTTCTTGAAATAGACTACTTTATTGACATGTTTAACTTAGAAAAAGTTGTATTCGAATGAGATGATTGACGTGACAGGCGTTTTGGTGTACTGAAGTAATAAACTGACCACCGCATTTATTCTCACCATACCTAATAGATTAAGAGGTTTCTCATGAGTCTATGGATACCTCAAAATAATGAATGGGTTGTGTATTGATGCAAAAGGGGAAGATAGTCGATTATGAATCCAGATAACTCAAGGATTATGAAAGGACTATCCAGCCCATGATTTAAAGTTGACAGCAATAGTGGTTGTAATGAGTATATGACACTACTATGTATACGGTGAAAAATTTCAGGTATGCACTAATCATAAAAGCCCCGAGTATCTGTTTTCACAGAAAGAGTAGAATATGAGAACAAAGAGGGTTAAAGCTTCTGAGGGATTATGATTGGAGAAATTGTACCACCCAGGAAAGGCTAATGTAATGGCTAATGCCTTAAGCAGAAAGAGCCTTGGGATGGTATTACATATGATGGTCAGGGAGCGAGAGCTGCTAGAGCAGTTGTAAGCCTCAATAGTAATGTGATCGCCTCTGATGATGACAATGATTGTGTGACAGCTAGCCTGAGATTAGAATCGGATTTGAGTGATCGAATTTAACAGGATTAGCGTGATGATCGACAGGGTGTCGATAGTGTGGGTCAGATTCATATGGGTATAGTGACAGAGTTCACAGAGAGTGATGATGGTTTACTGAGGTTCAGAGACAGTATAAGTGCTCCCTAAGACCACAGTGATGAGATAGAGTTATTGTCAGAAGCTCACTCTTCGGGATATACAGTGCATCTGAGAAGTAATAAATATATCAAAATCTTTAGAAAAGGGTATTGGTGGTCAGATATGAAAAGAGACATGGTAGAGATTGTGGAAAAGTGTCTCGTATGTCAGCAAAGTAAGATAGAGCAAAAGAAGTTGCAGGGTTATTGCAGTTTCTACCTATATTGATACGAAAATGTGAACAAGTTACCATGAATTTTGTGATGGGTTAAAGAGGACCCGGATGAATCATAAGGCTATCTGGGTGATAGTCGATAGATTGACTAAGTCTACCCACCTTCTGGTTAGGAAATCCCCAGATACTTTGAGTGTCAGGCAGATTTATGTGTATGGAAAATTGTGGAACACCAAGTATTTTTCCAGTGACCATTGTATCATATAGGGATTCCCACTTCACTTCTCACTTGTGGGAATATTTTTCAGGAAGCTATGGGCACCCAACTGAGTGTTAGCACAGCTTTCCATCCTCAGACAGATGGTCAGTCAGAGAGGACTGTACAGGTTCTGAAGGATATGATGAGAGCGTGTGCCATTTATCTGATAAGCTCCTGGGATAATCAGTTGTTACTAACCGAATTCGTCAATAATGACAGTTGTCACTTGAGTATCGAGATGACTTCAAATGAGGCATTGTATGGTCGTAAGGGTTGTTTCCCCGATTTAGATAAGAAGAAGTGGGTGACAGATAGAAAATTGTTCCCGAATTGGTAAGATAAACCTCTGAGGATGTTCAGTTAATTGTGAAGGATTAAGAACACCTCAGAGCAGATAGAAAAGCTATGTTGACAAGAGACATAAACCAGTGAAATTCACCAAGGGTGAATTAGTATTGTTGGAAGTTACATGCCCTTAGGACATAACATAAGGACGTAACGAGATTCGAAAAGAGATTGGACAAAGTGAGAGATAAAGCCTGTAGGTTGGTGTTACCACCTGAATTAGCAGGCATCCACAATGTATCCTATCTTATGATACTTCAGAAATACTATCCGGATCCAGCATATGTGATTGGATATGAGCTCCAACAGCTTAGCTCAATGAAAGGTATGATTGGAAAATCGATTCGGGTATTAAACAGGAAGGAGAAAGTGTTGAGGTTTAAGATGATCTCCCTAATTAAAGTATGTTGGTAGTATTACACTCTGAAAAAAGTCACTTGAGAATGACAGTATATGATACAATGGACGTACCCGGAGTTGTTTATGGATCCATTTAACTTGGTTCTAATTTGGAGGACCAAATTTCTTAAGTGGGGGAGATTATGTAAGACCCGAATTTAGTTAAAATACGAAATGAGTGTGTTCGTGAAAGGAAGAATTTAAATAGAATTTTCGAACACATTGAAGGGCAAAACGATCAAAAGACTGAAATTCGATATTAATCTGGACAAGACAATTTAATTAAAAATAATGGATTTGAGAATCTTAATCAATAACGAAGAAATAATTAAATTTCGGGATAAATTGATCAAGATATAAAATTATTGGAATTAATCAAAATTTTTACTCAGGACAATATCCCGAAAATGCAGAGAAATTATACCAAAAAAAGGGTTAAAAATATAATAAATAAATTAAATAAAATTAAATAAATTTATTTGGAATAAAAAATTGATTTTTGTAGATATTTTTTTCTTTAACATATTTTATTGATTAAAATATTAATAAAATTAAATAATAAACTAAATTAAATTAATTCAAAGAAAAAGAAATGAAATCGCAAAATCGTGATTGGAAAGGAAGCAGACAACCGAGGCTGCCCCCACCGACGGACGGGGCCACCGACGACTGGCATCCATCGAGGGAGCCCAACCGAGAAGCGACCGACCTCGTGCGAGCCACCATCGGCACAAACAATGTCGAAATCCGACAAAATCGAAGGGAGAGAGAACCCAAGGGAGAAAAAGAAGATCGGCTGCAACCGACACCGATCTAGCCCCAACCGACCCCAGCCGAGGCTTCCCCAGGCAAAAATGAGCTGATTTGTGGTGGCCACGGTCGGCGAAACTGACGGACGGCGTCGAAAACGGTGGAAAGAAGGAGAACCACTGACGCCGAAGAGGAGAAAGGTCGAACCGGCCTCATTGCCACTGATCCGAGCATGGATACCACCAAATTCATGCATCGGACAGCCAGACGAACCTGCAGGAGGTGAAAGCCAACGGAGAACCGATCGAACCAGACTAAATCGGACCGGTCTGAACCGGGTTGAACCGGACCAAACCGGTTCAGCCAAGAAAGAGAGGAAAAAAAAGGAGAAAAAGAGAAAAAGGAAAAAGGGGAAGAATTTTCGAGGATACACCAGACTTCGGGTAAGTCGATACGAGGTCAAAAGTGACCGATTTGATTTCTGAAAATTTTATTTAAATTATATTTAATCAAAAATTAACCCGAAATTAAATATAAAATTGTGTAGTTCAACGATAGATTGTGTACGTAAGCCCGAACGAGAGCCGATTGAGCTCTGATTTTTGTACCCTGCATCATATTGGGTAAGTATATTTTAATTACAATAATATAAGCCCTTTAATACAGAGTTTTGATTATTTTACGAAATTTATGGATTAATTCTGTATAAAAATGAATATTAATCGAAATTGCAACGTAATTACCGTAAATAGTATATGGGCTATCCAATGAGTTTGAAACGAAGTTCGATGATTATTAGTAAGCTGAATGAGCCCAGTAAACCCGAAGATAGGATTTAATAAGTAGAAACGGGCTAGAAAAGGGTCGAGGCCCATTAAGGTGCGATCGGGCACAATAAGATTAAATTGACCCAGTTAGTTAAATCGACTGTAGTAAACGCGAGAATTATATTTATTGGGTAAAATTGACATGGTAAATAATTATCTGCAGCTCCGGAGTACATATTGGGAGCTAAACGGATCAAATGATCGGTAGAATTGAAAAAGTCAGACTGTACAGAGAATCGAGGTAAGGGAATTTTGTAGGTGCATAGAGATACCTATACGTATTTTTAAGGGTATTTACAAGGCCTAGAATTTTTTAAAGTATCTAGAAACGAAATAATAATTTTTACGAAAACCCGGGGCATGGGTGAATAAAGAAAAAGACGATATTGCCTTGGGAGTAAAATTTACAAAAAGGTTAGTAAGGCAAATAAATTGCATGATTATCATGTTTTGATGTTTTATATGAATGTATTACTTTGGTTTAAGCAAATTTACACATAGGTTGGCTGTTGATTTTATAAATTACACGAAAGGGTATCGGTTTGTACCTGTTACTATTTTAAAGATGTTTTATCAAGATTGAGCCACCTATCATATTTACACGAGTAAAAAGAGTGCTAGAGTCTTACTCGCACTAAATTTTACAGATTTATTACTCATAAAAATTCATACTGGAGCATTGCTCATACGAGAAATTTGTGTGTGTACAAAAATCGTGCTGAAGCTTCGCTCGCACAAGATTTTAGATATCATGATATGCATAGCGTCGTGCTGGAGCTTCGCTCGCACTAGACGTGAGTTGACATGCATATAGTCGTCCGGAAGCCTCCTGTAGACTATGTGTCGCAGAGAGTTGATATGCTCGCACGTATACTTTGAGACATGGGTTGGTTATCGACATAGTATTGGGGTGGATAAGACCTACGGCAGGCACCCCCAGACTATGATATGGGTCCACAGAGTACGTTGTACCGTGTATGTCACACGGAGTATGCTGTACTGTGCAGTCATGATGACTCGATGATGTTACTTGATATTCTAGTGGGTAGGATTTGACCCCACCTCCCGTTGCAGTTGTGATGCCCCGCACACCGGGATCCGTGTAGCCTGGGATCACAGTGACATAATATGGCCATAGTCCTCGATTTTCATACAGTAACCTACATGCCTCACATGATATCATACGGTCTGAATAGACCAGGACAAACTTGAAGGAGGGGTATGTCTATGTTTTTAAAAGAGATGTGATTTAATGAATCAAGGTATTCCCGGGGAATGGGTTTAGCCTTGATGTGGTTGTTTTGTGATGAAACAAATAAGTTTTAATGTGATGGGTTTATGATGAAACAAATACGTTTTAACGTGATGGGTTTATGATGAACACAAATAAGTTTTAATGTGACGAGCATGAGATGTCATACATGATGATTTTTCCATGTTTGTTTTATATGTCGATTTCATGATTTCTCTTATATGATATATGCATACATGTGGCATCGTTTTAGTCTTACCTCATGCTCCAAATATAAACGATTTTATATCATGACATTATCAGCACGTAGATAGTATAGTTATCTACCTGCTTACATTGTTGCCTTATTGAGCAAGTTTCGCTCACCCTTTCATTTTCCACCCCACAGGGTACATTCAATAGAAGAGAGCGACAATAGTTTTGCATTTCGGTTATCCGCTGCTTCCTATCAAGACCAGGTATACACATTCGTATAATTTTTGTATCTGAACATATAGAGGCACAGTACTGTACACAGATTTTAATATTGGGGATGTATTTAGTTAAAATAAATTGATATGTAAATGAAATATGAAAAATAGATGTTAAGGTAAGTAACATGATAGGAGGGACTAACATCAACTCATAGCCCAACTGTTAGTTGTGAAACTGTTCACGACGAGTAAGGAAATGAAAAAGTAAGGACAAATTTGTAGGGGTTTTTAGGAAAAATGGGTCGTGACAGTCTTGACCCATAATGCATTTCAAACATGGATTTATTCATAAATAATAGACAGGAGAGATAGGCAATATAATAAGGGAAATCTCCTCTAGGACTATGACCATATCCTGTGATCCCAGGTTACACTGATTAGGTGTGCGGGATATCACCACCATCTGCTTCCACACGGGAGGTGGGTCATGTCCTGCCCGCCGGTCCGTAGCAGATCTAATCATCATCCAAAGACGGCATATCACAATCTCAACACGCTACAACGTACTTCATGCTACTTACAGGGTACAACGCACTCCATGGACCCATATCAACACATTATATCATGCCACATCTAAAAAATGCACGTATGAGCCTATTTAATCGGTACGACACCCACTCTACCTGAAGCTCCTGGCACGGCTATCAACATGTCAAATTCTTAAAAATGCAAGTGCGAGCCTATTTAATCGGTGCGACACCCAATCTACTACAACTCCTAGCACGGCTATCAATCATGTCATAAAATCATGTACGAGTAATCTCAAGCACGGTAACAAGTATGATGGGCATCTAATGTGAGCTATGCTCCAGCACCATGCCAACATCATAAAAATCCATGTGAAAACTAGTGTGAGCTAAGCTCTAGCACTCAAGTGTATAAAACACATCAATCTCGTGCGAGTCATGCTTAAGCACGCTTTCATTCTCAAGAAATCCATGTAGGTGGCTTTATTCTTTGCAAAAACATGGTTATAAACCAAATCAATTCATTTCTTTTGCAAATCATGTTCAACTGTCAGCCAACCTACCCATCACTTGCTAAAAAGCAACAAAACAAGGTTTTCAAAGCATCATGCTTTTATTTTCATGCACATTTCTCAAAACCCAACTCTTTACCCTTCAATCACCCAATATCATTTCCTAGTATCACATGCACTCTAGCAAAATATTTAAGCACCCAAATTACGCATAGATATCTCTAAGAGTCCACACAATTCCCTTACCTTGATTTACTCGGGATGCGACTCTCTTCCTTTACGCTTCTCACGCTCTTGGTTCAACTTGTTCCGGTGTATCCTCGGGAGCTAAACTCATTCATCCAAACACTTGAGTCAATGTTGCTAACTCTCATTCAACCATGCTTTTTACTCAATGCCTTAAATACTAATTTTACCTTTTTTGGGTAAGTCTCATAATTTATTCCATAATACCATATTAAAATCATACTCACAACACCATAATCACCTTAAAACTACATTTCACTTTCTCAAACTAACCCATTTCTAGGGTATAATTGTTCCATCGTCTTCTAGATAGTTCCTACCATTAATAAGCACACCAATCAACTCCAAAATCAATAGCTAAACTGTTGGCTCTACCGAGAGGGGGGGTGAATCGGTTTTCTAACAATTATGGGAGATTTTAAAACAATCACAATTTAAACACAAGTGATAATGAATAAAACAGTGCAATATAACAATTTAATGCAAAGAGAGGGAAAGAGAAACAAACACAGCGACTTATAGAGGTTCGGCCAACTCTTGCCTACGTCCTCTCTCCTTGACCTTCTTGTCAAGTGGTTTCTTTCTCTCTTTCAACAGAGTTTACAAAGTTCCTTTTACAGGTTAAGGAATAACCTCTCTACCCTTAGCAATACAGAAAATGTATTACCCTTTTACAATAACACTCACTGAGGAACAATCCTCTTTTCTTTTAAGGTGTGGATGAATACAGAATAAGGCTTTTTAGTGGGTAGGACTAACAAAGCTTGTAGTACATAAGCTTGTACAATTAATCTCAATAAAATGAGCAATAGAGATACAATGAATGAAAGAATTAAAGCTTGAGAATGTTTGGAATATTCAGTGATAGTCTCTCTCTTTGCTTTGTCTTCAATGCTTGGTTATATACTGAAGGTTGGGTAGTTGGAGCATTAAATGCAGTTTTTCCCGTTGAGATTTGAAGAAAATAGCCGTTGGGAACCTCCAGTGGTCAGACAGATCGATCTCCTATCTTGGCCAGATCGATCTCCTAGTTTTAAATCCTGCAATGACAAAGCACAAGTACACAGGGAGATCGATCTTATACATTACCAGATCGATCTGTTAGTTTAAATAGGCAGAGGCAGATCGATCTGTCGAATAGGCAGATCGATCTCCTATCCTCTCTGTTTGAGGCAAGATCGATCTCTCAATACACCAGATCGATCTCTAAAGCTCACTGACTTTGAGCAGATCGATCTCTTCCTTATCAGATCGATCTCCTAAGTTCTCTGACTTAGAGCAGATCGATCTCTTAACCCTTGCAGATCGATCTCTTTTTACCTTAAACCCTTTACACCGTTTTAAGGCTTGCCAGATCGATCTCTTCCATCATGAGATCGATCTCTCATCAAGTATAATCCCAGGAGATCGATCTCTCATACCCCAGATCGATCTCTCATCAGCAGAACTCTAAGTTCTGGTCCTGATATCTTCTAAACATGTTTGTATACCATCTTAACATTATTGTTTTAACATGTTTTGTCATTTCAAAATACATTAACTCAACATAAACAAATGTACTTGGATTGGTGCACTAGAAACTCACCTCTTTGGATTTCCTTCTTACTCCAAATGAAAATGCTCTTAACTCCTTCAAGATAAAAAATGGGGTAATGCCTCCAAGCTATGTTGTTCTTCTCTTTGATGAGAACAACTTTGTGTCTAATAGCCTTCCCTCAAATCTTCTTGAAAATGGGTGGATTTAGAGAGAGAAAACTAGATTTTTAGATTAAAAATGGTAGAGTGAGGTTTTGTCCCAAAATCTGCGGATCCAACTGCTCCTATTTATAGATTTAGCTTAATGAGATCGATCTACCTTGGGTGGAGATCGATCTAGTCCTCTTAAAATCCCTCTTTTTTCATGACATTTGAAGGCAGGAGATCGATCTGTCAAGGGCTTGAGATCGATTTGTCTCAGGCAGAAAGTAAAGGAGATCGATCTGTCTAGGGATCGATCTGCTCTAACTCGAGAACTAAGGAAATCGATCTGCTTGCCTTAAAATCGATCTTCTCCTTACAGAATGTTTAGGAGATCGATCTGGCTCTATTGGAGATCGATCTACCCTGTTCCATTGCTTGAATAAGAGCATTTTGGCTTTTTCAGATCGATCTCTCATCCTATGAGATCGATTTAGCATTCATATTTTCCAGATTTTGTTGTAGTTTTCTGTAGAAACTTACACCAAAACATCCTTAATTCGCGGCCATAGTCATTTCCTCATCCAGCTACCTTTAAGACTTGAAAATGACATCCATTCATACTTTACACACATTAAAACTTGTGTGGAATGTTTGTGTAACCAAAGGTATATAATATAAACTAAATGGAAGTGCACAACTCATGCAATCTTCATTCCATTTTACCACACCACCCAAAATTCAATATATTTACATTCCACTCACAGAAATATCCTTCTTACACTCGTCTTACACTTTAAAACTTGTATATACACATATACAAGGTTATACATATATGGGCTCTCAGATTCTCCCCCACTTAAAAAATTTAGTCCTCCAAATTGGAACCAATCATTCTGTGAATAACTCGGGATACCTCTCCTACATCAAATTCTCCAATTCCCATGTGGCCTCTTCCACCGTGTGATGTTGCCAAAGAACTTTCACTAAGGGAATTGTCTTTGTCTTTAACACTTTCTCTTTTCTATCCAATATGCAAATCGTCTTCTCAACGTACCTCATGCTTTCATTGAGCTCCAAAGGGTTGTACCTTATCACATGTGGCGAGTCCTGGTGATACTTCCATAACATGGATACATGGAAGACGTTATGTACGCTTGCTAGCTCCGGTGGTAATGCTAGCATATATGCCTTATCTCCCACTTTATCAAGTATCTCAAATGGTCTTATACATCGAGGGCTCAACTTCCCCTTCTTACCGAATCTCATAATCCCCTTTGAGGGAGAAACCTTCAAAAATACTGACTCACCCACGTTAAACTTTAGTGGTCTCCATCTCATAATAGTATAACTCTTTTGTCTGCCCCGATCTGTCCGTAACCTCTCATAAATCAACTGGACATCCTCAGAGGCTTGTCTAACCAAGTGTAAATACCTAAAATTTTCAATGTACTTGGTTACCAAATAATAATAATAATAATAATAATAATAATAATAATAATAATAATAATAATGCAGACAATTAAGGTTAAATGTGCAAATATGAGTGAATAAATTCAGGTATAAATATTGGACTAACCATGTTTTTACACTACATGGAGAGTTTGAACAAATACATAGACATACATGTATTTATATGTATGTATGTAATATTTCAATTACTTTCGAAGATTTAAGCATAGAGAAATATATGGGTACAAGGGTATACAAATATCTATAGATAAATATACATATATGAAAGAAATACACCCATGTAAATATATGTGAATATATATATATATATATATATATATATATATATATATATGAGTGTAGATGTATACAATACATGTATAGAACTGAGAGCCCATCCGTTTATTATATTGGCATACACAAAATTCAGATTAGTGGAGGAAATAATATGTACAGGGGATTAAAAAAAAGAGAAAAAAGGAAGGTAGGTCAAGTTGGCAATAAAGAGAAACGGAAGGGGAAATAATTTGTCTATGGACGTGGAAAGTTAGGAAGTGAAAGGAGACTATGGCTATTCCCAGTCTAAGTATCGTAGGTGAGAAGTAGGAAACTGAAGAAGGACGCAACAGCTGCAGGGGAGCCATGGTTGTTGTTGACGTGATGCCTATAGCTGCAGCTGTTAGTACAGGCGAGAAGATGGGATGACAGCAAAAGAACCTGCATGCAATGTTTTGGTTTAGCTTCATTAGAGGGCTAACCGAGAGCCAATCTGCTGCAGAGAAGTTCATACATGAAATATAATGAAGGAAGAGAGGGAAACGAAGCTGAAGACAAAAGGAGAACCACAGCAGCAGCAGGTAAACGCAACTACTGATCAGGTGCAATAGACTCATGACAGTCGTCAGTAGCTGCAGCAAACTGGATCGAGTATGGAGTTCTGAACTGAAGCGGTGAAAGAGAATAGGGAAGCTCATAAACCATTGGGCAAAGTGTGAAACCGAGGGATTCTACTGCTGTGTATGTGTTAGGCTGAATGTGAGTGAAGGAGACTATAAAACAGAAACAAGACAGAAGCCAAAAGGCACTAGACACAAACATGAAACAGAGGACATAAGTCCTCTGCAAACCCGAGGCAAATTGTGTCTCTTGCAGGTTTTGTTTTACTGCAGCAGAAGAAAACGGGAAATGAGAATAAAATATATAAGGGTATTAGGATTGATGCCTACTGATCTAGTGAAATAGGCTGGCATGGTAGTGATATACACTTACCAAAACTGCAGCAGACCGAATGAAAGATGAAAATGCTGTGGCCTGACCGAAACTGTGAAGACATGCTAGGAAATGTGGAGTAGGAAAAGTGGATACTGTGGCCAGCATAGAGGAAACAGAAGTAGGTGGGGAGCTAAAACTGCAGTTGTCGGTGAAATAAGAAAAATATATATACCTACATGACTCAGTGAAATAGTTATTAGGACACTAAGACAAGAAAGAGGGGACGTGAGAGGATGAAAAGTAGGCAGATATTTATTGGAGATTGAAGTAAAATCATGGATGAGAGTTGTAACTGATGTGATGGTAAGTTGATAAAAAAAAGAGAGAGACTAACCGAAGTATGGAGGAGCGGAAGAGAAAGAGTGGGTAAGAGCAGGAAAGGTGCTCGGCTGCAGGAAAAATATGCAGAGGGCAGTTTCTGCTGAAGTCGAGACATAACCGAGAAAAAAATGCTATACGTGAGGTGAAACCGAACGGATCAAGAACTAGACAAGACAGAAAACAGGTGTGAAGGGGCTGGTGATCCTCGAAGAAATAGAGAAGTGAAAACTAAAGAAGCCGAGAGTGATAGAAAATACAAAAGTTGTAAACGAAAAGAGAGCAAAGCAACAGAAATAGCAAGAGAAAGGAAATCGATAGCAGAGGTTGATTTTAAAGTTGAAACAGTAGCGTGAAAGAATATAGAGGGGAGAAACAGTCCAGACGCGTGAAACAGAGGGAGAGGGAATCTGTGGAAGGGGAGATCGAAACTCCTCTGTTTTCTCCATTTTGTTTTCTTCTCCAAACTATTGAAGGAAAGGAACGAGTGTCGGATTGCTGGAAAGATGAAAAAGAGGGCGGCTAGGACGATGGCTTGGACGTGAAGATGGTGGCGGAAACAAGAAGATAGGGAAGGAAATGAGTTGCAAAAAAATGATGAAAAATGAATAGTAGTCAAGAAAAAAAAGAAAAAGAAAAAAGTAAATAATAATAAAAGGTGAATATATATATATATATATTTGGAATAGAGGAAAGACACAAAGAATTTGGAGACTCAAGGGAAGGGGGCTACGACAGAAAAATCCGAGTAGACCGGACACGTCAACTCGCTAAGTCGAAGTAATCAAGAATTACGGATAGACACTGAGGTAATAAATTTATACAAGTTTTAGAGATAATTGTACATATTTTATAATTTCGAGTGTATTTTCCCTAGGTAAGTAAGGTTACGATTTTGACGCATCATAGTTAATTCGATAAATAGGATACTAAGAAATATAAATTTCGGTGTAGGAGAATCGTATAAGGATTTAAGGGAGATACTAGGAGGCGTCACCACTCGAATTCAGGATTTTTGTTAAATCGAGGTAAGGGGTACTATTTAACTTAGTTCTGATAATGCATTCTTGTTTCACCGATAAATGATTTTATGAAAGAGCATATGATTTGAAGTGATTTATCAATGCTTTCATACTTGTGAAACTGTTTACGATGCATGTTTTAATATATCGAAATATTCTCCGAGTACCTTCCATGTTGTGAAACGAATTTCCTAATGTATGAAGCGTATGGATGTTTTACATTTATTTATGTTTTTATATCCATATCGTTAAAGAAACTTTTGACAATTTCAAAAGTATGTAAGAAAATAAATTTATTTTCGAAAGGGGATTGTAGGGGCCACCTCTTGAGTCCTACGGGAACAAAGTGCCACATTGTCTTACTGTTTCATGAAAGAGTTTTCAAATTTACAAGGAATTCAATTTTATTACTCGATATGAGTTTATGGGTTATAAAACCCAAGAAAGATTTTAGAAACTCTATTTTGAGACTATAGGCTTCATGCATGGTTACTTCTTGTGGTGTCCGGCAACACCACTTGGGTGCCGGTACATATAGCCCCTTTAGCACTTGACTCAACCTGTGTGGAAGATGTCGTGCTACTGGTGGCTTATGATGATGTTTTGGTAGTATCTCGTGCCCGCGTAGCATGCATGAATGTTCCCCGTACGGTGAGTGCTACAGGTGCCCGTGCCCTAACTATATGCTAGTATATGATAATAAATAAGAAGATACTACCCATGTTTATAATTATGATTGTTGTACGAACCTAATCCAGTCTACAGCCCCCCTTACCATGGCCATAGGTATGATGACTCTCTACGGAGAATGACACGTATCGCATGTCTTAGTTGTAGCCTAGTTTCCTCGATTTGATTATGAAAATCGACTATGATGAATGAATATGTATTTTCATGATATATACGATAATTGGTTACGACCGATATGCTTCATGAAATGTTTATGAAATGTTTATGAAAGGTTCATGAAATGTTTATGAAATGTTCATGAAATATTTATGAAATGATTATGAAATGCTTATGAAATGTTTATGAAAGGTTTATGAAATGTTTACGAAACGTTTATGAAACCGATGGTTTAAGAACTCATTCATGAACAATGAAAAGTTGTAAAATGGTTAAGCATGTTATTTGTTTAAAGTCACCCTTGCTTTATGATTTTTATGATGATTATGCATGAAATGACAATTTATGTATTTCATTAAAGTTTGGTTCTATGAACGATTTCACATGCTTTTATATATCAGAACTGCTTTAAGAGTATTATCTTACTGGGCTTTTCCCCAAAAGCTCACCCCTCTACCTTCAGACCATTTACAGTGAATCTATAGGCATTACCTGCCGTGTACACGACGTAGGCTAGTGGGAAAGAGCTACCCTAGGCTACTTTTTGTACACGCAATAAAGGTATACAATTACATTCCTTTACCAGACATATTTGTATGCACAGACATCTATTGAAAGTAATGTGTCGGAATGAAACCTGTATAAGAATAAATGAAATGGAATATTTTTAAGGATTGACACTGAACAGGAATACAGCCTAAGTGAATAAGGGAATAAGTGGGTAAATTAAGTTAAAAAAATCCCTCGATTTTCAAGGGTCAAGGGTCGTTACAGTTTAAGTGGTATCAGAGCAAAGGCTGTTTAGTACTGTCAGTGTCAATAATAAGGGTAAGATTACATCCCAAATGTCTGTGCTTGTCTGGTTGTAGACTAAGTATACCTAATGAAGTTAAGACTTAATGTTTGGTCTACGTGCGGAATTAGATCACGAGCTAGAGGCCACAGAGATAGGCCTGAGAAACATGCAAAGTGGTTATATGAGACTCGTAAATGATGCTGAGACTGAGACTGATGTTGAGCATGCTCCATCAGGTCTTGTAGAAAGGACAGAAGGTACTGAGATACACTTTGCTAAGATTGAGCGGTGTATTGAACATACTATGGCAAAAAAATTGGGATACATGTTATGTTAGGTGATGGGGTAGACAGTAGAATAGACGAGCAAATTTCTTCTGATACGCCCGCACAGCCTGTAGAGATGTTTCAGAACTACAAATATGCGTGCTTTTGTAGCTCCACAACAGAATGATGACTTGGGTTAGGAGTAGACGCTACACGAGATGAGGCAGCTTTAGAAGTGCAGACCACCATTGTTAAATGGGATAAAGGACCCAGTAGTTATAGAGAACTGAATGAATGAGATTAAGAAAAACTACGAATGGAATTTATAGGTCTAGCATAAGGAGATTGATTTGTCTATGAGTATGAAATATGAATTATATCCCTAAAAATGTATGACCTAATGTTATGGGCAGTGAAGTCAAGAAATGTCTGTAAGTTCACTAACAGATAGAGTTCGAGCCGATTTCGGAGGATAATATGCTATTACATACTGAAACCAAGAATCCAATGGTAATATAAAACTAAAAAATTAAATTGAAAAACTTGGATGGATTCTTAAAGTATGACTATGAGCTTACTAGACTGTGGGTAGTTTCAAGAGTTTAAGCCTCCATTTTTAACAAAGTTAAGAATTCAGTGATTCAGAGTGTTGGATGGATGAGATAGAAAAACTTGATAATTTTAAAAGTAGCTCTACCGAGGAAGTTGCTTTTGCAACTTTTGTGTTAAAGGATTAGAGAAGCTACACAGATTTTCAGAGTGTGCTACTATAAAGAAAGTAACCATTGTAGCATCAATATCGAGATGAAAAGTCAAACTCGGAGGGAAGTTCTCCGATTTAATCCGAGAGTCGACATCAGTAAATTACATGAGATTATTCCGAAGGCCCTTAGGCGGCAGCACATTTCGGATGAAATAAAGTGGCAATTATGGATGAAATGATTGCAACTAGACATAAAGTAACAGGTCTATGGCTGATTATGAAATTAAATTGATAGCTATGAAAGACGAATAATTCAGATAAGTAGGGATGTGAAACGGAAGAAGTCCAGGAAATTCATAGGAGGTACTGAGATCCTCAATCGAGCTAAGTTAGCTCCACTTGATGTTATTTTGAATGAGCAGTGCGCAAGACGCGACTATGAGAATATAAGATATATACTCTCGAGGTTACTACGAATATGACAAGGTAAAGAGAGTGACAGAAAGGTTATTTACTAAGGAAGCAGTGAGAGTCATAGAGTAACGTCACTGTAACTAGAAAGATGAAATACATAATTAAAAGTATAAGTGAAGGTCACACTGCTTACAAGATTGAATTAAAATGCCGAAAAAGAAATTACAAGGACTATATGAAAAGAGGATTATCAGACTGAGTGACCCACTTCGGAGTGTACTGGCGTTAATTCTTAAGGAGATTCAAAGTCTTCCGGGTCACATTGTATTAAGAATGGGTGTCAATTGGAATCCCCAAAACAGAGGTTATAAACCAGCGGGAAAGACCCAAACTGTTAAGAGGATTCAAAATTGTAAGAATATAAAGAGACTTTGGAATATGTAACACATTTCGAATCTAAGAAGTGAAATTTGTGTGTGCTAATGTTTTTGGATGCAAGACTCCATTTGAGTAAGGAAATAATTTCGTTAAAATTGATGTACGAAATGAGACAAGTTTATAAGTGTGATAAATTTTGAATACAAGATTGTTATTGGAATAAGAGGCATATATAAGTTAAGAATATCTCTGATATGTTAAATGAATTTGGACTAAGTGATATGGATTGAGAATGAATTGTGTCTGAAGGATAAATGTGAAATTGCGATAAGTTTTGGTATCCTACTTCTTAATTGGGAACTAAACCTTAAACTCTTATATCCATAACCAGTTTATGTGGTCAAGTCTGATGGCTAATAAAAGTATTTCAAAATATCTCCCCGCCTGAGAGACTTGACAGCGTCTAGAAGTACCCATAACCTACAAATTGAAATTGACAGTCATAATATTCGTGTTTAAAGCTAGGATACCACTACTTGTGCAATGAGGAATTATAGAATCCTTCTGATCAAGAAGCTTTAAATATTAAATTTCACAAAGGTCATCTAATACAAGAAAAAAGGGAATGACTCGGGTTAGTGCTTTGAGCAGAAGTGATTTCGGGATGACGTTATGTATATTGATTAAGGACATGAGTTATTGAAATATTTAGTGAACCTCAACCAGATATGGTTCCTTTCTGATACTAACATTTATTTCGTGATAGTGAGCCTGAGAGTGGGAAACTGGACGTGATTGATCGAATCGAGCATACTCAGCATACCGTATTGATATAGCTAACCAGACCCAGATGGGTGCTGCAACTAACTTGAGTATTGGTACTGATAATTTATTTAGATTTAAAAATAGAATTGTGTACCAATGATCTATAGTTAAAGAAATTGATGTCGTCAGAGGCTCATTCATAGAGATATACTTCGCATCTTGAGAATAGTAAAATTTAACAAAATCTCCTGAAGGTATAATGGTGATCAGGTACGATAAGAGAAATAGTTGAATTTGTGATTAAATGTCTCTTATATCAGAAGGTTAAGGTAGAGTACAGGGAACCTATGAGATTATCACAATCATTACCCATGCCAATATGAAATTGAGAGCATGTTCCCAGGATTTTAAAGGCTTCGAAAGGATCGTCCGTCATTAGCAGAATTCGTATATAATATCGGTTACCACGCAAGTGTCATCCGAATCCGACATACGTGATTAAGTGTGAACCACTGAAATTGAAAAAAAATGATTTGACATATGTGGAGAAACCGATATAGATCTTGAACAGGAAAAGAAAGAAAAGGCATTGCGGTCTAAGACGATTCCTTTGGTTAAAATTTTGTGGCAGTATCATGGAAGAGGCCACGTGGGAATAAGAAAGTTTAATGCAAAAGAAATACCCACACCTATTTAAGAAGTAAGGAACTCTTAAATTTGGGGATCAAATTTCCCAAGGTGGGGAGAATGTAAATACCTAAAATTTTCAATTTACTTGGTTACCAAAAAAAAAAAAATAATAATAATAATAATAATGCAGATAATTAAGGTTAAATGTGTAAATATGAGTGAATAAATTCAGGTATAAATATTGGACAAACCATGTTTTTACATTACATGGAGAATTTGAACAAATACATAGACATACATGTATTTATATATATGCATGTAATATTTCAATTACTTTCGAAGATTTACGCATAGAGAAATATATGGGTGCAAGGGTATACAAATATGCATAGATAAATATACATATATGAAAGAAATACAACCATGTAAATATATGTGAATGTATATATATGAGAGTAGATGTATACAATACATGTATAGGACCGAGAGCCCATCCGTTTATTATATTGGCATACACGAAATTCAGATTAGTGGAGGAAATAATATGTACAGGGGATAAAAAATAAAAAGAAAAAAAGGAAGGTAGCTCGAGTTGGCAGTAAAGAGAAATGGAAGAGGAAACAATTTGTCTAGGGACGTGGGAAGTTAGGAAGTGAAAGGAGACTGTAGCTATTCCCAATCTAAGTACCGTAGGTGGGAAGTAGGAAACTGAAGAAGGACGCAACAGCTGCAGGGGAGCTATGGTTGTTGTTGACGAGATGCCTGTAGCTGCAGCTGTTGGTACAGGCGAGAAGATGGGATGACAGCAAAAGAACCTGCAGGCAATGTTTTGGTTTGGCTTCATTAGAGGGCTAACCGAGAGCCAATCTGCTGCAGAGAAGTTCATACATGAAATATAATGAAGGAAGAGAGGGAAACGAAGCTGAAGACAAAAGGAGAACCACAGCAGCAGCAGGTAAACACAGCTACTGATCAGGTGCAATAGACTCATGACCGTCGTCAATAGCTGCAGCAGACTGGATCGAGTATGGAGTTCTGAACTGAAGCAGTGAAAGAGAATAGGGAAGCTCATAAACCATGGGGGAAAGTGTGAAACCGAGGGACTCTACTGTTGTGTATGTGTCAGGCTGAATGTGAGTGAAGGAGACTATAAAACAGAAACAAGACAGAAGTCAAAAGGCGCTGGACACAAACGTGAAACAGAGGACATAAGTCCTCTGCAAACCCGAGGCAAATTGTGTCTGTTGCAGGTTTTGTTTTACTGCAGCAGAAGAAAACGGGAAATGTGAATAAAATATTTAAGGGTATTAGGATTGATGCCTTCTGATCTAGTGAAATAGGCTGGCAAGGCAGTGATATACACTTACCGAAACTGCAGCAGACCGAATGAAAGATGAAAAGGATGTGGCCTGACCGAAACTGTGAAGACATGCTAGGAGATGTGGAGTAGGAAGAGTGGATACTGTGGCCAACATAGAGGAAACAGAAGCAGGTGGGGAGCTAGAACTGCAGCTGTCGGTGAAATAAGAAAAATATATATATACCTACATGACTCAGTGAAATAGTTATTAGGACACTAAGACAAGAAAGAGAGGACGTGAGAGGATGAAAAGTAGGCAGATATCTATTGGAGAATGAAGTAAAATCGTGGATAAAGGTTGTAACTGGTGTGAAGGTAAGTTGATAAAAAAAGAGAGAGAGAGAGACTAACCGAAGTATGAAGGAGCGGAAGAGAAAGATTGGGTAAGAGCAGGAAAGGTGCTCGGCTGCAGGAAAAATATGCAGAGGGCAGTTTGTACTGAAGTCGAGACATAACCGAGAAAAAAAATGCTATATGTGAGGTGAAACCGAACGGATCAGGAACTAGACAAGACAGAAAATAGGTGTGAAGGGGCTGGTGATCCTTGAAGAAACAGAGAAGTGAAAACTAAAGCAGCCGAGAGTGATAGAAAATGCAAAAGCTGTAAACGAAAAGAGAGCAAAGCAACATAAATAGCAAGAGAAAGGAAATCGATAGCAGAGGTTGATTTTAAAGTTGAAGCAGTAGCGTGAAAGAATCTAGAGGGGAGAAATAGTCCTGACGCGTGAAACAGAGGGAGAGGGAATCTATGGAAGGGGAGACCGAAACTCCTCTGTTTTCTCCATTTTGTTTTCTTCTCCAAACTGTTGAAGGAAAGGAACGAGTACCGGATTGTTGGAAAGACGAAAAAGAGGGCGGCTAGAACGATGGCTTGGACGTGAAGATGGTGGCAAAAACAAGAAGATAGGGAGGAGAAAATGATAGGCCGAGAGGAGAAAGATGGATGAACAGTGATGCTCGGTAAAGAACCAAAGGAGAAAAGAGAAAGAACAAAAATGGCGGGAAGGAAATGAGTTCAAAAAAAATGATGAAAATGAATAGTAGCCGAGAAAAAAAAAGAAAAAGAAAATAAATAAATAATAATAAAAAGGGAATATATACATATATATATAATTATATATATTTGGAATTGAGGAAAGACAAAGAATTTGGAGACTCAAACGAAGGGGGCTCCGACAGAAATAATCCGAGTAGATCGGACCCGTCGACTCGCTAAGTCGAAGTAATCAAAGATTACAGACAGACACTGAAGTAATAAATTTATACAAGTTTTAGAAATAATTGTACGTATTTTATAATTTTGAGTGTATTTTCCCTAGGTAAGCAAGGTTACGATTTTGACGCATCGTAGTTAATTCGATAAATATGATACTAAGAAATACAAATTTCGGTGTAGGAGAATCGTAGAAGGATTTAAGGGAGATACTAGGAGGCATCACCACTCGAATTCAGGATTTTCGTTAAATCGAGGTAAGGGGTACTATTTAACTTAGTTCTGATAATGTATTCTTGTTTCACCGATAAATAATTTTATGAAAGAGCATATGATTTGAAGTGATTTATCAATGCTTTCATACTTGTGAAACTGTTTACGATGCATGTTTTAATTTATCGAAATATTCTCCGAGTACCTTCCATGTTGTGAAATGAATTTCCTATGGTATGAAGCGTATCGATGTTTTACATTTATTTATGTTTTTATATCCATATCGTTAAAGAAAATTTTGACAATTTCAAAAGTATTTATAAGAAAAGAAATTTGTTTTCGAAAGGAGATTGTGGGGGCCACCTCTTGAGTCCTATGGGAACAAAGTGCCACACAAGTCTTACTCTTTTATGAAAGAGTTTTCAGATTTACAAGGAATTCGATTTTATTACTCGATATGAGTGTATGGGTTATAAAACCTAATAAAGATTTTAGAAACTCTGTTTTAAGACTATAGGCTTCATGCATAGTCACTTCTTGTGGTGTTCCGGCTAACCACTTGAGTGCCGGTACGTATGGCCCCTTTAGCACTTGACTCAACCTGTGTGGAAGACGTCGTGCTACTGGTGGTTTATGATGATGTTTTGGTAGTATCTCGTGCCCGCGTAGTACGCATGAATGTTCCCCCCACGGTGAGTGCCACAGGTGCCCATGCCCTAACTATGTGCTAGTATATGAAAATAAATAAGAAGATACTATCCATATTTATAATTATGATTGCTGTACGAACCTGATCCAGTCTACAGCCCCCCTTACCATGGCCATAGGTATGATGACTCTCTACGGAGAATGACACGTATTGCATGACTTAGTTATAGCCTAGTCTCCTCGATTTGATTATGAAAATCGACTATGATGAATGAATATGTGTTTTCATGATATATATGATAATTGGTTACGACCGATATGCCTCATGAAATGTTTATGAAATGTTTATGAAAGGTTCATGAAATGTTTATGAAATGTTCATGAAATGTTTATGAAATGATTATGAAATGCTTATGAAATGTTTACGAAAGGTTTATGCAATGTTTACGAAACGTTTATGAAATCGATGGTTTAAGAACTCAATCATGAACAATGAAAAGTTGTAAAATGGTTAAGCATGTTATTTGTTTAAAGACACCCTTGCTTTATGATTTTTATAATGATTATGCATGAAATGACAATTTATGTATTTCATTAAAGTTTGGTTCTATGAACGATTTCACATGCTTTTATATATCAGAACTGCTTTAAGAGTATTACCTTACTGGGCTTTTCCCTAAAGGTTCACCCCTCTACCTTCAAACCATTTGCAGTGAAACTAAAGGCGTTACCTACCGCGTACACGATGTAGGCTAGTGGGAAAGAGCTACCCTAGGATACTTTTTGTACACGCAGCAAAGGTATACAATTACATTCCTTTACCAGACATATTTGTATGCATAGACATCTATTGAAAGTAATGTGTCGGGATGAAACCTGTATAAGAATGAATGAAATGGAATATTTTTAAGGATTGACACTGAACAGAAATACAGCCTAAATGAATAAGGGAATAAGTGGGTAAATAAAGTTAAAAAAAAATCCTCCGATTTTCAAGGGTCAAGGGTCGTTACACCAAGTCAGGAGCAAAGATCTGTTTGTCACCAACCTCTTCCCATCCAATAAGGGAATGACATCTACGTCCATACAATGCCTCATATGGTGTCATCCAGATACTCGCATGAAAACTGTTATTTTAGGCGAACTCTGCGAGTGGCAAATGGTCATCCCAAGAGCCTCCAAAATCCAATGCACACACTCTTAACCTATCCTCCAGGGTCTGTATAGTCCTCTTTGACTGACCATTTGTCTGAGGATGAAACGCGGTGCTAAAACTCAATTGGGTCCCCATCGCTTCCTAAAAATGTTCTCAAAAGTGGAAAGTGAAGCGGGCATCCCTATCAGAAACAACGCTCACTGGAATTCCATGTAGCCTCACTATCTCACGCACATACAAGTTCGCTAACTGGCTCTGAGTATCGGTAGCTCTCATAGCTAGAAAATGGGTTGATTTCATCAATTGATCCACAATCACCCATATGGCATCATGACCTCTGCGGGTCCTCGATAATCCAATCACGAAATCCATGGTGACATGCTCCCACTTTCAAGTCGGTATTGGTAGAGGCTGCAATAAACCTACAGGCTTCTGATGCTCTACCTTCACCTGTTGACAAACGAGACACTTAGCGACATGTTCAGCAATATCTTTCTTCATCTCAGACCACCAATAAACTTTTCGTAGGTTTTGATACATCTTAGTACTCCCTGGATGTATCTTATACCTCGATGAGTAAGCCTCTCTCAAGATCAACTTCCTGACCTCTAGATCATCGGGAACACATATCCTACCTCTAAACCTCAACAATCCATCTGAACTCAATTCAAAGTCTGTCTCTGTACCCCTCTGTATCTGCCCGACAATATCACTGCACTACTGATCAATTCGTTGAGCCTGTCGAATTTAATCTACCAGATCTGATTCCAATTGTAGGCTACCTATCATAAATCCACTATCAACGTCAGGCGGGGTCACATCCAACTGAGGTTCGTGAACTGTTCCAACAGCTCATGTTCCCTGATCATCATAAATGACACCAACCCGAGAGGCTTTCTACTCAATGCATCAGCCACTACATTTGCTTTACCTAGGTGGTACAGGATCTCACAATCATAATCCTTTAAAAGCTCAAGCCATTTCCTTTGTCTCATGTTCAACTCTTTTTGGGAGAATAGGTATTTAAGGCTCTTATGATCAGCGTAAACTTGAAATCTCTCACCATAAAGATAGTGGCGCCATATTTTCAATGCAAACACTACAGCCGCCAACTCCAAATCTTGGGTCGAGTAGTTCCTTATATGGTCCTTCAACTGTTTTGATCCATAGGCTACTACCTTCCCATCCTACATCAATACATAACCTAGTCATTGGTGTGATACATCCGTATACACCGAGAAACCTCCAGAGCTGGTAGGAATGGTGAGTACAAAAGCTGTAGTTAATCTCCTTTTCAGCTCCTGAAAACTTTCATCACACTTATCGTCCCACATGAATTCAACATTCTTTCTCGTGAGACGTGTCAACGGAGCAACTAATCTTGAGAATCCTTCCACAAACCTTCAATAATATCCAGCTAAACCTAGGAAACTTCTCATCTCTGTCACTCTCTGGGGTTTTTGCTACAGTATCACTGCCTCAATCTTTGATGGATCCACTAACACACCATCTTTTGATACTATGTGACCCAGAAAAGAGATCTGTTCCAACAAAAAGTCGCACTTACTTAGTTTAGCATACAACTTCTTCTCTCAGAGGGTCTGAATCACTATCCTTAAATATTGTGCATGCTACTCTCTAGATCTTAAGTACACCAGTATTTCATCAATAAACGCAATAACAAATCGATCCAAATACTGGTGAAACACCTCATTCATCAACAACATAAAAGCTGCGAGATCATTTGTCAACCCGAATGGCATAATCATAAACTCATAATGTCCATACCAGGTGCAGAAAGCTGTCTTGGGTACATCTCCACTCCGCATCTTCAACTGATGGTACCCAGATCTCAAATCTATCTTGGAAAAGACATGCGCTCCCCTAAGCTGATCCAACAAGTCATCGATGCATGGAAAAGGGTACTTATTCTTGATGGTGGATTTATTCAACAACCGAAAATCTATACACAGTCGGAGGCTTCCATCCTTCTTCCTTACAAATAGAACTGGTGCTCCCCAAGGTGATACACTCGGTCTGATGAACCCCTTCTCCAACAACTCTTGCAGTTGTTTCCTTAGTCCTTCCAACTTAACTTGAGCCATTCTGTACGGTGGCTTGGATATCGACTCTGTACCAGGTGCCAAATCTATATCAAATTCCATCTCTCTCTAAAGGTAACCCTGGTAATTCATCTGAGAAAACATTTGGAAATGCCTTAACCACTGGGATGTCTATCAACTCTGGACGTGCCTTATCCGTCCCAATCACATAAGCAATGAACCCTTCACATTATCCTTTCCATCGTTAGTAACACAAATCATCATATTAACATACATAATTGATAAACATATTCATCTCTTGAATATCATGTATTAAAGTCATACTCTTTTATTTATATTAACCATGTCTTTCATTTCATTTCACAAAACTTACAACAAGATTTTCTATCTCTGGAAAAGTTAGTGTTCTAACACGACAATCCATAACAACATGGTTTGCAGCCAGCCAATCCATCCCTTGGATTACATCAAAATCACTCATATTTAATAAAATTAAATCGGCTGCCATTTCTTTACTTCCTATCCTCATCTTACAATTTCTATATACATGTTCAGTCAACTAACTATCATTCATAGGGGTAGATAGCATCAACATCTTATCAAGTAGTGTGGGTTTTACATGCTTTAACAATTTACATATAAAGGATGGCGATATAAAGGAATGTGTGGCACCAGGATCAAATAATACAAATGCTTCTAAATTAAAGATTTGGATGGTACCTTTAACCACATCCAAAGACTAATTCGCAGTGTCCTGGTCCAGCGAGTACACTCGTCCTCTGCTCACACCCACTGCCTGCTTCCCCTTTTCCTCAGCTGTAGCCCTCCTCCTCGGAGCAGCTGTATCAACTAGAGCTCTCTCTAGCTCCTTACCCTTCTGTGGGACTCCCTTTATCATCTCTGGGTAATCCTTGATTATATGCCCTGGTTTCCTACATCTGAAGCATACTGCAGGAGGTCCATATCATGGTCGAGTACCATGGTACCTACCACACTTGCTGCACTGTTCTGTATTAGGTCGTTGCCCTCCAATCATAATTCCCTTAGCTAGAGCTATGGATGGATACATGAGAGGATTAACTATCCTCTCCCAGATCTCCTTGATCCTTGGTCTCTTCCCAACAAACCTCTTACTTCCCTTATAACTGAAGCCTCTATCCATCACTAGTCTCTTCTTATCTTTATCCCTCACTTTACTAACCTTTCCAAACTCTGAGGCGATCTGATCGATATCCTACTCACATAATTACGCCCTGCGCACTGCCTCCTTATAAGTTGGTATATCTAGGGGAACCAATCTGGACTTGATGGTGGGTCTCAGTCCACCCACAAACTTTTGGATCTTCTCGACCTTATTACCCATCGTATTAGGATCATATCTACCCAAGGAGATAAAGGTCATCTCAACTCATCCACCGTCCTACTCCCTTGGGTCAGTCCAAAAAATGCCATCTTTATCATCCGTTGTGCAGTATCTGAAACATACTGTCTCCGAAAAGCTTCCAAAAATATATCCCAGCTGATCTCTATTTGTCGGGCCCTCAAAATAGGCCTCGTGGATTTCCACTAATGTTCAGCTGATCCCTTCAGAATGAATGCGGTAAACACTACCATCTCGGTAGTAGCGCACTCGAAGAACCCATATAACTTCTTGATCTCATTTATCCAATCCTCTGCAGCTACTGGGTCCTTAACTCCACTGAAAGACGACAGCCCAAACTTTTGGAATTGTCGCAATCTATCCAAATCACATTCGTAACCACAGCCTCTACTGCCCTGTGGTGTAGCAAGAGGTGTAGGCATATCCTGTACGAGAGGGGGTGTAGGTGTATTTATCGTCTGAGGTCTCTGGGCTGGTCGTGCTTGTGCCTCAGGAACTGTCGCCTGCTCAACATCACCCTCTGTAGCGAAAATCTATCTACCCCTAACTCTAGGTAGTGATTGAGTGACCAACTCCAAGATCATCTCTATGCTCCTCTCTATCGTAGCGAAGCGTGCCTCAGCACTCTTAGGTCTCTCCTCTGGACCCTGTGGAGCATGCTCAACCTCGGCCTCCACCTCAATCTCTTCTTGAGCCTCGTGTGTTTCTAGCTCAACACTACACCCAGGCCAACCTCTACGGCCTCTAGGTTGCACTCTCGCCCCTCTACCGCAACTGATATTAGGCATAATGTTCAATTCCCTACATTCACATAAATTTCTTAGTCAACCCATCAACACATAAAATTTGTATCTAAACAAGCACAGTAACATGAGGATGTAATTTTCCAACTTATTAAGTATTTTAGACACCGACACACGTTAGACCAACTCAACTCTGATACAAAATTCTGTCACGACCCTCAACTTACCAAAAATTAACACAATTTTTTCGCTTTTCATACATTATTTATTATTCGTTCTTTTCTTACCTCGATTGTGATTATCTACACTCTCAAACAGTTGGGTTGTGTGTCAGTGTCTACCTCATCCAACCATAACAATTTAAATTTGCATTTTAATTTAGAAGTAAACACATGTATAAATAAATCAGAGTTGTTGTTTATATGTATTAACACTGTTTTACATCCCTAATAGTTATATTTAAAATGCTACTGTGCTATAGAAGGTTTAGATACAAAATTTTACAAGTGTGTATACCCTTAGTGATGGGATGTAAAGGATACCAAAAGGGAAAGCCTCAAGTCGCTCTCAATCTACACTCAAAGCTTTGTAGAGAGGGTAAAATAAGGGGGTGAGCAAACAACACGCTCAGTAAGGCAATCATGCGAACAGTTAGATACTACACTATATACGTGGTCGTGATGCCATGCTCAAAACCATACAATTCTCATTCACATCTCAAAAGCATTATTTCGTGCTTGTGTTAATGGCATGTAAAGCAAATCATGTTATTTAGTTCAAAGCACAAATCAAATTCAAAGCATGGCATAAATCATCATGCGTATTCCACAAATAAGGCATTGAAAATCATCATGCATAAGTGCACTTTAAAGCCATTTTCATCATTTCTCAAGTAAATCATGCTTTCTCATCTCAACAAAATCAACACTTGTCAGGACTCAGCCCCTCTCTCAGACTGTCCTGACCCACAATGCATTTCAAACATGGATTTATTCATAAGAAATAGACATGTGAGATAGGCAATATAATAAGGGAAATCTCCTCTAGGAATATGGTCATATCCTGTGATCCCAAGCTACACTGATCATGTGTGCGGGGTATTACCACCATCTGCTTCCACACGGGAGGTGGGTCACATCCAGCCCATCGGTCCATAGCAGATCTAATCATCGTCTGAAGATGGGATATCACAATCTCAACATGGTACAACGTACTCCATGCTACCTGCATGGTACAACGTACTCCGTGGACCCATATCAACACATCATATCACGCCACATCTCAAAAATGCACGTGTGAACCTATTTAATCGGTATGACACCAAGTCTACTCAAAGCTCCTAGCACGGCTATCAAAATGTAAATTCTCAAAAATGCACGTGCGAGCCTATTTAATCGGTGCGGCACCCAGTCTACCCGAAGCTCCTAGTACGGCTATCAATCATGTCATAAAATCACGTGCGAGTAATCTCAAGCATGACAACAAATATAATGGGCATCTAATGCGATCTATGCTCCAACACATGCCAAAACCACTATAAAGTCTATGCGAGCTCAACTCTAGCACAACATCATAAAAATCCACATGAAAACTAATGCGAGCTAAGCTCAAGCACTCATGCGTATAAAACACATCAATCTCGTGCGAGTCATGCTCAAGCACGCTTTCATTCTTACGAAATCCATGTAGGTGGCTCTATTCTTTGCAAAAACATGGTTATAAACCAAATCAATTCATTTCTTTTACAAATCATTTTCAACTGTTGGCCAACCTTCCCATCACTTGCTAAAAAGCAACAAAACAAGGTTTTCAAAGCATCTTGCTTTTGTTTTCATGCACATTTCTCAAAACCCAACTCTTTACCCTTCAATCACCCAATATCATTTCCTAGTATCACATGCACTCTAGCAAAACATTTAAACGCCCAAATTACGCACAGATATCTCTAAGAGTCCACACAATTCCCTTACCTCGATTTATTCGAGGTGCGACTCTCTTCCTTTACGCTTCTCGTGCTCTTGGCTCAACTTGTTCCGGTGTATCCTCGGGAGCTAAAATTCATTCATCCAAACACTTGAGTCAATGTTGCTAACTCTCATTCAACCATGCATTTTACTCAATGCCTTAAATACTCATTTTACCATTTTAGGTAAGTCTCACAATTTATTCCATAATACCATCTTAAAATCATACTCACAACACCATAATCACCTTAAAATATCTCATTCATCATTAATACCTCTACATTTCTCTTTCTTACACTAACCCATTTCTAGGTTATAATTGTTCCATTGTATTCTAAATAGTTCCTACCATTAATAATCACACCAATCAACTCCAAAATCAATAACTAAACAAATGTACTTAGATTGGTGCACTAAAAACTCACCTCTTTGAATTTCCTTCTTGCTCCAAATGAAAATGTTCTTAACTCCTTCAAGACAACAAATAGGGTAATACCTCCAAGTTATGTTATTCTTCTCTTTGATGAGAACAACTTTGTGTCTAATAGGCTTCCCTCAAATCTTCCTGGAAATGGGTGGATTTAGAGAGAGAAAATTAGGCTTTTGGATTGAAAATGGTAGAGTGAGATTTTATCCTGAAATCTACAGATCCAACTGCTCTTATTTATAGATTTAGCTTGATGAGATCGATTTGCCTTGGGTGGAGATCGATCTGGTCTTCTTAAAATCCCTCTTTTCATGACATTTGAATCCAAGAGATCTATCTTCGAGGGCTTGAGATCGATCTGTCTCAGGCAGAAAGTTAAGAAGATCGATTTGGCTATGGAGGAGATCGATTTGCTCCAACTCGAGAGCTAAGGAAATCGATTTGCTTGCCTTAAAATCGATCTTCTCCTTACAAAATGTTTAGGAGATCGATATGGCTCCATTGGAGATTGATCTGCCCTGTTCCATTGCTTGAATAAGAGCATTTTGGCTTTTCCATATCAATCTCTCATCCTATGAGATCGATCTGGCATTCATATTTCCTAGATTTTGCTATAGTTTTCTACAGAAACTTACACCAAAGCATCCTTAATTTGCTACCATAGTCATTTCCTCATCCAGCTACCTTTAAGACTTAAAAATGGCATCCATTCATACTTTACACACATTAAAACTTGTGTGGAATCTTTGTATAACCAATGGTAAATTATATAAACTAAATGAAAATGCACAACTCATGCAATCTTCATTCCATTTTACCACACCACCCAAAATTCAATTTATTTACACATTCTACTCACGAAAATATCCTTCGTACACTCACCTTACCCTTTAAAACTTGCGTGTATTCATTTCATAATCCAATATACACATATACAAGGTTATACATATATGGGGTCTCACATGATCATTCTGTTCCTGCTCTTTCTGAGCTGCCTCTTTAGAACCTAAGGATTCTGCAACTATGGTCTTAACAGGACTGGACTTAACTTGTGGATCATCTAGCTCTCTACCGCTCCTAAGGGTTATGGCCTTAACATGCTCCTTTCCCTCCCTCTGCCTAATAGGGTTAGCTTTATTATTACTGGGAGGGTCCTGTAATACCCATAAATTCCCATGTATTTATTTTATGAAGATATAATGTACATGTACTTTTGTTACCAGTGTATAAGTGATAAAAAGGATGTAAGGATTTTGGAAATTTAAAGAAACATCCATGATTTTAAGTTATGTGCACAAGATTCAATAACTATGAACTATGTGGAATGGATGTCATTATGTGTTAATTGTGCATGGATTGTAAATTGAGGTATGAAGCAAATAAGGATGAATGTACATGGAAAAAAATCTATAGAAAATTACAGAAAAAAATGGTGCAGGGGATGAGAGATCGATCTCATATGAAGGAGAGATCGATCCTCTCTCGTGAAATGCCATGAATTAGTGTAAACTCTCGGCCTGGAAAAGATCGATCTCATGCCCTCAACAAATCGATCTCCTTAAGGTTCTATAAGGAGCAGATCGATCTCCTACAAGAGGCAGATCAATCTTTAAGAAGGAATTTGGTTGTAAACAGATCGATCTCATCATAGAAGAAGATCGATCTGGTAATAGTTACGTTTGGTAAAATGGACTATCAAACCTTACAGAGATCGATCTCCATAAGAACCAGATCAAAATCATGTCTCTGCATCTATAAAAAGGCCACGGTATTTGGACTAAAAACTCAGATTTCTCCCACCAAACCCACACCTGCCATTTTCTCTCAAGACCCAAGCTTTCTCACTCCAAAAATCACTACATTCCAACTTGTTTTAGAAGAAGCTCAACATACCCGAAAATCACACATTGATGTGACCAAGAGAAAGAGTTTTTGGCTCCCACAAGTTTGACAAAGCAAAAGGGGTAAGCTCTTCAACCTTCAAGCCTTAAATATGGGTTTTTAGATAATTATGAGTTGGATAATATATGAAAAATGGATAGATATGATAAATGTAGTGATGGGTAAGTAATAATAAGAGAGATTTGTAAAGAGGAAATCCATAGAAAGCTTAAGAGATGAGAAAGGGGTATTAGTGGAAGAGGGAAATATGATTTTAGGATTGGGAAGCATAAATAGCTAATCGGGTGATAATGTGTATGTTAGAAGAAGGAAAAGAAAATAACTTAACGACTTATATGTGTAGATTGAAATACGTGGAATACAATTGACCCGAATCGCGAACGAAGAAAACGAGACAAAAGAAATACGAGCGCGATTCGAGGTAAGGGACTGTATGTTAGCAATAAAGATATTCGTACGTATTTTACTGCGATTTCGGTAGTATGATGCTAGAAATATTTTGCTTAGCTATTGAACAATATGTGAAAGGAAATGTACTATGATATATATATATGTATTGTGAAATTGGGATGTGGTACGGAAATAGAATGATATGCATGTTTTCTATGTTTTCTCAACTATGTATTGATTTCAAGATTGAAAAATGATGATGGATAGGTTGGCTGGTTTTACATGTTTAGCATGGGACGGCATGCTACGTAGATGATCATGCTTTGACTTTTTAAAAGAGAAAATAGCCACTTATCGATTTTGATATGTGAATTGGTGTTGGAGCTCTAGCTCGCACCTTTTTTAATGATTTTGACTATGTTGGAGTTTCCCTCGCATACGTCTACGTATTTTGATAAGTCATGTTGGAGTGTGACTCGCACGAGGTTTTATAATGACAAAGTGCTAGAGTTTAACTCGCACGATGATTTTTGAGAGAAGTGTTAGAGCATTGCTTGCACCAGTTTTTATTAAGTTGAGGTAAACTTGAGGGTTTGGGACCCAAGGGGATGCCAGTCGATAGCCTTGGAACGGGCTGGGCCTTAACATTAAAACGTACCGCGCTGGAGCCTTGCGATGACTATGTGTCACGCTGATTTGCTCACCTGGTATATGATACATGGTTCAGGATGATGAGTCCATGGGAGTTAGTAGATGGACTACGTCCACGATCATACATTGAACTGTGTAGTTGTCTGTTGGTATACTATGTATCGTGGTGGGTGCACGTAAGTACAAGTATCACGTAGATGACACATGGCGTACATTGTACCGTGAGTATATGTGATATAAGGAGATGATGTTGATTTAGATGAGCTGGAGGGTAGGACTGACCCATCCCCTTTCAGGCAAAGTGATGCCCTGTGCACACCGGATCAGTGAGGCTTGAGATCACTGACAATGGCCATATGTCATGGATATTAGATTGTCGAGAATTTCATGCATGTCTTAGAGATAAGAGAAATTGAGAAACTCAGAAAAGAAATGATTTGAGAAAAGCAAAGAGGTTTTATGATTTGATAAATCTCTTAATTTGAATGCTTGTGCTGTGATAGCACTGTTTATGACATGTTTTCAAATGGGAATATCTTATACTTGTTTTCCTAAAAATGCTTATGTGAGAAGTAATGTTTAAATGCATCTTCTAGTAATATTTCTATTTACATGAAACATGGTTTTGTTTATGCATGCATGGGCTATGTAGCTAGTGCAGTATCTACCTGTTAGCATCCATTTCCTTACTGAGTTGTGGTTTGCTCATCCCACTATTTTCCCTCTCTAGATACTGAGAAGTAGGATAGTGTGGTGGTCTCGAGATCTCTTTTTGTAATGGACAGCTCCCACCCGTTGCAAAGGTATAAGAATTTTATATGCATAAAGCATTTTGTATCTATTGTAATGTATCGCACAGTCATGAATCAAAAATGTAAATAGTTTTATGAGGATGTTATGTAAGGATAAATTAATATATAATTGATTTTGAATATTTACACACGCCTGGGAGTGTGTGAATTAAAGGTTTTAATTTGTTCACTATAAGTGTATGGAATTTCAGTAATTACATTGACTCACAGCCCAACCGTAGTAGAGTATGTATGGATAAAAGGGCACCCAGAAGTGGGGTGTGACAGGTCCCTTATGGACGCTGGCTAAGAGCACTAGCTATTTGTCCAACCTGGACTTCTAAATTCTTAATAAAGGCTGCTTGATTTTACAGGATAGTCGTGAATATCTCCTCAAGTGAAGGCTTCTTCTCAGCTGCAGTTGTTGGTGCAAATAAGTGCTGGGGTTGCATAAGTGGTGGTGGTAGTGGTGGTGGATGATATTGAAATTGAGGTGGGGATAGGTGATGAGAATGATGAGGTGGAAACTGTTGAGGTGGTGGTACATGAACAGGTGGAACTTGATAACTAAGGGGTCTCAAAGGTCTGGAATTAGAAGATTGTCCCTGATTTTGGCTCCAAGAAAAATTAGGATGATTCCTCCACCCTGGATTGTAGGTGTTCAAGAATGGGTTATTCTATTGCCTTTGAGGTGGGGCAACGTACTAAACAGACTCTAAATTTAGTGGACACCTATCTACAGAGTGTGTACCACCACACAGCTCACATGAAAGAAAAGGACTTTAGACAACTAAAACAGGACTAGGACTGGTGGCAGGATTATGCTGGGTACTGAGTGACTCTACCTTTTTCGTAAGATTGGCTATTTGAGAAGTTAAGGTAGACAATGTGTCTAACTAATAGATACTCGTAGCTTTCTTAGGCAACTGCCTCTCTGAAGACCATATATAATTGTTAGCTTCCATCTTATCTAACAAACTGTAAGCTTCCTCTTCTGTTTTACACATTAAAGCTCCTCCCACAGCAGCATCTACTATGGTCCTATTCTGGCTAGAGAGTCCATTATAGAAGGTCTGAACTTGAAGCCATAAGGGTAAGCCATGATGGGGATACTTCCTAGGAAGCTCTTTGTACCATTCCCATGTTTCATAAAGGGATTTAGAATCAAATCGAGCAAAGGAAGATACATCACTACAGAGTTTAGCCATTTTGGAGTAGGAAAGAACTTAGCTAAAAATTGATGGGCTAACTCGTCCGAAGTGGAGATGGATCCTGGAGGTAAGGAGGTTAACCAGTGTCATGCTCTATCTCTAAGAGAGAAAGGAAATAGCCTAAGTCTAAGTGCATTATCTGATAATCCGTTATGCTTAAAAGTGTTACACAATTCCAGAAATTGCCATAAGTGAGCATGTGGGTCATTATGGGGAAGCCCAATGAACTGTAGCGAAGTTTGGATCATCTGGAGGATTGAAGGCTTAATTTCAAAATTGTTTACAGAGACAGCTGGTGGCCTAATTCCAGTAAAATAACCTCCAATAGTCGGTACCGCATAATCTCCTATGGTCCTAATTTCTTTGTTCTCTACCATAGTGTTTTGCAGCGAAGCTACTAATTTCCTAGAATCCTTTCTAATTTTTCTAAGTGTTTGTTCAATTTCAAGATCTAAAGGTGTGAGATTTGAGAATTTTAGATATATTTTAATGATGTAATAAGAACTTGAAGTGTAATTTATTGGGCTAAGTGAATTGTGGAAATTATATTTGGAGATTTATGTGTAAGTGTTTAACATAAGTGTGAAACTAAGAGGTCAGATCGATCTTGGGGAAGGAGAGATCGATCTGGTGAGTTAAAAATGACAAGGAAGGAGGATAGTAAGTGAGCAGATCGATCTCCAATGGAAGAGGATCGATCTCCTTATGATTCTGTTTGAGAGAAGATCGATCTCATGAGAAAGGGATCGATCTCCAAATGTTTCTGTTTGGGAGAAGATCGATCTCCTCAAAGAGCAGATCGATCTCATAAAGCCATAAAGAGATCGATCTCACCCCTCGACAGATCGATCTCCTAAGCATAAAATTGCCCCAAATCGTCCCCAAATTCAAATGCAGATCGATCTCACCAAGAGCCAGATCGATCTCCTACCCTCAGTCTATATAAGGAACCCCTGCTTTCTCCTGCAATTTTATTTTCTCTCTCTTCCAACCCCCATTTCTGTTGAAGCCCTAGCTTTCTAACTCATCCAAAGCACCCATTTCCATCCGAATCAGAGGCTGTGGCAAGAAGGAAAGTTGTTCCTCATCAAAGGGAGAACAACATACTTGGAAATCGTAAGACGGATTGAATCGAGGCAAGAGATAAGCTCTCCACAAGTTTTGGGTAATTTCTAAACCTCAATCTTGATATTTGAAATGATGTTGGTGATAATGGCTGTTGGCATTATGTTGAAATAGTTGGAAAATGATTAGGGATTGATGAAATTACAATGTAGTTGGAGTGATAATGATATTTAGCAATTTTGGTAATTTTGGGAATTTTGAGCTATAAATGGAAATTTAGACAATATGGTGAATTAGCATAGATAATTTGACATGAGAAATGTAGAATGTGGGGATGTTGTGAATGAGATTGTAGTTTGGGGTAGAGTTACGAGAGTTAAGAGATTTGAGGTGTTTTGAGCAATTATGCTCGATTTTGAGAATTGAGGTTACTGAATGATGAGTGTTGATGTTTTAACATCGTTTGGACAGCTCGGGAGTTTCAGAGTGGAATGCGAGACTAGTCCGTGCCAAAGGGGAAACAATTGCACTATATGAGGTGCAAAGAGGTAAGGGAAACTAAACCATTTATGTATGTGATTTGTGAACTATTATAGCATGATTTGTGATTTATAAAATAAGCATGTTTGATGTGTTGTGTTTTAATGAGAATGCACACGATTTTTATAGCCGGTTGGAGCCTAATGTTTTTATGAGTTTATAATTGGGCTCTACGTTAAGGCAATATTGAGAGTTGAGAAATGTGTGCGTGTTTTTCCTGTTGGGACTCAGTTTTAATATGTTTTGTGTTGAGTACAAAACGGTTTTAAATGAGTTTTATGAGAAAGAAACCACTATGAGTTCTACGTGAAGGTAAACCAGTTTTATATGATAATGGCTATTGATGAAGACTTAGGTGTGTAATTTTGAATACACACCGGGCATTGCTCTGGTAGCATGTAAGCCCGATTCTTCTCTGTTCTGGTAACGTGAGAACCCTAAGTGGTGGCCGTTGCCACGTGAGAAACCCCATTCTGTGGCTATGCCACATATATTTGGTGGCCGTTGCCACGTGAAACCCTATTCTGTGACTATGCCACATATATTTGGTGGCCATTGCCACGTGAAACCCTATTTTGTGGTTGTGCCACGTATATTTGGTGGTCGTTGCCACGTGAGAAACCCCATTCTATGGCTATGCCACGTATATTTGGTGGCCGTTGCCACGTGAAACCCTATTCTGTAGCTATGCCACGTATATTTGGTGGCTGTCGTCACGTGAGATCCCTCATTCTGTGGCTGTGCCACGTATATTTGGTGGCTGTCGCCACGTGAGATCCCCCATTCTGTGGCTGTGCCACGTATATTTGGTGGCTGTCGCCCAGTGAGATCCCCCATTCTGTGGTTATGCCATGTATATTTGGTGGCTGTTGCCACGTGAAACCCTATTATGTGGCTGTGCCACGTGTGAATCTAAATCAGTGGCTATGCCATGTGTGTTTGGTGGCTGCGCCACGTGCATTATTATTACAGTGATTTTATCACGTATATTGAGAAAGGCATTATCGCATTATTTTCACATGCTTGATTACTGCTCTAGACTGAGCCTTTTTACTTCATGTTTTCACATGATTTGAGATATGAGAATGTCGTTTTGAGTACTTTCATGCTATGATTTTCAAATGAGTATACTGAGTTTCACATAAAATGAATATTTTATAATATGCATTATGGTTTATATAATGAATCCCTTACCCCCTTACTGAGCGATTTAGAAGCTCACCCTGTTTTCTTTCCCCCCAGATTTCTTCAAGTGAAAAAGGGTTTCCCTGCGACGTACGGAGTAGTGGCTAGTGGAGGACTTGAGCTCCAGGCCATATATTGTGTTTTGAGGTACCATTTATCTTTTCATGTACCCAGACAATTATTGTAATTACAGACACTTGATGTATAACATTGTATGGGATGTATTAGGACTAATTAACTTGAGATTGAGTAATGTATATGATATGGTATATACTATTTAATGACGAGATCCTGAGATATGATAAGTGTGATGATGTATGACACTATACAGGAATGCACTCTTAATTGTGAATCGATGAGTAAAAAGTTTTAAATTGGCCATCTTTTCCTCATTTTCAGGGCGTGACAAAAGGAAAGCAACCATAGCTCTTGGCTCTATGCATGCAAACATTTAAAAGTACTTAGGAAAATTTTTTTAAATTTTTTTTTCAAATTTAAAAATAAAATTACAGAGAGAGAAAATTAACTAAACTAAATTATAGCTCTAAATATTTACAACCTAAGTATTTACAAAACTAGAATTATACCTAAGCATAATTTCACTGATATTAATTAATGGCTAATTGTCTTCCCCGGCAACGACGCCAAAAACTTGATATGACTACGCCCGCTCTATAGTTACCCAAACATGTAAATCGCAAGTGCACGGGTCGTACAAGTAATAATGGGATTTGAGTCCCGGATTATCGTCCCTTAGAGAATCTAATTAGCCTAATTAAGTACCGGTTAATTTTACCCTAAGTATATCTTAGCAAATTATGAATATTTAGTAGGTAATCTACGAGGCTTAAATTTAAAATTACTGAAAAACAATACGAACAATCAATATTATAAAATAAATAAAACAGAGTTAAAATTACTTACAGAGCTCCGAGCAATAAAAAGCGATAACTTACAAAATAGTTAACAAAGCTAAAATTAATTAGTGCAATTAACCTAGAATGCAAATAAGAAAATAAAGAGATAAAATTAATTAGAATAAAATTAAACAATCCTAAAATAAAGTATGCATGTAATTAATCTAATTAATAAAAATGTAAATTAAACTAACTTAAAATCTAATGAAATAAAACTCTAAAAATTTAAGAAAATTCCTAAATATAACTATAAATCTAAATGTCTAAAATAGTGATCCTAAATTAATCCTAACTATTGCTAATTATTACTTAAATAATGCATGAGAAATAAATATTTTTGGATTTTTAAATTTAAAATGAAAACTAACTTAAAACTTGCATAAAATAATTTTTCCTCTAATTTAATTCTAAATGCAATACCTAAATACTAGAATTAAGTCTTAAATCCTATTGTATAAAATTAACTATTAACATAATTAAAGTTAAGTTTTAAACTAACAAATAAAGAAAATATAACTAACATGCAAATTAATTCAAGACTTTTACTTTTACCTAAGCTAACCAATAATATTAAAAGTAATAATAAAAAATAAAATAAAATAGTAGAAATGCATGGAAATTGGATTTGTGACAATTCCAAATCTGCCCCGACCGTGCACTGCTCATCCATTCTCTGCTCCAGGTGCTATCCTCGCCTGCGTTTACAGCATCCTCTTAGCAGTAAACATGAATCAGCTCAAGCAGTACCTAATCTTGCCTTCAGCTGATACCTGTTGTACAACATCGTTTCATTCCTTGCAACAGAGGCACGCTTCATTCCAAACCTATCTCTGCATCAGCTTTGCCTCAGCCCTTACAACTTCAGTCACGACAACAATAGCAGACAGAACCTCCATCCATAACTAAAATCCAAAACCCTAAAGACAATTGTAACAAAACAAAGGCAGAAAAATCTTCAGACTTTAATTCAATTTTTTGTGTGCAAGACATTAAGAGATTAATTGCATTAATCTTATTCAAAAACAATAAACTAAAACAGAAAGGTAATAAAAAGCAGAAAAATAATTCGAAACAATGAAAGAGAAGTAAAAACAAAGTATGGACACGAAAACAATAAAAATGAAATTTTATTGAAAGAAAACTAAATTGTAACAAACTTGATTATAGACTTAAAGCTAACTTGAAATTTAAGCAAAAGCAAATGAAAACGTAAAACTAAAATAAAAAAAAATAACACAGCGCAATCAAAGAAGAAAAATGCAACTTCAAGGGAAAACTTGGCTGCTATCACCAGTCAATTTTTCATCCTTTTAAACCTAAACGAAAGCTGTAAAAAGAATTAAAATAAAATAAAATGCTCTAAGCTACTCCTAAGCTAGAGAAGACGGTACAGAAAATTGCAATTGCTATTTGGAGAAACGAAGTGTCGCGGCCCTTAACTTACCAAAAACCAGCGTAAATTTTTTGCTTTTCGAACATTATTTATTATTTGTTCTTTTCTTACCTCGATCGTGATCAGCTACACTCTTAAACAGTTGGGTTGTGTGTTAATGTCAACCTCATCCCACCATAACAATTTAATTTGCATTTTAATCTAAAAGTAAACACTTGTATAAATAAATCAGAGCTGTTGTTTACATGTGTTTACACTGTTTTACATCCCCAATAGTTACATACAAAATGCTACTGTGCTATAGAAAGTTTAGATACGAAATTACATCAGTGTGTATACCTTACGTGATGGGATGCAGCGGATAACAAAAGGGAAACATCCAGTCGCCCTCAGTCTATACTCAATGCTCTGTAGAGAGGGGAAAATAAGGGGGTAAGCAAACAACACGCTCAGTAAGGCAATCATGCGAACAGGTAGATACTGTACTATCGACGTGATCGTCATGCCATGTTCAAAACCATACACATTTTCATTCTCACCTCAAAAGCATTAGTTCGTGTTTGTGTTAATGGCATGTAAAGTAAATCATACTATTTAGTTCAGTGCACAAATCAAATTCAAGCATGGAAAACCATCATGCATAATTCACAATTAAAGCATGAAAAATCATCATGCATCGGTGCACTTTAAAGCCATTGTCAAACTTTCTCATCTCATAAAATCAACACTTATCAGGACTCAGCCCCTCCCTCGGACTATCCTGACCCCTAAAGAATTTCAAACATGGATTCATTTCTTTAATAATAGACATGTGAGATAGGCAATATGACAGGGAAATCTCTTTTAGGACTATGGCCATATCCTGTGATCCCAGACTACACTGATCAGGTGTGCGAGGTATCACCACTATCTTCTTCCACATAGGAGGTGGGTCATGTCCAACCCGCCGTTCCATAGCAAATCTAAACATCTTTCGAAGATGGCATAACACAATCTCAACACGGTACAACGTACTCCATGCTACCTGCACTGTACAACATACTCCGTGGACCCATATCAACATATCATATCACGCCACATCTCAAAATGCATGTGCGAGCCTATTTAGTAGGTGCGACACCTAGTCTACCCGAAGCTCATAGCACGGTTATCAACATGTCAAAACCCATGTGCGAGTAATCTCAAACACGTCAATAAGTATTGCGGACATCTAATGCGAGCTACGCTCCAGCACCATGTCAAAACCAGTATAAAATATGTGCGAGCGAAACTCCAACAAAACATCCTGAAAATCCATGTGAAAAACTAGTATGAGCTAAGCTCCAGCACTCATGCGTATAAAACACATCAAATCTCGTGCGAGTTATACTCTAGAACGCTTTCATTCTCACAAAATACATGTAGGTGGCTCAATTCTTTGCAAAACATGGTTATCAACCAAATCAAATCATTTCTTTTGTAAATCATTTCAAATGTTAGCCAACCTACTAATCACTTGCTAAAAAGCAACAAAATAAGGTTTTCAAAGCATCGTGCTTTTGTTTTCATACACATTTCTCAAAACCCAACTCTTTGCCCTTCAATCACCTAATTTCATTTCCTAGTATCACATGCACTCTAGCAAAACATTATCACCCCAAATTGCGCACAAATATCTCTAAGAGTCCACACAATTCCCTTACCTCGATTTACTCGGGGTGCGACTCTCTTCCTTTCCGCTTCTCACACTCTTGGCTCAACTTGCTCCGATGTATCCTCGGGAGCTGCAAATCATTCATCCAAGCACTTGAGTCAATGTTGCTAACTCTCATTCAACTATGCATTTTACCCTAATGCCTTAAATACTCATTTTACCCTTTTTGGGTAAGTCTTACAATTCATTCCATAACACCATCTTAATTTCATTCCCACAACACCATTATCACCTTAAAATATCCCATTCATCATTGATACCTCTACACTTCACTTTCTCACACTAACCCATTTCTAGGTTATAATTGTTTCATGGGCTTCTAGGTAGTTTTACCATTAATATGCACACCGAATCAACTTCATAATCAATAACTAAACAAATGTATTTGGATTGGTGCACTAGAAACTCACCTCTTTGGATTTCCTCCTTGCTCCAAATAGAAATGCCCTTTGTTCCTTAAATCCAACAAATGGGGAAATGCCTCCAAGCTATGTTGTTCTTCTCCTTGATGTGAACAACTTTATGTCTGATAGCCTTCCCTCAAATCTTCTTGAAAATAGATGGATTTAGAGAGAGAAAGGTAGGTTTTTGGATTAGAAGATGGAAGAAATAGGTTATTCCCATGAAATACAGGTTTCACTACCCCTATTTATAGAAATTGCTTCATGAGATCGATCTGCATTGGAAGGAGATCGATCTCGTCCTCTTAAAATCCCTATTCTTCAAGACATTTTGAAGGCATGAGATCAATTTGTCGAGGGCTTGAGATTGATCTGTCTCAAGCAGAGAGTTAAGGAGATCGATCTGGCTAGGGAGGATATCGATCTGCTCCAACCCAAGAGCTAAGAAAATCGATCTGTTTACCTTAAAATCAATTTTCTCCTTACAAAAGGTTTAGCAAATCAATCTGGCTCCATTGGAGATCGATCTGCCCTATTCCATTGCTCGAATAAGAGCTTCTTATCTCTTCCCGATCGATCTCTCATCCTTTGAAATCGATCTGTGGTAAGTTAATATATTTTGAAATGACAAAACAGTAATTCAATCATGGACATTATAAACTTAGAAATGCTTTAAACATGTTTAGAGTTTATTTAAATACTATTCATTGCCAAAAACTAAGTATTTAAGGATGAAAGATCTATCTCATGAGATGAGAGATCGATCTCCTGGCTTTTCAAGTATGAGAGATCTATCTCATGAGAATATGAGATCGATCTGCTAAAGGATTAAAAACTCAAAGAGCTTGTATAAGATGTTAAGGAAGCAGAGATCGATCTATAGGGGTTATAAGATCGATCTTTAAATTACAGAATGCCTAAGAGATCAATCTGGTCTCGGAAGAGATCGATCTCCTCTAAAACAAAGGCTAAAGGTATTAGATCGATCTATAGATCGATCTATGTTCAAACAGAGAGTTTATGAGATCGATCTCTTGTGGATAGAGATCGATCTACTCAAAGTTAGAGAGTTTAGGAGATCGATCTAGGGTGATTAAAGATCGATCTCCTCTCTACGAGAATGCTTGCTAGATCGATTTGGAGATCGATCTTGCTCCAAACAGAGAGATTCGAAGATCGATCTGATGGTTCGACAGATCGATCTTCACTAATATTTTTCAAATTATAAGATCCCAACAAATATGAGATCGATCTCCATGCTTTAAGTTGCTTTGTAATTACAGGAATTTAAACTAAGAGATCGATCTGGTCATGATGGAAGATCGATCTGTTACCCTACTGGAGGTTCCAAATGGCTCTTTCTGTAAAATCTTCAACGGGAAAAACAGCATTAAATGCTCTAACTACCAATCATGCTATATAAAATCAAGCATTGAAGACACTTGAAATACAGAGACTTGTTCTGTAAATTCTGTATATTCTCAAGAGATCTTTTCTAACATTCTCTTTGTCTTCAACATCACATTAATTATATTGTGTGAAAGAAACCTTATGTAGAAGTTATTTTTCCTACCCTCAAAAGAAAGCTTTACATTGTATTCATCCTTAATTCAAGAGAGAAGAGGAGAGGTCCTCTGTGAGGTAATTTTGTAAATAGTGAATATTTGTCTTTGTAAAAAGGGGTAGAGAGATTATTCCTTAACCTGAGAAAGGGAGTTTGTATCAGCTGTTGATATAGTGAAAGAAAGCGCTTGACAAGGACGTCTAGAAGAGAGGATGTAGGTAAGAGATTGGCCGAACCTATATAAATTACTGAGTTTGCTGCTTCCTTCCCTTATCTCCTTTAATTTACTGCATTGTACTTTATTGATTATTCTTTGATTGCTTGTAATAAGATTCAATTAAGTTTAAATTTAGCATTATTATTAGAAAATCGATTCACCCCCCTCTCGATAGAGCCAACAATTGGTATCAGAGCTCAAACTCTTTGATAATAAAGGAATAACTTCCTAAGAGTTAAAAACGATCTAATGGCTCATAACAACGTAGCAACCAGTCTAGTAGGAGAGGGGCACTCTACAGTTAGGCCTCCAATGTTTAATAGTGAACATTATGCTTATTGGAAAACTAAGATGATGCTTTTCATTCAAGCAAATGATTATGAGGTATGGAGGATTATAACTAAAGGTCCTCAAATCCCAACTAAAAGAATGGAGGGAAGAGATATCCCTAAAGAAGAAGATGAGTGGGATTCTAATGATGTAAAATGTGCTCAGCAAAATGCAAAGGCCATGCACACCTTATTTTGTGCTTTAGGGCCAATGAGTATAATAGAGTCTCTGGTTGTGATAATGCCAAACAAATTTGGGATAAATTAGCAATTACTCATGAAGGCATAACTCAAGTAAAAGAGACTAAGGTAGGAATGTTCACACATGATTATAAGCTATTTAGGATGAAAGAAGGAGAGTCAATTAGTGACATGTTTACTAGATTTACTAATGTAATAAATGGACTAAAGTCCTTAGACAAAATCTATTCAAATATAGAAATGGTTAAGAAAATCTTGAATAGCCTATCGAAATCATGGGAAGCTAAAGTAACTGCAATTGAAGAGTCCAAAGACCCCCACACACTATCACTAGTTGAATTGATAGGGTCACTACTCACATATAAAATGAAATTAAGGAGAAATGAAGAGCCACCCAAGAAAGTGGGAGTAGCTCTAAAATCCACTACTCAAGAAGATTTGAAAGAGAATAAAAATGAGAGTGGTAATGAATAAGATCTTGAAATTGCAATGTTTGCCAAGAGATTTAACAAATTTATGAGAATGAGAGCAAATGATAGTAGTAGGAGAAACTACAAGAAATAACAAGAAGAACCATGTGAGACCCCGTACATGTATAGCTATGTATATAGGAACATGGGAATGTAAATAAAATTATATGTAAGATGATGTATTGTAATGTGAAGTGTATACAATGTAAGTTCATAAGATTATGTACGCACTTATAGTAAGAATTGTGATTATACGTACAAGTTGCATTATGAGTGAGTAGGAAGAAATAAACTTAAAACGAGAAGAATGTGATCGAAATGGAATATGAGTGGTATAGTAAAATGGAAGGAAAGATTTACATAAGTGGATATTTCCATTCGAGTAATATCGTATATAATTGGTCTTACAAAGATTCTACACAAGTTTTAATGTGTATGTAGTGAGGATGGATCCCATTTTCAAGTCTCAAAGATGAATGAATGAGAAAATGATCATGGAAGCAAATTAAGGGTGCTTGGTAAGAGTTGTTGCAGAAAAACTGCAGGAAATCTGGAATTTGTGAAGGCCAGATCGATCTCATAGGATGAGAAATCGATCTGGGAGAGCCAGAATGCTCTTATGTGAGAAATGGAAGGGAACAAATCGATCTCCAAAGGAACCAGATCGATCTCTCTAGGTCTCAGGTTGGAAGCAGATCGATCTCCCCTAAGACCAGATCGATCTCCTTAAGCTTCTGTTTGACAGAAGATCGATCTCCAGTCTCGACAGATCGATCTCCTACCTTTAAAACGTCTCAGAAAAGAGGGATTTTTGAGGAACAGATCGATCTCCACCCAAGGAAGATCGATCTCATCAAGTCAAATCTATAAATGGGAGCAGTTGGATCATCAGAATTTCGGGGAAAACATTTCCATTTCACTTCAACTCAAAGAAATCTAGTTTCTCACTCCTAAATCCAGCCATTTTCAGTGAGATTTAAGGAGAGGCTATTAGAGACAAAGTTGTTCACATCAAAGAGAAGAACAACATAGTCTAGAGGCATTTTCCCATTTGAAGGATTGAAGAAATAGAGGGCAATCCTAATTGGAGCAAGAGGAAATCCAATGAGGCAAGTTCTAATGCACAAATCCAAGTACATTGGTTTAGTTAATGATTATAAAGATATTTGGGTGTGCATATTGTGGATAGAACTACCTAGGATGGTATGAAATGCATATAGCTTAGAAATAGTCAAGTGTGAGAAAGTGGAATGTGGGAGTGTTTTTGATGAATGGGATATCTTGAGTGGATGAGTATGTTGTGGAAATGGTTTGGAAATGTTGATATTAGGATAAATTGAGAGATTTACCACAAAGGGTAAAAATGTGTAATTAAAGCATTGGATAAATGCTTAGTTGAATAAGAGTTAGAAACATTAACTCAAATGTTGGTGGATGAATTTCAGTTTCGGATGATACGCCGGAGCAAGTCGAGATGAGAACGCAAGAAGCGTAAAGGCGGATAGTTGCACACAAGTAAAACGAGGTAAGGGACTGTGTGTTAGCTATAGAGATGTTCGTACGTAATTACAGCAATTTCGTAGATATATTGCTAGGACTAGTACGATATTATAAGTTTATGAAATGATGTGGAAATATGAAACGTACTATGATGTATATATATGTATTGAGAAATGGGATAGGGCAAGGAAATAGCATGATATGCATGTTTTCAATGATTTTCTCAATTTTATTGTTATTATTGATTGAGAAATGTTGATGATAGTTTGGCTAATTTTACATGTTTTGGCTTGAAAAGGCATGCTATGTGGATAAACGTGTTTTGAGTTTTAAAAAGAGAAAATAGCCATCTATCAGTTTTGAGATGAGATTTGGTGTTGAAGCGCTAGCTCACACCCGGTTTAAAGCCTTGATGTACCGTGCGGGAGTTTTAACTCGCACGGGGGTTTTGAGAAAGTGCGAGAACTATGCTCGTACCTGTTTTGTTGAGTTAAGGTAAACCTGGGGGTCTAGGACCCAAGGGGATACCAGCCGACGGCCAATTGAACGGGCTGGGCCTTAACGATAGATCGTACCGCGCTGGAGCTTTGCGTTGACTGTGTGTCACGCTGCTTGCTCGCCTGATATATGAGACATGGTTTAAGGATAAAAAGTCCATCGGAGTTGGAGTATGGACTTGGGTCCACGGTCGTACGTAGAATAGTGTAGTCACCCGTTGGTATACTATGTACCGTGCTGGGTGCACGTGAGTACGAGTATCGCGTAGATGACACACGACGTATCTTCACCGTGAGTATACGAGGAGATGAGGTGGATTGAGATGAGCCGGAGGGTAGGACTGACCCATCCCCCTTCAGGCGAAGTGATACCCTGTGCACACCCGATCAGTGAGGCCTGGGATCACTGACTGTGGCCATAAGTCGTGGATATTTGATTGCCTAAAATTCCATGCCTGTCTCAGAGAATCGAGAAACAGAGACAATCTCAGAAAAGAAAGAGACTTGCGAGAAAGAATGATTTGAGAAGTGAAAGAGATTTCATGTTTTTAATAAATCTCTGATTTCACACTCGTGCCATGAGGGCACTATTTATGAGCATGTTTTAAATGGAAGTTTGACATCTGATTTACACGAAAATGCTATTGAGAAATATGTGTTTAAATGCATTGTTCGTATGATATTTCCATTTATAACGAAAACATGGTTTTGGTTTATGCATGCATGGGCTATGTAGGTAGTACGATATCTACCTGCTAGCATACATTTCCTTACTGAGCTGTGGTTTGCTCATCCCACTATTTTCCCCCTCCAGGTACTGAGAAGTAAGAGAGCGGTGGTCTCTAAGTCTTTTGTGTTGAACAGCTCCCACAATCCGCAAAGGTATAAGATTTGTATACACGAGTATTTTGTATCTAATATATTGTATCGTACAGTTATATCTTGGAATTGTAATCAGTATTATGGGGATGATATGTAAACACTTGGTATTTATACAATTAATTTTGTGTATTTACACACACACCTGGGAGTGTGAATTAAAGTTTTAAATATTCCGCTGTAAATAAATAAATTTTTAGTAATTGCATCTTCTCACAGCCCAACCGTAGTAGAGAATGTATGGATAGAAGGGTTCCCAAAAACGGGGCATGACAGGCTTGGTATCAGAGCTTGGTTGGTCTGATGTGAGTTGATGCTTAGGACTAAGAAAACATACATCCCCAAGTTACTGTGCGATATTTAGATACAAATGTGTATACGGAGCTGGTAGTGAATTAAATGTTTGTTATAACGCAGGAAAGTTATCAGGCGAGTGAGTTATGCCTGAGAGACACCGCAAGAGGGGAGAGAGCTCGAGGGCAAAATGACAGGACTGAGAGGCACAGTAGATCATCCTCTAGTCATGAGCCCCAGGAACAGATAGAGGCTTCTGATCCTCGAATAACTTGATTGGAGGAAGACATGCGCACGATGATGACCATGATGGGTCAGATCATGGCTAGGTTTGAGGGTACACCTGGTACAGCGGGACAGGCTGCACCGAATCCCCCAGCAGCTGCACCTGAACCTGAGAATGTTGCACCTGCGCAAGCTGAACCGGCTAGGCCACGGGAACCTCATATTCGACCGGTACCTCCTCCGGTAGCCCCACATCAGCATGATGATGATTTGGGGTATGGATATGATTGCGACATGGAAAGATTGAGGCATTTTATGGACTTTAAGCCTCCTTCGTTTAGCGGAGTAAAGGATCCGACGGTGGCTGAGGACTGGATCAGTCAAATGGAGAAGTTATTCGACTTCTGTAGATGCTCAGCTACGGAGAGAGTAGCACTTGCGGCCTTTGTATTGAGAGGCGAAGCAGAGCACTGGTGGAAGTCTGTCAGGCCGATGTTAAGAGCTCAAGGAATGGTTATCACGTGGGATATGTTCTTGGACGTTTTTAGAGAGCAATACATCCCAGATACTGCTCGACGGAGACTACAGATGGAATTTCTGAATCTGACTCAAGGGAATCGAACAGTTGATGAGTACGAGTCACGATTCACTTCACTGGGTCGATACGATCCGGACTCGATCAGGAGTGAAGCTGTCAGAGTCCGTAGATTTGTAGATGGACTGAGGCCTTCGATCCGAGCGAAGTTGGCCCTATTTGATGTCGCTACATATAGAGAGGCTGTGCGACGGGCCCAGTTATGTGAGCAGGATCATGACTTGTAGATTTCTGAGTTTAGTTGGGGAAAGGACAAGGGACAGAGGAAGCTGGGAGATGGCAAGAGTGCCAAATTTGGTCAAAAATTCATGAGTAAACGTCGGAGAGAAGTAGATGAGTTCCAGAAGAAGGTTGTTAGACCTTTTATGCCTCCGACTCAGACACCAGTCAGGGGAATAGTGATTGGTGGACCCCGACCGACTACAGATCCGTGTAGGCTATGAGGTCGATACCATGGTGGTAGGCCATGTCATCTTCAGGGTACCCGATGTTTCAGATGTGGTAAATTTGGACATTATGCCAGAGAGTGCCCGGAGATAGTTGAGGCAGTTCCACAGAGGGGTAAAGAGCCAGAGAGGGTTCCTACAGTTGCACCTCCTGCAAGAAAGAAAGCCTCGGCTGAAGAAAAGGGAAAACAAGTTGTGGGTCAAGGCAGGGTGTATGCGATAGACCAGGCATCGGCTGATACCTCTTCTGAAGTGATAAAAGGTACAATCTTGATTTTTAATCTAGAGGTTATAGCTTTGTTTGATTCTGGAGCTACGCATTCCTTCATATCACCTGCATGTGCATCTAAGTTAAAAGGTTTTGTAGAACCCACATACTTGAGTAGGACCTTACTGATAAGTACTCCAATGAGAGTTAGCCAATTAGTTGAGCAAGTGTATAAAGATTGTAAAGTGAGGGTAGGAGATAAGTGCATGACAGCCAACTTGATTTTGTTGAATATGTATGACATTGATGTAATTTTGGGAATGGATTGGTTAGCCGCCAATCATGCTGTCATAGACTGTCGTTCTAAGTCCATTAAGTTTTCTCTACCTGAAGAATGTGTTGTAAGATTTTAAGAGAAGAAATGAAATCTTAAATTTTGTATTAAGTAAAGTACTTTGGTATAAATGGCTTGAGTGTTGTTTTGAAGGTTTTGTTGCTTATGTGGTGGATTTGAACAAAGTACATCCGGATATGGAGGACATCTCAGTGGTCAGAGAATTCCCTGATGTCTTTCCAGACGATCTACCAGGATTGCCACCTGATAGAGAAACGGAATTCGGTATAGACTTGATGCCTGGAACCGAACCAATATCTAAGTCACCATATAGGATGGCCCCAGTTGAGTTAGAGGAATTAAGGAAACAGCTGCAAGAGTTGTTAGAGAAGGGGTTCATAAGATCGAGCGTCTCACCATGGGGAGCCCCGGTATTATTTGTGAAGAAGAGAGATGGGAGCCTCAGGTTGTGCATTGACTATCGGATGTTAAACAAGGCTACCATCAAGAATAAGTACCCCTTGCCACGCATTGATGATTTATTGGATCAGCTTCGGGGAGCACAGATCTTCTCCAAGATAGATCTGAGGTCTGGGTATCATCAATTGAAGATTCGGAAGGAGGATATGCCCAAGACAGCATTTCGTACTCGCTATGGCCATTACGAATTCTTAGTGATGCCTTTTGGGTTGACCAATGCGCCGGTAGCTTTTATGGCTCTAATGAATGAAGTATTCAAGCCATACCTGGACCAATTCGTGATTATTTTCATTGATGACATATTGGTGTATTCAAGGTCCAGAGAAGAGCATGAGCAGCACTTAAGGATTATTTTGCAAACCCTCCGAGAGAAAAGGTTATATGCCAAGCTTAACAAATGTGACTTTTGGCTAGAACAGATTTCTTTTCTAGGCCATGTTATATCGAAGGATGGGGTATCAGTAGATCCATCCAAGATTGAGGCAGTCGTTCAATGGGAACAACCTAGGACAGTCACGGAGATCAGGAGTTTTCTGGGATTAGCTGGTTACTACAGAAGATTTGTAGAGGGTTTCTCTAGATTAGCTGCTCCATTGACACGTCTTACGAGAAAAAGTGTGGAGTTTTTATGGGATGAAGCTTGTGAGAGGAGTTTTCAGGAACTTAAGCGCAGATTAACTACCGCGCCAGTTCTTGTCATCCCTAACAGTTCAGGGAATTACTCGGTGTATACAGATGCTTCGCATCAAGGACTAGGCTGTGTTTTAATGCAAGATGGAAGGGTAGTAGCTTATGGATCTAGACAGCTGAAAGATCACGAGAAGAACTACCCCACTCACGATTTGGAGTTAGCGGCCGTAGTGTTTGCGTTGAAAATATGGCGCCACTACTTGTATGGTGAGAGATTTCAGATCTTTACGGATCATAAGAGTCTGAAATATCTATTTTCACAAAAGGAGTTAAACATGAGACAGAGGAGGTGGTTGGAACTCCTCAAGGACTATGATTGTGAGATCTTGTACCACCCGGGGAAGGCAAATGTGGTTGCCGATGCATTGAGTCGGAAGAGTCTCGGGTTGGTATCACATATGATGGTTAGAGAGCACGAGTTGTTGGAACAATTCACGAACCTTAGTCTGGATATGACCCTACCTGAGATTGGCAGCTATGGGATCATTGCTAGCTTGAGATTAGAACCGGAGTTGATTGAGAGAATCCGACAAGCTCAGCAAATCGATCAATGGTGTATTGTCATGATTAGCCAAATCCGGAAAGGGAAGGGTACTGATTTTATATTGAGTCCAGATGGAATACTAAGGTTTGGAAATAGAATATGTGTTCCTAAGGATGTAGAGCTGAGAAAGCTGATCTTATCAGAGGCACACTCGTCGAGATACACGATACACCCGGGGAGTGGTAAGATGTATCAAAACCTCCGAAAAGTATATTGGTGGTCCGGAATGAAGAGAGACATAGCGGAGTATGTCGCTAGATGTCTCATTTGTCAGCAAGTAAAAGTCGAACATCAGAAACCAGGAGGATTATTACAACCTCTATCGATACCAACATGGAAGTGGGAGCATGTCACAATGGATTTTGTGATGGGGTTACCGAGAACCCGTAAGAACCATGATGCGATATGGGTGATAGTAGATCGGTTAACGAAATCGGCACATTTCTTAGCCATGAGATCTACAGATACATTGAGTGCACTGGCGAATCTGTATGTGCGAGAAATAGTGAGATTGCATGGAGTCCCAGTGAGTGTTGTTTCGGATAGGGATGCCCGCTTCACTTCCCACTTTTGGGGACATTTCCAGGAAGCGATGGGGACCCAGTTGAGTTTTAGCACCGCTTTTCATCCTCAGACAGATGGTCAGTCAGAGAGGACTATACAGACCCTGGAGGATATGTTGAGAGCGTGTGTGCTGGATTTTAGAGGCTCATGGGACGATCACTTGCCATTGATTGAGTTCGCCTACAATAACAGTCATCACTCAAGTATTGGTATAGCCCCTTATGAGGCACTATACGGTAGTAGATGCTGATCGCCCATTGGTTGGGAAGAAGTTGGTGACAAACAATTGCTCGCTCCCGATTTGGTTAAGCAAGCCTCCGAGGATGTTCAAATAATATGCGAGAGACTGCGAACAGCTCAAAGTCGACAAAAGAGCTATGATGACAAGAGACAGAGACCACTTGAGTTTGATGTTGGCGAGTCCGTATTTTTGAAAGTATCTCCTTCTAAGGGAATAATGAGGTTTGGAAAGAAAGGAAAATTAAGTCCTCGTTACATTGGTCCCTTCGAGATTTTGGATAGAGTGGGAGAAGGAGCATATAGGCTAGCCTTACCACCTGAGCTAGCAGAAGTCCACAATGTCTTCCACGTTTCGATGCTTCGGAAGTACTACCCAGATCCGACACATGTAATTAATTATGAGCCGTTGGAGCTCAAGAAAGATATGTCGTATGTCGAGAGACCGATCAGGGTGTTGGACAGGAAAGAGAAGGTGTTGCGGAACAAGACGATTTCATTGGTTAAGGTTTTGTGGCAACATCACACTGTGGAAGAGGCCACATGGGAACTGGAAAGTTTGATGCGGGAAAAGTATCCCGAGTTATTCACAGATTGAATTGGTTCTAATTTGGAGGACCAAATTCTTTAAGTGGGGGAGAATGTGAGACCCCGTACATGTATAGCTATGTATATAGGAACATGGGAATGTAAATAAAATCATATGTAAGATGATGTATTGTAATGTGAAGTGTATACAATGTAAGTTCATAAGATTATGTACGCACTTATAGTAAGAATTGTGATTATACGTACAAGTTGCATTATGAGTGAGTAGGAAGAAATAAACTTAAAACGAGAAGAATGTGATCGAAATGGAATATGAGTGGTATAGTAAAATGGAAGGAAAGATTTACATAAGTGGATATTTCCATTCGAGTAATATCGTATATAATTGGTCTTACAAAGATTCTACACAAGTTTTAATGTGTATGTAGTGAGGATGGATCCCATTTTCAAGTCTCAAAGATGAATGAATGAGAAAATGATCATGGAAACAAATTAAGGGTGCTTGGTAAGAGTTGTTGCAGAAAAACTGCAGGAAATCTGGAATTTGTGAAGGCCAGATCGATCTCATAGGATGAGAGATCGATCTGGGAGAGCCAGAATGCTCTTATGTGAGAAATGGAAGGGAACAGATCGATCTCCAAAGGAACCAGATCGATCTCTCTAGGTCTCGGGTTGGAAGCAGATCGATCTCCCCTAAGACCAGATCGATCTCCTTAAGCTTCTGTTTGACAGAAGATCGATCTCCAGTCTCGACAGATCGATCTCTTACCTTTAAAACGTCTCAGAAAAGAGGGATTTTTGAGGAACAGATCGATCTCCACCCAAGGAAGATCGATCTCATCAAGTCAAATCTATAAATGGGAGCAGTTGGATCATCAGAATTTCAGGGAAAACATTTCCATTTCACTTCAACTCAAAGAAATCTAGTTTCTCACTCCTAAATCCAGCCATTTTCAGTGAGATTTAAGGAGAGGCTATTAGAGACAAAGTTGTTCACATTAAAGAGAAGAACAACATAGTCTAGAGGCATTTTCCCATTTGAAGGATTGAAGAAATAGAGGGCAATCCTAATTGGAGCAAGAGGAAATCCAATGAGGCAAGTTCTAATGCACAAATCCAAGTACATTGGTTTAGTTAATGATTATAAAGATATTTGGGTGTGCATATTGTGGATAGAACTACCTAGGATGGTATGAAATGCATATAGCTTAGAAATAGTCAAGTGTGAGAAAGTGGAATGTGGGAGTGTTTTTGATGAATGGGATATCTTGAGTGGATGAGTATGTTGTGGAAATGGTTTGGAAATGTTGATATTAGGATAAATTGGGAGATTTACCACAAAGGGTAAAAATGTGTAATTAAAGCATTGGATAAATGCTTAGTTGAATAAGAGTTAGAAACATTAACTCAAATGTTGGTGGATGAATTTCAGTTTCGGATGATACGCCGGAGCAAGTCGAGATGAGAACGCAAGAAGCGTAAAGGCGGATAGTTGCACACAAGTAAAATGAGGTAAGGGACTGTGTGTTAGCTATAGAGATGTTCGTACGTAATTACAGCAATTTCGTAGATATATTGCTGGGACTAGTACGATATTATAAGTTTATGAAATGATGTGGAAATATGAAAAGTACTATGATGTATATATATGTATTGAGAAATGGGATAGGGTAAGGAAATAGCATGATATGCATGTTTTCAATGATTTTCTCAATTTTATATTGTTATTATTGATTGAGAAATGTTGATGATAGTTTGGCTAATTTTACATGTTTTTTTGGCTTGAAAAGGCATGCTATGTGGATAAACGTGTTTTGAGTTTTAAAAAGAGAAAATAGCCATCTATCAGTTTTGAGATGAGATTTGGTGTTGAAGCGCTAGCTCACACCCGGTTTAAAGCCTTGATGTACCGTGCGGGAGTTTTAACTCGCACGGGGGTTTTGAGAAAGTGCGAGAACTATGCTCGTACCTGTTTTGTTGAGTTAAGGTAAACCTGGGGGTCTAGGACCCAAGGGGATACCAGCCGACGGCCAATTGAACGGGCTGGGCCTTAACGATAGATCGTACCGCGCTGGAGCTTTGCGTTGACTGTGTGTCACGCTGCTTGCTCGCCTGGTATATGAGACATGGTTTAAGGATAAAAAGTCCATCGGAGTTGGAGTATGGACTTGGGTCCACGGTCGTATGTAGAATAGTGTAGTCACCCGTTGGTATACTATGTACCGTGCTGGGTGCACGTGAGTACGAGTATCGCGTAGATGACATAGACGTATCTTCACCGTGAGTATACGAGGAGATGAGGTGGATTGAGATGAGCCGGAGGGTAGGACTGACCCATCCCCCTTCAGGCGAAGTGATACCCTGTGCACACCCGATCAGTGAGGCCTGGGATCACTGACTGTGGCCATAAGTCGTGGATATTTGATTGCCTAAAATTCCATGCCTGTCTCAAAGAATCGAGAAACAGAGACAATCTCAGAAAAGAAAGAGACTTGCGAGAAAGAATGATTTGAGAAGTGAAAGAGATTTCATGTTTTTAATAAATCTCTGATTTCACACTCGTGCCATGAGGGCACTATTTATGAGCATGTTTTAAATGGAAGTTTGACATCTGATTTACACGAAAATGCTATTGAGAAATATGTGTTTAAATGCATTGTTCGTATGATATTTCCATTTATAACGAAAACATGGTTTTGGTTTATGCATGCATGGGCTATGTAGGTAGTACGATATCTACCTGCTAGCATACATTTCCTTACTGAGCTGTGGTTTGCTCATCCCACTATTTTCCCCCTCCAGGTACTGAGAAGTAAGAGAGCGGTGGTCTCTAAGTCTTTTGTGTTGAACAGCTCCCACAATCCGCAAAGGTATAAGATTTGTATACACGAGTATTTTGTATCTAATATATTGTATCGCACAGTTATATCTTGGAATTGTAATCAGTATTATGGGGATGATATGTAAACACTTGGTATTTATACAATTAATTTTGTGTATTTACACACACACCTGGGAGTGTGAATTAAAGTTTTAAATATTCCGCTGTAAATAAATAAATTTTTAGTAATTGCATCTTCTCACAGCCCAACCGTAGTAGAGAATGTATGGATAGAAGGGTTCCCGAAAACGGGGCATGACAAACCAGGTAGAAAAGACACTATTGTATGCTATGAATGCAAAAAACCTGGACATATTAAATTTAACTACCCTCTCCTCAAAAGATCAAGTGATAGGTATCACAAAAAGAAGGCAATGATGGCAACATGGAGCGACAGTGACAACTCCGATGATGATTCAAATGAGGATACTGCCAATCTATGCTTCATGGCAATTGAAGATGAAAAGGTAACTTCAGATCTCAATGAGTACTCTTTTGATGAACTACAAGATGTATTTGATGATCTTGCATTAGAATATGAATGTATGAGTTTGAAGTACAAAAAATTAATCTCTAAACTAAAGAAAGAAAATGAGTTAATACTAAAGGATAAGATAGAATGTGAAAAGAGATTAGAAAATACAAATCTTGAAATCCATGACCTAAAAGAAAAAAAAAATTGTAACTTACATAATTCCTTTACTAGATTTTACATGGGTCAACAAAAACTAGATAACATGCTAGAAACTCAAAGGGCTTTCTTTGATAAGAATGGGTTAGGATATGATGGAAAAAGTGGGGAAACTCACCTCAAAAGTTTCTTTGCTAGAAAGAATATGCATAAACCCTCAACTACTTGCTCACATTGTAATAAAAAAGGGCATGCATCATATATTTGCAATGTGACGATGACCACATTTAGAGGAAGAATAGTGAAAACAATTTGGGTTCCAAAAAAGGTAGTTAATTCAAAAGACATTAATGTTATAGTAAAATGGATCCCAAAGGGATCAAGAATTCTATTCACTAACTCCAAAGGACCCAAGAAAATTTGGGTACCTAAGACAAAAGTTTGAATGTTGATTATAGGTGATTGAGCATTGCTACAAGGTAAAGAAAAGGAAGCTTGGTACTTGGATAGTGGATGCTCAAGACACATGACCGGTGATAGAAGCCACTTAATCATATAAGTTAAAAGTTGGTGGAGAAGTCACATTTGGGGACATCTCCAAGGGTCAAGTTGAAGGAAGTGGTTCAATTGGTAATGACTATTTCTCACTAGAAAACGTTTTACTTGTTAGGGGTCTAAAACATAATTTGCTAAGTATTAGTCAACTTTGTGACAAAGGTTACAAAGTAATTTTTGATTGTTTGAAATGTCATGTTATAGATCCTAAATCAAATAAAGTTCTTTTTCTAGGTCATAGACAAGGTAACATATACATTGTTTATCTAAATGAACTTAACAATGAAAATGTATGCCTTATGGTAGATAAAGAAAAAGAACCTTGGTTGTGGCATAGAAGACTAGGTCATGCTAGCATGCATGTATTATCTAAGCTAGATAGAAAAGACCTTGTTATAGGATTGCCTAAGTTGTCCTTTGACTATGACAAAATTTGTGAAGCTTGTGTCAAGGGAAAACATAAAAGGACAACATTTAAACCTAAACATAGTGTATCAACCACTAGACCTCTTCAATTACTCCACCTTATCTCTATTTGGACTAACTAGAACTACAAGCCTAGGTGGTAAGCATTATTGGTTTGTGATTGTAGATGATTACACTAGGTTCACTTAGGTATTCTTCTTAAGAGTAAAGAATGAAGCCTTAGAAAAATTCATTGTCTATACAAAAGTAGCCAAAAAAATGAAAAAGGTTACACTATAACTAGCATTAGAAGTGATCATGGCAAGGAATTTGAAAATATTGGATTTGATGAATATTGCAATGATCAAGGAATTAGTATTAATTTTTCAGCCCCTAGGACACCACAACAAAATGGGGTAGTTGAGAGAAGAAATAGAACATTAGAAGAAATGGCTAGAACAATGTTGTGTGAAAATAACTTACCTAAGTATTTTTGGGCTGAAGCTATAAATACATCTTGCTATATTATTAATAGAGCTATGATTAGACCAATCTTAAAGAAAATCCCTTATGAGCTTTACAAGGGAAAGAAGCCTAATATTAGCTATTTTCACCCTTTTGGTTGTAAATGCTTTGTCTTAAATAATGGAAAAGACAACTTAGGAAAATTTGATGCCAAGGGTGATGAGGGAATCTTTTTAGGCTACTCCTTGAATTCAAAGGCATATAGAGTATATAACAAAAGAACCTTGATGGTTAAAGAATCAATACATGTAATATTTGATAAGTCAAATGATGTATCTAAAGGTTCAACCAATGATAAGGATATTGAAATATTTGATGAGAATTTGAATGAAACCTCAAACATAGAGAATGATCTATTAGAAAAACTTGACATTAATAAAGAGGATGAAGAAGAACTAGAAATATTAGAAAGAGAGTCTAGAGCACCAAGAGAATTAGGATATGTCAAAGATTGTGAAATTGTAGGTGATCCAACTCTTGGAGTTAGAACAAGGTCCTCTCTAAGAAATGTATGTCAATATATAGACTTTGTATCTCAAATTGAACCAAGGAATGTCAATGAAGCTTTAGATGACAATAATTGGTTTTTAGCCATGCAAGAAGAACTAAATCAATTTGAAAGAAGCAAAGTATGGAATTTAGTCCCTAGACCTAGTGATCACTCTATAATTGAAATTAAATGGATTTTCAAGAACAAGATGGATGAAAATAGTGTGATCATAAGAAACAAGGCTAGACTAGTTGCACAAGGTTATAGGCAAGAAGAAGGAATAGACTATGATGAAACTTATGCATCGGTAGCTAGATTGAAGCAATAAGAATGCTTCTTACCTTTGTATGCTACAAAAACTTCAAATTATATCAAATGGATGTAAAGAGTGCATTTTTAAATGGCTTCATCAATGAAGAAGTTTATGTTGAGAAACCTCCCGGTTTTGAAAGTCTTGAATTTCCTGAACATGTTTTCAAACTTTCTAAGGCACTTACGGTTTGAGACAAGCTCCTAGAGCATGGTATGAAAGACTGTCAAAGTTCTTAATAGAAAAAGGATTTTCAAGAGGAAAAGTAGATACTACTTTGTTTATCAAAAATAAAAATAAAGATTTACTAGTTGTTCAAGTGTATGTAGATGACATTATTTTTGGATCAACTAATGAATCTCTATGCTAAGAGTTTGCTAAGATCATGCAAGGTGAATTTGAAATGAGCATGATGGGAGAGCTCACCTACTTCTTGGGACTTCAAGTGAAGCAAACTAAAGATGGAACCTTCATCAATCAAACTAAATATACTAAGGATTTGCTCAAACGATTTGGAATGGATAACTGTAAGCCTCAAGCAACTCCAATGGGCACCAACATCAAGCTTGATAAAGATGAAAGTGGTAAGTGTGTAGACACTAAACTATATAGGTCTATGATTGGTTCATTGCTTTATCTTACTGCAAGTAGACCAGATATTTTGTTTAGTGTATGCCTATGTGCTAGATTTCAATCTTATCCTAGGGAGTCACACTTACTAGCCACAAAAAGGATCTTTAGGTATATTAAAGACACTCCCTCTCTAGGACTTTGGTACCCTAAAGACTCCACCTTTACTCTTCATGCTTTTTCTGATGCAGATTTTGGAGGTTGTAAAATAGATAAAAAAAGCACTTCAGGAACATGCCAATTCTTAGGAAATAGATTAATCTCATCGTTCTCTAAGAAACAAAATAGTGTAGCACAATCCACAATAGAAGCAGAATATATAGCAGCTGGTAGTTATAGTACTCAAGTGTTGTGGATTAAACAACAAATGAAAGACTATGGTATAGACATGAAGCAAGTCTCAATCAAATACGATAATACCAGTGCCATTAATCTCTCTAAAAATCCAATTCAACACTCTAGAACTAAACATATTGAGATTAGGCATCATTTCCTTAGAGATCATGTACAAAAAAGGACATATAATTCTAGAATATATTGATACTTTACATCAAATAGCTGATATCTTCACCAAACCTCTTGATAGAGATAGGTTTTGTGTTCTTAGAGGTGAATTAGGACTCATGAATGTTCCTTGAGATTTATTCCCTTCAAAACTTTGATTTCAAATTGATTTTCAATTGATTTTTCAACTCATTTTGTAGGCAAAAAGTTTGAGAGATCGATCTCCTATCACTATAGATCGATCTTCATGCTCCAAATTGGCCTAAAGCAGTAAGGTTCAGCTAAGCAGATCGATCTTCTATCCCATAAGATCGATCTCCTTAAGCTTCTGTATTTCACAGATCGATCTCAGCATTTGGCAGATCGATCTCTTTGAGCTTCTGTATTTTGAAGATCAGTCCCATAAAACATCAGATCGATCTTTTCGATGTCCTTAGCTATGGATTATAAATACTGCTTCAAAATCCCCAAAATCCCAAATTTTCAAATCCCTAACCCTCTGTCTCGCCTCCTCCTTCGATTTTCACTCCCAGATCGATCTTGATAAGGTTCTCGTCTAATCTTTTCATCAATCTTTGTTCTAGTAACCTACATTGTCGCGTTTTCTTCAAAAATTTCTTTTTTTTGTTGAAATCATCATTAGGGCAATTCTTAAACTGTTTTATTGCCTAGGTTTCTAGAGAACTATTCAAACTAGTGCCTAGGGTGTTTAAAACAATCTTAGAGTGTGTTTAGCTAAATTTTTTAGTCTACAATCATGCCTCGTCTTAAGAGAGTTTTAACCAAAGATCCCAAACCACCTAGACAAACATCAAATGTTGATAGAGGCTCATCCTCCCAACTTCAAATTGCTCCTCCCTCTTCTGTCACCACTTTTAACAGGTGTTTTCAAACACCTATAAAAAGGAAATGATATGAAGAGTATTTCTCTACCATGCCAAAAAAACACTAGAGAACAATTGATTTTTCTTTCCTTAATCGTATAGATTTCCCCTATCTGTCAAAAATGGCAGAGTTTGGTTGGCTTCCATTCCTTAAGATAAACACCCCGGCACCTCCAAACATTATTAGGGCCTTCTTCTCAAACGCCGAGTTTATATATGACCCTGACGATACTTCTAAGATTTTAGGATTCAAAACATTCGTCATGGCCAAAACGATCTCTGTAAACACAACTCTATTAGCCCGAGTGTTTGGGATTGAAGATGTTGGGCTAACTGATGAAGAGGAAGAGGTACCCCTCGAATTTAACTTGCTCCGGGATAAGGCTAGTGACCTACCAATGCACCCTAGCTTACTACACCTTATAATCTCGTGGAAGCTTAGACCTTTCGGTACCCATCATTCCACAGTCAGGAAACTAGACCGTTTTTGGCTCCACTACCTTCACACTTCTCAAAACTAAAAACCAAATCTAGTCCACTTCATCTACGAAGACTGGCTGAAAATCATACGTAGACAAGCCTCTACAATAGTCTTCCCGCAACCGCTTGCATACCTGCTCTAATGACTCGGGGTTGATTGATCTTGTGAGACTGGTGAAGTGCCTTCTGCAAAAAGTGTCTTGAACATTGGCACACTTCACCATATGGGGTACTACAAGGACTTCCAAGAGCAATAGAGGAAGAAATAAGAAATCCATCATAAGGCAGCCATGGAAGAGGATCTACCAGCTGAGCCTACCGCCTCGACTACTGAAGTTCCTTCTTCATCGACTACTCAGCCTACTGGACCTGCCTCATCTTTCGACGGGATGGAATCAATTATGGCCATGGTTATGGAGCTTCACAGGAAGATGAATGAAGGCTTTGCAAACCTTCATGCCACACAGCAAGCCATGTTCAATGAGTTGTAGGTCACCCGCACTCGAGTCGAGGAACTTTTGGAGCGATTTCCTCCTCCACCTTAGGACATGCTTGATTAGATTGTTCTAGATGCATTGTTATTTTGAAACATGTTTGAATGATTATCTTTTGAAATGACAAAATCTATTTTGAAACATGTGTTAATTTCATGCTTAGTAATTTCCTGATATATGATACATGGTTTTATGACTTGATTGCCATTGATATGACAAAAAGGGGGAGAAGAGAATATATTAAGAAAACATGTTTAAAGGGAGCTTAAATTAAAGAGGAGTTAAGGGGAGCTTACATTAAGGAGGAGTTTTTGAACAAAGAGGAAGTTTTTTCAAACCAGAGAATTAGATGCATAATGCTAAGGGGGTAACTAAACATGTTTATAAAATTAGTTTATTGAATAAGTTTTGTCATATCAAAAAGGGGGAGATTATTAAGTTAATAAATTTTGAAATGACAAAACAATAATTCAATAATGGACATTATAAACTTAGAAATGCTTTAAACATGTTTAGAGTTTATTTAAATACATATCATTACCATAAACTAAGTATTTAAGGATACGAGATCGATCTCATGAGATGAGGATTGATCTCCTAGCTTTTCAAGTATGAGAGATCGATCTCATGAGAATATGAGATCCATTTGTAAAAGGATTAAAAACTCAAAGAGCTTGTATAAGATGTTGAGGAAACAAAGATCGATCTATAGGGGTTATAAGATCGATCTTTAAATTACAGAATGCCTAAGAGATCGATCTGGTCTAGGAAGAGATCGATCTCCTCTAAGACAAAGGCTAAAGGTATTAGATCGATCTGTAGATCGATCTATGTTCAAACAGAGAGTTTATGAGATCGATCTCCTGTGGATAGAGATCGATCTCCTCAAAGTCAGAGAGTTTAGGAGATCGATCTAGGGTGATTAGAGATCGATCTCCTCTCTACGAGAATGCTTGCTAGATCAATCTGGAGATCGATTTTGCTCCAAACAGGGAGATTAGAAGATCGATCTGATGGTTCGACAGATCGATCTTCACTAATATTTTTCAAATTATAAGATCGATCTCAACAAATATGAGATCTATCTCTATGCTTTAAGTTGCTTTGTAATTGCAGGAATTTAAACTAAGAAATCGATCTGGTCATGATGGAAGATCGATCTGGTACCCTACTGGAGGCTCCCAACGGCTCTTTCTGCAAAATCTTCAACGGGAAAAACAACATTAAATGCTCCAACTACCAATCCTGCTATATAAAATCAAGCATTGAAGACACTGGAAATACAGAAACTTATCCTGCAAATTCTGTATATTCTCAAGAGATCTTTTCTAACATTCTCTTTGTCTTCAACATCACATTAATTGTATTGTGTGAAAGAAACCTTGTATAGAAGTTATTTTTCCTACCCTCAAAAGAAAGCTTTACTTTGTATTCATCCTTAATTCAAGAGAGAAGAGGAGAGGTCCTCTGTGAGATAATTTTGTAAATGGTGAATATTTGTCTATGTAAAAAGGGGTAGAGAGGTTATTCCTTAACCTGAAAAAGGGTGTTTGTATCAGCTATTGATTAGTGAAAGAAAGCGCTTGACAAGGAGGTCAAGAAGAGAGGACGTAGGTAAGAGATTGGCCAAACCTCTATAAATTACTGAGTTTGCTGCTTCCTTCCCTTATCTCCTTTAATTTATTGCACTGTAATTTATTGATTATTCTTTGATTGCTTGAAATAAGGTTCAACTAAGTTTAAATTTAGCATTATCATTAGAAAACCGATTCACCCCCCTCTCGGTAGAGCCAACAATCTGGCATTCATATTTTCCAGATTTTCTATAGTTTTCTATAGCAACTCATACCAAACAACCTTCAATTTGTTGCCATAGTCATTTCTCCATCCAACCACCTTTAAGACTTGAAAATGATATTCATTCATACTTTATGCAAATTAAAACATGTGTGCATTCATTGTATAACCAAAGGTATACACTTCATGACTAAATGGAAGTACAAAGGTTTGTGCAACTCATGCAACTTCATTCCACTCACATTCATCACATACAAAACTTCATTTCTTCATATTCATACATAATGAAACTTATATGTACATCACAACTCTTATTACAAGTGTACATTGAACTTATGGACTTTACATCACTTATGCTTTACATTACAAGTACATCACCATACTTATGAATTCATAATTACTTGATCCAAAGTCATCCATATTATACTTCCATTTACATTTATATACAAAGTTATACATATATGGGGTCTCGCATTCTCCCTCACTTAGAAAATTTGATCCTCCAAATTGGAACCAATCACTTTGTGAATAATTCAGGATACCTCTCCCGCAAACTCTCCAATTCCCATGTGGCTTCTTCCACCGTGTGATGTTGCCAAATAACTTTCACCAAGGGAATTATCTTTATCATCAACACTTTCTCTTTTCTATCCAATATTTGATCCGACTTCTCAATGTACGTCGTGCTTTCATTGAGCTCCAAAGGCTCATACCTTATCACATGCGCCGGGTCTGGGTGATACTTCCGTAACATAGATACGTGGAAGACGTTATGTACACTCGCTAGCTCGGGTGGCAATGCTAGCATGTATGCCTTATCTCCCACTTTATCAAGTATCTCAAATGGCCCTATATACCGAGGGGTCAACTTGCCCTTCTTACCAAATCTCATAATACCCTCCAAAGGAGAAACCTTCAAAAACTCTAACTCACCCACATTAAACTCTAGTGGTCTCCGTCTCCTATCAGTATAACTCTTTTGTCTGCTCTTAGCTATCCGTAACCTCTCACAAATCAACTGGACATCCTCAGAGGCTTGTCTAACCAAGTCAGGAGCAAAGATCTGTCTGTCACCAACTTCTTCCCATCTAATAGGGGAACAACATCTACGCCCATACAATGCCTCATATGGTGCCATCTCGATACTCACATGGAAACTGTTATTATAGGTGAACTCTACGAGTGGTAAATGGTAATCCCAGGAGCCTCTAAAATCCAATGCACATGCTCTTAACATATCCTTCAGGGTCTGTATAGTCCTCTCTGACTGACCATCTGTTTGAGTATGAAATGCGGTGCTAAAACTTGACTAGGTCCCCATTGCTTCTTGAAAATGTTTCCAAAAGTGGGAATTGAAACGGGCATCCCTATCAGAAACAACGCTCATTAGAATTCCATGTAGCCTCACTATCTCGCGCACATACAAGTTCACTAATTGGCTCAGAGTATCGGTAGCTCTCATAGCTAGAAAGTGGGCTGACTTCGTCAATCGATCCACAATAACCCATATGGCATCATGACCTCTGTGGGTCCTTGATAATCCCATCATAAAATCCATGGTGACAAGCTCCTACTTCCAAGTCGATATCGGTAAAGGCTGTAATAACCCTGTAGGCTTCTGATGCTCTACTTCACCCGCTGACAAATAAGACACTTAGCGACATATTCAGCAATGTCTTTCTTCTTCCCGACCACCAATAAACTTTTCGCAGGTTTTGATACATCTAAGTACTCCCTAGATGTATCGTATACCTCGATGAGTGAGCCTCTGTCAAGATCAACTTCTTGACCTCTGGATCCTTGGGAACACATACCCTACCTCAGAACCTCAATAATCCATCTGAACTCAATTCAAAGTTCGTCTCTATACCCCCTCTATATCTGCCTGATGATGTCACTACACTGCTGATCAATTCGTCGAGCCTAACGGATTCGATCTACCAGATTCGGTTCCAACTGCAGGCTAGCTATCATAAAGCCACTATCAGTGTCAGGTGGGGTCATATCCAAACTGAGGTTCGTAAACTGTTCAGACAGCTCGTGTTCCCTGATCATCATAAATGACACCAACCCGAGATGCTTTCTGCTCAATGCATTAGCAACTACATTCACTTTGCCCGGGTGGTACAAGATCTCACAATCATATTCTTTTAAAAGCTCGAGCCATCTCTTCTGTCTCATATTCAACTCTTTCTATGAGAACAGGTACTTAAGGCTCTTATGATTTGTGTAAACCTGAAATCTTTCACCATTGAGATAGTGGTGTCATATTTTCAATGCAAACACTATGGGCACCAACTCTAAATCGTGGGTCAGTTAGTTTCTCTCATGACCCTTTAACTGTCTCAATCCATATGCTACTACCTTTCCATCCTGCATCAATACACAGCCCAATCCTTAGTGTGAAGCATCCGTATACACCGAGAAACCTTCTGGGCTGGTAGGAATGGTGAGAATTGGAGCTGTAGTTAATCTCCTTTTCAACTCTTGAAAACTTTCTTCGCACTTATTGTCTCACATGAATTCAACATTCTTCCTCGTGAGACGTGTCAAAAAAGCAGCTAATCTCGAGAATCCCTCCACAAACCTTCGGTAATATACAGCTAAACCTAGGAAACTTTTGATCTCTATCACTATCTGGGGTCTTTGCCACTGTATCATTGCCTCAATCTTTGATGGATCCACTGACACACCATCCTTCGATACTATGTGACCCAAAAAAGATATCTGTTCCAACCAAAAGTCACACTTGCTGAGTTTAGCGTACAACTTCTTCTCTCGGAGGGTCTGTAACACTATCTTTAGATGTTGATCATGCTCCTCTCTAGATCTTGAGTACACCAGTATATCATCAATAAACACAATAACAAATCAATCCAAGTACTAGTGAAATACCTCATTCATCAATGACATAAAAGTTACGGGAGCATTCGCTAACCTGAATGACATAACCATAAACTCATAATGTCCATACCGGATGCGAAAAGCTATCTTGGGTACATCTCTATCTCGAATCTTTAACTAATGATACCCAAATCTCAAATCTATCTTAAAAAAACATGTCCTCCATTAAGTTGATCCAACAAGTCATTGATACGTGGAAAGGGGTACTTATTCTTGATGGTGGCCTTATTCAACAACCGGTAATCTATACACAATCAAAGGCTTCCATCCTTCTTCCTTACAAACAGAACAGGTACTCCCCAAAGTGAGACACTCAGTCTAATGAACGCCTTCTCCAGCAACTCCTGTAACTGCTTCCTTAATTCTTCCAACTTAACTTGAGCCATTCTGTACGATGGCTTGGATATCGAATTTGTACCAGGTGCCAAATCTATACAAAATTCCATCTCTTTATCTGGAGATAACCCTTGTAATTTATCCGAAAAGACATTAAGAAATTCCCTAACCACTGGGATGTCTATCAACTTCGGACATGCCTTATCCATCTTAATCACATAAGCAATGAACCCTTCACAGTATTCTTTCCACCATTAGTAACACAATTCATCACATACACACATATAATTGATAAACAAATTCATCTCTCCAATATAATGTATTAAGATCATACTTTTTTATTTATATTGAACATATCCTTCATTTCATTTCTCAAAACTTACAACAAGATTATCTATCTCTGGAAAAGTCAGCATTCTAGCACAACAATCCATAACAACATGGTTTGCAGCCAGCCAATCCATCCCTAGGATTATATCAAAATCATTCATATTTAATAAAATTAAATTAGCTGCCATTTCTTTACCTCATATCCTCATCTTACAATTTATATATACATGCTCAGTCAATTGACTATCATTCATAGTGGTAGATATCATCAACATCTTATCTAGCAGTGTGGGTTTTACACGCTTCAACAATTTACATGCAAAGGATGGCGATGCAAAGGAATGCATGGCACCAAGATCAAACAATACAAACGGTTCTAAATCAAAGATTTGGATGGTACCTTTAACCATATCCAAAGACTAATCCGCAGTGTCCTGGTCCAGAGCATGCACTCGTCCTCTACTCACACCCATTGTCTGCTTCCCCTTTTCCTCAACTGTACCCTCCTTCTCGAAGCAACTGTCCCAATTAGAGCTCTCTCTGGCTCTCTGTCCTTCTGTGGGGCTCTCTCTGTCATCTCTAGGAAATCGTAGATTATGTGCCCTGGTTTCCCACATCTAAAGCATATTACAGGAGGTCCATAGCATGGTCGAGTACCATGGCAACTACCACACTTGCTTCACTGCTTTGTAGTAGGCTGTGGCCCTCCAACCATAATTCCCTTAGCTGGAGCTATGGCTGGGTATATGGGAGGATTAACTGTCCTCTCCCGGATCTCCTCAATCTCGATCTCTTTTCAGAAAACCTCTTGCTTCCCTTATAACTGAAGCCTCTATCCAGCACTGGTCTCTTCTTATCTTTATTCCTCCCATTACCAACCTTCCCGAACTCTGAGGCGATTCTATCAATGTCTTGTTCACATAATTACGCCTTGCGCACAGCCTCCTCGTAGGTCGATATATCCAATGGAACCAATCTGGACCTGATGGTTGGTCTCAGTCCATCCACAAACGTCTGGATCTTCTCGACCTCATTACCTATCATATTAGGGTCATATATGCCCAGGGAGATAGAAGTCGTCTCATACTCATCCACCGTCCTACTCCCCTGGATCAGTCGTAAAAATGGCATCTTCATCTTTCGCTGTGCAGTATCCGAAACATATTTCTTCGAAAAGCCTCTAAAAATACATCCCAGCTAATCTCTGTATGTCGAGCTCTCAAAATAGGCCTGGTGGATTTCCACCAATGTTCTGCTGATCTTTTCAGTATGAATGCGATAAACGCTACCATCTCGATAGTAGTGCACTCGAAGAACCCATATAACTTTTTAATTTCAATTATCCAATCCTCTGCAACTACTGGGTCCTTAACTCCACTGAAAGACGGTAGTCCAAACTTCTAGAACTGCCGTAGCTTGTCCAAATCACAATCGTAACCCCAGCCTCTATAGTACTGTGGTGTAACAACAGGTGTAGGCATATCCTGTGCGGGTAAGGGTGTAGGTGTATCTGTCGTCTGAGGTATCTTGGCTGGTCATGCCTGTGCCTTAGGAACTGCTGCCTGCTCGGCATCACCCTGTGTAGTGGGACTCTGTCTGCCTCCAACTCCAAGCAACGATTGAGTGACCAACTCTAAGATCATCTCTATGTTCCACTCAATCCTCGTGAAGTATGCCTCAGTACTCTCAGGTCTCTCCTTTGGACCCTGTGGAGCATGCTCAACCTCAGCCTCAGCCTCCACCTCAATCTCTTCCTGAGCCTCTTGTGTTTCTGGCCTAACACTACCTCCAGGCCGACCTCTACAGCCTTGAGCTTGCGCTCTCGTCCCTCTACCGCAACTGATATTATGCATAATGCTCAATTTTCTACATTCACATCAATTTCTTAGTCAACCCATCGACACTCACAGTTGTATCAAAAAAAGCACAGTAAAATGAGGATGTAATTTTCCATCTTTTTAAGTGATTTTAGACACTGACACACGTCAGACCAACTCAGCTCTGATACCAACTTCTGTCACGACCCTCAACTTACCAAAAATTAGCGTAATTTTTTTACTTTTCATACATTATTTATTATTTGTTCTTTTCTTACCTCGATTGTGATCAGCTACACTCTCAAACAGTTGGGTTGTGTGTCAGTGTCTGCCTCATCCTACCATAAATGTTTAATTTGCATTTTAATCTAAAAGTAAACACTTATATAAATAAATTAGAGTTGTTGTCTACATGTGTTTACACTGTTTTACATCCCCAATAGTTACATACAAAATGCTACTGCACTATAGAAAGTTTAGATATAAAATTACATCAATGTGTATACCTTACGCGATGGGATGCAGTGGATATCAAAAGGGAAACCTCAAGTCGCCCTCAGTCTATACTTAATGCTCTGTAGAGAGGGAAAAATAAGGGGGTGAGCAAACAACACGCTCAGTAAGGCACGCATACGAACAAGTAGATACAGCACTATCTACGTGATCATGATGCCATGCTCAAAACAATACACTTTTTCATTCACACCTAAAAAAGCATTAGTTTGTGTTTGTGTTAATGGCATGTAAAGCAAATCATGCTATTTAGTTCAGTGCACAAATCAAATTCAAGCATGGAAAACCAACATGCATAATTCACAATTAAAGCATGAAAAATCATCATGCATCAGTGCACTTTAAAGCCATTATCAAACTTTCTCATCTCATAAAATAAACAATTATCAGGACTCAGCCCCTCCCTCGGATTGTCCTGACCCATAAAGCATTTCAAACATGGATTCATTTCATAAATAATAGACATGTGAGATAGGCAATATAACAGGGAAATCTCCTCTAGGACTATGGCCATATCCTATTATCCCAGGCGACACTGATAAGGTGTGCGGGGTATCACCACTATTTACTTTCACATGGGAGGTGGATCACGTCCAGCCCGTCGGTCCATAGCAGATCTAAACATCGTCCAAAGACGGCATAACATAATCTCAACACGGTATAACGTACTCCATGCTACTTGCACGGTACAGCGTACTCCGTGAACATATATCAACACATCATATCACGCCACATCTCAAATACACATGCAAGCTTATTTAATCAGTGCAACACCCAGTCTACTTGAAGCTCCTAGCACAACAATCAACATGTCAAAACCCAAGTGCAAGTAATCTCAAGCGCGACAATAAGTATGGTGGACATCTAATGCGAGCTACGCTCCAGCACCATGTCAAAACCAGTATAAAATATGTGCGAGCTAAACTCCAACAAAACACCCTACAAATCCATGTGAAAAACTAGTATAAGCTAAGCTTCAGCACTCATGCGTATAAAACACATCAAATCTCGTGTGAGTTATACTCTAGCACGCTTTCATTCTCACGACATCCATGTAGGTGGCTCAATTCTTTGCAAAACATGGTTATCAACCAAATCAAATCATTTCTTTTACAAATCATTTCAAATGTTAGCCAACCTACCAATCACTTACTAAAAAGCAACAAAATAAGGTTTTCAAAGCATCATGCTTTTGTTTTCATACACATTTCTCAAAACCCAACTCCTTGCCCTTCAATCACCCAATTTCATTTCCTAGTATCACATGCACTCTAGCAAAACATTATCACCCTAAATTGCACACAGATATCTCTAAGAGTCCACACAATTCCCTTACCTCAATTTACTCGGGGTGCGACTCTCTTCCTTTACGCTTCTCGCGCTCTTGGCTCAACTTGCTCCGGTGTATCCTCGAGAGCTGCAAATCATTCATCCAAACACTTAAGTCAATGTTTCTAACTCTCATTCAACTATGCATTTTATCCAATGCCTTAAATACTCATTTTACTCTTTTTAGGTAAGTCTCACAATTCATTCCTTAACACCATCTTAATTTCATTCCCACATTACCATTATCACCTTAAAATATCTCATTCATCATTAATACCTCTACACTTCAATTTCTCACACTAACCCATTTCTAGGTTATAATTGTTTCATGGCATTCTAGGTAGTTCTACCATTAATATGCACACCAAATTAACTTCATAATCAATAACTAAATAAATGTACTTGGATTGGTGCACTAGAAACTCACCTCTTTGGATTTTCTCCTTGGTCCAAATAGAAATGCCCCTTTGTTCCTTAAATCCAACAAATGGAGAAATACCTCCAAGCTATGTTGTTCTTCTCCTTGATGTGAACAACTTTGTGTCTAATAGCCTTCCCTCAAATCTTTTTGAAAATGGGTTGATTTAGAGAGAGAAACTAGGTTTTTAGATTGCAAGATGGAAAATTTGGTTGTTCCCGTGAAATACAGATTTCCCTACCCTTATTTATAGAAATTGCTTCATGAGATCGATCTGCATTGGAAGGAGATCAATCTGGTCCTCTTAAAATCTCTCTTTTTCATGACATTTTGAAGGAATGAGATCGATCTGTCGAAGGCTTGAGATCGATTTATCTCAGGCAGAGAGTTAAGGGGATCGATCTGTTTTGGGAGGAGATCGATCTGCTCTAACTCGAGAGCTAAGGAAATCGATCTGCTTGCCTTAAAATCGATCTTCTCCTTACAGAATGTTTAACAGATCGATCTGGCTCCATTGGAGATCGATCTGCCTTGTTCCATTGCTCAAATAAGAGCATTTTGGCTCTTCCAGACCGATCTCTCATCCTATGAGATCGATCTGGCATTCGTATTTTTTAGATTTTTTACAGTTTTCTGCAGCAACTCATACCAAACAACCCTCAATTTGTTTCCATAGTCATTTCTCCATCCAACCACCTTTAAGACTTAAAAATGATATTCATTCATACTTTATGCACATTAAAACTTGTGTGCATTCATTATATAACCAAAGGTAAACACTTCATGATTAAATGGAAGTACAAAGGTTTGTGCAACTCATACAACTCCATTCCACTCACATCCATCACATATAAAAGTCAATTTCTTCATATTCATACATAATGAAACTTGTATGTACATCACAACTCTTATTACAAGTGTGTACATTAAACTTATGGACTTTACGTCACTTATGCTTCACATTACAAGTACATCACGATACTTATGAATTCATAATTACTTGATCCAAAGTTATCCATATTATTCTTCCATTTACACATATATACAAAGTTATACATATATGGGGTCTCACACGAAGAGCTCCTATCACTAGGCTCCTCTCTTCTTCTTACACTGCAGCTCCTCTAACCGGCACCTCTAGGGAGCTACCCAGCAACCATGACTCAGTCCTGCTCAGTTCTTGTTCGAGGCACCACGGCAGCCATTCCAGCTTACTAGCACACTGTTAACCAATCTAACATTAATCAACAGCAACCTAAACATCAAGTAACAGTTAGATTAATATATAGTAAAAAGATAACTAATTGAACAGTGCAAATAAATGAAAACAGAGCATAACAGAGTGGAAGGTTGGTCCCTATTCACTGCCACCAGTCCTTGCACATACCAAATTCTGCTAGCATTCAGTCCCGTAACCTTTCACCACGCCTTTCTTCCCATGTAGTACAGTGTCGGGACAGAAGTAAGATGCAGAAGCCACGTTCTTATCTTAACGAGTGTAAAACAAAGTAGTTCTTTCAATCGAGAAAAATGGTGGCTTATGTTATCAGCCAGCCTACCACTTTCCTCTAATCCAACTACAGACAACCGGGAAAAAAGGGAACAAAAAAGATAAAATGCAAACCGAGAACTAAAAAGAAATAAGGAATCTAAAACTAATCAAGGAAAAAAAAACTTTGCATAAAAAAATAAAACTTAACTGTGCCAAAGAGAAAGGTGCAAACCGAGAACAAACAATGGAAAAACAAGTCTTTTTTATTAAAACTTAAATATTAGAACAATAACGGAATGGAAACTTAGGCAAACCGAGAAGAAATGAAAATGGTGGCCGCCACCACACGTAAAAGCTTGAAAAGACTAAAGAAAAATAACCCTAAAATGTAGCATAAAAAAAAAACTAAAAGTACTTTATCGTAAAAACTACTTGATTTTCAATTGCTCATCATATTCTATTTATACACAAAATTAGGGGTACAATGGTAATTTTCAATCTTAGATGAGTTGGCATTGCTTAGCCACTTGTCTTCATTCCATTCGCTGTAGAGATGATATTTCCACGTCATTCATCTTCTAGTCAACTTAGTTGTGCGATGTGGCCCGGCGTGTGTCTTCCAGAAAGTGGGCACGGTATCCGTCGATCTTATCTTTTCAAGGTGAATAAAATACGAACACCTGACATCACACGTGTCCAGACGAATGGTGACTCTGACTGCGAAATGTTAGTGGTCCAGTCTCTTTTAGCTCATTTCAGCCCATTTTCTGCTAAAACCACTGAGTTTTATCTGAATTTAATTTATCTACAATCATGAGAATTTTAATTAAATTGAGAGGATAATTAATAAAATAATATAGGGATTAAAATAATTAATTAAGAAATTAAGCACAAATAATTCTATTTTAATAGAATTATTAGTAACAACCAAAAATAACACTTGTTGAGTTTAGCATACAACTTCTGCTCTCGTACGGTCTGCAATACAATCCTAAGGTGCTTCTCATGCTCTTCCTCCAATTTTGAGTATACCAAGATGTCATCGATGAAGACGATAACAAACTGATCTAGATATGGCTTGAACACATCGTTCATTAAAATCATGAAAGCTGCGGAAGCATTTGTCAATCCGAATGGCATAACCAAGAACTCATAATGGCCATATCGGGTCCTAAATGTTGTCTTGGGCACATCTCCACTCCGAACTCTCAATTGATGAAACCTAGATCTTAGATCAATCTTAGATAAGATGGAGGTCCAAGCTTCTAGAATTCTCGCAGTCTGTTTGCAATGCCCGTAGTTTCATACGTATCTATTATGAACCTAGATGTATATGTACATTGTTACATGTGTATAAATAATAAAAGATGCAAGGATTATGAATTTAATGTACAATTCATGATTTCAAATTTTCTGCACAAGATTCATTGCATATGAACTATACGGAATGGATACTATTAAATGTTGGTTGTGCACGGACTGTAAATTGAGGTATTAGGCAAATAAGGATGAATTACAAAGTAGAAATCTACAGAAAACAACAGAAATTGGGATGCAAGGGAAGAGCAAAACGATCTTCCATGAAGGAAAGATCGATCCCCTCTCACAAAATGTCAAGTATTAGTTCAATTGAATAGGGCAGATCGATCCCATGGGAAGACAAATTGATCTCTTTAAGTCTTGGCCTGGAAGAGATCGATCTCTTGCAAGGAAACAGATCGATCTCCCCTATACAAACAGATCAATCTCGTTAAGAATTGTGAGGAGAAGATCGATGTCTCACAAAAAACAGATCGATCTCCAAGAAGAATTTTGCTTACAACAGATCGATCTCATCAAGAAGAGCAGATTGATCTGGTAGTAGTTATGTTAGGTAAAAGGACTACCAAACCATGCAGAGATCGATCTCCACAAGGGACCAGATCGATCTCATGTCTCTGCATCTATAAAAAGGCCACGGGATTTCACTGCAAAATCGAGATCACTCTAAATCAACCCTCTCTTTCCACCATTTTCATCCAAAAATCCAAGTTTTCTCACTCTAAACATCACTACACTCCAGCCAAAATTTGAACAAGCTCAAGAAGGGAAAGTTGTTCCTTGAAGTAAGGAGAATGAGATACCTAAAAAGCACACTTTGGTTTGATCAAGAGGAGAAGAATAGACTACCACAAGTTTGGCTAAGGAAAAAGCTAAGCTAGGTAAGTTCTTCAACCCTCAAACTTTAAATGTGAGTTTCTAGACACCTTATGGGTTGAATAGCATGTGAAATATAGATAGAAATGATGATTGTAGTGATGAATGAGTAATATTAAGAGGGAATTCATGGAGAAATATTTATGGAGAAACTTAAGAGAAGATATAGTGATACTAGTGAAAAAAGTGAAATATCATAAAAGGCTTGAGAAGTGTGAATAGATAAATAAATGACAATGTGAATGTTTGGGAGAAGGAAAGGAAAATAACTTAATGATTTACACGTGTATATTTGGAATACGTTGAGACTTGATTAACTCGGATCGCGAATGGAGAAAGCGAGACGAAGGAAATACAAGTGCGATTCGAGGTAAGGGATTGTATGTTAGCGATAGAGATATTCGTAAATACTTTACAGTAATTTTAGTAGTTATGAAGCTAGTAATATTATGAATAGCTATTGAGCCATTATTGAATTGAAATGTATTATGATATAATTGTGAAAATGGGATGTGGGATGGAAAACAGCTTGACATGCATGTTTTTATTGTTTTTACAACTATAAGTTGTTTTTTTGACAGAGAAATGATGATGGATAGGTTAGCTAGTTTTACATGTTTAGCATGGAATGACATGCTACTTTGATAAAAATGATTTGAGTTTTGAAAAGGAGAAAAATAGCCCTCTATCAGATTTGAGGTATGAATTGGTGTTAGAGTCTTAGCTCACACCTGCTTTGATGATTTTAACTATGCTAGAGTTTTAGTCGCATATGTTTTCATGATTTGACAAACTGTGCTGGAGCGTAGCTCGGACGAGGTTTTATGACAATGAATTTGTGCTGGAGTTTAGCTCATACAAGTTATTTTTATGGTTTTATTATGATGATGATGTGCTGGAGCCTAGCTCGTACAATGATTTTTTAGATGATACAGTGTTAGGAGCAGTTCTCATATTGAGAGATATTGAGCTAGAGCCTTGCGATGACTGTGTGTCACACTGATTCTGCTCGCCTGGTATATGAGACATGGTTAAGGATGATATGTCCGTCGGTCTAGGGTAGATGGATTGGGTCCACAGCTGTACATTGAACCGTGTAGTTATCCATGGAATACTATGTACCATGCTGGGTGCACGTGGGTACGAGTATCACGTAGATGACACATGGCGTACATTATATCGTGAGTATATGTGATATGATAAGAAAGATGATGATGATGATGATGATGATGATGATGATGATGATGATGATGATGATTGAGATGAGCCGAAGGGTAGGACTGACCCATCCCCCTTCAAGCGAATGATGTCCTATGCACACCTGATCAGTGAGGACTAGGATCACTGACTATGGCCATATGTTATGGATATTTGTTTGCCTAAATTTCATACCTATCTCAGAGATAAGAGAAATATGACGAAATGAAATGTTTTGTGAAAAGAAAAGAGATATCATGATTTGATAAACATCCCGATTTTAATGCTTGTGTTGTGATAGCACTGTTTTATGATATGTTTCTTAAATAGAAATATCGAGCATTGGTTTTTATGAAAATTTCTGTGAGAGAAGATCGTTTTTAAATGCATTTTATGTTGATACTTTCATTTATGATGAAAGATGATTTTGTTAATCACACATGGGCTATGTAGATAGTACAGTATCTACTTGTTAGCATCCTTTTCCTTACTGAGCTGTGGTTTGCTCATTCCACTATTTTCCCCTCCAAATACTAAGAAGTAGAGCATTGCGGTAGTCTCCAAATCTTTTGTGTTGGTCAGCTCCTACTAGTTGATAAGGTATAAGAAATGTATACACATAAACCTTTTGTATTTATCGTATTGTATCGCACGATTATACCTTAAAAATGAGAAAAATTGTATGAGGGTGTTATTTAAAGATATTTCATATATATAAAAGATTTTGTACAGCTACACACTTGCCTGGGAGTTCGTGTTTTAAAATTTCAAATATTTCCACTATAAATGTATGGAATTAGTAGTTGCATCGACACACAGCCCAACCGTGAGTGGTATATGTATGGATGAAAGGCACCCGGAGTCGAGGTGTGACAGAATTTAGTATCAGAGTGTGGTTGGTCTGATGTGAGTCGCTATTTAAGACTAAGAAAATGTACATCCCCAAGTTACTGTGCGATATTTAGATACAAATGTGTATACAGAGCTGTTAGTGATCTAAGAGTTTGTTGTGAATATAGGAAAGACAACAAGCCTGTAAGTTATGCCTGAGAGACACCGCAAGAGGGGAGAGAGCTCACGAGCTCAAGGGCGAAATGATAGGACTGAGAGGCATAGTAGATCGTTCTCTAGTCATGAACCCCATGATTAAGTAGAGGCTTTCGATCCTCAGGTAGCCAGATAAGAGGAAGACATGCGTACGATGATGACCATGATGGATCAGATCATGTCTAGATTGAAGGGTATACCCGGCACAGCAGGACAGGCTACACCTACACAACCTGAACTCGATAGACCATGAAGTCCTTATATTCGACCAGTTTCTCCTCCAACAGCCCTGCAGCAGTATGATGATGATGATTTGGGGCATGGTTATGATTATGATATGGAGAGGTTGAGGCATTTTATGGGCTTTAAGCCTCCTTCTTTTAGTGGGGTAACGGATCTTGCAGTGGCTGAGGATTGGATATGTCGGATAGAGAAGTTGTTTGACTTTTGTAGATGTTCGGCTACAGAAAAAGTAGCATTTGCGGCCTTTGTATTGAGAGGTGAAACCGAGCACTAGTGGAAGTCCACCAGACCTATGTTGAGAGCTCAGGGTACAGTGATCACATGGGATATGTTTTTGGGTGCTTTTAGAGAGCAATATATCCTAGATACTGCTCGGCGTAGGTTATAAATGGAATTTTTGAATCTGACTCAAGGGAATCGAATGGTGGATGAGTACTAGTCACGATTCACATCATTGGGCCGGTATGATCCAGACTCTATTAGGAGTGAAGCTATTAGGGTCCGCAGATTTGTTGATAGACTAAGGCCTTCGATTAGAGCTAAATTGGCCCCATTTGACGCTGCTACATATAGAGAAGTTGTACGACGAGCCCAATTGTGTGAGTAGGACTATGACTTGCATATTTTAGAGTTCAGTTGGGGTAAGGACAAGGGTCCAAGGAAATTGGGAGTTGGTAATAGTATTAGGCTTAGACAGAGAGGTGCTGGTAAACGTCGGAGAGAGGCAGATGAGTCACAGAAGAAGGCTGCTAGACCTTTTATGCATCTGACTCCAACCTCAGCCAAGGGTATAGTGATTGGTGAACCTCGGCTGACTATTGATCAGTGCAGAGTATGTGGCTGATATCATGGTAGTAGTGTAAGACCCGAATTTAATTAAAAACACAAAATGAATGAGTATTTGTGAAGGGAAGTCGGGTTAAATTAATCTCGAACACGTGCAAGGGCAAAACGGTCAAAAGATCGAAAGTCGGAATAAATTCGATAAGAAAATTTAATTAAAAATAATGGATTTGAGAATCTTGATCAATAATGAAGAAATAATTAAATTTCGAGTCCAATTGATCAAGATCCGGAATTTTTAGAAATATCGAAAAGTCACTCGGGACAATATCCCGAAAATACGAAGAAATTATACCCGAAAAAGGGTTAAAAATATAATAAATAAATTAAATTAAATTAAATTAAATTAAATTGTTTGGAATAAAATAATATAATTGTAGATATTTTAGAATATTTTTGACTAAAATAATGAATATAATAATAATAAACTAATTTATAAATAATAATAAATAAAAATAATAAAAATTGTAAAAAAACAAAAAACAAGAGAGAAATCAGAAAACTATCGGGAGAGAGAAAGAAGAGAGAAACGGAACCGAGGAAGACCCGACCATCGGCGAGCCGTCCGGCGACCAATCGGCTAAGTGAGGGCCGAAAAAGGAAGAGGAGAGGCCGACGACCTCCCTGGTACCGGCGGTGCAGCCCACCGACGTCGGAGAATGCCGGATCAAGGGAGAGAAGCCGGGAGAGGAAAGGGGAGATTCACGGCGACCGACACCGATCTGGCCGACCCCACCCCCAACCGAGGCTTCCTCAGGCCCAGACGACGCGATCTGTGGTGGTCACGGCTGGCGAAAGCAACGGACGGCATCAGAATCGACGGAAAGAGGGAGAACCACCGACGTCGAAGAGGAGAACAGTCGGACCGACCACTTTTCGATGACCTCGTGTGAAACCGAGACCAAATCCGAGCTGCGGACGACCTCGCGGAGCTGCTGGTGTCGGAAGCCGGCGGAGAACCAGTCGGCAAGGCACCGAACCGATCGAACCGGAGTGAACCGGAGTTAACCGGATCGGTCTGAACCGGACTGAACCGGTTCAGCCAAGAAAGAAGGGAAAAAAGGAGAAAAAGAGAAAAAAGAAAAAGGGAAAGAATTTTCGGGGATACATCGGACTTCGGGTAAGTCGGTAAGAGGTCAAAAGTGACTATTTTGAATTCTGAGAAATTTATTTAAATTATATTTAATCAAAAAGTAACCCGAAATTAAATATTAATTGTGCAGCTTTACGACAAAGCCCGAACGAAAGCCGATTGAGCTCCGATTTTCGTATCCCGGATCATATTAGGTAAGTACATTTTAATTCCGACAATTAGAGTCCTTTAATACAGAGTTTCGATTATTTTACGGAATTATGGATTAATTTCGTATAGAAAGGAATATTTTTCGAAATTGTAATGTAATTGCCATAAATGGTATACGGGCTATCCAATGAGTTTGGAACGAAGCCCGATAATTATCGGTAAGCTGCATGAGCCCAGTAAACCCGAGAAAGGGATTTAATAAGTAAAAACGGGCTGAAAATGGGTCGAGGCCCATTAAGGTGCGATTGGGCCCAATAAGAGTAAATTGACCCAATTAGTTAAATCAACTGTAGTAAACAGGAGAATTATATTTATTGGGGTAAATTGACATGATAAATAATTATCTGCAGCCCCAAAGACTGGATTAGCAGCAAATCGGATCGGACGAGCCTCCGACAGTGGAATTTAGATACGCGCTCGACGAGAATCGAGGTAAGGGAATTTTGTAAGTGCATAGAGATACCTATACGTAATTTTGAGGGGAATTACAGGGTCTAGAATTACTTAAAGTATTTAGAAAATGAAATGATAATTTTACGAAAATCGGGGCTTAGATGAATAAAGAAAAAAGATGATTTTGCCCCTAGGAGTAAAATTTACAAAAAGGGTAGCAAGGCAGATAAATTACATGATTTCATGTTTTTAATGCTTTATATGAATGTGTTGCTTTGATTTAAGCAAATATGCACATAGGTTGGCTGTTGATTTCGTGAATTATACGAAAGGGTACCGGTTTGAACCGGTTACTATTTTAAAAGATGTTTTATAAAGATTGAGCCACCTATCATATTTACATGAATAAAAAGAGTGCTAGAGTCTTTCTCGCACTTAAGTTTACTGAATTATTTCTCAGGAAAAGCCGTACTAGAGCATTGCTCGTACGAGAAATTTGTGTGTGCAAAAAATCGTGCTGGAGCTTCGCTCGCACGAGATTTTAGATATCATGATATGCATAGCGTGGTGCTGGAGCTTCGCTCGCACTAGACTTGAGTTGACATGCATATAGTCATGCGGAAGCCTCCTGTAGACTGTGTGTCATAGAGAGTTGAGATGCTTGCACATATACTTTGAGACATGGGTTGGTTATCGACATAGTATTGGGGTGGATAAGACCTACGGCAGGCACCCCCAGACTATGATATGGGTCCACGGAGTACGATGTACCATGTATGTCACACGGAGTACGCTGTACCGTGCAGTCATGATGACTCGATGTTGTTACTTGATATTCTGGCGGGTAGGACTTGACCCCACCTCCCGTTGCAGTTGTGATGCCCTGCATACCGAGATCCGTGTAGCCTGGGATCACAAGGACAAAGTATGGCCATAGTCCTCGATTTTTCATACAGTAACCTACATACCTCACATGATATCATACGGTCTGAGTAGACCAGGACGAACCCGAGGGAAGGGTAATGTACCGATTTATGTTTTTAAAAGAGATGTGATTTAATGAATCAAGGTATTCCCGAGAGATAGGTTTGACCTTGATGAGGTTGTTTTATGATGAAACAAATGAGTTTTAACATGATGAATTTATGATGAAACTAATAAGTTTTAATGTGACGAGCATGAGATGTCATACATGATGATTTTTTCATGTTGACTTTATATATCGATTTCATGATTTCTCTTATATGATATATACATACATGTGGCATCGTTTAGTCATTCCTCATGCTCAAAATATAAAGGATTTTATATCACGACCTTATCAGCATGTAGATAGTATAGTTATCTACCTGCTTACATTATTGCCTTACTGAGCTGTTTATGCTCACCTTTTCATTTTCCACCCCACAGGGTATATTCAATAGAAGAGAGCGACAATAGTTTCGCATTTCAGTTATCCGCTGCTTCTTATCAAAATCAGGTATACACAATTGTATAATTTTTGTATCTGAACATATAGAGGCACAGTACTGTATATGGATGTAATATTGGGGATGTATTTAGTTCAATAAATTGATATGTAAATGAAATATGAAAATGGAATGGTAAATAGGTGAGAGGTGACAAACACCGAATCATAGCCCAACTATTTAGTAGTGTAACTATTCACGACGGGTAAGGAAATTAAAAAGCGAAAAATTTACTCTGATTTTTAGGTAATTTGGGTCGTGACAGAAGAGAATGGTATCAGAGCTGAGTTGGCCTGATATGAGTCGGTGTTAGTAGTTAAGTAAAATTACATCCCCATGTACTGTGCATTGTTTAGATACAATTGTGTATATCAAGATGGAACAGCAGCTAAGATTTTAGTTTCGAATGCAAGAATCTAGTTTTATAATTGATAGCCGCTATAGTAGAGGGGCAAGTACACATGCTCGAGGCCATAGAGATCGGCCTGAGAGTCAAATGAGTCGTCACATGAGACTCAAGATGAGAGTGAGGTGGAGGCTGACGTTGAGCATACTCCACAGGGTCCTATAAAGAATTCTGGTGACGAAATATTTCGGACACTACTTAAGGGGAAATTACAGGTGAAATTTCTTACACTGCCCATAGTCATTGGTTGATTGATGAGTATGAATCTCAGATTATATCCCTAGGCAAGTATGAACCCGATATTATGGGCAGTGAGAGTTGGGAAGCCCAAAAGTTCATGAAATGACTCAAATTGTCGATTAGAGTCCGATTGGCTCATTACCTATGTCGAGGCAGTACGCAGAATATAGTTGTGTGAATAATATCAGGTGTTGCACGTCTCTGAGATTGGGAAAGGTAGTAAGGGTCGAAATAGAGATAAAAGAGAATAGAAAATGACAGAGATGTCAGAGCGGGAAAGAGACCAATTGGTAAGACATTAGAGCTGATGAGTCACGGGGTAAGATTATTGGTAAGGCCCCAGTGCGTCCAATTTAACACTTATGAGCGGTATTGTGATTTGAGAACCCCAACCTGCTACGAAGCAGTGTAGCAGTGTAAGCAAAGTTAGCAGTGTAGGATGTGTGGTAGATACCATGGAAGTAGGGTCTACACCTACACCTTATTAACTAAAATAGGAGTTAAGTGTGGTAAGACGGACCATTGATTTTGATTGTACAAAGTTGGGCGAGATCGCCCCACAGAAAAGTAAAGAGACAGAGAAAAACTTCGTTAGTATAGCTGCAACGAAAAGGGAGGCCATAGCCGAAGAGAAAAAGGAAAGTAGGATATTGGACGGAGGCGAGTGTATGTCTTGGACCAGGACACTATTGATGCTTCATATGATGTGGTGAAAGATACCACACTAGTTATGAATAAAGAAATAATTATTTTAATTGATCCTGGTGCCACGTATATATTTATACCGCCTTCATTTGTATATAAGTTAGTAAAAGATGTGAATGCTAACACCCATGAGGACAATGCTGATAGTTAGTAACCTAACGAAGGAGGGTTAACTAATGAAATAATTATGAAGAAATTGTAAGTTGAAAATAGGGGTGAAAACATCACTGGAAAGTATACGGTAAGTTTTGACAAGTAATAAAAGGGGAGTAGCGATTGAAATTAAATGAGTAAATGATTGTACTCACGGAATGAGTAATGACAGAGTTGTTATATGTGATATACAAAAGAGATAAGTTTTGTGATAAATCCTGAATACAAAATCTATTGGAATAAGAGGCGTATGTAAGGTACGAATATCTCTAATACGTGAAGTAATTAGGATTAAAGCAATAAGTAGGGAATATAAATTATAACCAAGGATAGAGATGGATATAACCATAACCAGTCTATGTGGTTAAGTCTGAAGGTTAATAAAGGTATTTCAAAATACCTCCCCGCCTGAAGACTTGACAGCGTCTAAAAGTATATATATATAACCTATAACGTGAAATCGATCGTCGTAATAAAAACCTTTAGCATTAGGATACCTTTACTAAGACGATAAGAATATTAAAGATTCGACAAATCATAAAGGTTAACATAGTAAAATTTAATAAGAGCCGTTAAGATAAGAAAAGGAAATGACGCAGGTTAGTACCTGAAAACGTAAGCGATTTTGAAGGATCTAATACGCTTATGCGTAAATAAGTCAAGGATTGGACCGATTTGTAATCATCATTATCGATGATATGTTGGGTGTAGTTAAAGTCTAGGGCAAATTATAAGCAACAATTGGAAAATTGCTTTTACAGATGGCTGCTGCGAGTTCTAAAAAGGGTATACTTTGTTGGCACGTTTAACTAAGAAAATGTGGTCTTTGAATTAGATGATAAATAAGATGATAGATGTTACATGAATTTCGGTGTAGTGAAGTATGAACTGACCACCGTGATTAATTTCACCATACCCAATAGCTCAAGAGGTTCTCAGTGAGTATGGATACCTCAAAATAATGAATGAACTGTGTATTGATGGAAAAGGGGAAGATAGTCGATTATGAATCCAGATAAATCAAGAATCATGAAAGGACTATCCAGCCCATGATTTAAAGTTGACAACGATAGTGGTTGTATTGAGTATATGACACTATTATGTATACGGTGAGAAATTTCAGATATGCACTGATCATAAAAGCCCTGAGTATCTGTTTTCACAGAAAGAGTCGGATACGAGAATAAAAAGGATTAGAGCTTCTGAGGGATTATGATTGTAGAAATTGTACCACCCAGGAAAAGCTAATGTAATAGCTGATGCCTCGAGTAGAAAGAGCCTCGGGATGGTATTACATATGATGGTCAGGGAGCGTGAGCTGTTAGAGCAGTTGTAAGCCTCAGTAGTGATGTGATCCCTTCTGATGATGATAGTGATTGTGTGACGACTAGCCTGAGATTAGAACCGGATGAGAGTGCTCGGATTTGACAGGCTTAGCGTGATGATCGGCATGGTGTCGATAATGTAGGTCAGATTCAGATGGGTACAGTGACAGAGTTCACAAAGAGAGATGATGGCTTACTGAGGTTCAGAGATAGTATAAGTGCTCCCTAAGACCATAGTTGATGAGATTGTGATATTGACAGAAGCTCACTCTTCGGGATATACAGTGCATCCGAGAAGTAAGAAATATATCGAAATCTTAGAAAAGAGTATTGGTGGTCAGATATGAAAAGAGATATAATGGAGATTGTGGAAAAGGCGTCTCGTATGTCAGCAGAGTAAGGTAGAGTAAAAGAAGTTTGCAAGGGTATTGCAGTCTCTACCTATATTGACACGAAAATGGAAACAAGTTACCATGAATTTTGTGATGGCTTACAGAGGACCCCGATGAATCATAAGGCTATCTGGGTGATAGTCGATGGATTGATTAAGCCTACCCACCTTCTGATTTGGAAATCCCCAGATACTCTGAGTGTGTAGGCGAATTTATATGTATGGAAAATTGTAGAACACCAAGTATTTTCCAGGGAGCATGGTACAGATAAGGATTCCCGCTTCACTTCCCACTCTTGGGAACGTTTTTTAGGAAGCTATTGGGAATCTAACTGAGTGTTAGCACAGCTTTTCATCCTCAGACAGATGGTCAGTCAGAGAGGACTGTACAGGTTCTGGAGGATATGATGAGAGCATGTGCCATTTATCTTATAAGCTCCTGGGATGATCAGTCGTAACTAATCAAATTCGCCAATAATATCAGTTGTCACTTGAGTATCGAGATGACTTTAGATGGTATGACCGTAAGGGTTGTTTCCCCTATTTGGATAAGAAGAAGTGGGTGACAAATAGAAAATTGTTCTCGAATCGATAAGACAAACCTCTGAGGATGTTCAGTTAATTATGGAGGATTAAGAACACCTCAGAGCAGATAGACAAACTATGCTGATAAGAGACAGAAACCATTGGAATTCACCGATGGTGAATTAGTATTGTTGGAAGTTATTGGTCCTAAGGACGTAATAAGATTCGGAAAGAGATTGGACAAAGTGGGAGATAAGACCTGTAGGTTGGCGTTACCACCTAAATTAGCAGGCATCCACAATGTGTCCTATCTTATGATGTTTCAAAAATACTGTCCGGATCCAACGTATGTGATCAGGTATGAGCTTCAACAGTTTAGCTCAATGAAAGTATAACGTATGATTGGAAAAATCGATTCGGGTATTAGATGGAAGGAGAAAGTGTTGAAGTTTAAGATGATCTCCCTAATTAAAGTCCTTTGGTAGTAGTATACTCCGAAAAAGTCACAAGGGAATTATAGAGTATGATATGTGTGAAATATCCGGAGTGATTTACAGACTAACTTGGTTCTAATTTGGAGGACCAAATTTCTTAAGTGGGGGAGATTTTGTAAGACCTGAATTTAATTAAAAACACAAAATGAATGAGTATTTGTGAAGGGAAGTTGGGTTAAATTAATCCCGAACACGTGCAAGGGCAAAACGGTCAAAAGATCGAAAGTCGAAATAAATTCGATAAGAAAATTTAATTAAAAATAATGGATTTGAGAATCTTGATCAATAACGAAGAAATAATTAAATTTCGAGTCCAATTGATTAAGATCCGAAATTTTTAGAAATATCGAAAAGTCACTCGGGACAATATCCCGAAAATACGAAGAAATTATACCCGAAAAAGGGTTAAAAATATAATAAATAAATTAAATTAAATTAAATTAAATTGTTTGGAATAAAATAATATAATTGTAGATATTTTAGAATATTTTTTACTAAAATAATGAATATAATAATAATAAACTAATTTATAAATAATAATAAATAAAAATAATAAAAATTGTAAAAAAAAAGAAGAGAGAAATCAGAAAACTATCAGGGAGAGAGAAAGAAGAGAGAAATGGAATCGAGGAAGACCCAACCACCGGCGAGCCGTCCAACGACCAATCGGCCAAGTGAGGCCGAAAAAGGAAGAGGAGAGGCCGGCGACCTCCCTGGTACCGGCGGTGCAGCCCACCGACGTCGGAGAATGCCGGATCAAGGGAGAGAAGCCGGGAGAGGAAAGGGAAGATTCACGGCGATCGGCGTCGATCTGGCCGACCCCACCCCCAGCCGAGGCTTCCTCAGGCCCAGACGGCACGATCTGTGGTGGTCACGACTGGCGAAACCAACGGACGGCGTCAGAATCGACGGAAAGAGGGAGAACCACCGACGTCGAAGAGGAGAACAGCCGGACCGACCACTTTCCGACGACCTCGTGTGAAACCGAGACCAGATCCGAGCTGCGGATGACCTCGCGGAGCTGCTGGCGGCCGAAACCTACGGAGAACCGATCAGCAAGGCATCGAACCGGTCGAACCAGAGCGAACTGGAGTGAACCGGAGTAAACCGGACCGGTCTGAACCGAACTGAACCTGTTCAGCCAAGAAAGAAGGGAAAAAAGGAGAAAAAGAGAAAAAGGAAAAAGGGAAAGAATTTTTGGGGATACATCAGACTTCGGGTAAGTCGGTAAGAGGTCAAAAGTGACCGTTTTGAATTTCAAAAAATTTATTTAAATTATATTTAATCGAAAAGTAACCCGGAATTAAATATTAATTGTGCAGTTTTACGACAAAGCCCGAACGAGAGCCGATTGAGCTCCGATTTTTGTATCTCGTATCATATTGGGTAAGTACATTTTAATTTCGACAATTAGAGTCCTTTAATACAGAGTTTCGATTATTTTACGGAATTATGGATTAATTTCGTATAGAAAGGAATATTTTTCGAAATTGTAATGTAATTGCCATAAATGGTATACGGGCTATCCAATGAGTTTGGAACGAAGCCCGATAATTATCGGTAAGCTGCATGAGCCCAGTAAACCCAAGGAAGGGATTTAATAAGTAAAAACGGGTTGAAAATGGGTCGAGGCCCATTAAGGTGCGATTGGGCCCAATAAGAGTAAATTGACCCAATTAGTTAAATCAACTGTAGTAAACAGGAGAATTATATTTATTGTGGTAAATTGACATGATAAATAATTATCTGTAGCCCCAGAGACTGGATTAGCAGCAAATCGGATCGGATGAGCCTCCGACAGTGGAATTTAGATACGCACTCGACAAGAATCGAGGTAAGAGAATTTTGTAAGTGCATAGAGATACCTATATGTAATTTTGAGGGGAATTACAGGGTCTAGAATTACTTAAAGTATTTAGAAAATGAAATGATAATTTTACGAAAACCAGGGCTTCGATGAATAAAGAAAAAAGATGATAAAGGGTAGTAAGGCAGATAAATTACATGATTTCATGTTTTTAATGCTTTATATGAATGTGTTGCTTTGATTTAAGCAAATATGCACATAGGTTGGCTGTTGATTTCGTAAATTATACGAAAGGGTACCGGTTTGAACCGGTTACTATTTTAAAAGATGTTTTATAAAGATTGAGCCACCTATCATATTTACATGAATAAAAAGAGTGCTAGAGTCTTTCTCGCACTCAAGTTTACTGAATTATTTCTCATGAAAAGCCGTACTAGAGCATTGCTCGTACGAGAAATTTGTGTGTGCACAAAACCGTGCTGGAGCTTCGCTCGCACGAGATTTTAGATATCATGATATGCATAGCGTGGTGCTGGAGCTTCGCTCGCACTAGACGTGAGTTGACATGCATATAGTCGTGTGGAAGCCTCCTGTAGACTGTGTGTCATAGAGAGTTGAGATGCTCACACATATACTTTGAGACATGGGTTGGTTATCGACATAGTATTGGGGTGGATAAGACTTACGGCAGGCACCCCCAGACTATGATATGGGTCCACGGAGTACGATGTGCCATGTATGTCACACGGAGTACACTGTACCGTGCAGTCATGATGACCCGATGTTGTTACTTGATATTCTGGTGGGTAAGACTTGACCCCACCTCCCGTTGCAGTTGTGATGCCCCGCACACCGGGATCCGTGTAGCCTGGGATCATAGGGACAAAGTATGGCCATAGTCCTCGATTTTTCATCCAGTAACCTACATGCCTCACATGATATCATACGGTCTGAGTAGATCAGGACGAACCCGAGGGAAGGGTAATGTCCCGATTTATGTTTTCAAAAGAGATGTGGTTTAATGAATCAAGGTATTCCCGAGAGATGGGTTTGACCTTGATGAGGTTATTTTATGATGAAACAAATGAGTTTTAACATGATGAATTTATGATGAAACTAATAAGTTTTAATGTGACGAGCATGAGATGTCATACATGATGATTTTTCCATGTTGACTTTATATATCGATTTCATGATTTCTCTTATATGATATATACATACATGTGGCATCGTTTAGTCATTCCTCATGCTCAAAATATAAAGGATTTTATATCACAACATTATCAGCATGTAGATAGTATAGTTATCTACCTGCTTACATTATTGCCTTACTGAGCTGTTTATGCTCACCCTTTCATTTTCCACCCCACAGGGTATATTCAATAGAAGAGAGCGACAATAGTTTCGCATTTCGGTTATCCGCTGCTTCTTATCAAAATCAGGTATACACAATTGTATAATTTTTGTATCTGAACATATAGAGGCATAGTACTGTATATGGATGTAATATTGGGGATGTATTTAGTTCAATAAATTGATATGTAAATGAAATATGAAAATGGAATGGTAAATAGGTGAGAGGTGACTAACACCGAATCATAGCCCAACTGTTTAGTAGTGTAACTGTTCACGACGGGTAAGGAAGTTAAAAAGCGAAAAATTTACTCTGATTTTTAGGTAATTTGGGTCGTGATAGAAGAGTGCAAGAACAAGGGTGTTGACCCGAGTTCGAGCCTCTGGGGACGCGTCCAGTGGGAACAAAGCCGTGATGGGCTAGAGATGGGCTTGCCCCCCAGACCCAAAAGCGGACAATACGTGGAGTTACTGAGACCTGTAAGCCTGTGACCTGGTGTGGGGCGGGTAGCAGGGTTCTCACAAGTAGGCCTTGCCATTTTTAAGGTACATGATGCTTCAGATGTGGGAAGTTTGGGCACTATGTAAGGGATCATCTAGAAGCAGTTGAGGCAGCCCCGCCGAAGGGCAAGGAGCTAGAGAAAGTTCCTATGGTTGCACCTCCTGTAAGAAAGAGAGCCACGGTTGAAGAAAAAGGGAAGCAAGTTGTGGGTCAAGGTAGGGTGTATGTGATAGACCAGGCATCAGCAGACACCTCTCTGAGGTGATAAAAGGTGCAATTCTGGTTTTCGATTTGGAAGCTATAGCTTTATTTGATTCTGGTGCTAAGCATTCCTTCATATCGCCTGCATGTGCATCAAAGTTAACAGGTTTTGTAAAACCCATATACTTGAATAGGACTTTGCTAATAAGTACTCCAATGAGAGTTAGTCAATTAGCTGAACAAGTATACAAAGATTGTAAAGTGAGAATAGGAGATAGGTACACGACAGCTAATTTGATTTTGTTGAATATGTATGACCTTGATGTAATATTTGGAATGGATTGGTTAGCTACCAATCATGTTGTCTTAAACTGTCACTCTAAATTTGTTACATTTTCTTTACCTAAGAAATTTGTTGTAACATTTTGTGAGAAGTAATGAAATCCTGATTTTGCAACGAGTAAGTGTATTGGTACATAAATGACATAAATGTTGTTTTGAAGGTTTTATTACTTATGTAGCGGACTTGAACAAAACACATCCAACTATAGATGATATTCTAGTGGTTAGAGAATTCCCTGATGTATTTCTAGATAATCTACCAGAATTGCCACCAGATAGAGAAATAGAATTTGGCATAGACTTGGCACCGAGAACAGAGCCAATATCCAAACCACCTTATAGGATGGCTCTAATTGAACTAGAGGAATTAAAGAAACAGTTGCAAGATATACTAGATAAGGGGTTTATAAGACCAAGCGTCTCACCATGGGGAGCCCCGATATTGTTTGTGAAGAAAAGAGATGGAAGCCTCAGGTTGTGTATTGATTATCAGATGTTGAACAATGCTACCATCAAGAATAAGTACCCCTTGCCGCGCATTGATGATTTCTTGGATCAGCTTCGGGGAGCACAGATCTTTTCTAAGATAGATCTGAGGTCTGGGTACCATCAACTAAAGATTCAAAAGGAAGATGTACCCAAGATAGTTTTTCACACCCGTTATGGTCATTACGAATTCCTAGTGATGCCTTTCGGGTTGACAAATGCGCCAGCAGCTTTTATGGCTCTAATGAATGAGGTATTCAAGTCATACCTGGATCAGTTTGTGATAGTATTCATCGATGATATATTGGTTTATTCCAGATCCAAGAAAGATCACAAGCAGCACTTGAGGATTGTTTTGCAAGCCCTCCGAGAGAGAAAGTTGTATACCAAGCTTAATAAATGTGACTTTTGGCTAGAGCAGATTTCCTTTATGGGCCATGTTGTATCGAAAGATGGGGTATCGGTAGATCCATCTAAGTTTGAGGCTATTGTCCAGTGGGAACAGCCCAGAACTGCCACAGAGATCAGAAGCTTTCTGGGATTGGCTGGTTATTACAAGAGATTTATAGAGGGTTTCTATAGATTGGCTACTCCGTTGACTCGTCTTACGAGGAAGAATGTAGAGTTTATGTCGGATGAAGCGTGTGAGAAGAGTTTCAAGAACTTAAGCACAGATTAACCACCGCGCCAGTTTTCACCATTCCGAATAGCTCAGAGAACTACTTTGTTTACACAGATGCTTCACACCAAAGACTGGGCTGTGTTTTGATGTAAAATGGAAGGACAGTTGCTTATGGATCCAGACAGCTGAAAGATCATGAGAAGAACTACCCCACTCATGATTTAGAGTTGGCAGCCATAGTATTTGCATTGAAGATATGGCGCCACTACTTGTATGGTGAGAGATTTTAGATCTTTATGGATCACAAGAGTCTTAAGTATTTGTGCTCACAAAAGGAGTTAAATATGAGACAGGGACGATGGTTAGAACTCCTCAAGGACTATGATTATGAGATGTTATACCACCAGGGAAGGCAAATGTGGTTGTTGATGCATTGAGTAAAAAGAGTCTCGGGTTGGTATCATACATGATGGTTAGGGAGCACGAGTTGTTAGAAAAATTCACGAACCTTAGTTTGGATGTGACCTTACCTGAGATTGGTAGTCATTGGATTATAGCTAGCTTGAGATTAGAACCGGAGTTAATTGAGAGAATTCGGTAAGCTCAGCAGAATGATTAATGATTTATTGATGTAATTAGTCAAATTCAAAAAGGTGAGGGCACTGATTTTGTATTGAGTCCAGATGGACTACTAAGGTTCAAAAATAGATTATGTGTCCCTAATGATCAAGAGCTTAGGAAGTTGATTTTATCAGTGGCTCACTCATCGAGATACATAGTACACCCAGGGAGCAGTAAAATGTATCAAAATCTCTGAAAAGTATATTGGTGGTCCAGGATGAAAAGAGATGTAGCTGAGTATGTTGCTAGATGTCTCATCTGTTAACAGGTTAAGGTGGAGCATCAGAAACCTGGAGGATTATTGCAACCTCTACAGATACCGACGTGGAAGTGAGGACATGTCACCATGGACTTTGTGATGGAATTGTTGAGAACCCGTAAGAACCATGATGTTATTTGGGTTATAGTAGATCAGTTAACGAAATCGGTACACTTTTTAGCTATGAGATCTGGAGATACTTTGAGTGCATTGGCAAACTTATATGTACGGGAAATAATAAGACTGCATGGAGTCCTAGTGAGTACTGTTTCTGATAGGGATGCCCGCTTCACTTCCCACTTTTGGGGATATTTTCAGGAAGCGATGGAGACCCAATTGAACCTTAGCACCACTTTCCATCCTTAGATAGATAGTCAGTCAGAGAGGACTATACAGACTTTGGAGGATATGTTGAGAGCGTGTGTGCTGGACTTTAGAGGCTCATGGGAGGATCACTTGCCACTGATTGAGTTCGCCTACAACAACAGTTATCACTCAAGTATTGGTATGGCCCCTTATGAGACATTATATGGTCGTGGATGTCGATCGCCTATTGGTTGGGAAGAGGTTGGTGATAGATAGTTGCTCACTCCCGATTTGGTTAGACAAGCCTCAGATGATGTCCAAATAATTGTGAGAGGCTGCGAAAAGCTCAAAGTCTACAAAAGAGCTATGCTGATAGGAGACGAAAACAACTTGAGTTCGTTGTGGGTGAATCTTATTTTTAAAAGTATCTCCTTCTAAGGGAATAACGAGGTTCAGGAGGAAGGGAAAACTAAGTCCTCGTTACATCGGTCCCTTTGAGATTTTGCATAGAGTAGGAGATAGAGCATATATGCTGGCCTTACCACCTGAGCTAGCAGAGGTCCACAATGTCTTCCATGTTTCCATGCTCAGGAAGTTCCATCCGGATCCAGCACATGTAATTAACTATGAGTCGTTGGAGCTCAAGGAGAATATGTCATATGTAGAGAAATCGATCCGAATATTGGATAGAAAAGAGAAAGTGTTGCGGAACAAGTCGATTTCATTGGTTAAGTTCCTATGGCAACATCATACATCGGAGGAAGCCAGCTGGGAGTTAGAGGACCTGATAAAAGAGAAGTATCCCCAACTTTTTAAGGAATTAACTTAATTCAATTTGGAGGACCAAATTTTCTAAGGGGAGGAGAAATGTAATGCCCGTAATTTCATACGTATTTATTATGAAGCTATGATGTATATGTACATTGTTACATGTGTATAAATAATAAGGGATGTAAGGATTATGAATTTAATGTACAATTCATAATTTCAAATTTTGTGCACAGCATTCATTGCCTATGAACTATACAAAATTGATACTATTAAACGTCGATTGTGTACGAAATGTAAAATGAGGTATTAGGCAAATAAGGATGAATTACAAAGTGGAAATCTACTGAAAACTGTAGAAATTGGGATGTAAGGGAAGTGCATATCGATCTCCCATAAAGGAGAGATCGATCCCCTCTCACAAAATGTCAAGTATTAGTTCAATTGAATAAGGCAGATCGATCTCGTGGGAAGGTAGATCGATCTCCTTAAGTCTTGGTCTGGAAGAGATCGATATCTCACAAGGAAACAGATCGATCTCCCTTATACAAACAGATCGATCTCGTTAAGAATTATGGGGAGAAGATCGATCTCTTACAAGAGGCAGATCGATCTCCAAGAAGAATTTTGCTTGCAACAGATTGATCTCATCAAGAAGAGCAAATCGATCTAGTAGTAGTTACGTTAGGTAAAAGGACTGCCAAACCATGCAGAGATCGATCTCCACAAGGGACGAGATCGATCTCATGTCTTTGCATCTATAAAAAAGCCACGAGATTTCACTGCAAAATCGAGATCACTCTAAACTAACCCTCTCCTTCCACCATTTTCATCCAAAAATCCAAGTTTTCTCACTTTAAACATCACTACATTCCAGCCAGAATTTGAAGAAGCTTAAGAAGGGAAAGTTGTTCCTTGAAGTAAGGAGAACGACATACCCAAAAAGCACACATTGCTTTGATCAAGAGGAGGGGAATAGACTACCACAAGTTTGGCTATGGAAAAAGCTAAGCTAGGTAAGTTCTTCAACCCTCAAACTTTAAATGTGTGTTTTTAGACACCGTATAGGTTGAATGGCATGTGAAATATAGATAGAAATGATGATTATAGTGATGAGTGAGTAATATTAAGAGGGAAGTCATAGAGAAATATTTATGGAAGAGTAATGGAAAACTTAAGAGAAGATATAGTAATACTAGTGGAAAAAAGTGAAATATGATAAAAGGCTCAATAAGTTTATATAGATAAATAAATGACAATGTGAATGTTTCGGAGAAGGAAAGGAAAATAACTTAATGATTTACACGTGTAGATTTGGAATACATTGAGACTCGATTAACCCGGATCGCGAACGGAGTAAGCGAGATGAAGGAAATACAAGTACGATACGAGTTAAGGGATTTTATGATAGCGATAGAGATATTCGTACGTACTTTACAGCGATTTTAGTAGTTATGATGCTAGTAATATTATGATTAGCTATTGAGCCATAAGTGAATTGAAATGTATTATGATATAATTGCGAAAATGGGATGTGGAAAGGAAAACAGCCTAACGTGCATGTTTTTAATGTTTTTACAACTATAAGTTATTTTTGTGACTGAGAAATGATGATGGATAGGTTGGGTAGTTTTACATGTTTAGCATGGAATGACATGCTATGTTAATAAACACGATTTGAGTTTTGAAAAGGAGAAAAATAGCCACCTATCAGATTTGAGATGTGAATTGGTGTTAGAGTCTTAGCTCACACCTACTTTGATGATTTTAACTATACTGGAGTTTTACTTGTATATGTTTTCATGATTTGACAAACCGTCCTGGAGCGTAGCTCTCACGAGGTTTTATGATGAAGACTTTGTGCTGGAGTTTAGCTCGCACAAGTTGTTTTTATGGTTTTATGATGATGATGGTGTGCTGGAGCCTAGCTCGCACAATGATTTTTTAGATGATATAGTGTTAGGAGCAGTTGCTCACACTGAGAGATACCGCGCTGGAGCCTTGCGATGACTATCTGTCACGCTGATTCTGCTCGCCTGGTATATGAGACATGGTTAAAGATGATGAGTCCATCGGTGTAGGGTAGATGGACTGGGTCCACGGGCGTACGTTGAACCGTGTAGTTGTCTGTGGAATACTATGTACCGTGCTGGTTGCACGTGGGTATGGGTATCGCGTAGATGACACATGGCGTACATTGTATCGTGAGTATATGTGATATGATGAGGAAGATGATGATGATGATGATTGAGATGAGCCGAAGGGTAGGACTGACCCATCCCCCTTCAGGCGAGTGATGCATTGTGCACTCCTGATCAGTGAAGCTTGGGATCACTGACTATAGTCATATGTCGTGGATATTTGTTTGCCTAAATTCCATACCTATCTCAAAGATAAAAGAAATGTGACGAAATGAAATGTTTTGTGAAAATAAAAGAGACATCATGATTTGATAAACATCTCGATTTTAATGCTCGTGCTGTGATAACACTGTTTTATGATATGTTTCTTAAATAGAAATATCGAGCATTGGTTTTTATGAAAATGCCTATGATAGAAGAATGTTTTTAAATGCATTTTTTGTTGATACTTTCATTTATGATGAAATATGATTTTGTTAATCATGCATGGGCTATGTAGATAGTACAGTATCTACCTGTTAGCATCTTTTTCCTTACAGAGCTGTGGATTGCTCATCCCACTATTTTCCCCTCCAGATACTGAGAAGTAGAGCATTGCGGTGGTCTCCAGATCTTTTGTGTTGGTCAACTCCTACCAGTTGATAAGGTATAAGAAATGTATACACATAAACATTTTGTATCTATCGTATTGTATCGCACAGTTATACCTCAAAAATGAGAAAAATTGTATGGGGATATTATGTTAGGATATTTCAATTATATCAAAGATTTTGTATATCTACACACGTGCCTTGGTGTGTGTGTTTTAAAATTTCAAATATTTCCACTATAAATGTATGGAATTAGTAATTGCATCAGCTCACAATCCAACCATGAGTGGTATATGTATGGATGAAGAGCACCCGGAGTCGGGGTGTGACACTATCCAACTCATAACCATACCTCAAAGCACTTCCGCCCTGTCATGAAGCAACATGAGAAGGCGTATCCTGTACTAGTGGGGGTGTAGGTGTATCCGTAAGTTGTGGCACATGAGTTGGCTATGCAGGCGTACCAGGTGCAGCTGCCTCACTAGGCACAGTCCCTGTATCCTGCCCCTGTCCTCCTGGCATAGTCTGTGCCAGGAACTCCACTATGGTCTCAAGGCGACGCTTTAGTCTTGCGAAACGTGTCTTGGTACTCTCGGGTACCTTAGTGGGACCTGTAGTCTCATCACTGGCCTCAAGCCTACCTCTACGGCCTCAAGTCCTACCTCTAGCCCCTCTATCACGACTAGTATTAGCCATAATGGCTCAATTCCTATAGTTATAACCATTAATTAGACTGGTTCCTATCTCGTATACACAATTGTAATTGAACAAAGCACAGTACTATGGGGATGTAAACTTTCCTAATTACTAATACAGACTCACATCAGACCAACTCGACTCTGATACCATTCTATCACGACCTCCCCTCTCGTGACCTACCAAAAACCACTACAATTTTTTTTTCACATTTTACTTACCTCTCATTCTGTCATAACTCAACACCAAACAGTTAGGCTGTGATTCGATATTAGTCACCTCAACCACATTCATTCCATAACATACATACATATCAATACAATTATCTATTGTCTGTAAGTACTCTTTTGTTAAAAGTAAACTCATAAATTAAATATAAATACTTGTACACATACATCCCCGACCGTACATTCGTTTACATAACTGTGCTTCTACATTGTTCAGTACAAAACGTTTCAATTGTGTATACCTCTTGAAAGATGGATATGCAGCGAATCAAGGAATACCAGTCCTCAGCCGTGCTCGACTACTGGGAACGCTCTGTGGAGAGGAGAAATAAAAAGGGGGTGAGCTCACAGCTCAGTAAGGAAATCAGGCAAGCAAGTAGATAACCACACTATCTACAAAATACTATGCTTATGCCTTGAAATCATTTCCTTAACTATTCATATCTAAAGCATGTATCTTTATTTGAAACATTTATGCAATATACATATAGATACAAATCGTTAGTTATACAAACTGAATTCATGCTGGTTTAAAAATCTCTGCCGTTTATGCAAAACATTGCATTTCTCACGTAATTTCATAAAAATTCACATTTATCATGCCATTCAATTAAATCATAATAATAGGCATGTTCAAAAACATGGAAATCTGGGCATCACCCATCCCTCGGGTTACCCTTTTCACACACAAAGTCATATGTTCAGATTATAAAATCATGTGATAAGTCATTTAAGAAATCTCAAGTGATGAAACGAGATAGGCAACTACATGTTTCGAGATTATGATCATAACTCATTTTTCGTGAACCTAGGCTACATAGTACTCGGTGTGCGGGGTCTCACAATTGCTGTAACGGGAGGTTGGTCAAATCCTCTACCGTCAGCTCACAACTCAATCACATTGTGTACTCATGGTACAACGTACTACATGTGACATAGACCATACAAAGTACTCCATGGACCCAATCTCAAGCTCAGGGTGCTTACCATAACTCTTAGCCCTCATACATTGGATATACCTCACAGTCAGGGTGCTTGCCATAAGTCTTAAACCTCATACTATGGATAATATTTTCGATAGCCCTCGACCATATCTCAAAATATACACATGCGAGCATAAAGTCGATGAGACACACAGTCAGCACAGGCTCCCAGCACGACTGTTTCATGCTTTCTCCTTCAAAATTGGTACATGAGAGTAAACTCTCAGCACAACCATAACACAAGTGATATAAATCTAGTGCGAGCAATGCTCCCAGCACTATGTCATGTAAAAATCGAGTATGAGCAATACTCTCAATACTCTATAATGCATCAATCAATGAAAATTCAGTACGAGCAATGCTCCCAGTACTCTATCATGTAAAACTGAGTATAAGCAATGCTACCAATACTCTACAATGCATAAATCGCATTTAAAATTAAGTACGAGAATATACTCAAGCACTATGTGATGCATATCTCATAAAATATAGTGCGAGTGTTCTCTAGCATTAATGGTTTACACACAACCTGATAAATGACTTATTTAAATTGAATTTCACCCAATCAAATCAAATCGGCACTCAAGTGTGCTGTTTTCGCATATACATGAAAACATTAGCCATTTTATCCATACACATTCAAAACATGTTGAATTTAATCACCCAAATGCTTCCTAAGCTTTTTAACTTATCAAGTCCTACCGAACGTCTCTATACACGAAATTTCATAAAGCATATAGTTATTAAAATTCTATTCGAAATACATGTAGCTATCTTTAGCTACTTACGAAATTCCCTTACCTCGGATCATATCGTATGACCTCACTTCCTCGATACTGCTCACTCTCGCAATCCGATCAGCTTCCAATATCAACTTCGAAGCTTTTAATAATTATCCACATCAGTATACTTTAATATACTTGTTTTCACTTGCATGACTCTAAATCAATGCTTTTAACTCCTCTAAATGCCTCAATCTCATCACTTTCTCCCATTACGGTGTTATACCATATATCTCATATGCCTATCTGCATTTCTCATCTATTCCAATTTATGTATTTCATTAAACTACCTTAAAATCTTCCATACATGCTTATTTTATCCTTAAATCCATGTTTACTCAATTTTCTCATCATTTTCTCAATTTCATACCAATATCTAGGTTATGGATATTTTTCATGATCAAGGTGTTTTCAACAATTTAAACATACACCAATCAACTCACCAAGACACCTATATCAACATATATGAAGTTGGTGTATTGAATCTTACCTAGCTTGAACTTTTCCTCTTTTTCACCAAAATTAGCAAAATCCACCTTGTTCCTTCAATCTTTGATTCCAACTTTTTGTTTCCAAGTATGTTGTTCTGCTCTTTACTAAGAACAACTTTGTTGAACTGAATATCACTCAAAACTACTTGAAAGATGAAGATTTCTGGAGTAGAAAGGTTAGGTTTTCACTTTGTTTCAGGAAGGGTTTCGTGTTCTCGAGAAAACAAAGGTTGTAGAGCTGTGTTTTTATAGAATTGCTCTAGGGGATCGATCTGCTAATGGTGAGGGATTGATCTGTCCTGCCTTTTTCTCTTCAGGAACTGACTTTTTAAGCATAGGGGATCGATCTGCACTTAAGCATAAGATCGATCTGCTTTACACAGAACCTTAAGGAGATCGATCTGGCCTTGTTATGAGATTGATTTGTTCTACCCAGAACCTATCCAAGATCGATCTGCATTGAATGAGAGATTGATCTGCTCCTCTTCTGAAGCAGTTCTGCTGCAATTTTTCCTAGAGTTTCACTGTTACATTGATATTAACTTTGCTTAACTACGCATTTTACATTTCATACACATTAACAACTTAAAAACATTCATTCCTTATGATTTATATCAAATGTGACTTGTCCATATATCACAAAATCATAAAGAGTACATATTAAATTACGTGCTTTACATAAATACCCCAGTTTGCATCCCCATTGTGGTTTGAACCTAGGACCCTTAAGGGGTGTGGAATTTGCTTAAACATGAGACAACCTATTGATATTTGTCCAACTTTACAAGATGATGGTTATGAGCATGCCAAAGCTATAGATAGCTTTTCTTGACAGCAACAAGCTCAACACTAAAATGATCTCTATGGTAACACTTACAATCAAAGATGGAGGGATCATCCCAACTTGCAATATGGGGATGGGATTACCCCATATGTTCCACCACAAAATAGGCCCAACTAAAATCCTCAACAGAAGCTCAATTCTAGTAGAGGCCTCAAGCCTAACCCAAATGTATGTTTGTTGGGGACATGATTAAATCTCTTGCTGATAATTCGATTAAATTTCAACAAGAATCAAGAATGAATATGCAAGAGACAAGAGCTAGCATCAAGAATCTTGAAAAACAATTGAGATACTTAGTCAGACACATGAGCAACATGGAGGCTCGAAATTTTGGTGAGTTAACTTCCTAAGTCATGGTCGATCTAAAGGAGAATGTAAGTGCTATGGGCATGAGGAGTGAGAAGGACGTTAAAATGAAGGAACCTCCTAAAGCCCAATCTAACAAAATATATTGAAAATGAGAAAGTGAAAAGCAATCTTCCACCACTACAGAAACCCTTGGGAAGTAAACCTCCAATTAATGTTGGCACTAAACCTTCACAATTTCCTTTTAGGTTACAAGGATCATCCAAGGAAGAGAATGATAAAGAAATCTTGGAGACCCTTTATAAGAAGTCATGTAACAACCCGATTTACGGTATAATATGGTTGGACTACGAGTCGATGCTGGATCAATACAGTGAATTCAACTATAATCATATGTTTTCATGGTGATCAATTTAAATAAAAAGACATGAAGCTACTTTCTAATTAATTAGCACAATAGTTTTTTTACAAAAATATTATTGTTTACATTCCTCAGACACATCTTCATATACATTATTGTACTTACAAAATTTAGATACAAAATAAAATGTCTATATTGGGTATACCTTTAACTTGAAAGAGTGCTCTACTGACGTATGGCTATGTGAAATAATTCAATTTACAAAAGTGGTCTCGCTACTGATGAGGCTCTGTGGAGGGAAGTAAGGGGTGAGCTTAACATGCTCAGTAAGAAAAATTGTGTGGCAAGTAGATAAGTAGACTATCTACATATATCCAAAAAATAAAGTAGTCATAAAAATATAATGAGTTGTTGGCAGTTTAGTATAGTTCAGAATCAAAAATCAATTACGGTATTAATATCGATAGATAAACATTTTACTACCATTAAATGCAAGACTCTTAAAAACTTAAACAGTGTTTTACTGTGATGATTGTGTGACACTTTGTTCTCGCAGTATTCAAGAGGTGGCCCCCACAGTCTCTTTATATAATAAAATAATACAGTTTCATATGATAAAATAGTTCATAGGGTTAATCAGTAAATAAATAGACGAGACAAGGTAGAACATGCTATAAACAGTAAACAGTATGACAATTGGCCAATGTCGGTGACTCCGGGCATCATTGATCAGGTATGCCGGGATGTTAATCGACGTGGGAGTGGTCAGCTACCCAAACCGCTTACAGTACAGTATGTTCGAAGACCAGTAACACGGTACAGCGTACTCACATGTGTGTTGCACGGTACATCGTATTTCATGGACTACAGAACAGTTCAGTAATAGTAACAGTGTAGCATGACTAATCATCGTCTTTATCTCAAAATCAGTACGAGTCGGACCGTGTGACACTCAATCAACACGCGCTCAAGCACATTTATCAGTACTAATTTATGTTACGATCTAAACGTATTCTCCGCAAGTGCACGGGTCGTACAAGTAATAATGGGATTTGAGTCCCGAGTTATCATCCCACAGAGAAGTTGATCAACCTAATTAACGATCGGTTAATCTTACCCTAAGTATATCCTAGCAAATTATGAAATTACAATGGGTGGTCTACATGGCTAAAATTAAAAGTACTGAAAACAATAAGCATTAAAAAATAAAGAAAATAAAATCGAACTAAAAGTACTTACAGTGCTCCAAGCAATAAAAGAAAGTACCTGCAAAAGATAACGCAATTAAAATAAAATGCAAATATGAAAATAAAGAAATAAAATTAATTAAACTAAAATTTAAACAAACTTAAAATAAAAATGCATGTAATTAAACTAAAACAAATTGCAAGTTAAACTAACCTAAAATCTAATGAAAATGAAAACTAAATTAAAAATGCATAAAATGAGTTTAATCTAAATTAATTCTAATTGGAAAACCTATAAAATTAAAAATTAACTAATGACATAATTAAATCTAAATTCTAGACTAGCCAATCAATTGAACTATAGCTAATCATGCATATAAAATTAATATTCTAACTTCTTATACAAACAAATTAAATTGGAATTAACTATTCTAAAAATGCATGAAAATGGATTAAAGCTACAATGCAAATGTGCCAAACATGGCCTTAAGCGAATTGCAAAACACCAAAGTGGTCCCGATTATGTGCTGGTACTGTTCATTGTCTTTCCAATTTTTGGTTTGTCCAGGCATGCTCGATTTGTCCTCTGTTGTTGGTGTCCTGCACTCTTGGTTCTGGCCAATTCTGCACAGCTTTTGTATCTGCAGCGTGTACCAGCTCTATTCTGCAGTAGCATCAGTGAGCTCCCTGTCCTGCTTTCAGCTCCATTCTGCCGCACAAGTCAGCTTCATTCCATTCAACATCATGCACACTGTTAAATAAGCTAAAAATCTAACAACAACCTAAACATCAAATAACAGTGAGATTAATGCATAATAAGAAAAACAGCTAATGAATAGTAAAAATATGAAGAACAGAGTAGAACATGGAATAAAAATCATGCTATTATGCTGCAAGGAATGAACCCGAGCAGCATCATCCATCAGCTTCTTCCCGTCTTTAAGTAAGTTGCTGATGCAACAGCCTTTAAGACAAGTTGTAGCAGCCCAAAACAGCCATGCTCATGACTTCATCAACCTCGCCAAGTTCAAGACGAAAACTGGAAAACAGCATGGTACTGGAAAATGAAACAGCCACAAATGCTCGGGTGCAGGAAATAGCACTCAGAAACTAAAACATGCCTAAAATCTAAATCTAAGACCAAAACAACCACCATTGTGAAACAGAGAAGTAAAAACAACTAATATAACCACCAAGCCTTGCATCATTTTCAACTCATACCACTATGGTTCCACCGTGCTAGTATTGTAGGAACAATACCCAGTATTACACCTACAATATTGCACCAGAACAAAGTAGAGACAATAATGATTAGAGCTTCTCAAATGCTCAAACTTCAACCGAAATAGAGTAAATGCAAACAGTGAAAGTAAGATAACAAATGGAAAATAATAAATGGGCAAACATGCAATAGTAAAGAGAGATTGAACAACATTAATGAAAATGAACTAGAACAAGGAACTTTTCATAAAACAAACTTTAAAGATAAACAATAGTTAAATCAAAATAAAATCAATGGTTGCATGACAAAAACAAACGAGAAAGCTTTTTAAAGAAAGTAGAAAAACTATTCTAAAACTATTCTAACACTATTCCTACTCCTAAATTACTTTTATTCTAACCTAGGCTACATAACATTTTCAATTGCCATCTTTTTCTATTTATATACACACTTAGCGGTACATTGGTAATTTATCCATCCTAGATGAGTTGGCATTGTTTGGCCACTTGTAGTCCTTTAATTTGCTGTAGAGTAGATATTTTCACGTCATCAGTCTTTTTGTCTAATTGGTTGTGCGATGTGGCTCGGCGTGTGTCTTCCAGAAGGTTCGCACGGTGTCCGTCGATCTTATCGTTTCGGAACGAATAAAATATGGACACCTGGCATCACGCGTGTCCAGACGACTGGTGACTCGGTTTGCAAATTGGAAGTGGTCCAGTCTCCTTTAGTTCGTTTTCAGCCCAATTTTAACTGAAATGATTTAGTTTCATCCGAATTTAATTTATCTGCACATTAAAGAATTTTAATTAAATAAAGGGGATTATTAATAAAATAATATGGGGATTAAATAAATAATTAGGAAATTAAGCACAAATAATTCTATTAAAAATAGAATTATCAATTTATAAGTAAACTATTTTCATCAAAACAGTTAAAAACTCAGTGCAATGTATAAAGCAATTTAAAAGGGGTTGTCTTGCCCTTTTTCTATCAAAATCTCAGTAAACAGTCTATAGGAATTAAATTCAAGATTTTCGATTCAAAACGATAGTTTAAGCTATATCAATATATATGCAAACAATTTTTATAATGGTAAGGCTAGACTGTTTAACTAAGGCCAAAAACCTATAATTTTCAGAATTATAAAATCGGCCTCGTATTTTTATGTAATTTCAGTAACTATAAAATTCAGCCTAAAATTTTATATCTACAATTCCACAGAAATTACGCTTAATTATCGCTTGCAGGGCACAAGAATTTTTCTTACCTCAGTATCTGCTCACAGTCTTCAATACCGAGAGTCGATCAGTCCGTTCAAGATCGTTTGTTCTCTCTAGAGACGTGATCTAGCATACCAAAAAAAAAGTCTTTTCTCAATAATTCCTTCGAAGCCCCCCATTTTTCTTCTTTGTTTTTTGTAATTTCTCTTCTTCATGCCCTTTTTTTCTTCTTTCTTCTACAGGCTACTATTTATCGTTGTTCTTCAGCCATTGTAGCCTCACCCTTCCTTCTTCCTCCCCTCTCGACTCAAGTCCCATTCATTTTTCCAACTCTCTTCTATGTTCCTACTCTCATCCCTCATATTTCTTGGACTGCCATCCTCTTCATTTTCTTCTCTATTCGGCCATCACCTCACCACCTTGCCAGCCTCGTGTCCTCTTGTTTCTCTATTTTGCGTCTTTTGGTAGCATCTATACTCGACAATACACTTGCCTACACTGTCCACATATGCTCTATTTACAGTGCATGTTCAACAACAACCTCGCACCGTTTTCGACACTCCCCACGTACACTGTCTAGCACAACAGCTAGCAGTTCACCAAAGACAACCAGACATGCTACACCTATGGTACAGTTTCCATCTGCAGGTCCACGTACACCACTACAACATTGGCTACCTTCAGCACCCTTACACCTACTCAAACACATTTAAAACCAGCAATAGCATCATTTTCAACCCCTTAATTACCCAGAAAATCATGGCAGCCTATGTGGAGATGATAGAACCGAAATGGAGATAGCAGAAGGTCGAGATTGCTCACGAACGCATCAAACAGAAATTGAACACTCTGTTTCACGTTGTTTCAGTTTCCTCTCTTACTCATAGAGCCTCAAACTCTTCCTTTTGTTCTCTCATTTCCTGCCTTATAACTTTCCAGCCCGTTTCAATTTCCTGCCTCCAACCTCGCCTCACTATCTCTTCTCTCTACTGCTAGTTTTTGGTACCAGGAAATAGGTAGAGAGTGATGCCAGGGTATGGCGAAAATGAATGATGGAGCCTGTCAATGAAGACTGATGGAAGAGGGGTGTGACAGGAGGTGTGGGTGGGTGTGCAGAGGGGCGTATGTATGTGTGTATAGGAGGGCATGGGGGCTCTATCGAGTGTTTTGGTGAGAGCTACCCCACCAAACCCAAAAATGATACATTTTATTTTATTTTTATTTTTATATTTTTTAACCCATCATTCCATCATTTCTTTTCATCTTATTTATTTATTTATTTATTTATTCTATCTATTTATTTGTTTATTTATTTATTTATTTATTTCGTTTTAGCATTATGTCATTTTTATAGACGTCTATTCTCCTAAATAAAATATTTTATTTATTAAATTGCACTTAGTCATATACGTTAAGATAATATCTTCGATTGTACAGTTATTATTCTAAACGTGTCAATATGTTCGAATTCCAACTCTCACCTTTTATAGAGAATTATTCATACCTTAGCCTAGCTATAATTTAATTAAAATCATTTACCAAGGAAACACATTTTACTCTTAATAGTTTAATTGTTATTCCTCAATAAGACCGAGTTCATGAAAACTCTTAGTGTTTATATTCTCCTCACCTTAGGAAATTTTATCCTTAAATTTAAAAGTAAATCAGTCTTCAAATAGCTATAGGTATTTCTCTCGCATTAAACTTTCCAATTCCCACGTGGCCTCCTCCGAAGTGTGATACTGCCACAAAACCTTGACCAAAGGAATCGTCTTAGACCGTAATGCCTTTTCCTTCTTGTCCAAGATTTGAATTGTTTTCTCCACATATGCCATATCCTCCTTCAAGTCCACTGGTTCATACTTAATTACATGCATCGGATCCAGATGAAACTTGCGAATCATTGAAACATGGAAGACATTATGAATGTTCGATAAGTCTGGCGGTAAAGCCAATCTGTAAGCTTTGTCTCCCACTCGATCTATGATCTCGAAAGGCCCAATATAACGTGGATTTAGCTTTCCTTTCTTCCTGAATCTCATTATACCTTTGGAAGGAGAAACTTTCAGGAGTACTGAATCTCCTATTGAAAATTTCAGAGGTCTTCTTCTTTGGCCAGCATAACTTTTCTACTTGCTCTAAGCTGTCTTTAACCTCTCACAAATTAGTTGCACATCCTCAGAAGCTTGCTTAACCAAATCGAGAGAAAATATCTTTCTCTCACCCACTTCTTCCCATCCAATCGACGAATGACACCTTCAACCATACAAAGCTTCGTACGGTGTCATTCCAATACTTGACTGGTAACTGTTATTATATGCAAACTCTGCTAGCGGTAAGTGGTTATCCCAAAAGCCTTTAAAATCTTGAGCACATGCTCTCAACATGTCCTCCAACATCTGAATAGTTCTCTCTAATTGCCCATCAGTTTGAGGATGGAAAGCTGTGCTAAAATTCAGTTGGGTTCCCATGGCTTCTTGGAAATGTTCTCGGAAGTGTGAAGTGAACCAGGAATCCCTGTCAAAAACAATGCTCACTGGTACATCATGAAATCTTACAATCTCCCACACATACAGATCCGCTAGGGCACTCAAGTATCCGTAGACTTCATAGCCAGGAAATAGATGGACTTCGTCAATCTATTAACTACTAGCCAAATTGCAACATGGTTTCTATGGGTCCTTGGCAATCCCATAATGAAATCCATGGTGACATGCTCCTATTTCCATGTTGGTATTGGCAGAGGTTGTAACAACCCTGCAGGTTTCTGATGCTATACTTTAATTTGCTGACACACAAGACATCGAGCCATAAATTCAGCCACATCATTTTTCATCCCTGACCACCAATACACCTTTCGTAAATTTTGATACATCTTATTACTTCTTGAGTGTAAGGTATACCTCAAGGAATGAGCTTCTGTCAATATCAGTTTCTTTAACAGTGCATTATCCGGAACACATACTCTACCTTTGAACTTCAGTAGGCCATCAGAACTAACTTCAAAATCGATCACGGTTCCCAATTGGGTCTGACTAGCCATATCTATACAATATCAGTTAATATACTGAGCTTATCAAATTTTGTCAATCAAATCTGGTTCTATTCTAAGGCTAGCTATCATACCGCAACTGGCATTGTCAGATGGTTCAATATCCAAGTTGAGGTTCACAAACTGTTTCAACATTTCGTATTCCCGAATCATCATGTAAGCTAACATCTTGATATTCTTTCTACTCAAAGCTTCTGCCACTACATTTGCCTTTCCCGAGTGGTAAAGGATCTCACAGTCATAGTCCTTTAGAAGCTCTATTCATCTCCTCTACCTCATATTTAGCTCCTTCTACGAAAATAAATACTTGAGGCTTTTATGGTTTGTGAAGATCTAGAATTTCTCTCCATACAGGTAATGGCGCCATATTTTTAGTGCAAACACTGTGGCTGCCAATTCCAAATCATGGGTTGGATAATTCCTCTCATGGTCTTTTAGTTGACGGGAACCATAAGCTACCACATTCCCATTATGCATCAACACACATCTCAGACCTTAACTAGATGCATCTGTATACACCGAGAAGCCTCTCGAACTAGCGGGTATAGTCAAAATAGGTGCGGTGGTCAGTCTATACTTCAACTCCTGGAAACTACTTCCACATGAATCTTTTCATTCAAACTTAACATTCTTCCTTGTAAGTCATGTCAGAGGAGTAGCCAACTTCGAGAAACCCTCGACAAACCTTCTATAATATTTGACCAAACCTAAGAAACTCTAAATCTCAGTAACAGTCTTGGGTCTTTCACATTGCACTACAGCCTTGATCTTAGACGGATCTACAGACACCCCGTCCTTTAACACAATGTGACCCAAAAAAGCTATATGATCTAGCTAAAAATCACACTTGCTAAGCTTAGCATACAACTTTTTTTCCCTGAGGGTTTGCAGAACCATTCTCAAATGCTACTCATGTTCTTCTCTAGACTTGGAATATACCATAATATCATCAATAAAAAATATGACGAATCTATCTAGGTACAACTTAAGTGCTTCGTTCATCAGTGCCATGAAAGCTAAGAGCATTCGTCAACCTAAAAGGTATAACCAAAAACTCATAATGTCCGTATTAGGTTCTAAAAGTTGTCTTGGGTACATCCTTACTCCTGATCTTCAACTGATGGTACCTTGACCTCAGATCAATCTTAGAAAAGATTTGTGCTCCTCACAGTTGGTTGAGCAGATCATTGATACAAGGTAGGGGATATTTGTTCTTAATGGTCACCTTATTGAGTAATCTATAATCGATACATAGCCTGAGACTCATCTTTCTTTTTAACAAATAAAACTGGTGCACCCCATGGTGAAACACTCGGCCTAATAAACCCCTTATCCACCAATTCTTATAATTCTTCCTTAACTCTTCAAGCTCAACTAGAGCTATTCTGTAAGGCAGTTTAGATATAGGTTCAGTACCAGACACTAAGTTAATACAAAACTTCATCTCCCTATCTGGGGGTAACCCTGGTAAAGCATTTAGGAATACGTCTAGAAACTCCTTGACCACGGGAATATCGCTCAATTTCGGACTTGCTTTATCTGTATCGATTACATAGGCAATATAACCTTCAAAATATTACCCATATAGTTAGTAAGACTTTTTCCATTAAACTACAAATTCTCTTTCCATTACTTTTAAGAAAAAACTTACAACATATTTTTGGGGCAAAAAATGTTACCATCCTATTATGACAATCAAGAATAGCTTAATTTGTTGTTAACTAATCCATAAACAATATCACATCAAAGTCATATATGTCTAATAGGATTAGGTCTGCTAACATATTCTTGTCTCCTATTTTAAGCCTACAATCTTTATACAGTTGCTCTGTCATCCGACTATCTCTCATGGTTATCTTAATCATTAACATTTTTCCCATTAGTTTAGGTCGTACAAAAGAAGACAATTTATGTGCAAACATAGATGATATAAATGAATGAGTTGCACCAGAGTCAAATAAAACTATTGTTTTAATATTAAAAATCAGAATGGTACCTTTAAACGCTTTAGATTGTGCATCAGTCTCAATTACCTCATGCTCAAGGGCGTACACTCACCCCTGTCCTACAACCTGCTTCCATTTTTCTTCTGTTGTGGCCTTCCTCCTCGGTGTAGAGGTAGTAGCAGGTGCTCTTATCTATTTAATGTTCCTCTGTGGGGTTGTGTCAGCACTCTCTAGACAATCTCTAACTAAGTGCCCCATCTTACCACATCTAAAGCAACCCCTAGTCATCAAATAGCAGGGCCTGTTACCATAATTTCTCCCACAACTCCTGCATAACTCAATATTAGGTCGGGGTCCTCCAATCACAATTCCCTTAGTAAGAGCTGAGGATGGATAAACATGTGGTTTAACAGTTCTACCTTGCGACTTATCTTAACCCCTCTGTCATTTAACAAATGGCTTTTTGCCCGCTCTAATACTTCTATCCTTAGTTGATCTCTTTCGATCTTGGTCCTTCCCTTTACCCACTCTATTAAACTCGAAGGCATGCATCTCATAATCCTGCTTGCACAACTGGGCTCAGCGAACCACCTCCTCATAGGTACTGAGGTCCAACAGGGGTAATCGGGCTCGAATTAAGGGCTTCAGTCCATCCATAAACTTTTGAACCTTCTTCGCCTCATTATCCAGAGTGTTTGGATCATATCTTCCCAGTGAGAAGAACTTAGACTCATACTTATCCTCGGACTTATTCCCTGAGTCAAGTTCAAAAATTTCATCTGTAATCTCCTCTGGGCAATATCCGGAATGAATTTTCTCTGAGAGGCATCCAAAAACAAGTCCTAAGTAATTACCCCATGCCTGGCACTCAAGATCGGTCGAGTGGACTTCCACTAGAGCTTAGCTTCTCCTTTTGGTACAAAAGTTACAAAAGCAACTTTCTCGGTAAAGTTACATCGAAAAAATCCATAGAGCTTCTCTATCTCAATTATCTAGTCTTCTACAACCACTGGATCATTAACCCCACTGAAAGACGGAGGCTTAAACTCTTGAAAGTGCCTCAATCTATCCAGTTCACAGTCATACCCCATTTCGTTACTACGTTGTTGTGGGGCCATTGGTACTGGTGAATGTGGTATAGTTGGGGTCTGTGGTAATATAGTAGGTAAAGAAGTAGAGGGTTCTTTCGCTGACAATACTTGGGCTGTTTCGACTGGCGCGGGCGTATCAGGCGTGACTGCTGGAGAAGTCGATGTAGCCTGAGGAGTAGTGCCCTGTATATTATCCAATCGGCCATTACTTGCCCAATCAAACTTAGTATCGACTCCATGCCCCGTTCCAAGCTAGTAATTCGAGCCTCAGAGTTCTCAGTAGGGTTGGGAGCGAGCTGCTTAATTGTGGGGTCACCTTATCTTTTTGGCCGATCCTCTTGGCCTCGGGATGACTTACCCCCTCATCCTCTTGGTCACGACGTGGTCTACTAGCCATATCTAAACGTTTTCCTGCATTCAGTAGCAATTTCTCAGCAAAACATAGCCAGGTATACCAATTTGTATCTAAACGATGTACAGTAATTGTGACAGCCCGAAAACATGGAATTTAGGTCTAGTTTATATATATATATATAGTTTAACTTCCTACTCAAAGTGAATTCCTGTGCAGTGTCAATTTACATCTTATCTTATCATTATTACTCTTTCTCATATTCGATTATACTTATATCATTTTCAACAAAAATCCGACAACATAACCCCTTATATATATCCCTATCCTTCTACAAATTTTCAAAAATAAATACAAACATCCACAATCCAATAACTCAATATCCACATTTCAGTTGATTTTACTTTCTTTCATACACAAGGAATTCATGGATCTTTCAAACATTAACATTCCATTTAATCACATCACATAGTATCAAAATTGACCCACTTATCTAATTTATATACATGTACGACTCGATTACATCCCATCTTAAACTTAGATACAAGTATCTGCACAACGTAAATTATTTGGATACAAAATGAATAATACCTTAGGCGTGTACAAGCAATAGCCTATGGAGAGTCTCGACCACCAGCCTGTGTCACGTACGCAGCAGGTACGGGTACTCACAGTAGATAATCTAGGAGGAGGAAGGAAAGGGTGTGAGCTTCAACTAGCTCAATAAGGAGTGCATTAAGATTAAATATAATAATCAAAGCATAAATAAAATAATGGCACATATTTAGAAACACATGATTAAAATCACACAATCATCAAATCATCATCTCATTTTCACAATACAACACATCTCAAAATAGTTATGGAGACTAGGCATTAATATCAACATCATGAAGGCAACCATCACACCATCCTCAAATGAGGGCATCCTCTGAAGAGAGAATATAATACATGTGGCCATGACAAGGCTATAAACTAGATTAGGGTCATACAACATCGGCTCAATGCTACCAAAGCGGAGTAAACTCAACGCTACCAAAGCGGAGTTATCTCATTGCTACCAAAGCGTAATCATCTCAACGTTACCAAAGCGGAGTTATGCATTGATGTACAAACTTCATGACAGATATATAAAAACATGCATGCCGATGTCAAGGTCTCGTCTTACCCTAAGTCTCGCTAAACCAACCCCAAGGTTTCCCTAAATCACGTGCTTCGAGCCCTTAGTCTCAAAAACATGTCATTATTATGCTGAAAATAATTTTGCATTTCATGTAGAGCTCTTGATAGTTTTGCTTTATAAATCTCATTCAAATATAGAAAATATTTATACGCAAAACTTTAAAATCACTAAATCGAGTTCAATACGACAAAACGTGCACTTAAAGTAAGAAATCTCAGCTTAAACATTTTTCTCGAAAATTAAGCTCATTTTATAAAACCCTTTTCATGTTATAAAAGCTTTTTCATAAAGAATACAAATGCTCAAAACAGTTGCATCCCTTACCTCTTACACCTTAGGTAGTACAATATTAACGGGTCCTAAAATAGCCTCGATTTACGAACCAAATCCCTGAGCTACCCAAAATAGTAGTAAATCATCAATCATGCTTAATAGCATCTCCACACATCCAACTAAGTGTTTAACTTCACAATGTTGACCAAGTTTGACTTTTTCACCAATTTTGCCTATTTTCTCGATTTTACCGAAAAATCTCGATTTAAGTTATTTCATTAGTTTTCTTTTCACCAAATTTAAGGCTTATCAACTTAATAGCTTAAACATTTATTCTAGGTTTCGCTTAACAATTCACAATACCCAAATTGTCAAATTTTCACTCTTTTACAGTTTTTCACTTAACCGAGCTATAAACCAAGTTTCTTCGGTATCGTTTTAACACTTAAAAACCTTGAATCAAACCACATTTCACCATATCTATGAAAAAGCTAGGCTGGCCAAAACTCTAAGTGCCCATACAAATTATTTTATCCAATTCCATTTAACTAATAATCCTTAAATATCATCTAACATAAACATATCATGAGTTCACCAACATTTATCAAGTTTCACTCACTTTTGAGCAATGTTGACGACTTTTTGATCCTCCAAATTAGTCCTCAACTATAAATCATCATATATACATCTTAAAATCATCCAAAACAAACATAAAAACCAACCAAAAAGATTTAAAATCAAAGCTTTCTCTCACCTCTACACAAGACAGTTTCCGTCCCTGACTTTCTCTCTAGGATTTCACTTAGCAAATGACCTTCATTAAGGTTGAACTTTGTATATGTTGTAGAGGGGTTAAGTAGGAAGGTTTGATCCTTCTCGGTTGAACTCAGAAAATGGCTGGAAGGGGCTCAAAAAATTTGTGCTCTCCCTTGCCCTCAAGGACGCCTGTAGCATGAAAGAAGGGGGAGAACTCTCGGGTCTGTTATCCTTTCTAGGTGAAAAAATAGGCTTTAGAAAGCTTAAAGGGTGTAGATAAATTCTGAAGAGGCTTGGAAATTTTGGGCCTTTGGATGGGCCTCAAATTGGGCTTTTGCTGATAGGTGTCCAATTTCCTAAAACAGAACAACCTATTGCCCTTATTAGAAAAATCCTTAAAAATTATTTCTAGTCCAATTTCTTCCAAATTTTACACTTATAAAGTGTTCTACTATGTCTCTAGTATCCCTCATAAATATTTGAGGCCCACTTGTTTAAGAAAGTTTTCCCGATTAGGCTCATTTTACGCGACTTGGGCCATACCGACCAAAATAGCTTATAGTTTTCGGTCCACTTTAAAAATTCACTTAAACACTGAAGCCTCATTATTTCTACTCCATTTTTATTCCCCATGTCAATTATGTCTTATTTGAATTTGCTATGGCCTTGGAATAATTTTTGTGAATTTCTAAAATTTATTCAGAATTTATTCCTCTTATTTGGTCTATTTGCTCGGTTTAGGGAAAATTCTAGTTTCACTAACTTTTTCACTTCTAATACCTTCGTTTAACTTCCCAATCATCAATTCATATTTTAAATCATACTTTTGAAGAATTCTTAAACTTAGGCGTGCCTCGATCTCCGTACCACTATCCCAAGCTTCTAGAGCATTATGGGCCCTACATGAACATTTACATAAGTCTTAGACCTCTCGGTTTAACTTAAATTAATTAGTAGTAGGGAAACAATTTGGGTTTCAAAGTAATGTTGGGGATGTGAACTTCCTGACTTTTCTGTTACACCCATCATCGACCCATATCAGACCAACCGATCTTTGATACCAACTTTTGTAACGACCCGATTTACGATACAATATGGTTGGGTTACGAGTCGATGCTGGATCAATACTGTGAATTCGACTATATTCATATGCTTTCATGGTGATCAATTCAAATAAAAAGACATAAAATTGCTTTCTAATTAATAAGTACAATTGTTCTTTTACAAAAATATTTTTGTTCACATTCCCCAGATACATCTTCATATATATTACTGTACTTACAAAATTTAGATACAAAATAAATGTCTATACTTGGTATACCTTTAACGTGGAAGAGTGATCTGCTGACGTATGGCTATGTAAAAAAATTCGATTTACAAAAACAGTCACGCTCCTGATGAGGCTCTATGGAGGGTAGCAAGGAGTGACCTCAATGTGCTCAGTAAAAAAAATTGCGTGGCAGGTAGAAAACTACACTATCTACATATATCCGCAAAATAAACTAGTTATAAAAATATAACGAGTTGTTGACAGTTCAATATAATTCAGCATCAAAAATCAATTACAGTATCAATATCGATAGATAAACATTTTACTGTTATTAAATACAAGATTTTTAAAATGTTAAACAATGTTTTACTGTGACGACTGTGTGGCACTCTGTTCCCGTATGATTCAAGAAGTGGCCCCCACAGTCTCTTTATACAGTAAAATAATACAGTTTCTTAAGATAAAACAGTTCATAGGGTCAATTCAGTAAATCAAATAGACTAGACAAGGCAAAACATACAATAAACAGTAATCAGTATGACAATTGGCCAATGTCGACGACTCTGGGTATCACTGATCAGGTGTGCCGGGACTTCAATTGCCATAGGAGTGGTCAGCTACCCAAACGGCTCACAGTACAGTATGTTCAAATACCAGTAAGACGGTACAACGTATTCACGTGCGTGTTGTACGGTACATCATACTCCGTGGACCATTGGAACAGTTCAGTAACAATAACAGTGTATCATGACTAATCTCCAGTCCGAATCTTGTTCGTTTAATTTGGGACCATTTCGATCCTTCCTTTTACGAACATACTTATTTCATGTTTTAACTAAATTCGGGTCTTACATAATCTCCCCCACTTAAGAAATTTGGTCCTCCAAATTAGAACCAAGTTAAATGGATCCATAAACAACTCCGGGTATGTCTATCATATCATACTCTTTAATTCCCTTGTGACGTTTTTCGAAGTGTAATACTACCAACGGACTTTAATTAGGGAGATCGTCTTAAATCTTAACACTTTCTCCTTCCTGTTTAATACCCGAATCGATTTTCCAATCATTCGTTATACTTTCATTGAGCTAAGCAGTTGGAGCTCATATCTAATCACATATGCTGGATCCGGATAGTATTTTCGAAGCATCATAAGATAGGACACATTGTGGATGCCTGCTAATTCAGGTGGTAACGCCAACCTACAGGCTTTGTCTCCTACTTTGTCCAATCTCTTTCTGAACCTCATTACGTCCTTATGCTATGTCCTAAGGGCATGTAACTTCCAACAATACTAATTCACCCTAGATAAATTCTAGTGGTTTCTGTTTCTTGTCAACATAGCTTTTCCATCTGCTCTGAGGTGTTCTTAATCCTTCACAATTAACTGAACATCCTCAGAGGTTTGTCTTACCAATTTGGGAACAATTCTCTATCTATCACCCACTTTTTCTTATCCAAATAGGGGAAACAATCCCTACGGCCATACTATGCCTCATTTGAAGTCATCCCGATACTCAAGTGACAACTGTCATTATTGACGAATTCGATTAGTAACAACTGATCATCCCAGGAGCTTATCAATTCAATGGCGCACGCTCTCATTATATCCTCCAGAACCTGTACAGTCTTTTCTGACTGACCATCTGTCTGAGGATGGAAAGCTATGCTAACACTCAGTCGGGTTCCCATAGCTTCCTGAAAAATGTTCCCAGAAGTGAAAAATAAAGTGAAAATCCCTATCTGATACCATGTTCACTGGAAAATACTTAGTGTTCCACAATTTTCCATACGCATAAATCCACCTAGAAACTCAGAGTATCCGGGGATTTCATAACCAGAAGGTGAGTAGACTTAGTCAATCTATCGACTATCACCCAGATAGCCTTATGATTCATCGGGGTCCTCTGTAACCCATCACGAAATTCATGATAACTTGTTCCCATTTTTGTGTCGATATAGGTAGAAACTGCAACAACCCTGCAACTTCTTTTACTCTACCTTACTTTGCTGACATACGAGACACTTTTTTCACAATATTTACCATGTCGCTTTTCATATCTGACCACTAATATCCTTTTTAAAGATTTTGATATATTTGTCACTTCTCAAATGCACTGTATATCCCGAAGAGTGAGCTTCTGACAATATCACTACCTCATTAACTATGGTCCTGGGGAGCACTTATACTATCTCTGAATCTCAGTAAGCCATCATCACTCTCTGTGAACTCTATCACTGTACCCATCTGATTTTGACCCACACTATCGACACCATGCCGATCATCACGCTAAGCCTATCAAATCCGGTCACTCAAATCTGGTTCTAATCTCAGGCTAGCTGTCACACAATCACTGTCATCATCAGAGGGAATCACATCACTACTGAGGCTTACAACTGCTCTAGCAGCTCACGCTCACTGACCATCATATGTTATACCATCCCGAGGCTCTTTCCGCTTAAGGCATTAGCCATCACATTAGCCTTTCCTGGGTGGTACAATTTTCACAATCATAATCCCTCAAAAGCTCTAACTCTCTTTGTTCTCATATCCGACTCTTTCTGTGAAAACAGATACTCGGGGCTTTTATGATCAGCGAATACCTAAAATTTCTCACCGTATACATAGTAGTGTCATATACTCAATACAACTACTATCGCTGTCAACTTTAAATCATGGGTCGGATAGTCCTTTCATGATCCTTGAGTTGTCTGGATTCATAATAGACTATCTTCCCCTTTTTGCATCAATACACAGCTCATTCATTATTTTGAGGTATCCATATATTCATGAGAAACCTCTTAATCTGTTGGGTATGGTGAGAATAAATGCGGTGGTCAGTTCATTACTTCAGTATAACAAAACTCCTGTCACGTCTATCATCCTATTCAAATACAACTTTTTCTAAGTTAAACGTGTCAACAAAGTAGTCCATTTCGAGAACTCTCAACAAATCATCTGTAAAGACAATCTCTAATTGTTGCTTATAATTTTCCCTGGACTGTAAATACACCCAAAATATCATCAATATGGATGATAACAAATCGGTCCAGGTAAAGTTTAAATACCTCATCGTAGTTGTGTTCCATTAAATATTTCAATCACTCATATCTTTGACCTATGTACGCATAAACGTATAATCTCATTTCAAAATCGCTTCCGTTCAAGCTACTAACCCGCATCAATTCCTTTTCTTTTTTTTTATATTAACGGCTTTTATAAAATTTTAATTTTTAAACCTTCACGATTAATCAAATTCTATATTTCTTTATCGTACCAGTAAAGGTACCCTAATTTTAAATGTATTTATCACGACTATCGCTTTCAATTAATAGGTTATGTATACTTTTAGACACTGTCAAGTCTTCAGGCGGGGAGGTATTTTGAAATACCTTTATTAACCCTCAGACTTAACCATAATTACTTTACATATCAATCCATGTGGTCACAATTCATATTCGTTACTAATTGCTTTAATCCAAATTATTTCACATATCAGAGATATTCGTACCTTGCATATGCCTCTTATTCCAATAGATTTTGTATTCAGGATCTATCACATATAAAAGCTTATCTCCTTTCGTATATCACTTATAACAAGCTCTGTCATTACTGATTCCGTGAGTACAATCATTTACTCTTTTAATTTCAATCGCTACACCCCTTTTTCGGTGTAGAGATACCAATAAGGTTTTCTTTGTCTCTTTACTCTTCTATGGGGCAGTCTCACCCAACTCTGAGCAATCATTAAATAATTGGCCTGTCTTACCACACTTAACACCTATTTTAGTTAAAAAAGTGTATGTGTAGGCCCTACTTCCGTGGTATCTACCACACATCCTACACTGCTTACACTGTTAAATTGTTACACTGCTACACTGCTTACATTGCTCCACTGCTTACACTGCTCACCCTGCTAACATTGCTTCACTGCTTACCCTGCTAACATTGCTTCACTACTCGTAGCAGGTCGGGGTCCTCAAATCACAATACCCCTCAAAAGTGCTAAAATTGGATGCACTGGGGTCTTACCACTCATCTTACCCCGTGACTCATCAGCTCTAATCTCTTACCAAACTACCTTCTTCTCGTTCTGACATATTTGTCATTCTCTATTCTCTTTTGTCTCTATTTCAATCCTTACTACCTTTCCTAATCTCAGAGCTGTGCAACACTCGATCTTATTCACACAACTGTATTCTGCGAACTGCCTCGGTATAGGTAGTGATATCTAACACGGCTAATCGGACTCTAATTGACAATTTGAGCCCTTCCATGAACTTTTGAGCTTTTCGACTCTCACTACCCATAGTGTCGGGGTAATACCTCGGCAGGTATATAAACTAAGAGTCATACTTGTCAATCAACCAGTGTCTCTGGGTCAGTGTGAGAAATTTTATCTATAAATTCCTTTAAGCAATGTCCGGGATATTCTGTCACCGGAATACATCCAGAAATATTTCTCATGTCGACTTTGGACGTCTAACTCTTCAGATTGGTCGAGCGGAATTCCACCAATGCTCCGCCTTGACTCTCTAACATAACATATTTAAAAGTTACTTTCTTAGTCGACATACACCAAAAGAATCCATAGCACTTCGCTATCTCATTCACACAGTTCTCAACAACTATAGGTTTTTTTATTTCGCTATATACCGGAGGGGTGTGAAAATCTCTATAGTTTGAGGCATCTGTTTAGGCTTTACCCTGCCTATCCTCAACTACCTGCATAGACTGAGTAAACAACTCCGAAATATTTTCTACACTCCACTCCATCCTCTCAAAGCGTGTCTCAATACTGGTTGGTCTCTTTATAGGACCCTATGGAGTATGCTCAACATCAGCCTCCACCTCACTCTCATCTTGAGTCTCATGTGACGACTTATTCGACTCTCAGGCCGATCTCTACGGCTTCGAGCTCGTGTACTCGCCCCTCTACCATAGCGGCTATCAGTTATAAAAATTATATTCTTGCATTCGAAACTAAATTCTTAGCTGCACTTCTATCTTGATATACACAATTGTATCTAAACAATGCACAGTACATGGTGATGTAAATTTACTTAACCGCTAACACCGACTCATATCAAGCCAACTCTGCTCTGATACCACCTTTTGTCACGACCCAAATTACCTAAAACCACTACTGATTTTTCGCTTTTTCATTTTCTTACCCGTCATGAACAGTTTCTCCACTAACAGTTGGGCTATGATTCGGTGTTAGTCACCTCTCACCTATTTACCATTCCATTTCCATAATCACATTCACATATCAGAGTTTACTATCTTTTGACTTTGACTAAATACATACACATTGATATTTATATAACCTTACATCCTCAACATCATATCCATTTACAGTACTGTGCATTACATATTTAGATACAAAAATTATATGAATGTGTATACCTGGTCTTGATAGGACGCAGCGGATAACTGAAACGCAAGACTAGTGTCGCTCTTTTCTACTGAATGTACCCTGTGGGGTGAAAAATGAAAGGGTGAGTGAAACTTGCTCAGTAAGGTAATGATGTAAGCAAGTAGATAACTATACTATCTACGTGCTGATAATGTCATGATATTAAATCATTTATATTTGGAGCATGAGGTATGACTAAAACGATGCCACATGTATGTATATATCATATAAGAGAAATCATGAAATCGATATATAAATCAAACATGGAAAATTCATCATGTATGACATCTCATGCTCGTCACATTAAAACTTATTTGTGTTCATCATAAACTCATTACTTTAAAACTTATTTGTTTGATTATAAACTCATCACGTTAAAACTTATTTGTTTCATCATAAAACAACCACATCAAGGATAAACCCATCACTTGGGAATACCTTGATTCATTAAATCACATCTCGTTTAAAAAAATAAATAGGGACATTACCCCTCCTTCGAGTTTATCCTGGTCTATTCAGACCGTATGATATCATATGAGGCATGTAGGTTACTGTATGAAAATCGAGGACTATGGCCATAATTTTTCCCTATGATCCCAGGCTACATGGATCCCGATGTGCGGGGCATCACAACTGTAACGGGAAGTGGGGTCAAATCCTACCTGCCAGAATATCAAGTAACATCATCGAGTCATCATGACTGTACAGTACAGCGTACTCCGTGTGACATATACGGTACATCGTATTTCATGGACCCATATCATAGTCTGGGGGTGCCTGTCGTAGGTCTTATCCACCTCAATACTATGTCGATAACCAACCCATGTCTCAAAGTATACGTGCGAGCATCTCAACTCTCTATGACACACAGTCTACAAGAGGCTTTCGCACGACTATATGCATGTCAACTCACGTCTAGTGCGAGCGAAGCTCTAGCACCACGCTATGCATATCATGATATCTAAAATTTCGTGCGAGCGAGGCTCAAGCACAGTTTTGTGCACACACAAATTTCTTGTACGAGCTATGCTCTAGTACGGCTTTTCATGAGTAATAAATCAGTAAACTTGAGTGCGAGTAAGATTCTCGTACTCTTTTTACTCGTGTAAATATGATAGCTGGCTCAATCTTTATAAAACATCTTTTAAAATCGTAACCGGTACAAACCGGTACCCTTTCGTATAATTCATGAAATAAATAGCCAACCTATGTGTATATTTGCTTAAATCAAAGCAATATATTCATATAAAACATTAAAACATGAAATCATGCAATTTATCTGCCTTACTACCCTTTTTGTAAATTTTATTCTCAGGGGCAATATCATCTTTTTCTTTATTCACCCATACCTCAGGTTTTTGTAAAAATTATTATTTCGTTTTTAGATACTTAAAGAAATTCTACGCCCTATAAATCCCCTCAAAAATACGTATAGAAATCTCTATGCACCTACAAAATTCCCTTACCTCGATTCATGTGTAAACTTATCTCGTCTCGATAATATTCGATCTCTCAGTCCAACTGCGCGTCAACCAAGTCTACGAAACTGTATATAACCACATATTTTGGGTTAATTCACTTATTTTTAATCAATATATCACATTTACTGATCGAATTTAACGTACTGGGCCCATTTTACTTTATTGAGCCCAATTGCATCTTAATGGGCCTCGACCCATTTTCAACCCGTTTAGACTTATTAAACCCTTCTTCGGGTTTACTGGGTTCATTTAGCTTACCAATAATCATCGGGCTTCGTTCCAAACTCATTGGATAGCCCGTATACTATTTACGATAATCACGTTACAATTTCGATTAATATTCCTTTTTATACAGAATTAATCCGTAAATTTCGTAAAATAATCGAAACTCTGTATTAAATTACTCATATTATGGGAATTAAAATGTACTTACCCAATATGATGCGGGGTACAAAAATCGAAGCTCAATCGGCTCTCGTTCGGGCTTTGTAGTAAAATTGCACAATTATATATTTAATCCCGGGTTACTTTCTGATTAAATATAATTTAAATAAATTTCTCGAAAATCAAATCGGTCACTTTTGACCTCTTACTGACTTACCCGAAGTTTGGTGTATCCCCAAAAATTCTTCCCCTTTTTTCTTTTTTCTCTTTTTCTCCTTTTTCCTTTCTTTCTTGGCTGAACCGGTTCGGTCTAGTTCAACCCGGTTCAGACCAGTCCGATTCAGTCGGTTCAATCCGGTTCGCCTCTTTACTGAACCGGTCTGTACTGGTTCAGACCTTTTTGCCGTCGTTCACGACGTTTTCGACCGGTTCTCGGCATGATTCAGGCTCCATTCGACGCGCAATCACCTGGGAGTTCAAAATCGGGCCTCGTTGTGGGTTGAAACGGCACCATCGCCAGCAAATCTTCCCTTCTCCCTCGCAGCAGTCACCTCTCGATCCGACGGATTTCGACGGTTTCGTCAGTCGATATCGGTCTCAAAAGAACCGCATCCTCTTCCCGACCATGCCGGTGCCCGCCGTTCCAGCCCAGCTGCCGTGGATCACCGGGATCGAGCTCCTTTCTCTCGTCGGTTTCTCCTCCTCCGTTCACCGGATTCGACCATCCTTAGCGGGCATCGTCGATGCCAACTTGCTCGCCGGCTTCCTTTCTTTCTCCTCGGCTCTTCGTCGGGGCCACCAGTCGACGGTGATCGTGGGTCGGTTGGGTCACGCACAGCCATCTCCCTCGGTTTCCTTTGTTTTTCTCTCTCCCTAATAAATTTTTTGATTCTCTCTTTCTTTTTTTGAATTAATTTAATTTTTATTTATTATTTAATTTTATTAATATTTTAATCATTATTTTATTCTAAAAATCTCAAAAATATCTAAAAAAATATATTTTATTCTAATTAATTTATTTAATCTATTTTTCCACCTTTTCGATATATTTTCTCCGTCTTTTCGAGATATTGTCCCGAGCGAAAATTTTAATTAATTCCAGTAAATTCATATCTTGATCAATTTAACCCAAAATCTAATTATTTCTTCGTTATTGATCAAGATTCTCAAATCCATTATTTTTAATTAAATTTTCTCATCGAATTTATACCAGCATTCGATCTTTTGACCGTTTTGCCCTTCAAGGTGTTCGGGAATTTCATTTCAGTCCTTTTTTACATTTTTAATTTCGTGTTTTGAATCCTTATCTCTAGTCCGAATCTCGTTCGTTTAATTTGGGACCATTTCGATCCTTCCTTTTACTAACATACTTATTTCGTGTTTTAACTAAATTCGGGTCTTACAATCATACTCTGTGGACCACGGGAACAGTTCAGTAACAATAACAGTGTAGCATGACTAATCATCTCCTTTGTCTTAAAATCTGTGTGAGTCGGTGTCACGACCCAAACTACCCAAAAAATCAGAGTTAATTTTTCGCGTTTTATTATTTTCTTACTTAAATTCTTACCTGTCCTCGAATTGTGACCACACTCCACTAATAATTGGGCTGTGCGTCAATGCCAGTCCCACCATACATTTACCATATTACTTATTTCTTCTCCAGTCATTTATAATTGTTTACAATATTTATACATCCCCTAAAGTTACTTACAAACATGTTACTGTGCTATGCTTATGTAGATACAATATGTACAAGTGTATATACCTTATGTTGATGGGCAGCAGCGGATATCCGGAATGCAGTACTGAGTCGTCGCAACTTCAACTGGAGATTATCTGTGGGAGAAAATGAAAGGGGTGAGCACATCAAGCTCAGTAAGGCAATCCTACGAACAAGTAGGTAACCATACTACCTACATGAACGTGGTGCCATGCATAAACCACCCTTTCTCCACACATTTTAAAACAATGATATGCGTTATGATGTTATGTAAAACACATTTGCACGGAAAATCAACATGCAATTATTACAAATCATTTCTTTCTCAATTAAAATTTTCACAATAAAGTCAGCACTCGACCCCTCCTGCGGGTGATCCTGACTCACACAAAACCATGAAAACGGTTTACATCACACGTGGGTTTGAAAAGCATGGAAATACCATCATGCAAATTTAGTTTAAAAACCCAGTTTAAATCATCGAAATCGTCGACATGCGAGATGAGGCAATATCTGTATAACGGCAATAACTAGGACTATGGCCATGTGTGTCCTCGGGAGTTCCTCAGCTACACGGATCCTAGTGTGCGGGTTCTCACCATGATCGGGAACCGCCCAGGAGGTGGGTCAATCCATCCCGTCAGTCTTATCCGATCCTAGGCATCCGAAGATGCTGCATCCGGAGATGCCGTATCCGAAGATACCACACAGTACATCGTACTCCATGCTACTTGCACGGTACATCGTACTCCGTGAACCCATATAATATCTCTAGGTACTCCAGCCCAATTGGCCTGCTTCCCACAGAGGTTTGTTTCTCAATACTCATGCCATGTCTCAAAACGCACGTGCGAGCCTATTAAATCGGTGACACACAGTCTACCCGATGCTCCAAGCACGGCTCATCGTATGTTCTCATAAAATCAGTACGAGCGATGCTCAGCACTCTCATCAACTCAAATAAAACTGGCAGAGCCCGCTTTACATCCCCACAAGGCCGCCAACCTCATCCCTCACTCTCACCCCACCTAAGAGGTCTCTTGAGCCTGTTGGGCCTTTTGGTTGACTCCAAGGGCAGACAGCGCTACTCCACAAATTCGGTAAAACTAGTGCGAGCTAAGCTCATCACTCTGTATATAAATCACATGAAAATCTTATAAAATCTGGTGCGAGTTAAACTCTAGCACCCTGTCTCGAAAAAGCATATGAAATCTGGCGCGAGTTGTACTCTAGCACCTATGCATGTAAAACTCTAGTGCGAGCTCTCGCTCTAGCACTAATGCGTGCATCACACAAATCGACAACATCGTGCGAGCTGAGCTCTAGCACGTCACATGTCAATAAAAACACATAGGCGGCTCTGTTTCCTCAAAACAGTTTTCAAAACAATATCACGTTGAAAGTATGCAATGCTGTGCATTTTCTTTCAAGGTGAGCCAGCCTACTCATGCATGCATCAAAACACCTCCAGAATGAGCAGAAACCTTTTGTTCTTGCTCCTCCCAATTTTTCCTAACTTTGTAAATTTTACCCTTAACAAGGGTATTTTAGTAATTTTGCCCATACGGGGCACTAAAATTATTCTTCGACCTCTAGACCCTTCAGATAAATTTTTAAATGACTGCAATGAATTTAAAACTTCGTAAAGTTTACCTCTAGCAGTCCGCAGAATTCCCTTACCTTATTTTCCTGTCGAGTCTGACCTTTTTCTTTCCACTGTTGTCTCGTCGCGCAGTCCGTTATGCTCCCAATCAAATGCCCAGAACTGCGTATTAATATTTCTTAGGTCAGATATTATACAATTTAATTGTATTTAATATTTTCTGGGCTTAATTTAAATCATTGGGCCCATTTACCCCTATTGGGCCCGATTGCACCTTAATGGGCCTTAATCGGCATTAAGCCCGTTTTCCACTTAATTTTTACATTATCGAGGTCTATTGGGCTCATTGGGCCCACCAATAATTTATTGGGCCTCATTCTAGCTCTCGAATAGCTAAATTCATTATTTACGACAATTTATCTAAATTTTCATAATTTAATTCAATTTATGCGGAAATTAACTCAATATCACGCATAACGAGGCAATTATCGTAAATAAGGGTCACTTACCCGAGATTCCATGCTAGTACAAAATTCGAGGCTGTCTCGAGCCCTCGGTGGATGCCAATCGTCGAGCTATACAATTTCATAATTTTTCTGAGTAAGTTTCCAGTCGAAAATTAATTAAATTAAATACTCCGAAACTTAAATCGGGTCAATTCGACCGCTCACTGACTTACCCGAAGCTCGATTGCATCACTGGAATTTTCCCCAACTTTTTCTCTTTTTCTTTTTCCCTTTTTTCTCCTTTTTTCTTTCGCGTTTCGCGATTTTCATTTTCAGTCTCCTTTTTTTTATTTTTTTTTATTATTTTTATTATTATTTATTTTAATTATTTTACTATTCATTAAAATACATTAAAATACCCAAATATCTACAAAAATTATTATTTTTATTCTAAATTAATTAATTTAATTTTATTTAATTTATTTATTATATTTTAATCCTTTTTCGGGTATAATTTCTTCGTATTTTTCGGATATTGTCCCGAATGACTTTTCGGTATATTTCTCGATTATTTTCGGGATTATTTTTTTTCCAAACTAAAAATCCCGATTAATTCCCATAAATTAATATCTTGATCAATTTAACCCAAAATAAATTTATTTCACTTTTATTGACCAAGATTTCTTAAATCCATATTTTAATTAAATTTTTCTTATCGAAATTATACCGACCTTTGGTCTTTTGACCATTTTGCCCTTACACATATTCGGGATTAATTTAACCCAACTTCCTTTCACGAAAACTCATTCATTTCATATTTTAAATAAATTCGGGTCTTACAACTCTCCCCCACTTAAGAAATTTGGTCCTCCAAATTAGAACCAATTCATATGAGTCTATAGACTACTCCGGGTACATCAATCGTATCATACTTCTTTAATTCTCATGTGACCTTCTCCGGAGTGTATTACTACCAAAGGACTTTAATTAGGGAGATCATCTTAAACCTCAATACTTTCTCTTTCCTGTTTAATGCCCGAATCAACTTCTTCAATATACTTATATTTGCATTAACCTGAACTTTTGGAATTCATATCCTATCACCTATGCTGGATCTGGATAGTATTGTCGAAGCATCAAAAGCTGGAATACATTGTGGGTGCCTGTTAATTCAAGTGATAACATCAACCTACAGGTCTTATCTCCCACTTGTCCAATCTCTCAAAATATTCAATCCAGCGAAACTCAATTTACCTTCTTCCAAAAGCTCGCTATGTCCTTATTCCTTTAGGACGAGTAACTTTCAACCATACTAATTCACCAAAGGTGAATTCCAATACATGTCTATCTGCTCTGAGGTGTTCTTAATCTCTCATCCTTAACTAAACATCCTCAGAGACTTATCATTCAAAGTCGAAAATAATTTCTATCTGTCACCCACTTTTTCTTATCCAATTTGGGGAACAACCCCTACAACCATACACTGCCTCATATCTTGTTATCCCGATACTCAACTGCCAACTGTCGTTATTGGCAACTTCAATTAGAAATCAACTGATCATTCCAGGAGCTTATAAAATCAATGGCACACGCTTTCATCGGATCCTCCAGAACTTGTACAGTCCTCTCTGACTGACCATCTGTCTGAGGATGGAAAGCTGGTGCTAATACTCAATCGGGTTCCCATAGCTTCCTAAAAATATCCTCAGAGGTGGGAAGTGAAGCGGGAATCCCTATATGATGCCATGCTCACTGGAACGCTACTAAATGCTCCACAATCTTCCTTACACACAAATCCTCATATATACTCTGAGTATTTGGGGATTTCATAACCAAAAAGGTGGGTAGACTTAGTCACTCTATCGACTATCATCCGAATAGCCTCGTAATGCACCTGGGTCCTCTGTAACCCATCATAAAATTCATGGAGACTTGCTCTCATTTTCGTGCCGTGTCGATATAGGTAGAGGCTGTAATAACTCTGCAGACTCTTAATACTCTACCTTATCCTGCTGACATACTAGGCACTTTTTCACAATCTCTATCATATCTCTTTCCTCATCTGACCACCAATACCCTTTTCGAGATTTCAATATATAATCATTACTTTCCGTATGCACTGTATATCCCAAAAAGTGAGCTTCTGACAACATTACTATCTCATCAACTGTGGTCCTGGGGAGCACTCATACTATCTCGGAACCTCTGTAAATCATTATCGTATTCTGTGAACTCTGTCACTGTACCCTTCTGAATCTGACCCAAACTATCGACATCCTGCCGATTATCATGCTAAGCCTGTCAAATTCGGGCACTCTCATCCGGTTCTAGTCTCAGGCTAGCTGTCACACAATCACTGTCATCATCAGAAGGGATCGCATCAATACTGAGGTTCACAACTGCTTTAGCTGCTCACGCTCCCTGACCATCATATGTAGTACCATTCCGAGGCTCTTTCTGCTCAAAGCATCAGCCATTACATTAGCCTCTCCTGGGTGGTACAATTTTCACAAATTAAAATCTCTCAGAAGCTCTAACCCACTATGTATTCTCATATTCGCCTCTTTCTGTGAAAACAAATACTTGGGCTTTATGATCAGTGCATATCCATAATTTCTAACCATGTACATAATAGTACCATATCCTCGGTACAACTACTGTTACCAACTTTAAATCATGGGTCAAATAGTTTATTTCATGATCAAGGAGTTGTCTGACTCCAAAATTGACTATCTTCCCATTATACATCAATATACAGCTCCTTCATAATTTTGAGGTATCCATACTCACTGAGAACCTCTTGAGCTTTGGGTATAGTGAAATTAATCACGGTGGTCAGTTCATACTTCACTACACCGCAATTCACGTCACATCTATCATCTTATTTATCATCTCATCCAAAGACTACGTTTTCATAATTAAACGTGCCATCAAGGTATATCCTTTTAGAATTCGCAGCAACCCATTTGTAAAAGCCATTTCTAATTGTTGCTTATAAATCGCCCTAGACTTTAACTACATCCAACATATCATCGATACTGATGACTACGAATCGGTCCAATCCTTGACTTATTTACGCATAAGCGTATAAGATCCTTCGAAATCGCTTACGTTTTCAGGTACTAACCTGCGTCATTTCCTTTTCTTATCTTAACGGCTCTTATTAAATTTTTCTATGTTAACCTTTATGATTTATCGAATTTAAATATTCTTATCGTCTTAGTAAAGGTATCCTAATGCTAAAGTTATCTATTACGACGCTCGATTTCACGTTATAGGTTATACATATATACTTTTAGACGCTGTCAAGTCTTCAGGCGGGGAGGTATTTTGAAATACCTTTATTAACCTTCAGACTTAACCACAACTACGTTATATCTCAGTTTATGTGGTCACAATTTATATTCGATACTAATTGCTTAACCTCAATTACTTCGCATATTAAGGGTATTCCTTACCTAGCATACGCCTCTTGCTCCAATACATCTTGTATTTAGGATCAAGCATATCTTATCTTAAAGATTATCTCCTTCGTATATCAATAATGACAAAACTCTTTCATTATTCATTCTGTGAGTACAATCCTTTACTCCTTTAATTTTCAACTGTTACACCCCTGTTTTTAACTTAAAATCTCAATATCAGTATTCCGTTAATTAATCCTCCTATATTGGGGTACTCATTTATCAGTATTATGCCCAATGATGTAGGCATTCATGCCTTTTACTCACTTATATGCGAATGAAGGCGGTATAAATAAATATGTGGCACCAGGATCAATAAACATATGTACTTCATTATTCATAACAAGTGTGGTATCTTACACCACATCCATGAAACATCAATAGTGTCCTGGTCCAAGACATCCTCTCGCCTTCATCCAACAGACTACTTTCCTTTTTCTTTTCTTTTCGGCTATTGCCTCCCTTTTCGTTGCAGCTATACCAACTAAGTTTTTCTATCTCTTTACTTTCCTGTGGGACGATCTCGCCCAATTCTGTGTAATCAAAATCAATGGTCCGTCTTACCACACTTAACGGCCATTTTCATCAATACAGTGTAGGTATAGACCCTCCTTCCGTGGTATCCACCACACATCCCACACTGCTTACAGTACTTACACTGCTACACTGCTTCGTAGCAGGTCGGGGTCCTCCAATCACAATGCCCCCTAAGAGTGCCAAAATTAGATGCACTGGGGCCTTACCAATTATCTTACTCCATAACTCGTCAAATCAGATCTTTTTACCAATTTGCATTTTCCCATTTTAACATCTTTGTTATTTCTCGATTCTCTTTTCTGTCTCTATTTCAGCCCTCATTAGCTTTCCCAATCTCAGAGGCGTGCAATTCATGTTCTTAATTACCCAACTGGAAATCTGCGCACTGCCTCGGTATAAGTAATATCTCACGGGCCGATCGGACTCTAATTGAAAAGTTGAGTCATTCCATAAACTTTTAGACATCTCGACTGTCATTGTTTATAGTGTCGAGGTAATATCTGTCCAAAAATATAATTGAGTTGTATACTCATGAATTATACTCTTCAATAAATCAAATCCTCTGGGTCAGAGTAAGGACTTTAATCCGAAATTTCCTTTAAATCATGTCCGAGATATCCTGTCACCGGAATACATCCAATAAGATTTCTCATCTTAGCTATGGATGTTTAACACTTAAGATGGGTCGAGCGGGTTTCCACCAATGTTTCGCTGCGCCCTCTGATCTCATTCATAATCTGAGCAATTAGCTCCTCAAAATAATTCCCATGCTCTGCTTCAATCTCGCGAAGCGTGTCTCAATACTGTCCGATCTCTCCGTCGGACTCTGTGAGGCATTCTCAATATTCGCCTCTATTCCAATTTCATCATGATTCTCATAGGTCAACTCAGCACGACTTAGCAGATTCAGGTCTACCTCTACGACCTCTGCCTCGTGCACTATGTCATCTATCGCGACTCATATTAAGCATTCCTGCATTCTTAACCATTTTTTAGTCAAAACCCATCTCGACATACACTATTGTATCTAACTAAGCACAGTAACACGGGGATGTAATTTCCTATTTACTGACACTGACACACATCAGACCAATTTCTGCTCTGATACCATAATAATTGTCACGACCCAAACTACCCAAAAAATCAGAGTTAATTTTTCGTGTTTTATTATTTTCTTACTTAAATTCTTACCTGTCCTCGAATCGTGACCACACTCCACTAATAATTGGGCTGTGCGTCAATGCCAGTCCCACCATACATTTACCATATTACTTATTTCTTCTCCAGTCATTTATAATTGTTTACAATATTTATACATCCCCTAAAGTTACTTACAAACATGTTACTGTGCTATGCTTATGTAGATACAATATGTACAAGTGTATATACCTTATGTTGATGGGCAGCAGCGGATATCGGAATGCAGTACTGAGTCGTCGCAACTTCAACTGGAGATTATCTGTGGGAGAAAATGAAAGGGGTGAGCACATCAAGCTCAGTAAGGCAATCCTACGAACAAGTAGGTAACCATACTACCTACATGAACGTGGTGCCATGCATAAACCACCCTTTCTCCACACATTTTAAAACAATGATATGCGTTATGATGTTATGTAAAACACATTTGCACGGAAATCAACATCCAATTATTACAAATCATTTCTTTCTCAATTAAAATTTTCACAATAAAGTCAGGACTCGACCCCTCCTGCGGGTGATCCTGACTCACACAAAACCATGAAAACGGTTTACATCACACGTGGGTTTGAAAAGTATGGAAATACCATCATGCAAATTTAGTTTAAAAACCCAGTTTAAATCATCGAAATTGTCGACATGCGAGACGAGGCAATATCTGTATAACGGCAATAACTAGGACTATGGCCATGTGTGTCCTCGGGAGTTCCTCAGCTACACGGATCCTAGTGTGCGGGTTCTCACCATGATCGGGAACCGCCCAGGAGGTGGGTCAATCCATCCCGTCAGTCTTATCCGATCCCAGGCATCCGAAGATGCTGCATCCGGAGATGCCGTATCCGAAGATACCACACGGTACATCGTACTCCATGCTACTTGCACGGTACATCGTACTCCGTGAACCCATATAATATCTCTAGGTACTCCAGCCCAATTGGCCTGCTTCCCACAGAGGTTTGTTTCTCAATACTCATGCCATGTCTCAAAACGCACGTGCGAGCCTATTAAATCGGTGACACACAGTCTACCCGATGCTCCAAGCACGGCTCATCGCATGTTCTCATAAAATCAGTGCGAGCGATGCTCAGCACTCTCATCAACTCAAATAAAACTGGCAAAGCCCGCTTTGCATCCCCACAAGGCCGCCAACCTCATCCCTCACTCTCACCCCACCTAAGAGGTCTCTTGAGCCTGTTGGGCCTTTTGGCTGACTCCAAGGGCAGACAGCGCTACTCCACAAATCCGGTAAAACTAGTGCGAGCTAAGCTCATCACTCTGTATATAAATCACATGAAAATCTTATAAAATCTGGTGCGAGTTAAACTCTAGCACCCTGTCTTGAAAAAGCATATGAAATCTGGCGCGAGTTGTACTCTAGCACCTATGCATGTAAAACTCTAGTGCGAGCTCTCGCTCTAGCACTAATGCGTGCATCACACAAATCGACAACATCGTGCGAGCTGAGCTCTAGCACGTCACATGTCAATAAAAACACGTAGGCGGCTCTGTTTCCTCAAAACAGTTTTCAAAACAATATCACGTTGAAAGTATGCAATGCTGTGCATTTTCTTTCAAGGTGAGCCAGCCTACTCATGCATGCATCAAAACACCTCCAGAATGAGCAGAAACCTTTTGTTCTTGCTCCTCCCAATTTTTCCTAACTTTGTAAATTTTACCCTTAACAAGGGTATTTTAGTAATTTTACCCATACGGGGCACTAAAATTATTCTTCGACCTCTAGACCCTTCAGATAAATTTTTAAATGACTGCAATGAATTTAAAACTTCGTAAAGTTTACCTCTAGCAGTCCGCAGAATTCCCTTACCTTTTTTCCTGTCGAGTCTGACCTTTTCCTTTCCACTGTTGTCTCGTCGCGTAGTCCGTTATGCTCCCAATCAAATGCCCGGAACTGCGTATTAATATTTCTTAGGTCAGATATTATACAATTTAATTGTATTTAATATTTTCTGGGCTTAATTTAAATCATTGGGCCCATTTACCCCTATTGGGCCCGATTGCACCTTAATGGGCCTTAATCGACATTAAGCCCGTTTTCCACTTAATTTTTACATTATCGAGGTCTATTGGGCTCATTGGGCCCACCAATAATTTATTGGGCCTCATTCTAGCTCTCGAATAGCTAAATTCATTATTTACGACAATTTATCTAAATTTTCATAATTTAATTCAATTTATGCGAAAATTAACTCAATATCACGCATAACGAGGCAATTGTCGTAAATAAGGGTCACTTACCCGAGATTCCATGCTAGTACGAAATTCGAGGCTGTCTCGAGCCCTCGGTAGATGCCAATCGTCGAGCTATACAATTTCATAATTTTTCTGGGTAAGTTTCCAATCGAAAATTAATTAAATTAAATACTCCGAAACTTAAATCGGGTCAATTCGACCGCTCACTGACTTACCCGAAGCTCGATTGCATCACTGGAATTTTCTCCAACTTTTTCTCTTTTTCTTTTTCCCTTTTTTCTCCTTTTTTCTTTCGCGTTTCGCGGTTTTCATTTTCAGTCTCCTTTTTTTTTATCTTTTTTTTATTTTTATTATTATTTATTTTAATTATTTTACTATTCATTAAAATACATTAAAATACCCAAATATCTACAAAAATTATTATTTTTATTCTAAATTAATTAATTTAATTTTATTTAATTTATTTATTATATTTTAATCCTTTTTCGGGTATAATTTCTCCGTATTTTTCGGATATTGTCCCGAATGACTTTTCGGTATATTTCTCGATTATTTTCGGGATTATTTTTTTCCAAACGAAAAATCCCGATTAATTCCCATAAATTAATATCTTGATCAATTTAACCCAAAATAAATTTATTTCACTTTTATTGACCAAGATTTCTTAAATCCATATTTTAATTAAATTTTTCTTATCGAAATTATACCGACCTTTGGTCTTTTGACCATTTTGCCCTTACACATATTCGGGATTAATTTAACCCAACTTCCTTTCACGAAAACTCATTCATTTCATATTTTAAATAAATTCGGGTCTTACAGTCGGACCGTACGACACACAGTCAGCATGCGCTCAAGTACATTTATCAATACTAATTTATAAGCAAATTATTTTCATCAAAACAGTTCTAAAACACAGTCCAATGTATAAAGCAATTTAAAAGGGGCTGTCTTGCCCTTTTTCAATCAAAATCCCAAAAACAGTCTATAATAATTAAATTCAAGATTATCGATTCAAAACGATAGTTCAAGCTATATCAATATATATGCAAACAATTTTTATAACGGTAAGCCTAGACTGTTTAACTAATGCCAAAAACTTATAATTTTTGGAGTTATAAAATTGGCCTAGTATTATTATGTAATTTCGATAACTATGAAATTCAGCCTAAAATTTTATATCTACAATTCCACAAAAATTACACATAATTATCTCTAACAGCGCACAGGAATTTTCCTTACCTTAGTATCTGCCTGCAGTCCTCAATACCGAGTCGGTCAGTCCGTTCTGGATCGATTGTTTTCACCGAAGACGTGATCTAGCGTACCAAAAAATTACGTGCCAGGTAGATAACTACACTATCTACATATATCCACAAAATAAACTATTTAAAAAAAATATAACGAGCTGCTGGTAGTTCAATATAATTCAACATCAAAAAACAATTACAATATCAATATCGATATATAAACATTTTATTGTTATTAAATGCAAGATTTTTAAAACCTTAAACAGTGTTTTACTGTGACGACTGTGTGGTACTTTGTTCCCCTATGATTCAAGAAGTGGCCCCCACAATCTCTTTATACAGTAAAATAATATAGTTTCTCACGATAAAATAGTTCATAGGGTCAATTCAGTAAAGCATATAGACTAGACAAGGCAAAACATGGTATAAACAGTAATCAGGATGACAATTGGCCAATGTCGGTGACTCTGGGCATCACTGATCAGGTATGGCAGGACTTCAATCGCCATGGGAGTGGTAAACTACCCAAACGACTCACAGTACAGTATGTTCAAATACCAATAACATGGTGCAGCGTACTCACGTGCGTGTTGTATGGTACATCATACTCTGTGGACCACAGGAACAGTTCAGTAACAGTAACAGTCTAGCATGACTAATCATCGTCTTTGTCTCAAAATCAGTGCGAGTCGGACTGTATAATACACAGACAGCATGCACTCAAGTACATTTATCAATACTAATTTATAAGCAAATTATTTTCTTCAAAACAGTTCTAAAACTTAGTCTAGTGTATAAAGCAATTTAAAAGGGGCTGCCTTACCCTTTTTCGGTCAAAATCCCAAAAACAGTCTATAATAATTAAATTCAAGATTTTCGATTCAAAACGAGAGTTCAAGCTATATCAATATATATGCAAACAATTTTTATAATGGTAGGGCTAGACAGTTTAACTAATGCCAAAAACTTATAATTTTTGGAGCTATAAAATCGGCCTAGTATTTTAATGTAATTTCGGTAACTATGAAATTCAGCCTAAATTTTTTATCTACAATTCCACAAAAATTACACATAATCATCTTTAGCAGCGCACAGGAATTTTCCTTACCTTAGTATCTGCTTGCAGTCCTCAATACCGAGTCGGTCAGTCCGTTCTAGATCGTTTGTTTTCACCGGAGAGGTGATCTAGCGTACCAAAAAATTACGTGGCAGGTAGATAACTACACTATCTACATATATGCACAAAATAAACTAGTTATAAAAATATAACGAGTTGCTGGCAGTTCAATATAATTCAGCATCAAAAATCAATTACAGTATCAATATTGATAGATAAACATTTTACTGTTATTAAATGCAAGATTTTTAAAACCTTAAACAGTGTTTTACTATGATGACTGTGTGGCACTTTGTTCCTGTATGATTCAAGAAGTGGCCCCCACAGTCTCTTTATACAGTAAAATAATATAGTTTCTTACGATAAAACAGTTTGTAGGGTCAATTCAGTAAATCAAATAGATTAGACAAGGCAAAACACGCTATAAACAGTAATCAGTATGAGAATTGGCCAATATCGGTGACTCTGGGCATCACTGATCAGGTGTGTCGAGACTTCAATTGCCATGGGAGTAGTCAGCTACCCAAACGGCTCACAGTACAGTATGTTCAAATACCAGTAACACGGTACAGCATATTCACGTGCGTGTTGTACGATACATCATACTATGTGGACCACAGGAACAGTTCAGTAACAATAACTGTGTATCATGACTAATCATCGCTTTTGTCTCCAAATCAGTGCGAGTCGGACCGTACGACACACAGTCAGTATGCGCTCAAGCACATTCATCAATACTAATTTATAAGCAAATTATTTTCATCAAAACAGTTCTAAAACTCAGTCCAGTGGATAAAGCAATTTAAAAGGGGCTGTCTTGCCCTTTTTCAGTCAAAATCCCAAAAACAGTCTATAATAATTAAATTCAAGATTATCAATTCAAAACGATAGTTCAAGCTATATCAATATATATGCAAACAATTTTTATAACGATAAGGCTAGACTGTTTAACTAATGGAAAAACTTATAATTTTTGGAGTAATAAAATCGACCTAGTATTTTTATGTAATTTCGGTAAATATGAAATTCAGCCTAAAATTTTATATCTACAATTCCACAAAAATTACACATAATTATATCTAGCAGCGCACAGGAATTTTTCTTACCTTAGTATCTACCTGCAGTCCTCAATACCGAGTCGGTCAGTCCGTTCTAGATCATTTGTTTTCACCGGAGACGTGATCTAGCGCACCAAAAAATTGCATAGCAAGTAGATAACTACACTATCTACATATATCCGCAAAATAAACTAGTTATAAAAATATAACGAGTTGCGGGCAGTTCAATATAATTCAGCATCAAAAATCAATTACAGCATCAATATCGATAGATAAACATTTTACTGTTATTAAATGCAAGATTTTTAAAACCTTAAACAGTATTTTACTATGACGACGGTGTGGCACTTTGTTCCCATATGATTCAAGAAGCGACCCCCACAATCTCTTTATACAGTAAAATAATACAGTTTCATACGATAAAACAGTTCATAGGGTCAATTTAGTAAATCAAATAGACTAGACTAGGCAAAACATGTTATAAACAGTATCAGTATGACAATTGGCCAATGTCGGTGACACTGGACATCACTGATCAGGTGTGTCGGGACTTCAATCGCCATGAGAGTGGTCAGCTACCCAAATGGCTCACAGTACAGTATGTTCAAAGACCAGTAACATGTTACAACATACTCACGTGCATGTTGTACGGTACATCATACTCTGTGGACCACAGAAACAGTTCAGTAACAGTAACAGTGTAGCATGACTAATCATCGCCTTTATCTTAAAATCTGTGCGAGTCGGACCGTACGACACACAGTCAGCATGCGCTCAAGTACATTTATCAATACTAATTTATAAGCAGATTATTTTCATCAAAACAGGTCTAAAACTCAGTCTAGTGTAGAAAGAAATTTAAAAGGAGCTGTCTTGCCCTTTTTCAGTCAAAATCCCAAAAACAGTCTATAATAATTAAATTCAAGATTATCGATTCAAAACGATAGTTCAAGCTACATCAATATCTATGCAAACAATTTTTATAACGGCAAGCCTAGACTGTTTAACTAATGTCAAAAACTTATAATTTTTGGAGTTATAAAATCAGCCTAGTATTTTTATGTAATTTCGATAACTATGAAATTCAGCCTAAAATTTTATATCTACAATTCCACAAAAATTACACATAATTATCTCTAGCAGCGCATAGGAATTTTCCTTACCTTAGTATCTGCCTATAGTCCTCAATACCGAGTCGGTCAGTCCGTTCTAGATCGTTTGTTTTCACCGGAGACGAGATCTAGCGTACTAAACAATTACGTGGCAGGTAGATAACTACACTTTCTACATATATCCGCAAAATAAACTAGTTATAAAAATATAACGAGTTGCTGGCAGTTCAATATAATTCAGCATCAAAAATCAATTACAGTATTAATATCGATAGGTAAACATTTTACAGTTATTAAATGCAAGATTTTTAAAACCTTAAACAATGTTTTACTGTGACGACTGTGTGGCACTTTGTTCCCGTATGATTTAAGAAATGGCCCCCACAGTCTCTTTATACAGTAAAATAATATAGTTTCTTACGATAAAACAGTTCATAGGGTCAATTCAGTAAATCAAATAGACTAGACAAGGCAAAACATGCTATAAACAGTAATCAGTATGACAATTGGCCAATGTCGGTGACTCTGGGCATGACTGATCAGGTGTGGCGGGACTTCAATCGCCATGGGAGTGGTAAGCTACCCAAACAGCTCACAGTATAGTAAGTTCAAATACCAGTAACACGATACAACGTACTCACGTGCATGTTGTACGGTACATCATACTCTGTGGACCACAGAAACAGTTCAGTAACAGTAACACGCAAGCATGACTAATCATCGCCTTTGTCTCAAAATCAGTGCAAGTCGGACCGTACGACACACAGTCAGCATGCACTCAAGTACATTTTTCAATACTAATTTATAAGCAAATTATTTTCATCAAAACAGTTTTAAAACTCAGTCCAGTGTATAAAGCAATTTAAAAGGGGCTGTCTTACCCTTTTTCGGTCAAAATCCCAAAAACAGTCTATAATAATTAGATTCAAGATTTTTAATTTAAAACGATAGTTCAAGCTATATCAATATATATGCAAACAATTTTTATAACGGTAGGCTAGACTGTTTAACTAAGGCCAAAAACTTATAATTTTTGGAGTTATAAAATCGACCTAGTATTTTTATGCAATTTCGGTAACTATGAAATTCAGCCTAAAATTTTTTATCTACAATTCCACAAAAATTACACATAATTATCTCTAGCAGCGTACAGGAATTTTCCTTGCCTTAATATCTGCCTGCAGTCCTCAATACCGAGTCGGTCAGTCCGTTATAGATCGTTTGTTTTCACCGGAGACGTGATCTAGCGTACTAAACAATTGCGTGGCAGGTAGATAACTACACTATCTACATATAACCGTAAAATAAACTAGTTATAAAAATATAACGAGTTGCTGGCAGTTCAATATAATTCAGCATCAAAAATCAATTACAGTATCAATATCAATAGATAAACATTTTACTGTTATTAAATGTAAGATTTTTAAAACCTTAAACAGTGTTTTACTGTGATGACTGTGTGGAACTTTGTTCCCGTATGATTCAAGAAGCGGCCCCCACAGTCTCTTTATACAGTAAAATAATACAGTTTCTTGCGATAAATCAGTTCATAGGGTCAATTCAGTAAATCAAATAGACTAGACAAGGCAAAACATGCTAAAAACAGTAATGAGTATGACAATTGGCCAATGTCAGTGACTCTGGGCATCACTGATCAGGTGTGCTGGGACCTCAATCGCCATGGGAGTGGTCAACTACCCAAATGGCTCACAGTACAGCATGTTCAAAGACCAGTAACACGGTACAGCGTACTCACGTGCGTGTTGTACGGTACAACATACTCCGTGGACCATAGGAACAGTTCAGTAACAGTAACAGTGTAGCATGACTAATCATCGCCTTTGTCTCAAAATCAATGCGAGTCGGACCGTGTGACACACTGTCAGTATGCGCTCAAGCACATTTATCAATACTAATTTATATGTAAATTATTTTCATCAAAACAGTTCTAAAATTAAGTCCAGTGTATAAAGCAATTTAAAATGGGCTGTCGTACCCTTTTTCGGTCATAATCCTAAAGCAGTCTATAAGAATTAAATTCAAGATTTTCAAATCAAAACAATAGTTCAAACTATATCAATATATATGCAAACAATTTTTATAACGGTAGGCTAGACTGTTTAACTAAGGCCAAAAACTTATAATTTTTGGAGTTATAAAATCGACCTAGTATTTTTATGCAATTTCGGTAACTATGAAATTCAGCCTAAAATTTTTTATCTACAATTCCACAAAAATTACACATAATTATCTCTAGCAGCACACAGGAATTTTCCTTGCCTTAATATCTGCCTGCAGTCCTCAATACCGAGTCGGTCAGTCCGTTATAGATCGTTTGTTTTCACCGGAGACGTGATCTAGCGTACTAAACAATTGCGTGGCAGGTAGATAACTACACTATCTACATATAACCGTAAAATAAACTAGTTATAAAAATATAACGAGTTGCTGGCAGTTCAATATAATTCAGCATCAAAAATCAATTACAGTATCAATATCGATAGATAAACATTTTACTGTTATTAAATGTAAGATTTTTAAAACCTTAAACAGTGTTTTACTGTGATGACTGTGTGGAACTTTGTTCCCGTATGATTCAAGAAGCGGCCCCCACAGTCTCTTTATACAGTAAAATAATACAGTTTCTTGCGATAAATCAGTTCATAGGGTCAATTCAGTAAATCAAATAGACTAGACAAGGCAAAACATGCTAAAAACAGTAATGAGTATGACAATTGGCCAATGTCAGTGACTCTGGGCATCACTGATCAGGTGTGCTGGGACCTCAATCGCCATGGGAGTGGTCAACTACCCAAATGGCTCACAGTACAGCATGTTCAAAGACCAGTAACACGGTACAGCGTACTCACGTGCGTGTTGTACGGTACAACATACTCCGTGGACCATAGGAATAGTTCAGTAACAGTAACAGTGTAGCATGACTAATCATCGCCTTTGTCTCAAAATCAATGCGAGTCGGACCGTGTGACACACTGTCAATATGCGCTCAAGCACATTTATCAATACTAATTTATATGTAAATTATTTTCATCAAAACAGTTCTAAAATTAAGTCCAGTGTATAAAGCAATTTAAAATGGGCTGTCGTACCCTTTTTCGGTCATAATCCTAAAGCAGTCTATAAGAATTAAATTCAAGATTTTCGAATCAAAACAATAGTTCAAACTATATCAATATATATGCAAACAATTTTTATAACGGTAAGGCTACACTGTTTAACAAATGCCAAGAACTTATAATTTTTGGAGTTATAAAATTGGCCTAGTATTTTTATGTAATTTTGGTAACTATGAAATTCAGCCTAAAATTTTATATCTACAATTCCACAAAAATTACACATAATTATCTCTAGCAGCGCACAGGAATTTTTCTTACCTTAGTATCTGCCTGCAGTCCTCAATACTGAGTCGGTCAGTCCGTTCTAGATCGCTTGTTTTCACCGGAGATGTGATCTAGCATACAAAAAAATTGCGTGGCAGGTAGATAACTACATTATCTACATATATCCGTAAAATAAACTAGTTATAAAAATGTAACAAGTTGCTGGCAGTTCAATATAATTCAGCATCAAAAATCAATTACAGTATCAATATCGATAGATAAACATTTTACTGTTATTAAATGCAAGATTTTTAAAACCTTAAACAGTGTTTTACTGTGAAGACTGTGTGGCACTTTGTTCTCGTATGATTCAAGAAATGGCCCCCACAGTCTCTTTAGACAGTAAAATAATATAGTTTCTTACGATAAAACAGTTCATAGGGTCAATTCAGTAAATCAAATAGACTAGACAAGGCAAAACATGCTATAAACAGTAATCAGTATGACAATTGACCAATGTCGGTGACTCTAGGCATCATTGATCAGGTGTGGCGGGACTTCAATCGCCATGGGAGTGGTAAGCTACCCAAACAACTCACAGTACAGTATGTTTAATTACCAGTAACACGGTACAGCTACTCACGTGCGTATTGTATGGTACATCATACTCCGTGGACCCAGTAACAGTAACAGTCTAGCATGACTAATCATCGCCTTTGTCTCAAAATCAGTGCCAGTAAGACCGTACGACACACAGTCAGCATGCACTCAAGTACATTTGTCAATACTAATTTATAAGAAAATTATTTTCATCAAAACAGTTTTAAAACTCAGTCCAATGTATAAAGCAATTTAAAAGGGGCTGTCTTACCCTTTTTCGGTCAAAATCACAAAAACAGTCTATAATAGTTAAATTCAAGATTTTCGATTCAAAACGATAGTTCAAGCTATATCAATATATATGCAAACAATTTTTATAACGGTAGGGCTAGACGGTTTAACTAATGCCAAAAACTTATAATTTTGGAGCTATAAAATCGGCCTAGTATTTTTATGCAATTTCGATAACTATGAAATTCAGCCTAAAATTTTTTATATACAACTCCACAAAAATTACACATAATTATCTCTAGCAACGCACAAGAATTTTTCTTACCTTAGTATCTGCCTATAGTCCTCAATACCGAGTCGGTCAGTCCGTTCTAGATTGTTTGTTTTCACCGGAGATGTGATCTAGCGTACCAAACAATTACGTGGCAGGTAGATAACTACACTATCTACTTATATCCGTAAAATAAGCTAGTTATAAAAATATAACGAGTTGCTGGCAGTTCAATATAATTCAGCATCAAAAATCAATTACAGTATCAATATCGATAGATAAACATTTTACTGTTATTAAATGTAAGATTTTTAAAACCTTAAATAGTGTTTTACTGTGTCGATTGTGTGGAACTTTGTTCCCGTATGATTCAAGATGTGGCCCCCACAGTCTCTTTATAAAGTAAAATAATACAGTTTCTTAGGATAAATCAGTTCATAGGGTCAATTCAGTAAATCAAATAGACTAGACACGGTAAAACATGCTAAAAACAGTAATCAGTATGACAATTGACCAATGTCGGTGACTTTGGGCATCACTAACCAGGTCTGCCGGGACCTCAATCGCCATGAGAGTGGTCAACTACCCAAACGACTCAGAATACACTATGTTCAAAGACCGGTTACACGGTACAGCGTACTCACGTGCGTGTTGTACATTACATCATACTCCATGGACCACAGGAACAGTTCAGTAACAGTTACAGTGTAGCATGACTAATCATCGCCTTTGTCTCAAAATTTGCCAATAGGACCGTGCGACACACAGTCAGTATGCGTTCAAGCACATTTATCAATACTAATTTATATTCAAATTATTTTCATCAAAACAGTTCTAAAACTAAGTCCAGTGTATAAAGCATTTTAAAAGGGGCTGTTGTACCCTTTTTCGGTCATAATCCCAAAGCAGTCTATAATAATTAAATTCAAGATTTTCGATTCAAAATGATAGTTCAAGCTATATACATATGCAAACAATTTTTATAACGGTAAGGCTACACTGTTTAACTAATGCCAAAAACTTATAATTTTTGGAGTTATAAAATCGGCCTAGTATTTTTATGTAATTTCGGTAACTATGAAATTCAGCCTAAAATTTTATATCTATAATTCCACAAAAATTACACATAATTATCTCTAGCAGCGCACAGGAATTTTCCTTACCTTAGTATCTGCCTGCAGTCCTCAATACCGAGTCGGTCAGTCAATTCTAGATCGTTTGTTTTCACCGGAGACGTGATCTAGCGTACCAAAAAATTGCGTGGTAGGTAGATAACTACACTATCTATATATATCCGTAAAATAAACTAGTTATAAAAATATAACTAGTTGCTGGCAGTTCAATATAATTCAGCATCAAAAATCAATTACAGTATCAATATCGATAGATAAACATTTTACTATTATTAAATGCAAGATTTTTAAAACCTTAAACAGTGTTTTACTGTGATGTCTATGTGGCACTTTATTCCCGTATGATTCAAGAATTGGCCTCCACAATCTCTTTATACAGTAAAATAATACAGTTTCTTACGATAAAACAGTTCATAGGGTCAATTCAGTAAATCAAATAGCTAGACAAGGCAGAACATGCTATAAATAGTAATCAGTATGACAATTGACCAATGTCGGTGACTCTAGGCATCACTAATCAGGTGTGCCGAGATTTCAATCGCCATGGGAGTTGTCAGCTACCCAAACGGCTCACAGTACAGTTTGTTCAAACACCAGTAACTCGGTACAGCGTTGTAAGACCCGAAATTAAATCGTAAATTTTATGAGGTAGAAAAATGTTCACAAATTTAAAGGAATGGGATTCGGACTGAAAATAAGGATTCAAATCATAAAATGAATGAGTGTTCATGAAGGAAAGTTTGGCTGAATTAATCCCGAACAAGTGTAGGGGTAAAACGGTCAAAAGATCGAAATTCGGGATAAATTCGATAAGAAAAATTTAATTAAAAATAAGGATTTAGGATATCTTGATCAATAATGAGGAATTATACAATTTCGAGTCCAATTGATCAAGATTCGGAATTTTTAGAAATACCGAAAAGTCACCCGGGACAATATCCCGAAAATACGGAGAAATTATACTGGAAAAATGATTAAAAAATATAATAAACAAATTAAATTAAACTAAATTTATTTATTTGGAATAAATAATAATATTGTAGATATTTTTAGATTTTTTTAGACTATTTTAATGAATATTTTAATAATAAAACAAATGTTAAATAATAATAACAAAAAAAAATTAAAAAAAAAGAGAGAAAAGCCTGAAAATCGGGAGAACCCGAGAAACAAAGCCCGACTGCGACCCGTGAGAATCGACCGACGATTCCAGCACACCGGCGACCGACAGCGTCCGACAAAGCTACCAGGAGGAAGAGGAGAGACCGACGAGCACATGGGCACCGGAATCACGTCGCCAGGTGGCCGGAGCAGGCAGATCGGAGCGAAGGAAGACCGACGAAGAAACGGGTTGATTTTTGACGAACCATCGCGTCTGGGCTGAAACGGAGGCCACCGACGCACTCAGGGGAAGAAGCCGGTTCTTTTGAGATCGGTATTGGCCGACGAAACCGTCGAAATCCGTCGGATCGGGAGGTGGCAGCCGAGGGGAGAAGGAAAGATTCACCGACGATGGCTGCGTTTCGACTCCAGTCGAGGCCCGATCTTGGATGCCCAGGTGCAGACGCGTCGAACGGCGGTGGTGAGGCACCGGGAACCGGCCGGACGGCTCCGGAATGAGCAAATGGGGATTGAACCGGCCGAACCGGACTGAACCAGTCAAACTGAACCGAACCAAACCGAGCTGAACCGGCGGTCTGAACCGGTCTGAACCGGACTGAACCGGTTCAGCCAAAAAGAGAGGAAAAAAGGGAGAAAAAAGGGAAAAAGAAAGAGAGAAAAAAATGGGAGAAAATTCCAGTGATGCAATTGAGCTTCGGGTAAGTCGATAAGCGGTCAAAATTGACCGATTTGAATTTTGGAATATTTTATTTAATTATTATTCGACTGAAAATTTACCCAAAAATTATGAAATTGTGTAGCTCGACAATTGGCATCCAACGAGAGCTCGAGATAGCCTCGATTTGCGGACTAGCATGGAATCTCGGGTAAGTGACCCTTATTTACGACAATTTACATCGTTATGTGTGCTCTGGATTTAATTATCGCATAAAATTAAATTAAATTTTGGAAAGTCGAATAAATTGTCGTAAATAATAAATTGAGCTAATTGAGAGTTACAACGAGGCCCAATAAATTGTTGGTCGGCTCAATGAGCCCAATAGGCCTCGATAATGTGAAAATTAAGTGGAAAACGGGCTTAAGGCCGATTAAGGCCCATTAAGGTGCAATCGGGCCCAATAGGGATAAATGGGCCCAATGATTTAAATTAAGCCCAGAAAATAGGAAATACAATTAAATTGTATGATATCTGACCTGAGGAATATTTATACGCAGTTTCGGAGGTTTGATTGGGAGCATTTCGGACTGCGCAACGAGACAACAATGGAAAAGGAAAGGTCAGACTCTACAGAAAAATAAGGTAAGGGAATTTTGTAGGTGCATAGAGGTAATTATACGTATTTTGAGGGGGTTTACCGGGTCTAGAATTTCATAAACTATATACAAACGGAATAATGATTTTGTGAAAATCGGGGCATAAGTGAATAAAGGAAAAAAGACGATTTTGCCCCCTGAGAGTAAAATTTACAAAAAGGGTGGTAAGGCATATAAATTATTTGATTTTCATGCTTTGATATTTTATATGAATGTATTGCTTGGGTTTAAGTGAATTTACATATAGGTTGGCTGTTGATTTCGTGAATTATACGAAAGGGTACCGATTTGTATCGGTTACTATTTTAAAAGATGTTTTATTAAAAGTGAGCCACCTATCATATTTACACGAGTAAAAAGAGTGCTAGAGTCTTACTCGCACTCAAGTTTATGGATTTATTCTCATGAAAAGCTGTACTGGAGCATTGCTCGTACGAGAAATTTGTGTGTGCACAAAATCGTGCTGGAGCTTCGCTCGCACGAGATTTTAGATATCATGATATGCATAGCGTGGTGCTGGAGCTTCGCTCGCACTAGACGTGAGTTGACATGCATATAGTCGTGCGGAAGCCTCTGTAGATGTGTGTCACAGAGAGTTGAGATGCTCGCACTCATACTTTGAGACATGGGTTGGTTATCGACATAGTATTGGGGTGGATAAGACCTACGGCAGGCACCCCCAGACTATGATATGGGTCCACGGAGTACGATGTACCGTGTATGTCACACGGAGTACGCTGTACCGTGCAGTCATGATGACTCTATGATGTTACTTGATATTCTGGCGGGTAGGACTTGACCCCACCTCCCGTTGCAGTTGTGATGCCCCGCACACCAGGATCCGTGTAGCCTGGGATCATAGGGACATAGTATGGCCATAGTCCTCGATTTTTCATACAGTAACCTACATGCCTCACATGATATCATATGGTCTGGATAGACCAGGACAAACCCGATGGAGGGGTAGTCCCGATTTGTGTTTTTAAAAGAGATGTGATTTGATGAATCAAGGTATTCCCGAGAGATGGGTTTGACCTTGATGAAGTTGTTTTATAATGAAACAAATGAGTTTTAAATGTGATGAATTTATGATGAAACAAATAAGTTTCAAAGTGATGAGTTTTGTGATTAAACAAATAAGTTTTAATGTGACGAGCATGAGATGTCATACATGATGATTTTCCATGTGTGCTTTATATGTCGATTTCATGATTTCTTGTATATGATATATACATACATGTGGCATTGTTTTAATCTTACCTCATGCTCCGAAAGTAAACGATTTTTACATCATGACATTATCAGCACGTAGATAGTATAGTTATCTACCTGCTTACATTATTGCCTTACTGAGCACGTTTCGCTCACCCTTTCATTTTCCACCCCACAGGGTATATTCAGTAGAAGAGAGCGACAATAGTCTCGCATCTCGGTTATCCGCTGCTTCTTAGCAAGACCAGGTATACACATTTGTATAATTTTGTATCTGAACATATAGATGCACAGTACTGTATATAGATGTAATATTGGGGATGTATTTAGTTTAAATAAATCGATATGTAAATGAAATGTGGAAATTGAATGGTAAATAGGGGAGAGGTGACTAACACCGAATCATAGCCCAACTGTTTCGTAGTATAACTGTTCACGACTGGTAAGGAAATGAAAAGCGAAAAATTTGTAGGGATTTTTAGATAATTTGGGTCGTGACAAGCGTACACTCGTGCGTGTTGTACGGTACATCATACTCCATGGACCACAGGAACAGTTCAGTTACAGTAACAGTGTAGCATGACTAATCATCGCCTTTGTCTTAAAATCAGTGCGACTCGGACCGTGCGACACATAGTCAGCACGCGCTCAACCACTTTTATCAATACTAAATTATAAGCAAATTATTTTCATCAAAACACTTCTAAAACTCAGTCCAGTGTATGAAGCAATTTGAAAAGGGCTGTCTTGCCCTTTTTTGATCAAAATCCCAAAAACAGTCTATAATAATTAAATTCAAGATTTTCGATTCAAAACTATAGTTCAAGCTATATCAATATATATAAAACAATTTTTATAACGGTAAGGCTAGACTGTTTAACTATTGCCAAAAACTTATAATTTTTGGAGTTATAAAATCGACCTAGTATTTTTATGTAATTTCGGTAACTATGAAATTCAGCCTAAAATTTTATATCTGCAATTTCATAAAAATTACACATAATTATCTCTAGCAGCGCACAGGAATTTTTCTTACCTTAGTATTTGCCTGCAGTCCTTAATACCGAGTCGATCAGTCCGTTCTAGATCGTTTGTTTTCACCGGAGACATGATCTAGCATACCAAAAAATTGCGTGGCAGGTAGATAACTACACTATCTACATTTATTCGTAAAATAAACTAGTTATAAAAATATAACGAGTTGCTGGCAGTTCAATATAATTCATCATCAAAAATTAATTACAGTATCAATATCGATAGATAAACATTTTACTGTTATTAAATGCAAGATTTTTAAAACCTTAAACAGCGTTTTACTGTGATGACTGTGTCACGACCCAAATTATCTAAAAATCAGAGTAAATTTTTCGCTTTTTCATTTATTATTTAATTCTTACCTTTCTCTCGTCGTGACCATCCTACAAACAGTTGGGCTATGATTCGGTGTTAGTCACCTCACACCATTTACCATTCCATTTCCATAATCATATATCAGAATTTACTATCCTTTTGACTTTAAATAAATACATACCCAATGGTATTTATAAAACTACATCCCCGACATCATATCTGTTTACAGTACTGTGCATTACATATTTATATACAAAATCATACCAATGTGTATACCTGTCTCTCGATGGGAAGTAGCAGATATTAATGCATGCAAGTTCTCAGCCGCTCAATAACTATTTCAAGTGCTCTGAAAAGATGGAAAAATAAGGGGGTGAGCAAACCACACGCTCAGTAAGGCAATTATGCAAGTAAGTAGATAGCTCCACTATCTACATGCTCATAATGCCATGCCCTTAAATCCATTTCTTTTCATTTAAAATTTCACGCACAAAGTCATGCATATTCAATGCCATAGTTTGTCCAAAACTATTTGTGCATATATAAATCATGTAATTCATGCATTCAAAGCATTTTATGTGACATCATTAAATCATACTAAGCATGAATTTAATCAAGATCATGCAGTCTTTCATGTCATGTAAGACAAATCATGGATTTCAAATGAAAGCATGGAAAACATCATCATGCTACTGCATTAAAATCAATTCATTAAAACTGCAGTAAAACTAACCCTTCCGGGTCAATCATCTCATAAAACAATTCGGTAAAGTTTATTATAAAACTCCGGTTATAAAACCACCCTTCTTTTAGGGTCACAGATCATAAAATCATCTTAAAACATATTTGAGCATAGTAAAAAAAATCATAAAATCGTCAAAATTGGGAGCCTGACCCCTCCTTCGGGTCTACCCTGGTCTAACAGACCACAAGTTATATCATGTGAGACAATCAGGTAATTATTAGTTGCATCGAGGACTATGGCCATATCCTAGTGATCCCTGGCAACACGGTACCTAGTGTGCGGGGTATCACACCTGAAACGGGAGGTGGGTCATCCTACCCGCCAGAACAGCATAACACCAGGATTGCGAGGGCAAGGCTTGCTGCCTCGTGGCTAATGCCACTCCACTCCAACAATCCCCACGGTACAGCGTACTCCGCGTGACATACATGGTACAACGTACTCCGTGAACCCAAGCTTAATCAGGGGTACCTGTAATAGGCCTTATCCACCCATATCATCTCTGTCTCAGAATGCACGTGTGAGCATATCATCTCACTGTGACACATAGTCTACAGGAGGCTCCAACATGGCTATATGCATGTAATACAATTCCCTGTGCGAGCGAAGCTCAAGCACGGCTCCATGCATATTCATGATATCAGAAAACCTCGTGCGAGCGAAGCTCTAGCACGGTGTCATAGAAATCAATGAAATCTGCGTACGAGCAACACTCCAGTACAACTTAAACTGATTATAATTCAAGTAAAATCCACGTACGAGCAATGCTCTAGTACGGATATGTATAGAAACTCAATGAAAACCTCGTACGAGAAAAACTCCAGTACGACATTCAAATGAATTATAAAAATCATATAAAACTTTGTGCGAGCAAGCTCCAGCAGAAATGAATGCTCAAGTAAATCAAATCTCGTGCGAGTTACACTCCAGCATGGCTTTATGCATAATTAAATCAAATCTCGTGCGAGTTACACTCCAGCACGGCTTTATGCAATATCAAATCAAAACAGGATGCGAGCTAAGCTCCAGCATCTCTCATGCGTGTCAAATCATTAAAACTAGTGCGAGCAATCGCTCCAGCACCATTTTATGCATACCACGTCAAAACAAATCAAAACATGTCAAAATAGAGTGCGAGCTAGGCTCCAGCAGCTCTCATTTCACAATAATAAAAATCAGTGCGAGCAACTGCTCCAGCACCTTTCATACATATGATGTCACACAAATCGGTGCGAGCAACCGCTCAAGCACATTTATGCATATTCACAAACGTAGATATAGTGCGAACTACATGTCGGCACTATCTGTTTCCATATAAACTTGATAGTTGGCCAATTTTCCAAATAATTTCATTTAAATATTAATAACACCTACGTAGTGTTATCTTGTGAAATTAAACAATTTCTGGCCAATCTACCGATTTGCTTTGATTAAAACCAATAAAATTCTTAAACCATAATAGTCCTTAAATCATGCATTTCATGCATGTCTCCTTAGGTGAACTTCCCTCAATAGGGGTAAAATAGACTTTTCACCTATTTCGATCCTTAAAATTATTTAAACCACTTTTAGGATCATTATACATAATCAAGGTATACATACATATTCAGTGTACAGAAAAACTATTAAAATACGCGTAGCTACCTCTAGCTACTCACACAATTCCCTTACCTTATTTTCTGTACAGTCTGACCTTTCCACTGATGACTCATCACGCAGTCCGATTTACTCCGAATCTAAATCAAATCTCCGGCACTGTGGATAAATGTTCATCAGGTCAAATACAATACAATTAATTGTATTTCACAATTTTCTGGGCTTAATTTAAATCATTGGGCCCGTTTACCCATATTGGGCCCGATTGCACCTTAATGGACCTTAATCGGCCTTAAGCCCGTTTACCACACTTTATCGAGGTCTATTGGGCTCATTGGGCCCATCAGTAATTTATTTAGCCTCGTTCTAAATTTTCGGATATCTCAATTTAATATTTACGACAATTTATCCAATTTCTAGAATTTAATTCATTTATGCGAAAATTAAATCCGTAATTTATGCGTTAAATATCAATCACGCATAACGATATAAAATTGTCGTAAATAAGGGTCACTTACCCGTTATTCCATGATAGTACTCAAATCGAGACTGTCTCGAGCTCTCGGTGGATGCCAATTGTCGAGCTACACAATTAAATATATTTTCGAGTAAACTTTCAGTCGATTATTTATCAAATTAAATATTTCAAAAAATTAAATCGGTCAATTTGACCGCTTACCGACTTACCCGAAACTCGATTGCATCACTGAAATTTTCTCCAATTTTTTTCTCTTTTTCTTTTTCCCTTTTTTTTCTTTTTTTCCCTCTCTTTTTGGCTGAACCGGTCCGGTCCGGTTCAACCCGGTTTGGACCGCCGGTTCAGCTCGGTCCGGTTCGACCGGTTCAGTCCGGTTCGGTCGGTTCAGGCAACATTTGGTCATGCCGGCGCCGTCCGGTCGGTTCCCGATGCGATTCCACCGCAGTTCGGTGCGCCATGGCCTGGGCTTCCTAAATCGGGCCTCGACTGAGGTCGAATCGTAGCCATCGCCGGCAAAATCAGTTTTCTCTCCCGCTGCTTCTCCTTCATTTTTCGGCATTTTTTGGCGACTTCGAGGCGCGTCGCGGCCGCCTGTGGGTTAGCCCGAGGTCGAGCTACGTTCGCCGACCCTCGTCGGCCCCTTAGCCCCACCGGTGGTGGCTCGCCGGTGAGAAATCCTCCTCGGTTCGCCTTTCCCCCTTTTGCTTTTCTTTTCCTCTTTGTTTTCTGTTTCTCGCGTTTCAGATTCCCTTTTTTTTTAACTCTTTTTTTTTTCTAATTAAATTTTTATTATTATTTTATTCAATAAAATAATAATAAAATTCCCAAAATATCTAGAAAAATTCTATTTTATTCCTTTAATCTGTAAATAAATTTATCAATCCGATTTTACTTTTTCGGTATAATTTTTTATCAATCCGATTTTACTTTTTCGGTATAATTTTTAACTTTTCGGTATATTTTTCGATTATTTTCGGGATTATTTTTCTATGCAAAAATTTCGATTTATTCTAATAAATTCATATCTTGATCAATTTAACCCGAAATTTAATTATTTCTTCGTTATTGATCAAGATTTCTTATTCTCATATTTTTAATTAAATTTTCTTGTCCCGATTAATACCGAATTTTGGCCTTTTGACCATTTTACCCTTGCACGTGTTCGGGGATACCATTTTAATCCTTTTGCATTTTTAAATGCACTCGAAAATTCCTATTTATTCCCTTTTTGCCCTTACGATAAAACTGGGTCTTACAATCTCCCCCACTTAAGAAATTTGGTCCTCCAAATTATAACCAAGTCAAGTAAGTCCATAAATAACTCCGGGTACATATATCGTATCATATACTGTCATCCTCAAGTGACTTTCTCCGGAGTATAATACTATCATCATGCTTAACTAGGGAGATCATCTTAAACCTCAACACTTTCTCTTTCCGTTTAATGCCCGAATCGATTTTTCAACATACGTTACACTTTCATTAAGCTAAATTGTTGGAGCTCATATCCAATTACATATATCGGGTTCGGATAATATTTTTGAAGCATCAAAATATGGGACACATTGTTGATGCCTGTTTATTCAAGTGGTAACGCCAACTTACAGGTCTTACCTTCCACTTCGTCCTATATCTCTATCTGAATCTCGTTACGTCCTTAAGACAAGTAACTGCCAACAATAATGATTCACCCTTGGTGAATTCCAATAATTTCTGTCTCTTGTCAGCATAGCTTTTCTGTATGCTCTGAGATGTTCTTAATCTCTCACAAAGCAACAGAACATCCTCAGAGGTTTGTCTTACCAATTCGGGAACAATTCTTTATCTGTCACCCACTTTTTCTTATCCAAGTCAGGGAACAACTCCCTATGGCCATATAATGCCTCATATAAAATGTTATCCCGATACTCAAGTGACAACTGTCATCACTAGCGAATTTGATTAGTAGCAACTGATCATCCCAGGAGCTCATAAAATCAATGGCACACGCTCTCATCACATCCTCCAGAACCTGTACAGTCCTCTCTGATTGACTATCTGTCTGAGGGTGGAAGCTATGCTAACACAGAATCGGGTTCCCATAGCTTCCTGAAAAACATTCCCAGAAGTGGGAAGTGAAGCGGGAATCCCTATCTGATATCATGCTCCCTGGAACGCTACATATTATTCCACAATTTTCCATACATAAAAATTTGCCTACACACTCAGAGTATCTGGGGATTTTCATAACTAGAAGGTGGGTAACTAAATCAATCTATCGACTATCACCCAGATAGCCTCGTGATTCATTTGGGTCCTCTATAACCCATCACAATATTCATGGTAACTTGTTTCCATTTTCGAGTCACTATAGGTAGAGGCTGCAATAACCCTACAACTTCTTTTACTCTACCTTACTCTGCTGACATACGAGACACTTGTCCACAATCTCTACAATATCACTTTTTCTATCTGACCACCAATACCCTTTTCAAGGATTCAAATATATTTATTATTTCTCGAATGCACTGTATATCCTAAAGAACGAGCTTCTTGACAATAATACTATATCATCAACTATGGTCCTGGGGAGCACTTATACTGTCTCTGAACCTCTGTAAATCATCATCACTCACTATGAACTCTGTCACTATACCCTTCTGAATCTGACCCACACCATCGACACCATGCCGATCATTATGCTAAGCTTGGCAAATCCGGTCACACAAATCCAGTTCTAACCTCATGCTAGCTGTCACAAAATCACCGTCATCATCAGAAGGGATTACATCACTACTGAGGTTCACAACTGCTCTAGCAGCTCTCGCTCCCTGACCATCATATGTGATACCATCCCGAGGCTCTTCTGTTCAAGGCATCAGCCATTACATTAGCCTTTCCTAGGTGGTACAATATTCACAATCATAATCTTTAGAAGCTCTAACCCTCTTAGTTATCTCATATTATAATCTTTTTGTGAACACAGATACTCGAGGCTTTTACGATCAGTGCATACTCAAAATTTCTTACAGTATAAATGGTGGTGCCATTCTTTAAGTGTAATCACTACGGCTGTCAACTCTAAATCATGGGTCGGATAGTTTCTCTCATGATCCTTGAACTAACTGGATCCATAAACGACTATCTTCCCATTTTACATCAATACATAGACCAATCCTTATTTAGGTATCCATACATACTGAAACCTCTTGAGCTGTTGATTATGGTAAGAATACTTACGGTGGTCAGTTCATTACTTCAATATACCAAAACTCACCGAAGCCACTTTCATACTTATCATACCACACATATGCAATCTTTTCCCGAATGAGATATGTCAACTGAGCAGCTAATTTTAAGAAACTCATAACACCTCGTCTGTAAGACAGTTTCTTATTGCTACTCATGCTCTTCCTTGGACTTCGAATACATCATATTATCATCGCTAAAGATGACAACCAATCGGTCCAAGTAATGGTTTAAATACCTCATCGTAGTTGAGTTCCCACTCAATATTTCAATCACTCATATCCTTGACCTTTGTACGCATAAACGTATAACGTCATTTCCTTTTTCTTATATTAACGGCTTTATAAAATTTTAATTTTTTAAACCTTCATGATTACTCAAATTCTATATCTCTTTATCGTACCAGTAAAGGTACCCAAATTTTAAATGTATATATATTACCACTGTCGATTTCAATTTATAGGTGATGTGTGCGCTTCCAGACGCTGTCAAATCTTCAGGCAAGGAAGTATTTTAAAATACCTTTATTAACCCTCAGACTTGACTACATACCGCTTAATTCAAATTACTTTGCATATCAAGGATATCCTTACCTTGCATACGTCTTATTCCAATATATCTCCTTTAATATATCACTTATAACAAACTCTTTCATTATTTGTCAAACTTACAATCCTTATACCAATATTCAGTTAGTGAAAATCAGTTAACCATCATCCTCATGCCTAAGGGTACAGGCTTCACATCTTTCACTCGCTTATAAGCAACTGAAGGCGGTATGAATAAATGCGTGGCACCAGGATCAATTAAAATAATTATTTCATTATTTACAACCAGTGTGGTATCTTCCACCACATCATATGAATCATCAATGCTGTCCTGGTCCAAGGCATACACTCGCCCTCGTCCAACGTCTTATTTCCATGGTAACTACCACACATCTTACACTGTTCACACTGCTACTCTGTTATACTGTTACATAGCAGGTCGGGGTCCTCAAATCACAATACCCCTAAAAATATTGAAATTAGATATACTAGGGTTTATCAATCAACTTACCCCGTGATTTATCAACTCAAATCTTTTACCAAACTATCTTTTTCCCGTTCTGACATCTTTGTCATTCTTTATTCTCTATTTGTCTCAATTTCGACCCTCACTACCTTTCCCAATCTCAGCGGCGTGCAACTCATAATCTTATTCACACAACTGTAGTTTGCACACTGCCTCGGTATAGGTAGTGATATCTAACGGGCTAATCGGACTCTAATTGATAATCTGAGTCCTTCCATGAACTTTCAGACATTCTGACTCTCATTGTTCATCGTGTCAGAGTCACATCTGCCCAGGAATATAAACTGAGTATCATACTCGTCAATCAACATGTTCCTCTGGGTCAAAGTAAAGAATATCATTTGTTATTTCCTTTAAACAGTGTCCGAGATATTCTGTCACCGGAATACATCTCGAATTATTTTTCCATGTCCATTCTGGATGTCTAATTCTTCAAATGGGTCGAGCAAACTTCAATTAATGCTCCAACTCACCCTCAAATCACAAACATACTCTGAGCAATTAGCTCGTAAAATATTCTCCACACTCATCTCCAACCTCGCGAAGCGTGTCTCAATACTGTCCAATCTTTCTGTCAGACTCTATCCGATCTCTCTATCGGACTCTGTGGGGCATGCTCAACATCAACCTCCACGTCAATCTCATCTCGAGTCTCATGTGGTGACTCAGTACAACTCTTGGGCCAACCTCTACGGCCTCGAGCTCATGTACTCGCCTCTTTATCATAGCGGCTAACAGTCAATGAGTCTATTCTTGCATTTAAAACCAAATTCTTAGCTGCACTTCCATCGCGATATACACAATTGTATCTAAACAATGCACAGTACATGGGGATGTAATTTCTTAACCACTAACACCGACTCATATCAGGCCAACTCAAGCTCTGATACCATTAAGCCTGTCATGACCCAAATTACCTAAAAATCAGAGTAAATTTTTCGCTTTTTCATTTATTATTTAATTCTTACCTTTCTCTCGTCGTGACCATCCTACAAACAGTTGGGCTATGATTCGGTATTAGTCACCTCACACCGTTTACCATTCCATTTTCATAATCATATATCAGAATTTACTATCCTTTTGACTTTAAATAAATACATACCCAATGGTATTTATAAAACTACATCCCCGACATCATATTCGTTTATAGTACTGTGCATTACATATTTAGATACAAAATCATACCAATATGTATACCTGTCTCTCGATGGGAAGTAGCGGACACCAATGCATGCAAGTCCTCAGCCGCTCAATAACTATTTCAAGTGCTCTGAAAAGATGGGAAAATAAGGGGGGTGAGCAAACCACACGCTCAGTAAGGCAATTATGCAAGTAAGTAGATAGCTCCACTATCTACATGATCATAATGCCATGCCCTTAAATCCATTTCTTTTCATTTAAAATTTCACGCACAAAGTCATGCATATTCAATGCCATAGTTTGTCCAAAACTATTTGTGCATATATAAATCATGTAATTCATGCATTCAAAGCATTTTATGTGACATCATTAAATCATACTAAGCATGAATTTAATCAAGATCATGCAGTCTTTCATGTCATGTAAGACAAATCATGGATTTCAAATGAAAGCATGGAAAACATCATCATGCTACTGCATTAAAATCAATTCATTAAAACTGCAGTAAAACTAACCCTTCCGGGTCAATCATCTCATAAAATAATTCGGTAAAGTTTATTATAAAGCTCCGGTTATAAAACCACCCTTCTTTCAGGGTCATAGATCATAAAATCATCTTAAAACATATTTGAGCATAGTAAAAAAAATCATAAAATCGTCAAAATCGGGGGCCTGACCCCTCCTTCGGATCTACCCTGGTCTAACAGACCACAAGTTATATCATGTGAGACAATCAGGTAATTATCAGTAACATCGAGGACTATGGCCATATCCTACTGATCCCTGGCAACACGGTACCTAGTGTGCGGGGTATCACACCTAAAACGGGAGGTGGGTCGTCCTACCTGCCAGAACAGCATAACACCAGGATTACGAGGGCAAGGCTTGCTGCCTCGTGGCTAATGCCACTCCACTCCAACAATCCCCACGGTACAGCGTACTCCGCGTGACATACACGGTACAACGTACTCCGTGAACCCAAGCTCAATCAAGGGTGCCTGTAATAGGTCTTATCCACCCATATCATCTCTGTCTCAGAATGCACGTGTGAGCATATCATCTCACTGTGACACACAGTCTACAGGAGGCTCCAACACGGCTATATGCATGTAATACAATTCCCTGTGCGAGCGAAGCTCAAGCACGGCTCCATGCATATTCATGATATCAGAAAACCTCGTGCGAGCGAAGCTCTAGCACGGTGTCATAGAAATCAATGAAATCTGCATACGAGCAACACTCCAGTACAACTTAAACTGATTATAATTCAAGTAAAATCCACGTACAAGCAATGCTCTAGTACGGATATGTATAGAAACTCAATGAAAACCTCGTACGAGAAAAACTCCAGTACGACATTCAAATGAATTATAAAAATCATATAAAACTTTGTGCGAGCAAGCTCCAGCAGAAATGAATGCTCAAGTAAATCAAATCTCGTGCGAGTTACACTCCAGCATGGCTTTATGCATAATTAAATCAAATCTCGTGCGAGTTACACTCCAGCACGACTTTATGCAATATCAAATCAAAACAGGATGCGAGCTAAGCTCCAGCATCTCTCATGCGTGTCAAATCATTAAAACTAGTGCGAGCAATCGCTCCAGCACCATTTTATGCATACCACGTCAAAACAAATCAAAACATGTCAAAATAGAGTGCGAGCTAGGCTCCAGCAGCTCTCATTTCACAATAATAAAAATCAGTGCGAGCAACCGCTCCTGCACCTTTCATGCATATGATGTCACACAAATCGGTGCGAGCAACCGCTCAAGCACATTTATGCACATTCACAAACGTAGATATAGTGCGAACTACATGTCGGCACTATCTGTTTCCATATGAACTTGATAGTTGGTCCATTTTCCAAATAATTTCATTTAAATATTAATAACACCTACGTAGTGTTATCTTGTGAAATTAAACAATTTCTGGCCAATCTACCGATTTGCTTTGATTAAAACCAATAAAATTCTTAAACCATAATAGTCCTTAAATTATGCATTTTATGCATGTCATGCTTTCACCATCCTTAGGTGAACTTCCCTCAATAGGGGTAAAATAGACTTTTCACCTATTTCGATCCTTAAAATTATTTAAACCACTTTTAGGATCATTATACATAATCAAGGTATACATACATATTCAGTGTACAGAAAAACTATTAAAATACGCGTAGCTACCTACCTCTAGCTACTCACACAATTCCCTTACCTTATTTTCTGTACAGTCTGACCTTTCCATTGATGACTCATCACGCAGTCCGATTTACTCCGAATCCAAATCAAATCTCCGGCACTGCGGATAAATGTTCATCAGGTCAAATACAATACAATTAATTGTATTTCACAATTTTCTGGGTTAATTTAAATCATTGGGCCCGTTTACCCATATTGGGCCCGATTGCACCTTAATGGGCCTTAATCGGCCTTAAGCCCGTTTACCACACTTTATCGAGGTCTATTGGGCTCATTGGGCCCATCAGTAATTTATTTAGCCTCGTTCTAAATTTTCGGATATCTCAATTTAATATTTACGATAATTTATCCAATTTCTAGAATTTAATTCATTTATGCGGAAATTAAATCCGTAATTTATGCGTTAAATATCAATCACGCATAACGATATAAAATTGTCGTAAATAAGGATCACTTACCCGTTATTCCATGATAGTACTCAAATCGAGATTGTCTCGAGCTCTCGGTGGATGCCAATTGTCGAGCTACACAATTAAATATATTTTCGGGTAAACTTTCAGTCGATTATTTATCAAATTAAATATTTCAAAAAAATAAATTGGTCAATTTGACCGCTTACCGACTTAGCTGAAGCTCGATTGCGTCACTGAAATTTTCTCCATTTTTTCTCTTTTTCTGTTTCCCTTTTTTTCTTTTTTTTTCCTCTCTTTTTGGCTGAACCGGTCCGGTTCGGTTCAACCCGATTTGGACCGTCGGTTCGGCCGATTCAGTCCGATTCGGCCGGTTCAGGCAACATTTGGTCATGTCGGTGCCGTCCGGCCGATTCTCGGTGCGATTCCATCGTCGTTCGGTGCGCCATGGCCTGGGCTTCCAAAATCGGGCCTCGACTGGGGTCGAATCGCAGCCATCGTCGGTGAAATCAGTTTTCTCTCTCGCGGCTTCTCCTTCATTTTTCGGCGCTTTCCGGTGACTTCGAGGCGCGTCGCGGCCGCCTGTGGGTTTGCCCGAGGTCGAGCTACGTTCGCCGACCCTCGTCGACCCCTTAGCCCCTCCGGTGGTGGCTCGCCGGTGAGAAATCCTCCTCGGTTCGCCTTTCCCCTTTTTGCTTTTCTTTTCCTCTTTGTTTTCTGTTTCTCGCGTTTCAGATTCCCTTTTTTTTAACTCTTTTTTTTTCTAATTAAATTTTTATTATTATTTTATTTAATAAAATAATAATAAAATTCCCAAAATATCTAGAAAAATTTTATTTTATTTCTTTAATCTGTAAATAAATTTATCAGTCCGATTTTACTTTTTCGGTATAATTTTTGACATTTCGATATATTTTTCGATTATTTTTGGGATTATTTTTCAATGCAAAAATTTTGATTTATTCCAATAAATTCATATCTTGATCAATTTAACCCGAAATTTAATTATTTCTTCGTTATTGATCAAGATTTCTCATTCTCATATTTTTAATTAAATTTTCTTGTCCCGATTAATACCGAATTTTGGTCTTTTAACCATTTTACCCTTGCACGTGTTTGGGGATACCATTTTAATCCTTTTGCATTTTTAAATGCACTCGAAAATTCCTATTTATTTCCTTTTTGCCCTTACGATAAAATTGGGTCTTACAGACTGTGTGGAACTTTGTTCCGGTATGATTCAAGAAGTGGCCTCCACAGTCTCTTTATACAGTAAAATAATACAGTTTCTTACGATAAAATAGTTCATAGGGTCAATTCAGTAAATCAAATAGACTAGACAAGGCAAAACATGCTATAAACAGTAATCAGTATGATAATTGGCCAATGTCGGTGACTCTGGACATCACTGATAGGTGTGCCGGGATTTCAATCGCCATGGGAGTGGTCAGCTACCCAAACGGCTCACAGTACAGTATGTTCAAAGACCAGTAACTCGGTACAGCGTACTCTCGTGCGTGCTGTATGGTATATTGTAAGACCTGAATTTTTATCGTATAGCAAAATGGAATGAATAAAAATTTTCGAGTGCATTTAAAAATGAAAAAAGGATTTAAATGAAATTCTCGAACCCGTGCAAGGGTAAAACGGTTAAAAGATCGAAATTCGATATTAATCGACATAAGAAAATTTAATTAAAAATATGGGATTGAGAAATCTTGATCAATAACGAAGAAATAGTTAAATTTTGGATTAAATTGATCAAGATATGAATTTATAGGAATTAATTGGAACTTTCACCTTGGAAAACGATCCCTAAAATAATCGAAAAATATACCGAAAAGGTGAAATACAACCGCTAAATTTATTTAGTGAGTAAATGAATAAAATATAAATTTTTAAAGATATTTGTGGATTTTAATATTATTTTAATGATTAAAATAATATTAAAATATATTATAAATAAAAAATAATAAAATAAAGTAAAAAAACGCGAAAATCTGAAATTGTGAAACAGAAACGAAATGGAGAAACGGAAGAAACCTTAGGACCGATCCTCTGTACCGGTAAGCCTCGACCATCGGACTAGCATGAGGCGGTAGGCGACGACGAGACCGACACGGTGGGAGTGCCTGAGAGGCACCACGCGCGCCGGTGATGCCTAACGGAGGAGATCGACGGAGGGGAGGGCGAAGGGGGAAAGGCCATCGGCGCCGTTTCGACCAACCTCGAGGCCTGACGAAGACTCCTCAGGCGCGGTCGAGCCGAACGGCACCGAAATCATGTTGAGAACCTGCCAGACGGTGCCAGAACAAGGAAATTATGCCTGAACCGGTACGGTCGATTTAGTGCAGTGACGTTATGCTGAATCGGATCGAACCGGTTCAGCAAAAAAAAAAGAGAAAAAAAAAGAAAGAAAAAGAGGAAAAATTGGGGAAAATTCTAGTGATGCAATCGAGCTACAGGTAAGTCGATAAGTGGTCGAATTGATTGATTTAAATTTTAAAATATTTAATTTGAATTATTATCTGACTGAAAGTTTACCTGAAAAAATATTTAATTGTGTAGCTCGATAATTGGTGTCAACCGAGAGCTCGAGACGGCCTCAATTTGTGTACTATCATGGAATCATGGGTAAGTAACCCTTATTTACGACAATTTGCATCGTTATGCATGATTGGTATTTATCGCATAAATTACGGACTTAAATTTTCACATTTAATGAATTAAATTCTAGAAAATTGGATAAATTATCGTAAATACTAAATTGAGATATCCGAGAATTTAAAACGAGGCTAAATAAATACTGATGGATCCAATGAGCCTAATAGGCCTCGATAAAGTGTGGTAAACGGGCTTAAGGCTGATTAAGACCCATTATGGTATAATCGGGCCCAATATGGGTAAACAGGCCCAATGATTTAAATTAAGCCAAAAAAATATGAAATACAATTTAATTGTATTGTAATTGACCTGATGAATGTGTATCCGCAGTTCCGGAGGTTGGATTCGGAGCAAATCAGACTGCATGACGAGTCATCAGTGAAAAGGTCAGACTGTACAAAAAATGAGGTAAGGGAATTGTGTGAGTAGTTAGAGGTAGCTACGTGTATTTTAAATAGTTTTTCTGTACACTGATTATGTATGTATACACGGTTATTGTATAATGATCCTAAAAGTGGTTTAAATGATTTTAAGGATCGAATTAAGTGAAAGTCTATTTTACCCCTATTGAGGGAAGTTCACCTAAGGATGGTGAAAACATGACATGCATGAAATGCATGATTTAAGGAAGTTTATGGTTTAAGGATTTTATTGGTTTTAATCAAAGCAAATCGATAGATTGGCCAATAATTACATGAATTTCACATGATAACACTATGTAAGTGTTATTTGTATTTAAATGGAAATTTCTTTGGAAAATAGGCCAACTATCAAGTTTATACAGAAACAGATAGTGTCGACACATAGCTCGCACTATATCTGCGTTTGTGAGTGTGCATAAAATGTGCTTGAGCGGTTGCTCGCACCGACTTGTGTGACATCATATGCATGAAATGTGTTAGAGCGGTTGCTCGCACTGATTTTTATTCTTGTGAAATGCATGAGAAGTGCTAGAGCCTAGCTCGCACTCTGTTTTAACATGTTTTGACATGTTTTGACTGTTTTGTCTTGTTTTATCTGGATATGCATAAAAAGGTGCTGGAGCGATTACTCGCACTAGTTTTTATGATTTGACATGTATGAGAGATGCTGGAGCTTAACTCACATCCTTTTTTGATATGATATTGCATAAAAGCCGTGCTGGAGTGTAACTCGCACGAGATTTGATTTAATTATGCATAAAGCCGTGCTGGAGTGTAACTCGCACGAGATTTGATTTACTTGAGCATTCATTTGTGTAAGACCTGAATTTAATTAAAATACGAAATAAATGAGTATTCGTGAAAGGAAGTTGGGTTAAATTAATCCCAAACACGTGTAAGGGCAAAATGGTCAAAAGACCAAAAGTCGGAGTAAATTCGATAAGGAAATTTAATTAAAAATAATAGATTGAGAAATCTTGGTCAATAAAGGTGAAATAAATTTATTCTGGATTAAATTGATCAAGATATTAATTTATTGGAATTAATCGAGATTAATCGAAATTTTTAGTTCAGAAAAATAATTCCGAAAATAATCGAAAAATATACCGAAAAGTCATTCGGGACAGTATCCCGAAAATACGGAGAAATTATACCCAAAAAAGGATTAGAATATAATAAATAAATTAAATTTAAATTAAATAAATTAAATTAGAATAAAAATAATATAAGTGTAGATATTTTGGATTTTTATGGAGTATTTTAATGAATAGTGAAATAATTAAACAAATTATAATAATAATAATAATAATAATAATAATAATAATAATAATAAAGAGAATCAGAAAAAAAAAAAAAGAAAGAAACAGAAACGCTAAAGGAAAGGAAAAATGAAGCAGCCGACCGATCAACCCGACGGCCACCGGTGAGCGACGGGACCAAACGGGGACCAGAGAAGAGAGAAGGCGGGCTGACGAATCCATTGGCGCTGACGACACGCGCCGACGATCGCTGAATCCGGCGAAATGGCGGACGAAAAATTGAGAAGGAAATCGAGTCGGTCCCGGCGATCCACGGCGGCTAGGCGTGAATGGAGGCCACCGGCGTGACCGTGAGGAGGAGGCGATCCTTTTGAGACCGGTAGCAGCCAACGAAAAGGCGGGAATCGCCGGCGACGGCCAAGAGAAGAAATGGGTTTCTGATGGCAGAGGGAGAAGAGCCGGACCGGCGGCCTCGACCCAAACCGAGGGCAGATTCGTGCTGCGGACGACCTTACGGAGCCACTGGCAGTGGAAACCGATGGAGAACCGACTGGCAAGGCGGCAAACCGGCCGAACCGGAGTGGACTGGCGGTCCGACCGGGCTGAACCGGACTGGTCTGAACCGGTTCAGCCTAGGAGAAAAAGGGAAAAAGAGGAAAAAGAAGAAAAAGAGAAAAAGGAAAAAGAGGAAAAATTGAGAAAAAATCCCGGCGATGCAATCGAGCTACGGGTAAGTCAGTAGTGGTCGAAATTGACCCAATTTAAATTTTGGAGTATTTAATTTAATTAATTTTTGACTGAAAACTTACCCCAAAAATTGTGGAATTGTGTAGCTCGACAATTGGCATCCCACGAGAGCTCGAGATAGCCTCAATTTACGTAATAACATGGAATCTCTGGGTATGTAACCCTTATTTACGACAATTACCTCGTTATGCGTGATATGAATTTAATTTCTACATAAATTGAATTAAATTTTGGAAATTTAGATAAATTGTCGTAAATACTAAATTGAGATATTCGAGGGTTCAAACGAGGCTCAATAAATTATTGGTGGGCCCAATGAGCCCAATAGGCCTCGATAATGTGAAAATTAAGTGAAAAACGGGCTTAAGGCTGATTAAGGCCCATTAAGGTGCAATCGGGCCCAATAGGGGTAAATGGGCCCAATGATTTAAATTAAGCCCAGAAAATAGGAAAATACAATTAAATTGTATAATATCTGACCTGAGGAATATTTATACGCAGTTTTGGAGGTTTGATTGGGAGCATATCGGACTGCGCGACGAGACAACAGTGAAAAAGGAAAGGTCAGACTCTACAGAAAAATAAGGTAAGGGAATGCTGCGGACTGCTAGAGGTAACTTTACAAAATTTCAAGTTCATATGCAGTCTTTAAAAAATTATCTGAAGGGTCTAGATGTAAAATAATAATTTTAGTACCCCGAATGGGTAAATTACCAAAATACCCTTGTTAAGGGTAAAATTTACAAATTTAGGAAAAATTGGAAGGAGCAAGAACAAGAGGTTTCTGCTTGTTCTGGAGACATTTTAATGCATGCATGAGTAGGCTGGCTAACCTTGAAAGAAAATGCACAGCATTGCATACTTTCAACGATATAATTGTTTTGAAAAACTGTTTTGAGGAAACAGAGCCGCCTACGTGTTTTTATTGACATGTGACGTGCTAGAGCTCAGCTCGCACGATATTTTAATTTGTGTGATGCATGCATTAGTGCTGGAGCGGGAGCTCGCACTAGAGTTTTACATGCATAGGTGCTGGAATCCAACTCGCACCAGATTTTATATATATATATGATTTTCGTGATAGGGTGCTAGAGTCTAACTCGCACCATATTTTTATATGATTTTTGAGACAGAGTGCTAGAGCCTAGCTCGCACTAGTTTTACTTGATTTGATGAGAGTGCTGAGCATTGCTCGCACTGATTTTATGAGAACATGCGATGAGCCGTGCTTGGAGCATCGGGTAGACTGTGTGTCACCGATTAAATAGGCTCGTACGTGCGTTTTGAGACATGGCAATACGGTTTAATGTTAAAACAACCTGATGAGCCCGAAAGAGGGATAAGGGTTGGAGGTCCAGCTGATGAGCCCGAAAAAGGGATAAGGCTGGGGGTCCACGGAGTACGATGTACCGTGCAAGTAGCATGGAGTACGATGTACCGTGTGGTATCTTTGTGATACGTTGGCATCTTCGGATGCATGGGATCAGATAAGACCGACGAAATGGAGTGACCCACCTCCCGGACGATTCCCGATCATGGTGAGAACCCGCACACTAGGATCCGTGTAGCTGAGGAACTCCCGAGGACACATATGGCCATAGTCCTGGTTATTGCTGATATACAGACGTTGCCTAGTCTCGCATGTTGATGATCTTGATGATGTTTGAAACTGGGTTTTAAACTAAATGTGCATGACGATTATTTCCATGCTTTTTAAACCCATGTGTAATGTAAACTGATTTTCATGATTTTGTGTGAGTCAGGATCACCCGAAGGAGGGGTCGAGTCCTGAATTTATTGTGAAATTTTTAAATGAGAAAAAAATGATTTAAAAAGAGTTGCATGTTGAATTTTGTCATGTGAATGGATTTACATAACATCATAACTCATATCATCTATTTTAAAATGTGTGGAGAAAGGGTGGTTTATGCATGACACCACGTTCATGTAGGTAGTATGGTTACCTACTTATTCGTAGGATTGCCTTACTGAGCTTGATGTGCTCACCCCTTTGATTTTCTCCCACAGATAATCTCTAGTAGACGTTGAGACGACTCAGTACTGCATTCCGGATATCCGCTGCTGTCCATCATCTAAGGTATATACACTTGTATAAATTGTATCTAAATAAGCATAGCACAGTAACATGTTTGTAAGTAACTTTAGGGGATGTATAAATATTGTAAATACTTATAAATGACTGGAGAAGAAAAAAGTTAGATGGTAATTGAATGGTGGGACTGGCATTGACGCACAGCCCAATTATTAGTGGAGTGTGGTCACGATTCGAGGACAGGTAAGAATTAAGTAAATAAACAAAATGCGAAAAATTAAATCTGATTTTTGGGTAGTTTGGGTCGTGACATATAAAGGTGGTATCAGAGCGCAATTGGTCTGATGTGTGTCAGTGTCAGTAATTAGAAAATTACATCCCCGTGTTACTGTGCTTAGTTAGATACAATAGTGTATATCGAGATGGGCTTTGACTAAGAAATGGTTGAGAATGCAGGAAAACCTAATATGAGTCGCGTTAGATGAGATAGTGCATGAGGCAGAGGTCGTAGAGGTAGACCTGAGTTTTCTAGTCATGCTGAGTTGACCTATGAGAATCAGGATGAGATTGAAATGGAGGCTGATGTTGAGCATGCCTCTCAGAGTCCGACAGAGTGATCGGATAGTATTGAGACACGCTTCGCGAGATTGGAGCGGAGTGTGGAGAATATTTTGGGAGCTAATTGCACAGAATTATGAATGAGATTCGAGGGCGCAGCGGAGCATTGGTGGAAACCCGCTCGACCCATCTTAAGTGTTAAACATCCAGAGCTAAGATGAGAAATGTTTATGGATGTATTCCGGTGATAGAATATCTCGGACACTGTTTAAAGGGAATGATAGATAAAATCTTTACTCTGACCCATAGAAATTGATTTATTGATGAGTATGAAATTCAGTTATATTCTTGGGCAGATATTACCTCGACACTATGAACAAGTGACAGTCGAGATGTCTAAAAGTTTATGAAATGGCTCAACTTTTCAATTAGAGTCCGATTAGCCCGTGAGATATTACCTATACCGAGGCAATGCGCAGATTTACAGTTGGGTAAATAAGAACATGAATTGCACGCCTCTGAGATTGGGAAAGGTAGTGAGGGCTGAAATAGAGACAGAAAAGAGTATCGAGAAATGACAGAGATGTTAAAATGGAAAAATGGTAATTGGTAAAAGATTTAATTTGACGAGTCATGAAGTAAGATAATTGGTAAGACCCCATTGCATCCAATTTTGGCACTCTTGAGGGGCATTGTGATTGGAGGACCCTGACCTGCTACGAAGCAGTGTAGCAGTGTAAGCACTGGAAGCAGTGTGGGATGTGTGGTAGATACCACGGAAGGAGGGTCTATACCTACACTATATTGATGAAAATGGCCGTTAAGTGTGGTAAGACGGACCATTGATTTTGATTGCACATGGTTGGGTGAGATCGCCCCACAGAAAAGTAAAGAGACAGAGAAAAACTTCGTTGGTATAGCTGCAACGAAAAGTGAGGCTATAGCCGAAAAGAAAAAGGAAAGTAGGCTGTTGGACGAAGGCGAAGGGATGTCTTGGACCAGAACACTATTGATGTTTCATGGATGTGGTGTAAGATACCACACTTGTTATGAAAAATGAAGTACATATGTTCATTGATCCTGGTGCCGTACATTTATTCATACCGCCTTCATTCGCATATAAGTGATTAAAAGGCATGAATGCCTACATCATTGGGCACAATACTGATAAATGAGTACCCCAATGAGGAGGATTAATTAACGGAATATGGATATAGAGATTTTAAGTTGAAAATAGGAGTGAAAACATCACTGAAAAGTATACTGTAAGTGTTGACAAGTGATAAAAAGGGGTGCAACAGTTGAAATTAAAGGATTGTACTCATGGAACGAATAATGACAAGAGTTTCGTTATAATTGATACACTAAGGAGATAATCTCTGAGAGATGCTTGATCCTAAATACAAGATGTATCGGAGTAAGAGACATATACTAGGTAAGGAATACCCTTAATATGCGAAGTAATTAGGATTAAAGCAATTAGTAGCGAATATAAATTGTAACCACACAGACTGATTTGTAAAGTAATTGTGGTTAAGTCTGAAGGTTAATAAAGGTATTTCAAAATACCTCCCCACCTGAAGACTTGACAGCGTCTAGATATATATATATATAACCTATAACGTGAAATCGATCGTCGTAATAAATACCTTTAGCATTAGGATACCTTTACTAAGACGATAAGAATATTAAAATTTGACAAATCATAAAGGTTATCATAGTAAAAATTTAATAAGAGCCGTTAAGATAAGAAAAGGAAATGACGCAGGTTAGTACCTGAAAACGTAAGCGATTTTGAAGGATCTTATACGCTTATGCGTAAATAAGTCAAGGATATGGACGATTGAAATAAATAATGGAGCTCGACTACGATGAAGTATTTAAACTTTACCTGGACCGATTTGTCATCATCCTTATTGATGATATGCTGGTGTAGTTAAAGTCCAGGGCAAATTGTAAGCAATAATTGAAAGTGGCTTTTACAAATGGGTTGTTGCGAGTTCTCAATATGGTCTACTTGGTTGACACGTTTAACTAAGAAAACGTGGTCTTTGAATGAGAGAGGATAAATAAGATGATAGATGTGATATGAATTTCGGTGTAGTGAAGTATGAACTGATCACCGTGATTATTTTCACCATACCCAACAGCTCAAGAGGTTCTCAGTGAGTATGGATACCTCAAAATCATGATGAGCTATATGTTGATGTATAATGGGAAGATAGTCAATTATGGAGTCAGACAACTCCTTGAATCATAAAATAAACTATCTGACTCATGATTTTAAAGTTGGGAACACTATTTGTACCGAGGATATGATACTATTATGTATAGGGTGAGGAATTTTGGATATGCACTGATCATAAAGCCCCGAGTATCTGTTTTTCACAGAAAGAGGCGAATATGAGAATGCATAGTGGGTTAGAGCTTCTGAGAGATTTTGATTGTGAAAATTGTACCACCCAGGAAAGGCTAATGTGATGACTGATGCCTTGAGCAGAAAGAGCCTTGGGATGGTATTACATATGATGGTCAGGGAGCGTGAACTGCTAGAGCAGTTGTGAGCCTCAGTAGTGATATGATCCCTTCTGATGATGACAGTGATTGTGTGACAGCTAGCCTGATGATTAGAACCGGATGAGAGTGCCCGAATTTGCCAGGCTTAGCGTGATGATCGGCATGGTGTCGATAGTGTGGGTCAGATTCAGAAGGAGACAGTGACAGAGTTCACAGTGAGTGATGATGAGTTACTGAGGATTCCGAGACAGTATGAGTGCTCCCCAGGACCACAGTTGATGGGATAGTAATATTGTCAGAAGCTCACTCTTCGGGATATACGGTGCATACGGAAAGTAAAGAATATATCAAACTCTCGGAAAGGGTATTGGTGGTCAGATATGAAAAGAGACATGGTAGAGATTGTGAAAAAGTGCCTAGTATATCAGCAGAATATGGTAGAGTATTAAAAGTCTGCAGGGTTATTGCAGCCTCTACCTATATCGACACGGCACGAAAAAATGAGAGCAAGTCTCCATGAATGTCGTGATGGGTTACAGAGAACCCAGGTGAAATACGAGGTTATTTGGATGATAGTCGCTAAAGTGACTAAGTCTACCCACCTTCTGGTTATGAAATCCCCAAATACTCAGAGTGTATATGAGGATTTATGTATAAGGAAGATTGTGGAACATTAAGTAGTGTTCCAGTGAGCATGGTATCATATAGGGATTCCCGCTTCACTTCCCACCTTTGAGGATATTTTTCAGGAAGCTATGGGAACCCGACTGAGTATTAGCACAGCTTCCCATCCTCAGACAGATGGTCAGTCAGAGAGGACTGTACATGTTCTGAAGGATCCGATGAAAGCGTGTGCCCTTGATTTTTATGCTCCTGGGATGATCAGTTATTACAAATCGAATTCGTCAATAGTGACAGTTGCCCCTTGAGTATCGGGATAACAAGATATGAGGCAGTGTATGGCTGTAGGGGTTGTTCCCCAAATTGGATAAGAAAAAGTGGGTGACAGATAAAATTATTTTCGACCTTGGATAATAAGTCTCTGAGAATGTTTAGTTAAGGATGAGAGATTAAAAACACCTCAGAGCAGATAGACAAGTATTGGAATTCACCCTTGGTGAATTAGTATGGTTGAAATGTTTCTTGTCCTAAGAGAAGAAGGACATAGCGAACTTTTGGAAGAAGGTAAATTGAGTTTCGCTGGATTGAATCTTTTGAGAGATTGGACAAGTGGAAGATAAAACCTGTAGGTGGCATTTCCACTTGAATAAGTAGGCACCCACAATGTGTCCCATCTTTTGATGCTTCGGGAATACTATCCAGATCCAGCATAGGTGATAGGATATGAGATCCAACAGTTCAACTTAATGCAAATATGAGTATATTGAAGAAGTTGATTCGGGCATTAAATAGGAAAGAGAAAGTATTGAGGTTTAAGAGGATCTCCCTAATTAAAGTCCTTTGGTAGTAATACACTCCGGAGAAGGTCACATAAGAATTTAAGAGTATGATACGATCGATATACCCGGAGTAGTCTATAGACTCATATGAATTGGTTCTAATTTGGAGGACCAAATTCCTTAAGTGGGGGAGATTTGTAAGACCCAAATTTAATTAAAATACGAAATAAATGAGTATTCGTGAAAGGAAGTTGGGTTAAATTAATCCCGAACACGTGTAAGGGCAAAATGGTCAAAAGATCGAAAGTCGGTGTAAATTCGATAAGGAAATTTAATTAAAAATAATGGATTCAGAAATCTTGGTCAATAAAGGTGAAATAAATTTATTCTGGATTAAATTGATCAAGATATTAATTTATTGGAATTAATCGGGATTAATCGAAATTTTTAGTTCAGAAAAATAATTTCGAAAATAATCGAAAAATATATCGAAAAGTCATTTGGGACAGTATCCCAAAAATACGAAGAAATTATACCCGAAAAAGGATTAAAATATAATAAATAAATTAAATTTAAATTAAATAAATTAAATTAGAATAAAAATAATATAAGTGTAGATATTTTGGATTTTTATGGAGTATTTTAATGAATAGTGAAATAATTAAACAAATTATAATAATAATAATAATAATAATAATAATAATAATAATAAAAATAAAAAGAGAATCAGAAAAAAAAAGAAAGAAACAGAAACAGAAACGCGAAAGGAAAGGAAAAACGAAGCAGCCGACCGATCAACCCGACGGCCGTCGGTGAGCGACGGGACCAAACGAGGACCAGAGAAGAGAGAAAGCGGGCCGACGAATCCATTGGCACCGACGACGCGCGTCTACGACCGCTGAATCCGGCGAAATGGCGGACGAAAAATCGAGAAGGAAATTGAGTCGGTCCCGGCGATCCACGACGGCTAGGCGTGAATGGAGGCCACCGACGTGACCGTGAGGAGGAGGCGATCCTTTTGAGACCGGTAACAGCCAACGAAACGGTGGGAATCGTCGGCGATGGCCAAGAGAAGAAATGGGTTTCCGACGGCCGAGGGAGAAGAGCCGGACCGACAGCGTTCCGGCGACCTCGACCCAAACCGAGGGTAGATTTGTGCTGCGGACGACCTTACGGAGCCACTGGCGGATGAAACCGATGGAGAACCGACCGGCAAGGCGGCGAACTGACCGAACCGGAGTGGACCGGCGGTCCGACCGGGCTGAACCGGACCGGTCTGAACCGGTTCAGCCAAGGAGAAAAAGGGAAAAAGAGGAAAAAGAAGAAAAAGGGAAAAAGGAAAAAGAGAAAAAATTGAGAAAAAAATCCTGACGATGCAATCGAGCTACGCGTAAGTCAGTAGTGGTCGAAATTGACCCGATTTAAATTTTGGAGTATTTAATTTAATTAATTTTGGACTGAAAACTTACCCGAAAAATTGTGAAATTGTGTAGCTCGATAATTGGCATCCCACGAGAGCTCGAGATAGCCTCGATTTGCGTACTAGCATGGAATCTCGGGTATGTAACCCTTATTTACAATAATTACCTCGTTATGCGTGATATGAATTTAATTTCTGCATAAATTGAATTAAATTCTGGAAATTTAGATAAATTGTCGTAAATACTAAATTGAGATATTCGACGGTTAGAACGAGGCTCAATAAATTATTGGTGGGCCCAATGAGCCCAATAGGCCTCGATAATGTGAAAGTTAAGTGGAAAACGGGCTTAAGGCCGATTAAGGCCCATTAAGGTGCAATCGGGCCCAATAGGGGTAAATGGGCCCAATGATTTAAATTAAGCCCAAAAAATAGGAAAATACAATTAAATTGTATAATATCTGACCTAAGGAATATTTATATGCAGTTCCGGAGGTTTGATTGGGAGCATATCGGACTGCGCAACGAGACAACAGTGAAAAAGGAAAGGTCAGACTCTACAGAAAAATAAGGTAAGGGAATGCTGCGGACTGCTAGAGGTAACTTTACGAAATTTCAAGTTCATATGCAGTCTTTAAAAAATTATCTGAAGGGTCTAGAGGTCAAATAATAATTTTAGTGCCCCGAATGGGTAAATTACCAAAATACCCTCGTTACGGGTAAAATTTACAAATTTAGGAAAAATTGGGAGGAGCAAGAACAAGAGGTTTCTGCTCGTTCTGGAGACATTTTAATGCATGCATGAGTAGGCTGGCTAACCTTGAAAGAAAATGCACAGCATTGCATACTTTCAATGATATAATTGTTTTGAAAAACTGTTTTGAGGAAACAGAGCCGCCTACGTGTTTTTATTGACATGTGACGTGCTAGAGCTCAGCTCGCACGATATTTTGATTTGTGTGATGCATGCATTAGTGCTGGAGCGAGAGCTCGCACTAGAGTTTTACATGCATAGGTGCTGGAGTCCAACTCGCACCAGATTTTATATATATATATGATTTTCGTGACAGGGTGCTAGAGTCTAACTCGCACCATATTTTTATATGATTTTTGAGACAGAGTGCTAGAGCCTTGCTCGCACTAGTTTTACTTGATTTGATGAGAGTGCTGAGCATTGCTTGCACTGATTTTATGAGAACACGCGATGAGCTGTGCTTGGAGCATCGGGTAGACTGTGTGTCACCGATTAAATAGGCTCGCATGTGCGTTTTGAGACATGGTAATACGGTTTAATGTTAAAACAACCTGATGAGCCCGAAAGAGGGATAAGGGTTGGAGGTCCAGCTGATGAGCCCGAAAGAGGGATAAAGCAGGGGGTCCACAGAGTACGATGTACCGTGCAAGTAGCATGGAGTACGATGTACCGTGTGGTATCTTTGTGATACGTTGGCATCTTCGGATGCATGGGATCGAATAAGACCGACGAGATGGAGTGACCCACCTCCCAGACGGTTCTTGATCATGGTGAGAACCCGCACACTAGGATCCGTGTAGCTGAGGAACTCCCGAGGACACATATGGCCATAGTCCTGGTTATTGCCAATATACAGACGTTGCCTAGTCTCACATGTTGATGATCTTGAGGATGTTTGAAACTGGGTTTTAAACTAAATGTGCATGACGATTATTTCCATGCTTTTTAAACCCATATGTAATGTAAATTGATTTTCATGGTTTTGTGTGAGTCAGGATCACCCGAAGGAAGGGCCGAGTCCTGACTTTATTGTGAAATTTTTAAATGAGAAAGAAATGATTTAAAAAGAGTTGCATGTTGAATTTTGTCATGCGAATGGATTTACATAACATCATAACTCATATCATCTGTTTTAAAATGTGTGGAGAAATGGTGGTTTATGCATGGCACCACGTTCATGTAGGTAGTATGGTTACCTACTTGTTCGTAGGATTGCCTTACTGAGCTTGATGTGCTCACCCCTTTCATTTTCTCGCACAGATAATCTCCAGTAGACGTTGAGACGACTCAGTACTGCATTCCGGATATCCACTGCTGCCCATCATCTAAGGTATATACACTTGTATAAATTGTATCTAAATAAGCATAGCACAGTAACATGTTTGTAAGTAACTTTAGGGGATGTATAAATATTGTAAATACTTATAAATGACTGGAGAAGAAATAAGTTAGATGGTAATTGAATGGTGGGACTGGCATTGACGCACAGCCCAATTATTAGTAGAGTGTGGTCACGATTCGAGGACAGGTAAGAATTAAGTAAATAAACAAAATGCGAAAAATTAACTCTGATTTTTGGGTAGTTTGGGTCGTGACATATAAAGGTGGCATAAGGAGTGCAAGAACTAAGGGTGTTGTCCCTGGTTCGAGCCTCCTGAGACGCGTTCTGAGGGAAAAATGCCCTTAAGCAAGGATGACCCCGAATGAAACAAAGCCGTGAGGTTCAATGGGCCAAAGCGGACAATACGTGGATGTTGTTGGCGTTGTTGCACCACCCGTTGTTAGACCACCATCATTGTTGCCGGGCAGGGGTCGGCTGTCACAATTTGTGCTGGAGCATTGCTTGCACAAAGTTTTATATGGTTTTATAACTCTTTTTAAAGTCGTATTGGAGTTTTTCTTGTACGAGGTTTTCGCTTAGTTTTTATACATATCCGTACTAAAGCATTACTCGTACATGGATTTTACTGGAATTTATAATTAGTTTAAGTCTACTGGAGCGCTGCTCGTACACAGATTTTACTGATTTTTATGACACCATGCTAGAGCTTCGCTCGCACGAGCTTTTCTAATATCATTAATATTATTATTATTATTATTATTATTATTATTATTATTATTATTATTATTATTATAACTTATTTAATTATTACACTATTCATTAAAATACTCTATAAAAATCCAAAATATCTACAACTTATATTATTTTATTCCAAATTTAATTAATTTAATTTAATTTAATTTATTAAATACATTTTCTCCAATTTTTGATATTATTCCTTCGTATTTTTTGAGAAAGTGTTCCGGTAATTTTTCGGTATTTTTAAAATGTCCGAATCTTGATCAATTGACCCAAAATGGTATAATTTCCTCATTATCGATCAAGACATCTTACATCCTTATTTTAAATTAAAATTTTTCTTATCGCCCTAATATCGATTTTGGTATTTTGACCATTTTCATCCCTCATAAAAATTTACGATTTAATTTCGGGTCTTACACAATCCGTTCTAGATCATTTGTTATCGCCAGAGACGTGATCTAGTGTACCAAAAAATTACGTAGCAGGTAGATAACCACACTATCTACATATATCCACAAAATAAACTAGTTATAAAAATATAACGAGTTGCTGGCAGTTCAATATAATTCAGTATCAAAAATCAATTACAGTATCAATATTGATAGATAAACATTTTACTGTTATTAAATGCAAGATTTTTAAGACCTTAAGCTGTGTTTTACTGTGACGACTGTGTGGAACTTTGTTCCCATATGATTCAAGAAGTGGCCCCCACAGTCTCTTTATATAGTAAAATAATACAGTTTCTTACGATTAAACAATTCATAGGGTCAATTTAGTAAATTAAATAGACTAGACAAAGCAAAACATGCTGTAAACAGTGATTAGTATGACAATTGGCCAATATCGGTGACTCTGGGCATCACTGATCAGGTGTGCCCGGATTTCAATCGCCATGGGAGTGGTCAGCTACCCAAACGGCTCACAGTATAGTATGTTCAAAGACCAGTAATGTAAAACCTGAGTTTTTCGTAAGAGCAAAAGGGAATGAATAAAAATTTTTGAGTGCATTTAAAAATGCAAAAGGATTGAAATGGTATTCCCGAACACGTGTAAGGGTAAAACGGTCAAAAGATCGAAACTCGATATTTATCGCGATAAGAAAATTTAATTAAAAATATGAGATTGAGAAATCTTGATCAATAACGAAGAAATAATTAAATTTCGAGTTAAATTGATCAAGATATGAATTTATTGGAATAAATCGAAATTTTCGTATCGAAAAATAATCTCGAAAATAATCGAAAAATATACCGAAAAGGTAAAATCGGATTGATAAATTCCTTTACGGATTAAATGAATTTAATATGAAATTTTTGGGATATTTTGATATTTAATAATATTTAATTGATTAAAATAATAATAAAAATAAATTATAAATAAAAAATAAAAAAAGAAACAGAAACAAAATTTGGAAAAAAAATGAAACAGAGAAGAAACAAGCGAAACTGAAGGAGACGGAACCGAGGGAGTCGGTTCCCTCCGTCCGGCAAGCCACCGGCGAAGCAGAGGTGTGGATAATGACCGGGAGAGGAGCCCGACCACTGCTCGACCCATCAGCGGCGATGACGTGCATCGAGAACGACGGAGAACGTCGAAAAATGAAAGAGAGGCCGCGGGGAAGAAACGTCAATTGGCGGCCATCGAAGTCGATTTGGTCCAACCCGAGGCTCGATTTTGGAAGCCCAGGCGATGGCGCACCGAACGGTGGTGGAATCGGTAGGAGAACCGATCGGACGGCGTCGGAACGATAAAATGGTGACTGAACTGGCCGAACCGGACTGAACCGATCGAACCAAACTGGACCGAACCGCTGGACCGAATCGGTCTGAACCGGGTTGAACCGGACCGGTTCAACCAAAAAGAAAAGGAAAAAAAGAAGAAAAAAGGGAAAAAGAAAAAGAGGAAAAATTGGAAAAAAATTCCAGTGATGCAATCTAGCTACAGGTAAGTCGGTAAGCGGTCGAATTGACCAATTTAAATGTCAAAATATTTAATTTGATTAATATCCGACTGAAAATTTATCCGAAAAAATAATAAATTGTGTAGCTCGACGATTGACATCAACCGAGAGATCTAGACAGTCTCGATTTGTGTACGATCTTGGAATCACGGGTAAGTAACCCTTATTTACAACAATTTTACATCGTTATACGTGTTAGATAAATTTTGGATTTAATTTCTGAATTAAATGAATTATATTCTGGAAATTGGAATAAATTGTCGTAAATACTAAATTAAGCTATTCGAGAGTTAGAACGAGACTCAATAACTACTGATGTGCCCAGTGAGCCCAATAGGCCTCGATAATGTGAATAGTAAGTGAAAAACAGGCTTAAGGCCGATTAAGGCCCAATATGGGTAAACGAGCCCAATGATTTAAATTAAGCCCAGAAAATATGAAATACAATTAAATATATTGTATTTGACCTGATGAATATGTATCTGCAGCTTCAGAGATTTGATTTGGATTTGGAGTAAATCGGACTGCGTGACGAGACATCAGTGGAAAGATCAGACTGTACAGAAAATGGGGTAAGGGAATTGTGTAAGTAACTAGAGGTAGCTACACGTATATTAATAGTTTTTGTATACATTGATTATGTATGTATACACTGTTATTGTATAATGATCTTAAAAGTGGTTTAAATGATTTTAAGACTTGAAATTGGTAAAAAGACTATTTTACCCCTATCGAGGGAAGTTTACCTAAGGATGGTGAAAGCATGACATGCATGAAATGCATGATTTAAGGAAATTTATGGTTTAAGGATTTTATTGGTTTTAATCAAAGCAAATCGATATATTGGCCAGTAATTGCATAAATTTCACATGATAACACTGCGTAAGTGTTATTTGTATTTAAATGGAAATTTCTTTGGAAAATAGGCCAACTATCAAGTTTATACGGAAACAGATAGTGTAACGACCCTTGACCCTCGAAAATCGAGAAATTTTTTTTTTTGAATTTAATTTACCCACTTATTCCCTTATTCACTTAGGTTGCATTCCTATGCAGTGTCAAAACACTTGTCCTAATTCTTTACTCGTAATTATAATTAATTTTCATATTTTAACTTATACGGCCGATAGAAATTTCGACAGCACAACGACTTATATATGAGTCTACCTACCTGCAAAGCAGTTATTTTTCGACAATCCTAGATATTCACAACTACCAAGCATGCTTTCCAACAATCCTAGATATCTACAACTACCATGCATACTTTCTCAATCCACTTTTACAACTCAATGTATCGATTTCGATTTAATACTAGCCATCTCAAAATATAAACCCAAAATAATATCGTTTACATCGTATTTCCTTACAAATTACATCCCAACAAAAATATTCCCAATATACACATCTGTGCGTATAAATATGTCTGGTACAGGAATGTAAATGTATACCTTTCTTCGTGTACAAAAAGTAGCCTAGGGTAGCTCTCCCCACCAGCCTACGTCGTGTACGCGGCAGGTAGCGCCTACGGATCACTGCAATTAATCTGAGAGGTAGAGGGATGAGCTTTCGGGAAAAAACCCAGTAAGAAGATGTATTTAAAACGATCCTAGCAATTCAAATATGTAGAAACACAATAGTACGTATAATGATACTTTCTAAAAACTACTATAAATGACATTCAAAGATTAAGGAAAATTAGAAACATCGAGATTCAAAACGTAATTCTTTAAGCACGTGAACTTAACAAATATTACGTAAACTGATCGTATAATCAGAATTCCAAAAAAAACTAGGAATATATGTCAAATCACATAATATAGAATCACATTCTGAAAACGGAGTTTAATTTTCAAATCGAGACTACATCGGCCCATCTAATTATCATGCGGCAAATAACCAAGTCATCCTTCGTAGAGGGAATTCAGAACCTATGGCCACGGCGAGACAGAACCCGAAGGTGAAATTCAGAACCTATGGCCACGGCGAGGCTGTAGACGGAATCAAGGTCATACAGCGTTTCAGAACCACAAGGGTAAAGTTTCAGACGCCACACAGGCAAAGTTCAGACGTCACACAGGCGAAGTTGACATGCATTAGCATACAACATAAATAGCCCTTAGTCTCAAACATATTACATTTCTCATATGCAAAAACATCGAATAAAAAATCATCTTGTTCGAAAGATTGTTTTAGAAGACATGTTCTTATTTTAACAGCACAAATATAGAAAGCATAGTCTTGATCAGAAATATAATTTAGATGTATGCATGAAAATCATACTTCATGTCTTTGTAAGCTTTCCTTAATCAAAATTAAGAAAGTAACTATTACCGTTTTAAATCATATCCCCTTACCTCGATCTATCGAAATCTCCGTGCTCAAGTGGTGACGCCTCTTAGTACCTCCCTTAATTCCTTCTACGATCACCTACACTGAAATCGTACACTTAGTACCTTATTCGTGCGAATTGTCTGAATTGCGTTAAAATTGTAACCTATTCGTTAGTACTGCGTGTGTACATATTATTGTACGTACTTAAGTCAACACACACGTTTATATATTTTCTCTTACCACATATTATTTTGTATGTACACTTATTGACATACACCTTATTATATACCTCTACATGTATGTAAACATATATATATAAATATATATATATATATATATATATATATATATATATATATATATATATACACTCCCATATGTATATTTTTATTTTTATTTGTTTTCATTCTTTTCCTATCTCATACATACATTCTTGGCATGTACCTAAACTAGCACACATTCATCTTATATACACCCATATGCATATACACTTAAATAAATATATATATATAGTACACTTAAATAAATAAATATATATATATATATATATCTATATATATATATATATATACACTCCTTTATATATGTATATATATATATATATATATATATCATTGTTTTCCATTTTTCCTTATCACATGTGTCCATTCTTTGTATGTACATATACTAAAACACACATTTATTTTATACTCATTTGTATGTACACCCAAGTATATACACATTATTCATATACCCCTATATGTATATACACCTAAGTATATACACATATTTATTTTATCCTTGGCTTCCCTTATTCATTATCAAACATACGTACTTATACTAACATACCCTTTCATTATACACACCCATATGTATATACCCAAATATATATATATATATATATATATATATATATCCATATAGATATATCCAAACCCAAATATATATCCATATAGATATATCCATATAGGACTTGTCCAAATCGGTCTCAAACCTTTAACCAAAGAAAGACTAAACACTTCAATCTTAGCAGCCCTTAGGGATGCCAGATTCAAAAATTTTCATGACTCCCTTCTCGGAACAGTCGAGTCAAGTCTTTGCAAAGGACCAGCCTCTTTCGATTGCTATCCAAATTTCACTGTCTCCCTAAAAGACAAAAACATTTTGAAATCCTTAATCCTCCAGATTAAAACCCATAATTACCATATGTTAGAAGGATCAATTCCAGTAGCTTTAATCTTTAGGGTTCATTACAAAGCTATGATGACTGCCTTCAACACAAAACATAAATTTCAAAGTGAAAATGGTCAAACACTCCTTTTACAAACGGATCTTTCCAAATCTCATGTTGTTATACCAAAACCCATCCAATGGAGAGATATTCAACTCCCTGATGACTGGATCCTTGATGGAGCAGTTCAACCGGAAGAAGATCTCATTCCTTCTCCAGAACCAAACATTGCTATCAGAAATATTACCCAATTTCGTGACGGTAAGGTAAAAATCAGTTTCAATAGAGCTTCAAGTTCTAGGTTTTCTGACGTTTCTTCTTCAGAATCGGTAGATCTAGCAAGAAGCCAAAAACTTCCATCTGTCATAAATCTTCCATTTACTGAACAGATTCCGGATTTCCATCCAAATCTTCCTCCCGTAATTAATCTTCCCTTTAAACCTAGGTATTCTACTTCAGATTTACCATCTACTACTCTAGAAAACATTGATTTTTTAAAAAATATTCCCCAACCTGTGTATCATCAAACACAAAATCAGTCTCCTCCAGCTTCAGTAATAACAGAAAACATGGCAAATGAGCTAAATGTTCTGGAAAATGAATTTGTTCTTGACAAAACTTCCCTGCATAATGATTTCTATTCTACAAAAATACTGAAAAAGGACTATGGTTTTTCAAAAACTTTCTTTCTTCAAGAAAAGAAATTCAAAATGAATATTATGATTTTGTTTTACAAAACAAAATTCACATTTTATTCTTCGATTGGTTTGAAATTTATGTTGGAAAATATAGTATTTCTTATCCTTTCAAAATACTCAATCCCGTTACCCTTAGGAAAAAACAAGCTCCTATCTGGGAAACTGGCTCTGGATCTATAGAATCAGATCATCCTCTGTTTAGGAATATCTCTTTCTCACATGCAGATCAAATGGTAGACGCCTGTCCAGTCAAAACTCCACAGGATTTTGATTCCATTAATATTAAGAATATTATTTTACAAAACAATTTTACTAATGTCTCTCTTAAGACCATTAGCAAACAACTTTCTTGCCTTGACTAGACCAAAACTCCAGTTACAATGATCAGCAAAATCACTACTTCAAAACAACCCACAGAACACCAAAAGGCTAACCCTGTGTTCAAACCCTTATATGTCACGACCCAAACTACCCAAAAATCAGAGTTAATTTTTCGCGTTTTGTTTATTTACTTGAATTCTTACCTGTCCTCGAATCGTGACCACACTCCACTAATAATTGGGCTGTGCGTCAATGCCAGTCCCACCATACCATTACCATCTAACTTATTTCTTCTCCAGTCATTTATAATTGTTTACATTATTTATACATCCCCTAAAGTTACTTACAAACATGTTACTGTGCTATGCTTATGTAGATACAATATGTACAAGTGTATATCTACCTTATGTCGATGGGTAGCAGCGGATATCCGGAATGCAGTACTGAGTCGCCTCAACTTCAACTGGAGATTATCTGTGGGAGAAAATGAAAGGGGTGAGCACATCAAGCTCAGTAAGGCAATCCTACGAACAAGTAGGTAACCATACTACCTACATGAACGTGGTGCAATGCATAAACCACCCTTTCTCCACACCTTTTAAAATAGATGCTATGAATTATAATGTTATGTAAAACACATTGCACGGAAAATCCAACATGCAAGTATATTCAAAATCATATATTTCTCGTTTAAAATTTCACAGTAAAGTCAGGACTCGACCCCTCCTTCGGGTGATCCTGACTCACTCAAAATCATGAAAATCGTTAACATCACATATGGGTTTTAAAAGCATGGAATATAACCATCATGCATATTTAATTTAAATCCCAGTTTAAATCATCGAAATCGTCGACATGCGAGACGAGGCAATATTGTATAACGGCAATAACCAGGACTGGCCAATGTGTCCTCGTGAGTCCCTCTAGCTTCATGGATCCCAGTGTGCGAGGTCTCACCCTGATCGGGAACCGCCCGGGAGGTGGGTTAATCCAACCCGTCAGTCTTATCCGATCTCACGCATCCGAAGATGCCGTATCCGAAGATACCCCGTATCACAAAGATACCGTATCACAAAGATACCCCGTATCACAAAGATACCGTATCCGAAGATACCCCACGGTACATCGTACTCCATGCTACTTGCACGGTACATCGTACTCCATGGACCCATATCACTCTAGGTACTCCAGCCCAATGGCCTGCTTCCCACAGAGAGGTTTTGTTTCTCAATACTCATTGCCATGTCTCAAAACGCACGTGCGAGCCTATTTAATCGGTGACACACAGTCTACCCGATGCTCCAAGCACGGCTTATCGTATGATCTCTGAAAAGTAGTGCGAGCGGTGCTCTAACACTGTCAGTAAATCAAATAAAACTAGTGCGAGCTAAGCTCTAGCACTCTGTATGCAAACCATATGAGAAGCTGGTGCGAGCGAAGCTCCAACACCCTGTCTCAAAAATCACATAAAAATATGGTGCGAGTTAGACTCTAGCACCCTGTCACGAAAATCATATATATAAGTATACAAATCTGGTGCGAGTTGGACTCCAGCACCTATGCATGTAAAACTCTAGTGCGAGCTCTCGCTCCAGCACTAATGCATGCATCACACGAATCAAACATCGTGCGAGCTGAGCTCTAGCACGTCACATGTAAATAAAACACGTAGGCGGCTCAGTTATCTCAAAATAGTTTTCACAGAAATCACATCGTTTAAGATATGCAATGCTATGCATTTTTCTTTAAAAGTGAGCCAGCCTACTCATGCATGTGTTGAAATACCTCCAGAACGAGCAGGAACCTCTTGTCCTTGCTCCTCCCAATTTTTCCTAAATTTTTAGATTTTACCCTTAACAAGGGTATTTTAGTAATTTGCCCATTCGGGGCACTAAAATTATTATTCGACCTCTAGACCCTTCAGATAAATTTTAAAGACTGCATATGAATTTAAAATTTTGTAGAGTTTACCTCTAGCAGTCCGTAGAATTCCCTTACCTTATTTTTTCGTAGAGTCTGACCTTTTCTTTTCCAATGTTATCTCGTTGCGCAGTCCGTTATGCTCCCAATCAAATGCTCGGAACTGCGTATTAATATTCCTCAGGTCAGATATTATGCAATTTAATCGTATTTAATACTTTCTGGGCTTAATTTAAATCGTTGGGCCCGTTTACCCCTATTGGGCCCGATTGCACCTTAATGGGCCTTAATCGGCCTTAAGCCCGTTTTCCATTTAATTTTCACTTTATCGAGGCCTATTGGGCTCATTGGGCCCACCAATAATTTATCGGGCCTCGTTCTAATTCTCGAATAGCTAAATCGATTATTTACGACAATTTATCTAAATTTCCATAATTTAATTCAATTTATGCGGAATTTAAATCAATATCACGCATAACGAGGTAATTGTCGTAAATAGAGGTCACTTACCCGAGATTCCATGCTAGTCCATAAATCGAGGCTGTCTCGAGCCCTCGGTGGATGCCAATCGTCGAGCTACACAATTAAATATATTTTTCGGGTAAACTTTCAGTCGATAATTAATTAAATAAAATATTCCAAATTTAAATCGGGTCAATTTGACCGCTTATCAACTTACCCGAAGCTCGATTGCATCATAGGAATTTTTTCCAATTTTTTCCTCTTTTTCTTTTTCCCTTTTTCTCTTTTTTTTCCTCTCTTTTTGGCTGAACCGGTTCAGTCCGGTTCGGACCGGTTCAGACCGCCGGTTCTCTCCGATTCGGCCGGTTCACCGCCAGTTCACCTCCTTTCCGACCGATTCTCCGTCGGCTTCCACCGCCAGTCGCTCCGCTGGGTCGTCCGCAGCTCGAATCTGCCCTCGGTTTCACTCAACGTCGCCGGAAAGTGGCCGGTCCGGCTGTTCTCCTCTTCGCCGTCGGACCCATTTTGCTTTTCCGCCGTTTCCGACGCCGTCCGCCGGTTTCGGTGGCTGCCACCACCGCCAATCTGCTCACCATCGCTTGGGGAAGCTTCGGCTGGGGTCGGGGTCGGCCAGATCGGCGCCGTTCGCCGCCGATCGAAACTTTTTCCCCCGTGGCTTCTCTCCCCGATTTCGACCTCCTCCGGCGTCGGTTGGTCGTGCTGCCGGTGCCAGGGAGGTCACCGGCATCCCCTCTTCCTTTTTCGGCCCTTGGTCGAGCCGTTGGCCGCCGGACGGTGGTCGGCCTTGCTTCCGTTTCCTTCCCGTTTCTCTGCCTCAGTTTCTCTCTCCCCGACCCGTTTCTCTCCCTTTTTTTTTCTGATTCTTTTTGTTTTATCATTTTTATTATTTTTATTTTTATTTATTTTATTTATTTTACTATTCATTAAAAAACTCCATAAAATCCCAAAATATCTACAAAATTATTATTTTTATTTTAATTTAGTTTATTTAATTTTTTTATTTAATTTATTTATTATATTTTAACCTCTTTTTCGGGTATACTTTTTTCGTATTTTCGGGATATTGTCTCGGGTGACTTTTCGGTATATTTTTCGGTTATCTTCGAGATTATTTTTTCGAACTAAAAATTCCAATTAATCCCGGTTAATTCCAATAAATTAATATCTTGATCAATTTACCCCAAAATAAATTTATTTCATCTTTATTGACCAAGATTTCTCAATACGTTATTTTTAATTAAATTTTTTCTTCTCGAATTTATACCGGTCTTCAGTCTTTTGACCGTTTTGCCCTTACACGTATTCGGGATTAATTTAACCTGACTTCCCTTCACAAATACTCCTTTACTTCATATTTACTTTTCATATTTTAATTAAATTCGGGTCTTACAACTCTCCCCCACTTAAGGAATTTGGTCCTCCAAATTAGAACCAAATCATATGAGTCCATATACAACTCCGGGTGCGTCGATCGTATCATACTCCTTTAATTCTTATGTGATCTTCTCCGGAGTGTATTACTACCAAAGGACTTTAATTAGGGAGATCGTCTTAAACCTCAATACTATCTCTTTCCTGTTTAATGCCCGAATCAACTTCTTCAATATACTTATATTTGCATAAAACTGAACTTTTGGAATTCATATTCAATCACCTATGCTGGATCCGGATAGTATTTTCGAAGCATCAAAAGCTGAGACACATTGTGGGTGCCTATTAATTCAAGTGATAACACCAACCTACAGGTCTTATCTCCCACTTGTCCCATCTCTCAAAGATTCAATCCAGCGTATCTCAATTTACCTTCTTCCAAAAGCTCGCTATGTCCTTATTCTCTTAGGACAAGAAATATTTCAATCATACTAATTCACCAAGGGTAAATTCCAATACTTATCTATCTGCTCTGAGGTGTTCTTAATCTCTCATCCTTAACTAAACATCCTCAGAGACTTATTATCCAAAGTCGTAAATGATTCTACCTGTCACCCACTTTTTCTTATCCAATTTGGGGAACAACCCCTACAGCCATACACTCATATCTTGTTATCCCGATACTCAACTGCCAACTGTCGTTATTGGCAACTTCAATTAGAAATCAACTGATCATTCCAGGAGCTTATAAAATCAATGGCACACGCTTTCATCGGATCCTCCAGAACTTGTACAGTCCTCTCTGACTGACCATCTGTCTGAGGACAAAAGCTGTGCTAATACTCAGTCGGGTTCCCATAGCTTCCTGAAAAATATTCCTTGAAGTAAGAAGTGAAGTGGGAATCCTTACATGTTACCATGCTCACTGGAATGCTACTTCATGTTCCATAATCTTCCTTACACATAAATCCTCATATACACTCTGAGTATCTGGGGAGTTCATAACCAGAAGGTGGGTAGACTTAGAAAGTCTGTCGACTATCATCCAAATAGTCTCCTGATTTATCCGGGTCCTCTATAACCCATCACAACATTCATGGAGTCTTGCTCTCGTTTTTCGTGCCGTGTCGATATAGGTAGGTGCTGCAATAACTCTGCAGACTTTTAATATTCTACCTTACTCTACTGACACACTAGGCACTTTTCTACAATCTCTACCATGTCTCTTTTCACATCTGACCACCAATACCCTTTTCGAGATTTCGATATATATTTTTATCATCTTCCATATGCACTGTATATCCCGAAGAGTGAGCTTCTGACAATATCACTATCCCATCAACTGTGGTCCTGGGGAGCACTTATACTGTCTCTGAGCCTCTCTGTAAATCATTATCACTCTCTTTGTGATCTCTATCACTGTACCCTTCTGAATCAGACCCAAACTATCGACATCCGGTCGATCATCATGCTAAGCCTGGCAAATCCGGGCACTCTCATCCGGTTCTAATCATCAGGCTAGCTGTCACACAATCACTGTCATCATCAGAAGGGATCACATCTATACTGAGGCTCACAACTGCATCTAGCAGCTCACGCTCCCTGACCATCATATGTAATACCATCCCAAGGCTTTTTCTACTCAAAGCATCAGCCTTTCCTGGGTGGTAAAATTTTCCACAAGCGAAATCTCTCAGAAGCTCTAACCCACTATGTATTCTCATGTTCGCCTCTTTCTGTGAAAACAGATACTCGGACTTTATGATCAGTGCATATCCACAATTTCTCACCCTGTACATAATAGTACCATATCCTCGGTACAAATACTGTTGCCAACTTTAAATCATGGGTCAGATAGTTTCTTTCGTGATCAAGGAGTTGTCTGACTCCAAAATTGACTATCTTCCCATTACACATCAATATACAGCTCCTTCATAATTTTGAGGTATCCATACTCACTGAGAACCTCTTGAGCTGTTGGGTATGGTGAAATTAATCACGGTGGTCAATTCATACTTCATTATACCAAAATTTATGTCACATCTATCATCTTATTTATCATCTCATTCTAAGATCACGTTATCTTAGTTAAACGTGTCGACAAAGTATATCCTTTTTAAACTCGCAGCAACCCGTTGCAAAAGAAATTTCCCAATTGTTGCTTATAAATCGCCCTAGACTTTAACTACACCCAACACATCATCAATACTGATGATTACAATTCGGTCCAATCCTTGACTTATTCACGCATAAGCGTATAAGATCCTTCAAAATCGCTTATGCTTTCAGGTACTAACCTGCATCATTTCCTTTTCTTATCTTAGCGGCTCTTATTAAATTTTATTATGTTAACCTTCATGATGTGTCGAATTTTTAATATTCTTATCGTCTTAGTAAAGGTATCCTAAAGCTAAAGGTAGTTATTACGACGATCGATTCACGCTATAAATTATATGTATATTTTTAGACGCTGTCAAGTCTTCAGGCGGGGAGGTATTTTGAAATACCTTTATTAACCTTCAGACTTAACCACAACTACTGGTTATGGTTATACCCATCTTTATCCTTGGTTATAATTTATATTCCTTACTAATTGCTTAATCCCAATTACTTCATATCGTAAGGATGTTCTTACCTAACATACGCCTCTTACTCCGATACATCTTGTATTTAGGATCTATCTTATCTTAAAGATTATCTCCTTAGTGTATCAATCATGACGAAACTCTTGTTATTATTCATTCAGTGAGTACAATCCTTTACTCCTGAAATTTTCAACTGTCGCACCCCTTTTTATCACTTGTAGACACTTACCGTATACTTTTTAGTGATGTTTTCACCTTTGTTTTCAACTTAAAATCTCCATATCCATATTCCGTTAATTAATCCTCCTCTAATGGGATACTCATTTATCAGTATTGTGCCCAATGATGTAGGCATTCATGCCTTTTACTCACTTATATATGAATGAAGGCGGTACGAATAAATGTGTGACACTAGGATCAATGAACATATGTACTTCATTATTCATAACAAGTCTGGTATCTTACACCACATCCATGAAACATCAATAGTGTCCTGGTCCAAGACGTCCTCTCGCCTTCGTCCAACAACCTACTTTCCCCCCTTTTTTTTTTTCTTTTCAGCTACGGCCTCCCTTTTCGTTTCAGCTATACCAACGAAATTTTTCTCTGTCTCTTTACCTTTCTGTGGGGTGATCTCGCTCAACTCTGAGCAATCAAAATCAATGGTCTGTCTTACCACACTTGACGACCATTTTCACCAACACCAGTGTAGGTATAGACCCTTCTTCCGTGGTATCCACCACATATCTCGCACTACTTACAGTGCTCACACTACTACTCTGTTTCGTAGCAGGTCAGAGTCCTCCAATCACAATACCCTCAAGAGTGCCAAAATTGGATGCACTGGGCCTTACCAATTATCTTACTCCATAACTCGTCAAATTAAATCTTTTACCAATTACCATTTTCCCATTTCAACATCTTTGTCATTTCTCGATTCTCTTTTATGTCTCTATTTCAGCCCTTACTACCTTTCCCAATCTCAGAGGCGTGCAATTCATATTTTTATTTATCCATCTGTAAATCTGTGCACTGCCTCGGTATAGGTAATATCTCGCGGGCCAATCAGTCTCTAATTGAAAAGTTGAGTCATTTCATGAACCTTTAAACATCTCGACTGTCACTTGTTCATAGTGTCGAGGTAATATCTACCCAGAATGTAATCGAGTCTCCATACTCGTCAATAAATCAAATCCTCTGGTCAAAGCAAGGACTTTAATCTGAAATTTCCTTTAAATCATGTCCGGGATATCCTGTCACCGGAATATATCCAAGATATTTCTCATATCAGCTCTTAAGATGGGTCGAGCGGGTTTCCACCAATACTCCGCTGCGACCTCTGATCTCATACATAATCTGAGCAATTTGCTCCTCAAAATAATCTCCACACTTCGCTCCAATCTCGCGAAGCGTGTCTCCATACTATCCGATCACTCTGTCGGACTCTGAGAGGCATGCTCAACATTCGCCTCTATTTCAATCTCATACTGATTCTCATAGTCAAACTCAGCACGACTTAGCAGACTCAGGTCTACCTCTATGACCTCTGCCTCGTGCACTATCTCATCTAACGCGACTCATATTAAGCATTCCTGCATTCTCAACCATTTCTTAGTCAAGCCCATCTCGATATACACTATTGTATCTAACTAAGCACAGTAACACGGGGATGTAATTCCTAATTACTGACACTGACACACTTCAGACCAATTGCGCTCTAATACCACCTTAATTGTCATGACCTAAACTACCCAAAAATCAGAGTTAATTTTTCGCGTTTTGTTTATTTACTTGAATTCTTACCTGTCCTCGAATCGTGACCACACTCCACTAATAATTGGGCTGTGCGTCAATGCCAGTCCCACCATACCATTACCATCTAACTTATTTCTTCTCCAGTCATTTATAATTGTTTACATTATTTATACATCCCCTAAAGTTACTTACAAACATGTTACTGTGCTATGCTTATGTAGATACAATATGTACAAGTGTATATATACCTTATGTCGATGGGTAGCAGCGGATATCCGGAATGCAGTACTGAGTCGCCTCAACTTCAACTGGAGATTATCTGTGGGAGAAAATGAAAGGGGTGAGCACATCAAGCTCAGTAAGGCAATCCTACGAACAAGTAGGTAACCTACATGAACGTGGTGCCATGCATAAACCACCCTTTCTCCACACATTTTAAAATAGATGCTATGAATTATGATGTTATGTAAAACACATTGCACGAAAAATCCAACATGCAAGTATATTCAAAATCATATCTTTCTCGTTTAAAATTTCATAGTAAAGTCAGGACTCGACCCCTCCTTCGGGTGATCCTGACTCACTCAAAATCATGAAAATCGTTAACATCACATATGGGTTTTAAAAGCATGGAATATAACCATCATGCATATTTAATTTAAATCCCAGTTTAAATCATCGAAATCGTCGACATGCGAGACGAGGCAATATTGTATAACGGCAATAACCAAGACTGGCCAATGTGTCCTCGTGAGTCCCTCTAGCTTCACGGATCCCAGTGTGCGAGGTCTCACCCTGATCGAGAACCGCCCGGGAGGTGGGTCAATCCAACCCGTCAGTCTTATCCGATCTCACGCATCCGAAGATGCCGTATCCGAAGATACCCCATATCACAAAGATACCGTATCACAAAGATACCCCGTATCACAAAGATACCGTATCCGAAGATACCCCATGGTACATCGTACTCCATGCTACTTGCACGGTACATCGTACTCCATGGACCCATATCACTCTAGGTACTCCAGCCCAATGGCCTGCTTCCCACAGAGAGGTTTTGTTTCTCAATACTCATTGCCATGTCTCAAAACGGACGTGCGAGCCTATTTAATCGGTGACACACAGTCTACCCGATGCTCCAAGCACGGCTTATCGTATGATCTCTGAAAAATAGTGCGAGCGGTGCTCTAACACTGTCAGTAAATCAAATAAAACTAGTGCGAGCTAAGCTCTAGCACTCTGTATGCAAACCATATGAGAAGCTGGTGTGAGCGAAGCTCCAACACCCTATCTCAAAAATCACATAAAAATATGGTGCGAGTTAGACTCTAGCATCCTGTCACGAAAATCATATATATATGTATACAAATCTGGTGCGAGTTGGACTCCAGCACCTATGCATGTAAAACTCTAGTGCGAGCTCTCGCTCCAGCACTAATGCATGCATCACACGAATCAAACATCGTGCGAGCTGAGCTCTCGCATGTCACATGTAAATAAAACACGTAGGCGGCTCAGTTATCTCAAAATAGTTTTCACAGAAATCACATCGTTTAAGATATGCAATGCTATGCATTTTTCTTTAAAAGTGAGCCAGCCTACTCATGCATGTGTTGAAATACCTCCAGAACGAGCAGGAACCTCTTGTCCTTGCTCCTCCCAATTTTTCCTAAATTTTTAGATTTTACCCTTAACAAGGGTATTTTAGTAATTTGCCCATTCGGGGCACTAAAATTATTATTCGACCTCTAGACCCTTCAGATAAATTTTAAAGACTGCATATGAATTTAAAATTTCGTAGAGTTTACCTCTAGCAGTCCGTAGAATTCCCTTACCTTATTTTTAAGTAGAGTCTGACCTTTTCTTTTCCAATGTTATCTCGTTGCGCAGTCCGTTATGCTCCCAATCAAATGCCCGGAACTGCGTATTAATATTCCTCAGGTCAGATATTATGCAATTTAATCGTATTTAATACTTTCTGGGCTTAATTTAAATCGTTGGGCCCGTTTACCCCTATTGGGCCCGATTGCACCTTAATGGGCCTTAATCGGCCTTAAGCCCGTTTTCCATTTAATTTTCACTTTATCGAGGCCTAATGGGCTCATTGGGCCCACCAATAATTTATCGGGCCTCGTTGTAATTCTCGAATAGCTAAATCAATTATTTACGACAATTTATCTAAATTTCCATAATTTAATTCAATTTATGCGAAATTTAAATCAATATCACGTATAACGAGGTAATTATCGTAAATAGAGGTCACTTACCGAAGATTCCATGCTAGTCCGTAAATCGAGGCTATCTCGAGCCCTCGATGGATGCCAATCGTCGAGCTACACAATTAAATATATTTTTCGGGTAAACTTTCAGTCGATAATTAATTAAATAAAATATTCCAAATTTAAATCGGGTCAATTTGACCGCTTATCGACTTACCCGAAGCTCTATTGCATCATAGGAATATTTTCCAATTTTTTTCCACTTTTTCTTTTTCCTTTTTTTCTCTTTTTTTCCTCTCTTTTTGGCTGAACCGGTTCAGTCCGGTTCGGACCGGTTCAGACCGCCGGTTCTCTCCGGTTCGGCCGGTTCACCGCCGGTTTACCTCCTTTCCGGTCGATTCTCCGCCGGCTTCCACCGCCAGTCGCTCCGCTGGGTCGTCCGCAGCTCGAATCTGCCCTCGGTTTCACTCAACGTCGCCGGAAAGTGGCCGGTCCGGCTGTTCTCCTCTTCGCCTCGGACCCATTTTCCTTTTCCGCCGTTTTCGGCGCCGTCCGTCGGTTTCGGTGGCTGCCACCACCGCCAATCTGCTCACCGTCGCTTGGGGAAGCTTCGACTGGGGTCGGGGTCGGCCAGATCGGCGCCGTTCGCCGCCGATCGAAACTTTTTCCCCCGCGGCTTCTCTCCCCGATTTCGACCTCCTCCGGCGTCGGTTGGTCGTGCTGCCGGTGCCAGGGAGGTCTCCGGCATCCCCTCTTCCTTTTTCGGCCCTTGGTCGAGCCGTTGGCCGCAGGACGGTGGTCGGCCTTGCTTCCGTTTCCTTCCCGTTTCTCTGCCTCAGTTTCTCTCTCCCCGACCCGTTTCTATCCCTTTTTTTTTTCTGATTCTTTTTGTTTTATCATTTTTATTATTTTTATTTTTATTTATTTTATTTATTTTACTATTCATTACAAAACTCCATAAAATCCCAAAATATCTACAAAATTATTATTTTTATTTTAATTTAATTTATTTAATTTTTTATTTAATTTATTTATTATATTTTAACCTCTTTTTCGGGTATACTTTTTTCGTATTTTCAGGATATTGTCCCGGATGACTTTTCGGTATATTTTTCGGTTATCTTCGAGATTATTTTTTTGAACTAAAAATTCCAATTAATCCCGGTTAATTCCAATAAATTAATATCTTGATCAATTTACCCCAAAATAAATTTATTTCATCTTTATTGACCAAGATTTCTCAATGCGTTATTTTTAATTAAATTTTTTCTTGAATTTATACTGGCCTTCAGTCTTTTGATCGTTTTGCCCTTACACGTATTCGGGATTAATTTAACCTGACTTCCCTTCACAAATACTCCTTTACTTCATATTTACTTTTCATATTTTAATTAAATTCGGGTCTTACATTATAAGTCTCAAACTCTGCAAAAATTGAAGTCTCTTCAAACAAACTTGAATTTCTTCAAACAAATTGAAGAAACCCAGCAAAGTGTCTCGATTTTACAAAAATCTAGCCAAATAACTGACTAAACTTCTTCTGATAATGACGAGTCCTCATCTCCAAAACTCAATAAAGTCAATTGGTATAATCCAAAACCTCTTGCAATCCAGCCAAGGAACCCGAAAATCGAACTAGGAAACCAACCAAGTACGATAGTCCAACCTAGGTATAATGCTTCCTCTATCTATGAATGGAATATAGATGGAATGTCAGAATACCAAATCCTTAATCTCGTACAGCAAATGACGATGGCTTAAATGCGTATAAAACCCAACAAAATACTACAGATAAAACTATCGCTGAACTTCTCATAGCAAGATTCTCAGGACAACTCAAAGGATAGTGGGACTACCATCTAAAACCTTCAGATCAATTAGAAATCCTCAATGCAATTCAAACCGGTGATGAAGATGAACCAATCTTAGATCACTTAGGGAATCCTATCCAAGATGCGGTATTAACTCTTATATTCTCTGTTATCAAACATTTTATAGGAGATCCATCCCATCTTAAGGATAAAAATACAGATTTATTATCAAATCTTAAATGTAGAAATCTTAGTGAATTCCAATGGTAAAAATCCACTTTCCTCACTAGGGTTATGCTACGCGATGATTCAAATCAACCTTTTTGGAAAGAAAAATTTCTCGCAGGTCTTCCAACTCTCCAAGGAGAAAAGGTTAGAACCAAAATTCGAGAAACTATGGGAACCCATGTAATCCCATATGACCAACTCTAAACTCAGAAAATGCCTAAAAAATGAACTTAGGCAATCCAAAGTAGAATTAGGATCTTTCTGCAAACAATTTGATTACTTTGACCACGAAAAACCCTGTCATGGCCAATGTAGCAAAAGATCAGAAAAACCCAAATTCACAAAGCCCAAAGACTCTCTTAGGCATAATTACAAAAAACCCTTTTGGAAGAAAGCCCCTGAAGAAAAACCTATTTACAAATTCAGAAAAGGCCCAAAACCTTCTTGGCCCAAATCTAGAAATCAGGATATCAAATGTTTCAAGTGCGATAAAAAAGGCCACATTTATAAATATTGTCGCATATCCAAAAAAGTCCAACAACTCCAAATAGATCAAGACACTCTCGAAAAAATCCAGGTTCTTTTCATCCAAGAATCTTCTGATTCAGAAACAGGCTCAGACGAAACCTCTGGTCCATAATTAGATGAAATAGCCTCTCAATCTGATTCTTCTCTCGAATTAAAAACACTCAATATGCTTTCAAAAGAGCAAAGCCTTCTTCTTGATATGATCCAGTATGTTGAAAATCCTGAAATCAAGAAAGATTTTCTTCAACAACTCAAAAATTCTCTTGAAACCAGTCTAGATCGTAAAACCACCCGTCCTAATCCATCCACAAATCTCTATGATCTTAAAACCATCATAGAAAAGAAGAAACCTTCAAAAATCATCTTCTCTTTCCATCAACGATATCTACAAAGATATCAAAATCCTTAAAACTGAAGTCAAAAAGCTCAAAGAAAAATAGCAGCACGATTCTAAAATCATTCAGTCTCTCCTTGCCAAAACTAACCTAGAATCCACTGATAGTGAACATAGTGATCAGGATTCTAAAGCTGATAAATTAGAAAACATTGAAACTGTCCCAGAAGATTTTCCCTTTGTTTTAAAAGAAATTACTTCTCGAAAATATTTTATAAAAATTTCATTAGTTTTCTCCAATGATTTTGAAATTGATACTGTTGCCTTATTCGATACAAGAACATATCTGAATTGTATAAAAACTGGCTTGGTGCCAAAACGTTTTCATCAAACAACCTCTGAATAACTTACTTCTGCGAATAATTCCAAAATGGATATCAAAGGAAAAACAGAAGCAAGTATTTTTAATAATGGCTTTTATATCAAAACCTCTTTTGTTTTAGTTAATGATATACATCATTTTCTCATATTAGGGACACCTTTCTTTAATTTGATTACTCCCTATAGAGTTACTTATGATGGAATATCTTTCAAAACAAAAAATATCAAATTAAATTTTGATTTTATAGAAAAACCTAAAACAAGGAATCTCAACCTCTTAAAAGCTAATTCTATTTACAATAATGAAATAGCTTTATTAATAAAAGGAAAACAAAACGATATTTCATTTTTAAAACAAAATCTTCAATTACAAAAAACTGAGAACCAACTCAAAAATAAATCCCTCCAAAAATAAATTTTCAAAATCAAAACCCAATTTGAAAAAGAAATTTGTTCAGAATTACCAAATGCCTTTTGGATTAGGAAACAACATGCTGTTGACCTTCCATATGAGCCCAATTTCAATGAAAAAGATATTCCTACAAAAGCCAGGCCAATCCAAATGAATGAAGAATTAGAACAATTCTGTAGAATAGAAATACAGGATCTTCTCTCCAAAGGATTAATTTCCAAATCTCGATCCCCTTGGAGTTGTGCAGCTTTCTATGTCAACAAACCCGCTGAGATAGAACGAGGTACTCCTAGGTTAGTAAGCAATTACAAACCTCTGAACCAAGCGTTAAAATGGATTCGATATCCAATTCCGAACAAAAAGGATTTACTCCAAAAACTTCATTCCTCTTTTATATTTTTAAAGTTTGATATGAAGTCAGGATTCTGGCAAATCCAAATTGAACCAAGCCATAGGTATAAAACTGCCTTCACTGTCCCTTTTGGACAGTATGAATGGAATGTCATGCCTTTCGGTCTAAAAAATGCCCTTTCAGAATTTTAGAGAATCATGAATGATATTTTCAACCCTTATTCTGAATTCTGCATTGTTTATATTGATGATGTTTTAATCTTTTCTAACTCAATAGAACAACATCAAAAACATCAGAAAACCTTCTTTTATGTCATTAGACAAAATGGCTTAGTTGTCTCAGCCAAGAAAATCTCCCTGTTTCAGACAAAAATTCAGTTTCTAGGATATTACATCCATCAGGAACCATCAGTCCTATTGAAAGAAGTCTAGAATTTGCTTCAAAATTCCCAGACAAAATTCTTGATAAAACCCAGTTACAAAGATTCCTAGGAAGCCTCAATTATGTCCTAGATTTCTGCCCAACCATTAATAGAATGGCAAAACCACTTCACAACAGATTAAAGAAAAATCCTTCACCTTGGACATATGATCACACCAATCTCGTCCAAAAAAAATAAAATCTCAAATTACCAATATACCCTGTCTTCACCTAGTAAATCCCAACCTTCCAAAAATTGTTGAAACTGATGCTAGTGATATAGGTTATGGAGGCATTCTTAAACAGGTCCAAGACCAAAGAGAAGCAGTAGTCCAATTCACTTCTGGACATTGGAATGATTGCCAAAAGTCTTACTCAACAATTAAAAAGGAAATTTTGTCTATTGTTTTATGCATTACAAAATTTCAAAGTGATTTATTAAATAAAAAATTTTTACTTAGAATTGACTGTAAATCAGCAAAAGAAATTTTACAAAAAGATGTTCAAAACATTGCATCAAAACAGATTTTTGCCAGATGGCAAGCTATACTTAGTATATTTGATTTTGATATTGAATATATTTCTGGAGAATCCAATTCCTTACCAGATTTTCTAACCAGAGAATTTCTCCAAAACAGACCACCAAAATGCCTCCCAAAAGAGACAAAGGAAAACAAAAAGCTGCTCAAAGCAAAACGATAGTTCCATGGTCACAGATCGTGGAAGATGATGAAGCAGCATAACCCCTTTCTCTAGAAGACAAAACAGACCAAGTCAATGAATGGCTCCAATCAATAGCCAAGCATCCAGAACTGGTCCTTGCACTAAAAAGCTCACTGGAAATCCCGACTTCAAAAATTTCCAAAACAGAGGAAGCCCCTCAAGTGAGAAAGGCAATCCAAAAAATGGCAAAGGACAAAGCAGAAACCATCACTGTAGTCCAAGCAGGTAAAAATCCAAAACTAATTTCTGAAACCAGGAAAGGAGATTCTTCTTCCTCAGAAACCCTTTCCAAAACTGCTTTGCAAAATACTTTGGAGCAATCCACTAGCTCCTCCCATATTGTTGTATCACAACAAAAATTACCAAAAAAATCAACATTTATTGAAAAACCAATTTTTCAAAATGTTATAACTATTGAACAAGGGCTCTTTGACCCAAACCCAATTATCACTGTCCAAAAGGTTTTTGGAAACAATTGGTTCTTCAAACCATGGGATTTATCAAAAACCCAAGAATATTACCAATACATTCTTGAAGCAACTGGATCAGCAACCTTTAAGCATTTTTCTTATGCTGACTCCAAAACCCCATCCTATTCTACTTGTAAAATCAACAAGGTTCTTACTCCATCTGATTGGAACCAAAATCCTTCCCAACCAAAAACCCTTTCGCTAAACCTATAGCAAAAATTTTGCAAAACCTTCAATTACTGGGATTATCAACAGGCCTGGTATAATATGCCTTTAATCCAAAACACAAGATTTACCCACAGTTGGTTGTTCTATATGAACAACAAAATCAGCATTTCTATCCTGCCATCATGGTTCATCCATTGGTGGAATCTTTATGGAGCTATTCCTGAAATCCTTCCTCCCGAATTACAGGAAAGCTATAGTCTTCTTAAAACCCACTCAAAACCTATTGACCTTGAGAAAAGATTCCCCCCAATCTCCCATCTCATGGTAAAATTCTTGTTCCTTGGGTACTTGTATGGAACTTTGACTATTAGGTTGAAAATAGTATCACAGTCGTAGAAGGAGATTCAAAACCAAATGGTGGACCTCTTTCAAGATCCCTGATACTCTTTTAAAAATTGGAATCCAAAATTGGCTTAAAACCCAGGATCTTTTACATCCAGGACCAGAACATAACAGTTCTTGGCACAGAAGACACAAACCAGTGCCCTCCTAGCAGTAGCAAAAATAAAAGAAGAATACTTCGCCATCATGAAGGACCTTCTTTCTAATGACGGTTCAGAATCCCCGGACAACTCCATGGCTTCAGATGCATCTTCAATGGGTTCAATCAACTTGGCAAATAGCAATGAAGATGACTGCTACGGGATTCTACCCCCAGTAAAACACCAAAAGTAGATCAAGGGTAAATTATCGACAAAATACTATTCACCTATAGTGCTCCACCTACAGACAAAATCCTATTCATCTACAGTGTCCACGTGACAAATCAGACAAGATACTATTCACCTACAATGTCTAAAATTTCTATATAAATGTAACCTCCATTCAGGAGAGAAGAACAAGTTTTTTCCTTAGAAGTTTTCTTTTACTCTTAGGAAATACTCTCTCTATCTCTCTCTCTTCCCCTCTCTTCTAATCCCATTCTCCCTTTTTCTTTTCTGGATTCATTTCCAAAACTATGTAAGTACTATTCATATAAATGAATTTTCATTTATTTTCTTTATTTCTTTTAATGGCTGGCTTTGCTGCCTAATTGTTTACTTTTCATGCTTAATGGTCGGCTCTACCGCCTAGTTTAGTTAATTTTATTTCTGCATTTCATTTATAAGTTTATGTTTTATTTCTTGCTTTCAATTTCTTGTTTTATTTTATTTTGTTTTCTTTGTTAATTGTTCTTTCACTAACCTCCTCCTCATTCCTTTTGGGCGTAGTTTGGTACATAAATACATATATATATATATTACCACTTGTTTCCATTATTCAATATCACACATATATATATATATATATTTTTGCCTACCTCTCATCTTTCCATTTTTTGTCTAATTTAATCTATAACTAACATGCTATACACATACAATACACATATATACATGCTCATCAATATACCTTATACATACATGTATTTTACCTTTTTTTTCTTCATTTTCTTTTTTTTTCTTTCTTTTCTTTCTTTTTCCTTTCTTCCCCCTCGGTTAGCTTAGCTGCTCACTATCCTGATTACTCTTCTTCTTCCTCCCTTTATCCCTCACGATTTCTCCTATTTGGTCTCGGTTACAGCCTCCATTTCCAGCCCTTATTCTGCTATCCCTTCAATCCCGATTCTGTTTCCAGATTTCCTGCTCTCGGTGCTGCCTTCGGTCTCCCTCAATTTTTGATTCCCAGCTTCCTTTTCTCCCCTGTTATCATCACTTCCTGGCTGCTACTGCTTCAGCTACTCTGTTTAGCTCCTATTCCCAACAACTCCGGACCCATTCACGTACCCCTGTTCTGCTCCCAACAGCTTCGATTTCTTCTTCTTCTCAGTGCTGCTGTCCCCCTTTCCTTCCTCTCGGTTTCCCTTTTTTTTCTTTCTCTTCTTCCTTGGCAGACTCAGCTTCCTTCTCCCTTCCCTTCTCTTCTTTCTCTCTTCTTCCCTTCTTCTCCAGCCGACCGAGCCTCTCTTCTTCCTTTCTCCTTTCTCCTTTCTCTTCTTTCCTTTCCTCTTCTCCCCAACCGATCAGCCCCTCTTCTTCCTTTCTCTTTTCTCCTTTCTCTTCTTTCCTTTCCTCTTCTCCCCGGCCGATCAGCCCCTATTCTTCCCTTTCTCCTTTCTCTTCTCTTCTTCTGCTCTTTCTCCCACCCAGCTCCTCTGTTTAATTTTTATTCCAATTGAAACAGTGGCAGACGGAATTGGCTTTTCTAAGCCAATTCCGTACATGCCATAATATATATATTAGTTTAATATATATGTATATATATATATATATTATATTAGTATGTAAGTATTATTTGTTATGTATTTGTATTGTTATTGTTGTTACTATTATTATATTTTTTTTGTTTCCATTTTATTTTAAATATCTTATACATTATACCTTACAATACATATATATATATATTTGTCATATATATATATATATTATACCTATGTATATATATACATATACCTTTCCTTTTATTTAAATGTCTAGTATGTATGTATGTATATATATATACATATATATATATACATTTTCACTTATGTATGTCTCTACACATATACATTTTCCTTGTATAATTAATCCAAGACGTAATATCATGTCTTCCATGAGATTTTCCTTATTCCAAAAATAAAATAGTATCGGGATTCCATCACTCCTCATGAACTCCCGATACACGTTTTTACCTCAACAGTTTTCAACTAATAATTTAAAATTTTTCAATCCTTCCGTACTTGCATTTACTTTATCACTTCTTGATCTTCGGGTTCCCGGTCATTCACGGGTTTTTTTCAGCTCCTATATTCTCGAGCCCTACAACGAACATCCACACTTCCATTAAAATATAATATTTTCATTTTTATATAATCTAATTAAACGTAAGAAATTTGTGAGGTTTACAGATAGTGCCGACACATAGCTCGCACTATATCTGTGTTTGTGAGTGTGCATAAAATGTGCTTGCACGGTTGCTCGCACCGACTTGTGTGACATCATATGCATGAAATGTGCTAGAGCGATTGCTCGCATTGATTTTATTATTGTGAAATGCATGAGAAGTGCTGGAGCCTAGCTCGCACTCTGTCTTGACACGTTTTGACATGTTTTGACTATTTTGACTGATATGCATAAAAAGGTGCTGGAGCGATTGCTCGCTCTAGTTTTAATGATTTGACATGCTCTATTTTTAATGATTTGACATGCATGAGAGGTGCTGGAGCTTAGCTCGCATCTTGATTTGGTATGATAATTGTATAAAAGCCATGCTGGAGTGTAACTCACACGAGATTTGATGCATTTATGCATAACGTCGTACTGGAGCGTTGCTCGTACGAAGTTTTGATTTACTTGAGCACTCACTCGTGCTGGAGCGTTTCGCACGAAGTTTTATATGGTTTTATAACTCTTTTTAAAGTCGTACTGGAGTTTTCTCGTACGAGGATTTCACTGAGTTTTTATACATATCCGTACTAGAGCATTGCTCGTACGTGGATTTTACTTGAATTTATAATCAGTTTAAGTCGTACTGGAGCGCTGCTCGTACGCAGATTTCATTGATTTCTATGACACTGTGCTAGAGCTTCGCTCGCACGAGGCTTTCAGATATCATGAATATGCATGGAGCCGTGCTAGCGCTTCGCTCACACAGGGATTTATATTACATGTATATAGCCGTGTCGGAGACTCTTGTAGACTGTGTGTCACAGTGAGATGATATACTCACACGTGCATACTGAGACAGAGATGATATGGGTAGATAAGACCTATTGCAGGCACCCCTGATTGAGCTTGGGTTCACGGAGTATGTTGTACCGTGTATATCATGCGGAGTACGCTGTACCATGGGGATTGTTGGTGGAGTGGCATTAGCCACGAAGCAGCAAGCCTTGCCTTCCTGGTGTTATGCTGTTCTGGCGGGTAGGACGACCCACCTCCCGTTTTAGGTGTGATACCCCGCACACTAGGTACCGTGTTGCTAGGGATCACTAGGATATGGCCATAGTCCTCGATGTTACTAATATAATCACTTGCTTGTCTCACATGATATAATTATTGGTCGATAAATCAGGGTCGACCCGAGGGAGGGGTCAAGCCCCCGATTTTATGATTTTCTACTATGCTAATTTATGTTTTTAAGGATTTTATGATATGTGACCCTGAAAGAAGGGTGGTTTTATAATCGAAGTTTTATAATGAATTTTAATGAATTGTTTTATGAGATGATTGACCCGGGAGTGTTAGTTTATACTGAAATTTTAAAGAAATGATTTGAATACAGTAGCATGATTTTATTTTCAATGCATTTATTTCAAATTCATGATTTGTCTTACATGACATGAAAGAATGCATGATCTGGATTTGTTTCATGCTCATTATGATTTAATGATGTCACATAAAATACGATTGATGCATGAATTACATGCTTTTCTATATGCACAAATAGTTTTGGATAAACTATGTCATGATATATGCATGGTTTTGTGTTTGAGATTTTAATTAAAAGAAATGGATTTTAAGGGCATGGCATTATGAGCATGTAGATAGTGGAGCTATCTACTTACTTGCATAATTATTTTACTGAGTGTGTGGTTTGCTCATCCCCCTTATTTTCCCATCTTTTCAGAGCACTCACAGTAATTAGTAAGCGACTGAGGATTTGCTTGCTTGGTATCCGCTGCTTCCCATCGAGAGACAGGTATACACATTTGTACAATTTTGTATCTAAATATGAAATGCACAGTACTGTAAACGGATATGATGTCGAGGATGTAAGATTATGTAAATACCATTGGGTATGTATTTAATTAAAGTAAAAAAATAGTAAACTCTGATATGTGAATGTGATTATGGAAATGGAATGGTAAATAGTGTGAGGTGACTAATACCGAATCATAGCCCAACTGTTTGTAGGATGGTCATGATGAGAGAAAGGTAAGAATTAAATAATAAATGAAAAAAAGAAAAGAAAAAAATTTACTCTGATTTTTAGGTAATTTGGGTCATAACAGGTAATGGTATCAGAGCTGAGTTGGCTGATATGAGTCGGTGTTAGTGGTTAATGAAGTTTACATCCCCATATACTGTGCATTATTTAGATACAATTGTGTATATCGAGATGGAAGTGCAGTTAAGAATTTGATTTTAAATGCAAGAATAGACTCAATTAACTAATACCGCTACAGTAAAAATGCGAGTACACGAGCTCAAGGCCGTTGAGGTAGGCCCGAGAGTTGTACTGAGTCACCACATGAGACTCAAGATGAGATTGAAATGGAGGCTGATGTTGAGCATGCCCCACAAAGAGATTGGACAGAGTCTGATAGAGAGATCGTACAATATTGAGACACGTTTCGCGGGTTGGAGCGGAGTGTGGAGAATATTTTGTGAGCTAATTGCTCGGTGTATGTATGGGATTTGAGGGCGAGTCAGATTATTGGTGGAAGTCCACTCGACCCATATTAAGAGTTAGACATCCAGAATGGACATGGAAAGTAATTTCAGATGTATTCCGGTGACAAAATATCCCGAACACTACTTAAAGAAAATTACGGATTAAATTATTTACTTTGACCCAAAGGAACTGGTTGATTAACGAGTATGAAACTCAGTTTATTCCTGAGCAGATATGACTCGGACACTATGAACAGTGAGAGTCGAGATGTCTAAAAGTTCATAGAAGGGCTCAGATTGTCAATTAGAGTCCGATTAGCCCGTTAGATATCACTACCTATGTCGAGGCAGTGCGCAGACTACAGTTGTATAAATAAGATCATGAGTTGCACGCCTCTGAGATTGGGAAAGGTAGTTAAGGTCAAAATGTCGAAATAGAGACAAAAGAGAATAGAGAATGACAAGGATGTCAGAACGGGAAAAAGGTAGTTTAGTATAAGATTAGAGCTGATGAGTCATGGGGTACGATGATTTGGTAAAGCCCCAGTGTATTCGATTTCAATACTTTTGAGGGGTATTGTGATTTGAGGACCCCAACATGCTACGAAGCAAGTGTAAACAGTGTAGGATGTGTGGTAGTTACCACGGGAAATAAGATGTTGGACGAAAACGAGTGTATGCCTTGGACCAAGACACTATTGATGTTTCATAGGATGTGGTGGAAGATACCACACTGGTTGTTAATAATGAATTAATTATTTTAATTGATCCTCGTACCACGTATTTATTCATACTGCCTTCAGTTGCTTACAAGCTAGTGAAAGATGTGAAGCCTGTACCCTTAAGCAAGATGATGATGGTTAGCTAATTTTCACTAACTGAATATGGGTATAGGGATTGTAAGTTTGACAAATAATGAAAGAGTTTGTTATAAGTGATATATTAAAGGAGATATATTGGAATAAGAGACGTATGCAAGGTAAGAATATCTATGATACGTGAAGTAATTTGGATAAAGCGATATGTAGTGAATATGAATTGTGACTACATGGACTGATATGTAAAGTAATTATGGTCAAGTCTAAGGGTTAATAAAAGTATTTTAAAATACTTCCCTGCCTAAAGATTTGACAGCGTCTAGAAGCGCACGCATAACCTATAAATTGAAATCGACAGTCGTAAAATATAAATTTAAAATTTGGGTACCTTTATTAGTACGATAAAGAAATATAGAATTCGATTAATCATGAAGGTTTAAAAATTAAAATTTTATAAAAGCTATAATATAAGAAAAAGGAAATGACATGGGTTAGTATCTTGAAAGGAAGCAATTTCGAAATGACGTTATACGTTTATGCGTACATAGGTCAAGGATAAGGGTGATTAAAATATTTAGTGGAACTCAACTACGATAAGGTATTTAAACCTTACCGGACCAATTGGTTGTCATCTTGAGCAATGATATTTCGATGCATTTGAAGTCCAGAGAAGAGCTTGAATAGCAATTGGAAACTGTCTTACGGACGAGGTGTTATGAGTTTCTTAATAGGCTACTCAGTTGACACGTTTCGTTTGGAAAAAGATTTCATACGAGTGGTATGATAAGTATGTAAATGGCTTCGGTGAGTTTTGGTATATTAAAGTAATAAACTGACCACCGTAAGTATTCTCACCATGACTAACAGCTCAAGAGGTTTCAATGTATATGGATACCTCAAAATAAGGATTGGGCTGTGTATTGATGTAAAATGGGAAGATAGTTGTTTATGGATCCAGATAGTTTAAGGACCATGAGAGAAACTATCCGACCCATGATTTAGAGTTGGCAACCGTAGCGTTTACATTAAAAGTATGGCACCACCACTTAAATGGTAAGAAATTTTGGGTATGCAGTGATCATAAAAAGCCCCGAGTATCTATTTTCACAGAAAGAGTCGAATATGAGATAACCAAGAGGGTTAGAGCTTCTAAGGATTATGATTGTGAACATTGTACCACCCAGGAAAGGCTATTGTAATGGCTGATACCTAGAGCAGAAAGAGCCTTGGGATGGTATTACATATGATGGTCAGGGAGCGTGAGTTGCTAGAGCAGTTGTGAGCCTCAGTAGTGATGTGATCCCTTCTGATGATGACGGTGATTTGTGACAGCTAGCCTGAGGTTAGAACCGAATTTGAGTGATCGGATTTGCCAGGCTTAGCGTGATGATTCGCATGATGTTGATAGTGTGGGTCAGATTCAGAAGGGTATAGTGCCAGAGTTCACAGTGAGTGATGATGACTTACAGAGGTTCAGAGATAGTATAAGTGCTCCCCAGGACCACAGTGATGAGATAGTGTTATTGTCAGAAGCTCACTCTTCGGGATATACAGTGCATCCGAGAAGTAATAAATAGATCAGAATCTCTGAAAAGGTATTGGTGGTCAAGTATAAAATGAGACATTGTAGAATTGTGGAGAAGTGTCTCGTATGTCAGCAGAGTAAGGTAGAGTAAAAGAAGTCTGCAGAGTTATTGCAGCCTTTACCTATAGTGACACGAAAATGTGAATAAGTTACCATGAATTTCGTGATGGGTTACAGAGGACTCGAAATCAATCACGAGGCTATCTGGGTGATAGTCGATGGATTGATTAAGTCTACCCACCTTCTGGCTAAGGAAATCCCCAGATACTCTGAGAGTGTAGGAGGATTTACGTGTATGGAAAATTGTGATACATTATGTAACATTCCAGTGAGCATGATATCAGATAGGGATTCCCACTTCACTTCTCACTTCTGGGAACATTTTTCTAGAAGCTATGGGAACCTGATTGAGTGTTAGCACAGCTTCTGTCCTCAAATAGATGGTCAGTCAGAGAGGACTGTATGGGTTCTGGAGGATGTGATGAGAGTGTGTGCAATTGATGTGATAAGCTCCTGGGATGATCAGTTGTTACTAATTGAATTCGCTAATAATGACAGTTGTCACTTGAGTATCGGGATAACATTATATGAGGCATAATATGGCCGTAGGGATTGTTCCCCGACTTGGATAAGAAGAAGTGGGTGACAGATAGAAAATTGCTCCCGAATTGGTAAGACAAATCGCTGAGGATGTTCAGTTGATTTATGAGAGATTAAGAACACCTCAGAGCAGACAGAAAAGATTATGCTGACAAGAGACAGAAACCATTGGAAATTCACCGAGGGTGAATCATTATTGTTGGCAGTTACTTGCCTTAAGGATGTAACAAGATTCAGATAGAGATATTGGACAAGTGGGAGATAAGACCTGTAGGTTGGCGTTACCACTTGAATTAGCAGACATCCACAATGTGTCTAATCTTTTGATGCTTCGAAAATACTATCCGGACCCGATATATGTGATTGGATATGAGCTTTAACAACTTAGCTTAATGAAAGTATAACGTATAAAATCGAATCGGGTATTAAACATTAAAGGAGAAAGTGTTGAGGTTTAAGATGATCTCCCTAGTTAAGTATGTTGGTAGTATTACACTCCGAAAAAAAGTCACTTGAGGATGACTGTATAAAATACGATAGATGTACCCGGAGTTGTTTATGGATCCATTTGACTTGATTCTAATTTGGAGGATCAAATTTCTTAAGTGGGGGAGATTGTAAAACCTGATTTTTTCGTAAGAGCAAAAGGGAATGAATAAAAATTTTCGAGTGCATTTAAAAATGCAAAAGGATTGAAATGGTATTCCCGAACACGTGTAAGGGCAAAACGATCAAAAGATCGAAACCTGGTATTTATCGCAATAAGAAAATTTAATTAAAAATATGGGATTGAGAAATCTTGATAAATAACGAAGAAATAATTAAATTTCAGGTTAAATTGATTAAGATATGAATTTATTGGAAAAAATTGAAATTTTCGTCTCAAAAAATAATTCCAAAAATAATCGAAAAATATACCGAAAAGGTAAAATCGGACTGATAAATTCATTTACGGATTAAATGAATTTAATATGAAATTTTTGGGATATTTTGATATTTAATAATATTTAATTGATTAAAATAATAATAAAAATAAATTATAAATAATAATAATAAAAAAAATAAACAGAAACAAAATCTGGAAAAAAAATGAAACAGAGAAGAAACAAGCGAAACTGAAGGAGACGAAATAGAGGGAGTCGGTTCCCTCCGTCCGGCAAGCCACCGGCAAAGCAGAGGTGCGGGTAATGACTGGGAGAGGAGCCCGACCACCGCTCGACCCACCAGCGGCGGTGACGTGCGTCGAGAACGACGGAGAACACCGAAAAATGAAGGAGAGGCCGAGGGGAAGAAACGTCGTTCGGCGGCCATTGACGCCAATTTGGTCCAACCCGAGGCCCGATTTTGGAAGTCCAGGCGATGGCGCACTGAACAGCGGTGGAATCGATCGGAGAGCCGGTTGGACGGTGCCGGAACGACAAAATGCTGACTGAACCGATCGAATCGGACTGAACCGATCGAACCGAATCGGATCGAACCGCTAGATCGAACCGGTCTGAACCGGGTTGAATCGGACCGGACCGATTCAGCCAAAAAGAAAAGGAAAAAAAGAAGAAAAAAGGGAAAAAGAAAATGAGGAAAAATTGGAAAAAAATTCCAGTGATGCAATCAAGCTACGGGTAAGCCGATAAGCGGTCGAATTGACTGATTTAAATGTCAAAATATTTAATTTAATTAATCTCCGACTAGAAATTTATCCGAAAAAATAATAAATTGTGTAGCTCGACGATTGACATCAACCGAGAGCTCGACACAGCCTCAATTTGTGTACGATCATGGAATCACGGGTAAGTAACCCTTATTTATGACAATTTTGGATCGTTATGCATGTTAGATAAATTTCAGATTTAATTTCTGAATTAAATGAATTATATTCTGGAAATTGGAATAAATTGTCGTAAATACTAAATTAAGCTATTCGAGAGTTAGAACGAGGCTCAGTAATTACTGATGGGCCCAGTGAGCCCAATAGGCCTCGATAATGTGAATAGTAAGTGAAAAACGAGCTTAAGGTCGATTAAGGCCCAATATGGGTAAACGAGCCCAATGATTTAAATTAAGCCCAAAAAATATGAAATACAATTAAATATATTGTATTTGACCTGATGAATATGTATTCGCAGTTTCGAAGATTTGATTTGGATTTGGAGAAAATCGGACTGCGTGACAAGACATCAGTGGAAAGGTCAAACTGTACAGAAAATAAGGTAAGGGAATTGTGTGAGTAGCTAGAGGTAGCTACGCGTATTTTAATAGTTTTTGTATACATTGATTATGTATGTATACACTGTTATTGTATAATGATCTTAAAAGTGGTTTAAATGATTTTAAGACTCGAAATTGGTAAAAAGACTATTTTACCCCTATCGAGGGAAGTTCACCTAAGGATGGTGAAAGCATGACATGCATGAAATGCATGATTTAAGGAAATTTATGGTTTAAGGATTTTATTGGTTTTAATCAAAGCAAATTGATAGATTTGTCAATAATTGCATGAATTTCACATGATAACACTACATAAGTGTTATTTGTATTTAAATGGAAATTTCTTTGGAAAATAGGCCAACTATCAAGTTTATACGGAAACAGATAGTGCCGACACATAGCTCGCACTATATCTGCGTTTGTGAGTGTGCATAAAATGTGCTTGCGCGGTTGCTCACACTGACTTGTGTGACATCATATGCATGAAATGAGCTAGAGCGGTTGCTCGCACTGATTTTATTATTGTGAAATGCATGAGAAGTGCTGGAGCCTAGCTCGCACTCTGTTTTGACATGTTTTCACATGTTTTGACTGTTTTGACTGATATGTATAAAAATGTGCTAGAGCAATTGCTCGCACTAGTTTTAATGATTTGACATGCATGAGAGGTGCTGGAGCTTAGCTCGCATCATGATTTGCTATGATAATTGCATAAAAGCCATGCTGGAGTGTAACTCACTCGAGATTTGATGTATTTATGCATAATGCCGTATTGGAGCGTTGCTCGTACGAAGTTTTGATTTACTTGAGCACTCACTCGTGCTGGAGCGTTGCTCGCACGAAGTTTTATATGGTTTTATAACTCTTTTTAAAGTCGTATTGGAGTTTTCTCGTACGAGGTTTTCACTGAGTTTTTATACATATCCGTACTAGAGCATTGCTCGTACGTGAATTTTACTTGAATTTATAATCAGTTTAAGTCGTACTGGAGCGCTGCTCGTACATAGATTTCATTAATTTCTATGACACCATGCTAGAGCTTCGTTCGCACGATGTGAAACCCGAATTTTTCCCACTATGTTCATTATTTGGGACCATAATTTAAATTAAAGAGATTTAAATCGTTGGATGAAAAATGCGAAATTTAAATGAGAAAAGATAGCGAGTCCGAGAAGGAAAATCGGTCTAAATTAATCCCGAACATGTAGAAGGGTAAAATTGGTCAAAAGATCCTAATTTCGGTGTAAATTCGATAAAGAAATTTCATTAAAAATATGGATTTAGGAAATCTTGATCGATAAAGGAGAAATTATGGAATTCCGAGTCCAATTGGTCAAGATACGGAGATATTACGAATTTTTGTAATTTTCGCTGGGGACATTATCCCGAAAATATGCGAAAAATACACCGAAATAGTTAAAATAAATTAAATTAATTAAATTAATTAATTAATAAAATATAATATGAGATATTTTGTACAATTTATATTTTATTTGATTAAAATAAAATATAATAAATAATATAATAAAATATAATAAAATAATAATAAAGAAAAAAACGAAACTCTGTCGCGCGAAACAGAGTCGCGCGACAGAGAAGAAAACAGAGAACGAAACAGGAGACCTGAGGAAGGCCAGCCTTTCCCCCCTTCTGCCTTGTTGATCGAAGCTATCACCGAGGAGAAGCCGAGGAGAGGAAGCTGCAGAAGCCATCGTTGGCGCCGGTGGATAGAGGAAACGTCGACAGTTAAGAGAGAGGGAGAGAACCCGAGAGAAAAAGAGCGAAAATGGAAGAGAAGGAGTGATTGACGGCCGGGGGAAGGAGGAACGAACCACCAGTGGCCGGAGGAGAGTGACGAAGGCGTCGATCCAGGAGCAGATCGGCCAGAAACGGTGCCGATCGGAAGGAAAAGAAATTAGGTGCCGTCGCCGGAGGAGAGAAGAGGCCGGACCAGCCACTTTCAGGTGAGCTTTGGCGAAGCCGACCCCAGATTCAAGCATCGGACAACCCCGTGAACAAGCTGGAGGCGGAAGCAGAAGGAGAACCGATCGGAAAAGCCCCGAACGGCGAGGGAGAAGTTGGACTGGAACTGAACCGGACCGGTCTGAACTGGTCTGAACCGGACCGAACCGGTTCAGCCAAGAAAGAGAGGGAAAAAGGAGAAAAAGGAAAGAAAAAGAGAAAAAGGAAAAAGGAAAAATTTTTTAGGGATACATCGAACTTCGGGTAAGTCGGTAAGAGGTCAAATGTGACCGATTTAATTTTCGAGAAATTTATTTAAATTATATTTGATCAAAAATTTACCCGGAATTAAATATATAAATTGTGCAGTTCGACGATAAATCACGTACGTGAGCTCGATCGAACTTCGAATTGCGCACTATCGTAAAATCTCGGGTAAGTAAAGCTCATTTACGACAATCTATGTAATTATCGCGCATTAAAAGTTTATTTTACGAGTTATGAATTAAATTCCGCATTTAGTGGATTAAATCAAGATTTTTAATTAAATTGTCGTAAATGATATACGGCTATTCAAAGAGTCTAGAAAAAGGCTCAATAAGTACTAATGGGCCCAGTGAGCCCAATAAGCCTCGATGAAAGAATTAATAAGTGGAAACGGGCTTAAAACGGATTAAGGCCCGTTAAGGTGTAATTTGGCCCAATAAGAGAGAAATTTTCCCAATTAGCGAAATCGACAATAGTAAAGATGAGAAAATATTTATTGAGTTGAATACGATTAAAACGAGATTTATACCGATAAAACCGAGCAAAAAGAGTAAAATCGATAAAAGTCAACTTTTGGCTAAAGCTTCGATATAATCACATATTTGGATATGTTGAAATGAATTTAAGCCATATGTGATAAGTTGAACTTGTTTTGCAGCAACTCGGTCTATCGACACGTTTTACGAGGTAAATTCGAGCATTGAGGAAAGTGCTCTACATCAATCGCTAAGAGGTAAGGGATATAATTTAGAGTAGCGTTAGTACTACTTCATCCTTACCAACTGTTTATGTATGAGAATTGAATGAGATTTTACGAAATGGATTTCCAACGGTATTTAAACCGAAGCCAAAACCATTTCCCGAGTTTTCAACATGTTTTATATATATGAGATACATTTTTACAGCATATATGTTTATAAAAGTGATTTCTCACTTCTGAAATGAAAGCATAGTATTTTCATGTGAGATTACGGGTTAAAGTCCCGATATGTTTTATGAAATCATGTTTTCATGATACGGGTTAAAGTCCCGAGACAGCTTTTAAGCTATATTTTCACAGTACGGGTATGAGTCCCAAGAAATAGCTATTATAACTATGCTTTCCATATTTACACGGGCTAGAGTCCCGCAATGATTTATGAAAACTATGTTTTCTATGAGAAACAGGCTAGAGTCTCGTAATGATTTATGAAAAATGGGTTAGAATCCCGTAACGATTTTAATACACAGGCATGAGGCCCGAAATGATTTTGATAAATTGGGTAAGAGGCCCAAAATTATTTTTGTAGGGTAAAAAGGCATGATATGACGATAGTCAGAGGATTTGGGATCGATCTCGTATGGAGACGATCGAGGATCTACCTAGCCGACGGCCAGGGAACGGGCAGGCTCTGACTTGATATGAGAAACGTGCGTATAGACCACACTTGGTGATGCACGTGAGTTCGTGCGTATAGTCCCCATTTAGTGGTGCACGAGAGATAGGGCAGCGTACGACCCTGATCCAGTCCTACGGCTCCCTGTACTATGGCCATGAGTACCCATGATTTAGTCCTACGGGACCAGATGTATGATGTCCTTCAGGACTAGTATATGAGACGATTGCCTGCCTACACGATGAATTGACGGAATGATATATATATATATATGTTTTCGCACATTTCATGCTACCTGTTTTATGATTTTATTGAGCACATATTTTCTATGATGAGATTTTAAAGGTAGCTATGAGTATATTTTATGAAATGTGCATATGACAATACAATTTCATTTCAAAGTGATAAGCATGTTATGATATGCATGATTAAGTTTTGAGATGCTTTTACTTGTTTACACGCGTGATATGCATACTATATATGAGTTTTACCAAAAAGATGCATGATGTGTAAACTTATGATTTAAGCATACTTTTACTGCTTTTACGAAATGTAAGCATCTCTACTCCAGTACATGTTTATGCTGATTTGTAAACCCAAGAGTTTTTCTATGTTTTGAGTATTTAAAGCTATTTTAAATGTATCTCTTACTGAATCTGAAAAACTCACCCCCTCCTCTCCATCTCCCAGATTATCTATAGCGAGTCTACTGCACATACGAGACTGTGGTCATTGACAAGTTAGTCCGACCTTTCATCGGATATTTTCGTAACATTGAGGTACAGTCTTACTTATATTCCAGACATGTGATACAAAATAGACACTATTGTATATAATAGTCGGGATGTAATAGTTGTAAATGATTTTATATATACAGAATGTATATAATGTAATGAGATCCTGGAAGATGAAAAAGATTTTAAATTTAGACATGGACAGGAAAACAACATAGTTAATGAATAAAAAGTTTAAATTAGCCCTATTTTTCTGAGCTTCCTGGGTGTGACAGTTTTTCTTGGTATCAGAGCAAATGTTGTGTAGTACTGTCGTGTCTAGTAATAAGAGTGTATTACATCCCAATGTGTCTATGCATGTCTGGTAATAAAGTAAACTTACCTGTCAAAGTATGACTTAAATTATGGATTTTGTGCAAATAGTAGATTGCTAATCATGAGTGGTAGACGGGACCGTTCACAGAGGAGCTCAACCCGCTCCACCATCTACCCCTCAACCCGAGAGCCCTATTGATAGAATAAGGAGGCTTGAGGAGACAGTACATGGTATGAGGGAAAGACTTACAACCTTTACCACTATGTTTACCTAGCAGTTTGGGGTACGTACACGGAGTGCAGAGACAGCTACTCTTACGCCTAATCCTCATCCCCCACCAGTTCCTCCAGTAGCCCCAACCCTCAGCCAGTAGTTTCCCAGCATAGGGATGACAGAGAGACTCAGAGGGTGCGAGATTTTCTTGAGTATGCATCCTCCGGAGTTCACATGGCTTAAGGACCCGATTAAGGCTGAGGAGTGAATCGTTGATATTGAGACGATATTTAGGGACAGGCTAAGTTCTAGAAGAGATCCACACAGATGACATTAGCCGAGGATCCCTTAAAGATCACATGGAATGCTTCTTTAGTCGCATTTCGAGAGCAATATGTACTGCTTGCTGCTCGGAGGAAGATGCAAGCAGAGTTGTTAGATTTGTAACAGGGAAGTTCTACAGTAGACAAGTATGAGAATAGATTTACAACCCTGATGAGATACGATCCAGAGACAGTTAGAGATCCCGAGCGCCAGACAGAGAGATTTCTGGCGGGATTGAGATCTGGGATCGGAGATAAGCGGTTGGGTCAGAATATCGTAGATTTCATATATGCTCTGATACGAGTCCAAGAGATAGAGAGGGGCTTGGATATTCCTCAAGCAAAGCATGATCTCAGGTGATCAGTCAGAGTTAATGAAAAGAGAGCAGTTACTTCTTGACATGATTTAAGAAGGGATCAGCCCAAGAGACAGAGGTTGGAAGGACCTCAAATAAGGGGCTGGTAAACCCAAGACTCTGGTTGGTGCCGCAGGGATGATTAGAGGCCCTGAGATAAGAGTGACACGGTGTAGGATATGTGGCAATATTCACACTGGACCTTGCCCCGCAGGTACATTTACTGGCTACAAATGTGGTGAAACAGAACACCTGATGAGAGAGTGTCCACTTATGAGATCTCAGGAACCTCGTGAGGCACCTAGACAGACAGAGAGACCGACTCAGGCTCCACAGAGGAGAGCCACAGCCGCAGATAAGGGCAAGAAACCTGTCTCCCAGGGTTGAGTGTACGCCCATGACCAGGAGACAGCAGATACATCCTTCGATGTTATTCGAGGTACTCTCCTTGTCTGTAATCATAAAGCACATGTACTGTGTGACCCAAGTTTCACACACTCGTTTGTGTCACCATAATTTACATGTAAGTTTCTCGAAGTATTCCTAGAGGACTTAATGGGATTACCATAGAGAGAGAAGTTGAGGTTGCCATTGAATTAATATCAGATACTCAACCCATCTCCAAGACACCTTACCAAATGGCATTGGTAGAGTTGAAAGAATTAAAGGAGCAGTTGTAAGGATTATTCGATAAGGGGTTTATAAGGCCTAGTGTGTCACCATGCGGTACACCAATATTATTTGCTAGAAAGAAGGATGGTAGTTTCTGTCTATGTATAGACTACAGGCTTTTGAATAAAGCAACAGTTGAGAATAAGTACCCCTTGTCAAGGACTGACGACTTATTTGATCAGCTGAGAGGGGTTTCAATGTTTTCAAGGATAGATTTGAGATCGGGTTATCATCAGCTAAGGATTAAGGAGGCTGATATATAGAAGACAGCATTTCGAACCCGATATGGGCACTACGAGTTCCTAGTTATGCCCTTTTGGATTGACTAATGCCCCAGCTGCATTCATAAGTCTTATGAACGATGTCTTCCGAGAATACTTGGATTGATTGATGATAGTATTCATAGATGACATCTTGATTTATTTTGAATCCCGGGAAGAGCACGAACAATATTTGAGGACTGTGCTCCAAACTCTCCATGAGAAGAAGCTATATGGTAAATTTAGTAATTATGCCTTCTGACTAGATCAGATTGCATTCCTCGGACATGTAGTATCTAAGGACGAGGTGCCAATAGATCTGTCCAAAGTAGATGCAGCATTGAGATGGGAAAGACCAATGACAGTCACAGAGGTCAGAAGCTTATTGGGATTAGCATGGTATTGCCGACGGATTGTCGAAGGGTTTTCACGAATAACAGCTCTATTAACCTGACTGACCCGTAAAGAGGTTTAGTTTATATGGTCTGAATAGTGTGAGCAGAACTTACAAGAGCTCAAACGTCGGTTGAATACGACACCAGTCTTGACCATTCCGAGTGGTTTGAGGGATTTATGGTGTACAATGATGCTTCCCACTAAGGTCTCAACTATGTGATTATGCAGCATGTTAGAGTGGTAGCTTATGGATCCCGTCAGCTAAAGGATCACGAGCGTAATCATTCCACTCACGATTTGGAGTTAGCTGCATAGTGATTGCACTCAAGATATGACAGCATTAATTATATGGAGAAAGATTTTAGATTTTCACTGACTATAAGATCTTAAGTACTGGTTTAATTAGAAGGAGCTGAATATTTTCAGTGGAGATGGATAGACCTCCTCAAGATTTATGACTGCGAGATCCTATATCATTCGGGCAAGGCGAATGTGGTAGCTGATGCCCTGAGCAAAAAGGATATGGTGTCCTACATGATGATTAAAGAGTGGGACTTATTGAAACAATTCATTGAAACTCAGGATTAGTGTAGATGAGATTGAGCATGAATATATGGCTAGCCTACAGATTGAACCAAGTATACTAGACCAGATTAGAGCTGGATAACGAAACAATCAAAGATTACTGGATATGTTAGCCAGGCAGAGGAGAGATCGCAGTCTGAGTTTACGGTCAGTGATGATGGATTACTGAGGTAACAAGGCTGTATCTGTGTGCCACATGATGACACCTTGAGACAGAGCATTGTGAAGGAGTCCCATTGTCCTAGATTCACCTTGCTTCCGATTTAGTGGAACAGGAAGCTAAGGGTGTTCAGCTCATCCGTGACAGATTGAAGACCGCACAGAAAAGTTATTCTAATGTGCACAGAAATCCTCTTGAATTTCAGGTTAGGGACTCTGTAATTGTAAAGGTGTCACTGATGAAGAGTATAGTACACTTCAAAAAAAAAAGAAGGAAGTGCTACGATTTAAGACTATTCCACTAGTAAGGGTTCTCTGATAACACCACAAGATAGAAGAAGTCACTTGGGAACTAGAGAGCTAAATGAAGGAGAAGTACTCTCACGTGGTTAATGGACCAGCTTGAATTCAGAGGACTGAATTCTTAAAAGGTGGGGAGAAATGTGAAACCCGAATTTTTCCCACTATGTTCATTATTTGGGACCATAATTTAAATTAAAGGGATTTAAATCGTTGGACGAAAAATATGAAATTTAAATGAGAAAAGATAGTGAGTCTGAGAAGGAAAATCGGTCTAAATTAATCTCGAACGTGTAGAAGGGTAAAATTGGTCAAAAGATCCTAATTTCGGTGTAAATTCGATGAAGAAATTTCATTAAAAATATGGATTTAGGAAATATTGATCGATAAAGGAGAAATTATGGAATTTCGAGTCCAATTGGTCAAGATACGGAGATATTATGAATTTTTGTAATTTTCGCTGGGGACATTATCCCGAAAATATGCGAAAAATACACCGAAATAGTTAAAATAAATTATATTAATTAAATTAATTAATTAATAAAATATAATATGAGATATTTTATACAATTTATTATATTTTATTTTATTAAAATAAAATATAATAAATATAATATAATAAAATATAATAAAATAATAATAAAGAAAAAAAATGAAACTCTGTCGCTCGAAACAGAGTCGCGACAGAGAAGAAAACAGAGAACGAAACAGGAGACCCGAGGAAGGCCAGCCTTTCCCCCTTCTGACTTGTTGATCGGAGCCATCATTGAGGAGAAGCCGAGGAGAGGAAGCTGCAGAAGCCATCGTTGGCGCCGGTGGAGAGAGGAAACGCAGGCAATCGAGAGAGAGGGAGAGAACCCGAGAGAAAAAGAGAGAAAATGGAAGAGAGGGAGTGACCGGCGGCCGGGGGAAGGAGGAACGAACCACCAGTGGCCAGAGGAGAGCGACGGAGGCATCGATCTAGGCGCAGATTGGCCAGAAACGGTGCCGATCGGAAGGAAAAGAAATTGGGTGCCGCCATCGGAGGAGAAAAGAGGCCGGACCGGCCACTTTCTGGTGAGCTTTGGCGAAGCCGACCCTAGATTCATGCATTAGACAACCCCGTGAACAAGCTGGAGGCAGAAGCCGATGGAGAACCGATCGAAAAAGCCCCGAACGGCGAGGGAGAAGTTGGACCGGAACTGAATCGGACTGAACCGGACCGGTCTGAACCGGACCGAACCGGTTCAGCCAAGAAAGAGAGGGAAAAAGGAGAAAAAGGAAAGAAAAAGAGAAAAAGGAAAAAGGGAAAATTTTTTGGAGATACATCGAACTTCGGGTAAGTCGGTAAGAGGTCAAATGTGACCGATTTAATTTTTGAGAAATTTATTTAAATTATATTTGATCGAAAATTTACCCGAAATTAAATATATAAATTGTGCAGTTCGACGATAAATCGCATACGTGAGCTCGATCGAACTTCGAATTGCGCACTATCGTAAAATCTCGGGTAAGTAAAGCTCATTTACGACAATCTATGTAATTATCGCGCATTAAAAGTTTATTTTACGAGTTACGAATTAAATTGCGCATTTAGTGGATTAAATCAAGATTTTTAATTAAATTGTCGTAAATGATATACGGCTATTCAAAGAGTTTAGAAAAAGGCCCAATAAGTACTAATGGGCCCAGTGAGCCCAATAAGCCTCGATAAAAGAATTAATAAGTGGAAACGGGCTTAAAACGGATTAAGGCCCATTAAGGTGTAATTTGGCCTAATAAGAGAGAAATTTTCCCAATTAGCGAAATCGACAATAGTAAAGATGAGAAAATATTTATTGAGTTGAATACGATTAAAACGAGATTTATATCGATAAAACCGAGCAAAAAGAGTAAAATCGATAAAAGTCAACTTTTGGCTAAAGCTTCGATATAATCACATATTTGGATATGTTGAAATGAATTTAAGCCATATGTGATAAGTTGAAATTTTTTTCAGCAACTTGGTCTATCGACACGTTTTACGAGGTAAATTCGAGCATTGAGGAAAGTGCTCTACATCAATCGCTAAGAGGTAAGGGATATAATTTAGAGTAGCGTTAGTACTCCTTCATCCTTACCAACTGTTTATGTATGAGAATTGAATGAGATTTTACGAAATGGATTTCCAACGATATTTAAACCGAAGCCAAAACCATTTCCCGAGTTTTCAGCATGTTTTATATATATGAGATACATTTTTACAGCATATATGTTTCTAAAAGTGATTTTTCACTTCTGAAATGAAAGCATAGTATTTTCATGTGAGATTACGGGTTAAAGTCCCGATATGTTTTATGAAATCATGTTTTCATGATACGGGTTAAAGTCCCGAGACAGCTTTTAAGCTATATTTTCACAGTACGGGTATGAGTCCCAAGAAATAGCTATTATAACTATGCTTTCCATATTTACACGGGCTAGAGTCCCGCAATGATTTATGAAAACTATGTTTTCTATGAGAAACGGGCTAGAGTCTCGTAATGATTTATGAAAAATGGGTTAGAGTCCCGTAACGATTTTAATACACAGGTATGAGGCCCGAAATGATTTTGATAAATTGGGTAAGAGGCCCAAAATTATTTTTATGAGGTAAAAAGGCATGATATGACGATAGTCAGAGGATCTGAGATCGATCTCGTATGGAGACGATCGAGGATCTACCTAGCCGACGGCCAGGGAACGGGCAGGCTCTGACTTGATATGAGAAACGTGCGTATAGACCACACTTGGTGATACACGTGAGTTCGTGCGTATAGTCCCCATTTAGTGGTGTACGAGAGATAGGGCAGCGTACGACCCTGATCCAGTCCTACGGCTCCCTGTACTATGGCCATGAGTACCCATGATTTAGTCCTACGGGACCAGATGTATGATGTCCTTCGGGACTAGTATATGAGACGATTGCCTGACCCTACACGATGAATTGACGGAATGATATATATATATATATGTTTTCGCACATTTCATGCTACCTGTTTTATGATTTTATTGAGCACATATTTTCTATGATGAGATTTTAAAGGTAGCCATGAGTATATTTTACGAAATGTGCATATGACAATACAATTTCATTTCAAAGTGATAAGCATGTTATGATATGCATGATTAAGTTTTGAGGTGCTTTTACTTGTTTACACGACGTGATATGCATACTATATATGAGTTTTACCAAAAAGATGCATGATGTGTAAACTTATGATTTAAGCATACTTTTACTGCTTTTACGAAATGTAAGCATCTCTACTCCAGTACATGTTTATGCTGATTTGTAAACCCAGGACTTTTTCTATGTTTTGAGTATTTAAAGCTATTTTAAATGTATCTCTTACTGAGTCTGAAAAACTCACCCCCTCCACTCCATCTCCCAGATTATCTATAGCGAGTCTACTGCACATACGAGACTGTGGTCATTGACAAGTTAGTCCGACCTTTCATCGGATATTTTCGTAACATTGAGGTACAGTCTTACTTATATTCCAGACATGTGATACAAAATAGACACTATTGTATATAATAGTCGGGATGTAATAGTTGTAAATGATTTTATATATACAGAATGTATATAATGTAATGAGATCCTGGAAGATGAAAAAGATTTTAAATTTAGACATGGACAGGAAAACAACATAGTTAATGAATAAAAAGTTTAAATTAGCCCATTTTTTCGCGCTTTCGGGGCGTGACACACGAGGCTTTCAGATATCATGAATATGCATGGAGCCGTGCTAGAGCTTTGCTCGCACAGGGATTTATATTACATGAATATAGCCGTGTTAGAGCCTCCTGTGGACTGTGTGTCACAGTGAGATGATATGCTCGCTCGTGCATACTGAGACAGAGATGAAATGGGTGGATAAGACCTATTGCAGGCACCCCTGATTGAGCTTGGGTTCACAGAGTCCATTGTACCGTGTATATCACGTGGAATACGCTGTACCGTGGGGATTGTTGGAGCGGAGTGGCATTAGCCATAAGGCAGCAAGCCTTGCCCTCACAATCCTGGTGTTATGCTGTTCTGGTGAGTAGGATGACCCACCTCCCGTTTCAGGTGTGATACCCCGCACACTAGGTGCCGTGTTTCCAGGGATCACTAGGATATGGCCTTAGTCCTTGATGTTACTGATATAATCACCTGCTTGTCTCACATGATATAATTATTGGTCGATAGACCAGGGTAGACCCTAGGGAGGGGTCAGACCCCTGATTTTATGATTTTCTACTATACTAATTTATCTTTTTGAGGATTTTATGATATGTGACCCTGAAAGAAGGGTGGTTTTATAACCAAAGTTTTATAATGAATTTTAATGAATTGTTTTATGAGATGATTGACCCGGGAAGGTTAGTTTATACTGAAATTTTAAAGAAATGATTTGAATACAGTAGCATGATGTTGTTTTCCATGCTTTTATTTCAAATTCATGATTTGTCTTACATGACTTGAAAGAATGCATGATCTGGATTTGTTTCATGCTCATTATGATTTAATGATGTCACATAAAATGCTATTGATGCATGGAATTACATGCTTTTCTATATGCATAAATAGTTTTGGATAAACTATGTCATGATATATGCATGGTTTTGTGTTTGAGATTTTAATGAAAAGAAATGGATTTTAAAGGCATGGCATTATGAGCATGTAGATAATGGAGCTATCTACTTACCTGCATAATTGCCTTACTGAGTGTGTGGTTTGCTCACCCCCCTTATTTTCCCATCTTTTCAGAGCACTCACAATAATTAGTAAGCGGCTGAGGACTTGCATGCTTGGTATCCGTTGCTTCCCATCGAGAGACATGTATACACATTTGTACAATTTTGTATCTAAATATGAAATGTACAGTACTGTAAACGGATATGATGTCGGGGATGTAAGATTATGTAAATACCATTGGGAATGTATTTAATTAAAGTAAAAAAATAGTAAACTTTGATATGTGAATGTGATTATGGAAATGGAATGGTAAATAGTGTGTGGTGACTAACACTGAATCATAGCCCAACTATTTGTAGGATAGTCACGATGAGAGAAAGGTAAGAATTAAATAATAAATGAAAAAAAAGCGAAAAATTTACTCTGATTTTTAAGTAATTTGGGTCGTGACAAGTAACTCGGTACAACGTACTCACGTGCGTGTTGTATGGTACATCATACTCCATGGACCATAGGAACAGTTCAGTAACAGTAACAGTGTAGCATGACTAATCATTACCTTTGTCTCAAAATCAGTGCGAGTTGGACCGTGCGACACACAGTCAGCATGCTCTCAAGCACATTTATCAATACTAATTTATAAGCAAATTATTTTCATCAAAACAGTTCTAAAACTCAGTCCAGTGTATAAAGCAATTTAAAAGGGGCTGTCTTGCCCTTTTTCGGTCAAAATCCCAAAAATAGTCTATAATAATTAAATTCAAGATTTTTGATTCAAAACTATAGTTCAAGCTATATCAATATATATGCAAACAATTTTTATAATGGTAAGGCTAGACTGTTTAACTAATGCCAAAAACTTATAATTTTTGGAGTTATAAAATTGGCCTAGTATTTTTATGTAATTTCGGTAACTATGAAATTCAGCCTAAAATTTTATATCCACAATTCCACAAAAGTTACACATAATTATCTCTAGCAGCGCACAGGAATTTTCCTTACCTTAGTATCTGCCTGTAGTCCTCAATACCGAGTCGGTCAGTCCGTTCTAGATCGTTTGTTTTCACCAGAGATGTGATCTAGCGTACCAAAAAATTGCGTGGCAGGTAGATAACTACACTATCTATATATATATCCGTAAAATAAACTAGTTATAAAAATATAACGAGTTGCTGGCAGTTCAATATAATTCAGCATCAAAAATCAATTACAGTATCAGTATCGATAGATAAACATTTTACAGTTATTAAATGCAAGATTTTTAAAACCTTAAACAGTGTTTTACTGTGACGACTATGTGGCACTTTATTCCCGTATGATTCAAAAAGTGGCCTCCACAGTCTCTTTATACAGTAAAATAATACAGTTTCTTACGATAAAACAGTTCATAGTGTCAATTCAGTAAATCAAATAGACTAGAAAAGGCTGAACATGCAATAAACAGTAATCAGTATGACAATTGGCCAATGTCGGTGACTCTGGGCATCACTGATCAGGTATGCCGGGATTTCAATCGCCATAGGAGTGTTCAACTACCCAAACGGCTCACAGTACAATATGTTCAAAGTCCAGTAACGCAGTACAGCGTACTCACGTGCGTGTTGCACGGTACATCATACTCCATGGACCACAAGAACAGTTCAGTAACAATAACAATGTAGCATGACTAATCATCGCCTTTGTCTCAAAATCAGTGCGAGTCGGACCGTGTGACACACAGTCAGCATACGCTCAAGCACATTTATCAATACTAATTTATAAGCAAATTATTTTCATCAAAACAGTTCTAAAACTCAGTCCAGTGTATAAAGAAATTTAAAAGGGGCTGTCTTGCCCTTTTTCAGTCAAAATCCCAAAAACAGTCTATAATAATTAAATTCAAGATTATCGATTTAAAACGATAGTTCAAGCTATATCAATATTTATGCAAACAATTTTTATAATGGTAAGGCTAGACTGTTTAACTAATGCCAAAAACTTATAATTTTTGAGTTATAAAATCGGCTTAGTATTTTTATGTAATTTCGGTAACTATGAAATTCAGCCTAAAATTTTATATCTACAATTCCACAAAAATTACACATAATTATCTCTAGCCGCGCATAGGAATTTTTCTTACTTTAGTATCTGCCTGCAGTCCTCAATACCGAGTCAGTCAGTCCATTCTAGATCGTTTGTTTTCACCGGAGACGTGATCTAGCATACCAAAAAATTGTGTGGCAGGTAGATAACTACACTATCTACATCTATCCGCAAAATAAACTAGTTATAAAAATATAACGAGTTGCTGGCAGTTCAATATAATTCAGCATCAAAAGTCAATTACAGTATCAATATCGATAGATAAACATTTTATTGTTATTAAATGCAAGATTTTTAAAACCTTAAACAATGTTTTACTGTGACAACTGTGTGACACTTTGTTCCCGTAAGATTCAAGAAATGGCTCCCACAGTCTCTTTATACAGTAAAATAATACAGTTTCTTACGATAAAACAGTTCATATGGTCAATTCAGTAAATCAAATAGACTAGACAAGGCAAAACTTGCTATAAACAGTAATCAGTATGACAATTGGCCAATGTCGGTGACTCTGGGCATCACTGATCAGGTGTGCCAGGATTTCAATCGCCATGGGAATGGTCAGCTACCCAAACGGCTCACAATACAATATGTTCAAAGACCAGTAACACGGTACAGCGTACTCACGTGCGTGTTGTATGGTACATCATACTCCGTGGACCACAGTAACAGTTCAGTAACAGTAACAGTGTAGCATGACTAATCATCGCCTTTGTCTCAAAAACAGTGCGATTAGGACCGTGCGACATACAGTCAGCATACGCTCAAGCACATTTATCAATATTAATTTATAAGCAAATTATTTTCATCAAAACAATTTTAAAACTCAGTCTAGTGGATAAAGCAATTTAAAAGGGGCTGTCTTGCCCTTTTTCAATCAAAATCCCCAAAACAGTCTATAATAATTAAATTCAAGATTTTCGATTCAAAACGATAGTTCAAGTTATATTAATATATATGCAAACAATTTTTATAACGGTAGGCCTAAACTGTTTAACTAATGCCAAAAACTTATAATTTTTGGAGTTATAAAATTGGCCTAGTATTCTTATGTAATTTCGGTAACTATGAAATTCAGCCTAAAATTTTATATCTACAATTCCACAAAAATTACACATAATTATCTTTAGCAGCGCATAGGATTTTTCCTTACCTTAGTATCTACCTGCAGTCCTCAACACCGAGTCGGTCAATCCATTCTAGATTGTTTGTTTTCACCGGAGACGTGATCTAGCGTACCAAAAAATTACGTGGCAAGTAGATAACTACACTATCTACATATATCCGTAAAATAAACTTGTTATAAAAATATAACGACTTGCTGGCAGTTCAATATAATTCAACATCAAAAATCAATTACAGTATCAATATCGATAGATAAACATTTTACTGTTATTAAATACAAGACTTTTAAAACCTTAAATAGTATTTTACTGTGACGACTGTGTGGCACTTTGTTCCTGTATGATTCAAGAAGTGGCCCCTACCATCTCTTTATACATTAAAATAATATAGTTTCTTACGATAAAACAGTTCATAGGGTCAATTCAGTAAATCAAATAGACTAGACAAGGCAAAACATGCTATAAACAGTAATCAGTATGATAATTGGCCAATGTCGGTGACTCTCGGCATCACTGATCAGGTGTGCCGGGATTTCAATCGCCATGGGAGTGGTCAGCTACCCAAACGGCTCACAGTACAGTATGTTCAAAGACCAGTAACACAGTACAGGGTACTCACATGTGTGTTGTACGGTACATCATACTCCGTAGACCACAGGAACAGTTCAGTAACAGTAATAGTGTAGCATGACTAATCATCACCTTTGTCTCAAAATCAGTGCGAGTCAGACCGTGCGACACACAGTCAGCATACGCTCAAGTACATTTTTCAAAACTAATTTATAAGCAAATTATTTTCATCAAAACAGTTCTAAAACTCAGTCCAGTGTATAAAGCAATTTAAAAGGGGCTGTCTTGCCCTTTTTTGGTCAAAATCCCAAAAAAACAGTCTATAATAATTAAATTCAAGATTTTCGATTCAAAACGATAGTTCAAGCTCTATCAATATATATGCAAACAATTTTTATAACAGTAAGGCTAGACTGTTTAACTAATGCCAAAAACTTATAGTTTTTGGAGTTATAAAATCGGCCTAGTATTTTTATGTAATTTCGATAACTATGAAATTCAGTCTAAAATTTTATATCTACAATTCCACAAAAATTACACATAATTATCTCTAGCAGCGCACAAGAATTTTTCTTACCTTAGTATCTGCCTGCAGTCCTCATTACCGAGTCGATCAGTCCGTTCTAAATCGTTTGTTTTCACAGGAGACGTTGTCACGCCCTCCTCCCACACGCGACTTACCAAAAACCACAACAATTTTTTTCACTTTTTACTTACCTTTATCTCCTCAACAGTTGGGCTGTGAATAGGCATTAGTCTCCTCATCCATACATACCTTACCGTTCTTTCACGTATCATACATACATGACATTCATATCATAAGTAAATTCATATACTTAAATATAATTACATCATTACATCCCCCATATTAAAACGTGTACATCACTGTCTTTATGCATTGTTCAGATACAAAAGAGTACGCATGTGTATACCTTTCGCTAGATGGGGAGCGGCAATGGACCAAAGGAATGCAATACCTTGGCCGACTCGATCTACTGACGAGAATCTGTAGAGATGGGGGGAAATGAATGGGATGAGCTATCAACGCGCTCAGTAAGGAAATCAGGTAAGCAAGTAGACATCCATACTATCTACTGAAAATAGTGCTTTGCCTTTCCTCTCTTCATTTCAAAAGCATGTTTAAAATATATATAATATAGTACAGATTTAAAATCCCATGTACTAAACACATGCTGGTTTATCAATCAGAGGCATTCATGCAAAACAGTGCATATTTAATCATTTAAGAATGCCTTTATATAAAATATGCCATTTACATTCAAAACACAGTAAATATGGCATTTCTCATCACAACACAAATAAACTGGATTTCGACCCATCCCTCAGGTCTACCCGTATCATAAAACACATGTGATATATCATGCGAGACTCAGTGGCTAAATGCAATCTCTCCAGACTATGTAAGAGAGCCTCCCTGCCGAACAGAGCCTCCCCGCCCACTTTAGCTTAAGGATGTTGGGCTTAAGGATCTTACCGTAAGAGAGCATCTCTGGACTATGGCCATATCCTAACAATGGTGATCCCAGGCAACACAGTACTCGGTGTGCGGGGCAATCACTACTCTAATGGGTGGGGGGTCAGTCCATCACAACCGCTAGCTATCAATACTCTCCTCCACAACTCCACAACACAAAACATGGTACAATGTACTCCATGCCACATGCAGGGTACAACGTACACTCGTGGACCCATACATCATGGTTGGGGTGCCTGCCATAGGTCTTAGCCTCTCATACCATGGAAATACATCATAGTCGGGGTGCTTGCCATAGGTCTTAGCCCTCATACTATGGAATCAATGCCACATCTCTAAATCCACGTGAGAACATCTCAACAGTGTGACACTTAGTCTACACGGAGGAAATCATCACAGTTTTTCTAACATGTATATATATCACAAAAAACTACAGTGCGTGTCTTGAGTGTGACACACAGTCAACGCTCCGCCTCAAAACACTGTATATGCATGTCAAAATATTAACACTAGTGCGAGTAAACCTCTAGCACCAGGTCATGCATAGTTCTCATTACAAATCAAGTACGAGCAAATCGCTCAAGTACGATGTCATGTACAAATCATGAAAAATTGAGTGTGAGCAACGCTCCAGCACTCTGTCATGCATCTCATGTAAAACTCGAGTACGAGCTAATCACTCCAGCACTCTATCATGCACAAATCACATAAAAACTGAGTACGAGCAACGCTCTAGTACTCTATCATGCATGTCAAATAAATGTAGTGGGAGTAAACCTCCAGCACTAATGTATGTGAAAACATCTGAAATCAAGTGCGAGTTGTGCTCTAGCCCGATTGTTTCCACATAATTCGGTAGATGGCTCTTTAAAAACAGGGATGTTAAAAATCACTAAAATCAGCACTATAAAGTATGCTTAGTTTACATCGACCTCAAAAAATTAGCCCATCCACCTACTATTCTGCTACACAGCAGGAAAAACCACTCAAAACATCATTTCCATGCTTTTTGGAACTTTTCCCAAAATTTCACTTTTTACCTAACTAGGGGCAAAATCGTAATTTACCCATATCGAGTCCCTATAATATTATCGATTTTCTCTAACCCTCAAACAATTTTAGTGAATGTAAAATCCAACGAAAATATGCACAAATATCTCTAACTACTTGCAAGAGTCCCCTACCTCGGATCACATAGCGTGACCTCTCTTCCTCTATACTATTCTAATCTGGCAGTCCGGTCAACTATCAATATGACTCTAGAGCTGCATTTAATCATTCATTGAGTTAATTACACTTTTCCTACTGTATTACACATTTAATACAGTTCATTTCACTTAAATTGGCCCATTTACGCTTAATGGGCCTTAAACACTTTTATTGGGCCTTAATCCGTATTAAGCATGTTCATCAGGGTCTATCGACTCATTGGGCTTATCAATACCCATTGGGCTTTATTCCAAGCTCTTTGGATAACACGTATATCATTTACGACATTTATTTCAAAATTTTGAATATAATTCACTAATTACGAAATTTAATCCAAAATGCGTAAATTAAATCTTAAATACGCATAAATCACTTAATTGTCGTAAATGAGCTTTACTTACCCGAGATTGTGAGATGGTGCTCAAATCAGAGTTCGATCGGGCTTCCGTTCGGAATTAATCGTCGAACTACACAATTTCGTATATTTAACTCCGGGTCAATTTCTGATTAAATATAATTTAAATAAATTTATCAGAAATTAAATTGGTCACTTTTGACCTCGTATCGACTTACCCGAAGTCCGATGAAATCCCAAAAATTTTTCTTTTTCTTTCTTTTTCCTCTTTTTCCCCTTTTCTCCTTGGCTGAACTGGTCCGGTCCGGTTCAGCACAGTGACTTTCCACTGTACCTGCCGACCGATTCAGGGCTCTTTTCACCGTTCCGACGTCGTCCGACCGATTCTCTGGCCGATTCCACCGCCAAACGGTTCGGCATCGCCTCTAGAGGCTTCTTTTGGCCTGCGCTGGGGTAAATCGGTGCCGAATTCCGCCCGATTTACCCTTCTCTCCCGCGGCCTCCCCCGTCTTCAATCTCCTTGTCGACGACGATTCCAGGCGCCTGGTGTGAGGACCTGGCCCCGGAGCACGCCAGACCCCTCTGGGCCCCGCTCCCACTGCTAACCAGTCCTACAAATCCACAGATTGTCCTCTTTGGGCCCACTGACCCTCAAGGTTTTGCTCCACTGGGAAATTCCCAGGAGACGCGTCCTCAGAGGTTCGAACCCAAGACCTTAAAGTCTTTGTTCTTACACTCATGATACCAATTGTTCCACTGGAACAATTGGTATCATGAGTGTAAGAACAAAGACTTTAAGGTCTTGGGTTCGAACCTCTGAGGACGCGTCTCCTGGGAATTTCCCAGTGGAGCAAAACCTTGAGGGTCAGTGGGCCCAAAGAGGACAATCTGTGGATTTGTAGGACTGGTTAGCAGTGGGAGCGGGGCCCAGAGGGGTCTGGCGTGCTCCGGGGCCAGGTCCTCACAATAAAACGCGCGTTTTATTGTGAGGACCTGGCCCCGGAGCACGCCAGACCCCTCTGGGCCCCGTTCCCACTGCTAACCAGTCCTACAAATCCACAGATTGTCCTCTTTGGGCCCACTGACCCTCAAGGTTTTGCTCCACTGGGAAATTCCCAGGAGACGCGTCCTCAGAGGTTCGAACCCAAGACCTTAAAGTCTTTGTTCTTGCACAGATGATACCACTGGAACAATTGGTATCATGAGTGTAAGAACAAAGACTTTAAGGTCTTGGGTTCGAACCTCTGAGGACGCGTCTCCTGGGAATTTCCCAGTGGAGCAAAACCTTGAGGGTCAGTGGGCCCAAAGAGGACAATCTGTGGATTTGTAGGACTGGTTAGCAGTGGGAGCGGGGCCCAGAGGGGTCTGGCTTGCTCCGAGGCCAGGTCCTCACAATAAAACGGCGTTTTTTTGTAACGACCGTGTGGCACTTTGTTCCTGCAGGATTCAAGAGGTGGCCCCCACAGTCTCACTCATACGTACTGTCCGCTTTGGCAGCCCCACAGGCCCCTCACGGATTTATCGAGGTAAATACCCCAATTCGCGTCCTCAGAGGTTCGAACCCAAGACCTTAAAGTCTTTGTTCTTGCACAGATGATACCAATTGTTCTACTAGATCAATTGGTATAATCTGTGCAAGAACAAAGACTTTAAGGTCTTGGGTTCGAACCTCTGAGGACGCGAATTGGGGTATTTACCTCGATAAAGCCGTGAGGGGCCTGTGGGGCTGCCAAAGCGGACAGTACGTATGAGTGAGACTGTGGGGGCCACCTCTTGAATCCTGCGGGAACAAAGTGCCACACGGTCGTTACACCTGGTGGCCGTCGAACTCTCCCCCGGTGCCGATCGTTCCGTTGCCCAGCACTCCTCGCGCCGTCGGCCGCTGGTTCGTCGTCGGTGAAGATTTCTCCTTGGGTCGGCTTCGTTTCTCTCTCCCCGATTCTTTCTAATTCTCTGATTTCATTTTTTTCTATTTTATTTTATTTTTTTCAATTCATTTTATAATATATTTTTATTATTATTTTATTCTTAAAATAATAATAAAAATCCTAAAATATCCTAAAAAAAATCCTAAAAATTCATATTAAATTCATTTAGTCCGTAAATGAATTTATCAGTCCGATTTTACCTTTCCAGTATATTTTTTCACTATTTTCAAGCTCGTTTTTCGAGGTAAAAATTCTAAGAATATTAAATAAATTCATATCTTAATCAGTTGGACTCGAAACTCAATATTTACCCCGTTATTGATCAAGATTTCTTGATTTCATATTTTTAATGAAATTTTCTCATCGGATTTATACCGAATTTTGGTCAATTGACCATTTTACCCCTGTACTTACTCAAAAATTAATTGAACCCTTATCTCGCTGTTATGTAGCTTACATGCATTTTTAATTCTCAATAAATCGATTGCATGATAGTAAATACTCTTCTTATGATTCAACTATGAAATATAATGTTTGTACACATAGGAATCATAAGGTACAAGCTACATACGTGAATCAAAAACTCCGGTCTGACAGACGTGATCTAGCGTACCAAAAAATAGTCCTTTCTCAATAATTACTTCAAAGCCCCCCCATTCTTCTTCTTTTCTTTTTTTTTTTTTTTTGTTCCTTCGCTTCCTTTTTTCTTCTTTCTTCTATATGCTATTATTCATTATTGTTGCCATTGTAACCTCACCCTTGCTTCTTCCTCCCCTCTCAGCTCAGGTTCCATTCATTTTTCCAACTCTCCTCTGCGTTCCTACTCTCATCCCTCGTCTTTGTCAGCCTGTCATCCTCTTCATTTTCTTCTCCATTCGGCTATCACCTCACCACCTTGCTAACCCCGTGTCTTCATTTTTTCTCTATTTTACCTCTTCTGCTAGCATCTATACTAGGCAATACACTTGCCTACACTGTCCACACATGCTCCATTTACAGTGCATGTTCAACAACAGCCTCAAACCATTTTCAACACCCCCCGCATACACTGTCCAGCATAACCGCTAGCGGTTCACCAAAGACAACGAGATCTGCTACTCCTTTAGCACAGTTTCCATCTGCAGGTCCACGCGCACCATTGTAACATTGGCCACCTTCAGCCCCTTACACCAACTCAAGCATGTTGAAAACCAGCAACAGCATCATTTTCAGCCCCTCAATTACCCAGAAAATCACGACAGCCTATGTAAAGATGATAGAACCGAAACAGAGAAAGCAAAAGATCGAGATTGCTCACGGACGCAACAAACAGAAAAAGAACATTGTTTCACTATTTCACGTTGTTTCAGTTTCCTCTCTTACTCATACAACCTCATATTTTTCCTTTCGTTCTCTCGTTTCCTGCCTGATAACTTTTCAGCCCGTTTCAATTTCCTTCCTCCAACCATGCCTCACTAACTCTTCTCTCTACTGTTGGTTTTTGGTACTAAGAAATGGGTAAGGAGGGTGTCACGACCCTTAACTTACCAAAATACGTACAAATTTTTCGCATTTTCATGCATCGATCCTTAATCATCCTTCCTCGATCGTGAACAACCACACACTTAACAGTTGGGCTGTGTATCGACGTCTAACTCACTCCACCATACCAATTCAATTTGAAACATTATTCATGAGTAAACACTTGTATAAATGTATATATATCAGAGTTGTTACATGTGTTTACATTTTTTTACATCCCCAGTGGTTACATACAAAATGCTACTGTGCTATGTCTAGTTTAGATACAAAATAATCCAAGTGTGTATACCTTTAGCGATGGGATGCAGCGGATTACCAAAAGGGAACGCCTCCAGTCACGCTCAATCTATACTCAAATCTCTGTAGAGAGGGGAAAATAAGGGGGGTGAGCAAACCACACGCTCAGTAAGGCAATCATGCGAACAGGTAGATACTGTACTATCTACGTGATCGTGATGCCATGCTCAAAAGCATTTTATTCATTGTTTATCTCAAAACATGAGTGTATGATTGTGTTAATGGTATGTAAAGCATTCATGCTATTACAATAAAAGCATTCATGGTATGTAAATCATCATGCATAATTCACAATAAAAGCATGGCATTACCCATCATGCATTTTTCTCAAATAGCATGGCATTAACCATCATGCATTTTCACAATAAAGCATGGCATTAAACATCATGCATCCGTGCACTTTAAAACCATTAACAAATCAATTCAACGTCAGGTCCCAGCCCATCCCTCGGGCTTTCCTTACCACAATCACTTCAAACATGGATTTATTCTCAAATAGCATTAGACATGTGAGATAGGCAGTTTCAACAATAGGTAATAACCTCAAGGCCTATGTACATAACCTGTGATACCGGCTACACGGTTCAGGTGTGCGGGATATCACCACCATCTGCTTCCACACGGGAGGTGGGTCAAATCCTACCCACCGGTCCATAGCAGATCTCGTCCGAAGACGGCACATCACATCACAACACTGTACAATGTACTCCATGCTACATGCACGGTACAACGTACTCCGTGGACCCCCAGCCTTATCCCTCGTTCGGGCTCATCAGCTGTTCCTCCAACCCTTATCCCTCGTTCGGGCTCATCAGGTGAATCTCCAATCCTTATCCCTCGTTCGGGCTCATCAGGTTGTTTTAACATGCCATGTCTCAAAACAATGCACGTGTGAGCCTATTTAATCGATATGACACCAAGTCTACTCGAAGCTCCAAACACGGCAACATGCAAGGTGGGCATCCAGTGCGAGACAAACTCAAGCACAATGCCAAAACAATATGAAATCCATGTGAAAACAAGTGCCTCTTGCACTCTTTCATACTCACGAAATCATGTAGGTGGCTCAAAAACTTGCAAAATATGGTTACCAAAACCAAAACACACTCATTTCTTTTGCAAATCATTTCAATGTTAGCCAACCTACCAATCATTTGCTAAAAGCAATAAAACATGATTTTCAAAGCAATATGCTTTTGTTTTCATGCACATTTCTCAAACTCCCAACTTTTACCCTTCAATCACCCAACAACAACATTTCCTAATCTCATGCATTCTAGCAAAACATTTATGCGCCCAAATTGCGCACAATATCTCTAAGAGTCCACACAATTCCCTTACCTTGATTTACTTGGTGTGACTCCTTTTCTCTTAGCTCCTCACGCTCTTAGGTCAACTCGCCTCGGCGTATCCCCGGAAGCTGCGATTCATTCATTAAATCAATTGAGTTAACGTATTTGACCCAAGATTGACCTCACTAGTCATATTATTCACTTATGCACTTTACAAATGCCTTAAATTCACATTTTACCTCTTTTAGGTAAATCTCACAATTTATCCACTAACGACATCTTAAAATCATACCCATAACATTATTGTCACCTCTAGACATCCCATTTCTCATTAGTCCCAATCAATTTCACTTTCTCACACTAAATCATTTCTAGGTCATAATCATACCAATGCATTTAGATAGTTTCTAACCATCTATACTCATGCCAAAAACTCCAAAATCACTTAATAAACAATGTACCACAGTTGGAGTGTTAGAATCTTACCCAATTTGATTTCTCCTCTTGCTCCAAATGGCAATGCCCTTAAATCCTTCAATATCAACAAATGGGAGAATGCTTTCCAACTATGTTGTTCTTCTCTTTGCTAGGAACAACTTTGTCTCTAATGGTCTCTCTTCAAACCTCACTGAAAATGGCTGATTTTTGAGAGAGAATGTTAGGTTTTTTTTTGGGTTGAAAGTGGAAAGTTTGTGTTTTTCCCGAAATTTTTTGATTTCCAGCACTCCTTATATAGAAATAGCTTGAGGAGATCGATCTAGTCCAAGAGGTGTCACGACCCTCAAGTTACCAAAATACGTACAAATTTTTCGCATTTCCATGCATCGATCCTTAATCATCCTTCCTCGATCGTGAACAACCACACTTAATAGTTGGGCTGTGTGTCGACGTCTAACTCACTCCACCATACCAATTCAATTTGAAACATTATTTATGAGTAAACACTTATGTAAATGTATATATATCAGAGTTGTTACATGTGTTTACATTGCTTTACATCCCCAGTAGTTACATACAAAATGCTACTGTGCTATGTCTAGTTTAGATACAAAATAATCCAAGTGTGTATACCTTTAGCGATGGGATGCAGCGGATTACCAAAAAAAAGGAACGCCTCCAGTCACGTCCAATCTATACTCAAATCTCTGTAGAGAGGGGAAAATAAGGGGGTGAGCAAACCACACGCTCAGTAAGGCAATCATGCGAACAGGTAGATACTGTACTATCTACGTGATCGTGATGCCATGCTCAAAAGCATTTTATTCATTGTTTATCTCAAAACATGAGTGTATGATTGTGTTAATGGTATGTAAAGCATTCATGCTATTAAAATTTAAGTGCACATTTCAACTCAAAGCATGGTATAAATCATCATGCATAATTCACAATAAAAGCAGGGCATTACCCATCATACATTTTTCTCAAATAGCATGGCATTAACCATCATGCATTTTCACAATAAAGCATGGCATTAAACATCATGCATCCGTGCATTTTAAAACCATTAACAAATCAATTCGACGTCAGGTCCCAGCCCATCCCTCGGGCTTTCCTGACCACAATCACTTCAAACATGGATTTATTCTCAAATAGCATTAGACATGTGAGATAGGCAGTTCAACAATAGGTAATAACCTCAAGGCCTATGTACATAACCTGTGATACTGGCTACACGGATCAGGTGTGCGGGATATCACCACCATCTGCTTCCACACGGGAGGTGGGTCAAATCCTACCCGCCGGTCCATAGCAGATCTCGTCCGAAGACGGCACATCACATCACAACACGGTACAATGTACTCCATGCTACATACACGGTACAACGTACTCCATGGACCCCCAGCCTTATCCCTCGTTCGGGCTCATCAGCTATTCCTCCAACCCTTATCCCTCGTTCGGGCTCATCAGGTGGATCTCCAACCCTTATCCCTCGTTCGGGCTCATCAGGTTGTTTTAACATGCCATGTCTCAAAACAATGCACGTGTGAGCCTATTTAATCGATATGACACCAAGTCTACTCGAAGCTCCAAACACGGCAACATGCAAGGTGGGCATCCAGTGCGAGACAAACTCAAGCACAATGCCAAAACCATATGAAATCCATGTGAAAACTAGTGCCTCATGCACTCTTTCATACTCACGAAATCATGTAGGTGGCTCAAAACTTGCAAAATGTGGTTATCAAAACCAAAACATACTCATTTCTTTTGCAAATCATTTCAATGTTAGCCAACCTACCAATCATTTGCTAAAAAGCAATAAAACATGATTTCCAAAGAAATATGCTTTTGTTTTCATGCACATTTCTCAAACTCCCAACTTTTACCCTTCAATCACCCAATAACAACATTTCCTAATCTCATGCATTCTAGCAAAACATTTATGCGCCCAAATTGCGTACAATATCTCTAAGAGTCCACACAATTCCCTTACCTCGATTTACTTGGTGTGACTCCTTTCCTTTTAGCTTCTCACGCTCTTGGCTCAACTCGCCTCGGCGTATCCTCGGAAGCTGCGATTCATTCATTAAATCGATTGAGTTAACGTATTTAACCCATAATTGACTTCACTAGTCAACATTATTTACTTATGCATTTTACAAATGCCTTAACTTCACATTTTACCTCTTTTAGGTAAATCTCACAATTTATCCACTAACAACATCTTAAATTCATACCCATAACATTATTGTCACCTCTAGACATCCCATTTCTCATTAATCCCAATCAATTTCACTTTCTCACACTAAATCATTTCTAGGTCATAATCATACCAATGCATTTAGATAGTTTCTAACCATCTATACTCATGCCAACAACTCCAAAATCACTTAATAAACAATGTACCACAGTTGGAATGTTAGAATCTTACCCAATTTGATTTCTCCTCTTGCTCCAAATGGCAATGCCCTTAAATCCTTCAATATCAACAAATGGGAGAACGCTTTCCAACTATGTTGTTCTTCTCTTTGCTAGGAACAACTTTGTCTCTAATGGTCTCTCTTCAAACCTCATTGAAAATGGCTGATTTTTGAGAGAGAATGTTAGGTTTTTGGGTTGAAAGTGGAAAGTTTGTGTTTTTTCCCAAAATTTTTTGATTTCCAGCACTCCTTATATAGAGATAGCTTGAGGAGATCGATCTGGTCCAAGAGGAGATCGATCTGGTCCCTTAAAATCCCTCTTTTTCACGACATTTTTAAGCCTGAGATCGATCTGTTGAAGCATGAGATCGATCTGTCGAGGCATGAGATCGATCTGTCGAAGCATGAGATCGATCTGCTCCCAAACAGAGAGCTAAGGAGATCGATCTGGTCCATTGGAGATCGATCTGTTCTATTCTTTTGCCCAAATAAGAGCATTCTGGCTCTTCCAGATCGATCTCTCATCCCATGAGATCGATCTGCCCTTCAAAATTTCCAGATTTTTTTGCAGTTCCTCTGCAACAACACTTACCAAACATCCTTAATTTGCTACCATGATCATTTCCTCATTCATTCATCTTTAAGACTTGAAAATGGCATCCATCCACACTTCATACACATTAAAACTTGTGTAGGATCTTTGTATGACCAATGGTACTTAATATAAACAAAAATGGAAGTGCTCATCTCATGCAATTCTACTTCCATTTTACCAAACTATTCATAATCCATTCTACACACATTCTCCACATGTTTAAGTCCATTTCTACTCATTCATACATAATGAAACTTGTATGTATGATTACCACTCTCATTACAAGTGTGTACATTACTTATGGACTTACATCACATATACTTCACTCATGAATTCATAGTACAACTCTATTTACACTTCTATGTGCATATATACCCTTATACATATACGGGGTCTCACATTCTCCCCCACTTAGAAAATTTGGTCCTCCAAATTGGAACCAATTATTCTGTGAACAACTCGGGATACCTCTCTCGCATCAAATTCTCCAATTCCCATGTGGCTTCTTCCACAGTGTGATGTTGCCAAAGTATCTTCACCAAGGGAATTGTCTTTGTCCTCAGCACTTTCTCTTTTCTGTCCAATACCCGAACTGGCTTCTCAACATAGGTCATACCCTCATTGAGCTCCAAAGGCTCATATCTTATCACATGTGCCGGGTCTGGGTGATACTTCCTCAACATGGATACGTGGAAGACGTTGTGCACACTTGCCAACTCTGGTGGCAATGCCAACCTATAAGCCTTGTCTCCCACCTTATCAAGTATCTCAAATGGCCCTATATATCGAGGGCTCATCTTTCCCTTCTTCCCAAATCTCATAATTCCCTTCGAAGGGGAAACTTTCAGAAACACTGACTCACCCACCTCAAACTCTAGTGGTCTCTGTCTCTTGTCAGTATAACTCTTTTGCCTGCTCTGAGCTGTCCGTAACCTCTCACATATCAATTGGACGTCCTCAGAGGCTTATCTAACCAAGTCGGAGCAAAGATCTGTCTGTCACCAACCTCTTCCCATCCAATAGGGGAACGGCATCTACGCCCATACAATGCCTCATATGGTGCCATCCCGATACTCGCATGAAAATTGTTATTATACGCGAACTCTGCGAGAGGCAAATGGTCATCCCAGGAGCCTCCAAAATCCAATGCACACGCTCTCAACATGTCCTCCAGGGTCTGTATAGTCCTCTCTGACTGACCATCTGTCTGAGGATGAAACGCGGTGCTAAAATTCAACTGGGTCCCCATTGCTTCCTGAAAATGTTCCCAAAAGTGGGAAGTGAAGCGGGCATCCCTATCAGAAACAACGCTCACTGGAATTCCATGTAGCCTCACTATCTCGCGCACATATAGGTTCGCTAACTGGCTCAGAGTATCGGTAGCTCTCATAGCTAGAAAATGGGCTGATTTCGTCAACCGATCCACAATCACCCATATGGCATCATGACCTCTCCGGGTCCTCGGCAATCCCATCACAAAATCCATGGTGACATGCTCCCACTTCCATGTCGGTATCGGTAGAGGCTGCAATAACCCTGCAGGCTTCTGATGCTCTACCTTCACCTGCTGACAAACGAGACACTTAGCAACATATTCAGCAATGTGCTTTTTCATTCCCGACCACCAATAAACCTTTCGAAGGTTTTGATACATTTTGGTACCCCCTGGATGTATCGTATACTTCGATGAGTGAGCCTCTGTCAGGATCAACCTTCTGATCTCTGCGTCATCAGGGACACATATCCTACCTCTGAACCTCAACAATCCATCCGAACTCAACCCAAAGTCCGTCTCTATACCCCTCTGTATCTGCCCGATAATATCACCACACTGCTGATCAACTCGCTGAGCCTGTCGGATTCGATCTACCAGATCCGGTTCCAACTGTAGGCTAGCTATCATAAATCCACTATCAGCGTCAGGCGGGGTCATATCCAAACTGAGGTTCATGAACTGTTCCAACAGCTCGTGTTCCCTGATCATCATGAATGATACCATCCCGAGATGCTTCCTACTCAATGCATCAGCAACCACATTTGCTTTACCTGGGTGGTATAGGATTTCACAATCATAATCCTTTAACAGCTCGAGCCATCTCCTCTGTCTCATGTTCAACTCTTTCTGTGAGAACAGGTACTTAAGGCTCTTATGATCTGTATAAACCTGAAATCTCTCACCATAGAGGTAGTGGCGCCATATCTTCAGCGCAAACACCACCGCTGCCAACTCCAAGTCATGGGTCGGGTAGTTCCTCTCATGATCCTTTAACTGTCTTGATCCATAGGCTACTACCTTCCCATCCTGCATCAATACACAGCCCAGTCCTAGGTGTGAAGCATCCGCATACACCGAGAAACCTCCTGAGCTGGTAGGAATTGTGAGTATTGGAGCTGTAGTTAATCTCCTTTTCAACTCCTCAAAACTGTCTTCACACTTTTTGTCCCACACAAACTCTACATTTTTCCTCGTGAGACGTGTCAAAGGAGCAGCTAACCTCGAAAATCCCTCTACAAACCTTCGATAATACCCAGCTAAACCCAGGAAACTTCTGATCTCTGTCACTGTCTGGGGTCTCTGCCACTGAACTACGGCCTCAATCTTAGATGGATCCACTGATACTCCATCCTTTGATACTATGTGACCCAAAAAAGAGATCTGTTCCAACCAAAAGTCGCACTGAGTTTAGCATACAACTTCTTCTCTCGGAGGGTTTGTAGCACTATCCTTAAATGCCTCTCATGCTCCTCTCTAGACCTTGAATACACCAGTATATCATCAATAAACACAATCACAAATCGATCCAAATACTGGTGAAATACCTCATTCATCAACGACATAAAAGCTGCGGGAGCATTCGTCAACCCGAATGGCATAACCATAAACTCATAATGTCCATACCGGGTGCGAAAAGCTGTCTTGGGTACATCTCCATCTCGTATCTTCAACTGATGGTACCCTGATCTCAGATATATCTTGGAAAAGACCTGCGCTCCCTTAAGCTGATCCAACAAATCATCGATGCGTGGGAGGGGATACTTATTCTTGATGGTGGCCTTATTCAACAACCGATAGTCTATACACAGTCGGAGGCTTCCATCCTTCTTCCTTACAAACAGAACCGGTGCTCCCCAAGGTGAGATGCTCGGCCTGATGAACCCCTTCTCCAGCAACTCTTGTAATTGTTTCCTTAACTCCTCTAACTCAACTTGAGCCATTCTGTATGGTGGCTTGGACATCGGCTCTGTACTAGGTGTCAAATCTATACCAAACTCCATCTCCCTATCTGGAGGTAACCCTGGTAACTCATCCGGAAAGACATCTGGAAATTCCCTAACCACTGGTATGTCTTCCAATTCCGGACGTGCCTTATCCATCTCAATCACAAAAGCGATGAATCCTTCACATTATTCTTTCCACCATTAGTATCATAAATCATCTCATCACATACATAAATGAAATCAAATTTATCTTTCATACATCATGTATCAAGATTATACTCATCACACTTAGAAAAAATCATGTTCTTTAATTTCATTTCACAAAATTAACTACAAGATTGTCTATCTTTGGAAACATCAAGGTTTTAGCATGACAATCCATAACAACATGATTGGTAGCCAACCAATCCATTCCTAGGATCACATCAAAATCACTCATGTTTAATAAAATTAAATCGGCTGCCATCTCTTTACCTCCTATCTTCATTTTACAATCCCTATATATATGCTCAGTCAACTGACTATCATTCATAGGGGTAGATATCAATAACATCTTATCAAGCAGCGTGGGTTTTACATGCTTCAACAATTTACATGCAAAGGATGGCGAAATAAAGGAATACGTGGCACCAGGATCAAACAGTACATAAGCTTCTAAATCAAAGATTTGGATGGTACCTTTTACCACATCCGATGACTGATCTGCAGTATCCTGATCCAGTGCATGCACTCGTCCTCTGCTTACACCCACTGCTTGCTTCCCCTTTTCCTCAGCTGTAGCCTTCCTCCTCGGAGCAGCTGTACCAACTGGAGCTCTCTCTGGCTCTTTGCCCTTCTGTGGGGCTCTCTCTATCATCTCGGGGCAATCTCTGCTTATATGCCCTGGCTTCCCACATCTGAAGCATACAACCTGAGGTCCATAACATGGTCGAATACCATGGTACCTACCACACTTGCCACACTGTTCTGTAGTAGGCCGTGGTCCTCCAATCACGATTCCCTTAGCTGGAGCAATGGCCGGATACATGGGAGTATCAATTATCCTCTCCCGGATCTCATCAGTTCTCGGTCTCTTTCCAGAGAATCTCTTGCTTCCTTTATAGTTGAAGCCTCTATCCATTATAGGTCTCTTCTTATCCTTGTCCCTCATCTTACCAACCTTTCCAAATTCTGAGGCGATTCTATCAACATCTTGTTCACATAGTTGCGCCCTGCGCACTGCCTCCTCATAGGTCGGTATATCTAGGGGAACCAGTCTAGACCTGATAGCCGGTCTCAATCCATCCATAAACTTTTGGATCTTCTCGACCTCATTACTCATCGTGTTGGGATCATACCTGCCCAGGGATATAAAAGCAGTCTCATACTCGTTCACAGTCCTGCTCCCTTGGGTCAGTCCCAAAAATGCCATCTTTAGCTTTCGCTGGGCGGTATCCGGAACATACTGTCTCCGGAAGGCCTCTAGAAACACATCCCAGCTGATCTCAGTTTGCCGGGCTCTCAAAATAGGCCTGGTGGATTTCCACCAATGTTCTGCTGATCTCTTCAGCATAAAAGCGGCAAATGCTACCATCTCGGTAGTAGTGCACTCAAAGAACCCATATAATTTCTCGATCTCATTGATCCAATCCTCAGCCGCTACTGGGTCCTTTACTCCACTGAAAGACGGCGGTCCAAACTTCTGGAACTGCCGCAGTCTATCCAAATCACATCCATATCCCCAACCTCTACTGCCTGGCATAGCAACCGGCGTAGGCACATCCTGTGGGGGTGGGGTATCTGTCGTCTGAGGTCCTTGGGCTTGCCTTGCCCGTGCCTCTGGAGCTGTTGCCTGCTCGGCATCACCCTGTGTAGCGGGACTCTGTCTACCACCAACTCCAGGTAAAGATTGAGTGACCAATTCCAAAATCATCTCAATGCTCCGCTCAATCCTCGCGAAGCGAGCCTCAGTACTCTCGGGCCTCTCCTCTGGACCCTGTGGAGCGTGCTCAACGTTAACCTCCACCTCAACATCCTCCTGAGCCTCGTGTGTTCCCGGCTCAACACGACCCCCAGGCCTACCTCTACGGCCTCGAGCCTGTGCTCTCATCCCTCTACCGCGACTGGTATTAGGCATACTTACTCAGTTCCCTACATTCACAACTAATTACTTAGTCAACCCATCGACATACACTATTTATATCTAAACAAGCACAGTAACTTGGGGATGTAATTTTTTTCACTTATTAAGTATTTTAGACACGACACACGTCAAACCAACTCGAGCTCTGATACCAACTTCTGTCACGACCCTCAAGTTACCAAAATACGTACAAATTTTTTGCATTTCCATGCATCGATCCTTAATCATCCTTCCTCGATCGTGAACAACCACACTTAACAGTTGGGCTGTGTGTCGACGTCTAACTCACTCCACCATACCAATTCAATTTGAAACATTATTTATGAGTAAACACTTATGTAAATGTATACATATCAGAGTTGTTACATGTGTTTACATTGCTTTACATCCCCAGTAGTTACATACAAAATGCTACTGTGCTATGTCTAGTTTAGATACAAAATAATCCAAGTGTGTATACCTTTAGCGATGGGATGCAGCGGATTACCAAAAAAAAGGAACGCCTCCAGTCACGTCCAATCTATACTCAAATCTCTGTAGAGAGGGGAAAATAAGGGGGGTGAGCAAACCACACGTTCAGTAAGGCAATCATGCGAACAGGTAGATACTGTACTATCTACGTGATCGTGATGCCATGCTCAAAAGCATTTTATTCATTGTTTATCTCAAAACATGAGTGTATGATTGTGTTAATGGTATGTAAAGCATTCATGCTATTAAAATTTAAGTGCACATTTCAACTCAAAGCATGGTATAAATCATCATGCATAATTCACAATAAAAGCATGGCATTACCCATCATGCATTTTTCTCAAATAGCATGGCATTAACCATCATGCATTTTCACAATAAAGCATGGCATTAAACATCATGCATCCATGCACTTTAAAACCATTAACAAATCAATTCAACGTCAGGTCCCAGCCCATCCCTCGGGCTTTCCTGACCACAATCACTTCAAACATGGATTTATTCTCAAATAGCATTAGACATGTGAGATAGGCAGTTCAACAATAGGTAATAACCTCAAGGCCTATGTACATAACCTGTGATACCGGCTACACGGATCAGGTGTGCGGGATATCACCACCATCTGCTTCCACACGGGAGGTGGGTCAAATCCTACCCGTCGGTCCATAGCAGATCTCGTCCGAAGACGGCACATCACATCACAACACGGTACAATGTACTCCATGCTACATGCACGGTACAACGTACTCCGTGGACCCCCAACCTTATCCCTCGTTCGGGCTCATCAGCTGTTCCTCCAACCCTTATCCCTCGTTCGGGCTCATCAGGTGGATCTCCAACCCTTATCCCTCGTTCGGGCTCATCAGGTTGTTTTAACATGCCATGTCTCAAGACAATGCACGTGTGAGCCTATTTAATCGATATGACACCAAGTCTACTCGAAGCTCCAAACACGACAACATGCAAGGTGGGCATCCAGTGCGAGACAAACTCAAGCTCAATGCCAAAACCATATGAAATCCATGTGAAAACTAGTGCCTCATGCACTCTTTCATACTCACGAAATCATGTAGGTGGCTCAAAACTTGCAAAATGTGGTTATCAAAACCAAAACATACTCATTTCTTTTGCAAATCATTTCAATGTTAGCCAACCTACCAATCATTTGCTAAAAAGCAATAAAACATGATTTCCAAAGAAATATGCTTTTGTTTTCATGCACATTTCTCAAACTCCCAACTTTTACCCTTCAATCACCCAACAACAACATTTCCTAATCTCATGCATTCTAGCAAAACATTTATGCGCCCAAATTGCGCACAATATCTCTAAGAGTCCACACAATTCCCTTACCTCGATTTACTTGGTGTGACTCCTTTCCTTTTAGCTTCTCACGCTCTTGGCTCAACTCGCCTCGGCGTATCCTCAGAAGCTGCGATTCATTCATTAAATCGATTGAGTTAATGTATTTAACCCATAATTGACTTCACTAGTCAACATTATTTACTTATGCATTTTACAAATGCCTTAACTTCACATTTTACCTCTTTTAGGTAAATCTCACAATTTATCCACTAACAACATCTTAAATTCATACCCATAACATTATTGTCACCTCTAGACATCCCATTTCTCATTAATCCCAATCAATTTCACTTTCTCACACTAAATCATTTCTAGGTCATAATCATACCAATGCATTTAGATAGTTTCTAACCATCTATACTCATGCCAACAACTCCAAAATCACTTAATAAACAATGTACCACAGTTGGAATGTTAGAATCTTACCCAATTTGATTTCTCCTCTTGCTCCAAATGGCAATGCCCTTAAATCCTTCAATATCAACAAATGGGAGAACGCTTTCCAACTATGTTGTTCTTCTCTTTGCTAGGAACAACTTTGTCTCTAATGGTCTCTCTTCAAACCTCACTGAAAATGGCTGATTTTTGAGAGAGAATGTTAGGTTTTTGGGTTGAAAGTGGAAAGTTTGTGTTTTTCCCGAAATTTTCTGATTTCCAGCACTCCTTATATAGAGATAGCTTGAGGAGATCGATCTGGTCCAAGAGGAGATCGATCTGGTCCCTTAAAATCCCTCTTTTTCATGGCATTTTTAAGCCTGAGATCGATCTGTTGAAACATGAGATCGATCTGTCGAGACATGAGATCGATCTGTCGAAGCATGAGATCGATCTGCTCCCAAACAGAGAGCTAAGGAGATCGATCTGGTCCATTGGAGATCGATCTGTTCTATTCTTTTGCCCAAATAAGAGCATTCTGGCTCTTCCAGATCGATCTCTCATCCCATGAGATCGATCTGCCCTTCAAAATTTCCAGATTTTTTTGCAGTTCCTCTGCAACAACACTTACCAAACATCCTTAATTTGCTACCATGATCATTTCCTCATTCATTCATCTTTAAGACTTGAAAATGGCATCCATCCACACTTCATACACATTAAAACTTGTGTAGGATCTTTGTATGACCAATGGTACTTAATATAAACAAAAATGGAAGTGCACATCTCATGCAATTCTACTTCCATTTTACCAAACTATTCATAATCCATTCTACACACATTCTCCACATGTTTAAGTCCATTTCTACTCATTCATACATAATGAAACTTGTATGTATGATTACCACTCTCATTACAAGTGTGTACATTACTTATGGACTTACATCACATATACTTCACTCATGAATTCATAGTACAACTCTATTTACACTTCTATGTGCATATATACCCTTATACATATACGGGGTCTCACAAGAGGAGATCGATCTGGTCCCTTAAAATCCCTCTTTTTCACGGCATTTTTAAGCCTGAGATCGATCTGTCGAAGCATGAGATCGATCTGTTGAGGCATGAGATCGATCTGTCAAAGCATGAGATCGATCTGCTCCCAAACAGAGAGCTAAGGAGATCGATCTGGTCCATTAGAGATCGATCTGTTCTATTCTCTCGCCCAAATACGAGCATTCTGGCTCTTCCAGATCGATCTCTCATCCCATGAGATCGATCTGCCCTTCAAAATTTCCAGATTTCCTCTGCAACAACACTTACCAAACATCCTAAATTTGCTACCATGATCATTTCCTCATTCATTCATCTTTGAGACTTGAAGATGACATCCATCCTCACTTCATACACATTAGAACTTGTGTAGGATCTTTGTATGACCAATGGTACTTAATATAAACAAAAATGGAAGTGCACATCTTATGCAATTCTACTTCCATTTTACCAAACTATTCATAATCCATTCTACACACATTCTCCACATGTTTAAGCCCATTACTACACATTCATATATAATGAAACTTGTATGTACGATTATCACTCTCATTACAAGTGTGTACATTACTTATGGACTTACATCACATATACTTCACTTATGAATTCATAGTACAACTCTATTTACACTTCTATGTACATATATACCCTTATACATATACGGGGTCTCACAGAGGGACACCATGGTATGGGGAAAATGAATGATGGAGCCTAGCGATGAAGACTGATGGAAGAAGGCTGTGATAGGGGGTGTGGGTGGAGGTGCAGAGGGGCGTGGGTGTCTGTGCAGGAGGGCATAGGTGCTCTGTCTTGAGGCAAAGCACCATCGAGTGTTTTGGTGAAAGTAATCCCACCAATCCCAAAAATGATATATTTTATTTTATTACTATTATATATATAGATTTTTAAACCCATCATTCTATCGTTTCTTTTCATCTTATTCATTTATTTATTTATTTATTTATTTATTCTATCTATTTTTTTGTTTATTTATTTATTTCATTTCAGCATTATGTCATTTTTATAGACGTCTATTCTTCGCAGTAAAATATTTTATTTATTAAATTGCACTTAGTCACATACGCTAAGATAATATCATCGATTGTACAATTATTATTCTAAACGTGTCAATATGTCTGAATTCCAACTCTCACCTTTCATAGAGAATTATTCATACCTTAGTCTATCTATAATTTAATTAAAATCATTTACTAAGGAAACACATTTTACTCTCAATAGTTTAATTGTTATTCCTTAATAAGACAGAGTTCTTGAAAATTCTTGGTGTTTACAAGTTAACATTCCTCTTCTAGATGCTATCAAGCAAGTGCCAAGGTATGCAAAGTTCTTCAAAGAGTTCTGCACAAACAAGAGAAATTAAAGGGTAATGAAAAAGTAAGTGTGAGGGAGAATGTCTCTGTTGTTCTTCAAAGAAAACTTCCCCTTGTGTGTGGAGATCCCGGTATGTTCTCTATCCCTTGTAAGATAAGTGATACTAAATTTGAAAAAGACATGATAGATTTAGGAGCATCCATAAATGTTATGATATTATCTATTTATAAATTCTTAAATCTTGGAAAATTGAAAGAAACTAGTGTAATATTACAATTAGTTGATAAATCTAACTATTGTCCTGAGGGAATGATAAAGTATGCACTTGTAAAGGTAAAAGAACCTATCTTCTCTGCTGATTTTTATGTGTTGGTTATAAAGGATGAAAATTCTCTTAATCTTGTGCCTTTACTATTAGGAAAACCTTTCTTGAAACATCAAAAACAAAAACAAATGTGGATAAAGAATTAATCACAATGAAATTTGATGGTAAGATTGAAAATTTTAAATGCTTGAGGAGTTAAAATTTTATAGTGAGAATAAACCTGATTTTGTAATTGATGTCATTAATATTGTTGAGCAAACTAATCTGTTCTTTTAAGAAACTTGATAGGAAAAAGAAAGAAAAAGCTAAAAAGATAAATAAAAAAACAGATAAAGAAAAAGGAAAACAAGAAGAAAAAGAAAGAAAAAGCCAAAAAGAAGAAAGAAAGACAGAAAAAGAGTGAAATTTGAAATTGGATAAGCAAGAAATGGTAGTCGAGCAAATGACAATAAACAAAAGCATTGCTTAGGAGGCAACCTAAGGTTTGAATTAAGGGAGTACTTCTAACTTTTTCCTTTAATATTGAGTTTTTTCCTCTTCTTTCCATTCTAACTTACTTTGTGAACTGTAAGATCCACAATTTTGTAAATGTAACCTTTATGACTTGTGATGTGTATATAAGTTACAAATAATGAAAATTATGAGGAATGGATATTTGAAGTTTCTAAAAGTGTATAGAATGAATACATGCAAGTGTTAAAGTGGATAGCAAGTGTAAGAGGGATATTTTCATAAGTGAAATGGGAATATCTTGAGTTTTTAATGGTTAAGTAAAATGGAATGAGTTTTATACTTTCATTTGGGATATATTGTATACCTTTGGCTATACAATGAATGCACACAAGTTTCAATGTATATAAAGTATGAATGGATGTCATTTTGAAGCCTTAAAGGAGGTTGAATGAGAAAATGACTATGGTAGCAAAATGTGTGAAGTTTGGTGTAAGTTACTACAGAAAACTGTAGTGAAATCTGGAAAATGTGAATGAGAGATCGATCTCATAGGATGAGAGATCGATATGAAAGAGCAAAAAATACTCTTATTTGAGCGATGGAACAGGTCAGATCGATCCCCGAAGGGGTCAGATCGATATGCTAAGCATTCTGTGAAGAAGGAATCGATCCTTAGAGGGCTAGATCGATTTCCTTAAGCTATTGACTTGCAACAGATCGATCTCATGCAAGAGCAGATCGATCTCCTTAAGGTTCTGTGTTGTGCATATCAATCTCATGCTAGGAGCAGATCGATCTCATGTGGTCTGGAAGGTCAGTTTTGAGAGGAAAAATGCAGAGCAGATCAATCTCCTATGGTAGCATATCGATCTCATAGAGACAATTCTATAAATACTGGACTTCTGCACTTCATTTTTCCTGCGATTCACTATTTCATTCAAGAAACAAAGTGTAACCTAGCCAAAAAACACTAAAAAACTTCAGTTTGTGATCAGTTTTGAGTGAGATATAAGTGAGCAAAGTTGTTCTTAGCAAAGAGGAGAACAACATACTTGGAAACAAGAGATTGAGATCAAAAGTTTCAAGAGCAAGGAGGATTTTACCATATTTGGTGAAAAAGGAAGGAAGTTTCAGCTAGGTAAGATTTAATACACCAAGTTGATATATCTTAAACTAGGTGTATTGATGAGTAAATTGATATATGTTTGAAATGTTGGAAATGAAAGGATAATGAAAAATCACCATGACCTAGATATTGGTGAGAAAATGAGGAAATGACGAGGAAATGGTGTTAACATTGATTTAATGATGGAATATGCATGTATGGAAGATTACAAGGTAATCTTATGAAAATACATAAATTGGAAATAAGGAGAAATTAATATAGTTTTGTGAAAAACATGGTTTTATACCATATTTGGAGAAAGTGATGAAAACTATGTATTAAATTGAGATTTGGCAAATGAAATGAGTATAGAGTGATATACTAACACTAATATTTATAACAGCTTTGGAAATCATATTGGAAGCTGATCAGACTGTAAAAGTGAGCAGAATCGAGGAAGTAAGGTCACTTGACGTGATTTGAGGTAAGGGAATTTTGTGAGTAGCTAGAGATGGCTACACGTATATTGAATTAGAGTTTTGATATTATACTTTATATGAATTCCCTGAATAGACATGTTGCTGTGATAGAAACCAATGAGATAAAGTGTGATCTTATCCAAAAAATAGGGTGCAAATACCTTAGAAGCATGTTGTGACCCAAAATGCATGAGTTGCATGATAGAATGGCTAATATTTTCCTAATTATACAAAAATAGCACATTTAAGTGTCGATTTGATTTGAATTGAGTGAGTTATGATTAAATAAGTCATCTATTTGGTTTTATGTGAAAACCATAAGTGCTAGAGGATACTCACACTATATTTTGAGATATGCATCATAAAGTACTGGAGTGTATACTCGTACTAGATTTAAATGCGATTTTATGAATGTTAAAATATTGGGAGCATATCTCGTACTTAGTTTGTGATTGATGCATTATGGAGTATTGGGAGCTTTGCTCATACTCAGTTTTACATGATAGAGTGCTGGGAGCATTGCTCGTAATCGACTTTTCATGATTTATACATGATATAATACTAGAGGGATAGCTCGTACTTGATTTCAAAAGAGAATTATGCATTAACCTAGTGCTAGAGGTTACTCGCACTAGTGTTTGATATTTTGAAATGCATACACAGTGTTTAGAGGCGAAGTGTTGATTGTGAGTCACATTCGAGACGCGTACTGTAGTTTTACGTGATATATAAGACATGTTAGCAAAATCGTGATGATTTCCTCCGTGTAGACTGAGTGTCACACTGTTGAGATGTTCGCACGTGGATTTAGAGACGTGGCAATTGATTTCCATAGTATGAGGGCTAAGACTTATGGAAAGCACCCCGACTATGATGTATTTCCATGGTGTGGGGACTAAGACCTATAGCAGGCATCCCGACCATGAGGAGAGGGTCCACGAGTGTACATTGTACCATGCGAGTGGCATGCTGTACACTGTACCATGTGGTGGAGTTATGGAGTTAGGGAGTTTATAGCTGGCGGTTGTGATGGACTAACCCCCCTCCCGTTGCAGTAGTGATAACCCGCACACCGAGATCTGTGTTGCTTGGGATTTCACCATTTTAGGATATGGCCATAGTCCAGGAGAGTATTGCATTTAGCCACTGAGTCTCGCATGATATATCACTTGTTTCATGATATAGTTAGACCTGATAGAGATAGGTCGGATACAGGTTAGTGAATTGTATTATGAACTGCCATATTTACTGATATTTATATGTAAATGGCATGATTTATATAAAGGCATTCGAAATTTTAAAGATGCATTGTTTTGCATGAATGCCTACATTTTATAATTAAGCATGATTTTAAGTACATGGGATTTAATCAGTACTATTATTATATCAGTTTTCATTCATACTTTTGAGATGAGTGAAGGAAAGACAAAGCAATATTTTTAGTAGATAGTGTGGATGTCTACTTGCTTGCCTGATTTCCTTACTGAGCGCGTTGTTTGCTCATCCCCCTTTTATTTTTCCATCTCTACAGATCATACACAGTTGAGTGAGTGCGGCTGAGGTATAGCATTCCTTTTGTCCGTTGCCGTTTCCCATAAAGCTAAAGGTATACACATCACGTATTATTTTGTATCTGAATAATGTATAAGGGCAGTGATGTATACGTTTGCAATATTCGGGGATGTAATTATGTTAATGTAAATAAATCTACTTATGAGATATACGTACTTACTGTCACTAGCTTCTTATGATGACATGTATGTATGATGTAATAAGAATGATAAGATGAGTGAGAGAGTGACGACTAATGCCGAATCACAGCCCAATTGTTGGTGAAGAGAAAGGTAAGTAAAAAGCGAAAAATATGTAGTGGTTTTTGGTAAGTCACAGAATGAGGTCGTGACATGAACAAAGTAAGATTTAAGTGTGGGAGAGAAGGGTTTAGTGTCTTAATATAAAAAATTGGTCAAAATTTAAAAAAAAATTGGGTAGTTTTTAATAAGATGTCAATAAGATGGTGTAATATGATGAAGAAGTCGATTTTTGCTTTATATTTTATGGAGTTATTAGTTTATGATTAAAAGTATGAATTGATTTCTTTTATGCTTTGTGTATGTCAACATTTGGATATTTTTAAGTTAGGCAACAATTTTATATTATGCATTAAGGATATATTAAATCAGTTTCTTAGAGTTCTAGGATAGTTGCAATTTTCTTTATATAATATATAGTAATCGGTTTTCTTTAGTTTTAGAAGTAGATATCGATTTTTATTTTTTAGAACGAGTAATTGGTTTTAGGTAGTTTTATGAGTTAGTAGTCGAAATTTAAGATTCATAAGATCATGTTATTTTGCTCTTTTAATGTTTAATTCTAACTTAAACAAAGTTTTGTAAAAAGAGTTGAAAGTATTTTGATTGCTATGATTATTGAAGTGAATGCTTTCTGAAGAGTTCGATGTGATTGTATAATTTAATATGATTAAGCATGTGATATTTGTTTTCTGATTTTGCCTATTGACATTAGTTCTAAGATAGGTTTAAGTATATAAGGATGTCTTTAAAAAAGAAAAATAAAGTGAATAAGTAAAAGAAAATGAAAGAAAAGAAAAAGAAAAGAAGTTGAAAGTTATTTCTACTCTAATGGTTTGAGTTACTTAGAAATTAAAGTGACTTGAGATATGAGTATGCAAAGCACTCTAAATACGAAACTGACTTGTTCAAATGAGTAGTTAGAGAAACCATTAATAACTTCAAAAGTAAAAAGTAAAAGAGAAATAAATTATAAAGAATCTTTTGATTTGCTGTTGATGCTTGTAGTAATAGAGATAGGTAAGTTACATGCTTATGTTTCATGTTTCAATTAATATGAGTGGTGTAATTTACATTGGTTTATGTAGAAGTATGCATGAATATTAGAATAGTAGTTAAGATACAATTGACTTAACTATTCTATTTTGTTGAGTTATGAATTGAAATTTGAAAAATTAAGAAATATTCATAATCTTTGTTAAACCATATTACTAACTTATTAAGTTCAGTCAAAGTAAAGATTTTATGGGTATATCTCCTAAAAGCCCTCAAGAGACACAATTCATCTATTAAGGGTGAGCTAGGGGTTAAAAGGCTTGTTGCATAGGCTAAATGCAATGTGACTACTATGAAAGTATGTTAGGAGTAGAAAATTATGATTGAATTTAAGAAATAAAGTTAGGATTTGCTAGAGGACTAACAAAGCTTAATTGTGAGGGAATTTAATAAGTGTATTATTTGCTATATTAATATTATCTAATAATATTCTTTTAGCTTTATTATTGTATTTAAAAGTGTTATGTAATGTTCTTTTGATGTTATAGGCATTGAAAATAGGCATTGAGAGAAAATGGAGCTAAAAAGATACTTTTTGCACTTTTTAGAATTTAGAATTTCGAACCAGTAGGGGTATTTTGGTAATTTTGCATATGTTCAATTTTTTCCAAAAAAAAGACCCCTTTCAAAGATGTATAGACGTCTCAAGCTTTTCGGATTGTCAAAGATCATCTAAATCGAAGTTCGTTTGATCGGTCAAAAGTCCTTACAAATTCTGCACTAAGATTGAGAAAGTCAACTCCTAGTCAAATGGGGACTTCTTAAAAGATAATTGAAGAAATTAAATAAAGGCCTTTTTTGAAGATAATTGTTGGAAAAAGAGAGAGTCCATGATGAATTGGCAAAATGAGTTGTCAACCAGATCAACTATTCAAAATAAATATGAAGAAGTATTATTAGATAAATAATTCTATTCCTTTTATAATTAGATCTTTTATTCCTATTAAATTAGATCTTTCATTCCAAATAAGACTAGGATTGTTCCCTCACTATATAAAGGGACTAAGGGCTGGCTATTGAACACACCAATTAGCCTAGTTTCATTTTTAAAATTAGCCATTTTTATTCTTTGCATGTTCTAAACGATTTCTTCCTCAAATTTTATAAAAGTGGCTGATTAGTTCATTATTCAATATAGGGTTCTTGCTTTCTTTGCATTTTTTTAGTTTGTTTTCTTTACAACATACTTTCTTTACTAGGATTATTATTCTTTTGCATCTAGATTTACTTTCTTTACTAGGATTATTATTCTTTTGCATCTAGATTTCTTGTTTGGCATGATTAGATATTCTTTTGCATAAATTAGAATTAAAAATTCAATGGTCTTAGCTTAATATTAGGAATTTTTGTTTTATTGGTTCTTGCATGAATTAATTACATAATCTACTTGCTTTTTGAAATTGTGTACTTACTCTATAAGTCTTTTAACTTGTCGATTTGTCCTACATAATATATAGTTATTCGAAATTTGCTTGCTTTAGGGTGAATTGTGTTAACTTTATTAAGTGTCTTTTTGTTTCTTATTCATTCTTTTGCATGATTTATTTGATTGTTTCAAGCATATACAGTGAGTAGTTAGCTAAATTCAGCTAGTATGCAATCTTGATTAATCTTGAATGGTTATTTCTTGTGTCAAGACCCATCCTGACTTAACCAAAAATCAGTACAAATTTTTCGCATTTTTAACTTACCTTTCCTCTCTTCAATGGTTGGACTGTGATTCGATGTTAGCTTTCTCGCATACCATACCATCCATTATCATACATACATGTCAATATACTGTTACTGACTGTAACTTCTTTTATAATACATATGTGATCATATAAAATCTAATATAAATGCATTCCCCATAATATATATCGTATACACCACTGTGCTGTTTCTATGTTTAGATATATAACCGTACAAAACATGTATACCTGTCGATCGATAGGAAATTGCAGCGGACACAGGAATACTATCCCTCAAAAGCTCTCACTCTACTGCTAATGCTCTGTAGAGAGATGTAAAGAAAGGGGGATGAGCATACAACGCGCTTAGTAACGCGCTCAGCAAGGAAATCAGGCAAGCAAGTAGAAATCTACACTATCTATCCAAAATAATGCTATGCCTCAAAACGTTATTTCCTTAACTCATTTTCAAAGCATGTCTTTAAATATAAGTATATATACTTATACAAATTAAATCCCATGTACAGAAATCATGCTTTCATTCTCAAATGTAGGCACGTAGTGCAAAACAATGCATCTTTAGATAAATCATGCCATTTATATTTAAATCACAGTAAATATGGCATTTAAATCATTCACAACACAAAATTGGGGTCCGACCCATCCCTCAGGTCTATCTGCAATTAAATCAGTCAATCAGGTGATATATCATGTGAGACTCTGTGGTGAAAATGTAAATAGTATCATGGACTATGATCATATCCGACAATGGTGATCTCAGGCAACATAGTACTCGATGTGCAGGGCATCACTGCTGCAATGGGAGGGGGGTCAGTCCATCACAACCGCCAACTATATCCTCCTCAACTCCACAACACCACACGGTATAGTGTACTCCATGCCACATGCACGGCACAACGTACTCCGTGGACCCTACATCACAGTCGGGGTGCCAGCCATAGGTCTTAGCCCTCAAAACCATAGAATATAATACCACGTCTCTAAATCCTCATACGACCCTCTCATAGTGTGACACTTAATCTATACGAGGAAATCAAGCATGGTTTTCAACATGTATTATATATCACATACAGTGCGTGCCTTTGAGCGCAACTCACAGTTGACACTCCGCTCAAATACTATTCACATCACAAACTCAACTCTAGTGCGAGTAAACCTCCAGCAACTAGGTCAATGCATAGTTCATGTTTCAAATCAAGTACGAGCAATAGCTCCAGTACTATGCTATGCACAAAACTCATCAAATCAAGTACGAGAAATAGCTCAAGTACTATGTCATGTATCTCTTGTAAAATTCGAGTACGAGCTAATCGCTCCAGCACTCTCTTATGCATAAATCACATAAAACTGAGTACGAGTAATAACTCCAGCACTCTATCATGCATGTCATGGAAATCTAGTATGAATCATAATCCCGCACTAATATATGTGGAAAATATATGAAATCCATTGCGAGCTGTGCTCCAGCATGATTATTTCTTACATAATATGATAGATGGCTCTTTAAAAAAGGGATGGTTTACAAAATATCAAAATCAGCACTATAAAGTGTGCCTAATTCACATCAACCTTAAAATCATTAGCCCATCTATTTATTCTTCTGCTAAACTGTAGTAAAACACTTAAAATGGTGGTTTCCATACTTTCTACAACTTTTCACAAAAGTTGAATTTTTTCCTAACTAAGGGTAAAATCGTAATTTACCACTATCGGGTCACAATAATTATTATTCACTTTCTCTGACCCTCAGAGTTTTTAAGTGAATGTAAAAGCAAACAAAAATACTGCAGGTATCTCTAACTACTCACAAAAGTCCCTTACCTACGATCACTCGAGAAATTTCACTTTCTCAATGCTGCTCGATCCAGCAGTTCGATTTGCTCCTCTAATACTCTCTGGAGCTGCATGTAAGACCCGAATTTAATTAAAATACGAAAATTAAATAAGAAAAGATGGGGAAAGTATGAAGGAAGTCGGGTTAAATTAATCCCGAACACTTGTAAGGGCAAAATGGTCAAAAGACCAAAGGTCGGTATAATTTCGATAAGAAAAATTTAATTAAAACATGGATTTAAGAAATCTTGGTCAATAAAGGTGAAATAAAGTTATATTGGGTTAAACTGATCAAGATATTAATTTATTGGAATTAATCGGGATTAATTGGAATTCTTAGTACGGAAAAATAATCTCGAAAATAATCAAAAAATATACCGAAAAGTCACCCGGGACAATATCCCAAAAAATACAGAGAAATTATACCCGAAAAAGGGTTAAAATATAATAAATAAAATAAATTAAATTAAATTAATTAATTTAGAATTAAATAATAATTTTAAGGGATATTTTGGATTTTTATAGAGTATTTTAAGGAATAGTGTAATAATTAAAATAAATAATAATAATGAAAAAAATTAATAAAAGAAATAAAAAAAGTGTCAGAAATGAAATCGCGAAACGCGAAAATGGAAACCCGCAAAACGGAGGCAGCTGACGAGGAGTCCGGCGAGCCGTCCGGCGGCCGATGGCCAGGCCAAGGTCGGCAAAAGAAAGAGGAGAGGCCGACGGTCTTCAGGCCACCGGTGACGCATGCCAAGGACGCCGAAATCCGACGAAAAACAAAGGAGAAGGCCGCGGGAAAGAGAAGGTCACCGGCGGCGAACGGCGGCGATCCGGGCGAAACCGAGGTCCGATTCCGAAAGCCCAGGCGATGGCGGTCCTTTCTGCACCGGTATCAACCGACGAAACGGCGGGAAACGCCGACGACGACGAAGAGAAAGAAGTGGGTCCGACGGCCGGGGAGAAGAGGCCGAACCGGTGGCGTTCCGGCGACCCCGACCGAAGCCGAGGCCAGATTCGAGATGCGGACAACCTCACGGAGCTGGTGGCGGTGGAAGCCGGCAGAGAACCGGCCGGCAAGGCCTTGAACCGGTGGTGAACCGACCAAACCGGGGTGAACCGACGGTCTGAACCGGTCCGAACCGGACTGAACCGGTTCAGCCAAAAAGAGAGGAAAAAAGGAAGAAAAAGGAAAAAAGAAAAAGAGGAAAAAATTGGGGAAAATTTCTGTGGTGCAATCGAGCTTCGGGTAAGTCAGTAGTGGTCGAAATTGACCCGATTTAAATTTCAGAGTATTTAATTTAATTAATTTTCGACTGGAAACTTACCCAGAAAATTATGAAATTATGTAGCTCGACAATTGGCATCAACGAGAGCTCGAGATAGCCTCGATTTGTGGATTAGCATGGAATCTCGGGTAAGTGACCCCTATTTATGACAATTACCTCGTTATGCGTGATATTGATTTAATTTCCGCATAAATTGAATTAAATTATGGAAATTTAGATAAATTGTCGTAAATATTAAATTTAGCTATTCCAGAATTAGAACGAGGCCCGATAAATTATTGGTGGGCCCAGTGAGCCCAATAGTCCTCGATAAAGTGAAAATTAAGTGGAAAACGGGCTTAAGGCCGATCAAGGCCCATTAAGGTGCAATCGGGTCCAATAGGAGTAAATGGGCCCAACGATTTAAATTAAGCCCAGAAAGTATTAAATACGATTAAATTGTATGTTATCTGACCTGAGGAATATTAATACGCAGTTCCGGGCATTTGATTGGGAGCATATCGGACTGCGCGACGAGATAACATTGGAAAAGAAAAGGTCAGACTCGACAGGAAAATAAGGTAAGGGAATTCTGCGGACTGCTAGAGGTAAACTTTACAAAATTTTAAATTTATTTGCAGTCATTTAAAAATTACCTGAAGGGTCTAGAGGTCAACTAATAATTTTAGGGCCCCGAATGGGTAAATTACCAAAATACCCTTGTTAAGGGTAAAATTTACAAAGTTAGGAAAAATTGGGAGGAGCAAGAACAAAAGGTTTATGCTCATTCTGGATGTGTTTTGAGGCATGCATGAGTAGGCTGGCTCACCTTGAAAGAAAATGCACAGCATTGCATACTTTCAATGTGATATTGTTTTGAAAACTGTTTTGAGGAAACAGAGTCGCCTACGTGTTTTTTTTTTTTGACGTGTGACGTGCTAGAGCTCAGCTCACACGATGTTATCGATTTGTGTGATGCACGCATTAGTGCTAGAGCGAGAGCTCGCACTAGAGTTTTACATGCATAGGTGCTAGAGTACAACTCGCGCCAGATTTCATATGCTTTTTCGAGGCAGGGTGCCAGAGTTTAACTCGCACCAGATTTTATAAGATTTTCATGTGATTTATATACAGAGTGCTGAGCATAGCTCGCACTAGTTTTACCAGATTTGTGGAGCAGCACTGTCTGCCCTTGGAGTCATCCAAAAGGCCCAACAGGCTCAAAAGACCTCTTAGGTGGGGTGAGAGTGAGGGATGAGGTTGGCGGCCTTGTGGAGATGTAAAGCGGGCTCTGCCAGTTTTACTTGATTGATGTGAGTGCTGAGCATCGCTCGCACTGATTTTATGAGAACATGCGATGAGCCGTGCTTGGAGCATCGGGTAGACTGTGTGTCACCGATTAAATAGGCTCGCACGTGCGTTTTGAGACATGACATGAGTAAGAGATATTATATGGGTTCACGGAGTACGATGTACCGTGCAAGTAGCATGGAGTACGATGTACCGTGTGGTATCTTCGGATACGGCATCTCCGGATGCAGCATCTTCGGATGCTTGGGATCGGATAAGACTGACGGGATGGATTGACCCACCTCCTGGGCGGTTCCCGATCATGGTAAGAACCCGCACACTAGGATCCGTGTAGCTGAGGAACTCCCGAGGACACATATGGCCATAGTCCTGGTTATTGCCGTTATACAGATATTGCCTCGTCTCGCATGTCGACGATTTCGATGATTTAAACTGGGTTTTTAAACTAAATTTGCATGATGGTATTTCCATGCTTTTCAAACCCACGTGTGATGTAAACCGTTTTCATGGTTTTGTGTGAGTCAGGATCACCTGCAGGAGGGGTCGAGTCCTGACTTTATTGTGAAAATTTTAATTGAGAAAGAAATGATTTGTAATAATTGCATGTTGATTTTCCGTGCAAATGTGTTTTACATAACATCATAATTCATATCATTTGTTTTAAAATGTGTGGAGAAAGGGTGGTTTATGCATGGCACCACGTTCATGTAGGTAGTATGGTTACCTACTTGTTCGTAAGATTGCCTTACTGAGCTTGATGTGCTCACCCCTTTCATTTTCTCCCACAGATAATCTCCAGCTGAAGTTGCGACGACTCAGTACTGCATTCCGGATATCCGCTGCTGCCCATCAACATAAGGTATATACACTTGTACATATTGTATCTACATAAGCATAGTACAGTAACATGTTTGTAAGCAACTTTAGGGGATGTATAAATATTGTAAACAATTATAAATGACTGGAGAAGAAATAAGTTAGATGGTAATTGAATGGTGGGACTGGCATTGACGCACAACCCAATTATTAGTGGAGTGTTGGTCACGATTCGAGGACAGGTAAGAATTTAAGTAAATAATAAAACGCGAAAAATTAACTCTGATTTTTAGGTAGTTTGGGTCGTGACATATAAAGGTGGTATCAGAGCAAAAATTGGTCTGATGTGTGTCAGTGTCAGTAATTAGGAAATTACATCCCCGTGTTACTATGCTTAGTTAGGTACAATAGTGTATATCGAGATGGGCTTGACTAAGAAATGGTTGAGAATGCAGGAATGCTTAATATGAGTCGCGTTAGATGAGATAGTGCACGAGGCAGAGGTCGTAGAGGTAGACCTAAGCCTGCTAGTCGTGCTGAGTTGACTTATAAGAATCGGGATGAGATTGAAATGGAAACTAATATTGAGCATGCCCCACTGAGTCCGACAGAGAGATCGGACAGTATTGAGACACGCTTCATGAGATTGGAGCGGAGTGTGGAGATTATTTTGAGGAGCTAATTGCTCAGATTATGAATGAGATTTGAGGGCGAGTCGGAGCATTGGTAGAAACCCGCTCGACCCATCTTAAGAGTTGATATGAGAAATATTTATAGATGTATTCTGATGATATGATATCTCGGTCATGAATTAGAGGAAATTATGGATAAAAGTCCTTACTCTGACCCAGTAGATTTGATTTATTGACGAGTATGGAAACTCGGTTGTATTTTTGGGCAGATATTACCTCGACACTATGAAAAGTGGCAGTCGAGATATCTAAAAGTTCATGAAAGGGCTCAGATTGTCAATTAGAGTCCAATTGGCCCGTGAGATATTATCTATATCGAGGCAGTGCGCAGACTTACAGTTGGGTAAATAAGAACATGAATTGCACGCCTCTGAGATTGGGGAAGGTAGTGAGGGCTGAAATAGAGACAGAAAAGAGAATCGAGAAATGACAAAGATGTTAAAATGGGAAAATGGTAATTGGTAAAAGATTTAATTTGACGAGTCATGGAGTAAGATAATTGGTAAGGCCCCAGTGCATCCAATTTTGGCGCTGTTGAGGGGCATTGTGATTGGAGAACCCCGACCTGCTACGAAGCAGTGTAGCAGTGTAAGCAGTGTGGGATGTGTGGTGGATACCACGGAAGGAGGGTCTATACTTACACTGTATTGATGAAAATGGCCGTTAAGTGTGGTAAGACGGACCATTGATCTTGATTGCTCAGAGTTGAGCGAGATTGCCCCACAGAAAAGTAAAGAGACAGAGAAAAACTGCAGTGGTATAGCTGCAACGAGAAGGGAGGCAATAGCCGAAAAGAAAAAAGAAAGTAATTTGTTGGACGAAGGTGAGAGGATGTCTTGGACTAGGACACTATTGATGTTTCATGGATGTGGTGTAAGATACCACACTTGTTATGAATAATGAAGTACATATGTTTATTGATCCTGGTGCCACACATTTATTCATACCGCCTTCATTCGCATATAAGTGAGTAAAAGGCATGAATGCCTACACCATTGGGCACAATACTGATAAATGAGTACCCTAATGGAGGAGGATTAATTAACGGAATATAGATATAGAGATTTTAAGTTAATAAAAAGGGGTGCGATAGTTGAAATTAAGGGAGCAAATGATAATACTTACGGAATGAGTAATGACAAGAGTTTTGTCATGATTGATATACGAAGGAGATGTGTTTTGATCCCAAATACAAGATGTATTGGAGTAAGAGATATATGCTAGGTAAGAACATCCTTACGATATGGAGTTATTAGGATTAAAGCAATTAGTAACGAATATAAATTGTAACCACATAGACTGAGATATAACGTAGTTGTGGTTAAGTCTAAAGGTTAATAAAGGTATTTCAAAATACCTTCCTGCCTGAAGACTTGACAGCGTCTAAAAGTATATATATATATAACCTATAACGGGAAATCGATCATCGTAATAAATATCTTTAGCATTAGGATACCTTTACTAAGACGATAAGAATTATTAAAATTCGACAAATCATAAGGTTAATATAGTAAAATTTAATAAGAGCCGTTAAGATAAGAAAAAGAAATGGCGCAGGTTAGTACCTGAAAATGTAAGCGGTTGAGAAGGATCTTATACGCTTATGCGTAAATGAGTCAAGGATTATATCGATTTGTAATCATCATTATCGATGATATGTTGGGCGTAGTTAAAGTCCAGGGCAAATTATAAGCAACAATTGAGAAATGGCTTTTACAAATGGGTTGCTGCGAGTTCAAAAAGGATATACTTGGTTGACACATTTAATTAAGAAAACGTGGTTTTTGGATGAGATGATAAATAAAATGATAGATGTGACATGGATTTCGGTGTAGTGAAGTATGAACTGACCACCGTGATTAATTTCACTATACCTAACAGCTCAAGAGGTTTTCAGTGAGTATGGATACCTCAAAATTATGAAGGAGCTGTGTATTGATGTATAATGGGAAGATAGTCAATTTTGGAGTCAAACAACTCTTTGATCATTAAATAAACTATCTGACCCATGATTTAAAGTTGGCAACAGTAATTGTACCGAGGATATGGTACTATTAGGTACACGATGAGGAATTGTGGATATGCACTGATCATAAAGCCCGAGTATCTGTTTTCACAGAAAGGGGCGAATATGAGAATACATAGTGGGTTAGAGCTTCTGAGAGAGTTGATTTATGAAAATTGTACCACCCAGGAAAGGCAAATGTGATGACTGATGTCTTGAGTAGAAAGAGCCTCGGGATGGTACCACATATGATGGTCAGGGAGCGTGAGCTGCTAGAGCAGTTGTGAACCTCGGTAGTGATGTGATCCCTTCTGATGATGACAGTGATTGGTATGATTATGTGATAGCTAGCCTGAGACTAGAACCGGATGAGAGTGCCCGGATTTGACAGGCTTAGCGTGATGATCGGCACGATGTCGATAATTTGGGTCAGATTTAGAAGGGTACAGTGACAGAGTTCACGGAGTATGATGATGAGTTACTGAGGAATTCAGAGACAATATAAGTACTCCCCAGGACCACAGTTGATGAGATAGTAATATTGTCAGAAGCTTACTCTTCGGGATATACAGTGCATACGGAAAGTAATAAAGATAGATTGAAATCTTAAAAAGGGTATTGGTGGTCAGATATGAAAAGAGATATGGTAGGGATTGTGAAAAAGTGCCTAGTATGTCAGCAGGATAAGGTGGAGTATTAAGAGTCTGCAGAGTTATTGCAGCCTCTACCTATATCGACACGGCACGAAAATGAAAGCAAGTCTCCATGAATTTTATGATGGGTTACAGAGGACCCAGGTGAATTACGAGGCTATGTGGATGATAGTCGATAGAGTGATTAAGTCTACCCACCTTTTGGTTATGAAATCCCCAAATACTCAGAGTATATATGAGGATTCAGGTATAAGGAAGATTGTGGAACATTAAGTAGCATTCCAGTGAGCATGGTATCATATAGGGATTCCCGCTTCACTTCCTACTTTGAGGAATATTTTTCAGGAAGCTATGGGAACCCGACTGAGTATTAGCACAGCTTTTCATCCTCAGACAGATGGTCAGTCAGAGAGGACTGTACAGGTTTTGGAGGATTCGATGAAAGCATGTGCCATTGATTTTATAAGCTCCTGGAAACGATCAGTTGATTTCTAATTAAAGTTGCCAATAACGACAGTTGGCAATTGAGTATCGGGATAACAAGATATGAGACAGTGTATGGCTGTAGGGGTTGTTCCCCAAATTGGATAAGAAAAAGTGGGTGACAGATAGAATCATTTTTGACTTTGGATAATAAGTCTCTGAGGATGTTTAGTTAAGAGTGAGAGATTAAGAACACCTCAGAGCAGATAGACAAGTATTGGAATTCACCCTTGGTGAATCAGTATGGGTGAAAGTTACTCGTCCTAAGAGAATAAGGACATAGCGAACTTTTGGAAGAAGGTAAATTGAGTTTTGCTGGATTGAATCTTTTGAGAGATTGGACAAGTGGGAGATAAGACCTGTAGGTTGGTGTTATCACCTGAATTAACAGGGACCCACAATGTGTCTCAGCTTTTTGATGCTTCGACAATACTATCCAGATCCAGCATAGGTGATCGATTATGAACTCCAAAAGTTCAGTTTAATGAAAATATAAGTATATTGTAAAGTTGATTCGGGCATTAAGCAGGAAAGAGAAAGTATTGAGGTTTAAGATGATCTCCCTAATTAAAGTCCTTTGGTAGTAATACACTCCGAAAAAGGTCACATAAGAATTTAAGAGTATGATACGATCGATGTACCTGGAGTTGTATATGGACTCATATGACTTGGTTCTAATTTGGAGGACCAAATTCCTTAAGTGGGGGAGAGTTGTAAGACCCGAATTTAATTAAAATACGGAAATTAAATAAGAAAAGATGGGGAAAGTATGAAGGAAGTCGGGTTAAATTAATCACGAACATGTGTAAGGGCAAAATGGTCAAAAGACCAAAGGTCGGTATAATTTCGATAAGAAAAATTTAATTAAAACATGGATTTAAGAAATCTTGGTCAATAAAGGTGAAATAAATTTATTTTGGGTTAAACTGATCAAGATATTAATTTATTGGAATTAATCGAGATTAATTGGAATTCTTAGTACGGAAAAATAATCTCAAAAATAATCGAAAAATATACCGAAAAGTCACCCGGGACAATATCCCAAAAAATACAGAGAAATTATACCCGAAAAAGGGTTAAAATATAATAAATAAATTAAATTAAATTAAATTAATTAATTTAGAATTAAATAATAATTTTAAGGGATATTTTGGATTTTTATAGAGTATTTTAAGGAATAGTGTAATAATTAAAATAAATAATAATAATGAAAAAAAATTAATAAAGGAAATAAAAAAAAAGGGTCAGAAACGAAATCGCGAAACGTGAAAATGGAAACCCGCAAAACGGAGGCAGCTGACCGAGGAGTCCGGCGAGCCGTCCGGCGGCCGATGGCCAGGCCAAGGGCCGAAAAAGAAAGAGGAGAGGCCGACGGTCTTCAGGCCACCGGTGACACACGCCAAGGACGCCGGAATTCGGCGGAAAACAGAGGAGAAGGCCGCGGGAAAGAAAAGGTCACCGGCGACGAACGGCGGCGATCCGGGTGAAACCGAGGTTCGATTCCGAAAGCCCAGGCGATGGCGGTCCTTTCTGCACCTGTATCAACCGATGAAACGGCGGGAAACGTCGGCGACGACGAAGAGAAAGAAGTGGGTCCGACGGCTGGGGAGAAGAGGCCGAACCGACGGCGTTCCGATGACCCCGACCGAAGCCGAGGCCAGATTCGAGATGCGGACAACCTCACGGAGCTGCTGGCGGTGGAAGCCGGCAGAGAACAGGCTGGCAAGGCCTTGAACTGCCAAACTGGGGTGAACCGACGGTCTGAACCGGTTCGAATCGGACTGAACCGGTTCAGCCAAAAAGAGAGGAAAAAAGGAAGAAAAAGGGAAAAAGAAAAAGAGGAAAAAATTGGGGAAAATTTCTGTGGTGCAATCGAGCTTCGGGTAAGTCAGTAGTGGTCGAAATTGACCCGATTTAAATTTCGGAGTATTTAATTTAATTAATTTTCGACTGGAAACTTACCCAGAAAATTGTGAAATTATGTAGCTCGACAATTGGCATCCAACGAGAGCTCGAGATAGCCTCGATTTACGGATTAGCATGGAATCTCGAGTAAGTGACCCCTATTTACGATAATTACCTCGTTATGCGTGATATTGATTTAATTTCTGCATAAATTGAATTAAATTATGGAAATTTAGATAAATTGTCGTAAATATTAAATTTAGCTATTCGAGAATTAGAACGAGGCCCGATAAATTATTGGTGGGCCCAGTGAGCCCAATAGGCCTCGATAAAGTGAAAATTAAGTGAAAAACGGGCTTAAGGCCGATCAAGGCCCATTAAGGTGCAATCGGGCCCAATAGGAGTAAATGGGCTCAACGATTACATTAAGCCCAGAAAGTATTAAATACGATTAAATTGTATGTTATCTGACCTGAGGAATATTAATACGCAGTTCCGAGCATTTGATTTGGAGCATATCGGACTACGCGACGAGATAACATTGGAAAAGAAAAGGTCAGACTCAACAGGAAAATAAGGTAAGGGAATTCTGCGGACTGCTAGAGGTAAACTTTACGAAATTTTAAATTCATTTGCAGTCATTTAAAAATTACCTGAAGGGTCTAGAGGTCAACTAATAATTTTAGGGCCCCGGATGGGCAAATTACCAAAATACCCTTGTTAAGGGTAAAATTTACAAAGTTATGAAAAATTGGGAGGAGCAAGAACAAAAGGTTTATGCTCATTCTGGATGTGTTTTGAGGCATGCATGAGTAGGCTGGCTCACCTTGAAAGAAAATGCACAGCATTGCTTACTTTCAACGTGATATTGTTTTGAAAACTGTTTTGAGGAAACAGAGCCGCCTACGTGTTTTTTTTTTTGACGTGTGACGTGCTAGAGCTCAGCTCACACGATGTTGTCGATTTGTGTGATGCACGCATTAGTGCTAGAGCGAGAGCTCGCACTAGAGTTTTACATGCATAGGTGCTAGAGTACAACTCGCGCCAGATTTCATATGCTTTTTTCAAGGCAGGGTGCCAGAGTTTATAAGATTTTCATGTGATTTATATACAGAGTGCTGAGCATAGCTCGCACTAGTTTTACCGGATTTGTGGAGCAGCGCTGTCTGCCCTTGGAGTCAGCCAAAAGGCCCAACAGGCTCAAAAGACCTCTTAGGTGGGGTGAGAGTGAGGGATGAGGTTGGCGGCCTTGTGGAGATGTAAAGCGGGCTCTGCCAGTTTTACTTGATTGATGTGAGTGCTGAGCATCGCTCGCACTGATTTTATGAGAACATGCGATGAGCCGTGCTTGGAGCATCGGGTAGACTGTGTGTCACCGATTAAATAGGCTCGCACGTGCGTTTTGAGACATGACATGAGTATAGAGATATTATATGGGTTCACGGAGTACGATGTACCGTGCAAGTAGCATGGAGTACGATGTACCATGTGGTATCTTCGGATACGGCATCTCCGGATGCAGCATCTTCGGATGCCTGGGATCGGATAAGACTGACGAGATGGATTGACCCACCTCCTGGGCGGTTCCCGATCATGGTAAGAACCCGCACACTAGGATCCGTGTAGCTGAGGAACTCCCGAGGACACATATGGCCATAGTCCTGGTTATTGCCGTTATACAGATATTGCCTCGTCTCGCATGTCGACGATTTCGATGATTTAAACTGGGTTTTTAAACTAAATTTGCATGATGGTATTTCCATGCTTTTCAAACCCACGTGTGATGTAAACCGTTTTCATGGTTTTGTGTGAGTCAGGATCACCTGCAGGAGGGGTCGAGTCCTGACTTTATTGTGAAAATTTTAATTGAGAAAGAAATGATTTGTAATAATTGCATGTTGATTTTCCATGCAAATGTGTTTTACATAACATCATAATTCATATCATTTGTTTTAAAATGTATGGAGAAAGGGTGGTTTATGCATGGCACCACGTTCATGTAGGTAGTATGGTTACCTACTTGTTCGTAGGATTGCCTTACTGAGCTTGATGTGCTCACCCCTTTCATTTTCTCCCACAGATAATCTCCAGTTGAAGTTGCGACGACTCAGTACTGCATTCCGGATATCCGCTGCTGCCCATCAACATAAGGTATATACACTTGTACATATTGTATCTACATAAGCATAGTACAGTAACATGTTTGTAAGCAACTTTAGGGGATGTATAAATATTGTAAACAATTATAAATGACTGGAGAAGAAATAAGTTAGATGGTAATTGAATGGTGGGACTGGCATTGACGCACAGCCCAATTATTAGTGGAGTGTTGGTCACGATTCGAGGACAGGTAAGAATTTAAGTAAATAATAAAACGCGAAAAATTAACTCTGATTTTTGGGTAGTTTGGGTCGTGACACTGCATATAACCATTTATCAGGTTAATTACACTTTTCCTACTGTATTTCACATTAAGTACAGTCTATTTCCCTTAATGGGCTTTAATAAACCTTAATGGGCCTAACTATGCCTTAAGCCCATTACCATTTTACTATTCATTTTCGTTGGGCCTATTGGGCTTATGGGCCCACCAACTCTTATTGGGCTTGTCCTAGACCCATTACATCACATTGGGCCTAAAATATTTGGGCTTGGCCTATTGGACCTCTCGGCCACATGCCATGGCCGAGAGCTCTCCATGCCGTCGGTCACACCATGGCATGGCGGCCATGTCCCTTTCCTTAGCCAATTCACTTAGGCAATTTCACAAACACTTGGTTGGCAACATTCTTAAACATCACATAGTTCATTTAGGCATTTTATCAAACACCTTGATTGCCAACTTAATACATGTATTAATTAATCAAATTGATTAATTCTAATTATGCCATAATCATTAACACATGTACATTAATCTATTTATGCCTTAAAATCACATGGGCATTCATCAATATTTCACTACTCACTCTCGGCCTCATCATAATCATAGTGATTTCATATGTTTCAAATTCTTAAACCATGTTGGCTCTACCGAGAGGGGGGTGAATCGGTTTTCTAGTGATGATAGCAAATTTTAATTTAATCCTATCTTAATTTGCAAATGTAAGTAAGCAATATAATAAAATTAAACAATTTAATGCAAGATAGGGAAGAGAGAAACAAACACAGTCGTTTATAGAGGTTCGGCCAACTCTTGCCTACGTCCTCTCTCCTTGACCTTCTTGTCAAGTGCTTTCTTTCCCTCTTTCAACAGAGTTACAATGTTCCTTTTACAGGTTAAGGAATAACCTCTCTACCCTTAGCAATACAGAAAAGTATTCACCCTTTTTACAATTTTCTCTTACTGAGGAACAATCCTCTTCTCTTTTAAGGTAAGGTTGAATACAAAATGAAGCTTTAAAGTGGGTAGGACAAAATACAGTTTCTGCACTTAAGCTTATACAATGAATCTCAATAAATGAGCTATGAAGACACAAGGAATGAAAGAATTAAAAGCTTGAGAGTGTTAGGAATGTGCAGCAATGGTCTGTCAATTCTCTTTGTCTTCAATGCTTGGTTAAATACTGAAGGATTGGTAGTTGGAGCATTAAATGCTGTTTTTCCTGTTGAAATTTTGCAGAACTAGCCGTTGGGTACCTCCAGTAGAGTGCCAGATTGATCTGCCATCTTGGCCAGATCGATCTCTTAGTTATAAATCCTGCAAGATTGAAGCACAAATACACAAGGAGATCGATCTCATAGGTTAGCAGATCGATCTGTTAGTTTGAAAATAATGGGTGAGATCGATCTGTCGAATAGGCAGATCGATCTCCTAATCTCTCTGTTTGAGGCAAGATCGATCTACAGATCGATCTGCCATGCAGTCTCGTAGTGGGGAGATCGATCTCTCAACAACACAGATCGATCTCCTTAGCTCTCTGACTTTGAGGAGATCGATCTCTTCCTTACCAGATCGATCTCTTAAGTTCTCTGTTTGAGTGTGGATCGATCTTCCAGATCGATCTACATTCTTATGCTCTTAAGGGAGATCGATCTCTTCCTAGACCAGATCGATCTCTCAACTCTAGCTTTAGCCAGATCGATCTCTTAACCCTTGCAGATCGATCTCACTCTACCTAAATCCCTTTGTAAAGGTTTAAGGCTTGGCAGATCGATCTCATACCTTCATGAGATCGATCTCTCATCAAGTAAAAACCCAGGAGATCGATCTCTCATAAGCCAGATCGATCTCTCATCAGCAGAACTCTAAGTTCTGGTACTGATAACCTCTAAACATGTTTTCATATCATCTTAATACTATTGAATTAACTTGTTTTGTCATTTCAAAATACATTAACTCAACAATCTCTCCCTTTTTGATATGAGAAAACTTATTCAAACAAACATGTTTAGTGAATTTGCAAAAAAACTCCCCCTTTTTGTGAGCTCCCCCTTTTTGTGAGCTTTTAACTTTGTTACTGACTTAACTCCCCCTCAATTTAATCATTCTTTTAAACGTTTACCACAACCACACACATGTTTTCTTCTCCCCCTTTTTGTCATATCAATAACACGAAAAGAGAATACTCATGGCATTTCAAAATGAACATTTTCATTAACACAACCAATAACAAGTCAAACGACATTTCATTCAAGCAAATTCATCACACATAACATCAAGTATCTTAAAATGATATAACTACACTAAATCAAAACACCTAAGGCCTATGGTGAGGGAGGAACACGATCCGAAAGATTCTCAACGTGCGTGCGTGTGACTTACAGCTCATCAAACATCGCCTCTTGAGTCTCCTGAACCTTATCCACTCTTTGGTGTAATTCCTCGAACATTCGCTGCTGAGATACAAAGCCTTCATCGATTTTTCTGTTGAGTTCACTGATCATTGTCATAATGATCTCCATGCCAGCAGGTGAGGATGGTGGTGCAGTAGGTGGAGCAGTTGAGGACGATGGTTCCTGAGCTGGTGCGGCAGGTGGTTTCACAGGCGCAGTGGAGGGATCTTCCTCCATAGCTTCAGTAGGCTGCTATTCCCTCTTTTTCTTCCAGTCGCCCCAGAAATCTTTGTAATATCCCATATGATGGAGGGTCCCGATGTTGAGGGCAATTCTCCGGTTTCACAGCTGCAGTCAACGCCAACTTGTTGGAGGAGATAGGCTAATGGTTGCGGAAAAATGATTGTGGTAGCTTGCCCACGCACGATCTTCAGCCAATCTTCATATATGAAACGAATGAGGTTGGGTTTTTGGTTTGTGGTGTGAATGTGATGGAGCCAGAAATGATCTAATCGCCTGACGGTTGAATGACGGGTACCGAAAGGAAGGAGATTCCAAGAAATTATGAGGTGGAGTAACCGAAGGTGCATCGGTAGGTCACTCGCTTTGTCCCCAGGGAGATCAAACTCTAAGGAGACTTCCTCATCCTCATTAGTCAAACCTTCATTTTTCATGTGAAAGGCTTGAGCTAAGATATCGGGGTCTATTGGAATGGTCTTACCCATGACATAGGTTTTGAACCCATGAATTTTGCAAGTGTCATCAGGGTCAAAGATGAGTTCGGCATTGGAAAAGAATGCCCGAACGAGATTTGGAGGGACGGGAGTGTTGATTTTCAAAAATGACATCCAACCAAATTCCTCATATTTTGACACGTATGGAAAATCATTGCGATTGAGGAAAGAAAACTCTATAGTCCGCCAATGCTTAATTGGCATGGTTGAGAAGTACTCTTCGTATCGCTTCCTTTTTGTAGGTGTTTTAAAACACCTATTGAAGGAAGCAATGGAAGCGGAAGGAGTGGGTTGGGAAGATGAACCAGCCTCTACATTGGTTCTAGGAGGTTTATGTCCTACTGTCTTAAGCCTAGGCATGATTCTAGACTCGAGAGATGTGCTAACTAGATTCACAATTGAAAAAATCAATGAAACAGTAACTAGTTTTGCCCTAGAAACACAATGAACACAAATCTAAGAAAATTTTTAAGAAAAAAGTAAGAAATGTTGGTTACAATATCGAAAAATGACACGGAGATGCAAGGAGGACCGTACGGAGATCGATCTGAGGAGGAATCGAAGGAGGAGATGCGAGGGAATTTCGAAATTTGAAGATTGGGTTTTGTGAAATTTGGGAAATTTTCGCGAGTTTTTATACTCCAGGGCACAGGAGATCGATCTGTCGAGGCGACAGATCGATCTGTCACTTCCAGAAGCCAAGAGAGATCGATCTGTCGAATGGACAGATCGATCTGTTCGCAAACAGATGCTTAAGGAGATCGATCTGGTATATGCACAGATCGATCTTCAGTTTAACAGAGGCTTAGAGAGATCGATCTGCCAAATGCATGGATCGATCTTCTGAATGCGGAAGTTTGAAGAGATCGATCTTATGGTTAGAAGATCGATCTGCTTAGCTTAACCTTGATGATTTAGGCTTGTTGGAAGTATGGAGATCGATCTATATTGCAAGGAGATCGATCTCTCATCCTTATTGCCAGAAAATCTTTGCAAAAACTCTTTTAAAATCAACTTGAAACCAAGATTTTTGAAACACAAAAGTCTTAAGGGATATTCATGAGTCCTAATTCACCTCTAAGGATACAAAACCTATCTCTATCAAGGGGTTTGGTGAATATATCAGCTATTTGATGTAGAGTGTCAATGTACTCTAAAATTATATCCCCTTTTTGTACATGGTCTCTAAGGAAGTGATGTCTAATTTCTATGTGCTTGGTTCTTGAGTGTTGGATAGGATTTTTAGATAGATTAATGGCACTGGTATTATCACATTTAATTGAGACTTGCTTCATGTCAATACCATAATCTCTCATTTGTTGTTTAATCCACAACACTTGAGCACTACAACTACCAGCTGCTATATATTCAGCTTCAGTTGTGGACTGAGCCACACTGTTTTGTTTCTTAGAGAACCAAGAAATTAACCTATTTCCTAAGAATTGGCAAGTACCTGAAGTACTTTTCCTATCTATTTTGCATCCTCCAAAATCAGCATCTGAATATGTATGAAGGGTAAAAGTTGAGTTTTTGGGGTACCAAAGTCCTAGTGAGGGAGTGTCTTTGAGGTATCTAAAGATCTCTTAGTTGCCAATAAATGTGATTCCCTAGGAGAGGATTGAAATCTAGCACAAAGGCATACACTATACAAAATATCTGGTCTACTTGCAGTTAAATAAAGCAATGAGCCTATCATAGACCTATAAAGTTTAGTGTCTACACACTTACCTCTTTCATCTTTATCAAGCTTGATGTTGGTGCCCATTGGAGTGGCTTGAGGTTTGCAATTGTCCATTCCAAATCGCTTGAGCAAGTCCTTGGTATACTTTGCTTGATTGATGAAGGTTCCATCCTTTGTTTGCTTCACTTGAAGTCCCAATAAGAATGTGAGTTCTCCCATCATGCTCATCTCAAATTCTCCTTGCATGATCTTAGCAAACTCTTGGCATAAAGACTCATTAGTTGAACCAAAAATAATGTCATCTACATACACTTGTACAACTAGTAAATCCTTATTTTTATTCTTAATGAATAAGGTGGTATCCACTTTTCCTCTTGAAAATCCCTTTTCTATTAAGAATTTTGACAACCTTTCATACCAAGCTCTAAGAGCTTGTTTTAACCCATAAAGTGCCTTAGATAATTTAAAAACATGTTCAGGAAATTCATGATTTTCAAATCCGGGAGGTTGCTCAACATATACTTCTTCATTAATGAAACCATTTAAGAATGCACTCTTTACATCCATTTGATATAACTTGAAGTTTTTATAACATGCAAAGGCAAGTAACATTCTTATTGCCTCTAATCTAGCTACCGGTGCATATGTTTCATCATAGTCTATGCCTTCCTCTTGTCTATAGCCTTGAGCAACTAGCCTAGCCTTATTCCTTATGATCACACTATTTTCATCCATCTTGTTCTTGAATATCCATTTAGTTCCAATTATAGAGTGATCACTAGGTCTAGGAACTAGTTTCCATACTTTGCTTCTCTCAAATTGATTTAATTCTTCTTGCATTGCTAGGAACCAATTATTTTCATCTAAGGCTTCATTGACATTCCTAGGCTCTATTTGAGATACAAAAGCTATATATTGGCACATATTCCTTAGTGATGATCTAGTTCTAACTCCAAGAGTTGGATCTCCTACTATTTCACAATCTTTTACATATCCTAACTCTCTTGGTGCTCTAGGTTTTCTTTCTAAAACCTCTATTTCTTCTTCATCTTCTTTATTCAAGTCAAGCTTTTCTAGAAAGTCATCTTCTAAGCCTTCATCAAATATTCCAACATTTTCATCATTGGTTGAATCTTTAGATACATTATTTGATTCATCAAATATAACATGAATAGATTCTTCAACCATTAATGTTCTTTTGTTATAAATTCTATAAGCCTTTGAATTCAATGAGTATCCTAGGAATATTCCCTCATCACTCTTGGCATCAAATTTTCCTAAATTATCTTTCCCATTATTTAGAACAAAGCATTTGCAGCCAAAAGGATGGAAGTAACTAATGTTAGGCTTCTTACCTTTGTAGAGCTCATAAGGAGTCTTCTTTAGCATGGGTCTAATCATAGCTCTATTAATTATATAACATGATGTGTTTATAGCTTCAGCCCAAAAATACTTTGGTAAGTTATTCTCACATAACATGGTTCTAGCCATTTCTTTCAACGTTCTATTTCTCCTCTCAACTACACCATTTTGTTGTGGTGTCCTAGGGGCTGAAAAATTATGGCTAATTCCTTGATCATTGTAATACTCATCAAATCCTATATTTTCAAATTCTTTGCCATGATCACTTCTAATACTAGTTATTGTATATCCTTTCTCATTTTGAGTAATTTTTGTATAGGCTATGAATTTTTCTAAGGCTTCATTTTTTACTCTTAAGAAGAACACCCATGTGTACCTAGTGTAATCATCAACTATTACAAATCCATAGTGTTTCCCACCTAGGCTAGTTGTTCTAGTTAGTCCAAATAAATCTAAGTGAAGTAATTGGGGAGGCCTAGTGGTGGATACAATATTCTTAGGCTTAAATGTTATCCTTTTGTGTTTTCCTTTAACACAAGCTTCACATACTTCTTCATGATCAAAGGATATCTTGGGTAAACCTATAACTAGATCCTTTCTAGCTAGCTTAGATAGCACACTCATGCTAGCATGACCTAGTCTTCTATGCCATAACCAAGATTCCTTTTTATTGTCTACCATTAAGCATATATTTTCATTTTTGAGTTCATTAAGATAGACAATATATATATTTCCTTGTCTATGACCTAGAAAAAGAACTTTATTTGACTTAGGATCTATAACATTACATTTCATGCAATCAAAAATTACTTTGTAACCTTTGTCACAAAGTTGACTTATGCTTAGTAAGTTGTGCTTTAAACCTCTAACAAGTAATACTTTTTCTAAAGAGAAATGATCATTACCTATTGAGCCACTTCCTTCAACTTGGCCTTTGGAGTTGTCCCCAAAAGTGACTTCTCCACCAACTTTTGATTTGAAAGAATTGAAATGGCTTCTATCACCCGTCATGTGCCTTGAGCATCCACTATCTAAGTACCATGCTTCTTTTGTTTTAACTTTGTGGCTATGCTCAATCACCTACAAAAAATCAAACTCAAGTCTTAGGTACCCAAATTTTCTTGGGTCCTTTGAGGTTAGTAAATGCAATTCTTGATCCCATTGGGATCCATTTTGCTAATGCATTAACATCCTTTGAGTGAATTACTTCTTTTGGAATCCATATCCTTTTTACTATTTTTCCTTTAAGATTCCTCATTTTTATATTACAATTATGTGATGCATGTCCCTTTCTATTGCAATATGAACAAGTAGTTGCAGGTTTATTCATGCTCTTCCTAGTAATAAAACTTTTAAGATGGGTCTCCCTACTCTTAGCATTATATCCTAAGCCATTTTTGTCAAAGAATGCCCTTTGGGTCTCTAGCATGCTATCTAACTTTTGTTGACCCATGTGGAACCTATTAAATGAATTATGTAGATTCCTATTTTTCTCTTTAAGGTCACAAATTTCTAGATTTGAAATCTCTATTTTCTTTTCACATTCTAATTTATCCAATTGCAATGTTTCATTTTCTTTTCTCAATTTGGATATTATCTTTTTATATTTCATACTCATAGATTCATACTCTAATGCAAGATCATCAAATGCATCTTGCAATTCATCAAAAGAATATTCATTGAGGCTTGAAGTTACCTTTTCATCCTCAATGGCCATGAAGCACAAGTTGGCAATGTCCTCATTTGATTCATCATCGGAGCAGTCACTGTCGCTCCATGTTGCCACCATTGCCTTCTTTTTATGGAACCTATCATTGGACCTTTTAAGAAGAGGGCAGTTAAATTTTATGTGTCCCGATTTTTTACATTCATAACACACAATAGAGTCTTTTCTACCTACTTCTTCTTGGTCTCTCTTAATGTTTCTCCTATTGCTACTACTAGCTCTCATTCTCATGAACTTGTTAAATCTTTTGGCAAACATTGCCATCTCAAGATCCTCTTCACTACCACTCTCATTTTTAATCTCCTCTTGAGCAGTAGATTTTAGAGCAACTCCCACTTTCTTGGGTGGCTCTTCATTTCTTCTAAGTTTCATCTCATAAGTGAGCAAAGATCCTATCAATTCATCTAAGAACAATGTATGAGGATCCTTAGATTCCTCAATTGCAGTCACTTTAGTTTCCCAAGATTTAGGTAAGCTATTTAAAATTTTCTTTACCATTTCAATATTAGAATATATTTTTCCTAAAGACTTTAATCCATTAATTACATCTGTGAATCTAGTGAATATATCACTAATTGATTCTCCTTCCTTCATTCTAAAAAGCTCATAATCATGTGTGAGCATACCTACTTTTGTCTCCTTCACTTGGGTTGTACCCTCATGAGTTATTGCCAATTTGTCCCAAATTTGTTTGGCATTATCACACCCGAAGACTCTATTGTATTCATTAGGACCTAAGGCACAAAATAATGTGTGCATAGCTTTGGCATTTAGCTGAGCACACTTAATATCATTTGAGTCCCATTCATCTTCTTCTTTAGGGATATCTCTTCCCTCTATTCTCTTTGTAGGGATTTGTGGTCCTTTAACTATAATTCTCCATACTTCATAATCATTTGCTTGAATGAATAACATCATCCTAGTCTTCCAATAAGCATAATGCTCTCCATTAAACATTGGAGGTCTAACCGTAGAGTACCCCTCTCCTACCAAACTAGTAGCTACATTGTTATGAGTCATTTGATCGTTTTTAACTCTTAGGAAGTTGTTCCTATGTGATTAAAGAGTCCTAGCTCTGATACCAATTGTTGGCTCTACCGATAGGGGGGGTGAATCGGTTTTCTAGTGATGATAGCAAATTTTAATTTAATCCTATCTTAATTTGCAAATGTAAGTAAGCAATATAATAAAATTAAACAATTTAATGCAAGATAGGGAAGAGAGAAACAAACACAGTCGTTTATAGAGGTTCAGCCAACTCTTGCCTACGTCCTCTCTCCTTGACCTTCTTGTCAAGTGCTTTCTTTCCCTCTTTCAACAGAGTTATAAAGTTCCTTTTACAGGTTAAGGAATAACCTCTCTACCCTTAGCAATACAGAAAAGTATTCACCTTTTTTACAATTTTCTCTTACTGAGGAACAATCCTCTTCTCTTTTAAGGTAAGGTTGAATACAAAATGAAGCTTTAAAGTGGGTAGGACAAAATACAGTTTCTGCACTTAAGCTTATACAATGAATCTCAATAAATGAGCTATGAAGACACAAGGAATGAAAGAATTAAAAGCTTGAGAGTGTTAGGAATGTACAACAATTGTCAATTCTCTTTGTCTTCAATGCTTGGTTAAATACTAAAGGATTGGTAGTTGGAGCATTAAATGCTGTTTTTCCCGTTGAAATTTTGCAGAACTAGCCGTTGGGTACCTCCAGTAGAGTGCCAGATCGATCTGCCATCTTGGCCAGATCGATCTCTTAGTTATAAATCCTGCAAGATTGAAGCACAAATACACAAGGAGATCGATCTCATAGGTTAGCAGATCGATCTGTTAGTTTGAAAATAATGGGTGAGATCGATCTGTCGAATAGGCAGATCGATCTCCTAATCTCTCTGTTTGAGGTAAGATCGATCTACAGATCGATCTGCCATGCAGTCTCGTAGTGGGGAGATCGATCTCTCAACAACACAGATCGATTAGCTCTCTGACTTTGAGGAGATCGATCTCTTCCTTACCAGATTGATCTCTTAAGTTCTCTGTTTGAGTGTGGATCGATCTTCCAGATCGATCTACATTCTTATGCTCTTAAGGGAGATCGATCTCTTCCTAGACCAGATCGATCTCTCAACTCTAGCTTTAGCCAGATCGATCTCTTAACCCTTGCAGATCGATCTCACTCTACCTAAATCCCTTTGTAAAGGTTTAAGGCCTGGCAGATCGATCTCATACCTTCATGAGATCGATCTCTCATCAAGTAAAAACCCAGGAGATCGATCTCTCATAAGCCAGATCGATCTCTCATCAGCAGAACTCTAAGTTCTGGTACTGATAACCTCTAAACATGTTTTCATATCATCTTAATACTATTGAATTAACTTGTTTTGTCATTTCAAAATACATTAACTCAACAAAACATATACCAATATACTTAAAATCATTCATACATTAACATATATGAATTTGAAAACTTGAAAATATACCTAGTATTTGTGTTCACACTTGGTCGAAACTTTGGAGGCTCACGGTTTGCACTCTATGGCTCCTTGATAGTCAATTCCAACATATGTCACTCTCCTTTCAATTTGGAACAACTTTCCTGAAGAATGCAAGTTCCAAATATGCCTAATTCCTAGTGATTTCTAGTGAGAGAAAGCTTGGATAAATGTATTTCAATGGTTTCTTCTTCTAGCCGAGAATGGTGTGGTGAAGATGACAATGGTGTGGCTGATTTTTTAAGCCATTTACTTAGCCATTAAGCCTTACTTTCCAGCCATTAAACTTGACTTTCTAAGGCTTAGTTATGAGTCACATAATGAGTCACCTAATGAGTCATAGTTAGCTTTAACTATGGTTAGATATTTATTTAATGGGCTTTCCAATTGGGCCTCTCGGTTTGGGCTTTCTTAATGGGCTTTCGGGCGAAAAATTTTACTATACCTCGGGCCTTTTATTGTCTCAATATTTAGCCTATCAATTGTTCCAACAATTCGGTCTAAGGGACCTAAGAATTTCGATCTATGTTTAGTATACCTTAATGGGCTTTAAAATCTTCACTTTAGGCCATTACGTTTTTAACAATAAAATTAAATCTGGAATCCTTCCGAATAAATTTTCCTTACTTTCGGAGATAATTATCTTGTATTCTGACCAAGAATATTTTTCCCTAATTTTTTTCTCCATACTTGGGTTAATTTCTATCCATGATTAGTTAACTATGGTAAAAGTCCACTTTTCCTAACTATAGTTGACTTTTTCCTTAACCATTGATCATGTTGACTTTTTTTCAAAATTTCAACAGTATCATATCTTATGTCTTACACTCTCATCTTTACGTTTCAACCGTTCCCGGTAGATAATTTCACCCGAAACACCTTAACTTGCTAAAAAGGTCAATTTTACCCTTTTTAGCTTTTATTCTCGTTCTCTGTGTTCGGAACTAAATTAAACTGACTTTCCTTCATGAGCCCTCTATATTTTCTCAATTTAAGTTCTTATTTTCAGTCATAATGATTCAGATCCACTCGGTTTAGCCTGTGACTCTTATAGCTCACAATAGGCTTTTTATGTGGCTTCTGCGTGTTAAATAATTTTACTAACACTTTAAATCTAGTAAATACTCTTCTTATGATTCAACTATAATAATAGAGTGTTCATACACATAGGAATCATAAGGTACTGGCTACATAAAATGCAGGTCTGACATGTTGTGAGAAATAAGAACTAATAATATATCATTAATTATCTAAGATTTTTCGTAACAAGTTTTAATGATTATTAATTTAATTATTTAGGATGCATAAATTTAATTAAATATAATGGTCCAATACTAGAGTTAAATTGTTAAGTTCTTAAATTCAATCAAGATGTAAGACCCGATTTTAATTAAAACACGAAACGAAAAATGCAAAAGGATTGAAATGAAATTCCCGAACACGTGCAAGGGTAAAACGATCAAAAGATCGAAATTAGGTATTTATTGTGATAAGAAAATTTAATTAAAAATATGGGATTGAGAAATCTTGATCAATAATGAAGAAATAATTAAATTTCGTGTTAAATTGATCAAAATATGAATTTATTAGAATTAACCAAAATTTTCACCTAGGGAAATAATCCCAAAAATTATCGAAAATTATACCGGAAGGACGAAATAATACCGATTAATTCATTTAATTGGTTAAATGAATAAAATATAATTTTTTAGATATTTTGACAAAATAATAATATAATATTAATAATAATAATAATAAAAAAAAAGTGAAAATCACGAAACGCGATTTTTTGGGAAAACGAAGCAGAAGGCCAAGGCTGCCTTACCCAACGCCGACCACCGGCAACCAACCTAGAGGAGCGACCGACGAGGGGGAAGGTAGCCGAGCCACCAGCAACCCGAACGGGCTGACGAACATGACAATCGGCAGTCGAATGGGGAAGAAAGCGAACCAAGGGAGAAAAAGGAAATCAACGGCAATCGGCGTCGATCTAGCCCCAACTTGCCATAGCCAAGGGTTCCCCAGGTATAGGCGACGCGATCGGTGGTGGCCACAGCCGGAGAAACGGTCGGCAACGCCCTCAACGACGGCCAAACAAAAACGGTACCGACGGCGAGGAGAGAACATGCCGGACCGACCACTTTTCGGCGACCTCGGACGAAATCAAGACCAGATCCGAGCTGTGGATGACCCCGCGAAGTTGTTGGTAGTGAAAACTGATGGAGAACCGACCGACAAGGCACTGAATCGGTTGAACCGGACTGACCGGTGGTCTGAACCGGGTTGAACTGGACCGAACCAGTTCAGCCAAAAAGAAAAGGAAAAAGAAGAAAAAAGAGAAAAAGAAAAGAGGAAAATTAAGAAAAATTTCAGTGATGCAATTGAGCTATGGGTAAGTCGGTAAGCAGTTGAAATTGATCGATTTAAATTTCAGAATATTTAATTTGATTAATATCCGACTGAAAGTTTACCCGGAAAAATTATGTAATTGTGTAGCTCGATAATTGACGTCAAACGAGAGCTCGAGATAGCCTCGATTTGCATACTATCATGGAATCTCGGGTAAGTAAACCTTATTTATGACAATGTACATCGTTATACGTGTTAGATAAATTACGAATTTAATTTTCGCATAAAATGAATTAAATTCTGGAAGTTGAGATAAATTATCGTAAATAATTTATTAAGCGATTTGAGAGTTTAGAACGAGACTCAATAAATACTGATGGGTCCAATGAGCCCATTAGGCCTTGATAATGTGAATAGTCAGTGGAAAACGGGCTTAAGGTCGATTAAGGCCCATTATGGTGCAATCGGGCCCAAGATGGGTAAACGGACCCAATGATTTAAATTAAACCCAGAAAAATATGAAATACAATTAATTGTATTGTATTTGACCTGATGAATATTTATCCGCAGTTTCAAAGATTGGATTCAGAGCAAATCGAACTACGTGACGAGTCATCAGTGGAAAGGTCAGACTGTACAGAAAAATGAGGTAAGGGAATTGTGTGAGTAGCTAGAGGTAGCTACGCGTACTTTAAATAGCTTTTGTATACACTGAATATGTATGTATACATTGATATTGTACAAAGGTCCTAAAAATGGTTTAAAGATTTTAAGGACTTGAAATAAGAAAAGACTATTTTACCCCTATTAAGGGAAGTCCACCTAAGGATGGTGAAAGCATGACATGCATGAAATGCATGATTTAAGGAATTTTTTGGGTTTTTAAGCAAAGTAAATCGATAGATTGCCCAATAATTGCATAAATTTCACAAGATAACACTACGTAAGTGTTATTTATATTTAAATGAAATTTCTTTGGAAAATAGGCCAACTATCAAGTTTATATGGAAACAGATAGTGCTGGCGCATAGCTCACACCACATCTGAGTTTGTGAGTGTGCATAAAATGTGCTTGAGCAGTTGCTCGCATCGACTTGTGTGACATCATATGCATGAAATGTGCTAGAGCGGTTGCTTGCACTGATTTCACTAATGTGAAATGCATGAGAGATGCTGGAGCCTAGCTCGCACCCTGTTTTGACGGTTCTGACTGTTTTGACTAAATATGCAAAAAAAGGTGCTGGAGCGATTGCTCCCACTAGTTTTAATGATTTGAGATGCATGAGAGGTGTTGGAGCTTAGCTTGCATCCTGTTTGATATGACAATTGCACAAAGCCATGCTGGAGTGTAACTTGCACGAGATTTGATTTATTGATGCATAACACCGTGCTGGAGCTAGCTCTCTCATGATTTTATATGGATTTATAACTCATTTTAAAAACATACTGTAGTACTACTCGTACGCAGATTTTACTGATTTTTTATGAAACCGTGCTAGAGCTTTGCTCACACGAGATTTTTTGATATCATGAATATGCATGGGGCCGTGCTTGAGCTTTGCTCGCACAAGGATTTATATGATATGCATATAGCCGTGTTGGAGCCTCATGTAGACTGTGTGTCATAGTGAGATGATATACTCACACGTGCATACTGAGACAGAGATGATATGGGTGGATAAGACCTATTACAGGCACCCCTGACTAAGCTTGGGTTCACAGAGTACGTTGTACCATGTATGTCACGTGGAGTACACTGTACCGTGGGAATTATTGGAGTGGAGTGGCATTAGCCACGAGGTAGCAAGCCCTACCCTCGCAATCCTGATGTTAGGCTGTTCTAGCGGGTAGGACCGAACCACCTCTCGTGATACCCCGCACATTAGGTACCGTGTTGCCAGGGATCACTAGGTTATGGCCATAGTCCTTGTTGTTACTGATAGTCATCTACATGTCTCACATTATATAACTATTGGTCGATAGACCAGGGTAGACCCGAGGGAGGGGTCAGGCCCCTGATTTTATGATTTTCTACTATGCTAATATATGTTTTAGAGGATTTTATGATTTGTGACCCTGAAAGAAGGGTGGTTTTATAACCGAAGTTTTATAATGAATTTTAATGAATTGTTTTATGAGATGATTGACCCGAAAGGGTTAGTTTATACTGCAGTTTTAATGAAATGATTTGAATACAGTAGCATGATAATGTTTTCCATGCTTTCATTTCAAATTCTTGATTTGTCTTACATGACATGAAAGAATGCATGATTTTGATTAAATTCATGCTAAGTATGATTTACTGATGTCACATAAAATGCCATTGATACATAAGTAGTATGAATGATATATGCACGAACAGTTTTATAAACTAAGTCATTGATGAAATACATGATTTTGTGCTTGAGATTTTAATGAAAAGAAATGAATTTTAAAGGCATGGCATTATGAGCATGTAGATAGTGGACCTATCTACTTACTTACACAATTGCCTTACTGAGCGTGTGGTTTGCTCACCCACTTATTTTCTCATCTTTTCAGAGCACTTGTAATTGTTAGTGAGCGGCTAATGACTTGCATTCTTAGTATCCGCTGCTTCCCATCGAGAGACAGGTATACACATTTGTATAGTTTTGTATCTAAATATGTAATGCACAGTACTGTAAACAGATATGATGTCAGGGATGTAATGTTATGTAAATACCATTGTATATGTTTTTAGTTAAAGTCAAAAGATAGTAAACTCTGATATGTGAATGTGATGATGAAAATGGAATGGTAAATAGGTGAGAGGTGACTAACACCGAATCATAGCCCAACTGTTTATAGGATGGTCACGATGAGAGAAAGGTAAGAATTAAATAATAAATGAAAAATTAAAAAATTTACTCTTATTTTTAGGTATTTTAGGTCGTGACAAGTTTAATGGTATCAGAGCTTGAGTTGGCCTGATATGAGTCGGTGTTAGTGGTTAAGGAAGTGTACATCCCCATGTGCTATGCATTGTTCAGATACAATTGTGTATATCGAGATGGAAGTGCAGCTAAGAATGTGGTTTTGAATACAAGAATAGACTAATTAACTGATAGCCGCTATGACAGAGAGGCGAGTACACGAGCTCGAGGCCGTAGAGGTAGGCTTAAGAGTCATACTGAGTCACCACATGAGACTCAAGATGAGATTGAAGTGGAGGCTGATGTTGAGCTTGCCCCACAGTGTCCGATAGAGAGATCAGACAGAGTCTGACAGAGAGACCGGACAGTATTGAGACATGCTTCGCGATACTGGAGCGGAGTGTGGAGAATATTACGGAGCTAATTGCTCAAAGTATGTATGGGATTTGAGGGCGAGTCGAAACATTGGTGGAAGTCCGTTCAACCCATCTTAAGAGTTAGACATCCATAATGGACATGAAAAAGTAATTCTAGATGTATTCCGGTGACAAAATATACTAAACACTGCTTAAAGAAAATTGCAGATAAAATTATTTACTCTGACCCAGAGGAACATGTTGATTGACGAGTATGAAACTCAGTTTATATTCCTGGGTAGATATGACTCCGACACTATGAACAGTATGAGTAGAAATGTCTGAAAGTTCATGGAAGGGCTCAGATTGTCAATTAGAGTCCGATTGGGCCGTTAGATATCACTACCTATGTCGAGGCAGTACGCAAACTACAGTTGTGTGAATAAGATCATGAGTTGCATGCCTCTGAGATTGAGAAAGGTAGTAAGGGCTGAAATAGAGACAAAAGAGAATAGAGACTGATAGAGATGTCAGAATGGAAAAAAAAGTAGTTTGGTAAAATATTAGAGCTGATGAGTCATGGGGTACGATGATTGGTAAAGCCCCAGTGTATCTAATTTCAACACTTCTGAGGGGTATTGTGATTGGAGGACCCCGACCTGCTCCATAGGAGTGTAAACAGTGTAGAATATATGGTAGATACCATGAAAATAAGATGTTAGATAAGGGCGAGTGTATGCCTTGGACTAAGACACTACGATGTTTCATCTGATGTGGTGTAAGATACCACACTGGTTGTGAATAATGAAGTAATTATTTTCATTGATCCTGGTGTCACGCATTTATTCATACCGCCTTCAGTTGCTTATAAGCTAGGAAAAGATGTGAAGCCTGTACCCTTAGGTAAGATGATGATAGTTAGCTGATTTTCACTAACTGAATATGGGTATAGGGCTTGTAAGTTTAAAACGGGGGAAAAAGGATACATCAGCTGATTTTATTCAATGGAATATAAATTGCGGCCAAGGATAAGAGGAGGATATATCCACAACCAGTCCATGTGGTCAAGTCTAAGGGTTAATAAAAGTATTTCAAAATACTTCCCCTCCTGAAGACATGACAGCATCTAGAAGCGCACACATAACCTATAAATTGAAATCGATAGTCGTAATATATACATGTAAAATTTGAGTACCTTTGCTGGTACAATAAAGAAATATAGAATTCGAGTAATCATGAAGGTTTAAGAATTAAAATTTTATAAAAGTCGTTAATATAAGAAAAAGGAAATGATGCGGGTTAGTATCTTGAACGGAAGCGATTTTGAAAGGACATTATACGTTTATGCGTACATAGGTCAAGGATGGGTGATTGAAATATTTAGTGGAACTTAACTACGATGAGGTATTTAAACCTTACCTGGATCGATTGGTTGTCATCTTTAGCGATGATATTTTGATGTATTCGAAGTCCAGGGAAGAGCATGAGTAGCAATTGGAAAACTGTCTTACAGAAAAGTGTTGAAAGTTTCTCGAAATTGGCTGCTCAGTTGACATTTATCGTTCGGAAAAAGATTGCATTCGAGTGGGATGATAAGTATGAAAATAGCTTCCGTGAGTTTTGGTATATTGAAGTAATAAACTGACCACCGTAATTATTCTCACCATAACCAATAGCTCAAGAGGTTTCAGTGTGTATGGATACCTCAAATTAATGAGTGGGCTGTGTATTGATGTAAAATGGGAAGATAGTCGTTTATGGATCCAGATAGTTCAAGGATCATGAGAGAAACTATCCGACCCATGATTTAGAGTTGACAGCCGTAGCGTTTACACTAAAAGTATGGCGCCACCACTTATATGGTAAGAAATTTTGGGTATGCACTAATCGTAAAAGCCTCGAGTATCTGTTTTCACAAAAAAGAGTCGGATATGAGATAACCAAGAGGGTTAGAGCTTCTAATAATTATGATTGTGAACATTGTACCACCCAGGAAAGGCTAATGTAATGGCTGATGCCTTGAGCAGAAAGAACCTCAGGATGGTATCACATATGATGGTCAGGGAGCGTGAGCTGCTAGAGCAGCTGTGAGCCTCAGTAGTGATGTGATATCTTCTGATGATGACAGTGATTTTGTGACAGCTAGCCTGAGGTTAGAACCGAATTTGAGTGATCGGATTTGCCAAGCTTAGCATGATGATCGGCATGGTATCGATAGTGTGGGTCAGATTTAGAAGGGTATAGTGACAGAGTTCACAGTGAGTGATGATGACTTACAGGGGTTCAGAGATAGTATAAGTACTCCCCACGACCACAGTTGATGAGATAGTGTTATTGTCAGAAGCTCACTCTTCAGGATATACAGTGCATCCGGGAAGTAATAAATATATCGAAATCTCTGAAAAGGGTTTTGGTGATCAGATATGAAAAGAAATATTGTAGAGTTGTAGTAAAGTGTCTCGTATGTCAGTAGATTAAGGTAGAGTACTAGAAGTCTGTAGAGTTATTGCAGCCTCTACCTATATTGACACAAAAAAGAGAACAAGTTACCATGGATATTGTGATGGGTTATAGAGGACCTGAATGAATCACGAGGCTATCTGGGTGATAGTCGATAGATTGATTAAGTCTACCCACCTTCTGGCTATGGAAATCCCCAGATACTTTGAGTGTGTAGGTGGATATATATGTACAAAAAATGGTGAAACATTATGTAGCGTTCCAGTGAGCATGGTACCAGATAGGGATTCCCGCTTCACTTCCCACTTCTGGGAACGTTTTTCAGGAAGCTATAGGAACCCGATTGAGTGTTAGCACAGCTTTCGTCCTCAGACAGATGGTCAGTCAGAGAGGACTGTACAGGTTCTGGAGGATATGGTGAGAGCGTGTGCCATTGATTTGATAAGCTCATGGGATGATCATTTGTTACTAATCGAATTCACCAATAATGACAGTTGTCACTTGAGTATCAGGATGAGATTATATGAGGCATTGTATGGCTATAGGGAGTTATTTCCCGACTTGGATAAGAAGAAGTGGGTGACAAATAGAGAATTGTTCCCGAATTGGTAAGATAAGCCTCTGAGGATGTTCATTTGATTTGTGAGAGATTAAGAACACCTCAGAGCAGATAGAAAAGCTATGCTGACAAGAGACAAAGAAACCATTGGAATTCACCGATGGTGAATCAGTATTGTGGCAGTTACATGTCCTAAGAGTATAACGAGATTAAAAAAAAGGCAAATTGAGTTTCGTTAGATGGAATCCTTTGAGAGATTGGACAAAGTGGGAAATAAGGCCTGTAGGTTGGCGTTACCACTTGAATAAGCAGGCATCCACAATGTATCCCATCTTTTGATGCTTCGAAAATACTATCCGGACCCAGCATATGTGATCGAATATGAGCTCCAACAGCTTAGCTCAATGAAAGTATAACGTATGTTGAAAAATCGATTCGGGTATTAGACGAAAGGAGAAAGTGTTGAGGTTTAAGATGATCTCCCTAGTTAAGTCCTTTGGTAGTATTACACTCCAAAAAAAGTCACATGAGAATTAAAGAGTATGATGCGATAGACGTACCCAGAGTTTTTTATGGACCCATTTGACTGGGTTCTAATTTGGAGGACCGAATTTCTTAAGTGGGGGAGATTGTAAGACCCGATTTTAATTAAAACATGAAATGAAAAATGCGAAAGGATTGAAATGGAATTCTCAAACACGTGCAAGGGTAAAACGGTCAAAAGATCAAAATTCGGTATTTATCATGACAAGAAAATTTAATTAAAAATATGGGATTGAGAAATCTTGATCAATAACGAAGAGATAATTAAATTTCAGGTTAAATTGATCAATATATGAATTTAGTGGAATTAACTTGAATTTTCTGTAAGACCCGAATTTAATTAAAATACGAAAATTAAATAAGAAAAGATGAGGGATGTATGAAGGAAGGTCAGGTTAAATTGATTCCGAAACAAGAGCAGTGGTAAAATGGTAAAAATACCAAAACCCGGTATTAGGGCGATAAGAAAATTTTAATTAAAAAAAATATAAGGATATAAGATATCTTGATCGATAAAAAGAAATTATAAATTTTGGGTCAATTGATCAAGATTCAAAAATTTTAAAAATATCGAAAAATTATCGGAATGATATCTCGAAAAGCGCGAAGGAATAATATCGAAAATTTAGAGAAAAATATATTTAATAAATTAAATTTAAATTAAATAAATTAAATTAGAATTAAATAATAATTTTAAGGATATTTTAAGGGATATTTTGGATTTTTATAGAGTATTTTAAGGAATAGTGTAATAATTAAAATAAATAATAATAATAAAAATAATTAATAAAAGAAATGAAAAAAAAAGAGCGGAGAGAGAAACTCGGGAAAAACCCGAGAAACCAAAATCGAAAACGACCCGCGGATTCTTCACCGTCGATTCTCGCGCATCGACGACCGACGGGCTTCGACGAAGCTACCAGGAGGAAGAGGGGAGTCCGGCGAGCACGTGGGTACCGGTATCACGCCGCTAGGTGGCCGGAGCAGACCGATCGGAGCCGAGGAAGACAGACGGAGAAACCAGCCGATTCCCGACGAATCGCTGCGACTGGGCCGAAAAGGAGACCACCGACGCACTCAGGGGAGGAAGCCGGTTCTTTTGAGACCGATCTTGGCCGGTGAGACCGCCGGAAACGTCGGCGACGGCAAGTGGCAGTGAACGGTGTCGTTTGGCCGAAAGGAAAGGGAAGGAAAGGAGGGAAAAGGAAGGAAAAGGGGAAAGAAAAGAAAGGAAAAGGAAAGAAAAGGAAAGAAAAGAAAGGAAAAAGGGGAAAAAGGGAAAGAAATTACCGGGGACGACTCGAGGTTCGGGTAAGTTGACCGAGGTTCGAAATTGACCTACGGGTAAATTCTGAAAATTTAATTTAATATTATTTTAATGGAAAATAATCCGGATTTACCTAATTGTGCAACGTCACGACGGAGACCGAACGAGAGCCGATCGAGCTCTGATTCTCGTACCCCACATCATATCGGGTAAGTACAATTAATTTCGGCAATTAGAGTTCTTTAAATACCGAGTTTTAATTATTTTATGGAATTATGGATTAATTTCGCGTAGGAAGGGATATTATTCGAAATCGTAATATAATTGCCGTAAATGGTATACGGGCTATCCAATGAATTTGGAATGAAGCCCGATAATTATTAGAAAGCTGTATAAGCCCGGTATACCCGAAGAAGGGAATTAATGAGTATAAAAAGGGCTAAAATGGGTCGAGGCCCAATAAATTATTAGTGGGCCCAATGAGCCCAATAGGCATCGATAAAGTGAGAATTTAGTGGAAAATGGGCTTAAGGCCGATTAAGGCCCATTAAGGTGCAATCGGGCCCAATAGGGGTAAATGGGCCCAACGATTTAAATTAAGCCCAGAAAGTATTAAATACGATTAAATTGTATGATATCTGACCTGAGAAATATTAAAACGCAGTTCCGGGCATTTGATTGGGAGCTTATCGGACTACGCGACGAGTCAACAGTGGAAAAGAAAAGGTCAGACTCGACAGGAAAATAAGGTAAGGGAATTCTGCGGACTGCTAGAGGTAAACTTTACGAAGTTTTAAATTCATTTGCAGTCATTTAAAAATTACCTGAAGGGTCTAGAGGTCAACTAATAATTTTAGGGCCCCGAATAGATAAATTACCAAAATACCCTTGTTAAGGGTAAAAATTTACAAAGTTAGGAAAAATTGGGAGGAACAAGAACAAAAGGTTTCTGCTCATTCTGGAGGTGTTTTAATGCATGCATGAGTAGGCTGGCTAACCTTGAAAGAAAATGCATAGCATTGCATACTTTCAACGTGAAATTGTTTTGAAAACTGTTTTGAGGAAAACAGAGCCGCCTACGTGTTTTATTGACATATGACGTGCTAGAGCTCAGCTCGCACGATATTTTCGATTTGTGTGATGCACGCATTAGTGCTGGAGCGAGAGCTCGCACTAGAGTTTTACATGCATAGGTGCTAGAGTATAACTCGCACCAGGTTTCACATTGCTTTTTCGTGACATGGTGCTAGAGTCTAACTTGCACCAAGATTTTACATGATTTTCGTGACAAGGTGCTAGAGTCTAACTCGTACCAAATTTTCACATGATTTACATACAGAGTGCTAGAGCTTAGCTCGCACTAGTTTTACTTGATTTACCGACAGTGTTAGAGCACCGCTCGCACTACTTTTCAGAGATCATACGATAAGCCGTGCTTGGAGCATCGGGTTGACTGTGTGTCACCGATTAAATAGGCTCGCATGTGCGTTTTGAGACATGGCATGTTAAAATAACCTGATGAGCCCGAACGAGGGATAAGGGTTAGAGAAACAACCTGATGAGCCCGAACGAGGGATAAGGGTTGGAGATCCACCTGATGAGCCCGAACGAGGGATAAGGGTTGGAGGACCAGCTGATGAGCCCGAACGAGGGATAAGGCTGGGGGTCCATGGAGTACGATGTACCGTACAAGTAGCATGGAGTACGATGTACCGTGTGGTATCTTCAGATACGGCATCTTTGGATACAGCATCTTCGGATGCCTGGGATCGGATAAGACTGACGGGATGGATTGACCCACCTCCCGGGTGGTTCCCGATCATGGTGAGACCTCGCACACTAGGATCCGTGTAGCTGGAGGGACTCACGAGGACACATATGGCCATAGTCCTGGTTAATTGCCTATATACAGACGTTGCCTAGTCTCGCATATTGATGATTTGACGATGATTTAAACTGGGTTTTTAACCTAAATGTGCATGATGATTATTTCCATGCTTTTAAACCCATATGTGATGTAAATCGATTTTCATGATTTTGTGTGAGTCAGGATCACCCGAAGGAGGGGTCGAGTCCTGGCTCTATTGTGAAATTTTTATATGAGAAAGATATGATTTTTAATATAATTGCATGTTGAATTTTTCGTGCAAATGTGTTTTACATAACATCATAATTCATATCATTTGTTTTAAAATGTGTGGAGAAAGGGTGGTTTATGCATGGCACCACGTTCATGTAGGTAGTATGGTTACCTACTTGTTCGTAGGATTGCCTTACTGAGCTTGATGTGCTCACCCCTTTCATTTTCTCCCACAGATAATCTCCAGTTGAAGTTGCGACGACTCAGTACTGCATTCTGGATATCCGCTGCTGCCCATCAACATAAGGTATATACACTTGTACATATTGTATCTACATAAGCATAGCACAGTAACATGTTTGTAAGTAACTTTAGGGGATGTATAAATAATGTAAACAATTATAAATGACTGGAGAAGAAATAAGTTAGATGGTAATTGAATGGTGGGACTGGCATTGACGCACAGCCCAATTATTAGTGGAGTGTGGTCACGATTCGAGGACAAGTAAGAATTTAAGTAAGAAAATAATAAAATGCGAAAAAAATTAACTTTGATTTTTGGGTAGTTTGGGTCGTGACATATAAAGGTGGTATCAGAGCAGCAATTGGTCTGATGTGTGTCAGTGTCAGTAATTAAGAAATTACATCCCCGTGTTACTGTGCTTAGTTAGATACAATAGTGTATATCGAGATGGGTTTTGACTAAGAAATGGTTGAGAATACAGGAATGCCTAATATGAGTCGCGTTAGATGAGATAGTGCACGAGGCAGAGGTCACAGAGGTAGACCTGAGTCTGCTAAGTCGTGCTGAGTTGACTTATGAGAATCGAGATGAGATTGAAATGGAGGCTAATGTTAAGCATGCCCCACTGAGTCCGACAGAGAAATCGGACATTATTGAGACACACTTCGCGAGATTGGAGCGGAGTGTGGAGATTATTTTGAGGAGCTAATTGCTCAGATTATGAATAAGATCAGAGGGCGCAGCGGAACATTGGTGGAAACCCGCTCGACCCATCTTAAGTGTTGAACATCCATAGCTAAGATGAGAAATCTTATTGGATGTATTCCGGTGACAGGATATCCCGGACATGATTTAAAGGAAAAATTTCTTACACTGCCCAAGAATACTAAATTGATTATGAGTATGAAACTTAGTTATATTCTTTGGCAGAATTTACCTCGACACTATGAACAGTGACAGTCGAGATGTCTAAAAGTTTATGGAAGGGCTCAGATTTTCAATTAGAGTCCGATTGGCCCGTGAGATATTACTTATACCGAGGCAGTGTGCAGATTTACAGTTAGGTAAATAAGAACAGGAATTGCACGCCTCTGAGATTGAGAAAGGTAGTGAGGACCGAAATAGAGACAGAAAAGAGAATCGAGAAATGACAAAGATGTTAAAATGGGAAAATGGTAATTGGTAAAAGATTTAATTTGACGAGTCATGGAGTAAGATAATTGGTAAGGCCCCAGTGCATCCAATTTTGGCACTCTTGGGGGGGCATTGTGATTGGAGGACCCCGACTTGCTATGAAGCAGTATAGCAGTGTAAGCACTGTAAGCAGTGTGGAATGTGTGGTGGATACCACGGAAGGAGGGTCTATACCTACACTGTATTGATGAAAATGGCCGTTAAGTGTGGTAAGACGGACCATTGATTTTGATTGCACAGAGTTGGGCAAGATTGCCCCACAGAAAAGTAAAGAGACAGAGAAAAACTTCATTGGTATAGCTGCAACGAAAAAGGAGGCTATAGCCGAAAAGAAAAAAGGAAAGTAGGCTGTTGGACGAAGGCGAGAGGATGTCTTGGACCAGGACACTATTGATGTTTCATGGATGTGGTGTAAGATACCACACTTGTTATGAATAATGAAGTACATATGTTCATTGATCCTGGTGCCACACATTTATTCATACCGCCTTCATTCGCATATAAGTGAGTAAAAGGCATGAATGCCTACATCATTGGGCATAATACTGATAAATGAGTACCCCAATAGAGGAGGATTAATTAACAGAATATGGATATTGAGATTTTAAGTTAAAAACAGGGGTGTAACAGTTGAAAATTAAAGGAGTAAAGGATTGTACTCACGGAATGAATAATGACAATAGTTTTATCATGATAGATACACTAAGGAGATAATCTTTAAGATGAGATATGCTTAATTCTGAATACAAGATGTATTGGAGTAAGAGATATATGCTAGGTAAGAATATCCTTACGATATGGAGTCATTAGGATTAAAGCAATTAGTAACGAATATAAATTGTGACCACAGAGACTGAGATATAACGTAGTTGTGGTTAAGTCTAAAGGTTAATAAAGGTATTTCAAAATACCTCCCCGCCTGAAGACTTAACAGCGTCTAAAAGTATATATATATAACCGATAACGTGAAATCGATCGTCGTAATAAATACCTTTAGCATTAGGATACCTTTACTAAGACGATGAGAATATTAAAATTCGACGAATCATAAAGGTTAACATAGTAAAAATTTAATAAGAGCCGTTAAGATAAGAAAAGGAAACGACGCAGGTTAGTACCTGAAGACGTAAGCGATTTTGAAGGATCTTATACGCTTACGCATAGATAAGCCAAGGATTGGACCGATTCGTAATCATCAGTATCGATGATATGTTGGATGTAGTTAAAGTCTAGGGCGATTTATAAGCAACAATTGAGAAATGGCTTTTACAAATGGGTTGCTGCGAGTTCAAAAAGGATATACTCGGTTGACACGTTTAATTAAGAAAACGTGGTCTTTGAATGAGATGATAAATAAGATGATAGATGTGACATGAATTTTGGTGAAGTGAAGTATGAACTGACCACTGTGATTAATTTCACCATACCCAACAGCTCAAGAGGTTTTCAATGAATATGGATACCTCAAAATTATGAAGGAGCTGTGTATTGATGTATAATGGGAAGATACCCATGATTTAAAATTGACAGCAGTAGTACTTGTACCGAGGATATGGTACTATTATGTACACGATGAGGAATTTTGGGTATGCACTGATTATAAAGCCCCAAGTATTTGTTTTCACAGAAAGAGGCGAATATGAGAATACGTAGTGGGTTAGAGCTTCTGAGAGGTTTTGATTTGTGAAAATTGTACCACCCAAGAAAGGCTAATGTGATGATTGATGCCTTGAGCAGAAAGAGCTTCAGGATGGTACCGCATATGATGGTCAGGGAGCGTGAGTTGCTAGAGCAGTTATGAGCCTCAATATTGATATGATCCCTTCTGATGATGACAGTGATTGTGTGACAGCTAGCCTGATGACTAGAACCGGATGAGAGTTCCCGGATTTACCAGGCTTAGCGTGATGATCGGCATGGTGTCGATAGTATGGGTCAGATTCAGAAGGGTACAGTGACAGAGTTCACAGAGTATGATAATGATTTACAGAGAGGCTCAGAGACAGTATAAGTGCTCCCTAGGACCACAGTTGATGAGTTAGTGATATTGTCAAGAGCTCACTCTTCAGGATATACAGTGCATACGGAAGTAAGGAAATATATGAAATCTTTGAAAAAGGGTATTGGTGGTCAGATGTGAAAAGAGACATGGTAGAGATTGTAGAAAAGTGCCTAGTGTGTCAGCAGAGTAAGGTAGAGTATTAAAAGTCTGCAGAGTTATTGCAGCACCTACCTATATCGACACGGCGCAAAAATGGGAGCAAGTCTCCATGAATTTTATGATGGGTTACAGAGAACCCAAGTGAATTACGAGGCTATTGGGATGATAGTCGACAGATTTTCTAAGTCTACCCACCTTCTGGTTATGAACTCCCCAGATACTCGAAGTGTATATGAGGATTCAGGTATAAGGAAGATTGTGAAACATTAAGTAGCGTTCCAGTGAGCATGGTATCATATAGGGATTCCCGCTTCACTTCCTACTCTGAGGAATATTTTTCAGGAAGCTATGGGAACCCGACTGAGCATTAGCACAGCTTTTCATCCTCAGACAGATGGTCAGTCAGAGAGGACTGTACAGGTTCTGGAGGATTCGATGAAAGCATGTGCCATTGATTTTATAAGCTCCTGGAAACGATCAGTTGATTTCTAATTAAAGTTACCAATAACGACAGTTGGCAGTTGAGTATCGGGATAACAAGATATGAGGTAGTGTATGGCTGTAGGGGTTGTTCTTCGAATTGGATAAGAAAAAGTGGGTGACAGATAGAATTATATTCGACCTTGGATAATAAGTCTTTAAGGATGTTTAGTTAAGGATGAGAGATTAAGAACACCTCAGAGCAGATAGACAAGTATTGGAATTCACCCTTGGTGAATTGGTATGGTTGAAAGTTACTTGTCCTAAGAGAATAAGGACATAGCGAGCTTCTGGAAGAAGGTAAATTGAGTTTCGCTGGATTGAATCTTTTGAGAGATTGGACAAGTGGGAGATAAGACCTGTAAGTTGGCGTTATCACCTGAATTAACAGGCACCCACAATGTGTTTCAGTTTTTGATGCTTCGGAAATACTATCCAGATCCAGCATAGGTGATAGGATATGAGATCCAACAGTTCAGCTCAGTGCAATGTAAGTATATTGAAGAAGTTAATTCGGGCATTAAACAGGGAAGAGAAAGTATCGAGGTTTAAGATGATCTCCCTAATTAAAGTCCTTTGGTAGTAATACACTCCGGAGAAAAGATCACATGAGAATTAAAGAAGTATGATACGATTGATGTACCCGGAGTTGTATATGGACTCATATGACTTGGTTCTAATTTGGAGGACCAAATTCTTTAAGTGGGGGAGAGTTGTAAAACCCGAATTTAATTAAAATACGAAAATTAAATAAGAAAAGATGAGGGATGTATGAAGGAAGGTCAGGTTAAATTGATTTCGAAACAAGAACAGGGGTAAAATGGTAAAAATACCAAAACTCGGTATTAGGGCGATAAGAAAATTTTAATTAAAAAAAATATAAGGATATAAGATATCTTGATCGATAATAAGGAAATTATAAATTTTGGGTCAATTGATCAAGATTCGAAAATTTTAAAAATACCGAAAAATTATCGGAACGATATCTCGAAAAGCGCGAAAGAATAATATCGAAAATTTAGAGAAAAATATATTTAATAAATTAAATTTAAATTAAATAAATTAAATTAGAATTAAATAATAATTTTAAGGATATTTTAAGGGATATTTTGAATTTTTATAGAGTATTTTAAGGAATAGTGTAATAATTAAAATAAATAATAATAATAAAAATAATTAATAAAAGAAATGAAAAAAAGAGGAGAGAGAAACTCAGGAAAAACCCGAGAAACCAAAACCGAAAACGACCCGCGGATTCTTCACCTTCGATTCTCACGCACCGACGACCGACGGGCTTCGACGAAGCTACCAGGAGGAAGAGGGGAGTCCGGCGAGCACGTGGGTACCGGTATCACGCCGCCAGGTGGCCGGAGCAGACCGATGGGAGCCGAGGAAAACAGACGGAGAAACCAGCCGATTCCCGACGAGCCGCTACGACTGGGCCGAAAAGGAGACCACCGACGCACTCAGGGGAGGAAGCCGGTTCTTTTGAGACCGATCTTGGCCTGTGAGACTGCCGGAAACGTCGGCGACGACAAGTGGCAGTGAACGGTGTCGTTTGGCCGAAAGGAAAGGGAAGGAAAAGAAGGGAAAAGGAAGGAAAATGGGAAAGAAAAGAAAGGAAAAGGAAAGAAAAGGAAAGAAAAGAAAGGAAAAAGGGAAAAAAGGGAAAGAAATTATCGGGGACGACTCGAGGTTCGGGTAAGTTGACCGAGGGTCGACATTGACCTACGGGTAAATTCTGGAAATTTAATTTAATATTATTTTAATGGAAAATAATTCGAATTTACCTAATTGTGCAGCATCACGACGGAGACCGAACGAGAGCCGATCGAGCTCTGATTCTCGTACCCCACATCATATCGGGTAAGTACAATTAATTTCGACAATTAGAGTTCTTTAAATACCGAGTTTTAATTATTTTATGAAATTATGGATTAATTTCGCGTAGGAAGGGATATTATTCGAAATCGTAATATAATTGCCGTAAATGGTATACGGGCTATCCAATGAATTTGGAATGAAGCCCGATAATTATTAGAAAGCTGTATAAGCCCGGTATACCCGAAGAAGGGAATTAATGAGTATAAAAAGGGCTAAAATGGGTCGAGGCCCAATAAGCTAGAACGAGGCCCAATAAATTATTAGTGGGCCCAATGAGCCCAATAGGCATCGATAAAGTGAGAATTTAATGAAAAACGGGCTTAAGGCCCATTAAGGTGCAATCGGGCCCAATAGGGGTAAATGGGCCCAACGATTTAAATTAAGCCCAGAAAGTATTAAATACGATTAAATTGTATGATATCTGACCTGAGAAATATTAATACGCAGTTTCGAACATTTGATTGGGAGCTTATCGGACTGCGCGACGAGTCAACAGTGGAAAGGAAAAGGTCAGACTCGACAGGAAAATAAGGTAAGGGAATTCTGCGGACTGCTAGAGGTAAACTTTACGAAGTTTTAAATTCATTTGCAGTCATTTAAAAATTACCTGAAGGGTTTAGAGGTCAACTAATAATTTTAGGGCCCCGGATGGGCAAATTACCAAAATACCCTTGTTAAGGGTAAAAATTTACAAAGTTAGGAAAAATTGGGAGGAGCAAGAACAAAAGGTTTCTGCTCATTCTGGAGGTGTTTTAATACATGCATGAGTAGGCTGGCTAACCTTGAAAGAAAATGCATAGCATTGCATACTTTCAACGTGAAATTGTTTTGAAAACTGTTTTGAGGAAAACAGAGCCGCCTACGTGTTTTATTGACATATGACGTGCTAGAGCTCAGCTCGCACGATATTTTCGATTTGTGTGATGCACGCATTAGTGCTGGAGCGAGAGCTCGCACTAGAGTCTTACATGCATAGGTGCTAGAGTATAACTCGCACCAGGTTTCACATTGCTTTTTCGTGACATGGTGCTAGAGTCTAACTTGCACCAAGATTTTACATGATTTTCGTGACAGGGTGCTAGAGTCTAACTCGCACCAGATTTTCACATGATTTACATACAGAGTGCTAGAGCTTAGCTCGCACTAGTTTTACTTGATTTACCGACAGTGTTAGAGCATCGCTCGCACTACTTTTCAGAGATCATACGATAAGCCATGCTTGGAGCATCGGGTTGACTGTGTGTCACCAATTAAATAGGCTCGCACGTGCGTTTTGAGACATGGCATCTTAAAATAACCTGATGAGCCCGAACGAGGGATAAGGGTTAGAGAAACAACCTGATGAGCCCGAACGAGGGATAAGGGTTGGAGATCCACCTGATGAGCCCGAACGAGGGATAAGGGTTGGAGGACCAGCTGATGAGCCCGAACGAGGGATAAGGCTGGGGGTCCATGGAGTACGATGTATCGTGCAAGTAGCATGGAGTACGATGTACCGTGTGGTATCTTCGGATACGCCATCTTCGGATGCAGCATCTTCGGATGTCTGGGATCGGATAAGACTGACGGGATGGATTGACCCACCTCCCGGGCGATTCCCGATCAGGGTGAGACCTCGCACACTAGGATCCGTGTAGCTGAAGGGACTCACGAGGACACATATGGCCATAGTCCTGGTTAATTGCCTATATACAGACGTTGCCTAGTCTCGCATATTGATGATTTGACGATGATTTAAACTGGGTTTTTAACCTAAATGTGCATGATGATTATTTCCATGCTTTTAAACCCATATGTGATGTAAATCGATTTTCATGATTTTGTGTGAGTCAGGATCACCCGAAGGAGGGGTCGAGTCCTGGCTCTATTGTGAAATTTTTATATGAGAAAGATATGATTTTTAATATAATTGCATGTTGAATTTTTCGTGCAAATGTGTTTTACATAACATCATAATTCATATCATTTGTTTTAAAATGTGTGGAGAAAGGGTGGTTTATGCATGGCACCACGTTCATGTAGGTAGTATGGTTACCTACTTGTTCGTAGGATTGCCTTACTGAGCTTGATGTGCTCACCCCTTTCATTTTCTCCCACAGATAATCTCCAGTTGAAGTTGCGACGACTCAGTACTGCATTCCGGATATCCGCTGCTGCCCATCAACATAAGGTATATACACTTGTACATATTGTATCTACATAAGCATAGCACAGTAACATGTTTGTAAGTAACTTTAGGGGATGTATAAATAATGTAAACAATTATAAATGACTGGAGAAGAAATAAGTTAGATGGTAATTGAATGGTGGGACTGGCATTGACGCACAGCCCAATTATTAGTGGAGTGTGGTCACGATTCGAGGACAAGTAAGAATTTAAGTAAGAAAATAATAAAATGTGAAAAAAATTAACTCTGATTTTTGGGTAGTTTGGGTCGTGACATTTTCACATCGGGAAATAATCCCGAAAATAATCGACAATTATACTGGAAGGACGAAATAATATCGGTAAATTCATGAAATGAATAAAATATTTTTTTTAGATATTTTGGTAAAATAATAATAAAAATAAATAATAAAAAAAGTGAAAATCGCGAAACGCGATTTTTTAGGAAAACGAAGTAGAAGGTCGAGGTTGCATCACCCAACGTTGACCATCGGCGACCAACCTAGAGGAGCGGCCGACTAGGGGGAAGGCAACCGAGCCACCAGCAACCCGAACGGGCTGACCAACGGTGGTAATCGATGGCCGAATGGGGAAGAAAGCGAATCGAGGGAGAAAAAGGAAATCGACGTCGATCGACGTCTATCTAGCCCTAACCGACCATAGCCGAGGGTTTCCCAGGCGTACGTGACGCGATCGATGGTGGCCCTAGCCAGTGAAACGGTCAGCAACACCCTCAACGACCCTGCGGACGACCCTGCGGAGTTTCTGGCAGCGAAAACTGGTGGAGAACCGATCGACAAGGCACTGAACCGGCTGAATCAGACTGAACTGACGGTCTGAACCGGGTTAAACTGGACCGAACCGGTTCAGCCAAAAAGAAAAGGAAAAAAAAAGAAAAAGGAGAAAAAGAAAAGAGGAAAAATTGAGAAAAATTTCAGTGATGCAATCGAGCTACAGGAAGTCGGTAAGCAGTCAAAATTGACCGATTTAAATTTTAAAATATTTAATTTGATTAATATCCGACTGAAAGTTTACTCGAAAAAATTATGTAATTGTGTAGCTCGACAATTGACGTCAAACGAGAGCTCGAGACAGCCTCTATTTGCATACTATCATGGAATCTCGGGTAAGTAACCCTTATTTACAACAATTTCCATCATTAAACATGTTAGATAAATTATAGATTTAATTTTCGCATAAAATTAATTAAATTCTGGAAGTTGAGATAAATTGTCGTAAATAATTCATTAAGCGATTCGAGAGTTTAGAACGAGGCTCAATAAATACTGATGGGCCCAATGAGCCCAATTGGCCTCGATAATGTGAATAGTCAGTGGAAAACGGGCTTGAGGACGATTAAGGCCCATTATGGTGCAATCGGGCCCAATATGGGTGAATGGACCAAATGATTTAAATTAAGCCCAGAAAAATATGAAATACAATTAATTGTATTGTATTTGACCTGATGAATATTTATCCGCAGTTCTGGAGATTGGATTTGGAGCAAATCGAACTGCGTGACAAGTCATCAGTGGAAAGGTCAGACTGTACAAAAAAATGAGGTAAAGGAATTGTGTGAGTAGCTAGAGGTAGCTACGCATACTTTAAATAGCTTTTGTATACACTGAATATGTATGTATACATTGATATTATACAAAGGTCCTAAAAATGGTTTAAAGATTTTAAGGACTCGAAATAGAAAAAGACTATTTTACCCCTATTAAGGGAAGTTCACCTAAGGATGGTCAAAGCATGACATGCATGAAATGCATGATTTAAGGAATTTTCTGATCTAAGGAATGTTTTGGGTTTTTAAGCAAAGTAAATCGATAGATTGGCCAGTAATTGCATAAATTTCATAAGATAACACTACGTAAGTGTTATTTGTTTTTAAATAAAATTTCTTTGAAAAATAGGCCAACTATCAAGTTTATATGGAAACAGATAGTGCTGGCGCATAGCTCGCACCACATCTGAGTTTGTGAGTGTGCATAAAATGTGCTTGAGCGGTTGCTCGCACCGACTTGTGTGACATCATATGCATGAAATGTGCTTAGAGCGGTTGCTCGCATGATTTTACTAATGTGAAATGCATGAGAGGTGCTGGAGCCTAGCTCGCACCCTGTTTTGACTATTTTGACGGTTTTGACTGTTTTGACTGAATATGCATAAAAAGGTGCTGGAGAGATTACTCGCACTAGTTTTAATGATTTGAGATGCATGAGAGGTGCTGGAGCTTAGCTTGCATCCTGTTTGATATGACAATTGCATAAAGTCGTGCTGGAGTGTAACTTGCACGATATTTGATTTATTTATGCATAAAGCCGTGCTGGAGTGTAACTCACACGAGATTTGATTCATTGATGCATAACACCGTGCTGGAGCTCGCTCGCACCTGATTTTATATGTATTTATAACTCATTTTATAGACGTACTGGAGTACTACTCATATGCAGATTTTATTGATTTTTTTTAAAACTGTGTTAGAGCTTCGCTCGCACGAGATTGTCTGATATCATGAATATGCATGGAGCCATGCTTGAGCTTCGCTCGCACAAGGATTTATATGACATGCATATAGCCGTGTTGAAGCCTCCTGTAGACTGTGTGTCACAGTAAGATGATATGCTCACACATGCATACTGAGACAGAGATGATATGGGTGGATAAGACCTATTGCAGGCACCCCTGACTAAGCTTGGGTTCACAGAGTACGTTTTATTGTGTATGTCACGTGGAGTACGTTGTACCATGGAGATTATTGGAGTGGAGTGGCATTAGCCACGAGGCAGCAAGCCTTACCCTCACAATCCTGATGTTATGCTGTTCTGGCCGGTAGGACTGACCCACCTCCTGTTTTAGGTGTGATACCCCGTACACTAGGTACCGTGTTGCCAGGGATCACTAGGTTATGGCCATAGTCCTTGTTGTTACTGATAGTCATCTACATGTCTCACATGATATAACTATTGGTCGATAGACTAGGGTAGACCCGAGGGAGGGGTCATGCCCCCGATTTTATGATTTTTTACTATGCTAATATATGTTTTAAAGGATTTTATGATTTGTGACCCTGAAAGAAGGGTGGTTTTATAACTGAAGTTTTATAATGAATTTTAATGAATTGTTTTATGAGATGATTGACCTAGAAGGGTTAGTTTATACTGCAGTTTTAATGAAATGATTTTGATACAGTAGTATGATGATGTTTTCCATGCTTTCATTTCAAATTCATGATTTGTCTTACATGACATGAAAGAATGCATGATTTTGATTAAATTCATGCTAAGTATGATTTACTGATGTCACATAAAATGCCATTGATACATAAGTAGTATGAATGATATATGCACGAACAGTTTTATAAACTAAGTCATTGATGAAATACATGATATTGTTCTTAAGATTTTAATGAAAAGAAATGAATTTTAAGGGCATGGCATTATGAGCATGTAGATAGTGGAGCTATCTACTTACTTGCATAATTGCCTTACTGAGCGTGTGGTTTGCTCAACCACTTATTTTCTCATCTTTTCAGAGCACTCGTAATTGTTAGTGAGCGGCTGATGACTTGCATTCTTGGTATCCGCTGCTTCCCATCGAGAGACAGGTATACACATTTGTATAGTTTTGTATCTAAATATGTAATGCACAGTACTGTAAACAGATATGATGTCAGGGATGTAAGGTTATGTAAATACCATTGTATATGTTTTTAGTTAAAGTCAAAAAATAGTAAACTCTGATATGTGAATGTGATGATGAAAATGGAATGGTAAATAGGTGAGAGGTGACTAACACCGAATCATAGCCCAACTGTTTGTAGGATGGTCACAATGAGAAAAATGTAAGAATTAAATAATAAATGAAAAAGTGAAAAATTTACTCTGATTTATAGGTAATTTGGGTCGTGACTCAAGATCTTTCACAAATTCTAATGCTGCTACATAAATAAATTTATGGAGTTTTCTGCTAGATGATTTAAGTAGTTAGGGATTAATTATGGAGTTTTCCTATAATTAACTAAGTAGTAAAAGAAGATGTGTTGGTACGGTTTTGTTGCAACACTACGATTGAATGCTTAACTTAATGAAATCTTTAGAATTCAATGATCAACAAATATGAAATCTAAGATAGTCTAGGTCCAATGCTTGAAGTCTTTGCATATTTTTTTTTTTTCAAAACTATGCCTTTGCATGCCTTATAGTCTTTATCAATCAGTTTAATTAGTTAAGTAGTTAAATTGGATTTTGAGAAAACCCTCTCTTTGTGTTGTCTTTTGTTTTCTTGAACTATTAACTAACTTGATTCTTTTTGCTACCGTCTCTATGGGATCAACCTCTACTTCCCTAGCTACTTGTTAGTGGTCGAAGAATTATTTATTTTGGCAGCTTGACAACTTACCAGGATTCTAGGTTTATTTTACATGTTTCTTTAATGTTTTTAATAGTTAAGGGTGGCTACCAATTTATTTTCCAAGTACCTTCTAATTTTTTTTTTCAAATTTACTTATTTTCTTTGCATTTCAATTGCAATTTTTACTTTAATTTTGCATTTCAATTATGTTCTTTAAATTCTGGTATTTAATTTCCTCTTCTGCTCCTTTATCGTCTTCTACTTTTGTTTATGATTGAGTTTTATGGATATGGAAGCTTAAGAGGTTAAAAAATTACCTCCATAGTTTTTTTATTTAAGCTTGATCCACATTATTTAGGATTAGTTGCATTAGCATTTTAAGATTTTTATTTATTGTTTTAGTAAGCTTTTGTTTACTATTTTAAGTGTTAATTTCCATTATTTTAGGGTTTGGTTCATGACATTTAAGGTTAGTTTCATACACATTAGTTTACAGGTTGCAGTAAAAAAATACAAAAATATGTTCACTTTCATTAATGCGTTACTATAGTTATTAGCATTTGATAGTGTTTAGCATTAATATAGATATCATTGAGAGACTTTAGTTTTAGAGTTACATTTTAAGGCATTTTAGGGTTATGGTTACCATTTAAAATTTTTAAGGTTTTTATTTAGAGTTTTAGATTTTCATGTATTAGATTTAGTTATTTTGCATTTTTTTTAGTTTAATTAAATTAGTTTCATACGTATTTATTTCCTTATTAGGATTTTTACAATTATTTTCATTATTAGCATTTTAAGCTTATATTTTCTATTATTTACATTTTTTCCCATTTACTTTATTGATTTTGATTTCCATATTTTTTTTCTTTTCCATATGCTTTATATTTAACATTTAGGCATTGTAAGTATTACTCAAGGTGTAATTATACGATAATCAATTGAGCTAATTAATCTCTGTGGGAAAATATTTTAGGACTTTAGTCCTATATTACTTGTTCGACCCGTGCAATTGCAGTAGAGACCTTTAATAGTCGCCAAAAGAAAAGAAAAAAGAAAACCTCACACTTTCATCATGATATGAACTTTTGGGATAAAAGTATAAGTAGGGAATGGCCAAATCATGGTCAACATATTTTCAATTGATTCGATCAGATTAGACGCAATCCTTTTGGTAAATAGGAAGCAATAACATTGCTCAATGAATCTCTAACGATAACGGAACATTGATATACAACGTTGCTCGAAGTGAATGATTCAAGAAAACGAAGACTTTACCTTTATCATCATATGGGTTTGGGAAGAACTGCCTGTAAGACCCGATTTTATTGTAAGAGCAGAAGGGAATGAATAGAAATTTATGAGTGCATTTAAAAATGCAAAAAGGCTGAAATGAAATTCTCGAACACGTGCAAGGGCAAAATGGTCAAAAGATCGAAAGCCGATATAATTTCGATAAGAAAATTTAATTAAAAATATGGATTTGAGAAATCTTTATCAATAAAGGAGAAATAATAAAATTTCGGGTTAAATTGATCAAGATTTGAAATTTTTAGAAATACCGAAAAGTCATTCGGGACAATATCTCGAAAATATGGAGAAATTATACCCGAAAAATGGTTAAAAATATAATAAATAAATTAAATTAAATTAAATTTATTTATTGGAATAAAATAATAGATTTGTAGATATTTGTTGAATAATTTAGAATATTTAATGAATACTTTAATAATAAAATAAATTATAAATAATAATAAAAATAATTTAAAAAAAAAAGAAAAGAAAAAGAAGCGAAAAACGAAAATGCAGAATCGCGAAATCGAGATTCTGCCAAAACGGAAGCTGAAGACCGGACGGACGGCCACCGACGACTACCCAGGCGAGCGACCGGTGAATTGGAAGGCGCCGAGCCACCACCGGCCCCATGGAGGCACAAACGGCGGTGATAGGCGACGAAACGGAGAGAAATCGAGGGCCGAGAGAAGAGAAGAGAAGGAGATTCCCGACGACCGGCGCTGATCTGGCCGACCCCACCCCCAGTCGAATGTTTCCAAGGCGCATGTGAGCTGATTGGTGGCGGCCACGACCGGCAAAACTGTCGGAAAACGTCGAAAACGGCGGAAAGAGGAAATGGGTACCAACGGTGGAGAGAACAGGCCAGACCGGCAACTTTTCTGTGGCCTTGGACGAAACCGAGGGCAGATTCGTGCTGCGGACAGCCAAGCGGAGCCACTGGCAGCGGAAGCCGGAGGAGAACCTACCGGCAAGGCCCTAAACCGATCAAATCGGAGTGAACCGGGGTGAACCGGCGGTCCGAATCGGGTCTGAACCGGACCGAACCAGTTCAGCCAATGAGGAAAGAGAACAAAGGAGAAAAAGGGAAAAAAAGGAAAAATTGGAGAAAAATCCCGACGATGTAATCGAGCTACGAGTAAGTCGGTAGCGGTCGAAATTGACCGATTTAAATTTTGGAATATTTTATTTAATTAATTTTCGACTGGAAAATTTACCTGAAAATTATGAAATTGTGTAGCTCGACAATTGGCATCCAACGAGAGCTCGAGACAGTCTCGATTTACATACTAGCATGGAATCCAAGGTAAGTAACCCTTATTTACGACAATTTGCATCGTTATGCGTTCTTCGGATTTAGTTATCGCAGAAAATAAATTAAATTATGGAAATTTAGATAAATTGTCGTAAATAATAAATTGAGCTATTCGAGAGTTAGAACGAGGCCCAATAAATTGTTGGTGGGCCCAATGAGCCCAATAGGCCTCAATAATGTGAAAATTAAGTGGAAAACGGGCTTAAGGCCGATTAAGGCCCATTAAGGTGCAATCGGGCCCAATAGGGGTAAATAGGCCCAATGATTTAAATTAAGCCCAGAAAATAGGAAATACAATTAAATTATATGATATCTGACCTGAGGAATAATTATACGCAGTTTCAAACATTGGATTGGGAGCAGATCGGACTGGGTGACGAGACAGCAGTGGAAAAGGAAGGGTCAGACTCTACAGAAAAATAAGGTAAGGGAATTCTACAGACGGCTAGAGGTAACTTTACGAAATTTCAAAGTTCATATGCAGTCTTTTAAATTATCTGAAGGGTCTAGAAGTAAGTTAATAATTTTAGTGCCCCGAATGGGTAAATTACCAAAATACCCTTGTTAAGGGTAAAATTTTCAATTTTAGGAAAAATTGGGAGGAGCAAGAACAAGAGGTTCCTGCTCATTTTGGAGATGTTTTGACGCATGCATGAGTAGGCTGGCTAACCTTGAAAGAAAAATGCACAGCATTGCATATTTTCAATGATGAAATTGTTTTGAAAACTATTTTAAGGAAACAGAGCCGCCTACGTGTTTTTATTGACATGTGACATGCTAGAGCTCAGCTCGCACGATGTGTTGATTTGTGTGATGCATGCATTAGTGCTGGAGCGAGAGCTCGCACTAGAGTTTTACATGCATTGGTGCTGGAGTCCAACTCGCACCAGATTTTATATATATATATATGATTTTCGTGACAGGGTGCTAGAGTCTAACTCGCACCAGATTTTCCACATGATTTGATGAGAGTGCTAGAGCTTAGCTCGCACTAGTTTTACTTGAATTGACAAGAGTGCTGGAGCATTGCTCGTACCCCCCACTGATTTTATGAGAACATGCGATGAGCCGTGCTTGGAGCATCGGGTAGACTGTGTGTCACCGATTAAATAGGCTCGCACGTGCGTTTTGAGACATGGCATAAGTATAGAGATATGATATAGGTCCATGGAGTACAATGTACCGTGCAAGTAGCATGGAGTACAATGTACCGTGTGGTATCTTCGGATACGGGATATCTTCGGATACGGCATCTTCGAATGCGTGGGATCAGATAAGACTGACAGGTTGGATTGACCCACCTCCCGGGCGGTTCCCGATCAGGGTGAGACCCCGCACACTAGGATCCGTGTAGCAAAGGGGCTCACGAGGACAAACAGCCATAGTCCTGGTTATTACCGATATACAGATGTTGCCTAGTATCGCATGTTGACGATTTTGATGAGATCAAAACTGGGTTTTAAATCAGATTTGCATGATGTTATTTCCATGCTTTTTAAACCCATGTGTGATGTAAACTAATTTTCATAGTTTTGTGTGAGTCGGGACCACCCGAGGGATGGGTTGAGTCCTGGATTTGTTGTGAAATTTTAAATGAGTAATAAATGATTTGAAATAGTTGCATGTTGAATTTTCCATGCAAACTTGTTTTACATAACATCATGAATCATAGTATCAGTTTTAAAATGTGTGGAGAAAGGGTGGTTTATACATGGCACCGCATTCATGTAGGTAGTATGGTTACCTACTTGTTCGTAGGATTGCCTTACTGAGCTTGATGCGCTCACCCTTTTCATTTTCTCAAACAGATAATCTCCAGTAGATGTTGAGGTGACTGCGTACTGCATTCCGGATATCCACTCCTGCCCATCATTTAAGGTATATACACTTGTATATATTGTATCTAAATAAGCATAGCACAGTAACATGTTTGTAAGTGACTTTAGGGGATGTATAAATATTGTAAACACTTATAAATGACTGAGAAAGAATTAAGTTATGTGGTAAATGAATGGTGGGACTGACATTGACGCACAGCCCAATTTTTAGTGGAGTGTGGTCACGATCAGAAGACAGGTAAGCATGAAGGAAAATAACAAAACGCGAAAAATTTACTCTGATTTTTGGGTAATTTTGGGTCGTGACACTGCCGATAGCGAAATGCTGCCACGAGAAGGCCTGTAACAACTACATTACCCAGTTTTGACCAACTTAATGTGTATGTTAGATGCATGAAAATGTATTATTTTTTTCTGTTCCCAACTTTACATATTTACTATTTTAATTCTATTTTCATCCAGAATGGGACTAAATATGCCAATAGCCTTAATAAGAAGAATCTTCTCACCAAATGATTTTTGTCTAACAAAGGAAGATAAAGAACGACATGCATTGTAATTACTCCTCTTGAAAGACACATAAGTCGAAATCAGTATATTGCTCATACAAGTAACTGAACTTAGTCAGGGCATTTAAATTGTAAATTGAACTTCCATATTGCACAATGTAGTATGTGTAACATAGGCATGATGTAATTGTAGAGTCGGGTTGTGCTTTAACTTGTCAACCTTAATTAGCATTGGAAAAATTAGAATAAAAATGTTTTTGACAAGTTCTTAGATTGCCTTCCTCTTTAGTTAACACTGTTGATCTTCAAGCGCTTTTGAGGCATAGTAAGAAAAGTACAAAATGTAAAAAGCACCTTGACTCCTCATACAGATGATTTTGATTTTGAAACAATGAATAACAAAGACACTTTGCAAACAAGATATAGTAATGAGAAAAATGCTAATTGCACAAATTCATAATGCATGCAATTAAACAAGTAAAAATGAAAGAGTTTGAGTAACTTTAAGTCACTGACCAAGTATTTTCTCTTTGAGAGATGCCACGGTTATAGCTAGACTATAGTTGCTTGGACTAATGTCAGTTCCATCTGCAAGGCTGAATTTCATCAGTTGTATGTGTAAGACCAAACCTGTCAAACAAACTGCCAACCTCCTATGTCATTCAGGCACAATTGTAGCCCTCCAACTGTCTATTACATAAACTAACAACAAAGGAAAAATAATTAATCGTAAGGATGCTTTGTACCTTGAATGCAATTTAAGAACTATAGAATTTTACAAAGACAAAAAGAACTAAAAGATTTTTAGGAGGCCATGCAGCCCTAAAGAAATAAAGTATTACCTTCACTAAGGTCCTAAGCAAATATAATTGACAACCTGTGTTGTCGGCCTTTTAGAAGCTCTTATGCATTCTGTACCATTAGCTGGTTTAATGAAACTGCTTAGTAAATATCATAGAAATAACGCAGCCTTTAGCTAATTCCATCTTTTTCATTTATTTGGATCAAATAAAGCAAGTCGTTAAATTGAAACAAAAACATGTATTCAAAATACTCACATATATACATTATCCGCAAATGATAATTAAAACAGGTGATGATACCAGGTTTGAGGATGTTTACTTTTCATAACGAGACAAAAACCACAAGATACAAGTAACATTGTCGTCCCATGTTCAAGCAAGTTCCTGTCTGAAGCACGAAACTACCACTAAAAGAAGCCACTGCAAAGAACCTTTAAAACTAAAAAATCTATAAATTACGAAGAATAAGCAATTTCTGACATCTTGATGGTTCTCAATATTACTAGCTTATAGTGTAAATATCTAGAGAATGTCCAAAATGACTTAGATGTAAAGATGAAGAGCAATGATGTCACTGAAGTGCTTAAATTGCTATATTAATATTATCTAATAATATTCTTTTAGTTTTATTATTGTATTTAAAAGTGTTATGTCTTGAAAAGGAATATCGATTCTATTTCTTTAGGGATGTTTACATACATATATATACACAACTGCAGTAGCTAAACAGGAAATCTCCTAATCTTAGGCTACAGACCAAAACTAATGCCCTAAAAAATAGGGAACACAATAACTATTAAATCTCTTATATTAGGGAACACAATAACTACTAAATCTCCTGTATTACAGCACATAGTTTCCTAAAATAAGAAAAAACCATGTTTTCCCACACTCCTCCTCAAGCTGATGAATGAATGTTAACTATTCCAAGCTTGTCAACTAGACTCTGAAAAACTGTGTTGGATAGCCCCTTTGTGAATATATCTGCTAGCTAATTCTTTGTGTGGACAAACGGAGTCCAAATTAGGCCACTATCAAGTTTATCCTTTATAAAATGCCTATCAACTTCTATATGATTCATGCGATCATGTTGTACCAGATTATGTGCAATGTTGATTGTTGACTTATTATCACAATACAATCTCGTTGGACCTTCCCACCTGATCTTCAGATCTTCTAAAATTATCTTCAGCCATAGGAGCTCACAAATCCCAAGTGCCATTGATTTGAATTCTGCTTTTGCACTCGATCTTACAACCACGTTTTGTTTCTTACTCCTCCATGTAACAATGTTTCCACCCAACAATGTACAATAACCTGAGGTTGATCTTCTATCATCAACTGAACTAGCATAATCTGCATCGGTATAGGCTTCAAGACTTAATCCCCCTCCTCGTCTAAACAAAATTCCCTTACCAGGTGAACCCTTTAAGTACTGTAGGATTCTATTCATAGCCCTAAGATGAGTTTCTTTGGGATTATGCATAAACTGACTCACCACACTTACATCATATGTTATGTCTGGTCTAGTGTGTGATAAATAAATCAATTTCCCAATAAGCCTCTGATAATTACCTTTGTCAATTGTAGCATCTTCTGGAACATCACTCAGTTTATGATTGGACTCTATGGGTGTGTCAACTGGTTTACATCCCGGTTTACTTGTATCCTTCATAAGATCAATCACATACTTCTGTTGAGATATAAATATCCCTTGCTGAGAGTGGGCTACTTCTATGCCAAGAAAATATTTCAGTTTCCCAAGCTCTTTGATCTCAAACTCTTTAACTTTTCAATTCCTTCTATATCATCTCCAGTCACTATCATGTCATCCACATAAACCAACAACACTATGACTTTCCCTGAAGCTGAATGTCTCACAAACAAGGTATGATCACCTTGGCTTTGTTTGAATCCAAGGTTCAACATAACTTTGGCAAACCTTCCAAACCAAGCTCTTGGAGATTGTTTAAGTTCGTATAATGCCTTCTTCAATCTGAATACTATTTGTTCTTCATTTGTAGAGCCGAATCTAAGAGGAAGTTCCATATAAATTTCTTCTTCAAGATCGCCATGTAAAAAAGCATTCTTGACATCAAATTGTTACAATTTCCATCCAAAGTTGGCTGCCAATGACAATCTCACTCTCATTGTATTCATTTTTGCAACTGGAGCAAATGTCTCAAGATAGTCTATGCCATAGGTCTGAGTATACCCTTTGGCAACTAGTCTTGCCTTATACCTTTCCAATGAGCCATCAGACTTATATTTCACTGTAAAAACCCATTTACACACAACTGGTTTTTTCCCTCTCAGTAATTTTACCAAATCTCAGGTTTTGTTTTTCTCTAGAGCCTCCATCTCTACCTTCATGGCATTTCTCCAATTATCATCTCTTAGTGCCTCAGATAATGTTTTGGGAATGGCAATGCTACTAAGGCTAGTAAGAAAGGCCCTATGACTATGAGATAGGTTTTTGTAGGACATGAAAAGGTACAAAGGATGTTGGGTATAAGTCCTAGTTCCTTTCCTTAAAGTTATGGGAATGTCAAGATCATTTTCTTTTTGGGTATTTGGCACATTAGGATTGGGAGAAGTGGTTTGATTAGTTATTTCTACAGTCACCGGGTTTGAATTAGATGATTGTGCCTGCACCGGTTGAGAGAATGGTCATTTTTTCCTTGAATAAACTTGAAGTGGATGAGCATAGTTTATTTTTTGTGCTATGGGTGTAGGAGGAGGATCACTTTCCATCGAAACAGGAACAGTTGGATCAGAATTAGATTGAACTGTTTGGATAGGGGCGAACTCAGACTGGACAGACTCAGACTGGACTGGAACAGAACTGGATGACTTTGACATAGGCAGATCAAGAAGAAAAGAGTCTTTATCCTTATCTTCCATGAATGTCGTCTCCCCCTGAAGATAAGGATTGTGAAAGTATTGATCGTCTTCAACAAAAGTGACATCGGCAAACACATAAAATTTCCTTGTGGGTGGATGATAGCACTTATAGCCATTTTGAGTAGATGAGTAACCAACAAAGAAGACACATTTAAGAGCCCTTGGATCAAGTTTACCCCTATGTTGAGAATGTACATGAACAAAAGCAACATAGCCAAATATTTTGGGAACAAGATTATTGGTGACATTGAAGTTGGGATAGAATTTTGCAAACACTTATGTGGGACTCTGAAAATCAAGCACCCTGGTGGGGACTCTATTGATGATGTGAGCTGCAGCTAATACGGCTTCTCCCCAATAATTTTTTGGAACTTGTTTTTAGAAAAGAAAGGCTCGGGTAACAGCTAAAAGATGGCCATTTTTTTGTTCGGCCACTCCATTTTGTTGGGGAGTGCGAACACAAGATGACTCATGAATGATGTCGTGTTGTTGAAAGAATGGAGAGAGGATTTAATTAAGATAATCTTTTGCATTATCTAATCGAAATCATTTAATCCCCACTCCAAATTGTGTCTGAACCATATTGAAAAAATTTTAAAACATAAGACTCACATCTGATTTGTTTTTCAAAAGAAAAATTCATGTCATATGAGTACAATCCTTGATAAATAAGACAAACCAACAAGCCCCAGAAATATTGGGTATAGCAGAAGGCCCCTAAATGTCACTATGAATAAGAGTGAATGGAATAGATGTTTTTTATTGCTTATTGGAAAAACAACACGTATATGCTTTGCAAGTTCACACACATCACAATGAAAGCTTTCAACCGAAATTCTCAATGAAGGAAATATAATTTTAAGGACATAAAATGATGGATGACCAAGATAAAGATGATGAAGCCAGACCTTGTCTTTATATGATTTGAATGACTCAGAAAGGAATGACAAAGGGAAATGATTTTTAACTCTACATTGTCCACTTGGCTCTTCAAGATAGTAGAGGTCATCTCTCTCTTTAGCACGTCCAATCATCTTCCTCGTACCCTGTTCTTGGAATACAAAATGAGAAGGATAAAAAATCACCTGCAATTAGCATCTTTGGTTAGTTTTTGGATAGACAAAAGGTTGGTGAACAATTTTGAGACATGGAGAACATTTTTTTGTGTAAGTGAATCACTAACAAAGATATCTCCTTGACCAGCAATAGTAGTGACTGAACCATCAGTTATGGTGATTTTCCTATTACTAAGGCAGGGTGTATATGAGATAAATTTTGCAGAGGAAAAGGTCATATGGTCTGTGGCTCCTGAGTCGATGACCCATGTGTTAGGTATATTATCCGAAGCATTAGAGGGATGAGAAGGAGTGGATATACCTGAAAAGGCTAAATTACTAGTACTTGCCGAAGTCGATGGATTTTCCAACGAACTCAGAAGATTCCTCAATTTCTCAATCTCATTTTTATTGAATCTAATATGTGTTTCTTGGTTGTTATCACCTTTAGTTAACTGCACTTCAGCCATATGAGCTTGAACTTATCCTCTTCCTTGTCCTCTCCTCCCCGTTTCATTCTTATTTGAGACTTGTGGCCTGCCATGGAGCTTCCAACACTTTTCTTTAGTGTGACTAGGTTTCTTACAGTAGGTGCACCACAAATCGTCTCGGTTCACATATTTTGACTGGCCTGGCTGCTTGTTTTCTTCGGTAGATTGCTGCTCTAATACAGTACACTTTTTGCTCATTTTTAATACCAATGCTGAGCTCTCAATAGATACATTTTCTACCATAACTCCTCTTCTTCCTTCTTCAGCACGAATTATTGAAATAGTCTCATTAAGATATGGCAAATCTTCCTTGCCAAGTACTTGGACCCGTACTGTATCAAATTCCATGTTAAGCCCAGCCAAAAATTCATAAATTCTTTCATTTCTCACAAGCCTCTTAAGCGCAGCTACGTCTTCGCTACATTTCATCTAGATGCATTGATAATTATCTATCTCTTGCCAAAGACTTTACAAGAGATTGGAATATTCAATAACTGTTCGACTTCCTTGTTTGGTGGCCGCAATCTTAGTCTTGATCTCATAGATTTGTGTAGCACCGTGAACCTTTAAACATGTCTGTTTGATAGCCTCCCAAATTTCCTTGGCAGTATTAAGGAACATGTAGGTATCACTGATCTCTGGACACATAGAATTCCAAAGCCAGGACATCACCATTGAGTTTTCCTCATCCCACGCATCAAATCATGGATCTCCTTTCTAAGGGCCAGTACCCATTAAATGACTTAATTTGCCATTGCCCTTTAAGTGTGTCTACACCAGTTGTGACCACTTCAAATAATTTCTCCCATTTAATCTGTAGGTGACCTGAATATTGGGCAGTTCCCTAGCAGTAGAGTAGCTATTCTTGATAGCCTAGGTCTCAGTCACGTGAGGTTTAGACGCATGGTTGCCATCAGCGATACTCGACATGGCTCATGAAGAACCGAGGAACAACAGAAAAAAAGGGGCAAAAAATTCTGGAATGGGAACCAGAGAAAAAAAGGTGAAAAGAATAAATTCTGGAATGAGAACCAGAATATTAGAATCGACTTTAGGAGGAATATGAATTCCCAGAGAAGGAACCTAAAGCTCTGATGCCATCTTGAAAAGGAATATCAATTATATTTTTTTAGGGATGTTTACATACATATATATGCACAACTGCAGTAGCTAAACAAGAAATCTCCTAATCTTAGGCTACAGACCAAAATTAATGCCCTAAAAAATAGGGAACACAATAACTACTAAATCTCTTATATTATGGAACACAATAACTACTAAATCTCCAATATTACAGCACACAGTTTCCTAAAATAAGGAAAAAAAAACATGTTTTCCCACATTATGTAACACTCTTTTGATGTTATAAGCAACTAAAATAAGCTTATGAGAGAAAAACAAAAGTAAAATGACACTTTTTGCACCTTTAGGAAAATCTAATCAACTAGGGTATTTTGGTAATTTCACCTCAATTCGAATTTTTCTAGAAAATGTGACCCCCTTCAAGACTTCTCAAGCTTTCCAAAATGTCCAAGATCATCCAAATAGGAGTTTGTTTAATGGGTCAAAAGTCCTTGCAAAATCAGCATTAAATTAGAAAAATCAAAGTCCTAGTCAAAGGGGGATTCCTACAATGATAAATGAAGAAATTAATTAAAACCTTTTTGGAAAACATTTGCTAGAAAAAAACAAAGAAGACCTTTGATTAGTTGGCGAAGTTGAGCTAGCAACTAAGTCAACTACTCAAGATAATTATAAAGAAATATTATTAGATAAATATTAGTAATTAAGAATCCTATTACTATTACAACCAGACTTTTACTTCAAGTAGGATTAAGATTGTTCCCTTACTATATAAAGGGACCATGGGATGGCTAATAATGCAGGCAATTGGCCTAGTTTTTATTTTATAAAGTTATAAAACTATTCTTTTATTTTATAAAGTTTCTTTTCATATAAAAATTTATTTTTGGCCGATTGTTTTATTTTATTTTTGCTTGTCGTTATTTCTTAGTTTTAATATTGTGATTTTAATTTCTTTATATTCCATAGTATTGTTTCTTTCTTTAATTATGTCTAGTGAGCAGTTGTTTAATTTGGTTAGTATGTATCTTTGATTAATCTTGGATAATTATTAGTTGTGAGAAACATGAACTAATAATATATATCATTAGTTAAGTATCTAATATTTATCATAACATCTTATCATGATTGTTAGTTTAATTTAGTAATTCACGAACTATTTGATTAAATTTAAAAATTTACTGCTAGATTAAGAACTTAAGTCCTTAATTGCTTAATGTTTGAAATCAACTAGAGATAGAGGAAAATCTAAGTTTTTTTTTTTACAAATTCTAATGCAGCTACATGAATATATTTAGAGAGCTTGTTCTAGGTAGTTGAAGTAATTAGGAATTAATTATAAAGCTTGTTGCGTTTAACTAAGAAGTAAGAGAAGATGGTGTGACGAGCTCGTTGCTACACTACTGTTCAATGCTTAATTTAATAACATCTTTAGAATTCAATGATCAATAAAATAATCCAAGATAATCAAGATGCATGCTGGTTGAAGCTTTTTAGTCAATTTGTCAAAACTCAGTTTGATTTTATTTTTTTAATTTCGATTTTTATATTATAAAATTTATTATTTTTAGTAATTGTTAAATATAAAATCTATACCCTTTTTAGAAACCCCCCCTTTCTTTTGTTTTTTTCTTAGAACTTTAATTGCTTTAATTCAATTACTTCAATCCTTGTGGATTTAACCTTTGCTTCCCTATCTACTTGTTTTTGTTTTAGAGAACTTATTTTTGCTAGCCTGACAACATACAAAATTTGACGTCGTTGCCATGGATTGTAAGTTTAATTGAATTAATTGCTTAATTTTTTTAAGGTATTCTTCCACCATCACCCCAACCTAAAAAGATAAATGAAAGGTCTCCATGGAGCAAGCTTATGATATAGAAGGATTCCTACGATAACCACTGTCACGACCCAAATCGCCTAAAAACGACTACAAATTTTTTTTGTTATTCTTTAATTCTTACATTTCTCTCATCGTGACCATCCTACCAACAATTGGGCTATGATTCGATGTTAGTTCCATCACACTATTTACCATTCCATTTCCATATTCACATTCACATATCAGGATTTACTATCCTTTGACTTTGACTAAATACATATACAATGGTATTTACATAACTCTACATCCCCGACATCATATCCATTTACAGTACTGTGCATTTACATTTTCAGATACTCATGCCACATCTCAAAACGCACGTGCAAGCCTATTAAATTGGTGACACACAGTCTACCTGATGCTCCAAGCACGGCTCATCGCATGTTCTCATAAAATCAGTGCGAGCGATGCTCACACTCTCATCAAATCAAGTAAAATCGACAGAGCCCGCTTTACATCCCCACAAGGCTGCCAACCTTATCCCTCACTCTCACCCCACCTAAGAGGTCTTTTGAGCCTGTTGGGCCTTTTGGCTGACTCCAAGGGTAGACAGCGCTACTCCACAAATCCAGTAAAACTAGTGCGAGCTAGGCTCTAGCACTCTATATGTGAATCACATGAAAATCTTATAAAATCTAGTGCGAGCTAAACTCCAGCACCCTGTCTCGAAAATCATGTAAAATTATGGTGCGAGTTAAACTCTAGCACCCTGTCACGAAAATCATGTAAAATCTAGTGCGAGTTAGACTCTAGCACCGTGTCACGAAACAAGCATGTGAAATCTGGTGCGAGTTATACTCTAGCACCTATGCATGTAAAACTCTAGTGCGAGCTCTCGCTCCAGCACTAATGCATGCATCACACAAATCAAACATCGTGCGAGCTGAGCTCTAGCACGTCACATGTAAATAAAAACACGTAGGCGGCTCGGTTATCTCCAAATAGTTTTCACATAAATTACATCGTTTAAGATATGCAATGCTATGCATTTTTCTTTAAAAGTGAGCTAGCCTACTCATGCATGTGTTAAAATACCTCCAGAACGAGCAGGAACCTCTTGTCCTTGCTCCTCCCAATTTTTCCTAAAGTTGGAAACATTTACCCTTAACAAGGGTATTTCGATAATTTTGCCTATTTAGGGCACTAAAATTATTATTCGACCTCTAGACCCTTCAGATAAATTTTAAAGATTGCATATAAACTTGAAATTTTGTAAAGTTTACCTCTAGCAGTCCGTAGAATTCCCTTAACTTATTTTTCTGTAGAGTCTGACCTTTCCTTTTCCCCTGTTCTCTCGTCGCGCAGTCCGATATGCTTCCAATCAAATGTCCGGAACTGCGTATCAATATTCCTCAGGTCAGATAACATACAATTTAATTGTATTTCCTATTTTCTGGGCTTAATTTAAATCATTGGGCCCGTTTACCCCTATTGGGCCCGATTGCACCTTAATGGGCCTTAATCAGCCTTAAGCCCGTTTTTTCACTTAATTTTCACATTATCGAGGCCTATTGGGCTCACTGGGCCCACCAACAATTTATTGGGCCTCGTTCTAACTCTCGAATATCTAAATTTAATATTTACGATAATTTATCTAAATTTCCATAATTTAATTCAATTTATGCGGAATTTAAATCCGAAACACGCATAACGATGTAAATTGTCGTAAATAAGGGTCACTTACCCGAGATTCCATGCTAATACGTAAATCGAGGCTGTCTCGAGCTCTCTTTGGATGCCAATCGTCGAGCTACACAATTCCACAATTTTTCGGGTAAGTTTTCAGCCCAAAATTAATTAAATTAAATACTTCGAAATTTAAATCGGGTCAATTTCGACCACTACTGACTTACCCGAAGCTCGATTGCATCACAAGAATTTTTCCCAATTTTTCCTCTTTTTCTTTTTCCCTTTTTCTCCCTTTTTTCCTCTCTTTTTGGTTGAACCGGTTCAGTCCAGTTCGGACCGGTTCAGACCCGTCGGTTCACTCCGGTTCACTCCGGTTCGACCGGTTCATCGCCTTGCCGGCTGGTTCTCCGTCGGCTTCCACCTCCAGTGGCTCTGCAAGGTTGTCCGCATCTCAGATCTGCCCTCGGTTTGGGTCGAGGTCGCCGGAATGCCGCCGGTCCGGCTCTTCTCCCTCGGTCGTCTGACCCATTTCTTCCTCTTGGCCGTCGCCGGCGTTTCCCGCCGTTTCGTCGACTGATACCGGTGCAGAAAGGACCGTCGTAGCCTGGGCTTTCGGAATCTGGCCTCGGATCCGCCCGAATCGCCGCCGTTCGCCGCCGATGACCCTTTCTTTCCCGCGGCCTTCTCCTCCGTTTTTCGTCGGATTCTGACGTCCTTGGCGAGCGTCACCGGTGGCCTGAAGACCGCCAGCCTCTCCTCTTTCTTTTTCGGCCCTTGGCCTGGCCGTTGGCCGCCGGACGGCTCGCCGGTCTCCCTCGGGCTTCCTCGGTCAGCTGCTTCCGTTTTCTTCGTCTCCTTTCGCGTTTTCTGTCTCTTTTTTTTCATTTATTTTATTAATTATTTTTATTATTATTTTAATCATTAAAATACATTAAAAATACCCAAATATCCCTTAAAATATCCTTAAAATTATTATTTAATTCTAAATTCATTTATTTAATTTTATTTAATTTATTTTAACCCTTTTTCGGGTATAATTTCTCCATATTTTTCGGATATTGTCCCGAATGACTTTTCGGTATATTTTTTGATTATTTTCGGGATTATTTTTCAGAACTAAAAATTCTGATTAATTCCCATAATTTTATATCTTGATCAATTTAACCCAAAATAAATTTATTTCACCTTCATTGACCAAGATTTCTCAATCCATTATTTTTTTAATTAAATTTCCTTATCAAATTTATACCGGCTTTCGATCTTTTGACCATTTTACCCTTACACGTGTTCGGGATTAATTTAACCCGACTTCCCTTCACGAATACTCATTCATTTCGTATTTTAATTAAATTCGGGTCTTACAACTCTCCCCCACTTAAGGAATTTGGTCCTCCAAATTAGAACCAATTCATATAAGTCCATAGATTACTCCGGGTATATTAATCGTATCATACTTTTTAATTCTCATGTGACCTTATCCCGGAGTGTAACATTACCAAAGAACTTTAATTAGGGGGATCATCTTAAACCTCAATAATTCCTCTTTCCTGTTTAATGCCCGAATCAACTTCTTCAATATACTTATAATTGCATTAAGCTGAACTATTGGATCTCATATCTCATCACCTATGCTGGATCTGGATAGTATTCCTGAAGCATCAAAAGATGGGACACATTGTGGGTGCCTGTTAATTCAAGTGATAACACCAACCTACAGGTCTTATCTCCCACTTGTCCAATCTCTCAAAATATTCTATCCAACGCAACTCAATTTACCTTCTTCCAAAAGTTCGCTATGTCCTTATTATCTTAGGACGAGTAACTTTCAACCATACTAATTCACTAAGGGTGAATTCCGATACTTTTCTACCTGCTCTGAGGTGTTCTTAATCTCTCACTCTTAACTAAAACATCCTCAGAGACTTATTATCCATAGTCGAAAATAATTCTATCTGTCACCCACTTTTTCTTATCCAATTTAGGGAACAACCCCTACAGCCATACACTGTCTCATATCTTGTTATCCCGATACTCAACTGCCAACTGTCGTTATTGGCAACTTCAACTTGTGACAACTGATCATTCCAGGAGCTTATAAAATCAAGGGCACACGCTTTCATCGGATCCTCCAGAACTTGTACAGTCCTCTCTGACTGACCATCTATCTGAGGATGAAAAGCTGTGCTAATACTCAGTCGGGTTCCCACAGCTTCCTAAAAATATCCTCGGAGGTGGGAAGTGAAGCGGGAATCCTTATATGATACCATGCTCACTGGAACGCTACTTAATGTTCCACAATCTTCCTTATACATAAATCCTCATATATACTCTGAGTATTTGGGGATTTCATAACCAAAAGGTGGGTAGACTTAGTCACTCTATCGACTATCATCCGAATAGCCTCGTAATTCACCTGGGTCCTCTGTAACCCATCACGACATTCATGGAGACTTGCTCTCATTTTTCGTGCCGTGTCGATATAGGTAGGTGCTGCAATAACTCTGCAGACTTTTAATACTCTACCTTATTCTGTTGACATACTAGGCACTTTTTCACAACCTCTACAATATCTCTTTTCACATCTGACCACCCATACCCTTTTCGAGATTTTAATATATTCTTATTACCTTTCGTATGCACTGTATATCCTGAAGAGTGAGCTTCTGACAAAATTACTATCTCATCAACTGTGGTCATGGGGAGCACTCATACTGTCTCTGAACCTCTCTGTAAATCATTATCATACTCTGTGAACTCTGTCACTGTACCCTTCTGAATCTGACCCAAACCATCGACATCATGCCGATCATCACGTTAAGCCTGTCAAATCCGGGCACTCTCATCCGGTTCTAGTCTCAGGCTAGCTGTCATACAATCACTGTCATCATCAGAAGGGATCACATCACTATTGAGGCTCACAACTGCTCAAGCAGCTCACGCTCCCTGACCATCATATGTGGTACCATCCCGAGACTCTTTCTGCTCGAGGTATAAGCCATTACATTAGCTTTTCCTGGGTGATACAATTTTCACAAATCAAAACCTCTCAGAAGCTCTAACCCACTATGTATTTTCATATTCGCCTCTTTCTGTGAAAACAGATACTTGAGACTTTATGATCAGTGCATATCCAAAATTCCTCATCGTGTACATAATAGTACCATATCCTCGGTACAAATACTGTTGCCAACTTTAAATCATGGGTCAGATAGTTTATTTCATGATCCTTGAGTTGTCTAACTCCAAAAATTGACTATCTTCCCATTATACATCAATACACAGCTCCTCCATAATTTCGAGGTATCCAAACTCACTGATAACCTCTTGAGCTGTTGGGTATGGTGAAATTAATCATGGTGGTCAGTTCATACTTCACTACACCGAAATTCACGTCACATGTATCATCTCACTCAAAGACCACGTTTTCATCCTGGTTCTCACAGGTCAACTCAGCACGACTAGCAGGCTCAGGTCTACCTCTACGACCTCTGCCTCGTGCACTATCTCATCTAACGCGACTCATATTAGGCATTCCTGCATTCTCAACCATTTCTTAGTCAAAACCCATCTCGATATACACTATTGTATCTAACTAAGCACAGTAACACGGGGATGTAATTCCTAATTATTGACACTGACACAGATCAGACCAATTTCGGCTCTAATACCACCTTTATATGTCACGACCCAAACTACCCAAAAATCAGAGTTAATTTTTCGCGCTTTGTTATTTTCTTACTTAAATTCTTACCTGTCTTCTGATCGTGACCACACTCCACTAACAAATTGGGCTGTGCGTCAATGCCAGTCCCACCATTCAATTACCATCTAGCTTATTTCTTCTCCAGTCATTTATAATTGTTTACATTATTTATACATCCCCTAAAGTTACTTACAAACATGTTACTGTGCTATGCTTATGTAGATACAATATGTACAAGTGTATATACCTTATGTTGATGGGCAGCAGCGGATATCCAGAATGCAGTACTGAGTCGCCTCAACTTCAACTGGAGATTATCTGTGGGAGAAAATGAAAGGGGTGAGCACATCAAGCTCAGTAAGGCAATCCTACGAACAAGTAGGTAACCATACTACCTACATGAACGTGGTGCCATGTATAAACCACCCTTTCTCCACACATTTTAAAACAAATTATATGAGTTATGATGTTATGTAATTCAAGTTTGCACGAAAAATTCAACATGCAATTATATTCAAAATCATATCTTTCTCATTTAAAATTTCACAGTAAAGTCAGGACTCGACCCCTCCTTCGGGTGATCCTGACTCACACAAAATCATGAAAATTCGTTTACATCACATATGGGTTTAAAAGCATGGAAATAACCATCATGCACATTTAGTTTAAAAACCCAGTTTGATTTCATCAAAATCGTCGACATGCGAGACGAGGCAATATCTGTAGAATGGCAATAACCAGGACTGGCCATATGTGTTCTCGTGAGTCCCTCTAGCTTCACGGATCCCAGTGTGCGAGGTCTCACCCTGATCGGGAATCGCCCGGGAGGTGGGTCAATCCAACCCATCAGTCTTATCCGATCTCACACATCCGAAGATGCTGTATCCGAAGATACCCCGTATCACAAAGATACCGTATCCGAAGATACCCCGTATCACAAAGATACCGTATCTGAAGATACCCCGTATCACAAAGATACCGTATCCGAAGATACCCCATGGTACATCCTACTTCATGCTACTTGCACGGTACATCATACTCCATGGACCCATATCACTCTAGGTACTCCAGCCCAAATGGCCTACTTCCCACAGAGAGGTTTTGTTTCTCAATACTCATGCCACGTCTCAAAACGTACGTGCGAGCCTATTAAATTAGTGACACACAGTCTACCCGATGCTCCAAGCACGGCTCATCGCATGTTCTCATAAAATCAGTGCGAGCGATGCTCAGCACTTTCATCAAATCAAGTAAAATCGGCAGAGCCCGCTTTACATCCCCACAAGGTCGCCAACCTCATCCCTCACTCTCACCCCACCTAAGAGGTCTTTTGAGCCTGTTGGGCCTTTTGGCTGACTCCAAGGGCAGACAGTGCTACTCCACAAATCCAGTAAAACTAGTGCGAGCTAGGCTCTAGCACTCTATATGTGAATCACATGAAAATCTTATAAAATCTGGTGCGAGCTAAACTCCAGCACCTTGTCTCGAAAATCATGTAAAATTATGGTGCGAGTTAAACTCTAGCACCCTGTCACGAAAATCATGTAAAATCTGGTGCGAGTTAGACTCTAGCACCGTGTCACGAAACAAGCATGTGAAATCTGGTGTGAGTTATATTCTAGCACCTATGCATGTAAAACTCTAGTGCGAGCTCTCGCTCCAGCACTAATGCATGCATCACACAAATCAAATATCGTGCGAGCTGAGCTCTAGCACGTCACATGTAAATAAAAACACGTAGGCGGCTCGGTTATCTCCAAATAGTTTTCACAGAAATTACATCGTTTAAGATATGCAATGCTATGCATTTTTCTTAAGTGAGCCAGCCTACTCATGCATGTGTTAAAATACCTCCAGAACGAGCAGGATCCTCTTGTCCTTGCTCCTCCCAATTTTTCCTAAAGTTGGAAACATTTACCCTTAACAAGGGTATTTCGGTAATTTTGCCCATTCGGGGCACTAAAATTATTATTCGACCTCTAGACCCTTCAGATAAATTTTAAAGACTGCATATGAACTTGAAATTTTGTAAAGTTTACCTCTAGCAGTCCGTAGAATTCCCTTACCTTATTTTTCTGTAGAGTCTGACCTCTCCTTTTCCCCTGTTGTCTCGTCGCGCAGTCCGATATGCTTCCAATCAAATGTCCGGAACTGCGTATCAATATTTCTCAGGTCAGATAACATACAATTTAATTGTATTTCCAATTTTTTGGGCTTAATTTAAATCATTGGGCCCGTTTACCCCTATTGGACCCGATTGCACCTTAATGGGCCTTAATCGGCCTTAAGCCCGTTTTCCCACTTAATTTTCACATTATCGAGGCCTATTGGGCTCACTGGGCCCACCAACAATTTATTGGGCCTCGTTCTAACTCTCGAATAGCTAAATTTAATATTTATGACAATTTATCTAAATTTTCATAATTTAATTCAATTTATGCGGAATTTAAATTCGAAACATGCATAACGATGTAAATTGTTGTAAATAAGGGTCACTTACCCGAGATTCCATGCTAATACGTAAATCGAGGCTGTCTTGAGCTCTCTTTGGATGCCAATCGTCGAGCTACACAATTCCATAATTTTTCGGGTAAGTTTTCAGCCAAAAATTAATTAAATTAAATACTTCGAAATTTAAATCGGGTCAATTTCGACCACTACTGACTTACCCGAAACTCGATTGCATCACAGGAATTTTTCCCAATTTTCCACTTTTTCTTTTTCCCTTTTTCTCCCTTTTTTCCTCTCTTTTTGGCTGAACCGGTTCAGTCCGATTCGGACCGGTTCAGACCTGTCGGTTCACTCCGGTTCACTACGGTTCGGTCGGTTCACCGCATTGCCGACTTGTTCTCCACCGGCTTCCACCGCCAGTGGCTCCGCAAGGTTGTCCGCATCTCAGATCTGCCCTCGGTTTGGGTCGAGGTCGCCAGAATGCCGTCGGTCCGGCTCTTCTCCCTCGGTCGTCGGACCCATTTCTTCCTCTTGCCCGTCGCCGGTGTTTCCTGTCGTTTCGTCGGCTGATACCGGTGCAGAAAGGATCGCCGTCGCCTGGGCTTTCGGAATCTGGCCTCGGATCCGTCCGAATCGCCGTCGTTCGTCGTCGGTGACCCTTTCTTTCCCGCGGCCTTCTCCTCCGTTTTTCGTCGGATTCCGACGTCCTTGGCGCGCGTCACCGGTGGCCTGAAGACCGCCAGCCTCTCCTCTTTCTTTTTCGGCCCTTGGCCTGGCCGTTGGCCGTCGGACGGCTCGTCGGTCTCCCTCGAGCTTCCTCGGTCAGCTGCTTCCGTTTTCTTCGTCTCCTTTCGCGTTTTCTGTCTCTTTTTTTTCATTTATTTTATTAATTATTTTTATTATTATTTTAATCATTAAAATACATTAAAAATACCCAAATATCCCTTAAAATATCCTTAAAATTATTATTTAATTTTAAATTCATTTATTTAATTTTATTTAATTTATTTAATTTATTTTAACCCTTTTTCGGGTATAATTTCTCTGTATTTTTTGGATATTGTCCCGAATGACTTTTCGATATATTTTTTGATTATTTTCGGGATTATTTTTCAGAACTAAAAGTTTCGATTAATTTCGATTAATTCTCATAAATTTATATCTTGATCAATTCAACCCAAAATAAATTTATTTCACCTTTATTGACCAAGATTTCTCAATCCATTATTTTTTTAATTAAATTTTCTTATTGAATTTATACCGGCTTTCGATCTTTTGACCATTTTACCCTTACACATGTTCGAGATTAATTTAACCCGACTTCCCTTCACGAATACTCATTCATTTCGTATTTTAATTAAATTCGGGTCTTACAAATACATCCAGGGACTCGCACACCACTAGTATGTCCTGAACACTTGGACATTTTTGACTAGTATCGAGGATGAATGCAACATAACCTTCACATTAATATGTTCACCAAAAATTTTCATCATAAACAAAATCATAAAATTTATTCCTTAACTGCAAAACATACATTAAACTTACTAGGTAAGGAGAAGGTTACAATCTTAGAGTAGCACTCTAAACTTACACGGTTGGTGGCTAGCCAGTCCATACCCAAAATTACATCAAAGTCATACATGCTCAATAAGATTAGATCTGCCAATATGATCCTATCTCCTACCTTGATTTCACAATTTCTACACACCATATCAGTCTTTTGTAATTTATACATGGGTGTGCTAACGTGTAACGTAAAGTCTAGAGATTCAGGCTTAACATGCAATTGACGTGCAAAATGTGGTGATATGAAAGAGTGTGTGGAACCTGAATCAGACAATACACGTACCTCATGATTGCAAATTAAAAACTTACCCTGGATGGTCTCAGCGGAGGCATCAGCAGTTTCTGTGTCCAAAGCAAAGACCCTCCCATGAGTGACAGGCTTCTTGCCCTTCTCTGCTGCGGTAGCCCGTCTCTGTGGGACTTGTCTCTGGGGAGCTTGCCTCAGAGGTGATCGTGGTAGCTCTAGGGGCTGTGGAAACTTATTCACTGGGCAATCTTTAATCAAGTGTGCCCTCTGTCCACACCTAAAATTGTAAGACCCGAATTTAATTAAAATACGAAATGAATGAGTATTCGTGAAGGAAAGTCAGGTTAAATTAATCCCGAACATGTGCAAGGGCAAAATGGTCAAAAGACCAAAAGTTGGTATAAATTCGAGGAGAAAAATTTAATTAAAAATATGGATTTGAGAAATTTTGGTCAATAAGGATGAAATAAATTTATTTTGGGTTAAATTGATCAAGATATTAATTTATGGGAATTAATCGGAATTAATCGAGATTTTTAGTTCGAAAAAAATAATCTCAAAAATAATTGAAAAATATACCGAAAAGTCATTCGGGACAATATCTCAAAAATACAGAGAAATTATACCCGAAAAAGGGTTAAAATATAATAAATAAATTAAATTAAATAAATTAATTGATTTGGAATAAAATAATAATTTTTGGTAGATATTTGGGTATTTTAATGTATTTTAATGATTAAAATATAATATAAATAAATAAATAAATAAAAATAAATAAAAATTAATTAATTAATGAGTTAAAAAAAAAGGAAATCTGAAAGCTTGGTCGGGGAGAGAGAAAGAGAAACAGAGAAGAAAAACGAAAGCCAAGCAACCGAGGAAGCCGACGTGCCACCGACGATCGACAGGCTCCGATGAGGCCACGAGGAGGTAGAGGAGAGACCGGCGAGCACGTGGGCACCGGAATCGCACCGTGCAGTGGCCGGAGGAAGCCGATCGGAGGAGGGAAAGCATCGAGGAGAAATGACCCGATTTTCGATGATCCACGGCGACTGGGCGTGAACGGAGGCCACCGGCGTGACCGTGAGGAGGAGGCGGTCCTTTTGAGACCGGTAGCAGCCGACGAGATGGCCGAAATTGCCGGTGATGGCCAAGACCGAAAATGGGTTCAGACGACAGAGAGGAGAACGGTCGGACCGGTGACTTTCTGGCGACCTCGACCGAAACTGAGGACAGATTCGAGCTACGGACAACCTTGCGGAGCTGCTGGCGGTGGAAGCCGACGGAGAACCGGCCGGCAAGGCCTTGAACCGGTGGTGAACCGGCCAAACCGGAGTGAATCGACGGTCTGAACTGGTCCGAACCGGACTGAACCGGTTCAGCCAAAAAGAGAGAAAAAAAGGGAGAAAAAAGGAAAAAGAAAAAGAGGAAAAATTGGGAAAAATTCCAGCGATGCAATCGAGCTTCGGGTAAGTCGATAAGCGGTCAAATTGATCGATTTAAATTTTGGAGCATTTAATATAATTAATTTTGGGCCGAAAACTTACCCAGGATTTACGTACTAGCATGGAATCTCGAGTAAGTGACCGTTATTTACGACAATTTACATCGTTATGCGTGATATGAATTTAAATTCTGCATAAATTGAATTAAATTATGAAAATTTAGATAAATTGTGGTAAATAATAAATTTAGCAATTCGAGAGCTAGAACGAGGCCCAATAAATTGTTGGAGGGCCCAATGAGCCCAATGGACCTCGATAAAGTGAAAATTAAGTGAAAAACGAGCTTAAGGCCGATTAAGGCCCATTAAGGTGCAATCGGGCTCAATAGGGGTAAATGGGCCCAATGATTTAAATTAAGCCCAAAAAATAGGAAATACAATTAAATTGTATAATATCTGACCTGAGGAATATTATTACGCAGTTCCGGAGGTTTGATTGGAAGCATATCGGACTGCGCGACGAAACAACAGTGAAAAAAGGAAAGGTCAGACTCGACGAGAATCGAGGTAAGGGAATTTTGTAGGCGTATAGAGATTTCTATACGTATTTTGAGGGTATTTACAGGGCTTAGAAATTTCTTACAAAATCTAGAAATGAAATAATAATTTCTGTGAAAATCGGGGCTTAGGTGAATAAAGAAAAAGACGATTTTACCCCTGAGAGTAAAATTTACAAAAAGGGTGGTAAGGCATATAAATTACATGATTTTCATGCTTTGATAATTTATATGAATGTATTGCTTGGGTTTAAGCAAATTTACATATAGGTTGGCTATTAATTTTATGAATTATACGAAAGGGTACCAGTTTGTACCGGTTACTATTTTAAAAGATGTTTTATTAAAAGTGAGCCACCTATCATATTTACACGAGTAAAAAGAGTGCTAGAGTCTTACTCGCACTCAAGTTTACTGATTTATTTCTCAAGAAAAGTCGTACTGGAGCATTGCTCGTACGAGAAATTTGTGTGTGCACAAAATCGTGTTGGAGCTTCACTCGCACGAGATTTTAGATATCATGATATGCATAGTGTGGTGCTGGAGCTTCGCTCGCACTAGACGTGAGTTGACATGCATATAGTCGTGCGGAAGCCTCTTGTAGACTGTGTGTCACAGAGAGTTGAGATGCTCACACATATACTTTGAGACATGGGTTGGTTATCGACATAGTATTGGGGTAGATAAGATCTACGGCAGGCACCCCCAGACTATGATATGGGTCCACGAAGTACGATGTACCGTATATGTCACACGGAGTACGCTGTACCGTGCAGTCATGATGACTCTATGATGTTACTTGCTATTCTGGCGGGCAGGACTTGACCCCACCTCCCGTTGTAGTTGTGATACCCCGCACACCGGGATCCGTGTAGCTTGGGATCACAGGGACAAAGTATGGCCATAGTCCTCGATTTTCATACAGTAACCTACATGCCTCACATGATATCATACGGTCTGGATAGACTAGGACAAACCCGATGGAGGGGTAATCCCGATTTATGTTTTTAAAAGAGATGTGATTTAATGAACCAAGGTATTCCCGAGAGATGGGTTTGAGCTTGTTGAAGTTGTTTTATGATGAAACAAATGAGTTTTAAAGTGATGAGTTTTGTGATTAAACGAATAAGTTTTAAAGTGAAGAGTTTATGATGAAACTAATAAGTTTTTAATGTGACGAGCATGAGATGTCATACATGATGATTTTTCCATGTGTGCTTTATATGCCGATTTCATGATTTCTCTTATATGATATATACATACATGTGGCATCGTTTTAGTCATACCTCATGCTCCAAATGTAAACGATTTTTATATCATGACATTATCAGCACGTAGATAGTATAGTTATCTACCTGCTTACATTATTGCCTTACTGAGCACGTTTCGCTCACCCTTTCATTTTCCACCCCACAGGGTATATTCAGTAGAAGAGAGCGACAATAGTCTCGCATCTCAGTTATCCGCTGCTTCTTATCAAGATCAGGTATACACATTCGTATAATTTTGTATCAGAACATATAGATACACAGTACTGTATATGGATGTAATGTTGGGGATGTATTTAGTTTAAATAAATTGATATGTAAATGAAATATGAAAATTGAATGGTAAATAGGTGAGAGGTGACTAACACCGAATCATAGCCCAACTGGTTAGTAGTGTAACTGTTCACGACGGGTAAGAAAATGAAAAAGCGAAAAAGAGAAAAATTTGTAGTGATTTTAAGAAATTTGGGTCGTGACAAATTTAATGGTATCAGAGCAGAGTTGACCTGATATGAGTCGATTTTAGTAGTTAAGTAAAAAATTACATCCCCATGTACTGTGCATTGTTTAGATACAATTGTGTATATCAAGATGGAACAGCAGCTAAGAACTTACTTTCGAATGCAAGAATATAATTTTTATAACTGATAGTCGCTATGATAGAGTGGCGAGTTGTCACGACCCAAACTACCCAAAAATCAGAGTTAATTTTTCGCGTTTTTATTATTTTCTTACTTTAATTCTTACCTGTCCTCGAATCGTGACCAACACTCCACTACTAATTGGGCTGTGCGTCAATGCCAGTCCCACCATACATCTACCCCAGTACTTATTTCTTCTCCAGTCATTTATAATTGTTATATTATTTATACATCCCCTAAAGTTACTTACAAACATGTTACTGTGCTATGCTTATGTAGATACAATAAGTACAAGTGTATATACCTTATGTTGATGGGCAGCAGCGGATATCCGGAATGCAGTACTGAGTCGCCTCAACTTCAACTGGAGATCATCTGTGGGAGAAAATGAAAGGGGTGAGCACATCAAGCTCAGTAAGGCAATCCTACGAACAAGTAGGTAACCATACTACCTACATGAACGTGGTGCCATGCATAAACCACCCTTTCTCCACACATTTTAAAACATATGATATGATGTTGTGATGTTATGTAAATCAAGTTGCACGGAAAACTCAACATGCAATTATTTTAAATCATTTCTTTCTCTTTAAAAATTTCACAATGAAGTCAGGACTCGACCCCTCCTTCGGGTGATCCTGACTCACACAAAACCATGGAAATAGAATTTCTCAAAAGCATCGGTATCGAAAACATACGTATATATATACAAGATACGAGACTAGGCAATACTGTATATCGGTAATAACCAGGACTGGCCAATATGTCCTCGTGAGTCCTCTAGCTTCACGGATCCCAGTGTGCGAGGTCTCACCCTGATCGGGAACTGCCCGGGAGGTGGGTCAATCCAACCCGTCAGTCTTATCCGATCTCACGCATCCGTCGATGCCGTATCCGAAGATACCCCGTATCACGAAGATACCGTATCACAAAGATACCCCGTATCACAAAGATACCGTATCCGAAGATACTCTGTATCACAAAGATACCGTATCCGAAGATACCCCACGGTACATCGTACTCCATGCTACTTGCACGGTACATCGTACTCCATGGACCCATATCACTCTAGGTGCTCCAGCCCAATTGGCCTGCTTCCCACAGAGGTTTTCATAACTCAATACTCGTTGCCATGTCTCAAAACGCACGTACGAGCCTATTAAATCGGTGACACACAGTCTACCCGATGCTCCAAGCACGGCTCATTGTATGTTCTCTTAAAAATCAGTGCGAGCGATGCTCAGCACTCTCATCAAATCAAGTAAACTTGGCAGAGCCCGCTTTACATCTCCACAAGGCCGCCAACCTCATCCCTCACTCTCACCCTACTTAAGAGGTCTATTGAGCCTGTTGGGCCTTTTGGCTGACTCCAAGGGCAGACAGCGCTACTCCACAAATCCAGTAAAACTAGTGCGAGCTAGGCTCAGCACTCTGTATACAAATCGTATGAAAATCTTATAAAATCTGGTGCGAGTTAAACTCCCGCACCCTGTCATGAAAATCATGTAAAATCTGGTGCGAGTTAGACTCTAGCACCATGTCACGCAAAAGCATGTGAAATCTGGTGCGAGTTATACTCTAGCACCTATGCATGTAAAACTCTAGTGCGAGCTCTCGCTCCAGCACTAATGCATGCATCACACAAGTCAAACATCGTGCGAGCTGAGCTCTAGCACGTCACATGTAAATAAAAACATGTAGGCGGCTCGGTTATTTCCAAATAGTTTTCACAGAAATCACATCAGTTAAGATATGCAATGCTATGCATTTTCTTTCAAGGTGAGCCAGCCTACTCATGCATGCGTTGAAATACCTCCAGAACGAGCAGGAACCTCTTGTTCTTGCTCCTCCCAATTTTTCCTAAATTTTTAGAATTTTACCCTTAGCAAGGGTATTTTAGTAATTTTGCCCATACGGGGCACTAAAATTGTTCTTCGACCTCTAGACCCTTCAATTAGTTTTAAAGGACTGCATATGAATTTAAAATTGCGTACTGTTACCTCTAGCAGTCCGCAGAATTCCCTTACCTCGATTCTCGTCGAGTCTGACTTTTTTCTTTTCCATTGTCGTCTCGTCGCGCAGTCCGATATGCTCCCAATCAAATGCCCGGAACTGCGTATTAACATTCCTCAGGTCAGATATTATGCAATTTAATTGTATCTATTACTTTCTGGGCTTAATTTAAATCATTGGGCCCGTTTACCCTTATTGGCCCAATTGCACCTTAATGGGCCTTAATCGGCCTTAAGCCCGTTTTATATTTATTAATTTCCTTCTTCGGGTATACCGAGCTCATACAGCTTCCTAATAATTATCGGGCTTCATTCCAAATTTATTGGATAGCCCGTATGCCACTTACGGCAATTATATTACAATTTCGCATAATATTCCTTCCTACGCGAAATTAATCCATAATTCCATAAAATAATTAAACTCGGTATTTAAATAACTCTAATTGCCGAAATTAAATTGTACTTACCCGATATGATGCGAGGTACGAAAATCAGAGCTCGATCGGCTCTCGTTCGGTCTCCGTCGTAAAACTGCATAATTAGGTAAATCCGGATTATTTTTCATTAAAATAATATTAAATTAAATTTCCGGAATTCACCCGTTGGTCAATATCGACCCTCGGTCAACTTACCCGAACCTCGAGTCGTCCCCCGGTAAATTTTTCCCTTTTTCCTTCCTTTTCCTTCCTTTTCCTTTCTCTTTTCCTTTCTCTTTTCCTTCCTTTTCCTTCCCTTTCCTTCCCTTTCCTTCCAGCCAGCCAAACGGTGCCGTTTTGAAGCTCCTCACTGCCTCTTGCCGTCGCCGGCGATTCCGGCAGTCTCACCGGCCAAGACCGGTGCCAAAAGGACCGGCTTCCTCCCCTGAACACGCCGGTAGCTCCCTTTCCGGCCCAGACGCAGCGGTTCGTCGGGAATCAACCCGTTTTTCCGGCGATCTTCCTCGGCTCCGATCGGGCTGCTCCGGCCACCTGACGGCGTGAAACCGGTACCCACGTGTTCGCCGGACTCTCCTCTTGCTCCTGGAAGCTTTGTCGGACGTCGAACGGTCGCCGGTGGTGAGATTCGACGGTGATGGTTTTCGGGTCACTGTTCACGATTTTCGATTTTCTCGGGTCTTCTCCCTTTTTTTTTTTTTTTTCTTCAGTTGCCCCTTTTTTTTTTATCTTATTTTATTTATTTTATTTTTATTTTGATTTATTTATATTGATTTACTATTCCATAAAATACTCTTAAAAACCCAAAATATCTTCACTTACCTTATTTTTTTTATTCTACTTTTATTTATTCAATTAAAATTTAATTTATTAATTTTATTTTTCTCTAAATTTCGGTATTATTTCTTCACGTTTTTCGAGATATAGTCCCGGTAATTTCTTCGATATTTTTAAAATTTTCGAATCTCGATCAATTGACCCAAAATTTATAATTTCCTTATTTTTGATCAAGATATCCAAATTCCTTATTTTTAATTAAAATTTTCTTATCGCTGAAATACCGGATTTTGGTATTTTTACCATTTTACCCTTGCTCTTGTTTCGGGATCCAATTTAACTTAACCTCCCTTTATACACCCCCCATATTTTCTTATTTAATTTTTTGTATTTTAATTTAATTCGGGTCTTACACGAGTACACATGCTCGAGGCCATAGAGATCGGCCTGAGAGTCGAATGAGTCGTCATATGAGACTCAAGATGAGAGTGAGGTGGAGGCTGATGTTGAGCATACTCCACATGGTCCTATAAAGAGACCAAACAGTATTGAGATACACTCCGAGAGGATGGAGTAAAGTGTAAAAAATATTTCAAAGTTATTTACTCAGTCTATGCAGGTAGTTGAGGATAGGCAGGATAAAGCCTAAACAGATGCCTCAGGCTATAGAGATTTTTACGCCCCTCCGATATATAGCGAAGTAAAGAAACCTATAGTTGTTGAGGACTGGGTGTATGAGATAGCGAAGTTGTATTATTTTTTCAGTGTATGTCGACTAAGAAAGTGACTTTTAAATACGTTTATGTTAAAGAGTCGAGGCGAAATATTAGTGGAAGTCCGCTCGACCTACCTGAATCGTTAGATGTCCAGAGTCGACAGGAAGAATAATTCTGGATGTATTCTGGTGACAGAATATCACAGACACTATTTAAGAAAAATTACAAGTAAAATTTTTTTTACACTGACCCAGAGGTATTGATTGATTGATGAGTATGAATCTCAAATTATATCACTGGGCAAGTATGAACTCGATATTATGGGCAGTGAGAGTCGAAAAAGCTCAAAAGTTCATGGAAATGACTCAAATTGTCGATTAGAGTTCGATTGGCTCACTACTTATGTCAAGGCAGTGCGCAGAATACAGTTGCGTGAATAATATCATGTGTTGCACGCCTCTGAGATTGGGAAAGGTAGTAAGGGCCAAATAGAGACGGAAGAGAATAGAGAATGACAGAGATGTCAGAGCGGGTAAAAGATCAGTTGGCAAGAGATTAGAGTTGATGAGTCACGGGGTAAGATAATTGGTAAGGCCCCAAAATATCCAATTTAACACTTATAAGGGGTATTGTGATTTGAGAACCCCGACCTACTACGAAGCAATGTAGCAGTGTGAGCACTGTAAGCAGTGTGGGATGTGTGGTGGATACCACGGAAGGAGGGTCTATACCTACACTGTATTAATGAAAATGGCCGTTAAGTGTGGTAAGACGGACCATTGATTTTGATTGCACAGAGTTGGGCGAGATCGCCCCACAGAAAAGTAAAGAGACAGAGAAAAAGCTTCGTTAGTATAGCTGCAACGAAAAGAGAGGCCATAGCCGAAAGGAAAAAGGAAAGTAGGCTGTTGGACGAAGGCGAGAGGATGTCTTGGACCAGGACACTATTGATGTTTCATGGATGTGGTGTAAGATACCACACTGTTATGAATAATGAGGTACATATGTTCATTGATCCTGGTGCCACACATTTATTCATACCGCCTTCATTCACATATAAGTGAGTAAAAGGCATGAATGCCTACATCATTGGGCACATACTGATAAATGAGTACCCCAATAGAGGAGGATTAATCAATGGAATATGGATATAGAGATTTTAAGTTGAAAACAGAGGTGAAAACATCACTGAAAAGTATACTGTAAGTGTTGACAAGTGATAAAAAGGGGTGCAACAGTTGAAATTAAAGGAGTAAAGGATTGTACTCATGAAATGAATAATGAAAAAAGTTTTTCATGATTGATATACGAAAGGAGATAATCTTTAAGATAAGATAGTCCTAAATACAAGATGTATTGGAGTAAGAGGCATATGCTAGGTAAGAGCATCTTTACGATATGAAGTCATTGGGATTAAAGTAATTAGTAGCGAATATAAAGTGTGACCACATGGACTGGTATATAAAGTAATTGTGGTTAAGTCTGAAGGTTAATAAAGGTATTTCAAAATACCTCCCCGCCTAAAGACTTGACAGCGTCTAAAAGTATATATATAACCTATAACGTGAAATCGATCGTCGTAATAAATACCTTTAGCATTAGGATACCTTGACTAAGACATAAGAATATTAAAATTCGACAAATCATAAAGGTTAACATAGTAAAATTTAATAAAAGCCGTTAAAAAAAGGAAATGACGCAGTTTAGTACCTGAAAACGTAAGTGATTTTGAAGGATCTTATACGCTTATGCGTAAATAAGTCAAGGATTGGACCGATTTGTAATCATCATTATCGATGATAAGTTGAGTGTAGTTAAAGTCCAGGGCAACTTATAGACAACAATTGGAAAATTGCCCTTACAGATGGTTGCTGCGAGTTCTAAAAAGGGTATACTTTGTTGGCACGTTTAACTAAGAAAACGTGGTCTTTGAATGAGATGATAAATAAGATGATAGATGTGACGGGAATTTGGTGTAATGAAGTATGAACTGACCACCGTGATTATTTTCACCATACCCAATAGCTCAAGAGGTTCTCAGTGAGTATGGATACCTCAAAATTATGAAGGAGCTGTGTATTGATGTATAATGGGAAGATAGTCAATTTTGGAGTCAGACAACTCCTTGGTCACAAAATAAACTATCTGACTCATGATTTTAAGTTGGCAACAGTATTTGTACCGAGGATATGGTACTATTATGTACACGATGAAGAATTTTGGATATGCACTGATCATAAAGTCTCAAGTATCTGTTTTCACAGAAAGAGGCGAATATGAAAATACATAGTGGGTTAGAGCTTCTCAGAGATTTTGATTTGTGAAAATTATGCCACCCAGGAAAGGCTAATGTGATGGCTGATGCCTCGAGTATAAAGAGCCTTGGGATGGTATTACATATGATGGTCAGGGAGCGTGAGCTGCTAGAGCAGTTGTGAACCTCAGTAATGATGTGATCCCTTCTGATGATGACAGTGATTGTGTGACAGCTAGCCTGAGATTAGAACCGGATGAGAGTGCCCGGATTTGACAGGCTTAGCGTGATGATCGGCACGATGTCGATAGTTTGGGTCAGATTCAGAAGGGTACAGTGACAGAGTTCACGGAGTGTGTTGATGGTTTACAGAGAGGTTCAGAGACAGTATAAGTGCTCCCCAGGACCACAGTTGATGAGATAGTAATATTGTCAGAAGCTCACTCTTCGGGATATACAGTGCATACGGAAAGTAAAGAATATATCAAAATCTCAAAAAAAAATTTGGTGGTCAGATATGAAAAGAGATATGGTAGAGATTGTGAAAAAGTGCTTAGTATGTCAGCAGAATAAGGTAGAGTACTAAAAAGTCTACAGGGTTATTGCAGCCTCTACCTATATCGGCACGAAAAATGGGAGCAAGTCTCCATAAATGTCGTGATGGGTTACAGAGAACCCAGGTGAATTACGAAGCTATTTGGATGATAGTCGATAGAGTAACTAAGTCTACCCACCTTCTGGTTATGAAATCCCTAAATACTCAGAGTGTATATGAGGATTTGTGTATAAGGGAGATTGTGGAACATTAAGTAGCGTTCCAGTGAGCATGGTATCATATAAGGATTCCCGCTTCACTTCCCACCTTTGAGGATATTTTTAGGAAGCTATGGGAACTCGACTGAGTATTAGCACAGCTTTCCGTCCTCAGACCGATGGTCAGTCAGAGAGGACTGTACAAGTTCTGGAGGATATGATGAGAGTGTGTGCATTGATTTTATAAGCTCCTGGAATGATCAGTTATTACAAATCGAATTTGTCAATAGTGACAGTTGTCATTCGAGTATTGGGATAACAAGATATGAGGCAGTGTACGGCTGTAGGGGTTGTTCCCCAAATTGGATAAGAAAAAGTGGGTGACAAATAGAATTATTTTCGACTTTGGATAATAAGTCTCTGAGGATGTTTTGTTAAGGATGAGAGATTAAGAACACCTCAGAGCAGATAGACAAGTATTGGAATTCACCTTTGGTGAATTAGTATGGTTGAAAGTTACTAGTCCTAAGAGAATAAGGACATAACGAACTTTTGGAAGAAGGTAAATTGAGTTGCGCTGGATGGAATATTTTGAGAGATTGGACAAGGGGGAGATAATACCTGTAGGTTAGTGTTATCACCTGAATTAATAGGCACCCACAATGTGTCCCATCTTTTGATGCTTCGAAAATACTATCCGGATCCAGCATAGGTGATAGGATATGAGATCCAACAGTTCAGCTTAATGCAAATATAAGTATATTGATAAGTTAATTCGGGCATTAAACAGGAAAGAGAAAGTATTGAGGTTTAAGATGATATCCCTAATTAAAGTCCTTTGGTAGTGTTACACTCCGAAAAAAGATCACATGAGAATTTAAGAGTATGATACGATCGATGTACCCGGAGTAGTTTATGGACTCATATGAATTGGTTCTAATTTGGAGGACCAAATTCCTTAAGTGGGGGAGAGTTGTAAGACCCGAATTTAATTAAAATACGAAATGAATGAGTATTCGTGAAGGAAAGTCGGGTTAAATTAATCCCGAACATGTGCAAGGGCAAAATGGTCAAAAGACCAAAAGTCGGTATAAATTCGATGAGAAAAATTTAATTAAAAATATGGATTTGAGAAATTTTGGTCAATAAGGATGAAATAAATTTATTTTGGGTTAAATTGATCAAGATATTAATTTATGGGAATTAATCGAAATTAATCGAGATTTTTAGTTCGAAAAAAATAATCCCGAAAATAATCGAAAAATATACCGAAAAGTCATTCGGGACAATATCCCAAAAATACGGAGAAATTATACCCGAAAAAGGGTTAAAATATAATAAATAAATTAAATTAAATTAAATTAATTGATTTGGAATAAAATAATAATTTTTGGTAGATATTTGGGTATTTTAATGTATTTTAATGATTAAAATATAATATAAATAAATAGATAAAAATAAATAAAAATTAATTAATTAATGAGTTAAAAAAAAAAAGGAAATCTGAAAGCTTGGTCGGGGAGAGAGAAAGAGAAGCAGAGAAGAAAAACGGAAGCCAAGCAACTGAGGAAGCCGACATGCCACCGACGACCGACAGGCTCCGACGAGGCCTCGAGGAGGTAGAAGAGAGACCGACGAGCACGTGGGCACCGGAATCGCACCGTGCAGTGGCCGGAGGAAGCCGATCGGAGGAGGGAAAGCACCGAGGAGAAACGGCCCGATTTCCGACGATCCACGACGACTGGGCGTGAACGGAGGCCACCGGCATGACCGTGAGGAGGAGGCGGTCCTTTTGAGACCGGTAGCAGCCGATGAGATGGTCGGAATCGTCGGCGACGGCCAAGATCGAAAATGGGTTCCAACGACCGAGAGGAGAACGGCCGGACCGGTGACTTTCTGGCGACCTCGACCGAAACTGAGGGCAGATTTGAGCTGCGGACAACCTTGCGGAGTTGTTGGCGGTGGAAGCCGATGGAGAACCGGCCGGTAAGGCCTTGAACCGGCGGTGAACCAGCCAAACCGGAGTGAACCGGCGATCTGAACCGGTCCGAACCGGACTGAACTGGTTCAGCCAAAAAGAGAGAAAAAAAGGGAGAAAAAGGGAAAAAGAAAAAGAGGAAAAATTGGAAAAAATTCCAGCGATGCAATCGAGCTTCGGGTAAGTCGATAAGCGGTCAAATTGACCGATTTAAATTTTGGAGTATTTAATATAATTAATTTTGGGCCGAAAACTTACCCGGGAAATTGTGGAATTGTGTAGCTCGACGACTGGCATCCATCGAGAGCTCGAGATAGCCTCGATTTACGTACTAGCATGGAATCTCGAGTAAGTGACCGTTATTTATGACAATTTACATCGTTATGCGTGATATGAATTTAAATTCCGCATAAATTGAATTAAATTATGAAAATTTAGATAAATTGTGGTAAATAATAAATTTAGCAATTCAAGAGCTAGAACGAGGCCCAATAAATTGTTGGAGGGCCCAATGAGCCCAATAGACCTCGATAAAGTGAAAATTAAGTAGAAAACGGGCTTAAGGCCGATGAAGGCCCATTAAGGTGCAATCGGGCCCAATAGGGGTAAATGGGCGCAATGATTTAAATTAAGCCCAGAAAATAGGAAATACAATTAAATTGTATAATATCTGACCTGAGGAATATTATTACGCAGTTTCAGAGGTTTGATTGGAAGCATATCGGACTGCGCGACGAGACAACAGTGAAAAAAGGAAAGGTCAGACTCGACGAGAATCGAGGTAAGTAAATTTTGTAGGCGTATAGAGATTTGTATACGTATTTTGAGGGTATTTACAGGGCTTAGAAATTTCTTACAGCATCTAGAAATGAAATAATAATTTCTGTGAAAATCGGGGCTTAGGTGAATAAAGAAAAAGATGATTTTGCCCCTGAGAGTAAAATTTACAAAAAGGGTGGTAAGGCATATAAATTACATGATTTTCATGCTTTGATATTTTATATGAATGTATTGCTTGGGTTTAAGCAAATTTACATATAGGTTGGCTATTAATTTTATGAATTATACGAAAGGGTACCGGTTTATGAAAATTGTATGTCACACGGAGTACGCTGTACCGTGCAGTCATGATGACTCTATGATGTTAGTTGCTATTCTGGCGGGTAGGACTTGACCCCACCTCCCGTTGTAGTTGTGATACCCCGTACACCGGGATCCGTGTAGCCTGGGATCACAGGGACAAAGTATGGCCATAGTCCTCGATTTTCATACAGTAACCTACATGCCTCACATGATATCATACGGTCTGGATAGACCAGGACAAACCCGATGGAGGGGTAGTCCCGATTTATGTTTTTAAAAGAGATGTGATTTAATGAATCAAGGTATTCCCGAGAGATGGGTTTGAGCTTGTTGAAGTTGTTTTATGATGAAACAAATGAGTTTTAAAGTGATGAGTTTTGTGATTAAATGAATAAGTTTTAAAGTGAAGAGTTTATGATGAAACTAATAAGTTTTTAATGTGACGAGCATGAGATGTCATACATGGTGATTTTTTCATGTGTGCTTTATATGCGGATTTCATGATTTCTCTTATATGATATATACATACATGTGGCATCGTTTTAGTCATACCTCATGCTCCAAATGTAAACGATTTTTATATCATGACATTATCAGCACGTAGATAGTATAGTTATCTACCTACTTACATTATTGCCTTACTGAGCACGTTTTGCTCACCCTTTCATTTTCCACCCCACAGGGTATATTCAGTAGAAGAGAGCGACAATAGTCTCGCATCTCGGTTATCCGCTGCTTCTTATCAAGATCAGGTATACACATTCGTATAATTTTGTATCTGAACATATAGATGCACAGTACTGTATATGGATGTAATGTTGGGGATGTATTTAGTTTAAATAAATTGATATGTAAATGAAATATGAAAATTGAATGGTAAATAGGTGAGAGGTGACTAACACCGAATCATAGCCCAACTGGTTAGAAGTATAACTGTTCACGACGGGTAAGAAAATGAAAAAGCGAAAAAGAGAAAAATTTGTAGTGATTTTAGGAAATTTATATGAGAACCCTGCTGCCCGCCCCTCACCAAGTTTCTCTCTCCCCGATTTCCGTTTTCTGATTCTTTTTTTTGTTTTATTATTATTATTATTATTACAATTTATTTACACTATTCATTAAAATACTCCATAAAATCCAAAATATCTACACTTATATTATTTTTATTCTAATTTAATTTATTTAATTTAAATTTAATTTATTAAATATATTTTTCTCCAAATTTTTGATATTATTTCTTCGCGTTTTTCGAGATATTGTTCCGAAAATTTTTCGATATTTTTAAAATTTCTGAATCTTGATCAATTGACCCAAATTGTATAATTTCCTCATTATCGATCAAGATATCTTACATCCTTATTTTTAATTAAAATTTTCTTATCGCCTTAATACCGAGTTTTGATATTTTTACCATTTTACCCCTGCTCTTGTTTCGAAAATCAATTTTACCTGACCTTCCTTCATACATCCCCCATCTTTTCTTATTTAATTTTCATATTTTAATGAAATTCGGGTCTTACACTGGCCCTCAAGGTTTTGCTCCACTGGGGGGGCAAGCCCATCTCCCAGGAGACGCGTCCCGGAAGGCTCGAACTCGGGTCTTCACCCTTGTTCTTGCACTTCCTAACGCCATTGAGCCGGGCCGAAAAAGAAAGAGGAGAGGCCGACGGTCTTCAAGCCACCGGTGAAGCGCCCCAAGGCCGCCGGAATCCGGCGAAAAACGGAGGAGAAGGCCGCGGGAAAGAAAGGGTCACCGACGGCGAATCAGGCGAAACCGAGACCAGATTCCCGAAAGCCCAGGCGACGGCTGTGCTTTTGAGACCGGTAGCAGCCGACGAGACGGCGGGAATCGTCGGCGACGGCCAAGGGAAGAAAATGGGTCCGACGGCAGGGGAGAAGAGGCCGAACCGACGGCATTCCGACGAGCCAGACCGAAATCGAGGGTAGATTCGAGATGCGGACGACCTTGCGGAGCCACTGGCGGTGGAAGCCGACGGAGAACCGACCGGCAAGGCCGTGAACCGACGGTGAACCGGCCAAATCGGAGTGAACCGGGGTGAACCGACGGGTCTGAACCGGTCCAAACCGGACTGAACCGGTTCAGCCAAAAAGAGAGGAAAAAGGGGAGAAAAAGGGAAAAAGAAAAAGAGGGAAAATCGGAAAAAATTTTTGTGATGCAATCGAGCTTCAGGTAAGTCAGTAGTGGTCGAAAGTGACCCTATTTAAATTTTGAAGTATTTAATTTAATTAATTTTGGGCTGAAAACTTACCCGGAAAATTATGAAATTGTGTAGCTCGACAATTGGCATCCAACGAGAGCTCGAGATAACCTCAATTTACGTATTAGCATGGAATCTCAGGTAAGTGACCCTTATTTACGACAATTTACATCGTTATGCGTGTTTCAGATTTAAATTCCGCATAAATTGAATTAAATTATGGAAAATTTAGATAAATTGTAGTAAATATTAAATTTAACTATTCGAGAGTTAGAACGAGGCCTAATAAATTATTGGTGGGCCCAATGAGCCCAATAGGCCTCGATAATGTGAAAATTAAGTGGAAAACGGGCTTAAGGCCGATTAAAGCCTATTAAGGTGCAATCGGGTCCAATAGGGGTAAACGGGCCCAATGATTTAAATTAAGCCCAGAAAATAGGAAATACAATTAAATTGTATGTGATCTGACCTGAGGAATATTGATACACAGTTTCGGGCATTGGATTAAGAGCAGATCGGACTGCGCGATGTGACATCAGTGGAAAGGTCAAACTCGACAGGAAAATAAGGTAAGGGAATTCTACGGACTGCTAGAGGTAAACTTTACGCAATTTTAAGTTCATTGCAGTCTTTAAAATTTATCTGAAGGGTCTAGAGGTCGAATAATAATTTTAGTGCCCCGAATGGGCAAATTACTAAAATACCCTTGTTAAGGGTAAAATTTACAAATTTAAGAAAAATTGGGAGGAGCAAGAACAAGAGGGTTCTGCTCGTTCTGGAGACATTTTAATGCATGCATGAGTAGGCTGGCTAACCTTGAAAGACAATGCACAACATTGCATACTTTCAACGATATAACTGTTCTGGAAACTGTTTTGAGAAAACAGAGCCGCCTACGTGTTTTTATTTACATGTGACGTGCTAGAGCTCAGCTCGTACGATGTTTTGATTTGGGTGATGCATGCATTGGTGCTGGAGCGAGAGCTCGCGCTAGAGTTTTACATGCATAGGTGCTAGAGTATAACTCGCACCAGATTTCACATGCTTTTTCGTGACACGGTGCTAGAGTCTAACTCGCACCAGATTTTATAAGATTTTCATGTGATTTATATACAAAGTGTTGAGCTTAGCTCGCACTAGATTTACTGGATTTGTGGAGTAGCGCTGTCTGCCCTTGGAGTCAGCCAAAAGGCCCAACAGGCTCAAAAGACCTCTTAGGTGGGGTGAGAGTGAGGGATGAGGTTGGCGGCCTTGTGGGGATGTAAAGCGAGCTCTGCCAGTTTTACTTGATTGATAAGAGTGCTGAGCATCGCTCGCACTGATTTTATGAGAACATGCGATGAGCCGTGCTTGGAGCATCGGGTAGACTGTGTGTCACCGATTAAATAGGCTCGTACGTGCGTTTTGAGACATGGCATGAGTATAAAGATATTATATGGGTTCACGGAGTACGATGTACCGTGCAAGTAGCATGGAGTACGATGTACCGTGTGGTATCTTCGGATACGGCATCTCCGGATGCAACATCTTCGGATGCCTGGGATCGGATAAGACTGACGGGATGGATTGACCCACCTCCTGGGCGGTTCCCGATCATGGTGAGAACCTGCACACTAGGATCTGTGTAGCTGAGGAACTCCCGAGGACACATATGGCCATAGTCCTGGTTATTTGCTGATATACAGACGTTGCCTAGTCTCGCATGTCGTTGATTTTGATGAAATCAAATTAGGTTTTAAACTAAATTTGCATGATGGTATTTCCATGCTTTTCAAACCCATGTGTGAATGTAAATCGATTTTCATGGTTTTGTGTGAGTCAGGATCACCCGCAGGAGGGGTCGAGTCCTGACTTTATTGTGAAAATTTTAATTGAGAAATAAATGATTTGTAATAATTGCATGTTGAATTTTTCTTGCAAACTTGATTTACATAACATCATAATTCATATCATTTGTTTTAAAATGTGTGGAGAAAGGGTGGTTTATACATGGCACCACGTTCATATAGGTAGTATGGTTACCTACTTATTCGTAAGATTGCCTTACTGAGCTTGATGTGCTCACCCCTTTCATTTTCTCCCACAGATAATCTCCAGTTGAAGTTGAGGCGACTCAGTACTGCATTCCGGATATCCGCTGCTGCCCATCAACATAAGGTATATACACTTGTACATATTGTATCTACATAAGCATAGCACAGTAACATGTTTGTAAGCAACTTTAGGGGATGTATAAATAATGTAAACAATTATAAATGACTGGAGAAGAAATAAGTTAGATGGTAATTGAATGGTGGGACTGGCATTGACGCACAGCCCAATTTGTTAGAGGAGTGTGGTCACGATCAGAAGACAGGTAAGAATTTAAGTAATAAAAATAACAAAGCGCGAAAAATTAACTCTGATTTTTGGGTAGTTTGGGTCGTGACATAAAAAGGTGGTATCAGAGCGGAAATTGGTCTGATGTGTGTCAGTGTCAGTAATTAGGAATTACATCCCCGTGTTACTGTGCTCGGTTAGATACAATAGTGTATATCGAGATGGGTTTTGACTAAGAAATGGTTGAGAATGCAGGAATGCCTAATATGAGTCGCGTTAGATGAGATAGTGCACGAGGCAGAGGTCGTAGAGGTAGACTTGAGTCTGCTAAGTCGTGCTGAGTTGACCTATGAGAATCAGGATGAGATTGAAATTGAGGTTAATGTTGAGTATGCCCACTGAGTCCGACAGAGAGATCGGACAGTATTGAGACACGCTTCGCGAGATTGGAGCGGAGTGTGGAGATTATTTTGAGGAGCTAATTGCTCAGATTATGTATGAGATTTGAGGGCGCAGCGGAGCATTGGTGGAAACCCGCTCGACCCATCTTAAGTGTTAAACATCCAGAGCTGACGTGAGAAATGTTTATGGATGTATTCCGGTGATAGGATATCCCGAACATGATTTAAAGGAAATTTCGGATTAAAGTCCTTACCCTGACCCAGAGGATTTGATTTATTGATGAGTATGATTTACTAGTATGGAAACTCAGTTATATTCTTGGACAGATATTACCTCGACACTATGAACAAGTGACAGTCGAGATGTCTAAAAGTTTATGGAAGGGCTCATATTGTCAATTAGAGTCCAATTGGCCCCGTGAGATATTACCTATACCGAGGCAGTGCGCAGATTTACAGTTGGGTAAATAAGAACATAAATTGCACGCCTCTGAGATTGGGAAAGGTAGTGAGGGCTAAAATAGAGACAGAAAGAGAATTGAGAAATGACAAAGATGTTAAAAATGAGAAAATAGAAATTGGTAAAAGATTTAATTTGACGAGTCATGGAGTAAGATAATTGGTAAGGCCCCAGTGCATCCAATTTTGGCACTCTCGAGGGACATTGTGATTGGAGGACCCGACCTGCTACGCAGCAGTGTAGCAGTGTAAGCACTGTAAGCAGTGTGAGATGTGTGGTGGATACCACAGAAGGAGGGTCTATACCTACACTGTATTGATGAAAATGGCCGTTAAGTGTGGTAAGACGGACCATTGATTTTGATTGCATAGAGTTGGGCGAAATCGCCCCACAGAAAAGTAAAGAGACAGAGAAAAAAAATACTTCGTTGGTATAGTTGCAATGAAAAGGGAGGCAATAGCCGAAAAGAAAAGAAAAAGGAAAGTAGGTTGTTGGACGAAGGCGAGAGGATGTCTTGGACCAGGACACTATTGATGTTTCGTGGATGTGGTGTAAGATACCACACTTGTTATGAATAATGAAGTACATATGTTCATTGATCCTGGTGCCACACATTTATTCATACCGCCTTCATTCGCATATAAGTGAGTAAAAAGCATGAATACCTACATCATCGGGCATAATATTGATAAATGAGTACCCCAATAGAGGAGGATTAATTAACGGAATATGGATATAGAGATTTTAAGTTGAAAACAGGGGTGAAAACATCACTGAAAAGTATACAGTAAGTGTTGACAAGTGATAAAAAGGGGTGCAACAGTTGAAATTAAAGGAGTAAAGGATTGTACTCACGAAATGAATAATGACAAGAGTTTCGTTATAATAGATACACTAAGGAGATAATCTTTAAGATGAGATATGCTTAATTCTGAATACAAGATGTATTGGAATAAGAGGCGTATGCAAGGTGAGAACATCCTTACCATATGAAGTCATTAGGATTAAAGCAATTAGTAGCGAATACAAATTGTAACCACATGGACTGGTATATAAAGTATAAGTGGTTAAGTCTGAAGGTTAATAAAGGTATTTCAAAATACCTCCCCGCCTGAAGACTTGACAGCGTCTAAAAGTACATATATAACCTATAACGTGAAATCGATCGTCGTAATAAATACCTTTAGCGTTAGGATACCTTTACTAAGACGATAAGAATATTAAAATTCGACAAATCATAAAAGTTAACATAGTAAAAATTTAATAAGAGCCGTTAAGATAAGAGAAAGAAATGACGCAGGTTAGTACCTGGAAACATAAGCGATTTTGAAGGATCTTATACACTTATGCGTAAATAAGTCAAGGATTGGACCGATTTGTAATCATCATTATCGATGATATGTTGGGTGTAGTTAAAGCCCAGGGCAAAATTGTAAGCAATAATTGGAAAATGGCTTTTACAAATGGGTTGTTGCGAGTTCTCAATATGGTCTACTTGGTTGACACGTTTAACTAAGAAAACGTGATCTTTAAATGAGATGATAAATAAGATGATAGATGTGACATGAATTTCGGTGTAATGACGTATGAACTGACCACCGTGATTAATTTCACCATACCCAACAGCTCAAGAGGTTCTTAGTGAGTATGGATACCTCAAAATTATGAAGAGCTGTGTATTGATGTATAATGGAAAGATAGTCAATTATGGAGTCAGACAACTCCTTGATCATGAAATAAACTATCTGACCCATGATTTAAAGTTGGCAACAGTATTTGGACCGAGGATATGGTACTATTAGGTACACGATGAGGAATTGTGGATATGCACTGATCATAAAGCCCGAGTATCTGTTTTCACAGAAAGAGGCGAATATGAAAATACATAGTGGGTGAGAGCTTCTGAGAGATTTTGATTGTGAAAATTGTACCACCCAGGAAAGGCTAATGTGATGACTGATGCCTTGAGCAGAAAGAGCCTCGGGATGGTACTACATATGATGGTCAGGGAGCGTGAGCTGCTTGAGCAGTTGTGGACCTCAGTAGTGATGTGATCCCTTCTGATGATGACAGTGATTGTGTGACAGCTAGCCTGAGACTAGAACCGGATGAGAGTGCCCGGATTTGACAGGCTTAGCGTGATGATCGGCAGGATGTCGATGGTTTGGGTCAGATTCAGAAGGGTACAGTGATAGAGTTCACAGAGTATGATAATGATTTACAGAGAGGTTAAGAGACAGTATAAGTACTCCCCGGGGCCACAGTTGATGGGACAGTGATATTGTCAGAAGCTCACTCTTCGGGATATACAGTGCATACAGAAAGTAACGATTATATATATATGAAATCATTGAAAAGGGTATTGGTGGTCAGATGTGAAAAGAAATACGGTAGAGTATTAAAAGTCTGCAGAGTTATTGCAGCACCTACCTATATCGACATGGCACGGAAAATGAGAGCAAGTCTCCATGAATTTTGTGATGGGTTACAGAGAACCCAGGTGAATTACGAAGCTATTTGGATGATAGTTGATAGAACGACTAAGTCTACCCACCTTTTGGTTATGAAATCCCCAAATACTCAGAGTGTATATGAGGATTTATGTATAAGGAAGATTGTGGAACATTATGTAGCGTTCCAGTGAGCATTGTATTATATAGGGATTCCCGCTTCACGTTCTACTTCAGGGAATATTTTTCAGGAAGCTATGGGAACCCGACTGAGTATTAGCACAGCTTTTCATCCTCAGACAGATGGTCAGTCAGAGAGGACTGTACAAGTTCTGGAGGATCCGATGAAAGCATGTGCCATTGATTTTATAAGCTCCTGGAATGATCAGTTGATTTCTAATCGAATTAGCCAATAGTGACAGTTGTCACTTGAGTATCGGGATAACAAGATATGAGGCAGTGTATGGCTGTAGGGGTTGTTCCCCAAATTGGATAAGAAAAAGTGGGTGACAGATAGAATCATTTTCGACTTTGGATAATAAGTCTCTGAGGATGTCTAGCTAAGGATGAGAGATTAAGAACACCTCAGAGCAGATAGAAAAGTATTGGAATTCACCCTTGGTGAATTAGTATGATTGAAATGTTTCTTGTCCTAAGGGAATAAGGACATAGCGAGCTTTTGGAAGAAGGTAAATTGAGTTGCGCTGGATGAAATATTTTGAGAGATTGGACAAGTGGGAGATAAGACCTGTAGGTGGGTGTTATCACTTGAATTAACAGGCACCCACAATGTGTCTCAGCTTTTGATGCTTTGGCAATACTATCCGGATCCAGCATAGGTGATAAGATATGAGATCCAACAGTTCAGCTTAATACAATTATAAGTATATTGAAAAAGTTGATTCGGGCATTAAACAGGAAAGAGAAAGTATTGAGGTTTAAGATGATCTCCCTAATTAAAGTCCTTTGGTAGTAATACACTCCGGAGAAGGTCACATAAGAATTTAAGAGTATGATACGATCGATGTACCCGAAATTGTATATGGACTCATATGACTTGGTACTAATTTGGAGGACCAAATTCCTTAAGTGGGGGAGAGTTGTAAGACCCGAATTTAATTAAAATACGAAAATTAAATAAGAAAAGATGGGGGATGTATGAAGGAAGGTCAGGTAAAATTGATTTTCGAAACAATTGCAGGGGTAAAATGGTAAAAATACCAAAACTCGATATTATGGCGATAAGAAAATTTTAATTAAAAATAAGGATGTAAGATATCTTGATCGATAATGAGGAAATTATACAATTTGGGTCAATTGATCAAGATTCGGAAATTTTAAAAATACCGAAAAATTACCGGAACAATATCTCAAAAAACGCGAAGAAATAATATCGAAAATTTGGAGAAAAATATATTTAATAAATTAAATTTAAATTAAATAAATTAAATTAGAATAAAAATAATATAAGTGTAGATATTTTGGATTTTATGGAGTATTTTAATGAATAGTGTAAATAAATTGTAATAATAATAATAATAATAAAACAAAAAAAAAGAATCAGAAAACGGAAATCGGAGAGAGAGAAACCCGAAAACGGAAGCAGCTGACCGAAGGAGACCGGCGAGCCGTCCGGCCGCCAATGGCCAGGCCAAGGGCCGAAAAGGAAAGAGGAGAGGCCGACGGTCTTCAGGCCACCGGTGACGCGCGCCAAGGACGCCGGAATCCGATGAAAAACGGAGGAGAAGGCCGCAGGAAAGAAAGGGTCACCGGCGGAGAACGGCGGCGAATCGGGCGGAACCGAGGCCAGATTCCCAAAGCCCAGGCGACGGCGGTGCTTTTGAGACCGGTAGCAGCCGACGAGACGACGGGAATCGCCGGCGACGGCCAAGGGAAGAAAATGGGTCCGACGGTCGGGGAGAAGAGGCCGAACCGGCAGCATTCCGACGAGCCCGATCGAAACCGAGGGTAGATTAGAGATGCGGACGACCTTGCGGAGCCACTGGCGGTGGAAGCCGGCGGAGAACCGACCGGCAAGGCGGTGAACCGACGGTGAACTGGTCGAACCGGAGTGAACCGGGGTGAACCGATCGGTCTGAACCGGTCCGAACCGGACTGAACCGGTTCAGCCAAAAAGAGAGGAAAAAAGGGAGAAAAAGGGAAAAAGAAAAAGAGAAAAAAATCGGGAAAAATTTTGATGATGCAATCGAGCTTCGAGTAAGTCAGTAGTGGTCGAAAGTGACCCTATTTAAATTTCGAAGTATTTAATTTAATTAATTTTGGGCTAAAAACTTACCCGAAAAATTGTGGAATTGTGTAGCTCGACAATTGGCATCCAACGAGAGCTCGAGATAACCTCAATTTACGTATTAGCATGGAATCTCGGGTAAGTGACCCTTATTTACGACAATTTACATCGTTATGCGTGTTTCGGATTTAAATTTCGCATAAATTGAATTAAATTATGGAAAATTTAGATAAATTGTCGTAAATATTAAATTTAGCTATTCGAGAGTTAGAACGAGGCCCAATAAATTATTGGTGGGCCCAATGAGCCCAATAGGCCTCGATAATGTGAAAATTAAGTGGAACACGGGCTTAAGGCCGATTAAGGCCTATTAAGGTGCAATCGGGTCCAATAGGGGTAAACGGGCCCAATGATTTAAATTAAGCCCAGAAAATAGGAAATACAATTAAATTGTATGTGATCTGACCTGAGGAATATTGATCGCAGTTTCGGGCATTGGATTGAGAGCAGATTGGACTGCGCGATGTGACATCAGTGGAAAGGTCAGACTCGACAGGAAAATAAGGTAAGGGAATTCTACGGACTGCTAGAGGTAAACTTTACGCAATTTTAAGTTCATTGCAGTCTTTAAAATTTATCTGAAGGGTCTAGAGGTCGAATAATAATTTTAGTGCCCCGAATGGGCAAATTACTAAAATACCCTTGTTAAGGGTAAAATTTACAAATTTAGGAAAAATTGGGAGGAGCAAGAACAAGTGGGTTCTGCTCGTTCTGGAGACATTTTAATGCATGCATGAGTAGGCTGGCTAACCTTGAAAGAAAATGCACAGCATTGCATACTTTCAACGATATAACTGTTTTGGAAACTGTTTTGAGAAAACAGAGCCGCCTACGTGTTTTTATTTACATGTGACGTGCTAGAGCTCAGCTCGCACGATGTTTTGATTTGGGTGATGCATGCATTGGTGCTGGAGCGAGAGCTCGCACTAGAGTTTTACATGCATAGGTGCTAGAGTATAACTCGCACCAGATTTCACATGCTTTTTCGTGACACGGTGCTAGAGTCTAACTCGCACCAGATTTTATAAGATTTTCATGTGATTTATATACAAAGTGTTGAGCTTAGCTTGCACTAGATTTACTGGATTTGTGGAGTAGCGCTGTCTGCCCTTGGAGTCAGCCAAAAGGCCCAACAGGCTCAAAAGACCTCTTAGGTGGGGTGAGAGTGAGGGATGAGGTTGGCGGCCTTGTGGGAATGTAAAGCGGGCTCTGCCAGTTTTACTTGATTGATGAGAGTGCTGAGCATCGCTCGTACTGATTTTATGAGAACATGCGATGAGCCGTGCTTGGAGCATCGGGTAGACTGTGTCATCGATTAAATAGGCCCGCACGTGCGTTTTGAGACATGGCATGAGTATAGAGATATTATATGGGTTCACGGAGTATGCTGTACTGTGCAAGTAGCATGGTGTACGATGTACCGTGTGGTATCTTCGGATACGGCATCTCCGGATGCAGCATCTTCGGATGCCTGGGATCGGATAAGACTGACGGGATGGATTGACCCACCTCCTGGGCGATTCCCGATCATGGTGAGAACCCGCACACTAGGATCTGTGTAGCTGAGGAACTGTCGAGGACACATATGGCCATAGTCCTGGTTATTTGCCGATATACAGACGTTGCCTAGTCTCGCATGTCGTCGATTTTGATGAAATCAAATTGGGTTTTAAACTAAATTTGCATGATGGTATTTCCATGCTTTTCAAACCCATGTGTGAATGTAAATCGATTTTCATGGTTTTGTGTGAGTCTGGATCACCCGCAGGAGGGGTCGAGTCCTGACTTTATTGTGAAAATTTTAATTGAGAAATAAATGATTTGTAATAATTGCATGTTGAATTTTCCATGCAAACTTGATTTACATAACATCATAATTCATATCATTTGTTTTAAAATGTGTGGAGAAAGGGTGGTTTATACATGGCACCACGTTCATGTAGGTAGTATTGTTACCTACTTATTCGTAGGATTGCCTTATTGTGCTTGATGTGCTCACCCCTTTCATTTTCTCCCACAGATAATCTCCAGTTGAAGTTGAGGCGACTCAGTACTGCATTCCGGATATCCGCTGCTGCCCATCAACATAAGGTATATACACTTGTACATATTGTATCTACATAAGCATAGCACAGTAACATGTTTGTAAGCAACTTTAGGGGATGTATAAATAATGTAAACAATTATAAATGACTGGAGAAGAAATAAGTTAGATGGTAATTGAATGGTGGGACTGGCATTGACGCACAGCCCAATTTGTTAGAGGAGTGTGGTCACGATCAGAAGACAGGTAAGAATTTAAGTAATAAAAATAACAAAGCGCGAAAAATTAACTCTGATTTTTGGGTAGTTTGGGTCGTGACAGCCAGTGGGCCCAGAGAGGACAATATGGGTTTGTGATGAGTTCGCCGTAAGCCTGTGACCTGGTGAGGGGCGGGCAGCAGGGTTCTCACAAAAATAGCTCCCTGAGGACCAGTGACACGCACCTCTATGGTAATTACCACAACTAGTGCAAAATCTCTCATACTGCCGAAGCCCTCTGGTAGTCTATGGGGTAGCTATAGGAGCTATGGACCTATCAATCCTAGCACGAACTCATCTGTCCTCTGTCTCTTGGCCTGGCCCCTCCGGAAGTCCTGTCTTACCAGCTCCATTCGCTTACCCTTATCCATGGCCTTTCCTTTACAACTATACTCCGTCTGGGTGACATTAAGGCCCCTCTCGACCATCTGTGTTCTACCCAGGGCATCCTGAAATTCGGTAATCCATAACCCCAAAAGGCGGTCTGATATCTGGCCTTAACCCTGCTAAGAACCTCTCAGTCCGTCGCTCTTCATTCTGGAACGTCTCCGGGTCATACCTCATCAGCATAGTGAACTTACTTTCATACTCATCCACAGTCATATTGCCCTATACCAAGCTCAGAAAGCCCATCCTCAACTTCTGCTGGGCAGCTAGTGGAACATACTGCTTCCTAAAGGCTATGGAGAAAGCATCCCAACTAATCACCGGATGCTGAGCAGTCAAAAGGTCCTTGGTGGATCCCTACCAATACTCTGCTTGGCCCTGCAGCATGTAAGTGGCCATAGAGACCTTCTCAACATCAGAACACCCCAGAAAGTCGAAGATCTTCCCAAGGCTCACCAGCCACTCTTCGGCTTCTACCGGATTCTTAATTCTCTTAAATGCTCGAGGCCTCATCTTCAGGAAATCTCTCATCCTACCGATATTCCTCTCCTCCCTCCGGGTCTGTACAGGAGGCTGAGGCGCCATAGGTACTGGAGGAACTGGTGGAGGAGGTGGCGGTGCTTGCGGAGCAGTTTTCACCAGAGTAGGAACTGGTGTCGTGCCAGCAGAATCAGAAACATTTGCCCCTAGATGATAGGCAACCATGGCAGCTATCAACTTCAAACCTTGCTCGAGGCACTACTCCAATCGCTGCTCAAACTGAGCCATACGAGTATAAGGACTCTCTGGCTCGAGTGGAGGAGGTGGAGGTGGCTGAGCCTGCCTCCGAGTACGTCCGCGTCTTCCACTCATCGTGCAGTGATCTAATACTTGCGCGTAATTCTAAAGATCAAGTCTTAAACTCGTTAGGTATACATTACCTACAACCAGACAATCACAGACATTGGGATGTAATTTAATCTTTATTTTCGACACTGATAGTACTAGACAACCTTCGCTCTGATACCACTTAAACTGTAACGACCCCTGACCCTCGAAAATCGAGAAATTTTTTTTTTGAATTTAATTTACCCACTTATTCCCTTATTTACTTAGGTTGTATTCATGTGCAGTGTCAAAATACTTTTCCTAATTCTTTACTCGTAATTGTAATTAATTTCCATATTTTAACTTATACGGCCGATAGAAATTTCGGCAACACAACGGCTTATATATGAGCCTACCCACTTGCAAATCAGTTGTTTTTTTTTTTTTTTTGCAATCCTAGATATCCACAACTACCAAGCATACTTTCCAAATTCATCTTTACCACTCAATACATCTATTTCAATTTAATACTAGTCATCTCAAAATATTATCTCAAAACATTATCCCAAAATAATAATGTTTACATCGTTCCTTACAAAATTACATCCCAACTGATATTTCCAATATGTGTGTCTGTGCATACAATTATGTCTGGTACAAAAATGTAAATGTATACCTTTCTGCGTGTACAAAAAGTAGCCTAGGGTAGCTCTCCCCATCAGCCTACGTCGTGTACGCGGCAGGTAGTGCCTACGGATCACTGCAAGTAATCTGAGAGTTAGAAGGGTGAGCTTTTGGAAAAAAGCCCAGTAAGAAGATGTATTTAAAACGATCCTAGCAATTCAAATATGTAGAAAACACAATCGTACGTATAATAATACTTTTTGAAAACTAATATAAATGACATTCAAAGATTAAGGAAAATCAGAAACATCGAGAATCGAAACGTAATTCTTTAAGTACGTAAACTTAATAGATATTAAGTAAACTGGTCGTATAATCGGAATTCCAAAAAAAAACAGGAATATATGTCAAATCACATAATATAGAATCACATTCTGAAAACAGAGTTTAATTTTCAAATCGAGATTACATCGGCCTATCTAATTATCATGCGGCAAATAACCAAGTCATCCTCCGAAGAGGGAATTTAGAACCTATGGCCACAGCTAGACAGAACTCGAAGGTGAAATTCAAAACCTATGGCCACGGCGAGACAGAACCCGAATGTGAAATTCAGAACCTATGGCCATGGCGAGACAGAACCCGAAGGTGAAATTCAGAACCTATGGCCACGGCGAGACAGAACCCGAAGGTGAAATTCAGAACCTATGGCCACGGCGAGGCTGTAGACGGAATCAAGGTCATACAGTGTTTCAGAACCACAAAGGCGAAGTTCAGACGCCACATAGGCGAAGTTGACATGCGTTAGCATACAACATAAATGGCCCTTAGTCTCAAAACATACTATATTTCTCATATGCGAAAACATCGAATTAATAATCATCTTGTTTGAAAGATTATTTCAAAAGACATGTTCTTATTTCAAAAGCACAAATACAGAAAGCATAGTCTTGATCAGAAATATAATTTAGAAACATGCATGAAAAATCATACTTCATGTCTTTGTAAGCTTTCCTTTATCAAAACTCAGAAAGTAACTATTACCGTTTTAAATTATATCCCCTTACCTCGATCTATCGAAATCTCCGGGCTTGAGTGGTGACGCCTCCTAGTACCTTCTTTAATTCCTTCTAAGATCACCTACACCGAAATCGTATTTTTAGCACCCTATTCGTGCAAATTGTCTGAATTGCATTAAAATCGAAACCTATTCGTTACTACTGCGTGTGTACATATTATTGTACGTACCTAAGTCAACACGCACGTTTATATATTTCCTCTTGCCACACATTATTTTGTATGTACAATTATTGACATACACCTTATTATATACCTCTATATGTATGTACACATAAATATATATATGTACACTCCCACATGTATATATATATATATATATATATATATATATATATATATATATATATATATATATTTTTTTTTATTTGTTTTCATTCTTTTCCTATCTCATATATACATTCTTTGCATGTACATAAGCTACCACACATTCATCTTATATACACCCATATGCATATACACCTAAATATATGTATATACATATACACTCCTTTACATATATATATATATATATATATATATATATATATATATATATATTTATTGTTTTCCATTTTTCCTTATCACCTATACATACATATTCATGTATATACATATACTTAACATATCCATTCATTATATACACCAAAATATTATATTTATATATATATATATAAACACACACATATATATATATATACATATATTATTATTAGCTTCCATTATTCAATATCACAAACATACATACATATATATATATATATATATATGTATATATGTATATATATACATATATATATATATATGTATATATGTATATATATATGTGTGTGTGTGTTTGCCTACTCCTCATCAATCCCACTTTTAATCTAATTCAAACTATACTATCATGCTTATAGCTACAACCCATTTATCGTCACGTACATTGGACATACATACATGTATATACATATATATACTTTACCTTATCATACTTATACACACTCACATATATATATATATATATATATATATATATATATATATATATATATATATATATATATACATATACATGTACAATTAAATATGCATATATACATTAGATTTTTACCTCTTTTCTCTCCTTTCTTTTTTTTTTTTTTTGCTTGCTTTTCTTCCCCCTTTTTTTTTTTTGCGTGTGCAGTGCCCTGCTTCACTGCCTCACGGTTCCAGCCCTAGACATGCTTTTCTTCTTCCTTTTCCCCTACCTCGGTTCCAGCCTTTCTCTTCCGTTGGCCTCCCCTGTTTCTCATCTGCTCCAATTTGGTCTCGGTTTCCAGCTTGCCTCTCGTTTGCTTCTTCTTCAGCCTCGGTTTCCACCCCTACCTCTCGGTTCCTCCTTCTTCAATCTCGATTTTCCAACTCCCATCTTTGGCCTTCTTCTTCAATCTCGATTCCAATTATGGACTCTCGAAAACATCCAGCAACGTGACTGACCTCTTCTTCAGCTCCTCCGTGATTTCTCCTCTTTTGAACTCACATTTTTTGTTTCCCAGAAGCCTTCTCAAACTTTCTGTCTCAAGCTTCTCTCTCTCGGCTACTGCTTTCTCTCCTTCAGTCCAAGTTCTCTCTTCAGCAGCTCTTATCTCTCAATCTTTCCTCTCAGTTCCCTTTCTTTCTTTCTTCCTTCTTCTCCAGCCGACCAGCCTACTCTCCTTTCTCTTCCCTTTTTTTTTCTCCCTCCAGCAGAACAGCTCCTTCGATTCCACCTCTGTCTTCCAGTCCACCTTTGCTTGGTCTTTTTCCTCAATCTCCCTTGCACATTCTCTGTTTCGGGTCTACTTTCTTCCTTTCTCTTTTTTTCTTCTTTTCTAGTTTCCTTTCTCTCCCGGCCAGACTCCTCTTTCTTTCCTCCCTCTCTTCTTCTTCTTCCTCTTCTCCCCTTTTCTTCTCCTTTCCCTGGTTTTGTTTTCCCGCCCCTGCTAGCTCCTCTCTATTTATGATTTCCCTCTTTCCAATTAGCAGGAGACGGAATTGGCTTTCTTTGAAAGCCAATTCCGTACAACTTATATATATATAATATTAATATATATATATATATGTTATATTAATAGGTAGATAGATATTTGTTTGTTTATATTATTATTATTATTTATTATTTATTTATTTTTATTGTTTTGTGTCCATTTATAATTCCTTGTCTCATGCTTTATTTATCATTTACTAATACTTATATATTAAATAATATACATTACATAATATATATTTGTTATATATATATATATATATATATATATATATATATATTATCCATCTATTTAAATGTCATGTATATTTATATATACATATACACCTATGTATGTATGTGTATATATATATATATATATATATATATACACATTTTCTTGTAAGATTATCTAAGGACATAATACCCATGCCTTCCATGAAATTCTCATTATTTCAAAAATGAAGTATTATCGGGATTCCATCACTCCTCACGAATTCCCGATACAAGTTTTTACATCAACAATTTTCAACTAATTTAAAATTTTCCAATCATCCGTACTTGCATTTGCTTTATCACTTCTTGTATCTTCAGGTTCCCGGTCATTCATGGGCTTCTCGACTCCTATATTCTCGAGCCCTACAACGAATATCCACACTTCCATTAAAATATAATATTTTCATTTTTATATAATCTAATTAAACGTAAGAAATTTGTGGGGTTTACATTGTCTAATACCCGAATCGACTTTTCAACATACGACATACTCTCTTTGAGCTTCAACAGTCTCCGTCTCTTGTCAGCATAGCTTTTCTGTCTGCTCTGAGGTGTTCTTAATCTCTCACACATCAACTAAACATCCTCAGAGGATTGTCTTACCAAATCGAGAGCAATTATCTGTCAGTCACCCACTTCTTCCCATCCAATCGGGGAATAACCCTTACGATCATACAATGCCTCATATAATGTCATCTCGATACTCGAGTGATAACTATCATTGTAGGCAATTTAGCAAATGACAAGTGATCATTCCAGGAACTTCTAACATCAATTGCACACGCTCTCTACATATCGTCCAGAACTTGTACAGTCCTCTCTGATTGACCATCTATCATAGGACGAAAAGCTGTGCTAACACTCAATCGGGTTCTCATAGTTCCTGAAAAATGTTCACAAAAGTGGGAAGTGAAGCGGGAATCCCTATCTAGTATCATGCTCCCTGGAACGCTACATAATGTTCCATAATCTTCCTTACCCATAAATTCGCCCATGCACTCAGAGTATCTGGGGATTTCATAACCAGAAGGTGGGTAGACTTAGTCAATCTATCGACCATCACCTAAATAGCCTTGTGATTCCTACGGGTCCTCTGTAACCCATTATGAAATCCACGGTAACTTGCTCCCTTTTCTGTATCGATATAGGTAGAGGTTGTAATAACACTGCAGACTTCTGATACTCTGCCTTACTCTGCTGACATACGAGACACTTCACTAAAACTCTACGATGCCTCTATCATGCATCACCACCAATACTCTTTTCAAAGATTCTTATATATATTATTACTTTTCGGATGCACTATATAGCCCAAAGAGTGAGCTTCTAGCAATAACAATCTTAGCAATTATGGTCCTTGGGAGCCCTTATTCTGCCTCTAAACCTTAATATGTCATCATTACTCACTGCGAACCCCGTCACTGTACCCATTTGAATCTGACTCACACTATTGACACCTTATCGATCATCATGCTAAGCCTGTCAAATCCGATCACTCAAATCCAGTTCTAATCTCAAGCTAGTTGTCACAAAATCACTGTTATCATCAGATGTGATCATATCACTACTGAGGCTCACAACTGCTCTAGCAGCTCACGCTTCCTAATCATCAAATGTGATACCATCCCGATGCTCTTTCTGCTCAAGGCATCAACCATTACATTAGCCTTATCCGGGTGGTACAATATTTCACAATCATAATCCCTTAAAAGCTCTAACCCTCTTTGTTAACTCATATTCCATTCTTTCTGTGAAAACAGATACTTAAGGCTTTTATGATCAATGCATATCTAAAATTTCTCACCGTATAAGTGGTGGCGCCATACCTTTAGTGCAAACACTACGATTGCCAACTCTAAATCATGGGTTAAATAGTTCTTCTCATGGTCCATGAGTTGTTTGGATCCATAAGCGACTATCTTCCCATTTTGCATCAATACATAGCCCAATCCTTTTTTTTAAGCATCCAGATTCAGTTAGTGATAATTAGCCTTTGTCCCAAGGGTATAGGCTTCCATATGTCACTGACTTACATGCAAATGAAAGCAACACGAATAAATGTGTGGCACCAGGATCAATTAAAATAACTGTTTCTTTATTCATAATTAGAGTGGTACCTTCCACCACATCAGATGAAACATCAGTAATGTCCTGGTCCAAGGCATACACTCGCCCTTATCCAATGACCTATTTTTCGTGGTAACTACCACATATCCAACACAGCTCAATAACAGGTCGGGGTTCTCTATTTACAATACCCCTTGTAATTGCTCAAACTGGATACACTGGGGCTTATCAGTCATCTTACCCCGTGACTCATCAACTCTAATGTCCTACCAAATTGCCTCTTCCCCACTTTGACATCTCTGTCATGCACTATTCTCTTTCTGTCTCTATTACGGCAAGTACTACTTTCCCCAATCTTAGAGGCATGCAACTCATAATGTTATTCAAAAAACTGTGGTCTGCGCACTGCCTCATCATAGGTAGTGATATCTAACGGGGCCAATCGGACTCTAATAGACAATCTGAGCCATTCCATGAACTTTTGGGCTTTCCGACTCTCACTGCTCATAATATCAGGTCGTACCTGCCCAGGGATGTAAACTGAGTTTCATACTCGTCAATCAACCAATTCCTCTAGGTCAGGGTAAAGAATTTCATCTATAATTTCCTTTAAACGGTGTCCGGGATATTCTGTCACTGGAATACATCCAAGATTATTTTTCTTGTCAGCTCTAGATGTCTAACTCTTAAGATGGGTCGAGCGGACTTCCACCAATGCACCACCATCAAACATGAATACATCAAAAGACCACTTTCTCAGTAGATCTAAGGCATCATTGCAGGCTGTGCCCTACCTATTCTCAATTCCCTGCATAGTCTGAGTAAACAACTCTAAAATATTCTCCTTACTCCACTCTAACCTCACGAAGCGTGTCTCTATACTATCCGACCTCTCTGTCGAACTCTGTGGGGCATGCTCAACATTAGCCTCCACCTCAATCTCATCTTGAGTCTCATATGGCAACTCAGTATGACTCTCAGGCTTACCTCTACGGCCTCGAGCACATGTACTCTCGCTCCTCTACCATAGCAGATATTAGTTATAATAATTAGATTCTTGCATTCAAAACCAAATTCTTAGTTGCAATTCCATCTCGATATACACAATTGTATCTAAACAATGCACAGTACATGGGGATGTAAATTTCCTTAACCACTAACACTGACTCATATCAAGCCAACTCAACTCTGATACCACCTCTGTCACGACCCAAATCACCTAAAAACCACTACAAATTTTTTTTTGATTATTCTTTAATTCTTACATTTCTCTCATCATGACCATCCTACCAACAGTTGGACTATGATTCGATGTTAGTTCCCTCACACTATTTACCATTTCATTTCCATATTCACATTCACATACCAGGATTTACTATCCTTTGACTTTGACTAAATACCTATACAATAGTATTTACATAACTCTACATCCCCGACATTATATCCATTTACAGTACTGTGCATTTACATGTTCAGATACAAAACTATACAAATGTGTATACCTGACTCTCGATGGGACGCAGTGGATACCAAAGATGCAAGTCCTCAGCCGTACTCAAACTATTGAAACTACTCTATAGACGAAGAAAATAAGGGGGTGAGCAACCACACGCTCAGTAAAGCAATTATGCAAGCAAGTAGATGCCTATGCTATCTACATGATCATAATGCAATGCCCTTAAATCCATTTTTTTCATTAAAATCTCATGCACTAAATCATGCATACATCGATGCCATAATTTATAAGAACTATTCGTGCTTATAGAACTCATGCAATTCATGCATCAATGACATTTCATGTAAAATCATAATTCGTATGAAGTAAATCAATATCATGCATTATTTCATGCCATGTAAAATATATCATGAGAGAATTCTTTTCATGAATTTGTAATTAAAGCATGGAAAACCACTCATGCTATTGCATTTAAATCACTTCATTAAAACTCAGTATAAAATAACCCCTCAAGGTCAATCATCTCATAAATCTATCTCAAACTCATTATAAAATTTGTTATAACATTTTATTATAAAATCACCATTCTTTCAGGGTCACATGTCATAAAATCCTCTGAAAAATCTATCATCATAGTAGAAAATCATATCTCATTTAAAAACATAAATCGGGACATTACCCCTCCTTTGGGTCTGCCCTGGTCTATTCAGACCGTATGATATCATGTTAGACATGTAGGTTACTATATGAAAATCGAGGACTATGGCCATACTATGTCCCTATGATCCCAAGCTACACGGATCTCGGTGTGCGGGGCATCACAACTGCAACCGGATGTAGGGTAAAATCCTACCCGCCAGAATACCAAGTCACATCAGCTAGTCGTAAAGATTACACGGTACAGCGTACTCCGTGTGACATACACGGTACAATGTACTCCGTGGACCCATATCATAGTCTATGGGTGCATGTCGTAGGTCTTATCCACCTCATACTATGTCGATAACCAACCCATGTCTCAAGGTACACGTGTGACCATATCACCTCTCTGTGACACAGTCTACAGGAGGCTCCAGTACGGCTCTATGCATATTCATGATATCCGAAAATCTCGTGTGAGCGAAGCTCTAGCACAATTTCATAAAAATCAGTAAAATCTGCGTACGAACAGCACTCCAGTACGACTTTAAAAGAGTTATAAATCCATATAAAATCACGTGCAAGCAAGCTCCAGGACAATTTATGCATAAAATTCGTCAAAGCCTCATGCGAGAAATGCTCCAGCACGGTATCATGCATAAATCATTCAAAACTTCAATGCTCTAGCATGAATGAATGCTCAAGTAAATCAAAACTTCGTGAGAGCAACGCTCCAGCACGATTTCATGCATAAATAAATCAAATCTCGTGCGAGTTACACTCCAGCACGACTTTTATACAATTACATCAATTAAATCACGTACAAGCAAAGCTCCAGTACGACTTTTTATGCAATTTATCTATCAAAACAGGATGCGAGCTAAGATCCAGCACCTCTCATGCATGTCAAATCATTAAAACTAGTGCGAGTAATCGCTTCAGCACCTTTTTATGTATATTAAGTCAAAACAGGGTGCGAGCTAGGCTTCAGCACCTCTCATGCATTTCACAATAATAAAAGTCAGTGCGAGCAACCGCTCTAGCACATTTCATGCATATGATGTCACACAAATCAATGCGAGCAACCGCTCCAACACATTTTATGCACACTCACAAACTCAGATATAGTGCGAGAAAGGCTCCAGCACCATCTGTTTCTATATAAACTTAATAGTTGGCCCATTTTTAAAAGAAATTTCATTTAAATCTAAATAACACTTACGTAGTGTTATCTTGTGAAATTTATGCAAATACTAATCAATCTACCAATTTGCTTTGCTAAAAAGTCACGAAAATTTCTCAAATCATGCATTTCATGCATGTCATGCTTTCATCATCCTTAGGTGAATTTCCCTCAGTAAGGGTAAAATAGTCTTTTACTTATCTCGGGTCCTTAAAATTTTTAATTCATTTCTAGGACCCTTATTCATTTTCAGTGTATACAAAAGCTATTAAAAATATGCGTAGCTACCTCTAGCTACTCACAAAATTCCCTGACCTCACTTTACTCTATACAGTCTGACTTTTTCCAACAATGTCGCATCATGCAGTCCGATCTGCTCCCAATCAAATCTCCGGAGCTGCGTATAATTATTTATCGGGTCAAAAATCATACAATTAACTGTATTTCATAATTTTTGAGCTTAATTCAAAGTATTGGGTCTGTTTACAATTTTGGGCCCGATTGCACCTTAATGGGCCTTAATCGGCCTTAAGTCCATTTTTCACTTACTATTCACATCAACGAGGCCTATTTGACTCATTGGGCCCACCAACAATTTATTGGGCCTCGTTCTAAGCTCTTGGATAACTCAAATAATTATTTACGACAATTTATCTCCAATTTCAAAATATAATTCATTTTATGCGAAATTAAATCCGTAATTTATGCGGTAAATTTTTAACACGCATAAAGATGCAAATTGTCATAAATAAGGGTTACTTACCCGAGATTCCGTGATAGTACGTAAATCGAGGCTGACTCCAGCTCTCATTTGTCGCCAATTATCGAGCTACTCATTTATATATTTTTCAAGTCAAATTCGGTCAAATATATATTTAAACAATTATTTCAAAAATTAAATCAATCCATTTGACCATTTACCGGCTTACCCGTAGCTCGACTGCATCGTCGAATTTTTTCTCCAATTTTTCCTCTCTTTTTTTCCTTTCTTTCTTAGCTGAACCGGTCTGGTCCGGTCCGGTTCAGCACAGTTCCCTCTTCACTGAATCGATCGTACCAATTCAGTACTCACTTCGTCGTTCACGACATTTTCGATCGGTTCACGGCTCCCTCTGCCACCGTTTGACTCGTCTTTGGCTGGCCTTGGATCGGACCGATCGACGCTGTAGCTGTCGGATTTCTCCCTTCTCTCCTTGGCAATCTCCCTCGTCGATCTGCCGATTCCGGTATAAGATCCACATCTTTGTATGATATTACTTATGATTTCCATATTGTATGATATTATTATATGTTAATGGATTCATAAGATGGTTGATTCGGATCTGATAAATGTGGATGAAGTGAAATAAGGTACGTAAAAAAATCGAATAAGGATAAATCAGGAAAACAGGGACCCAACAAGTTCGTTTAAGGAATTTAATCGAGTTGACTGAAAATAAGGAATTGAAAATAGGGAAAAAGATTGTGGATTTATGAAAGAAAGTAGATTTAATTTGGTCTCGAACACATGCAAGGGTAAAATGATCAAAAGACAAAAATTCGGTATAAATTTGATAAGTAATTTTCATTAAAATATGGAATTTGCAAAATCTAGATCAATACCGAGGAAAATATTTAAATTCAAGTCCGATTGATCTACATATTAATTTTTGGGAATTAATCGAAATTAGTTCAAAATTAATCGAAATTTTTAATTCGAAAAATTATCCCAAAAAATTGAAAAATATACCGAAAAGATGAAAATAGACTGAGAAATCCATTTATTGATTAAATGGATAAAATAATAATTTTTAAGATATTTTTAGAGATATTTGGGTATTTTTAATATAATTAATTTATTAAAATAATAATAAATAAATTAATAAATTAATAAAAAAAAGAAATCGAAAAAAATGAAAATCAGAATCGGGGAGAGAGAAAGTGGAACCCGAAACCGAAACCCACCAAAACCGATTGCAACCCGATACCCCCCGACGAGTCACCGGTGTCCGACGAGCCAAGCCAACAGTCAGAGAAGGTATAGGAGAGTCCGGCGAGTCCCTTGGTACTGGAAACGCTCGTCGACGACTCCTATTTCTGGCGAATCGACGGATGAAAAATCATGGGAGAAAACGCGTCGGTTCCGACGAACGACGTTGCCCCAGCGCCGATTCAACCCCGCCGAGCATTCCTCTGGCCGAGGCTGTTCTTTTGAGACCAGTGGCGACCGACGAGATGGCCGAGATTACAAGCGACGACAAACGGGCCAAAACGACACCCTAGCCGAGAAGGAGAAAATGAAAAAGAAAATGAAAAAGAAAAGAATAAAGGGGAAAAAGGGAAGAAAGTGTGCCCGGGGATGACTTAAAATTCGGGTAAGTGACCGAGGGTCGGGATTGACCTACGGATTAATCCTGGGAATTCAATTTAATATTTTATTGATGGAAAATGACCCAGATTTGCATAATTATGCAATGTTACGACAAAGCCCGAACGAGAGTCGATTTAGCTCCGATTTTTGTACCCCACATCCTATTGGGTAAGTACATTTTAATTACGATAATATGAATCCTTAAATGCAAAGTTAAGATTATTTTACAGAATTTACGGATTAATTCTGCATTAAAGGAATTTTAGTCGAAATTTCAAACTAATTATCGTAAATAGTATCCGGGCTATCCAATGAGTTCGGAACAAAGTCCGGTGATTATTGATAAGCCAAATGAGCCCATTAAACCCGAAGAAGGGATTTAAAAAGTGAAAACAGGCTGAAAAAGGGGGTCGAGGCCCATTAAAGTGCAATCGGGCCCAATAGAGTAAAACAGGCCCAGAACTTTAGATTCGATTAGTAAGAGTGAAATACTGATTAGTATATTTGAACTGAACCCATATGTGGTTATATTCAGCTCCGTAGACGAGCGAATTGGACTGAGAGACCTGGTACGGTCGAGTCAGGATAAGCTCACGCATAATTTCAGGTAAGGGAATTTTATGAGCACTTAGAGGTAGCTGTATGTAGTTTCGAGGGGATTTACATTACGTTAAATTCATTAGGCTACCCGAAAACAGAATAATAATTTTTGCGGAAAAATATGGAAATAGTGATAAATTACTATTTTGTCCCCAGTTAGAAATTTTTCAAAAAGGGTAGTGAGGCTATGAAATTGCATGAAATTCATGATTTTAATGTTTTCATGATGATATTGCTTTAATTCAAGCAATTTATGGATAGGTTGGCTATTATTTTCATGTTTTAAGTGAAAAGGCACAGGTTAGGTGCCAATTGATATTTATTTAACATGTTTTGATAAAATTGAGCCACCTATCAGTGTTATATGAGTTGTAATCGTGCTTGAGCACTGCTCGCACTGAATTTTATATTTTAACTCATACACAGAGTGTTGGAGCCTTGCTCGCACTATTTTACAGATTTATTTCACATGACTACGGTACTGGAGTTTTTCTCGTACAAGGTTTTCACTGAGTTTTAATATCTATTCGTACTGGAGCAATGCTCGTACGTGGATTTGAATTGAATTTATAATCAGTTTAAGTCGTACTGGAGCGCTACTCGTACGCAGATTTCATTGATTTCTATGAAACTGTACAGGAGCTTCGCTCGCACGAGGTTTTTAGATATCATGTATATGTATGGAGCCGTGTTGGAGTTTCTCCTGTAGACTGTGTGTCACAGTGAGATGATATGCTCACACGTGCATACTGAGACATACTTGATATGGGTGGATAAGACCTATTACAGGCACCCCTGATTGAGCTTGGGTTCATGGAGTACGTTGTACCATGTATATCACATGGAGTACGCTGTACTGTGGGGATTGTTGGAGTGGAATGGCACTAGCCATGAGATAGCAAGTCTTGCCCTCGCAATCCTGATATTATGTTGTACTGGCGGGTAGGACCGATCCACCTCCCATTTCAGGTGACACCCCGCACACTAGGATCCGTGTGCCAGGGATCACGAGGTTATAGCCATAGTCCTAAATGTTACCGATATAGTCACTTACATGTCTCACATGATAAATCATTTGGTTTTGATAAATCAGGGTAGACCCAAGGGAGGGGTCAAGCCTCTATTTTCTTATGAATCTGATTTAGATTTGATTTTCCCACAGAGGAATTTTGATGAAACTTTCATTGATTTGTAACCCTGTGAGAGGGGTGATTTTATAACGAAAATTTTAAAACAAATTATTTTATTGAAATGGATTTAATTCCTTGAGTGTATCATATTTAACCCAGATGGGGTGTTTTAAAAAGTGTTGATCCATTTGAGCATGAGATGTTTTCACATGAGAATCATTCCATGTTTTATATGTCGATTTGCTGTTTTAGAACATATGATATTATATATATTGACATATCATTGTTTTTACCTCATGCTCACATATATCCTGATTTCTTATTAGCATGTAGATAGTATAACTATCTACCTATTTGTATTATTGCCTTACTGAGCATGTGGAGCTCACCCTTTTATTTTCCACCCACTTTCAGTGTTTCCACCATAGAGATAGCAGGTGTAGAGAGTAGACGGCATAGCTGATTATCTGTGATTCCCATCGACTGTCAGGTATATACCATGTATAGAATTTTCTATTAGTATGCTTACAGCACAATATTGTGTATGAAGGAATATTTGGGGATGTAAATATAAAATCATGTGATGTATAAAACATACTGACCACTCTATTATATGATAAATGATATCAGTATGTATAGTTACATGTGATATTTCTTAATGGTTAGAATGGTATATCGATATTGATTCACAGCCTGACCTGTTCAGAGGGATTTGTCACGAAGAGGTAAGAAAGATTTTCCCAAAGCGAAAAATTTGTACTGATTTTGGTAGTATTGGGTCGTGACATCCGGCATCGTCAGCGGGCGTGCTGGCGCCTAGTGGTTCTCACCTGGTCAGGTTCCCTTTGCCGACCCTCACATGCCCCTCTCTCTGGTTGGTGGCTCATCGGTACAAGCTGTCTCCCTCGGCTTCCTTCTTTCCTTTCCTTTTCGAGATTCACGATTTCTGTTTGTCTTCTTTTTTTTCCCCTTAACTTTTTACTTTTTTTTAAAATATAATACATTATATTATTATTTTAATATAATAAAATATATTATTTTTATACAAATATTTTCTACACCAAATATTTATCTATTTAATTAATTAAATATATATTTATCTTATTGTTGTGCAAGAAATAAATAAATAAATAAGCCAAAAAAAAAGTAAAAGTAAGTAATTGGCGTTGGATCCAAACTCAACCTCATCTACATGATTGTAACATTATCAAGCTGAAAATCAAAATATATATAGATAAAGAAAGAGAGTTTCAACCAGGTACAAATTCATATCTTTAAAAGCACAATCATCATCAACAAGCAAGGGGAGAGGTATGATACGTGAAACTCAGGCTCTCCATTTTTATTGACAGATAACTCTGTCAAATTCTCTTGCTAACTTAAGCATCGGAGTGCTTACGCAGGGAACAACCCCTGCGTCCCTCTTATCATTATTTTTCTTGCAGAGCTTTTGGTAACACATGTCACAAAAATCAAGGCGATGATGTAAGCAATTCGTAATTGTTGTAACCGAACAACAACAATTAGCGCGTCTGTGGAAAACGAAAAAAAAAAAAAAGAAAAAGCTTTCTACTCTACAACAATGACGTGGAGATATTCAACAGTAATGAAAAGCGATAGAAATTAATCGAGCTCTGGATGTTGTGTGGGGCATTGCATCTGTAAATGATTTGAAGATGATAGCTCTCGATTGCTAGCAAAAGCTGAGTACACCTTATCAAGTCATAAGAAGATGGCATTGGATGTTAGTATCACCAACATTACAATAAATGTTCCCTTGCGAAATGCGGCTTCAGAAGAGTTTAACATGGTTTTTGACTTGGGATCTCTTCTTTTTGCATCTAAGACTGAGCTAGACTCTCACAATTCAAGTATTGATGGACAATCATTTATCCAGAAGAACTCAGTTAATTTTGCATCCTCCTTTGATTGGTTAACAAGTTTTCAGCTTCAAGATCTTTACAATCACTTTGAGACTAAACTACTAGATTTTGAGGTGAAGCTGGTAAAGTATAATTATCCCCAAACAATCCCAATTTTGAAAAAGTTTTATGCTTGTATTTCTTTGGCATCTTGCATTATTCCTCATGAATCAGGGCTGGAACAATTGAAGGTTTATGTTGTTGTATCGTTGCTTGATGCCAACTTTTCTCTATCAATATACGAGTCAGTTGCTGCATTGATAATGCTTCTTGATATACAATGTTCAAGTTCTGAACCTGTCATGCTGGAAGACTCAAATTTACTTTTTACTACATCAAGTCAGGTCAAAAACAAAGTGACATATTGCTAATAGCACCCGAGAAAAATGACTATGGTTTATTTCCAATTCAAACAATATATAGCAGCAATGGATGAGATTCATATGCATGGGCTTTCCTAGCTGATGAGCCAGTAGTTAAGATTTCCATATATAATCCAGGCGAGAATGCTGCTTGTGGCACTCTTATTGATTATGTCGCATTGAAGACTTTGCATCCCACTAAACAACACTTGTACGCTTGACATGAAAAGTACAGGCAAGTAGAGTCAAAAGCCAAGCCTGAACCAGCAAAAGGGGACAGCCATGCTAATCCAGTGAAACACTGGAGGAGGCCTTCTTCATGATCATGAAACGAAGCTAAGAAGAAAACATTACTGCCTTTGCATCACTATCATCATCATCATCATCATCTTGTTACTGCTCTTCCTAGTTTGCTGTGTTTCTGTCCTTGTTCAGCAGCAACTGCAAGCTCTACTGCAGTCAAGCTGTAATGACCAAGCCTCCAAATCGTGCGCTGCGAACCTCCTCCTGCCAGCATCTTACTCGCTACAGACCCTACATTATTGCATCCATCCCGCTGCCTCTATTTTGCTTAGGCCACTGCATGAAATTCAACCTTGCTGAATTGCTGCTGTACCGGTATCATCTCATCAACTGCAGTGCTTTGATAACTGAGACAGAAGAAAACAACAGAGGGGGAGAATTGGCCAGTTTAAGAAAACAGAGAAGACCATTGGCTGGCGACAATGCCATCGTTCCTTGCTCATCCATTATTACCCTTGTACTCACCACACTAGCAGTCGATTCTTGCCTGTTCTTGCACCGCTATCTGCTGTGCGCATAGCCACCTTACTTCTCTACTGCCTCAGCCAGTCGCTGTTAAAGAAGGCAGCTGCAGGAAAGGAAATAACGTTGTAATATATATATATATATATATATATATATGGGAATACATAAATTAAACTGGAAATTCATATAGTTTTACTGGAATTCAAGTGGGTGGTCTAAAGAGAGAGAGAGCGCCATCATCCTTCAAGGATCATCCATCATCCTCGATAAAAGCCTCCCATTATCATCTCCCCTATTAAGCTTTCTGCTTAAGCTAAATTTCCACGTTGCGAACTACTTCGGTTTCAACTAATCATTATCCTAACCACAATTCTGTTTCTTTGTTCTGCCTCCCCGCACCGCTCCAAGCTACTGCCCTGCACAGTCGCCTCTGTGTTGGTTCCTACCTTTTGTCTTGCTGCCTCCATCATTTTCATTGTTGCTGTTCTTGCATCCGCCACCATTCTCTTCAGTTTCGATTTACTACAATGCTTTCCTGCTCGCCCAAAGTAAATCGCAGCTGCACTGCTTCATAACGCATCATCCCGGTTCTGTGTTACCTTCTCCTATACAGCACCAAACTGAGACTACCCCTGCCATCATTGTTCCCTGCGCCGCTGAGGAGCTTCAAGGAAGTGAAGTCGGAGTTTTGTAAAGAGACGGTGAAGATGTGGAAGGTTGCAGCTCCCATTGTTTTCCAAATAATCTGTCAATACAGAACTAACGTCGTCACTAATATATTAGTCGGCCACATCGGTAATGTTGAACTCTCTGCCGTTACCATTGCTCTCACTGTCACCGGAACCTTCTCTTTCGACTTCATGTTTGGCATAAGGGGTGCATTTGAGACACTGTGTGGTCAGGTTTTCGGTGCTGGACAAGTACACTTGCTTGGAATTTATATGCAAAGATCCTGGATCACCATGCTCACCGCCTGTTTCATCCTCTTGCCATTGTACATTTTCGCTACCCCAATCCTTAAATTTCTCGGGCAAGAAGATAAGATCGCTGAAATGGCTGGGAAGTTCGTTATACTTACCATTCCACAATTCGCATCAAGGCAACATGAACAGCATCCAAATAAGGGTCAGAGCTTGCATCAAAATGCTTGAGGTGCCTTGATTGGAGCTTGCTTGATACACTGACATTGCCTGTTTATTTGGTCCAGTATTTTATGGTAATGGGATATGTAAGAGGACCTGAGTGGAAAAGATTTTATGAAGATGTCTCTAAAAGGGAGTACTATTCCTTACCTATAAACGGAAAGCTGATGACTCTACAACTTCTATGTGATGATGTATTAGAATATGCAGAGCTGAGAGCTAAGATTGACATGCGTGAGGCAGCAGAAGTGGAAACAGATCCTGATGCAGTTGTGATTGATCCTACTAAAAAAGGGCCTAGAAGGGTTCATCCTAGATATTCTAAAACTTCAGCATGCAGGGAGAGGGAGGCAATGGAGATCATTGCAGAAAGCCATCAGATAGAAATAGTGATGAGTGCCGTCTTTGTGGCATAGATGGGACATTGCTTTGTTGTGATGGGTGTCCATCTGCATATCATTCGTGATGTATAGGTGTCGTGAAAATGTACATACCTGAGGGAGCCAGGTATTGTCCAGAATGTGCAATCGATAAAATGGGACCAACAATTACTATAAATTCGTAACTCAGAGGAGCAGAACTTTCTGATGTTGATATATATGGGCAAGTCTTCTTGAGTACTTGCAATCACTTGTTGAGGCTTAAGGCTACCCTTGACACTGAATCATATCTCAGATACTACAATTTGAATAACATTCCAAAAGTCCTCCAGGTGCCTTCTTGAACTCCCGGTGAAGACTCTTTTGCATCTCCGACGCGTCTCCAAGTCTTTCTGCGTCGAGATCGATAGCCCCGCTTTCATTAAGGCTCATCTAAATCGATCACTCCAAACCAAAACCGGTAAATTGGTTTTACACGCTTGAGAAAGGGGCGTGTGCGCTTTTGATGTCGATGAAAGGCTCAATGCATCACCCATTGAACTGAGCAAAGGCTACGCAAGAAACCCATATATTTTTTTGCGCATAAATTTAATTGTTGCGTTAGAATCTGTGGTTCATACAATGGTTTGCTTTTATCTTATTGCTCAGCTGACCAGATTCCCATATGTAATCCCTTCACCGGACGATGCAATGTGTTACCTGTTTATCCTAGTGTTATAGGCTATTACAATTCCAATCGTTTAACTTTTGTTTTGGGTTTCGTCTATGATTCTTCCATGAATGACTATAAGGTCGTACAGATTCAAAAACATCATGCTACTTCTTCGGCCAGGTGGACTTCCATTCAACTCTGGGTTTTTAGTTTGGCCTCCAATACTTGGAAAGAACTTCCAATTCCGTATAGTTACGAAACACTCTACGAAATTTACTTGGAAGGGTTGTTTGTGGATGGTTTCTCGTATTGGCTGTCGGATTATATTGTGCTTTCTTCATCCATCCAACATAAAACAATTTACTATGATATATTCAAAGCAATTATATACTATTGGAATATCCCAGAAAATATTTTCTCTCCACTTGAAATGGGTTGCAATGTAGAAAATACAAAGGAAGATGCAAAATTTTCTACTATATCACCTTTGGCATCTAAGATGAAAAATCTTAAATTTTTGGATTCAATCAATGTTGAGAATGCATGTAGTTACAATGGAAGCAATGTGGGAGTTTCATGACCTGATACTTCTGCGGATGCAATGAACCAAACTGAGCTTCCCGGCTCTTTGAGCAATGGTGGGACAATGGGAGGGAAGAATCATCCTCCAATGAAAAAGAAGCTTTCTGAGCAGACGGTTAGCCAGCAAGCTGTTTCTGATGTAACCCACCAAAGCTTGGTTGACAGATAAGAGTGATAGATTATACTTCATAAACAAGCAGTTCCACCGGCAATGATAGATTATATATGCCGGATGGCCACCCTCCATAAACACTCAATTAAGGGCTTGAAGTGAAAAATGCGCGAGGTAAGCCACGAAGACAAATGTGTGAGAGCTTGAAGCGAAAAATGCGCGATATAAGCAAAGCACTCAATCATGGGCTTGAAGCGAAAAATGCGCGAGGTAAGCCACGAAGACAAATGTGCGAGAGCTTGAAGCGAAAAATGCGCGATGTAAGCTAAGCACTCAATCAAGGGCTTGAAGCGAAAAATGCGCGATGTAAGCTAAGCACTCAATCATGGGCTTGAAGCGAAAAATGCGCGAGGTAAGCCACGAAGACAAATGTGCGAGAGCTTGAAGCGAAAAATGCTCGATGTAAGCTAAGCACTCAATCAATGGCTTGAAGCGAAAAATGCTCGATGTAAGCCACGAAGACAAATGTGCGAGAGCTTGAAGCGAAAAATGCGCGATGTAAGCTAAGCACTCAATCATGGGCTTGAAGCGAAAAATGCGCGAGGTAAGCCACGAAGACAAATGTGTGAGAGCTTGAAGCGAAAAGTGCGCGATGTAAGCTAAGCACTCAATCAAGGGCTTGAAGCGAAAAATGCGCGAGGTAAGCCACGTACCTAAACAAGGGCTTGAAGCGAAAAGTACGCGAGGTAAGCCACAAAGAATTATTCAAGGGCTTGAAGCGAAAAATGCGCAAGGTAAGCCACGCACTCAAACAAAAGCTTGAGAATTTAACTTGAGAATTTGGCATCAGGGTTCGACCCGAGAATTTAACTTCAGAGTTTAACTTGAAGATTTGACGAGAGACTGCGAGGAGAATATATGTACTCTTCCGTAAGGTTATACCTAGCAAAAGAGTGGGGAGCAATTGTTATGCAAGAAATAAATAAATAAATAAATAAATAAGCAAAAAAAAGTAAAAGTAAGTAATTGGCGTTGGATCCAAACTCAACCTCATCTACATGATTGTAACATTATCAAGCTGAAAATCAAAATATATATAGATAAAGAAAGAGAGTTTCAACCAGGTACAAATTCATATCTTTAAAAGCACAATCATCATCAACAAGCAAGGGGAGAGGTATGATACGTGAAACTAAGGCTCTCCATTTTTATTTACAGATAACTCTGTCAAATTCTCTTGCTAACTTAAGCATCGGAGTGCTTACGCAGGGAACAACCCCTGCGTCCCTCTGATCATTATTTTTCCTGCAGAGCTTTCGGTAACACATGTCACAAAAATCAAGGCGATGATGTAAGCAATTCGTAATTGTTGTAACCGAACAACAACACTTATTTTATTATTTTTCGAAGTATTATTCCCATATTTTTGAGATAACTTCTAGGGGTGAAAATTTCTGTTTTTTCCAATAAATTCATCTTGATCAATTTAATCTGAAATTTGATTATTTCTCCTTTATTGATCAAGATTCCCTGAATCCATGTTTACAGTGTCAATTTCTTACCGAATTGACATCGAATTTCGGGTCTTTTGACTGTTTTACCCTTCAACGTGTTCGGGACCAAATCAACACAACTTCCCTTCACAAACCCTTTCTCATTTCGTGTTTTAAATTCTTATCTCCAATTCGAATGGTCCGAATCTCATTCGTTTAATATGCGGTCATTTCAAACTCCATTTGATCTTTAAATGCATTCGAGAATTTTTATTCATTCCATTTGAATTTTTCATTCACGTGAAACTCTTCTTATGATTCAATTTACATATAACCATGTTTACATCACGTGAATCATAAGGGAATATGATAAAAATTTGGGTCTTACAACCACAATATAAGTATGACCCTTATTCCGACACTTAATAGTCAAGGATGGAGGGATTATCACAATTTCAATTATGGGAATTATCAAGAAGATTACAATGAGCCATTCCTATATAGCCATCCTCCTCAAAATCAAGATGTCTATTGATAATATGATTAAATCTCTTACTGCCAGTAATTTAAAATTTCAATAAGAAACAATAATGAGCATTCAAGATTTGGGAAACCAATTGAGTCAATTAGGTAAGCATGGTGATGGAGTCGAGCAAACGACATTAAATAAATGTGCTGCTTGTGAGGCAACCTAAGGTTTGGAAAACAACGAGTATTACTAACTTTTCTTTTAGTTTTTGAGTCAATTTATTTCTTCTTTACATGATAAACGTACTTTGGGGACAAAGTGAAAATTAAGTGTGGAGGGGAAGGTCTTGAGATTAGAAAATGGAATTTTGAAAGAAATTGTTGAGTTAATTTATTTTGAAATGACAAAACGAGTAAATTCAATAATGGATATAAAATATAGAAATCATTTAAACATGTTTAGAGTTTATTAGTACCAGAAACTAAGTATTTAAGGTTGAGAGATCGATCTCATGAGATGAGAGATCGATCTCCTGAGTTTTCTAGTATGAGAGATCGATCTCATAAGAATATGAGATCGATCTGCTAAAAGATTGAAAACTCAAGGAGACTGTATAAGATGTTGAGGAAGCAGAGATCGATCTGTAAAGGTTATGAGATCGATCTGTAAATTACAGAATGTCTGAGAGTTCGATCTGGTCTAGAAAGAGATCGATATCCTCTAAGTTAAAGGCTAAAGGTATTAGATCGATCTGTAGATCGATCTCTGTTCAAACAGAAAGTATATGAGATCGATCTCTTGTGGATAGATATCGATCTCCTCAAAGTCAGAGAGTTAAGGAGATCAATCAAGAGTGATTAGAGATTGATCTCCTCTGTACGAGAATACTTACCTAGATCGATTTGGAGATCGATCTTGCCTCAAACAGAGAGATTAGAAGATCGATATGCTGGTTCGACAGATCAATCTTCACTAACATTTTCAAATTATAAGATCGATCTCTACAAATATGAGATCGATCTCCATGCTTCAAGTTGCTTTGTAATTGTAGGAATTTAAACTAAGAGATCGATCTGGTCATGATGGGAGATCGATCTGGTACTCTATTGGAGGTTCCCAACGGCTCTTTCTGTAAAATCTTCAACGGGAAAAACAGCATTAAATGCTCCAACTACCAATCCTACTGTATAAAATCAAGTATTGAAGACACTAGAAAACAGGATACCATTACTGTAAATTCTGTATATTCTCAAGAAATCTTTTTCAACATTCTCTTTGTCTTTAAAGATCATTTATTGACATTGTTGTAAAAACCCTTGTGTAGAAGCTATTTTCTCCTACCCTCAAAAGAAAGCTTCACTTTGTATTCATCCTTAATTCAAGAGAGAAGAGGAGAGTTCCTCTGTGAGTTAACTTTGTAAATGGTGAATATTTGTTTGTGTAAAAAGAGTAGAGAGGTTATTCCTTAACCTGTAAAAGGAAGTTTGTAACAGCTATTGATAGCGTGAAAGAAAGCTCTTGACAAGGAGGTTAAAAAGAGAGGACGTAAGCAAAAGATTGGTTGAACCTCTATAAACTACTGAGTTTGTTGTTTCCTTCCTTATCTCCTTTTAATTTATTGCACTACATTTTATTGATTATTCTTTGATTACTTGCAATTAGATTCAATTAAGTTTAAATTTACCATAATCTTTAAAAAACCGATTCACCTCCCCTCTCGATAGAGCGAACAGAAATTTTCTTATATATTTTTGTTAGTCGTTGCTTAATATTATAGGATTATTATTTTTTTAATTTCGATCTTAATATTAATTATTGTTTGTCAAAAATAAAAATAAAAATAAAAAAATTGTTTGTCGGTTTTACTATAAAGGAGTTGATTGTTTTTTATATAAGTAGTTTCGGTTTTAGGTAGTTTTATATTAAAAAAGTCTAAATGTAAGTCCAAAAGATCATGATATTTTCTATCTTTTGATTATTAATTCTAAACTTATAAAAGGTTTTATAAAAGAGTTGAAAGTGTTCTATGGTTATAATTATTTATGTGAGTACTCTCTGAAGAGTTTTATGTGTCATGTGATGTTTATGTTGTGATTTTATTCATTAAAGTTAGTTCCCAACAAGGTTTAAGTAAACAAGAATATCTTTAAGGAAAAAATAGTAAAAGGGAAAAAAAGTGAAAAGAAGAGAAAAGAAAAGAAAAGAGGTTAAAAAAATTATAAATTCTACTCCAACTTTTTGAGTTACATAGAAAAAATTGAAGTGACTTGAAATATAAGTTGATAATTCTATATTTTTAGAATTATTTGCGCTTAATTTTCTAATTAATTATTTAAATCTCCAATTTATTTTATTAATTATTCCCTTTATTTAATTAAAATTCTCATATTTATAGATAAATTAAATCCGGATGAATTTTGAATATTTCAGTAGAAAATAGAACGAAATTTGGCTAAAATCGAGATTGGACCATGCGGACAACACGAGCCTAGCACATCCAATTGGACAAAAAGACAGATGACATGAAAATATTATTTTTCAAGGAACCAATGGTGTGAAGACAAGTGGCCAAACAATACCAACTCATCTAGGATGAAAAAATTACAATTGTACCCCTAAGTGTGTGTATAAATAAAAGAATATGGCAATTGAAAAAGGGGTAGCTTTTAGTTTTTTTTTTAAGGTTAAACATTTATTTTAGGTTTTATTTTCCTTAGACTTTCTTTTATGTTTTTCGGCTGGTGACAGCAGCCACCATTGTCCATTTTCTTCTAGGATTTATTCGATTTCCATTCATTGTTATTTTACTTTTTAAGTTTTAATTAAAAGTTATTATTCCTATATAGTTGCTCTCGCGTTCTTCCTATTTCGGTTTCATTTCTTTGTTTTTCTATTGTTCATTCGGTATATTGATCTCTTCATGTAGCCGAGTGGTGCGAGAAGCTATCGAAGGTTGGTGACTGTAGCCGTTGTTACCCCTCTCGACATTTGTTTGTCTTAATAAGATTTTTATTGATTTCTATGTTCTGCTCTGCTTTTAAATCCTTATACTGTTCATTCTTGAGTTACTTTGATTTTGTTTTAATCCTCTGTTTGCTGCTGCAATTGTGTGGTACGGGTTGAAGCAAAGCTTATGCGTGAAGAAGACCAAGCAGAAGCCATCTATGCGAGTAGCAAGGGTCGACTACATTTTACTGCATATTAACGATCGTTTCTGTTATTTTCTAATGCATGTTATTCATTCTTCTCGGTTTTGCATTTGTTCATCACTGCATTTCTAATCTTTCCTTTATTTAGTTATTGATTTTCACCTTACTTTGTCACTTATTGTCACCATTCATCGTAGAGCATAGACTGAGAGCAATATGGCAGCAATCGGGGATTACATCACACTCTGTTGAGCTCTGTTTTTTCTCATCTTTACTGTTCACCATAAGATCATTTTATTTTCTGCATTATTCCACTCTTAAATGCCTCGATTTACATTACTGTTTACTCTTTGTTTTGCTGGTTAGAGTTGAAGTGGATGGGGCTGAAGTTGTGCTGAACTGGAAGCTGTGATGCAGTTAGCGCCTGGAGCAGAAGCACAGCAAAAAAAAGACGTTGCACTGGTGCCAGTAACGCAGTACAGATTGGTGAGCAGCACCTTGATGCAGGAGAAAGCGGACAGAATCAGGAACCACATGAGAGGTGCTGAAAGCTGCCGACGATTAAAGGAATCCCAGCTACAGCAGACCAGATTTATGCTGGAAGAAGAACACGTTGCATGGCAAAACATAGCTGGAAACATGTGCAGATATTGGCAATGGACGCACGGTAGGATGGTGCTGTCAGTAGCTCCTGGACAGAAGCATTGATGCAGCACCTGGAGACAACCGAAATCTGGAGCAGTACCTGGAAATCGAGACCACACCTGGAAAGAAAATGAAATAAAACAAAAAAGAGAGTGAACAGTGTTTGGAGGGACCTTTAAATGATTTAAATTGCCTAAGGCCACGTTTGGCTACTGCTCCTTTGCAAATTGATGTCTATTGCATTTTTGGTTGTTTTTATTAATATTAGTTAGGATAGTGGTAATTGATAAGTAAATTTAATATTTTAAGTTATCAATTTAATCTTTAGTTTTAAGTCTTAGTTAATAGTTAATTTTAGGTTATACATGTTAGGATTTAATTTTTAATTTAGTATTTTATGAGTTGTATTTAGAATTATTTTAGATTAAATTTATTTGCATGCATTAGTTAAATTTTGTTTTATTAGCATTTAGTTAGAGTTAAGTTTAAGAATTTCTTTAGGTAAGTAGATGTTTATCTTATTAGACTTTAAGTTAGTTTAAATTGCATTTTCTTAATTAGTTTAATTACATTCACATTTTACCTTAGGTTTGTTTAATTTTAGCTTAATTAATTTTGTTCTTTATTTTAGCATTTTATTTTGATTGCGTAATTAATTGTTTTAATTTCCTTTTGTAGGTAGTTGCTTGCGTGGAGTATTGTAAGTAATTTTTAGCTCTGTTTTATTTTCGCTTAGTTTTTAGTGTTATTATTTTCAGTACTTTTAATTTTTAGCCTTAGTTGATACACCACTTTAATTTCATAATTTGCTAGAATATACTTAGGGTAAAATTAACCGGTAGTTAATTAGGTTGATCAACTTCTCTGTGGGACGATAACTCGGGACTCAAATCCCATTATTACTTGTACGACCTGAGCACTTGCGACAATACCCTTAAGGCGTGTCAAGTTTTTGGTGTCGTTGCCGGGGAAGTTTTAATTAGTCAGTAATTAATATCGGTGAAATTATGCTTAGGTGTAATTCTACCTTGTAAATATTTAGATCCTTAGTTTAGTGTAATTAATTTTCTCTTTTTAATTAAAAAAATTTATAAGGACTTTCTGATGATTGCATGCGTAGAGCTAGGAGTTTCGATTGCTTTCCTTTAGATCATGAAATTGAACGAACTCTTAGAAAAATTCGAAAGGATTCTAGGAAATTATTAGCTCCGCTGCAACGCACTATGGCAGAAAATAGGGAAATTAGGACTGTTGGAGATTATGTAATGCCGACGATTGGAGGATATTATTCCGGCATTAGGCCACCAGCTGTCCCTACAAATAACTTCGAAATTAAGCCCGCAATCCTCCAGATGATCCAAATTCTTTACAGTTTAGTGGGCTTCTACACGATGACCCACATGCTCACCTTGGGCAATTCCTGGATTTGTGCAACACGTTCGAACATAATAGATTAACTGATGATGCGCTTAGGCTTAGATTATTTCCCTTCTCACTTAGGGATAGGACGAGACACTGGTTAACCTCCCTGCCTCCAGGATCCATTTCTACATGGGACGAGTTAGCCCATCAATTTCTATCTAAGTTTTTTCCTCCATCTAAAATGGCCCAACTCCGTAGTAACATATCTTCCTTTGCCCAATTTGATTCAAAAAATCTTTACGAAGCATGGGAACGATATAAGGAGCTTCTTAGGAAGTGTCCTCACCATGGCCTACCTTTGTGGCTGCAAGTCCAGACCTTCTACAATAGACTTACAAACCAGAATAGGACCATTGTTGACGCTGCAGCGGGTGGAGCCCTGATGTGCAAAATAGAAGAGGAAGCTTACGAGCTTTTAGACAAGATGGCGGCTAACAACTATTTATGGTCCTCGGAGAGGCAATTGCCAAAGAAGTCGACGAGTGTTAATGAGCTCGACACACTGTCTACCTTGACCTCTCAAATCACTAATCTTACGAAGAAGGTAGAGTCGCTCAGTACCCAGCATAATCCTTCCTCCAATCCTAATCCTGTTTATTATGTCCAAAGTCCTTTTCTCTCCTGCAAGCTGTGTAGTGGTACCCACTCTGTAGATAGGTGTTCGCTCAACTTAGAATCAGTTCAGTATGTTGCCCTTTCTCAAACGCAACAGAACAACCCTTTTTCAAACACCTATAATCCAGGGTGGAGGAACCATCCTAACTTCTCCTGGAGCCAAAACCAATGGCAAACTTCTAGCTCTAGACTTGTAGGACTCCCTAGTTTTCAAGCTCCACCGGTTTAGGTACCACCACAGCCGCAATTTCCATTTCATCCACCTTCTCATCACCCATACCCACATCATCCATCACCACCACCACCAACTATCCAGCCACAATATATACTTGCACCAGCACCAGCAGCTGAGAAGAAGCCCTCGCTTGAGGAAATGTTCACGACTATCCTACAAAATCAAGCTGCTTCAATTAAAAACTTAGAGGTTTATGTAGGACAAATAGCAAACGCTCTTAATCAACGTCCTCAAGGGACCCTCCCCAGTAACACTGAAGCTAATCCTGTTAGGCAAAGGGAGGGTAAGAAACATGTTAAATCCATCACCCTTAGGAGCAACAAAGAGCTAGAGGAGCCACAAGTTAAGTCCAATCCTGTTGAGCCCATAGTTGAAGAACTCATAAGTCCCAAAGAAGCAGCTCAGAAAGAGCAGGAACATCAGGATCAAGCTGCAAAGGAATCTAAGTCAGGCGCTTCTTCATCTTTACCTTCTTCTTCTTCACAACCTTCCTCTTCATCTGATGTTACACTTGTTACCACTACACTTCCTCCAGTTAGACCCCCATTACCATTTCCTCAGAGGTTCAAAAACTAAAAGCTTGATCGACAATTTGCTAAATTCCTTGAGGTTTTTAAGAAACTTCACATCAACATTCCTTTTATGGATGCTTTAGAGCAAATGCCTAGTTATATAAAGTTTATGAAGGATATCCTCTTGAGGAAGAGAAGATTAGAGGATTATGAGACAGTGGCCTTGACTGAGGAGTATAGTGCCATTATTCAGAGGAAATTACCCCCCCAGCTCAAAGATCCAGGTAGTTTTACCATACCTTGCACCATAGGAGATCAGTTCTTTGGTAGAGCCCTTTGTGATCTAGGAGCTAGTAAAAACCTTATGCCTTGGTCCATATACCAGAAGCTAGGAATAGGAGATGCAAAGCCCACCACAGTGACCCTTCAATTAGTTGATAGATCCATTAAATATCCGAAGGGGATCATTGAGGACGTGCTAGTTAAGGTGGACAAGTTTATTTTCCCTATAGATTTTATCGTGTTAGATATGGAGGAAGACAGGGAAGTCCCCATTATTCTAGGCAGACCTTTCCTAGCTACTGGTAGGACATTAATTGACGTACAAAAAGGGGAATTAACCATGAGAGTCTTAGATCAGGAGGTGACATTTAATGTTTTCAAACCTTTGAAGTTCCCTGATGACTCTCAAGATTGTTTTAAAATGGAGATTGAGAAAGATATAAGGCTTGAGTATAAGAAATATGAAAGAATGAGGGAAGTAGATAGCGTTAAGGAGTATTTAACTATTGATATTTTGTCACCATTCTGGATGATCCTCCTACTCTTTGCACTGCTACTGAGTGTTGTGTTCTTTAACTGCATTTGAAGTGGCTTAATTTTTCTTTCCACTTTGTATATAGTTCTTTTTCTTTTTCTTTTCTGTTATTTCTTTTTTTATTTATTTTGCAGGTTTATTTTCTAAGTTTTACACTTTCAATAAAAGCTTCAGTTGTTCATCAACATCAGATAGGGGAGTACTATGTTCTTGAGCTTAAATTCTTATATTATCTGCACACTGAGGACACTGTGCACTCTAAGTTTGGGAGAGGGGATATCACTTGAGTATTTTTCGAAAATTTGGGCAAAATTTAAAATTTTTTAAAATTTTTTCGAAAATCTGAGATTAAACTGTTTGATTTTGGGATGATTTAGTACTCAGCATGTAGTTTTCCCAAATTCTAATGATATGACCCCATGATTAAGTCTGATTTTGATTGACTAAGCAGCATGATTATAGGAAAAGCATGAAATTAAATTTTTGAATTTGTCTTCATTCTAATTGTGATTGCCTCATCTTATGCACATGTCATGTCATGAATCTGTATATTTATTTAGAGAAAACTTATGTGGACATAAGATTACATTTGTTCAATTGATTTTGTGCATCATATACTAGAATTTGTTTGATCTAATCTCGAGGCGAAATATTAGATCACACTTAATTAGGGAAATGATTTAGGTCATCTTTGGATCATTTGAACCTTTCGAGCCATCCCTGTACATACTTTATCCCTAGTCACCCATTTGGGCCAAATAAGACTTTCTCTGTAAATACACCTGTTTATAATTTTCCCTAGCTTAAATACTTTGTTCCTTTCCCCTAGCCCGAAAGCATAAAAGTCATTGGGATATATTGTGAGATTTGTACATATGGGTATTAAGTGATAGTGAAGGAGTATTTATTCGAAAAAGAAAAAGAAAAGAAAAAAAGAAAGATGAAAAATACAAAAATAGAATAAAATGTCTAGCAAAATAAATAAGTTTGATGGAAATGATTTAAGCTCTTACATTAAGATCCTAGAAGTAATGCATGTTAAGGGGTAATTAAACCTAAATCGACTTTATCATACCTTAGCCCCAGCCTTACATTACAAGCTTACTAAAGTCCTATTGATCTTTAGTTAAGTAAGACTACATTAGTAGATGGAGAAGTGAAAAGCAAACTTATGGGAATGAACACATATCATTGACTTTGCATTCACTGTGTTTGCATAATCTAATCCGGATAATGTACTGTAAAGTGACTTTGACATTTTCACACACACACGAGGGATCTAATTTGAGTTAGAACTTATGATTGAATAATTTTGAATGTTGGACTTGTAATTGTAAATCTTTAAGATCATAGTCTCTACTTTTTCTTTGAAGATAATATTGAGAAAATTATTGTGTTTAGTACTTGTCATTCCTACAATTATTTTGTTTTGCTTGAGAACAAGCAAAAACTCAAGTTTGGAGGTGTGATAATTCTATATTTTTATAATTATTTATGCTTAATTTCTTAATTAATTATTTAAGTCCCCAATTTATTTTGTTAATTATCCTTTTTATTTAATTAAAATTCTCATGTTTGTAGATAAATTAAATCCGGATGAATTTTGAATATTTCGACAGAAAATGAACCGAAATAGGACTAAAATCGAGATTGGACCACACGGACAACACGAGCCAAGCACATCCAATTGGACAAAAAGACAGATGACATGAAAATATTATTTTTCAAGGAACCAATGGTGTGAAGACAAGTGGCCAAACAATGCCAACTCATCTAGGATGAAAAAATTATAATTGTACCCCTAAGTATGTGTATAAATAAAAAAAATGGCAATTGAAAAAGGGGTAGCTTTTACTTTTTTTTTTTAGATTAAACATTTATTTTAGGTTTTATTTTTCTTAGACTTTCTTTTATGTTTTTCTGCTAGCGACAGCAGCCACCATTGTCCATTTTCTTCTAGGATTTATTCAGTTTCCATTCATTGTTATTTTATTGTTTAAGTTTTAATTAAAAGTTATTATTCCTATATAGTTGCTCTCGCGTTCTTCCTATTTCGATTTCATTTCTTTTTTTTTCTATTGTTCATTCTGTATATTGATCTCTTCATGTAGCCGAGTGGTGCGAAAAGCTATCAAATGTTGGTGACTGTAGCCGTTGTTACCCCTCTCGACATTTGTTTGTCTTAATAAGATTTTTATTGATTCCTCTGTTCTGCTCTGCTTTAAATCCTTCTACTGTTCATTCTTAAGTTACTTTGATTTTGTTTTAATCCTCTGTTTGCTGCTGCAATTGTGTGGTACGAGTTAAAGCAAAGCTTATGCGTGAGGGAGACCAAGAAGAAGCCATCTATGCGAGTAGCAAGGGTCGGCTACATTTTACTGCATATTAACGATCGTTTCTGTTATTTTCTAATGCATGTTATTCATTCTTCTCGGTTTTGCATTTGTTCATCACTGCATTTCCTATCTTTCCTTTATTTAGTTATTGATTTTCACCTTGCTTTGTTACTTATTGTCACCATTCATCGCAGAGCATAGACTATGAGCAATATGGCAGCAATCGGGGATTACATCACACTCTGTTTAGCTCTGTTTTTACTCATCTTTACTGTTCACCATAAGATCATTTTATTTTATGCATTATTCCACTTTTAAATGCCTCGATTTACATTATTATTTACTCTTTGTTTTGCTGGTTAGAGTTGAAGTGGATGGGGCTGAAGTTGTGCTGAACTGGAAGCTGTGATGCAGTTAGCGCCTAGAGCAGAAGCACAGCAGAAGAAAGACGCCAGTGCGCAGTACAGATTGGTGAGCAGCACCTTGATGCAGGAGAAAGCGACAGAACCGGGAACCACATGAGAGGTGCTGAAAGTTACCGACGATTGAAGGAATCCCAGCTACAGCAGACCAGATTTGTGCTGGAAGAAGAACGCGTTGCATGGCAAAACAGAGCTGGAAACATGTGCAGATATTGGCAGCGGACGCACGGTAGGATGGTGCTGTCGGTAGCTCATGGACAGAAGCATTGACGCAACACCTAGAGACAACCGAAATCTGGAGCAATACCTGGAAACCGAGACCACACCTGGAAAGAAAATGAAATGAAACAAAGAAGAGTGTGAACAGTGTTTGGAGGGACCTTTAAATGATTTAAATTGCCTAAGGCCACGTTTGGCTACTGCTTCTTTGCAAATTGATGTCTATTGCATTTTTGGTTGTTTTTATTAATATTAGTTAGGATAGTGGTAATTGATAAGTAAATTTAATATTTTAAGTTGTCAATTTAATTTTTAGTTTTAAGTCTTAGTTAATAGTTAATTTTAGTTTATACATGTTAGGATTTAATTTTTAGTTTAGTATTTTATGAGTTATATTTAAAATTAATTTAGATTAAATTTATTTGCATGCATTAGTTAAATTTTGTTTTATTGCATTTAGTTAGAGTTAAGTTTAAGAATTTCTTTAGGTAAGTAGATGTTTATCTTATTTGTGAGATCTGAAAATTTTAGACGTATTTTAATTATATAATAAGAACTTGAAGTGTAATTTATTGAGCTAAGTGAATTGTGAAAATTATATTTGGAGATTTATGTGTATGTGCTTAACCAAGTGGGAAGCTATGAGGTCAAATCGATCTTAGAGAAGAAAGATCGATCTGGTAAATTAAAAATGACAAGGAAAGAGGATAGTAAGTGAGCAGATCGATCTCCAATGGAAGAAGATCGATCTCCTTATGATTCTGTTTGAGAGAAGATCGATCTCATGAGGAAGAGATCGATCTCCAAATGTTTCTGTTTGGGAGAAGATCGATCTCCTCAAGGAGCAGATCGATCTCATGAAGCCATTAAGAGATCGATCTCACCCCTCGATAGATCGATCTACTAAGCATAAAATTGCCCCAAATCGTCCCCAAATTCAAATGCAGATCGATCTCATCAAGAGCCAGATCGATCTCCTACCCTCCGTCTATATAAGGGACCCCTACTTTCTCCTGCAATTTCATTTTCTCTCTCTTCAAAACCCCATTTTTGTCGAAGCCCTAGCTTTCTCACTCATCCAAAGCACCCATTTTCGTCCGAATCAGAGGCTGTGGCAAGAAGGAAAGTTGTTCCTCATCAAATGGAGAACAACATACTTGAAAATCGAAAGACGAATTGAATCGGGGTAAGAGATAAGCTCTCCACAAGTTTTGGGTAATTTCTAAACCTCGATCTTGATATTTGAAATGATTTTGGTGATAATGGTTGTTGGCATTGTGTTGAAATAGCTGAAAAATGATTAGGAATTGATGAAATTACAATGTAGTTGGAGTGATGATGATATTTAGCAATTTTGGTAATTTTGAGAATTTTAAGCTATAAATGAAAATTTAGACAATGTGGTGATATTGTGGCATGGGAAGAGTAGGATGTTAAGATGTTGTGAATGAGATTGTGGATTGAGATAGAGTTATGACAATTGAGAGATTTGAGGTGTTATGAGCAAGTTATGACAATTGAGAGATTTGAGGTGTTATGAGCAATTATGCTCGATTTTGAGAATTGAGGTTACTGTGATAAAGAGTATTGATGTTTTAACATCGTTTGGACAGCTCGGGAGTTCCAGAGTGGAATGCGAGACTAGTCCGTGACAAAGGGGAAACGATTGCACTATACGAGGTGCAAAGAGGTAAGGGAAACTAAACTATTTGTGTATGTGATTTGTTAACTATTATAACATGATTTGCGATTTATAAAACAAGCATGTTGATGTGTTGTGTTTTGATGAGAATGCACACAATTTTTATAGCCGGTTGGAGCCCAATGTTTTTATGAGTTTATAAGCTACGTGCGAAACCGCTTTATAAACCGTTGAGTTTGTGTGAGAAATGAATTGGGCTCTACATTAAGGCAATATCGAGAATTGAGAAATGTGTGCGTGTTTTGCCGGTTGGAACTCGATTTTAAATATGTTTTTTGTTGAGTACAAAACGGTTTTAAATGAGCTTTATGAGAGAAAAATCATTATGAGTTCTACGTGAAGGCAAACCAGTTTTATATGATAATGGCTATTGATAAAGACTTAGGTGTGTAATTTTAAATACACACCGGGCATTACTCTGGTAGCATGTAAGCCCGATTCTTCTCCGTTCTGGTAACTTGAGATCTCCCATTCTGTGGCTGTGCCACGTATATTTGGTGACTATTGCCACGTGAGATCCCCCATTCTGTGGTTGTACCACGTAAATTTGGTGGCTGTTGCCACGTGAGATCCCCCATTCTATGGCTGTGCCACGTATATTTGGTGGTCGTCGCCACGTGAAACCCTATTCTGTGGCTGTGCCACGTGTGAATCTAAATCAGTGGCTATGCCACGTGTGTTTGGTGGCTGCGCCTCGTGCATTATTATTACAGTGATTTTATCACGTTTATTGAGAAAGTCATTATCGCATTATTTTCACATGCTCGTTACTGCTCTATACTGAGCATTTTACTTCATATTTTCACATGATTTTGAGATATGAGAATGTTGTTTTGGGAACTTTCATACTATGGTTTTCAAAAGAGTATACTGAGTTTCACATACAAATAAATATTTTATGATGTGCATTATGGTTTATATAATGAGTCCCTTACCCTCTTACTGAGCGATTTAGAAGCTCACCCTGTTTTCTTTCCCCCCAGATTTCTTCAAGTGAAAAAAGGTTTTCCTGCGACATATGGGGTAGTGGCTAGTGAAGGACTTGAGCTCCAAGCCATATATTGTGTTTTGAGGTATCATTTATCTTTTCATGTACCCAGACAATTATTATAATTACAGACACTTAATGTATAACATTGTATGGGATGTATTAGATTAATTAACTTGAGATTGAGTAATGTATATGATATGATATATACTATCTAATGATGTGATCCTGAGGTATGATAAATATGATGATGTATGACACTGCACAAAAATGCACCCTTAATTGTGATTTGATAAGTAAAAAATTTTTAAATTTGTCCTATTTTTCGCGTTTTCGAGGCGTGACGAAGCTTTCTTGGTATCAGAGATTAGAGTGTCTAGTACTGTCAGTGTCGGTTAAATGAAATAGAATACATCTCAAGTGTCTGTAATAGTCTGGTCATGAACTGAATTTGAGGATTGAAATTTCAATCGATTTTGATATGTACGCGCAGGAGACGAGTTGAGATAGAGAATGAGTGGACGACGAGGTCGTTCGAGGAGGCAGGCAGAGTCCCCTCCGCGACGTGCCCCACAACCAGAGAGTCCTAACTCTCGATTTAATCAGATTGAGACCGATGTGAGGCAAGGCTTTGAGCAGATGGCAGCACTATTTGCGCAACACTTTGGAGTTAATGCATCGGGTACTACTCCTACACCACTCCAAGGACCTCCCGTACCCCCAGTACAGATGGACCCAGTGCCTCCCGTCACTTAGCCTGAAGACAGAAGTATGGTCCGACTGAAGGATTTTCTAAAGATGAATCAACCCGCATTTAGGAGAAAAAAGGATCCTACAGAGACTGAGGAATGGCTGACGGAGTTGATAATTATATTTGATTATCTGCGGTGCACCGATGCTGAGAAGGTCAGTATGAGTACCTATATGTTGAAAGGGAGAGCTCGAGATTGGTGGGGTACCACCCAGGGTATTCTGATGTCCCGCCAGGATGTGATTGGTTGGGAAGAGTTTCAGACAGCCTTTAGGACCTAATATGTACCACGAGCCACCCAGAGAAAGAAACAGGCCGAGTTTTTGAGTTTGGTACAGGGTGATATGTTTGTGGATGACTATGAGAGCCAATTCACCTCACTATTGAGATATGACCCAAAGACCTTCAAGAATGAAGAGCTCCGCACAGAGAAATTTGTGTATGGATTAAAGCTCATCATCAGAGATAGATTGATAGGGATATGTATTACTGAGTTTGGAGATGCTCTGAGACGAGTACCAGAGATTGAAAGAGGAATTGAAATGGTACAATCCCAAAACGAGTTCAAAACGATGAATAGAGATAAGGGCAAGAGGCCAGCGATTTTTCAAACAGAGGCTCGGAGAGGTTCCTTCATAAGAGGAAGGATTGAGGTGCAGAAGCGTAGATTAGAGAGACCCAGAGGTTACCCTAACATTAGGGAGACCCCTCGAGATGTCAGACCTGAGCTAAGGGTTTGCAGAAATTGTGGTCAAATGCATGAGAGAAGTTGTACTGGGTTGATCCATGGATGTTTTAGATATAGAAACATGGGTCACATGGTGAATGACTGCCCTCAACCTCAGAAACTATATGTTCCAAAGCCTACTAAATAGCACCTCAGAGAGTGAATCCCCAGAGACGGGCCATTGTTGCAGAGAAAGGGAAGAAGCCTGTTATACAGGGACGTGTGTTTGCCCTGGATAAGGAGATCGCAGACACTTCTATAGAATCTGTAAGAGGTACACTCTCTGTTTGTAATTATAAGGCTCATGTGTTAATTGATCTAGGATCTACGCATTCGTTCATTTCTGAGCATTTTGCATGTAGATTAAACTTGAAGTTTGAACCTCTAGAGTATATACTACATGTAAATACCCCTATGCGTGAATCCCAGAGAACTGAATTAATCTGTAGAGAATGTGAAATAAAGGAGATAGAATGATGTTAGCAGATCCAATCATGTTGAATATACATGGGTTTGATGTAATTCTGGGGATGGATTGGTTGGCAACCAATCGAGTGAGTTTAGACTGCTACACTAAAATTGTAACTTTCTCCCTACCTGGACTTTACAGTGTATGTTTGAAATATTAAGTAAATAGACGTATGAAACCTTGTAAACAATTTGAGAATTTCAATATTATTTTGGAGAATATTAAATATGATTGTTCATGTGAAGGTTGTGAAACACTCATCTCATATGATGATCAGAAACATCCGAGGATTGAGGATATACCTATGGTGTGTGAATTTCTGGATGTTTTTCAAGATGAGTTACCATGTTTACCACCAGAGAGAGCTAGAGTTTACCATTGATTTGGTACCAGATACTCAACCAATCTCTAAACCTCCCTACAGGATGGCATTAGTGGAACTTGGGGAATTGAAGAAACAACTACAGGAGTTATTGGATCGAGGGTTCATTAGACCCGGTATCTCGTCGTGAGGAGCACCAGTTTTATTTGTTAAGAAGAATGATGGTAGTCTTAGATTATGCGTAAACTACCGGTTGTTGAATAAAGTCACGGTGAAGAATAAATACTCATTGCCCAGGATTGATGATCTACTTGATCAGCTGAGAGGGGCATCAGTTTTTTCTAAGATTGATTTGAGATCGAGTTATCACCAATTGAGGATCAAGGAAGAAGATATTTCAAAGACGGCCTTCAGGACGAGGTATGGCCATTATGAATTTTCGGTGATGTCCTTTGGATTGATGAAGGCCCCTGCAGCGTTTATGAGATTAATGAACGAGGTGTTCAGAGACTATCTAGATAAGTTTGTGATAATCTTTATTGATGATATCCTAGTGTACTCTCGGTCATATGAGGAACATGCACAACATTTGTGATTAGTACTTCAGATACTTCGAGATAAGCAATTATATGAAAAGCTTAGTAAGTGTGAATTTTGGCTGGATCGGATAGTTTTCTTTAGTCATATAGTCTCAGAGGAAGGAGTATCAGTGGATCCAAGTAAAGTGGAGGCTGTGCTTAACTGGGAAAGCCCGAGGACAGTTACAGAGGTACGAAGCTTCCTTGGTTTGACAGGATATTACAGAAGATTTATGGAAAGATTTTTCAAGATTGCCGCCCCTTTGACTAAGCTCACGCGCAAGGAGACTCCATTCATATGGACTGATCAGTGTGAGCTCAGTTTTCAAGAGTTAAAAAGGAGATTGACAGCGACACCTGTGTTAACTATTCCTGAAGGATCAGGAGGATTTTCGGTATATAGTGATACTTCTCATCAAGGATTGAGGTGTGTACTTATGCAGCATGGAAGAGTGGTCGCATATGGATCACGACAGTTGAAAGACCATGAGCGAAATTACCCCACGCATGATCTGGAGTTAATAGCTGTGGTATTTGCCTTAAAGATCAGGCGACACTACTTATATGAAGAAAGATTCCAGATTTTTATTGATCACAAGAGTTTGAGATATCTCTTTGATCAGAAAAAGTTATACATGAGACAAAAGAGATGGATGAAACTCCTTAAGGATTATGACTGCGAGATTCTATATCATCCGGGTAAGGCGAATGTAATTGTTGATGCCCTGAGCAGGAAGAGTATGATATCTGCTATGATGATCAGGGAATGGGATTTACTGGAGCAGTTCGTCGAACTCCGGATCAGAGTTAAAGAGATAGAGATTGGATTTTTGGCTAGCTTGCGGATAGAGCCCAGGATCATGGATCAGATTAGAACTAAGCAGCGCAATGATCAGAGGTTGATATATATGGTTAGCCAAGCTGAACAGAGTTCGCAGTTGAATCTCACAGTCAGTGAGGATGGATTGTTGAGATTCAGAGGACGAATTTGTGTACCGGACGATGATACCCTGAAGAGACAGATACTGAGAGAATCTCACTGCTCGCGATACACTATGCACCTAGGGAGTACTAATATGTACCGAGATTTGAGAAAGATGTGCTGGTGGAGTGGTATGAAGCGAGACGTGACAAAATATGTGGCTAGATGTTTAGTATGCCAGCAAGTGAAAGCTGAGCATAGGAAACCCGGGGGACTACTACAGCCTTTACCTGTACCTACATGGAAATGGGAGCATGTCACTATGAACTTTATTATGGGTTTACCGAGGACCCGAAGAGGTCATGACGCGATATGAGTTATAGTGGATAGATTGACCAAGAGTGCCCACTTCCTTGCCATCAAGAGCACAGATACTATGGATGCCTTAGTTGAGCTGTATGTCAACGAGATAGCTAGATTACATGGGGCTCCAGTGAGTATTACTTCTTATAGAGATTCTTGCTTTACTTCCAGATTTTGAACCCAATTTCAAGAGTCCATGGGATCTCGATTGAGTTTTAGTACCGCCTATCATCCTCAGACAGATGGTCAGTCAGAGAGGACTATTCAGACCCTAGAGGATATGTTGAGGGCGTGTACGATGGATTTTAAGGGATCATGAGATGATCATCTGCCCCTAACAGAGTTTGTGTACAATAACAACTATCATGCGAGTGTTGGAATGGCACCTTTTGAAGCTCTACATGGCAGGAGGTGTAGATTCCCTGTAGCTTGGAAAGAAGTCGGTGACAGAAAGATAAATGCTCCCGAGCTTGTTGAGCAAGCTTTACAGAGTGTGAAACTCATATGTGAGAAGTTACGGGCTGCACAGAGTAGACAAAAAAGCTACGCGAATGTGCGTAGACGGTCACTCGAGTTTGATGTTGGTGATGCAATATTTCTGAAAATATCACCGAGTAAGGGTATCATACGATTCGGGAAGAAAAGAAAATTGAGTTCTCGATATGTAAGACCATTTGAGATTCTTAAGAGAGTGGGAGAGGTAGCCTACAGATTGGCATTACCCCCACAGATGTCCGGAATACACAATATTTTTCATGTGTCTATGTTGAGGAAGTACCACCCGAACCCTTCTCATGTCATAGAGTATGACGAGACGGACATACAAGAGGACATGAGCAACATTGAGGAACCCGTCCGGATTCTCGATAGAAAGGAAAATGTACTTAGAACCAAGAGCATCTCATTAGTGAAAGTTTTGTGGAAACATCTCTTAATGGAAAAGGCAACGTAGGAACTGGAGAATCTCATTAAGGAGAAATATCCCTATCTATTTGACTAGTTGAGTCGAATTTGGATAACCAAATTCTTTTAAGGTGGGGAGGATGTGAGATCTGAAAACTTTAGACGTATTTTAATTATGTAATAAGAACTTGAAGTGTAATTTATTGAGCTAAGTGAATTGTGAAAATTATATTTGGAGATTTATGTGTATGTGCTTAACCAAGTGGGAAGCTATGAGGTCAAATCGACCTTAGAGAAGAAAGATCGATCTGGTAAGTTAAAAATGATAATGAAGGAGGATAGTAAGTGAGCAGATCGATCTCCAATGGAAGATGATCGATCTCTTTATGATTCTGTTTGAGAGAAGATCGATCTCATGAGGAAGGGATCGATCTCCAAATGTCTCTGTTTGGGAGAAGATCAATCTCCTCAAGGAGCAGATCGATCTTATGAAACCATTAAGAGATCGATCTCACCCCTTGACAGATCGATCTCCTAGGCATAAAATTGCCTCAAATCGTCCCCAAATTCAAATGCAGATCGATCTCATCAAGAGCCAGATCGATCTCCTACCCTCCATCTATATAAGGAACCCCTGCTTTCTCCTGCAATTTCATTCCTCTCTCTTCAAAACCTCATTTCTGTCGAAACCCTAGCTTTCTCACTCATCCAAAGCACCCATTTCCGTCCGAATCAAAGGCTGTGGCAAGAAGGAAAGTTGTTCCTCATCAAAGGGAGAACAACATACTTGAAAATCGAAAGACGGATTGAATCGGGGCAAGAGATAAGCTCTCCACAAGTTTTGGGTAATTTCTAAACCTCAATCTTGATATTTGAATTATTTTGGTGATAATGGTTGTTGACATTGTGTTGAAATAACTGAAAAATGACTAGGGATTGATGAAATTACAATGTAGTTGAAGGGATGATGATATTTAGTAATTTTGGTAATTTTGATAATTTTTAGCTATAAATGAAAATTTAAACAATGTGGTGAATTAGCATAAATATTGTGGCATGGGAAGAGTATGATGTTGAGATGTTGTGAATGAGATTGTGGATTGAGATAGAATTATGAGAATTAAGAGATTTGAGGTGTTATGAGCAATTATGCTCGATTTTGAGAATTGAGGTTACTGTTGTGAGATCCGCAATTTTTTATGATATTCCTTATGATTTCCATATTGTATGACATTAGTATATGTTAATGGATTCATAAAATTGTTGATTCGGATTTGATAAATGTGGATGAAACGAAATAATGTACGTAAAATCGAATAAGGATAAATCGAGAAATAAAGAAGCAACAAGTTGTCTAAGGAATTAATCGAGTTGACTAAAAATAAAAATAAAAAAAATTGAAAATAGGAAAAAGATTGTGGATTGATGAAAGAAAGTCGATTCAATTTGGCCCCGGACACGTACAAGGGTAAAATGGTCAAAAAACCAAAATTCGATATGAAATCGATAAGTAATTTTCGTTAAAAATATGAAATTTGTGAAATCTGTATCAATATCGAGGAAAATAATTAAATTCGAGGCCGATTGATCTACACATTAATTTATTAAAATTTACGAAAATTAATTTGGAATTAATCGAAATTTTTAATTCGAAAAATTATCCTGAAAAGAATCGAAAAATATACCGAGAAAGACGAAAATACACTGATAAATTTATTTATTGATTAAATGAATTTAAAAATATTTTTTTTAGATTTTTTTAAGAGATATTTGGATTATTTAATATATTTTATTTAAAATAATAATAAATAAATTAAAAAAACAGAAATTGAAAATCTGAAATCGGGAGAGAGAAGACCCGAAAACAGAACCCGAGAAACCCATCTGAACCCGTGACCTCCGACGAGCCACCGGCGACCGTTGAGCCCAGGCGAAGGTCGAAAAAGGTAGAGCGACGCCCGACGATTCTGAAGGCACAGGTGACGCGCGCAGACAGTAGCTATCTCCGGCGAATCGACGACCGAAAGTTTCAAGGGGAAATCGCGTCGGTTCCGACGAACGGCGGCGTCTTAGCTTCGATTCGACCCCGCAAAACGATCCCCTGGCCGAGACGATTCTGTTGAACCCACTGGCTGCCGACGAGATGGTCGGAATCTCCGGCGACGGCAAACGGGCCAAAACGGCACCGTAGCCGAGAAGGGAGAAAAAGAAAAAGAAAAAGAAAAAGAAAAGGAAAAAGAAAAAAAAAGGGGGGGAACAAAGGGAAGAAAGTGTACCCGAAGACGACTCGAAAATTCGGGTAAGTGACCGAGGGTCGAGATTGACCTGCAGATAAATCTCGAGAATTCAATTTAATATTATTTTATTAGAAAATGACACGAATTTAAATAATTATGCAGTGTCACTACAGAGCCCGAACGATAGCCGATTTAGCTCCGATTTTCGTACCCCGCACCATATTGGGTAAGTACATTTTAATTACGATAATATGAGTCCTTTAATGCAGAGTTTCGATTATTTTACGAAAATTACGAATTAATTCTGCATAAAAGAAATTTTATTCGAAATTTCAAAATAATTATCGTAAACAGTATCCGAGCTATCCACTAAGTTTGGAACGAAACCCGATGATTATTGATAAATCAAATGAGCCCAGTAAACCCGAAGAAGGGATTTAAAAGTGAAAACGGACTGAAAAAGGAGTTCGAGACCCATTAAAGTGCAATTGTGCCCAATGGAGTAAAACAGGTTCAGAGCTTTAGATTCGATCAGTAAGAGTGAAATACTGATCTGTATATTGAACTGAACCCATATGTGGTTATATGCAACTCTGTAGACGAGCGAATTGGACTGAGAGACCTGGTACGACCGAGTCGGGATAAGCTCGCACGTGATTCCAGGTAAGGGAATTTTATGAACACTTAGAAGTAACTGTACGTAATTTTGAGGAGATTTACATTACGTTAAATTCAATAGGCTACTCGAAAACAAAATAATAATTTTTACAAAAAAATATGTAAATAGTGAAAAATGACTATTTTGCCCCCAGTTAGAAAAATTTCAAAAAGGGTAGTAAAGCTGTGAAATTGCATGAATTTCATGATTTTAATGTTTTCATGATGATATTGCTTTAATTCAAGCAATTTATGGATAGGTTGGCTATTATTTACATGTTTTAAGTGAAAAGGCACAGGTTAGGTGCCAGTTGATATTTATTTAACATGTTTTGATAATATTGAGCCACCTATCAGTGTTATATGAGTTGTAACCGTGCTTGAGCACTGCTCGCACTGAATTTTATATTTTAACTCATAATCAGAGTGCTGGAGCCTTACTCGCCTATTTTACAGATTTGTTTTATATGACTACCGTACTGGAGTTTTTCTCGTACGAGGTTTTCACCGAGTTTTAATACTTATCCGTACTGGAGCAATGCTCGTACGTGGATTTGAATTGAATGTATAATCAGTTTAAGTCGTACTGGAGCGCTGCTCGTACGCAGATTTTAATTGATTTCTATGAAACCGTGCTAGAGTTTCGCACGCACGAGGTTTTCAGATATCATGAATATGCATGGAGCTGTGCTAGAGCTTCGCTCGCACAGGAATTTATATGACATGCATATAGCCGTGTTGGAGCCTCCTGTTGACTGTGTCACAGTAAGATGATATGCTCACACGTGCATATTGAGACATACTTGACATGGGTGGATAAGACCTATTACAGGCACTCCTGATTGAGCTTGGGTTCACGGAGTACGATGTACCATGTATATCACGCGAAGTACGCTGTACCGTGGGGATTGTTGGAGTGGAGTGTCATTAGCCACGAGACAGCAAGTCTTGCCCTCGCAATCCTGATATTATGCTGTTCTGGCGGGTAGGATGACCCACCTCCCGTTTCAAGTGTGATACCCCGCACACTAGGATCCGTGTGCCAGGGATCACGAGGTTATGGCCATAGTCTTGGATATTACCGATATAGTCGCTTACAAGTCTCACATGATATAACTATTGATCTTAATAGACTAGGGTAGACCCAAGGGAGGGGTCAAGCCCCGATTTTCTTATGATTTCAATTGAGTTTTGATTATTCCCATGGAGGGATTTTATGATACTTTCATTGATTTGTAATCCTGTGAGAAGGGTGATTTTTATATCGGAGATTTGAAAATAAAGAATTTTGTTGAAATAGATTTTGATTTGTGAGTGTATCGTATTTTGACCCAGATTGGGTATTTTAAAACATGTTTCATTGAGCATGAGATGTTTTCATATGAGAATTATTTCATGTTTTAATATGCCGATTTTCCTGTTTTAGAACAGATGATATTATATATATATATGGCATATCATTGTTTTTACCTCATGCTCACATATATCCTGATTTTCTTATCAGCATGTAGATAGTATAACTATCTACCCGTTTGTATTATTGCCTTACTGAGCATGTGGAGCTCATCCTTTCATTTTTCACGCACTTTTAGTGTTTCCACCATAGAGATAGCGAGTGTAAAGAGTAGACGGCATAGCTGATATCTTTGTTTCCCATCGACTGTCAGGTATACACCACGTACAGAATTTTGTATTAGTATGCTTACAACACAGTATAATATATGAAAGAATATTTGGGGATGTAAATATAGAATTATTTGATATATAAACATACCGACCACTCTATTATATGATTAATGATATCAGTATGTATGTTTACATGTGATATTTCTTAATGGTTTGAATGGTATATCGATATTGATTCACAGCCCGACATGATTAGAGAAATATGTCACGAGGAGGTAAGAAAGATTTTTCAAAAGCGAAAAAATTTTTACTGATTTTGGTAGTATTGGGTCGTGACAGTAAAAGTGGTATCAGAGCAAAGGTTGGCCAGACGTGAATCAGTATCGATAAGAAAGCAATTATGAGTTAGAGTTAGTCGGATAAGAGTCGATAATGGTCGTTAAGGAAAATTACATCCCCCTTAGTATTGTGCTGTATGAGATGTCAAAGTGTATACTAGATGGGAATTAAATTAACAAATGAATTTGAAATACAGGATTTACATTATGCCAGTCACCCGCAGTAGTAGTGGGGCTAGTACACGTGCTAGAGGCCGTAGGGGCAGGCCTAGAGGCCGTGGTGATGGTATACAGACTGGTCAGGTACCCGAGGATACTGCTGTGAGACCAGATGAGACTGAGGCACGCTTCGCTAGACTTGAGCAGAGTATTGAGAGCCTGGCTGAGATTATAGCGCAGTAGGTAGCGCTTGAGGCTAGAGATAGGCGAGATCTGGCGGGACAGATAGCACCTGATCCCGAGATACCGGCACAGGCCGCAGAGTTACCTGAGGTTCAGGCTCAGGCTGCAGAGGCAGTGAGACCCCAGCCAGCTCAGGATGTTGGATATGAGTGTGACGTGGATCGATTTAAACATTTTCAGAAGTTTAGACCTCCAGTCTTCCATGGGAGGAAGGACCCAGTAGTAGCTGAGGATTAGGTGTATCAGATGGAGAAGCTATATAAATTTTTCAGGTGCACTACTACTGAGAGGGTTGCTTTTGTCGTATTTGTATTTCAGGGAACAACAGAGCATTGGTGGAGATCTACCGAGCCAATATTGAGAGCTCGACATGCTGAGGTCACATGGGAGATATTTTTGGATGCCTTTAGGAGGCAGTATGTTCCCGCTACTGTACAGCAGAAGTTGAGGATGGAGTTTTTGAGTTTGGTTCAGGGGAACTAGTCTATTGATGAGTATGAGACTCGATTCATGTCTTTGGGGATATATGATTTGGAGACAATAGGCAGTGAGGATCGGAAGGTCCAGAAGTTTATAGATGGATTAAGACCAGCCATCAGATCTCGGTTGGCTCCCTTTGATGTTTCTACTTATGAGAAGGCAGTACATAGCTCAGCTATGTGAGCAGGATTATGAGCGAAACGTCTCCGAGATAGGAAAGTTCAGTAGAAGTCGAGACAGAGACCGGAAGAGACCCGAGAGAGATAGATTTTTCAGGAGAGGTGTACGGCTCTCTGATAAGAGGCCGAAGATTGAGGAGGTTCAGGAGAGGACAGATAGACTCCCTGTTCATCCGGCTTTACCACCAGCTAGAGGCATTGTCATTAGAGGACCACGCCCTACTACTGATCGATGTAGGCGATGTGGCAGATATCATGGTACCAGACCTTATCCAGTGCCTATAGCTACTACTGTAGTATGTTATCGATGTGGGAGGTCAGGGCATGTGATGAGAGATTGCCTAGAGAGACTAGACACTGCCCCACAGAAGGGCAAGGAACCGGAGAGAGCTCCAATTCAGGTTCCTGCTCAGAGGAGGAGAGCTACTGCAGAAGAGAAAGGGAAGCAAGTGATGGGTACAGGGCGAGTTCATGCTTTGGACCAGGATACGACAGATCAATCATCTGATGCGGTGAAAGATACCATCCTAATCTTTGATTTAGAAGCATATGTTTTGATTGATCCTGGTGCTACGCATTCATTCGTATCGCATTCATTTGCATGTAAATTGTCTAGATATGTAAAGTCTATTCCTCTGAGTAGTAAATTGTTAATACTTACCCCCATAAATACAAGTCAGTCAGTAGAGTATGTAGTCAGGGATTGTAAGTTGAAAGTCGAAGGAAAGAAATATCAGCCGACCTTATTGTGATGTATATGAGAGACTTCGATGTCATACTAGGAATGGATTGGTTGGCTGCCAATTGAGTTGTGTTAGATTGTTTTTCTAAGACATTAACGTTTAATACCCCCGAAAGATGTGTTGTAAAATTTCCCTGAAAAGTAATGAAATCAGTGTTATTTTAAATGGAGCAATAAATTTTTGCTAATTTTATGATTTATGTTTTGAAGGATTCATCGCATATATGGTTGATATGGACCAAGTACGATCGGATTTGAGAGATATTCCAGTGGTTAAGGAGTTTCCTGACGTCTTTCCAGACGATTTACCAAGATTACCTCCAGCCAGAGAGATGGAGTTTGGGATAGATTTAGTACCTGGTACAAAATCGATTTCGAGACCACCGTATAGGATGGCTCCGATTGAGTTGAAGGAGTTGAGGAAGCAGTTACAGGATTTGCTTGAGAAGGGGTTTGTGAGACCGAACGTATCACCTTGGAGAGATCCGGTCTTGTTTGTGAGGAAGAAAGATGGCAGCTTCCGATCATGTATGGATTACAGATTGTTGAATAAGGCTACCATTAAGAACAAGTATCCCCTTCCACGCATTGATGATCTGTTGGATCAGTTTCGGGGAGCACAGGTCTTTTCTAAGATTGATCTGAGGTCTGGGTATCATCAGCTGAGGATACGGAGAGAGGATGTGCCCAAGACAGCATTTAGGACTCGTTATGGTCTTATGAGTTTTTGGTTATGTCATTCGGATTGACTAATGCCCCCACAGCATTCATTGCTTTGATGAACGATGTGTTCAAGCCATACCTGGATCGGTTTGTGATTGTGTTTATCGATAATATTTTGGTATACTCTAGATCCAGGGAGAACCACGAGCAGCACTTGAGGATAGTGTTACAGACCTCAGAGAGAGTTGTATGCCAAACTCAATAAGTGTGACTTCTGATTGGAGCAAATTTCTTTTCTGGATCATGTAGTATCGAGGGATGGAGTGTCAGTGGACCCATCCAAGATAGAGGCAGTTGTTCAGTGGGAGCGACCCAAGACAGTCACAGAGATTCGAAATTTTTTGAGTTTGGCAGGATACTACAAGAGATTTGTAGAGAGTTTCTCCAGATTAGCTGCTCCGTTGACACGTCTCACACGGAAGGATGTTAAGTTTGTGTGGGATGATGCCTGTGAAAGGAGTTTTCAGGAGCTGAAATATCGATTGACCACTGCTCCAGTTCTTATCATACCTACCAGCTCAGGAGGTTTCTTAGTATATACAGATGCATCGCATCAAGGACTGGGCTGTGTATTGATGCAGGATGGGAGGGTAGTTACCTATGGAACTAGACAGCTGAAAGATCACGAGAGAAACTATCCGACCCACGATTTGGAGTTGGCGGCCATAGTGTTTGCACTGAAGATATGACGCCATTACTTATATGGTGAGCAGTTTCAAATTTTTACAGACCATAAGAGTCTGAAGTATTTATTCTCGCAGAAGGAGCTGAACATGAGACAGAGGAGATGGCTCGAGCTCCTGAAGGATTACGATTGCGAGATATTATACCACCCAGGAAAGGCTAATGTAGTTGTTGATGCTTTGAGCAGGAAGAGTCTAGGGTTGGTATCATTTATGATGGTTCGGGAACATGATATGTTAGAGCAGTTCACGAGCCTCAGTTTGGACATAGCACCCCCTGAGATTGACAGAGTTGAGATCATTGCGAGCTTGAGATTAAAGCCGGAGTTAATTGATCGTATCCGGCAGGCTCAGCAGAGTGATCAGGGATGTATTCAGTTGATGAGACAGGTACAGATAGATGCATATATCGATTTTGCATTGAGTACTGATGGTTTACTGAGGTTCCGCAGTAGGATATGTGTTCTCGAGGATCCTGAGATCAGGAGGATGATTTTATCAGAGACTCACTCAGCGAAGTATACAGTACATCCGGGGAGTACCAAAATGTATCAAAATCTCCGAAAAAATTATTGGTGGTTTGGGATGAAGAGAGACATAACAGAGTATGTTGCGAGATGTATCGTCTATCAGCAGGTAAAGGTAGAGCATCAGAAGCCTGCAAGATTATTGCAACCTCTATCGATACCGACATGGAAGTGGGAGCATGTCACCATGGATTTTGCGATGGGATTACCGAGGACCCGCAGAGGACATGATGCCATCTGGGTGATTATGGACTGACTGACGAAGTCCGTCCATTTCTTAGCTATGAGAGCTACAAATGCTCTGAGTACGTTGGCGAACTTATATGTTCGAGAGATTGTCAGGCTACATGGCGTTCCAGTAAGCGTTGTTTCTGATAAGGATGCCCGCTTCACTTTCCATTTTTGAAAACATTTTCAGGAAGCGTTGGGGACCCAGTTGAGATTTAGCACCGCTTTCCATCCTCAGACAGATGGTCAGTCAGAGAGGACTATACAGACTCTGGAGAATATGTTGAGAGCGTGTGCTGAATTTTGGAGGCTCTTGGGATGATCATTTGCCATTAGCCGAGTTCGCCTACAATAACAGTTATCACTCGAGTATCGAGATGGCACCGTATGAGGCACTATATGGTCGCAAATGCCGTTCCCCTATTGGAAGGAAAGAGATTGGTGACAGACTGTTATTTGCTCTTGACTTGGTACAGCAGGCTACTAAGGATGTCAGGTTGAAATGCGATAGATTGCGGACAGCTCAGAGCCGACAGAAGAGTTACGCTGACAGGAGACGCAGACCACTAGAGTTTGCAGAAGGTGAGTCGGTGTTTTTGATAGTTTCTCCTTCCAAGGGTATCATGAGGTTCGGTAAGAAAGGTAAACTGAGCCCTTGTTTTATTGGACCCTTTGAGATTCTGGAGCGAGTGGGAGATAAGGCCTACAGATTGGCATTGCCACCAGAGTTGACAGGTGTACACAGTGTCTTCCACGTTTCTATGCTTCGGAAGTACCATACAGATCTGTCATACGTGATTCACTACGAGCCGTTAGAGCTCAGTGACAGTATGACATATGTTGAGAGACCAGTTCGAATTTTGGATAGGAAGGAGAAAGTATTGCGATCCAAGACGATCTCCCTGGTGAAGGTTCAGTGGCAGTATCACACTCTGGAGGAAGCTACCTGGGAGCTAGAGAGCATGATACAGGAGAAGTACCCGGAGTTGTTTACCGATTAATTTGGTTCTAATTTGGAGGACCAAATACTTTTAGTGGGGGAGATTGTGAGATCCGCAATTTTTGTATGATATTCCTTATGATTTTCATATTGTATGACATTAGTATATGTTAATGGATTCATAAGATGGTTGATTCGGATTTGATAAATGTGGATGAAACGAAATAATGTACGTAAAATCGAATAAGGATAAATCAAGAAAATAAAGAAGCAACAAGTTGTCTAAGAAATTAAATCGAGATGACTGAAAATAAAAAAAAATTAAAAATAGGGAAAAGATTGTAGATTGATGAAAGAAAGTCGATTCAATTTAGTCCCGAACACGTACAAGGATAAAATGGTCAAAAGACCAAAATTCGATATGAAATCGATAAGTAATTTTCGTTGAAAATATGAAATTTGTGAAATCTGGATCAATATCGAGGAAAATAATTAAATTCGATGCCGATTGATCTAGACATTAATTTATTAAAATTTACGAAAATTAATTTGAAATTAATCAAAATTTTTAATTCGAAAAATTATCCTGAAAAGAATCGAAAAATATACCGAGAAAGACGAAAATACACTGATAAATTTATTTATTGATTAAATGAATTTACAAATATTTTTTTAGATTTTTTAAGAGATATTTGGATTATTTAATATATTTTATTTATTAAAATAATAATAAATAAATTAAAAAAACAAAAATTGCAAATCTGAAATCGGGAGAGAGAAGACCCGAAAACAGAACCCGAGAAACCCATCTGAACCCGTGACCTCCGACGAGCCACCGGCGGCCGTTTAGCCCAGGCGAAGGTCCAAAAAGGTAGAGCGACGCCCGACGATTCCGAAGGCACCGGTGACGCGCGCCGACAGTAGCTATCTCCGGTGAATCGACGACCGAAAGTTTCAAGGGGAAATCGCGTCGGTTCCGACGAACGGCGACGACTTAGCTTCGATTCGACCCCGCAAAACGATTCCCTGGCCAAGACGATTCTGTTGAACCCACTGGCTGCCGACGAGATGGTCGAAATCTCCGGCGACGGCAAACGGGCCAAAATGGCACCGTAGCCGAGAAAAAGAAAAAGAAAAAGAAAAAGAAAAAGAAAAAAAAAGGGGGAACAAAGGGAAGAAAGTGTACCCGAAGACGACTCGAAAATTCGGGTAAGTGACCGAGGGTCGAGATTGACCAACAGATAAATCTCGAGAATTCAATTTAATATTATTTTATTAGAAAATGACACGAATTTAAATAATTGTGCAGTGCCACTACAGAGCCCGAATGAGAGCCGATTTAGCTTCGATTTTCGTACCCCGCACCATATTAGGTAAGTACATTTTAATTACGATAATATGAGTCCTTTAATGCAGAGTTTCGATTATTTTACGAAAATTACGAATTAATTCTGCATAAAAAGAATTTTATTCGAAATTTCAAAGTAATTATCGTAAACAGTATCCGAGCTATCCACTAAGTTTAGAACGAAACCCGATGATTATTGATAAATCAAATGAGCCCAGTAAACCCGAAGAAGGGATTTAAAAGTGAAAACGGACTGAAAAAGGAGTTCGAGACCCATTAAAGTGCAATTGTGCCCAATGGAGTAAAACAGGTTCAGAGCTTTAGATTCGATCAGTAAGAGTGAAATACAGATCTGTATATTGAACTGAACCCATATGTGGTTATATGCAACTCTGTAGACGAGCGAATTGGACTGAGAGACCTGGTACGGTCGAGTCGGAATAAGCTCGCACGTGATTCCAGGTAAGGAAATTTTATGAACACTTAGAGGTAACTATACGTAATTTTGAGGGGATTTACATTACGTTATATTCAATAGGCTACTCGAAAACAAAATAATAATTTTTACAAAAAAATATGTAAATAGTAAAAAATGACTATTTTGCCCCCAGTTAGAAAAATTTCAAAAAGGATAGTAAAGCTATGAAATTGCATGAATTTCATGATTTTAATGTTTTCATGATGATATTGCTTTAATTCAAGCAATTTATGGATAGGTTGGCTATTATTTACATGTTTTAAGTGAAAAGGCACAGGTTAAGTGCCAGTTGATATTTATTTAACATGTTTTGATAATATTGAGCCACCTATCAGTGTTATATGAGTTGTAACCGTGCTTGAGCACTACTCGCACTGAATTTTATATTTTAACTCATAATCAGAGTGCTGGAGCCTTACTCGCACTATTTTACAGATTTGTTTTATATGACTACCGTACTGGAGTTTTTCTCGTACGAGGTTTTCACCGAGTTTTAATACTTATCCGTACTGGAGCAATGCTCGTACGTGGATTTGAATTGAATGTATAATCAGCTTAAGTCGTACTGGAGCGCTGCTCGTACGCAGATTTTAATTGATTTCTATGAAACCGTGCTAGAGTTTCGCACGCACGAGGTTTTCAGATATCATGAATATGCATGGAGCCGTGCTGGAGCTTCGTTCGCACAGGAATTTATATGACATGCATATAGCCGTGTTGGAGCCTCCTGTTGACTGTGTCAGTGAGATGATATGCTCACACGTGCATACTGAGACATACTTGACATGGGTGGATAAGACCTATTACAGGCACTCCTGATTGAGCTTGGGTTCACGGAGTACGATGTACCGTGTATATCACGCGAAGTACGCTGTACCGTGGGGATTGTTGGAGTGGAGTGTCATTAGCCACGAGACAGCAAGTCTTATCCTCGCAATCCTGATATTATGCTGTTCTGACGGGTAGGATGACCCACCTCCCGTTTCAAGTGTGATACCCCGCACACTAGGATCCGTGTGCCAGGGATCACGAGGTTATGGCCATAGTCTTGGATATTACCGATATAGTCGCTTACATGTCTCACATGATATAACTATTGATCTTAATAGACTAGGGTAGACCCGAGGGAGGGGTCAAGCCTCGATTTTCTTATGATTTCAATTGAGTTTTGATTATTCCCATGGAGGGATTTTATGATACTTTCATTGATTTGTAACCCTGTGAGAAGGGTGATTTTTATATCGGAGATTTGAAAATAAAGAATTTTGTTGAAATAGATTTTGATTTGTGAGTGTATCGTATTTTGACCCAGATTGGGTATTTTAAAACGTGTTGTTTCATTGAGCATGAGATGTTTTCATATGAGAATTATTTCATGTTTTAATATGCCGATTTTCCTGTTTTAGAACAGATGATATTATATATATATATATATGGCATATCATTGTTTTTACCTCATGCTCACATATATCCTGATTTTCTTATCAGCATGTAGATAGTATAACTATCTACCCGTTTGTATTATTGCCTTACTGAGCATGTGGAGCTCACCCTTTCATTTTTCACCCACTTTCAGTGTTTCCACCATAGAGATAGCGAGTGTAGAGAGTAGACGGCATAGCTGATATCTTTGTTTCTCATCGACTGTCAGGTATACACCACGTACAGAATTTTGTATTAGTATGCTTACAGCACAGTATAATATATGAAAGAATATTTGGGGATGTAAATATAGAATTATTTGATATATAAACATACCGACCACTCTATTATATGATTAATGATATCAGTATGTATATTTACATGTGATATTTCTTAATGGTTTGAATGGTATATCGATATTGATTCACATCCCGACATGTTTAGAGAAATATGTCACGAGGAGGTAAGAAAGATTTTTCAAAAGCGAAAAAAATTGTACTGATTTTGGTAGTATTGGGTCGTGACAGTAAAAGTGGTATCAGAGCAAAGGTTGGCTAGACGTGAATCAGTATCGATAAGAAAGCAATTATGAGTTAGAGTTAGTCGGATAAGAGTCGATAATGATCGTTAAGGAAAATTACATCCCCTTAGTATTGTGCTGTATGAGATGTCAAAGTGTATACTAGATGGGAATTAAATTAACAAATGAATTTGAAATACAGGATTTACATTATGCCAGTCACCCGCAATAGTAGTGGGGCTAGTACACGTGCTAGAGGCCGTAGGGGCAGGCCTAGAGGCCGTGGTGATGGTATACAGACTGGTCAGGTACCCGAGGGTACTGCTGTGAGACCAGATGAGACTGAGGCACGCTTCGCTAGACTTTAGCAGAGTATTGAGAGCCTGGCTGAGATTATAGCGCAGTAGGCAGCGCTTGAGGCTAGAGATAGGCGAGATTTGACAGGACAGATAGCACCTGATCCCGAGATACCGGCACAGGCCGCAGAGTTACCTGAGGTTCAGGCTCAGGCTGCAGAGGCAGTGAGACCCCAGCCAGCTCAGGATGTTGGATATGAGTGTGACCTGGATCGATTTAGACATTTTCAGAAGTTTAGACCTCCAGTCTTCCATGGGAGGAAGGACCCAGTAGTAGCTGAGGATTAGGTGTATCAGATGGAGAAGCTATATAAGTTTTTCAAGTGCACTACTACTGAGAGGGTTGCTTTTGTCGTATTTGTATTTCAGGGAACAACAGAGCATTGGTGGAGATCTACCGAGCCAATATTGAGAGCTCGACATGCTGAGGTCACATGGGAGATATTTTTGGATGCCTTTATGAGGCAGTATGTTCCCGCTACTGCACAGCAGAAGTTGAGGATGGAGTTTTTGAGTTTGGTTCAGGGGAACCAGTCTATTGACGAGTATGAGACTCGATTCATCTCTTTGGGGATATATGATTTGGAGACAATAGGCAGTGAGGATCGAAAGGTCCAGAAGTTTATAGATGGACTGAGACCAACCATCAGATCTCGGTTGGCTCCCTTTGATGTTTCTACTTATGAGGAGGCAGTACATAGCTCAGCTATGTGAGCAGGATTATGAGCGAAACGTCTCCGAGATAGGAAAGTTCAGTAGAAGTCGAGACAGACCGGAAGAGACCCGAGAGAGATAGATTTTTCAGGAGAGGTGTACGGCTCTCTGATAAGAGGCCGAAGATTGAGGAGGTTCAGGAGAGGACAGATAGACTCCCTGTTCATCCGGCTTTACCACCAGCTAGAGGCATTGTCATTAGAGGACTACGCCCTACTATTGATCGATGTAGGCGATGTGGCAGATATCATGGTACCAGACCTTATCCAGTGCCTATAGCTACTACTGTAGTATATTATCAATGTGGGAGGTCAGGACATGTGATGAGAGATTGCTTAGAGAGACTAGATACTGCCCCACAGAAGGGCAAGGAACCGGAGAGAGCTCCAATTCCGGTTCCTGCTCAGAGGAGGAGAGCTACTGCAGAAGAGAAAGGGAAGCAAGTGATGGGTACAGAGCGAGTTCATGCTTTGGACCAGGATACGACAGATCAATCATCTGATGTGGTGAAAGGTATCATCCTAATCTTTGATTTAGAAGCATATGTTTTGATTGATCCTGGTGCTACGCATTCATTCGTATCGCCTTCATTTGCATGTAAATTGTCTAGGTATGTAAAGTCTATTCCTCTGAGTGGTAAATTGTTAATACTTACCCCCATAAATACAAGTCAGTTAGTAGAGTATGTAGTCAGGGATTGTAAGTTGAAAGTCGAGGAGAAAGAAATATCAGCCGACCTTATTGTGATGTATATGAGAGACTTCGATGTCATACTAGGAATGGATTGGTTGGCTACCAATCGAGTTGTGTTAGATTGTTTTTCTAAGACATTAACGTTTAATACCCCCGACAGATGTGTTGTAAAATTTTCCTGAAAAGTAATGAAATCAGTGTTATTTTAAATGAAGCAATAAATTTTTGCTGATTTTATGATTTATATTTTGAAGGATTCATCGTATATATGGTTGATACGGACTAAGTACGATCGAATTTGAGAGATATTCCAGTGGTTAGGGAGTTTCCTGACGTCTTTTCAGACGATTTACCGAGATTACCTACAGCCAGAGAGATGGAGTTTGGGATAGATTTAGTACCTGATACAAAACCGATTTCGAGACCACCGTATAGGACGGCTCCGATTGAGTTAGAGGAATTGAGGAAGCAGTTACAGGATTTGCTTGAGAAGGGGTTTGTGAGACCGAACGTATCACCTTGGAGAGCTCCGATCTTGTTTGTGAGGAAGAAAGATGGCAGCTTTCGATCATGTATGGATTACAGACTGTTGAATAAGGCTACCATTAAGAACAAGTATCCCCTTCCACGCATTGATGATCTGTTGGATCAGTTTCGGAGAGCACAGGTCTTTTCTAAGATTGATCTGAGGTCTGGGTATCATCAGCTGAGGATACGGAGAGAGGATGTGCCCAAGACAGCATTTAGGACTCGTTATGGTCATTATGAGTTTTTGGTTATGTCATTCGGATTGACTAATGCCCCCGCAGCATTCATGGCTTTGATGAACGATGTGTTCAAGCTATACCTGGATCGGTTTGTGATTGTGTTTATCGATAATATTTTGGTATACTCTAGATCTATGGAGGACCACGAGCAGCACTTGAGGATAGTGTTACAGACCTCAGAGAGAGTTGTATGCCAAACTCAATAAGTGACTTCTGGTTGGAGCAAATTTCTTTTCTGGGTCATGTAGTATCGAGGGATGGAGTGTCAGTGGACCCATCCAAGATAGAGGCAGTTGTTCAGTGGGAGCGACCCAAGACAGTCACAGAGATTCGAAGTTTTTTGAGTTTGGCAGGATACTACAAGAGATTTGTAGAGAGTTTCTCCAGATTAGCTGCTCCGTTGACACGTCTCACACGGAAGGATGTTAAGTTTGTGTGGGATGATGCCTGAGAGGAGTTTTCAAGAGTTGAAATATCGATTGACCACTGCTCCAGTTCTTATCATACCTACCAGCTCAGGAGGTTTCTTAGTATATACAGATGCATCGCATCAAGGACTGGGCTGTGTATTGATGCAGGATGGGAAGGTAGTTACCTATAGATCTAGACAGCTGAAAGATCACGAGAGAAACTATCCAACCCACGATTTGGAGTTGGCGACCATAGTATTTGCACTGAAGATATGACGCCATTACTTATATGGTGAGCAGTTTCAAATTTTTACAGACCATAAGAGTCTGAAGTATTTATTCTCGCAGAAGGAGCTGAACATGAGACAGAGGAGATGGCTCGAGCTCCTGAAGGATTATGATTGCGAGATATTATACAACCCAGGAAAGGCTAATGTAGTTGATGCTTTGAGCAGGAAGAGCCTAGGGTTGGTATCATTTATGATGGTTCGGGAACATGATATGTTAGAGCAGTTCACGAGCCTCAGTTTGGACATAGCACCCCTTGAGATTGACAGAGTTGAGATCATTGCGAGCCTGAGATTAGAGCTGGAGTTGATTGATCGTATCCGGCAGGCTCAGCAGAGTGATCAAGGATGTATTCAGTTGATGAGGCAGGTACAGATAGGTGCAGATACCGATTTTGCATTGAGTACTGATGGTTTACTGAGGTTCCGCAGTAGGATATGTGCTCTCGAGGATCCTGAGATCAGGAGGATGATTTTATCAGAGACTCACTCAGCGAAGTATACAGTACATCCGGGAAGTACCAAGATGTATCAAAATCTCCGAAAAATTTATTGGTGGTTTGAGATGAAGAGAGACATAGTAGAGTATGTTGCGAGATGTATCGTCTATCAGCAGGTAAAGGTAGAGCATCAGAAGCCTGCAAGATTATTGCAGCCTCTACCGATACCGACATGGAAGTGGGAGCATGTCACCATAGATTTTGCGATGGGATTACCGAGGACCCGCAGAGATCATGATGCCATCTGGGTGATTATGGATAGACTGACGAAGTCCATCCATTTCTTAGCTATGAGAGCTACAAATGCTCTGAGTACGTTGACGAACTTATATGTTTGAGAGATTGTCAGGCTACATGGCGTTCCAGTGAGCGTTGTTTCTGATAAGGATGCCCGCTTCACTTTCCATTTTTGGAAACATTTTCAGGAAGCGTTGGGGACCCAGTTGAGATTTAGCACCACTTTCCATCCTCAGACAGATGGTCAGTCAGAGAGGACTATACAGACTCTGGAAGATATGTTGAGAGCGTGTGCTGAATTTTGGAGGCTCTTGGGATGATCATTTGCCATTAACCGAGTTCGTCTACAATAACAGTTATCACTCCAGTATCGGGATGGCACCGTATGAGGCACTATATGGTCGCAGATGCCGTTCCCCTATTGGATGGGAAGAGATTGGTGACAGACTGTTATTTGCTCCTGACTTGGTACAGCATGCTACTGAGGATGTCAGGTTGATATGCGATAGATTGCGGACAACTCAGAGCCGACAGAAGAGTTACGCTGACAGGAGACGCAGACCACTAGAGTTTGCAGAAGGTGAGTCGGTGTTTTTGATAGTTTCTCCTTCCAAGGGTATCATGAGGTTCGGTAAGAAAGGTAAACTGAGCCCTTGTTTTATTGGACCCTTTGAGATTCTGGAGCGAGTGGGATATAAGGCCTACAGATTGGCATTGCCACCAGAGTTGACAGGTGTACACAGTGTCTTCCACGTTTCTATACTTCGAAAATACCATCCAGATCCGTCACACGTGATTCACTACGAGCCGTTAGAGCTCAGTGACAGTATGACATATGTTGAGAGACCAGTTCGAATTTTGGATAGGGAGGAGAAAGTATTGCGATCCAAGACGATCTCCCTGGTGAAGGTTCAGTGGCAGTATCACACTCCGGAGGAAGCTACCTGGGAGCTAGAGAGCATGATACAGGAGAAGTACCCGGAGTTGTTTACCGATTAATTTGGTTCTAATTTGGAGGACCAAATTCTTTTGTGGGGGAGATTGTGAGATCCGCAATTTTTGTATGATATTCCTTATGATTTCCATATTGTATGACAGTATATGTTAATGGATTCATAAGATGGTTGATTCAGATTTGATAAATGTGGATGAAACGAAATAATGTACGTAAAATCGAATAAGGATAAATTAAGAAAATAAAGAAGCAACAACTTGTCTAAAAAATTAAATCGAATTGACTGAAAATAAAAAAAAATTAAAAATAGGAAAAAGATTGTAGATTGATGAAAGAAAGTCGATTCAATTTGATCCCGGACACGTACAAGGATAAAATGGTCAAAAGATCAAAATTCGATATGAAATCGATAAGTAATTTTCGTTAAAAATATGAAATTTGTGAAATCTGGATCAATATCGAGAAAAATAATTAAATTCAAGGCCGATTGATCTAGATATTAATTTATTAAAATTTATGAAAATTAATTTGTAATTAATCGAGATTTTTAATTCGAAAAATTATCCCGAAAAGAATCGAAAAATATACCGAGAAAGACGAAAATATACTGATAAATTCATTTATTGATTAAATAAATTTAAAAATATTTTTTTAGATTTTTTTAAGAGATATTTGGATTATTTAATATATTTTATTTATTAAAATAATAATAAATAAATTAATAAAAAAACAGAAATTGGAAATCTGAAATCAAGAGAGAGAAGACCCGAAAACAGAACCCGAGAAACCCATCTGAACCCGTAACCTCCGACGAGCCACCGACGACCGTTGAGCCCAGGCGAAGGTCGAAAAAGGTAGAGCGACGCCCGGCGATTCCGAAGGTACCGGTGACGAGCGCCGACGGTAGCTATCTCCGACGAATCGACGACCGAAAGTTTCGAAGGAAAATCGCGTCTGTTTCGACGAACGGCGGCGTCTTAGCTTCGATTCGACCCCGCAAAACGATCCCCTGGTCGAGACGGTTCTGTTGAACCCACTGGCTGCGACGAGATGGTCGGAATCTCCAGCGACGACAAACGGGCCAAAACGGCACCGTAGCTGAGAAGGGAGAAAAGAAAAAAAAAGAAGGAAAAAGAAAAAAAAAGGGAACAAGGGGAAGAAAGTGTACCCGAAGACGACTCGAAAATTTGGGTAAGTGACCGAGGGTCGAGATTGACCTGCGGATAAATCTCGAGAATTCAATTTTATATTATTTTATTAGAAAAGGACTCGAATTTAAATAATTGTGCAGTGTCTCTACAGAGCCCGAACGAGAGTCGATTTAGCTTCGATTTTAGTACCCCGCACCATATTGGGTAAGTACATTTTAATTACGATAATATGAGTCCTTTAATACAGAGTTTCGATTATTTTACGAAAATTACAAATTAATTCTGCATAAAAAGAATTTTATTCGAAATTTCAAAGTAATTATCGTAAACAGTATCCGGGCTATCCACTGAGTTTGGAACGAAGCCCGATGATTATTGATAAATCAAATGAACCCAGTAAACCCAAAGAAGGGATTTAAAAGTGGAAACGAGCTGAAAATGGGATTCGAGACCCATTAAAGTGCAATTGAGCCCAATAGAGTAAAACGGGTCCAGAGTTTTAGATTCAATCAGCAAGAGTGAAATATTGATCTGTATATTAAACTCCGGGCTATCCACTGAGTTTGGAACGAAGCCCGATGATTATTGATAAATCAAATGAACCCAGTAAACCCAAAGAAGGGATTTAAAAGTGGAAACGAGCTGAAAATGGGATTCGAGACCCATTAAAGTGCAATTGAACCCAATAGAGTAAAACGGGTCCAGAGTTTTAGATTCAATCAGCAAGAGTGAAATATTGATCTGTATATTAAACTGAACCCATATGTGGTTATATGCAGCTCCGTAGACGAGCGAATTGAACTGAGACCTGGTACGATCGAGTCGGGATAAGTTCGCGCGTGATTCCAGGTAAGAGAATTTTATAAACACTTAGAGGTAGCTGTACGTAATTTTGAGGGGATTTACATTACGTTAAATTCAATAGGCTACCCGAAAACAGAATAATAATTTTTACGAAAAAATATGTAAATAGTGAAAAATGACTATTTTGTCCCCAGTTAGAAAAATTTCAAAAAGAGTAGTAAGGCTATGAAATTGCATGAATTTCATGATTTTAATGTTTTCATGATGATATTGCTTTAATTCAAGCAATTTATGGATAGGTTGACTATTATTTACATGTTTTAAGTGAAAAAGCATAGGTTAGGTGCCAGTTGATATTTATTTAACATGTTTTGATAATATTGAGCCACCTATCAGTGTTATATGAGTTGTAACCGTGCTTGAGCACTGCTCGCACTGGATTTTATATTTTAACTCATACTCAGAGTACTGGAGCCTTGCTCGCACTATTTTACAGATTTGTTTTATATGACTACCGTACTGGAGTTTTTCTCGTACGAGGTTTTCACTGAGTTTTAATACTTATCCGTACTGGAGCAATTCTCGTACGCGGATTTGAATTGAATGTATAATCAGTTTAAGTCGTACTGGAGCGCTGCTCGTACGCAGATTTTAATTGATTTCTATAAAACTGTGCTAGAGTTTCGCTCGCACGAGGTTTTCAGATATCATGAATATGCATGGAGCCGTGCTGGAGCTTCGCTCGCACATGAATTTATATGACATGCATATAACCGTGTTGGAGCCTCTTGTTGACTGTGCGTCACAGTAAGATGATATGCTCACACGTGCATACTGAGACATACTTGACATTGGTGGATAAAACCTATTACAGGCACTCCTGATTTAAGCTTGGGTTCACGAAGTACGATGTACCGTGTATATCACGCGGAGTACGCTGTACCGTGGGGATTGTTGGAGTGGAGTGGCATTAACCACGAGACAGCAAGTCTTGCCCTCGCAATCCTGATATTATGCTATTCTGACAGGTAGGATGACCCACCTCCCGTTTCAAGTGTGATACCCCGCACACTAGGATCCGTGTGCCAGGGATCACGAGGTTATGACCATAATCCTGAATATTACCGATATAGTCACTTACATATCTCACATGATATAACTATTGGTCTTAATAGACTAGAGTAGACCCGAGGGAGGGGTCAAGCCCCGATTTTCTTATGATTTCAATTGAGTTTCGATTATTCCCATAGAGGGATTTTATGAAACTTTCATTGATTTGTAACTCTGTGAGAAGGGTGATTTTTATATCGGAGATTTGAAAATAAAGAATTTTGTTGAAATAGATTTTGATTTGTGAGTGTATCGTATTTTGACCCAGATTGGGTATTTTAAAACGTGTTGTTTCATTGAGCATGAGATGTTTTCACATGAGAATTATTTCATGTTTTAATATGCCGATTTTCCTATTTTAGAACAGATGATATTATATATATATGGCATATCATTGTTTTTACCTCATGCTCACATATATCCTGATTTTTTTATCAGCATATAGATAGTATAGCTATCTACCTGTTTGTATTATTGCCTTACTGAGCATGTGGAGCTCACCCTTTCATTTTTCACCCACTTTCAGTGTTTCCACCATAGAGATAACGGGTGCAGGGAGTAGACGGCATAGCTGATATCTTTGTTTCCCATCGACTGTCAGGTATAGACCACGTACAGAATTTTATATTAGTATGCTTACAGCACAGTATAATATATGAAAGAATATTTAGAGATGTAAATATAGAATTATTTGATGTATAAACATACCGACCACTCTATTATATGATTAATGATATCAGTATGTATGTTTACGTGTGATATTTCTTAATGGTTTGAATGGTATATCGATATTGATTCACAGCCCGACTTATTTAGAGGAATATGTCACGATGAGGTAAGAAAAATTTTTCAAAAGCGAACAAAATTTTACTGATTTTGATAGTATTGGATCGTGACAACTGTGATGATGAGTATTGATGTTTTAACATCGTTTGTACAGCTCGAGAGTTCCAAAGTAGAATGCGAGACTAGTCCGTGAGAAGGGAGAAACAATTGCACTATACAAGGTGCAAAGAGGTAAGGGAAACTAAACCATTTGTGTATGTGATTTGTGAACTATTATAACGTGATTTGCGATTTATAAAACAAGCATGTTGATGTGTTATGTTTTGATGAAAATGCACACGATTTTTATAGCCGGTTGGAGCCCAATATTTTTATGAGTTTATAAGTTACGTGTGAAACCGCTTTATAAACCGTTGAGTTTGTTTGAGAAATGAATTGGGCTCTACATTAAGGCAATATCGAGATTTGAGAAATGTGTGCGTGTTTTATCCGTTGAAACTCGATTTTAAATATGTTTTGTGTTGAGTACAAAACGATTTTAAATGAGTTTTATGAGAGAAAAACCACTGAGTTCTACGTGAAGGCAAACAAGTTTTATATGATAATGGCTATTGATAAAGACTTAAGTGTGTAATTTTGAATACACACCGGGCATTACTCTGGTAGTATGTAAGCTCGACTCTTCTCCGTTCTGGTAACGTGAGATCCTTCATTCTGTGGCTGTGTCACGTACATTTGATGGCTGTTGCCACGTGAGATCCCCCATTCTGTGGCTGTGCCACGTATATTTGATTGTTGTTGCCAGGTGAAATCCCTCATTCTGTGGCTGTGCCACGTATATTTGGTAATCGTTGCCACGTGAAACCCTATTCTGTGGTTGTACCACGTGTAAATCTAAATCAGTGACTATATCACGTGTTTGGTGGCTGCGCCACGAACATTATTATTACAGTAATTTTATCACGTTTATTGAAAAAGCCATTATCGCATTATTTTCACATGCTCGTTACTGCTCTATACTGAGCCTTTTATTTCATGTTTTCACATGATTTTGAGATATAAGAATGTTGTTTTGGGAACTTTCATGCTATGATTTTCAAAAAAGTATACTGAGTTTCACATACAAATAAATATTTTATGATGTGCATTATGGTTTATATAATGAGTCTCTTACCCCCTTACTGAGCGATTTAGAAGCTCACCCTGTTTTCTTTCCCCCCAGATTTCTTCAAGTGAAAAAGAATTTCCCTACGACGTACGGAGTAATGGCTAGTGGAGGACTTGAGCTCCAGACCATATATTGTGTTTTGAGGTATCATTTATCTTTTCATATACCCAGACAATTATTGTAATTACAGACACTTGATGTATAACATTATATGGGATGTATTAAGATTAATTAACTTGAGATTGAGTAATGTATATGATATGATATATACTATCTAATGATGTGATCCTGAGGTATGATAAATATGATGATGTACGACACTGCACAAGAATGCACCCTTAATTGTGATTTGATGAGTAAAAAATTTTTAAATGTCTTATTTTTTGCGTTTTCGAGACGTGACATTATTAGACTTTAAGTTAGTTTAAATTGCATTTTCTTAATTAGTTTAATTACATTCACATTTTACCTTAGGTTTTGATGTTGCCGCGTAAAACGACAACGAGATTACAACTTTCACGTATTCAGATTGCGCTAAATACAAAAAGGTGACATCGATGCGATTTCTTTCGCGTGTTCTTCGTATATTCTGCAAAAACGACAGGAATCAGAGGGCGCAGGGATTTGTCCCTGCACGCGCACTCCGATGATTAAGTTAAAAAACTGAAGTTTTGTATATAGGGGGAAGAGAATTGTGTTCTTCAGAAGCAAGAGTCTTATTTTTTTTTGTCCTCTTTTTCTGAGAGCTCACCTGGGGTATTTATAAGTTTCTTCCGAGTCGGTTCGAGCTAAGGTCCAGGCACGTGTCTGGCCGCGACAGAGTCATTGAGCACTCTGTCGCATTTCGGGCTAGACAACCTGCGGGTGAGTCTGGAAGGCGACAGAGTTCATGTTAGGACCTCTACTGCGGTCCACGCGGTAGAGTTTTGTAGCAGAGCTGGCGGCATAGGTCTGTCGCAGGATATGCGGTAAAGGTCTGTAGCAGAGTATGCGGTAGAGGTCTGTAGCAACATATAGTGCCGCACAAAGCCTACGCGACAGAGTCTCTATCGCCTCGAGACTCTGTCGCATGTCAAGCTACTCTGCCGCATGGAGCTCTGTCGTTGTAACAGCCACGTGGCTTATCTTGTGTTTGACACGTGACGGTCTCTGGTTGATCAATCTTTCTACACGCGGACTTTGATGATAGGACCACCATCAATTGCTCCCCACTCTTTGGTAAAAAATTTTCCTGCGAAAGAGGATCCGAATCCGGATTTACTTTTTTCGGGTCGGGGCGGATCCTTGCGCGGGCATGGCGCAGCCGCGCGCCTATATATACTGGGTCCCTGCTGTCACAATCGCTATGAGTTCTCTCGCGAAGACCATTCTCCCGCAAATTCTCTCACACTCTGTCACAACTCTCCCGCAACTCTGCCGCAACTCTGCCGCGTGACGTTATAGTGTCGCAAGTCTACCGCCAGATCTTGAAACTGTGTCGCTCGTTCTTTTGTTGTCTTCCTTTTAGGTAAACTCTGTCGTGCATAATTGTTTTTGATTTCCCCCGAACTTCTAAAATGGCTGGCCATGGTGTAGAAAAACAAATAGACCTAGGTGTCAAGTCGACTTTGAAGGAAGTCGACGTCCAAGACCTAGTATCTAGGTTTCCTTTGCCCGAGGGATACTCCTATAGACTTCCAACCTCTCAGGAAAGTGACATACGTCGTGTGTCTGACGGGGTAGTTATCTTTAGGGCAGCTTTAGAATTAGGGCTCCGCTTCCCGTTGTCCGACTTTGAGGCTTCTTTCCTTGGGACTCATAGGATTGCCCCCAGACAGCTGCATCCTCACGCATGGATGCAGTTAATAGGGTTTACCGTGCATTGCCACCTAAGGGACGTTTCTCCATCTCTTCCCCTTCTCGATGTCTTTTTCAGATTTCGAGGTAGCCCCGGTCTAGTCCCTTGCTCACTTCAGCGGGTGTATATGCCGAGATTCGAGAAGAGGCTATTCGAAAAACCTACCAATAAGCTCCACGATTTTGAATCGGAGTGGCTTGTTGTGGAGATGCCTGGGGGCCTGGATTTTCCCACTCGCTGGGAGACTAGGCGTGAAATCCCCAAGGGCCCCCGGATTGCTACTCTTAGAGAACAGCTGGCCTCAGACGTCGATAGGTTATTGGTGGATAGACCCATTAGCCTTGACAGCCTTTTATCAAATAAAAATTTGATATTAGCTGGCTGGGGCGTGGGTCCTATCCCTATTGTCGGCCCTTCTGTCCCTTCTTCTGATCCTCCACCTTCAATTTCTCCTGAGTTGAACCCCGACCCTCCTAGGCCACAGGAAGACATAGGGAGCACCAATGTAGAGTCTAGTTCTGGTAGCGAACCTTTAGCTAACCTGACTGGCTGGGAAAGGTTCGGCTCAATTTTCATGGTGCTCCCTGACGACGACACGATAAATATAGTCCCTTCAGGAGCATTTTGATTCTCCTGACGGTAACCTTTTATTCCTTTTACTGCTTACTGTTTTTGATCAGTGTTTGACCACTTATTTATTTTCTTTCTTTTTTGCAAAAATGAGTCACTTTCGAAGATCCTTAACGCGTCAAACATCAGAGGCCGGTCCATCTAGTGCTCCCACCAGGAAGAGGCCGCGTGTAGCTGACGATGTTCGTAGCGAGGCACCGGTCCCTTCTCAGTTGCCTTGGGCTCGGACACCTCCCGTTTCTAGGCCAGCGATGTCTCCTCCTCCCCCGGAACAAAGGGATCCCTCTCGGGATAGGGGAAGAGTTCCTTCCTCTTCACGGGGAGCATCCGGTTCATATGGACGGTCTAGCTCCGAAGTGCGCGCTGAGTGCAACATAATTCCGTCCCAGCGAAAGAACCGGAGACGCTTGTATGTCGAGGCGTCGATGGCGACTAGGCCAATTCTCCCGAGGGTAGGCCCCATTGATGAGAGGTCCTACCCTGTGGACGGTGATTTTATCATGAGGGGGGGCCGAGTTTCAGGTTTACCCGGGAGTTCGCGACAACGATACCTTGGATACTCCCGGGATAACTTCTCGACCGAGTTGGGCTACTATTCTCCCAAGAGACGAGGCTAGAATATTCAGGAACTATCCGGAGGGAGAGGACTTGGCTGATATGGAGGCGATAAGGGTAATTTTTATGTTCCCCTTTGTTTAACCTCTTTTTGCTGTGCTTTTGAGTTTGACTTTTTGTATTTCTTTGCAGCTGGCTCAGAGGACCGTGGCCAATAACGCTCAACACCGGGCCTATCGGGAGCGAGCCGATAAGGAAATCCAGGAGTTAAAAGACAAGGTTATGGAGCTATCGAACACTGTCAACAACTTGTCCAAACTTCCGGACGTGGTACGAAATTTAGAGGAGCAACTCTCAAAGGCACGGCAGGATTTGGACCAGGCCAAGGGGGATCTTACCGTCGAGGCGGCCCGATCAAGTAAATTCCACGAGGATCTTCAGGAGGCCCATGCCGAGCTGGATCGTATGCAGTCCAACTACGGGTCCTTGCTCACTCGTAATCAGGAGCTCGAGCATCCCGTTGTCGAGTTAGAAAGTCAAGCTACTCTTGTACTGACCCGAGTGGAGATCGATAGCATACGGGCAGAGGCCGTGAAGGAGTACCGCCTTTCCAAGGATTGCTTAAGGCGGAAGGAGGATTTCTCGAATCCCTACGTGAAATACAGATTCTACCTTGCTCGGTCATGGTTAGAGAAGCATAGGGAAGGAGAGGAATTCCCCAAGCTCCAGTACACGGACGAGGCGATGCTGTTTGAGGCTCCCGACTGGACTAAATATGAACCCGGGGCAGAACCAACGGACGAGCATTTCCAGAGGACTGCCCAGGACGATCTAGCCAACCTCACCGGTCCTTGGGAGCCTGCGGACCTGAGCGATGCTCCCGAGCCTATTGGCGCTCTTCTTGACTTGGACGGTGAGGAGGGTCAGTAGTCCTTAGAGAGCGAGGGTCCGTCTGCAGCTGATCTCCAACCTCCTCCTGAAGATTGAGTTTTTGTTTTTGTTTTTCTTTTCAAGTATTCTGTTGTCATTTTGTTTTGATTTTATACTTTTGTCAGATGTAATCGTAAAGATCTACTAAAGATCTAATTGTAATGATTTTTTAAATGAAATGAAATCCAGAGTTTTGTTCATGCTTTGTATCGCATTACTTCTCTATTTATTATTTATCATCCTTTGTCTGTTTGTTTATTTTGCTTGTACATATTTGTTTTGAATGTATTCGTGTATGCTCCCCAACTCTTGATAGAAAGATATATTTTCAGAAAGAGTTTTTCGTATAAACATATCGTTTTCTGAGGCGTGATTACTATGACGCAAGTGCGTCTTCAGTTTTTATAGCCTTTATATTTTTGTTGCCTGGCCACAGTGACGCATAGCGCCTCAGGCTCTTACGACTCGTTGGTTGTACGCCTGGCCACAGTGACGCATAGTGCCTCAGGCTCTTACAGCTCTTCTGATTATACGCCTGGCCACAGTGATGCATAGCGCCTCAGGCTTTTACGGCTCGTCTGATTGTACGCCTGGCCACAGTGACGCATTGCGCCTCAGGCTCTTACGGCTCGTCTGATTGTTCACGCCTGGCCACAGTGACGCATAGCGCCTCAGGCTCTTACGGCTCGTCTGATTGTACGCCTGGCCACAGTGACGCATAGCGCCTCAGGCTCTTACGGCTCGTCTGAATATACGCCTGGCCACAGTGACGCATAGCGCCTCAGGCTCTTACGGCTCTTCTGAATGTTCACTCCTTGCTTGTTCGTTTAGCTGAGTCCCGATGAATGCCTTCTTCTCTCCATCTCCCCTTGTTAGCTCAATGGCTTCCGTTTCCTCTACGGGTTGAGGCTTGGGCGGATCCTCTATGCACAAAGTCTCCTTTCTTTGTGCTCCTTTGTTGGCGGTAAAAGCCATATAACAAGTGCGGGCGCTCTTCTGATCTCCTCGCACTTGCCCGACTCCGTTGGGAGTGAGAAATTTCATTAACAGATAACAAGAGGATATCACCGCCCTCATGTCGTTCAGTACAGGTCTACCCAAGATTATGTTATAAGCAGCGGAGGTTGACCTTACTACCATGAATAATACTTGCCGGATCACATCCTTTGGGTTTTCACCGAGAGTCACAGGCAACTCTATGGACCCAGCTACCTTCACCCTTTCGCCCGTAAATCCGTATAGTGGCGTCGTGACAGGACTTAACTTATCTTCGGATATGCTCATTTTTTCGAAGCAATTCCAACAGATTAGGTTTACCGAACTCCCGTTATCAACCAGGATTCTGCTCACCGGGTGTTTCGCCACTACTGCGGATATCACCATTGGGTCGTCATGGGGCATGACGATGTCACCCTTGTCAGCTGGGGTGAACATGATAGGCTTTTCATCCGCTCTCTCCTCCATTACAACGTTAACCTGATATGCCTGCCTTGCGTAACTCTTACGGGAAATAGAGGAGCTTCCCGCCATCGATTCTCCTCCTGCAATAACATTTATTACCGGGGCAGTGGGTTCGTTGTTTGGCAGATTGGCGCGGGGGACCGTAGGCCTAAATACTTCGTTCCTTGGCCTATTTCTTCCGTTATCGTTATTTGTCCCAGTCCGCGGACGGTCATTCCTTTGGTCACGCGGAGGATAACAGGGTCTCTCACTTCTCCACAGGAAGCGGTTGATTTTTCCCTCTCTGACCAGTCTTTCTAACTGATCCATTAAATCTCTGCATCTCTCTGTTGGGTGGCCGTGAGCGCAATGGAATTCGTAGTAGGCATCAGAGTTTCGTCCTACATCCCCAATCTTCTTCTTGGGGAATTCCAACAATCCTGCCCCTTCGATAGCTGCCAGTATCGCAGTGCGAAGCTCGTTCAACTTGGTATAACTTTCATACCTGAGCCTAGGGTCTTTGTCTACTCTCACGGATCTGGGGGAGCTTCTTTCGGGTGCATCTCTCTCTCTTCTTTCCTTCCTTTGCCTCCCTGAGCTGTATCATCTTCATCACCTCTTCTTGGGCCACATACTTATTGGCCCTAGCAAAGAGATCGGAGAGTGTCATTGGCTGATCAAGAGAGAGGGATTCTTGTAGCTTTTCGGAGCTCGTCCCTTGCAACATTGCAGCCATGGCTACCCCTACCAGTAGATCTTCTACCTCTAGGGTTGCATATCGAAAGCGGTCTACGAAGCTCTTCAAGGAATCTCTATTCTCTTGTTTAAGAGTGAGTAGATAAGTAGCGTCCTTTCTCTGGCTGTGAATCATAAAGACTTTCAGAAATTCATTTCTCAGTTGGTCGAATGAGGAGATTGAACATTCGCTCAACCCGTTAAACCACTTCAGAGCGTGCCCGAACAGTGTGAGAGAAAAAGCCCTGCACATAATTTCGTCCTCCCACCCATGCAGCAGCATGAGTGACTCATAACTTTGTATGTGATCGTAGGGGTCTGCTTTGCCGGTGTAAGTAGTCATGAAAGGCATCTTGAACTTCTTCGGCAAAGGCTTGTTCATGATCTCCGGACTGAACGAAATTCTCCTCTTTCGGCTATCGTCCGGAGACACCAGTTTTCTCTTTTCCAAGATCCTTTGGACGACTTTCTCCACGTTTTTCGACTCTTAGACTGAGTACGATCCCGTCCCTTCGGGTCTAGAAAAGTCCGACTGATAAGCACCCCTTCCGGCACCTCCCATTCCGGGACTTGACATTTCGAGACCGTCTCGTGGGTTAGAACCCCTCTGTCTTAGTTGCCCCCTGGCTCTATATTCCTCTGACTCGTGTTCCAACTCCACAGGAGAAGGGCTACGCCATGTGGGAGAACTCTGTCGCCTATAGGCAGTTGGAGAACTCCGTCGCAGAGGTGCTGCGGGAGACCTCTGCCGCATGTATTCCACGGGTGAGCTCTGCCGCCTATCTGCTGCGGGTGAGCTCTGCCGCACGGGTGCTGGGGGTGATCTCTGCCGCCTGTCTGCTGCGGGAGACCTTTGCCGCATATGATCCGTGGGTGAACTCTGCCGCCTCTTGGCTGCGGGTGAGCTCTGTCGCCCTCTGTCCGCGGGTGAGCTCTGCGGTATGCCTGCTGCGAGAGATCTCTGAGATCTACGAACCACGGGCGAGTACTGCAGCCGATCTGCTGCCGGAGAGCTCTGCCGCCCGCGGATTGAGGGTGAGCTCTGTCGCCTGTCTGCCGCGGGAGAGCTCTAAAGTCTGCTATCCGCGGGTGAGCTCTGCGGTATGCCTGCTGCGAGAGATCTCTGAGGTCTACGGACCGCGGGCGAGTACTGTCGCCGATCTGCTGCAGGAGAGCTCTACCGCCCTCGGATTGCGGGTGAGCTCTGTCGCCTGTCTGCTGCGAGAGAGCTCTGAAGTCTGCGGTCCGCGAGTGAGCTCTGCCGCCTGTCTGTCGCGAGAGAGCTCTGACGCGTTGGGTCAACGGTAACATTCACTTCTCGTAACCCTGCCACAGGGTGATTCCTTTGAAATGCGGTAGAGTTCGAGACCAATCCCGTGACATCATTTAGCGCTCCTGCTCCTTGTCCAGCACTCACCCGGGTGGAGGGTTGACTTCTTTCATAAGTCTGCCTCGGGATGTTTTCCCCCACCAACTGCTGCACTTCATGGGGTAAGCTGAATTGGGGGAGAGCGTCTCTAAAAAAGCTCACCGTAGCTTTCAACGCTGTCATCGTCTCCTCATTTTTGCGTTTCAGGGTCTCAAATTCCTCTAGAGAAATCAAAGCTCCTCTGTCATCCCTTTCACTATATCTTCGTCTTTGTTCTGATCTGACAGAAGGACTCACAGAATTCTGCTCCCCTATCACCTCTGCTGTAGAACGTGTCCTCACCATTTTGATAGGGAATCCGACTTTTTGTTTTGGTTCCCACAGACGGCGCCAATTGATGTTGCCGCGTAAAACGACAACGAGATTACAACTTCCACGTATTCAGATTGCGCTAAAGACAAAAAGGTGACGTCGATGCGATTTCTTCCATGTGTTCTTCGTATATTCTACAAAAATGACAGGAATCAGATGGCGCAGGGATTTGTCCCTGCACGCGCACTCCGATGATTAAGTTAGAAAACTGAAGTTTTGTATATAGGGGGAAGAGAATTGTGTTCTTCAGAAGCAAGTCTTATTTTTTTTGTCCTCTTTTTCTGAGAGCTCACCTGAGGTATTTATAAGTTTCTTCCGAGTCGGTTCGAGCTGAGGTCCAGGCACGTGTCTGGCCGCGACAGAGTCATTGAACACTCTGTCGCGTTTCGGGCTAGACAACCTGCGGGTGAGTCTAGAAGGCGGCAGAGTTCATGTGTGGACCTCTACTGCGGTCCACGCGGTAAAGTTTTGTCGCAGAGCTGGCGGCATAGGTCTGTCGCAGGATATGCGGTAGAGGTCTGTAGCAGAGTATGCGGTAGAGGTCTGTAGCGACATATAGTGCCGCACAAAGCCTACGCGACAGAGTCTCTATTGCCTCGAGACTCTGTCGCATGTCAAGCTACTCTGCCGCATGGAGCTCTGTCGCTGTAACAGCCACGTGGCTTATCTTGTATTTGACACGTGACGGTCTCTGGTTGGTCAATCTTTTTACACGTGGACTTTGATAATAGGACCACCATCAGGTTTGTTTAATTTTAACTTAATTAATTTTGTTCTTTATTTTAGCATTTTATTTTGATTGCGTAATTAATTGTTTTAATTTCTTTTTGTAGGCAGTTGCTTGCGTGGAGTATTGTAAGTAATTTTTAGCTCGATTTTATTTTCGCTTAGTTTTTAGTGTTATTATTTTCAGTACTTTTAATTTTTAGCCTTAGTTGACAACCCCACTTTAATTTCATAATTTGCTAGAATATACTTAGAATAAAATTAACCGATAGTTAATTAGGCTGATCAACTTCTCTGTGGGACGATAACTCGGGACTCAAATCCTATTATTACTTATACGACCCGTGCAGTTGCGGACAATACCCTTAAGGCGTGTCATAAGTATGTAAAGCATTTTAAATACAAAAGTTGGCTTGTTCTATATGAACCGAGTTTATGTGTTTGTTGCTTAATTTCAACTCATATCATTCACAGATTCTAATGCTGCTACATGAATATATCTAAAGAACTTATTCTAGATATTTTAAATAGTTACAGATTAATTACAGAGTTTCTTATGATTAATTAAGAAGTATGAAAGATGGTGTGACAGAGCTTGTTGTTGCACTATGGTTGAATGCTTAATTTAATGAAATCTTTAGAATTCAATGATCAATAAAATAAATCCAAGATAATCAAGATCTATGCTAGCTGAAGCTTTTTATTCAATTTGTCAAAACTTGGTTTTAGTTTTTTAATTTCGATATTTATATTATAAAACTTACTATATTTAGTAATTGTTAAATATAATATCTATACCCTTTTTAGAAACCCCCTTTCTTTTTTTTCTTAAAATTTTAATTGTTTTGATTTAATTACTTCAATCCCTATAAATTCGACCTCTACTTTCCTAGCTACTTGTTAGTGGTTTTAGAGAATTCGTTTTGGGTAGCCTCACGACGTACCAGTCAATCATTAAATAGACTAAATGGAATATATTTCCTAGATCATTTGTAAGTAAACTCTACCTTTTAAATATGTTAAGCATTTGATTTCTAGGTTAATTTAGAGATGTAACAAGGGAACAATTTTATAAGTCCATGAGTAACAAATAAAGATTCATTGCGTCAAAAGAAAAAAGTTAAAGAAAAAGAACAATACCATTATCCAGGTTCTTTATCGTTCTTCTTGACTAAGGATAAACTGCGACTTCATATGTACATGCCCACTTCCTTCAAGGGCAAATATTTTATCCCAAATACCTTCTAGCAACAAAATGACCTGAGCTGAATTGGATTAGGCTTGAGCTTCAAGAAAACAAGAAAATTAAGAGAGAAAAAGAGAGTTGGTAAAGTTACTAAAGAATCAATGAGAGCATGGTGACTCATATCTGGTTTTGCATTTCCAAAACCAGAACCAATTTGGAAATCTTTTCATTTTCCTATAAAAATCAAGTATTTGTTTCTACCAATTTTTCTCAACCTTTTCAGGCATACCATCTCCATTCATCTCTGTCTCCATTCCAACATGAACTTTAGTAGCCATTTCTTGAGAGGAAATTATACCAACAGAAGTACACAATAGAGTAAATTTACATATGATCCTTAACAAAAGGAGATGTATTTAGGCGAAGAAATAAACTATGCAGCCAAGAATGGAATATAGCATATAAAAATGTTGATATTTTTGTGGGTGGCTGGTGGGAGATTTGGGTGTGTTTGTTTTCTTAATGATGAATGGTTAAGGTTAATTAGAGTGGTTTCAAAATGATGAGTTAAGAAGTAGCTATATATGAAGCCTTACTTTAAGCTTCTAGTCTAAGATATTCATCTTGAATCATGGCTGCTATTGCAAAATAAAGGCAAAGAGAAGATGCAGATTGGTAGCAGGCTCAACAAGATTTACCAGATTATATCGGAGTATTGCTAAAGCCTATCTTTCAACAGGACTATATTTCCTAAGAATTTATCTGGTAATTATCTGACCATTTTCTCTAATTTATTAACCAATTAATTTTTGCTATATATAAACTTATAATTTAAACAACCAAACAGCTAACTTGAAACTCAAGAGATGGTTGTTCCAGCTTTTCAAGCTTCATTGAGAGCAAAGTGTGCTTTTTTAATATCTCCTTCATGCTTCAAGTTAAAGAAAAAACTATACCAAAATTCTATAATCGAGCAATTATAATCAAATAAAGAATCGATGAACATTTCACCAAAACTAGGGAAATCAAATAAAGCGATCAAACTTTACCAAAATTTATAATAATCGAGTAATTAAAATCATTAAAAGAAAGAATTTAAGAAAAAATTAGGGAAAAATCCTAATAACCCAAAACTTTGAGATTCGAAAAAAAAATGCACATATCCGAGAATCAAAGAATCAAGCACTTACAATGGACAACGCAGTTATTCCATCATTCTAGAAGAATTCATTCGACAGCCAAAGTTTAATTCCATTAAACCCATATTTTGACCGTGGAAAAAGCAGAAATGTACATTAAGATGTAATAAAATTGAAGATTTAGTTCTGAGCAGAAACTGAGATATCCATTGCTTCAAAATATCAAAAACCTAATCTTCAATAAATTACCTTGCTGATGAAATGCTGGTGGCAGTGACACGAGGAGTTGATGGTGACGGAAATGATGATGGTCAGAGTTAGCATTCAAAAGTTAGGTATGGATTTTTAAATATTAGGGAAATTAGCTTGAAATCTTATAGGAGAAAGAGTGAACTGAGAAAGATTTTGACTTGATTTCAAAAGTCAGAGGATTTATTTTTTAGTTTTCGGTAAAAAGAATGAGCAAGGAGATGATGAAGGTTAAGGCTACGCTCTGCAAAATAGGAGAGAATGAAAACAGAAGACGATAGTTATTTTTAATGGAGGCTAAAATGCCTTTAAAACAATAGTTATTATCGGCGGCTTTTATTTGGGTTTGTATAGGTCTGTAGTATATATTAAAACCTCTGCGGTTTTTAAACCGCCAAAAATTTCATGTCTTAAAAAGATGTATTTTTGTAATGCAAAATCTCTGCAAAATCAAAAAGGTCAAAGAAGCGCATATGTGCTCCAATGATTAAGTTGCAAAGTGATTTTTACAGCGTTTCAGTATAAAAAAAATAAAAATTAAATGAGTTTAGAGAATACTATTATAGAGGATAAAAATATTCAATACGTTTAAACCAATTAAAAATGACCACGTGATATGAGAAAAATCAAATATTTTATTCATTATATATACATTTTAAATAAGATAAAAAATGATGCTTAGTCCAAAGATACATACGTAATTACAGACAGAATAAATCTTTATAAATAGAGAATAGGTATGATTCAAAAACCTAAGTCACTATTTGCTTTACAGAAATTTTGTCGAAATTCCCTTATAACTTAAGCATCGGAGTACTTACGCATGGAACAGCCCCTGCGTCCATCTGATCATTTATTTTCTTGCAGAAAATCTGATTACACGTGACATAAAAATCGAAACGAGGACGTCAGCAGCACATCATCATTTTGTTGGGCAACAATAACTATCATACTATTTATAGAGATAAATGAACTCAAACTTCCTCTTATAGCCCTAGGTCAAATGTCTCATCGACATCCTTGGTGTATGATCCATATGTCAAGTGCAAATAGGTTTGTTGAACTCATGCGTGTGTCTAGGCTCTTAAGGATGAGCCTCTTGGTAAGAGAATACCTGCTTATTGAGGGTCTCTAGCGAGAGGCCTCTGCGACAGTGTCTTCTGCATACCCTAAAGAAGACCTACATGGTTGCCACTTGGCTACCGAGGGTCTACGGTTGGGTCTCACGCAGACCCTATATGTGAGATCCACGTGGTTGTCACATGGCTGTCGTAGAGGCCTTGCAGCAAGATCTCCTGCAGGGTGTGCCACATCACTAGTCGTGTGGCATCGTGGTGGTGCCATATGGGCGCGTGTTGAGAATGCCATGTGGCACCTTTCCCTTGAAAGCTTTTCTTTTTTAAGTCTTTGGGCCCAAACTATTGTTTGACCCAATTGCCTTTGGTATGACCTATATCAGAGGTTTTTTCGCATAAGAATTTTCACAAATGATAAAGGTTAAGATCTTTTCACATCTTAACCTGCATCATCTTAAATCCAAGTCGTTATGAATGAATTTAGTCAGAAGACAATTACGTTAAGCTTAAGCCCAATATACTTTTCAAACCATGTTCAATATTCATTTCTCTTCAATTTTATGACTTGAAAACATACTAAATCTACTTAGACAAACAAAATTCACTAGATGATAACACATTATATGATTTGAGCCCTTCCATGACTTATATATCCCTACACTTCGAAAAAAAAAAAAAGAGATCACTCTAAAAAAAAAAAAAAGAGATCATTTAAATTCTATTTACTTTCGAGAGCTGATGCTCAAGTAGATTTATGGAATCACAATAGACTTTGATCTTATTTACATTTTTTCCTCTTGCTGTATGCAGATTTATATACCTATTTAATGAGAATGATTTTCTGTAATCAAGTCTCAGCCAATGCGCACTTTTAATTGGGAAACAGACACCGAAGTTCTCTGTAATAGATGCTAGTGGCCTGCAATTCCCTAGGTTTTACGCTCGATCCTCAACAGAATGTATGAAATTAGATGAGACTGGATCTTTCATTTTTCTTGCTCAGTTCGCAGTTTTGTCCCACAGAAAGCTGATTGATAAGCTTTTAATTGTAACATTTGTCATAATCAGGTTTATTAAAGAATGAAAAATAGATGCTTGGACTCGTTTGGGTGCAGCTGCAGTTGGCTTGTGCTTTTGCGCATCTTTTCCGCATTTGTTATCCATCAATGATCTTCAGCTTCCCATGCAACTCATTTTTAGATCTCTCTGCACCGACCCAGATTTTATTAGCTCAATGGATGACAAGGATAAATATTTGCAAATTGCTTCTGTTTTTCTTGGTTCTTTTTTCTTACCATGCAGACACCGACATGCATTACCAAAATGCTACAACGAAAATTCATCCAGAGTTCAATACAAGAATATAAAGCCAATAACAATACAAAGCACACTAGTTTGCCAAAAAAAGAGAAAAAAAATCAATAGTTCACCTTCAAACATGAGGAGCATTTGGTGCCTCTCGATATTGTCCCACATATGGAGCACCTCTTACAAACGCATAAAAATTACAAAATGTTACCCTGGATGCTTCAAATCAACAAAATCCATTAAGGTCGTCGTTTACGATCATCTTCATCATCATTATCAGAATCACCACTCTCGCGGAAACGTGGATTCTTCTCCTGCAGGGTCAAAATTATGGTTTAAAGTATGCAACAGAAAGGCTGGATTGTACAAAGTACCATACAAAGCAAAAAGAAGATGGGGATTTGAAAATTCAGTAAGTGTCCCGCCACCTTTAAATCCTATTACTTATATTTTTTAACTTTCTTCTTTCCGTATATGCTGTTTTACCTAAAGTTATCTATTTCCACCCAATAGTATCTCCTGTTGACTCAAACTAACAAAGAGGAGCAAGTAGTGGGATATTAATAATTCTTCTCAAACAATAAACTCTTTATCGTGCTGTTAAGCATTACCGGTCTAGAATCGTGGTCTGAGTCTCTCCTGGATTCATGATCTGAGGTTCTGTTTGAGAACTCACGTGTATAGCGATCATCATCTCGCTGTCGCTTCCGATGGTAATCTGCTTTATTAACAGTTGATCAAATATAGGAATGGTTCAAACATGTCTATACAACAAGAATCATTAGATAAGTTATTCAAAAGGTAAATACCTCTCCTATGACGATGAGAACCTCCGTGACCATGGCCTCCACCATGCCTACCATCTGTAATTATAAGATCTCAGTACATATATATTAACACCAAAATCAACATGAGATGCACGTTACTGGATAGAAAAAGCCTATAAGCACATAAGAAATTAAATGATATACAGGAGATTGGCTTCATTACACAAGATTAAATCATAGAGGGATCAAGTGAGAAGTAGTAATGAAATCTTAAGATAAACTGAGAAACAAAAAGGAATAAATAAAACCTAACTGCCAAAAGCACACAAACTATCATCTATCATCATTATAATATTAAGTCTATTTTAATTAAAAAAAAAATCCAAACATGTTCCTAATGTACAAGAAAGCTAAAAGGAAAGGGCAACTGTTTCTAATAGAGCTGATCTTCCTTTCAGCTGATTATCATCTTCCAGTTTCATTTAAAGCCATTTCCTTATCTTTTTCTTGGCTCTTTAATATATAGCATATAGTCCAAGGAAGTACTATTCTACCAGTGAAAGCTTGTTTCTCTCCCTCAAACCTTTAAAACAAGGAGCTCAATATAATAGTCAAGTTTGTGATTTTATGAGCCAAAAGAAGGAATAATTCTAACCGACATGCTAGAGATCTATATCTAGAAGTCACTAGAAACTCACAATGAGGGGGCATAACTGGCGGAAATGAGCCCAGCGACCCGGCACCATAATCTACAAGCTGCCTTTGTGCTTCCAGCTCTCTCTGAACTAATTTTCCGTAGCCACCTCTGCGTATAGGATGTTAAGGTAGGATACCATATATATAAACAAAGAAATCCTTAAGAGACCCCGACTCTTTAGATTGGGGATCGACATCCCTATATGTCAATGAATAAGATCTCATGAGACTAGAAACAAGTACTTATCCAAAATCTTGAGTCAATATTAGACTTCATTATTTATACATGTACAATTTTTTATTTTAATGCCTGAACAAGATAAGTAATTATGTGCGTCAAATTCCAAACTAAAAGTTGAAAGGATATCAGGATCATAATCGGTTCGATATTCATCTCGTACCTGCATAAATATAAAACTAAATCAATTCATATGGGAGCAATAGAACTTTGGGAACTCTCTCATCCCATTTTACAGGTCTTAGTTCCATAGCATACAAGTTCAAAACTATATATCCAATTCCACAAGTGAAAACAATGTAAGGTTTCATTAAAATGTGCATTGGGTAACAAAAGAAAAGAACTCACTTGGCCACCACTTCGGCCTCGGCCCCATTGCCTTCCTTCGACAAATCCCCAATCAAAATCTACACGAATAGGGCGGTCATCAAGAATTGTCCCACTAATGTATTTAACAGCGTCCTCTGTATCTTCCCTAGAATAATACCTGAAGAAGAAGAAGAAGAAAGAAGCCGATAAGCAATTAAGAGGTTTGGAATAAAGATTAACAAGTCGTAGGAAAAAAGAAGGAGAGCTACAAGACAAAGCAAAAGCCGCAAGGTGTTTTAGAGTTCTTGTCAAGGCCCATGATTATTTTCTTAATTTCGCCGGCTCGTGAGAAAAGCTCGTAAACTTGTTCTTCAGTCGTGTAAAAAGACATGTTTCCAATATAAACGGTTGTCGAATTCAGGAGTGCTTGCTCGAATTCCTCTTGCGTACCATTAAATCTTCTGTCTCGATAAGCAGAAAGCTTGGCTGGGTCCTAAAATTTACCCCCAAAATAAACAAAGAATTAAAATAGTAACAAATATTATCGTGAATTTGCATTTGAAAGGAGTAGGGAAGTAATAGTATACCTTGAACAAAGAAGCCATTGCCTTCTTCAAATGCTCCCAAAAAGAAAATGTATTTTCTGCATACAACGAATTGGAAAGTCTAGCCCTGCCCTTGCCTTTCGCAGAGGAATAGTATAGTTTTTCATTTGGGCCGTTATCGGATGGAAAGATTGAAAAAAAAGAAAAAGAAAAAAAGAGAGAGTTATTGAGCCTTTGGCCCATTTTCATTTTCCCACTTCTGCTTACTCCTTCAATCCGACTCCACAGTCTTACAGACACCCACCCAGCCCGCTTCTCAACTTCTCATTTCTCAAGATCCGAAAAGGGTTTTAGACCAACCCAAAACCCTGAAGCTGAAATTTTCCCTTCTCGCTGAGATCCCAATGGCATCGTTCGGCGCCGCCGCAAGATCAGTTTTCCGATCAAGCTCCGCTCGCAACGCTGCGGCTCGGCTCGCCCCCCAAGCCAAAGCTGCTCCTTCGCCGTTTGGTGGCTCCTCCAGGATCCCTCTCTCCAACAGCATTTTCAGGTCTACCATTCATCTCGCTCAATGGAAATATCATTTCTTCATTTAAGATACTGAAAATCTTCGTTTTAATATATTTATATAATGAGATATTTTTGGTGTTGAAGGTGTCCAGTTGAAGCGAGTTTCTGCGTGGAATCGATGCTGCCACATCACACGGCGACTGCTTCGGCTTTGATGACTTCGATGCTCTCCATTTCTCGCCACAGCTATGTTTGGGTCCTAGAAGGTATTAAGATTTCAATCTTTAAGATTATTTGCTTTCTGGTTTGACGATTATTGAGCTTCAATAAGAATCGATTTTGTTATAAAATTAGGTGGTATTCCTATGGTTTTGGCTCGTTGGGTTTTGCTCTCCTTTTGAGTTCTTTGTTAGATTCTTTGTTCTTATATCCATAGATTCCTTTTGATTCTTACATTATGGTTGCACAATCTGCAGTCTATAAGAAACCACGTTGTCGAATTTGGGTGTATTTGAGGGTTGAAATTTGAACTAATAGGAAGGATTGATTTGAAAATGATACAGGCCAAATATTTGATAATATGAATTCTGGAAATTCCAGAATAGAGAAGAAGAGCAGGCTGCTCGTGAGGGAGAAAGAGAGCGAGAGAGTTGTTAAGGAAGAGAGAATTTTAAATTGTTGTGATATTTCTTCTGTTTGTTTCTTATCATATTTTCCCTTACATATAGCTCATTCTTATTGTTTGCAGACTCACGAATAACTAACTCTCTAACAATTAACTAACATTTACTAAAATCATTAAGCTAAACAGACTAAGCTAACAGCTATACCTTGACATCCAATTGCAGCAATACCCTTGTCCTCAAGGATGAATTCCTGGAAATATGTTCTGCCAACACCAATGTGCTTTCTCACCAGAAAGATTAAAGTACTTACAAGTTTTCCAAGTTCAGCAACAGCATGGTGATGCATAGATAGAAGTGCAAGAATGCCAATATCTCCTGTGTCATTAGGTAGAGAAACAACTTGATCATTGTTAAGCAAGCTAGAATCTAGAACAGCCTTTTCTGTAGCAACCCCTACGACTTCATTGAATTTCCCTCAAAGTTTCCACAATATTTCATTCTAGCAACAAGAAAACCCACGTCAAGTGTTATAACCTTCTTTCCCTCAATTTTATCAGGAACTTCACCACTAGTGTTATGTTGAGCAAGGCCTTCTACAGTTGCTGTTTTTCCAACTCCATGTTTACCTTGGACCGTTCTAAGAAGTAACCAGCATAGTGATGGTGGAAGATTCCACAGGCTTAGTCCCATAAGGAAAGCAATTGAGCTACTACATTCATACATGTATCGCCACCTTCCAACAACATTCATTTGAAAGCTTCCCAAAATGTATTCCATTGAAATTTCCAGAACTATAAAAATTTCCTTCAGAGATATTAGTGTGCCACCACCCATAAATGGGTAAGATTCTGCTATGTAAAATGGAGCCTTGTGCATGGTTAATCTATTACCCAAACCATAAAGTACAAATAGTACTAAAAGAGCACTAAGGCCTAAAGCACAAGCAGTCAACATATCACTAAGACATCTAATAGAGTAGCAATCATGAGTTCCTTTCTTCTTTCGAAAAAAATCTGTAGGAGAGAATCGAGAAGAACCCCATAAAGGAAGCCACTGACCACTAGACTTGGCTAAACAGGTGAAAAGTTGAACCAAATAATGCCACTAAGCTTAGGTGGTTGAAACGAGATTATAGCTGCCCACATAATAACTCTCCCAAAGCTGGGGACAAAAGTTGCAAAATCACTAAAGACCAAGAAAAAGGTTCAAGGTAAACTGAGTCAGGTACAATTGACTTCCATTTCCCTTCATGGTCCCTTCTAGCAAGTTGGGTAATATATGCCATAATGAGCCCTGATTCCATTTCTTCCCCCCTTCCCACAAGGTTGCGGTTAAACCACACAGGCACAACATTTCCAATTGAAATATCTTGAAATCTAAATCCAAGTATACCATCAAACATGGCAACCAAAATTGTTATACTTCCTGATTTTTAACTACAAGATTACCAACAATCACATAGTCCTCACCAAGGAATCCAAAAATAGCTCCAATGCCATATTGGGTATTTGTTGGTTTACTATTGGCCTTGTAAGTACATGAACAGCTTGATTTATATCTTGAATGGAGATAACAAGCTATCTAGAAATAACACTTAGATGAAGGCATCCACAAATCAGAACTACCATTATAAAAAATCACAGTAAAGTTTTGTGGTGGTGTGCCAATACCAATTTCACCAAAGGACAGAGCATCTAGGTAGTTGTTTAGTGCCACAATATCAATGTCCTCCGATTCACGTAAGTTCTCATGGAGATGATATTTTGTAAGAGAAGTTCTCAAGGCCTCGTTGTCCTTGGAATCATGATGGGAAACCAAGAATTGATGTTTCTTTCTTTTAGGGTGTTTTAATTGCCAAAAACAGGGGAAATGGGAAAAGGAATAAGGAATGGATGTGGTGAAAAACAATAAAGGAAGAGAAGGAAGATTTTGAGTTGAACAAGGAAAGAAGAGGAAAACACAGCTCTGCGACTTCTTTTCTATGGAATTTTTTGAAATGGGTTTAAGGAGAAATATGGATTTTCAGAGATGAAATTGGGAATGGTTAACAAAACAGAACAAAGGAGAGGGATGAACAATACCTTGGCGATCAGACTCTTGAATTATCGGCTGTCGTTTCGATGGCCCAAGATTCTTCACCATATCAGCATTAGCAATCAGTTCCCAGTCCACCTCCGATGACCCAAGCTATTCCAGATTCGCCTCCGATGACCCAAACTGTTCTTGATCCGCCTTCGATGATTCAAGTTTAACTAGATCAATAGGCTTTGTATCCAATACCACCCCATTGATTTTCAAAATCATATGATGAAATATCTTTTTCATTTTTGTTTTCAGTTTATTCATATCAGCACTGAGTTCATCAATCATACTGTCAACCTTCAATTCCAATCTTTAAGTACGTTTACGTTCACTGTCTTCCATTGTTGAGAATCGTTGGCTCTGATATCAATTGATACAGACTTTAAGAGAACCACACCCCAAAGTTAGCTATTGAGGTAGGAGAGTCCAAGTCCATATTAACCACACATAGAACCCTTATGTTTTCCATGTGGGATCAAGTGTCCCATACCACTTCAATTAGGATCGTAACAGAAAATTGGATATTGAAACATATTTTTCTTGTCTGCTTTCTTGTGTTTCATAGGGAAGTTCTCGTTTTGTCACTTTGTCTTGTAGGTTGTCTAACCATTGGTCATTATTTAATTAGGTATCTAGGATAGGACTAACTTGATGTTTTATTATTGGTTTTGATTTTTGGTTCGGTAGCTCCTGTAGGATGTTTTGTTAATTTTATACTAGAAAAAGTAAAAAGAATTATTTTTGGTTGTGGCCTTAAGGAATGCTTAGTTTAGTTTTCATTTGATTGACTCATGCATTGGATCTTATAAAGATTGAGACAGCACTGTATTAACTTCTCTACCATCTTTAATAATAATAAAAAAGGTACATAAGATCAAGAAGCAAGATGGAATGACTTGAACTTATTTATGTTTTTGAGCTTTAGAGCTAGGAATTGCATTATTGTTAGAATAACAATATTGTGCTTATTGTTTTTTTTTTAAGTAGTGGTTAAAGACAAGGTAAATTAATCGTTAATGTTTAGTAGTGATTTATCTCAAGTATTTTAAGGATTTCAATTGAGTGCTTCCCAATAAAGATGATTTATGTTTTCTTTTGCCTGCTTTATCAATTTTGATATGAAGCTTATGATGGGTTCTTTACCTTATGGATCTTTTATTTTGTCACAAGATGAGAATGATATAACTGTATGCATCTTCTTATATCTCCATATGTGTAACCTTACGTATTTGTGATGCTATTCATGGAGTTCTTCACATGCTTCTACGCTCCATTTTAGAAAAACTTCCTTCCTTTCCCCAAGTAGCTTCTGGTCAAACAGCTAAAAGAACTCATCACTTGTCTAAGTATAACGGTTATTCCCTTGGTCAATTTTCTATTTGATGCTATTGTTGTAAATTGCTGAGACAATTGCTTCAACTGAGCAATTAACTTGAGAGAGTTGTTGATAAAAGATAAGCACTACTATGTTTTTATTCTGTTTGCTTTAAAATTAACTCATGCATTTAGATCAGACTGCATCTTTTGCATTTTAAAGTTTCAGATCTGTTGCCTCAAGATGTAAATCTTGATGCAGTTTTTTAATCTAAATATTTGAAGTAAATATTTCAGTTGGTTGAAATTCATATAAGAATCAATTCAATACAATCAACAATGGGCTTACTGATAATTGATAATTTCTATTCAATCAGCTTGCAATGATGATGTGTGACTACTGTTCAGAGGATTGGAGCACGTTTAATGCACACAATTCGCCCTTCTATGAGAGTGTCAACAGATAACATAGAAGTTTTCAATGAGCAGATGAGGAGCCAAGTTGAATTTCCTAAGCTTTCAGACCTAGTTGGATTAGTACATGACATCACACTCTAGCTTGTAGAAAGTGCTACTACTCTGTCAATTTTTTCCATTGCCTTTTGTAGCTCATAGACAGTGGGTGCAAACATGTTTGACAATTCTTTCTCAATTTTTCCTTTGTTTTTTTTTTTTTTAATATCATACTCCTATCCTGTAATGGTGCAAAAATGTATTTCAGATTATTGAATAAAGATGAAAATGATACTTGATGAGTCAGAGATGGTGCTTAGAGAAGCTTGTTTAAAAATTCTAGTCTTTTAAAGAGAATGATGCCTGAAAAGATTCAACTTTTGAATGAATATTGACCAGGGTAACGAGACAATTCAATTCTGGAAGTTTCTTATCTGTTCTTATTTTCTTTTTGACTTTAGCTGAAGGAATGGATAGAACTTTTTGGCTACATTCTGTTTGCATGTCATATTGCTACCTCAGCTATTTTCCTGTTCCAAAAACAATGTATTTTTAACTTTAGGCTTGTATTTCATATTTCTTAGTTTTGGGTTCTTGACATCTGGGATTTCCCTGATTGGTATCTAGATATGTTTGTAAATTAATTCTTCTTTATGTGAAAAGTAGTCATACTTGATAACTCTCCACGTTCAGTTTGGTTTATAGGGGATTTAGCAGGTTATAATAGAGCAATCCTAGGCCAATAATGCTTGTCATGCAGTTAGCTAATTAACCCTGGGAGTGGAGATCTTTCGCCTTGCCACATTCTAGTCCTGAGTTGTTGTATCAGCCCTTCAAAGAAAAAGGCAAATAACCTTGTTATGCATTAGCATGCTCGCTCATTGAAGCCCCTCCAACGTTCAACCTCAAGATTTGAGCTGTTTATGTTCGGTTAATTTAGGAAACCCTGAAGGAAATATATAGGTCAATGTAGGTTTGAACCCCATGATAATTTTTTGTTGCTTGCCATCCAGCATTTGTTGAGCCATGTACCTCATACCGTGTTAAATCTTGATACAAGCTACATGTTTTTATTTTTCACCTAAGGAAAAATAGTGACATTTTCTTACATATCTGACATAAGTTCTTTTTGTTCTTAGGGCTGTAATCTCCGCTCCTCTTAGTGTTTGACAATTCCAGCTGGGAGAAGACCATGTTGATTTTCCTTTCTAGTTCACTTTGTTTTGTTTATTCTTGAACTTGTAGTTTCGAACTTGTAATTTCTTTATTCTTGAACTTTCATGATTATTCATGGTTTCTCTATGAATAGAGTGTAACTTTGTTCTCACGCATTTTTATTATTAAATGCCAGTGCAACCATGAAATGCCACAACTATTAATTCGTTCTTGTAGTGTTAGATGAGTGACATGCAAAGTGCACCATGGCAATCTATACAATTTAATTGCCATGGTCATGGACGTTTGATATGCTTCAGACCTGCTCTTGCAATGATATGATAGGAAATTTTCAATCTTTTCATTGTTCTGGTAGTTTTTCATGTTGCATTGGCTGAGATCATCATCATTAAAATTTTATCCCAATACTAGAGTAGACTATATGAACTAATATACAAATTCAAGTCAAGTCATCAACATAAATTTGCGTAATCTACTCATTTCTATGTAATGCAATGTATTCTTTTAACTCTCGTTCTGTTATATCTTTCTGGATTACTTTCTTCTAAGTATTTTTCGGTTTTCCATTAGCCTTAACACTTTTTACATCATTCATAGCCTCAACTTTCATAATTGGAGCATCCACAGGTTTATATTGTATGTGTTTAAACCAACATAAACGACATTCACTCATCTTGTCTTCGATAGGTGTTACTCAAATCTTTTTGCGAATGTTTTCATTTCTCATTCTATCTTTTCTCGTATATTGCATTTTCGCTACACTCATTTTTTGTATATGCACTTCTTTAGTTGTCCAATATTTATTGTCATAGAGTAATGTAGATTTAACAACTGTCCTGTAAAACCTGCCTTTTTACTTTATATGAATTGTTTTGTCACATAACACACTTGTAGCACTTGTCCACTTGATCCAACCAGCCTTTATCCTATGAGTCACATCACCATTAATCTCTTCATCCATCTAAACGATCGAATTCAAATATCTAAAATGATTCCGCTTAAGGATTGCCACCCTATCTGGCATCACTATGTTTCTATCTTTCTCTCTGTTTGGATTGAATTTACACTCCACATATTCAGTCTGTGCTCTACTTAATCGGAATATTCTTTACTTTAACGGTTGTCACCATAGTTCTAACTTAGTATTAACTTCCACTTTAGTCTCAACACATAATACAATATCATCTACAAACATCATACACCAAGGTACATTATTTGGGATGAATTTTGTCAAATCGTCTATTAATGTAGCAAACAAAAATGGAATTAATGCCGACCCTTGATGTAGAGTGATAGAAAATTTACTCGTTTACCCTCCACACGTCCTCACATGTATTCTTTTGTCTTCATACAGCTCCTTAATTATTTCAATATATTTTTACAAGGATTCTTTTCTTCATTAAAGACCATCCTAACACCTATCACAGGTTCGTTTTCTCCTATAAACGTTCCCGACGATAGCCTAAGTTCCTCCGCGAACTCAGTCAGCCAATTCCCGACTTCTAGTCCAAACACGGGCTAGTACGCAGCGATAATCACACTTAAGCAGTAATAGTCACACTCGAGCGATTAAAAACCAACCAAAGAATACACGCACAACAAAGAAAAGAACACTCAAGTTTTTAAGGGAAGATTCTCTCACCCTTTTTATTAACTGCAACAAAAAGGATTACAATACTCAGAGATAAACCGCTCTCCAATTGCTCTTTGCTTTGATGATCTTTTTGTTCCCTCAAAGGGGTTTATATAGGCAAGTGATGACATCCCCTCACATAGGTACTAGAGTTTGATTACAACGTAAACTCTCTAAGATTAATTCCTATTAGACTTAGGACTCTCCGGATGATCGTCACCTCAATGCTCCCAAGTGATAAGGTATGCCAAGACTTATCTGTGTCTCAGTTTGTGTCCCGCAATCCTCGTGACTCATCTCCGCCTTATGAGGTTCACATTGTGTAAGTTCCGCGCACGTCTCCAACGACTCCACATTTTCCGCTCTGGCCATCAACCCACTCACATGGTTTAAGTCTTTTGGTGTTGTGCAGGTTCACCGCAACCCGCATCTCACGATTATCGTTCGTTTGTGTCTTAGCGTCCAGTTTGGTAGCCGCCCAAGCCAAGTACCTATCTTGCCTATCGCGCCCATACCTGTGTGCGTATATCAGTAGCGCAAGTATGCCTACGTTTGGGCTCAGTGTAAGGCTTCACCCGCGCCTAGCACCAATCACGCCTAATGCATGGCTTCTCTTGCACCTAGCACCAGTCACAGCGTGCCCAAGTTTAGCCTTTGGGAGATGGGCCTAAAGTCCAGTATCTTTGGGTCTAACAAACCCTTCCCCCGTCGAAGAAAGCTGATGCCCTCATCAAAATGAGCTCTAAGTATGCCTTGATCTCTTCCTTGAATTGCCATAAAGAAGTATCTTGCTCCCAAGTAGCATCTGCCTCACTTTTGCCTTCCAACTATAGGTTCTCTGATTCTTCCTACTAACTCCTTCGACCTTGTGATCAAGTATTTTAACCACCTTCTTCTCGAAATGGCTTCTCACAGTGGGTGGAGCTTTCCTCACCTGTTGTCTTTCTGGATCAACATCTTCATAGTAAAGCTTCAAAAAGCTCATATGGAAGGTAGGACGCAGTTTCATCCTCTCAGGTAGTTTCAGCTGATAAGCCACTATGCCTACCCACTTCACGACTTTAAAAGGGTCATCGTATTTCTGCACCAGACCTTTATGAAACCGTTTTTCTGTGACTTTCTTCCATATCTGAGGCGTCAGTTTGAGTAATACTTTGTCACCCACTTCGAACTCTAGTGGCAGCCTATGCTGGTCTGCATACTTCACCATCCTCTTCGGTGCATTTTCCAAGCTTTCCTTAGCCTGGTCCATCAAATCTTGACGGTCTCGTACAAATCTATATGCAGCTGGGCACTCCCCTTGGGACTTGGTCTTTGCTATCTCCAAAGAGGTAGTTGGTTGATGTCCAAATACCAACTCCGTTGGACTCAAAACTTGTGGAAGATGATCTATGCATGTTGTAGCAAAATTGTGCGGAATTAAGCAAACTCACCCAATTCTTCTGGCTCGCAATCATATAGTGCCTCAAATACTCTTCTAACAAAGTATTAATCTGCTCTGTCTAGCCATCTGTATGTGGATGATTAGTCGTAGAAAATTTCAACTTTGAACCTATTAACTTAAACAAATAAGTCTAGAATCTCCCAGTAAACCGAGCATCACGATCGCTCACTATATCCTTGGGCAAGCTAAAGATTTTCACCACATGGTTTAAGAATAACTCTGCAGCTTCTTGGGTGGTGCACGCATGTGGGACTACTATAAACACAACATACTTTGAAAAGTGATCTACCACCACCATCACAGACCTCATCTTATTTATCTCCTGAAACCCAGGGATGAAATCGATCGAAATTGATTGCCATATTCTCTCAGGGATAGGTAGTGGTTGAAGCAATCCCGTTTGGTTCTTCCCCTCATCTTGTCTATCTGGCATATATGGCATGTGCGTACAGATAACTTGATGTCTTCCTCCATCTTGGGTGAGAAATATGTCATTGATAACAATGCCAACATCCTTTCCACTCTAGGATGTCCTACCCACTAAAGGTCGTGAGTCTCTCTCAGCAACTCTTTTCTTAGTCCCCTACCAGTTGGGACGTAGAGTCTATTGCCTTTAGCATTCAACAAATTCCCCTCGAGCCAATACCTACAAACGTTGCCCAACTTCACATTTTCCCAAAGTTGTTCATAAGTTTTATCTGCTGATGTTTGTTACCTTATCCTGTCTATCAAGTTAGTTTCAACAATGGATAATGAAGCAACATACGATTGGACATCCTTGCGACTAAGCACGTCTGCCACCTGCTTCTCTCTTTTTGATCTATGTACCCAAGTAAAGTCGAACTCAACCAAAAATTCTTACCAATGTGCATGTTTTGGGCTCAGTTTCTTCTGTGTCTTGACATAAGTGTTGGTTACGTTGTCAGTCACCACCACAAATTTCGTCCCTAACAGATAGTGCTTCCACGCCTCAAGATAGTGCACCACCGTCGTCATTTCCTTCTCATGGGCTGAATATCGCTGTTCCGCGTCCTTAAGCTTGCGACATTCATAAGCAATGAGGTGCCCTTCTTGGACTAATGTCCCCCCAATAGCTCTATCTGATGCATCCATGTCAGGACCCGTTCTCAATCCATGACTTTATCCAAAAATCACTATAAATTTTTCGCATTCTTAACTTACCTTTCCGCTCTTCAATGGTTGGGCTGTGATTCGATGTCAGAGTCCTCACTTACCACATCATCCATTTCATACATACATGTCAATATATTATTACTGACTATAACTGCTTTTATTATACATGTAAGATTATATAAAATCTAATACAAATACATTCCCCATAATATATATCGTATACATCACTGTGCTGTTTCTATGTTTAGATACACAACTGTACACAAAGGTATACCTGGCGACCGATAGGAACTAGCAGTGGACTCTGGGACACTATCCCTCGATAGCTCTCGCTCTACTGACGCTCTGTAGAGAGATGTAAAGAAAGGGGGGTGAGCATACAACGCGCTCAGTAAGGAAATCAGGCAAGCAAGTAGATATCAACACTATCTACTCAAAATAATGCTATGCCTTGAAAACATCATTTCCTTTACTCGCTTTAAAAGCATGTCTTGAAATATAATATATATACTTGCACAGAATAAATCCCATGTACAGAAAATCATGCTTTCTTTCTCAAATGTAGGTATGTAGTGCAAAACAATGCATCGTATATAAATCATGCCTTTATGTAAATCATGCCATGTATATTTAAATCACAATAAATATGGCATCAAATGATTCACAACATAAAATCGGAGTCCGACCCATCCCTCAGGTCTGTCCGCAGTTTAAATCATTCAATCAATGTGATATATCATGTAAGACTCTGTGGTTAAGTGCAAATAGTATCCTGGACTATGATCATATCCGACATGTGATCCCAAGCAACACAGATCTCGGTGTGCGGGGCATCACTGCTGCAACGGGAGGGGGGTCAGTCCATCATAACCGTCAGCTATATCCTCCTCAACTCCACAACAACACACGGTACAGCGTACACCTCGCGCCACTCAGGCACGGTACAAAGTACACCCGTGGACCCGTCCTCACGGCCAGAGTGCCTACCATAGGTCTTAGCTCTCGCACTCGTGGAATATCAACATCACAGTCAAGGTGCCTACTATAGGTCTTAGCCCTCGCGCCTGTGGAAATATCATACCACATCTCAAATACCATCATGCTGGCCATCCTCTCAAAATGTGACACTCAGTCACACAAGAATGCGGCATGAATAGGTACCATGTATATAATATCACATACAGTGTGCGCCGTCGAGTGCGACACGCAGTCGACACTACGCTCGAACACTGTTTCACATCATAAACTCAACTCTAGTGCGAGCAATCTCCAGCAACTAGGTCAATGCATAGTTCATGTATTAAATCAAGTACGAGCAATAGCTCCAGTACTATGCTATGCATAATATCATCAAATCAAGTACGAGCCATAGCTCCAGTACTATGTCATGTATAAACCATGAAGAATCGAGTACGAGCAACGCTCCAGTACTCTGTCATGTATCTCATGTAAAACTCGAGTACGAGCTAATCGCTCCAGCACTCTATGTCATGCATATATCATTAAAAGCTGAGTACGAGTAAAACTCCAGTACTCTATCATGCATGTCATGGAAATCTAGTGCATATAAAAATTCATCACTACTGTATGTGGAAAACATATGAAATCCAGTGTGAGCTATGCTCTAGCACGATTCATTCTCACATAATATGATAGATGGCTCTTTAAAAGGGATTGTTTATAAAACATCAAAATCAGCACTATAAAGTATGCTTAAGTCACATCAACCTTAAAATATTAGCCCATCTATTTATTTTCATGCTAAACAGCAATTAAACACTCACAATAATTGTTTCCATGCTTTTTGTAACTTTTCACAAAAGTTGACTTTTTGACTAACTAGGGGCAAAATCGTAATTTACCATTATCGGGTCGCAATAATTATTATTCACTTTCTCTGACCCTCAGAGTTTTTAAGTGAATGTAAAAGCAGACGAAAATACGTGCAGGTATCTCTAACTACTCGCAAAAGTCCCTTACCTCGGATCACGTCACGTGACCTCACTTCCTCGGTGCTGCTAAATCCCGCAGTCCGATTAGCTCTTAATGTAAACTCCGGAGCTGTAAATAACCATTCCTCAGGTTAATTATACTTTTCCTACTGTATTATACATTAATACAGTCTATTTTTGTCACGCCCCGGAAGTGCGAAAAATAGGGCTAATTTAAAACTTTTTACTCATTAATTCACATTTAAGGGTGCATTCCTGTGCAGTGTCATACATTATCGTATTTATCGTACCTCAGAATCTCATCACTAGAAATTATATAACATATCAAATACATTAATCCATCTCAAGTTAATTAATCCTAATACATCCCATACAATGATATACATCAAGTGTCTGCAATTACAATAATTGTCTGGGTACATGAAAAGATAAAATATACCTCAAATACAATATATATATGGCCTGGAGCTCGAGTCCTCCACTAGCCACTACTCCGTACGTCGCAGGGAGATCCTTTTTCACTTGAAGAACTCTGGGGGGGAAAGAAAACAGGGTGAGCTTCTAAATCGCTCAGTAAGGGGGGTAAGGGACTCATTTCATAAACCAAAATGCACATCACAAAATATTTATTTGTATGTGAAACTCATTTGAAAATCATAGCATGAAAGTACTCAAAACGACATTCTCATGTCTCAAATCATGTGAAAACATGAAGTAAAAAGGCTCAGTCTAGAGCAATAACAAGGCATGTGGAAATAACGCGATAAACGCTTTCTCAATGAACGTGATAAAATTGCTGAAATAGTAATGCACGTGGCACAGCCACTAAACACACGTGGCATAGCCACTGATTTAAATTCACACGTGGCATAGCCACTAAACACACGTGGCATGGCCACTGATTTAAATTCTCACGTGGCATAGCCACTAAGCACACGTGGCATGGCCACTGATTTAATTTCACACGTGGCATAGCCACTGGATAGGGTTTCACGTGGCAACGGCCACTAATTAAGGGTTCTCACGTGGCAACGGCCACCAATAGAGTTTCTCACGTGGCAACGGCCACCAATAGGGTTTCTCACGTGGCAACGGCCACCAATAGGGTTTCTCACGTGGCAACGGCCACCAAATAGGGTTTCACACGTGGCAACGACCACTAAGTATACGTGGCACAGCCACAGAATGGGTTATTCTCACTTTACCAGAACGGAGAAGAAATCGGGCTTACATGCTACTAGAGCAATGCCCGGTGTGTACTCAAAATTACACACCTAAGTCTTATCACACAAGACTGGTTTGCGTTCACGTAGAACTCATAATGGTTTTTCTCTCATAAAAGTCATTTGAAAATCGTTTTGTACTCAACACAAAACATAATAAAACCGAGTTCCAATCGGCAAAGCACGCACACATTTCTCAAATCTCGATATTGCCTTAACGTAGAGCCCAGTTATAAACTCATAAAAATATTGGGCTCCAACCGGCTATAAAAATCGTGTGCAATTGTATCTCAACACAACACTCAACATGCTTGTTTTATAAACCACAAATCATGCTAAAATAGTTTACAAATCACATACACAAATGGTTTAGATTTCCCTTACCTCTTTGCACCTCGTATAGTGCAATCGTTTTCCCCGTATCACGGACTAGCCTCGCATTCCACTCTGGAACTCCCGAGCTGTCCAAACGATGTTAAAACATCAATACTCAATTATCTCATAAACCACAATTCTCAAAAATCGAGCATAATTGCTCATAACACCACAAATCTCTCGATTCTCGTAACTCTACCCCAAACTACACTCTCATTCACAACATCTCAACGTTCTACATTTCTCATGCCAATTATCTATGCTAATTCACTACATTGTCTAAATTTCCATTTATAGCACAAATTCTCAAAATTGCCAAAATTTCCAAATATCATTACCACTCCAGCTACATTGCAATTTCATCAATCCCTAATCATTTTTCAGCTATCTCAACGCAATGCTAACAACTAACATCACCAAAATCACCTCAAATAGAAGGATCGAAGTTTAGAAATTACCCAAAACTTGTGGAGAGCTTATCTCTTGCCTCGATTCGATCCGTGTTTCGATTTCCAAGTATGTTGTTCTCCTTTTGATGAGGAACAACTTCCCTTCTTGCCACAACTTCTGATTTGGCCAGAAATGGGTGCTTTGGATGAGTGAGAAAGTTAGGTTTCGGTAAAAATGGGGGTTGGAAGAGAGAGAAAGTGAAATTGCAGGAGAAAAACAGGGGTTCCTTATATAGACTGGAGGTAGGAGATCGATCTGGCTTGAGATCGATCTGCTTTTGAATTTTTGGGACGATTTGGGGCAATTTATGCCTAGGAGATCGATCTGTCGAGGGGTGAGATCGATCTCTTTATGGCTTTATGAGATCGATCTGCTCCTTGAGGAGATTGATCTTCTCCCAAACAGAATCATTTGGAGATCGATCTCTTCCTCATGAGATCGATCTTCTCTCAAACAGAATCATAAGGAGATCGATCCTCTTCCATTGGAGATCGATCTGCTCCTCAAATTCTTCCTTCCTTCTCATTTTTAACTCACCAGATCGATCTCTCCTTCTCCCAGATCGATCTGCTCCTTAAATTCCTTCTTCCTTGTCATTTTTAACTCACCAGATCGATCTCTCCTTCTCCCAGATCGATCTGCCCTCATAGTTTCACATTTATTTTAACACTTAACATATAAATCTCCAATTATCATTCCCACAATTCACTTAGCTCAATAAATTACACTTCAAATTATTATTACATCAATAAAATATGTCTGAAATTCTCAGATCTCACATCCTCCCCACCTTAAAAGAATTTGGTCCTCCAAATTCAACTCAACTAGTTAAAGAGATGGGAGTATTTCTCCTTCATGAGACTCTTTAGTTCCCACGTTGCCTCTTCCCTTGAGTGATGTTTCCACAAAACTTTCACTAATGGGATGCTTTTGGTTCTCAGTACCTTCTCATTTCTATCGAGAATTCGGACGGGTTCCTCAGTGTAGCTCATGTCCTCCTGTATGTCCATCTCATCATACTCTATAACATGAGAAGGGTCCGAGTGGTACTGCCTCAACATAGACACATGAAAAACGTTGTGTATTCCGGACATCTGTGGGGGTAATGCTAATCTGTAAGCTACCTCTCCCACTCTCTCAAGAATCTCGAATAGTCCTATGTATCGAGGATTCAATTTTTCTTTCTTCCCAAATCGCACGATACCCTTACTCGGTGATACTCTCAGAAATACTGCATCACCAACATCAAACTCGAGTGGCCGTCTACGCACATCCGCGTAGCTTTTCTGTCTACTTTGTGCAGCCCGTAACCTCTCACATATGAGTTTTACACTCTGTACAGCTTGCTCAATAAGCTCGGGGGCATTTATCTTTCTGTCACCGACTTCTTCCCAAGCTATAGGGGATCAACACCTCCTACCATATAGAGCCTCAAAAGGTGCCATTCTAATACTTGCATGATAGCTGTTATTGTATGCAAACTCTGCTAGGGGCAGGTGATCATCCCATGATCCCTTAAAATCCATCGTACACGGCCTCAACATATCCTTCAGGGTCTGAATAGTCCTCTCTGACTGACCATCTGTTTGAGGATGATAGGCGGTACTAAAACTCAATCGAGATCCCATGGACTCCTGAAACTGGGTCCAAAATCTGGAAGTAAACCGAGAATCTCTATCAGAAGTAATACTCATTGGAGCCCTATGTAATCTAGCTATCTCACTAACATACAGCTCAGCTAAGGCATCCACAGTATCTGTGCTCTTGATGGCAAGAAAGTGGGCACTCTTGGTCAATCTATCCACTATAACCCATATAGCGTCATGACCTCTTCGGGTCCTCGGTAAACCCATAATAAAGTCCATAGTGACATGCTCCCATTTCCATGTAGGTACAGGTAAGGGCTGTAGTAGTCCTCCGAGCTTCCGATGCTCAGCTTTCTCTTGCTGGCATACTAAACACCTGGCCACGTACTCTGCCACGTCTCGCTTCATACCACTCCACCAATACACCTTTCTCAAGTATCGGTACATCTTAGTACTCCCTGGGTGCATGGTGTATCGCGAGCAGTGGGATTCTCTCAATATCTGTCTCTTTAGGGTATCATGTCCGGTACACAAATCCGTCCTCTGAATCTCAACAATCCATCCTCGCTGATGGTGAGGTCCGACTGCGAACTCTGCTCAGCTTGGCTAACCATATCTATCAATCTCTGATCACTGCGCTGCCCAGTTCTAATCTGATCCATGATCCGGGGCTCTATCCGCAGGCTAGCCAAAAATCCAATCTCTACCTCTTTAACTCTGATCCGAAGTTCGGCGAACTGCTCTAACAAATCCCATTTCCTGATCATCATAGCAGATATCATACTCTTCCTGCTCAGGGCATCAGCAACCACATTCGCCTTACCCGGATGATAAAGAATCTCGCAGTCATAATTCTTAAGGAGTTCCATCCATCTCCTTTGTCTCATGTTTACCTCTTTCTGATCAAAGAGATATCTCAAACTCTTGTGATCAGTGAAAATTTGGAATCTTTCCCCATATAAGTAGTGTCGCCAGATCTTCAAAGCAAATACCACAGCGGCTAACTCCAAATCATGCGTGGGGTAATTCCGCTCATGGTCTTTCAGCTGTCGCGATCCATATGCGACCACTCTTCCGTGCTGCATAAGCACACACCCCAATCCTTGGTGAGATGCATCACTATACACCGAAAATCCTCCTGATCCCTCAGGAATGGTTAACACAGGTGCCGCTGTCAACCTCCTCTTTAATTCCTGAAAACTGAGCTCACATTGATCAGTCCATATAAATGGAGTCTCTTTGCGCGTGAGCTTAGTCAAAGGGGCGGCAATCAGGGAAAATCCTTTCACAAATCTTCTGTAATACCCTGCCAAACCAAGGAAGCTTCGTACCTCAGTAACTGTCCTCGGTCTCTCCCAATTAAGCACAGCCTCCACCTTGCTTGGATCCACTGATACTCCTTCCTCTGAGACTATATGACCAAGGAAAGCTATCCGGTTCAGCCAAAACTCACACTTACTAAGCTTTCCGTATAATTGCTTATCTCGGAGTATCTGAAGCACTAACCACATCTGAAGCACTAACCACAAATGCTGTGCATGCTCCTCATACGACCGAGAGTATACCAGGATATCATCAATAAAGACTATCACAAATTTATCTAGATAATCTCTGAACACCTCGTTCATCAATCTCATAAATGCTGCAGGGGCGTTCGTCAATCCAAAGGACATCACCAGAAATTCGTAATGGCCATACCTCATCCTGAAGGCCGTCTTTGGAATATCTTCTTCCTTGATCCTCAATTGGTGATAGCCCGATCTCAAATCAATCTTAGAAAAGACTGATGCCCCTCTCAGCTGATCAAGTAGATCATCAATCCTGGGCAATGGGTATTTATTCTTCACCGTGGCTTTATTCAACAGCCGATAGTCTACGCATAATCTGAGGCTACCATCCTTCTTCTTGACAAATAAAATCGGTGCTCCCCACGGTGAAACGCTGGGCCTAATGAACCCTTGATCCAATAACTCCTGTAGTTGTTTCTTCAATTCCTCAAGTTCCACTAATGCCATCCTGTAGGGAGGTTTAGAGATCGGCTGAGTATCTGGTACCAAATCAATGGTAAACTCCAGCTCTCTCTCTGGTGGTAAACCTGGCAGTTCATCTGGGAAAACATCCGAAAATTCGCAAACCAAAGGTATATCCTCAATCCTCGGATGTTCCCGCTCATCGTCTGAGATGAGTGTCTCATAGCCTTCACATGAACAATCATATTTAATATTCTCCAAAATAATATTAAAATTCTCAAATTACTTACTAGAATTCCACATATTCATTTCCTCAATATCTCAATCGTACACTGTAAGGTTCAGGTAGGGAGAAAGTTACAACCTTAGTATAGCAATCTAAGCTCACTCGATTGGCTGCCAACCAATCCATTCCCAAAATTACATCGAACCCATGTATATTCAACATGATTAGATCTGCTAACATCCCTCTATCTCCCACCTCTATTTCACATCCTTTACAGATTAACTCAGTTCTCTGGGATTCACGCATAGGGGTATTTACATGTAGTATATATTCTAGAGGTTCAAACTTCAAGTTTAATCTACATGCAAAATGCTCAGAAATAAACGAATACGTGGATCCTGAATCAATCAACACATGAGCCTTATGATTACAGACAAAGAGTGTACCTCTTATAGTTTCTGCAGAAGTGTCAGCAGTCTCCTTATCTAGGGCAAACACATGTCCCTGGGTAACAGGTCTCTTTCTTTTCTCTGCAGCAGTGGCCCGTCTCGGGGGATTCACTCTCTGAGGCTGTTGTCTAGTAGGCTCCAATACATGTGGTTTCTGAGGTTGAGGGCAATCCTTTACCATGTGACCCATGTCTCCACATCTAAAACATCCATGGACCGACCCAGTACAACTTCCCTCATGCATTAAACCACAGTTTCTGCAAAATCTTGTCTCAGGCCTGACATCTCGAGGGGTCTCTCTAATGTTAGGGTACCCTCTGGGTCTCTCTAATCTGCCCTTCTGTACCTCAATCCTTCCTCTTCTGAAGGAACCTCTCCGAGCCTCTGTTTGGAAAAGTGCTGGCCTCTTGCCCTTATCTCTATTCACTACTCTGAGCTCATTCTGGGATTGTACCATCTCAATTCCTCTTTCAATCTCTTGTGCTCGTCTCAGAGCATCTCCAAACTCAGTAATACATAGCCCTATCAATCTATCTCTGATGACGGGCTTCAACCCATACACAAACTTCTCTGTGCGGAGCTCTTCACTCTTGAAGGTCTCTGGATCATACCTCAATAGTGCGGTGAATTGACTCTCGTAGTCTTCCACAAACATGTCGCCCTGTACCAAACTCAAAAACTCAGCTTGTTTCTTTCTCTGGGCGGCTCGTGGTACATATTGGGTCCTAAAGGCTGTCTGAAACTCTTCCCAACCAATCACATCATGGTGGGACATCAAAATACCCTGGGTAGTACCCCACCAATCTTGAGCTCTCCCCTTCAGCATATAGGCACTCATACTGACCCTCTCAGCATCGGTGCACCCCAAGAAATCAAATATAATTCTCAATTCCGTCAACCACTCCTCAGCCTCTATAGGATCCTTCTTTCCCCTAAATGCGGGTGAATTTATCCTCTGAAAATCCTTTAGTCGGACCATACTTCTGTCCTCAGGCTGAGTGACGGGAGGCACTGGGGGTATTGGAGGTCCTTGTGGTGGTGTAGGGGTAGTATCCGAGGCATTAACTCCAAAGTGTTGCGCGAATAACGCTGCCATCTGCTCAAAACCTTGCCTCACATCGGTCTCAATCCGATTAAATCGAGAGTTAGGACTCTCTGGTTGTGGGACAGGTGGCGGAGGGGACTCTGCCTGCCTTCTCGAACGACCTCGTCGTTTACTCATTCTCTATCTCAACTCGTCTCCTGCGCGTACATATTAGAATTGATTGAAATCTCAATCCTCAATTTCAGTTCATGACCAGACTATTACAGACACTTGGGATGTATTCTATTTCACTTAACCGACACTGACAGTACTAGACACCCTAAGTTCTGATACCAAGAAAACTCTGTCACGTCCCGAAAGTGCGGAAAATAGGGCTAATTTAAAACTTTTTACTCATTAATTCACATTTAAGGGTGCATTCCTGTGCAGTGTCATACATTATCGTATTTATCGTACCTCAGGATCTCATCACTAGAAATTATATAACATATCAAATACATTAGTCCATTTCAAGTTAATTAATCCTAATACATCCCATACAATGATATACATCAAGTGTCTGCAATTACAATAATTGTCTGGGTACATGAAAGATAAAATATACCTCAAATACAATATATATATGGCCTGGAGCTCGAGTCCTCCACTAGCCACTACTCCGTACGTCGCAGGGAGATCTTTTTTCACTTGAAGAACTCTGGGAGGGAAAGAAAACAGGGTGAGCTTCTAAATCGCTCAGTAAGGGGGGTAAGGGACTCATTTCATAAACCAAAATGCACATCACAAAATATTTATTTGTATGTGAAACTCATTTGAAAACCATAGCATGAAAGTACTCAAAACGACATTCTCATGTCTCAAATCATGTGAAAACATGAAGTAAAAAGGCTCAGTCTAGAGCAATAATAAGGCATGTGGAAATAACGCGATAAACGCTTTCTCAATGAACGTGATAAAATCGCTGAAATAGTAATGCATGTGGCACAGCCACTAAACACACGTGGCATAGCCACTGATTTAAATTCACACGTGGCATAGCCACTAAACACACGTGGCATGGCCACTGATTTAAATTCTCACGTGGCATAGCCACTAAGCACACTTGGCATGGCCACTGATTTAATTTCACATGTGGCATAGCCACTGGATAGGGTTTCACGTGGCAACAGCCACTAATTAGGGGTTCTCACGTGGCAACTGCCACCAATAGGGTTTCTCACGTGGCAACGGCCACCAATAGGGTTTCTCACGTGGCAACGGCCACCAAATAGGGTTTCACACGTGGCAACGGCCACTAAGTATACGTGGCACAGCCACAGAATGGGTTATTCTCACGTTACCAAAATGGAGAAGAAATCGGGCTTACATGCTACCAGAGCAATGCCCGGTGTGTACTCAAAATTACACACCTAAGTCTTATCACACAAGACTGGTTTGCCTTCACGTAGAACTCATAATGGTTTTTCTCTCATAAAACTCATTTGAAAATCGTTTTGTACTCAACACAAAACATAGTAAAATCGAGTTTCAACCGGCAAAGCACGCACACATTTCTCAAATCTCGATATTGCCTTAACGTAGAGCCCAGTTATAAACTCATAAAAACATTGGGCTCCAACCAGCTATAAAAATCGTGTGCAATTGTATCTCAACACAACACTCAACATGTTTGTTTTATAAACCACAAATCATGCTAAAATAGTTTACAAATCACATACACAAATGGTTTAGATTTCCCTTACCTCTTTGCACCTCGTATAGTGCAATTGTTTCCCCCGTATCACGGACTAGCCTCGCATTCCACTCTGGAACTCCCGAGCTGTCCAAACGATGTTAAAACATCAATACTTAATTATCTCATAAACCTCAATTCTCAAAAATCGAGCATAATTGCTCATAACACCACAAATCTCTCGATTCTCGTAACTCTACCCCAAACTATACTCTCATTCACAACATCTCAACGTTCTACATTTCTAATGCCAATTATCTATGCTAATTCACCACATTGTTTAAATTTTCATTTATAGCACAAATTCTCAAAATTGCCAAAATTTCCAAATATCATTTCCACTCCAACCACATTGCAATTTCATCAATCCCTAATCATTTTTCAGCTATCTCAACGCAATGCTAACAACTAACATCACCAAAATCACCTCAAATAGAAGGATCGAAGTTTAGAAATTACCAAAAACTTATGGAGAGCTTATCTCTTGCCTCGATTCGATCCGTGTTTCGATTTCCAAGTATGTTGTTCTCCTTTTGATGAGAAACAACTTCCCTTCTTGCCACAACTTCTGATTTGGCCGGAAATGGGTGCTTTGGATGAGTGAGAAAGTTAGGTTTCGGTAAAAATGGGGGTTGGAAGAGAGAGAAAGTGAAATTGCAGGAGAAAAACAGGGGTTCCTTATATAGACTGGAGGTAGGAGATCGATCTGGCTCTTGAGGAGATCGATCTGCGTTTGAATTTTTGGGACGATTTGGGGCAATTTATGCCTAGGAGATCGATCTGTCGAGGGGTGAGATCGATCTCTTTATGGCTTTATGAGATCGATCTGCTCCTTGAGGAGATCGATCTTCTCCCAAACAGAATCATTTGGAGATCGATCTTCTCTCAAACAGAATCATAAGGAGATCGATCCTTTTCCATTGGAGATCGATCTGCTCCTCAAATTCTTCCTTCCTTCTCATTTTTAACTCACCAGATCGATCTCTCCTTCTCCCAGATCGATCTACTCCTTAAATTCCTTCTTCCTTGTCATTTTTAACTCACCAGATCGATCTCTTCTTCTCCCAGATCGATCTGTCCTCATAGTTTCACATTTATTTTAACACTTAACATATAAATCTCCAATTATCATTCCCACAATTCACTTAGCTCAATAAATTACACTTCAAATTATTATTACATCAATAAAATATGTCTGAAATTCTCAGATCTCACAATTTTCCCTTAATGGGCCTTAAAAATCTTTAATGGGTCTTAATCCATATTAAGCCCGTTTTTCACTTATTATTTCCCTTTATTAGGGTCTATTGACTCATTGGGCCTATCAATACCCATTGGGCTTTATTCCAAGCTCTTTGGATAGCCCATATATCATTTACGACATTTAATTCAAAATTTCGAATATAATTCACTAAATACGAAATTTAATCCGAAATGCGTAAAATAAATCTTAAATACGCAATAATAACATAATTTATCGTAAATGAACATTACTTACCCGAGAATATGCGATGGTACGCAAATCGAAGTTTGATCGGGCTTCCGTTCAAAATTTATCGTCGAACTGCACAATTTATTATATTTAACTCCGGGTCAATTTTCGATTAAATATAATTTAAATAAATTCATCGAAAATCAAATCGGTCACTTTTGACCTCGTATCGACTTACCCGAAGTCCGGTGAAATCCCAAAAATTTTCCTTTTCCTTTTTCTTTCTTTTTCCTCTTTTTTCCCTTTTTCTCCTTGGCTGAACCGGTCCGGTCCGATTCAGCGCAGAACCTTCTCCCCTGAACCGTCGACCGGTTCAGGCATCCTTTAGTCGTGCCGGCGTATTTCGGTCGGTTCCCGACGCATCACCACCGCCGTTCGGCTCGCCTAAGCCTGGGCAACACTCGTTTGGGCTCGATCGGGACCAAGCATCGCCGGTGGCCGTCGAATCTCTTCTTTTCCTCCGCGGCTTCTCCTCTTCGATTCGCCGACGTCCGGCGTCGGTGGATGGAGTGACCGGTGCCGATGGGTGAGCACGGTCCTCCTCTTCCTTTTTCGACCTCTGTCCTAGCCGTGGGGTCGCCGGTGGTGGCCGTCCGGTGATCTTCTCCCTCGGGTCGGCTTCCACGCGGTTTCTCTCCATTTTTTCTCTCTCCCCGCGTCCCAATTTCAGATTTCCCTCTTTTTTTTCTTTTATTTATAATATATTTTTATTATTATTTTATTATAAAATAATAATAAAAATCCCATAAATATCCCAAAAATATCTAAAAATATCATATTAAATTCATTTAATTCGTAAATGAATTTATCAGTCCGATTTTACCTTTTCGATATATTTTTTCACTATTTTTGGGCTCATTTTTCGAGGCACAAATTTTGATAAATTCTAATAAATTTATATCTTGATCAATTGGGCTCGAAATTAAATATTTTCCTCGATTTTGATCAAGATTCCTCAATTTCATATTTTTAATGAAATTATCTTATCGAAATTATATCGAATGTCAGTCATTTGACCGTTTTACCCCTGCACTTGTTCGGGAATTAACTTAACCCTTATCTCGCTGTTATGTAGCTTACATGCATTTTTAATTTATCAAATTGTCGATTGCATGTTAGTAAATACTCTTCTTATGATTCAACTATAATTACATAGTGTTCATACACATAGGAATCATAAGGTACAAGCTACAAAGATCTGGGTCTGACAATTCGTGTGAACTTCGAAAGGCAACTGAAAATCTGGCACTCTTAACACTAGCTCGGATGTTATTGCCTTCTTGATTTCTTGGAATGCTCGTTCACAATCATTAGACCACTCTCACTTCTTATCCTTTTTCAGAATATTTGTAAAAGGACTTACCATCTTGCTATAACCCTTGATGAATCGTCTGTAATAATTGGCTAGTCCTAAGAATGATTGCAATTTTGTGACCTTTGTGGGGGCCTGCCACTCAAGAATGGCCTGGATCTTTCTCTCTTCCATGCAGATTTGCCCGTTACTAACTTTATGGCCTAGAAATATGATTTCCCGCTGGTAAAACTCAAACTTCTCATTTTTCACGTACAGAGAGTGCTTTTTTAGGGTTTCAAACACCAACCTAAGGTGCTCCACATGTTCTACTAGCGACCGGTTATACACCACAATGTCATCTAAGTACACTACAACAAACTGGTCCAAGTACTCATAAAACACATTGTTCATCAGGTTGTAAAATGTTGTTGGTGCATTAGTTAGACCGAATGACATAACTAAAAATTCAAATGAGCTGTACCTCATCACGTAAGCCATTTTGTGTTCATCACCTTCGGTAATCCTTACTTGCCAATAACCCGATCTCAGGTCTAACTTTGTAAAATATGCCGCCTTAGATAACCGGTCAAATAAGTCAGTGACATTTGGAACAAGATACTTGTTCTTAACCGTCGCCTTATTCAAGGCTCGATAATCAACACATATCCGTAGTGTGTCATCCTATTTTCTTTGGAACAAAATTGGGGCTCCATACGACGCCTTCGATGGTTGGATGTATCCCGCCTCCAACAACTCACCAAGTTATTTTCTCAACTCTGCTAATTCCAATGACCCATCTTGTAGAGTGCTTGTGCAGTTGGTCTAGTTCCTGGTTCCAATTCGATCTTATGATCAATAGAGCGCCTAGGTGATAACGCCTTGGGTAATTCAGGGGGCATCATGTCACTGTAATCATCCAGCACCGTTGCTATCTTATCAAGTACCTCGACAACCCTATCTTGTTTCACCTTAACCAAGGCAACAAGCATGGTTGTCTCCCCCTTCCTTAACCCATTATTCACCTGTGAAGCAGACTACAGCAATGGCTTCGTAGTGCTTTGTGCCCTCTCCGTCGGAACAAAGTTTGGACATGCTTCGTCAAAGATCATTAATCCACTAAGATGTGGAATAACAAATGCCTTCGCTTGCACGAAAATTCAATGCCCATGATTACATCAAAGTCATCAATAAGCAAAGCCAGGAACTTACAATCTTGTTGCTATTCCCGATCTTCACCGATGCGGTAGCCGTTCTTTGGATACCCTGAGCTTTTGAATTAACTGTCTTCACCTGATTATTACACCTCGTGACCTTTAGGCCAAGATGATCAAATGTGCTCAACGAGACAAAGTTGTTGGTCGCACCTATATCAAGCATAACTGGAATCGGCCTTCTATTCACCTCAGCTTTCACATACATCAGTCCCTTTTGAGGAGCTTGTTGCTCAGTCTGGATTGCATTGAGCAACTGCATAGGGGTAACTCATTGACACTCTTCATCGGTATCCTCCTTACACATGAGGGTCGTTAGCTTGGTCCTTTTGGGGCAATCTCGGGCCTTATGATTCCCATTACACAAGAAACAACTCCAATGTCCCTTGCTTTGGGGTAGATCTGGTCCCTTATGCTTAGAAGACTCAGCATTGTCCTTATTTTTATGGTGCTTCTTCCAGTCCTTCTTACCTTTCCCTTTATTGCCATAAAGATTGTTCTTCTTCTTTTCCCTAGTATTCGAAAAGAAAAGCTAGTTTGTAGTCCACCAAACTGTCAACAGCCGCAATTGCCTGAGGCAGGTTCTTGATATTCTGCCTACGTAACTCAGCCTGAGCCCATGGCTGAAGTGTCACGACCCAACTATCCAAAAATCAGAGTGAATTTTTCGCGTTTTTGTTTATTTTCTTACTTAATTCTTACCTGTCCTCGAATCGTGACCAACACTCCACTACTAATTGGGCTGTGCGTCAATGCCAGTCCCACCATACATCTACCCCAGTACTTATTTCTTCTCCAGTCATTTATAGTTGTTATGTTATTTATACATCCCCTAAAGTTACTTACAAACATGTTACTGTGCTATGCTTATGTAGATACAATAAGTACAAGTGTATATACCTTATGTTGATGGGCAGCAGCGGATATCCGGAATGCAGTACTGAGTCGCCTCAACTTCAACTGGAGATCATCTGTGGGAGAAAATGAAAGGGGTGAGCACATCAAGCTCAGTAAGGCAATCCTACGAACAAGTAGGTAACCATACTACCTACATGAACGTGGTGCCATGCATAAACCACCCTTTCTCCACACATTTTAAAACATATGATATGATGTTGTGATGTTATGTAAATCCAGTTGCACGGAAAACTCAACATGCAATTATTTTAAATCATTTCTTTCTCTTTAAAAATTTCACAATGAAGTCAGGACTCGACCCCTCCTTCGGGTGATCCTGACTCCCACAAAACCATGGAAATAGAATTTCTCAAAAGCATCGGTATCGAAAACATACGTATATATATACAAGATACGAGACTAGGCAATACTGTATATCGGTAATAACCAGGACTGGCCAATATGTCCTCGTGAGTCCTCTAGCTTCACGGATCCCAGTGTGCGAGGTCTCACCCTGATCGGGAACTGCCCGGGAGGTGGGTCAATCCAACCCGTCAGTCTTATCCGATCTCACGCATCCGTCGATGCCGTATCCGAAGATACCCCGTATCACGAAGATACCGTATCACAAAGATACCCCGTATCACAAAGATACCGTATCCGAAGATACTCTGTATCACAAAGATACCGTATCCGAAGATACCCCACGGTACATCGTACTCCATGCTACTTGCACGGTACATCGTACTCCATGGACCCATATCACTCTAGGTACTCCAGCCCAATTGGCCTGCTTCCCACAGAGGTTTTCATAACTCAATACTCGTTGCCATGTCTCAAAATGCACGTGCGAGCCTATTAAATCGGTGACACACAGTCTACCCGATGCTCCAAGCACGGCTCATTGTATGTTCTCTTAAGAATCAGTGCGAGCGATGCTCAGCACTCTCATCAAATCCAGTAAACTTGGCAGAGCCCGCTTTACATCTTCACAAGGCCGCCAACCTCATCCCTCACTCTCACCCTACTTAAGAGGTCTATTGAGCCTGTTGGGCCTTTTGGCTGACTCCAAGGGCAGACAGCGCTACTCCACAAATCCAGTAAAACTAGTGCGAGCTAGGCTCAGCACTCTGTATATAAATTGTATGAAAATCTTATAAAATCTGGTGCGAGTTAAACTCCCGCACCCTGTCATGAAAATCATGTAAAATCTGGTGCGAGTTAGACTCTAGCACCATGTCACGCAAAAGCATGTGAAATCTGGTGCGAGTTATACTCTAGCACCTATGCATGTAAAACTCTAGTGCGAGCTCTCGCTCTAGCACTAATGCATGCATCACACAAGTCAAACATCGTGCGAGCTGAGCTCTAGCACGTCACATGTAAATAAAAACATGTAGGCGGCTCGGTTATTTCCAAATAGTTTTTACAGAAATCACATCAGTTAAGATATGCAATGCTATGCATTTTCTTTCAAGGTGAGCCAGCCTACTCATGCATGCGTTGAAATACCTCCAGAACGAGCAGGAACCTCTTGTTCTTGCTCCTCCCAATTTTTCCTAAATTTTTTTAGAATTTTACCCTTAGCAAGGGTATTTTAGTAATTTTGCCCATACGGGGCACTAAAATTGTTTTTCGACCTCTAGACCCTTCAATTAGTTTTAAAGGACTGCATATGAATGTAAAATTGCGTACTGTTACCTCTAGCAGTCCGCAGAATTCCCTTACCTCGATTCTCGTCGAGTCTGACCTTTTTCTTTTCCCTTGTCGTCTCGTCGCGCAGTCCGATATGCTCCCAATCAGACGCCCGGAACTGCGTATTAATATTCCTCAGGTCAGATATTATACAATTTAATTGTATTTAATACTTTTCTGGGCTTAATTTAAATCGCTGGGCCCATTTTCCCCTATTGGGCCCGATTGCACCTTAATGGGCCTTAATCGGCCTTAAGCCCGTTTTCCACTTAGTTTTCTCTTTATCGAGGCCTATTGGGCTCATTGGGCCCACCAATAATTTATTGGGCCTCGTCCTAGCTCTCGAATAGCTAAATTCACTATTTACGGCAATTATCTAAATTTCCATAATTTAATTCAATTTATGCGGAATTTAAATCAATATCACGCATAACGAGGTAATTGTCGTAAATAGGGATCACTTACCCGAGATTCCATGCTAGTCCTCAAATCGAGACTGTCTCGAGCCCTCTGTGGATGCCAATCGTCGAGCTACACAATTAATTACATTTTCGGGTAAACTTTTTGGTCGAAATTTAATTAAATAAAATATTCCAAATTTAAATCGGGTCAATTTGACCGCTTATCGACTTACCCGAAGCTCGATTGCATCACCGGAATTTTCCCCAATTTTTTTCCTCTTTTTCCTTTTCCCTTTTTCTCCCTTTTTTCCCCTCTTTTTGGCTGAACCGGTTCAGTCCGGTTCGGACCGGTTCAGACCGCCGGTTCACCCCGGTTCGACCGGTTCACAGCCGGTTCGCCCCTTTTCCGGCCGGTTCTCCGCCGGCTTCCACCGCCATCAGCTCCGCAAGGCTGTCCGCAGCTTGAATCTGGGCTCGGCTTTGCCCAAGGCCGCCGGAACGCCTCCGGTTCGGCCTCTTCTCCTCTTCGCCGTCGGACCCGTCTCCCTCTTTTGGTCGTCGCCGCTGATTCCGGCCGTCTCGTCGGCTGCCACCGGTGCCAAAAGCACCGCCGTCGACTGGGCTCTCCAAATCGGGCCTTGGTTCCGGTCGGATCGCCGCCGTTCGCCGCCGGTGGCCTTCTCTTTCCCGCGGCCTTTCTCTCCTCCGATCGGCTTCCTCCGGCGTCGGTAGGCTGCACCGCCGGTGCCATTGAGATCACCGGCCTCCCCTCTTTCTTTTTCGGCCCTTGGTCGAGCCTTTGGCCGCCGGACGGTGGTCGGCCTTCTTCGGTCTTCTCAGTTCCGTTTTCTTCTCTCTCTCCCCGAAACTTTCGTTTTCTTCAGCCTTTCTCTCTCTTTTTTTTTTGTTTCAATTCTTTTTTCTTTTTTTTTGTTTTATTATCTTATTTAACAATTTATTTTTATTTATTAAAATACACTAAAAATACCAAAATATCCCTTAAAATTATTATTTTTATTTTAATTCAATTTATTTAATTTTATTTAATTTATTTATTATATTTTAACCTCTTTTTCGGGTATAATTTCTTGATTATTTTCGGGATTATTTTTCCAAACTAAAAATCCCGATTAATTCCCATAAATTAATATCTTGATCAATTTAATCCGAAATAATTTTATTTCACTTTTATTGACCAAGATTTCTTAAATCCATATCTTAATTAATTTTCTTTATCGAAATTATACCGGCTTTCGGTCTTTTGACCATTTTGCCCTTACACGTGTCCGGGATAGGTAGTGATGTCTAACAGACAAATCGGACTCTAATTGATAATCTGAGTCCTTCCATGAACTTTCAGACATCTCGACTCTCACTGTTTATCGTGTCCGAGTCACATCTGCCCAGGAATATAAACTGAGTATTATACTCGTCAATCAACATGTTCCTCTGGGTCAGAGTAAATAATGTTATTTGTAATTTTCTTTTAAACACTGTCCGGGATATTCTGTCACCGGAATACATCTGAAATTATTTTTCATGTCCATTCTGGATGTCGAAATCTTCAAATGGGTCGAGCGAACTTTCATCAATGTTCCGACTCGCCCTCATACATACCCTGAGCAATTAGCTCGCAAAATATTCTCCACACTCCGCTCCAACCTCGCGAAGCGTATCTCAATACTGTCTGATCTCTCTGTCAGACTCTATCCGATCTCTTTGTCAGACTCTGTCCGATCTCTCTGTTGGACTCTGTGGGGCATGATCAACCAGCCTCCACGTCAATCTCATCTCAAGTCTCATGTGGCGACTCAGTACAACTCATGGGCCTACCTCAACGGCCTTGAGCTCGTGTACTCGCCTCTCAACCATAGCGGCTATCAGTCAATGAGTCTGTTCTTGCATTTAAAACCAAATTCTTAGCTGCACATCCATCTCGATATACACAACTGTATCTAAGCAATGCACAGTACATGGGGATGTAAACTTTCTTAACCACTAACACCGACTCATATCAGGCCAACTCAGCTCTGATACCATTAAACCTGTCACGACCCGAATTACCTAAAAATCAGAGTAAATTTTTTGTTTTTTTCATTTATTATTTAATTCTTAACTTTCTCTCGTCGTGACCATCCTACAACACAGTTGGGCTATGATTCGGTGTTAGTCACCTCACACTATTTAACATTTCATTCCCATAATCATATATCAGAGTCTACTATCCTTTTGACTTTAAATAAATACATACCCAATGGTATTTACATGACTCTACATCCCCGACATCATATCCATTTACAGTACTGTGCATTACATATTTAGATACAAAACCATACAAATGTGTATACCTGTCTCTCGATGGGTAGCAGCAAGCAGCGGATATTAAGCATGCAAGTCCTCAGCCGCTCAATAATTATTACAAGTGCTCTGAAAAGATGGGAAAATAAGGGGGGTGAGCAAACCACACGCTCAGTAAGGCAATTATGCAAGTAAGTAGATAGCTCCACTATCTACATGCTCATAATGCCATGCCCTTAAATCCATTTCTTTTCATTTAAAATTACACGCACAAAGTCATGCATATTCAATGCCATAGTTTATCCAAAACTATTTGTGCATATATAAATCATGTAACTCATGCATTCAAAGCATTTTATGTGACATCATTAAATCATATTAAGCATGAATTTAATCAAGATCATGCAGTCTTTCATGTCATGTAAGACAATTCAAGGTTTTCAAATGAAAGCATGGAAAACACATCATGCCACTGCATTTAAATCAATTCATTTAAAACGCAGTATAAAATAACCCCTCTGGGTCAATCATCTCAAAACTCATAAAACAATTTGTTATATTTCATTATAAAACTTGAGTTATAAAACCACCCTTCTTTCAGGGTCACATATCATAAAATCATCTGAAATCATCAAATCATCAAATCGGGGGCCTGACCCCTCCTTCGGGTCTACCCTGGTCTAACAGACCACAAGTTATATCATGTGAGACAATCAGGTAATTAACAGTAACATCGAGGACTATGGCCATATCCTAGTGATCCCTGGCAACACGGTACCTAGTGTGCGGGGTATCACACCTGAAACGGGAGGTGGGTCGTCCTACCCGCCAGAACAGCATAACACCAGGATTGCGAGGGCAAGGCTTGCTGCCTCGTGGCTAATGCCACTCCACTCCAACAATCCCCACGGTACAGCGTACTCCGCGTGACATACACGGTACAAAGTACTCCGTGAACCCAAGCTCAGTCAGGGGTGCCTGTAATAGGTCTTATCCACCCATATCATCTGTCTCAGAATGCACGTGTGAGCATATCATCTCACTGTGACACACAGTCTACAGGAGGCTCCAACACGGCTATATGCATGTAATATAAATCCCTGTGCGAGCGAAACTCAAGCACGGCTCCATGCATATTCATGATATCTGAAAATCTCGTGCGAGCGAAGCTCTAGCACGGTTTCATAAAAATCAGTGAAATCTGCGTACGAGCAGCGCTCAAGTACGACTTAAACTGATTATAATTTCATGTAAATTCCACGTACGAGCAACGCTCTAGTACGGATATGTATATAAATTCAGTGAAAACCTCGTACGAGAAAAACTCCAGTACGACATTCAAATGAATTATGAAAACCATATAAAACTTTGTGCGAGCAACGCTCCAGCACAAATGAATGCTCAAGTAAATCAAATCTCGTGCGAGTTATACTCCAGCACGGCTTTATGCATAACTAAATCAAATCTCGTGCGAGTTTCACTCCAGCACGGCTTTTATGCATAATTAAATCAAAACAGGATGCGAGCTAAGCTCCAGCATCTCTCATGCATGTCAAATCATTAAAAGTAGTGCGAGTAATCGCTCCAGCACTATTTTATGCATACCACGTCAAAACAAATCAAAACATGTCAAAACATGTCAAAACAGAGTGCGAGCTAGGCTCCAGCAGCTCTCATTTCACAATATTAAAAATCAGTGCGAGCACCATGCTCTAGCACATTTCATGCATATGATGTCACAAGTCGGTGCGAGCAACTGCTCAAGCACATTTATGCACATTCACAAACGCAGATATAGTGCGAACTACGTGTCGACACTATCTGTTTCCATATAAACTTGATAGTTGGCCTCTTTTCCAAAGAAATTTCATTTAAATATTAATAACACCTACGTAGTGTTATTTTGTGAAATTCATGCATTTACTGGCCAATCTATCGCTTTACTTTGATTAAAATCAAGAAAATTCCTTAATCATAAAAATCCTTAAATCATGCATTCCATGCATGTCATGCTTTCATCATCCTTAGGTGAACTTCCCTCAATAGGGGTAAAATAGACATTTCACCTATTTCGATCCTTAAAAATTATTTAAACCACTTTTAGGATCATTTTACAATAATCGTGTATACATACATAATCAGTGTATACAAAATCTATTAAAATATGCGTAGCTACCTCTAGCTACTCACACAATTCCCTTACCTCATTTATCTGTACAGTCTGACCTTTACATCGATGTCTCGTCACGCAGTCCGATTTGCTCCGAATCCAAATCAAATCTCCGGCACTGCGGATAAATGTTCATCAGGTCAAATACAATACAATTAATTGTATTTCTTAATTTTCTGGGCTTAATTTAAATCATTGGGCCCGTTTACCCATATTGGGCCCGATTGTACCATAATGGGTCATAATCGGCCTTAAGCCCGTTTACCACACTTTATCGAGGCCTATTGAGCTCATTGGACCCATCAATATTTATTTAGTCTCGTTCTAAATTCTAAGATAGCTTATGAATTATTTACGACAATTTATCCCAATTTCTATAATTTAATTCATTTATACGGAAATTAAATCCGTAATTCATGCGTTAAATATCAATCACGCATAACGATATAAAATTGTCGTAAATAAGGGTCACATACCCGTTATTCCATGATCGTACACAAATCGAGGCTGTCTCGAGCTCTCAGTGGATGCCAATTGTCGAGCTACACAATTAAATATATTTTCGGGTAAACTTTCAGTCGATTATTTATCAAATTAAATATTCTAAAAATTAAATCGGTCAATTTGACCGCTTACCGACTTACCCGAAGCTCGATTGCATCACAGGAATTTTCCCCAATTTTTTTCTCTTTTTCTTTTTCCCTTTTTCTTCCTTTTTTCCCTCTCTTTTTGGCTGAACCGGTCCGGTCCGGTTCAACCCGGTTCGGACCGCCGGTTCGGTCTGGTCCGGTTCGGCCGGTTCTGTCCGGTTCGGCCGGTCCAATCTCCCTTTGGTCGTGCCGGCGCCGTCCGGCCGGTTCCCGGCATGATTTCGGTGCCAATCGGCGCGCAATCGTCTGGGCTCCCTAAATCGGGCCTCAGCTGGGGTCGAATCAGCCCCATCGCCGGCGAATCGGGGTTCTCTCCCCCGCGGTCTTCTCCTCCGTTTCCGACGTTTTCCGGCCACCTCGCCGCGCGTCTGGGCTGCTGGAGGTTCGCCCGGTGCTGGGCTGCGCTCGCCGGTCCTCACCGGCCCCTAGATCCCGCCGGTGGTGGCTCGCCGGTGGATTCCTCTTCGGGTTCGCCTTTCGCCCCATTTGCTTCGCGTTTTCTCTGTTTCTTCAGATTTCGTTTCTGTTTTGTTTTTTTTTTTGTTTTTTTTTTTGTTTTGTTTTTTTTTTATTTTTTTTATTTTTATTTTTATTTTTTTTTTTATAATTAACTTTTAATATTATTTTATTCAATAAAATAATATTAAAATGCATAAATATCCTTAAAAATTATATTTAATTCATTTAATCTGTAAATAATTTTCTCAGTCCGATTTTACCTTTTCGGTATATTTTTCGATTATTTTCGGGATTATTTTTCAATACAAAAATCCCAGTTTATTCCAATAAATTCATATCTTGATCAATTTAACCCGAAATTTAATTATTTCTTCGTTATTGATCAAGATTTCTCATTCTCATATTTTTAATTAAATTTTTTTATCCCGATTAATACCGAATTTTGGTCTTTTGACCATTTTGCCCTTGCACGTATTCGGGAATACCATTTAAGTCCTTTTGCATTTTTAAATGCACTCGAAAATATCGGGTCTTACAATCTCCCCCACTTAAGAAATTTGGTCCTCCAAATTAGAACCAAGTAATATGAGTCCATAACAACTCCGGGTATGTCTATCGCATCATATACTGTCATCCTCAAGTGACCTTCTCCGGAGTGTAATACTACCATCATACTTAACTAGGGAGATCATCTTAACCCTAAACACTTTCTCTTTCCGTTTAGTGCCCGAATCAATTTCTCCAATCATACGTTATATTTTCATTGAGCTAAACCGTTGGAGTTCATATCCGATCACATATATCGGATCCGGATATTATTTCTTAAGCATCAAAAGATAGGACACATTGTGGATGCCTGTTTATTCAAGTGGTAATACCAACCTACAGGTCTTACCTCCAACTTGTCCAATATCTCTATCTGAATGTCATCATTTCCTTAAGACAAGTAACTGCCAATAATACTAATTCACTCTCGGTGAATTCCAATAGTTTCTGTCTCTTGTCAGCATAGCTTTTCTATCTGCTCTGAGGTGTTCTTAATCTCTCATAAATCAACTGAACATCCTCAGAGGTTTGTCTTACCAATTCGGGAATAATTTTCTATCTGTCACCCACTTCTCTTATCCAAGTCAGGGAACAACTCCCTACGGCCATACAATGCCTCATAAAAATCATCCCAATACTCAAGTGACAACTGTCATTACTGGCGAATTTGATTTGTAACGACTGATCATCCCAGGAGCTCATAAAATCAATGGCACACGCTCTCATCACATCCTCCAGAACCTGTACAGTCCTCTCTGACTGACCATCTGTATGAGGATGGAGCTGTGCTAACACACAATCAGGGTCCCATAGCTTCCTGAAAACATTCCCCCAAGTGGGAAGTGAAGCGGGAATCCCTATCTGATACCATGCTCACTGGAACGCTACACAATGTTTCACAATATTCCACACACATAAATCCGCCTATACACTTAGAGTATCTAGGGATTTTCATAACCAGAAGGTGGGTAACTAAATCAATCTATCAACTATCACCTAGATAGCCTCGTGATTCATTCGGGTCCTCTGTAACCCATCACGAAATCCATGGTAACTTGTTCCCATTTCCGTGTCAATATAGGTAGAGACTGCAATGACCCTGCAACTTCTTTTACTCTACCTTACTCTGCTGACATACGAGACACTTTTCCGCAATTCTCTACAATATCTCTTTTCATATCTGACCACCAATACCCTTTTCAGAGGTTCTGATATATTTATTATTTCTCGGATGCACTGTATATCCCGAAGAGTGAGCTTCTGACAATACTACTATCTCATCAACTGTGGTCATGGGGAGCACTTATACTTTCTCTGAACCTCTGTAAGTCATCATCATACACTGTGAACTCTGTCACTACACCCTTCTGAATCTAACCCACACTATCGACACCATGCCGATTATCACGCTAAGCCTGGCAAATCCGGTCACACAAATCCGGTTCTATCCTCAGGCTAACTGTCACACAATCACCGTCATCAACAGAAGGGATCACATCACTACTGAGGCTCAAACTGCTCTAGCAGCTCACGCTCCCTGACCATCATATGTAATACCATCCCGAGGCTCTTTCTGTTTAAAGCATCAGCCTTTACATTAGCCTTTCTTGGGTGGTACAATATTCACAATCATAATCCTTAGAAGCTCTAACCCTCTTGGTTATCTCATATTCTACTCTTTCTGTGAAAACAGATATTCGGGGCTTTTACGATCAGTGCATACCCGAAATTTCTTACCATATAAGTGGTGAAGCCATACTTTCAGTGTAATCGCTACGGCTGCCAACTCTAAATCATGGGTCAGATAGTTTCTCTCATGATCCTTGAACTATTTGGATCTATAAATGACTATCTTCCCATTTTACATCAATACACAGCCCAATCCTTATTTGGAGGTATCCATACACACTGAAACCTCTTGAGCTGTTGGTTATAGTGAGAATACTTATGGTGGTCAGTTCATTACTCCAATATACCAAAACTCATTGAAGCCATTTTCATACTTATCATACTACTCGTATGAAATCTTTTCCCGAAATGAAATGTGTCAACTGAGTAGCCAATTTTGAGAAACTCTCAACACCTCGTCTGTAAGACAGTTTCCTGTTGCTACTCAAGCTCTTCCCTGGACTTCGAATACATCAAAATATCATCACTAAAGAGGACAACCAATCGGTCCAGGTAAGCTTTAAATACCTCATCGTAATTGAGTTCCACTCAATACTTCATTCACTCATATCCTTGACCTATGCACGTATAAACGTACAATGTCATTTCGAAATCGCTTTCGTTCAGGATACTAATTCGCGTCGTTTCCTTTTTCTTATATTAACGGCTTTTATAAAATTTTAATTTTAAACTTTCATGATTAATGAATTTCTATATTTCTTTATCGTACCAGCAAAGGTACCCAAATTTTAAATGTATATATAGCGACTACGACTTTCGATTTCAATTTATAAGTTATGTGTGCGCTTCTAGACGCTGTCAAATCTTCAGGCAGAGAGATATTTTGAAATACCTTTATTAGCCCTCAGACTTGACTACATATCGCTTAATCCAAATTACTTTGCATATCAAGGATATCCTTACCTTGCATACGTCTCTTATTCCAATATATCTCCTTTTATATATCACTTGTGACAAACTCTTTCCTTACTTGTCAAGTTACAATACACTTTTCAGTGATATTTTCTCCCCTATTTTCAACTTACAATCCCTATACCCATATTCAGTTAGTGAAAATCAACTAACTATCATCCTCTTCATGCTTAAAGGTATAGGCTTCACATTTTTTTCACTAACTTATAAGCAACTGAAGGCGGTATGAATAAATGCGTGGCACCAGGATCAATTAAAATAATTATTTCATTATTCACAACCAGTGTGGTATCTTCCACCACATCCTATGAAACATCAATAGTGTCCTGGTCCAAGGCATACACTCGCCTTCATCCAACATCTGATTTTCGTGATAACTACCACACATCTTACACTGTTCACACTGCTACTCTGTTATACTGTTACGTAGCAGGTCGGGGTCCTCGAATCACAATACCCCTCAATAGTGTTGAAATTAAATACACTGGGGCCTCCAATCATCTTACCCCGTGACTCATCAACTCTCTGCTTTTACCAAACTACCTTTTTCCCGTTCTGACATTCTTGTCATCCTCTATTCTCTTTTTGTCTCAATTTCAGCCTTTACTACCTTTCTCAATCTCAGAGGCGCGCAATTTATAATCTTATTTACACAACTGTAGTCTGCGCACTGCCTCGGCATAGGTAGTGATGTCTAACAGACAAATCGGACTCTAATTGATAATCTGAGTCCTTCCATGAACTTTCAGACATCTCGACTCTCACTGTTTATCGTGTCCGAGTCACATCTGCCCAGGAATATAAACTGAGTATTATACTCGTCAATCAACATGTTCCTCTGGGTCAGAGTAAATAATGTTATTTGTAATTTTCTTTTAAACACTGTCCGGGATATTCTGTCACCGGAATACATCTGAAATTATTTTTCATGTCCATTCTGGATGTCGAAATCTTCAAATGGGTCGAGCGAACTTTCATCAATGTTCCGACTCGCCCTCATACATACCCTGAGCAATTAGCTCGCAAAATATTCTCCACACTCCGCTCCAACCTCGCGAAGCGTATCTCAATACTGTCTGATCTCTCTGTCAGACTCTATCCGATCTCTTTGTCAGACTCTGTCCGATCTCTCTGTTGGACTCTGTGGGGCATGATCAACCAGCCTCCACGTCAATCTCATCTCAAGTCTCATGTGGCGACTCAGTACAACTCATGGGCCTACCTCAACGGCCTTGAGCTCGTGTACTCGCCTCTCAACCATAGCGGCTATCAGTCAATGAGTCTGTTCTTGCATTTAAAACCAAATTCTTAGCTGCACATCCATCTCGATATACACAACTGTATCTAAGCAATGCACAGTACATGGGGATGTAAACTTTCTTAACCACTAACACCGACTCATATCAGGCCAACTCAGCTCTGATACCATTAAACCTGTCACGACCCGAATTACCTAAAAATCAGAGTAAATTTTTTGTTTTTTTCATTTATTATTTAATTCTTAACTTTCTCTCGTCGTGACCATCCTACAACACAGTTGGGCTATGATTCGGTGTTAGTCACCTCACACTATTTAACATTTCATTCCCATAATCATATATCAGAGTCTACTATCCTTTTGACTTTAAATAAATACATACCCAATGGTATTTACATGACTCTACATCCCCGACATCATATCCATTTACAGTACTGTGCATTACATATTTAGATACAAAACCATACAAATGTGTATACCTGTCTCTCGATGGGTAGCAGCAAGCAGCGGATATTAAGCATGCAAGTCCTCAGCCGCTCAATAATTATTACAAGTGCTCTGAAAAGATGGGAAAATAAGGGGGGTGAGCAAACCACACGCTCAGTAAGGCAATTATGCAAGTAAGTAGATAGCTCCACTATCTACATGCTCATAATGCCATGCCCTTAAATCCATTTCTTTTCATTTAAAATTACACGCACAAAGTCATGCATATTCAATGCCATAGTTTATCCAAAACTATTTGTGCATATATAAATCATGTAACTCATGCATTCAAAGCATTTTATGTGACATCATTAAATCATATTAAGCATGAATTTAATCAAGATCATGCAGTCTTTCATGTCATGTAAGACAATTCAAGGTTTTCAAATGAAAGCATGGAAAACACATCATGCCACTGCATTTAAATCAATTCATTTAAAACGCAGTATAAAATAACCCCTCTGGGTCAATCATCTCAAAACTCATAAAACAATTTGTTATATTTCATTATAAAACTTGAGTTATAAAACCACCCTTCTTTCAGGGTCACATATCATAAAATCATCTGAAATCATCAAATCATCAAATCGGGGGCCTGACCCCTCCTTCGGGTCTACCCTGGTCTAACAGACCACAAGTTATATCATGTGAGACAATCAGGTAATTAACAGTAACATCGAGGACTATGGCCATATCCTAGTGATCCCTGGCAACACGGTACCTAGTGTGCGGGGTATCACACCTGAAACGGGAGGTGGGTCGTCCTACCCGCCAGAACAGCATAACACCAGGATTGCGAGGGCAAGGCTTGCTGCCTCGTGGCTAATGCCACTCCACTCCAACAATCCCCACGGTACAGCGTACTCCGCGTGACATACACGGTACAAAGTACTCCGTGAACCCAAGCTCAGTCAGGGGTGCCTGTAATAGGTCTTATCCACCCATATCATCTGTCTCAGAATGCACGTGTGAGCATATCATCTCACTGTGACACACAGTCTACAGGAGGCTCCAACACGGCTATATGCATGTAATATAAATCCCTGTGCGAGCGAAACTCAAGCACGGCTCCATGCATATTCATGATATCTGAAAATCTCGTGCGAGCGAAGCTCTAGCACGGTTTCATAAAAATCAGTGAAATCTGCGTACGAGCAGCGCTCAAGTACGACTTAAACTGATTATAATTTCATGTAAATTCCACGTACGAGCAACGCTCTAGTACGGATATGTATATAAATTCAGTGAAAACCTCGTACGAGAAAAACTCCAGTACGACATTCAAATGAATTATGAAAACCATATAAAACTTTGTGCGAGCAACGCTCCAGCACAAATGAATGCTCAAGTAAATCAAATCTCGTGCGAGTTATACTCCAGCACGGCTTTATGCATAACTAAATCAAATCTCGTGCGAGTTTCACTCCAGCACGGCTTTTATGCATAATTAAATCAAAACAGGATGCGAGCTAAGCTCCAGCATCTCTCATGCATGTCAAATCATTAAAAGTAGTGCGAGTAATCGCTCCAGCACTATTTTATGCATACCACGTCAAAACAAATCAAAACATGTCAAAACATGTCAAAACAGAGTGCGAGCTAGGCTCCAGCAGCTCTCATTTCACAATATTAAAAATCAGTGCGAGCACCATGCTCTAGCACATTTCATGCATATGATGTCACAAGTCGGTGCGAGCAACTGCTCAAGCACATTTATGCACATTCACAAACGCAGATATAGTGCGAACTACGTGTCGACACTATCTGTTTCCATATAAACTTGATAGTTGGCCTCTTTTCCAAAGAAATTTCATTTAAATATTAATAACACCTACGTAGTGTTATTTTGTGAAATTCATGCATTTACTGGCCAATCTATCGCTTTACTTTGATTAAAATCAAGAAAATTCCTTAATCATAAAAATCCTTAAATCATGCATTCCATGCATGTCATGCTTTCATCATCCTTAGGTGAACTTCCCTCAATAGGGGTAAAATAGACATTTCACCTATTTCGATCCTTAAAAATTATTTAAACCACTTTTAGGATCATTTTACAATAATCGTGTATACATACATAATCAGTGTATACAAAATCTATTAAAATATGCGTAGCTACCTCTAGCTACTCACACAATTCCCTTACCTCATTTATCTGTACAGTCTGACCTTTACATCGATGTCTCGTCACGCAGTCCGATTTGCTCCGAATCCAAATCAAATCTCCGGCACTGCGGATAAATGTTCATCAGGTCAAATACAATACAATTAATTGTATTTCTTAATTTTCTGGGCTTAATTTAAATCATTGGGCCCGTTTACCCATATTGGGCCCGATTGTACCATAATGGGTCATAATCGGCCTTAAGCCCGTTTACCACACTTTATCGAGGCCTATTGAGCTCATTGGACCCATCAATATTTATTTAGTCTCGTTCTAAATTCTAAGATAGCTTATGAATTATTTACGACAATTTATCCCAATTTCTATAATTTAATTCATTTATACGGAAATTAAATCCGTAATTCATGCGTTAAATATCAATCACGCATAACGATATAAAATTGTCGTAAATAAGGGTCACATACCCGTTATTCCATGATCGTACACAAATCGAGGCTGTCTCGAGCTCTCAGTGGATGCCAATTGTCGAGCTACACAATTAAATATATTTTCGGGTAAACTTTCAGTCGATTATTTATCAAATTAAATATTCTAAAAATTAAATCGGTCAATTTGACCGCTTACCGACTTACCCGAAGCTCGATTGCATCACAGGAATTTTCCCCAATTTTTTTCTCTTTTTCTTTTTCCCTTTTTCTTCCTTTTTTCCCTCTCTTTTTGGCTGAACCGGTCCGGTCCGGTTCAACCCGGTTCGGACCGCCGGTTCGGTCTGGTCCGGTTCGGCCGGTTCTGTCCGGTTCGGCCGGTCCAATCTCCCTTTGGTCGTGCCGGCGCCGTCCGGCCGGTTCCCGGCATGATTTCGGTGCCAATCGGCGCGCAATCGTCTGGGCTCCCTAAATCGGGCCTCAGCTGGGGTCGAATCAGCCCCATCGCCGGCGAATCGGGGTTCTCTCCCCCGCGGTCTTCTCCTCCGTTTCCGACGTTTTCCGGCCACCTCGCCGCGCGTCTGGGCTGCTGGAGGTTCGCCCGGTGCTGGGCTGCGCTCGCCGGTCCTCACCGGCCCCTAGATCCCGCCGGTGGTGGCTCGCCGGTGGATTCCTCTTCGGGTTCGCCTTTCGCCCCATTTGCTTCGCGTTTTCTCTGTTTCTTCAGATTTCGTTTCTGTTTTGTTTTTTTTTTTTGTTTTTTTTTGTTTTGTTTTTTTTTTATTTTTTTTATTTTTATTTTTATTTTTTTTTATAATTAACTTTTAATATTATTTTATTCAATAAAATAATATTAAAATGCATAAATATCCTTAAAAATTATATTTAATTCATTTAATCTGTAAATAATTTTCTCAGTCCGATTTTACCTTTTCGGTATATTTTTCGATTATTTTCGGGATTATTTTTCAATACAAAAATCCCAGTTTATTCCAATAAATTCATATCTTGATCAATTTAACCCGAAATTTAATTATTTCTTCGTTATTGATCAAGATTTCTCATTCTCATATTTTTAATTAAATTTTTTTATCCCGATTAATACCGAATTTTGGTCTTTTGACCATTTTGCCCTTGCACGTATTCGGGAATACCATTTAAGTCCTTTTGCATTTTTAAATGCACTCGAAAATATCGGGTCTTACAATCTCCCCCACTTAAGAAATTTGGTCCTCCAAATTAGAACCAAGTAATATGAGTCCATAACAACTCCGGGTATGTCTATCGCATCATATACTGTCATCCTCAAGTGACCTTCTCCGGAGTGTAATACTACCATCATACTTAACTAGGGAGATCATCTTAACCCTAAACACTTTCTCTTTCCGTTTAGTGCCCGAATCAATTTCTCCAATCATACGTTATATTTTCATTGAGCTAAACCGTTGGAGTTCATATCCGATCACATATATCGGATCCGGATATTATTTCTTAAGCATCAAAAGATAGGACACATTGTGGATGCCTGTTTATTCAAGTGGTAATACCAACCTACAGGTCTTACCTCCAACTTGTCCAATATCTCTATCTGAATGTCATCATTTCCTTAAGACAAGTAACTGCCAATAATACTAATTCACTCTCGGTGAATTCCAATAGTTTCTGTCTCTTGTCAGCATAGCTTTTCTATCTGCTCTGAGGTGTTCTTAATCTCTCATAAATCAACTGAACATCCTCAGAGGTTTGTCTTACCAATTCGGGAATAATTTTCTATCTGTCACCCACTTCTCTTATCCAAGTCAGGGAACAACTCCCTACGGCCATACAATGCCTCATAAAAATCATCCCAATACTCAAGTGACAACTGTCATTACTGGCGAATTTGATTTGTAACGACTGATCATCCCAGGAGCTCATAAAATCAATGGCACACGCTCTCATCACATCCTCCAGAACCTGTACAGTCCTCTCTGACTGACCATCTGTATGAGGATGGAGCTGTGCTAACACACAATCAGGGTCCCATAGCTTCCTGAAAACATTCCCCCAAGTGGGAAGTGAAGCGGGAATCCCTATCTGATACCATGCTCACTGGAACGCTACACAATGTTTCACAATATTCCACACACATAAATCCGCCTATACACTTAGAGTATCTAGGGATTTTCATAACCAGAAGGTGGGTAACTAAATCAATCTATCAACTATCACCTAGATAGCCTCGTGATTCATTCGGGTCCTCTGTAACCCATCACGAAATCCATGGTAACTTGTTCCCATTTCCGTGTCAATATAGGTAGAGACTGCAATGACCCTGCAACTTCTTTTACTCTACCTTACTCTGCTGACATACGAGACACTTTTCCGCAATTCTCTACAATATCTCTTTTCATATCTGACCACCAATACCCTTTTCAGAGGTTCTGATATATTTATTATTTCTCGGATGCACTGTATATCCCGAAGAGTGAGCTTCTGACAATACTACTATCTCATCAACTGTGGTCATGGGGAGCACTTATACTTTCTCTGAACCTCTGTAAGTCATCATCATACACTGTGAACTCTGTCACTACACCCTTCTGAATCTAACCCACACTATCGACACCATGCCGATTATCACGCTAAGCCTGGCAAATCCGGTCACACAAATCCGGTTCTATCCTCAGGCTAACTGTCACACAATCACCGTCATCAACAGAAGGGATCACATCACTACTGAGGCTCAAACTGCTCTAGCAGCTCACGCTCCCTGACCATCATATGTAATACCATCCCGAGGCTCTTTCTGTTTAAAGCATCAGCCTTTACATTAGCCTTTCTTGGGTGGTACAATATTCACAATCATAATCCTTAGAAGCTCTAACCCTCTTGGTTATCTCATATTCTACTCTTTCTGTGAAAACAGATATTCGGGGCTTTTACGATCAGTGCATACCCGAAATTTCTTACCATATAAGTGGTGAAGCCATACTTTCAGTGTAATCGCTACGGCTGCCAACTCTAAATCATGGGTCAGATAGTTTCTCTCATGATCCTTGAACTATTTGGATCTATAAATGACTATCTTCCCATTTTACATCAATACACAGCCCAATCCTTATTTGGAGGTATCCATACACACTGAAACCTCTTGAGCTGTTGGTTATAGTGAGAATACTTATGGTGGTCAGTTCATTACTCCAATATACCAAAACTCATTGAAGCCATTTTCATACTTATCATACTACTCGTATGAAATCTTTTCCCGAAATGAAATGTGTCAACTGAGTAGCCAATTTTGAGAAACTCTCAACACCTCGTCTGTAAGACAGTTTCCTGTTGCTACTCAAGCTCTTCCCTGGACTTCGAATACATCAAAATATCATCACTAAAGAGGACAACCAATCGGTCCAGGTAAGCTTTAAATACCTCATCGTAATTGAGTTCCACTCAATACTTCATTCACTCATATCCTTGACCTATGCACGTATAAACGTACAATGTCATTTCGAAATCGCTTTCGTTCAGGATACTAATTCGCGTCGTTTCCTTTTTCTTATATTAACGGCTTTTATAAAATTTTAATTTTAAACTTTCATGATTAATGAATTTCTATATTTCTTTATCGTACCAGCAAAGGTACCCAAATTTTAAATGTATATATAGCGACTACGACTTTCGATTTCAATTTATAAGTTATGTGTGCGCTTCTAGACGCTGTCAAATCTTCAGGCAGAGAGATATTTTGAAATACCTTTATTAGCCCTCAGACTTGACTACATATCGCTTAATCCAAATTACTTTGCATATCAAGGATATCCTTACCTTGCATACGTCTCTTATTCCAATATATCTCCTTTTATATATCACTTGTGACAAACTCTTTCCTTACTTGTCAAGTTACAATACACTTTTCAGTGATATTTTCTCCCCTATTTTCAACTTACAATCCCTATACCCATATTCAGTTAGTGAAAATCAACTAACTATCATCCTCTTCATGCTTAAAGGTATAGGCTTCACATTTTTTTCACTAACTTATAAGCAACTGAAGGCGGTATGAATAAATGCGTGGCACCAGGATCAATTAAAATAATTATTTCATTATTCACAACCAGTGTGGTATCTTCCACCACATCCTATGAAACATCAATAGTGTCCTGGTCCAAGGCATACACTCGCCTTCATCCAACATCTGATTTTCGTGATAACTACCACACATCTTACACTGTTCACACTGCTACTCTGTTATACTGTTACGTAGCAGGTCGGGGTCCTCGAATCACAATACCCCTCAATAGTGTTGAAATTAAATACACTGGGGCCTCCAATCATCTTACCCCGTGACTCATCAACTCTCTGCTTTTACCAAACTACCTTTTTCCCGTTCTGACATTCTTGTCATCCTCTATTCTCTTTTTGTCTCAATTTCAGCCTTTACTACCTTTCTCAATCTCAGAGGCGCGCAATTTATAATCTTATTTACACAACTGTAGTCTGCGCACTGCCTCGGCATAGGTAGTGATGTCTAACAGACAAATCGGACTCTAATTGATAATCTGAGTCCTTCCATGAACTTTCAGACATCTCGACTCTCACTGTTTATCGTGTCCGAGTCACATCTGCCCAGGAATATAAACTGAGTATTATACTCGTCAATCAACATGTTCCTCTGGGTCAGAGTAAATAATGTTATTTGTAATTTTCTTTTAAACACTGTCCGGGATATTCTGTCACCGGAATACATCTGAAATTATTTTTCATGTCCATTCTGGATGTCGAAATCTTCAAATGGGTCGAGCGAACTTTCATCAATGTTCCGACTCGCCCTCATACATACCCTGAGCAATTAGCTCGCAAAATATTCTCCACACTCCGCTCCAACCTCGCGAAGCGTATCTCAATACTGTCTGATCTCTCTGTCAGACTCTATCCGATCTCTTTGTCAGACTCTGTCCGATCTCTCTGTTGGACTCTGTGGGGCATGATCAACCAGCCTCCACGTCAATCTCATCTCAAGTCTCATGTGGCGACTCAGTACAACTCATGGGCCTACCTCAACGGCCTTGAGCTCGTGTACTCGCCTCTCAACCATAGCGGCTATCAGTCAATGAGTCTGTTCTTGCATTTAAAACCAAATTCTTAGCTGCACATCCATCTCGATATACACAACTGTATCTAAGCAATGCACAGTACATGGGGATGTAAACTTTCTTAACCACTAACACCGACTCATATCAGGCCAACTCAGCTCTGATACCATTAAACCTGTCACGACCCGAATTACCTAAAAATCAGAGTAAATTTTTTGTTTTTTTCATTTATTATTTAATTCTTAACTTTCTCTCGTCGTGACCATCCTACAACACAGTTGGGCTATGATTCGGTGTTAGTCACCTCACACTATTTAACATTTCATTCCCATAATCATATATCAGAGTCTACTATCCTTTTGACTTTAAATAAATACATACCCAATGGTATTTACATGACTCTACATCCCCGACATCATATCCATTTACAGTACTGTGCATTACATATTTAGATACAAAACCATACAAATGTGTATACCTGTCTCTCGATGGGTAGCAGCAAGCAGCGGATATTAAGCATGCAAGTCCTCAGCCGCTCAATAATTATTACAAGTGCTCTGAAAAGATGGGAAAATAAGGGGGGTGAGCAAACCACACGCTCAGTAAGGCAATTATGCAAGTAAGTAGATAGCTCCACTATCTACATGCTCATAATGCCATGCCCTTAAATCCATTTCTTTTCATTTAAAATTACACGCACAAAGTCATGCATATTCAATGCCATAGTTTATCCAAAACTATTTGTGCATATATAAATCATGTAACTCATGCATTCAAAGCATTTTATGTGACATCATTAAATCATATTAAGCATGAATTTAATCAAGATCATGCAGTCTTTCATGTCATGTAAGACAATTCAAGGTTTTCAAATGAAAGCATGGAAAACACATCATGCCACTGCATTTAAATCAATTCATTTAAAACGCAGTATAAAATAACCCCTCTGGGTCAATCATCTCAAAACTCATAAAACAATTTGTTATATTTCATTATAAAACTTGAGTTATAAAACCACCCTTCTTTCAGGGTCACATATCATAAAATCATCTGAAATCATCAAATCATCAAATCGGGGGCCTGACCCCTCCTTCGGGTCTACCCTGGTCTAACAGACCACAAGTTATATCATGTGAGACAATCAGGTAATTAACAGTAACATCGAGGACTATGGCCATATCCTAGTGATCCCTGGCAACACGGTACCTAGTGTGCGGGGTATCACACCTGAAACGGGAGGTGGGTCGTCCTACCCGCCAGAACAGCATAACACCAGGATTGCGAGGGCAAGGCTTGCTGCCTCGTGGCTAATGCCACTCCACTCCAACAATCCCCACGGTACAGCGTACTCCGCGTGACATACACGGTACAAAGTACTCCGTGAACCCAAGCTCAGTCAGGGGTGCCTGTAATAGGTCTTATCCACCCATATCATCTGTCTCAGAATGCACGTGTGAGCATATCATCTCACTGTGACACACAGTCTACAGGAGGCTCCAACACGGCTATATGCATGTAATATAAATCCCTGTGCGAGCGAAACTCAAGCACGGCTCCATGCATATTCATGATATCTGAAAATCTCGTGCGAGCGAAGCTCTAGCACGGTTTCATAAAAATCAGTGAAATCTGCGTACGAGCAGCGCTCAAGTACGACTTAAACTGATTATAATTTCATGTAAATTCCACGTACGAGCAACGCTCTAGTACGGATATGTATATAAATTCAGTGAAAACCTCGTACGAGAAAAACTCCAGTACGACATTCAAATGAATTATGAAAACCATATAAAACTTTGTGCGAGCAACGCTCCAGCACAAATGAATGCTCAAGTAAATCAAATCTCGTGCGAGTTATACTCCAGCACGGCTTTATGCATAACTAAATCAAATCTCGTGCGAGTTTCACTCCAGCACGGCTTTTATGCATAATTAAATCAAAACAGGATGCGAGCTAAGCTCCAGCATCTCTCATGCATGTCAAATCATTAAAAGTAGTGCGAGTAATCGCTCCAGCACTATTTTATGCATACCACGTCAAAACAAATCAAAACATGTCAAAACATGTCAAAACAGAGTGCGAGCTAGGCTCCAGCAGCTCTCATTTCACAATATTAAAAATCAGTGCGAGCACCATGCTCTAGCACATTTCATGCATATGATGTCACAAGTCGGTGCGAGCAACTGCTCAAGCACATTTATGCACATTCACAAACGCAGATATAGTGCGAACTACGTGTCGACACTATCTGTTTCCATATAAACTTGATAGTTGGCCTCTTTTCCAAAGAAATTTCATTTAAATATTAATAACACCTACGTAGTGTTATTTTGTGAAATTCATGCATTTACTGGCCAATATATCGCTTTACTTTGATTAAAATCAAGAAAATTCCTTAATCATAAAAATCCTTAAATCATGCATTCCATGCATGTCATGCTTTCATCATCCTTAGGTGAACTTCCCTCAATAGGGGTAAAATAGACATTTCACCTATTTCGATCCTTAAAAATTATTTAAACCACTTTTAGGATCATTTTACAATAATCGTGTATACATACATAATCAGTGTATACAAAATCTATTAAAATATGCGTAGCTACCTCTAGCTACTCACACAATTCCCTTACCTCATTTATCTGTACAGTCTGACCTTTACATCGATGTCTCGTCACGCAGTCCGATTTGCTCCGAATCCAAATCAAATCTCCGGCACTGCGGATAAATGTTCATTAGGTCAAATACAATACAATTAATTGTATTTCTTAATTTTCTGGGCTTAATTTAAATCATTGGGCCCGTTTACCCATATTGGGCCCGATTGTACCATAATGGGTCATAATCGGCCTTAAGCCCGTTTACCACACTTTATCGAGGCCTATTGAGCTCATTGGACCCATCAATATTTATTTAGTCTCGTTCTAAATTCTAAGATAGCTTATGAATTATTTACGACAATTTATCCCAATTTCTATAATTTAATTCATTTATACGGAAATTAAATCCGTAATTCATGCGTTAAATATCAATCACGCATAACGATATAAAATTGTCGTAAATAAGGGTCACATACCCGTTATTCCATGATCGTACACAAATCGAGGCTGTCTCGAGCTCTCAGTGGATGCCAATTGTCGAGCTACACAATTAAATATATTTTCGGGTAAACTTTCAGTCGATTATTTATCAAATTAAATATTCTAAAAATTAAATCGGTCAATTTGACCGCTTACCGACTTACCCGAAACTCGATTGCATCACAGGAATTTTCCCCAATTTTTTTCTCTTTTTCTTTTTCCCTTTTTCTTCCTTTTTTCCCTCTCTTTTTGGCTGAACCGGTCCGGTCCGGTTCAACCCGGTTCGGACCGCCGGTTCGGTCTGGTCCGGTTCGGCCGGTTCTGTCCGGTTCAGCCGGTCCAATCTCCCTTTGGTCGTGCCGGCGCCGTCCGGCCGGTTCCCGGCATGATTTCGGTGCCAATCGGCGCGCAATCGTCTGGGCTCCCTAAATCGGGCCTCAGCTGGGGTCGAATCAGCCCCATCGCCGGCGAATCGGGGTTCTCTCCCCCGCGGTCTTCTCCTCCGTTTCCGACGTTTTCCGGCCACCTCGCCGCGCGTCTGGGCTGCTGGAGGTTCGCCCGGTGCTGGGCTGTGCTCGCCGGTCCTCACCGGCCCCTAGATCCCGCCGGTGGTGGCTCGCCGGTGGATTCCTCTTCGGGTTCGCCTTTCGCCCCATTTGCTTCGCGTTTTCTCTGTTTCTTCAGATTTCGTTTCTGTTTTGTTTTTTTTTTTGTTTTTTTTTTTGTTTTGTTTTTTTTTTATTTTTTTTATTTTTTTTTTTATTTTTTTTTATAATTAACTTTTAATATTATTTTATTCAATAAAATAATATTAAAATGCATAAATATCCTTAAAAATTATATTTAATTCATTTAATCTGTAAATAATTTTCTCAGTCCGATTTTACCTTTTCGGTATATTTTTCGATTATTTTCGGGATTATTTTTCAATACAAAAATCCCAGTTTATTCCAATAAATTCATATCTTGATCAATTTAACCCGAAATTTAATTATTTCTTCGTTATTGATCAAGATTTCTCATTCTCATATTTTTAATTAAATTTTCTTATCCCGATTAATACCGAATTTTGGTCTTTTGACCATTTTGCCCTTGCACGTATTCGGGAATACCATTTAAGTCCTTTTGCATTTTTAAATGCACTCGAAAATATCGGGTCTTACAGGCGACTTCAATTAGAAATCAACTGATCATTCCAGGAGCTTATAAAATCAATGGCACACGCTTTCATCGGATCCTCCAGGACTTGTACAGTCCTCTCTGACTGACCATCTGTCTGAGGATGGAAAGCTGTGCTAATACTCAGTCGGGTTCCCATAGCTTCCTTAAATATATTCCAGAGGTAGGAAGTGGAGTGGGAATCCCTATATGATACCATGCTCACTGGAACGTTACATAATGTTCCACAAACTGCCTTACACATAAATCCTCATACACACTCTGAGTATCTGGGGAGTTCATAACTAGAAGGTGGGTAGACTTAATCAATTTGGCGACTATCATCCGAATAGTCTCCTGATTTATCCGGGTCCTCTATAACCCATCACGACATTCATGGAGACTTGCTCTCGTTTTTCGTGCCGTGTCGATATAGGTAGGTGCTGCAATAACTCTGCAGACTTTTAATACTCTACCTTACTCTGCTGACACACACTAGGCACTTTTTACAACCTCTCCACATCTCTTTTCATATCTGACCACCTATACCCTTTTCGAGATTTCGATATATTTCTTTACTTTCCGTATGCACTGTATATCTCGAAGAGTGAGCTTCTGACAACATTACTATCTCATCAACTGTGGTCCTGGGGAGCACTCATACTGTCTCTGAGCCTCTCTATAAATCATTATCATACTCTCTGTGATCTCTGTCACTGTACCCTTCTGAATCAGACCCAAACTATCGACATCCGGTCGATCATCACGCTAAGCCTGGCAAATCCGGGCACTCTCATCCGGTACTAGTCATCAGGCTAGCTGTCACACAATCATACCAATCACTGTCATCATCAGAAGGGATCACATCTTTACTGAGGCTCATAACTGCATCTCGCAGCTCACGCTCCCTGACCATCATGTGTGGTACCATCCCGAGGCTCTTTCTACTCGAGGCATCAGCCATCACATTAGCCTTTCCTGGGTGGTACAATTTTTTTCACAATCAAAACCTCTCAGAAGCTCTAACCCACTATGTATTCTCATATTCGCCTTTCTGTAAAAACAGATACTCGGGCTTTATGATCAGTGCATATCCACAATTTCTCACCCTGTACATAATAGTACCATATCCTCGGTACAAATACTGTTGCCAGTTTTAAATCATGGGTATCTTCCCATTATACATCAATACACAGCTCATTCATTATTTCGAGGTATTCATACTCACTGAGAACCTCTTGAGCTGTTGGGTATGGTGAAATTAATCACGGTGGTCAGTTCATACTTCATCACGCCAAATTCACGTCACATCAATCATCTTATTTATCATCTTATTCAATGACCACGTTTTCATAATTAAACGTGTCAACAAAGTATATCCTTTTTGAACTCGCAGCAACCCATTGTAAAAGTCATTTGCCAATTGTTGCTTATAATTCGCCCTAGGCTTTAACTACACCCAGCATATCACCGTTACTGCTGATTACAATTCGGTCCAATCCTTGACTTATTTACGCATAAGCGTATAAGATCCTTCTCAACCGCTTACATTTTCAGGTACTAACCTGCGTCATTTCCTTTTCTCATCTTAACGGCTCTTATTAAATTTTAATATGTTAACCTTTATGATTTGTCAAAATTTTTTTATATTCTTATCGTCTTAGTAATGGTATCCTAATGCTAAAGGTATCTATTACGCCGATCGATTTCACGTTATAGGTTATATATATATATATATACTTTTAGACGCTGTCAAGTCTTCAGGCGGGGAGGTATTTTGAAATACCTTTATTAGCCTTCAGACTTAACCACAACTACTGGTTATGGTTATACCCATCTTGTCCTTGGTTATAATTTGTATTCGCTACTAATTGCATTAATCCTAATGACTTCGTATATTAAGGGTATTCCTTATCTAGCATATATCTCTACTCCAATACATCTTGTACTTAGGATCTATCTTATCTCGAAGATCTTCTCCTTTGCGTATCAATTATAACGAAACTCTTGTCATTATTCATTTCGTGAGTACAATCCTTTTCTCCTTTAATTTCAACTGTTGCATCCCTTTTTATCACCTGTCAACACTTACAATATACTTTTCAGGGATGTTTTCACCCCTGTTTTCAACTTAAAATCTCCATAGCCATATTCCGTTAATTAATCCTCCTCTATTGGGGTACTCATTTATCTGTATTTGCCCAATGATGTAGGCATTCGTGCCTTTTACTCACTTATATGTGAATGAAGACAGTATGAATAAATGTGTGGCACCAGGATCAATGAACATATGTACTTCGTTATTCATAACAAGTGTGGCATCTTACACCACATCCATGAAACATCAATAGCATCCTGGTCCAAGACATCCTCTCGCCTTCGTCCAACAACCTACTTTCCTTTTTCTTTTCGGCTAGGGCCTCTCTTTTCGTTGCGGCTATACCAACAAAGTTTTTCTCCGTCTCTTTACTTTCCTGTGGGAAAATCTCGCTCAACTCTGAGCAATCAAAATTAATGGTCCGTCTTACCACACTTAACGGCCATTTCATCAATACCATGTAGGATAAACCTTCCTTCTGTGGTATCTACCACACATTCCACAGTAATGACACTGCTACTCTGCTTCGTAGCAGGTCAGGGTCCTCCAATCACAATACCCCTCAAGAGTGCCAAAATTAGATACACTGGGGTCTTACCAATTATCTTACTCCATAACTCGTCAAATTTAATCTTTTACCAATTACCATTTTCTCATTTTAACATCTCTGTCATTTCTCGATTCTCTTTCTGTCTCTATTTCGGCCCTCATTACCTTTCTCAATCACAGAGGCGTGCAATTCGTGTTTTTATTTACCCAACTGTAAATCTGTGCACTGCCTCGGTATAGGTAATATCTCACGGGCCAATCAGACTCTAATTGACAATCTGAGCCCTTCCATAAATTTTTAGACATCTCGACTGTCACTTTTCATAGTGTCGAGGTAATATCTGCCCAGAACATAACCGAGTCTCCATACTCGTCAATAAATTAAATCCTCTAGGTCAGAGTAAGGACTTTAATTCGAAATTTCCTTTAAATAATGTCCGGGATGTTCTGTCACCGGAATACATCCAAGATATTTCTCATCTCAACTCTTAAGATGGGTCGAGCGGGTTTCCACCACTGTTCCGCTGCGCCCTCTGATCTCATACATGATCTGAGCAATTTGCTCCTCAAGTAATCTCCACACTCCGCTCCAATCTCGCGAAGCGTGTCTCAATACTGTCCGATCACTCTGTCGGACTCTGTGAGGCATTTTCAACATTAGCCTCCATTTCAATTTCACACTGGTTCTCATAAGTCAAACTCAGCACGACTTAGCAGACTCAGGTCTACCTCTACGACCTCTGCCTCGTGCACTATCTCATTTTTCGTGACTCATGTTAAGCATTCCTGCATTCTCAACCATTTCTTAGTCAAGCCCATCTCGATATACACTATTGTATCTAACTAAGCACAGTAACACGGGGATGTAATTTTCTAACTTCTGACACTGACACACATCAGACCAATTATGCTCTGATACCAAAATAATTGTCACGACCCAACTATCCAAAAATCAGAGTGAATTTTTCGCGTTTTTGTTTATTTTCTTACTTAATTCTTACCTGTCCTCGAATCGTGACCAACACTCCACTACTAATTGGGCTGTGCGTCAATGCCAGTCCCACCATACATCTACCCCAGTACTTATTTCTTCTCCAGTCATTTATAGTTGTTATGTTATTTATACATCCCCTAAAGTTACTTACAAACATGTTACTGTGCTATGCTTATGTAGATACAATAAGTACAAGTGTATATACCTTATGTTGATGGGCAGCAGCGGATATCCGGAATGCAGTACTGAGTCGCCTCAACTTCAACTGGAGATCATCTGTGGGAGAAAATGAAAGAGGTGAGCACATCAAGCTCAGTAAGGCAATCCTACGAACAAGTAGGTAACCATACTACCTACATGAACGTGGTGCCATGCATAAACCACCCTTTCTCCACACATTTTAAAACATATGATATGATGTTGTGATGTTATGTAAATCCAGTTGCACGGAAAACTCAACATGCAATTATTTTAAATCATTTCTTTCTCTTTAAAAATTTCACAATGAAGTCAGGACTCGACCCCTCCTTCGGGTGATCCTGACTCCCACAAAACCATGGAAATAGAATTTCTCAAAAGCATCGGTATCGAAAACATACGTATATATATACAAGATACGAGACTAGGCAATACTGTATATCGATAATAACCAGGACTGGCCAATATGTCCTCGTGAGTCCTCTAGCTTCACGGATCCCAGTGTGCGAGGTCTCACCCTGATCGGGAACTGCCCGGGAGGTGGGTCAATCCAACCCGTCAGTCTTATCCGATCTCACGCATCCGTCGATGCCGTATCCGAAGATACCCCGTATCACGAAGATACCGTATCACAAAGATACCCCGTATCACAAAGATACCGTATCCGAAGATACTCTGTATCATAAAGATACCGTATCCGAAGATACCCCACGGTACATCGTACTCCATGCTACTTGCACGGTACATCGTACTCCATGGACCCATATCACTCTAGGTACTCCAGCCCAATTGGCCTGCTTCCCACAGAGGTTTTCATAACTCAATACTCGTTGCCATGTCTCAAAACGCACGTGCGAGCCTATTAAATCGGTGACACACAGTCTACCCGATGCTCCAAGCACGGCTCATTGTATGTTCTCTTAAGAATCAGTGCGAGCGATGCTCAGCACTCTCATCAAATCCAGTAAACTTGGCAGAGCCCGCTTTACATCTCCACAAGGCCGCCAACCTCATCCCTCACTCTCACCCTACTTAAGAGGTCTATTGAGCCTGTTGGGCCTTTTGGCTGACTCCAAGGGCAGACAGCGCTACTCCACAAATCCAGTAAAACTAGTGCGAGCTAGGCTCAGCACTCTGTATATAAATTGTATGAAAATCTTATAAAATCTGGTGCGAGTTAAACTCCCGCACCCTGTCATGAAAATCATGTAAAATCTGGTGCGAGTTAGACTCTAGCACCATGTCACGCAAAAGCATGTGAAATCTGGTGCGAGTTATACTCTAGCACCTATGCATGTAAAACTCTAGTGCGAGCTCTCGCTCTAGCACTAATGCATGCATCACACAAGTCAAACATCGTGCGAGCTGAGCTCTAGCACGTCACATGTAAATAAAAACATGTAGGCGGCTCGGTTATTTCCAAATAGTTTTCACAGAAATCACATCAGTTAAGATATGCAATGCTATGCATTTTCTTTCAAGGTGAGCCAGCCTACTCATGCATGCGTTGAAATACCTCCAGAACGAGCAGGAACCTCTTGTTCTTGCTCCTCCCAATTTTTCCTAAATTTTTTTAGAATTTTACCCTTAGCAAGGGTATTTTAGTAATTTTGCCCATACGGGGCACTAAAATTGTTTTTCGACCTCTAGACCCTTCAATTAGTTTTAAAGGACTGCATATGAATGTAAAATTGCGTACTGTTACCTCTAGCAGTCCGCAGAATTCCCTTACCTCGATTCTCGTCGAGTCTGACCTTTTTCTTTTCCCTTGTCGTCTCGTCGCGCAGTCCGATATGCTCCCAATCAGACGCCCGGAACTGCGTATTAATATTCCTCAGGTCAGATATTATACAATTTAATTGTATTTAATACTTTTCTGGGCTTAATTTAAATCGCTGGGCCCATTTTCCCCTATTGGGCCCGATTGCACCTTAATGGGCCTTAATCGGCCTTAAGCCCGTTTTCCACTTAGTTTTCTCTTTATCGAGGCCTATTGGGCTCATTGGGCCCACCAATAATTTATTGGGCCTCGTCCTAGCTCTCGAATAGCTAAATTCACTATTTACGGCAATTATCTAAATTTCCATAATTTAATTCAATTTATGCGGAATTTAAATCAATATCACGCATAACGAGGTAATTGTCGTAAATAGGGATCACTTACCCGAGATTCCATGCTAGTCCTCAAATCGAGACTGTCTCGAGCCCTCTGTGGATGCCAATCGTCGAGCTACACAATTAATTACATTTTCGGGTAAACTTTTCGGTCGAAATTTAATTAAATAAAATATTCCAAATTTAAATCGGGTCAATTTGACCGCTTATCGACTTACCCGAAGCTCGATTGCATCACCGGAATTTTCCCCAATTTTTTTCCTCTTTTTCCTTTTCCCTTTTTCTCCCTTTTTTCCCCTCTTTTTGGCTGAACCGGTTCAGTCCGGTTCGGACCGGTTCAGACCGCCGGTTCACCCCGGTTCGACCGGTTCACAGCCGGTTCGCCCCTTTTCCGGCCGGTTCTCCACCGGCTTCCACCGCCATCAGCTCCGCAAGGCTGTCCGCAGCTTGAATCTGGGCTCGGCTTTGCCCAAGGCCGCCGGAACGCCTCCGGTTCGGCCTCTTCTCCTCTTCGCCGTCGGACCCGTCTCCCTCTTTTGGTCGTCGCCGTCGATTCCGGCAGTCTCGTCGGCTGCCACCGGTGCCAAAAGCACCGCCGTCGACTGGGCTCTCCAAATCGGGCCTTGGTTCCGGTCGGATCGCCGCCGTTCGCCGCCGGTGGCCTTCTCTTTCCCGCGGCCTTTCTCTCCTCCGATCGGCTTCCTCCGGCGTCGGTAGGCTGCACCGCCGGTGCCATTGAGATCACCGGCCTCCCCTCTTTCTTTTTCGGCCCTTGGTCGAGCCTTTGGCCGCCGGACGGTGGTCGGCCTTCTTCGGTCTTCTCGATTCCGTTTTCTTCTCTCTCTCCCCGAAACTTTCGTTTTCTTCAGCCTTTCTCTCTCTTTTTTTTTGTTTCAATTCTTTTTTTTTTTTGTTTTATTATCTTATTTAACAATTTATTTTTATTTATTAAAATACACTAAAAATACCAAAATATCCCTTAAAATTATTATTTTTATTTTAATTCAATTTATTTAATTTTATTTAATTTATTTATTATATTTTAACCTCTTTTTCGGGTATAATTTCTCGATTATTTTCGGGATTATTTTTTCCAAACTAAAAATCCCGATTAATTCCCATAAATTAATATCTTGATCAATTTAATCCGAAATAATTTTATTTCACTTTTATTGACCAAGATTTCTTAAATCCATATCTTAATTAATTTTCTTTATCGAAATTATACCGGCTTTCGGTCTTTTGACCATTTTGCCCTTACACGTGTCCGGGATTAATTTAACCCGACTTCCTTCATACGTCCCCCATCTTTTCTTATTTAATTTTTGTATTTTAATTAAATTCGGGTCTTACATGAAGTCTTGAGAAAAAGTTAAACAACTTATCCTCCTCTGACATGTTCTTCATGTCCAGCATCAAAGAGCTAAACTCTTTGACATAGTCTCACACAGAACCGTGTGCTTTAACTTCTTGAGTGCCTCTCTCGCGACCCATGCCATGTTCAACAAAAGAAATTGATCTCGTAATTCCTTCTTTAGTGCATCCAACGTTTTGATCTTTAGAGGACCAACACTATCATCATCGGCTAGTCTGCCTCGCCACCATAGCTTAGTATCACCAGTGAGGTAAATGCTAGTGATAATAACTTGGTCCTGCTCTGATATTTCGACAACCTTAAAGTACTGCCCTTTGTCCCACAAGAAATTCTCAAGCTCCTTGGCATTGTGAACTCTCGTGAACTCTTTCGATTCAAGTACCTTGATATTTTTCTGAAGATCGTTAGTTTCACCCCTTCTGCTACTGCTAGAAGCCTCGGTGTGCTCTATAGCAGTCATCACACATTTCATTAGTAAAATATGAGCTTTAAGGGAATTAAGTTGTACCTCAAATTTCTTCGAAAGATCGTGAACTTGCTGCATGACGCTGATATAACGGTTAGCATACTCCTTCTGCATGTTTATGGCTAGCTGTGTCAGCTCTTGGACACTACCCGCTATGGCTTAAATCTGTTCAGCCATTGAACCTGCTTCTTCCTGTGGTATACCCATTATCGCCTCAGGAACAGCAACTTGGTCGATTAGCTCGTGTGCCATAATCAGAAACTCAAGCTATAATACTAGATTGTCACAGGGTCATTCTCTCCTATAAACATTCTCGGTGGTGGCCTAAGTTCCTCTGCGAACTCAGTCAGCTAATTCCCCACTTCTAGTCCAAACACGAGCTAGTACACAGTGATAATCAAGCTTGACCAGTAATAGTCACACTCAAGCGATTAAAAACTAACCAAAGAATACACGCACAACAAAGAAAAGAACACTCAAGCTTTTAAGGGAATATTCTCTCACCCTTTTATTAACCGTAACAAAAATGATTACAATACTCTGAGATAAACCACTCTCTGATTGCTCTTTTCTCTGTTGATCTTTCTGTTCCTTCAAAAGGGTTTATATAGGCAAGTGAGGACATCCCCCTCACATAGGTACTGGAGTTAGATTACAACATAAACTCTCTAAGATTAGTTCCCACTAGACTTAGAACTCTCCGAATGATTGTCACCTTAATGCTCCCAAGTGATAAGGTCTGACAAGACTTATCCACGTCTCAGTCTGTGGCCCGCAATCCTTGTGACTCATCTCCGTTTTATGAGATTCACGTTGCGTAAGTTCCACGTACGTCTCCAACAACTCCACATTTTACGCTTTGGCCATCAACCTACTCACAAGATTCGAGTCTCTTGGTGTTATGCAGGTTCACCATAACCCGCATATCACAATTATTATATGTCCGTGTCTCAGTGTCCAGCCTGGTAGCCACCCAGGCCAAGTACCTATCTTACCTATCGCGCACATACTCGTGTGTGCATATCCGTAGTGCAAGTATGCCTACGTTCGGGCTATTTCAAGGCTTCACCCGTGCCTAGCACCAATCACGCCCAGTACACGACTTCTCCCGCACCTAGCACCAGTCACAACGTGCCCAAGTTTAGCCTTTGGGAGATGGCTAGAAGGTTCAGTATCTTTAGGTCTAATAACACCTCCCTAGGCACTTTATCATACTTTTTCTCTAAATCTTCAAAGACCATGTTAACATGTTTCCCTTGTACTCGAGAACTCTCCACAAGTTATCTAAGCAAGTGTATTGTTTCCATAGTTGACCGACCAATTATAAAACTAAATTGGTTCTCCAAAAACTCTACAGTCTTCCATAATCTAAGTTTCATCACTCTTTCATAATTTCATCGTGTGACTCATTAGTTTTATGCCTCGATAATTGAATATCTCCCTTGTTCTTATAGAAAGATACCAATGCACTCTATCTTCACTCCTCAGGCATCTTGTTAGTGCCCAAATCTTATTAAAAAGCTTTGTCAACTAGCTAACTCTGACCTTTCCAAGACATTTTCAAACTTTAATAGGAATCTTATCAGGCCCAATAGCTTTCCCTGTTTTCATCCTCTTCAGTACCTCTTTTACCTTCGTATCTTAGATTCTGTGCATAAAACATCAGTTTAAATCCTCAAGAGGTATTGAGATATTGTCTACAATTTGACTTTGTCCGTCGTTGAATAACTTGTTGAAATAATCACGCCACATTTTCTTAATATAAATGTCCTTAACTAGAGTTCTTTGGTGCTCATCCTTTATACATTTTACCACTCCTAAGTCTCGAATCCTCCTCTTTCTTGCTCACGCTAATCTATATATATCTTGCTCTCCCTCCTTTGTGTATAAATCTCTTTCACAACCTTCTTCTTAGCTTCTGCCACCGCCGTCTTTACCTCATTCTTAACTAACTTGTATTTTGTAAAACTCTCTTTGGTGTTGTTTGTCTTCAAAGCCTTGTAACAATCTCTTTTATTATTTATAGCTTCCTTAACTGATTCAATCCACCATGTTACATTATTTCCAGTCGATTCTTTTCCATTTGATACTCTTAGTATCTCTTTACCCACCTCCCAAATGTGTTTTGTCATCTTGTTCCATATTGTATTTGGGTTCTCCTCTGTTGTCCAGTCTTCTTTTTGGGTCTACCTATTTCTACATACTCCACGACAATCTTATTTTAGCTTCCACCATCGAATCCTTGTAACTCTTTCTTGTTTGTTCTTACAATGTCGTTTATGAACTTTTAGGTTTAGTTCTATGTTCCACGGTGACATTCTTATATGGGATAACTTTACAGTTTGGACAATTGCGTCTATCCTTCTTTTTTGTCAAAAAAAGTCTATCTGACTTACGTTCGATCAACTCTTAGAGGTTATAAGGTGAAGTTCTCTCTCTTAAATAGTGTATTCAATGGATTAGGTAATAAGATAAAACAAAATCTGAGATAGCATCTTCATTTTCATTTCTTACACTTAAACTAAAACCCCTATGTACACTCTCAAAACCCTCCGTACTAGAACCTACATGACCATTAAGGTCACCACCAATACAAAGATTCTCTCCTATAAGCACTTCTTGCACTATCTTATCTAAATTCTCTAAAAAACTATCTTTTACTAACATTATCAAGTCCGATCTGTGGTGTATATGCGCTAATAACAGTTAAAACATCCCCTCTTAGAACTAACTAAACCAAAATGATTTTATTCCATTGTCTCTTAACTTGTACAATATCCTTTTGATATTCTTTGTCTATGATGATAGCTGCACCATTTTTGTCTTTATCCTTTCCTGTGTACCAAAGTTTATGCTGCTAAGGTTCTATCTCCCTAGCCTTCTCCCTAACCCATTTAGTCTCTTGAAGACACAAGATACTAACCCTCCTCTTACACTCATAACCTCACAAAGCTCCACTAACTTACCATTAAGCGTACCTATATTCCAAGATCCTAACCTAAACTTATGATTATGGACTAGCTTCTTTACCCACCCGTCCATTATGGTGTGGGAGATTTTGCCTATTGGGCACCACATCCAGGCATCGATGTAGCATGTCGATTTCAGGCGACCACCGAACAACCCTTACACATTTTTCACTGCACCCATGCTCTGATGCAGCGAGTCGCTAAGTAAGGAATGCCCCAACGGATTTTATGTATTGGTTAATCTCATAAAACTTAGATAAGTTTTAAGTGGTTAGTTGTCCAAACCTACCGCCAACTCTCCTTCTTTACCTGAGCTTGTGATCGACTATGTTCGACATAGGTAGGGTTCTTGCAATGGTTGGAAATTTAAGCATACGATTAATATACATAACATAGCCGAACTTTAAAATTTTATCTTAAATTCCCTTCTTGGGATCACCTTGATATCAAAAACATGAATACATAATGAGAAGATCGAAGTATTACCTTCCTCAAGTGAATCTCGAAAGCTTCTATGCTAGAAAGGTTAATCTCATCGCTAAGCTATACAAGCATCCGCCTCTAACAGTATTCACACGAATTGGAATGAACAAATCATCTTCTGTTAGTATCATTTTTCCTTTAAGAGAAATGTTAAACATAGAAGAGAGATGTTCTAGGCCAAAAACCCTTTAAGCTAGGTCAAGATAGTGTTTTCAAAAGTTTCATCCCAAAACTTAGAAGAGTAGAATTTTTCTCCTTGCTATGTGAGGTGTGCCAACTCCTTGTATTAAGAGAAGAGGAATGCCGCAACCCTGGCAAGAAAGTTATGAGGATACACGACTCTGTATATGGGGAGATGCTGCTAATTTTAATCCCATTAGTAGGATGTCGCCCATTTTTCTTATCTCACTTGGAGTGCATCTCTTGAGCCTTAATTACTTTAATTAGGCTTAAAGTAAGAATTAAATTCAATTTGATTCAATAATTCTACTCTTTATAATTAAGTCCAACTTAATTTTTCATTTGAATTATTCTTTTACAACTTTATTCTGTATGATCCATTAGGTTCTATAATAAGTTGGTAGTATATATGAATTACATCTTAAAACTAATTAGAGCCAGATAAATTAAACATCTTTGAATTCAGCAATGGATCAAACTCCTTTGTCTCCACCAGCAATTGATTCCAAATTAAACAAACTCAATTTATATATATATATATATATATTGTGACTAGCCACTAACAATAGCTGCATAACCCCTAATATGTTAAAAAGGAGTCATAAAGACTTGACGAACCTATCTGTACACAGTTTTCCCATGCAATTCAATTCTTTCATCTTTATATCATGATTAGGCATATAAACTAGAGTACTGTCTACTCTATTATTATCTAATCTTATTATTTTTCATCCCAGGTAATTAACTCATTTTAATGAGATTTAAAAACTCTTAGTCAAATCTCCTTTCTGCCTTGGCAAAGGACTTAAGTTAATCTACGCATGATCAAAGGCCTTAAGAAATATTCCCTAATGTTCACTTAAGGTGATGAATCCTATTTTGATCACACATATATCTTCATGCAATTACTAATATACCCAATTTCATCATAATTGGCAAAACTTTATAGGAATTCGTAGAGAATAGTAAAAGTACAACATTAATCACCCAAGGTAATATTGTGATCTCAAATTTGAGAATCACTTATACAATTGTCACTTGAGCAAATATTTCATAGACACTTAAGTGAATATACTAAGTGGACTTTTCAATGTGGGTCAATTCAATGAGCTTGTCTTTTCAAACACGTACCTATAAATTACTCAAAGTGTCTTGAGCCAACCTTGTCCCTCTTTCTCCCGACCCCCTGATTCTGCATGCACCACTAGGAAGTACTACTCAATGTCAATCATGAAATTCTCAAGCCCTTTTGTATTTCTTTCCCTTTCATAACGACACGATTTTGGCACCTGAGCTCATTTCCCTTTATCGGTTGTGCTAGAGGCGACCCTATCCAGAGCTAGATGAAGTAAGCTGATCTGAGCCTTGAGCTCCTCGAACTCTTTTCCAATCACACTTAATGGATATTTAGTCTCTTCACCCAAGTGGGCTCCAATACTAGACAACTCCTGCTAGGTTATCTTAATCTCTCTTATTTGGTCATTACTAGCCATGTGAGCTTTCAAGACAACCACTTGTTGCGACACATTTTTCTTAGAATCACTACAATTTTTTTGTGACCAACTTCATCTCACACACACTTTCATTGGTTGAGCTATGAGTTAATATTAGCCTTACACTACATTCCTTTCGTGCCATAACAAAATGGGAATTCGTAAAGTTGTCATTATATTAATTTACAGTCATTTACATTGACTTACATATACATCCCCCAATATATACATAACTACATCATTGTGCACTAACTGTTCTGATACAAAAAGATCACAAATGTGTATACCTTTGTGCTGCTAGGACATTATGAGCAAAAGGATTGCAGGACTATCGCAACGGTCACTCTCTACTATAAATGCTCTGTAAAGGGGAGAAAGTAAAGGGGTGAGCTAACACGCTCAGTAAGGAACATATGTAAGCAAGTAGATAACAAAACTATCTACAATGCTTATAATGCATGCTTTATCATATTTGTAAAACAATTGCATTCACTTTATCACTTTGTAAAACAATTGCATTCACTTTATTGCTTTGTAAAACAATTGCGTTCACTTTAAATAATAGCTTTCTATACGATAATCATCCATCGATAAAAAACTCATTCATTTCTTTTCATTTGATTTTCAACATATTCAATAAACAATTCAATAACAATGGAGACTAGGCTGGGATTAAATAGTAATAATGGTTCAATAGCAATAACAGTGGACATATGTACATAGTCAATGATCCCAAGCATCACGGATTAGGTGTGCGAGGTATCATACGCCTAGGGAGGTGGGTCAAATCCAACTCGGCGGCTACTAGTCCGAAGACTTACACTAGTCTGAAGACTTAAGCACAATATAGCGTACTCCATGTCTCATTACACGGTATAACGTACTCCATGATACAGTACAGTGGACTCCATGTCTCATTATACGGTACAACGTACTCTGTGACCCCACTATGTTGTAACATGACTGAGGGAATCGAGTAATCTCAAGGTTTACCACCCCAGCATCAATATCAATCATCGCCTTATCTCAAACTCCAGTGTGAGCAAGTCAGTGTGATACACAGTTTACACAAGGACTCCAACACAGTTTTACTCATAGAATCAAATCAAAATCTAATGCGAGCAAGTCTGTGTAACTCATAGTTAACACGACGGCTCCAACACAATTCTACACATAAAATCGACAGATGACTCAATTCTGGTGAAAACGGTACTCAAAATCGAGTCAACACATAAAACGATGCATGAGCGAAGCATAAGGGGTAACTTCCCGTTGGGTCACTCATCCATGGAATTTCTCTCACTCAAACACGCTTAACTTTGGAAAATGTGCAATTTAGTGCAGACAGTAAAATCTTGAGCCAGTCTATCATTATACACTTATAAACATCATTTCACGATAAAAACATTGAAAACACGCACTTTATGCATTTATGCTTTTTTGATAAATTCACAGTATAATTCAGTCTGTAAATAAGGTGAATATAGGAATTTCCTATTATTTGGTTTTTACGTATATACTTCAATATCTATGTACTCTACAATATTTATTTGCATACAGGAGGTTAGAAATATATGTACAACTATCTCTAATAGCTCACATAAATCTCTTACCTTGATTTCAGTCGATTGCGCTTTTATCTATTTCACTTCTTTTCAATCGGTCTATCTGGCTCCAATTATGTCTTCTGGAGCTACAGATAATTACCAATCACATCAATCAAATCTTATACACTCATATTTCACTTTCACTACGGGCTATTTACAATCTCGGGCTTGATTACTCTTATTGGGCCTTGTTGTCCCTTAATGGGCCCAACTCTATCTTAAGCTCATTTTACCTTTCCATGAAGGCCCATCTAGCCTATTAGGCCTATTTACATTTATTGGGCCACCCATGGTTCGGATTCGGCCCATGCTGGCCAGCTATGACAAACTTGGTTCATTTCGGCATTTTGCCAAACACTTGGTGTGCATGAGCCATCATGCTCACCAATGCCGATTGCCATCACCCATCACACCATCTTCATGATTCTAGCCCATTGAGGCATTTTCACAAACACATGGTGAACTTGGCTTAAGGCATTCATATGGTTCATTCATACATTTTATCAAACACCTTATATGCATGCCTTATAAATCAATCTAACCTTACAAATTGATGGCACCCAATTACATCATCATCATCATCTACACATCACAACCAATCTATATATGTCATTAAACACATCACACATGCATCATCTCACTACCATACCCATTCGACCAATCCTTGTTCTCTAGGTTCTAAGTTGTTTTGCCATTCAATTCATACACCAATATACTCCATAAATTCACTAGATTAACATATATAAGATTGGTGGAAAGAAAACTCACCTAGCTTATCAAACTCACTTTGGCCGAAAATGAAGGGATGGCCAAATCCTTCCAATTCAACTTGTTAGGTGCTGGTTTTTGGATATGTTATTCTCTCATGATATGGAACAACTTTGATGAAGGAAACTTGTTCCAAATATGCTTGCGAGTAGGTGATTTCTAGTGAGAGAAAGCTTGGTTGGTTTATGTTTAATAGTGGTTGAATTTCATCAAGAAGAAGATGATGTTTTCCTTAGTCAATTTTCTGATTTTAAGACCTAATATTCAACCAATTTCATCCATAAAATCAACCCATGAAGTTGGGCTTGAAAGGGTTTTGGGCTTGGTTAACTTTGGGCTTAGAATTTGGGCTTGTCTTAAATTTTCTATTGGCTTTTCGGTTTGGGCCTTCCAAATTCAGATTTTGGGCTGGAATTTTATTGGGATTTGGGCCTATTATTTAGCCCAATTTCAGCCTAATGTTTGTCCCAATATTCGGCCCAATAAGGTTGCACCAATTCGGCCCACTTCAATCCATGCATAATGGGCTTTAATCATTTAACTAGTTGGCCCATTAGTATTTTTCATTTCAGCCCATATTAAATTTAATTCAATTAAATTTAATAAATTTCCTAAGTATTATTGGCTGAAAATTAAATGTTTTAACCGAAGATAATTTTTCTCAAGCCTTAACCATGGTTGGGTTAAGTTAACCATACTTTGGTTAATTAGTCAAGCTTATTCTTCAATTCTGACTTTTCTCTTAGGTTTGACTATTGACCATGTTTGACTAAAGTTAAAAAACCCAAATATATGTCTTTTAATGCTTCGTTAGTCCATCCTGACGTTTTGGCTACCCTTGTTAGCTGAAAATACTCAAAATACCTCGAACGATCAATTTTGAGCTTGTTTGGGCCTATTTTGGCATTTTCACCACTTCAACAGTATTGGGACCAAACTAAACCAACTTTCCTCCTAGAACTATCCATATTTTGATGTTTTAAGTCATTACCTTCTGTTGGATTGGTCAGATTCCATCCGGTTCAACCCGAGCTCACCATAGCTCATATTGGACACTAATGCAATTGAGGTTGTTATTGAATTATAAGTTCTCTTATGATTCCAATAACATAATTCAACATTTACATTGATACATTCATAAAGAAAAAAGACATCAAATTTTGGGTCTTACACCACTGCAACCTCGAGCTCTTTAATCTTTATTCAATCGTTTGACTCGCCTCAAGTCATCACCATTTTCACTTAGTTGCTAATACGTCTAGCAAGCTTTGATACCAATTGTCATGGACTAACCTTTCTTACACTCAAGCACTAGGCCATTTGGCACTTAGATAGTTTTGTCCACACAAGTCAGTCAAGAACTCTCGATTAACTGGTTAAGCAACAAGTAATTCATAAGTACATATTCTACACATGATGATATAATAAGGTATAAAGGGTGCACACTGAGTCGACCCCGACCCCCAGAGAAAGAAAAAATGATTTATTAATATAGACAAGATTAATTACAAAAAAGTAGTGGGTCTTACACACCATCGTCAAGGCCTGAGGGGCAACCTTAGATGGGTGTTCTATCACATACCTTAACTAGTGAGAGTCCAACATTTGTCAACTGTTCACCCTCTATAGTAGCAAAAGAACTTTTACAAGAATGCTAACACTGACCATTACAATGTTTGAAATAGGGACACTTTTCCAAGTACATGAGTTCTACCCCCTTCAAAGGCACTTCTACCCACTCATGGCCCTATAAAAGTTTAGCTCATGACACTAAGCATATCAATGCTTCAATTTATAAGATTAGTTGCTTACTTTCTCAAAGTAAAGGCATAACATTGTACTAGTCTCAATGACATTTATTAATATCCCCTTTCTTGACAATGCTTGATCAGGAACAATTTTAGAAATATTATACTTTTATGCTATAGGATATCATAATCATAGCCATTTAATAATTCCCTTTACAAAGTATATTTTGTTTCAAAGGCTTTACCATAAGTAAGTATTAATAGTTTAAATCAATATGCTTCATATATAAAGAATTATACCTATATAAAATAATTGTTTCAAAATAATAAATGTTCAAATATCCAAAATTAAAAATATTTAGATTAGCTATAGGGCATACCCCAATACCAACATTATCTCATTTACACTAATGCCAAATTACCTATAGTCCTTATACCTATGCCTAGCGTATGACGATCATGAACTTTATGGAAAAATGGCTTAGTTAGAGGATCCAAAATATTATATCCTCTGTAGGCACTCTTCCATTTTTTCTATCCCTTTGTATAATCACTCTGATCAAATAACATCATCTCAATACATGTTTGGATCGTTGGTAAGATTGAGGCTCTTTTGCTTGCGCAGTGACTCCATTGTTGTCATAATACAACATTATTGGATCAAGAATGATTGTAGCCATTCCTAGTTGATCTGTAATGAACTTCTTGATCCAAACTATTTCTTTTGTTGCCTCCAAAGCAGAAATGTATTTAGCTTCGATTGTAGAATTTACAATCGTTTGTTATTTGGAACTTTGTCAATAGATTGCACCTCCATTTAGAGTAAGAATGTGACCACTTTGTGATTTGTAATCATCTTTGTCAAACTAAAAACTCGTATTCGAATAAACTTTTAATCAGAGTTATTACCCACCAAAGACTTGAAAAGCATCTTTAGTACTTCTCAAGTACTTCAAAATACCTTTAACAACTATTAGATGTTTCTCTTATAGATTTGGTTGATATCTTCTTATAACACTTAATGTGAGGCCTGTGAATTTTATGTACTTTAACTATGAGATTTATAACTTGGAGAATGTAGTTATGATATTGCAATATACAAGCAAGTTTTGAATATAATGAAGCAAAAGAAGATGAGGTTTATAAGGCTTAAATGTGCATGGATTGAAATATGGCCTATGGAATAGATTGTAGTAAGGTTTAACTTGAGATTCCTGTAAAATTATACAGTAACGGTGAAGTTCATAAAGGTCGGATCTATCTCAAGAGATGAAGGATCGATCTCATAGGGAGAAAGATCGATCCCATGACCCCAAGATTGCAATAACTATACTACAGCAGACAGATAGATAGATCTATCTCATGAGGGAACAGATCGATCTCATACTGCCTTGGCCTAACAAGAATCGATCCTGTCACAAGGGCAGATTGATCTCTAATTGTCTTGGCCTGGAAGAGATCGATCCCCCCTTAGAGAACATATCGATCTCTATACGGTTCTGTAAAAAGAAGATCGATCCCTACCATCGAGCAGATCGATCTTATAGTTGGTAATTGAGCAGTTGGAGTAGTTGAAAACAAGCAGAGATTGATCTCCATCTAATGCCAGATCAATTTCACACACTCTGTCTAAATAAAGATCATAAGATTTTTTTCCTGAAAATCGATTCCCTCTCACCTGCAAGCACCAACACTCATTATTTCTACCCAAACCAAGCTTTATCTCTCTAAGATTCACCACATTTTAGACAGAGTAAGAAAAAGTGGTAAGAGGCAAAGTTGCACCTCTTGGTAAAGAGAACAACATACTAGAAAATTAAGGGTTAGTTTGAAGAAAAGAAAAGAAGCAAGCATTCTAGAAGTTTGGTCAAGAGAGGACTAGCTAGGTGAGCTCACAAGACCCTTATTTTTAAGTATTATCATTTTATATATATATTGGAGAATAAATATATGTATATTTAGTTGGGAATGTTTAAGTCAAGAAGGGATCATGAGTTAGCTAATGTGTTGATAAAGATGTAGGAAGAGTTTTGAGACAATGTATGTATGTAAGATTTTGTAGCTTAAATGTAGTTTAGGGTCTATAGGTGTAAATAGGATAAGAAGGGAATGTTGAGTTAGGATGAGTAAGAAAAAGAAATCGACAATGAGAATGATGTATATTGACGATTTGATGATGTTTGGACAACTCAAGAATTCGACACGGGAAACAAGGCTGATCCGAGACCCGAGGGACATTGCACCACTCAGAGTGCAAGAGTAAGGGAAATAAAATGTTTGTGTATGTGAGTTTCTAAATGATGAAAATACCTTTTTAGTGTGAAAAAGGTTTGATGAATGAACATGTTTATGAGAAATGAGTTGATTTGATACTTTGATGAATGTGTGAGTGTTTTACTGGTTTGAGCTTGGTTTTGATGAATTTTGTGTAATTGTGAACATAATGTTTTATAACAGAAATAAGTCTTCGAGATAACCACTATGAACTCTACGTGAAGGCAAAACAGTTTTGATACAATAATGACATATTTTAATGAGGCTATGGCTTGTCATGAGATTTTCGGAAACCCAAGGACTCAATCCTATGGATATGTAAAATACAGGATTTCCAATCCTAGTAGGAAAGTGAGGGAAACAGATACTCAATTTAAAGTGAGTAAACAGAATTCCATACTCGATCTCATAGATACATATAGAATTTTGTGAAAAATCATATTCGATGAAAGTCGTATGTACGACTTGGAGGGAGATCTTTCATATCTTTCGAGATCCACCCTACAATATAATGTTGAGTGGCCTTGCTCTGGTAGCATGTAAGATCGAGCCTTACTCTAGTAGCATGTAAGACCGAGATGACCCCACTCTTGTAGCGATAGGTGGCTTTGATTTGATGGCATGTAAGATCGAGGCTATACGACGCTGATCAAGTCTACAACGATATCTTGGCCATGGATAGATGTCGATGTTTCCCTCTTTTGAGGATTCCTCCATTCTGGTAATGAGAGATGCCTCTGTTTTGGTAACGTGAGATGCCCTCTTTGAGGATGATGTGATGTGCTTATGACGTTGTTTTATCTGAGTTTTATTAAATGCCTAGTCTCGACTATTTTGATGAATAACATGTTTTGATGGTTGTAATTTTATCACGTGAACTATGTTGATGCAAATTAATGCCATTATTATTGTTATCATTATTACCATGATATTTCTCATGCTCGAATACTTCTTTCATGTTTTTACATGCCCAAATGATGAGTTGTGATGTGATGATGATTTTATAAGAATTTCCCTTATCCTCATTACTGAGCGTTTTGAGAGCTCACCCTTTTTCCCCCCTCCAGATTACTTGCAGTGATCGAGCTAGTACCTGTCGCATACGTGATATAGGCTGGTGGACAGATCTCCCCAGGCTATCGCTTGTACACGCACAAGGTATAAATTTAGTTCATTCTATATCCAGACAATGATGTAATACAGACATTTGTGATTAGTATTTTTGGGATGTAATTAGGACAATATGATGAAAATGAATATAGTTTTGTGGGCTGACCCCTTTGGGGATATTATGTATTTGATTTTATGAAATAGGAATTGTGTGATCTTGTGGATAATGATTTATTATAAACACAAGTGATTAAATGACACTGTACATGAATGCAACCCGAGTAAGAGGTTTTAATGTAAGAAATTTTAAATTAGCCTTATTTTTTGCGCTTCCAAGCTGTCACAGATTTGTTTAGTATCAGAGCAAAAGTTATCTAGTACAGTCAGTGTCGAGTAAATGGAAATAGATTACATCCCAATAGCCTATATTGTCTGGTAATGAATTGAATTTAACGAGTAAAATTATGATCGATGCTTAATCCATACACGCAGGTACGAAAGAGATAATAGATGAACGAGAGACGAGGTCATCCTGGGAGGCAGGCACAGCCACCTTCACCACCTGACCCACAGCCGGAGAGTCCTAACTCTCGAATGAATCGGCTAGAGCATGATGTGTGGAAGGGATTCCAGCAGATGGCAGCGCTATTCGCGTAATATTTTGGGGCTAATGCCTTGGGTACCACACTTACCCCGGCTCCCACACCACCACAAGATCCGTAAACTGACCCAGTGCCACCAGCGGTTCAACCTTCGGTGAAAACTAGGCTTGATGATGGGGGTAAGGGCCGGTTGAAAGATTTTCTTAAGATAAATCGACTGGCATTTAAAGGAGTGAAGGGTCTAGTAGAGGCAGAGGAGTGGTTGACTGAGATGAGGATCATCTTTGACTTTCTGGGATGCACAGATGCGGAGAGGGTTAGTATGGGTACCTATATGCTCAAGGAATAGGCCCGATGTTGGTGGAATACCACCCATAGTATATTGGTTGCCATTCATCCAGTGATTAGCTAGGAGATTTTTCAGTTGGCATTTAGAACCCAGTATATGCCACGAGCTGCCCAGAGGAGAATGCAAGTTGAATTCCTAAATTTAGTTGAGGGCAATATGTTGGTTGACGAGTACGAAAATCGATTCACCACCCTACTGAAGTAAGATCCGGAGACCCTTAAGGATGAGGAGCTCCATACAGAGTGATTCGTGTATGGACTGAGACCCGTCATTAGAGACCTCTTTGATAGGGCTCTGCATTACTGAGTTTAATGATGCTCGGAGATGGGCACATGAGGTTGAGAGGGGACTAGAGTTGATACAGTCCTAGTCTGAGTCCTGAGTGATAACCAGGGATAAGGGTAAAGACCTGCAACTTCCCATACCGACTTCAGAAGGGGTTCTTTTAAGAGATATACGGTCGAAGGACCTAGTGGGAGAGTGGATAGACTCAGGTTTGCTTCCAGTGCTATGGAGACCCCTCGATGTGCCAGGCCAGAGGTTAAAGTTTGTAGAGATTGTGGCCGACCACATGTGGGAAGTTATTCTCGAACCATACTAGGATGTTTTATATGTGGGACATGGGTCATAGAGTGAGAAATTACCCACAGCCATAGAAGCCACATTCTCAAGAGCCTTCTAGACAGCAACCTCAGAGGATAATTCCCTAGAGATGGGCTACGGTTGCTGATAAGGGTAAGAAGCCGATCATAGAAGGACGTGTGTTTTGCTTTGGATAAGGAGATCGCAGACACTTCGTCTGAGACCATACGGGGTACGCTTCTTGTTTGTAATCATGAGGCTCATGTGTTGTTTGACTCAAGATCCATGCATTCTTTTATTGATGTACACTTTGCATGTAAACTGAGTTTAAAGCATGAATCCCTAGATTATATTTTACATGTAAATACCCTTATGCGTGAGTCCCAGAGGACTGATATGGTATGTAGAAGGTGTGAGATCAAGGTGGGAGATAGGGTAATGTTAGCAGATCTAGTTTTGTTAAGTATGCGTGATTTTGATGTGATTCTAGTGATGGATTGGTTAGCGGCCATTCGTGTGAGTCTAAACTGCTATACTAAGAATGTAACCTTCTCCCTACCTGAAAAATTTAGTGTATGTTTGAACGTTAAGGACTGAAAATGTGTCAAGTTTATTGTGAGAAGATTTTAGAATATAATGATGTTACCATAAAAACACTGACTAAATTATTGATGTGAAGGTTACATCGCACTCATCTCTGACATGAGTCGGGAACATCCAAGGATAGAGGACATACCAGTAGTATGTGAGTTTTCGGATGTATTCCCAGATGAATTGCCTGGCTTACCACTAGAAAGAGAGTTGGAGTTTACTATCGATTTAGTGCTAGATACCCAGCCAATCTCTAAACCTCTCTATATGATGACATTGGTTGAATTGGAAGAGTTAAAGAAACAGTTGCAAGAACTGCTTGACCAGGGTTTTATTAGACCCAATGTGCCACTATGGGGAGCTCCGATTTTGTTTGTAAAGAAAAAGGATGGTAGCCAAAGATTGTACATAGATTACAGATTACTAAACAAGGCTATAGTAAAGAACAAATACCCTCTGCTAAGAATAGATGATTTGTTTGATCAGCTGAGAGGGGCTTCTGTCTTTTTCAAGATTGACTTGATATCGGGCTATCACCAGTTAAGAATCAGGAAAGAGGATATTTCGAAGATGGCCTTCAGAACTGATATGGCCACTACGAGTTTTTAGTAACGCCCCTGCTGCTTTCATGAGTCTAATGAATGACGTATTTCGGGACCATCTGGATCAGTATGTAATAGTCCTCATTGATGATATCCTTGTGTATTCTCGATCTCATAAAGAACATGCACAACGTCTGAGGATTGTGCTACAGATACTCAAAGATAGACAACTTTATGGAAAAATCAGTAAGAGTGAGGTTTGGTTAGACCAAATATCTTTTCTCGGTCATATTATATCTAAGGAATTGGTGTTAGTTGATCCGTCTAAGATAGAGGCTATACTTAATTGGGAGAGACTGAGGACAGTTATAGAGATTCAGAGTTTTCTGGGGCTTGCAGGATATTATAGAAGGTTTGTTGAAGGATTTTCCAGGATTACCGCTCCTTTGACCAAGCTCACACGAAAGGAGATTCCTTTTGTATGGTCTGAACAGTGTGAGTAAAGCTTCCAAGAATCAAAGAGGAGATTAACGACGACACCTGTGTTGACTATCCCAAATGGACCTAGAGGGTTCGCAGTGTACAGTGATGCCTCTCAACAAGGATTGGGGTGTGTACTCATGCAGCATGGGAGAGTAGTCACTTATGGATCGCGACAGCTGAAGGAACATGAACGAAACTACCCCACACATGATTTGGAGTTAGCCGTAGTGGTGTTTGCATTAAAAATCTGGCGGCATTACTTATATAGGGAAAGGTTCCAGATATTTACAGACCATAAGAGCCTGAAGTATATCTTCGACCAAAAGGAGTTAAACATGAGACAAAGAAGATGGATGGAACTCCTTAAGGACTATGACTGTGAGATTTTATATCACTCAGGAAAGATAAATGTAGTGGCTGATGCCCTAAGAAGAAAGGGTATGGTTTCTACTATGATGATCAGAGAATAGGACTTGTTAGAACAGTTCATCGGGCTCAGGGTTAGAGTTGAGGAAACAGAGGTCAGATTTATAGCTAGCCTACGGATAGAGCCCAGTATTATGGATCAGAACAAAAGCTGGTAGTGGAATGATTAGAGGCTACTGGATTTGGTTACCAAGCTGAGGGGACCATGCAGTCGGATTTTACAGTCAGTGACGATGGATTATTGAGGTTTAAGGGCAGTATTTATGTCCCGAGCAATGATACCTTGAAGCAGCAAATATTGAAAGAGTCTCAATGTTCCCGTTACACCATGCACCTAGGTAGTACTAAGATGTATCAGGATCTTCGTAAGGTGTATTGGTGGAGTGGTATGAAATGGGAAGTGGCTGAATTTGTGGCCAAGTGTTTGGTATGTCAACAGGGAAAAGCTGAGCATAAAAATCCCAGAGGCTTACCAGTGCCTAAGTGGAAATGAGAGCATATCACCATGGACTTTATCATGGGATTACCATGGACCCGGAGAGGTCATGATGCTATTTGGGTGATAGTAGATATATTAATGAAAAGTGCCCACTTCCTTGCTATCAAGAGCACGGTTTCCTTGAGTACCTTAGCCGAGTTATATGTTAGAGAGATAACTAGACTGCTTGGGGCTCCAGTGAGTATTACATCTGATAGAGATTCCTAGTTCACCTCCAGGTTTTGAACTCATTTTCAGTAGGCCATGAGATCTCAGTTGAGTTTTAGTACCGCCTATCATCCTCAAACTGATGGTCAGTCCGAGCGGACTATACAGACCTTATAGGACATGTTGAGGGCATGTATGATGGATTTTAAGGGATCATGGGATGATCACCTATCCCTTTTCGAGTTTGCATATAATAATAGCTATCATACGAGTATTGGTATGGAACCTTACGAGGCTCTATATAGTAGGAGGTGTAGATCCCCCATAGCTTAGGAAGAAGTGGGTGACAGAAAAGTAATTGTTCCCAACCTAGTTGAGTAGGCATTTCGAAGTGTCAAGATCATATGTGAAAGGTTATAGGCTGGTCAGAGTCGATAGAAGAGTTACGTTGATGTGCGTAGGCGGCCACTAGAGTTTCAAACTGGAGATTTTATGTTTCTTAAAGTATCTCTAAGTAAAGGTATCATGTTCTTCGAAAAGAAGGGGAAGCTGAGTCCTCGATTTATTGGTCCATTTGAGGTATTAGAGAGAGTAGGAGTCATCGCCTATCGGTTAGATTTATCGCCACATCTTTTCGCGATTCATAATGTCTTCCATGTCTTGATGTTGAGGAAGTACAATCCTGATCCCTCCCATGTCATTGAGTATGAAGCATTGGATATTCAGGGAGATATGAGTTATGTGGAAGAACCTATCCGGGTACTTGACAGGAAGGAAAAAGTACTCGGACGAAAAGGATTCCACTGGTTAAGGTCCTCTGGAAGCACCATTCAATGGAGGAAGCAACTTGGGAGCTAGAGAGTCTTATGAAGGAGAAGGACCCCCAGCTATTTAATAGCTCGAGTTAAATTTGGAGGACCAAATTTTTTAAAGGTGGGGAGGATGCGAGGCTTGTGAATTTTGTGTACTTTAACTATGAGATTTATAATTTGGAGAATGTAGTTATGATATTGCAATGTACATGCAAGTTTTGAATCTAATGAAGTATAAAAAGATGAAGTTTTTAAGGCTTAAATGTGCATGGATTGAAATATGACCTATGGAGTAGATTATAATAAGTTTTACCTTGAAATTCCTACAAAATTATGCAGTAACAGTGAAGTTCATGAAGGCCAGATCGATCTCAAGAGATGAAGGATCATCTCTTAGGGAGAAAGATCAATCCCATGACCCTAGGATTGTAATAAGTATACTATAGTAGACAGGCAGATCAATGTCATGAGGGAGCAGATCGATCTCCTACTACCTCTGCCTAACAAGAATTGATCCTGTCACAAGCGCAGATCGATCTCCAATTGTCTCGGCCTGTAAGAGATTGATCCTCCCTTAGAGAACAGATCAATCTCCATATGGTTCTATAAAAAGTAGATTGATCCCTACCATCGAGCAGATCGATCTTATAGTTGGTAATTGAGCAGTTGGAGTAGTTGAAAACAAGCAGAGATCGATCTCCATCCAATGCCAGATCAATCTCACACACTCTGTCTATATAAAGATCACGAGATTTTTGCTTGAAAATCGATTCCCTCTCACCTGCAAACACCAACACTCACTATTTATACCCAAACCAAGCTTTCTCTCTCGACGATTCACCACATTTTGGACAGAGTAAGAAAAAGTGGTAAGAGGCAAAGTTGTTCATCTTGGTAAAGAGAACAACATACTAGAAAATCAAGGGTTGGTTTGAAGAAGAGGAAAAAAGCAAGCATTCTACAAGTTTGGTCAAGAGAGGACTAGCTAGGTGAGCTCACAAGACCCTTATTTTTAAGTATTATCATTTTATATATATATTAGTGAATAAATTTATGTATATTTAGTTGGGAATGTGTAAGTCAAGAAGGGATCATGAGTTAGCTAAGGTGTTGATAAAGATGTAGGAAGAGTTTTGAGACAATGTATGTATGTAAGATTTTGTAGCTTGAATGTAGTTTAGGGTGTATAGGTGTAAATAGGATAAGAAGGTGAATGTTGAGTTAGGATAAGTAAGAAAAAGAAATCGACAATGAGAATGATGTATATTGACGATTTGATGATGTTTGGACAACTCAAAAATTCGACACGAGAAACAAGGTTGATCCGAGACCTGGGGGACATTGCACCACTCAGAGTGTAAAAGGTAAGAGAAATAAAATGTTTGTGTATGTGAGTTTCTAAATGATGAAAATACCTTTTTAGTGTGAAAAGGGTTTGATGAATGAGCATGTTTATGAGAAATGAGTTGATTTGATGCTTTGATGAATGTGCGAGTGTTTAGCCAGTTTGAGGTCAGTTTTGATGAATTTTGTGTAATTGTGAACACAATGTTTTATAACAGAAATGAGTTTTCGAGATAACCACTATGAACTCTACGTGAAGGCAAAACGATTTTAATACAATAATGACATATTTTACTGAGGCTATGGCTTGTCATGAGATGCACATCGATACTCCGCTTGATAGCGTTGAGTGGCCTTGCTCTAGTATGATGTAAATCGGGCCTTGCTCTAGTTGCATGTAAGACCGAGATGACCCCGCTTTAGTAGCGGTGGGTGGCCTTGCTCTGATAGCATGTAAGATCGAGCCTTGCTTTGATAACATGTAAGACCGAGGCTGCACGACTCTGATCGAGTCTACAGCGATATCATTGTAAAGCTCGTATTTTTGGTTGCAACCTTATGAATTCCTAAGTAATATATATGTACATGCTATGTGGAGCATAAGTGATGTAAAGTCCATAAATTCATTGTACACACTTGTAATATGAGTTTGCGATGTACACACAAGTTTCATTATGTATGAATATGAAGAAATGGACTTTTATAAGTGATGAATGTGATTGGAACTTAAAATGAGTAGTGCAGCAAATGGACCGAAGTTGCATGAGTTGCATAAATCTTTGTACTTATATTTGATTTTGTATTGTATACTTTTGGTTATATAATGAATGCACACAAGTTTTAATGTGTAGAAAGTATGAATGAATGTCATTTTCAAGTCTTAAAGGGGGTTGGATGAGAAAATGACTATGGCAGCAAAATTTAAGGATGTTTGTGTAAGTTACTGCAGAAAATTACAATAAAATCTAAAAAATATGAATGCCAGATAGATCTCATTGAAGAAAAGATCGATCTGGAAGAGCCAAAAATACTTTTAGTTGAGCAATGGAACAGGGCAGATCGATCTACAATGGGGCCAGATCGATCTGCTAAGCATTCTGTAATGAAGAGATCGATCCTTAATGCAAGCAGATCGATTTCCTTAGCTCTCGGGTTGGAGTAGATCGATCTCCTTAAGCTGCTGTTTGAAAACAGATCGATCTGAAGCCCTCAACAGATCGATCTCATGCATTCAAATTGGCATGAAAATGAGGGATTTAAGAGGCCAGATCGATATCCATCCAAGGCAAATCGATCTCATTAAGCTATTTCTATAAAAAGGAGCAGTTGAAATTTACAAATCACGTAAACAACCCCATTTCTTCCATTTTCAATCCAAAAACCTAGCTTTCTCACTCCTAAATCCACCCATTTTCTTAAAGATTTGAGGGGAAGCTATTAGATATAAAGTTGTTCATATCCAAGAGAAGAACAACATACTTTGGAATTAAAGCCTCATTTGTTGGATTGAAGGAGCAAGAGACATTTTCATTTAGAGCAAGAAGAGAAACTAGATTGGTAAGTTTCTAACACTTCATCCCAAGTACATTTGTCTATTTTTTGATCTTGGAGTTGATTTGTATGTGTATTGATGGTTAAAACTACCTAGGATGTGATGGAACAAGTGTAACCTAGAAACCTAGAATAAATCTAGTGTGAGAAAATGTAATTTGGATGAGTTGGTGGTTTATGGGTATGCTAAAGTGTTTATGAGATAATGTGCATGATTTAAGATGATGGAATGAAGCTACATGGTGAGTTTAGAGAATTTATGAAGAGGAGCACATGTAGTGTTTGATGAAATGCCATAGTGAAGAAATTGATGAAATATGAACACTATGAGCTTAATATCGAATTAATATCGATTTAGTACAAATCAATAGGCTTAAAATAATCAATAGACTCGAGATATGAATAGAACAATAAAACGAGGCCTTATAAGTGTTAATGGAAGCTATAGGTTGTATCGACTATAGCAAACACAAGAGTTGTGTAATATGGACTAAATAATGTGATATACGACTTTGTGCAGTTCCGGAGAGTTCGTAAGAGATGAATTGAACCACACAAGTAAGCAGCTTTAAGGAAGCGAAATCACGCGACGTGATTCCAAGTAAGGGAATTCTGTGAGTATATAGAGATAACTGCTCGTACTTTGAACTCGTGGGTGAATATAGGGTGTTGTAAAATGTACAGTTGCTTATGAAAATGATTGTTGGTATGTGTGAATTGCTACGAGTAGGTATATGATTTGGATTATGAAATGATTCTTGAAAAGGGGATAATAAGGCTAATAATTGTATAAATCACATGTTTTGATGTTTGTACAAAACATATTGCTTTGTTTTAAGCAAATCTACGGATAGGCTGGCCAGTGTTTGAATGATGTTGTTGAATAGCACATGTGAGGTGCTAAACATGTTTTGAGATTGTTTTGAATGTGTATGAGCCGCCTATCGTGTTTATGTGAGCTAAATCATGCTAGACCCTCGCTCATGCTGGATTTCGATATTTTCACATGTATGAAACATGCTGGAGCTTAGCTCGCACCTTGATTTGATTGTGATGATGTTTTATAAACCGTACTGGAGCTTTGCTCGTACGTGGATTTCGAGTGGTTTTCTTATGCATATAATTGTTTGGAGCTATGCTTGTACATGGTTTCTTTATGTTTTGTGCATAAATGCTGTACTAGAGTGTTGCTCGTACGAGGAGATTTATCTATGATGCATGTATCGTGCTAGAGCTTAGCTCGCACAGGTTTTCACACTGTGGTATGTATGATGCCATGGTGAGGGTAATACGCATTAATTTAGGGAACCCAAAAGGGGCGAGTAAGGCCATGAGGGGCTAGGACCTGACATTAATACTCCCACGTGCACTTGAGACTATATTGGTTACACGTGGTATGAGGTAGATAAGACCTACGCTTGTGTCAAGACCCATCCTGACTTAACCAAAAATCACTACAAATTTTTCGCATTTTTAACTTACCTTTCCTCTCTTCAATGGTTGGTCTGTGATTCGATATTAGTTTCCTCGCATACCATACCATCCATTATCATACATACATGTCAATATACTGTTACTGACTGTAACTTCTTTTATAATACATATGAGATCATATAAAATCTAATATAAATACATTCCCCATAATATATATCATATACATCACTGTGCTGTTTCTATATTTAGATACATAACCGTATAAAACATGTATACCTGTTGATCGATAGGAAATAGCAGCGGACACAGGAATACTATCCCTCAAAAGCTCTCACTCTACTGCTGATGCTCTGTAGAGAGATATAAAGAAAGGGGGGTGAGCATACAACACGCTCAGTAAGGAAAGCAGGCAAGCAAGTAGACATCTACACTATCTACTAAAAATAATGCTATGCCTCAAAACGTTATTTCCTTAACTCATTTTCAAAGCATGTCTTTAAATACATATATATACTTGTACAGATTAAATCTCATGTACAGAAATCATGCTTTCTTTTTCAAATGTAGGCATGTAGTGCAAAACAATGCATCTTTATAATTTCACAATACCTTCAGATAAATCATGCCATGTATGTTTAAATCACAGTAAATATGACATTTAAATCATTCACAACACAAATCAGATTTTGACCCATCCCTCAGGTCTATCCGTAATTAAATCAGTCAATCAGGTGATATATCATGTGAGACTCTGTGGTGAAAATGTAAATAATATCCTGGACTATGATCATATCCGACAATGGTGATCCCAAGCAACACAGTACTCGGTGTGCGGGGCATCACTGCTGCAACAGGAGGGGGTCAGTCCATCACAACCGCCAGCTATATCCTCTTCAAATCCATAACACCACACGGTACAGTGTACTCCATGCCACATGCACGGTACAACGTACTCCGTGGACCCTACATCACAGTCGGGGTGCCTGCCATAGGTCTTAGCCCTCAAAACCATGGAATATCATACCACGTCTCTAAATCCTCATATGACCCTCTCATAGTGTGACACTCAGTCTACACGAGGAAATCAAGCATGGTTTTCAACATGTATTATATATCACATACAGTGCGCGCCTTTGAGCACGACTCACAGTCGACACTTCGCTTAAATACTATTCACATCACAAACTCAACTCTAGTGCGAGTAAACCTCCAGTAACTAGGTCAATGCATAGTTCATGTTTCAAATCAAGTACGAGCAATAGCTCCAGTACCATGCTATGCACAAAACTCATCAAATCAAGTACGAGCAATAGCTCTAGTACTATGTCATGTATAAATCATGAAGAATCGAGTACGAATAATGCTCCAGTACTCTGTCATGTATCTCATGTAAAATTCAAGTACGAGCTAATCGCTCCAGCACTCTCTCATGCATAAATCACATAAAACTGAGTACGAGTAATAACTCCAGCACTCTATTATGCATGTCATGGAAATCTAGTACGAATCATAATCCAGCACTGATATATGTGGAAAATATATGAAATCCAGTGCGAGCTGTGCTTCAGCACGATTTATTCTCACATAATATGATAGATGGCTCTTTAAAAAAAGAATGGTTTACAAAATATCAAAATCAGCACTATAAAGTATGCTTAATTTACATCAACCTTAAAATCATTAGCTCATCTATTTATTCTTCTGATAAACAGAAGTGAAACACTCAAAATGGTGGTTTCCATGCTTTTTACAACTTTTCACAAAAGTTGACTTTTTGACTAACTAGGGGCAAAATCGTAATTTGCCACTATCGGGTCACAATAATTATTATTCACTTTCTCTGACCCTCAGAGTTTTTAAGTGAATGTAAAAGCAGATGAAAATACGTGTAGGTATCTCTAACTACTCACAAAAGTCCCTTACCTGCGATCACTCGAGAAATTTCACTTTCTCAACGCTGCTCGATCCAGCAGTCCGATTTGCTTCTCCAATACTCTCTGGAGCTGTATATAACTATTTATCAGGTTAATTATATTTTTTCTACTGTATTTCAGATTAAATACAGTCTATTTTCCTTAACGGGCTTTAATAAACCTTAATGGGCCTAACTATGCCTTAAGCCCATTTTCATTTTACTATTCATTTTTGTTGGGCCTATTGGGCTTGTGGGGCCCACCAACTCTTATTTGGGCTTATCCTAGACCCATTACATCACATTAGGCCTAAATTATTTGGGCTTGGCCCATTGGACCTCTCGGCCACATGCCATGGCCGAGAGCTCTCCATGTCGTCGGTCACACCATGGCATGTCGGCCATGTCCCTTTCCTTAGCCAATTCACTTAGGCATTTTCACAAACACTTCGTTGGCAACATTCTTAAACATCACATAGTTCATTTAGGCATTTTATCAAACACCTTGATTGCCAACTTAATACATGTATTAATTAATCAAATTGATTAATTCTAATTATGCCATAATCATTAACACATGTACATTAATCCATTTATGCCTTAAAATCACATGGGTATTCATCAATATTTCACTACTCACTCTTGGTTTCACCATGATCATAGTGATTTCATGTGTTTCAATGCTTAAAACATATACCAATATACTTAAAATCATTCATACATTAACATATATGAATTTGAAAACTTGAAAATATACCTAGTATTTGTGTTCACACTTGGCCGAAACTTTGAAGGCTCACGGTTTGCACACTATGGCTTCTTGATAGCCAATTCCAACATATGTCACTCTCCTTTCAATTTGGAACAACTTTCATGAAGAATGCAAGTTTCAAATATGCCTAATTCCTAGTGATTTCTAGTGAGAGAAAGCTTGGATAATGTATTTCAATGGTTTCTTCTTCTAGCTGAGAATGGTGTGGTGAAGATGACAATGGTGTGGCTGATTTTATAAGCCATTTACTTAGCCATTAAGCCTTACTTTCCAGCCATTAAACTTGACTTTCTAAGGCTTAGTTATGAGTCACCTAATGAGTCACCTAATGAGTCATAGTTAGCTTTAACTATGGTTAGATATTTATCTAATGGGCTTTCCAATTTGGGCCTCTCGGTTTGGGCTTTCTTAATGGGATTTCGGGCTGAAAATTTTACTATACCTCGGGCCTTTTATTGTCTCAATATTTGGCCTATCAATTGGTCCAACAATTCGGTCTAAGGGACATAAGAATTTCGATCTACGTTTCGTATACCTTAGTGGGCTTTAAAATCTTCACTTTAGGCCCATTACGTTTTTAACCATAAAATTAAATCCGAAATCCTTCCGAATAAATTTTCCTTACTTTCGGGGATAATTATCTTGTATTCTGACCAAGAATATTTTTTCCTAATTTTTTTCTCCATACTTAGGTTAATTTCTAACCATGATTAGTCAACTATGGTAAAAGTCCACTTTTTTTAACTATAGTTGACTTTTTCCTTAACCATTGACCAAGTTGACTTTTTCTCAAAATTCTGAAAGTGTCATATCTTATGTCTTACACTCTCGTCTTTACGTTTCAACCGTTCTCGGTAGATAATTACACTCGAAACACCTTAACTTGCTAAAAAGGTTCATTTTACCCTTTTTAGCTTTTACTCTCGTTCTCTGTGTTCAAAACTAAATTAAACTGACTTTCCTTCATGAGCCCTCTATATTTTCTCATTTTAAGTTCTTCTCTTCAGTCAAAATGATTCAGATCCATTTGGATTAGCCTGTGACTCTTATAGCTCACATTAGGCTTTTTATGTAGCTTCTGCGTGTTAAATCATTTTACTAACACTTTAAATCTAGTAAATACTCTTCTTATGATTCAACTATTATAATAGAGTGTTCATACACATAGGAATCATAAGGTACTGGCTACATAAAAATGCAGGTCTGACAGGTTGGCACCCCTAACCATGTTATGGGTCCGCGGAGTACGTTTTATCGTGTACATCACATGGAGTACGTTGTACCATGTGGTTGAGTTACTGATGAGAAAGTCTAGTGAAGAACTAACCCACCTTCGTTCCAGCATGATACCCTGCACACCGGGATCTGTGTGGTCTGGGATGATTTATGACATAGTTGGCAAACATAGTCTTGAGATATAGTGATCGTTTCACTTGATATTACATAGTACCACATGATTTTTATACATGAGTGTGGTTGTGATTATCCAGGGTAGGCTCAAGGGAGGGGTTGAGCCTTGTGGGATTTTGATTGAGAAATGATAATGATATTTGTGATAGAGAAATGATTGTGATGAGATTTTAACGTGATTTGAGAAAGAGATGATTTTAAAAAGGATGTTTCTTAAATGAATTTCCCTTTTGTGATGAGTTTTAATGAGACTGAGCATGGGATGGTTTTACATGTTGATAATTCCATGTTTTATGCCTATTTACATGATTTTAAATACATGATATATGTATATACATATGGCATACTTTTAATTCCTCATGCTCTGATTATAAACGATTTATGCATAACACTATCAACATGTAGATAGAGTAGTTATCTACCATGCTTGCATTTTTGCCTTACTGAGCATGTGGTTGCTCATCCCTCTCTACTTTCCTCTCTCTATAGAGCGTACATAGCAACCCAGTGAGGATTGAGGCGTTGTATTTTGGACATCCGTTGCTTCCATCGCCAAAAGGTATACACACAGGGATTCTTTTTGTATGTGAACATGTAAAGGCACAGTAGTCATTCTGTATTGTAATGTGGGGGATGTAAAAGCTAGAAAACGTGTCATGTATAAGTGTATAACTTAACTTTCAAATGAATGACACTTCTTAATTTGAGAAGGAATGATGAGTGATGATTATTATTGACTCACAGCCCAACTGTGTAGTGGTGAGTTTGTTCACGACCAGGTAAGGAAAGGAAAATGCAAAAAATTTATAGCGATTTTTGGTTAAAAATGATTAAAAGGGTCGTGACAGAGATTGGTATCAGAGCTGAGTTGGCCTGATGTGAGTCAGTAATAAAATGTAGGAAAATTACATCCCTATATTATTACTGTGCTTTGTTTAGATATAGCTGTGTATACCGTGATGGATTGAGTCTAATAAATGATTATGGATACAGGAAGTTAGGCAGTATGCCTGTTACGCATCGAGGTAGAGGGGCGGGAGCACGTGCTAGAGGCCGTAGAGGTGGGCTGAGAGCCGTGCTGAGCCACAGACTGACTAGGCTCCTCAGAACCCTATTGAGAGACCAGGGGATATTGAGGCATGCTTCATTAGAATAGAATGGAGTATCGAGGGCCTAGTTGAGATAGTCACTCAGGCATTAGGTGTCGATGATAGATGAGGTTTCGCAGCATAGCCTACTACTAGAGAGGCAGCTGTAAAGGCTGAGTGACCTTAGACTGTAGAGACTGCTACTGTTACTCCCCCAGTATAGGATACGGCTTCTCTCATCGCTCTACAGTTGAGCGACAACGATTTGGGGTATGATTGTGAGCTGAGTAGGCTACTCCAATTTCAGGAGTTGAGACCTCCAATGTTTAGAGGGGTAAAGGACCCAGTTATTACAAAGGATTGGGTGTATGGGATGGAGAAGCTGTACAGATTTTTCAGATGAACATCAATTGAGAAAGTGGCCTTTACCGTATTTATGCTAAAAGATGAGGTAGAACACTGGTGGAGATCCACCGAAGCTATTTTGAGGGCCAGGCACTCTAAAATCACATGAGAGATATTCTTGGAGGCCTTCAAGAGGTAGTACATCCCAGCCACCGCACAGAGGAAATTACAGATGAAATTCATGAATTGGTTCAGGGGAATCGATTTGTGGATGAATATGAGTCGAGATTTATGTCTTTGGGGAGATAGAACCTAGATATGATGGGTGTAAGACTCAAAAGATTCAGAAGTTCGTTGATGGATTGTGATTGGCCATCCGGACTAAGTTAGCCCCATTTGACATACATACTTATGAGGAAGCAGTGCACAGGGCACAATTATGCGAGCAGGACTTTGAGAAGAAGAATGCCTCCAAGCTTGGAAAGATTAGTGTCAGGAGAGATAGAGACAGAAAGAGATCCGAGATGGATAGAGTGGCCAAGAGAGGAGGCCAGAGATTTTTTGAGAAAAAACCTAAGATTGAGGAGGTGCAGGAGAGAGCTGCTAGACCTCCTGTATACTCGACCTTGATTGCACCGAGAGGTATGATTATTGGAGAACCATGACCTACTACTGATCAGTGTAGGAGATGTGTCAGATACCATGGTACTAGACCATGTCAGATACCCCATATTTCATGTTATAGGTGTGGGAAGCCCGGACATATTTTGAGATATTATTCTGAGACGAATGAGATTGCCCCACAGAAGGGCAAGGAGCCAGAGAGAGCTCCAGTTGAGACAGCTGCCCCAAGGAGGAGGGCCACGACTGAAGAAAAAGGGAAGTAGGTAGTGGGTGTGAGCAGAGGAAGAGTACATGCACTGGATCAGGACACCGCAGATTCTTCGACGGATGTGATTAAAGGTACCATCCTAATCTTTGATTTAGAAGCATTGGTATTGTTTGATCTTGGTGCCACGCATTATCGCCTTCCTTTGCACATAAATTGTTGAAGCATGTGAAACCTACATTGTTAGATAAAATGTTGATGATTTCCACACCCATGAATGATAGCCAATTAAATGAGCATGTATGTAGGGATTGTAAATTGAAGATAGAGGGAAAAGAAATGACGGCCAATTTAATTTTATTGAATATGAATGACTTTGATGTAATATTGGGAATGGATTGGTTGGCTACCAATAATGTTGTTATGGATTGTCATACTAAAACATTGATGTTTCCAGAGATAGAAAATCATGTTGTAAGATTTGTGAAATGAAATGAAAGAACATAACCATGATAAATGAAAAAAAGTATGATTTTATTTAATCTACTTGAGAGATGAATTTATTTGTTTATGTTGAATATTGATGTGATGACTTGTGACACTAATGGTGGAAAGAATGATGTGAAGGGTTCATTGCATACGTGGTTGACATATATAAGGCACATCCGAAATCGAGAGACATACTAGTGATTGCAGAATTTCCTGATGTCTTTTCGGATGAATTTTTAGGGCTACCACCTGAAAGGGAAATAGAATTTTGCATAGAATTAGTGCTTGGTACCGAGCCAATATCTAAACCACCGTATAGAATGGCTCTGATTGAGTTGGAAGAGCTAAAGAAACAACTGTAAGAGTTACTAGGGAAGGGGTTTATTAGACCGAGTGTCTCACATTAGGGAGCACCAGTTTTGTTTGTAAAGAAGAAGGATGGAAGCCTCCGACTGCGTATAGATTACCGGTTGTTGAATAAGGCCACCATTAAGAACAAGTACCCCCTTCCACACATAGATGACTTATTGGATCAACTCCGAGGAGTCCAAGTATTTTCAAAGATAGATCTGCGGTCAGGGTATCATCAGTTGAGGATATGAAGTGGAGATGTACCTAAGACAGCATTTCGTACCCGATATAGCCACTACGAGTTTTTGGTAATGCCATTCAGATTGATGAATGCCCCCGCAGCATTTATGGCATTGATGAATGATGTATTCAAGCCATACCTAGATAAGTTTGTGAATGTGTTTATTGATGATATATTGGTTTATTCCAAGTCCAGGGAAGATCACAAGGAGCACTTGAGAATAGTTCTGCAGACCCTCCGAGAGGAAGAATTATATGCCAAACTCAGCAAGTGTAACTTTTGGTTGGAACAGATCTCTTTTTTGGGTCATATAGTATCGAAAGATGAAGTGTAAGTGGATCCATTAAAGATTGAGGCAGTGGTACAGTGGCAGAGACCCCAGACAGTAACAGAGATCAAAAAGTTCCTGGGTTTAGCTTGATATTATCTAAGATTTGTGGAGGGATTCTCGAGATTAACTGCTCTTTTGACACATCTCACGAGAAAAAATGTTGAATTTGTGTAGGACGATAAGTGTGAGGAAAGTTTTTGGGAATTGAAAAGGAGATTAACCACAGCTCCGATTCTCACCATTCCTATCAGCTCAGGAGGATTCTCGGTGTATACAGATGCATCACACCAGGGACTGGGTTGTGTACTTATGCAGGATGGGAAGGTAGTTACCTATGGATCTAGACCGTTGAGAGATCACGAGAGGAACTGCTCGACACATGATTTGGAGTTGGGGATCGTGGTGTTTGCTTTGAAAATATGGCGCCACTATCTTTATGGTGAGAAATTTCAAGTTTTTAGAGATCATAAGAGCCTTAAGTACCTGTTCTCGCAGAAAGAGTTAAATATGAGACAAAGGAGATGGCTCGAACTCCTTAAGGATTATGATTGTGAAATCATGTACCACCCGGGTAAGAAAAATATAGTTGTCGATGCTTTAAGTAGGAAGAACCTAGGGTTGATGTCTTATATGATGGTCCGAAAACATGAATTGTTGGAAGAATTTACGAACCTCAGTTTGGATGTAACCCCACCTAGATCAGAGAGATTCGATATCATGGCTAGTATGAGATTAAAGCCAGAGTTGATTGGCCGCATTCGGTAGGCTCAACAGAGTGATCGACAGTGTATTAATTGGTTGAGTCAAATACAGACAGGTGTGAGTATTAATTTTGAGCTGAGTACATATGGCTTATTGAGGTTCAGAGGCAGAGTATATGTTCCCGAGGATCCTGAGATCAGGAGACTGATTTTATCAGAGGCTCACTCATCAAAGTACATGATACATCCGGGGAGTACCAAGATGTATCAGAACTTTTAGAAGGTTTATTGGTGGTCTGGACTGAAAAGAGACATTGCTGAATATGTCGCTAAGTGTCCCGTTTTATCAGCGGTGGAGGTAGAACATCAAAAGCCTACAGGGTTATTGCAGCCTCTACCGTTACCGACATGGAAGTGGAAGCATGTCACCATGGATTTTGTGATAGGATTACCGAGGACCGTACAGGTCATAATGCCATATGGGTTATTATGGATCGATTGACTAAGTTAGCATATTTCTTAGCTATGAGAGCTACTGATACTCTGAGTTAATTGGTGAACCTGTATGTTTGAGAGATAGTACGATTACATGGTGTACCAGTGAGTGTTGTTTCTGATAGGAATGCCCGCTTCACTTCCCATTTTTGGGAACATTTTCAAGAAGCGATGGGGACCACTTGAGTTTTAGCACCGTTTTTCATCCTCAGACAGATGGGCAGTCAGAGAGGACTATACAACCTTGGAGGATATGTTGAGACCGTGTGTGCTAGATTTTTGAGGCTCTTGGGATGATCACCTACAATTAGTCGAGTTCACCTATAATAGCAGTTATCATATGAGTATCGAGATGGCATCCTATGAGGCACTATATGGACGCAGATGTCGATCCCCCATTGGATGGGAAGAGGTTGGTCATAGATAGATTTTTGCTCCAAACTTAGTGCAACAGGCATCTGAGGATGTCCGATTGATATGTGAGAGACTACAGACAGATCAAAGCCGAAAAAAGAGTTATGCTGATAAGAGACAGAGACCATTAGAGTTTGATGTGGGTGAGTTGGTATTTCTGAGAGTTTCACCTTCGAAGGGTATTATGAGATTTGGTAAGAAGAGCAAGTTGAGCCCTAGATATATCGGACCCTCCAAGATTTTGGAGAGAGTGGGAGATAAGGCGTATAGGTTGGCATTACCACCAGACTTGGCAAATGTTTATAACGTCTTCCACGTCTCTATGTTTCAAAAGTATCACCAGGACCCGGCACATGTGATAAGATATGAGCCATTGGAGCTCAATGAGAGTATGACACATGTTGAGAAGCCGGTTCAGATATTGGATAGAAAAGAGAAAGTGTTGAGGACAAAGATAATTCCCTTGGAGAAAATTCTGTGGGAACATCACACTGTGGAAGAGGCTGCATGGGAATTAGAGAACTTGATACGGGAGAAATACCCCCAACTTTTTGAAGAGTAACTTGGTTCTAATTTGGAGGACCAAATTCTTTTAAGGAGGGGAGGAATGTAAGGCCCGTATTTTTGGTTGCAACCCTATGAATTCATAAGTAATATATATGTACATGCTATGTGGAGAATAAGTGATGTAAAGTCCATAAATTCAATGTACACACTTGTAATATGAGTTTGCAATGTACACACAAGTTTCATTATGTATGAATATGAAGAAATGGACTTTTATAAGTGATGAATGTGATTGGAACTCAAAATGAGTAGTGCAGCAAATGAAATGAAGTTGCATGAGTTGCATAAATCTTTGTACTTCCATTTGGTTTTGTATTGTATACCTTTGGTTATACAATGAATGTACGCAAGTTTTAATGTGTATAAAGTATGAATGGATGTCATTTTCAAGTCTTAAAGGGGGTTGGATGAGAAAATGACTATAGCAGCAAAATTTAAGGACGTTTGTGTGAGTTACTGCAAAAAACTGTAGGAAAATCTGGAAAATATGAATGCCAGATCGATCTCATTGAAGGAAAGATCAATTTGGAAGAGCAAAAAATGCTCTTATTCGAGCAATGGAACAGGGAAGATCGATCTCCAATGGGGCCAGATGGATCTGCTAAGCATTCTTAATGAAGAGATTTATCCTTAATGCAAGCAGATCGATTTCCTTAGCTCTCAGGTTGGAGCAGATCGATCTCCTCCGTTAGCCAGATCGATCTCCTAAAGCTACTGTCTGAAAACAGATCGATCTAAAGCCCTCGACAGATCGATCTCATGCATTCAAATTGGCATGAAAATGAGGGATTTAAGAGGGCTAGATCGATCTGCACCCAAGGCAGATCGATCTCATTAAGCTATTTCTATAAAAAGGAGCAGTTGAAATATGCAAATCACGAAAACAACCCTATTTCTTCCATTTTCAATCCAAAAACCTAGCTTTCTCACTCCTAAATCCACCCATTTTCTTAAAGATTTGAGGGGAAGCTATTCGATACAAAGTTGTTCATATCCAAGAGAAAAACAACATACTTTGGAATCAAAGCCTCATTTGTTGGATTGAAGGAGCAAGGGACATTTTCATTTAGAGCAAGAAGAGAAACTAGATTGGTAAGTTTCTAACACTTCAGCCTAAGTACATTTGTCTTTTTTGATCTTCGAGTTGATTTGTATGTGTATTGATGGTTAAAACTACCTAGGATGTGATGGAACTAGTGTGACCTAGAAACCTAGAATAAATCTAGTGTGAGAAAATGTGATTTGGATGAGTTGGTGGTTTATGGGTATGCTAAAGTGTTTATGAGATAATGTGCATGATTTAAGATGATGGAATGAAGCTACATGGTGAGTTTAGAGAATTTATGAAGAGGAGCACATGTAGTGTTTGATGAAATGCCATAGTGAAGAAATTGATGAAATATGAACACTATGAGCTTATATCGAATTAATATCGATTTAGTACAAATCAATAGGCCTAAAAGAATCAATAGACTCGAGATATGAGTAGAACAATAAAATGAGGCCTTATAAGTGTTAATGGAGGCTATAGGTTGAATCGACTATAGTAAACACAAGAGTTTTGTTATACGGACTAAATTGATGTGATATACGACTTTGTACAGTTCCGGAGAGTTCGTAGGATATGAATTGAACCGCACAAGTAAGCAGCTTTAAAGAAGCGAAATCACGCGACGCGATTCCAGGTAAGGGAATTCTGTGAGTATATAGAGATAGCTGCTCGTACTTTGAACTCGATGGTGAATATTGGGTATTGTAAAATGCACAATTGCTTATGAAAATGATTGTTGGTATGTGTGAATTTCTAGGAGTATGTATATGATTTGGATTATGAAATGATTCTTGAAAAGGGGATAGTAAGACTAATAATTGCATAAATCACATGTTTTGGTGTTCTTACAAAACATATTGCTTTGTTTTAAGCAAATCTACGAGTAGGCTGACTAGTGTTTGAATGATGTTGTGGAATAGCACACGTGAGGCGCTAAACATGTTTTGAGATTGTTTTGAATGTATATGAGCCGTCTATCGTGTTTATCTGAGTTAAATTGTACTGGAGCCTCGCTCGCACTGGATTTCGATATTTTCACATGCATGAAATGTGCTGGAGCTTGGCTCGCACCTTGATTTGATTGTGATGATGTTTTATAAACCGTACTGGAGCTTTGCTCGTACGTGAATTTCGAGTGGTTTTCTTATGCATATAACCGTACTGGAGCTATGCTTGTACATGGTTTCTTCATGTTTTGTGCATAAATGTCGTACTAGAGTGTTGCTTGTACGAGGAGATTTATCTATGATACATGTATCGTGCTAGAGCTTAGCTCGCATAGGTTTTCACACTGTGGTATGTATGATGCCGTGATAAGGGTAATACATATTAATTCAGGGAACACAAAAGGGGTGAGCAAGGCCATGAGTTGCTAGGACTTGACATTAATACTCCCACATGCACGTGAGACTATATCGGTTACATGTGGTATGGGGTAGATAAGACCTACGATTGGCACCCCAACCATGTTATTGGTCCACGGAGTACGTTGTACTGTGTGGTTGAGTTACTGATGAGAAAGTCTGGCGAAGAACTAACCCACCTTCGTTGTAACATGATACCCTGCACATCGGGATCCGTGTGCACTACAAAAAAACATACTTTCAGCGTCGAAATTTACCGACGGAATTATTTCGTCGCTGATTTGTTACCATTAGCGACGGATTTGCGACGGAAATCCATCGCTAATTCTGTTCAAAATATCTAACTTGTTCCTGACAGAATTAACGACGAATTTTCGTCGCAAATTCCTGCCTAAATTCTTGTAATTTTTAATTTATATTTATTTCATCGCTGAAACACTTCAGAGACAAAATTTCGTCGCAAAAAGATTTCGTCGCTGAAATGATTCCATGAAGGAATTCCATCGCTGAATTTTTCGTCAATTTTTTCTTCGCGAAAATATTTCAGCGACGAAATTTCGTCGCGAAAGTTTTCGTCGATGACAATATGCAACTACGGAATTTCGTCGCTGAATACCTAGGAAAATATTCTGTCACTAAAAGTTTTTAGCCACAGAATTCCGTCGCTGAATGTTTTCGTCGCTGAAATAATTCAGCGATAAAATTCCGTCGCTGCATTGGACATAAAGAATTCTGTCACTGAAAGTATTCAGCGACGAAATTCCGTAGCTGATACTTTCTATCGCTGATAGTATTCAGCGACGGAATTTCGTAGCTGATACTTTCAGCGACGAAAAAGTCAGCGACGGAATTTCGTCGCTGAATGGTTTTAGCGACAGAAAGTATTAGCTTCGGAATTCTGTCGCTGAATACTTTCAGCAATGGAATTTCGTAGCTGAAAGTCCATCGCTGAAAGATTTTAGCGACGTAATTCCGTCGCTGAAAATATCAGCGACAAATTTTGGAAAAGGTATTCAGCGACCGATTTCCGTCGCTGAATCCGTCGCTGAATAGTTGTTACAAATTGAAATTAAACGAGTCCCCCCCATTTCGCAAGACAGAATTCCAGATCCAGTTTTGTCTTCCAAACCCAACTTTCTCTTCCACATTTTTGCCAAATCCGTCGCATTCCTCTGCAATCTCAGTTTTTCAGACCGAGATTCACCTAGCCCTTACCGCCCTTTTCCCCTTGCACCGTTACCCGTTTCCCATTTTCCTCGAAACCGCTTCTGCATTCTGCACAGATTCTGCATCCAGCGACCCTGCATCCAGCGACCTCGCATCCAGTGGCGCTTGCCCAGACGACGCCCCCATTCCTCCCTTTCTGACGTTGAGCGTCTCCGACGGTAGCTAGTAAGAATTTATTGTCTGACGTTGTCTGTTTTCTCAACTGTTTTCTGATTTAGCCATAGTAAAATTAAATAATTAACTTATTTGAAGTTTAAATAAGTTAATTGCAAATAATTAACTGTTTCTGATTTGAAGTTTAGCTAATTGCAAATTCATTAGATTCATGGATTTGATTTCGCTTCAATAAAGGATTGTTAGATCAAACTCGTGGCTATCAAACTCATTGATAAAGTTAGTTAAAAAAGAAAGACCTTTTCATTTTAATCAAATGAGATCAAATAGTCACGTTTATTAAAAATTATAAATTAAATTAAAAAAATCTTTAAATAGTTAAAAAAATCTCAGTTAGTTAAACTGAGATTTATATACTCAGTCTTTTGCATGGAATTTACATATAGATACCCAAAGTTGGGGTATATGTTATATATGTTGTGGATCATAATATGCATTAACTTTAAGTAGTACTTATAGTTAGGGTTCGGGAAAATGAAAGCATCCTTCAGACTAATAGCTTGCAAGCCCTAACTTTAAGTAGTACTGATTATGGAAAGGAAAGTAAGTTAAAGAAGCCCTAATGGTTATGTGTGGAATGTATTGTCATGGATAATTAAGTAAGTTCTAATAATGGTAGAGAAGGAAGAGTTAGGAATGCATAACATGGTTTCATAGTACATTCTTATTTCATGTAAATTTGTTTTAATGCATTATACATTCATGCATTATACATTCATGCATTAGTACAATATAAGCCTAGCATCCCTTTATGTATATTTTTTACTATGCGTTAACTCATTCCCCTTCTTCTTACTCCTTACATATTATTTTGATTAGGTTCGGCTAGACTTTGACTAATACCTAAAAACAGTTTATGATGATAAAAAAAGAAACGAACCCAACTCCGAAAAGAAATTGGGCTGCAATGCAAATACACAATCCAATTACTCACATAATTCGGACTAAGAATTTTATGATTATACACAATTCAATTTCCTTATCAACTCATCAACTCACAAGACAAACATTTATTGTTGCAACAAGTCAAGCAGACATAATTCTACATATTTAACCCTTTAAATCAATATTTCTTAACTTGCATAACACCAAAAACCTTATTAGGAATTAATTATCTTTAAGCCTTTTGATTGGCAACTTTAATGAACTGTATAATTAAGAAGTTGCACACTTTGACTGAATTTAATTAAATAACTGTTTTGGTTTTATTATTATCAAAATCAAATAAATTCAATAATATTTACTCCAAACAAATACCTTTTATTTCATAATATCTTTGGTATAGTCTGTTAGTGTACTTAATACTGTAAAGTTTTTTTTAGATAATAAATTAAATTAAATTAAAAATTATAATGAAAAATATTTTTTTAAAAAAGCTTGTTACAATGAGCTAGTGACTGTACAATTAAAATCCAATTGTTTATTCGGCCAATCACTTTCTGCCAGCCCCACCTCCCTCCAAAAGGCGATTAATGTAGATATTATCAAATTTGAGGTGGCTGTTGCCTGTTGATCTTATCAATTTAATTAGTATTATATGCAAATTAAATTTAGTTATAGTTTATTTGAAGTTGTAGTTTATTTAATTGAATTTGTAGTTTAAATTTGGAATATTTAATTGAATATGTAGTTTAAATTTGGATTATTTGAAGAATTTGAGTATTTAAACAATAAAATAAAACTATATGTATGCCTTAACAAAATCCATTGTAAGACCCGAATTTAATTAAAATACGGAAATTAAATAAGAAAAGATGGGGAAAGTATGAAGGAAGTCGGGTTAAATTAATCTCGAACACGTGTAAGGGCAAAATGGTCAAAAGATCAAAGGTCGGTATAATTTCAATAAGAAAAATTTAATTAAAACATGGATTTAAGAAATCTTGGTCAATAAAGGTGAAATAAATTTATTTTGGGTTAAACTGATCAAGATATTAATTTATTGGAATTAATCGGGATTAATTGAAATTTTTAGTACAGAAAAATAATCCCAAAAATAATCGAAAAATATACCGAAAAGTCACCCGAGACAACATCTCGAAAATACGTAGAAATTATACCCGAAAAAGAGGTTAAAATATAATAAATAAATTAAATAAAATTAAATTAATTAAATTAGAATAAAATTATAATTTTTGAGAGATATTTTGGGTATTTATAGTATTTTAAGGAATAGTAAAATAATTAAAATAAATAAAAATAAAAATAATAAAAATGATAAAAAAAAAACAAGCAGAAACACGAAGACTCGCGCGACAAACAGAAGCGAAAACGGAAGCTGAAGACCGAGCCCCTACCGGCGAAACGACGGCACCGGAGGCCCAGGCAAAGGAAACTCGACGAGGCCTGGACCACCACCGGCACCATGAAAGCACGAACGGCGGCGAAACGGCGAAGGAAACGGCGAAACCGAAATCGAGGGAGAGAAGAAGAATCATCGGCGATCAGCGAGATTCAGGCCCGATTGACCACCACCGAAGCTTCCCCAGGCACCGGTGAGTCGATTGGTGGCAGCCCCGACCGACGAAACTGCCAGAAAACGCCGAAAATGGCGGAGGAAAGGAAATGGGTCCGACGGTCGAGGCAGAACAGCCGGACCGGCGGCGTTCCGGTGAGTTTGACCCAAACCGAGGGCAGATTCGAGATGCGGACGACCTTGCGGAGCTGTTGGCGGTGGAAGCCGGCGGAGAACCGATCGGCAAGGCGATGAACCGGCGGTGAACCGGCCAAACCGGAGAGAACCGACGGTCTGAACCGGTCCGAACCGGTTCAGCCAAAAAGAGAGGAAAAAAGGGAGAAAAAGGGAAAAAGAAAAAGAGGAAAAAATTGGGGAAAATTTCTGTGATGCAATCGAGCTTCGGGTAAGTCGATAAGCGGTCAAATTGACCTGGTTTAAATTTGAAATATTTTATTTAATTAAATTTCGACCGAAAAGTTTACCCGAAAATGTAATTAATTGTGTAGCTCGACGATTGGCATCCACCGAAGGCTCGAGACAGCCTCAAATTTCGTACTAGCATGGAGTCTCGGGTAAGTGACCCTTATTTACGATAGTTACCTCGTTATGCGTGATATTGATTTAAATTTCGCATAAATTGAATTAAATTATGAAAATTTAGATAATTGTCGTAAATAGTGAATTTAGCTATTCGAGAGCTAGGACGAGGCCCAATAAATTATTGGTGGGCCCAATGAGCCCAATAGGCCTCGATAAAGTGAAAATTAAGTGGAAAACGGGCTTAAGGCCGATTAAGGCCCATTAAGGTGCAATCGGGCCCAATATGGGTAAACGGGCCAAATGATTTAAATTAACCCCAGAAGAGATTAAATACAATTAAATTGTATGTTATCTGACCTGAGGAATATTGATACGCAGTTTCGGGCATTTGATTGGGAGCATAACGGACTGCGCGATGAGACAACAGTGGAAAAGAAAAGGTCAGACTCGACAGGAAAATAAGGTAAGGGAATTCTGCGGACTGCTAGAGGTAAACTTTACGAAGTTTTAAATTCATTGCAGTCATTTAAAAATTTATCTGAAGGGTCTAGAGGTCGAAGAATAATTTTAGTGCCCCGTATGGGCAAAATTACTAAAATACCCTTGTTAAGGGTAAAATTTACAAAGTTAGGAAAAATTGGGAGGAGCAAGAACAAAAGGTTCCTGCTCATTCTGGAGGTGTTTTGATGCATGCATGAGTAGGCTGGCTCACCTTGAAAGAAAATGCACAGCATTGCATACTTTTAACGTGATGTTTTTTTTTTAAAAAAACTGTTTTGAGGAAACAGAGCCGCCTACGTGTTTTTATTGACATGTGACGTGCTAGAGCTCAGCTCGCACGATGTTGTCGATTTGTGTGATGCACGCATTAGTGCTAGAGCGAGAGCTCGCACTAGAGTTTTACATGCATAGGTGCTGGAGTCCAACTCGCACCAGATTCTTATATATATATGATTTTCGTGACAGTGTGCTAGAGTCTAACTCGCACCATATTTTTATATGATTTTGAGACAGGGTGTTAGAGCTTCGCTCGCACCAGATTTTTATACGATTTGCATACAGAGTGCTAGAGCTTAGCTCGTACTAGATTTACTTGATTTGATGAGAGTGCTGAGCATTGCTCGCACTGATTTTATGAGAACATGCGATGAGCCGTGCTTGGAGCATCGAGCAGACTGTGTGTCACCGATTTAATAGGCTCGCACGTGCGTTTTGAGACATGGTATGAGTATTGAGAAACAAACCTCTGTGGGAAGCAGGCCAATTGGGCTGGAGTACCTAGAGATATTATATGGGTTCACGGAGTACGATGTACCGTGCAAGTAGCATGGAGTACGATGTACCGTGTGGTATCTTCGGATACGGCATCTTCGGATGCAGCATCTTCGGATGCCTAGGATCGGATAAGACTGACGGGATGGATTGACCCACCTCCTGGGCGGTTCCTGATCATGGTGAGAACCCGCACACTATGATCCGTGTAGCTGAGGAACTCCCGAGGACACGTATGGCCATAGTCCTGGTTATTTGCCGATATACAGACGTTGCCTAGTCTCGCATGTCGTCGATTTTGATGAAATCAAATTGGGTTTTAAACTAAATTTGCATGATGGTATTTCCATGCTTTTCAAACCCATGTGTGAATGTAAATCGATTTTCATGATTTTGTGTGAGTCAGGATCACCCGCAAGAGGGGTCAAGTCCTGACTTTATTGTGAAAATTTTAATTGAGAAAGAAATGATTTTTAATAATTGCATGTTGAATTTTCGTGCAAACTTGTTTTATATAACATCACAACATCATATCATTTGTTTTAAAATGTGTGGAGAAAGGGTGGTTTATGCATGGCACCACGTTCATGTAGGTAGTATGGTTACCTACTTGTTCGTAGGATTGCCTTACTGAACTTGATGTGCTCACCCCTTTCATTTTCTCCCACAGATAATCTCCAGTTGAAGTTGAGGCGACTCAGTACTGCATTCTGGATATCCGCTGCTGCCCATCAACATAAGGTATATACTCTTGTACATATTGTATCTACATAAGCATAGCACAGTAACATGTTTGTAAGTAACTTTAGGGGATGTATAAATATTGTAAACAAATATAAATGACTCGAGAATAAATAAGTTAGATGGTAATGGTATGGTGGGACTGGCATTGACGCACAGCCCAATTATTACTGGAGTGTTGGTCACGATTCGAGGACAGGTAAGAATTTAAGTAAGAAAATAATAAAACGCGAAAAATTAACTCTGATATTTGGGTAGTTTGGGTCGTGACAATTATTATGGTATCAGAGCAGCAATTGGTCTGATGTGTGTCAGTGTCAGTAATTAGGAAATTACATCCCTGTGTTACTGTGCTTGGTTAGATACAATAGTGTATATCGAGATGGGTTTTTACTAAGAAATGGTCGAGAATGCTGGAATGCCTAATATGAGTCGCGTTAGATGAGATAGTGCACGAGGCAGAGGTCGTAGAGGTAGACCTGAGTCTGCTAAGTCATGCTGAGTTGACCTGTGAGAATCAGGATGAAATTGAAATGGAGGCTAATGTTGAGTATGCCCTACTGAGTCCGACAGAGAGATCGGATAGTATTGAGACACGCTACGCGAAGTTGTAGCGGAGTGTGGAGATTATTGTGAAGAGCTAATTGCTCAGATTATGTAAGAGATATGAGGGCGCAGCGGAGCATTGGTGGAAACCCGCTCGACCCATCTTAAGTGTTAAACATCCATAGCTAAGATGAGAAATCTTATTGGATGTATTCCGGTGACAGGATATCCCGGACATGATTTAAAGGAAAAATTTCTTACACTACCCAGGAATACTAAATTGATTATGAGTATGAAACTCAGTTATATTCTTTGGTAGATATTACCTCGACACAGGAACAGTGACAGTCGAGATGTCTTAAAGTTTATGGAAGGGCTCAGATTGTCAATCAGAGTCCAATTAGTCTCATGAGATACTACCTATACCGAGGCAGTGCGCAGATTTACAGTAGGGTAAATAAGAACACGAATTTCACGCCTCTGAGATTGGGAAAGGTAGTGAGGGCTGAAATAGAGACAGAAAAGAGAATCGAGAAATGACAGAGATGTTAAAAATGGGAAAATGGTAATTGGTAAAAGAGTTAATTTGATGAGTCATGGAGTAAGATAATTGGTAAGGCCCCAGTGCATCCAATTTTGGCACTCTTGAGAGGCATTGTGATTGGAGGACCCCGACCTGCTACGAAGTAAAGTAGCAGTGTGATCACTGTAAGCAGTGTGGGATATGTGGTGGATACCACGGAAAGAGGGTCTATATCTACACTGTATTGATGAAAATGGTCGTTAAGTGTGGTAAGATGGACCATTGATTTGATTGCACAGAATTGGGCGAGATCGTCCCACAGGAAAGTAAAGAGACAGAAAAACTTCGTTAGTATAGCTGCAACGAGAAGGGAGGCAATAGCCGAAAAGAAAAAGGAAAGTAAGTTGTTGGACGAAGGCGAGAGGATGTTTTGGACCAGGACACTATTGATGTTTCATGGATGTGGTGTAAGATACCACACTTGTTATGAATAATGAAGTACATATGTTCATTGATCCTGGTGCCACACATTTATTCATACCGCCTTCATTCGCATATAAGTGAGTAAAAGGCATGAATGCCTACATCATTGGGCACAATACCGATAAATGAGTACCCCAATAGAGGAGGATTAATTAACGAAATATGGATATAGAGATTTTAGGTTAATAAAAAGGGGTGTAACAGTTGAAATTAAAGGAGTAAAGGATCATACTCATGGAATGAATAATGAAAGAGTTTTGTCGTGATTGATATACGAAAGGAGATAATCTGTAAGATGTGTTGATCCTAAATATAAGATGTATTGGAGCAAGAGACGTATGCTAAGAAAGAACATCTTTACGATATGAAGTCATTAGGATTAAAGCAATTAGTAACGAATATAAATTGTGACCACATAGACTGAGATATAACGTAGTTGTGGTTAAGTCTGAAGGTTAATAAAGGTATTTCAAAATACCTCCCCGCCTGAAGACTTGATAGCGTCTAAAAGTATATATGTATAACCTATAACGTGAAATCGATTGTCGTAATAGATAACTTTAGCATTAGGATACCTTTACTAAGAAGATAAGAATATTAAAATTCGACAAATCATAAAGGTTAACATAGTAGAATTTAATAAGAGCCGTTAAGATAAGAAAAGGAAATGACGCAAGTTAGTACCTGAAAATGTAAGCGATGTTGAAGGATTTTATACGCTTATGCGTGAATAAGTCAAGGATTAGATCGACTTGTAATCATCGTTATTGATGATATGTTGGGTGTAGTTAAAGTCCAGGGCGATTTATAAGCAATAATTGAAGATGGCTTTTACAAATGGGTTGTTGCGAGTTCTCAATAGGGTCTACTTTGATGACACGTTTAACTAAAAATACGTGGTCTTTGAGTAAGATGATAAATAAGATGATAGATGTGACATGAATTTTGGTGTAATGAAGTATGAACTGACCACCATGATTTCTTTCACCATACTCAACAGCTCAAGAGGGTTTTCAATGAGTATGGATACCTCAAATCAAGATGAGCTATGTATTGATGTATAATGGGAAGATAGTCAAGTATGGAGTCAGACAACTCCTTGATCATGAAATAAACTATCTGACCCATGATTTAAAGTTGACAACAGTATTGTACTGAAGATATGGTACTACTAGGTATACGATGATGAATTATGGATATGCACTGATCATAAAACCCGAGTATCTATTTTCACAGAAAGAGGCGAATATGAAAATACATAATGGGTTAGAGCTTCTGAGAGATTTTGATTGTGAAAATTGTACCACCCAGGAAAGGCTAATGTGATGACTGATGTCTTGAGTAGAAAGAGCCTCGGGATGGTATTACATATGATGGTCAGGGAGCATGAGCTGCTAGAGCAGTTGTGAACCTCGGTAGTGATGTGATCCCTTCTGATGATGACAGTGATTGGTATGATTATGTGACAGCTAGCCTGAGACTAGAACCGGATGAGAGTGCCCGGATTTGACAGGCTTAGCGAGATGATCGGCACGATGTCGATAGTTTAGGTCAGATTCAGAAGGGTACAGTGACAGAGTTCACAGAGTATGATAATGATTTACAGAGAGGCTCAGAGACAGTATAAGTACTCCCCAGGACCACAGTTGATGAGATAGTAATATTGTCAGAAGCTCACTCTTCGGGATATACAGTGCATACGGAAAGTAAAGAAAATATATAAAATATCTGAAAAGGGTATGGGTGGTCAGATGTGAAAAGAGATATTGTAGAGGTTGTGAAAAAGTGCCTAGTATGTCAGCAGAATAAGGTAGAGTATTAAAAGTCTGTAGAGTTATTGCAGCACCTACCTATATTGACACGGCACGAAAAAATGAGAGCAAGTCTCCATGAATGTCATGATGGGTTACAGAGGACCCAGGTGCATTACGAGGCTATTCGGATGATAGTCGATAGAGTGGCTAAGTCTACCCACCTTTTGGTTATGAAATCCCCAAATACTCAGAGTGTGTGTGAGGATTTATGTATAAGGAAGATTGTGGAACATTAAGTAGCGTTCCAGTGAGCATGGTATCATATAGGGATTCCCGCTTCACTTCCTACTCTGAGGAATATTTTTCAGGAAGCTATGGGAACCCGACTGAGTATTAGCACAGCTTTTCATCCTCAGACAGATGGTCAGTCAGAGAGGACTGTACAGGTTCTGGAGGATTCGATGAAAGCATGTGCCATTGATTTTATAAGCTCCTGGAAATGATCAGTTGATTTCCAATTAAAGTTGCCAATAACGACAGTTGGCAGTTGAGTATCGGGATAACAAGATATGAGGTAGTGTATGGCTGTAGGGGTTGTTCTCCGAATTGGATAAGAAAAAGTGGGTGACAGGTAGAAATTATTTCTGACTTTGGATAATAAGTCTCTGAGGATGTTTAGTTAAGGATGAGAGATTAAGAACACCTCAAAGCAGATAGACAAGTATTGGAATTCACTCTTGGTGAATTTCTCTGGTTGAAATGTTTCTTGTCCTAAGAGAATAAGGACATAGCAAACTTTTGGAAGAAGGTAAATTGAGTTTCGCTGGATTGAATCTATTGAGAGATTTGACAAGTGGGAGATAAGACCTGTAGGTGACATTTCCACTTGAATTAACAGGCACCCACAATGTGTTTCAGTTTTGATGCTTCGGCAATACTATCCAGATCCAGCATAGGTGATCGAATATGAACTCTAAAAGTTCAGTTTAATGAAAATATAAGTATATTGAAAAGTTGATTCGGGCATTAAACAGGAAAGAGACAGTATTGAGGTTTAAGATGATCTCCCTAATTAAAGTCCTTTGGTAGTAATACACTCCAGAGAAGGTCACATAAAAAAAAATTTAAGAGTATGATACAATCGATGTACCCGGAGTTGTATATGGACTCATATGACTTGGTTCTAATTTGGAGGACCAAATTCTTTAAGTGGGGGAGAGTTGTAAGACCCGAATTTAATTAAAATACGGCAATTAAATAAGAAAAGATGGGGAAAGTATGAAAGAAGTCGGGTTAAATTAATCCCGAACACTTGTAAGGGCAAAATGGTCAAAAGATCAAAGGTCGGTATAATTTCGATAAGAAAAATTTAATTAAAACATGGATTTAAGAAATCTTGGTCAATAAAGGTGAAATGAATTTATTTTAGGTTAAACTGATCAAGATATTAATTTATTGGAATTAATCGGGATTAATTGGAATTTTTAGTACAGAAAAATAATCCCAAAAATAATCGAAAAATATACCGAAAAGTCACCCGAGACAACATCTCGAAAATACGGAGAAATTATACCCGAAAAAGAGGTTAAAATATAATAAATAAATTAAATAAAATTAAATTAATTAAATTAGAATAAAATTATAATTTTTGAGAGATATTTTGAGTATTTATAGTATTTTAATGAATAGTAAAATAATTAAAATAAATAAAAATAAAAATAATAAAAATGATAAAAAAAAAACAAGCAGAAACGCGAAGAATCGCGCGACAAGCAGAGGCGAAAATGGAAGCTGAAGATCGAGCCCCTACCGGCGAAACGACGGCAGCGGAGGCCCAGGCAAAGGAAACCCGACGAGGCCCGGACCACCACCGGCACCGTGGAAGCACGAACGGCGGCGAAACGGCGAAGGAAACAACGAAACCGAAACCGAGGGAGAGAAGAAGAATCGTCGGCGATCGGCGAGATTCAGGCCCGATCGACCACCACCGAAGCTTCCCCAGGCACCGGTGAGTCGATTGGTGGCAGCCCCGACCGGCGAAACTGCCAGAAAATGCCGAAAACGGCGGAGGAAAGGAAATGGGTCCGACGGTCGAGGGAGAACAGCCGGACCGGCGGCGTTCCGGCGAGCTTGACCCAAACCGAGGGCAGATTCAAGATGCGGACGACCTTGCGGAGCTGCTGGTGGTGGAAGCCGGCGGAGAACCGGTCGGCAAGGCGATGAACCGACGGTGAACCGGCCGAACCGGAGAGAACCAGCGGTCTGAACCGGTCCGAACCGGTTCAGCCAAAAAGAGAGGAAAAAAGGGAGAAAAAGGGAAAAAGAAAAAGAGGAAAAATTGGAGAAAATTGCTGTGATGCAATCGAGCTTCGGGTAAGTCGATAAGCGGTCAAATTAACCCGGTTTAAATTTGGAATATTTTATTTAATTAAATTTCGACCGAAAAGTTTACCCGAAAATGTAATTAATTGTGTAGCTCGACGATTGGCATCCACCGAAGGCTCGAGACAGCCTCAAATTTCGTACTAGCATGGAGTCTCGGGTAAGTGACCCTTATTTACGACAATTACCTCGTTATGCGTGATATTGATTTAAATTTCGCATAAATTGAATTAAATTATGAAAATTTAGATAATTGTCGTAAATAGTGAATTTAGCTATTCGAGAGCTAGGACGAGGCTCAATAAATTATTGGTGGGCCCAATGAGCCCAATAGGCCTCGATAAAGTGAAAATTAAGTGGAAAACGGGCTTAAGGCCGATTAAGGCCCATTAAGGTGCAATCGGGCCCAATATGGGTAAACGGGCCAAATGATTTAAATTAAGCCCAGAAGAGATTAAATACAATTAAATTGTATGTTATCTGACCTGAGGAATATTGATACGCAGTTCCGAGCATTTGATTGGGAGCATAACGGACTGCGCGATGAGACAACAGTGGAAAAGAAAAGGTCAGACTTGACAGGAAAATAAGGTAAGGGAATTCTGCGGACTGCTAGAGGTAAACTTTATGAAGTTTTAAATTCATTGCAGTCATTTAAAAATTTATCTGAAGGGTCTAGAGGTCGAAGAATAATTTTAGTGCCCCGTATGGGTAAAATTACTAAAATACCCTTGTTAAGGGTAAAATTTACAAAGTTAGGAAAAATTGGGAGGAGCAAGAACAAAAGGTTCCTGCTCATTCTGGAGGTGTTTTGATGCATGCATGAGTAGGCTGGCTCACCTTGAAAGAAAATGCACAGCATTGCATACTTTCAACGTGATGTTTTTTTTTAAAAAAACTGTTTTGAGGAAACAGAGCCGCCTACGTGTTTTTATTGACATGTGACGTGCTAGAGCTCAGCTCGCACGATGTTGTCGATTTGTGTGATGCACGCATTAGTGCTAGAGCGAGAGCTCGCACTAGAGTTTTACATGCATAGGTGCTGGAGTCCAACTCGCACCAGATTCTTATATATATATGATTTTCGTGACAGGGTGCTAGAGTCTAACTCGCACCATATTTTTATATGATTTTGAGACAGGGTGTTAGAGCTTCGCTCGCACCAGATTTTTATACGATTTGCATACAGAGTGCTAGAGCTTAGCTCGCACTAGATTTACTTGATTTGATAGAGTGTTGAGCATTGCTCGCACTGATTTTATGAGAACATGCGATGAGCCGTGCTTGGAGCATCGGGCAGACTGTGTGTCACCGATTTAATAGGCTCGCACGTGCGTTTTGAGACATGGCATGAGTATTGAGAAACAAACCTCTGTGGGAAGCAGGCCAATTGGGCTGGAGTACCTAGAGATATTATATGGGTTCACGGAGTACGATGTACCGTGCAAGTAGCATGGAGTACGATGTACCGTGTGGTATCTTTGGATACGGCATCTCCGGATGCAGCATCTTCGGATGCCTGGGATCGGATAAGACTGACGGGATGGATTGACCCACCTCTTGGGCGGTTCCCGATCATGGTGAGAACCCGCACACTAGGATCCGTGTAGCTGAGGAACTCCCAAGGACACGTATGGCCATAGTCCTGGTTATTTGCCGATATACAGACGTTGCCTAGTCTCGCATGTCGTCGATTTTGATGAAATCAAATTGGGTTTTAAACTAAATTTGCATGATGGTATTTCCATGCTTTTCAAACCCATGTGTGAATGTAAATCGATTTTCATGGTTTTGTGTGAGTCAGGATCACCCGCAGGAGGGGTCAAGTCCTGACTTTATTGTGAAAATTTTAATTGAGAAAGAAATGATTTTTAATAATTGCATGTTGAATTTCCGTGCAAACTTGTTTTACATAACATCACATCACAGCATCATATCATTTATTTTAAAATGTGTGGAGAAAGGGTGGTTTATGCATGGCATCACGTTCATGTAGGTAGTATGGTTACCTACTTGTTCGTAGGATTGCCTTACTGAGCTTGATGTGCTCACCCCTTTCATTTTCTCCCACAGATAATCTCCAGTTGAAGTTGAGGCGACTCAGTACTGCATTCTGGATATCCGCTGCTGCCCATCAACATAAGGTATATACTCTTGTACATATTGTATCTACATAAGCATAGCACAGTAACATGTTTGTAAGTAACTTTAGGGGATGTATAAATATTGTAAACAAATATAAATGACTGGAGAATAAATAAGTTAGATGGTAATGGTATGGTGGGACTGGCATTGACGCACAGCCCAATTATTACTGGAGTGTTGGTCACGATTCGAGGACAGGTAAGAATTTAAGTAAGAAAATAATAAAACGCGAAAAATTAACTCTGATATTTGGGTAGTTTGGGTCGTGACATCCATGCTGTTTCTGTCCTTCATAGGAAGAGAGGTAACGTGCGTGCATGAAAACAAGCAAAAAACCACAGAATTTGAAGCCATATTGAACTAGAAGTCAAGAGCAAATAAGTTCATTCTGATGGTAAAATTATTATGATATCAAATTTTTTATTAATTATAACTAATAAATTTGTTATATAAATGTTATTATTATTATTGTTGTTGGTGATTATTTGGTATTGAAGGATGCTAAATATGAACACGCTAATCAGTGACATAATTTTTCGGTTCAGATTCGATAGTGAAATGATTAATTTAATGTGATAAGTGTCAAATTATTTTCATTTTGTTAATTGATTTATAATTATTTTAGCTAAATTTATGAATATAACTGTAATGCTTTATTGTTCATAAGAAATTGGTTTTATGATATTGTGGTTGCTGATGTGATTGGAAAGCATGATTGTTAGTTGTGGATAACTAAGGTTGTTGAGATGATTTAATATGCATGAATTGTATTGATGATTTGGACTGCTATATAGTATTATTTGTAGGTTGGGTAGAGACAAATTACAGTCGTTATGCTGCCGAAATTTCAACAGGAAACTTAGGACTTTAAATAAAATACTCCACACATTCAGTTTCAATATTTAAACCTAAATATATGTATGTTAGCTAATTTGATTTATTTTGTAATAAGGACGAATTTATCCTTTTGAGTTATTTATTTTGTTATTGTAGATGTGGTATTTTGTTAAATGCATGTTACAAAGTAAATTGATTTTACTTAATTGAAAAAACTTATTTCGTGATAGAGTGTAATTGTTATTCTATTTTTTCAGATGCTGTATTTTGTGTGAAAAATGGATAAGGATAGATCTTGGATGTATTGTCGATTAGATGTAGATGGATTCATTAGAGATTAATTTTTGAATGGAGTTGAAGAGTTAATTAGTTTTGCATTTTGTCATCCGGAGGTAGTTAGTGGAAATCGAATTAAATGTCCTTGTAGCAAATGTATGAATAAACAATTCTTGGAAGTCGATAAGGTGCGGAAACACCTTTATTACAAAGGTTTTGTTGTTGGGTATACCACTTGGCATAAACACGGAGAAATTGAAGAAGGACAGTCATCGTGAAATATAAATGAAACAGTTGATCCACTATATGGGGTGAGACCTGAGGGACAAAATCCATATGTTAGAATGGTTACGGATGCTTTTCAAATGGATGATGACGTAATTGGTAATTATGTGAACAATTCAAGAAGTGAAGAGCAACATCCAGATTCATCTGCTACATACTTCTATTCTTTATTGAATGATGCAGAAGAACCACTCTGGCCTGGTTGTTCAATGCACACAACATTATCGACTGTTTCACAACTTTTGAACTGGAAGTCAGAGTTTAATATAGGTGAAGCATGCTTCAATCGTTTGTTGGGGATTATGAAGCTTATGTTACTGGAAGATGATAATTTGCCACAAACCAACTATGAAATGAATAAGAAGCTACAAAAATTGGGTCTTAGTTATGTTCAAATAGATGCATGCAAGAATAATTGTTTGTTGTTTCATAAAGAATATGCAGAGGAGGAATATTGTCAAATATGCGGTCATTGTCGATATAAACCTATCTCAACAGTTGGTGGACAAGGAAAAAAGATACCTTATAAGGTTTTACATTATTTGCCATTAATTTCGAGGTTGCAAAGGCTTTTTATGTCGTCAGTAACTGCTAAGTTTATGACATGGCATGTTGAAAGTCGAAATACTAACGGAGTGCTCAATCATCCTGTTGATGGGGAGGCATGGCAAAAATTCGATAGTATTCACCAATCGTTTGTTGCTGATCTTCGGAATGTAAGACTTGGTTTGTGTAGTGATGGATTTTGTCCTTATGGCCCGGCATCGAGATCATACTCTTGTTGGCCAGTCATGCTTGCTGTTTACAATTTACCTCCATGGATGTGCATGAAGCAACCATATTTGTTTCTCACTATGATAATTCCGGGAAGGAAAAGTCCATCATATAACATTGATGTTTTCTTGAGACCTTTAATTGATGAGTTAAAGGTGTTGTGGGAACATGGTGTTGAGACTTATGATGCTCACAGAAAACAGCATTTTATGTTAAGGGCCGCATTGTTATGGACGATTAATGACTTCCCTGCTTATGGAATGTTGTCTGGGTGGAGCACCCATGGTCGATTATCTTGTCCTTATTGCATGGAACGTACAAAGGCCTTTAGGTTGCAGTATGGACGAAAGCCTTGCTTTTTCGATTGTCATCGTCAATTTTTGCCTCCTAATCATCCTTTCAGGAAGCAACGTGACAAATTTAGTAAAAGGGTAGATCATGATCCTCTAGTGCAGAGATTGTCAGGTGAAGAAGTATTGCAACAATTAGATGTCATCGACAATTTACCCTACGGTACAAAATGTGGTCCACAAAAATCTCCAGGGTTTGGGGTATCGCATAATTGGGTGAAGAAGAGTATATTCTGGGAATTGCCTTATTGACATACCAATCTTATTCGACACAATTTGGATGTGATGCATATTGAGAAAAATGTTTTTGACAATTTGTTTAACACCCTGATGGATGTTAAGGGTAAAACTAAAGATAATATAAATGCAAGAATGGATATTACCTTCATTTGCAAAAGAAAAGAATTAGAATTGGTGAACAGTGATGGAAAAACATTAAAGCCTAAAGCTTCATTCACTCTAAGCAAGAGGAGCAAAAAAGACTATGTGCTTGGGTTAAAGAGTTAAGGCTTCCTGATGGGTTTGCATCTAATATAGCTCGGTGTGTTAATGTCGATGAATGCAAGTTCTACGGAATGAAATCTCATGACTGTCACATTTTTATGCAGCGCTTACTTCCCATAGCTATTCGTGATTTTGTCCCAAATCCAATTTGGGATGCAATCACAGAGCTATCTCATTTTTTCAGAGATGTATGCTCACAGGAAATACGTGTAGATCACATGCAAGTTTTGCAAAGGAACATTGTACAAACCATTTGCAAATTAGAGAAGATCTTTCCCCTTCATTTTTTGATTGTATGGAGCATCTTCCAATCCACTTGCCTTATGAGGCTATGGTGGGCGGTCCAGTGCAATATCGATGGATGTATCCTTTTGAGAGGTAATCACGTATAGTTAATCATTATTAAATGTTATACTAATATTTATCATCCCAAATATTCTATCTGCAAAAGTTAATAAATTTTTTTTCTTACAACCCTAAACTTCAGGTTTTTGCATCACTTAAAAAAGAAAATGAAAAATCCAGCTCATCCAGAAGGGTCGATATGTATGGCATACATAAGGGATGATATTGGAAGCTTTTGTGCCTTGTATTTTGAACCTGAAGTTCAAACAAGATTGACCCGTCCACCACGTAATGATGATGGAGGAGATGTCGATCCGATGGAACGTTTGTCCATTTTTAGACGTCCAGGTCGACCAATTGGGCCGACAAAAAATAATGCTCGATACTTAGAGGAAGATGACTACAATGCTGCGTGTATATACGTGTTAATGAATTGTGAGGAAATAGTCCCCTATATTGAGTAAGTTATCTACATCTAACCCATCATTTAATGTAAGAATATATGGCTGATATAGTTATTCTCTTATTTAGTTTCAAATGTCATTGTAGGTCATTTGATGATATGATTAAAAGAGATCATCCGAATATCAGCGATGCACAATTAGAGAAAGCACGTCATGATCATTTTCCAAAATGGCTTAAACAATTTGTAAGTACTATAAAAATAGAACAATCAGTAGTTTGAACTTAATTTTTAAAATTTTAATGCTAAGTTTCGCGGGGTTTCAGGTATTTGAACATGCCACTCAAACAGATCCACGTATTATTGAGATTTCTCATGGTCCTGGACGTATGATAAGGAGTTATCAAGGTTATTTTGTAAATGGTTTCAAGTTTCATATGTTGGATTATGGTCGATCTCGAAAAATAATGAACAGTGGTGTATGTGTCAAAGGCAGTTGCTACAATGATTTTGATCGTGATTTTTATGGCATACTGACAGATATAATCGAATTAGAGTACTTTGGAAGTGGGAATAAAGTTGTGCTATTCAAGTGTCATTGGTTTGATACAGAACGAGGTCTTCATGTTGATCCTCGTCACGGTATTGTTGATATCAAGCATAAATCTACACTTGCCAGAACGAACCTTTTATATTAGCTGAACAGAGCCAACAAGTGTACTTTAGTCCTTATCCTTCTACAAAAAAAGATCATCGTCAGTTGTGGGCCGTATTCAAAACAAAGGCACGAAGTAGATTTAACCTTCGACGAAATGACGGTGGACAGATTCTAGATTTGAACAAAGGAGTTTACCAAGAAGTGGAAGTTTCGAACCCTAGAATAGTTGCATATTCAGACAAACTGGACAACCCTACTGTTCATATTAGTGGCGAATATGAAGAAGTCAATCAATTTGCAGAAGAAGAAGAAGAAGAAGAAGAAGAAGAAGAAGAAGAAGAAGAAGAAGAAGAGGAGGAAGAGGAAGTGGAAGAAGAGGAAGAAGAAGAAGAAGAGGAGGATGAAGTATAGAATGATAAAGCAGTTGGTAATGATAGAGAAGATGACAGTGATTAGAATAATGAATAGTAAGAATTAAACATTTAATTGTAAAATAAATATTATTGGATTGAATTTACTGATTTCTAAACATAATTTTTTTATATGTATTGTAGATGAGAAGATTGAAAAAGTTAGCACATCGATCATGTAGGTCCAAGTCTCCTATACCTGGATTGGAGTTTGACTATAATCTTAACTTTGACATTCAGCCTCAAGCTCAGCAGCCTACTCAGTCTGATGCTCAGGCTCGTGATCGACCTTTAGCTCACCATCCAAATCAGCCTCGTTCTCCACCTCTCGCGCAACAAACTCCATCTTCAAGTCGACCTGATCCAGCTACTGATAATGATGATGACGACGATGATGATGATGCCATTCCAGCTCCTCCATCAGCGGTAGAACAACCATTACCCGGGCGAAGAATATCTACTGAGGAGGCAACACAAACTGCGGGTGGTAGTGGGAGTGGAAGTGGGAGTGGTGGTAGTGGTCGGAAAAGAACGAGAGGCCCAAATCAGAGCCTTGAAACACCGCAAAATCCAGAGTATAGGTTATTCCTGACGCCACTTGGTAACAGGTATATTGCTTCTACCTTTGTTTTATTTTCATACAACTATGATATTAAATATGGTATAATGTTTGGCGATATCTTTTTTTTTGTTTGGCAGTTCTTTTGAAGACTCGAAGGGTGTGAGGATTATATCCAATTTAATTAAACAACATTACTCAGAACCATGGCCAACATGGAAAAGGGTTCCAAATGAAGTGAAAGCACAGATGTGGAATAAATTTCAAGTACATTACTTTGAAATAAATAACCTGATAATTGATCATAAACGTATCGAAATGATAATTATCATTTGTTTTTCTTTGCAGGAGAAGTTCAGGTGGTCTGATAACTAAACTAATAATGTCTATACAATTTGGGAGCACTTATGCAAGTCACGTTTTAGAGACTTGCTGCAGTTAGAGAGAAGATAAGCAATGTAATATTTTAATATGGATAAAATATCTGACTGTAAAGGGTACAACAAGTCGAAGTGGATTTCAGTCCAAATATGGGATCAATTAGTTAAGAATGAATGGGGGACTGAAAGGTGGGAGGCGAAGTCAAAAATAGGAAAACAGAATCGGTTGACGAAAAAAGAAGGAACGATAACAAAGCATACAAGTGGTTCTGTTTCTTGTCCGGTACATGAATATAGGATGGTAAGTCCAAATAATAAAATTATTTTTTAATTTACTTTTGACTTTTATTTTAATGTAATTTTTATTCCTTATAAGAATTTCATATCTTTCTTATAAAATTGCATATCTTTTAATGTAAGCGAAACGTCTAGGTCGAGCACCGACATATAAAGAATTGTTTGATCGGACGCATAGACGTTTAGGTTGTAAACCCCATAATTTTCCTACATCTAATTAGAAAAAAAAAAAGGGAAACAAAATTTCATTTTCGAAATGAGGAAAATTTCGTGGAAGACATGGATATTATGTCTTTGAAAAAAAAAGGGTATATATATATGCTAACATTTAAAAAAAAAAAAAAGAGAGAAAGATATATACATATAAATATATTATAAACAAATAATAAATATATATTAATATTATATATATATATTAATATAATATATATTTTTTAAGGCATGTACGGAATTGGCTTTTAGCCAATTCCGCCTGCCATTTTCTTTCCCCCCACTGTTTTCGAATTAGAAAACGAAAAGGAAACAAGACAGAGAAGGCATCAGGCGAGCGGGAAAAAAAGCAAAGGAAATGGAAGAGAAAAAAAAAAGGAAAAGAAAAGGGAGAGTGAGTTGGTTCGGCAAGGGAGAAGAAAGTGAAGGAAGAAGAAAGAGGAGGAAAGGGGGGAGAGAAGAAACCGAGAAACAGGGGAGAGAAAAGGAAGACCGGAGGAGAGGGGGAGCAGAAAACTAAAGGAAGCCGATGTGTGGGCTGAAAACTGGGCAGGGAAAAGAGAGAAGGGAAGCTGGAATCGGGCAACATTGAGATTGAGCTGGACAGAAACGAAACAGGGGAGCTGAAGTTGGGAACCGAAGCAAAGACTGAGAGCCTCTGATTGAAGCAGCACCCAGAAGGAAGGAGATTGAGGCGAGGAACCGAGACTGAAGAGTGGAGCCGAACCAGGAAAAGCAAACCTGGAATAGGCAAGCTGCTCGGGAAAGGAAGAAAGGAAGAAAGAAAAGGGGAAAAGAAATAAGAGGGAGCCGATCAGGAAGAGCAGGCCGAGAGGCAGGGGAGACCGCGGGAAGAAGAAGACTGAAATTTGGAGCATGCCGAGGGCTAGAAAATCGAGAAACCGAAGAGGAGCGGGCTGGGAATTAGCAAGAAATCGAGAAGTAGAGCAGAATTGAGACTGAAGAAGAAACAAACGAGAGTGAAGGCTGGAACCGAGGACATTAGGGAGGCTACAAACAGGGTTGGTAGCTGGTTGCATCGTGGCTGTTTTGGAGGCTGGAAACAGCTTGTGCAGGGGACTCTAGGAAGGGCAGTTCAAGGCTGATTTTGGGGTCTCCATTAGTTGTAAAAAAAAAAAAAAAACAAGGCTGGAATGTGGCATTAGAGGGCTGAAAATGAGGTGTTGGGTTTGGAAAAGAGGGCTGATCAGCGGCAAAAACAGTGCTAGAAACAAGGCTGATTGGGGTGATGTTTGGGTGTTAAACGGGGGATGGAACTGAAGCTGACCGAGAGTTGAGGGAGGAAAAGAGGTAAGAATCTAATGTGTATATGTATATTTAATTGTACATGTATATATATTTATGTGATTGTGTATAAGTATGATAAGGTAAAGTATATATATGTATATACATGTAGGTAAATTCAATGTTCATGTAGACAAAAGTGTATTTAAGTGAATATATATATATATATATTTGGGTATATACATATAGGTGTGTATAATGAAAGGGTATGTTAGTATATGTACATATATTTGACAACGAATAAGGAAAACCAAGGATAAAAATAAATATGAGTATATACTTAGGTGTATATACATATAGGAGTATATAAAAAATGTGTATATACTTGGGTGTATATACAAATGATTGTATAAAATAAATGTGTCTTAGTATATGTACAAACAAGGACATATTTATATATATATGTGATAAGAAAAAAAATAGAAGACAATAATATATATATATATATAGGAGTGTATATATATGTATATATATATTAGATACATATACATATGAGTGTATATAGGATGAATTTGTGCTAGTATATATATATACAAAGAATGTATATATGAGATAGGAAAAGAGTGAAAACAAATAAATATATATATATATATATATACATATGGGAGTGTATATATATGTATTTATGTGTACATACATGTAGAGGTATATAATAAGGTGTATGTCAATAATTGTACATACAAAATAATATGTGGTAGAGGAAAATATATAAACGTGCGTGTTGACTTAGGTACGTACAATAATACGTACACACGCAGTAGTAACGAATAGGTTACGATTTTAACGCAATTCGGGCAATTCGCACGAATAAGGTGCTAAGTGTACGATTTCGTTGTAGGTGATCGTAAAAGGAATTAAGAGAGGTACTAAGAGACGTCACCACTCGAGCACGGAGATTTTGATAGATCGAGGTAAGGGGATATAATTTAAAACGATAATAGTTACCTTCTGAGTTGTGATTAAAGAATACTTACAAAGACATAAAGTATGATTTTTCATGCATGTTTCTAAATTATATTTCTGATCAAGACTATGCTCTCTATGTTTATGTTTTTGAATAATTGTATATAACTGAATTTAATTTCGGAATATGAGCATGTCTTTTAAAATGATTTTTCGAATAAGATGAATTTATTTCGATATTTTCGTATAAGAAAACTATAGTTGTTATGAGACTAAGGGCCATTTATGTTGCATGTTTACGTTTGTCAATTTCGCCTGTGTGGCGTCTGACTCGCCTGTGTGGCGTTTGAACTCGCCTGTGTGGCGCTTGTATTTCGCCTGTGTGGCGTATGACTCGCCTGTGTGGCGTTTGAACTCGCCTGTGTGGCGCTTGTATTTCGCCTGCGTGGCGCCTGTAATTCGCCTGTGTGGCGCCTGTAATTCGCCTTTGTGGCGCCTGTATTTCGCCTTCGTGGTGCCTGTAATTCGCCTATGTGGCGCCTGTATTTCGCCTTCGTGGCGCCTGTAATTCGCCTTCGTGGCGCCTGTATTTCGCCTTCGTGGCGCCTGTATTTCGCCTTCGTGGCGCCTGTATTTCGCCTGTGTGGCGCCTGTAATTCGCCTTCGTAGCGCCTGTAATTCGCCTTCGTGGCGCCTGTATTTCGCCTTCGTGGCGCCTGTATTTCGCTTGTGTGGCGCCTGTATTTCGCCTTCGTGGTGCCTGTACCCCACCTTTGTGGCGTCTGAAATTACCCTTGGGTCCTGAATTCCCTCTACGGAGGATGATCGGGTTATTTTGCCGCGTGATAAATTGGTTATTGCCGCGTGATAAATTCGTTATTGTCACATGATAATTATATGGCCGATGTAGTCTCAATTTGAAAATTTAAATTCTGTTTTCAAAACCGGATTTGTAGTACGTGATTTGATATGTATTCCTGTTTGGAATTCTGAATGTACGACCAGTTTTACGTAATATCTGTTAAGTCCAAATATCTAGAGATTTACGTTTTGAATATCGATGGTTCTAATTTTCCTTAATCTTTGAATATTATTATCAGTTCAGAAAGTATCATCATACGCATTATCATGTTTTATACATATTTAAATTGCTAGAATCGTTATAAATACATCTTCTTACTGGGCTTTTTCCCGAAAGCTCACCCCTCTACCTCTCAAATTACTTGCAGTGATCCGTAGGCGTTACCTGCTGCGGACACGATGTAGGCTGGTGGGGAGAGCCCCTTAGGCCACTTTTTGTACATGCAGAAAGGTATACATTTACATTCCTGTACCAGACATAATTGTATGCACAGACATATATTGAAAATATCAGTTGGGATGTAATTTTGTAAGGAACGATGTAAACATTACTACTTTGGTATAATGTTTTGAGATGACTAGTATTAAATTGAAATGGATGTGTTGAGTGGTAAAGATGAACTTGGAAAGTATGCTTGGTAGTGGTGGATATATAGGATTGCCAAAAAAAAACAATTGATTTGCAGGTGGGTAGGCTCATATATAAGCCGTTGTGCTGCCGAAATTTTTATCGGCCACATAAGCTAAAATATAGAAATTAATTAAAATCACGAGTAAAGTATTAGGAAAAGTGTTTTGACACTGCACAGGAATACAACCTAAGTGAATAAGGGAATAAGTGGGTAAAGTAAATTCAAAAACAAAATTTCTCCGATTTTCAAGGGTCAAGGGTCGTTACAGTTTAAAGTGGTATCAGAGCGAAGGTTGTCTAGTACTGTCAGTGTCGAAAATAAGGATTAAATTACATCCCAATGTCTGTGCTTGTCTGGTAGTAGGTAATGTATACCTAATGAATGTAAGACTTGATCTTTGGAATTACGCGCGGGTATTAGATCACTGCACGATGAATGGAAGACGCGGACGTACTCGGAGGCAGGCTCAACCACCTCTAACTCCTCCACCGCACTTATAGAGCCTCAATACATGTATGGCTCAGTTTGAACAGCGGTTGGAGCAGTGTCTCGAACGAGGATTGGAGTCGATAGCTACCATGATTGCCCAACATCTAAGGGTAAACGTTTCCGATTCAGTTGGCACGGCACCAATTTTTGCTCTGGTGCCGACTCCTCCACAAGCAACACCACCGCCTCCTCCACAAGTTTCGTCAGCACCTATGGCGCCTCAACCTCTTGTACAGGCTCGGAGAGAGGAGGGGGATATCGGTAGGATGAGGAATTTCCTAGAGATAAAGCCTCCAACATTTAAGAGAAAAAAAAAAAAAACAGGGATAAGAGTAAGTGAACGGAGTCTGTGAAACAGGACTTTCAGAGGGGCCAACCTAAGAGACAGAGGACAGATGAGTCTCAAGCTAGGAATGATAGGCCTACGGCTCCTATAGCTACCCCACAGACTACCAGAGGCTTCTAGCAGTACGATAGATTTTGCACTAGATGAGGTAAATTCCATAGTGGCGCGTGTCGCTGGTTCACAGGGAGCTGTTTTGGGTGTGGACAGAAGGGGCACATGGTAAAGGATTGCCCACAGAAGCAGATTCCACAACCCCTAGAGCTACCAAGACAGCCTGAAAGGCAAGCTCTCCTGAGATAAATCCCACAGAGATGAGTTACCGCGACAGAGAAAGGCAAGAAGCCTGTCACTCATGGAAGGATTTTTACCTAGACTCGATGTGGTATGTAGGAATTGTGAAATCAAGGTAGGAGATAAGATCATATTAGCAGATCTAATTTTGTTGAGCATGTATAGCTTTGATGTAATTTTGGATATGGATTGGCTAGCCACCAACCGTGTAAGTTTAGACTACTACTCTAAGACTGTAACCTTCTCCTTACCTAGTAAGTTTAATGTATGTTTTCTAGTTAAGGAACGAAGTGTATGATTTTGACTATTAATGAAGTTTTTGATGAATGTGTTGATGTGAAAGTTATATTGCATTCATCTCCGACACTAGTCAAGAATGTCCAAGTATTCTGGACCTATCTGTGGTATGCAAGTTTTCAGATGTTTCTTGAGGAACTACCGAGGCTACAACTGGAGAGAGAGTTGGAATTCACTATAGGTTTGGTAGTAGAGACACAGTCAATCTCGAAGTCTCTTTGTCGAATGAACTTTGTGGATCTTTAGGAATTGAAAAAGGAGTGGCAAAAACTGTTAGATAAAGGAAGTTCAAAGACCCATAGGAGATAATGAGATATTTAATCAAGCTAAGATGACTCCATTCGAAATTACTTTGAGGAAACAGAGCGCAAGGTGCGATTAGGATGATATGAATTGTATATTTCTAAAGTCACTAAGAAAGGGAAAGATAAAGAGAATAACGGAAAAGTGATCTACAAAGGAAATAGTGACAATGAAAGAACATAGTCACTATACTCGAAGAATGAATCAGGGAACTAAAGGTATAAATAAGACTCTAAAGGTCGCACTGCTTATATGATTGATATAGATAGGGAGTGTTCGGGGTATAGAAACATCCCTGTAAATAGGGAAAATTTTCTGACACATGATCAAATAATTTATCAAAGTTACCCCTGAACTAAAAGGGAAAGTTCTAGAATTGATTTAGCAAATGGTATCGAATTAAGTACACAAAACTACTGTACTGAGTGACCTTGCTTGGATGTGAAATGCTGAGAGGGCAATTATAAAAGTTATATGAAGGAGAGATTTTCGAATTGAGTGACCCACTTTGGAGTACACTGGCGTTAAAATTTAAAGGGACTCGGAGCCCCTTGGGTCACAGTGTATTAAGAACGAGTGTAAATAGGAGTTCCCAAGCCGAGGTTATATATATCAATGGGAAAAATCTGAAATAATATGAACATTCAGAATTTTGAGATATAAGGAAACTTTAGAGAATGAGTTACATATTAAATCTAAGGGTTGTAACTTCAATATTTTTATGTTTTGAATATGAGACTTAAAAAAAAAAAAAAAAACTTTGCTATAGTTGATGTACGAAATGGGATAAGTTTTGAAAGGAGATAATCTTGGATATACGAGTCATATTAGAACAAGAGATGTATGCAAGGTACGAATATCTCCGGTATGTGAAATGATATGGGTTTCATAATGAGATTACCAAGGAACCGGAAGGGGCATGATACAATCTGGGTGGTCGTAGACAGATGGATCTGAATGAATTTGGAGGACCAAATTCTTTTAAGGTGGGGAGAATGTAAACCCCATAATTTTCCTACATCTAATTAGAAAAAAAAAAAAGGGAAACAAAATTTCATTTTCGAAATGAGGAAAATTTCGTGGAAGACATGGATATTATGTCTTTGAAAAAAAAAGGGTATATATATATACTAACATTTAAAAAAAAAAAAGAGAGAAAGATATATACATATAAATATATTATAAACAAATAATAAATATATATTAATATTATATATATATATTAATATAATATATATTTTTTAAGGCATGTACGGAATTGGCTTTTAGCCAATTCCGCCTGCCATTTTCTTTCCCCCCACTGTTTTCGAATTAGAAAACGAAAAGGAAACAAGACAGAGAAGGCATCAGGCGAGCGGGAAAAAAAGCAAAGGAAATGGAAGAGAAAAAAAAAAAGGAAAAGAAAAGGGAGAGTGAGTTGGTTCGGCAAGGGAGAAGAAAGTGAAGGAAGAAGAAAGAGGAGGAAAGGGGGGAGAGAAGAAACCGAGAAACAGGGGAGAGAAAAGGAAGACCGGAGGAGAGGGGGAGCAGAAAACTAAAGGAAGCCGATGTGTGGGCTGAAAACTGGGCAGGGAAAAGAGAGAAGGGAAGCTGGAATCGGGCAACATTGAGATTGAGCTGGACAGAAACGAAACAGGGGAGCTGAAGTTGGGAACCGAAGCAAAGACTGAGAGCCTCTGATTGAAGCAGCACCCAGAAGGAAGGAGATTGAGGCGAGGAACCGAGACTGAAGAGTGGAGCCGAACCAGGAAAAGCAAACCTGGAATAGGCAAGCTGCTCGGGAAAGGAAGAAAGGAAGAAAGAAAAGGGGAAAAGAAATAAGAGGGAGCCGATCAGGAAGAGCAGGCCGAGAGGCAGGGGAGACCGCGGGAAGAAGAGGACTGAAATTTGGAGCATGCCGAGGGCTAGAAAATCGAGAAACCGAAGAGGAGCGGGTTGGGAATTAGCAAGAAATCGAGAAGTAGAGCAGAATTGAGACTGAAGAAGAAACAAACGAGAGTGAAGGCTGGAACCGAGGACATTAGGGAGGCTACAAACAGGGTTGGTAGCTGGTTGCATCGTGGCTGTTTTGGAGGCTGGAAACAGCTTGTGCAGGGGACTCTAGGAAGGGCAGTTCAAGGCTGATTTTGGGGTCTCCATTAGTTGTAAAAAAAAAAAAAACAACAAGGCTGGAATGTGGCATTAGAGGGCTGAAAATGAGGTGTTGGGTTTGGAAAAGAGGGCTGATCAGCGGCAAAAACAGTGCTAGAAACAAGGCTGATTGGGGTGATGTTTGGGTGTTAAACGGGGGATGGAACTGAAGCTGACCGAGAGTTGAGGGAGGAAAAGAGGTAAGAATCTAATGTGTATATGTATATTTAATTGTACATGTATATATATTTATGTGATTGTGTATAAGTATGATAAGGTAAAGTATATATATGTATATACATGTAGGTAAATTCAATGTTCATGTAGACAAAAGTGTATTTAAGTGAATATATATATATATATATATTTGGGTATATACATATAGGTGTGTATAATGAAAGGGTATGTTAGTATATGTACATATATTTGACAACGAATAAGGAAAACCAAGGATAAAAATAAATATGAGTATATACTTAGGTGTATATACATATAGGAGTATATAAAAAATGTGTATATACTTGGGTGTATATACAAATGATTGTATAAAATAAATGTGTCTTAGTATATGTACAAACAAGGACATATTTATATATATATGTGATAAGAAAAAAAATAGAAGACAATAATATATATATATAGGAGTGTATATATATATGTATATATATATTAGATACATATACATATGGGTGTATATAGGATGAATTTGTGCTAGTATATATATATACAAAGAATGTATATATGAGATAGGAAAAGAGTGAAAACAAATAAATAAATATATATATATATATATATATATATATATATATATATATACATATGGGAGTGTATATATATGTATTTATGTGTACATACATGTAGAGGTATATAATAAGGTGTATGTCAATAATTGTACATACAAAATAATATGTGGTAGAGGAAAATATATAAACGTGCGTGTTGACTTAGGTACGTACAATAATACGTACACACGCAGTAGTAACGAATAGGTTACGATTTTAACGCAATTCGGGCAATTCGCACGAATAAGGTGCTAAGTGTACGATTTCGTTGTAGGTGATCGTAAAAGGAATTAAGAGAGGTACTAAGAGACGTCACCACTCGAGCACGGAGATTTTGATAGATCGAGGTAAGGGGATATAATTTAAAACGATAATAGTTACCTTCTGAGTTGTGATTAAAGAATACTTACAAAGACATAAAGTATGATTTTTCATGCATGTTTCTAAATTATATTTCTGATCAAGACTATGCTCTCTATGTTTATGTTTTTGAATAATTGTATATAACTGAATTTAATTTCGGAATATGAGCATGTCTTTTAAAATGATTTTTCGAATAAGATGAATTTATTTCGATATTTTCGTATAAGAAAACTATAGTTGTTATGAGACTAAGGGCCATTTATGTTGCATGTTTACGTTTGTCAATTTCGCCTGTGTGGCGTCTGACTCGCCTGTGTGGCATTTGAACTCGCCTGTGTGGAGCTTGTATTTCGCCTGTGTGGCGTCTGACTCGCCTGTGTGGCGTTTGAACTCGCCTGTGTGGCGCTTGTATTTCGCCTGCGTGGCGCCTGTAATTCGCCTGTGTGGCACCTGTAATTCGCCTTTGTGGCGCCTGTATTTCGCCTTCGTGGCGCCTGTAATTCGCCTATGTGGCGCCTGTATTTCGCCTTCGTGGCGCCTGTAATTCGCCTTCGTGGCGCCTGTATTTCGCCTTCGTGGCGCCTGTATTTCGCCTGTGTGGCGCCTGTAATTCGCCTTCGTGGCGCCTGTATTTCGCCTTCGTGGCGCCTGTATTTCGCCTTCGTGGCGCCTGTATTTCGCCTGTGTGGCGCCTGTATTTCGCCTTCGTGGCGCCTGTACCCCGCCTTTGTGGCGTCTGAAATTACCCTTGGGTCCTGAATTCCCTCTACGGAGGATGATCGGGTTATTTTGCCGCGTGATAAATTGGTTATTGCCGCGTGATAAATTCGTTATTGTCACATGATAATTATATGGCCGATGTAGTCTCAATTTGAAAATTTAAATTCTGTTTTCAAAACCGGATTTGTAGTACGTGATTTGATATGTATTCCTGTTTGGAATTCTGAATGTACGACCAGTTTTACGTAATATCTGTTAAGTCCAAATATCTAGAGATTTACGTTTTGAATATCGATGTTTCTAATTTTCCTTAATCTTTGAATATTATTATCAGTTCAGAAAGTATCATCATACGCATTATCATGTTTTATACATATTTAAATTGCTAGAATCGTTATAAATACATCTTCTTACTGGGCTTTTTCCCGAAAGCTCACCCCTCTACCTCTCAGATTACTTGCAGTGATCCGTAGGCGTTACCTGCTGCGGACACGATGTAGGCTGGTGGGGAGAGCCCCTTAGGCCACTTTTTGTACATGCAGAAAGGTATACATTTACATTCCTGTACCAGACATAATTGTATGCACAGACATATATTGAAAATATCAGTTGGGATGTAATTTTGTAAGGAACGATGTAAACATTACTACTTTGGTATAATGTTTTGAGATGACTAGTATTAAATTGAAATGGATGTGTTGAGTGGTAAAGATGAACTTGGAAAGTATGCTTGGTAGTGGTGGATATATAGGATTGCCAAAAAAAAACAATTGATTTGCAGGTGGGTAGGCTCATATATAAGCCGTTGTGCTGCCGAAATTTTTATCGGCCACATAAGCTAAAATATAGAAATTAATTAAAATCACGAGTAAAGTATTAGGAAAAGTGTTTTGACACTGCACAGGAATACAACCTAAGTGAATAAGGGAATAAGTGGGTAAAGTAAATTCAAAAAAAAAATTTCTCCGATTTTCAAGGGTCAAGGGTCGTTACATAGGTGGAGATGGTGATTATGTGGACAACAAGTCCAAATCTGTCAGTGTACGTAATGCATTCTATTGGCTTCTAATATGGTTTTCTCGTTATTAAAGTTTACAGTTTATTATCCTTCTTCTAATTACATTGTAGGAAAAGTACGCTACTTCATTGACTCAGAAATACGGCGAGGATATAAGCACCCATCCTCCTTTTGATCGAGCTGCATGGTGTGAGGTAATTGGAGGGATGGAGAGTACGCGTACACATACGTACGGATTTGGGACTAGGCCACATCGCCTTGATTTACAAATGGGCACAAACATTGCAGCTGCCTCTGGTTCCACCCAATCTTCTTACGCATCTCATTCAGCTTATAGTCCTTTTCCTTATCCTACTCCTGGTGTGATGGGTACTCCTGACACAAATGCAGAGGTGCAGCAAGTGAAAGAGGACGTCAGAGTCATTTCAAACAAGATTGATAATCTAGAAGGAAAGTTGTCTGATTTTATGGATCAGATGATGAATTTGATGGCAAGGAATGCCAATAACACAGGAGCACCTGGACCTGGACCGTCTGGATCTGGAGGTCACCCTAATCAGTGAGAGTACACATTTTATTTTATTTTGTTTTCTTATGAATTCTGGATGATATATGTTATTCCGTAGTGATCGGACTGTATATGATAATGATTATCAAGTAATAGTTGATGTTAGTTTTGACATATAGTTGTGATATATATGTTATATTTGTTTTTATTTGGATCTACAGGTCTGTTCCATTATTTTAGGTACACGAATTTAATAAAAAAAGTATTAAAAAATTTGGATGCTAAATTAGCTACGAAAATCCGTCGCTGAAACCTATTAGCGACGGAAAATATAACTTTTTTAAAAATATTAAATTAGGTTTCAGCTACGGAATTCCGTCGCTAAACACATTTAGCGACGAAAAATTTAATTAATTAACAAAAAAATATAAATTAGCGACGGACATCCGTCGCTGAAACATTTCAGTGACAAAAATTTAATTAAATCAAACAATAAATTTAGCGAAGGAAAGCGACGAAATTTTCAGCGACGAAATTTCGTTGCAATTAGGGTTTCAGCGACGGATATTATTAGCGACGGAATTCTGTTGCAATTAGGGTTTCAGCGACGGATATTATTAGCGAAGAAATTCCGTCGCTGAAAATTTTTCGCGACGAAAAATTTTCAGCGACGGAATTCCGTGGCTATTAGTGTTTCAGCGACGGAGAGATTTAGCGACGAAATTTCGTCTCTAAAGGTTTTCAACGACGAAAAATTTTACGACGGAAATACCGACGAAAAATTTTCCTCAGCGACGAAAAACTTTCAGCGACTTCAAATTTAGCGATGGAATAAGCGACGGAAAATTCCGTCGCTAATTCCGTCGCTAATACTCATTTACAACGGAATGCTCAAATTAGCGACGGAAAATTCGTCGATAATTCTGTCGCTGTTGACCCTTTTTCTTGTAGTGGTGGTCTGGGATGATTGATGACATAGTTGCCCAAACATAGTCTTGAGATATAGTGACCTATCTCACTTGATATTACATAGTACCACATGATTTTTATACATGAGTGTGATTGTAATTGTCCAGGGTAGACTCAAGGGAGGGGTCGAGCATTGTGGGATTTTGATTGAGAAATGATAATGATATTTTTGTTAGAGAAATGATTGTGATGAGATTTTAACGTGATTTGAGAAAGAGATGAATTTAAAAAGGATGTTTCTTAAATGAATTTCCCTTTTGTGATGAGTTTTAATGAGACTGGGTATGAGATGGTTTTACATGTTGATAATTCCATGTTTTATACCTATTTACATGATTTTCAATACATGATATATGTAAATACATGTGGCATAGTCTTAATTCCTCATGCTCCGATTATAAACGATTTATGCATAACACTATCAGCATGTAAATAGAGTAGTTATCTACCATGCTTGCATTATTGCTTTACTGAGCTTGTGGTTGCTCATCACTCTCTACTTTCCCCTCTCTACAGAGCGTACATAGCAGCCCAGTGAGGACTGAGGCGTTGTATTTTGGACATCCGCTACTTACATCGCCAAAAGGTATGCACACAGGGATTCTTTTGTATCTAAACATGTAAAGGCACAATAGTCATTTTGTATTGTAATGTGGGGGATGTAGAAGTTAGAAAACGTGTCATGTATAAGTGTATAACTTAACTTTCAAATGAATGAAACTTCTTTTGATTAATTTGAGAATGAATGATGAGTGATAATTATTATTGACTCACAGCCTAATTGTGTAGTGGTGAGTTTGTTCATGACCGGGTAAGGAAAAGAAAATGCGAAAAATTTATAGTGATTTTCGGTTAAAAAAGATAAAAAGGGTCGTGATAGAGATTGATATCAGTGCTGAGTTGGCCTGATGTGAGTCAGTAATAAAACGTAGGAAAATAACCTAGAATGCAAATAAGAAAATAAATAAATAAATAAAATTAACTAGAATAAAACTAGACAATCCTAAAATAAAAATAAAACGTGCATGTAATTAATCTAATTAATTTAAAAATAAAAATGCAAATTAATCTAACCTAAGACCTAATGAAGCAAACTTCTATAAATTTAAGGAAATTCCTAAACCTAATTATAAATCTAAATGTCTAAAATGGTGATCCTAATTTAATCCTAACTATAGCTAATTACTAACTTAACAATAAAATCTAAATAATGCATGAGAAATAAATATTCTTAGATTTTTAAATTTAAAATGAACTAACTTAAAAATGCATAAAATAATTCTACCCTAAATGCTATACATGAACATTGTTTAAATTAAAGCCTTAAATCCTATTGTATTTAAAAATTAACTATTAATACAATTAAGACTAAGCCTTAAACTAATAAACAAAGAAAATTTTGCTATCATGCAAATTAATTTAAAACTCTAACTTATACCTAAGCTAACAAATAATAAAATGAATAATGACATTTAGCAAATAATATAAAAGCATAAAAATTAAATTGTGAAGTTTCTAAATTACCAAACACGCCTTTTGTACAGTCTCGACAGTAAGCAAGTGTCCCGTGCACTGTATTGTACATCTTCAATCACGCCACCATGTTCCTGAAAATGCTGCCAACAGCAGCCAACTCCCAACCAAGAATTTTGCTTTTGAGTCTATTGATGCACAAAGTTGTAGCTCATGCTCCAGTCCAAAATGCAGCCCTGCTCACTGCTCTACACAAATCACCTGGCATAACATTTTGCACTAGCTATGATTCTTACTGCCATAAGCGAATACTCAATCAGCAGCAGCCTCCAACCTGTACAGCAGTCGTGTGCCATAACCTGCAAAGCAGAACATAGCAAGGAATGTCAGGAAACGCCAGCTGCTGCTTCTGTCGCCTCTTCTTGCAACTACAGCCAACACCTCTATCCTGTAACCAACAGCAAACCTGAAATAATAAAAAAAAAATCAAACAGAAATGGGTTGCCAAATGAAATAGAATAGTGCAGAGAAATTAAAGGAACTTTGAAAGCAGTTTGCTGTGAAGCCGAGACTTGGAAAAGCTAATTCTATTTTAATAGAATTATCACCTCTTTGAGGATGATGTGATGTGCTTATGACGTTGTTTTATCAGAGTTTTATTAAATGTCTAGTTTCGACTATTTTGATGAATAACGTGTTTTGATGGTTGTGATTTTATCACGTGAACTACGTTGATGCAAATTAATGCCATTATTATTGTTATCATTATTACCATGATATTTCTGATGCTTGAATACTTCTTTCATGTTTTTACATGCCCAAATGATGAGTTGTGATGTGATGATGATTTTATAAGAATTTTCCATATCCTCCTTGCTGACCGTTTTGAGAGCTCACCCTTTTCCCCCTCTAGATTACTTGCAGTGATCGAGTAGTACATGCCACGTACATGATATAGGTTGGTGGACAGATCTCCCTAGGCTATCGCTTGTACACGCACAAGGTATAAATTCAGTTCATTCTGTATCCAGACAATGATGTAATATAGACATTTGTGATTAGTATTTTTTGGATGTAATTAGGACAATATGATGAAAATGAATTGAGTTTTGTGGGCTGACCCCTTTGGCGATATTATGTATTTTATTTTATGAAATAGAAATTGTGTGATCTTGGGATAATGATTTATTATAAACACAAGTGATTAAATGACACTTTACAAGAATGCAACCCGAGTAAGAGGTTTTAATGTAAGAAAATTTTAAATTAGCCCTATTTTCTGCGCTTCCGGGCTGTCTCACTTAAAGTATATGATACATCTAGTTTAGTGCATAAGATGGCATACATAATGTATCCTATTGCCAAGGTATAGGGTATTTTATCCATTATCTCATTTTACTTGCTTGTTAGGCAAGTATCCCCTCCTGAAATCTTCCAAACTGAACCTCTTCAATATCTTGTCTGTGTAAGTGGGTTGAGAGAATCCTATTAGCCTTAGTCCTAAAATATAGTTTGTCTTATTTATTGTCCACCTCTTAGTTGTTGCAAATTTCAAGAAGTTTAGCCATAAGGGGTTGCACTTATTACTTTCATTTAATTAAATTACATTATCAAATTATATTTTTGAATTAGTTATTGTTTGATTAAGCATGACTTTTCAATTTAATTTGACGTTTTGTGCTAGATTAAACATGAATTTATAATTTCTTTGCTAGGAATTTGTTTAAGCATACATTCATATTTTATATCTTTAGGAAATAATTGATCAGTTTTTATTCTAGTACCATTCATTGTGATTGTTCAATTTTTTTTTTTTCATTTGTGTTATTGATCGGCCATCTTTAATATAAATAATTTGATTGCATGAGACATGGTAGAAGTAGACACCATATCCTTAGCCATATATAGCTCTCTTGAATGAATAAGTAGATGTTTGATGCATGCATCAAGCTAAAACATTTATTTTGTTCTTGTTATATGTTCTTCTGATCTTAATAGATTTTTAGTCATTGATTATGCTACACATCATAGATAATTTAATGATTAAAATACTTGATTATAACCGCACACCAAACTGAGTAGCCATATATTAGGAAGAATGAACCCTATAATTGAATTGAAAAATTTATTATTAAGGACATAAAATTCCAATGTATTAGTGAAATCAAATTCTTAGGCTTTTACTTAGTGATCGATATATAAGTTTTAATTTATTTTTGCATTAGGTTAATTGATTTAATTAGCTAATTTCTTTATTTAATTTGATAATTAGATGATTTCTTTTTATTAATTTTCATAATTTTTTAAGACATAAGTAGATGAATTTAAATTGAATAATTTAGCCAATCATTATGGGATCGACTCTTATACTTGTATATTATAATATCGTATGATTTGTGCACTTGCAAGATTTATTTTTTTGCTTATTAGTGACATTCTATTCCAATTAAGGTTCTTATATTGTATTTAGCCATTCTAAGGATCTTTTTATTCCTAGGTGATTAATCATTTTAAACAAAAGCCCGTGTAAACACCACAAAATTTTCTGTACTTAATTAGACAATAAAAAATACATTTTCAATTTAACAAATATATATATATTCTTATAACATATTTTCATTTAATTTACCTTATCTTGTAGTGAAAATATTTTTATTTATTGTCTAATTAAGTACAGAAAATTTTACGGGATCGGGAAAAACCTGATCCTCCCAAAAATCTTTCTCTCCCCCGGCGAGGAGACCCTAGCGAGAGGACGAGAGGGGTGCGTGAGCCACCGCTGGCAGTGATCCAGCAGGAATTCGGCGAGAACGATGACCAACGAGAGGGAGAGAAGGCGAGCCCGGGAGAAAGAAGAATGAGGAGAAAAGAGAGGAAAGGAGAGGAAGCAGCGGTTGTAGGGGGAAAGTTTGTATCGTCGCCGACCAGAGGGAGGCCGAACAGCCGGCGACGGCGTGAGGAAATAAGCAGATCGACGAAACAGAAATGGGGTAGTGACATCGAAGAAGAAAATGGCTAAACTGGCCACTTTCTGGCCAATCCAACTTTACCCCAGCCAACCACAAGCACCGCTAGGTCGCGCGAAGCAGCTGGACGTGGAAGCCGACGAAGAACCGCCCGCTGGAGCCGAAAATCGATGGGTGAAGCTGAACTGGTTCAGACCGATTCAGTTGAAGAGAAGGTGCTGAACCGGACTGGACCGTTTCAGCCCAAAAAAAAGGAAGAAAGAAAAAAAAGAAAAAAAATTCGATGACGCATCGGGTCTAAGGATAAACCGGTAAGCAATCGGAATTGATCTTTTAATTTTTGAAAAAATTTATTTGAATGTATATCTGACTGAAAATTGACCCGATTAATTATGCAAATGTATAGCACGATAATTGGTGACAAACGGGAGTTCAAATCAGCCTTGATTTGCATGTATCACAAAATCTCGGGTAAGTGAATCTCAATTACGACAATTTGTATAATAATACGCGTTAGAAATTCATCGCGTAAGTTATGAATTAATTCCGTATAAAATGCCTTATGATTAGAATTGAAAATCGATTATCGTAAATGACCAAATGAGCTATCCAAAGAGCCTAGGAAATGGCCCAATAAGTGTTAATGGGCTTAATGAGGCTAATAGGCCCAGATAAAGTGAATAGTAAGTGAAGATGAGATTAAGACTGAGTAAGGCCCATTAAGGGGTAATTGGGCCAAATAGTTTAAATTAAGCCCAATAAAAGTGAAATACTGGTGAAAGTATTGTATTTAATCTGATAAATAATTATATGCAGCTCCAGAGACTTGATTGCGTGCAAATCATACTCAACGAAATCTCAACATTTGAAAAAGTTCTAATGTACAGAGAAATCGAGGTAAAGGGTACCATTTAATTTAGTTTTGATAATGAACCCTCATTGCATTGATAAAAAGATTTTATGAAGCAATATTATGTTTTGAAATGATTTATGATTGTTTTCATACTTATGGAACGGTTTGCAAAACATGATTTCGTTTTAGGAAATATTTCCCGAGTACATCTATGTTTATGAAATGAATTTCCTGAAGTATGAAAATGCATGGAAGATTTATAATGGTTTGTAATTCTATATTTATATTTTGAAAGAAACTTTTGACAATTTCAAAAGTATATAAGAAAAAAGGGGAAAAGAAATTTTTGAGACTATAGGCTTCATGCATGGCTACCACCACTTGAGTGCCGGTACATAGGGTCATTGTAGCACTTGACTCTACCTGTGTGGTAGATGTCTCGTTACTTGTGGTTAATGATGATGATGATGTTTTGGTATTATCTCGTGCCCGCGTAGCACACATGAATGTTTCCCACGCGGAGAGTGCCTTTGGTGCCCGTGCCCTAGCTAGGTGCTAGAGAAAGTAAGAAAGATAGATACTACCTATGTTTTATGAAAGTGTTGTACGACCCTGATCCAGTCTATAGCCCCCACCTTGGCCATAGGTATGATGATGACCCTCTACGGAGGATGACACGTATCGCATGACTTAGTTATAGCCTAGTCTCCACGATTATGATTATGATAAATGACTATGTTTTTATGAGATTATGACAAAATGTTTTATGAAACAGTTTAAGCATGCTATTTGATTTAAAGAACCCATGCTTCATATTTTCTTATGATGACTATGCACGTAACGAAAGTTTTACATATCTTCTAAATGTTAGTTTCTAAAAGAAACTTATGATCAGTTTTTCTGAAGCAAAGTTTGTTTCATGAATGATTCTTGCATGCTTTTATATATCAGAACTACATTAAATGTATTTTCTTACTGGGCTTTTTCCCGAAAGCTCACCCCTCCACCTCTCAGATTGTTTACAGTGAACTACAGTTGATAATTGCTGCGCAGACGACGTAGGCTAGCGGATACGAGCTTCCCTAGACTACCTTTTATACATACATGAGGTATACATTTTTATCTCTTTACCAGACCATTTGTATGCACAGACATTTATTGAAAGTAATATGTCGGGATGTAATCTGTATAAGGATAAATGAAATTAAATATTTTTATGGATTGATTTTTGGAGTAACTAGATGTGTTTGGAATATGTAGAATGATTGATGATATGACTTGGAAAGCATGTTTGATAGTTGTGGATAGCTAGGGTTGATATTGTGAGAATTTGCAGGTGGGTAGGCTTATATCTTAGCTGTTATGCTGTCGAAATTTCTATCGGCCATATAAATCCAAATGTTAAACTTAAATATAATTACAGATAAAAAAAAAGTAAGAAAGAGGATTGACACTGAACAAGAATACAGCCTAAGTGAATAAAAGATTAAGTTGCAAGTCGAATTTTCAAAAAAAAATTTCATCAAATTTTTATAGGTCACGAGTCGTTACAGTTTAAGGTGGTATCAGAGTGAAAGTTGTTTAGTATTGTCAGTGTCAATAACAAGGACAAGATTACATCCCAAATGTATGTGCTTGTCTGGTTATAGACTAAGTATACCTAATGAAGTTAAGACTTAATGTTTGGTTTACGTGAGGAATTAGATCACGGGCTAGAGGCCACAGAGGTAGGCCTGAGAATCATGCAGAGTTGCCATATGAGACTCATAAATGATACTGAAATTGAAACTGATGTTGAGCGTGCTTCATCAGGTCCTGTGGAAAGGACATATGGTACTGAGATACATTTTGCTAAGATTGAGCGAAGTATTGAACATACTATGGAAAAATTGGGACACAGGCTATGTTAGGTGATAGGGTAGACGAATGAATAGACAGGCAGATTACTCCCGATACGCCCACACAGCCTGTAGAGATGTTTCAAAACTACAAATGTGCTTGCTTCTGTAGGTCCACAACAGAATGATGATGACTTGGGTTAGGAGTAGGAGCTACATGAGATGAGGCAGTTTCAGAAGTTCAGACTGCCATTATTAAATGGGATAAAGGACCCAATAGTTATAAAGTACTGAATGAATGAGATTAAGGAAACTACGAATGGAATTTATGGGTCTAGCATAAGGAAATTGATCTGACAATGAGTATGAATTATGATTTATATCCATGGAAATGTATGACCTATTAGACCCCATATATGATTAACCTTGTATATATGTAAATAGAACTATAATATGGATGATTTTGGATCAAGTAATTATGAATTCATAAGTATGGTGATGTATTTGTAATGTGAAGCATAAATGATGTAAAGTCCATAAATTTAATGTACACACTTTTAATAAGAGTTGTGATGTACGTACAAGTTTCATTATGTATGAATATGAAGAAATGGACTTTTGTATATGATGAATGTGAGTGGAATGAAAAATGAGTAGTGTGGTAAAATGGAATGAAGTTGCATAAGTGGTGTAAATTTTTATGCTTCCATTTAGTTATGAAATGTATACTTTTTGTTATACAATGATTTCATACAAGTTTTAATGAGTATAAAGTATGAATGGATGTCATTTTCAAGTCTTAAAGGTGGTTGGATGTGAAAATGACTATGACAGCAAATCAAGGGTTGTTTTGTGTGAGTTACTGCAGAAAACTGCAACAAAATTTGGAAAATATGAATGCCAGATCGATCTCATAGGATGAGAGATCGATTTGGAAGAGCAAAAAATGCTCTTGTTCGAGCAATGGAACAGGGCTGATCGATCTCTAATAGGGTCAGATCGATCTACTAAACATTCTATAAATGAAGAGATCGATCCTCAATGTAAGCAGATCAATTTCCTTAGCTCTCGGGTTGGAGCAGATCGATCTCCTCTTTGGCCAGATCGATCTCCTTAACTCTCTACCTCAGACAGATCGATCTCAAGCCTTTGACAAATTGATTTCATGCCTTCAAATGTAGTGAAAATGAGGGATTTTAAGAGGACCAGACCGATCTCAAGCCCTCGACAGATCGATCTCATTAAGCAATTCTATAAATAGGAGCAGTTGAAATTTTCATTTCATGGGTACAACCATTTCCTCTCCATTTTCAACCCAAAAACCTAACTTTCTCACTCCTAAATCCACCCATTTTCATAAAGATTTGAGGGAAGGCTGTTAGATATAAAGTTGTTCACATCAAAGAGAAGAACAACATAGCTTGGAGTCATTTCCCCATTTGTTGTATTGATGGAGCTAGGAGCATTGTCATTTGGAGTGAGAAGGAAATCCAAAGAGGTGAGTTTCTAAAGCACCAATCCAGGTTTATTTGTTTAGTTATTGATGTTAGAGTTGATTGGAGTGCATATTAATGGTAGAAACTATCTAGAATGCAATGGAGCTATTATAACGTAGAAATGGGTTAGTGTGAGAAAGTGAAATGTATTGGAATTAATAAAGAATAGGATACCTTAAGGTGATAATGATGTTATGGAATGAATTATGAGGCATACCCAAAAAGGGTAAAATGTGTATTTAAGGCATTGGGTAAAATGTATAAATGAATGAGAGAGTAAGGGTAGAGTATTTCACATCAGGTCCTAAACAAGTAACTAGGTGAGTTACTAGATAAATTGGTTGGGAATGACTTGATGATAGCCAAATGCAAAAACAGGCCAAACTTAACGAAATAGGCTCAGTGAAATATATTGACTAGTTGAAGTCAAAATGTGAGTTAGCAAAATTAACTCAAGTGATTGATGAATAATTTTCATCTTTTGAGGATACACCCGGAGTAAGTTGAGCCAAAGCGTGAGAAGCTAAGAGGAAGAGAGTCGCACCCCGAGTAAATCGAGGTAAGGGAACTGTGTGGACTCTTAGAGATATCTGTGCGCATTTTGGGCACATTATGTTTTCCTAGAATGCATGAGGTAGTAGGAAATGAAATGGGTGATTGAAGGGCAAAGAGATGGGTTTTGAGAAATGTGCATGAAAACAAAAGCATGATGCTTTGAAAATCCTCTTTTATTGCTTTTTAGCAGGTGTCACGACCTCGATCCGTGACTTACCAAAACCACAACAAATTTTTCACTTTTTACTTTACTTACCTTTCTCTCCTCGACAGTTGGGTTGTGATTCGATATTAGTCACCCACTCACATTCATTCACAGTATACATCATATTGAATATTCTTTTCGATAACATAAACTTTTATACATTATTTGTACATATACATCCCGATTGTACAATAGTTTACATAACTGTGCTTATACATTGTTCAGTACAAAATGTTCGAGTGTGTATACCTCTTGTAAGATGGATAGGCAGCGGATACAATAAATGCTATACCTCAGCCGGACTCAATCTACTGCGGATGATCTGTATAGAGTGGAAAATAAAGGGGATGAGCAAACAACACACTCAGTAAGGAAATCGGGCAAGCAAGTAGACGTCTACACTATCTACTGAAATAATGCTTTGCCTTTCCTTCTCTCATCTCAAAAGCATGAATCAAAACAAATATAATAGTAGTACAAAATAAATCCCATGTACTAAAAATCATGCTGAGTTATCAAATGTAGGCATTCATGCAAAACAATGCATCTTTATACTTTCGGAATGCCTTTATAGAAATCATTGCCATTTACATATAAATCACATTAAATATGGCAGTTCACAAAACAACATAATAACCAGTTTCTGATCTATCTCCCTTAGGTCTAGCCATATCATGAAAATAGTGATATATCATGCGAGACTCAGTGGCTAAATGAAATACTCTCCTGGATTATGGCCATGTCCTATTACGGTGAAATCCTAAGCAACACAAATCTCGGTGTGCAAGTTATCACTGCTGTAACGGGAGGGGGGTCAGTCCATCACAACCGCCAGCTATAAACTCCTCATCTCCACAACTCCACCACACGGTACAGTTTACTCCATACCACTCGCAGGATACAACGTACACCCGTGGACCCTCTCCTCATGGTCGGGGTGCTTGCCATAGGTTTTAGCCCTCAACCATGGAAATACATCATAGTCGGGGTGCTTGCCATAAGTCTTAGCCCTCACAATATGGAATATAAATGCCACATCTCTAAATCCACATGTTAACATCTCATAGTGTGACACTCAGTCTACACGAGGAAATTGTCACAGTTTTTCTGTAACATGTCTTATATATTAAATAAAAACTACAGTGCGCGTCTTGAGTGTGACTCACAATCAATACTCTGCCTCTTAAACACTATGTATACATCTCAAAATATCAAACACTAGTGCGAGTAACCTCTAGCACTAGGTTAATGCATAATTCTCATTTCAAATCAAGTACGAGTTATCACTCAAGTACTATGTCATGTATAAATCATGAAAAATTGAGTACGAGCAATGCTTCCTGTACTCTATCATCCTCCAGTACTATGTGATGCATATCACAAAATATAGTGCGAGTATTCTCTAGAACTTATGGTTTTCACACAAAACCAGATAGATGGCTTATTCAAATCACAACTCTCTCAATTCAAATCAAATTAGCACTTAAATGTGTTGTTTTTGCATATACATGAAAACATTAATCATTCTATCATGCAACTCATGAATTATGGGTCACAACATGCTTCTAAGGCTTTTTATCCTATTTTTGGATAAAACACACTTCATCTCATTAATCCTTAACACACCCAACATGCCTATTTCAGGGAATTCATATAGAGTATAATATCGAAACTCTATTTAAAATACATATAGCCATCTCTAGCTACTCACGAAATTCCCTTACCTTGGATCACGTTAAGTGACCTTTCTTCCTCGGTGCAACTCACTTTCGCAGTCAGATCAGCTTCCAATGTGATTTTCGAAGCTGTTTTAATTATTGGCATTAGTATATCGCTATATACTCATTTCATTTTCCAAATCTCAATTTAATAGTTAAATCTCATCATTTTCTCCAAATATGGTCTAAAGCCATATTCTTTATATACCTTTATTCATTTCTCCTCATTTCCAATTTATGTATTTCATACTATTACCTTATAATCTTCCATAGGTACACATTCCATCATTAAATCAATGTTTACACCATTTCCTCATCATGTTATCATTTTTATGCCAAAACTAGGTTATGTACATTTCTCATGATCCTTTCATTTCTAACAGGTCATACATATGCCATTTAACTCATCAATACACCTAGTTTAACATATGTCAACTTGGTGCATTAAATCTTACCTAGCTGAGATTTCATTCCTTTGTCACCAACATGGTAAAATTCTCATTGCTCTTGAAATCATTGGTTTCAATCTCTTATTTCCAAGTATGTTGTTCTCCTCTTTGCTAAAAACATCTTTGCTCACTTATATCTCACTCAAAACTGATCACAAACTGAAGTTTTCTGGTGTAGGGATGTTAGGTTACACTTTCACTCTTGAATGGAATAGTTTCTCTCGTGCAAACTTAAGTGCAGAAGTCCAGTATTTATAGAATCATCTCTATGAGATTGATCTGCTCTTCAATGAGATCGATCTGCCCTGCATTTTTTCCTCTCGAAATCAACCTTTCAGGCTTAATGAGATCAATCTTCTTCCAAGCAAGAGATCGATCTGAACAACACAGAACCTTAAGAAGATCAATCTGCTTTTGCAGGAGATCGATCTATTGCAAGTCAGTAGCTTAAGGAAATCGATTTGGCCTCCTAGGGATTGATTCCTTCTTCACAGAATGCTTAGCAGATCGATCTGGCTTCCTTAAAGATCGATCTTGTCACGACCCAAATTACCTAAAAATCACAACAAATTTGTCGTTTTTCATTTATTATTTAATTCTCACCATCCTCTCATCGTGACCATCCTACCAAAAGTTGGGCTATGATTCGGTGTTAGTCCGTTCACACTACTTACCATTCCATTTCCATGTTACATTTACACATTAGGATTTACTATCCTTTGACTTCAACTAAATACATTTACAATGCTATTTACATAACCTTACATCCCCGACATCATATCCATTTATAGTATTGTGCATTTACATGTTTAGATACAAAACTATACAAATATGTATACCTGTCTCTCGATGAGACGCAGCAGATACCAAGAATGCAAGTCCTCAGCCGCGCTTAAACTACTGAAAATACACTGTAGAGGAGGAAAATAAGGGGGTGAGCAAACAACACGCTTAGTAAGGCAATTATACAAGTAAGTAGATAGCTCCACTGTCAGGACCCGTTCTCAATCCATGACTTAACCAAAAATCACTATAAATTTTTCGCATTTTTAACTTACCTTTCCTCTCATCAATGGTTGGGCTGTGATTCGATGTCAGAGTCCTCGCTTACCATATTTTCCATTATCATACATACATGTCAATATACTATTACTGACTGTAACTGCTTTTATTATACATGTAAGATTATATAAAATCTAATACAAATACATTCCCCATAATATATATCGTATACATCAGTGTGCTGTTTCTATGTTTAGATATATAACCGTACAAATTCTGTATACCTGGAGATCGATAGGAACTAGCAGTGGACTCAGGAACACTATCCCTTGATAACTCTCGCTCTACTGCTGATGCTCTGTAGAGAGATATAAAGAAAGGGGGTGAGCATACAACGCGCTCAGTAAGGAAATCAGGCAAGCAAGTAGATATCTATACTATCGACTTAAAATAATGCTATACCTTGAAAACATTATTTCCTTTACTCACTTGAAAAGCATGTCTTTAAATATATATATGTATACTTGTACAGATTAAATCCCATGTACAGAAATCATGCTTTTTTTCTCAAATGTAGGCATGTAGTACAAAACAATGCATCTTTATATAAATCATGCCTTTATGTAAATCATGCCATGTATATTTAAATCACAATAAATATGGAATTTAAATCATTCACATCACAAAATCAGAGTCCGACCCATCCCTCAGGTCTGTCCGCAATTTAAATCAGTCAATCAATGTGATATATCATGTGAGACTCTGTGGTGAAATGTAAATAGTATCTTGGACTATGATCATATCCGACATGTGATCCCAAGCAACACAGATCTCGGTGTGCGGGGCATTACTGCTGCAACAGGTCAGGGGTCAGTCCATCACAACCGTCAGCTATATCCTCCTTAACTCCACAACAACACATGGTACAGTGTACTCCCATGCCACATGCACGGTACAAAGTACACCCGTGGACCCTACATCATAGTCGGGGTGCCTGCCATAGGTCTTAGCCCTCAAACCATGGAATATCATACCACATCTCTAATACCCTCATGTGGCTATCCTCTCACATAATGTGACACTCAGTCAAACAAGGATGCGGGCATGGTTTTGTAACATGTATTATATATCACATACAGTGCACGCCTTTGAGTGTGACTCACAGTCGACACTCCGCTCAAACACTCTTTCACATCACAAACTCAACCCTAGTGCGAGTAAACCTCTAGCAACTAGGTCAATGCATAGTTCATGTATTAAATCAAGTACGAGCAATAGCTCCAGTACCATGCTATGCACAATATCATCAAATCAAGTACGAGCAATAGCTCTAGTACTATGTCATGTATAAATCATGAAGAATCGAGTACGAGCAACGCTCCAACACTCTGTCATGTATCTCATGTAAAACTCGAGTACGAGCTAATCGCTCCAGTACTCTCTCATGCATATATCATATAAAACTGAGTACGAGTAAGAACTCCAGTACTCTATTATGCATGTCATGAAAATCTAGTGTGAATCATAATCCAGCACTAATGTATGTGGAAAATATATGAAATCCAATGCGAGCTATGCTCCAGCATGATTTATTCTCACATAATATGATAGATGGCTCTTTAAAAATGAATGATTTATAAAATATCAAAATCAGCACTATAAAGTGTGGTTATTTCACATCAACCTTAAAACCTTTAGCCCATCTATTTATTCTCATGCTAAACAGCAGTTAAACACTCAAAATGATGGTTTGCATGCCTTTTAAAACTTTTCACAAAAAGTTGACTTTTTGACTAACTATGGGTAAAATCGTAATTTGCCACTATCGAGTTGCAATAATTATTATTCACTTTCTCTGACTAACTATTGGTAAATCGTAATTTGCCACTATCGGGTTGCAATAATTATTATTCACTTTCTCTGACCCTTAGAGTTTTTAAGTGAATGTAAAAGCAGATGAAAATACGTGCAGGTATCTCTAACTACTCACAAAAGTCCCTTACCTGCAATCACTCGAGAAATTTCACTTTCTCTGCGCTGCTGGTTTCAGCAGTCCGATTTGCTCCTCCAATACTCTCTGGAGCTGCATATAACCATTTATCAGGTTAATTACACTTTTCCTACTGTATTTCACATTAAATACAGTCTATTCCCCTTAATTGTGCCCGTTTACTCTAAATAGGCATAAATACTTTAATTGGGCCTTAATCCATATTAAGCCTATTTTCCACTTATTATTTTCCTTCATCAGGGTCTATTGACTCATTGGGCCTATCAATACCCATTGGGCTTTATTCCAAGCTCTTTGGATAGCCCGTATATCATTTATGACAGTTAATTTGAAATTTCGAATATAATTCACTAAATACAAAATTTAATCCAAAATGCGTAAATTAAATCTTAAATACGCATAAATCACATAATTTATCGTAAATGATCTTTACTTACCTGAGATCATGCGATGGTACGCAAATCGAAGTTCGATTGGGCTTCCGTTCAGAATTTATCGTCGAACTGCACAATTTATTATATTTAACTCTGGGTCAATTTTTGAATAAATATAATTTAAATAAATTCATCGAAAATCAAATCGGTCACTTTTGACCTCGTATCGACTTACCCAAAGTTCGGTGAAATCTCAAAAATTTCCCTTTTCCTTTTTCTTTCTTTTTCTTCTTTTTCCCATTTTCTCCTTGGCTGAACCGGTCCGGTCTGGTTTAGCGCAGAACCTTCTTCACAGAACCGCCGACCGGTTCAGTCTTCCTTTGGTCGTGTCGGCGTCTTCCAGCCGGTTCCTAACTCATCACCACCACTGTTCGGTGCGCCTCAACCTGGGTAACACTCGGCTGGGCTTAATCAAGACCAAGCACCGCCGGTGGGCGTCGGATCTCATCTTTTCCTCCGCGGCTTCTCCTCTTCGTTTTGTAGGCGTCCGGCGTCGGTGAAGGGCGTGACCGGTGCCGATGGGTGCGCACGGACCTTCTCTTCCTTTTTCGACCGCTTGACTAGCCGGGGGGTCGCCGGATGCTCGTCGGTGACTCCTTCTTCCTCGGGTCGGCTTGCGTCGGTTTCCTCTCCATTTTTTCTCTCTCCCCACATTTTCCAATTTCCAGATTTCCCTCTTTTTTTTCTTTTATTTATAATATATTATTATTATTATTATTTTATTCTTAAAATAATAATAAAAATCCTAAAATATCCCAAAAAATCTAAAAAATATATTAAATTCATTTAGTCCGTAAATGAATTTATCAATCCGATTTTACCTTTTCGGTATATTTTTCCACTATTTTTGGGCTCATTTTTCGAGGCAAAAATTTCGATAAATTCTAATAAATTTATATCTTGATCAATTGGGCTCGAAATTAAATATTTCCCTCGATTTTGATCAAGATTCTTCAATTTCATATTTTTAATGAAATTCTCTTATCGAAATTATATCAAATTTTAGTCATTTGACCGTTTTACCCCTGCACTCGTTCGAAAATCAACTTAACCCTTATCTCGCTGTTATGTAGCTTACATGCATTTTTAATTTCTCAAATTGTTGATTGCATGTTAGTAAATACTCTTCTTATGATTTAACTATGTAATAAAGTGTTCATACACATAGGAATCATAAGGAACAAGCTACATAAAGTGCGGGTCTGACAATCGTCCCCCACTCAAAAAATTTGATCCTCCAAATTAGAACCAAGTCAGTCATCAAATGGGTGAGGGTGTTTCTCTCGCATCAGACTCTCTAGCTCCCAAGTAGCTTCCTCTGAAGTATGATGCTGCCAGAGAATCTTCACTAACCCGATGGTCTTCGATCTCAATACCTTCTCCTTCCTATCCAATATCCGAATCGATTTCTCAACATATGACAAGTCCTCTCGGAGCTCCAAAGGCTCGTAACTAATCACATGTGCTGGATCCCGATGATACTTCCGAAGCATCGATATGTGGAAGACGTTATGGACGCCTGATAAGTCCGATGGCAGTGCCAACCTATAAGCCTTATCTCTCACTCGATCAAGTATCTCAAAGGGTCAAATATAGCAAGGATTTAGTTTCCCTCTCTTCCCAAATCTCGCTATGCCCTTGGAAGGAGAAACTCTCAAAAACATGGATTCACCAACTGCAAACTCTAGTGGCCTACGTCTCCTGTCAGCGTAACTCTTCTGTCTACTCTGAGCCGTCCTCAGTCTTTCTACTATCAAGTGGACATCCTCAGATGCTTGTGTAACCATGTCAGGAGCGAAAATCTTACGGTCACCCACTTCTTACCATCCAATAGGGGAACGACATCTACGGCCATACAAAGCCTCATACGGTGCCATCCCGATACTCGAATGATAACTGTTGTTGTAGATGAACTCGGCTAGTGGTAGGTGGTCATCCCAGGAGCCTCTAAAATCTAGCACACATGCTCTCAACATATCCTCCAGAGTCTGTATAGTCCTCTCTGACTGACTATCTGTCTGAGGATGGAAAGCGTTGCTCAAACTTAGCTGGGTTCCCATGGCTTCCTGAAAATGTCCCCAAAAGTGGGAAGTGAAGCAGGAATCCCTATCAGAGACTATGCTGACTGGTACATCGTGTAACCTCACTACCTCGCGTACATATAGTTCTGCTAACGAACTCAGAGTATCGGTCACTCTCATAGCTAGGAAGTGGGCTGACTTCGTCAGTCTGTCAACGATCACCCATATAGCATCATGATTCCTGCGGGTTCTCGGTAAACCCATCACGAAATCCATGGTGATATGCTCCAATTTCCATGTCGGTATATGTAAGACCCGAAATTAAATCGTAAATTTTTATGAGGGATGAAAATAGTCAAAAATTTAAATAAATGAGTATTCGTGAAGGGAAGTCAGGTTAAATTAATCCCGAACACGTGTAAGGGTAAAACGGTCAATAGACCGAAGGTCGGTATAATTTCGATAAGAAAATTTAATTAAAAATATGGATTTGAGAAATCTTGGTCAATAAAGATGAAATAAATTTATTTCGGGTTAAATTGATCAAGATATGAATTTATGGGAATTAATCGAGATTTTTAGTTCGAAAAAATAATCTCGAAAATAATCGAAAAATATACCGAAAAGTCATTCGGGATAATATCCCGAAAATACGAAGAAATTATACCCGAAAAAGGGTTAAAATATAATAAATAAATTAAATAAAATTAAATTAATTAATTTAGAATTAAATAATAATTTTAAGGATATTTTAAGGGATATTTTGGATTTTTATAGAGTATTTTAATGAATAGTGTAATAATTAAAATAAATAATAATAATAAAAATAATTAATAATAAAACAAAAAAAAGAATCTGAAAAACCAAATCGGGGAGAGAGAAGAAGTGAGAAAGCAGAAAACGGAAGCAGCTGACCGAGGGAGGCCGGCGAGCCGTCCGGCGGCCAACGGCCAGGCCAAGGGCCGGGAAAGAAAGAGGAGTGGCCGGCGGTCTTCAGGCCACCGGTGACGCGCGCCAAGGACGCCGGAATCCGACGGAAAACGGAGGAGAAGGCCGCAGGAAAGAAAGGGTCACCGAAGGCGAACGACAACGAATCGGGCGGAACCGAGGCCAGATTCCGAAAGCCCAGGCGACGGGGTGCTTTTGAGACCAGTAGCAGCCGACGAAACGACCGAAAACGCCGACGACGGCCAAGAGGAGGAAAATGGGTCCGACGGCCGAGGGAGAAGAGCCGAACCGGCGGCGTTCCGGTGAGCTTGACCGAAACCGAGGGCAGATTCGAGCTGCGGACAACCTCACGGAGCTGCTGGCGGTGGAAGCCGGTGGAGAACCGACCGGCAAGGCAGTGAACCGATGGTGAACCGATCGAACCGGAGTGAACTGGCGGTCTGAACCGGACCGAACCGGTTCAGCCAAAAAGAGAGGAAAAAAAAGGAAGAAAAAGGGAAAAAGAAAAAGAGAAAAAGTTGGGGAAAATTCCTGTGATGCAATCGAGCTTCGGGTAAGTCAGTAGTGGTCGAAAGTGACCCTATTTAAATTTTGGAGTATTTAATTTAATTAATTTTGGGCTGAAAACTTACCCGAAAAATTATGGAATTGTGTAGCTCGACAATTGGCATCCAACGAGAGCTCGAGATAGCCTCGATTTGCGTACTAGCATGGAATCTCGGGTAAGTGACCCTTATTTACGACAATTTACATCGTTATGCGTGATATGAATTTAAATTCCGCATAAATTGAATTAAGTTATGAAAATTTAGATAAATTGTCGTAAATAATAAATTTAGCTATTCGAGAGTTAGAACGAGGCCCAATAAATTGTTGGTGGGCCTAGTGAGCCCAATAGGCCTCGATAATGTGAAAATTAAGTGGAAAACGGGCTTAAGGCCGATTAAGGCCCATTAAGGTACAAATGGGCCCAAAGGGGTAAATGGGCCCAATGATTTAAATTAAGCCCAGAAAATAGAAAATACAATTAAATTGTATAATATCTGACCTGAGGAATAATTATACGCAGTTTCGGACATTTGATTGGGAGCATAGACTCGACAGGAAAATAAGGTAAGGGAATTCTACAGACTGCTAGAGGTAAACTTTACGCAATTTCAAGTTCATATGCAGTCTTTAAAAATTACCTGAAGAGTATAGAGGTCAATTAATAATTTTAGTGCCCCGAATGGGTAAATTATTAAAATACCCTTGTTAAGGGTAGAACTTACAAATTTAGGAAAAAAATTGGGAGGAGCAAGGACAAGAGGTTCCTGCTCGTTCTGGAGGTATTTTAACACATGCATGAGTAGGCTGGCTCACTTTTAAAGAAAAATGCATAGCATTGCATACCTTAAACGATGTAATTTCTGTGAAAAACTATTTGGAGATAACCGAGCCGCCTACGTGTTTTTATTTACATGTGACGTGCTAGAGCTCAGCTCGCACGATGTTTGATTTGTGTGATGCATGCATTAGTGCTGGAGCGAGAGCTCGCACTAGAGTTTTACATGCATGGGTGCTAGAGTCTAACTCGCACCAGATTTTACATGATTTTCGTGACAGGGTGCTAGAGTTTAACTCGCACCATAATTTTACATGATTTTCGAGACAGGGTGCTGGAGTTTAGCTCGCACTAGATTTTATAAGATTTTCATGTGATTCATATATAGAGTGCTAGACCCTAGCTCGCACTAGTTTTATTGGATTTGTGGAGTAGCGCTATCTGCCCTTGGAGTCAGCCAAAAGGCCCAACAGGCTCAAAAGACCTCTTAAGTAGGGTGAGAGTGAGGGATGAGGTTGGCGGCCTTGTGGGGATGTAAAGCGGGCTCTGCCGATTTTACTTGATTTGATGAGAGTGCTGAGCATCGCTCGCACTGATTTTATGAGAACATGCGATGACCCGTGCTTGGAGTATCGGGTAGACTGTGTGTCACCGATTTAATAGGCTCGCACGTGCGTTTTGAGACGTGGCATGAGTATTGAGAAACAAAACCTCTCTGTGGGAAGCAGGCCATTTGGGCTGGAGTACCTAGAGTGATATGGGTCCATGGAGTACAATGTACCATGCAAGTAGCATGGAGTACGATGTACCGTGGGGTATCTTCGGATACGGTATCTTTGTGATACGGGGTATCTTCGGATACGGTATCTTTGTGATACGGGGTATCTTTGGATACGACATCTTCGGATGCGTGAGATCGGATAAGACTGACGGGTTGGATTGACCCACCTCCCGGGCGGTTCCCGATCAGGGTGAGACCTCGCACATTGGGATCCGTGAAGCTAGAGGGACTCACGAGGACACATATGGCCAGTCCTGGTTATTGCCGTTATACAGATATTGCCTCGTCTCGCATGTTGACGATTTCGATGATTTAAACTGGGTTTTTAATTAAATGTGCATGATGGTTATTTCCATACTTTTTAAACCCATGTGTGATGTATACCGATTTTCATGGTTTTGTGTGAGTCAGGATCACTCGAATGAGGGGTCGAGTCCTGACTTTATTGTGAAAATTTTAATTGAGAAAGAAATGATTTGAAATAATTGCATGTTGAATTTTCTGTGCAAACTCGATTTACATAACATCATAACTTTCATATCATCTGTTTTAAATGTGTGGAGAAAGGGTGGTTTATGCATGGCACCACATTCATGTAGGTAGTATGGTTACCTACTTGTTCGTAGGATTGCCTTACTGAGCTTGATGTGCTCACCCCTTTCATTTTCTCCCACAGATAATCTCCAGTTGAAGTTAAGGCGACTCAGTACTGCATTTCAGATATCCGCTGCTGCCCATCGACATAAGGTATATACACTTGTACATATTGTATCTACATAAGCATAGCACAGTAACATGTTTGTAAGTAACTTTAGGGGATGTATAATTAATGTAAACAATTATAAATGACTGGAGAAGAAATAAGTTAGATGGTAATTGAATGGTGGGACTGGCATTGACGCACAGCCCAATTTGTTAGTGGAGTGTGGTCACGATTCGAAGGCAGGTAAGAATTTAAGTAAATAAACAAAACGCAAAAAATTAACTCTGATTTTGGGTAGTTTGGGTCGTGATAGTATAGGTAGAGGCTGCAACAACCCTGCAGGTTTTTGATGCTCTACCTTCACCTGCTGACATACGAGACACTTTGCCATAAAGTCTACTACATCTCTCTTCATACCCGACCACTAGTATACCTTCTGGAGGTTCTGATACATCTTGTTACCCCCCGGATGTAACGTATACCTCGACGAATGAGCTTCCGCTAATATCAATCTCCTGAGTCCTGGATCCTCGGGAACACACAATCTGCCTCTAAACCTCAGTAGTCCATCAAAACTCAACTCAAAGTCAGTCATGGTGCCCTTCTGCATCTGACTACTCACATCCATACAAAATGGATCAGTCTCCTGAGCCGATCTGATCCTGTCCAACAGGTCCGGGTCCAAGCGTAGACTAGCTATCACATAGCCTGTATCCATGTCAGTAGGCATGACTCCCAAACTGAGGCTAGCAAACTGCTCTAGCAAATCATGTTCCCTAACCATCATGTACGATACCATCCCTAGGCTCTTCCTACTCTAGGCATCAGCTACAACGTTAGCCTTACCCAGATGATAAAGTATCTCACTGTGAGACCCCGTACATGTATAGCTATGTATATAGGAACGTGGGAATGTAAATAAAATCATAAGTAAGATGATGTATTGTAATGTGAAGTGTATACAATGTAAGTTCATAAGATTATGTACGCACTTGTAGTAAGAATTGTGATTATATGTACAAGTTGCATTATGAGTGAGTAGGAGGAAATGAACTTAAAACGAGAAGAATGTGATCGAAATGGAATATGAGAAGTATAGTAAAATGGAAGGAAAGATTTACATAAGTGTATATTTCCATTCGAGTAATATTGTATATATTTGGTCACACAAAGATTCTACACAAATTTTAATGTGTATGTAGTAAGGAAGAATCCCATTTTCAAGTCTCAAAGATGAATGAATGAGGAAATGATCATGGTAGTAAATTAAGGGTGTTTGGTAAGAGTTGTTGCAAAAAAACTGCAGGAAATCTGGAATTTGTGAAGGCCAGATCGATCTCATAGGATGAGAGATCGATCTGGGAGAGCCAGAATGCTCTAATGTGAGAAATGGAAGGGAACAAATCGATCTCCAAAGGAAGCAGATCGATCTCCTTAGCTCTCGGGTTGGAAGCAGATCGATCTCCCCTAAGACCAGATCGATCTCCTTAAGCTTCTGTTTGACAGCAGATCGATCTCCAGTCTCGACAGATCGATCTCCTACCTTTAAAACGTCTCAAAAAAGAGGGATTTTTGAGGAACAGATCGATCTCCACCCAAGGAAGATCGATCTCATCAAGTCAAAGCTATAAATGGGAGCAGTTGGATCATCAGAAATTCGGGGAAAACAATTCCATTTCACTTCAACTCAAAGAAATCTAGTTTCTCACTCCTAAATCCAGCCATTTTCAGTGAGATTTAAGGAGAGGCTATTAGAGACAAAGTTGTTCACATCAAAGAGAAGAACAACATAGTCTAGAGGCATTTTCCCATTTGAAGGATTGAAGAAATAGAGGGCAATCCTAATTGGAGCAAGAGGAAATCCAATGAGGTAAGTTCTAATGCACAAATCCAAGTACATTGGTTTAGTTAATGCTTATAAAGATATTTGGGTGTGCATATTGTGGATAGAACTACCTAGGATGGTATGAAATGCATATAGCTTAGAAATAGTCAAGTGTGAGAAAGTGAAATGTGGGAGTATTTTTGATGAATGGGATATCTTGAGTGGATGAGTATGTTGTGGAAATGGTTTGAAAATGTTGATATTAGGATAAATTGGGAGATTTACCACAAAGGGTAAAAATGTATAATTAAGGCATTGGATAAATGCTTAGTTGAATAAGAGTTAGAAACATTAACTCAAATGTTGATGGATGAATTTCAGTTTCGGATGATACGCCGGAGCAAGTCGAGATGAGAACGCAAGAAGCATAAAGGCGGATAGTTGCACACAAGTAGAACGAGGTAAGGGACTGTGTGTTAGCTATAGAGATGTTCGTACGTAATTACAGCAATTTCGTAGATATATTGCTAGGACTAGTACGATATTATAAGTTTATGAAATGATGTGGAAATATGAAAAGTACTATGATGTATATATATGTATTGAGAAATGGGATAGGGTAAGGAAATAGCATGATATGCATGTTTTCAATGAAATTCTCAATTTTATATTGTGATTGATGGTTGAGAAATGTTGATGATAGGTTGGCTAATTTTACATGTTTTAGCATGAAGAAGCATGCTGTATGAATAAACATGTTTTGAATTTTTAAAAAGAGAAAATAGCCTTCTATCAGTTTTGAGATGTGATTTGGTGTTGAAGCGCTAGCTTACACCTGTTTTAATGCCTTGATGTACCGTGTTGGAGTTTTAACTCGCACGGGGGTTTTGAGAAAGTGCGAGAACTATGCTCGTACCTATTTTGTTGAGTTAAGGTAAACCTGGGGGTCTGGGACCCAAGGGGATACCAGCCGACGGCCAATTGAACGGGCTTGGCCTTAACGATAGATCGTACCGCGCTGGAGCTTTGCGTTGACTATGTGTCACGCTGCTTGCTCGCCTGGTATATGAGACATGGTTCAAGGATAAAAAGTCCATCGGAGTTGGAGTATGGACTTGGGTCCACGGTTGTACGTAGAACAGTGTAGTCACCCGTTGGTATACTATGTACCGTGCTGGGTGCACGTGAGTACGAGTATCGCGTAGATGACACACGACGTATCTTCACCGTGAGTATACGAGGAGATGAGGTGGATTGAGATGAGCCGGAGGATAGGACTGACCCATCCCCCTTCAGGCGAAGTGATACCCTGTGCACACCCGATCAGTGAGGCCTGGGATCACTGACTGTGGCCATAAGTCGTGGATATTTGATTGCCTAAAATTCCATGCCTGTCTCAGAGAATCGAGAAACAGAGACAATCTCAGAAAAAGAAAGAGATTTGTGAAAGAGAATGATTTGAGAAGTGAAAGAGATTTTGTGTTTCAATAAATCTCCGATTTCACATTCGTGCCATGGGGGCACTATTTATGAACATGTTTTAAATGGAAGTTTGACATTTGATTTACACGAAAATGCTCTTGAGAAATATGAATTTAAATGCATTGCTCGTATGATATTTCCATTTATAACGAAAACATGGTTTTGGTTTATGCATGCATGGGCTATGTAGGTAGTACGATATCTACCTGCTAGCATACATTTCCTTACTGAGCCGTGGTTTGCTCATCCCACTATTTTTCCCCCTCCAGGTACTGAGAAGTAAGAGAGCGGTGGTCTCTAAGTCTTTGTGTTGAACAGCTCCCACAATCCGCAAAGGTATAAGATTTGTATACACGAGTATTTTGTATCTAATATATCGTATCGCACAGTTATATCTTGAAATTGTAATCAGTATTATGGGGATGATATGTAAACACTTGGTATTTATACAATTAATTTTGTGTATTTACACACACACCTGGGAGTGTGAATTTAAGTTTTAAATATTCCGCTGTAAATAAATAAATTTTTAGTAATTGCATCTTCTCACAGTCCAACCGTAGTAGAGAATGTATGGATAGAAGGGTTCCCGAAAGCGGGGCATGACAGGCTTGGTATCAGAGCATGGTTGGTCTGATGTGAGTTGATGCTTAGGACTAAGAAAACATACATCCCCAAGTTACTGTGCGATATTTAGATACAAATGTGTATACGGAGCTGGTAGTAAATTAAATGTTTGTTATAACGCAGGAAAGTTATCAGGCTAGTGAGTTATGCCTGAGAGACACCGCAAGAGGGGAGAGAGCTCGAGGGCAAAATGACAGGACTGAGAGGCATAGTAGATCATCCTCTAGTCATGAGCCCTAGGAACAAATAGAAGCTTCTAATCCTCGAATCACTCGATTGGAGGAAGACATGCGCACGATGATGACCATGATGGGTCAGATCATGGCTAGGTTTGAGGGTACACCTGGTACAGCGGGACAGGCTGCACCGAATCCCCCAGCAGCTGCACCTAAACCTGAGAATGTTGCACCTGCGCAAGCTGAACCGGCTAGGCCACGGGAACCTCATATTCGACCGGTACCTCCTCCGGTAGCCCCACATCAACATGATGATGAATTGGGGTATGGATATGACTGTGATATGGAGAGATTGAGGCACTTTATGGACTTTAAGCCTCCTTCGTTTAGCGGAGTAAAGGATCCGACGGTGGCTGAGGACTGGATCAGTCAAATGGAGAAGTTATTCGACTTCTGTAGATGTTCAGCTACGGAGAGAGTAGCGCTTGCGGCCTTTGTATTAAGAGGCGAAGCAGAGCACTGCTGGAAGTCCGTCAGGCCGATGTTAAGAGCTCAAGAAATGGTTATCACTTGGGATATGTTCTTGGACGTTTTCAGAGAGCAATACATCCCAGATACTGCTCGACGGAGACTACAGATGGAATTTCTGAATCTGACTCAAGGGAATCGAACAGTTGATGAGTACGAGTCATGATTCACTTCACTGGGTCGATATGATCCGGACTCGATCAGGAGTGAAGCTGTCAGAGTCCGTAGATTTGTGGATGGACTGAGGCCTTCGATCCGAGCGAAGTTGGCCCCATTTGATGTCGCTACATATAGAGAGGCCGTGCGACGGGCCCAGTTATGTGAGCAAGATCATGACTTGCAGATTTTTGAGTTTAGTTGGGGTAAGGACAAGGGTCCGAGGAAGATGGGAGATGGCAAAAGTGCCAAATTTAGTCGAAAATTCATGAGTAAACGTCGGAGAGAGGTAGATGATTTCCAAAAAAAGATTGCTAGACCTTTTATGCCTCCGACTCAGACACCAGCCAGGGGTATAGTGATTGGTGGACCCCGACCGACTACAGATCAGTGTAGGCTATGCGGTCGATACCATGGTGGTAGGCCATGTCATCTTCAGGGTACCCGATGTTTCAGATGTGGTAAATTTGGACATTATGCCAGAGAGTGCCCGGAGATAGTTGAGGCAGTTCCACAGAGGGGTAAAGAGCCAGAGAGGGTTCCTACAGTTGCACCTCCTGCAAGAAAGAAAGCCTCGGCTGAAGAGAAAGGAAAACAAGTTGTGGGACAAGGCAGGGTGTATGCGATAGACCAGGCATCGGCTGATACCTCTTCTGAAGTGATAAAAGGTACAATCTTGATTTTCAATTTAGAGGTTATAGCTTTGTTTGATTCTGGTGCTACGCATTCCTTCATATCACCTGCATGTGCATCTAAGTTAAAAGGTTTTGTAGAACCCACATACTTGAGTAGGACTTTACTAATAAGTACTCCCATGAGAGTTAGCCAATTAGTTGAACAAGTGTATGAAGATTGTAAAGTGAGGGTGGGAGATAAGTGCATGACAGCCAACTTGATTTTGTTGAATATGTATGACATTGATGTAATCTTAGGAATGGATTGGTTAGCTGCCAATCATGCTGTCATTGACTGTCGTTCTAAGACCATTAAGTTTTCTCTACCTGAAGAATGTGTTGTAAGATTTTAAGAGAAGAAATGAAATCTTAAATTTTGTATTAAGTAAAATAATTTGGTATAAATGGCTTGAGTGTTGTTTTGAAGGTTTTGTTGCTTATGTGGTGGATTTGAACAAAGTACATCCGGATATGGAGGACATCTCAGTGGTCAGAGAATTCCCTGATGTCTTTTCAGACGATCTACCAGGATTGCCACCTGATAGAGAAACGGAATTCGGTATAGACTTGACGCCTGGAACCGAACTAATATCTAAGTCACCATATAGGATGGCCCCAGTTGAGTTAGAGGAATTAAGGAAACAGCTGCAAGAGTTGTTAGAGAAGGGGTTCATAAGACCGAGCGTCTCACCATGGGGAGCCCCGGTATTGTTTGTGAAGAAGAGAGATGGGAGCCTCAGATTGTGTATTGACTATCGGATGTTAAACAAGGCTACCATCAAGAATAAGTACCCGTTGCCACGCATTGACGATTTATTGGATCAACTTCGGGGAGCACAGATCTTCTCCAAGATAGATCTGAGGTCTGGGTATCATCAATTGAAGATTCGAAAGGAGGATGTGCCCAAGACAGCATTTCGTACCCGCTAAGGCCATTACGAATTCTTAGTGATGCCTTTTGGGTTGACCAATGCGCCGGCAGCTTTTATGGCTCTAATGAATGAAGTATTCAAGCCATACCTGCACCAATTCATAATTATTTTCATTGATGACATATTGGTGTATTCAAGGTCCAGAGAAGAGCATGAGCAGCACTTAAGGATTATTTTGCAAACCCTTCGAGAGAAAAGGTTATATGCCAAGCTTAACAAATGTGACTTTTGGCTAGAACAGATTTCCTTTCTAGGCCATGTTATATCGAAGGATGGGGTGTCAGTAGATCCATCCAAGATTGAGGCAGTTGTTCAGTGGGAACAACCTAGGACAGTCACAGAGATCAGAAGTTTTCTGGGTTTGGCTGGTTACTACAGAAGATTTGTAGAGGGTTTCTCTAGATTAGCTGCTCCATTGACACGTCTTACGAGGAAAAGTGTGGAGTTTTCATGGGACGAAGCTTGTGAGAGAAGTTTTCAGGAACTTAAGCGCAGATTAACTACCGCGCCAGTTCTTGTCATCCCTAACAGTTCAGAGAATTACTCGGTGTATACTGATGCTTCGCATCAAGGACTAGGCTGTGTTTTGATGCAAGATGGAAGGGTAGTAGCTTATGGATCTAGACAGTTGAAAGATCATGAGAAGAACTACCCCACTCACGATTTGGAGTTAGCGGCCGTAGTGTTTGCGTTGAAAATATGGCGCCACTACTTATATGGTGAGAGATTTCAGATCTTTACGGATCATAAGAGTCTGAAATATCTATTCTCACAAAAGGAGTTAAACATGAGACAGAGGAGGTGGTTGGAACTCCTCAAGGACTATGATTGTGAGATCTTGTACCACCCGGGGAAGGCAAATGTGGTTGCAGATGCATTGAGTCGGAAGAGTCTCGGGTTGGTATCACATATGATGGTTAGAGAGCACGAGTTGTTGGAACAATTCACGAACCTTAGTCTGGATATGACCCTACCTGAGATTGGCAGCTATGGGATCATTGCTAGCTTGAGATTAGAACCGGAGTTGATTAAGAGAATCCGACAAGCTCAGCAAATCGATCAATGGTGTATTGTCATGATTAGCCAAATCCGAAAAGGGAAGGGTGCTGATTTTATATTGAGTCCAGATGGAATACTAAGGTTTGGAAATAGAATATGTGTTCCTAAGGATGTAGAGCTGAGAAAGCTGATCTTATCAGAGGCACACTCGTCGAGATACACGATACACCCGGGGAGTGGTAAGATGTATCGAAACCTCCGAAAAGTATATTGGTGGTCTGGAATGAAGAGAGACATAGCTGAGTATGTCGCTAGATGTCTCATTTGTCAGCAAGTAAAAGTCGAACATCAGAAACCAGGAGGATTATTACAACCTCTATCGATACCAACATGGAAGTGGGAGCATGTCACAATGGATTTTGTGATGGGGTTACCGAGAACCCGTAAGAACCATGATGCGATATGGGTGATAGTAGATCGGTTAACGAAATCGGCACATTCTTAGCCATGAGATCTACAGATACATTGAGTGCACTGGCGAATCTGTATGTGCGAGAAATAGTGAGATTGCATGGAGTCCCAGTGAGTGTTGTTTCGGATAGGGATGACCGCTTCACTTCCCACTTTTGGGGACATTTCCAGGAAGCGATGGGGACCCAGTTGAGTTTTAGCACCGCTTTTCATCCTCAGACAGATGGTCAGTCAGAGAGGACTATACAGACCCTGGAGGATATGTTGAGAGCGTGTGTGCTGGATTTTAGAGGCTCATGGGACGATCACTTGCCATTGATTGAGTTCGCCTACAATAACAGTCATCACTCAAGTATTGGTATGGCCCCTTATGAGGCACTATACGGTCGTAGATGCCGATCGCCCATTGGTTGGGAAGAAGTTGGTGACAGACAATTGCTCGCTCCCGATTTGGTTAAGCAAGCCTCCGAGGATGTCCAGATAATATGCGAGAGGCTGCGAACGGCTCAAAGTCGACAAAAGAGCTACGCTGATAAGAGACGGAGACCACTTGAGTTTAATGTTGGCGAGTCTGTATTTTTGAAAGTATCTCCTTCTAAGGGAATAATGAGGTTTGGGAAGAAAGGAAAATTAAGTCCTCGTTACATTGGCCCCTTCGAGATTTTGGATAGAGTGGGAGAAGGAGCATATAGGCTAGCCTTACCACCTGAGCTAGCAGAAGTCCACAATGTCTTCCACGTTTCTATGCTTCGGAAGTACTACCCGGATCCGACACATGTAATTAGTTATGAGCCGTTGGAGCTCAAGAAAGATATGTCGTATGTCGAGAGACCGATCAGGGTGTTGGACAGGAAAGAGAAGGTGTTGCGGAACAAGACGATTTCATTGGTTAAGATTTTGTGGCAACATCACACTGTGGAAGAGGCCACATGGGAACTGGAAAGTTTGATACGGGAAAAGTATCTCGAGTTATTCACAGATTGAATTGGTTCTAAATTGGAGGACCAAATTCTTTAAGTGGGGGAGAATGTGAGACCCCGTACATGTATAGCTATGTATATAGGAACGTGGGAATGTAAATAAAATCATAAGTAAGATGATGTATTGTAATGTGAAGTGTATACAATGTAAGTTCATAAGATTATGTACGCACTTGTAGTAAGAATTGTGATTATACGTACAAGTTGCATTATGAGTGAGTAGGAGGAAATGAACTTAAAACGAGAAGAATGTGATCGAAATGGAATATGAGAAGTATAGTAAAATGGAAGGAAAGATTTACATAAGTGTATATTTCCATTCGAGTAATATTGTATATATTTGGTCACACAAAGATTCTACACAAATTTTAATGTGTATGTAGTAAGGAAGAATCCCATTTTCAAGTCTCAAAGATGAATGAATGAGGAAATGATCATGGTAGTAAATTAAGGGTGTTTGGTAAGAGTTGTTGTAGAAAAACTGCAGGAAATCTGGAATTTGTGAAGGCCAGATCGATCTCATAGGATGAGAGATCGATCTGGGAGAGCCATAATGCTCTAATGTGAGAAATGGAAGGGAACAGATCGATCTCCAAAGGAAGCAGATCGATCTCCTTAGCTCTCGGGTTGGAAGCAGATCGATCTCCCCTAAGACCAGATCGATCTCCTTAAGCTTCTGTTTGGCAGCAGATCGATCTCCAGTCTCGACAGATCGATCTCCTACCTTTAAAACGTCTCAGAAAAGAGGGATTTTTGAGGAACAGATCGATCTCCACCCAAGGAAGATCGATCTCATCAAGTCAAAGCTATAAATGGGAGCAGTTGGATCATCAGAAATTCGGGGAAAACAATTCCATTTCACTTCAACTCAAAGAAATCTAGTTTCTCACTCCTAAATCCAGCCATTTTCAGTGAGATTTAAGGAGAGGCTATTAGAGACAAAGTTGTTCACATCAAAGAGAAGAACAACATAGTCTAGAGGCATTTTCCCATTTGAAGGATTGAAGAAATAGAGGGCAATCCTAATTGGAGCAAGAGGAAATCCAATGAGGTAAGTTCTAATGCACAAATCCAAGTACATTGGTTTAGTTAATGCTTATAAAGATATTTGGGTGTGCATATTATGGATAGAACTACCTAGGATGGTATGAAATGCATATAGCTTAGAAATAGTCAAGTGTGAGAAAGTGGAATGTGGGAGTATTTTTGATGAATGGGATATCTTGAGTGGATGAGTATGTTGTGGAAATGGTTTGGAAATGTTGATATTAGGACAAATTGGGAGATTTACCACAAAGGGTAAAAATGTATAATTAAGGCATTGGATAAATGCTTAGTTGAATAAGAGTTAGAAACATTAACTCAAATGTTGATGGATGAATTTCAGTTTCGGATGATACGCCGGAGCAAGTCGAGATGAGAACGCAAGAAGCATAAAGGCGGATAGTTGCACACAAGTAGAACGAGGTAAGGGACTGTGTGTTAGCTATAGAGATGTTCGTACGTAATTACAGCAATTTCGTAGATATATTGCTAGGACTAGTACGATATTATAAGTTTATGAAATGATGTGGAAATATGAAAAGTACTATGATGTATATATATGTATTGAGAAATGGGATAGGGTAAGGAAATAGCATGATATGCATGTTTTCAATGAAATTCTCAATTTTATATTGTGATTGATGGTTGAGAAATGTTGATGATAGGTTGGCTAATTTTACATGTTTTAGCATGAAGAAGCATGCTGTATGAATAAACATGTTTTGAATTTTTAAAAAGAGAAAATAGCCTTCTATCAGTTTTGAGATGTGATTTGGTGTTGAAGCGCTAGCTTACACCTGTTTTAATGCCTTGATGTACCGTGTTGGAGTTTTAACTCGCACGGGGGTTTTGAGAAAGTGCGAGAACTATGCTCGTACATGTTTTGTTGAGTTAAGGTAAACCTGGGGGTCTGGGACCCAAGGGGATACCAGCCGACCGCCAATTGAACGGGCTGGGCCTTAACGATAGATCGTAGCGCACTGGAGCTTTGCGTTGACTGTGTGTCACACTGCTTGCTCGCCTGGTATATGAGACATGGTTTAAGGATAAAAAGTCCATCGGAGTTGGAGTATGGACTTGGGTCTACGGTTGTACGTAGAACAGTGTAGTCACCCGTTGGTATACTATGTACCGTGCTGGGTGCACGTGAGTACGAGTATCGCGTAGATGACACACGACGTATCTTCACCGTGAGTATACGAGGAGATGAGATGGATTGAGATGAGCCGGAGGATAGGACTGACCCATCCCCCTTCAGGCGAAGTGATACCCTGTGCACACCCGATCAGTGAGGCCTGGGATCACTGACTGTGGCCATAAGTCGTGGATATTTGATTGCCTAAAATTCCATGCCTGTCTCAGAGAATCGAGAAACAGAGACAATCTCAGAAAAAGAAAGAGATTTGTGAAAGAGAATGATTTGAGAAGTGAAAGAGATTTTGTGTTTCAATAAATCTCCGATTTCACATTCGTGCCATGGGGGCACTATTTATGAACATGTTTTAAATGGAAGTTTGACATTTGATTTACACGAAAATGCTCTTGAGAAATATGAATTTAAATGCATTGTTCGTATGATATTTCCATTTATAATGAAAACATGGTTTTGGTTTATGCATGCATGGGCTATGTAGGTAGTACGATATCTACCTGCTAGCATACATTTCCTTACTGAGCCGTGGTTTGCTCATCCCACTATTTTTCCCCCTCCAGGTACTGAGAAGTAAGAGAGCGGTGGTCTCTAAGTCTTTGTGTTGAACAGCTCCCACAATCCGCAAAGGTATAAGATTTGTATACACGAGTATTTTGTATCTAATATATTGTATCGCACAGTTATATCTTGAAATTGTAATCAGTATTATGGGGATGATATGTAAACACTTGGTATTTATACAATTAATTTTGTGTATTTACACACACACCTGGGAGTGTGAATTTAAGTTTTAAATATTCCGCTGTAAATAAATAAATTTTTAGTAATTGCATCTTCTCACAGCCCAACCGTAGTAGAGAATGTATGGATAGAAGGGTTCCCGAAAGCGGGGCATGACACTCACAATCGTAGTCCTTCAGAAGCTCTAGCCATCTTCTATGTCTCATGTTCAGCTCTATCTGTGAGAACAGATACTTGAGGCTCTTGTGGTCGGTAAATATCTGGAACTTCTCGCCATACAAGTAGTGGCGCCATACCTTCAACGCAAACACTACTGCTGCTAGCTCTAAATCATGGGTTGGATAGTTCTTCTCATGATCCTTCAGTTGTCTGGATCCATAAGCAACTACCTTCCCATCCTGCATCAATACACAGCCCAGTCTCTTATGCGAAGCATCGATATACACTACAAATCCTCCTGAGCTGTTAGGGATAGTGAGAATCGGAGTGGTGGTCAATCGATGCTTCAACTCCTCAAAACTCTTCTCATAATCCTCGTTCCATACGAACGGTACACTCTTTCGAGTAAGACGTGTCAACGGAGCAGCCAACTTCAAAAATCCCTCAATGAATCTCTGATAGTATCCAGCTAAACCCAGAAAACTCCTGATCTCGGTGACTGTCCTCAGCTGTTCCCACTGAACTACAGCCTCTATCTTAGATGGATCAACTGATACACCATCTCTCGATACAACATGTCCCAAAAACAAGATCTGTGACAACCAAAAGTCACACTTACTGAGCTTAACATATAAATCATGCTCTCGTAGAGTCTGCAACACGATCCTGAGGTGCTCCTCATGCTCCTCCTTGGATCTCAAATATATCAATATGTCATCGATAAAGACGATAACAAACTGGTCCAAATATGGCTTGAACACATCATTCATCAAAGCCATGAAAGCAGCTGGAGCATTCGTCAATCCGAACGGCATGACCAAGAACTCATAATGGCCATATCGGGTACGAAATGCTATCTTGGGTACATCTCCACTCCGAACTTTCAGCTGATGATACCCAGACCTCAGGTCAATCTTGGAAAAGACCTGTGCTCCCTGAAGCTGATCTAACAAGTCGTCAATGCGTGGAAGGGGGTATCTATTCTTGATGGTGGCCTTATTCAACAATCGATAATCTATACACAATCGGAGGCTCCCATCCTTCTTCCTCACAAATAGAACCGGTGCTCCCCAAGGTGAAACGCTCGGTCGAATAAAACCCCTATCCAACAGCTCCTGTAACTGTCTCTTGAGCTCCTCTAGCTCTACTAAGGCCATGCAATATGGTGGTCTCGAAATAGGCTCTGTACCAGGCACCAAATCTATACAGAACTCCATCTCTCTGTCTGGTGGTAACCCTGGCAATTCATCCGAAAAAACATCTGGGTACCCACTGACCACAGTAATATCTGACAACTCTGGATGTGCCTTATCCATATATAGCACGTATGCAATGAAACCTTGATATGTTGAAGGTTTTCTAAATCAGTAATCATGTAATAATCATAATTACTCATTTCATTTATTCTTATTAAACTTTACAACATATCTAGTAGGGTTAGGAAACATAACTGTCTTAGCATAACAATCTAAAACAGCATGGTTTGTAATATCGTACTAGTTCTAGCAATATATCTACGAAATTACTGTAAAATACGCACGAACATCTCTATAGCTAACACACAGTCCCTTACCTCACTTTATTTGTGTGCAACTATCCTCCTCTACGCTTCTCGCATTCTCATCTCGACTTGCTCCGGCGTATCATCCGAAACTGAAATTCATCCATCAAACACTTGAGTTAATGTTTCTAACTCTTATTCAACTAAGAATTTATCCAATGCCTTAAATACACATTTTACCCCTTGTGGTAAATCTCACAATTTTATCCCAATATCAACATGCCCAAACCATGCCCACAACATAATCATCCTCTCAAGATATCTCATTCATCATTAACACTTCTACATTCCACTTTCTCACACTAGACCATTTCTAAGTTATATTCATTTCATGCCATCCTAGGTAGTTTTACCCACAAGGTGCACACCCAATTAACTTCATAATCATTAACTAGACCAATGTACTTAGATTTGTGCACTAGAACTTACCTCATTGGATTTTCTCTTTGCTCCAATTAGAAATGCCCTTTATTCCTTCAATCCGACAAATGAGGAAATGCCTCTAGACTATGTTGTTCTTCTTTTAGACGTGAACGACTTTGTCTCTAATAGCTTTTCCTCAAATCTTACTGAAAATGGCTGGACTTAGGAGTGAGAAAGCTAGGTTTTGAGTTGAAGTGGAAAAAAATGGTTTATCCCGAAAATCTGCAGATCCAACTGCTCCTATTTATAGTTTTAACTTGATGAGATCGATCTTCCTTGGGTGGAGATCGATCTGGTCCTCTAAAAATCCCTCTTTTCTAAGACATTTTAAAGGCAGGAGATCGATCTGTCGAGGCTTGAGATCGATCTGCTGTCAAACAGAAGCTTAAGGAGATCAATCTGGTCTTAGGGGAGATCGATCTGCTTCCAACCCGAGAGCTAAGGAGATCGATCTGATTCCCTTGGAGATCAATCTGCTCCATTCCATTACTCACAAAAGAGCATTCTGGCTCTTCCAGATCGATCTCTCATCCTATGAGATCGATCTGGCCTCCATATTTCCAGATTTTCTGCAGTTTTTCTATAACAACTTCATTCAAAACTTCCTCATTCATCCCTCATTGAGACTTAAAAATATCATCCAATCACACTTAGTACATATTAAAACTTGTGGGAAAATCTTTGTATAACCAAATATACACGATATTACCTGAATAGAAATATACGCTTATGTAAATCTTTCCTTCCATTTTACCACACTACTCTTATTCCATTTCAATCACATTCTTCTCGTATTTAAGTTCATTTCTTCATACTCATTCATAATGCAACTTGTACGTACAATCACGACTCTTATTACAAGTACGTACATAATCTTATGAACTTACATTGCATATACTTTGTATTATGAATGTATTATCATACTCATGATTTCATTTACATTTCTATGTTCCTATATACAGCTATACATATACGGGGTCTCACAAATGCCCGCTTCACTTCCCACTTTTGGAAACGTTTTCAGGAAGCGATGGTGTTGAGTTAATATATTTTGAAATGACAAAACAAGTAAATTCAATAATATAAAGACGATATAAAAAACATGTTTAGAAGCTATCAGTATCAGAAATTAAGTTCCTGGAGATGAGAGATCGATCTGGTGATATGAGAGATCGATCTCCTGGGTTTTCTAGGATGAGAGATCGATCTCATGAGGATATGAGATCGATCTACTAAGGTTTGAACCTGTACAAAGGTATTGAGGAAGCTAAGATCGATCTATAAGGGTTATAAGATCGATCTACCTACTACAGGATGTTGAGAAGATCGATCTGGTCTAGGAAGAGATCGATCTCCCCTAAAACAAAGGTAAAGGCAGTAGATCGATCTATACTTAAATAGAGAGCTCATGAGATCGATCTGGTATAGAAAGAGATCGATCTCCTCGAAGTCAGAGAGCTAAGGAGATCGATCTCGGTTAATGAGAGATCGATCTCCTCACTACGAGATTACCTGGCAGATCGATCTATAGATCGATCATGCCTCAAACAGAGAGATTGAAAGATCGATCTGCCTATTCGACAGATCGATCTTCTCTAATATTTTCAAATTATGAGATCGTCTGCTCATATATGAGATCGATCTCCTTACTTCTTTATGCCTTAATCTTGCAGGAATTATAACTAAGAGATCGATCTGGTCAAGATGGAAGATCGATCTGGCATTCTACTGGAGGTTCCCAACGGCCCTTTCTGCAAAATCTCAACGGGAAAAATAGCATTAAATGCTCCAACTACCAATCCTTCAGTATATAATTAAGCATTGAAGACACTGAGAAAAAGACACCATTGCTGCACATTCTGTATATTCTCAAGAGTTTAATTCTTTCATTCTAATTGTCTTCAATCCTCATTGAGTTTGTTGTATAAGCTTGTGTGCAAAAGCTATATTTGTCCTACCCACATAAAAAGCTTGATATTGTATTCATCCTTGCTTTAAGAGAGAAGAGGATTATTCCTCAGTGAGATAATCTTTGTAAAAAGGGTGAATACATCTTTGTATAAAAAGGGTAGAGAGGTTATTCCTTAACCTGAAAAAGGGAGTGTGTAACTTTCGTTGAAAGTGAGAAAGAAAGCACTTGACAAAAAGGTCAAGGAGAGAGGACGTAGGCAAGAGATTGGCTGAACCTCTATAAACGACTGTGTTTGATATTATCTTCCTTATCTTGCTTTAATTTGGTTCAATACATTATATTGCTTATTCATTATTTGTTAATTAAGTTCAAATTAGTTTAAATTTACCATTAACATTAGAAAACCGATTCACCCCCCTCTCGGTAGAGCCAACAATTGGTATCAGAGCTAGGACTCTTTGATCACATAGGAATAACTTCCTAAGAGTTACAAACGATCTAATGGCTCACAACAATATAGCAACTAGCTTAGTAGGAAAGGGGCATTCTACGGTTAGGCCTACTATGTTTAATGGGGAACATTACGCTTATTGGAAGACTAGGATGATGTTATTCATTCAAGCAAATGATTATAAAGTATGGAGGATTATCATTAAAGGACCCCAAATCCCTACAAAAAGAATAGAGGGAAGAGATATCCCTAAAGAAGAAGATGAATGGGATTCAAATGATGTTAAATGTGCTCATCTAAATGCTAAGGCCATGCACACCCTTTTTTGTGCTTTAGGGCCAAATGAATACAATAGAGTCTCCAGTTGTGACAATGCCAAACAAATTTGGGACAAATTGGTAATCACACATGAAGGTACAACCCAAGTAAAGGAGACTAAGGAAGGAATGCTCACACATGACTATGAGCTATTTAGGATGAAAGATGGAGAGTCAATCAGTGATATGTTCACTAGATTCACTGATGTAATTAATGGATTAAAATCATTAGGAAAAACTTACTCTAATATAGAAATGGTCAAGAAAATATTAAATAGCCTACCTAAATCATGGGAAGTTAAAGTGACTGCAATTGAGAAATCTAAGGACCCTCACACATTGTCACTAGATGAATTAATAGGTTCACTACTCACTTATGAGATCAAATTAAGAAGAAATGAAGAGCCACCCAAGAAAGTGGGAGTTGCTCTAAAATATACTAGTCAAGAGGAAAATAAAAATGAAAATGAGAGTGGTAGTGAAAAAGAACTTGAGATGGCAATGTTTGCCAAAAGATTTAACAAGTTCATGAGAATGAGAGCTAGTGGTAGTAATAGGAGAAACCATAAGAGAGATCAAGAAGAGGTAGGAAGAAAAGATACAATTGTGTGTTATGAATGTAAGAAACGAGGACACATTAAGTTTAACTACCCTCTTCTTAAAAGGTCCAATGATAGGTTCCACAAAAAGAAGGCAATGGTGGCTACATGGAGTGACACTGACTGCTCCGATGATGACTCAAATGAGGACATTGCCAACTTGTGCTTCATGGCTATTGAGGATGAAAAGGTAACTTCAAACCTCAATGAATACTCTTTTGATGAATTACAAGATGCCTTTGATGATCTTGCATTGGAATATGAATACATGAGTATGAAATATAAGAATATAATATCTAAATTGAAGAAAGAGAAAGAGTTAATTCTAGAGGACAAATTAGAAAGTGAAAAGAAACTAGAAATTACGAATCTTGAAATTTGTGATTTAAAAGAAAAAATAATAATCTACATAATTCCTTTAATAGATTTTATATGGGTCAGCAAAAGTTAGATAACATGTTAGAAACTCAAAGGGCATTCTTTGATAAAAATGGGTTAGGATATAATGCAAAAAGTAGAGAGACTCATCTCAAAAGCTTCATTGCTAGAAAGAGCATGAATAAACCTTCAACTACTTGTTCATATTGTAATAGGAAGGGACATGCATCACATAATTGCAATATGAAGATGACCACTCTTCAAGGAAAAATAGTAAAACGAATGTGGGTTCTAAAAGAAGTAATTAACTCAAAAGATTTTAATGCATTGGCAAAATGGATCCCAAAGGGATCAAGAATTGCATTCACTAACCTCAAAGGACCCAAGAGAATTTGGATACCTAAGATATGAGCCTGATTTTTGATTGTAGGTAATTGAGCATTGCCACAAAGCTAAAACAAAAGAAGCTTGGTACTTGGACAGTGGATGCTCAAGGCACATGATGGGTGAGAAGAGCCACTTTAACTCATTTAAATCAAAGGTTGGTGGAGAAGTCACGTTTGGGGACAACTCCAAAGGCCAAGTTGAAGGGAGTGGCTCAATAGGTAATGACTATTTTTCATTAGAAAAAGTATTGCTTGTTAGGGGTCTAAAGCATAACTTACTAAGCATAAGTCAACTTTGTGACAAAGGTTACAAAGTAATTTTTGATTGCATGAAATGTCATGTTATAGATCCTAAGTCAAATAAAGTTCTTTTCTAGGTCATAGGCAATGTAATATATACATTGTCTATCTTAATGAACTCAAAAATGAAAACATATGCCTAATGGTAGACAATGAAAAAGAATCTTGGTTATGGCATAGAAGACCAGGTCATGCTAGCATGCATGTGTTATCTAAGTTAGCTAGAAAGGATCTAGTTATAGGATTACCCAAGTTGTCCTTTGACTATGAAAAAATATGTGAAGCTTGTGTTAAAGGAAAACATAAAAGGACAACATTTAAGCCTAAGAATAGTGTATCCACCACTAGGCCTCTTCAATTACTCCACCTAGATTTATTTGGACCAACTAGAACAACAAGCCTTGGTGGGAAACACTATGGATTTGTAATAGTTGATGATTACACTAGGTTCACTTGGGTATTCTTTTTGAGAGTGAAAAATGAAGCTTTAGAAAAGTTCATAGCTTATACAAAAGTGACTCAAAATGAAAAAGGATATACAATAACTAGTATTAGAAGTGATCATGGCAAAGAGTTTGAAAATATAGGATTTGATGAGTATTGCAATGATCAAGGAATTAGCCATAATTTTTCAACCCCTAGGACACCACAACAAAATGGAGTGGTTGAGAGAAGAAATAGAACATTGAAAGAAATGGCTAGAACCATGTTGTATGAAAATAATTTACCAAAATATTTTTGGGCTGAAGCTATAAATACATCTTGCTATATCATTAATAGAGCCATGATTAGACCCATGCTAAAGAAAACTCCTTATGAGCTTTACAAAAGTAAGAAGCCTAACATTAGCTACTTCCATCCTTTTGGTTACAAATGTTTTGTCTTAAATAATGGAAAAGATAATTTAGGAAAATTTGATGCCAAGAGTGATGAGGGAATCTTTCTAGGATATTCCTTAAATTCAAAGGCTTATAGGGTATATAACAAAAGAACATTGATGGTTGAAGAATCAATTCATGTAATATTTGATGAGTCAAATGATTTATCTAAAGATTCAACCAATGAAGAGGATGTAGGAATATTCGATGAAAACCTAGAGGAAATTCCAAACTTAGAAGAAGATCTATTAGAAAAACTTGACTTAAAATAAGAAGATGAAGAAGAAATAGAGATGTTAGAGAGAGAGTCTAGAGCACCAAGAGAATTAGGATATGTAAAAGATTGTGAAATAGTGGGAGATCCAACTCTTGGAGTTAGAACTAGATCATCTCTAAGGAATATGTGTCAATATATAGCCTTTGTATCTCAAATAGAACCTAGAAATGTCAATAAAGCCTTAGATGACAATAATTGGTTCTTAGCAATGCAAGAAGAATTAAATCAATTTGAAAGAAGCAAAGTGTGGAAACTAGTCCCTAGGCCTAGTGATCTCTCTATAATTGGAACTAAATGGATATTCAAGAACAAGATGGATGAAAATAGTGTGATCATAAGAAACAAGGCTAGATTAGGTGCACAAGGTTATAGACAAGAGGAAGGAATAGACTATGATGAAACTTATGCACGGGTAGCTAGATTAGAAGCAATTAGAATGCTACTTGCCTTTGCATGTTATAAAAACTTCAAGTTATATCAAATGGATGTAAAGAGTGCATTTTTAAATGGTTTCATTAATGAAGAAGTGTATGTTGAACAACCTTCCGGCTTTGAAAATCATGAATTTCCTTAACATGTTTTCAAACTATCTAAGGCACTCTATGGTTTGAAACAAGCTCCTAGAGCATGGTATGAAAGGTTGTCAAAATTCTTGATAGAAAAAGGATTTTCAAGAGGAAAAGTAGATACCACTTTATTTATCAAAAATAAAAATAAAAATAAAGATTTACTAGTTGTTCAAGTGTATGTAGATGATATTATTTTTGGATCAACTAATGAATCTTTATGCCAAGAGTTTGCTAAGATCATGCAAGGTGAATTTGAAATGAGCATAATGGGAGAGCTCACTTTCTTCTTGGGACTTCAAGTGAAGCAAACAAAGGAAGGAACCTTCATCAATCAAGCAAAGTATACTAAGGATTTGCTCAAGCGATTTGGAATGGACAATTGCAAACCTAAAGCAACTCCAATGGGCACCAACATCAAGCTTGATAAAGATGAAAGTGGTAAGTGTGTAGATACTAAACTCTATAGATTTATGATTGGTTCATTGCTCTATTTAACCGCAAGTAGACCAGATATTTTATTTAGTGTATGCTTTTGTGCTAAATTTCAATCCTCTCCTAGGGAATCACACTTATTAGCAACCAAAAGGATCTTTAAATATCTTAAGGACACTCCCTCTCTAGGACTTTGGTACCCCAAGGACTCCACTTTTACACTTCATGCATTTTTAGATGCAAACTTTAGGGGATGCAAAATAGATAGAAAAAGTACTTCAGGTACCTGTCAATTCTTAGGGAATAGATTAATCTCCTGGTTCTCTAAGAAATAAAATAGTGTGGCTCAGTCCACAACTGAAGCTGAATACATAGCAGCAGGTAGTTATAGTGCTCAAGTGTTGTGGATTAAACAACAAATGAAAGACTATGGTATTGACATTAAACAAGTCTATATTAAATGTGATAATACCAATGCCATCAGTCTATCTAAAAATCCTATTCAACACTCTAGAACTAAGCACATTGAGATTAGACACCATTTCCTTAGAGACCATGTTCAAAAGGGAGATATAATTCTAGAGTATATTGACACTTTACATCAAATTGCTGATATATTCACCAAACCACTTGATAGAGATAGGTTTTGTGTCCTTAGAGGTGAATTAGGACTCATGAATGTCCCTTAAGATGTATATGCTTCAAAATCTTGGTTTTAAGTTGTTTTTAAAAGAGTTTTTCAATGATTTTTCTGGGCAAAAAGTATGAGACATCGATCTCCTATCAATATAGATCGATCTCCATACTTCAAATGAGCCTAAAGCATATAGGTTAAGCTAGGCAGATCGATCTTCTCACCCATAAGATCGATCTCCTTAAACCTCTGTTAAACAGCAGATCGATCTATGCATTTGGCAGATCGATCTCCTTAAGCCTCTGTTAAACAGCAGATCGATCTATGCATTTGGCATATCGATCTCCTTAAGCCTCTGTTAAACAGCAGATCGATCTGGGCCCTTGACAGATCGATCTCTTTAAGCTTCTGTATTCTAAGGATCGATCTTGTGGAACAACAGATCGATCTCTTCGAGCTTCTGGAAATGACAGATCGATCTGTCGCCTAGATAGATCGATCTCCTGTGCCCAGGACTATAAAAACTGCTCAAAATTCCTAAATCTTCAAAATCCCTAAATTCTGTCGCACCTCAGCCTTCAATTCGTCCTCCCAGATCGATCTCGGTACGGTCTTCATCACTTCTCCTCCTCGTTTACTGGTATAGTAACCCACATTGCTAAATTTTTCTCAAAAATTCTTAGTTTAGTGCCCAATTTCTCTCTAGGTCACATCTAGCTATTGTTCCATTGGTTAGGTTTTAGAGAACTAGTTTTAAGAGTGTCTAGAGAGATTCCTGTGTCTAGTTGCAAGCTTAAATCATGCCTCGTATTAAGAGATTAGCCAATAGAGAATCTAGACCAACCTCCTCACAACCACCCTTTGCCCCTTCAGTCACTACCTTTAACAGGTGTTTTAAAACACCTGCAAAAAGGAAGAGATATGAAGAGTATTTTTCCACCATGCCAATTAAACATTGGCGAACCATTGATTTCTCATTTTTAAATAGAATAGATTTTTCGTATCTCTCCAAAATGGAAGAATTTGATTGGCTTCCATTCTTAAAAATCAATACTCCCATACCCCCAAACATCATCAGGGCATTCTTTTCTAATGCCGAACTCACCTATGATCCTGCTGATACTTGCAAAATTCTTGAGTTTACAACGTATGTCATGGGTAAGTCAATTGCAATAGACCCTGATGTCTTAGCCCAAGCTTTCCACATAAGTAATGAAGGCTTGACCAATGAAGATGAGGAAGTCCCCTTAGAGTTTGACCTTCCCAGGGATAAGGTGAGTGATCTACCAATGCACCCACGGTTACTCCACCTCATTATCTCATGGAATCTTTATCCTTTCGGTACCCGTCATTCCACCGTTAGGAGGTTAAATCATTTTTGGATCCACCACATCCACTCCACAAGTCAAAAACCCAACCTTGTCCATTTTATCTATGAAGATTGGTTGAAGATCGTACGCGGCTAAGCCACCACGATAGTTTTTCGCAACCGTTGGTGTATTTTCTATAACGACTTGGAGTGGACTGCAGTTGTGAAATGGGTGAAGTGCCCTCCCCAAAGAGCATCTTGAACATTAGGACACTTCACCACATGGGCTATTACAAGGACTTCCGAGGCGACTGGAAGAAGAAACAAGAACAACAGCCTGCTGCAGCTATGGAGGAAGATCCATCAGATGAGCCTATTGCTCCACCTGCTGCACCTACTGAGGGTCCATCCTCTTCCTCTGCTCAGCCCCCTGCACCTGCCTCATCACCCACTGGCATGGAGTCCATTATGACGATGATAATGGAGCTGAACAGAAAGATAGATGAAGGTTTTACAAACCTTCATACCACCCAGCAGGCGATGTATAATGAGTTATAGGTCACTCGCACTCACGTCGAGGAACTATTGGATCGCTTCCCTCGTGCACCTTAGGCCTTAGTTGATAGAACTATTTTAGCTAATGTTTTGATATTATTAGTTAGTGTTTGAAAACCTCATTTGCTTGAATGAGTCTTTGATGGAATGACATGTTAGTTATTATTGAAATGTGCTATCATAAATTACTATTTTGAAATGAACAATGTGTTGAACGTTAAATTGTTCTTTTTAAAACCTTTCATGCCATTGATATGACAAAAAGGGGGAGAAGAAAAGAGAACATGTGGGTTGGTTAAAAGATGTTTAAATGGCTTTAAGAAGCATGTCTAAAGGTTTAAAGGAATGATTAAAATGAAGGGAAGTTAAGAAAGTAACGAGGTCAAAAGCTAAAAGAAAGGGGGAGCTTACAAAAAGGGGGAGTTTGTGCACAATGCAAATAGGTAACTAAATATGTTTATTGAATAGGTTTTGTCATATCAAAAAGGGGGAGATTGTTGAGTTAATATATTTTGAAATGACAAAAGAAGTAAATTCAATAATATAAAGACGATATAAAAAAAATGTTTAGAAGCTATCAGTACCAGAAATTAAGTTCCTGGAGATGAGAGATCAATCTCCTGGGTTTTCTAGGATGAGAGATCGATCTCATGAGGATATGAGATCGATCTGCTAAGGTTTGAACCTGTACAAAGGTATTGAGAAAGCTAAGATCGATCTATAAGGGTTATAAGATTGATCTGCCTACTACAGGATGTTGAGAAGATCGATCTGGTATAGGAAGAGATAGATCTCCCCTAAAACAAAGGTAAAGGCAGTAGATCGATCTATACTCAAATAGAGAGCTCATGAGATCGATCTGGTATAGGAAGAGATCGATCTCCTCGAAGTCAGAGAGCTAAGGAGATCGATCTGGGTTAATGAGAGATCGATCTCCTCACTACGAGATTACCTGGCAGATCGATCTATAGATCGATCATGCCTTAAACAGAGAGATTGGAAGATCGATCTACCTATTCAATAGATCAATCTTCTCTAATATTTTCAAATTATGAGATCGATCTGCTCATATATGAGATCGATCTCTTTGCTTCTTTTTACCTTAATCTTGCAGGAATTATAACTAAGAGATCGATCTGGTCAAGATGGCAGATCGATCTGGCATTAAACTGGAGGTTCCCAACGGCTCTTTCTGCAAAATCTCAACGGGAAAAACAGCATTAAATGCTCCAACTACCAATCCTTCAGTATATAATCAAGCATTGAAGACACTGAGAAAAAGACACCATTGCTGCACATTCTGTATATTCTCAAGAGTTTAATTCTTTCATTCCAATGGTCTTCAATCCTCATTTATTGAGTTTATTGTATAAGCTTGCGTGCAAAAGCTGTATTTGTCCTACCCACATAAAAAGCTTAATATTGTATTCATCCTTGCTTTAAGAGAGAAAATGATTATTCCTCAGTGAGATAATCTTTGTAAAAAGGGTGAATACATCTTTGTATAAAAAGGGTAAAGAGGTTATTCCTTAACCTGAAAAAGGGAGTGTATAACTTTCGTTGAAAGTGAGAAAGAAAGCACTTAACAAGAAGGTCAAGGAGAGAGGACGTAGGCAAGAGATTGGCCGAACCTCTATAAACGACTGTGTTTGATATTATCTTCCTTATCTTGCTTTAATTTGGTTCAATACATTATATTGCTTATTCATTATTTGTTAATTAAGTTCAAATTAGTTTAAATTTACCATTAACATTAGAAAATCGATTCACCCCCTCTCGGTAGAGCCAACAGATGGGGACCCAGTTGAGTTTTAGCACTGTATTTCATCATCAGACAAATGGTCAGTCAGAGATGACTATACAGACCCTGGAGGATATGTTGAGAGCGTGTGCATTAGATTTTGGAGGCTCTTGGGATGACCATTTGCCACTCACAGAGTTCGCCTATAATAACAGTTTTCATGCGAGTATCGGGATGGCACCATATGAGGCATTGTATGGGCGTAGATGTCGTTCCTCTATTAGATGGGAAGAGGTTGGTGACAGATAGATCTTTCCTCCCGACTTGGTTAGACAAACCTCTGAGGACGTCCAATTGATATGTGAGAGGTTACGGACAGCTCAGAGCAGGCAAAAGAGTTATGCTGACAGGAGACGGAGACCACTAGAGTTTGAGGTGGGTGAGTCAGTGTTTTTGAAAGTTTCCCCTTCGAAGGGAATTATGAGATTCGGGAAGAAGGGATAGTTTAGCCCTCGATATATAGGGCCATTTGAGATACTTGATAGAGTGGGAGATAAGGCGTATAGGTTGGCATTGCCACCAGAGTTGGCAAGTGTGCATAACGTCTTCCACGTATCCATGTTGAGGAAGTATCTCCCGGATCCGACGCATGTGATAAGATATGAGCCTTTGGAGCTCAATGAATGTATGACCTATGTTGAGAAGCCAGTTCGGCTATTGGACAGAAAAGAGAAAGTGTTGAGGACAAAGATAATTCCCTTGGTGAAAATACTTTGGCAACATCACACTGTGGAAGAATCCACATGGGAATTGGAGAGTTTGATGCAGGAGAAGTATCCCGAGTTGTTCACCGAATAATTGGTTCTAATTTGGAGGACCAAATTTTCTAAGTGGGGGAGAATGTGAGACCCCGTATATGTATAATGGTATATATGTTCATAGAAATGTAAATAAAGTTGTACTATGAATTCATAAGTGAAGTATATGTGATTTAAGTCCATAAGTTAATGTACACACATGTAATAAGAGTTGTGATTGTATATACAAGTTACATTATGTGTGAATGTAAAGAAATGGACTTAAACATGTGGAGAGTGTGAATAGAATGGATTATGAGTAATGTGGTAAATGGAATGAAGATTTGCATTAGTATACACTTCCATTTGGCTTATATCATGTAACTTGGGATATACAAAGGTTCTACACAAGTTTTAATGCGTATGAAGTGAGGATGGATGCCATTTTCAAGTCTCAAAGATGATTGGATGAGAAAATGATCATGGCAACAAAATGTATGAAGTTTGGTAAGTGTTGCTACAGAAGAACTGCAGAAAATCTGAAAACTATGAAGGGCAGATCGATCTCATGGGATGAGAGATCGATCTGGAAGAGCCAGAATGCTCTTATTTGGGCAATGGAATAGAGTAGATCGATCTCCAATGGAGCCAGATCGATCTCCTAAGCATTCTGTAATGAAAAGATCGATCCCCAAGCACCCAGATCGATCTCTTTAGCTCTCTGTTTGGGAGCAGATCGATCTCATGCTTCGACAGATCAATCTCATGCTTAAAATGCCGTGAAAAAGAGGGATTTAAGGGGACCAGATCGATCTCCTCTTGGACCAGATCGATCTCCTCAAGCTATTTCTATAAAAAGAGTGCTGAAAATCAAAAAATTTCGGGAAAAACACTAACCTTCCACTTTCAACCCAAAAACCTAACTTTCTCTCTCTAAAATCAGCCATTTTCAGTAAGATTTGAAGAGAGACCATTAGAGGCAAAGTTGTTCCTATCAAAGAGAAGAACAACATAGTTGGAAGGTATTTTCCTATTGTTGGTATTGAAGGAGCTAAGGGCATTGTCATTTGGAGCAAGAAAAGAAATCAAATTAGGTAAGATTCTAACACTCCAACTATGGTACATTGTCTATTTAAGTGATTTTGGAGTTGTTTGGCATGAGCATGGATGGTTAGAAACTATCTAAAATGCATTGGAATGATTATGACCTAGAAATGGTCTAGAGTGAGAAAGTGGAATGTATGGAGATTAATGATGAATGAGATATGTAGAAGTTATTAATAGTGTTATGGGTATGATTTTAAGATGTTGTTGGTGGATTAAATTGTAAGATTTACCTAAAAGGGGTAAAATGTGGATTAAGGCATTGGTTAAATGCATAAGTGAATAATATTGACTAGTGAGGTCAATTATGGGTTAAAAACATTAACTCAATTGATTGAATGAATAAATCGCAGCTTCCAAGGATACGCAGGGGCGAGTTGAGCCAAGAGCATAAGAAGCTAAGAGGAAAAGAGTCACACCAAGTAAATCGAGGTAAGGGAATTGTGTAAACTCTTAGAGATATCTGTGCATAATTTGGGCGCATTAAATGCTTTGTTAGAATGCATGAGACATTAGGAAATGATGTTGGGTGATTGAAGGGCAAAAGTTGGGAGTTTGATAAAATGTGCATGAAAACATAAGCATATTGCTTTGAAAATCATGTTTTATTGCTTTTTAGCAAATGATTGGTAGGTTGGCTAACATTGAAATGATTTGCAAAAGAAATGAGTGTGTTTTGGTTTTGTTAACCATATTTTGTAAAGTTTTGAGCCACCTACATGATTTCGTGAGTATGAAAGCGTGCTAGAGTATGACTCGCATGAGATTTGACATGTTTTATACACATAAGTGCTAAGGCACTAGTTTTCACATGGAATTCATAATTGTTTTGGCATTGTGCTTGGAGTTTGTCTCGCACTGGATGCCCACCTTGCATGTTGCCGTGTTTGGAGCTTCGAGTAGACTGGGTGTCACATCGATTAAATAGGCTCACATGTGCATTGTTTTGACATGATTAATTAGCCGTGTTAGGAGCTTCGGGTAGACAAGAGGTCGTACTAATTAAATAGGCTCACACGTGCGTTTGAGATGTGGCATGATATGATGTGTTGATTGGGTCCACGGAGTACGTGTACCGTGCATGTAGCATGGAGTACATTGTATCGTGTTGAGATGTGATGTGCCGTCTTCGGACGAGATCTGCTATGGACCGACGGGTAGGATTTGACCCACCTCCCATGTGGAAGCAGATAGTGGTGATATCCCGTACACCTGATCCCTGTAGCCGGTATCATAGGTTTTGTACATAGGCCTTGAGGTTATTACCTGTTGTTGAACTGCCTATCTCACATGTCTACTGCTATTTGAGAATAAATCTATGTTTGAAATGATTTGTGGGTCAGGAAAGCCCGAGGGATGGGCCGAGACCTGACCAATGTTGAAATTGATTTGTTAATAGTTTTTAAAGTGCACGGATGCATGATGTTTAATGCCATGCTTTATTATGAAAATGCATAATGGTTAATGCCATGTTATTTGAGAAAATGCATGATGGGTAATGCCATGCTTTTATTGTGAATTATGCATGATGATTTATACCATGCTTTGAGTTGAAATGTGCACTGGATTTTAATAGCATGAATGCTTTACATACCATTAACACAATCATACACTCATGTTTTGATATAAATGATGAATTAAATGCTTTTGAGCACGGCATCACGATCACATAGATAGTGCAGTATCTACCTATTCGCATGATTTCTTTACTGAGCGTGTGGTTTGCTCACCCCCTTATTTTCCCCCTCTCTACAAAGATTTGAGTATAGAGTGAGCGTGACTGGAGGCGTTTCCTTTTTGGTAATCTGCTGCATCCCATTGCTAAAGGTATACACACTGTTGAAATTTTGTATCTAAACTTACGATAGCACAGTAGCATTTTGTATGTAACTATTAGGGATGTAAAACAATGTAAACACATGTAACAACTCTGATATATATACATTTATACAAGTGTTTACTTATGAATAATATACAAATTGAATTGGTATGGTGGAGTGAGTTAGACGTCGACACACAGCCCAACTGTTGAGAGTATGGTTGTTCACGATCAGGGAAGGATGACTAATAATTGATGCATGAAAATGAGAAAAATTTGTACGTATTTTGGTGAGTTGAGGGTCGTGACAGTTCTTTTATGCAAAAATGTTGCAAGAGCCACAATGCAGACTTGAGGCAGTAGTGGACAGCACGGGAGTTGAGAACCCGAGCAACAGAAAGTTGTGCAAGACCTGGAGCAGGATGCGATTCTGGATGCAGCAGTGAAAGCCATCACCTGTGCAGCAAAGTATAAGTGTAGAGACGTATACTAGCTGGGCAGAGAGTGGCTGTGTTCTGTGTTGCTGGGACGCAGGAAGGACAGACCGATGATGAACAGCACTGAACCGAGAACTGCCGAGGATGTGCAGCAAAGTAGAAACAGAACCAACTGCAACACCTACAGCAGATGGCAAACCGAGAGCAACCCGTGAGCACCTGGAAATAAACATGAAAATGGAGAAGGTAGTAAACAGTGCAATATCAGGACCATGCTCTTGGTTTCCAAACTTGTTAAGGCCATGTTTGGCCACATCCTTTCTTTTATACTTTATTACTTATTGAATTTATATTATTTTGCTTTATTTAGTTGTCAATATAGGTTAGTTGTTAGTTGATAATTGTAGGTTAATTCTAATGTTTTAGTTGTTAATTTAATTTTTAGTTAGTAGTTAATTTTATATTATATGTTTTAGGATTTTATTTTAGTTTAGTTGCATTTAGAATTTGATTCATGCATTTTTAATTTAATCTTTATCTTCATTAAATTTTAGTTTAGTTTAATTTGCAATTTTTAGTTTAATTTCATGCATTTTGATTTTAAGTTTGTTTAAATTTTAGTTTAATTAACTTTATTTCTTTATTTCCAAATTTGCATTTTATTTTAGTTGCATTAAAGAATTTTAACTGTTTTAATTACTTTCGTAGGTATTTGCTTTTAATTGCATGGAGCTCGGTAAGTAAATCTTAGTTCGGTTTTATTTTCTTTATAGTTTTATTATTTTCAGTATTTTTTAATTTCAAACTTAGTAGATCACCGATAATCAAAAATTCATAATTTGCTAGGATATACTTAGGGAAAGATTAATCGGCAGTTAATTAGGCTAGTCAACTTCTCTGTGGGACGATAACTCGAGACTTAAATCCCCGGCAACGGCGCCAAAAACTTGACATGCCCTTTGGGTATAAGGAGGAGGATAGAGCTCATGAAATCTGAAAGAATGAGGGAAGTAGATAGAGCTCAGGAGGATTTAACTGTTAACATTTTGTCACCACTATGGCTGATCCTCCTACTCTTCACCCTGCCGCTGAGTGTTGTTTTCTTCAGCTTCATTTGAAGTGGTTGTGTTTTTCTTTTCACCTTGTATATAGCTCTTTTTCTTTTTCTTTTTTGTTCTTTCTTTCTTTGTTTATTTTGCAGGTTTATTTTCTAGTTTTACGCTTTCAATCAAAGTTTCAGTTGTTCATCATCATCAGAAAGGGGAGTACTTTGTTCCTGAAGTTAAATTCTTATATTATCTGCACACTGAGGACACTGTATACTTTAAGTTTGGGGGAGGGGATATCACTTGAGTATTTTTAAAAAATTTGAGCAAAATTGAAAATGTTTTCAAAATTTTTTCAAAAATCTGAGCTTAAACTGTTTGATTTTGGGATGATTTAGTGCTTAGCATGTAGTTTTCCCATATTCTGATGATATGACCCCATGATTAAGTATGATTTTGATCGACTGAGAAACATGATTATAGGAAAAGCATGAATTTGAATTATTGAATTTGTCTTGATTCTGATTGTGATTTCCTCATCCTATGCACATGTCATGTCATGAATCTGTATATTTATTTAGAAAAAGCTTATGTGGACCTAGGATTGCATTTGTTCAGTTGATTTTGTGCATCATATTCTAGAATTTGTTTGATCTAATCTCGAGGCGAAATATTAGATCACACTTAATTAGGGAGATGATTTAAGCCATCTTTGGATCGTTTGAGCCTTTTTATCCATCCCTATACATATTTTATCCCTAGTCACCCATCTGGGCCAAATAAGCTTTTCTCTGTAAATACACCTGCATAAATTTTCCTTAGCTTAAATACTCTTTTCCTATCCCTTACCTCGAAAGCATGAAAGTCATTGGGATATATTGTGAGCTTTGCACATATGGGTATCTGGTGATAGTGAAAATTCGAAAAAAAATGAAAAAAATGCAATGTGATAAGAGGAAAAAAAAAGAGAAAAAAATACAAAAATAGAATAAAATGTCTAGTGAAATAAATAAGTTTGGGGGATATGATTTGAGCTCTTACCTTAAGATCCTAGAAGTAATGCATGTTAAGGGGTAATTAAACCTAAATCGACTTTATCATACCTTAGCCCCAGTCTTACATTACAAGCTTAACGAAGTCCTATTGATCTTTGATTAAGTGTGACTACATTAGTCGAGAGAGAAGTGAAAAGCAAACTTATGGGAATGATCACATGTCATTGACTTCGCATTCACTGTGTTTGCTTAATCCAGATAATGTACTGTGAAGTGACTTTGACATTTTTCACACACTCACGAGGAGTCCAATTTGGGTTAGGACTTATGATTGAATAATTCTAAGTGTTGGACTTGTAATTGTGAGTCTTTGATTTCATAGTCTGTACTTTTTCTTTGAGGATAATTTGGGGAAATTATTGTATTTTGTACTTGTCATTCCTACTATTATTTTGTTTTGCTTGAGGACAAGCAAAAGCTCAAGTTTGGGGGTGTGATAATTCTATGAAAATAGAATTATTTGTGCTTAATTTTCTAATTAATTATTTAAATCTCCAATTTATTTTGTTAATTATCCCCTTTATTTAATTAAAATTCTCATGTTTGCAGATAAATCAAAGCCAGATGAATTTTGAATATTTTGGCAAAAAATGGATCGAAATTGAGCTAAAATCGAGACTGGACTACGCAGACAACACGAGCCTAGCACATCCAATTGGACAAAAAGACAGATGACATGGAACTATTATTTTTCAAGGAGCTAATGGTGTGAAGACAAGTGGCCAAACAATGCAAACTCGTCTAGGATGGAAAAATTATAATTGTACCCCTAAGTGTGTATATAAATAGAAAAAGATGGCAATTGAAAAAGGGGAGTAGTAGCTTTAGTTTTTTAGGTTAAACATTTATTGTTAGGTTTTATTTTTTCTTAGGTTTTCTTTTAATCTTTTCGGCTAGCAGCCACCATTCACCATATTTCTTCTAGGTTTTGTTCAATTTCCATTTCATTATTATTTTACTGTTTAGTTTTAATTAAAAGTTATTATTTTTATATTGTTGCTCTCAGTTGCTTCCTATTTCTGTTTTCCTTCTTTGTTTTTCTATTGCTTATTCATATTTCACTATAGTCATTCTATATGCTTTGATTATCACTGCCTGTGTCATATTCTGGTATTTTGATGCGGGTTGGGTGCTGGATATTGTTCTAGCATCGTTGGTATAGTGGAACGACATTAGCAGACTTGAGGAAGAAGCATTACTCGACTAAAGCTTCTCCCACGTTTTACTGCGTTGCTATATTTTTTTTGTTTCATCAGTTGCCCAATTACTGTATGTTGTTCTTCCATGCATTCTCAGTTTTGCTGGGAACTATTCTATCTTATAGATTTTCTTGCCTCGGTTTAACATTCATTTACTAACTCTACTCATGCCTTTTCTACTTCGAATTAGATGATCATTACTGCTTTAAATCTCTGTTTTATTATCTAGTTCCATTTAATGTATTATAACCTCTCTTTACTGCATTTTCTCATCTCGGCATTCAACCTCTGTTTGGCTCTGTTTTGTTGCTCCAGTACTATTCTTTTATGCAAAATTGTTGCAAGAGCCATAATGCAGACTTGAGGCAGCAGTGGACAGCATGGTGTGTTGAGAACCCGTGCAGTAGAAAGTTATGCAAGACCTGGAGCAGGATGCGATTCTGGATGCAACAGTGAAAGCCATCACTTGTGTAGCAAAGTATAAGTGCAGAGACGTATACTAGCTAGGCAGAGAATGGCTGTGCTCTGTGATGCTGGGACATAGGAAGGACAGACCGATGATGAACAGCACTGAACCGAGAACCGTCGAGGATGTGCAGCAAAGCAGGAACAGCACCAGCTGCAGCACCTGCAGCAGATGGCAAACCGAGAGCAACCCGTGAGCACCTGGAAATAAACATGAAAATGGAGAAGGCAGTAAACAGTGCAGTATCGAAACCATGCTCTTGGTTTCCAAACTTGTTAAGGCCATGTTTGGCCACATCCTTTCTTTTATACTTTATTACTTATTGCATTTATATTATTTTGCTTTATTTAGTTGTCAATATAGGTTAGTTGTTAGTTGATAATTGTAGGTTAATTCTAATGTTTTAGTTGTTAATTTAATTTTTAGTTTTAATTTTTAGTAAGTAGTTAATTTTATATTATATGTTTTAGGATTTTATTTTAGTTTAGTTGCATTTAGAATTTGATTCATGCATTTTTAATTTAGTCTTTTTCTTCATTAAATTTTAGTTTAGTTTAATTTGTAATTTTTAGTTTAATTTCATGCATTTTGATTTTAAGTTTGTTTAAATTTTAGTTTAATTAACTTTATTTCTTTATTTCCAAATTTTCATTTTATTTTAGTTGCGTTAATGAATTTTAACTGTTTTAATTACTTTCGTAGGTATTTGCTTTTAATTGCGTGGAGCTCGATAAGTAAATCTTAGCTTGGTTTTATTTTCTTTATAGTTTTATTATTTTCAGTATTTTTTAATTTCAAACTTAGTAGATCACAGATAATCAAAAATTCATAACTTGCTAGGATATACTTAGGGAAAGATTAACTGGTAGTTAATTAGGCTAGTCAACTTCTCTGTGGGACGATAACTCGGGACTCAAATCCTATTATTACTTGAACGACCCGTGCACTTGCAGTAATACCTAAAGGGCGACGTGTCAACAACGTACTATGTGGACCCATATCATGGTTGGGGGTGCCTGCCATAGGACTTATCTACCCCATGCCATGTGTAACCTACACAGTCTCAAGTGCACGTCAGAGCATTTTGTTTTCATGTAAGAGAGCCTCCCCACCGAACAGAGCCTCCCCACCCCAACGGGCTTAAGGATATTGGGCTTAAGGATCTTACCAATTTCGTTTTAATGTAAGAGAGCCTCCCCACCTAGCAGAGCCTCCCCACCCCTACGGGCTTAAGGATGTTGGGCTTAAGGATCTTACCAGCTCCACGGTTCATACGTAGAACAGTGTGAAAATCCAGTGCGAGCGAAGCTCTAGCACGATTTCATGTATCATCAGCAAATATCCTCGTACCAGCAACGCTCCAGTAGGGTTTTGTGCACAACAAATAATGAAGAAATCACGTACGAGCATAGCTCCAGTACGGTTGTATGCACAAGTATGCCAAGGAAACCCACGTACGAGCTATCAGCTCCAGTACAACTTATAAAACATCGCGAATCAAAATATGGTGCGAGCTAGGCTCCAGCACGATTTAACTCATATAAGTATGATAGGTGGCTCTTTTTCAACAAAAAAACTTTCAAAACCAAGGGTAGCACCTCACTTGTGCTACTTCACAAATTATGAAATCACTAGCCCACCTATCCTTTAATTTTGCTTAAACCAAAGCAAAGTATTTTGTAAAAACATCAAAACATGCGATTTATGCAATTATTAGCCTTACTATCCCCTTTTTAAGATACACTTCAAAAACCAAATCATATACATATATACTTGTAGTTATTCACACATACCATCAATCACTTTTCTAGATAACCATGCATTTTACAAAGCCCTATATTCACCCACAAAGTTTAAAGTACGAGCAGCTATCTCTATATACTCATAAAATTCCCCTACCTAAAAATCACGCCGAATGATTTCCTATTCTTTACAGCTGCTCGATTGCGTAGTTCGATTCGCCTCCAATGAACTCTTCGAGACTGCACAAGATTACGTTTCGCATCAATTTTAAATCCAATGAAATAAAGCTCTTGCGTTTACTATAGTCGATTCGACTTATAGTTTTCATCAATACTTGTAAAGCCCTTTTTTCATTGCTCTGCTTATCTCTTGAAAGTCTATTGATTCATACTATATCGATATTTAAACTCATAGTGTCTCTAGTTCATCATTTACTTCACTGTGGCATTTTGTCAAGCACCTTATATACTTATACTCATAGCTTGACTAATTTTACAATGTAGCTTCATTCAATCATCTCAACATCTTGCATATTACTTCACTAACACTTTAGCATAATCTGTTTATCATCAACTTAACCATATCACACTTTCTCACACTAGATTCATTCTAGGTCATACTTGTTCCATTACATTCTAGGTAGTTTAAATCATTAATATACACACCAATTCAACTCATAACACCAACTAGATAATTATACTTTGAGTTGGTGTATTTGAAACTCACCTAGCTTGACTTTCTTCTTGCTCCGAATAAGAATACTCCTTTGCTCCTTTAATCCAACTAATGAAGTACTGCTTTCAAGTTATGTTGTTCTTCTCTTTATAATGAACAACTTTGCTCTAATAGCTTTTCCTCGAAGCTTTGTGGAAATGGGATGGTTTTAGAGAGAGAAAGCTAGGTTTAAGGTTAAAAATGGAAGAATGAACTTGTTTCTCGTAAAAATACAAATCCAACTGCTCCACTTTTATAGAAAAGGCACTAGGAGATCGATCTACATAAGATGGAGATCGATCTGGCCATACTTGGATCTATAACATTTTATCCATTTGCTGGCAGGAGATCGATCTGTTGAATGCATGAAATCGATCTATCTTGTTATATGAGACCGATCTACTCAATGGGAATAAGATCGATTTGTTTTAGGCCGAGAGTTTAGGAGATCGATCTGGCCATTAAGAGGAGATCGATCTGGTCCAACCCGAGGCCAATGGAGATCAATCTGCTTGAGTGAGGGATCGATCTCCCTCTTGCAAAATGCTTGGCATTGTATTCTCTAAGCCACGAGATCGATCTCTCCTTGCATGGGATCGATCTGGCCTTCATCCTACACCCTTTTTGCTACAAATTTCCCACTTAAACTCATACTCAATCACTTCAACACTCATTCATTAATCCGTTCCCCCTTAGAACTTAGAAATGTTTATTTCTTGTATTTTATATGTAACGCAACTTGTCTATACATCAAATAATCAGTAACATTACATAGAAATTTACGGGTCTCACAACCATCTCTTTAAAAACATCCGACAAGGTCCGACCACTCCCTCAGGTCTACCCTGGACAACACAATTCATGCTCAGTGTATAAAACCATGTGATATCATGTGAGACAAGTGGTCACTATATATACTTGAGGACTATGTTGGCAAACGATGTCATTATCATCCCAGATCACATGAATCCCAGAGTGCGGGGCATAATGCTGGAACAGAGGTGGGTTAGTCCTTTGCCAGACTTTCAAATCAATCATCATAACCTCACGGTATAGTGTACTCCATGTGATAGACACGGTACAACGTACTCCATGGACCCATATCATGGTTGCGGGTGCCTACCATAGGTCTTATCTACCACATGCCACGTATAACCTACTCAGTCTTAAGTGCACGTGCAAGCATTTCATCCGTGTGACTAAGAGTCTACACGAGTGTGAGATCTAAGAATTTTGTACATATCTAAATTATGTAATGAGAACATGAAGTGTAATTGATTGAGCTAAATATGATGTACTCATATATTGAGGTGGTATGGAATGAAATTTCTTAAGTGATGAATGAGTGATGAATGAGAAATAATCAATGTAGTGAATTATGAAAATTATATAGGAGATTTTAAGTTAAGTGTTTAACCAAAGTGTGAAACCATGAGGCTAGATCGATCTAGGAGAAGAGGGGATCGATCTGGTAGGCTAAAGTGACAAGGAAGGAGGAATTTAAGCGAGCAGATCAATCTCCAATGGAAGAGGATAGATCTCCTTATGATTTAGTAATGAAGAGATCGATCTCATGAGGAAGAAATCGATCTCACGAAGCATTCTATAAAAAGAAGATCGATCTTCTCAAGGAGCAAATCGATCTCATGAAGCATTCTGTAAATAGAAGATCGATCTCCTCAAGGAGTAAATCGATCTCATAAAGCCATTAAGAGATCGATCTTACCCCATGACAGATCGATCTCTAGGCATAAAATTACCCCAAAATGTTTCCAAATTAAAATGCAGATCGATCTCATCAGGGACCAAATTGATCTCCTACCCTCTGTCTATAAAAGGACCCCTGTGTTTTCCTGCAATTCATCTTTCCTCTCTCTTCTAAACCTTTATTTCAATCGAGCCCTAGCTTTCTCTCTCCTCCAAAGCCCTCATTTTCGTCCAAATTGAAGGTTGTGGTAAGAGGGAAAGTTGTTCCTCATCCCAAGGAGAACAACATACTTGAAAATCGAAAGATGGATTGAATAGAGGCAAGAGTTGAGCACGGGGATTTATGACTATAAGTATGGATTGAGGCAATGTGGGGAGTTGGGTATGGATATTACACATGAGAAATGTAGGACTTGAAATGTAGTATATGAGAATGTGGATTGTGATAAAATTATGAGAATTGGGTTGTTTGAGTATTTAATGAGAATATGAGCAATTATGTGCTCGGTGATGTGATTGAGATAAACTTATTGATGTTTTACATCGTGTGGAGAACCCGGGAGTTTCAGAGAGGAATGCGAGGCTAGTCTGTTGTTTGGGGTAAACAATTGCACTATACGATATGCAACGAAGTAAGGGAAAACTCAAAACCTATTTGTGTATGTGTTTTGTGATAATATTGTAGTATGAAATGAGATTTGAGAAAACAAGCACGGTTTTTTGAATTGTGAATGAGTTGTTGCACATGATTCTATAGTCGGTTGGGACCCAATTTTTATGAGTTGTAAACTGAATGTGAAATTGTTTTACAATCGTTTTTAGTTTAAAAGAGAAAATGTGATTTGAGCTCTATGTTAAGGCGTATTGAGATTTGAGAAATGTGCGCGTTGTTTTGCCAGTTTGAGCTCGGTTTTAACATGTTTTGAGTTGAGTACAAAACGATTTTTGAGATGTGTTTTATGAGAAAACCACTATGAGCGCTACGTGAAGGCAAAATGATTTTATATGATAATGGAAATTACTAAGACTTAGGCGTGTCATGTTGAATACACTTCAGGCCTTGCTCTGGTAGCATGTAAGTCCGGGCCTTATTCTGGTACCATGTAAGTCTGATATCCTCCATTCTGGTAACGTGAGATGACCCCCGCTCCACAGCAGCGCTGGGTGGCATTGCTTTGATAGTATGTAAGATCGGGCCTTGCTTATTAGCATGTAAGACTGACTGTTGTACGACTCTGATTAAGTCTACAGCGAACCATGATCATGGGTATTCTATTGTCGACGAGATCCCTCGATTGGCGATGTCCGCCTAGGGGACGAGTTCAATCATTTAAATGTGCCATGACGAGTTTTTATATGAGTTTTATTGCCTAGTCTCCTTTTTATACACATGAGATTGTGTTTTGTGGTTGTGCCACGTGCATTACTAATGCGGTGATTTTCATCACGTTTTATGAGAAAAACCATTATTGCATCATGTTTTATACATGTTTGTCCCACATGCTTGTGACTACTTGTGACCATGGTTTTAGTGTTAAGCCATCGATGATCATGTTTCTACATGAGTTTTGTGAATGAGTTGAGATGATGTTTTAATTATTCATGCTACGTTTTTAACTGAGTTTAACTTGTAAAATAAAATGATTGTGTTGTGCAAATCATTTTCTCATTGATGAATTCCTTACCCCCTTACTGAGCGATTTAAAAGCTCACCCTGTTTTATTCCCCCCAGATTTCTTCAAGTGAAGGGAGTTTCCCTACAACGTATGGAGTAGTGGCTAGTGGAGGACTTGAGCTCCAGGCCATATATATTTTATTGAGGTATATATTTTATCATTTCATGTACCCAAACTAAAGTTGTATTTACAGACACTTGATAAACAATGATGTATGGGATGTATTAGGATTAATTAACTTTGAAATTGAGTAATGTAAATGGTATGAAATATAATTATGAGACGACGAGATCCTGAGGCATGATATGTATGATGATGTATGAAACTGCATAGGAATGCACCCTTAATTGTGAATGGATGTGAAAAAAGTTTTAAATTGCCCTATTTTTTCGCGCTTCTGAGGCGTCACAGAGTTTTCTTGGTATCAGAGCTTAGGGTGCTTATTACTGTCAGTGTCGGTTAAGTGAATTAGAATACATCTCAAGTGTTTGTATAAGTCTGGTCATGAAATGAAATTGAGGATTTAGATTTCAATCAAAATTTTTTATGTACGTGTAGGTGACGTATTGAGATTGAGAATGAGTGGACGAAGAGGTCGTTCGAGGAGGCAGGCAGAGCCACCTCTGCCACCTACCCCACAACCAGAGAGTCTTAACTCTCAGTTTAATCGGATTGAGACAGATGTGCGGCAGGGATTTGAGCAAATGGCAGCGCTGTTTGCGCAATATTTTTGAGTGAATGCCTCGGGTACTACCCATACACCACCATAAGGACCTCTCATGCCCCAAGTATAGATGGACCTAGTGCTTCTCGTCACTCAGCCCGATGAAAGAAGTATGATGCGACTGAAGGACTTTTTGAAAATGAATCCGCCCATATTCAAGGGGAGGAAGGATCCCAAAGAGGCTGAAGAGTGGCTGACTGAGTTAAGAGTTATATTTGATTTTTTGGGATGCAATGATGCTGAGAGAGTCAGTATGGACGCGTATATGTTAAAAGGGAGAGCTCGCAATTGGTGGGATACTACCCAAAGCATTTTGATGTCCCGCCAGGGTGTGATTGGTTGGGGCAAGTTTCAGAAGGCCTTCAGAGCCCAATATGTTCCACGAGCTGCACAAAGGAGCATACAGGCTGAGTTTTTGAGCTTGGTACAGGGCGATATGTCTGTGGACGATTATGAGAGCCAATTTACCACTCTGTTGAAATATGATCCAAAGACCTTTAAGGATGAAGAGCTCCGCACTGAGAGGTTTGTGTATGGACTCAAGCCCATCATCAGAGATCGATTGATAGGGTTGTGTATTACTGAGTTTGGAGATGCTTTGAGACGAGCACAAGAGATTGAGAGGGGAATCGAGATGGTACAAGCCCAAAATGAGTTTAGAGCAGTGCCTAGAGACTGGCAAGAGGCCAGCGATTTTTGAAACAGATGTACGGAAAGGTTCCTTTAGAAGGAGAAGGATTGAGGTGCAGAAGGGCAAGTTTGAGAGGCCCAGAGCTTATCCCATCATTAGGGAGACCCCTCGAGATGTCAGGCCAGAGATAAGAGTTTGCAAAAATTGTGGCCGATCGCATAAGGGAAATTGTACTGGGTTGATCCATGGATGCTTTAGATGTGGAGACATGGGTCACAGAGTGAAAGACTGTCCTTAACCTCAGAGACCACATGCTTCGGAGCCTATTAGACAGCAGCCTCAAAGAGTGAATCCCCTGAGACGGGCTACTGCTAAGAGAAAGGAAAGAAACCCGTTACAATGGGACGTGTGTTTGCTCTGGATAAGGAAACAGTAGACACTTCTACAGAAACTATAAGAGGAACACTCTCTGTCTGTAATCATAAGGCTCATGTGTTGATTGATCCAGGATCCACGCATTCATTTATTTTTGAGCATTTTGCATGTAGATTAAACTTGAAGTTTGAACCTCTAGAGTATATACTACATGTAAATACCCCTATGTGTGAGTCCCTGAGAACTGATTTAATCTGTAGAGGGTGTGAAATCAAGGTGGGAGATAGAGTGATGGTAACAAATCTAATGATGCTAAATATACATGGATTTGATGTAATTTTGGGAATGGATTGGCTAGCAACCAATCGAGTGAGTTTAGACTGCTACACTAAGATAATGACTTTCTCCCTACCTGAACTTTACAATGTACGTTTGAAATATTGAGGAAATAAATGTATGGAATTTTTGTGTAAGCAATTTGAGATATACGATGATTATATTTTGAGAATACTAAATTTGATCATTCGTGTGAAGGTTATGAAACATTCATCTCAGATGATGATCAAGAACATCTGAGGATTGAGGATATGCCTGTGGTATGTGAATTTTCGAAAGTCTTCTCAGATGAATTACCTGGTTTACCACCAGAGAGAGTTGGAGTTTACCATTGATTTAGTACCAAATACACAGGATATCTCCAGACCTCCATATAGGATGGCCTTAGTGGAACTTGAGGAACTGAAGAAGCAACTACAGGAGTTATTGGATCAAGGATTCATTAGATCCAGTGTCTCACCGTGGGGAGCACCAGTGTTATTCGTGAGGAAGAATGATGGTAGTCTCAGATTATGCATAGACTACCGACTGTTGATAAAGTCACGGTGAAGAATAAATATCCATTGCCAAGGATTGATGATCTACTTGATTAACTAAGAGGGGTTCAGTCTTCTCTAAGATTGATTTAAGATCGCGCTATCACCAATTGAGGATTAAAGAGGAAGATATTTCGAAGACGGCCTTCAGGACGAGGTATGGCCATTATGAATTTCTAGTGATGCCCTTTGGATTGACGAACGCCCCTGCAGCCTTTATGAGGTTAATGAATGAGGTGTTCAGAGACTATCTAGATAAGTTTGTGATAGTCTTTATTGATGATATTTTGGTGTACTCTCAGTCTTATTAGGAGCACACACAGCACTTGTGGTTAGTACTTCAGATACTCTGAGATAAACAATTGTATGGAAAGCTTAGTAAGTGTAAGTTTTGGCTGGATCAGATAGCTTTCCTTGATCATATAGTTTCAGCGGAAGGAGTATCAGTGGATCCAAGTAAAGTAGAAGCTGTGCTTAATTGGGAAAGACCGAGGATAGTTACAGAGATACGAAGCTTCCTTGGTTTGGTAAGGTACTACAGAAGATTTGTGGAAGGATTTTCCAGGATTGTCGCTCCTTTAACAAAGCTCACATGCAAGGAGACTCCGTTCATATGGACTGATTAACGTGAGCTCAATTTTCAAGAATTAAAGAGGAGATTAACAACGGCACCTGTGTTGACTATCCCTGAGGGATCAGGAGGATTTTCAGTGTATAGTGATGCTTCCCATCAAGGATTGGGGTGTGTGCTCATGCAGCACGGTAGAGTGGTCGCCTATGGATCGTGACAGTTGAAAGATCATGAGTGGAATTACCCCACACATGATTTGGAGTTAGCCGCTGTGGTGTTTGCCTTGAAAATTTGGCGGCACTATCTATATGGGGAAAGATTCTAAATCTTCACTGACCATACGAGTTTGAGGTACCTCTTTGATCAGAAAAAGTTAAATATGAGGCAAAGGAGATGGATGGAACTCCTTAAAGATTATAACTGCGAGATTCTATACCATCCGAGTAAGGCGAACGTAGTTGTTGATGCCTTGAGCAGGAAGAGTACAATATCTGCTATGATGATCAGGGAATGGGATTTACTGGAGCAGTTCATCGAACTCCGGATCAGAGTTAAGGAGGTAGAGACTGGATTTTTGGCTAGCCTGCGAATAGAGCCCAGGATCATGAATCAGATTAGAACTAGGCAGCGCAATGATAAGAGGTTGATAGATATGGTTAGCCAAGCTGAGCAGACTTCATAGTCGAATCTCACAATCAGTGAGGATGGATTATTGAGATTCAGATGACGGATTTGTGTACCGGACGATGATACCCTAAAGAGATAGATACTGAGAGAATCTCATTGCTCGCGATACACCATGTACCCTGGTAGTACTAAGATGTATCGAGACTTGAGAAAAGTGTACTGGTGGAGTGGTATGAAGCGAGACGTGGCAGAGTATGTGGCCAGATGTTTAGTATGTCAGCAAGTGAAAGTTGAGCATCAGAAGCCCGAAGGATTACTACAGCCTTTACCTGTGATTACATGGAAATAGAAGCATATCACCATGGATTTTATTATGGGTTTACCGAGGATCCGAAGAGGTCGTGACGCTATATGGGTTATAGTGGATAAACTGACAAAGAGTGCCCACTTCCTTGCCATCAAGAGCACAGATATGGTGGATGACTTAGCTGAGTTATATGTCAGCGAGATAGCTAGATTACATGGGGTTCCAGTGAATATTACTTCTGACAAAGATTCCTGATTCACTTCTAGATTTTGGACCCAGTTTTAGGAGTCCATGTGATCTCGATTGAGTTTTAGTACCGCCTATCATCCTTAGATAGATGGTCAGTCAGAGAGGACTATTCAAACCTTGGAGGATATGTTAAGGGCGTGTACGATGGGTTTTAAGGGATTATGGGATGATCACTTGCCCCTAGCAGAATTTACGTACAATAACAGCTATCATACGAGTATTGGAATGGCACCTTTTGAGGCTCTATATGGTAGGAGGTGTAGATCCCTTGTAGCTTAGGAAGAAGTGGGTGACAGAAAAATAAATGCTCTCGAACTTGTTAAACAGACTGTACAGAATGTGAAACTCATATGTGAGAGATTACGGGCTGCACAGAGTAGACAGAAAAGCTACGCGAATGTGCGTAGATGGCTACTTGAGTTTGATGTTGGTGATGCAGTATTTCTGAAGATATCATCGAGTAAGGGTATCATGAGATTGGAAAGAAAGGGAAATTGAGTCCTCGATACATTAGACCATTCGAGATTCTTGAGAGAGTGGGAGAAGTAGCCTACAGGTTGGCATTACCCCTATAGATGTCCAGAATACACAATTTCTTCCACGTGTCCATGTTGAGGAAGTACCACTCGGACCCTTCCCATGTCTAGAGTATGAAGAGATGGACATACAAGAAGACATGAGCTACACCAAAGAGCCCGTCCGGATTCTCGATAGAAAAGAGAAGGTATTTCAGACTAAGAGCATCTCATTAGTGAAAGTTCTATGGAAACAACACTCAATAGAGGAGGCAACGTGGGAATTGAAAAGTCTCATGAAGGCGAAGTACCCCCATCTGTTTGACGAGTTAAGTTGAATTTGGAGGACCAAATTTTTTTTAAGGTGGGGAGGATGTGAGATCTGAGAATTTTATACATATCTAAATTATGTAATGAGAACATGAAGTGTAATTGATTGAGCTAAATATGATGTACTCATATATTGAGGTGGTATGGAATGAAATTTCTTAAGTGATGAATGAGAAATAATCAATGTAGTAAATTATGGAAATTATATGGGAGATTTTATGTTAAGTGTTTAACCAAAGTGTGAAACCATGATGCCAAATCAATCTAGAAGAAGAGGAGATCGATTTGGTAGGCTAAAGTGACAAGGAAGGAGGAATTTAAGCGAGCAGATCGATCTCCAATGGAAGAGGATCGATCTCCTTATGATTCAGTAATGAAGAGATCGATCTCATGAGGAAGAAATCGATCTCACGAAGCATTCTATAAAAAGAAGATCGATCTCCTCAAGGAGCAGATCGATCTCATTAAGCATTCTATAAACAGAAGATCGATCTCCTCAAGGAGCAGATCGATCTCATAAAGCCATTAAGAGATCGATCTTACCCCACGACAGATCGATCTCCTAGGCATAAAATTACCCCAAAACGTTTCCAAATTCAAATGCAGATCAATCTCATCAGGGACCAAATTGATCTCCTACCCTCTGTCTATAAAAGGAGCCATGTGTTTTCCTGCATTTCATCTTTCCTCTCTCTTCCAAACCTCCATTTCAACCGAGCCCTAGCTTTCTCTCTCCTCTAAAACCCTCATTTTCGTCCAAATCGAAGGTTGTGGCAAGAGGGAAAGTTGTTCCTCATCCCAAGGAGAACAACATACTTGGAAATCGAAAGACGGATTGAATCATGGTAAGAGTTGAGCACCCCACAAGTTTTGGGTAAATTTCTAAACTTCGATCTTGGATTTTTAAGTGATTTTGGTGAGTATGGTTGTAGGCATTGTGATGAAATAGCTAGGAAAGGATTAGAGATTGATGAAATTGTAATTTTGTGGGAGTATAGATGATATTATGAGATTGTGGTGATTTTGGGGATTTATGACTATAAGTATGGATTGAGGCAATGTGGGGAGTTGGGCATGGATATTACACATGAGAAATGTAGGATTTGAAATGTAGTAGATGAGAATGTGGATTGTGATAAAATTATGAGAATTGGGTTGTTTAAGTATTTAACGAGAATATGAGCAATTATGTGCTCGGTGATGTGATTGAGATAAACTTATTGATGTTTTAACATCGTGTGGACAGCCCAGGAGTTCCAGAGAGGAATACGAGGCTAGTCCATTGTTTGGGGTAAACAATTGCACTATACGAGGTGTAACGAGGTAAGAGAAAACTCAAAGCCTATTTGTGTATGTGTTTTGTGATAATATTGTAGCATGAAATGAGATTTGAGAAAACAAGCATGTTTTTGTGAATTGTGAATGAGCTGTTGCACACGATTCTATAGCCATTTTGGGCCTAATTTTTATGAGTTGTAAACTGAATGTGAAATTGTTTTACAACCGTTTTGAGTTTAAAAGAGAAAATGTGATTTGGGCTCTACATTAAGGCGTATTGAGATTTGAGAAATGTGTGTGTTGTTTTGCCAGTTTGAGCTCGGTTTTAACATGTTTTGTGTTGAGTACAAAACGATTTTTTTAGATGTGTTTTATGAGAAAACCACTATGAGCGCTACATGAAGGCAAAACAGTTTTATATCATAATGGCTATTACTGAGACTTAGGCATGTCATGTTAAATACACATCGGGCCTTGCTGGTAGCATGTAAGTCCAGGCCTTACTCTGGTAGCATGTAAGTCCGATATCCTCCGTTCTAGTAACGTGAGATGACCCCCGCTCCGCGGCAGCGCTCGGTGGTATTGTTTTGATAGTATGTAAGACCAGACCTTGCTTATTAGCATGTAAGACCAACTGTTGTACGACTCTGATCAAGTCTACAGCGAACCATGATCATGGGTGTTCTATTGTTGACGAGATCCCTCGATTGTGGATGTCTGCCTAGGGGACGAGTTCAATCGTTTAGATGTGCCATGACGAGTTTTTATATGAGTTTTATTGCCTAGTCTCCTTTTTCTACACATGAGATTATGTTTTGTGGCTGCGCCCGTGCATTACTAATGCGGTGATTTTCATCACGTTTTATGAGAAAAGCCATTATCGCATCATGTTTTATACATGTTTGTCCCACATGCTTGTGACTACTTGTGACCATGGTTTTAGTGTTAAGCCATTGATGATCACGTTTCTACATGAGTTTTGTGAATGAGTTGAGATGATGTTTTAATTATTCATACTACGTTTTTCACTGAGTTTAGCCTGTAAAATAAAATGATTGTGTTGTGCAAATCATTTTCTCATTGATGAATTCCTTACCCCCTACTGAGCGATTTAGAAGTTCACCCTGTTTTATTCCACCCAGATTTCTTCAAGTGAAAGGAGTTTCCCTGCGACGCATGGAGTAGTGGCTAGTGGAGGACTTCAGCTTCAAGCCATATATATTTTATTGAGGTATATATTTTATCATTTCATGTACCCAGACTAAAGTTGTATTTACAGACACTTGATAAACAATTATGTATGAGATGTATTAGGATTAATTAACTTTGAAATTGAGTAATGTAAATGGTATGAAATATAATTATGAGACGACGAGATCCTGAGGCATGATATGTATGATGATGTATGACACTGCACATGAATGCACCCTTAATTGTGAATGGATGTGAAAAAAGTTTTAAATTACCCTGTTTTTTCACGCTTCTGGGGCGTTACAACGAGGCATCCAGCACGGCTTGTGCGATCATCTCATCCGTATGGCACACAATCTACACGAGGTATCCAGCACGACTCATTACATATCTCAATGTGAAAACCAGTGCGAGCTAAGCTCTAGCACGATTCATGAATAATCAATAAATTCCCTTGTACGAGCAACGCTCTAGTACGATTTTATGCATAACAAAATCCATGGAAATCCACGTACGAGCTAAAGCTCCAGTATGGTTTATAAAATATCATAACTTAACACAAGGTGTGAGCTAAGCTCCAGCACATTTCATACGTATTATAGACATCAAATCCAGTGAGAGCGAAGCTCCAGCACGATTTAACTCATATAAATTCGATAAGCGACTCTGTTTCAACAAAACATATTCTAAATCAAAATTTGCACCTGACTTATGCTATATCATGAAATCATGGAAATCAAATAGCCAACCTATCGATCAATTTGCTTAAACCAAAGGAATATGTTTCATAACAACGTCAAAACGTGATGTTTATGCAATTATTAGCCTTACTATCCCTTTTTGCAAGATTCACTTCAAAAACCAAATCATCTACATTCTTAGTTGTTCACACAACTCATTAATTCCTTTCTAGATAACCAACACAATTTTTCACTACCCTATAATCACCTCAAAATACGTGCAGCTATCTCTAGGCACTTACAAAATTCCCTTACCTGGAATCGTGTCGAGTGATTCCACTTCCTTGGAGCTACTCGATCGTGCAGTTCGATTTGCTTCCAATGAAATCTCTGGAGCTGCACAAATTACTTATTATATCAATTTAACTCAATGCAACACAATTCTTGCATTTACTATAGTCAATTCGACTTATAGTTTTCATTAACACTTATAAGGCCCCATTTTCTCTTAAGTCCATTTTGATTACTCTATTCTTTTCTCGAGAATTTATTGAACTCTTCAGGCCTATCGATTCATACTAAACCAGTATTAAGCTCATAAACCTCTAGTTCATCATTTCCTTCACTATGGCAATTTATCAAACACCTCTTATGCCCATTATCAATCATCATCTATTCCAACATATATATTTCACAAACCTATCTTAGAATCATCTATACGTGCTTAAATCATCATCAGCTCCATGTCATTTTAACTTTCTCTCACTAAACCCATCCTAGGTCATGGTTGTTTAAGCATGTATATGAATATTTCATCCAACATTATATACACCAATCTACTCATCAAAATGTCTACATTAACATACTTGAAGATGGTGTATAGAAATCTTACCTAGCTTGACCTTTTTCTTCTTTTTGCCAAAATGGGGAAAAACCTCTTTGCTCCATCAATCCAAAGTTTGAGCTTCCAATCTTTGACTATGTTGTTCACTCCCTCACTAGGAACAACTTTGCTTAAATGACTTTTTCCTCAAATCCTTTTAGAAGGGGGTGCATTCTAGAGTGTAAAAACTAGGTTGGTTTGGGTAAAAATAAAGGGTTTTGGGATTTTCTCATGAAAATGAAGATTCAGCTACCCAGTTTTTATAGAAAAAGCGTTATGAGATCGATCTCCAAGGGTAGGAGATCGATATGCCCTTGCTTAAATTCCTTCAAAATTTTTGATTTGCAAGTTATGAGATCGATCTGCTCAAGGGAATAGGATCGATCTTTGTTCATGGAGTGGGATCGATCTGGTTCAGGCAGAGAGCTTCAGGGATCGATCTAGCCTTAGGAGGAGATTGATCTGGCCTATCCAGAGGCTATTGGAGATCGATCTGCTTGAGTGAAGGATCGATCTCTTTCTTCTAGAATGCTCGGCATTGTGTTTTCCAGGCCATGAGATCGATCTTCCTTTCATATGAGATCGATCTGGCCTTTATCCTGTAGCATTTCAGCTGCAATTTTCTAGATTTTCCAAAGTTAAACTCTTACTCAATCACTTCAATATCCATTTTGCATTTCATTCACACTTAACACTCAAAAACATCTAATTCTTATGATTCATATATTGTATAATTTGTCTGTACATCATGGAAATCATAAGGTTACATAGAAATTTACGGGTCTTACAAATATATATATATAAGTAGCAAGGCAGGAAAATGCAGAAACCGAAGCATGAAAGAATAAGGAAAATAGTGAGCAACTGAAAACAACAACAATTGTTGCACACCATGCCATACCCCTGTACACCGACTCCTTTGCAGCACCCATCACTTCTTCCCTTCTCACACACGTTTCTGTCACTGTCTTCTCTTCCTCATCAAAGTGAAGCAAGAATATAAGAAAAGCAGAGGAAAACGAGAGAAGGGGAACCGAGAGAATAGGAGCCATGGTAGCAGGAAGAAGCCAAACCTGAAAAATCGTATCCAAGAGCATGAGGAAACTCGAGAAACAGAGAAAAGAGACGGTGTCTAAGGACAGGAAGAGCAAAACATGAGGGGGGTAAGAGCGTAGTGAAAACTGGAAGGGAATTATTGCCATGGAGGCTCTCGGTAGGGGAGCAGCAACGAGGGCTCTCGGCTGGTTGTTGGGGAGCCGAAAGCAGAGGTGAACAGGGGGTGGCACGGGCTGGCAAGGTGGGAGGTGGTGAAAAAGAAAACTTTGCCAAGAGAGGGATGTGTGACAGAGGAGTTCGAAGAGTTGCTGAAAATTGGAAAACAGAGGCAAGCTGAAGCATATGCAGGGGTCGGGTTTCCCTAAGCCAACGCTACCGTCGACGATTTTCGGGGAGGAAAACACGATGAAGGGTGCTGTCTCAAACATTCCTCACTTACAGTCGTGGGCGGGAGCAGTGCAGAAGGCATTCTCGCCCTTGAGAACACCACGACGGCACCTGGAATGAGGTGGAACCGTAACTGATGCTCAGAGGTATTAGGAAGCAGGGGAGGTTCCTTCTCGGGCAACAATACCCACGGTGGAAGGCTGAACCGGGGTTGATGGTGAAGATGATGATGGCGATGGTGATGATATCGAGACCGAGGCTGGAGACAGTGGTGTCCGGGAGATGGAGATGATGAAGGTGCTGAGGAAGTGAGGTAGAAACCGAGAAGAAGAAGAAGGAGAAGAAGAAAGAAAAGAAAGAGTTGGCGGGAAAGGAAAAATAATTTGAAAAACAAAGGTAATATATATGTATATTTTAATATATATATATATATATATATATATAGATTAGAGAAGAGAATAAAAAAATTGAAGAAAAATGAGATAAGTGTACTGAGAATTTGGAAACCCGGGAAAAAGGGGTTCCTGTGGAAACAACCCAGTGGACCGGACCCGTCGACTCACTATGTTGAGACAATCGAGGACTACGGACAGACACCGAGGTAAGGAAAATTCTCGTTTCTACTAGAGATAAATATGCGTAATTTTCGTATATTTGTAGATATAAAATTTTAGGCTAAATTTCGCAGTACTGAAATTATTGAAAAATCTAGGTCGAATTTTATGACTCTGAAAATTAGATATTTTAGCCTAGTTGAACAACCTAAATTTTTCGGATTGAATTTACTTGATTTGCATAGATTCTGATGTGACTTGAATTCTGTTTTAAATATCGAAAATCTCGAATTTTGAATTTTCATAGACTGTTTTCTGGGATTTTATTTGAAAAAGGGCTGGTCATCCTGTTTTGAACGGTTTCATGAAATAATTGAATTTATATGTGATTTGAGATGAAATGATTTGCTTATAAAGCTATTCTGATGATATGTGCTTGAACGCGTACTGACTGTGTGTCGTACGGTCCGTCTAGCACTGATTTTGAGACAAAGGCGTTGGTGAGATAATGTTGTATTTCTGTCTGTTTCTGTATCTGATTCTGTATCTGTGGTCCACAAGTACGATGTACCGTGCTTCTGATTCTATTTCTGGTCTTCAGACATTCTGATCTGTGAGTCTTTGGGTAGCTGACCACTCCACTCCCAAAGTGCCACACCGTCATCGCTTTAAAAAGTTGTTTAAGGTTTTAGAAACGGTATTGATTTCAGCTCTATTTTTATACTGAATTTGCCATGGATTTTTTGACTTTGATTTTTTGAAACTGGCAGTGCCTCTGCGTTTATTTGAAATATTTTTTGAATTGTCTGCATGAACTGAGACATCTGAAAATCTGTTTATTTTGCTACTGAAAAACACTGAACTTTCTGTATTTACCATAGTAAAATATTACACTGCCGACACTAAATCTGTTTTCCGAATTTTGACTCTGGTATTTAAGAAATTACCAAATCCTCTGTATACTTTTGAGAAAATGTTCCGGATTTGGCAAATATATATATATATATATATATTTAGGTAGTGTATTTATCTACTTGCTATTGGGTTTTTCTTATTGAGCATGTTGAGCTCACCCTCTTACTTTCCTCCACAGAGCCTCACTGTTGTTTGGATCGCTTCCGTTAGTAAGGCATTCCGTACAGTTATGATTCCGCGGAGCATATTTCTGCATCGAAGGTATACTCAGTTGTAAAAAATTATTTTGTATCTAAAATTTTTTGTAAGTACAGTAATGCATACGAAATGTGTATAGGGAATGTAAATATATTTTGTTTAAAAATTGCCACTAAGAAATAAAAATAATCAGACTGAATATTGTTCTGACCTAATATCGACTTGGAGCCCAACCAAACTGTGTGTAATTCAGGTCGTTATTTGTTGATTGTTAGTACATACTTAGAACAAGTTGAAAATACCAAAGAGGTTTTTTGTCTAGTAACTTTGCCACAAAAGATATGAGCGTTGTAAAAGTGATTTTAGGAATAAGGATTCATAGAAAAGAAAATAAGTTGTTCTTATCCAAACCACATTTTATAGAAAAGATTTTAAAAGATTCAATCATTTTGATTGTGCTACAGTTAAAACATTATATCATCCTAATTTGAAATTAACATCAAATAAGGATATGTTGGTTGCACAACTTGAATATGGAAGAGTAATCGATTATTTGATGTATGCTAGGACATGCAAAAGATCGAATATAACTTTTGAGGTTGGTAAGCTTAGTAAATATACAAGTAACCTAAGTAAGTTGCATTGGAATATCAATTCTAAAATATTAAAATACTTGAAGAAAATAATTTACTATGGATTGTTTATAATGGTGAATCTTCGATTTTAAAAGGAAATAGTGCAAATTGAGTTACCAACATGAAAGATCACCCATCCACAAGTGTATAGATATTCATGTCTGGTAGGGGTGCGGTTTCTTAAAGATCCAAGAAATAAACATGCATAAGGATTTTTACTACAGCTTCAAAATTTGTGGTATTGACATCAAGAAGTAAAGAAATCTAATGGTTAAGAAACTTACTTTATGAAAATCCTTTATGGCTAAAGCCATTATTACCCATCTAAATTCATTGTAATAGTGAAGTTACAATATTAAGGGCCTCTAATCAGATTTATAACAGGAAGTTAAAACATTTGTTCAAGACATAGTTATGTCAGACAACTTATTTTAGATTAGGGTAATCACCATAGATTTTGTCAAGTGAAAATTTGATAGATCCATTTACAAAAAAACTTACAAGAGAAGTAGTATCTAAGACTTCCAATGAGATAGAATTCAAGCCATTAACTTAGTCACACGTGATGGAACCTCAACTCAACACTTATTAGACATTAAAAGTTAAGTTTTAATGAGTCCAAGTACATCATTTGAATGTGACTATAAGCAGTTAAATGAATAATACATCTTAAAGTAATAAAGTGCTTGAAATCATATGATAAAGATTGAGGTTGACTTATTACTCTTAATGAACTCATAACATGTAAATAAAGTGTTGAAATGCTTATTCAATTGCATTTCTGAAAAGTTCAACCATATGAATGGAAGTGGTTCTAGGAGTAAATAGCTTGCCTCTAAGTATTCATGAAATGATACAAGACACATGAACAGTGATAGTGTCGAGCTTTTGCTATATGGCTACTGATATGCTTTGAAGTTTTATGTGTGAATTAGTATATGACTAATCATATAGAATCGCTGATTTAAAAACATAATCTTACCATGCATGTCATTTTGATTAATAACACTTTTAACTAAAGTGAAGGTCTTAAATTGAGATTGATACATTTATTTATATGTACATAAGGGTTCCTAAAATATTAGATTTACTCTATTTTGAAGTTGGTAGGGGAATGTTAAAATAATTTCAAAATAAAGTGAAAGAATAATTGGTTAAATGTTGTTTAATCAATGGGATTAAGAAACTAGTGTTTTAGTAAATTTTCAGGTCAAGAAATCTATTTAAATTGATAGGAGGAACATAAAATTATTTTCAAGTAGAAACATATTTTGTGGGAGGCAATCAAATGCATTATTGCCCTACCTAGGACGTGTGGGTAATCAAATGCTTATAAAGACAATCAAATGCCTTGATCCAAAAATGATTTTTGTGTAGAAAATACACTAAGGTAATCATTGTCCTAGTCAGCCATCCCACTACCCTGGCATAAAGCTCAAGCAACGACTAGTTTCCTCTAAGAGTTACATATTCTTTTAGAAGGTGTTTTTCTTCTTCTGAATGGTTAATAGACATAACCATTGATTGTAAAAAAAACAAAAAAAAGTTTCTTGAATCAAGCAATATAAGTGAATAATTGTAATAAATTAAAAGATCATATTATTTGAGAGAAACTCTATAAATATAGATGTCAAGTTTCATTTCTATGTGCACTTGAATATTATGAAGCTTCTAAAATTCTTTCTTTCCTTTTTCACTCTCAAAATAGAAACAATTGTTTTAAATATTGTTTTATTGCAAAAAATAATTACTAAGATAAAATACTTTTGTGTTTATCAAGAGCATTTAGTAGTTTAACTTCCTACTTGCAAGGTGAATTCAAAGAGTGATTTCATTGCATCTTAGGACTATTTCAATAACCCTTCTCGCATACCATAATTGGTGATGATAGAATAAGTTTAAAGGAAAATCACATTTATAATGTCTTGAAGTTATTTCCGCAGCTAATTCTTTCATTAAAGTTTATCATCAAGGGGTTCAAAGTAAAAGAAGTTACGAACACTCAAAGAAGATAAAAATCAGCTTCAACAACTTTCTTGTTAAACAAAAAGATCACATAATTTGACAACATCTAAGTTTTTTTTTACCTTAATTTTATTGCTTACACCGTTGAATTTGTGCCCCTTTTTCTTTCCTTTTTTCTTTTACCGTCTATCTTCTTCCTTGATTTCCAGAATGCTTAAACACGTTTGCAACCTTTCATTTCCGCAACCTTAGCCAGAAAGTTGAAGAAAACGGATAAACCACAAATAATTAATGGCTACAGCAGTTGTGGGATATGTCTCATTCTCATGCTTCCTTCTAAGACTCCTCAACCAGTATCATAGAATCATGGTAAAATAAACAGTGTTAATCCAGGATTGTTAAGTGTCAACCCCAAGAGGTGAATCTAGAAATGCTTTAAGCGAGATCGCATGCATGGCAAGAAGATCAAAGCTGAACAAAAGAAACAAACTCCTTTTTATTTTATATATATATATATATATATATATATATATATATATATATATGTCAAACAAACATGAACACTTCATGTTTGGTTTTCTATATAGACGATTGAAAATACAACTTTATTAGTGTTAGAATTATAATACGAGAACAGATCCTAATTAGTTTTGCTGTGATTTCTCTCCTGCTACTACCAATGCCTGCTCTGGTCGCTCTCCGTCCACTTCTTCCGTCTCCCCTTCATCTGACTTTTGCAATAAATGTTGCCGGCAATAACGGATTATAACCAGAGATATGAATGCTGCAGCATAAAGTAACTAAGTTAGACAAATGAGAGGAAGTAAGATTTCAATCAAGTTGAAAATTGAAGTCATGGCCAAGGTTACTGTCATATTCAACTTACCAGCGACAATGCGCGTTTTTACACTAGAGAGATTCCAGAAGGCTGTGGCTGCAGAAGCTGCCACAGCCTTTTTATGAGAGCAAGCTCCCCAAGCTTCAATGGTCCATTGTTTCATGTACTCAGCTGCATACCCAAATTCACTTCCATCAATAAATTGCAAATGCCAAAAACAAATCTACAGAGTATCTGGGGGGTTGATTGTATTACCTTTCTGGTTTATCTGACGAGAGTAGCACGAGAACAGCTTCGGCATGGAGAAGCTAATGAAAAACCCTGCTCCAATGCAAACAGCGATCCCACATCAAAATTTTAGAGAACGGTAAACTTCATTAATGAAGATTCATTAGGATATAGATAGGGTATTAATTATAATGATCATATACCAAATGCACAGAGCCTCCGTAGGGTTATAATGTGGCCATACTCAGCTCCAAGGAGAAGCAATGGAGCTACCTGCAATCAGAAAGACAAGCCTGATATAATTTTGTTGAAGCAGTCCTAAACTCTACCGTATTTCTTAGAACTATTAATGGAATGAAATTAACTTCGATTACCACCTTGAGGGTCATGGATGGTTCCCCAGAGAACAGCTCTCTCATCTTCGAAATTGCTAGATTTGTAGCTGGAAGCATCAGTCTAGATAGTCTCAGAAAATCTTCTTCTCTCAGGTTGAATTCATTCCTCTTCTCAACGTTATGACAGATAGAATTCGAGAAGAAGGAAACGCCCAAAAACAGAAGACCAATTTGAGATATCACAGAGATAATGCTATAGACATGAAAATAAGTCGAGTTAGATGACTTGGTTGAAACTCGGTAATGGAGGAAGATTAAAAAAACGGGAGACACATTACCTGAAAGTAACTCCTTTGGTAAAGCACCAAGGCAAGAAACATAAACATCCAAATCCAAACCACAGGCTTGACTTTGCAACATCTCTCCACATAACCAAATCACTAATCATCTCCCCTATTCGATCAAATGGCATACTTGGAGACAAACTTGAAGAAGGAAGACGAGGGACCAAACTGAGCTTCTCCTTCTTTGATTTAGCACTGTGCCGCCTTTTTCTTGGTTTCCCCATCTCCTCCCCCTGAACCAAATCTCTGTCTTCTCTTAACTCAATCTCCATTCTCCTCCTGGACCTTCTATTGTTCCTAGGGGACCCGCATCCCAGATGACCCATCTGAGCAGCCCTGCTTTTGCATCTCCTACGACAACCACCTTGCTCTGCAGCCGCTTCTTCTGCCATTTCAACCCTATCAGCGTGTCTGGTTTTTGATCTTCGCAGAGGAGAAGCAGGGGAGAGAAGCAAAAGATCTTGGAGAGGCAGAGAGTTGGTAGATGATCTGAGAGAAAGAGGGGATGGTGAAGTTGGAGTGGTTGTTTTCTTGGGGGATGGAGAAATGTGGTCCAAAGAGAGATGGGGGATTGTGGGTCTTTGTCGCTCTTGGGATTCAACAACAGAGTAGCTGATTCTTGCTAAACGCGAAGCTGATTTGGTGTGAGAGTTTGGGTTTGAATCCATTTTTATTTGGGGCTGATTTCCAAGTTTGTTGAGAGGAAATGAAAAGAAAACGAGGAGATGTTGAAGGTTGGAGGACAATGGAGGGCTTGGGTAGGAAATGGAATGGAAGGAGCCGTTGGCGATGAACAGGCTTTGATTTTATTTTGTTTTTGGATTTTTAGAAAGTAAACGGCGGGGGATGGGGGACCTACACACTTGTGCTACAACGGTAAGAAAAGCAGTCCGATCCATAACCATTAACGTCCAAATACCATAACTTCATTTTTTTGAATTTGGACCAATCCTTGCGGGCTTGCTGATGGATTCTTTTCAGCCAATAATGCATGGAGCATTCTTCTATCGAACTCTGATTGATTACTGCATATTTGATTCCATCCATAAGTCGGTACTGTATATTTGCATGACACAGCTTTGATTTTGCCTCGACAATTACTATCTTAACCTCTAAACCCTTTGATACTATGGTAAAACGATGCTTAATTGACTGAAAGACAATCATATCCCTTGAGGAATATAAAAAGTGTACTAATTTTGGTGAAATTCTCAACAATGTTTCTGATTTGTAGAAAAAGAGTGAATGAGGAAACAATTCCAGCAATTAGTCATATCCCTTGGAGATGTTGCCTGGGAATTGGATGCCTTTGTCTCAAGGATGAAATTAATGAAGATGAGTTCAACAGGCTCTAAAAAACATCTTCATTCTTTCTTCCTAACATGATCAACTAATGGAATACGGATCAGTTTGAATGGATTTAGATCGGTTCGAATTAGATTATTTTAGATTTTAAATCATTTTGAGTTCAAATTTATTTTGAGTTCCAATGTTTTCATATTCAAATAATTTTGTATTTAGAGTTTTTTGGGTTCAAATAATTTTGAGTTCAAACCATTTTAAATATGTATATTTTTAGTGTAGTTTAATTCAAATTTGGATGGATCTAAATGGATTCGCATATTTTTTAAATTTGATAAGTTATGTGCTTTTTTTTATTTTTGCTATTTTGAATGTAACAATTAATTTTATTTTTTTACATAGTTAAATAAAATATGATAGAAATGAAAAAAATAAAATTTTAAAATCAATAAATATTTAAATAAATATAAATTATATAATAATTTTTATTAAGATATTGTCTATTAGTTTTTCTGTCTATCTCATAAGTTCGAATGAAAGACTATGCTATCAATCTAAGTACACTTAATTTATCCGCACAACGGTCTAAATTAATCCAACACATTAGTCCAAAACAAGATTCAAATCCGATCTTTAGTTAGTAAAACTTTGAAACAACATGCTATCAACTGGAGCAGTTTGATTAAAATTTCAACTAATTTGAAAATGATGTTGGAATTTAGAATCTGAAATAATATTCCAGTTACTTATTGAAATTGTTATCTTACATAAAAATGGAGTTTTTAAATTTCATAAAAAGCTTAAAAAACTATCATATGTCTCACTTTCTTTTTTAATTAGCTTTTTATTTTTTTAATATTTCTTAAATTAGAGTGTTACCCAATTAATCATGTTTGTCAAATTTAAAAACTTTACTTTGATGTATTTGATAATAATCCTACTAATGAAACCCATTAAACATTTTGTACAAATGATGTTTTACTCTTAAAAGGAAAATCACTGGACACATGGCTACTTAATCCAATAAATTTTTAATTTTATTTTTCGATTTTATTTTGTTAGCTTTTTTAGACATTATATAATAAATTTTAACATTTAAATTTTTTAAATTTTTTTCTTACATTTATTATTATTGTTGTTGTTGTTAGTTTTAAATTGATAAGTAATTGTGAAATGATAAAAATATAAGCATGCTTACTTGAATGATTTATATTAAATTTGCTTAAATTTTCACAAATCATATCATGAGCTTTACATATAAGACCATAATTTGAATACAAAATTTTAATTGAGCTTAATACATTTTTGAATATAAGTAATTTTTTTATGGAATTATTAAAAAGATTTTCAGAAAGTTACTTGGTAATTTTTAGACTCAATTTAAAGTCAATGAATGATTTATATAAAATTGAAAAACAATTAAAATAAGGATTAATATCTTATACACTGTCAATAGAATTTTTTACTCTACAAGCAGAGTTATGATGATAACACTTGTCTTATTTTATTTATTTTTTATTTTCTTAATATATTTAAAGGATATGTGTCATCATTCTGACTCTGCTTGTGGAGTTAAAATTTTTTATTGATGGTGTATGAGATAATTATCCTTAAAATAAATGTTTTATATTTTACACTGACTATAAATTGATTTTAAAGGGGTAAAGATCGATTCCTTCACCCCTAAGATTGATCCCTTAATGGCAGTAAGCCTTTGATTACTCACGATTGCATAAAGAGATCCCCTATGATAAAGGATCGATCCCCTTAGTTTTATTCGCGCGACTTTGTAAGATCTAGAAGTAAAGGATTGATCTCTTAGTGTTCGAAAAGCCTCCAATAGCTACATTTTGAGGGTTTCAACAAAAAAAAAAAAAGCATTTAATGCTTCATCAACTCAATGAGCATATAAATACTTGTATTAAAAATGTTGGAACCAAGAGATACATTTGAAGCAATTCATTGAAAGTTGAAAATCAATTTTTCAAGCACTATTCTTGCATTCATCTATCATTCTCTTCAATTATAATTTATTATAAACACCTACCTGTGAGGGGTTTCTTTGTTTACACCAACTCTTTATTAAATTCTCAATTTTTTAATCAATGAGAGTGTAACCCTTGTAAGATTAATCTTGTGAGAGTTTAGGTAACCACTACTAAGTGGGTTAAGGTTTCTTCCTAAGCCTAGTAAAAGGAAGCGTAAGATGTTCCTTCTTAAACCTTTAAAGGGAAGTGTATGTGATTCTCAAGTAGTGGAATTGGCCCTTTGGCAAAAAAGTCAAGAAGAGAGGACGTAGGTAAGAGATTGGCCAAACGTCTATAACTTCTTATGTTTGCTTCTCTCAACTCTACTCTCCTTACATTATTGTGCTTAATTTTCATATTTGAATTGCTTAGAATTGTTTTAAGTGTTTAGAAAAATTTTAAGTTAGTAAATTAAGTCAAAAATTGATTCACCCCTCTCGGTTGAGGTAACAATTATTATTTTGTTTAGATATAAACTAAATAACAACATAGTCACATTATATCTAAACATAAACATTAGTTGACTAAATGTTCAGTTAGGTGTTAATGTAAGATCCGAAAATTCGGTGTCATTTCTTAAGAAGATGTCATTATAAATATGCATTAATGTAATCTTAATCAATAAAGAAGAAATAATTGAATTCCAAGTCCAATTGATCAAGCCAGAGGCGGACGGCGCGAGAGGTGCTTGGCGAAGGGATGACCGGCACCAGGAGAACGCCTGACAGCCACCATGCACTTGGATTCGCTGGCGATGAGGAGATCGGAGAAGGGAGAAGCTGCAAGAGAGAAGGGGAATCGGGCGAAATTCGGCGCCGATCTGCCCCAACCCGAGCCAACCGAAGGGTGCTCTCCACCACGCAACCTCCCTAGACAAAAACGGGGTTGGGAACCAATCGAAAAAGCGTCCGACCAATGAAATTGGCACTGAACTGGGTCGGACTAGTTCAGTGGAAAGAGGGACTGAATCGGTCCAAACCGGTTCAGCCAAGAGAGAAAAAAAAAAGAAAAAAGGGAAAAAAGGGAGAAAATTTTAGTGATGCCCCGAGATTAAGGATAAGCTGGTAAACGGTCGAAATTGATCGATTTAATTTTCTAAAAATTTATTTGAATTATATTTGATCGAAAATTGATCGGTTTAAATATATAAATGTGTAGCGCGATAATAGGCGATGAACGAGAGTTTAATGAAGCCTCAATTTTTGAAACATCACGAAATCTCGAATAAGTAAATCTCATTTACGACAACTTATATAATTGGTGGTTGTCGAGACCAACAATAATAAATCCTACACAAAATAAATTCAAACTGCAGTATAGGTAAGGTGGTTTCCCAAGAGATTTGTTAGATTTATTTTTCTGCAAAATATTAAAAAGTAAAATAGGGATTTTGTTGTAGTGAGAATAAAAAGAAAAATTAAAATGTAGCAAAGAAAAATCACTATGTAAAAATTGAGAGAAAATTAATATGATGAAAACATCCAACCAAATGAATAATTTTAGAATGTGTTCATGGAATTGATCATTGATGCAAAAATGAGTTCTTTTAATCTTTACTAAATTGGTTATGGTTATTGGTACGACCTAACAACCTATCCCTCCTTACTTCTTCGATAATCAGGATACGATCTCTAATTATTTCTCTTGTCAGTTAAACAACCTTAGATACGATCATAAGATTTAATTTACCAACAGCATTGAAAACTAGAGAGACTACCAATTCTAACCAATAAACACACATGTAGGTTCATTTAAATTAGATTATATATCTTCTTAACAAAGAATTGAAATCCGATCTGAAATCAATTATGTTATTTACCACTTATATTAGAATGCTTAAACAATTAAGGATTCAGGTTTCTAATTGGTGATATATTATCCCGACAATTGAACAAATGGCTCTTTTTTGGACAATCAATCAAAACAATAATTTAAACAAGAACAGAAGACATATAAATAATAAGATATAAAAGAACAAGATAAAAACTAATTAGATCTCACAATTCTTGAAGAACCCAAACTTTAATTATCCTTTGGCTAGACTAAAAATTTAGCAAGCCATAAGTTCAGAGAGAAACACTAAAAAAATATAAAATTATATGTCTATGATAATGGATGATTCCAAAATTATTAGCCTCTTCCACTCTTAGTCTATAAATACTAAATATCCTAGCCCCAGAATCTGTTTTTAAAGGAAAGTTCTCTGATTGAGTTTGATTACAATTAAACTTCTTTCATTTTTCCATCACTTGCCAAAGACAATAATTGCATATCTTTTCTTTAATAATTAAAATCTTCCACTTGCTATCTTTAGATTGATTCAGTCAACTTCAGCTACAAGTGATAGATCTTGACTTGAATTCCAAGATTTCCTCTGATTTTGTGACTTGATCAGAATTTGCAGCTTTTAATCCATTTTGTCCATTTTCCTTCATTCACGATATAAAATAGAAAATATAAGTCAAATCCAAAAATTAAGCATATAAAAGAATATAAATCATTGGAAAATATGACAATTAATATGTATAATATGCAACTTATCAAATTCCCCCACACCTAAACATTGCTTATCCTCAAGCATACAATAGTCAAAATTCATAATCTCTTCTCATCATTCCTTCATCCTCTTCCTATGCTCATCCAAAACACATTCCTTTCAAGAATTAAAATATAAGTTTTTAAAGCAAATTCTCATAACACACATGAATAGCACCTTAATGACTCAATTAAATTCATAAAGTACATAGGATCAAACACCCTCGCAATTGGATTTCACTCATCACACTCTTAGTGTTTAAGGTATATATTATTGAACTCTCAAGTCACTACATAGAAGATTTCTTACCATAGGCTTGCAATTTCATCAAATCTCTTCCACCAATGAATGAATTAAGATGCAAAAATCTAAGGGTCTAAAAATGGTTGTAATGAGGCTTAAGTAAGGTATGATAAATGGATTTTTTGGTTAAAGAAATTGAAGAAATCATACAAAACTTTTCATATAAAATTTAAATTAATGATTTCTAAAGATTGCTTCAATCACATAATTTTCAAAATTAACTTCCAAGCAATAAAAATCTTACTTCTCTTTCTCTTCATTTATTCATCATTTTTTCTTCATTTTTCTTTTTTTTCCTATTTTTTTCTTTATTATTTTTTTCTTTATTTTTTTTGAAAAAGAAAAACTCAATAGAAATAATATCTTGGAACACTAAATTTTCAACATGTTACAATCTTTCTAAAAATATCTTGAAGTTTCGTGTGTATAAGTCTATATGAATCTTCAATTCAAGATTCAAAAAGACGAAAAAATCAACAAAAAGGGGTTTATCATGGCTTGTAATGTGGTTTAATTCAAAGAAAAGTCTAGGCTCAAAGTGGTTTCTCTAGGGGTTAATAATAATAAGGTAGGCTTGAAAAGAAATGGTATAATGATAAGAAAAATGGTTTAACTTAAATGCCCTCGTTTGATTAATTGCATCATATTTATCAAAGAGATTGATTGAGATATGTATGGCAGAGCAAGTTCTAGAATAATCAACTATGCATGACAATCACACAAACAAAGATATGGAGCATGATGTAGTGAATGCTCATAGGCTCAAATCTCACCAAAAATGGTTTTATGTGCTAGATCCTATACACTTTTTCATCTAATGAATTAAAAGTAACTAATCACAATGTATTAATGAGAATTCAAAATTGTTTTGCTAATATGTAAATCACATTTTTTTATGGGATAAGTATTGAAAAAAATCTAGAATTCAAAGAGATCACAAACAATAACTAATGTGCCTTTTGGAACAAAGTTTTAATTTTTTAATTTTTTTTGAATTTGCAAAAATTTTCATAGAAATTAATCAAGAATGAAAGGAAAAGAAAGCAAACAGCAGAGTCACAATTAAATACCCTCCCCACACCTAGACTATACATTGTCCTCAATGTATCAAATAAATGCTCATTAACTTTAAAAGATCAAGAAAATTAAGAAATTTCCCTAAAAAATATTGAGCACCGTAAAGCATTGCGTTGATTTCCATGACTTTGCCAATCCGAGCACGCTCATGAGTGGAAGAAGCTCCTTGAATTCCACTAATAATCATAAAAAAAATTTTGCATCTCATGTTATTGTTAATTTGCACCAAATCAGAAAATATTAATAATAAAAATGATAAAACTAAAATTCGGTAAGTAAAACAATCACCACAACAAAGTTTTTTTTTTTGTTTTTAATTGTTTTTATGTATATATATATATATTTTTGTTTTTTGTTTTTTTCTTTCTTTCTTTTTTTTTTTTTTACTTTTTTTTATATATCTGAAAATATAGCCAAATATAAAAATAAAAACAAAAAATCAGATCTTGCTGCTGGTATTTGTTCTCGGTGGCCTGGTGTTTGCGCATGGTCGGGGGATGACTGTCGGCTGGGAAGAAGGGTGGACTGCTGGGTTGCCGGAAAGAGGGAGCTGTGAAGATCGTGAGCTGCTGTGGCTGCCGAAAGTTGTTGTTGCTGCTGGATTCTGGGAGCTCGGGGAGAAGGAAATTGTCGGTGTCGCAGGTTGTAAAGAAGCTGCCGACGGTGTGGATCGCTGGTCGGCTTCGGTGGGTGCTGCAGAAGGCGATGGAGCTGGAAATTGAGATTACTACAGTCGGTTTATGGATTGTGGCTGCTGGTATTGGGAGGCTGTTGTCTGGGGATTGGAACTGCGGCAGATGGTTGCTGCCGGTATTGGGAGTGGAGTGGGACTGAAGCTCAGGGAGAGGGAAATTGTCAGTGTGGGAAGCTGGTGAGGAGGGAGAGTAGGTGCTGCTGTGGTTCGAAGAAGTCTCGGGGCTGGGAGTGCAGCTCATGGTATGAAGAAGGGAGGTCACGGGTTGCTGGGGCTGCGACCGGAATGCTCGGTTCGGTAGGTAGGAAGAGTTCCGGTGGTACTGTGTTGCCGGAAGTAAACTGCTACAGATGTGCCGGTTGGAAACTGGAGAATGTTGAAGCTTGGTGTCGGGGCGTGAAGAAGGAGCGGCTGCAGATGTGTTTGGGAATCGGAAGGGGTCAGGTTTGCTGAGGTCCAGTTTTGGTGGGTTGTGCTGATCTCAGTTCCAGACTATGGTTCCGATTTTGGTTGTTGTTGCAGTCGGTGCTGAGGAATCCTTGCAGGATCTGTGGCAGTTTGGGGAAGTGAGATCGCCTGCTGCAAATGGGTCTGTTGCCACCGGGTGCATAGGTGGCTGCTGTGGAGAGGATCGGTCTCATGCTGCCGGTCAGTGCTGGTGAAGAATTAGATGATGACACGCGACTCGAGGAGAGGGGAGATGACTGTTTGCTACTGCCGGAGCTTAGTTCTCAGCTCCGGTGGCAGGGGTCTCGCCAGCCTGGTGATGTTGCAATTGGTGCTGGGCTGCTGCCGGAGCTGTTTGCTGCTGTCGGTTCCGTGCTGCCAATTGTGATTGGAGAAGACGGCTTGGTGAAGATGATGCCTACGAGAGAGAGAGAGAGAAAAAATCAGTTGAAGGAGAGAAAAAAAAAATAATAATAATAAAAGAAAATAATTTTTTTTTTGTCTTAAAGGCAGAAGAGAGCTTTGAATAGGGCGTCGCACGCCCCTATTCAAACACAGCTTCTGTAAATTGTTTTTTTTTTTTTGAAAACATAAGTGTTCTTAACATAAGACGTGGACAGGTCTTATACAAATACTTCTTCTGTATTTTTTTTAAAAAAAAATATCAAAACACATAAATTTTTTCTATTATTAATAAAACAACAAAAAATTAAAAAAATATTTGCTAAACAGAAAATAAAGAGAAAATTTGGGTTACCTCCTAAAGAGCGCCTTTTTATAATGTCTTTGACTAGATATAGTATACTCAATTATATGTTGGACATTCCAACCTAATTCGTTCAACTTCATGCACTTGTAAACCTTCGTAAAAAGGCTTTAAACGATGACCCTTGACCTTAGAGATCTGATCTGTATCCAAACTTTGAATTTCAATTTTACCACGAGGAAACACATTAGTAATAATATAAGGGCCTAACCATCTAGAACGAAATTTGCTAGAAAATATTTTTAATTTAGAATGAGATAGTTTAACTTTCTAACCAATATAAAAATTTTTCTTGGAAACCATATGATTATGAAAGGCTTTTATCTCTTCCTTGTAAATCACAGAGCTTTCATAGGCATGATTAATATTAAATTTAATGATTTCATCATCCAATTCCATTGTGAGTGTACCATCATGCACATCAGTTTTAGTCCTAGATGTTTTTAGAAAAGGTTTTCCCAACAAAATTAAATATCTAGATGAGTCATCATCCTCCATATTAATCACATAAAAATTAGCTGGAAAGATCAATACATTAACTTGCACCAAAACATCCTCTAGAACACCTTCAGGATAAATGTTAGATCTATCTGAAAGTTGAATAATCACACCAGTCTCTTTTAATGGTCCAACATTCAAAGATTTATAAATAGACAAAGGCATGACATTAATTGAAGCGCGTAGATTTAACATTTCTCTTTCAATTTTAAGATTACCTACCTTACAAGGGATGGTAAACATACATGGATCCTTACATTTAGGAGGTAACTTTTTTTTAAGGACAGCTGAAACATTCTCACCCATGCTCACAAATTCATTACCTTTCAGTTTCCTTTTGTTGATGCACAACTCCTTGAGAAATTTGGCATATCGAGGTATTTGTTTAATTGCATCAAGTAGAGGGATATTAACCTCGACCTTACGGAAGATGTCAAAAATCTCCTTTTCCTCCTCCTCCTTTTTGGATTTGGATGATCTAAAAGGAAAATGAGGAATTGGTGCCAAAACTTTTTGTTGCATGACATTAGGTTACTTAGGGTGATCTAACTGTGGCTGGGATGCAGTAACTTCCTTTTCAGCTTCTTCTTCTAGAATGCGCTTTCGGGTTGTCTTGCTAGACTCCCCTACCTCGATTCCACTCCTCAAGGTCATTGCACTAACATTCTGTTTAGGATTGATAACTGTTTGTGAGGGCAATTTTCCTTGAGATTCCAGTCTATTCACAGAAGTGGCTAGCTGACTCATTTGATCCTCTAGCTTCTTGATGTTTGTCCTTGTCTCCTGTTGAAATTATTGTGTGTTAATTACAAGTGATTTAACAATTTCTTCAAGAGACATACCTGAACTTGAAGATGGCTGATGATGTTGTGGAGCGGGCTGTCTATGTTGAGAATTCTGAAATTGAGGCCTCGCTTCGTAACTTAAGTTGGGATGATTTCTCCACCCTGGGTTGTAAGTATTCGAATATGGATCATGATTCCTTTGTGGTGGACCTGGAAATCCTCCAACTACATTTGCGTGCTCATGAGGTTCATCTTGAAGTGTGGGGCACATGTCAGTTGGGTGGCCAGTAGCAGCACAGATTCTGCAAGCTTTAGCTTGTTGGACATTTCCCATTCCTATAGCCAATTGTTGAACAACATATGTTAGATTAGCTATTTGATTTTCAAGAGAATGTGTATTTACCTCATTTACTCTTCTATGAGGTATGTCTTGTCTGGATCCAAACTGTTAGGAGTTAGCAACCATGGTGGAAATCAAATCTCTAGCCTCTCTAGGAGTTTTGTTCACTATCACACCTCTACTGGCTACGTCCATCATCCTTCTTTCCATGGGTAATAATCCTTCATAAAAGTATTGAATTAAGAGTTGTTCAAAAATCCCATGTTGAGGACAACTTGCACAAAGTTGCTTAAATCTCTCCCAGTATTCGTGAAGAGTCTCAATATCTTTCTGCTTGATTCCACATATCTCTCTTCTAATGCTAGTAGCTCTTGAAGCAAGGAAAAATTTGTCAAAGAACAATCTCACTATTTCAGTCCACGTGGTTATAGAACCAGGAGGTAAATAAAACAGCCAATCTTTTGCTCTATCAGCTAGTGAGAATGGAAAAGCTCGCATTTTAATTGGCTCTTCAGTAACTCCTTATGGTTTCAGGCTTGAACATATCACGTGAAATTCTTTTAAGTGCTTGTGGGGATCTTCATTCTCAAGACCATGGAACTTAAGATGCAAATGGATCAAACCCGATCTTAACTCAAAATCTGCTTGCAAATTTGGATAATGAATGCAGAGCAGTTGTTGATTGACAGGTGGTGCAGCCAACTGCCTTAAAGTTTGCTCTTCTTTAGCCATTATTTCTTCAGTCTCAGAATCACTAGATGAGTTGGTTGAATTAGGTGTTAATGTCACTCCCTCCTCCCACACGCGACTTACCAAAAACCACAATAAATTTTTCACTTTTTACTTACCTTTATCTCCTCAACAGTTGGGCTGTGAATAGGCATTAGTCTCCTCATCCATACATACCTTACCATTCTTTTTCGTATCATACATACATGACATTCATATCATAAATAAATTCATATACTTAAATATGATTACATCATTATATCCCCCATATTAAAATGTGTACATCACTGTGTTTATGCATTGTTCAGATACAAAAGAGTATGCATGTGTATACCTTTCGCTAGATAGGGAGTGGTAGCGGATCAAAGGAATGCAATACCCTGGTCGGCTCGATCTACTGATAAGAATCTGTAGAGATGGGGGAAAAATGAATGTGATGAGCTATCAACGCGCTCAGTAAGGAAATCAGGCAAGCAAGTAGACATCCATACTACCTACTTGAAAATAGTGCTTTGCCTTTCCTTCTCTCAATTCAAAAGTATGTTTAAAATATATATAATATAGTACAGATTTAAAATCCCATGTACTAAACACATGCTGGTTTATCAATCAGAGGCATTCATGCAAAACAGTGCATATTTAATAATTTAAGAATGCTTTTATATAAAATATGCCATTTACATTCAAAACACAGTAAATATGGCATTTCTCATCACAACACAAATAAACTGGGTTTCGACCCATCCCTCAGGTCTACCCGTATCATAAAACACATGTGATATATCATGCGAGACTCAGTGGCTAAATGCAATCTCTCTAGACTATGTAAGAGAGCCTCCCCGCCGAACAGAGCCTCCCCGTCCACTCTGGCTTAAGGATGTTGGGCTTAAGGATCTTACCGTAAGAGAGCATCTCCGGACTATGCACATATCCTAACATGTGGTGAAATCTCAGGCAACACAGTACTCGGTGTGCGGGTTATCACTGCTATAATGGGAGGGGGGTCAGTCCATCACAACCGCCAGCTATCAACAACTCTCCTCCACAACTCCACAACATAAAACACGGTACAGTGTACTCCATGCCACACGCACGGTACAATGTACACTCGTGGACCCATACATCATGGTCGGGGTGCTTGCCATAGGTCTTAGCCTCTCATACCATGGAAATACATCATAGTCGGGGTGCCTGCCATAGGTCTTAGCCCTCATACTATGGAATCAATGCCACGTCTCTAAATCCATGTGCGAACATCTCCAGTGTGACACTCAGTCTACACGAAAAAATCGTCACGTTTTTCTAACATGTGTATAAATCACGAAAAACTACAGTGCGCGTCTTGAGTGTGACACACAGTCAACGCTCCGCCTCAAAACACTGTATATGCATGTAAAAATATCAACACTAGTGCGAGTAAACCTCCAGCACTAGGTCATGCATAGTTCTCATTTCAAATCAAGTACGAGCAAATAGTTCAAGTACTATGTCATGTACAAATCATGAAGAATCGAGTACGAGCAACGCTCAAGCACTCTGTCATGCATCTCATGTAAAACTCGAGCACGAGCTAATCGCTCCAGCACTCTATCATGCACAAATCACATAAAACTGAGTACGAGCAATGCTCCAGTACTCTATCATGCATGTCGAATAAATGTAGTGCGAGTCAACCTCTAGCACTAAGGTATGTGAAAAACATCTGAAATCAAGTGCGAGTTGTGCTCCAGCACGAATGTTTCCACATAATTCGGTAGATGGCTCTTTAAAATAGGGATGTTTAAAATCATTAAAATCAGCACTATAAAGTGTGCTTAGTTTACATCGACCTCAAAACATTAGTTCATCCACCTACTCTTCTGCTACACAGCCGTAAAAACCATTTAAAACATCATTTTCATGCTTTTTACAACTTTTCCCAAAGTTTCACTTTTTGCCTAAATAGGGGTAAAATCGTAATTTACCCATATCGGGTCCCTATAATTATTATAGATTTTCTCTAACCCTCAAACAATTTCAGTGAATGTAAAATCCAACGAAAATATGCACAGATATCTCTAGCTACTTGTAAGAGTCCCCTACCTCGGATCACGTCGTGTGACCTCTCTTCCTCTGTGCTGTCTATCTCGCAGTCCGGTCAACTCTCAATATGACTCTGGAGCTGCATTTAATCATTCACTGAGTTAATTACACTTTTTCTACTGTATTACATATTTAATACAGTTCATTTCACTAAAATGGGCCGGTTTACTCTTAATGGGCCTTAAATACTTTAATTGGGCCTTAATCCGTATTAAGCCCGTTTATCAGGGTCTATTGACTCATTGGGTTTATCAATACCCATTGGGCTTTATTCCATGCTCTTTGGATAGCCCGTATATCATTTACGACATTTTATTCAATTTTTCGAATATAATTCACTAAATCCGAAATTTAATCCGAAATGTGTAAATTAAATCTTAAATACGCATAAATCACATAAATTGTCGTAAATGAGCTTTACTTACCCGAGATTGTACGATGGTGCGCGAGTCGGAGTTCGATCGGGCTTCCATTCGGAATTAATTGTCGAACTGCACAATTTCGTATATTTAACTCCGGGTCAATTTCTGATTAAATATAATTTAAATAAATTTATCGAAAATTGACCTCGTATCAACTTACCCGAAATTCGATGTAATCCCGAAAATTTTTCTTTCTTTTTCCTCTTTTTCCCCTTTTCTCCTTGGCTGAATCGGTCCGGTCCGGTTCAGTTTAGAAGGTTCTGCCCTGAACCGCCGACCGGTTCAGGGGTGATTTAGCCGTGCCGACGTCGTCCGGTCGGTTCTCGTCGTCTCACCACTGCAGTTCGACGCGCCTCGGCCTGGGGATCTCTCGACTGGGCTTGATCGGAGCCAAGCACCGCCGGTGGCCGTCGGATTTCTCGTTTTTCTCCTCGGGAATTTCTCCCTCGATTTGTCGGATCTCGACGCCGGTGGGGCGCGTCCCGGTGGCTGGGAGGTCGCAGTGCCTTCCTCTTCCTTTTCTGGCCTTTCGCTGGCCGCTGGGGTCGCCGGTGGTGGCTGGTCCGGCGAGTTCTTCCTCTCCGTCGGTTTTGGTCTCTCATACGGTTTCTCTCTCCCCGCGTTTCTAACTTTCCAATTTTCAGAATTTCGTTTTTTTTTTCATTTCATTTTTTTTCTTTATAATATATTTTTAATATTATTTTAATCCTTAAAATAATAGTAAAAATCCTAAAATATCCCTAAAATATCCCAAAAATTCCTATTGAATTCATTTAGTCCGTAAATGAATTTATCAGTCCGATTTTACTTTTTCGGTTTATTTTTCTCTTATTTTTAGGCTCGTTTTTCAAGACAAAAATTTTAAAAATATTAAATAAATTCATATCTCGATCAATTGGACTCGAAATTCAATATTTGCCCCGTTATTATCAAGATTTCTCAATTTCATATTTTTAATGAAATTTCCTCATCGGATTTATATCGAATTTCGATCAATTGACCGTCTTACCCTTGTACTTGCTCGAAAATCAATTTAACCCTTATCTCGCTATTATGTAGCTTACATGCATTTTTAATTTCTTAAATAGTCGATTGCATGTTAATAAATACTCTTCTTATGATTCAACTATGAAATATAACATTCGTACACATAGGAATCATAAGGTACAAGCTACATACGTAAATCGAAAACTCGGGTTTGACAATCCTACCCAACTAAAAGAATTGGGTCCTCCAAATTATAATCAAATCAATCCTCAAACAACTGGGGGTACTTATCTCGCATCAAGCACTCTAACTCCTAAGTAGCCTCCTCGAAAGTGTGATGCTGCCATAAAACTTTCACTAACCCGATAGTCTTCGATCTTAAAACCTTCTCCTTCCTATCTAGTATCCGAATCGGCCTCTCAACATATGACATGTCCTCACTGAGCTCCAATGGCTCATAACTAATCACATGCGCTGGATCTGGGTGATACTTTCGAAGCATCGAAATGTGGAAGACGTTGTGCACGCCTGACAAATCTGGTGGCAATGCCAACCTATAGGCCTTATCTCCCACTCGATCGAGTATCTCAAAGGGTCCAATGCAGCGAGGACTCAGCTTACCTCTCTTCCCAAACCTCGCTATACCCTTGGAAGCAGAAACCTTCAGAAACACGGACTCACCAATTGCGAACTCAAGTGGCCTACGTCTCTTATCAACATAACTCTTCTGTTGACTCTGAGCTGTCCTCAATCTCTCTACTATCAACCGGACATCCTCAGAAGCCTGTGTAACCATATCAGGAGCAAAAATCTTACGGTCACCCACTTCTTCCCACCCAATAGGGGAACGACATCTACGGCCATACAAAGCCTCATACGATGCCATCCCGATACTTGAATGATAACTGTTGTTGTAGGCAAACTCGGCTAGTGGCAAATGATCATTCCAGGAGCCTCTAAAATCCAGCACACATGCTCTCAACATATCCTCTAGAGTCTGTATTGTCCTCTCTGACTGACCATTTGTCTGAGGATAGAAAGCTGTGCTCAAACTCAACTGGGTTCCCATAGCTTCCTGAAAATGTTCCCAAAAGTGGGAAGTGAAGTGGGAATCCCTATCTGAGACAATGCTCACTAGAACACCATGCAACCTCACTACCTCGCGTACATACAACCCTGCTAATGTACTCAGAGTATCGGTAGCTCTCATAGCTAGGAAGTGGGCTGACTTCATCAGTCTATTAACGATCACCCATATAGCATCGTGATTCCTCTGGGTCCTCGGTAAACCCATCACGAAATCTATGGTGATATGCTCTCATTTCCATGTCGGTATAGGTAGAGGCTACAACAATCCTGCAGGTTTCTGATGCTCTACCTTCACTTACTGACATACAAGACATCTCACCACAAAATCTGCCACATCTCTCTTCATACCTAACCACCAGTATACCTTTCGGAGGTTCTGATACATCTTGCCACTCCTCGGATGCAACGTGTACCTCAATGAATGAGCTTCTGACAATATCAATCTCCAGAGCCCTGGGTCCTCGGGAACACACAATCTACCTCTGTACCTCAGTAGTCCATTAGAACTCAACTCAAAATCCATCACTGTGCCCCTCTGCATCTGACTAATCACATCGATGCAATATGGATCAGTCTGCTGAGCCTATCTGATCCTGTCCAACAGATCTGGCTCTAAGCGTAGACTCACAATCATACAATCCGCATCCATGTTCGAAGGCACAACTCCCAAACTGAGGCTAGCAAACTGCTCTAGCAGCTCGTGCTCCCTGACCATCATATACGATACCATCCCAAGGCTCTTCCTACTCAAAGCATCTGCTACAACATTAGCCTTACCCGGATGATAAAGTATCTCACAATCATAATCCTTCAGAAGCTCTAGCTATCTTCTCTGCCTCATGTTCAGCTCCTTCTGTGAGAATAGGTACTTGAGGCTCTTGTGATCGATAAAAATCTAAAACTTCTCACCATACAAGTAGTGGCGCCATACCTTCAACGCAAACACTACTGCTGCTAACTCTAAATCGTGGGTCGGATAGTTCTTCTCATGGTCCTTCAGCTGTCTGGATCCATAAGCAACTACCCTCCCATCCTGCATCAACACACAGCCCAGTCCCTGATTCGAAGCATCGGTATATACTGAAAATCCTCCTGAGCTGGTAGGAATAGTGAGAATCGGAGCGGTGGTTAATCGACTCTTCAACTCCTGAAAACTCCTCTCATAATCCTCGTCCCACACGAATGCAACACTCTTCCGAGTGAGACGTGTCAACGGAGCAGCCATCTTCGAAAATCCCTCAACAAATCTTCGATAGTACCTTACTAAACCCAGAAAACTCCTGATCACGATAACTGTCCTCGGCTGTTCCCACTGAACTACAGCTCAATCTCGGATGGATCTACTGATACACCATCCCTCGACACTACATGTCCCAAAAATGAGATCTCTATTAACCAAAAATCACACTTGCTGAGTTTAGCATACAACTGCTGCCCTCGTAGAGTCTGCAATACAATCCTGAGGTGCTCCTCATGCTCCTCCTCGAATCTTGAATATACTAATATGTCATCGATGAATACGATAACAAACTGATCCAAATATGGCTTAAACACATCGTTCATCAAAGCCATGAAAGCTGCGGGAGTATTCGTCAGTCCGAATGGCATAACTAGGAACTCATAGTGTCCATATCGAGTCCTAAATGCTGTCTTGGGTACATCTCCACTCCAAACTCTGAACTGATGATACCTAGACCTCAGATCAATCTTAGAAAAGATCTGCGCTCCCCGAAGTTGATCCAGTAAGTCGTCAATGCGTGGAAGGCGATATCTATTCTTGATGGTAGCCTTATTCAACAATATGTAGTCTATGCACAATCGGAGGCTTCCATCCTTCTTCCTCACAAACAGAACCGGTGCTCCCCACGGTGAAACACTCGGTCTGATAAAACCCATATCCAACAGCTCCTGCAACTGTCTCTTGAGCTCCTTCAGCTCAACTAAGGCCATGCGATACGGTGGTCTCGAAATAGGCTCAGTACCAGGCACCAAATCTATACAGAACTCCATCTCTCTGTTTAGTGGTAACCCTGGCAACTCATCCGGGAAAACATCTGGGTACTTACTGACCACAGGAATATCTACCAACTTCGGATGTACCTTATCCGTATCCACTACGTACGCAATGAAACCTTTAAGATATTTATCTCTCAGTCAGCAAAATATTTTTATTTATTAACAACATATATATTTCTTTCATTTCTTCCCATCAAACTTTACAATAACTTTCGTAGGGTTTGGAAACATAACTGTCTTAGCATAACAATCTAAAACAGCATGGTTTGCAGATAACCAATCCATACCTAATATTACATCAAAGTCACTCATACTTAGCAATATTAGATTGGCTGTCATATCCTTTTCCCCTACTCTTAACTTACAATCGTTATACACATGCTCAACTAGCTGACTGGAATCCATAGGCGTACTAATCAACATCATCATCTTTAAAGGAGTACGCTCTACATGCTTTTCTAATTTACATGCAAATGTTGGCGATACAAATGAATGCGTGGCACTAGGATCAATTAAAACATATGCTTCTAAATCATAAATCAGGATGTTACCTCTAATCACATCCGTAGAAGCATCAGCTACGTCCTGGTCCAAGGCATGTACTCGCCCTCGACCCATCACCTGCTTCCCCTTCTTCTCTGTCGTTGCTCTACCTCTGTGAGCAGACGTATCAGCTGGAGCTCTATCATGCTCCCTGCCCTTCTATGGGGCAGTCACATATGTCTCTGGGCACTCTCTAGCAATATGCCCATGTTTCCCACATCGAAAGCATACAACAGGGCTCAACGGACAAGGTCTACCACCATGATGTCTACCACATCGGCTGCACTGATCAGTAGTAGGCCTCGATCCTCCAATCACAATGCCCTTCACCGGAGCTATGGTCGGGTATGTAGGAGGTCTAACTGGTCGCTCTCGCACCTCCTCTATCCGTGGTCCCTTACTAAAGAGTCTCCTCCTTCCTCGATAACTGAACCCTCTATCTCTAGCCGGCCTCTTCCTCTCTCTATCTCGACTCCGACTGAACTTCCTAAACTCAGAGACATTTCTCTCGCAATCCTGCTCACAAAGCTGCGCCCTGCGCACTGCCTCATCATATGTACCAATGTCCAGTGGTACCAATCTAAACCGCAACATCGGTCTCAATCCGTCTACAAACCTGCGGACCTTCCTGGTCTCGTTGTACATGGTATCGAGATCATACCTCCCCAGGGCCAAAAATCTAGTCTCGTACTCATCCACTGTGAGACTCCCCTGGCTCAATCCCAAAAACTCAGCCTGTAGTCTACGCTGCGCAGTATCAGGAACAAACTACCTCCTGAAGGCCTCTAGAAACATCTCCCAACTAATTTCAGCATGTCGTGCTCTCAATATCGGTCTGGTGAACTTCCACCAATGCTCTACTGTTCTCTTCAGTAGGAACGCAGCAAGTGCAACTCTCTCTGAAGTCATACAATCAAAGAAGTTGTACAACTTCTCCATCTCGCTAATCCACTCCTCTGCACTAGCTGGGTCCTTGACCCCTCGAAAAGATGGAGGTCCAAGCTTCTGAAACTGTCGCAATCGATCAAGATCACACCCATATCCTCTACCAACTTGAACTGGTGGGGGTGTAAGAGTATCAGTAGTCTGTGGCCTCTGTACAGGCTGCGCAGGTATATCAGGTGCAACTGCCTCCCCTGTCGCAGCCTCCGCATCCTGCCTCTGTCTACCTGGCAAAGTCTGTGCCAACAACCCTACTATCGCCTCTAGGCTACGCTCTATCCTCGTGAAGCGTGCCTCAGTAGTATCCGGTACCTCAGAAGTATTCGGTACCTCAGTAGTACCTGGGGGTGTATGGGTAGTCGAAGAATCACCCTGGCTAGTCGGCCTACCTCTACGGCCTCTAGCCCTACCTCTCGCCCCTCTACCACGGCGGGTAATTACCATAATGGCTAGATTCTTACATTCACAAACATTAATTTGTCCAACTCCCATCTTGTATACACAATTGTAACTGAACAAAACACAGTGATATGGGGATGTACATTTTTCTAATTACAAATGCCTAGACATATCAGACCAACTACGCTCTGATACCACTCTGTCACGCCCTCCTCCCACACGCGACTTACCAAAAACCACAATAAATTTTTCACTTTTTACTTACCTTTATCTCCTCAACAGTTGGGCTGTGAATAGGCATTAGTCTCCTCATCCATACATACCTTACCATTCTTTTTCGTATCATACATACATGACATTCATATCATAAATAAATTCATATACTTAAATATGATTACATCATTACATCCCCCATATTAAAATGTGTACATCACTGTGTTTATGCATTGTTCAGATACAAAAGAGTATGCATGTGTATACCTTTCGCTAGATGGGGAGTGGCAGCGGATCAAAGGAATGTAATACCCTGGTCAGCTCGATCTACTGACAAGAATCTGTAGAGATGGGGGGAAAATGAATGGGATGAGCTATCAACGCACTCAGTAAGGAAATCAGGCAAGCAAGTAGACATCCATACTACCTACTTGAAAATAGTGCTTTGCCTTTCCTTCTCTCAATTCAAAAGCATGTTTAAAATATATATAATATAGTACAGATTTAAAATCCCATGTACTAAACACATGCTGGTTTATCAATCAGAGGCATTCATGCAAAACAGTGCATATTTAATCATTTAAGAATGCCTTTATATAAAATATGCCATTTACATTCAAAACACAGTAAATATGGCATTTCTCATCACAACACAAATAAACTGGGTTTCGACCCATCCCTCAGGTCTACCCGTATCATATAACACATGTGATATATCATGCGAGACTCAGTGGCTAAATGCAATCTCTCTAGACTATGTAAGAGAGCCTCCCCACCGAACAGAGCCTCCCCGCCCACTCTGGCTTAAGGATGTTGGGCTTAAGGATCTTACCGTAAGAGAGCATCTCCGGACTATGTACATATCCTAACATGTGGTGAAATCCCAGGCAACACAGTACTCGGTGTGCGGGTTATCACTGCTGTAATGGGAGGGGGGTCAGTCCATCACAATCGCCAGCTATCAACAACTCTCCTCCACAACTCCACAACATAAAACACGGTACAGTGTACTCCATGCCACACGCACTGTACAATGTACACTCGTGGACCCATACATCATGGTCGGGGTGCTTGCCATAGGTCTTAGCCTCTCATACCATGGAAATACATCATAGTCGGGGTGTCTGCCATAGGTCTTAGCCCTCATACTATGGAATCAATGCCACGTCTCTAAATCCATGTGCGAACATCTCCAGTGTGACACTCAGTCTACACGAAAAAATCGTCACGATTTTTCTAACATGTGTATATATCACGAAAAATTACAGTGTGCGTCTTGAGTGTGATACACAGTCAACGCTCCACCTCAAAACACTGTATATGCATGTAAAAATATCAACACTAGTGCGAGTAAACCTCCAGCACTAGGTCATGCATAGTTTTCATTTCAAATCAAGTACGAGCAAATCGCTCAAGTACTATGTCATGTACAAATCATGAAGAATCGAGTACGAGCAACACTCAAGAACTTTGTCATGCATCTCATGTAAAACTCGAGCACGAGCTAATCGCTCCAGCACTCTATCATGCACAAATCACATAAAACTGAGTACGAGCAATGCTCCAGTACTCTATCATGCATGTCAAATAAATGTAGTGCGAGTCAACCTCCAGCACTAAGGTATGTGAAAAACATCTGAAATCAAGTGCGAGTTGTGCTCCAGCATGATTGTTTCCACATAATTCGGTAGATGGCTCTTTAAAATAGGGATGTTTAAAATCATTAAAATCAGCACTATAAAGTGTGCTTAGTTTACATCGACCTCAAAAAATTAGCTCATCCACCTACTCTTCTACTACACAGCAGTAAAAACCATTTAAAACATCATTTTCATGCTTTTTACAACTTTTCCCAAAGTTTCACTTTTTGCCTAACTAGGGGTAAAATCGTAATTTACCCATATCGGGTCCCTATAATTATTATAGATTTTTTCTAACCCTCCAACAATTTCATTGAATGTAAAATCCAATGAAAATATGCACAGATATCTCTAGCTACTTGCAAGAGTCCCCTACCTCGATTCACTTCGTGTGACCTCTCTTCCTCTGTGCTGTCTATCTCGCAGTCCGGTTAACTCTTAATATGACTCTGGAGCTGCATTTAATCATTCACTGAGTTAATTACACTTTTTCTACTGTATTACACATTTAATACAGTTCATTTCACTAAAATGGGCCCGTTTACTCTTAATGGGCCTTAAACACTTTAATTGGGCCTTAATCCGTATTAAGCCCATTTATCAGGGTCTATTGACTCATTGGGTTTATCAATACCCATTGGGCTTTATTCCATGCTCTTTGGATAGCCCGTATATCATTTACGACATTTTATTCAATTTTTCGAATATAATTCACTAAATCCAAAATTTAATCCGAAATGCGTAAATTAAATCTTAAATACGCATAAATCACATAAATTGTCGTAAATGAGCTTTACTTACCTGAGATTGTGCGATGGTACGTGAATCGGAGTTCGATCGGGCTTCCGTTCGGAATTAATCGTCGAACTGCACAATTTCGTATATTTAACTCCGGGTCAATTTCTGATTAAATATAATTTAAATAAATTTATCAAAAATTAAATTGGTCACTTTTGACCACGTATCAACTTACCCGAAGTCCGATGTAATTCCAAAAATTTTTCTTTTCCTTTTTCTTTCTTTTTCCTCTTTTTCCCCTTTTCTCCTTGGCTGAACCGGTCCGGTCCGGTTCAGTTTAGAAGGTTCTGCCCTGAACCGTCGATCGGTTCAGGGGTGATTTAGTCGTGTCGGCGTCGTCCGACCGGTTCCCGTCGTCTCACCACTGTAGTTCGACGCGCCTCGGCCTGGGGATCTCTCAACTGGGCTTGATCGGAGCCAAGCACCGTCGGTGGTCGTCGAATTTCTCGTTTTTCTCCTCGGGAATTTCTCCCTCGATTCATCGGATCTCGGTGCCTATGGGGCGCGTCCCGGTGGCTGGGAGGTCGCAGTGCCTTCCTCTTCCTTTTCCGGCCGTTCGCTGGTCGCTGGGGTCGTCGGTGGTGGCTGGTCCGGCGAGTTCTTCCTCTCCGTCGGTTTTGGTCTCTCACGCGGTTTCTCTCTCCCCGCGTTTCTAACTTTCCAATTTTTAAAATTTCGTTTTTTTTTCATTTCATTTTTTTCTTTATAATATATTTTTAATATTATTTTAATCATTAAAATAATATTAAAAATCCTAAAATATGCCTAAAATATCTCAAAAATTCCTATTAAATTCATTTAGTCCGTAAATAAATTTATCAGTCCGATTTTACTTTTTCGATATATTTTTCTCTTATTTTTTGGCTCATTTTTCGAGACAAAAATTTTAAAAATATTAAATAAATTCATATCTCGATCAATTGGACTCGAAATTCAATATTTGCCCCGTTATTGTCAAGATTTCTTAATTTCATATTTTTAATGAAATTTTCTCATCGGATTTATATCGAATTTCTGTCAATTGACCGTCTTACCCCTGTACTTTCTCGAAAATCAATTTAACCCTTATCTCGCTATTATGTAGCTTACATGCATTTTTAATTTCTTAAATAGTCAATTGCATGTTAATAAATACTCTTCTTATGATTCAACTATGAAATATAACGTTCGTACACATAGGAATCATAAGGTACAAGCTACATACGTAAATCGAAAACTCGGGTCTGACAGTTAAATTCAGTCCAAGTGATGAAGATGAAATTTTGTGTGCTTTCTGAAATTTAGCTCCCTTCCTATTTCTCTTAGCTGTCTTTTCAATCTCAGGATTGTATGAGATTAATTCACTTGCACGAAAAGAACGGGGCATCAAAATAAATCTAATAAAAAACCAATCCCCGGCAACGACGCCAAAAATTGGTGGTTGTCGAGACCAACAATAATAAATCCTACTCAAAATAAATTAAAACTGTAGCATAGTTGAGTAAGGTCGTTTCCCAAGAGATTGGTTAGATTTATTTTTTTGCAAAATATTAAAAAGTACAATGGGGATTTTGTTGTAGTGAGAATAAAAAGAAAAATTAAAATGTAGCAAAGAAAAATCACTATGTAAAAATTGAGAGAAAATTAATATGATGAAAACATCCAACCAAATGAATAATTTTAGAATGGGTTCATGAAATTGATCATTGATGCAAAAATGAGTTATTTTAATCTTTACTAATTTGGTTATAGTTATTGGTACGACCTAACAACCTATCCCTCCTTACTTCTTCGATAATCAGGATACGATCTCTAATTATTTCTCTTATCAGTTAAACAACCTTAGATACGATCATAAGATTTAATTTACCAACAGCATTGAAAACTAGAGAGACTACTAATTCTAACCAACAAACACACATGTAAGTTCATTTAAATTAGATTATATATCTTCTTAACAAAGAATTGAAATCCTATCTGAAATCAATTATGTTATTTACCACTTATATTAGAATGCCTAAACAATTACGGATTCAGGTTTCTAATTGGTGATATATTATCCCGACAATTGAACAAAGGGTCCTTTTTGCACAATCAATCAAAACAATAATTTAAACAAGAACAGAAGACATATAAATAATAAAGATATAAAAGAACAAGATAAAAACTAATTAGATCTCACAATTCTTGAAGAACCCAAACTTTAATTATCCTTTGGCTAGACTAAAAATTTAGCAAGCCATAAGTTCAGAGAAAAACACTAAAGAAATATAAAATTATATGTCTATGATAATGGATGATTCCAAAATTATCAGCCTCTTCCACTCTTAGTCTATAAATACTAAATATCCTAGCCCTAAAATCTGTTTTCAAAGGAAAGTTCTCTGATTGAGTTTGATTACACTTAAACTTCTTTCCTTTTTCCACCACTTGCCAAAGACAGTAATTGCATATCTTTTCTTTAATAATTAAAATCTTCCACTTACTATCTTTAGATTGATTCAGTCAACTTCAGCTACAAGTGATAGATCTTGACTTGAATTCCAAGATTTCCTCTGATTTTGTGACTTGATCAGAATTTGCAACTTTTAATCCATTTTGTCCATTTTCCTTCATTCACAATACAAAATAGAAAATATAAGTCAAATCCAAAAATTAAGCATATAAAAGAATTTAAATCATTGAAAAATATGACAATTAATATGTATAATATGCAACTTATCAATAATTATAAGAGTTAGAAATTCATGGCATAAGTTGCGGAATAATTCTGTATAAAATGCCTTATGATTAGAATTAAAAATCAAATGTCGTAAATGATTATATGAGCTATCCAAAGAGACTAGAAAATGCTTAAGATGATGTGATGGTGATGTTAGGCTAAGTATTCGGCCAAAAGTTTGTAATGGGCCAAGCTTGTGTAGCAATGACTCAATTTAGATTATAGGCCCACGAGTGGGTTAATATGTGTTAATGAGCTCAATAAGTTAAATCGATTATAGTAAATGCAAGAATTATATTTATTGGGTTAAATTGATGTGATAAATAATTATCTGTAGCTCCGGAGAATATACTGAGAGTGAAATCGGATTGCGGGATCGAGCAGCGTTGGGAAAGCGATTTTGCTCGATGTGATTCTAGGTAAGAAACTTTTGTGAGTAGTTGGAGATACCTGCATGTATTTTTTAGGGTATTTACAGAGACTTAAAAAGTTCGAGGGTTTTAGAAAATGAATAAAATTTATAGAGACTCGATATGGAAAAATTATCATTTTACCCCTATTAAGGGTAAAAATTGGAAAATTAGGAAAGGGTAAATAAAGTATAAAAAACTTGTTTTTATGTGTTTTTACTACTGTTCAGCAGAGGAATAGATAGATTGGCAAGTGATTTCGTGAAATACATAAAATAGCATAATTATGGTGCTGATTTTACTGATTTGAAATCATCCCTTTTAAAAGAATCATCTATCGGGTTATGTGAAAACAAATCGTGCTGGAGCATTGCTCGCACTTGATTTCATATGTTTTCTATGTAAATTAGTATTGGAGTATGACTCGTACTAGATTTCCATAACATGCATGACAGAGTACTGGAGCGTTGCTCGTACTCACTTTTATGTGATTTATGCATGATAGAGTGCTGGAGTAATTGCTTGTACTTAGTTTTACATGGGTTTTAGATTGCATAATACTAGAGCGTTACTTGTACTTGATTTTAATGAGTTTTTTGTGCATAGCATAGTACTGCAGCGATTGCTTGTACTTGTTTTAAGATGTGAATTATGTATGACCTAGTGCTGGAGTGTTACTCGCACTAGCGGTTGATTTTGTAATATGCATAAGACAGTGTTTGAGCGGGGTGTTGACTGTGTGTCCACTCAAGACGCGCACTGTAGTTTTAATGTGATATAAATAAAATGATTTAAAATTGTGTTGCTTGCCTTGTGTAGAATGAGTGTCACACAGATGAGATGCTCACACGTGGATTTTGAGGCATGGGTTGGTTATCGATGTGGTATAGGGTGGATAAGACATATGAAAGGCACCCCCAGACCATGATGTGGGATAAAACCTATGGCAGACACCCTAAACATAGGATAGATAAGACCTATGGTAGGTACCCCCAGACCGTGATGTGGGATAAGACCTATGACAAGCACCCCAGACCATGTAGGTCTACGGAGTTGTGATGCCCCGGACACCGAGGCCTTTGTAGCCTGGGATCACAGTATAGGATATGGCCATAGTCCAGGTTATTATTGCATATAGTCATCAAGTCTCACATGATTATATCACATGTTTTTTTATGATTTCGGGTAGATCTGAGGGATGGGTCGGAACTTGATTAACATGTTTTAATTGTTGAATGCCATATTTTACATGTTTGAATTTAAACGGCATGATTTACCTTAAAAGCATTATGAGTTTACAAAGATGCAGTGTTTTGCTTGAAATGCTTGTATTTACGAACTCAGCATGATTTCAGTACACGTGAGTAAATATGTACGTATTATATCAGTTTTCCAATTAATACTTTTAATGTGAAATTAAGGAAATAATATTTCAAGGCATGGCATTATTTTCAGTAGATAGTGTGGTTATCTACTTACTTGCCTGATTTCCTTACTAAGCTAGTGAGCTTACCCCTTTTATTTTCCACTTCTCTGCAGAGCATCCACAGTAGATAATATACGGCTGAGGACTTGTATTCCTTGTATCCGTTGTATTCCCATCAATCGAAAGATATACACATTACGTACGATTTTGTATCTGAACATATAAACAGCATAGTGACGTAAACGAATGTAATATTAGGGATGTGTTTGTATATTAATATAGTGAGCTTGCTTCTTATGTAAAAGAAATTATAGTCAATAGATAGTTTATATTAACATGTATGTATGAGATATATAATGGATGACACGGTAAGTAAGAAAAGTGGAACTAATACCGAATCACAGCTCAACTGTTGGTAAAGAGAAAGGTAAGTAAAAAGCGAAAAATTTGTACTAATTTTTTATAAAATTTGATCGTGACAGAGTGGTATCAGAGTAGAGTTGCTATGATGTGAGTCGGTGTTAGTGGTTAGGAAAGTGTACATCCCAATATTACTGTGTTGTATTTAGATATAAATGTGTATTTCGAGATAGGATTGGACAAATTAATGGTTGTGAATGCAGAAATTGAGCCATTATGGCTAATATCAGCCATCGTAGAGGGGCTAGAGGCAGAGCCAGAGGCCGTAGAGGTAGGCTTGATAGCCGAGATGAGTCTTCATCTGACTTGGTGATGCAGAGTCCTATTGAGGTTCCAGAGAGTACTAAGACACGCTTTATGAGGTCAGAGCATAGTCTGGAGACCATGATGGAGATGTTTACACAAGCTATGCATGGGAGACAGGGACAAGATGCAGGGACTTCTATTGGACAGGTAGCTGCACCTAATACGCTTGTACAGCCTACACAGATGCCACAACCTATAGATACTCCTACACCCTCACTAGTACAAGATACGCCTTCTCCTGTTGCTCCATGACAGGGTAGAAATGGATTGGGGTATGGTTGAGTTGGGTAGATTACGACAATTTTAAGAGTTGAGACCACCATCATTCAGTGGGGTTAAGGACCTAATAGTTGTAGAGGATTGGGTGAGTGAGATGGAGAAGTTGTACAGGTTCTTTAAGTGTACTACGAAGAAGATGGTTGCCTTTGTCGCGTTCATGTTGAAGGGAGTAGCAAAACATTAGTGGAAGTCCACCAGAGTGATATTGAGAGCTCGATACTCTGAGATTAGTTGGAAGATATTTCTAGATGCCTTCAAGAGGTAATATGTTCCTGGTATAATGCAGCGAAAACTGTAGATGGACTTTTTGGGGTTGAGCCAGGGGAGTTAGTCAGTGGACGAGTATGAGATGAGATTATATCCCTGGGAGGGTATGTAAGGCCTGTACTTTTATATGTATCCCATATGATTCTATGATGTACACACTTCTTACATCTTATATGAATCATAAAAGATGTAAGGCCCTTGAATTCTATATACCCTTTATGATTCCATGTTGTACACACAAGTTACATAATATATGAATCATAAGAAATGGACATTTTTATGCTCTATGTGTGAATAGAATGCAAAATGATTAGTGAAACATTTAAATGCAATCTTTCCATTGAAATTCTGGAAAAATTAGCAATTGGAATCCTGCAGATGAATGCCAAATCGATCTTCTTACACGACAGGATCAATCTTGTAATTCTAGAATGAAATCACAAGGTTTTTCTAGCCATGCAGATCAATCTCAATTTGAAGCTGCCTAGAAAGGATTGATCCCTTCCCAAAAACAGATCGATCTCGAATGGTTTCTGCCTAGAAAGGATCGATCCCTTCCCAAGAGTAGATCGATCTCACAGTTTACTTACTGAATCCTTATGCAGTTCAACCAAAGGAGGATCGATCTCTCACCATTGGAGATCGATCTCACCATTACCCAATTCTATTAAAGCCCGACAGCCAAGTCTTCTTCCCCAAATAGCAAATACCTCTTCATTATAGCAAAGTGAACAAGTTTTCTCACTCTAAAATATCATCACCTTTCAAACAGATTTGAGAAAGGTTACTTTTAGCAAAGTTGTTCCTTGTGATGAGGAGAACAACATAGTAAAAAAAAATTGGTAGTTGAATTTTTGGATTGAGGGAGCAAAGTGTTTCCCCAATTTCGACCAAAAGAGAAAAGTCAACCTAGGTGAGTTTTCAATAAACCAACTTCAATTATGTTAAATACGCCAACTTCAATTATGTTAATCTAGACATTTTTATGAGTTGATTGGTGTATGTATTGTTGGCTGAAACATCATTGAGCATGCTTAATCATCCATGACCGAATATGGGTTTAATGTGAGAAAGTGAGAGAAAGTTGATTTTGCATGGATTTAATGATGATTTAAACATGTATTGATGTTATTAAGCATGTATACATGATTCTAAGATGGTTTTGTGAAACCAATATGTTGGAATAGATGATGATTTAAAGTAGGTATAAGAGGTGTATAATGAAATGCCTTAGTGAAGGAAAGTGATGAACTTAAGGCAAGCACACCAAGTTTTTGCTGAAATGCCCATGAGGGCTAGGCAACCATGGTGTCGACCATGGCTAGGCGTGGCGTACCATGCGTGACCGAATGGTCAAGTGGGCCAAGCATTGAGTTTCGACTCAATAAGCATTGTGGGCCTAAGGTTGGCCCAATATGAATCAGTAGGCTTGATAGGCCCAATAGAATCTCGAGAAATGAATAGTATAATCGAAATGGACTTAAGAGAAAGTAAGCCCCAATAAGATGTAACGAGGCCCAATAGGTGTAAACGTGCTCAATACATTGATTTAAATTTAATTCAAATGAGAATTAAGTATATTAAATTATACTAATGCGATTAGTAAATATTTGTAGCTCATGGAGATATATTTAGAGTCATTTAGACCGGATCACGAGCAGTGGAAATCAAAGAAAAGTGACTCCTGCATGCTTCGAGCTAAGGGACTTATGCTAGCTCTTAGAGATAGCTACATAGTAAAATTTTGATATTACAGGGCACAAAATTTTACAAAGAGACTGTATGTGAATTGTTAATTTTTACACCGAGAAGTGGTAAATTACGAAAATACCCTAGCTATGGTAAAAAACGAAAATGCCCGAAACGGCATATCTTGATTATTTTGCCCTGAAAATGTTGTTTTGAGATAGAGTAATGATAGACTGGCTCCCGAGTTAGCTATTTACCATAAAATGCATATCTTATTAAGTTAAAAGCATTTAATAAGTGATTAAAGGGAAATTGCCCTCTCACTCATACTTTATGAATTTTCTAAGTGAATTCAATCAGGGATACCGTTTGCACCTGAATGGAGCCGTCTATCGAATTTTTGTATGAACTTGTGTTGGAGCCAATGTGGTAACAGTAGATTTACCTACCTTGCTCGCACATTATTTTAAAAGGATTCTGAGAAAGCAAATGGTGCTAGAGTGAATGTAAGTTGTGTGGTACACTAGAGAGCTCACACTGGATTTTAAAATCATGTTAGAGCCATCGAGTACTGCTAAGTGTCTTTACTCTGACTATGCTCGCATGTAATTTTCCAAACTTAATGTGTTTTAATTGAAACCGTCTTAGAACCCTCAGGTATTGCTATGTAATCTTACGATGAGTTGCTCATACGTGGTTTTATGAGTTTTACTATGTAATGAGTAAAATCATGCTGGAGTCGTCGTGTATTGCTAGGTGTTCTTACACAGACCTGCTCGCATGTGATTTTGAGACAATGGAAATGGGTGTTAGTGATACTGAGACGGTAGACCTCGAGATTACACGGTCCCCTCAACTATATCACAATATATGAGGTCCAAGGAGCACGCTGTACCGTGAGTATTAGCCACAGAGTATGATATGGCGTGATATCTTAGTGATCTTAGTGAGCTGAAGGGATGGTTTATCCGCCTCCCCAAGCATGGGATTCTCGCACACCTGATCTGTGATTATCTAGAATCCAGTGACAATGGCCATACGTGCCTTGTTGTATGATATGATATCCCATCCTAGTCTCATGTATATTGATGTGCTAAGGGTAAAATGTCTTCTAAGCATGTGCTATGTGATTTGAAATGAGTATGCATATATCCATCTAGCGAATTAATGGTTTTGCATAGATGGAAGTTGTTTTAAATGAATGCATAGGTTTTATAAGGGAAATAAATGTATGTTTTAAGCATTGTAAATAGTGTAGTTATCTACCTACTTTCATATTTTCCTTACTGAGCGTGTTAGCTCACCCCCTTATTTCCTCCTCTACAGATTCTGCGCAGTAGTGAGTCCACTGCAATTACTCTTGCTACCGTGTTCTCCAGTCTTCCAGCGGGGTAGAGGTATACACTTATGAAAATTTTGTATCTGTAAAATAGTGCACAATAAAGCTATCTTTTGTATACGAGGGATGTATATAATAGAAACTGATGTAAACGCTTCCATATAAATAAAAGTACATTTTCTATTCCATTTAATGAAATTGAATTATAAAATGGATGAGATATGGTGATGGTTATTGACTCACAGCCCAACTGTTGGTAGTAAGGTAAGTCATGGAAATAGGTCGTGATAGAGATGGTATCAGAGCGAAGTTGGTTTGATGTGAGTCAATATCCGTAGTTAAGAAATTATACATCCCCATAGTACTGTGCATTATTTGGATACAATTGTGTATATGAGATGGAAATTTGACTGAAACACTTGTTGTTGTGTATGCAAGATGTCGGATAGACGATGCAGTGGTAGAGGAGAGAGTTCGCGCTCTCAGGGGTGTAGAGATGAGCTCGAGAGGCGCAGTGGGCCTAGTTCTAGTAGAGATCCATTGATCTTAGTGATGTCGCTGAGGCACGCATAGCGCGGCTAGAGCGCAGTCTAGACACTATCATGGAGTTATTTACACAAGCGATGACCAGATTATAGGGTAGATAGGAAAACCCTACTGGTCAGGTAGCTGCACTTGAGAGACCTAAGCCTGCGCAGCCTGCACTGAGACCTCAGGCTGTAGAGGTAGAGATTCTTACACCCCCTCCAGTTCAGCATCCTGTAGCTCCATAGCAGGTTGGTGGTGAAGGGGTTTATGAGTGTGACCTGGACAGATTGAGATAGTTCAGGAAGTTTAGACCACCTTCATTTAGTGGGGTGAAGAACCCAGTGTTAGCAGAGCATTAGAATCGTAGTATGGAGAAGTTTTACAAATTTTTCCATTGCTCTGCCACAAAGAAGGTCACCTTTGCGGCTTTTGTATTAGAGGGTGAGGCCGAGTATTGGTGGATAGCCACACAGTGGATTCTGAGTGCTCGACACCCGGTCGTGACTTGGGATATATTTCTGGATGTCTTTAGGAGGCAGTACATTCCCACCACTGCTTAGTAGAAGATGCAGATGGAGTTTATGACTTTGAATCAGGGGACCCGATCAGTTAATGAGTATGAGTCTGGATTTACATCCCTGTAGAGGTATGACACAATTACCATGAGCAGTGAGGATATGAAGGTTTAAAAGTTTTTTGAGGGGTTGAGACCTTTGATCAGAGCTCGGTTGGCCCCATTGAACATTACCACTTATGACGAGGCAGTACGCATAGCTCAGCTATGTGAGCAGGATTATGAGTTGCATGTCTCGAAATTAGGTAGGAGTGGTAAGGGCAGAGATAGAGATCAGAAGAGGTCAATTAAGGATAGAGGGTCTATGAAGGGTCGAAGATTATTTGGGAAGCGGCCCAAGATTGAGGAGGTACGGGAGAGGCCTGCGAAGCCTCTAGCTTATCCAGTTTTACCTCCAGCATCGAGGGGTATAGTTATTGGTGGACCTCGACCTACCACCGAGCAGTACAAGATGTGTGGTAGATATCACAGGAGTAGGCCATGCTATTTGTTGATAAGGTCATGTTATAGATGCAGCAAACCAGGGCATATAGCTCGTGACTGCCTGAAGTTGGTTGATACAGCCCTAAAAAAGGGCAAAAGGCTAGAGAAGGCCACGGTTGAGACACCTGCTTCGAAGAGGAAAGCCACGACTAAGGAGAAGGGGAAGCCAGCTGTTGGTCGAGGGTGAGTGTTTGCGGTGGACCAGGCATCTATCGAAGCTTCCACAGATGTGATTCGAGGTAACTTCATAGTCTTTGATTTTAAAGCATTAGTGTTAATAGATCCTGGTGCCACGCATTCATTTATATCGCCTTCATTTGCATGTAAATTGTTTGAACATGTGAAACCGGTACATTTAGGTAGGGTGTTGCTTATAAGCACTTAAGTTAGAGATAACGTAGTGACTGAGTATGTATGTAATGGTTGTAAGTTAAAAGTAGGGGAAAATGATATGTTGGCCAATCTTATTCTGTTAGACATGAAGGATTTTAATGTAATACTAGGAATGGGTTGGTTGGCTGCAAATCATGCTGTTTTAGATGTTATGCTAAGACAGTCATGTTTTCCACCCCTGAAAAGTATGTTATAAGATTTGAAAAGTAATGAAAGAAGTAGTAAGTTATTTCCAAGGATGGATGATTTTACTAACAAATTTAATAATAATATGTTGAAGGTTTTATCACATATGTGGTTGATTTGGATAAGGCTCACTCGGATTTAGTTGACATCCCAGTGGTTAGAGAGTTCCCTGATGTCTTTTCGGATGATTTACTAGGGTTGCCACTAGATAGAGAGATGGAGTTCTATATTGATTTGGTGCCTGGTACTGAACCGATATCCAAACCACCGTATAGAATGGCTCCGATTGAGTTAAAGGAGCTAAAAAGACAGTTGCATGAGTTATTGGATAATGGGTTCATCAGACCGAGTGTGTCACCTTGGAGAGCACCAATTTTGTTTATGAAGAAAAAGGATGGGAGCCTCCGACTCTGTATAGATTATCGGTTGTTGAACAAGGCTACCATTAAGAATAAGTATCCCCTTCCACAGATTGATGATCTATTGGATCAGTTGCAGGGAGCACAGATATTTTTTAAGATTGATTTGAGGTCTGGGTATCATCAGTTGAGGATTCGGAGTGGAGATGTGCCCTAGACAGCGTTTTGGACCCGTTATGGCCATTATGAGTTCTTGGTTATGCCATTTGGGTTAACGAATGCTCCTGCAGCATTTATGGCTTTGATGAATAATGTGTTTAAGCCATACCTGGACAGATCCATGATTGTCTTTATAGATGACATCTTGGTGTACTCGAGGTCTAGGGAAGAGCATGAGCAACACTTGATAACAGTGTTACAGACCCTTCGAGATCAAGAGTTGTATGCTAACCTCAATAAGTGTGATTTCTGGCTGAGTGAGATATCATTTCTAGGTCATGTAGTCTCGATAGGCGGGAGTGTCAGTGGATCTGTCCAAGATAGAGGCTGTGGTACAGTGGGAGAGACCTAAGACGGTTATAGAGATCGTAGTTTCTGGGTTAGACAGGTTATTATCAATGATTTGTGGAGGGATTCTCTAAGCTGACTGCTCTATTGACACGCCTTACTCGAAAGAATGTGGCATTTGAGTGGGATGATCAGTGTGAACGTAGTTTCCATGAGCTGAGGCATCGACTGACCACAGTACCTATTCTCACTATACCCACAAGCTCAAGCAGTTTTTTAGTGTATACAGATGCCTCAAGATAGGGATTGGGCTGTGTGTTGATGCAAGACAAGATGGTAGTCGCTTATGGTTCTAGACAGCTTAAGAACCATGAGAGGAACTACCCAACCCACGATCTAGAGTTGGCAGCTATGGTATTTGCATTGAAGATATGGTGCCACTACTTGTATGGTGAGAAATTTCAGGTGTTTACAGATCATAAGAGCCTCAGATATCTGTTTTCATAGAAAGAATTGAATATGAGGCAAAGACGATGGATAGAGCTTCTGAAAGATTAAGATTGCAAGATATTGTACCATCCGGGAATGGCTAATATTGTGGTTGATGCCCTGAGTAGGAAGAGCCTCAGAGTGGTATCGTACATAATGGTCAATGAACATAAGCGGCTCGAGCAGTTTGCTCACCTCAGTTTGGATATAGACCCTCTTGATGTTGATAGTGACTGTGTGATGGCAAGCTTGCGAGTGGAGTCAGATTTGATTGACCGGACATGAAAGGCTCAACATGCCAATCCGCTGTGTGATGATCGTGGAAGTCAGATTCAGAGGGGTGATGTGGCCAATTTCTCAATGAACGGTGATGGCTTACTGAGGTTTAGAGGCAGGATTTGCATTCCTGGTGACCCAGAGCTGAAGGGGTTGAGTTTGATGGAAGCTCATTCATCGAGATATACATTGCATCTAGGGAGCAACAAGATGTATCAGAATCTTCGAAGAGTGTATTGGTGGTTAGGGATGAAGAAGGATATTGCAGAGTTTGTGGTGAAGTGTCTCGTATGTCAGTAGGTGAAGGTAGAGCATCAGAAGCCTACAGGGTTGTTGCGGCCTCTACCGATACCGACTTGGAAATGAGAGCATGTCACCATGGATTTCATTATGGGATTGCCAAGGACTAGGAGCAACCATGATGATATCTGGGTAGTGGTAGACAGATTGATGAAGTTTGCCCACTTTCTAGCCATGAAGTCCATAAATACTCTGAGTACTTGGCAGAGTTATACGTACGGGAGATCGTAAGGCTACATGGTGTTCCAATGAGCATCGAACGGATAGGGATTTTCACTTCACTTCCCACTTCTGGGAACACTTTCGGGAAGCTATTGGAACCCAATTGAGTTTTAGTACTGTTTTCCAACCTTAGACCGATAGTCAGTCAGAGAGAACCATCCAAACATTAGAGGATATGTTGAGAGTGAGTGTTATGGATTTTAGATACTCTTGGGATGATCATCTACCATTAACCGAATTTGCCTACAACAACAGTTATCCCTCAAGTATCGGGATGGCACCGTATGAGGCGTTGTATGGTAAAAGGTGTTGCTCCCTTGTTGGTTAGGAAGAAGTGGGTGATAGGAAAGCTTTTGCTCTCGATTTAGTGCAGCAAGCCTTTGAGGTTGTTCAGTTGATATGTGAGAGATTGAGAACAGCTCAGAGCAGGCAGAAGAGTTATGCTGACACGAGACGGAGGCCATTGGAGTTCCCTATAGGTGATTCAGTGTTCTTGAGAGTTTCTCCCTCGAAAGGGATTATGAGGTTTGGTAAGAAGGATAAGTTGAGCCCTTGGTATATCGGGCCATTTGAGATACTGGAGCGAGTGGGAGATAAGGCCTACAGGCTCTCGTTGCCACTGGAGCTAGTAGGCATTCATAACGTCTTCCACATATCAATGCTTCAGAAGTACCATTCAAATCTGGCCCATGTGATTCGGTAAGAGCCATTGGAGCTCAAAGATGATCTGTCGTATGTAGAGAGACCAATCCAAATATTGGATAGGAAGGAGAAGGTGTTACAGACTAAGACGATTCCGCTTGTTAAGGTTCTCTGGCAGTACCACACTTCAGAGGAGGCTACCTGGGAGTTAGAGAGCTTGATGCAGGAAAAGTACCCCCGACTTTTCTAGGAGTGACTTGGTTCTAATTTGCAAGACCAAATTTGTTGAAGGAGGGGAGGAATGTAAGGCTCCTACTTTTATATGTATTCCTTATGATTCCATGATGTACACACTTGTTACATGTTATATGAATCATAAGAGATGTAAGACCCTTGAATTTTATGTACCCTTTATGATTCCATGCTGTACACACAAGTTACATAGTATGTGAATCGTAAGAAATGGACCTTTTTATGCTCTTTGTGTGAATAGAATGCAAAATTATTAGTGAAGCATTTAAGTGCAATCTTTCCTTTGAAATTCTGGAAAAATTAGCAGTTGGAATCCTGCAGATGAATGCCAAATCGATCTTCTTACATGACATGATCAATCTTGTAATTCCAAAATGAAATCACAAGGGTTTTCTAGGCATGCAGATCAATCTCGATTTGATGCTTCCTAGAAAGGATCGATCCCTTCCCAAAAACAAATCGATCTCGAATGGTTTCTGCCTAGAAAGGATTGATCCCTTCCTAAGAGCAGATCGATCCCACAGTTTACTTACAGAATAATTATGCAGTTCAACTAAAGGAAGATCGATCTCTCGTCATTGGAGATTGATCACACCATTACCCAATTCTATTAAAGCCCGACAGACCAATCTTCCCCAAATAGCAAATACCTCTCTATTATAGCAAAGTGAATAAGTTTTCTCACTCTAAAATATCATCACCCTTCAAACAGATTTGAGAAAGGTTGCCTTTAGCAAAGTTGTTCCTTGTGATAAGGAGAACAACATAGTAAAAAAAAAAAAAAACTGGTAGTTGAATTGCTGGATTGAAGGAGCAAAGTGTTTCCTCAATTTCAACCAAAACAGAAAAGTCAAGCTAGGTGAGTTTTCAGAACATCAACTTCAATTTTGTTAATCTAGACATTTTTATGAGCTGAAACATCCTTGAGCATCCTTAATCATCTCTGACCGAATATGGGTTTAATGTGAGAAAGTGAAAGAAAGTTGATTTTGCATGGATTTAATGATGATTTAAACATTTATTGATGTTATTAAGCATGTATACATGATTCTAAGATGGTTTTGTGAAACCAATATGTTGGAATAGATGATGATTTAAAGTAGGCATAAGAGGTGTATGATGAAATGTCTTAGTGAAGGAAACTGATGAACTTAAGGCAAGCACACCAAGTGTTTGCCGAAACACCCATGAGGGCTAGGCAACCATGGTGTCGACCATGGGTAGGCGTGGTGCACCATGCGTGACTGAATGGTCAAGTGGGCCAAGCGTTGAGTATTCGACTCAATAAGGCATTGTGGGCCTAAGGCCGACCCAATTTGAATAGGCTTGATGGGCCCAATAGATTTTCAAGAAATGAATCGTACAATCGAAGTGGACTTAAGAGAAAGTAAGGCGCAATAAGATGTAACGAGGCCCAATAGGTGTAAACGGGCCCAATACATTTATTTGAATTTAATTCAAGTGAGAATTAATATATTAAATTATACTGATGTGATTAGTAAGGTCTCTAGAAAGTCCATTTTATAAAATATTTGAGAGATCAAAAAAAGCACAGATGCTTTATTTATCCCCAAGTCGAGATGAATATTATATGGTAGCGACAGGAAATTCTTTGGCCTTGAATCAGGGTATTCAGGAAGAACGGGTTGTTCCGGCTCGATACCGCCAAGAATTCCTGACTATTGCATGGGAACAGGTTCATCTTCAAAGTATTTTTCCTTTTCAATATTTTTCTATTGAAGCTTCCCTCATTCCTTTTATCGAGCATAATGACGCGAATCGGGCTTTAATGAGTTCTAATATGCAATGCCAAGCAGTTTCGCTTTCTCGTTCCGAGAAGTGCATTGTTGGAACTGGGTAGGAATGCCAAGTGGCTCTAGATTCAAGGGTTCCCGCTATAGCGGATCACGAGGGAAAGATCATTTCTACCGATACTGACAAGATTATTTTATCGGGTAATGGAGATAATCTAAGCATTCGATTAGTTATGTATCAGTGTTCTAACAAAAATACTTGTATGCATCAAACTACCCAGGTTCAACGGGGTAAATGCATTAAAAAGGGATAAATCTTAGCGGATGGTGCCGCTACGGTTGGTGGCGAACTTGCTTTGGAAAAAAACGTATTAGTAGTTTATATGTCATGGGAAGGTTACAATTTTGAGGATGCGGTGCTCATTAGCGGTGCAGCTCATGGAGATATATTTAGAGTCGTTTAGATCGGATCACGAGCAGTGGAAATAAAAGGAAAGTGACTCCTGCATGATTCGAGGTAAGGGACTTATGCTAGCTCTTAGAGATAGCTACATAGTAAAATTTTGATATTACAGGGCACAAAATTTTACAAAGAGTCTGTATGTGAATTGTAAATTTTTACACTAAGAAGGGTAAATTACGAAAATACCTTAGCTATAGCTAAAAACGAAAATGCCCGAAACAACATGTCTTGGTCATTTTGCCCTGAAAATGTTGTTTTGAGATAGAGTAATGATAGATTGGCTCTTGATTTAGCTATTTACCATAAAATGCATATCTTATTAAGTTAAAAGCATTTAACGAGTGATTGAAGGGAAATTACCCTCCCACTCATACTTTATGAATTTTCGAAGTGAATTCGGTCAGGGATATCATTTGCACCTGAATGGAGCCATCTATTAAATTTTTATATGAACTTGTGCTGGAGCCAACGTGGTAACAGTAGATTTACTAGCCTTGCTTGCACATTGTTTTAAGAGGTTTTTGAGAAAGCAAACGGTGCTAGAGCTGAGTGTAAACTGTGTGGTACACTAGAGAGCTCGTACTGGATTTTGAAATCATGTTGGAGCCATCGAGTACTGCTAAGTGTCTTTACTCTGACTATGCTCTCATGTAATTTTGTAAACTTAATGTGATTTTAAGTGAAATCGTGCTAGAGCCCTCAGGTATTGCTATGTGATCTTACGCTGAGTTACTCGCACGTGGTTTTATGAGTTTTACTATGTGATGAGTAAAATCATGCTGGAGCCGTCGTGTATTGTTAGGTGTTCTTGCATAGACCTGCTCATACGTGATTTTGAGACAATAGAAATGGGTGATAGTGATATTGAGACGGTAGACCTCGAGATTACTCAGTCCCTTCAGCTATATCACAATATATGAGGGTCCACGGAGCACGTTGTACCTTGAGTGTTAGCCATAGAGTACGATGTATCGTGATATCTTAGTTATCTTAGTGAGCTGAAGGAATGGTTGACCCGCCTCCCCAAGTATGGGATTCTCGCACACCTGATCCGTGATTGCCTGGAATCCAGTGACTATGGCCATAGGTCCCCTATTATATGATATGATATCTCATCCTAGTCTCATGTATATTAATGTGCTAAAGGTAAAGTGTTTTCTAAGTGTGTGCTATGTGATTTGAAATGAGTATGAATATATCCATCTAGCGAATTAATGGTTTCGCATATATTGAAGTTGTTTTAAATGAATGCATAGGTTTTATAAGGGAAATAAATGTATGTTTTAAGCATTGTAGATAGTGTAGTTATCTATCTGCTTTCATTTTATTTTACTGAGCGTGTTAGCTCACCCCCTTATTTCCTCCTCTACAGATTCTGCGCAATAGTGAGTCAACTGCAGTTGCTCCTGCTACCATGTTCTCCAGTCCTCCAGCGATGTAGAGGTATACACTTATGAAAACTTTGTATCTATAAAATAGTGCATAGTAAAGCTATCTTTTGTATACGAGGGATGTATATAATAGAAACTGATGTAAACGCTTCCGTATAAATAAAAGTACAGTTTCTATTCCATTTAATGAAATTGAATTATAAAATGGATGAGATATGGTGATGGATATTGACTCACAGCCCAACTGTTGGTAGTAAGGTAAGTCGTGGAAATGAGTCGTGACAAGGTATGACCCCGATACTACGCGTAGTGAGATAAGGAAGGTCTGCAGATTTGTAAATGGACTGAGACCGACACTACAGTCTAGATTGGTCTCACTGGATATTTCTACATAATGAAGGCAGTGCGCAGGGTGCAACTCTGTGAGTAGGATTATGAGAGGAATGCCTCTGAGTTTGGAAAGTTAGTTGGAGCCGAGATAGAGATAGGAAGAGGCCAGTTAGAGATAGAGGTTTCAGTTATCGAGTAGGGAGAAGACTCTTCAGTAAGAGACCACAGATTTATGAGGTACAAGAGAGTCCTATTAGATCTCCTGTATATTCGGCCATAGCTCCAGCTAGAGGTAATATTATTAGAGGACAAAGGCCTACTACTGAGCAGTGCAGTAGATGTGGTAGATATCATGGCAATAAACCTTGTCGATGACTCTTGTAGTTTGTTTTTGTTGTGGGAAACCAGAGCATATTGCCAGAGCTTGTCCAGAGTGGATTGAGCTTACCCCACAAAAGGGCAAGGAGCCAGAGAGAGCACTAGTTGATACATCCGCTTCGAGAAGGAGAGCGAGAGCAGAAGAGAAGGGGAAGCCGGTGATTGGTCGAAAGCGAGTACATGATTTGGACCAGGGCACAGTTGATGCTTCATTAGATGTGATTAAACGTAACATCATGATTTTTTATCTTGAAGCATATGTTTTATTTGATCATGGTGCCACGCATTCCTATGTATCGCCTTCATTTGCATGTAAGTTAGCGAAACATGTAGAGCGTACACCTTTAAGTAGGATGATGTTGACTAGTACACCTATGGATAAGAGTCAGCTAGTTAAGTATGTGTTTAATGACTGTAAGTTAAGAGTAGGGGAAAAAGATATGATAACCAATCTAATATTGCTGAATATGAATGATTTTAAGGTAAATCAATTCATTCCTAAATTGGTTAGCTACAAACCATGTTGTTTTAGATGATTATGCTAAGACGGTTATGTTTCCTACCCTTGAAAAAAAAATTATTGTTTAGTTTATTGAAACGAAATGAAAGATGTAGTTGCAGTACTTAGTAAAATGATTTACTATGCTGACTAAGAAATCAATAATGTTGAAGGTTTCATTGCGTACGTGGTTGATACGGATATGGCTCATCTGGAGTTGGTAGATATCCCTGTGGTTAGGGAGTTCACAAATGTTTTTTCAGATGAATTGCTAGGGTTACCACCAGACAGATAGATGGAGTTCTATATAGATTTAGTGCCTGGTAATGAACCTATTTCGAAACCACCGTATCGCATGGCCTTAGTTGAGTTGGAGGAGTTCAAGAAATAGTTGCAGGAACTGTTGGATAGGGAGTTTATCAGATCGAGTGTTTCACCTTGGGGAGCACCGATTTTGTTTGTGAAAGAGAAGGATGAAAGTCTCTAATTGAGTATAGATTACAAATTGTTGAATAAGGCTATCATCAAGAATAGATATCCCATTCCGCGTATTGATGACTTGTTGGATCAGCTTCGGGGAGCGCTAGTCTTTTCTAAGATTGATCTGAGGTCTGGGTACCATCAGTTGAGAGTTTGGAGTGGTGATGTTCCCAAGATAGCATTTTGGACCCGATATGGCCATTATGAGTTCTTAATTATGCCATTCGGATTGACAAACGCTCCCGTAACTTTTATGGCTTTGATGAACGATGTGTTCAAGCTATACTTAGATCAATTTGTTATTGTCTTTATCGATGACATTTTGGTGTATTCGAGAGGATGAGCATGAGTAATACCTGAGGATTGTATTACAGACTCTCCGAGAGAAGGAGTTGTATGCTAAACTCAATAAGTTTAACTTCTGGTTAGCACAGATTTCATTTTTAGGACACGTGTCGAAGGATGGTGTATCAATAGCTCCATCCAAGACTGAGGCTATTGTTCAGTGGGAACAGTCGAGGACAGTTACCGAGATCAGGAGTTTTCTGGGTTTAGTTGGATATTTTCGAAGATTTGTTGAAGGATTTTCGAAGTTAGCTGCTCTGTTGACACGTCTCACTCGGAAGAATGTGGCATCCGTGTGGGACGATGATTGTGAAAGGAGTTTTTAAGAGCTAAAACGTCGATTGACTACCGCTCTGATTCTCACTATTCCTACTAGCTCATGAGGTTTTTTTCTGTATATACCGATGCTTCGCATCAGGGGCTGGGCTGTGTATTGATGCAGGATGGGAAGGTAGTTGCATATAGATCCAGACAACTGAAAGACCATGAGAAAAACTATCTAGCCCATTATTCAGAATTAGCAGCAGCAATGTTTGTGTTGAAGCTATGGTGCCACTACTTGTACGGTGAGAAGTTTCAGATTTATATTGACCACAAGAGCCTCAAGTATCTGTTCTCATAGAAGAAGCTGAACATGAGACAGAGAAGATGGCTAGAGCTTTTGAAGGACTACGACTGTGAGATACTTTATCATCTGGGTAAGGCTAATGTTGTAGCTGATGCTTTGAGCAGGAAGAGTCTTAGGATGGTATCGTATATGATGGTTAAGGAACATGTGCTGTTAGAGCAGTTTGCTACCCTCAGTTTGGGTGTTGTGCCTTCTGACATGGATACGGACTGTATGATAGCTGGCCTATGGTTGGAACTCGACCTGTTGGACAAGATCAGATAGGCTTAGCAGAGTGATATGTATTGCATTTATATGACTGGTCAAATACAGAGGGGCACAGTGACTGATTTGAGTTAAGTTCTAGTGGACTACTGAGGTTCAGAGGTAGACTGTGCATTCACGAGGACCCAGAGCTCAGGAGATTGATTTTATCAGGAGCTCATTCTTCGAGTACATATTACATCCGGAGAGTAATAAGATGTATCAGAACCTCCGAAAGGTGTACTGATGGTTAGGTATGAAGAAGGATGTGGTAGAGTTTATGGCAAGATGTATGGTTTGTCAACAGGTGAAGGTAGAGCACCAGAAGCCTATAGGGTTATTGCAGCCTCTACCTATACTGACATGGAAATGGGAGCATATCACCATGGATTTCATGATGGGTTTATCGAGGAACCTCATGTAATGCCCGTAATTTTTCACGTATTTATTTTTATGAAGATATAATGTATATGTACGTTGTTACAAAAATAGATTGAGAAGCTATGATGTATGTATATGTATTGTTACATGAGTATAAATGATAGGAGGATGTAAGGATTTTGGAGATTTAATGAAAAGATCCATGATTCTAAGTTGTGTGCACAAGTTTCATTAACTATGAACTATGTGGAATGGATGCTATTGTGTGTTAATTGTGCATGGAATGCAAATTGAGGTATGCAACAAATGTGGATGATTGTACATTGAAAAATTTGCACAAAACTGTAGAAAATGAGGGTAAAGGGGATGAGAGATTAATCTCATATGAAGCAGAGATCGATCACCCCTCATGAAATGCCCAGAAATTATCGAATGGAACTAGGTAGATCGATCTCATGAGAAGCCACATCTATCTCCTTAACTCTCTGCCAGGAACAGATCGATCTCATTAAGGTTCTGTAAGAAGAAGATCAATCTCTGACAAGAAGCAGATCGATCTCCAAGAAGAAATTTGCTTGCAAACAAATCAGTCTTATCATGGAAGAAGATCGATTTGGTAGTGGTTGCGTTTGGTAAAAAAGACTACCAAACCATGCAGAGATCGATCTCCTCAAGGGCCAGATCGATCTCATGCCTCTGCGTCTATAAAAAGGGCACGAGATTTAGACTGAAAATCAGATTTTCCTCCCACCAAACCTGCACTTGCCATTTTCTCTCAAAGACCCAAGCTTTCTCACTCTACAAATCACTGCATTCCAGCCAGAATCTGAAGAAGCTCAAGAAGGAAAAGTTATTCCTTCAAGTAAGGAGAACAACATACCCAAAAATCACACATTGGTGTGACCAAGAGAAGGAGTTTTGGCTACCAAAAGTTTGGCTAAGTAAAGGGATAAGCTCTTCAACCTTCAAGCTTTAAATATGGGTTTCTAGACATTTGTGAGTTGAATAATATGTGAAATATTGATAGGAATGATGAAGGTAGTGATGGGTGAGTAATATTAAGAGAGATTTATAAAGAGGAAACTCATGGAAAGGTGATGGAAAGCTTAAGAGATGATAAAATGATAATAGTGGAAGAGTGAAATGTGATTTAAGGATTGGGAAGTATGAATAGATAAATAGAAGACGATGCGTATGTTTAGTAGAGGGAAAGGAAAATAACTTAATGATTTACACGTGTAGATTGAAATACATTGAACACGGTTAAACCGGATCACAAACAGAGCAAACGAGGTGAAGGAAATACGAGCGCGATTCGAGGTAAGGGATTGTATGTTAGCGATAGAGATATTCGTACATATTTTTACTGCGATTTTGATAGTTATGACGTTAGAAATATTATGCTTAGTTGTTGAACCATATGTGAATGGAAATGTGTTATGGTATAATTTGTGAAAACAGGATGTGGGAAGGAAATTAGCCTGACATGCATGTTTTTAATGTTTTTACAACTATACGTTGTTTTGTGATTGAGAAATGATGATGGACAGGTCGCTAGTTTTACATGCTTAGCATAGGACGACATGCTACGTAAATAAACATGTTTTGAGTTTTCAAAAGAGAAAATAGTCACCTATCAGATTTGAGATGTGATTTGGTGCTGGAGCATTAGCCCACACCGATTGTTAATAATTTAGACTATGTTGGAGTTTCACTCGCATACGTTTACACATTTTGATAAACGTGCTGAAGCGTGACTCGCACTTGGTTTTATAATGATAATGTACTGGAGTTTTAGCTCGCACATGTTTCTATGTTTTGACATGTCGTGCTGGAGGTCATCTCGCACGATGGATCTGAGAAAAGTGCAGGAGCATTGCTCGCACCAATTTTTACTGAGTTGAGATGATACAGTGCTAGAAGTTGTTGCTCGCACTGAGAGAAACCGTGCTGGAGCCTTGCAATGACTGTGTGTCACATTGATTTGCTCGCCTGGTATATGAGACATGGTTCAGGATGATAAGTCCATTGAGTTGGTAGATGGACTGGGTCTATGGGCATACATTGAACTGTGTAGTTGTCCGTTGGTATACTATGTATCGTGCTGGGTGCACGTGAGTACGAGTATCGCGTAGATGACACATAGCGTACATTGTACTGTGAGTATATGATATATAAGGAGATGATGTTGATTGAGATGAGCCAGAGGGTAGGACTGACCCATCCCCCTTCAGGCGAAGTGATATCCTGTGCACACCTGATCAGTGAGGCCTGAGATCACTGACTATGGCCATATGTCGTAGATATTAGATTGCCGAAAATTCCCTGTCTCAAAGATAAGAGAAATTGAGAAAAATCAAAAAAGAAAGAGATTTGATGAAAAGAAATATTGTGATTTGATACATCTCTTGATTTAAATATTTGTGATATGATGGCACTGTTTATGACATGTTTTAATTGGAAGATCGTATATGATTTTACATGAAAATGCCTATGAGAGATATATGTTTAAAGGCATTTTCCAGTAATATTTCCTTTTACATTGAAACATGATTTGTTTATGCATGCATGGGCTATGTAGATAGTACAGTATCTACTTGTTAGCATTCTTTTCCTTACTGAACTATGGTTTGCTTATCCCACTATTTTTTTCCCTCTAGATACTGAGAAGTAGGACAGTACGGTGGTCTCGAGACCCCTTTTTGTATTGGACAGTTCCCACCAGTTGCAAAGGTATAGGATTTGTATATACATGAGCATTTTGTATCTATTATAATGTATCGCACAATTATGAATTGAAGTTGTAAACAATTGTATGGGGATGTTATGTAAAGATATTATATTAAACAATTGATTTTGTATATCCACACACACACCTGGGAGTGTGAATTAAAGTTTCAAATATTTCCGCTGTAAATTTATGAAAATTTAGTAATTACATTGACTCACAACCCAACCGTAGTATTGTATGTATGAATAAAGGACACCCGGAAGTGGGATGTGACACCGCAAGAATCACGATGCCATATGGGTGATTGTTGATAGACTGACGAAGTCAGTCCACTTTCTAGCTATGGAGCTACCAATACTCTAAGTTCATTGGCAGAGTTGTATGTACGCGAGGTAGTGAGGTTACTAAGAACTAGGACAGTGCGGTGGTCTAAATTTTCAAATATTTTCGTTGTAAATTTATGGAAATTTAGTAATTACATTAACTCACAACCCAACCGTAGTATTGTATGTATAGATAAAGGGCACCCGGAAGTGGGGTGTGACAGAATAGGTATCAGAGTTTGGTTGGTCTAATGTGAGTTGTTGTTTAGGACTAAGAAACATACATCTTTCAAGTTACTGTACGATATTTAGATACAAATGTGTATACAGAGCTGGTAGTGAATTAAAAGTTTGTTGTAAATGCAGGAAAGTTATCAGGCTTGTGACTTATGCCTGAGAGACACCGCAAGAGGGGAGAGAGCTCGAGAGCTCAAGGGCGGAATGACAGGACTGAGAGGCACAGTAGATCGTCCTCTAGTCATGAGCCCCGATAACAGATAGAGACTTTCGATCCTCGGGTAGCCCGATTAGAGGAAGATATGCATACGATGATGACTATGATGGGTCAGATTATGGCTAGGTTTAAGAGTGTACCTAGTACAGCGGGACAGGCTGCACCGAATCCCTCAGCGTTGCATCGAAACTTGAGAATGTTGCACCTGCACAACTTGAACCGATTAGGCCTCGAGATCCCCATATTCGACCAATACCTCCTCCAGTAGCCCCACGGCAGTATGATGATGATGATTTGGGGTATGGATATGACTGTTATATGGAGAGGTTGAGGCATTTCATAGATTTTAAGCCTCCTTCTTTCAATGGAGTGAAGGATCCAGCAGTGGCGAAGGATTGGATAAGCCATATGGAGAAATTATTTGACTTTTGTAAATGTTCGGCTTACGGAAAGAGTAGCGCTTGCGGCCTTTATACTGAGAGGCGAGGTTAAGCATTGATGGAAGTCCACCAGGCCTATGTTGAGAGCTCAAGGTATGGTAATCACATGGGATATGTTTTTGGGTGTTTTCATATAGCAATACAACCTAGATACCGCTCGACGTAGGTTACAGATAGAATTTTTGAATCTGACTCAAGGGAATCGAACCGTTGATGAGCACGAGTCACGATTCACCTCATTAGGCCGATATGATTTGGACTCTATTAGGAGTGAAGCTATCAGGGTCCGTAGATTTGTTGATGGGTTAAGGCCTTCGATTCGAGCTAAGTTGGCCCCGTTTGATGTCGCTACATATAGAGAGGCTGTGCGACGGGCCCAATTGTGTGAGTAGCACTATAACCTGAGAATTTCAGAGTTCAGTTGGGGTAAGGACAAGGGTATAAGGAAACAGGGAGATGGCAAGAGTGCCAGATTTGGACAAAAAACTATGAGTAAGCGTCAGAGAGAGGTAGATGAGTCATAGAAGAAGACTGCGAGACCTTTTGTACATTCGGAAGGAGGATGTACCCAAGACAGCTTTTCGCACCCGCTACGATCATTACGAATTCCTAGTGATACCTTTTGGGTTAACGAATGCGCTAGCAACTTTTATGGCTCTAATGAATGAGATATTCAAGTCATACTTAGACCAATTCGTAATCATCTTTATTGATGATATATTAGTGTATTCAAGGTCCAAGGAAGATCATGAGCAGCACTTAAGGATTGTACTGCAAATCTCTGAGAGAGAAAGTTGTATGCCAAACTTGGTAAATGTGACTTTTGGTTAGAGCAGATCTCTTTTTTGGGCCATGTTGTATCAAAGGATGGGGTGTCAGTAGATCCGTCCAAGATTGAGGTCGTTGTTCAGTAGGAACAACCTAGGATAGTCACAGAGATCAGGAACTTTTTGGGTTTAGCAGGATGTTACAGGAGATTTATAGAGGGATTTTCTAGACTAGCTACTCTGTTGACATGTTTTAGAGAAAAGATGTGGAGTTTATATGGGATGAAGCATGCGAGAGGAACTTTCAAGAACTCAAGCGCAGATTAACCACCGCGCCAGTTCTTATCATCCTAACAGTTCAGAAAACTACTATGTGTATACGGATGCTTCACATCAAGGACTAGGCTGTGTCCTTTTGCAGAATGGAAGGGTAGTTGCATATGGATCTAGACAACTGAAAGATCATGAGAAGAACTACCCCACTCACGATTTGAAGTTGGCAGTCGTAGTATTTGCATTGAAGATATAGCGCCACTACTTGTATGGTGAGAGATTTCAGATCTTTACGGATCATAAGAGTCTGAAGTATCTATTCTCACAAAATGAGATAAATATGAGACAAAGAAGGTGGTTAGAACTCTTTAAGGATTATGATTGTGAGATTTTGTATCACTCAGGGAAGGCAAATGTGGTTGTCGATGCATTGAGTAGAAAGAGTCTCGGGTTAGTATCACATATGATGGTTAGAGAGCACGAGTTGTTGGAACAATTCACGAACCTCAGTCTAGATATGACCCTACCTGAGATTGGCAGCTATGGGATTATTGCTAGCTCGAGATTAGAACCGAAGGTAATTGAGAGAATCCAGCAAGCTCAGCAAATTAATCAATGGTGTATTGATGTGATTAGCCAAATCCAGAAGGGTAAAGGTACAAAATTTCTATTGAGTTCAGATGGAGTACTAAGGTTCGAGAATAGAGTATGTGTTCCTAAGGATTCAGAGTTGAGGAAGTTGATATTATCAGAGGCTCACTCATCGAGATATACAGTACACCCGGGGAGTAGTAAAATGTATCAGAATCTCCGAAAGGTATATTGGTGGTCTGGAATGAAGAGGGACATAGCTGAGTATGTCGCTAGATGTCTCATTTGTCAGCAAGTAAAAGTTGAACATCAGAAACCAGGTGGATTATTACAACCTCTATCGATACCTATATGGAAGTGGGAGCACGTCACCATGAATTTTGTGATGGGGTTATCGAGAACCCATAAGAACCATGATGCTATATGGGTTATAGTAGATCAGTTAACGAAATCGACACACTTCTTAGCCATGAGATCTATAGATACTTTAAGTGCATTGGCAAACTTGTATGTACGGGAGATAGTGAGATTACATGGAATCCCAGCGAGTGTTGTTTCTGATTGGGATGCTTGCTTCACTTTCCACTTTTTGGGATATTTTCAGGAAGCGATGGGGACTCAGTTGAACTTTAGCACCGCTTTTTATCCTTAGACAGATGGTCAGTCAGAGAGGACGATACAAACCCTGAAAGATATGTTGAGAGCGTGTGTACTAGATTTTAGAGGCTCATGGGATGATCACCTACCATTGATTGAGTTCCTCTACAATAACAGTTATCACTCAATTATTGGTATGGCCCCTTATGAGGCACTATACGGTTGTAGATACCGATCACCCATTGGATGGGAAGAGGTTGGTGACAGATAGTTGCTCACTCCCGTTCTAGTTAAACAAGCCTCTGAGGATGTTTGAATAATATGTGATAGGCTGCGAACAGCTCAAAGTCGACAAAAGATCTATGCTGACAGGAGAAGAAAACCACTTGAGTTTGATGTGGAGGAGTCTGTATTTTTGAAAGTGTCTCCTTCTAAGGGAATAATGACGTTCGGAAAGAAAGGAAAACTAAGCCCTCGTTACATTGGTCCTTTCAAGATTTGGATAGAGTGAGAGATGGAGCATATAAGCTAGCCTTGCCACCTGAGCTAGCGGAAGTCCACAATGTCTTCCATGTTTGTACGCTTCGAAAGTACTATCCAAATCCAACATATGTAATTAGCTATGATCCATTGGAGCTCAAGGAGGACATGTCGTATGTGGAGGAACCAAACCAGATATTGGACGTGAATGATAATGTGTTGCGGAACAAGACAATTCCCTTGGTAAAGGTTCTTTGGCAACATCACACTGTGGAAGAGGCCACATGGGAATTGGAGAGTTTGATGTAGGAGAAGTATCTCGAGTTATTCATGAAATGATTTGTTCCAATTTGGAGGATCAAATTTTCTAAGTGGAGGAGAATGTGAGACCCCGTATAGGTTTAACCTTGTACATATGTAAATGAATTCATGAAGTATTGTAATACACTAGTAATATAAAGCATATGTGAAGAAAAATCCATAAGTTGAATGTACACACTTGTAATAAGAGTTGTGATGTACGTACAAGTTACATTAAGCATGAATATGAAGAAATGGACTTTGATATATAATGAATGTGAGTGGAATGGAATATGAGTAGTGTGGTAAAATGGAAGGGAGATTTGCATGAGTTGTACACTTCCATTTAGTTACCTTTATACACCTTTGGTTATACAAAGGTTTCACACAATTTTTAATGTGTATAAAGTATGAATGAAAGTCATTTCCAAGTCTCAGAGGTGGATGAATGAGAAAATGACCATGACAACAAATTTAAGATGTTTTGAGTGAAGTTACTACAGAAAAACAGTAGGAAAACTGGAAAATATGAGGGTCAGATCGATCTTATAGGATGAGAGATCGATTTGGAAGAGCCAAAATTCTCTTATTTTGAGTTTGAAACAGGACAGATCGATCTCCAAAGGAGCCAGATCGATCTGATAAACATTATGTAAGGAGAATATCGATTCTAAGGTAAGAGGATAGATCTCCTTAACTCTCTGTTTGAGACAGATCGATATCAAGACTAGACGATCGATCTCTTTATGGGTTCTGTAAAGAGCAGATCGATCTCTAAGAGAAAAATTACCCTTCGACAGATCGATCTCATCAAGGGAGAAGATCGATCTGGGAGTGGTTACGTTAGGTAAAAAGGACTACCAACCGTGCAGAGATCGATCTCTACAAGGACCAGATCGATCTCATAAGCCAGCATCTATAAAAAAAAGGCACCGCATTGAGATGAAAACTCAGAACTCTTCCCCCACCAAACCTCACCTGCCATTTTCTCTCAAGACCCAAGCTTTCTCACTCTAGAAATCACCACATTCCGGCTAGCTTTGGAAGAAGCTCAAGAAGGGAAAGTTGTTCCTTGGAGTAAGGAGAACAACATACCCAAAAATCACACATTGATGTGATCAAAAGAAAGAGTTGTGGCTACCATAAGTTTAACTAAGCAAAAGAGTAAGCTCTTCAACCTTCAAGCTTCTAAATATGGTTTTTAGACAATTATGGGTTGAATGAGATGTGAAATATTGTTAGAAATGATGAGTGTAGTGATGAGTGAGTAATATTGAAAGGGATTATAGAGAGAATATCCATGAGAAATGGTGGAAAACTTAAGAGAAGTATAATGAGATTTGTGAGAAAGATGAAATGTGATTTAATGGGTTGAGGAGTACGGATAAATAAATAAATGACAACATGGAGGTTTAGAGGAGGAAAAAGAAAATAACTTGATGATTTATACGTGTAGCTTGAAATACGTGGAACACGGATAACTCGAATCGCAAAAGGAGTAAACGTGATGGAGGAGATATGCATATGATTCGAGGTAAGGGACAGTGTGTTAGCTATAAAAATGTTCGTACGTATTTTACGACAATTTCGTAGATATATCGCTAGAATTAGTACGATACTACAATTCTATGAAATGATATAGAAGCATGACATGTACTATGATATATTTCTATTGAGAAATGGGATGGGATAAGGAAATAGCATGATATGCATGATTTCAATGTTTTCTCAATTTTGTATTGACTTTGTGATCGAGGAATGATAAGGATAGGTCAGCTAGTTTTACATGTTTTAGCATGGAAAGGCACGTTGCATAAATAAACATGTTTTGAGTTTTGAAAGAGAAAGTAGCCACCTATCGGATTTAAGATGTGATTCGGTGCGGAGCATTGGCTCACACCTATGTTATTGGTTTTGACTATGCTGGAGTCTTACTCGCATATGTCTGCATGTTTGATTTACCTTGCTAGAGTGAGACTCGCACGCGGTTTTATAACCATAATGTGCTGAAATTCTAGCTCGCACATGTTTTGAGAAAAGTGCTGGAGCGTTTGCTCGCACTAGTTTTTACTGAGTTTGAAACAAATACTGTGCTAGAAGCAGTTGCTCGCACTGAGGAAAATACTGCGATGGAGCCTTACGATAACTGAGTGTCACGCAGATTTGCTCGCCTGATATATGAGATATGGTTCAGGATGAAAAGTCCATCGGAGTTGGAGTATGGACTTGGGTCCACGATTGTACGCAGTACTGTGTAGTTGTCCGTTGGTATACTATGTACCGTGTTGGGTGAACGTGAGTACGAGTATTGCATAGATGACATATGGCGTACCTTATACCATGAGTATATGAGGAGATGAGGTTGATTGAAATGAGCCGGAGGGTAAGACTGACTCATTCCCCTTCAGGCGAAGTGATGCCGATGTACACCCGATCAGTGAGGCCTGGGATCACTAACTATGGCCATATGCCGTAGATATTTGATTATCGAAAATTCCATGCCTGTCTAAGAGAATCGAGAGATTGAGAACTTAGAAAAGAAAGAGATTTTTGTGTTTTGATAAATCTCTGATCTAAACACTTGCGCCGTGAGAGCACTGTTTTATGAAACATGTTTTAACTGGAAATATCGAATGTTTATCTTACATGAAAATGCCAAATAAGAAATATATGTTTAACTGCATTTTTTGATAATATTTCCATTTATACTGAAAACATGGTTTGGTTTATACATGCATGGGCTATGTAGGTAGTACGAAATCTACCTACTAGCATTCATTTTCTTACTGAGCTGTGGTTTACTCACCCCACTATTTTCCCCCTCCAGATACTGAGAAGTAGGAGAGCGGTGGTCTCTGGATCTCTTTTTGTGTTGGACAGCTCCCACCAATCGTAAAGGTATAAGATTTGTTTACACAAGAGTATTTTATATCTATTATCTTGTATCACACAGTTATACCTTAGAAATGTAACAGTTTTATGGGGATGTTATGTAAAGATATTAATATAAAATTAATCTTGTATATTTACACACCTGAGAGTGTGAATTAAATTTTAAATATTTTTGCTGTAAATTAATGGAGCTTTAGTAATTGCATCGCCTCACAGCCTAACCGTAGTAATGTATGTATGGATGAAAGGGCACCCGGAAGTGGGATGTGACAAATTTGGTATCAGAGCATGGTTGGTTTGATGTGAGTCGATATTTAGGACTAAGAAACATACATCCCCAAGTTACTGTGCGATATTTAGATACAAATGTGTATACGGAGCTGGTGGTAAATAAAACGTTTACTGTAAATGCAGGAAGTTATCAGGATAGTGAGTTATGCCTGAGAGACATCGCAAGAGAGGAGAGAGCTCGAGAGCTCAAAGGCGTAATAACAGGACTGAGAGGCACAGTAGATCGTCCTCTAGTTAAGAGCCCTAGGAACAGATGGAGGTTTTCGATCCTCGGATAGCCCGATTAGAGGAAGACATATGAACTATGATGACCATGATGGGTCAAATTATGACTAGGTTTGAGGGTACACCCGGTACAGCGGGACAGGCTGCTGCACCGAATCCCCCAGCAACTATACTTGAACCTGAGGATATTGTACCTGTACAACTTGAACTGGTTAGGCCACGAGATCCCCATATTCAACCAGTACCTCCTGTTGTAGCCCCACAACAGTATGATGAGGATGATTTAGGATATGGATATGATTGTGATATGGAGAGGTTGAGGCATTTCATGGATTTCAAGCCTTTTTCTTTTAGCGGGGTAAAGGATCCGGCAGTGGCTGAGGACTGGATCAGTCAGATGGAGAAGTTATTCAACTTCTGTAGATGCTTGGCTATAGAGAGAGTAGCGCTTGTGGCCTTTGTACTGAGAGGCGAAGCAGAGCATTGGTGGAAGTCCACCAGGCCTATGTTGAGAGCTCAGGGTATGGCTATCACATGGGATATATTTTTGGGTGCTTTCAGAGAGCAATACATCCCAGATATCGCTTGACATAGGTTACAGATGGAATTTCTGAATCTTACACAAGGGAATCAAACAGTGGATGAGTACGAGTCATGATTCACCTCACTAGGCTGATAAGATCCGGACTCTATCAGGAGTGAAGTAGAAGGGTTTACAGATTTATGGATGGACTGAGGCCTTCGATTCGAGCAAAGTTGGCCCAGTTTGATGTCGTTACGTATAGAGAGGCTGTGCGACAAGTCCAGTTATATGAGCAGGATTATGACCTGTAGATTTTTGAGTTTAGTTGGGGAAAGGACAAGGGTCCGAGGAAAATGGGAGATGGCAAAGGTGCCAAGTTTGGTCGGAGATTTATGAGTAAACGTCGGAGATAGGCTGATGAGTTCCAGAAAAAGGCTGCTAGACCTTTTATGCCTCCGACTCAGACACCAGCTAGGGGCATAGTGATCGATGGACCCCGACCGACTTCTGATTAGTGCAGAGTATGTAGACGACAACATGGTGGTAGACCCTGTCATCTTCAGGGTACACGATGCTTCAGATATGGTAAGTTTGGACATTATGCAAAGGAATGTCCAGAGGCTGTTGAGGTAGTCCCACAAAGGGGAAAGGAGCCAGAGAGAGTTCCTATAGTTACACCTCTTACAAGGAAGAGTGCCACAGTCGAAGAAAAAGGAAAGCAAGTTATGGGTCAAGGTAGGGTGTATGCGATAGACCAGGTATCAGATGATACATCCTCTGAGGTGATAAAAAGGTACAATCTTGATTTATAATTTGGAAGCTATAGCTTTCTTTGATTCTAGTGCTACGTATTCTTTCATATCGCTTGCATGTGCATCAAAGTTAACAGGACTTATAGAACCCACACACTTAGATAGGACTTTGTTAATAAGTACTTCGATGAGAGTTAGCCAATTGGTTGAACAAGTGTATAAGGATTGTAAGGTGAGGGTAGGAGATAAGTGTGCGACAGCCAACTTGATCTTGTTAAATATGTATGACATTGATGTAATCTTGGGAATGGATTGGTTAGCTACCAATCATGCTGTCTTAGATTGCCACACTAAGTCCATTACATTTTCTCTACCCGAAGAATGTGCTGTAAGATTTTAAGAGAAGAAATCAAACCTTGAATTTTATGACAAGTAAAGTACATTGGTATCAAATGAAATGAATGTTGTTTTGAAGGTTTTATTGCTTATGTGGTGGATTTGGACAAAGTACATCCGAATATGGAGAACATTCTAGTGGTTAGAGAATTCCCTGATGTCTTTCCAGACGACCTACTAGGATTGCCATCGGAAAGAGAAATGGAATTTGGTATCGACTTGACACCTGGAACAGAGCCGATATCCAAGTCACCATATAGAATGGCTCCAGTTGAGCTAGAAGAATTAAGGAAGTATTTGCAAGATATGCTAGATAAGGGGTTTATAAGACCGAGCATTTCACCATGGGGAGCTCCGGTATTGTTTGTGAAGAAGAGAGATGGGAGCCTCAGGTTGTGTATCAACTATCAGATGTTGAACAAGGCTACCATCAAGAATAAGTACCCTTTGCCATGCATCGATGATTTATTGGATCAGCTTCAGGGAGCGCAGATCTTTTTCAAGATAGATTTGAGGTTTGGGTATCATCAATTGAAGATTCGAAAGGAGGATGTGCCCAAGATAGCTTTTCGCACCCGCTACGGTCATTACGAATTCCTTGTGATGCCTTTCGGGTTGACGAATGCGTCAGCAGCTTTTATGGCTCTAATGAATGAGATATTCAAGTCATACTTGGACCAGTTCATAATTGTCTTTATTGATGATATATTGGTGTATTCAAGATCTAAGGAAGATCATGAGCACCACTTAAGGATTGTACTGTAAATCCTCCGAGAGAGAAAGTTGTATGCCAAACTTGGTAAATGTGACTTTTGATTAGAGCAGATCTCTTTTTTGGGCCATGTTGTATCAAAGGATGGAGTGTCAGTAGATCCGTCCAAGATTGAGGTCGTTGTTCAGTAGGAATAGCCCAAGACAGTCATAGAGATTAGGAGCTTTCTGGGTATAGCAGGATACTACAGGAGATTTATAGAGGGATTTTCTAGACTAGCTACTCTGTTGACACATTTTACGAGAAAGGATGTGGAGTTTATATTGGATGAAGCATGCGAGAGGAGCTTTCAGAAACTTAAGCACAAATTAACCACCGTGCTAGTTCTAATCATCCCTAACAGTTCAGGAAAATACTCTGTGTATACGAATGCTTCACATCAAGGACTAAGCTGTGTCTTGATGTAGAATGGAAGGGTAGTTGCATATGGATCTGGACAGCTGAAAGATCATGAGAAGAACTACCCCACTCACGATTTGGAGTTGGCGGTCGTAGTATTTGCATTAAAGATATGGCGTCACTACTTGTATGGTGAGAGATTTCAGATCTTTACGGATCATAAGAGTCTTAAGTATGTATTCTCACAGAAAAAGATAAATATGAGACAAAGAAGGTGGTTAGAACTCCTCAAGGATTACGATTGTGAGATTTTGTATCATTCGGGGAAGGCAAATGTGGTTGCCGATGCATTTAGTAGAAAGAGTCTCAGGTTGGTATCACATATAATAGTTAGAGAGCACGAGTTGTTGGAACAATTCAAGAACCTTAGTCTGGATATGACCTTACTTGAGATTGGCAGCTATGGGATTATTGCTAGCTTGAGATAAGAACCGGAGTTGATTGAGAGAATCCGGCAAGCTTAGCAAATTGATCAATGGTGTATTAATGTGATTGGCCAAATCCAGAAAGGTAAGGGTACAGAATTTGTATTGAGTTCAGATGGAGTACTAAGGTTTGAGAATAGAGTATGTGTTCCTAAGGATTCGGAGTTGAGGAAGTTGATATTATCAGAGGCTCACTCATCGAGATATACAGTACACCCGGGGAGTAGTAAAATGTATCAGAATCTCTGGAAGGTGTATTGTGGTCTGGAATGAAGAGGGACATAGCTGAGTATGTCGCTAGATGTCTCATTTGTCAGCAAGTAAAAGTTGAACATCAGAAACTAGGTGGATTATTACAACCTCTATCGATACCTACATGGAAGTGGGAGCACATCTGTCAGACCCGTGTTTTCAATTTTATATGTAGCTTATACCTTATGATTCCTATGTGTACGAAAACTTTATTTCATAGTTGAATCATAAGAAGAGTATTTACTATCATGCAATCGACTATTTAAGAATTTAAAAATGCATATAAGCGACATAACAGCGAGATAAGGGTTAAAGTGATTCCCGAACAAGTACAGGGGTAAAATGGTCAAATGATCGAAATCCAGTATAAATTCGATGAAAAAAATTTCATTAAAAATATGAAATTGAGGACTCTTGATCAAAATTGAAGAAAATATTCAATTTCGAGTCCAATTGATCAAGATATGAATTTATTTAATATTTTTAAAATTTTTACCTCGAAAAATGTGCCCAAAATAGTGAAAAAATATACTGAAAGGTAAAATTGAATTGATAAATTCATTTACGGATTAAATGAATTTAATCAGATATTTTTAGATATTTTTGGGACATTTTTGGGATTTTTATTATTATTTTAAGAAATAAAATAATAATAAAAATATATTATAAATAAAAGAAAAAAGAAAACAAAATCTAAAATTGGAAATTAGAAAACGCAGGGAGAGAGAAAAAATTAGAGAGAAACCGCGTGAAGACCGACGGAGAAGAGAAACCACCGGACCAGCCACCACTGGCGACCCCAGTGGCCAGCGAACGACCGGAAAAGGAAGAGGAAGGCACTGCGACCTCCCAGCCACCGGGACATGCCCCACCGATGTCGAGATCCGACGGATCAAGGGAGAAACTACCGCGGAGAAAAAGAGGAGATCTGACGACCACCGGCGGTACTGGGGTCCGATCGAGGCCATTCGAACGTTTCCCAGGACGAGACGCGTCGAACGACGGTGGAATCGATCGGAGAACTGGACGAACGACGCCGACACGACCAAAGGAAGCCTGAACCGGCCGGTAGTTCAGGGAAGAACCTTCTACGCTGAACCAGACCGGACCGGTTCAGCCCAGGAGAAAATGAGAAAAAGAGAAAAAAGAAAGAAAAAGAAAAAGAAATTTTTTTGGAATTTCATCGGACTTCGGGTAAGTCGATACGAGGTCAAAAGTGATCGATTTGGTTTTCGATAAATTTATTTAAATTATATTTGATCAAAAATTTACCCGGAGTTAAATATACAAAATTGTGCAATTCAACAACAAATTTCGAACGAAAGCCCGATCGAACTTTGATTTGTGTACCATTGCATAATCTCGGGTAAGTAAAGCTCATTTACTATAATTTATGTGATTATTGCGCATTTAAGATTTATTTTACGCATTTCAGATTAAATTTCACATTTAGTGAATTATATTCAAAATTTCGAATTAACTATAGTAAATGATATACAGGCTATCCAAAGAGCTTGGAATAAAGCCCAATGGGTATTGATAGGCCCATTGAGTCGATAGACCCTGATAAAGGGAAATAATACGTGGAAAATAGGCTTAATACAGATTAAGGCCCAATTAAAATATTTAGGCCCGTTTAGAGTAAACGGGCACAATTAAGTGAAATGAATTGTATTAAATGTGTAATACAGTAGGAAAATTATAATTAACCCAGTGAATGGTTAAATGCAACTCCAGAGTCATATTGAGAATTAACCGGACTGCGAGATTTGAGCAGCACAAAGGAAGAGAGGTCACTTGACGTGATCCGAGGTAGGGGACTCTTGCAAGTAGTTAGATATATCTGTGCATATTTTTGTTGGATTTTACATTCATTGAAATTGTTTGAGGGTCAGAGAAAATCAGTAATATTATAGGGACCCGATATGGGTAAATTACGATTTTACCCCTAAATAGGCAAAAAGTCAAATTTTGGGAAAAGTTCCAAAAAGCATGGAAATGATGTTTTGAGTGGTTTTTACTGTTGTGTAGCAGAAGAGTAGGTGGATGGGTTAATGTTTTGAGGTCGATGTAAACTAAGCATACTTAATGGTGCTAATTTGAGTGATTTTAAACATTCTTGTTTTTAAAGAGCCATCTACCGAATTATGTGGAAACAATCGTGCTGGAGCACAGCTTGCATTTGATTTCAGATGTTTTTCACATACATTAGTACTGGAGGTTTACTCGCACTACATTTACTTGACATGCATGATAGAGTACTAGAGCATTGCTCGTACTCAGTTTTATGTGATTTGTGCATGATAGAGTGCTAGAGCGATTAGCTCATACTTGAGTTTTACATGAGATGCATAACATAGTACTGGAGCGTTGCTCGTACTCGATTCTTCATGATTTGTACATGACATAGTACTTGAGTGATTTGCTCGTACTTGATTTGAATGAGAACTATGCATGACCTAGTGCTGGAGGTTTACTCACACTAGTGTTGATATTTTGACATGCATATACAGTGTTTTGAGGTGGAGCGTTGACTGTGAGTCACACTCAAGACGCGCACTGTATTTTACGTGATATATAGACATGTTAGAAAAATCATGACGATTTCCTCTGTGTAGACTGAGTGTCACACTATTGAGATGTTCTCACATGGATTTAGAGACGTGGCATTTATTCCATAGTATATGAGGGCTAAGACCTATGGCAGGCACCCCAACTATGATGTATTTCCATGGTATGAGAGGCTACGATCTATGGCAGGCACCCTGACCATGATGTAGGGTCCACGGGTGTATGTTGTACCGTGCATGTGGCATGGAGTACACTGTACCATGTTTTGTGTTGTGGAGTTGTGGAGGAGAGTGTTGATAGCTGACGGTTGTGATGGACTGACCCCCCTCCCGTTACAGCAGTGATAACCGCACACCGAGTACTATGTTGCCTGGGATTTCACCACATGTTAGGATATGGCCATAGTCTGGAGATATTACATTTAGCCACTGAGTCTCGCATGATATATCACATGTGTTTTATGATACGGGTAGACCTGAGGGATGAGTCGAAACCTGATTGATTTGTTTGTGTTGTGATGAGAAATGCCATATTTATTGTGTTTTGAATGTAAATGACATATTTTATATAAAGGCATTCTTAAATGACTAAATATGCACTGTTTTGCATGAATGCCTCTGATTGATAAATCAGCATGTGTTTAGTACATGGAATTTTAAATCTGTACTATTATAATATATATTTTGAAACATGCTTTTGAATTGAGAGAAGGAAAGGCAAAGCACTATTTCCAGTAGATAGTATGGATATCTACTTGCTTGCCTGATTTCCTTACTAAGCGCGTTGATAGCTCATCCCATTCATTTTCCCCCATCTCTACAGATTCTCGTCAGTAGATCGAGTCGGCCAGGGTATTACATTCCTTTGATCCACTGCCACTCCCATCTAGCGAAAGATATATACAAGCGCACTCTTTTGTATCTGAACAATGCATAAACACAATGATGTACACGGTTTTAATGTTGGGGATGTAAATGTAATGATGTAATTATATTAAGTATATGAATTTACTTATGATATGAATATCATGTATGTATGCTATGTGAAAGAATGGTAAGATATGTATGGATGAGAGGACTGATGCTTATTCATAGCCCAATTGTTGAGGAGAGAAAGGTAAGTAAAAAGTGAAAAATTTATTGTGGTTTTTGGTAAGTCGCGTGTGGGAGGAGGCCGTAACATAATGGTATCAGAGCGTAGTTGGTCTGATGTGACTAGGTATTAGTAATTAGGAAGCGTACATCCCCATATCAGTGTGTTTTGTTCAGTTACATTTGTGTATACAAGATGGGAATCGGGCAAATTAATGTTTGTGAATGTAGGAATCTAGCCTTTTTGGCAATTACCCGCCGTGGTAGAGGGGCGAGAGGCAGGGCTAGAGGCCCTAGAGGTAGGCCTGAGAGCCGAGATGAGTCCTTATTTGACTTGGTGACGTAGAGTCCTATTGAGGTACTAGAGAGTATCGAGGCACACTTCACAAGGATAGAGCGTAGCCTGGAGGCGATAGTAGGGCTGTTGGCACAGACTTTGCCAGTAGACAGAGGCAGGATGCAGAGACTGGGATAGGAGAGGCAGTTGCACCTGATACACTTGCGTAACCTGTACAGAGGCCACAGACTACTGATACTCCTACACCCCCACCAGTTCAGGTTAGTAGTGGATTGGAATATGGGTGTGATTTAGATCGATTGCAATAATTCCAGAAGCTTGGACCTCCATCTTTTCAAGGGGTGAAGGACCCAGCCAATGCTGAGGAGTGGTTTGGCGAGATAGAGAAGTTGTACGACTTCTTTGACTATACGACTTCAAAGAGAGTCGCATTTGCTGCGTTCCTACTGAAGGGAACGGCAAAGCATTGGTAGAAGTCTACTAGGCCGATATTGAGAGCTCGACATGCTGAGATCAGTTGAGAGCTGTTTCTGGATGCCTTCAGGAGGCAGTTTGTTCCTGATACGGTGTAGTGTAGACTGCAGGCCGAGTTTTTAGGATTGAGCCAGGGGAGTCTCACAGTAGATGAGTACGAGACCAAATTTTTGGCCCTGGGGAGATATGATCATGATACCATGTACAGCGAGACCAGGAAGGTCCACAGATTTATTGACGGATTGAGACCGGTGTTGCGGTCTAGATTGGTACCACTGGATATTGGTACATATGATGAGGCAGTGCCCAGAGCGCAACTTTGTGAGCAAGACTACGAGAGGAATACCTTTAAGTTTGGAAAGTTTAGTCAGAGCCGAGATAGAGAGAGGAAGAGGTCGGCTAGAGATAAAGGGTTCAGTTATCGAGGAGGGAGAAGACTTTTTGGTAAGGGACCACAGATAGAGGAGGTATGAGAGCGACCAGTTAGACCTTCTACATACTCGGCCATAGCTCTGACGAAGGGCATTGTGATTGGAGGATCGAGGCCTACTACTGATCAGTGCAGCCGATGTGGTAGACATCATGGAGGTAGACCTTGTCCGTTGAGCTCTGTTGTATGTTTTCGATGTGGGAAACAGGGGCACATTGCTAGAGAGTGCCCAAAGACAATTGTGATTACCCCACAGAAGGGCAGGGAACCTGATAGAGCTCCAGCTGGTACGTCTACTCAGAGAGGTAGAGCGACGGTAGAGGAGAAGGGGAAACAGGTGATAGGTCGAGGGCGAGTACATGCCTTGGACCAGGACGCAGCTGATGCTTCTACGGATGTGATTAGAGGTAACATCCTGATTTATGATTTAGAAGCATATGTTTTAATTGATCCTAGTGCCACGCATTCATTTGTATCGCCATCATTTGCATGTAAGTTAGAAAAACATGTAGAGCATACTCCTTTAAAGATGATGATGTTGATTAGTACACCTATAGATTCTAGTTAGCTAGTTGAGCATGTGTATAACGATTGTAAGTTAAGGGTAGAGGAAAAGGATATGACAGCCAATCTAATATTGCTAAGTATGAGTGACTTTGGTGTAATATTAGGTATGGATTGGTTATCTGCAAACCATGCTGTTTTAGATTATTATGCTAAGACAGTTATGTTTCCTAACCCTACGAAAGTTGTTGTAAAGTTTGATGGGAAAAAATGAAAGAAATAAATATGTTGTTAATAAATAAAAATATTTTGCTGACTATTGAAGGTTTCATTGCGTACGTTGGATACGGATAAGGTACATCTGGAGTTGGTAGATATTCTTGTGGTTAGTGAGTACCCAGATGTTTTCCCGGATGAGTTGTCAGGGTTACCACCAGACAGAGGATAGAGTTCTGTATAGATTTGGTGCCTGGTATTAAGCCTATTTCGAGACCACCGTATCGCATGGCCTTACTTGAGCTAGAGGAGCTCAAGAGACAGTTGCAAGAGCTGTTGGATAGGGGTTTCATTCAACCGAGTGTTTCACTGTGGGGAGCACCAGTTTTGTTTGTAAGGAAGAAGGATGGGAGCCTTCGATTGTGTATAGATTATCGATTGTTGAATAAGGCTACCATCAAGAATAGATATCCCCTTCCACACATTGAAGACTTACTGGATCAGCTTCGGGGAGCACAGGTCTTTTCTAAGATTGATCTGAGGTCTGGGTATCATCAAATGAGAGTCCGGAGTGGAGATGTACCCAAGACAATGTTTAAGACCCGATATGGTCACTATGAGTTCCTAGTTATGCCATTCGGACTAACGAATGCTCCCGCAGCTTTCATGGCTATTATGAACGATGTGTTCAAGCCATATCTAGATCAGTTTGTTATCGTATTCATCGATGACATATTGGTGTATTTGAGATCCGAGGAGGAGCATGAGCAGCACCTCAGGATAGTATTGCAAACTTTACGAGGGCAGCAGTTGTATGCTAAACTTAGTAAGTGTGATTTTTGGTTGACATAGATGTCGTTTCTGGGACATGTAGTGTCGAGGGATGGTGTATCAGTAGATCCATCCAAGATTGAGGTTGTAGTTCAGTGGGAACAGCCGAGGACAGTTATCGAGATCAGGAGTTTTTTGGGTTTAGCAGGGTACTATCGGAGATTCGTTGAGGGATTTTCAAAGTTGGCTGCTCCGTTGACACGTCTCACTCGGAAGAGTGTTGCATTCTTGTGGGATGAGGATTTTGAGAGGAGTTTTCAGGAGCTGAAGAGTCGATTGACCACCGCTCCGATTCTCACTATCCCTACCAGTTTAAGAGGATTTTTAGTATATACCGATGCTTCGCATCAGGGACTGGGCTGTGTGTTGATGCAGGATGGGAGGGTAGTTACTTATGGATCCAGACAGCTGAAAGACCATGAGAAGAACTATCCGACCCATGATTTAGAGTTGGCAGCAGTAGTGTTTGCATTGAAGGTATGGCGCCACTACTTGTATGGCGAGAAGTTTCAGATTTTTACCGACCATAAGAGCCTCAAGTACCTGTTCTCACAGAAGGAGCTGAACATGAGACAGACAAGATGGCTAGAGCTTCTGAAGGATTATGATTGTGAGATACTTTATCATCTAGGTAAGGCTAATGTTGTAGTAGATGCTTTGAGTAGGAAAAGCCTTAGGATGGTATCGTATATGATGGTCAGGGAGCACGAGTTGCTAGAGCAGTTTGCTAGCCTCAGTTTGGGAGTTGTGCCTTCAGACATGGATGCAGATTGTATGATTGCGAGTATACGCTTAGAGCCAGATCTGTTAGACAGGATCAGACAAGCTCAACAGACTGATCCGTATTACATTGATGTGATTGGTCAGATGCAAAGGGGCACAGTGATTGATTTTGAGTTGAGTTCTGATGGACTACTGAGGTTCAGAGGTAGATTATGTGTTCCCAAGGACCCAGAGCTCAAAAGATTGATATTGTCGGAAGCTCATTCATCGAGGTACACGTTGCATCTGAGGAGTGGCAAGATGTATCAGAACCTTCGGAATGTGTATTGGTGGTCAGGTATGAAGAGAGATGTGGCAGATTTTGTGGCGAGATATCTCGTATGTCAGCAGGTGAAGGTAGAGCATCAAAGACCTGCAAGATTGTTGAGCCTCTACCTATACCGACATGGAAATGAGAGCATATCACTATGGATTTCGTGATGGGTTTACCGAAGACCCGGAGGAATCACGATGCTATATGGGTGATCGTTGATAGACTGACGAAGTCAGCCCACTTCCTAGCTATGAGAGCTACCGATACTTTGAGTACGTTGGCAGGGTTGTATGTACGCGAGGTAATGAGGTTGCATGGTGTTCCAGTGAGCATTGTATCAGATAGGGATTTTCGTTTCACTTCCTACTTTTGGGAACATTTTCAGGAAGCCATGGGAACCCAGTTGAGTTTGAGCACCGCTTTCCATCCTCAGACAGATGGTTAGTCAAAGAGGACTATACAGACTCTGGAGGATATGTTGAGAGCGTGTGTGCTAGATTTTAGAGGCTCTAGGGATGACCACTTGCCACTAGCCGAGTTCGCTTACAACAACAGTTATCATTCGAGTACCGGGATGGCATCGTATGAGGCCTTGTATGGCCGTAGATGTTGTTCCCCTATTGGGTGGGAAGAAGTGGGTGACCGAACGATTTTTGCTCCTGATATGGTTACACAGGCTTCTGAGGATGTCCGGTTGATAGTTGAGAGATTGAGGACAGCTCAGAGTCGACAGAAGAGTTATGCTGACAAGAGATGTAGGCCACTTGAGTTCGCAGTTGGTGAGTCCGTGTTTCTGAAGGTTTCTCCTTCCAAGGGTATAGCGAGGTTTAGGAAGAGGGGTAAGCTGAGTCCTCACTACATTGGACCTTTTGAGATACTTGATCGAGTGGGAGATAAGGCCTATAAGTTGGCATTGCCATCAGATTTGTCAGGCGTGCATAACGTCTTCCATATTTCGATACTTCGGAAGTATCACCCAGATCCGACGCATGTGATTAGCTATGAGCCTTTGGAGCTCAGTGAGGACATGTCATATGTTGAGAGGTCGATTCGGATACTGGATTGGAAGGAGAAGGTTTTGAGGTCGAAGACTATCGGGTTAGTGAAGGTTTTATGGCAGCATCACACTTCCAAGGAGGCTACTTGGGAGTTAGAGAGCTTGATGCGAGAGAAGCACCCCCAGTTGTTTGATGATTGATTTGGTTCTAATTTGGAGGACCAAATTCTTTTAGTTGGGGAGGATTGTCAGACCCGTGTTTTCGATTTTATATATAGCTTGTACCTTATGATTCCTATATGTACGAAAACTTTATTTCATAGTTGAATCATAAGAAGAGTATTTACTATCATGCAATCGACTATTTAAGAATTTAAAAATGCATATAAGCTACATAACAGCGAGATAAGGGTTAAAGTGATTCCCGAACAAGTACAGGGGTAAAACAGTCAAATGATAGAAATCCGATATAAATTCGATGAAAAAAATTTCATTAAAAATATAAAATTGAGGACTCTTGATCAAAATCGAAGAAAATATTCAATTTCCAGTCCAATTGATCAAGATATGAATTTATTTAATATTTTCAGAATTTTGACCTAGGAAAATGAGCCCAAAAATAGTGAAAAAATATACCAAAAAGGTAAAATCAGATTGATAAATTCATTTACGGATTAAATGAATTTAATAGGATATTTTTAGATATTTTTGAGATATTTTTGGGATTTTTATTATTATTTTAAGGAATAAAATATAATAAAAATATATTATAAATAAAAGAAAAAAACAAAATCTGAAATTGGAAATTGGAAAACGTGGGGAGAGAGAAAAAAAATAGAGAGAAACCGCGTGAAGACCGACGGAGAAGAGAAACCATAGGACCAGCCACCACCGGCGACCCCAGCAGCCAGCGAACGGCCAGAAAAAGAAGAGAAAGGCACTGCGACCTCCCAGCCACTGGGACGCACCCCACCGGCGCCGAGATCTGGTGGATCAAGGGAGAAACTGCCGCAGAGAAAAAGAGGAGATCTGGTGGCCACCGGCTGTACTGGGGTCTGATCGAGGCCAGCCGAACGTTTCCCAGGTCGAGACGCGTCGAACGGCGGTGGAATTGGTCGGAGAACCGGCCGGACGACGCCGACATGACCAAAGGAAGCCTGAACCGGCAGGTGGTTCAGGGAAGAACCTTCTACGCTGAACTGGACCGGACCAGTTCAGCCAAGGAGAAAAGGGGAAAAAGAGAAAAAAAAAGAAAGAAAAAGGAAAACTTTCGAGATTTCATCGGACTTCGGATAAGTCGATACGAGGTTCAAAGTGACCGATTTGGTTTTCGATAAATTTATTTAAATTATATTTGACAAAAATTTACCTGAAGTTAAATATACAAAATTATGCAGTTCGACGATAAATTCTGAACGAAAGCCCGATCGAACTTCGATTTGAGTACCATCGCATAATCTCGAGTAAGTAAAGCTCATTTACAACAATTTATGTGATTATTGCTTATTTAAGATTTATTTTACGCATTTCGTATTAAATTTCGCATTTAGTGAATTATATTCGAAATTTCGAATTAACTGTCGTAAATGATATACGGGCTATCCAAAGAGCTTGGAATAAAGCCCAATGGGTATTGATAGGCCCAATGAGTCGATAGACCATGATGAAGGGAAATAATACGTGGAAAACGAGCTTAATACGAATTAAGGCCCAATTAAAGTATTTAGGCCCATTTAGAGTAAACGGGCACAATTAAGTAAAATGAACTGTATTAAATGTGTAATACAATAGGAAAATTATAATTAACCCAGTGAATGGTTAAATGCAACTCCAGAGTCATATTGAGAGTTGACCGGACTGCGAGATTTGAGCAGCACAAAGGAAGAGAGGTCACTTGACGTGATCCGAGGTAGGGGACTCTTGCAAGTAGTTAGAGATATCTGTGCATATTTTCGTTGAATTTTACATTCACTGAAATTGTTTGAGGGCCAGAGAAAATCAGTAATATTATAGGGACCCGATATGGGTAAATTACGATTTTGCCCCTAAATAGGCAAAAAGTCAAAATTTGGGAAGTTTCAAAAAGCATGGAAATGATGTTTTGAGTGGTTTTTATTGCTGTGTAGTAGAAGAGTAGGTGAATGGGCTAATGGTTTGAGGTCGATGTAAACTAAGCACACTTTATAGTGCTGATTTTAGTGATTTTAAACATCCCTGTTTTTAAAGAGCCATCTACCGAATTATGTGGAAACAATCATGCTAGAGCACAGCTTGCACTTGATTTCAGATGTTTTTCACATACATTAGTGCTGGAGGTTTACTCGCACTACATTTACTTGACATGCATGATAGAGTACTGGAGAATTGCTCGTACTCAGTTTTATGTGATTTGTGCATGATAGAGTGCTGGAGCGATTAGCTCGTACTCGAGTTTTACATGAGATGTATGACAGAGTGCTGGAGCGTTGCTCGTACTCGATTCTTCATGATTTATACATGACATAGTACTTGAGCGATTTGCTCGTACTTGATTTGAATGAGAACTATGCATGACCTAGTGCTGGAGGTTTACTCGCACTAGTGTTGATATTTTGACATGCATATACAGTGTTTTGAGGCGGAGCATTGACTGTGAGTCACACTCAAGACGCGCACTGTATTTTACATGACAAATAGACATGTTAGAAAAATCGTGACGATTTCCTCCGTGTAGACTGAGTGTCACACTGTTGAGATGTTCTCACGTGGATTTAGAGACGTGACATTTATTCCATAGTATATTAGGGCTAAGACCTATGGCAGGCACCCCAACTATGATGTATTTCCATGGTATGAGAGGCTAAGACCTATGGCAGGCACCCCGACCATGATGTAGGGTCCACGGGTGTACGCTGTACCATGCATGTGGCATGGAGTACATTGTATCGTGTTTTGTGTTGTGGAGTTGTAGAGGAGAGTGTTGATAGTTGGTGATTGTGATGGACTGACCCCCTCCCGTTACAGCAGTGATAACCCGCACACCGAGTACTGTGTTGCTTGGGATTTCACCACATGTTAGGACATGGCCATAGTTCAGAGATATTGCATTTAGCCACTGAGTCTCGCATGATATATCACATGTGTTTTATGATACAGGTAGACTTGAGGGATGAGTCGGAACCCGATTGATTTGTTTGTGTTGTGATGAGAAATGCCATATTTACTGTGTTTTGAATGTAAATGGCATATTTTATATAAAGGCATCCTTAAATGATTAAATATTCATTGTTTTGCATGAATGCCTCTGATTGATAAACCAGCATGTGTTTAGTACATGGGATTTAAATCTGTACTATTATAATATATATTTTGAAACATGCTTTTGAATTGAGAGAAGGAAAGGTAAGGCATTATTTTCAGTAGATAGTATGGATGTCTACTTGCTTGCCTGATTTCCTTACTGAGCGTGTTGATAGCTTATCCCATTCATTTTTTCCCATCTCTACAGATTCTCGTCAGTAGATCGAGTCGGCCAGGGTATTGCATTCCTTTGATCTGCTGCAACTCCCCATCTAGCGAAAAGTATATACAAGTGCACTTTTTTGTATCTGAACAATTCATAAACATAGTGATATACACGGTTTTAATATTGGGGATGTAAATGTAATGATGTAATTATATTAAGTATATGAATTTACTTATGATATGAATATCATGTATGTATGATACGTGAAAGAATGGTAAGATATGTATGGATGAGAGGACTGATGCCTATTCATAGCCTAACTGTTGAGGAGAGAAAGGTAAGTAAAAAGCATAAAATTTATTGTGGTTTTTGGTAAGTAGCGTATGGGAGGAGGGCGTGACAACGTCACCATGGATTTTGTGATGGGGTTATCGAGAACCCGTAAGAACCATGATGCTATATAGGTTATAGTAGATGGGTTAACGAAATCAGCACACTTCTTAGCCATGAGATCTACAGATACTTTAAGTGCATTGGCAAACTTGTATGTACGGGAGATAGTGAGATTGCATGGAGTCCCACTGAGTGTTGTTTTTTATCAGGATGCTCGCTTCACTTCCCACTTTTGGGGACATTTTCAAGAAGCAATGGGGACCCAGTTGAACTTTAGCACCGCTTTTCATCCTCAGATAAATGGTCAGTCAGAGAGGACTATACAGACCTTGGGGGATATGTTGAGAGCGTATGCACTGGATTTTAGAGGCTCATGGGATGATCACCTACCATTGATTGAGTTCGCCTACAATAATAGTTATCACTCAAGTATTAGTATGACCCCTTTTGAGCCACTATATGGTCATAGATGCCGATACCCATTAGATGGGAAGAGGTTAGTGACAGACAGTTGCTTGCTCCCAATCTGGTTAAACAAGCCTCTGAGGATGTTCGGATAATATGTGATAGGCTGCGAACAGCTCAAAGTTGATAAAAGAGCTATGCTGACAGGAGACGAAGACCACTTGAATTGATGTGGGGGAGTCTGTATTTTTGAAAGTGTCTTCTTCTAAGGGAATAACGATGTTTGAAAAGAAAGGAAAACTAAGCCCTTGTTACATTGGTCTCTTCGAGATTTTAGATAGAGTGGGAGATGGAGCATATAGGCCAGCCTTACCACCTAAGCTAGCAGAAGTCCACAATGTCTTCCATGTTTCTATGCTTTAGAAGTACTATCCGAATCTAACACATGTAATTAGCTATGAGCCATTGGAGCTCAAGGAGGACATGTCGTATGTGGAGGAACCGATCCAGATATTGGATGGGAAAGAGAAGGTGTTGCAGAACAAGACAATCCCTTGGTAAAGGTTCTTTGGCAACATCACACTGTGGAAGAGGCCACATGGGAATTGAAGAGTTTGATGTAGGAGAAGTATCCCGAGTTATTCACGAAATGATTTGTTCCAATTTGGATGACCAAATTTTCTAAGTGGGGGGAGAATGTGAGACCCTGTATAGGTTCAACCTTGTACATATGTAAATGAATTCATGAAGTATTGTAATGTACTAGTAATGTAAAGCATATATGAAGAAAAGTCCATAAGTTGAATGTACACACTTGTAATAAGAGTTGTGATGTACGTACATGTTGCATTAAGCATGAATATGAAGAAATAGACTTTGATATATAATGAATGTGAGTGGAATGGAATATGAGTAGTGTGGTAAAATGAAAGGGAGATTTGCATGAGTTGTACACTTCCATTTAGTTACCTTTATACACCTTTGGTTATACAAAGGTTTCACACAAGTTTTAATGTGTATAAAGTATGAATGAAATTCATTTCCAAGTCTCAGAGGTGGATGAATGAGAAAATAACCATGGAAACAAATTTAAGATGTTTTGAGTGAAGTTACTACAGAAAAACTACAGAAAAACTGGAAAATATGAGGGTCAGATTGATCTCATAGGATGAGAGATCGATCTGGAAGAGCCAAAATGCTCTTATTTTGAGTTATGAAACAGGACAGATCGATCTCCAAAGGAGCTAGATCGATCTAATACACATTCTGTAATGAGAAGATCGATTTTAAGGCAAGAGGATCGATCTCCTTAACTCTCTGTTTGAGACAGATCAATCTCAAGACTAGACATATTGATCTCTTTAAGGGTTCTGTAAAGAGCAGATCGATCTCCTACAAAAGGCAGATCGATGTCTAAGAGGAAACTTGCCATTCGACAGATCGATCTCATTAAGGGAGAACATCGATCTGGAGTGGTTACGTTAGGTAAAAAGGACTACCAAACGTGTAGAGATAGATCTCTACAAGGACCAGATCGATCTCATAAGCCTGCATCTATAAAAAGAGCACCGGATTAAGATGAAAATTTAGAACTCTTCCCCCACCAAACCTCACCTGCCATTTTCTCTCAAGACCCAAGCTTTCTCATTCGAGAAATCACCACATTTCGGCCAGCTTTGAAAGAAGCTCAAGAAGGGAAAGTTGTTCCTTGGAGCAAGAAGAACAACATACCCAAAAATCACATATTGATGTGATTAAGAGAAGGAGTTGTGGCTACCACAAGTTTGACTAAGTAAAAGGGTAAGCTCTTCAACCTTCAAGCTTTTAAATATGGTTTCTAGACATTTATGGGTTGAATGAGATGTGAAATATTGTTAGAAATGATGAGTGTAGTGATGAGTGAGTAATATTGAAATGGATTATGGAGAGAATATCCATGAGAAATGGTGGAAAACTTAAGAGAAGTATAATGAGATTTGTGAGAAAGATGAAATGTGATTTAATGGGTTGAGGAGTACGAATAAATAAATAAATGACAATGTGGAGGTTTAGAAGATGAAAAAGAAAATAACTTGATGATTTATACGTGTAGCTTGAAATACGTGAAACACGGATAACTCGAATCGTAAACAGAGTAAACTTGACGGAGGAGATACGTGTACGATTCGAGGTAAGGGACTGTGTGTTAGCTATTGAGATATTCGTACTTATTTTACGGTAATTTCGTAGATATATCGCTAGAATTAGTATGATACTACAATTCTCTGAAATGATATATAAGCATGACATGTACTATGATATATATGTATTGAGAAATGGGATGGGGTAAGGAAATAGCATGATATGCATGATTTCAATGTTTTCTCAATTTTGTATTGACTTTGTGATGGAGGAATGATAAGGATAGGTCGGCTAGTTTTACATGTTTTAGCATGGAAAGGCATGTTGCATAAATAAACATGTTTTGATTTTTAAAAGAGAAAGTAGCCACCTATCGGATTTGAGATGTAATTTGGTGCAGAGCATTGGCTCACACCTATGTTATTGGTTTTGACTATGCTGGAGTCTTACTCACATGTGTCTGCATGTTTGATTTACCGTGCTAGAGTGAGACTCGCACGCGGTTTTATAACGATAATATGCTAAAATTCTAACTCGCACCTGTTTTGAGAAAAGTGCTGGAGCTTTTGCTCGCATTAGTTTTTACTGAGTTTGAAACGAATACAGTGCTAGAAGCAGTTGCTTGCACTGAGGAAAATACTGCGATGGAGCCTTGCGATGGCTGAGTGTCACGCGGATTTGCTCGCCTGGTATATGAGACATGGTTCAGGATGAAAAGTCCATTGAAGTTGGAGTATGGACTTGGGTCCACGGTCGTACGTAGTACTGTGTAGTTGTTCGTTGGTATACTATGTACCATGCTGGGTGCACGTGAGTACGAGTATCGAGTAGATGACACATGGCGTACCTTATACCGTGAGTATATGAGAAGATGAGGTTGATTGAGATGAGCCAGAGGGTAGGACTGACCCATCCCCCTTCAGTCGAAGTGATGCCCTGTGCACACCTGATCAGTGAGACCTGGGATCACTGACTATGGCCAAATGTCATGGATATTTGATTGTCGAAAATTCAATGCCTGTCTCAGAGATTCGAGAGATTGAGAGGAACTCAGAAAAGAAAGAGATTTTTATGTTTTGATAAATCTCTGATCTAAACACTTGTGCTGTGAGAGCACTATTTTATGAAACATGTTTTAACTGAAAATATCGAATGTTTGTGTTACATGAAAATGCCAAATAAGAAATATATGTTTAACTGCATTCTTTGATAATATTTCCATTTATACTGAAAACATGGTTTGGTTTATACATGCGTAGGCTATATAGGTAGTACGAAATCTACCTGCTAGCATTCATTTTCTTACTGAGCTGTGGTTTGCTCACCCCACTATTTTCCCCCTCCAGATACTGAGAAGTAGGAGAGCGGTGGTCTCTGGATCTCTTTTTGTGTTGCACAGCTCCAACCAATCGTAAATGTATAAGATTTGTATACACAAGAGTATTTTGTATCTATTATCTTGTATCGCACAGTTATACCTTAGAAATGTAACAGTTTTATGGGGATGTTATGTAAAGTTATTAATATACAATTAATCTTGTATATTTACTCACTTGGGAGTGTGAATTAAATTTTTAATATTTTCGCTGTAAATTAATGGAGCTTTAGTAATTGCATCGCCTCACAGCCCAACTGTAGTAATGTATGTATGTATGAAAGGGCACTCGGAAGTGGGGTGTGACATAAACCATGCAGAGATCGATCTCCTTAAGGGTCAAATCGATCTCATGCTTCTGCATCTATAAAAAGGGCACGAGATTTGGACTGAAAATCAGATTTCCCTCCCACCAAACCTGCACCTGCCATTTTCTCTCAAAGACCCAAGCTTTCTCACTCTACAAATCACTACATTCCAGCCAGAATCTGAATAAGCTCAAGAAGGGAAAGTTGTTCCTTGAAGTAAGGAGAACAACATACCCAAAAATCACACATTGGTGTGACAAAGAGAAGGATTTTTGGCTACCACAAGTTTGTTTAAGTAAAGGGGTAAGCTCTTTAACATTCAAGTTTTAAATATAGGTTTCTAAACATTTGTGAGTTGAATAATATGTGAAATATTGATAGGAATGATGAAGGTAGTGATGGGTGAGTAATATTAAGAGAGATTTATAAAGAAGAAACCCATGGAAAAGTGATGGAAAGCTTAAGAGATGATAAAATGATAATAGTGGAAGAGTGAAACATGATTTAAGGATTGGGAAGTATGAATAGATAAATAGAAGACGATGCGTATGTTTAGCAGAGGGGAAGGAAAATAACTTAATGATTTACACGTGTAGATTGAAATACATGGAACACGGTTAAATCGGGTCGCGAACGGAGCAAACAAGGCGAAGGAAATACGAGCGCGATTCGAGGTAAGGGATTGTATGTTAGCGATAGAGATATTCGAATGTATTTTTACTGTGATTTTAATAGTTATGACGCTAGAAATATTATGCTTAGCTATTAAACCATATGTGAATGGAAATGTATTTTGGTATAATTTGTGAAAACAAGATGTGGGAAGGAAATTAGCCTGACATGCATGTTTTTAATGTTTTAACAACTATACATTTTTTTGTGATTGAGAAATGATGATGGATAGGTTGGCTAGTTTTACATGCTTAGCATGGGACGACATGCTAGGTAAATAAACATATTTTGAGTTTTCAAAAGAGAAAATAGCCACCTATCAGATTTGATATGTGATTTGGTGTTGGAGCATTAGCTCACATCGATTTTTAATAACTTAGACTATGCTGGAGTTTCACTCGCATACGTTTATATGTTTTGATAAACCGTGTTGGAGCGTGACTCGCACTTGGTTTTATAATGATAATGTACTGGAGTTTTAGCTCGCACATGTTTCTATGTTTTGACATACCGTACTGGAGTTCATCTCGCACGATGGATTTGAGAAAAGTGTTGGAGCATTGCTCGCACCAGTTATTACTGAGTTGAGATAATATAGTGTTAGAAGTTGTTGCTCACACCGAGAGATACCACGTTGGAGCCTTGCGATGATTGTGTGTCACGTTGATTTGCTCGCCTGGTATATGAGACATGGTTCAAGATGATGAGTCCATTGGAGTTGGTAGATGGACTGGGTCCATGGGCGTACATTGAACTGAGTAGTTATCTGTTGGTATACTATGTATCGTGCTGGGTGCACATGAGTACGAGTATCATGTAGATGACACATGGCGTACATTGTTTCGTGAGTATATGAGATATGAGGAGATGATGTTTATTGATATGAGCCGGAGGGAAGGACTAACCCATCCTCCTTCAAGCGAAGTGATACCCTGTGCACACCTGATCAGTGAGGCCTGGGATCACTGACTATGTCCATATGTCGTGGATATTAGATTATCAAAAATTTCATGTCTGTCTTAGAAAGAAGAGATAGTGAGAAAACTCAAAAAAGAAAGAGATTTGATGAAAAAAAAATATTGTGATTTGATACATCTCTTGATTTGAATATTTGTGTTATGATGGCACTGTTTATCACATGTTTTAATTGGAAGTATCGTATATGATTTTACATGAAAATGCCTATGAGAGATATGTTTAAAGGCATTTTCTAGTAGTATTTCCTTTTACATTGAAACATGATTTGTTTATGCATGCATGGGCTATGTAGATAGTACAGTATCTACCTGTTAGCATTCTTTTCCTTACTGAGCTGTGGTTTGCTTATCCCACTATTTTTTCCCCTCCAGATACTGAGAAGTAGGACAGTACGGTGGTCTCGAGACCCCTTTTTGTATTGGACAGTTCCCACCAGTTGCAAAGGTATAAGATTTGTATATACACGAGCATTTTGTATCTATTATAATGTATCGCACAATTATGAATTGAAGTTGTAAACAATTGTATGGGGATGTTATGTAAAGATATTATATTAAACAATTGATTTTGTATATCCACACACACACCTGGGAGTGTGAATTAAAGTTTCAAATATTTTCGCTGTAAATTTATGAAAATTTAGTAATTACATTTACTCACAACCCAACCGTAGTATTGTATGTATGAATAAAGGGCACCCGGAAGTGGGATGTGACACCGTAAGAATCACGATGCCATATGGGTGATTGTTGATAGACTGACGAAGTCAGTCCACTTTCTAGCTATGGAGCTACCGATACTCTAAGTTCATTGGCAGAGTTGTATGTACGCGAGGTAGTGAGGTTACATGGTATTCCAGTGAGCATTGTCTCTGTTAGGGATTCTCACTTCACTTCCCACTTTTAGGAACATTTTCAGGAAGCCATAGGAAACCAGTTAAATTTGAGCACAACTTTCCATCCTCAAACAGATGGTCAGTCAGAGAGGACTATACAGACTCTGGAGGACATATTGAGAGCGTATGTGCTGGATTTTAGAGGCTCCTGAAATGATCATTTTAGAGGCTTTGTATGATTGTAGATGTCGTTCCCCTATTGGATGGGAAGAAGTGGGTGACTGAAAGATATTTGCTCCTGATTTAGTCACGAAAGCCTCTGAGGATGTTCGATTGATTGTTGAGAGATAGTGGATAACTCAGAGCAAACAAAAGAGTTATGTTGACAGGAGACGGAAGCCACTAGATTTACTGTTTGTGAGTCAGTGTTCTTGAAATTTTCTCCTTCTAAGAGTATAGCGAGATTCGGGAAGAGAGGTAAGCTAAGTACTCGCTACATTGGACCCTTTGAGATACTAGATTGAGTGTGAGATAAGGCCTATAGGTTTGTGTTGCCACCAGACTTATCAGGTGTACATAATGTCTTCCACATTTCGATACTTCAGAAGTATTTGCCCGGACCCGGCACATGTGATCAGTTATGAGCCATTAGAGCTCAGAGAGGACACGTCATATGTAGAGAAATCAATTCGGATATTAGAAGGAAGGAGAAGGTATTGAGGTCGAAGAATATCATTTTGGTTAAGGTTCTCCAGAAGTACCACACTTCAAAGGAAGTTATGTGAGAATTAGAGAGCTTGACGCGCGAGAAGCACCTCCAGTTATGTGAGAACTTACTTGGTTCTAATTTGGAGGACCAAATTTCTGAAGTTGGAGAGGATTGTAAAACCCAAAAATTTGGTTAAGAAGTTGTCATTATAAATATGGATTCATGTAATCTTGATCAATAAAGAAGAAATAATTGAATTCCAAGTCCAATTGATCAAGATACGAATTTATGGTGATAACCCGAAATTTTTCACATCAGGAAATTATCTCGAAAATATGAAAAAAAATATTTTCTAAAAATAATAATAATAATAAATAAAAATATTTTCGAAGAAATAAAAATAAAATATGTACATATATATTTGTCGAAATAAATTAAATAATTTTATATATACATGTGTGTGGATATTAAGGTATAAAATACTTTATCTTAGTATTAATATTATTATAACAATATTATAAAAATATAAGATATTTTCTTATATATATGTGTATTTTATTATAAGATATTTCTATATATATTATATTATATTATATAAAATATAATATATAATATATATATATATATATAATAATAATAAAGGAAACTGAAAACAAAAAAAAAAACTGAATCAGAGAACTGGAAACACGCGAAACAGGAGGAAACCGATCCTCCTCAGATTTTCATCACCGGCGGTGACCCAGAGCTGAACGACGTGAGAGGTGCTTGGCGAAGGGACAACTGGCATCGGGAGAACGCCTGACAGCCACCACGCACCTGGATTTGCCAGTGACACGCCCTAAGGGTATTGTCCGCAAGTGCACGGGTCGTATAAGTAATAATGGTGTTGAGATAATATATTTTGAAATGACAAAACAAGTAAATTCAATAATATAAAGATGATATAAAAAAATGTTTAGAGGTTATCAGTACCAGAACTTAAGTTTCTGTAGATGAGAGATCGATCTGGGTTATGAGAGATCGATCTCCTGGGTTTTCTTGGATGAGAGATCGATCTCATGAAGACATGAGATCGATCTGCTAAGCTTTGAACTTGTTCAAAGGTATCAAGGAAGATTGAGATCGATCTATAAGGGTTATAAGATCGATCTACCTAGTACAGGATGCTGATGAGATCGATCTGGTATAGCAAGAGATCGATCTCCCCTAAAACCTAGGTAAAGGCAGTAGATCGATTTATAAGATCGATCTATACTCAAACAGAGAGCTCAAGAGATCGATCTGGTATAGAAAAAGATCGATCTCCCCAAAGTCAGAGAGCTAAGGAGATCGATCTGGGTTAATGAGAGATCGATCTCCTCACTACGAGATTACCTGGCAGATCGATCTATAGATCGATCATGCCTCAAACAGAGAGATTGGAAGATCGATCTGCCTATTCGACAGATCGATCTGCTCTAATATTTTCAAATTATGAGATCGATCTGCTCATATATGAGATCGATCTCCCCTAAAACAAAGGTAAAGGCAGTAGATCGATCTATAAGATCGATCTATACTCAAACAGAGAGCTCAAGAGATTGATCTGGTATAGGAAGAGATCGATCTCCCCAAAGTCAGAGAGCTAAGGAGATCGATCTGGGTTAATGAGAGATCGATCTCCTCACTACGAGATTACCTGGCAGATCGATCTATAGATCGATCATGCCTCAAACAGAGAGATTGGAAGATTGATCTGCCTGTTCGATAGATCGATCTGCTCTAATATTTTCAATTTATGAGATCGATCGCTCATATATGAGATCGATCTCCTTGCTTCTTTTTGCCTTGATCTTGCAGGGATTATAACTAAGAGATCGATCTGGTCAAGATGGCAGATCGATCTGGCACTCTACTGGAGGTTTCCAACGGCTCTTTCTGTAAAATCTCAATGGGAAAAATAGCATTAAATGCTCCAACTACCAATCCTTCAATATATAATCAAGCATTGAAGACAATGAGAAGTAGAGACTATTGCTGCACACTCTGTACATTCTTAAGAGTTTAATTCTTTCATTCCATTTGTCTTCAATCTTCATTCATTGAATTTGCTGTATAAGCTTGTGTAAAAGCTATATTTGTCCTACCCACATTAAAAGCTTGATATTGTATTCTTCCTACTTTTGAGAAAAAAGAGGATTGTTCCTCAGTGAGATAAATCTTGTAAAAAGGGGAATACATCTTTGTTTAAAAAGGGTAGAGAGGTTATTCCTTAACCTGAAAAAAGAGGTTGTAACTTTTGTTGAAAGTGAGAAAGAAAGCACTTGACGAGAAGGTCAAGGAGAGAGGACGTAGGCAAGAGATTGGCTGAACCTCTATAAACAACTGTGTTTGATACTTTCTTCCTTATCTTGCTTTAATTTGATTCATTTCATTATATTGTTTATTTATTATTTGTTAATTAAGTTCGAATTAATTTTAATTTGCCATTAACATTAGAAAATCGATTCACCCCCTCTCTCGGTAGAGCCAACAATTGGTATAAGAGCTAGGACTCTTTGATCACATAGGAATAACTTCCTAAGAGTTAGAAATGATCAAATGGCTCACAACAATATAGCAACTAGCTTAGTAGGAGAGGGGCACTCTACGGTTAGGCCTCCTATGTTCAATGGGGAACATTATGCTTATTGGAAGACTAGGATGATGTTATTCATTCAAGCAAATGATTATGAAGTATAGAGGATTATCACTAAAGGACCTCAAATCCCTATAAAAAGAATAGAGGGAAGAGATATCCCTAAGGAAGAAGATGAATGGGATTCAAACGATATTAAATATTCTCAGCTGAATGCTAAGGCCATGCACACTCTCTTTTGTGCTTTAGGGCCAAATGAATACAATAGAGTCTCTGGATGTGACAATGCTAAACAGATTTGGGATAAATTGGTAATAACTCATGAAGGTACAACCCAAGTGAAGGAGACTAAGGTAGGAATGCTCACACATGACTATGAGCTATTTAGGATGAAATATGGAGAGTCAATCAGTGATATGTTCACTAGATTCACTGATGTAATTAATGGATTAAAATCATTAGGAAAAATATACTCTAATATAGAAATGGTCAAGAAAATATTAAATAGCCTACCAAAATCATGGGAGTCTAAAGTGACTGCAATTGAGGAATCCAAGGATCCTCACACATTGTCACTAGATGAATTAATAGGTTCACTACTCACTTATGAGATGAAATTAAGAAGAAATGAAGAGCCACCCAAGAAAGTGGGAGTTGCTCTAAAATCTACTACTCAAGAGGAAAATAAAAATGAGAGTGGTAGTGAAGAAGATCTTGAGATGGCAATGTTTGCCAAAAGATTTAACAAGTTCATGAGAATGAGAGCTAGTGGTAGTAATAGGAGAAACCTCAAGAGAGATTAAGAAGAGGTAGGAAGAAAAGATACAATCGTGTGTTATGAATGTAAAAAACCAGGACACATTAAGTTTAACTGTCATCTTCTTAAAAGGTCCAATGATAGGTTCCACAAAAAGAAGGCAATGGTGGCTACATGGAGCGACAGTGACTGCTCCGATAATGACTCAAATGAGGACATTGCCAACTTGTGCTTCATGGCTATTGAGAATGAAAAGGTAACTTCAAACCTCAATGAATATTCTTTTGATGAATTGCAAGATGCCTTTGATGATCTTGCATTGGAATATGAATGCATGAGTATGAAATATAAGAAGATAATATCTAAATTGAAGAAAGAAAATGAGTTAATTCTAGAGGACAAATTAGAATGTGAAAAGAAACTAGAAATTACGAATCTTGAAATTTGTGACTTAAAAGAAAAAAATAGTAATCTACATAATTCCTTTAATAGATTTTATATGGGTCAGCAAAAGTTAGATAATATGTTAGAAACTCAAAGAGCATTCTTTGATAAAAATGGGTTAGGATATAATGCAAAAAGTAGAGAGACTCATCTCAAAAGCTTCATTGCTAGAAAGAGCATGAATAAACCTTCAACTACTTGTTCATATTGTAATAGAAAGGGATATGCATCATATAATTGCAATATGAAGATGACCACTCTTAAAGGAAAAATAGTAAAAAGAATGTGGGTTCCAAAAGAAGTAATTAACTCAAAAGATTTCAATGCATTGGCAAAATGGATCCCAAAGGGATCAAGAATTGTATTCACTAACCTCAAAGGACCTAAGAGAATTTGGGTACCTAAGATATGAGTTTGATTTTTTGTAGGTAATTGAGCATTGCCACAAAGCTAAGGAAGCTTGGTACTTGGATAGTGGATGCTCAAGGCACATGACGGGTGATAGAAGCCACTTCAACTCATTTAAATCAAAGGTTGGTGGAGAAGTCACATTTGGGGACAACTCCAAAGGCCAAGTTGAAGGAAGTGGCCAATAGGTAATGACTATTTTTCATTAGAAAAAGTATTGCTTGTTAGGGGTCTAAAGCATAACTTACTAAGCATAAGTCAACTTTTTGACAAAGGTTACAAAGTAATTTTTGATTGCATGAAATGTCATGTTATAGATCCTAAGTCAAATAAAGTTCTTTTTCTAGGGCATAGGGAAGGTAATATATACATTGTCTATCTTAATGAACTCAAAAATGAAAACATATGCCTAATGGTAGACAAGGAAAAAGAATCTTGGTTATGGCATAGAAGACTAGGTCATGCTAGCATGCATGTGTTATCTAAGTTAGCTAGAAAGGATCTAGTTATAGGGTTACCCAACTTGTCCTTTGACTATTAAAAAATATGTGAAGCTTGTGTTAAAGGAAAACATAAAAGGACAACATTTAAGCCTAAGAATAGTGTATCCACCACTAGGCCTCTTTAATTACTCCACTTAGACTTATTTGGACCAACTAGAACAACAAGCCTTGGTGGGAAACACTATGGATTTGTAATAGTTGATGATTACACTAGGTTCACTTGGGTGTTCTTTTTTAGAGTAAAAAATGAAGCCTTAGAAAAATTCATAGCCTATACAAAAGTGACTCAAAATGAAAAAGGATACACAATAACTAGTATTCGAAGTGATCATGGCAAGGAATTCGAAAATATAGGATTTGATTAGTATTGCAATGATCAAAGAATTAGCCATAATTTTTCAGCCCCTAGGACACCACAACAAAATAGAGTAGTTGAGAGAAGAAATAGAACATTGGAAGAAATGGCTAGAACCATGTTGTGTGAGAATAATTTGCCAAAATATTTTTGGGCTGAAGCTATAAACACATCTTGCTATATCATTAATAGAGCTATGATTAGATCCATGCTAAAGAAAACTCCTTATGAGCTTTACAAAGGTAAGAAGCCTAACATTAGCTACTTCCATCCTTTTGGCTGCAAATGTTTTGTCTTAAATAATGTGAAAGATAATTTAAGAAAATTTGATGCCAAGAGTGATGAGGGAATCTTTTTAGGATATTTCTTGAATTCAAAGGCTTATAGAGTATATAACAAAAGAACATTGATGGTTGAAGAATCAATTCATGTTATATTTGATGAGTCAAATGATGTAGTTAAAGATTCAACCAATGATGAGGATGTTGAAATATTTGAGGAAAGTCCAAATTTAGAGGAAGATTTATTAGAAAAACTTGACTTAAATAAAGAAGATGAAGAATAAATAGAGATATTAGAAAGAGAGTCTAGAGCACCAAGAGAATTAAGATATGTAAAAGATTGTGAAATAGTAGGAGATCCAACCCTTGGAGTTAGAACTAGATCATCTCTAAGAAATGTGTGTCAATTTATAGCCTTTGTATCTCAAATAGAACCTAGAAATGTCAATGAAGCCTTAGATGACAATAACTGGTTCTTAGCAATGCAAGAAGAATTAAATCAATTTGAGAGAAGCAAAGTGTGGAAACTAGTTCCTAGGCCAAGTGATCACTCTATAATTGGAACTAAATGGATATTCAAGAACAAAATGGATGAAAATAGTGTGAAGAAACAAGGCTAGATTAGTTGCACAAGGTTATAGACAAGAGGAAGGAATAGACTATGATGAAACTTATGCACCGGTAGCTAGATTAGAAGCAATTAGAATGCTACTTGCCTTTGCATGCTATAAAAACTTCAAGTTATATCAAATGGATGTAAAGAGTGCATTTTTAAATGGTTTCATTAATGAAGAAGTGTATGTTGAACAACCTCCCGGCTTTGAAAATCATGAATTTCCTGAACATGTTTTCAAATTATCTAAGGCACTCTATGGTATGAAACAAGCTCCTAGAGCTTGGTATAAAAGATTGTCAAAATTCCTAATAGAGAAAGGATTTTCAAGAGGAAAAGTATATGCCACTTTGTTTATTAAAAATAAAAATAAAGATTTACTAGTTGTTCAAGTGTATGTAGATGATATTATTTTTGGATCAACTAATGAATCTTTATGCCAAGAGTTTGCTAAGATCATGCAAGGTGAATTTGAAATGAGCATGATGGGAGAGCTCACTTTCTTCTTGGGACTTCAAGTTAAGCAAACAAAGGATGGAACATTCATCAATCAAGCAAAGTATACTAAGGATTTGCTCAAGCGATTTGGAATGGACAATTGCAAACCTCAAGCAACTCCAATGGGCACCAACATCAAGCTTGATAAAGACGAAAGTGGTAAGTGTGTAGACACTAAACTCTATAGGTCTATGATTGGTTCATTGCTTTATTTAACTGCAAGTAGACCAGATATATTGTTTAGTGTATGCCTTTATGCTAGATTTCAATCCTCTCCTAGGGAATCACACTTATTAGCAACCAAAAGGATCTTTAGATACCTTAAGGACACTCCCTCTCTAGGACTTTGGTACCCCAAGGACTCCACTTTTACACTTCATGCATTTTCAGATGCAGATTTTGGAGGATGCAAAATAGATAGGAAAAGTACTTCAGGTACTTGCCAATTCTTAGGGAATAGATTAATCTCCTGATTCTCTAAGAAACAAAATAGTGTAGCTCAGTCCACAACTGAAGCTGAATACATAGCAGCAGGTAGTTATAGTGCTCAAGTGTTGTGGATTAAACAACATATGAAAGACTATGGTATTGACATGAAATAAGTCTCTATTAAATGTGACAATACCAGTGCCATCAATCTATCTAAAAATCCTATTCAACACTCTAGGACTAAGCACATTGAGATTAGGCACCATTTCCTTAGAGACCATGTTCAAAAGGGGGATATAATTCTAGAGTATATTGACACTTTACATCAAATAGCTGATATATTCATCAAACCTCTTGATAGAGATAGGTTTTATGTCCTTAGAGGTGAATTAGGACTCATGAATGTCCCTTAAGATGTATATGCTTCAAAATCTTGATGTTAAGTTGGTTTTAAAAGAGTTTTTCAAAGATTTTACTGGGCAAAGAGTATGAGAGATCGATCTCCTATCAATATAGATCGATCTCCATACTTCAAATAAGCCTAAAGCATTAAGGTTAAGCTCGGCAGATCGATCTTCTCATCCATAAGATCGATCTCCTTAAGCCTCTGTTAAACAGCAGATCGATCTGTGCATACGACAAATCGATCTCCTCAAGCCTCTGTTTAAGTAGCAGATCGATCTATGCATTTGGCAGATCAATCTCCCTAAGCCTCTGTCAACCAGCAGATCGATCTGTGCAAACGACAGATCGATCTCCTCAAGCTTCTATATTGTGAATATCGATCTTGTGGTACCACAGATCGATCTCTTCGAGCTTCTGGAAATGACAGATCGATCTGTCATCTCGACAGATCGATCTCCTGTGCCCTGGACTATAAAAACTGGTGAAAAATCCCCAAATTTCAAATCTCCAAAATCTCAAATCCCTAAACTCCTGTCGTAACTCATCTCTCGATTCTCCCTCCAGATGATCTTCGGTAAGAAAATTGTCAAATCTTCTCTTCGATTCTTGATTTAGTAACATACATTGCAAATTTTTTTCTCAAAATTCTTAGCTAAGTGCTCAATTTCTCTCTAGGTCGAATCTAGTCATTGTTCCATTGGGTAGATTTTTAGAGAACTAGTTTTAAGTGTGTCTTGTGTCTAGGAAAATGCCTCGTATTAAGAGAATAGCCAATAGAGAATCTAGACCAACCTCTTTCCAACCACATTCTACCTCTTCAGTCACTACCTTTAACAGATGTTTTAAAACACCTGCAAAAAGGAAGAGATATGAAGAGTATTTTTCCAACATGCCAATTAAACATTGGCGAACCATCGATTTTTCTTTCTTAAACCGTATTGATTTCCCTTATCTACCCAAATTTGAAGAGTTTGGGTGGATTTCGTTTCTCAAAATCAATACTCCCGTACCCCCAAACATCATCAGGGCATTCTTTTCTAATGCCGAACTCACCTATGATCCTGACGATACTTACAAAATTCTCGGGTTTACCACGTATGTCATGGGTAAGTCAATTACAATAGACCCTGATGTCTTAGCCCAAGCTTTCCACATAAGCAATGAAGGCTTGACCAATGAAGATGAGGAAGTCCCCTTGGAGTTTGATATTCCCGGGGATAAGGCGAGTGACCTACCAATGCACCCACGGTTACTCCACCTCATTATCTCATGGAATCTTCGTCCTTTCGGTACTCGTCATTCCACCATTAGGAGGTTAGATCATTTTTGGATCCACCACATCCACTCCACAAGTCAAAAACCCAACCTTGTCCATTTTATCTATGAAGATTAGTTGAAGATCGTATGCGGCCAAGCCACCACGATAGTTTTTCCGTAACCGCTGGCATGCTTTCTCTAACGACTAGAAGTGGACTATAGTTGTGAAACGTGTGAAGTGCCTTCCCCAAAGAGCGTCTTAAACATCGGAACACTTCACCACATGGGATACTACAAAGACTTCCGAGGGGATTGGAAGAAGAAGTGGGAACAGCAACCTGCAGCAGCTATGGAGGAAGATCCCTCAGATGAGCCTGTGGATCCACCTGCTGCACCGACTGCGAGTCCATCATCTTCGACTACTCCGCCCACTGTAACTGCTCCCTCACCCACTGACATGGAGTCCATTGTAACAATGATAAGTGTGCTGAACAGGAAGATAGATGAAGGTTTTGCAAACCTTCATGCCACCCAGCAGACGATGATCATGGAGCTGAACCGCAAAATAGATGAAGGCTTTGCAAATCTTCATGCTACTCAGCAGGCGATGTATGGTGAGCTTCAGGTCACTCGCACTCACGTTGAGGATCTCATGGATCGATTTCCTCCTCCACCTTAAGACTTCTTTGTTAGGACTATCTTTGCTATGTTTTCTAATTACTGGTTGTTGTTTAACTGACTTTGCTTGAATGAGTATTTCATGGAATGTCAAGTTAGTTATTTTTCTTATTTTTGACTTACCATTTTGAAATGAATAGAGTGTTTACTCTGATTTAACCTTTTAGCACCATTGATATGACAAAAAGGGGGAGAAGAATAAGAAAACTTGTTTAAATGGTTTTAAATATGTTAAAGAAACATGTCTAATGGCTTAAAGGAATGATTAAAATGAGGGGGAGTTAAGAAAGTTAAGAGGCCAAAAGCCAAAAGTAAGGGAGAGCTTACAAAAAGGGGGAGCTTGTGCAAAATGAAAATAGGTAACTAAACATGTTGATTGAATAGGTTTTGTCATATCAAAAAGGGGGAGATTGTTGAGATAATATATTTTGAAATGACAAAACAAGTAAATTCAATAATATAAAGATGATATAAAAACATGTTTAGAGGTTATCAGTACCAGAACTTAAGTTTCTGTAGATGAGAGATCGATCTGGGTTATGAGAGATCGATCTCCTGGGTTTTCTTGGATGAGAGATCGATCTCATGAAGACATGAGATCGATCTGCTAAGCTTTGAACTTGTTCAAAGGTATCAAGGAAGATTGAGATCGATCTATAAGGGTTATAAGATCGATCTGCCTAGTACAGGATGCTGATGAGATCGATCTGGTATAGTAAGAGATCGATCTCCACTAAAACAAAGGTAAAGGCAGTAGATCGATCTGTAAGATCGATCTATACTCAAACAAAGAGCTCAAGAGATCGATCTGGTATAGGAAGAGATCGATCTCCCCAAAGTCAGAGAGCTAAGGAGATCGATCTGGGTTAATGAGAGATCAATCTCCTCACTACGAGATTACCTGGCAGATCGATCTATAGATTGATCATGCCTCAAACAGAGAGATTGGAAGATCGATCTGCCTGTTCGACAGATCGATCTGCTTTAATATTTTCAAATTATGAGATCGATCTGCTCATATATGAGATCGATCTCCTTGCTTCTTTTTGCCTTGATCTTGTAGGGATTATAACTAAGAGATCGATCTGGTCAAGATGGCAGATCGATCTGGCACTCTACTGGAGGTTTCCAACGGTTCTTTCTGTAAAATCTCAACGGGAAAAATAGCATTAAATGCTCCAACTACCAATCCTTCAGTATATAATCAAGCATTGAAGATAATGAGAAGTAGAGACTATTGCTGCACACTCTGTACATTCTTAAGAGTTTAATTCTTTCATTCCATTTGTCTTCAATCTTCATTCATTGAATTTGCTGTATAAGCTTGTGTAAAAGTTGTATTTGTCCTACCCACATTAAAAGCTTGATATTGTATTCTTCCTACTTTTGAGAGAAAAGAGGATTGTTCCTCAGTGAGATAAATCTTGTAAAAAGGGGAATACATCTTTGTTTAAAAAGGGTAGAGAGGTTATTCCTTAACCTGAAAAAGGAGGTTGTAACTTTTGTTGAAAGTGAGAAAGAAAGCACTTGACGAGAAGGTCAAGGAGAGAGGACGTAGGCAAGAGATTGGCCGAACCTCTATAAACAACAGTGTTTGATACTCTCTTCCTTATCTTGCTTTAATTTGATTCATTTCATTATATTGTTTATTTATTATTTGTTAATTAAGTTCGAATTAATTTTAATTTGCCATTAACATTAGAAAATCGATTCACCCCCCTCTCGGTAGAGCCAACAAATGGGATTTGAGTCCCGAGTTATCGTCCCACAGAGAAGTTGATCAGCCTAATTAACTACCGATTAATCTTACCCTAAGTATATCCTAGCAAATTATGAAATTTAAGTTGATGATCTACTAAGGCTAATTAAAAGTACTGAAAACAATAAACATAAATAAAGAAAATAAAACCAAGCTAAAAGTATTTACAATGCTCCAAGCAATCAACCTACAAAAGAAAATTAAAACAGTTAAAATTAATTAAACTAAAATTAAACTATCCTAGCATAAAATATGCACATAATTAAACTAATTAATAAAAATGCAATTTAATTAAAAGACTAACTACAAATTTAGAAGATTAAAATATTAAATCTAAATTAATCCTAATTATCACTGATTACTAACTTAACAATAAAAATTAACTAATGCATGAAAAATAATTTTTGGAATTTTAATTAAAACTTAAACTGCTTAAAATGAATTTATCTAAATTAATTTAAGCACAACCCCTAATACTAGAATAAAAATTAATTACTGATTTAACTAAATCTAAGTTAAACTAATGAGACAAAGAAAATATAACTAACATGCAATTGAGCAATCAACTAACTAATCTAACTAATAAACTTGAAATTGATCCATGCATGCAAAATGAATTAACTACAATGGGCTAGCCAAACGTGGCCTTAGGCATTTGCAAATCCAAGTGGTCCCGATTGTGCATGTATACACTGTACACATTCTTCTCCAGCAGAAATTGTTCTGTTTTGCCTCGGTTTTGTCCTGCTGTTCTCGTCGTCCTCCAGGCTCTAGACATTGCTGTTGCTCTCGTCTGCTGTCTCTCAGCTGTACACTGTACAAAGCACCTCTCAGCTACCTGCTCCAGGTGCTACGGGTGAGTCTACTCCTGCTCCTGGCACCGTTCCTCAACCTGTCCTACGTTTTCCACTTCTGCAAAATGCACCCGCATCCCTTAAGCCGACACCTAGCAATTTACAGCAACCTGCAGTACCCTTCCTCTGCTCGGGACAACCTGCACAGAACTACCGTCTGCTTCATTCTCTGCAAAGTAAAACACACAGCAGACGCACAACAACCGTTTCTGCAACCGAGAACAACAGAGGAACAAAACAAAATTAAAATGAGAAATATAGATAACCCGACAGAGATAATATTGCAAGGAAAGAAAATAAATTAACAAATGCCACCCCAGCAAATACCAAGCTTCGGTACAATTAAGCAACTCAAATATGCAGAAAAACAAAAAGGATTATGATGAACAGTAGTGAAATCTCAGGACAGAGCAGAACAGAGGATTGATTGGCTGCTGGTTTAGTTCTTTGTTACCCTTCAGCTGTCGAACACCCTCTCTCGGTATTACACATGATCATCTCCATGAAAGCAGGACTTAAGATGACAATACCGAAAAACAAAACTAAATGCTAAATCAGTAATGCAGAGAAATGAAAGATATGAAAATAGGAGACTCCATGCTACGGTTTCTTTCACTATCTTCTCCTACCGTGTTCCACTTTGCTCTTGATGTGGACAAATGCTTTGCATCATCCCACATCAAGGCAACAGAATCAAAAGGAAGGAAACTGAGTGAAGATATCTGAAACTCGAATGCAACCGAAAGCTAAAGAAAAACTATACAAATTTTTGAAACTGAGAGGTAGTAATAGAGACGTAACCCATTTTTCATTAACTTTCATCTACAACTAAATAAGTAAGAAACATACAGCAATGGATTTCTTCAAACCGAAAAGAAGAACAAGGTGAAACAAGTTTGCTAATGGAAAACCATGAAAATGAGAAAATGGAACAAATAATTTCATTAAGTGAATAATGAATGAACAATAAGGTTTTGCTAAAAACAAACTAATCTTTTCGGGAAAAACAAAGACAATAAACCTAAACTACCTTAGAAACTAGTCTACCCTAATTTACCTCTACTCCTAAATTACTTATATTCTAACCTAGACTCCCCTTTTTCAATTGCCATCATATTCTATTTATACACACACTTAGGGGTACAATTATAATTAATTTTTTTCATCCTAGATGAGTTGGCATTGTTTGGCCACTTGTCTTCACACCATTGGCTCCTTGAAAAATAATATTTCCATGTCATATGTCTTTTTGTCCAATTGGATGTGCTAGGCTCGTGTTGTCCGCGTGGTCCAATCTCGATTTTAGCTCAATTCCGATCCATTTTCTACCGAAATATTCAAAATTCATCCGGATTTAATTTATCTACAAACATGAAAATTTTAATTAAATAAAGGGGATAATTAACAAAATAAATTGGGGATTTAAATAATTAATTAAAAAATTAAGCATAAATAATTGTAAAAATATAGAATTATCACACCCCCAAACTTAAGTTTTTGCATGTCCTCAAGCAAAACAAAATGATTGTAGGAATGATAAGTACAAAACACAACAATTTCCCCAATATTATCCTCAAAGAAAAAGTACCGACTATGATCTTAAAGATTCACAATTACAAGTCCAACATTCAAAATTATTCAATCATAAGTCCTAACCCAGATTGGACTCCTCGTGAGTGTGTGAAAATGTCAAAGTCACTTCATAGTACATTAGTCAGATTAGATTATGCAAACACAGTAAATGCAAAGTCAATGATAAGTGATAATTCCCATAAGGTTTCTTTTCACTAATCTCTCCACTAATGTAGTCACACTCAATCAAAGATCAATAGGATTTTATTAAGCTTGTAATGCAAGGCTGGGGCTAAGGTATGATAAAGTCAATTTAGGTTTAATTACCCCTTAACATGCATTACTTCTAGATCTTAATGTAAGAGCTCAAATTTATTTCCCCCAAACTTATTTCTTTTGCTAAACATTTTTTTTATATATATTTTTCTTCTTTCTTCTTTTCTTTTTCTTTTTCTTTTTCTTTTTTTTTATACACTCTTTCACTATCACTTAATACCCATATAGCTCACAATATATCCCAATGACTTTTCATGCTTTTGGGGTAAGGGATAGGAAAAAAAATATATAAGCTAAGGAAAATAATGCCAGAGAAAAGCTTATTTGTCCCAGATGGGTGACTAGGGGTAAAATATGTACAAGGAAGGTTAGAAAGGCTCAAATGATCCTAAGATGGCTTAAATCATCTCCCTAATAAAGTGTAATCTAATATTTCACCTCGAGATTAGATCAAACAAATTCTAGAATATGATGCACAAAATCAATTGAACAAATGCAATCCTATGTCCATATAAGCTTTCTCTAAATAGATATACAGATTCATGACATGACATGTGCATAAGATGAGGCAATCATAATCAGAATCAAGACAAATTCAAGAACTCAACTTCATGCTTTTTCTATAATCATGTTTCTCAGTCAATCAAAATCATACTTAATCATGGGGTCATATCATTGGAATATGGAAAAACTACATGCTAAGCACTAAATCATCCCAAAATCAAACAGTTTAAGCTCATATTTTCGAAAACATTTTGAAAAATTTTCAATTTTGCCCAAATTTTTGAAAAATGCTCAAGTGATATCCCTTCCCCCAAACTTGAAGTGCACAGTGTCCTCAGTATGCAGATAATATAAGAATTTAAGCTCAAGAACATAGTACTCCCCTATCTGATGTTGATGAACAACTGAAGCTTTTATTGAAAGCGTAAAACTTAGAAAATAAACTTGCAAAATAAATAAAGAAAGAAACAACAGAAAAGAAAAAGAAAAAGAACTATATACAAGGTGAAAAGAAAAACTAAGCCACTTTAAATGCAGCTAAAGAACACAACACTCAGCAGCAGTGCAAAGAGTAGGAGGATCATCCAGAATGGTGACAAAATATCAATAGTTAAATACTCCTTAACTCTATCTACTTCCCTCCTTCTTTCATATTTCTTATGCTCAAGCCTTATATCCTCCTCAATCTCCATTTTAAAATAATCTTGAGAGTCATCAGGGAACTTCAAAGGTTTGAAAACATTAAATGTCACCTCCTGATCTAAGACTCTCATGGTTAATTCCCCTTTTTGTACGTCAATTAATGTCTTACCAGTAGCTAGGAAAGGTCTGCCTAGAATAATAGGGACTTCCCTGTCTTCCTCCATATCTAACACGATAAAATCTGCAAGAAAAATAAACTTGTCCACCTTAACTAGCACGTCATCAATGATCCCCTTCGGATATTTAATGGATCTATCAGCTAATTGAAGGGTCACTGTGGTAGGCTTGATATCCCCTATTCCTAACTTTTGGTAGATAGACAGAGGCTCTACCAAAGAACATATTTTCAATAGTGCAAGGTATGGTAAAACTCCCGGGATCTTTGAGCTTGGGGGTAATTTCCTCTGGATAATTGCACTACATTCCTCAGTTAAGGCCACCGTCTCATAATCTTCCAATCTTCTTTTCCTAGAGAGGATATCCTTTAGAAACTTCACATAACTTGGCATTTGCTCTAAGGCATCTGCGAAAGGAATGTTGATGTGAAGTTTCTTAAAAACCTCAAGAAATTTGGCAAATTGTAAATCTAGTTTTTGATTCTAGAACCTCTTAGGAAAAGGTACTGGTGGTCTAATCGGAGGGGATGTAATGGAAGCATGTATAGCATCAGAGGACGAGGAAGGCATTGAAGTAGAATAAGGTAAAGATGAAGAAGCACCTAGCTTTGTTTCCCTTGCAACCCGATCCTGATGTTCCTGCTCCTTCTGAGCTGCCTCTTTAGAATTTAAGGGTTTATTAACTATGGGTTGTTCAGGTGCAGACTTAACGTGTGGCTCATCTAGCTCTCTGCCATTCCTAAGGGTGATGGATCTAACATGTTCCGTACCCTCCCTTTGCTTAATAGGATTAACTTCAGTGTTACTAGGAAGGGTCCCTTGAGGACGTTGGCTAAGAGCACTAGCTATTTGTCCAACCTGAACTTCTAAGTTCTTAATTTAGGCAGCTTGATTTTGCAGGATAGTCGTGAACATTTTCTCAAGCGAGGGCTTTTTCTCAGCTGCTGGTGCATGGTAATATTGGGGCTGCACGGGTTGTGGTGATGGTGGTGGTGGTGATGGATGATATTGAAATTGAGGTGGGGATGGATGATGTGGTGGATGGTATGGAAATTACGGCTATGGTGGTGCCTGAACCGATGGAGCTTGAAAACCAGGGAGTCCTACAGGTCTAAAGCTAGAAGTTTGCCCTTGGTTTTGGCTCCAAGAGAAGTTAGGATGGTTCCTCCACCTTGGATTATAGGTGTTTGAAAAAGGGTTGTTCTATTGCGTTTGAGAAGGGGCAACATACTGAACCGATTCTAAGTTGAGCGGATACCTATCTATAGAGTGGGTACCACTACACAGCTCATAGGAAAGAAAAGGACTTTGGACAGAATAAATCGGATTAGGACTGGTGGGAGGATTATGTTGGGTACTGAGCGACTCTACCTTCTTCGTAAGATTAGCGATTTGAGAGGTCAAGGTAGACAGTATGTCGAGCTCATAAATACCCACCGGCTTCTTTGGCATTTACCTCTCCGAGGACCATAGATAGTTGTTAGCCGCCATCTTTTTTAACAACTCGTAAGCTACCTCCTCTGTTTTACACATTAGCGCTTCACCCGCCGCAGCGTCAACAATGGTCCTATTTTGGCTTGTAAGTCTATTGTAGAAGGTCTGGACTTGCAACCACAAAGGTAGGCCATGGTGAGGGCACTTCCTAAGAAGCTCCTTATATCGTTCCCATGCTTCATAAAGAGATTCAGAGTCGTACTGGGCAAAGGAAGATATATTACTATGGAGTTGGGCCATTTTAGAGGGAGGGAAAAACTTAGATAGAAATTGATGGGCTAACTCATCCCATGTAGAAATGGATCTTGGAGGCAAGGAGGTCAACCAGTGTCTCACCCTATCCCTAAGTGAGAAGGGGAATAATCTAAGCCTAAGCGCATCATCAGATAATCCATTATGTTTGAACGTGTTGCACAAGTCCAAGAATTGTCCAATGTGAGCATGTGGGTCATCGTGTGGAAGCCCACTGAACTGTAAAGAAGTTTGGATCATCTGGAGGATTGCGGTCTTAATTTCAAAATTATTAGCAAGGATTGCTGGTGGTCTAATGCCAGTATAATATCCTCCAATCATCGGCACCGCATAATCCCCAACGGTCCTGATTTCCCTAGTTTCTGTCATCGTGTGTTGCAACGGAGCTATAAATTTTCTAGAGTCCTTTCGAATTTTTCTAAGAGATCGTTCGATTTCAGGATCTAGAGGAAAGCAATCAAAACTCCTGGTTCTACGCATGTAAACATCCGAAAGTCCTTAGAAAAAAATTTTAAGTTTTTTTAATTTTTCAATTTTTTTATTTTAATTAATTATGAGAAAATTAACTAATCAAATATTTACAACCTAAATATTTATAAGCTAGAATTACAGCTAAACATAATTTCACCGATATTAATTAATGGCTAATTAAGAGTTCCCCGGCAACGGCGCCAAAAACTTGACACGTCCTAAGGGTATTGTCCGCAAGTGCACGGGTCGTACAAGTAATAATGGGATTTGAGTCCCGAGTTATCGTCCCACAAAGAAGTTGATCAGCCTAATTAACTACCGGTTAATTTTACTCTAAGTATATCCTAGCAAATTATGAAATTTAAGTTGATGATCTACTAAGACTAATTAAAAGTACTGAAAACAATAAACATAAATAAAGAAAATAAAACCGAGCTAAAAGTATTTACAATGCTCCAAGCAATCAACCTACAAAAGAAAATTAAAACAGTTAAAATTAACTAACGCAATAAAATGCAAATAAGAAAATAAAGTAATAAAATTAATTAAACTAAAATTAAACTATCCTAGCATAAAATATGCACATAATTAAACTAATTAATAAAAATGCAATTTAATTAAGAGACTAACTACAAATTTAAAAGATTAAAATATTAAATCTAAATTAATCCTAATTATCACTAATTACAAACTTAACAATAAAAATTAACTAATGCATGAAAAATAATTTTTGGAATTTTAATTAAAACTTAAACTGCATAAAATGAATTTATCTAAATTAATTTAAGCACAACCCCTAATACTAGAATAAAAATTAATTACTGATTTAACTAAATTAAAGTTAAACTAATAAGACAAAGAAAATATAACTAACATGCAATTGAGCAATTAACTAACTAAGCTAACTAATAAACTTAAAATTGATCCATGCATGCAAAATGAATTAACTACAATGGGCTAGCCAAACGTGGCCCTAGGCATTTGCAAATCCAAGTGGTCTCGATTGTGCATGTGTACACTGTACACATTCTTCTCCAGCAGAAATTGTTTTGTTTTGCCTCGGTTTTGTCCTGCTGTTCTCGTCGTGCTCCAGGCTCTAGACATTGCTGCTGCTCTCGTCTGCTGTCTCTCAGCTGTACACTATACAAAGCACCTCTCAGCTACCTGCTCCAGGTGCTACGGGTGATGTCTACTCCTGCTCCTGGCACCGTTCCTCAACCTGTCCTGCGTTTTCCGCTTCTGCAAAATACACCTGCATCCCTTAAGCCGACACCCAGCAATTTACAGCAACCTGCAGTACCCTTCCTCTGCTCGGGACAACCTGCACAGAACTACCGTCTGCTTCATTCTCTGCAAAGTAAAACACACAACAACCGTTTCCTGCAACCGAGAACAACAGAGGAACAAAACAAAATTAAAATGAGAAATATAGATAACCCGACAGAGATAATATTGCAAGGAAAGAAAATAAATTAACAAATGCCACCCCAGCAAATACCAAGCTTCGGTACAATGAAGCAACGCAAATATGCAAAAAAACAAAAAGAATTATGATGAACAGTAGTGAAATCTCGGGACAGAGCAGAACAGAGGATTGATTGGCTGCTGGTTTAGTTCTTTGTTACCCTTCAGCTGTCAAACACGCTCTCTCAGTATTACACATGATTATCTCCATGAAAGCAGGACTTAAGATGACAATACCGAAAAACAAAACTAAATGCTAAATCAGTAATGCAGAGAAATGAAAGACATGAAAACAGGAGACTCCATGCTACGGTTTCTTTCACTATCTTCTCCTACCGTGTTCCACTTTGCTCTTGATGTGGACAAATGCTTTGCATCATCCCACATCAAGGCAACAGAATCAAATGGAAGGAAACTGAGTGAAGAAATCTGAAACCCGAATGCAACCGAAAGCTAAAGAAAAACTATACAAATTTTTGAAACCGAGAGGTAGTAATAGAGACGTAACCCATTTTTCATTAACTTTCATCTACAACTAAATAAGAAACATACAGCAATGGATTTCTTCAAACCGAAAAGAAGAACAAGGTGAAACAAGTTTGCTAATGAAAAACCATGAAAATGAGAAAATGGAACAAATAATTTTATTAAGTGAATAATGAATGAACAGTAAGGTTTTGCTAAAAACAAACTAATCTTTTCGGGAAAAACAAAGACAACAAACCTAAACTACCTTAGAAACTAGTCTACCCTAATTTACCTCTACTCCTAAATTACTTCTATTCTAACCTAGACTCCCATTTTTCAATTGCCATCATATTCTATTTATACACACACTTAGGGGTACAATTGTAATTAATTTTTTTCATCCTCGATGAGTTGGCATTGTTTGGCCACTTGCCTTCACACCATTGGTTCCTTGAAAAATAATATTTCCATGTCATCTGTCTTTTTGTCCAATTGGATGTGCTAGGCTCGTGTTGTCTGTGTGGTCCAATCTCAATTTTAGCTCAATTCCAATCCATTTTCTACCGAAATATTCAAAATTCATCCGGATTTAATTTATTTGCAAACATGAGAATTTTAATTAAATAAAGGGGATAATTAACAAAATAAATTGGGGATTTAAATAATTAATTAGGAAATTAAGCACAAATAATTCTAAAAATATAGAATTATCAGCCAGCGACGAGGAGATCGGAGAAGGGAGAGGCTGCGGGAGAGAAGGGGAATTAGGCGAAATCTGGCGTCGATCTACCCCAGCCTGAGCCAATCGAAAGGTGCTTTCCACCGCGTGACCTCCCTGGACAAAAACGGGGCATGGAACCAGTCGAAAAAACGTCCGATCAACGAAATTGGCACTGAACCGGGTTGAACCGGTTCAGTGGAAAGAGGAACTGAACCGGTCCGAACCGGTTCAACCAAGAGAGAAAAAAAGAGAAAAAAAGGAAAAAAGGGAGAAAAATTTGATGATGCCTCGAGATTAAAGATAAGCTGGTAAGTGATCGAAATTGATCGATTTAATTTTTGAAAAATATATTTGAAATTATATTTGATCGAAATTGACCAGTTTAAATATATACATGTGTAGCGTGACAATAGGCGTTGAACAGGAGTTTAATGGAGCCTCAATTTTTGAAATATCACGGAATATCGGGTAAGTAAATCTCATTCACGAGAACTTGTATAATTATAAGAGTTAGAAATTCATCGCATAAGTTGCGGAATAATTCCGTATAAAATGCCTTCTGATTAGAATTAAAAATCGACTGTCGTAAATGATTATATGAGCTATCCAAAGAGACTAGAAAATGCTTAAGATGACGTGATGGTGATGTTAGACCAAGTATTCGGCCAAAAGTTCATTATGGACCAAACTTGTGTAGCAATCGACCCAATTTAGATTATCAGCCCACAGGCTGCCTAATATATGTTAATGAGCCCAATAAATTAAATCGACTGTAGTAAATACAAGAATTATATTTATTGGGTTAAATTGATGTGATAAATAATTATCTGCAGCTCGGAAGAATATACTTTGAGCGAAATCAGACTACGGGATCGAGTAGTGTTGGAAAAGCGATTTTGCTCGACGTGATTCCAGGTAAAGGAATTTTGTGAGTAGTTAAAAATACCTGCACGTATTTTTTAGGGTATTTACAAGGACTTAAAAAGTGAAGGGTTCTCGAAAAGGAATAAAATTTATAGAGACCCGATATGAGTAAATTATCATTTTACCTTTATTAAGGGTAAAAATAGAAAAATTAGGAAAGGGTAAATAAAGTATGGAAAACTTGTTTTTAAGTGCTTTTACTATTGTTCAGCAGAGGAATAGATAGATTGACAAGTGATTTCGTGAAATACACAAAATAGCACAATTATGGTGTTGATTTTACTCATTTGAAATCATTCCTTTTAAAAGAGTCATCTATCGAGTTATGTGAAAACAAATCGTACTGGAGCACTGCTCGCACTTGATTTCATATATTTTCTACGTAAATTAGAGCCGGAGTATGACTCGCACTAGATTTTCATGACATGCATGACAGAGTACTGGAGCGTTGCTCGTACTCACTTTTATGTGATTTATACATGATAGAGTGTTGGAGCAATTGCTCATACTCAGTTTTACAAGGTTGTACATGGCATAGTACTGGAGCGTTATTCGTACTTAATTTTAATGAGTTTTGTGCTTAACATGGTACTAGAGCGATTGCTCGTACTTGTTTTGAGATGTGAATTATGCATGACCTGGTGCTAGAGTGTTACTTGTACTAGCGGTTGATTTTATAATATGCATAAGACAGTGTTTGAGCGGGGTGTTGACTATGTGTCGCACTCAAGACGTGCATTGTGGTTTTAATGTGATATACATGAAATGATTTAAAACCATGTTGATTGCCTCGTGTAGACTGAGTGTCACACGGATGAGATGCTCATACATGGATTTTGAGACATAGGTTGGTTACCAATGTGATATAGGGTGAATAAGACCTATGACAGACATCACAAACATAGGGTGGATAAAACCTATGGTAGGCACCCCTGGACCGTGATGTGGGATAAGACCTATGACAGGTACCACAGACCATGTGGGTCCATGGAGTTGAGCACACCGAGGCCTGTGTAGCCTGAGATCACCGTATAAGATATGATCATAGTCCAAGTTATTATTGCATATAGCCACCAAATCTCACATGATTATATCACATGTTTTTTTATGATTTTGGGTAGACATGAGGGATGGGCCAGAACCTGATTGACATGTTTTAATTGTTAAATGTCATATTTTACATGTTTAAATTTAAATGGCATGATTTACCTTAAAGGCATTATGAGTTTACAAAGATGCAGTGTTTTGCATGAAATGCTTGTATTTACGAACTCAGCATGATTTTCAGTACACGTGAGTAATATATGTACTTATTATATCAGTTTTCCAATTCATGCTTTTAATGTGAAATTAAGGAAATAGTATTTCAAGGCATAACATTATTTTTAGTAGATAGTGTAGTTATCTACTTGCTTGACTGATTTCCTTACTGAGCTAGTGAGCTCACCCCTTTCATTTTCCACCTCTCTACAAAGCATCCGCAGTAGATAGTATACGACTGAGGACTTGCATTCTTTGTATCCGCTGCATTCCCATCAAGCAAAAGGTATAAGATTTTGTATACACATTACATAAGATTTTGTATCTGAACATATAAACAACATAGTGATGTAAACGAATATAATATTGGGGATGTGTTTGTATATTAATATAGTGAGCTCACTTATGATGTAAAAGAAATTACAGTCAATAGATAATTTATATTGACATGTATATATATATATATATATATATATATATATATATAATGAATGACAGGTAGGTAAGAAAAGTGGTACTATTACCGAATCACAGTCCAACTGTTGGTAAAGAGAAAGGTAAATAAAAAGCTAAAAATTTATAATAATTTTTTGTAAAAGTCAATCGTGACAGTTAAATAGTAGAAATTAAAAGAGTATCAATTAATTTATTTAACCTTAGCTATCTATATTTAGAAATTTTAGAAATCATGATGAATAAAACCTAATTTCATAATCGAACTTAAAGATTCAACATTAATTTTACTGATAATGCATTATTAATGCAATTGTATAATAATTATTGATGCAATCATTAAGTTTAGTATTTATTTTATTTATTTTTAAAGAAATTATATAATTATAATTCGAGCTGATCTTGAGTTCCTGAATCCTATTGGTCTTAAGCATTTTCGACTTTCTAAGTTAGAATTTTTTCGAATTTTGATGGACTTGGATTCAAATCTCTAACTTTTTAAATTAGTTTGAGTGATTTGAATTCGATCACGGATCAATCTAAGCGGATTATTGAATTTTGACTTGTTTTCGCCCTTTTAGATAAACTTAAAAGAATAATTCTTTTCTAGATAATTAATAATATCAATGCTATAGATTCTATAGTAATCATCTAGAGTAATCTTAAATTCTTTCTTCAATCCGCTGCAGATATTTTCTATAAGTAAATGGGTGGCAGATGAGGACAAAAGAAAAAAATTAAAAGGTGTGAGCTGATGATGGGTTGATATGTACAATGAAATAACAAGGCAAGGAATTTAAGGGGATGAAGAATTTCCAGACATGTGACAGGGGTAGCCAACTTAACATCAATGCAAAAAAATACCACCATACGTTCAAAAGTGTGGATATATAAACACCATTATGGGGATGAGTGTGGTACGGCTGCTAGGGCTTAGAATATATTTATGTTCAACATTTACTATCATAAAATAAAAATAAAGTTGATTTAATAACTTAAAATTTACTTTTCATCCATATATTTAATCAATGAAAAAAATTAAAATAAATTAAAATTTAACAAATTATTATAAATATATATTTATGTATAAAATATTTTCAATATTTGGTATATATTAAACTAAAATAAAAAATTGCAACAAAATGCAAAACTGATTCCAATAAGAATGATTTTGGTCGTTTTGAAGCCTCGGGATTGACACAAGTTTGATACGATTAAAGGCTAAGCTCCACTAACATCGTAGCGAAACTTACCACGAAGCTTCCGATTGATTATCGTGTACATACTATATCCTTTTGGATTGTTTTTTAATACACTATTACTATTAGTAGAATTTTTAAATACCACAAGTGAAATTAAAATGGTTACAAATCAAATTTTATTATTTATATTTTTTAATAATTTTTAAATCACTTTTAAAGTTTAAAAATCTCATTAACAGTATATTGAATAATAATTTAATTTTTTTATTTTTTATATTGGAAAAGAAAAAAAATTATTATCTAATATATTGTCAGTGAAATTTTTAAATTTTACAAGTAAGATTCAAATAATAACACATACTCACATTTCAATTATTCTTTATTTTTTAATATTTCATTAAGGGTATGTGCAATCATTTGTACCTTACTTATAGAGTATAAAAATGCCATGATCAATGAATTGAATAATAATTCAAAAAATAAAAACAAAAAATAAAAACTAGTAACCATATGAAGGAAAGAATTCTAATCCCAAGATGCAACATCGGCATTGCCTCTACTTATAGATCATACTATGCTATAAGAGAGCAAGAAGCATAATTAACACAAAAGCAGGGGATCTGAAACAGATTGTTAAGAAGCATCGGCATGAATAATGATTCATGTCACATTAGTGAAACAGATTGTTAAGAAGTTGATACCAATATTAAAGGAAGTAGAATGATCTGAATGAAGCAAGAAATACAACAATTCGACATTCCATCTTTTTAACTGCAAGTAAGTGTTATTGTTTCTTGGCGTACCTCTGGTAAAAGACTTTTATCCTTTTAAGCCCTTCTTCGAGAGCTGGGATTTCACAAGCAAAAGTTATGCGAAGCCAACTCTTCATTCCAAATGCCATCCCTGTATAAATATGTGACACTGGTGTCAAAAGATTGCACAGGGTCGTGATCACTGAACTTCTTTTCATTATTCTAGAAACCAATGTTTTGTTTTTTCCTCCAAATACATGAAATTACAAACATTGATGGTGGTCCTATCATCAAAGTCCGCGTGTACAAAGATTGACCAACCAGAGACCGCCACGTGTCAAACACAAGATAAGCCACATGGCTGTTACAGCGACAGAGCTCCATGCGACAGAGTCTCGAGGCGATAGAGACTCTATCGCGTAGGCTTTGTGCGGCACTGTATGTTACTACAGACCTCTACCGCATACTCTGCTACAGACCTCTACCATATATCCTGCGACAGACCTATGCCGCCAGCTCTGCGACAAAACTCTACCGCGTGGACCGCAGTAGAGGTCCACACATGAACTCTGCCACCTTCCAGACTCACCCGCAGGTTGTCTAGCCCAAAACGCGACAGAGTGCTTAATGACTCTGTCGCGGCCAGACACGTGCCTGGACCTCAGCTCGAACCGACTCAGAAGAAACTTATAAATACCCCAGGTGAGCTCTCAGAGAAGAGGACAGAACAGAAAAAAAAGATAAGACTCTAGATTCTGAAGAACACAATTCTCTTCCCCATATATACAAAACTTCAGTTTTCTAACTTAATCATCGGAGTGCGCGTGCAGGGACAAATCCCTGCGCCCTCTGATTCCTGTTGTTTTTACAGAATATACGAAGAACACATGGAAGAAATCCCATCGACGTCACCTTTTTGTCGTTAGCGCAATCTGAATACGTGGAAGTTGTAATCTCGTTGTCGTTTTACCAAGGCAACATCAATTGGCGCCGTCTGTGGGAATCAGAACAAAAAGTCAGATTCCCTATCAAAATGGTGAGAACACGTTCGACAGCAGAGTTGACAGGGGAGCAGAATTCTGTGAGTCCCCTCGTCAGATCAGAACAAAGACGAAGACATAGTGAAAGGGATGACAGAGGAGCCTTAGTTTCTCTAGAGGAATTTGAGACCCTGAAACGCGAAAATGAGGAGACGACGACAGCGTTGAAAGCTATGGTGAGCTTTTTCAAAGACGCTCTCCCCCAATTCAGCTTACCCCATGAAGTGCAGCAGTTGGTGGGGGAAAGCATCCCAAGGCAGACCTATGAAAGAGGCCAACCCTCCACCCTGGTGAGTGTTGGACAAGGGGCAGGAGCGCTAAATGATGCCACGAGATTGACCCCGAACTCTACCGCATTTCAAAGGAATGCTACCGTTGACCCAACGCGTCAGAGCTCTCCCACGACAGACAGGCTGCAGAGCTCACCCGCGGACCGCACGCTTCAGAGCTCTCTCGCGACAGACAGGCGACAGAGCTCACCCGCGGACTGCAGACTTCAGAGCTCTCCCACGACAGACAGGCGGCAGAGCTCCCCCGCGGACCACAGGCTTCAGAGCTCTCTCGCGACAGACAGGCGGCAGAGCTCACCCGCGGACCGCAGACTTCAGAGCTCTCCCGCGACAGACAGGCGGCGAAGCTCACCCGTCGACCGCAGACTTCAGAGCTCTCCCGCGATAGACGGGCGACAGAGGTCACCCGCAATCCGTGGGCGTCAGAGCTCTCCCGCAGCAGATCGGCGGCAGTACTAGTTTGCGGTCCGTAGACCTCAGAGATCTCCCACAGCAGGCATACCACAGCGCTCACCCGCGGACCGAGGGCGACAGAGTTCGCCCGCAGCACCTATGCCGCAAAACTCACCCGCAACAGATAGGCGGCAGAGCTCACCCGCAGTCATCACGCGGCAGAGATCTCCCGCAGCACGTATGCGACAAAGCCCTCCCGTGGTCTATAGGCGGCAGAGTTCTCCCACATGGCGCAGCCTTTCTCCCGTTGAGTTGGAACATGAGTTAGAAGAATATGGAGCTAGGGAGCGACGAAGACAGAAGGGTTCTAACCCACGAGACGGTCTCGAAATGTTAAGCCCCGAAATGGAAGGTGCCCGAAGGGGTGCTTATCAGTCGGACTCTTCTAGACCCGAAGGGACAGGACCGTACTCAGTTCGAGAGTCGAAAAACGTGAAGAAAGTCGTCCAAAGGATCTTGGAAAAGAGAAAATTAGTGTCTCCGGATGATAGCCGAAAGAGGAGAATTCCATTCAGTCCGGAGATCATGAACAAGCCTTTGCCGAAGAAATTCAAGATGCCTTTCATGACTACTTACACGGGCAAAGCAGACCCCTATGATCACATACAAAGTTATGAGTCCCTCATGCTGCTGCATGGGTGGGAGGATGAAATTATGTGCAGGGCTTTTTCTCTCACACTGTCCGGGCACGCTTTGAAGTGGTTCAACGGGTTGAGCGAAGCTTTAATCTCCTCCTTCGACCAATTGAGAAATGAATTTCTGAAAGTCTTTATGATCCACAGCCAGAGAAAGAAGGACGCTACTTATCTACTCACTCTAAAATAAGGGAATAGAGAATCCTTGAAGAGCTTCGTAGACCGCTTTCGAGACGCAACCTTGGAGGTAGAAGATCTACCGGTAGGGGTAGCCATGGCTACAATGTTGCAAGGGACGAGCTTCAAAAAGCTGCAAGAATCCCTCTCTCTTGATCAGCCAATGACACTCTCCGATCTCTTTGCTAGGGCCAATAAGTATGTGGCCCAAGAAGAGGTGATGAAGATGATACAGCCCAGGAAAGCAAAGGAAGGAAAGAAGAGAGAGAGATGCACCCGAAAGAAGAGAGAGAGAGAAGCTCCCTCAGATTCGTGAGAGTAGACAAAGCCCCTAGGCTCAGGTATAAAGGTTATACCAAGTTGAACGAGCCTCGCACTGCGATACTGGCAGCTATCGAAGGGGTAGGATTGTTGGAATTCCCCAAGAAGAAGATTGGGGATGTAGGATGAAACTCTGATGCCTACTGCGAATTTCATTGCGCTCACGGCCACCCAACAGAAAGATGCAGAGATTTAATGGATCAGTTAGAAAGACTGGCCAGAGAGGGGAAAATCAACCGCTTCCTGTGGAGAAGCGAGAGACCCCGTTATCCTCCATGTGATCAAAGGAATGATCGTCCACAGACTGAGACAAATAACGATAACGAAAGAAATGGGCCAAGGAATGAAGCATTTAGGCCTACGGTCCCCCGTGCCAATCCGCCAAACAACGAACCTACCGCCCCGGTAATAAATGTTATTGTAGGAGGGGAATCGATGGCGGGAAGCTCCTCTACTTCCCGTAAGAGTTATGCAAGGCAGGCATATCAGGTTAACGTTGTAATGGAGGAGAGAGCGGATGAAGAGCCTATCATGTTCACCCCAGCTGATAAGGGTGACATCGTCATGCCCCATGACGACCCAATGGTGATATCGCGGTAGTGGCGAAACACCCGGTGAGCAGAATCCTGGTCGATAACGGGAGCTCGGTAAACCTGATCTATTGGAATTGCTTCGAAAAAATGAGCATATCCGAAGATAGGTTAAGGCCTGTCATGACGCCACTATATGGATTTACGGGCGAAAGGGTGAAGGTAGCTGGGTCCATAGAGTTGCCTGTGACTCTCGGTGAAAACCCGAAGGATATGACCTGGCAAGTATTATTCATGGTAGTAAGGTCAACCTCTGCTGCTTACAACATAATCCTGGGTAGACCTGTACTGAACGACATGAGGGCGGTGATATCCTCTTGCTATCTGTTAATGAAGTTCCCCACTCCCAACGGAGTCGGGCAAGTGCGAGGAGATCAGAAGAGCGCCTGCACTTGTTATATCGTTTCTACCGCCAACAAAGGAGCACAAAGAAAGGAGACTTTGTGTATAGAGGATCCGCCTAAGCCTCAGTCCGTAGAGGAAACGGAAGCTATTGAGCTAACAAGGGGAGACGGAGAGAAGAAGGCATTCATCGGGACTCAGCTAAACGAACAAGCAAGGAGTGAGATAGTTGAATGCTTGAGAGAAAACTCGGATGTCTTCGCTCAGACCCCGGCAGACATGCCCGGGATTGATCCCGAAGTGATCTGCCATCAGCTTAACGTCTTACCCGGGCATAGGCCTGTCAAACAGAAAAAGAGAAACTTTACCCCGGAAAGATAAAAAGCAATTATTGAAGAAATAAATAAGCTCCTAAATGCCGGATTCATCCGAGAAGTCTATTACCCTGAATGGCTAGCCAACGTGGTAATGGTAAAGAAGTCTAATGGGAAGTGGCGAATGTGTGTAGATTTCACTGATCTGAATAAAGCCTGCCCTAAAGATTCATACCCCCTACCCCGGATAGATAGACTTGTAGATGAGACATCCGGATACGAACTCCTCAGCTTCTTAGACGCCTTTTTCGGATACCACCAAATCATGCTTCACCCAGAAGATGAAGAGAAGACTTCTTTTATAACCGATGACGAAACATATTGCTATCAAGTAATGCCGTTCGGTTTAAAGAACGCTGGAGCTACATATCAGCGAATGGTGAATAAAGTATTCAAAGATCTTCTGGGAAATACCATGGAAGCCTACGTGGACGATATGATTATCAAGAGCCGAGCCGGAGAGTCTCATGCTCATCAGATGTCTCGGGTACTTGAAGTACTGAGGAGATTCAATTTGAAGCTAAACCCCGAAAAGTGCTCATTCGGGGTGAGTTCAGGGAAGTTTTTGGGCTTCATGATCACCAACAGGGGTATTGAGGCTAATCTCGAAAAGGTGCAGGCAATCATTGACATGAAACTCCTAGCCACCGTAAGAGAGGTCCAGAGATTGACAGGCAGAATAGCAGCTCTGAATCGCTTTCTGTCAAAGTCAGCAGAAAGGAGCTTGCCTTTCTTCAAAACTCTACGGGGAGGAAAGAATTTTGAATGGTCGAGAGATTGCCAAAAGGCCTTTGAGGACCTCAAAGAATATCTTAAGCAGTTACCTTTGCTAACAAGACCCCTTGAAGGGAAACAATTGTATATGTACTTGGGAATCGGTGATCACGCCGTCAGTGCGGTGTTACTAAATAAGGATGAAATGGTGTACCGTCCTATCTACTATGTGAGCAAAGTACTGCTAGACCCAGAAACCCGCTATCCGCTTGCCGAAAAGCTAGTGCTAGCCCTTGTGATGGCCTCGCGCAAGTTGCGCCCTTATTTTCAGGCTCACCCCATCATTGTCCTGACGGATCAACCGTTAAGACAAATCCTTCAGAAGCCTGAACACTCAGGAAGACTAGTGAAATGGGCAGTGGAACTCGGAGGATACGATATCACGTTCCAACCCAGACAGGCCATCAAGGGTCAAGCTTTGGCAGATTTTATAATGGAATGCACTAGCCCGAGGGACAGCGATGAGAGGGAAGCTCAACCATGGTTGCTGTATGTCGACGGGGCATCAAGTGCAAACGGAAGCAGGGCAGGTGTAGTCTTGATATCACCAGAGGGGGAATACTCCTTACGGTTTGGGTTCCCTAGCTCAAACAACATAGCGGAGTACGAGGCTTTGATAGCCGGGATGAGGCTGGCCGAAACGCTGCAGGTTCACCACTTGGTAGCACGTAGTGACTCTCAGTTGGTGGTGAACCAGTTCAATGGCCAATATGAAGTTCGAGAACCGATGTTGGTCCCTTACCTGAAGAAAGTCCAATCTTTGGCACAAACTTTTAAAAGCTTTCAGCTTATACAAATCAACCGGTCCGACAACACACATGCTGATTCATTGTCTAAGTTAGCCTCTTCCACCGAAACCAGAGGAAGGATAGTGAAGGTTGAGAGACTCGAACGGCTTAGTATTGAAGAAGTCGAGGTCTCTGACATTGAAATGGGAGATGACTAGAGATCCCCATTCAAACAATATCTCGCTGAAGGTACAATCCCCCAAGATAAGGACAAGGCTCGTCGCTTAAGAATACAAGGGGCAAAATTCACACTCATCAACGGGGAACTGTACAAAAGGGGATATTCGTCACCCTTGTTAAAGTGCCTGGGACCGGAGCAAGCAAATTACGCCCTAGCTGAAGTGCACGAAGGGATTTGTGACGAACACTTAGGAGCTAGAGCCCTTGCTGCCAAGATACTGTGATCAGGATTCTATTAGCCGACGTCGAAGAAAGATGCAACGGACCAAACCCGTAGGTGTGATAAATGCCAAAGGTTTGCGCCTATCACAACAGCCCCAGTGACCCCTTCTCAAGGTACGATACAGCCAATTCCTTTTGCACAATGGGGGTTGGATATTCTAGGACCTTTTCCATTAGCTACGGGCCAACAAAAATTCCTATTAGTTGCCATTGACTACTTCACAAAGTGGATTGAAGCAGAACCTATAGCTACAATCACAGAAAAGAAAGTCGAGGCGATGGTATGGAAAGACATTATCTGTCGATTCGGAATCTCACGCATCTTAAATGTCGACTATCGGAAGCAATTTGATTGTAATGCCTTCCGCGAATTCTGTAAAAGCCTCAGCATTCAGCTAAGGATCTCTTCGGTATCATATCCTCAAGCCAACGGACAGGCCGAAGTCAGTAATCGAACTATTCTTCATGGGCTGAAGACCAGGCTAGACAAAGCTAAAGGGGCATGGGTGGACGAATTGCCTAGTGTTCTATTGGCATATCGTACCACCAGTCGTGTGTCGACCAGAGAAACGCCGTTCAGTCTCGTATACGGCGCTGAAGCACTGATCCCTGTGGAAATTGGCGCACTATCACCCAGAATGGTACCCTTAGTAGAAGAAGAGAATTCACATGCACTAAGGGAAAACCTCGACTTACTTGACGAGCATCGAGAAGCCGGGGCTATTCGATTGGCATCCTATCATCAAAGGGTGGCCAACTACTATAATAGCCGGGTGAGAGACAGACCAATGTCTGAGGGAGATCTAGTGCTCAGAAAGTCACACATCACCAACGCTTTGAGAGAAGACGAAAAGTTTAGAGCCAACTGGGAATGTCCATACCGAATCAAACAGAAGATTGGGCCCAACACCTGTATCCTGAAAACTCTACAAGGAAAGAAAATAGGGAAAACATGAAATTCAAATCACTTAAAACTGTATTTGAATTAATCGCTATATTTTCTTTCTTAAACGTTATAATCTCATATTTTTTACTATCACAAGATACTATTATTGTCATACGTTTCCAGCTGTTATATATCTAAATTCTGTGACAGGATACAGAAGAGCCGTAAGAGCCTGAGGCACTATGCGTCACTGTGGCCAGGCGTATATTCAGAAGAGCCGTAAGAGCCTGAGGCGCTATGCGTCACTGTGGCCAGGCGTACAATCAGACGAGCCGTAAGAGCCTGAGGCGCTATGCATCACTGTGGCCAGGCGTACAATCAAACGAGCCGTAAGAGCCTGAGGCGCTATGCGTCACTGTGGCCAGGCGTACAATCAGACGAGCCGTAAGAGCCTGAGGCGCTATGCGTCACTGTGGCCAGGCGTACAATCAAACGAGCCGTAAGAGCCTGAGGCGCTATGCGTCACTGTGGCCAGGCGTATATTCAGACAAGCCGTAAGAGCCTGAGGCGCTATGCGTCACTGTGGCCAGGCGTACAATCAGACGAGCCGTAAGAGCCTGAGGCGCTATGGGTCACTGTGGCCAGGCGTACAATCAGACGAGCCGTAAGAGCCTGAGGCGCTATGCGTCACTGTGACCAGGCGTATATTCAGATGAGCCGTAAGAGCCTGAGGCGCTATGCGTCACTGTGGCTAGGCATACAACCAACGAGCCGTAAGAGTCTGAGGCTCTATGCATCACTGTGGCCAGGCAATAAAAATATAAAGGCTATAAAAACTGAAGACGCACTTGCGTCATAGTAATCACGCCTCAGAAAACGATATGTTTATACGAAAAATTCTTTCTGAAAATACATACACAAATATGTACAAGTACAAGCAAAATAAACAAACAGACAAAGGATGATAAATGATAAATAGAGAAGTAATGCGATACAAAGCATGAACAAAACTCTGGATTTCATTTCATTCAAAAAATCATTACAAGTAGATCTTTAGTAGATCTTTACGATTACATCTGACAAAAGTATAAAATCAAAACAAAATGACAACAGAATACTTGAAAAGAAAAACAAAAACAAAAACTCAATCTTCAGGAGGGGGCTGGAGATCAGCTGCAGACGGACCCTCGCTCCCTAAGGACTGCTGACCCTCCTCACCGTCCAAGTCAAGAAGAGCGCCAATAGGCTCGGGAGCATCGCCCAGGTCCGCGGGCTCCCAAGGACCGGTGAGGTTAGCTAGATCGTCCTGGGCAGTCCTCTGGAAAAGCTCGTCCGCTGGTTCTGCCTCGGGTTCATATTTAGTCCAATCGGGAGCCTCAAACAGCATTGCCTCGTCCGTGTATTGGAGCTCGGGGAATTCTTCTCCTTCCCTATGCTTCTCTAACCACGACCGAGCAAGGTAGAATCCGTATTTCACGTAGGGATTCGAGAAATTCTCTTTCCGCCTTAAGCAATCCTTGGAAAGGTGGTACTCCTTCACGGCCTCTGCTCGTATGCTATCAATCTCCACTTGGGTCAGTACAGGAGTAGCTTGACTTTCTAACTCGGCAACGCGATGCTCGAGCTCCTGATTACGAGTGAGCAAGGACCTGTAGTTGGACTGCATACGATCCAGCTCGGCATGGGCCTCCTGAAGATCCTCGTGGAATTTACTTGATCGGGCCGCCTCGACGGTAAGATCCCCCTTAGCCTGGTCCAAATCCTGCCGTGCCTTTGAGAGCTGCTCCTCTAAATTTCGTACCACGTCCGGAAGTTTGGACAAGTTGTTAACAGTGTTCGATAGCTCCATGACCTTGTCTTTTAACTCCCGGATTTCCTTATCGGCTCGCTCCCGATAGGCCCGGTGTTAAGCGTTATTGGCCACGGTCCTCTGAGCCAGCTGCAAAGAAATACAAAAAGTCAAACTCAAAAACACAGCAAAAAGAGGTTAAACAAAGGGGAACATAAAAATTACCCTTATCGCCTCCATATCAGCCAAGTCCTCTCCCTCCGGATAGTTCCTGAATATTCTAGCCTCGTCCCTTGGGAGAATAGTAGCCCAACTCAGTCGAGAAGCTACCCCGGGAGTATCCAAGGTATCGCTGTCGCGAACTCCCGGGTAAACCCAAAAATCGACCCCCCTCATGATGAAACCACCGTCCACAGGGTAGGACCTCTCATCAATGGGGCCTACCCTCGGGAGAATTGGCCTAGTCGCCATCGACGCCTCGACATACAAGCGCCTCCGATTCTTTCGCTGGGACGAAATTATGTTGCACTCAGCACGCTCTTCGAAGCGAGACCGTCCATACGAACCGGAGGCTCCCCGTGAAGAGGAAGGAACTCTTCCCCTATCCCGAGAGGGATCCCTTTGTTCTGGGGGAGGAGGAGGCATCGCTGGCCTAGAAACGGGAGGTGTCCGAGCCTGAGGCAACTGAGAAGTGACCGGCGCCTCGCTACGAACATCATCAGCTACACGCGGCCTCTTCCTGGTGGGAGCACTAGATGGACCGGCCTCTGATGTTTGACGCGCTAAGGATCTTCGAAAGTGACTCATTTCTGCAAAAAAGAAAGAAAACAAATAAGTGGTCAAACACTGATCAAAAACAGTAAGCAGTAAAAGGAATAAAAGGTTACCGTCAGGAGAATCAAAATGCTCCTGAAGGGACTCTATATTTATCGTGTCGTCGTCAGGGAGCACCATGAAAGTTGAACCGAACCCTTCCTAGCTAGTCAGGTCAGCTAAAGGTTCGCTACCAGAACTAGACTCTACATTGGTGCTCCCTATGTCTTCCTGTAGCCTAGGAGGGTCGGGGTTCAACTCAGGAGAAATTGAAGGTGGAGGATCAGAAGAAGGGACAGAAGGGCCGACAATAGGGATAGGACCCACGCCCCAGTCAGCTAATATCAAATTTTCATTTGATAAAAGGCTGTCAAGGCTAATGGGTCTATCCACCAATAACCTATCGACGTCTGAGGCCAGCTGTTCTCTAAGAGTATCAATCCGGGGGCCCTTGGGGATTTCACGCCTAGTCTCCCAACGAGTAGGGAAATCCAGGCTCCCAGGCATCTCCACAACAAGCCACTCCGATTCAAAACTGTGGAGCTTATTGGCAGGTTTTTCGAATAGCCTGTTCTCGAATCCCGGCATATACACCTGCTAAAGTGAGTAAGGGACTAGACCGGGGCTACCTCGAAATTTGAAAAAGACATCGAGAAGAGGAAGAGATGGAGAAACGCCCCTTAGGTGGCAATGCACGGTAAAACCTATTAACTGCATCCATGCGTGAGGATGCAGCTGTCCGGGGGCAATCCTATGAATCCTAAGGCAAGAAGCCCCAAAGTCGGACAACGGGAAGCGGAGCCCTAATTCTAAAGCTACCCTAAAGATAACTACCCCGTCAGACATACGACGTATGTCACTTTCCTGAGGGGTTGGAAGTCTATAGGAGTATCCCTCGGGCAAAGGAAACCTAGATACTAGGTCTTGGACGTCGGCTTCCTTTAAAGTCGACTTGACACCTAGGTCTATTTGTTTTTCGACACCATGGCCAGCCATTTTAGAAGTTCGGGGGAAATCAAAAACAATTATGGACGACAGAGTTTACCTAAAAGGAAGACAACAAAAGGATGGGCGACACAGTTTCAAGATCTGGCGATAGACTTGCGACACTGTAACGTCACGCGGCAGAGTTGCGGGAGAGTGCGAGAGAATCTGCGGGAGAGTGGTCTTCGCGAGAGAACTCAATAGCGATTTTGACAGCAGGGACCCAGTATATATAGGCGCACGGCTGTGCCACACCCGCGCAAGGATCCGCCCCGACCCGAAAAAACTAAATTCGGACCCGGATCCTCTTTCGCAGGAAAAATTCCTACTAAAGAGTGGGGAGCAATTGATGGTGGTCCTATCATCAAAGTCCGTGTGTACAAAGATTGACCAACCAGAGACCGCCATGTGTCAAACACAAGATAAGCCACGTGGCTGTTACAGCGACAGAGCTCCATGCGACAGAGTCTCGAGGCGACAGAGACTCTGTCGCGTAGGCTTTGTGCGGCACTGTATGTCACTACAGACCTCTACCGCATACTCTGCTACAGACCTCTACCGCATATCCTGCGACAGACCTATGCCGCCAGCTCTGCGACAAAACTCTACCGCGTGGACCGCAGTAGAGGTCCACACATGAACTCTGCCGCCTTCCAGACTCACCCGCAGGTTGTCTAGCCCAAAACACAACAGAGTGCTTAATGACTCTGTCGCGGTCAGACACATGCCTGGACCTCAGCTCGAGCCGACTCAGAAGAAACTTATAAATACCCCAGGTGAGCTCTCAGAGAAGATGACAGAACAGAAAAAAAAGATAAGACTCTAGATTCTGAAGAACACAATTCTCTTCCCCCTATATACAAAACTTCAGTTTTCTAACTTAATCATCGGAGTGCGCGTGCAGGGACAAATCCCTGTGCCCTCTGATTCCTGTTGTTTTTGCAGAATATACGAAGAACACGTGAAAGAAATCCCATCGACGTCACCTTTTTGTCGTTAGCGCAATCTGAATACGTGGAAGTGTAATCCCGTTGTTGTTTTACCAAGGCAACATCAAACATAAACTCGTCTTGAAGAATTTTTCATATCTTATCAGCTGGGACAACAATGACAGACTCCTCTTTAGCCAGCTTCATGCAAAAATCCATGTCATCATTAATGTCCTCCAACAGTGAAAGATTCAGCTTCACCTGCAACATATGTCAATGGCTAGCTATGTATTCTTTATGTTCTACAGACAAATTATAAAGAATTCAGATGATCTCACCATTACAAACATGGACCCTTCTAGTTTCATTGGGCAGGTTAGGCAAGGTACCTCCTTAATTCCATCATAGCAATTCTCTGCCGTATCTCTTAGTCTAACAATCGTGTTCAAAAAGAAATCATCCTTTGTATTCTGCAGGATTTGGGGAACTGCTCCCTAATTCATAAAACACAATTATATATTTTCAAGAGGAAAAACAAACAAGAGACCTAAGAATGAAGACAACAGTTCCGTATATGTTCGAACTTCAAAGTCAAGCTTAAATGATCTGCTTGAATATAAACACTGAAGTTAGATAAAAATGCACTTGGATTTCCCACACCAAGCAATGAGCATTTAAGTCTAATGGCCCTTTGGTATGAGGATTACATTGTATTGTCTTAAATTCGTTCTTGCTCTTCAAAAGTTGATATATTTTTCAGACAACATAGTACTTAGCATCACAAACCTGAATGAAGGTTGCAGGATCAGTAGAGATATTGAGATAGCCCGTAATGGATTCCACAATCTGACAATAATGGAACAAGAATATTAATACCATGGATTATTATTCTGAGATTGTTGTTTCAGATACTTGAATTATGAAAGAACCTAAAATTGAAAGATGTACTCCTGAGTGTCATTAGTTAGAGAGATGATCAGAATTCAAAAAAAAAATTGCTAACCCCAGACATCTGAAAGATGCCATTAGGATCACTGGTTACAAGCCAACCAAATCGCCAACCAGGAACAATCCACCTCTTTGATATAGATCCAAGAGCGAGGACTGGCACAATTGATCCAAACACTCCCATTGGCACAAATGGAGTGCTTCCAAATGTAAGTTGACCATAAACTTCATCTGCGATAACCAGAATTCCAAGCTTTCTTGCTGTGACTGCAACATAAGATTCAAGAAATCAACAATTTCAGTTGTCATTATCAAAACATAATAAACACCTAAAATTGCGATAAACTCTAAACAATAAAACATATTGGAAAAAGATAATGAAACAACCATTAAAAATTTACCCTTTTCAAATGGTCATAGCTGTAGACATTTCCACAAGGATTGCCAGGGTTTATAATAACCATGGCAACAGTGTTGTCATCCGCTAGAGCTTCAACGGCGTCAAGATCAACCTCCCAGCCACTATCAGGAAGAAGATTAAAGTGACGGACTTGAAGATGGTCATATGCAGCACGAGATTCGTAGAACGGAAAGCCTGGTCTTGGGAGCAAAATGTTGGCACCAGGGCGGCCAATGCCTGCTAAAGCAGCTTCAATTGCTTGTAAGCATCCGCTTGTAAGATAAATATCATCCGCAGATAACTTGTATGGAAGGTCACGATTAAGATAATAAGCAATAGCCCTGTTAGAATCTTAAAATTATAAAATTAGAAAATATATAAAACATTTGCAATAAATAAACAAATTGTTTACAGTAGAAATTTTCTCAAAGAAAAGATTGAAGATTGGCTGTAAATTCATTGTCCAGAAACACTTCATTTTGAAGGAACATAGAAAATGTGAAGTTCTCAAAAGTAAAATCGTATGCGTATATTTACATTCGGGCAGATAGAAGTCCAACACTAGGTGCATAACCATTATACTGGGCTGAACGGAGGCATCAACTATGGCATCTTCCGCTATTGTGGAAGTCCTAAAGCATGCAAATTGGGAGGGATTGCCATTGCCGAGGGGAATGGTGGGTCTGGGATCATCTGTGCTGAGATTTCCAATTACCAGGTCAAGAACTCCTCGCAGACTGACTGCTGATTCCGGTTTCAGCTCTTTGTTTCATTGGAAACGCCAATTCTTTGAACCATTTTCCATCTTCTTGCCCGTTGGTGTCTAGTGTTCAGAGTTGAGTAGTGACCTGCAGTCTGCACCATGCAGGGGTTTGGTTATCGAGTTAACAAGACATTGATGGGACAGCGTGAGTCCTGACACTCCCACTTGCGAAAAGAAAAAGAACGAATAGACAATGTTGTCGAATATCATAGATATTTTTTTCTGTAAATGGACACCTATCATAGATATTTTTTTCTATAAATGGACAAGTCTCCTCTTTTTTAACCTGTTAATTTCCATCTTTTTTACAAAGAAAAGAACCAATGCAATACCAACACGAAAGCCACTTATAATTTCTGATGGTGGTCCTATCATCAAAGTCCGCGTGTACAAAGATTGACCAACCAGAGACCGCCACGTGTCAAACACAAGATAAGCCACGTGGCTATTACAGCGACAGAGCTCCATGCGGCAGAGTAGCTTGACATGCGACAGAGTCTCGAGGCGATAGAGACTCTGTCGCGTAGGCTTTCTGCGGCACTGTATGTCGCTACAGACCTCTACCGCATACTCTGCTACAGACCTCTACCGCATATCCTGTGACAGACTTATGCCGCCAGCTCTGCGACAAAACTCTACCGCGTGGACCGCAGTAGAGGTCCACACATGAACTCTGCCGCCTTCCAGACTCACCCGCAGGTTGTCTAGCCCGAAACGCGACAGAGTGCTCCATGACTCTGTCGAGGCCAGACACGTGCCTGGACCTCAGCTCGAACCGACTCGGAAGAAACTTATAAATACCCCAGGTGAGCTCTCAGAAAAGGGACGAAAAAAAAAGATAAGACTCTTGATTCTGAAGAACACAATTATCTTCCCCTATATACAAAACTTCAGTTTTCTAACTTAATCATCGGAGTGCGCATGCAGGGACAAATCCCTGCGCCCTCTGATTCCTGTTGTTTTTACAGAATGTACGAAGAACACGTGGAAGTTGTAATCCCGTTGTCGTTTTATTCGAGGCAACATCAATTGGCGCCGTCTGTGGGAATCAGAACAAAAAGTCGGATTCCTTATCAAAATGGTGAGGACACGTTCTACAGCAGAGGTGACAGAGGAGCAGAATTCTGTGAGTCCCCCTGTCAGATCAGAACAAAGATGAAGACATAGTGAAAGGGATGACAGAGGAGCATTGGTTTCTCTAGAGGAATTTGAGACCCTGAAACGCAAAAATGAGGAGACGACGACAGCGTTGAAAGCTATGATGAGCTTTTTTAGAGACGCTCTCCCCCAATTCAGCTTACCCCATGAAGTGCAGCAGTTGGTGGGGGAAAACATCCCGAGGCAGACCTATGAAAGAGGTCAACCCTCCACCCAGGTGAGTGTTGGACAAGGAGCAGGAGCGCTAAATGATGTCACGGATTGGCCCCGAACTCTACCGCATTTCAAAGGAATCACCCTGTGGCAGGGTTACGGGAAATGAATGCTACCGTTGACCCAACGCGTCAGAGCTCTCCCGCGACAGACAAGCGGCAGAGCTCACCCAGGGACCGCAGACTTCAGAACTCTCCCGCGGCAGACAGGCGGTAGAGCTCTCCCGCAGCAGATCGGCGGCAGTACTCGCCCGCAATACCTGTGGGGTAGAGGTCTTCCGCAGCAGGAAGACAGCAGAGCTCACCCGCGGACCGTAGGGGGTAGAGTTCGCCCGCAGCACCTGTGCGGCAGAGCTCACCCGCAGCAAATAGGCGATAGAGCTCACCTGCGGACCGCAGGCAGCAGAGTTCACCCACAGCACCTGTGCGGCAGAGCTCACCCGCAGCCGAGAGGCGGTAGAGCTCACCCGCTGATCATATGCGGCAAAGGTCTCCCGCAGCAGACAGGAGGCAGAGATCACCCGCAGCACCCGTGCGGCAGAGCTCACCCGCAGCAAATAGACGGCAGAGCTCACCCTTAGAATACATGCGACAGAGGTCTCCCGCAGCACCTCTGCTACGTAGTTCTCCAGCGGCCTATAGGCGACAGAGTTCTCCCACATGGCGTAGCCCTTCTCCTGTGGAGTTGGAACACGAGTCAGAGGAATATAGAGCCAGGGGGCAATGAAGACAGAGGGGTTCTAACCCACGAGACGGTCTCGAAATGTCAAGTCTCGAAATGGGAGGTACCGAAAGGGGTGCTTATCAGTCGGACTCTTCTAGACCAGAAGGGACGGGACCGTACTCAGTCCGAGAGTCAGAAAACGTGGAGAAAGTCGTCCAAAGGATCTTGGAAAAGAGAAAACTGGTGTCTCCGGACGATAGCCGAAAGAGGAGAATTTCGTTCAGTCCGGAGATCATGAACAAGCCTTTGCCGAAGAAGTTCAAGATGCCTTCCATGACTACTTACACTGGCAAAGCAGACCCCTACGATCATATACAAAGCTATGAGTCCCTCATGCTGCTGCATGGGTGGGAGGACGAAATTATGTGCAGGGCTTTTTCTCTCACATTGTCCGGGCACGCTCTGAAGTGGTTCAACGGGTTGAGCGAAGGTTCAATCTCCTCCTTCGACCAACTGAGAAATGAATTTCTGAAAGTCTTTATGATCCACAGCCAGAGAAAGAAGGACGCTACTTATCTACTCACTCTTAAACAAGGGAATAGAGAATCCTTGAAGAGCTTCGTAGACCGCTTCCGAGATGCAACCCTGGAGGTAGAAGATCTACCGGTAGGGGTAGCCATGGCTGCAATGTTGCAAGGGACGAGCTTCGAAAAGCTGCAAGAATCCCTCTCTCTTGATCAGCCAATGACACTCTCCGATCTCTTTGCTAGGGCCAATAAGTATGTGGCCCAAGAAGAGGTGATGAAGATGATACAGCCCAGGGAGGTAAAGAAAGGAAAGAAGAGAGAGAGAGATGCACCCGAAAGAAGCTCCCCCAGATCCGTGAGAGTAGACAAAGCCCCTAGGCTCAGGTATGAAGGTTATACCAAGTTGAACGAGCCTCGCACTGCGATACTGGCAGCTATCGAAGGGGCAGGATTGTTGGAATTCCCCAAGAAGAAGATTGGAGATGTAGGACGAAACTCTGATGCCTACTGCGAATTCCATTGCGCTCACGGCCACCCAACAGAGAGATGCAGAGATTTAATGGATCAGTTAGAAAGAGTGGCCAGAGAGGGGAAAATCAACCGCTTCCTGTGGAGAAGTGAGAGACCCCGTTATCCTCCGCATGACTAAAGGAATGACCGTTCGTGAACTGGGACAAATAACGATAACGGAAGAAATAGGCCAAGGAACGAAGTATTTAGTCCTACGGTCCCCAACGCCAATCTGCCAAACAACGAACCCACCGCCCCGGCAATAAATGTTATTACAGGAGGGGAATCGATGGCGGAAAGCTCCTCTACTTCTCGTAAGAGTTACGCAAGGCAGGCATATCAGGTTAACGTTGTAATGGAGGAGAGAGAGGATGAAGAGCCTATCATGTTCACCCCAACTGACAAGGGTGACATCGTCATGCCCCATGACGACCCAATGGTGATATCCGCGGTAGTGGCAAAACACCCGGTGAGCAGAATCCTAGTCGATAACGGGAGCTCGGTAAACCTAATCTATTAGAATTGCTTCGAAAAAATGAGCATATCCGAAGATAGGTTAAGGCCTGTCATGACGCCACTATACGGATTTACTGGCGAAAGGGTGAAGGTAGCTGGGTCCATAGAGTTGCTTGTGACTCTCGGTGAAAACCCAAAGGATGTGACCCGACAAGTATTATTCATGGTAGTAAGGTCAACCTCCGCTGCTTACAACATAATCCTAGGTAGACCTGTACTGAACGACGTGATGGCGGTGATATCCTCTTGCTATCTGTTAATGAAGTTTCCCACTCCCAACGGAGTCGGGCAAGTACGAGGAGATCAAAAGAGCGCCCGCACTTGTTATATCGCTTCTACCGCCAACAAAGGAGCACAAAGAAAGGAGACTTTGTGCATAGAGGATCCGCCCAAGCCTCAGCCCGTAGAGGAAACGAAAGCCATTGAGCTAACAAGGGGAGATGGAGAGAAGAAGGCATTCATCGGGACTCAGCTAAACGAACAAGCAAGGAGTGAGATAGTTGAATGCCTGAGAGAAAACTTGGATGTCTTTGCTCGGACCCCGACAGACATGCCCGGGATTGATCCTGAAGTGATCTGCCACGAGCTCAACGTCTTACCCGGGCATAGGCCTGTCAAATAGAAAAAGAGAAACTTTACCCCGAAAAGATAAAAAGCAATTACTGAAGAAGTAAATAAGCTCCTAAATGCCGGATTCATTCGAGAGGTCTACTACCCTGAGTGGCTAGCCAACGTGGTAATGGTAAAGAAATCTAGTGGGAAGTGGCGAATGTGTGTAGATTTCACCGATCTAAATAAAGCCTGCCCTAAAGATTCATACCCCCTACCCCGGATAGATAGACTTATGGATGAGACATCCGGATACGAACTCCTCAGCTTCTTAGACGCCTTTTCCGGATACCACCAAATCATGCTTCACCCAGAAGACGAAGAGAAGACTTCTTTTATAACCGATGACGGAACATATTGCTATTAGGTAATGCCGTTCGGTTTAAAGAATGCTGGAGCTACATATCAGTGAATGGTGAACAAAGTATTCAAAGATCTTCTGGGAAATACCATGGAAGCCTACGTGGACGATATGATCATCAAGAGCCGAGCAGGAGAGTCTCATGCTCATCAGATGTCCCGGATATTTGAAATACTGAGGAGATTCAATTTGAAGCTAAACCCCAAAAAGTGCTCGTTCGGGGTGAGATCAGGAAAGTTCTTGGGCTTCATGATCACCAACAGGGTATTGAGGCTAATCTCAAAAAGGTGCAGGCAGTCATTGACATGAAACCCCCAGCCACCGTAAGAGAGGTCCAGAGATTGACAGGCAGAATAGCAGCTCTGAATCGCTTTCTGTCAAAGTCAGCAGAAAGGAGCTTGCCTTTCTTCAAAACTCTAAGGAGAGGAAAGAATTTTGAATGGTCGGGAGATTGCCAAAAGGCCTTTGAGGACCTCAAAGAATATCTTAAGCAGTTACCTTTGCTGACAAGGCCCCTCGAAGGGGAACAATTGTATATGTACTTGGGAATCGGTGATCACGCCGTTAGTGCGGTGTTACTAAATAAAGATGAAATGGTGTACCGTCCCATCTACTATGTGAGCAAAGTACTGCTAGACCCGAAAACCCGCTATCCGCTTGCCGAAAAGCTAGTGCTAGCCCTTGGGATGGCCTCTCGCAAGTTGCGCCCTTATTTTCAGGCTCACCCCATCATTGTCCTGACGGATCAACCGTTAAGATAAATCTTTCAGAAGCCTGAACACTCAGGAAGACTAGTGAAATGGGCAGTGGAACTCGGAGGATACGATATCACGTTTCAACCCAGACAGGCCATCAAGGGTCAAGCTTTGGCAGATTTTATAGTGGAATGCACTAGCCCGAGCGATAGCGATGAGAGGGAAGTTCAACCATGGTTGTTGTATGTCGACGGGGCATCAAGTGCAAACAAAAGCAGGGCAGGTGTAGTCTTGATATCACCAGAAGGGGAATCCCTAGAATACTCCTTATGGTTTGGGTTCCCCAGCTCAAACAACATAGCGGAGTATGAGGCTTTGATAGTCGGGATGAGGCTGGCCGAAACGCTGTAGGTTCACCACTTGGTAGCACGTAGTGACTCTCAGTTGGTGGTGAACCAGTTCAACGGACAATATGAGGTTCGAGAACCGATGTTGGTCCCTTACCTAAAGAAAGTCCAATCTTTGGCACAAACTTTTACAAGCTTTCAGCTGATACAAATCAACCAGTCCGACAACACACATGCTGAATCATTGTCTAAGTTAGCCTCTTCCACCGAAACAAGAGGAAGGATAGTGAAGGTTGAGAGGCTCGAACGGCCTAGTATTGAAGAAGTCGAGGTCTTTGACATTGAAACCGGAGATGACTGGAGATCCCCATTCAAACAATATCTCGCTGAAGGTACAATCCCCCAAGATAAGGACGAGGCTCGTCGCTTAAGAATACAAGGGGCGAAATTCACACTCATCAATGGGGAACTGTACAAAAGGGGATACTTATCACCCTTGTTAAAGTGTCTGGGGCCGGAGCAAGCAAATTACGTACTAGCTGAAATACATGAAGGAATTTACGGGGAACACCTGGGAGCTAGAGCCCTTGCTGCTAAGATACTACGACCGGGCTTTTACTGGCCGACGTTGAAAAAAGACGCAATGGACAAAGCCTGCAGGTGTGACAAATGCCAAAGGTTTGCACTAATAACGACAGCCCCGGTAACTCCATCCCAAGGTATGATACAGCCAATTCCATTCGTACAATGGGGGTTGGACATTTTAGGACCTTTTCCATTAGCTACGGGCCAACGAAAATTCCTGTTAGTCGCCACCGACTACTTCACAAAGTGGATTGAAGCAGAACCCTTAGCTACAATCACAGAAAAGAAAGTCGAGGCGATGGTATGGAAAGACATTATCTGTCGATTCGGAATCCCACGTATCTTAAATGTCGACCATGGGAAGCAATTTGATTGTAATGCCTTCCGCGAATTCTGTAAAAGCCTCAGCATTCAGCTAAGGATCTCTTCGGTGTCATATCCTCAAGCCAACGGACAGGCCGAAGTCAGTAATCAGACTATTCTTCATGGGCTGAAGACCAGGCTAGACAAAGCTAAAGGGGCATGGGTGGACGAATTGCCTAGTGTTCTATGGGCATATCGTACCACCAGTCGTGTGTCGACCGGAGAAACGCCGTTCAGTCTCGTATACGGTGCTGAAGCACTGATCCCCATGGAAATTGGTGCGCTATCACCCAGAATGGTACCCTTAGTAGAAGAAGAGAATTCACATGCACTAAGGGAAAACCTCGACTTACTTGACGAGCATCAAGAAGCCGCGGCTATTCGATTGGCATCCTATCATCAAAGGGTGGCCAACTACTATAATAGCCGAGTGAGAGACAGACCAATGTCTGAGGGAGATCTAGTGCTCAGAAAGTCACACATCACCAACGCTTTGAGAGAAGACGAAAAGTTTAGAGCCAACTGGGAAGGTCCATACCGAATCAGATGGAAGATTGGGCCCAACACCTGTATCCTGGAAACTCTACAAGGAAAGAAAATAGGGAAAACATGGAATTCAAATCAGTTAAAACTGTATTTGAATTAATCGCTATATTTTCTTTCTTGAACGTTATAATCTCATATTTTTTACTATCACAAGATAATATTATTGTCATACGTTTCCAGCTGTTATATATCTAAATTCTGTGACAGGATACAGAAGAGCCATAAGAGCCTGAGGCGCTATGCGTCATTGTGGCCAGGCGTATATTCAGATGAGCCGTAAGAGCCTGAGGCGCTATGCGTCACTGTGGCCAGGCGTGAACAATTAGACGAGCCGTAAGAGCCTGAGGCGCTATGCGTCACTGTGGCCAGGCGTATATTCAGATGAGCCGTATGAGCCTGAGGCGCTATGCGTCACTGTGGCCAGGCGTGAACAATCAGACGAGCCGTAAGAGCCTGAGGTGTTATGCGTCACTGTGGCCAGGCATATATTCGTAAGAGCCGTAAGAGCCTGAGGCGCTATACATCACTGTGGCCAGGCGTGAACAATTAGACGAGCCGTAAGAGCCTGAGGCGCTATGCGTCACTGTGGCCAGGCGTACAATCAGATGAGCCGTAAGAGCCTGAGGCGCTATACGTCACTGTGGCCAGGCGTACAATCAGACGAGCCGTAAGAGCCTGAGTTGCTATGCGTCACTGTGACCAGGCGTACAATCAGAAGAGCTATAAGAGCCTGAGGCGCTATGCGTCACTGTGGCCAAGCGTACAACTAACGAGCCGTAAGAGCCTGAGGCGCTATGCGTCACTGTGGCCAAGCAACAAAAATATAAAGGCTGTAAAAACTGAAGACACACTTGCGTCATAGTAATCACGCCTCAGAAAACGATATGTTTATACGAAAAACTCTTTCTGAAAATATATCTTTCTATCAAGAGTTGGGGAGCATACACGAATACATTCAAAACAAATATGTACAAGCAAAATAAACAAACAGACAAAGGATGATAAATGATAAATAGAGAAGTAATGCGATACAAAGCATGAACAAAAATCTGGATTTCATTTCATTTAAAAAATCATTACAAGTAGATCGTCAGTAGATCTTTACGATTACATCTGACAAAAGTATAAAATCAAAATAAAATGACAACAGAATACTTGAAAAGAAAAACAAAAAACAAAAACAAAAACTCAATCTTCAGGAAGAGGCTGGAGATCAGCTGCAGACGGTCCCTCGCTCCCTAAGGACTGCTGACCCTCCTCACCGTCCAAGTCAAGAAGAGCGCCAATAGGCTCGGGAGCATCGTTCAGGTCCGCAGGCTCCCAAGGACCGGTGAGGTTGGCTAGATCGTCCTGGGCAGTCCTCTGGAAAAGCTCGTCCACTGGTTCTACCCCGGGTTCATATTTAGTCTAGTTAGGGGCCTCAAACAGCATCGCCTCGTCCGTGTACTGGAGCTCGGGGAATTCCTCTCCTTCCCTATGCTTCTCTAACCATGACCGAGCAAGGTAGAATCTGTATTTCACGTAGGGATTCAAGAAATCCTCCTTCCGCCTTAAGCAATCCAAAAGGCGGTACTCCTTCACGGCCTCTGCCCGTATGCTATCGATCTCCACTCGGGTCAGTACAGGAGTAGCTTGACTTTCTAACTCGGCAACGCGATGCTCGAGCTCCTGATTACGAGTGAGCAAGGACCCGTAGTTGGACTGCATACGATCCAGCTCGGCATGGGCCTCCTGAAGATCCTCATGGAATTTACTTGATCGGGCCGTCTCGACGGTAAGATCCCCCTTGGCCTAGTCCAAATCCTGCCGTGCCTTCGAGAGCTGTTCCTCGAAGTTCCGTACCACGTCCGGAAGTTTGGACAAGTTGTTGACAGTGTTCGATAGCTCCATGACCTTGTCCTTCAACTCCCGAATTTTCTTATCAGCTCGCTCCCGATAGGCCCGGTGTTGAGCGTTATTGGCCACGGTCCTCTGAGCCAGCTGCAAAGAAATACAAAAAGTCAAATTCGAAAGCACAGCAAAAAGAAGTTAAACGAAAAAGAATATGAAACTTACCCTTATCACTTCCATATCAGCCAAGTCTTCTCCCTCCGGATAATTCTTGAATATTCTAGCCTCGTCCCTCGGGAGAATAGTAACCCAAGTCAGTCGGGAAGCTACCTTGGGAGTGTCCAAGGTATCGTTGTCATGAACTCCCGGGTAAACCTGAAACTCGGCCCCCCTCATGATAAAACCACCGTCCACAGGGTAGGACCTCTCATCAATGAGGCCTACCCTCGGGAGAATTGGCCTAGTCGCCATCGATGCCTCGATATACAAGCGCCTCTGGTTCTTTCGCTGGGATGAAATTATGTTGCACTCAGCGCGCTCTTCGAAGCGAGACCGTCCATACGAACTGGATGCTCCCCGTGAAGAGGAAGGAACTCTTCCCCTATCCCGAGAGGGATCCCTTTGTTTTGGGGGAGGAGGAGACATCGCTGGCCTAGAAACGGGAGGTGTCCGAGCCCGAGGCAACTGAGAAGGGACCGGTGCCTCGCTACGAACATCGTCAGCTACACGCGGCCTCTTCCTGGTGGGAGCACTAGATGGACCGACCTCTGATGTTTGACGCGCTAAGGATCTTCGAAAGTGACTCATTTCTGTAAAAAAAGAAAGAAAACAAATAAGTGGTCAAACACTGATCAAAAACAGTAAGCAGTAAAAGGAATAAAAGGTTACCGTTAGGAGAATCAAAATGCTCCTGAAGGGACTCTATATTTATCGTGTCGTCGTCAGGGAGCACCATGAAAGTTGAGCCGAACCCTTCCCAGCCAGTCAGGTCAGCTAAAGGTTCGCTACCAGAACTAGACTCTACATTGGTGCTCCCTATGTCTTCCTGTGGCCTAGGAGGGTCGGGGTTCAACTCAGGAGAAATTGAAGGTGGAGGATCAGAAGAAGGGACAGAAGGGCCGACAATAGGAATAGGACCCACGCCCCAGCCAGCTAATATCAAATTTTCATTTGATAAAAGGCTGTCAAGGCTAATGGGTCTATCTACCAATAACCTATCGACGTCTGAGGCCAGCTGTTCTCTAAGAGTAGCAATCCGGGGGCCCTTGGGGATTTCACGCCTAGTCTCCCAGCGAGTAGGGAAATCCAGGCCCCCAGGCATCTCCACAACAAGCCACTTCGATTCAAAACCGTGGAGCTTATTGGCAGGTTTTTCGAATAGCCTGTTCTCGAATCCCGGCATATACACCCGCTGAAGTGAGTAAGGGACTAGACCGGGGCTACCTCAAAATCTAAAAAAGACAACAAGAAGGGGAAGAGATGGAGAAACGCCCTTTAGGTGGCAATGCACGGTAAACCCTATTAACTGCATCCATGCGTGAGGATGCAGCTGTACGGGGGCAATCCTATGAGTCCTAAGGAAAGAAGCCCCAAAGTCGGACAACGGGAAGCGGAGTCCTAATTCTAAAGTTGCCCTAAAGATAACTACCCCGTCAGACACGACGTATGTCACTTTTCAGAGGGGTTGGAAGTCTATAGGAGTATCCCTCGGGCAAAGGAAACCTAGATACTAGGTCTTGGACGTCGACTTCCTTCAAAGTCGACTTGACACCTAGGTCTATTTGTTTTCCTACACCATGGCCAGCCATTTTAGAAGTTCGGGGGAAATAAAAAACAATTATGGACGACAGAGTTTACCTAAAAGGAAGACAACAAAAGAACGGGCGACACAGTTTCAAGATCTGGCGGTAGACTTGCGACACTGTAACGTCACGCGGCAGAGTTGCGGCAGAGTTGCGAGAGAGTTGCGATAGAGTGTGAGAGAATCTGCGGGAGAGTGGTCTTCGCGAGAGAACTCAATAGCGATTGTGACAACAGGGACCCAGTATATATAGGTGCGCGGCTGCGCCCCGCCCGCGCAAGGATCCGCCCTGACCCGAAAAAAGCAAATCCGGACCCGGATCCTCTTTCTCAGGAAAAATTTCTACCAAAGAGTGGGGAGCAATTGATGGTGGCCCTATCATAAAAGTCCGCGTGTACAAAGATTGACCAACCAGAGACCGCCACGTGTCAAACACAAGATAAGCCACGTGACTGTTACAGCGACAGAGCTACATGCGGCAGAGTAGCTTGACATGCGACAGAGTCTCGAGGCGATAGAGACTCTGTCGCGTAGGCTTTGTGCGGCACTGTATGTCGCTACAGGCCTCTACCGCATACTCTGCTACAGACCTCTACCGCATATCCTGCGACAGACCTATGCCGCCTGCTCTGCGACAAAACTCTACCACGTGGACCGCAGTAGAGGTCCACACATGAACTCTGCCGCCTTCCAGACTCACCCGCAGGTTGTCTAGCCCGAAACGCGACAGAGTGCTCCATGACTCTGTCGCGGCCAGACAAGTGCCTGGATCTCAGCTCGAACCGACTCGGAAGAAACTTATAAATACCCCAGGTGAGCTCTCAGAAAAGGGATGAAAAAAAAGATAAGACTCTTGATTCTGAAGAACACAATTATCTTCCCCTATATACAAAACTTCAGTTTTCTAACTTAATCATCGGAGTGCGCGTGCAGGGACAAATCCTTGCGCCCTCTAATTCCTGTTGTTTTTGTAAAATATACAAAAAACACATGGAAGTTGTAATCCCGTTGTCGTTTTATTCGAGGCAACATCAATTTCTTTGCGAGTTGAGGATCCAATCTTTTCTTATATTATTCTTCTGTACTGTAGCAACAGAAGTTCAAGTTTCACAGGAACCAACTCCAGTCACCCCCAACAAAATATGATTTTGCCGATAAAACAATTAGATAATCTTTAGTTCCAAAGTTATGCATGATGGAAATGTTGTTTCTTGATCAGGTTGAAATTCATGGCTTAAGATCCTCAGTTGCCCTGTTGCAGTCCACTAACTGTGAACACATCAACACACAAGAAAAACAAATGAACAGCAGTGGATGTAACTAAATAAAAGCAGCTTCAAGCTCTTCATTGCATCAGTCACAGATTCCATTAGATAGAATATAGTTTCTGGTGTTTAATACAAGAAATTTATTATATTTATGGTACTTCCTTGTCTAATGTCTTGAAGGAAATTGCATGGAGTAGAACTATACACTGACAGGGGATCATATTATTTAAGGGAATAGTTTATTGGTTAACAGCAAAGTTAACCAGCAAATTCAATTGGGCATGACATCCAACGCACTATTGATGATCACACCACCCAATCCAGTTTCTTGTGCTTATTCTTTTTTTTTCTTTTTAAAATTTTATTGCTTCTTGGAATGCCTTTGGCAAAAGGCTTTTACCCTGGCCAGGCGCCTTCTTCGAGGGAAGAAGACTCAATAGCAAAAGTAATGAGAAGCCAGTTCATCAATCCAACAGCTATCCCTGCAAGATTTTCTGTTTGTTAGTTTCAGAAGATATATCAACAATAAACCTTTAGTATTTGTAAAACACAATCAGTTCCCTCAAAAAGTACATACGGATTAGTCATGCAAGTGCAGAAGTCTATTATTTTGTGACTAGTGGTACAGTCCATGAAATCTAATTCGAATTTAAGTAGATAGATTGACAACATAAGCCTTTATGTTAATTATATCAGAATTGCTGCAGTGGATGGAGCAAATTTATGGTTCATTGCTTAGTAGTATTGTTCTTCATATTAACCACAACTGAAGATTCATTTTGACTTTTCCCCCATAAGAAATATTGAGGTTAGAAAATATCCTAGTAATTGATGTTGCCCACCTGACAGCAATAGTGCTTTGCTTTTCACATGATCGGATTGTACTGTTGACGGTTAAGTCAATCGTCACAGTTTGCTCCACGTGTTCTTCGTATATCCTGTAAAAACAACAGGAATCAGAGGGGGCAGGGATTTGTCCCTGCACGCGCACTCCGACGATCAAGTCAGTGATCGGGAGTTGGTGTATGTAAGAAAAGGAGAAAGTATTGCTTAAATCAAAGGGTTTAAGTGTTTCTCCCTGTTTTTTTCTTCTTTTTTTTTTGGATCGGATCCCGGATCTCAGAGGGCTCACCTCATATTTATAGGCTTCTGAGTCGGTTCGGGCTGAGACCCAGGCGCGTGTCTGGGCCGCGACAGAGGTATAGAGCACTCTGTCGCGCCTCGGGCCATACAACTTGGGGGGAAGTAGTCTAGCGGCAGAGTATGCATGGAACCTCTACCGCTATTGGTGCAGGAGACCTCTGTCGCTACGCTGGGTGGGGGACCTCTACCACTGTCTAAGCGGGAGACCTCTACCACGATCTGTGCAGGAGACTTCTACCGCGGTCGGCGCTGGAGACTATGCCGCAGGCTGAGCGGGAGACCTCTACCGCGATCTGTGCGGGAGACTTCTACCACGATCGACGCGGGAGACTATGCGGCAGGCTGAGCGGGAGACTATGCCGCATGCCATGCGGGAGACCTCTACCGCGGTCTGCGCGGGAGTCCTCTATCGCGTGTGGTGCGGGAGACCATGCCGCATGCCATGCGGGAGACTTCTATCGCAGGCTGAGCGGGAGACCTCTACCGCGGTCTGCGCGGGAGACCACGTCGCAGGCTGAGCGGGAGACTATGCCGCATGCCGTGCGGGAGACCTCTACCGCGGTCTGCGCGGGAGACCTGTGTCGGGGGCAATGCGGAGTCCTGTGATGTGCATGGGCGATGGAGGTCTGCAACTCACGATGCGCGGCAGACTGTGAGGCGGCAGACTACTCTCGCATCAGACACTCTGTCGCAGCTCTAGGAACGGTGTCGCATGGCAGTTCTGTCGCTAATCTGCCACGTGGCCTGTTCTTGGTTCGACATGTGGCAGGCGGATAGTTGCACACGTGGATCTGGTGACACGACCGCCATCAATTGCTCCCCACTCTTTGGCGGGAATTTTTCCCGCGAAAGAGGATCTGGGTCTGGCATTTCTCGGGTCGGGTCGGACCTCCGCGCGTGTGTGTACTCAGGTGAGCTGCTATAAATACTGGGCCCCTGACGTCCTTGTCGCTACTGAATTCTCTCACAAGGACACTCTGTCGCGACTCTCAGGATACTCTGTCGCAACTCCTTCGCCACACTGTAGCAACTCTGCCGCGGACTGCTCACTGTGTCGCAAGTCTGCCGCGGATTTTCACACTCTGCCGCGAGCTCTGTTTCCATTACCTTAGGTAATTTTTCGTAGCCCGTAGTCCTGTTTCTTCGATCTACGAGCTTCTAAGATGGCTAGGCATGGCATAGGAAAGCAAATCGATCTAGGCGTTAAGTCGACTTTAAAGGAAGCCGACGTCCAAGACCTAGAATCCCGATTTCCTTTATCCGAGGGATACTCTTATAGACTCCCAACCCCTCAGGAGAGCGACATACGTCATGTGTCTAACGGGGCTATCATTTTTAGGGCAGCTTTGGAGTTAGGACTCCGCTTCCCATTGTCCGACTTTGGGGCTTCCTTCCTCAAGACGCACGGGGTATCCCCGGGGCAACTGCATCCTCATGCATGGATGCAATTGGTAGCATTTACTGTGCACTGCCATTTAAGGGGCGTCCCTCCGTCTCTTCCTCTTTTAGAAGTATTCTTTAGGCTTCGAGGGAGTCCCGGCTTAGTGCCTTACTCGCTTCAGCGGGTGTACCAGCCTGGTTTTAAGAACCGATTATTCGAGAAACCTGCTAACAAGCTTCATAGTTTCGAGACAGAATGGCTGGTTGTGGAAGTGCCCGAGGGCCTGGATATCCCCACTCGTTGGGAGAATAGGCGCGAAATCCCCAAGGGTCCCCTGATCGCCACACTTAGGGAGCAGTTGTCTTCTGACATCGACAAACTGCTAGTCCCTCATCCCCTTAGCCTCAACACCCTTGTATCAAATGAAAATTTGATATTAGCAGGCTGGGGTGTGGGCCCGGTCCCTGTTGCCGGACCCTCTGTTCCTTCGTCAGATCCTCTGTCTTCGACTTCTCCCGAGTTGAATCCTGAAGCTCCTAGGCCGTAAGAGGATATAGGGGGCACCAATATGGAATCCAGCTCTGGTAGCGAACCCTTAGTCGATCTCACTGGTTGGGAAGGGTTCGGCTCCACTTTCATGGTGCTCCCGAACGACGAGGGGATAAATATCGAGTCCCTTCAGGAGCACTTAGACTCTCCTGACGGTAACTTTTATTTTTTCCCGCGAAAGATTATCATTTTTGATCAATTTATCAACCACTGATCTTCTTTTTCTTTTTTGCAGATATGAGCCATTTTCGGCAATCATTAGGTCGCCAGGTTTCTGAGGCTGGTCCTTCCAGCGCTCCTGCTAGGAAGAGGCATCGTTTGGCTGATGATGTCCCAAGTGAGGCACCAGTCCCCTCTCATCCACCTCGTGCTCGGACCCCTCCTGTCTCTAGGCAGGCTATGCCTCCCCCTCCTTCAGAGCAGGGAGATCTCTCTCGGGATAGGGGGAGAGTTGCCTCATCTTCACGGGGGGCTTCCGGGTCATTCGGACGATCACGCTCCGAGGAACGCGCTGAATGTAATATCATTCCTTCCCAGCGGAAGAATAAAAAGCGCCTGTACATCGAGGGTTCGATGGGAAGCATGCCGATATTGCCGAGGATTGGTCCTGCCGATGAGAGGCCCTATTCCGTGGATGGGGGGAATATTATGAGGGGCCACGAGTTTCGGGTCTACCTCGGGGTTCGTGATAACGATGTTCTGGACACTCCCGGGGTGGCCTCCCGGTTGAGCTGGTCCACTATCCTTCCTCGAGATGAGGTAAGGATATTCAGAAACTACCCTGAGGGGGAAGACTTAGCCGATATCGAGGCGTTGAGGGTAAGTTTCTGATTTCTTTTCTTTTTGATTGCTTTTTGCAGCATGCTTTGAATCTAACATTTTTGCATTTTTTCGCAGCTGGCTCAACGAACCGTGGCAAATAATGCCCAACATCGGGCTTACCGGGAGCGAGCCGACAGAGAAATCCGGGAGTTGAGGGACAAAGTCATGGAGTTACAGAACACGGTCAACAACTTGTCCCCTCTTCTGGGTTTAGTTCGAAGCCTGGAGGACCAGTTTGCTAAGGCTCATCAAGACCTTGGTCTTGCCAAGGGGGATCTCACAGTGGAGACGGCCCGGTCTTGTAAACTCCAAGAGGACCTGCAAGAGGCTCATTCTGAGTTAGACCGTATGCAATCCAACTACGGGTCTATGCTCACTCGGAATCAAGAGCTCGAGCAGCGTGTTGCTGAGTTAGAAGGCCAAGCTGCTCCTGTACTGTCCCAGGCCGAGATTGACAGCATACGGGCCGAGGCCGTAAAGGAGTATCGTCTCTCCAAAGACTGCTTGAGGCGGAAGGAAGACTTCTCCAACCCTTATGTTAAGTACGGGTTCTACCTGGCCCGATCTTGGCTAGAAGCACACAGGTAAGGAGAGGAGTTTCCTGAGCTCCAATACACCCATGAGGCGATGCTCTTTGAGGCTCCTGATTGGACCAAGTACGAGCCCGAGGCTGAGCCTGCGGATGAGCTGTTCAAGAGGACTGCTCAGGACGATCTTGCCAACCTTACTGGTCCTTGGGAGCCCGCGGATCTGGACGGTGCTCCTGAGCCTATAGAAGCCCTCATCGATTTAGACGGTGAGGAAGGCGAGCAGTCCCTTGGAAGTGAAGGTTTTGCAGCTGATCCCCAGCTTCCTCCCAGAGAGTAGATAGGGATTTTTGCTTTTTTGTTTTTTGTATTTCATTTCAAGTACTTTGTTTTTTGTTTTAACTTTGTACTTTTGTCGAAATGTAATTGTAAAGATCTGTCAAAGATCTGCTTTTACCGACACTTGAATGAAATGAAATTGAGATTTTTGTTCATGCTTTGTCTCGCACTACTTCTCTAATTTTCTTTTATCATTCTTTGTCTGATTGTTTCTTTTGCTTTGCTTGTATATAGCTTTGCATTTATATTCATGTATGCTCCCCAATTCTTGATAGAAAGGTATACTTTCAAGAAGAATTTTTTGTGCAAACGCGCAGTTGTTTAAGGCTTGAGTACTGTGACGTGAAGGCGTCTTTAGTTTTTATAGCCTTAGTATTTTGATTACCTGGCCACGGTGACGTGTAGCGTCTCAGGCTTTTATGGTTAATTGAGTGTTTTATGCCTGGCCTAAGTGACGCATTGCGTCTCAGGCTCTCACGGCTCTTTTGAGTATACGCCTGGCCACAGTGACGCGTTGCGTCTCAGGCTCTTACGGCTTTTATGTGGATGTATATATACCTGTTTTACAGTGATGCGTATATGCCGGGCCACAGTGACGCAAAGCGCCTCAGGCTCTTACGGCTCATCTGAACTACGCCTGGCCACAGTGACGCATAGCGCCTCAGGCTCTTACGGCTCGGTGGAACTACGCCTGGCCACAGTGACGCAAAGCGCCTCAGGCTCTTACGGCTCGGTGGAACTACGCCTGGCCACAGTGACGCATAGCGCCTCAGGCTCTTACGGCTCGGTTGAACTACGCCTGGCCACAGTGACGCATAGCGCCTCAGGCTCTTACGGCTCGGTTGAACTACGCCTGGCCACAGTGACGCATAGCGCCTCAGGCTCTTACGGCTCGGTTGAACTACGCCTGGCCACAGTGACGCATAGCGCCTCAGGCTCTTACGGCTCGGTTGAACTACGCCTGGCCACAGTGACGCATAGCGCCTCAGGCTCTTACGGCTCGGTTGAACTACGCCTGGCCACAGTGACGCATAGCGCCTCAGGCTCTTACGGCTCGGTTGAACTACGCCTGGCCACAGTGGCGCATAGCGCCTCAGGCTCTTACGGCTCGGTTGAACTACGCCTGGCCACAGTGACGCATAGCGCCTCAGGCTCTTACGGCTCGGTTGTCCACTTTGGGTTTGGCCCGTTGGTAGCCTGCGTTCGCAGGGCCCGAACCAAGGGCAGCCCTTACGGTTTTGAATCCTGTCACGAGATTTTGACTTACAACAAAAAGATAATTCATATATCGGTTAGGTAATGACATCTGGTGACAGTGTAAGTAAAACAATAGTGCTTGGGAAGGAAGATGTAGTGGTTAATTTAAATACAGCTTTAAGTGATTTGAATTCCACGTTTTCCCTATCTTCTTCCCTTGTAGAGTTTCCAGAGCGCAAGTGTTAGGTCCGATCTTGCATCTGATTCTGTAGGGACCTTCCCAGTTGGCTCTGAACTTCCCATCCTCCTTGAGGGCATTCGTTATCTGCGACTTTCTGAGCACTAGATCTCCCTCAGACATTGGCCTATCTCTCACACGGTTATTATAGTAGTTGGCCACCCTCTGATGATAGGATGCCAATCGAATAGCCGCGGTTTCTCTATGTTCATCGAGTAGGTCCAAGCCTTCCCTTAGAGCTTGTGAGTTTTCTTCCTCTACTAAGGGTATCACTCTTGGCGATAATGCTCCAAGTTCCACGGGGATCAATGCTTCTGCGCCGTATACAAGACTGAACGGCGTTTCTTTAGTCGACACACGACTGGTGGTACGATATGCCCATAAAACGCTAGGCAATTCGTCCACCCAGGCCCCTTTTGCTTTGTCGAGCCTGGTCTTCAGCCCATGGAGGATGGTCCGATTACTGACCTCGGCTTGTCCATTAGCTTGAGGATATGACACTGAAGAGATCCGTAGCTGAATGTTGAGGTCCTTACAAAAGTCACGGAAGGCGTTGCAATCAAATTGCTTTCCATGGTCGGCATTCAAGATGCGGGGAATTCCAAATCGACAAAAAATGTCTTTCCACACCATTGCCTCCACTTTCTTTTTCGTGATTGTGGCCAAAGGCTCTGCTTCGATCCACTTTGTAAAGTAATCGGTAGCCACTAACAGGAACTTTCTTTGACCTGTGGCTAATGGGAAAGGTCCAAGGATGTCCAACCCCCATTGTGCAAAAGGAATTGGTTGTACTGTGCCTTGAGAGGGAGTTACTGGGGCTGTGGTGATAGGCGCAAACCTCTGGCATTTGTCACACCTGCGGGTTTGGTCCATTGCATCCTTTTTCAGCGTTGGCCAGTAAAATCCCGATCGCAGTACTTTAGCAGCGAGGGCTCTTGCTCCTAAGTGTTCGCCGCAGATTCCTTCATGCACTTCCGCTAGGACATATCTTGCTTGTTCCGGTCCCAGACATTTTAGCAGTGGCGATGAGTATCCCCTTTTGTACAGTTCTCCGTTGATGAGTGTGAACTTCGCCCCTTGTATTTTCAAGCGACGAGCCTCGTCTTTATCTTGGGGGAGTGTACCCTCAGTGAGATACTGTTTAAATGGGGATCTCCAATCGTCTCCAACTTGAATGTCACACACTTCGACTCCTTCAATACTTGGTCGTTCGAGCCTCTCCACCTTTACGGTCCTTCCTAGTGTTTCTGTGGAGGAGGCTAGCTTAGACAGTGAATCAGCATGTGTGTTTTCGGACCGGTTGATTTGCATCAGCTGAAAGCTTTTGAAAGTCTTGGCCAGGAGTTGGACTTTCTTTAAGTAAGGAACCAGCATCGGTTCTCGTACCTCGTACTTTCCGCTGAATTGGTTCACCACCAGTTGAGAATCACTGTGTGCTACCAGGTGGTGAACCTGCAGTTTCTCCGCTAGTGTTATCCCTGCTATCAGAGCTTCATACTCCGCTATGTTGTTGGAACTAGGGAATCCGAATCGTAGGGAGTACTCCAGGGATTTACCTTCTGGCGACACCAAGACTATACCCGCTCCACTTCCATTGGCACTTGATGACCCATCGACATGCAGTAACCATGGGTGAGCCTCCCCTTCACTGTAGTCAGCCAGAGCTTGACCTTTGATAGCCTGCCTCGGTTGGAATGTGATGTCGTATCCCCCAAGCTCCACCGCCCATTTCACTAACCTTCCTGAATGTTCAGGTTTCTGGAGGATCTGTCTTAATGGTTGATCTGTTAAGACAGTGATGGGATGTGCTTGGAAATACGGACGCAATTTTCGCAAGGCCATCAAGAGGGCTAATGCTAGCTTCTCGACCAGTGGATAGCGGGTCTCTGGATCCAATAACACTTTGCTCACGTAGTATATGGGACGGTGTACCATTTCATCTTTCTTCAGTAGCACCGCGCTGATGACGAAATCACCGACTCCCAAATACATATAGAGTTGTTCTGCTTCCAGGGGCCTTGTTAACAAAGGCAGCTGTTTCAAGTAATCCTTGAGATCTTCAAAGGCTTTTTGACAATCTTTCGTCCATTCGAAATTCTTCCCCCCCTAGAGTTTTGAAGAAAGGCAAGCTCCTTTCCGCTGATTTTGACAAGAAGCGATCAGAGCCGCTATTCTGCCTGTCAATCTTTGGACCTCTCTTACGGTGGTTGGGGGTTTCATGTCAATGACAGCCTGTATCTTCTCAGGATTTGCCTCGATGCCCCTGTTAGTGATCATGAAGCCTAGGAATTTTCCTGATTTTACCCCGAATAAGCACTTTTCGGGGTTTAGCTTCATGTTGAATCTCCTCAATACTTTGAATACCTTGGACATTTGATCAGTATGAGATTCTCCCACGCGGCTCTTGATTATCATGTCGTCCACGTAGGCTTCCACGGTATTTTCCAGAAGATCCTTGAACACTTTGCTCACCATTCGTTGGTAGGTGGCACCCGCGTTCTTTAAACCGAACGGCATTACCCGATAGCAATAGGTTCCGTCATCGGTTATAAAGGAAGTCTTTTCTTTGTCTTCTGGGTGAAGCATGATTTGGTGATACCCGGAGAATGCATCCAAGAAACTGAGGAATTCGTAGCCGGATGTATCATCTACGAGTCTGTCTATCCGAGGTAGGGGGTATGAATCTTTGGGGCAGGCTTTGTTCAGGTCTGTGAAATCAACACACATTCGCCATTTCCCGCTAGATTTCTTTACCATCACTACATTGGCTAACCACTCAGGGTAATAGACCTCTCGAATGAATCCAGTGCCCAGGAGCTTACTCACTTCTTCAGTGATTGCTTTCTGTCGTTCCGGGGTGAAACTCCTCTTCTTCTGTTTAACTGGTCTGTGTCCGGGTATGATATTAAGTTCATGGCATATGACTTCGGGACTGATCCCGGGCATGTCCACCGGGCTCCAGGCGAAGACATCCGAGTTTCTCCTTAGACAGTCGACTATCTCCTTTTTCTGTTGCTCGCCCAACTGAGTCCCGATGAATGCCCTTTTTCCGCTATCCCCTTTAGTTAGCGCAATGGCTTCTGTTTCCTCTACAGGTTGGGGTTTAGGCGGATCGTCGATGCATAAGGCTTCTTTCCTCTGTGCTACCTTGTTGGCAGTGGAAGCGAGATAACAAGTACGGGCACTCCTTTGGTTTCCACGTACTTGCCCGACTCCGTTGGGAGTGGGGAACTTCATCAATAGGTAGCAAGAGGATATCACCGCCCTCATGTCGTTCAGCACCGGCCTGCCCAAGATCATGTTGTAGGCAGCGGAAGTCGATCTGACTACCATGAACAATACTTGCCAGGTCACGTTCTTCGGGTGCTCTCCGAGAGTCACAGACAACTCTATGGACCCGACGACTTTCACTCGCTCCCCCGTGAATCCATATAGTGGCGCCATAACGGGCTTTAACCTATCTTCGGATATGCTCATTTTTTCGAAGCAGTTCCAATAGATCAGGTTCACTGAGCTTCCGTTATCGACCAGGACCCTGCTCACCGGGTGTTTGGCCACTACCGTAGATATCACCATGGGGTCGTCATGGGGCATGACAATATCACCTTTGTCAGCCGGAGTGAACATGATAGGTTCTTCACCCGCCTGCTCCTCCATCACCACGTTAACCTGATACGCTTGCCTAGCGTAACTTTTGCGGGAAGTAGAGGAGCTTCCTGCACTTGAGTCCCCGCCTGCAATGACATTTATCGCGGGGGCTGTAGGTTCGTTGTTTGGCGGATTAGCACGGGGGATGGGCCTGACTGCTTCGTTTCTAGGCCAATCCCTCCTGATATCATTATTCGCCCCCGTCCGCGGACGATTATTCCTTTGGTCACGCGGAGGATATCGGGGTCTCTCACTTCGCCACAGGAAGCGGTTAATCTTCCCCTCTCTGGCCAGTCTTTCTAACTGGTCCATTAAGTCTTTACACCTCTCTGTTGGGTGTCCATGAGCACAATGGAATTCACAGTAGGCTTCAGTGTTTCGGTCTACGTCTCCAATTTTCTTCTTGGGGAATTCCAGTAATCCTGCCCCTTCGATGGCTGCCAGTATTGCAGTGCGAGGCTCGTTTAACTTGGTATAACCTTCATACCTGAGCCTAGGGGCTTTGTCAGTTCTCACGGGTCTTGGGAAGCTTCTCTCGGATGCGTCTCTCTCTCTCTTCTTTCCTTCCTTTGCCTCCCTGGGCTGTATCGTTCTCATCACTTCTTCTTGAGCTACATATTTGTTAGCCCTGGCAAAGAGGTCAGAAATCGTCATCGGTTGATCGAGAGAGATGGATTCTTGTAGCTTCTCGGAGCTCGTTCCTTGTAGCATTGCGGCCAAGGCTACCCCTACTGGTAGATCTTCCACCTCCAAGGTTGCATCTCGGAAGCGATCTACATAGCTTTTCAAGGATTCTCTATTTCCTTGTTTAAGCGTGAGTAGGTAGGTAGCGTCTTTCTTCCTCTGGCTGTGAATCATGAACACTTTGAGGAACTCATTTCTCAACTCGTCGAAAGAGGAGATTGAACCTTCGCTCAGCCCGTTAAACCATTTCAGAGCGTGCCCGGACAATGTGAGAGAAAAAGCTCTGCACATGATTTCGTCCTCCCATCCATGAAGCAGCATGAGGGATTCATAACTCTGAATATGGTCGTAGGGATCCGCTTTGCCAGTATAAGTAGCCATAGAAGGCATTTTGAACTTCTTCGGCAAGGGTTTGTTCATGATCTCCGGACTGAATGGGATCCTCCTCTTTTGTCCGTCATCCGGAGACACTAGCCTTTTCTTCTCGAGGATCCTTTGGACGACCTTCTCCACGTCCTCCGACCCTCGAGCTGAGTAAGGTCCTGTCCCTTCCGGTCTAGAAGAGTCTGATTGGTAAATACCTCTTCCAGTACCTCTGACTACGGGACTTGATATCTCGGGACCTTCTTGTGGGTTAAAATCTCTTTGTCTTCGCTGCTCCCCAGTCCTATATTCTCCTAACTCCTGTACAAACTCCAAAGGAGAAGAGCTGCGGAGTGTAGAGAAACTCTGCCGCACAGGGGCTGCAGGGGAACTCTGTCGCCTGGCCGACAGAGGTGAAGTCTGACGCGCATCGGGCAAAGGTGAACTCTGCCTCCTAGCGACGGCGGGAGAGTGCTGTCGCCTATCTGACCTGGGATATCTCTGCCGCATGTGGTCGGCGGGGGAGCTCTGTCACCTTTGAGCCGGGGGAGAACTCTGCCGGTCGTTTGGCGAACTCCTCCGCCTATCGGGCAGAGGTGAGCTACGTCGCAGTTGAGCCGCGGGTGATCTCTGTCGCGGGGATGCGGGCGAGCTCTGCCGCCTCGGGGCCAGAGGCGACCTCTGTCGTTGTTGAGCTGCGGGTGAGTTCCGTCTTGCTGGGTAGGCAGTAGCATTGTCTGCGTTCCTGCACCTTATCCGGCACTCACCAAAGTGGAGGGCTGACCTCTCTCGTAGGTCTGCCTCGGTGTGCTTTCCCCCACTAACTGCTGCACTTCATGGGGTAAGCTCAATTGGGGAAGAGCATCTCTGAAGAAGCTCACCATGGCTTTCAATGCAGCTGTAGTCTCCTCATTTTTGCGCTTCAGGGCATCAAATTCCTCCAAGGAGACTAAGGGTTCTCCTTGGGTCCTTTCACTGTGTCTTCTTCGCTGTTTTGATCTGACAGGGGGACTTACAGAGTTCTGCCCTCCTGTCAATTCTGCAGTTGAGCGTGTCCTCACCATTTCGATAGAGAACCTGACTTTTTGTCGAGATTCCCACAGACGACGCCAATTGATGTTGCCCACCTGACAGCAATAGTGCTTTGCTTTCCACGTGATCGGATTGTACTGTTGACGGTTAAGTCAATCGTCACAGTTTGCTCCACGTGTTCTTCGTATATCCTGCAAAAACAACAGGAATCAGAGGGGGTAGGGATTTGTCCCTGCACGCGCACTCCGACGATCAAGTCAGTGATCGGGAGTTGGTGTATGTAAGAAAAGGAGAAAGTATTGCTTAAATCAAAGGGTTTAAGTGTTTCTCCCTGTTTTTTTCTTCTTTTTTTTTTGGATCGGATCCCGGATCTCAGAGGGCTCACCTTATATTTATAGGCTTCTGAGTCGGTTCGGGCTGAGACCCAGGCGCGTGTCTGGGCCGCGACAGAGGTATAGAGCACTCTGTCGCGCCTCGGGCCATGCAACTTGGGGGGAAGTAGTCTGGCGGCAGAGTATGCATGGAACCTCTACCGCTATTGGTGCGGGAGACCTCTGTCGCTACGCTGGGCGGGGGACCTCTACCACTGTCTAAGCAGGAGACCTCTACCGCGATCTGTGTGGGAGACTTCTATCGCGGTTGGCGCGGGAGACTATGCCACAGGCTGAGCGGTAGACCTCTACCGCGATCTGTGCGAGAGACTTCTACCGCGATCGGCGCGGGAGACTATGCCGCAGGCTGAGCGAGAGACTATGCCGCATGCCGTGCGGGAGACCTCTACCGCGGTCTGCGCGGGAGTCCTCTATCGCGTGTGGTGCGGAAACCATGCCGCATGCCATGCGGGAGACTTCTACCGCAGGCTGAGCGGGAGACCTCTACCGTGGTCTGCGCGGGAGACCACGCCGCAGGCTGAGCGGGAGACTATGCCGCATGCCGTGCGGGAGACCTCTACCGCGGTCTGCGCGGGAGACCTGTGTCGGGGGCAATGTGGAGTCCTATGATGTGCATGGGCGATGGAGGTCTGCCGCTCACGATGCGCGGCAGACTGTGAGGCGGCAGACTACTCTTGCATCAGACACTCTGTCGCAGCTCTAGGAACGGTGTCGCATGGCAGTTCTGTCGCCAATCTGCCACGTGGCCTGTTCTTGGTTCGACACGTGGCAGGCGGATAGTTGCACACGTGGATCTGGTGACACGACCGCCATCAATTGCTCCCCACTCTTTGGCGGGAATTTTTCCCGCGAAAGAGGATCTGGGTCTGGCATTTCTCGGGTCGGGTCGGACCTCCGCGCGTGTGTGTACTCAGGTGAGCTGCTATAAATACTGGGCCCCTGACGTCCTTGTCGCTACTGAATTCTCTCGCAAGGACACTCTGTCACGACTCTCAGGATACTCTGTCGCAACTCCTTCGCCACACTGTAGCAACTCTACCGCGGACTGCTCACTGTGTCGCAAGTCTGCCGCGGAATTTCACACTCTGTCGCGAGCTCTGTTTCCATTACCTTAGGTAATTTTTCGTAGCCCGTAGTCCTGTTTCTTCGATCTACGAGCTTATAAGATGGCTAGGCATGGCATAGGAAAGCAAATCGATCTAGGCGTTAAGTCGACTTTAAAGGAAGCCGACGTCCAAGACCTAGAATCCCGATTTCCTTTATCCGAGGGATACTCTTATAGACTCCCAACCCCTCAGGAGAGCGACATACGTCGTGTGTCTAACGGGGCTGTCATTTTTAGGGCAGCTTTGGAGTTAGGACTCCGCTTCCCATTGTCCGACTTTGGGGCTTCCTTCCTCAGGACGCACGGGGTATCCCGGGGCAACTGCATCCTCATGCATGGATGCAATTGGTAGCATTTACTATGCACTGCCATTTAAGGGGAGTCCCTCCATCTCTTCCTCTTTTAGAAGTATTCTTTAGGCTTCGAGGGAGTCCCGGCTTAGTGCCTTACTCGCTTCAGCGGGTGTACCAGCCTGGTTTTGAGAATCGATTATTCGAGAAGCCTGCTAACAAGCTTCATGGTTTCGAGACAGAATGGCTGGTTGTGGAAGTGCCCGAGGGCCTGGATATCCCCACTCGTTGGGAGAATAGGCGCGAAATCCTCAAGGGTCCCCGGATCGCCACACTTAGGGAGCAGTTGTCTTCTGACATCGACAAACTGCAGTCCCTCATCCCCTTAGCCTCAACACCCTTGTATCAAATGAAAATTTGATATTAGCAGGCTGGGGTGTGGGCCCGATCCCTGTTGCCGGACCCTCTGTTCCTTCGTCAGATCCTCTGCCTTCGGCTTCTCCCGAGTTGAATCCTGAAGCTCCTAGGCCGCAAGAGGATATAGGGGGCACCAATCTGGAATCCAGCTCTGGTAGCGAACCCTTAGCCGATCTCACTGGTTGGGAAGGGTTCGGCTCCACTTTCATGGTGCTCCCGGACGACGAGGGGATAAATATCGAGTCCCTTCAGGAGCACTTAGACTCTCCTGACGGTAACTTTTATTTTTTCCCGCGAAAGATTATCATTTTTGATCAATTTATCAACCACTGATCTTCTTTTTCTTTTTTGCAGATATGAACCATTTTCGGCAATCATTAGGTCGCCAGGTTTCTGAGGCTGGTCCTTCCAGCGCTCCTGCTAGGAAGAGGCATCGTTTGGCTGACGATGTCCCAAGTGAGGCACCAGTCCCCTCTCATCCACCTCGTGCTCGGACCCCTCCTGTCTCTAGGCAGGCTATGCCTCCCCCTCTTTCAGAGCAGGGAGATCTCTCTCGGGATAGGGGGAGAGTTACCTCATCTTCACGGGGGGCTTTCGAGTCATCCGGGCGATCACGCTCCGAGGAGCGCGCGGAATGTAATATCATTCCTTCCCAGCGGAAGAATAGAAAGCGCCTGTACATCGAGGGTTCGATGGGAAGCATGCCGATATTACCGAGGATTGGTCCTACCGATGAGAGGCCCTATTCCGTGGATGGGGGGAATATTATGAGGGGCCACGAGTTTCGGGTCTACCCCGAGGTTCGTGATAACGATGTTCTGGACACTCCCGAGGTGGCCTCCCGGTTGAGCTGGTCCACTATCCTTCCTCGAGATGAGGCAAGGATATTCAGAAACTACCCTGAGGGGGAAGACTTAGCCGATATCGAGGCGTTGAGGGTAAGTTTCTGATTTCTTTTCTTTTTGATTGCTTTTTGCAGCATGCTTTGAATCTAACATTTTTGCATTTTTTCGCAGCTGGCTCAACGAACCGTGGCAAATAATGCCCAACATCGGGCTTACCGGGAGCGAGCCTACAGAGAAATCCAGGAGTTGAGGGACAAAGTCATGGAGTTACAGAACACGGTCAACAACTTGTCCCCTCTTCCGGGTTTAGTTCGAAGCCTGGAGGAGCAGCTTGCTAAGGCTCATCAAGACCTTGGTCTTGCCAAGGGGGATCTCATAGTGGAGACGGCCCGATCTTGTAAACTCCAAGAGGACCTGCAAGAGGCTCATTCTGAGTTAGACCGTATGCAATCCAACTACGGGTCTATGCTCACTCGGAATTAAGAGCTCGAGCAGCGTGTTGCTGAGTTGGAAGGCCAAGCTGCTCCTGTACTGTCCCAGGCCGAGATTGACAGCATACAGGCCGAGGCCGTAAAGGAGTATCGTCTCTCCAAAGACTGCTTGAGGCGGAAGGAAGACTTCTCCAACCCTTATGTTAAGTACGGGTTCTACCTGGCCCGATCTTGGCCAGAAGCACACAGGGAAGGAGAGGAGTTTCCTGAGCTCCAATACACCCATGAGGCGATGCTCTTTGAGGCTCCTGATTGGACCAAGTACGAGCCCGAGGCTGAGCCTGCGGACGAGCTGTTCAAGAGGACTGCTCAGGACGATCTTGCCAACCTTACTGGTCCTTGGGAGCCCGCGGATCTGGACGGTGCTCCTGAGCCTATAGAAGCCCTCATCGATTTAGACGGTGAGGAAGGCGAGCAGTCCCTTAGAAGTGAAGGTTTTGTAGCTGATCCCCAGCTTCCTCCCGGAGAGTAGATAGGGATTTTTGCTTTTTTGTTTTTTGTATTTCATTTCAAGTACTTTGTTTTTTGTTTTAACTTTGTACTTTTGTCGAAATGTAATTGTAAAGATCTGTCAAAGATCTGCTTGTACCGACACTTGAATGAAATGAAATTGAGATTTTTGTTCATGCTTTGTCTCGCACTACTTCTCTAATTTTCTTTTATCATTCTTTGTCTGATTGTTTCTTTTGCATTGCTTGTATATAGCTTTGCATTTATATTCATGTATGCTCCCCAATTCTTGATAGAAAGGTATACTTTCAAGAAGAATTTTTTGTGCAAACGCGCAGTTGTTTAAGGCTTGAGTACTGTGACGTGAAGGCGTCTTTAGTTTTTATAGCCTTAGTATTTTGATTACCTGGCCACGGTGACGCGTAGCGTCTCAGGCCTTTATGGTTAATTGAGTGTTTTATGCCTGGCCTTAGTGACGCATTGCGTCTCAGGCTCTCACGGCTCTTTTGAGTATACGCCTGGCCACAGTGACGTGTTGCGTCTCAGGCTCTTACGGCTTTTATGTGGATGTATATATACCTGTTTTACAGTGACGCGTATATGTCGGGCCACAGTGACGCAAAGCGCCTCAGGCTCTTACGGCTCATCTGAACTACGCCTGGCCACAGTGACGCATAGCGCCTCAGGCTCTTACGGCTCGATGGAACTACGCCTGGCCACAGTGACGCAAAGCGCCTCAGGCTCTTACGGCTCGGTGGAACTACGCCTGGCCACAGTGACGCATAGCGCCTCAGGCTCTTACGGCTCGGTTGAACTACGCCTGGCCACAGTGACGCATAGCGCCTCAGGCTCTTACGGCTCGGTTGAACTACGCCTGGCCACAGTGACGCATAGCGCCTCAGGCTCTTACGGCTCGGTTGAACTACGCCTGGCCACAGTGACGCATAGCGCCTCAGGCTCTTACGGCTCGATTGAACTATGCCTGGCCACAGTGACGCATAGCGCCTCTGGCTCTTACGGCTCGGTTGAACTACGCCTGGCCACAGTAACGCATAGCGCCTCAGGCTCTTACGGCTCGGTTGAACTACGCCTGGCCACAGTGACGCATAGCGCCTGAGGCTCTTACGGCTCGGTTGAACTACGCCTGGCCACAGTGACGCATAGTGCCTCAGGCTCTTACGGCTCGGTTGAACTACGTCTGGCCACAGTGACGCATAGCGCCTCAGGCTCTTACGGCTCGGTTGAACTACGCCTGGCCACAGTGACGCATAGCGCCTCAGGCTCTTACGGCTCGGTTGAACTACGCCTGGTCACAGTGACGCATAGCGCCTCAGGCTCTTACGGCTCGGTTGTCCGCTTTGGGTTTGGCCCGTTGGTAGCCTGCGTTCGCAGGGCCCGAACCAAGGGCAGCCCTTGCGGTTTTGAATCCTGTCACGAGATTTTGACTTACAACAAAAAGATAATTCATATATCGGTTAGGTAATGACATCTGGTGACAGTGTAAGTAAAACAATAGTGCTTGGGAAGGAAGATGTAGTGGTTAATTCAAATACAGCTTTAAGTGATTTGAATTCCACGTTTTCCCTATCTTCTTCCCTTGTAGAGTTTCCAGAGCGCAAGTGTTAGGTCCGATCTTGCATCTGATTCTGTAGGGACCTTCCCAGTTGGCTCTGAACTTCCCATCCTCCTTCAGGGCATTCGTGATCTGCGACTTTCTGAGCACTAGATCTCCCTCAGACATTGGCCTATCTCTCACCCGATTATTATAGTAGTTGGCCACCCTCTGATGATAGGATGCCAATCGAATAGCCGCGGTTTCTCTATGTTCATCGAGTAGGTCCAAGCCTTCCCTTAGAGCTTGTGAGTTTTCTTCCTCTACTAAGGGTATCACTCTTGGCGATAATGCTCCAAGTTCCACGGGGATCAATGCTTCTGCGCCGTATACAAGACTGAACGGCGTTTCTTTAGTCGACACACGACTGGTGGTACGATATGCCCATAAAACGCTAGGCAATTCGTCCACCCAGGCCCCTTTTGCTTTGTCGAGCCTGGTCTTCAGCCCATGGAGGATGGTCCGATTACTGACCTCGGCTTGTCCATTAGCTTGAGGATATGACACTGAAGAGATCCGTAGCTAAATGTTGAGGTCCTTACAAAAGTCACGGAAGGTGTTGCAATCAAATTGCTTTCCATGGTCGGCATTCAAGATGCGGGGAATTCCAAATCGACAAATAATGTCTTTCCACACCATTGCCTCCACTTTCTTTTCCGTGATTGTGGCCAAAGGCTCTGCTTCGATCCACTTTGTAAAGTAATCGGTAGCCACTAACAGGAACTTTCTTTGACCCGTGGCTAATGGGAAAGGTCCAAGGATGTCCAACCCCCATTGTGCAAAAGGAATTGGTTGTACTGTGCCTTGAGAGGGAGTTACTGGAGCTGTGGTGATAGGCGTAAACCTCTGGCATTTGTCACACCTGCAGGTTTGGTCCATTGCATCCTTTTTCAGCGTTGGCCAGTAAAATCCCGATCGCAGTACTTTAGCAGCGAGGGCTCTTGCTCCTAAGTGTTCGCCGCAGATTCCTTCATGCACTTCCGCTAGGACATATCTTGCTTGTTCCGGTCCCAGACATTTTAGTAGTGGCGATGAGTATCCCCTTTTGTACAGTTCTCCGTTGATGAGTGTGAACTTCGCCCCTTGTATTTTCAAGCGATGAGCCTCGTCTTTATCTTGGGGGAGTGTACCCTCAGTGAGATACTGTTTAAATGGGGATCTCCAATCGTCTCCAACTTGAATGTCACACACTTCGACTCTTTCAATACTTGGTCGTTCGAGCCTCTCCACCTTTACGGTCCTTCCTAGTGTTTCTGTGGAGGAGGCTAGCTTAGACAGTGAATCAGCATGTGTGTTTTCGGACCGGTTGATTTGCATCAGCTGAAAGCTTTTGAAAGTCTTGGCCAGGAATTGGACTTTCTTTAAGTAAGGAACCAGCATCGATTCTCGTACCTCGTACTTTCCGCTGAATTGGTTCACCACCAGTTGAGAATCACTGTGTGCTACCAGGTGGTGAACCTGCAGTTTCTCCGCTAGTGTCATCCCTGCTATCAGAGCTTCATACTCCGCTATGTTGTTGGAACTAGGGAATCCGAATCGTAGGGAGTACTCCAGGGATTTTCCTTCTGGCGACACCAGGACTATACCCGCTCCACTTCCATTGGCACTTGATGACCCATCGACATGCAGTAACCATGGGTGAGCCTCCCCTTCACTGCAGTCAGCCAGAGCTTAACCTTTGATAGCCTGCCTCGGTTGGAATGTGATGTCGTATTCCCCAAGCTCCACCGCCTATTTCACTAACCTTCCTGAATGTTCAGGTTTCTGGAGGATCTGTCTTAATGGTTGATCTGTTAAGACAGTGATGGGATGTGCTTGGAAATACGGACGCAATTTTCGCCCATCAAGGGAGCTAATGCTAGCTTCTCGGCCAGTGGATAGCGGGTCTCTGGATCCAATAACACTTTGCTCACGTAGTATATGAGACGGTGTACCATTTCATCTTTCTTCAGTAGCACCGCGCTGACGACGAAATCACCGACTCCCAAATACATATAGAGCTGTTCTGCTTCCAGGGGCCTTGTTAACAAAGGCAGCTGTTTCAAGTAATCCTTGAGATCTTCAAAGGCTTTTTGACAATCTTTCGTCCATTCGAAATTCTTCCCCTCCCCCCGTAGAGTTTTGAAGAAAGGCAAGCTCCTTTCCGCTGATTTTGACAAGAAGCGATTCAGAGCCGCTATTCTGCCTGTCAATCTTTGGACCTCTCTTACGGTGGTTGGGGGTTTCATGTCAATGACAGCCTGTATCTTCTCAGGATTTACCTCGATGCCCCTGTTAGTGATCATGAAGCCTAGGAATTTTCCTGATTTTACCCCGAATGAGCACTTTTCGGGGTTTAGCTTCATGTTGAATCTCCTCAATACTTCGAATACCTTGGACATTTGATCAGTATGAGATTCTCCCACGCGGCTCTTGATTATCATGTCGTCCACGTAGGCTTCCACGGTATTTCCCAGAAGATCCTTGAACACTTTGCTCACCATTCGTAGGTAGGTGGCACCCGCGTTCTTTAAACCGAACGGCATTACCCGATAGCAATAGGTTCCGTCATCGGTTATAAAGGAAGTCTTTTCTTCGTCTTTTGGGTGAAGCATGATTTGGTGATACCCGAAGAATGCATCCAAGAAACTGAGGAATTCGTAGCCGAATGTATCATCTACGAGTCTGTCTATCTGAGGTAGGGGGTATGAATCTTTGGGGCAGGCTTTGTTCAGGTCTGTGAAATCAACACACATTCGCCATTTCCCGCTAGATTTCTTTACCATCACTACATTGGCTAACCACTCAGGGTAATAGACCTCTCGAATGAATCCGGCGCCCAGGAGCTTACTCACTTCTTCAGTGATTGCTTTCTGTCGTTCCGAGGTGAAACTCCTCTTCTTCTGTTTAACTGGTCTGTGTCCGGGTATGATATTAAGTTCATGGCATATGACTTCGGGACTGATCCCGGGCATGTCCACCGGGCTCCAGGCGAAGACATCCGAGTTTCTCCTTAGACAGTCGACTATCTCCTTTTTCTGTTGCTCGCCCAACTGAGTCCCGATGAATGCCCTTTTTTCCGCTATCCCCTTCAGTTAGCGTAATGGCTTCTGTTTCCTCTACAGGTTGGGGTTTAGGCGGATCGTCGATGCATAAGGCTTCTTTCCTCTGTGCTACCTTGTTGGCAGTGGAAGCGAGATAACAAGTACGGGCACTCCTTTGGTTTCCACGTACTTGCCCGACTCCGTTGGGAGTGGGGAACTTCATCAATAGGTAGCAAGAGGATATCACCGCCCTCATGTCGTTCAGCACCGGCCTGCCCAAGATCATGTTGTAGGCAGCGGAAGTCGATCTGACTACCATGAATAATAATTGCCGGGTCACGTTCTTTGGGTGCTCTCCGAGAGTCACAGGCAACTCTATGGACCCGACGACTTTCACTCGCTCCCCCGTGAATCCATATAGTGGCGCCATAACGGGCTTTAACCTATCTTCGGATATGCTCATTTTTTTCGAAGCAGTTCCAATAGATCAGGTTCACTGAGCTTCCGTTATCGACCAGGACCCTGCTCACCGGGTGTTTGGCCACTACCGTAGATATCACCATGGGGTCGTCATGGGGCATGACAATATCACCTTTGTCAGCTGGAGTGAACATGATAGGTTCTTCACCCGCCTGCTCCTCCATCACCACGTTAACCTGATACGCTTGCCTAGCGTAACTTTTGCGGGAAGTAGAGGAGCTTCCTGCACTTGAGTCCCCGCCTGCAATGACATTTATCGCGGGGGCTGTAGGTTCGTTGTTTGGCGGATTAGCACGGGGGATGGGCCTGACTGCTTCGTTTCTAGGCCTATCCCTCCTGATATCATTATTCGCCCCCGTCCGCGGACGATTATTCCTTTGGTCAAGCGGAGGATATCGGGGTCTCTCGCTTCGCCACAGGAAGCGGTTAATCTTCCCCTCTCTGGCCAGTCTTTCTAACTGGTCCATTAAGTCTTTACACCTCTCTGTTGGGTGTTCATGAGCACAATGGAATTCACAGTAGGCTTCAGTGTTTCGGCCTACGTCTCCAATTTTCTTCTTGGGGAATTCCAGTAATCCTGCCCCTTCGATGGCTGCCAGTATTGCAGTGCGAGGCTCGTTTAACTTGGTATAACCTTCATACCTGAGCCTAGGGGCTTTGTCAGTTCTCACGGGTCTTGGGAAGCTTCTCTCAGATGCGTCTCTCTCTCTCTTCTTTCCTTCCTTTGCCTCCCTGGGCTGTATCGTTCTCATCACTTCTTCTTGAGCTACATATTTGTTAGCCCTAGCAAAGAGGTCAGAAATCGTCATCGGTTGATCGAGAGAGATGGATTCTTGTAGCTTCTCGGAGCTCGTTCCTTGTAGCATTGCAGCCAAGGCTACCCCTACTGGTAGATATTCCACCTCCAAGGTTGCATCTCGGAAGCGATCTACATAGCTTTTCAAGGATTCTCTATTTCCTTGTTTAAGTGTGAGTAGGTAGGTAGCGTCTTTCTTCCTCTTGCTGTGAATCATGAACACTTTGAGGAACTCATTTCTCAACTCGTCGAAAGAGGAGATTGAACCTTCGCTCAGCCCGTTAAACCATTTCAGAGCGTGCCCGGATAATGTGAGAGAAAAAGCTCTGCACATGATTTGGTCCTCCCATCCATGAAGTAGCATGAGGGATTCATAACTCTGAATATGGTCGTAGGGATCCGCTTTGCCGGTATAAGTAGCCATAGAAGGCATTTTGAACTTCTTCGGCAAGGGTTTGTTCATGATCTCCGGACTGAATGGGATCCTCCTCCTTTGTCCGTCATCCGGAGACACTAGCCTTTTCTTCTCGAGGATCCTTTGGACGACCTTCTCCACGTCCTTCGACCCTCGAGCTGAGTAAGGTCCTGTCCCTTCCGGTCTAGAAGAGTCTGATTGGTAAATACCTCTTCCAGTACCTCTGACTACGGGACTTGATATCTCGGGACCTTCTTGTGGGTTAAAATCTCTTTGTCTTCGCTGCTCCCCAGTACTATATTCTCCTAACTCCTGTACAAACTCCAAAGGAGAAGAGCTGCGGAGTGTAGAGAAACTCTGCCGCACAGGGGCTGCAGGGGAACTCTGTCGCCTGGCCGACAGAGGTGAAGTCTGACGCGCATCGGGCAAAGGTGAACTCTGCCTCCTAGCGGCGGCGGGAGAGTGCTGTCGCCTATCTGACCTGGGATATCTCTGCCGCATGTGGTCGGCGGGGGAGCTCTGTCGCCTTTGAGCCGGGGGAGAACTCTGCCGGTCGTTTGGCGAACTCCGCCGCCTATTGGGCAGAGGTGAGCTACGTCGCAGTTGAGCCGCGGGTGATCTCTGTCGTGGGGATGCGGGCGAGCTCTGCCGCCTCGGGGCCAGAGGCGACCTCTGTCGTTGTTGAGCTGCGGGTGAGTTTCGTCTTGCTGGGTAGGCAGTAGCATTGTCTTGCGTTCCTGCACCTTGTCCGGCACTCACCAAAGTGGAGGGCTGACCTCTCTCGTAGGTCTGCCTCGGTGTGCTTTCCTCCACTAACTGCTGCACTTCATGGGGTAAACTCAATTGGGGGAGAGCATCTCTAAAGAAGCTCACCATGGCTTTCAATGCAGCTGTAGTCTCCTCATTTTTGCGCTTCAGGGCATCAAATTCCTCCAAGGAGACTAAGGGTTCTCCTTGGGTCCTTTCACTGTGTCTTCTTCGCTGTTCTGATCTGACAGGGGGACTTACAGAGTTCTGCCCTCCTGTCAATTCTGCAGTTGAGCGTGTCCTCACCATTTCGATAGAGAACCTGACTTTTTGTCGAGATTCCCACAGACGGCGCCAATTGATGTTGCCCACCTGACAGCAACAGTGCTTTGCTTTCCACGTGATCGGATTGTACTGTTGACGGTTAAGTCAATCGTCACAGTTTGCTCCACGTGTTCTTCGTATATCCTGCAAAAACAACAGGAATCAGAGGGGGCAGGGATTTGTCCCTGCACGCGCACTCTGACGATCAAGTCAGTGATCGGGAGTTGGTGTATGTAAGAAAAGGAGAAAGTATTGCTTAAATCAAAGGGTTTAAGTGTTTCTCCCTGTTTTTTTCTTCTTTTTTTTTTTGGATCGGATCCCGGATCTCAGAGGGCTCACCTCATATTTATAGGCTTCTGAGTCGGTTCGGGCTGAGACCCAGGCGCGTGTCTGGGCCGCGACAGAGGTATAGAGCACTCTGTCGCGCCTCGGGCCATGCAACTTGGGGGAAAGTAGTCTGGCGGCAGAGTATGCATGGAACCTCTACCGCTATTGGTGCCGGAGACCTCTGTCGTTACGCTGGGCGGGGGACCTCTACCACTGTCTAAGCGGGAGACCTCTACCGCGATCTGTACGGGAGACTTCTACCGCGGTTGGCGCGGGAGACTATGCCGCAGGCTGAGCGGGAGACCTCTACCGCGATCTGTGCGGGAGACTTCTACCGCGATCGACGCGAGAGACTATGCCGCAGGCTGAGCGGGAGACTATGCCGCATGCCGTGCGGGAGACCTCTACCGCGGTCTGCGCGGGAGTCCTCTATCACGTGTGGTGCGGGAGACCATGCCGCATGCCATGCGGGAGACTTCTACCGCAGGCTGAGCGGGAGACCTCTACCGCGGTCTGCGCGGGAGACCACGCCGCAGGCTGAGCGGGAGACTATGCCGCATGCCGTACGGGAGACCTCTACCGCGGTCTGCGCGGGAGACCTGTGTCGGGGGCAATGCGGAGTCCTGTGATGTGCATGGGCGATGGAGGTCTGCCGCTCACGATGCGCGGCAGACTGTGAGGCGGCAGACTACTCTCGCATCAGACACTCTGTCGCAGCTCTAGGAACGGTGTCGCATGGCAGTTCTGTCGCCAATCTGCCACGTGGCCTGTTCTTGGTTCAACACGTGGCAGGCGGATAGTTGCACACTTGGATCTGGTGACACGACCGCCATCAGTAATTAACCCCAAGAAATCAGTGAAACTAATTAACAAAACTTATACACAGAATTTGCAATCTAACCTGGTAGAATAATGACCGATTCCTCTTTAGCTAACTTCAGGCAGAACTCCATATCATCATTAATATCTTCCAACATTGATAGGTTCAGCTTCACCTGCAATTAAGGCTGACAAATAAAATGCCATTTTCAATTTCTTAGCATAGATCACAGGGGTTGAATAATTCCCTTACCATTACAACCATTGATCCTTCTGGTTTCTTTGGGCAAGTTATGCAGGGCATTTCCTTAATTCTATTGTAGCATATGTCAGCAGCTTCCCTTAACATGCAGATAATCTTTGAGAGAAAATCATCCTCTGTATTCTCGAGGATCTGAGGCATTGCTGCCTGGTTCATAAAACCAATTTACATGTCTTCATCGAGGATGGGGGGGAAAAGACAAGGAAAGCTTTGGATACCGAATGGTTCAAAGTGAACTCTACAAAGTTGATAAAAAATTATAAAATCACTTCCTGGCCCACTTGATTTGACAGTGTAAACCTCAGGCCAAAGGCTTTGGCAAAAAAAAAAAAAAAGGAAGAAGATGAAGTAGCATTCTTCCAATGTAAATGCGGCTCTAAACAAAACTAACTTGATTCCCGAACCTGAATAAATGTAGCTGGATCAGAGGATATATCGAGGAATCTTATGATTGAATCAATTACCTGAGAAGAGCCAACGAAATCATTAACTCGACATGGTCCAAAGTCTGAAGCCCGAACTTTATATCAACTCTCACATATGCGTATAGCTTATGTAATTAGAAAAAAGTACTAACATATGTCTTAAACTAGAGAAAGATAAAAGAATTAGAGACCAACCCTAGATTTTCGAAGAATGCCATTTGGATCACTTGTCACAAGCCAACCAAGGCGCCAACCAGGAACAATCCATCTCTTTGATATAGACCCAAGGGTGAGAACAGGCACAGTGGAACCAAACACTCGCATTGGCATATATTGAGTGCTTCCAAATGCGAGGTTGTCGTATGCTTCGTCGGCAATGACTAAATTCCAAGCTTTCTTGCTGTCTCTGCAACCTAACTTTCAAAAAAATTAGTTACAACTATTTTATTTTCAAAAGTCAAAAAATTATAATAAAAGCAAAACTCAAATTGCCTAGTAAACACAAGCACAGGGTTCTCTTCATTGTCATTTCATGTGACAAGTCATGAGAAGCTATTTCGATGCAAAGATCCAATGTCCAGTAAATCCACTAAATAAGCCTTTAGAATCATTTCTCAAGGGTAAAAACATAAACATTTTCATAACCATAAAGACCTAAACTATTTCCCTTGGGGAAAAGAGTAGAACAAAAATGTAGAATAAAGCCAGAAGAATGGTTTGTGTTAACCTTTCTTAAATGATCATAGCTGAAGACAATGCCAGAAGGATTGCCAGTGTTTATAATAACCATAGCAACAGTTTTCTCATCTGCAAGAGTCTCTACGGCATCAAGATCAACCTCCCAACCTTTTTCAGGAAGAAGGTCAAAATGACGGACTTCAAGACGGTTATAAGCAGCACAAGCTTCATAGTATGGGAAGCCTGGTCTAGGGAGCAGAATGTTGGCACCAGGGCGGGAAAGAACTGCTGATACAACTTCTATTGCTTGCGTACATCCAATTGTGATATAAACATCATCTGGCAACAATTTGTATGGAAGGTTACGGTTGAGGTAATCCGCAATTGCCCTGTTAGAAATCATACCTAACTAAATTAGATAAATATATATATATGCTGAACATAAACAAATAAACTTCTAATATAAATGCTGGACTTAAACAAACAAATATACATTAATGGATTTCATTAGATGAAACTGATCCATTTTATATTAAGAACCTTTTTTCCCACTGTGAAGGAAGCATGATAAAGTCAACATTTTACACTGCCACAATTATTGTACATGGACATTATTTTTCACACATATAAAAGGTACATCAACCCAGCCTTCATTAAGATTTGCCACGATATTTACCAAATAATTTAAACATCAATAATTCAAGTTACGTAGATTTGATCAGGTTAAATAATTAAATCATTTTTTTTATGTTAACTAAGTCTGTTATTTACTTACTTTGTTATCCTAGTCTTTAAAAATTAATTTGATAGTGAAATAGTGGAGTAGTGGACATGATGAAGTAGTGGTTTAATCTTTTAGTTGATAACAAATGTGGCAGTAGGAGTTAATGGGTCTAGTAATGGTTCTATTTTCTAGTTGTTGTATTGCCTATTTAAAGACTATTCGAGTAATAAAATGTGTGTCAAATTTTGCTATTACTTTTGTCCTTCTATTGTATCATTGTTATCAGTGGTATCCGAGCTTGGCTAAGAGTGAATGAGAGAGTTGTTTATCTCAGCTTTTATTATTGTAGTTGCGGCAACAGCAGCAGACGATGGCCACCGACAAATTTGTTTAACCAGCTATTCCCCGTTTTGATAGTCACTATGATCATTTGAGCATGCTGATAGAGAATTTCTTGAGATCTAAGGAGTATTGGCAAGTCGTTTCTGATGGTTCTGCGGAACCAGCGGTTGGCATGGCAATGATGGATGCACGAAAAACAGAAATAGAAGGGCAGCGCTTGAACGATCTCAAAGCCAAGAATTATCTTTTCCAAGCAATTGATTGCTCAACCTTAGAAACCATTCTTTGCAAGGATACATCCAAGCACATTTGGGATTCCATGAAGAAGAAATACCAAGGTTCTGCAATGGCAAAGAGGCAACAGCTTCAAGCACTTCGTTCGGAGTTTGAAACATTACAAATGAAATCGGGTGAGTCGGTCACAGATTATTTTTCACAGACAATGATAATCATTAACAAGATGTGGATCCATGGTGACAAGATGGAGGACATCACTATCGTTGAGAAGATTCTTCGGTCCATGACTCCAAAATTCAATTTTGTTGTCTACTCAATTGAGGAAGTCTATGACATTGTGGAACTTTTAATTGACGAATTGCAGAGTTCCGTACTGATTCATGAAAAAAATTAACCAGCAAGATAAAAGAGGAGCAAGCTTTGAAGGCTTCCACCAATTTGAATTTAGGTAAAGGAGACGGAGGAAGAGGTAGGGGTCGCTGGAACAAGGACTGCAGAAATTCATAGCAAAATTCTAAAGCTAGTGAATCTCGAGGGAGAGGTGAATCACTAGGCATAGGAAGAGGTCAAGGTGGTAACCACACATCATCCACTAAAACAAAGTCAGCAGATAAGTCTCAAGTTAAATGCTTTAGATGCCATAAGTATGATCACTATCGATCAGAATGTCACACAAACTTGTCTAAACAACGCAATGAACAATCTCATTATGTAGAGAAGGAAGAAGAAATTTCTTTATTGATGGCTTGTTATGCTAATGAAGAAAGCAACCAAAATTTGTGATACTTCAGCACAGGTTGCAGCAATCATATGTGTGGCGACAAATCTACATTCCGGGAGTTAGATGAGTTTTTTCATTACACTGTGAAGTTTGGAGATAATTTTAAAGTCAATGTTATGGGGAAAGGAAAAGTAACAATCCAAACAAAAGAAAAATCTTTTCGAAATATTACTGATGTGTTGTTTGTTCCAGATTTGAAAACAAAGCTCCTTAGTATTGGCCAGATACAAGATAAGAGATATGAAGTCTCTATTAAAAGAGTTGTTTGTAGAATATTATATGAACACCTGGGTTTAATTGCTCAAGGCAAAATGACTGCAAATCGAATGTGTTGGTTCAATCGAGAGGGGGGTGAATTGATTTTATATCAATTTACCAAATTTAAAACTTACTTAGCTAATATTGCACACAAATAAATTTATAACAAATATAAGATTGAAAACAAATTTGCAGTAAATAAGGAGATAAGGGAAGAAGTAGCAAACACAATGAGTTATAGAGGTTCGACCAAATCCTTTACCTACGCCCTCTCTTCTTGACCTTCTTGTCAAGGAGTCACTTCCACTATCAAGATGAACTTTACAACTTCCTTTTTAAGATTAAGGAATAACCTCTCTACCCACTTAACAAATATTGTTATTCAAACTCTTTTATAGCAACTCTCTTACAGAGGAACTCTCCCATTTGCTTTAAGAAAAAGAATGAATACAATCAAAGCTCTCTTAATGGGTAGGTGATGAAAAATGAATAGCTTGACTAAAGCTTTCAATGACAATTAAGTACGCTTTTAGCTGAAGACACAAAAAATGTTTTCTGCAAGAATATTAAGTGCTACTCTTCTTACTTCTTGTCTCCAATGTCTTTATGGCTTGTATTTATACACCCAAGTGGTTGGTGAAGCATTTAATGCAATTCTTCCCGTTGAAACCCTGAAAAACTAGTCGTTGGAGTTCTACAGACGAATGTCAGATCGATCTCCTTACCTGAGAGGATCGATCATTTAGTTTCCAAAACCTGCAATTAAAAGGGTACTCCGAGAAAGGAAGATCGATATCATCTTACAGAAGGATCGATTTTCTCTTCTCGAGAAGTTAGTCATCACATTCCGTAAAACAAGAGAGATCGATCTCTTATTCAAGGGAGATCGATCTCTTTGCTATTACTACATTGAACAAATTGCTACTGCCTAGAGGAGATCGATCTCTCTCTCAGAGAAAATCAATCTCAGATTGTTACTGCCTAAAGAGGATCGATCTCACAACCCCAGGAGATCGATCTCACAATTCAGAAGATCGGTCTCACAATGTTTTTGCCAGAAGGAGATCGATCTCACAATCCAGGAGATCAGTCTCACAATGTTTCTGCCAAAAGGAGATCGATCTCAAAAATTTAGTTTCCAAAGGTTTTTGAGTTTAGATCTTCACAAGTTTTCTAAATAATTTTTAGTATAATTGGCAATATTTTCTCTAAGACAATTACTCAGAAATAATACTTCACAAATGATTTGAAGGTTTAAAATAAGCACATTTAAATTAATGTTTTGTCATGTCAAAATATATCATCCAAAGCTAACAATCTCCCCTTTTTTGATATGACAAAACTTAATTCAATATTTTAAGATTTTGGTCCTTAATATATGCATGGTTTCCAAATCATTTGTATTTTAAAAATTTGCTCCCCCGTAATATACATAATGTTTATGATTTGCTACCTTTAATATATGCATTTACTCCCCCTTAATATATGCATATCATTTATCTTCTCCCCTTTTTGTCATATATAGAAAGCAAATATTAGCATTCCAAATCACCAGTCAAAAAGGAATAGATAGCAAACGATAATTAAGCAAATATTAGCAGACCAAATGACTAGATAATTAAGGAGCATATAGCAAATGTCATTTCAAAATATAGATGAGTATTTCAAACAATCACCACTAGATAATTAAGTAACATGTGTCTAATGAACCCTAAGATGATGGAGGAAAGTGATCAAAAAGTTCATCGACGCGAACACGAGTTATCTGCAACTCGTCAAACATCGCCAGCTGAGTTTCCTGAAGTGTGGCAACTTGAGATTCAAGATTGGCTTGCCTTGCCACAACGTCATCTAAACACTAATTCAGGTGCTAATGAAAATCCAGAATCATGACAGCAAGTGAGTCCAAGGTGACAACAGATGAAGCAGCAAGGGGTGCTGGAGCCTCAACGGGAGCATCAGTTTCCATATCTATATCGTGAGAAGGAGGTCTAGTCTTTTGGCGCCTATTTTCATCATCATCTTGATAGTACCCAGTATGGTGAAGAGAGCTTATGCTTATAACATTATTTTGTGAAAGCAGTTCACCAACTTCATAAGAGCAGTCAACACCAAGTCTTTGAAGTAGAAAGGCAAGTGGTTGAGGAAAAACAATGGTAGTAGCTTGACCCCGAATAACTTTAAGCCAATCTTCAAAGATAAAATGAATCAAGTTTGGTTTTTTACTGTGAGGGGAATGGATGTTATGAAGCCAAAAACGATCAAATTTCCTAACGATTTAGTGTCGAGTGCCAAAGGGACGGAGATTCCAAAAAATGATCAGATGAAGTAAGTGTGGAAGCATAGGTAAATCACTAGCTCGGTCATTTGTAATGTTAAACTCTAGTGGTACCTCGGCTTCTTCATAGGTAAGACTCGAATCGGATATACCAAAAACTCTTGCTAGAATCTCTTTTTCAATGTATAATGATTTTGCCATGACAAACGTTTTAAAACCTATGGTTCGACACGAATCATTAAGAGAAGTGACGATTTCAGCATTGGAAAAGAATGCGTGAATTATGTTAGGAGGAACCGGAGTATTGATTTTTAAAAATGGAAGCTATAGGTACTTTTGAAATTTTGAGAGATATGGAAACTCAATACGCTCAAGAAAGGAAAAGTCTATGGTTCGCCAATTCTTAATGGTCATGGTGGAAAAATGTTCGTCGAACCTTTTACGCTTAGTCGGGGTTTGAAAACGTCGACTAAACATGGTGGAAGGAGTTGGATTGACGGCTGAAGGTTGTGAAGAGGATGCTCGAGATGGTCTGGAGGAGGAAGGTTTAGATGCAATTGATTTTGTATGTGGTGGCATAGTGTTTTAAGTCTATGGGGAATTTTAACAAATATTTGATAGACATAGGTTAAGTAAATGCGGCAATGGTGAGTGTAGGATTTGGGAATTTCCAATCCTGCAAGGAGAGACCTATTCTAGATAGATAACACCCAAATCAACTCAACCTACTATATGAAGGAACTAAGGATTCACTACAGCTATCAAGACACAATAGAAATCGAGTATTGTAAGGAAAATATGAACAACTAGATCGATCTATCCGAAAAATTTGAACAGAAAAATTTGAACAAAACAAAAGATGTTGGGTCGAAAATACTTAAGGAAATTGAAAACAAATGATGAAATCTTACCAAAAAACTTGATCCCGAGGGCGAGAGAGGAAGAGACGACGAGAGAGGAATTGAAAGAGGGGTTTTGTTCTTTTGAAAAATGTGATTTTTGCGACGTTTTAAGTGCCCAGACCTAAGGAGATCGATCTACTATAGAGTAGAGATTGATTTCAACTACCCAGAATGTATTTGAAAAACATGTTAAAGACAAGCAGATCGATCTCAATTACCCAAAATGTATTTGAAAAACACGATAAAGACAAGCAGATTGATCTCATTTAATAGCAGATCGATCTCCTAGTCATGACCCGACTGCTGCAGGCTATTCTGAGTAAACAAGATCGATCTATAATGAACAGAGGTCGATCCCAAGATTTAGGAAACAAACCATTTACTATATCTTGGGATGAAAATAGCTCGTTCAAGAAAAACAATCTCTGTTTCTCAACGTAAGTATGTCCTGGACTTACTAAGAGAAACTGGAATGATGGGGTGCAAACTAGCCGACACACCAATGGACTCAACAAACAAAATTGGTGAAACCGAAAGAGACTCGCTCACGGACAAAGGACAATATCAACGACTTGTAGGAAAACTCATCTATCTTTCCCACACTCGACCTGATATTGGGTTTGCAGTAGGTATAGTAAGCAGGAATATGAATAATCCTACCAAACCTCACTTAAAAGCTGTCCATCGCATTCTCCAATATTTAAAGAAGAACCCAGAGGAGGGCCTCTACTTCAAGAAGACTACAAATAGAGATATAGAAGTGTACAGCGATGCAGATTGGGCTGGGTCCATAACAGATCGAAGATCAACTATAGGGTATTGTTCCTATGTTTGGGGAAATCTTGTCACATGGAGAAGTAAAAAACAAGCAGTGGTTGCTAGAAGCAGTGCAGAAGCTGAATTTCGTGCTATGTCCCATGGAATTTGTGAAGGTATCTGGCTAAAGAGGTTACTTGGGGAGTTGAAAATTCAAATTGGAAGCCCTATGAGATTGTATTGTGACAACAAGGCTACCATAAGCATTGCCAAGAATCCTGTTCATCATGATCGAACCAAACACATAGAATTAGACCGACACTTCATAAAAGAAAAAGTTGAATGAGGCATTGTTAAGCTAGTCTATACACCAACTAGCCTTCAAATTGCTGACATCCTAACAAAGGCTCTTACACGAAATACATTTGAAACTTTGAAATCCAAGCTAGGTATGATTGACATACATAACCCAGCTTGAGGGGGAGTGTGGAATTCTGCTTATTGTCATTGACTGCAAGCTATTGGTTTCCTAAATTAGGATTGATTTACTATATCTTTAGGATTTCCTAGTATTTATCCCTAGTTTCCTTTTATCTAGAATAGAATATTTTGTTGCTTTATTTTTTAGCACTGTCCATTAATTTTTCCCCTTATTTATACTTATCTTTTGTACTCCTCAAAACACAGAAAATAAGAGAAATACATTATTCTATAAAATTTCTACACATACACTTGAACAACTAGTAAATCATTACTCTTAGTTTTGATAAACAATGTTGTGTCAACTTTCCCCCTTGAAAAACCTTTTTCAATTAAAAACTTTGAAAGTCTCTCATACCAAGCTCTAGGAGCTTGTTTTAAACCATACAATGCCTTTGAAAGTTTGTAAACATGATTAGGATACTTAGGATCTTCAAAACTGGGAGGTTGTTCAACATAAACTTCCTCATTTATAAAACCATTTAAGAATGCATTTTTCACATCCGTTTGATATAGTTTGAAGTTCTTAAAACATACAAAAGCAAGTAACATTCTAATGGCTTCTAGTCTAGCTACCGGAGCATAAGTCTCATCAAAATCTATATCTTCTTTTTGTTTATATCCTTGAGCAACCAATCTAGCTTTGTTTCTAATGATAACACTATTTTTAACCATCTTATTTTTAAATATCCATTTAGTTTCAATGATGGGGTAATCACTAGGTTTAAGAACTAAATTCTATACTTTACTCCTTCAAATTGATTTAGTTCTTCTTGCACAGCTAAGATCCAATTGTCATCTTTTAAGGCTTCATTAACATTTTTATATTCAATTTGTGATACAAAAGCTATATATTGGCATACATTTCTAAGTAAAGACCTTGTTTTAACTCCAAGATTTGGATCACCAACTATTTCACAATCTTTAACATATTTAAGCTCTCTTGAGCATCTAGGTTCTCTTTCTACAATTTCTTGTTCAATTGACTCTTCCTTGTTGCTAATGTCAAGATCCTCTAAGTTATTATTATCTTTCATTGTCACGACCCGAATTACCTAAAAATCAGAGTAAATTTTTTTTTCGCTTTTTCATTTATTATTTAATTCTTACATTTTTCTCATCGTGACCATCCTACAACACAGTTGGGCTATGATTCGGTGTTAGTCACCTCACACTATTTACCAGTCCACTTTCATTATCCCATTCATTTATCAGAGTTTACTATCTTTTCACTTTAAATAAATACATACCCAATGGTATTTATAACTCTACATCCCCGACATAATATCCGTTTACAGTACTGTGCATTACATATTTAGATACAAAATCATACTAATGTGTATACCTGTCTCTCGATGGGAAGCAGCGGATACCAAGCATGCAAGTCCTCAGCCGCTCAATAATTATTGCAAGTGCTCTGAAAAGATGAGAAAATAAGGGGGGTGAGCAAACCACACGCTCAGTAAGGCAATTATGCAAGTAAGTAGATAGCTCCACTATCTACATGCTCATAATGCCATGCCCTTAAATCCATTTCTTTTCATTTAAAATTTCACGCACAAAGTCATGCATATTCAATGCCATAGTTTATCCAAAACTATTTGTGCATATATAAATCATGTAATTCATGCATTCAAAGCATTTTATGTGACATCCTTAAATCATCATTAGCATGAAGTAAAACAATATCATGCATTCTTTTGTGTCATGTAAGACAAATCATGGATTTCAAATGAAAGCATGGAAAACAGCATCATGCTACTGCATTTAAATCAATACATTAAAACTGCAGTAAAAACTAACCCTTTCGGGTCAATCAACTCATAAAACAATCTCATAACTCCATTTCAAACTCATAAAAAAATTCGTTAAAATTTCATTATAAAACTTCGGTTATAAAACCCCCCTTCTTTCAGGGTCACATATCATAAAATCATATGAAATCATAAATTCGTCAAATCGGGGGCCTGACCCCTCCTTCAGGCCTACCCTGGTCTAACAGACCACAAGTTATATCATGTGAGACAAACAGTTAATTATCAGTAACATCGAGGACTATGGCCATATCCTAGTGAACCCTGGCAACACGGTACCTAGTGTGCGGGGTATCACACCTGAAACGAGAGGTGGGTCGTCCTACCCGCCAGAACAGCATAACACCAGGATTGCGAGGGCAAGGCTTGCTGCCTCGTGGCTAATGCCACTCCACTCCAACAATCCCCACGGTACAGCGTACTCCGCGTGACATACACGGTACAACGTACTCCGTGAACCCAAGCTCAATCAAGGGTGCCTGTAATAGGTCTTATCCACCCAAATCATCTCTGTCTCAGAATGCACGTGTGAGCATATCATCTCACTGTGACACACAGTCTACAGGAGGCTCCAACACGGCTATATGCATGTAATATAAATCCCTGTGTGAGCGAAGCTCAAGCACGGCTCGATGCATATTCATGATATCAGAAAACTTCGTGCGAGCGAAGCTCTAGCACGGTTTCATAGAAATCAATAAAATCTGCGTACGAGCAGTGCTCCAGTACGACTTAAACTGATTATAATTTCAAGTAAAATCCACGTACGAGCAATGCTCTAGTACGGATATGTATAAAAACTCAATGAAAACCTCGTACGAGAAAAACTCCTGTAGACATTCAAATGAATTATAAAAACCATGTAAAACTTTGTGCGAGCAACGCTCCAGCACAAATGAATGCTTAAGTAAATCAAATCTCGTGCGAGTTACACTCCAGCACGGCTTTATGCATAATTAAATCAAATCTCGTGCGAGTTACACTCTAGCACGGCTTCATGCATAATTAAATCAAAACAGGATGCGAGCTAAGCTCCAGCATCTCTCATGCATGTCAAATCATTAAAACTAGTGCGAGCAATCGCTCCAGCACCATTTTATACATACCACGTCAAAACAAATCAAAACATGTCAAAACAGAGTGCGAGCTACGCTACAGCACTTCTCATACATTTCATAGGAAAAAAATCAGTGCGAGCAACCGCTCTAGCACATGTCATGCATATGATGTCACAAGTCGGTGCGAGCAACCGCTCAAGCACATTTATGCACATTCACAAACGTAGATGTAGTGCGAACTACGTGTCAGCACTATCTGTTTCCATATAAACTTGATAGTTGGCCGTTTTCCAAAGAAATTTCCATTTAAATATTAATAACACCTACGTAGTGTTAATTTGGGGAAACTTATGCTATTATTGGCCAATCTATCGATTTACTTTGATTAAAACCAAGAAAATTCCTTAATCATAAAAATCCTTAACTCATGGATTTCATGCATGTCATGCTTTCACCATCCTTAGGTGAACTTCCCTCAATAGGGGTAAAATAGACATTTCACCTATTTCGATCCTTAAAAATCATTTAAACCACTTTTAGGATCATTATACAATAATCGCGTATACATACATAATCAGTGTATACAAAATCTATTAAAATATGCGTAGCTACCTCTAGCTACTCACACAATTCCCTTACCTCATTTTCTGTACAGTCTGACCTTTCCACTGATGACTCGTCATGCAGTCCGATTTGCTTCCAATCCAATCTCCGGAACTGCGGATACATATTCATCAGGTCAAATACAATACAATTAATTGTATCTCATATTTTTCTGGGCTTAATTTAAATCATTGGGCCCCTTTACCCATATTGGGCCCGATTGTACCATAATAGGCCTTAATCGGCCTTAAGCCCGTTTTCCCACTTACTATTCACATTATCGAGGCCTATTGGGCTCATTGGGCCCAGCAGTATTTATTTAGCTCGTTCTAAACTTTCGGATATCTTAATTTAATATTTACAACAATTTTTCTAATTTTCCAGAATTTAATTCATTTATGCGGAAATTAAATCCATAATTTATGCGTTAAATATCAATCACGCATAACAATATAAAATTGTCGTAAATAAGGGTCACTTACCCGTTATTCCATGATAGTACTCAAATCGAGACTGTCTCGAGCTCTCAGTTGATGCTAATCGTCGAGCTACACAATTAAATATATTTTCGGGTAAACTTTCAGTCGATTATTTATCAAATTAAATATTTCAAAAATTAAATCGGTCAATTCGATCGCTTATCGACTTACCCGAAGCTCGATTGCATCACTGAAATTTTTCTCAATTTTTTCTCTTCTTCTTTTTCCCTTTTTCTTCTTTTTTTTACTTTATCTTGTTTTATTATTTATTTTATTATTATTTTATTTTTAATAATATTTTAATCAATTAAAATATTATTAAAATCTGAAAATATCTAAGAAAAATATTATTTTATTCATTTATTTCGTAAATGAATTTATCAGTCCGATTTTACCTTTTCGGTATATTTTTTGATTATTTTCGAGATTATTTTTCGATATGAAAATTTCGATTATCCCCATAAATTCATATCTTGATCAATTTAATCCGAAATTTAATTATTTCTTCATCATTGATCAAGATTTCTCATTCTCATATTTTTAATTAAATTTTCTTGTCTCGGTTAATATCGAATTTTGATCTTTTGACCGTTTTGCCGTTGCACGTGTTCGGAAATACCATTTCAATCCTTTTGCATTTTTAAATGCACTCGAAAATATCGGATCTTACAATCTCCCCCACTTAAGAAATTTGGTCCTCCAAATTAGAACCAAGTAATATGAGTCCATAAATAACTTCGGGTACATCTATTGTATCATATACTGTCATCCTCAAGTGACTTTCTCCGGAGTGTAATACTATCATCATACTTAACTAGGGAGATCATCTTAAACCTCAACACTTTCTCTTTCCGTCTAATACCCGAATCAATTTTCCAATCATACATTATACTTTCATTGAGCTAAACTGTTGGAGCTCATATCCAATTATATATATTGGGTTCGGATAATATTTCCGAAGCATCAAAATATAGGAGACATTATGGATGCCTGTTTATTCAAGTGGTAATGTCAACCTACAGGCCTTACCTCCCACTTTGTCCGATATCTCTATCCGAATCTTGTTACGTCCTTATACTCTTAGGACAAGTAACTATCAACAATACTGATTCACCCTCGGTGAATTCCAATGATTTTCTATCTCTTGTCAGCATGAATTTTCTATCTGCTCTAAGGTGTTCTTAATCTCTCATAAATCAACTAAACATCCTCAGAGGGTTGTCTTACCAATTCGGGAACAATTTTATCTGTCACCCACTTCTCTTATCCAAGTCAGGGAACAACTCCCTACGGCCATACAATGCCACATATAAAATGTTATCCCGATACTCAAGTGACAACTGTCATCATTGGCGAATTTGATTAGTAGCAACTGATCATCCCAGGAGCTCATAAAATCAATGGCACACGCTCTCATCACATCCTCCAGAACCTATACAGTCCTCTCTGACTGACTATCTGTCTGAGGGTGGAAGCTGTGCTAACACTCAATTGGGTTCCCATAGCTTCCTGAAAAACATTCCCAGAAGCGGGAAGTGAAGCGGGAATCCCTATCTGATATCATGCTCCCTGGAACGCTACACAATATTTCACAATATTCCTTAAATATAAATCCGCCTACGCACTCAGAGTATCTGGGGATTTCATAACTAAATCAATCTATCAACTATCACCCAGATAGCCTCGTGTTTCATCCGGGTCCTCTGTAACCCATCACGAAATCCATGGTAACTTGTTCCTATTTCTGTGTCAATATAGATAGAGGTTGTAATAACTCTGTAACTTCTTTTGCTCTACCTTAATCTGCTGACATACGAGATACTTTTCTACAACTCTTACAATGTTTCATTTTATATCTGACCACCAATACCTTTTTCAGAGATTTCGATATATTTATTACTTCTCGAATGCACTGTATATCCCGAAGAGTGAGCTTCTGATAATAATACTATCTCATCAACTGTGGTCCTGGAGAGCACTTATGCTATCTCTGAACCTCTGTCAGTCATCATCACTCACTGTGAACTCTATCACTGTACCCTTCTGAATCTGACCCACACTATCGACACCATGCCGATCATCATGCTAAGCCTAGCAAATCCGATCACACAATCTGGTTCTAACCTCAGGCTAGCTGTCACACAATCACCGTCATCATCAGAAGGGATCCCATCACTACTGAGGTTCACAACCGCTCTAGCAGCTCACACTCCCTGACCATCTTATGTGATACCATCCCGATGCTCTTTCTGCTCAAGGCATCAGCCATTACATTAGCCTTTCTTGGGTGGTACAATATTCACAATCATAATCCTTAGAAGCTCTAACCCTCATGGTTATCTCATCCGACTCTTTCTGTGAAAACAGATACTCAGGGCTTTTACGATCAGTGCATACCCGAAATTTCTCACAATTTAGGTGGTGGCACCATACTTTCAGTGTAATCACTACGGCTGCCAACTCTAAATCATGGGTCGGATAGTTTCTCTCATGATCCTTGAACTATCTGGATCCATAAACGACTATCTTCCCATTTTACATCAATACACAGCCCAATCTTTATTTGGAGGTATCCATACACATTGAAACCTCTTGAGCTGTTGGTTATGGTGAGCTTACTTACGGTGGTCAGTTTATTATTTCAATATACTAAAACTCACCGAAGCCATTTACATACTTATCATACCACTCGTATGAAATCTTTTTCCAAACGAGATGTGTCAACTGAGTAGCCCATTTCGAGAAACTAATAACACCTTGTCTGTAAGACAGTTTCCTATTGCTACTCATGCTCTTCCCTGGACTTCGAATACATCATAATATCATCACTAAAGATGACAACCAATCAGTCCAGGTAAGGTTCAAATACCTTAACGTAGTTGAGTTCCACTCAATACTTCAATCATTCATATCTTGACTTATGTACGCATAAACGTATAAAGTCATTTCGAAATCGCTTCCGTTCAGGGTACTAACCCATGTCATTTCTCTTTCCTCTTATATTAACAGCTTTTATAAAATTTTAATTTTTAAACCTTCATGATTACTCAAATTCTGTATATCTTTTTATCGTACCAGTATAGGTACCCAAATTTTAAATATATAATTTATGAGTGTCGATTTCAATATATAGGTTACGTGTGCGCTTAACGACACTGTCAAGTCTTCAGGCAGGGAGATATTTTGAAATACCTTTATTGACCCTCAGACTTGACTACATACCGCTTAATCCAAATTACTTTGCATATCAAGAATATCCTTACCTTGCATACGCCTTTTATTCCAATATATCTTGTATGCAGGATCTATCACATCTCCAAGCTCATCTCCTTTCATATATCACTTATAACCAACTCTTTCATTACGTGTTAAAACTTACAATACACTTTTCAGGGATGTTTTCACCTATGTTTTTAACTTACAATCTCTATACCTATATTTAGTTAGTGATAATCAGTTAACCATCATCCTCATGCCTAAGGGTACAGGCTTCACATTTTTCACTAGCTTATAAGCAACTGAAGGCGGTATGAATAAATACGTGGCACCAAGATCAATTAAAATAATTATTTCATTATTCACAACCAGGGTGGTATCTTTCACCACATTATATGAAACATTAATAGTGTCCTGGTCCAAGGCATACACTCGCCCTCGTCCAACATCTTATTTTCGTGGTAACTACCACACATCTTACACTGTTCACACTGCTACTCTGTTATACTGTTACGTAGCAGGTCGGGGTCCTCAAATCACAATACCCCTAAAAATATTGAAATTAGATATACTGGGGTTTATCAATCAACTTACCCCGTGATTTATCAACTCTAATCTTTTACCAAACTACCTTTTTCCCGTATGGACATCTTTATCATTTTCTATTCTCTTTTGTCTCTATTTTAGCCCTTACTACCTTTCCCAATCTCAGAGGCGTGCAACTCATGATCTTATTCACACACTGTAGTCTGCGCACTGCCTCGGCGTAGGTAGTGATATCTAACATAGCCAATCGGACTCTAATTGACAGTCTGAGTCCTTCCATGAATTTTCAGACTTTTCAACTCTCACTGTTCATCGTGTCCAAGTCACATCTGCCCAGGAATATAAACAGAGTTTCATACTCGTTAATTAACCAATTCTTCTGGGTCAGAGTAAAGAATATCATCTGTTATTTCCTTTAAACAGTGTCCGGGATATTCTGTCATTGGAATGCATCTCGAATTATTTTTTTTATCCATTCTGGACGTTTAACTCTTAAGATGGGTCGAGCGAACTTCCACCAATGTTCCGACTCGCCCTCAAATCTCATACATATTCTGAGCAATTAGCTCACAAAATATTCTCCATAATTCACTCCAACCTCGCGAAGCGTGTCTCTATACTGTCCGATCTCTCTGTTAGACTCTGTCTGATCTCTCTGTCGAACTCTGTGGGGCATGCTCAACATCAGCCTCCACGTCAATCTCATCTCGAGTCTCATGTGGAAACTCAGTACAACTCTCGGGCCAACCTCTACGGCCTCAAGCTCGTGTACTCACCTCTTTATCATAGCGGCTATCAGTTAGTGAGTCTATTCTTGCATTTAAAAATCCAATTCTTAGCTGCACTTCCATCTCGATATACACAATTGTATCTAAATAATGCACAGTACATGAGGATGTAAACTTCCTTAACTACTAACACCGACTCATATCAGGCCAACTCAAGCTCTGATACCATTAAACCTGTCACGACCCGAATTACCTAAAAATTAGAGTAAATTTTTTTTCGCTTTTTCATTTATTATTTAATTCTTACCTTTTTCTCATCATGACCATCCTACAACACAGTTGGGCTATGATTCGGTGTTAGTCACCTCACACTATTTATCAGTCCACTTTCATTATCCCATTCATTTATCAGAGTTCACTATCTTTTGACTTTAAATAAATACATACCCAATGGTATTTATAACTCTACATCCCCGACATAATATCCGTTTACAGTACTGTGCATTACATATTTAGATACAAAATCATACCAATGTGTATACCTGTCTCTCGATGGGAAGCAGCAGATACCAAGCATGCAAGTCCTCAGTCGCTCAATAATTATTGCAAGTGCTCTGAAAAGATGGGAAAATAAGGGGGTGCGCAAACCACACGCTCAGTAAGGCAATTATGCAAGTAAGTAGATAGCTCCACTATCTACATGCTCATAATGCCATGCCCTTAAATCCATTTCTTTTCATTTAAAATTTCAAGCACAAAGTCATGCATATTCAATGCCATAGTTTATCCAAAACTATTTGTGCATATATAAATCATGTAATTCATGCATTCAAAGCATTTTATGTGACATCCTTAAATCATCATTAGCATGAAGTAAAACAATATCATGCATCCTTTTGTGTCATGTAAGACAAATCATGGATTTCAAATGAAAGCATGAAAAACAGCATCATGCTACTGCATTTAAATCAATACATTAAAACTGCAGTAAAAACTAACCCTTTCGGGTCAATCAACTCATAAAACAATCTCATAATTCCATTTCAAACTCATAAAACAATTCGTTAAAATTTCATTATAAAACTTCGGTTATAAAACCCCCCTTCTTTCAGGGTCACATATCATAAAATCATATGAAATCATAAATTCGTCAAATCGGGGGCCTGACCCCTCCTTCGGGCCTACCCTGGTCTAACAGACCACAAGTTATATCATGTGAGACAAACAGGTAATTATCAGTAACATCGAGGACTATGGCCATATCCTAGTGATCCCTGGCAACACGGTACCTAGTGTGCGGGGTATCACACCTGAAACGGGAGGTGGGTCGTCCTACCCGCCAGAACAGCATAACACTAGGATTGCGAGGGCAAGGCTTGCTGCCTCGTGGCTAATGCCACTCCACTCCAACAATCCCCATGGTACAGCGTACTCCGCGTGACATACACGGTACAACGTACTCCGTGAACCCAAGCTCAATCAGGGGTGCCTGTAATAGGTCTTATCCACCCAAATCATCTCTGTCTCAGAATGCACATGTGAGCATATCATCTCCCTGTGACACACAGTCTACAGAAGGCTCCAACACGGCTATATGCATGTAATATAAATCCCTGTGCGAGCGAAGCTCAAGCACGGCTCCATGCATATTCATGATATCAGAAAACCTCGTGCGAGCGAAGCTCTAGCACGGTTTCATAGAAATCAATAAAATCTGCGTACGAGCAGTGCTCCAGTACTACTTAAACTGATTATAATTTCAAGTAAAATCCATGTACGAGCAATGCTCTAGTACGGATATGTATAAAAACTCAATGAAAACCTCGTACGAGAAAAACTCCAGTACGACATTCAAATGAATTATAAAAACCATGTAAAACTTTGTGCGAGCAACGCTCCAGCACAAATGAATGCTTAAGTAAATCAAATCTCGTGCGAGTTACACTCCAGCACGGCTTTATGCATAATTAAATCAAATCTCGTGCGAGTTACACTTCAGCACGGCTTCATGCATAATTAAATCAAAACAGGATGCGAGCTAAGCTCCAGCATCTCTCATGCATGTCAAATCATTAAAACTAGTGCGAGCAATCGCTCCAGCACCATTTTATACATACCACGTCAAAACAAATCAAAACATGTCAAAACAGAGTGCGAGCTACGCTCAGCACTTCTCATGCATTTCATAGGAATAAAAATCAGTGCGAGCAACCGCTCTAGCACATGTCATGCATATGATGTCACAAGTTGGTGCGAGCAACCGCTCAAGCACATTTATGCACATTCACAAACGTAGATGTAGTGCGAACTACGTGTCAGCACTATCTGTTTCCATATAAACTTGATAGTTGGCCGTTTTCCAAAGAAATTTCCATTTAAATATTAATAACACCTACGTAGTGTTAATTTGGGGAAACTTATGCAATTATTGGCCAATCTATCGATTTACTTTGATTAAAACCAAGAAAATTCCTTAATCATAAAAATCCTTAACTCATGCATTTCATGCATGTCATGCTTTCACCATCCTTAGGTGAACTTCCCTCAATAGGGGTAAAATAGACATTTCACCTATTTCGATCCTTAAAAATCATTTAAACCACTTTTAGGATCATTATACAATAATCGCGTATACATACATAATCAGTGTATACAAAATCTATTAAAATATGCGTAGCTACCTCTAGCTACTCACACAATTCCCTTACCTCATTTTCTGTACAGTCTGACCTTTCCACTGATGACTCGTCACGCAGTCCGATTTGCTTCCAATCTAATCTCCGGAACTGCGGATACATATTCATCAGGTCAAATACAATACAATTAATTGTATCTCATATTTTTCTGGGTTTAATTTAAATCATTGGACCCGTTTACCCATATTGGGCCCGATTGTACCATAATGGGCCTTAATCGGCCTTAAGCCCGTTTTCTCACTTACTATTCACATTATCGAGGCCTATTGGGCTCATTGGGCCCAGCAGTATTTATTTAGCCTCGTTCTAAACTTTTGGATATCTCAATTTAATATTTACAACAATTTATCCAATTTTTCAGAATTTAATTCATTTATGCGGAAATTAAATCCATCATTTATGCGTTAAATATCAATCACGCATAACAATATAAAATTGTCGTAAATAAGGGTCACTTACCCATTATTCCATGATAGTACTGAAATCGAGACTATCTCGAGCTCTCAGTTGTTGCCAATCGTCGAGCTACACAATTAAATATATTTTCGGGTAAACTTTCAGTCGATTATTTATCAAATTAAATATTTCAAAAATTAAATCGATCAATTCGACCGCTTACCGACTTACCCGAAGCTCGATTGCATCACTGGAATTTTGCTCAATTTTTTCTCTTTTTCTTTTTCCCTTTTTCTTCTTTTTTTTTTACTTTATTTTGTTTTATTATTTATTTTATTATTATTATTTTATTTTTAATAATATTTTAATCAATTAAAATATTATTAAAATCTGAAAATATCTAAGAAAAATATTATTTTATTCATTTATTCCGTAAATGAATTTATCAGTCCGATTTTACCTTTTCGGTATATTTTTTGATTATTTTTGGGATTATTTTTCGATATGAAAATTTCGATTTATTCCCATAAAGTCATATCTTGATCAATTTAATCCGAAATTTAATTATTTCTTCATCATTGATCAAGATTTCTCATTCTCATATTTTTTAATTAAATTTTCTTGTCTCGGTTAATACCGAATTTCGATCTTTTGACCGTTTTACCCTTGCACGTGTTCGAAAATACCATTTCAATCCTTTTGCATTTTTAAATGCACTCGAAAATATCGGGTCTTACATTCATATTTAGGGATTCTTCTAAAATTTCATCAAATATTTCTATATCCTCATCTTTACTATGGGTTCTAGGTGTGGAATTTGATTCATCAAATATTACATGGATGGACTCTTCCACTATTAATGTTCTTTTGTTGAAGACTCTATAGGCCTTAAATTTAAGGAATAATCTAAGAAAATACCTTCATCACTTTTAGTATCAAATTTTCCTAAATTATCTTTTCCATTATTTAAGACAAAACATTTGCAACCAAAAGGATGAAAATAATTAATGTTTGGTTTCTTTCCCTTGTAGAGCTCATATGGAGTTTTCTTTAGAATTGGTCTAACCATTGCTCTATTTATAATATAACATGAAATATTTATAACTTCAGCCCAAAAATACTTAGGTAAGTTATTTTCACAAAGCATTGTTCTAGCCATTTCCTCTAAAGTTCTATTTCTTCTCTCAACAACCCCATTTTGTTGTGGTGTCCTAGGAGCTGAAAAATTATGGCTAATCCCTTGACCATTGCAATATTCATCAAAACCAAGATTTTCGAATTCTTTGCCATGTTCACTTCTAATATTAGTTATAGTATAACTTTTTTCATTTTGAGCTATTTTCGAATATGTAATGAATTTTTCTAAAGCTTCATTATTTACAATTAAGAATAATACCTAGGTAAATCTAGTATAGTCATCTACAATCACAAATCCATAGTGCTTATCTCATAAACTTTTGGTTCTAGTTGGGCCAAAGAGATCTAAGTGAAGTAGCTGTAGTGGCCTAGGTGTTGACACACAATTCTTTGGTTTAAATGATATTCTTTTATGTTTTCCTTTCACACATGCTTCACATATTTTATCATTTTCATATGATAACTTAGGTAGTCCTACAACAAGATCTATTTTAGCTAGTTTAGATAATACATGCATACTATCATGCCCTAGTCTTCTATGCCATAACCAAGGTTCATTTTCTTTAGCAACCATAAAACACACATTTTCATTTCTAAGTTTATTCAAATGTACAATATATATGTTACCTTATCTATGTCCTAAGAAAAGAACTTTATTTGTTTTGGCATCAATCACATAACAATTTAAGCAATCAAAAACTACTTTGCATCCCTTATCACAAAGTTGACTAATGCTAAGTAGATTATGTTTTAATCCCCTAACAAGTAACACATTATTTATAGAAAAAGAATGATTACCAATAGATCCACTTCCTTCAATTTGGCCTTTGAAGTTATCCCCAAAAGTGACTTTTTCACTAATCTTTGATTTTAAGGTGTTGAAATAACTTTTATCACCGGTCATGTGTCTTGAGCATCCATTATCCAAGTACCAAGCTTCCTTTGACTTTGCTTTAAAACAATGCTCAAGTTCCTACAATCATCATTAAACCTTTGTTTCATGTACCAAAATTTTCTTGGGTCTTTTAGGGTTAGTAGACACAAGTTTTGATCCATTAGGGATCCATTTTATTATCAATTCAACGTCTTTTGAATTTATAGCATTCTTAGGCACCTAAATTTTTCTAACTACTTTCCCTCTAAAAGTGGTTTTTCTAACATTGCATTTATGTGATGGATGTCCTATTTTATTACATAGTGAGCAAATAAGAGATAGATCATGTATATTATGTTTATTAACCAAGAAGTTCTTGAGATGAGTTTCTTTATTTTTGTCATTATATCTTAATCCATTTCTATCAAAGAAAGCTCTTTTAGTCTCTAACATATGATCTAGCTTTTGTTGACCCATGTAGAATCTAGAAAATGAATTATGAAAATTTTTATTCTTTTCCTTTAAATCATGAATTTCTAGATTTGCATTTTTCAATTTCTTTTCCCATTCTATCTTTAGCATTTAAGAGCACTTCATTTTCTTTCTTTAATTTAGAGATCATCTTCTTGTATTTCAAATTCATACACTTAAATTTCATGGCAAGATCATGAAAAGTATCTTGTAACTCATCAAAAGAATAATCATTAGAAATAGATATTACCTTTTCATCTTCTAATGTCATGAAACAAAGATTGGCAACTTCTTCTTCTCCATTATCATCATCGGAGCTGTCACTATCACTCCAAGTTACTATCATTGCTTTCTTCTTTGGTTTCCTATCATTTGTTTTCTTTAGTAGTGGACAATCAAATTTAATATGACCAGGTTTTTTACATTCATAGCATACAATAGAATCCTTATCTTTTCTACTTGACTCTCCTTTATTTTGTTCTCTCTTATGGATTCTCCTAGTACTACCATTACTTCTCATTCTCATAAATTTGTTAAATCTTTTGGCAAACATTGTCATCTCAATATCCTCCTCATTACAACTCTCATTTTTATCATCTTTTAGTTCTTCATGAGTAGTAAACTTTAGTGCTACTCCTACTTTCTTAGGAAGCTCTTAATTTCTTTTTAACTTCATCTCATAAGTAAGTAGTGACCCCATTAGTTCATCTAGTGATAATGAGTGAGGATCCTTAGATTCCTCAATAGCAGTCACTTAGGCTTCCCAAGATTTTGGTAGGTTATTTGGAATTTTCTTGACCATCTCTATGTTGGAATATGTTTTGCCTAAAGATTTAAGTCCATTTATTATATCGATAAACCTAGTAAACATGTCACTAATAGATTCATCTTGTTTCATTCTAACAATTCATAATCATGTGTGAGCATGTCTACTTTTGTCTTCTTAACTTGAGTTGTACCATCATGAGTAATTGTCAACTTATCCCAAATTTGTTTGGCATTCTCACATGTGGAGACTCTATTATATTCATTAGTACCTAAAACACAAAACAAAGTGTGCATTGCCTTAGCATTCAATTGAGCAGATTTTATGTCATTGGCATCCCATTAATCTTCTTCCTTAGGAATTTCGTTTCCTTCAACTTTTGTTGTAGGGATTTGTGGGCTTTTGACAATAACTCTCTATACTTCATAATCATTCGATTGAATGAATAATATCATCCAAGTCCTCCAATAAGCATAATTTTCACCATTGAACAAGGGAGGTCTAACAGTGGAGTGCCCCTCTCCTACCATGCTAGTTGCAATACTATTTTAAGTCATAGGATCGTTATAAACTCTTAAGATTTTACTCTTTTTAATCAAAGAATCCAAGCTCCGATACCAATTGTTGACTCAACCGAGAGGGGGTGAATCGATTTTCTATCAATTTACCAAATTTAAAACTTACTTAGCTAATATTGCACACAAATAAATTTATAACAAATATAAGATTAAAAACAAATGTGCAGTAAATAAGGAGATAAGGGAAGAAGTAGCAAACACAATGAGTTATAGAGGTTCGGCCAAATCCTTTACCCACATTCTCTTTTCTTGACTTTCTTGTCAATAAGTCACTTCCACTATCAAGATAAACTTTACAACTTCGTTTTCAAGGTTAAGGAATAATCTCTCTATCCGCTGAGCAAATATTGTTATTCAAACTCTTTTATAGCAACTCTCTCACAGAGGAACTCTCCCATTTGCTTTAAGAAGAAAAATGAATACAATCAAGGCTCTCTTAATGAGTAGGTGATGAAAAATGAATAGTTTGACTAAAGTTTTCAAAGACAATTAAGTACACTTTTAGCTGAAAACACAGAATGTTTTCTGCAAGAATATTCAGAGCTACTCTTCTTCTTACTTCTTGTCTCCAATGTCTTAATGACTTGTATTTATACACCTAATTGGTTGGTGAAGTATTTAATGTAATTCTTCTAATTGAAGCCTTGAAAAACTAGCCGTTGGAGTTCTGCAGACGAATGTCAGATCGATCTCCTTACCCGAGAGGATCGATTATTTACTTTCCAGAACCTGCAATTACAAGGGTATTCCAGGAAAGGAAGATTGATCTCATCACACAGATAGATCGATCTTCTATTCTCGAGAAGTTAGTCATCACATTCCGTAAAACAAGGGAGATCGATCTCTTATTCAAGGGAGATCGTTCTCTTTGCTATTACTACATTGAACAAATTGCTACTGCCTAGAGAAGATCGATCTCTCTCCCAGAGCAAATCGATCTCAGATTGTTACTGCCTAGAGAAGATCGATCTCACAACCCCAGGAGATCGATCTCACAATGTTTCTGCCAAAAGGAGATCGATCTCACAATTCAGGAGATCGGTCTCACAATGTTTCTGCTAAAAGGAGATCGATCTCACACCTTAGGAGATTGATCTCTTGGATTAAGTATCAGCAAAATTTTAGTTTACAAAGGTTTCTAAATTTAGATCTTCACAAATTTTCTAAGTAATTTTTAGGACAATTGGCAATATATTCTCTAAGACATTACTCAGAAATAATACTTCACAAATGATTTGAAGGTTTAAAATAAGCACATTTAAATTAATGTTTTATCATTTCAAAATATATCATCCAAAGCTAACAGAATGTTTTCGCTGCATCTCAACAACACTTCTCATTCTCGCTTCTCAACAAAACTAAAGGATGAGGCATGGCTGTGGCATTTTCACTATGGTCATTTAAGCTTTGGTGGATTAAAAACTCTACAACAAAATAATATGGTGAAGGGACTGCTGCAAATTGTTGAACCTTCTCAGGTTTGTGAAGACTATGTTGCTAGCAAGCAACATCGCGATTAGTTTTCAAAAGGAAAATCTCAGAGGGCTAGGCAGGTGTTGGAACTTGTGCATTCTAACTTGTGTGGGTCGATCACTCCATTGTCAAATGGAGGTAAACTGAATTTTATATCGTTTATTGATGATTTCAATAGAAAAATGTAGGTTTATTATTTGCATGAAAAATTTGAAGCTCTCACAGCTTTTAAAAGTTTCAAAGAACTAGTTGAAAAGGAAGCAAGTGCCCCAATAAAAGTATTGTGCAGTAATCGTGGTGGAGAGTACAACTCAGATGAATTTGATGAATTTTGTGATGAGCAAGGAATAAGAAAGCAATTGACTGCAGCATACACGCCATAGCAAAATAGTGTTTGCGAGAGGAAAAACCACACAATTATGAATCTGGTGCAAAGTTTTTTGACAATGAGCGGTGTTCCAAAAAGTTTTTGGCCAAAAGCAGTAAATTGGAGTTGTCATATATTGAATAGAAGTCCTATTCTTACTGTTCAAAATATGACATTAAAGGAAGCATGGAGTAGGCATAGACCAGCTGTTGATCACTTCAAAATTTTTAGGTGTATTGCTTATTCCCATATTCCAGACGTAAAAAGAAGAATGCTTTATGACAAAGGAGAAAAAATATGTCTTTCTTGGAGTTAGTGATCAATCAAAGGCTTATAAATTATATAATCTTATTACCAAGAAAATTGTAATCAGTCGCAATGTTGTTTTTGATGAAGAAAACACTTGGCCATAGAGTAGTGATACAATTAGACAGTAAATTCTAGTAGATTTTGATGGCACGACTGAAGAAAAAGGGTAGCAGTCAAACCATAACAACAAATTTCACCAAATGAAGCTTTTACAACTACAAAAAAATCACCATTAAGAGCAAAATCTAATGAACATATTGATGTAGCAGCAAGCTCACATCCTCACATGCTAGAAAAAAGGCTTGCATGGATGCAAGACTATGGAATGACCGGTATTCATATGTCTGAAAACTCTCTTACATATTATGTTCTCTTTTTAGACTGTGATCCAACAACATATGATGTTACTGTGAAAGAACCAAAGTGGCACAAGGCCATGGATAAGGAGATTGCAGTCATAGAAAGGCATAACACTTAAGTGCTGACAGATCTTCCAAAAGGGCAAGACACCATTGGTATCGGTTTACAAGACAAAACTGAAAGAGAATGGTAAAGTTGATAAGTATAAGGTGCGTATGGTAGCTAAAGGGTTCAAGTAAGAGTTTGGTGTGGATTATAAAAAGGTTTTTGCTCCTGTTCCAAGGTATGATACAATCAGAATGATGATTGCATTGGCAACCCAAAATTCATGGTCTATCTTCCAGTTAGATGTTAAATCGGCATTCCTGTGTAGTAATTTAGAAGAACAAGTATTTATCAATCAACCTCCTAGCTATATTAAGCCCGAAAGTGAACATAAATTATATAAATTAAAAAAGGCACTATATGGACTAAAACAAGCTCCATGGGCTTGGTATAGTCACATATATGGTTATTTCTTAAAGAACGGTTTTGAAAAGTGTTCATACAAACATACACTTTATGTTAAAATTGGTGGAGGAAAAATTATCATTGTTTGCTTATATGTAAATGATCTTATATTTTTAGTGGAAATGAGAGTCTCGTGTTTGATGATTTTAAGAGATCTATGATGATAGAATTTGATATGTCCATTTTTAGGTTTGACACATTATTTTCTTGACATTTTTCTCTCTCAAAAGAAATATTTGCAAGATATTTTAGACAGGCTTGGGATGAAAAATTGTAATTCTGTGAATACGTCAGTAGAATGCAGTTTGAAGCTAACCAAGGATCGTGAAAAGAAGAATATTGACAATACTCTCTACAAGCAGATTGTTTTGGAGTTTAATGTACTTGACAGTAACCAGGTATGACATAATGTACTCTGTGAGTCTCATTAGTAGATACATGGAGAATCTAAAGGAGATGCATCTACTAGCTGCTAAAAGGATAATTCGTTATTTTGGAGAAACTACTGAGTTTGGTTTGTTCTACAAAAAAAGGAAAAATTAATGGACTTGCTATGTCACGACCCAAACTACCCAAAAATCAGAGTGAATTTTTCGCGTTTTATTTGTTTCCTTACTTAAATTCTTACCTGTTCTCGAATCGTGACCAACACTCCACTAAAAATTGGGCTGTGCGTCAATGCCAGTCCCACCATTCAATTACCATCTAACTTATTTATTCTCCAGTCATTTATAATTGTTTATATTATTTATGCATCCCCTAAAGTTACTTACAAACATGTTACTGTGCTATGCTTATGTAGATACAATATGTTCAAGTGTATATATACCTTATGTCGATGGGTAGCAGCGGATATCCGGAATGCAGTACTGAGTCGTCGCGACTTCAACTGGAGATTATCTGTGGGAGAAAATGAAAGGGGTGAGCACATCAAGCTCAGTAAGGCAATCCTATGAACAAGTAGGTAACCATACTACCTACATGAACGTGGTGCCATGCATAAACCACCCTTTCTCCACACATTTTAAAACAAATGATATGCGTCATGATGTTATGTAAATCAAGTTGCACGGAAAATTCAACATGCAATTCATTTTAAATCATTTCTTTCCCATTTAAAATTTCACAATGAAGTCAGGACTCGACCCCTCCTTCGGGTGATCCTGACTCACACAAAACCATGGAAATTGAGTCTCTCAAAAGCATCGATATCGAAAACATACGTATATATATACAAGATACGAGACTAGGCAATACTGTATATCGGTAATAACCAGGACTGGCCAATATGTCCTCATGAGTCCCTCTAGCTTCACGGATCCCAGTGTGCGAGGTCTCACCCTGATCGGGAACTGCCCGGGAGGTGGGTCAATCCAACCCGTCAGTCTTATCCGATCTCACGCATCCGAAGATGCCGTATCCGAAGATACCCCGTATCACAAAGATACCGTATCACAAAGATACCCCGTATCACAAAGATACCGTATCCGAAGATACCCTGTATCACAAAGATACCGTATCCGAAGATACCCTGTATCACAAAGATACCGTATCCGAAGATACCCCACGGTACATCGTACTCCATGCTACTTGCACGGTACATCGTACTCCATGGACCCATATCACTCTAGGTACTCCAGCCCAAATGGCCTGCTTCCCACAGAGGTTTTCATAACTCAATACTCGTTGCCATGTCTCAAAACGCACGTGCGAGCCTATTAAATCGGTGACACACAGTCTACCCGATGCTCCAAGCATGGCTCATCGTATGTTCTCATAAAAATTAGTGCGAGCGATGCTCAGCACTCTCATCAAATCAAGTAAACTTGGCAGAGCCCGCTTTACATCTCCACAAGGCCGCCAACCTCATCCCTCACTCTCACCCTACTTAAGAGGTCTTTTGAGCCTGTTGGGCCTTTTGGCTGACTCCAAGGGCAGACAGCGCTACTCCACAAATCCAGTAAAACTAGTGCGAGCTATGCTCAGCACTCTGTATATAAATTGTATGAAAATCTTATAAAATCTGGTGCGAGTTAGACTCTAGCACCGTGTCACGCAAAAGCATGTGAAATCTGGTGCGAGTTATACTCTAGCACCTATGCATGTAAAACTCTAGTGCGAGCTCTCGCTCCAGCACTAATGCATGCATCACACAAATCAAACATCGTGCGAGCTGAGCTCTAGCACGTCACATGTAAATAAAAACATGTAGGCGGCTCGGTTATTTCCAAATAGTTTTCACAGAAATCACAACAATTAAGATATGTAATGCTATGCATTTTTCCTTAAAAGTGAGCCAGCCTACTCATGCATGCGTTGAAATACCTCCAGAACGAGCAGGAACCTCTTGTCCTTGCTCCTCCCAATTTTTTCCTAAATTTTTAGATTCTACCCTTAACAAGGGTATTTTAGTAATTTTGCCCATTCGGGGCACTAAAATTGTTCTTCGACCTCTAGACCCTTCAGTTAATTTTAAAGGACTACGTATGAATTTAAAATTGCGTAAAGTTACCTCTAGCAGTCCGCAGAATTCCCTTACCTTATTTTCCTGTCGAGTCTGACATTTTCTTTTCCAATGTAGTCCCGTCGCGCAGTCCGATATGTTCCCAATCCAATGCCCGGAACTGCGTATTAACATTCCTCAGGTCAGATAACATATAATTTAATTGTACTTAATCTTTTCTGGGCTTAATTTAAATCGCTGGGCCCATTTACCCCTATTGGGCCCGATTGCACCTTAATGGGCCTTAATCGGCCTTAAGCCCGTTTTCCACTTAATTTTCACTTTATCGAGGCCTATTGGGCTCATTGGGCCCACCAATAATTTATTGGGCCTCGTCCTAGCTCTCGAATAGCTAAATTCACTATTTACGACAATTATCTAAATTTCCATAATTTAATTCAATTTATGCAGAATTTAAATCAATATCACGCATAACGAGGTAATTGTCGTAAATAAGGGTCACTTACCCGAGACTCCATGCTAGTACGAAATTCGAGGCTGTCTCGAGCCCTCGGTGGATGCCAATCGTCGAGCTACACAATTAATTACATTTTCGGGTAAACTTTTCGGTCGAAATTTAATTAAATAAAATATTTCAAATTTAAATCGGGTCAATTTGACCGCTTATCGACTTACCCGAAGCTCGATTGCATCACCGAAATTTTTCCCAATTTTTTTCTCTTTTTTCTTTTCCCTTTTCTCCTTTTTTTCCCTCTTTTTGGCTGAACCGGTTCAGTCCGGTTCGGACTGGTTCAGACCGCCGGTTCACCCCGGTTCGGTAGGTTCACTGTCAGTTCACCCCTTTTCCGGTCGATTCTCCACCGACTTCCACCGCCAGTGGCTCCGTGAGGTTGTCCGCGTCTCAGATCTGCCCTCGGTTTGGGTCAAGCTCGCCGGAACGCCGCCGGTCCGGCTCTTCTCCCTCTCGGCCGTCGGACCCGTTTTCTCCTCTTGGCCGTCGCCGGCGATTCCCGACGTTTCGTCGCATGAGACCGGTGCAGAAATGATCACCATCGCCTGGGCTTTCGAAATCTGGCCTCGGTTTCGCCTGGATCGCCGCCGTTCGCCGCCGGTGGCCATCTCTTTTCCTGCGGCTGCCACCTCTCGATCCGGCGGATTCCGGCGGTTTCGTCGACCAATATCGGTCTCAAAAGGACCGGCTCCTCCTCCTGATCACGTCAGTACCCGCCGTTCGCCCCCAGCTACCGTGGATCGCCGGTACCGACTCCGTTTTTCCCGCGGTCTTCTCCTCCTCCGTTCGGCGATCTCCGACCTCCTGACGGCGCGTCACCGGTGCCCAAAGCTTCGCCGGCCTCTCCTCTTCCTCATCGGCTCGTCGGTGTCGGTCAAGGATCGCCGGTGGTGGCTCGTCGGTCGGCCACGCACGATCTCCCTCGGTTTCTCTCTTCTCTTTCTCTCTCCCCGATAGTTTTCGTTTTCAGTTCTCTTTTTTTTTTGAATTATCATTATTATTTAACAATTTATTTTATTCATTAAAATACACTAAAAATACCCAAATATCCCTTAAAATTATTATTTTATTCTAATTTAATTAATTTAATTTATTTAATTTATTTATTATATTTTAACCCCTTTTTCGGGTATAAGTTCTCCGTATTTTCGGGATATTGTCCCTGGTGACTTTTCGGTATATTTTTTGATTATTTTCGAGATTATTTTTTCGAACTAAAAATCTCGATTAATCCCGATTAATTCCAATAAATTAATATCTTGATCAATTTAACCCAAAATAAATTTATATCATCTTTATTGACCAAGATTTCTTAAATCCTTATTTTTAATTAAATTTCCTTATCGAATTTACTCCGGCTTTAGGTCTTTTGACCGTTTTGCCCTTACACGTGTTCGGGATTAATTTAACCCGACTTCCTTCATACTTTCCCCATCTTTTCTTATTTAATTTCCATATTTTAATTAAATTCGGGTCTTACATGGTAGGCTACTCTGACAGTGATTTTGTAGGAGACCAAGAAGACAGGAAGAGCACATCAAGATATGCTTTTATGTTGGGTTCAAGGGCTATTTCATTGTCTTCCAAGAAGCAGCCAATAGTTACACTGTCAACTACTGAAGCTGAATTTGTTTATTCTACTTCATGTGCTTGTCAAGTCATTTGATTGAGACAAATTCTTAAAGCTCTGCATTTCAAGCAGGAGAGAACTACTGCAATTTACTGTGACAACTGTCACGACCCAAATTACCTAAAAATCAGAGTAAATTTTTCGCTTTTTCATTTATTATTTAATTCTTATCTTTCTCTCATCGTGACCATCTTACCAAACAGTTGGGCTATGATTCGGTGTTAGTCACCTCTTACCTATTACCATTCCATTTCCATAATCATATTCACATATCAGAGTTTACCATCTTTGACTTTAATTAAATACATACTCAATGGTATTTATAACTCTACATCCCCGACATCATTTTCGTTTACAGTACTGTGCATTACATATTTAGATACAAAACTATACAAATGTGTATACCTGACTCTTGATGGGAAGCAGCGAATACCAAGCATGCAAGTCCTCAGCCGCTCATTAACTATTGTGACTGCTCTGAAAAGATGGGAAAATAAGGGGGGTGAGCAAACCACGCGCTCAGTAAGGCAATTATGCAAGTAAGTAGATAGCTCCACTATCTACATGCTTATAATGCCATGCCCTTAAATCCATTTCTTTTCATTAAAATCATCAAGCACAAAGTCATGCAACCATCAATGACTTAGTTTATAAAACTGTTCGTGCATATATAAATCATGTAATTCATGCATTCAAAGCATTTTATGTGACATCATTAAATCATACTTAGCATGAATTAAAACAAGATCATGCATTCTTTCATGCCATGTAAGACAAATCATGGATTTCAAATGAAAGCATGGAAAACATCATCATGCTACTACATAAAAATTAATTCATTAAAACTGCAGTAAAAACTAACCCTTCCAGGTCAATCATCTCATAAAACAATTCAGTAAAGTTCATTATAAAACTTCGGTTATAAAACCACCCTTCTTTCAGGGTCACATATCAAAAGATCATAAAATCATTAAATCGTAAAAATCGGGGGGCCTGACCCCTCCTTCGGGTCTACCCTGGTCTATCAGACCACAAGTTATATCATGTGAGACAATCAGCTGATTATATCAGTAACATCGAGGACTATGGCCATATCCTAGTGATCCCTGGCAACACGGTACCTAGTGTGCGGGGTATCACACCTGAAACAGGAGGTGGGTCGTCCTACCCGTCAGAACAGCATAACACCAGGATTGCGAGGGCAAGGCTTGCTGCCTCGTGGCTAATGCCACTCCACTCCAACAATCCCCACGGTACAGCCTACTCCGCGTGATATACACGGTACAACGTACTCCGTGAACCCAAGCTCCATCAGGGGTGCCTGCAATAGGTCTTATCCACCCATATCATCTCTGTCTCAGAATGCACGTGTGAGCATATCATCTCACTATGACACACAGTCTACAGGAGGCTCCAACATGGCTATATGCATGTCATATAAATCCCTGTGCGAGCGAAGCTCAAGCACGGCTCCATGCATATTCATGATATCAGAAAACCTCGTGCGAGCGAAGCTCTAGCACGGTGTCATAGAAATCAATGAAATCTGCGTACGAGCAGTGCTCCAGTACGACTTAAACTAATTATAAATTCAAGTAAAATCCACGTACGAGCAATGGTCTAGTACGGATATGTATAACAACTCAGTGAAAATCTCGTACGAGAAAAACTCCAGTACGGCTTTAAAATAAGTTATAAAACCATTTAAAACTTTGTGCGAGCAACGCTCCAGCACGAGTGAATGCTCAACTAAATCAAATCTCGTGCGAGTTAGACTCCAGCACGGCTTTATGCATAATTAAATCAAATCTCGTGCGAGTTACACTCCAGTACGGCTTTATGCAATATCAAATCAAAACAGGATGCGAGCTAAGCTCCAGCATCTCTCATGCATGTCAAATCATTAAAAGTAGTGCGAGCAATCGCTCCAGCACTATTTTATGCATACCACGTCAAAACAAATCAAAACATGTCAAAACATGTTAAAACAGAGTGCGAGCTATGCTCCAGCAACTCTCATTTCACAATAATAAAAATCAGTGCGAACACCATGCTCTAGCACATTTCATGCATATAGTGTCACAAAAGTCGGTGCGAGCAACTGCTCAAGCACATTTATGCACATTCACAAACGCAGATATAGTGCGAACTACGTGTCGGCACTATCTGTTTCCATATAAACTTGATAGTTGGCCTATTTTTCAAAGAAATTTCATTTAAATAAAAATAACACCTACGTAGTGTTATCTTGAGAAACTTATGCAATTATTGGCCAATCTATCGATTTGTTTTGCTTAACAACCAAGAATATTCTTCAAATCAAAAATTACTTAAATCATGCATTTCATGCATGTCATACTTTCACCATCCTTGGGTGAACTTCCCTCAATAGGGGTAAATTAGTCTTTTCACCTATTTCGATCCTTAAAATCTTTAAACATTTTCAGGACCTTTATACATAATCAAGGCATACATACATATTCAGTGTACAGAAAAACTATTAAAATACGCGTAGCTACCTCTAGCTACTCACATAATTCCCTTACCTTATTTTTCTGTACAGTCTGACCTTTCCACTGATGACTCGTCACACAGTCCGATTTGCTCTGAATCCAATCTCTGAAACTGCGGGTACACATTCATCAGGTCAAATACAATACAATTTAATGTATTTCATATTTTTCTGGGCTTAATTTAAATCATTGGGCCCGTTTACCCATATTGGGCCCGATTGCACCTTAATGGGCCTTAATCTACCTTAAACCCGTTTTCCCACTTACTATTCACATTATCGAGGCCTATTGGGCTTATTGGGCCCAGCAGCATTTATTTAGCCTCGTTCTAAAGTCTCAGACAGCTTATGAATTATTTACGACAATTTATCCCAATTTTTCAGAATTTAATTCATTTATGCGGAAATTAAATCAGAAATTCATCAACACGCATAACGATGTAAATTATCGTAAATAAGGGTTACTTACCCGTGATTCCATGATAGTACTCAAATCGAGGCTGTCTCGAGCTCTCAGTTGAAGCCAATCGTCGAGCTACACAATTAAATATATTTTCGGGTAAACTTTCAATCGATTATTTATTAAATTAAATATTCTGAAAATTAAATCGGTCAATTCGACTGCTTACCGACTTACCCGAAGCTCGACTGCATCACTGAAATTTTCTCCAATTTTTCCTCTTTTTTCTTTTTCCCTTTTTCTTCCTTTTTTCCTTTTCTTTTTGGCTGAACCGGTTCGGTCCGGTTCGGTTCAACCCGGTTTAGATCGCCGGTTCGCTTCGGTTCGGCCGATTCAGTGGCTTGCCGGTCGGTTCTCCGTCATTTTTCACCACCAGTGACTCCGCTGGGTCGTCCGTATCTCAGATCTGGTCTCAGTTTTCCCCGAGGTCGTCGAAAAGTGGCCAGTCCGGCCCTTCTACCTCGGCGTCGGTACCCATTCTGTTTCTTGCCGTTTTTCGGCGCTATCCACCGCCTCACCAGTCTATTCAGCCGCTGTTCAGCCGGTCTCCGCGTGGGCTACCTTCGGCTGGCGGTGGCCAGGCCCAAATCGGCGTCGGTCACTGATTTCCTCTCTCTTTTCTCTCGGTCCTCGGTTTCTCTCCTCTTTCCCTCCGTCGACCGTCGTTCGCCGCTTCGTTGATGCCGGTAGTGGCTTGGCTGCCTTGCCTGGCTTCCTTCATCGGCCTCCAGGTCGTCGGTCTCCGATCGTCGGTGGAGGCAGGGGCCTCGGCCCTTGCTTCGTTTTTTTTTATTTTATTTATTATTTATTTTTAATATTATTTATAATTAAATTTTATTATTATTTTATTCATTAAAATAATAATAAAATTTCCAAAAATATCTAAAAAAATTCTATTAAATTCATTTAATCCGTAAATAAATTTCTCAGTCCGATTTTACTTTTTCGGTATATTTTTCGATTATTTTTGAGATTATTTTTCGATACGAAAATTTTGATTTATTCCAATAAATTCATATCTTGATCAATTTAATCCGAAATTTAATTATTTCTTCGTTATTGATCAAGATTTCTCAATCCCATATTTTTAATTAAACTTTCTTGTCCCGATTAATATCAAATTTTGGTCTTTTGACCGTTTTACCCTTGCACATGTTTGGGAATACCATTTAAGTCCTTTTTCATTTTTAAATGCACTCAAAAATTTCATTTATTCATTTTTGCTCTTACGTTAAAAATATCGGGTCTTACAATCTAACCTACTTAAGAAATTTGGTCCTCCAAATTAGAACCAAGTAAAATGAGTCCATAAACAACTCCGGTTACGTCTATCGCATCATATATTGTCATCCTCAAGTGACTTTCTCCGAAGTGTAATATTTTCATCATACTTAACTAGGGAGATCACTTAAACCTTAACACTTTCTCCTTCCGTCTAATGCCCGAATCGATTTTTTCAATCATACGTTATACTTTCATTGAGCTAAACTGTTGGAGCTCATATCCAATCACATATACCGGGTCCGGATAATATTTTCAAAACATCATAAGATGGGACACATTGTGGATGCCTGTTAATTCAAGTGGTAATGGCAACCTACAGGTCTTACCTTCCACTTGTCCAATCTCTCTCTATCCGAATCTCGTTACGTCCTTATGCTCTTAGGACAAGTAACTATCAACAATACTGATTCACCCTCGGTGAATTTCAATAGTTTTCTGTCTCTTGTCAGCATAGCTTTCCAGTCCGCTCTGAGGTGTTCTTAATCTCTCATAATCAACTGAACATACTCAGAGGTTTGTCTTACCAATTTGGGAACTATTCTCTATCTGTCACCCATTTCTTCCTATCCAAGTTAGGGAACAACTCCCTACGGCCATACTATGCCTCATATAAAATCTTATCCCGATACTCAAGTGACAACTGTCATTATTGGCGAATTTGATTAGTAACAACTGATCATCCCAGGAGCTCATAAAATCAATGGCACACGCTCTCATCACATCCTCCAGAACCTGTACAGTCCTCTTTGATTGACCATCAGTCTGAGGACGGAGCTGTGCTAACACACAATCGGGTTCCCATAGCTTCCTGAAAAACATTCCCAAAAGTGGGAAGTGAAGCGAAAATCCCTATCTGATATCATGCTCCCTGAAACGCTACATCATGTATCACAATTTCCATACACATAAATCCTCCTATGCACTCAGAGTATCTGGGGATTTCATAACCAGAAAGTGGGTAGACTAAATCAATCTATCGATTATCACCCAGATAGCCTCGTGATTGATTTCGAGTCCTTTGTAACCCATCACAATATTCATGGTAACTTGTTCCCATTTTCGTGTCACTATAGGTAGAGACTGCAATGACTCTGCATACATCTATTGCTCTACCTTACTCTGCTGACATAGGAGACACTTCTTCCACAATCTATACAATATCACTTTTCATACCTGACCACCAATACCTTTTTCAGAGATTCAAATATATTTATTATTTCTCAGATGCACTGTATATCTCGAAGAGTGAGCTTCTGACAATAACACTATATCATCAACTGTGATCTTGGGGAGCACTTATACTATCTCTGAACCTCTGTAAGTCATCATCACTCACTGTGACTCTGTCACTATACCCTTCTGAATCTGACCCATACTATCGACACCATGCCGATCATCACGCTAAGCCTGACAAATTCGGTCACACAATCAGGTTCTAACCTCAGGCTAGCTGTCACACAATCACCGTTATCATCAGAAGGGATCCCATCAGTACTGAGGTTCACAACTGCTCTAGCAGCTCACGCTCCCTGACCATCATATGTAATACCATCCCAAGGCTCTTTCTGTTCCAAGGCATCAGTCATTACACTAGCCTTTCCTGGGTGGTAACAATGTTCACAATTATAATCCCTCAGAAGCTCTAACCCTTTTAGTTATCTCATATTCTCCTCTTTATGTGAAAACAGATACTCGAGGCTTTTACGATTAGTGCATACCCAAAATTTCTTATCATTTAAGCGGTGGCGCCATACTTTCAGTATAAACGCTACGACTGCCAACTCTAAATCATGGGTCGGATAGTTTCTCTTATGGTCCTTGAACTAACTGGATCCATAAACGACTATCTCCCCATTTTACATCAATACACAGCCCAATCCTTATTTGGAGGTATCCATACACACTGAAACCTCTTGAGCTGTTGGTTATGGTGAGAATACTTACGGTGGTTAGTTTATCACTTCAATATACCAAAACGCACTGAAGCTATTTTCATACTTTTCATCCCACTCGTATACAATCTTTTCCCAAATGAGATGTGTCAACTGAGCAGCTCATTTCAAGAAACTCTCAACACCTCGTCTGTAAGACAGTTTCCTGTTGCTACTCATTCTCTTCCCTGGACTTCGAATACATCATAATATCATCACTAAAGATGACAACCACTCGATCCAGTTAAGGTTTAAATACCTTTTCGTAGTTGAGTTCCACTGAATATTTCATTCCCTCATATCTTTTACCTATGTACGCATAAACGTACAATATCGTTTCCGTTCAAGATATTAACCCACGTAATTTCCTTCTTCTTATATTGACGACTTTTTACAAAATTTAATTTTTAAACCTTCATGATTAATCGAATTCTATATCTCTTTATCGTACCAGTAAAGGTATCCAAATTTTAAATGCATATATAGAGACTGTCGATTTCAATTTATAGGTTATTTGTGCGCTAATCGACGTTGTCAAGTCTTCAAGTAGGGAATATTTTAAAATACCTTTATTAACCCTCATACTTGACTACATACCACTTAATCCAAATTACTTTGCATATCAAGGATATCCTTACCTTGCATACGTTTCTTATTTCAATATATCTCCTTTAATATATCACTTATAACAAACTCTTTCATTATTTGTCAAACTTACAATCCCTATACCCTTATTCAGTTAGTGAAAATCAGTTAACTGTCATCCTCATGCCTAAGGGTACAGACTTCACATCTTTCACTAGCTTATAAGCAACTGAAGGCGGTATGAATATATACGTGGCACCAGGAGCAATTAAAATAATTATTTCATTATTCTTAACCAGTGTGGTATCTTTCACCACATCATATGAAACATCCATAGTGTCCTGGTCCAAGGAATACATTCGCCCTCGTCCAACATCTTATTTCCGTGGTAACTACCACACATCTTATACTGTTCACACTGCTACTCTGTTATACTGTTATGTAGCAGGTCGAGGTTTTCAAATCACAATACCCCTCGTAAGTATTGAAATTAGATATACTGGGGTTTATCAATCAACTTACCCCGTGATTTATCAACTCAAATCTTTTACCAAACTACCCTTTTTTTTCCATTATGACATTCTCTATTCTCTTTTGTCTCTATTTCTGCCCTTACTACCTTTCCCAATCTCAGAGGCATGCAACTCATGATCTTATTCACACAGCTGTAGTCTACGCACTGCCTCGGCATAGGTAGTGATATCTAACGGGCTAATTGGACTCTAATTGACAATCTGAACCCTTCCATGAACTTTCAGACATCTCGACTCTCACTGTTCATCGTGTCCGAGTCACATCTGCCCAGGAATATAACTGAGTTTCATACTCGTTAATCAACATGTTCCTCTGGATCAGAGTAAAGAATATTATCTGTAATTTTCTTTAAACAATGTCCGGGATATTCTATCACCGGAATACATCCAGAATTATTTTCTCAAGTCCATTCTAGATGTTTAACTCATAAGATGGGTCGAGCGAACTTCCACCAATGTTTCGACTCACCCTTTAATCTCATACATACCTTGAGCAAATAACTCTATAATATTCTCCACACTCCGCTCCAACCTCGCGAAGCGTGTCTCTATACTGTCTGGTTTCTCAGTCAGACTCTGTCCGATCTCCCTATCAAACTCTGTCCGATCTCACTGTCGGACTCTGTGGGGCATGCTCAACCAGCCTCCACGTCAATCTCATCTCAAGTCTCATATGACGACTCAGTACAACTCTCGGGCCTACCTCTTCAGCCTCGAGTTTGTGTACTCGCCTCTCAACCATAGTGGCTATCAGTTAATGAGTCAATTCTTGCATTCAAAACCAAATTCTTAGCTGCACTTCCATCTCGATATACAATTGTATCTAAACAATGCACAGTACATGGGGATGTAAACTTCCTTAACCACTAACACCGACTCATATCAAGCCAACTCAACTCTGATACCATTAAACTTGTCACAACCCAAATTACCTAAAAATCAGAGTAAATTTTTCGCTTTTTCATTTATTATTTAATTCTTATCTTTCTCTCATCGTGACCATCTTACCAAACAGTTGGGCTATGATTCGGTGTTAGTCACCTCTTACCTATTACCATTCTATTTCCATAATCATATTCACATATCAGAGTTTACCATCTTTGACTTTAATTAAATACATATTTAATGGTATTTATAACTCTACATCCCCGACATCATTTCCATTTACAGTACTGTGCATTACATATTTAGATACAAAACTATACAAATGTGTATACCTGACTCTCGATGGGAAGCAGCGAATACCAAGCATGCAAGTCCTCAGCCGCTCATTAACTATTGCGAATGCTTTGAAAAGATGGGAAAATAAGGGGGGTGAGCAAACCACAAGCTCAGTAAGGTAAGTATGCAAGTAAGTAGATAGCTCCACTATCTACATGCTCATAATGCCATGCCCTTAAATCCATTTCTTTTCATTAAAATCATCAAGCACAAAGTCATGCAACCATCAATGACTTAGTTTATAAAACTGTTCGTGCATATACAAATCATGTAATTCATGCATTCAAAGCATTTTATGTGACATCATTAAATCATACTTAGCATGAATTAAAACAAGATCATGCATTCTTTCATGCCATGTAAGACAAATCATGGATTTCAAATGAAAGCATGGAAAACATCGTCATGCTACTACATAAAAATCAATTCATTAAAACTGCATTAAAAACTAACCCTTCCGGGTTAATCATCTCATAAAACAATTCAGTAAAGTTCATTATAAAACTTCGGTTATAAAACCACCCTTCTTTCAGGGTCACATATCAAAAGATCATAAAATCATTAAATCGTAAAAATCGGGGGGCCTGACCCCTCCTTCGGGTCTACCCTGGTCTATCAGACCACAAGTTATATCATGTGAGACAATCAGCTGATTATATTAGTAACATTGAGGACTATGGCCATATCCTAGTGATCCCTGGCAACACGGTACCTAGTGTGCGGGGTATCGCACTTGAAACGGGAGGTGGGTCGTCCTACCCGCCAGAACAGCATAACACCAGGATTGCAAGGGCAAGGCTTGCTGCCTCGTGGCTAATGCCACTCCACTCCAACAATCCCCACGGTACAGTGTACTCCGCGTGATATACACGGTACAACGTACTCTGTGAACCCAAGCTCAATCAGGGGTGCCTGCAATAGGTCTTATCCACCCATATCATCTCTGTCTCAGAATGCACGTGTGAGCATATCATCTCACTGTGACACAGTCTACGGGAGGCTCCAACATGGCTATATGCATGTCATATAAATCCCTATGCGAGCGAAGCTCAAGTACAGCTCCATGCATATTCATGATATCAGAAAACCTCGTGCGAGCGAAGCTCTAGCACGGTGTCATAAAAATCAATGAAATCTGCGTACGGGCAGCGCTCCAGTATGACTTAAACTGATAATAAATTCAAGTAAAATCCACGTATGAGCAATGCTCTAGTACGGATATGTATAACAACTCAGTGAAAACCTCGTACGAGAAAAACTCCAGTATGGCTTTAAAATAAGTTATAAAACCATTTAAAACTTTGTGCGAGCAACGCTCTAGCATGAGTGAATGCTCAAGTAAATCAAATCTCGTGCGAGTTAGACTCCAGCACGGCTTTATGCATAATTAAATCAAATCTCGTGCGAGTTACACTCCAGCACGACTTTATGCAATATCAAATCAAAATAGGATGCGAGCTAAGCTCCAGCATCTCTCATGCATGTCAAATCATTAAAAGTAGTGCGAGCAATCGCTCCAGCACTATTTTATGCATACCACGTCAAAACAAATCAAAACATGTCAAAACATGTTAAAACAGAGTGCGAGCTATGCTCCAGCAACTCTCATTTCACAATAATAAAAATCAGTGCGAGCACCATGCTCTAGCACATTTCATGCATATGATGTCACACAAGTCGGTGCGAGCAACCGCTCAAGCACATTTATGCACATTCACAAACACAGATATAGTGCGAACTACGTTTCGGCACTATCTGTTTCCATATAAACTTGATAGTTGGCCTATTTTCCAAAGAAATTTCATTTAAATAAAAATAACACCTACGTAGTGTTATCTTGAGAAACTTATGCAATTATTGGCCAATCTATCAATTTGTTTTGCTTAAAAACCAAGAATATTCTTCAAATCAAAAATTACTTAAATCATGCATTTCATGCATGTCATGCTTTCACCATCCTTGGGTGAACTTCCCTCAATAGGGGTAAATTAGTCTTTTCACCTATTTCGATCCTTAAAATCTTTAAACCATTTTCAGGACCTTTATACATAATCACGGCATACATACATATTCAGTGTACAGAAAAACTATTAAAATACGCGTAGCTACCTCTAGCTACTCACATAATTCCCTTACCTCATTTTTCTGTACAGTCTGACCTTTCCACTGATGACTCGTCACACAGTCCGATTTGCTCTGAATCCAATCTTCGGAACTACGGGTACACATTCATCAGGTCAAATACAATACAATTTAATGTATTTCATATTTTTCTGGGCTTAATTTAAATCATTGGGCCCGTTTACCCATATTGGGCCCGATTACACCTTAATGGGTCTTAATTGGCCTTAAGCCCGTTTTCCCACTTACTATTCATATTATCGAGGCCTATTGGGCTCATTGGGCCCAGCAGTATTTATTTAGTCTCGTTCTAAACTCTCAGACAGCTTATGAATTATTTACGACAATTTATCCCAATTTTTCAGAATTTAATTCATTTATGCGAAAATTAAATTCGAAATTCATCAACACGCATAACGATGTAAATTGTCGTAAATAAGGGTTACTTATCCGTGATTCCATGATAGTACTCAAATCGAGGCAATCTCGAGCTCTCAGTTGATGCCAATCGTCGAGCTACACAATTAAATATATTTTCGGGTAAACTTTCAGTCGATTATTTATCAAATTAAATATTTCAAAAATTAAATCGATTAATTCGACTGCTTACCGACTTACCCGAAGCTTGATTGCATCACTGGAATTTTTTCCAATTTTTCATCTTTTTTCTTTTTCCCTTTTTCTTCCTTTTTTCCTTTTCTTTTTGGCTGAACTGGTTCGATCCGGTTCGGTTCAACCCGATTCAGACCGCCGGTTCACTCCAATTTGGTCGGTTCAATGGCTTGCCGGTCGGTTCTCCATCGGTTTTTACCGTCAGTGACTCCGTTGGGTCGTCCGCATCTCAGATCTGGTCTCAGTTTTCCCCGAGGTCGCCGAAAAGTGGCCAGTCCGACCCTTCTACCTCGGCGTCGGTACCCATTCTATTTCTTACCGTTTTTTGGCGCTATCCGCCGCCTCACCGGTCGATTCAACCGTCGTTCAACCGGTCTCCGCGTGGGCTACCTTCGGCTGGCGGTGGCCGGGCCCAAATCAGGGCCGATCATCGATTTCCTCTCTCTTTTCTCTTGGTCCTCGGTTTCTCTCCTCTTTCCCTCCGTCGACCGCCGTTCGCCGCTTCGTTGATGCTGGTAGTGGCTTGGCTGCCTCGCCTGGTGTAAGACTCGATTTTAATTAAAATAAGAAAAGATGGGGGAAGTATGAAGGAAGTCGAGTTAAATTAATCCCGAATATGTGTAAGGGCAAAATGGTCAAAAGATCAAAGGTCGGTATAATTTCGATAAGAAAATTTAATTAAAAATATGGATTTGAGAAATCTTGATCAATAAAGATGAAATAAATTTCTTTTGGGTTAAATTGATCAAGATATTAATTTATGGGAATTAATCGAGATTTTTAGTTCAGAAAAATAATCCCGAAAATAATCGAAAAATATACCGAAAAGTCATTCGGGACAATATCCCAAAAATACGAAGAAATTATACCCGAAAAAGGGTTAAAATAATTAAATAAATTAAATAAATTAATTTAGAATTAAATAATAATTTTAAGGATATTTTAAGGGATATTTTGGATTTTTATAGAGTATTTTAATGAATAGTGTAATAATTAAAATAAATAATAATAATAAAAATAATTAATAAAATAAATGAAAAAAAAGAAGAAAAAAATCTGAAAAAAAATCAGAAGTTTTAGTCGGGGAGAGAGAAAGAAACGGAAGAAAACGGAACCGAGGAAGGGAGGATGGCCGGCGAGCCGTCCAGCGACCAACGACCCCGACGAGGAGCCGACGAGGAAAAGGGGAGGCCGGCGAGCAAGATGGTACCAGGATCGCACCGTGCAGTGGTCGGAGGAAGCCGATCGGAGGAGAGAAAGGCCGACAGGATCGAGGGGCTCGATCCCGGCGAACGGCGGCGATCCGGGCGGAACCGAGGCCCAATTTCGAGAGCCCAGGCGACAGCGGTGCTTTTGAGACCGATAGCACCCGACGAGACGGCGAGAATCGTCGGCGATGGCCAAGAGGAGGAAATGGGTCCAACGGCCTAGGGAGAAGAGCCGGACCGACGGCGTTCCTGCGAGCTTGACCCAAACCGAGGGCAGATTCGAGATGCGGACGACCTTGCAGAGCTGCTGGCGGTGGAAGCCGACGGAGAACCGACCGGTAAGGCGATGAACCGACGATGAACCGACCGAATCGGAGAGAACCGGCGGTCTGAACCGGTCCGTACCGGACTGAACCGGTTCAGCCAAAAAGAGAGGAAAAAAGGAAGAAAAAAGGGAAAAAGAAAGAGAAAAAAATTGGGAGAAAATTCCTGTGGTGCAATCGAGCTTCGGGTAAGTCAGTGAGAGGTCGAATTGACCCGATTTAAATTTTGGAGTATTTAATTTAATTAATTTTGGGCTGAAAACTTACCCGAAAAATTGTGAAATTATGTAGCTCAACGATTGGCATCCACCGAGAGCTCGAGATAGCCTCGAATTTCGTACTAGCAGGGAATCTCGGGTAAGTGACCCTTATTTACGATAATTACCTCGTTATGCGTGATATTGATTTAATTTCGCATAAATTGAATTAAATTATGGAAATTTAGATAAATTGTCGTAAATAATCGATTTAGCTATTCGAAAATTAGAACGAGGCCCAATAAATTATTGGTGGGCCCAATGAGCCCAATAGGCCTCGATAAAGTGAGAATCAAGTGGAAAACGGGCTTAAGGCCGATTAAGGCCCATTAAGGTGCAATTGGGCCCAATAGGGGTAATTGGGCCCAATGATTTAAATTAAGCCCAGAAAATATTAAATACAATTAAATTGTATAATATCTGACCTGAGGAATATTGATACGCAGTTCCGGGCATTTGATTTGGGAGCATAACGGACTGCGCGACGTGACAACAGTGGAAAAGAAAAGGTCAGACTCGACAGGAAAATAAGGTAAGGGAATTCTGCGGACTGCTAGAGGTAACTTTACGCAATTTTAAGTTCAATTGCAGTCCTTTAAAATTTATCTGAAGGGTCTAGAGGTCGAATAATAATTTTAGTGCCCGAATGGGCAAATTACTAAAATACCTTTGTTAAGGGTAAAATCTAAAAATTTAGGAAAAATTGGGAGGAGCAAGGACAAGAGGTTCCTGCTCGTTCTGGAGGTATTTCAACACATGCATGAGTAGGCTGGCTCACTTTTAAAGAAAAATGCATAGCATTGCATATCTTAAACGATGTGATTTTTGTGAAAACTATTTGGAGATAACTGAGCTGCCTACGTGTTTTTATTTACATGTGACGTGCTAGAGCTCAGCTCGCACAATGTTTGATTTGTGTGATGCATGCATTAGTGCTGGAGCGAGAGCTCGCACTAGAGTTTTACATGCATAGGTGCTAGAGTATAACTCGCACCAGATTTCACATGCTTTTCGTGACACGGTGCTAGAGTCTAACTCGCGCCAGATTTTATAAGATTTTCATATGATTTATATACAGAGTGCTGAGCCTAACTCGCACTAGTTTTACTGGATTTGTGGAGTAGCGCTGTCTGCCCTTGGAGTCAGCCAAAAGGCCCAACAGGCTCAAAAGACCTCTTAAGTAGGGTGAGAGTGAGGGATGAGGTTGGCGGCCCTGTAGAGATGTAAAGCGGCTCTGCCAATTTTACTTGATTTGATGAGAGTGCTGAACATCGCTCGCACTGATGTTTATGAGAACATACGATGAGCCGTGCTTGGAGTATCGGGTAGACTGTGTGTCACCGATTTAATAGGCTCGCACGTGCGTTTTGAGACATGGCAATGAGTATTGAGAAACAAAACCTCTCTGTGGGAAGCAGGCCATTTGGGCTGGAGTACCTAGAGTGATATGGGTCCATGGAGTACGATGTACCATGCAAGTAGCATGGAGTACGATGTACCGTGGGGTATCTTCGGATACGGTATCTTTGTGATACAGGGTATCTTTGTGATACGGTATCTTTGTGATACGAGGTATCTTCGGATACGACATCTTCGGATGCGTGAGATCGGATAAGACTGACGGGTTGGATTGACCCACCTCCCGGGCGGTTCCCGATCAGGGTGAGACCTCGCACACTGGGATCCGTGAAGCTAGAGGGACTCACGAGGACACATATTGGCCAGTCCTGGTTATTACCGATATACAGTTATTGCCTAGTCTCATATCTTGTATATATATATATATACATATGTTTTCGGATATCGATGCTTTCGAGAAACTCAATTTTCATGATTTTGTGTGAGACAGGATCACCCGAAGGAGGGGTCGAGTCCTGACTATTGTGAAATTTTTAAAGAGAAAGAAATGATTTAAAATAATTGCATGTTGAATTTTCCGTGCAAACTCGATTTACATAACATCATAAACTCATGTCATTTGTTTTAAAATGTGTGGAGAAAGGGTGGTTTATGCATGGCACCACGTTCATGTAGGTAGTATGGTTACCTACTTGTTCGTAGGATTGCCTTACTGAGCTTGATGTGCTCACCCCTTTCATTTTCTCCCACAGAAAATCTCCAGTTGAAGTTGAGGCGACTCAGTACTGCATTCTGGATATCCGCTGCTGCCCATCAACATAAGGTATATACACTTGTACATATTGTATCTACACAAGTATAGCACAGTAACATGTTTGTAAGTAACTTTAGGGGATGTATAAATAATGTAAACAATTATAAATGACTGGAGAATAAATAAGTTAGATGGTAATGGTATGGTGGGACTGGCATTGACTCACAGCCCAATTTGTTGGTTGACGATTCGAGGACAGGTAAGAATTTAAGTAAATAAACAAAACGCGAAAAAAATTAACTCTGATTTTTGGGTAATTTGGGTCGTGACATATAAAGGTGGTATCAGAGCAAAAATTGGTCTGATGTGTGTTAGTGTCAGTAATTAGGAAATTACATCCCCGTGTTACTGTGCTTAGTTAGATACAATAGTGTATATCGAGATGGGCTTGACTAAGAAATGGTTGAGATTGCAGGAATGCCTAATATGAGTCGCGTTAGATGAGATAGTGCACGAGGCAGAGGTCGTTGAGGTAGACCTGAATCTGCTAAGTCGTGCTGAGTTTGACTATGAGAATCAGGATGAAATTGAAATGGAGGCTAATGTTGAGCATGCCCCACTGAGTCCGACAGAGTGATCGGACATTATTGAGACACGCTTCGCAATGCTTGGAGCGGAGTGTGGAGATTATTGTGAGGAGCTAATTGCTCAGATTACGTATGAGATCAGAGGGCGCAGCGGAGCATTGGTGGAAACCCGCTCGACCCATCTTAAGAGTTGAGATGAGAAATATCTTGGATATATTCCAGTGACAGAATATCCCGGACACTGTTTAAAAGGAATTGATTTATTGACGAGTATGGACAAACTTAGTTATATTCTTGGACAGATATTACCTTGACACTATGAACAAGTGACAGTCGAGATGTCTAAAAGTTCATGAAATGGCTCAACTTTTCAACTTGAGTTCGATTGGCCCCGCGAGATATTACCTATACCGAGGCAGTGCGCAGATTTACAGTTGGATAAATAAGAACATGAATTGCACGCCTCTGAGATTGGGAAAGGTAGTGAGGGCCGAAATAGAGACAGAAAAGGAGAATCGAGAAATGACAGAGATGTTAAAATGGGAAAATGGTAATTGGTAAAAGATTAAATTTGACGAGTCATGGAGTAAGATAATTGGTAAGGCCCCAGTGCATCCAATTTTGGCACTCTTGAGGGGTTTTGTGATTGGAGAACCCCGACCTACTACGAAGCAGTGTAGCAGTGTAAGTGTGTAAGCAGTGTGGGATGTGTGGTGGATACCTTGAAAGGAGGGTCTATACCTACACGGTATTGATGGAAATGGCCGTTAAGTGTGGTAAGACGGACCATTGATTTTGATTGCATAGAGTTGGGCGAGATTGCCCCAGAGAAAAGTAAAGAGACAGAGAATATAGCTGCAACGAAAAGGGAGGCCATAGCCGAAAAGAAAAAGGAAAGTATGTTGTTGGACGAATGCGAGAGGATGTCTTGGACCAGGACACTATTGATGTTTCATGGATGTGGTGTAAGATACCACACTTGTTATGAATAATGAAGTACATATGTTCATTGATCCTGGTGCCACATATTTATTCATACCGCCTTCATTCACATATAAGTGAGTAAAAGGCATGAATGCCTACATCATTGGGCACAATACTGATAAATGAGTACCCCAATGGAGGAGGATTAATTAACGAAATATGGATATAGAGATTTTAAGTTAAAAACAGGGGTGCAACAGTTGAAATTACAGGAGTAAAGGATTGTACTCATGGAATCAATAATGAAAGTTTTGTCATGAGGGATATACGAAAGGAGAAAATCTTTAAGATAAGATGGATCATAAATACAAGATGTATTGGAGTAAGAGGCGTATGCTAGGTAAGAACATCTTTACGATATGAAGTCATTAGGATTAAAGCAATTAGTAGCGAATATAAATTGTGACCACATAGACTGAGATATAACGTAGTTGTGGTTAAGTCTGAAGGTTAATAAAGGTATTTCAAAATACCTCCCCACCTGAAGACTTGACAGCGTCTAAAAGTATATATATAACCTATAACGTGAAATCGATCGTTGTAATAACTACCTTTAGCATTAGGATACCTTTACCAAGATGATAAGAATATTAGAATTCGACAAATCATAAAGTTTAACATAGTAAAAATTTAATAAGAGCAGTCAAGATAAGAAAAGGAAATGACGCAGGTTAGTACCTGAAGACGTAAGCGATTTTGAAGGATCTTATACGCTTATGCGTAAATAAGTCAAGGATTGGACCGAATTGTAATCATTAGCATTGATGATATGTTGGGTGTAGTTAAAGTCCAGGGCAAATTGTAAGCAATAATTGAAAATTGCTCTTACAAATGGGTTGTTGCGAGTTCTCAATATAGTCTACTTGGTTGACACGTTTAACTAAGAAAACGTGGTCTTTGAATGAGATGATAAGTGAGATGATAGACGTGACAGGAATTTCGATGTAGTGAAGTATGAACTGACCACCGTGATTAATTTCACCATACCCAACAGCTCAAGAGATTCTCAGTGAGTATGGATACTTCAAATCATGATGAGCTATGTATTGATGTATAATGGGAAGATAGTCAAGTATGGAGTCAGACAACTCCTTGATCACGAAATAAACTATCTGACTCATGATTTTAAGTTGACAACAGTATTTGTACCGATGATATAGTACTATTAAGTACATGGTGAGAAATTGTGGATATGCACTGATCATAAAGTCCGAGTATCTGTTTTCACAGAAAGAGGCGAACATGAGAATACATAGTGGGTTAGAGCTTCTGAGAGGTTTTGATTTGTGAAAATTGTACCACCCAAGAAAGGTAAATGTGATGACTGATGCCTTGAGCATAAAGAGCCTCGGGATGGTATTACATATGATAGTCAGGGAGAGTGAGCTGCTAGATGCAGTTGTGAGCCTCAGTATAGATGTGATCCCTTCTGATGATGACAGTGATTGTGTGACAGCTAACCTGATGATTAGAACTGGATGAGAGTGCCCGGATTTGCCAGGCTCAGCATGATGATCGACCGGATGTCGATAGTTTGGGTCTGATTCAGAAAGGTATAGTGATAGAGTTCACAGTGGGTGATGATGAGTTACTGAGGATTCAGAGACAGTATAAGTGCTCCCCATGACCACAGTTGATGAGATAGTGATATTGTCAGAAGCTTACTCTTCGGGAGATACAGTGCATACGGAAGGTAATAAAAATATATTGAAATCTCGAAAAGGGTATTGGTGGTCAGATGTGAAAAGAGACATAGTAGAGATTGTGGAAAAGTGCCTAGTATGTCAACAGAATAAGGTAGAGTATTAAAAGTCTGCAGAGTTATTGCAGCACCTACCTATATCGACACGACACGAAAAATGAGAGCAAGTCTCCATGAATGTCGTGATGGGTTATAGAGGACCCGGATAAATCAGGAGACTATTTGGATGATAGTCGATAGAGTGACTAAGTCTACCCACTTTCTGGTTATGAACTCCCCAGATACTCAGAGTGTGTATGAGGATTTGTGTGTAAGGAAGATTGTGGAGCATTTAGTAGCGTTCCAGTGAGCATTGTATCATATAGGGATTCCCGCTTCACTTCCCACCTCTGAGGATATTTTTAGGAAGCTATGGGAACCCGACTGAGTATTAGCACAGCTTGTCATCCTCAGACAGATGGTCAGTCAGAGAGGACTGTACAAGTTCTGAAGGATCCGACGAAAGCGTGTGCCCTTGATTTTATAAGCTCCTGGAATGATCAGTTGTCACAAATTGAAGTCGCCAATAATGACAGTTGGCAGTTGAGTATCGGGATAACAAGATATGAGACAGTGTATGACTGTAGGGGTTGTTCCCCAAATTGGATAAGAAAATTGGGTGACAGAACAGAATTAATTTCGACTTTGGATAATAAGTCTCTGAGGATGTTTAGTTAAGGATGAGAGATTAAGAATACCTCAGAGCAGATAGACAAGTATTGGAATTCACCCTTGATGAATTAGTATGGTTGAAAGTTACTCGTCCTAAGGGAATAAGGACATAGCGAGCTTTTGGAAGAAGGAAAATTGAGTTGCGCTGGATGAAATATTTTGAGAGATTGGACAAGTGGGAGATAAGACCTGTATGTTGGTGTTATCACTTGAATAAACAGGTACCCACAATGTGTCCTATCTTTTGATGCTTTGGCAATACTATCCAGATCCAGCATAGGTGATCGATTAGGAACTCCAAAAGTTCAGTTTAATGAAAATATAAGTATATTGATAAGTTGATTCGGGCATTAAACAGGAGAGAGAAAGTATGAGGTTTAAGACGATCTCCCTGATTAAAGTCCTCTGGTAGTGTTACGCTCCGAAGAAAGTCACATAAGAATTTAAGAGTATGATACGATCGATGTACCCGGAGTTGTATATGGAATCATATGAATTGGTTCTAATTTGGAGGTCCAAATTCTTTAAGTGGGGGAGAGTTGTAAGACCCGAATTTAATTAAAATAAGAAAAGATGGGGGAAGTATGAAGGAAGTCGGGTTAAATTAATCCCGAATATGTGTAAGGGTAAAATGGTCAAAAGATCAAAGGTCGGTATAATTTCGATAAGAAAATTTAATTAAAAATATGGATTTGAGAAATCTTGATCAATAAAGATGAAATAAATTTATTTTGGGTTAAATTGATCAAGATATTAATTTATGGGAATTAATCGAGATTTTTAGTTCAGAAAAATAATCCCAAAAATAATCGAAAAATATACCGAAAAGTCATTCGGGACAATATCCCGAAAATACGGAGAAATTATACCCGAAAAAGGGTTAAAATAATTAAATAAATTAAATAAATTAATTTAGAATTAAATAATAATTTTAAGGATATTTTAAGGGATATTTTGGATTTTTATAGAGTATTTTAATGAATAGTGTAATAATTAAAATAAATAATAATAATTAATAAAATAAATGAAAAAAAAGAAGAAAAAAATCTGAAAAAAAAAATCAGAAGTTTTAGTCGAGGAGAGAGAAAGAAACGGAAGAAAACGGAACCGAGGAAGGGAGGATGGCCGGCAAGCCGTCCAGCGACCAACGACCCCGACGAGGAGCCGACGAGGAAGAGGGGAGGCCGGCGAGCAAGATGGTACCGGGATCGCACCGTGCAGTGGCCGGAGGAAGCCGATCGGAGGAGAGAAAGGCCGACGGGATTGAGGGGCTCGGTCCCGGCGAACGGCGGCCATCCGGGGGGAAACCGAGGCCCGATTTCGAGAGCCCAGGCGACGGCGGTGCTTTTGAGACCGATAGCACTCGACAAGACGGCGGGAATCGCCGGCGATGGCCAAGAGGAGGAAATGGGTCCGACGGCCGAGGGAGAAGAGCCGGACCGGCGGCGTTCTGGCGAGCTTGACCCAAACCGAGGGCAGATTCGAGATGCGGACGACCTTGCGGAGCTGCTGGCAGTGGAAGCCGGCGGAGAACAGGTCGACAAGGCGGTGAACCGACCGAACCGAAGAGAACCGGCGGTCTGAACAGGTCCGAACCGGACTGAACCGGTTCAGCCAAAAAGAGAGGAAAAAAGGAAGAAAAAAGGGAAAAAGAAAGAGAAAAAAATTGGGAGAAAATTCTTGTGGTGCAATCAAGCTTCGGGTAAGTCAGTAAGCGGTCGAATTGACCAAATTTAAATTTTGGAGTATTTAATTTAATTAATTTTGGGCTGAAAACTTACCCGAAAAATTGTGAAATTATGTAGCTCGACGATTGGCATCCACCGAGAGCTCGAGATAGCCTCGAATTTCATACTAGCAGGGAATCTCGGGTAAGTGACCCTTATTTACGATAATTACCTCGTTATGCGTGATATTGATTTAATTTCGCATAAATTGAATTAAATTATGGAAATTTAGATAAATTGTCGTAAATCGATTTAGCTATTCAAAAATTAGAACAAGGTCCAATAAATTATTGGTGGGCCCAATGAGCCCAATAGGCATCGATAAAGTGAGAATCAAGTGGAAAACGGGCTTAAGGCCGATTAAGGCCCATTAAGGTGCAATCGGGCCCAATAGGGGTAATTGGGCCCAATGATTTAAATTAAGCCCAAAAAATATTAAATACAATTAAATTGTATAATATCTGACCTGAGGAATATTGATACGCAGTTCCGGGCATTTGATTTGGGAGCATAACGGACTGCACGACGTGATAACAGTGGAAAAGAAAAGGTCAGACTCGACAGAAAAATAAGGTAAGGGAATTCTGCGGGCTGCTAGAGGTAACTTTACGCAATTTTAAGTTCAATTGCAGTCCTTTAAAATTTATCTGAAGGGTCTAGAGGTCGAATAATAATTTTAGTGCCCGAATGGGCAAATTACTAAAATACCCTTGTTAAGGGTAAAATCTAAAAATTTAGGAAAAATTGGGAGGAGCAAGGACAAGAGGTTCCTGCTCGTTCTGGAGGTATTTCAACACATGCATGAGTAGGCTGGCTCACTTTTAAAGAAAAATGCATAGCATTGCATATCTTAAACGATGTGATTTTTGTGAAAACTATTTAGAGATAACTGAGCCGCCTACGTGTTTTTATTTACATGTGACGTGCTAGAGCTCAGCTCGCACGATGTTTGATTTGTGTGATGCATGCATTAGTGCTGGAGAGAGAGCTCGCACTAGAGTTTTACATGCATAGGTGCTAGAGTATAACTCGCACCAGATTTCACATGCTTTTTGTGACACGGTGCTAGAGTCTAACTCGCGTCAGATTTTATAAGATTTTCATATGATTTATATACAGAGTGCTGAGCCTAACTCGCACTAGTTTTACTGGATTTGTGGAGTAGCGCTGTCTGCCCTTGGAGTCAGCCAAAAGGCCCAACAGGCTCAAAAGACCTCTTAAGTAGGGTGAGAGTGAGGGATGAGGTTGGCGGCCCTGTGGAGATGTAAAGCGAGCTCTGCCAATTTTACTTGATTTGATGAGAGTGCTGAGCATCGCTCGCACTGATGTTTATGAGAACATACGATGAGCCGTGCTTGGAGCATCGGGTAGACTGTGTGTCACCGATTTAATAGGCTCGCACGTACGTTTTGAGACATGGCAATGAGTATTGAGAAACAAAACCTCTCTGTGGGAAGCAGGCCATTTAGGCTGGAGTACCTAGAGTGATATGGGTCCATGGAGTACGATGTACCGTGCAAGTAGCATGGAGTACGATGTACCGTGGGGTATCTTCGGATACAGTATCTTTGTGATACAGGGTATCTTTGTGATACGGTATCTTTGTGATACGGGGTATCTTCGGATACGGCATCTTCGGATGCGTGAGATCAGACAAGACTGACGGGTTGGATTGACCCACCTCCCGGGCAGTTCCCGATCAGGGTGAGACCTCGCACACTGGGATCCGTGAAGCTAGAGGGACTCACGAGGACACATATTGGCCAGTCCTGGTTATTACCGATATACAGTTATTGCCTAGTCTCGTATCTTGTATATATATATACATATGTTTTCGGATATCGATGCTTTCGAGAAACTCAATTTTCATGATTTTGTGTGAGACAGGATCACCCGAAGGAGGGGTCGAGTCCTGACTTTATTGTGAAATTTTTAAAGAGAAAGAAATGATTTAAAATAATTGCATGTTGAATTTTCCGTGCAAACTCGATTTACATAACATCATAAGCTCATGTCATTTGTTTTAAAATGTGTGGAGAAAGGGTGGTTTATGCATGGCACCACGTTCATGTAGGTAGTATGGTTACCTACTTGTTCGTAGGATTGCCTTACTGAGCTTGATGTGCTCACCCCTTTCATTTTCTCCCACAGAAAATCTCCAGTTGAAGTTGAGGCGACTCAGTACTGCATTCTGGATATCCGCTTCTGCCCATCAACATAAGGTATATACACTTGTACATATTGTATCTACACAAGTATAGCACAGTAACATGTTTGTAAGTAACTTTAGGGGATGTATAACTAATGTAAACAATTATAAATGACTGGAGAATAAATAAGTTAGATGGTAATGGTATGGTGGGACTGGCATTGACGCACAGCCCAATTTGTTGGTTGAGTGTGGTCACGATTCGAGGACAGGTAAGAATTTAAGTAAATAAACAAAACGCGAAAAAAAATTAACTCTGATTTTTGGGTAATTTGGGTCGTGACACCTGGCTTCCTTCGTCTGCCTCCAGGTCGCCGGTCTCCGATCGTCGGTGGAGGCAGAGGCCTCGGCCCTTGCTTCATTTTCTTTTATTTTATTTTATTTATTATTTATTTTTAATATTATTTATAATTAAATTTTATTATTATTTTATTCATTAAAATAATAATAAAATTCCCAAAAATATCTAAAAAAATTCTATTAAATTCATTTAATCCGTAAATAAATTTCTCAGTCCGATTTTACTTTTTCGGTATATTTTTTGATTATTTTCGAGATTATTTTTCGATACGAAAATTCTGTTTTATTCCAATAAATTCATATCTTGATCAATTTAATCCGAAATTTAATTATTTCTTCGTTATTGATCAAGATTTCTCAATCCCATATTTTTAATTAAACTTTCTTGTCCTGATTAATACCTTTGATCTTTTGACCGTTTTGCCCTTGCATGTATTTGGGAATACCATTTAAATCCTTTTTCATTTTTAAATGTACTCAAAAATTTCATTTATTCCCTTTTGCTCTTACGTTAAAAATATCGGGTCTTACAACAACAGTTCAGCCATAAAGCTTTCCAAAAATCTTGTGCTACATGGGCAAAGTTGTAAGACCCGATTTTAGTTAAAACACGAAATTAAATATGCAAAAGGATTAAAAATGGAATCCTCGAACACGTGCAAGGGCAAAACGGTCAAAGACCGAAAGTCGAAATAAATTCGATGAGAAAAATTAGTTAAAAATATGGATTTGAGAAATCTTGGTCAATAAAGGTGAAATAAATTTATTTCGGGTTAAATTGATCAAGATATGAAGTTATGGGAATTAATCGGGATTAATTGGAATTTTTAAATCGAAAAATAATCTCGAAAATAATCGAAAAATATATCGAAAAGTCATTGGGGATAATATCCTGAAAATACGAACAAATTATACCCGAAAAAGGATTAAAATATAATAAATAAATTAAATAAAATTAAATTAATTAATTTGGAATAAAATAATAATTTTTGGTAGATATTTTAGATTTTTAATGTATTTTAATTATTAAAATATTAATAAAATAAATAAATAATAAAAATAAATAAATGAATTGAAAAAAAAAAAGAAGAAGAGAAACTGGAAAAACAATCGGGGAGAGAGAACGAAAACGAAGCCGAAAATCGGGGAGTAGGCCGAACCACCACCGGCGATCCTTGATCGCCAACGACCAGCCGAGGTGAAAGAGGAGAGGTCGGCGAGCTTCAGGACATCGGAGACTCGCCGTAAGGAGGTCGGAGGACGCCGAAAAATGGAGGAGAAGGCCGTGGGAAAGAAATGGTCACCGGCGGTGAACGGCAGCGATTCGGGCGGAACTAAGGCCCGATTCTGAAAGCCCAAGCGATGGCGGTTCTTTCTGCACCAGTAGCAGCCAACGAAACGGCGGGAATCGCCGACGACGACGAAGAGAAAGAAATTGGTTTCCGACGGTCGAGGGAGAAGAGCCGGACCGGCGGCGTTCCGGCGACCTCGACCCAAACCAAGGGTAGATTCGTGCTGCGGACAACCTTGCGGAGCCACTGGCGGTGGAAGCCGATGGAGAATCGGCCGGCAAGGCGACGAACCGGCTGAACCGGAGTGAACCGATGGTCCGATCGGGCTGAACCGGACCGGTCTGAACCGGTTCAGTCAAGGAGAAAAAGAGGAAAAAGAGGAAAAAGGAGAAAAAAGGGAAAAAGAAAAAGAGAAAAAAATGGGGGAAAATTTCAGTGATGCAATCGAGCTTCGAGTAAGTCGGTAAGCGGTCGAATTGACCGATTTAAATTTTGGAATATTATATTTAATCAATTTTCGACTGAAAATTTACCCGAAAAATTATGAAAGTTGTGTAGCTCGACAATTGGCATCCAACGAGAGCTCGAGACAGCCTCAATTCACGTATTAGCATGGAATCTCAGGTAAGTGACCCTTATTTATGATAATTTACATCGTTATGTGTGCTTCGGATTTAATTATCGCTTAAAATTAAATTAAATTTTGGAAAGTCGAATAAATTGTCGTAAATAATAAATTGAGCTAATTGAGAGTTAGAACGAGGCCCAAGAAATTGTTGGTGAGCCCAATAGGCCTCGATAATGTGAAAATTAAGTGAAAAATGGGCTTAAGGCCGATTGAGGCCCATTAAGGTGCAATCGGGCCTAATAGGGGTAAACGGGCCCAATGATTTAAATTAAGCCCAGAAAATAGGAAATACAATTAAGTTGTATAATATCTGACCTGAGAAATATTGATACGCAGTTCCGGGCATTTGATGGGGGAGCATATCGGACTGCGCGACGAGACAACAGTGGAAAAGGAAAGGTCAGACTCTACAGAAAAATAAGGTAAGGGAATGCTGCGGACTGCTAGAGGTAACTTTATGAAATTTCAAGTTCATATGCAGTCTTTAAAAATTATCTGAAGGGTCTAGAGGTCAAATAATAATTTTAGTGCCCTGAATGGGCAAATTACCAAAATACCCTTGTTAAGGGTAAAAATTTACAAATTGAGGAAAAATTTGGGAGGAGCAAGAACAAGAGGTTTCTGCTCGTTCTGGAGACATTTTAATGCATGCATGAGTAGGCTGGCTAACCTTGAAAGAAAATGCACAGCATTGCATACTTTCAATGATATAATTGTTTTGAAAAACTGTTTTGAGGAAACAGAGCCGCCTACGTGTTTTTATTGACATGTGACGTGCTAGAGCTCAGCTCGCACGATATTTTGATTTGTGTGATGCATGCATTAGTGCTGGAGCGAGAGCTCGCACTAGAGTTTTACATGCATAGGTGTTGGAGTCCAACTCGCACTAGATTTTATATATATATCTATATGATTTTCGTGACAGGGTGCTAGAGTCTAACTCGCACCATATTTTTATATGATTTTTGAGACAGAGTGCTAGAGCCTAGCTCGCACTAGTTTTACTTGATTTGATGAGAGTGCTGAGCATTGCTCGCACTGATTTTATGAGAACATGCGATAAGCCGTGCTTGGAGCATCGGGTAGACTGTGTGTCACCAATTAAATAGGCTCGCACGTGCATTTTGAGACATGAAAATACGGTTTAATGTTAAAACAACCTGTGAGCCCGAAAGAGGGATAAGGGTTGGAGGTCCAGCTGATGAGCCTGAAAGAGGGATAAGGCTGGGGGTCCACGGAGTACGATGTACCGTGCAAGTAGCATGGAGTACGATGTACCGTGTGGTATCTTTGTGATACGTTGTATCTTTGTGATACGTTGGCATCTTCGGATGCATGGGATCGGATAAGACTGACGAGATGGCGTGACCCACCTCCCGGACGGTTCCCGATCATGGTGAGAACCCTCACACTAGGATCTGTGTAGCAGAGGAACTCCCGAGGACACACATGGCCATAGTCCTGGTTATTGCCGATATACAGATGTTGCCTAGTCTCGCATGTCGACGATTTTGATGAGATCAAACTAGGTTTTAAATTAAATGTGCATGATGCTATTTCCATGCTTTTTAAACCCATGTGTGATGTAAATCGATTTTCATGGTTTTGTGTGAGTCAGGATCACCCGAAGGAGGGGTCGAGTCCTGACTTTATTGTGAAATTTTTAAATGAGAAAGAAATGATTTGAAATAATTGCATGTTGAATTTTTTGTGCAAACTTGATTTACATAACATCATAACTCATATCATCTGTTTTAAAATGTGTGGAGAAAGGGTGGTTTATGCATGGCACCACGTTCATGTAGGTAGTATGGTTACCTACTTGTTCGTAGGATTGCCTTACTGAGCTTGATGTGCTTACCCCTTTCATTTTCTCCCACAGATAATCTCCAGTAGACGTTGAGACGACTCAGTACTGCATTTCGGATATCCGCTGCTACCCATCAACATAAGGTATATACACTTGTATATATTGTATCTACATAAGCATAGCACAGTAACATGTTTGTAAGTAACTTTAAGGGATGTATAAATAATGTAAACAATTATAAATGACTGGAGAAGAAATAAGTTAGATGGTAATTGAATGGTGGGACTGGCATTGACGTACAGCCCAATTATTAGTGGAGTGTGGTCACGATTCGAGGACAGGTAAGAATTTAAGTAAATAAACAAAACGCGAAAAATTAACTCTGATTTTTGGGTAGTTTGGGTCATGACAGAAGTAAGCATATAGATGTGAAATATCATTATTTGAGGGATCTCACAAATGATGGAGTCATTAATTTGATTTACTACAGGAGTGAAGATAAGATAGCTGACATTTTAACCAAACCTCTTATGTTGGATGCATTTCAGAAGTTGAAAATACTGTTTGGCGTTGACAAGTTTAATTAAACTGAACGTCTGCAAACTTTCAGTTTAAGGGAGCGATTATTAAATAATTAAATCATTTTTTTAGATTAACTAAGTCTGTTATTTACTTGTTTTGTTATCCTAGTCTTTAGGAATTAATTTAATAGTTAAATAGTGGAGTAGTGGACATGGTGAAGTAGTGGTTTAATCTTTTAATTGGTAACAAATTTGGCAATAGGAGTTAGTGGGTCCAATAGTGGTTCTATTTTCTAGTTGTTGTATTGCCTGTTTAAAGGTTACTAGAGTAATAAAATGTGTATGTCAAATTTTGCTATTATTTTTTTCCTTCTATTATATCATTGTTATCAATTAGAACATTAATATGTAAAGGATGCTATTTCCAATTACTAGGTGTGACTCACATGTTACACCCAATACCATATCAATCATAAAGTTGATTGAAGCAGACTTTGCAAATGTAGACACGACACGAACACGATACGAAAAAACTGTGTATGGGTTGGGGAAATTCATATTTCGTGTTTAGCTGTGTAAACACAAATTTTGACACGGTAATTTTCGTGTTTAGTTGTATCAGACACGGCTAAACACATGTTAGACACGAAAACACATTTTTGTGTCAGACGAATACACGGTTAATACATACAAGACACGAGAGGCACATTGAAGAAAACCGTGTCACATGAATACACGATACACGTATAAGATACAGAAATAATATATGCTTGTTGGATGAGTTGAACCTTGGCCAAAAAGGTTTTCTTATAAGCATTTATCGAGTGAACCACACCATATTATATTGAAATAATATGAAATGAAAATTAATTTATATCTTAAAAGGAATTAATATGTTAATAAATATTGCAAAAAAATAAATTAATAAATTAAATATGAAATTAAATTAGTTAATAACTTTTAAAATAATAAAAATTTTAAATTCTAAAAATAAAGTATTGAAATTAGGAAAAAATGTTGTAAGTTAAGATATAATTAACACAATTCTTACATATATGATATTATAATGTATAAATATACATACATAATATTTTGTTATAATGTATAAAATATAAATATTGTATTGTAATAATAAGAGATTTTATAGTTAATTATTTTGTATCATTGACAGTAACGATGTATCACATGATATGATGATGACAGTTTACACTTTATAAAATTATAAATTTACAATACAATAAGAGATTTTATATTTTATTCTATATCAATTATCACATTATAAAAATTATAATAACATAATATTAACATACAAATTATAATGATAAGAATAAAATATTAATATATATGATTTGTTTTAAATCATAATATAAGTTTATAACTTATAAGATATTATTTTAAGAAGATAAATTATTTTAAATAAACATAACATACTTTATTGAATGTATTAATTATTAATATACTTATTAATGATTATATACTTTATCTTAAATCATATGATAGCAAATGAATTAATGATATATAAAATATAATAGGAATATGAGACTTGGGCTTGGAGTTGAGAACTTAAGATCATAGCTTGGAAATTTATAATAAAATATTTTTTTTCTAAATGACTTGTATAATAATAAGAATTTATAACATTTATGTAGAGAAAAATTATATTATTTATTTTAAATTATATTATAAGTTTATCACTTATAAGAAATTATTTTAAGTAGGCATAAATTATTTTAAATAAACATAACATATTTTATTGAATGTATTAATTATTAATATACTTATTAATGATTATATACTTTATCTTAAATCATACGATAACAAATGAATTGATGATATATAAAATATAATAGGAATATGAGACTTGAACTTGGAGTTGAGAACTTAAAATCATAGGTTGGAAATTTATAATAAAACATTTTTTAAATGAATTGTATAATAATAATAAGAATTTATAACATTTATTTTGATAAAAAATATATTTGATTTATTTTAAATCATATTATAAGTTTAAAACTTATAATAAATTATTTTAATTTATTTTTAAAAAAACTAATCGGCTAAGGCTAGTAAGCTACCCAACCAAGAAGACTAAAGTCGAAAGACTAAAGATTAAAATTAAAATATTACAATTATTATTGAATAATAAATTTGAGAAAAAAAACCCTAAAGACTAAAGACTCACTAAAGTAAAAGCCTTAAACTAAATGTTTCTCAAACTCAGACCTTGCCTGCACAACCCCCTTCCATTTCTGATTCAAGTCTCTCGAATCTCGCCACTCCCTCACTCACAGACTCGTATCTTTCTTGTTGTCACCTGATCTGCGCCGCCTCCTCACTTAGTCTCTTTGCACCACACACTCAGTCTCTCTGCATCGCTCCTTCACATCTCTCTCGCCTCTTACCTCCGTTGCTCCCTGTGCCTCTGACCTCTGCGTGCTTCCTCACGTTTCTCTCGTCTTTGCTTTGGGCCTCTACCTCACGTCTCTCTCACCTCTGCTTTGCGTCTCTCACTCTCAGTAAGCACTCACCCACGTCTCTCTGACAGTTGAATCGTTTTCTGTTTTTCACTAAGTAGTGCTAATTTCTTCCTTTTTAGAATGGCTTTGGTGGCTTCATTGGCTTGTTTTGTTTCGATGTACTGCTTGTGTTGTTATTATTGTTGGTTTTATGTTTTGATGCTTGGTTTGATGTACCCTATTTTGTAAGACCCTGCTGTTGAACAATCTGTTTACATATTGTTTATTATAGATTGAATGTTTTTTATTGCATATTTGATTGAGTTGTTTACATATTGTTTACTATAAATCTATTTACATATTGTTTACTATAGATTTAAGATGATTGAGTTGTTCACTCACTAAGGGGCCGTTTGGTATAAGGGGAGTGATCACTTTGCGCTGCAATTTAATTGGGCGCAAAATGATTATAACGTTTGTTATCAAGAAAGTTGGATGTAAAATGATTGCAACTGCAATCACTTTTCATCCAAAAGCTGCAAAGTGATTGCAATCCAAATAGGCTGTAATCACTTTGCGGCCTTGGCTGCAAAGTTAATTTTACCTCAATTTTACCCAAATTACCCTTTTACCAAAAACACAAAAATACTTTCATGGATGTTATAGGTAATTATCATACATAAAAAATATTTTATAAGGATTAAAATAAATTATTATGACATTCATTAAAAATAATATATGAATTAAAATTTAAATTAATAATACATGAATTTGTAAATTAATGAATTTGTAAATTTAAATTAGTAACTGAATTTGTAATAATATACTAATTAAAATTTAAATTAATAATTATGAAAATTTAGAATTACAAATAATGAGTAATATTAATAATATAATTTTATATCATTTACATTTTCATTTTAATTAATTTTTTCATTGCATTAAAGTTGTTTTTTATAGTTGTGAGTATTTTTAAAATTTGACTCAACTTTCCCAGCAAAGTGAGTGCATACCAAACGCTGTAAAGTTACTTTCCCTGCAATTTAAACATAACTTTACATTACATATCAAATGCTGTAAAGTTACTTTCTCAGTAATCACTTTCCCAGCAATCACTTTGCGCTGCAATCACTTTCCCTCTAAAATACCAAACGACCCCTAAGTGTTATGTTCTTTTAATATTTGTAGATGGATATGGACGATATCAATGTTCCATTATAGTCATATTCTATTCCTAACACTGTTGTGGATGTGGAGGACTTGGAGTTGGAGGATAATGATGATTGTTTGGAGGTTCAACAAGTAGTTGATACGAAAGAGATTGGAAAGAGCAAAGGGAAACGTACACTACAACAAATTTGACAATTTGTGACGATTGTTCTATGTGACAAATTAAATTTCATCACGTAAGCTATATCATACGTGACGAATAATATAATTCGTCACGATTTTCTATTATTTTAATATTTTTTATGACGGTATAAAAAATCGTCAAATGAAAGTATCACTAAATATTTAGCGCCAAAATTTTTCACTAAACATAAATAGAGGGAAATTTTTTTGTGACGTGTTTGTACTTTTGGTGATGATTTAATTTATTGTCATAAATGAACACTTTATATGTGACAAATTATATAGCGTCTCATTTCTGTAAAAGCGTCACTAAATATTTGACACCATATTTTATAATAAAATATAATTTGTGAGAAATTTTTTATGACGTTTTTTTATTGTTGGTGACGTTTGTATTTTCATCATGAAAAAAATACATTTTATGCGACGAATTACTTTTCGTGACATAACAATTAATAATAAAATAAAAAAAGAATGAATTCTTATTCATTAGTCATGGTGGAAATAGAAAATAAAAAATTTAGTAATTTATGATAATTGTCATTTTCATAGATGATAGTAGCAGCCTTACTCAGATAAGAACGGAACCACCTAAGCCCAACACAAAATAAATATCACTGCATTACTCAGATAGAACAGTGCAGGCAGGCCGGGTCAACAGCTACTTGTACTTTTCTGGTTTTCTCATTTCCTTTTCTGGTTTTCTCATTTGTGAGAATTGTCTTTCTGATTTCCTTTTCTGGTTTTCTCAAACTTTTTCAAGCTGCTGCTGTTTCTCAAACCCCCTTGATTCCAATTTTCGGTTTTCTTTCTGAATTTTTATTTTCTGTAACAGGATTTAGTAGTTTTTGTTTTTAATCGTACGGATGAAGCAAAAGCAGGCGTAAAAGGACACTTCTGCATAATAATCCAAAATAATCCATCCCAAACTTCTGCATTTCTGCCGGAAAGGGGTGCCCCTCTTTCGGCCCGTTGTGGAAAGGAAATGTGTCCTCCTCTGTCTCTAAAGCAGTCTTGCTTCTAAAGCAATGTCCTCTGTCTCTGAAAGGAAATGTGTAAGACCCCAATTTAATTAAAATACGGAAATTAAATAAGAAAAGATGGGGGAAGTATGAAGGAAGTCGGGTTAAATTAATCCCGAACACGTGTAAGGGCAAAACGGTCAAAAGACCGAAAGCCGGAGTAAATTCAATAAGGAAATTTAATTAAAAATATGGATTCAAGAAATCTTGGTCAATAAAAGTGAAATAAATTTATTTCGGGTTATATTGATCAAGATATTAAATTATTGGAATTAATCGGGATTAATTGAAATTTTTAGTACGGAAAAATAATCCCGAAAATAATCGAAAAATATACTGAAAAGTCACCCGGGACAATATCCCGAAAATACGGGGAAATTATACCCGGAAAAAGAGGCTAAAATATAATAAATAAATTAAATAAAATAAAATAAATTAATTTAGAATTAAATAATAATTTTTGTAGATATTTGGGTATTTTAATGTATTTTAATGAATAGTGAAATAATAATAATAAATAAAATAGATTAAAGAAATCTGAAAAAAAAAAAGAAACGAAACAGAAGACAGAAACGTGAAGGAAACGAAAAAGAAACGAAGCCGGAAAGGGGGAGAAGGCCGGCGAGCCGTCCGGCGGCCAACGGCCCGGCCAAGGGCCGGAAAAGAAAGAGGGGAGGCCGGTGATCTCAATGGCACCGACGGTGCAGCCTACCGACGCCGGAGGAAGCCGATCGGAGGAGAGAAAGGCCGCGGGAAAGAGAAGGCCACCGACGGTGAACGGCGGCGATCCGACCGGAACCAAGGCCCGATTTGGAGAGCCCAGTCGACGGCGGTGCTTTTGGCACCGGTGGCAGCCGACAAGACGGCCGGAATCGGCGGCGACGGCCAAGAGGGGAAAACGGGTCCGATGGCCGAGAGGGAGAAGTGCCGGACCGGCGGCGTTCCGGCGAGCTTGACCCAAGCCGAGGCCAGATTCGTGATGCGGACGACCCAGCGGAGCGTTCGGCGGTGGAAGCCGACGGAGAACCGGCCGGTAAGGTGGCGAACCGGTGGTGAACCGGTCGAACCAAAGAAAACCGACGGTCTGAACCGGTCCGAACCGGACTGAACCGGTTCAGCCAAAAAGAGGAGAAAAAAAGGGAGAAAAAAAAAGGGAAAAAGAAAGAGGAAAAATCGGGGAAAAATTCCAGCGATGCAATCGAGCTTCGGGTAAGTCGATAAGCGGTCAAATTGACCCGATTTAAATTTGGAATATTTTATTTAATTAAATTTCGACCGAAAAGTTTACTCGAAAATGTAATTAATTGTGTAGCTCGACGATTGGCATCCACCGAGGGCTCGAGACAGCCTCGAAGTTCGTACTAGCATGGAATCTCGGGTAAGTGACCCCTATTTACGACAATTACCTCGTTATGCGTGATATTGATTTAAATTCCGCATAAATTGAATCAATTTATGGAAATTTAGATTAATTGTCGTAAATATTAAATTTAGCCATTCGAGAATTAGAACGAGGCTCGATAAATTATTGGTGGGCCCAGTGAGCCCAATAAGCTTCGATAAAGTGGGAATTTAGTGAAAACGGGCTTAAGGCCGATTAAGACCCATTAAGGTACAATCGGGCCCAATAGGGGTAAATGGGCCCAGCGATTTAAATTAAGCCCAGAAAAGATTAAGTACAATTAAATTATATGTTATCTGACCTGAAGAATATTAATACGCAGTTCCGGGCATTGGATTGGAAACATATCGGACTGCGCGACGGGACTACATTGGAAAAGAAAAGGTCAGACTCGACAGGAAAATAAGGTAAGGGAATTCTGCGGACTGCTAGAGGTAACTTTACTCAATTTTAAATTCATATGCAGTCCTTTAAAATTTATCTGAAGGGTCTAGAGGTCGAATAATAATTTTAGTGCCCCGAATGGGCAAATTACTAAAATACCCTTGTTAAGGGTAAAATCTAAAAATTTAGGAAAAATTGGGAGGAGCAAGAACAAGAGGTTCCTGCTCATTCTGGAGGTATTTTAACACATGCATGAGTAGGCTGGCTCACTTTTAAAGATAAATGCATAGCATTGCATATCTTGAACGATGTGTTTTCTGTGAAAATTATTTGGAGATAACCGAGCCGCCTACGTGTTTTTATTTACATGTGACGTGCTAGAGCTCAGCTCGCACGATGTTTGACTTGTGTGATGCATACATTAGTGCTGGAGCGAGAACTCGCACTAGAGTTTTACATGCATAGGTGCTAGAGTATAACTCGCACCAGATTTCACATGCTTTTTCGTGACATGGTGCTAGAGTCTAACTCGCATCAGATTTTACATGATTTTCATGACACGGTGCTGGAGTCTAACTCGCACCATATTTTTATATATACGATTTTCATGACAGAGTGCTTGAGCTTAGCTCGCACTAGTTTTATTTGAATTACTGATAGTGTTAGAGCACCGCTCGCACTACTTTTCAGAGATCATACGATAAGCCGTGCTTGGAGCATCGGGTAGACTGTGTGTCACCGATTTAATAGGCTCGCACGTGCGTTTTGAGACATGGCATGAGTATAGAGATATTATATGGGTCCACGGAGTACGATGTACCGTGCAAGTAGCATGGAGTACGATGTACCGTGTGGTATCTTCGTGATACGTTGGACTTGTGGCGTTGTTGGACCACCCGTTGTTAGACCACCAGCGTTGTCGATGGGCCCAAGAGGGGTTGCCATGGCCGTTGGCAGGGGTTGGCCGGGCAGGGGTTGGCCGTCACGATATGATGCATCAGCATCTTCGGATGCATGGAAATCGGATAAGACCGACGAGATGGAGTGACCCACCTCTCGGGCGGTTCCCGATCATGGTGAGAACCCGCACACTAGGATCCGTGTAGCTGAGGAACTCCCGAGGATAGATATGGCCATAGTCCTGGTTATTGCCGTTATACAATTACTGCCTTGTCTCGCATGTCGACGATTTCGATGATTTAAACTGGGTTTTAAAACTAAATTGCATGATGGTATTTCCATGCTTTTCAACCCATGTGTGAAATGTAAACCGTTTTCATGGTTTTGTGTGAGTCAGGATCACCCGCAGGAGGGGTCGAGTCCTGACTTTACTGTGAAATTTTTAAATAAGAAAGAAATGATTTGAATATACTTGCATGTTGAATTTTTCGTGCAATTGCGTTTTACATAACATCATAACGCATATCATTTGTTTTTAAAATGTGTGGAGAAAGGGTGGTTTATGCATGGCACCACGTTCATGTAGGTAGTATGGTTACCTACTTGTTCGTAGGATTGCCTTACTGAGCTTGATGTGCTCACCCCTTTCATTTTCTCCCACAGATAATCTCCAGTTGAAGTTGCGACGACTCAGTACTGCATTCCGGATATCCGCTGCTGCCCATCAACACAAGGTATATACACTTGTACTTATTGTATCTACATAAGCATAGCACAGTAACATGTTTGTAAGTAACTTTAGGGGATGTATAAATAATATAAACAATTATAAATGACTGGAGAATAAATAAGTTAGATGGTAATTGAATGGTGGGACTGGCATTGACGCACAGCCCAATTATTAGTGGAGTGTTGGTCACGATTCGAGGACAGGTTTCATTTTAATTAAATAACAAAACGCGAAAAATTTACTCTGATTTTTGGGTAGTTTGGGTCGTGACATATAAAGGTGGTATCAGAGCATAATTGGTCTGATGTGTGTCAGTGTCAGTAATTAGGAAATTACATCCCCGTGTTACTGTGCTTAGTTAGATACAATAGTGTATATCGAGATGGGCTTGACCAAGAAATGGTTAAGAATGCAGGAATGCTTAATATGAGTCGCGTTAGATGAGATAGTGCACGAGGCAGAGGTCGTAGAGTTAGACCCGAGTCCGCTAAGTCGTGCTGAGTTTGACTATGAGAAGCATGATGAGATTGAAATAGAGGCTAATGTTGAGCATGCCTCTCAGAGTCCGACAGAGAGATCGGACAATATTGAGACACGCTTCGCGATGTTGGAGCGGAGTGTGGAGATTACTTGAGGAGCTAATTGCTCAGATTATGAATAAGATCAGAGGGCGCAGCGGAGCATTGGTGGAAATCCGCTCGACCCATCTTAAGTGTTAAACATCCAGAGCTGACATGAGAGGTGTTTATGGATTTATTCCGGTGACAGAATTATCCCGGACACTATTTAAAGGAAATTATGGATAAAAGTCAATACTCTGACCCGGAGGATTTGATTTATTGACGAGCATGGAGACTCGATTATATTCTGGGCAGATATTACCTCGACACTATGAACAAGTGACAGTCGAGATGTCTAAAAGTTTATGGAAGGGCTCAGATTTTCAGTTAGAGTTCAATTGGCCCGTGAGATATTACTTATACCGAGGCAGTGCACAGATTTACAGTTGGGTAAATAAGAACATGAATTGCACGCCTCTGAGATTGGGAAAGGTAATGAGGGCTGAAATAGAGACAGAAAGAGAATCGAGAAATGATAAAGATGTTAAAATGGGAAAAATGGCAATTGGTAAAAAGATCTGATTTGATGAGTTATGGGCTAAGATGATTGGTAAGGCCCTAGTGCATCCAATTTTGGCACTGTTGAGGGGCATTGTGATTGGCGGACCCCGACCTACTACGAAGCAGTGTAGCAGTGTGAGCACTGTAAGCAGTGTGAGATGTGTGGTGGATACCACGGAAGGAAGGTTTATACCTACACGGTATAGATGAAAATGGCCGTTAAGTGTGATAAGACGGACCATTGATTTAGGATTGCACAGAATTGGGCGAGATCGTCCCACAGAAAAGGTAAAGAGACAGAGAAAAATTTCGTTGGTATAGTTGCAACGAAAAGGGAGGACATAACCGAAGAGAAAAAGGAAAGTAGGTTGTTGGACGAAGGTGAAAGGATGTCTTGGACCAGGACACTATTGATGTTTCATGGATGTGGTGTGAGATACCACACTTGTTATGAATAATAAAGTACATATGTTTATTGATCCTGGTGCCACATATTTATTCATACTGCCTTCATTCACATATAAGTGAGTAAAAGGCATGAATGCCTACATCATTGGGCAATACTGATAAATGAGTACCCCAATAGAGGAAGATTAATTAACGGAATATGGATATAGAGATGATAAGTAATAAAAAGGGGTGCAACAGTTGAAAGTGAAGGAGTAAAGGATTGTACTCCCCGGATGAATAAAGACAAGAGTTTCGTCATGATTGATATACGAAGGAGATAATCCCTGAGATATGTTGATTATAAATACAAGATGTATTGGAGTAAGAGTGTGTATGCGAAGTCATTAGGATTAAAGCAATTAGTAGCGAATATAAATTGTGACCACATAGACTGAGATATAACGTAGTTGTGGTTAAGTCTGAAGGTTAATAAAGGTATTTCAAAATACCTCCCCGCCTGAAGACTTGACAGCGTCTAGATATATATATAACCTATAACAGGAAATCGATCATCGTAATAGATAACTTTAGCATTAGGATACCTTTACTAAGACGATAAGAATATTAAAATTCGACAAATCATAAAGGTTATCATAGTGAAAATTTAATAGGAGCCGTTGAGATAAGAAAAGGAAATGACGCAGGTTAGTACCTGAAAACGTAAGCGCTTTTGAAGGATTTTATACGCTTATGAGTAAATAAGTCAAGGATTAGATCGAGTTGTAATCATCATTATCGATGATGTATTGGGTGTAGTTAAAGTCTAGGGCGATTTATAAGCAACAATTGGAAAATTTCTTTTGCAATGGGTTGCTGCAAGTTCTAAAAGGATTTACCTTGTTGACACGTTTAACTAAGAAACATGGTCTCAGAAAGAGATGATAAATAAGATTATTGTTGTGACGTGAATTTGGCGTGATAAAGTATGAACTGACCACCGTGATTAATTTCACCATACCCAACAGCTCAAGAGGTTCTTAGTGAGTATGAATACCTCGAAATAATGAATGAGCTGTGTATTGATGTATAATGGGAAGATAGTCAATTTTGGAGTCAGACAATCCTTGATCACGAAATAAACTATCTGACCCATGATTTAAAGTTGACAACAGTATTTGTACCGAGGATATGGTACTATTATGTACATGGTGAGAAATTGTGGATATGCACTGATCATAAAGCCCCGAGTATCTGTTTTCACAGAAAGAGGCGAACATGAGAATACATAATGGGAAAGAGCTTCTGAGAGATTTTGATTATGAAAATTGTACCACCCAGGAAAGGCTGATGCTTTGAGCAGAAAGAGCCTCGGGATGGTATTACATATGATGGTCAGGGAGCGTGAGCTGCTACATGCAGTTGTGAGCCTCAGTATTGATGTGATCCCTTCTGATGATGACAGTGATTGTGTGACAGCTAGCCTGATGATTAGAACAGGATGAGAGTGCCCAGATTTGCCAGGCTTAGCGTGATGATCGGCATGATGTCGATAGTTTGGGTCAGATTCAGAAGGGTACAGTGACAGAGATCACAGAGAGTGTGATGATGAATTACAGAGAGGTTCTGAGACAGTATAAGTGCTCCCTAGGACCACAGTGGATAAGATAGTAATATTGACAGAAGCTCACTCTTCGGGATATACAGTGCATATGAAAGGTAATAAAAATATATTAAAATCTCAAAAAGGGTATTGGTGGTCAGATGTAAAAAGAGACATAGTAGAGATTGTGGAAAAGTGCCTAGTGTGTCAGCAGAATAAGGTAGAGTATTAAAAGTCTGCAGAGTTATTGCAGCACCTACCTATATCGACACGGCACGAAAAAAATGAGAGCAAGTCTCCATGAATTTTATGATGGGTTACGGAGAACCCAGGTGAATTACGAGACTAGTTGGATGATAACCGATAGAATGACTAAGTCCACCCACCTTCTGGTTATGAACTCCCCAGATACTCAGAGTGTGTATGAGGATTTATGTATAAGGAAGATTGTGGAACATTAAGTAGCGTTCCAGTGAGCATGATATTATATAGGGATTCCCGCTTCACTTCCTACTTCGGAGGATATTTTCAGGAAGCTATGGGAACCCGACTGAGTATTAAGCACAGCTTTCCATCCTCAGACAAATGGTCAGTCAGAGAGGACTGTACAAGTTCTGGAGGACCCGATGAAAGCGTGTGCTATTGATTTTATAAGCTCCTGGAATGATCAGTTGATTTCTAATTGAAGTTGTCAATAACGACAGTTGGCAGTTGAGTATCGGGATAACAAGATATGAGACAGTGTATGGCTGTAGGGGTTGTTCCCCAAATCGGATAAGAAAAAGTGGGTGACAAGTAGAATTATTTTTGACTATGGGTAATAAGTCTCTGAGGATGGTTAGTTAAGGTTGAGAGATTAAGAACACCTCAGAGCAGATAGACAAGTATTGGAATTTACCCTTGGTGAATTAGTATGGTTGAAAGCTACTCGTCCTAAGAGAGTAAGGACATAGCGAGCTTTTGGAAGAAGTAAATTGAGTTGCGCTGGATCGAATCTTTGAGAGATTGGACAAGAGGGAGATAAGACCTGTAGGTTGTTGTTAATCACTTGAATTAACAGGCACCCACAATGTGTCCCACTTTTGATACTTCAGCAATACTATCCAGATCCAGCAGAGGTGACAGGATATGAACTCCAAAAGTTCAATTTAAGGAATATACAAGTATATTGAAGAAGTTGATTCGGACATTAGACAGGAAAGAGAAAGTATTGGGGTTTAAGATAATCTCCCTAATTAAAGTCCTTTGGTAGTAATGCACTCCGGAGAAGGTCACATAAGAATTTAAGAGTATGATACGATCGATGTACCCGGAGTTGTATATGGACACATATGAATTGGTCCTAATTTGGAGGACCAAATTTCCTTAAGTGGGGGAGAATTGTAAGACCCGAATTTAATTAAAATACGGAAATTAAATAAGAAAAGATGGGGGAAGTATGAAGGAAGTCGGGTTAAATTAATCCCGAACACGTGTAAGGGCAAAACGGTCAAAAGACCGAAAGCCGGAGTAAATTCAATAAGGAAATTTAATTAAAAATATGGATTCAAGAAATCTTGGTCAATAAAAGTGAAATAAATTTATTTCGGGTTATATTGATCAAGATATTAAATTATTGGAATTAATCGGGATTAATTGAAATTTTTAGTACGGAAAAATAATCCCGAAAATAATCGAAAAATATACTGAAAAGTCACCCGAGACAATATCCCGAAAATACGGGGAAATTATACCCGGAAAAAGAGGCTAAAATATAATAAATAAATTAAATAAAATAAAATAAATTAATTTAGAATTAAATAATAATTTTTGTAGATATTTGGGTATTTTAATGTATTTTAATGAATAGTGAAATAATAATAATAAATAAAATAGATTAAAGAAATCTGAAAAAAAAAAAAAGAAACGAAACAGAAGACAGAAACGCGAAGGAAACGAAAAAGAAACGAAGCCGAAAAGGGGGAGAAGGCCGGCGAGCCGTCCGGCGGCCAACGGCCCGGCCAAGGGCCGAAAAAGAAAGAGGGGAGGCCGGTGATCTCAATGGCACCGACGGTGCAGCCTACCGACGCCGGAGGAAGCCGATCGGAGGAGAGAAAGGCCGCGGGAAAGAGAAGGCCACCGACGGCGAACGACGGCGATCCGACCGGAACCAAGGCCCGATTTGGAGAGCCCAGTCGACGACGGTGCTTTTGGCACCGGTGGCAGCCGACGAGACGGCCGGAATCGGCGGCGACGGCCAAGAGGGGAAAACGGGTCCGATGGCTGAGAGGGAGAAGTGCCGGACCGACGGCGTTCCGACGAGCTTGACCCAAGCCGAGGCCAGATTCGTGATGCGGACGACCCAGCGGAGCGTTTGGCGGTGGAAGCCGACGGAGAACCGACCGGTAAGGTGGCGAACCGGCGGTGAACCGGTCGAACCGAAGAAAATCGGCGGTCTGAACCGGTCCGAACCGGACTGAACCGGTTCAGCCAAAAAGAGGAGAAAAAAAGGGAGAAAAAAAGGGAAAAAGAAAGAGGAAAAATCAGGGAAAAATTCCAGCGATGCAATCGAGTTTCGGGTAAGTCGATAAGCGGTCAAATTGACCCGATTTAAATTTGGAATATTTTATTTAATTAAATTTCGACCGAAAAGTTTACCCGAAAATGTAATTAATTGTGTAGCTCGACGATTGGCATCCACCGAGGGCTCGAGACAGCCTCGAAGTTCGTACTAGCATGGAATCTCGGGTAAGTGACCCCTATTTATGACAATTACCTCGTTATGCGTGATATTGATTTAAATTCCGCATAAATTGAATCAATTTATGGAAATTTAGATTAATTGTCGTAAATATTAAATTTAGCCATTCGAGAATTAGAACGAGGCTCGATAAATTATTGGTGGGCCCAGTGAGCCCAATAGGCTTCGATAAAGTGGGAATTTAGTGAAAACGGGCTTAAGGCCGATTAAGGCCCATTAAGGTACAATCGGGCCCAATAGGGGTAAATGGGCCCAGCGATTTAAATTAAGCCCAGAAAAGATTAAGTACAATTAAATTATATGTTATCTGACCTGAGGAATATTAATACGTAGTTCCGGGCATTGGATTGGAAACATATCGGACTGCGCGACGGGACTACATTGGAAAAGAAAAGGTCAGACTCGACAGGAAAATAAGGTAAGGGAATTCTGCGGACTGCTAGAGGTAACTTTACGCAATTTTAAATTCATATGCAGTCCTTTAAAATTTATCTGAAGGGTCTAGAGGTCGAATAATAATTTTAGTGCCCCGAATGGGCAAATTACTAAAATACCCTTGTTAAGGGTAAAATCTAAAAATTTAGGAAAAATTGAGAGGAGCAAGAACAAGAGGTTCCTGCTCATTCTGGAGGTATTTTAACACATGCATGAGTAGGCTGGCTCACTTTTAAAGATAAATGCATAGCATTGCATATCTTGAACGATGTGTTTTCTGTGAAAATTATTTGGAGATAACCGAGCCGCCTACGTGTTTTTATTTACATGTGACGTGCTAGAGCTCAGCTCGCACGATGTTTGACTTGTGTGATGCATACATTAGTGCTGGAGCGAGAGCTCGCACTAGAGTTTTACATGCATAGGTGCTAGAGTATAACTCGCACCAGATTTCACATGCTTTTTCGTGACATGGTGCTAGAGTCTAACTCGCATCAGATTTTACATGATTTTCATGACACGGTGCTGGAGTCTAACTCGCACCATATTTTTATATATACGATTTTCATGACAGAGTGCTTGAGCTTAGCTCGCACTAGTTTTATTTGAATTACTGATAGTGTTAGAGCACCGCTCGCACTACTTTTCAGAGATCATACGATAAGCCGTGCTTGGAGCATCGGGTAGACTGTGTGTCACCGATTTAATAGGCTCGCACGTGCGTTTTGAGACATGGCATGAGTATAGAGATATTATATGGGTCCACGGAGTACGATGTACCGTGCAAGTAGCATGGAGTACGATGTACCGTGTGGTATCTTCGTGATACGTTGGACTTGTGGCGTTGTTGGACCACCCGTTGTTAGACCACCAGCGTTGTCGATGGGCCCAAGAGGGGTTGCCATGGCCGTTGGCAGGGGTTGGCCGGGCAGGGGTTGGCCGTCACGATATGATGCATCAGCATCTTCGGATGCATGGAAATCGGATAAGACCGACGAGATGGAGTGACCCACCTCTCGGGCGGTTCCCGATCATGGTGAGAACCCGCACACTAGGATCCGTGTAGCTGAGGAACTCCCGAGGACAGATATGGCCATAGTCCTGGTTATTGCCGTTATACAATTACTGCCTCGTCTCGCATGTCGACGATTTCGATGATTTAAACTGGGTTTTAAAACTAAATTGCATGATGGTATTTCCATGCTTTTCAACCCATGTGTGAAATGTAAACCGTTTTCATGGTTTTGTGTGAGTCAGGATCACCCGCAGGAGGGGTCGAGTCCTGACTTTACTGTGAAATTTTTAAATAAGAAAGAAATGATTTGAATATACTTGCATGTTGAATTTTCCGTGCAATTGCGTTTTACATAACATCATAACGCATATCATTTGTTTTTAAAATGTGTGGAGAAAGGGTGGTTTATGCATGGCACCACGTTCATGTAGGTAGTATGGTTACCTACTTGTTCGTAGGATTGCCTTACTGAGCTTGATGTGCTCACCCCTTTCATTTTCTCCCACAGATAATCTCCAGTTGAAGTTGCGACGACTCAGTACTGCATTCCGGATATCCGCTGCTGCCCATCAACACAAGGTATATACACTTGTACTTATTGTATCTACATAAGCATAGCACAGTAACATGTTTGTAAGTAACTTTAGGGGATGTATAAATAATATAAACAATTATAAATGACTGGAGAATAAATAAGTTAGATGGTAATTGAATGGTGGGACTGGCATTGACGCACAGCCCAATTATTAGTGGAGTGTTGGTCACGATTCGAGGACAGGTTTCATTTTAAGTAAATAACAAAACGCGAAAAATTTACTCTGATTTTTGGGTAGTTTGGGTCGTGACATATAAAGGTGGTATCAGAGCATAATTGGTCTGATGTGTGTCAGTGTCAGTAATTAGGAAATTACATCCCCGTGTTACTGTGCTTAGTTAGATACAATAGTGTATATCGAGATGGGCTTGACCAAGAAATGGTTAAGAATGCAGGAATGCTTAATATGAGTCGCGTTAGATGAGATAGTGCACGAGGCAGAGGTCGTAGAGTTAGACCCGAGTCCGCTAAGTCGTGCTGAGTTTGACTATGAGAAGCATGATGAGATTGAAATAGAGGCTAATGTTGAGCATGCCTCTCAGAGTCCGACAGAGAGATCGGACAATATTGAGACACGCTTCGCGATGTTGGAGCGGAGTGTGGAGATTACTTGAGGAGCTAATTGCTCAGATTATGAATAAGATCAGAGGGCGCAGCGGAGCATTGGTGGAAATCCGCTCGACCCATCTTAAGTGTTAAACATCCAGAGCTGACATGAGAGGTGTTTATGGATTTATTCCGGTGACAGAATTATCCCGGACACTATTTAAAGGAAATTATGGATAAAAGTCAATACTCTGACCCGGAGGATTTGATTTATTGACGAGCATGGAGACTCGATTATATTCTGGGCAGATATTACCTCGACACTATGAACAAGTGACAGTCGAGATGTCTAAAAGTTTATGGAAGGGCTCAGATTTTCAGTTAGAGTTCAATTGGCCCGTGAGATATTACTTATACCGAGGCAGTGCACAGATTTACAGTTGGGTAAATAAGAACATGAATTGCACGCCTCTGAGATTGGGAAAGGTAATGAGGGCTGAAATAGAGACAGAAAGAGAATCGAGAAATGATAAAGATGTTAAAATGGGAAAAATGGCAATTGGTAAAAAGATCTGATTTGATGAGTTATGGGCTAAGATGATTGGTAAGGCCCTAGTGCATCCAATTTTGGCACTGTTGAGGGGCATTGTGATTGGCGGACCCCGACCTGCTACGAAGCAGTGTAGCAGTGTGAGCACTGTAAGCAGTGTGAGATGTGTGGTGGATACCACGGAAGGAAGGTTTATACCTACACGGTATAGATGAAAATGGCCGTTAAGTGTGATAAGACGGACCATTGATTTAGGATTGCACAGAATTGGGCGAGATCGTCCCACAGAAAAGGTAAAGAGACAGAGAAAAATTTCGTTGGTATAGTTGCAACGAAAAGGGAGGACATAACCGAAGAGAAAAAGGAAAGTAGGTTGTTGGACGAAGGTGAAAGGATGTCTTGGACCAGGACACTATTGATGTTTCATGGATGTGGTGTGAGATACCACACTTGTTATGAATAATAAAGTACATATGTTTATTGATCCTGGTGCCACATATTTATTCATACTGCCTTCATTCACATATAAGTGAGTAAAAGGCATGAATGCCTACATCATTGGGCAATACTGATAAATGAGTACCCCAATAGAGGAAGATTAATTAACGGAATATGGATATAGAGATGATAAGTAATAAAAAAGGGTGCAACAGTTGAAAGTGAAGGAGTAAAGGATTGTACTCCCAGGATGAATAAAGACAAGAGTTTCGTCATGATTGATATACGAAGGAGATAATCCCTGAGATATGTTGATTATAAATACAAGATGTATTGGAGTAAGAGTGTGTATGCGAAGTCATTAGGATTAAAGCAATTAGTAGCGAATATAAATTGTGACCACATAGACTGAGATATAACGTAGTTGTGGTTAAGTCTGAAGGTTAATAAAGGTATTTCAAAATACCTCCCCGCCTGAAGACTTGACAGTGTCTAGATATATATATAACCTATAACAGGAAATCGATCATCGTAATAGATAACTTTAGCATTAGGATACCTTTACTAAGACGATAAGAATATTAAAATTCGACAAATCATAAAGGTTATCATAGTGAAAATTTAATAGGAGCCGTTGAGATAAGAAAAGGAAATGACGCAGGTTAGTACCTGAAAACGTAAGCGCTTTTGAAGGATTTTATACGCTTATGCGTAAATAAGTCAAGGATTAGATCGAGTTGTAATCATCATTATCGATGATGTATTGGGTGTAGTTAAAGTCTAGGGCGATTTATAAGCAACAATTGGAAAATTTCTTTTGCAATGGGTTGCTGCAAGTTCTAAAAGGATTTACCTTGTTGACACGTTTAACTAAGAAACGTGGTCTCAGAAAGAGATGATAAATAAGATTATTGTTGTGACGTGAATTTGGCGTGATAAAGTATGAACTGACCACCGTGATTAATTTCACCATACCCAACAGCTCAAGAGGTTCTTAGTGAGTATGAATACCTCGAAATAATGAATGAGCTGTGTATTGATGTATAATGGGAAGATAGTCAATTTTGGAGTCAGACAATCCTTGATCACGAAATAAACTATCTGACCCATGATTTAAAGTTGACAACAGTATTTGTACCGAGGATATGGTACTATTATGTACATGGTGAGAAATTGTGGATATGCACTGATCATAAAGCCCCGAGTATCTGTTTTCACAGAAAGAGGCGAACATGAGAATACATAATGGGAAAGAGCTTCTGAGAGATTTTGATTATGAAAATTGTACCACCCAGGAAAGGCTGATGCTTTGAGCAGAAAGAGCCTCGGGATGGTATTACATATGATGGTCAGGGAGCGTGAGCTGCTACATGCAGTTGTGAGCCTCAGTATTGATGTGATCCCTTCTGATGATGACAGTGATTGTGTGACAGCTAGCCTGATGATTAGAACAGGATGAGAGTGCCCAGATTTGCCAGGCTTAGCGTGATGATCGGCATGATGTCGATAGTTTGGGTCAGATTCAGAAGGGTACAGTGACAGAGATCACAGAGAGTGTGATGATGAATTACAGAGAGGTTCTGAGACAGTATAAGTGCTCCCTAGGACCACAGTGGATAAGATAGTAATATTGACAGAAGCTCACTCTTCGGGATATACAGTGCATATGAAAGGTAATAAAAATATATTAAAATCTCAAAAAGGGTATTGGTGGTCAGATGTAAAAAGAGACATAGTAGAGATTGTGGAAAAGTGCCTAGTGTGTCAGCAGAATAAGGTAGAGTATTAAAAGTCTGCAGAGTTATTGCAGCACCTACCTATATCGACACGGCACGAAAAAAATGAGAGCAAGTCTCCATGAATTTTATGATGGGTTACGGAGAACCCAGGTGAATTACGAGACTAGTTGGATGATAACCGATAGAATGACTAAGTCCACCCACCTTCTGGTTATGAACTCCCCAGATACTCAGAGTGTGTATGAGGATTTATGTATAAGGAAGATTGTGGAACATTAAGTAGCGTTCCAGTGAGGATGATATTATATAGGGATTCCCGCTTCACTTCCTACTTCGGAGGATATTTTCAGGAAGCTATGGGAACCCGACTGAGTATTAAGCACAGCTTTCCATCCTCAGACAAATGGTCAGTCAGAGAGGACTGTACAAGTTCTGGAGGACCCGATGAAAGCGTGTGCTATTGATTTTATAAGCTCCTGGAATGATCAGTTGATTTCTAATTGAAGTTGTCAATAACGACAGTTGGCAGTTGAGTATCGGGATAACAAGATATGAGACAGTGTATGGCTGTAGGGGTTGTTCCCCAAATCGGATAAGAAAAAGTGGGTGACAAGTAGAATTATTTTTGACTATGGGTAATAAGTCTCTGAGGATGGTTAGTTAAGGTTGAGAGATTAAGAACACCTCAGAGCAGATAGACAAGTATTGGAATTTACCCTTGGTGAATTAGTATGGTTGAAAGCTACTCGTCCTAAGAGAGTAAGGACATAGCGAGCTTTTGGAAGAAGTAAATTGAGTTGCGCTGGATCGAATCTTTGAGAGATTGGACAAGAGGGAGATAAGACCTGTAGGTTGTTGTTAATCACTTGAATTAACAGGCACCCACAATGTGTCCCACTTTTGATACTTCAGCAATACTATCCAGATCCAGCAGAGGTGACAGGATATGAACTCCAAAAGTTCAATTTAAGGAATATACAAGTATATTGAAGAAGTTGATTCGGACATTAGACAGGAAAGAGAAAGTATTGGGGTTTAAGATAATCTCCCTAATTAAAGTCCTTTGGTAGTAATGCACTCCGGAGAAGGTCACATAAGAATTTAAGAGTATGATACGATCGATGTACCCGGAGTTGTATATGGACACATATGAATTGGTCCTAATTTGGAGGACCAAATTTCCTTAAGTGGGGGAGAATTGTAAGACCCGAATTTAATTAAAATACGGAAATTAAATAAGAAAAGATGGGGGAAGTATGAAGGAAGTCGGGTTAAATTAATCCCGAACACGTGTAAGGGCAAAACGGTCAAAAGACCGAAAGCCGGAGTAAATTCAATAAGGAAATTTAATTAAAAATATGGATTCAAGAAATCTTGGTCAATAAAAGTGAAATAAATTTATTTCGGGTTATATTGATCAAGATATTAAATTATTGGAATTAATCGGGATTAATTGAAATTTTTAGTACGGAAAAATAATCCCGAAAATAATCGAAAAATATACTGAAAAGTCACCCGAGACAATATCCCGAAAATACGGGGAAATTATACCCGGAAAAAGAGGCTAAAATATAATAAATAAATTAAATAAAATAAAATAAATTAATTTAGAATTAAATAATAATTTTTTTAGATATTTGGGTATTTTAATGTATTTTAATGAATAGTGAAATAATAATAATAAATAAAATAGATTAAAGAAATCTGAAAAAAAAAAAAAGAAACGAAACAGAAGACAGAAACGCGAAGGAAACGAAAAAGAAACGAAGCCGAAAAGGGGGAGAAGGCCGGCGAGCCGTCCGGCGGCCAACGGCCCGGCCAAGGGCCGAAAAAGAAAGAGGGGAGGCCGGTGATCTCAATGGCACCGACGGTGCAGCCTACCGACGCCGGAGGAAGCCGATCGGAGGAGAGAAAGGCCGCGGGAAAGAGAAGGCCACCGGCGGCGAACGGCGGCGATCCGACCGGAACCAAGGCCCGATTTGGAGAGCCCAGTCGACGGCGGTGCTTTTGGCACCGGTGGCAGCCGATTAGACGGCCGGAATCGGCGGCGACGGCCAAGAGGGGAAAACGGGTCCGATGGCTGAGAGGGAGAAGTGCCGGACCGGCGGCGTTCCGACGAGCTTGACCCAAGCCGAGGCCAGATTCGTGATGCGGACGACCCAGCGGAGCGTTTGGCGGTGGAAGCCGACGGAGAACCGATCGGTAAGGTGGCGAACCGGCGGTGAACCGGTCGAACCGAATAAAACCGGCGGTCTGAACCGGTCCGAACCGGACTGAACCGGTTCAGCCAAAAAGAGGAGAAAAAAAGGGAGAAAAAAAGGGAAAAAGAAAGAGGAAAAATCGGGGAAAAATTCCAGTGATGCAATCGAGTTTCGGGTAAGTCGATAAGCGGTCAAATTGACCCGATTTAAATTTGGAATATTTTATTTAATTAAATTTCGACCAAAAAGTTTACCCGAAAATGTAATTAATTGTGTAGCTCGACGATTGGCATCGATCGAGGGCTCGAGACAGCCTCGAAGTTCGTACTAGCATGGAATCTCGGGTAAGTGACCCCTATTTACGACAATTACCTCGTTATGCGTGATATTGATTTAAATTCCGCATAAATTGAATCAATTTATGGAAATTTAGATTAATTGTCGTAAATATTAAATTTAGCCATTCGAGAATTAGAACGAGGCTCGATAAATTATTGGTGGGCCCAGTGAGCCCAATAGGCTTCGATAAAGTGGGAATTTAGTGAAAACGGGCTTAAGGCCGATTAAGGCCCATTAAGGTACAATCGGGCCCAATAGGGGTAAATGGGCCCAGCGATTTAAATTAAGCCCAGAAAAGATTAAGTACAATTAAATTATATGTTATCTGACCTGAGGAATATTAATACGTAGTTCCGGGCATTGGATTGGAAACATATAGGACTGCGCGACGGGACTACATTGGAAAAGAAAAGGTCAGACTCGACAGGAAAATAAGGTAAGGGAATTCTGCGGACTGCTAGAGGTAACTTTACGCAATTTTAAATTCATATGCAGTCCTTTAAAATTTATCTGAAGGGTCTAGAGGTCGAATAATAATTTTAGTGCCCCGAATGGGCAAATTACTAAAATACCCTTGTTAAGGGTAAAATCTAAAAATTTAGGAAAAATTGGGAGGAGCAAGAACAAGAGGTTCCTGCTCATTCTGGAGGTATTTTAACACATGCATGAGTAGGCTGGCTCACTTTTAAAGATAAATGCATAGCATTGCATATCTTGAACGATGTGTTTTCTGTGAAAATTATTTGGAGATAACCGAGCCGCCTACGTGTTTTTATTTACATGTGACGTGCTAGAGCTCAGCTCGCACGATGTTTGACTTGTGTGATGCATACATTAGTGCTGGAGCGAGAGCTCGCACTAGAGTTTTACATGCATAGGTGCTAGAGTATAACTCGCACCAGATTTCACATGCTTTTTCGTGACATGGTGCTAGAGTCTAACTCGCATCAGATTTTACATGATTTTCATGACACGGTGCTGGAGTCTAACTCGCACCATATTTTTATATATACGATTTTCATGACAGAGTGCTTGAGCTTAGCTCGCACTAGTTTTATTTGAATTACTGATAGTGTTAGAGCACCGCTCGCACTACTTTTCAGAGATCATACGATAAGCCGTGCTTGGAGCATCGGGTAGACTGTGTGTCACCGATTTAATAGGCTCGCACGTGCGTTTTGAGACATGGCATGAGTATAGAGATATTATATGGGTCCACGGAGTACGATGTACCGTGCAAGTAGCATGGAGTACGATGTACCGTGTGGTATCTTCGTGATACGTTGGACTTGTGGCGTTGTTGGACCACCCGTTGTTAGACCACCAGCGTTGTCGATGGGCCCAAGAGGGGTTGCCATGACCGTTGGCAGGGGTTGGCCGGGCAGGGGTTGGCCGTCACGATATGATGCATCAGCATCTTCGGATGCATGGAAATCGGATAAGACCGACGAGATGGAGTGACCCACCTCTCGGGCGGTTCCCGATCATGGTGAGAACCCGCACACTAGGATCCGTGTAGCTGAGGAACTCCCGAGGACAGATATGGCCATAGTCCTGGTTATTGCCGTTATACAATTACTGCCTCGTCTCGCATGTCGACGATTTCGATGATTTAAACTGGGTTTTAAAACTAAATTGCATGATGGTATTTCCATGCTTTTCAACCCATGTGTGAAATGTAAACCGTTTTCATGGTTTTGTGTGAGTCAGGATCACCCGCAGGAGGGGTCGAGTCCTGACTTTACTGTGAAATTTTTAAATAAGAAAGAAATGATTTGAATATACTTGCATGTTGAATTTTCCGTGCAATTGCGTTTTACATAACATCATAACGCATATCATTTGTTTTTAAAATGTGTGGAGAAAGGGTGGTTTATGCATGGCACCACGTTCATGTAGGTAGTATGGTTACCTACTTGTTCGTAGGATTGCCTTACTGAGCTTGATGTGCTCACCCCTTTCATTTTCTCCCACAGATAATCTCCAGTTGAAGTTGCGACGACTCAGTACTGCATTCCGGATATCCGCTGCTGCCCATCAACACAAGGTATATACACTTGTACTTATTGTATCTACATAAGCATAGCACAGTAACATGTTTGTAAGTAACTTTAGGGGATGTATAAATAATATAAACAATTATAAATGACTGGAGAATAAATAAGTTAGATGGTAATTGAATGGTGGGACTGGCATTGACGCACAGCCCAATTATTAGTGGAGTGTTGGTCACGATTCGAGGACAGGTTTCATTTTAAGTAAATAACAAAACGCGAAAAATTTACTCTGATTTTTGGGTAGTTTGGGTCGTGACATATAAAGGTGGTATCAGAGCATAATTGGTCTGATGTGTGTCAGTGTCAGTAATTAGGAAATTACATCCCCGTGTTACTGTGCTTAGTTAGATACAATAGTATATATCGAGATGGGCTTGACCAAGAAATGGTTAAGAATGCAGGAATGCTTAATATGAGTCGCGTTAGATGAGATAGTGCACGAGGCAGAGGTCGTAGAGTTAGACCCGAGTCCGCTAAGTCGTGCTGAGTTTGACTATGAGAAGCATGATGAGATTGAAATAGAGGCTAATGTTGAGCATGCCTCTCAGAGTCCGACAGAGAGATCGGACAATATTGAGACACGCTTCGCGATGTTGGAGCGGAGTGTGGAGATTACTTGAGGAGCTAATTGCTCAGATTATGAATAAGATCAGAGGGCGCAGCGGAGCATTGGTGGAAATCCGCTCGACCCATCTTAAGTGTTAAACATCCAGAGCTGACATGAGAGGTGTTTATGGATTTATTCCGGTGACAGAATTATCCCGGACACTATTTAAAGGAAATTATGGATAAAAGTCAATACTCTGACCCGGAGGATTTGATTTATTGACGAGCATGGAGACTCGATTATATTCTGGGCAGATATTACCTCGACACTATGAACAAGTGACAGTCGAGATGTCTAAAAGTTTATGGAAGGGCTCAGATTTTCAGTTAGAGTTCAATTGGCCCGTGAGATATTACTTATACCGAGGCAGTGCACAGATTTACAGTTGGGTAAATAAGAACATGAATTGCACGCCTCTGAGATTGGGAAAGGTAATGAGGGCTGAAATAGAGACAGAAAGAGAATCGAGAAATGATAAAGATGTTAAAATGGGAAAAATGGCAATTGGTAAAAGGATCTGATTTGATGAGTTATGGGCTAAGATGATTGGTAAGGCCCTAGTGCATCCAATTTTGGCACTGTTGAGGGGCATTGTGATTGGCGGACCCCGACCTGCTACGAAGCAGTGTAGCAGTGTGAGCACTGTAAGTAGTGTGAGATGTGTGGTGGATACCACGGAAGGAAGGTTTATACCTACACGGTATAGATGAAAATGGCCGTTAAGTGTGATAAGACGGACCATTGATTTAGGATTGCACAGAATTGGGCGAGATCGTCCCACAGAAAAGGTAAAGAGACAGAGAAAAATTTCGTTGGTATAGTTGCAACGAAAAGGGAGGACATAACCGAAGAGAAAAAGGAAAGTAGGTTGTTGGACGAAGGTGAAAGGATGTCTTGGACCAGGACACTATTGATGTTTCATGGATGTGGTGTGAGATACCACACTTGTTATGAATAATAAAGTACATATGTTTATTGATCCTGGTGCCACATATTTATTCATACTGCCTTCATTCACATATAAGTGAGTAAAAGGCATGAATGCCTACATCATTGGGCAATACTGATAAATGAGTACCCCAATAGAGGAAGATTAATTAACGGAATATGGATATAGAGATGATAAGTAATAAAAAGGGGTGCAACAGTTGAAAGTGAAGGAGTAAAGGATTGTACTCCCCGGATGAATAAAGACAAGAGTTTCGTCATGATTGATATACGAAGGAGATAATCCCTGAGATATGTTGATTATAAATACAAGATGTATTGGAGTAAGAGTGTGTATGCGAAGTCATTAGGATTAAAGCAATTAGTAGCGAATATAAATTGTGACCACATAGACTGAGATATAACGTAGTTGTGGTTAAGTCTGAAGGTTAATAAAGGTATTTCAAAATACCTCCCCGCCTGAAGACTTGACAGCGTCTAGATATATATATAACCTATAACAGGAAATCGATCATCGTAATAGATAACTTTAGCATTAAGATACCTTTACTAAGACGATAAGAATATTAAAATTCGACAAATCATAAAGGTTATCATAGTGAAAATTTAATAGGAGCCGTTGAGATAAGAAAAGGAAATGACGCAGGTTAGTACCTGAAAACGTAAGCGCTTTTGAAGGATTTTATACGCTTATGCGTAAATAAGTCAAGGATTAGATCGAGTTGTAATCATCATTATCGATGATGTATTGGGTGTAGTTAAAGTCTAGGGCGATTTATAAGCAACAATTGGAAAATTTCTTTTGCAATGGGTTGCTGCAAGTTCTAAAAGGATTTACCTTGTTGACACGTTTAACTAAGAAACGTGGTCTCAGAAAGAGATGATAAATAAGATTATTGTTGTGACGTGAATTTGGCGTGATAAAGTATGAACTGACCACCGTGATTAATTTCACCATACCCAACAGCTCAAGAGGTTCTTAGTGAGTATGAATACCTCGAAATAATGAATGAGCTGTGTATTGATGTATAATGGGAAGATAGTCAATTTTGGAGTCAGACAACTCCTTGATCACGAAATAAACTATCTGACCCATGATTTAAAGTTGACAACAGTATTTGTACCGAGGATATGGTACTATTATGTACATGGTGAGAAATTGTGGATATGCACTGATCATAAAGCCCCGAGTATCTGTTTTCACAGAAAGAGGCGAACATGAGAATACATAATGGGAAAGAGCTTCTGAGAGATTTTGATTATGAAAATTGTACCACCCAGGAAAGGCTGATGCTTTGAGCAGAAAGAGCCTCGGGATGGTATTACATATGATGGTCAGTGAGCGTGAGCTGCTACATGCAGTTGTGAGCCTCAGTATTGATGTGATCCCTTCTGATGATGACAGTGATTGTGTGACAGCTAGCCTGATGATTAGAACAGGATGAGAGTGCCCAGATTTACCAGGCTTAGCGTGATGATCGGCATGATGTCGATAGTTTGGGTCAGATTCAGAAGGGTACAGTGACAGAGATCACAGAGAGTGTGATGATGAATTACAGAGAGGTTCTGAGACAGTATAAGTGCTCCCTAGGACCACAGTGGATAAGATAGTAATATTGACAGAAGCTCACTCTTCGGGATATACAGTGCATATGAAAGGTAATAAAAATATATTAAAATCTCAAAAAGGGTATTGGTGGTCAGATGTAAAAAGAGACATAGTAGAGATTGTGGAAAAGTGCCTAGTGTGTCAGCAGAATAAGGTAGAGTATTAAAAGTCTGCAGAGTTATTGCAGCACCTACCTATATCGACACGGCACGAAAAAAATGAGAGCAAGTCTCCATGAATTTTATGATGGGTTACGGAGAACCCAGGTGAATTACGAGACTAGTTGGATGATAACCGATAGAATGACTAAGTCCACCCACCTTCTGGTTATGAACTCCCCAGATACTCAGAGTGTGTATGAGGATTTATGTATAAGGAAGATTGTGGAACATTAAGTAGCGTTCCAGTGAGCATGATATTATATAGGGATTCCCGCTTCACTTCCTACTTCGGAGGATATTTTCAGGAAGCTATGGGAACCCGACTGAGTATTAAGCACAGCTTTCCATCCTCAGACAAATGGTCAGTCAGAGAGGACTGTACAAGTTCTGGAGGACCCGATGAAAGCGTGTGCTATTGATTTTATAAGCTCCTGGAATGATCAGTTGATTTCTAATTGAAGTTGTCAATAACGACAGTTGGCAGTTGAGTATCGGGATAACAAGATATGAGACAGTGTATGGCTGTAGGGGTTGTTCCCCAAATCGGATAAGAAAAAGTGGGTGACAAGTAGAATTATTTTTGACTATGGGTAATAAGTCTCTGAGGATGGTTAGTTAAGGTTGAGAGATTAAGAACACCTCAGAGCAGATAGACAAGTATTGGAATTTACCCTTGGTGAATTAGTATGGTTGAAAGCTACTCGTCCTAAGAGAGTAAGGACATAGCGAGCTTTTGGAAGAAGTAAATTGAGTTGCGCTGGATCGAATCTTTGAGAGATTGGACAAGAGGGAGATAAGACCTGTAGGTTGTTGTTAATCACTTGAATTAACAGGCACCCACAATGTGTCCCACTTTTGATACTTCAGCAATACTATCCAGATCCAGCAGAGGTGACAGGATATGAACTCCAAAAGTTCAATTTAAGGAATATACAAGTATATTGAAGAAGTTGATTCGGACATTAGACAGGAAAGAGAAAGTATTGGGGTTTAAGATAATCTCCCTAATTAAAGTCCTTTGGTAGTAATGCACTCCGGAGAAGGTCACATAAGAATTTAAGAGTATGATACGATCGATGTACCCGGAGTTGTATATGGACACATATGAATTGGTCTTAATTTGGAGGACCAAATTTCCTTAAGTGGGGGAGAATTGTAAGACCCGAATTTAATTAAAATACGGAAATTAAATAAGAAATGATGGGGGAAGTATGAAGGAAGTCGGGTTAAATTAATCCCGAACACGTGTAAGGGCAAAACGGTCAAAAGACCGAAAGCCGAAGTAAATTCAATAAGGAAATTTAATTAAAAATATGGATTCAAGAAATCTTGGTCAATAAAAGTGAAATAAATTTATTTCGGGTTATATTGATCAAGATATTAAATTATTGGAATTAATCGGGATTAATTGAAATTTTTAGTACGGAAAAATAATCCCGAAAATAATCGAAAAATATACTGAAAAGTCACCCGGGACAATATCCCGAAAATACGGGGAAATTATACCCGGAAAAAGAGGCTAAAATATAATAAATAAATTAAATAAAATAAAATAAATTAATTTAGAATTAAATAATAATTTTTGTAGATATTTGGGTATTTTAATGTATTTTAATGAATAGTGAAATAATAATAATAAATAAAATAGATTAAAGAAATCTGAAAAAAAAAAAAGAAACGAAACAGAAGACAGAAACGCGAAGGAAACGAAAAAGAAACGAAGCCGGAAAGGGGGAGAAGGCCGGTGAGCCGTCCGGCGGCCAACGGCCCGGCCAAGGGCCGAAAAAGAAAGAGGGGAGGCCGGTGATCTCAATGGCACCGACGGTGCAGCCTACCGACGCCGGAGGAAGCCGATCGGAGGAGAGAAAGGCCGCGGGAAAGAGAAGGCCACCGGCGGCGAACGGCGGCGATCCGACCGGAACCAAGGCCCGATTTGGAGAGCCCAGTCGACGGCGGTGCTTTTGGCACCGGTGGCAGCCGACGAGACGGCCGGAATCGGCGGCGACGGCCAAGAGGGGAAAACGGGTCCGATGGCTGAGAGGGAGAAGTGCCGGACCGGCGGCGTTTCGACGAGCTTGACCCAAGCCGAGGCCAGATTCGTGATGCGGACGACCCAGCGGAGCGTTTGGCGGTGGAAGCCGACGGAGAACCGGTCGGTAAGGTGGCGAACCGACGGTGAACCGGTCGAACCGAAGAAAACCGGCGGTCTGAACCGGTCCGAACCGGACTGAACCGGTTCAGCCAAAAAGAGGAGAAAAAAAGGGAGAAAAAAAAGGGAAAAAGAAAGAGGAAAAATCGGGGAAAAATTCCAGCGATGCAATCGAGCTTCGGGTAAGTCGATAAGCGGTCAAATTGACCCGATTTAAATTTGGATTATTTTATTTAATTAAATTTCAACCGAAAAGTTTACCCGAAAATGTAATTAATTGTGTAGCTCGACGATTGGCATCCACCGAGGGCTCGAGACAGCCTCGAAGTTCGTACTAGCATGGAATCTCGGGTAAGTGACCCCTATTTACGACAATTACCTCGTTATGCGTGATATTGATTTAAATTCCGCATAAATTGAATCAATTTATGGAAATTTAGATTAATTGTCGTAAATATTAAATTTAGCCATTCGAGAATTAGAACGAGGCTCGATAAATTATTGGTGGGCCCAGTGAGCCCAATAGGCTTCGATAAAGTGGGAATTTAGTGAAAACGGGCTTAAGGCCGATTAAGGCCCATTAAGGTACAATCGGGCCCAATAGGGGTAAATGGGCCCAGCGATTTAAATTAAGCCCAGAAAAGATTAAGTACAATTAAATTATATGTTATCTGACCTGAGGAATATTAATACGCAGTTCCGGGCATTGGATTGGAAACATATCGGACTGCGCGACGGGACTACATTGGAAAAGAAAAGGTCAGACTCGACAGGAAAATAAGGTAAGGGAATTCTGCGGACTGCTAGAGGTAACTTTACGCAATTTTAAATTCATATGCAGTCCTTTAAAATTTATCTGAAGGGTCTAGAGGTCGAATAATAATTTTAGTGCCCCGAATGGGCAAATTACTAAAATACCCTTGTTAAGGGTAAAATCTAAAAATTTAGGAAAAATTGGGAGGAGCAAGAACAAGAGGTTCCTGCTCATTCTGGAGGTATTTTAACACATGCATGAGTAGGCTGGCTCACTTTTAAAGATAAATGCATAGCATTGCATATCTTGAACGATGTGTTTTCTGTGAAAATTATTTGGAGATAACCGAGCCGCCTACGTGTTTTTATTTACATGTGACGTGCTAGAGCTCAGCTCGCACGATGTTTGACTTGTGTGATGCATACATTAGTGCTGGAGCGAGAGCTCGCACTAGAGTTTTACATGCATAGGTGCTAGAGTATAACTCGCACCAGATTTCACATGCTTTTTCGTGACATGGTGCTAGAGTCTAACTCGCATCAGATTTTACATGATTTTCATGACATGGTGCTGGAGTCTAACTCGCACCATATTTTTATATATACGATTTTCATGACAGAGTGCTTGAGCTTAGCTCGCACTAGTTTTATTTGAATTACTGATAGTGTTAGAGCACCGCTCGCACTACTTTTCAGAGATCATACGATAAGCCATGTTTGGAGCATCGGGTAGACTGTGTGTCACCGATTTAATAGGCTCGCACGTGCGTTTTGAGACATGGCATGAGTATAGAGATATTATATGGGTCCACGGAGTACGATGTACCGTGCAAGTAGCATGGAGTACGATGTACCGTGTGGTATCTTCGTGATACGTTGGACTTGTGGAGTTGTTGGACCACCCGTTGTTAGACCACCAGCGTTGTCGATGGGCCCAAAAGGGGTTGCCATGGCCGTTGGCAGGGGTTGGCCGGGCAGGGGTTGGCCGTCACGATATGATGCATCAGCATCTTCGGATGCATGGAAATCGGATAAGACCGACGAGATGGAGTGACCCACCTCTCGGGCGGTTCCCGATCATGGTGAGAACCCGCACACTAGGATCCGTGTAGCTGAGGAACTCCCGAGGACAGATATGGCCATAGTCCTGGTTATTGCCGTTATACAATTACTGCCTCGTCTCGCATGTCGACGATTTCGATGATTTAAACTGGGTTTTAAAACTAAATTGCATGATGGTATTTCCATGCTTTTCAACCCATGTGTGAAATGTAAACCGTTTTCATGGTTTTGTGTGAGTCAGGATCACCCGCAGGAGGGGTCGAGTCCTGACTTTACTGTGAAATTTTTAAATAAGAAAGAAATGATTTGAATATACTTGCATGTTGAATTTTCCGTGCAATTGCGTTTTACATAACATCATAACGCATATCATTTGTTTTTAAAATGTGTGGAGAAAGGGTGGTTTATGCATGGCACCACGTTCATGTAGGTAGTATGGTTACCTACTTGTTCGTAGGATTGCCTTACTGAGCTTGATGTGCTCACCCCTTTCATTTTCTCCCACAGATAATCTCCAGTTGAAGTTGCGACGACTCAGTACTGCATTCCGGATATCCGCTGCTGCCCATCAACACAAGGTATATACACTTGTACTTATTGTATCTACATAAGCATAGCACAGTAACATGTTTGTAAGTAACTTTAGGGGATGTATAAATAATATAAACAATTATAAATGACTGGAGAATAAATAAGTTAGATGGTAATTGAATGGTGGGACTGGCATTGACGCACAGCCCAATTATTAGTGGAGTGTTGGTCACGATTCGAGGACAGGTTTCATTTTAAGTAAATAACAAAACGCGAAAAATTTACTCTGATTTTTAGGTAGTTTGGGTCGTGACAAAATGTGCTTGAATGGTGTATTGCAATTCCTCCCCGTTCCGTAGCCGAATGGGACACGATGGCTACGACATTCTGCTGGGCGTCCTACCGCACTACCGGGATCTGACGCTGCTTCTTGTCTTGGGTTGTCAGGAAGTCAGCTTCCTTTCTCCAATCAAGCTATACTATTCCTTTTCCACCGAAGTGAATGCGTCCAGGAAGTGATCTGCGAGTTAAGATCGGCACAGTATAATCAAGGTTAATTTTTCATGTCACTTTGACTATAAATTATATTATATGTGCACTAAATTAGAATGAATTTGAAAATTTTTTAACTATTATTAAAAAAAAATATTATTTTTATGTATTTTGTGAATAAATTCAATCATTTTATCAATAATTTATTTTTTAAATTATTATTTGATTTATTTATTTCATTGAATTAAAGGAATAATCCAAGCATTGACTTTATTTTAAAAAACAAAATATTTTAACATTACCCTAATAAAATACTTTTTTCCCCTATTCCCTTTCCCTCCCAAAAAACCGTTCTCAAAAACTATCAAACTCTTCATCTTCTTAGTCTCGGCTTAACCCTCTTTCACACTGTACATTGGAGCTCCTGCTTAGCCAACCTTTGAATTCCATTTTCTTAGTCAAGGTGCATGTATATATTGTCCTGATTATTACTATTTTTGCAATCCTTTTATCTTTCATGGGTTTTCTCTTTGTTCGATTCTATGATTTAGTTGCTCTGTTTTTTTATCATGATGCTATCTCTTTTCGTAATGACTTTTTTCTTATGAGTTTTATGTTCTTATGCATAGAATCTTCACGAATGTCTCTGAAAATATTTGTATTGTTTTATTGCTATGTTTTGTCTCTTGTTTCTTGTCTATTGTTTCTTTGTTCTATTCTGTCCAGTATATGTGTTTGTCTATACCGTGTAGCTGTTGTTGGCTGTATGTTTTACTTGTGGTTTAGGGATTAAGTATCTTTTGTTGGTTGTAGTTTTCACGTAATTGTATCTCAAATGAAGTCATAAAGTAAAGAAATTCTAGGATCACCACAAACTAATCAACTTTCACTACTAGGAAAAGCAGCCGCAAAATATAAATTTATCATTGTTAAATTTTTATTATAACGATTTTTAATCATTGTCAAAAAATATTTGTTACAATAATTATTTCACGTTGTTAATTAAATTTTGCTTTGGTAACAATAATCTTATATTTTGCTAATTCAATTTCTCTTTCTTCATCACGTTCTTCCATTTCTATCAATTTTTCTAATAATAATTTTTTTTGGAGCATTATTTGACAATGATTTCTTCATTGCAATTAATTGTTAATCCAAGCTCTTTCCCCATTTCCCAAGTATCAATTACCACTTCATGTAACCTGTTTTTTCTCTCGAAATCTCCATCTGATTATAATCCAACATATCCACCCCTACTTCCATTTCCTTTTCTTTAAACACTCACCGTCCTTCACAGATAATTTTATCGAAACTAACCCCTTCTCAACTTTTAATTATCACCCTTCCATCATATATATTGTCTACTGTGTCAGAATATGTTTTGAGATTGCAACTTTTTTCTGGACATGCTCGACCATCGTCTAACTCTTGAACCCACTCTTCAGTTGAGTTGTTCACAGCTACCGTCCTTCACAGACTATTCTTCAGTAACATTTTATAAAAATGTTAGAAAAGTAAACATTACATTAAATTATAATTTTGCTTTGAATATCATTTCATTAAATTGACAAGGTAATTATGTTTCATGTTTAAATTATTTTAGGAACAGCCTATTAACATGGATAAAAGTTGGATGATGGAGTCCAAATATTCTAACAAGTATGTTTTGGGAGTTTCAACTTTCATGAAATCTGTACGCCTCAATATGGGAGAACAATGTAAAATTTGTTGTCCTTGTCGAGATTGCTTAAATTATTTTACTAGAACTCAAGATGAGGTACAAGATCATTTGCTTTTAAAAGGTATATCAGAAAGTTACACCAATTAGATTTATCATGGTGAGCAATCTGATTTCACAATGCCTACTTTTGGAAATATAGCTAATGCTAATTCCTATGAAAGAACGATAGATAGTGATAAACTATTGGAGGACGGAGTGCATGATCTATTAGAAGATGTTTTCCCTGGAGTGGATGAAGATGATCTTAATTTTAATTCTAATTTGGGTGAGGAAGAAGTTGAAAAATTCAACAACCTTTTGAATGAGGCACAAAATGGGTTATTGCCTGAATACAGTAATATGTCTAGGTTGTCCTTTATTGTAAAATTGTTGCACATAAAGGTGTATTGTCAAATGAGCAACAAGGCAGTAAATATGATATTAGGATTGTTGAGGGAGGCTTTCTCCACAAGTACAATTCCTTCATCATATTATGAGGCAACAAGAACCTTGAGAGACTTAGGACTTAGCTATGTGCCAATTCATGTTTGTAAATATGATTGTGCTCTATTCTGGGGGGAATTTAAAAATAGACAAAGCTGTCCTACATGTGGGACATTAAGGTGGAAGGTTGTTGAGAAGAAAATTCCATGGAAAGTCTTGCGTTATTTTCCTATAAAATCAAGACTCCAAAGATTGTTTATGTCTAAGAAAACAGCAAAAGATATGCGGTGGCATGAAGAAAAACGTGTTGATGATGATACACTAAGACATCCAGCAGATGGGGATGCTTGGAAAGATTTTAACAAGGAAAATGATTGGTTTACAGATGATCCACGTAATGTTAGACTTGGCCTGGCAACTGATGGTTTTAACCCTTTTAGGATAATGAGCTCTACCTATAGCATGTGGCCCATTGTGATCATGCCATATAATCTTCCACCTTGGAAATGTATGAAGGAGCCTTTCTTGATGATGTCATTACTTATTCCTAGATGAAACTCTCAAGGAAAAGATATTGATATCTATTTGAGACCATTGATAGATGAGTTGAAAGATCTATGGGAAAGTGGGGTTCAAACTTATGATGCTTACAAGAAGGAATATTTTCAAATGCATGCTGCAGTTCTATGGACTATAAATGACTTTCCCGCTTATGGGGATTTATCAGGTTGGAGTACAAAAGGATACTTTGCATGTCCTATTTGTAACAATGATGCTCCTTCATGAAAGTTAAGAAATAAAATATGTTATATGTATCACCTGTCACGACCCAAATTACCTAAAAATCCCTACAAATTTTTTTCGTTTTTTCTATACTCCTTACCCATCGTGAACAGTTCCACTACTAACAGTTGGGCTATGATTCGGTGTTAGTCACCTCTTCCCTATTTATCATTCAATTTTCATAATTTATTTACATATCAATTTATTTAAACTAAATACATCCCCAATATTACATCATATACAGTACTGTGCATCTATATGTTCAGATACGAAATTATATAAATGTGTATACCTGGTCTTAATAAGAAGCAGCGGATAACCGAATTGCTAAGCTATTGTCGCTCTCTTCTACTGAGTGTACCCTGTGGGGTGGAAAATGAAAGGGTGAGCGAAACGTGCTCAGTAAGGCAATAATATAAGCAGGTAGATAACTATACTATCTACGTGCTGATAATAGTATGATATAAAAATCGTTTATATTTGGAGCATGAGATATGACTAAAACGATGCCATATGAATGTATATCGTATAGAAGAAATCATGAAGTTGCATATAAAATCAACATGGAAATTCCTCATGTATGACATCTCATGCTCCTCACATCAAAATCTATTAGTTTCATCGTAAATCCTTCACCTTAAAAACTTATTTGTTTAAATCAAAACTCATCACATCAAGGCTAAACCCATCACTCGGGAATACCTTGATTCATAAAATCAGATCTCTTTTTAAAAGCATAAATCGGGACTACCCCTCCATCGGGTTTGTCCTGGTCTATCTAGACCGTATGATATCACGTGAGGCATGTAGGTTACTGTATGAAAAACGAGGACTATGGCCATACTATGTCCCTGTGATCCCAGGCACACGGATCCCGGCGTGCGGGGCATCACAACTGCAACGGGAGGTGGGGTCAAGTCCTACCCGCCAGAATATCGAGTAACATCATAGTCATCATGACTGCACGGTACAGCGTACTCCGTGTGACATACACGGTACATCGTACTCCGTGAACCCATATCATAGTCTGGGGGTGCCTGCCATAGGTCTTAGCCAGCCCAATACTATGTCGATAACCAACCCATGTCTCAAAGTTTACGTGCGAGTATCTCAACTCTCTGCGACACACAGTCTACAAGAGGCTTCCGCACGACTATATGCATGTCAACTCGCGTCTAGTGTGAGCGAAGCTCCAACACCACGCTATGCATATCATGATATCTAAAATCGCGTGCGAGCGAAGCTTCAGCACGGTGTTATGCACACACAAATTTCTCGTACGAGCAATGTTCCAGTACGGCTTTTCATGAAAATAATTCGGTAAACTTGAGTGCGAGTAAGACTCTAACACTCCTTTTTACTTGTATAAATACGATAAGTGGCTAAGTCTTTGCAAAACATCTTTTAAAAATAGTAACCGGTACAAACCGGTACCCTTTCGTATAATTCAATAAAGCAATAGCCAACCTATGTTCGTATTTGCTTAAATCACAGCAGTCTATTCATATAAAGCATTAAAATCATGAAATTCATGCAATTTCATAGCCTTACTACCCTTTTTGAAATTTTCCTAACTGGGGGCAAAATGGTCATTTTTCACTATTTCCATATTTTTATCGTAAAAATTATTATTCTGTTTTTGGGTAGCCTAATGAATTTAAGGTACTATAAATACCCTCAAAATTACGTACAGCTACCTCTAAGTGCTCATAAAATTCCCTTACCTGGAATCGCGCGTAGACTTAGCTTATCTCGAAGCTACCGAACCTCTCGGTCCAAGTGCGCGCCAAACAAAGATACGTCACTGTATATAACCACGTAATCGAGGTTAATTCACTTATCTCGATCAGTATATCGCATCTACTGACCAACTTTAAAGTATTGGGCCCTATTTACCCTATTTGGTCTCGGCCCATTTCAGCCCTTTTATATTTATTAATTCCCTTCTTCGGGTATACCGGGCTTATGCGGTTTACTAATAATTATCGGGCTTCGATCCAAGTTCATTGGATAGCCCGTATACCATTTACGGCAATTTATTGCAATTACGAATTAATATTCCTTCCTATGTGAAATTAATCCGTAATTCCGTAAAATACTTAAAAATCGATATTTAAAGAAATCTTAATGCCGAATTTAAATCGTACTTACCCGATACGATGCGGGGTACGAAGATCAGAGCTCGATCGGCTCTCGTTCGGTCTCCGTCGTAAAACTGCATAATTAGGTAAATCCGGATTATTTTCCATTAAAATAATATTAAATTAAATTCCGGAATTCACCCGTAGGTCAATATCGACCCTCGGTCAACTTACCCGAACCTCGAGTCGTCCCCCGAAAATTTTCTTTCTCTTTTTCCCTTCTTTTCCTTTCTTTTCTTTCCTTTTCTTTCCCCTTTTCCTTCCTTTTCCTTCCCTTTCCTTCCCTTTCCTTCCAGCAAAACGGCACCGTTTTTGATCTCCTCACTGCCTCTTGCCGTCGCCGGCGGTTCCGACGGTCTTACCGGCCAAGACCGGTACCAAAATGACCGGCTTCCTCCCTTGAACACACTGGTACCCTTCTTTCCGGCCCAGGTGCGGTGGTTCACCGGCGATCACCTCTTCTCTCCCTCGGATTTTCGGAGCACGGATCGGGCTCCTCCGGCCACCTCGCGGCTCGGTTCTGGTGCCTATGGGTTCGCCGGACTCTGCTCTTGCTCCTGAAAGCTTCGTCGGACGTCGAACGGTCGCCGGTGGTCGAGATCGACAGTGGGTTTCTCACGGGTGTGAAACGGGTTTCGGTTTCTCCTTTCGGTTTTCGATTCAGTTCACTTTTTTTTTTATTATTATTATTTAACTATTCATTTTATTATTAAATTAATCATTAAAATAGTCTAAAAATTCTGAAAATATCTACAAAAATTCTATTTTATTCCACCAATTTAATTTAACTAAATTAAATTAAATTTATTTAGTTTTTAAATTATTTTTCCGGTATAATTCCTCCGTATTTTCGGGATATCGTCCCGGTGACTTTTCGGTATTTCTAAAAATTTCGGATCTCGATCAATTTGACTCGAAATTGAATAATTCCTCATTATTGATCAAGATATCCTAATTCCTTATTTTTAATTAAATTTTCTTATCGAATTTATCCCGGCTTTCGGTCTTTTGACCGTTTTTGCCCTTACACGTGTTCGGGATTAATTTAACCCGACTTCCCTTCACAAATACTCACTCATTTCGTATTTTAAATCCTTATTTTTAGTCCGAGTCTCATTCCTTTAAATTTGTGAATATTTTTCTACCTCGTAAAATTTACGATTAAATTTCGGGTCTTACAAATCTCCCCCACTTAAGAAATTTGGTCCTCCAAATTAGAACCAAGTCAGATGAGTCCATATACAACTCCGGGTACATTAATCGTATCATACTCTTAAAGTCTTATGTGACCTTCTCCGGAGTGTATTACTACCAAAAGAACTTTAATTAGGGAGATTATCTTAATCCTCAATACTTTCTCTTTCCTGTTTAATGCCCGAATCAACTTCTTCAATATACTCATATTTTCCTTAAACTGAACTTTTGGAGTTCATATTCGATCATCTATGCTGGATCTGGATAGTATTGTCGAAGAATCAAAATCTGAGACACATTGTGGGTGCCCGTTACTTCAGGTGATAACACCAATCTACAGGTCTTATCTCCCACTTGTCTAATCTCTCAAAATCTTCAATCCAGCGCAACTCAATTTACCTTCTTCCAAAAGTTCGCTATGTCCTTATTCTCTTAGGACAAGTAACTTTCAACCATACTAATTCACCAAGGGTGAATTCCAATACTTGTCTATCTGCTCTGAGGTGTTCTTAATCTCTCATCCTTAACTAAACATTCTCAAAGACTTATTATCCAAGGTTAAAAGTAATTCTATTCTGTCACCCACTTTTCTTATCCAATTTGGGGAAACAACCCCTACAGCTATATTCTGCCTCATATCTTGTTATCCCGACACTCGACTGCCAACTGTCGTTATTGGCGACTTTAATTAGAAATCACTGATCATTCCAGGAGCTTGTAAAATCAATGGCACACGCTTTCATCGGATCCTCCAGAACTTGTACAGTCCTCTCTGACTGACCATCTGTCTGAGGATGGAAAGCTGTGCTAATACTCAGTCGGGTTCCCATAGCTTCCTAAAAATATTCTCTGAAGTAGAAAGTGAAGCGGGGATCCCTATATGATATCATGCTCACTGGAACGCTACTTAATGTTCCACAATCTTACTTACCCATAAATCCCCATATACACTCTGAGTATTTAGGGATTTCATAACTAGAAGGTGGGTGGACTTAGTCAACTTAACGACTATCATCCAAATAGTCTCCTGATTTACCTGGGTCCTCTGTAACCCATCATAAAATTCATGGAGACTTGTTCCCATTTTCGTGCCATGTCGATATAGGTAGGTGCTGCAATAACTCTGCAGACTTTTAATACTCTACCTTACTCTGCTGACACACTAGGCACTTTTTTTTACAAGCTCCACCAATATCTCTTTCCACATCTGACCACCCATACCATTTTTGCGATTTCGATATATTTCTTTACTTTCCGTATGCACTGTGTATCCCGAAGAGTGAGCTTCTGGCAATATTACTATCTTATCAACTGTGGTCCTGGGGAGCACTCATACTGTCTCGGAATCCTCAGTAACTCATCATCACCCACTGTGAACTCTATCACTGTACCCTTCTGAATCTGACCCACACTATCGACATCATGCCGATCATCACGCTAAGCCTGGCAAATCCGGGCACTCTCATCCTGTTCTAATCATCAGGCTAACTGTCACACGATCACTGTCATCATCAGAAGGGATCACATCTATACTGAGGCTCACAACTGCATCTCGCAGCTCACACTCCCTGACCATCATATGTGGTACCATCCCGAGGCTCTTTCTGCTCAAGGCATCAGTCATCACATTAGCCTTTCCTGGGAGGTACAATTTTCATAAATCAAAATCTCTCAGAAGCTCTAACCCAATATGTATTTTCATATTCGCCCCTTTCTGTGAAAACAGATACTCGGGCTTTATGATCAGTGCATATCCATAATTTCTCACTATGTACATAATAGTACCATATCCTCGGTACAAATACTACCGTTGCCAACTTAAAATCATGGGTCAGATAGTTTATTTAATGATCAAAGAGTTGTTTGTCTCCAAAATTGACTATCTTCCCATTATACATCAATACACAGCTCCATCATAATTTCGAGGTATCTATACTCACTGGGAACCTCTTGAGCTGTTGGGTATGGCGAAATTAATCAAGGTGGTCAGTTCATACTTCACTACACCAAAATCCATGTCACATCTATCATCTTTTTTATCATCTTATTCAAGACCACGTTTCTTAGTTAAACGTGTCAACAAGGTATATCCTCTTAGAACTCGCAGCAATCCATCTGTAAAAATCATCTTCCCATTATTGCTTATAAATCGCCCTAGACTTTAACTACACCCAACATATCATCGATAATGATGATTACAAGTCGATCTAATCCTTGACTTATTTACGCATAAGCGTATAAGATCCTTCTCAACTGCTTACGTTTTCAGGTACTAACCTGCGCCATTTCCTTTTCTTATCTTAACGGCTCCTATTAAATTTTACTATGTTAACCTTTATAATTTGTCGAATTTTAATATTCTTATCATCTTATTAAAGGTATCCTAATGCTAAAAGTATTTATTACGGCAACCGGTTTCACGTAATAAGTTATATGTATATTTTTAGACGCTGTCAAGTCTTCAGGCGGGGAGGTATTTTGAAATACCTTTATTAACCCTTAGACTTAACCACAACTACTGGTTATGGTTATACCCATCTTTGTCCTTGGTTATAATTTGTATTCGCTACTAATTGCTTCAATCCTAACTACTTCGCATATCATAGAGATGTTATTACCTAGCATACGTCTCTTACTCCAATACATCTTGTATTTGGGATCAACATATCTCAAAGATCATCTCCTTCGTATATCAATCATGATAAAACTCTTTCATTATTGATTTCGTGAGTACAATCCTTTACTCCTTTAATTTCAACAGTTGCACCCCTTTTTATTACTTGTCAACACTTACAATATGTTTTTCAGTGATGTTTTCACCCCTATTTTCAACTTAAAATTCTCTATATCCATACTCCGTTAACTAATCCTCCTCTATTGGGGTACTCATTTATCAGTATTATACCCAACGATGTAGGCATTCATGCCCTTTTACTCACTTATATGTGAATGAAGGCGGTATGAATAAATATGTGGCACCAGGATCACTGAACATATGTACTTCATTATTCTTAACAAGTGTGGTATCTTACACCACATCCATGAAACATCAATAGTGTCCTGGTCCAAGACATCCTCTCGCCTTCGTCCAACAACCTACTTTCCTTTTTTTTTCTTTTCGGCTATGGCCTCCTTTTTCGTTGCAACTGTACCAACGAAGTTTTTCTCTATCTCTTTACTTTCCTGTGGGGCAATCTCGCTCAACTCTGAGCAATCAAAAATCAATGGTCCGTCTTACCACACTTATCGGCCATTTTCATCAATACAGTGTAGGTATAGACCCTCCTTCCGTGGTATCCACCACTCATCTCCCACTGCTTACAGTGCTTACACTGCTACACTGCTATACTGCTTATCTTGCTTACCCTGCTACATTGCCACACTACTCTGTAGCAAGTCAGAGACCTCAAATCACAATACCCCTCAAGAGTGCCAAAATCGGTTGCACTGGGGTCTTACCAATTATCTTACTCCATGACTCGTCAAATCTAATCTCTTACCAACTGGTCTCTTTCCCGCTCTGACATCTTCGTCATTTCTCGATTCTCTTCTGTCTCTATTTCGGCCCTCACTAGCTTTCCCAATCTCAGAGGCGTGCAATTCATGTTCTTATTTACCCAACTGCAAATCTACGCACTGCCTCGGCATAGGTAATATTTCACGGGCCAATCGGACTCTAATTGAAAATTCGAGTCCTTACATGAACTTTTAGGTTTTTTTGACTCTCACTGTCCATAATATCGGGTTCATACTTGCCCAGGGATGTATTTGAGATTCGTACTCATCAATCAACCCATGACTATGGGCAGTGTAAGAAACTCTATCTGTAATTTTCCTTATACAGTGTCCGAGATATTCTGTCACCGGAATACATCCAGAATATTTCTCATCTTAGCTCTGTATATTTAACTCTTAAGATGGGTCGAGCGGACTTCCATCAATGCTCCGCCTCGCCCTCCAACATAAATGTATTTTAAAAGTCACTTCTTTAGTCGACATACACCGAAAGAATTCATACATCTCTGCAATCTCATTCACCCAGTCCTCAACAAGTATTGGTTTCTTTACTTCGCTATATACCAGAAGTATGAAAATCTCTTTAGTCTGAGGCATCTGTTTAGGCTTTTCTCTGCCTATCCTCAACTATCTGCAATAGACTGTGTAAACAAGTCTGAAATATCTTCTACTATGTGACGGCCAACCCCTGCCCGGCCAACCCCTGCCATCGGCCATGGCTACCCCTCATGGGCCCACACACAACGATGGTGGTCTAACAACGGGTGGTCCAACAACGCCACAAGTCCAACGTATTGTCCGTTTTGGGCCTCAGCCCTCACGGCTTTGTCTCATAAGGGGAACTCCCCTCAGAACGCGTCCTCTGATCTCATACATAATCTGAGCAATTTGCTCCTCACAATAATCTCCACACTCCGCTCCAACATCGCGAAGCGCGTCTCAATACTGTCCGATCTCTCTGTCGGACTCTGTGGGGCATGCTCAACATCAGCCTCCACGTCATTCTCATCTTGAGTCTCATGTGACAACTCATTCAACTCTCAGGTCGATCTCTATGGCCTCTAGTATGTGTACTCGCCACTCTACCATAGTGGCTATCAGTTATAACAACTATATTCTTGCAATCGAAGCTAAATTCTTAGCTGCGGTTCCATCTTGATATACACAATTGTATCTAAACAATGCACAGTACATGGGGATGTAAATTTACTTAACCACTAACACCGACTCATATCAGGCCAACTTAAGCTCTGATACCATCTTTTCTGTCACGACCCAAATTACCTAAAAATCCCTACAAATTTTTTTCATTTTTTCTATACTCCTTACCCGTCGTGAACAGTTCCACTACTAACAGTTGGGCTATGATTCGGTGTTAGTCACCTCTTCCCTATTTATCATTCAATTTTCATAATTTATTTACATATCAATTTATTTAAACTAAATACATCCCCAATATTACATCATATACAGTACTGTGCATCTATATGTTCAGATACGAAATTATATAAATGTGTATACCTGGTCTTAATAAGAAGCAGCGGATAACCGAATTGCTAAGCTATTGTCGCTCTCTTCTACTGAGTGTACCCTGTGGGGTGGAAAATGAAAGGGTGAGCGAAACGTGCTCAGTAAGGCAATAATATAAGCAGGTAGATAACTATACTATCTACGTGCTGATAATAGTATGATATAAAAATCGTTTATATTTGGAACATGAGATATGACTAAAACGATGCCATATGAATGTATATCGTATAGAAGAAATCATGAAGTTGCATATAAAATCAACATGGAAATTCCTCATGTATGACATCTCATGCTCGTCACATCAAAATCTATTAGTTTCATCGTAAATCCTTCACCTTAAAAACTTATTTGTTTAAATCAAAACTCATCACATCAAGGCTAAACCCATCACTCGGGAATACCTTGATTCATAAAATCAGATCTCTTTTTAAAAGCATAAATCGGGACTACCCCTCCATCGGGTTTGTCCTGGTCTATCTAGACCGTATGATATCACGTGAGGCATGTAGGTTACTGTATGAAAAACGAGGACTATGGCCATACTATGTCCCTGTGATCCCAGTCACACGGATCCCGACGTGCGGGGCATCACAACTGCAACGGGAAGTGGGGTCAAGTCCTACCCGCCAGAATATCGAGTAACATCGTAGTCATCATGACTGCACGGTACAGCGTACTCCGTGTGACATACACGGTACATCGTACTCCGTGAACCCATATCATAGTCTGGGGGTGCCTGCCATAGGTCTTAGCCAGCCCAATACTATGTCGATAACCAACCCATGTCTCAAAGTTTACGTGCGAGTATCTCAACTCTCTGCGACGCACAGTCTACAAGAGGCTTCCGCACGACTATATGCATGTCAACTCGCGTCTAGTGTGAGCGAAGCTCCAACACCACGCTATGCATATCATGATATCTAAAATCGCGTGCGAGCGAAGCTTCAGCACGGTGTTATGCACACACAAATTTCTCGTACGAGCAATGCTCCAGTACGGCTTTTCATGAAAATAATTCGGTAAACTTGAGTGCGAGTAAGACTCTAACACTCCTTTTTACTTGTATAAATACGATAAGTGGCTAAGTCTTTGCAAAACATCTTTTAAAAATAGTAACCGGTACAAACCGGTACCCTTTCGTATAATTCAATAAAGCAATAGCCAACCTATGTTCGTATTTGCTTAAATCACAGCAGTCTATTCATATAAAGCATTAAAATCATGAAATTCATGCAATTTCATAGCCTTACTACCCTTTTTGAAATTTTCCTAACTGGGGGCAAAATGGTCATTTTTCACTATTTCCATATTTTTATCGTAAAAATTATTATTCTGTTTTTGGGTAGCCTAATGAATTTAAGGTACTGTAAATACCCTCAAAATTACGTACAGCTACCTCTAAGTGCTCATAAAATTCCCTTACCTGGAATCGCGCGTAGACTTAGCTTATCTCAAAGCTACCGAACCTCTCGGTCCAAGTGCGCGCCAAACAAAGATACGTCACTGCATATAACCACGTAATCGAGGTTAATTCACTTATCTCGATCAGTATATCGCATCTACTGACCAACTTTAAAGTATTGGGCCCTATTTACCCTATTTGGTCTCGGCCCATTTCAGCCCTTTTATATTTATTAATTCCCTTCTTCGGGTATACCGGGCTTATGCGATTTACTAATAATTATCGGGCTTCGATCCAAGTTCATTGGATAGCCCGTATACCATTTACGGCAATTTATTGCAATTACGAATTAATATTCCTTCCTATGTGAAATTAATCCGTAATTCCATAAAATACTTAAAAATCGATATTTAAAGAAATCTTAATGCCGAATTTAAATCGTACTTACCCGATACGATGCGGGGTACGAAGATCGGAGCTCGATCGGCTCTCGTTCGGTCTCCGTCGTAAAACTGCATAATTAGGTAAATCCGGATTATTTTCCATTAAAATAATATTAAATTAAATTCCGGAATTCACCCGTAGGTCAATATCGACCCTCGGTCAACTTACCCGAACCTCGAGTCGTCCCCCAAAAATTTTCTTTCTCTTTTTCCCTTCTTTTCCTTTCTTTTCTTTCCTTTTCTTTCCCCTTTTCCTTCCTTTTCCTTCCCTTTCCTTCCAGCAAAATGGCACCGTTTTTGATCTCCTCACTGCCTCTTGCCGTCGCCGGCGGTTCCGGCGGTCTTACCGGCCAAGACCGGTACCAAAATGACCGGCTTCCTCCCTTGAACACACTGGTACCCTTCTTTCCGGCCCAGGTGTGGTGGTTCGCCGGCGATCACCTCTTCTCTCCCTCGGATTTTCGGAGCTCGGATCGGGCTCCTCCGGCCACCTCGCGGCTCGGTTCCGGTGCCTATGGGTTCGCCGGACTCTGCTCTTGCTCCTGGAAGCTTCGTCGGACGTCGAACGGTCGTCGGTGGTCGAGATCGGCAGTGGGTTTCTCACGGGTGTGAAACGGGTTTCGGTTTCTCCTTTCGGTTTTCGATTCAGTTCATTTTTTTTTTTCTTATTATTATTTAACTATTCATTTTATTATTAAATTAATCATTAAAATAGTCTAAAAATTCTGAAAATATCTACAAAAATTCTATTTTATTCCACCAATTTAATTTAACTAAATTAAATTAAATTTATTTAGTTTTTAAATTATTTTTCCGGTATAATTCCTCCGTATTTTCGGGATATCGTCCCGGTGACTTTTCGGTATTTCTAAAAATTTCGGATCTCGATCAATTTGACTCGAAATTGAATAATTCCTCATTATTGATCAAGATATCCTAATTCCTTATTTTTAATTAAATTTTCTTATCGAATTTATCCCGGCTTTCGATCTTTTGACCGTTTTTGCCCTTACACGTGTTCGGGATTAATTTAACCCGACTTCCCTTCACAAATACTCACTCATTTCGTATTTTAAATCCTTATTTTTAGTCCGAGTCTCATTCCTTTAAATTTGTGAATATTTTTCTACCTCGTAAAATTTACGATTAAATTTCGGGTCTTACATCACCGCCGCTATTTGCCTCCTGACCATGTTTGGCGTAAAAGCAAAATGTTTGATGGTAGCGTAGAAAATAGGCAAAAGCCTAAGGACTTATCAGGGAGTGAGTTGTTAAAACAATTAGAGGCTGTGAAAGAAATCGATTTTGGAAAGCACCCAAACAAGAGGAAGAGAAAGCGTACCCTTGAGGAATTGAATTGGACTAAAATGAGCATTTTCTTTGAGTTGCCTTATTGGCAAACTTTGAAGTTACGACATAATCTTGATGTCATGCACATTGAGAAAAACGTTTGTGATAATGTTTTAGGAACATTGTTGAATATTGAAGGGAAGACAAAGGATACAATAAATGCGAGGTTAGATTTAGAGGATATGAAAATAAAGAAAGAACTACACTTGAAAAAACTTCCAGATGGTTCTTACTTAATGCCTCATGCATGCTATACTTCATCAAAAGAGGAAAGTAAGAAAGTTTGTGACTTTCTAAAATCAGTGAAGTTTCCTGATGGATATGCATCTAACATTTCACGATGTGTTAATGTAAGTGATGGTAAGATTTCAGGATTGAAGAGCCATGATTGCCATATCCTTTTACAAAGACTACTGCCAGTAGCTATTAGGAATTTTGTACCAAAAGATGTCTTTCGAGCATTGGATGACCTAGGTAATTTCTTTTTAAGATTATGTTGTAAGACATTAAAGAAGAAGGATGTGGAAGATTTACAGGTAGATATTATCATTATTTTATGTAAGTTGGAGAAAATTTTTCCCCCAGCATTTTTTGATGTGATGGTGCATTTGGTTGTACACTTGCCAAACGAGATCATGCTTGGAGGACCTGTGCATTATCGCTGGATGTATCCCATTGAAAGGTTGTATATTTTTAACTAATTTAATTATTAAAGCATTTAGTCAAAGTAATGACTCTAATAAAGTTTTATTTGTTTATTAATAGGTTCTTAGGCAAACTTAAGACGTATGTACGAAATAAAGCTCGTCCTGAAGGAAGTATAGCAGAGGCTTATACTTCTAGTGAATGCTTAACATTTTTGTTCTATGTATCTCTCTGGGATTGAGACTAAATTTAATCGAGAAGAGAGAAACTATGATGGGGAGAAAGAAATGAATGAGAAAAGGTTATCTATTTTTTCAAGAAGTGTTCGTCTTTTTGGAGCATCAAAATATGATGTCTTGTCAGAGGAAGAGTTTGAAATGATGCAATGGTACATATTGAACAACTGTGATGAAGTTGAACCATATTTGGAGTAAGTCTTTTTCTTTTAATAATAAATTATTAATGCAAGCTAAATTTTTTCAACTAAGCTAGCTTTTATTTTAATTATTTTATTATGTTCTAGAAAGCGTAAAATGGAGCTTGAGTTACAGAGTGGGTCATCTATCGAAGAAAGGCATAAAGAGCAATTTCCCTTATGGTTTAAAAGACATGTAAGTAAATATTAAAAAATCAATGATACTAAACAATGTAAAATCATTCTAATAATATTTATATGATTTTTTTCCTTATGATAGGTTTCATTGTTGTGAGATCAAGGTTCATCCGAAATTTCGGATGAGTTATATTCTTTAGCATGTGGTCCTGATAGACGTGTCAGAAAGTACACAAGTTGCATTGTTAATGGGGTTAGGTACCACATAAAAGAGCACGATTTCCATTTGAGAAGTCAAAATAGTGGTGTGATGGTTGAAGGAAATCATGAAGAGGAGGAAATTGACTTTTATGGTGTTTTAACTGATATTATTCAGTTAGACTACATAAAAGATTGTCAAGTTGTTTTATTTAGGTGCAAGTGGTTTGACCTTGATGATAAAAGGAAACGAATCCATAAAGATGGTCATTTAATAAGTATCAATGTTAACAAATGTTGGTATGAGAATGACCCGTTTATTTTATCAATTCAAGTGAAGTAAGTTTTTTACTTGGATGATACCAAGTTAGGGAAAGATTGGAGAGTAGTACAAAAGTTTCATCATAGGCACTTGTATGATGTTCCAGAGATGCAACATGAGGAAATTGGTGAAGTGTTTGACGTTGATGAAGAGCAAATAGATCAAGAGATTGAAATGCCGGAAAGTGATAGGACAATACAAATTGAGGAAAATGAGAGACTGCTACATAGGGATGATATTGCTCCATATGTCATTGATTTTGAGTTTGTGGAAAAAAACAATAAAATAGATGATGATGCTTGCATAGAAGAATCTGATCAAGATGATCAAGAAGGGCTTAAAGATGGCATTGAAGATAATGAATTTGATTGTGATACTGACATAGATCAGATGTTGTAGCCCTTTATATTTATCTTGTTTACTTGTTTTTAATTGTAACATATTTGTCCCATCAAGGTAATTACTGTTTTAATGTTTTTAGTTCCTTTTTTATTTGATTTTACTAAATAATATATGATCATTTACGATTTCTTTTTCTATACGTTTAAGAATGGCACTAGGTAGGAAAGGTAAAAGGAGGAACATTATTGAGGAGCAAGTCCCAGCTTCTAATGCTAATGTTGTGCAACCTTCATCTATCTCACAACAAAATGATCCAATGGAATCGCATCAGCAAGTCCAATTCACTAATGACTTACAGTAATCATTGCAACAAGCTAATCAAGATTCACCAATTGAAAATTCTGGTATCAAATCTTTTATTTTTGTTTTTATCGATCTTTTACTGTTTTGCATAACACGATAGAAAAATGAATATCCATTCATTGAAATATTTCATGGTATTCAGACAAGTATGTGACTTCTTTTTATTTTTATTTTCTTCATAGACTGTTATATGCTTGCTTTAGTCCATTGCATCATTTGCCATTTTCTGGTTACAGAATACCGAGGTTAATGACAACTACTTGGAGTGGTTTAGGGCTTGCTTGATATTTCCATCACATGCATAAATCTAACAGTTTCTAAAACTATAAAAATCTGGTGAAGAATAATCGCTGTTATCACTTTCTACTAGTTTGCTATTTTGATTCAGCTATGACTACTTATAACTAGCCAGCCCTTATAGAACCAAAGTTCATTAGTCGACTGGATTGTTGAGAGAGAATACTACCTATATGTTATCTTTTCGACTGTATTGTTGAGAGAGAAATGATGTATAAACTTCAAAGAGTGTATTGATGATGGAATTAACAAAACTTAAAAGAAAGAAGGCTAAAGGACTGTTGTTTAGTTGGATGATTATTGGATTATACGGGAATCGCAAGAATAAATTCCTTTTACTGATTTCATGTTTTATATTATTGCATGTTTTTATGGTTTAAACTCCTTGTATTCCAGACATCATCTGTTTTAGCCCTTTTGTTCATCATATCAGCCACCATTTTTTTTATCTCATGAATCATGGTTGTAGCCTTCATTTTATAAAGGTTTTAATTTTTTTATATAGATGCAACTTTTAATCCCCCTAAAAGGGTGCGAGGTCCAACTCGAGGGATTGGACTAGAAAAATTCATCAAAGGGAAAAATAAGATGGTAATAGATATAGCAGCAAATAAAGGTAGACCTATTTGTGAAGTTTAGTCAGCTAAATTATCTTCTAAAATTGGAGTCATTACCAGACAATTCATCCCAATCCCAACAAAATGGAGAGACTTGAAGAATACAGACAAAATTCATGCCTTTGAGAGACTTAATGTAAGTGCAAAAAATTGACAATCTTTTATGTAGTTATTTTTGTAGTTATTTTTGTAGTTATGTTAACCATTAATTTTTTTTTCCTTTTAGACAAAGTTTCAGATGAAATTGGATGATGAGTATGTTAAAAATTCTGTATTGGCAATTTTGTCAAAATTGTCAAGGAATGAACGGTACAAGCTACACTTGCACTATAAAAAATTTCCGAACAATAAAGTAGCACGCCACAATAACCCATCAAAATATAACTTGACTCAAGAAAACTGGGAAGAACTTTGTGATTTGTTTAGTGATCCTCAATACCAGGTTCATTTCTTATTCACATTTCTATTTCTTGTTTGTTAGATTTCTATCCATATTTATGCATGACAAAATTTATATACTATGAGTATATTTATATATTTTTTTTCATTATCTTTTCAAATGAAGAGGAGGTGTGAGACAAATGCAAGAGTTTGAAAAAATGTCAAGTTAACTCATAACCAAGGATCGAAGGCCTTTGTAGCAAGTCAATATGCCATGGTAAATTTTTACGTTTCAAAATTTATTAGCCATTATTTGTTTTCTATTTGATTACTTCAAATTAACAGAATATTTTTGTATTTATAATTATGTAGCGCTATGATGAAAAAGAACCTAATAGGATAGAATTCTTTAAGGCGACTCACTACTCAGAGAATAAAGGATGGTTATCACCTGAGGCACAGGCAGCTTATGTAAGAATTTTCAAATTACAAGTTACGATTTTATCTTTTTAGTATGATTTTTTAAGCTAGTAATATTTATTTTTATTTTTAGGAGAAAATGGTGGAGTTACAATCAACTCCTACAGAAGAAGGAATGGAACCTAAGACTGTTAATGCCATAGTAGATGAGGTGCTTGGTACTCGATCAGGATATATCAAAGGACTTGGATATGGGCCTAAGGCTACAAATAAGACTTCAAATCCAAATGCTGCAAGTTTAAAAGAAAGTCTTAAAAAAACACAAGATGAACTTGAGCAATATAAGTCCACATTTGCAAATTTTCAAACTCAAATTCAGGCTATGACAAATTCTTTAATAGCTGTGGGAATCCAAGTACCTATGCCCACATTTCCAGGTATATACTTTTACACCTCCATTTACAAGTAAAAAATTGTTTTTATTTCATTTTGAAAAGGTTATTTGTCATACTTCTCCAATTCTGTGTTGCATATTTGTTTCTATGTTGAATGTTATTTATTCATTTACTTTGTTTCTATGTTGAATATTTCTATGTATAATATATGAACGTGAAATTTGAGAGCTCCTTTTGATGGTTTGCTTGGAATAGTCAAAATTCACATGTGCTTTCTATTTAGATTCTTAGCTACATAGAAGGCATGCCTATGATTGATCTAAGAACAATCATAGCACACGGATGTAAATCCAAGTTTAATCTGCTAATTCCCTGCTTTCTTTTGTGTTAAATTACAGAGAAGCAAAGCATGTGAAATTTGACAAATCTGTCAGCTCTGTGGTGAAGATCGCCTGAAAAAGATTAATGTTGAGGTGCACGTAAATTATAACTGTAAAAACCAAAAAACAAATGGTTGGGTATGATAAAACTTTATCGATTCTTGATAATTCTATTTCAACCAAGTCCAGTTACCAAAAAAGAAACTTGAAATTGTCATGGAATTCACTGAGGTGCTATTTCAACAATGTATTTTCCAAATCCTGAAGATGCAGTGATCCAACAGAGGATGGAAAGTGTTGTTATAGATTCTTTTTTTCCGTGTAGAAAAAAATTGTTCATCGGAAAAATCGAAGAACAGAGTCTTTGGTTTACGTTAGGAGTCCATTGACGACAAAGGGCTGGGGAAAGCTTGTGAGCAAATCTTACCAAGTAAATTGTAATATAATATACGTGTGTATATATGATAACGAAGATTACATCTCCTTTCTAGTAAATGTGTCTTGTCATCATGTGATCATGGCAGCTAATTCATCCTTTTTCTTTTCATTCTCTCGTCAGTTTTTGCCTTGCTTCTTCTATTCTTTATCTCGTTTCATAGTTTTTTTTTTTTCATTTTTGCTTCTGTAATTATGGTTTTATGTTACAATTATGTTTACTTTCTTTTATAAGCAGTAAATTTGTTTATCATTAGTAAATGTTTCTTTGTTTTTGAAGTGCCATAACTTATCAGCGGTTTGGATTTCCCTTTGTCTAGTTTTTTGGGTACTCAAGGTTAATTGCATGAATTTATATAATTTTGGTTTAACTTTGTAATGCTAAAAGGATGATCGTTTCTAACTTTATACCTTTTTTCTTTTTTTTACTTAAGAGCTGATTAGATTTTCTTTGCTCTTCTCTTCATGAGGTTTTTTGAGGTTTCTTTGGTTCGATTTTGTTTTTGCCTATTATTATTATTATTATTATTATTATTATTATTATTATTATTATTATTATTATTATTATTATTATTATTATTATTATTATTATTATTATTATTATTATTTTCGAAATTCTATTAAGTTTTCATGATAGTGCTTCCCTCATGTTTTTCTCATAATTTAGATACTTTTTCTAAATAATTTTCTGAAGCACATTGAGGTGATGCAATTTAAAATGTTTTTTTTTTTAAATTAAGGTTTACAGTTGTAATTCTTAATTAAGGTAAGACACTAATTATTTGCTAAATTCTGAGTTGTAATAGTTACAACATCTTTTGTTTGATTTGTTATTTGAATGTTTTTCTTATGGTTTCTGTTTTAGGTAACTCATTCATTATGACAAACGCAAAACTCAGAACAGCTCTTTTAACAGATTTTTTTTTTCAACTGATGATTGCTGATTTTTTTTAGGCATTTTATTGTTTTTCCATTAATATTTCAGCTTGCAAATACTTTATGCTACATGCCTATTATTATTTGCATCTGATGCCGTCATAGATGTGAATCACCATGATTAATGTTATTTCACTACGACTTTTGTTGATATTTGCAATTGTTAATAATTGTTTATTGCAGCTTCAAGTGACTCAAACTCACCATCAACACAAACACCTTCTACACAAGATTTGGATTGAGAGCTATGAGATGAACTTGTACCAGTGATTTCTTATATCCGGTATATTTTGTTCAAAAAATTCAAATGTCACCATCGTACTTTATTTGAACTTTTGGATTTAGACAATGTGGATTATATTAGTTTTATTACATTTGGAACAGTAGTATTATTGGATTATAATTACATACTTTATTCAAGGTATTACATTAGAGATTCATTGCAAATCTTAGATCAATTATTTACTTTGCAATACTAGTTAAACTGGATATTGCATGAGCAATATTATTTATATTTGATTATTTAAGAAAAATATAAACATTATTTAAATTTAAAGAAATTTGTCAATATTATTGCAACATTAAATATTTTATGACGTATTATTGTCATAGGTAACAATAACTTATGTCACCTATAGTGTGACAATTTATATTTCGTCACCTAAAATTAATTTTTTAACCATCTTTAGTGACAATTAAAAGTTTTTATGACGTTAGTTATATAGTAACAAATTGAAGTTTCGTCACCTTAAAATAAATTTTAATTTTTTTAGTGACATTTGAGAAGTTTTTATTAGTATATGTGACGAAAATACGTCACTTATAGTTTGACGATTTAACATTTCGTCACGTAAAATTACAATTATCAATATCTTTAGTGACATTTGAGAGATTTTTTGACGTTGCCTTACTATCATAGGTGACGATATATATATGTCACCTAAAGTGTGACGTCACTAATATTTATAATTTTATCACATATTTTGTGACGTTATCGGTATTTAGTGATGAATATTTGTATTAATTTATGACTTACTCGGACGTCACAAAAAAGTAATCATAACATGACGTTGTTTACTATCGTCACGTTAGATTCGTAAATAGGTGACGAAATAATAATATCGTCACATTTGACCTTTAGCGACGGGGCAAAGGTGACGAATGTCGTGACAACATAATTTTCGTCATAGAAATATATTGGTGACGAAAAATTAATATTTTGTGACATTAATTTATGCGTCACAAATTGCTAAATTTGTTGTAGTGGTACAAGGGAAAAGAAATTTACACCTTATTGCCTGACAAGACAATCATTGATACTAAGAAGGTAAAATGTAGATATTGTAATGAAATTAAGAATTATGACAACAAATATGGGAATGGTAATCTCTCACGTCATATGAAAACTTATGTTAGGAGAGGCACACGTGATGTAAGACAAATGATTTTTTTCTAAGGAACAAGATGGGTCTATTCTAATGATGTCTACAAAATTTGATACTGAACAATTTTGTGAAAAATTTATAACTGCAATTGTTAAGCATAATCTACCATTATCATTTGTGGAGTATAGTGGAAATAGGGATGTGTTCTCTTACTTGTGTGATGATGTGATTTCAATATCTAGGAACACTGCTAAGTCTGATGTCATGAAAATCTATAAGAGAGAAAAAAGTTGCTTTAAACTCTTGTTGAAAGAAATACCTGGTAGAATTTGTTTGACTTCTGATTTATAGACTTCTATCACTACTATGGGTATATATGTATCACTGAACATTTTGTTGATCATGATTGGAATTTACAAAAGAGGATCTTGAATTTTTCATTTATGCCACTTCCACACAATGGTGTTAGTTTGAGTGGAAAAGTGTATTCTTTGTTGGCTGATTGAGAGATAGAGGGTAAACTGTTCTTTGTGACATTAGACAATGCTTCTTCTAATGACACTCTTGTTGATTTTCTGAAGTTGCAACTGACTGTACATAAAACACTTTTAGGAAATGGTTAGTTTTTTCGTTCAGATGTTGTACTCATATTATGAATATGATAGTCCAAGATGGTTCGAAAAAAGTTGATGAGTCTGTCAGAAAAATGAGGGAAAGTATTAAGTATGTGAAAGGGTCTCAAGTCAGAAAACAAATTTTTTTGGAATATGTGAACCTAGTTAACTCAAATGTCAATAGAGGATTGAGACAAAGTCAGTATTGATATCTTGAGCTTGTTACCATGGCTCGAGATATCTTGAGTATTTCTGTTTCCACAGTAGCGTTTGAATCTGATTTCAGTATTGGTGGTAAAGTTTTTTATCAGTATCGTAGTTCACTTAAGCCAGATATTGTGGAGGCAATTGTTTGTTGCAAAGGTTGGTTGCGTGATGATGTTGATGGGAACTTTAAGGAGATGATAGATGGTGTCATCAACTTGAATCTTAGTAAAGAAGATTCAACATCACTCAAGTGTTATAATTCTTTTCAATTTACTGAATCCTATTGAGTTATGTTAATTCTTTGAATTGTTGTTTTTTGCATTGTATTGAGTTATGGTATCTGCGAACTTAATATTTGAATGTTTATTTACTTAATGTTAATTCTTTATGTTTTGTTTGTATATTTTGTAATTTTAAATAAATATTATGGATGGTATGGATTGAAGATTATTATTATGTTATATTTGTTAGTAATATTTGAATGTATGTAAATTAAATTATTGATGTAAATTAGTAAATATTATGATTTTTTTATTATGTTTTATTTTTAATCCTGTCATCTGTGTCGTATCTATTCATGTCATATTTAATCGTGTCAGTTATATTTTTTTCATGTTTATCGTATTTTGTCATATCGTGTGACACAGATAATTATAACGTGTCAACAGTATCGTGTCATGTGTCACACATACAAAATATATGTCGTGTTTGTGTTTGCGTTTCAGACACATTTTATAATTCGTATCGTATCTTGACTCGTGTCGTATCATGATACGGAGATACGGATTGCTAGGTCTAGATTGAAGTATGACTAAAATTCAAAACACATATATATATTCCCACTTTTAATTTTTGGTCAAATTGTAGAATCAATCTCTGTACTAATACAAAAATCAGAATTTAGTTAATCTAATTTCTGTATTATTCGGAATATAAAATGTCACTCCAAAATATAAGGTAATTACAAAATTACTGTTAAGTTGCTAAAGTGTCAAACTTTTTAACCATATGAGCTGCTGATGGGGCAATATTTTTTTTCTTCTTTCCTTTAGATATTTCTTTCTTTCCCTTTTCATCTTACATGTGGTCTTCACCAGTCCGGATGCCATCTTTCTAATCGATAGCAACTAGCAACTGACCCAAAATTAAATACATGATACAAATTCATAATCAACTTCAACAACGGTAGGCTTGAACGTTAAACATAACATCTGATGTTGCACTAAACGACAACGAGGCGATGCTTTCCACGTATTTATGTTGCGCTAAACGAAAACCAGGTGATGCTGATGCAATTCCCTCCACGTGTATCGAATCTTCTGCAAAAACAACGAAGGTCAGAGAGGTGCAGGGATCTGTCCCTGCACGCGCACTCCGATGATTAAGTTAGAAAGTTACTTTGGTAGAGGTTCTGTATTCAAGAAAAGAGATTCAGTTTTTTAATAGAGAGATTCTCATCCCCCCCCCCCCCTTTTTTCATACCTGGTCTATTTATAGATTTTCTTTTTTAGAGTCAAGTAAGGCTTCCTGTTCTTTTAGGGCTCGAGGACATACCCGTAATTATGGGGTTCGGGTCTGAAGCCCAGGCACGTGCCTGGGCTGCGACAGAGTTATTGGATACTCTGTCGCAGCTTGGAGTTGGACGTCCTGCGGATGAGTTCAACATGCGGCAGAGTTACGTGACCCTCTGCCGAGGTCCCTGCGGTAGAGTTCCATCGCAGTTCCTGCGGTAGAGTTCTGTTGCGATCCTGCGGTAGAGTCGTATCTCCATCTATGTGGTAGAGGTCTATCGCGAATTATTCAGTCGCGTTCATACTCTACCACACAATCTCTATCGCCCTGAGACCGCGTTGCCTTTGGACTCTGCCGTCGGGGACTCTTTCGTATACACTCTATCGCCTAGCTACTGTATCGCCACCTTTCTTTACCAGCCATGTGGCTTATGTCTCTTCTTTTGTTCTTTGACACGTAGCGGTCTCTGGTTAGTCGATCTTTGTATACGTGGACTTTGATGATATGACCACTATCAATTGTTCCCCACTCTTTGGTAGGAATGTTTCCTACGAAAGAGGATTCTTGACACACCGTTCCAGAGCACGTGCGGATTCCCGCTTACGTGTTGACGCAGCCGCGCCTCTATATATATAAGCTCCCTGTTGCCACAGTATCCACTGAGTTCTCTCACATAAGACCACTCTGCCGCACATTTTCTCAATACTCTATCGCACCTCTGTCGCCACTCTGCCGCAACTCTGTCGCGGGCTGTTGATACTCTTCCGCTCCTCTATCGCATAAACATCACTGTGCCGCAAGTCTGTCGCGTGGACAAAAACTCTATCGCCCTGTGCTGTTTGTCGTTCTTCTGTTGCAAACGCTCTAACACTATAAAGTTTACTGTCTTCCTGCTTCTCTGTTAGGTAAACTCTGACGCCAATAGTTTTTTCTTCCGTAATTTTTCTCGAACTTTCAAAAATGGCTGGTCATGGCGTGGGGAAGCATATAGAGCTAGAAGTCAAGTTGACTTTAAAGGCAGCCGACATTCAAGACCTTATGTCTAGGTTTCCCTTGCCCGAGGGATTTCCTATAGGCTTCCAAACCCTCAAGAACTACGACATACGTCGTGTGTCTGAATGGGATAGTTATTTTCAGGGCATCCTTAGAGTTAGGACTCTGTTTCCCATTATTTGACTTTGGGGCTTCTTTCCTTAGGACGCATAGGATTGCCCCCAGACAACTGCATCCTCACGCATGGATGCAATTAATAGGGTTTACCGTGCATTGCCGCCTAAGAGGCGTTTCTCCGTCTCTTCCCCTTCTTGATGCCTTTTTTAGGTTTCGAGGTAGCCCTGGCTTAGTTCCTTATTCACTTCAGCGAGGGTATAAGCTTGGATTTGAAAACAGGTTATTCGAGAAACCCGTTAATAAGCTTCACGGTTTTGAATCGGAGTGGCTTATTGTGGAGACGCCTGGGGGCCTGGATTTCCCTACTCGTTGGGAGACTAGGCGTGAAATCCCCAAGGGCCCTCGGATTGCTACACTTAGAGAACAGTTGTCCTTAGATGTCAATAGGTTATTGGTCGATAGTCCCCTTAGTCTTGACAGTCTTTTATCAAGTGAAAATTTGATATCTGCTGGCTGGGGTGTGGGTCTCGTCCCTATTGTCGGCCCTTTTGTTCCTTCCTCGAATCCTTTATCCTCGATTCCCCCTGAGTCGAACCCTGAGCTTTTAAGGTCGCAAGAAGATATAGGGAGCACAAATATAGAATCTAGTTCTGACAATAAGCCTTTAGCTGATCTGAATGACTGGGAAGGATTTGGTTCAACTTTCATGGTTCTACCTGACGATGATATGATAAACATAGAGTCCCTTCAGGAGCATTTTGATTCTCCTGATGGTAACTTTTCATGCTTTTTTATTGTTTGCTGGCTCTGACCACGTTTTTGACCACTTACTTGTTCTTTTTCTTTTTTGTAGAAATGAGCCATTTTCGACGATCTTTGGCACGTCAAGGTTCAGAGGGCGGTCCGTCTAGTGAGCCCACTAGGAAGAGGCCTCGCTTAGCTGATGATGTTCCCAGTGAGGCACCAGTTACGCCTCAATTGCCTCGGGCTCGGACCCCACCTGTTCCTAGGCAAGTGATGCCTCCTCCTCTGGAACAAAGGGATCCCTCTCGGGATAGAGGGAGAGCTCCTTCCTCTTCACGGGGGGCTTCTGGTTCGTCTGGACGGTCTCGATCTGAAGAGCGTGCCGAATGCAATATAATTTCGTCCCAACGAAAGAACCGGAGGCATTTGTACATCGAGCCTTCAATGGGGACTAGGCCAATTCTCCCGAGGATAGGCCCTGTTGATGAGAGATCCTACCCCGTAGACGGTGGTTACATCATGAGGGGGGCTGAGTTTTGGGTTTACCCGGGAGTTCACGACAATGATACCTTGGACTCTCCCGGGGTGGCGTCTCGGCTGAGTTGGGCCACTATTCTCTCGAGGGACGAAGCTAGAATATATAGGAATTATCCAGAGGGAGAAGACTTGGCCGATATGGAAGGGCTGAGGGTAATTTTCATTTTCTTTTTTTTTCGTTTAATTTCTTTTTGTTATACTTTGAGTTTGACCTTTTGCGTTGCTTTTTAGCTTGCTCAGAGGACTGCGGCCAACAACGCTCAACACCGAGCCTATCGGGAGCGGGCTGACAAGAAAATTTGGGATTTAAAAGACAAAGTCATGGAGTTATCAAATACCATTAACAACTTATCCAGGCTTCCAAACGTGGTACGAAACTTAGAAAATCAGCTCTCGAAGGCTCGCCAAGATTTGAATCAGGCCAAGGAGGATCTTACTGTTGAGGTGGCTAGGTCTAACAAATTTCACGAAGATCTTCAACAGGCCCAAGCCGAACTGGACCGCATGCAGTCCAAATATGGGTCCTTAATTGATCGTAATCAGGAGCTCGAGCAATATGTCACCGAGCTAGAAAGTCGAGCTACTCCTTCTCTAACTCAAGTGGAGATTGACAGCATCAGGGCGGAAGCCGTGAAGGAGTACCGTCTTTCTAAGGATTGCTTGAGGCGAAAGGAGGATTTTTCGAATCCATATGTAAAATATGGATTTTACCTTGCTAGATCCTGGCTGGAGAAGCATAGGGAAGGCGAAGAATTCCCTGAGCTCCAATATACACGCGAGGCGATGCTGTTCGAGGCCCCTGATTGGACTAAGTATGAACCGGGAGCTGAACCTCCTGATGAGCTTTTTAAGAGGACTACGCAAGATGATCTTGCAAACCTTACCGGTCCTTGGGAGCCTGTGAGCCTGGACAATGCTCCCAAACCTATTGGCGCCCTCGACGACTTGGATGGTGAAGATGGTCAGCATTCTTTAGAGAGCGAGGGTCCGTCGGCGGTTGATCCCCAGCCTCCTCCTCATGCAAATTGAATTGTTTTTCATTTTTCTTTTCGAACATTCTGTTGTTTTTTTTTTTTTGGATGTACTTGTAAAGATTTTCTTAAATGAATGAAATCAAAGTTCTTTTCATGCTTCGTATCGCATCGCTTTGCTATTTATCATTTATCATCATTTGTCTGTTTATTTGTTTTACTCGTATATTTATATTTTTTTGTTTATTCGTATATGCTCCCAAATTCTTGATGGAAATATATATTTTCAGAAAGAATTTTACATATAAACATACCCCTTTTTGAGGCCTGACCACTATGACGCGAGTGCGTCTTCAGTTCTTACGGCCTTTATGTTTTCATTGCCTGGCCATAGTGATGCAATTGCACTTCAGGCTCTTACGGCTCTTCTGATTTTGCGCCTGGCCACAGTGACGTATTGCGCCTCAGGCTCTTACGACTCGTCTGATTCTACGCCAGGCCACAGTGACGCATTGCGCCTCAAGCTCTTATGGCTCGTCTGATTTTACGCCTGGCCACAGTGACGCATAGCGCCTCAGGCTCTTACGGCTCGTCTGATTTTACGCCTGGCCACAGTGACGCATAGCGCCTCAGGCTCATACGGCTCGTCTGATTCTACGCCTGGCCACAGTGACGCATAGCGCCTCAGGCTCTTACGGCTCGTCTGATTCTACGCCAGGCCACAATGACGCATTGCGCCTCAGGCTCTTACGGCTCGTCTGATTTTACGCCTGGCCACAGTGACGCATAGCGCCTCAGGCTCTTACGGCTCGCCTGATTTTACGCCTGGCCACAGTGACGCATAGCGCCTCAGGCTCTTACGGCTCGCCTGATTCTACGCCAGGCCACAGTGACGCATTGCGCCTCAGGCTCTTACGGCTCGTATGATTTTACTCCTGGCCACAGTGAAGCATAGCGCCTCAGGCTCTTACGACTCGTCTGATTCTACGCCAAGCCACAGTGACGCATTGCGCCTCAGGCTCTTACGGCTCGTCTGATTTTATGCCCGGCCACAGTGACGCATTGCGCCTCAGGCTCTTACGGCTCGTCTGATTTTACGCCAGGCCACAGTGACGCATAGCGCCTCAGGCTCTTACGGCTCGTCTGATTCTACGCCAAGCCACAGTGACGCATTGCGCCTCAGGCTCTTACGGCTCGTCTGATTTTACGCCTGGCCACAGTGACGCATTGCGCCTCAGGCTCTTACGGCTCGTCTGATTTTACGCCAGGCCACAGTGACGCATAGCGCCTCAGGCTCTTACGGCTCGTCTGATTCTACGCTAGGCCACAGTGACGCATTGCGCCTCAGACTCTTACGGCTCGTCTGATTTTACGCTAGGCTACAGTGACGCATAGCGCCTCAGGCTCTTACGGCTCGTCTGATTTTACGCCAGACCACAGTGACGCATAGCGCCTCAGGCTCTTACGGCTCATCTGTATCCTGTCACAAGATTTAGATATATGAAAGCTGGAGATATAATAAAAGAACAATCTGCATAATGATCGGATAATAGTATCTCGTGATAGTGTAAACAAATGACAAAAATGTGAGAATATAAGGTTCAAGAAAGAAAACATAATGATTAGTTCAAGTACAATTTTAAGTGATTTGAATTCCATGTTTTCCCTATTTTCTTCCCTTGCAGAGTTTTCAGGATGCAGGTGTTGGGCCCGATCTTTTGTTTGATTCTGAATGGACCCTCCCAATTGGCTCTGAATTTTTCGTCTTCCTTCAAGGCATTCGTGATATGTGACTTTCTGAGCACCAAATCCCCCTCGGACATTGGTCTATCTCTCACCCGACTGTTGTAGTAGTTGACCACCCTCTAATGATAGGATGCCAACCGAATAGCCGCGACCTCTCTATGCTCGTCAAGCAGATCTAGGCTTTCCCTCAGTCCTTGTGAATTCTCTTCTTCCACTAAAGGCACCACCCTAGGTGACAGTGCTCCAATTTTCACGGGAATCAATGCTTCAGTGCCGTATACAAGGCTAAACGGGGTTTCTCCAGTTGATACTCGACTAGTGGTACGATATGCCCACAAGACACTAGGCAATTCGTCCACCCATGCCCCCTTAGCTTTGTCTAACCTGGTCTTCAACCTATGAAGGATAGTCCGATTACTGACTTCGGCCTGTCCATTAGCTTGATGATATGATACAGAAGACATCCTTAGCTGAATGTCAAGGCACTTACAGAATTCACTGAAGGCATCACAATCAAATTGCTTTCCGTGGTCAGCATTTAAGATGCGTGGGATTCTAAACCGGCAGATAATATCTTTCCACACCATCGCTTCCACTTTCTTCTCCGTGATTGTAGCTAAAGGCTCTGCTTCAATCCACTTTGTAAAGTAATCGGTGGCAACTAACAGGAACTTTCTTTGACCCGTGGCCAATGGGAAAGGCCTCAGAATGTCCAATCCCCATTGTGCAAAAGGAATTGGTTGTACCGTACTCTGGGATGGAGTCACCGGGGCTGTTGTTATTGGTGCAAACCTTTGGCACTTGTCACACCTGCGGGCTTTGTTCGTCGCATCTTTTTTCAATGTCGGCCAATAGAATCTCGATCGCAGTATCTTAGCAGCAAGGGCTCTAGCTGCTAAGTGCTCACAGCAAATTCCTTCGTGCACCTCAGCTAGGACATAATTTGCTTGCTCTGGCCTCAGGCATTTTAACAAAGGTGATGAGTACCCCCTTTTGTATAGTTCCCCGTCGATTAGCGTGAACTTCGCCCCTTGTATCCTTAAGCGACGAGCCTCGTCCTTATCTTGGGAGAGTGTACCTTCGGTGAGATACTGTTTGAATGGGGATCTCCAGTCATCCCCCATTTCAATGTCACACACTTCGACCTCTTCAATACTAGGTCGCTCGAGTTTCTCCACCTTCACTATCCTTCCTCCTGCCTTATTGGAAGAGGCTAACTTGGACAATGAATCTACGTGTGTATTTTCAGACCGATTGATTTGTATCAGCTGGAAGTTCTTGAAAGTCTGAGCCAGAGATTGGACTTTCTTTAGGTAAGGGGCCAGCATTGGCTCTCGAATCTCATATTGCCCGTTGAACTGGTTTACCACCAATTGAGAATCACTGTGTGCTACCAAGTGGTGAAATTGCAACTTCTCTGCCAGCCTCATTCCGACTACCAAAGCCTCATACTCTGCCATGTTGTTCGAACTAGGGAACCCAAACCGTAAAGAGTATTCTAGGGATTTCCCTTCCGGTGATACCAAGACCACACCTACTCCACTTCCATTTGCACTTGATGCCCCAACGACATACAGTAACCACGGTTGAGTTTCCTTCCCATCGTTGTCGCTCGGGCTAGTACATTCTACTATGAAATCTGCTAGAGCTTGACCTTTGATAGCCTGCCTAGGTTGAAACGTGATATCGTATTCTCCAAGCTCCACTGCCCATTTCACTAGTCTCTCTGAGTGTTCAGGCTTCTGAAGGATTTGTCTTAACGGTTGATCCGTCAAGACAGTGATGGAGTGTGCCTGAAAATAAGGGCGCAACTTACGCGAGGCCATCACAAGGGCCAATGCTAACTTTTCGACTAGCGGATAATGGGTCTCCGGGTCCAACAGTACCTTGCTCACATAGTAGATGGGGCGGTACAATACTTCATCTTTCTTCAGTAGTATCGCGCTGACGACGAAATCACCGACCCCCAAGTACATATATAATTACTCTCCTTCCAAAGGTCTTGTCAATAAAGGTAACTACTTCAAATATTCTTTGAGGTCTTCAAAAGCTTTTTGACAATCACTTGTCCATTCGAAATTCTTTCCTCCCCGAAGAGTTTTGAAGAATGGCAAGCTCTTTTCCGCGGACTTTGACAAAAAGCGATTCAGAGCTGCTATTCTGCCCGTCAACCTTTGGACATCTCTCACTGTGGTTGGGGGCTTCATGTCGATAATTGCCTGTACCTTTTCAAGATTTGTCTCGATACCCCTGTCAGTGATCATGAAGCCTAAGAACTTCCCTGATCTTACTCCGAATGAGCACTTGTTGAGATTTAGCTTCATATTGAATCTTCTCAGCACCTCGAATACCCAGGACATCTGACGAGCGTGAGACTCTCCTGCTCGGCTCTTGATAATCATATCGTCCACATAGGCTTCCATGGTATTTCCCAGAAGATCTTTGAACACTTTGTTCACCATTCGCTGATATGTGGCTCTAGCATTCTTTAAACCGAACGGCATTACTCGATAGCATTATGTTCCATCGTCGGTTATAAAAGAGGTCTTCTCTTCATCTTCTGGGTGGAGCATAATTTGATGATATCCAGAGAAAGCGTCTAAAAAATTGAGGAGTTCATATCCGGACGTTTCATCCACAAGCCTATCTATTCGAGGCAAGGGGTACGAATCTTTAGGGCAGGCTTTGTTCAAATCGGTGAAATCTACACACATTCATCACTTTCCATTGGATTTCTTCACCATTACTACGTTGGCCAGCCACTCAGGGTAGTAGACCTCTCTAATGAATCCGGCTTCTAAGAGTTTATTAACTTCTTCAGTGATTGCCTTCTGTCTTTTCGGGGCGAAATTCCTCTTCTTCTGCTTGACGGGTCTGTGCCCGGGTGAGACATTAAGCTCATGACAAATCACTTCGAGATTAATCCCGAGCATGTCAGCCGGGGTCCAAGCGAAAACATCCGAGTTCCTCCTCAGGCATTTAACTATCTCCCTCCTTACTTGTTCATTCAACTGAGTCCCGATGAATGCCTTCTTCTCTTCATCCCCCCTGATTAGCTCGATAGTTTCCATTTCCTCTACAGGCTGAGGCTTGGGCGGGTCATCTATGCACAAAGTCTCCTTTCTCTGCACTCCTTTGCTAGCGGTAGAAGCGATATAACAAGTACGAGCCCTCCTTTGATCTCCTCATACTTGCCCAACTCCTTGGGAGTAGGGAACTTCATTAACAGATAACAGAAGGATATCACCACCCTCATATCATTCAGTACACGTCTTCCTAGGATCATGTTGTAAGCAGCTGAGGTTGACCTCACTACCATGAACAATACCTGTCGGGTCACATCCTTCGGGTTTTCTCTCAGAGTCACAGGCAACTCTATGGACCCGACCACCTTCACCCTTTCACCCGTAAATCCATACAGTGGCGTCATAACAGGTTTTAATCTATCTTCGGATATGTTCATTTTCTCGAAGTAATTCCAATAGATTAGGTTCATCGAACTCCCGTTATCGACTAGAATTCTGCTCACCGGATGTTTCACCACCACTGCGGATATTACCATGGGATCATCATGGGGCATGACAATGTCACCCTTGTCTGCCGGAGTGAACACAATAGGTTCTTCATCTGCTTTCTCTTCCATCACAACATGAACCTGATACGCTTGCCTCGCGTAAGTCTTACGGGAAGCAGAGGAGTTTCCTGCCATCGATTCCCCTCTTGCGATAACATTTATTGTCGGGGCGATAGGTTCGTTATCTGGCTGATTACCCCGGGGATAGGCCTAAACGCTTCATTCCTTGGCCTATTTCTTCCGTTATCATTATTTGGCACATTCCGCGGACGGTCATTCCTTCGATCTCGCGGAGGATAACGGGGCCTTTCACTTCTCCACAGGAAGCGGTTGATTTTCCCCTCTCTAGCTAGTCTCTCTAGCTGATCCATCAGGTCTCTGCATCTTTCCGTGGGGTGACCATGAGCAGCATGAAATTCGCAGTAGGCATCAGAGTTTTGCCCTACATCTCCAATCTTCTTTTTGAGGAATTCCAACAATCCCGTCCCTTCGATAGCTGCTAGTATCGCAGTGCGAGGCTCATTCAATCTGGTATAACCTTCATACCTGAGTGTAGGGGCCTTGTCTAATCTGACGGGTCTTGGGGAGCTTCTCTCAGGTACATCTCTCTCTCTCTCTTTCTTCCTTCCCTTGCCTTCCGAGGCTGTACCATCTTCATTACTTCTTCTTGAGCCACATATTTATTGGCTCTAGCAAACAGATCGAAAAATGTCACCGACTGATCGAGGGAGAGGGATTCTTGCAACTTCTCGGACTTCATCCCTTGCAGCATTGCAGCCATGGCTACTCCTACTGGTAGATCTTCTACCTCCAAGGTTGCATCTCGAAAATGGCTCTTCAAGGATTCTTTATTCCCTTGCTTAAGAGTGAGTAGATAAGTAGCGTCCTTCTTCCTCTGGCTATTGATCATGAAGACTCTCAAAAATTCATTTCGCAATTGGTCGAAGGATGAGATGGAACCTTCGCTCAACCCATTAAACCACTTCAGCGCGTGCCCCGACAATGTAAGCGAAAAGGCTCTGCACATAATTTCATCTTCCATCCATGTAGCAACATGAGGGACTCATAACTCTGTATATGGTCGTATGGGTCTGCTTTGCCTGTGTAAGTGGCCATAGAATGCATCTTGAACTTCTTCGGCAAGGGTTTGTTCATGATCTCCGGACTGAACGAAATTCTCCTTCTTTGACTATCATCCGGGGACACCAGTTTCCTCTTTTCCAAAATCCTTTCAACAACTTTCTTCACATTTTTTGACCCTCGAGTCGAGTATGCTCCCCTTCCTTCGGAACTAGAAGAGTCCGAGTGGTAAGCACTCTTTCCAGCACCTTTCATTTCGGGATTTGACCTTGTACCCTCGAAACAGTCTCGGGGGTCAGGACTCTTCTGTCTTCGTCGCTCCTCAGACCTATGATCTTCGAATTCATGCCCCAACTCCTCTGGAGAAGCACTGCGCCATGCGGGAGAACTTTGCCTCCTGTATGCTGAGGGTGAGCTCTGCCACCTGTTCTCCGCGAGAGAACTCTGCCGCCTACATGCCGCGGGTGAGCTCTGTCGCCTACATGCCGCAGAAGAACTCTGCCGCCTACATGCCGCGGGTGAGTTCTGTCGTCTACATGCCGCGGACGAGCTCTGTCGCCTATATGCCGCGGGTGAGCTCTGGCGCTTACATGCCGCGGGTGAACTCTGCCGCCTACATGCTGCGGGAGAGCTCTGTCCGGTCGGGTCTGCGGCAGTATTCGCTTCCCGTAACCCTGCCACAGGGTGATTCCTCTGAAATGCAGTAGAGTTTTCTCTCAAAGTCGTTGCAGGGTTATCCTCCAAATTCGCGGTAAAGTTCAGAATCAGTCCAGTGGCAGTATTCTGCGCTCCTTCAACTTGTCCAGTATTCACCGTGGTAGAGGGTTGACCTCTCTCGTAGGTCTGCCTCGGGATGTTTTCCCCCACCATCTGCTGCACTTCTGGGGGTAAGCTAAACTGCGGGAGAGCGTTTCTGAAGAAGTTCACCATAACCCTCAACGCTGTCGTCGTCTCCTCATTCTGACGTTTCAGAGCCTCAAATTCCTCCAGAGAAACCGAGGCCCCTCTGCCACCCTTTTCGTTCTGCCTTTGTCCTTGCTCTGACCTGACAGGGGGACTCACAGAATTCTGTTCCCCTGTATTTTCTGTTGTAGAACGTGTCCTCAACATTTTAATAGGGAATCTGACTTTTTGTTCTGATTCCCACAGACGGCGCCAATTGATGTTGCACTAAATGACAACGAGGCGATGCTTTCCACGTATTAATGTTGCGCTAAACGACAACCAGGTGATGCTGATGCAATTCCCTCCACGTGTATCGAATCTTCTACAAAAACAACGAAGGTCAGAGAGGTGCAGGGATCTGTCCTTGCACGCGCACTCCGATGATTAAGTTAGAAAGTTACTTTGGTAGAGGTTCTGTATTCAAGAAAAGAGATTCAGTTTTTTAAGAGAGAGATTCTCATCCCCCCCTTTTTCATACCTGGTCTATTTATAGATTTTCTTTTTTAGAGTCAAGTCGGGCTTCCTGTTCTTTTAGGGCTCGAGGACATACCCGTAATTATGGGGTTCGGGTCTGAGGCCCAGGCGCGTGTCTGGGCTACGACAGAGTTATTGGATACTCTGTCGCGGCTTGGAGTTGGATGTCCTGCGGATGAGTTCAACATGCGGCAGAGTTACGTGACTCTCTGCCGCGGTCCCTGCGGTAGAGTTCCATCACAGTTCCTGCGGTAGAGTTCTATCGCGATCCTGCGGTAGAGCCGTATCTCCATCTGTGCGGTAGAGGTCTATCGCGAATTATTCAGTCGCGTTCATACTCTACCGCACAATCTCTATCGCCCTGAGACCGCGTCGCCTTTGGACTCTGCCGTCGGGGACTCTTTCGCATACACTCTATCGCCTAGCTACTGTATCGCCACATTACTTTACCAGCCACGTGGCTTATGTCTCTTCTTTTGTTCTTTGACACGTGGCGATCTCTGGTTGGTCGATCTTTGTATACGTGGACTTTGATGATATGACCATTATCAACATCAAGATGCCAATGTTCTTTGCTGGCATTTCTAATGAGGGCTTAAATGAAAAAAATTAAATTTTAAAATAAAATATTCAAAACATAAGAGAGTGGGCAAAGAGTAAAACATAAGTGAAAGAAATGCTTGATTGAAACACCAAAAAATCATGAAAAAGATGTGAATTTAGAAGGGAACATACAATGAAGGCTACTTTTTCATCTCAATATTCTCATAATATTAATTTTTTACAGTCAAATTTGAAAGGCCATAAGATATGGCACATACAAGTCAGACAAACATCAAAACAGGATAATTTTGACAATTTTTCCCAGCCACGTGGGGAAAAACAGCAGCCCCTGTTAATAATTTCCATTTTGAGGAACTGATGTCTCCTTTAACTACCTAAACATAGACATGCATATGAAGGACTGGAGTAGTAGAAAGAAAAAGGAATGGATACGAGAATCCCAGAAAAGACGTAGAGAAAGATAAACAATTCATGCAATAAAACAAAATGATTAATATAGATAATCACCCCCCAAAAGTTGAAAACTTGTTCTAGAAAGGGATTTCAAACTAACCTCCTTGCAGGAAGAATACCAGTAGTTGGCGCATAACAATTATATTTAGCCGAGTGCAGGGCATTAACGATGGCATCTACGGCTGAAGGAGTGGTCCTGAAGCTCGGAAAATGAGAAGGGTCGCCATGACCAAGAGGAAAGACTGGCCTGCTATCATCTTTGTTAACGTTGCCCATTAACACGTTGAAAAATCCTCGGACAGTGGTGGCTGCCGCGGCGTTCAGCTCCTGCTTCTCTTGAAAACACCATTTCTTTGGTACATCCTCCATCGCCGCCTTCTTTCGGCTTTCGGCTTTCGGCTTTTCCCTTTACTTGTCTCGCGAATTACGATGGAGTTGTTTCCTACGAGAAAATATTTAACAAAGACGTAAGATTCTTTGGAATCAGATTATGAATGAAATATGAGGGCGCAGCGGAGCATTGGTGGAAGTTCGCTCGACCCAACTTAAGAGTTAGACATCCGGAGTCGACATGAGAAATATTTCTGGATGTATTCTGGTGACTGAATATTTTGGGCACTACTTAAAGGAATTTATTGATAAAGTTTCTTACACTGCCCATAGTCATTGGTTGATTGATGAGTATGAATCTCAGATTTCATCCCTGGGCAAGTATGAACCCGATATTGTGGACAGTGAGAGTCGGAAAACCCAAAAGTTCATGGAAATGGCTCAAATTGTCGATTAGAGTCCGATTGGCTCACTACCTATGTCGAGGCAGTGCACAGAATACCGTTGCATGAATAACGTCATGTGTTGCACGCCTATGAGATTAGGAAAGGTAGTAAGGGTCGAAATAGAGACAGAAGAGAATAGAGAATGACAGAGATGTCAGAGCAGGAAAGAGACCAGTTGGTAAGAGATTGGAGTTGACGAGATATGGAGTAAGATAATTGGTAAAGCCCCAGTGCATCCAATTTTGGCACTCTTGAGGGGCATTGTGATTGGAAAACCCCGACCTGCTACGAAGCAGTGTAGCAGTGTAAGCAGAGTAGCAGTGTGATCACTGTAGAATGTGTGGTGGATACCACGGAAGGAGGGTCTATACCTACACGGTATCGATGAAAATGGTCGTTAAGTACGGTAAGATGGACCATTGATTTTGGTTGCACAGAGTTGGGCGAGATCGCCCTACAGAAAAGTAAAGAGACAGAGAAAAACTTTGTTGGTATAGCTGCAACGAAAAGGGAGGCCACAGCCGAAGAGAAAAAGGAAAGTAGGTTGTTGGATGAAGGCGAGAGGATGTCTTGGACCAGGATGCTATTGATGTCTCATGGATGTGGTGTAAGATACCACACTTGTTACGAATAATGAAGTACATATGTTCATTGATCCTGGTACCACACACTTATTCGTACAGCCTTCATTCGCATATAAGTGAGTAAAAGGCATGAATGCCTACATAATTGGGCATAATACTGATAAAGGAGTACCCCAATAGAGGAGGATTAATTAACGGAATATAGATATAGAGATTTTAAGTAACAAAAAGGGGTGCGACAGTTGAAATTAAAGGAGTAAAGGATTGTACTCACGGAATGAATAATGACAGGAGTTTTGTTATGATTGATATACGAAATGAGATAATCTTTAAGATAAGATAGATTCTAAATACAAGATGTATCGGAGTAAGAGGCGTATGCAAGGTAAGAACATCTTTACGATATAAAGTCATTAGGATTAAGCGATAAGTCGTGAAAATAAATTGTGACCACAAGGACATATATGTAAAGTAACTGTGGTTAAGTCTGAAGGTTAATAAAGGTATTTCAAAATACCTCCCCGCCTGAAGACTTGACAGCGTCTAAAAATATACATATAATTTATAGCGTGAATCGATCGTCGTAATAACTACCTTTAGCTTTAGGATACCTGTACTAAGACGATAAGAATATTAAAAATTCGACACATCATAAAGGTTAACATAATAAAATTTAATAAAAGCCGTTAAGATAAGAAAAGAAAATGGCGAAGGTTAGTACCTGAAAATGTAAGCGGTTGAGAAGGATCTTATACGCTTATGCTTAAATAAGTCAAGGATTGGATCGAGTTGTAATCATCATTTTCGATGATAGGTTGGGTGTAGTTAAAGTCTAAGGCAAATTATAAGCAACAATTGGAAGATTGCTTTTACAAATGGGTTGTTGCGAGTTCTCAAATGGTCTACTTGGTTGACACGTTTAACTAGAGAAACGTGGTCTTTGAATGAGATGATAAATAAGATGATAGAGGTGACGTGAATTTCGGTGTAGTGAAATATGAACTGACCACCGTGATTAATTTCAACATACCCAACAGCTCAAGAGGTTCTCAGTGAGTATGGATACCTCGAAATAATGAGGGAGCTGTGTATTGATGTATAATGGGAAGATAGTCAATTATGGAGTCAGACAACTCCTTGATCACGAAATAAACTATCTGACCCATGATTTTAAAGTTGACAACAGTATTTGTACCGAGGATATGGTACTATTATGTACAGGGTGAGAAATTATGAATATGCACTAATCATAAAGCCTCGAGTATCTGTTTTTTTTTTTATAGAAAGAGGCGAATATGAGAATACATAGTGGGTTAGAGCTTCTGAGAGGTTTTGATTGTGAAAATTGTACCACCCAAGGAAGGGCTAATGTGACGGCTGATGCTTTGAGTAGAAAGAGCCTAGGGATGGTACCGCATATGATGGTCAGGGAGCGTAAGCTGCTAGAGCAGCTGTGAGCCTCAGTATTGATGTGGCCCCTTCTGATGATGACGGTGATTGTGTGACAGCTAGCCTGAGACTAGAACCGGATGAGAGTGCCCGGATTTGACAGGCTTAGCGAGATGATCGGCATGATGTCGATAGTGTGGGTCAGATTCAGAAGGGTACAGTGACAGAGTTCACAGAGTATGATAATGATTTACAGAGGTTCAGAGATAGTATAAGTGCTCCCCAGGACCACAGTCGATGGGATAGTAATATTGTCAGAAGCTCACTCTACGGGATATACAGTGCATACGAAAAGTAACGATTATATATATGAAAATCTCGAAAAGGGTATGGGTGGTCAGATGTGAAAAGAGATATTGTGGAGATTATGGAGAAGTGCCTAGTATGTCAACAGAATAAAGTAGAGTATTAAAAGTCTGCAGAGTTATTGCAGCACCTACCTATATTGACACGGCACGAAAACGAGAGCAAGTCTCCATGAATGTCGTGATGGGTTATAGAGGACCCGGATAAATCAGGAGACTATTTGGATGATAATCGGTAGAGTAACTAAGTCTACCCACCTTCTGGGTTATGAAATCCCAAAATACTCAGAGTGTATATGAGGATTTATGTATAAGGAAGATTGTGGAACATTATGTAACGTTCCAGTGAGCATTGTATTATAAAGGGATTCCCGCTCCACTTCCTACCTCTGAGGATATTTAAGGAAGCTATGGGAACCCGACTGAGTATTAGCACAGCTTTCCATCCTCAAACAGATGGTCAGTCAGAGAGGACTGTACAGGTTCTAGAGGATCCAATGAAAGCGTGTGCCGTTGATTTTATAAGCTCCTGGAATGATCAATTGTCACAAATTGAAGTCGCCAATAACGACAGTTGGCAGTTGAGTATTGGGATAACAAGATATGAAGCAGTGTATGGCTGTAGGGGTTGTTCCCCAAATTGGATAAGAAAAAGTGGGTTACAGATATAATCATTTTCGACTTTGGATAATAAGTCTCTGAGGATGTTTTAGTTAAGGATGAGAGATTAAGAACACCTCAGAGCAGATAGAAAAGTATTGGAATTCACCCTTGGTGAATTAGTATGGTTGAAATGTTTCTTGTCCTAAGAGAATAAAGACATAGCGAGCTTTTGGAAGAAGGTAAATTGAGTTGCGCTGGATGGAATATTTTGAGAGATTGGACAAGTGGAATATAAGACCTGCAGGTTGGTGTTATCACTTGAATAAGCAGGCACCCACAATGTGTCTCAGCTTTTGATGCTTCGGCAATACTATCCAGATCCAGCATAGATGATAGGATATGAGATCCTACAGTTCAGCTTAATGCAAATATAAGAATATTGATAAGTTGATTCGGGCATTAAACAGGAAAGAGAAAGTATTGAGGTTTAAGATGATCTCCCTAATTAAAGTCCTTCGGTAGTAATACACTCCGGAGAAGGTCACATAAGAATTTAAGAGTATGATACGATCGATGTACCCGGAGTTGTATCTAGACTCATATGACTTGGTTCTAATTTGGAGGACCAAATTCCTTAAGTGGGGGAGAATTGTAAGACCCGAAATTAAATCGTAAATTTTATGAGGTAGAAAAATGTTCACAAATTTAAAAGAATGGGATTCAGACTGAAAATAAGGATTCAAATCATAAAATGAATGAATATTCGTGAAGAGAAGTCGGGCTAAATAAATCTCGAACACGTGTAAGGGCAAAACGGTCAAAAGATCGAAAGCCGGGATAAATTCGATAAGAAAATTTAATTTAAAATAAGGATTTAGAATATCTTGATCAATAATGAGGAAATTATATAATTTTGAGTCAAACTGATCAAGATCCGTAATTTTTAAAAATACCGAAAAGTCACCCGGGACAATATCCCAAAATACGGAGAAATTATACCCGAAAAATGGTTAAAAATATAATAAATAAAATAAATTAAATTAAGTTAAATTTTTTGGAATAAAATATTAATTTTGTAGATATTTTCAGATTTTTTAGACTATTTTAATGAATATTTTAATAATAAAATAAATAGTTAAATAAAAAAAAGAGAAGAAATCTGTAAAAGTCGGGGAGAGAGAAAGAAAAGGGAAAACGGAGAGGGGGACTGCGCGTGGCCGACCGACGAGCTACCACCGGCGACCTTTGACCTCCAACGAAGGGCCGAGCAGCAAGAGGAGAGGCCGGCGAAGCTATTGGCGCCGGCGACGCGCGCTAAGGAGGCCGGAAATCGTCGAACGGAGGAGGAGAAGACCGCGGGGAAAACGGAGTCGGTACCGGCGATCCACGGCAGCTGGGGGCGAACGGCGGGTACCAGCGTGATCAGGAGGAGGAGCCAGTCCTTTTGAGACCAGTACTGGCCGGCGAAACCACCGGAATCCGTCGGATCGGGAGGAGACAGCCGCGGGGGAGAAGGAGGAATTCGTAGACGATGGTCGCGTTTCGACCCCAACCGAGGCCCGATTCTGAATAAAGTGCAATCGGACCCAATAGGGATAAATGGGCCCAATGATTTAAATTAAGCCCAAAAAGTATTAAATACAATTAAGTTGTATAATATCTGACCTGAGGAATATTATTACGCAGTTTCGGAGGTTTGATTGGGAGCAGATCGGACTGCGCGACGTGACAACAGTGGAAAAGGAAAGGTCAGACTCGACGAGAATCGAGGTAAGGGAATTTTATAGGTGCATAGAGATAATTATGCGTATTTTGAGAGGGGATTTACAGGGCTTAGAAATTTCTTAAAGCATCTAGAAATAAAGTAATAATTTTTACGAAAACCGGGGCTTAGATAAATAGAGAAAAAGGATGATTTTACCCCTGAGAGTAAAATTTGCAAAAAGGGTAGTAAGGCAGGTAAATTGCATGATTTTATATATTTACTGCTTTATATGGACATATTGCTTTGATTTAAGCAAATATGCACATAGGTGGGCTGTTGATTTCGTGAATTTTACGAAAAGGTACCGGTTTGTACCGGTTACTATTTTAAAAGATGTTTCATTAAAAGTGAGCCACCTATCGTAATTACATGAATAAAAAAAGAGTGCTAGAGTCTTACTCGCACTCAAGTTTACTGATTTATTTATCATGAAAAGCCGTACTGGAGCATTGCTCATACGAGAAATTTGTGTGTGCATAAAACTGTGCTGAAGCTTCGCTCGCACGAGATTTTAGATATCATGATATGCATAGCGTGGTGCTGGAGCTCCATAAGCCTGTGACCTGGTGTGGGGCGGGCAGCAGGATGCTCACATAAACGCACTAGACGCGAGTTGACATGCATATAGTCGTGCGGAAGCCTCCTGTAGACTGTGTGTCACAGAGAGTTGAGATGCTCGCACATATACTTTGAGACATGGGTTGGTTATCGACATAGTATTGGGCTGGATAAGACCTACGGCAGACACCCCCAGACTATGATATGGGTCCACGGAGTACGATGTACCGTGTATGTCACACGAAGTACGCTGTACCGTGCAGTCATGATGACTCTACGATGTTACTCGATATTCTGGCGGGTAGGACTTGACCCCACCTCCCGTTGCAGTTGTGATACCCCGCACACCGGGATCCGTGTGCCTGGGATCACAGGGACATAGTATGGCCATAGTCCTCAATTTTTCATACAGTAACCTACATGCCTTACATGATATCATACGGTCTGGATAGACCAGGACAAACCTGATGGAGGGGTAGTCCCGATTTGTGTTTTTAAAAGAGATGTGATTTGATGAATTAAGGTATTCCTGAGAGATGGGTTTGACCTTGATGAAGTTGTTTTATAATGAAACAAATGAGTTTTAAAGTGAGAGTTTATAATGAAATAAATGAGTTTTAAATGAGATGAATTTATGATGAAACAAATAAGTTTCAAGTGATGAGTTTGTGATTAAACAAATGAGTTTTAATGTGACGAGCATGAGATGTCATACATGATGATTTTCCATGTGTGCTTTATATGTCGATTTCATGATTTCTTGTATATGATATATACATTCATGTGACATTGTTTTAATCTTACCTCATGCTCCGAAAGTAAACGATTTTTACATCATGACATTATCAGCACGTAGATAGTATAGTTATCTACCTGCTTACATTATTGCCTTACTGATCACGTTTCGCTCACCCTTTCATTTTCCACCCCACAGGGTATATTCAGTAGAAGAGAGCGACAATAGTCTCGCATTTCAGTTATCCGCTGCTTCTTATCAAGATCAGGTATACACATTTATATAATTTTTGTATCTGAACATATAGAGGCACAGTACTGTACATGGATTTAATATTGGGGATGTATTTTGTTTAAATAAATTGACATGTGAATGTGAATATGAAAATGGAATGGTAAATAGGTGAGAGGTTACTAACACCGAATCATAGCCCAACTGTTTAGGAGTGTAATTGTTCACGACGGGTAAGGAAATGAAAAACGAAAAAAAATTTGTAGGGATTTTTAGGTAATTTGGGTCATGACATGTCAACTTTTATTTTTCCACCAATAAACCGAACATAATTTCCTACTTCATGTCACGGTTTCAGCCGCATTTTCCACACTTTCCAACTCATTCAGGTTCGGCCTTGAAGATTTGCTTCAGTTTTCTTCCTTTCCCGCGTGCTCATTCTTGCTTCAACTCATTTAGTTTAAGCTTAATGCTAGCTCAAGTACCGATTGTCATGCCTGTCTAGCCTCTTTGTTACCGAATCCCTTTGTTAAGTATACTATGGTATTGCCTTGTCTACCACTTACTCCATTCTCGGGCTCTCCAACAGCCATATTCATCACTACTGCTGTTCTATTTCCATTCTCCTGCAGTAATAATTGACCTTGATCAAGTTCCAAATAGCCACCAAACCAACGCCAACTTTTAGCTGTTGCTACTGCGACCTCACGGTGGCAGCAATTCTTCCCTTTACTCCTTCACCCAGCATCTATGTCACGCCCTTCTCCCACACGCGACATACCAAAATCACCACAAATTTTTTGCACTTCACTTACCTCTTCTTTTGTTATCACTCCACACCATTTAGTTGGGTTGTGATTCGATATTAGTCACTCATTCACACTCATTCACAACATATATAAAATTTAAGATTCTTTTCTATAATATAAACTCTTGTACATAAATACAATTATTTGTACATAGACATCCCAATCGTACATTAGTTTACATAACTGTGCTTATATAATGTTCAGTACAAAATTCCAAGTGCGTATACCTCTCGTAAGATGGATATGCAGCGGATCAGGGAATATCAGTCCTCAGTTGTATCCACCTACTGTGGATGCTCTGAAAAGAGGGAAATAATAAAGGGGTGAGCTCACAGCTCAGTAAGGAAATCGGGAAAGCAAGTAGATAACCGCTCTATCTACCAAAATACAATGCTTATGCCTTGAAATAATTTCCTTATCTGTTTGTACCTAAAGCATGCATCTCTCTCAAAGCTTTATGCAATATATATATATATATAGGTACAAAACATCAGTTACAAAACAAGAAATATGCTGGTTTAACAACCTCAGCATTTTACGCATAACATTGCATTTCTCATGTCATTTCATAAATCTCATGTAATTTCACACAAATCACATTTATCATGCCATTCATTTAAATCAAATCAATATGGCATTCATCATGTTTAAAAATATGAAAATTCGGGCCTCACCTATCCATCGGGTTACCCTTTTTACAACTCACAAATTCACATGTTCATATAATAAAACCATGTGATAATTCATTCAAGAAATCTCAATGTACATAGCATGAAAAGAAAATCGAGATAGGCGAGTACATGTTCCGAGTGTATGATCATAACTCATTTTTCGTGATCTCAGGCAACACAGTTCTCGATGTGCGGGGTCCACAATTGCTGTAATAAGAGGTGGGTCAAATCTCTACCGTCAGCTCTCTACTCAACTGAGGACCTGATCCCGGAGCACACCAGAACCCACTAGATCCCGCTCCCATTGCTAACCAGTCCTATCATAGTACATCAAGTACTCACGGTACAACGTACTCCATGAACCCTATCTCAAGGTGGGATACTCGCCATGAGTCTTAGTCCTCATACCTTAGATATACCTCATAGTCAGGATGCTCGTCATGAGTCTTAGTCCTCATACCATGGGTTATTTCGATAGCCCTCGGCCATATCTCAAATTAATGCACGTGTGAGCATATATATTAGTGTGACACATAGTCAGCACAGGCTCCCAACACGGCTGTTTAATGCTCTTTTCAAATTAGGTAGGTGCGAGTAAAACTCCCAACACGGCCATATCAAATAATGTAACTCTAGTGGGAGCAATGCTCCCAGCACTATGTCATATAAAACTTAAGTATGAGCAAAGCTCCCAATACTCTATGATGTATAATATATGAAAACTGAGTACGAGCTAAGCTCCCAGTACTCTATCATGTAAAACGGAGTATGAGCATGTAAAATGGAGTATGAGCATAGCTCCCAATACTCTATAATGCATCAATCACAATTCTTAGTACGAGCAATGCTCCTAATACTCTAATATGCATAAATCACATTAAAATATAGTACGAGAATACTCTCAAGTACTACGTGATGCATATCTCAAAATATAGTGCGAGTATTCTGTAGCACTTATGGTTTTCACACAAAACTTGATAAGATGGCTATTCAAATCACAACTCACCCAATTCAAATCAAATAAGCACTCAAATGTGCATGTATTCGCATATACATGAAAACATTAGCCATTCTATCATGCAAAATCATGAATCTCAATCACAATAGGCTTCTAAGGTATTTTCACCCTATTTTTGGATAAAACACACTTATCCTCATTAGTCTCTATCATAACATCATGCCTATTCATGGTAATTCACATAGCATATAATATCAAAATGTTATTCACAATACGTGTAGCTACCTTTAGCTACTTACGAAATTCCCTTACCCCGGATCACGTCAAGTGACCTCACTTCCTTGGTGCTGCTCACTTTCACAGTCTGATCAGCTTCCATTGTGATTTTCAAAACTGTTATACATATTTATGTTAGTATATCATATTATACTCGTTTCATTTGCCAAATCTAAATTTAGCACATCATTTTCATTATTTTCTCCCAATATGGTATTATACCATATTTTCCATATAGCTATATATATTTCTCCTTATTTCCAATATATCCATTTCATAAGATTAATTTATATTCTTCCCTACATGCATATTCCATAATTAAATCCATGCCAACACCATTTCCTCATTATTTTCTCACTTTCATGCCAATATCTAGATCATGCTTATTTTTCATGATTCTTTTATTTCCAACAATTCATACATATACCAATAAGTTCACCAATACACCTAGTTTAATAGTTATCAACTTGGTGCATTAAATCTTACCTAGCTTAGATTTCCTCTTTTTCTCCAAATTTGGCAAAATCCTTCTTGCTCTTCAAACCTTTGATTCCAATCTCTTGTTTCTAAGTATGTTGCTCTCCTCTTTACCAAGAACAACTTTGCTAAACTATATCTCACTCAAAGCTTATCACAAACTGAAGTTTCCTAGTGTTTATGGGTTAGGTTTAGGTTTTGCTCTTGAATGAAATAGCGAATCTCGTGAAAAACTAAAATGCAGAACCCAATATTTATAGAATTGTCTTTATGAGATCGATCTGCTTGCCAAATGAGATCGATCTGCCCTACATTTTCCTTTCGAAATCGATCTTTTAGACCTAATGAGATCGATCTGCATCTAAGCATGAGATCGATCTGTTCTAGGCAGTAGTTTAAGGAGATCGATCTGCTCCAAGGGTGAGATCGATCTTTCCAAGTCAGTAGCATTTAGAGAAAGATCTGGCCCTTCAGGGGATCAATTTTGACTACACAGAATGCTTAGCAGATCAATCTAACCCCATTGGAGATCGATCTGCCCTATTCCATTGCTCAAAAAAGAGCATTTTTTGCTCTTTTAGGTCGATCTGGCATTCAAATTTTCTAGATTTTGCTGTAATTTTCTGCAGTAACTCACACAAAACATCCTTAATTTTGCTGCCATAGTCATTTTCTCATCTAGCCACCTTTAAGGCTTAAAAATGACATTCATTCATACTTTATATACATTAAAACTTGTGTGCATTCATTGTATAACCAAAGGTATACAATACAAAACCAAATGGAAGTACAAAGATTTACGTAACTCATGCAACTTCATTCCAATTTACCACACCACTCAAAACTCAATATATTCACATTCCACTAATGGAAATATCCTTCTTACACTCGCTATACATTTTAAAATTTGCGTGTATTCATTTCACAATCCAATATACACCTTACATAATTAAATGGGAGTTTACAAAAATTAAAGGTATTACATATGAATTTAAGGGTCTTACAATCCTCCCCACCTTAAGAAATTTTATCCTCCAAATTAGAACCAAGTTACTCTACAAACAACTGGGGATATTTCTCTCGCATTAGACTCTCTAGCTCCCAAGTAGCTTCCTCTGAAGTGTGATGCTACCAGAGAATCTTTACTAACCCGATAGTCTTATTACTCAAGACTTTCTCCTTTCTATCCAGTATCCGTATCGGTCTTTCTATATATGTCAAATTATCTTTGAGCTCCAATGGCTCATACTGAATCACATGAGTTGGATTTGGATGATACTTCCTTAACATCGAAATGTGAAAGACGATGCACTCCCGATAATTCTAGTGACAATGCCAATCTATATGTCTTACCTCCCACTTTGTCCAGTATCTCAAAGGGTCCAATGTAGCGAGGACTCAATTTACCTCTCTTCCTAAATCTCGTTATACCCTTGGATGAAGAAACCTTTAGAAATACTGATTCACCAACTACGAACTCAAGTGGTCTCCGTCTCTTCTCAGCATAGCTCTTTTCTCTACTCTGAGCTGTCCTCAATCTCTCAACTATTAACCGGACATCCTCAGAGGCTTGTGTAACCAAGTCAGGAGCAAATATTTTCTTGTCACCCACTTCTTACCAACCGATAGGGAAACGATATCTACGGCCATACAAAGCCTCATATGGTGCCATCTCGATACACGCATAATAACTGTTGTTATAGGCGAATTCAGCTAGTGGCAAATGATCATCCCAAGAGCCTCTAAAATCCAGCACACACGCTCTCAACATATCCTCCAGAGTCTGTATAGTTCTTTCTGACTGACCATCTGTCTTAGGATGATAAGCGGTGCTCAAACTCAACTTGGTTCCCATGGCTTCTTGAAAATGTTCCTAAAAGTGAAAAGTGAAGCGAGAATCCCTATCTGAAACAATGCTCACTGGAATACCATGTAACCTTACTACCTCGCGTATATACAACTTTGCCAATGAACTCAGAGTATCGGTAGCTCTCATAGCTAGAAAGTGGGCTGACTTCGTCAGTCTATCAATAATCACACATATCGCATCGTGATTCCTCCGGGTCCTTGGTAAACCAATCACGAAATCCATGGAGATATGCTCTAATTTCCATGTCAATATAGGTATAAGCTGCACTAACCCTGCAGGTTTATGATGCTCTACCTTCACTTGCTGACATACAAGACATCTCACCACAAAATCCGCCACATCTCTCTTCATACCTGACCACCAGTACACTTTTTAGAGATTCTGATACATCTTATTACTCCTCGGATGTAACGTGTATCTTGATGAATGAGCTTCCGTCAATATCAATCTCCTGAGCTCTGGGTCATCAGGAACACACAATCTGCCTCTAAACCTCAGAAGTTCATCAGAACTTATCTTAAAGTCAGTCACTGTCCCCTTCTGTATCTGACCACTCATGTCAATGCAATATGGATCAGTTTGTTGAGCCTGTCTGATCCTATCCAACAGATTTGGCTCTAAGCGTAGACTAGTAATCACGCAGTCCGTATACATGTTAAAAGGCACAACTCCCAAATTGAGGCTAGCAAAATGCTTTACCAACTCATGTTCCCTTACCATCATATACGATACCATCCCTAGGCTCTTCCTGCTCAAGGCATCGACTACAATGTTAGCCTTCCCTAGATGATAAAGTATTTCATAATCATAGTCCTTCAGAAGCTCTAGCCATCTTCTTTGTCTCATGTTTAATTCTTTCAGTGAGAACAAATACTTGAGGTTCTTGTGATCGGTGAATATCTGAAATTTCTCTCTATACAAGTAGTGGCGCCATACCTTCAACGTAAACACTACTGTTTCTAACTCCAAATCGTGGGTCGGATAGTTCTTCTCATGGTCCTTCAGCTGTCTGGATCCATAAGTAACTACCTTCCTATCTTGCATCAAGACACAACCCAGTCCCTGATGCGAAGCATCAGTATATATTGAAAATCCTCCTGAGCTGATAGGGATAGTGAGAATCGGAGCAGTAGTCAACTGATTCTTCAACTCCTGAAAACTCTTCTCACAATCCTCATCCCATACAAAAGCTACACCCTTCCGAGTGAGACGTGTCAACAGAGTAACTAACTTCAAAAATCCTTCTATGAATCTCTGATAATACCCTGCTAAACCCAAGAAACTCCTAATCTCAGTGACTGTCCTCGGCTGTTCCTACTGAACTATAGCCTCAATCTTGATGGATCCACTGATACACCATCCTTCAACACAACGTGTCCCAACAATGAGATTTGTGACAACCAAAAATCACACTTATTGAGTTTAGGATATAGCTTCTGCTCTCGTAAACTCTGCAGTACAATCCTGACGTGCTTTTTACGCTCTTCCTCATATTTAGAATATACCAAGATGTCATCTATGAAGACGATAACAAATGATCCAAATATGGCTTGAACACATCGTTCATTAAAGCCATGAAAGCTGCGGGAGCATTTATCAATCCGAATGGCATAACCAAAAACTCATAATGGTCATATCAAATCTGAAATGCTATATTGGGCACATCTTCATTCCTTACTCTCAGCTGATGATACCCAGACCTCAGATTAATCTTAGAAAAAACTTGTGCTCCCCGAAGCTGATCCAACAGATCATCAATACGTGGAAGGGTCTATCTATTCTTGATGGTTGCCTTATTCAACAATCTGTAATCTATACATAATCGGATGCTTCCATCCTTCTTCTTTATAAACAAAATCGATGCTCCCCACGGTGAAACACTCGGTCTGATAAAACCCCTGTCCAATAACTCTTGTAATTATTTCTTGAGCTCCTCCAACTCAACTAAAGCCATCCGATACAGTGGTCTCGATATAGGTTCAGTATCAGGCACCAATCTATATAGAACTCTATCTCTTTGTCTGGTGGCAACCCTGATAATTCATCCGAAAAGACATCTGAGAATTCACTAACCATAGGAATATCTGCCAACTCCGGATGTACCTTATTCGTATCAACCAAGTATGCCATAAAACTTTCAATATATTCATTCCTCAGTCAGCATAGTATATTATCAATTACAACCATAACTACTACTTTTATTTCTTTTCATCAAACTTTACAACATACTTTTTAGGGTTAGGAAACATTACTGTCTTAGCATAACAATCTAAAATAGCATGGTTTGACAATAACCAATCCATTCCTAAGATTACACCAAAATCACTCATGCTTAACAGTATTAGATTGGTTGTCATGTCCTTTTCTCCTACTCTCAACTTACAATCATTTAATACATACTCCACTAGCTGACTATTATCCATGGGCGTACTAATTAACATCATCCTACTCAAAGGAGCATGCTCTACATGCTTTGCTATCTTACATGCAACTGAAGGCGATACAAATGAATGTGTGGTACCAGGATCAATTAAAACATGTGCTTCAAAATCATAAATCAGGATGTTACCTCTAATCACATCCGAAGAAGCATCTACTGTCCCCTAGTCCAAGGCATGTACTCGCCCTCGTCCAATGACTTGCTTTCCTTTCTCTTTCGCAGTCGCTCTGCTCCTCGGAGCAGACGTATCAGTTGGAGCTCTCTCAGGCTCCTTACCCTTCCGTGGGGTAGTATCTATAATCTCTTAGCAAACTCTGGCCATGTGTCTTGGCTTCCCACATCTGAAGCTTATACCACCAAAAACAGGACAAGGTCTACCTCCATGAAATCTACCACATCTACTGCACTGCTCTGTGGTAGGCCTCGATCCTCCAATCATTACTCCTCTAGCTGGAGCTATAGCCGGGTATATAGAAAATCTAACAATCTTCTCCTGTACTTTCTTAATCTTTAGTCTCTTACCGAAGAGTCTCCTCCCTCCTCGATATTCAAAACCTCGAGCACTGTCACTCACCGACCTCTTTCTATCTCTGTCTCTACCTTTTTCGATTGTTCTAAACTCTAAGACATTCCTCTCATAATCTTGTTCACAGAGTTATGCCCTGCGCAATGCCTCATCGTAGGTAGAAATGTCAAATGGAACCAGTTTAGACCTTAATACTGGTCTTAGTCCATCTATGAATCTGCGGACCTTCTTGTTCTCGCTAACCATAGTGTCAGGGTCATACCTTTCCAGGGATAAAAATCTAGTCTCGTACTCATCTACCGAATGACTCCCCTGGCATAACCCTAAAAATTTAGCCTGCAGCCTCCGCTGAGTCGTATTTGGAACAAACTACCTCCTGAAGGCATCCAAAAATATCTCCCAACTGATCTCTGCATGTCGGCTCTCAATATGGGTCGGGTGGACTTCCACCAATGCTCTGTCATCCCTTTCAGTAGGAACGCAGCAAATACGACCAGCTTTGAAGTCGTACACTCAAAGAATCCGTACAACTTCTCCATTTCTCCTATCCACTCCTCCGCCAAAGCTGGGTCTTTAGTCCCTCGAAAAGTTGAAGGTCCAAGTTTCTGAAATTGTCGGAGTCTATCCAAATCACAACCATACCCCAATCCACTACTACCCGAAACTGGTGGAGGTGTAGGTGTATCAGGTGTAACTACCTCTCCAGGCGCAGTCTTTGCATCCTGTTCCTGTCCTTCTGGCATACTCTATGCCAGTATCTCCACTATGGTCTGCAAGCGACACTCTAGTCTCTCGAAATGTGCCTTGGTACTCTCTGGTACCTCATAGGGCTAATAGTCTCATCACGGGTCTTGACCTACCTCTACGGCCTCGAGCCCTATCTCTAGCCCCTCTACCACGGTGGGTATTAACCATAATGGCAAAATCCCTGCATTTATAATCATTAGTTAGCCTGAATTCCGTCTCGTATACACAATTGTAACTGAACAAAGCATAGTACTATGGAGATGTATATTTTTCTAGTTACTAATATCGACTCACATCAGACCAACTCCGCTCTAATACCATTTCTATCACGCCCTTCTCCCATACACAACCTACCAAAATCACCACAAATGTTTTGCACTTCACTTACCTCTTCTTCTGTCATCACTCCACACATTTAGTTGGGCTATGATTCAATATTAGTCACCCATTCACACACATTCACAACATATATAAAATTTAAGATTCTTTTCTATAATATAAACTCTTGTACATAAATACAATTATTTGTACGTATACATCCCGACCGTACATTAGTTTACATAACTGTGCTTATACAATGTTCAGTACAAAATGCCAAGTGTGTATACCTCTCGTAAGATAGATATGCAGCGGATCAGGGAATATCAGTCCTCAGCCGTGTCCACCTATTGTGAATGCTCTGAAAAGAGGGAAATAATAAAGGGGTGAGCTCACAGCTCAGTAAGGAAATCAGACAAGCAAGTAGATAACCGCACTATCTACCAAAATACAATGCTTATGCTTTGAAATTATTTCCTTATCTGTTTGTACATAAAACATGCATCTCTCTCAAAGCTTTATGCAATATATATTGGTACAAAACATCAGTTACAAAACTGGAAATATGCTAGTTTAACAACCTCAACATTTTATGCATAACACTGCATTTCTCATGTCATTTCATAAATCTCATGTAATTTCACACAAATCACATTTATCATGTCATTCATTTAAATCAAATCAATATGGCATTCATCATGTTTAAAAACATGGAAATTCGGGCCTCACCTATCCCTCGGGTTACCCTTTTCACAACTCACAAGTTCACATGTTCATATAATAAAATCATGTGATAATTCATTCAAGAAATCTCAATGTACATAGCATGAAAAGAAAATCGAGATAGGCGAGTACATGTTCCGAGTGTATGATCATAACTCATTTTTCGTGATCCCAAACAACACAGTACTCGATGTACGGGGTCTCACAATTGCTGTAACGGGAGGTGGGTCAAATCTCTACCGTCAGCTCTCTACTCAACTGAGGACCTGATCTCGAAGCACACCAGATCGTACAGGATCCCGCTCCCACTACTAACCAGTCCTATCATAGTACATCAAGTACTCACGGTACAACGTACTCCATATGACATACATCGTACACAGTACTCCATGAACCCTATCTCAAGGTGGGATGCTCGCCATGAATCTTAGTCCTCATACCTTGGATATACCTCATAGTCGGGATGATCGCCATGAGTCTTAGTCCTCATACCATGGGTTATTTCGATAGCCCTCTGCCATATCTCAAAATAATGCACGTGTGAGCATATATATCAATGTGACACACAGTCAGCACAGGCTCCCAACACGGCTGTTCCATGCTCTTTTCAAATTAGGTACGTGCGAGTAAAACTCCCAACTCGACCATATCAAATAATGTAACTCTAGTGCGAGCAATGCTCCCAGCACTATGTCATATAAAACTTGAGTATGAGCAAAGCTTCCAATACTCTATGATGTATAATATATGAAAACTGAGTACGAGCTAAGCTCCCAGTACTCTATCATGTAAAACTGAGTATGAGCATAGCTCCCAATACTCTATAATGCATCAATCACAATTTTGAGTACGAGCAATGCTCCCAGTACTCTAATATGCATAAATCGCATTAAAATGTAGTACGAGAATACTCTCAAGTACTATGTGATGCATATCTCAAAATATAGTGCGAGTATTCTCTAGCACTTATGGTTTTCACACAAAACATGATAGATGGATATTCAAATCACAATTCACCCAATTCAAATCAAATAAGCACTCAAATGTGCATATTTTCGCATATACATGAAATAATTAGCCATTCTATAGTGCAAAATCATGAATCTCGATCACAATAGGCTTTTAAGGTATTTTCACCCTATTTTTGGATAAAACACACTTATCCTCATTAGTCTCTATCATAACATCATGCCTATTCATGGTAATTCACATAGCATATAATATCAAAATGCTATTCAAAATACGTGTAGCTACCTTTAGCTACTCACGAAATTCCCTTACCTCGTATCACGTCAAGTGACGTCACTTCCTCGGTGCTGCTCACTTTCGCAGTCCGATCAGCTTCTATTGTGATTTTCGAAGCTGTTATACGTATTTACGTTAGTATATAGTATTATACTCGTTTCATTTGCCAAATCTAAATTTAGCATATCATTTTCATTATTTTCTCCCAATATGGTATTATACCATATTTTCCATATACCTATATTTATTTCTCCTTATTTCCAATATATGCATTTCATAAGATTAATTTATAATCTTCCCTACATGCATATTCCATCATTAAATCCATGCCAACACCATTTCCTCATCATTTTCTCACTTTTATGCCAATAGCTAGGTCATGCTCATTTTTCATGATTCTTTTGTTTCCAACAATTCATACAAATACCAATAAGTTCACCAACACACCTAGTTTAACATATATCAACTTGGTGTATTAAATCTTACTGTTGGCTCTACCGAGAGGGGGTGAATCGGTTTTTTAAGGTTAATGGCAAATTTAAATCAAAATCAAATCTAATTGCAGATAATGAATAATCAAGAAAATAAAATACAATGAATTGAAGGAAAATAAGGAAGAGAAATATCAAGCACAGTAGTTTATAGAGGTTCGGCCAATCTCTTGCCTATGTCCTCTCTTCTTGACCTCCTTGTCAAGAGCTTTCTTTCACTCTTTCAATGAACGTTACACACTCCCTTTTTCAGGTTAAGGAATAACCTCTCTACCCTTTTTACACAGAGATAGATTCACCCTTTTACAAAGTTTATCTCACTGAGGAACACTCCTCTTCTCTCTTAAAGTAAGGATGAATACAAGCTCAAGCTCTTTCTAGAATGGGTAGGATAGATACAGCCTTATCTATTTCTCAAATGCTTATACAATGAATGAAGATTGAAGACTAAAGGAATGTTGGAATTGATTTCTTGAGAATGTACAGAATATGCAGTAAATGGTATCTTTTTCCAGTGTCTTCAATGCTTGATCTTATATTGAAGGATTGGTAGTTGGAGCATTTAATGCTGTTATTCCCATTGAGATTTTTGCAGAAAGAGCCGTTGGGAACCTCCAGTAGAATGCCAGATCTATCTCCAATCTTGACCAGATCGATCTCTTAGTTTAAATTCCTGCAATGTCAAAGCAAATTGAAGAAAGGAGATCGATCTCATATATGTAGAGATCGATCTTACAATTTGAAAATGTTAGAGCAGATCGATCTGTCGAACAAGTAGATCGATCTTCCAATCTCTCTGTTTGAGGCAAAATCGATCTAGAGATCGATCTTCCAAGTATTCTTGTAGTGAGGAGATCGATCTCTTCCTATACCAGATCGATCTCATGAACTCTCTGTTTGAGTGCATATCGATCTACAGATCGATCTACTGCCTTTACCCTTTGTTTTAGAGGAGATCGATCTCTTCCTAGACCAGATCGATCTCATCAACATCCTGTATTAGACAGATCGATCTTATAACCCTTATAGATCGATCTTAGCTTCCTCAATACCTTGTACAAGTTCAATCCTATAGCAAATCGATCTCTTGTCCTCATGAGATCGATCTCTCATACTAGAAAACCTAGGAGATCGATCTCTCATATCACCAGATCGATCTCTCATCCTCAAGGACTTAGTTTCTGGTACTTGAACCTCTAAACATGTTTTTACATCATCTTTATATTATTAAATTTACTTGTTTTGTCATTTCAAAATATATTAACCCAACAATCTCCCATTTTTTGATATGACAAAACTTATTCAATAAACATGTTTAGTTACCCATTTACATTATGCATAAACTCCCCCTTTTTGTAAGCTCCCCCTTACCTTTGGCCTCTTAACTCCCCCTCAATTTAATCACTCATTTAATCCATTCAACATGTTTTCTTAACGTTCTTTAAACCCATTAAACATGTTTTAAACCCATGTTCCCTTAACATTCTTCTCCCCCTTTTTGTCATATTAATGGCAATAAAGATATAGAGGCAGTTAATTTTCATAAGAACTGTCATGTCATTTCAAAATGGGAATTCATTATAACACATTTCAACAAGAACTAACATGTCATTTCATAAAATAAGCATTCAAGCAAATGTCGGTTCAAACAACTAAGAGTAAACATGAAAAACTAACTATACTATTCCTAACATCCATGTCCTACGACGGAGGAGGAAATCACTCCAGAAGTTCCTCGACGCGAGTACGAGTGACCTGCAGATCATCAAACATCACCTGCTGTGTGGCATGAAGGTTTGCAAAACCTTCATCCATATTCTGGTGAAGCTTCATGATCATCGCCATAATCGATGCCATTCCATCAAGGGATGTTGCAGGTGCAGTGGGCTGAGCAATCGAGGAAGATGGACCCTCAGTAGGTGCAGCAGGTGGATCAGTAGGCTCAGCTGATGGGTCTTCTTCCATAGCTGCCTCAGACTGCTGTTCACGCTTCTTCCTCCATTCCCATTGGAAATCCTTATAATACCCCATGTGGTGAAGTGTCCCAATGTTTAAGATGCTCTTTGGGGAGTGCACTTCACCCGTTTCATAGCTACAATTGACCCTAACTCGTTGAAGTAAGTATGCCAGCGGTTGTGGAAAGACTATTATGGAGGCCTGGCCGCGTACGATCTTCAGCCAATCTTCATAAATGAAGTGGACCAGATTGGGTTTTTGATTTATGGAGTGGATGTGGTGTAGCCAGAATCGATCTAACCTGCTAACTGTGGAGTGTCGAGTATCGAATGGGCGGAGATTCCATGAGATGATAAGGTGGAGTAACCTTGGGTGCATCGGTAGGTCACTCGCCTTATCCCCGAGAAGGTCAAACTCTAAGGGGACTTCTTCATCTTCGTCGGTCAACCCCTCATCTTTTAATTTAAACACTTGGGCTAAAATAGATGTGTCTATAGGGATTGATTTATCCATGACATACGTTTTAAACCCAAGAATTTTGCAAGCATCATTAGGGTCATAGATGAGTTCGGCATTAGAAAAGAATGCCCTAATGATGTTTGGGGGCACGGGGGTATTGATTTTAAGAAATGGAAGCCAACCAAATTCTTCCATTTTGGATAGATAAGGAAAATCAATGCAGTTTAAAAATGAGAAATCAATTGTGCGCCAATGTTTAATTGGCATGATCGAGAAATACTCTTCATATCTTTTCCTTTTTGCAGGTGTTTTAAAACACCTGTTAAAGGTAGTGACAGAAGAGGGAGGGGCTGATTGGGAAGATGTCCCTTGATCAGTATTTGGTCTAGGGGGTTTTTGGCCAGCTCTCTTAAGTCGAGGCATGATTTAAGCTTGCAACTAGACACACTCTGAATAGGTTTGAATTTCCTAGATGATAGTTCTCTAGAGACCTAGCCAATAGAACAGTTCTAGATTTACCCTAATTGAGATAGCAGTAGAAATAGATAAATTTTTGAAGAAAAATTTAGCAATGTAGGTTATTAGACCAAGAATGATGAAAAGATTGGGTAGATTCCTTACCGAAGATCGATCTGAGAGTGAGAATCGATGGAAGAGACGCGACAGGGGTTAGGGATTTTGAGGATTTTGGAATTTTTGAATTTTGGGGATTTTGAGCAGTTTTTATAGTCTAGGGCACAGGAGATCGATCTGTCGCTGCGACAGATCGATCTGTCATTTCCAGATACTTGAAGAGATTGATCTGTTGAACCAAAAGATCGATCCTCAAAATACAGAAGCTCGATGAGATCGATCTGCCAAAGGCACAGATCGATCTGCTGTTTGACAGAGGTTTAATGAGATCAATCTGCCAAATGCATAGATCGATCTGCTGTTTTACAGAGGCTTGAGGAGATCGATCTGCCGAATGCATAGATCGATCTGCTGCTTTACAGAGGCTTAAGGAGATCGATCTTATAGTTGAGAAGTTCGATCTTCCTAGCTTAACCTTTCTGCTTTAGGCCTATTTGAAGTATGGAGATCGGTCTATAGTGATTGAAGATCGATCTCTCATACTTTTTGCCCAGAAAAATCATTGAAAAACTCATTTAAAATCAACTTGAAAACAGAGTTTTGAAGCAGATAAATCTTAAGGAACATTCATGAGTCCTAATTCACCTCTAAGAATACAAAATCTATCTCTATCAAGAGGTTTGGTGAATATATCAGCTATTTGATGTAAAGTGTTAATGTACTCTAGAATTATATCTCCCTTTTGAACATGGTCTCTAAGAAAATGGTGCCTAATCTCAATGTGCTTAGTTCTAGAGTGTTGAATGGGATTTTTAGATAGATTTATGGCACTGGTATTATCACATTTAATTGAGACTTGCTTCATATCAATACCATAGTCTTTCATTTGTTGTTTAATCCATAACACTTGAACACTATAACTACCTGCTGCTATATATTCTGCTTCAGTTGTGGATTGAGCTACACTATTTTGTTTCTTAGAGAACCATGAGATTAATCTATTCCCTAAGAATTGATATGTACCTGAAGTGCTCTTCCTATCTATTTTACAGCCCCAAAGTCTGCATCAGAAAATGCATGAAGAGCAAAAGTGGAGTCCTTGGGATACCAAAGTCCTAGAGAGGGAGTGTCCTTAAGATATCTAAAGATTCTTTTAGTTGCTAATAAGTGTGATTCCCTAGGAGAAGATTAAAATCTAGCACAAAGGCATACATTAAATAGAATATCTGGTCTACTTGCAGTTAGATAAAGCAATGAACCAATCATAGACCTATAGAGTTTAGTGTCTACACACTTACCATTTTCATCTTTATCAAGCTTGATGTTGGTACCCATTGGAGTTGCTTGAGGTTTGCAATTATCCATTCCAAATCGCTTGAGCAATTCTTTAGTATATTTTGCTTGATTGATGAAGGTTCCATCCTTTGTTTGCTTCACTTGAAGTCCCAAGAAGAAAGTGAGCTCTCCCACATGCTCATTTCAAATTCACCTTGCATGATCTTAGCAAACTCTTGGCACAAAGATTCATTAGTTGATCCAAAAATAATATCATCTACATACACTTGAACAACTAGTAAATCTTTATTCTTATATTTGATAAACAAGGTAATATCTACTTTTCCTCCTGAAAATCTTTTTTCTATTAAGAATTTTGACAGCCTTTCATACCATGCTCTAGGAGCTTGTTTCAAACCATAAAGTGCCTTAGAGAGTTTGAATACATGTTCAGGAAATTCATGACTTTCAAAACCGAGAGGTTGCTCAACATAAACTTCTTCATTAATGAAACCATTTAAAAATGCACTCTTTACATCCATTTGATATAACTTGAAGTTTTTATAACATGCAAAGGCAAGTAGCATTCTTATTTCTTCTAATCTAGCTACCGGTGCATAGGTTTCATCATAGTCTATTCCTTCTTCTTGTCTATAGCCTTGTGCAACTAGCCTAGCCTTGTTCCTTATGATCACACTATTTTCATCCATCTTGTTCTTGAATATCCATTTAGTTCCAATTATAGAGTGATCACTAGGTCTAGGAACTAGTTTCCATACTTTGCTTCTCTCAAATTGATTTAATCCTTCTTGCATGGCTAAAAACCAATTATTATCATCTAAGGCTTCATTTACATTTCTAGGTTCAATTTGAGACACAAAGGCTATATATTGACACACATTCCTTAGAGATGATCTTGTTCTAACACCAAGAGTTGGATCTCCCACTATTTCACAATCTTTTACATATCCTAATTCTCTTGGTGCTCTAGACTCTCTTTCTAATATTTCCATTTTCTCTTCATCTTCTTTATTTATGTCAAGTTTTTCTAATAGATCATTTTCTAAGTTTGGAATGTCCTTCAAGTTTTCATCAAATATCCCAATATCTTCATCATTGGTTGAATCTTTAGATAAATCATTTGACTCATCAAATATTACATGAATTGATTCTTCAACCATCAATGTTCTTTTGTTATATACTCTATATGCCTTTGAATTCAAAGAATATCCTAGAAAGATTCCCTCATCACTCTTGGCATCAAATTTTCCTAAATTGTCTTTTCCATTATTTAAGACAAAGCATTTACAACCAAAGGGGTGAAAATAGCTAATGTTAGGCTTCTTACCCTTGTAAAGTTCATAAGGGGTTTTCTTTAAAATTGGTCTAATCATGGCTCTATTAGTGATATAGCAAGATGTATTTATAGCTTCAGCCCAAAAATATTTAGGTAAATTATTCTCACACAACATGGTTCTAGCCATTTCTTCCAATGTTCTATTTCTTCTCTCAACTACTCCATTTTGTTGTGGTGTCCTAGGGGCTGAAAATTTATGACTAATTCCTTGATCATTGTAATATTCATCAAATCCAATATTTTCAAACTCCTTGCCATGATCACTTCTAATACTAGTTATAGTGTATCCTTTTTCATTTTGAGTCACTTTTGTATAAGCAATGAATTTTTCTAAAGCTTCATTTTTCACTCTAAAAAAGAACACCCAAGTGAACCTAGTGTAATCATCAACAATTACAAACCCATAATGTTTCTCACCTAGGGTTGTTGTTCTAGTTGGTCCAAATAGATCTAGATGAAGTAATTGAAGAGGCCTAGTGGTTGATACACTATGTTTAGGTTTAAATGTTGTTCTTTTATGTTTTCCTTTAACACAAGCTTCACATATTTTGTCATAGTCAAAGGACAGCTTAGGCAATCCTATAACTAGGTCTTTTTTAGCTAACTTAGATAACACATGCATGCTTGCATGACCTAGTCTTCTATGCCACAACCAAGGTTCTTTTTCCTTATCTACCATTAGGCATATGTTTTCATTTTTAAGTTCATTTAGATAGACAATGTATATATTACCTTGCCTATGACCTAGGACAAGAACTTTATTAGACTTAGGATCTATAACATGACATTTCAAGTAATCAAAAACTACTTTGTAACCTTTGTCACAAAGTTGACTAATACTTAGTAAGTTATGTTTTAGACCCCTAACAAGCAATACTTTTTCTAATGAAAAGTAGTCATTACCTATTGAACCACTTCCTTCAACTTGGCCTTTAGAGTTGTCCCCAAATGTGACTTCTCCACCAACTTTCGATTTAAACGAGTTGAAGTGACTTCTATCACCGGTCATGTGTCTTGAGCATCCACTGTCTAAGTACCAAGCTTCCTTTGTTTTAGCTTTGTGGCTGTGCTCAATCACCTATAATAAAAAAAAATCAAACTCATGTCTTAGGCACCCAAATTCTCTTGGGTCCTTTGAGGTTAGTGAATGCAATTCTTGATCCTTTTGGGATCCATTTTACTAGAGTATTAATATCTTTTGAATTAATTATTTCTTTTGGAACCCAAATCCTTTTTACTATTTTTCCTCTAAGAGTGGTCATCTTCATTTATATGATGCATGTCCCTTCTTATTACAATGTGAACAAATAGTTGAGGTTTTATGCATGTTCTTTCTAGCTATGAAACTTTTGAGATGAGTCTCTCTACTTTTTCCATCATACAACCAATCATAAATCACCAATGCTCAACACATTAATTATTTAAATTATAATTTCAACATCATAAATAATGATATGGCACTATCACCAACATAGTAATATATTTCTTATCTCTTTATGCCAATGCCTAGTTCTTAGCAACACCACACACATGCATTGGTTGTTGATAGGGTAAAGGAGCTCCAAAAATTCCCCAAAAGATTATGGGAATGAACTTGATAGCTCTAATTGCAGATACAACTTCCTGCCTGGTTTCCACCACTTGTAGGCATGTGACTGACCAAAGCAGAAAATTGGGACCAGCGGACAACTCTTTTTCCATGGCTATGCGAACAAATCCACTTCGTGCCTAAGGAATGCAACCTCAGAACCATGTTCCATGAGGTATATCTCCGGCACTCCACCAGGCATCGTAATACAACTACGATCAGCCTCACATGATATAACTTGTGGTCTGTTAGACCAGGGTAGACCCGAAGGAGGGGTCAGGCCCCCGATTTGACGATTTTATGATTTCATGATTTTATGATTTTCTACTATGCTCAAATATGTTTTAGATGATTTTATGATCTGTGACCCTAAAAGAAGGGTGGGTTTATAACCGGAGTTTTATAATGAACTTTATTGAATTGTTTTATGAGATGGACCCGGAAGGGTTAGTTTTTACTGCAGTTTTAAAGAAATGATTTGAATGCAGTAGCATGATGATGTTTTCCATGCTTTTATTTCAAATTCATGATTTGTCTTACATGACATGAACGAATGCATGATCTTGTTTTACTTCATGCTTATTATGATTTAATGATGTCACATAAAATGCTTTGAATGCATGAATTACATGATTTATATATGCACAAATAGTTTTGGATAAACTATGGCATTGAATATGCATGACTTTGTGCGTGAAATTTTAAATGAAAAGAAATGGATTTAAAGGCATGGCATTATGAGCATGTAGATAGTGGAGCTATCTGCTTACTTGCATAATTGCCTTACTGAGCATGTGGTTTGCTCACTCCCCCTATTTTCCCATCTTTTCAGAGCACTTGCAATAGTTATTGAGCGGCTGAGGACTTGCATCCATTGGTATCCGCTGCTTCCCATCGAGAGACAGGTATACACATTTGTATAGTTTTGTATCTAAAAATGTAATGCACAGTACTGTAAACGGATATGATATCCGGGATGTAGAGTTATAAATACCATTGAGTATGTATTTATTTAAAGTCAAAGAATATTAAACTCTGATATATGAATGTGAATATGAAAATGGAATGGTAAATAGTGTGAGGTGACTAACACCGAATCATAGCCCAACTGTGTTGTAGGATGGTCACGATGAGAGAAAGGTAAGAATTAAATAATAAATGAAAAAGTGAAAAATTTACTCTGATTTTTAGGTAAATTGGGTCGTGACAGAGCTAGGCTCTAGCACTGTGTCATAAAAATCAAGTGAAAATCTTGTGCGAGTTAGACTCCAGCACCTTGTCACGAAAATCATATGAAAATCTAGTGCGAGTTAGCAATTAGCTCCTCAAAATAATCTTCACACTCCGCTCCAATCTCGCGAAGTGTGTCTCAATACTATCCGATCACTCTGTCGGACTCTGAGAGGCATGCTCAACATTAGCCTCCATTTCAATTACATCCTGATTCTCACAAATCAACTCAGCACGACTTAGCAGACTCAGGTCTACCTCTACGACCTCTGCCTCGTGCACTATCTCATCTTGAGTCTCATATCATGACTCATTCGATTCTCAGGCCAATCTTTACGGCCTCGAGCATGTGTACTCGCCACTCTACCATAGCGGCTATCAATTATAACAACTATATTCTTGCATTCGAAACTAAGTTTTTAGCTGCTGTTCCATCTTGATATACACAATTGTATCTAAACAATGCACAGTACATGGGGATGTAATTTACTTAACCACTAACACCGACTCATATCAGGCCAACTCTGCTCTGATACCATTTAATTTGTCACGACCCAAATTACCTAAAAATCCCTACAAATTTTTTTTCGCTTTTTATTTCCTTACCCGTCGTGAACAATACACTCTTAAACAGTTGGGCTATGATTCGGTGTTAGTAACCTCTCACCTATTTACTATTCCATTTTCATATTCACATTCACATGTCAATTTATTTAAACAAAATACATCCCCAATATTAAATCCATGTACAGTACTGTGCCTCTATATGTTCAGATACAAAAATTATATAAATGTGTATACCTGATCTTGATAAGAAGCAGCAGATAACCGAGATGCGAGACTATTGTCGCTCTCTTCTACTGAATATACCCTGTGGGGTGGAAAATGAAAGGGTGAGCGAAACGTGCTCAGTAAGGCAATAATGTAAGCAGGTAGATAACTATACTATCTACGTGCTGATAATGTCATGATGTAAAAATCGTTTACTTTCGGAGCATGAGGTAAGATTAAAACAATGCCACATGAATGTATATATCATATACAAGAAATCATGAAATCGACATATAAAGCACACATGGAAAATCATCATGTATGACATCTCATGCTCGTCACATTAAAACTCATTTGTTTAATCAAAAACTCATCACTTGAAACTTATTTGTTTCATCATAAATTCATCTCATTTAAAACTCATTTATTTCATTATAAACTCTCACTTTAAAACTCATTTGTTTCATTATAAAACAACTTCATCAAGGTCAAACCCATCTCTCAGGAATACCTTGATTCATCAAATCACATCTCTTTTAAAAACACAAATCGGGACTACCCCTCCATCGGGTTTGTCCTGGTCTATCCAGACCGTATGATATCATGTGAGGCATGTAGGTTACTGTATGAAAAATCGAGGACTATGGCCATACTATATCCCTGTGATCCCAGGCACACGGATCCCGGTGTGCGGGGTATCACAACTGCAACGGGAGGTGGGGTCAAGTCCTACCCGCCAGAATATCAAGTAACATCGTAGAGTCATCATGACTGCACGGTACAGTGTACTCCGTGTGACATACACGGTACATCGTACTCCGTGGACCCATATCATAGTCTGGGGGTGCCTGCCGTAGGTCTTATCCAGCCCAATACTATGTCGATAACCAACCCATGTCTCAAAGTATATGTGCGAGCATCTCAACTCTCTGTGACACACAGTCTACAAGAGGCTTTCGCACGACTATATGCATGTTAACTCGCGTCTAGTGCGTTTATGTGAGCATCCTGCTGCCCGCCCCACACCAGGTCACAGGCTTACGGAGCTCCAGCACCACGCTATGCATATCATGATATCTAAAATCTCGTGCGAGTGAAGCTTCAGTACGGTTTTGTGCACACACAAATTTCTCGTACGAGCAATGCTCCAGTACGGCTTTTCATGATAAATAAATCAGTAAACTTGAGTGCGAGTAAGACTCTAGTACTCTTTTTTTTCATGTAATTACGATAGGTGGCTCACTTTTAATGAAACATCTTTTAAAATAGTAACCAGTACAAACCGGTACCTTTTCGTAAAATTCACGAAATCAACAGCCCACCTATGTGCATATTTGCTTAAATCAAAGCAATATGTCCATATAAAGCAGTAAATATATAAAATCATGCAATTTACCTGCCTTACTACCCTTTTTGCAAATTTTACTCTCAGGGGCAAAATCATCCTTTTTCTCTATTTATCTAAGCCTCGGTTTTCGTAAAAATTATTACTTTATTTCTAGATGCTTTAAGAAATTTCTAAGCCCTGTAAATCTCCTCTCAAAATACGCATAATTATCTCTATAAACCTACAAAATTCCCTTACCTCGATTCTCGTCGAGTCTGACCTTTCCTTTTCCACTGTTGTCACGTCGCGCAGTCCGATCTGCTCCCAATCAAACCTCCGAAACTGCGTAATAATATTTCTTAGGTCAGATATTATACAACTTAATTGTATTTAATACTTTCTGGGCTTAATTTAAATCATTGGGCCCATTTATCCCTATTAGGCCCGATTGCACTTTAATGGGCCTCGACCCATTTTCAGCCCGTTTATACTGTTTAAATCCCTTCTTCGGGTTTACTGGGCTCATTCAGCTTACCAATAATTATCGGGCTTCGTTCCAAACTCATTGGATAGCCCGTATACCATTTACGGTAATTACGTTGTAATTCCGATTAATATTCCTTTTATACAGAATTAATCCGTAAATTCTGTAAAATAATTGAAACTCTGTATTAAAGGACTCTAATTGCCAGAATTAAACTGTACTTACCCGATACGATGCGGGATACGAAAATCGAAGCTCAATTGGCTCTCGTTCGGGCTTTATCGTCGAACTGCACAATTATTATATTTAATCCCGGGTTACTCTTCGATTAAATATAATTTAAATAAATTTCTCGGAAATCAATTCGGTCACTTTTGGCCTCATATTGACTTACCCGAAGTCCGGTGTATCCCCGAAAATCCTTTCCCTTTTTCCTTTTCCTCTTTTTCTCCTTTTTTCCTCTCTTTTTGGCTGAACCGGTTCAGTCTGGTTCAGACCGGTTCAGACCGCCGGTTCAGCTCGGTCCGGTTCGGTTCAGTTTTGGCCGGTTCAGGCCGGTTCGACCGGTTCAATCCCCATTTGCTCATTCCGACGCCGTCCGACCGGTTCCCGGTGCGATTTCGGTGCCGTTCGGCTCGGCTACACCTGGGCATTCAGAATCGGGCCTCGGTTGGGGTCGAAACGCGACCATCGTCGACGAATTCCTCCTTCTCCCCCGCGGCTGTCTCCTCCTGATCCGACGGATTCCGGCGGTTTCGTCGGCCAGTACTGGTCTCAAAAGGACCGGCTCCTCCTGATCACGCTGGTACCCGCCGTTCGCCCCCAGCTGCCGTGGATCGCCGGTACCGACTCCGTTTTTCCCGCGGTCTTCTCCTCCTCCGTTCGACGATTTTCGACCTCCTTAGCGCGCCACGTCGGTGCCAATAGCTTCGCCGGCCTCTCCTCTTGCTGCTCGGCCCTTCGTCGGAGGTCAAAGGTCGCCGGTGGTGGCTCGTCGGTCGGCCACGCGTAGTCCCCCTCTCCGTTTTCCCTTTTCTTTCTCTCTCCCTGACTTTTACAGATTTCTTCTCTTTTTTTTTATTTAACTATTTATTTTATTATTAAAATATTCATTAAAATAGTCTAAAAATCTGAAAATATCTACAAAATTAATATTTTATTCCAAACAATTTAACTTAATTTAATTTATTTTATTTATTATATTTTTAACCATTTTTCGGGTATAATTTCTCCGTATTTTCGGGATATTGTCCCGGGTGACTTTTCGGTATTTTTAAAAATTTCGGATCTTGATCAGTTTGACTCAAAATTATATAATTTCCTCATTATTGATCAAGATATTCTAAATCCTTATTTTAAATTAAATTTTCTTATCGAATTTATCCCGGCTTTCGATCTTTTGACCGTTTTGCCCTTACACGTGTTCGGGATTTATTTAGCCCGACTTCTCTTCACGAATATTCATTCATTTTATGATTTGAATCCTTATTTTCAGTCCGAATCCCATTCCTTTAAATTTGTGAACATTTTTCTACCTCATAAAATTTACGATTTAATTTCGGGTCTTACATGACAAGTGGTTCAAGAATAATTAATAAACAAACACTAAGGGAAACAATATCGAAAATCCAGAGGGAACCACAGTGCGGGTTAAATTAACGGCTCCAAAAGGTGAAGATCAGCTCATCAAAATATAGGAAATATGCCATAAGGAATTTAGAGTGACAATTAACCTATTTCATATTAAAATGACCCAATTATATAAACCGAGTTCAAACTCAAATATGGTGTAATAAAGTAGTTTTAAGCTTATCATGACTAATTTATGTAATTGATAATTTATTTCAGCTCCGGAGGAAGTGAAAGAACTAGAACGGACTGAATGACTCACAGTACTGAAGCAAAAAAAGAACTATCATCTACCACTAAGGTAAGAAAAATTTTGTGAGCTACTAGAGATAATTACACGTATTTATTTATTGTTGAACTGTAGAGATAAATTCTAGGCCGATTTTATAGCTATGGAAATTACAGAAAACTTTAGCCTCAGTTAAATGGCAAACCTTACCGATAAAATTTAATTTATCAATACAGCCTAATTTATTGTTTTAAATTGAAAATCTCTAGTTTTAATTGCCACATACTGCATACTAGAATTTCTAACCGAAAAATGATGAGCCAACTTCTATTTAAAGTGTTTTATGTACTGAACTGTGTTTAGAATTGTTTTAATGAAAATGAGTTGCTTATCAATCTGTACCGAATAAATGTGTTTGAGCCGCGTGCTAACTATGTGTTGCACCACCTGCTTCTCACTTACTGGAGATAATGGGCTTAGTTAAATCATGCTACATTGTTACTGTTACAGTCTACTGCACTGGTACTGTTACTGTGGTTCACGGAGTAAGATGTACCGTGCAACATGCATGAGAGTACGTTGTATCGTATATTCTATCTTTGGACATACTGTTCTGTGAGCCAGTTGGGTAGCTGACCACTCCTACAGCGATTGACATCCCAACACACTTGATCAGTGATGCTCGGAGTCACCGACATTGGCCATTTGTCATACTGCCTTAGCATGTCTGCCTTGTCTCGTTTATTTGTTTTACTGAATTGACAAAATGAAATGGATTATCAAATGGAACTGTTATTGTATTCCTACTGTATAAAGAATTTAGATCTCATGATTATTTCAACATAATGTTTACACTACTGAGACTGAAACTGTTATCGTATTCAAACTCTGATTTTACTGCATGCTAATGGTTTTTGGTATTTTCTACATGATAACCCTATTATGTTGTAAGACCCGAAACTTCACATGTAAATTTTATGACTTTATGAATGTAAAGACAAGTCACAATTTATATAAATTATGAGGAATTGATGTTTTGAAGTTGTAAATGTGGATAAAATGAGAAATGGATGGCTAAGTAAATCAAATATCAATGTAACAATGAATTGGGATGAAAAGTGGAGCAGAACTGCTTCAGGAAGGGAGCAGATTGATCTCATTGGCAATACATATCGATTTCCTTAAGACTCGAGTTACGACAGATCGATCTCATTGCAAGGCCAGATCGATTTCCTTAAGGTTCTGAGTTGTGAGATCGATCTCATGCTTAAGGGTAGATCGATCTCATTAGGCCTGAAAGGTCAGTTTCGAGGTGAAAAATGTAGGGCAAATCGATCTCATATGGTTAGTAGATCGATCTCATAGAGACAATTCTATAAATACTGGACCTCTACAACCTCTGTTTCACAAGAAACACTATTCCATTCAAGAACTAAAGCTAAACCTAACCTTTCAACACTAGAAAACTTCAGTTTACAATCAGTTTTGACTAACATATAGTTAAGCAAAGTTGTTCTTGATAAAAAAGAGAACAACATACTTGGAAACAAGAGATTGGAATCAAAGATTGAAAGAGCAAGGAGGATTTTACCAATTTTGGTGAAAATGGGGAAAATTTCAGCTAGGCAAGATTTAATGCACCAAGTTGATATATGTTAAACTAGGTGTATTGGTGAGTTAATTGGTATATGAATGAATTGTTGGAAATGAAATGTAAGACCCTTAAATTCATAAGTACATACATGTATATGCTATGTGAAGCATAAATGATGTAAAGTCCATAAAATTAATGTACACACTTGTAATATGAGTTTGTGATGTACGTACAAGTTTCATTATATAGGAATAAGAAGGAATGGACTTTTGTATGTGATGAATGTGGATATATGGAATTATGAGTAGTGTGGTAAAATGGAATGAAGTTGCATTAGTGCATAAATCTTTATACTTCCATTTGGTGTAGTATTGTATACCTTTGGTTATACAATGAATGCACACAAGTTTCAAGGTATATAAAGTATGCATGGATGTCATTTTCAAGCCTTAAAGGTGACTGAATGAGAAATTAACTATGAAAGCAAAATGTATGAAGTTTGGTGTAAGTTACTACAGAAAACTGCAGTAAAATCTGGAAAAGATGAATGAGAGATCGATCTCATGGGATGAGAGATCGATCTGGAAGAGTAAAAAATGCTCTTGTTTGAGCAATAGAACAGGGTCAAATCGATCTTTAATGGGGCCAGATCGATCTGCTAAGCATTCTGTGAAGAAGGAATCGATCTCTAGAGGGCCAGATCGATTTCCTTAAGCTACTGACTTGGAAAAGATCGATCTCACCTTGGAGCAGATCGATCTCATTAGGATTGAAAGGTCGGTTTCGAGAGGAAAAAATGCAGGGTAGATCGATCTCATTGGAGAGCAGATCGATCTCATAGAGATAATTCTATAAATACTGGACTTCTGCACTTCAGTTTGCACGAGAGAAACTATTTCTTTCAAAAGCAAAAGTGTAACCTAACATTTTTACCTTAGGAAACTTCAGTTTGTGATCAGTTTTGAGTGAGATATAGTTGAGCAAAGTTGTTCTTGGCAAAGAGGAGAACAAAATACTTGAAAACAAGAGATTGAAACCAAGGATATCAAGAGCAAGGAGGATTTGCACCAATTGGTGAAAAAGGAAGGAAATCTCAGCTAGGTAAGATTTAATACACCAAGTTAATATATGTTAAACTAGGTGTGTTGATGAGTTTATTGGTATATGTATGATTTGTTGGAAATGAAAGAATCATGAAAAATGAGCATGACCTAGCTATTGGTGTGAAAATGAGAAAATGATGAGGAAATGGTATTAACATGAATTTGATGATTGAATATGCATGTATGAAAGATTACAAATTAATCTTATGATATGCATAAATTGGAAATAAGGAAGAATGAATATAACTATATGGAAAATGTGGTATAATACCATATTGGGAGAAAGAATCATGAAAATGATGTGTTAAGTTGAGATTGATAAATGAAATTAGTATATTATGATATACTAACATAAATACGTATAACAGCTTCAGAGAATCACATTGAAGCTGATCGGACTGCAAGAGTGAGCAAAACTGAGGAAGAGAGGTCACTTGACGTGATCCGAGGTAAGAAAATTTCGTGAGTAGCCAGAGATGGCTCCACGTATTTTGAATAGCATTTTGATATTATATGTTATATAAATTCCCATGAATAGGTATGATGTTGTGATAGAAACCAAAGAGGATGAGTGTGTTTTATCCGAAAATAGGATGAAATTACCTTAGAATCATGTTGTAACCAAAATTCATGAGTTGCTGATACGAGACTAGCTGCCACTCTAAGTGACCTAGACGTTCTATCCGCAAGTGCACGGGTCGTACAAGTAATAATGGATTTGAGTCTCGGATTATCGTCCCACAGAGAAGTTATTTGCCTAATTAACTACTGATTAATCTTACCCTAAGTATATCCTAGCAAATTATGAATTGCTGATGGGTGATCTACATGGCTAACAATACTGAAAATAATAAAAACTATAAAATAAAGAAAATTAAACAGAGCTAAAAATACTTACAGAGCTTCGAGTAATTAAAAGCAACAACCTACAAAAGAAAATTAAAACAGTTAAAATTAATTAACTAAAATGCAATTAAACTAGAATGCAAATATGAAAATAAAGAAACAAATTAATTAAACTAAAATTAAACAAACTTAAAATAAAATATGCATGTAATTAAACTACTTAATAAAAATGCAAACTAACCTAAAGTCTAATAAAATAAAACTTCTATTAATCCTAAAGAAATTCTTAAATCAAACTAAGAAATTAACTACCTATAAAATAATCCTAATTAAATCTAACTCTAACTAATTACTAACACTAAATCTAAATAATGCATGAGAAATATTATTTTTGGATTTTTCAATTTAAAATGAAAACTTAAAAATGCATAAAATAATAGTCCTCTAATTTAATCCTAAGTGCAACATCTGATTCCTAAATTTCTAATATAGTCACAAATTAGCTACTAATAAAATTAAACTAAACTTTAAACTAATAAACTAAGTAAATTAAACTATTAATGTATACCTAAACTAAGCACCATTTAACAAAACAATATAAAAGCAGAATATAATAATTTGAAATAATTCTCAGGGCCAAACGTGGCCTTGATCGAATTTCCCAACTGCCTCGGTCCCGGCTACTGGTCTCGTGTATAGTTTGCCTCATTTCCAGGTGCAGTCCTCTGCAACTTCCACCGACTCTGCTCGGTTTCGTGTACAGCTTCCTTCCCTGCAACACAACACAGCATGTCTCCAACCGCTTGTTCTGCTCCAGATTTCTGCCCATGCCATTGGCAGCACTAACTGCTCCTGCTCCTGCTCCTACTTCAGGTCACGACTTCTGCTCCTACTCCCTGTACTGTCTATCATCACACCATGCTCCTGCAATTGCTTCCAACTCTAGCAGCTGATCATTCTCTGCATTGCCTCACGTCCGAACTCTGCATTAATTCGACCCTATCACAGCTAGGAATCGTGGGTCACCAGCAACACCGAGACAGAGGCAATCCACAGTCCTGGTCTAGCAATTCACAGTCACGGCATTGATCCTTGCAGAGAAAACAAGCTAAACCCATGCTGCTTTAACAGCTCCAAAGGGCGTGTTCATTTTGCACTGTGACCTTGCATCAACCCGAGCCACAATCCTACAACAGCCACAACCACAATTTTACAACTTTTAGGTCATAATAAGAATAGAGCATTAAATGCTTTTAAGGTTTTCAAAGTAGAAGTAGAAAAACAATGCAGAAAGCAAATTAAGATCGTGAGATCGGATAGACGTGGAGAATACTGTGGTAAATACATCGAGGATAGACAAACACTTGGTCTATTTGCAAGGTTTTCTGAGGAGCACAGGATTATGGCCCAATACACCATACTTGGGTCTTCAAACTAAAACGGTGTAGCGAAAAAAAAGAAACTGAATCTTGATAGATAATGGTGAGGAGTATGCTTAGCAACTCTAAGGTTACTAAATCCTTATGGACTGGAGCTCTTAAAATGGTAGTGTATATATTGACCCAGGTTCCAACTAAGGCTGTTTTAAAAATGCCTTTTGAATTTTAGAAAGGTTGGAAACCGAGTTTACGACATATATGCGTTTGGGGTTGCCGTCTGAAGTAAGAGTTTATAATCCATAAGAAAATGAAGTTTGACATAACGACTATAAGTGGGTATTTCGTTGGATATGCTGAAAAGTCTAAAAGTTATAGATTTTATTGTCTATCTTATAGTGCTAGATATGTGGAATCATGAAATAACAAGCTTTTTGAAAATGACTAGATTAGTATGAGTGATCAATTCTGGAACTTAGTTTTTGAAAATGATCATTTTGATACTCAAACTCCCATTTCAAGTGATAAATTAGTTATTATTCATTACGCCCCTCAAGTTTAAATGGATGTTTAACAATCAATCATGAAGCTCCACAAGCTGCTGATGATAATCTAATAGATCTAATTGTTCAACAAGTGTCAGGGATTGTTAAATGACTAGTTGTACAAAATACTCCATAAGAGGATGCTGACACAATATTAAGTATATTAACTAGAATGAAGAAATTAGAAATTCCTCGTGATTACATTGTGTATCTATAAAAGACTGACTATAATACTGAGCCAAAAATGACTCTGAAACATTTTCACAAGCCATAAGTTGCATTAAATCAAAATTATTGTTTAATGCTATGAAGAATGAGTTGAATTTTGTATTATCTAATGGAGTCTAGGATCTTGTTTAGTTGCCTAATGGTGCAAAAGCCATTGGATGTAAATAGGTCTTTAAAACAAAGAAAAACTCATTAGGCAACATTGATAGATATAAAGCACAACTCGTAGTTAAAGGATTCACTCAAAAGAAGGGGAACAATCACACAGAAACTTTTTCTCATGTCAAAAAAAGATTCTTTTCGTGTTATTATGGCATTAGTTGCCTATTTTGACTTGAAATTGCATCAAATAGATGTGAAAACAATGTTTCTCAATAGAAACCTTGAGGAATAGGTTTATATGAAACAACCAAAAGGATTATCCTCTAGTGATGGTGAGCATCTGGTGTGTAAGCTCAAGAAATCTATATATGGATTGAAACAAGCCTCCCGTCAATGGTATTTGAAATACTATGATGTCATCCCTTCATTCAGTTTTGTAGAGGACATCTTGGATTAATGCATATATTAGAAGGTTAGTGAGACAATTTGTTTTCTTCTCATATATGTGGATGATATTTTACTTGTAACCAATGATAAAGGGTTGTTACATGAGGTGAAGCGATTTCTCTCTAAGAAATTTGATATGAAGGATATGGATAAGGCATCTTATGTCATTGGCATTAAGATCCATAGGAATAGATCTTAAGATATACTAGGACTGTCTCAAGAAACCTATATCAATAAAGTTCTTGAGAGATTTCACATGAAAGATTGCTCACCAAATGTTGCACCAATAGTGAAGGGTGACAGGTTCAATTTGAATCAGTGACCAAAGAATGAACTTGAAAGTGAACAAATGTGAAACATTCCATATATTTCAACTGTTGGAAGCTTGATGTATGCTTAGATATGCACAAGACTTGACATTGCATTTGCTGTTGAAATGTTGGGAAGATATCAGAGTAATCTAGGTATGGACCATTGGAAAGCTGCAAAGAAAGTAATAAGGTATCTTCAAAGGACCAAAGATTACATGCTTATGTATAGACGAATTGAAAGCCCAAAAGTAGTTGGTTATTTAAATTTAGACTTCACTGGATGTGTTGAATCATGAAAATCAGCATCTGGATATATTTTTGTGTTTAGTGTTGAAGCCATATCTCAGAGAAGTGTAAAGCAGTCTTTAATTGCTACTTCTACCATGAAGGTTGAATTCTTTTCTTGTTTTAAGGTTACCTCACATGGTGTATGGTTAAAGATTTTCATATCTGAGCTTAAAATTATGGATTCCATTTCAAAGCCATTGAGAATTTATTGTGACAATTTAGCCGCGGTTTTCTTAGCTAAAAACAACAAAAGTGGTATTCGAAGTAAACTAAAGTATTTGACCACAAGGGAACGTGTTAAAGAAAACAAAGTGGTCATTGAGCATGTTAGCACTGAATTGATGATTACAGATCCTTTAATAGAAGGCATGCCACCAAAGAGTTTTAAGGATCGTGTAGTGCGAATAGGACTTGCTCCATCATATGAATTAGTTGCATGGACAACTTTTATTTGTAATGAAACTCTTATTCATTTGTTTCGCGTACATATTGATTATTGAGAATAACAATAGTTTTTGGACCTAGAATAAACATAAGATTTATTCATTAAGTTATATTATCACATACAGGCTGACATTAAAGTGATGAAATATATTGTAATATATATAAGATACTCCTCATTCTTAAAGGACCTATCATCGTGATTCAAGTTTTTTGTTTCTTTAACTTAAAGCATAAAGATTCATAAATCATGGATAGAAGAGAAAATATAATAAAATGTACGAACCAAGTGGGAGAATTTAAGTTAACCACATAAGTCACTTATTTGGTAGTGTTTTATAGGAAATAAAAAACTTAAGGTCAATTTTATAACCTCTTAAAACTTCCTCTTTCTTATATTTTATTATTATTATCTGATAATTTTTTATAAATTTCCCATCCATATTTACAAGATAACCACCCATTAAAAGAATTATGTTTTTAATAGGAAGATGTATATAAAGAAAATATAGGGTATTCGGTCCTTAATCTGAGCATTCTGAAATAACACCATTAGTGAGATTGCTGAATATTAGAATATCAAATAAGTAAGTCATTGCAGCTCAAAATTATTTGTATCGATGACTGAAAGTTAGTATCTTATTCCGCATTTTGATCTATGACACCATTAGTGAGATTACTGAAGATTGGAATATCAAATACGTAAGTTGTTGCAGCCCAAAATTATTTGTATCAATGGCTGGAGGTTAGTATCTTATTCCGCATTTTGATCTATGATGTGTTATTTATGATGTTAACGCATTTGATAGATTAACTAAAGTTCTTACATGATCATTTTCGATATTTGAGGTCAATCATATAAATAGATGAAGAGATTGATAGCAATATAACCCATCGGATCCAAATTGGTTGGAGCAAGTGGAGAAGAGCTACAATTGTGGCATATGATAAAGGAATTCTTACATGGTTGAATGGCAAAATCTACAGAATAGTACAATGCTATATGGTAGTTAATGTTGGCCGATTAAGAGATTTCATACACAAAAGATGAGTGTAACAGAAATGAGAATGTTGCAGTGAATGTACAAATATATGAGAAATGATAGAATAGGAAATGAAGAAATTCGCAACAAGGTTGAAGTGATACCTATCAAAAACAAGATGAATAAAAATCATTTAGATTGATTTGAATACAGATGACATAGACCTATGTATGCTCCAATTAGAAGAGTGAAAGTTATGAATGAAGAAAAAAGAGTTAAGGCTAAGGAAATACCGAAAAAAACTTGGAAGGAAATAATCCTAAAAAATATAATGACACAAGAGTTGCAAAAATATGATATTAATTTATCATCTTATTAGTAGGTTCTAAATATTTTGATTTAACTAGTATTTGATTTTTTACTGCATTCATTAATTGATGTACAAATTGATGCGCCATGATTTTAGCTACGCTACATCAGTAGGACTTGTTAACTTGAAGGGCCCCCAAGCGCATTACCATATAATATACATTTTACCTTCGCAACGCATTAGCATTCTTCCCTCACACAGTCTTACCCTTGTTCTTAGATTAAGCTGAGATGAAAATTTGGTTGTTTGGGCGGCTCAATGCCCCGAAGCGTCGCTACTCAACCATGACCTCCGTCGCTAGACAAGTAGATACCAAGAAGACCATGGCGGAGAATGTATCAAAGAAATGGGGTTTTGAAGGGAAGCAAGAGCTGAAGGCAGCTTCAGCCATCACCGTTCGAGGAGTTCTTAGCACGTTAATGGAAGGCCTCAATAAAGAGGATAGCAGGCCCGTCATTCCACTTGGTCATGGAGACCCCTCGCATTTTCCAAACTTCAGGACCACAGCTGCTGCTCAAGATGCCATCATCGACTCCCTACGATCGGCTAAATATAACTGTTATGCACCCGCAGTTGGTGTTCTTCCGGCTCGGAAGTTAGTGTGTTTGACTTTGTCTTTTTCATATTATAACTAGTTTTCCTCTTAAAATGCATCTTTATTAGTCCTTTTAGTGCATGAAATGTTGCTTCCTTATTTAAATTTCTAGGACTCACATTTTTTTTTGTTCTCTTTTCCTCCTATGAGCAAATTGATTTTTTTTTGGGTACTTCAGCACCATAATCCTTCAATTTTCTAGGAGTGTTTTTTTTTTGGTAATAGATTGTTGTAGACTGACATTAGATTTTATATATTGTATATAAGGAACAGGCAAAACATTACTGTAAAAATATATTACTTTGTATGACAATTGACAAGTATTTACACTATTTTATTACTGAAATCTTTTATATTAAAATTTTCAATCTTGGATGCAATAATACTCAACCTCGTACTGTTCATATTCTTGTTGGTTTCTATGTCTTCACAATCCATTTTATTGTTTCAGTTGCATATTTCTATTTCTTGACAATAACCTCCAATTTGTCTAATTTAAACTCTAACAGGGCTATTGCAGATTATCTCAACCGTGGTCTTCCATACAAATTATCGCCAGATGATGTTTACCTTACAATCGGATGTTCTCAAGCAATAGAAGTTGCATTAGCTGTCCTTGCCCGCCCTGGTGCCAACATTTTGCTTCCCAGACCTGGGTACCCATACTACGAAGCTTGTGCTGCCTATAATGGTCTTGAAATCCGTCATTTTGACCTTCTCCCTGAAAAGGGTTGGGCAGTTGATCTCAATGCCGTTGAGGCTCTTGCAGATGAGAATACTGTTGCAATGGTTATAATAAATCCGGGAAATCCTTGTGGAAATGTCTTCAGCTATGAACATTTGAAAACGGTTTGTTAAACCACTCTTGAGGGATGATTCAGAATGCTTATCTTAGTAGATTTTATGGCCATTGGATCTTTGTATCTTTCTAGCTTCTAAAATGATTGTGACATGATAGAAAATGACAAGAAGCTGGTGCTTGTATTTATTTGACAATTTGAGTTTCGATTTCAGCGCAATTTGTTGACCTTTTGAAAAACAAATAGTGATAACTGATTTTCTAATGCTAGGTTGCTGAGACAGCTAGAAAGCTGGGGATTTTGGTGATTGGTGATGAAGCTTATGACAATCTAGCATTTGGAAGCACTCCATATGTGCCAATACGAGTGTTTGGTTCAACTGTTCCTGTTCTGACCCTTGGATCGATATCAAAGAGATGGATTGTTCCTGGTTGGCGCCTTGGTTGGCTTGTGACAAGTGATCCAAACGGCATTCTTCGAAAATCTGGGGTTGGACTTTAATTACTTTCTCTTTCTCTGGTTTATGATACATGGTACATTTTTTAAGTTGTATATGTTTTTTGGTTTGGTAAGGTATATGCATATTTCAAACAAATAACAGTCCAAATGCGTTGTACTAATGATGTCTTCTTGTCAGATAATCGAGTCGATCGAGGGATTCCTCAATATCTCTTCTGATCCAGCTACGTTTATTCAGGTTTGTAATTCAAGATACTGCTGTGTAGATCCTGGACACATGTACATTGAAAGGATGCAAATTCACCCAACTTGCCGCTTTGAAGTATTAGTTAATGGAATGCTTCATTATTCCAGGCAGGCACCAATTTATTAGTACACTAATCAATTTTTAGTTAAGAATTAGTTCTTAGATTTGTTCATATTGTGTATGCTTTTGTTCAAAGGTGCTGCTTCTCAAAAAGTAGTAAAACATAATTTCTTTACAATTTACATTATAATGGACTCCTAACATATAAAAAAGTGGTGAGTAAAAGGCTATAAGCGTATAGTCATTTGCAATCACCATTTTCTTATTTTGTTGTATAATTTTTTTTTTTCAAATTAGTATGTTAATGTTTAGTTCCGATTTGAAACATTAAGCACATCCCAGATACTCCTTGTCTTTTTGTCCCAACCTCTTGATGAAGACATGAAAAATGGTTTTGTGAATCAGGCAGCAGTTCCTCAAATCCTTGAGAATACAAAAGAATGTTTTTTTTCGAAGATTATCTGCATGCTAAGAGAATCTGCAGATATATGCTATAGTAGAGTTGAGGAGATACCCTGCATAACTTGCCCCAAGAAGCCAGAAGGGTCAATGTCTGTAATGGTAAGGGAATTAACTGTTATGATCTATGCCATTGAAATTGAAATAGCATTCTTAGTTATCAGATTTTATTGCAGGTGAAGCTGAATCTATCAATGCTGGAAGACATTAATGATGATATGGACTTCTGCCTGAAGTTAGCTAAAGAAGAATCAGTCATTGTTCTGCCAGGTAGATGTGAAATTTATCTAAGTTTTTTGAAATAGTTTAACTGACTACTGAAGGTCATTAATAAATTTTTTGTGAACCTCCTTGCCTCCGATGACCAAAAAGGATGAAAAAAAAAAAAAAGAGAGAGGAAAAGCAAAATGAGTCTTCAGGTCTAGTTATTCAAAGAAGTATACACAATGACGTACCACAGTTATATGCTTCATCCAGTACATAGTTTATGTTGTAAATATTTTCTGTTTTGGTTTTAACAGACTGATTATGATTGGTTTTTCGTGGACTATTCTGAGACTAGCAAATGATAGATTAGAGAGGTTTATATATTATTGGCCTACACTCAGTCACCAATTCGAGAGTGTTGACGCTTATCTGTGAGAAATTGCAGATTTACTCAGCCTTTCTCTCCAAGATCCGTGCATATTTGAGTAACTATAAAATGAAAATATAAAATGCTGACTGGCTAATTAATATTGCAGCCTTGCAGGTATTGAGTATGCATCATGGTTGGGGTTTGACACTAATCTCTAATGTAACGTTAGTCCTTACTTAGATTTTGAAATTTGATGCCTTTTGCACAATTGCCCTTTTACTTATGCACATGCTTCACTACTTCAGTTGCTTGATGGACAATTACTCTCTGGTGCCCTTTTGGTCTTCAATGAGTGATTGTTGGCAAATGTTATTTTTAAGTTAAAATAAAATTAAAAAAAAAAAGAAAAATCTTAAATATTATTATCAGTTTACCTAAAAGAGCTTTTATCAGGACTATTTGACTACAAATCAAAAGATAATGGCATATTTGGATACCATAAAAATATATGAGCTTACTTACGAAAAGTGGAATAGTTAAAGGACTTTTTATGTTGATATCAATAAATTTTGGCTTTGATGCTTTCCGAGTCTCACTTTTGCGCTTGCTTTAGAAAGTAGAAATGTATAGTTAGCTGAAGAGATGCATTAATACTTCTGAAGGAATTTCTTGTGTTCTTGTGAATGCTAATGGTCGCTTGGCTGATTTACTTTATGAGTAACAGACAAAAAAATGTTGCAGGTATAGCAGTGGGATTGAAGAACTGGCTCCGCATTACTTTTGCCGTTGAGCCTTCATCTCTGGAAGAAGGCCTATCGAGGATAAAAGCCTTTTGCCAACGGCATGCCAAGAAGAACTGAGTGGCATGCATAGGATGCTTACATTGATGGACTGTAGGATCAAGGTGAAATAAAGGTAGGTGGCAGAGTAGTTTTAGCTTAATTCTGCTTGTTAATCTTTCTATTAAAGATTGTTCGTTTTATAATGATATTTACTAACTTGTCGTGGCAAAGGCATGCTTTTGGAAAATACTTTGATGCATTGGCTGAATTAATTGTGCTATCAAAAATAAAATGGTCGCAGCCCGCATTCAAATATTATTAGCAATTCCAAAACCAACTGTGAAGGCTGAATACCTTTGTTTACAGCAGAAAGCTTTCAGTTTAGTAAGAGTAAACTGCAAAGGACCCTTAGAAAGGCTGAACTTTGAATTTGACTTGATTCAAATCAATCCAAAACTATGCCATATCTTCGCACCTTCTTCGGAGTTTGCAAAATACAATTAGTGAAGGTAGAGTGTTGATTAGTAGAATCAGGCAGGGTCCTCGTTGGATTAGTTTGATCTTCGTTGCACTAATTTGCCATTATTGAATATTGCAAGTTTTAGGTAAGAAAGAAAAATTAGAACCAAAATGTGATTTAATTCTGTGTACAGGACGTGGCTGCTAATAAGTCGTACTCCAATAATTGATTTCGAATTATAAAAATATGGTTAAATTTTGATGAAGCATATAGCTTTAAAGCATCATCGAAACACATCTTATTATTCGATGTAAGTGACCCCATAACACGGCCCCAATGTTGGACTCTGCTAGATTACAAAGCCCGACCGCTAAAATGTGTGCCTATTTAAATTATAATCAAATCTATCAAGGACGTGGAATTAAAATACCAAGATTAGAACTAGTCATTAGATGAGTTGGTATCCTATACCAACTTATTTGATGAGTGTATTCAACCAAAAAGCTTCTGTGAAGAACTGATGAGAATGATTAATAGATTTTGGTTGGAACAAGGAGGGAAATGTAAAGGTATGCATTGGTTGAAGTGGGATAATGTTTGTGTCACAAAAAACTAAGGAGAAATGGGCCTTAGATATTTCAAGACTTTCAACCTTGCATTACTAACCAAACAAGAATGGAGATTGATAAAATCTGAAAATACTCTCTACTATAACTTACTTAAAGATAAATATTTTTGAGTTTGTTTTTTTTGGAACACTATGGGAAATTTGGGTTTTAGCAACGTTTCTAAATTTTATTAAATGATTTACAATATTTTTGTAAAAATGTCATTAAATATGTCGTTCATGTTAATGTAGACAAATATTGTGGTGTTTTCATATGCGTTTTGAATGTATTAATGGTGTTTCCTAACGCCTTCAGAATCTTAAAATCTTTTCTTTTATTTTTTGAATTTTAGTGGTGCTTTTTAAAAGAAAAAACCTAAATTTTAAATAAAATAATTAGCAGTCTTGTTGCTAAGTTTAATTTCCTTCGATGTTTGTTGAAAGAAACATCACTAAATTGTTATACTTAACTATGTGGGAGTATTACTCTTTCTCCACCCGAAATTGCACCTTTGAACCTTGTACTTTAAACGTAAACTAAGTTTTTTTCATAAATAAGAACATGTGACCTATCACAACTTAAGTTTGAATGGTTGATTACAACTCTTAAATTTTTTGTCTAATAAGTTAGAATTCAGATATTAACACATTATAAATGTGTGTTTTGTAATTGAACCTTTCTTTTCCATTTTATGATTTTCTTTTGCTTTCTTTAATCTATTCTACTAAGCTTCAGTTCCCCACATGTGAATGAGAGCATTTCAAATAGAAGTTGGGATCCATTTCCACTTCATCCCTTTAGAGTGGATGATATTATAAACTATAGATACCTAATTTTGCTGGAACAATTACCGTATATTTGGCTCGATTCTCATTGTAACCATGGAAATGTGGACTTGAAACTTGTTTGTTGACCAACTCGATTTGATTGAAATCATTATTTGATCTTAAAGTTATCAGCTCGATGTAATTTGTAGAAACAAATTCTGAATGAATTAATGATTGAGTTTAATCGAGTGAATTCTTTTAAGTTGGGATCAATTTAAGCCATGTGAAACTTGAAATCTACAATCATTCAATTTAGCATGGAGACGTTAGAACTTTTAAGTTAGGTTAGGCAATTTGAGTTTGAAAACCTTGTCATAACCCGTTAAGATCTAAATTTTAACATGCTAGAAATAAATAATAATCACTATCAATTATTGTAATCTAAAGCGTGATTGGTCATCTATTTTTATCTAAAAAAAAGTTTGGTTTACATTCAAAATTTTAAATTCAACGGTACGGTTACGTGTGGGGAAGATTATCTCCCCTAACGCCCATCCTAAAATGGTGAACAATTAGTTTTAGGTTATCCATACAATTTGCCTTATATTTATATTAATTCGGTTAAGTGCTCTATTTAGAATCTAACATTTTGATCTTTTTTTAATCCAAGACAATTTTTTATTTGATTCAAATCAGGATTAAACATTTTCAAAATTAATCGATTAAGAAAATTTTAACTGATGTGAAAGTCACGTGCCGTAAAATTTGTAACGACAACACGTGGTAACAATTTATTGATTTTAAAATTTTTATATTTAATTGATTTTCTTCTAAAAATTTAAAAAAAATTGTTCAAATCTTTTCCAGATTTTCGCATCGACCAAACAACCAACAAGTTAAGAAATTCCCAATTTCATTCTAAATTTATCTTATCTCTCTCCATTTTCATAACACATCTTTTATAGGATGTTTGGCTTTCTTAGTATCCTCCGTCACTTTCTTTTCCCATTTCCCTAGCACATCTCTCATTGATTCCATTTTAATTTAATGAAACTCAGTAGATATTTCATCTTTTTAGATGGGCTAGGATTTTATTTCCCCTGCTTCTTTCTTTCCTGGATTTCTATTGTGGCGCTTACTAATTTTTCATTTGTAAATTGATTTCTTTGTGGAAGGGAAGGCGTGAGATTGTGAGAGATGAGTAATAAAGGTAATGCCCAAGGACAGATCATTAACGAACATAGTGAAGGTAATACCCAAGAGACTAATGCAAAACAAAAAGGAGGTAATATATAGTTTGATGATTTGATGAAATTGTTGAAATTATTAATTCTGGGTAATGGGGTGAATCTTGTAGAGGATTTTCGGTGGGTTTTTTTTTTTTTTTCCTGAGTTTGTGAATTGGTTTCTGGGTTGGTCCCTTTCCCTTAAAATTCACGTTAATTACAGTCTAAATTTATTCCTCTCTGTTCTCTCTTTCTCTAATTTTTGTGATTGTTGTCTTTGGATTTTATCCAAATTCATGAAACTGAGTGTTTAATCTTGCTAAAAAGAAAAAAAAAAAAAGAAAGAAAAAAAAACTGTTAAAAATGACTGTAGAGCAAGCAATTAGTGAAACAAAGGATGGCATGCGCTTCTTTTTTATTGCTCAAGCAGTGTAACGGTTTTCTTTTCTTTAGACTTTGCTTTTATATGTGTGGTTGCCAAGCACAACGATGATGTATTACTGACATCTTCATTTCGATTTTTTTATCACATATTATCGGAAGTTTTGCAAGAATAAGAATAATCAGGTGGACGTAGGGGTTGTTCCTTGCGTAAGTACTCCGATGCTTAAGTCAAAACGAAATTTTAGCAGAGTTTCAGTAAAGTAAAAAATAGAGAATTAATTCCTTTCATAAATCATACCTGATCTCTATTTTAGTGGTTAATTCCATCTTTAATTACGTATTTGTCCACCTACATTAATCAAAGATACTCAAGGATAAAATTATCCGAATAAATTTTGACACATAGTGTATTTTCATCTGTACTTAATTTTTACGTGTCACGTGACGCATTGTGATGGTGCCACATGGCACATTGAGATGGTGCTCATAACAATTGCTCCCCACTCCTTCGCTAGTTGTCACTTTGCGGAAGAGTATACTGTTTTTCGTGATCCTCCCGTCGACATATATATATCGTGAGGACATTGGCTCAAACTTTATTTTCCTCTTGCAGAGATCGCATTCTCATGACAGACTCTCACGGCAGACTCTCATGGTAGACTCTCACGATAGACTTTCATGGTATACTGAAAGACCTTCGCGGCATTCACTCTCGCAGAATTGACTCTCGCGGCAGAACCGTTGCGGCATCCATAGACCCTCATGGCAGAACCTGAGCGTTAGACCCTCGCGACATCCATAACAGTCGCGACAAAACCTGAGCGCCAGACCCTCGCGGCATAAACCCTCGCGACATCCATAACACCTGCGGCATTTCCTGATTTGCGTGAGACCCGCACAGCATTTACGACCCTCGCGACATACCTCTACTAAAGGTATCTCTTCGTTTTCGCATTCTCTAAGCATCAGTTATATCAATTTTCTCCCCAATGGCTAGCCAAGGTAGTGGAAAACAAATAATTTTAAATCCTTATTCCAGACTTGGGGAGTTCGACCTTGAGTCCATTCGTAATACCTTTCCTCTTCCTGAGAATTATTATTATAGGCTCCCAACCACTACAGAATGCGCTCCTCAATCTGTCAGTAGCGGGTTCCTATACACCGGGCCTCATTGGAAATTGGATTCCGTTTTTCCTTACCCGACTTCGGAGTTGCTTTTCTTCAGCATTATGACATAGTCTCTGCCCAACTTCACCCTAATGGATAAGCGCAAGTGGTCGGGTTTACAATTATATGTCATAGAGTTAACGTCAGGCTTACTATTCCTCTGTTCAACTCCTTCTTTAGAATCCGTAGTGTCTATAACTTAATACGTTTTTGTATACAGAAAGTTTTCGGAAGGGGACAGAGTAATGAGCTTTTTGGGAGACCTCCATCCAAGCTACATAATTATGCCTCGTACTGGCTAATTGTTGAGGTCCCTTCGACTTTAAACATTCCTACCCAATGGAGTTGTCACGGACCATCTACCCTTAGCCCTCTGTCTAATTTAAGGGATGTATATGGTCCATTTATCTCTTAGCTGCAAGTAAATGATGAGGACGCTTTATTAACTCCAGAGAATATAATTGGTGCTGGCTGGAGATGCGTTCCTGTTGATTCGGTTCTCGCACTCAAGCCCACCTTACCTTCTAATTTCCCTGAAGGAAGTCAAGGTGTGAGAAATCCCACTGATCCCTTAGAGGAAGACTTCGAGGAGAACTTGGATTGGGGCCAAGGCGAGGCTTTTGGAAGCCCCTTTTTAGATTTTCCTTCGGATGAGAGCTTAGCTAACATCCATTCTCTTGATGATTACCTGAATTCGAGTGATTTCATATTGCATTTTATCATGTAAAGTATTGTTTACTTTTCTCTTGTTTATTCCGACTTTTCTTTTTTTGTTTTTCTTCTAGGAATGGATTCACTTAGAAGAGCTTTCGATCGATAGGAAGGCGACGAGGATGCTACTAGAGCAGCCCGTCCTTATAAACGTAGACGCCCGAGGGACCGTGCTCGAGAGTCTCGAAGCTAGGCTCGTACTTCTGCTCCAACTCCTCGAGACGAAAGATCAGAGTCTCCTCAAGCTCCTCTTCCATCTCGTACTAAGGGGTCCAGTTCTCGAAATCAGGATAGGGGAAACAGCCTGTCACGACCATTTTTCATTCCCTTTTACCAAAAATCTCAATAAATTTTTCGCGTTTTACTGTTACCTTACCCGGTCGTGAACAATTCACCACATACAGTTGGATTGTGAGTCAATAATAACCGCCACTTATCATTCATTCACAATTTAATGAAACGATGTCATACATTCGAAGTTAATCATTCACTTATACAAAAACATGTTTTACTGACATCTACATCTCCCATAATTACAACTCGAAAGACTACTGTGCTTTTACATTGTTTAGATACAAAAAGAATCCTGTGTATATACCTTTCGGCGATGGAAGCAGCGGATGTCCAAAAACACAATGCCTCAGTCCTCACTGGGCTACTATGTACGCTCTGTAGGAGGGGAAAATAGAGAGGGATGAGCAACCACACGCTCAGTAAGGCAATAATGCAAGCATGGTAGATAACTACTTTATCTACATGCTGATAGTGTTATGCATAAATCGTTTATCGTAGGAGCATGAGAAAGTAAAACTATGCCATATGAGTATACATATATATCATGTATAAAAATCATGTACATTGGCATATAAAACATGGTAAAAACATCATGTATAAATCATCTCATGCTCAATCTCATTTAAATTCATAAAAAGGGTAATTCATTAAGAAACCTCCTTTTTAAACCCACATCATAAAGCTCTTTCTCAAACACATACAATCCCATCATAAACCCCACGAGGCGCGACCCCTCCCTCGGGTCTACCTTGGACAATCATAATCACACATATGAAATAAAACCAGGTCACTATATCAAAAGTGCCTATGTGGACCAACTACATCATAAATCATCCCAGACCACACGCATCCAGGTGTGCAGGGTATCGTGCTGGCACGGGGTGGATTATCCCTCGCCAGACTTTCTCATCACGTAACCATCGCGTAGTACATCGTACTCCATGTGATATACACGGTACAACGTACTTCGCGGACTCATATCATGATTGGGGGTGCCATTCCTAGGTCTTACCTACCCCATACCAAGAGTTTTTCATATCCATGTAGGAGAGCCTTCCTGCTGAATAGAGCCTCCCCGCCCCTCCAGGGATTAAGGATGTTGGCTTAAGGATCCTACCGTAAGAGTGCCTCCCTACCGAACGGAGCCTCCCCGACTAACAGAGCCTCCCCACCTCCTCGGGCTTAAGGATGTTAGCTTAAGGATATAGGGCTTAAAGATCTTACCGTAAGAGAGCCTCCCCATCGAATAGAGCCTCCCCGCCTCCTCGGGCTTAAGGATGTAGGGCTTAAAGATGTAGGGATTGATGATCTTACTAACTTTCACGGCCTCATACGTATCCCAATGTGCAAACTTGTGTGAGCGAAGCTCTAGCACGACTCATGCATCCTATCATAAAGAAATCACATACGAGCATAGCTCTAGTACGGTTATACACATAAGAAGAACCACTCAAAAGCCACGTACGAGCAGAAGCTCCAGTACGGTTTATAAACATCATCATAGTTTTCAAATCAAGGTGCGAGCTAAGCTCCAGCACGTTTCATACCAATGAAAACATCGAAATCTAACGCGAGCGAGGCTCTAGCGCGATTTAATTCACATAGCTCGATAGGTGGCTCATATGCATTCAAAACACATCACAAACACATTTAGCACCTCACATGTGCTATTCAATAACATAAATCAAACACTAGCCAGCCTATCCTTTTATTTGCTCAAATTAAAGCATTGTGTTTTGTGAAAGACATTCAAAACACGTGATTTATGCAATTATTTGCCTTACTATCCATTTTCTTTACAATACCATTTCAACCACCAAATCTCATACAATTACTCATAGTCACATCCATACATCGTCAAAATACATTTCTATAAATCCATGCACATTTCCAAAGCCCTATATACCCACGAGTTAAAAATACGAGCAGCTACCTCTATATACTTACAAAATTCCCTTACCTGGAATCGAGATGCGTGATTCCACTTCCTTAGAGCTGCTTACTCGTACGATTCGATTCGTCTCCAATGGACTCTTCGAAACTGCGCATAATCATATTTCACATTACATTCGATCCATAGAACAGGACATTGTACATTCACTATAGTCGATTCGACCTATAGTTTCTATTAACGCTCATAAGGCCTTGCTTCATTTCTCTAGTCTATGGATTCCTTTTAGGCCTATAAACTCATTCCATATCAATATTAAATCGATACTAAGTCCATAGTGTTCATATTTTATTGACTTCTTCACTATGGCATTTACCAAGCATTTACATACTCATTTTTCATAAATTCTCTAAACTCACAATGTGGCTTCATTTACCCATCTCAAGTCATCAACATTACTCCAATAACAACTTATCAAAATCCATAAACCACTAACTCACCCAATTTACACTTTCTCACACTAGGTTCAATCCATTTTCTAGGTTACATTAATTTCTAACACAACCTAGGTGTTTCCAACCATCCATACTCATGCCAAACCACTCCAAAATCATTTAAATAGACAATGTACCAGAATTGGAGTGTTAGAATCTTACCAAATCCAATTTCTCTTCTTGCTCCAAATGTCAATGCCCTTAGCCCCTTCAGTACCAACAATGAGATTTTGGGTTCCAACTATGTTGTTCTCTTCCTCAAGATGAACAACTTAGTGTCTAATGGTCTCCCCTCAAATCTTACTGAAAATGACTAATTTTAGAGAGAGAAAGTTAGGTTTTTGGGTTGAAAATGGAAGGATGGTGTTTTTTCCGAAATTTTTAGATTTTCAACACTCCTTTTATAGAAATCACTTGAGGAGATCGATCTGCACCAAGAGGAGGTCGATCTGGTCCCCTTAAATCCCTTTTTTTCATGGCATTTTAAGCATGATCTGTCGAAGCTTGAGATCGATCTGCTCCCAAACAGAGAGCTAAAGAGATCGATCTGTATGCCTGAGGATCGATCTTTTCATTACAGAATGGTTAGGAGATCGATCTGGCCCCATTGGAGATCGATCTGCTATATTCCATTGCCCAAATAAGAGCATTTTGGCTCTTCCAGATCGATCTCTCATCCTACGAGATCGATCTGGCCTTCATACTTTCCAAATTTTCTGCAGTTTTTCTGCAGCAACTCACACCAAAACACCCTTAATCTGTTGCCATAGCCATTTTCTCATCCATCCACCTTTATGACTCAAAAATGGCATCCATTCATACCTTATGCACATTGAAACTTGTGTGCATTCATTGTATGTCCAAAGGTATACTATATAAAACCAAATAGAAGCATTTATATTCATGCAACTTCCTTCCATTTACCACACTACTCATTTTGAGTTCCATTCACATTCATCACTTTTAAGAACTCATTTCTTCATATTCATACTCAATGGAACTTGTATGTACATTACAAATCATATTACACATATGTACATTGAATCCATGGACTTACATCAATTATACTTTACATTACAACTCCATTCACATTTATTTGATCCAATTACACACATTACAACTATACATGTACGGGGTCTCACACAGCCCACTGTGGAGCCCCAGCTTTTAGATCCAGAGCTGGAAGAGTATCATCGATCTAATCGGGCGGAATGCAACACTGCTCGCCCATCTCGCATTAGGAGGCGATGCTTATATATTGAGTCGACCATGAGGGATAGGCCATCGTTCCCGCCAATTGCTGAGCTCAACACTTCCCGGTATCTGGTGGACGGTGGTGAGACGGTCAATGGGTAAAATTTTGTATTATATCAGGCATTAACGATAATGATTCAATCCATGATCTTAGAGTGACATCTCGCCTAGGTTGGTCGACCATACTCCCAAGAAACGAGGCAGAGTTACTTAAGGGTTTCCCTTAGCCCGAAGATCGAGCAGATTAATTAGCAATGATGGTATCTTCTTTATCTTTCCCACTTTTTTTTGACCTTTTAATTTCTATACATTTTCAAACGGCTCAGCAGGTAATCGCTTGTAACGCACGATATCGGGCATATAAGACTCAAGCTGATGCTGAGCTCCACCAATTGAAGGCTGAAAAATCTGAGTGGCTCACTAAAAGGAACCAGTACAGGAGGCTTCCTAAGCAACTCAACCGATTGAAGAAAGAGAAAGAGGATCTGAACCTCAACTATTTTTGCCTTCAAGAGGATTTTGCCAAGGAGCAAGAAAAGTTTGAACAATATAAAGAGTCTGATACCGTGACTCAGGAGGAGCTAAGTTCTTTTAAGTCTAACTACGATTCAGTTTTTTGTCAAAGCTGTAAGACCTCCAAACTAACTATGATGAGCTGAAGTCTGACCACAAGAGGTTGGAAGAGGAAATTTCTAGCATGTGTAGAGAACCTCTGTCTTCATTAGTTAGCCAAGATGTGCGTGATGAGATTCGTTCTGAAACTGTTAAAGAATATCGCTTATCACAAGATTGTCATGATAGAAAGCTTTTATTCTCTATCGGCTTCGTGAAATATGGTTTCTATATGGCATGTTCTTGACTAGAAAATGAGAGATCAGGAGAAACTTTTCCTGAGCTGTAGTGGTCAAGACAATTGGAGGGCTATACTAGCGAATTTTGGGGTTGGACAGATTATGAGCCCGATAATGAGGATTTTGAGACCTATCTGGAGAAGGGGGCCTATGACGATCTTTCCAACCTTTCGAGCCCTTGGGAACCTCGTCAACAACTAGGAGTGATTGATGCTTTAGGCTATTTGGATTGTGACGAGTCAGATTCTTCGGGTGAGGCCAGCTGAGGAATAATTTAGTTTTTAATGTTTTCTTGTTGCCAGCATTCTTTATCTGTACTAAGAATTTGAATTTATCATATATATATATGCGTAGGAAGTTTCGTTTTTTCTCGGAAGCATGATCTGTTTTTATTTTTATTTATATATATCCATATGTTAATTTTGGTATGCGACTCATCTTGCGCATTCTTATTTCAAGCTTTTGCACTATCTTTTTATGGCTTACTTAGCTCATTTTTCGCTTCAAGTCCTTGATATGTCTTTTTGTGGCTTAGTCGCACACTTTTCACTTCAAGCCCCTTTTTTTATTTGGGTGCATGGCTTACCTCGTACATTTTTCACTTCAAGCCATTGCACTCTCTTTTACAGCTTACCTTGCGCATTTTTCGCTTCAAGCCATTGCACTTTCTCTTTTATGGCTTACCTCATGCATTTTTTGCTTCAATCTATTTTTTTTTTTGGTGCGTGGCTTACCTCGCGCATTTTTTGCTTCAAGCTCTTTTTTATTTGGGTATGTGGCTTACCTCGTGCATTTTTCGCTTCAAGCCCTTGCACTTTCTCTTTTACGGCTTACCTCGCGCATTTTTTGTGTCACGTCCGTGACTTCACCAAAAATCACTACTAATTTTTCACTTTTTACTTACCTTTCTTTTACCATTAGTTGGGCTGTGATTAGATATTAGTATGCTCGCTTACCATACCATTCATCCATTATCATACATACATGTCAATATACTATCTACTGACTGTAATTTCTTTTATACCATAAGTGAGCTCATATAAAATTTAATACAAATACATCCCCCATAATTTACATCGTTTACATCACTGTGCTGTTTAAATGTTTAGATACAAAAATTGTATGATATGTGTATACCTTTCGCTCGAAAGGAAATGACAGCGGACAAAAGGAATGCTAACCCTCAGCCATACTCGCTCTACTGCAGGTGCTCTGTAGAGAGGTGGAAAATGAAAAGGGTGAGCTCATTAGCTCAGTAAGAAAATCAGGAAAACAAGTAGACGTCTACACTATCTACTGAAAATAATACTATGCCTTGAAAATATAATTTCTTTAACTTACGTTAAAAACATGAATTTAAATTATATATATATATATATACTTGTACAAATTAAATTCCATGTACAGAAATCATGATGAGCTCTCAAATATAGGCATTTCGTGCAAAACAATGCATCTTTATAATTTCATAATGCCTTTAGATAAATCATGTTATTTATATTTAAATCACAATAAATATGGCATTTCAATCATTCACAACACAACAATCGGATATCCGACCCATTCCTCAAGTCTATCCGTATCATAAAATCAAGTGATATATCATCTGAGACTCGGTGACTAAATGCAATAATATCTTGGACTATGGCCATATCATATAATGGTGATCCCAGGCTACACAGATCTCAGTGTGCTGACAATCACTACTACAACGGGAGGTGGGTCAAATCCTCACAACAGCCAGCTATCAACTCCTCAACTCCACAACAACACAACAACACATGGTACAATGTACTCTATGACACATACACGGTACAACGTACACCCTGGACCTTATCTCAATGGATAATCAATACCACGTCTCTAAATCCACGTGTGAACATCTCATCAGTTTGACACTCAGTATACACGATGAAATCGTCACTGTTTTTAAACATGTCTTATATATCACAGTAAAACTACAGTGCACGCCTTGAGTGTGACTCACAATCAACACTCCGATCAAACACTGTTTATGCATCTCAAAATATCGAACACTAGTGCGAGTAAACCTCCAGCACTAGGTCATGCATAGTTCATGTTTCAAATCAAGTACGAGCAATCGCTCCAATACTATGCCATGCACAAAACTCATCAAATCAAGTATGAGCAATTGCTCCAGCACTCTATCATGCATAAAACATATAAAACTGAGTATGAGTAATGCTCCAGCACTCCATCATGCATGTCATGTAAATCTAGTGTGAATCATACTTCAACACTAATTTATGTGGAAAACATATGAAATTAAGTGCGAGTTGTGCTCTAACACGATTTATTCTCACATAATTCGATAGATGGCTCTTTTAAAGGGATGATTTTCAAAACATAAAAATCAACACTATAAATTGTGCTATTTCTCATCAACCATGAAAACATTAGCTCATTTACCTACTGTTCTACTAAACAGCATTAAAAACACTTAAAAATGTGGTTTGCATGCTTTTTACAACTTTTCTCAAAAGTTGACTTTTTTTCCTAATTAGGGGTAAAATCATAATTTGCCACTATCGGGTCGCTATAAATATTATTCACTTTTTCTGACCCTCATAGTTTTTAAATGAATGTAAAAGCAGATGAAATTATGCGCAGATATCTCTAACTACTCGTAAAAGTCCCTTACCCGCAATCACACGAGAAATTTTACTTTCTCAACGCTGCTCGTTCCAGCAGTCCAATTTGCTCCTTGATAATCTCTGGAGCTGCATATAACCATTCATCAGGTTAATTTTACTTTTCCTACTGTATTTCACATTTAATATAATCTATTTCACTTAATGGGCCTTGATAAACCTTAATGGGCCTAACACTGTCTTAAAGCCCATTTCTATTTTACTATTCATTTATGTTGGGCCTATTGGGCTTGTGGAGCCAACCAACTCTTATCGGGCTTATCTGAGGCCCATAACATCACATTGGGTCGAAATCAATTGGGCTTGGCCCATTGGACCATGTGGCCAAGAGCCATCATGCCTAGCCATGCCGCCGGTCACGCCTAACATGTCATCTTGCTAGCCAATTCACTTAGGCAATTCAACAAACACTTGGTTGGCAATGGTCTTAAGCTTACTTAGTTCATTTAGGCATTTTATCAAACACCTAGATTGCCAACTTCATTCATCCACCAATTGATCAAATTGATTAAAACTAAACATACCATAATCATAAACACATGTATACCAACCTATTCATGCCATAAAATCAATTGGGTATTCATCAATTTACAGTCACCCATTTTCGGCCAACCTTAGTTCACAATGATTTCATGTGTTTCAATGCTTAAAACATATACCAATCAACTTAGAATAATGCATAGATTAACATATATGAATTTGGAAGCTTGAAATTATACCTAGCTTTGTGAGATCTGAGAATTTCAGACATATTTTAATGATGTAATAAGAACTTGAAGTGTAATTTATTGAGCTAAGTGAATAGTAAAAATTATATTTGGAGATTTATGTGTAAGTGTTTAACATAAGTGTGAAACTAAGAGGTCAGATCGATCTTGGGGAAGGAGAGATCGATCTGGTGAGTTAAAAACGACAAGGAAGGAGGAATTTAAGGAGCAGATCGATCTCCAATGGAAGAGGATCGATCTCCTTATGATTCTGTTTGAGAGAAGATTGATCTCATGAGGAAGGGATCGATCTCCAAATGATTCTGTTTGGGAGAAGATCGATCTCCTCAAGGAGCAGATCGATCTCATAAAGCCATAAAGAGATCGATCTCACCCCTCGACAGATCGATCTCCTAGGCATTAAATTACCCCAAATCGTCCCTAAATTCAAATGCAGATCGATCTCATCAAGAGCCAAATCGATCTCCTACCCTCAGTCTATATAAGGAACCCCTGCTTTCTCCTGCAATTTCATTTTCTCTCTCTTCCAACCCCCATTTCTGTCGAAGCCCTAGCTTTCTCACTCATCCAAAGCACCCATTTTCGTCCAAATCAGAGGCTGTGGCAAGAAGAAAAGTTGTTCCTCATCAAAGGGAGAACAACATACTTGAAAATCATAAGACGGATTGAATCGAGGCAAGAGATAAGCTCTCCACAAGTTTTGGGTAATTTATAAACCTCGATATTGATATTTGAGATGATTTTGGTAATGATAGTTGTTGGCATTATGTTGAAGTAGCTGGAAAATGATTAGGGATTGATGAAATTACAATGTAGTTGGAGTGATAATGATATTTAGCAATTTTGGGAATTTCGAGCTATAAATGGAAATTTAGACAATGTAGTGAATTAGCATAGATAATTTGGCATGAGATGCATAGGACGTTGAGATGTTTGTGAATGAGATTGTAGTTTGGGGTAGAGTTACGAGAATCAAGAGATTTGAGGTGTTATGAGCAATTATGCTCAATTTTGGAGAATTGAGGTACTGTGATGATGAATATTGATGTTTTAATATCGTTTGGACAGCTCGGGAGTTCCAGAGTGGAGTGCGAGACTAGTCCGTGACAAGGGGGAAACAATTGCACTATACGAGGTGCAAAGAGGTAAGGGAAACTAAACCATTTGTGTATGTGATTTGTGAACTATTATAGCATGATTTGCGATTTATAAAACATGTTTGATGTGTTGTGTTTTGATGAGAATGCACACGATTTTTATAGCCGGTTAGAGCCCAATGTTTTTATGAGTTTATAAGCTACGTGCGAAACTGCTTTATAAACCGTTGAATTTGTGTGAGAAATGAATTGGGCTCTACGTTAAGGCGATATTGAGATTTGAGAAATGTGTGCGTGTTTTACCGGTTGGGACTCGGTTTCAATATGTTTTGTTTTGAGTACAAAACGATTTTAAATGAGTTTTATGAGAGAAAAATCACTATAAGTTCTACGTGAAGGCAAACCAGTCTTATGTGATAAAGACTTAGGTGTGTAATTTTGAGTACACACCGGGCATTGCTCTGGTAGCATGTAAGCCCGAGTCTTCTCCGTTCTGGTAACGTGAGAAACCCCATTTTGTGGCTATGCCACGTATATTTGGTGGCCGTTGCCACGTGAGAACCTTAATTGGTGGCCGTTGCCACATGAGATCCCCCATTCTGTGGCTGTGCCACGTATATTTGGTGGCCGTTGCCACGTGAGAACCTTAATTGGTGGCCGTTGCCACGTGAAACCCTATTCTGTGGCTGTGCCACGTATATTTGGTGGCCGTTGCCACGTGAGAACCCTAATTGGTGGTCGTTGCCACGTGAAACCCTATCCTATGGCTATGCCACGTGTGAATTTAAATCAGTGGCTATGCCACCTGTGTTTAGTGGCTGCGCCACATGCATTATTATTACAGCGATTTTATCACGTTTATTGAGAAAGCGATTATCGTATTGTTTTCACACGCTCGTTACTGCTCTATACTGAGCATTTTACTTCATGTTTTCACATGATTTTGAGATATGAGAATGTCGTTTTGAGTACTTTCATGCTATGGTTTTCAAATGAGTATACTGAGTTTCACATACAAATAAATATTTTATGATGTGCATTATGGTTTATATAATGAGTCCCTTACCCCCTTTATTGAGCGATTTAGAAGCTCACCCTGTTTTCTATCCCCCAGATTTCTTCAAGTGAAAAAGGGTTTCCCTACGACTTACGGAGTAGTGGCTAGTGGAGGACTTGAGCTCCAGGCCATATATTGTATTTTGAGGTATCTTTTATCTTTTCATGTACCCAGACAATTATTGTAATTGCAGACACTTGATGTATAACATTGTATGGGATGTATTAGGATTAATTAACTTGAGATCGAGTAATGTATATGATATGGTATATACTATTTAATGACGAGATCCTGAGGTATGATAAGTGTGATGATGTATGACACTGCACAGGAATGCACTCTTAATTGTGAATTGTTGAGTAAAAAGTTTTTAAATTTGCCCTATTTTTCGCGTTTTCGGGGCGTGACAAGCTTGCACTTTTACACTTGGCCGAAACTTCGTAGCCTCTCGAGTTGCTCACTTTGGCTCCTTGATAGCTAATTCCAACATATGTTAATGCTCTCACAATTTGGAACAACTTTCATGAAGATTGAAAGTTCCAAATATGCCTTTATCCTAGTGATTTCTAGTGAGAGAAAGCTTGACTATGTGTTTGTTAATGGTTTCCTCTCTTTGCCGAATGCTTAAGGAAGAAGATGACGTTGTGTTGGCTGATTTTATAAGCCAAAAAATTAGTTATTAAGTCATGAAATTCATCATCTTAATTGACTTTAATGGTTTAGGGTTAAGGTTACCAAATTGGCTTTTGTTACCATTTACTAATAGGCTTAAAATTTAACAATTGGGCCTAGCTTTTGGGCCTCTCGTTTGGGCATTCCTTATGGGCTTTCGGGCTGAAATTTTTACTATCTATTGGGCCTTCAATTGTATAAATATTAAGCTCACAAATCAGGCCCAACAATTTGGCATAATGGGCCTAAGAAATTCGGCCCACACTTGTTACAATTTAATGGGCTTTCAAATTTCCAACTTTGGCTCATTGCATTTTACCCATTAAATTTAATCCGGATTTTGATTAAATAAATTTTCCTTACTTCAGGGGATGAATATCTTGTGTTTTAACCAAAAATATTTCTTCCCCAATTTTTAACCACACTTAGGTTAAATTTTAACCATGGTTAGTCAACTATGGTCAAAGTCTACTTTCTCTTAACTACCTTTGACTTTTTTTGACCATTGATCATGTTTGACTTTTTCTCAAAAATCTGAAAGTGTCATGTCTTATGGTTTACATTCTCGTCTTTACTTTTTGGCCGTTTTCGGAAGGTGAATATGCGTAAAACACCTTAAACGGACCATTTCAGACTCGTTTAGTCCCTTTTTAGCTTTTACTCTACTTTAATGTGTTTGAGACCAAATCAAACCGACTTTCTTTTTTGAGCTCTCTATATTTTCTCATTATTAGTTTTTCTCTTCAGTCAGAATGATTTAGATCCACCCGCTTTAGCCTGTGACTCTTATAGTCCTTATTTGGCTTTTATGTAACTTATAAGTGTTAAATCATTTTACTAACACTTAAAACAAGTAAATACTCTTCTTATGTAACGACCCTTGACCCTTGAAAATCTGGGAAATTTTTTTTTTTAATTTACCCACTTACTCCCTAATTCACTTAGGTTGTATTCCTGTGCAGTGTCAAAACATTTTCCTAATTCTTTTCTCGTAATTTATAATTGATTTTCATATTTTAACTTATATGGCCGATAGAAATTTCGACAGCATAACGGTTTACATATAAGCCTACCCACCTGCAAATCAGTTGTATTCAACAATCCTAGATATCCACAACTACCAAGCATACTTTCCAATTCATCCTTACCACTTCAGACATCTATTTCAATTTAAAACCAGTCATCTCAAATATTATCCCAAAACAATAATGTTTACATCTTCCGTACAAAATTACATCCCAACTGATAACTTCGACACATGTCTGTGCATACGTTTATGTCTGGTACAGGAATGTAAATGTATACCTCTTGCGTGTACAAAATGTAGCCTAGGGTAGCTCTTCCCACCAGCCTACATCGTGTACACGGCAGGTAGCGCCTATAGATTCACTGCAAAAGATCTGAAGGTAGAGGGGTGAGCTTTTGGGGAAAAGCCCAGTAAGATAGTACCTTTAAATTAATCCTGATATATATATATGAAAAGCATGTAGAAATCATTTGTAAGATCATACTTTAAGTAAAAGGAAAAACTTAAATCATCACTTCATGCAATTCATCGCAAAAGTATAAAGCATGCAAGTTCAAAGCAAGAATCATGCTCAACAATGCTATAAATTCTTTCGTAAGCTTTTCACATACATTGCATAATCATCTCGTTTTACTTTCGTAAACATGTCATAAACATTTTGTGAAACTTTCATGAAATATTTCATAATCACTTTGTAAACATTACATACACGTATTGGTTCATAACCAATCATTGAAATTCATAAGGCACATATTCGTTGCCACATTTATCATTCATAACTAATTCATGGAGACCAGGCTATAACTAAGTCATGCGATACGTGTCATTCTCCGTAGAGAGCTAAACATGTTACCTATGGCCATGGTAAGTGGCTGTAGACTGGATCAGGGTCGTACAGCTCTTTCGTAAAACATGGGTAGTATCCATCTTACATACTTTCACTAGCACATAGCTAGGACACGGGCACCAATGGCACTCTCCGTGTGGGCAACATAATTGCGTGCTGCGCGGGCACGAGATACTACCAAAACATCATCATCATAAACCACAAGTAGCACGACATCTTCCACACAGGTAGAGTCAAGTGCTAAAAGGGCCAACGTACCGGCACCCTAAGTGGTGCAGCCGGAACACCACAAGAAGTAACCATGCATGAAGCCTATAGTCTCAAAACAGAATTTTCAAAATTTTTCTTATGTTTTATAACCCATAAACTCATATCGAGTAATAAAATCGAATTCCTTGTAATCTAAAAACTCTTTCATAAAACCGAAAGACTGTGTGGCACTTTGTTCCCATAGGACTCAAGAGGTGGCCCCCACAATCCCCTTTCGAAAACAATTTCTTTTGTTCAATACTTTTCAAGTTGTCAAAGTTTCTTTAACAGTATGGATATAAAAATATAAATAAATGTAAAACATCCATACACTTCATACCTTAGGAATTCATTTCACAACATGAAAAATACTCGAAAAATATTTCGATAAATTAAAACATGCATCGTAAATAGTTTCACAAGTATAAAAGCATTGATAAATCACTTCAAATCATATGCTCTTTCATAAAATTATTTATAAGTGAAACAAAGATGCATTATCAGAACTAAATTAAATAATACCCCTTACCTCGATGTATCGAATATCTCACGTTCGCGAAACGACGCCTTCTAACACCTCCGTCAATTTTGTCTACGTTTTACCTACATCGAAGGTCGTTTACTTAGCTTCCTATACATGCGAGTCACTCGAAATACGTTAAAATCGTAACCTATTTGTTCTTCCTCGTGTGTACGTTTAACCGTGCGTACCTAGGCTATTCACATACGTATATATATTTTCCTTACCCTATATTATTTTTGTACATACACACCTCGGTATACCTATTATTATATACAACTACATGTATATACTAGAGAGTATGTATGTATATATATTCCTATATATGCATCATTATTTGTTTTCATTTCTTTCCTCATCACATGTATCCATCCCATGTATGTACATATATTAAAACACATTCTTACCTTATACCTTCATTTGTATATACCTCCTAGTATATACACATCTCTCATACATTCCTTTATATGTACACCTAAGTAAATACTCAATATATGTATATGTATACTCATACATACCCACATGGATACATGCGTATATATATATATATATATATATATATATATATATATATCATTTTTACTTGTCTCCATTTATGTACCCTCACATAAATATACATATATTTATATATATACACATACATGCATTACCTCTCCCTTTATCCATTATTCATCACTACCCTTTTTTTTACACCATTTAAATTTATACTAATCATGCTTATAATTCAATCTATATATATACATGTAAATTAAATATGCATGTATATACTTAAATCTTACCTTCTTTTCTTTTTTTTTTCTCTTTTCTTTTCTCCTTTTCCTCTCGGTCAGCCCCTCTTCTTCCTCCCTTTCTCCTTCGGTTCCAGCCCCTTTCTCCCTCACGGTTTCCCCTTCTTGGTCTCGGTTACAGCCTCCATTCCCAGCTACAGTTCCTCTCGGGTTGCCCTGTTCTGCCTCACCGATCCTCCTCTATTCCAGTTCAGCTCTCGGTCCTGCCTCAATTTCCTTCCTTCTCGATGCTGCTCCAATCAGAGGCTCTCGGTCAGCATTCAGCTTCAGCTCTCTCAGCTCTTTCCTCCTCTGTTTTCTTTTCCTCACCTCACGATTTCCAGCACCCCCCTTCGGTTCCCCTGCTTTCTTCTTCTCCTTCCTGCTCTTCCCTTTCCTTTTTCTTCTTCCTCGGCAGGACAGCTCCCCCCTTCCTTCTCCCCCCTTTTCTTTTTGCCTCACTCTTCTCCCTCCTTTCCAATCCTCTCTCTCTCGGTCAGTCCCCCTTTCTTCTCTTCCTCTCTTCTCCTTTCCAGCCGATCGATTCTCTCTCTCTTTTCTTCTTCCTCTTTCCTACCTAGCTTCTCTTCTTCCCTTCTTCCCCGACCAGCTTTCCCCCTTTCGGTTTTCCTCTTCCCTTTTCTTTCTTCCCTTTCCTTCTTCTTCTTCCCCGGCAGGCCTCTCTTCCTTTCCTCCCTCTTTTCTTCTCCTCTTCTCCTCTTTCTCTCTTTCTTTTTTTTTCCCGCCCGAGCCTCCTCTGTTTTGTTTGATTTCCTTTCTAATTGCAACAGTGGCAGGCAGAATTGGTTTTTCTAAACCAATTCCGTACATGCCATAATATATTTATATATATATTAGTTTAATATATATATATATATATATATATTATATTAGTATGTAGGTATTATTTGTTATGTATTTGCATAGTTATTATATTCTTTTCTTTTTGTTCCCATTTTATTTTAAATGTCTTATACATTATTTATTTATCTGTTATTTTTATTTAATTATTATTATTATTATCATTTTTATTTCATTCATTTTATTTTATTTTTTTATTTATTTTACACATATACATTAAACACTATACATTTACATAACATATATATATATATATTTAACACATATATATATGTTATTACCTATCCATTTAATATGTTTTAGTATATATATATATATATATATATATATATATATATATATATATATATACACATTATATATATATATATATACACGTTTTCTTGTATAATCTATCCCAGGGCATAATAATCATATCCTCCATAAAATTTTATTATTCCAAAATAAAATGTCATTGACGTTCCATCCTTCCTCGTAAATCTCGACATAAATTTTTACATCCAACCCTTGACTAATAAATCAACACTTTTCAATCCTTCCATGTTCGCCTTTGCTCCATCACATCTCGTGTCTCGGGTTCCCGGTCATCTTCGAGTCCTACAATGATCATGCACACTTCCATTAAAATTTATTATTATTTTTGTATAATCTAACTAGAGATAGGAAATTTGCGGGGTTTACATTCTCCCTACCTTAAAAGAATTTGGTCCCCAAATTCATCCAAGTCCATCAGAATAGGTGTGGGTACTTTTCCTTCATAAGGCTCTCTAGCTCCCATGTAGCTTCCTCTATCGAATGGTGTTGCCAGAGAACCTTTACCAGAGGTATCGTCTTCGATCGAAGTACCTTCTCCTTTCTGTCCAATATCCGGATAGGTCGCTCAATGTAGCTCATGTCCTCTTGAATACTCAAAGGCTCATACTCAATGATATGTGAGGGATCCGGATTATACTTCCTTAACATCGAAACGTGGAAGACATTATGTACCCCGGAGAGTTGCGGGGGTAGGGCAAGTCTGTAGGCCACGTCTCCCACTCTCTCTAGAATCTCAAAAGGACCAATGAAGCGAGGACTTAGTTTACCCTTCTTTCCAAAGCGCATTATACCCTTGCTCGGGGATACCTTAAGAAACACAGAGTCCCCAATCCGAAACTCAAGTGGCCGTCTATGCTTATCCGCATAACTCTTCTGCCTACTCTGTGCGGTCTTAAGTCTATCACAGATTATCTGAACACCTTCTGCTGCCTGTTCTACCAACTCGGGAGCCAAGATCTTTCTGTCACCCACTTCTTCTCAAGCCACTGGAGACCTACATCTCCTACCATATAAGGCCTCATAAGGTGCCATTCCGATGCTAGCATGATAGCTGTTGTTATAAGCAAACTCTGCAAGAGGCAAGTGATCATCCCATGAGCCCTTGAACTCCAAAACGCACGCCCTCAGCATATCCTCTAAGGTCTGAATGGTCCTCTCGGACTGACCATCGGTCTGAGGATGATAGGCTGTGCTCAAGTTAAGCTGAGATCCCATGGCTTCTTGAAAATGAGCCCAAAATCTAGAAGTGAATCGGGAATCTCTATCTGACGTAATGCTCACAGGTGCCCCATGTAGTCGAGCTATTTCTCTCACATACAACTCTGCTAAAGTACTCAAGGAGTCTGTATTTTTGATGGCTAGGAAGTGGGCACTCTTTGTCAGCCCGTCTACAATTACCCAGATGGCATCATGCCCCTTTCGGGTTCTTGGTAACCCCATAATAAAATCCATAGTAATGTGCTCCCATTTCCAAGTAAGAACTGGAAGAGACTTAAGTAGTCCTGCTGGTTTTTTTTTTGGTGTTCGATCTTAATCTGTTGGCAAATCAGACACTTGGCCACAAACTCAACTACATCTCTTTTCATACCAACCCACCAATACACTCTCCGTAAATCTTGGTACATCTTAGTGCTTCCCGAGTGCATGGTGTACCGAAAACAATGAAACTCTTTTAAGATCTTTTGCCTTAGGGCATCATCGTTTGAGACACTAACTTATCACAATTTCTCATTTATCCTTAATGAGAACTTATTCTTAATTTATATCACTTGATCCAAATCACTTCACATACCAGAAATATTCGTTCCTTACATACATCTCTTAATCCAATATGACTCGTATATTCAAGATTTATCTCATTTCAAACTTACCTCATTTCGTACATCAATTATATTAGAACTCTTTCCTCATCCCAATTAAGTCTCACATTCAAAACATAAAAATATAGAAGTTACAATATTTAGATTCAATATGTAATCCATATTCCAAAGTTTCCTTATATCTCAACCTTAAATCATCTTTAAGAGTTTTGGGTCTTTCCCTACTGATTTATAATCCATGTTTTGAGAATCCAATTAACACCCGTTCTTAACATATCGTGACCAAAACGACTCCGGGTCTCCTTAAAATCTAACACCGGTACACTCCAAAACGAATCACCTGATCCGATAATCTTTTTTTTTCATGTAATCCTTATAATTATTCTCTCAGCATATCTAATCCAAGCAAGGTCACTCAGTACAGTGGTTTGAGTAATTAATTCGATACCACATGCTAAATCAATTCTAGAACTTCTCCTTTTTGTTTAGGGGTAACTTGATAAATCATTTCATCATGTCTCAGAAAACTTTCTCTGTTTGCAGGGATGTTTCTATACTCCGAACACTCCCTATCTATATCAATCATATAAGCAGTGCAACCTTTAGAGTCTTATTTATACCGTTAGTTCCCTGATTCATTCTTCTAGTAGAGTGTCTATGTTCTTTCATTGTCACTGTTTTCCTTTGTAGATCTCTTCTCTGTCATTCTCTTTATCTTTCTCTTTCTTAGTGACTTTAGAAATACATAATTCATATCATCATAATTGCGCCTCGCGCTCTGTTACCTCAAAGTAATTTCAAATGGAGTCATCTTAGCTTGACTAAATATCTCAATATCTCCTATGGGTTTCTGAACTTCCTTTATCTAACAGTTCTTGCAGATCCTTTTTCAATTCCTAAAGATCCACAAATTCGACAAGGAGACTTCAAGATTGACTGTGTCTCTAGTGCCAAACCTATAGTGAATTTCAACTCTCTCTCCAGTGGTAGTCGGTAGTTCCTCAGAAAACATCCGAAAAGTTTCATACCACAGATATGTCCTGAATACTTGGACATTCTCAACTAGTGTCGGAGATGAAGCAATATAACTTTCACATCAACACGTTCATCAAAACTTTCATTAATATTCAAAATCATACACTTCGTTCCTTAACTGTAAAACATACCTTAAACTTACTAGGTAAGGAGAAGGTTACAGTCTTAGAGTAGTAGGTCTAAACTCACACGGTTGGTGGCTAGCCAATCTATACCCAAAATTACATCATAGCCATACATGCTCAACAAAATTAGATCTGCTAATATGGTCCTATCTCCTACCTTGATTTCACAATCCTTACACACCATATCAGTCCAAGGCAAAGGCTCTACCATGAGTGACAGGCTTCTTGCCTTTCTTTGCCGTGGTAGCCCGTCTTTGTGGAACTTGTCTCTGGAGAGCTTGCCTCTCAGGTTGTCGTGGTGGTTCTGGGGGTTGTGGGAACTCATTCAGTGGGCAATTCTTAATCATGTGCCCCTTCTGTCCACACCTAAAACAGCTCCCTGTGGACCAGTGACACACAATTCTATGAAATTTACAGCATCTAGTGCAAAATCTGTCGTACCGTTGGAAGCCTCTGGTAGTCTGTGGAGTAGGTACAGGAACTATAGGCCTATCAATCCTAGCTTGAGACTCATCTGTCCTCTATCTCTTAGGTTGGCCCCTCTGAAGGTCCTGTCTCACAGACTCCGTTCGCTTACTCTTATCCCTATTCTTTCTCTTAAATGTTGGAGGCTTCATTTTCGAGAAATTCCTCATTCTACCGACATTCCTCTCCTCCCTCCGGGTCTGTACAAGAGGCTGAGGAGCCATAGGTACTGGAGGAACTTGTAGAGAAGGAGGTAGTGGTGCTTGTAGAGGAATCGGCACCGGAGTAGGAAATGGTGTCGTGCCAACTGAATCGGAAACGTTTGTCCCTAGATGTTGGGCAATCATGGCAGCTATCGACTCTAAACCTCGCTCGAGGCGCTGCTCCAACCGCTGTTCAAACTGAGCCATACGTGTATTGAGGCCCTCTAAGTGCGGTGGAGGAGGTGGAGGTAGCTGAACCCGCCTCCGAATACGTCCGCGTCTTCCACTCATCGTGCAATGATCTAATACCTGCGCATAATTCCAAAGATCAAGTCTTACATTCATTAGGTGTACATTACCTACTACCAGACAAGCACAGACATTTGGGATGTAATTTAATCCTTATTTTTGACACTGACAGTACTAGACAACCTTCGCTCTGATACCACCTTAAACTGTAACGACCCTTGACCCTTGAAAATCGGAGAAATTTTTTTTTTTAATTTACCCACTTACTCCCTAATTCACTTAGGTTGTATTCCTGTGCAGTGTCAAAACATTTTCCTAATTCTTTTCTCGTAATTTATAATTGATTTTCATATTTTAACTTATATGGTCGATAGAAATTTCGGCAGCATAACGGCTTACATATAAGCCTACCCACCTGCAAATCAGTTGTATTCAACAATCCTAGATATCCACAACTACCAAGCATACTTTCCAATTCATCCTTACCACTTCAGACATCTATTTCAATTTAAAACCAGTCATCTCAAATATTATCCCAAAACAATAATGTTTACATCTTCCGTACAAAATTGCATCCCAACTGATAACTTCGACACATGTCTGTGCATACGTTTATGTCTGGTACAGGAATGTAAATGTATACCTCTTGCGTGTACAAAATGTAGCCTAGGGTAGCTCTTCCCACCAGCCTACGTCGTGTACGCGGCAGGTAGCGCCTATAGATTCACTGCAAAAGATCTGAAGGTAGAGGGGTGAGCTTTTGGGGAAAAGCCCAGTAAGATAGTACCTTTAAATTAATCCTGATATATTTATGAAAAGCATGTAGAAATCATTTGTAAGATCATACTTTAAGTAAAAGGAAAAACTTAAATCATCACTTCATGCAATTCATCGCAAAAGTCATAAAGCATGCAAGTTCAAAGCAAGAATCATGCTCAACAATGCTATAAATTCTTTCGTAAGCTTTTCACATACATTGCATAATCATCTCGTTTTACTTTCGAAAACATGTCATAAACATTTTATGAAACTTTCATGAAATATTTCATAATCACTTTGTAAACATTACATACACGTATTGGTTCATAACCAATCATTGAAATTCATAAGGCACATATTCGTTGCCACATTTATCATTCATAACTAATTCATGGAGACCAGGCTATAACTAAGTCATGCGATACGTGTCATTCTCCGTAGAGAGCTAAACATGTTACCTATGGCCATGGTAAGTGGCTGTAGACTGGATTAGGGTCGTACAGCTCTTTCGTAAAACATGGGTAGTATCCATCTTACATACTTTCACTAGCACATAGCTAGGACACGGGCACCAGTGGCACTCTCCGTGTGGGCAACATAATTGCTTGCTGCGCGGGCACGAGATACTACCAAAACATCATCATCATAAACCATAAGTAGCACGACATCTTCCACACAGGTAGAGTCAAGTGCTAAAAGGGCCAACGTACCGGCACCCCAAGTGGTGCAGCCGGAACACCACAAGAAGTAACCATGCATGAAGACTATAGTCTCAAAACAGAATTTTCAAAATCTTTCTTAGGTTTTATAACCCATAAACTCATATCGAGTAATAAAATCGAATTCCTTGTAATCTAAAAACTCTTTCATAAAATCGAAAGACTGTGTGGCACTTTGTTCCCGTAGGACTCAAGAGGTGGCCCCCACAATCCCCTTTCGAAAACAATTTCTTTTGTTAAATACTTTTCAAGTTGTCAAAGTTTCTTTAACAGTATGGATATAAAAACATAAATAAATGTAAAACATCCATACACTTCATACCTTAGGAATTCATTTCACAACATGGAAAATACTCAAAAAATATTTCGATAAATTAAAACATGCATCGTAAATAGTTTCACAAGTATAAAAGCATTGATAAATCACTTCAAATCATATGCTCTTTCATAAAATTATTTATAAGTGAAACAAAGATGCATTATCAGAACTAAATTAAATAATACCCCTTACCTCGATGTATCGGATATCTCATGTTCGCGAAACGACGCCTTCCAACACCTCCGTCAATTTCGTCTACGTTTTACCTACATCGAAGGTCGTTTACTTAGCTTCCTATACATGCGAGTCACTCGAAATACGTTAAAATCGTAACCTATTCGTTCTTCCTCGTGTGTACGTTTAACCGTGCGTACCTAGGCTATTCACATACGTATATATATTTTCCTTACCCTATATTATTTTTGTACGTACACACCTCGGTATACCTATTATTATATACAACTACATGTATATACTAGAGAGTATGTATGTATATATATTCCTATATATGCATCATTATTTGTTTTCATTTCTTTCCTCATCACATGTATCCATCCCATGTATGTACATATATTAAAACACATTCTTACCTTATACCTTCATTTGTATATACCTCCTAGTATATACACATCTCTCATACATTCCTTTATATGTACACCTAAGTAAATACTCAATATATGTATATGTATACTCATACATACCCACATGGATACATGCGTATATATATATATATCATTTTACTTGTCTCCATTTATGTACCCTTACATAAATATACATATATATATATATATATATATATATATATATATATATATATATATATATATATATATATATATATATACACACACATACATGCATTACCTCTCCCTTTATCCATTATTCATCACTACCCTTTTTTTTACACCATTTAAATTTATACTAATCATGCTTATAATTCAATCTATATATATACATGTAAATTAAATATGCATGTATATACTTAAATCTTACCTTCTTTTCTTTTTTTTTTCTCTTTTCTTTTCTCCTTTTCCTCTCGGTCAGCCCCTCTTCTTCCTCCCTTTCTCCTTCGGTTTCAGCCCCTTTCTCCCTCACGGTTTCCCCTTCTTGGTCTCGGTTACAGCCTCCATTCCCAGCTACAGTTCCTCTCGGGTTGCCCTGTTCTGCCTCACCGATCCTCCTCTATTCCAGTTCAGCTCTCGGTCCTGCCTCAATTTCCTTCCTTCTCGATGCTGCTCCAATCAGAGGCTCTCGGTCAGCATTCAGCTTCAGCTCTCTCAGCTCTTTCCTCCTCTGTTTTCTTTTCCTCACCTCACGATTTCCAGCACCCCCCTTCGGTTCCCCTGCTTTCTTCTTCTCCTTCCTGCTCTTCCCTTTCCTTTTTCTTCTTCTTCGGCAGGACAGCTCCCCCCTTCCTTCTTCCCCCTTCTCTTTTTGGCTCACTCTTCTCCCTCCTTTCCAATCCTCTCTCTCTCGGTCAGTCCCCCTTTCTTCTCTTCCTCTCTTCTCCTTTCCAGCATCGATTCTCTCTCTCTTTTCTTCTTCCTCTTTCCTACCTTGCTTCTCTTCTTCCCTTCTTCCCCGACCAGCTTTCCCCCTTTCGATTTTCCTCTTCCCTTTTCTTCCTTCCCTTTCCTTCTTCTTCTTCCCCGGCAGGCCTCTCTTCCTTTCCTCCCTCTTTTCTTCTCCTCTTCTCCTCTTTCTCTCTTCCTTTTTTTTTCCCGCCCGAGCCTCCTCTGTTTTGTTTGATTTCCTTTCTAATTGCAACAGTGGCATGCGAAATTGGTTTTTCTAAACCAATTCCGTACATGCCATAATATATTTATATATATATATTAGTTTAATATATATATATATATTATATTAGTATGTAGGTATTATTTGTTATGTATTTGCATAGTTATTATATTCTTTTCTTTTTGTTCCCATTTTGTTTTAAATGTCTTATACATTATTTACTTATCTATTATTTTTATTTAATTATTATTATTATCATTTTTATTTCATTCATTTTATTTTATTTTTTTATTTATTTTACACATATACATTAAACACTATACATTTACATAACATATATATATATATATTTAACACATATATATATGTTATTACCTATCCATTTAATATGTTTTAGTATATATATATATATATATCTATATGTATATACACATATATATATATATACACGTTATATATATATATATATATATATATATATATATATATATATATATATATATATATATATATATATATATATACACGTTTTCTTGTATAATCTATCCCAGGGCATAATAATCATATCCTCCATAAAATTTTATTATTCCAAAATAAAATGTCATTGACGTTCCATCCTTCCTCGTAAATCTCGACATAAATTTTTACATCCAACCCTTGACTAATAAATCAACACTTTTCAATCCTTCCATGTTCGCCTTTGCTCCATCACATCTCATGTCTCGGGTTCCCGATCATCTTCGAGTCCTACAATGATCATGCACACTTCCATTAAAATTTATTATTTTTTTTGTATAATCTAACTAGAGATAGGAAATTTGCGGGGTTTACATCTTATGATTCAACTAACATGATAAAATGTTCGTACACATAGAAATCATAAGGAAAAAGATACATAAAATACGGGTCTTACAATCTTCCCCAACTAAGAAAATTTGGTCCTCCAAATTAGTACCAAGTCGATCATCAAACAGCTGGGGGTGCTTCTCTCTCATCAGGCTCTCTAACTCCCAAGTAGCCTCATCTGAAGTATGATGCTACCAGAGAACCTTCACTAACCCGATAGTCTTCGATCTCAAGACTTTCTCCTTCCTATCAAGTATCCGAATCGGTCTCTCAACATATGATTGTCCTCTCTGAGCTCCAATAGCTCATAACTAATCACATGTGTCGGATCCGGGTGATACTTCTGAAGCATCGAAATGTGGAAGTCGTTATGTACACCTGATAAGTCTGGTGGCAATGCCAACCTATAGGCCTTATCTCCCACTCGATCAAGAATCTCAAAGGGTCCAATGTAGCAAGGATTTAGCTTTCCTCTCTTCTTAAATCTCGCTATACCCTTGGAAGGAGAAACTTTTAAGAACACTGACTCACCAACAGCAAACTCTAGTTGCCTCCGTCTTTTGTCAACATAGCTCTTCTATCTACTTTGAGCTGTCCTCAATCTCTCAACAATCCAACTGATATTGTGACTCCCCGAAAGCGCGAAAAACAGGGCAAATTTAAAACGTTTTATTCATCCATTCACAATTAAGGGTGCATTCCTGAGCAGTGTCATACATCATAATACATATCATACCTCAGGATCTTATCATCTCATAGTTATATGTCATACCATATAAATGACTCAAATCAAGGTTAATTAACCCTAATACATCTCATACATCATTGTGCATCAATTGTCTGTAATTACAACTTTAGTCTGGGTACATGAAAAGATAAATTATACCTCAAATACAATATATATGGCTTAGAACTCAAGTTCTCCACTAGTCACTACTCCGTACGTCGTAGAAAAACTCTCTTCACTTGAAGAAATCTGGGGGGAGAAAAACAGGGTGAGCTTCTAAATCGCTCAGTAAGGGGGGTAAGGAATTCATCAATGAGAAAATGATTTGCACAACACAATCATTTTATTTTATAGGTTAAACTCAGTGAAAAACGTAGCATGGATAATTAAAAAATCATCTCATCTCATTCACAAAACTCATGTAGAAACATGATCATCAATGGCTTAACACTAAAACCATGGTCACAAGTAGTCACAGGCATGTAGAACAAACATGTATAAAACATGATGCGATAATGGCTTTTCTCATAAAACGTGATGAAAATCATTGCATTAGCAATGCACGTGGCGTAGCCACAAAACACAATCTCATGTGTAAAACGAGACTAGGCAATAAAATTCATATAAAAACTCGTCATGGCACATCTAAACGATTGAACTCATCCCCTAGGCGAACATCCCCAATCGTGGGATCTCGTCGACAATAGAACACCTATGATCATGGTTCGCTGTAGACTTGATCAGAGTCGTACAACAGTTGGTCTTACATACTAATAAGCAAGGCCCGGTCTTACATGCTATCAAAGCAATGCCACCCAGCGTTGCTACGGAGCGGGGTTTATCTCACGTTACCAGAACGGAAGATATCAGACTTACATGCTACCAAAGCATGGCCCGGACTTACATGCTACCAGAGCAAGGCCCGGACTTACATGCTACCACAGCAAGGCCCGATGTGTATTCAACATGACACGCCTAAGTCTCAGTAATAGCCATTATCATATAAAACCGTTTTGCCTTCACGTAGCGCTCATAGTGGTTTTCTCATAAAAAAACATCTCAAAAATCGTTTTGTACTCAACCTAAAACATGTTAAAACCGAGCTCAAACTGGCAAAACAACGCACACATTTCTCAAATCTCAATACGCCTTAACGTAGAGCCCAAATCACATTTTCTCTTTTAAACTCAAAATGGTTGTAAAACAATTTCACATTCAGTTTACAACTCATAAAAATTGAGCCCCAACCGACTATAAAATCGTGTGCAACAACTCATTCACAATTCACAAAAACATGCTTGTTTTCTCAAATCTCATTTCATGCTACAATATTATCACAAAACACATACACAAATAGGTTTTGAGTTTTCCCTTACCTCGTTACACCTCGTATAGTGCAATTGTTTCCCCCAAATAACGAACTAGCCTCGCATTCCTCTCTGCAACTCCCGGGCTGTCCACACGATGTTAAAACATCAATAAGTTTATCTCAATCACATAACCGAGCACATAATTGCTCATATTCTTGTTAAATACTCAAACAACCCAATTCTCTTAATTTTATCACAATTCACATTCTCATCTACTACCTTTCAAATCCTACATTTCTCATGTGCAATATCCATGCCTAACTCACCACATTGCCTCAATCTATATTTATAGTCATAAATCCCCAAAATCACCACAATCTCATAATATCATCTATATTCTCACAAAATTATAATTTCATCAATCTCTAATCCTTTCCTAGCTATTCCATCACAATGCCTACAACCATACTCACCAAAATCACTTAAAAATCCAAGATCGAAGTTTAGAAATTTACCCAAAACTTGTGGGGTGCTCAACTCTTGCCTCGATTCAATCCGTCTTTCGATTTCCAAGTATGTTGTTCTCCTTGGGATGAGGAACAACTTTCCCTCTTGCCACAACCTTCGATTTAGACGAAAATGAGGGCTTTAGAGGAGAGAGAAAGCTAGGGCTTGACTGAAATGGAGGTTTAGAAGAGAGAGAAAAGATGAAATGCAGGAAAACACAGGGGTTCTTTTATAGATGGAGGGTAGGAGATTGATCTGGTCCTTAAGAAGATTGATCTGCATTTGAATTTGGGGATATTTTGGGGAAATTTTATGCTTAGGAGATCAATCTGTTGTGGGGTGAGATTGATCTACTCCTTGAGGAGATCGATCTTCTGTTTACAAAATGCTTTATAAGATTGATTTGCTCTTTAAGGAGATCGATCTTCTCCTTACAGAATGCTTCATGAGATCGATTCCTTCCTTATAAGATTAATCTCTTCATTACAGAATCATAAGGAGATCGATCCTCTTCCATTGGAGATCAATCTGCTCACTTAATTTCCTCATTCCTTGTCACTTTGGCCTACCAGATCGATCCTCTCTTCTCTGAGATCGATCTGGCCTCATAGTTTCACACTTAACATAAAATTTCCACATATAATGGCCATAGTTTACTCCATTGATTAAATTCTCATTCATTAGTTTTCATCACTTAAAGATCTCATTCCATACCATCTCAATATAGGGGTACATCATATTTAGTTCAATTCAATTACACTTCATGTTCTCATTACATAATTTAGATATGTACAAAATTCTCAGATCTCACAGATATCCTCAAAGGCCTGTGTAACCAAATCAGGAGCAAAAATCTTTCGGTCCCCAACTTCTTCCCATCCAATAGGGGAATGACATCTACGGCCATATAAAGCCTCATATAGTGCCAACCCGATACTCGAATGATAACTATTATTGTAGGCGAATTCAGTAGTGGCAAGTGATCATCCCATGAGCCTATAAAATCTAGCACATACACTCTTAACATGTCATACAGAGTCTGTGTGGTCCTCTCTGACTGACCATCTGACTGAGGATGGAAGGTTGTGCTCAATCTCAATTGGGTTCCCATGACTTCCTAAAAATGTTCCCAAAAGTGGGAAGTGAAGTGAGAATCCCTATCAGAGACAATGCTCACTGGAACACCATGTAACCTTACTACCTCGCGTACATACAGCTTTGCCAATGAACTCAAAGTATCGGTAGCTCTCATAGCTAGGAAGTGGGCTGACTTTGTTAGTCTATCAGCGATCGCCCAAATCGCATCATGATTCTTGTGGGTCCTTGGTAAACCCATCATGAAATCCATGGTGATATGCTCTCATTTCCAAGTCGGTATAGGTAGAGGCTGCAATAACCCTACAGGCTTCTGATGCTCTACCTTCACCTGCTGACATACAAGACATCTCACCACAAACTTTACCACATCCTTCTTCATGCCTGACCACCAGTACACCTTCTGAAGATTTTGATACATCTTGTTACTCCCTGTATGTAACGTGTACCTCGATGAATGAGATTCTATCAATATCAATCTCCTAAGCTCTAAATCCTTGGGAACGCAAAGTCTACCTTTGAATCTCAGTAGTCCATTAGAACTTAACTCAAAATTAGTCACTGTACCCTTTTGTATCTGACTAGTCATCTTAACGTAATACGTATCAATTTGCTGAGCCTGTTTGATCTTGTCTAATAGATCCGGCTCTAAGTGTAGACTAGCTATCACATAGTCTGTATTCATGTCAGAAGGCACAACACCTAAACTAAGGCTAGCAAACTACTCTAATAGCTCGTGTTCTTTGACCATCATGTATGATACTATCCCCAGGCTCTTCCTACTCAAAGCATCAGCTACAACATTAGCCTTACTCGGATGATAAAGTATCTCACAATCGTAGTCCTTCAGAAGCTCTAGCCACCTTCTTTGTCTCATGTTCAGCTCCTTCTGCGAGAACAGATACTTGAGGCTCTTGTGGTCGGTAAAGATCTGAAACTTCTCGCCATACAAGTAGTGGCGTCATACCTTGAACGCAAACACTACAGCTGCTAACTCCAAATCGTGGGTCAGATAGTTCTTCTCAAGGTCCTTCAGCTATCTGGATCAATAAGCAACTACCCTCCCATCCTGCATCAATACACAGCTCAGTCCCTGATGCGAAGCATCGGTATACACTGAAAATCCTCCTGAGCTAGTAGGAATAGTGAGAATCGGAGCGGTGGTCAATCAACGCTTAAGCTCTTGAAAACTCCTCTAACAATCCTCGTCTCACGGGAATGTTACACTCTTCCGAGTGAGACGTGTCAACGGAGCAGCTAACTTCGAAAATCCCTTAACGAATCTTTGATAATATCCTGCTAAACCTAAGAAACTCTTGATCTCGGTGACTGTTTTCTTTTATTCCCACTGAACTACAGCCTTTATCTTGGATAGATCTACAAATACACCATCCCTCGACACAACGTGTCCTAAGAACGAGATCTCTACCAACCTAAAGTCACACTTACTGAGTTTAGCATACAACTCCATCTCTCGGAGAGTCTGTAATACCATCCTCAGGTGCTGCTCATGCTCCTCCTAAGACTTCAAATACACCAAAATGTCATCGATAAAGACGATAACAAACTGATCCAAGTATAGCTTAAACACATCGTTCATCAAAGCCATAAAAGCCGCGAGAGCATTCATCAATCCGAATGGCATAACCAAGAACTCATAATAGCCATATCGGGTCTGAAATGCTGTCTTCAGTACATCTCCACTCTGAACTCTCAACTGATGATACCTAGACCTCATATCAATCTTAGAAAAGACCTGTGCTCCCAGAAGTTGATCCAACAAGTCGTCGATGCGCGAAAGGGGATACCTATTCTTGATGGTAGCCTTATTCAATAATCTGCAATTGATACACAATCAAAGGTTTCCATCCTTCTTCTTCATAAACAAAACCGGTGCTCCCCAAGGTGAAACACTTGGTCTAATGAATCCCCTATCCAATAGCTCCTGTAATTGTCTCTTAAGCTCCTCATGCTCAACTAAGGCCATGTGATAAGGCAATTTCAAAATAGGCTCAGTACCAGGCACCAAATCTACAGAACTTCATTTCTCTATCTGGTGATAACCTTGGCAGTTCATCCAGGAAGACATCTGGGAACTCACTAACCATAGGAATATCTGTTAACTCCGAATGTGCCTTATCCGTATCAACCACGTACGCAATAAAACCTTTAACATATTAGTTTCTCAGTCAGCATAACATATTGGTTATTATAATAGTAACTAAGTTTTCATTTCCTTTCAACAAACTTTACAACATATTTTTTAGGGTTAGAAAACATAATTGTCTTAGCATAGCAATCTAACACAACATGGTTTGCAGATAACCAATCCATTCCTAAAATTACATCAAAACCGCTCATACTTAGCAATATTAGATTGTTTGTCACATCCTTTTCTCCTACTCTTAACTTGCAATCATTAAACACATACTCAACTAGCTGACTATTATTCATAGGCATACTAATCAACATCATCATACTTAAAGGTGTACGCTCTACATGTCTTGCTAACTTACATGCAAATGAAGGTGATACAAATGAATGCGTGGCACCAGGATCAAATAAAACATATGATTTAATATCATAAATTAGGATGTTACCTCTAATCACATCAGATAAAGTATCAGATGTGCCCTGGTCCAAAGCATGTACGCGCACTCGACCAATCACCTGTTTCCCCTTCTCATCAGCTGTTGCTCTCCTCCTCGAAGCAGACGTATCAACTGGAGCTCTCTATAGCTCCGTGCCCTTTTGTGGGGCAGGTTCAATCCACTCTGGGCAAGCTCTAGTAATATGCCCGGGTTTTCCAAATCGAAAACATACAATAGGAGTCATCGGATAAAGTCTACTGCCACGATGTCTGTCGCATCTACTGCACTGCTCAGTAGTAGGCCTCTGTCCCCCAATGACAATACCTCTAGCTGGATCTATGGCCAGATAAGCAGAAGGTTTAGCAGGTCTCTTTTGCACCTCCTCATGTGAGACCCCATGTATGTATAAGCTTGTAATATATGTAAATGGAATTATAAGACAAATGATTTCGGATTATGTAAATGTGAATGGATTGCAATGGGATGAACGAGTGTCGAGATACAAATAAAGGATAAATAAGGGTCGAGGTGGCCACAAACTAAATGAATAGAACTTTAAGCAAATCGAATTGAAGATAAGGAATGAAGACACGAATTAATAGCGCATGGACCGTGAATTCTAATTACTCTTTATGAATGCAAGCAATACACACAATTCATATTGTATGTGAATCACAGGAAATGAGTATTTCCATGCTCTAAGTGGGATTAAAATGAAAAATGAGTATTGGAGTAATGAAATAGGAATTTACCCTTGAAAAATCTGGGAAAATGCAGTAGAAAATGCCCTAGATGAAGGCTAGATCGATCTCCTATCTAAGGCAGATCGATCCCTTGTGTAAGCAGAGCAATTCCAAGTGAATCTGCCAAGGTTAGATCAATCTCCCCATCGAGCAGATCAATCTTCCCAATGAGCAAATTGATCTGCATTACCTTTGCCAAGCCTAGACCGATCCCCTCTTAAGTGCAGATCGATCTCTATTGGATTATGTCAAGAGCAGATCGATCTTTCCCCATGAGCAAATTGATCTTCTCAAGCTTCTGCCAAGCCAAGATTGATCTCTCCTCAATGAGCAGATCGATCCGTCCCATTTCAAACCTGAGAATTCGATGGCTAAAACCAAAGGAAGATCGATCTCTTCACCCTAGCAGATCGATCTCATCACTCTCAGTCTATTAAAACCCCATGGCAAACCCTCTTTCTTCAATAAACCAACACACCTCTTTCATTTTATCCAAAAAATCAAGCTTTCTCTCTCTAGAATACACCCACTTCCAAAAAGAATTGAGGAAAAGCCATTAGAGAAAAGTTGTTCAATTTGAGGATAATAAACAACATAGCTTGGAGTCAACATTCTATTTATTGGATTGAAGAAGCAAAGAAGTCTTCAAAACTTGGAAAAGAAGAAAGTCAAGCTAGGTGAGTTTCCAATACACTAACTCTAAGTATATTTATCTAATGGTTGTTGTGAGTAGATTGGTGTATGTATTGATGAATGAAACTACCTAAAACGTAATGAAACAAGCATAACCTAGAATGAGTTTAGTGTGAGAAAATAGAATGTGGTTGATTTGATGATAAAAAGGATTATATCAAGTTGTTAGTGAGGTAATGTGCATAATTTTGAGATGATTGGATGAAGCCACATTGTGAGATAAGTCAAGTGATAAAAAATGTGCATAAATGGTGTTGTAGAGAATGCATAAATGATAGAACATTATGGATAAACATTTATGCCAAGGGTTTGATAAGTAACCAAGTGTGTTACTAGTTAAATTGACTAGAAATGGCATAATGATGGCCAAATGTGATAATGGGTCAAACTTAAAGAAATAGGCTCGATGAGATATATCGATTAGTTGAAGTTTGAATATGAGTTATCGATATTGACTCATATGATTTATAAATGTGTGCAGCTTTCGAGGATAAACCTGAAGCAAGTTGAGCCAAATTGTGAAAAGCGGGAAAGGAATGAAGAGTTGCTTCCAAGAGAATCGAGGTAAGGGAATTGCGTTAGCCCTAGGGATATCTGTATGCCTTTCGGGCGCATGGGCGATTTTAACGTAGCTAAGGGTCTTAAGATGAAATGTTTGTTTGAAGGGTAAAGAATTGAGTTTTTGAGAAATGTTCACTAAAAGCAAGAGCATGATGCTTTGAAATATTTTTTATTACTTTTTAGCATTTGAATGGTAGGTTGGCTAGCATTTGAAATGATTTGCAAAAAAAGCACCTTGATTTGGTTTCATAATCCTGCTTTTCAAAGAATGAGCCACCTACATGAGTTTTGTAGAAATGAAATGTGCTGGAGTGCTGCTCACACGAGATTTGACGTGTTTTATACGTGCATTAGTGCTGGAGCGATGCTCGCACTAGAGTTTTACATCGCATGAATGCTAGAGCTTAGCTCGTACTAGTTTTCACATGGATTTTATGACATTGTACAAGAGCCTAGCTCGCACTAGATGTCCATTACACTTGTTGTCATGCTAGAGATTACTCGCACGTGGTTTTATGACATGTTGGGAGTCGTACTGGGAGCTTCGGGTAGGCTTTGTGCTACCCCAATTAAATAGGCTTGCACGTGCGTATTGAGATGTGGCAGTGTATGATGTGATGATATGGGTCCACAAAGTACATTGTACCGTGCAACTAGCATGGAGTACTATGTATCGTGTGTGATGTTATATAAATGCCGTTTTCGAACAATGGATATTCTGCTATGGATCGATGAGTTGGACGTGACCCACCTCCCGTGCGGAAGCAGATAGAGGTGATACCTCCCACACTAGGATCCATGTAGCTTGGGACCACAGAGGATATGGCCATAGTCCTAGTTATTACCCTTGTTGATATTATATGCCTATCTCACATGTCTATTATTGTGAGATCTGAGAATTTTAGATATATTTGAATGATGTAATATGAACTTGAAGTGTAATTTGTTGAGCTAAGTGAATTGGGGAATGATAATTGGAGATTTAAATGTTAAGTGTTTAAAATAAGTGTGAAGTTATGAGGACAGATCGATCTGGGAGAAGGAGAGATCGATCTGGTGAGTTAAAAATGACTAGGAAGGAGGAATTTAAGGAGCAGATCGATCTCCAATGGAAGAGGATCGATCTCCTTATGATTCTGTTTGAGAGAAGATCGATCTCATGAGGAAGAGATCGATCTCCAAATGATTCTGTTTGGGAGAAGATCGATCTTCTCAAGGAGCAGATCGATCTCATAAAGCCATAAAGAGATCGATCTCACCCCTCGACAGATCGATCTCCTAGGCATAAAATTGCCCAAATCGTCCCCAAAATTCAAATGCAGATCGATCTCATCAAGAGGCAGATCGATCTCCTACCCTCAGCCTATATAAGGAACCCCTATTTTTCTCCTGCAATCTCACTTTCTCTCTCTTCCAACCCCCATTTTCACCGAAACCTAGCTTTCTCACTCCTCCAAAGCACCCATTTTCGGCCAAATCAGAAGTTGTGACAAGAAGGAAAGTTGTTCCTCATCAAAGGGAGAACAACATACTTGGAAATCGAAGGACGAATCGAATCGAGGCGTGGGTTGTGCGTCTCACAAGCTTTGGGTAATTTTTAAACCTCGATCTTGATATTTGAGATGATTTTGATGATAATGGTGGTTGTCATTGTGTTGAAATAGCTGAGAAATGATTAGGAATTGATGAAATTACAATGTGGTTGGAGTGATAATGATATTTAGCAATTATGGGAATTTGAGCTATAAATAGAAATTTAGACAATGTGGTGAATTAGTATAGATAATTGGCATGAGAAATGTAGAACATTGAGATGTTGTGAATGAGAGTCTAGTTTGGGGTAGAGTTACGAGGATCAAGAGATTTGTGGTGTTATGAGCAATTATGCTCGATTTTTGAGAATTGAGGTTGATGAGATAATTGAGTATTGATGTTTTAACATCGTTTGGACAGCTCGAGAGTTCCAGAGTGGAATGCGAGGCTAGTCCGTGATACAGGGGAAACGATTGCACTATACGAGGTGCAAAGAGGTAAGGGAAATCTAAACCATTTGTGTATGTGATTTGTAAACTATCATAGCATGATTTGTGGTTTATAAAACAAGCATGTTGAGTGTTGTGTTGAGTTATAATTGCACACGGTTTTTATAGCCGGTTGGAGCCCATTGTTTTATGCGTTTATAAGCTGAGTGTGAAATTGCTTTATAAACCGTCGAATTTGTGTGAGTAATGAATTGGACTCTACGTTAGGGCAATATCGAGATTTGAGAAATGTGTGCGTGCTTTGCCGGTTGGAACTCGATTTTATTATGTTTTGTGTTGAGTACAAAACGATTTTCAAATGAGTTTTATGAGAGAAAAACCACTATGAGTTCTACGTGAAGGCAAACCAGTCTTGTGTGATAAGACTTAGGTGTGTAATTTTGAGTACACACCGAGCATTGCTCTGGTAGCATGTAAGCCCGATTTCTTCTCCGTTCTGGTAACGTGAGAATAACCCATTCTGTGGCTATGCCACGTATACTTGGTGGCCGTTGCCACATGAGAAACCCCATTTGGTGGTCGTTGCCACGTGAGAAACCCCATTGGTGGCCGTTGCCACGTGATACCTCATTTGGTGGCCGTTGCCATGTGAGAAACCCCATTTGGTGGCCGTTGCCATGTGAGAAACCCCATTGGTGGCCGTTGCCATGTGATACCCCATTTGGTGGCCGTTGCCACGTGAGAAACCCTATTTGGTGGCCGTTGCCACGTGAAAAACCCTATTGGTGGCCGTTGCCACGTGAGAACCCCTAATTAGTGACCGTTGCCACGTGAAACCCTATCCAGTGGCTATGCCACGTGTGAATTTAAATCAGTGGCTATGCCATGTGTGTTTAGTGGCTGTGCCACGTGCTTTATTATTACAGTGATCTTATCATGTTAATTGAGAAAGCGTTTATCGCATTATTTTCACATGCTTTGTTATTGCTCTAGACTGAGCCTTTTTACTTCATGTTTTCACATGATTTGAGACATGAGAATGTCGTTTTGAGTACTTTCATGCTATGGTTTTCAAATGAGATTAATGAGTTTCACATATAAATAAATATTTTGTGATGTGCATTTTGGTTTATGAAATGAGTCCCTTACCCCCTTTACTGAGCGATTTAGAAGCTCACCCTATTTTCTTTCCCCCAGATTTCTTCAAGGGAAAAGGGTTTTTTTGCGACGTACGGAGTAGTGGCTAGTGGAGGACTTGAGCTCCAGACCATATATTGTATTTTGAGGTATCTTTTATCTTTTCATGTACCCAGACAATTACTGTAATTGCAGACACTTGATGTATAACATTGTATGGGATGTATTAGGGTTTATTAACTTGAGATCAAGTAATGTATAGGATATAATATATACTATTCAATGACGAGATCCTGAGGTATAATATAGGTGATGATGTATGACACTGCACAGGAATGCACTCTTAATTGTGAATTAATGAATAAAAAGTTTTAAATTAGCCCTATTTTCTGCACTTTCGGGGCGTGACAGAGTTTTCTTCGTATCAGAGCTTAGGGTGCCTAGTACTGTCAGTGTCGGTTAAGTGAAATAGAATACATCCCCAGTGTCTGTAATAGTCTGGTCATGAACTGAAATTGAGGATTGAGATTTCAATCGATTTTGATATGTATTTTGAGGAGACGAGTTAAGATAGAGAATGAGTGGACGATGAGGTCGTTCGAGGAGGCAGGCAGAGTCCCCTCCGCCACCTGTCCCACAACCAGAGAGTCCTAACTCTCGATTTAATCGGATTGAGACCGATGTGAGGCAAGGTTTTGAGTAGATGGCAGCGTTATTCGCGCAACACTTTGGAGTTAATGCCTCGGGTACTACTCCTACACCACCACAAGGACCTCCCATACCCCCAATACCTCCCGTCACTCAGCCTAATGATAGAAGTATGGTCCGACTGAAGGATTTTCTGAAGATGAATCCACCCGTGTTTAGGGGAAAGAAGGATCCTACAAAGGCTGAGGAGTGGCTGACGGAGTTGAGAATTATATTTGATTATCTGGGGTGCACCGATGCTGAGAGGGTCAGTATGAGTATCTATATGTTGAAAGGGATAGCTCGAGATTGGTGGGGTACTACCCAGGGTATTCTGATGTCCCGCCAGGATGTGATTGGTTGGGAAGAGTTCCAGACAGCCTTTAGGACCCAATATGTACCACGAGCCGCCCAGAGAAAGAAACAGGCCGAGTTTTTGAGTTTGGTACAGGGTGACATGTCTGTGGATGACTATGAGAGCCAATTCACAGCGTTATTGAGATATGACCCAAAGACCTTCAAGAATGAAGAGCTCCGCACAGAGAAATTTGTGTATGGATTGAAGCCCATCATCAGGGATAGATTGATAGGGCTATGTATTACTGAGTTTGGAGATGCTCTGAGACGAGCACAAGAGATTGAAAGAGGAATTGAAATGGTACAATCCCAGAATGAGCTCAGAGCGGTGAATAGAGATAAGGGCAAGAGGCCAGCGATTTTCCAAATAGAGGCTCGGAGAGGTTCCTTCAGAAGAGGAAGGATTGAGGTACAGAAGGGCAGATTAGAGAGACCCAGAGGGTACCCCAACATTAGAGAGACCCCTTGAGATGTCAGGCCAGAGACAAGGTTTTGCAGAAATTGTGGCCGAATGCATAAGGGAAGTTGTACTGGGTCGATCCATGGATGTTTTAGATGTGGAGACATGGGTCACATGGTGAAGGATTGCCCTCAACCTCAGAAACCACATGTATTGGAGCCCACTAGACAACAACCTCAGAGAGTGAATCCCCCGAGACGGGCCACTGCTGCAGAGAAAGGAAAGAGACCTGTTACCCAGGGACGTGTGTTTGCCCTAGATAAGGAGACTACTGACACTTCTGCAGAAACTATAAGAGGTACACTCTCTGTCTGTAATCATAAGGCTCATGTGTTGATTGATTCAGGATCCACGCATTCCTTTATTTCTGAGCATTTTGCATGTAGATTAAACTTGAAGTTTGAACCTCTAGAATATATACTACATGTAAATACCCCTATGCATGAATCCTAGAGAACTGAGTTAATCTGTAAAGGATGTGAAATAGAAGTGGGAGATAGAGGGATGTTAGCAGATCTAATCATGTTAAATATACATGGGTTCGATGTAATTTTGGGAATGGATTGGTTGGCAGCCAATCGAGTGGGCTTAGATTGCTACACTAAGGTTGTAACTTTCTCCCTACCTGAACCTTACAGTGTACGATTGAGATATTGAGGAAATGAATATGTGGAATTCTAGTAAGTGATTTGAGAATTTTAATATTATTTTGGAGAATATTAAATATGATTGTTCATGTGAAGGTTATGAGACACTCATCTCAGACGATGAGCGAGAACATCTGAGGATTGAGGATATACCTGTGGTTTGTGAATTTTCGGATGTTTTCCTAGATGAACTGCCAGGTTTACCACCAGAGAGAGAGCTGGAGTTTACCATTGATTTGGTACCAGATACTCAGCCGATCTCTAAACCTCCCTACAGGATGGCATTAGTGGAACTTGAGGAATTGAAGAAACAACTACAGGAGTTATTGGATCAAGGGTTCATTAGGCCCAGCGTTTCACCATGGGGAGCACCGATTTTATTTGTCAAGAAGAAAGATGGTAGTCTCAGATTATGCGTAGACTATCGGCTGTTGAATAAAGCCACGGTGAAGAATAAATACCCATTGCCCAGGATTGATGATCTACTTGATCAGCTGAGAGGGGCATCAGTCTTTTCTAAGATTGATTTGAGATCGGGCTATCACCAATTGAGGATCAAGGAAGAAGATATTCCAAAGACTGCCTTCAGGATGAGGTATGGCCATTACGAATTTCTGGTGATGTCCTTTGGATTGACGAACGCCCCTGCAGCATTTATGAGATTGATGAACGAGGTGTTCAGAGACTATCTGGATATTTTTGTGACAGTCTTTATTGATGATATCCTGGTGTACTCTCAGTCGTATGAGGAGCATGCACAACATTTGTGGTTAGTACTTCAGATACTCCGAGATAAGCAATTATATGGAAAGCTTAGTAAGTGTGAGTTTTGGCTGAACCGGATAGCTTTCCTTGGTCATGTAGTCTCAGAGGAAGGAGTATCAGTGGACCCAAGCAAGGTGGAGGCTGTGCTTAATTGGGAGAGACCGAGGACAGTTACTGAGGTACGAAGCTTCCTTGGTTTGGTAGGGTATTACAGAAGATTTGTGGAAGGATTTTCAAGGATTGCTGCTCCTTTGACTAAGCTCACGCGCAAAGAGACTCCATTTATATGGACTGATCAATGTGAGCTCAGTTTTCAGGGATTAAAGAGGAGGTTGACAGCGGCACCTGTGTTAACTATTCCTGAGGGATCAGGAGGATTTTCGGTGTATAGTGATGCATCTCATCAAGGATTGGGGTGTGTGCTGATGCAGCATGGAAGAGTGGTCGCATATGGATCGCGACAGCTGAAAGACCATGAGCGAAATTACCCCACGCATGATTTGGAGTTAGCCGCTGTGGTATTTTCTTTGAAGATCTGGCGACACTACTTATATGGGGAAAGATTTCAGATCTTCACTGATCACAAGAGTTTGAGATATCTCTTTGATCAGAAAGAGTTAAACATGAGACAAAGGAGATGGATGGAACTCCTTAAAGATTATGACTGCGAGATTCTATATCATCCGGGCAAGGCAAATGTGGTTGCTGATGCCTTGAGCAGAAAGAGTATGATATCTGCTATGATGATCAGGGAATGGGATTTACTGGAGTAGTTTGTCGAACTTCGGATCAGAGTTAAAGAGATAGAGACTGGATTTGTGGCTAGCTTGCGAATAGAGCCTAGGATCATGGATCAGATTAGAACTGGGCAGCGCAGTGATCAGAGATTGATAAATATGATTAGCCAAGCTGAACAGGGTTCGCAGTCGAATCTCACAGTCAGTGAGGATGGATTGTTGAGATTCAGAGGACGAATTTATGTACCGGACGACGATACCCTGAAGAGACAGATATTGAGAGAATCCCACTGCTCGCGATACACCATGCACCCAGGGAGTACTAAGATGTACCAAGACTTAAGAAAGGTGTATTGGTGGAGTGGTATGAAGCGAGACGTGGCAGAGTATGTGGCCAGGTGTTTAGTATGCCTGCAAGTGAAAGCTGAGCATCGGAAGCCCGGAGGACTACTACAGCCCTTACCTATACCTACATGGAAATGGGAGCATGTCACTATGGACTTTATTATGGGTTTACCGAGGACCCGAAGAGGTCGTGACGCTATATGGGTCATTGTGGATAGATTGACCAAGAGTGCCCACTTCCTTGCCATCAAGAGCACAGATACTGTGGATGCCTTAGCTGAGCTGTATGTCAGCGAGATAGCTATATTACATGGGGCTCCAGTGAGTATTACTTCTGATAGAGATTCCCGGTTTACTTCCAGATTTTGGACCTAGTTTCAGGAGTCCCTGGGATCTCGATTGAGTTTCAGTACCGCCTATCATCCTCAGACAGATGGTCAGTCAGAGAGGACTATTCAGACCTTGGAGGATATGTTGAGGGCGTGTACGATGGATTTTAAGGGATCATGGGATGATCACCTGCCCCTAGCAGAGTTTGCATACAATAACAGCTATCATGCGAGTATTGGAATGACACCTTTTGAGGCTCTATATGGTAAGAGGTGTAGATCCCCTGTAGCTTGGGAAGAAGTCGGTGACAGAAAGATAAATGCTCTCGAGCTTGTTGAGCAAGCCGTACAGAGTGTGAAACTCATATGTGAGAGGTTACGGGCTGCACAAAGTAGACAGAAAAGCTACGCGGATGTGCGTAGACGGCCACTCGAGTTTGAGGTTGGTGATGCAGTATTTTTGAAAATATCACCGAGTAAGGGTATTATGCGATTTGGGAAGAAAGGGAAATTAAGTCCTCGATACATAGGACCATTCGAGATTCTTGAGAGAGTGGGAGAGGTAACTTACAGATTAGCATTACCCCCACAGATGTCAGGAATACACAATGTTTTTCATGTGTCTATGTTGAGGAAGTACCACCCGGACCCTTCTCATGTCATAGAGTATGACGAGATGGACATTCAAGAGGATATGAGCTACACTGAGGAACCCGTCCAGATTCTCGATAGAAGAGAGAAGGTACTGAGAACTAAGAGCATCCCATTAGTGAAAGTTTTGTGGAAACATCACTCAATGGAAGAGGCAACGTGGGAACTAGAGAATCTCATGAAGGAGAAATACCCCCATCTATTTGACTAGTTGAGTTGCATTTGGAGGACCAAATTCTTTTTAAGGTGGGGAGGATGTGAGATCTGAGAATTTTAGATATATTTGAATGATGTAATATGAACTTGAAGTGTAATTTATTGAGCTAAGTGAATTGGGGAATGATAATTGGAGATTTATATGTTAAGTGTTTAAAATAAGTGTGAAGTTATGAGGACAGATCGATCTGGGAGAAGGAGAGATCGATCTGGTGAGTTAAAAATGACTAGGAATGAGGAATTTAAGGAGCAGATCGATCTCCAATGGAAGAGGATCGATCTCCTTATGATTCTGTTTGAGAGAAGATCGATCTCATGAGGAAGAGATCGATCTCCAAATGATTCTGTTTGGGAGAAGATCGATCTCCTCAAGGAGCAGATCGATCTCATAAAGCCATAAAGAGATCGATCTCACCCCTCGATAGATCGATCTCCTAGGCATAAAATTGCCCAAATCGTCCCCAAAATTCAAATGCAGATCGATCTCATCAAGAGGCAGATCGATCTCCTACCCTCAGCCTATATAAGGAACCCCTATTTTTCTCATGCAATCTCACTTTCTCACTCTTCCAACCCCCATTTTCACCGAAACCTAGCTTTCTCACTCCTCCAAAGCACCCATTTCTGGCCAAATCAGAAGTTGTGGCAAGAAGGAAAGTTGTTCCTCATCAAAGGGAGAACAACATACTTGGAAATTGAAGGACGAATCGAATCGAGGCGTGGGTTATGCGTCTCACAAGCTTTGGGTAATTTCTAAACCTCGATCTTGATATTTGAGATGATTTTGATGATAATGGTGGTTGTCATTGTGTTGAAATAGCTGAGAAATGATTAGGGATTGATGAAATTACAATGTGGTTGGAGTGATAATGATATTTAGCAATTTTGGGAATTTGAGCTATAAATAGAAATTTAGACAATGTGGTGAATTAGCATAGATAATTGGCATGAGAAATGTAGAACATTGAGATGTTGTGAATGAGAGTCTAGTTTGGGGTAGAGTTACGAGGATCAAGAGATTTGAGGTGTTATGAGCAATTATGCTCGATTTTTTAGAATTGAGGTTGATGAGATAATTGAGTATTGATGTTTTAACATCGTTTGGACAGCTCGGGAGTTCCAAAGTGGAATGCGAGGCTAGTCCGTGATACGGGGGAAACGATTGCACTATACGAGGTGCAAAGAGGTAAGAGAAATCTAAACCATTTGTGTATGTGATTTGTAAACTATCATAGCATGATTTGTGATTTATAAAACAAGCATGTTGAGTGTTGTGTTGAGTTATAATTGCACACGATTTTTATAGCCGGTTGGAGCCCATTGTTTTATGCATTTATAATCTGAGTGTGAAATTGCTTTATAAACCGTCGAATTTGTGTGAGTAATGAATTGGGCTCTACGTTAAGGTAATATCGAGATTTGAGAAATGTGTGCGTGCTTTACCGGTTGGAACTCGATTTTATTATGTTTTGTGTTGAGTACAAAACGGTTTTCAAATGAGTTTTATGAGAGAAAAACCACTATGAGTTCTACGTGAAGGCAAACCAGTCTTGTGTGATAAGACTTAGGTGTGTAATTTTGAGTACACACCGAGCATTGCTCTGGTAACATGTAAGCCCGATTTCTTCTCCGTTCTGGTAACGTGAGAATAACCCATTCTGTGGCTATGCCACGTATACTTGGTGGCCGTTGCCACGTGAGAAACCCCATTTGGTGGCCGTTGCCACGTGAGAAACCCCATTGGTGGCCGTTACCACGTGATACCCCATTTGGTGGCCGTTGCCATGTAAGAAACCCCATTTGGTGGCCGTTGCCACGTGAGAAATCCCATTGGTGGCCGTTGCCACGTGATACCCCATTTGGTGGCCGTTGCAACGTGAGAAACCCCATTTGGTGGCCGTTGCCACGTGAGAAACCCTATTGGTCGCCGTTGCCACGTGAGAACCCCTAATTAGTGGCCGTTGCCACTTGAAACCCTATCCATTGGCTATGCCACATGTGAATTTAAATCAGTGGCTATGCCACATGTGAATTTAAATCAGTGGCTATGCCACGTGTGTTTAGTGGCTATGCCACGTGTGAAATTAAATCAGTGGCTATGCCATGTGTGTTTAGTGGCTGTGCCACGTGCTTTATTATTACAGTGATTTTATCACGTTAATTGAGAAAGCATTTATCGCATTATTTTCACATGCTTTGTTATTGCTCTAGACTGAGCCTTTTTTCTTCATGTTTTCACATGATTTGAGACATGAGAATGTCGTTTTGAGTACTTTCATGATATGGTTTTCAAATGAGATTAATGAGTTTCACATACAGATAAATATTTTGTGATGTGCATTTTGGTTTATAAAATGAGTCCCTTACCCCCTTTACTGAGCGATTTAGAAGCTCACCCTGTTTTCTTTCCCCCCAGATTTCTTCAAGTGAAAAGGGTTTTTCTGCGACGTACGGAGTAGTGGCTAGTGGAGGACTTGAGCTCCAGGCCATATATTGTATTTTGAGGTATCTTTTATCTTTTCATGTACCCAGACAATTACTGTAATTGCAGACACTTGATGTATAACATTGTATGGGATGTATTAGGGTTTATTAACTTGAGATCAAGTAATGTATAGGATATAATATATACTATTCAATGATGAGATCCTGAGGTATAATATAGGTGATGATGTATGACACTGCACAGGAATGCACTCTTAATTGTGAATTAATGAATAAAAAGTTTTAAATTAGCCCTATTTTCCGCACTTCCAGGGCGTGACAATTGTTGAATGAGAAATCCATGTTTTGAAATGTGTTTGTAGGTCAAGATAGTCCATGGGAGGGGCTGAGTCTTGACAAGTGATGATTTTGTATCAGTTTGTGATAAGATTTGAAATGCTTTATAAATGCACTTTGCATGATGATTTACCATGCCTTGATTTCGATTTACGTATGATGATTTTTCATGCTATGTTTTAAGAACTGTACACTGATTTAAATAGCATGAATTGCTTTACATGTCATGAACACAAGCATGAACATACATTTTGGAGTATGACAAATAAATGTGTGATTTAAGTATGGCATCACGACCACGTAGATAGTTAGTTATCTACCTGCTCGCATGATTACCTTATTGAGCATGTGGTTTGCTCACCCCTTTATTTTCCCCCTCTATAGAGCACTTACAATAGATAGTGGCGACTAAGGATTGGATTTTTGGTGTCCGTTGCTGTCAAAACCCATATCGCCTAAAAACCACTATAATTTTTTTCGATTGTTCTTTAATTCTTACATTTCTCTCATCGTGACCATCCTACCAATAGTTGGACTATGATTCGGTGTTAGTTCCCTCACACTATTTACCATTTCATTTCCATATTCACATTCATATATCAGGATTTACTATCCTTTAACTTTAACTAAATACATATGCAATGGTATTTACATAACTAAACATCCCCGACATCATATCCGTTTACAGTACTCTGCATTTACATGTTCAGATACAAAACTATACAAATGTGTATACCTGACTCTCGATGGGACACAGCAGATACCAAAAATGCAAGTCCTCAGCCGTACTCAAACTATTGAAAGTACTTTGTAGAGGGGGAAAATAAGGGGGGTGAGCTTTTCAGGCTCAGCAAGAGATACATTTAAAATAGCTTTAAATACTCAAAAGAGGGTAAAACTCGTGGTTTTACAAATAATCATAAACATGGGTTATAGTAGAGATGCTTAGTTTCATATATGCATTTGAAACATGCTTAAATCATTGTTTACATATTATACATCACTTGGGTAAAACTCAAATATAGTATGCATATCATACGGTGTAAAGAAGTAAAAAACATCTCATCTCATCAAATCATACATATCGTATCTCAAGGGCTACCTCAAAACTATATCATAGAAAACATGTGCTAATAGCAAGTAGTATAAAAAAGGTACCATGAAATGTGCAAAAACATAAATATCCTTCGTCAATTCATCGTGGAGTCAGGCATAATCATATACTCGTCTCGAAGGACATCATACATCAGGTCCAATAGGACGTTCATCATAGGTACATATGGCCATTATACAGGGGAGCTGTAGGACTGGATCAGGGTCGTAGCCCTATCTCGCGCACCACTAAGTGTGTACTATACACATGAACTCAAGTGCACCACCAAATGTGGACTATACGCGTATTTCAAGTCAGAGCGCTGCCCGTTCCCTGATCATCGGCTAGAAAGATCCTCGATCATCTTCATACGCTACCCTATGTATGCAAGACCGATCCCAGATCACTCTGACCTTGTCATATCATGCCTTTGCAGGACTCTAGCCCGCTTACCCCAAAAACATGGTTTTCATAAATCTTTACCAGCCTTTTACCCATTTCTTGTGGAAAACCATAGTTTCAAATCATTTCTTGGGACTTTAACCCATGTAATCATAAAAACATAGTTTGCAACCCCTTCAGGACTTTAACCCATATCATGAAAACATTGCTTTCGTAAAACATTCTCGGGGCTCTTCCCTGTCATTTCATGAAATCAAACCATGTTTTCTTATTCATATTGAAAAATCACATTTTCATAAACATGTGAAGTAAAATCTATCTCGTGCATGTAGCAAACACGTTGAAAAACTCAGGAAACGATTCAGTTTCAGTTTCTAAGGCATTGCAGCATATTTCATAAAATCTCATTCAACTAACATGCATAGAGTCATTGGTAATGTAGGTGGAGCACTAACGCTACTTTAAATTATATCCCTTACCTCACTTTACTCTGTACAGTCTAACTTTTTCAAAAATGTTGCGTCACGTAGTCCAATCTGCTCCTAATCAAATCTACGGAGCTGCATATAATTATTTATCGGGTCAAAAATCATACAATTAACTGTATTTCATAATTTCTGAGCTTAATTCAAAGTATTGAGCCCGTTTACAATTTTGGGCCCGATTGCACCTTAATGGGCCTTAATCGGCCTTAAGCCCATTTTTCACTTACTATTCACATCATCTAGGCCTATTGGGCTCATTGGGCCACCAACAATTTATTAGGCCTCGCTCTAAACTCTTGGATAGCTCAAATTATTATTTACGATAATTTATCTCCAATTCCAAAATATAATTCATTTTATGTGGAATTAAATTCGTAATTTATGTGGTAAATTTTTAACACGCATAACGATGCAAATTGTCGTAAATAAGGGTTACTTACTCGAGATTTCATGATAGTACACAAATCGAGGCTGACTCAAGCTCTCGTTTGTCGCCAATTATCGAGCTACACATTTATATATTTTTCGGGTCAAATTCAGTCAAATATATGTTTAAATAATTATTCCAAAAATTAAATCGGTCCATTTGACCACTTACCGCTTACCTTTAGCTTGATTGCATCACTGAATTTTTCCCCATTTTTTCTTTTCTTTTCTTTTTGTTTTCTTTTCTGGTTGAACCGATTCAACCCGGTTCAGCCCAGTTCAGTTTTCTCCTTCGTCGGTCGGTTCTTCATCGGCTTCCTTTTCCAGCTTGTTCGCGAGGTCATCCGGGGCACGGATCTAGTGTCGGTTTCACCAGGACTGACCGAAAAGTGGTCGGTCCGGCCTCTTCTCTCCTTGGCGTCGTTGCCATTTTTCTCCCTTCTTAATCAGTGCCGTTTCTCACCGATACGCGCCTGGATCGACGTTGTTCTCACCCCCTCTGGCAAGTGGCAAGGCGTTCCCCCTTCCTCCGACCACCGTTCGTCTCTCTCTCCTCCATTTTCTCTCCTCTCTCTCGGTTTCTCTCTCTTTTCCCCTTTCTCTCTCGCCGACTGCGTCTCCTCCTCCTTCTACCAACGCCGACGATGGCTCGGCCGCCCCTCTCATATGGGCTTCTCCTCGGTGGCGTCTGTTCGGTGGAGGCAGAAGGGGAGGCTGGTCTCCCTCGGGTCTTTTGTTTCCTTCTGTATTTCAGAATCACGATTTCATGATTCTTTTCTTTTTTTTCAATTTTTTAAATATTATATTATATTTTATTAAAATATAATATAATATATTATATACCCAAAATATCCCAAATATATATATATATTTAAATCAATTAAATATATATTTATCTTTTTTTCTGTGTATTTTTCTCATATTTTCGGGATAATTTTCTGAGATGAAAATTTCGGTTTATTCCAATAAATTCATATCTTGATCAATTTAACCTGAAATTTAATTATTTCTTCTTTATTGATCAAGATTCCCTGAATCCATGTTTACAGTGTCAATTTCTTGTCGAATTGACATCGAACTTTTTGAGTCTTTTGACCATTTTACCTTTCAACGTGTTCGAGACCAAATCAACACAACTTCCCTTCACGAACCCTTTCTCATTTCGTGTTTTAAATTTTTATCTTCAATCCGACTAGTCCGAATCCCATTCGTTTAATATGTGGCCATTTAAAACTCCATTTGATCTTTAAATGCATTCGAGAATTTTTATTCATTAAATTTGCATTTTTCATTCACGTAAAACTCTTCTTATGATTCAATTTACATATAATCATGTTTACATCATGTGAATCATAAGGAAATATGATAAAAATTTGGGTCTTACATAATCTCCGCCACTTAAGAAATTTGGTCCTCCAAATTAGAACCAAGTCAAATGGGTCCATAAACAACTTCGGGTACGTCTATCGCATCATACTCTTTAATTTCCATGTGCCTTTTTCCAGAGTGTAATAATACCAAAAGACTTTGACTAGGGAGATCATCTTAGACCTCAACACTTTCTCCTTCCATCTAATACCCGAATCGACTTTTCAAACATACGACCTACTCTCTTTGAGTTTCTACAGTCTCCGTCTCTTATCGGCATAACTTTTTTGTCTGCTCTGAGGTGTTCTTAATCTCTCACACATTAACTGAACATCCTTAGAGGATTGTCTTACCAAATCGAGAGCAATTATATGTCAGTCACCCGCTGATTCCCATCCAATCGGGGAATAACCCCTACGACTATACAATGCCTCATATAATGTCATCCTGATACTCGAGTGATAACTATCATTGTAGTCAATTTAGCAAATGACAAGTGATCATTCTAAGAGCTTCTAACATCAATTGCACATGCTCTCTACATATCCTCCAGAACCTGTACAGTCCTCTCTGACTGACCATCTGTTTGACGATAGTAACTGTTCTAACACTCAATTGGGTTCCCATGGCTTCTTGAAAAATGTTCCCAGAAGTGGGAAATGAAGCAGGAATCCCTATCTGATATAATGCTCACTGGAAATTACATGGTGCTCGACAATTTGACACGACCCTCAAACTTACCAAAATCCTTACAAAATTTTTGCTTTTTAAATATAATTGTTTATTCATCCATACCTTACTCCGATCGTGAACAGGTACCCTCTCCACAATTAGGCTGTGTGTCAATGTTTACCTCATCCATCTATAACAATTTAATTTACAATATAATTTTTGAAGTAAATACTTTTATAAATACATCAGAGTTACTGTTTACAAGTGTTTTCATTGCTTTACATCCCCAATAGTTACTTACAAAATTCTACTGTGCTATGTCTAGTTTAGATACAAAATAACTTAAGTGTGTATACCTTTAGCGATGGGATGCAGCGGATACCAAAAGGGAACGCCTCCAGTCGCTCTCAATCTATACTCAAATCTCTATAGAGAGGGGGGAATTAAGGGGGGTGAGCAAACCACACGCTCAGTAAGGAAATCATGCGAACAGGTAGATACTGCACTATCTACATGATCGTGATGCCATGCTCAAAGCATACATTTCATCATTTTCTCAAAATATGAGTTCATGCTGGTGTTAATGGTATGTAAAGCATTCATACTATTAAAATCCAGTGCACAATTCAATTTAAAGCATGACATTAACCATCATGCGTATTTTATAAGGCATGACATTAATCATCATGCGTATTTCATAAGTAAAGCATGTCATTAAACATCATGCATCAATGCACTTTAAAACCATTAACAAACTGATATCTCAAAACAATTCATCACTTGTTAGGACTCAGCCCCTCCCTCGGACTGTCCTGACCCACAAATCATTTCAAACATGGATTTATTCACAAAGCAATAGACATGTGAGATAGGCAATTCAATAAGGGAAATAACCTCTAGGACTATGGCCATAACCTGTGATACCAGCTACACGGATCAAGTGTGCGAGATATCACCACTATCTGCTTCCACACGAGAGGTGGGTCAAATCCTGCCTGCTGGTCCATAGCAGATCTCGTTCGAAGACGACATATCACATCTCAACACGGTACAACGTACTCCATGCAATCTGCCCAGTACAACGTACTCTGTGGACCCACATCAACATATCATATCACGCCACATCTCAAACGCACGTGTGAGCCTATTTAATCGGTACGACCTCTTATCTACCTGAAGCACCTAACACGGCTATCAGCATGTCAAAATATTATAAATGCACGTGCGAGCCTATTTAATCGGTGTGACACCCAGTCTACCTGAAGCTCCAAGCACAACACAAATAAGGTGGGCATCTAATGCGAGCTAAGCTCCAAGCACCATTCCAAAACTAGTATGAAATTCATGTGAAAACTAGTATGAGCTAAGCTCCAGCACTCATGCGTATAAAACACATCAAATCTCGTGTGAGTCATACTCTAGCACGCTTTCATTCTCACGAAAACCATATATGTGGCTCAATTCTTTGCAAAGTATGGTTAACAAACCAAAACAACTCATTTCTTTTGCAATTCATTTTCAAATGTTAGCCAACCTACCAATCATTTGCTAAGAAGCAATAAAACATGATTTTCCAAAGCATTATGCTTTTATTTTCATGTACATTTCTCAAACACCTAACTTTTTACCCTTCAATCACCCAATATCATTTCCTAATATCTCATGCATTCTAGCAAAGCATTTAAGTGCCCAAATTACGCACAGATATCTCTAAGAGTCCACAGAATTCCCTTACCTCAATTTGCTTGAGTGTTACTCTCTTTTCCATTTACTTAAGTGTGACTCTCTCTTCCTCTTAGCTTATTGCGCTCTTGGCTCGCCTTGCTCCGGTGTATCCTCGGGAGCTGCGATTCATTCATCCAAACCACTTGAGTTAATGTTGTTAACTCACATTTTGACTTCACTAGTCAATATAATTCATCTATGCATTTACCAATGCCTTAATCCACATTTTACACCTTTTTGGTATACCTCACAATTTATTCACTAACAACATCTTAAAATCATACTCATAACACTATTATCACTTCAAGATACCCCATTCATCATTAATCTCAATACATTTCACTTTCTCACACAAGACCATTTCCAGGTCATGGTAGATTCATTCTACTCTAGGTAGTTTCTACCATTTCTATGCATACCAAATCATTTCCCACATCAATATCCAAACAATGTACTTGAGTATTTGCATTAAAAACTCACCTAGTTTGTTTTCCTCTTTACTCCAAATGAATATGCACCTTGATTCTTCAATCCAACAAGTGGGCAAATGCCTTCAAACTATGTTGTTCTTCTCTTTGATGTGAACAACTTTGCCTCTAATAGCTTTCCCTCAAATCTAACTGAAAATGTGTTGATTTAGGAGTGAGAAGCTAGGTTTTGGGTTTGGAATGGAGAGGGAATGGCTATCTTTGTGATTTGCAAATTTCAATTGCTCCTATTTATAGATTCAGCTTGATGAGATCAATCTTCCTTGGGTGGAGATCAATATGTTCCCTTAATTTCCTCTTTTTCACGACATTTTCAAGCATGAGATCGATCTGTCGAAGCTTGAGATCGATCTACTCCCAAACAGAGAGCTAAGGAGATCGATATGTTCCATTAAGGATCGATCTGCATTTTACAGAATGTTTAGGAGATCGATCTGGCTCCCTTGGAGATCGATATGTCCTGTTCCATTGCCCAAAATAAGAGCATTTTGGCTCCTCCAAATCGATCTCTCATCCTATGAGATCGATCTGTCATTCATATTTCCAAATTTTCTGCAGTTTTTCTATAGCAACACATACCAAACTTCATATATTTTGTTGCCATGGTCATTTCCTCATCCAATCATCTTGAGATTTGAAAATGGCATCAACTCATACTTTATACCTATTGAAACTTGTGTGAAATCTGTGTATATCTAAAGGTACATGATATAAACTAAATGGAAGTGCACAGCTTATGCAAATCTTCCTTCCATTTTACCACACTACTCATATTCTTCACATGTTTAAGTCAATTTCTTCATATTCATACGTAATGTAACTTGTACGTACAAGCACAACTCTTATTACAAGTGTGTACATTAACTTATGGACGTATACCACATATACTTCACTTATGAATTCATAGTATAACTCCATTTACATTTCTATGTATATATATACAATTATACATATACAGGGTCTCACATTCTCCCCCACTTAGAAAATTTAGTCCTCCAAATGAGGACCAATTCAATTCGTGAATAACTCACGATACTTTTCTCGCATCAAACTCTCCGATTCCCATGTGGCCTCTTCCACCGTGTGATGTTGCCAAAGGACTTTCACCAAAGGAATTGTCTTTGTCCTCAACACTTTATCTTTTCTATCCAATATCCGAACCGGCTTCTCGACATAGGTCATACCTTCATTGAGCTCCAAAGGCTCATACCTTATTACATGTGTGGGGTCCAGGTGGTACTTCTTTAACATGGATATGTGGGAGATGTTGTGAACACTTTCTAATTTCAGTGGTAATGCCAACCTATAAGCCTTGTCTCCCACTCTCTCTAAAATTTCGAATGGCCCTATATACCGAGGGCTTAACTTTCCCTTCTTCCTGAATCTTATAATTCCCTTCGAAGGGGAAACTTTTAAGAACATCGACTCACCCACATCAAACTCTAATGGTCTCCGTCTCTTGTCAGTGTAATTTTTTTATTGGTCTGAGTCATCCATAATCTCTCGCATATCAATCGGATGTCCTCAGATGCCTGCTGCACTAAGTCATGAGCAATGATCTGTCTATCACCAACCTCCTCCCATCCAATAGGGGAACAGCATCTACGCCTATATAATGCCTCATATGGTGTCATCCCGTTACTCGCATGAAAACTGTTATTATAGGCGAACTCTGCGAATGGCAAATGGTCATCCTAGGAGCCTCCAAAATCCAATGTACACGCTCTCAACATATCCTCCAAGGTCTGTATAATCCTCTCTGACTGACCATCTGTATGAGGATGAAACGCGGTGCTAAAACTCAACTGGGTCTCCATCACTTCCTGAAAATGTTCCCAAAAATAGGAAGTGAAGCGGGCATCCTTATCAGAAACAACGCTCACTGGAATTCCATGTAGCCTCACTATCTCACGCACATATAAGTTCGCTAACTAGATCAGAGTATCGGTAGCTCTCATAGCTAGAAAATGGGCTGATTTTGTCAACTGATCCACAATCACCCATATGGCATCCTGACCTCTACGGGTCCTCGACAATCCCGTCATAAAATGCATGGTGACATGCTCCCACTTCTATGTCGGTATCGGTAGAGGCTGCAATAACCCTGCAGGCTTCTGATGCTCTACATTCACCTGTTGACAAACGAGACACTTAGCAACATATTCAGCAATGGGCTTTTTCATTCCAGACCACCAATAAACTTTTCGAAGGTTTTGATACATCTTGGTGCTCCCTGGATGTGTCATATACCTCGATGAGTGAGCCTCTATCAAGATCAACCTTCTGATCTCGACATCATTTGGAACATATATCCTACGTCTGAATTTCAACAGTCCATCAAAACTCAACTAAAAAATAATCTCTATGCCCCTCTGTATCTGCCCTACAATATCACTACACTATTGGTCAATCTGCTGAGCCTGTCGGATTCGATCTACCAGATCCAGTTCCAACTGTAGGCTAGCTACCATAACACCACCATCAGCACTAGGCGAGGTCACATCCAAACTGAGGTTCGTGAACTGTTCCAACAGTTCGTGTTCCCTGATCATCATAAATGATACCATCTTGAGATGGTTCCTGCTCAATGCATTAGCAACCACATTTTCTTTTCTTGGGTGGTACAGGATCTCACAATCATAATCTTTTAATAGCTGGAGCCATCTACTTTGTCTCATGTTCAACTCTTTCTGCGAGAACAGGTATTTAAGGCTCTTATGATTTGTGTAAATCTGAAATCTCTCACCTTAAAGATAGTGGCGCCATATTTTCAATGCAAACACTACAGTCGCCAACTCCAAATCGTGGGTCAGGTAGTTCCTCTCATGATCCTTTAACTGTCTTGATCCATAAACTACTACCTTCCCATCCTACATCAATACACAGCCCAGTCCTAGGTGTGAAACATCCGTGTACACCGAGAAACCTCTTGAGCTGGTAGGAATGGTGAGTATCGAAGCTGTAGTTAACCTCCTCTTCAACTCCTCAAAACTTTCATCACACTTATCGTCCCACACAAATTCAACATTCTTTCTCGTGAGACGTGTCAAAGAAGCAGCTAATCTCGAGAATTCCTTCACAAACCTTTAGTAATATCCAGGTAAACCCAGGAAACTTCTGATCTCTGTCACTATCTGGGGTCTCTGCCACTGTGTCACCGCCTCAATCTTAGATGGATCCACTGACACTCCATCATTCGACACTATATGACCCAAAAAAGAGATCTGTTCCAACCAAAAGTCGCACTTGCTGAGTTTAACGTACAACTCCTTATCTTGGAGGGTCTGCAACACTATCCTTAGGTGTCGTTCATGCTCCTCTCTAGATCTTGAGTATACCAGTATATCATCAATAAACACAATAACAAATCGATCCAAGTACTGCTGGAATACCTCATTCATCAATGACATAAAAGCTGCGGGAGCGTTCGTCAATCCGAATGGCATAACCATAAACTCATAATGTCCATACCGGGTGCGAAAAGTTGTCTTAGGTACATCTCCACTCCGTATCTTCAACTGATGGTACCCAGATCTCAAATCTATCTTGGAAAAGACCTGCGCTCCCTTAAGCTGATCCAACAAGTCATCGATGTGTGGAAGGGGATACTTATTCTTGATGGTGGCCTTATTCAACAACCGGTAATCTATACACAGTCGAAGGCTTCCATCATTCTTCCTTACATATAGAACCGATGCTCCCTTAGGTGAGACGCTTGGCCTGATGAACCCCTTCTCTAGCAACTCTTGTAATTGTTTCCTTAATTCTTCCAACTAAACTTGAGTCATTCTGTACGGTGGCTTGGATATCGGCTCTGTACCAAGTGTCAAATCTATACCAAATTTCATCTCCCTATCTGGAGGTAACCCTGGTAATTCATCTAGAAAGACATCTAGAAATTCCTTAACCACTGGTATGTCTCCCAATTTCGGACGTGCCTTATCCGTCTCAATCACATAAGCGATGAACCATTCACATTATTCTTTCCACCATTAGAAATCATAAATCATCACATCAACATATATAAATTGTAAATTAAATTCATCTCTAAATTATCATGTAACTAGATTATACTTTTCTCAATTGCAATAACATATTCTTTCATTTCATTTCACCAAATTTACAACAAGATTGTCTATCTTTAGAAACATCAAAGTTTTTGCATGACAATCCATAATAACATGATTTGCAACCAGCTAATCCATCCCTAAGATTGCATCAAAATCACCCATATTTAGTAAAATTAAATCGGCTGCCATTTTTTTACCTTCTATCCTCATCTTACAACTTCTATACACATGCTCAGTCCATTGACTATCATTCATAGGGGTAGATATCATCAACATTTTGTCTAGCAGTGTGGGTTTTACATGCTTCAATAATTTACATGCAAAGGATGGCTATATAAAGGAATGCGTGGCACCAGGATCAAACAGTACAAATACTTCTAAATCAAAGATTTGGATGTTACCTTTAACCACATCCGAAGACTGATCTGCAGTATCCTGGTCCAGTGCGTGCACTCATCCTTTACTCACACCCATTACCTGCTTCCCCTTTTCCTCAGCTGTAGCCCTCCTCCTCGGAGCAGATATCCTAACTGGAGCTCTCTCTGGCTCCTTACCCTTCTGTGGGGCTCTCTCTGTCATCTCTGGCTAATCTCTGATCATGTGCCTGGTTCCCCACATCTGAAGCATACTACCTGAGGTCCATAGCATGGTCGAGTTCCATGGTACCTGCCACACTTGCTGCACTATTTCGTAGTAGGCTGTGGCCCTCCAATCACAACTCCTTTCACTGGACCTAGAGCTGGATACATGGGAGGATTAACTGTCCTCTCCTGAATCTCTTTGATCCTCGACCTCTTTTCAAAAAACCTCTTGCTTCCCTTATAGCTGAAGCCTCTATCCATCACTGGTCTTTTCTTATCTTTGTCCCTCACTGTACTGACTTTTCTAAACTCTGAGGCGATTCTATCAACATCTTGTTCACACAATTGCGCCCTGTACACAGCCTCCTCGTAGGTCGATATATCCAGAGGAACCAATATGGACTTGATAGTTAGTCTTAATCCATCCACAAACTTCTGGATCTTCTCGACCTCATTACTCATTGTGTTGGGATCATATCTGCTTAGGGAGATAAAGCTCCTCTTGTACTCATCCACAGTCCTGCTCCCTTAGGTCAGTCCCAAAAATGTCATATTCATCTTTCGCTGAGCGGTATCCGATACATACTATCTCCAGAATGCCTCCAAAAATATATCCCAGCTGATCTTAGTATATCGGGCTCTCAAAATAGGCCTGGTGGATTTCCACCAATGTTCTGCTGATCGCTTCAGTATAAAAGCGGCAAACGATACCATCTCGGTAGTAGTGCACTCAAAGAACCCATACAGCTTCTCGATTTCATTTATCCAATCCTCAGCAGCTACTAGGTCCTTTATTCCACTGAAAAACGACGGTCCAAACTTCTGGAACTGCTGCAACCTATCAAAATCACAACCGTAACCCCAGCCTCTACTGGCCTATGGTGTAGTAACAGGCGTAGGCATATCCTGTGCAGGTGGAGGTGTAGGTGTATCTGTCGTCTGAGGTCTCTGGGCTAGCCAGGCTCATGCCTCAGGAGCTACCGCCTGCTCGGTATCACCCTGTGTAACGGGACTCTGTCTACTGCTAACTCTAGGTAAAGATTGGGTTACCAACTCCAATATCATCTCAATGCTCCGTTCAATCCTCGAGAAGCGAGCCTCAGTACTCTCGGGTCTGTCCTCTGGACCCTATGAAGCATGCTCAACCTCAGCTTCCACCTCAACCTTTACGGCCTCTAACTTGGGCTCTCGCCCCTCTACCGTGACTGGTATTAGGCATAATTGCTCAACTCCCTACATTGACATCAAATTCTTAGTCAACCCATCGACACACATAAAATTTATATCTAGACAAGCACAGTAACATGGAGATGTAATTTTCCAACTTATTAAGTATTTTAGACACGACACATGTTAGACCAACTCTGCTCTGATACCAACTTCTGTCACGACCCTCAAACTTACCAAAATCCTTACAAATTTTTTCCTTTTTAAATATAATTGTTTATTCGTCCATACCTTACTCCGATTGTGAACATGTACCCTCTCCACTGTTTGGCTGTGTGTCAATGTCTACCTCATCCATCCATAACAATTTAATTTGCAATAAAATTTTTGAAGTAAACACTTTTATAAATACATCAGAGTTACTGTTTACAAGTGTTTTCATTGCTTTACGTCCCCAATAGTTACTTACAAAATGATATTGTGTTATGTCTAGTTTAGATACAAAATAACTCAAGTGCGTATACCTTTAGTGATAGGATGCAGCGGATACCAACAGGGAACGCCTCCAGTCGCTCTCAATTTATACTCAACTCTCTATAGAGAGGGGGAAATTAAGGGGGGTGAGCAAACCACACGCTCAGTAAGGCAATCATGCGAACAGGTAGATACTGCACTATCTACATGATCGTGATGCCATGCTCAAAGCATACATTTCATCATTTTCTCAAAATATGAGTTCATACTGGTGTTAATGGTATGTAAAGCATTCATGCTATTAAAATCCAGTGCACAATTCAATTCAAAGCATGGCATTATTCATCATGCGTATTTTATAAGTAAGGAATGGCATTAATCATCACGCGTATTTCATAAGTAAATCATGGCACTAAACATCATGCATCAGTGCACTTTAAAACCATTAACAAACCGATATCTCATAACAATTCATCACTTGTCCGGACTCAACCCCTCCCTCGGACTGTCCTGACCCACAAATCATTTCAAACATGAATTTATTCACAAAGCAATAGACATGTCAAATAAGTAATTTAATAAGGGAAATAACCTCTAGGACTATGGCTGTAACCTGTGATACCGGCTACACGGATCAGGTGTGCGAGATATCACCACTATCTGCTTCCACATAGAAGGTGGGTCAAATCTTGCCTGTCGATCCATAGCAAATCTCATTCAAAGACGGCATATCACATCTCAACACAGTACAACGTACTCCATGCTATCTGTATGATACAACGTACTCTGTGGACCCACATCAACATATCATATCACGCCACATCTCAAACGCACGTATGAGCCTATTTAATCGGTATGACCTCTTGTCTACCCGAAGCTCCTAACACAGCTATCAACATGTCAAAATATCACAAATGCACGTGCGAGCCTATTTAATCGATGCGACACTCAGTCTACCCAAAGCTCCAAGCACGACACAAATAAGGTGGGCATCTAATACGAGCTAAGCTCCAAACACCATACCAAAACCAGTATGAAATCCATGTGAAAACTAGTACGAGCTAAGCTCCAGCACTCATGCGTATAAAACACATCAAATCTTGTGTGAGTCATACTCTAGCATACTTTCATTCTCATGAAAACCATGTAGGTGGCTCAATTCTTTGCAAAGTATGGTTAACAAACAAAAACAACTCATTTCTTTTGCAATTCATTTTCAAATGTTAGCTAACCTACCAATCATTTGCTAAGAAGCAATAAAACATGATTTTCCAAAGCATTATGCTTTTATTTTCATGCACATTTCTCAAACACCTAACTTTTTACCCTTCAATCACCCAATATCATTTTCTAATATCTCATGCATTCTAGCAAAACATTTAAGTGCCCAAATTACGCACAGATATCTCTAAGAGTCCACAGAATTCCTTTACCTCAATTTACTTGAGTGTGACTCTCTCTTCCATTTACTTAAGTTTGACTCTCTCTTCCTCTTAGCTTCTTGTGCTCTTGGCTCGCCTTGCTCCAGTGTATCCTAGAGAGCTGCGATTCATTCATCCAAACCACTTGAGTTAATATTGTTAACTCACATTTTAACTTCACTAGTCAATATAATTCATCTATGCATTTACCAATGCCTTAATCCACATTTTACACCTTTTTGGTAAACCTCACAATTTATTCACTAACAACATCTTAAAATCATACTCATAACACTATTATCACTTCAAGATACCCCATTCATCATTAATCTCAATACATTGCACTTTCTCACACTAGACCATTTCTAGGTCATGGTGGATTCATTCTACTCTAGGTAGTTTCTACCATTTCTATGAATACCAAATCATTTCCCACATCAATATCCAAACAATGTACTTGAGTATTTGCATTAGAAACTCACCTAGTTTGTTTTCCTCTTTGCTCCAAATGAATATGCACCTTAATTCTTTAATCCAACAAGTGGGGAAATACCTCCAAACTATGTTGTTCTTCTCTTTAATGTGAACAACTTTGCCTCTAATAGCTTTCCCTCAAATCTAACTGAAAATGTGTGGATTTAGGAGTGAGAAGTTAGGTTTTGGGTTTGGAATGGAGAGGGAATGGTTATCTTCATGATTTGCGGATTTCAACTGCTCCTATTTATAGATTCATCTTGATGAGATCAATCTTCCTTGGGTGGAGATCGATCTAGTCCCCTTAATATCCTCTTTTTCACGACATTTTCAAGCATGAGATCGATCTGTTGAAGCTTGAGATCGATCTGCTCCTAAGCAGAGAGCTAAGGAGATCAATCTGTTCCATTAAGGATCGATCTATATTTTACAAAATGTTTAGGAGATCGATCTGTCCTATTTCATAGCCTAAAATAAGAGCATTTTGGCTCCTTCAGATTGATCTCTCATTCTATGAGATCGATCTGTCATTCATATTTTCAGGATTTCTGTAGGTTTTCTGCAGCAATACATACCAAACTTCATACATTTTGTTGCCATGGTCATTTCCTCATCCAATCATCTTGAGATTTGAAAATGGCATCAATTCATAGTTTATACCTATTCAAACTTGTGTGAAATCTTTGTATATCCAAAGGTACATGATATAAACCAAATGAAAGTGCACAGCTTATGCAAATCTTCCTTCCATTTTACCACACTACTCATAGTCTTCACATGTTTAAGTATATTTCTTCATATTCATACATAATGTAACTTGTACGTACAATCACAACTCTTATTACAAGTGTGTACATTAACTTATGGACTTACACCACATATACTTCACTTATGAATTCATAGTATAACTCCATTTACATTTCTATGTACATATATACAATTATACATGTATAGGGTCTCACACAATCTCCCTTACACATAAATCTGTCCAAGCACTCAGAGTATCAGTAGCTTTCATAGCTAGGAAGTGGCAGACTTAGTCAATCTATTGACTATCACCCAAATAGCCTCGTGATTTCTATGGGTCTTCTGTAACCCATCATGAAATTCATGGTAGTATGCTCCCATCTCTGTGTCGGTATAGGTAGAGGCTGCAATAACCCTGTAGACTTCTGGTGTTCTACCTTACTCTGCTGACATACGAGATACTTTGCTACAATTCTACGATGCCTCTTTTCATGCCTGACCACCAATACCCTTTTTGAGATTTTGATACATTTTATTACTCCCCTGATGCACTATATATCTTGAAGAGTGAGCTTCTGACAATAAAAATCTCATCAATTGTGGGTCATGGGAGCACTTATCTTGCCTCTGAACCTCAGTAAGCTATCATCACTCATTGTGAACTCTGTCATTGTACCTATCTGAATTTGACTCACACTATCGATACCCTATCGATCATCACGCTAAGCCTGTTAAATCCAGTCAATCCAATCCGATTCTAACCTCATGCTAGCTGTAACATAATCACTGTCAACATTAGAAGGGATTACATCACTACTAAGGCTCACAACTGCTCTAACAGCTCACGCTCCCTGACCATCATATGTGATACCATCCTGAGGCTCTTTCTGCTCAAGGCATCAGCTACTACATTAGCCTTACCCGGGCGGTACAATATCTCACAATCATAGTCCTTCAGAAGCTCTAACTCTCTTTGTTATCTCATATTCAACTCTTTCTGTGCAAACAAATACTTAGGGCGCTTATGATCAGTGCATACATGAAATTTCTCACCGTATAAGTAGTGGCGCCATACCCTCAGTGTAACCACTATGGTACTAACTTTAAACCATGGGTCGGACAGTTTCTCTCATGGTCCTTAAACTGTCTGGATCCATAAGCGACTATCTTTCCGTTTTATATCTATACACATCCTGATCCTTGTTTTGAGGCATCCATATATATACTGAGAAACCTTTTAAGTTGTTCGGTATGGTGAGAATGGTGCGGTGGTCAGTTTATGCTTCAATTTACCAACTCTTACAGAAGCTACTTTCGCACTTATCAGCCTACTCAAATACAACTTTCTTTCGAATGAGACGTGTCAATGGAGCAGCCCATTTCAAAAAATCCTCAAAAAATCATCTGTAAAACAGTTTTCAATTACTGCTCATAATCTTCCCTGGACTTCGAATGTACTAACATATCATCGATAAAGATGATAACAAATCGGTCCAGGTAAAGTTTAAATACCTCGTTCATTAATGTCATAATGGGTACAGAAAGTTGTCTTGAGCACATCCACATACCAAATCCTCAACGAATGATACCCATACTTCATATTGATCTCAAAAAGATCTGTGCTCTCCAAAGCAAATCCAATAGCTCATCAATGCGTGAAAAGGAATACTTATTCTTAATGGTAGCCTTATTCACCAATCAAAATCACTATATAGTTAGAGGATTCCATCTTTCTTTTTCACAAACAGAACAGGTGTTTTTCAAGGCGAAACACTCGGTCTTACGAACTCTTATCCAATAACTCCTGTAATTTCCCTTCAGTTCCACTGAAGCCATTTTATACGGTGGTTTGGATATCAGTTCAGTACCAAGTACCAAATCAATACAAAATTCTATTTCTCTAACTGGTGGCAACCTTGGTAGATCATCCGAAAAGACATCAGGTAACTTCCTGACCATTGGTATATCTGTCAACTTCGGATATGCCATATGCGATGAAATCTTCTCATCATTATTCATTCTGTTAGTACAATCATTTACTCCTTTAATTACCACCATTACATTCTTTCTTCACTTGTCAATACATACTACACACTTTTCAGGGGTAAAAACATCATTATCTTAGAATAGCAATATCAACCGCATAGTTTGGAGTCGACCAATTTGGGAATGGATTGGTTTACCTCAAAATCATTCATATTCAATTGAATAAGATCAACTGACATATCATTTTCCCTTACTTTCACTTCAATCTCTATATACATATTCAGTTAGCCGACTCTCCTTCATTAGGGTGCTAACTATTAGCATATTGCCTAAAGGTATAGGCTTCTCATATTTCACTAACTTATATGCTAACGAAGGTGGGCACCAAGATCAGTTAAAACAATTGCTTTAATATTCACAATTAGGGTGGTAGTTTCCACCATATCAGATGAAACATCAATAGTGTCATGGTCCAAGGCATACACTCGCCCTCGATCAACAGCCTATTTCCTCATTCTCTTCGGTTGTGGCCTTTTTTTCTGGTACAGAGGTATCAGTAGGGCTTTCTCAAGCTCTTTGCCTTTCTGTGGGGCAATCTCACCCAGCCCTAGGTAATCATTGAATAGATGGCTCATATTACCACTCGTATCGTATGTTTTTGTTAATAGGATGCGATGGCCTATTTCCATGGTATCTACCACACATCCTACACTGCTCAGTAGTAGGTTGGGGTCCTCCAATCACAATACCAAATACCCCTCATAGGTGCTTAAACTGGATACATTGGGGCTTACCAATCATCTTACCCCGTGACTCATCAACTCTAAATCTCTTACCAAATAGCCTTCTTCCCACTCTGACACCTATGTCATCCACTATTCTTTTTCTGTCTCTATTTCGACCCTTATTACCTTTCCTAAACTCAGAGGTGTGCAAATCATAACTTTATTCACACCCTGTGATTTGCGTACTACCTTTTCATAGGTAATGATATCTAACGAGGCCAATCAGACTTTGATAGATGGTCTGAGTCTTTCCATGACTTTCGGACCTTCTAATTCTCACTGTTCATAATGTTGAGTTATACCTGTCCAGGGATGTAAATCGAGATTCATACTTGTCGAGTGACCTGTTCCTCTAGGTCAAAGTAAAGAACTTTATCTGTAAATTCCTTTGAATAGTGTTAAGAATATACTATCTCTATGCATCCAGAATTATTTCTCATGTCAGCTCTGGATGTCTAACTCTTAAGATGGGTTGAGTGAACTTCCACCCATGTTCTAACTCACTCTCTAACATAAACGCATCAAAGTAACTTTCTCAGTCGACATACACCAATGGAACCCATACAACTTCGCTATCTCATTCATTTAGTCCTCAATAGCTATTGGGTTCTTTACCTCACTAATTACTGTGGTCTAAACTTTTAAAATTGTCTTAACCTGCCCAGCTCATAATCATATTCCAAATCAATACCACTCTGTTGTAGAGCTACAAGTGAAGACGTATCCTAAATCGGTGAGGTGTTGGAGTCTCTATAGTCTGGTGCATCTATGCAGGTTGTGCAGTTGGGTCTTGTCAGCCCTCAGCTCCTTGCATAGACTGAGTAAACAACTCCAAAATATTCTCCACACTCCACTTTAACCTCGTGAAGCCTGTATCAATATCGTCTGATCTCACTGTCGGACTCTGTGGGGCATGCTCAACATTAGCCTCCACCTCAATCTCATCTTGAGTCTCATATGGAAACTCAGTACGACTCTCAGGCCTACCTCTACGGCCTCGATCACGTGTACTCTCACCCCTCAACCATAGCGGATATCAGTTATAATAATTAGATTCTTGCCTTCAAAGCCAAATTCTTAGCTGCAATTCCATCTTGATATACATAATTGTATCTAAACAATGCACGGTACATGGGGATGTAAACTTCCTTAACCACTAACACCGACTCATATCAGGCTAACTCAGCTCTGATACCACCTCTGTCAAAACCCAAATCGGCTAAACACCACTACAAATTTTTTTCGATTATTCTTTAATTCTTACCTTTCTCTCATTGTGACCATCCTACAAATAGTTGGGCTATGATTCGGTGTTAGTTCCTTCACACTATTTACCATTTTATTTCCATATTCACATTCACATATCAGGATTTACTAGCCTTTGACTTTAACTAAATACATATACAATGGTATTTACATAACTCTACATCGCCAACATCATATTCGTTAACAGTACTGTGCATTTACATGTTTAGATACAAAACTATACAAATGTGTATACCTGACTCTCGATGGGACGCAGCGGATACCAAAAATGCAAGTCATCAGCCGTACTCAAACTATTGAAAGTACTTTGTAGCGGGGGAAAATAAGGGGGGTGAGCTTTTCAGGCTCAGCAAAAGATACATTTAAAATAGCTTTAAATACGCAAAAAAGGGCAAAACGCGTGGTTTTACAAATCATTATAAACATGGGCTATAGTAGAGATGCTTAGCTTCATATATGCATTTGAAACATGCTTAAATCATTGTTTACACATTATGCATCACTTGGGTAAAACTCAAATATAGTATGCATATCATACGGTGTAAAGAATTAAAAAGCATCTCATCTCATCAAATCATACATATCGTATCTCAAAGGCTACCTTAAAACTTCATCATAGAAAACATGTGTAGAAAGTAGTATAAAAAAGGTACCATGAAATGTGCAAAAACATAAATATCCTTCCGTTAATTCATCGTGGAGTCAAGCATAATCATATACTCGTCCCGAAGGACATCATACATCAGATTCCGTAGGACGTTCATCATAGGTACATATGGCCATTGTACAGGGGAGCCGTAGGATTGGATCAGGGCCGTACGTGGCCTTATCTCACGTACCACCAAGTGTAGACTATACGCACAAACTCACATGCACCACCAAATGTGGACTATACGCGCATTTCAAGTCAAAGCCTTACCCGTTCCTTGGTCGTCGACTACGAAGATCCTCGATCGTCTTTATACGCTACCCTATGTATGCAAGACCGATCCCAGATCACTCTAACCTCGTCACATCATGCCTTTTTGGGACTCTTGCCCGCTTACCCCAAAAACATGGTTTTCATAAATCTTTACAGGCCTCTTACCCATTTCTTGTGAAAAACCATAGTTTCAAATCATTTCTTGGGACTTTAACCCATGTAATCATAAAAACATAGTTTGTAACCCCTTCGGGACTTTAACCCATATCATGAAAACATTGCTTTCGTAAAACATTCTTGGGGCTCTTCCCCATCATTTCATGAAATCAAACCTTATTTTCTTCTTCATATTGAAAAATCACATTTTCATAAACATGTGAAGTAAAATGTATCTCGTGCACGTAGCAAACACGTTGAAAAACTCAGGAAACGATTTAGTTTCGATTTCTAAGGCATTACAACATATTTCATAAAATCTCATTCAACTAACATGCATAAAGTCGTTGGTAATGTAGGTGGAGCACTAACGCTACTTTAAATTATATCTCTTACCTCACTTTACTCTGTACAGTCTGACTTTTTTAAAAAATGCTACATCACGTAGTCCGATCTGCTCCCAATCAAATCTACGGAGCTGCATATAATTATTTATTGGATCAAAAATTATATAATTAACTGTATTTCATAATTTTTGAGCTTAATTAAAAGTATTGGACCCGTTTACAATTTTGAGCTCGATTGCACCTTAATGGGCCTTAATCGACCTTAAGCCCATTTTTCACTAACTATTCGCATCATCGAGGCTTATTGGGCTCATTGGGCCCACCAACAATTTATTGGGCCTCGTTCTAAACTCTTGGATAGCTCAAATTATTATTTATGACAATTTATCTCCAATTCCAAAATATAATTCATTTTATGCGGAATTAAATTCGTAATTTATGCAGTAAATTTCTAACATGTATAATGATGCAAATTGTTGTAAATAAGGGTTACTTACTTGAGATTTTGTGATAGTACACAAATCGAGGCTGACTCGAGCTCTCGTTTGTCGCCAATTATCAAGCTACACATTTATATATTTTTCGAGTCAAATTCAATCAAATATATGTTTAAATAATTATTTCAAAAATTAAATTGGTCCATTTGACCACTTACCGGCTTACCCTTAGCCCGATTGCATCATCGAATTTTTCGTCATTTTTCCTTTTCTTTTCTTTTTTTCTTTTCTGGCTAAACCGATTCGGTCTGGTTCAGCCTGGTTCAGTCCGGTTCTGTTTTCTCCTTCACCATTCAGAGTTTCGTCGATCGGTTCTTTGCCAGTTTCCTTTTCCAGCTTGTCCGTGAGGTCATTCGGTGCACGGATCTGGTGTCGATTTCACCAGGACTGGCCAAAAAGTGGCCGATCCGACCTCTTCTCTCCTCGACGTCGCTGTTGTTTTTCTCCCTTCCCGATCGGTGCCGTTGTCACCCCCTCTGGCCGGTGACAAGGCGCTCCCCCTTCCTCCGACCACCGTTCATCTCTCTCTCCTCCATTTTCTCTCCTCTCTCTTGATTTCTCTCTCTTTTCCCCTTTTTCTCTTGTCGACCATGTCTCCTTCTCCCTCTACCAACGGCGACGATGGCTCGGCCGCCCCTCTTATCTAGGCTTCTCCTCGGTGGCCTCCATTCAATGGAAGCAGAAGGGAAGGCTGGTCTCCCTCGGGTCTTCTGTTTCCTTCTGTATTTCAGAATCGCGATTTCGTGATTCTTTTCTCTTTTTTTTCAATTTTTTTAATATTATATTATATTTTATTAAAATATAATATAATATATTATATACCCAAAATATCCCATATATATATATTTATATATATATATTTAAATCAATTAAATATATATATCTTTTTTTTGCAGTGTATTTTTCTCATATTTTTGGGATAATTTCCTGAGATGAAAATTTCAGTTTATTTCAATAAATTCATATATTGATCAATTTAACCTGAAATTTAATTATTTCTCCTTTATTGATCAAGATTCCCTGAATCCATGTTTAAAGTGTCAATTTCTTACCGAATTGACATCGAACTTTTTGAATCTTTTGATCGTTTTACCCTTCAACGTGTTTGGGACCAAATCAACACAACTTCCCGTCACGAACCCTTTCTCATTTCGTGTTTTAAATTTTTATCTCCAATCCGAATGGTCCGAATCCCATTCGTTTAATATGTGGCCATTTAAATCTCCATCTGATCTTAAATGTATTTGAAAATTTTTATTCATTCCATTTGCATTTTTCATTTATGTAAAACTCTTCTTATGATTCAATTTACATATAATCATGTTTACATCACCTGAATCATAAGGAAATATGATAAAAATTCAGGTCTTACAGTTGCATCTCATCACACGAGGTATAACATTTGTACAGTTTTTGTATTTAGACATGTCAAAGCACAGTAATATCTTTAAATGTAATTTTTGGGATGTAAAAGATTGTAAACACATGTAAACAGTAACTCTTATTAAGAAATACAAGTGTTTACATTTAAATGAATTGTAATTTGAAAAGGTATGATTGGATGAGATTGTCACCGATACACAGCCCAACTGTTGGTGGTGTAGCTGTTCACGATCAGGTAAGGTAAAGGTAAAGAACAAACAATAAGAAACCGATTAAATAATAAACGAAAACGAAAAATTTGTAGTAGATTTTCGATGGATTGAGGGTCATGACACCTCAATCCGTGGTCTCTTATTGAAGTGTCTTCTCCCTCCTTGATAACTGAAACCCCTATCTCTAGCCGGCCTTTTCATCTCTCTCACTAGGCTTCGACTAAACTTCCCGAACACGGAGGCATTCCTCTCATAGTACTGCTGGCACAGTTACGCCCTGCACACTGCCTCCTCATATGTGGCTATATCCAATGGGACCAATCTAGACCGTAGTACTGGTCTCAGTCCATCAACAAATCTACGGACCTTCATGGTCTCACTATACATGGTGTCGGAGTCATACCTTCCCAGGGATATGAATCTACTCTCATACTCATCCACCGAAAAATTCCCCTGGCTCAACCTCAAAAACTCAGTCTGCAGTCTCCGCTGCGTCGTATCTGGAATAAACAGCCTCCTAAAGGCATCCAAAAATATCTCTCAACTGATATCTATATGTCGGGCTCTCAATATGGGTTTGGTGGACTTCCACCAATACTCTATTGATCCCTTCAGTAGGAACGCAGTAAACGTGACCATCTTCGAAGTCGTACACTGGAAAAACTCATATAGCGTCACGACCCCTTTTCATCATTTTCACTTAAAAATCACAATAATTTTTTTTTGGCTTTATTCGTTAACTTACCTGGTCGTGAACAACTCTCACCAATGATAGTCGGGCTATAAGTCAATATTAATCATCATTTACTAATCATCCTTCAATTAATCAAAAGCAAACAGATACATTTGAAAGTTTGATGAAGAACTAACCCATCTCCATTCCAGCATGATGCCCCACACACTGGGATCCGTGTGGTCTAGGATGATAATGACATAGTTGGCCAACATAGTCCCGATATATATAGTGACCACCTGTCTCACATGATATCACATGATTTTGTATACTGAACATGATTTGTGTTGTCCAGGGTAGACCCGAGGCAGGGGTCGAACCTTGTGGAATGTTTTGAGAGATGATGTTTTGATGAACATGAAATTTATGACTTGAGAAGGATCTAATGAATTTTATTGTGTTTTGATTTGGTGTTAAACTCTATGGAATGGTTTTATGATGAGTTTTGTTACTATGAGCATGAGAAGTTTTACATGATGATCTTTTCCATGTTTACATGCCTATTTTCACGTTTTTCAATACATGATATGTGTATATACATGTGGCATAGTTTTATTATTTCCTCATGCTCTGGATATTAATGATTTTTACACATGACATTATAAGAATGTGGATAGTGTGGTTATCTACCATGCTTGCATTATTGCCTTACTGAGCGTGTGGTTGTTCATCCCATTTACTTTCCCCCTCTATAGAGCGCACATAATAGCCTAGTGAAGGATTGAGGTGTTGTATTTGGATATTCGCTGCTCTCCATCGCTAAGAGGTATACAGACAGGAATTCTTTTTGTATCTAAACATGTAATGGCACAGTAATTATTTTGAATTGTAATATGGAGGATGTAAGTGTTAGCAAACATGTATAAGTATAGAGCTCAAACTTTCAAATGTATGTGTTTGCTTTTGATTAATTGAAGGATGATTGGTAAATGATGATTAATACTGACTCATAGCCCAACTGTTATTGGTGAGAGTTGTTCACGACAGTGTAAGTTAACGAATAAAGCAAAAAAAAAAAAATTATGGTGATTTTTGAGTAAAAAGGATGAAAAGGGGTCGTGACAGAGATTGATATCAGAGCTGAGTTGGCCTGATATAAGTCAGTATTAATAAGTAGGAAAGTTACATCCCCATATTACTGTGCTTTTATTTAGATATAACTGTGTATACTGAGATGGAATGAGGCTAATATATGGTATGGCTATAGGAAATTAAGCATTATGCCTGTCACACATCGAGGTAGAGGGGCGGGTGCACGTGCTAGAGGCCGTAGAGGTAGGCCTAAGAGCCGTGCGGAGCCACAGACTGATTAGGCTCCATAGGACCCTGTTAAGAGACCAGAGGATATTGAGGCACGCTTCGCTAGGATAGAGCAGAGTATTGATGTCACGCCCCGAAAATGCAGAAAATAGGGCTAATTTAAAACTTTTTACTCGTTAATTCACAATTAAAGGTGTATTCCTGTGCAGTGTCATACATCATCATAATTATCATTCCTCAGGATCTCATCACTAGAATTTATATATCATATCAAATACATTAATCCATCTCAATTTAATTAATCCTAATACATCCCATATAATGTTATACATCAAGTGTCTGCAATTACAATAATAGTCTGGGTACATGAAAAGATAAGATATACCTCAAGATACAATATATATGGCCTGGAGCTCGAATCCTCCACTAGCCACTACTCCGTACGTCGCAGGGAAGTCCTTATTCACTTGAAGAACTCTGGGGGGAAAGGAAAACAGGGTGAGCTTCTAAATCGCTCAGTAAAGGGGGTAAGGAACTCATTTCATAAACCAAAATGCACATCACAAAAGGTTTATTTGTATGTGAAACTCATTTGAAAACCATAGCATGAAAGTACTCAAAACGATATTCTCATATCTCAAATCATGTGAAAACATGAAGTAAAAGGCTCACTCTAGAGCAATAACAAAGCATGTGAAAATAACGCGTTAAACGCTTTCTCAAATAACGTGATAAAATCACAGTAAAAATAATGTACGTGGCACAGCCACTAAACACACGTGGCATAGCCACTGATTTAATTTTCCACGTGGCATAGCCACAAAACACACGTGGCAAAGCCACTGATTTAATTTCTCACGTGGCATAGCCACAGAATAGGGTTTCTCAATGTGGCACAACCACCAATGGGGTATAACGTGGCACAGCCACCAATGGGGTTTCTCAACGTGGCACAGCCACCAATGGGGTATAACGTGGCACAGCCACCAAAGGGGGTATCACGTGGCATAGCTACAGAATGGGTTATTCTCACGTTACCAGAACGGAGAAGAAATCAGGCTTACATGCTACCAGAGCAATGCCCGGTGTGTACTCACAACTACACACCTAAGTCTTATCACATAAGACTGGTTTGCCTTCACGTAGAACTCATGATGGTTTTTCTCTCATAAAACTCATTTGAAAATCATTTTGTACTCAACACAAAACGTAATAAAACCGAGTTCCAACCGGTAAAGTATACGCACACATTTCTCAAATCTCAATATTGCCTTAACGTAGAGCCCAGTTATAAACTCATAAAAACATTGGGCTCCAACCGGCTATAAAATCGTGTGCAATTAAATCTCAACACAAAACTCAACATGCTTGTTTTATAAACCACAATTCATGCTAAAATAGTTTACAATCCACATACACAAATGGTTTAGATTTCCCTTACCTCTTTGCACCTCGTATAGTGTAATCGTTTCCCCCGTATCACGGACTAGTCTCGCATTCCACTCTGGAACTCCCAAGCTGTCCAAACGATGTTAAAACATCAATACTCCATTATCTCATAAACCTCAATTCTCAAAATCGAGCATAATTGCTCATAACTCCTCAAATCTCTCGATTCTCGTAACTCAACCCTAAACTACAACCTCATTCACAATAGCTAAACGTCCTATATTTCTCATGCCAATTATCTATGCTAATTTATCACATTGTCTACATTTCCATTTATAGCACAAATTCTCAAAATTACCAAATATCTACATTACTCCAACTACATTGCAATTTCATCAATCCCTAATCCTTTCTCAACTATTTCAACGCAATGACAACCACCAATAACATCAAAATCATCTCAAATATCAAGATCGAGGTTTAAAAATTACCCAAAGCTTGTGGAGAGCTTATCTCTTGCCTCGATCCGATCCGTCTTTCGATTTCCAAGTATGTTGTTCTCCCTTTGATGAGGAACAACTTTCCTTCTTGCCACAACAGCTGATTCGGCCGAAAATGGGGGATTTGGATGAGTGAGAAAGTTAGGTTTTCAGAAAAATGGGGGTTGGAAGAGAGAGAAAGTGAAATTGCAAGAGAAAACACGAGTCCCTTATATAGACTGGAGGTAGGAGATCGATCTGCCTCTTGATGAGATCGATCTGCATTTGAAATTTGGGGACGATCTGGGCAATTTTATGCCTAGGAGATCGATCTGTCGAGGGGTGAGATCGATCTCTTTATGGCTTTATGAGATCGATCTGCTCCTAAGGAGATCGATCTTCTCCCAAACAGAATCATTTGGAGATCGATCTCTTCCTCATGAGATCGATCCTTTCTCAAACAGAATCATTTAGAGATCGATCTCTTCCATTGGAGATCGATCTGCTCCTCAAATTTCTCTTTCCTCGTTATTTTTAACTCACCAGATCGATCTCTCCTTCTCCCAGATCGATCTGTCCTCATACTTCATGCTTATTTTACACACTTAACATATAAATCTCCATTTATAATTCTCACAATTCATCTAGTTCAATAATTTACTCTTTAAATTATTATTACATCAATAAACTATATCTGAAATTCTCAGATCTCACAATTGAGAGCCTCGTTGAGATAGTCACACAAGCATTAGGTGCTGGCGATAGACGAGGTCCAGCCGAGTAACCTACTACTATTGGGCAGGCAGCTGTGGAGGCAGAGAGGCCTCAGACTATAGGGACTGTTACACCACCCCCAGTTCAAGATACGGTTTCTCCTATCGCTCCATAGCCGAGCGAAAGTGATCTGGGGTATGACTGTGAGTTGAGTAGGTTAAGGCAGTTCCAAGAGTTGAAACCTACAGTCTTTAGAGGGGTAAAGGACCCAGTTGTTACTAAGGATTGGGTATATGAAGTGGAAAAGTTGTATGGGTTCTTCAGATGCACATCATTGGAGAAAGTTACCTTTGTCGTATTTATGCTGAAGGGCGAGCCAGAACACTGGTGGAGATCCATCGTGTCTATTTTGAGGACCCGACACTCCGAGATCACATGAGAGATATTCTTGGAGGCCTTTAGGAGGCAGTACATTCCAGCCACTCCACGAAGGAAGTTGTGGATGGAATTTATGAATTTGGTTCAGTGGAACCGCTCTGTGGATGAATATAAGTCCAGGTTCATATCCTTGGGGAGGTATGACCCTGACGTGTTGAATAGTGAGGTTATGAAGGTCCAAAAGTTCATGGATAGACTAAGACCAGCCATCAGATTCAGATTGGCTTCGTTCGACATCCTCACTTATGAAGAGGCAGTGCGCAATTATGTGAACATGACTTTAAGCAAAATGCCTCTGAATTTGAAAAGGTTAGTCGCAGAAGAGATAGAGATCGAAAGAGATCTGGGGTTGATAGAGGGGTCAGGGGAGGAGGTCAGAGACTGTTTGAGAAGAGGCCTAAGATTGATGAGGTGCAGGAGAGAGCTATTAAACCTCTGGTGTACCCAACATTAACTCCACCGAGGGGCGTAGTCATTGGAGGACCATGACCTATTACTGAGCAGTGTAGGAGATGTGGTAGATTTCATGGTACCAGGCCTTGTTCGACGACCCTTGTTTTGTGCTACAGATATGGAAAGCCAAGGCATATTACGGGGTATTATCCAGAGATGATAAAGACTGCCCCACATAAGGGCAAGGAGCCAGAGAGAGCTCCGGTTGAGACAGCTGCTCCGAGGAGGAAAGCTACAACTGAGGAAAAAAGGAAATAAACGGTTGGCAGAGGACGAGTACATACACTAGACCAGGACACCGCAGACACTTCAATGGATGTGATTAAAGGTATCATCCTAATTTTTGGTTTAGAAGCATTTGTGTTATTCGATCCTGGTGCCATGCATTCCTTTATATTGCCTTCCTTTGCACCTAAGTTGTTGAAGCATGTAAAGCCTACGCTGTTAGATAGAATGTTGATGATTTCCACACCTATGAATGATAGTCAATTGATTGAGTATGTATATAGGAATTGTAAGTTGAAGATAGGGGAAAAAGATATGGCAGCCGATTTAATTTTATAGAGTATGAGCGAGTTTGATGTAATTTTAGGAATGGATTGGTTGGCTACAAATCATGTTATTATGGATTGTCATGCTAAGACATTGATATTTTCAGAGATGGATAACCTTATTGTAAGCTTTATCAAAAAGAAATGAATGAACATGATTATTGTAAATGAGAAGAGTATAACTTTAATCCATCATATTTAAGAGATGAATTTATTTATTAATTATGAATGTTAATGTGATGACTTATGCTGCTAATGGTAGAAACAATAATGTGAAGGGTTTATTGCATACGTGGTTGACACAGATAAGGCACATCCGGAATTGAGAGACACTCCAGTAGTTGCAAAATTTTTTGATGTCTTTTCGGACGATTTACCAGGGCTACCGCCTGATAGGAAAATGGAGTTTTGCATAGAGTTAGTACCTGGTACAGAGCTGATATCTAAGCCACCATATAGAATGGCTCCGATTGAGTTGGAAGAGCTAAAGAACCAGTTGCAAGAGTTGCTAGAGAAGGGATTTATTAGACCGAGCGTCTCACCCTGGGGAGCTCCAGTTCTGTTTGTGAGGAAGAAGGATGGGAGCCTTCGACTGTGTATAGATTACCGGTTGTTGAATAAGGTCACCATTAAGAACAAGTACCCCCTTCCACGCATTAATGATTTGTTGGATCAGCTCCGAGGAGCACAGGTCTTTTTTAAGATAGATTTGCGATTTGGGTACCGTCAGTTATGGATACAGGGTGGAGATGTACCCAAGACAGCATTTCGTACCCATTATAGCCACTACGAGTTTTTGGTTATGCCATTTGGATTGACGAATGCCCCCGCAACATTTATGGCTTTGATGAATAATGTATTTAAGTCATACTTAGACCAGTTTGTGATAGTGTTTATTGACGGCATATTAACTTATTCCAAGTCCATGGAAGATCATGAGCAGCATTTGAGGATAGTTCGGTGGACTCTCCGAGAGAAGGAATTATATGCCAAACTCAATAAGTGTAACTTTTGGTTAGAGCACGTCTCATTTTTGGGCCATGTTGTATCGAAGGATGGGGTATTAATAGATCTATCCAAGATTGAGGCAGTTGTACAGTGGGAACAGCCCAAGACAGTCACTGAGATCAAAAGTTTTTTGGGATTGACAGGTTATTATTAGAGATTTATTGAGGGTTTCTCATGACTAGTTGCTCCGTAAACACGTCTCACGTGGAAGGATGTTAGGTTTGTGTGGGACGAGGCATGTGAGAGGAGTTTCAGGAGCTTAAGCATCGGTTGACCACTGCTCCAATTCTAACCATTCCTACTAATTCGAAAGGTTTTTCTGTGTATACGAATGAATCACACCAAAGACTGGGCTGTGTACTTATGCAGGATAGGAAGGTAGTTACCTATGGATCCAGACAGGTGAAGGATCACGAGAGGAACTATCCGACTCACAATTTAGAGTTGGCGGTTATAGTGTTTGCCTTGAAGATATGGCGCCATTATCTCTATGGTGAGAAATTTCAGGTATATATGGATCACAAGAGCCTTAAGTATTTGTTTTCATAGAAAAAGCTGAATATGAGACAGAGAAGATAGCTCAAACTCCTGAAGGATTATGATTGTGAAATCATGTACCACCCGGGTAAGGCAAATGTAGTTGTCGATGCCTTGAGCAGGAAGAACCTCGGGTTCGTGTCTTAAATGATAGTTCTGGAACATGAGTTGTTAGAGCAATTTATGAACCTTAGATTGGATGTAGCCCCACCTAGTATAGAAAGGTCTGATATTGTGGCTAGTTTGAGATTGGAGCCAGAATTGATTAGTCGTATTCGACTGGCTTGATAGAGTGATCGACAGTGCATCGATTGGTTGAGTCAGTATAGATAGGTGTGGGTACTGATTTTGAGCTGAGTACATATGGATTGTTGAGGTGCAGGGGCAGGATATGTGTTCCCGAAGATCCAAAGATCAGGAGATTGATTTTATTAGAGGCTCACTCATCGAGGTATATAATACATCCGGAAAGTACCAAGATGTATCAAAACCTTTTGAAAGTATATTGGTGGTCAGGAATGAAAAGAGACATTACTGAACATGTCGTTAGATGTCTCGTCTATCAGCAGGTGAAGGTAGAGCATCAGAAGCCTGCATGGTTATTGCAACCTCTACCGATACCTACATGGAAGTAGGAGCACGTCACTATCGATTTTGTGATGGGTTTCCGAGGATCCGCAGAGGTCATTATGTCATTTGGGTAATTGTGGATCAGTTGACGAAATCAGCCCATTTCTTAGCTATGAGAGCTACCAATACTCTGAGTCAGTTGAAAAACTTGTATGTTCGAGAGATAGTTCGATTACATGGTGTTTCAGTGAGCGTTGTTTCTGATAGGGATGTCTGCTTCAGTTCCCACTTCTGGGAACATTTTCAGGAAGCGATGGGGACCCAACTGAGTTTTAGCATAGCTTTTCATCCTCAAATAGATGGTCAATCAGAGAGGACTATACAGACCCTAGAGGATATGTTGAGAGCGTATGTGCTGGATTTTAGAGGCTCTTGGGATGATCACCTACTGTTGGTCGAGTTCGCCTATAATAACAGCTATCATGCGAGTATCGAGATGACACCTTATGAGGCACTGTATGGACGCAGATGCTGATCCCCTATTGGATGGGAAGAGATTGGTGACAAACAAATTTTTACTCTCGATTTAGTACAGCAAGCCTCTGAGGACGTCCAGTTGATATGTGAGAGGTTACGGATAGCTCAGAGCCAGCAAAAGAGTTATGCTGATAAGAGACGAAGACCACTGGAGTTTATTGTGGGTGAGTTAGTATTCTTGAGAGTTTCTCCCTCGAAGGGGATTATGAATTTGGTAAGAAAATGAAGTTGAGCCCTCGGTATATCAGACCCTTTGAGATTTTGGAGAGAGTGGGAGATAAGGCTTATAGGTTGGCATTACCGTTGGAGTTAGCAGGTGTTCATAACATCTTCCACGTCTCTATGCTTCGAAAGTACCACCCAGACCCGGCACATGTGATAAGATATGAGCCTTTGGAGCTCAATGAGAGTATGTCGTACATTGAGAAGTCGGTTTGGATATTGGATAGGAAGGAGAAGGTGTTGAGATCGAAGACGATCCCCTTAGTGAAAGTCCTTTAGCAGCACCACACTGCAGAAAAAGCTACATGGGAGCTAGAGAATTATATGTGGGAGAAGTATCCCAAGTTGTTTACGAACTGAATTCGTTCCAATTTGGAGGACTAAATTTTCTTAAGTGGGGGAGATTATGAGACCTCATATATGTATGGCTTAATTATATGTACATGAAAGTATAAGGCAAGTGATTTTGGATCATATAAATGTGAATGTATTGCAATGAGAATGAATGAGTATCATGGATGCATGTAGAGGCTAAATAAGGGCTGAAGTGACCATAAACTGAACGAATAAAGCATTCAGATAGGAGATAAGGATTTAAAACACGAAATGATAAAGCATGGATTGCAAATTTTGAGTATCCATTCTGATTTCAAGCAATACACATAAGTTTCATAACATGAAATTAATAAGAAACGAACCTTTCCATGCTTGAAGAGTGAATAGATTGCAAAATGACTAGTGAAGCAATCGAATGCAAGTTCTCCCTTGGAAATTCTAGAAAAATTACAGCAAAAGAGCTACAGATGAAGGCTAGATCGATCTCCTATTCAAGGCAGATCGATCTCTTGTGCAAGTAGAACAATTCCAGGTGAATCTGCTAAGGCCAAATCGATCTCCCCATTAAGAAGATCGATCTCCCCAATGAGCAGATCGATCTGCATTTGCCTTTGCCTAGTAGAGATCGATCCCCTCCTTAGTGCAGATCGATCTCCATTTGATTCTGTCACGAGCATATCGATCCCTCCCAATGAGCAGATCGATCTCCTCAAGCTTATGCTAAGATAAGATTGATCTCTCCCCAATGAGCAAATCGATCTCTCCCATTTCAAACCTGAGAATTCGATGGCTAAAACCAAGGAAAGATCGATCTTTTCACCCTAGCAGATCGATCTCATCACTCTCAATCTATAAAAACCCGATGGCCAACTTCATTCTTCAGCAATCAATCATTTTCTCTCCATTTTTACCCAAATACCAAGTTTTCTCTTTCTAAAATACACCCCTTTTTCATAAAGATTTGAGAAAAAACTATTAGAGCAAAGTTGTTCATTGTGAGGAAAAGAACAACATAGCTTGGAGCCAACATTTCATTTGTTGGATTGAAAGAGTAAAAGAGTCTTCAAATTTAGAAAAGAGGAAAGTCAAGCTAGGTTAGTTTCCAATACACCAACTCTAAGTATATTTATCTAGTTATTGTTGTGAGTAGATTGGTATATGTATTGATGATAGAACTACCTAGAATGTAATGGAACAAGCATAACCTAGAATGGGTTTAGTGTGAGAAAATAGAATGTGGTTGATTAGACGATATAAAGGATTATATCAAGTTGTTGGTGAAGTGATATGCATGATTTTGAGATGATTGGATGAAGCCACATTGTGAGATTAGTTGAGTGATGAAATGTGCATATTTGATGTTGTAGGAAATGCATAAATGAATGAAAAACTATGGGTAAACATTTATGCCAAGTGTTTGATAAACTACTAAGTGAGTTGCTAGCTAAATTGATTAGGAATGGCTTAATGATGGCCAAATGAGATAATAAGCCAAAATTTGATGAAATAGGCTCGATGAAGTATATTGGCTAGTTGAATGCCATAAACATGAGTTATCAGTATTGACTCATAAGATTGATGAATGTTTGTAACTCCCGAGGATATATCCAGAGCAAGTTGAGCCGATCGTGAAAAGCAAGAAAGGAAGAAAGAGTTACTTCACAGAGAATTAAGGTAAGAGAATTTTATAAGTGCCTAGAGATAGTTACACGTATTTTGAGGGTGATTATAGGATATTGAAAATTGTGTTGTTTATCTGGAAAGGAATTAATGATTTGTGTGAACGACTAAGAATGTAGATGATTTGGTTTTTGAAGTGATTCTTGCAAAAGCGGTAGTAAGGCTAATAATTGCATAAACATCACGTTTTGACGTTTTTATAAAACACATTGCTTTGGTTTAAGCAAATTGATGAATAGGCTGGCTATTTGATTTCCATAATTTCATGAAATAGCACGAGTCAGGTGCTGACTTTGATTTGAATCATGTTGTGTTGAAATAGAGCCACCTATCATACTTATATGAGTAAATCGTGCTAGAGCTTCTCTCGCACTGGATTTTTATGTTTTTAATATGTATGAAATATGCTGGAGCCTAGCTTGCACTATATTTTAAATCGATGATATTTTTCAAACCGTACTGGAGCTATTGCTCGTACGTGGGTTTTCATTGATTTCCTTATGCATATACCGGTACTGGAGCTATGCTCGTACGTGATTTCCTCATTAATTTCTATGCATAAAGCCACACTAGAGCGTTGTTCGTACGAGGGAATTTATTGATGATGAATGAATCGTGCTAGAGCTTAGCTTGCACTGGTTTTCACACTGTGATATGTAATGAGTCATGCTGGATGCCATGTATAGACTGTGTGTCATACAAATGAGATGCTCGCACCAGCTTGGATGCTCGCATAGATTGTTAGTCACACGTATGAGATGCTCACACGTGCACTTGAGACTGAGTAGGTTATACATGGCTTAGGGTAGATAAGACCTACGACAAGCACCCCCAACCATGATATGGGTCCACGGAGTATGTTGTACCGTGTATATCACATGGAGTACATTGTACCGTGAGGTTATGATGTTGATTTGAAAGTTTGGCGAATGACTAACCCACCACTGTTCTAGCATGAAGCCTCGCACACCGGGATCCATGTGGTCTGGGATGATAATGACATAGTTGGCCAACATAGTCCCCGATATATATAGTGACCACCTGTCTCACATGATATCACATGGTTTTGTATACTGAACATGATTTTTGTTGTCCAAGGTAGACCCGAGGGAGGGGTCGAACCTTGTGGGATGTTTTAAGAGATGATGTTTTGATGAACATGAAATTTATGACTTGAGAAGATCTAATGAATTTTACTGTGTTTTGATTTGGTGTTAAACTCTATGGAATTTAGAATGGTTTTATGATGAGTTTTATTACTATGAGCATGAGAAGTTTTACATGATGATTTTTTCCATGTTTACATGCCTTTTTTCATGTTTTTCAAAACATGATATGTGTATGTACATGTGGCATAGTTTTATTATTTCCTCATGCTCTGGATATTAATGATTTTTACGCATGACATTATAAGCATATAGATAGTGTGGTTATCTACCATGCTTGCATTATTGCCTTACTGAGCGTGTGATTGCTCATCCCATTCACTTTCCCCCTCTACAGAGCACACATAGTAGCCTAGTGAAGGAATAAAGTGTTGTATTTGGATACCCGCTGCTCTCCATTGCTAAGAGGTATACATACAGGAATTTTTTTTGTAGCTAAACATGTAATAGCACAATAATCATTTTTAATTGTAATATGGGGGATGTAAGTGTTAGCAAACATGTATAAGTATAGAGCTCAAACTTTCAAATGTATGTGTTTGCTTTTGATTAATTGAAGGATGATCGGCAAATGATTATTAATACTGACTCATAACCCAACTGTCATTGGTGAGAGTTGTTCACGACCGGGTAAGTTAACGAATAAAGCAAAAAAAAAAAATATGGTGATTTTTGAGTGAAAAAGGGTTGTGACATACAGCTTCTCCATCTCTCTAATCCACGCCTCAGTAGCAACTGGGTCCTTGCCCCCACTAAAAGATGGAGGTCTAAACTTCTGGAACTGTCACAACCGATTCAGCTCACATCTGTACCCCAAACCACTACTACTCTATCACGGAGCAACAGGAGAAGGCGTATCCTGAACTGGTAGGGGTGTAGGAGTATCTGTATACTGTGGCATCTGTGTCAGTTGTACAGGTGTGTCAGGTGCAGCTGCCTGTCCAGTGCAGTCCCTGCATCCTGCCCTTATCTACCTGGCATAGTCTGTGCCAACATCTCTACAATCGTCTCTAAGCTACACTCTAACCTTGTGAAGCACGCCTTAGACTCTTTGGTACCTTAGTAGGACCTGGAGTCCCATGGGCAGATGAAGACTCAAAATCATCTTGGCTCACAGGTTTACCGCTACGGCCTCGAACCCTACCTTTAGTCCTTCTACCACAGCTGGTATTAGCTATAAAGGCTCGATTCCTGCATTCACAACCATTATATAGTCTGTTTCCCATCTTGTATACACAATTGTATCTAAACACATCACAATAATACAGGGATGTACACTTTCCTATTTACTAACACTGACTCATATCAGACCAACTCGGCTCTGATAACATTCTATCACGACCGTGACTTCACCAAAAATCATTACTAATTTTTAGTTTTTTACTTACCTTTCTCTTACCATTAATTGGGCTGTGATTCGATATTAGTATCCTCGCTTACTATACCAGTCATCCATTATCATACATACATGTCAATATACTATTTACTGACTGTAATTTCTTTTATACCATAAGTGAGCTCATATAAAATTTAATACAAATACATCCCCCATAATTTACATCGTTTATATCATTGTGCTGTTTATATGTTTAGATACAGACCGTGACTTCACCAAAAATCACTACTAATGTTTAGTTTTTTACTTACCTTTCTCTTACCATCAGTTAAGCTGTGATTCGATATTAGTATCCTCGCTTACCATACCAGTCATCCATTATCATACATACATGTCAATATACTATCTACTGACTGTAATTTCTTTTATACCATAAGTGAGCTCATATAAAATTTAATACAAATACATCCCCCATAATTTACATCATTTACATCATTTACATCATTGTGTTGTTTATATGTTTAGATACAATATTGTACGATTTTGCATCTAAACATATAAACAGCACAATGATGTAAACAATGTAAATTATGGGGGATGTATTTGTATTAAATTTTATATAAGCTCACTTATGGTATAAAAGAAATTACAGTCAGTAGATAGTATATTGACATGTATGTATGATAATGGATGAATGGTATGGTAAACGAGGATACTAATATCGAATCACAACCCAACTGATGGTAAGAGAAAGGTAAGTAAAAAGCGAAAAATTAGTAGTGATTTTTCGTGAAGTCACGGTCGTGACATTTCACTTCAAGCCCTTGCACTTTCTCTTTTACGGCTTACCTCATGCATTTTTTGTTTCAAGCCCTTTTTTATTTAGGTACGTGGCTTACCTCGCGCATTTTTCGCTTCAAGCCCTTACACTTTAGATAAATATGGTTGAAAACCTTAATAGGAAATAAAACATTAATAAATCATAATTCAATAAATGAAATTTCAATCCATAGTTCAACAATGACATTAAACAAATAAAAGTTTTACTGCCAGTATGGTTTCAGATGATTGGTATTCCACGTCTTTGCTATCTTTTTGCCTTGTAAACTTTTCAAGGTGCATGTGCTCGGCCCAATCATTCTCCTAATTCTATAAGGTCATTCCAAATTTGCTCTGAACTTCCCATCTTCTTTCAAGATGTTGGTGATGGCTGACTTTCGCAACACTAGATCTCCTTCTCACAAGGGTTTGCCTTTTATGCGAGAGTTATAATAACAAGCGACTCTTTGCTGGTAGGCAGCTAACTGTATAGCAGCAAGATCTCATTGCTCATCGAGTAAATCTAGGTTCTCTCGTAGGCCCTGGGAATTCACTTCTTGCACATAAAGAATTATTCTTGGTGAGATGGCTTCGACCTCTATTGATATTAAAGCTTCGGTTCTGTATACTAAGCTAAACGATGTTTCCCTTGTCGGTACCCGACTTATGGTCCTATATGCCCATAAAATACTAGGCAACTCCTCCACCCAAACTCCTTTTACCTTGTCCAGACGAGTCTTGAGACTGTGAAGTATGGTCCTGTTACTAATTTCAGCTTGGCCATTAGCTTGTGAGTACGATACCGAAGATATCTTGAGTTGGATCCTTAGTCCTTCGCAAAAATTTTAAAAGGCATCATAATCAAACTGCTTCCCATTATTCGCATTCAAAATTCTCTAAATTCCAAATCGACAGATTATCTCTTTCCAAACCATTACTTCAATCTTTTTCTCCGTAATCATGGCTAATGGCTCTGCTTTTATCCATTTAGTAAAATAATATGTCGCTACTAACAAGTACTTCCTTTGACTCGTGGCTACCAAGAATGGCCCTAGTATATTCAAATCCCAATGGGCGAACGGTGTAGGTTGGAATGTGCTTTGAAGGGCCGATTCTGGAGTAGTCATCAAGGGAGCATATCTTTAACACTTATCACGCCTTTGCACTTTATCGAACGCATCTTGCTTTAGTGTGGGCCAGTAGAATCCTACTTTTAGTATTTTGTTGCTAAAGCTCGAGCCCTAAATGCTTTTCACATATCCCTTCATGAATCTCGGTCAATATGTAGTTGGCTTATTCTAGGCCTAAACATTTCAATAATGGTATAGTATATCCTCTGTTATAGAGTTCCTCATTCACTAGAGTGAATTTTGCACTTTGAATTCTCATTCTCCGAGCTGCTTCTTTATCATTAGGAAGTGTTCCCTCCATTAAATATTGTTTAATGGGCATCCTCCAGTCAATACCAACTTCAATTTCTAGCTTCCCTTCTTCTTCTATGCTCGACTTCACCAACCTTTCTACTTTTACAGATCTCCCAATGGCTTCTTTAGAGGATGCTAACTTAGATAAGGCGTCGGCATGACTATTTTTAGATCGATCAATTTGAGTTAGCTAAAAATTATCAAATGATCGAGCTAACCACTAGATCTTTTCCAAGCACAGAATAAGAGTAGATCCTCGAACTTCATACTGCCCATTGAACTGGTTAACAACAAGTTGAGAGTTGCTATAAGCTAATAAGTTTCAAACTTGGAGCTCCCATGCAAGTTTCATGTCACCAATTAAAGCTTCATATTTGACCATATTGTTAGAACTAGGGAAATTAAAGTGTAGAGAATACTCTAACATTTCTCCTTCTGGTGATACTAGTATAATGCCAGCTCCGCCTCCTCTTATGCTTGACGCTCCATCAACAAACAACTTCCACCATTCCAACTCTTCCACCTTAGGATCTTCTCGACATGTGCACTTAATAATAAAATCTGTCAACGCTTGTGCTTTGTTAGCTTGTTTAGGCTGAAAAGAGATATCGTACTCTCCAAGCTCGACAGCCCACTTCACTAACCTCCCGAAATGCTCAGGCTTTTAAAGTATCTGTCTCATAGGTTGATCTGTTAATACCGTTATCGAATGTGCCTGAAAATAAGGGCATAGTTTTTGTGCAGCCATGACAAGTGATAGGGTTATTTTCTTAGATTGCGGATACCTTATTTCTACCTCCAGAAACACTTTACTCACATAGTAAATTTACCTATCTCCTTCTATGGTTCTTCTCAATAAGATTACACTAATCGCTTTATCGCCTACCCCTAGATACATAAACATATGCTCCCCAGTTAAAGGCCTTGACAGCAACGAGAGTTCTTTCAAATATTCCTTCAACTTCTCAAAGGTCGCTTGACATTCTTCAGTCCATTCGAAGTTCTTCCTACCTCGAAGTGTCTTAAAGAATGGTAGACTTCTTTCAGCAAATTTTGACAAGAAACAGTTTAATGTAGCTATTCTCCTTGTCAGTTTTTGCACCTCTTTAAAAGTAACTGAAGGCCTCATGTCCAAGATGGCTTGGACCTTCTCGAGGTTTGCCTCGATCCTACTATTGGTTATCATGAATCCCAAAAACTTCCCAGATTAGACTCCGAACGAACACTTGTTGGGATTTAGCTTCATGTTATACTTTCTTAAAACTTCAAAGACTTTAGATAAAGTAAACCCTTCTTTACTTTTCACAATCATATCATCCACGTAGGCTTCCATTGTGTTGCTAAGCAGATCCTTAAAAATTTTGTTCACCATACGCTGATACGTAGCACCCGCATTTTTAAGCCAAATGGCATCACTCTGTAACAGAAAGTGCCTTTATCGGTGATGAAAGATGTCTTTTCTTCGTCTTCGAGGTGCATTAAGATCTGATGATAACCAAAGAATGCGTCCAAGAAACTAAGAAACTCGTATCCTAACGTTTCATCTACTAGTTTATCTATTCGAGGCAATGGGTACAAATCTTTTGGACATGCCTTATTCAAATCGATAAAGTCCACAGGCATTCTCCACTTTTCAGTGGCTTTCTTTACCATCACCACATTCGCTAGCCATTTCGGATACAGGACCTCCTAGATGAATCCAACCTCAAGCAACTTGTTGATCTCTTCTTCAATAACTTCCTGTCTTTTAGAGGCGAAGTTCCTTTTTTTTTCTATTTGACAGGTTTTGCCACAGGCAACACGTTAAGCTCATGACATATGACTTCTGAATCAATTCCAGGCATGTCAACAGGGGTCCATGTGAAGACATTGGCATTATCTTTTGAGCATTTTATCATCTCCCTCTTTACTTTGGGCCTCAATTGACCCCCGATGTACACTTTCTTCTCTTCATCGCAATTTTTCAATGTTATTTGTTCCATTTCTTTGATAGGTCTCGGCTTAGGTGGTTCAGTAATAGTAAGGGTTTCTTTCCTCTGAACCCCCTTACATGTAGTTGATGCAACATTACATGTTCTCGCTCTCATTTGATCTCCTCTTACCTGCCCCACACCTCTGGGAGTTGGGAACTTCATCAGTAGATAACACGGGGAGAGTACGGCTCTCATGTCACTCAATAATGGCCGTCCAAGAATAACACTGTAGGCCAGAGATGTTGATTTGACCACCATAAATAAGACCTGTCTCATAACACTCTTAGGGTCTTCTCCCAAAGTACATGGTAGTTCAATCGACCCTGCCACCTTTACTTTCTCTCCTGTGAAGCCAAACAGGGGGTAGTCATAGGCTTCAATCTGTCTTCAATTAGATTCATTTTTTCGAAACAATTTCAGTAGATAAGGTTCACGAGCTTCCATTATCCACTAGAATTCGACCTATCGAATGTTTAGCCATGACTATCGATATGACCATAGGATCATCATACGGGACAATAACATCTCCTTGATTAGCAGGTGTGAAGGTAATCGCCTCTTCGTCTTCGAGCGCTTTCATCACAAAATGGACCTAGTATGCTTATCTAGCATAAGCCTTCCGTGAAGCAGACGAGCTACCAGCTACGTATTCTCCACCACAAATGACATGAATGGTGGCTCTTGTAGGCTCATTATCTATCTGCTGATTCTTACGTTCTCTGTGCCTTGCCCTATTTTCTCTCTCTTTATTTCTCCTCATATTTCCTATATTATCATTACGTCTATCTCGCAGTCTGTTGTCTCTTTGGCCACGCACAGGATATGGATTTCTTTCATTTCTCTATACGTAACGGTCTAACAGCCTTTCTCTAGCTAATTTCTCAAGCTAATTCATCAGATCCCGACACTTCTTAGTTGAATGACCAAAGGCGAAGTGGAAGCTATAATAGGACCTTAGGTCTCGTCCTAGATTTCCCTCACCTATCTTAGGAAATTAAAGCATCCTAGTTCTTTCGATAGTCGCTAGGAAGAAGCACGCAGTTCAGTGAAGTGTAATTAGCATAATTCAGCTTTGGGGTTTTACCTGATTTGTCTGATCTTCTTATGTTATTCTCATGAGGCTCTCTTTCATGCTTCCTTCCTTCTTTAAGGTCCCACGTTGGTATCATTTTCATCATCTCCTCTTGAGTAATATACTTGTTTGCTTTAAAGAACAAGTCTGAAACGGTCGTGAGATGATCCAAAGATAACGATTCTTGTAGCTTTTCAGACCTTGTCCCTTGTAGCATAGCTGTCACCGTTACCACAACTTGTAGATCACGTACCCCAAGAGTAGCATCATGGAATCGATCTGCATAGCTTTTTAGTGATTCTTTGTTCCCTTGTCTTAGGGTGAGTAGATAGGTGACCTCCTTCCTTTTCTAGCTATTTATCACAAAGGCCTTTAGAAATTCACTTCTCAATTAATTGAAAGATGAAATAGACCCTTCTGGTAAGTTGTTGAACCACTTCAGTGCGTGACCAGTTAAGGTTAGGGAGAATGCCCTACACATAATCTTATCCTCTCATCCATGTAGTAGCATTAACGACTCATAGTTTTCAACATGGTCATAAGGGTCAACCTTTCTAGCATATGTCATTATCTATGGCATCTTAAATTTTGGGGGTAGTGGTTTTCCCATGATCGTTGTACTGAATGAGATTCTTTTTCTCTGGTTCTCTTCAATCGGAACCAACCTTTTCTCCTCTAAGATTCGTTCAACCATTTTCTTCATGTCCCTGACATCTTGTGCCGTGGGTGTAGGACGATCGATATTACATGAATCGGCTTGATCGTAATCAACAACCTCTTTCCCATTACTGTGTAGGTTATGAGTTCGGTTCTGATGAGTCCGGGATGAGAAGTTTACCATTTTAGTTTCAAGGTTCCAAATTGGATCTATTTCCATGTCTCTCCTCCCAGTATGGGACCCTATCATTCCAACACCTCATATGCCATCCAAATATCCAAAATCTATCCCGATTGGAGTCTCTAGATTTCCAACATTTGGGCATCTCAGGCCTCTAACAATCTCCCGTGCAGAGTCCCTCATACCCTGATGTCTCAAGTTCACTGTAGTTTTATATAGGGAGCCTCTTGCACCATGACGTCCCAAGTCTTCTGCAGCCTCGCGCAAGGGGTCTCCCGCACCCTAGCGCCTCAAGACATCTGTACTCTCACGCACCCTAGCGCCTCAGGTCATTCGTACTCTCGCACAGGGGGTCTTGCGTATCCTAAGATCCTATGACTTTCGTACTCTCACGTAGGGGGTCTCACGCACCCTGGCACCTTAGATCTTTCGTACTCTCACGCAGGGGGTCTCGCGCACCCTGGCGCCTCAGGTTATTCGCACTCTCGCGTAAGGGGTCTCATGCACCCTTGTGCCTCATGTCTTCCGCACTCGCACAGGGGGTCTCATGCACCCTGGCTCCTCAGATCTTCAGCACTCTTGCGCAGGGGGTCTCCCGCACCCTGGCACCTCAGGCCTCCCTCAGCCTCACGCATGAGGTCTTTCACAGCCTCACGCAATAGGTCTTCTACAGCCAGACGCACAGGGTCTCCAGCACCCTAACGCCTTAAGCTCTCCACAGTGTCACACCCGACCTCCTCAGCCTCTGAAGTATTCCTTCTATGTGTTCTTCCCTCTACCAAGTTTTGGACAACTGGGTGCAGATTCACTTGCGAAAAGACACCCTTGAACAAATCAACCATAGCACGTAAGGCTTGGGTGGTCTCTTCTCCATGTTTCCTCATAGCTTCAAATTCTACTATAGGGATTGTCATCATGTTTGACTCTCTCTCTCCCTGAGATTCGTCCTTAAAGTCGCCTAATGGAGAGCTCATCAGATCCTCAATTTCATCACTCCTCCTTGCTGCTGAACATCTCCACACCATTGTTGTAGAGCAGAAAGTTTTTCTATCATTTCCCACAGACGACGTCAATTGTTGTTGCCAAGCACAATGATGATGTATTGCTGACGTCTTCACTTTGATCTTCTACCACGTGTTATCGAAAGCTTTGTAAGAATAGGAATAATCAGAGGGACGCAAGGGTTGTTCCCTGCGTAAGTACTCTGATGCTAAAGTCAGAACGAAATTTTGGCAGAGTTTAAGTAAAGTAAAAAATAGAGAATTAATTCCTTTCATAAATCATACATGATCCTTATTTATAGGGGTTAATTCAATCTTTAATTACGTATTTGTCCACCTACATTAGTCAAAGATACTCAAGGATAAAATTGTTTGAATAAATTTTGACATAAAGTCTTTTTTCATCCGTATTTAATTTTTTACGTGTCATGTGGCTCATTGTGATAGTGCCACGTGGCATATAGAGATGATGCTCATAACAATATGAGTTTATAAAAACAGGTTCTTAGTTTTTTTTTTTTTTTAGTATTTGTAGTTATTTTGATTGTTGGTGTCACACCCCACTCCCGGGTGCCCTTTATCCATACATACACTACTACGGTTGGGCTGTGAGACGATGCAATTACTAAAATTTCATAATTTCTACAGCGGGATATTTAATCTTTAATTCACACTCTCAAGTGTGTGTGTAAATATACAAAATTAATTGTATAATAATATCCTTACATAACATCCCCCATACCACTGTTTACATTCTCGATTTGTAACTGTGCGATACATTATAATAGATACAAAAGACTTATGTGTATACAAATCTTATACCTTTGTCACTGGTGGGAGCTGTCCAACACAAAAGGATCCAATGACCACCGCACTGCCTTACTTCTCAGTATCTGGAGGGGTAAAAGTAGTGGGATGAGCAAACCATAGCTCAGTAAGGAAATGGATGCTAACAGGTAGATACTGTACTATCTACATAGCTCATGCATTCATAAACAAAACCAGGTTTTAATGTAAATGGAAATATTACTAGAAAATGCATTCAAACATTCATTTCTCAAATAAGCATTTTTATGAAAACATGTATACGATATTCCCATTTGAAAACATGTCATAAACGGTGCTATCTTAGTACGAGCATTCAAATCGAAAGATTTATCAAATCACAAACTCTCTTTGCTTTTCTCAAATCATTTCTTTTCACCAAATCTCTTTCCTTTCTGAGTTTCTCAATTGCTCGTATCTCTGAGACAGGCATGAAATTTTTGGCAATCTAATATCCATGACATATGGTCATAGTCAGTGATCCCAGGCCTCACTGATCAGGTGTGCACAGGGCATCACTTCGCCTGAAGAGGGATGGGTCAGTCCTACCCTTCGGCTTATCTCAATCAACCTCATCTCTTATATACTCACGGTATAAGGTACGCCATTTGTCATCTATGCGATACTCGTACTCACGTGCACCCAGCACGGTACATAGTATACCAATGAAACACAGTTCTACGTACGACCGTGGACCCAAGTCCATCTACCAACTCCAATAAACTTTTCATCCTAAACCATGTCTCATATACCAGGCGAGCTATCAGCGTGACACACAGTCATCACAAGGCTCCAGTACGGTACGATTTATCATTAAGGCCGAGCCCATTCTAAGGCCGTCGGTTGGCATCCCCTTGGGTCCTAAACCCCCAGGTTTACCTCAACTCAGTAAAAACGGGTGCGAGCAAAGCTCTAGCACTTTTCTCAAAACCATCGTGCGAGTTAAACTCCAGCACGATTTATCAAAACATGCTTATGTATGCGAGTGAAACTCCAGCATAGTCCAATTCATCAAAATGGGTGTGAGCTAAAGCTCCAACACCATTTCACAACTCAAATCCGATAGGTGGCTATTTTCTCTTTTAAAAACTCAAAACATGTTCATTTACAGAGCATGTTGTCCCATGCTAAACATGTAATAGCCAACCTACCTATTATCATTTCTCAATCTCAAAATTAGTACATGGATGAGAAGACATCAAAACATCATGAATAGATGTAAAAGCATTGAAAACATGCATGTTAGGCTGTTTTTCCTTCCCACATCTCATTTTCACAATATAGATGTATATGTAATACTTTTCATACTTTCATATAGATTTCCATAACTCAATAGCTAAACATATCATTTCTAGCGTCGTAACTACTCAAATCGTAGTAAAATACGTACAAATACCTCTATCGCTAACACACAGTCCCTTACCTCGAATCGCGCTCATATTTCCTCTGTCACGTTTGCTCCGTCCGTGATTCGGGTTAGTCGTGTCTCACGTATTCCGAGATACAGGCATAAATCATCAAGTTATTTTCTTATCCCTCTACTTAGTCAAACTGATGGTAGCCACAACACCTTCTCATGGTAACACCAATGTGAGATTTTTGGGTATGTTGTTCTCCTTGCTTCAAGGAACAATTTTCCCTTCTTGAGCTTCTTCCATAACTGGTTGGAATGTAGTGATTTTTAGAGTGAGAAAGTTTAGGTTTTAAGAGAGAATGGCATGTGAAGTTTGGTAAGAGGGAAAATTTTGAGGTTTCAATCAAATCCCGAGCCCCTTTTTATAGATGCAGGCATATGAGATCGATCTGGTCCTTGTAGAGATCAATCTCTGCAAGGTTTGGTAGTCCTTTTTACCACACTCAACCACTACAAGATTTATCTTCTTCCATTATGAGATCGATCTGTCAAAGGCCAATTTTCCTCTAGGAGATCGATCTGCCTTTTGTAGGAGATCGATCTGCTCTTTGCAGAACCCTTAAGGAGATCGATCTATCTTGGCTTGAGATCGATTTGTCTCAAACAGAGAGTTAAGGAGATCGATCTGCTTGCCTCAAGAATCGATCTTCTCATTATAGAATGCTTAGCAGATCGATCTAGTTCCATTAGAGATCGATCTGTTCTGTTCTATACTCACTCAAGAGCATTTTTTGGCTCTTTCAGATCAATCTCTCATCCTATGAGATTGATCTAGCCTTCATATTTTTAGATTTTACTGCAGTTTTTTTGCATCAACTTCACCCAAAACATCTTAAATTTGTTGCCATAGTCATTTTCTCATTCAATCATCTTTGAGACTTGAAAATGGCATCTTTTCATACTTCATACACTTTAAAATTTGTGTAGAGTCTTTGTATAGCCAAAGGTACATAATACAAACTAAATAGGAGTGCATAACTCATGCAAATCTTCATTCCATTTACTACACTACTTATTTCCCATTCCACTCACATTCATCACATGTTTAAGTCCATTTCTTCATATTCATACATAATGTAACTTATACGTACAATCACCAACTCTCATTACAAGTGTGTATGTGAGACCCCGTTTATGTATAGTTGTAACGTGTGTAATTGGATCAATGAATGCTAATGGACTTTTAATGTAAAGTGTAATTGATGTAAGTCCATAGATTCAATGTACATATGTGTAATATGATTTGTAATGTACATACAAGTTTCATTGTGTATGAATATGAAGAAATGAGTTCTTATAAGTGATGAATGTGATTGGAACTCAAAATGAGTAGTGTGGTAAATGGAAGGAAGTTGCATGAATATAAATGCTTCTATTTGGTTTTATATAGTATACCTTTGGTTATACAAGGAATGCACACAAGTTTCAATGTGAATAAGGCATGAATGGATTCTATTTTCAAGTCATAAAGGTGGATGGATGAGAAAATAGCCATGGCAGCAGATTAAGGATGTTTTGGTGTAAGTTGCAACAGGAAAACTGCAAAAAATCTAAAAAATATGAAGGCCAGATCGATCTCATAAGATGAGAGATCGATCTGGAAGAGCCGGAATGCTCTTATTTGGGCAATGAAATAGAGCAGATCAATCTCCAATGGGGCCAGATCGATCCCCTAACCATTCTGTAATGAAAAGATCGATCCTCAAGCATACAGATCGATCTCCTTAGCTCTCTATTTGGGAGCAGATCGATCTCAAGCTTCGACAGATCAATCTCATACTTAAAATGTCATGAAAAATGGAGAATTGAGGGGACAAGATCGATCTCTTCCTAGTGCATATCGATCTCCTCAAGCTATTTCTATAAAAGGAGCGCTAAAATCTAAAAAATTTGAGAAAACAACATCACCCTTCCATTTTTTACCCAAAACCTAGATTTATCTCTCTAAAATCAGTCATTTCCAGTAAGAATTGAGGGGAGGCTATTAGGTATCAAGTTGTTCATCTTGAGGAAGAGAACAACATAGTTGAAACCCAAAATCCCATTATTGGTATTGAAAGAGCTAAGGACATTGTCATTTGAAACAAGAAGAGAAATCTGATTTGGTAAGTTTCTAAGACTCCAATCTAAGTACATTATCTATTTTATTGATTTTGGAGTTGATTGGCATGTAATGGATGATTGAAACCATTTAGGTAGTATTGGAATTAATGTGACCTAGAAGATGGAATGAATCTAGTGTTAGAAAGTGTAATTTGGATGAATTGGCAGTTTATGGGTTATGATAAGTTGCTATTTGTGTAATGTGGATGATTAGAAATTGGTAAATGAAGCTACATTGTGGGTTTTATGAATTGATGAGCATGAGCACATGTAGTGTTTGATAATGTGCCATAGTGAAGGAAATTTATGAAAATGAACATTATGAGCTTAACATCGATTTAATGTCGATTTGGAAAGAGTAAATTTGCCTAAAAGAATCCATAGACTCGAGTTATGGGTAGAGTAATGAAACGAGGCCTCATAAGCGTTAATAGAGACTATAGATCGAATCGACTATAGTAAACGCGAGAGTTGGATTATAATGGGCTAAAACGTTGTGGAATACGTTTATGTACAGTTTTGGAGAGTTCGTTGGAGACTAATCGAACCGTACTAGTAAGCAACTCTAAAGAAGTGGAATCACACATCGCGATTCTAGGTAAGGGAATTCTGTAAGTATATAGAGGTAGCTGCTCGTATTTTATGGGTGGATATATGGCGTTTATGAAATGCATGAATGTTTAAGTAAATGGTTGTTGATATGCGTGATTAGCTGCGAGAAATGGTATGAGATTTGGTTTCCGAAATGGTTCTTGGAAAAAGGAATAGTAAAGCTAATAATTGCATAAATCACGTGTTTTGAATGTTTTCACAAAACGCCATACTTTGCTTTGAGCAAATTAATAAATAGGCTGGCTAGTATTTGAATGATATTGTGAAATAGCCCATGTGAGGCGCTAAACATGCTTTGAGATGTTTTGAATGTATGTGAGCTGCCTATCATGTGTATGTGATTTAATTCGCATTGGAGCCTTGCTCGCGCTAGATTTCGATGTTTTCATTTGTATGAAACGTGCTGGAGCTTAGCTCGCACATTGATTTGGAAACTACGATGATGTTTTATAAATCGTACTGGAGCTTTTGCTCGTACGTGGATTTTGAGTGGTTTTTCTTATTCGTATAACCGTACTGGAGATGACTTGTACATGATGACTTACCATGTTCATGATGTGATTTAAACAGGATGTTTCAAGTGAATTTCCCTTTTTATTATGTGATTTGACAATTGAGCATGAGATGACTTGTACATGATGACTTACCGTGTTTTATTATGCCAATTTAAATGATTTAAAAACATGATATATGTATATGCATATGGCATAGTTTTGTTTTCCTCAGCTCCAAACTATAAACGATTTATGCATTCACTATCAGCATGTAGATAGAGTAGTTATCTACCATGCTTGCATTATTGCCTTACTGAGCGTGTGGTTTGCTCATCCCTCTCCATTTTCCCCCTCCTACAGAGCGTGCGTAGTAGCCCAGTGAGGACTGAGGCAATGTGTTTTTGGACATCCGCTGCTTCCATCGTCGAAAGGTATATACACATGATTCTTTTTAGTATCTAAACAATGTAATGGCACAGTAATGATTGAGTTGTAATTATGGGGGATGTAGATGTCAGTAAACATGTTTTGTATGAGTAAATGATTTAATTTCGAATATATGACATCGTTTTTATTAATTGTGGATGAATGGTAAGTGGTGATTATTATTGACTCACAGCCCAACTGTGTGTGGTGAGTTTGTTCACGATCGGGTAAGGTAACAGTAAAATGTAAGAAATTTATAGTGATTTTCGGTTAAAGGGAATGAAAATGGATCGTGACAGTGATTGGTATCAGAGCTGCGTTGGCTTGATGTGAGTCAGTAATAAAACCTAGGAAAGTTACATCTTCATATTACTGTGCTTTTGTTTAGATATAACTGTGTATACTGTGATGGATTGAGCTTAATAGATGATTATTAATACAGGAAGTTAGGCATTATGCCAATTACACGCCAAGGTAGAGGGGCGAGAGCACGTACTAGAGACTGTAGAGGTAGGCCTAAGAGCCGTGCGGAGCCATAGACTGATTAGGCTCCACAGGACCCTGCTGGGAGAGTAGAAGATTCTAAGGCTCGCTTCGCTAGGATAGAGCTGAGTATTGAGAACTTGGTGGAGATAGTCACGCAGGCCTTGGGTGTCGATGATAGACAAGGTCCCGCAGCACAGCCTACGATTGGACAAGTAGCTGCAGAGGCGGAGAGACCTCAGGTTACTGAGATGATGACACCTCTAGTACAGGATATGGATTCTCCTATCACTCCACAGCAGAGCGATAGTGATTTGAGATATGACTGCGACTTGAGCAAACTGCGAGAGTTCCAAGCATTGAAACCCCCAGTGTTCAGAGGGGTGAAGGACCCGGTTGTCACGGAGGACTGGGTGTATGAGATGGAGAAACTGTATAGGTTTTTTCAATGTACTTCAGTAGAGAAGGTTGCCTTTACCGTGTTTATGCTGAAAGGTGAGGCAGAGCACTGGTGGAGATCCACCGAAGCTATTTTGAGGGCTAGACACTCCGAGATTACATGGGAGATATTCTTGGAGGCCTTCAGGAGACAGTACATTCCAGCTACCGCACAGAGAAAACTGCAGATGGAATTTATGAATCTGGTTCAAGGGAACCATACTGTGGACGAGTATGAGTCCAAGTTTATATCTTTAGGGAGATACGATCTGGACACGATGGGTAGTGAGACGCAGAAGATTCAAAAGTTCGTTGATGGACTGAGATTAGCCATTCGAACTAAGCTACCCCTATTTGATATTCAGACTTGTGAGAAAGTAGTACATAAGGCTCAGTTATATGAGCAAGACTTTGAGCGGAATGCCTCCGAGCTTGGGATGATTAGTGTCAAGAAGGACAGAGACCGGAAGAGATATGAGTTTGATAGAGTGGCCAAAAGAGGAGGCCAAAGGTTTTTCGAGAAGAGGCTTAAGATTGAGGAGGTGCAGGAAAGAGCTGCTAGACCTCCTGTATACCCGACCTTGACTGCGCCAAGGGGTATAGTTATTGGAGGACCACAACCTACTACTAAGAGGTACCGGAGATGTGATAGATTTCATGGGACTAGGCCTTGTCCGATGACCCCTATAGTGTGTTTTAGATGTGAGAGACCAGGACATATAGCTAAATATTATCCCGAGAAGATGGAGATTACCCCACAGAAAGGCAAAGAGCTAGAGAGAGCTCCAGTTGAGTCGGCTGCCCCGATGAGGAGGGCCACAGCTGAGGAAAAAGGGAAGCAAGTAGCGGGTGTGAGCAAAGGAAGAGTACATGCATTGGATCAGGATACCGCAGATGCTTCAAAGGATGTGATTAAAGGTACCATCTGAATCTTTGATTTAGAAGCATTGGTATTATTTGATCCTGGTGCCACGTATTCCTTCATATCACCTTCTTTTGCACATAAATTATTGAAGCATGTGAAACCAACATTGTTGGATAAAATGTTGATGATTTTCACACCCATGAATGATAGTCAATTGACTGAGCATGTATGTGGAGATTGTAAGTTAAAAATAGAAGGAAAGGAAATGATAGCCAATTTGATTTTATTGAACATGAATGATTTTGATTTAATATTGGGAATGGATTGGTTGGCTACCAATCGTGTTATTATGGATTGCTATGCTAAGACATTGATGTTTTCAGGATTAGATAATCTTATTGTAAACTTTGATGAAAAGAAATGAAAGCACATAATTGATGTAAATGAAAAGAGTATGACTTAATTTAATCTACTGGAGAGATGAATTTATATGCTTATGTTGAATATTGATGTGATGACTTGTGACACTAACGGTGGAAAGAATGATGTGAATGGTTCATTGCCTACTTGGTCGATATAGATGAGGCACACCCGGAATTGAAGGACATACCCGTAATTACGGATTACCCTGATGTCTTTCTAGATGAATTACCAGGACTACCACCTGAAAGGAAAATGGAATTTTGTATAGAGTTAGTGCCTGGCACAGAGCCAATATCGAAACCACCCTATAGAATGCCGTCGATTAAGTTAGAAGAGCTGAAGAAACAATTGCAAGAGTTGCTGGAGAAGGAGTTTATAAGACCGAGTGTCTTACCTTAGGGAGCACTGGTACTGTTTGTAAGGAAGAATGATGGAAGCCTCCGACTGTGTATAGACTATCGGTTGTTGAATAAGGCTACCATTAAGAACAAGTACCCCCGTCCACGCATAGATGATTTGCTGGATCAGCTCCGAGGAGCCCAAGTATTTTCTAAGATAGATTTGTGATCAGGGTACCATCAGTTGAGGATCAGGAGTGCAGATGTACCCAAGACAGCATTTCGTACTTGTTATGGCCACTACGAGTTTATGGTGATGCCATTTGGATTGACGAATACCCCCATAACATTTATGGCACTAATGAATGATATATTCAAGCCATACCTAGACAAGTTTGTGATTGTGTTCATCGATGACATATTGGTATATTCCAAGTCTAGGGAAGATCACGAGGAGCACTTAAGGATAGTTTTGCAGACCCTCTGAGAGGAAGAGTTATATGCAAAACTCAGCAAGTGTAACTTTTGGTTAGAGCAGATCTCATTTCTAGGCCATGTTGTGTCGATGGATAGGGTATCGGTGGATCCATCCAAGATAGAGGCAGTTGTACAGTGGGAACAGCCCAAGAAAGTTACTGAGATCAGGAGTTTTTTGGGATTGGCAGGGTATTATTGGAGATTTGTAGAGGGTTTCTCCAGGCTAGCTGCTCTATTGACACGCCTTAGGCGTAAGGATGTTAAGTTTGTATAGGATGAGGCATGTGAGAGGAGTTTTGAGGAGCTTAAGTGTCGATTGACCACTGCTTCAGTTCTCACCATTCCTATCAGCTCAAGAGGATTCTCAATGTATACGGATGCATCACACCAGGGATTGGGCTGTGTACTTATACAGGATGGGAAGGTAGTTGCCTATGGATCTAGACAATTGAAAGATCACAAGAGAAACTACCCGACCCATGATTTGGAGTTGGCAATCATGGTATTTGCTTTGAAATTATGGCGCCACTATCTCTATGGTGAGAAATTTTAAGTGTTCACAGATCATAAGAGCCTTAAGTACCTGTTCTCGTAGAAAGAGCTGAATATGAGACAAAGGAGATGGCTCAAACTTTTAAAGGACTATGATTGTGAAATCATGTACCACCCAGGTAAGGCAAATGTAGTTGTTGATGCTTTGAGCAGGAAGAATCTTGGGTTGGTGTCTTATATGATGGTACTAGAACATGAATTGTTGAACAATTTACGGACCTTAGTTTGGATGTAACCCCACCTGGATCTGAGAGACTCGAGATCATGGCTAGTTTGAGACTGGAGCCAAAATTGATTAGTCGTATTCGGCAAGCCCAACAGAGCAATCAACGGTGCATCGATTGGTTGAGGTAGATACAGACAGGTGTGGGTACTGATATTGAGCTGAGTGCTGATGGGACATTGAGGTTCAGAGGCAGACTATGTGTTCCCAAGGATCCTGAGATCAGGAGGTTAATTTTATCAGAGGCTTACTCATCGAAGTATACGATACATCCGGGAAGTACCAAGATGTATCAAAACCTTCAGAAGGTTTATTGGTAGTTTGGAATGAAAAGAAACATTGCTGAATATGTCGCTAAGTGTCTCGTTTGTCAGCAAGTAAAGGTAGAGCATCAGAAGCCTGTAGGATTATTGTAGCATCTACCGATACCAATTTGAAAGTGGGAGCATGTCACCATGGATTTTGTGATGGGGTTGTCGAGGACCCGTAGAGGTCATGATGCCATATGGGTTATTGTGGACCGGTTGACTAAGTCCGCCCATTTCTTAGTTATGAGAGCTACCGATACTCTGAGTCAATTAGCGAACCTGTATATTCGAGAGATAGTACGACTACATGGTGTACCAGTGAGCGTTGTTTCAGATAAGGATGCCCGCTTCACTTCCCATTTCTGGGAATATTTTCAGGAAGCGTTGGGGACCCGACTGAGTTTTAGCACCGCTTTTCATCCTCAGACAGATAGGCAGTCAGAGAGGACTATACAGACCCTCGACGATATGTTGAGAGTGTGTGTGCTGGATTTTGGAGGCTCTTAGGATGATCACCTGCAGTTAGCTGAGTTCGCCTATAATAATATCTATCATACGAGTATCGGGATGGCACCCTATGAGGCACTGTATGGACGTAGATGTCGATCCCCCATTGGATGGGAAGAGGTTGGTGACAAACAGATTTTTTATCTGGACTTAGTGCAGCAGGCATCTGAGGACGTCCAGTTGATATGTGAGAGATTACGGTCAACTCAAAGTCGGTAAAAGAGTTATGCTAACAAGAGACGGAGACCACTAGAGTTTGATGTGGGTGAGTCGGTATTTCTGAGAGTTTCACCATCGAAGGGTATTATGAGATTTGGTAAGAAGAGCAAGCTGAGCCCTAGATATATCGGACCTTTCGAGATTTTGGAGAGAGTGGGAGATAAGGCGTATAGGTTGGTATTGCCACCGGACTTGGCAAATGTCCACAACATCTTCCACGTCTCTATGCTTCGGAAGTATCACCCGGACCTGACACCCGTGATAAGATATGAGCCATTAGAGCTCAATGAGAGTATGACGTATGTTGAGAAGCCGGTTCGGATATTAGACAGAAAAGAGAAGGTGCTACGGAATAAGACAATTCCCTTAGTGAAAGTTCTTTGGCAACATCACACGGTGGAAGAGGCCACATAGGAATTGGAGAACTTGATACGGGAGAAGTACCCCTAACTTTTTGAAGAGTGACTTGGTTCTAATTTGGAGGACCAAATTCCTTGAAGGAAGGAGAATGTGAGACCTCGTATATGTATAGTTGTAACATGTGTAATTGGATCAATGAATGCTAATGGACTTGTAATGTAAAGTGCAATTGATGTAAATCTATGGATTCAATGTACATATGTGTAATATGATTTGTAATGTACATACAAGTTTCATTGTGTATGAATATGAAGAAATGAGTTCTTATAAGTGATGAATGTGATTGGAACTCAAAATGAGTAGTGTGGTAAATGGAAGGAAGTTGCATGAATATAAATGCTTCTATTTGGTTTTATATAGTATACCTTTGGATATACAAGGAATGCACACAAGTTTCAATGTGAATAAGGTATGAATGGATTCCATTTTCAAGTCATAAAGGTGGATGGATGAGAAAATGGCCATGGCAGCAGATTAAGGATGTTTTGGTGTAAGTTGTAGCAGGAAAACTGCAGAAAATCTGGAAAATATGAAGGCCAGATCGATCTCATAGGATGAGAGATCGATCTGGAAGAGCTAGAATACTCTTATTTGGGCAATGGAATAGAGCAGATCAATCTCCAATGGGGCCAGATCGATCTCCTAACCATTCTGTAATGAAAAGATCGATCCTCAAGCATACAGATCGATCTCCTTAGCTCTCTATTTGGGAGCAGATCGATCTCAAGCTTCGACAGATCGATCTCATGCTTAAAATGTTGTGAAAAAGGGAGAATTAAGGGGACCAGATCGATCTCCTCCTAGTGCAGATCAATCTCCTCAAGCTATTTCTATAAAAAGAGCGTTGAAATCTGAAAATTTTGAGAAAACAACATCACCCTTCCATTTTTCACCCAAAACCTAGATTTATCTCTCTAAAATCAGCCATTTCCAGTAAGAATTGAGGGGAGGCTATTAGGTATCAAGTTATTCATCTTGAGGAAGAGAACAACATAGTTGAAACCCAAAATCCCATTGTTGGTATTGAAGGAGCTAAGGACATTATCATTTGGAGCAAGAAGAGAAATTTGATTTGGTAAGTTTTTAAGACTCCAATCCAAGTACACTGTCTATTTTATTGATTTTGGAGTTGATTGGCATGTAAATGGATGATTGAAACCATTTAGGTAGTATTGGAATTAATGTGACCTAGAAGATGGAATGAATCTAGTGTGAGAAAGTGTAATTTGGATGAATTGGTGGTTTATGGGTTATGATAAGTTGTTATTTGTGTAATATGGATGATTAGAAATGGGTAAATGTAGCTACATTGTGGGATTTGTGAATTGATGAGTATGAGCACATGTAGTGTTTGATAATATGCCATAGTGAAGGAAATTTATGAAAAATGAACATTATGAGCTTAACATCGATTTAATATCGATTTGAAATAAGTAAATAGACCTAAAAGAATCCATAGACTCGAGTTATGGGTAGAGTAATGAAACGAGGCCTCATAAGCGTTAATAGAGACTATAAACTGAATCGACTATAGTAAACGCGAGAGTTGGATTGTAACGGGCTAAAACATTGTGGAATACGTTTATGTGTAGTTTCGGAGAGTTCGTTGGAGACGAATTGAACCGTATGAGTAAGCAACTCTAAGGAAGTGGAATCATGCATCTCGATTCCAGGTAAGGGAATTCTGTAAGTATATAGAGGTAGCTGCTCGTATTTTATGGGTGGATATAGGGCGTTTATGAAATGCATGAATGTTTAAGTAAATGGTTGTTGATATATGTGATTAGCTGCGAGAAATGGTATGAGATTTGGTTTCCAAAATGGTTCTTGGAAAAGGGAATAGTAAGGCTAATAATTGCATAAATAACGTGTTTTGAATGTTTTCACAAAACACTATACTTTGCTTTGAGCAAATTAATGAATAAGCTGGCTAGTATTTGAATGATGTTGTGAAATAGCCCATGTGAGGCGCTAAACATGCTTTGAGATGTTTTGAATGTATGTGAGCCGCCTATCGTGTGTATGTGATTTAATTCGTGCTGGAGCCTCGCTCGCGATAGATTTCGATGTTTTCATTTATATGAAACGTGTTGGAGCTTAGCTCGCACATTGATTTGGAAACTACGATGATGTTTTATAAACCGTACTGGAGCTTTTGCTCGACGTATAACCGTATTGAAGCTATGCTCGTACGTGGTTTTTTTATGATATGATGCTTGAGTCGTGCTAGAGTTTTGCTCACACAAGTTTGCACATTGTGATACGTATGAGGCCGTGAAAGTTGGTAAGATCCTCAAACCCTAGATCCTTAAGCCAACATCCTTAAGCCCAAGGAGGCGGGGAGGCTCTGTTAGGCAGGGAGGCTCTGTTCGGTGGGGAGGCTCTCTTACGGAAGGATCCTTAAGCCAACATCCTTAAGCCCTGGAGGGGTGGAGAGGCTCTGTTCGGTAGGGAGGCTCTCCTACATGGGTACAGAAGGATCCTTAAGCCAACATTCTTAAGCCCTGGAGGGGCGGGGAGGCTCTATTCGGCAGGAAGGCTCTCCTACATGGGTACAAAAGGATCCTTAAGCCAACATCCTTAAGCCCTAGAGGGGCGGGGAGGCTCTGTTTGTCACGACCCAAACTACCCAAAAATCAGAGTTAATTTTTCACATTTTATTATTTTCTTAAATTCTTACCTGTCCTCGAATCGTGACCAACACTCCACTAATAATTGGGCTGTGCGTCAATGCCAGTCCCACCATTCAATTACCATCTAACTTATTTCTTCTGCAGTCATTTATAATTGTTTACATTATTTATACATCCCCTAAAGTTACTTACAAATATGTTACTGTGCTATGCTTATGTAGATACAATATGTACAAGTGTATATACCTTATGTTGATGGGTAGCAGCGGATATCCGGAATGCAGTACTGAGTCGTCGCGACTTCAACTGGAGATTATCTGTGGGAGAAAATGAAAGGGGTGAGCACATCAAGCTCAGTAAGGCAATCCTACGAACAAGTAGGTAACCATACTACCTACATGAACGTGGTGCCATGCATAAACCACCCTATCTCCACACATTTTAAAACAATGATATGCGTTATGATGTTATGTAAAACACATTTGCACGGAAAATCAACATGCAATTATTACAAATCATTTCTTTCTCAATTAAAATTTTCACAATGAAGTCAGGACTCGACCCCTCTTTCGGGTGATCCTGACTCACACAAAACCATGGAAATTGAGTTTCTCAAAAGCATCGATATCGAAAACATACGTATATATATATACAAGATACGAGACTAGGCAATACTGTATATCGGTAATAATCAGGACTGGCCAATATGTCCTCGTGAGTCCCTCTAGCTTCACGGATCCCAGTGTGCGAGGTCTCACCCTGATCGGGAACTGCCCGGGAGGTGGGTCAATCCAACCCGTCAGTCTTATCCGATCTCACGCATCCGAAGATGCCGTATTCGAAGATACCCCGTATCACAAAGATACCGTATCACAAAGATACCCCGTATCACAAAGATACCGGATCACAAAGATACCCCGTATCACAAAGATACCGTATCCGAAGATACCCTGTATCACAAAGATACCGTATCCGAAGATATCCCACGGTACATCGTACTCCATGCTACTTGCACGGTACATCGTACTCCATGGACCCATATCACTCTAGGTACTCCAGCCCAAATAGCCTGCTTCCCACAGAGGTTTTCATAACTCAATACTCGTTGCCATGTCTCAAAACGCACGTGCGAGCCTATTAAATCGGTGACACACAGTCTACCCGATGCTCCAAGCACGGCTCATCGTATGTTCTCATAAAAATCAGTGCGAGCGATGCTCAGCACTCTCATCAAATCAAGTAAACTTGGCAGAGCCCGCTTTACATCTCCACAAGGCCGCCAACCTCATCCCTCACTCTCACCCTACTTAAGAGGTCTTTTGAGCCTGTTGGGCCTTTTGGCTGACTCCAAGGGCAGACAGCGCTACTCCACAAATCCAGTAAAACTAGTGCGAGCTATGCTCAGCACTCTGTATATAAATTGTATGAAAATCTTATAAAATCTGGTGCGAGTTAGACTCTAGCACCGTGTCACGCAAAAGCATGTGAAATCTGGTGCGAGTTATACTCTAGCACCTATGCATGTAAAACTCTAGTGCGAGCTCTCGCTCCAGCACTAATGCATGCATCACACAAATCAAACATCGTGCGAGCTGAGCTCTAGCACGTCACATGTAAATAAAAACATGTAGGCGGCTCGGTTATTTCCAAATAGTTTTCACAGAAATCACAACAATTAAGATATGCAATGCTATGCATTTTTCTTTAAAAGTGAGCCAGCCTACTCATGCATGCGTTGAAATACCTCCAGAACGAGCAGGAACCTCTTGTCCTTGCTCCTCCCAATTTTTTCCTAAATTTTTAGATTCTACCCTTAACAAGGGTATTTTAGTAATTTTGCTCATTCGGGGCACTAAAATTGTTCTTCGACCTCTAGACCCTTCAGTTAATTTTAAAGGACTGCGTATGAATTTAAAATTGCGTAAAGTTACCTCTAGCAGTCCGCAGAATTCCCTTACCTTATTTTCCTGTCGAGTCTGACCTTTTCTTTCCCAATGTTGTCTCGTCGCGCAGTCCGTTATGCTCCCAATCAAATGCCCGGAACTGCGTATTAATATTACTCAGGTCAGATATTATGCAATTTAATCGTATTTAATCTTTTCTGGGCTTAATTTAAATCGTTGGGCCCATTTACTCCTATTGGGCCCGATTGTACCTTAATGGGCCTTAATCGGCCTTAAGCCCGTTTACCACTTAATTTTCACTTTATCGAGGCCTATTGGGCTCATTGGGCCCACCAATAATTTATCGGGCCTCGTTCTAATTCTTGAATAGCTAAATCGATTATTTACGACAATTTATCTAAATTTCCATAATTCAATTCAATTTATGCGGAAATTAAATCAATATCACGCATAACGAGGTAATTGTCGTAAATAGGGGTCACTTACCCGAGATTCCATGCTAGTCCGTAACTCGAGGCTGTCTCGAGCCCTCGATGGATGCCAATCGTCGAGCTACACAATTAAATATATTTTTCGGGTAAACTTTCAGTCGATAATTAATTAAATAAAATATTCCAAATTTAAATCGGGTCAATTTGACCGCTTATCGACTTACCCGAAGCTCGATTGCATCACAGGAATTTTCTCCAATTTTTCCTCTTTTTCTTTTTCCCATTTTTCTCCTTTTTTCCCCTCTTTTTGGCTGAACCGGTTCAGTCCGGTTCGGACCGATTCAGACCGCCGGTTCACCCCTTTTCTGGCCGGTTCTCCGTCGGCTTCCACCGCCAATCGCTCCGTTGGGTCGTCCGCATCACGAATCTGGCCTCGGTTTGGGTCAAGCTCGTCGAAACGCCGCCGGTCCGGCTCTTCTCCCTCGGCATCGGAACCCATTTTCTTTCTCTTCGTCGTCGCCGGCGTTTCCCGCCGTTTTGTCGACTGAGACCGGTGCAGAAATGATCGCCGTCACCTGGGCTTTCTGAATCGGGCCTCGACTGGGGTCGAATCGTCGCCGTTCGCCGCCGATTGAAGCATTCTTCCCGCGGCTGCCACCTCTCGATCCGACGGATTCCGGCGGTTTCGTCGGCCAATACCGGTCTCAAAAGGACCGGCTCCTCCTCCTGATCACGCCGGTACCCGCCGTTCGCCCCCAGCTGCAGTGGATCGCCGGTACAGACTCCGTTTTTCCCGCGATCTTCTCCTCCTCCGTTCGGCTTCCTCCGGCGTCGGTAGGCTGCACCGCCGGTACCATTGAGATCACCAGCCTCCCCTCTTTCTTTTCCGGCCCTTGGCCGGGCCGTTGGCCGCAGGACAGCTCGTCGGGCTTCTTCGGTCAATTGCCTCCATTTTTCTTCCGTTTCTTTCTCTCTCCCCGACTATTCTCTCTCTCTTTTTTTTTTATCATTATTATTTAACAATTTATTTTATTCATTAAAATACACTAAAAATACCCAAATATCCCTTAAAATTATTATTTTATTCTAATTTAATTAATTTAATTTTTATTTAATTTATTTATTATATTTTAACCCCTTTTTCGGGTATAAGTTCTCCGTATTTTCGGGATATTGTCCCGGGTGACTTTTCGGTATATTTTTCGATTATTTTCGGGATTATTTTTTCCGAACTAAAAATTCCGATTAATCCCGATTAATTCTCATAAATTAATATCTTGATCAATTTAACCCAAAATAAATTTATTTCACTTTTATTGACCAAGATTTCTTAAATCCATTATTTTTAATTAAATTTCTTTATCGAAATTATACCGACTTTTGGTCTTTTGACCATTTTGCCCTTACACATATTCGGGATTAATTTAACCCGACTTCCTTTCACGAAAACTCATTCATTTCATATTTTAATTAAATTCGGGTCTTACAACTCTCCCCCACTTAAGAAATTTGGTCCTCCAAATTAGAACCAAGTCATATGAGTCCATATACAACTCCGGGTACATCAATCGTATCATACTTCTTTAATTCTTACGTGACCTTCTCCGGAATGTATTACTACCAAAGGACTTAATTGGGGAGATCATCTTAAACCTCAATACTTTCTCTTTCCTGTTTAATGCCCGAATCAACTTCTCAATATACTTATATTTTCATTAAACTGAACTTTTGGAATTCATATCCAATCACCTATGCTGGATCTGAATAGTATTGTCGAAGCATCAAAAGTGAGACACATTGTGGGTGCCTGCTTATTCAAGTGGAAATGTCACCTACAGGTCTTATCTCCCACTTGTCCAATCTCTCAAAATATTCCATCCAGCGCAACTCAATTTACTTTCTTCCAAAAGTTCGCTATGTCCTTATTCTCTTAGGACAAGTAACTTTCAACCATACTAATTCACTAAGGGAAATTTCAATACTTGTCTATCTGCTCTGAGGTGTTCTTAATCTCTCATCTTAATTAAACATCCTCAGAGACTTATCATCCAACGTCGAAAATGATTCAATCTGTCACCCACTTTTTCTTATCAAATTTGGGGAACAACCCCTACAGCCATACACTGCCTCTTAACTTGTTATCCCGATACTCAACTGCCAACTGTCGTTATTGGCAACTTCAATTAGAAATCAACTGATCATTCCAGGAGCTTATAAAATCAATGGCACAAGCTTTCATCGGATCCTCCAGAACTTGTACAGTCCTCTCTGACTGACCATTTGTCTGAGGGTGGAAAGCTGTGCTAATACTCAAGCGGGTTCCCATAGCTTCCTAAAAATATCCTCTGAAATCGGAAGTAAAGCGGGAATCCCTATATGATACCATGCTCACTGGAACGCTACTTAATGTTTCACAATCTTCCTTATACCTGAATCCTCATATACACTTTGAGTATCTGGGGAGTTCATAACCAGAAGGTGGGTAAACTTAGTCACTCTATCGACTATCATCCTAATAGTCTCCTAATTTATCCGGGTCCTCTATAACCCATCACGACATTCATGGAGACTTGCTCTCATTTTTCGTGCCGTGTCAATATAGGTAGGTGCTGCAATAACTCTGCAGACTTTTAATACTCTACCTTATTCTGCTGACATACTAGGCACTTTTCCACAATCTCTACCATCTCTTTTCACATCTGACCACCAATACCCTTTTCAGAGATTTCGATATATTTTTATCATCTTCCGTATGCACTGTATATCCCGAAGAGTGAGCTTCTGACAATATCACTATCCCATCAACTGTGGTCCTGGGGAGCACTCATACTATCTCTGAATCCTCAGTAACTTATCATCACCCACTGTGAACTCTATCACTGTACCCTTCTGAATCAGACCCAAACTATCGACATCCGATCGATCATCACGCTAAGCCTGGCAAATTCGGGCACTCTCATCCGGTTCTAATCATCAGGCTAGCTGTCACACAATCACTGTCATCATCAGAAGGGCTCACATCAATACTGAGGTTCACAACTGCTTTAGCTGCTCACGCTCCCTGACCATCATATGTGGTACCATCCCAAGGCTCTTTGTACTCAAAGCATCAGCCTTTCCTGGGTGGTACAATTTTCATAAATCAAGATCTCTCAGAAGCTCTAACCCAATATGTATTCTCATATTCGCCCCTTTCTATGAAACAGGTACTCGGGCTTTATGATCAGTGCATATCTATAATTTCTCACCCTGTACTTAATAGGACTATATCATCGGTACAAATACTGTTGCCAACTTTAAATCATGGGTCAAATAGTTTATTTCATAATCAAGGAGTTGTCTGACTCCAAAATTGACTATCTTCCCATTATACATCAATACACAGCTCATTCATAATTTTGAGGTATCCATACTCATTGAGAACCTCTTGAGCTGTTGGGTATGACGAAATTAATCACGGTGGTCAGTTCATACTTCACTACACCGAAATCCATATCACATCTAGCATCTTAGTTATCATCTCATTCCAAGACCACGTTTTCTTAGTTAAATGTGTCAACCAGGTATATCCTTTTGGAACTCGCAGCAACCATCTGCAAAAGCAATTTCCCAATTGTTGCTTATAAATCGCCCTAGACTTTAACTACACCCAATACATCATCGATAATGATGATTACAACTCGATCTAATCCTTGACTTATTTACGCATAAGCGTATAAGATCCTTCTCAACCGCTTACGTTTTCAGGTACTAGCCTGCGTCATTTCCTTTTCTTATCTTAACGGCTCTTATTAAATTTTACTATGTTAACCTTTATGATTTTGTCGAATTTTAATATTGTTTTCGTCTTAGTAGAGGTATCCTAATGCTAAAGGTATTTATTACATCGATCGATTTCACGTTATAGGTTATATATACATACTTTTAGACGCTGTCAAGTCTTCAGGCGGGGAGATATTTTAAAATACCTTTTTTAGCCCTCAGACTTAACCACAACTACTGGTTATGGTTATACCCATCTTTATCCTTGGTTATAATTTATATTCCTTACTAATTGCTTAATCCCAATTACTTCATATCGTAAGGATGTTCTTACCTAGCATACGCCTCTTACTCCAATACGTCTTGTATTTAGAATCTATCTTATCTCAAAGATTATCTCCTTCGTATGTCAATTATAACGAAACTCTTGTCATTATTCATTCCATGGGTACAATCCTTTACTCCTTTACTTCAACTGTCGCACCCCTTTTTATTACTTAAAATCTCTATATCCATATTCCGTTAATTAATCCTCCTCTATTGGGGTACTCATTTATCTGTATTGTGCCCAATGATGTAGGCATTCATGCCTTTTACTAACTTATATGCGAATGAAGGCGGTATAAATAAATATGTGGCACCAGGATCAATGAACATATGTACTTCATTATTCATAACAAGTGTGGTATCTTACACCACATCCATGAAACATCAATAGCATCCTGGTCCAAGACATCCTTTCACCTTCGTCCAACAACCTACTTTCCTTTTTCTCTTCGGCTATGTCCTCCCTTTTCGTTGCAACTATACCAACGAAATTTTTCTCTGTCTCTTTACCTTTTCTGTGGGGCGATCTCGCTCAACTCTGAGCAATCAAAATCAATGGTCCGTCTTACCACACTTAACGGCCATTTTCATCAATACAGTGTAGGTATAGACCCTCCTTCCGTGGTATCTACCACACATCTCACACTGCTTACAGTGCTCACACTGCTACACTGCTTCGTAGCAGGTCAGGGTCCTCCAGTCACAATGCTCCTCAACAGTGCCAAAATTGGATGCACTAGGGCCTTACCAATTATCTCAGCCCATAACTCATCAAATCTAATCTTTAACCAATTACCATTTTCTCATTCAACATCTTTGTCATTTCTCGATTCTCTTTTCTGTCTCTATTTCAGCCCTCACTACCTTTCCGAATCTCAGAGGCGTGCAATTCATATTTTTATTTATCCAACTGTAAATTTGCGCACTGCCTCGGTATAGGTAATATCTCGCGGGCCAATTAGACTCAAATTGAAAAGTTGAGCCCTTCCATAAACTTTTAGACATCTCGACTGTCACTTTTCATAGTGTCGAGGTAATATCTGCCCAGAATATAACCAAGTCTCCATACTCGTCAATAAATTAAATTCTCTGGGTCAGAGTAAGGACTTTAATTCGAAATTTCCTTTAAATAATGTCCGGGATGTTCTGTCACCGGAATACATCAATAAACAATTCTCATCTTAGCTCTGAATGTTTAACACTTAAGATGGGTCGAGCGGGTTTCCACCAATGCTTCGCTGGGCCCTCTGATCTCATACATAATCTGAGCAATTAGCTCCTCAAAATGATACCCATGCTCCGCTTCAATCTCGCGAAGCGTCTCTCAATACTGTCCGATCACTCTGTCGGACTCTGTGGGGCATACTCAACATTAGCCTCCATTTCAATTTCATCATGATTCTCATAGTCAAACTCAGCACGACTTAGCAGATTCAGGTCTACCTCTACGACCTCTGCCTCGTGCACTATCTCATCTAACGCGACTCATATTAAGCATTCCTACATTCTCAACCATTTCTTAGTCAAGCCCATCTCGATATACACTATTGTATCTAACTAAGCACAGTAACACGGGGATGTAATTTCCTAATTACTGACACTGACACACATCAGACCAATTGTGCTCTGATACCACCTTTATATGTCACGACCCAAACTACCCAAAAATCAGAGTTAATTTTTCGCATTTTATTATTTTCTTAAATTCTTACCTGTCCTCGAATCGTGACCAACACTCCACTAATAATTGGGCTGTGCGTCAATGCCAGTCCCACCATTCAATTACCATCTAACTTATTTCTTCTCCAGTCATTTATAATTGTTTACATTATTTATACATCCCCTTAAGTTACTTACAAACATGTTACTGTGCTATGCTTATGTAGATACAATATGTACAAGTGTATATACCTTATGTTGATGGGTAGCAGCGGATATCCGGAATGCAGTACTGAGTCGTCGCGACTTCAACTGGAGATTATCTGTGGGAGAAAATGAAAGGGGTGAGCACATCAAGCTCAGTAAGGCAATCCTACGAACAAGTAGGTAACCATACTACCTACATGAACGTGGTGCCATGCATAAACCACCCTTTCTCCACACATTTTAAAACAATGATATGCGTTATGATGTTATGTAAAACACATTTGCACGGAAAATCAACATGCAATTATTACAAATCATTTCTTTCTCAATTAAAATTTTCACAATGAAGTCAGGACTCGACCCCTCTTTCGGGTGATCCTGACTCACACAAAACCATGGAAATTGAGTTTCTCAAAAGCATCGATATCGAAAACATACGTATATATATACAAGATACGAGACTAGGCAATACTGTATATCAGTAATAACCAGGACTGGCCAATATGTCCTCGTGAGTCCCTCTAGCTTCACGGATCCCAATGTGCGAGGTCTCACCCTGATCGGGAACTGCCCGGGAGGTGGGTCAATCCAACCCGTCAGTCTTATCCGATCTCACGCATCCGAAGATGCCGTATCCGAAGATACCCCGTATCACAAAGATACCGTATCACAAAGATACCCCGTATCACAAAGATACCGGATCACAAAGATACCCCGTATCACAAAGATACCGTATCCGAAGATACCCTGTATCACAAAGATACCGTATCCGAAGATACCCCACGGTACATCGTACTCCATGCTACTTGCACGGTACATCATACTCCATGGACCCATATCACTCTAGGTACTCCAGCCCAAATAGCCTGCTTCCCACAGAGGTTTTCATAACTCAATACTGGTTGCCATGTCTCAAAACGCACGTGCGAGCCTATTAAATCGGTGACACACAGTCTACCCGATGCTCCAAGCACGGCTCATCGTATGTTCTCATAAAAATCAGTGCGAGCGATGCTCAGCATTCTCATCAAATCAAGTAAACTTGGCAGAGCCCGCTTTACATCTCCACAAGGCCGCCAACCTCATCCCTCACTCTCACCCTACTTAAGAGGTCTTTTGAGCCTGTTGGGCCTTTTGGCTGACTCCAAGGGCAGACAGCGCTACTCCACAAATCCAGTAAAACTAGTGCGAGCTATGCTCAGCACTCTGTATATAAATTGTATGAAAATCTTATAAAATCTGGTGCGAGTTAGACTCTAGCACCGTGTCACGCAAAAGCATGTGAAATCTGGTGCGAGTTATACTCTAGCACCTATGCATGTAAAACTCTAGTGCGAGCTCTCGCTCCAGCACTAATGCATGCATCACACAAATCAAACATCGTGCGAGCTGAGCTCTAGCACGTCACATGTAAATAAAAACATGTAGGCGGCTCGGTTATTTCCAAATAGTTTTCACAGAAATCACAACAATTAAGATATGCAATGCTATGCATTTTTCTTTAAAAGTGAGCCAGCCTACTCATGCATGCGTTGAAATACCTCCAGAACGAGCAGGAACCTCTTGTCCTTGCTCCTCCCAATTTTTTCCTAAATTTTTAGATTCTACCCTTAACAAGGGTATTTTAGTAATTTTGCTCATTCGGGGCACTAAAATTGTTCTTCGACCTCTAGACCCTTCAGTTAATTTTAAAGGACTGCGTATGAATTTAAAATTGCGTAAAGTTACCTCTAGCAGTCCGCAGAATTCCCTTACCTTATTTTCCTGTCGAGTCTGACCTTTTCTTTCCCAATGTTGTCTCGTCGCGCAGTGTCACGACCCGAATTACCTAAAAATCAGAGTAAATTTTTCGTTTTTTTCATTTATTATTTAATTCTTAACTTTCTCTCGTCGTGACCATCCTACAACACAGTTGGGCTATGATTCGGTGTTAGTCACCTCACACTATTTAACATTTCATTCCCATAATCATATATCAGAGTCTACTATCCTTTTGACTTTAAATAAATACATACCCAATGGTATTTACATGACTCTACATCCCCGACATCATATCCATTTACAGTACTGTGCATTACATATTTAGATACAAAACCATACAAATGTGTATACCTGTCTCTCGATGGGAAGCAGCAAGCAGCGGATATTAAGCATGCAAGTCCTCAGCCGCTCAATAATTATTACAAGTGCTCTGAAAAGATGGGAAAATAAGGGGGGTGAGCAAACCACACGCTCAGTAAGGCAATTATGCAAGTAAGTAGATAGCTCCACTATCTACATGCTCATAATGCCATGCCCTTAAATCCATTTCTTTTCATTTAAAATTACACGCACAAAGTCATGCATATTCGATGCCATAGTTTATCCAAAACTATTTGTGCATATATAAATCATGTAACTCATGCATTCAAAGCATTTTATGTGACATCATTAAATCAATATTCAGCATGAATTAAATCAAAATCATGCATTACTTCATGCGATATAAAACAAATCGCGAGATATAATCATTTCATGAATTTATCATTTAAGCATGGAAAAGCACATCATGCTACTGCATTTAAATCATTTCATTAAAATTGCAGTAAAAACTAACCCTTCCGGGTCAATCATCTCATAAAACAATTCATTAAAATTCATTATAAAACTCGGTTATAAAACCACCCTTCTTTCAGGGTCACATTTCATAAAATCATAAAATCGTCAAATCGTCAAATCGGGGGCCTGACCCCTCCTTCGGGTCTACCCTGGTCTAACAGACCACAAGTTATATCATGTGAGACAATCAGGTAATTAACAGTAACATCGAGGACTATGGCCATATCCTAGTGATCCCTGGCAACACGGTACCTAGTGTGCGGGGTATCACACCTGAAACGGGAGGTGGGTCGTCCTACCCGCCAGAACAGCATAACACCAGGATTGCGAGGGCAAGGCTTGCTGCCTCGTGGCTAATGCCACTCCACTCCAACAATCCCCACGGTACAGCGTACTCCGCGTGACATACACGGTACAAAGTACTCCGTGAACCCAAGCTCAGTCAGGGGTGCCTGTAATAGGTCTTATCCACCCATATCATCTCTGTCTCAGAATGCACGTGTGAGCATATCATCTCACTGTGACACACAGTCTACAGGAGGCTCCAACACGGCTATATGCATGTAATATAAATCCCTGTGCGAGCGAAGCTCAAGCACGGCTCCATGCATGTTCATGATATCTGAAAACCTCGTGCGAGCGAAGCTCTAGCACGGTTTCATAAAAATCAGTGAAATCTGCGTACGAGCAGCGCTCCAGTACGACTTAAACTGATTATAATTTCATGTAAATTCCACGTACGAGCAACGCTCTAGTACGGATATGTATATAAATTCAGTGAAAACCTCGTACGAGAAAAACTCCAGTACGACATTCAAATGAATTATGAAAACCATGTAAAACTTTGTGCGAGCAATGCTCCAGCACAAATGAATGCTCAAGTAAATCAAATCTCGTGCGAGTTACACTCCAGCACGGCTTTATGCATAATTAAATCAAATCTCGTGCGAGATTCACTCCAGCACGGCTTTATGCAATATCAAATCAAAACAGGATGCGAGCTAAGCTCCAGCATCTCTCATGCATGTCAAATCATTAAAACTAGTGCGAGCAATCGCTCCAGCACTATTTTATGCATACCACGTTAAAACAAATCAAAACATGTCAAAACATGTCAAAACAGAGTGCGAGCTAGGCTCCAGCAGCTCTCATTTCACAATATTAAAAATCAGTGCGAGCACCATGCTCTAGCACATTTCATGCATATGATGTCACAAGTCGGTGCGAGCAACTGCTCAAGCACATTTATGCACATTCACAAACGCAGATATAGTGCGAACTACGTGTCGGCACTATCTGTTTCCATATAAACTGATAGTTGGCCGTTTTCCAAAGAAATTTCTATTTAAATATTAATAACACCTACGTAGTGTTATTTTGTGAAATTCATCCATTTACTGGCCAATCTATCGCTTTACTTTGATTAAAATCAAGAAAATTCCTTAATCATAAAAATCCTTAAATCATGCATTCCATGCATGTCATGCTTTCACCATCCTTAGGTGAACTTCCCTCAATAGGGGTAAAATAGACATTTCACCTATTTCGATCCTTAAAAAATTATTTAAACCACTTTTAGGATCATTTTACAATAATCGTGTATACATACATAATCAGTGTATACAAAATCTATTAAAATATGCGTAGCTACCTCTAGCTACTCACACAATTCCCTTACCTCATTTATCTGTACAGTCTGACCTTTCCTCTGATGACTCGTCACGCAGTCCGATTTGCTCTGAATCCAATTCAAATCTCCGGCACTGCGGATACATATTCATCAGGTCAATTACAATACAATTAATTGTATTCACAATTTTCTGGGCTTAATTTAAATCATTGGGCCTGTTTTCCCATATTGGGCCCGATTGCACCTTAATGGGCCTTAATCGGCCTTAAGCCCGTTTACCACACTTTATCGAGGCCTATTGGGCTCATTGGACCCATCAATATTTATTTAGCCTCGTTCTAAATTTTCAGATAGCTTATGAATTATTTACGACAATTTATCCTAATTTCTAGAATTTAATTCATTTATACGGAAATTAAATCCGTAATTCATGCGTTAAATATCAATCACGCATAACGATATAAAATTGTCGTAAATAAGGGTCACATACCCGTTATTCCATGATCGTACACAAATCGAGGCTGTCTCGAGCTCTCAGTGGATGTCAATTGTCGAGCTACACAATTAAATATATTTTCGGGTAAACTTTCAGTCGATTATTTATCAAATTAAATATTCTAAAAATTAAATCGGTCAATTTGACCGCTTACCGACTTACCCGAAGCTCGATTGCATCACAGGAATTTTCCCCAATTTTTCTCTCTTTTTCTTTTTCCCTTTTTCTTCCTTTTTTTCCCTCTTTTTTTGGCTGAACCGGTCCGGTCCGGTTCAACCCGGTTCGGACCGCCGGTTCAGCTCGGGTCCGGTTCGGTTCAACTTGGCCGGTTCAGTCCGGTTCGGCCGGTTCAGGGAACAATTGGTCGTGCCGGCGCCGTCCGGCCGGTTCTCTGGGCGATTCCGGTGCCGTTCAGCGCGCCATGGCATGGGCTCCCTAAATCGGGCCTCGGCTGGGGTCGAATCGCAGCCATCGCCGGCGAATCGGGGTTCTCTCCCCCGCGGTCTTCTCCTCCGTTTCCGACGTTTTCCGGCCACCTCGCCGCGCGTCTGGCCGCCTGTGAGCTCGCCTGAGGTCGGCCGACCTTCGCCGACCCTCGTCTGAGGCCCTTGGCCGCCGGTGGTTGCTCGCCGGTGAGTCTCTCCCTCGGGTTCGGCTTCGCGTTTTGCCTCTGTTTCGTTTCTCTTTTCTCTTCTGTTTCAGAAATCGCATTTGCGATTTTTTTTTTTTTTTTTATTTCATTTTTTTTTTACATTTTATTTTGTTTATTTTATAATTTATTTTTAATAATATTTTATTCATTAAAATATTATTAAAAATACAAAATATCCCAAAATATTCTAAAAAAATTGTATTTTATTCATAAATTAATTTCTCAGTCCAGTTTTACCTTTTCGGTATATTTTTCAATTATTTTCGGGATTATTTTTCGATATGAAAATTTCGATTTATCCCCATAAATTCATATCTTGATCAATTTAACTCGAAATTTAATTATTTCTTCGTTATTGATCAAGATTTCTCACTCTCATATTTTTAATTAAATTTCTTGTCCCGATTAATACCGAATTTTGGTCTTTTGACCATTTTGCCCTTGCACGTATTCGGGAATACCATTTAAGTCCTTTTGCATTTTTAAATGCACTCGAAAATATCGGGTCTTACAATCTCCCCCACTTAAGAAATTTGGTCCTCCAAATTAGAACCAAGTAATATGAGTCCATAACAACTCCGGGTATGTCTATCGCATCATATACTGTCATCCTCAAGTGACTTTCTCCGGAGTATAATTCTACCAATATACTTAACTAAGGAGATCATCTTAACCCTCAACACTTTCTCTTTCCATTTTTAATAACCAACTCGATTTCATACATTACTCTTTCATTGAGCTAAACTGTTGGAGTTCATATCCGATCACATATATCGGATTCGGATATTATTTTCGAAACATCTTAAGATAAAACACATAGTGGATGCCTGTTTATTCAAGTAGTAATGTCAACTTACAGGTCTTATCTCCCACTTGTCCAATCTCTCTCTATCCGAATCTCGTTATGTCCTTAAGACAAGTAACTGTCAACAATAATGATTCACCCTTGGTGAATTCCAATGGTTTTTCGTCTCTAGTCAGCATAGACTTTTTCTATCTGCTCTGAGGTGTTCTTAATATCTCACAAATCCACTGAACATCCTCAGAGGTTAATCTTACAAATTAGGGAACAATTCTCTATCTGTCACCCACTTCTCTTATCCAAGTCAGGGAACAACTCCCTACTGTCATACAATGCCACATATAATCTCATCCCGATACTCAAGTGACAACTGTCATCACTAGCGAATTTGATTAGTAGCAACTGATCATTCCAGGAGCTCATAAAATCAATGGCACACGCTCTCATCACATCCTCCAGAACCTGTACAGTCCTCTCTGACTGACTATCTGTCTGAGGGTGGAAGCTGTGCTAACACGCAATCAGGGTCCCATAGCTTCCAAGAACATATTCCCAGAAGTGGAAAGTGAAGCGGGAATCCCTATCTGATACCATGCTCACTGGAACGCTACACAATGTTTCACAATATTCCACACACATAAATCCGCCTATACACTTAGAGTATCTAGGGATTTTCATAACCAGAAGGTGGGTAACTGAATCAATCTATCAACTATCACCTAGATAGCCTCGAGATTCATTCGGGTCCTCTGTAACCCATCACGAAATCCATGGTAACTTGTTCCCATTTCCGTGTCAATATAGGTAGAGGCTGCAATAACCCTGCAACTTCTTTTACTCTACCTTACTCTGCTGACATACGAGACACTTTTTCGCAATTCTCTACAATATCTCTTTTCATATCTGACCACCAATACCCTTTTCAGAGATTCAAATATATTTATTATTTCTCGGATGCACTGTATATCTCGAAGAGTGAGCTTCTGACAATAACACTATATCATCAACTGTGGTCCTGGGGAGCACTTATACTGTCTCTGAACCTCTGCAAGTTATCATCACTCACTGTGACCTCTGTCACTGTCCCCTTCTGAATCTGACCCATACTATCGACACCAAGCCGATCATCACGCTAAGCCTGGCAAATCCGGTCACACAAATCCGGTTCTAACCTCAGGCTAGCTGTCACAAAACCACCGTCATCATCAGAAGGGATCACATCACTACTGAGGTTCACAACTGCTTTAGCAGCTCTCGCTCCCTGACCATCTTATGTGATACCATCCCGAGGCTCTTTCTGTTTAAAGCATCAGCCTTTACATTAGCCTTTCTTGGGTGGTACAATATTCACAATCATAATCCTTAGAAGCTCTAACCCTCTTGGTTATCTCATCCGACTCTTTCTGTGAAAACAGATACTCGGGGCTTTTACGATCAGTGCATACCCGAAATTTCTTACCATATAAGTGGTGAAGCCATACTTTCAGTGTAATCGCTACGGCTGCCAACTCTAAATCATGGGTCAGATAGTTTCTCTCATGATCCTTGAACTATTTGGATCTATAAACGACTATCTTCCCATTTTACATCAATACACAGCCCAATCCTTATTTGGAGGTATCCATACACACTGAAACCTCTTGAGCTGTTAGTTATAGTAAGAATACTTACGGTGGTCAGTTCATTACTCCAATATAACCAAAACTCACGTAAGCTATTTTCATACTTATCATAACACTCGTATGAAATCTTTTCCCGAATGAGACGTGTCAACTGAGTAGCCCATTTTGAGAAACTCTCAACACCTCGTCTGTAAGACAGTTTTCTGTTGCTACTCATTCTCTTCCCTGGACTTCGAATACATCATAATATCATCATTAAAAACGATAACCCTATCGGTCCAGGTAAGGTTCAAATACCTTAACGTAGTTGAGTTCTACTCAATATTTCAATCACCAATATCCTTGACCTATGTACGCATAAACGTACAATATCATTTCGAAATAGCTTTCGTTCAAGATACTAGCTCACGTCATTTCTTTCCTCTTATATTGACGGCTTTTTTTTTTATAAAATTTTAATTTTTAAACTTTCATGATTAATCAAGTTCTATATTTCTTTATCGTACCAGCAAAGGTACCCAAATTTTAATGTATATATTATGACCGTCGAATTCAATCTATAGATTATGCGTGCGCTTCCAGACGCTGTCAAATCTTCAGGCAGGGAGATATTTTGAAATACCTTTATTAACCCTCAGATTTGACCACATCGACTGGGTGTAGATATATCTACCCCTTATCTTGGTCGCAATCCATATACACTACATATTGCTTAATCCAAATTACTTTGCATATCAATGATATCCTTACCTTGCATATGCCTTTTATTCCAATATATCTTGTATGCAGGATCTATCACATCTCCAAGCTCATCTCCTTTCATATATCTTATAACAAACTCTTTCCTTACTTGTCAAACTTACATTACACCTTTCAGTGATGTTTTCACCCCTATTTTCAACTTACAATCCCTATACCCATGTTCAGTTAGTGAAAATCAACTAACTATCATCCTCTTCATGCTTAAAGGTATAGGCTTCACATTTTTCACTCGCTTATAAGCAACTGAAGGCGGTATGAATAAATGCGTGGCACCAGGATCAATTAAAATAATTATTTCATTATTCTTAACCAGTGTGGTATCTTCCACCACATCCTATGAAACATCAATAGTGTCCTGGTCCAAGGCATACACTCGCCTTCATCCAACATCTGATTTTCGTGATAACTACCACACATCTTACACTGTTCACACTGCTACTCTGTCATACTGTTACGTAGTAGGTCGGGGTCCTCAAATCACAATACCCCTCAATAGTGTTGAAATTAAATACACTGGGGCCTCCAATCATCTTACCCCATGACTCATCAACTCTAAGCTTTTACCAAACTACTTTTTTCCCGTTCTGACATTTTTGTCATCCTCTATTCTCTTTTCTCAATTTCGGCCCTTACTACCTTTCTCAATCTCAGAGGCGTGCAACTCATGATCTTATTTAACACAACTGTAGTCTGCGCACTGCCTCGGCATAGGTAGTGATATCTAACAGGCCAATCGGACTCTAATTGATAATCTGAGTCCTTCCATGAACTTTCAGACATATTGACTCTCACTGTTCATCATGTTCGAGTCACATCTGCCCAGAAATATAAACTGAGTATCATACTCGTCAATCAACATGTTCCTCTAGGTCAGAGTAAATAATGTCATCTGTAATTTCCTTTAAAACAATATCCGGGATATTCTGTCACCGGAATACATATAGAATTTTTTTTTTTTTTTTTTTTTTTTCCATGTCCATTCTGGATGTCTAACTCTTAAGATGGGTCGAGCGAACTTCAATTAATGTTTCGACTCGCCCTCATATATACCCTGAGCAAATAGCTCACAAAATATTCTCCACACTCCGCTCCAACTTCGCGAAGCGTGCCTCAATACTGTCTGATCTCTCTATCAGACTCTATCCGATCTCTCTATCGGACTCTGTGGGGCATGCTCAACATCAGCCTCCACGTTAATCTCATCACGAGTTTCATGTGGCGACTCAGTACAACTCTTGGGCCTACCTCTACGTCCTCGAGTTCGTGTACTCGCCTCTCAACCATAGCGGCTATCAGTCAATGAGTCTATTCTTGCATTTAAAAATCAAATTCTTAGCTGTACTTCCATCTCGATATACACAATTGTATCTAAATAATGCACAGTACATGGGGATGTAAACTTCATTAACCACTAACACCGACTCATATCAGGCCAACTCAAGCTCTGATACCATCATGCTACTGCATTTAAATCATTTCATTAAAATTGCAGTAAAAACTAACCCTTCCGGGTCAATCATCTCATAAAACAATTCATTAAAATTCATTATAAAACTCGGTTATAAAACCACCCTTCTTTCAGGGTCACATTTCATAAAATCATAAAATCGTCAAATCGTCAAATCGGGGGCCTGACCCCTCCTTCGGGTCTACCCTGGTCTAACAGACCACAAGTTATATCATGTGAGACAATCAGGTAATTAACAGTAACATCGAGGACTATGGCCATATCCTAGTGATCCCTGGCAACACGGTACCTAGTGTGCGGGGTATCACACCTGAAACGGGAGGTGGGTCGTCCTACCCGCCAGAACAGCATAACACCAGGATTGCGAGGGCAAGGCTTGCTGCCTCGTGGCTAATGCCACTCCACTCCAACAATCCCCACGGTACAGCGTACTCCGCGTGACATACACGGTACAAAGTACTCCGTGAACCCAAGCTCAGTCAGGGGTGCCTGTAATAGGTCTTATCCACCCATATCATCTCTGTCTCAGAATGCACGTGTGAGCATATCATCTCACTGTGACACACAGTCTACAGGAGGCTCCAACACGGCTATATGCATGTAATATAAATCCCTGTGCGAGCGAAGCTCAAGCACGGCTCCATGCATGTTCATGATATCTGAAAACCTCGTGCGAGCGAAGCTCTAGCACGGTTTCATAAAAATCAGTGAAATCTGCGTACGAGCAGCGCTCCAGTACGACTTAAACTGATTATAATTTCATGTAAATTCCACGTACGAGCAACGCTCTAGTACGGATATGTATATAAATTCAGTGAAAACCTCGTACGAGAAAAACTCCAGTACGACATTCAAATGAATTATGAAAACCATGTAAAACTTTGTGCGAGCAATGCTCCAGCACAAATGAATGCTCAAGTAAATCAAATCTCGTGCGAGTTACACTCCAGCACGGCTTTATGCATAATTAAATCAAATCTCGTGCGAGATTCACTCCAGCACGGCTTTATGCAATATCAAATCAAAACAGGATGCGAGCTAAGCTCCAGCATCTCTCATGCATGTCAAATCATTAAAACTAGTGCGAGCAATCGCTCCAGCACTATTTTATGCATACCACGTTAAAACAAATCAAAACATGTCAAAACATGTCAAAACAGAGTGCGAGCTAGGCTCCAGCAGCTCTCATTTCACAATATTAAAAATCAGTGCGAGCACCATGCTCTAGCACATTTCATGCATATGATGTCACAAGTCGGTGCGAGCAACTGCTCAAGCACATTTATGCACATTCACAAACGCAGATATAGTGCGAACTACGTGTCGGCACTATCTGTTTCCATATAAACTGATAGTTGGCCGTTTTCCAAAGAAATTTCTATTTAAATATTAATAACACCTACGTAGTGTTATTTTGTGAAATTCATCCATTTACTGGCCAATCTATCGCTTTACTTTGATTAAAATCAAGAAAATTCCTTAATCATAAAAATCCTTAAATCATGCATTCCATGCATGTCATGCTTTCACCATCCTTAGGTGAACTTCCCTCAATAGGGGTAAAATAGACATTTCACCTATTTCGATCCTTAAAAAATTATTTAAACCACTTTTAGGATCATTTTACAATAATCGTGTATACATACATAATCAGTGTATACAAAATCTATTAAAATATGCGTAGCTACCTCTAGCTACTCACACAATTCCCTTACCTCATTTATCTGTACAGTCTGACCTTTCCTCTGATGACTCGTCACGCAGTCCGATTTGCTCTGAATCCAATTCAAATCTCCGGCACTGCGGATACATATTCATCAGGTCAATTACAATACAATTAATTGTATTCACAATTTTCTGGGCTTAATTTAAATCATTGGGCCTGTTTTCCCATATTGGGCCCGATTGCACCTTAATGGGCCTTAATCGGCCTTAAGCCCGTTTACCACACTTTATCGAGGCCTATTGGGCTCATTGGACCCATCAATATTTATTTAGCCTCGTTCTAAATTTTCAGATAGCTTATGAATTATTTACGACAATTTATCCTAATTTCTAGAATTTAATTCATTTATACGGAAATTAAATCCGTAATTCATGCGTTAAATATCAATCACGCATAACGATATAAAATTGTCGTAAATAAGGGTCACATACCCGTTATTCCATGATCGTACACAAATCGAGGCTGTCTCGAGCTCTCAGTGGATGCCAATTGTCGAGCTACACAATTAAATATATTTTCGGGTAAACTTTCAGTCGATTATTTATCAAATTAAATATTCTAAAAATTAAATCGGTCAATTTGACCGCTTACCGACTTACCCGAAGCTCGATTGCATCACAGGAATTTTCCCCAATTTTTCTCTCTTTTTCTTTTTCCCTTTTTCTTCCTTTTTTCCCTCTTTTTTTGGCTGAACCGGTCCGGTCCGGTTCAACCCGGTTCGGACCGCCGGTTCAGCTCGGGTCCGGTTCGGTTCAACTTGGCCGGTTCAGTCCGGTTCGGCCGGTTCAGGGAACAATTGGTCGTGCCGGCGCCGTCCGGCCGGTTCTCTGGGCGATTCCGGTGCCGTTCAGCGCGCCATGGCATGGGCTCCCTAAATCGGGCCTCGGCTGGGGTCGAATCGCAGCCATCGCCGGCGAATCGGGGTTCTCTCCCCCGCGGTCTTCTCCTCCGTTTCCGACGTTTTCCGGCCACCTCGCCGCGCGTCTGGCCGCCTGTGAGCTCGCCTGAGGTCGGCCGACCTTCGCCGACCCTCGTCTGAGGCCCTTGGCCGCCGGTGGTTGCTCGCCGGTGAGTCTCTCCCTCGGGTTCGGCTTCGCGTTTTGCCTCTGTTTCGTTTCTCTTTTCTCTTCTGTTTCAGAAATCGCATTTGCGATTTTTTTTTTTTTTTTTTTTTATTTCATTTTTTTTTTACATTTTATTTTGTTTATTTTATAATTTATTTTTAATAATATTTTATTCATTAAAATATTATTAAAAATACAAAATATCCCAAAATATTCTAAAAAAATTGTATTTTATTCATAAATTAATTTCTCAGTCCAGTTTTACCTTTTCGGTATATTTTTCAATTATTTTCGGGATTATTTTTCGATATGAAAATTTCGATTTATCCCCATAAATTCATATCTTGATCAATTTAACTCGAAATTTAATTATTTCTTCGTTATTGATCAAGATTTCTCACTCTCATATTTTTAATTAAATTTCTTGTCCCGATTAATACCGAATTTTGGTCTTTTGACCATTTTGCCCTTGCACGTATTCGGGAATACCATTTAAGTCCTTTTGCATTTTTAAATGCACTCGAAAATATCGGGTCTTACACGCAGTCCGTTATGCTCCCAATCAAATGCCCGGAACTGCGTATTAATATTCCTCAGGTCAGATATTATGCAATTTAATCGTATTTAATCTTTTCTGGGCTTAATTTAAATCGTTGGGCCCATTTACTCCTATTGGGCCTGATTGTACCTTAATGGGCCTTAATCGGCCTTAAGCCCGTTTACCACTTAATTTTCACTTTATCGAGGCCTATTGGGCTCATTGGGCCCACCAATAATTTATCGGGCCTCGTTCTAATTCTTGAATAGCTAAATCGATTATTTACGACAATTTATCTAAATTTCCATAATTCAATTCAATTTATGCGAAAATTAAATCAATATCACGCATAACGAGGTAATTGTCGTAAATAGGGGTCACTTACCCGAGATTCCATGCTAGTCCGTAACTCGAGGCTGTCTCGAGCCCTCGGTGGATGCCAATCGTCGAGCTACACAATTAAATATATTTTCTGGGTAAACTTTCAGTCGATAATTAATTAAATAAAATATTCCAAATTTAAATCGGGTCAATTTGACCGCTTATCGACTTACCCGAAGCTCGATTGCATCACAGGAATTTTTTCCAATTTTTCCTCTTTTTCTTTTTCTCCTTTTTCTCCTTTTTTCCCCTCTTTTTGGCTGAACCGGTTCAGTCCGGTTCGGACCGGTTCAGACCACCGGTTCACCCCTTTTTCGGCCGGTTCTCCACCGGCTTCCATCGCCAATCGCTCCGCTGGGTCGTCCGCATCACGAATCTGGCCTCGGTTTGGGTCAAGCTCGTCGGAACGCCGTCGGTCCGGCTCTTCTCCCTCGGCATCGGAACCCATTTTCTTTCTCTTCGTCGTCGCCGGCGTTTCCCGCCGTTTTGTCGGCTGAGACCGGTGCAGAAATGATCGCCGTCACCTGGGCTTTCTGAATCGGGCCTCGACTGGGGTCGAATCGCCGCCGTTCGCCGTCGATCGAAGCATTCTTCCCGCGGCTGCCACCTCTCGATCCGACGGATTCCGACGGTTTCGTCGGCCAATACCGGTCTCAAAAGGACCGGCTCCTCCTCCTGATCACGCCGGTACCCGCCGTTCGCCCCCAGCTGCCGTGGATCGCCGGTACCGACTCCGTTTTTCCCGCGGTCTTCTCCTCCTCCGTTCGGCTTCCTCCGGCGTCGGTAGGCTGCACCGCCGGTACCATTGAGATCACCGGCCTCCCCTCTTTCTTTTTCTGCCCTTGGCTGGGCCGTTGGCCGCCGGACAGCTCGTCGGGCTTCTTCGGTCAATTGCCTCCGTTTTTCTTCCGTTTCTTTCTCTCTCCCCGACTATTCTCTCTCTTTTTTTTATCATTATTATTTAACAATTTATTTTATTCATTAAAATAAACTAAAAATACCCAAATATCCCTTAAAATTATTATTTTATTCTAATTTAATTAATTTAATTTTTATTTAATTTATTTATTATATTTTAACCCCTTTTTCGGGTATAAGTTCTCCGTATTTTCGGGATATTGTCCCGGGTGACTTTTCGGTATATTTTTTGATTATTTTCGGGATTTTTTTTTTCGAACTAAAAATTTCGATTAATCCCGATTAATTCCCATAAATTAATATCTTGATCAATTTAACCCAAAATAAATTTATTTCACTTTTATTGACCAAGATTTCTTAAATCCATTATTTTTAATTAAATTTCTTTATCGAAATTATACCGGCTTTTGGTCTTTTGACCATTTTGCCCTTACACATATTCGGGATTAATTTAACCCGACTTCCTTTCACGAAAACTCATTCATTTCATATTTTAATTAAATTCGGGTCTTACACTGTTCGACAGGGAGGCTCTCCTACATGGATATGGAAAATTCTTAGTATGAGGTAGGTAAGACCTAGGAATGGCACCCCCAATCATGATATGAGTCTGCGGAGTACGTTGTACCGTGTATATCACATATAGTACGATGTACCGATGGTTATGTGATGAGAAAGTCTGGCGAAGGATAATCCACCTTCGTGCCAGCACGATACCTCACACACTTGGATGCGTGTGGTCTAGGATGATTTATGATGTAGTTGGTCCACATATGCACTTTTGATATAGTGACCTAGTTTTTATTACATATGTGTGATTGTGATTGTCCAAGGTAGACCCGATGGAGGGGTCGAGCCTTGTGGGATTTGGTTTATGAAATGGTAATGATGTTTATGATTGAGAAAATGGTTTGTGATGGGATTATATGTGTTTGAGAAAGAGCTTTATGATGTGATTTAAAAAGGATGTTTCAAGTGAATTTCCCTTTTTATTATGTGATTTGACAATTAAGCATGAGATGACTTGTACATGATGACTTACCGTGTTTTATTATGCCAATTTACATTATTTAAATACATGATATATGTATACGCATATGGCATAGTTTTGTTTTCCTCATGCTCCGAACTATAAATGATTTATGCATTCACTATCAGCATGTAGATAGAGTAGTTATCTACCATGCTTGCATTATTGCCTTACTGAGCGTGTGGTTTGCTCATCCCTCTCCATTTTCCCCCTCCTACAAAGCGTGCGTAGTAGCCCAGTAAGGACTGAGGCATTGTGTTTTTTGACATCCGCTGCTTCCATCGTCGAAAGGTATATACACAGGATTCTTTTTGGTATCTAAACAATGTAATGGCACAGTAATGATTGAGTTGTAATTATGGGGGATATAGATGTCAGTAAACGTGTTCTGTATGAGTAAATGATTTAATTTCAAATATATGACATCGTTTTTTTTAATTGTGGATGAATGGTAAGTGGTGATTATTATTGACTCTCAGCCCAACTGTGTGTGGTGAGTTTGTTCACGACCGAGTAAGGTAACAGTAAAATACGAGAAATTTATAGTGATTTTCGGTTAAAGGGAATGAAAATGGGTCGTGACAGTGTACATTTAACTTATGGACTTTATATCACATATGCTTCACATTACTAGTACATCATCATACTTATGAATTCATTTACATATGTTCAAGGTTAAACCCATACGGGGTCTCACAGTTGGTGTTTTGATTTTCATCAAGGAAGCTAAGATTAAAATGGCATTTTTAAATTTTTTTGAAAGAAGGGAAAAGAAAAATGGAGTCGAGAAAGAAAGAGAAAGTAAAAAGTGGGAAAAAAAAGAAAAAAGAAAAAAGAAAAAAATATTTAAGATTTTTATATTATAATAAAATTACATTTTTGCCTTATTTCATTATCTTCACTCTCTTAAACAATGCGTGGCTTTCATTCCCGTTAAAAGCTCTTTAATTGATCAATCTCGAAAACATTTAGTTCTAATTTGAGTTGAATAAAAGATTATGTCCTTAATTGAAAAATGACCAAAACGTTAGATCCTAAATTGAGCATTTAGCCTATTAATTTTATTATGCTTATGTATTTGGAATATTTCTAAAACTTTTTCATCGATTTAGCTCCAGCCTTAGAAGCTTCCCTCACCTCAGGATGTTCAAGAAGTCTTAATTGACATTTTTAAACTCAATCACTAGATTCATTCAAATATTTTATATCAATCTTATTTATTATAACTTTGGCTCTATACTGATTTCTATATCTTCTAAATTTCATTCTATATTATTCTTACTCACTATTTTATATTAAGAAAATAACAATGAATTATGGTTTATTGAAAATTTTATATTAAGCGTCCATTTAGACTTCAACCCTCCAATACTCTATCTTTTATGCTTTCCTCTTTGCGATTCTTTTCTACTTTTGAGAGAAGTTCTAACGATATTAGTGACGCCATAGGAGTCTAACGTGTTACCAAGATTCCATGAGCTTCAATTTCATTATTCTTATTCTCTTTTTTCTGAAGCAATAATAATATTCGATGGGTGAGCAACTCTTGGCATGCTGATGTGATGACGTCTATCTTCTTAGTTCACATTGGAGCATGCCATTATATACCCCCTTACTAATTTGCTTAAATTGTGAAGGTTCTCCCTTAATTGACTAACTTCATCATTTCTTCCTTCTTCTCTTTCTCTATTTCCATGAACAACAGGAATACTTGAATTTACTTTATCTTATTGTCTTTCTGGATGAGAGGATCTTTAGACCTCTTCGTTGACCCTTTATAATGTGACTCTTGGATTTGTAGTCGCCTCCGTGGTTACTCCATCAAGAATGCGTAGGTGACTACTTAGAGCATGACTGAAGCCTCCTTACTTCATAATCCTTTTTCTTGATGGCATGCAGGGTGTTGCTAAGGTGTTGTAGTCTAAATTGCTATAATTTCTTTTCAAGATGACTTTAGTAAGAATTTACAAAGAAAAACTTCTTGAGATCACCAATTCTTGATGTATAGGGGTGTAAATGAGTACCTTATAAACGAGTACCATGCACTACCTAACTTGATTAAGTAGAATTATGGTATCTAATAATCGGGTTCGAGTAGGATTCAGATAGTAATTTTACTACCGTCATGGGGTCGAGTAGTGATCTTAGAGTATCCTACTACCCGAACTAGAATATAAATAACAATATTGTTCAAATAGTATTTTTTTTACCCTTTTACAATAATGAATTTTGAAGACGTAGGAATCTCGATCTTCACATACACGTGTTACCAAGAATTTTGCTAGAAAAAAGAAGAGATCAAAGAGACACTTGAATCTGTCTTTACGCTCACACTTCGATACTTAAATCAAAAGAGAATTTGATAGAGTCTAAATAAGAAAACAGAGATCACTTGAGTTTGAAAGATATATGTAAACTATTTATAGAGGTTAATTAACTGATAATTACCTTTTTGATCGCAAATATATGACAATGATTCAAAGAGTGCTTGTGGATCCCATTCGGTTGAATTCATACTATAAGTATCATCATAAAAATGGCCCTAAGCACGTAACTCGGTTCCACATGAGATTGTGTATGTGGCGAGACTCTCTCACCCCTAGGTCTATTGCATAACTTGCAAAAGGGTCTTTCGCAAGGGTGGCGACAACCTCTATTGCATGGTGGGCTCTCTCACTAGAGGTTAGAGACCTTGGCATATTGCAGAAAAGTTTCTTGCATGAGGCAAGAGACTTTGTCGCTTGCCATGTGGCATGTTTGTTTGTTACCACATGGCCTTTAAGAATGTTTCTGAGAAAGTCTCTCGTACAAGGTGAGAGACTCTGCACCTGCCACATGGCACGTTCGTATGCTGCCATGTGGCCTTTGTGGAGGTCTACGAGAGAGTCACTTAGACAAGGTGAGAGACTTTGTTGCTTGCCACGTGGCATGCCCGAAGGCTGCCATGTGGCCTTTATAGGGTAATAGTGCCACTTAGCACTCCCTTGAGTTGCCAAGTGGCTCTTACGATTGGCCAATCTTGTTAATCGTAGAGTATTTGTTTTCCATCGAGCTTTATCCACTTTTGAGTCAATGGCACTAGTATGACCCATATCAATTTTTATATACATATTTATTTATAAATTATTTATTATTAATATAATACTTAATTAAATTAATTTATTAAGTATTTTAATTATGATTTTTAACATTAATTTATTTTTATAAGTTAATTTAAATTTATTAATTTATTTTTCTTAATGATATGCATTAAAATTTGTTTTGAATTTAAAATTGAAAGTCAAATTTTGACTTAATAAATGAGTATTTAGTGGGTTAAGGTAGTTAATGAGTAGTTTTTATATTATATGGGTAGTGTTTGGGTAATAAAAATCAAAATATTTGAGTAATTACTCGAGTTTGGATATTGTAAAATATAATCGGATTCGGGTTTGGTATCCAAAATTAGTAGGCACCTTACCCATTGCTATTCCTAGTTGAGGGTGTAAATAATGCTGGTATAATGTAAAGAATATAAAGATTTACGTGGTTCGGTATGAATGTCTAAGTCTACAGAAGGTAGCTGAGAATGCTACTATATAAACAATGTGAACTGAATTGCTAGAGAAAGGAAGTGGAGAAGATAGGTTAGTATTTGGTTTAGTTTAATTAACCATGGCTAGTTTATCTTTAAGGTAAATCTCATCTAGTTCCTTAAAGTTTGATTCTAATCCAATTTTAAATTATTAATTTAAAAAATGGACTCTCCGTCCTAAATTTTTCTATTTCGCGAGATAAGTTAATCCTTACCTTAATCAATTGTTAAGTTAATAGTTAAAAATTTAATGTTGAGACCATTTTACTACTCAATTTAAAATGTTTTAAATACACAAATCAATTAATAATGAATAACAAAATACTAAAAACTTCTAGCCTTTGAAAAATTAATTTTTAATTAATTAATTAATTAATTATTTACTTATTATTTATTTTTATTATTATTTTTATTTATTAAGTACTGTATTAAGTAGTATATTATTATTGATTTTATAATCTATTTTAAATTGTTAACTATCCATCAATTATCTTAAAAATGGTTAAAGAACATAATAGGCTGGGAATCGGATATACATGGTAGTGATGTGACTAGTTGTAGTAGTTGTTGATGTGGGACCATCTTTTTCCTCCTAGAAAAAATAGTAATCATTCAACATGGTTTAATTGACCTTGTTTATGAAAAAAAAAAAAACCCTTTTTTATAAAAAAAAAATTTCAAAATACCTTGAGCTCAAAAAACCTCTGCAAATTACAGTTTTTAAACATAATCAATGCATGAAACTTTTATGTCTCCCACTAATAAATACTTTAATTGAATTTCCTCATTAAATTTATAACCATTTTAAACTGAATTCCTATTTAAGGAAATTCCAGGAACTTCCGCTCACCCAAACCATCATTAATGCGACACATTTAATATGGGATTGTGAAAATTACTTTCATGTTCTTAAATTCAGATTTGTATCAAATTTCATCAATGATTTTATGTCGTCTTATATATCTATAATCTATCTAAAAATCAAATAAATTAATTAAAATGAACTAAATTTCCAAAGATTCAATTCATACATAGTAACGTGTTTTACAGTTGTTACAAATAAGTGATTATCTCATAAAAATCAACCGCCAAAATCTAAAAAGAAAAGAGAAAAAAAGGGTAACCTCTTATTCTTGCTCCTCCCAACTTTTCCTAATTTTGAAAATTTTACCCTTCACAGGGGTATTTTGGTCATTTACCCATCCGAGCACCAAAATTTTTATTTTAAATCTAAACCCTTCAGATAATTTTAAGGAATTTAAATGAGGTCAAAATTGCGTAAAGTTACCTCTAGCAATCCGTAAATTTTCCTTATCTGGAATCACGCGCGAGCTTATCCTGTGTCGACCGTACCAGGCCTCTCAGTCCAATTCGCTCCAAACCAAGTCTACGGAGATGCATATAACCACGTATTTGGGTCAGTTCTAATATACTTATTAGTATTTCACTCTTACTAATCGAATCTAAAGCACTGGGCCCGTTTTACTTTATTGGGCCATATTGCACCATAATGGGCCTCGACCCCTTTTTTTAGCCCGTTTTCACTTATTAAATCTCTTCTTCGGGTCTATTAGGCCCATTTAGCTTACCAATACTCATCGGGTTTCATTCCAAAACTCATTGGATAGCCAGTATACTATTTACGATAATTATTTTAAAATTTCGAATACAATTCATTTTATGCAGAATTAATATGTAAAATCCATAAAATAATCTTAACTCTGCATAAGGACTTAAATTGTCGTAATTAAAGTGTACTTACCCAATACTATGCGGGGTATGAAAATTGGAGCTCAATCGGCTCTCGTTCGGGCTCTATCGTAGAACTGCATAATTAGATTAATCCGGGTTATTTTCCTTTAAATATAATATTAAATTAATTTTCAAAATTCACTCGTAGGTCAATCTCAACCATCGGTCAACTTACCCGAATCTCGAGACGTCCCCGACAAAATTTCTTTCCTTTTCCCCTTTCTTTCTTTTTCTTTTTTTCCCTTTTTTTCCTTGGCTGAACCGATCCGGTCCGATTCAGCACAAAACCTTTCTCAGTGAACTGACCGACCGGTTCAATCTCTTTTTCGTCGTTCTGGCATCGTCTGATCGTTTTCGAGAGCGCCACTGCCGCCGTTCGGCTCGTCTCGGGCAAGAGAACACTCGGCTACCCTTAGATCTGGTCAAATCGCGGTTGATCGTCGGAATCGCCTTCTCTCTCTCTCGGCTTCAACTTGTCGATCCCGCTGTTTTCGACGTCGTCGGTGCTCATCGTCGGTGCCTATGGGTTTGCGCGGTCATTTTCTCTCTTCGCTGCCCTCGCCTGGCCGCTTGGTTGTCGGATGGTCGTCGTTGATGGAGAACCGATTTTTCGATTGCTTCGTCGTCTATGTTTGTCTTCCTCTTTTCTCAAATTCGTGAATTTTCAGATTTCCTCTTTTTTTTATAATTTATTTTATTATTATTTTAATCAATTAAAATATAATAAAAATCTCAAAATATCTCCAAAAATTCATATTTTATTCATTTAATCAATAAATGAATTTATTTGTCTTATTTTGTCTTTTCGGTATATTTTTTCAATATTTTCGGGATAATTTTCCTAGGTGAAAATTTCGATTAATTTCAATAATTCATATCTTGATTAAATTGGACTCGAAATTAAATATTTTCCCCATTGTTGATTAAGATTTCTCAATTCCATATTTTTTTAATGAAATTTTCTTATCGAATTTATATCAAATTTTGGTCTTTTGACCGTTTTACCTTTCTACACGTTCGAGACCAATTTAGGTCGACTTTCCTTCTTGGACCTACTATAATTTCTCATTTAAAATTCGTATCTCTGTCCAGACAATTGAAATCTCATAAATTTAATTGAAATTCCTTAACTGTCCGTTTTCGAATTTTACGTATGTTTGACTACTTCATTCATATTTATATGATCAAAATCATCCGTCTTATGATTCCATTAACATATAACAATTTTCATACAATGTGTGAATCATAAGGAAATACGATTAAAATTGGGTCTTACATAATCTCCCCCACTTAAGAAATTTGGTTTCCCAAATTAGAACCAAGTTAGTTTGTAAACCACTCCGGATATTTCACACATATCATACTCTTACTCTCCAGCTCCTATTTAAATTCCTCTGAAGCATAATATTGTCAAAGGACTTTAATTAAGGAGATCATCTTAAACCTCAACACCTTCTCCTTCATGTTTAATTCCCGAATCTCATTATACCTTTAGAAAGAGAAACTTCCAAACACACTGATTCACACTCGATGAATCTTCACGATCCCCATCTCTTGTTAGTATAGCTTTTCTATCTGTTCTGAGGTGTTCTCATTCTCTCACAATCAGCTGAACATCCTCAGAGGCTTATTATACTAGATCGAGAGCAATTTTCTATCTGTCACCCACTTCTTTCTATCCATTCGGAAAAGCAACTCTTACGGCCAAACAATGCTTCACACAATGCCATATCGATACTCGAATGATAACTATCACTGTGGGCAATTTAGCTAATAACATGTTGGCTCTACCGAGAGGGGAGGTGAATCAGTTTTCTAATGTTAATGGCAAATTTAAACTAATTTGAATCTAATTAACAAATAATGAATAAACAATATAATGTAATAGAATAAATTGAAGGAAGATAAGGGAGAGATATCAAACACAGTAGTTTATAGAGGTTCAGTCAATCTCTTGCCTACGTCCTCTCTTCTTGACCTCCTTGTCAAGAGCTTTCTTTCACTCTATCACCGAATGTTACACTCCCTTTTTCAAGTTAAGGAATAACCTCTCTACCCTTTTTACACAAAGATATATTCACCCTTTTTACAAAGTTTTTCTCACTGAGGAACACTCCTCTTCTCTCTTAAAATAAGGATGAATACAAGATCAAGCTTTTTATGTGGGTATGATAAATATAGCTTTTGCACAAAGGCTTATAAAACAATATCAATAAATGAGGATTGAAGACAAATGGAATGTAGAAAATAAATTCTTGAGAATGTACAGAATGTGTAGCAATGGTGTGTCTCATCCCAGTGTCTTCAATGCTTGATTTTATACTGAAGGATTGGTAGTTGGAGCATTTAATGTTGTTTTTCCCGTTGAGATTTTAGCAGAAAAAGCCGTTGGGAACCTTCAGTAGAATGCCAGATCGATCTCCAATCTTGACCAGATCGATCTCTTAGTTGTAAATTCTGCAATGTCAAAGCAAATTGAAGTAAGAAGATCGATCTCATATATGTAGAGATCGATCTTACAATTTAAAAATGTTAGAGTAGATCGATCTGTCGAACAAGCAGATCGATCTTCCAATCTCTCTGTTTGAGGCAAGATCGATCTACAGATCGATCTACCAAGTATTCTCATAGTGAGGAATCGATCTCTAATCAATCCAGATCGATCTCCTTAGCTCTCTGACTTTGAGGAGATCAATCTCTTCCTATACCAAATCGATCTCATAAACTCTCTGTTTGAGTACAGATCGATCTACTGCCTTTACCTTTTGTTTTAGAGGAGATCGATCTCTTTCTAGACCAGATCGATCTCATCAACATCCTATATTAGACATATCGATCTTATAACCCTTATAGATCGATCTCTGCTTCCTCAATACCTTGTACAAGTTCAATCCTTAGGCAGATCGATCTCATATCCTCATGAGATCGATCTCTCATCCTTAAAGACTTAGTTTCTGGTACTGATAACCTCTAAACATGTTTTTAAATCATTTCTATATTATTGAATTAACTTATTTTGTCATTTCAAAATATATTAACTCAACAATCTCCCCCTTTTTGATATGACAAAACTTTATTCAATAAACATGTTTAGTTACCCTTTTTCATAATGCACAACTTATGTTTTGTTTACACAAAGCTCCCCCTTTTTGTAAACTCCCTTTTTTTGTAATCTCCCCCTTAATTTACTCATTCTTTTTAAATCATTTAAAACATGTTTTCTTATCCTTCTCCCCCTTTTTGTCATATCATTGTCAACGGACAATTAAACCTTCAAAACATAACGCAATTCAAAAGAAAGAGTTCACATTTCAAAGGAATTTTCATGTCATTTCACAAATGGAGCATTCAAGCAAATGAAGTTCTCAAATAACAACCAGTATTCATAGAACATAGCCAAAATAGTCCTCACAAGTAAATCCTAAGGTGGAGGAGGGAAGCACTCCATGAGTTCCTCGACTCGAGTGCGAGTAACCTGTAGCTCATCGAACATGGCCTGCTGTGTGGCATGAAGGTTTGCAAACCCTTCATCCATCTTTCGGTTAAACTCCATGATCATCGTCACAACCGATGCCATTCCATCGGGTGATGGTGCAGGTGCAGTGGGCTGAGCAGTCGAGGAAGATGGACCCTCAGTAGGTGCAGCAGGTGTAGCAGTGGCCTCAGCTGATGGGTCTTCGTCCATGGCTGCCTCAGACTGCTGGTCTTGCTTCTTCTTCTAATCCCCTCGAAAATCCTTATAATACCTCATGTGGTGAAGTGTGCCAATGTTTAAGATGCTCTTTGGGGAGGGCACTTCACCAGTTTCATAGCTACAATCGATCCCGAGTCGTTGTAGGAGGTACGCCAGTGGTTGTGAAAAGACTATCGTGGAAGCCTGGCCGCGTACGATCTTCAACCAATTTTCATAAATGAAGTAGACCAGATTGGGTTTTTGACTTGTGGAGTGGATGTGATGGAGCCAGAATCGATCTAACCTCCTAACTGTGGAGTGACGGGTACCAAATGGCTGGAGATTCCACGAGATGATAAGGTGGAGTAACCTTGGATGCATCGGTAGGTCACTCGCCTTATCCCCGAGAAGGTCAAATTCTAAGGGGACTTCGTCCTCTTCATTGGTTAACCCCTCATCTTTTATTTTGAAGACTTGGACCAGGATTGACGTGTCTATAGGGATGGATTTAGACATTACATACGTCTTAAGACCTAGGATTTTGCATTCATCATCAGGGTCGTAGATGAGTTCAACGTTAGAAAAGAAGGCCTTAACGATGTTTGGAGGTACAGGTGTATTGATTTTAAGAAATGGAAGCCAACCAAATTCTTCCAGTTTGGATAGATACGAAAAATCAATGCAGTTTAAAAAAGAGAAATTAATGGTTCGCTAATGTTTAATTGGCATGATCGAGAAATACTCTTCATATCGTTTCCTTTTGGCAAGTATTTGAAAACACCTATTAAAGGTAGTGACAGAAGAGGGTGGAGCTATTTGGGAAGATGACCCTTGATCAGCATTTGGTCTAGGGGGTTTTTGGCCAACTCTCTTAAGTCGTGGCATTTCTCTAGACACACTTAAGCACTAGTTCTCTAAAACCTAACCAATGGAACAGTGCTAGAATTACCCTAGTGAAGAATTTAGCACAAAACTAAGAATTTTTTGAGAAAAATTCAGTAATGTTGGTTACTAGAACACTAAACGATGAAGAGATTTGACAAAAACCTTATCGAGATCGATCTGGGAGGGAGAATCGACGGAAGAGGCGCAACAGGGGTTAGGCATTTGAAGATTTGGGATTTTTGAAATTTGGCAATTTTGAGCAGTTTTTATAGTCCAGGACATAGGAGATCGATTTGTCGCTGCGACAGATCGATCTGTCATTTTCAGAGACTTGAAGAGATCGATCTGCTGAAACAAAGGATTGATCTTCAAAACACAGAAGCTCAAGGAGATCGATCTACCAAATGCATAGATCGATCTGCTGTATTACAGAGGCTTAAGGAGATCGATCTTATAGTTGAGAAGATCGATCTGCCTAGCTTAACCTTTTTGCTTTAGGCCCATTTGAAGTGTGGAGATCGATCTATAGTGATTGAAGATCGATCTCTCATACTTTTTGCCCAGAAAAATCATTAAAAAACTCATTTAAAATCAATTTGAAATCAAGAATTTGAAGCAGATAAATCTTAAGGGACATTCATGAGTCCTAATTCACCTCTAAGAACACAAAACCTATCTCTATCAAGAGGTTTGGTAAATATATCAGCTATTTGATGTAAAGTGTCAATGTACTCTAGAATTATATCTCCCTTTTGAACATGGTCTCTAAGAAAATGTTGCCTAATCTCAATATGCTTAGTTCTAGAATGCTGAATAGGATTTTTAGATAGATTGAAGGCATTGGTATTATCACATTTGATTGAGACTTGCTTCATGTCAAAACCATAGTCTTTCATTTATTGTTTAATCCATAGCACTTGAGCACTACAACTACCTGCTACTATATATTCTGCTTCAGTTGTGGACTGAGCTACACTATTCTTTTTCTTAGAGAACCATGAGATTAGTCTATTCCCTAAGAATTGACATGTCCCTGAAGTGCTCTTCCTATCTATTTTACATCCCCCAAAATCTGCATCAGAAAATGCATGAAGAGCAAAAGTTGAGTCCTTGGGGTACCAAAGTCCTAGAGAGGGAGTGTCTTTAAGATATCTAAAGATCCTTTTAGTGGCTAATAAATGTGAATCCTTAGGAGAGGATTGAAATCTAGCACAAAGACATACACTAAATAGAATATCTGGTCTACTTGCAGTAAGGTAAAGTAATGAACCAATCATAGACCTATAGAGTTTAGTGTCTACACACTTACCACTTTCATCTTTATCAAGCTTGATGTTGGTGCCCATTGGAGTTGCTTGAGGTTTGCAATTGTCCATTCCAAATCGTTTGAGCAATTCCTTAGTATATTTTGCTTGATTGATGAAGGTTCCATCTTCTGTTTGCTTTACTTGAAGTCCAAGAAGAAGGTGAGCTCTCCCATCATGCTCATTTCAAATTCACCTTGCATGATCTTAGCAAACTCTTGGCATAAAGATTCATTAGTTGATCCAAAAATAATATCATCTACATAAACTTGAACAACTAGTAAATCTTTATTTTTATTTTTGATAAACAAGGTAGTATCTACTTTTCCTCTTGAAAATCCTTTTTCTATTAAGAACTTTGACAATCTTTCATACCATGCTCTAGGAGCTTGTTTCAAACCATAGAGTGCCTTAGATAGTTTGAAGACATGATTAGAAAATTCATGACTTTCAAAACCGGGAGGTTGCTCTACATAAACTTCTTCATTAATGAAGCCATTTAAAAATGCACTCTTTACATCCATTTGATATAACTTGAAGTTTTTATAACATGCAAAGTCAAGTAGCATTCTTATTGCTTCTAATCTAGCTACCGATGTATAAGTTTCATCATAGTCTATTCCTTCTTCTTGTCTATAGCCTTGAACAACTAGCCTTCTTTGTTTCTTATGATCACACTATTTTCATCCATCTTGTTCTTGAATATCCATTTAGTTCCAATTATAGAGTGATCGTTAGGTCTAGGAACTAATTTCCACACTTTGCTTCTCTCAAATTGATTTAATTCTTCTTGCATGGCTAAAAACCAATTATTGTCATCTAAGGCTTCATTTACATTTCTAGGTTCAATTTGAGATACAAAGGCTATATATTGACACACATTCCTTAGATATGATCTAGTTCTAACTCCAAGAGTTGGATCTCCTACTATTTCACAATCTTTTACATATCCTAATTCTCTTGGTGCTCTAGACTCTCTTTCTAATATTTCCATTTCTTCTTCATCTTCTTTATTTACGTCAAGTTTTTCTAATATATCACTTTCTATGGTTGAGATTTCTTTCAAGTTTTCATCAAATATTTCAATATCCTCATCATTGGTTGAATCTTTAGATAAATCATTTGACTCATCAAATATTACATGAATTGATTCTTCAACCATCAATGTTCTTTTGTTATATACTCTATATGCCTTTGAATTCAAAGAATATCCTAGAAAGATTCCCTCATCACTCTTGGCATCAAATTTTCCTAAATTGTCTTTTCTATTATTTAAGACAAAGTATTTACAACCAAAGGGGTGAAAATAGCTAATGTTAGGCTTCTTACCCTTGTAAAGTTCATAAGGGGTTTTCTTTAAAATTCGTCTAATCATAGCTCTATTAATGATATAGCAAGATGTATTTATAGCTTCAGCCCAAAAATATTTAGGTAAATTATTTTCAGACAACATGGTTCTAGCCATTTCTTCTAATGTTCTATTTCTTCTTTCAACTACCCCATTTTGTTGTAGTGTCCTAGGGGCTGAAAAATTATGACTAATTCCTTTATCATTGCAATATTCATCAAATCCAATATTTTTAAACTCCTTGCCATGATCACTTCTAATACTAGTTATAGTGTAACCTTTTTTCATTTTGAGTCACTTTTGTATAAGTAATGAATTTTTCTAAAGCTTCATTTTTCATTCTCAAAAAGAACACCCAAGTGAACCTAATGTAATCATCAACAATTACAAACCCAAAATGTTTCCCACCTAGGCTTGTTGTTTTAGTTGGTCCAAATAGATCTAGATTAAGTAATTGAAGAGGCCTAGTGGTTGAAACACTATGTTTAGGCTTAAATGTTGTTCTTTTATGTTTTCCTTTAACACAAGCTTCACATATTTTGTCATAGTCAAAGGATAACTTAGGCAATCCTATAACTAGGTCTTTTCTAGCTAACTTAGATAACACATGCATGCTAGCATGACCTAGTCTTCTATGCCACAACCAAGGTTATTTCTCCTTGTCTACCATTAGGCATATGTTTTCATTTTTAAGTTCATTTAGGTAGACGATGTATATATTACCTTGCCTATAACCTAGGAAAAGAACTTTATTAGACTTAGGATTTATAACATAACATTTCAAGCAATCAAAAACTACTTTGTAACCTTTGTCACAAAGTTGACTAATAATTAGTAAGTTATGTTTTAGACCCCTAACAAGCAATCCTTTTTCTAATGAAAAGTAGTCATTACCTATTGAACCACTTCCTTCAACTTGGCCTTTGGAGTTGTCCCCAAATGTGACTTCTCCACCAACTTTCGATTTAAATGAGTTGAAGTGGCTTCTATCACCGGTCATGTGCCTTGAGCATCCACTATCCAAGTACCAAGCTTCCTTTGTTTTAGCTTTGTGACAATGCTCAATCACCTTCAATCAAAATTCAAACTCATGTCTTAGGTACCCAAATTCTCTTGGGTCCTTTGAGGTTAGTGAATGCTATTCTTGATCCTTTTGGGATCCATTTTACTAAAGCATTAATATCTTTTGAATTAATTATTTCTTTTGGAACCCAAATCCTTTTAACTATTTTTCCTCTAAGATAAGTCATCTTCATATTGCAGTTATGTGATGCATGTCCCTTCTTATTACAATGTGAACAAATAGTTGAGGGTTTATGCATGTTCTTTCTAGCTATGAAACTTTTGAGATGAGTCTCTCTACTTTTTCCATCATATCCTAATCCATTTTTATCAAAGAAGACCCTTTGAGTTTCTAGCATGTTGTCTAACTTTTGTTGACCCATATAAAATCTATTAAAAGAATTATGTAAGTTACTATTTTTTTAATTTAGGTCACAAATTTCAAGATTCGTAATTTCAAGTTTCTTTTCACATTCTAACTTATCCTCTAGCATTAACTCATTTTCTTTCTTCAATTTAGATATTAATTTTTTGTACTTCATACTCATACTTTCATATTCCAATGCAAGATCATCAAAGGCATCTTGCAATTCATTAAAAGAATATTCAATGAGGTTTGAAGTTACCTTTTCATCCTCAATAGCCATGAAGCATAGGTTGGCATTATCCTCATTCGAGTCATCATCGGAGCTATCACTGTCACTCCATGTAGCCATCATTGCTTTCTTTTTGTGGAACCTATCATTGGATCTTTTATGAAGAGGACAGTTAAATTTAATATGTCCAGGTTTTTTACATTCATAGCATACAATGGTATCCTTTCTACCTAACTCTTCTTAATCTTTCTTGTGGTTTCTCCTACCACTACTACTTGCTCTCATTCTCATGAATTTGTTAAATCTTTTGGCAAACATTGCCATCTCAAGATCTTCTTCACTACCACTCTCATTTTTATTCTCCTCTTAAGTAGTAGATTTCAGAGCTACTCCCACTTTCTTAGGTGGCTCTTCATTTCTTCTTAACTTCATTTCATAAGTGAGTAGTGATTCTATTAATTCATCTAGTGACAATGTGTGAGGGTCTTTAGATTCCTCAATTGCAGTCACTTTAGCTTCCCATGATTTTGGTAGGCTATTTAATATTTTCTTGACCATTTCTATATTAGAGTAGATTTTTCATAAGGATTTTAGCCCATTAATTACATCAGTGAATCTAGTGAACATATCACTAATTGATTCTCATTCTTTCATTCTAAATAGCTCATAGTCATGTGTGAGCATTCCTACCTTAGTCTCCTTTACTTGGGTTGTACCTTCATGAGTTATTGTCAATTTGTCTCAAATTTGTTTGGCATTGTCACAACCGGAGACTCTATTGTATTCATTTGGCCCTAAAGCACAAAAAAGGGTGTGCATGGCCTTAGCATTTAGCTGAGCACATTTAATATCATTTGTATCCCACTCATCTTCTTCTTTAGGGATATCTCTACCCTCTATTCTTTTAGTAGGGATTTGAGGTCCTTTGGTTATAATCCTCCATACCTCATAATCATTTGCTTGAATGAAGAGCATCATCCTAGTTTTCCAATAAGCATAATGTTCACCATTGAACATAGGAGGCCTAACTGTAGAATGCCCCTCTCCTACTAGATTGGTTACTACATTGTTGTAAGCCATTAAATCGTTTCTAATTCTTAGGAAGTTATTCCTCTAGAATCAAAGAGTCCTAGCTCTGATACCAATTGTTGGCTCTACCGAGAGGGGGTGTGAATCAGTTTTCTAATGTTAATGGCAAATTTAAACTAATTTGAATCTAATTAACAAATAATGAATAAACAATATAATGTAATGGAATAAATTGAAGGAAGATAAGGGAGAGATATCAAACACAGTAGTAGTTTATAGAGGTTCGACCAATCTCTTGCCTACGTCCTCTCTTCTTGACCTCCTTGTCAAGAGCTTTCTTTCACTCTATCACCGAATGTTACACTCCCTTTTTCAGGTTAAGGAATAACCTCTCTACCCTTTTTACACAAAGATATATTCACCCTTTTTACAAAGTTTTTCTCACTAAGGAACACTCCTCTTCGCTCTTAAAATAAGGATGAATACAAGATCAAGCTTTTTATGTGGGTAGGATAAATATAGCTTTTGCACAAAGGCTTATACAACAATATCAATAAATGAGGATTGAAGACAAATGGAATGTAGGAAATAAATTCTTGAGAATGTACAGAATGTGCAGCAATGGTGTGTCTCATCCCAATGTCTTCAATGCTTGATTTTATACTGAAGGATTGGTAGTTGGAGCATTTAATGCTGTTTTTCCCGTTGATATTTTAATAGAAAGAGCCATTGGGAACCTCTAGTAGAATGCCAGATCGATCTCTAATCTTGACTAGATCGATCTCTTAGTTGTAAATCCTGCAATGTCAAAGCAAATTGATGCAAGAAGATCGATCTCATATATGTAGAGATCGATCTTACAATTTGAAAATGTTAGAGCAGATCGATCTGTCGAACAAGCAGATCGATCTTTCAATCTATCTGTTTGAGGCAAGATCGATCTACCAAGTATTCTCGTAGTGAGGAGATCGATCTCTAATCAATCCAGATCGATCTCCTTAACTCTCTGACTTTGAGGAGATCGATCTCTTCCTATACCAGATCGATCTCATGAACTCTCTGTTTGAGTACAGATCGATCTATAGATCGATCTACTGCCTTTACCCTTTGTTTTAGAGGAGATCGATCTCTTTCTAGACCAGATCGATCTTATAACCCTTATAGATCGATCTCTGCTTCCTCAATACCTTGCACAAGTTCAATCCTTTAGCAGATCGATCTCATATCCTTATGAGATCGATCTCTCATACTGGAAAACCGAGGAGATCAATCTCTCATCTCACCAGATCGATCTCTCATCCTTAAAGACTTAGTTTCTGGTACTGATAACCTTTAAACATGTTTTTAAATAATTTCTATATTATTGAATTAACTTGTTTTGTCATTTCAAAATATATTAACTCAACATAACAAATGATCATTCCAGGAGCTTCTAACATCAATTGCACACGTTCTCATCATATCCTCTAGAACCCGTACAGTCCTCTCTGACTGACCATTTGTCTGAGGACGAAACGCTATGCTCACACTCAACTGGGTTCCCATGGCTTCCTGAAACATGTTCCCAGAAGTGGGAACTGAAGCGAGAATCCCTATATGATACAATACCCCCTGGAATGCTACCTATTGTTCCACAATCTTCTTACTTATATAAATCTGCTCACGCACTAAAAGTATCTATGGCTTTCATAACCAGAAAGTGTGTAGACTTAATCAATCTATCGACCATCACTCAAATAGCCTCGTGATTCCTACAGTCCTCTGTAACCTGTCACAAAATTCATGGTAACCTGCTCCACTTCCATGTTAGAATCGGTAGAGGCTACAATAATCCTGCAGACTTCTAGTGCTCTACCTTAATCTACTGACATACGAGACACTTTGCCACAACTCTCCGATATCTCTCCCATGCCTGACCACCAATACCCTTTTTCGAAAATTTTGATATATTTTATTGCTCAGCGAATGCTCTATATATCCCAAATAGTGAGCTTCTGTCATTAACAATCTCAACAACTGTGGTCTTTGGGAGCCATTATTCTACCTCCAAACCTCAGTAAGTCATCATCACTCACTATGAACTCTGTCACGGTACCCATCTGAATCTGACTAACACTATCGACACCCTACCGATCATTACGCTAAACCTATCAAATCCAGTCAACCAAGTCCGGTTCTAACATCAGGCTAGCTGTCACATAATCACTGTTATCATCAGAAGGGATCACATCACTACTGAGGCTCACAAATTGCTTTACAGCTCACGCTCCCTGACCATTACCATCCCTAGGCTTTTTCTGCTCAAAGCATCAGCCACTATATTAGCCATTTTCTGGGTGGTACAATATCTCACAATCATAATCCTTTAGAAGCTCAAACCCTATATAATGTTTCATATTCATTTCTTTTTATGAAAACAGATACTTGGGACTTTTATGATCAATGCATACCTGAAATTTTTCACCTTAAAAGTAGTGGCGCCATACCCTCAGTGCATTACTACAGCTACCAACTTTAAATCATGGGCCAGATAGTCCTTTCATAGTCCTTAACTGTCTGGATCCATATGTCACTATCATCTTATTTTCCTTCAATACACAACCCAATCTTGGTTTCAAGACATCATATACCCTGAGAAACCTCTTAATTTGTTGGGTATGGTGAGAATAAATGCGGTGGTCAGTTCATACTTTAATACACCAAAACTCCTATCATGTCTATCATCCTATTCAAATACAACTTTTTCTAAGTTAAACGTGTCAACAAAGTAGTCCATTTCGAGAACTCTCAACAAATCATCTGTAAAAAAACAATTTTCAATTGTTGCTTATGATTTTCCCTGGACTTTAAATACACCCAAAATATCATCAATAAGGATGATAACAAATCAGTCTAGGTAAAGTTTAAATACCTCATTCATCAATTCCCTAACGAGTACAAAAAATTGTCTTGGGCACATTCACATTCCAAATTCTCAACGGATAAAACCCAGACTTCCAATCGATCTAAAACAAATTTGCGCTCTTCGCAGCTAACCCAATGGATCATCAATAGTAGAACGAAATACTTATTCTTACGCTGATCCTGTTCGATTCGATAAATCAAGTCTAGTTTTCAACTCCTAGGCTCACTACCACAGAACAAATGTCAGTATGAGAAAACAACCTCATCGTAGTTGAGTTTCACTAAATACCTCAATCACCCATATCCTCGACCTATGTACGCATAAACGTATAATGTCATTTCGAAATCGTTTCTGTTCAAGATACTAACCCGCGTCATTTCCTTTTTCTTATATTAACGACTTTTATAAAATTTTAAATTTTTAAACCTTCATGATTAATCGAATTCTATATTTCTTTATCGTACAAGTAAAAGTACCCTAATTTTAAACGTATATATTACGACTGTCGATTTCAATTTATAAGTTATGTGTACTTCTAGACGTTGTTAAGTCTTCAGGCGGGGAGGTATTTTGAAATACCTTTATTAACCCTCAGACTTGACTATATGGACTAGTTGTAGATATATCCCCCCTTATCCTTGGTCGCAATTTATATTCACTACATATCGTTTAATCCAAATTACTTCACATATTAGAGATATTCTTACCTTGCATACGCCTCTTATTCCAATATATCTTGTATTCAGGATCTATCACATCTCAAAGCTTATCTCATTTCGTATATCAACTATAACAAAACTCTTTCATTACTTGTTAAAACTTACTGTACACTTTTCTAGGGTGAAACATCGCTATCTTAGAATAGAAATTTCAACAACATAGTTGCAGCCAATCAATTTATTCCCCATATTACATCAAAACACTCATATTTCATAGAATGAGATTGGTCTGCATGTTCTTTTCCCCCATTTTCAACTTACAATCTCTACCGACATATTCAATTAGCAGACTGTCCTTTATTGGGGTGCTAACTATCAACATTTCACCTAATGATATAGGCTTCACATATTTCACTAACTTATATGCAAATGACAATGATATGAATAAATGTGTAGTACCAGGATCAATTAAAATAATTGCTTCAATATTAACAATCAAGATGGTACCTTACACCACATGAAATGAAGCATCAATAGTGTCTTGGTCCAAGACATACACTCGCCCTCATTCAGCCACCTATTTTCGTGGTAACTACCAAACATTCAACACTTCCCATTAGCAGGTCGGGGTCCTCCAATAACAATATTCGTGTAAGCGCTGTGTTGAGTTAATGTATTTTGAAATGACAAAACATGTTAAAACAATAATGTTAAGATGGTATACAAACATGTTTAGAAGATATCAGGACCAGAACTTAGAGTTCTGCTGATGAGAGATCGATCTGGGGTATGAGAGATCGATCTCCTGGGATTATACTTGATGAGAGATCGATCTCATGATGGAAGAGATCGATCTGGCAAGCCTTAAAACGGTGTAAAGGGTTTAAGGTAAAAAGAGATCGATCTGCAAGGGTTAAGAGATCGATCTGCTCTAAGTCAGAGAACTTAGGAGATCGATCTGATAAGGAAGAGATCGATCTGCTCAAAGTCAGTGAGCTTTAGAGATCGATCTGGTGTATTGAGAGATCGATCTTGCCTCAAACAGAGAGGATAGGAGATCGATCTGCCTATTCGACAGATCGATCTGCCTCTGCCTATTTAAACTAACAGATCGATCTGGTAATGTATAAGATCGATCTCCCTGTGTATTTGTGCTTTGTCATTGCAGGATTTAAAACTAGGAGATCGATCTGGCCAAGATAGGAGATCGATCTGTCTGACCACTGGAGGTTCCCAACGGCTATTTTCTTCAAATCTCAACGGGAAAAACTGCATTTAATGCCCCAACTACCCAACCTTCAGTATATAACCAAGCATTGAAGACAAAGCAAAGAGAGAGACTATCACTGAATATTCCAAACATTCTCAAGCTTTAATTCTTTCATTCATTGTATCTCTATTGCTCATTTTATTGAGATTAATTGTACAAGCTTATGTACTACAAGCTTTGTTAGTCCTACCCACTAAAAAGCCTTATTCTGTATTCATCCACACCTTAAAAGAAAAGAGGATTGTTCCTCAGTGAGTGTTATTGTAAAAGGGTGAATACATTTTCTGTATTGCTAAGGGTAGAGAGGTTATTCCTTAACCTGTAAAAGGAACTTTGTAAACTCTGTTGAAAGAGAGAAAGAAACCACTTGACAAGAAGGTCAAGGAGAGAGGACGTAGGCAAGAGTTGGCCGAACCTCTATAAGTCGCTGTGTTTGTTTTTCTTTCCCTCTCTTTGCATTAAATTGTTATATTGCACTGTTTTATTCATTATCACTTGTGTTTAAATTGTGATTGTTTTAAAATCTCCCATAATTGTTAGAAAACCGATTCACCCCCCCTCTCGGTAGAGCCAACAATTGGTATCAGAGCTAGGACTCTCTAATCACATAGGAACAACTTCCTAAGAGTAGAAACGATCAAATGGCTCATAACAATGTAGCAACTAATTTGATAGGAGAGGGGCACTCCATTGTTAGACCTCCCATGTTCAATGGTGAACATTATTCTTATTGGAGGACTAGGATGATGCTATTTATTCAAGCAAACGATTATGAAGTATGGAGAATTATAGTTAAGGGACCTCAAATCCCTACGAAGAAAATAGAGGGAAGAGATATTCCCAAAGAAGAAGATGAATGGGACTCTAATGACATTAAATGTGCACAACTAAATGCTAAAGCTATGCACACATTATTTTGTGCTTTAGGTCCTAATGAATATAATAGAGTATCCGGGTGTGATAATGCCAAGCAAATATGGGATAAATTGGCAATAACTCATGAGGGTACAACCCAAGTGAAGGAGACAAAAGTAGGTATGCTCACACATGATTATGAGCTCTTTAGGATGAAGGAAGAAGAATCCATTAGTGATATGTTCACTAGGTTTACCGATATAATCAATGGATTAAAATCTTTAGGAAAAATATATTCTAATATTGAAATGGTAAAGAAGATTTTAAATAGCTTACCTAAGTCATGGGAAGCTAAAGTGACAGCAATAGAGGAATCTAAGGATCCACACACATTATCCTTAGATGAATTAATAGGTTCCTTGCTAACTTATGAGATGAAGCTTAAAAGAAATGAAGAGCCACCCAAGAAAGTGGGTGTTGCTCTAAAATCCACTACTGAAAAAGAAATTAAAAATGGGAGTGACAGTGATTGCTCCGATGATGAATCAAATGAAGACATTGCCAACCTATGCTTCATGGCAATTGATGAGGATGAGAAGGTAACATCTAATATCAATGAATACTCTTTTGACGAACTGCAAGATGCATTTGATGATTTAGCATTAGAGTATGAATCTATGAGCATGAAGTATAAAAAGTTAATATCTAAATTAAAAAGGGAAAATGAGATAATGTTACAAGATAATTTGGAATGTGAGAAGAAACTAGAGATTGCAAATCTAGAAATTTCTGACCTTAAGGAGAAAAATAGGAATTTACATAACTCCTTTAATAGGTTTCACATGGGGCAACAAAAGCTAGATAGCATGTTAGAAACCCAAAGAGCATTTTTTGACAAAAATGGCTTAGGGTATAATGCACAAAGTAGGGAGACCCATCTTAAGAGTTTCATTGCTAGGAAGAGCATGAATAAACCTGAAATTACTTGTTCATATTGTAATAAGAAGGGACATAAGTCACATTATTGCAATATAAAGATAAGGAATCTTAAAAGAAAAATTGTAAAAAGAATATGGATTCCAAAAGAGGTAATTCATTCCAAGGACTGCAATGCATTAGCAAAATGGATCCCAATGGGATCAAGAATTGCATTTACTAACCTTCAAGGACCCAAGAGAATTTGGGTACCTAAGACTTGAGTGTGTTTATTTTTGTTTGTTGTAGGTGATTGAGCATAGCCACAAAGCTAAAACAAAAGAAGCTTGGTACTTAGATAGTGGATGCTCAAGGCACATGACGGGTGATAAAAGCCATTTCAATTCCTTCAAATCGAAAATTGGTGGAGAAGTCACTTTTGGGGACAACTCCAAAGGCCAAGTGGAAGGGAGTGGCTCAATAGGTAATGATCATTTCTCCTTAGAAAAAGTATTACTTGTTAGGGGTCTAAAGCATAACTTGCTAAGCATTAGTCAACTTTGTGACAAAGGTTACAAAGTAATTTTTGATTGCATGAAATGTAATGTTATAGATCCTAAGTCAAATAAAATTCTTCTTCTAGGTCATAGGCAAGGTAACATATATATAGTCTACCTTAATGAACTCAAAAATGAAAACATATGCTTAATGGTAGATAATAAAAAGGAATCTTGGTTATGGCATAGAAGACTAGGCCATGCAAGCATGAGTGTGCTATCTAAGTTAGCTAGAAAGGATCTAGTTGTAGGCTTACCCAAAATACCCTTTGAGCATGAAGAAATATGTGAAGCTTGTGTTAAAGGAAAACACAAGAGGACAACCTTTAAGCCTAAGAATAGTGTATCCACCTCTAGGCCTCTTCAATTACTACATTTAGACTTATTTGGACCCACTAGAACCACTAGCCTAGGTGGAAAACACTATGGATTTGTAATAGTTGATGATTACACTAGGTACACTTGGGTGTTCTTTTTGAGAGTAAAGAATGAAGCCTTAGAGAAATTCATAACTTACTCAAAGGTGACTCAAAATGAAAAAGGATATACAATAACAAGCATTAGAAGTGATCATGGCAAAGAATTCGAAAATATAGGATTTGATGAGTATTGCAATGATCAAGGAATTAGTCATAACTTTTCAGCCCCTAGGACACCACAACAAAATGGTGTAGTTGAGAGAAGAAATAGAACTTTGGAAGAGATGGCTAGGACCATGTTATGTGAAAATAACTTGCCAAAGTACTTTTGGGCTGAAGCAATAAACACATCATGTTATATAATCAATAGAGCTATGATAAGACCCATGCTAAAGAAAACTCCTTATGAGCTCTACAAAGGTAAGAAGCCTAACATTAGTTACTTCCATCCTTTTGGCTGCAAATGCTTTGTTCTAAATAATGGAAAAGATAATTTAGGAAAATTTGATGCCAAAAGTGATGAGGGAATATTTCTAGGATATTCATTGAATTCAAAGGCTTATAGAATTTATAACAAAAGAACATTAATGGTTGAAGAATCTATTCATGTTGTATTTGATGAATCAAATAATATATCTAAAGATTCAACCAACAATGATGAAAATGTTGAGATATTTGATGAAGGCTTAGAAGATGACTTTCTAGAAAAGCTTGATTTGAATAAAGAAGATGAAGAAGAAATAGAAGTTTTAGAAAGAGAACCTAGAGCACCAAGAGAGTTAGGATATGTAAAAGATTGTGAAATAGTAGGAGATCCAACTCTTGGAGTTAGAACTAGGTCATCCTTAAGGAATATGTGCCAATATATAGCCTTTGTATCTCAAATAGAGCCTAGGAATGTCAATGAAGCCTTAGAGGATAATAATTGGTTCCTAGCAATGCAAGAAGAGTTAAATCAATTTGAGAGAAGCAAAGTATGGAAACTAGTTCCAAGGCCTAGTGATCACTCTATAATTGGAACTAAATGGATATTCAAGAACAAAATGGATGAAAATAGTGTGATCATAAGGAATAAGGCTAGGCTAGTTGCTCAAGGCTATAGACAAGAGGAAGGCATAGACTATGATGAAACATATGCACCGGTAGCTAGATTAGAGGCAATAAGAATGTTACTTGCCTTTGCATGTTATAAAGATTTCAAGTTATATCAAATGGATGTAAAGAGTGCATTCTTAAATGGTTTCATTAATGAAGAAGTCTATGTAGAGCAACCTCCCGGATTTGAAAATCATGAATTTCCTGAACATGTTTTCAAATTGTCTAAGGCACTTTATGGGTTAAAACAAGCTCCTAGAGCTTGGTATGAAAGGTTGTCAAAGTTCTTAATAGAAAAAGGATTCTCAAGAGGAAAGGTAGACACCACATTATTCATCAAAAATAAAAATAAGGACTTACTAGTTGTACAAGTATATGTAGATGATATTATTTTTGGTTCAACTAATGAGTCTTTATGTCAAGAGTTTGCTAAGATCATGCAAGGGGAATTTGAGATGAGCATGATGGGAGAACTCACATTCTTCTTGGGACTTCAAGTGAAGCAAACAAAGGATGGAACATTCATCAATCAAGCAAAGTACACCAAGGACTTGCTCAAGAGATTTGGGATGGACAATTGCAAACCTCAAACCACTCCAATGGGCACCAACATCAAGCTTGACAAAGATGAAAGTGGTAAGTGTGTAGACACTAAACTCTATAGGTCTATGATTGGCTCTTTGCTTTATTTAACTGCTAGTAGACCAGATATATTATTTAGTGTGTGCCTTTGTGCTAGATCTCAATCCTCTCCTAGGGAATCACATCTATTGGCAACTAAGAGAATTTTTAGATACCTCAAAGATACTCCCTCACTAGGACTTTGGTATCCCAAAGACTCCACTTTTGCCCTTCATGCATTTTCAGATGCTGATTTTGGAGGCTGCAAAATAGATAGGAAAAGTACTTCAGGTACTTGCCAATTCTTAGGAAATAGGTTAATTTCTTGGTTCTCCAAGAAGCAGAACAGTGTTGCTCAGTCCACAACTGAAGCTGAGTATATAGCAGCTGGTAGTTGTAGTGCTCAAGTGTTGTGGATTAAACAACAAATGAGAGATTATGGCATTGACATGAAACAAGTGTCTATTAAATGTGATAATACCAGTGCCATTAATCTGTCTAAGAATCCTATACAGCACTCCAGAACCAAGCACATAGAAATTAGACATCACTTCCTTAGAGATCATGTACAAAAAGGGGATATAATCTTAGAGTATATTGATACTACACATCAAATAGCTGATATATTCACCAAACCCCTTGATAGAGATAAGTTCTGTATCCTTAGAGGTGAATTAGGACTCATGAGTATGCCTTAGGACTTTCATGTTGTAAAAATCTTGATTTCAAGTTGATTTTTAAAGAGTTTTTGCAAAAATTTTCTGGCAAAGAGGATGAGAGATCGATCTCCTTGTGATATAGATCGATCTCCATGCTTCTATCAAGCCTAAATTATCAAGGTTAAGCTAAGCAGATCGATCTTCTAACCATAAGATCGATCTCCTTTCGTCTCTGTTTAGAGGCAGATCGATCTGTCCACACGACAGATCGATCTCATCAAGCTTCCGCATTCTACAGATCGATCTGTGCATGTACCAGATCGATCTCCTTAAGCCTCTGTTTGGGACCAGATCGATCTGTCCCTACGATAGATCGATCTCTCTTCGCTTCTGGGAGTACCAAATCGATCTGTCGCCTCGACAGATCGATCTCCTATGCCTTGGAGTATAAATACCCGCGAAAAATCCCCAAATCTCCCAAAACCTAAAATTCAAATTCTCCAATTCCCTCGCATCCTCTTCTTCAATTCCTCCTCAGATCGATCCTCGTACAGTCTTCCTTGCGTCTCGGTGTCAAAATTTCGGTATAGTAACCTACATTTCTCACTAATTTCTCAAAAATTTTCTCTGATTTGTGTTGTTATTCATTCTAGGGCAACTTAGGTACTGTTTCATTGCTTCTCTCTTTGTTGAATTCATTTAGCAAATCTTTAAGGTCTAAGATAATGCCTAGGAAGTCAGTAGCAAACAAACCCCCTAGAACCACAGGAGAGGCAGGTTCCTCATCCCAACCCACTTCCATCGCTTCTTTCAATAGGTGTTTTAGAACACCAGCCAAAAGAAAGCGGTATGAGGAATTTTTCTCAACCATGCCAATCAAGCATTGGCGCACCATTGATTTTTCCTTCCTCAATCACATAGACTTTCCATACCTCACAAAATTTGAGGAATTTGGTTGGGCGAAATTTTTGAAAATAAACACTCCCGTACCTCAAAATCTCGTTCGTGCATTCTTTTCCAATGCCGAACTCAATTACGATCCCATTGATTCCTGTCAAATACTTGGTTTCACAACGTTTGTCATGGGACGCTCAATTGCCGTAACCCCTGAAATTTTAGCCCAAGCCTTCGACATACGTGACGAAGGTTTGACAAACGAAGATGAAGAGGTTCCCTTAGAGTTTGATATTCCCGGGGAAAAGGCAAGTGAACTTCCGATGCATCCCCGACTACTCCATCTCATCATCTCGTGGAACCTTCGTCCGTTTGGTACTCGACATTCAACTATTCGGAGGCTAGATAGGTTTTGGATTCATCATATCCATACCACCAGTCAAAAACCCAATCTAGTTCACTTCATCTTCCAAGACTGGTTAAAAATAGTCCGAGGACAAGCGACAACGATAGTGTTCCCTCAACCGTTGGCATACTTTCTTCAACGCCTCAAGATAGACAGCAGTTGCGAAACCGGAGAACTGCCCTCTCCCAAGAGCGTCCTCAACATCGGGACCCTCCATCACATGGGATACTACAAAGATATCCGAGGCAATTGGACGAAAAAGAGGGAACAGCAACCTGCTGAGGCTGAGGATGACCACACTGCTGAACCAGCACCTGCAGCACCCGCTCCAGAACCGTCGTCCTCCACGGCTGCGCCAACTGCACAAACATCGTCTCCTGCTGACTTGGCGCTGATCGTGAAGATGATAAGCGACCTCAGTCAGAGGATCGATGAAGGACATACCACTCAGCAGCGTATGATTGCCGAATTGACTCAACGAGTGGATAGGATTCAAGACACTCAAAAGGCGATGTTCGATAGATTTCAAGACACTCAAGAGGCAATGTTCGATGAACTCCAAGTGACGCGCACGCATGTTGAGGAGCTTTTGGATCGTGATCCTCCCTCACATTAGGCATTAGGTGCTTAGATTTAGTGTAGTTGCAACATTGTTAAGCTACTTAATGTTCTTTGTGAAAAATTTGCTTGAATGAAATGTTGATTGACTTGTGTTAATGAAATATCATTCTTGTGTTAATGCAAAATATTATTTTGAAATGATGAGTATTCCATTCTTGTCTTATTGATATGACAAAAAGGGGGAGAAGTCACATAAGAAACAAACATCCATGTTGTTATGTTTGTGTTCATAGCTTACAAGAATGATTTAATTGAGGGGGAGTTAAGACATGTGTAAGGATGATAGGATGATTTAATTGAGGGGGAGTTAAGAGCTAGAGCTGACTAAGGGGGAGTTAAGATTTAACTAAGGATGAGTTAAATCTTTAACAAAGTCAAAAGCTCACAAAAAGGGGGAATTTTGAAAATTCACTAAACATGTTTATTGGATGAGTTTTGTCATATCAAAAAGGGGGAGATTGTTGAGTTAATGTATTTTGAAATGACAAAACATGTTAAAACAATAATGTTAAGATGGTATACAAACATGTTTAGAAGATATCAGGACCAGAACTTAGAGTTCTGCTGATGAGAGATCGATCTGGGGTATGAGAGATCGATCTCCTGGGATTATACTTGATGAGAGATCGATCTCATGATGGAAGAGATCGATCTGGCAAGCCTTAAAACGGTGTAAAGGGTTTAAGGTAAAAAGAGATCGATCTGCAAGGGTTAAGAGATCGATCTGCTCTAAGTCAGAGAACTTAGGAGATCGATCTGATAAGGAAGAGATCGATCTGCTCAAAGTCAGTGAGCTTTAGAGATCGATCTGGTGTATTGAGAGATCGATCTTGCCTCAAACAGAGAGGATAGGAGATCGATCTGCCTATTCGACAGATCGATCTGCCTCTGCCTATTTAAACTAACAGATCGATCTGGTAATGTATAAGATCGATCTCCCTGTGTATTTGTGCTTTGTCATTGCAGGATTTAAAACTAGGAGATCGATCTGGCCAAGATAGGAGATCAATCTGTCTGACCACTGGAGGTTCCCAACGGCTATTTTCTTCAAATCTCAACGGGAAAAACTGCATTTAATGCCCCAACTACCCAACCTTCAGTATATAACCAAGCATTGAAGACAAAGCAAAGAGAGAGACTATCACTGAATATTCCAAACATTCTCAAGCTTTAATTCTTTCATTCATTGTATCTCTATTGCTCATTTTATTGAGATTAATTGTACAAGCTTATGTACTACAAGCTTTGTTAGTCCTACCCACTAAAAAGCCTTATTCTGTATTCATCCACACCTTAAAAGAAAAGAGGATTGTTCCTCAGTGAGTGTTATTGTAAAAGGGTGAATACATTTTCTGTATTGCTAAGGGTAGAGAGGTTATTCCTTAACCTGTAAAAGGAACTTTGTAAACTCTGTTGAAAGAGAGAAAGAAACCACTTGACAAGAAGGTCAAGGAGAGAGGACGTAGGCAAGAGTTGGCCGAACCTCTATAAGTCGCTGTGTTTGTTTTTCTTTCCCTCTCTTTGCATTAAATTGTTATATTGCACTGTTTTATTCATTATCACTTGTGTTTAAATTGTGATTGTTTTAAAATCTCCCATAATTGTTAGAAAACCGATTCACCCCCCCTCTCGGTAGAGCCAACACGCTGAAATTGGATACACTGGGGCTTACCAATCATCTTACCCCATAACTCACTAACTTTAAATTTCCTACCAAACCACCTCTTTCCCGCATTGACATCTCTGTTATCCACTATTTCTTTTTTGTCTCTATTTCGGCCCTTATTGCCTTTCTCAAACTCAGAGGCATGCAATTCCTAATCTTATTCACGCACTGTGATCTGCGCACTGCCTCGTCGTAGGCAGTGATATCTAACGGGGCTAATCAGACTCTGATAGACGGTTTGAGTCTTTCCATGACTTTCGGACCTTTCGATTCTCACTGTTCATAATGTTGGATTATACCTGCCCAGGAATGTAAATTGAGATTCATACTCGTCGATTGACCTGTTCCTCTGGGTCAGTGTAAGGAACTCTATCCTTAAATTCCTCTGAATAATGTTTGAAATATACTATCTCTGTGCATCCAGAATTATCTCTCATATCAGTCCTAGATGTCTAACTCTTAATATGGGTCGAGCGAATTTTTACCAATGCTCCGCCTCGCCTTCTAACATAAACGTATTTAAAAGTCACTTTCTCGGTCGACATACACCGAAAGAATCCATACAACTTCGCTATCTCATTCACCCAGTCCTCAGTAACTATTAGTTTCTTTACTTCGTTAAATACCGGAAGGGTGTGGGAATCTCTATAGTCTGAGGCATCTGTTCAAGCTTTACCCTACCTATCCTCAACTACCTGCATAGACTGAGTAAATAATTCCAAAATATTTTCTACACTCCATTCCATCCTCGTGAAGCGTGTCTCAATACTGTCTGGTTTCTTTATAGGACCATGTGGAGTATGCTTAACATCAGTCTCCACCTCAACCTCCTCATTAGTCTCATGAGTTGACTCAGCATGACTAGCGGGCTCAGGCCTATCTCTACGGCCTCCGCCTCGTGTTCTACCCCCTCTACCGCGATTGGTGTTCGGCATAATGCCCAAATCCTGCATTCTCAACCATTTCTTAGTTAAAAGTCATTTCAATATACACGATTGTATCTAACCAAGCATAGTAACACAGGGATGTAATTTCTTAATTACTGATACTGACACACATCATACCAATTTTGCTCTGATACCACCATTTGTCACGATCCAAAAATCATATTAAATTTTTCATTTTTCTTTCATACTTACATGTCCTCTGATCGTGACCACACTCCACTAACGATTGGGTTGTGCGTCAATGCCAGTCCCACTATTCATTCACCATATAACTTAATTCCTTATTAAAGGAAAGGTAAACTCATGAGTTTTTCACAAATTCTTTCTCATTCATTTACAATTGTTTACAGTGGCTATACATCCTTGAAAGTTACTTACAAACATGTTACTGTGCTATTCTTATTTAGATACAATATGTACAACTGTATATACTTTAAGTGATGGGCAGCAGCGGATATCAGGAATGCAGTACTCAGTCGTCTCAAAGTCTACTAAAAGAAATCTGTGTAGGAAAATGAAAGGGGTGAGCACATCAAGCTCAGTAAGGCAATCCTACGAACAAGTAGGTAACCATACAACCTACATGAATGTGGTGCCATGCATAAACCACCATTTCTCCACATAATTTTAAAACAGATGCTAAAATTCATGATGTCATGTAAAACAAGTTCACATATGGATTTGAAAGAGCATGGAAAACTCAACATGCAAATCCATTTAAATCATTTCATTTTCGTTAAAGTTTCACAACACAGCTAGGACTCAACCCCTCCCTCGGGTGTTCCTGACTCACACAAAACCATGAAATCAAATGCTTTTCAAAGCAATAGTAACATGCGATATAATGAATATCATGTAAAACCAGTTTACATCACACATGGGTTTAAATAGCATGGAAATAACGTCATGCAAGTTTTAGTTTAAATTCCAGTTTCATTCTCATCAAAATCACATCTTAGTCCGGATCCAACCCTTCCCTCGGGTGATCCAGACTCACACAAAAGTCTACAAAACATGTTTCTCAAAACATCAATTTATAACATGCGAGACTAGGCAATATATATATCTCAGGCAAATAACTAGGACTATGGCCATATCCTCAAGATCCCACTGCTACACGGATCCTGTGTGGGGTCTCAACACTATTGGGAACCGCCCCGGGAGGTGGGCCAGTTCATCCCATCAGTCCTGCCCGATCACTCGCATCCAAAGATGCCACTCGCATCTGAAGATGCCACATAATCAATCCCAGCACGGTACATCGTACTCCATGCTACTTGCATGGTACAACGTACTCCGTGGACCTACATCTCATATCAATAATCGTGTCTGTCTCAAAACGCACGTGCAAGCATATTTAATCGACGTGACACACAGTCTACCCGACGCTCCAAGCACGACTCATCGCATGTCTCATAAAATTAGTGTGAGCGATGCTTCAGCACTCTCATAAAATCAAGGAAAATCTCGTGCGAGCAAAGCTCCAGCACGCGTTTCATAAAATCTTATAAGATCTAGTGCGAGCTAAGCGCCAACACTCTGTTAAAATCATGTAAAACTAATAGGACCTATGCTGCAGCATTGTGTCATAAAAATCAAGTGAAAATCTGGTGCGAGTTAAACTCCAACACCCTATCACGAAAATCATATGAAAATCTAGTGCGAGTTAGACTCCAGCACTAATGCATGCATCACACAAATCAAAACGCGAGAAATCTAAGCTCTAGCACGTCTCATTTTTTTCATAAAATCCCGTAGACGGCTCTGTTATCTCAAAATGATTTTCAAAAGAAATCACATTGTTGAAAATATGCAATGCTGTGGATTTTTATTTAAAAGTTAGCCAGCCTACCCATGCACGTGTCAAAACACCTAAAAAATAAGCAGGAACCTCTTGTTCTTCCTCCTCCCAACTTTTCCTAATTTTGAAAATTTCACCCTTCATAGGGGTATTTTGGTATTTCGCCCATCCGAGCACCAAAATTCTTATTTTAAATCTAGACCCTTCAGATAATTTTACAGAATGTAAATGAGGTCAAAATTGCATAAAGTTACCTCTAGCAGTCCATAAAATTTCTTTACCTGGAATCACGCGCGAGCTTATCCTGTCTCGACCGTACCAGGTCTCTCAGTCCAATTCGCTCCAAACCAAGTCTACGGAGCTGCATATAACCACGTATTTGGGTCAGTTCTAATATACTTATCAGTATTTCACTCTTACTGATCGAATCTAAAGCACTAGGCCTATTTTACTTTATTGAGCTATATTACACCATAATGGGCCTCGACTTTTTTTTAGCCCGTTTTCACTTATTAAATCTCTTCTTCGGGTCTACTGGGCTCATTTGGCTTACCAATACTCATCGGACTTCGTTCCAAAATTCATTGGATAGCCCGTATACTATTTACGATAATTATTTTAAAATTTCGAATACAAATAATTTTATGCAGAATTAATCCGTAAAATAATCTTAACTCTACATTAAAGACTTAAACTATCGTAATTAAAGTGTACTTACCCACTACTATGCGGGGTACAAAAATTGGAGCTTAATCGGTTCTCGTTCGGGCTCTGTCGTAGAACTGCATAATTAGATTAATTCGAGTTATTTTCCATTAAATAGAATATTAAATTAATTTTTGAAATTTACCCGTAGGTCAATCTCGACCATCGATCAACTTATCCGAATCTCGAGACGTCCCCGACAAGATTTCTTTCCTTTTCCCCTTTCTTTCTTTTTCTTTTCTTTTCCCTTTTTTCCTTGGCTGAACTGGTCTGGTTCGGTTCAGCACAAAACCTTTCTAACTGAACCGACCGACCAGTTCAGTCTCCTTTTCGTCGTTCCAGAGTCGTCCGGCAGTTTCCTGGCTCGCCGCTGCAGCCGTTCGGCTCGTCTCGGGCAAGAGAACACTCGGCTACCCTTAGATCGGGTCGAATCGTCGGTGGATCGTCGGAATCGCCTTCTCTCCTGTCACGACCCTCAACTTACCAAAATACGTACAAATTTTTCGCATTTTCATGCATTATTTATTATTCGTCCTTCCTCGATCGTGAACAGCTATTCTCCTCAATAGTTGGGCTGTGTATCAGTGTCTATCTCATTCCACCATACCAATTTTTATTACATATTATTTATAAGTAAGCACTTGTATAAATAAATCAGAGTTGTTGTTTACATGTGTTTACATACCTTTACATCCCCAATAGTTACATATAAAATGCTACTATGATATAGAAAGTTTAGATACAAAATCTCATCAGTGTGTATACCTTACGCGATAGGATGCAGTGGATACCAAAAGGGAATGCCTCCAGTTGCCTCAATCTATACTCAAATCTCTATAGAGAGGGGGAAAATAAGGGGGTGAGCAAACCACACGCTTAGTAAGGCAATCATACGAACAAGTAGATACTACACTATCTACGTGATCGTGATGCCATGCTCAAAGCATACTTTTCATCATTTTCTAAAAAATATGAGTTCATGCTTGTGTTAATGGTATGTAAAGCATTCATGCTATTAAAATCCAGTGCACAATTCAATTCAAAGCATGGAATATCCATCATACATATTTCACAAATAGGACGTGGAAAACACACACTTTAAAACCATTAACAAACCGCCATCTCAAAACAATCCAACACATTGTCAGGACTCAGCCCCTCCCTCGGACTGTCCTGACCCACAAATCATTTCAAACATGGATATATTCAAAAGCAATAGACATGTGAGATAGGTAATACAATAAGGGAAATATCCTATAGGACTATGGCCATATCATGTGATACCGACTACACGGATCAGGTGTGCGGGGTATCACCACTATCTGCTTCCACATGGGAGGTGGGTCAAATCCAACCCCCCGTCCATAGCAGATCTCGTCCGAAGACGACATAATACAATCTCAACACGGTACAACGTACTCCGTGGACCTATATCAATACATCATATCACGCCACATCTCAAAAAAAGCACGTGTGAGCCTATTTAATCGATACGACTTCTTGTCTACCCGAAGCTCCTAACACGGCTATCAACATGTCAAAATATCACAAATGCACGTGCGAGCCTATTTAATCGGTGCGACACCCAGTCTACCTGAAGCTCTAAGCACGACAACAAATAAGGTGGGCGTATAATGCAAGCTATGCTCCAACACCATGCCAAAACCAGTATAAAATCCATGTAAAAACTAGTGCGAGCTAAGCTCCAGCACTCATGCGTATAAAACACATCAAATCTCGTGCGAGACACACTTTAGCACGCTTTCATTCTCTTGAAAACCATGTAGGTGGCTCAATTCTTTGCAAAGTATGGTTAACAAACCAAAACATATAATTTCTTTTGCAATTCATTTCAAATGTTAGCTAACCTACCAATCACTTGCTAAAAAGCAATAAAACATGATTTTCCAAAGCATTATGCCTTTGTTTTCTTACACATTTCTCAAAAACCCAAGTCTTTGCCCTTTAATCACCCAATATCATTTCCTAGTATCACATGTACTCTAGCAAAACATTTAAGCACCTAAATTGTGCACAGATATCTCTAAGAGTCCACAGAATTCTCTTACCTCAATTTACTTGAGTGCGACTCTTTGTTCCTCTTAGCTTCTTGCGCTCTTAGCTCACCTTGCTCCGGTGTATCCTCAGGAGCTGCGATTCATTCATCCAAATTACTTGAGTTAATGTTGTTAACTCACATTTTGACCTCATTAGTCAATATACTTCATTTATGCATTTTGCCAATGTCTTGATCCACATTTTACCCCTTTTTTAGTAAATCTCACAATTTATTCACTAACAACATCTTAAAATCATACTCATAACACTATTATCACCTCAAGATATCCCATTCATCATCTAATCCTGTACATTTTCCTTTCTCACACTAACCCATTTCTAGGTTATAATCATTCCAATGCATTTTAGACAGTTTCTAACATTACTAAGCACCCTAGTCAACCTCAAACATCAATAGCTTAACAATGTACTTGAGTTAGTGCTTTAGAAACTCACCTCTTTGGATTTCCTCTTTGCTCCAAATAGAAATGCCCATTGTTCCTTAAATCCAACAAATAGGAAAAACGCCTCTAAGCTAAGTGGTTCTTCTCTTTGATGTGAACAACTTTACGTCTGATACCCTTCCCTAAAATCTTCTTGAAAAATAGCCGAATTTAGAGAGTAAAATCTAGGTTTTTGGGTTGGAAGATGAAAAAAGTTGGTTGTTCCCAAAATCTGCAGATCCAACTGCTCCTATTTATAATTCAGCTTGATGAGATTGATCTGCCTTGGGTGGAGATCGATCTGGTACTCATAAAATCCCTCTTTTTTCACAGCATTTGAAGGCAGGAGATTGGTCTGTCGAAGACTGGAGATCGATCTGTCTCAGGTAGTAGCGTTAAGGAGATCGATCTGGCTTGGGATGAGATCGATCTTGTTTTAACCCAAGAGCTAAGGAAATCGATCTGTTCCATTAAGGATTGATCTGCATTTTACAGAATGTTTAGGAGATCGATCTGGCTCCATTGGAGATCGATCTGTCATGTTCTATAGCTCAAAATAAGAGCATTTTTTGCTCTTCCAGATCGATCTCTCATCCTATGAGATCGATCTGTCATTCATATTTTCATATTTTCTGCAGTTTTTCTGCAGCAACACATACCAAACTTCTTACATTTTGTTGCCATGGTCATTTTCTCATTCGATCATCTTTGAGACTTGAAAATGGCATCCATTCCTACTTTATACCTATTAAAACTTGTGTGCAATCTTTGTATATCCAAAGGTACATGATATAGACCAAATGGAAGTGCATAACTTATAAAATCTTCCATCCATTTTACCACACTACTCATTTTTCATTCTACTCCCATTCTTCACATGTTTAAGTCCATTTATTCATATTCATACATAATGCAACTTGTACGTACAATCACAACTCTTATTACAAGTGTGTACATTAAACTTATGGACTTACATCACATATACTTCACATTACAAGTATATCACCATACTTATGATTTCATTTACATATAAATACAAGGTTTAACCTATACGGGGTCTCACATCTCGCTCGCGGCTTCAACTCGTCGATCTCGCTGTTTCCAGCGCCGTCGGTGCGTGTCGTCGGTGCCGATAGGTTCGCGCGGTCGTTCTCTCTCTTCGCCTGCCCCTCGCCTGGCCGCTTGGTTGTCGGATGGTCGTCGGTGATGGAGAACCGATTTTTCGATTGCTTCGTCGTCTCTGTTTGTCTTCCTCTTTTCGCAAATTCACGAATCTTCATATTTCCTCTTTTTTTATATATAATTTATTTTATTATTATTTTAATCAATTAAAATATAATAAAAATCTCAAAATATCTCCAAAAATTCATATTTTATTCATTTAATCAATAAAATGAATTTATCTCTCTTATTTTGTCTTTTCGGTATATTTTTTCAATATTTTCGGGATAATGTTTCGATGTGAAAATTTCGATTAATTCCAATAATTCATATCTTGATTAAATTGGACTCGAAATTAAATATTTTCCTCGTTATTGATCAAGATTTCTTAATTTCATATTTTTTAATGAAATTTTCTTATTAAATTTATACCGGATTTTAATCTTTTGATCGTTTTACCCTTCCACACGTTCGGGACCAATTTAGGCCGACTTTCCTTCTTAGACCCACTATAATTTCTTATTTAAAATTCATATCTCTGTCCGGACAATTCAAATCTCATAAATTTAATTTGAAATTCCTTAACTGTCCGTTTTCAGATTTTACGTACGTTCGACTACTTCATTCATATTTATATGATTAAAATCATCCGTCTTATGATTCCATTAACATATAACAATATTAATACAATGTGTGAATCATAAGGAAATACGATTAAAATCGGGTCTTACAGTGGCTCTAGCCGTGCAGGCACGAGATACTACGAAACAAACACCACGTGTAGTGAAAACAAGCACCACAATGGCGAAAACGAGCACTACACGAGCCAAACGAAACATGCTATACAAGTGGCGGAGCCAGGCACCACAAGTAGCGAGCATGACATGCATACAACATACACTATTGGGGTAGCCTCTAGTATTGGAAAATCTTAGTTGTTTTCATACTTACTAAAAAATCGTATAATTTCCATTATAAAATATTAATATATCAAAACTTATATATCATAAGTAAAAATATTTGGCTTCAGGATTAAACCGAGGTTTTGTTCCTTTCAGGGACTATATTGGAAAGTTCAGGTTTTCCCACATAAATTCTTTATGCACTCATCCAATCATTTCATGAAATATAAACAGGTACGGAAGTCATTACTACTTTAAATTGCATCCATTACCTAAATGAGGCTGGGGTAGCACTAAATCATCGAGTATCGAGTTTACCTCGTTTTACATGACAATACCTCGAGCTGCCTAAAATAGTTTCAAAACCATCAAATGATGCTCAAAATCATCTTAACATACTTAAATGCCTCAAATTACATAAATCCCACTAAACTCGACCATTTTACCAACTTTTCTTACTTTCTCGGTTTTACCTATAAAAGTGCCGATTTAAACTATTTTCGATAATTTCTTTCTTCTAACTTCAAACTTATAAACTTCATAACCTAAACACTTATTGAAGTCCATAATTATCATATGACAACTTATAAAATTTGCCAATTCTCACACTTTTCAATTTTTTCACTAAATCAAGCTATAAATCAGACTTTTCGGTATTAATTTAACATTCTACAACATTCAATTCAACCAAATTCCATCTCTAACATGTCAAACAAGGGTTGGCCGAACCTACACATGCCTCTAGAAATTATTTCTTCAATTTATTCTTAAGCAAAAATCATTTAAATTCATCAAACAGCAACATATCTAATTATCATCATCTTCCATCAACTTCTCACTTACTTTAACCAACTTTGACCACTCCTTCTTGCTCCAGCAATAATTCTCAGCTGTAGATATACATGTATACAACTTAGAATCATAAAAAAAAAACTTAAAAACCAGTCAAGAACTCATAAATTTAAGTTTTCCCTCATCTTAAAAACATGACAGATTCTGCCCCTGTTCTTCTCACTAACGTTTCACATAGAAAATGAGCTTATTTAAGACTGGATTTTTTATATGTTGTAGAGGACTTAGGAAGGAAGATTTTCTCATTCTTGACCGAACTCTAAAAGTGGTTGAAAAAATCGCACAAGTCAGAATAGTCAGGGACGTTTGTGGCAGAATTGGGAGGGTAAAGCTCTCGGGTTTTAGGTTGGTTGGGGATGGTTCTTAGCTTTCCAAAAAAAGCATTAAGTCTATTTTTATTTTGGAGAACCTTAGGTTCAAAGGCCTTCTATAAGGGCTTCAAATTAGGTCTTTTTGTTGGGCCAACAGATTGTTGGGCCAACAGATTGTTGGGCCTAGCCTGAAAAATTATTTCCAGCCTATTTTCCTCCAAATTTCCACTTCTTATGTGTTATACTAAGTCTCTAGTATGTTCCATAAAAATTTAGGACCTACTTGTTTAAGAAAAATTTCCTGTTTGAGATCCTTTTGCCTGATTTGGTCATTGTCGATTGAAATTCTTTAAGATTTTCAGTTTACTTTAAAAATTAATTTGATCACCGAAACCTTAAGATTTTCACTCAATTTTGATTCTCCAAGTCAAATATACCTTATGTTAATTTTCTATGATCTTAGAATAATTTTTACGAATTTATAGAATTTATACCAAATTCGTTTCACTTATTAGGTCCAATTTATCAGTTTAGTGTTAACTCGAGTTCTTACTAACTTTTTCGCTTCCAATACCTTGGTTTCACCTTCTAACCACCAAAGCATACTTATACATGCAATCTTTAAAAAAATACTTGAATTTGAAACCTTACCTCGGTTTTCATGCCCCGAGTTTTGTGCCACTAATCTAAATGCTTCGATTATTCCAGATCTGTATAATATTATTCCGAGTATCTTAATTGCTTTCTAATTTTCAAATAAATAATGAAAAGAAAATTTTGAGGTTTCACGCTTTTTTCAGATATCTCTTTAGCTACAGTACCACATCAAGCATTCCATATCATTATCCAATACCTTTAATTATAATTTAATAATCATCAATTAATATATTATTTACTTAGCTTTAGTAACATTTTACTAAACTATCTCCACTGGCTTCATTTAATTTTCAAAACAATGACAAATCAATTAGATTACATTACTTTCCTAATTTCTTCTCCTTAGTCGAATTTGCCATCCACTATTCTACAAGCTTTCTTTCAATTTTGATACCATAATTCACGCAAATAATCTCATTGATATATGTCACTTACTTGTCACTCTTCGTAACACTTCAACTTTAAATTCACTTACGTATTTTTCCTTCAAATGTTTCCAAATCGACAATCAAATTAGATTATTATAATTCACCCACAACATTGTTATATAATTCTTTATATACCATTTCCCAGACATGATACAATAGTCTTTAATCTTAACAATTATCTATGTTACTTAACAAACGAACAACAGCTTTCAGTCATGTCATACCTTATAATCCTAGTATAAGTAAATTTAACAATATGAACTAACACTCATTTGTATTTAAATCTTACCTTCACTTACCTCAATACCACCTTTGAGTGTGTATATATATATATATATATATATATATATATATATATATATATATACACCTCCATTTATCCTCGCTTATTTTCTTCATAACACAACTTAGTTCATATCAATGCTTATACTTCAAACTAATCTCATACATAATTAATTCTCTCTCTCTCTCTCTCTCTCTCTCTCTCTCTCTCTCTCTCTCTCTCTCTCTCTCTCTCTCTCTATATATATATATATATATATATATATATATATATTTCTATATACACAATTTTATCCTCATCAATTCTCTTCGTCCATAGTTACACACTTTATGTACCTTTGTATGATTATCACTCCACACACTAATGCTATCATACGAATCATGCGTGTATATATACACACCAACCTCAACGTACAAAAATCCTTACCCTTAAAGTCTTCAAAACCAAGCTCCTCCTCAAGCCTCCACCATAAGTCTTCCTACAATACACCTAAGTCCTTTGCCCATAACATGATTACCTACTGTTTAGGTAAGGAAAATCAACACCTTACCTCTTGAAAGCTTCCAACCCGAAGGCTTCAATGTGGCTGTCTTCATTGCCACTGAATCAGTCCTGCTCCAGCCTCATTTTTAGCCTCTGTACAGCCCGATTTAAGGCTTACTAGAATCAGCCAAGAGCCACCCAACACAGGCTTGTTTCTTCCTGTTCCAGGCCACACCAAAAAGTTTCCTGCCATGCGTCCTCGACTCTAGGTTTCTGTTTCACATCTCATTTTCTATTCCTCGTGTCTCACCTTTACTCAATGCTTTCACGACCCTTCTCTGATCCGCCTTCAATCTTTACTTTGAGTTTCCTTTCTCAGCCATCGATGGCCACGGTTCAACCCCTACAGATCAACCTTCATAACCCTTGCCGAGCCTGGTTCCCTCCAGCCTACACAGTACCCATTTACGCCCTGTTTTCGCCTACTGCTTTAGCTCTCTCTCTTTCACTGTAAACACCATAAATTCTCTCGTTTTATCAATAAATGACAATTAAATCATTAAAACTAAAATGTGTTTGATTGATATATGAATAAATTAAATTATAATTAGTATGAGGAACTATAAAAAATTTAATTAATTAAAACATTTTAACTTAAAATATAAATAATTGTGAAAAATGAAAATAAATTTTTAAGAGTTAGATTAAGATATAATTTTTTCTTATAATAGATAAGTACATAAATTAAATTTAATTCAATTCTAATACCAAAAGAAAAATTTATTATATATATGAGTATGTATAAATATACATACACACACCCAAACCCGTGGATTGGCTTCCAAAATGAAGCCAATCCGGAGAGCAGCCACTTGATTTCAATGCATAAGGTAAGTTATATATTGGATGCATAAAAGGGGAGATGACATGATGAGAGACTGAGACTCGGTTTAAAGGAAAAAAAGGAAGCAACGAACACATGGTTTGGCTTCCAAAGAAGCCAAACCTGAGAGCTTAGCAGAAATGTGATGGAGAGGAATTGAAGATGCTATATAGCCTAGGATAATGGGTGTGTATTGGGCAAAAGTCAGACCATGAAGGAAATAGAAAGAATATATATGTACATAGAATACATTGAAGGAATGAAATGAAAAGAAAAGCAGGAAACGTGATGAAGAAATGTGAAGGACGATAGTGTTCGGTAAGGTAGGAAGTATGGTGGAGAATGATGATGGCAATGGATCTCGGTGAAAGAAAGGAGAAAATAGAAGGAAAACCGAAACTGAAAACTAAAGAAGAAAAATGATAATAAAATAGCAAGACACGCAATAAGGTTTGGCTTCATTAGAAGCCAAACCCGAGAACTTTTTAGTGGTGTCCAATCAAGTATAGGAGAATGGGAAAGCCTGTAACAAATTAAATGGAGGACAGGTTGTGTTGTGGCTGCAGCATAATATCAGGTAAACAATCGACTGGAGCTGCAGTGTTTGGGGAAGTGTTCGACGTGAGAAAGAAATAAGAAAGATATTTAAAAAGAATAGAAACGTGATGCCGGCTGGAAACAGAAATGTTTGGTGAAACAAATAAAATGAAGACGAGCAATTGAAGATAACCTGAAACACGTAAGGAAGGGAGCGTAGCAGAGTGTGAGAAGGCTGGTTGGACAGGTAACAATTAAGTGCTGAAAAAGCATGAACACACGACTCACTAGAAATAAAAGAGAAGTTTGAAACAAGAGCATGTAGAAAAGAAATAAGAGTAAGGCTGATGATGTAAAGAAAACAAATCCGAGAGATAGAGAAGTGAGGAGAAGGAAGAAACCGAGAAGCTGAAGTGTAAACAGAAGCAGAAAACAGAACTGAAGCAGGGCGCTTGTGTGCTGAACCAAGAGAGGAAGAGAATTCAGGAGAGTTAAAGCTAGTTGTTGGGTGAAGGAATAAAGGGAAGAGCTGTTGCCACCGTACGTGAGGTTGCAGTAGCAACAGCTAGAAGTTGGCGTTGGTTTGGTAGCTGTTTGGAGCTTGATCAGGGTCGATTATTACTGCAAGAGAATGGAAACAGAACAACAATAGTGATAAGTATGGCTGTTGGAGAGCCCGAGAATAAAACAAGTGGTGGACGAGGCAATACCATAGTATACTGAACGGAGGGATTCGGTAACAAGGAGGCTAGACATGCATGACAATCGGTAGTTGAGCTGGCATTAAGCTTAAACCGATCTGAGTTGAAGCAAGAATGAACACGCGGGAAATGAAGAAAGCTGAACCAGACCTTCAGGGCCGAACTTGAATGATTTGGAAATTGTGTAAAATGTGGTTTAAACCGTGACGTGAAGTAGGAAATTGTGTTTGGTTCATTGGTGGAAAAATAAAAGTTGACAAGTGGTTCAAGAATAGTTAAGAAACAGACACCAAAGGAAACAATACCGAAAATCTAGAGGAACCACAGTGCGGATTAAATTAACGACTCCAAAAGGTGAAGATCAACTCATCAAAATATAGGAAATATGCCATAAGGAATTTAGAGTGAAGATTAGCCTATTTCATATTAAAATGACCCAATTATGAGTTCAAAACTCAAATATGGTACAATAAAGTAGTTTTAGTTTGTCATGACTAATTTAAGTAATTGATAATTTATTTCAGATCTGGAGGAAGTGAACGAACTTGAACAGACTGATTGACTCACAATACTGAGGCATAAAGAAACTACCGTCTGCCACTGAGGTAAGGAAAATTTTGTGAGCTGTTAGAAATAATTACACGTACTTATTTACTTTTGAATTATAGAGATAAATTCTTGGCCGATTTTATAACTATGGAAATTACATCAAACTTTAGCCTCAGTTAAATGGTCAAACCTTACTGATAAAATTTAATTTATCGATACAACCTAATTTATTGTTTTAAATTGAAAATTCCTAGTTTTAATTGCCACATACTGTATGCTAGAATTTCTAACCGAAAAATGATGAGCCAGCTTTTATTTAAAGTGTTTTATGTACTGAATTGTCTTTAGAATTGTTTTAATGAAAATGAGATGCTTATCAATCTGTATCGAATAAATGTGCTTGAGTCGCGTACTGACTATGTGTTGCACCGCCTAGTTCGCACTAACTGGAGATAATGAGCTTAGTTAAATCATGCTACATTGTTACTGTCTACTGTACTGCTACTGTTACTATGGTCCACGGAGTACGATATACCATGCAACAAACATGAGAGTATACTGTACCGTGTATTCTATCTTTGGACATACTGTACTGTGAGTCGGTTGGGTAGCTGATCACTCTCACGGCGATTGACATCCCAGCACACCTGTTCAGTGATGCTCGGAGTCACCGACATTGGCCATTTGTCACACTGCCTTGGCATGTTTGCCTTGTCTCGTTTATTTGTTTTACTGAACTGACAGAATGAACTAGATTATCGCATGGAAATTATTATATCCTACTGTATAAAGCTTTTAGATCTCATGATTATTTCAGCATAATGTTTACACAACTGAGACTGAAACTGTTATTGTATTCCGACTCTGATTTTACTGCATGCCAATGATTTTTGGTATTTTCTATATGATAACTCTATTATACAATGTAGTTAGTGTATTTATCTATCTGCCACACTCTTTTTTCTTACTGAGCACGATGAGCTCACCCTTTACTTTCCTCCAAAGAGACTCATCAGTAGCTGAGACCGCCTTTTGTAAAAGTAGGAATTCTTTTCTGTAGTCATACCACTGAGTTTTCTTCTGCGTGAAAGTTATACCAAGAGTAAATATTCTTTTATATCTAAAATTTTTGAAGTACAATAATGTTTATGAAATTTATCTAGGGATGTAAACGTAGTTATTTTGTAATTCGAACGATAACTCTGATTAATTGAAAAATGTTCTTTTGCTTTCAAATTGAGGATGTTAACTTTATGTTATAATTACATATAAATGATAAGAAAATTCACTATACTGATCTAGCATCGACTCGTAACCCAACTAAAGTGTATGAAACCGGATCGTTATAGAAGCAGGTATTAGAGCGAGGTTGGGCTGATATAAGTCGATATTAGAAATTAGAGAAAATTAAGAAAGTTAACATCCCCAATGTTTTTGTACATTGTTTAGATACATTTGAGTATACCTGGCTACGTTTTACTGAAAATTGCTACTGAATGCAGTGAAAATAGTTAGTTATGGCTGGTAGACCTCGTGGTGGACTGAGCAGACGAAGGGGCATGTCATCTCGAGAACGTGAGGATAGGTCTAAGAGACGGGTGAGTTCCCCATCTGAACGGACTGCACATAATCCTACTGAAGGCTCCGAAGCCCGAATCACTAGTTTGGAACGTTGCATGAACTCGATAATGAATTTAATTAGGCAAGTAATGGCGAGGTTGGATAATGTACCGGGTGCTGCTGCCCAAACTGCACCGACTACTCCGACAATAGCACCTAATACACTTGGTCTTGCTCAGACAGCGCCCATGCTACCGACGGAAGAACCTTCTACTTCTCCACCTACTACATTACCACAGACCCCACTTGTACCGCAATCACTGGCGCCAGTAGCCCCACAGTAGAGTGGTGAAAATCAGGAGTATGATTTTAAACTTGATAGACTGAGACAATTTCAGGAGTTGAAGCCACCATTATTTAGTGGAGTTAAGAACTCGGTAATAACAGAGAATTGGATTAACAAAATGGAGAAGTTATAAGAGTTTTTCTGATGTTCGACCACAGAGAAAGTGGCCTTCGATGCCTTTATGTTGGAAGAAGAGGCGGAACATTGGTGGAAGTCTACCCGGTCGATCTTAGGGGTTGATATCGGGTGATTTCATGGGACATTGTCCTTGATAGCCTTCCTGAGACAATATATTCTGGATACTGCCCAAAGAAGATTACAAGCAGAATTCTTGAACATGACTTAGGGGAATAAATTTGTGGATGAATATGAATCCAAGTTCACCTCTCTGGGAAGATATGATTTGAACACTATGAATAATAAGGCGAGGAAGGTCCGAAAGTTTATGGATGGATTAAAACCGTCGATTAGAACCCAACTAACCCTGTTGGATATCAGCATCTATGAGGAGGCAGTTCGTTGGTCCCAGCTATGTGAACAGGACTATGAGATGCATGCCTCTGAGTTTCGTAAGGTGGTCGAAGGTAATGACCGAGATCAGAAGAGGTTAATTGAGGACAGAAGTGTCAAAGAGGGCAAGAGGCCATTTGTTAAGCGGCAGAAGAATTATGATGAGTCGCGGGGTAAGATTGTTATGTCTCTTATTTATCCGGCCTCAGCTCCAACCAGGGGCATCGTGATTAGGGGACCTCGACCTACTGTGGAGAGATGTAAATTTTGTCGAAATAATCATGGTAACAGGCCCTGCTATTTGAGGACTAAGGCTTACTTCAAATGTGGTAAAACGAGGCACTTGGTCAGGGATTGTCCAGAGAATACCAACTCAGTCCTGCAGAAGAGCACAAAACAGATGAGGGCACCTGTTACTACCTCTACTCAAAAGAGAAAGGCTACAGTGGAAGCAAATGGGAAGCAAGTTGCAAGATAGAGGTAAGTATACGTTCTTGAGCTTAAGGCCACTAATGCACCGTCCGAAGTATTTGAAGGTAATATTTTGATCTTTGATATTAAAGTAGTGGTTTTATTTGATTTTGGTGCAACTCATTCGTTTATATCCTCAATGTTTGCATGTAAATTGTCTTCCTATGTACAACCTAAACCATTAGGAAATACACTATTAATTAGGACACCAATGAAAGATAGTTAGAAGATAGAACAAGTGTACAAAGATTGTAGACTTAGAGTAAGAGATAGGAATATGCCAGCAGACCTAATCCTATTAAATATGTATGATATTGATGTGATATTGGGCATGGACTGGTTAGCCACGAATCAAGTTGTCCTTGATTGTTATAATAGAACAGTGACCTTTTTTTTGCCCGAAGAATATGTTGTAAGTTTTTCTAAAAAGTAATGAAAGAGGATTGGTAGATTTAAGGCAAGTTCGAAGTTGAGTGATATTTTCGTGATCAGAGAGTTTCTCGATGTGTTCCCGGATGATTTACTTAGGTTACCTCTAGATAGGGAGATGAAATTCTGTATCGATTTGGTGCCTGATACTGAGCCAATATCCAAACCACCGTACAAGATGGCACTAGTTGAGTTAGAAGAACTGAGAAAGCAATTATAGAATAGTTGGATAAGGGGTTTCTCAGGTCGAGTGTTTCACCATGGGGTGCACCGGTGTTGTTCGTTAAAAAGAAAGATAAGAGTCTTAGGTTGTGCATTGATTATAGATTGCTTAATAAGGCTACCATCAAAAACAAGTATCCCCTGCCACGTATAGATGATTTACTCGACCAACTACGAGAAGCACAGATCTTTTCCAAGATTGATCTGAGGTCAGGGTACCATCAGTTGAAGATAAAAAGTGAAGATATACCCAAGATAGCCTTCAGGACCCGATACGAACATTATGACCCGATACGAACATTATGAGTTTTTGGTTATGCCTTTCGAGTTAACGAACGCTCCTACAGCTTTTATGGCATTGATGAATGAAGTACTCAAGCCGTATTTAGATAGGTTCATCGTAGTGTTTATCGATGATATCCTAGTGTACTCCAAGTCTAGAAAAGATCATGAGCAACATTTGAGAATGGTTCTACAAACCCTCAGGGAGAAGAAGTTATACGCCAAGCTCAGCAAGTGTGATTTTTGGCTAGATCAAATAGCATTTTTTGGTCATATCATATCAAAGGACGGGGTGTCTGTGGATCCGTCCAAGATCGAAGTTGTAGTTCAATGGGAAATGCCCAAGACTATCACTGAGATTCAGAGATTTTTGGGTTTGGCTGGATATTATACAAGGTTTAGTTTCTCTAAGTTGGCTGCTCCATTGACTTGACTCACAAAGAAGAATGTCAAGTTTGAGTGAAATGATTCTTGAAATGGAGTTTTCAGGAATTAAAGCATAGACTGACCACCGTACCCATTTTGACTATACCCGCTAGTTCGAGAGGCTTCTCGGTGTATACAAATACTTCTGGTCAAGGTATAAGATGTGTGTTAATGCAGAATGGCAAGGTAGTTGCTTATGGTTCCCGACAACTAAAAGACCATGAATAGAACTATCCGACCTATGATTTGGAATTGGCAGCCGTGGTGTTTACACTGAAAATATGGCACCATTATCTGTATGGAGAAAAGTTCTAGATTTCATCGATCATAAAAGCCTCAAGTACTTATTCTTACAGAAAGAGTTGAATATGAGGCAGAAGGCTTTAGGGTTTAGGGTGGATAGAGCTTCTGAAGGACTATGGCTGTGAGATCCTTTATCACTTGAGGAAGGTAAATATAGTGGCAAATACCTTATGTAAAAGAACATTGAGATGATATCTTATATGATGATACGAGAATACAAGTTATTGGAACAGTTTGCATGTCTCAACTTGGACATTGAATCGTCTGACACTGCCAGTTATGGTGTGATAACTAGCTTGAGAATAGAACCAGACTTGATTGATCGAATCTGACAAGCTCAGCGTACTAATCAGTATTGTATAGAAATGGTTAGCCAGATTCAATTGGGAACTGTGACAGATTTTGAAGTGAGCCTTGATGGTCTATTGAGGTTCAGAAGTAGAGTTTATGTTCCCGATGATCCACAGTTGAAGAAACTGATATTATCAGAAGCTCATTCCTCGAGGTATACTTTGCACCTGGGAAGTAATAAATTGTATCAAAATTTATAGAAGGTTTATTGTTGGTCAAGTATGAAGAAGGACGTAGCCAAATTTGTGACCAGATGTCTTATGTGTTAGCAGATTAAGGTAGAGCATAAAAATCATGCAGGGTTGTTACAGCTTCTACCAATACCAATATGGAAATGGGAGCTTGTCGCCATGGATTTCATTATGGGTTTACCAAGAACCCAAAGAAACCACGATGCGATTTGGGTGATTGTAGATAGATTGACAAAGTCCACCCACTTTCTAGCTATGAAGTCTACTGATACTTTGAGTGCTCTAATGAATCTGTATATGAGGGAGATTGTAAGACTACATGGCGTACCAGTGAGCATCGTGTCTGACAGGGATTCTCGATTCACTTTCCATTTTTGGGAACATTTTCAAAAAGCTATGGGGACCTAATTGAATTTTAGCACGACTTTCTATCCTCAGATAGATGGTCAATCAAAGAGAACTATTCAGACATTAGATGATATGTTGAGAGCATGTGCTCAAGATTTTAAAGGCTCTTGGGATGATCATTTGTCGTTAGCAGAGTTTGCATACAATAACAGTTATCACTCAAGTATCGGAATGGCACCGTATGAAGCTTTGTATGGTTAGAGGTGTTGTTCTCCAATTGGTTACGAAGAAGTGGGTGAAAGAAAGATATTTTCTTTTGATCTGGTTAAGCAAGTCTCTGAGGATGTTTAACTAATTTGTGAGAGATTGAGAATAGCTCAGAGCAAGCAGAAAAGTTATGCTGACCAAAGACGAAGACTTTTGGAGTTTTCAGTTGGAGATTCGGTATTTCTGAAAGTTTCTCCCTCCAAGGGCATAATGAGGTTTGGAAAGAAAGGAAAGTTAAGTCCCCGTTATATCAGACCCTTCGAGATCTTAGATCGAGTAAGAGACAAAACTTACAGATTGGCTTTATTGCCGAAGTTATTGAGTATCCATAATGTCTTCCATGTATCGGTGCTACGCAAGTATCATCTAGATCTGATGCATATGATTAAGTATGAACCATTGGAACTGAATGAGAATATGTCTTATGTGGATAAGCCGATTCGGATATTGGATAGGAAAGAGAAAGTGTTACGGTCTAAGACGATCCCTCTAGTCAAGGTTCTGTGGCAATACCACACCTTGAATGAGGCTACATGGGAATTGGAAATCTGAATGTGAGAAAAATACCCTCATTTGTTTGAGGATTGATGTAATTTCAAATTTGGGGACCAAATTTCCTAAGGTGGGGAGAATGTAAACACCATAAATTCTCATGTACTTAGTTTTATCAATAAATGACAATTAAGCCATTGGGATTAAAAGGTGTTTGGTGGATGATTAAATTAAATTACAATTAGTATGAGGGACTTAGGAGAATTTAGTTAATTAAAACATTTTAATTTGAAGAACAAATAATTGTGAGGAATGGAAATGAATTTTTAAGAGCTAGATTAAGGTATAAATTTTCCTCTATAATAGATAAGTACAAAAATTAAATTTAATTCAATTCTAATACCATAAGGAAAATTTATTAAATATTTAGATATATATGAATGTGTAATATTTTATTATTCATCAAGTAAAGAATCTAAGTTTATGCAAATATATATATATATATATATATGAGTATGTACACACACCCAAACTCGTGGATTAGGTTCCAAAATGAAGCCAATCCCGAGAACAGCCACTTGATTTCAATGCATAAGGTAAGTTATATATTGGATGCATAAAAGGGGAAATGACATGATGAGAGAATGAGACTCTCGGTTTAAAGGAAAAATGAACCAACAAGAACATGGTTTGGCTTCCAGAGAAGCCAAACTCGAGAGCTCAGCAAAAATGTGATGGTGTGGCGTCTCGGAAGCGCGAAAAATATGGCAAATTTAAAACTTATTTACATCAATACAAAATTTTGGGTGGATTCCTGTGCAGTGTCATGCATTATGATATATAAATTATAAAACTTTCACCACAGGATCTCATCATCTAAAATTCATATATCATACCAATATACATTCCTCAATACAGAATTAATTAATCATAATACATCCCATACATCATTGTTCATCAAGTGTCTGTAAATACAACTTTAGTTTGGGTACATGAAATGTTAAAATATACCTCAATATACAGTATATAGCCTGGAGCTCAAGTCCTCCACTAGCCACTACTCCGTACGTCGTAGGAAACTCTTTTCACTTGAAGAAATCTGAGGGATATTAAAAATAGGGTGAGGTTCTAAATCGGTCAATAAGGGGGTAAGAGACTCATTAACAAAAAATAATTAATTACACAGCACAATCATTTTGTTTTGTAGGTGAGACTCAATAAGCTTAATAGAAAACATAGCATGAAATCATTAAAACATCATTCCCATCTCATTTCTCTAAGATCATGCATAAACATGAGAGTAAATGACTCAGTATAAAAACCATGTTACAAGCATGTAAAAATCAGGATGCGATAATGACTTTTCTCATAAAAACGTGATAGAAATCATCTCAGTAGTAATGAACGTGGCAAGACCATAATCTCATGTATAAAATGGAGACTAGGCAATAAAAACTTAGATAAAAACATCTGTTATGGCACATAAAAATAATCTCCTCTGGGTGAGCATCCCAAGCATCCTCAAAAGAGGGAACGTCGACAATATGGTCGTGTACATGGTGTATTGGTCTTACGTGTTACCAGAACAAGACCCGGACTTACATGCTACCAGAGCAAGGCCTCTCCTCATGCACACTATCGGTCTTACATGCTACCAAAGCAAGGCCACCTAGCGCTACTAGAGCGGGGGTCATCTCACGTTACCAGAACGGAGGCATCTCTTGCTACCAAAGTGGAGGAATATCGGACTTACATGCTACCAGAGTAAGGCCCGGACTTACATGCTACCAAAGCAAGGCCCGATGTGTTATCTCATGACACGTCTAAGTCTCAATAACAGCCATTATCATATAAAACCGTTTTGCCTTCACGTAAAGCTTATAATGATTTCTCTTATAAAACTCATCTGAAAACGATTTTGTACTCATTACAAAATATGTCAAAATCGAGCTCAAACCGGCAAAACCATGCACACATTTTCTCAAATCTCAGTACGCCTTAACATAGAGCCCAAATCCTTTTTTCGCTTTTAAACTCAAACAGTTTGTAAAACAATTTCACGCTTTGTTTACAACTCATAAAAATTGGGCCCCAACCGGTTGTAAAACCGTGTGCACTAAATCAATCACAACTCGTAAAACATGCTTGTTTTCTCAAATAACATTTCATGCTACAATATCATCACAAATCACATACACAAATGAGTTTGAGTTTTCCCTTACCTCGTTACACCTCGTATAGTGCAATCGTTCCCCCGAACGACGGACTAGCCTCACATTCCTCTCTGGAACTCCCGGGCTATCCCAACGATATAAACACATCATCAACACATCATCACATTGTCTCAAATCTCAACATCGAGCATAATTGCTCACATTCTCATAATTTCTCAATACCTCAATTATTCTAATAGCCCTAACCATTTTTAGTCTACTCATCACAACATCTACAGCCACAATCGCAGAAATCTACTTCCAAAATCAAGGATTAAAGCTTAAAAATTTACCCAAAACTTGTGGAGTGCTCACGCCTCAGCTCAAATCGTCCTTGGATTTTCAAGTATGTTGTTTTCTTTTTGATGATAAACAACTTTCCTTCTTGCCACTACCTCTGATTCGAACGAAAATAGGCATTTTGAAGGAGAGAGAAAGCTAGAGATTTCGGTTAAAATGGGGGTTTTCAATTTTTGGAGAGAGAAAAGATAATTTTCAGCAAAACACAGGGGTCCTTATATAAGCGGGGGGCATGAGATCGATCTGCTCCTGTAGGAGATTGATCTGCCTTTGAATTTGGGAACGTTTTAGGCACTTTTATGCCTACCAAATCGATCTGTCGTGGGGGCAAGATCGATCTTATAATCTTGAGGAGATCGATATGCTCCTTGTGAGGAGATCGATATGCTCATTGTGAGGAGATCGATCTGCATTTTACAAAAACATTTGTAGATCGATCTGCTCTTATAGGAGATCGATCCCTTTAAGGCAGAATCATAAGGAGATCGATCTGCCTCCATTGGAGATCAATTTGTTCGTTTTGATTTTTCATTCCTTGTCACTTTAGCCAACCAGATCGATCCCTTCTTCTCCAAGATCGATCTGGCCTCATAGTTTCACACTATGGTTGTACTCTTGGCATAAAATCTCAATATATAATTGCCATAATTTACTCCTTAGATTATTTCTCATTGGATACTCACTCATCACTTAGAAATTTCATTCCTTACTAGCTCAATATACAAGTATATCACATTTAGCTAAATCAATTACACTTCAAGTTCACATTACAAAATTAGATGTGTACAGAATTCTTAGGTCTCACAGATGGAGAGGAACTGAAGATGCTATACAACCTAGGATAATGGGTGTGCAATTGGCAAAAGTCAGACCATGAAGGAAATAGAAAGAATATATATATATTCACAAGTATATCACATTGAAGGGAATGGCATGAAAAGAGAAGCAGGAAACGTGATGAAGAAATGTACAGGGCGATAGTGTTCGGTAAGGTAGGAAGTATGGTGGAGAATAATGATGGCAATAGATCTCGGTGAAAGAAAAGAGAAAATAGAAGGAAAACCAAAACTAAAACTAAAGAAGGAAATGATAGCAAAAAAGCAGGACATGCAATAAGGTTTGGCTTCATTGGAAGCCAAACAAAAGACCGTTTTTCTGCTACAAAATGTCAGAAAGAAATGAATCGTAATGAGAGAATGACAAGAAGGAGAAAATAAATCTACAAACACATGAATGCCGAAGACTGAAGAAAACTCTGCAATACACAGCAACAACTACAATAGAAAATATGTTAAAGTTAAAACGTAGTGGTGTCCAAACAAGTATAGGAAAATGGGAAAGCCTGTAACAAATTAAATGGAGGACAGGTTATGCTGTGGCTGTAGTAGAATATCAGGTAAACAATCCACTGGAGCTGCAGCATTTGGGGAAGTGTTCAGTGTGAGAAAGAAATAAGTAAGAAAGATATTTAAAAAGAATGGAAACATGATGCCGGCTCGAAACAAAAATGTTTGGTGAAACAAATAAAATGAAGAAGAATAGTTGAACATGAGCGTGAGAAGGTTGGTTGGACAGGAAACAATTAAATGCTGAAAAAGCATGGACACACGGCTCACTAGAAATAAAAGAGAAGTCTGAAACGAGAGCATATGGAAAAGAAATAAGAGTAAGGCTGATGATGTAAAGAAAACAAAGCCGAGAGATAGATAAGTGAAGAGAAGGAAGAAACGAGAAGCTGAAGCGTAAACAGTAACAGAAAAAAGAACTGAAGTAGGACGCTGGTGTGCTGAACCGAGAGAGGAAGAGAATACAAGGGAGTGAAGGCTAGATTGTAAGACCCTTAAATTCATATGTAATACCTTAATTTTTGTAAACTCCCATTTAATTATGTAAGGTGTATATTGGACTGTGAAATGAATACACACAAATTTTAAAGTGTACAGCGAGTGTCAGAAGGATATTTCCATGAGTGGAATGTGAATATATTGAGTTTTGAGTGGTGTGGTAAAATGGAATGAAGTTGCATGAGTTGCGTAAATCTTTGTACTTCTATTTGGTTTTGTATTGTATACCTTTGGTTATACAATGAATGCACACAAGTTTTAATGTATAAAAGTATGAATGGATGTCATTTTTAAGCATTAAAGGCGGTTGGATGAGAAAATTACTATGGCAACAAAATTAAAGATGTTTTGTGTGAGTTACTGTAGAAAATTACAGCAAAATCTGAAAAATATGAATGCCAGATCGACCTCATTGAAGGAAAGATCGATCTAAAAGAGCAAAAAAACTCTTATTTAAGCAATAGAACAAGGCAGATCAATCTCCAATGGGGCTAGATCAATCTGCTAAACATTCTGTGTATAAGGAATCGATCCCCTGAAGGGCTAGATCGATCTCCAAATGCTACTGACTTGGAGAGATCGATTTCACCGTTGGAGCAGATCAATCTCCTTAAGCTACTGCCTGGAACAGATCGATCTCATGTTTAGAGGCAGATCGATCTCATTAGGTCTAAAAGGTCTATTTCGAGAGGAAAAATGCAGTGCAGATCGATCTCATTTGGAGAGCAGATCGATCACATAGAGACAATTCTATAAATACTGGGTTCTGCACTTCAGTTTTTCACGGGATTCACTATTTTATTCAAGAACAAAAGCTAAACCTAACCCATAAACACTAGGAAACTTCAGTTTGTAATCAGCTTTGAGTGAGATATAATTGAGCAAAGTTGTTCTTGGTAAAGAGGAGAGCAACATACTTATAAACAAGAGATTGGAATCAAAGGTTTGAAGAGCAAGAAGGATTTTGCCGAATTTGGAGAAAAAAAGGATACTTAGCAAAAAAGGATCTGGTATAGGAAGAGATCGATCTTGCCTCAAATAGAGAGATTGGAAGATCGATCTGCTTGTTCGACAGATCGATATGCTCTAACATTTTCAAATTGTACGATCGATCTCTACATATATGAGATCGATCTCCTTGCTTCAATTTGCTTTGACATTGCAGGAATTTAAACTAAGAGATCGATCTGGTCAAGATTGGAGATCGATCTGGCATTTTACTGGAGGTTCCCAACGGCTCTTTCTGTAAAAATTGCAACGGGAATAACAACATTAAATGCTCCAACTACCAATCCTTCAGTATAAGATCAAGCATTGAAGACACTGGAAAAAGACACCATTTACTACATATTCTGTACATTCTCAAGAAATCAATTCCAACATTCCTTTGGTCTTCAATCTTCATTCATTGTATAAACATTTGAGAAATAGATAAGGCTATATCTATCCTACCCATTCTAGCTAAACCTAACCTATAAACACTAGAAAACTTCAGTTTGTAATCAGCTTTGAGTGAGATATAATTGAGCAAAGTTGTTCCTGGTAAAGAGGAGAGCAACATACTTAGAAACAAGAGATTGGAATCAAAGGTTTGAAGAGCAAGAAGGATTTTGCCAAATTAGGAGAAAAAAAGGATACTTGCTAAAGAAGGATCTGGTATAGGAAGAGATCAATCTCCTCACTATGAGAATACTTGGAAGATCGATCTTTAGATCGATCTTGCCTCAAATAGAGAGATTGGAAGATCGATCTGCTTGTTCGACAGATCAATCTGCTCTAACATTTTCAAATTGTAAGATCGATCTCTACATATATGAGATCGATCTCCTTGCTTCAATTTGCTTTGACATTGCAGGAATTTAAACTAAGAGATCGATCTGGTCAAGATTGGAGATCGATCTGGCATTCTACTGGAGGTTCCCAACGGCTCTTTCTGTAAAAATCTCAACGGGAATAACAGCATTAAATGCTCTAACTACCAATCCTTCAGTATAAGATCAAGCATTGAAGACACTGAAAAAAGACACCATTTACTGCATATTCTGTACATTCTCAAGAAATCAATTCCAACATTCCTTTGGTCTTCAATCTTCATTCATTGTATAAACATTTGAGAAATAGATAAGGCTGTATCTATCCTACCCATTCTAGAAAGAGCTTGAGCTTGTATTCATCCTTACTTTAAGAGAGAAGAGGAGTGTTCCTCAGTGAGATAAACTTTGTAAAAAGGTGAATCCATCTCTGTGTAAAAAGGGTAGAGAGGTTATTCCTTAACCTGAAAAAGGGAGTGTGTAACGTTCATTGAAAGAGTGAAAGAAAGCTCTTGACAAGGAGGTCAAGAAGAGAGGACGTAGGCAAGAGATTGGCTGAACCTCTATAAACTACTATGTTTGATATTTCTCTTTCTTATCTTCCTTCAATTCATTGTATTTTATTTTCTTGATTATTCATTATCTACAATTAGATTTGATTTTGATTTAAATTTGCCATTAACCTTAGAAAACCGATTCACCCCCTCTCGGTAGAGCCAACAATTGGTATCAGAGCAAAGACTCTTTGATTCTAGAGGAATAACTTCCTAAGAGTTAGAAATGATCTAATGGCTCACAACAATGTAGCAACCAATCTAGTAGGAGAGGGGCATTCTACAGTTAGGCCTCCTATGTTAAATGGTGAACATTATGCTTATTGAAAAACTAGGATGATGCTCTTCATTCAAGCAAATGATTATGAGGTATGAAGGATTATAACTAAAGGACCTCAAATCCCTACTAAAAGAATAGAGGGAAGAGATATCCCTAAAGAAGAAGATGAGTGGGATACAAATGATGTTAAATGTGCTCAGCTGAATGCTAAGGCCATGCACACCCTTTTTGTGCTTTAGGGCCAAATGAATACAATAGAGTCTCCGGTTGTGACAATGCCAAACAAATTTGGGACAAATTGGCAATAACTCATGAAGGTACAACCCAAGTAAAGGAGACTAAGGTAGGAATGTTCACACATAACTATGAGCTATTTAGGATGAAAGAAGGAGAATCAATTAGTGATATGTTCACTAGATTCGCTGATGTAATTAATGGGTTAAAATCCTTAGGAAAAATATACTCTAATATAGAAATGGTCAAGAAAATATTAAATAGCCTACCAAAATCATGCGAAGCTAAAGTGACTGCAATTGAGGAATCTAAGGACCCTCACACATTGTCACTAGATGAATTAATAGGATCACTACTCACATATGAGATGAAGTTGAGAAGAAATGAAGAGCCACCCAAGAAAGTGGGAGTAGCTCTGAAATCTACTACTCAAGAGGAGAATAAAAATGAGAGTGGTAGTGAAGAGGATCTTGAGATGGCAATGTTTGCTAAGAGATTTAACAAATTCATGAGAATGAGAACAAGTAGTAGTGGTAGGAGAAACCACAGGAAAGATCAAGAAGAGTTAGTTAGAAAGGATACCATTGTGTGCTATGAATGTAAAAAACTTGGACATATTAAATTTAACTGCCCTCTTCTTAAAAAATCCAATGATAGGTTCCACAAAAAGAAGGCAATGATGGCAACATGGAGCGATAGTGACTGCTCCGATGATGATTCAAATGAGGACAATGCCAACCTATGCTTCATGGCTATTGAAGATGAAAAGGTAACTTTAAACCTCAATGAATATTCTTTTGATGAATTGCAAGATGCCTTTGATGATCTTGCATTGGAATATGAATGCATGAGTATGAAATACAAAAAGTTAATATCTAAATTGAAGAAAGAAAATGAGTTAATGCTAGAGGACAAGTTAGAATGTGAAAAGAAACTAGAAATTACAAATCTTGAAATTTGTGACCTAAAAGAAAAAAATAGTAACTTACATAATTCTTTTAATAGATTTTATATGGGTCAACAAAAGTTAGAATTTTAAAAAATTGGCTGTAAAGCCAAGTCTTTGTTGTATTTAAAAATTTCGTATTTATATATTTTTTTTGTTTCTATGTGTCTAAAGTTAAATATAAAGTTCTAACAGTATTAAAATTAAATGTATATACGTACCTACGTATTTATTGCTGATGGTGGTCCTACTGTCACCGTCAACGTGTACCAGGATCGACCAATCAGAGATCGCCACGTGTCAAACACAGGAAAAGCCACGTGGCTGCTACAGCGTCAGAGCCTCACGCGACAGAGTAATGTGGTAGGCGATACAGTATGGCGACAGAGACTCTTCCGCGCAGGTCTGTGCGGCACAGTAGCCCCGACATACCTCTGCCGCATAGACCGCGGAAGACCTCTGCCGCCTGAATTGCGGCAGAGGTTCATACATACGCTCTGCCACCCGCTGAACTCTCCCGCAAAGTCGTCCAGCTTCGAACCGCGACAGAGTACAAAAGACTGTCGCGGCCCAGACACGCGCCTGGGCCTCAGCTCGAACCGACTTGGAGAAACCTATAAATATCCAGGTGAGCTCTCAGAAAAGAGAGAGAGGACCGAAAACACAAAGGAAGGGAAAAACTTAAACTCTCTGAATTAAGTAATACATTCTCTTCTTCATTCCTTCATACACAACTCCCGATTTCTGACTTAATCATCGGAGTGCGCGTGCAGGGACAAATCCCTGCCCCCTCTGACTCCTATTGTTTTTGCAGACTATACGAGGAACAAGTTGCATCGACGTCATCTCCTTGTCGTCAGTGCGATCCGAATACGTGGAAGGTATATTCCTGTTGCTGCTTAGACAGGTTAACATCAATTGGAGCCGTCCGTGGGAAGCTGACAAAAAGTCAGATTCTCTATCCAAATGGTGAGGACACGCTCTACAGCAGAGTTGACAGGAGGGCAGAATTCTATGAGTCCCCCTGTCAGACCAGAATAGAGACGAAGACATAGTGGAAGGGGTGACAGAGAAACCTTGGTTTCTCTAGAAGAATTTGAGACCTTGAAACGCAAAAATGAAGAGACTACGACAGCATTGAAAGCTATGGTGAGCTTCTTCAGAGACGCTCTCTCCCAATTCAGCTTGCCCCATGAAGTGCAGCAGTTAGTGGGGGAAAGCACGCCTAGGCAGACCTACGAGAGAGGTCAGCCCTCCACCCTAGTAAACGCTGGACAAGAGGCAGGAACACAAAATAATGCCACTGCAGATCCAGCAAGACAGAGTTCGCCCACAGCACTTGTGCGGCAGAGCTCACCTGCAGACCTCGCACGGCAGAGGTCTCCCCCAGCAGATAGGCGGCAGAGCTCAACCGCGGATCGTAGGCGACAGAGTTCGCCCACAACACCTGTGCGGCAGGGCTCACCCGCAGACCTCACGCGGCATAGGTCTCCCGCAACACTTACGCGACGGTGCTCTCCCGCCGCCTATAGGCGTCAGAGTTCCCCTCTGGCCGATAGGAGGCAAAGGTCTCCCGCCGCTCATAGGCGGCAGAGTTCCCCTCTGGCTGATAGGCGGAAGAGTTCCCCCGCCGCTCATAGGCGGCGGAGTTCCCCCACGGCCCGTAGACGGCAGAGTTTCTCCACATGCCGCAGCTCATCTCCCGTGGAGTTTGTACAGGAGTTAGAAGAATATAGGGCTGGGAAGCAACGAAGACAGAGGGGTTCTGACCCACAAGAAAGTCTCGAAATGTCAAGTCCCAAAACGGGAGGTGCTGGAAGGGGTACTTATCAGTCAGACTCTTCTAGACCCGAAGGGACGGGAGCATACTCAATTCGAGGGTCGAAAAACATGGAGAAGGTCGTCCAAAGGATCTTGGAGAAGAAAAAACTGGTGTTTCCTGATGATGGCCAAAGGAGGAGGATTCCATTCAGCCTGGAGATCATGAACAAACCTTTGCCGAAGAAGTTCAAGATGCCTTCTATGGCCACTTACATCGACAAAGCAGACCCCTATGATCACATACAGAGTTATGAGTCCCCCATGCTGCTGCATGGGTGAGAGGACGAAATCATGTGCAGGGCTTTTTCTCTCACATTGTCCGGGCACGCTCTGAAGTGGTTCAACGGGTTGAGCGAAGGTTCAATCTCCTCTTTCGACCAATTAAGAAATGAATTCCTGAAAGTCTTCATGATCCACAGCCAGAGGAAGAAAGACGCTACTTACCTACTCACACTTAAGCAAGGGCATAAAGAATCCTTGAAGAGTTTTGTAGACCGCTTCCGGGATGCAACCTTGGAAGTGGAAGATCTACTGGTAGGGGTAGCCATGGCTGCAATATTGCAAGGGACGAGCTTCGAAAAGCTGCAAGAATCTCTCTCTCTTGACCAGCCTAAGACAATCTCCGATCTCTTTGCTAGGCCAATAAGTATGTGGCCCAAGAAGAGGTGATGAAGATGATACAGCCCAGGAAGGCGAAGGAAGGAAAGAAGAGAGAGAGATGCACCCGAAAGAAGCTCTCCAAGACCCGTGAGAGTAGACAAAGCCCCTAGGCTCAGGTATGAGGGTTATACCAGGTTGAACGAGCCTCGCACTGCGATACTGACAGCAATCGAAAGGGCGGGATTGTTGGAATTCCCCAAGAAGAAAATTGGAGACGTAGGACAAAACTCTGAAGCCTACTGTGAATTTCATTGCGCTCACGGTCACCCAACAGAGAGGTGCAGAGATTTAATGGATCAGTTAGAAAGACTGGCCAGAGAGGGGAAGATCAACCGCTTCCTGTGGAGGAGCGAGAGACCCCGTTACCCTCCGCGTGACCAAAGGAATGACCGTCCGCAGACCGGGACAAATAATGACAACGGAAGAAATAGGCCAAGGAACGAAGCATTCAGGCCTACGATCTCCCGTACCATTCCGCCAAACAACAAACCTACAGCCCCAGTAATAAATGTTATTGCGGGGGGGGAATCAATGGTGGAAAGCTCCTCTACTTCCCGCAAGAGCTACGCAAGGCAAGCATACCAGGTTAACGTTGTGATGGAAGAACAAGCGGATGAAGAACCCATCATGTTCACTCCGACTGACAAAGGTGATATTGTCATGCCCCATGACGACTCCATGGTGATATCCACGGTAGTGGCCAAAAACCCGGTGAGTAGAGTCCTGGTCGATAACGGGAGCTCAGTGAACCTAATCTATTGGAACTGCTTCGAAACAATGAGCATATCCGAAGATAGGTTAAAACCTGTTATGACGCCACTATACGGATTCACGGGCGAGCGAGTGAGGGTGGCCGGGTCCATAAAGTTGCCTGTGACTCTCGGAGAGCACCCGAAGGACGTGACCCGGCAAGTATTGTTCATGGTAGTCAGGTCAACCTCCGCTGCCTATAACATCATCTTGGGTAGACCAGTGCTGAACGATATGAGGGCGGTGATATCCTCTTGCTATCTATTGATGAAGTTCCCCACTCCCAACAGAGTCGGGCAAGTACGAGGAAACCAAAGGAGTGCCCGTACTTGTTATCTCGCTTCCACCGCCAACAAGGTAGCACAGAGGAAAGAAACCTTATGTATAGACGATCCGCCCAAGCCTCAGCCTATAGAAGAAACAAAAGCCATTGAGCTAACAGAAGGGGATGGAGAAAAAAAGGCATTCATCGGGACTCAACTAGGCGAACAACTAAAGAATGAGATAGTCGAGTGCCTGAGAAGAAACTCGGATGTCTTCGCCTGGAGCCCGGCGGACATGCCCGGGATTAGTCCCGAAGTGATCTGCCATGAGTTTAACATCATACCCGGGCACAGACCTGTCAAACAGAAAAAGAGGAGTTTCGCCCAGGAAAGACAAAAAGCAATCACTGAAGAAGTGAGTAAACTCTTGGGTGCCGGATTCATCCGAGAGGTCTACTACCTTGAGTGGTTGGCCAATGTAGTGATGGTAAAGAAATCTAGCGGGAAGTGGCGAATGTGTGTGGATTTCACCGATCTGAACAAAGCCTGCCCTAAAGATTCATACCCCCTACCACGGATAGACAGACTAGTAGACGAAACATCCGGCTACGAATTCCTCAGTTTCTTGGATGCTTTCTCCGGGTATCACCAAATCATGCTTCACCCAGAAGACGAAGAAAAGACTTCCTTTATAACCGACAATGGAACCTATTGCTATCTGGTAATGCCGTTCGGTTTAAAGAACGCGAGAGCCACCTATCAACGAATGGTGAGCAAAGTGTTCAAAGATCTTCTAGGACATACCATGGAAGCCTACGTGGACGATATGATCATCAAGAGCCGCGTAGGAGAGTCTCACGCTGATCAAATGTCCAGGGTATTCGAAGTATTGAGGAGATTCAACATGAAGCTAAACCCCAAAAAGTGCTCATTCGGGGTAAGATCAGGAAAGTTCTTAGGCTTCATGATCCTTACAGGGGCATTGAGGCAAATCCTGAAAAGGTACAGGCGGTCATCGACATGAAACCCCCAACCACCGTAAGAGAGGTCCAAAGATTGACAGGCAGAATAGCAGCTCTGAATCGCTTCTTGTCAAAGTCAGCAGAAAGGAGCTTGTCGTTCTTCAAAACTCTACGAGGGGGAAAGAACTTCAAATGGACGAGAGATTGTCAAAAGGCCTTCGAGGACCTCAAGGAATACTTGAAACAGTTGCCTTTATTAACAAGGCCCCTGGAAGAAGAACAACTCTATATCTATTTGGGAGTCGGTGATTTCGCCGTCAGTGCGGTGCTACTGAAGAAAGATGAAATGGTGCACCGTCCCATCTACTACGTGAGCAAAGTGCTATTGGATCCTGAGACCCGCTACCCGCTAGCCGAAAAGCTAACATTAGCCCTTGTGATGGCCTCGCGAAAGTTGCGCCCTTATTTCCAAGCACACCCTATCACCGTCTTGACAGATCAACCGTTAAGACAAATCCTTCAAAAACCTGAACACTCAGGCAGGTTAGTAAAATAGGCTGTGGAACTTGGAGGCTACGATATCACGTTCCAACCCAGACAGGTCATCAAGGGTCAAGCTTTGGCAGATTTTATGATGGAATGCACTAGCCCGAGCGACTGCGATGAAAGGGATGTTCAACCATGGTTGCTGTATGTCGACGGGGCGTCAAGTTCAAACGGAAGCGGGGCAGGTGTAGTCCTGATATCACCAGAAGGGAAACCCTTGGAATACTCCTTACGGTTTGGGTTCCCTAGCTCAAACAACATAGCGGAGTACGAGGCCTTGATAGCCGGGATGAGGCTGGCTGAAATGCTGTAAGTTCACCACTTGGTAGCACGAAGTGACTCTCAATTGGTCGTGAACCAGTTCAACGGATAATATGAGGTTCGGGAACCGATGTTGGTCCCTTACCTGAAGAAAGTCCAATCGTTGGCACAAACCTTTAAAAGCTTTCAGCTGATACAAATCAACCGGTCTGAAAACACACATGCTGATTCATTGTCTAAGTTAGCCTCTTCCACCGAAACAAGAGGAAGGATAGTGAAGGTGGAGAGGCTCGAACGGCCTAGTATTGAAGAGGTCGAGGTGTGTGACATTAAAACGGGAGATGACTGGCGATCCCCATTCAAGCAATATCTAGCTGAAGGTACAATCCTCCAAGATAAGGACGAGGTTCGTAGCTTAAGAATACAAGGGGCAAGATTCACACTCATCAACTGGGAGCTGTACAAAAGGGGATACTCATCACCCTTGCTAAAGTGTCTGGGACCGGAGCAAGCAAATTACGCCTTAGCCGAAGTGCATGAAGGAATTTGTGACGAACACCTGGGAGCTAGAGCCCTTGCTGCTAAGATACTACGATCGGGCTTTTACTGGCCGACGCTGAAAAAAGATGCAACGGACCAAACCCGTAGGTGTGACAAATGCCAAATCTCAAGGCGCGATACAGCCGATCCCTTTCGCACAATGGGGGTTGGACATTCTAGGGCCTTTTCCTTTAGCTACGGGCCAACGAAAATTCCTATTAGTCGCCACCGACTACTTTACAAAATGGATTGAAGCAGAGCCCTTAGCTACGATCACAGAAAAGAAGGTCGAGGCGATGATATGGAAAGACATTATCTGTCGATTCGGAATCCCATGCATCTTAAATGTCGACCATGGAAAGCAATTCGATTGTAATGCTTTTCGCGAATTTTGTAAGCGCCTCAACATTCAGCTAAGGATCTCTTCTGTGTCATATCCTCAAGCTAATGGACAGGCCGAGGTCAGTAATCGGACTATCCTTCATGGGCTGAAGACCAGGCTAGACAAAGTTAAAGGGGCATGGGTGGACGAATTGCCTAGTGTTTTATGGGCATATCGTACCACCAGTCGTGTGTCGACTAGAGAAACGCCATTCAGCCTCGTATACGGCGCAGAAGCACTGATCCCCGTGGAAATTGGAGCGTTATCACCAAGAGTGGTGCCCTTAGTAGAAGAAGAAAATTCACAAGCTCTAAGGGAAGGCTTGGACCTACTCGACGAACATAAAGAAGCCGCAGCTATTCGATTGGCATCCTATCATCAGAGGGTGGCCAACTACTATAATAGTCGGGTGAAAGATAGGCCGATGTCTGAGGGGGATCTAGTGCTCAGAAAGTCGTGTATCACAAATGCCCTAAAGGAGGATGGGAAATTCAGAGCCAATTGGGAAGGTCCATACAGAGTCAGATACAAGATCGGGCCCAATACCTGTATTCTAGAGACTCTACAAGGGAAGAAAATAGGGAAAACATGGAATTCAAATCACCTAAAACTGTATTTGAATTAAGCACCATATTTTATTTCCCAAACATTATTATCATTTGTCTGTACTATCACAAGATATTGTTATCAAATCATCACGCAGAATGTCCTTTTATTATACATCTGTAACTTCTATGCGTCACTGTGGCCAGGCGTACATTCAGCGGAGCCGTAAGAGCCTGAGGCGCTATGCGTCACTGTGGCTAGGCGTACATTCAACCGAGCCGTAAGAGCCTGAGATGCTATGCGTCACTGTGGCCAGGCATACATTCAGACGAGCCGTAAGAGCCTGAGGCGCTATGCGTCACTGTGGCCAGGCGTACATACAGAAGAGCCGTAAGAGCCTGAGGCGCTATGCGTCACTGTGGCCAGGCGTACATTCAGCCGAGCCGTAAGAGCCTGAGGCACTATGCGTCATTATGGTCAGGCGTACATTCAGAAGAGCCGTAAGAGCCTGAGGCGCTATGCGTCACTGTGGCCAGGCGTACATACAGAAGAGCCGTAAGAGCCTGAGGCGCTATGCGTCACTGTGGCCAGGCGTACATTCAGAAGAGCCGTAAGAGCCTGAGGCGGTATGCGTCACTGTGGCCAAGCGTACATACAGAAGAGCTGTAAGAGCCTGAGGCGCTATGCGTCACTGTGGCCAGGCGTACATTCAGCTGAGCCGTAAGAGCCTGAGGTGCTATGCGTCACTGTGGCCAGGCGTACATTCAGCCGAGCCGTAAGAGCCTGAGGCGCTATGCGTCACTGTGGCCAGGCGTACATTCAGCCGAGCCGTAAGAGCCTGAGGCGCTATGCGTCACTGTGGCCAGGGGTACATTCAGCCGAGCCGTAAGAGCCTGAGGCGCTATGCGTCACTGTGGCCAGGCATACACTCCGATTAACCATAAGAGCCTGAGACGCTATGCGTCACTGTGGCCAGGCAATAAAAATATCAAGGCTATAAAAACTAAAGACGCATTCACGCCATAGTAATCAAGCCTTAAACAGTTATACGTTTACACAAAAAATTCTTTCTGAAAATATATCTTTCTATTAAGAATCCTCTTTCGCAGGAAAAATTCCTACCAAAGAGTGGGGAGCAATTGATGGTGGTCCTACTGTCACCGTCCACGTGTACCAGGATCGACCAATCAGAGATCGCCACGTGTCAAACACAGGAAAAGCCACGTGGCTGCTACAGCGTCAGAGCCTCACGCGACAGAGTAGCGTGGTAGGCAACACAGTATGACGACAGAGACTCTTCCGCGCAGGTCTGTGCGGCACAGTAGTCCCGACATACCTCTGCCGCATAGACTGCGGAAGACCTCTGCCGCTTGAATTGCGGCAGAGGTTCATACATACGCTCTGCCACCCGCTGAACTCTCCCGCAAAGTCGTCCAGCTCCGAACCGAGACAGAGTACAAAAGACTCTGTCGCGGCCCAGACACGCTCCTGAGCCTCAGCTCGAACCGACTTGGAGAAACCTATAAATATCCAGGTGAGCTCTCAGAAAAGAGAGAGAGGACCGAAAACACAAAGGAAGGGAAAAAACTTAAACTATCTGAATTAAGTAATACATTCTCTTCTTCATTCCTTCATACACAACTCCCGATTTCTGACTTAATCATCGGAGTGCGCGTGCAGGGACAAATCCCTGCCCCCTCTGACTCCTATTGTTTTTGCAGACTATACGAGGAACAAGTTGCATCGACGTCATCTCCTTGTCGTCAGTGCGATCCGAATACGTGAAAGGTATATTCCTGTTGCTGCTTAGACATGTTAACATCAATTGCGAATATCTTAAAACAATTTGCGTTGATTTAAGGTTTTGTTTAATGCATTTGATATGACTCTTTAACAATTTTTTATTTTATTGTTATAAAACAAGATTATAATGATTTAATTATCCATAATTTAGTGGATCGTAATAATAATTTTTTTGACGTTTAATATTTAAATATGTGTTGATTGTTGAAGCAGCATGACACATTCAACAGTTGGATGAAAAATTTTAAAATTTTAAAAAATTTAAAAGATAAATATTTTAAAATTTATTAATTTAAAATATTAGTATTTGTAATTATTTTGTTCAAATAAATGTTTTTAAAAAGAAACTTTGACTATTAGAATTTGATAATTATAAAAAATAACTATAAAATAAAAATAATGATATTAAAATAAGTAAAAGAAAAATATAAAATAAAATATGTAATAAGCAACATTAAATTTGTAAAAATATATAGATATTATTAAAAAATAAAAAAAATAAAAATATATATTAGATTTAAATAAAATAATTTTTTTTAATTTTTGTATTTAATTGTTGATTATATGTAATGAAAGAAGAGTAGTTTTAGAAAATTTTGGAAAAATCACTTATTTAAGTGGATTTTTAAGAGGTAATTATCAGTAACATCGAGGACTATGGCCATATCCTAGTGATCCCTGGCAACACGGTACCTAGTGTGCGAGGTATCACACCTGAAACGGGAGGTGGGTCGTCCTACCTGTCAGAACAGCATAACACCAGGATTGCGAGGGCAAGGCTTGCTGCCTCGTGGCTAATGCCACTCTACTCCAACAATCCCCACGGTACAGCGTACTCCGCGTGACATACACGGTACAACGTACTCCGTCAACCCAAGCTCAGTCAGGGGTGCTGTAATAGGTCTTATCCACCCATATCATCTCTGTCTCAGTATGCACGTGTGAGCATATCATCTCACTGTGACACACAGTCTACAGGAGGCTCCAACACGACTATATGCATGTAATATAAATCCCTGTGCGAGCGAAGCTCTAGCATGGCTCCATGCATATTCATGATATCAGAAAACCTCGTGCGAGTGAAGCTCTAGCACGGTTTCATAAAAATCAGTAAAATCTGCGTACGAGCAGCGCTCCAGTACGACTTAAACTGATTATAATTTCAAGTAAAATCCATGTACGAGCAATGCTCTAGTACAGATATGTAAAAAAACTCAGTGAAAACCTCGTACGAGAAAAACTCCAATACGGCTTTAAAATGACTTATAAAACCATATAAAACTTTGTGCGAGCAACGCTCCAGCACAAATAAATGCTCAAGTAAATCAAATCTCGTGCGAGTTACACTCCAGCACGGCTTTATGCAAATTAAATCAAATCTCGTGCGAGTTACACTCCAGCACGGCTTCATGCATGTCAAATCATTAAAACTAGTGCGAGCAATCGCTCCAACACCATTTTATGCATACCACGTCAAAACAAATCAAAACATGTCAAAATAGAGTGCGAGCTAGGCTCCAGCACTTCTCATGCATTTCACAATAATAAAATCAGTGCGAGCAACCGCTCCAGCACATTTCATGCATATGATGTCACACAAATCGGTGCGAGCAACCGCTCAACACATTTATGCACATTCACAAACGTAGATATAATGCGAACTACGTGTCGGCACTATCTGTTTCCATATAAACTTGATAGTTGGCCTATTTTCCAAAGAAATTCCATTTAAATATTAATAACACCTACGTAGTGTTATCTTGTAAAATTATATAATTTCTGGCCAATCTATCGATTTGCTTTGATTAAAACCAATAAAATCCTTAAACCATAAATTTTCTTAAATTATGCATTTCATGCATGTCATGCTTTCACCATCCTTAGGTGAACTTCCCTCAATAGGGGTAAAATAGACATTTCACCTATTTCGATCCTTAAAAATCATTTAAACCACTTTTAGGATCATTATACAATAATCGCGTATACATACATAATCAGTGTATACAAAATCTATTAAAATATGCGTAGCTACCTCTAGCTACTCACACAATTCCCTTACCTCATTTTTCTGTACAGTCTGACCTTTCCACTGATGAATCGTCACGTAGTCCGATTTGCTCCTAATCCAATCTCTGGAACTGCGGATACACATTCATCAGGTCAATTACAATACAATTTAATTGTATTTCATAATTTTCTGGGTTTAATTTAAATCATTGGGCCCGTTTACCCATATTGGGGCCGATTGCACCTTAATGGGCCTTAATCAGCCTTAAGCTCGTTTACTACACTTTATCGAGGCCTATTGGGCTCATTGGGCCCAGCAATATTTATTTAGCCTCGTTCTAAACTCTCAGACAGCTTATGAATTATTTACGACAATTTATCTCAATTTCCAGAATATAATTTCATTTATGCAAAAATTAAATCCGTAATTTATGCATTAAATATCAATCACGCATAACGATGCAAAATTTTCATAAATAAGGGTTACTTACCCGTGATTCCATGATCGTACACAAATCGAGGTTGTCTCGAGCTCTCGGTTGATACCAATCGTCGAGCTACACAATTAAATATATTTTCGGGTAAACTTTCAGTTGATTATTTATCAAATTAAATATTTTAAAAATTAAATCGGTCAATTTGACCACTTACCGACTTACCCAAAACTCGATTGCATCACTAAAATTTTCCCCAATTTTTTCTCTTTTTCTTTTTCCCTTTTTCTTCCTTTTTTCCCTCTCTTTTTGGCTGAACCGGTCCGGTCCGGTTCAACCTGGTTCAGACTGCCGGTTCAGCTCGATCCGGCTCGGCCGGTTCAGTCCGGTTCGACCGGTTCAGGCAACATTTGGTCGTGCCAGCACCGTTCGGTCGGTTCCCGGCACGATTTCGCCACCAATCGGTGCGCCACAGCCTGGGCTTCCAAAATCGACCCTCGGCTGGAGTCAAAATGCAGCCATCGCCGGCGAATCAAAGCTTCTCTCCCGCGGTCCTCCTCCGTCGATCCGACGTTTTTCGTCGTTCTCGACGTGCGTGTCGGCTGCCGGTGGTTCCCACGAGCATCGTCGACCTTCGCAGGCCCTCGCCTGGGGTCCCTGGTCGTCGGTGGTGGCTCACCGGTGAGTCTCTCTTCCTCGGGTTGTTTCGCGGGTTTCCTCTCCATTTTCGCTTTTGTTTTGCTTTTTTTTTTTAGAATTCGTTTTTATTTATTTATTTATAATTTATTTTTTTAATATTATTTTATTCATTAAAATAATATTAAAATGCATAAATATCTTTTAAAAAAATTATATTTTATTCATTTAATCACTAAATGAATTTATCGGTATTATTTCATCTTTTCGGTATAATTTTCAATTATTTTCGGGATTATTTTTCGATACGAAAATTTCGGTTTATCCCAATAAATTCATATCTTGATCAATTTAACCCGAAATTTAATTATTTCTTCGTTATTGATCAAGATTTCTCATTCTCATATTTTTAATTAAATTTTCTTGTCCTGATTAATATCGAATTTCGATCTTTTGACCGTTTTGCCCTTGCACGTGTTCGGGAATATCATTTAAATCATTTTTGCATTTTTAAATGCACTCGAAAATATCAGGTCTTACAAGCTCGCACTAGTTTTACATGATTTTGACAGAGTGTTGGAGCTTAGCTCGCATTAGATCTTATAAGATTTTATGAAACACGTGTTGGAGCTTTGCTCGCACGAGATTTTCCTTGATTTTATTAGAGTGATGGAGCATCGCTCGCACTGATTTTATGAAACATGCGATGAGCCATGCTTGGAGCGTCGGGTAAATTGTGTGTCACGCCAATTAAATATGCTCGTACGTGCGTTTTGAGACAGGCACGATTATTGATATGAGATGTGGGTCCACGGAGTATGTTGTACCGTGCAAGTAGCATGGAGTATGCTGTACCATGTTGGATTGATTATGTGGCATCTTCGGATGCGAATGATCGGGCAGGACAGATAGGATCGACTGACCCACCTCCCGGGGTGATTTTCGATAGTGGTGAGACCCCGCACACAAGATTCGTGTAGCAGTGGGATCACGAGGATATGGCCATAGTCTTAGTTATTTGCCTAAGATATATATATATATATTGCCTAGTCTCGCATGTTATAAATTGATGTTTTGAGAAACATGTTTTGTGGACTTTTGTGTGAGTCTAGATCACCCGAAGGAGGGGTTGAATCCTGACTGAGATGTGTTTTGATGAGAATGAAACTGGAATTTAAACTAAAACTTGCATTACGTTATTTCCATGCTATTTAAGCCCATGTGTGATGTAAACTGGTTTTACATGACATTCATTGTATCGCATGTTACTACTGCTTTGAAAAACATTTGATTTCATGGTTTTGTGTGAGTCAGGAACACTCGAGGGAGGGGTTGAGTCTTGGCTGTGTTGTGAAATTTTAACGAGAATGAAATGATTTAAATGGATTTGCATGTTGAGTTTTCCACGCTCTTTCAAATCCATATGTGAACTTGTTTTACATGACATCATGAATTGTAGCATCTGTTTAAAAATTATGTGGAGAAATGGTGGTTTATGCATGGCACCACATTCATGTAGGTTGTATGGTTACCTACTTGTTCGTAGGATTGCCTTACTGAGCTTGATGTGCTCACCCCTTTCATTTTTCTACATAGATTTCTTTCAGTAGACTTTGAGACGACTGAGTATTGCATTCTTGATATCCGCTGCTACCCATCACTCGAGGTATATACAGTTGTACATATTGTATCTAAATAAGAATAGCATAGTAATATGTTTGTAAGTAACTTTCGGGGATGTATAGACATTGTAAACACTTGTAAATGAATGAGAAAGAATTTGTGAAAAACTCATAAGTTTACCTTTCCTTTAATAAGGAATTAAGTTATATGGTGAATAAATGATGGGACTGGCATTGACGCACAGCCCAATCATTAGTGGAGTGCGATCACGATCAGAGGACAGGTAAGTATGAAAGAAAAATAAAAAATTTACTCTGATTTTTGGGTCGTGACAGCCACTGATGCCCGTGTCATAGCTGTGTTCTAGTTTGTTCAGATACTATGTTTGTTTTGTTGTATGACCTTGATTCAGTTTACAGCCTCTACCATGGTCATAGGTATTTTATTCCCTCTACGGTGGATGATATTTCTGTCTACATGATAGCTATATGAATTTAATCTAGTCTCTATATTTTAATGTATGAATGTTTTGAGTTATGGAAGAAAGTAAGTAAGTTTTATGAAAGTAAGTAAATATGTGGAATTTAACTAAATAAGTATGTATGTATGTATGTATGTTTTATCTCAAAGTAAATAAATAAATATTGTTTTGTTACAATAAGTAAGTAAGTTTACGTAATTTGATTAAAGTAAGTATGTAAGACCCATTTTTTATTTCTTGTTGATGCATTCCTTATGATTCATGTGATGTACACTTCAACATATTGATTGAATCATAAGAAGAGCTTTGACTGAATTAAATTTGCAAATAGAATAAAACGAAATATCAGTGAATTTATGAAGTAGCCAAATACGGGTCGAGATGGCCATAGGCCAAACGAAAGGGATCGAAATTAAGTTAACGAAAAATACGAATTTAAAATAAGAAAAGATAGTGGATGTATGAAGGAAAGTCGGGTTAAATTGGATTCGAAACAAGTGCAGGGGTAAAACGATCAAAAGATCAAAATCCGGTATAAGTTCGATAAGAAAATTTGAATTAAAAATAAGGATTTAGGATATCTTGATCAATAATGAGGAAATTATAAAATTTTGAGTCCAATTGATCAAGATCCAAAATTTTTAGAAATACCGAAAAGTCACTAGGGACAATATCCTGAAAATACGGAGAAATTATACCGAAAAAAAGGGTTAAAATACAATAAATAAATTAAATAAATTAAGTAAATTAATTCTTAATAAAATATATAAATTATTAGATATTTTTTGGATTTTTTTATTATTTTAATGAATATAATAATAAAATATATTATAAATAAATAAATAAATAAAGAAGAGCGAAAATCTGAAAATGCGGAAGAACCCGAAAATTGGAAAAAAAACTGACAGAAACCAGAGGAAACCCGAGACCCCCCGATGGCCATCGACGATCGACGACCTCAGGCGAAGACCGGAGGAGAAAGAGGAGAGGCTGGTGAACTCCACAGCACCGGAGACGCGCCGTATAGACCTCGAAAATCGGCGAATGGAGGAAGAGAAAAATCGAGAAGAAAACGACCCGATCTTCGACGACCCAGGCAGCTGGGCGTGAACGGAGGGTACCGACGTGATCGGGAGGAGGAGGCGGTGCTTTTGAGACTGGTAGTGACCGGCGAATCGGCCGAAACCGTCGACGACGACAAACACCCAGAAACAGCACCGTTTGGCCGAATGGAAAAGGGAGGAAAAGCAAGGAAAAAAGGAAGGAAAGGAAAAGAAAATAAAATAAAAAAAAGGGGGAAAAAGGAAAGAAAAATTACAGAGGACGACTCGAGATTCAGTTAAGTTGACCGAGGGTCGAGATTGACCTACGGATAAATTTCAAAAATTTATTTAATATTATATTTAATGAAAAATAACCTGGATTTACTTAATTGTGCAGTTTTACGATAGAGCCGAACGAGAGCCGATTGTGCTCCGATTTTCGTACCTTGCAAAACATTGGGTAATTACATTTTAATTCTGACAATTTGAGTCCTCAATGTCGAGTTAAGATTATTTTACAGATTAATTTTGTATAAAAAGGAATATTATTTGGAATTTTAAAGTAATTACCGTAAATAGTATACGAGCTATCCAATGAATTTGGAATGAAGCCCAATGGTTATTGGTAAGCCGAATGAGCCCAGTAAACCCGAAGAAGGGATTTAATAAGTAAAAATGGGCTGAAAATGGGTCGAGGCCCATTAAGGTGCAATCGGGCCCAGTACTTTAGATTCGATCAGTAAGTGTGACTTACTGATAAATATAATTGAATTTACCCAAATATGTGGTTATATGCAGTTCCGTAGACTTGGTTAGCGCGAATTTGGATTGAGAGATCTGATATTATCGAGAAGGGATAAGTTGCGCGTGATTCCAAGTAAGGGTTTAGGGTAACTTTACACAATTTCGACATCATTTACACAATTTCGACGTCATTTACATTCCTTAAACTTTTCTAAAGGGTCTAGATTTAAGATAAAAATTTTAGTGCCCCGGATAGGCAAATTACCAAAATACCCTTGTAAAGGGTAAAATTTTCAAATTTAGGAAAAGTTGGGGAGAGCAAGAACAAGAGGTTCCTGCTTGCTCTTGAGGTGTTTCGACACGTGCATGAGTAGGCTGGCTAACTTTTAAATAAAAATGCACAACATTGCATATTTTCAACAATGTTGATTTTCTCTGAAAATTGATTTGAGAAATATAGTTGCCTACGTGATTTTATGAAAATGTGACGTGCTAGAGCTCAGCTCGCATGAGTCTTGATTTGTATGATGCATGCATTAGTGCTGGAGCGAGAGCTCGCACTAGAGTTTTACAAGCATTGGTGCTGGAGTCTAACTCGCACCAAATTTTTATATGATTTTTGTGACACGGTGCTGGAGTCTAACTCGCACCAGATTTTTTCATGACTTTCGTGACGGGGTGCTGGAGCCTAGCTCGCACCAGATTTTCACATGATTTGTGTAACAGAGTGCTAGAGCTTAGCTCGCACTAGTTTTACTTGATTTGATGAGAGTGCTGGAGCATCGCTCGTACTAGTTTTCTGAGAACATGTGATGAGCCATACTTGAAGCGTCTGGTAGACTATGTGTCATGCCGATTAAATAGGTTTGTACGTGCATTTTGAGATAGGGCATGAGTATGGATATGAGATATGGGTCCATGGAGTACGTTGTACCGTGCAAGTAGCATGGATTACGCTGTACCGTGCTGGGATTAATTATGTGACATCTTCGGATGCGTGGCATCTTCGAATGCGTGTGGCATATTCAGATGCGAGTGATCGGATAGGGCCGACGGGATGGACTGACCTACCTCTTGAGGCGGTCCCCGATCATGGTGAGACCCCGCACTAGGATCCGTCTAGCAGTGGGACCACAAGGACATATGGCCATCGTCCTAGTTATTTGCCTGAGATATTCATATATTGCCTAGTCTCGCATGTTGATGATTTTGAGAAACACATTTTATGGATTTTTGTGTGAGTTTGGATCACCCTAGGGAGGGGTTGGATCTTGACTTAGACATGATTTTGATGAGAATGAAACTGGGTTTTAAATAGAAACTTGAATGATGTTATTTTTCATGCTATTTAAACCCATACGTGATATAAACTCTCTCATGTTACTATCGCTTTAAAAAGCATTTGATTTCATGTTTTGTGTGAGTCAGGAACACCCGAGGGAGGGGTTGAGTCCTGACTGTGTTTTGAAATTTTAACAAGAATGAAATTATTTAAATGGATTTTCATGATGAGTTTCCATGCTCTTTGAAATCCATATGTGCACTTGTTTTACATGACATCATGAATCATAGCATCTGTTTTGAAATGTGTGGAGAAGGGGTGGTTTATGCATGGCACTACGTTATCTACTTGTTCGTAGGATTGCCTTACTGAGCTTGATGTGATCACCCCTTTCATTTTCTCACACAGATTTCTTTCAGTAGCCTTGAGGAGACTGAGTACTGCATTTCAGACATCCGCTGCTGTCTATCTTTTGAGATATATACACGTTGTATAAATATTGTATCTAAATAACATAAGCACAATATTATATTTTGTATTGACACTGGGATGTATGACTGAGTACATATTGTAAAGAAATGAAAAGAAATTAATGTATAACGTATGAGTTAATAATTTAATTTAAATTGTGCACTATCTATAAAATGTATGGTGATGATATGGGCACTGACACACAACCCAATTATTGGTTGTGGTTGGTCACGATCAGAGGTCAGGTAAGTATAAAAGAAAAACGAAAAATTTACTCTGATTTTTTGGTAGTTTTAGGTCGTGACAAATGGTGGTATCAGAGCGAAATTAGTCTGATGTGTGTCAGTGTCAATAATTAGGAAATTACATCCTCGTGTTACTGTGCTTGGTTAGATACAATCGTGTATATTGAGATGGGTTTTAACTAAGAAATGGTAGTGAATGCAGGAATATAGGCATTATGCCTGTTACCCGTAGCGATAGAGGAGGTCGGGCACGAGGCAGAGGCCGTAGAGGTAGGCCTACGCCTACTGGACGTGACGAGTTGCCTCATGAGACTCAAGAGGAGGCTAAGGTAGAGACCGGGGTTGAGCATGCCCCACAAGGTCCTAAAGAGAGGGATACTGTAGAGAGACCTGCTGAGACGACCGAGGTGTGTTTCGCTACAATAGAGTGGAGCCTCGAGATGATTATGGAGTTATTTTCTCAGTCAGTGCAGGGAGTTAGAGGTGGACAAGGTGATACTGGATAAGTAGCTGCTCCTGATGCACCTGCTCAGCTAGTTCAGGATGCGAATATTCCTTCACCCCCACCAGTCGAGGACACGGATTCTCCTGTTACCCCACAGCAGAGTACTAGAGATTGAGGTTATAGATGTGACATGGACAGACTGCGACAGTTTCAAAAATTCAGACCGCTGGCATTTAGCGGGGCGAAGGACCCAGTAATAGCTAAGCATTGGTTAAGTGAGATGGAGAAGTTATACGGGTTCTTTGAGTGTACCCCTACTGAGATGGTAGCGTTTGCTGCATTTATGTTTAGGGGATCGGTGGAACATTGGTGGAATTCCACCAAATAGATTCTTAGAGGCAGACATACAGAGATTAGCTGGGAGGTATTTCTGGAGGCCTTTCGAAGGCAGTACGTCCCGGATACAGTGCAGCAGAAGCTGCAGACTGAGTTTTTGAGTTTGACCCAGGGGAGTAGATCGGTAGATGAGTATGAGACGAGGTTCATCTCCTTGGGCAGATATGATCCGGACACTATGGGTAGTGAGGTTAAGAAGGTCCAAAGATTTATTGATGGATTGAGGTCAGCAATCAGATCTAGATTGATTCCTTTGGTTGTCCCGACTTACGATGAGGCAGTGAGCAGGGTGCAATTGATAAAGCAGGATTTTGAGAGGACTGCCTCAGAGTTCGGGAAGGCTGAAAGAGTTAGAGAAAGGAAGAGACCAGCAGGAGACAGAGGAATTAGTTATAGAGGGGGCAAACGATTGACTGGGAAGAGGCCGAGGATAGAGGAGATTCGAGAGAGGCCAGCTAGACCTCCAGTTTATTCGGCCATTACTTCTGCTCCACAGAAAGGTATTGTGATAGGGGGCCACGACCTACGACTGAGAGATGCAGTAGGTGTTGTAGATATTACAGTGATAGACCTTGTTTTGGTACCACAGTGGTATGTTTCAAATGCGAAAAGCCCGGACATGTGATTAGAGAATGTCCAGAGATAGTTGAGAGTGTCACTCAGAAGGGCAAGGGTTCGGAGAAGGCTCTCAGTGAGACTTCTACACAGCGGAGGAAAGCGACAGTGGCAGAGAAGGGGAAGCAGGTGATTGGTACAGGGCGAGTGCATGCTCTAGACTAGGATACAGCAGATCAGTCGTCAGATGTGGTAAAAGGTATTATTCTGATCTATGATTTAGAAGCATATGTGTTAATAGATCTTGGTTCTACGCATTCATTTGTATCGCCTTTGTTTGCATGTAAATTGTGTAATTATGTAAAACCTACCCCTTTGAGTAGTAAGTTGTCGATAATTACACCCATGAACACTAGTCAATTAGTGGAGTATGTATTGAGGACTTGTGAGCTGAAATTAGGTGGCAGAGTGATGACAGCCGATCTAATCTTGATGCATATAAGAAACTTTGATGTAATCCTAGGAATGGATTGGTTGGCTGCTAATCGAGCTGTTTTAGATTGTTTTGCTAAGACAGTCACATTTCATACTCCAAAAAAATGTATTGTGTAATTTCCTTGAAGTTAATGAGAATGAGAATTTTGTAAGAGTATGAATGAATGATGTACTTATTGGATGAATAATGTTTTGAAGGTTATATTACGTACGTGGTAGATACATCTAAGGCACGTCCGAAATTGACAGACATTTCATGTTGGCTCTACCGAGAGGGGGGGTGAATCGGTTTTCTAACAATTATGGAAAATTAAAAATTAATCACAATTTAATCACAAATGATAATGAGCAATATAGTGCAATATAACAATTTAATGCAAAGTAGGGAAGAGAGCAACAAACACAATCGTTTATAGAGGTTCGGCCAAACTCTTGCCTACGTCCTCTCTCCTTGACCTTCTTGTCAAGTGTTTTCTTTCTCTCTTTTAATAGAGCTTACACAGTTCCTTTTGCAGGTTAAGGAATAACCTCTCTACGCTTAGCAATACAGAAATGTATTCACCCTTTTACAATGTCTCTCACTGAGGAACAATCCTCTTTTCTTTTTGGGTATGGATGAATACAGAATAAGGCTTTTCAATGGGTAGTGCTAACGAAGCTTGTTGCACTTAAGCTTGTACAATAAATTTCAATTGATAAGCAATAGGGACACAAAGAGTGAATGAATTAAAGCTTGAGAATGTTTGGAATGTTCAGCAATAGTGTCTCTATTCTCTTTGTCTTCAATGCTTGGTTAAATACTGAAGGATTGGTAGTTGGAGCATTAAATGCTATTTTTCTCGTTGTGATTTGCAGAAACTAGCCGTTGGGTACCTCCAGTAGAGTGCCAGATCGATCTGCCATCTTGGCCAGATCGATCTCTTAGTTATAAATCCTGCAAGATTGAAGCACAAATACACAAGGAGATCGATCTCATAGGTTAGCAGATCGATCTGTTAGTTTAAAAATAATGAGGTAGATCGATCTGTCGAATAGGCAGATCGATCTCATAATCTCTCTGTTTGAGGTAAGATCGATTTCTAGATCGATCTGCCATGCAATCTCGTAGAGAGGAGATCGATCTCTCAACAACACAGATCGATCTCTTTAGCTCTCTGACTTTGAGGAGATCGATCTCTTCCTTACCAGATCGATCTCATAAGTTCCCTGTTTGAGTGTGGATCGATCTCTCAGATCGATCTATAGTCTTAAGCTCTTAAGGGAGATCGATCTCTTCCTAGACCAGATCGATCTCTCAACTCTAGCTTTAGCCAGATCGATCTCTTAACCCTTGCAGATCGATCTCATTCTACCTAAGTCCCTTTGTAAAGGTTTAAGGCTTGCCAGATCGATCTCTTCCATTATGAGATCGATCTCTCATCAAGTAAAAACCCAGGAGATCGATCTCTCATCAGCCAGATCGATCTCTCATCAGCAGAACTCTAAGTTCTGGTACTAATAACCTCTAAACATGTTTCTATATCAACTTAATATTATCGAATTAACTTGTTTTGTCATTTCAAAATACATTAACTCAACAATCTCCCCCTTTTTGATATGACAAAACATAAAACAAACATGTTTAGTGAATTTTTGCAAAATCTCCCCCTTTTTGTGAGCTCCCCCTTTCTTTTAGCTTTTTGGTTTTGTTACTTGCTTAACTCCCCCTCAATTTAATCATTCTTAGACACCTTTATGTATCTTAACACAATCACATGTTTCTTCTCCCCCTTTTTGTCATATCAAGATCACAAGAATAGAATACTCATCATTTCAAAATGAACTTTTTCATTAACACAACCAGTATCTTAAAATGACATTTCATTAACACAAGTCAAAAGATATTTCATTCAAGCAAATTCATCATAGATAACATCAAGTAGCTTAAAATGTTGTAACTATACTAAATCAAAACACCTAAGGCCTATTGTGAGGGAGGATCACGATCCAAAAGATTCTCAACATGCGTGCGTGTTACTTGGAGCTCATCGAACATCGCCTCTTGAGCCTCTTGAATCTTATCCACTCTTTGGTTTAAATATGCAAATCCGTCATCGATTTTTTGAGTGAGATCACTCAGCATCTTCATAAAGATCTCCATTTCTCCCGATGGGGCTGCCGGTGCAGTGGGCGGAGCCATTGAGGACGATGGTTCCGGAGCTGGTACAGCAGATGGGGCCACTGGCTCATTGGAGGGGTCTTCCTCCATGGCTTCAGCTGGCTGCTGGTCCCTCTTTTTCTTCCAATCTCCTCGGAAGTCTTTGTAGTATCCCATATGATGAAGGGACCCAATGTTGAGGATGCTCTTGGGAGATGGCAGTTCTTCAGTTTCGTCGCTGCAGTCGACGCCAACGCGGTGGAGAAGATAGGCTACCGGTTGCGGAAAAACGATCGTGGTAGCCTGTCCACGCACTATCTTCAGCCAGTCTTCGTATATGAAATGAACAAGATTTGGTTTTTGGCTTGTGGAGTGAATGTGATGGAGCCAAAAATGATCTAAGCGCCTAACGGTGGAATGACGAGTACCGAAAGGGCGGAGGTTCCAAGAGATTATGAGGTGGAGTAACCGAAGGTGCATTGGAAGGTTACTCGCCTTGTCCCCAGGGAGATCAAACTCAAAGGAGACTTCCTCATCTTCATTGGTCAAGCCTTCATTTTTCATGTGGAAGGCCTGAGCTAAGATATCAGTATCGACAGGAACGGTTTTACCTATGACATATGTTTTGAAACCGACAATTTTGCAAGTGTCATTTGGGTCAAAAATGAGTTCGGCATTGGAAAAGAATGCACGAACTAGATTTGGAGGGACGGGAGTGTTGATTTTTAAAAAATTCATCCAACCAAATTCCTCAAACTTTGAGACGTATGGAAAATCAATGCAATTGAGGAAGGAAAAATCTATGGTTCGCCAATGCTTAATTGGCATGGTTGAGAAATATTCCTCATATCGCTTTCTTTTTGCTGGTGTTTTAAAACACCGATTGAAGGAAGCAATGGAAGATGGAGGAATTGGTTGGGAGGATGAACCAGCCTCTACATTGGTTTTAGGAGGTTTGTGACCTACTGTCTTAAGTCTAGGCATGATTCTAGACTCTAAAGATGCGCTAAATAGATTCAAAAACAAGAAAAGCAATGAAACAGTACCTAGGTTTGCCCTAGAATTAAAATGAACACAAATTAAAGAGAAATTTTGAGAAAATCAGTAAGGAATGTTGGTTACAATACCGGAATTTGACACCGAGACGCTAGGAGAACCGTACGGAGATCGATCTGAGGAGAAATCGACAGTGATGGTGCGAGGGAATTTGGGAATTTGAAAGTTAGGTTTTGTGAAATTTGGAAAATTTTCGCGAGTTTATATACTCCAGGGCACAGGAGATCAATCTGTCGCCTGTCATTTCCAGAAAGCCAAGGGAGATCGATCTGTCGCATGAACAGATCGATCTGTTTGCAAACAGAGGCTTAAGGAGATCGATCTGTTATATGCATAGATCGATCTGTATGAAACCAAGACTTAGAGAGATCGATCTGCCAAATGCATGGATCGATCTTCAGAATGCAGAAGCTTTGAAGAGATCGATCTGTCGTGTGGACAGATCGATCTGCTCTTTAACAGAGGCGTAAGGAGATCGATCTTATGGTTAGAAGATCGATCTGCTTAGCTTAACCTTGATGATTTAGGCTTGTTGGAAGTGAGGAGATCGATCTATATTGCAAGGAGATCGATCTCTCATCCTCATTGCCAAAAAATCTTTGCAAAAACTCTTTTAAAATCAACTGGAAACCAAGATTTTTGAAACACATAAGTCTTAAGAGATATTCATGAGTCCTAATTCACCTCTAAGGATACAAAACCTATCTCTATCAAGTGGTTTGGTGAAAATATCTGCTATTTGATGTAAAGTATCAATGTACTCTAAAATTATATCCCCTTTTTGTACATGATCTCTAAGGAAGTGATGTCTAATTTCTATGTGCTTAGTTCTAGAGTGTTGAATAGGATTCTTAGACAGATTAATGGCACTGGTATTATCACATTTAATAGTGACTTGCTTCATGTCAATACCATAATCTCTCATTTGTTGTTTAATCCACAACACTTGAGCACTACAACTACCAGCTGCTATATATTCAGCTTCAGTTGTGGACTGAGCCACACTGTTTTGTTTCTTGGAGAACCAAGAAATTAACCTATTTCCTAAGAATTGGCAAGTACCTGAAGTACTTTTCCTATCTATTTTGCATCCTCCAAAATCAGCATCTGAAAATGCATGAAGGGCAAAAGTGGAGTCCTTGGGGTACCAAAGTCCTAGTGAGGGAGTGTCTTTGAGGTATCTAAAGATTCTCTTAGTTGCCAATAGATGTGATTCCTTAGGAGAGGATTGAAATCTAGCACAAAGGCATACACTAAACAAAATATCTGGTCTACTTGCAGTTAAATAAAGCAATGAGCCTATCATAGACCTATAGAGTTTAGTGTCTACACACTTACCACTTTCATCTTTATCAAGCTTGATGTTGGTGCCCATTGGAGTGGCTTGAGGTTTGCAATTGTCTATTCCAAATCGCTTGAGCAAGTCCTTGGTATACTTTGCTTGATTGATGAAGGTTCCATCCTTTGTTTGCTTCACTTGAAGTCCCAAGAAGAATGTGAGTTCTCCCATCATGCTCATCTCAAATTCTCCTTGCATGATCTTAGCAAACTCTTGGCATAAAGACTCATTAGTTGAACCAAAAATAATATCATCTATATACACTTGTACAACTAATAAATCCTTATTTTTATTCTTAATGAATAAGGTGGTATCCACTTTTCCTCTTGAAAATCCCTTTTCTATTAAGAATTTTGACAACCTTTCATACCAAGCTCTAGGAGCTTGTTTTAACCCATAAAGTGCCTTTGATAATTTAAAAACATGTTCAGGAAATTCATGATTTTCAAATCCGGGAGGTTGCTCAACATATACTTCTTCATTAATAAAACCATTTAAGAATGCACTCTTTACATCCATTTGATATAACTTGAAGTTTTTATAACATGCAAAGGCAAGTAACATTCTTATTGCCTCTAATCTAGCTACCGGAGCATATGTTTCATCATAGTCTATGCCTTCCTCTTGTCTATAGCCTTGTGATAATTCTATATTTTTAGAATTATTTGTGCTTAATTTCCTAATTATTTATTTAAATCCCCAATTTATTTTGTTAATTATCCCCTTTATTTAATAAAAATTCTCATGTTTGCAGATAAATCAAATCCGGATGAATTTTGAATATTTCGGTAGAAAATGGACCGGAATTGGGCTAAAATCGAGATTGAGCCACGTGGACAACACGAGTCATACCACCAAGCACATCCAATTGGACAAGAAGACCGATGACATGGACATATCTTTTCAAGGAGCCAATGGTGTGAAGACAAGTGGCCAAAAAAAAAATGCCAACTCATCAAGGATGTGAAAATTACCATTTTACCCCTAGTGTGTTTATAAATAGGAAAAGATGACAATTGAAAAGAATGTAATTTTAGGAGTAGAAGTTAAAGTAATTTAGGAGTAGGAGTAGTGTAATATAGTTAGGAGTAGTGTTAGGATATTTTGATTTTTTTTCAAGCTCCTCTTTTCCGTTTAACTCCCATTTATTTTTACTATTCACAACAATCTCCATTGTCATTTCTACAAGCTTTTTATTATAGTTTTTAGTCACCCTTTCCATCATTTTCACTCTTCTCGGTTTGTTTATAGTTGCTTATCTCTGTATGTTCATGTCCTTCTGTTCATTTGCTTATTGTTGAGCAGTTTCCATTCACAGCATTAGAGCTTCACGAGTGATCGGGGAGAACATCACATTTCCTGCTCTGTTCTCCCCTGTCCTAAGCATGGTGGCAGTGGATATCCATGCATTGATAACGTCACAAGCAGGGGACTAACTGTGAGCAACCTAGCAGCAGGAATAGCAGCAGCGGACGTGCTGGCTAGCTGGGCAGGACAGCAGCTGGGAGTAGCCTGGAACCGAGGGGATCCCGTGACCTGTAACCAAAACAGAGCCGACCAGGACGTGCAGCAGTGGGCAAGACAACGCCTAGAGAAGGAAACGTGCACGGTTATGCATGGAGCTGGTAGTGGGCAGCAGGCTTGGACAGGACCGAGCAAAGCTGGAACCGAGACCTGGACAGCAGCTGGAAATGTGGAAGAATGCAGGACCGTGCAGCAGAGCAGACCGAGAGAAGCTGCGTCACGCGTAGCACCTGGGCAGCGAATGGAAACGTGTAGATCATGCCTGGCAGCAGAAGCATGGGCAGAGAAGAAGGAGGTGCATGAAATCGAGGTAGAGTTGGTAGCCTGGCAGAACCGAAACCCGTGAGCAATCAGCTGGGCAGATCTCACCAACCCGAGCTTACCTGGAAAACCAAATTGCAAATGATGCTTGAACAGTGTTTTGGTGGGAAAGTTACTATTTGTTTAAAATCTTTAGGCCATGTTTGGTTGCTTATTTAGGGATTAATGCATTTTTCATATAGTTAGTGTTAGATTAGTTTTTAAGATTAGTTAGATGATGTAATTAGTTTAGTTAATAGTTTTAATTATGTATTTAGATGTAGTCAATCATGTTTAGTTAGTTAATTTAGATTTAATTAGTTTCTAAGTAATTTTAATCTAGCATTAGGAATAGTTTAATTTGCAATTAGTTTAATTACATGCATTTTTTAGGTTAGTTAGATTTTAGTTTAATTAATCATGTCTTTTCATTTATTTTGCATTTTATTTTAATTTGGTTAATTAGTTTTAATTGTTGTAATTTCTTTTGCAGTTTTCGATTTTAAGTGCTTGGAATTTTGTAAGTACTCTGAGCTCGGTTTTAGTTACTTATTTTATAGTTTTATTATTTTCTTGCTTTTGGTATTTTCAATTCTAGATTAGTTGATCACCTTTGAAAATTCATAAATTTGCTAGGATATACTTAGGATAATAGTAACCGGTAGTTAATTAGGCTAACAACTTCTCTGTGGGACGATAACTCGGGACTCAAATCCCATTATTACTTGTACGACCCGTGCACTTGCTGTATTACCCTTAGGGCTCGTCAAGTTTTTGGCGCCGTTGTCGGGGAAGTTTTAATTAGTCATTAATTAATATCGGTGAAAGTATGCTTAGGTGTAATTCTAGCTTGTAAATATTTAGGTTGTAAATATTTAGAGCCTTAGCTTAGGTTAGTTAAATTTTCTCTTAATTAAAATCAAAAAAAAAAAATTTCAAAAATTTTAAAAATTTAAAAAATTTTTTTAAGGACTTTTAGATGATTGCAAGCGTAGAGCCAGAAGTTTTGATTGTTTTCCTCTAGATCCTAAAATCAAACACACTCTTAGAAAAATTTAATAGGACTCGAGGAAATTATTAGCTCCGCTGCAATTCACCATGGCAGAAAATAGGAAAACTAGAACTGTTGGAGATTATGCGATGCCGACAATTGGAGAATATTATTCCGGCATTAGGCCACCAGCTGTCCATGCAAATAATTTTGAAATTAAGCCCGCAATCATCCAGATAATCCAAACATCTTTGCAGTTCAGTGGGCTTCCACATGATGACCCACATGCTCATCTCGGGCAATTCTTGGACTTATGCAACACCTTCAAGCACAATGGATTATCAGACGATGCACTTAGGCTTAGACTATTCCCTTTCTCACTTAGGGATAGGGCGAGACATTGGTTGACCTCTCTGCCTCCAGGATCCATTTCTACATGGGATGAGTTAGCCTACCAATTTTTAGCCAAATTCTTTCCTCCCTCTAAATTAGCCCAACTCCGTAGCAATATATCTTCCTTTGCCCAGTACGACTTTGAATCTCTTTATGAAGCATGGGAACGATATAAGGAGCTTCTTAGGAAGTGCCCTCACCATGGCCTACCGTTGTGGTTGCAAGTTCAGACCTTCTACCACGGACTTACAAGCCCAAATAGGACCATTGTTGACACTGCTGCGGGTGGAGCATTGATGTGCAAAACAGAGGAGGAGGCTTATGAGTTGCTAGAAAGGATGGCGACTAACAACTATCAATGGTCCTCGGAAAGGCAGATGCCAAGGAAATCGACGGGTATGTACGAGCTTGACACACTGTCCACCTTGACCTCTCAGATTGCCAATCTTACAAAGAAGGTGGAGTCGCTCAGTACCCAATATAATCCTCCCAACAGTCCTAACCCTATATATTCTGTCCAAAGTCCTTTTCTTTCATGCGAGCTGTGTAGTGGTACCCACTCTGTAGATAGGTGTCCGCTCAACTTAGAGTCGGTTCAGTATGTTGCTCTCCCTACGCAACAGAACAACCCTTTTTCAAACACCTATAATTCAGGGTGGAGGAACCATCCTAACTTCTCCTGGAGCCAAAACCAAGGGCAAACTTCTAATTCCATATTTGTAGAACCCCCTAGTTTTCAAGCTCCACAAGTTCAGGTACCACCACAGCAGCAATTTCCTTACCACCATCCACATCATCCATCCCTACCTCAATTTCAATATCACCCATCACCACCACCACCACCACCACCAGCATTTATGCAGCCCCAATTCTACCATGCACCAGCAGCTGAGAAGAAGCCTACATTAGAGGAGATGTTCACGACTATCCTGCAAGATCAAGCTGCTTCACTTAAGAACTTAGAAGTTCAGGTTGGACAAATAGCTAGTGCTCTTAGCCAACATCCTCAAGGGACCCTTCCTAGTAATACTGAAGTTAATCCTGATGAGCAAGGGGAGGGTAAGGAACAAGTTAGATCTATCACCCTTAGGAGTGGCAGAGAGCTAGAGGAGCCACAAGTTAAGTCCCAACCTGAACAGCACATAGTTGAAGAATACATAGGTTCTAACGAAGTAGCTCAGAAAGAGTAGGAACCTAAAGATCGGGCTGCCAAGGAAACAAAGCTAAGCGCTTCTTCATCTATACCTTCTTCGTATTCATTGCCTTCCTCGCCCTCTGATGCTACGAAGTTGACGATGAGAGTCCAAGATCAGGAAGTAAAGCTTAATGTTTTCAAACCTTTGAAGCTCCCTGATGACTCTCAAGAATGTTTTAAGATAGAGATTGAGGAGAACATAAAGCTTGACCATATAAAATCTGAAAGAAGGAAGGAAATAGATAGGGCTCAGGAGGAGTTAACTGTTAGTACCCTGTCACCACTTTGGATGACCCTCATACTCTTCGCCTTGCTGCTGAGTGTTGTCTTCTTCAGCTGTATTTGAAGGGGCTGTGTTTTTACTTTCACTTTGTATATAGTTCATTTTTCTTTTTCTTTTCTATTGTGTCTTTCTTTGTTTGTGTTGCAGGTTTCTTTTCTCGTTTTATGCTTTCAATCAAAGCTTTGATTGTTCATCAACATCAGAAAAGGGGAGTACTATATTCTTGAACTTTAAATTCGTATATTATCTGCACACTGAGGACACTGTGCACGTTAAGTTTGGGGAAGGGGATATCACTTGAGCAATTTTTTGAAAAATTGGAAAAAATTTTAAAATTTTTTCGAAAATCTGAGAAGGAATTTTCAAAATTTTTTCGATAAAATGAGCTTAAATTGCTTGATTTTGGGATGATTGAGTGCTTAGCATGTAGTTTTCCCATATTCTGATGATATGACCCCATGAATTAGTATGACTTTGATTGACTTAGAAGCATGATTATAGGAAAAGCATGAAGTTGAGTTCTTGAATTTCTCTTAATTCTTATTGTGATTTCCTCATCTTATGCACATGTCATGTCATGAATCAGTATATTTATTTAGAGAAAGCTTATGTGTACATAGGATTGCATTTGTTCAGTTGATTTTGTGCATCATATTCTAGAATTTGTTTGATCTAATCTCGAGGCGAAATATTAGATCACACTTGATTAGGGAGATGATTTAGGCCATCTTTGGATCGTTTGAGCCTTTCTAGCCTTCCTTGTACATATTCTACCCCTAGTCACCCGTCTGTGCCAAATAAGCTTTTCTTTGTAAATACGCCTACTTAATTTTCGTAGCTTAAATACTTTTTCCTATCCCTTACCCCGAAAGCATGAAAAGTTATTAGATATATTGTGAGCTATATGGGTATTAAGTGATAGTGAAGGAGTATGTAAAAAAAAAAAAAAATTGAAAAAAAAAAGAAAAAAGAAAAAAGAGTTTAGCAAAAGAAATAAGTTTGGGGGAAATAATTAGAGCTCTTACACTAAAGATCCTAGAAGGTAATGCATATTAAGGGGTAACTGAACCTAAATCGACTTTATCATACCTTAACCCCAGCCTGACATTACAAGCTTAATGAAGTCCTAATGATCTTTAGTTAAGTGTGACTACATTAGTGGAGAGAGAAGTGAAAAACAAACTTATGGGAATGATCATATGTCATTGACTTTGCATTCACTGTGTTGCATAATCTGATCCGAGTAATATACTGAGAAGTGACTTAGACATTTTTCACACACTCACGAGGAGTCCAATTTAGGTTAGGACTTATGATTGAATAATTCTAAGTGCTGGACTTGTAATTGTGATTCTTTGATTTCATAGTCTATACTTTTTCTTTGAGGATAATATTGGGAAAATTATTGTGTTTTGTACTTATCATTCCTAAAATCATTTTGTTTTGCTTGAGGACAAGCAAAAGCTCAAGTTTGGGGGTGTGATAATTCTATATTTTTAGAATTATTTGTGCTTAATTTCCTAATTATTTATTTAAATCCCCAATTTATTTTGTTAATTATCCCCTTTATTTAATAAAAATTCTCATGTTTGCAGATAAATCAAATCCGGATGAATTTTGAATATTTCGGTAGAAAATGGACTGGAATTGGGCTAAAATCGAGATTGAGCCACGTGGACAACACGAGTCATACCACCAAGCACATCCAATTGGACAAGAAGACCGATGACATGGACATATCTTTTCAAGGAGCCAATGGTGTGAAGACAAGTGGCCAAAAAAAAATGCCAACTCATCAAGGATGTGAAAATTACCATTTTACCCCTAGTGTGTTTATAAATAGGAAAAGATGACAATTGAAAAGAATGTAATTTTAGGAGTAGAAGTTAAAGTAATTTAGGAGTAGGAGTAGTGTAATATAGTTAGGAGTAGTGTTAGGATATTTTGATTTTTTTTCAAGCTCCTCTTTTCCGTTTAACTCCCATTTATTTTTACTATTCACAACAATATCCATTGTCATTTCTACAAGCTTTTTATTATAGTTTTTAGTCACCCTTTCCATCATTTTCACTCTTCTCGGTTTGTTTATAGTTGCTTATCTCTGTATGTTCATGTCCTTCTGTTCATTTGCTTATTGTTGAGCAGTTTCCATTCACAGCATTAGAGCTTCACGAGTGATCGGGGAGAACATCACATTTCCTGCTCTGTTCTCCCCTGTCCTAAGCATGGTGGCAGTGGATATCCATGCATTGATAACGTCACAAGCAGGGGACTAACTGTGAGCAACCTAGCAGCAGGAACAGCAGCAGCGGACGTGCTGGCTAGCTGGGCAGGACAGCAGCTGGGAGTAGCCTGGAACCGAGGGGATCTCGTGACCTGCAACCAAAACAGAGCCGACCAGGACGTGCAGCAGTGGGCAAGACAACGCCTGGAGAAGGCAACGTGCACGGTTATGCATGGAGCTGGTAGTGGGCAGCAGGCTTGGACAGGACCGAGCAAAGCTGGAACCGAGACCTGGACAGCAGCTGGAAATGTGGAAGAATGCAGGACCGTGCAGCAGAGCAGACCGAGAGAAGCTGCGTCACGCGTAGCACCTGGGCAGCGAATGGAAACGTGTAGATCATGCCTGGCAGCAGAAGCATGGGCAGAGAAGAAGGAGGTGCATGAAACCGAGGTAAAGTTGGTAGCCTGGCAGAACCGAAACCCGTGAGCAATCAGCTGGGCAGATCTCACCAACCCGAGCTTACCTGGAAAACCAAATTGCAAATGATGCTTGAACAGTGTTTTGGTGGGAAAGTTACTATTTGTTTAAAATCTTTAGGCCATGTTTGGTTGCTTATTTAGGGATTAATGCATTTTTCATATAGCTAGTGTTAGATTAGTTTTTAAGATTAGTTAGATGATGTAATTAGTTTAGTTAATAGTTTTAATTATGTATTTAGATGTAGTCAATCATGTTTAGTTAGTTAATTTAGATTTAATTAGTTTCTAAGTAATTTTAATCTAGCATTAGGAATAGTTTAATTTGCAATTAGTTTAATTACATGCATTTTTTAGGTTAGTTAGATTTTAGTTTAATTAATCATGTCTTTTCATTTATTTTGCATTTTATTTTAATTTGGTTAATTAGTTTTAATTGTTGTAATTTCTTTTGCAGTTTTCGATTTTAAGTGCTTGGAATTTTGTAAGTACTCTGAGCTCGGTTTTAGTTACTTATTTTATAGTTTTATTATTTTCTTGCTTTTGGTATTTTCAATTCTAGATTAGTTGATCACCTTTGAAAATTCATAAATTTGCTAGGATATACTTAGGATAATAGTAACCGGTAGTTAATTAGGCTAACAACTTCTCTGTGGGACGATAACTCGGGACTCAAATCCCATTATTACTTGTACGACCCGTGCGCTTGCGGTATTACCCTTAGGGCTCGTCACCTTGAGCAACTAGCCTAGCCTTATTCCTTGTGATCACACTATTTTCATCCATTTTGTTCTTGAATATCCATTTAGTTCCAATTATTGAGTGATCACTAGGCCTAGGAACTAGTTTCCATACTTTGCTTCTCTCAAATTGATTTAATTCTTCTTGCATTGCTAGGAACCAATTATTGTCTTCTAAGGCTTCATTGACATTCCTAGGCTCAATTTGAGATACAAAGGCTATATATTGGCACATATTCCTTAGGGATGATCTAGTTCTAACTCCAAGAGTTGGATCTCCTACTATTTCACAATCTTTTACATATCCTAACTCTCTTGGTGCTCTAGGTTCTCTTTCTAAAACCTCTATTTCTTCTTCATCTTCTTTATTCAAGTCAAGCTTTTCTAGAAAGTCATCTTCTAAGTTTTCATCAAATATTCCAACATTCTCATCATTGGCTGAATCTTTTGATATATTATTTGACTCATCAAATATAACATGAATAGACTCTTCAACCATTAATGTTCTTTTGTTATATATTCTATAAGCCTTTGAATTCAATGAGTATCCTAGGAATATTCCCTCATCACTCTTGGCATCAAATTTTCCCAAATTATCTTTCCCATTATTTAGAACAAAACATTTGCAGCCAAAAGGATGGAAGTAACTAATGTTAGGCTTCTTACCTTTGTAGAGCTCATAAGGAGTTTTCTTTAGCATGGGTCTTATCATAGCTCTATTAATTATATAACATGATGTGTTTATAGCTTCAGCCCAAAAGTACTTTGGTAAGTTATTTTCACATAACATAGTTCTAGCCATTTCTTCCAAAGTTCTATTTCTTCTCTCAAATACACCATTTTGTTGTGGTGTCCTAGGGGCTGAAAAATTATGGCTAATTCCTTGATCATTGCAATACTCATCAAATCCTATATTTTCAAATTCTTTGCCATGATCACTTCTAATGCTTGTTATTGTGTATCCTTTTTCATTTTGAGTCACCTTTGAGTAGGCTATGAATTTCTCTAAGGCTTCATTTTTTACTCTCAAAAAGAACACCCATGTGTACCTAGTGTAATCATCAACTATTACAAATCCATAGTGTTTCCCACCTAAGCTAGTGGTTCTAGTTGGTCCAAATAAGTCTAAATGCAGTAATTGAAGAGGCCTAGTGGTGGATACACTATTCTTAGGCTTAAAAGTTATCCTCTTGTGTTTTCCTTTAACACAAGCTTCACATATTTCTTCATGATCAAAAGGTATTTTGGGTAAGCCTATTACTAGATCCTTTCTAGCTAACTTGGATAGCACACTCATGCTAGCATGGCCTAGTCTTCTATGCCATAACCAAGATTCCTTTTTGTTGTCTACCATTAAGCATATGTTTTCATTTTTGAGTTCATTAAGATAGACAATATATATGTTACCTTGCCTATGACCTAGAAAAAGAATTTTATTTGACTTAGGATCTATAACATTACACTTCATGCAATCAAAAATTACTTTGTAACCTTTGTCACAAAGTTGACTAATGCTTAGCAAGTTATGCTTAAGACCCCTAACAAGTAATACTTTTTCTAAAGAGAAATGATCATTACCTATTGAGCCACTTCCTTCCACTTGGCCTTTGGAGTTGTCCCCAAAAGTGACTTCTCCACCAATTTTTGATTTGAAAGAATTGAAATGGCTTTTATCACCCGTCATGTGCCTTGAGCATCCACTATCTAAGTACCAAGCATCTTTTGTTTTAGCTTTGTGGCTATGCTCAATCACCTACAAAAAATCAAACTCAAGTCTTAGGTACCCAAATTTTCTTGGGTCCTTGGAGGTTAGTAAATGCAATTCTTGATCCCATTGGGATCCATTTTGCTAATGCATTACAGTCCTTGGAAAGAATTACCTCTTTTGGAATCCATATCCTTTTTACTCTTTTTCCTTTAAGATTCCTCATCTTTATATTGCAATAATGTGACTTATGTCCCTTTCTATTACAATATGAACAAGTAATTGCAGGTTTATTCATGCTCTTCCTAGCAATAAAACTCTTAAGATGGGTCTCCCTACTTTGTGCATTATATCCTAAGCCATTTTTGTCAAAAAATGCCCTTTGGGTTTCTAGCATGCTATCTAGCTTTTGTTGCCCCATGTGAAATCTATTAAAGGAGTTATGTAGATTGTTATTTTTCTCCTTAAGGTCACAAATTTCTAGATTTGAAATCTCTAGTTTCTTTTCACATTCTAATTTATCCAGTTGCATTATTTCATTTTCTTTTCTCAATTTGGATATTATCTTTTTATACTTCATACTCATACATTCATACTCTAATGCTAGATCATCAAAGGCATCTTGCAATTCATCAAATGAGTATTCATTGAGATTGGAGGTTACCTTTTCATCATCATCAATAGCCATGAAGCATAAGTTGGCAATGTTCTCATTTGATTCATCATCGGAGCAGTCACTGTCGCTCCATGTTGCCACCATTGCCTTCTTTTTATGGAACCTATCATTGGATCTTTTAAGAAGAGGGCAGTTAAATTTTATGTGCCCAGGTTTTTTACATTCATAACACACAATAGAGTCTTTTCTACCTACTTCCTCTTGTTCTCTCCTATTGTTTCTCCTATTACTACTACTAGCTCTCATCCTCATGAACTTATTAAATCTTTTGGCAAACTTTGCCATCTCAATATCCTCCTCACTGCCACTCTCATTTTTAATCTCCTCTTGAGCAGTGGATTTTAGAGCAACTCCCACTTTCTTGGGTGGCTCTTCATTTTTTTTAAGTTTCATCTCATAAGTGAGCAAAGATCCTATCAATTCATCTAGGCACAATGTGTGAGGATCCTTAGATTCCTCAATTGCCGTCACTTTAGCTTCCCATGATTTAGGTAAGCTATTTAAAATTTTCTTTACCATTTCAATATTAGAATATATTTTTCCTAAAGATTTTAATCCATTAATTACATCTGTGAATCTAGTGAACATATCACTAATTGATTCTCCTTCCTTCATCCTAAAAAGCTCATAGTCATGTGTGAGCATACCTACTTTTGTCTCCTTCACTTGGGTTGTACCCTCATGAGTTATTGCCAATTTATCCCATATTTGCTTGGCATTATCGCACCCGGAGACTCTATTGTATTCATTAGGACCTAAAGCACAAAATAATGTGTGCATGGCTTTAGCATTTAGCTGTGCACATTTAATGTCATTAGAATCTCATTCATCTTCTTCTTTGGGGATATCTCTTCCCTCTATTCTCTTTGTAGGGATTTGAGGTCCCTTAACTATAATTCTCCACACTTCATAATCATTTGCTTGAATGAATAACATCATCCTAGTCCTCCAATACGAATAATGTTCACCATTGAACATGGGAGGTCTAACCGTAGAGTGCCCCTCTCCTACCAAACTAGTTGCTACATTGTTAAGAGCCATTTGATCGTTTCTAACTCTTAGGAAGTTGTTCCTATGTGATTAAAGAGTCCTAGCTCTGATACCAATTGTTGGCTCTACCGAGAGGGGGGGTGAATCGGTTTTCTAACAATTATGGGAAATTAAAAATTAATCACAATTTAATCACAAATGATAATGAGCAATATAGTGCAATATAACAATTTAATGCAAAGTAGGGAAGAGAGAAACAAACACAATCGTTTATAGAGGTTCGGCCAAACTCTTGCCTACGTCCTCTCTCTTTGACCTTCTTGTCAAGTGTTTTCTTTCTCTCTTTCAATAGAGCTTACACAGTTCCTTTTGCAGGTTAAGGAATAACCTCTCTACGCTTAGCAATACAGAAATGTATTCACCCTTTTACAATGTCTCTCACTGAGGAACAATCCTCTTTCTTTCTGGGTATGGATGAATACAGAATAAGGCTTTTCAATGGGTAGTGCTAACGAAGCTTGTTGCACTTAAGCTTGTACAATAAATTTCAATTGATAAGCAATAGGGACACAAAGAATGAATGAATTAAAGCTTGAGAATGTTTGGAATGTTCAGCAATAGTGTCTCTATTCTCTTTGTCTTCAATGCTTGGTTAAATACTGAAGGATTGGTAGTTAGAGCATTAAATGCTATTTTTCCCGTTGTGATTTACAGAAACTAGCCGTTGGGTACCTCCAGTAGAGTGCCAGATCGATCTGCCATCTTGGCCAGATCGATCTCTTAGTTATAAATCCTGCAAGATTGAAGCACAAATACACAAGGAGATCGATCTCATAGGTTAGCAGATCGATCTGTTAGTTTAAAAATAATGAGGCAGATCGATCTGTCGAATAGGCAGATCGATCTCATAATCTCTCTGTTTGAGGCAAGATCGATTTCTAGATCGATCTGCCATGCAATCTCGTAGAGAGGAGATCGATCTCTCAACAACATAGATCGATCTCTTTAGCTCTCTGACTTTGAGGAGATCGATCTCTTCCTTACCAGATCGATCTCATAAGTTCTCTGTTTGAGTGTGGATCGATCTCTCAGATCGATCTATAGTCTTAAGCTCTTAAGGGAGATCGATCTCTTCCTAGACCAGATCGATCTCTCAACTCTAGCTTTAGCCAGATCGATCTCTTAACCCTTGCAGATCGATCTCATTCTACCTAAGTCCCTTTGTAAAGGTTTAAGGCTTGCCAGATCGATCTCTTCCATTATGAGATCGATCTCTCATCAAGTAAAAACCCAGGAGATCGATCTCTCATCAGCCAGATCGATCTCTCATCAGCAGAACTCTAAGTTCTGGTACTAATAACCTCTAAACATGTTTCTATATCAACTTAATATTATCGAATTAACTTGTTTTGTCATTTCAAAATACATTAACTCAACATTTCAGTAGTCAGAGAATTTTCAGATATCTTTTCGGATGAGTTACCAGGGTTACTGCCAGTGAGGGAGATAGAATTCAGTATTGATTTGACACCTGGTATAGAGCCGATATATAGACCACCGTACGGAATGACTCCGGTTGAGTTAGAGGAGCTGAGGAAACAGTTACAGGAATTATTAGAGAAGGGGTTTATCAGACCTAGTGTACCGCCGTGGGGAGCAATTTGTGAGGAAGAAGGATGGGAGCCTTTGATTGTGTATCGATTACCGATTGTTGAACAAGGCTACCATCAAGAATAAGTATCCCCTTCCGAGAATTGATGATTTACTAGATCAGCTACGAGGAGCACAGTTCTTTTCTAAGATTGATCTGAGATTTGGGTACCATCAATTGAGAGTTCGGGATGGAGACGTACCCAAGACAGCTTTTCGCACCCGTTATAGTCACTTTTAGTTTATGGTTATGCCATTCGGGTTGACAAACGCTCCCGCAACTTTTATGTCATTGATGAATGAGGTGTTTCGGCCTTATTTGGATCGATTTGTGATAGTGTTCATCGATGACATTCTGGTTTATTCGAGGTCCAGAGAGGAGCATGAGCAGCACCTGAGGATTGTATTACAGACCCTTCATGAGAAGCAGTTGTATGCTAAACTCAGTAAGTGTGACTTTTGGCTTGAGCAAATCTCCTTTTTGGGACATATTACGTAAAGGGATGGTGTGTCAGTGGACCCATCCAAGATTGAGGCAGTAGTTCAGTGGCAGAGGCCTCAGACAGTTACGGAGATCAGGAGCTTTCTGGGTTTAGTTGGATATTATAGACGATTTGTGAAGGGATTTTTGAGGTTGGCTGCTCCGTTGACACGTCTCACTCGGAAGAGTGTTGCATTTGAGTGAGGGGAGTTTTCAGGAGCTGAAGCGTCGATTAACCACTGCTCCAATTCTCACCATTCCTACTAGCTCAGGAGGTTTTTCTGTTTACACAGATGCTTCTTACCAAGGACTGGGCTATGTATTGATGCAGGACGGGAAGGTAGTCGCTTATGGATTTAGGCAGCTGAAGGATCATGAGAGGAACTACCCGACCCATGACTTAGAGTTGGCGGCCGTAGTGTTTGCATTGAAGATATGACGCCACTATCTGTATGGTGAGAAATTTCAGATATTTATTGATCATAAAAGCCTCAAGTATCGTTGTCGCAGAAGGAATTGAACATGAGACAGAGAAGGTGGCTTAAGCTTCAGAAAGATTACGATTGTGAGATTCTATACCACCCGGGTAAGGCGAATGTAGTGGCTGATGCATTGAGCAGGAAGCATCTCAGGTTGATTTCGTATATGATGGTATGGGAACACAAGTTGTTAGAGCAGTTTGCGAGCCTCAGTTTGGATGTGACCTCACCTGATGCTAATAGTGGTTATATGATTGCTAGCCTACAGTTAGAGCCGGATTTAATGGATTGGATTAGACAGGCTCAGCGTGATATCAACAGTGTATTGAGATAGTCAAGCAGATGCAGAGGGTATTGAGAATGAGTTTGAGTTTGAGTTGAGTTCGGATAGATTACTGAGGTTTCGAGACAGGATATGTGTTCCAAAGGATCCTAAGATCAAGAGGTTGATCTTAACAGAGGCTCATTCGTCGAGGTATACCTTGCATTCGGGTAGTACAAAGATGTATCGGAATCTCCAAAAGGTATACTAGTGGTCGGGAATGAAGAGAGACATAGCAGAGTTTGTTGCGAGATGTCTCATCTGTCAACAGGTGAAGGTAGAGCATCAAAAGCCTGCAGGGTTATTACAGCCTCTACCTATACCGACTTGGAAGTGGGAGCATGTTACCATGGACTTTGTGATGGGTCTATCGAGGACTCGTAGAGAGAATGATGCCATATGAGTGGTAGTTGATAGATTGACGAAGTCGGCACATTTCTTAGCTATGAGAGTCATCGATACTCTGAGTAGATTAGCGAAGCTATATGTGCGTGAGATTGTAAGACTGCATGGTGTCCTAGTGAGTATTGTGTCGGACAGGGATTCCCGCTTCACTTCCCATTTCTGGTAACACTTTCAGGAAGCTATGGGGACCCAGTTGAGATTCAGTACAGCTTTCCATCCTCAGACAGATGAGCAGTTAGAGAGGACTATACAGACCCTCGAGGATACGTTGAGAGCTTGTGTACTTGATTTTGGAGGCTCCTGGGATGATCACCTACCACTCGCGGAGTTCGCCTACAATAACAGTTATCATTCGAGTATCGGGATGGCACCATATGAGACCTTGTATGGTCGTAGATGTCGTTCTCCTGTAGGATGGGGGGAGGTTGGTGACAGGAAGATATTCGCCCTCGATTTGATACGTCAGGCCTCTGAGGATGTCCAGTTGATTTATGAGAGGTAGAGGATAACTTAGAGTCGACAGAAGAGTTATGCTGACAGGAGACGTAGACCATTGGAGTTTACAGCAGGGGAGTCAGTATTCTTAAAAGTTTCTCCTTCTAAGGGTATTACGAGATTCGAAAAGAGAGGGAAGCTGAGCCCTCGCTTCATAGGACCTTTTGAGATATTCGAGAGAGTGGGAGATCGAGCTTACAGGCTAGCGTTGCCACTAGAGCTAGCAAATGTCCATAACGTTTTTCACGTCTCCATGCTTCAGAAGTATCAGTCGAATCCGTCGCATGTGATCACATACGAGCCACTAGAGCTCAGTGAGAGTATATCCTATGTTGAGAGACCGATCCAGATTGTGGATAGGAAGGAGAAGGTATTGAGATAGAAGACGATTCCCCTGGTGAAAGTACTGTGACAGCATCACACTCCGGAGGAAGCAACTTGGGAGTTAGAGAGTTTGATGAAAGAGAAGTACCCGGAGTTGTTCAGAGACTGATTTGGTTCTAATTTTGAGGACCAAATTCTTTTAGTGGGGGAGATTATGTAAGATCCACTCTTGTTGATGCATTCCTTATGATTCATGTGATGTACACTTCCACATATTGATTGAATCATAAGAAAAGCTTTGACTGAATTAAATTTGCAAATAAAATAAAACGAAATATCGTTGAATGTATGAAATAGCCAAATATGGGCCGAGATGGCCATAGGACAAACGAAAGGGATTGAAATTAAGTTAACGAAAAATACGAATTTAAAATAAGAAAATATAGTGGATGTATGAAGGAAAGTCGGGTTAAATTGGTTCCGAAACAAGTGCAGGGGTAAAACGATCAAAAGATCGAAATCCGGTATAAGTTCGATAAGAAAATTTTAATTAAAAATAACGATTTAGGATATCTTGATCAATAATGAGGAAATTATAAAATTTCGAGTCCAATTGATCAAGATCCAAAATTTTTAGAAATACTGAAAAGTCACTGGGGACAATATCCCGAAAATACAGAGAAATTATACCGAAAAAAGGGTTAAAATATAATAAATAAATTAAATTAATTAATTCTTAATAAAATATATAAATTATTAGATTTTTTTAGATTTTTTTATTAATAATAATAAAATATATTATAAATAAATAAATAAAGCAGAAATCTGAAAATCGGGAAGAACCCGAAAACTGGAAAAAAATGACAGAAACCCGAGGAAACCCGAGACCCCCTGATGACCACTGGCGATCGATGACCTCAGGCGAAGACCGAAGGAGAAAGAGGAGAGGCCGACGAACTCCACGGCACCGAAGACGCACCGTATAGACGTCAAAAATCGACAAACGGAGGAAGAGAAAAAACGAGAAGAAAACGGACCGATTTCCAGTGACCCACGGCAGCTGGGCGTGAACAGAGGGTACCGACGTGATCAAAAGGAGGAGGCGGTCCTTTTGAGACCGGTAGTGGTCGGCGAATCTGTCGGAACCGCCGACGACGGCAAACACCCAGAAACAGTACCGTTTGGCCGAAAGGAAAAGGAAGGAAAAGGAAAGAAAAAGGGATGGAAAGGAAAAGAAAAGAAAAAAAGGGGAAAAAGGAAAGAAACATTATCGGGTACGACTCGAGATTCGGGTAAGTTGAACGAGCGTCGAGATTGACCTATGGGTAAATTTCAAAATTTTATTTAATATTATATTTAATGAAAAATAACCCAGATTTACCTAATTGTGCAGTTTTACGATGGAGCCGAACGAGAGCCGATTGAGCTCCAATTTTCGTACCCCGCAAAACATTGGGCAAGTATATTTTAATTCCCACAATTTGAGTCCTCAATACCGATTTAAGATTATTTTATGGATTAATTCTGTATAAAAAGGAATATTATTCGAAATTTTAAAGTAATTACCGTAAATAGTATACGGGCTATCCAATGAATTTGGAACGAAGCTCGATGATTATGGGTAAGCCAAATGAGCCCAGTAAACCCGAAGAAGGGATTTAATAAGTAAAAACGGGTTGAAAATGGGTTGAAGCCCATGAAAGTGCAATCGGGCCCAATAAAGTAAAATGGGCCCAGTACTTTAGATTCGATCAGTAAGTGTGACATACTGATAAATATAATTGAATTGACCCAAATATGTGGTTATATGCAGTTCCAAAGACTTGGTTGGCACGAATTTGGACTAAGAGATCTGATATTATCGAGAAGGGATAAGTTACGCGTGATTCCAAGTAAGAGAATTTTACGGGCTGCTAGAGGTAACTTTACGCAATTTCGACGTCATTTATATTCCCTAAAATTTTCTGAAGGGTCTAGATTTAAGATAAAAATTTTAGTGCCTTGGATGGACAAATAACCAAAATACCCTTGTGAATGGTAAAATTTTCAAATTTAGGAAAAGTTGAGAGGAGTAAGAACAAGAGGATCTTGCTTGCTCTTGAGGTGTTTTGACACGTGCATGAGTAGGCTGGCTAACTTTTAAATAAAAATGCACAGCATTGCATATTTTCAACAATGTTGATTTTCTCTGAAAATTATTTGAGAAATATAGCTGCCTAAGTGATTTTATGAAAATGTGACAACTAGAGCTCAGCTCGCACGAGTCTTGATTTGTGTGATGCATGCATTAGTGTTGGAGCGAGAGCTCACACTAGAGTTTTACATGCATTGGTGCTAGAGTCTAACTCGCACTAGATTTTTATATGATTTTCATGACACGGTGCTGGAGTCTAACTCGCACCAGATTTTTTCATGATTTTCGTGACAGGGTGCTAGAGCTTAGCTCGCATTAGTTTTACTTGATTTGATGAGAGTGCTGGAGCATCGCTCGCACTAGTTTTATGAGAACATACGATGAGCCGTGCTTGGAGCGTCGGGTAGACTGTGTGTCACGCCAATTAAATAGGCTCGCACGTGCGTTTTGAGACAAGGCATGAGTATGTATATGAGATATGGGTCCACGGAGTACATTGTACCGTGCAAGTAGCATGGATTACACTATACCTTGCTGGGATTGATTATGTGGCATCTTCGGATGCGTGACATCTTTGGATGCGTGGCATCTACGGATGCGAGTGGCATCTTCTGATGCGAGTGATCGGACAGGGCCGACGAGATGGACTGACCCACCTCCCGAGGTGATCCCCGATCGTGGTGAGACCCCGCACACTAGGATCCGTGTAGCAGTGGGATCAGAAGGACATATGGCCATCGTCCTAGTTATTTGCTTGAGATATACATATATTGCCTAGTCTCGCATGTTGAAGATTTTGAGAAACACATTTTGTGGATTTTTGTGTGAGTCTGGATCACCCGAGGGATGGGTTGGATCCTGATTGAGACATGATTTTGATGAGAATGAAACTGGGTTTTAAATGGAAACTTGCATGACATTATTTTCCATGCTATTTAAACCCATGCGTGATATAAACTCTCGCATGTTACTATCGCTTTGAAAAGCATTTGATTTCATGTTTTGTGTGAGTCAGGAACACCCGAGGGAGGGGTTGAGTCCTGACTGTGTTGTGAAATTTTAACGAGAATGAAATTATTTAAATGGATTTGCATGACGAGTTTCCATGCTCTTTGAAATCCATATGTGCACTTGTTTTACATGACATCATGAATCATACCATCTGTTTTGAAATGTGTGGAGAAGGGGTGGTTTATGCATGGCACTACGTTCATGTAGGTTGTATGGTTATCTACTTGTTTGTAGGATTGCCTTACTGAGCTTGATGTGCTCACCCCTTTCATTTTCTCACACAGATTTCTTTCAGTAGACTTTGAGCAGACTGAGTACTACATTCCAGACATCCGCTGCTGCCCATCTTTTGAGGTACATACACGTTGTATAAATATTGTATCTAAATAACATAAGCACAGTATTATAGTTTATATTGACACTGGGATGTATAGATTGGGTACATATTGAAAAGAAATGAAAAGAAATTAGTGCATAACGTATGAGTTAATATTTTAAATTAAATTGTACACTATCTGTAAAATGTATGGTGATGATATGGGCACTGACACACAGCCTAATTATTAGTTGTGGTTGGTCACGATCAGAGGTCAGGTAAGTATAAAAGAAAAACGAAAAATTTACTCTGATTTTTTGGTAGTTTTGGGTCGTGACAAAGTACGAAAGTTTTTGAAAAACATGTTAACCCTAAATTTCTATGTACTTTTGGGGTTATCAGGACTATTTAAATGTCTTCCTTACTGAGCTTTTTCAGAAGCTCATTCCTCTTTTCTTCATTTCAGATTACCTGTAGTGAGACTGCTCAGCTATTTGCAGAGTACTTGAGTAGACTGGTGGATTTTGAGCCTCCCAGACTATCTGTAGTACACGCTCAGGTATATCAATTAATGTTTATTTTCAGACATTTATATTATATAGATACTAGTGTTTAAATACTTTTCGGGATGTAATCTAATTTTGCGGAGTTGTAAAGAAGTGGTTTTGGAAGCAAATGAAATGTATTGAGTTTGTTAAGTACAGATATTACTGAATTTGTTATGAAGTATGTTGAATCGGAAAGTAATAAGCTCAAGAAAATAAAAACAACTGCTTGCAATTATAAATTGTGATCGTATTGATTGCAGGAAGGTAAGTTAAAATATAAGAGGTTATGCTATCGAAATTTATGCGATTAAAAGAGTTAGCAAAAGAAGAAACTAAGTAACCAACACTGTACAAGAATACAACCTAAGTAAGAAATTAAGTTCAAAAAGAGAAAGTTAGCCCCAATTACCACACTTCCGAGGTGTTGCAACATCACACTTCATATCTAGACTATATATTTCAAATGATACCTATTGTCGCCTAAGGCTACATCTAAAGTAAATGTACATAGACTGTTTAATAATTGTCTGAATATAAACTAAAGATATACCTTTACATATACCTTTCAGATAAGTTAAACGGGTGACGGAAAACAAATCTCCGAGCCTACATAAAACAGACACCTTCAATGTCATTAATAGGATTACCTATGGAGGAGAGGAGGGGTAAGTTTTATGCTCAGTAAGAGTACATGCAGAGGGGAAGGCAAAAACATACATGCATACTTTGTTTAAAACATAATAAGGTAGCTTGTTTCAAATATACTTAATGTTAAAGCATACTTATTTTCATAAATCATAATTCATAAACATAGCATAAGCATTTTTATAAAAACATAAGCAAATAATTAAATCATGCTTAATGCATTCTTGCAAATCATTACTTACAAATGATATGCTTACAAATCATAGCTTAAGATCATAGGCGTACAAATTATACTTAAGATCGTGTGCTCAATAAAACCTTAGACACAAGTTAGAGACTAGACATCTGCTCCAAGTGTGTTGTTCTCATACTTACATCCCAAAATGAAAGCTTCATAAAAGGAAAAAGTTAACCTATGGCCATGGTTAAGGTTCCCTCAGCCCTACTGGATGGGTGAATATTAAGAATGTTGTTGACTTATCCAGGTATAACAGCCGTAAATACATAAACATCGAGGCATAAATGCCGCATAGAGGGTAGATATTATACATCTCTTAAACTCATGAGGCATGATTGTCACGCCCCGAAAGTGCGAAAAATAGGGCTAATTTAAAACTTTTTACTCGTTAATTCACAATTAAGAGTGCATTCCTGTGCAGTGTCATACATCATCATAATTATCATTCCTCAGGATCTCATCGCTAGAATTTATATATCATATCAAATACATTAATCCATCTCAAGTTAATTAATCCTAATACATCCCATAAAATGTTATACATCAAGTGTCTGCAATTACAATAATAGTCTGGGTACATGAAAAGATAAAAGATACCTTAAAACACAATATATGGCCTGGAGCTCAAGTCCTCCACTAGCCACTACTCCGTACGTCGCAGGGAAACCCTTTTCACTTGAAGAAATCTGGGGGGGGGAAGAAAACAGGGTGAGCTTCTAAATCGCTCAGTAAAGGGGGTAAGGAATTCATTTCATAAACCAAAATGTACATCACAAAATGTTTGCTTGTATGTGAAACTCATTTGAAAACCATAGCATGAAAGTACTCAAAACGATATTCTCATATCTCAAATCATGTAAAAACATGAAGTAAAAGGCTCACTCTAGAGCAATAACAAAGCATGTGAAAACAATGCGATAAACGCTTTCTCAAATACGTGATAAAATCACTGAAATAGTAATGCACGTGGCACAGCCACAAAACACACGTGGCATAGCCACTGATTTAAATTCTCATGTGGCATAGCCACAAAACACACGTGGCAAAGCCACTGATTTAATTTCTCACGTGGCATAGCCACAAAACACACGTGGCAAAGCCACTGATTTAATTTCTCGCGTGGCATAGCCACAGAATAGGGTTTCTCAACGTGGCAACGGCCACCAATGGGGTATAACGTGGCACAGCCACCAATGGGGTTTCTCAACGTGGCAACGGCCACCAAGTATACGTGGCATAGCCACAGAATAGGTTAGTCTCACGTTACCAGAACGGAGAAGAAGTCAGGCTTACATGCTACCAGAGCAATGCCCGGTGTGTACTCACAACTACACACCTAAGTCTTATCACATAAGACTGGTTTGCCTTCACGTAGAACTCGTAATGGTTTTTCTCTCATAAAACTCATTTGAAAATCGTTTTGTACTCAACACAAAACGTAATAAAACCGAGTTCCAACCGGCAAAGCACACGCACACATTTCTCAAATCTCAATATTGCCTTAACGTAGAGCCCAGTTATAAACTCATAAAAACAATGGGCTCCAACCGGCTATAAAAATCGTGTGCAGTTAAATCTTAATACAACACTCAACATGCTTGTTTTATAACCCACAAAACATGCTATAATAGTTTACAAATCACATACACAAATGGTTTAGATTTCCCTTACCTCTTTGCACCTCGTATACTGCAATCATTTCCCCCTATCACGGACTAGCCTCACATTCCACTCTGGAACTCCCGAGCTGTCCAAACGATGTTAAAACATTAATACTCAATTATCTCATCAATCTCAATTCTCAAAATCGAACAAATTGCTCATAACACCTCAATTCTCTCGATTCTCATAACTCTACCCTAAACTACAACCTCATTCACAATATCTCAACGTCCTACATTTCTCATGCCAATTATCTATGCTAATTCATCACATTGTCTATATTTCCATTTATAGCACAAATTCTCAAAATTACCAAAATTACCAAATATCTACATTACTCCAACTACATTGCAATTTCATCAATCCCTAATCCTTTCTCAACTATTTCAACGCAATGACAACCACCAATATCATCAAAATCATCTCAAATATCAAGATCGAGGTTTAGAAATTACCCAAAGCTTGTGAGACGCACAACCCACGCCTCGATCCTATTCGTCCTTCGATTTCCAAGTATGTTGTTCTCCCTTTGATGAGGAACAACTTCCCTTCTTGCCACAACCTCTGATTCGACCGAAAATGGGTGATTTGGATGAGTGAGAAAGTTAGGTTTTCGGTGGAAATGGATTTGGAAGAGAGAGAAAGTGAGTTTGCAGGAGAAAAACACGGGTTCCTTATATAGACTAGAGGTAGGAGATCGATCTGCCTCTTGATGAGATCGATCTGCCTTTGAAATTTGGGGACGATCTGGGCAATTTTATGCCTAGGAGATCGATCTGTCGAGGGGTGAGATCGATCTCTTTATGGCTTTATGAGATCGATCTGCTCCTAAGGAGATCGATCTTCTCCCAAACAGAATCATTCAGAGATCGATCTCTTCCTCATGAGATCGATCCTTTCTCAAACAGAATCATTTGGAGATCGATCTCTTCCATTGGAGATCGATCTGCTCCTCAAATTCCTCCTTCCTCGTCATTTTTAACTCACCAGATCGATCTGTCCTCATACTTCATGCTTATTTTACACACTTAACATATAAATCTCCAATTATCATTCCAACAATTCACTTAGCTCAATAAATTACACTTCAAATTATTATTACATCAATAAAATATATCTAAAATTCTCAGATCTCACATCTTCCCCACCTTAAAAAGAATTTGGTCCTCCAAATTCAGCTCAACTAGTCAAATAGATGGGGGTATTTCTCCTTCATGAGAGTCTCTAGTTCCCACGTTGCCTCTTCCATTGAGATGTTTCCACAAAACTTTCACTAATGGGATGCTCTTGGTTCTCAGTACCTTCTCCTTTCTATCGAGAATCCAGACGGGTTCCTCAGTATAGCTCATGTCCTCTTGAATGTCCATCTCGTCATACTCTATGACAAGGGCAGGGTCCGGGTGGTACTTCCTCAACATAGACACATGAAACACATTGTGTATTCCGGACATCTGTGGGGGTAATGCTAATCTGTAAGCTACCTCTCCCACTCTCTCAAGAATCTCGAATGGTCCTATGTATCGAGGACTCAATTTCCCTTTCTTCCCAAATCGCATGATACCCTTACTCGGTGATATTCTCAGAAATACTGCATCACCAACCTCAAACTCGAGTGGCCGTCTACGTGCATCCGCGTAGCTTTTCTGTCTACTTTGTGCAGCCCGTAACCTCTCACATATGAGTTTCACACTCTGTACGGCTTGCTCAACAAGCTCGGGGGCATTTATCTTTCTGTCACCGACTTCTTCCCAAGCTATAGGGGATCTACACCTCCTACCATATAGAGCCTCAAAAGGTGCCATTCCAATACTCGCATGATAGCTGTTATTGTATGCAAACTCTGCTAGGGGCAGGTGATCATCCCATGATCCCTTAAAATCCATCATACACGCCCTCAACATATCCTCCAGGGTCTGAATAGTCCTCTCTGACTGACCATCTGTCTGAGGATGATAGGCGGTACTGAAACTCAATCGAGATCCCATGGACTCCTGAAATTGGGTCCAAAATCTAGAAGTAAATCGGGAATCTCTATCAGAAGTAATACTCACTGGAGCCCCATGTAATCTAGCTATCTCGCTGACATACAGTTCAGCTAAGGCAAGGAAGTGGGCACTCTTGGTCAGTCTATCCACAATGACCCATATCTCGTCACGACCTCTCCGGGTCCTCGGTAAACCCATAATAAAGTCTATAGTGACATGCTCCCATTTCCATATAGGTACAGGTAAGGGCTGTAGTAGTCCTCTGGGCTTCCGATGCTCAGCTTTCACTTGCTGGCATACTAAACACCTGGCCACATACTCTGCCACGTCTCGCTTCATACCACTCCACCAATACACCTTTCTCAAGTCTCGGTACATCTTAGTACTCCCTGGGTGCATGGTGTATCGCGAGCAGTGGGATTCTCTCAGTATCTGTCTCTTTAGGGTATCATCGTCCTGTACACAAATCCGTCCTCTGAACCTCAATAATCCATCCTCACTGATGGTGAGATCCGACTGCGAACTCTGCTCAGCTTGGCTAACCATGTCTATCAATCTCTGATCACTGCGCTGCCCAGTTCTAATCTGATCCATGATCCTGGGCTCTATCCGCAGGCTAGCCAGAAATCCAGTCTCTATCTCTTTAACTCAGATCCGAAGTTCGACGAACTGCTCTAGTAAATCCCATTCCCTGATCATCATAGCAGATATCATACTCTTCCTGCTCAGGGCATCAGCAACTACATTCGCCTTACCCGGATGATATAGAATCTCGCAGTCATAATCCTTAAGGAGTTCCATCCATCTCCTTTGTCTCATGTTTAACTCTTTCTGATCAAAGAGATATCTCAAACTCTTGTGATCAGTGAAGATCTGGAATCTTTCCCCATATAAGTAGTGTCGCCAGATCTTCAAGGCAAATACCACAGCGGCTAACTCCAAATCATGCGTGGGGTAATTCCGCTCATGGTCCTTCAGTTGTCGCGATCCATATGCGACCACTCTTCCGTGCTGCATCAGCACACACCCCAATCCTTGGTGAGATGCATCGCTATACACCGAGAATCCTCCTGATCCCTCAGGAATAGTTAACACAGGTGCCGCTGTCAACCTCCTCTTTAATTCCTGAAAACTGGGCTCACATTGATCAGTCCATATAAATGGAGTCTCTTTGCGCGTGAGCTTAGTCAAAGGGGCGGCAATCCTTGAAAATCCTTCCACAAATCTTCTGTAATACCCTGCCAAACCAAGGAAGCTTCGTACCTCAGTAACTGTCCTCGATCTCTCCCAATTAAGCACAGCCTCCACCTTGCTTGGATCCACTGATACTCCTTCCTCGGATCCCCTGATACTCCTTCCTCTGAGACTATATGACCAAGAAAAGCTATCCGGTTTAACCAAAACTCACACTTACTAAGCTTTCCGTATAATTGCTTATCTCGGAGTATCTGAAGTACCAACCACAAATACTGTGCATGCTCCTCATACGACCGAGAGTATACCAGGATATCATCAATAAAGACTATCACAAATTTATCTAGATAGTCTCTGAACACCTCGTTCATCAATCTCATAAATGCTGCAGGGGCGTTCGTCAATCCAAAGGACATCACCAGGAATTCGTAATGGCCATACCTCGTCCTGAAGGCCGTCTTTGGAATATCTTCTTCCTTGATCCTCAATTGGTGATAGCCCGATCTCAAATCAATCTTAGAAAAGACTGATGCCCCTCTCAGCTGATCAAGTAGATCATCAATCCTGGGTAGTGGGTATTTGTTCTTCACCGTGGCTTTATTCAACAACCGGTAGTCTACACATAATCTGAGACTACCATCCTTCTTCTTAACAAATAGTACTGGTGCTCCCCACGACGAAACACTGGGTCTAATGAACCCTTGATCCAATAACTCCTGTAGTTGTCTCTTCAATTCCTCAAGTTCCACTAATGCCATCCTGTAAGGAGGTTTAGAGATCGGCTGAGTATCTGGTACCAAATCAATGGTAAACTCCAGCTCTCTATCTGGTGGTAAACCTGGCAATTCATCTGGGAAAACATCCAAAAATTCACACACCACAGGTATATCCTAAATCCTCGGATGTTCCAGCTCATCGTCTGAGATGAGTGTCTCATAACCTTCACATGAACAATCATATTTAATATTCTCCAAAATAATATCAAAATTCTCAATTTACTTACTAGAAATCCACATAATCATTTCCTCAATATCTCAATCGTACACTGTAAGGCTCAGGTAGGGAGAAAGTTACAATCTTAGTGTAGCAGTCTAAACTCACTCGATTGGTTGCCAACCAATCCATCCCCAGAATTACATCAAACCCATGTATATTCAACATGATTAGATCTGCTAACATCACTCTACCTCCCACCTTTATTTCACATCCTCTACAGATTAACTCAGTTCTCTGGGATTCACGCATAGGGGTATTTACAGGTAGTATGTATTCTAGAGGTTCAAACTTCAAGTTTAATCTACATACAAAATGATCAGAAATAAACGAATGCGTGTATCCTGAATCAATCAACACATAAGCCTTATGATTACAGACAGAGAGTGTACCTCTTATAGTTTCTGCCGAAGTGTCTGCGGTCTCCTTATCCAGGGCAAACACACGTCCCTGTGCCACAGGTTTCTTCCCTTTCTCTGTCGCAGTGGCCCGTCTCCGGGGATCCACTCTTTGAGGCTGTTGTCTAGTGGGCTCCGGAGCATGTGGTATCTGAGGTTGGGGACAGTCCTTCACCCTGTGACCCATGTCACCACATCTAAAACATCCACGGATCGACCCAGTACAACTTCCCTCATGCGATCGGCCACAGTCTCTACAAACCCTTATCTCCGGCCTGACATATCGAGGGGTCTCCTTGATAATAGGATAGGCTCTGGGTCTCTCCAATCTGTCCTTCTGTACCTCAATCCTTCCTCTTCTGAAGGAACCTCTCCAAGTCTCTGCTTGGAAAAGTGCTGGCCTCTTGCCCTTATCTCTATTCACTGCTCTGAGCTCATTCTGGGATTGTACCATCTCAATTCCTCTTTCAATCTCTTGTGCTCGTCTCAGAGCATCTCTAAACTCCGTAATACATAGCCCTATCAATCTATCTCTGATGACAGGCTTCAACCTATACACAAACTTCTCTGTGCGGAGCTCTTCAATCTTGAAGGTCTCTGGGTCATATCTCAATAGCGCTGTGAATTGGCTCTCATAGTCATCCACAGACATGTCACCCTGTACCAAACTCAAAAACTCAGCTTGTTTCTTTCTCTGGGCGGCTCGTGGTACATATTGGGTCCTAAAGGCTGTCTGGAACTCTTCCCAACCAATCACATCCTGGCAGGACATCAGAATACCCTGGGTAGTACCCCACCAATCTCGAGCTCTCCCCTTCAGCATATAGGCACTCATACTGACCCTCTCAGCATCGGTGCACCCCAGAAAATCAAATATAACTCTCAATTCCGTCAACCACTCCTCAACCTCGGTAGGATCCTTCTTTCCCTTAAATGCGGGTGGATTCATCTTCAGAAAATCCTTTAGTCGGAACATACTTCTGTCCTCAGGCTGAGTGACGGGAGGCACTGGAGGTATGGGAGGTCCTTGTGGTGGTGTAGGGGTAGTATCCGAGGCATTAAGTCCAAAGTGTTGCGTGAATAACGCTGCCATCTACTCAAAACCTTGCCTCACATCGATCTCAATCCGATTAAATCGAGAGTTAGGACTCTCTGATTGTGGGACAGGTGGCGGAGGGGACTCTGCCTGCCTCCTCGAACGACCTCGTCGTTTACTCATTCTCTATCTCAACTCGTCTCCTGCGCGTACATATCAAAATTGATTGAAATCTCAATCCTCAATTTCAGTTCATGACCAGACTATTACAGACACTTGGGATGTATTCTATTTCACTTAATCGACACTGACTGTACTAGACACCTTAAGCTCTGATACCAAGAGAACTCTGTCACGCCCCGGAAGTGCGGAAAATAGGGCTAATTTAAAACTTTTTACTCGTTAATTCACAATTAAGAGTGCATTCCTGTGCAGTGTCATACATCATCATAATTATCATTCCTCAGGATCTCATCACTAGAATTTATATATCATATCAAATACATTAATCCATCTCAAGTTAATTAATCCTAATACATCCCATAAAATGTTATACATCAAGTGTCTGCAATTACAATAATAGTCTGGGTACATGAAAAGATAAAAGATACCTTAAAACACAATATATGGCCTGGAGCTCAAGTCCTCCACTAGCCACTACTCCGTACGTCGCAGGGAAACCCTTTTCACTTGAAGAAATCTGGGGGGGGGGAAGAAAACAGGGTGAGCTTCTAAATCGCTCAGTAAAGGGGGTAAGGAATTCATTTCATAAACCAAAATGTACATCACAAAATGTTTGCTTGTATGTGAAACTCATTTGAAAACCATAGCATGAAAGTACTCAAAACGATATTCTCATATCTCAAATCATGTAAAAACATGAAGTAAAAGGCTCACTCTAGAGCAATAACAAAGCATGTGAAAACAATGCGATAAACGCTTTCTCAAATACGTGATAAAATCACTGAAATAGTAATGTACGTGGCACAGCCACTAAACACACGTGGCATAGCCACTGATTTAAATTCTCACGTGGCATAGCCACAAAACACACGTGGCAAAGCCACTGATTTAATTTCTCACGTGGCATAGCCACAAAACACACGTGGCAAAGCCACTGATTTAATTTCTCGCGTGGCATAGCCACAGAATAGGGTTTCTCAACGTGGCAACGGCCACCAATGGGGTATAACGTGGCACAACCACCAATGGGGTATAACGTGGCACAGCCACCAATGGGGTTTCTCAACGTGGCACAGCCACCAATGGGGTATAACGTGGCACAGCCACCAATGGGGTTTCTCAACGTGGCAACGGCCACCAAGTATACGTGGCATAGCCACAGAATAGGTTAGTCTCACGTTACCAGAACGGAGAAGAAGTCGGGCTTACATGCTACTAGAGCAATGCCCGGTGTGTACTCACAACTACACACCTAAGTCTTATCACATAAGACTGGTTTGCCTTCACGTAGAACTCGTAATGGTTTTTCTCTCATAAAACTCATTTGAAAATCGTTTTGTACTCAACACAAAACGTAATAAAACTGAGTTCCAACCGGCAAAGCACACGCATACATTTCTCAAATCTCAATATTGCCTTAACGTAGAGCCCAGTTATAAACTCATAAAAACAATGGGCTCCAACCGGCTATAAAAATCGTGTGCAGTTAAATCTTAATACAACACTCAACATGCTTGTTTTATAACCCACAAAACATGCTATAATAGTTTACAAATCACATACACAAATGGTTTAGATTTCCCTTACCTCTTTGCACCTCGTATAGTGCAATCGTTTCCCCCGTATCACGGACTAGCCTCACATTCCACTCTGGAACTCCCGAGCTGTCCAAACGATGTTAAAACATCAATACTCAATTATCTCATCAATCTCAATTCTCAAAATCGAGCAGAATTGCTCATAACACCTCAATTCTCTCAATTCTCATAACCCTACCCTAAACTACAACCTCATTCACAATATCTCAACGTCCTACATTTCTCATGCCATGCTAATTCATCACATTGTCTATATTTCCATTTATAGCACAAATTCTCAAAATTACCAAAATTACCAAATATCTACATTACTCCAACTACATTGCAATTTCATCAATCCCTAATCCTTTCTCAACTATTTCAACGCAATGACAACCACCAATATCATCAAAATCATCTCAAATATCAAGATCGAGGTCTAGAAATTACCCAAAGCTTATGAGACGCACAACCCACGCCTCGATCCGATTCGTCCTTCGATTTCCAAGTATGTTGTTCTCCCTTTGATGAGGAACAACTTCCCTTCTTACCACAACCTCTGATTCGGCCGAAAATGGGTGATTTGGATGAGTGAGAAAGTTAGGTTTTCGGTGGAAATGGGTTTGGAAGAGAGAGAAAGTGAGTTTGCAGGAGAAAAACACGGGTTCCTTATATAGACTGGAGGTAGGAGATCGATCTGCCTCTTGATGAGATCGATCTGCGTTTGAAATTTGGGGACGATCTGGGCAATTTTATGCCTAGGAGATCGATCTGTCGAGGGGTGAGATCGATCTCTTTATGGCTTTATGAGATCGATCTGCTCCTAAGGAGATCGATCTTCTCCCAAACAGAATCATTTGGAGATCGATCTCTTCCTCATGAGATCGATCCTTTCTCAAACAGAATCATTTGGAGATCGATCTCTTCCATTGGAGATCGATCTGCTCCTCAAATTCCTCCTTCCTCGTCATTTTTAACTCACCAGATCGATCTCTCCTTCTTCCAGATCGATCTGTCCTCATACTTCATGCTTATTTTACACACTTAACATATAAATCTCCAATTATCATTTCAACAATTCACTTAGCTCAATAAATTACACTTCAAATTATTATTACATCAATAAAATATATCTAAAATTCTCAGATCTCACAATGATTGCCAACATAACACAAATGGATGTTAAATGCTCCATAAACACATTGCAAATGGTAGCTTATCTCATAAAACAATTTATTAAAACACATATGACATGATTCCATAGCGTAAAAAATATAAACATAATTTTCAAAACATCATACATAGGTGAGTGGGATGGTTATCCTATGGAATCATCATTTTTTATAGCATAACATAGTGACCCTACATCAAAACATGTCAAACACATTTTTTAGAGAAACCATTTAATGCATTAGTTTTGTTTTAAATACCTAAAACAAGTTTATCTGTAATTTTCCAAAATGAAGTTCTTTAATGCATCTTATAGGATCTTTATACTTAAATCATAAAAACATAAGCTTCATAAGTCATGCATTTATTGACTTCAAACCAAAAATGGGTTAATAAGCATGAAAAAGTACCTTGTGGCACAAACAGGGGACGAAGATCGATCCTACTTCTCAGGGGATCAGTCCCTTAACACTTAAATGTATATTTTTGGAAAAACTTAAATGAAAGATCGATCCTCTAGTAACAAATATGATTCTTCATGAACTTTTATGTCAAAAACATACTTAAAAACATATTAAACTTATATGCATGCATTAAAACAAATGGACGCCATGATTCTACATGCAATCCCTTACCTCCAAATAATTGCAGCACTAGTTTTGGTTTCTTTAACACCAATTTAGGTTAGGTAATGTATTTAAATTACCTAACTTCTTCCACTAAGCCTCTTTGCTACAAAAGTCGTTCATAACACTTAGATTCTTACTCTTTAACTTACTTAGGCTTCCATAAATTCAGTACATTTGCTTAACTTAACACATCCCTTAGCTTCTTTTAAGTCCAACTTAGAAATCTTAACTTATATACTAATACGGACTTCTTTAATCATCCATTATCGTAATTTATATCATAAACATCGTACATTTATTTTTAAAACCATGACATTCACCAAACTCGTCCATACCATTACTCATACATAAAACCCCCAATTTGCTTAACTTCAAACCCTAAATCATCATTCCACAATTTTATTTCAACAATCTATTTATGAAAATCCATAGATCATTATGCAAATCTCAACATATATTTATCTTAGAATTTTAGAAAATATTAACCTTACCCACTTTGTAAAGAAAGAAACTCTAAAATGGCCAAAAGGAGGTCTTCTCCATTGTTTTGCTGAAAAACAACAACCAAATCAAGCTTAGAAAACCCAAAAAATATAACATATATGAATTTCATAAAGGTCCCAAACTTTTTCTCTAGCATATCTTCAATGGTTAAACTTCTCTATAAGTTTTCCACCTCTAATGGCTTCTTTTAAACCCTAAATTGATATATGTTTTGAAAAGTATCTCTTTAAAAAAAATTTTAAGTCGGCTGCGAGGTTTGAATATTAAGTATCAATCATAGTTCGAATACCTCATGATCCATTTCATATATTCTGTGCTCCAGATACTAGAATGAGAGGATTGGTTGAAGTATTGAAAGCTATCTCTCTTTCTTTCTCTCGTTTTCCCTTTTCTTCCTCCTATCTTTCCTTTTTCTTTCCTTTCCTCTTAAGTTTCCATTGTTATTTTTCAACTCCCATGTGTTTTGAAACCCAATTTATGGCTTTAAGTGCTTAGGGGATAGATCCCTTTAACTTGAGGATCGATCCTCACACTTTAAAATACCTCGAGAACACATTCTGTGAAAAGGGGATCGATCCCTTTAGGGAGGGGATCGACCCTTTGTGCTTTCCTACAAGTTTCAGCATTCTACCTTCAAGGGATTGATCCCTTTCCTCCTTTACTATTCAATTTTGGAATCTATCAATTGGGGATCGGTCCTTCTAAGGTAGGGGATCAATTCCTTGGCCTGAAACATCATTCCTTTGATATTCAAACCCCCAAAACACCCAACTTTCAACCTTTAACTTCTATCAACATCATAACATCTCAAAAATCATTCTCACAATATATCCATAAACACATTCAAACTAATATTAGAACATTCACAACATCTCGTAAGATTCAAATCCTTAACTTATATTTTATACTTCACATATATACATAAAATCAATGAACACAATTCATTTCAATTTCAATGATCTTAAGACATTGTGTAACGACCCTTGACCCTTGAAAATTTAGGAGATTTTTTTTTTTAAACTTAAAATTTTCACTTATCCATTTATTCACTTAGGTTGTATTCCTGTTCAGTGTTAATTCATTTTCTTACTTCTTTATCCGTAATTATATTTAAGTTTCACATTTGGATTTATATGGCCGATAGAAATTTCGGCATAACAACTTATATATAAGCCAACCCACCAGCAAACCATATGTTTTTAACAATCCTAGATATCTACAACTACCAAACATATTTTTCAATTCCACATCATCAAACCAAGACATCTATTTCAAATAAAGACCAATTACTTCAAGATAAATTCCTAAAAGGAATTTTTTTACATTTGTTTCTTACAAATTTCATCCCAACTAAATATTTCCAATATATGTTTGTGCATACAAAATGTGTCTGGTAAAGGAATGTAATAGTATACCTTTTCGTATGTACAAAAAGTAGCCTATGGTAGCTCTTTCCCACCAGCCTACGTTGTGTACGCAGCAGGTAACGCATGTAGATCACTGCAAATAGTCTGAAAGGTAGAGGGGTGAGCTTTCGGGAAAAAGCCCAATAAGAAAATATGTTAAAGTAGTTCTGATATGTAAAAGCATGCAAAATCATTCATAAACCAAACTTTGCTTCAGAAAAATTGATCGTACGTTTCTTTTAGAAACCAAAGATTTAAAAGGTGTGTAAAACTTTCGTTACATGCATAGTCATCATAGGAAAATACGAAGCATTAGTTTCTTTAAATCAAATAGCAGGCTTAACTGTTTCATAAGATTTTCATCACTCATGGATGATTTCATAAAATCATCGCCATTATAAAACATAATCATTCTTAACCTTCTTGTCATAAATCATAATTATTCGTAAACATTTTTCATAATCTCATAAAAACATAGTCATTCATCAGCATCATCATCATAATCATAATCATAATCGTGAAGACTAGGCTATAACTAAGTCATGAAATACGTCTCATCCTCTGTAGAGGGTCATCATCATACCTATGGCCATGGTAGGCACTGTAGACTGGATCAGGGTCGTACAACACTTTCATAAAACATGGGTAGTATCTATCTTCCTTACTTTCTCTAGCACCTAGCTAGGGCATGGGCACCCAAGGCACTCTCTAGGCGAGAAACTTTCATACGTGATGCGCGGGCACAAGATACTAACAAAACATCATCATTATTAACCACAAGTAGTAAGACATCTACCACACAGGTAGAGTCAAGTGCTACAAGGGCCTTACGTACCGGCACTCAAGTGATGGAGTCGGTGCACCACAAGAAGTAGCTATGCATGAAGCCCATAGTCTTAAAAAAAAGATTCTTTTCCCTTTTCTTAAATACTTTTGAAAATTTCAAAAGGTTCTTCCAAAGCATAAATATAGGATTACAAACCATCATAAAACGAAATTCATTTCATAACATAGATGTACTTAGTGAACATTTCATAAAACGAAATCATGTTTCATAAATCGTTCCATAAGTATGAAAACAATCATAAATCATTTCAAAACATAACATTACTTCATAAAAATCTTTTTATCAATGCAATGAGTGTTCATTATCAGAACTAAATTAAATTATACTCTTACCATTACTGGGTTTAGGTGGCGTTATTTCCTTAGGACCCAGTACATCCTCGTTAATCGTGTCGATTTCCTGAATTGTCCAAAATGACACCAATTCATCACACATAAGCAAAACTTACTTAAACACATTCAAACATGCATTTACATCTTTAAATCAACCATTCTCGACCCTTCTGGCTAACGTTGTTAATTTCCTCATTTTTTTTGTCGATTCAAGACCCGTTTTAAGCTACCCATAAAAATTTCATTACCCTACTTTCATATTCATCATTAGAATAACCTAAATACATCATCCACATGTACAATTCATACTTGTAAGGAAACCCACGAACATTTTAAACCCATAAACCTCTTGCTGGCCGAAACTCTACGCCATTCTCGAGATTATTTTCATCACTCTTACACAATTATAAAATCCACAAAATGACCAAATACATACTTAATTTATCATCTTCAACCTTCAATTCCAATTCTTGATAATTCAACTTATAATATCTAATTCCTTGCCTAATTCTCAAAATCCCCAATTTGTCAAATTAACCCTAGTTCCCTAATTTCTTCACAACCAAATTTAAATTAATTCATACAACAATCATGCTTCTATAATACAATTTATACAGACATTTAACTCGATAAAGCTTGGGTTCTTACCTAGGAGTCCACTGGTACAAAAATGGGGAAGTAGCAAATAGGTTTTTTTTTTGACAGTGTTGTGTCGGAAAGGAAAAAGGGGAAGGCCTGATGGGGTGGATGGGATGTCGGTGGTCATCGGGCTTGCGATTTTGTTGCCGATGGTTGGTGGTTAGCGAAACAGAGGAAAGCTTCTCGGTTTCATTTTTCGATTTTGGGTGAGGGGAGAGGGAGAAGGAAAGGGGAACTGTCGGTCGGTGGGGTCTCCTGTGAGGCTATGGTCGCCGGCGTTAGGGATGGACGACAGGGGATAGTAATGAGAAGGGAGAAGTTTCGACGATGCAGAAGAGAAAAAAAAAGAAAGAAGAAGAAGATTGGGGCTAGTCGCGCGATGGGGTTTTCCCTGTCGCGCAATCCATTCCCGATTTTTTTTAAATACATTTTCAATTTAACAAATATATATATATATTCTTATAACATATTGTCATTTAATTTACCTTACCTGTAGTGAAAATATTTTTTATTTTTATTTTTATTATTTTATATCTTTTTGAAACCACAAATATAGACTTTACATAAATTTCCAACTAATAAACTAAAATTCCACAATATCACCATACTTGCATTTGCTTCTCACCTCCTGTATTTCGGTTCTCAGCCATTCCGGAGCTTCTCAACTTCCATCCTTCTCGAGCCCTATAACGAATATTCGCACTTCCATTAAAAACTTTTTATTAAATTTATTTTATTGTCTAATTAAGTACAAAAAATTTTGCGGTGTTTATACTCTCCCCACCTTTAAAAAATTTGGTCCTCCAAATTCATCTTCGTCCTTCAGAATAGATGAGGGTACTTCTCCTTTATGAGGCTCTCTGGCTCCCATGTAGCTACTTCAACCGAATGGTGTTGCCAGAGAACCTTTATCAGAGGAATAGTCTTTGATCGAAGTACCTTTTCCTTTCTGTCCAAAATCTGGATAGGTTGCTCAATGTAGCTTATGTCCTCTTGAATGCTCAAAGGCTCGTACTCAATGATATCTGAGGGATTCGGATTATACTTCCTTAACATCGAGATGTGGAAGACATTATGTACCCCAAAAAGCTACGGTGGTAAGGCAAGTCTGTAGGCTACGCCTCTCATTCTCTCTAGAATCTCAAATAGACCAATGAAGCATGGACTCAGTTTCCTCTTCTTTCCAAAGCGCATAATACCCTTACTCGGGGATACTTTCAGAAATACAGAGTCCCCAATCTGAAACTCAAGTGGCCGCTTATGCTTATCTGCATAACTCTTCTGCCTACTTTGTGTGGCCTTAAGTCTATCACAGATTATCTGAACACCTTCTGCAGCCTGTTCCACCAAATCGAGAGCCAAAATCTTTTTGTCACTCACTTCTTCCCAAGCCACTGGAGACCTACATCTTTTACCATACAAGGCCTCAAACGGTGCCATCTCGATACTAGCATGATAGCTGTTGTTATAAGCAAACTCTACAAGAGGCAGATGATTATCCCATGAGTCCTTAACCTCCAAAACGTACGCCCTCAGCGTATCCTCTAAGGTTTGAATGGCCCTCTAGTACCACCTTTTCTGTCACGACCCAATTCTTATAAAAATTTCAGTACAAATTTTTCGCTTTTACAACTATTTTCTTACCTCCTTGTGACAGTTCCCTCTGAACCAGTCAGGCTGTGAATCAATATCGATACACCTTTTAACCATTAAGAAAACACACGCATATACACATATTGATATCATTTATCATGAAATAGAGTGGTCGGTATATTTATACATCACACGAATTATATATATTGACAATTAATTTACATACATTTACATCCCCAATTGTTCCATCATATTCAATATTGTGCTTTAGACATATAGATACAACGATCTGTACATGGTGTATACCTGTCAGTTGATGGGAAACAGCGGATATCAGCTATGCCGTCTACTCTCTACACCCGCTATCTCTAATGTGGATTCTCTGAAAGGGGGTGAAAAATGAAAGGGTGAGCTCCACATGCTCAATAAGGTAATAATATAAACAGGTAGATAACTATACTATCTACATGCTGATAAAAAATCAGGATATGTGAGCATGAGGTAAAAACAATGATATGTTGTACATATATATATATATATATATCAACTGTTCTAAAACAAGAAATTGGCATATAAAACATGGAATGATTCTCATATGAAAGCATCTCATGCTCAACCAAATCAATCAATTTAAAACACCCCATCTGGGTTATAAATGTGATAAACTCAATGGATCTAATCCAATTCACCAAAATAACTTGTTATAAAATTCCGTTATAAAATCACCCTTCTCTCAGGGTTACGAGTTATGTAAGTTTCATAAAATCCCTCAATGGAAAAATTAAATCTCAATTGAATTCATAAGAAGTTTCGGGCCTAACCCCTCCCTCGGGTCTACCCTGGTCTATCAAGACCAAAGGTTATATCATGTGAGACATGTAGGATCGGTAATATCCAGGACTATGGTCATATCCTCATGATCCCTGGCTACACGGATCCTAGTGTGCAGGGCATCACACCTGAAACAGGAGGTGGATCAGTCCTACCCACCAGAACAGCATAATATCAGGATTGCGAGAGCAAGGCTTGCTGCCTCGTGGCTAATGCCACTCCACTCCAACAATCCACACGGTACAATGCACTCTATGTGATATACACTGTACAACGTACTCCATGAATCCAATCTCAGTCAGGGGGTGTCTGCAATAGGTCTTATCCATCCATACCAATTATGTCTCAGTATACACGTGTGAGCATATCATCTCACTGTGACACACAGTCTACAGGAGGCTCTAAAACGACTATATGCATGTCATATCAGTCCTTGTGCTAGTGAAGCTCTAGCACGGCTCCATGCATATTCATTATATCAAAATAAAAAAACTCGTGTGAGCGAAGCTCCTGCACGGTTTCATAGAAATCAATGAAATTTGCATACGAGCAACGCTCCAGTATGACTTAAATAATTATAAATCCAATTTAAAATCCACGTACGAGAAATACTTTAGTACAAGTATATATAAAAAAAACTCAGTGAAAGTCTCGTACGAGAAAAAACTCCAATATGGTAGTCATATGAAATAAGTCTGTAAAACAGTGCAAGTAAGACTCCAGCACTCTGCGTATGAGTTAAAATATGAAATCTAGTGCGAGCAGTGCTCCAGCACGATTAAAAACTCATATAAACTGGTAGGTGGCTCAATTTCATCAAAACATGTCAAACAACCCCAATTTGCACCTAACATGTGCTGTTTCGCTTAAAACATGAAAATAATTGCCAGTCTATCCATAAATTGCTTAAAATAAAGTAATATCATTATAAAATATCAAACTCACGAAATTCATGCAATTTCATAACCTTACCACCCTTTTTGAAATTTTCCTAATTGAGGGCAAAACGGTAATTTGTCACTATTTCCACATTTTTCTCAAAAATTATTATTATGGTTTCGAGTAGCCTAATGAATTTAACATACTGTAAATCACCTCGAAACTACGTATAGCTACCTCTAAATGCTTATAAAATTCACTTACCTCGAAAGATGTCAAACGACTCCAAATTCAACTGGTGGAAGCTCGTCCCGTCCGATCAGTTCTTAATCCAATCTCGGGAGCTGCAGGTAACCATTATCAGGTTAATTTCCATATTTTTATCATAATGGATTTCATTTAAATTACTAGGCCCAATATCAATAAATTATACTGAATAAATTTCCCGAGCCCTTTTTCCTTGAAATTTTTACTCTCTCGGGGTTTATCGGGTTTATCAGGTCCGTTGACCCTTATTGGGCCTCGTACTGTGTTCACATATATCTAAATGGGCCTTGTATATATTTGGGCTAGACCCAATAGGCTATTCGGCCATGGCATGGTGGTCGAGCACCATGCTGGCCATGCCTTAGCCATTACTTAGCCATTTTCATGCCAACTTTCTTTCATGCATTTTATCAAACATTTGGCATGCATGAAATTTGTCTATCTTCCTTACTCACTCACACATTTTGTCAAACACCTTGCTGCCATAATTTTATTCAGCCATTAATCCACCAAATTGAATGAAACCAACCATGAAAACTTCATGTACACATGTTTAGCATCAAAACCATGCATTAAAATTCATCATACATACATGAATCATCGAATACCCATTTTCAGCCATGCCTTGTTCACCATGAAAACATATGTTTCAGCCCTCAATAATCATATCAATAGTCTTAGAAAAATCCCCACATACACATACTAGAAGTTGGAAGCTTGTAGACATGTCTAGCTTACCTTTCTCACTTTGGCTGAAACTTTGTACAATTTTTGTGGGACTCAAATCAGCTGTTCAGGTTCTGATTTTTGGATATGTTAATCTTCACTAAATTTGGAGCAATTTTTTTGAAGGAAGTTTGGTCCAATTCTATCTCTAACCTATTGATTTTTCTAGAGAGAAAAAGCTTGCACAATTTGTCTTCAATGGTGTTTAACTCACGGTTTGTGAATAAATGAAGAAGATCCCGACTTTTGTTCAGGTTTTTGACTTAGGATTATCAAATTTAACCCTTAATAATCTGATGGGTTAAACAAATCCATGGGTTATGGGTTTGGGTCATGGGTTTTTGGCTTGGATACCTTAAATGGGCCTTAAGCATGCATGGAATTGGGCTTGGTTAATGGGCTCTCGGTTTAGGCTTTCCCATTAGGTCCTTGGGCTGAAATTTTTACCACATGTAGGGTCTTAAGTCTACTTCAGATTTGGTTCATAAAAATGTCCCACTCCTTTGGGCAATTCGGTCCCCACAAACCGATTAAACTGAACACATCCGAAATGGCTTTAAAATGATCTCTTAGCCCATTATGTTTTTTCTTCCAAATTCCAACATGCTAATTTCAATTAAATTTCTCATATACATTCCTCAAACATGTATTGACATATTTCATAAGTTTCCATGTCCAATTTGGTCACATCTTGTGCTTAATTTCGTAGTTATTCGCGTTACCCGATTTTAAGCCTTAAATTAAAGTATTTTCCTTTTCTTCTTTTTTTCCTTATACTAAAATTTCAATTTCCATCCATCTTTCACATCTTGTTTCAAAATATATATCTTAACTCTTATGACATCTACTCCTATCAATTTGGGTCCATCTCCTTAACCCCAAAGAACAAAATCGCGTAAACTCAAAATAGGGCATAATTGGGCCTTTTTGGCACTTTACTCTACAGCACCACTTTCGGGGCCAAATCAAACTGACTTCCCTTCATCAATCCACTCTCTTTTCACATTTTAAGTTCTTATCTTTAGTCAGAATGATTAAATTCCTTTAACTAAATTTTTGGGTACCTACTTTCCTGATTTACCCTTATGCAATTTTACGTACGTTATTTTATTTTATCCACATTTTATCAGGTCCATATTAACCATCTTATAATTCCATTAACATATAATAATGTCATACAAAGTGGAAATCATAAGGAATGTCATACAAAGATGAGGATCTCACATCATCGGTCTGAGGATCATAGGCAGTGCTCAGGTTAAGCTGAGATCCCATGGCTTCTTGGAAATGAGCCCAAAATTTGGAAGTGAATTGGGAATATCTATATGATGTAATGCTCACAAGAGCCCCATGCAACCGATCTATCTCCTTCACATACAACTCTGCTAAGGCACTTACGGAGTCTGTATTTTTAATGGCCAGAAAGTGAGCACTCTTAGTTAATCTATCTACAATCACCCAGATTGCATCATGCCCCTTTCGGCTCCTTGGTGTCAGACCCAGATCTTTGTAGCTTATACCTTATGATTCCTATGTGTATGAACACTATGTAATTATAGTTGAATCATAAGAAGAGTATTTAACACGCAATGAATTAACACGCAAAAGCTACATAAAATGCCTAATGTGAGCAATGGGTATCACAGGCTAAACCGAGTTATTCTAAATCATTCTGACTGAAAATAAGAATTTAAAATAAGAGAGCGTAGAGAACTCATGAAGGAAAGTCAGCTTGATTTAGTCCCGAACATATAAAACGAGAGTAAAAGCTAAAAAGGGTAAAATGGACCTTTTTGGCGAGAAAAGGAGTTTCGGGTGAAATTATCCACCGGGAGCGGTTGCAATATAAAGACGAGAGTGTAAGACATAAGATATGACACTCTCGAAATTTTGAGAAAAAGTCAACATGGTCAATGGTTAAGGAAAAAGTCAACTATAGTTAAGAAAGTGGACTTTTACCATAGTTGACTAATCATAGTTAAAAAATTAACCTAAGTATGGAGAAAAATTTGGGGAAAAATATTCTTAGCCAGAATACAAGATAATCATCCCCAAAAGTAAGGAAAATTTATTCGGAAGGATTCCGGATTAAATTTAATGGTTAAAAAACGTGATGGGCCTAAGGTAAAAATTTTAAAACCCATTAAGGTATACTAAACGTAGATCGGAATTCTTAGGTCCTTTAGACCGAATTGTTGGACCAATTGATCGGCCAATTTTGAGACAATAAAAGGCCCGAGGTATAGTAAAAATTTCAGCCCGAAAGCCCATTAAGAAAGCCCAAACCGAGAAGCCCAATTGGAAAAGCCCATGAGATAAATATCTAACCATAGTTAAAGTTAACTATGACTCATAAGGTGACTCATAAGGTGACTCATGGCTAAGGTTTGGAAAGTCAAGCATAATGGCTGAAAAGTAAAGCTTAATGGCTAAGTATATGGCTTATAAATCCAGCCACACCATTGTCATCTTCATCACACCAAATCCGGCTAGAAGAAGAAACCATTGAAATATATTTTCCAAGCTTTCTCTCACTAGAAATCACTAGGAATTAGGCATATTTGGAACTTGCATTCTTCATGGAAGTTGTTCCCAATTGAAAGGAGATTGAAATATGTTGGAATTGGCTATCAAGGAGCCATAAAGAGCAAACCGAGAGCCTCCAAAGTTTCAGCCAAAGGGTGAACACAACAATTGGTATAATTTCTAATTTCCAATTTCATATATGTTAATGTATGAATGATTTCAAGTATGTTGATATATGTTTTAAGCATTGAAACATATTAAATCACCATGAAATGGGTTAGGCCGAGAGTGAGTAATGGGATGTTAAATTATGTCAATATGATTTTAAGACATAAATGGATTAGTATACATGTATTAATGTTAATGGTGTAATTAGAATTAATCAATTTGATAAATTAATACATGTAAGTTGTTGGCAATCAAGGTGTTTGATAAAATGCCTAAATGAACTATGTGATGATTGGTAATGTTGCCTACCAAGTATTTGTGAAAATACTTAAGTGAAAATGGCTAAATAATATGCATGGATGGCATGCCATGGTGAAACCGAGGCATGAGTAGCTCTCGGCCATGGCATGTGGTCGAGAGGCCCAATGGGCCAAGCCCAATTATTTTAGGCCCAATAAGGTGTAATGGGCCTAGGACAAGCCCAATAAGAGTTGGTGGGCCCCACAAGCTCAATAGGCCCAACGAAAGTGAATAGTAAAATGAAAATGGACTTAAGGCCTAGTTGGCCCATTAAGGCTTTTTCAGGCCCATTAAGGGATAATAGACTGTATTAATGTGTAATACAGTGGGAAAAGTATAATTAACCTGAGGAATGGTCATTTACAGCTCCGGAGTTTATATTGAGAGCTGATCGGACTGCGGGATTTAGCAGCACCGAGGAAGTGAGGTCACGTGACGTGATCCGAGGTAAGGGACTTTTGCGAGTAGTTAGAGATACCTGCACGTATTTTCGTCTGCTTTTACATTCACTTAAAAACTCTGAGGGTCAGAGAAAGTGAATAATAATTATTGCGACCCGATAGTGACAAATTACGATTTTACCCCTAGTTAGTCAAAAAGTCAACTTTTGTGAAAAGTTACGAAAAGCATGGAAACTATTATTGTGAGTGTTTAACTGCTGTTTAGCATGAAAATAAATAGATGGGCTAAAGATTTTAAGGTTGATGTGACTTAAGCACACTTTATAGTGCTGATTTTAATGTTTTGTAAACAATCCCTTTTTAAAGAGCCATCTATCATATTATGTGAGAATGAATCGTGCTAGAGCATAGCTCGCACTGGATTTCATATGTTTTCCACATACATTAGTGCTGGATTTTTATACGAACTAGATTTTCATGACATGCATGATAGAGTACTGGAGTTTTACTCGTACTCAATTTTATATGATATATGCATGACAGAGTACTGGAGCGATTAGCTCATACTCGAGTTTTACATGAGATACATGACAGAGTACTAGAGCATTGCTCGTACTCGATTCTTCATGGTTTATACATGACATAGTACTGGAGCTATTGCTCGTACTTGATTTGATGATATTATGCATAGCATAGTACTGGAGCTATTGCTCGTACTTGATTTAATACATGAACTATGCATTGACCTAGTTGCTGGAGGTTGCTCGCACTAGAGTTGAGTTTGTGATGTGAAACAGTGTTCGAGCGTAGTGTCGACTGTGTGTCGCACTCGAGGGCGCACACTGTATGTGATATTATATAAATGGTACCTATTCATGCTGCATTCTTGTGTGACTGAGTGTCACATTTTGAGAGGATGGCCAGCATGAGGGTATTTGTGAATGTGGTATGATATTTCCACAGGCGCGAGGGCTAAGACCTATAGTAGGCACCCTGACTGTGATGTTGATATTCCACGGGTGCGAGAGCTAAGACCTATAGTAGGCACTTTGGCCGTGAGGACGGGTCCACGGGTGTACTTTGTACCGTGCCTGAGTGGCACGAGGTGTACGCTGTACCGTGTGTTGTTATGGAGTTGAGGAGGATATAGCTAGCGGTTGTGATGGACTGACCCCCCTCCCTTTGCAGCAGTGATGCCCCGCACACCGTGTACTGTGTTGCTTGGGATCACATTTCGGATATGATCATAGTCTAGGATAGTATTTGCATTTAACCACAGAGTCTTACATGATATATCACATTGATTGAATGATTTAAACTGCGGACAGACCTGAGGGATGGGTCAGACTCCGATTTTGTGTTGTGAATCATTTGATGCCATATTTATTGTGATTTAAATATACATGGCATGATTTACATAAAGGCATGATTTATATACGATGCATTGTTTTGCACTACATGCCTACATTTGAGAAAGAAAGCATGATTTTCTGTACATGGGATTTATTTTGTACAAGTATATATATTATATTTCAAGACATGCTTTTTAAAGCGAGTAAAGGAAATAATGTTTTCAAGGCATAGCATTATTTTGAGTAGCTAGTGTTGATATCTACTTGCTTGCCTGATTTCCTTACTGAGCTCGTTGTATGCTCACCCCCCTTTCTTTACATCTCTCTACAGAGCGTCAACAGTAGAGCAAGAGCTATCGAGGGATAGTATCCCAGAGTCCACTGCTAGTTCCTATCGATCGCCAGGTATACCTATTATGTACAGTTGTGTATCTAAACATAGAAACAGCACAGTGATGTATACGATATATATTATGGGGAATGTATTTGTATTAGATTTTATATAATCTTACATGTATAATAAAAGCAGTTACAGTCAGTAATAATATATTGACATGTATGTATGAAATGGATGATTTGGTAAGTGAGGACTCTGACATCGAATCACAGTCTAACCTTGAAGAGCAGAAAGGTAAGTTAAGAATACGAAAAATTTGTAGTGATTTTGGTTAAAGTCATGGATTGAGAAACGGGTCCTGATACTTGGTAAGCCCATAATGAAGTCCATGGTAATGTGCTCCCATTTCCAAGTAGGCACTGGAAGAGACTTAAGTAACCCTGCTGGCTTTTGGTGTTCGATCTTAATCTGCTAACAAATCAAACACTTGGCCACAAACTCTGCTACATCTCTTTTCATACTGATCCACCAATACACCTTTCGTAGATCATGGTACATCTTAGTGCTTCCCGGGTGCATGGTGTACCGAGAACAATGAGACTCCTTTAAGATCTTTTGTGTCAGGGTATCATCGTTTGGGACACAAATGTGGCCCCTAAACCTTAACAACCTGTCCTCACCGACCACAAAGTCTGACTGCATGTTCTGTTTTGCCTGACTGACCATGTCCAATAATTTCTGATCACCCCTTTGTCCAGTTCTGATCTGATCTAGTATACTAGGTTCAATCTGCAAACTAGTTATGAACCCAACATCTACTGTTTCCACACTAACATTGAGCTCGGCAAACTGCTCTATCAACTCTCATTCTCTGATCATCATAAAAGAAATCATCTCCTTCTTACTTAAAGCATTTGCCACTACATTTGTCTTGCCCGGGTGATACAGAATCTCGTAGTCATAATCCTTGAGGAGCTCTATCCACCGTCTCTGTCTCATATTCAGTTCCTTCTGGTCAAAGATACACTTCAAGCTTTTATGGTCAGTGAAGATCTGAAATCTTTCCTTATACAGATAGTGTCACCACATCTTCAAAGCAAAAACAACCACAGCTAACTCCAAGTCATGGGTGGGGTAGTTCCTTTCATGATTCTTAAGTTGACGCAAACCATACACGACTACTCTCCAATGTTGCATAAGTACACACCCCAAGCCCTAGTATGATACATCACTGCATACTGCATAGCCTCCAGATCCACTAGGAATGGTTAAGACTGGGTCTGTGCTCAACCTCTTCTTAAGTTCTTGAAAATTTAACTCACACTGATGAGTCCACTCAAACGGAACATCCTTTCGTATTAACTTAGTCAGCGGAGTGGGAATCTTGGAGAAACCTTCTACAAACCTCCTGTAGTATCCAACTAGTCCCAGAAAACTTCAAATTTCTGTAACGATTTTTGACCTCTCCCATTTGAGTACTGCCTTAACCTTAGACGGATCCACTGACACCCCATCCTTAGAAACAATATGGCCCAAAAAAGCTACTTGCTCCAACCAAAACTCGTACTTATCCAACTTCCCATACAACTGCTTCTCTTTGAGAGTTTAGAGCACTACTCTCAAATGCTGCTCATGCTCCCCTCGGGACTTTGAGTAGATCAGGATATCGTCGATGAAAACTATGATAAACCAATTTAGATACTCTTGGAACACCTCATTCATCAGGCTCATGAATGCAGCTGGGGCATTAATTAGGCCAAAGGGCATCATGAGGAACTCATAGTGGCCATATCTCATTCTGATGGCTGTTTTCAGAACATCCTCCTTTCTATTCCTCAATTATAGATAGCCCGATCTCAGGTTAATTTTTGAGAACATCGTAACCCCTCTTAGCTGGTCAAATAGATCATCTATTATGGGCAATGGATACTTATTCTTGATTGTGGCCTTGTTCAACAGCATATAGCCTATACATAACCTCAGACTACCATCCTTCTTCCGCACAAATAATATCGGAGCTCCCCACGGGGATACACTTGGCCTAATAAACCCCTTGTCTAATAGGTCTTGCAACTGCTTTTTTAGTTCCTCAAGTTCAACAAAGACCATCCGGTAAGGAGACTTCGAGATTGGCTGAGTCTCTGGTGCTAAATTTATAGTGAATTCTAACCCTATCTCCGATGGTAGTCTCGGTAGTTCATTAGGAAATACATAAGGGAATTCGTATACCACTGGTATGTCCTGAATACTTAGACATTCCCGACTAGTATCAGAGATGAATGCAACATAACCTTCACATTAGCACGTTCATGAGAAATTTTCATCAACAGTCAAAATCATGTAATTTATTCATTAACTGCAAAGTATACATCAAACTTATTAGGTAAGAAGAAGGTTACAGTCTTAGTGTAGCAGTCTATACTTATGCGATTGGTGGCTAGCCAATCCATACCTAGAATTACATCAAAGTCATACATGTTCAACAGGATTAGATCTGCTAACATGATCCTATCTCCAACCTTGATTTCACAATTTCTACACACCGTGTCAGTTTTTTGGGATTTATACATGGGTGTGCTAATGTGTAATGCAAAATCCAGAGATTCAGGCTTAATAGGCAGATTACGTGCAAAATAGGGTGATATGAAAGAGTGCGTGGAACCTAGATCAAATAGTACATGTGCCTTGTGATTGTAAATTTAAGGCTTACCCCGAACGGTCTCAGTAGAAGCATCAGCAGTCTTTCTGTCTAAGGCAAAGACTCTCTCCTGAGTGACAAGCTTCTTGCCATTCTCTACTACGGTAGCCCGTCTCTGTGGGATTTATCTCTGGGGAACTTATCTCTCGGGTTATCGTAGTTACTCTAGGGGTTGTGGAATCTAGTTCTGTGGGCAATCCCTTACCATGTGTCCATTCTGTCCACACCCAAAGTAGCTCCCTATGGCCAAAAGACAAATACCTCCATGGAGTTTTTCACACTCTTTACACAACTTCCTATATTGTTGTGGGCTTCTGGCAATCTGGGGAGCAGGTACAGGAACTGTAGGTCTATTAACTCTAGTTTGAAACTCACCGATCCTCTGCCTCTTGGGCTGGCCCCTTCGATAATCATGTCTAACAAACTCCGTTTTCATAACCTTATCTTTGCTCTTTCCCTTAGAGCTATACTCCGTCTGTGTAACATTTAAACCCCTCTCAATCACCTATGCTCTACCGAGGGCATCCTTAAACTCAGTAATCCATAACTCCAATAGTCGATCTCGGATGGTTGGCCTTAACCCGATTAGAAACCTCTCAGTACGACGCTCTTCATTTAGGAACGTCTCAAGGTCATACCTCATTAGCATAGTAAACCTACTCTTGTATTCATCCACGATCATACTGCCCTTTACTAAATTCAAAAAGTCTGTCCACATCTTCTGCTGGGCAACTCGTGGAACATACTGCTCTCTAAAGGCCGTCAAGAATGCATCCCAACTAATCACCAGATGCTAAGAGGTCAGAAGGATCTTGGTAGATCCCTACCAATACTCTGCTTGGCCTTTCAACATGTACGTGGCCATAGAGACATTCTCTACATCACAACACCCCAGATAATCAAAGATCTTCTCGAGGTCTATTAGCCACACTTCAGCCTCTATTGGATTCTTAACTCCCTTGAATGCTGGAGGCTTTATTTTCAGGAAGTCCCTCATCCTACCAATACCCCTATCTTCCGTCCGAGTTTGTTTAGGCGGCTGATGTGAGATCTGAGAATTTCAGACATATTTTAATGATGTAATAATAATTTGAAGTGTAATTTCTTGAGCTAAGTGAATTGTGGGAATTATAATTGGAGATTTTTATGTTAAGTGTGTAAAATAAGCATGAAGAATGAGGACAGATCGATCTGGGAGAAGGAGAGATCGATCTAGTGAGTTAAAAATGACAAGGAAGGAGGAATTTGAGGAGCAGATCGATCTCCAATGGAAGAGATCGATCTCCAAATGATTCTGTTTGAGAAAGGATCGATCTCATGAGGAAGAGATCGATCTCCAAATGATTCTGTTTGGGAGAAGATCGATCTCCTTAGGAGCAGATCGATCTCATAAAGCCATAAAGAGATCGATCTCACCCCTCGACAGATCGATCTCCTAGGCATAAAATTGCCCAGATCGTCCCCAAAATTCAAACGCAGATCGATCTCACCCCTCGACAGATCGATCTCCTACCCTCAGCCTATATAAGGAACTCCTATTTTTCTCCTGCAAACTCACTTTCTCTCTCTTTCAAACCCATTTCCACCGAAAACCTAACTTTCTCACTCATCCAAATCACCCATTTTTGGCCGAATCAGAGGTTGTGGCAAGAAGGGAAGTTGTTCCTCACCAAAAGGAGAACAACATACTTGGAAATCGAAGGACGAATCGGATCGAGGCGTGGGTTGTGCGTCCCACAAGCTTTGGATAATTTCTAAACCTCGATCTTGATATTTGAGATGATTTTGATGATATTGGTGGTTGTCATTGCGTTGAAATAGCTGAGAAATGATTAGGGATTGATGGAATTACAATGTAGTTGGAGTAATGTTGATATTTGGCAATTTTGGTAATTTTAGAAATTTTGAGCTATAAATGGAAATTTAGACAAATGTGGTGAATTAGCATAGATAATTGGTATTAGAAATGTGGAACGTCGAGATGTTGTGAATGAGGTTGTAGTTTAGGGTAGAGTTATGAGAATCGAGAGAATTGAGGTGTTATGAGCAATTATACTCGATTTTGAGAATGGAGGTTGATGTGATAATTGAGTATTGATGTTTTAACATCGTTTGGACAGCTCGGGAGTTCCAGAGTGGAATGCGAGGCTAGTCCGTGATATGGGGGAAACGATTGCACTATACGAGGTGCAAAGAGGTAAGGGAAATCTAAACCAATTGTGTATGTGATTTGTAAACTATTATAGCATAATTTGTGGTTTATAAAACAAGCATGTTGAATGTTGTGTTGAGATTTAATTGCACACGATTTTTATAGCCGGTTGGAGCCCATAATCTTATGAGTTTATAAGCTGAGTGTGAAATTGCTTTATAAACTGTTGAATTTTGTGTGAGTAATGATTTGGGCTCTACGTTAAGGCAATATCTAGATTTGAGAAATGTGTGCGTGTTTTGCCGGTTGGAACTCGATTTTATTACGTTTTGTGTTGAGTACAAAACGGTTTTCAATTGAGTTTTATGAGTGAAAAACCCCTATGAGTTCTACGTGAAGGCAAACCAGTCTTATGTGATAAGACTTAGGTGTGTAGTGGTGAGTACACACCGGGCATTGCTCTGGTAGCATGTAAGCCCGATTTCTTCTCCGTTCTGGTAACGTGAGAATAACCTATTCTGTGGCTATGCCATGTATACTTGGTGGCCGTTGCCACGTGAGAAACCCCCTTGGTGGCCGTTGCCACGTTATACCCCATTGGTGGCCGTTGCCACGTTATACCCCATTGGTGGCCGTTGCCACGTTGAGAAACCCCATTGATGGCCGTTGCCACGTTATACCCCATTGGTGGCCGTTGCCACGTTATACCCCAATTTGGTGGCCGTTGCCACGTGAGAAACCCAATTTGGTGGCCGTTGCCACGTGAGAAACCCAATTTGGTGGCCGTTGCCACGTGAAACCCTATTCTGTGGCCGTGCCACGTATGAATTTAAATCAGTGGCTATGCCACGTGTGTTTAGTGGCCATGCCACGAGTGATTTTAAATCAGTGGCTATGCCACGTGTGTTTTGTGGCTATGCCACGTGTGAATTTAAATCAGTGGCTATGCCACGTGTGTTTAGTGGCTGTGCCACGTGCATTACTATTTCAATGATTTTATCACGTGCATTGAGAAAGCGTTTATCGCATTGTTTTCACATGCTTTGTTATTGCTCTAGAGTGAGCTTTTTACTTCATGTTTTCACATGACTTGAGACATGAGAATGTCGTTTTGAGTACTTTCATGCTATGGTTTTCAAATGAGTTTCACATACAAATAAACATTGTGTGATGTGCATTCTGGTTTATGAAATGAGTTCCTTACCCCCCTTACTGAGCGATTTAGAAGCTCACCATGTTTTCTTTCCCCCCAGAGTTCTTCAAGTGAATAAGGACTTCCCTGCGACGTACGGAGTTGTGGCTAGTGGAGGACTCGAGCTCCAGGCTATATATATTGTATCTTGAGGTATATTTTATCTTTTCATGTACCCAGACTATTATTGTAATTGCAGACACTTGATGTATAACATTATATGGGATGTATTAGGATTAATTAACTTGAGATGGATTAATGTATTTGATATGATATATAAATTCTATTGATGAGATCCTGAGGAATGATAATTATGATGATGTATGACACTGCACATGAATGCACCTTTAATTGTGAATTAACGAGTAAAAAGTTTTAAATTAGCCCTATTTTCTGCATTTTCGGGGCGTGACAGAGTTTTCTTGGTATCAGAGCTTAGGGTGTCTAGTACTGTCAGTGTCGGTTAAGTGAAATAGAATACATCCCAAGTGTCTGTAATAGTCTGGTCATGAACTGAAATTGAGGATTGAGATTTCAATCAATTTTGATATGTACGCGCAGGAGACGAGTTGAGATAGAGAATGAGTAAACGACGAGGTCGTTCGAGGAGGCAGGCAGAGTCCCCTCCGCCACCTGTCCCACAACCAGAGAGTCCTAACTCTCGATTCAATCGAATTGAGACCAATGTGAGGCAAGGTTTTGAGCAGATGGCAGCGTCAACACTTTGGAGTTAATGCCTCGGATACTACCCCTACACCACCACAAGGACCTCCCATACCCCCAGTGCCTCCCGTCACTCAGCCTGAGGATAGAAGTATGGTCTGACTAAAGGATTTTCTGAAAATGAATCCACCCGCATTTAAGGGAAAGAAGAATCGTACAGAGGCTGAGGAGTGGTTGACGGAATTGAGAGTTATATTTGATTTTTTGGGGTGCACCGATGCTGAGATGGTCAGTATGAGTGCCTATATGCTGAAGGGGAGAGCTCGAGATTGGTGGGGTACTACCCAGGGTATTCTGATGTCCCGCTAGGATGTGATTGGTTGGGAAGAGTTTCAGACAGCCTTTAGGACCCAATATGTACCACGAGCCGCCCAGAGAAAGAAACAAGCTGAGTTTTTGAGTTTGGTACAGGGTGACATGTCTGTGGATGACTATGAGAGCCAATTCACAGCGCTATTGAGATATGACCCAGAGACCTTCAAGAGTGAAGAGCTCCGCACAGAGAAGTTTGTGTATGGGTTGAAGCCCGTCATCAGAGATAGATTGATAGGGCTATGTATTACTGAGTTTGGAGATGCTCTGAGACGAGCACAAGAGATTGAAAGAGGAATTGAGATGGTACAATCCTAGAATGAGCTCAGAGCAGTAAATAGAGATAAGGGCAAGAGGCCAGCACTTTTCCAAACAGAGGCTCGGAGAGGTTCCTTCAGAAGAGGAAGGATTGAGGTACAGAAGGGCAGATTAGAGAGACCCAAAGGGTACCCTAACATTAGAGAGACCCCTCGAGATGTCAGGCCAGAGACAAGGTTTTGCAGGAATTGTGGCCGAATGCATGAGGGAAGTTGTACCGGGTCGATCCATGGATGTTTTAGATGTGGAGACATGGGTCACATGGTGAAGGATTGCCCTCAACCTCAGAAACCACATGGATTGGAGCCTACTAGACAACAGCCTCAGAGAGTGGATCCCCGGAGACGGGCCACTGCGGCAGAGAAAGGGAAGAAACCTGTGGCACAGGGACGTGTGTTTGCCCTGGATAAGGAGACCGCAGACACTTCGACAGAAACTATAAGAGGTACACTCTCTGTCTGTAATCATAAAGCTCATGTGTTGATTGACTCAGGATCCACACATTCCTTTATTTCTGAGCATTTTGCATGTAGATTAAACTTGAAGTTTGAACCTCTATAATATATACTACATGTAAATACTCCTATGCGTGAATCCCAGAGAACTGAGTTAATCTGTAGAGGATGTGAAATAAAGGTGGGAGATAGAGTGATGTTAGAAGATCTAATCATGTTGAAATACATGGGTTTGATGTAATTCTGGGGATGGATTGGTTGGCAACTAATCGAGTGAGTTTAGACTGCTACACTAAGATTGTAACTTTCTCCCTACCTGAACCTTACAGTGTACGATTGAGATATTGAGGAAATGAATATGTGAAATTCTAGTAAGTAATTGAGAATTTTAATATTATTTTGAGAATATTAAATATGATTGTTCATGTGAAGGTTATGAGACACTCATCTCGGACGATGAGCGGGAACATCCGAGGATTGAGGATATACCTGTGGTGTGTGAATTTCGGATGTTTTCCCAGATGAATTGCCAGGTTTACCACCAAAGAGAGAGCTGGAGTTTACCATTGATTTGGTACCAGATACTCAGCCGATCTCTAAACCTCCCTACAGGATGGCATTAGTGGAACTTGAGGAATTGAAGAGATAACTACAGGAGTTATTGGATCAAGGGTTTATTAGACCCAGTATTTCACCGTGGGGAGCCCCAGTACTATTTGTTAAGAAGAAGGATGGTAGTCTCAGATTATGTGTAGACTACCGGTTGTTGAATAAAGCCACGGTGAAGAATAAATACCCATTGCCCAGGATTGATGATCTACTGGATCAGCTAAGAGGGGCATCAGTCTTTTCTAAGATTGATTTGAGATCGGGCTATCACCAATTGAGGATCAAGGAAGAAGATATTCCAAAGATGGCCTTTAGGACGAGGTACGGCCATTACGAATTCCTGGTGATGTCCTTTGGATTGACGAACGCCCCTGCATCATTTATGAGATTGATGAATGAAGTGTTTAGAGACTATCTAGATAAATTTGTGATAGTCTTTATTAATGATATCCTGGTATGCTCTCGGTTGTATGAGGAGCATGCACAGCATTTGTGGTTAGTACTTCAGATACTCCGAGATAAGCAATTATACGAAAAGCTTAGTAAGTGTGAGTTTTGGTTGAACCGGATAGCTTTCCTTGGTCATATAGTCTCAGAGGAAGGAGTATCAGTGGATCCAAGCAATGTGGAGGCTGTGCTTAATTGGGAGAGGCCGAGGACAGTTACTGAGGTTTGAAGCTTCCTTGGTTTGGCAGGGTATTACAGAAGATTTGTGGAAGGATTTTCAAGGATTGCCGCTCCTTTAACTAAGCTCACGCGCAAGGAGACTCCATTTATATGGACTGACCAATGTGAGCTCAGTTTTCAGGAATTAAAGAGGAGGTTGACAGCGGCACCTGTGTTAACTATCCCTGAGGGATCAGGAGGATTTTCGGTATATAGTGATGCATCTCACCAAGGATTAGGGTGTGTGCTTATGCAACACGGAAGGGTGGTCGCATATAGATCGCGACAGCTGAAAGACCATGAGCGGAATTACCCCACGCATGATTTGGAGTTAGCCGCTGTGGTATTTGCTTTGAAGATCTGGCGACACTACTTATATGGGGAAAGATTCCAGATCTTCACTGACCACAAGAGTTTGAGATATCTCTTTGATCAGAAAGAGTTAAACATGAGACAAAGGAGATGGATGGAACTCCTTAAGGATTATGACTGCGAGATTCTTTATCATCCGGGTAAGGCGAATGTGGTTGCTGATGCCCTGAGCAGGAAGAGTATGATATCTGCTATGATGATCAGGGAATGGGATTTGTTAGAGCAGTTCACCGAACTTCGGATCAGAGTTAAAGAGGTAGAGACTGGATTTTTGGCTAGCATGCGGATAGAGCCCAGGATCATGGATCAGATTAGAACTGGGCAGCGCAGTGATCAGAGATTGATAGATATGGTTGGTCAAGCTGAACAGAGTTCGCAGTCGGATCTCACCATCAGTGAGGATGGATTGTTGAGATTCAGAAGACGAATTTGTGTACCGGACGATGATACCCTAAAGAGACAGATACTGAGAGAATCCCACTGCTCGCGATACACCATGCACCCAGGGAGTACTAAGATGTACCGAGACTTGAGAAAGGTATATTGGTGGAGTGGTATGAAGCGAGACGTGACAGAGTATGTGGCCAGGTGTTTAGTATGCCAGTAAGTGAAAGCTGAGCATCGAAAGCCCGGAAGACTACTACAGCCTTTACCGGTATCTACATGGAAATGGGAGCATGTCACTATAGACTTTATTCTGGGTTTACCGAGGACCCGAAGAGATCGTGACGCGATATGGGTCATTGTGGATAGATTGACCAAGAGTGCCCACTTCCTTGCCATCAAGAGCACAGATACTGTGGATGCCTTAGCTGAACTGTATGTCAGCGAGATAGCTAGATTACATGGGGCTCCAGTGAGTATTACTTCTGATAGAGATTCTCGATTTACTTCTAGATTTTGGACCCAGTTTCAGGAGTCAATGGGATCTCGATTGAGTTTTAGTACCGCCTATCATCCTCAGACAGATGGTCAGTCAGAGAGGACTATTCAGACCCTGGAGGATATGTTGAGGGCGTGTACGATGGATTTTAAGGGATCATGGGATGATCACCTGCCCCTAGCAGAGTTTGCATACAATAACAGCTATCATGCGAGTATTGGTATGGCACCTTTTGAGGCTCTATATGGTAGGAGGTGTAGATCCCCTTTAGCTTGGGAAGAAGTCGGTGACAAAAAGATAAATGCCCCCGAGCTTGTTGAGCAAGCTGTACAGAGTGTAATACTCATATGTGAGAGGTTACGGGCTGCACAAAGTAGACAGAAGAGCTACGCAGATGTGCGTAGACGGCCACTCAAGTTTGAGGTTAGTGATGCAGTATTTTTGAAAATATTACCGAGTAAGGGTATCATGCGATTTGGAAAGAAAGGGAAATTGAGTCCTCGATACGTAGGACCATTCGAGATTCTTGAGAGAGTGGGAGAGGTAGCTTACAGATTAGCATTACCCCCATAGATGTCCGGAATACACAATATTTTTCATGTATCTATGTTGAGGAAGTACCACCCGGATCCTTCCCATGTTATAGAGTATGACGAGATGGACATTCAAGAGGATATGAGCTACACTGAGGAACCCGTCCGGATTCTCGATAGAAAGGAGAAGGTACTGAGAACCAAGAGCATCCCATTAGTGAAAGTTTTGTGGAAACATCACTCAATGGAAGAGGCAACGTGGGAACTAGAGAGTCTCATGAAGGAGAAATACCCCCATCTATTTTGACTAGTTGATTTGAATTTGGAGGACCAAATTCTTTTTAAGGTGGGGAGGATGTGAGATATGAAAATTTCAGACATATTTTAATGATGTAATAATAATTTGAAGTGTAATTTATTGAGCTAAGTGAATTGTGGGAATTATAATTGGAGATTTTTATGTTAAGTGTGTAAAATAAGCATGAAGAATGAGGACAGATCGATCTGGGAGAAGGAGAGATCGATCTGGTGAGTTAAAAATGACAAGGAAGGAGGAATTTGAGGAGCAGATCGATCTCCAATGGAAGAGATCGATCTCCAAATGATTCTGTTTGAGAAAGGATCGATCTCATGAGGAAGAGATCGATCTCCAAATGATTCTGTTTGGGAGAAGATCGATCTCCTTAGGAGCAGATCGATCTCATAAAGCCATAAAGAGATCGATCTCACCCCTCGACAGATCGATCTCCTAGGCATAAAATTGCCCAGATCGTCCCCAAAATTCAAACGCAGATCGATCTCACCCCTCGACAGATCGATCTCCTACCCTCAGCCTATATAAGGAACCCCTGTTTTTCTCCTGCAAACTCACTTTCTCTCTCTTCCAAACCCATTTCCACCGAAAATCTAACTTTCTCACTCATCCAAATCACCCATTTTCGGTCGAATCAGAGGTTGTGGCAAGAAGGGAAGTTGTTCCTCATCAAAAGGAGAACAACATACTTGAAAATCGAAGGACGAATCGGATCGAGGCGTGGGTTGTGCGTCCCACAAGCTTTGGGTAATTTCTAAACCTCGATCTTGATATTTGAGATGATTTTGATGATATTGGTGGTTGTCATTACGTTGAAATAGCTGAGAAATGATTAGGGATTGATGGAATTACAATGTAGTTGGAGTAATGTTGATATTTGGCAATTTTGGTAATTTTAGGAATTTTGAGCTATAAATGGAAATTTAGACAAATTTGGTGAATTAGCATAGATAATTGGTATTAGAAATGTGGAACGTCGAGATGTTGTGAATGAGGTTGTAGTTTAGGGTAGAGTTATGAGAATCGAGAGAATTGAGGTGTTATGAGCAATTATGCTCGATTTTGAGAATGGAGGTTGATGAGATAATTGAGTATTGATGTTTTAACATCGTTTGGACAGCTCGGGAGTTCCAGAGTGAAATGCGAGGCTAGTCCGTGATACGGGGGAAACGATTGCACTATACGAGGTGCAAAGAGGTAAGGGAAATCTAAACCAATTGTGTATGTGATTTGTAAACTATTATAGCATGATTTGTGGTTTATAAAACAAGCATGTTGAATGTTGTGTTGAGATTTAATTGCACATGATTTTTATAGCCGGTTGAAGCCCATAATTTTATGAGTTTATAAGCTGAGTGTGAAATTGCTTTATAAACCGTTGAATTTTGTGTGAGTAATGATTTGGGCTCTACGTTAAGGCAATATCGAGATTTGAGAAATGTGTGCGTGTTTTACCGGTTGGAACTCGGTTTTATTACGTTTTGTGTTGAGTACAAAACGGTTTTCAATTGAGTTTTATGAGTGAAAAACCCCTATGAGTTCTACGTGAAGGCAAACCAGTCTTATGTGATAAGACTTAGGTGTGTAGTGGTGAGTACACACCGGGCATTGCTCTGGTAGCATGTAAGCCCGATTTCTTCTCCGTTCTGGTAACGTGAGAATAACCTATTCTGTGGCTATGCCACGTATACTTGGTGGCCGTTGCCACGTGAGAAACCCCCTTGGTGGCCGTTGCCACGTTATACCCCATTGGTGGTCGTTGCCACGTTATACCCCATTGGTGGCCGTTGCCACGTTATACCCCAATTTGGTGGCCGTTGCCACGTGAGAAACCCAATTTGGTGGTCGTTGCCACGTGAAACCCTATTCTGTGGCTGTGCCACGTGTGAATTTAAATCAGTGGCTATGCCACGTGTGTTTTGTGGCCATGCCACGAGTGATTTTAAATCAGTGGCTATGCCACGTGTGTTTTGTGGCTATGCCACGTGTGAATTTAAATCAGTGGCTATGCCACGTGTGTTTAGTGGCTGTGCCACGTGCATTACTATTTCAGTGATTTTATCACGTGCATTGAGAAAGCGTTTATCGCATTGTTTTCACATGCTTTGTTATTGCTCTAGAATGAGCTTTTTACTTTATGTTTTCACATGACTTGAGACATGAGAATGTCATTTTGAGTACTTTCATGCTATGGTTTTCAAATGAGTTTCACATACAAATAAACATTGTGTGATGTGCATTCTAGTTTATGAAATGAGTTCCTTACCCCCCTTACTGAGCGATTTAGAAGCTCACCCTGTTTTCTTTCCCCCAGAGTTCTTCAAGTGAATAAAGACTTCCCTGCGACGTACGGAGTAGTGGCTAGTGGAGGACTCAAGCTCCAGGCCATATATATTGTATCTTGAGGTATATTTTATCTTTTCATGTACCCAGACTATTATTGTAATTGCAGACACTTGATGTATAACATTATATGGGATGTATTAGGATTAATTAACTTGAGATGGATTAATGTATTTGATATGATATATAAATTCTATTGATGAGATCCTGAGGAATGATAATTATGATGATGTATGACACTGCACAGAAATGCACCTTTAATTGTGAATTAACGAGTAAAAAGTTTTAAATTAGCCCTATTTTCCGCATTTTCGGGGCGTGACAGCTGAGGTGCTATAGCTATTGGGGGCACTTGTGGAGGAGGAAGTAGAGGTGGTGCTTGTGAGAGAGTTGGCACCGGAGTAGGGATTGGTGCTATGCCAACTGAATCAGAGGCATTTGCCCCTAAATGTTGGGCAACCATGGCAGCTATTGATTTCAAGCCTCGCTGGAGGCGCTGCTCAAACCGAGCCATACGAGTATTGGGACTCTTTGACTGCGGTGAAAGGGGTGGAGGTGGAGGGCGTCCTCGTCTTCCACTCATTATGCACGTAATCTAATATCTACGTGTAAACCAAATATCAAATCTTAACTTCATTAGGTATACATTGCCTACAACCAGAAAAACACAAACATTTGAGATGTAATTTTATCCTTATTTTCGACACTGATAGTATTAGATAACATTCACTCTGATACCACCTTGAACTGTAACGACCCTTAACCCTTGAAAAATTGGGGATTTTTTTTTAAACTTAAATTTTTCACTTATCCTTTTATTCACTTAGGCTGTATTCTTGTTCAGTATCAATTCATTTTCTTACTTCTTTATCTGTAATTATATTTAAGTTTCACATTTGGATTTATATGACCGATAGAAATTTCGGCAGTATAACGACTTATATATAAGCCTACCCACCTGCAAACCATATGTTTTTAACAATCCTAGATATCCACAACTACCAAATATGCTTTCCAATTCCATATCATCAAACCAAGACATCCATTTCAAATCAAGACAAATTCCTAAAAGGAATATTCTTTACATTTGTTTTCTTACAAATTTCATCCCAGCAAAATATTTTCAGTATATGTCTATTCATACAAAATGTGTCTGGTAAAGGAATATAATAATATACCTTTTTGCGTGTATAAAAAGTAGCCTAGGGTAGCTCTGTCCCACCAACCTACGTCGTGTACGCGGCAGGTAGTGCCTGTAGATCACTGCAAATAGTCTGAAAGGTAGAAGGGTGAGCTTTCGGGAAAAAGCTCAGTAAGAAAATATGTTTAAAGTAGTTCTGATATGTAAAAGCATGCAAAATCATTCATAAACCAAACTTTGCTTCAAAAAAACTGATCGTACGTTCCTTTTAGAAACCAAACATTTAAAAGGTGTGTAAAACTTTCGTTACGTGCATAGTCATCATAGGAAAATATAAAGCATGAGTTTCTTTAAATCAAATAGCAGGCTTAACTGTTTCATAAAATTTTCATCACTTATAGATGATTTCATAAAATCATCGTCATTCATAAACATTTCATAAAACATAATCATTCTTAACCTTCTTTTCATAAATCATAATTATTCGTAAACATTTTTCATAATCTCATAAAAACATAGTCATTCATCAGCATCATCATCATAATTATAATCATAATCTTGAAGACTAGGCTTAACTAAGTCATGCGATATGTGTCATCCTCCGTAGAGGGTCATCATCTTACCTATAGCCATGATGGGGGTTGTAGATTGGATCAGGGTCTTACAACACTTTCATAAAACATGAGTAGTATCTATCTTCCTACTGTCTCTAGCACCTAACTAGGGCACGGGCACGCAAGGCACTTTCCGCACGAGAAACTTTCATGCGTGCTGCGCGGGCACGAGATATTACCAAAACATCATCATTATTAACCACAAGTAGCAAGACATCTACCAAATAGGCAGAGTCAAGTGCTACAAGGGCCCTACGTACCGACACTCAAGTGGTGGAGCCAGTGCACCACAAGAAGTAGCCATGCATGAAACCCATGTCTCAAAAAAAGATTCTTTTCCCTTTTCTTAAATACTTTTGAAAATGTCAAAAGTTTCTTCTAAAGCATAAATATAGGATTACAAACCATCATAAAACTCCTATGCATTTTCATACTTTTGGAAATTCATTTCATAACATAGATGTACTTGGTGAACATTTCATAAAACGAAATCGTGTTTCATAAATCGCTCCATAAGTATGAAAACAATCATAAATCATTTCAAAAAATAACATTGATTCATAAAAATCTTTTTATCAATGCAATGAGTGTTCATTATTAGAACTAAATTAAATTATACCCCTTACCTTTACTGGGTTTAGGTGGCGTTATTTCCTTAGGACCCGGTACCGCCTCGTTAATTGTGTCAATTTCCCAAACTGTCCAAAATGATACCAATTCATCACACATAAGCAAAACTTACTTAAACACATTCAAACATGCATTTACATCTTTAAATCAACCATTCTCGACCATTCTTGCTAACGTTGTTCATTTTCTCATTTGTTTTTGTCGATTCAAGACCCGTTTTAAGCTACCCATAAAAATTTCATTACCCTACTTTCATATTCATCATTAGAATAACCCAAATACATCATCCACATGTATAATTCATACTTGTAAGGAACCCCATGAACATTTTAAACCCATAAACCTCTTGCTGGCCGAAACTCTACGCCATTCTCGAGATTATTTTCATCACTCTTACACAATTATAAAATCCACAAAATGACCAAATACATACTTAATTTATCATCTTCAACCTTCAATTCCAATTCTTGATAATTCAACTCATAATATCTAATTCCTTGCCTAATTCTCAAAATCCCCAATTTGTCAAATTAATCCTCGTTCCCTAATTTCTTCACAACCAAATTTAAATTAATTCATACAACAATCATACTTCTATAATATAATTTATATAGACATTTAACTAGATAAAGCTTGGGTTCTTACCTAAGAGTCTACTGGTACAAAAATGGGGAAGTAGCAAATATGTATTTTTTTTTTGACACTGTTGCATCGGAAGGGGAAAAGGGGAAGGCCTGATGGGGTGGATGGGACGTCGGTGGTCGTCGGGCTTGCGGTTTTGTCGCCGGTGGTCGGTGGTTCGTGAAACAGAGGAAAGCTTCTCGATTTCATTTTTCGATTTCAGGCGATTGGAGAGGGAAAAGGAAAGTGGAACTGCCGGTCGATGGGGTCTCCTGTGAGGCTATGGTCGCCGATGTTAGGGACAGACAGCAGGGGATGGTAATGAGAAGGGAGAAGGTTCGGCGAGGAAGAAGAGAAAAAAAAAGAGAAGAAGAAGATTGGGGCTGGTCGCGCGATGGGGTTCTCCCTATCGCGCGATCCGTTCCCGATTTTTTTAAAATACTTTTTCAATTCAACAAAATATATATTTATATATTCTTATAACATATTTTCATTTAATTTACCTTACATTGTAGTGAAAATATTTTTTTTATTTTTATTTTTATTATTTTATATCTTTTTGAAAATATGGACTTTACATAAATTTCCAACTAATAAACTAAAATTCCACAATATCGCCATACTTGCATTTGCTCCTCACCTCCTGTATTTCAGTTCTCAACCATTCCGGAACTTCTCGACTCCTATCCTTCTCGAGCCCTATAAAGAATATTCGCAGTTCCATTAAAAACTTTTTATTAAATTTATTTTATTATCTAATTAAGTACAAAAAATTTTACAGTGTTTACACATTGAAATATAAACACTCATGACTCTTAGAAGCAAATCCAACCACCTATAACATCCATACTTTACAAAATCGATTTATTCAATATAATATTGAGATTATACGAAGAAAAATCAGAGTTTTACAACAAATAAAATAGTTAAACTTAAAATATTAAAAGATTTTTAATGTTAATATTTTATTTTTTAAAAATTCTAATCCAATTAAATAAAATATTATTAATATACTAATATTTTATATAGGGCTAAATGGATTAAAATTCAAAACAATTATATTCAATGTATAACTTAAATAAAAATATACCCACGAATTAAGTACAAAAAATTTTACAGTGTTTACACATTGAAATATAAACACTCATGACTCTTAGAAGCAAATCCAACCACCTATAACATCCATACTTTACAAAATCGATTTATTCAATATAATATTGAGATTATACGAAGAAAAATCAGAGTTTTACAACAAATAAAATAGTTAAACTTAAAATATTAAAAGATTTTTAATGTTAATATTTTATTTTTTAAAAATTCTAATCCAATTAAATAAAATATTATTAATATAATAATATTTTATATAGGGCTAAATGGATTAAAATTCAAAACAATTATATTCAATGTATAACTTAAATAAAAATATACCCACGAATTCAATAAATAATCTTCATATAAACAACTATTTTCCAAAAAATATATTTCCTTTTCAAAAGTATAAAATAATTTTTAGGAAAATACTTAATTTTCTATTGACTAAGAAATCATTTTCTATTGATCAATCAATTTTCTGCCAACCAAGTATCTGAAAATGTAGAAATCATTTCTTAAAAATCATTTTCAATAAATCAAACAAACTCGCAATTTAAATATTTTGTTATTTTTTAAATGGATAAAAATATAATTTAAATTATATTTCATTAAAGTAAAATATATTTATTATTTGTTAAATTATTATTTATATATTTTTTAATTTTTTTATTTAATTTATCATTAGATATTGAATATATCATGAGATTTATTTATTTATTTTTATTTTGACTGTAGACAAACCTGTGGAACCGCTACACTCAACAACTGCCTTTTTATTATTATTATTATTTTTTTATTCGTCCCTTTCCTTCTTTTCGTTCTTTCTTCCAAGCAAAATGGCATGATAGAGACCAAAGACCGAGCACCGGGATGAGAAGAACAAAGAAGAGATAAAAAATCGACAAAAAGAATCGAAGAAAGGTATGATCTCAAACATCATTTCCGTTAAAATTTCAAATTTTGATTCAAAATCTTGGGTGCCAAATAACTGTCCGCAAAAAGCTGGTTGAATTTCTTCGAAATTTTATAATAACAATTTAATCAAGATTTCAATTAATCTGACAATTCAGTGATCGAACTAATTGATTCCTTAATGCAGAATTTGATATTTCTTGATCTTCTCTTTTATCTTTTTTTTTTTAATAATAAAAAAAGAACATAGAAAAATCTTAAAAAGGAAGATTTACGACGTGATGTGTTATTTGTGAGCTGATTCTATTATTTTGTTTGTTCTCGCTGTTACATTTATTGTAGAAGACAAGAAAAAGAGAAAAACTATTAAGAAGCTGCTGCTAATTTTATGTACTTTTCTATATCAGGTTAAGTGACAGGACTCCTTACTGTTGTTGAGCTCTGTAATGAACGCGGGGGGGAAACCTCAGAGTTGCCATTGATTGCTTTTGAGGCAACAATGAAGCGATATGTTTACATTAACGACGATGAATCGTCTCGAGAACTTTACTGTGACAACCGAATTTCTAACAGAAAATATACTCTATTGAATTTCCTCCCTAAAAATCTATGGGAGCAGTTCAGGTATATCTTACAAAGTTTTCTTTTCTATTGGAGTTTAGTTTAATAATCTGAATTTGATAAACATTGTGCTTCTCTCAGTTTCAAAGGTTGAATTAGCAAAGGTTGTCTTTGTTGACTTATCAGCATCAACTGTTTGCTATGCTCATCGTTTTTTGCACATAAAACATTCTTTTGCAGTGATCCATTCATACCTTCTGCATGACTAATGTCGAGTCTCTTAAGAGTAACATCAAACGGTCCTGTTTAGAGACTCTTACATGGTTTCCTATGCATTTTCTGATTCATTAATTAATGGTGCACGATAATGTATTTCGCAAGAGATATCATTCTTCTTTTTTTCCCTGCTTGAAGGTTATACCTATTATGCATTTCTCGGGCTAACCCACTCTTTCTAATATGTCTATTGCTCTCATTTCAGCCGGTTCATGAACCAGTATTTTTTATTGATTGCTTGCCTTCAGTTATGGTCACTAATCACTCCGGTAAATCCTGCCAGCACATGGGGTCCTCTAATTTTTATTTTCGCAGTCTCTGCATCAAAAGAAGCCTGGGATGATTACAATAGATATTTGTCAGACAAGAAAGCAAATGAAAAAGAAGTCTGGGTTGCTAGGCAGGGTATTAAAAAACATGTAAGGGAAATTTCTAACTTTCTTTTTCATTTGGTTATTGGGATTCATAGAAAACTTTGGTAATTTGAATTTCTCTGCGATGAGTCAACATAATTGCATATTATCTGGTTTGTTTTCCTTTCAAGTTGAATGACCTCTTGCCTAGGATAATTTACTATCAATTTTCATTTTGAACTTTGTAAAACTAACTGTTTGCATTCTCTTTCTATTTCAATTGTGATCGTGACAATCATTTGCAGATCCAAGCACAGGATATTCATGTTGGTAATATAGTGTGGCTTCGTGAGAATGATGAAGTGCCATGTGATCTTGTTTTGATTGGTACCTCTGATCCACAAGGCCTTTGCTATGTTGAGGTGAATATACGACTTTTTAAGAATTGTGAAGTGCTGCAAATATTAATTCATGGTTGAACCATCAATGTGGACGGGGAAGGACACCAAAAATATGTATAACAACAAAATTATGTGAACTTGAGAAAGAGAGCTTCTATTGGAATAGTTCTGTTTGATTGAATGAATAGATTTGTGTACTTTTTGTACCTGACTTTGTTCATATATAAGAAAATCTAAATCAGGATATGATTTCGTTTTAAAACCTAAGTGGGTTGAATTCATTTGGAATATTATTGGATTAAAAATGTACAAATTTAAACTCCTACTACAAATGTAGTTGGAACTCGGCTGAAGCCTAGTTCTTAACTTAAAGAAGAGAAGAGCCTTAACATATAACATTGTTAAGAATGCTTACATTGTGTAAATAAATAACAATTTAAATTCTTTTACTTCGATTGACGGTACCAATTGTCTTGCAGACTGCTGCGCTTGATGGTGAAACTGATCTGAAGACAAGAGTAATACCGTCTGCTTGCATGGGAATAGATTTTGAATTGCTGCATAAAATCAAGGCAAGATTTCTTTTAAGTACCATAAATTCACAATTTTGTGTGTGTTTTAGACACACTCACAACACAAATTCATTTTGATCTTTACATGTTCTATCTCTTTTTCAGGGTGTTATTGAGTGTCCAAATCCAGATAAGGATATTAGAAGATTTGATGCTAATCTGCGTTTGTTTCCTCCATTTATTGATAACGATGTGTGTCCTTTAACTATAAAAAACACAATTCTTCAGTCATGCTACTTGAGGAACACCGAATGGGCTTGTGGAGTAGCTGTTTACACAGGCAAGTTCCCATCATATGAAATTTAAAAGTCGCAAATAAATCATATCATCATTTTTCATTCTTCTGTATCGTTCATCTTTTTTCCCTTAACATCTAAGTGTTGGTGTATGGAGAAGCTAAAAAAATGAAGTGAAAGAGTTGAGATACAGAAGACTAGGTCATAAAATAATGTAAGCATGGTTACATACACACAAAATAAATAAATAAATAAAGTTGGCAGACAAAATTAGGTAGAGAACTTTTTAACTTTATCACAGAAATCACAAAAGAATTAGTCTCTCCTTACACAAATCTCATAACTCTTATTTCTTGCTAATTAAAAATTTCCTAACTAAAAGAAAAGGAAAAGATAGCTGCAGAAAAAATGGGTAACCAAATCCAGATTTCCTTCTTTTCCACACTCCCCCTCAAGGTGGCTTGAAGATATCCTCCATGGCCAGCTTGCTATCTAAGGTGTCAAATTGTTTCTTGTGCAATCCCTTTATCAGAACGTTAGGTTGATGTTGGGAATATATTGCATACAAATCATTCCACTATCAATCTTTTCTTTAATGAAGTCCTTATCAACCTCCACATGCTTTGTCTTGTCATGAAGAACTAGGTTGTGAGCAGTAGCGATCTCAGCTTTATTGTCACAGTAAACCTTGATCGGTGAAGGAGTAGAAACTTTTAATTCTTTTAGCATCCTTCTTATCCACAACAGATTCTATGAGCAACTGACCAAAACTCAGCTTCTGCACTACTCCTAACAACCAAATTCTATTGCTTACTCCTTAAAGTCACAAGATTTCCACCTTAAAAGGTGCAATATCCTGACGTTTGTCTTCTATCCACAATATTTCCTACCCAATCTACATCAGTATAAGCCTCTATTTGTAGGTGATCATGATTCCTACAGAGTAGTACTTTACTAGGTGATCCCTTTAAGTATCTAAGAATATGATAGAAAGCTTCAAAATGCTTTGAGGTCGGGGAATGCATAATTTGATTCACCATACTCATATTGAAGGCTATGTCAGGTCATGTACGTGATAAAGAGATTAGCCTATCAACAAGTCTCTGGTATTGCTCCTTGTTCACCACGTGCTTCACTTCGGTTGGTTATGATTTCATGTTGGGTTCAATAGGTGTCTCGGCTGCTTTACAACCAAGCATTCCTGTCTTTTTAAGCAAGTCAAGAACATACGTCGATTCAAAAAAATTCCTCCCTTAGATCTTGCAAACTCCATTCCAAGGAAGTAATTTAGAGCCCTTTTCAAATTCTCCTGCTAGTTTTTTCTTTAGAGCCTCAATTTCTACATTATCAGCCCCTATCAATACTGTGTATCCACATACACAATTAAAGCAACTATCTTTCTAGTTCTATAGTGTTTGTAGAACATTGTGTCATCAACTTGACTTTGAGGAGAACCATAGCTTTCATATCTCTTCCAAACCTTTTAAATCAAGTTCTCAGAGACTGTTTAAGGCCATTAAAGGGTTTTTTTAATCTACATAACTTGTTCACTCCCAAGTCCTCTTTGAAGCCAGGTGGAAGATCCACAAAAACTTCCTCTTTCAAATCATTATTCAAGAAGGCATTTTATTACATCTAGTTAATGTAATGGCTAGTTATAGTTCACAACTAAGGAGAGAAGGACCTGTATAGAGTTTATCTTGGCAATTGGAGGGAATGTCTCTTTATAGACTATCCTGAAGGTTTGAGTAAACCCCTTTACCACAAGTCTTGCCTTGTACCTCTCAATACTTCCATTAACCTTACAGTTCACAGTAAATACCACTTGCAACCCACTATAGTCTTATCTCTCGGTAAGTCAACAATTTCCCAGGTTCCATTTCTTTTAAAGCATTCATCTCCTCCTTGATTGCTAACTTCCAATCCATGTTACCAAGTGCTTCTTAAATTTTTCTAGGCATAAACAGATTGAAGACTTTTGAGATAAAGGCTTTGTGTTTGTTGGACAACTTTTTACAGGATAGGTATTTTGCAATAGGATGACTAGTACAAGATCTTACTCCTTTTCTAACGGCAATAGGAAGATCTAAATTAGATAGATCAAGAAATGATGACTCAGATGAAGAAGATGCAGGACCAAGTTTAGAAATAACTTGAGTATCTAGAGGACCTTCCCTTGGATTTTGAGATTGGCTAGTAGTTGGAGGAATAGATGGATCAATAGTATTCTTATGAGACCTTCTTTTGGTAGAAATGTGAAAATTCAGAATATTTTATTAAGAATCTTACTTGAATGGTACAAAATTCTTAGGATTATATACAGCTACTACTAAAAAGTAAATAAGAAACTAAATTAGTCTAAATCTAACCCCTATAATTGAGGGATTGTCTAACCTTAATTCTAGGGATACAAAATTTACATATTTTCTAAATTTAATATAGTTAACTTTTCTACACTCCCCCTCAAGTTGGCTTGAAGATATCTTCCATAGCAAGCTTGCTCACTAGATTTTCAAACTGCTTCCTATGCAATCCCTTTGTAAGAACATCAACAACTTGGTCACTTGTTGGAATAAATGGCATGCAAATTATTTCATTGTCAAGTTCCTCTTTGATAAAATGCTTGTCCACTTTTACATGCTTTGTTCTGTCATTGAAGACCGAATTGTGAGAAATAGAGATTGGAGCTTTGTTGTCACGACCTTTATTGGTGAGGGATTGGAAACCTTCAAGTCTTCAAGTAGTCTTTTAATCCACATTACTTCATGTTACAGTTGTATATTACCATAATTAACAGATTCTATATAGCTTAATTATAGGCTCAAATATCTAAGTTTAGTTAATAACCTTTCTAATTTAGGTTTTACAATTCTGTATATATACATATCTTGTACTCCTTTCTATTATATGGAAAATTAATCTTTTCATCTCGACATGGTATCAAGAGCCTTGTGAGGAAAAGTTGAAAATTTTTCTGGTTTTTTCTTCTGCCCAGAATGAGCAGATTTATTTTTTTTAGGTCACCCTTGTGAGTGGCCACTTGAGAGAAAGTTTTTTTTTTCCTGCACGCTGCCCCTTTGTTACGCTTGGTTGCTGTTTGCTACGCCTGGAAGCTGCCTGCCTCACCTTGCCGCTGCCTTGTTACAAAGAAAAACTCTTTGTTGCTGTTAGCTTCTTCACTTTTGCATCCTTGGGCTACGAGGTTGGAGATTAATCTACTGCCAGAGAAAGGTTCTGCTGATTGGAGATCTCGGCTGTGTGATAGACAGCCTCGGTTCCATCATCCCCAAAGCTACTGACTTGCTTCTTCCCTGTCATCCTCCTACAACACCATTCCCTGTACCTAAGCTGCCTATATCGCTTAAGCTGCCTGCTATCATCGTTCTTGCTCCTTCCCTGCACAGCCACTGCATCGCCCTGTTGCTGTTGTTTGGATTTGCTTTGTGAAGACTTTTCTTCTTCTCATGGCTGATGATCAAAAGAGTTTGGTTGTAAGTGATGTGATTCCCATGTTACAGAAAATCACAGACCATAAATTGACGGGATCTAATTATTTAGATTGGTGTAAGACGGTTAGAATTTATTTGCGAAGTCTATCAAAAGATGATCATCTCACTGCTGATCCACCTAACGATGCGACTCGCAGGGAGTGGTTACGAGATGATGCTCGCTTGTTTTTGCAGATCCGAAATTCTATAGATACAGAGGTAATTAGTCTGATTAACCATTGCGAGTATGTCAAAAAACTGATGGACTACTTAGAATTCTTGTTTTCTGGGAAAGGGAATCTTTCACGTATGTATGAGGTTTGTAAAAGTTTCTATCGTGCCGAGCAACAAGATCAGACACTTCAGGCATACTTTATGCATTTTAAGAAAACTTATGAAGAGTTGAACACTTTGCTGCCTTTCAGTACTGATATTAAAGTCCAGCAATCTCAGCGAGAACATATGGCGGTAATGAGTTTTTTGGCTGGTCTTAACTCTCAGTTTGAAGTTGCTAAATCCCAAATATTATCGAGTGCTGAACTTTTCACTTTGCATGAGGCCTTTACCAGAGTACTACGTACAAATACTACTGCTTCTGTTTAGACTTCAAATGCACTTGTCAGTCGGAGTGATTTAGATACTGGGAGGTCCTCCCAGCGGCATAATAACAGGGGGGTAATCGAAGTCAGGATGCAGGGGGTGTTACCTGTTATTATTGTCATGAACCTGGTCATACTAAACGTACGTGCCGAAAATTGCAAAACAAGAATCAGAAGTCTAACTCAGCTCATATTGCCTCTACTATTGCTTCACCTACCTCATCCTCTGATAAAATGGTTTCAATCTCTGCGGATAAATTTGCTAAGTTCACCCAGTACCAAGAGTCTTTAAAGAATTCATCTCAGTCTATCACTGCTCTTGCTGAAACAGGTAAATCAAATACGTGTCTTATGTCTTCTTCCACACAATGGGTAGTTGATTCTGGTGCCACAGATCATATGACAGGTAATCCTAGTCTATTTTTCACTTTTCAATCCCATGTCTCGCCTACTACTGTCACTTTAGCTGATGGGTCTACTTCATCTGTTCTTGGTTATGGCACTGTTAGTCCGACTCCATTACTTTGTCCTCAGTTCTGAGTCTACCAAAATTTGCTTTTAACCTAGTGTCTGCGAGTAAAATTACTCATACTCTAAATTGCTCTGTCTCATTTTTCCCTGGTTATTGTCTGTTTCAGGATCTTATGACGAAGAAGATTATTAGTAAAGGACATGAATCAGGAGGACTTTACATTTTGGATACTCAGGTGCCAGAGTCTATTGCCTGTTCTAGCATCTTGACACCGTTTGAAGCACATTGTCGGTTGGGTCATCCTTCCTTGTCTCTACTGAAGAAATTGTGTCCTCAATTTCAGTCTGTCTTCTTTAGCTTGTGAGTCTTGTCAATTTGCTAAACATCATTGTTTACCTTCTATTTTACGTGTCAATAAACGAGCTAGTTCTCCTTTTGAGTTAGTTCACTCAGATGTTTGGGATCCGAGTCCTGTTGTTTTTAAAACTGGTGTCAGATATTTTGTTACTTTTGTTGATGATTTTCCCCGTATAACTTGGATTTATTTTATGAAAAATCGTTCTGAATTATTCTCTCATTTTACTGCTTTCTGTGCTGAAATTAAAACTCAATTTAATATGTCTGTGAAAATTTTGAGGAGCAATAATGCTAAAGAATATTTTTCAGATACTTTTAAGAGTTATATGATTCAGAATGGTATGCTTCATGAGTCATCTTGTGTTGATACACCATCTCAAAATGGTGTGGCTGAAAGAAAGAATAGACATCTCTTAGAAACCGCCCGAGCACTCTTATTTCAAATGCATGTTCCTAAACCCTTTTGGGCTGATGCTGTTTCCACAACTTGTTTCTTAATCAACCGCATGCCTTCCTCTGTCCTTAATGGTGCGATACCGTATAAAGTTCTTTTTCTTAGTAAATCATTATTTCCAATTACACCTCGCATCTTTGAGAGTACGTGTTTTGTTCGTGATGTTCGTCCTCAGGTAATCAAATTAGATCCAAAATCTGTGAAGTGTGTTTTTCTGGGGTATTCTCGTGTGCAAAAAGGGTATCGTTGTTATAATATTAGTCTTAATAAGTACTTGGTGTCGGCCGATGTCACCTTCATTGAACATGATCCATTCTTTTCTTCTTCTTCTTCTTCTTCTTCTTCTTCTTCTAATTCTTTCAGTAAGGGGGAGGATGATGATTTATTACTTTATCATATCACGTACCAACCAGTCAAAATTCTACCACAAAACCCACCACCTCCTGTTATTCATACTTATACTCGTCGTCGAGTTCCTTCTGATCCATGTCCAGCACCAGTTAATTTTTCGGCATCAAATCCGACTACAGATGATATTGATTTACCCATTGCCTTTCGTAAAGGTAAACGTCAGTGCACTTATCCTATTTCATCTTTCGTTTCTTATGACGGTTTGTCTCCCTCATCTTGTTCTTTTGTTGCCTCGATTGATTCTGTTTGTGTTCCAAAATCTGTTATGGAAGCTTTGTCTCATCTTGGTTGGCGTGCAGCTATGATAGAAGAGATGAATGCATTAGCTTCTAACGGTACTTGAAATTTGGTTGATTTACCTGCCGGAAAGAAAGCTATTGGATGTAAATGGGTGTTTGCAGTTAAATTTAATCCTGATGGGTCAGTTGCTCGCCTTAAAGCTCGTTTGGTGGCTAAAGGCTTTGCTCAAACATATGGGGAAGACTATTTTGACACATTTTCTCCTATTGCTAAATTGACATCTGTTCGGTTACTTATCTGTATGGCAGCTACTCATGACTGGCCTTTGTATCAGTTAGACATTAAAAATGCATTTCTGCATGGTGATCTTCAGGAGGAAGTCTATATGGAGCAACCACTTGGGTTTGTTGCTCAGGGGGAGAGTGGGAAAGTTTGTCATCTTCGTAAATCACTATATGGTCTCAAACAGAGTCCACGTGCATGGTTTGAAAAATTTAGTCAAGCAGTTGAAAGGTTTGGCATGACAAAGAGTTAACTTGATCATTCAGTTTTTTATAAAAACTCTGTATCTGGTATTATTATTCTGGTAGTATATGTGGATGATATTGTTATCACAGGAAGTGATGCTATGGGAATCTCAGAACTAAAGCATTTTCTTCACAGTCAGTTTCAGGCGAAAGACTTGGGAGCATTAAAATATTTCTTGGGAGTTGAGGTGATAAGGAGCAAGAAAGGTATTTTTTTATCTCAGAGGAAATACGTACTTGACTTATTGAACGAACTGGAAAATTGGGAGCTAAGCCATGTAGTGCCCCAATGCTTCCTAATTTACAGCTTACAAAAGGTGAAGAATTATTTGAGGATCCTGAAAGATATAGGCGATTGGTTGAAAAACTGAATTATCTTACAGTAACTCGTCCTGATATCGCTTATTCTGTTAGCATTGTCAGCCAGTTCATGTCTTCTCCAACAGTTCATCATTGGGCAGCTTTAGAACAAATTCTATGCTATTTAAAGGGAGCCCCAGGACGAGGAATATTATACAAAAATCATGGACATAATCATATTGAATGTTTTTCTGATGCAGATTGGGCAGGTTCCAAAATTGATCGGAGATCTACCACGGGTTATTGTGTATTTGTTAGTGGAAATTTAGTCTCTTGGAAGAGTAAGAAACAGAATGTTGTTTCCAGATCTAGTGCGGAAGCAAAGTACAGAGCCATGGCTCAATCTGCATGTGAGATATTGTGGATATGTCAGCTTTTAACTGAAGTTCGTCTTGAAGTTTCAAGACCAACAAAATTATGGTGTGATAATCAAGTTGTTCTTCATATTGCTTGCAATCCTGTGTTCCATGAAAGAACTAAACACATTGAGATTGACTGTCACTTTATCCGTGAAAAAATATAACAAAAGTTGATCTCTACAGAATATGTGAAGACTGGAGAACAGCTAGGGGATATTTTTACAAAGGCACTCAATGGACCTCGAGTTGATTATATTTCTAACAAGCTGGGCATGATTAACATCTATACTCCAGCTTGAGGGGGAGTGTTACAGTTGTATATTACCATAATTAACAGATCCTATATAGCTTAATTATAGGCTGAAATATCTAGGTTTAGTTAATAACCTTCCTAATTTAGGTTTTACAATTCTGTATATATACATATCTTGTACTCCTTTCTATTAAATGGAAAATTAATCTTTTCATCTCAACACTTCACAAATCCCATAGGCTATTGAACGAAACTCAGCCTCAACACTACTTCTAGCTATTGCATTCTGTATCTTGCTGCTCCAAATGACAAGATTTCCTCCAACAAAGGTGCAATAACCTGAAGTTGACCTCTTATCTGTAACACTTCCTGCCCAATCGCATCGGTATAGGCTTCTACTTGTAGGTGTCCATGGTTTTTGGAGAGCAATCCCTTTCTAGGTGTTCCCTTTAAGTACCTTAGAATTCTGTAAGTAGCTTTAAAGTGTTTTGAGCCTGGCGAATGCATAAACTGACTTACCACACTTACTGCGAAAGCTATATCAGGTCGTGTATGTGATAAATAGATGAGTCTACCCACAAGTCTTTGATACTTCTCTCTAATCCACCACATCTTTGGTTTCGGCAGGTTGAAGCTTCAAGTTGGGCTGTATTGGAGTTTCAGCTATCTTGCAACCAAGCATTCTTGTCTTACTGAGCAAGTCTAGGACATAGTTGCGTTGATCGACTAAGGTGCCCTCCTTTGATCTTGCAAATTCCATGCCAAGGAAGTACTTTAAAACTCCCAAACCCTTGATCTCAAAGTCATTTACAAGCTTTCTCTTAAGTTCTCCGATTTCTGCACTATCATCACCATTCATTATTATATCGTCCACATGCATAATTAAAATGGCTAGTTTATTGTTTCTAGAGTGCTTGAAGAACATCGTGTGGTCAGCTTGACTCTAAATATAACCATAGCTCTTCACTCCCTTTCTGAACCTTTCAAACCATGCTTTTGGTGATTGTTTAAGACCATACAAGGAGTTTTTTCAATCTGCACACCTTGTTGGTTCTAAGGCTCTTCTCAAATCCATGTGGGAAGTCTATAAACACTTCTTCCTCCAAATCTCCATTAAGAAAGTCATTTTTTATCTCAAGTTGGTGTAGAGGTCAATTGAAATTCACTGCTAAAGAGAAAATTACCCGAATTGAGTTTATTTTTGCAACTGGAGCGAAGGTCTCTTGGTAGTCAATATCATAAGTTTGCATGAATCCCTTGGCAACAAGTCTTGCCTTGTACCTCTCTATGCTCCCATCTACCTTACACTTCACTGTGGAGACCCATTTACATTCTACAATTGTCTTGCCTCTTGGTAGCTCCACAATCTCCCAAGTCCCATTCTTGTCAAGAGCATCCATCTCCTCCTTCACTGCTAACTTCCAAGTTAGATATATTTGAAAGGAATGCTTTGTGGTTATTGGACAAGTTTTGATATGACAGATATTTTGCAATAGGATGATTGGTACATGATCTTACTTCTTTTCTATTAGCAATTGGAACATCTAGATCAGACAAATCAATATTTGGAGACTCAATGGAAGAAACTAAAGGAGCAATTTTAGGATTAACCTGAGTTGGAGGAGGACCATCCCTCGAAGATCCTGGTTGAGCAGGTGCTGGAGAAATAATTGTACCAGTAATATTTTTATGATATTTCCTCCTGATATAAACTTGAAGCTCAATATTTGGGTTATGTGAAATTGTTTGAAGTAATTCTCCCCCTGTTTTAGATTCTACAATACTAGGCACCTGTTGACTAAGAGAGTCCTTGTTTTCTTTATTTTGAACATCCATTTCCTTAGATTGTTTATTAGACTGAATTGGTGATTCAATGACACACGGTAGTGGTGTAGAGAATTTCTAAAAGTATCTTCTTTATTCTCCCTCTGAAGAAGATTTTTGCTGAAATAGGTTTGGTTTCCTAGAAAAGTGACATCCATAGTTATGTGAATTTTTTTTGTCAAAGGATTAAAACAATTATATCCTTTTTTATTTGGAGCATATCTAGTGAAAACGCATTTTTTTAGCTTAAGGATCCAATTTGGATCAAAAAATTTGGGGAATATAAACAAAGCAAGTGCATCTGAAAATTTTTAGAGGTAACTCAAAGTATAACTGAAATGTTGGGAAGTATTTTTTGAGATTGTTCAAAGGTGTTTCAAAATGTAAGACATGAGTTGGCATCCTATTAATTAAATAAGATGCAGTCAACACAGCTTCTCCCCAGAGGTATTTTGGAATATTCATAGAAAACATGATAGCTCTAGCTACCTCAGGTAAATGCCTATTTTTCCTTTCAGCTATTCCATTTTGCTGGGGTGTGTCATGACATGTAGATTGGTGTAAAATACCCTTTTCCTTTAAAAAATTTCCCAAACATTCATTAAAGTACTCAGTTTCATTATCTGATTGATAGATGTAAATTTTTGTTTTGAATTGGGTTTCAATCATGCAATAAAAATCTTTGAAAGTTTTTCTACATCAGCTTTTTTGCTTAGTAAGTAAACCCAACACAATCTTGTGTGATCATCGATTAAAGTTGCAAACCACTTTTTCCTAGACAAGGTGGTAACCTTTGAAGGTCCCCAAACATCAGTATGAATCAAGTAAAATGGTTTTGATGGACTATAAGGCTTTGAGTTAAATTTAACTCGATGATCTTTAGATAAATAACAACGTTCACATTGAAAAGTAGAGCAATCCACTCTTTTAAACAAATTAGGAAATAAATGTTTTAAATAAGGGAAACTAGGATGTCCTAACGTAAGATGCCATTGCATTATTTGATCAGAAACAGAATTTGAACTAGTACTACTAAGCCCTTGAGCTTTTTTTTATTACCTAAGAAATCCTCATTAAAATAGTAGAGCCCGTTTATTTCTCTAGCATTACCAATCGTCTTCCTTGAGTTCTGGTCCTGAAATTGACAAAGAGGGTCAAAAAAGATAACATGACAATTAGAATCCTTTGAGAGTTTACTGACAGATAAAAGATTACAAGCAACTTTAGGAACATGAAGTACATATTTAAGATCAATACTTACAGAAAGTTTGACAGAACCCTTGCCTTCAATAGGCAAAAAAACTATCGTCTGCTATTCTTATTTTTTTTCATTACCTGAACAGGGAGTGTATGAACTAAATGGATTAGACAGGTTAGTTATATGATCAGATGCTCCTGAATCAATGATCCATGGAGCGGAATTAACGACACTGGATAGGCTAATGGATTTCTACCTGAATGAGCCAATGAACTATTGGATGTACCAGATTTCGGATTGGACTTTAGTAGTTTCAGGAATTGATCGAGCTGCTCTTTGCTGAAGGAACCCATATTGGCTTCATTGGCAGAGGGTTGTCATGGCTTCAGCTTTGGTTTCCAATTGGCTGGTTTTCCATGGATATGCGAACAAGTTTTTCGAGTATGGTGTGGTTTGTTGAAATGGTCACACCACACTTGGACATCTGACATGATGGTAAAACAAAAAGGAGAAAAAAAAAAACAGCAGCAACAACAACGGCTCTCGGAAAAGAAATGGCGATTTAGGGTTTTGCAAGAAAAAAAAGGGTTCCTGCTTTGATACCTTGTGAAAATTCAGAATATTTTATTAAGAATCTTACTTGAATGATACAAAATTCTTAGGAATATATACATCTACTGTTAAGAAGTAAATAGGAAACTAAATCGGTCTAAGTCTAATCCCTATAATTGAGGGATTGTCTAACTTTAATTCTAGGGATACAAAATTTACATATTTCTAAATGTAATATAGTTGACTTTTCCACAATAAACCAACAGCTTAGAGTTTGGATTCAATTGATCTTTTTGTAGTAATTCTCCCCTGTTTTAGACACATCAATGCTTCATGCCTGTTGACTAAGAGTTTCCTTATTTCCATTATTTTGAACATCAATTTCCATATGTTGTTTATTAGAGTGAATTGGTGACAAAATCAGTTTTGGTAATGATTAAGATACTTGCCAAAAATTATCTTCTTCTATATCATTCTCTCCTTGAAGATGATTTTTGCTGAAAAAAATGTTGTTTTTCCATGAATGACACATCCATACTTATATGAATTTTCTTTGTAACAAGATTAAAACACTTATACCCTTTTTTATTAGGGGCGTACCCAATAAAAACACATTTTTCAGCTTTGGGATCCAATTTTGATCTAAAAATGAGGAATGTAGACAAAGCAAGTATATCCGAAAACCTTTAAAGGTACATCAGAGTATACCCGAACTGTTGGAAAAAAATGTTGGAGACTGTTTAATGGGATTTCGAAGTTTAGAACGTGAGTTGGCATTTTATTATTAAGTAAGATGCCGTTAAAACTGCTTTTCCTCGAAGATATTTTTGAAGATTCATTGAAAACATGATAGCTCTGGCAACTTCAAGTAAACGTCTATTTTTTCGTACGACTATTCCACTTTGTTAAGGAGTTACACGACATGTGGGTTGGTGAAAAATGCCATTTTTATTTAAAAAATTTTACATACATTCATTGAAATACTCTTTGCCATTGTCTAAACGAAGAACACAAATTTTGGTTTCAAACTATGTTTCAATCATATTATAGAACTCTTCAAAAAAAAATTTTCGATTCAAATTTTTTGCTCATAAGATAAATCCTACACAGTCAAGTATGATCATCAATAAAAGTCACAAACCACCTTTTTCTAGTGACAGTAGTAACCTTAGAAGGTCCCTAAACATCATTGTGAATTAAATAAAATGGCTTTGATGGCGATAGGGTTTTGAAACAAATTTAACTCTATGGTCTTTGATAATGGCAAATTTCACACTCAAGCATAGAACAATCCAAACCTTTAAATAAAGCAGGAAATGATTGTTTTAAATAAGAGAAACTAGGATGTCCTAATATAAGGTGATTGCATTATTTGTTCTAAAACAGTTTGAACTAGTACTATTGTAGCGTTGAGCTGTTTTATTACCGAAGGAGGAGTGTTTCATGAAAATAGTAAAGTCCATTTATCTCTCTAGCACTGTTAATCGTCATCCTCAAGCACTAGTCTTGAAAAACACAATAGGAATAAAAAAAAGTGACACAATAATTCAAATCTTTGGAAAGTTTGCTAACTGATAGAAATTGTTAGCAAGTTTAGGAACATGGAGTATAGATTTAATATCTATACTCTTAAAAATTTTAGTAAGACCTTTGCCAGCAATAAGAGAACAAACTACCATCAACAATTCAAATTTTTTCATGACCCGAACAACGGGAATATGAATGAAACAAATTGGACAAACTAGTCTTATGATTTAAAGCTTTCGAATCAATGATCCATGAGAGGAATTAAGGGCAGTAGATAGAGCAAAAGAATTTCTACTTGTATGGGCCACTGAACAATTAGAAGTACCAGTAGCGGGATTGGACTTTAGAAGCTTCAGAAGTTGATCAATATGCTCTTTGCTGAGGGGACTTGACTCGGCTTCATTCACAGTGGGTTGTTGCGCGTTTTATGCTTTGGTTTCTAGTTGTTTGGTTTTCCATGAATTTACCAACATGTTTCCTGAGTGTGGTGTGGTTTATTACAGTGGTCACACCATCCCCAAGGCTTCTCATCATTCTTTTGGGGTTTAGAAGTATTTCGGCCTCTAGCATGAGCCTCAACAACAACTAGGGCTGATTTCTTTGTTATACCACTTGGATCCACATGCTTTTTACTGGGCATGGCAAACCTTCGACTTTCCTCACAACTCACCTAAGAAAAAAATCTCATTAATGGAAGGTAAGGGATTCCTTCCAATAATTCTTCCTTGAACCTCATCAGACTCCACATTAAGGCCGGCAAGAAACTTGAAGATACTTTTGGCATCAACAATTGTTCGGTAGCAATTACAATCATCGGGACACTTCCACTCGTAATCCTTGAAGAGATTCAAGTCTTGCCGCACACGTTTGAGAGAGTTGAAATTTTTTGTGGTTGTATCATTACCTTGGTGAATGTCACTGAGTTTCAAGTTGAGTTTGTAGCCGTGAGATTGGTTACCCAAATCAGAATACCTTTGGGTAACATTATCCTAAAGCTCTTTGGCAGTAGAGTAACACATGTAGTTGGAACTAATATCCTTTTCTATGGAATTCATGAGCCATGTCATGACCGTGGAATTCTTGGCATCCCAAGTTGTGTTTGACAGATCCGTACTGGCTGGCTCCCGAGTATCTCTGGTTAGGTAACCAATTTTTCCTCGCCCTATGGTATACAGTGAACTGAGTGATACAAACATAAGAAATTATCAACATTGAAGCGAATTGTTGCAATTTGGACCGGGTGAGACTTGATGTTGATAGAAACACGAGGAGAGTGGACTACGGTAGGAGATGGGTTATGGGAGTTGAAATAGGGGTGAAATTTGACGAAATTTCCGACATGGTGGTGATAGGAAATGCCGACATTAAGGGGCAGCCTAGGGTGATGAGTGAGGGTGGCAAGAAAAGCGGCCCAGGGTTATACAGGAATTGAAAAACTGCATGCTCTGATAATAAAAGTTGGGACACAAAACTAGGGAGATAACTTTCTAATTTTATCACACACAAGTTTACAAGAGAATTAGCCTCTCCTTGTAGCAGTGGGGTGGAGAGCACAAAAAATGGGAAATAGAATAACAGCACTGATTACAATTTCTAAAAAATCTCATAACTCTCATTTCTTTCTAATTTCAAAATTTCATAACTAAGATAAAAGGAAAAGATAACTTCAGAAAATAAGGAACCAGGATTTGGTAACCAATCCGAATATCCCTCTTTTCCGCAGTGAGAAAAACGTATTCATTCGATGGGTGATTCCTGTCAATAGTATCTTTAAGGAAAATTATACATTGGATCAAGACTCACGTCATTTAGAGTTGTCCAGAACTGCTTCTTATTTATTGAACATGTAAAATACAGGTTGTAATTTTTAATGTGTCTTGGCCTTTCCCACTCAGAGATTGAGTTCTGGAACATATGTTGATATTTTAGTCATTTTTCTGGTGGCCTGTTAATGGCATTGGTAAAAATAAGCTTTATTTAGTGTTCAATCATTTTACTAGGGAATTTTTGCTTCTAGAAATCATTACTTTGATGGTGTTATATATAAACATCCTGGGATGTAGCACAATCTAATTTCACATTTTCGCCTTGTATTGGTTAGTAGTATATTTGTTTTACATGCAAAGTTTGCCTGACAAATAATTATCTATAACCCCCATTGATGGGCTAGTTGATGAGATTTTGACATATGCACTGATGATGTGATAGCATTTCTCTTCTTTTTGTTTCATTCTAAATATGTTCTGCCCTCTGTTTTCGAAGATTTATTTTTATGATCCTTGGTTCATTTGATGGCTTCATTTGTCATTCTGATGATCTTGACATCTTGTCTGCAATTCTTGAATTATTTATTTCATTTTTCAGGAAATGAAACTAAGTTGGGTATGAGTAGGGGCATACCGGAGCCAAAGCTAACAGCCATGGATGCCATGATTGACAAGTTAACTGGTGCGATATTTGTTTTCCAGATAGTGGTTGTAATGGTTCTTGGTATAGCTGGGAATGTGTGGAAGGATACAGAAGCAAGAAAGGTTTTCAGAGTTTGCAACTTCCTATTTTGCATTTCTCATCTAGACATTATCATCATTAATCATATATACAATCTTTAGCTTTTGCCGACAATCACATTTTTTTTTTACTTTTTCCCCTAACGTCTGTAGGAATTTGCATGAACTTTATACTTTCTAACGGAATAGGAATCTATGTTAGATTTTTTTGTCATAAAAAACTGACTCGTTGGATTAATCTTATATCAGTATTTATCTATTTCAATATTGCCTCAAAAACTTGAGCTCTTGAAGGGACCACTTTTTACTGCTATCCTTGAAGTTGGCCTGGGCTCTTCTCGAGGGAATGAACTAAAATCTGGATAATGGCATAAGATCATATGGTTTTGGGATGAAAATTGTGGGTTTCGCAATTTAAAGATTTCACATATGCCAGACTAGGCAGGGTTGTACTTTTTTTCCTCAGCAGTGTGAATTTATCTAAGCCTTTTATTCTGGAGAGTAACTTAGAGGGGTGTCCATATTTTTAAAGCCAAGTCCAAGCTTGCGCCACCCTCCCATATACATAAAATACATTTGGTATATAATTTGGATTTTAAAGTTAAATAAAAATAATTTATTAACAAAATGATCTGTTAGGCTGGGCTGTGCCTGAGCCTAAATACCGAAGCCCAAGTCTGACCTTAGTCTGACTGGATGTAAGGACCTGGGCAGGTGGTCCACCCCTTGGAAACCCCTGTGACTCTTATAGCTTTATTGTTATTTAAAATTCTATTGCTGCTCAGTTGCCTTTACTCCATGCATGCCCGTGGTCCATATTATTATCTACATTTTCGTCTTGGGTCTTAATCTTATCATGAACTTTGCATCTCCCTTCCCCCCAAATTTTATGTGTGACAGTGTGTTAATTTAATAACAATGCCCACTTTCTTGTTTTACTTCTTATTGCAGCAATGGTATGTGCTATATCCGGTTGAAGGTCAATGGTATGAGCTATTGGTCATTCCTCTTCGTTTTGAGCTTCTTTGTTCCATCATGATACCCATATCTATTAAGGTAATCTAATCTGAAAATGCTAACGATCTTGAAACCTTGCCCTTATTGTTTTGGTGGTGTGAATCAATATGATACTGAAAAGAGCAACTTGCCTTGCTGCTAATAGCCGTCCAATAGTATGGAAGGAAGAGATTGTTAAGCTAGATTAAAAACAATGGTGCAAAAGTGATGTGAGCCTAAGGATTAAAATATGAATGCCTTTTGACATATTTATAGCATGATTAGAGTGCATCACATAGCTAACTTGTAGACTTAAATTTTTAAAATGTATGTAGCTGATAGTATTAAAACAATACAAAGGTAGAAATGTTTTAGTTTCATACATATTGCATGTGAAAAAAAAACCTAGCAGAAGGCCAATGGTAGAAATGTTTTTGTTAAATCATGTGATTGTTAATAGAAATCCAAAAGCATGGGTGTCAGAAACATGTTGTAGTTTAAACTTTTTATTTACATATGTCATTTTACTGATGATCCAAGTTACTAGCTCTTGGATTAATGGTTTATTTTTTATAACTATTAGGTTGGGTGGGTAGGACTTGGTAGATGGTTAGTTTCTTTACTTGAAGTTTAAGGTTGGAAATAGTTGGGAATATCAAGTTTCATCTTAAACATCTGCATGGATTGTTGCTCTTAAATCTTAATTTATCTGTTTCAATTTTGTTTCAATTCTGTCTTATTAACCATGGTGCCTTTTCTTTTGCAGGTCTCTTTGGATCTTGTGAAGAGTTTATATGCAAAGTTTATTGATTGGGACTACGAGATGGTGGACCAAGAGACTGGTATTCCAGCACATGCAGCAAAGTAAGATATTTTTTTTCAGGAAAATCCATGAGTTGGGTTATTTATTCTAGTATATGAAGCTGCTATCTGAGCTGGAGACACAACTGAACATTATCTATTCAAATTTTTAGGTTGACTCTGAGTCTTATACAACTCGATTACAAAACCTACCTTTCTTTTTTGTTTTTTCTCTTTATTCACTTTTATTTTACTTAAGCTTAATAGCCAAATATACCCTCATCCTTTTGTTACAAAATAGATATAAGTCTTTTAATGTTTTATTGCATGGAAATCAGTCCATAAACTTTTATTTTATTGTAAATAAACTTTTAACCTTGTAAAATCATGCAACTAAGTCTAAATATGTTAAATGACACTAACTTCTATTAGTATTACACACGTGGGATGCCATGTGGCAACTAACTAAGCTATCCACGTCAGCTTCCACGTAGGATGTCCAAACGGCAATTAGTGTCATTTAACAGATTTGGACTTAATTGCAAGATTTTGAAAGGACAAGAGTTTATTTACAGTAAAATAAAAGTTTATGGATTGATTTTCACACGATAAAGAGAGCTTATATAAGTTTTATGCAAAAGATTGGAGGTACATTTGGTTGTTGGGCCTTTTACTTATAATGAATCTTATCTCTTACCTTTTCTTCTTACTATATTATTAAGTTATTTTAACTACTAAAACTTCATTAGGTAGAAAAATTTTTTGAGAAGAAATTTATAAATTATTTAGTTACATAATTTGTGCCTCTTCTAGGGTATGGAAATTTAAGTCAGCTTGTATGACGGTTTGTTTTTATGCTGCAGCACAGCAATAAGTGAGGACCTTGGCCAAGTTGAGTACATATTGACTGACAAAACCGGAACCCTAACCGAAAATAGAATGATCTTTAGAAGATGTTGCATAAGTGGTGTTTTCTATGGAAATGAGAGTGGTGATGCATTGAAAGGTTTGTTTATCTACTTTTTTCGTTATTGCTTGCTGCCTCATCTTTTCTCATTGTTTATTTCATTTCTGGTTTTTAATTTCTGTTGAATTAATGCTTCATCTTTGTGTTCTTTGTATATGAGGTAGCTTTATAAATTCCTACCTAGAGTCGCTTTTCAAACTAAGATAATCAATGTTTTCTTTTCCCCTTCTGAAAACCTTGCAGAAAATGATGAAAAGGATTGTCCTTTGCAAATATATTTTCCTGTTTCTTGATTGAAATAATCAGCAGTGGTGCTGTTCTTTTTTTCTCTGGTTGAAATAAAAGTAAACGTTTTATTATTGAGGACGTTCAAAAATGTGAATGGATTTAGTTCTTACTAAGTCAATAAATTAGTCTTTCCTGCATTGCTTTAGAATTTGACTGACTATTACTGAAGCTAGCTCGTTGGTTCTTGTAAGTGAAGTCTTTCATGAGTCCCAATTATTTTTCACGTATTATGCTATTAGCTTCCGGTCTAATGTAATTTTTCAGGCTTTCAGCAATTCTGCACATCTATTTTGCCCCAGGCCCATAAATGACGGAAGGAAAAACATTTGACAGTTTTAAGCAGTATTAGACAATTTATTAATTATATCTGTTAAAAATGCACTGCACCATATTTTTACCTATCTTTGTAATGTAAAGTCTGATTTATCTTACAAATTGTGTGATTTGTTTTATTATTCTTTATCGTCTTGGTATTTATACTTTGATGCGACATAATTGACTTGATGCAAAATGTGTTCTTTTTAGATAGCTGAGCTTGATATTTTTAATATTTTATGCTTTTTAAGCTTGAACTAGTTTGAAATTCATGGGAGAATCTTTAAACCAGTTATTCTGTTTCTTTTGGTTTGCATACAATTAGGATCATTTTCAAACAAACCTATAAACTCTGATTGTGATTAATGTTGCCTCTGGCGCACAGATATGGAGCTGCTTAATGCTATTGCTGGTAGCTCTTCTGATGTTGTTCGGTTTCTCACAGTTATGGCTATTTGTAATACTGTTATACCTATAAAGAGGTGATTCTGCTTTCTATCTTGGTAGAATTTTAGCTGCAATTTTGAGATAGACCCAAATAGCGGTGCCATAACTTACGCTTAATTACTAAAGTCTATAGCATACATTCACTAATAAATATCATCCCAACCTGCTATTATCATCTGTAGCAAAACTGGAACCATCTTGTACAAGGCACAATCTCAGGATGAAGATGCTCTTGTTAATGCTGCTGCTCGATTGCACATGGTTTATGTCAATAAAAATGCAAATATTCTAGGTAAAGTCCTTTTCTTTTTACTGTAATTAGGAGCTTGATTGTTGGGATGATTGTGTATGGTTTCCTGCATTTAAATATTTTACAGAGATCAGGTTCAATGGTTCAGTAATTCAGTATGAAGTATTGGACACTTTGGAATTCACTTCTGATAGGAAAAGAATGTCAGTGGTTGTTAAAGATTGCCAAAATGGAAAAGTTATCCTTTTGTCAAAAGGCGCTGATGAAGCAATTCTTCCTTTGGCTTATGCTGGTAATGCTTTTAATTCAATCTTTTACTTATCTTAAGGACTTTCAGATAATATTTTATAATGCCACAATTAGTTTTTTTTTTTTCCTTTTTAATATATTTATTTTTTTGGTCTTTGGCAGTATAGCTGCATGATTTCTTTTGATAAGATCTTTATTGGCGGCATATTTGCATGATTTATTTATTTGATGATTGTTGCCTTAGTGTGTATTGACTTTCACTTCTTATGTGATGAGTTTCTTTTGTTCACAAGTATAAATAATTGCTGCAATCCTGCATAGCACAACTACCACATGCATCAGTTGAGGATGGAGTATTGGAGGGATGGATCTTGGAATAAGTCCATGTTTCCTGATGTATTTGTGTCAAGTCTCATCCTTTTCATTGTATTATCATGAACTTATATTTATAGAATAATTTTGGGAAACTATCATCTTTAATCCATGTTTAGAGTCTTCCATCATCTTTTCATTATTTTGATGTAGTTGTTTGATATCCTTGTCGAGATTGCATTCTAAATAGAGAAAAGAACTTGCCAAATCATAGAAGCAAGAATTTGAAATGTTTCCTTAGGTAGTTTCTCATGTTGTTTTCTTTACCATAGGCTATCTTAAGTAGATGTCTTGATGTTGTTGAGGCATTTCCTTTGGACGTTTTGGGGACTTGACCAATTTCCTTGTTGATTTTCTTGTAATTAATTTCAGGATCATGCATCAATAAGCAAAATCTTGCTTTACCCCTGATCTTCCCAAGTTTTGCCTGTCCTTTTCATTATTTCTTGTCACTATGATGTCGTCAACATAAACAATGAGAGCTGTAGCTCCCTCTAGACACGAATGTTTTGCATAGGGTGTGATCCCCTTGGCTCTACAAATCTCCCAAACCAGGCTCTTTGTGACTGTTTTAGGCCGTATAGTGCCTTCTTGAGCTTGCAAACCTTATTCACGACCATGTTTGTATTGAATCTAGGATGTATTTCCATGTAGATTTCCTCCTCAAGATCTCTGTGCGAGAATGCATTTTTTTCATCAAACATTTAAACTGTTGTAAAGGCCATTCAAAGTTAAATGCTACAGACAGAAGATCTCACTATGTTCATTTTGGCAAACGGGCAAAAGTTTCTTTGTAGTCTATTCCATATGTTTGTGGGTATCGGTTAGCCCCTGGCCTAGCTTTGTGCCTCTCAAGTGTTCCATCTGCTCTATACTCGACTGCAAAGACTGACCTACATCCCACTGGTTTCTTTCCTCTCTACAACTCCACAATCTCCCAACTGTTGTTCTTCTCCAGGGCTTGTATTTCAACATTAATAGCATTCTTCCAATTTTCGCAGTTTAAACCTCTAATAGTGTTGTGGGAATGAATATTGTGTTTATGTTTGTAAGGAAACTTTTTTGAGATGAAGAGTATTTTTCAAATGACAATGTGGGGTATTAGGTATAATGAATGTTTTGTGCACTCTTTAGTTTCTTATGGGCAAATCAATGTCAAATAAGGAATCACTTTGGGGAGAGCTAGAAGATATTGCCTCATTTTCAGGATTTGGGTCTGATGACTGGTCTGGCCTTGGTTAGGAGTTGGATTTTTCCTTCTTAAGTAAACTTGTGAGAACCGATTGTCAGGAGTGGCCTTTCCGCCACGTTTTTGTAAATCAAGTTATAAGGAAGGCTCATTTTAGGCTTGTGAAGGAGGAGGTTCAAGATGCTCAATTTTAACTTCAAGGGAGGTCTTGGTCTCGGGTTGGAATTAGATAATGGTGGTAGCAAGCCAAGAAGAAAGAAGTCTCGATCTATATCTTCCACAAATATTGTTTCCCTCTAATGATAAAGTTGGGTGATATGTGGTTTTGTTTCAATGAAGGTAACATCTGAGGAGATGAGGAGTCTTTTAGTAGGTAGGTGATAGCGCTTGTACCCTTTCAATGTTGAAGAGTATCTCACAAAGACGCACTTGGTAGCTCTAGGATCTAACTTTCCTCTATTTTGGTTATGGACATGAACAAATGAGATACAGTTAAACACTCTAGGAACAAGATAGTTTGTTGCATTGAGACCTGAATTAAAGTAGACAATACCTCCATGGGACTCTTAAAGTTTAACACACGGGATGGTAACTTGTTTATGACGTGTGGCAGTAAGAACTACTTCCCCCAAAAGTGTTTTCTCACATATTTCTGAAATAATATGCTCGGCTTAGTGTTTAGGAGATGGCTATTTTCCTTTTTGCAACCCCATTATGTTGTGGAGTAGAGACATAAGATGACTCATGAATAACCCCCTATTATTGGAAAAATGTGGAAAGTGTTTGGTTGAAATAGTTTTTTGCATATCCGACCTAAACCTTTTGATTTGGACCTCTAATTGGTTTCTTCATGGAAAAGAAGTTTGGGAGGATATCACCAACATTAGTTTTTTATTTAAGCATAAATATCCAAGTAATCCTTGTACAATCATCAATAAATAAAACAAAGCAATGCGCTCGAGAAATGTTTGGAATTGTGGATGGACCCCATATATCACTATGAATCAACTCAAAAGGAAAAAAGACTTCTTTTGTTATTGGTGGGAAAGGTAGCACGTTTGTGCTTTGCAAGGTCACATACATCACAATGAAATTGCTTATTGACTAGTCTCTTGAACAAAGAAGGGAACATAATCTCAAGGGTTGAAAAAGAAGGATGTCCTAGCCTATAGTGGTAAAGCCAAATTGTGTCTTTGGTGAGGTATTGTCCAAAAAGGTAGGTTATAGGCTAATTTCACTTACCAACCTTCAGTTTTTTCAGATTTCTCAAAGATAGTATAATCCATCCTTCTCCTTAGCATGTTCAATCATCATTCGCGAGCCGTGGTCCTGAAATAGACACTAAGATAGAAAAAAGGTTACTTTGCAATTCATGTCATGAGAAAATTTGGATATTGATAAAAGATTATTGGACTATTTGGGAACAAGTAGGACATTTTTCAAAGGAAGGTTTGGATTGTTTTTTATTTCTCATACCCCAGCTACTCTGGTTAAAGAGCCATGGAATGAGTCATATGATTCGTGGTTCCTGAATCAATAATCTACGAATGTTTAAAGGATCTATCCAAGTCATTTAAAGCGTGAGACGAGAAGTTTACCTAGATGTATCAATGAACAGGTACCTGAAGTTATTTTGAGGGTACTTAGGAGATTTCTAAGCTTCTCAATCTCTTATTTGTTCTCTGATTCTTTGGTCTTTTCCTCTTCTTGGGGTGCTACAAGATTGGCTTGCCCCTAGCCTTTTTGCTACTACTCTCTTTTGTTTCCTTATTCCTTGCTTGGTGGTTTTCCGTTCAACCTCCAACAGATCTCTTGAGTATGTCTCGGTTTCTAGCAATAGGTGCATCACATATTTTCACGGTCATCACCACCCGCAGGTTTGGAAACTATTTTACCATTTTCTCTGGTTGATTGCTCCATTTTTTATCCACGGCCTCCTCCATTAGCCATCATCGTTGAAGCTTCAACCGGTTTGGGCTCAAGCATCTCACCTTGCCTACTCTCTTCAGCTAATATAATTGAAACAACCTCATTTAGTGGGGGTAAATTATCTTTGCCTAAGAGTTGGACTCTCACTTGATCATACTCCATGTTGAGACTTGATAGGAAGTCGTAGGTCCGATCACTATTTTTTATCTCTATTACCCGGTAGTGATCCATCTCTTGCCACAATCCTTTCAAAAGATTGGCGTACTACGTTACTATCTTATTCCCTTGTTTGGTTGATGTCATTTTTATCTTCAACTCCTAATCTCTTGTCAATAAGAACATACAAGTATCATTGATTTCGGGTGCCAAAGAACTCCAAAGCCATGCCATTATTATGGAATCTTTCTCTTCCCATGCTGTATAATTCGGGTCCCCCTCCTTTGGTTTGGTCCCCAAGATGTGCCTAATATTTCATTTCCCTTTTAAAATGGTCCTAAACAATTGAGGTCAGTTAAAATAATTTTTTTCGTTCAATCAGTAGGCAGCATTGATTTGTTGTAGCCCTCCCGTGGTAGAATGAACAGGCTGTGTTTCCTCTATGTTGTGGGAATTGACCTCGTTTGTGGTAGTAGACATATTAGATGATGGAAAAAAAATGGATTATAGAGAAGAATGGGTATGAAGGCCACTACTAGGTTCAATTGGAAATAAACGCCGTGGTTGAGAAATTCGGCAATAAAGGCCGACAGAAAAAAATCCCTTGGTTTCTAACCTAAAGCTCCGATACCTTGTAGAGAATCAAAGTATTATATTGAATGACTTAAATAAAACTGTATAAGGGTGTCCTATTTATATACAATGAACTCCAACCAAAGAGGAAAGTGTATCACCCATAATCTTATATTTTATTCTATTTAATAGAATCTATGATTGAGTGATTCTCTAACCTTAATCTAAAGATACAAATTTTTTACAAATTTTCTAAAATAACAAATTAATTAAAACAATTGACTTTAAGTAGATATTCCCATATACAATTCTTGGCATTATCATCAGAGCCTTTATCCTAATATTAGGCTAGGTTATATGAACCAATATACAAATTCACACTAAGTCGTCAGCATAAATTCTCTTCCACTTATTCCTATCTAATGCAATGTGTTATTCCAACTCCTGTTCCGTCATATATTTTCGAATTACTTCCTTCCAAGTCTTTTTCGGTCTTCCCCTAGCCTTGACCTTTTTTATATCATTCATAGCCTCCATTTTTCTAATTGGAGCGTCCATAGGTTTGCGTCGTATATGTCCAAACCAGCGTAAACGACTCACTTATTTTGTCTTAGATAGGTGCCACTTCAACCTTTTTCTGAATATCCACATTTCTCATTCTATCTTTTCTTTTATATCCACACATGGATCGCAGCATTTGCATTTTTGTTACACTCATCTTTTGTGTATGCACTCCTTTAGTTGCCCAACATTCACTGCCATGAAGTAATGTAGGTCTAACAACTGTCCTATATAACTTGTCTTTCAACCCTATAGGAATTCTTTTGTCACACAACACACTTGTAGCGCTTCTCCACTTACTCCAATCAGCTTGTATTTTATGGGTCACATCACTATCAATCTCTTCATTCAGAACGATCGACCCCAAATATCTAAAATGATCTTGCTTAGGGATCGTCACCCCATCTAGCATCACTATGTTTCTATCTTCCTTTCTATTTGGACTGAATTTACACTCCATGTATTTAGTCTTTGCTTTGCTTAATCTGAATCCTCTTGACTCTAACATCTGTCTCCACAATTCTAACTTAGTAACCTCCGTTCTAGTCTCAGCAGACAAGACAATATCATCTGCAAACATCATACACCGAGGTACATTATCTTGGATGCCTCATCCATTATTGTAGCGAACAAAAACGGACTTAATGCTGACCCTTGATGTAGTCCTACTGTGATAGGAAATTCACTTGTTTACCCTCCAAACGTCCTCACATGTGTTCTTCCATCTCCATACATATCCTTAATTATTTTAATATATACAATTCTTGACAATTACTAAAAAAATATCTTGTTACTGCATGTTAGAAAATCTACTTAATTTTGAAAAGGAAACAGATATCAGTTACTGCATCAGTTGGCTTTCTACATGGTAAAATCATTTGTTTTTCAGGGCAACAAACAAGAACATTCATTGAAGCTGTAGAACAATATGCTCAATTGGGGCTTCGTACATTATGCTTAGCTTGGCGTGAATTAAAGGAAGATGAGTATCAAGAGTGGTCTTTGATGTTCAAAGCGGCCAGTAGCACGTTGGTTGATAGGGAGGTAAAGGCTCTTTCTGTCTGTTCCATTTATTTCTTTTTCTTTTTTTTTCTCTTGCACATTTTTTGTCAAGCTTGATGATAAATAACTGAGTTCCTATTTTCTGCAGTGGAGGATTGCTGAGGTCTGCCAAAGAATAGAACATGATTTTGAGGTTCTAGGAGTTACTGCAATAGAGGATCGTCTACAGGTGAAGTAGAACCATTTAAATCCAACTTTTGAGTGTAAAATTAGTGTCATCTGTTTAGAAGTCAAATCTATGTTATTGCCGTGTAATATTCTGGACATTAACATTTGTCTGTCCTTTTGTTTTTAAATATTTTAGGATGGAGTACCAGAAACAATCGAGACACTTAGGAAAGCAGGAATAAACTTTTGGATGCTGACCGGAGACAAGCAGAATACTGCCATACAGATTGCTCTTTCTTGCAATTTTATTTCTCCAGGTAGATTAATACATTTTAATAAATCTCCATTCCTTGTGTTAATTTCATGTTTCAAATTTCCTTGTGCTGGCTATGTTTTGATTTTTGCCGTTATTTCAAATATCTAGGTCAATGAGAAGGAATTTTATTTGTTCGTAAATGTTTGAAACTATGCCAATTGTATGATTTGTTGCTTGGATTGAACAACTGCATCTACTCAAGTTTCATCCTTGTATCGCTCCCTTAACTATAAGTCCTGTGTGTTCTTATGTGTTCTAGTAAACATACAAAACAATTATTTGTGTTTGCGACACATATATATAAGCATAAACAATCAGAATTTAGCCTTATATTTGAGTTTTAATACCTGAAATTGTGTCACTTTCTGAAATTTTGGTATGGCTTTGTCTTTTTATGTCATTGAGATGCTTTAAAAAGTATATTATACTTGATTATTGGCCTTTTTTTTTTTTTCTGTTTCTTGCCAGATTAATTATTAATATAATAGGACTGGTGGGGGCAAACTTTGAGGTTTTCGTCAGTTAGAGAGGCCTATTTTTACAGTTTTATGTGATTTTGTGATGGAATTGGTCTTGTTCTGTCAGTTTGGATTCTATTGGCGTCTCATGAATTTCTATTGCTTTCGAAATCGATAAATAGAATTTGTATAACTTTGAAAATTCTCATCACGCCTTTCAACTTGATCATGTTTCCTTCTTGTGCTTCCTTCCAAACTTACCATCAGAGCCAAAAGGTCAGCTTCTTCTAATTGATGGCAAAACGGAAGATGAAGTTTGTATAAGTTTAGAGAGAGTCTTGCTTACAATGAGGATAACATCTTCCGAACCAAAGGTAAATCTTAGTGCTCCATCTTTGCCAATGTAAGTTAAGTGATGGGTTCTTGTGTTCTTTTTCAGTCTGGCTGCTATATTTTGAGTGTTTGCCACCTCTTAATTGCAGTTAAATTGTAGTATTTAATTTTCAAAAATTAAATTATTTACTTGATATAGGAATTTCAATCAGTTGATTAAGGGGAAGTTTTCTGGTTCTTATCTGGACTGTGATTTCACAAAAAATTTTGAGGAAACTGCCTGACAAGCAGAGACAAGGGATAGGCTTCTGATAGTGTTACTATGAGAAAAAAAAAAATGCTACTGTTTTTAGGCAACCTAAAATCCTTGTTAACTTAATATGACCCTCAAAGGATGAAGCTCAGCGCCTCAGATATACACTATAAATTGTTGAAGTGGCTATCAAAAGTCATGGTCACTAGAATAGAACAATGTGTGTGTCTCACAAACAAGCATCTCTTATATCACATATGCATAACTCAAGAATAAAGTTATAATTTCTATTAAATAAAGAAAAAGAATCAGTGGATAGTTTGACATATGTCTAGTCTGATGATTATGCTTTCTATTTTTTATTTTCCCATATTTTTGGTTGAGTGTTGAATGGAATTCATGCTATCTTATATTAATAGTAAGAAATGGGTACCCTAAACAATCCTGTAAAAACGTTCACTCCTTTGTATTGCTTCTCTTTTAGTTTTAGTTTATTTTACTATACTCATAAGAAGAACTATTTTGTTAAGTTTATACCTGTCTAATGGTAAACAAAAAAAGTTTTATTTACCATTTCCTTCTTTTCCGTTTTTACACATTTCCAATTCCTTACCCTAAACAATCCTGTAAAAACCTTCGCTCCTTTGTATTGCTTCTCTTTTAGTTTTAGTTTATTTTACCATGCTCGTAAGAAGAACTATTTTGGTAAGATTATATCTGTATAATGGTAAACATAAAAAGGTTTTATTTATCATTGCTTTCCTTTCCCTTTTTACACGTTTCCAATTCCTTGCAGGATGTGGCATTTGTTATTGATGGATGGGCACTTGAAATTGCACTTAAGCATTACCGGAAAGCTTTTACAGAATTAGCTATTTTGTCAAGGACTGCTATATGTTGCCGTGTTACACCATCACAAAAAGCACAGGTTTGATTTTGTTACTATTATTTTTAAATTTTTAAACATATTTTGCCGTGTTAGATTCAACTTCAGTTACAACCACAGAACTTTATTAGAACATTTTCCAATTATGTTGTCCCTCATAGTTATATTCATCTTGCTCATGGAGACTGGCTTATTTATTTATTTACTGTAAATTGTCTTAAAACTCATGTTAGCCTCCACAGGTGTGCTAGGATATTCAAAATAAAATGTTGAATGTCTCGAGAACTTTTTCAGATGGTAGATGATGCGTCATAAATAACTCTTGCCTCTTGGTAAAGGGAACTCTCCTAGTAGGATATATAAAATCAAATCGCTAAATTTCCCTAACCAAAAACGCAATGTAGTTGAGACCATGAAGAGGATGTACAAGCACTCAACCATGATAGTCTGCAATATGGTTGTTATCCTCAGATCAAGTCAAACTCTTGACTCATAACTAATACACAAACTAATTAGTGAAGAAGAAAAGGAATACGTGAAATTGCTTTCTCTTGCTGTTTGTATCTACTGATTAGAACAAGCAAGAGCATTATTAAGGGTAAAATGATACTACTGATTAGAACAAGCAAGAGCATTATTAAGGGTAGAATGAGTGTTACGCATGTTATCCTTTACAATGATTTTTTTGTAATAGCTTGATGTGTCTTTTGCCATTTTTTATGTATGGAAGGTACCTTGCAGCTCAAAATGGAGTGGAGAAAAAGCATGTTAGGAAAGAACTGTTAGATTCCTTTTGTATGCAGACTACAGAGGAGTTGATGGTACTACTATGAACCAGCAAGGGGATATAATACCTTTAGATTTTCTTGCTTCTAGGAATCAATATTTAGTGATGATTGGCTTGGCTTGCTCTTGATACATGCTGGGAGTTCCAAGTACTAACATAAATGTAAATTTTGAATAAAAAAATGGAAAGACAAAACAACTCGAGAATTTTAAGACATAATTTTGGTAGTTTTTCTTTATTAAGTATCACCGCTCACTATGAAGCATGAATTACTGTTGGCCTAATATTTTTTTAGCTAGACCAGCTTCTAATATTTATGTATTATACTGATAAGTTATGACATTTCTTTGTTAGAAGTACATCTGTTTGTGGTTTTCTAATTCTCGTCTTAGTCTCAATTCAAATAATCTACAATGTTAGGATTTGTTCCGTTTGTTCCTTAGGAGATAACCTTTTCTTGCTAATTTAAATTGGTGGATATTTTAGTTGTGCTTCATTAACAGTATTAATAAAGATTAGGTTAATTATTTATGCTTTCTTTGGTTCTATGGAAAGGATGAGTACTGAATATAAATGATGATGCTTTTGGCAGCTTGTCAAACTCTTAAAATCATGTGATTATAGAACATTGGCTATTGGGGATGGCGGAAATGATGTGAGAATGATACAACAAGCTGATATTGGCATCGGCATTAGTGGAAGAGAAGGGCTGCAGGCTGCAAGGGCAGCTGATTATAGTATTGGAAGTAAGTAAAATTTAAATATTTTGAGAACCTTCAGACTGCGTGTCTTTTATTTATTTTCTTTTTGAGGTTATGAACTTATGATGACGGTTGTAATGAATATTAACTAAACTTGAAAAATATCTTGACTAAACCTACATCCTATTCAAGCAATATGGTGTCATTATGAGAGATTATGTAGGCAAAATTATAGTTACGACTCCCTTGGGAAAATATAACATTAAGGACCTACTCGGTGATAATATATCATTTCATGCTTTTGAAGTGCAATAGGTCAGATAAAATGCTCTAATAAGATAGGCACTGATAGAAGTTTAGAACTTTTCCCAGCATACTATTGATAGTGGTTGCAATACAAGTTTGGTACACATAAAATTCATATAATAAACACTATTTGGTTAAGGCAATTACAGAAGCTCCTGTTTTAGATGTTCTTTTCATTTCTTTATATTCACTGTGGACTGAGTTTTCATTGGTTCTTTTCCTTATACCTCTCTTGTGTTGCAGAGTTCAGGTTTCTTAAAAGATTGATACTTGTTCATGGCCGTTATTCCTACAATCGCACAGCATTTCTGTCCCAGTATTCTTTCTATAAGTCACTAGTTATATGTTTCATCCAAATTTTGTGAGTTCCTAAATTTAATGTTCCTCTATTTGTTGCTTTCATCATATTTGATTCCTACTTAAACTTGCTTATCAATTCTTTTCTGCTGACACCAGAACATCAGTTTCTCTTTTATTTCAGGAGTCTCTGGGACAAGTCTTTTCAATTCTGTTAGCTTGATGGCCTATAATGTTTTCTACACTAGTGTTCCTGTTTTAGTCAGTGTCCTGGACAAAGATCTTAATGAAGGAACAGTTATGCAGCATCCACAAATTTTATTTTACTGCCAAGCGGGAAGGTTTGCTGTTTTTCCACCATTTATTTTTTTGCACCTTCTATATAACAGGTTTAGGATATGGAACTGGAGCTTTTGTTGTATCATTTTAGCATACAACTACATAGACTCCTGTTATTGGTCATCTAACTGATACAGGACTCCTGGTTATTGATCATCTAACTGATACTGGAATTTTCTGCTACAGGCTTTTGAATCCAAGTACATTTGCTGGATGGTTTGGTCGATCTCTTTTCCATGTGAGTGCTGTTCTTTATCAAAGCATCTTTACTGATATCACTTGTGAAGTAATTGAAACAAATTCGGAAACACGTAATTATCCATGACATTTTTTAAATCTTACAGCGGTGATTTAGACTTCAGCGTCAGCAAATACATTTTTTATCTGACTCCTTAAGCAAACTCTGAGAAACCTGACTAGCTAGTCTAAAATTTGAAATAGCAGCAGAGAGTGGTTAGGAACATACAGGCGACTTGTCCAGTTGGAAATCCATTAAAGAAATCCATTAAAGATGGGAATAATTTCTTTGTAATGCTTTAGATGCATTCCAAATTGAAATGCTTTGTGATGTATAAACAGAGAATGTGGGTGACAGGTATGTATATTATTTCCTATTGAATCTCGAGATGTTGGATGTTGGGATACTATTTACTTACAGAAGTTCTACTTGGATGAGTTCTTGAGGTTGCTTGATTATTCCCCTACCATATCTGGGGATTCTCTTCACCTATATGCTAGGAACTAGGTTTCAAGTAATTGTATGGTTAAAAATTTGCGCTTGTTATTTCATCTGTTTAGCGTATTTGAATGTTTGTAAATTTGTACCATTTTGCTTAATCACCCCATCTATTGATTTTGTGGTGATCTGCAGGCAATTGTTGTGTTCGTGATCACCATACATGCTTATGCTTACGAGAAAAGTGAAATGGAAGAACTTTCTATGGTGGCACTCTCAGGATGTATATGGCTGCAGGGTTTTGTTGTGGCATTAGAGACAAAGTATGCTTCCGTCATAAAAATCTTCTGAATGCATTGAATATGCTTGAATTTATGTTTTTTTTTTTTATCCTTGCTTGAAAATCATTGCAAAATAGTGTCGTTCCACAAGTGCTGTTAAGGAGAGTTATTTTCTTGTTCATCGTAATGTCATGGCCTGCACCTGCCACAGGCCTGGAGTTCATGTCTTGGGCCATGATAATAACTCCTATCCAAAATTTTAAAAAATGGATACAAACCTTGCCCTATAACTTTTAGTAGATTCAGTTCCATTGGTATTTTAAAGGTCAATATGTGACTTGCTGAGTTTTAATTGGTGCATGCAGTTCCTTCACAATATTGCAACATCTTGCCATATGGGGGAATTTGGTTGCTTTCTATGTCATCAACTGGACTTTGAGTGCGGTTCCTTCATTGGGAATGTACACCATTATGTTCCGGTTATGTAGGCAACCGTCTTATTGGATAACTATGTTTGTAAGTTTCACTCTGCCTTTCGTTTACTTTTCCTTTTCTCCTGTTTAAGCTGATCATAGAATTGTAATTCCTCCTACTCATCTTCTTCTAACTTGTCAGCTTACCAGTGCAAATTTAAGTAATGGAGGGGGTAGTGTTTTTATTATACTGTAAAATTGGTTGAATATTTAAGTTGATTGCAAAAATGAAAGGCTGGTGAAGGGAGTGATTTGTTGATTCTCCGCTGTTTCTTGAACAGCTGATAGTTGCAGCAGGGATGGGTCCAGTTCTAGCTTTGAAGTACTTTCGGTATACATACAGACCAAGTAAAATCAATACACTTCAGCAAGCTGAACGAATGGGTGGGCCGATTCTAACTCTAGGCAATATCGAGCCAGTACCAAGGTCAATGGAGAAAGAAGTTTCTCCATTGTCAATTACACAACCAAAGAACAGAAACCCAGTTTATGAACCTCTTCTGTCAGATTCACCAAACTCTACTAGAAGGTCATTCGGGTCTGGAGCTCCATTTGATTTCTTTCAGTCGCAATCTAGACTGTCTTCAAGCTATTCAAGGAACTGCAAGGATAATTGATGTATACCAACGTAGTAAACACCTAACATAGCTTGTAGGTTTTGGTTTTCGCTTGGAGGGGAGGAGGATTATACCAACATTGTATTTATGTATTTGCTATCCACAATCACACACAAGTCACTTACATTTTACATTTTTACTATTTTAGGTTTTTGTTTTCTTATTTTTTGTTGTCGAAGATTTAGAAGTCGTTCAAGAAATAAAATCAAATTCCAAATTTGAAGTATAAAATTAGTTGTTATTTCATAAAACTTTTATCCATTTATTTATAGCTTTATCTTTAGGAATAAGTTCTTTATCTCAGATTGCACCTTGAGTCTTGATCGACAGAGTTTCATATGACAAAAATCGCCATGATAATGATACGGATAGGACTCTGGCCATTTTCTTCTTTCAACAATTCGATTTGTGTCGACTCAAATTCTTTTCCTTGATTAATTATTCATAAATTGGATGGTAAGACTTACTTACAACAGACCCAATGTGCGAAACTTGGTCATCTGAATGGTGAAGAGAAAAAACAAGCAACAAAAAATTCAACTATGAATTTATGGAGGTCTGAATATTGCATATTGATTGTTTGGCTCCGTACTTCTATAGAATCAACACTAAGGAAACTGTACTTCTATAGATCAACACTAAGGAAAGTCTCTAATGTCGTTCGTGATACCTATTCAGATCTGAAGAATTCATCTTAGATACTTGAATTAAGGAAAAAAAAAAAAAAAACTTTGGCAGTCCAAACAAGGAGAACGGGAACTGACCAATTATTACAATGAGATGACGATTTTGTGGCAAGAAGTGCATTGGCATCATGAGATACACGAAATGGATTGAGAATAGCATAGCATGTGTTTCTGGCAGGACTTAACTGAGATTTGAATGTGGTCAAGGGTCAGATTTTGAGCAGGAAATCTCTATCATCCATCCGAGAAGTTTTCTTTAAGGTACGAAAGGAGGAAGTGACAACTTAAGGAAATAGAATTATTTATATGCTTATGATTATTTGTTTAATTTATGATATGAAAAGAGCCTTTTTTTTTTTATTTCTAAAGTGTATTATCTTTTTAGTTGTGCAAAAATTAATCAAGAAAAAGAAATATTGAAAGTTTGGAGGATTTTTTGAAGAACAAGAGAGTAAAAGGGTAACCAACGGATGTTTGTTCAAATGGTAAGAAATTTGATTCCCTTAAATAAGATCTTGAATTCACCTCTTATGAATGAAGTAAACAATACTAAGAGAATCATCTCCTTTCATAAGATCCGATAAATACTAAATTTTAAATTAATTAAAACTCAGTATGATCATCAAATATTAAAAGATATTAAAAAAAAAACAAAAAGGCAAGGTCGTAATTTTATTACTTAAAAACCAAAAAGCAAGTATTCGACCAAATCTTCTAGTGGCGTTATTATGTGCCAAGGAATTTGAAGTCATGCACATGATAGCCAACAGGTCAACATGTAAAAGTGTTACTAAAGTGCAATTTTAGAGTCCATCCAAATAAGGCCATGTGCATTCCTCTCACATTACGTTACATTATATTTGGATAGACATTAGTAAAGAAAAGGAAAGGAAAGAAAAAAAAAATTGTAAAGTGAAAGAAAGAAGAGGGAAACAAATGGTACATGTATTTTTTTTATTTGAATAACTAATATTAATAAAAGGAAAGGAAATGAATTATAACTACTTTTATTTAGTTAAGCAGTAAAAAATAAAAGAAATAATTTATTATAATATTTTTTTAATTATAGTCTCTTTTATTGTAAAATTTATAATATAATAAAGTTCTTGTTAAATTTTTTTTAAAAAAAATTCATTTCTTTTTTGTTTACCCAAATTAAGATTTAAAAAATTAAGCAAATCAAGAAAAAGTAAATGAAATTCACTCCCCACTCTTTCCTTTCTTAGTAGTTTCCTTAGAATTGTCAACTTAGGAATTTATAGTTTTCTTTATTCAATTTCAAGTCTTCTAGTGGCGTTATTATGTGCCAAAGAATTTGAAGTCATGCACCATGACAGCCAATATGTCAACATGTAAAAGTGTTACTAAAGTGCAATTTTAGAGTCCATCCAAATAAGGCCATGTGCGAGTTCTGACATTATATTTGGATATACATTAGTTAAAAAAAAAAAAAGGAAAGAAAAAAGAAAAGAATGTAAAGTGAAGGAAAGAAGAGGGAAATAAATGGTATACGTATCTTTTATTTGAATAGCTAATATTAATAAAAGGAAATGAAATGAATTATAACCATTTTTATTTAGTTAAGTAATAAAAAAAATAATTCATTATAATTTTTTTTTCAATTATAATCTCTCTTGTTATAAAATTTATAATATAATAAAGTTAAATTTAATATTTTTCCTGTTAATTTTTTTTTAATTTCATTTCTTTTCTATTTACCCAAATTAAGATTTAAAAAATTAAGTAAATCATGAAATTCAGTCCTCACTCTTTCCTTTCTTAGTAGTTTCCTTAGAATTGTCAACTTAGGAATTTAGAGTTTTCTTTATTCAATTTCAAGCCTAGCCGATTTCAATATACAGGCTTTCTTTAATTTTCAGCAATATACGAGTTTCAATTCAATTTTCGCAAGTTTTTTAGTTTTATTAAAGTTTTTGATTGCTTTTAATTTCATTTAAACATTAAATTTTTCTTTAACTCGTCGGCTATCATAGTTTCTTGCAAATTTTGGTTTCTTTAACTTGTAAGTTTTTCACTTTTCAATTGGGAATTTGGGGTTCCAGAGATTGAAGTGTATGATCATAATAGCAAGGAAATTGAATTTATGTTTCCCATTGTTCTTGTGATGCAATTCAATCCACAAAGATTCATCAATTTTTTGTTAAACAAGTTTCAATTTCAGTTTCTGTTTTAAGGGTATTGGAGCGATTTTTCTTAGGGTTTTTAATTTTTTTGTTCAATTTTCATTAATAGTAGTTAAGTTTAGAATTCAATTCAGTAATCCAAGATTAAAATTTGATTCATGAAAATTTTATTTTAATTAGTATTAGCAAAGTTGTCTTTATCGGTTATACAGTTTTTATTAGGTTTTGTTTTTCAATCAATTGGGTAACGTTTTATTAGTTTTTAGCTCTGGAAATTTTATAGTATCAAATTTAATAAGTCTATCTCAAGTAAGCAGTTTGGTTTCCTACATTTGTTTGGATCGGTTTTGAAGAAGAAATCATAAAATAGTTTTTAAATTCTGCATTATGTCCAATCTCAATTTTACTGCTTTTTTAGGTTCAATGCTCAATTTCTGAGTCAAATTAAATTTATTTAGTCTAGCAATTTTTCAGGATTTTTAGATGAGCAGTTTAATTGTAGTAACTTCAGAAGCTAGGTTAAAGTGTAGTAAAGTTGATTTATACCTTGTTGTGCTGTAGAGAGCGTTTGTCTACTTAATGTTTGTTAAAATGTTTCAATGAGTTTTCACCATAGAATAGCAAAAAGTAACTCCTTTGTTCTATCTACCTCGCGGCGCGGCGGTTGTTGCTGCTGCATTGCTTCTGCATTTGAGTTTGCTTTGTTTTCAATATTTAGCTTCCTTGGCTTTGTGTTACTAGAATTTGTGCGTTGTCAGATTTAAAATGGGATTCTAATGATTGTAAGACGCCTCCTTCAAAAAATTCAATTTGCTTTACAACATGCATGTGCATAAGTGATTTGGAAAAAGTTGCTTTTATGTGGCTTTTTCTTACACTTAAACTAATTTGCCACTTGATTCATGTTCTAATGAAATTATACTTTGCGCTTACTATATAAGATAGTCATAAAATGAATCTCAGAAATATTTTCCGATTAAGTAAAATTATATGTGAAAATTTGCAAAGATATGGTTACTGTGTTCTCCATGAACAAATTATAAATTAACCTCTTGAAGAGATGTCGGGGAAGTTCTATCACCAGCAGCTTAGTTGTCAGATAGCAGAGGACTTTACATGATGCTCAGGGCACTGGTTGACGACTTCCACAGTCACATAGATACTTCATGCTCCATTATCTGCTTGCTTGAGTTGGTTTTTTTACTACTTTCATGTTCAAATGAGCTCTGTTGTAGTCCATTCAAACTCAGTACATTTTTTTGAGTCTTTTGAATAGTTTATAACATTAGCCATTGAAAAATCTGAACTAGGGTATAGTCTAACTGAATTTAATGGAAACCCACACCCTCAAGCAAAACAGATATACTTTGTATTGAATCTGCTGAAACTCCCGTATTACAATATATGAATAAGCATGTAACTTAGGATTAAGTCATACATTGTTGCTTGCTTTACTATGGAATACAAATTGTAGATTCTTGTCAAAAGGTTTTTTTTATTTTTTGGCAATTAAGTTCTTCGTTCCCGCCATTTATTGAGGGATTATTATTGTATTTGGGATAAAAAGAATAGCAATGGCAATTATTTGTGTAGACATCTTATTTCTTTGGTATTTAACTAAAGTATATGGTACCTATTGATGCTTGAGACGATTGGTGATGGAGATCCAACGAATTTAAAACTAAACTTAAAAGTGTATAACAAAGATATACAATTTATAAGAAAAACAAACCATTCCATTAAGCTGTAATAAAGAATTCCAATTGAATTGTTGAAACCCAAATTAAGATCCATTTAAAAAAAAAAAAAAGTATAGTGTCAACAAAAAATCCTACTAATTAGAGTTGACTTGACAAGTTTGAGTCCAGTGTAAGTCATATCCATTCAAGTGTTGCTCTCTCAATAGATCCTACAATAAAACAAAAAGGAGGAAAAGATGGTAAAATACATATTTATCCATTTAAATACTTTCTTTTAAACAAATAAAATTTTCAAATATTGTAATTTACCGCATATGATTGAGGATGATAATTTTGAGACATATTGATTGACGGTGTCAAATGAGACAAACCAGCTAGATGATATTTGCATATATTGAAAAATATCATACGTCAATCATATATCACATACAATATCATATTCACAATTATTCTATTAAAAACAATTATGTATATGATTGAACATACAATTTATGAACAATAATTTGCGGAATTTAAATACTTACAGTTTCAAATGAAATCGTTTGCTTGATTCACTGGTCAGATACAAAATCACACAGCGAAAGTTACACACGTTTCATAACCTAAATCCTTAACAATTGTTGAGCATAAAAAACAAAGAATACTATTATTATTTTCTTCTTCTTCCTCTTCTTTTTTTTTTCTTTTCTTTTTTCGGATCTTTTCATTTTTTTTTTTTTTGCTTTTAAACTGCCCAAGGTAGTTTTCATGTTGGATGGGGACACCCGTTGTGGGCGTCCCATGTCCAACATTTCCCACTCGCACATAATGGGTGTGCCATTCTCATAATCAATTTTAAGAAGACATATCTCTTTTCTTTGCAAAGTTCATACAAGAAAATAGGCCGTGCGACCAGCATACTTTATCGTCTCGAGAGCTTGTTGCTATACAACTGTTAGGTATATATAGCAACCCAAATTACAAGTAGAGTTAGTATGCAATACCCTAGATCCATTCAGTCACATTTCAAGTTTCCCATGATCTCTCTTTTATCAAACAGTATGATATTCTTTTGTATTCACAATTATGTCTAACTATTTAAACATAATTGGTCGACTACTGAATACAATCAAATGTGACATCAGAATGGTCTTCCCTTCTTCTAGAATCTCTCCATTTCAATTCAACTGCTATCCGGATACATCCCATTAGATCGAATTATCTATAATCATTGATAACATTCCAAGATAGCTAACATTGAACTGAAAATTTAAGAAACAGTCAAAAGTCATAAGGGTACTAATTTGAGATCTTTTTGACCTCATGGGTCTCACACAACATTGAAGTAGAGATCAATTCTTTTGTTACCCTTATTGGTTGAATACTGCACATGTGGTATGAAACACATGCTACGGTATTACTCTCCTTTTCCCATGGAGCGTATGTCTTTATCATAATTCCAATACCGTACAAGTGATAGTTTAGATACACTCAGTATCTAACTTGAATCCACAACTCTACTTACTTTGAAAAATATCAATAAGACTTCCACTTGGCATTCAAAAACAGATAAAATGAATGGTGGGGTCATTCACTTTCGGTCATAAAGCTCATTATCATATGACCTCATCTTGACTCACAGTCAAGGCGATTCTGTTTTAAGCTTGAGCTATCTAGTTCTTACCGCTTAAAACTAATCTCATTTTTATGGCACTGAGCCATAGAGGTGATTGCTTGTGTGAGAAGGCCAATCATCTGTTCGACATACCTTTAACATGATACTGTATATGTACTTAACATATATATGTGTGTATGCTTCATAAAATAAAGTACTGAACTTTATAGGCATTAATTGAAATTAAAATTAGTCAACATCAAATACTAATGAGAAGATAATTGTAAATCGTTTACTAAAAATATCTTAGCAAGTACATCAAAATCTACGCAATCCTAGAGTTCTAATGTGTCCATTAAACACATCTCTAGGTATTGGCTTTGTAAATGGATCTACAACCATCTTATGCGTAGAAATGTACTGCATGTTGACTTCCTTTCGTGCAACCATGTTTCTAACAAAATTATACTTGGTATCTATATGTTTGGTTTTTTAATGATATTTGGGATCTTTAGTGAATGCGATTGCTGCTTGACTATCACAATTCACTAACACTGAGTTTAATTCATCATAATTAGATCCCAAAATGATTCAAAAATCTCTTGAGCCAAACAGCCTCTTGCACTGCTATTGAAAATGCTACAAATTCAACTTCCATTGTGGAAAGAGCTATACACGTCTATTTCTTACTACTCCATGAGATTGCCCCATTATTCAGTAAGAAAACATAGCCCGAGGTAGATTTTCTTTCATCTAAATCTCCTCCCCAATCAGCGTCTGTATAGCCAATCAAATGCAGATCACTTCCATGATCGCACAATGAATAATTTACATTGCCTTTAAGATACCTTAATATCCTTTTAACGGCTTTCCAATGGGTTGTCCTGGATTGGATTGATACCTGCTTACCATTCTAACTGCATAACAAATATCTGGCCTTGTGCACATCATAACATATATATGGTGTCATGACCCAATTCTTATAAAAATTTCAATACAAATTTTTTGCTTTTACAACTATTTTCTTACCTCCTTGTGACAGTTCCCTCTGAACCAGTCGGGCTGTGAATCAATATTGATACTCCTTTTAACCATTAAGAAAACACACACATATACACATATTGATATAATTTATTATGAAATAGAGTGGTCGGTATATTATGCATCACACGAATTACATATATTGACAATTAATTTACATACATTTACATCCCCAATTGTTCCATCATATTCAATACTGTGCTTTAGACATATAGATACAATGATCTGTACATGGTGTATACCTGTCAGTCGATGGGAAATAGCGGATATTCAGCTATGCCGTCTACTCTCTACACCCGCTATCTCTAATGTGGATGCTCTGAAAGGGGGTGGAAAATGAAAGGGTGAGCTTCACATGCTCAGTAAGGCAATAATATAAATAGGTAGTAGATAGCTATGCTATCTACATGCTGATAGAAAATTAGGATATGTGAACATGAGGTAAAAACAATGATATGTTGTACATATATATATATATATATATATAAATATATATATCAACTGTTCTAAAACAAGAAATTAGCATTTAACACATGGAATGATTCTCATGTGAAAGTATCTCATACTCAACTGAATCAATCAATTTAAAACACCCCATCTGGGTTAATAATGTGATAAACTCAATGGATCTAATCCAATTCACCAAAATAACTTGTTATAAAATTCCGTTATAAAATCACCCTTCTCTCAGGGTTACAAGTCATGAAAGTTTCATAAAATCCCCCTGTGGGAAAATTAAATCTCAATTGAATTCATAAGAAGTTCTGGGCCTGACCCCTCCCTCGGGTCTACCCTAGTCTATCAAGACCAAAAGTTATATCATGTGAGACATGTATGTGACTATATCGGTAATATCCAGGACTATGGCCATATCCTTGTGATCCCTGACTACACGGATCCTAGTGTGCAGGGTATCACACCTAAAACGGGAGATGGGTCAGTCCTACCCGCCAGAACAGTATAACATCAGGATTGCGAGGGCAAGGCTTGCTGCCTCATGGCTAATGCCACTCCACTCCAACAATCCCTACAGTACAACGTACTCCATGTGATATACACGGTACAACGTACTCCATGAACCCAATCTCAATCAGGGGGTGCCTGCAATAGGTCTTATCCACCCATACCATTATGTCTCAGTATGCACGTGTGACCATATTATCTCACTGTGACACACAGTCTACGGGAGGCTCTAATACGGCTATATGCATGTCACATCAGTCCCTGTGCAAGAGAAGCTCTAGCTAGGCTCTATGCATATTCATGATATCAAAATAAAAAAAACTCGTGCGAGCGAAGCTCCTGCACGGTTTCATAAAAATCAATGAAATTGGCGTACGAGCAGCGCTCCAGTACGACTTAAAATAATTATAAATCCAATCACATACGAGAAATACTCTAGTACGAATATGTATAAAAAAACTCAATGAAAGCCTCGTACGAGAAAAAACTCCAGCACGGTAGTCATATGAAATAAGTCTGTAAAACAGTGTGACCAAGGCTCCAGCATTCTGCATATGAGTTAAAATATGAAATCCAGTGCGAGCAGTGCTCCAACACGATTAAAAACTCATATAATGTCACGACCTCCTTTTTCCTAAAAACCCCTACAAATTTTTCGCTTTTTCATTTCCTTACCCCTCGTGAACAGTTTCACTACTAACAGTTGGGCTATGAGTCGATGTTAGTCCCTCTTGTCATGTTACTTACCTTAACATCTATTTTCCATATTTCATTTACATATCAATTTATTTTAACTAAATACATCCCCAATATTACATCCGTGTACAGTACTGTGCTTTTATATGTTCAAATACAAAATTATACAATTGTGTATACCTGGTCTTGATAGGAAGCAACGGATAACTGAAATGCAAGACTACTATCGCTCTCTTCTACTGAATGTACCCTGTAGGGTGGAAAATGAAAAGGGTGAGCGCAACTTGCTCAGTAAGGCAATAATGCAAGCAGGTAGATAACTACATTATCTACATTCTGGTAAAGGTATGACATGTAAAACATTTATATCTCGAGCATGAGGCAATTAAAACCATGCCATGTATGAGTATATCATATATCGTAAAACATGAATCGACATGTAAAACATGAAAAACATCTCATGTAAAACCTCTCATGCTCGGTACAGTAAAACTCATCAAAACAATCCCAGAGGGATTCAACACATCTTTAAAATCATTATTATCCTCATAAAACCCATCAATTTCTCATTTGATACCACATTTAATGAAATCATCACAAATCAGGGCTCGACCCCTCCCTCGAGTCTACCCTGGTTTAACAAGACCAATCAAATTTATATCATGTGAGACATGCAGGTTACTGTATGGAAACAATCGAGGACTATGTCCCTGTGATCCCAGACTACACGGATCCCGATGTGCGGGGTATCACAACTGTAACGGGGGGTGGGTCACCCTACTCGCCAGAATATCACATCACGTGAATACAATAGTCATGACTACATGGTACAACGTACTCCGTGTGACATACACGGTACAACGTACTTCATGAACCCAATATCACAGTCTGGGGGTACCTGCTATAGGTCTTATCCCACTCCAAACCATGTCGATAACCAACCCATGTCTCAATTTACATGTGCGAGCATATTTTCTCACTGTGACACAGTCTACAGGAGGCTCTAGCACGGTCATATGCATGTCATAAAATTTCTGTGCGAGCGAAGCTCCAGCACGGCTCCATGCATATTCATGATATCAGAAAAACCCTCGTGTGAGCAAAGCTCCAGCACGATTTCATAAAAATCAATGAAATCTACATACGAGTAGTGCTCCAGTACGACTTAAAATAATTATAAATCCAATTTAAATTCACGTACGAGCAATGCTTTAGTACGGATGCATAAAACCAAGTAAAATCCACGTACGAGCACAGCTCCAGTACGGATATGTATATAAAATGGTATAAACCTCGTACGAGCAAAAGCTCTAGTACGGTAGTCATGTAAAGCAAGTTTTTAAAACTCAGTGTGAGCAAGGCTCCAGCACGATTTAAAACTCATAAAAACATGATAAGCTGCTCAATTTCACTAAAATAAATTAAAAATCACAACTGGCACTTAACTCGTGCCCTTTCATGTAAAAACATGAAATAAACAGCCAGCCTATCCATAATTTGCTTAAATTAAATCAACATAATCCTAGAAATATAAAAAACATGAAAATCATGCAATTTCATAACCTTACTACCCTTTTTGAAATTTTCCTAACTAGGGGCAAAATCGTAATTTTCACATATACCCCGATTTTCGTAAAAATTATTATTCTATTTCTAGATACCTTATGAAATTCTACGTAATGTACATAACCCCAAAAATATGCGCAGGTATCTCTAAGCGCTAACAAAATTTCTGTACCTCGATTCTCTGTACAGTCTGACTTTTCCAATGCAGAGAATTTTGCTCAGTCTGATTTGCTCCCAATTAAATCTCTAGAGCTGTATATAACCATTATCGGGTTAAATACAATACACTTATCCATATTTAACCTTTATTGAGTTTAAATTTAAAATGCTGGGCTCGTTTACTCTTATTAGGCCTGATTACACCTTAATGGGCCTTACTCCGATTTTACGCCTATTTTCACTTACTATTCACATCATCGAGGCCTATTGGTCTCATTGGGCCCTCAACGCTTATTGGGCCTCATTCTAGGTTCTTTGGATAGCTTATATAGTTATTTACGACAATTAATTTTCAATTCCAAACATTATGAAATTATATGAAAATTAAATCGCAACGTACGCAATTAATTCCTAACTTGTATAACTATCCAATTTATAAAAATCGAGCTTCACTTACCCGAGATTCCGTGTTGATACGCAAATTGAGGTTGACTCGAGCTCTCGTTTGTCGTCAATTATCGAGCTACTCATTTATACATTTATCGAGTCAATTTCGATCAAATATAATTTAAATAATTATCCCGAGAATTAAATCGATCAATTTCGACCGCTTACCGGCTTACTCGTAGCTCGATTGCATCACCAAAAATTTTCCTCTTTTTTCTTTTTTTTTTCTTTTCTTTCTTCCCTGGCTGAACTGACCCGGTCCAGTTCAGTCCGATTTAGCCTGATTCGATTTTTTCCTTCACCGTTCGGAGCTTCGTCGATCGGTTCTTCGTCGGCTTCCGTCTCCAACAGGTCCGTGGGATTGTCTGGTGCACGGATCTAGTGTCGATTTCACAGGACTGGCTGAAAAGTGGCCAGTTTGGCCTATTCTCTCCTCGGTCTCGCTACCGATTCTCCTTTCTCGTTGTTGCTGGCACTGGCCGCCTGTTCCCAGGTCGTTTTCGCCACCAATCGGCAGGCATCACATGGGGGACCTTCGGTGGGCGGTGGCTATGGTCGAATCGACGCCGTTGCCTACGATTTTTCTCTTTCCCTTTTTGGTTTCTCCTTGGCGTTTTCAGGTTTTTCAGTGACTGGGGCGCGCGTGTTGGCCGGTGAAGGCTCCCTCAATGTCACCCTTGCTTCGCTGGTCTTCCCTTCCCCTTGTGTCGTCGCCGTTCGTCGAGAATTAGGATCGATCCAATTTTCCTTTTTTTTTTTTTTACAATTTCTTCTTCTTTTTTATTATTATTATTTATTTTATTTATTATAATATTATTTTATTGAATAAAAAAAATATTTTTTTGACAAAATATCTACACTATTCCTTAAATTAATATATTTAATTAATTAAATATATTTTTATTTTCTTTAATTATTTTTTTGGGTATAATTTTCCCCGTGTTTTCGAAATAGTGTCCCGAAACAAAATTTCGGTTAATCATATTAAATTCGTATCTTGATCAATTGGGCTCGAAATTCAATAATTTCTTCGGTATTGATCATGATTTCCTAAATTCATATTTTTAATAATAATTTCTTATCGAATTTATAACGAATTTTAGATCTTTTGACCATTTTACCCTTCTACACGTTCGGGGACCAATTTAGACCGACTTTCCTTCTTGGACCCACTATAATTTCTCATTTAAAATTCGTATCTCTGTCTGGACAATTCAAATCTCATAAATTTAATTTGAAATTCCTTAACTGTTCGTTTTCAGATTTTACGTACGTTCGACTACTTCATTCATATTTATATTATCAAAATCATTTATCTTATGATTCTATTAACATATAACAATATCCATACACTGTGTGAATCATAAGAAAATACGATAAAAATTGGGTCTTACATATAAACTGGTAGGCGGCTCAATTTCATCAAAACATGTCATACAACCCTAATTTGCACCTAACATGTGCTGTTTCGTTTAAAACATGAAAATAATAGCCGACCTATCCATAAATTGTTTAAAATAAAATAATATCATTATAAAATATCAAACTCACAAAATTCATGCAATTTCATAACCTTGCCACCCTTTTTGAAATTTTCTTAACTGGGGGTAAAACGGTAATTTGTCACTATTTCCACATTTTTCTCAAAAATTATTATTCTAGTTTCGGGTAGCCTAATGAATTTAACATACTATAAATCACCTCGAAACTACGTACAGCTACCTCTAAATTCTTATAAAATTCCCTTACCTTGAAAGATGTCGAACGACTCCAAATTCAACTGATGGAAGCTCGTCCTGTTCGATTGGCTCTTAATCCAATCTCGGGAGCTGCAGGTAACCATTATCAGGTTAATTTCCATATTTTTATCATAATGGATTTCATTTAAATTACTAGGCCCAATATCAATAAATTATATTGAATAAATTTCCCGAGCCCTTTTTCCTTCAAATTTTTACTCTCTCTAGGTTTATCGGGTCCGTTGACCCTTATTGGGTCTCGTACTGTGTTCACATATATCTAAATGGGCCTTATATATATTTGGGCTAGGCCCAATAGGCTATTCAACCATGGCATGGTGGCCAAGCACCATGCTTGCCATGCCTTAGCCATTCACGCCAACTTAGCCATTACTTAGCCATTTTCATGCCAACTTTCTTTCATGCATTTTATCAAACATTTGGCATGCATGAAATTTGTCTATCTTCCTTACTCACTCACACATTTTATCAAACACCTTGCTGCCATAATTTTATTCAGCCAGTAATCCACCAAATTGAATGAAACCAACCATGAAAACATCATGTACACATGTTTAGCATCATAACCATGCATTAAAATTCATCATACATACATGAATCATTAAATACCCATTTTCAGCCATGCCTTGTTGACCATGAAAACATATATTTAAGCCCTCAATAATCATACCAATAGTCTTAGAAAAATCCCCACATACAAATACTAGAAGTTGGAAGCTTGTAGACATGTCTAGCTTACCTTTCTCACTTTGGCTGAAATTTTTTGCAAAATTTTTGTGGGACTCAAATCAGCTTTTCAGGTGCTGATTTTTGGATATGTTAATCCTCACTAAATTTGGAGCAACTTTGCTGAAGGAAATTTGGTCCAATTCTATCTCTAACCTAGTGATTTTTTTAGAGAGAGAAAGCTTGCACAATTTGTCTTTAATGGTGTTTAACTCACGGTTTGTGAAGAAATGAAGAACATGCCGACTTTTTTTTTCAGGTTTTTAACTTAGGATTATCAAATTTAACCCTTAATAATCTGATGGGTTAAAAAAAATCCATGGGTTATGGGTTTGGGTCATGGGTTTTTGGCTTGGATACCTTAAATGGGCCTTAAGGCATGCATGGAATTAGGCTTGGTTAATGGGCTCTTGGTTGGGGCTTTCCCATTAGGTCCTTGGGCTGAAATTGTTGCCACATGTAGGGTCTTAAGTCTACTTCAGATTTGGTTCATAAAAATGGCCCACTCCTTAAGGCAATTCGGTCGCCACAAACCGATTAAACCGAACACATCCGAAATGGCTTTAAATTGAGATTGGTAAGATTTCAATACATCAATCTCATATATGTTGATCTATGCACTGGTATGAGTTTATTGGTATATAGATTTATGGTTGAAACATCCTAGTTCATGCCTAATCTTCCAAGACCTATAAATGGTTTGAGGTGTTAAAATGAGAGAAAGATTTGTAGGCAAGGATTTAATGATGAATTAAGTATACATTGATGTTATTGAGCATGTATATATGCTTGTATAATAGTTTGGTGAAATCCATGTGCTAGAAACAATGATGGTTGGAAGTAATTTTATGAGGTATTCGATCAAATGCCAAAATGAAATGAAATAATGAACTTGAGGTATTGTAATACCGGTTTAATACGAATCAATAGACTCGAGGAGTCTGAGTGTAAGACCCTTAATTTTCGATGCAAAGTATATAATTATAAGATGTACAAACAAGTTGAAAGTATATAATTATAAGATGTACAAACAAGTTGAATTATGTATGAAACATAAGAAATGTATATTTTGAAGTTCTAAGTGTGAATGGATTGATGAATGGATGTTGAAATGATTAAGTATGGGTTTGAATGAGGAAATCTGTAGAAAAAATGAACTAGGATAAAGGCCAGATCGATCCCATGCAAGGACAGATCGATCTCAAGGCCTGAAGAATGTAGAATCAAGTATGTTGGAAGAGGCCGATCGAATTCTCATACAATGTAGATCGATCTCCTTAGCTCTCGGGTTGGAGCATATCGATCTCCCCTGAATGCTAAATCGATATCCTTAGCTCTCGGCCTGAAACAGATCGATCCTGTCCTATTGAAGTAGATCGATCTTATTCACTAAAGCAGATCGATCTCAAGCCCTCGACAGATCGATCTCATGCCTTCAAATGTTGTGAAAATGAGGGATTTAAGAGGACCAGATCGATCTCCACCCAATGCAGATCGATCTCGTTAAGCTATTTCTATAAAAGGGAGCCGATGAGATCTGCATTTCATGGGAACAACCTCATTCTTCCATTTTTCAATCCAAAAACCTAGTTTTCTCTCTCTAAATCATCCCATTTCCAGTAAGATTTGAGAAAAGACCATTAGATACAAAGTTGTTCAAATCCAAGAGAAGAACAACATACTTTGGAATCAAAGCTACATTTGTTGTATTGAAAGAGCTAGGAGCCTTTTCATTTGGAGCAAGAAGGAAATCCAAATAAGTGAGTTTCTAATACACCAAGTCAAATATATGTTTGTTTAGTTACTATTGTGAGTTGATTGGGTGGTGTATTAATGATTGAAACTACCTAGGATGTGATGGAACTAGTGTGACCTAGAAAATAGAATAAATCTATTCTGAGAAAATGTGACTTGAATGAGTTGATGATTTATGGGTATGCTAAAGTGTTTGTGAGACAATGTGCATGATTTAAGATGATGGAATGAAGCCACATTGTGAGGATAATCAATTTATGAAAATGAGTGTATAAGGTGTTTGACAAAGTGCCATAGTGAAGTAAATGATGAAATATGAACACTATGAGCTTAATACAGATTTTATATTAATTTAGTATGAATCAATAGGCTTAAAAGAATCAATAGACTCGAGATATGAGTAGAACAATAAAATGAGGCCTTATAAGTGTTAATGGAGGCTATAGGTTGAATCGATTATAGCAAACACACAAGTTGTGCTGTATTGGACTAAATTGGTGCGATATACGATTTTGTGCAGTTCCGAAGAGTTCGTTGGAGATGAATTGAACCGCACAAGTAAGCAGCTCTAAGGAAGTGGAATCACACGATGTGATTCTAGGTAAGGGAATTCTGTAAGTATATAGAGATAGTTGCTCATACTTTGAACTCGTGGGTGAATATAGGGCGTTTTTGAAATGCATGATTGTTTAAGAAAAGTGATTGATGATATGCGTGAATAGCTACGAGTATGTATATATGATTTGGTTTTCGAAGTGAGTTTCATAAAAAGGGGATAGTAAGACTAATAATTACATAAATCATATGATTTCAATGGTTTCACGAAACACATTGCTTTGTTTTAAGCAAATTAATGTATGGACTGGCTAGTGTTTAAATGACTTTGTGAAATAGCACATGTGAGGTGCTAATCATGATTTTGAGATTGTTTTGGTTGATTATGAGCCGCCTATCATGTTTATGTGAATTAAATCGTGCTGGAGCCTCGCTTGCACTAGATTTTGATGCTTTCACTTGTATAAAACATGTTGGAGCTTAGCTCGCACATTGATTTAAATTATGATGATGTTTTGTAAATCGTACTGGAGCTTCTGCTCGTATGTGAATTTTGAGTGGTTTCTTATGCAGATAACCGTATTGGAGCTATGCTTGTACGTGGTTTCTTCATGTTTTATGCATAAATGCCGTACTAGAGCATTGTTTGTATGAGGAATAATTATTGATGATGCATGAATCGTGCTAGAGCTTAGCTCGCACAAGTTTTCACACTGTGGTATGTATGATGCCGTGGTGAGGGTAATACGGATTAATTCAGGGAACCTAAGGGGCGAGCAAGGCCATGAAGGGTTAGGACCTAACATTAAAAAAATACTCCCATGTGCACTTGAGACTGAGTAGGTTACACGTGGTATGGGGTAGATAAGACCTACGGCTGGCACCTCCAACCATGATATGGGTTCGCGGAGTATGTTGTACCATGTACATCACATGGAGTACGCTGTACCGCGTGGTTGAGATATTGATGAGAAAGTCTGGCGGAGAACTAACCCACCTTCGTTCTAGCATGATGCCCCAGACACTGAGATTCGTGTGGTCTGGGATGATTTATAACATAGTTGGCCAACATAGTCCTTGAGATATAGTGACCTGTCTCACCTGATTTTACATAGTACCACATGGTTTTTATACATGAGTGTGATTGTGATTGTCCAGGGTAGACCCGATGGGAGGGGTCAAGCCTTGTGGGATTTTGATTGAGAAATGATAGTGATATTTATGATAGAGAAATGATTGTGATGAGATTTTAACGTGGTTGAGAAAGAGATGAATTTAAAAAGGATGTTTCTTAAATGAATTACCATTTTTTGATGAGCTTTAATGAGAATGAGCATGAGATGGTTTTACATGTTGATATTCCCATGTTTTATGCCTATTTACGTGATTTTCAATACATGATATATGTATATACATGTGGCATAGTTTTATTTCCTCATGCTCCGATTATAAACGATTTATGCATAACAATATCAGCATGTAGATAGAGTAATTATCTATCATGCTTGCATTATTGCCATACTGAGCATGTGGTTGCTCATCCCTCTCTACTTTCCCCTCTCTACAGAGTGTACATAGCAGCCCAGTGAGGATTGAGGCATTGTATTTTGGACATCCGCTGCTTCCATCGCTAAAAGGTATACACACAGTGTCGCGACCCAATTTCTCAAAAATCACTACAAATATTTCGCGAACTTACCACACTTCACTTGTTGGGTTGTGAGTCAATATCCATCACTTAGTTTCATATATGATATATATCCATAACAGGCAATGCTTTCGTCCCAGGCACTAACATTCGCGGAAGCTTATAAAGTTATCATTTCATAATTAGAAACTCGTTTACATTACCTAACATATACACCCCCATATAACGTGACTACATCACTGTACACTATTATTCAGATACAAAAAGTACATGTGTGTATACCTCGATGTTGCTGGATAGCTGTGTGTAAAAGATCGCAGGACGGACACAATTTATACACTCTACTGAAATGCTCTGTAGAGGGGAGAAAATAAAGGGATGAGCATAACACGCTCAATAAGAAATATATGAAAGCAGGTAGATAACCACACTATCTACGATGCTTATAATGCATGTTTTATCATCTCGTAAAACAAATGCATTCACTTTTCAAAACACTTGCATTAATATATGAAAGCAGGTAGATAATCATACTATCCACGATGCTCATAATGCATGGTTTATGCCGAAAAACCCATGGCATTCACAAAACCATTATAGTAAAACACATAGCAATTTACTGTCAAAAATCGAATATCAAAACTCATTCAGAGTAAAATATTTCTGTGTTCAGTAGTGAAACTCACATTTAAATTATATTCTCATTTCAAATAGTTTCATCACAGAAATCAAATCACAATTAGTTTCATCACCGAAACCAATAAAAATAGGTGAGACTAGGCAGAGATTTCCACACAAATCTAAGGGATAATTGGCCAAAGTCCGAGACCTACAAGCTATCACGGATCAGGTGTGCCAGGGTGTCTTTGAGTCCGAAGAGGGGATTAGTCTATCCATCGGCTCCTACCTAAGGACTATCACAAATCAGAGCAATGACACAGCATGCCTGAGTCTAAAGACGCAATCCTCAGATCTCATAGTTACACGGTACAGTGTACTCCATGTTGTCTACACGGTACAACGTACTCCGTGAACCACAATACAATTACCACACAGTTGTAGGTGCTTGAGCCACAAGCTCACCACCCCATCCAAATAAATTATCAACCATAGCCTGTCATCTCAGATCTAGTGCGAGCAAGTCAGTGTGACACACAGTCCAACACGAGGGCTCCAACACGATCTCAATCACAAATCACAACAGAATCCAGTGCGAGCAGTGCTCCAGCACGATCGTACATATGTCACACCGAAATCAAGTGCCAACGGATCTGGATAAATCCACAGATCTTATCATAGCTCTAGCACAATTTCACACAGACAAAATAAACAGCTGGCTCTATTTCCCACCACAGTGGTACTCAAAATCGAGTGCGATACGTAAAATAGTACAAAACAGAGTGAGAGGATAACATCCCATCAAATCACTCGTCAATCAAATCACACTTTAGAAAAACGTGCAATTTAATGCATACAGTCAAATCATGAGCCAGTCTATCATTTCAGCTTCACAAAATCTCTTTTTCATAGAGAAAACATGGATTTCATACATTTTATGCATTTCTAAATTTTTTGCCATTCCTAGTGGCATTTTTGTAATTTTTTCATATTTGGGAATTATCTAGAAATTTCATATCTATACAGTATACAAAATTTAAGTGACTGTAAACGACGATGAAAATACGTACAACTATCTCTAAGAGCTCGCATAGATTCCTTACCTGAAATCCAGTCGAATGCACTTTTTCACATTTTTTCACTTTCCGTAAATCAGTTCATCTGGCTCCGAATATATCTCATGGAGCTGCAGATAGTTTTCAATCACATTAATTAAGTCGGATAACTCATTTATCATTTCTATGCATTCTATTTCGTAAAATGGGCTCAATTGCTTTTATTGGGCCTCGTTGCCTCTTATTGGACACAACTCTATTTTAAGCTCATTTCGACTTTACTATTTATTCTGTCATAGCCCATTGGGCACCTTATGTCACGACCCTTAACTTACCAAAATACGTACAAATTTTTTGCATTTTCATGCATCAATTATTAACCATCCTTCCTTGATCGTGAACAACCACACTCTTAACAGTTAGGCTGTGTGTCGACGTCTAACTCACTCCACCATACCAATTCAATTTGAACATTATTTATGAGTAAACACTTGTATAAATGTGTATATATATATATATATATATATATATATATATATATATATATCAGAGTTGTTACATGTGTTTACATTGTTTTACATCCCCAATAGTTACATACAAAATGCTACTGTGCTATGTCTAGTTTAGATACAAAATAATCCAAGTGTGTATACCTTTAGCGATGGGATGCAGCGGATTACCAAAAGGAAAACGCCTCCAGTCACGCTCAATCTATACTCAACACTCTGTAGAGAGGGGGAAAATAAGGGGGGTGAGCAAACCACACGCTCAGTAAGGCAATAATGCGAACAGGTAGATACTACACTATCTACGTGATCGTGATGCCATGCTCAAAAGCATTTAATTCATCATTTATCTCAAAACATGAGTGTATGATTATGTTAATGGTATGTAAAGCATTCATGCTATTAAAATTCAGTGCACATTTCAACTCAAAGCATGGTATAAATCATTATGCATAATTCACAATAAAAGCATGGCATTACCCATCATGCATTTTCTCAAATAGCATGGCATTAACCATCATGCATTTTCACAATAAAGCATGGCATTAAACATCATGCATTTCCACAATAAAGGATGGCATTAAACATCATGCATCCGTGCACTTTAAAAACCATTAACAAATCAATCCAACACTGGTCAGGTTTCAGCCCACCCTCGGACTTTCCTGACCCACAAATCATTTCAAACATGGATTTATTCTCAAAGCAATAGACATGTGAGATAGGCAGTTCAACAACAGGTAATAACCTCAAGGCCTATGTACATAACCTATGATACTGGCTACACGGATCAGGTGTGCGGGATATCACCACTATCTGCTTCCACACGGGAGGTGGGTCAAATCCTACCCGTCGGTCCATAGCAGATCTCGTCTGAAGACGGCACATCACAACTCAACATGGTACAACGTACTCCATGCTACATGCACGTACAACGTACTCCGTGGACCCAATCAACACATCATATCACGCCACATCTTAAACACACGTGTGAGCCTATTTAATCGGTACGACTTCTTTTCTACCCGAAGCTCCTAACACGGCTAATTAATCATGTCAAAACAATGCACGTGTGAGCCTATTTAATCGATGTGACACCCAGTCTACTCGAAGCTCCAAACACGGCAACATGCAAGGTGGGCATCTAGTGCGAGACAAACTCCAAGCACAATGCCAAAACAAATATGAAATCCATGTGAACACTAGTGCCTCTAGCACTCATGTGTATAAAACACGTCAAATCTCGTGCGAGTCATACTCTAGCACGCTTTCATACTCACGAAATCATGTAGGTGGCTCAAAACTTTGTAAAGTATGGTTAATAAAACTAAAACACACTCATTTCTTTTGCAAATCATTTCAATGTCAGCCAACCTACCAATCATTTACTAAAAAGTAATAAAACATAATTTTCAAAGCAATATGCTTTTGTTTTCTTGTACATTTTGTCAAACACCAAACTTTTGCCCTTCAATCACCTAACATCATTCCCTATTGTCTCATGCATTCTAGCAAAGCATTTAATGCGCCCAAGTTGCGCACAGATATCTCTAAGAGTTCACACAATTCTCTTACCTTAATTTACTTGGTGTGACGCTTTTCCTCTTAGCTTCTCATGCTTTTGGCTGAACTCGCTCTGACGTATCCTCGAAAGCTGCGATTCATTCATCCAATCAATTGAGTTAATGTTTTTAACCTATAATTGACCTCACTAGTCAATACAATTCACTTATGCATTTTACCAATGCCTTAATCCACATTTTACCTCTTTTCGGTAAATCTCACAATTTATCCACTAATAACATCTTAAAATCATACCACAACACTATTATTAAGTTCTACATATCTCATTCATCATTAATCTCCATATATTCCACTTTCTCATACTAGACCATTTCTAGGTCATAATCATTCCAATGCATTTTAGATGGTTTCCAACCATCCATACTCATGCCAAACAACTCCAAAATCAATTAAATAGACAATGTACCATAGTTGGAGTGTTAGAACCTCACCAAATTTGATTTCTCTTCTTGCTCCAAATGACAATGCCCTTAGTTCCTTCAATACCAACAATGGGAAAATGCCTTCCAACTATGTTGTTCTTCTCTTTGATAGGAACAACTTTGCCTCTAATGGTCTCTCTTCAAATCTTACTGAAAATAACTGATTTTAGAGAGAGAAAGTTAGGTTTTTGGGTTGAAAATGGAAGAATGGTTTTTTTCGAAATTTTTAGATTTTCAACACTCCTTTTATAGAAATAGCTTGAGGAGATCGATCTGCACCAAGAGGAGATCGATCTGGTCCCCTTAAATCCCTATTTTTCACGGCATTTTGAGCATGAGATCGATCTGTCGAAGCATGAGATCGATCTGCTCCCAAATAGAGAGCTAAGAAGATCGATCTGGGTGCTTGAGGATCGATCTTTTCATTACAGAATCCTTAGGAGATCGATCTGCTCTATTCCATTGCCCAAATAAGAGCATACTAGCTCTTCCATATCGATCCTCATCCCATGAGATCGATCTGCCATTCATAGTTTCCAGATTTTTTGCAGTTCTTCTGCAGCAACTCATACTCAAACATCCTTAATTTGCTATGTGAGATCTGAGAATTTTAGACATATTTTAATTATGTAATATGAATTTGAAGTGTAATTTATTAAGCTAAGTGAAATGTATATGTGATGAATGAGAAATAATCCAAGTAGTAGACTATGAGAATTATATTTGGAGATTTACATGTTAAGTGTTTAACCTAAGTGTGAAACTATGAGGTCAGATCGATCTTGGAGAAGGAGAGATCGATCTGGTGAGTTAAAAATGACAAGGAAGGAGGAAAGTAAGTGAGCAGATCGATCTCCAATGGAAGAGGATCGATCTCCTGATGATTCTGTTTGAGAGAAGATCGATCTCATGAGGAAGAGATCGATCTCCAAATGTTTCTGTTTGGGAGAAGATCGATCTCCTCAAGGAGCAGATCGATCTCATAAAGCCATAAAGAGATCGATTTCACCCCTCGACAGATCGATCTCCTAGGCATAAAATTGCCCCAAATCGTCTCCAAATTTAAATGCAGATCGATCTCATCAAGAGCCAGATCGATCTCCTACCTTCTGTCTATATAAAGAACCCTTACTTTCTCCTACAATTTCATTTTCTCTCTCTACAAAACCCCATTTTCACCTGAGCCCTAGCTTTCTCACTCATCCAAAGTACCCATTTCCGTCCAAATTAGAGGCCGTGGCAAGAAGCAAAGTTGTTCCTCATCAAAGGGAGAACAACATACTTGAAAATCGAAAGACGGATTGAATCGAGGCAAGAGATAAGCTCTTCACAAGTTTTGGGTAATTTTTAAACCTCGATCTTGATATTTGAGATGATTTTGGTGATAATGGTTGTTGACATTGTGTTGAAATAGCTGAAAAATGATTAGGAATTAATGAAATTACAATGTAGTTGGAGTGATGATGATATTTAGCAATTTTGGTAATTTTGGGAATTTTGAGTTATAAATGGAAATTTAGACAATGTGGTAAATTAGCATAGATATTGTGGCATGAGAAGTGTAGAATGTTGAGATGTTGTGAATGAGATTGTGGATTGTGATAGAGTTACGGGAATTGAGAGATTTGAGATGTTATGAGCAATTATGCTCGATTTTGAGAATTGAGGTTACTGTGATGATGAGTATTAATGTTTTAACATCGTTTGGATAGCTCGGGAGTTCCAGAGTGGAATGCGAGACTAGTCCATGACAAGGGGAAAACAATTGCACTATACGAGGTGCAAAGAGGTAAGGAAAACTAAACCATTTGTGTATGTGATTTGTGAACTATTATAGCATGATTTGCGATTTATAAAACAAGCATGTTTGATGTGTTGTGTTTTGATTTATGAGTTTATAAGTTACGCGTGAAACTGCTTTATAAACCATTGAGTTTGTGTGGGAAATGAATTGGGCTCTACGTTAAGGCGATATTGAGATTTGAGAAATGTGTGCGTGTTTTACCAGTTGGGACTCGGTTTTAATATGTTTTGTGTTGAGTACAAAACGGTTTTAAATGAATTTTATGAGAAAGAAACCACTATGAGTTCTACGTGAAGGCAAACCAGTTTTATATGATAATGGCTATTGATAAAGACTTAGGTGTGTAATTTTGAGTACACACCGGGCATTGCTCTGGTAGCATGTAAGCCCGATTCTTCTCCGTTCTGGTAACATGAGATCCCCCATTCTGTGGCTGTGCCACGTATATTTGGTGGTTGTTTCCACATGAGATCCCACATTCTGTGGCTGTGCCACGTATATTTGGTGGCTGTTGCCACGTGAGATCCACCATTCTGTAGCTGTGCCACGTATATTTGGTGGCCGTTGCCACGTGAAACCCTATTCTGTGGCTGTGCCACGTGTGAATCTAAAACAGTGGCTATGCCACGTGTGTTTGGTGGCTGCGCCACGTGCATTATTATTACAGTGATTTTATCACGTTTATTGAGAAAGCCATTATCGCATTATTTTCACATGCTTGTTCTGCTCTATACTGAGCCTTTTACTTCATGTTTCCACATGATTTTGAGATATGAGAATGTTGTTTTGAGAACTTTCATGCTATGGTTTTCAAATGAGTATACTGAGTTTCACATGCAAATAAATATTTTGTGATGTGCATTATGGTTTATACAATGAGTCCCTTACCCCCTTACTGAGCGATTTAGAAGCTAAACCTGTTTTCTTTCCCCTCAGATTTCTTCAAGTGAAAAGGGTTTCCCTACGACGTACGGAGTAGTGGCTAGTGGAGGACTTGAGCTCCAGGCCATATATTGTGTTTTGAGGTATCATTTATCTTTTCATGTACCCAGACAATTATTGTAATTATAGACACTTGATGTATAACATTGTATGGGATGTATTAGGATTAATTAACTTGAGATTGAGTAATGTATATGATATGATATATACTATCTAATGATGTGATCCTGAGGTATGATAAATATGATGATGTATGACACTGCACAAGAATGCACCCTTACTTGTGATTTGATGAGTAAAAAGTTTTTAAATTAGCCCTATTTTTCGTGTTTTCGGGGCGTCACATGTTACCATGATCATTTTCTCATTCATTCATCTTTGAGGCTTGACAATGACCTCCATTCATACTTTATACCTATTGAAACTTGTGTGGAATCTTTGTATAACCAAAGATACTTAATATTAACCAAATGGGAGTGCATACTCATGCAACTCTTCATTCCATTTACCACACTACTCATATTCCATTCTACTCACATTCCTCACATGTTTGAGTCCATTTCCTCTTATTCATACATAATGTAACTTGTATGTACAATCACAACTCTTATTGCAAGTGTGTTCATTAACTTATGGACTTACATCACATATACTTCACTTATGAATTCATAGTACAACTCTATTTACATTTCTATGTACATATTTACCATTATACATATATGGGGTCTCACACCTTAGGCCCATTAACAATTATTGGGTCATCCGTGGGGCCCATTAACAATACCATCACGTTATTTTAAGCCTTTTCTAACATAAAGCATTTTATACAGAGTTAATCCACAACTTATGCGATTAATTCCTAACTCACATAGCTACATAAATTATAGTAAGTAAAATTCACTTACCCGAGTTTCTGTGATGGCTCGTAATTCGAGGCTCGATCGAATTCACATTCGTCGTCTATTGTCTCGCTCACATTTATATATTTAACCCAGGTTAATTTTGGTCAAATATAATTTCAAATGAATATTTCAAAAGTTAAAACGGTCAATATCGATCGCTTACCGACTTATCCATAAACCCAAGGCATCACTGAATTTTTCTCAAATTTTTTCTCTCTCTCCTGCTGAACCGGTTCAGACCGGTTCAGCCCCTTCACACTGAATCGGTCCGAATCGGTTCAGGGTTAATTTTACCATTGCCGACATTTTCGGTCGGTTCTCCGGCAGCCTCGGCCACCAATCGGCTCGCCTTGGCCTAGGGAGTCTTCTTTTGGCCTTGGCTATGGTCGATCGGCGTCGAATTCTGTCGAATCTGCCATTCTCTCTCGCAGCTTCTCCCTCTTCGATCTCCTCGTTAGCGACGATTCCAGGCGCGCGGTGGTTGTCGAGCGTTCCCACGGTGTCGGTCGTCCCTTGACCTAGCACCCCTCTCGCCGTCCGCCTTTGTGCTGCCGCCGGTGAAGAAAATCGAAGGAGGTCAGTTTGCCTCCTGTTCGCGCGTGTTCCAGTTTCCATTTTCCTATATTTTTTTTTCGATTTCTCTTCTTTTATATATATATATATATATATATATATATATATATATATATATATATATATATATAAAGGTATCAAAATTACCTATAATACCCTAAAATATCTTAAAATTTAAAATATTATTATAATAATAATAACAATACTAAAATTAAAGTATTTAATATTATTATAGTAATATTTTATTCTCATATATATATATATATATATATATATATATATATATATATATATATATATATATATAAAGGTATCAAAATTACCTATAATACCCTAAAATATCTTAAAATTTAAAATATTATTATAATAATAATAACAATACTAAAATTAAAGTATTTAATATTATTATAGTAATATTTTATTCTCATAGTGTATTTTATACACTAATATTTACACACCCCTTGTACATATATTTTATTTAATTTATTTTTACAAAAATATATGTACGTTCTATTTTATCTTATTGCTTTTATTTTTTTCTTCTTAAATATATTTTTTTATTATTATTATTTTTTCAAAAATATTTTTCCATATTTCTGAAATAATTCTCGATATAAAAAATTCGGGTTATCCAAAAAATTCATATCTTGATAAATTAGACTTGAAATTTAATTATTTCTTCTTTATTAATCAAGATTACATGAATCCATGTTTACAATGTTAATTTCTTAAAGAAATGACACCGAATTTTTGGGTCTTACACACAGGGATTTCTTTTTGTATCTAAACATGTAAAGGACAGTAGTCAATTTGTATTATAATGTGGAGGATGTAAAAGTTAGAAAACATGTCATGTATAAGTATATAACTTAACTTTCAAATGAATGACATTTCTTTTGATTAATTGGAAAATGAATGGTAAGTGATGATTATTATTGACTCACAGCCCAATTGTGTAGTGGTAAGAATGTTCGCGACCAGCTAAGGAAATGAAAATGCGAAAAATTTATCATGTTTTCAGTCAAAGAGAATTGAAAAAGGGTCGTGACATTGAGAGATTCTCGAAAACAAGTTATATACTCGAAATGGACTTATGAAAGAGTAAGGTCCGATAATAGTGTAACGAGGCCAAATAAGATATAAATGGCTCAAGGCATTGATTTGAATATCATGCAAGTGAAATGAAGTATATGACAATATACTGATGTGTGTAGTACACAATTTCAACTCCAGAAGATATAATTGGAGTCGATAGGACCAATCACGAGAAGTGGAAATCGAAGGAAAGTGATGTAAACACCACAAATTTCTTACATTTAGTTAGACTATATATAAAAATGAGAATAATAAATTTTAATGGAAGTGTGAATATTCGTTGAAGGGTTCGAGGACTATAGGAATCGAGAAGCCCGTGAATGACAAGGAACCCAAAAATACGGGAAGTGATAAAGCAAATGCAAGCATGAAGAGATCGAAAATAATTTTGATGAGAAAACTTATATCGGGATTTATAAGGAGTGATGAGATCCCAAGAATATTTCATTTTCGAAATAATGAGAATTTCATGAAAACATGAATAATGTGTCATTGAATAATTTTATGAGAAGGAAATGTGTGTATATATATATATATATATATAATATATATATATATATATATATAGGAAAAAATTAAAATGGATAAATAATGATATATATATATATATATGACAAATATATATATTGTAATGTGTAGTATGTATTATATAGGTAATAATAAATAAAAAAATAAGTAAAATAGGATGAAATGAAATAAAATGAAAAATGGAATGAAAATAAACACAAAACAAATAAAACAATCAAAACAAATAATATCCCTAAACAAACAAATGATATATATATATATATATATATATATATATATTAATATAACATATATATATTAATATAATATAAATATATATTGATATAATATATATAATGAGGTGTACGGAATTGGTTTAAAAAAGAAGCCAATCCCGCACACCTGAAAATGGAAAAATTAGGAAGACAAAATTCAAAGAAAACAGAGAGGAGCTAGGCGGGAACCAAATAAGAGAAGAAAAGAGGAAAGAAAGAAAGAGGGGGCTGGCCGGGGAGAGAAAAGAAAAGGGAAAGAAGAGAAGGGAAGAAAGAAAAGAAAGGAAGAAAGCAGACCCGAGACTGAAGGGAAGCTGAAACCGAGAATGTGCAGGGGAGATTGAGAAAGAAGAAGACTGAGTTGGGCGACAAAGAACCTGAAGCAGAATAGAGGTGTGTGGCTGGGAGTAGGACTTCGTGAGGCATTTGAACGTTGAAATAATGTCGTGTACCTTGGCGTTATTTTAGGGGTTGTTGGTGTTGCCTCTTTGACGTGGGAAATAGAGGCAGTAGCGAGGAACCAAACTGATCGGGCGTAGAGCAGCTTAAGGCCGAGAAAATAGAGGAAAAGAAAGGGAAGAAGCTGTTGGCGTGAGAAGGAGGAGAGGAAGGCTGGGCCTCGCGGCCAGCACCTGAAGAAGATTTAAAGGTTGTAAGAAGTTGCATGTTAGAAAAAAAAACAGAAAAGGGAAGCTAGGCAGAATGGGAACAGAAACAGGGGACATGGGGCAGGAGTCTTCATCTTTGGCTGAGCAGAAAACAAGAAGAAGGCAACTGGGAACGTGGAAAATGGTGAGGAAGAAAGAAGACGAATTAGTGAGGAGAAGGGAGGAATAACCATTGTACGTGGCTGAACTGAGTGACTCGATTTTTTTTTATGGAAGTGCAAGCCGAGAGTTTCTCTTGAAGGCTGGAAATTTGGAAAAGAAAAGGTAAAAATATATATATGCATATATGTATAATTAATGTACATGTATATATATGTGTTGTATGTATATAGCATGTTAGTGTAAAGAAAAGTAGATGTGAAAAAAAAATGGGAAAAATGACAAATAGACAAAAATATATGTGTGTATATATATATTTATGTGATGATGAATAAGGAAATTAAATGATAAAAGGAATATATGTATATACTTAGGTGTATATACAAATAGGTGTTTAAGATAAATACGTGTGTTAGTATATGTACATACAAAGAATATATATATATGTGGTAAGGAAAAATAAAAACAAATAATAATATATATAGGAGTATATATATATATATATATATATATATATATATATATATTTATGTGTATATACATGTAGATGTATATAATAAATGTGTATGTTAATATTTGTATGTGCAAAATAATATATAGTAAGGAAAATATATAAACGTGCGTGTTGGCCTAGGTATGTGCAATAATGCGTACACACGAAGTAGTATCGAATAGGTTACGATTTTAACGCAAGTCGGACAATTCGCATGAATAGGGTGCTAAGTATACAATTTCGGTGTAGGTGATCGTAGAAGGAAGTAAAGGAGGTACTAGGAGGCGTCACCACTCGAATTCGGAAATTTCGATAAATCGAGGTAAGGGGTGTAATTTAAGATGGTAATGGTATCTCTACCTTTAGACTTCGATTTATCTATGTGTTTTCGAGCCTTCTCGTGCAACCCTTGAGTTTTATTTGGTTATGTTTGCAACATAAAGAAATGCCATATGAAATTAAATGCATAGTTCAAGCATGATTTCGGAATAAATGTTATGGTTTTAACTTATGTATGAATTGATTTCACGTTTTTGAAAGAAATGAAATTTGGTATGTGAACATATGTTTAAGAAAAGAAATTTATTTTTGAAAGGTGATTGTGAGGGCCACCTCTTGAGTCCCGCGGGAACAAAGTGCCGCACAATCTTTCTGTTTTATGAAAGAGTTTTCAGATCTCAAGGAATTCGATTTTATTATTCGATATGAGTTTATGGGTTATAAAACCCAAGAAAGATTTTGAAAACCCTGTTTTGAGATGAAAAGGCTTTGTATAGTGGAATTGTGGGGGCCACCTCTTGAGTCCGACAGGAGCAAAGTGTCACGTAATTTTCACAATGACATGTGAACGTGGGGGCCACCTCTTGAGTCCGACGGGAGCAAAGTGCCACGCGGTTCACAATGATATGCGATAGTGGAGGCCACCTCTTGAGTCCGACGGGAGCAAAGTGCCACGCAGTTCACAATGATATGCGATCGTGGGGGCCACCTCTTGGGTTCTGTGGGGACAAAGTGCCACACAGTCTGTGTGACTGTGGGGGCCACCTCTTGAGTCCTACAGATGCAAAGTGCCACACGGTCAGTGCATTTTTGTCATGCACGCCTTTGTGGCGTATATGAATTCTGCCTTCGGGTATGTTTGATTTGCTGTATACGTTAATCACGTCTATAGCCTTGCCATGACCACGATTATGATTTCCCTCTACGGAGGATGAATATGTTATTATTGCATGACAATTCTATAAGTTAGCCAAGTCTCCATTTGATATGAACTATGTTATAAGATTTTGATCCTTCGATATATGTTGATGCATAAGTTATGCTTTTGAAGTTCTATCGATTTTGAAATATTCTGGAGTTTTGTATGTTTCGATCGATTGTGATGTAACTGAATAGATTTGTTACTTCGAAATTATATTTCTATCGATTATGTTTTATATATACGCTTTTGAAAGCTATGTGATATTTGTAAAGAAACGTTATCTCTTAGTTTTATCATGTATTTAATGTGATTTAGCCACCATGATCATTTTAAATGCGTTTCTTACTGGGCTTTTTCCCGAAAGCTCACCCCTCTACCTTTCAGATTATTTACAGTGATCTATAGACGCTACCTGCTGCGTACACGACGTAGGCTGGTGGGAAAGAGCTACCCTAGGCTACTTTTTGTACACGCAGTAAATGTATACAATTACATTCCTTTACCAGACATATTTGTACGCACAGACATATATTGAAAATATTTTGTTGGGATGTAATTTGTAAGGAAAACAATGTAAACAATATTATTTTGGGATTATATTTTGAGATGACTAGAATCAAATCGAAATAAATGTATTGAGTTGTAAAGGTGGATTTGGAAAGTATGCTTGGTAGTTGTGGATATCTAGGATTGTTGAAAAGCATGCTTGGTAGTTATGGATATCTAGGATTGTCAAAACAATTGTTTTGCAGGTGGGTAGGCTTATATATAAGCCGTTGTGCTGCCAAAATTTCTATCGGCCATATAGGTCGAATAGGGAAATTAAATATAATTACGGATAAAGAATTAGGAAAAATGATTCGACTCTGCACAGGAATACAACCTAAGTGAATAAGGGAATAAGTGGGTAAATTAAGTTTAAAAAAAAAAAATTTCCTTCGATTTTCAAGGGTCAAGGGTCATTACAAGTGATTCAAGCGTGATTTGATGTGAGGGACTTATGCGAGCTATTAGAGATAGCTATACGTATGTTTTCCTACCTGCTGTGTGCAAATGTATGCGACAAGTGTATTGATATTGATATATCTAGGTGAAAACTACGAAAGAAAATAAGTCTATAGGTATGAGTTGCATGACTTCTGTGTTATTGTTGTGAAAAGAGGTTTTGCAAACATTTTAAGAAAGAATAATAATAGACGGGCTCCCGGTTTAACCATTTGCATGAAATGCTTCTAGCGAGTGATTGAAGGGAGATTTGCCCTCTCACTTATGATAGTACATGGAGCCCCTTCTATTTCTTTTTTGTTTGAAATCGTGCTAGAGCCTGAGGGGCAACAGTAGATTGACCAACCATGCTCGCACGTTATTTTAAAAGTGATTTTGAGAAAAACAAAAGAGTGCTTGTTGCCTCAGGTGATGCTGTGTGTTCCACTCGAGATGCTCGCACTAGATTTTTGGGAATCATGCTGGAGTCTTCGAGTATTGTTGTGTGTCTTGCTCTGACTATGCTCGCATGTAATTTCATAGTAATACCGTGCTCGATGCCTCAGGTATGCTATGTGTTTTACGCTAAGTTGCTCGCACGAGGTTTTTATGATTATACTGTGTGTTAAGTAAAACCGTGTTAGAGCCGTCATGCATTGCTGTGTGTCTTGCATTGACCTGCTCGCACGTGGTTTATGAATGTGATGTAATGAGTACAAAACCATGCTCGAGCTGTCGTGTACTGCTGTGTGTCTTGCACTGATCTGCTTGCATGAGATTTTGAGATAATGGAAATGGTTGATAAGGATCCACGGGAGCACGATGTATCATTTGTGTTAGCCATGGGGTACGATGTGCCGTGATTTGAGTATGAGCTGAAGGCATGGTTGATCCGTCTCCCCAAGCGTAGGGTTCCCGAACACCTGATCAGTTTTGCTTGGAATCCGACTATGGCCATAAGTCTTCTTATATCTGTGTGATACGACATTGTCACTACTGTGTGAGGTGACATATCTTCCCATACTGTGTGTCTGGGGATATGATAACCCATAATTTATGTCTCAAATATATTGATTTGCTAAATGTAAAACATTTTCTAAGTATGAACTGTGTGAATTGGAATATGCTGTGTGATTCTGTGTGAATATGAGTATACCCATCTAGCGAATTAACGGTTTCGCATTGATGGATGTTGTTTTAAAAAGAATGCATATGTTTATAAGAAAAATGAAAAATATATATAGTTTTAGCATGTAGATAGTGTAGTTATCTATCTGCTTTCATATTTTCCTTACTGAGCATGTTAGCTCACCCCCTTATTTCTCCTCCACAGATTCTACGCAGTAGTGAGTACACTGCAGTCGTCCTTACTATCGTGTTCCTTCGGTCATCCAGCTATATAGAGAGGTATGCACTTGAGATGAAAAATTTTGTATCCTGTAAATTAATGCACAGTAAAGTTTATATTTTGTATTTTGGGGGATGTATATAATAAAAACTGATGTAAACGCTTCCACACTTATATATAAAAGTCTAGTTTCTATTCTACTTCAATTGTATAAATTTATTAAACTAAAATGAATGAGATATGGATTGGATGTTGACTCACAGTTCAACTGTAAGTGGTAAGGTAAAGGTTACAGACAGAGAGAGAGGGTCGTGACATGAATACACCTTGATATGCTTGATGTATGAAGAAAATCTAAGTATGATTCTATAACAATTGTGTATAAATTCGTTAAGTATGACTAACAATGTAGCTATCACGACCCCTTTTATCCAAAAATCACTACAAATATTTCTCTTTTTCATTTCCTTTCCCAGTCGTGAACATTCTCACCGATAGCAGTTGGGCTATGAGTCAGTATTAGTCATCCTTTACCATTCATCTTTTAATTAATCAAGAGCAAACACATACATTTGAAAATTTAAGTTCTATACTTATACATGTTTTCTAACACTTACATCCCCCATATTACATTTTAGAATGATTACTGTGCTATTACATGTTTAGATGGAAAAAGATTCCTGTGTGTATACCTCTTGGCGATGGAGAGCAGCGGATATTCGAATACAACTCCTCAATCCCTCACTAGACTACTGTGTGCGCTCTGTAGAGGGGAAAAATGAAGGGAATGAACAACCACACGGTCAGTAAGGCAATAATGCAAGCATAGTAGATAACTACACTATCTACATGCTTATAATGTCATGGCATAAAGATTAGTTATATCCAGAGCATGAGGAAATATTAAAACTATGCCACATGTATATACATATATCATGTACTGAAAACATGAACATAGGCATGTAAACATGGAAAATCATCATGTAAAACCTCTCATGCTCATCATAATAAAACTCATTATTTTCATCTCAATTCAGAAAATTTCACACTCATCATAAAACCATCCTCAGGGTTTAACAACTTCTCAAAACTTAGTAAAACTCAATTCAAACGACGTATCTTCCTTTAAAAACATCCCACAAGGCTCGACCCCTCCCTCGGGTCTACCCTGGATAACACACAACATGTTTAGTATATAAAACCATGTGATATCATGTGAGACAGATGGTCACTATATATAATCAAGGACTATGTTGGCTAACTATGTCATTATCATCCCAGACCACACGGATCCCGGTGTGTTGGGCACCATGCTGTAACGGGAGGTGGGTTAATCCTACCCGCCAAACTTTAAATCAAACATCATCACCACACGGTACAACGTACTCCATGTGATATACACGGTACAACGTACTCTGTGGACCCATATCACGATTGGGGGTGCCTGCATAGGTCTTATCTACCCCATACCATATATAACCGACTCAGTCTCAAGTGCACGTGCGGGCATCTCATCTGTGTGACTATCAGTCTACATGAGGCATCTAGCACGGCTCGTGTGAGCATCTCATCCGTGTGACACACAGTTTACACGAGGCATCCAACACGACTCATTACATATCACAGTGTGAAAATCCCAGTGCGAGCAAAGCTCTAACATGATTTCATACATAAATCGGTAAAATCCTCGTACGAGAAACGCTCCAGTCCAACTTTATGCAAAAAAGACAATGATCAAATCACGTAGAGCATAGCTCCAGCACGGTTATATGTATAAGAAATAAATGTAAACCCATGTATGAGCAAAAGCTCCAGTACGGCTTGCATGCATCTCAATTCAAAATATGGTGCGAGTTAGACTTCAGCACATTTCATGCATGTAAAAATACCGGAAACCAGTAGGATCAAAGCTCTAGCACGATTAAACTCATATAAATCTGATAAGCGGCTCTATTTCAACAAAACACGCTCAAAAACCAAAGTTAACATCTGACTCGTGCTATTTCATGAAGTTATGAAATCAAATAGCCAACCTATCCGTTAATTTTGCTTAAATCAAAGCAATAAAAACATCAAAATGTGATATTTATGCAATTATTAGCCTTACTACCCTTTTTGTTAGATTTACTTCTAAGACAAAATCCTCATTTTCATCTATATTTGAAATCGTTCGCACAAATCATTATTTATTTTCTATGTAACTAAGCAATTATAAAGCCCTATAAACACCTTCAAAATACGTGCAGCTACCTCTAGATACTCATAAAATTTGCTTACTTAGAATCATGTCGAGTAATTCCTCTTCCTTAGAGCCGCTCGATCACACAGTCCGATTTGCTCCCAATGGAATCTCTAGGGCTGCACAATATTACTTATCACATCAGTTTAACCCATTATAATGCGATTCTTGTGTTTACTATAGTCGATTCGACTTAATGAGTTTATTAACACTTATTGGGCCTTACTTTCTCTTAAGTCCATTTTGATTATATTATTCATTTCTCGAGAATCTATTGGACTCATTAAGTCTTATGATTCATATTAGGCCGACATTGATCTCACAATGCCTTAAGTTCATCACTCTCCTTTACTAAGGCATTTCATCATACACCTCTTATGCATATTTTATAACTCTATCAAATCCTATTAATTGATTCCCAAAAATCATCTCAAAATCATGCATTTGATATCACTATCACCATAGTATAATCATTTAATCAATAATTCAACCTTAGTTCGTTTTCTCACACTAAACCCATTTTTCGGTTATGATTGATTTAACATATCTTAGGTAGTTTCAACCAACAATACATACTCCAATCAACTCATCATAATGTCCAGCTAAACATACTTGGAGTTGGTGTATAGAAAATTTACCAAGCTTGTCCTTTCTCTTGTCCGAAATTGGAAGACCCTTTTGCTCCTTCAATCCAACAAGTTGAATGTTGATTCTAAACTATGTTGTTCTCCTCCTCCCAGTGAACAACTTTTCTCAAATAGATTTTTCTCCAATCTTTTTGGAAGAGGGTGGTATTATAGAGTGAGAAAACTAGGTTGTTTTAGCTAAAATGGATGGTTTTGGGATCTTTGAGGAAGAAAACTCGACTGACACCGCTTTATATAGAAATCGCATTGTGAGATCAATCTCCAAGGTAAGAGATTGATCTTCCATTGTTTTAAACTCTCTCGGCATTCAATTTGCAGGCTGTAGGATCGATCTTCTCAGGGGAAGAGATCGATCTTTGCCTGGCAGAAGGCTTTAGAGATCGATCTGACTTTGGGAAGAGATCGATCTTCGCTAGTCAGAATCTTTTAGAGATCGATCTGCTTATATGAGGGGTCGATTATCATGATCCTCTTTCATCTAAAATCACTATAAATATTTCGCCCTTTACATTAACTTACCTTGTCGTGAATAGTTTCCTACACCAAACAGTTGAGTTATGATTCGGAGTTAGTTACCCCTTACCATACACAATATCACTTAACATTTATAAACGATAATTGTAGACACTTAAATTTCTTACATCAACTTCATTAATTAATACATGTCTACAAATGTTTACATTCCCCGAATTTACATTTTCAAAAGTGTTGTTGTGTTGTACTTGTCTAGATACAAAACGATATTAATGTGTATACCTCTCAGCGATGGACAGTAGCGGACACTGGGAGTGCAAGTCTCTACTCGCTCTCGACCACTATGGATGCTCTGTAGGGATGGAAAGTGAAAGGGTGAGCAACCACACGCTCAGTAAGGAAATAATGTAAGCATGTAGACAGCTACACTATCTACGTGCTTATAATGACATGATATCAAATTCATTTATATCTTGAGCATGAGGTAGATCAAAACCATGCCACATGAATATGTACATAGTATATGAAAAACTCATAAAAACAGGTATGATATCAAATGGAAAATCAAACATATAAAACATCTCATGCTCATCATATCAAAACTCATCACAATTAATTTAAATAAAATCTAATCTCGCCTTTCGAGAATACTCTGTGCATAAAATCACATTTTCGTTTTACAAAACCAAATCACGGGTGTCACCCCTCCTTCGAGTCTACCCAAGTCTATCAATAAAATATAATATCAAGTGATGCATGTACGTTACATTTCAGAAATAAATTGGGAATAATGACTATATATAAATCCCTCTGATCCCAGGCTACATGGATCTCGACGTGCGGGGAATCACAACTGCAACGAGTGGTGAGGTCAACCCTACTCATGCAATAACTCAACCAACTAGTCATCAAGACTACACGGTACAACATACTCTGTGGACCTACACGGTCTGAGGGTGTCTGCCATAGATCTTAGCCCACATCATTGTCAGGGGTGCTTGCTATAAGACTTAGCCCACATGACTATTTTTAGGGTGCCTGTCATAGGACTTAGCCCATATCATGGTTCGGGGGTGCCTGCCTTATGCCTTAGCCGCCTTATAGCATGCTGGTAACCATATCATGTCTCAAAACACGCGTGCGATGTATCATCTCACCGTGACACACAGTCTATAAGAGGCATCAGTATTGTTTTCTATAAAACATGTCAAATCTTCGTACAAGCAACACTTCAGTATGGCTTTCATGCACAGTAACCTAATAAAACTAGTGCGAATAGGGCTCTAGCACTATCAGTATAAATCAAAGCATCAAAATCTAGTGCGAGCTAAGCTCAAGCACTGTTTGCACTCACACAAATATGATAAGTGGCTCCAGTTAAAATATCAAGTATTTTCAAGGATAAAACTTAGCACATGATCCGTGCTTTTTCATGCAAACACACAAAGCAATAGCCAACCTATCTTTATTTCGTTCATATCTAAACGTTTTATCATGAAAACATCAAGGTCATGAAAATACATGCATTTTGGATCCTTACTACCCCTTTCATTAAATTCTTACCAAGGTAAACTTATATTTTCTTTCCTTATTTTTTTGAAACATTTCACAAAAATACTTAATGCATTGTTAGATAGCTAGAGAAATTCGCGCCCTATAATTCCCCTCAAAATACGTATAGCTACCTCTAGGTACTTACAAAACCTCTTTACCTCAAATCGCATCGAGCGTAGTATAAGTTCCACCATTGGAAGCTCGTTCAATCCAACTTGCTCCTAATCCGATCTCTGGAGTTGCAAACATTCATCAATCACTTCATCACAGTTGATACATCTTATCGGGCCTTATAGTATTAAGCTTGGTCCACTTTCACATTCGGCCAACATTGTGTCGTTCCTAATAAATTTGGCTAGTAACTCACCTAGTTATCAAATCAAACACTTGATTTGCATGCTTAAACCTTGGTTCCTCCATTCATTCATATATTTAACAATTACCATTGATGTACCTTTCACCACTTGTCCAATCCCATAAATTTGATTCCACATAACCATCTCAATGCCATGTATACAACATTATTAACGCCTTGGTATAACCCATTTATCATCAACTCAACTATATCCATTTTCTCACACTAAACTCATTATAGGTTGTTTCAATCATCAATACATACACCAATCTACTCACAACAGCAACTAGATAAATATACTTAGAGTTGGTGTATTGGAAACTTACCTAACTTGACTTTCTTCTTTGCCAAGTTTAAAGACTCCTTTTATCACGACCCGAATTACCTAAAAATCAGAGTAAATTTTTCGTTTCTTCATTTATTATTTAATTCTTACCTTTCTCTCGTCGTGACCATCCTATAAACAGTTGGGCTATGATTCGGTGTTAGTAACCTCTCACCTATCTACCATTCTGTTTCCATAAACACATTCATATATCAGAGTTTACTATTCTTTGACTTTAACTGAATACATACACAATGGTATTTATAACTCTACATCCCCGACATTATAATCGTTTACAGTACTGTGCATTACATATTTAGATACAAAACCATACAAATGTGTATACCTATCTCTCGATGGGAAGTAACGGATACCAAGCATGCAAGTCCTCAGCCGATTAATAACTATTGCAAGTGCTCTGAAAAGATGGGAAAATAAGGGGGTGAGCAAACCACACGCTCAGTAAGGCAATTATGCAAGTAAGTAGATAGCTCTACTATCTACATGCTCATAATGCCATGCCCTTAAATCCATTTCTTTTCATTAAAATCATCAAGCACAAAGTCATGCAAACATCAATGACTTAGTTTATAAAACTGTTCGTGCATATATAAATCATACTACTTATGCATCAAAGCATTTTATGTGACATCATTAAATCATAATAAGCATGAATTTAATCAAGATCATGCAGTCTTTCATGTCATGTAAGACAAATCATGGATTTCAAAAGAAAGCATGGAAAACATCATCATGCTACTGCATTTAAATCAATTCATTAAAACTGCAATAAAACTAACCCTTCCGGGTCAATCATCTCATAAAAAAATTCATTTAAAATTCATTATAAAACTTCGGTTATAAAACCACCCTTCTTTCAGGGTCACAAATCATAAATCATGAAATCATAAAATCGTCAAATCGGGGGCCTGACCCCTTCTCGGGTCTACCCTGGTCTAACAGACGACAAGTTATATCATGCGAGACAAACAACTGATTATATCAGTAACATCGAGGACTATGGCCATATCCTAGTGATCCCTGGCAACACGGTACCTAATGTGCGGGGTATCACACCTGAAACAGGAGGTGGGTCGTCTTACCCGCCAGAACAGCATAACACCAGGATTGCGAGGGCAAGGCTTGCTGCCTCGTGGCTAATGCCACTCCACTCCAACAATCCCTACGGTACAGCGTACTCCGCGTGACATACGCGGTACAACATACTCTGTGAACCCAAGCTCAGTCAGGGGTGCCTGTAATAGGTCCTATCCACCTATATCATCTCTGTCTCAGTATGCACGTGTGAGCATATCATCTCACTGTGACACAGTCTACAGGAGGCTCCAACACGGTTATATGCATGTAATATAAATCCCTGTGCGAGCGAAGCTCTAGCACGGCTCCATGCATATTCATGATATCAGAAAACCTCGTACGAGCGAAGCTCTAGCACGGTTTCATAAAAATCAGAAAAATATGCGTATGAGCAATGCTCCAGTACGACTTAAACTGATTAAAAATTCAAGTAAATTCCACGTACGAGAAATGCTCAAGTACGGATATGTATAAAAACTCAATAAAAACCTCGTACGAGAAAAACTCCAGTACGACTTAAAAATGAATGAGTTATAAATCCATATAAAACTTCGTGCGAGCAACGCTCCAGCACGAGTGAATGCTCAAGTAAATCAAATCTCGTGCGAGTTACAGTCCAGCACGGCTTTATGCAATATCAAATCAAAATAGGATGTGAGCTAAGCTCCAGCATCGCTCATGCATGTCAAATCATAAAAACTAGTGCGAACAATCGCTCCAGCACCTTTTTATGCATATCTGGTCAAAACAAGTCAAAACATGTCAAAACAGAGTGCGAGCTAGGCTCCAGCAGCTCTCATGCATATCAAATCATAAAATCTGTGCGAGCAACCGCTTCAACACATTTTATGCATATGATGTCACACATATCGGTGCGAGCAACCGCTCAAGAACATTTATACATATTCACAAACGCAGGTATAGTGCGAACTACGTGTCGACACTATCGGTTTCCATATAAACTTGATAGTTGGCCTATTTTCCAAAACAATTTCCATTTAAATACCAATAACACTTATGTAGTGTTATCATGTGAAATTCATGCAATTACTGGCCAATCTATCGATTTGCTTTGATTAAAATGAATAAAATTCTTAAACCATAAATTTCCTTAAATCATGCATTTCATGCATGTCATGCATTCACCATCCTTAGGTGAACTTCCCTCAATAGGGGTAAAATAGACTTTTACGTACTCCGGGTCCTTAAAATCTTAAAACCATTTTTAGGACCTTTATATATAATCAGGGTATACATACATATTCAGTGTATAGAAAAACTATTAAAATACGCGTAGCTACCTCTAGCTACTCACACAATTCCCTTACCTCATTTTTCTGTAGAGTCTGACCTTTCCACTGATGACTTGTCGCGTAGTCGGATTTACTTCCAATCCAATCTCTGGAACTGCGGATACAAATTCATCAGGTCAAATACAATACAATTTAATTGTATTTTCACATTTTTTGGGCTTAATTTAAATCATTGGGCTCGTTTACCCATATTGGGGCCGATTGCACCATAATGGGCCTTAATCGGCCTTAAGCCCGTTTACCACACTTTATCGAGGCCTATTGGGCTCATTGGGCCCAGCAGTATTTATTTAGCCTCGTTCTAAACTCTCAGACAGCTTATGAATTATTTACAACAATTTATCTCAATTTCCAGAATTTAATTCATTTAATACAGAAATTAAATCCGTAATTTATCTAACACGCATAACAATGCAAATTGTCGTAAATAAATGTTACTTACCCGAGATTTCATGATAGTACGCAAATCGAGGATGTCTCAAGCTCTAGGTTGATGCCAATTGCCGAGTTACACAATTAAATATATTTTCGGGTAAACTTTCAATCGATTATTTATCAAATTAAATATTTCAAAAATTAAATCGGTCAATTCGACCGCTTACCTACTTACCCGAAACTCGATTGCATCACTGAAATTTTTTTCAATTTTTCCTCTTTTTCTTTTTCCCTTTTTCTTCCTTTCTTCCTCTTCTTTTTGGCTGAATCGGTTCGGTCCGATTCGGTTCAACCCAGTTCAGACCGTCGGTTCAGTCTGGTTCGGTCGGTTCAGTGCCTTGCCGGCTGGTTCTCCGTCGATTTTCACCGCCAGTGGCTTCGCTGGATCGTCCGCATCTCGGATCTGGGGTTGGATTCGTTCAACGCCGTCGAAAAGTGGCCGGTTTGGCCCTTCTCCTTTCCACCGTCGGTAACTTCTCTTTTCTCCCTCCGTTTTCGACGCTGGCCGCCGTCTTACCCACCGGTGTTGCCACCAATCGCGTCGTCCATGCCTGGGGGACGCTAGGCTGGTGGTGGCCGGCCCCAGATCGGCGTCAACGCCGGCGAAATCATCTTTTCTTCCTCGCGGTTTTCATCCGTCGATTTTGGGTTTTTCGGTGGTTGAGGGCGCGCGTCGCGGTTGCCGGTGGTCACGCGGGTGACAGGCTTCCATGGCCGACCCTCCCCTACCCCTCAGTCCGACTGGCGATACGCCGATGAGTCTCCTCGGTTCGGCTGCTTTGTTTCGTTTCTGTTTCGCGATTCTCATGAATTCAGATTTCTTTTTTTTTAATTTAATTAAATTAATTAATTAATTAATTTATTTAATTAAAATTTATTTTTTTAATATTATTTTAATCATTAAAATAATATTAAAATCCTAAAATATCTAAAAATATCATATTAAATTCATTTAATCTGTAAATAAATTTCTCAGATCGATTTTGCCTTTTCGGTATTTTTTTGATTATTTTCGGGATTATTTTTCGATAAGAAAATTTTGGTTTATTCCAATAAATTCATATCTTGATCAATTTAACCCGAAATTTAATTATTTCTTCGTTGTTGATCAAGATTTCTCAATCCAATGTTTTTAATTAAATTTTCTTGTCTCAATTAATACCGAATTTTAGTCTTTTGACTGTTATGCCCTTGCACGTGTTCGGGAATACCATTTCAATCTTTTTGCATTTTAAATGCACTCGAAATTTTTTATTTATTCCCTTTTGCTCTTACGTTAAAAATATCGGGTCTTACAATCTCCCCACTTAAGAAATTTGGTCCTCCAAATTAGAACCAAGTCATATGAGTCCATAAGTAACTCCGGGTACATCTATCGTATCATATACTGTCATCCTCAAGTGACTTTCTCCGGAGTATAATACTACCATCATACTTAACTAGGGAGATCATCTTAACCTCAATATTTTCTCTTTCCGTCTAATACCCGAATCGATTTTCCAATCATACGTTAGACTTTCATTGAGCTAAGTTGTTGGAGTTCATATCCAATCACATATGCTGAGTTTGGATATTATTTCTGAAGCATCAAAAGATAGGACACATTGTGGATGCCTGTTAATTCAAGAGGTAACGCCAACTTACAGGTCTTACCTTCCACTTCGTCCAATATCTCTATCCGAATCTCGTTACGTCCTTAAGACAAGTAACTGCCAACAATACTAATTCACCCTCAGTGAATTTCCAATGGTTTCCCGTCTCTTGTCAGCATAGCTTTTCTGTCTGCTTTGAGGTGTTCTTAATCTCTCATAATCAACTGAACATCCTCAGAGGTTTGTCTTACCAATTTGGGAACAATTCTCTATCTGTCGCCCACTTCTTCCTATCCAAGTCGGGAAACAACTCCCTACGGCCATACAATACCTCATATAATCTCATCCCGATACTCAAGTGATAATTGTCATTGTTGGCGAATTCGATTAGTAACAACTGATCATCCCAGGAGCTTATAAAATCAATGGCACACGCTCTCATCACATCCTCCAGAACCTGTACAGTCCTCTCTGACTAACCATTTGTCTGAGGATGGAGGTTGTGCTAACACTCAATCAGGGTCCCATAGCTTCCAAAAATAATATTCCCAGAAGCGGGAAGTGAAGCGAGAATCCCTATCCGATATCATACTCACTGGAACGCTACACAATGTTTCACAATCTTCCATACACATGAATCCGCCTACACACTTTGAGTATCGAGGGATTTCCATAGCCAGAAGGTGGGCAGACTTAGTCAATCTATCGACTCTCACCCAGATAGTCTCGTGATTCATCCCGAATCCTCTGTAACCCATCACAAATTTCATGGTAACTTGTTCTCTTTTCCGTGTTAATATAGGTAGAGGCTGCAATAACTCTGCAGACTTCTAGTACTCTACCTTAATCTGCTGACATATGAGACATTTTTCCACAACTCTACAATGTCTCTTTTCATATCTGACCACCAATACCCTTTTTAGAGATTTCGATATATTTATTACTTCTAGGATGCACTGTATATCCCGAAGAGTAAGCTTCTGTTAATAACGCTATTTAATCAACTGTGGTCCTGGGGAGCACTTATACTGTCTCTGAACCTCAGTGAATCATTATCACTCACTGTGAACTCTGTCACTATACCCTTCTGAATCTGACCCACACTATCGACACCATGCCGATCATCTCGCTAAGCCTGGCAAATCCGATCACTCAAATTCGGTTGTAACCTCAGGCTAGCTGTCACAAAATCACCATCATCATCAGAAGGGATCACATCACTATTGAGGCTCACAACTGCTCTAGTAGCTCACGCTCCCTGACCATTATATGTGATATCATCTCGAGGCTCTTTCTGCTCAAGGCATCAGCCATTACATTAGCCTTTCTTGGGTGGTATAATGTTCACAATCATAATCCTTAGAAGCTCTAACCCTCTTGGTTATCTCATATTCTCCTCTTTATGTGAAAACAGATAATTGGGGCTTTTACGATCAGTACATACCTAAAATTTCTTACAGTATAAATGGTGGCACCATACTTTCAGTGTAAACACTACGGCTGCCAACTCTAAATCATGGGTTGGATAGTTTTTCTTATGGTCCTTGAACTATATAGATCCATAAACAACTATCTTCCCATTTTACATCAATACACAGCCCAATCCTTATTTTGAGGTATCCATATACACTGAGAAACCTCTTAAGCTGTTTGGTTATGGTGACAATAATTACGGTGGTCAGTTTATTACTTTAATATCCCAAAACTCACAGAAGCTACTTTCATACTTATCATCCCACTCGTATACAATCTTTTCTCGAATGAGATGTGTCAACTGAGTAGCCCATTTTAAGAAACTCTCAACAACTCGTCTGTAAGATAGTTTCTTGTTGCTACTCATGCTCTTCCCTGGACTTTGAATACATCAAAATATCATCGCTAAAGATGACAACCAATCGGTCCAGGTAAAGTTTAAATATCTCATCTTAGTTGAGTTCCACTGAATATTTCAATTTCCCATATCCTTGACCTATGTACGTATAAACGTACAATATTGTTTCGAAATCGTTTTCGTTCAAGATACTAACTCACGTCATTTTCTTTTTGTTATTTTAACGGCTTTTATAAAATTTTAATTTTTTTAAGCTTTCTTGATACTCGAATTCTATATCTTTTTATCGTACCCAAATTTTAAATGTATATATTACGACTGTCGATTTCAATCTATAGGTTATGTGTGCGCTTCCAGGCGTTGTCAAGTCTTCAGGCAGGGAGTATTTTGAAATACCTTTATTATCCATCAAACTTGACCACAATTACTTTACATATCAGTCCATGTGGTCACAATTTATATTCGCTACATATCAAAGATATCCTTACCTTGCATACGCCTCTTATTCCAATATATCTCGTATTCAAGATCTATCACATCTCAAAGCTTATCTCCTTTTATATATCACTTATAACAACTCTTTCATTACTTGTCAAACTTATAGTATACTTTCCAGTGATGTTTTCACCCTTATTTTCAACTTACAATCCCTATACCCATATTCAGTTAGTGAAAATCAGCTAACTATCGTCATCTTGCTTAAGGGTACAGGCTTCACATCTTTCACTAGCTTATAAGCAACTGAAGGCGGTATGAATAAATGCGTGACACCAGGATTAATTAAAATAATTATTTCATTATTCTTAACCAGTGTGGTATCTTCCCACCACATCCTATGAAACATTAATAGTGTCCTGGTCCAGGCATACACTCGCCCTCATCCAACATCTTATTTCTCGTGGTAACTACCACATATTCTACATTGTTCACTACAGGTCGGGGTCCTCAAATCACAATACCCCTCAATAGTGTTGAAATTAGATGCACTGGGGCCTTACCAATTCATCTTACCCCGTGATTTATCAGCTCTAAGCTTTTACCAAACTACCTTTTTCCCGTTCTGACATCTCTGTCATTTTCTATTCTCTTTTTCTCTCTATTTCGGCCCTTACTACCTTTTTCAATCTCAGAGGCGTGCAACTCATGATCTTATTCACACAACTATAGTATGCGCATTACCTCGGCATAGGTAGTGACATTTAACGGCCAATCAGACTCTAATCGACAATCTGAGCCCTTCTATGAACTTTCAAACATCTCAACTCTTACTGTTCATAGTATTCGAGTCATATCTGCCCAGGAATATAAACTAAGATTCATACTCGTTAATCAACCAGTTCCTTTGGGTCAGAGTAAAGAATTTCATCAGTAATTTCCTTTAAACAATGTTCGGGATATTCTATCACCGAAAAACATCTAGAATTATTTTCCATGTCCATTCTGGACGTCAAACTCTTAAGATGGGTCGAGCGAACTTCCACCAATGCTCTTACTCACCCTTAAATCACATGCATACTCTGAGCAATTAGCTCACAAAATATTCTCCACATTCCACTCCAACCTCGCGAAGCGTATCTCAATACTATCCGATCTCTCTGTCAGACTCTGTCCGATCTCTTTGTCGGACTCTGTGGGGCATGCTCAATACCAGCCTCCACGTCAATCTCATCTTGAGTCTCATGTGGCGACTTAGTACGACTCTCAGGCCTACCTCTACGGCCTCGAGCTCATGTACTCGCCTCTCTACCATAGCGGCTATCAGTTAATGAGTCTATTCTTGCATTTAAAACCAAATTCTTAGTTGTACTTCCATCTCGATATACACAATTGTATCTAAACAATGCATAGTACATGGGGATATAAACTTCCTTAACCACTAACACCGACTCATATCAGGCCAACTCAAGCTCTGATACCATTAACTTGTCACGACCCGAATTACCTAAAAATCAGAGTAAATTTTTCACTTCTTCATTTATTATTTAATTCTTACTTTTCTCTCGTCGTGACCATCCTACAAACAATTGGGCTATGATTCGGTGTTAGTAACCTCTCACCTATCTACCATTCTGTTTCCATAAACACATTCATATATCAGAGTTTACTATTCTTTGACTTTAACTAAATACATACACAACGGTATTTATAACTCTACATCCCCGACATTATAATCGTTTACTGTACTGTGCATTACATATTTAGATACAAAACCATACAAATGTGTATACTGTCTCTCAATGGGAAGTAGCATATACCAAGCATGCAAGTCCTCAGCCGCTTAAGAACTATTGCAAGTGCTCTGAAAAGATGGGAAAATAAGGGGGTGAGCAAACCACATGCTCAGTAAGGCAATTATGCAAGTAAGTAGATAGCTCCACTATCTACATGCTCATAATGCCATGCCCTTAAATCCATTTCTTTTCATTAAAATCATCAAGCACAAAGTCATGCAAACATCAATGACTTAGTTTATAAAACTGTTCGTGCATATATAAATCATACTACTTATGCATCAAAGCATTTTATGTGACATCATTAAATCATAATAAGCATGAATTTAATCAAGATCATGTAGTCTTTCATGTCATGTAAGACAAGTCATGGATTTCAAATGAAAGCATGGAAAACATCATCATGCTACTGCATTTAACTCCATTCATTAAAACTGCAGTAAAACTAACCCTTTCGGGTCAATCAACTCATAAAACAATTCATTTAAAATTCATTATAAAACTTCGGTTATAAAACCACCCTTTTTTCAGGGTCACAAATCATAAATCATGAAATCATAAAATCGTCAAATCGGGGGCCTGACCCCTCCTTCGGGTCTACCCTGGTCTAACAGACCACAAGTTATATCATGTGAGACAAACAGCTGATTATATCAGTAACATCGAGGACTATGGCCATATCCTAGTGATCCCTGGCAACACGGTACCTAGTGTGCTGGGTATCACACCTGAAACGGAAGGTGGGTCGTCCTACCCGCCAGAACAGCATAACACCAGGATTACGAGGGCAAGGCTTGCTGCCTCGTGGCTAATGCCACTCCACTCCAACAATCCCCACAGTACAGCGTACTCCGCGTGACATACGCGGTACAACGTACTCCGTAAACCCAAGCTCAGTCAGGGGTTCTTGTAATAAGTCTTATCCACCCATATCATCTCTGTCTCAGTATGCACGTATGAGCATATCATCTCACTATGACACACAGTCTACAGGAGACTCCAACACGGCTGTATGCATGTAATATAAATCCCTGTGCGAGCGAAGCTCAAGCACGGCTCCATGCATATTCATGATATCAGAAAAACTCGTGCGAGCGAAGCTCAGCTTGGTTTCATAAAAATCAGTAAAATATGCGTACGAGCAGCGCTCCAGTACGACTTAAACTAATTAAAAATTCAAGTAAATTCCACGTACGAGAAATGCTCAAGTACGGATATGTATAAAAACTCAATGAAAACCTCGTACGAGAAAAACTCCAGTACGACTTAAAAATGAATGAGATAAATCCAGATAAAACTTCATGCGAGCAACACTCCAGCACGAGTGAATGCTCAAGTAAATCAAATCTCATGCGAGTTACACTCCAGCACAGCTTTATGCATAATTAAATCAAATCTCGTGTGAGTTACACTCCCGCACGGCTTTATGCAATATCAAATCAAAACAGGATGCGAGCTAAGCTCCAGCATCGCTCATGCATGCCAAATCATAAAAACTAGTGCGAGCAATCGCTCCAGCACCTTTTTATGCATATCTGGTCAAAACAAGTCAAAACATGTCAAAACAGAGTGCGAGTAGGCTCCAGCAGCTCTCATGCATATCAAATCATAAAATCTGTGCGAGCAACCGCTCCAGCACATTTTATGCATATGATGTCACACATATCGATGCGAGCAACCGCTCAAGCACATTTATGCATATTCACAAACGCAGGTATAGTGCGAACTACGTGTCAACACTAACGGTTTCCATATAAACTTGATAGTTGGCCTATTTTCCAAAAAAATTTCCATTTAAATACCAATAACACTTACGTAGTGTTATCATGTGAAATTCATGCAATTACTGGCCAATCTATCGATTTGCTTTGATTAAAACCAATAAAATTCTTAAATCATAAATTTCCTTAAATCATGCATTTCATGCATGTCATGCTTTCACCATCCTTAGGTGAACTTCCCTCAATAGGGGTAAAATAGACTTTTACGTACTCCGGGTCCTTAAAATCTTAAAACCATTTTTTGGTCCTTTATACATAATCAGGGTATACATACATATTCAGTGTACAGAAAAACTATTAAAATACGTGTAGCTACCTCTAGCTACTCACACAATTCCCTTACCTTATTTTTCTGTACAGTCTGAACTTTCCACTGATGACTCATCGCGCAGTCCGATATGCTTCCAATCCAATCTCCGAAACTGCGGATACACATTCATCAGGTCAAATACAATACAATTTAATTGTATTTTCATATTTTTTAGGCTTAATTTAAATCATTGGGCTCGTTTACCCATATTGGGGCCGATTGCACCGTAATGGGCCTTAATCGGCCTTAAGCCCGTTTACCACACTTTATTTAGCCTCATTCTAAACTCTCAGACAGCTTATGAATTATTTACGACAATTTATCTCAATTTTCAAAATTTAATTCATTTAATACAGAAATTAAATCTGTAATTTATCTAACACGTATAACAATGCAAATTGTCGTAAATAAATATTACTTACCATAGATTTCATGATAGTACGCAAATCGAGGATGTCTCGAGCTCTCGGTTGATGCCAATTGTCGAGCTATACAATTAAATATATTTCCGAGTAAACTTTCAATCGATTATTTATCAAATTAAATATTTCAAAAATTAAATCGGTCAATTCAATCGCTTACCGACTTACCCGAAGCTCGATTGCATCACTGGAATTTTTTTTAATTTTTTCTCTTTTTCTTTTTCCCTTTTTCTTCTTTTTTTCCTCTTCTTTTTGGCTGAACCGGTTCGGTCCGATTCGGTTCAACCCGGTTCAGACCATCGGTTCAGTCCGGTTCGGTCGGTTCAGTGCCTTGCCGGCCGTTTCTCCGTCGATATTCGCTGCCAGTGGCTCTGCTGGGTCGTTCGCATCTCCAATCTGGGGTTGGTTTCATTCAAGGCCGCCGGAAAGTGGCCGATTCGGCCCTTCTCCTTTTCGCCGTCGGCAACTTCTCTTTTCTCCCTCCGTTTTCGACGCTGGTCGCCATCTTACTCGTCGGTGTTGCCACCAATCGCGTCACCCATGCCTGGGGGACGCTCGGCTGGTGGTGGCCGGCCCCAGATCGACGTCAACGCCAAAGAAATCATCTTTTCTTCCTCGCGATTTTCATCCTTCGATTTTGGGTTTTTCGATGGCTGAAGGCGTGCGTCGCGGGTGACGGGCTTCCATGGTCGACTCTCGCCGGCCCCTCAGTCCGGTCGGTGGCGCGCCGATGAGTCTCCTCGGTTCAGCTGCTTTGTTTCGTTTCTGTTTCGCTATTCTTGCGAATTCAGATTTCTTTTTTTTAATTTAATTTTATTTAATTAATTTATTTATTTAATTAAAATTTAGTTTTTTAATATTATTTTAATCATTAAAATAATATTAAAATCCCAAAATATCTAAAAATATCATATTAAATTCATTTAATCCGTAAATGAAATTCTCAGTCTGATTTTACCTTTTCGATATATTTTTTGATTATTTTCGGGATTATTTTTCGATACAAAAATTTCGGTTTATTCCAATAAATTCATATCTTGATCAATTTAACCCGAAATTTAATTATTTCTTCGTTATTGATCAAGATTTCTCAATCTCATATTTTTAATTAAATTTTCTTATCCTGATTAATACCGAATTTTGGTCTTTTAACCGTTATGCCCTTGCACGTGTTCGGGAATACCATTTCAATCTTTTTGCATTTTTAAATGCACTCGAAAATTTTTATTTTTTCCCTTTTGCTCTTACGTTAAAAATATCGGGTCTTACACCTTTGCTCCTTCAATCCAACAAATGAAATGTTGACTCCAAGCTATGTTGTTCTTCTTCTCACAATGAACAACTTTGCTCTAATAGCTTTTCTTCATTTCTTTTTGGAAGAGGGTGTATTCTAGAGAGAGAAATCTTGGTATTTTAGGTAAAAATGGAAGAGGTGTGTTGGTTTGTTGAAGAAAGAGGTTTTACCGTAGGGTTTTTATAGATTGAGAGTGATGAGATCGATCTGCTAGGGTGAAGAGATCGATCTTCCTTTCGTTTTAGCTATCATATTCTCAGTTTTGAAATAGGAGACATCTATATGCTCATTGGGGAGAGATCGATCTTGGCTTAGTAGAAGCTTGAGGAGATCGATCTGCTTATTGGGGAGAGATCGATATGCTCTTGACATAATCAAATGGAGATCGATCTGCACGTAAGAGGGGATCAATCTGGGCTTAGCAGAGGCAAATGTAGATCGATATGCTCATTGGGGAGATCGATATGCTCAATGGGGAGATCGATCTGGCCTTGGCAGATTCACTTGGAATTATTCTGCTTGCATAAGGGATCAATCTGCCTTGGATAGGAGATCAATCTGGCTTTCATCTGGGGTATTTCCTGCTGCATTTTTTCAGATTTTTCAAGGATAAGTTCCTATTTCATTACTCCAATACTCATTTTTCATTTTAATCCCACTTAGAGCATAGAAAGACTTATTTCTTATGTTTCACATACAAAATGAATTGTGTGTATTGCTTGCATTCATAAAGAATACTTAGAATTCATAACCCATGCATTATTAATTCGTGTATCTATTTTTGATCTTCGATTCGATTTGCTTAAAGTTCTATTCGCTTAGTTTGTGGCTACTTCAGCCCTTATTTATCCTTTACGTGCATCATGACATTCATCCATCCCATTTGCAATTCGTTCACATTTGCATGATCTAAAATCATCTGTCTTATAATTTCATTAACATATAACAAAGTTATGCATACATGGGGTCTCACAATCTCCCCCACTAAAAAAATTTGGTCCTTCAAATTTGGAACCAATTTAGTCCATGAACATCTCGGGGTACTTCTCTCATATCAAACTCTCCAACTCCCATGTAGCTTCTTCTACAGTGTGGTGCTGCCAAAGGACTTTCGCTAAGGGATCGTCTTCGATCTCAACACCTTCTCGTTCCTATCCAACATCCAAACCAGCTTCTCAACATACATCATGTTCTCGTTGAGCTCCAACAGCTCATATCTAATTACATGTGCCGGATCTGGGTGGTATTTCCTTAACATAGAGATGTGGAAGACGTTATGAAGGCCCGCTATCTCAAGTGGTAATGCTAGTCTGTAGGCCTTATCTCCTACTATATCAAGTATTTCAGAGGGTCCAATGTAACGAGGACTTAACTTTCCTTTCTTTTCGAACCTCGTTATACCATTGGAAGGAGAAACTTGCAAAAACATCGATTCACCCACTGTGAATTCTAATGGTCTCCGTCTCCTGACAACATAACTCTTTTGTCTGCTCTGAGCTGTCCGTAACCTCTCACAAATCAATCGAACGTCCTTAGAGGCTTGTCTCACTAAGTCAGGAGTAAATATCAGTCGGTCACCAACCTCTTCCCATCTAATAGGGGAACGACATCTGCGGCCGTACAAGGCTTCATACGGTGCCATCTCGATACTCGAATGATAACTGTTATTATAGGCGAGCTCTATGAGTGGCAAATGGTCATCCCAGGAGCCTTCAAAATCCAATGCACACGCTCTCAAAATATCCTCCAGGATCTGTATAGTCCTCTCCGACTGACCATCTGTCTGAGGATGAAATGACGTGCTAAAACTTAGTTGGGTCCCCATCGCTTCCTGAAAATGTTCCCAAACATGGGAAGTGAAGCGGGCATCCCTATTAGAAACAACGCTCATTGGAACACCATGTAACCTCACTATCTCATGCATATATAGTTTCACCAGTGTACTCAGAGTATCGATGGCTCTCATAGCTAGGAAGTGTGTCGACTTCGTCAATTTTTCCACTATCTCCCAAATCGCATCGTGTTTCCTACGAGTCTTAGGTAATCCCATCACGAAGTCCATTGTGATATGCTCCTATTTCCAAGTCGGTATAAGTAGAGGTTGCAATAGCCCTGCAGGCTTTTGATGCTCTACCTTCACCTGCTGACAGACGAGACACTTAGCCACATATTCAGCCACCTCTCTCTTTATCCCTGACCACCAATACACTCTCCAGAGATTCTGACATATCTTATTACTTCCCAGATGTAGTGTATACTTCGTCGAATGAGCCTTTGACAAAATTAAGCTCTTGATCTCTGCATCATTGGGAAAACATATCCTATGTCACGCCCCGGAAGTGCGAAAAATATGGCTAATTTAAAACTTTTTACTCGTTAATTCACAATTAAAGGTGCATTCCTGTGCAGTGTCATACATCATCATAATTATCATTCCTCAGGATCTCATCACTAGAATTTATATATCATATCAAATACATTAATCCATCCCAAGTTAATTAATCCTAATACATCCCATATAATGTTATACATCAAGTGTCTGCAATTACAATAATTGTCTGGGTACATGAAAAGATAAAAGATACCTCAAAATACAATATATATGGCCTGGAGCTCAAGTCCTCCACTAGCCACTACTCCATACGTCGCAGGGAAACCCTTTTCACTTGAAGAAATCTGGGGGGAAAAGAAAACAGGGTGAGCTTCTAAATTGCTCAGTAAAGGAGGTAAGGAACTCATTTCATAAACCAAAATGCACATCACAAAATGTTTATTTGTATGTGAAACTCATTTGAAAACCATAGCATGAAAGTACTCAAAACGACATTCTCATGTGTCAAGTCATGTGAAAACATGAAGTAAAAGGCTCACTCTAGAGCAATAACAAAGCATGTGAAAATAATGCGATAAACGCTTTCTCAATGCACGTGATAAAATCACTGAAATAGTAATGCACGTGGCACAGCCACTAAACACACGTGGCATAGCCACTGATTTAAATTCACACGTGGCATGGCCACTGATTTAAAATCACTCGTGGCATGGCCACTAAACACACGTGGCATAGCCACAGATTTAATTTCACTCGTGGCATAGCCACTAAACACACGTGGCATAGCCACTGATTTAAATTCACACGTGGCACAGCCACAGAATAGGGTTTCACATGGCAATGGCCACCAAATTGGGTTTCTCACGTGGCAACGGCCACCAAATGGGGTATCACGTGGCAACGGCCACCAATGGGGTATCACGTGGCAATGGCCACCAATGGGGTATCACGTGGAAACAGCCACCAATGGGGGTTTCTCACGTGGCAACGGCCACCAAATGGGGTATCATGGGGCAACGGCCACCAAGGGGGTTTCTCACGTGGCAACGGCTACCAAATATACGTGGCATAACCACAGAATGGGTTATTCTCACGTTACCAGAACGGAGAAGAAATCGGGCTTACATGCTACCAGAGCAATGCCCGGTGTGTACTCACAACTACACACCTAAGTCTTATCACATAAGACTGGTTTGCCTTCATGTAGAACTCATAGGGGTTTTTCACTCATAAAACTCAATTGAAAACCGTTTTGTACTCAACACAAAAAGGTAATAAAATCGAGTTCCAACCGGTAAAACACGCACACATTTCTCAAATCTCGATATTGCCTTAACGTAGAGCCCAATTCATTACTCACACAAAATTCAACGGTTTATAAAGCAATTTCACACTTAGCTTATAAACTCATAAAATTATGGGCTCCAACCGGCTATTAAAACCGTGTGCAATTAAATCTCAATACAACACTCAACATGCTTGTTTTATAAACCACAAATCATGCTATAATAGTTTACAAATCACATACACAAATGGTTTAGATTTCCCTTACCTCTTTGCACCTCGTATAGTGCAATCGTTTTCCCCGTATCATGGACTAGCCTCGCATTCCACTCTGGAACTCCCGAGCTGTCCAAACGATGTTAAAACATCAATACTCAATTATCTCATAAACTTCAATTCTCAAAAATCGAGCATAATTGCTCATAACACCACAAATCTCTCGATTCTCGTAACTCTACCCCAAACTACACTCTCATTCACAACATCTCAACATTCTACATTTCTAATACCAATGCTAATTCACCACATTTGTCTAAATTTCCATTTATAGCTCAAAATTCCTAAAATTACCAAAATTGCTAAATATCGTTATCACTCCAACCACATTGCAATTTCATCAATCCCTAATCATTTCTCAGCTATTACAACATAATGACAACCACCAATATCATCAAAATCATCTTAAATATCAAGATCGAGGTTTAGAAATTACCCAAAGCTTGTGAGACGCACAACCCACGCCTCGATCTGATTCGTCCTTCGATTTCCAAGTATGTTGTTCTCCCTTTGATGAGGAACAACTTTTCTTCTTACCACAACTCTTGATTTAGCCGAAAATGGGTGTTTTGGATGAGTGAGAAAGTTAGGTTTTCGATGGAAATGGGGTTGGAAGAGAGAGAAAGTGAGTTTGCAGGAGAAAAATAGGGGTTCCTTATATAGGCTGGAGGTAGGAGATCGATCTGTCGAGGGGTAAGATCGATCTGCGTTTGAATTTTGGGGACGATCTGGGCAATTTTATGCCTAGGAGATCGATCTGTCGAGGGGTGAGATCGATCTCTTTATGGCTTTATGAGATCGATCTGCTCCTAAGGAGATCGATCTTCTCCCAAACAGAATCATTTGGAGATCGATCTCTTCCTCATGAGATCGATCCTTTCTCAAATAGAATCATTTGGAGATCGATCTCTTCCATTGGAGATCGATCTGCTCCTCAAATTCCTCCATCCTCGTCATTTTTAACTCACCAGATCGATCTCTCCTTCTCCCAGATCGATCTGTCCTCATACTTCATGCTTATTTTACACACTTAACATATAAATCTCCAATTATAATTCCCACAATTCATCTAGCTCAATAATTTACACTTCAAGTTCTTATTACATCATTAAAATATATCTAAAATTCTCAGATCTCACATCCTCCCCACCTTAAAAAGAATTTGGTCCTCCAAATTCAACTCAACTAGTCAAATAGATGGGGGTATTTCCCCTTCATGAGACTCTCTAGTTCCCACGTTGCCTCTTCCATTGAGTGATGTTTCCACAAAACTTTCACTAATGGGATGCTCTTGGTTCTCAGTACCTTCTCCTTTCTATCGAGAATCCGGACGGGTTCCTCAGTGTAGCTCATGTCCTCTTGAATGTCCATCTCGTCATACTCTATGACATGGGAAGGGTCCGGGTGGTACTTTCTCAACATAGACACATGAAAAACATTGTGTATTTTGGACATCTGTGGGGGTAATGCTAATCTGTAAGCTACCTCTCCCACTCTCTCAAGAATCTCGAATGGTCCTATGTATCGAGGACTCAATTTCCCTTTCTTCCCAAATCGCATGATACCCTTACTCGGTGATATTTTTAGAAGTATTGCATCACCAACGTCAAACTCGAGTGGCCATCTACGCACATCCGCGTAGCTTTTCTGTCTACTTTGTGAAGCCTGTAGCCTCTCACATATGAGTTTCACACTATGTACGGCTTGCTCAACAAGCTCGGGGGCATTTATCTTTCTGTCACTGACTTCTTCCCAAGCTACAGGGGATCTACACCTCCTACCATATAGAGCCTCAAAAGGTGCCATTCCAATACTCGCATGATAGCTATTATTGTATGCAAACTCTGCTAGGGGCAGGTGATCATCCCATGATCCCTTAAAATCCATCGTACACGCCCTCAACATATCCTCCAGGGTCTGAATAGTCCTCTCTGACTGACCATCTGTCTGAGGATGATAGGCGGTACTAAAACTCAATCGAGATCCCATGGACTCCTGAAACTGGGTCCAAAATCTGGAAGTAAACCGAGAATCTCTATCAGAAGTAATATTCACTGGAGCCCCATGTAATCTAGCTATCTCGCTGATATATAGTTCAGCTAAGGCATCCACAGTATCTGTGCTCTTGATGGCAAGGAAGTGGGCACTCTTGGTCAATCTATCCACAATGACCCATATCACGTCATGACCTCTTCGGGTCCTCGGTAAACCCATAATAAAGTCCATAGTGACATGCTCCCATTTCCATGTAGGTACAGGTAAAGGCTGTAGTAGTCCTCCGGGCTTCCGATGCTCAGCTTTCACTTGCTGGCATACTAAACACCTGGCCACATACTCTGCCACGTCTCGCTTCATACCACTCCACCAATACACCTTTCTCAAGTCTTGGTACATCTTAGTACTCCCTGGGTGCATGGTGTATCGTGAGCAGTGGGATTCTCCCAGTATCTGTCTCTTTATGGTATCATCGTTCGGTACACAAATCCGTCCTCTGAACCTCAATAATCCATCCTCACTGATGGTGAGATCCGACTGCGAACTCTGTTCAGCTTGGCTAACCATATCTATCAATCTCTGATCACTGCGCTGCCCAGTTCTAATATGATCCATGATCCTGGGCTCTATCCGCAGGCTAGCCAAAAATCCAGTCTCTACCTCTTTAACTCTGATCCGAAGTTCGACGAACTGCTCCAGTAAATCCCATTCCCTGATCATCATAGCAGATATCATACTCTTCCTGCTCAGGGCATCAGCAACTACATTCGCCTTACCCGGATGATATAGAATCTCGCAGTCATAATCCTTAAGGAGTTCCATCCATCTCCTTTGTCTCATGTTTAACTCTTTTTGATCAAAGAGATATCTCAAACTCTTGTGATCAGTGAAGATCTGGAATCTTTCCCCATATAAGTAGTGTCGCCAGATCTTCAAAGCAAATACGACAGCGGCTAACTCCAAATCATGCGTGGGGTAATTCCGCTCATGGTCTTTCAGCTGTCGCGATCCATATGCGACCACTCTTTCGTGCTGCATAAGCACACACCCCAATCCTTGATGAGATGCATCACTATACACCGAAAAGCCTCCTGATCCCTCAGGAATAGTTAACACAGGTGCCGCTGTCAACCTCCTCTTTAATTCCTGAAAACTGAGATCACATTGATCAGTCCATACAAATGGAGTCTCTTTGCGCGTGAGCTTAGTCAAAGGGGCGACAATCCTTGAAAATCCTTCCACAAATCTTCTGTAAAATCCTGCTAAACCAAGGAAGCTTCGTACCTCAGTAACTGTCCTCGGTCTCTCCCAATTAAGCACAGCCTCCACCTTGCTTGGGTCCACTGATACTCCTTCCTCTGAGACTATATGACTAAGGAAAGCTATCCGGTTCAACCAAAACTCACACTTACTAAGCTTTTCGTATAATTGCTTATCTCGGAGTATCTGAAGTACTAACCACAAATGCTGTGCATGCTCCTCATACGACCGAGAGTATACTAGGATATCATCAATAAAGACTATCACAAATTTATCCAGATAGTCTCTAAACACTTCATTCATCAACCTCATAAATGCTATAGGGCGTTCATCAATCCAAAGGACATCACCAGAAATTCGTAATGGCCGTACCTCGTCCTAAAGGCCGTCTTTGGAATATCTTCTTCCTTGATCCTCAATTGGTGATAGCCCGATCTCAAATCAATCTTAGAAAAGACTGATGCCCCTCTTAGCTGATCAAGTAGATCATCAATCCTGGGTAGTGGGTATTTATTCTTCACCGTGGCTTTATTCAACAACCGGTAGTCTACACATAATCTGAGACTACCATCCTTCTTCTTAACAAATAGTACTGGCGCTCTCCACGACGAAACACTGGGTCTAATAAACCCTTGATCCAATAACTCCTGTAGTTGTCTCTTCAATTCCTCAAGTTCCACTAATGCCATCCTGTAGGGAGGTTTAGAGATCGGCTGAGTATCTGGTACCAAATCAATGGTAAACTCCAGCTCTCTCTCTGGTGGTAAACCTGGCAATTCATCTGGGAAAACATCCATAAATTCACACACCACAGGTATATCCTCAATCCTCGGATGTTCCCGCTCATCGTCTGAGATGAGTGTCTCATAACCTTCACATGAACAATCATATTTAATATTCTCCAAAATAATATTAAAATTCTCAAATTACTTACTAGAATTCCACATATTCATTTTCTCAATATCTCAATCGTACACTGTAAGGTTCAGGTAGGGAGAAAGTTACAATCTTAGTGTAGCAGTCTAAACTCACTCGATTGGTTGCCAACCAATCCATCCCCAGAATTACATCAAACCCATGTATATTCAACATGATTAGATCTGCTAACATCACTCTATCTCCCACCTTTATTTCACATCCTCTACAAATTAACTCAGTTCTCTGGGATTCACGCATAGGGGTAGTTACATGTAGTATATATTCTAGAGGTTCATACTTCAAGTTTAATCTACATGCAAAATGCTCAGAAATAAAGGAATGCGTGGATCCTGAGTCAATCAACACATGAGCCTTATGATTACAGACAGAGAGTGTACCTCTTATAGTTTCTGCCGAAGTGTCTGCGGTCTCCTTATCCAGGGCAAACACACGTCCCTGTGCCACAGGTTTCTTCCCTTTTCTCTGCCGCAGTGGCCCGTCTCTAGGGATCCACTCTCTGAGGCTGTTGTCTGGTAGGCTCCAATCCATGTGGTTTCTGAGGTTGAGGGCAATCCTTCACCATGTGACCCATGTCTCCACATCTAAAACATCCATGGATCGACCCGGTACAACTTCCCTCATGCATTCGGCCACAATTCCTGCAAAACCTTGTCTCTGGCCTGACATCTCGAGGGGTCTCTCTAATGTTAGGGTACCCTCTGGGTCTCTCTAATCTGCCCTTCTGTACCTCAATCCTTCCTCTTCTGAAGGAACCTCTCCGAGCCTCTGTTTGGAAAAGTGCTGGCCTCTTGCCCTTATCTCTATTCACTGCTCTGAGCTCATTCTGGGATTGTACCATCTCAATTCCTCTTTCAATCTCTTGTGCTCGTCTCAGAGCATCTCTAAACTCAGTAATACATAGCCCTATCAATCTATCTCTGATGACGGGCTTCAACCCATACACAAACTTCTCTGTGCGGAGCTCTTCACTCTTGAAGGTCTCTGGGTCATACCTCAATAGAGCGGTGAATTGACTCTCGTAGTCATCCACAGACATGTCGCCCTGTACCAAACTCAAAAACTCAGCTTGTTTCTTTCTCTGGGCGGCTCGTGGTACATATTGGGTCCTAAAGGCTGTCTGGAACTCTTCCCAACCAATCACATCCTTGCGGGACATCAGAATACCCTGGGTAGTACCCCACCAATCTCGAGCTCTCCCCTTCAGCATATAGGCACTCATACTGACCCTCTCAGCATCGGTGCACCCTAGAAAATCAAATATAATTCTCAATTCCGTCAACCACTCCTCAGCCTCTGTAGGATCCTTCTTTCCCTTAAATGCGGGTGGATTCATCTTCAGAAAATCCTTTAGTCGGACCATACTTCTGTCCTCAGGCTGAGTGACGAGAGGCACTGGGGGTATGGGAGGTCCTTGTGGTGGTGTAGGGGTAGTATCCGAGGCATTAACTCCAAAGTGTTGCGCGAATAACGCTGCCATCTGCTCAAAACCTTGCCTCACATCGGTCTCAATCTGATTAAATCGAGAGTTAGGACTCTCTGGTTGTGGGACAGGTGGCGGAGGGGGCTCTGCCTGCCTCCTCGAACGACCTCGTCGTTTACTCATTCTCTATTTCAACTCGTCTCCTGCGTGTACATATTAGAATTGATTGAAATCTCAATCCTCAATTTCAGTTCATGACCAGACTATTACAGACACTTGGGATGTATTCTATTTCACTTAACCGACACTGACAGTACTAGACACCCTAAGCTCTGATACCAAGAAAACTCTGTCACGCCCCGGAAGTGCGGAAAATAGGGCTAATTTAAAACTTTTTGCTCGTTAATTCACAATTAAAGGTGCATTCCTGTGCAGTGTCATACATCATCATAATTATCATTCCTCAGGATCTCATCACTAGAATTTATATATCATATCAAATACATTAATCCATCCCAAGTTAATTAATCCTAATACATCCCATATAATGTTATACATCAAGTGTCTGCAATTACAATAATTGTCTGGGTACATGAAAAGATAAAAGATACCTCAAAATACAATATATATGGCCTGGAGCTCAAGTCCTCCACTAGCCACTACTCCGTACGTCGCAGGGAAACCCTTTTCACTTGAAGAAATCTGGGGGGAAAAGAAAACAGGGTGAGCTTCTAAATCGCTAAGTAAAGGGGGTAAGGAACTCATTTCATAAACCAAAATGCACATCACAAAATGTTTATTTGTATGTGAAACTCATTTGAAAACCATAGCATGAAAGTACTCAAAACGACATTCTCATGTGTCAAGTCATGTGAAAACATGAAGTAAAAGGCTCACTCTAGAGCAATAACAAAGCATGTGAAAATAATGCGATAAACGCTTTCTCAATGCACGTGATAAAATCACTGAAATAGTAATGCACGTGGCACAGCCACTAATCACATGTGGCATAGCCACTGATTTAAATTCACACGTGGCATAGCCACAAAACACACGTGGCATGGCCACTGATTTAAAATCACTCGTGTCATGGCCACTAAACACACGTGGCATAGCCACAGATTTAATTTCACTCGTGGCATAGCCACTAAACACACGTGGCATAGCCACTGATTTAAATTCACACGTGGCACAGCCACAGAATAGGGTTTCACGTGGCAACGGCCACCAAATTGGGTTTCTCAAGTGGCAACGGCCACCAAATGGGGTATCAAGTGGCAACGGCCACCAATGGGGTATCATGTGGCAATGGCCACCAATGGGGGTTTCTCACGTGGCAACGGCCACCAAATGGGGTATCACGTGGCAACGGCCACCAAGGGGGTTTCTCACGTGGCAACGGCCACCAAATATACGTGGCATAGCCACAGAATGGGTTATTCTCACGTTACCAGAACGGAGAAGAAATCGGGATTACATGCTACCAGAGCAATGCCCGGTGTGTACTCACAACTACACACCTAAGTCTTATCACATAAGACTGGTTTACCTTCACGTAGAACTCATAGGGATTTTTCACTCATAAAACTCAATTGAAAACCGTTTTGTACTCAACACAAAACGTAATAAAACTGAGTTCCAACCGGCAAAACACGCACACATTTCTCAAATCTCGATATTGCCTTAACGTAGAGCCCAATTCATTACTCACACAAAATTCAACGGTTTATAAAGCAATTTCACACTCAGCTTATAAACTCATAAAATTATGGGCTCCAACCGGCTATAAAAATCGTGTGCAATTAAATCTCAATACAACACTCAACATGCTTGTTTTATAAATCACAAATCATGCTATAATAGTTTACAAATCACATACACAAATGGTTTAGATTTCCCTTACCTCTTTGCACCTCGTATAGTGCAATCGTTTCCCCCGTATCACGGACTAGCCTCGCATTCCACTCTGGAACTCCTGAGCTGTCCAAACGATGTTAAAACATCAATACTCAATTATCTCATAAACTTCAATTCTCAAAAATCGAGCATAATTGCTCATAACACCACAAATCTCTCGATTCTCGTAACTCTACCCCAAACTACACTCTCATTCACAACATCTCAACGTTCTACATTTCTAATACCAATTATCTATGCTAATTCACCACATTTGTCTAAATTTCCATTTATAGCTAAAAATTCTTAAAATTATCAAAATTGCTAAATATCGTTATCACTCCAACCACATTGCAATTTCATCAATCCCTAATCATTTCTCAGCTATTACAACACAATGACAACCACCAATATCATCAAAATCATCTCAAATATCAAGATCGAGGTTTAGAAATTACCCAAAGCTTGTGAGACGCACAACCCACGCCTCGATCCGATTCGTCCTTCGATTTCCAAGTATGTTGTTTTCCCTTTGATGAGGAACAACTTTCCTTCTTACCACAACTCTTGATTTGGCCAGAAATGGGTGTTTTGGATGAGTGAGAAAGTTAGGCTTTTGGTGGAAATGTGGTTGGAAGAGAGAGAAAGTGAGTTTGCAGGAGAAAAATAGGGGTTCCTTATATAGGCTGGAGGTAGGAGATCGATCTATCGAGGGGTGAGATCGATCTGCGTTTGAATTTTGGGGACGATCTGGGCAATTTTATGCCTAGGAGATCGATCTGTCGAGGGGTGAGATTGATCTTTTTATGGCTTTATGAGATCGATCTGCTCCTAAGGAGATCGATCTTCTCCCAAACAGAATCATTTGGAGATCGATCTCTTCCTCATTAGATCGATCCTTTCTCAAACAGAATTATTTGGAGATCGATCTCTTCTATAGGAGATCGATCTGCTCCTCAAATTCCTCCTTCCTCGTCATTTTTAACTCACCAGATCGATCTCTCCTTCTCCCAGATCGATCTGTCCTCATACTTCATGCTTATTTTACACAATTAACATATAAATCGCCAATTATAATTCTCACAATTCATCTAGCTCAATAATTTACACTTCAAGTTCTTATTACATCATTAAAATATATCTAAAATTCTCAGATCTCACATCCTACCCCTGAACCTCTGTAAACTATTTGAACTCAGCTCAAAATCAATCTTTGTGCCCCTCTGCGTCTATCCGATAATATCACTGCATTACTGATCAATCTGCTGAGCCTGTTGGATATAATCCACCAGATCCGGTTCCAACTGCATGTCGGCTATCATACAACCACTATCAGCATCAGGTGGGGTCATATCCAAACTGAGGCTCGCAAACTGTTTCAACACCTTGTGTTCCATGACCATCATATATGACACCAACCCAAGGTTCTTCCTACTCAAGGCATCCGCAACTGCATTCGTCTTACCTGGGTGGTACATGATTTCACAATCATAATCCTTCAGAAGCTCGAGCTATCTTCTCTGTCTCATATTCATCTCCTTTTACGAAAATAAATATTTGAGGCTCTTGTGGTATGTAAATATTTAAAATTTCTCACTATAGAGATAGTGGCACCACATTTTCAAAGCGAACACCATGACTGCCAACTCCAAATCGTGGGTCGGGTAGTTCCTCTCATGATCCTTCAGCTGTATAGATCCATAGGTTACTACCTTTCCATCTTGCATTAGTACACAGCCCAGTCCTTGGTATGATGCATCCGTATATACAAAAAACCCTCTTGAGCTAGTAGGAATTGTGAGAATCAGAGCTGTGGTCAATCGATGCTTAAGTTCCTAAAAACTCTTCTCACATGCCTCGTCCCACAGAAACACAACATCCTTCCGTGTGAGACGTGTCAACGGAGTAGCAAGTCTAGAGAAACCCTCAACGAATCTTTGATAATAACTTGTTAATCCCAGGAAATTTTTGATCTCAGTAACTATCTTGGGCTGTCCCTACTGAATAACTGCCGTAATCTTGGATGGATCTACTGATACCCCATCCTTCGATACAACATGACCCAGAAATGAGATCTGCTCCAACCAAAAGTTACACTTGCTAAGTTTGGCATATAACTCCTTTTCTCAGAGGGTCTACAAAACTATCCTTAAATGCTGCTCATGATCTTCCCTGGACTTAGAATAAACCAATATATCGTCAATGAACACTATTACAAATTGGTCCAGTGTGGCTTAAACACATCGTTCAACAAAGCTATAAATGCTGCGGGGGCATTCATTAGTCCGAATGGCATAACCAAGAACTCGTAGTGGCCATAACGGGCACTGCTTGGATGCATTACTTACTGAGCTTGATGAGCTCATCCCCCTTTTCTTTCCCCCTTTTAGATTACTTATAAGACCCGTATTTTCATATGTAACCCTTACGATTCCCTAAGTATATATTCGTTTATGTAATATGAATCGTAAGTGATGCAAGGTCCATAGATTTGATGTACACACTTGTTATATGAGTTCGTGATGCACACGCAAGTTTCATTAAGTATGAATTGTAAGAATAGACTTTTTTAACAGATAAATGTGGATTGAATGGAAAATGAGCAGTGAGGTACATTGATATGAAGTTAGCTTTGAAATTTGAGGTGAAATTTGGCTAAGTATGTTGTAGAGCAAGGGGAGATAATCTCTCCTTTAAGCCAGATCGATCTCGGTAAGCCTCTACTAAGCCAGGATCTATCTCATCCTCAAGCAGACCGATCTCCTTATGCCTCGGCCAGAAGTAGATCGATCTCTTAAGCTCTCGGCCTGGCTAAGATTGATTTCATGATCTTCGATAGATCGATGTCTCATACCTGAAAACTAAATGCAGATAGGCTGAAAGTAGAAGAAGATCGATCCCTCACTTATGGAGATCGATCTCATCAAGTAATTTCTATATAAACTGGGTAGTTGAACTGCATTTCACAAGAGAAACATTAAACCCTTCCATTTTAAGACAAAGTAACCTAATTTTCCTCTCTAAAGTATCAACACCTTCCATATAGATTAGAGAAAAGTTTATTTCAACAAAGTTGTTTATAGAGCGGAGAAGAACAACATAGTTGGAAATGAGAGGTAGAATTGTTGAATCGAAGGAGAAAAAGAGTTTTTCCTCAAAATTGTGAAAAATGAAAAAAACTGAGATTGGTAAGATTTCAATACATCAATCTCATATATGTTGATCTATACACTGGTATGAGTTTATTAGTATATAGATTTATGGTTGAAACATCCTAGTTCATGCCTAATCTTCCAATACTTATAAATGGTTTGATGTGTCAAAATGAGAAAAAGATTAGTAGGCAAGGATTTAAGGATGAATTAAGTATGCATTGATGTTATTGAGCATGTATATATGTTTGCATGATAGTTTGGTGAAATCCATGTGCTAGAAACAAGGATGATTAAAAGTGAGTATATGAGGTATTCGATGAAATGCCAAAATGAAATGAAATAATGGACTTGAGGTATTTTAAGCTTAATACCGATTTAATACGAATCAATAGACTGAAAGAGTCTGAGAGATTCTCGAAAATGAGTTATATACTCAAAATAGACTTATGAAAGGATAAAGTTTGATAATGGTGTAACGAGGCCAAATGTGATATAAAGGGCCCATCGCATTGATTTGATTATCATGCAAGTAAAATAAAGTATATGACAATATATTGATATGTGTAATACACGATTTTAGCTCCAGAAGGTATAATTGGAGTCGATAAGACGGAATCACAAGAAGTGGAAATCGAAGGGAAGTGATTCGAGCGTGATTTGAGGTAAGAGACTTATGCGAGCTATTAGAGATAGCTATACATATGTTTTCCTACCTGTTGTGTGCGACTGTATGCGATAAGTACATAGATATGGATATATCTAGGTGAAAACTACGTATGAGAATAAGTCTATAAGTATGAATTTGCATGACTTCTATGTTATTGTTGTGAAAAGAGGTTTTGTAAACGTTTTGAGAAAGAATAATAATAGACAGGCTCCCAGTTTAACCATTTGCATGGAATGCTTCTAACGAATGATTGAAGGGAGATTTTCCCTTTCACTCCTGACTATATATGGAGCCCCTTCTATTTATTTTCTATGTGAAATCGTGCTAGAGCCTGAGTGGTAACGATAGATTGACCAGCCCTGCTCACATGTTATTTTAAAAGGGATTTTGAGAAAAATGAAAAGGTGCTCGATGCCTCGGGCGATGCTGTGTGTTCCACTCGAGATGCTCGCACTAGATTTTTGGGAATCATGCTAGAGCCTTCGAGTATTGCTGTGTGTCTTGCTCTGACTATGCTCGCATGTAATTTCCTAGTAATACCGTGCTCGATGCCTCAGGTATGCTGTGTGTATTACACTAAGTTGCTCGCACGTGGTTTTCATGATTATGCTGTGTATTGAGTAAAACCGTGTTAGAGCCGTCATGTATTGTTGTGTGTCTTGCATTGACCTGCTCACACGTGGTTTATGAATGTGAAGTAATGAGTACAAAACCGTGCTAGACCTATCGTGTATTATTGTGTGTCTTACACAGACCTGTTTGCACGAGATTTTGATACAATGGAAATGGGTGATAAGGATCCACAGGAGCACGATGTACCGTGAATGTTAGCCATAAAGTATGATGTGCCGTGATTTAAGTATGAACTAAAGGGATGGTTGATCCGCCTCCCTAAACATAGGGTTTCGCACACCTGAGCAGTGTTGCCTGGAATCCGACTATGGCCATAAGTCTTTCTTATATCTGTGTGATACGACATTGTCACTACTGTGTGAGGTGACATATGTCCCCTTGCTATGTGTCTGGGGATATGATAACCCATAGTTTATGTCTCAAATATATTGATTTGCTAAATGTAAAGTATTTTCTAGGTATAAACTGTGTGAATTAGATTATGTTGTTTGAAGTTGTGTGATTCTGTGTGAATATGCATATAGCCATTTATCGAATTAACGGTTTCGCATTGATGGAAGTTGTTTTAAAGAGAATGCATATGTTTTATATGAAAAATGAATATATATGTTTTTTAAGCACGTAGATAGTGTAGTTATCTACCTACTTTTATATTTTCCTTACTGAACGTGTTAGCTCACCCCCTTATTTTTTAAATAGTGTAGTTATCTACCTGCTTTCATATTTTCCTTACTGAGCGTGTTGCTCACCCCCTTATTTTTCCTCCTCAGATTCTACGTAGTAGTGAGTACACTGCAGTCGTCCCTACTACCGTGTTTCTTTGGTCATCTAGCAGTATAGAGAGGTATACACTTGAGATTAAAAATTTTGTATCCTGTAAATTAATGCATAGTAAAGTTTGTATTTATTATTTTGGGGGAATGTATATAATAGAAACTGATGTAAACGCTTCCGCACATATATATCAAAGTCCAGTTTCTATTCTACTTCATTTGTATAACTTTATTTAACTAAAATGGATGAGATATGGATTTGATGTTGACTCACAGCCCAACTGTAAGTGGTAAGGTAAAGGTCACAGACAAAGAGTGACGGTCATGACAGAATTAATGGTATCAGAGCAGAGTTGGTCGGATGTGAGTCAGTATCCATATTTAGGAAATTGTGCATCCCCAAAGTACTGTGCATTATTAGGATACAATTGTGTATACCAAGCTGAAAAATTTGACTAAGACACTTATTTTGAGTATGTAGGATGTCAGATAGATGACGTACTCGTAGAGGAGAGAGTTCACGCTCTTAAGGGCGTAGAGATGAGCCCGAGAGATGCAGTGGGTCTAGTTCTAGTAGAGATCCACCCGATCTTAGTGAGGCCGCTGAGGAACGTATAACGCAATTACAATGCAGTGTAGACACAGTCATGGAGATGTTTACACAGGCGATGGCCAGATTTGAGGGTAGACATAAGAACCCTGGTGGTTAGGCTGCTGCATCTGAGAGATATAAGCCAGCACAGCCTGTACCAAGACCTCGAGATGCAGAGATAGAGATACCTGTACCCCCTCCAGTTCAGGATATTCCCCCACTAGTTCAGGATCTTGTAGCTCCATAACAGGTTGGTGGTAAAAGAGTGTATGATTGTGATCTGGGTAGACTAAGAGAGTTTCGAAAGTTTGGACCACCTTCATTTAATGGGGTGAAGAACCCAGTGTTAGCTGAACATTGGATACGTAGTATGGAGAAGCTCTATCGATTTTTCCATTGCTCTGACACAAAGAAGGCCACCTTTGCGACTTTTGTATTAGAGGATGAGGTCGAGCATTGGTGGATGGCCACATAGCCGATGTTGAGTGCATGACACCCAGTTGTGACATGGGAAATATTTTTGGATGCCTTTAGGAGGTAATACATTCCAGCTACTACTCAGAGAAAGATGTAGATGGAATTTATGACATTGACTCAGGGGAACCAGACAGTGGATGAATATAAGTTTGGATTCACATCCCTGGACAGATATGATAGTCACTATGAGCCTTGAGGACAAAAAGGTTCAAAAATTCCTTAAAGGACTGAGACCTTTCATCAGAGCTCGACTAGCTCCATTGGACATTACCACCTATGATGAGGCAGTACGCAGAGCTAAGCTATATGAGTAAGATTATGAGTTGCATGCCTCAAAATTGAGCAGGAGTGGTAAAGGCAGAGATAGAGATCGAAAGAGGTCAATTGATGATAGAGGGTTCAGAAATGGTTGAAGGTTATTTGGTAAGGGACCTAAGATTGAGGAGATATGAGAGAGGCCTGCGAAGCCTCTAGTTCGTCCAGCTTTATCTCCAACATCGAGGGATATAGTTATTGGTGGACCTCGACCTATCATAAAACAGTGTAGGTTATGTGATAATTATCATAGGGGTATACCATGCCCATTATCTATGAGATTATGTTATAGGTGTGGTAAACCACGACACATAGCTCGTGAATGCCCAGAGTTGATTGATACAGCCCTACCGAAGGGCAAAGAGTCAAAGAAGGCTACAGTTGAGACACCTACACCTAAGAGGAAGGCCACAGCTAAAGAGAAAGGGAAGTAAGCTGTTGGTTGAGGGTGAGTGTTTGCATTGGACCAGGCATCTACAGAAGCTTCCTCGGATGTGATTAAAGGTACCATCCTTGTCTTTGATTTTGAAGCATTAGCATTGATTGATCATCGTGCCATGCATTCTTTGATATCGCCTTCATTTGCATGTAAACTGTGTGAACATGTGAAACCTGTACCCTTAGGTAGAATCTTACTTATAAGCACTCCAGTGAGAGATAATGTAATGACAGAGTATGTATGTAAAAGTTGTAAGTTAAAACTAAGGGAAAAAGACATGTCGACCGATCTCATCCTATTAGCTATGAAGGATTTTGATGTAATACTAGGAATGGATTGGTTGGCTGCAAACCATGCTGTTTTAGACTGTTATGCTAAAACAGTAATGTTTTCCATCCCTAAAAGGTGCATTGTAAGATTTGAAAAGTAATGAAAGAAGTAGTAAATTATCTTTAAAGATGGATGATGTTGCTAACTAATGTAATGATAACGTGTTGAAGGTTTTATCACCTATGTGGTTGACTTGGATAAGGTGTACCCGGACATAGCTGATATCCTAGTGGTTAGAGAATTTCTCGATGTCTTTTTAAGAGAATTACCAAGGTTACCACCAGATAGAGAAATGGAATTCTGTATTGATTTGGTGTCTAGAACTGAACCGATATCCAAGCCACCGTATAGAATGGCTTTGATTGAATTAGAGGAGCTAAAGAAGCATTTGCAAGAGTTGTTGGACAAGGGGTTCATCAGACCGAGTGTATCACCTTGGGGAGTACCGATTCTGTTTATAAAGAAGAAAGATGGGAGTCTTCGACTGTGTATAGACTATCGTTTGTTGAATAAGGCTACAATCAAGAATAAATATCCCTTTCCACAGATTGATGATCTACTAGATCAGTTGCAGGGAGTATAGGTCTTTTCGAAGATTGATCTGAGGTTTGGATATCATCAGTTGAGGATTCGGAGTGAAGATGTGCCTAAGACAGCATTTCAGACCCGTTATGGCCATTATGAGTTTTTTGTTATGGTATTTGGGTTGACGAATACTCATGCAGTGTTTATGGCTTTAATGAATGATGTGTTTAAGTCATACCTGGACAGATTCATGATTATCTTTATAGATGACATATTGGTATACTCGAAGTCCAAGGAAGAGCATGAGTAGCATTTGAGAACAGTGTTGTAGACCCTCCGAGATCAGGAGTTGTATGCTAAACTCAACAATTATGATTTCTAGTTGAGTGAGTATCATTTTTGGGTCATGTAGTCTCAAGAGAAGGTGTATCAATGGATCCGTCCAAGATAGAGGTTGTGATATAGTGGGAAAGACCCAAGACGGTTACAGAGATTCGCAGTTTCCTAGGTTTAGTAGGTTATTACCTACGATTTGTCGAGGGATTCTCTAAGCTAGATGCTCCGTTGACACGTCTTACTCGAAAGATTGTTGCATTCGAGTAGGATAATAAATGTGAGAGTAGTTTCTACAAGTTAAAGCACAGACTGACTACCGCACCTATTCTCACCATACCCACCAGCTCAGGAGGTTATACAGTGTATACGGATGCCTCAGGATAAGGACTGAGCTGTGTGTTGATGCAAGATGAGAAGGTAGTATCCTATGGATCCAGACAACTTAAGGACCATGAGAGGAACTACTCGATCCATGATTTAGAGTTGGCAGCCGTGGTATTTGCATTGAAAATATGATGCCACTACTTGTACAGTGAGAAATTCCAAGTGTATACAGATCATAAGAGCCTCAGATATCTGTTTTCATAGAAAGAGTTAAATATGAGGTAGAGACGATCGATAGAGCTTCTAAAAGATTATGAGTGTGAGATATTATACCATCCAGGAAAGGCTAACGTTGTGGCTGATACCATGAGTAGAAAGAGCCTCATAATGGTATCGCACATGATGGTCAGGGAATATGAGCTGCTCGAGCAGTTTGCTCACCTCAGGTTGGATATAGACCCTCTTGATATTGACAGAGACTGTGTGATAGCTAGCTTGCGAGTGGAACCAAATTTGATTGACAGGATACGCCAAGCTCAGCATGCCGATCTACTGTGTAAGGATTGTGCGAGTCAGATTCAGAGGGTTAATGTGCCCAATTTCTTAGTGAGTGATGATGGCTTACTGAGGTTTAGAGGCAGGATTTGCATTCCTGATGACCAAAAATTAAAGAGGTTGATTTTGACAGAAGCTCATTCATCGAGATATACATTGCATCTAGGGAGTAACAAGATGTATCAGAATCTCTGAAAAGTGTATTGATGGTCAGGGATGAAAAGAGATATCGTAGAACTTGTGGCAAGATGTCTGATATGTCAGCAAGTGAAGGTAGAGTATCAGAAGCCTGCAAAGTTATTTAACCTCTACCTATACCAACTTGGAAATGAGAGCATGTCACCATGGATTTCATCATGGGATTGCTGAGGACTAGGAAGAACCATGATGCTATATGGGTAGTGGTTGACAGGTTGACGAAATTCGCCCACTTTCTAGCTATGAAATCTACTGATACTTTGAATAGTTTGGCAGAGTTGTATGTACGGGAGATAGTGTAGCTACATAATGTTCCAGTGAGCATCATATCGGATAGGGATTCTCGCTTCACTTCTTGCTTTTGGGAACAATTTCAGGAAGCTATGGGAACCCGATTGAGTTTCAGTATTGCTTTCCATCCTCAAACCGATGGTCAATCAGAAAAAACCATCCAAATGTTAGAGGACGTGTTAAGAGCAAGTGTTATGGATTTTAAAGGCTCCTGGGATGATCACTAATCGTTAGCCAAATTTGTATACAACAATAGTTACCACTCGAGTATCGAAATGACACCATATGAAGCCTTGTACGGTAGAAGGTGTTGTTCCCCAATTGGTTGGGAAGAAGTGGGTGAAAGGAAAATTTTTGCTCCTGATTTGGTACAGCAAGCCTATGAGGTTGTTCAATTGATATGTGAGAGATTTAGAACAGCTCAGAGCAGGCAGAAAAGTTATGTCGACATGAGATGGAGGCCACTAGAGTTCATTGTGGTTGACTCGGTATTTTTAAAAGTCTCTCCCTCGAAAGGGATTATGAGGTTCGATAAGAAGGGTAAGTTGAGCCCTCAGTATATTAGACCATTTGAGATACTGGAGCGTGTGGGAGATAAGGCCTATAGGCTAGCATTGCCATCAGAGCTAGCAGGCATTCATAATGTCTTCCATGTGTCTATGCTTCGGAAGTACTATCCAGATCTAACCCATGTGATTCGGTATGAGCCATTGGAGCTCAAGAATGATCTATCATATGTAGAGAAATCGATCTGGATACTGGATAGGAAGGAAAAAGTGCTACGAAACAAGACGATTCTGCTTATCAAGGTTCTCTAGCAGTACTATACTTCAAAGGAAACTACTTGGGAGTTAGAGAACTCTATACGGGAAAAGTACCCCTAAATTTTTGAGGAGTAACTTGACTCTAATTTGGAGGACCAAATTTCTTAAAGGAGGGGAGGAATGTAAGACCCGTATTTTCATATGTAATCCTTATGATTCCCTAAGTATATATTCATTTATGTAATATGAATCGTAAGTGATGCAAGGTTCGTAGATTTGATGTACACACTTGTTATGTGAGTTCGTGATGTACACGCAAGTTTCATTAAGTATGAATTGTAAGAAATGGACATTTTTAAGTGATACATGTGGATTGAACGCAAAATGAGTAGTGAGGTACATTGATATGAAGTTAACTTTGAAATTTGGGGTGAAATTTGGCTAAGTATGCTACAGAGCAAGGGGAGATCGATCTCTCCTTCAAGCTAGATCGATCTCGGTAAGCCTCTGCCAAGCCAAGATCGATCTCATCCTTAAACAGACTGATCTCCTTATGCCTCGGCCAGAAGCAGATTGATCTCATTTCCCTAACAGATCGATCTCTTAAGCTCTCGGCCTGGCTAAGATCGATCTCATGCACTTTGACAGATCGATCTCTCATGCCTGAAAATTGAATACAGAGAGGCTAAAAGCAGAAGAAGATTGATCCCTCACTTATGGAAATCGATCTCATTAAGCAATTTCTATATAAACTGGGCAGTTGAACTGCATTTCACGGGAGAAACATTAAACCCTTCCATTTTTAAGACAAAGTGACCTAATTTTCCTCTCTAAAGTATCAACACCTTCCATATAGATTGAAGAAAAGTTTATTTCAACAAAGTTGTTTATGGAGTGGAAAAGAATAACATAGTTGGAAACGAGAGGTAGAATTATTGAATCGAAGGAAAAAAAGGAGTTTTTCCTCAAAGTTATGAAAAAGGAGAAAATTTGAGATTGGTAAGATTTCAATGCATCAATCTCATATATGTTAATCTATACACTGGTATGAGTTTATTGGTATATAGATAGTTTATGCCTACTCTTCCAATACCTATAAATGGTTTGATGTGTTAAAATGAGAGAAAGATTAGTAGGCAAGGATTTAAGGATGAATTAAGTATGCATTGATGTTATTAAGTATGTATATATGCTTTCATGATAGTTTGGTGAAATCCATGTGCTAGAAATAAGGATGATTGAAAATGAGTATATGAGGTATTCGATGAAATGCCAAAATGAAATGAAATAATGGACTTGAGGTATTTTAAGCTTAATACCGGTTTAATACGAATCAATAGACTCGAATAGTCTGAGAGATTCTTGAAAATGAGTTATATACTCGAAATGGACTTATGAAAGGATAAAGTCCGATAATGGCGTAACGAGGCCAAATGAGATATAAATGGCCCATCACATTGATTTGAATATCATGCAAGTGAAATGAAGTATGTGACAATATATTGATGTGTGTAATACATGATTTTAGCTCCAAAAGGTATAATTGGAATCGATAAGACGGAATCATGAGAAGTGAAAATCGAAGGGAAGTGATTCGAGCGAGCTATTAGAGATAGCTATACGTATGTTTTCCTATCTGGTGTGTGCGAATGTATGCGATAAGTACATAGATATGGATATATCTAGGTGAAAACTACGTATGAGAATAAGTCTATAAGTATGAATTTGCATGACTTCTATGTTATTGTTGTGAAAAGAGGTTTTACAAACGTTTTGAGAAAGAATAATACCAGACGGGCTCCCGGTTTAACCATTTGCATGAAATGCTTCTAACGAATGATAAAGAATAATAACAGATGGGCTCCCGGTTTAACCATTTGCATGAAATGCTTCTAACGAATGATTGAAGGGAGATTTTGTGAGATTTGAGAATTTTGTACATATCTAAATTATGTAATGAGAACATGAAGCGTAATTGAATTGAACTAAATATGATGTACCCCTATATTGAGATGGTATGGACTGAGATCTTTAAGTGATGAATGAGTTATGAATGAGAATTTAATCAATGGAGTAAATTATGGCAATTATATATGGAGATTTTATGTTAAGTGTGAAACTCTGAGACCAAATCGATCTTAGAGAAGAGAGGATCGATCTGGTAGGCCAAAGTGACAAGTAATGAGGAAATTAAGTGAGCAGATCGATCTCCAATGGAAGAAGACCGATCTCCTTATGATTCTGTAATGAAGAGATTGATCTCATGAGGAAGAAATCGATCTCATGAAGCATTCTGTAAGGAGCAGATCGATCTCCTCAAGGAGCAGATCGATCTCATGAAGCATTCTATAAATAAAAGATCGATCACCTCAAGGAGCAGATCGATCTGATAAAGCCATTAAGAGATCGATCTTACCCTACGACAGATCGATCTCCTAGGCATAAAATTACCCCAAAACTTTCTCAAATTCAAATGCAGAATGATCTCATCAGGGACCAGATCGATCTCCTACCCTCCGTCTATGAAAAGACCCATGTGTTTTGCTGCATTTAATCTTTTCTCACTCTTCCAAACCTCCATTTCAGCCGGGCCCTAGCTTTCTCTCTCCTCCAAAGCCCCCATTTTCGTCCAAATTGAAGGTTGTGGTAAGAGGGAAAGTTATTCCTCATCCCAAGGAGAACAACATACTTGGAAATCGAAAGACGAATTGAATCGAGGCAAGAGTTGAGCACTCCACAAGTTTTTAGTAAATTTCTAAACTTCGATCTTGGATTTTTAAGTGATTTTGGTGAGTATGGCTGTAGGCATTGTGATGAAATAGCTAGGAAAGGATTAAAGATTGATGAAATTGTAATTTTGTGGGAGTATAGATGATATTATGAAATTGTGGTAATTTTGGGGATTTATGACTATAAGTATGGATTGAGGCAATGTGGTGAATTGGGCATGGATATTGCACATGAGAAATGTAGGATTTGAAGTGTAGTAGATGAGAATGTGGATTGTGATAAATTATGAGAATTGGGTTGTTTGAGTATTTAACGAGAATATGAGCAATTATGTGCTCGGTGATGTGATTGACATAAACTTATTGATGTTTTAACATCGCGTGGACAACCCGGGAGTTCCAGAGAGGAATACAAGGCTAGTCCATTGTTTGAGGGAAACAATTGCACTATACGAGGTGCAACAAGGTAAGGGAAAACTCAAAACCTATTTGTGTATGTGTTTTGTGATAATATTGTAGCATGAAATGAGATTTGAGAAAACAAGCATGTTTTTGTGAATTGTGAATGAGTTGTTGCACATGATTTTATAGCCAGATGGGGCCTAATTTTTATGAGTTGTAAACTGAATGTGAAATTGTTTTACAACTGTTTTGAGTTTAAAAGAGAAAATATGATTTGGACTCTATGTTAAGGCGTATTGAGATTTGAGAAATGTGTGTGTTATTTTACCGGTTTGAACTCGATTTTAACATGTTTTGTGTTGAATACAAAACGATTTTTGAGATGTGTTTTATGAGAAAACCACTACGAGCGCTACGTGAAGGTAAAACGGTTTTATATGATAATGGCAATTACTGAGACTTAGGCGTGTCATGTTGAATACACATCGGGCCTTGCTCTGGTAGCATGTAAGTCTGATATCCTCTGTTCTGGTAACATAAGATGACCCCCTCTCTGCGACAACGCTGGGTGGTATTGCTTTGATAGCATGTAAGACCGGGTCGTGCTTATTAGAGTGTAAGACCTATTGTTGTACGACTCTGATCAAGTCTACAGCGAACCATGATCATGGGTGTTCTATTGTCGACGAGATCCCTCGATTGGGGATGTCCGCCTAGGGAATGAGTTCAATCGTTTTGATGTGCCATGACGAGTTTTTATATGAGTTTTATTGCCTAGTCTCGTTTTACACATGAGATTGTGTTTTGTAGCTGTGCCACGTGCATTACTATTGCGGTGATTTTCATCACGTTTTATGAGAAAATCCATTATCGCATCATGTTTCATACATGTTTGTTCCACATGTTTGTGACTACTTGTGACCATGGTTTTAGTGTTGAGCCGTTGATGATCACGTTTCTACCTGAGTTTTGTGAATGAATTGAGATGATGTTTTAATTATTCATGCTACATTTTTCATTGAGTTTAACCTGAAAAATAAAATGATTGTGCTGTGCAAATCATTTTCTCATTGATGAATCCCTTACCCCTCTTACTGAGCGATTTAGAAGCTCACTCTGTTTTCTCTTCCCCCAGATTTCTTCAAATGAATAGAGTTTCCCTGCGACGTATGGAGTAGTGGCTAGTGGAGAACTTTAGTTCCAGGCCATATATATTGTATGTATTTGAGGTATAATTTATCTTTTTATGTACCTAGAATAAAGTTGTAATTACAGACACTTAATGCACAATGATGTATGGGATGTATTAGGGTTAATTAACCTTGATTTGAGTCATGTATATGGTATGACATATAACTTTGAGATGATAAGATCCTGAGGTATGATATGTATTATGATGTATGACACTGCATAGGAATGCACCCTTAATTGTGAATGGATGAATAAAAAGTTTTAAATTGCTATGTTTTTCGCACTTCCGAGGCATCACAGAGTTTTCTTGGTATCAGAGCTTAGGGTGTTTAGTATTGTTAGTGTCGGTTAAGTGAAATAGAATACATCCCAAGTGTCTGTATAAGTCTGGTCATGAACTGAAATTGAGGATTGAGATTTCAATCAAGTTTGACATGTACACGTAGGAAATGAGTTGAGATTGAGAATGAGTGGAAGACGAGGTCGTTCGAGAAGGCAGGCAGAGCCACCTCCACCACCTACCCCACAACCAGAAAGTCCTAACTCTCAATTTAACCAGATTGAGCATGATGTGCGACAAGGTTTTGAGCAAATGGCAGCGCTATTTGTGCAACATATTAGAGTTAATGCCTCGGGTACTACTCCTACACCACCACAAGGACATCCATACCCCTATTACAGATGGACCCGGTGCCTCCCGTTACTCAGCCCGATGATAGGAGTATGGTCCAACTGAAGAACTTCTTGAAAATGAATCCGCCCGCATTCAAGGGGAGGAAGGATCTCGTAGAGGCTGAGGAGTGGCTGACTGAGTTAAGAGTTATATTTGATTTTTGGGATGCACTGATGCTGAGAGGGTCAGTATGGGCACTTACATGTTGAAAGGGATAGCTCGCGATTGATGGGATACTACCCAGAGCATTCTGATGTCCCACTAGGGTGTGATTGGCTGGGGCGAGTTTCAGAAGGCCTTCAGAGCCCAATATGTTCCACGAGCTGAACAGAAGAGGATGCAGGCCGAGTTTTTGAGTTTGGGATAAGCGATATGTCTGTGGACGATTATGAGAGCCGATTTACCACTCTGTTGAAATATGATCCAGAAACCTTTAAGGATGAAGAGCTTCGCACCCAAAGGTTTGTGTATAGACTCAAGCCCATCATCAGAGATCGATTGATAGGGCTGATTACTGAGTTTGGAGATGCTCTGAGATAAGCACAAGAGATTGAGAGGGGAATCAAGTTGGTACAAGCCCAGAATGAGTTCAGAGCAGTGCCTAGAGATAAGGGAAAAAGGCCAACAATTTTTAAAACAGATGTACGGAGAGGTTCCTTCAGAAGAGGAAGAATTGAGGTATAGAAGGGCAGATTTGAGAGGCCTAGAGGTTATCCCATCATTAAGGAGACCCCTCGAGATGTCAGGTCTCAGATAAGAGTTTACAAAAATTATGGCCGATCGCATGAGGGAAATTATACTTGATTAATCCATGGATGCTTTAGATGTGGAGACATGGGTCACAGAGTGAAAGACTGTCCTCAACCTCAGAGACCACATGCTTCGGAGCCTACTAGACAGCAGCCTCAGAGAGTGAATCCCCCGAGACGGGCCACTGCTGTAGAAAAAGGAAAGAAACCCGTTACAGTGGGACGTGTGTTTACTCTGGATAAGGAAACAACAGACACTTCTTCAGAAACTATAAGAGGTACACTCTCTTTCTGTAATCATAAGGCTCATGTGTTGATTGATCCAGGATCCACGCATTCGTTTATTTCTGAGCATTTTGCATGTAGATTAAACTTGAAGTTTGAACCTCTAGAGTATATACTACATGTATATACCCCTATGCGTGAGTCCCAGAGAACTGATTTAATCTGTAGGGGGTGTGAAATTAAGGTGGGAGATAGAGTGATGGTAGCAGATCTAATGATGTTAAATATACATGGATTTGATGTAATTTTGGGAATGGATTGGCTAGCAACTAATCAAGTGAGTTTAGACTGCTACACTAAGATAATGACTTTCTCCCTACCTGAAAGTTATAGTGTACATTTGAAATATTGAGGAAATAAATGTATGGAATTTTTGTGTAAGCAATTTAAGATATACGATGATTATCTTTTGAGAATACTAAATTTGATCATTTGTGTGAAGGTTATGAAACATTCATCTCAGATGATGATTGGGAACATCTAAGGATTGAGGATATACATGTGGTATGTGAATTTTCGGATATCTTCCCAGATGAATTGCCTGGTTTACCACCAGAGAGAGAGCTGGAGTTTACCATTGATTTGGTACCAGATACTCAGCCTATCTCCAAACCTCCATATAGGATGGCCTTAGTGGAATTTGAGGAATTGAAGAAGCAACTACAGGAGTTATTGGATCAAGGATTCATTAGACCCAGTGTCTCACCATGGGGAGCACCAATGTTATTCGTGAGGAAGAAGGATGGTAGTCTCAGACTATGCATAGACTACCGACTGTTGAATAAAGCCACGGTGAAGAATAAATATCCATTGTTGAGCATTGATGATCTTCTTGATCAGCTGAGAGAGGCCTCAGTCTTCTTTAAGATTGATTTAAGATCGGGCTATCACCAATTAAGGATTAAAGAGGAAGATATTCCAAAGACGGCCTTCAGGACGAGGTATGGCCATTATGAATTTCTAGTGATGCCCTTTGGATTGACGAACGCCCCTGCAGCTTTTATGAGATTAATGAATGAGGTATTCAGAGACTATCTAGATAAGTTTGTGATAGTCTTTATTAATGATATATTGGTGTACTCTCGGTCTTATGAGGATCACGCACAACACTTGTGGTTAGTACTACAGATGCTCAAAGATAAGCAATTATATGGAAAGCTTAGTAAGTGTGAGTTTTGGCTGGATCAGATAGCTTTCCTTGGTCATATAGTTTCAGAGGAAGGAGAATCAATGGATCCAAGTAAAGTAGAAGCTATCCTTAATTGGAAAAGATCGAGGACAGTTACAGAGGTACGAAATTTCCTTGGTTTAGCAGGGTATTACAGAAGATTTGTGGAAGGATTTTCTAGGATTGTCGCTCCTTTGACTAAGCTCACACACAAGGAGACTTTGTTCATATGGACTGATCAATGTGAGCTTAATTTTTAGGAATTAAATAGGAGATTAATAGCGGCACCTGTATTGACTATCACAGAGGGATATGGAGGATTTTCAATGTATAGTGATGCATCCCATCAAGGATTGGGGTGTGTACTCATGCAGCACAGTAGAATGGTCGCCTATGGATCGTGACAGTTGAAATACCATGAGCGAAATTACCCTACGCACGATTTGGAGTTAACCGCTGTGGTATTTGCCTTGAAGATCTGGCGACACTACTTATATGGGGAAAGATTCCAGATCTTCACTGATCATAAGAGTTTGAGATATCTCTTTGATCAGAAAGAGTTAAATATGAGACAAAAGAGATGGATGGAACTCCTTAAGGATTATGACTGTGAGATTATATACCATCCGAGTAAGGCAAACGTAGTTGCTGATTCCCTGAACAGAAAGAGTATGATATCTGCTATAATGATCAGGGAATGGGATTTACTGGAGCAGTTCATCGAACTCCAGATCAGAGTTAAAGAGGTAGAGACTGGATTTCTGGCTAGCCTGCGAATAGAGCCCAGGATCATGGATCAAATTAGAACTAGTCAGTGCAGTGATCATAGGTTGATAGATGTGGTTAGCCAAGCTAAGCAGACTTCGCAGTCAGATCTCACAATCAATGAGGATGGATTGTTGAGATTCAGAGGATGGATTTGTGTACCGGACGATGATACCCTAAAGAGACAGATATTGAGAGAATCCCACTGCTCACGATACACCATGCACTCAGGTAGTACTAAGATGTACCGAGATTTGAGAAAGGTGTACTGGTGGAGTGGTATGAAGCAAAACGTGGCAGAGTATGTGGCCAGATGTTTAGTATGCCAGCAAGTGAAAGCTGAGCATCGGAACCTCGGAGGATTACTACAGCCTTTACCTGTGCCTACATGGAAATGGGAGCATGTCACCATGGACTTTATTATGGGTTTATCGAGGACCCGAAGAGTTCGTGACGCTATATGGGTTATAGTGGATAGACTGACAAAGAGTGCCCACTTCCTTACCATCAAGAGCACAGATACGGTGGATGTCTTAGCTGAGTTTTATGTCAGCGAGATAGCTAGATTACATGGGGCTCCAGTGAATATTACTTCTGACAGAGATCCTCGATTTACTTCCAGATTTTGGACCCAGTTTCAGGAGTCCATGGGATCTCGATTGAGTTTTAGTACCGCCTATCATCCTCAGACAGATAGTCAGTAAGAGAGGACTATTTAGACCCTGGAGGATATGTTGAGGGCGTGTACGATGGATTTTAAGGGATCATGGGATGATCACCTACCCCTAGCAGAGTTTGCGTACAATAATAGCTATCATGCGAGTATTGGAATGGCACATTTTGAGGCTCTATATAGTAGGAGGTGTAGATCCCCTATAGCTTGGGAAGAAGTGGGTGACTAAAAGATAAATGCTCTCAATCTTGTTGAGCAAACGGTGCAGAGTGTGAAACTCATATGTGAGAGATTATGGGCTGCACAGAGTAGACAGAAAAGCTATGCGGATGTCCGTAGACGGCCACTTGAGTTTGATATTGGTGATGTAGTATTTCTGAAGATATCACCGAGTAAGGGTATCATGAGGTTTGGAAAGAAAGGAAAATTGAGCCCCGATACATTGGACCATTCGAGATTCTTGAGAGAGTGGGAACGGTAGCCTATAGATTGGCATTGCCCCCACAGATGTCCGAAATGCATAATGTCTTCCATGTGTCTATGTTGAGGAAGTACCACCCGGACCCTTCTCATGTCATAGAGTATGAAGAGATAGACATACAACAGGACATGAGCTACACTGAAGAACCTATCCGGATCCTTGATAGGAAAGAGAAGGTACTTCGAACCAAAAGCATCCCATTAGTGAAAGTTTTATGGAAACATCACTAAATGGAAGAGGCAACGTGGGAATTAGAAAGTCTCATGAAGGAGAAGTACCCCCATCTATTTAATGAGTTAAGTTGAATTTGGAGGATCAAATTCTTTTTAAGGTGGGGAGGATGTGAGATTTGAGAATTTTATACATATCTAAATTATGTAATAAGAACATGAAGTGTAATTGAATTCAACTCAATGTGATGTACCCCTATATTAAGATGGTATGGAATGAGATCTTTAAGTGATGAATGAGTTATGAATGAGAATTTAATCAATGGAGTAAACTATGGTCATTATATGTGGAGATTTTATGTTAAGTGTGAAACTATGAGACCAGATCGATCTTAGAGAAGAGAGGATTGATCTGGTAGGCCAAAGTGACAAGGAATGAGGAAATTATGTGAGCAGATCGATCTCCAATGAAAGAGGATCGATCTCATAAGGAAGAAATCTATCTCATGAAGCATTCTTTAAGGAGCAAATCGATCTCCTCAAGGAGCAGATCGATCTCATGAAGCATTTTGTAAACAGAAGATCGATCTCCTCAAGAAGCAAATTGATCTCATAAAGCCATTAAGAGATCGATCTTACCCCACGACAGATCGATCTTACCCCACGACAGATCGATCTCCTAGGTATAAAATTACCCCCAAAATGTTCCTAAATTCAAATACAGATCGATCTCATCAGGGACCAGATCGATCTCCTACCCTCCGTCTATAAAAGGACCCATGTCTTTTCCTACATTTCATCTTTTCTCTCTCTTTCAAACCTCTATTTGAATCGAGCCCTAACTTTCTCTCTCATCCAAAGCCCCCATTTTTGTCCAAATTGAAGGTTGTGAAAAAAAGGAAAGTTGTTCCTCATCCCAAGGAGAACAACATACTTGGAAATCAAATGAAGAATTGAATCGAGGTAAGAGTTGATCACTCCATAAGTTTTGGGTAAATTTCTAAACTTCAATCTTAGATTTTTAAGTGATTTTGGTGAGTATGGTTGTAGGCATTATGATGAAATAGCTAGGAAAGGATTAGAGATTGATGAAATTGTAATTTTGTGGGAGCATAGATGATATTATGAGATTGTGGTAATTTTGGGGATTTATGACTATAAGTATGGATTGAGGCAATGTGGTGAATTGGGCATGGATATTACACATGAGAAATGTAGGATTTGAAATGTAGTAGATGAGAATGTGGATTGTGATAAAATTATGAGAATTGGGTTGTTTGAGTATTTAACGAGAATATGAGCAATTATGTGCTCGGTGATGTGATTGAGATAAACTTATTGATGTTTTAACATCGTGTGGACAGCCCGGGAGTTCCAGAGAGGAATGCGAGGCTAGTTCGTTGTTTAGGGGAAACAATTGAACTATACGAGGTGCAACGAGGTAAGGGAAAACTCAAAACCTATTTGTGCATGCGTTTTGTGATAATATTGTAGCATGAAATGAGATTTGAGAAAACAAGCATGTTTTTGTGAATTGTGAATGAGTTGTTGCACACGATTTTATAGCCGGTTGGGGCCCAATTTTTATGAGTTGTAAACTGAATGTGAAATTGTTTTACAACTGTTTTGAGTTTAAAAGAGAAAATGTGATTTGGGCTCTACATTAAGGCGTATTGAGATTTGAAAAATGTGTGCGTTGTTTTATCGATTTGAGCTCGGTTTTAACATGTTTTGTGTTAAGTACAAAACGATTTTTAAGATGTGTTTTATGAGAAAACCACTACGAGTGCTACGTGAAGGCAAAATAGTTTTATATGATAATGGTTATTAACTAGACTTAGGCGTGTCATGTTGAATACACATCGGGCTTTGCTTTGGTAGCATGTAAGTCTGATATCCTCCGTTCTAGTAATGTGAGATGACCCCCGCTCCGTGGCAGCACTGGGTGGCATTGCTTTGATAGCATGTAAGATCGGGCCTTGCTTATTAGCATGTAAGACCGACTGCTGTACGACTCTGATCAAGTCTACAGTGAACCATGATCATGGGTGTTCTATTGTCGACGAGATCCCTCGATTGGGGATGTGCGCCTAGGGGATGAGTTCAATCGTTTTGATGTGCCGTGACGAGTTTTTAAATGAATTTTATTACCTAGTCTCGTTTTATACATGAGATTGTGTTTTGTGGCTGCGCCTCGTGCATTACTAATGCGGTGATTTTCATCATGTTTTTTGAGAAAAGCCATTATCGCATCATGTTTTATACATTTTTGTTCCACATGCTTGTGATTACTTGTGACCATGGTCTTAGTGTTAAGCCGTTGATGATCACGTTTCTACCTGAGTTTTGTGAATGAGTTGAGATGATGTTTTAATTATTCATGCTACGTTTTTCACTAAGTTTAACCTGAAAAATAAAATGATTGTGCTGTGCAAATCATTTTCTCATTGATGAATCCCTTACCCCCCTTACTGAGCAATTTAGAAGCTCATCTTATTTTCTCTCCCCCAGATTTCTTCAAGTGAAGAGAGTTTCCCTGCGACATACGGAGTAGTGGCTAGTGGAGGACTTGAGTTCTAAGCCATATATATTGTATTTAAGGTATAATTTATCTTTTCATGTTCCCAGACTAAAGTTATAATTACAGACACTTGATGCACAATGATGTATGGGATGTATTAAGGTTAATTAACCTTGATTTGAGTCATGTATATGGTATGACATATAACTATGTGATGATAAGATCCTGAGGTATGATATGCATTATGATGTATGACACTGCATAGGAATGCACCCTTAATTGTGAATGGATAATAAAAAGTTTTAAATTGTCTTATTTTCCGCGCTTCAGGGGCGTCATAGATTTGTCCTCTCACTCATGACTATACATAGAGCCCCTTCTATTTATTTTCTATGTGAAATCGTGCTAGAGCCTGAGTGGTAACGATATATTGACCAGCCCTGCTCATACGTTATTTTAAAAGGGATTTTGAGAAAAACGAAAAGGTGCTCGATGCCTCAGGTGATGCTGTGTGTTCCACTCGAGATGCTTGCACTAGATTTTTGGGAATCATGCTAAAGCCTTCGAGTATTGTTGTGTGTCTTACTCTGACTATGCTCGCATGTAATTTCCTAGTAATACCGTGCTCAATGCCTCAGGTATGCTGTGTGTCTTACATTGAGTTGCTCACACGAGGTCTTCATGATTATGCTGTGTGTTGAGTAAAACCTTGTTAGAGCCATCATTTATTGTTGTGTATCTTGCATTGACCTACTCACACGTGGTTTATGAATGTGAAGTAATGAGTACAAAATCGTGCTAGAGCCGTCATGTATTACTGTGTATCTTGCACTGACCTGCTTGCACGAGATTTTGAGATAATGGAAATGGGTGATAAGGATCCACGGGAGCACAATGTACTGTGAGTGTTAGCCATAGGGTACGATGTGCCATGATTTGAGTATGAGCTGAAGGGATGGTTGATCCACCTCCCCAAGCATAGGGTTCTCGTAAACCTAATTAGTGTTGCCTGGAATCCGACTATGGCCATAAGTCTTTCTTATATCTGTGTGATACGACATTATCACTATTGTGTGAGGTGACATATGTCCCCCTGCTGTGTGTCTGGGGATATGATAACCCATAGTTTATCTCTCAAATATATTGATTTGCTAAATGAAAAGTATTTTCTAAGTATGAACTGTGTGAATTAGATTATGCTAAGTGAAGCTGTGTGATTCTGTGTGAATATGCATATACCCATCTAGCGAATTAACGGTTTCGCATTGATGGAAGTTGTTTTAAAGAGAATGCATATGTTTTATAAGGAAAATGAATACATATATATATATATATATATATATGTATTTTAAGTACATAGATAGTGTAATTATCTACCTGCTTTCTTATTTTCCTTACTGAGCGTGTTAGCTCACCCCCTTATTTCTCCTCCACAGATTCTATGCAGTAGTGAGTACACTGCAGTCGTCCATGCTATCGTGTTTCTTTGGTCATCCAGCAGTATAGAGAGGTATACACTTGAGATGAAAAATTTTGTATCTTGTAAATTAATGCACAGTAAAGTTTGTATTTTGTATTTTTGGGGGATGTATATAATACAAACTGATGTAAACGCTTCCACACATATATATATATATATATATAAAAGTCCAGTTTCTATTCTACTTCACTTGTATAACTTTATTTAACTACAATGGATGAGATATGGATTGGATGTTGACTCACAGTCCAACTGTAAATGGTAAGGTAAAGGTTATGGACAGAGAGTGAGGGTCGTGACATTACTTCCAGTGATAACACTTATATTTGCTAAGTATTAGTCGTGGACAAGCAAACCCGACCTAACCCTCTTTTGGATAGCTTTTGTGTAAGTCAGGTATGCTATTATTTACTTCCAGACATTAGGTAAAACATAGACTTCTAATGTAAAGGATGATTTTTGGGATGTAAGTTAGGTGTAAATGTTGATAAAAAAAGTTGTAACTACGCAGTTAATGAAAGGTATATAATTTAATATTGTGGATGTTTTGATATGATGATGAGATATGATGATGACTAAGAAAAGAGATTAAAATAAACTGGATTGTGGATATAAACCGCGTTTACACCTTGCAGGTTGGGTTAGGTCCAATTGCAATCATTATGCTGCCGAAATTTTTATAAAATAAATTGGTTAAGTATGTGATACTGATAGGAATGTAACATAAGTAAAAGCTTAGAAACGTTTAAATTAACCCATTTTTCCACGCTTCCAGGGTGTTACAGCTGTAGTGAACCCATAGTTCCTTCATCTAGTAGGTTGAATTGAATTTGTTGTTATCTATCTAGAATAGTTCTCTCTTTGCAGGATTGGAAATTCCTAAATCCTACACTCACCATTGTCACATTTCCTTAAACTGTGCCTATCAAGTGTTTGTTGAAATTCCTTATAGACTTAAGACACTATGCCACCACGTACAAAATCAGTAGCATCTAAACCTTACTCTTTTAGACCATCTTGAGCATCCTCTTCTAGACCATCCACCTCACAACCTTCTGCTGTCAATCCAACTCCTTCCACCACGTTTAGTCGATGTTTTCAAACCCCAGCTAAGTGTAAAAGGTTTAATGAACATTTTTCCACTATAACCTTTAAGCATTATCAAACCATAGACTTTGCCTTTCTTGAGTGTATCGAGTTTCCATATCTCTCAAAATTTCAGGAGTACCAGTGACTTCCATTTTTGAGAATCAATACTCCTGTTCCTCCTAACATAATTTGCGTATTCTTTTCCAATGCTGAAATCATCACTTCACCTAATGATCCGTGTCGAATTATAGGTTTTAAAACTTTTGTCATGGCTAAATCATTATACATTGACACAAAGATTCTAGCAAGAGTTTTTGGTATATCTGATTTAGGTATTACCTATGAAGAAGCAGAGGTACCACTAGAGTTTAACATTACAAATGACCGAGTTAGTGATTTACCTATGCATCCACGCTTACTTCATCTAATTATTTCTTGGAATCTACGTCCCTTTGGTACTCGATACTCAACAGTTAGGAAACTTGATCGTTTTTTGCTACATAACATCCATTCTCCTCACGGTCAAAAACCAAACTTAATTCACTTCATTTTTTAAGATTGGCTTAAAATTATTCGGGGTCAAGCTACTACCATTGTTTTTCCTCAACCACTTTCCTTCCTCCTTCAAAGACTTGGTGTTGACTGTTCTTGTGAAGTTGGTGAACTGCCTTCACAAAAGAATGTTATAAACATAAGCTCTCTTCATAATGTTGGGTACTATCAAGATGATGATGGCGATTGGCATGAAAAGACTGGACCTCCTTCTCAAGATGCAGATATGGAGACCGATGCTCCTGCTGAGGCACCACCACCCCTGCTGCTTCATCCACTGTCACATTGGACTCAATTGCTGCTATGATTTTGGATTTTTGTCAGCATCTTGATCAGCGTTTAGATGACGTTGTGGCAAGGCAAGCCAATCTTGAATCTCAAGTTGTAACACTTCAGGAAACTCAGCAGGCTATGTTTGACGAGTTGCAGACAACTCGTGTCCGCGTCGATGAACTTTTTGATCACTTTTCTCCATCATCTTAGGGTTCATTAGACACATCCATGTTATCTATACTCCTTTTATAGACGTTTGTTTGAAATACTCATCTATATTTTGAAATGACATTTGTTATATGTTCCTTGATTATCTAGTCATTTGGTATGCTATTTCCTCTTTGATTTGTGATTTGGAATGCTAATATTTACTTTCTTGAAATGACAAAAAGGGGGAGAAGATAAACGATATGCATATATTAAGGGGGAGCAAATCATAAACATTATACATATATTAAGGGAGAGCAAATCATAAACATTATGCATATTACGGGGGAGTAAATTTTTAAAATACAAATGATTCGAAAACCATGCATATATTAAGAACCAAAATCTTAAAATATTGAACTAAGTTTTGTCATATCAAAAAGGGGGGATTGTTAGTTTGAGATGATATATTTTGAAATGATAAAACATTAATTTAAATGTGCTTATTTTAAACGTACAAATCATTTGTGAGGTATTATTTTTGAGTAACTGTCTTAGAGAATATATTGCCAATTGTACTAAAAATTACTTAGAAAACTTGTGAAGATCTAAACTTAGAAACTTTTGTAAACTAAATTTTTGCTAGGAAAACTGATACTTAAGCCAAGAGATCGATCTTCTGGGGTTGTGAGATCAATCTCCTTTAGATAAAGTCATTGTGAGATCGATCTCCTGGGGTTGTGAGATCGATCTCCTTTTGGCAGAATCATTGTGAGATCAATCTCTTGAGGTTATGAGATCGATCTCCTTTTGGCAGAATCATTGTGAGATCGATCTCCTTTTGGCAGAATCATATCAAAACTCAATGAAAAGACCATGAGATCGATCCCTCTGTATGATGAGATCGATCTTCTTTCTTGGAGTACCTTTGTGATTGTAGGTTTTGGAACTAAATGATCGATCTTCTCGGGTAAGGAGATCGATCTGGCATTCGTCTATAGGACTCCAACGGCTAGTTTTTCAGTGTTTTAATGGGAATAATTGCATTAAATACTTCACCAACCAATTGGGTGTATAAATACAAGTCATAAAGACATTAGAGAAAAGAACAGAAGCTCTGAGTATTCTTGCAGAAAACATTCTTTGTGTCTTCAGCTAAAAGTGTACTTAATTGTCATTGAAAGATTTAGTTAAGCTATTCATTTTCATTACCTACCCATTAAGAAAGCCTTGATTGTATTCATTTTTCATCTTAAAACAAAGAGGAGAGTTCTTCTATGAGAGAGCTATTATAAAAGAGTTTGAATAACAATATTTGCTAAATGGGTAGAGAGGTTATTCCTTAACCTTGAAAAGGAAGTTATAAAGTTCATCTTGATAGTGGAAGTGACTCCTTAACAAGAAGGTCAAGAAGAGAGGACGTAGGCAAAGGATTTGGCCGAACCTCTATAACTCATTGTGTTTGCTACTTCTTTCCCTTATCTCCTTATTTACTGCACATAGTAGTTATAAATTTATTTGTGTGCAATATTAGTTAAGTAAGTTTTAAACTTGGTAAATTGATAAAAAAATCGATTCATCCCACTCTCGGTTGAGCCAACACTTTAGTTAACGAGAATAAAATAAAATAAAACTACTTTAAATGTTGCATGTGTCGAAGCCAAAGCATGAAGTAATTACTTTAGATAGTGATATAGAAAGAAAACATAGGAATATTAGAAAGAAAGGAAAAACTTACTTTGATGCAAAACATGGTTGAACCAAGGGAATATATAATTTTAGGAGAGTATTTAGCTTTTGGTATAGCAAGTTATAAATGTGGGATTAGAAAGCTAGCCATTCAAGCCAACAACTTTGAAATCAAGCCAACAATGATTCAAATGATCCAACACACTGTGCATTTCGTTGGGTTTCCTACCGATAACCTTAATGCACATTTTAAGAATTTCTAAAAATATGTGACACATTTAAACATAATGGTGTATCAGAAGATTCCATTAAGCTAAGGCTATTTCCCTTCTCCCTTAAAGACTGAGCTAAGAATTGTTAGCTTCACTCCCATCGAGCCGTATTACCACTTGGGATGAATATGCCTAAAGATTCTTATCTAGGTTCTTCGCACCATCTAAGATAGCAAAACTTAGGAGTGACATCACCTCCTTTAAGAAGTTAAATGCTGAACCTCTTTATGAATCTAAGGAACACTACAAGGACCTACTTGGACAATATCCCCACCATGGTTTCCCATAGTGTCTCCCACAGTGGCTGCAAGTACAAACTTCTTACAATGGATTGATGAACCAAACTAACACTACTAGAAAAAGCTCAGAGATTGCGATTACGTAAAACCATTAACTAAAATGCTGATAATGTTTATTGTATTGCTTAACTCAAATTGTAGTTATTAAAATGTTGATAATGTTTTGTATGTAATAAAGTTTTTTAGTATTAATTATCACTATCCTATCACAATTTATATGAACTTCGAGGTTCTAAGCCTATAACTTGGTTGAATAGGTTCCAAGGCTCTTCTAGTTACTATCTTCTTTTTTATGGTATAAAAGAAAGATCTCACTAATTTAAACTTAAACTATGAATTCCAAACCTTGCTTATTTTGAGAGTTTTTCTCATGAATTAAATACCATAACCGTATGACTTTTTCCACTTTGGAACCTCAACACTTAAATAGCAAAATGCACTCTGGTCCTATTTCATGCCTCTTATAGTTATACTATTATACAGTTATGTATTCCTAATTAGATTTTTGTTAATGTAGGAAATATTGTTCGTAGTTTGAGCTAAAGTAAAAGGAATTTGTCACGACCCATTTTATCCTTTTTAATCGAAAATCATTGTAAATTTTTCGCATTTTTTTCTTTCTTTACCCGGTCGTGAACAAACTCACCACTATACAGTTGGGCTGTGAGTCAATAATAAACATCACTCCACATTCATTCTTAATTAAATAAAAAAAAGTGTCATTCATTTAAAAGTTAAGTTATACACTTGTACATGACACTTTTTCTGACTTTACATCCCCCACATTACAATACAAAATGGATATTGTGCTTTTACATTGTTTAGATACAAAAAGAATCTTTGTTTGTATACCTTTTGGCGATGGAAGCAGCGGATGTCTCAATGAATCGCCTCAGTCCTCACTGGGCCACTATGTACGCTCTGTAGAGGGGGAAAGTAGAGAGGGATGAGCAACCACACGCTCAGTAAGACAATAATGTAAGCATGGTAGATAACTACTCTATCTACATGTTGATAGTGTTATGCATAAATCGTTTATAATCAGAGCATGAGGAAATAAAACTATACCACATGTATATACATATATCATGTATTAAAAATCATGTAAATAGGCATAAAGCATGGAAATATCAACATGTAAAAACCATTTCATGCTCATTCTCATTAAATATCATCACAAAAAGGGCAATTCATTCAAGAAACATCTTTTTCAAATCACATCACATCTCGTCATAAATCAAATCATCATTTTTGGAAATCACAAATCCCACAAGGCTTGACCCCTCCCTCGGGTCTACCCTAGACAATCATAATAACACTTATACATCAAAACCATGTGGTATTATGTAATATCAAATGAGACAGGTCACTATATCTCAAGACTATGTTGGCCAACTATGTCATAAATCATCCCAGACCACACGAATCTCGGTGTATGGGGTATCATGCTGGAATAAAGGTGGGTTAGTTCTTTGCCAGACTTTCTCATCAGTAACTCAACCACGCGGTACAGTGTACTCCATGTGATATACACTGTACAACGTACTCTGCGGACCCATATCATGGTTGGGGGTGCCATGTGAGACCCCGTATATGTATAATTATATATGTACATAGAAATGTAAATAAAGTTATACAATGAATTCATAAGTGAAGTATATGTGATGTAAGTCCATAAGTTAATGTACACACTTGTAATAAGAGTTGTGATTGTACATACAAGTTACATTATGTATGAATGTGAAGAAATGGACTTAAAAATGTGAAGAATGTGAGTAAAATGGAAAGTGAGTAGAGTGGTAAAATGAAAGGAGGATTGCATAAGTTGTGAACTTCCATTTGGTTTATATTAAGTACCTTTGGTCATACAAAGATCCTACTCAAGTTTTAATGTGTATGAAGTATTAATGGATGCCATTTTCAAGTCTCAAAGATGATTGGATGAGAAAATGACCATGGTAGCAAATTAATGATGTTTTGGTATAAGTTTCTACAGGAAACTGCAGCAAAATCTAGAAATTATGCAAGCTAGATCGATCTCATAGGATGAGAGATCGATCTGGATGAGCCAAAAATGCTTGTATTTGAGCAAAGGAATAGGGCAGATTGTTCTCCAATGGGGCCAGATCGATCTCCTAAACATTTTGTAATGAAAAGATCGATCCTCAAGCATACAGATCAATCTCCTTAGCTCTCTGTTTGGAGCAAATCGATCTCAAGCTTCGATAGATCGATCTCATGCTTAAAAAGCCATGGAAAAGAGGAATTTAAGGGGACCATATCGATCTCCTCAAGCTATTTCTATAAAAAAGGGCGTTGAAAATCTGTAGATTTCGGGACAAAACCATTTCCTTCCCTTTCCAACCTAAAACCTAGTTTTCTCTCTCTAAATCCAACCATTTTCAAGGAGATTTGAGGGAAGACTATTAGAGGCAAAGTTGTTCACATCAAAGAGAAGAACAACATAGTTTGGAGGCATTTCCCTATTTATTGGATTGAAGGAACAAAGGGCATTTCTAATTAGAGCGAAGAGGAAATCCAAAGAGGTAAGTTTCTAGTGCACAAATCCAAGTACATTTGTCTAGTTGATGATTATGAAGTTAATTTGGGTGTGCACATTATGGGTAGAACTACATAGAATTCCATGAAATGAATATAACCTAGAAATGGGTTAGTGTGAGAAGTGAAATGTGGTGGAATAAATGATGATTGGGATATCTTGTGATGATAATGGTGTTGAAGAGATAATTTTAAGATAATAATTGGAATGAATAGAGAGGCTTACCTAAAAAGGGTAAAATGAGCATTTAAGGCATTGGGTGGAATGTATAGTTGAACGAGAGTTAGCAATACTAACTCGAACATATGATGAATAAATTGCAGCTTCCGAGGATACGTCAAAGCGAGTTGAGCTAAGAGCATGAGAAGCTAAGAGGAAAGAGTCACACCAAGTAAATCGAGGTAAGGGAATTGTGTGGACTCTTAGAGATATCTGTGCGCAATTTGGGTGCTTAAATGCTTTGCTAGAATGCATGAGATGTTAGGAAATGAAATTGGGTGATTGAAGGGCAAAAGTTGGGTGTTTGAGAAATATGCACGAAAACAAAAGCATAATACCTTGAAAATCATGTTTTATTGCTTTTTAGCAAATGATTTGGTAGGTTGGCTAATATTAGAAATGATTTGCAAAAGAGATGAGTTTTTTTGGTTTGTTAACCATACTTTGCAATGAATTGAACCACCTACATGATTTCGTGAGAATGCAAGCGTGCTAGAGCAGGACTCGCACGAGATTTGATGTGTTTTATATGCATGAGTGCTGGAGCTTAGCTCACACTACTTTTCACATGGATTTCATATTGGTTTTGGCATGGTGCTTGGAGCTTGGCTCGCACTAGATGCCCACCTTACTTGTTGCCGTGCTTGGAGTTTCGTGTAGACTGGGTGTCACAGCGATTAAATAGGCTCGCACGTGTATTATTTTGACATGATTGATTAGTCGTGTTAGGAGCTTCGGGTAGACAAGAGGTCGTACCGATTAAATAGGCTCACACATGCATTTTGAGATGTGGCGTGATATGTGTTGATTGGGTCCACTGAGTACGTTATACCGTGCATGTAGCATGGAGTACGTTGTATCGTGTTGAGATTATGATATGTCGTCTTCGGACGAGATCTACTATGGATCGGCAGGCAGGATTTGACCCACCTCCCTTATGGAAGCAGATAGTGGTGATATGCCACACACCTGATCCGTGTATCTGGTATCACAGGTTATGGCCATAGACTTAGAGGTTATTACTTTTTATTGAATTGCCGATCTCGCATGTCTAATGCTTTGTGAATAAATCCATGTTTGAAATGATTTGTGGGTCAGGACAGTCTGAGGGATGGGTTGAGACCTGACAAGTGTTGGATTGATTTGTTAATGGTTTTAAAGTGCACCAAAGTATGATGATTAATGCCATGCTTTATTATGAAAAATGCATGATGGTTAATGCCATGCTTATTTGAGAAAACGCATAATGGTTAATGCCATGCTTTATTGTGAACTATGCATGATGATTTATACCATGCTTTGAAATGAATTGTGCACTGGATTTTAATAGCATGAATGCTTTACATACCATTAACATAATCATACACTCATGTTTTGAGATAAATGATGAACTAAATGCTTTTGAGCATGGCATCACGATCACGTAGATAGTGCAGTATCTACTTGTTCGCATGATTGCCTTACTGAGCATGTGGTTTGCTCACCCCCCTTATTTTTCCTCTCTACAGAGATTTGAGTATAGATTGAGAGCAACTGGAGGCTTTCCCTTTTGGTATCCGCTGCATCCCATCACGTAAGGTATACACACTTGAATTATTTTGTATCTAAACTAGACATAGCACAGTAGCATTTTGTATGTAAACATTGGGGATGTAGAGCAATGTAAACACTTGTAAACAGTAACTCTGACGTATATATAAAAGTGTTTACTTCTAGAATTATATTGCAAATTGAATTGTTACAGATGGATGAGTTAGACATTGGCACACAGCCCAACCATCGAGTGTATAGCTGATCACGATCAAGGTAAGGTAAGAACACATGATGAATAATGCATGAAAATGCAAAAAATGTACGCTAAATTTGGTAAGTAGAGGGTCGTGACATGCCAGCTGTAGGTCTTATCTACCCCATACCAAGTGTAATCGATATAGTCTCAAGTGCACGTGGGAGTATCCATGTCAGGTCCTAGCCCCTCATGGCCTTACTCGCCCCTTTTGGGTTCCTTGAATGGATTAGTGTCAAGTCCTAGCCCCTCATGGCCTTGCTCGCCCCTTTTGGGTTCCTTGAACAGCAGTCTGTATTTCCCTCACCACGGCATCATATATACCACTGTGAAAACCTGTGCGAGGTAAGCTCTAGCACGATTCATGCATCATAGATAAATATCCTCATACAAGCAGCACTCTAGTACGGCATTTATGCATAAAAACATGAAGAAAACCACGTACGAGCATAGCTCCAGTACGATTATATGCATAAGAAAACCACTCAAAATCCCCGTACGAGCAGAAGATTGAGTACTATTTACAAATCATCACCACAATCTCAAATCAAAGTGCGAGCTAAGCTCCAGCACATTTCGTATATGTGAAAATACCAAAATCCTGTGTGAGCGAGGCTCCAACACGATTTAATTCACACAAACACAATAGGCAGCTCAAATACATTCAAAACAATCTCAAAACATGCTTAGCACCTCACAGGTGCTATTTCACAAAGTCATTTAAACACTAGCCAGCCCATACATTATGTCGCTTAAAATCAAGTAAGGTGTTTCGTGAAACCATTGAAAACATATGATTTATGCAATTATTATCCTTACTATCCCCTTTTCATGAAACTCACTTCAAAAACCAAATCATATATACATACTCGTAGTTATTCATGCACGTCATCAATCATTTTTCTCAAACAGTCATGCATTTCATAAACACCCTATAATCACCCACGAATTCAAAGTACGAGCAGCTATCTCTATATACTTACAGAATTTCCTTACCTGGAATCGCGTCGCGTGATTCCACTTCCATAAAGCTGCTTACTTGTGCGGTCTGATTCATCTCCAACAAACTCTTCGGAACTGTACAAAGTCATATATCACATCGATTTAGTCCATATTACTGAACTTTGGTGCTTGCTATAGTCGATTTAACCTATAGCCCCCCTCCTTAACACTTATAAGGCCTAGTTTATTGCTCTACTCATAAATCAAGTCTATTGATTTCTTTTAGGCCTATTGATTCATACCAAATTGATATTAAGCTCATAGTGTTCATATTTCATCAATTTCTTCACCATGGCATTTTATCAAACATCTTACATACTCATTTTCATAAATCCTCTAAACTCACAATGTGGCTTCATTTAACCATTACAAATGATTCATATTACTTCAATAACAACTTAGAAATGCCCATAAATCATGAACTCATTCAACCCAGATCTTCTCACACTAGATTTATTCTAGGTTTTCTAGGTCACACTAGTTCCATCATAACCTAGGTAGTTCTAACCGTCAATATACATACAAATCAACTCCAAAATCAATAAATAGCCAAATGTACTTAGGCTGAAGTGTTAAAAACTTACCAAATCTAGTTTCTCTTCTTACTCCAACTGAAAATACACCTTGCTCCTTCAATCCCACAAATGAGGCTTTGATTCCCAAGTATGTTGTTCTTCTCTTTGGTAAGAACAACTTTGTATCTAATGGTATTTCCTTAAATCTTACTAAAAATGGGTGGATTTAGGGGTGAGAAAGTGAGGTTTTAGGTTGAAATGGAAGAGAGAGATTGTTTTCCTGAAATTTACAGATTTCACTGCTCTTATTTATAGAAATTGCTTGATGAGATTGATCTGCCCAGGCATGAGATCAATCTGGTCCTCTTAAATTCCTCATTTTCATGACATTTTTAAGGTATGAGATCGATCTGTCAAGGGCTTGAGATCGATCTGTCTCAGGCAGTGGCTTAAGGAGATCGATCTGGCTATAGAGGAGATCGATCTCCTCCAACCTGAGAGCTTAGGAAATCGATCTACTTGCACCAAGAATTGCTCTTCTCATTACAAAATGTTTAGCAGATCGATCTGGCTCCATTGGAGATCGATCTGTCTTGTTTCATTGCTCAAATAAGAGAATTTTGGCTCTTCTAGATCGATCTCTCATCCTATGAGATCGATCTAGCATTCATATTTCCATATTTTTGCTGCAGTTTTCTGCAGTAACTTACACAAGACTTCCTTAATTTGCTATCATGATCATTTTCTCATCCAACCACCTTCAAGACTTGAAAATGACATCCATTCATACTTTATACACATTAAAACTTGTATGCATTCATTGTATAACCAAAGGTATACAATACACAGCCAAATGGAAGTACAAATACTTATGCAATTCATGCCACTCCATCCTATTTGCTGCACTACTCATTTTAAGTTCCAATCACATTCATCACTTACAAAAGCCCATTCTTCATATTCATATAAAATGAAACTTATTTGTACATTACAAACTCATATTACAAGTATGTACATTGAATCCATGGACTTACATCACTTATGTTTTACATTGCAAATACATCACCATACTTATGATTTCATAAAGTTTACATCCAAAAATACGGGTCTTACAGAATTAGACCTAAGACGATTCCAAAAAGAAAAACTTCAATCATTTCAATTTATTTGAAAGGAGAAAAAGAAAGGTAATATCTATCCCCAAATATTAATCTCTATTACCCATGAATATCAACAACTAATATGTAACGACCCGTGACCTATAAAAATTCAGGAAATTTTTTTTTTAAACTTCGACTTGCAACTTAATCCTTTATTCACTTAGGCTGTATTCCTATTCAGTGTCAATCCTCTTTCTTAATTTTTATCCGTAATTATATTTAAGTTTAACATTTGGATTTATATGGCCGATAAAAATTTCGGTAGCATAACGACTAATATATAAGCCTACCCAACTGTAATTTCTCAAAATATCAACCCTAGCTATCCATAACTACCAAACATGATTTCTAAGTCATATCATCAAATCATTCTACATATTCCAAACACGTCTAGTTACTCCCAAAAATCAATCCTTAAAAATATTTCATTTCATTTATCCTTATACAGATTACATCCTGACACATTACTTTTAATAGATGTCTGTGCATACAAATGGTTTGGTAAAGAGATAAAAATGTATACCTCATGCATGTACAAAAGGTAGTCTGGGGAAGCTCGTATCCGTCATCTTACGTCGTCTATGCAGCAATTATCAACTGTAGTTAACTGCAACCAATCTGAGAGGTGGAGGGGTGAGCTTTCGGGAAAAAAACCCAGTAAGAAAATACATTTAAAATAGTTTTGATATGTAAAAGCATGCAAGAATCATTCATGAAACAAACTTTGCGTCAAAAACACCGATCATAAGTTTCTTTTAGAAACTAATATTTAGAAGATATGTAAAACTTTCGTTACGTGCATAATCATCATAGGAAAATATGAAGCATGGGTTCTTTAAATCAAATAGCATGTTTAAACCGTTTCATAAAATCTTCACCGTTCATGGATAATTTCATAAAATCATCGTCATTCATAAACGTTTCATAAAACATAATCATTTTTAAACATTTTTTCATAAATCATAATTGTTCGTAAAATTTCGTCATAATCCCATAAAAACATAATCATTCATCAGCATCGTCATCATAATCGTCATTCATAATCATAATCGTGGAGAGTAGGCTATAACTAAGTCATATGATACGTGTCATTCTCCGTAGAGAGTCATCATACCTATGGCCATGGTGGGGGGGGCTGTAAACTGGATGAGGGTCGTACAACACTTTCATAAAAGCATAGGTAGTATCTATCTTTCTTACTTTCTTTAGCACCTAGCTAGGGCACGGGCACCAAAGGCACTCTTTGTGCGGGAAACATTCATATGTGCTGCGCAGGTACAAGATACTACCAAAACAACATCATCATTAACCACAAGTAGCGAAACATCTACCACACAGGTAGAATCAAGTGCTACAGGGGCCTTACATATCGGCACTCAAGTTGTGGAGCCGAAACACCACGAGAAGTAGCCATGCATGAAGCCTATAGTCTCAAAAATTCTTTTCCCTTTTCTTAAATACTTTTGAAAATGTCAAAAGTTCCTTTCAAAGCATAAATATAGGTTTTCAAACCATCATAAAACTTCCATGCAATTTCATACTTCAGGAAATTCATTTCATAAACATAGATGTACTGAGTGAACATTTCATAAAACGAAATCATGTTTCGTAAATCATTCCATAAGTATGAAAATAATCATAAATCATTTCAAAATATAATATTGCTTCATAAAAATCTTTTTATCAATGCAATGAGTGTTCATTATCAGAACTAAATTAAATTACACCCCCTTACCTAGGTTTATGTCGATAGCACTATTATCCTAGTACTTCTGATCAGTCATTCCACTGAGTCCCAATTCAGTCCTCTGGAGCTGTAATTAATCATAAATTGCTTATTATTATTTCTTATAAACACGTACGCCGTGTAATTTCACTTCAAATAAAATTTTGGACCCAATTATTTTTATTGGGCCTTATAGTCTCCTAATGGGCCTACCTCTATCTTAAGCCCGTTTCAACTCTCTTATTCAATCCTTAAAATCCATTTAACTATTTAGGCCCAATTACAATTTATGGACCATCTATTAGGTTATTAACGAGTTTAGGCCGATTGTTACACAAACTGGGCCCATTATAGACATTTAGCTGACTACATGGCCTACTATCACTATCATGTCATTTTAAACATTTTTTAATTTCTTTGAATAGTTCATAATATCGTTTGCGATAGTCGATTTTCCAATTTCGGTTATAATGTAATTTATACGAAATTAATTCGAAAATTATGTGATTATTTTTTAACTCGTATAATTATACAAGTGGTAGCAAGTGAGATTCGTTTACCCAAGATTTCGTGATGACACATAAATCGAGGCTGTATTGATCTCCCATTCGTCGCCTATTGTCATGCTACACACACATATTTCCAAATCGAGTTAATTTCATTTAGATATAAATTTAAATAATTTTTCTAAAAATTTAAACAGTCAATTTCGACCGCATACCGGTCTACCGTCAAATCGAAGCATCTCCGAAATTTTCCTCTTCCTTTTTCCCTTTTTTTTCTCTTTTTCTTTTTCTTTTCTTTTTCTTCTTTTCTTTTTTTTTCTTGGCTAAACCGGTTCGGGCCGATTCAGCTTAGCACTCTTCAGCAGAATCGGTTCAGATTGGTTCAACTTCAACCAGCGATTTTCAGCTCCGACGACCGATTGTTCGTCGGCTTCCATGTCCAGTTGCTCCACAAGACCTCGCAGTGCTTGTGGTTGGCTGGGGCAAGGTTGACTTGGCCGGAAAGTGGTCGTTTCAGCCATTTCCTTCTTCGGTAGCGCTGCTGCCTCTTCTCCTGGCCAATCTGCTTTTTCTCCTGCATCGCTGGAGACTGTTCGACCACCCTCTGACCAGCGACGACACTGGCTTTCCTCTTCTAGCCACTGCTTCCTCTCCTTTGCTCTCTTTTCTTCTCCTTCCTCTCTCGGTTTTACCATCTTCCTCTTTTCTGTTTTCTCTCACCGACCATTGTTTATTTATCGGATTGCTGCTGAATCGACGTCGGTAGCCTCTCCTCTTTTCCTAGATCACCATCTCCTTTCTCTGGTGGTCTCCTCTTCTCTCCCTATGGTTTCTTCTCTCGGATCAGGGAAGGGAATCCCGATTCCCTTCTCTGATCCCCTATGTCGCGTGATACTGTATCGTGCGACACTTCTTCCATTTTTTTCTTTTTGTTTCTTTTATTTATATATATGTAATAGATATACCATGTAATATAATTCCAATATGGTATAATATATATATATTATATATAACATATTTTCATTTAATTTACCTTACTTTGTAGTGAAAATATTTTTATTTTTATTTTTATTTTTATTTTTATTATTCTATATCTTTTTGAAACCACAAATATAGACTTTACATAAATTTCCAACTGATAAACTAAAATTCCACACTATCGCCATACTTACATTTGCTCCTCACCTCCTGTATTTTGGGCTTTCAGCCATTCCGGAGCTTCTCGACTCCCATCCTTCTCAAGCCCTACAACGAATATTCGTACTTCCATTAAAAACTTTTTATTAAATTTATTTCATTGTCTAATTAAGTATAGAAAATTTTACGGTGTTTACATTCTCCCCACCTTTAAAGAATTTGGCCCTCCAAATTCATCTTGGTCCTTCAGAATAGATGAAGGTACTTCTCTCGTATCAAGCTTTCTAATTTCCATGTGATCTCTTCCAAAGCATGGAACTGCCACAGAACTTTGACCAAAGGAATCGTCTTAGACCTCAATGCCTTTATCCTTCCTGGCCAAGATCCGAATCGATTTCTCCAAATAGATCATATCCTCCGTCAATTCCGGTGGTTCATATTTTATCACATTTGTCGAATCTGGACAATACTTGCGTAGCATTGAAACATGGAAGACATTGTGAATACTCGATAATGTCAGTGATAAGGCCAATCCGTGTACCTTATCTTCCACTCGGTTCTAAGATCCTAAAGGCCTAATATAACGAAGACTCAGTTTCCATTTCTTCTCAAATCTCATTATACCCTTGGAAGGAGAAACTTTCAAAAACACCAAATCTCCTACTGAAAATCCCAAGGACCATCATCTTTGGTCAGCATAACTCTTTTACTTGTTCTGAGTTGTTCTCAACCTTTCACAAATTAATTGAATATCTTTAGAAACTTGCTTAACCAAATCACGAGTAAATATCTTTCTTTCACTCACTTCTTCCCATCCGATTGGTGAACAACATTTTCGACCATACTACACTTCATACGGTATCATCTCGACACTTAAGTGTTATCTAATATTATGTACAACTTTGCTAATTGGAAATTTGTCCTTCCAGGAGTCTTTAAAATCCTGGCACATGCTTTTAATTCCATATAGGCATGGGTAATAATCTCATAGGCTTTTGGTGCTCTACCTTAACATGCTGACATATGAGACATTTAATCCCAATTTCAGTTGTTTCTCTTATCATACTTGATTGCCAATGTATTTTCAGGAGATTTGATAAGTCCTTACCATTCTCCATATTGTGGAGTATATCTTTATAAAGGAGCCTCTGATGACATCAGTTCTTTTATTATCGATCATTGGGTACACAATTCTGCTTTTAAATCTCAATACATTATCAGTACCAATACTCAAGCTAGTTGCAGCACCTAGGGGTGTAATCGAGTCGAGCCGAACCGATACAGTGAGGTGCTCGAGCTCGAGCTCGACTCGAAACTCGGTGCTCGATACTCGGCTCGAGCTCGATCGAGCCTTATTTTTTAAGCTCGAGCTCGGCTCGAGATCGAATTCGAGCTACTCGATTAGGCTCGATTATATAAGTTCGATATTTTGCTCGAACTCGATTAGGCTCTATTAGGCTCGAATCATTATATAAATATTATTATATTTTTAAAATATATAAAAACTCGATACTCGATTAGGCTCGCGAGCTACTCGAGTCAGGTATCTAAGTGCTCGAATTCGACTAAAATCGAGCTGAATTTGAGTTTTGCTCGAGTCGAACCCGAGTAGCTTGCGAGCACCACTGTATCGTTTACACCCCTAGCAGCACCCCCTCTGGGTCTGATTAGCTACATCCATAATGTGTTTATCATTACACTGTGCTTATTCGATTCGATCAATTACGTCCAGTAATGTCAATGTTAGGGATGGACCACATTCAAGTCGAGGTCCACTAAATATTTCAATAACTCATGTCACTGATCAATATATATATAAATATATAATGTCATCCTAGTCATTCCTTTTTTCTGCTCAAAGCACTAATCCTAGTCATTCTTTTTTTTCTTGTGTTAGACGACCTTTGTGAATTTAATATTTAAACCTTCATAATCAATAGAATTCCATAATTCTTTACCGCACAAGTAATGGTATCCTGACTTCAAATACGAATATTACAATTGTCAATTCTAGTTTATGGGTTAAGGATCAGGGTACTTCTAGACGCTGTCAAGTCTCTTAGGCGGGGAGGTATTTTGAAATACCTTTATTAGCCATCAGACGTGACCACATAAACTGTTTATAGATATAAAGGTTTAAGGTTTAGTCGCAATAAGAAGTAAGATACCATAATTTATCGTAATTTCACGTTTATCCTTTAGTCACCACTCATTTTTCATTTCACATTGCTCGATCTGAATCATTTCACATACCCAAAAATATTCATACGTTGTGTACATCTCTCATTCCAATTATAATCATGTATCCAAAATTTATCACACTTCTAAACTTGTCTCATTTCGTACATCAGTAATAATGAAATCATTTGCTTACTCAAATTGAGTCTCGTATTTGAAACGTAACCATATACAAATTGCAATTCTTAGATTCAAAACGTATTTCATGTTCCAAAGTCTCTTTATATTCTTACAATTTCTGAATCCTCTTAATGGTTTGGGTCTTTCCCGCTGGTATATAACCTCTATTTTGGGGATTCGAATTGACACCCATTCTTAATACAACGTGACCCAGAAGACTTTGAATCTCCTTAAAAATTAATGCCAGTACACTCTAAAGTGGATCACTCAGTCTGATAACCTCCTTCTCATGCAATCATTGTATTTTCTTCTTCAGCATTTCTAATTCAATCAAAGCCACTGAGTACAATGGTCTGAATAATTAATTCGTTGCTAAATCAATTTCAGAACTTCACCTTTCAATTTGTGGTAACTCTGATAGATCATCCGAGTACATGTCAAAAATCCCTCTATCTATTGGGGTGTCTTTTTACTCCAAACACATCCTATCTTTATCAATCATATAAACAGTGTGACCTTCACTTATACTTTTTGGTTCTGTATTTTATCTTTCCAGTTACAGTGACTTTACTTTATCACTCTCACTGCTTCCTTAGTACATCTCTTTTCTGTCACTCTCTTTACCCTTTCCATTTTCTTAATAACCTCGAAATATACATTTTATATCATCACAGTTGCACCTTGTGCACTGCTTCCCCAAAATAACATCCAATGGGGGTAATTTAGCTTGATTAAGGATCTTAGTACCTCCCACGAGTTTCTTGGTCTTCCTCTGCTTCACATCTCTAATTATCCGGATTATACTTCTTCCAAAACCATAAATTTAATTTCATATTCACCCACAAACTTGTTACTTTATGTCTGATTTAATCATTTCATCCATAATTGCCATTTTATTTCATCCGAAATGTGCCATCACCTAAGGGCCTTCAGAAATATATTCCATGTAATTCTCTGATGTCGGCTCTCGGATTAATTCGGGGGATTTCCCTTCGAGCTCGACTTTCCATTTTGATATTGATGCTACAAATGCTACTTTCTTTATAATAGCGCAATCTTAAAATCCATGTAGGTTTTCAAATTATTTAACACAAAAGTTGCAAAAGCAACTTTCTTGGTAGAATTACTACAAAAATTCCATAGGGTTTCTCTGTTTCCTTTATCCAATCTTCCACCATCATTAGATTTCTTAGCTCCGCTAAAAAGCAAAGGCTTTAACCTCTGAAATTGCCTCTATTAGGTTTACAGTCGTACCCTACGAATCCATATAAATTCTTCCAATTCATTTATTTCAGTTTTCCATCACATTTGGATTTTGTTTTTTGGTATATAATAGTGTATCTCAGTACCTTCTATCCTTTCCACAAGACCTGATGGAGCAAGCTCAACATTAGTTTCAATCTCAGTATCATTTATGAGTCTCATATGGCAACTCTGCATGATTCTCAGGCCTACCTCTGCAGCCTCTAGCCCGTGATCTAATTCCTCGCGTAAACCAAATATTAATTCTTAACTTCATTAGGTATACTTAGTCTACAACCAGAAAGAACAAACATTTAGGATGTAATCTTATTCTTATTATTAACACTGACAGTACTAGACAGCCCTTGCTTTGATACCACCTTTAACTGTAATGACCTATGACCTATAAAAATTCAGGAATTTTTTTTTTTGAAACTTCGGCTTGCAACTTAATCCTTTATTCACTTAAGTTGTATTTCTGTTCAGTGTCAATCCTCTTTCTTACTTTTTATCCGTAATTATATTTAAGTTTAACATTTGAATTTATATGGCCGATAGAAATTTTGGCAGCATAACGACTAATATATAAGCCTACCCACCTGTAATTTCTCACAATATCAACCCTAGCTATCCACAACTACCAAACATGCTTTCCAAGTCATATCATCAAATCATTCTACATATTCCAAACACATCTAGTTACTCCCAAAAATCAATCCTTAAAAATATTTCATTTCATTTATCCTTATACAGATTACATCCCAACACATTTCTTTCAATAGATGTCTGTGCATACAAATGGTCTAGTAAAGAGATAAAAGTGTATACCTCATGCCTGTACAAAAGGTAGTTTGGGAAAACTCGTATTCCCCAGCCTACGTCGTCTACGAAGCAATTATCAACTGTAGTTCACTGCAACCAATCTGAGAGGTGGAGGGGTGAGCTTTTAGGAAAAAAGCCCAGTAAGAAAATACATTTAACGTAGTTCTAATATGTAAAAGCATTCAAGAATCATTCATGAAACAAACTTTGCTTCAGAAACACTGATCATAAGTTTCTTTTAGAAACTAATATTTAGAAGATATGTAAAACTTTCGTTACGTGCATAGTCATCATAGGAAAATATGAAGCATGGGTTCTTTAAATGAAATAGCATGTTTAAACCATTTCATAAAATCTTCATCGTTCGTGGATAATTTCATAAAATCATCGTCATTCATAAACATTTCATAAAACATAATCATTCTTAAACATTTCGTCATAAATCATAATTGTTCGTAAACATTTCGTCATAATCTCATAAAAACATAATCATTCATCAGCATCGTCATCATAATCGTCGTTCATAATCATAATCGTGGAAACTAGGCTATAACTAAGTCATACGATACGTGTCATTCTCTGTAGAGAGTCATCATACCTATGACCATGGTGGGGGGGCTGTAGACTGGATCAGGGTCGTACAACACTTTCATAAAAACATGGGTAGTATCTATCTTTCTTACTTTCTCTAACACCTAGCTAGGGCACGGGCACCAAAGGCACTCTTTGTGCGGAAAACATTCATGCGTGCTGCGTGGGTACAAGATACTACTAAAACATCATCATCGTTAACCACAAGTAGCGAGATATTTACCACACAAGTAGAGTCAAATGCTACAGGAGCCCTACGTACTGGCACTCAAGTGGTGGAGTCGGAACACCACGAGAAGTAGTCATGCTTGAAGCCTATGTCTCAAAAATTCTTTTCCCTTTTCTTAAATACTTTTGAAAATATCAAAAGTTCCTTTCAAAGCATAAATATAGGTTTTCAAACCATCATAAAACTTCCATGCATTTTCATACTTCAGGAAATTCATTTCATAAACATAGATGTACTTAGTCAATATTTCATAAAACGAAATCTTGTTTCGTAAATCATTCCATAAGTATGAAAATAATCATAAATCATTTCAAAATATAATATTGCTTCATAAAAATCTTTTTATCAATGCAATGAGTGTTCATTATCAGAACTAAATTAAATTGCACCCCCTTACCTAGGTATATGTCGATAGCGCTATTATCCCAGTACTTCTGATCAGTCATTCCACTGAGTCCTAATTCAGTCATCTGGAGCTGTAATTAATCACAAATCGCTTATTATTATTTCTTATAAACACGTACGCAGTGTAATTTCACTTCAGATAAAATTTTGGACCCAATTATTTTATTGGGCCTTATAGTATCTTAATTGGCCTACCTCTATCCTAAGCCCGTTTCAACTCCCTTATTCAATCCTTAAAATCCATTTAACTATTTAGGCTCAATTACAATTTATGGGCCGTCCATTAGGTCATTAACGGGTTTAGGCTGATTGTTACACAAGTTGGGCCCATTATAGACGTTTAGCCGACTACATAGCCTACTATCACTGTTGAGTTAATGTATTTTGAAATGACAAAACAAGTTAATACAATAATGTTAAGATGGTATACAAACATGTTTAGAAGATATCAGGACCAGAACTTAGAGTTCTGCTGATGAGAGATCAATCTGAGGTGTGAGAGATCGATCTCCTGGGTTTATACTTTATGAGAGATCGATCTCATGATGGAAGAGATCGATCTGGCAAGCCTTAAAACGGTGTAAAGGGTTTAAGGTAAAGAGAGATCGATCTGCAAGGGTTAAGAGATCGATCTGCTCAAAGTCAGTGAGCTTAAGAGATCGATCTGGTGTATTGAGAGATCGATCCTGCCTCAAACAGAGAGGATAGGAGATCGATCTGGCTATTCGACAGATCGATCTGCCTCTGCCTATTCAAACTAACAAATCGATCTGGTAATGTATGAGATCGATCTCCCTGTGTATTTATGCTTTGTCATTGCAGGATTTAAAACTAGGAGATCGATCTGGCCAAGATAGGAGATCGATCTGTCTGACCACTGGAGGTTCCCAACGGCTATTTTCTTCAAATCTCAACGGGAAAAACTGCATTTAATGCTCCAACTACCCAACCTTCAGTATATAACCAAGCATTGAAGACAAAGCAGAATGAGAGACCATCACTGCACATTCTCAATATTCTGAAGCTTTAATTCTTTTATTCCTTGTGTCTCTATTGCTCATTAATTGAGATTTATTGTACAAGCTTAAGTACTACAAGCTGTGTTAGTCCTACCCACTGAAAAGCCTTATTCTGTATTCATCCTCACCTTAAAAGAAAAGAGGATTGTTCCTCAGTGAGAGTTATTGTAAAAGGGTGAATACATTTTCTGTATTGCTAAGGGTAGAGAGGTTATTCCTTAACCTGTAAAAGGAACTTTGTAAACTCTATTGAAAGAGAGAAAGAAACCACTTGACAAGAAGGTCAAGGAGAGAGGACGTAGGCAAGAGTTGGCCGAACCTCTATAAGTCGCTGTGTTTGTTTCTCTTTCCCTCTCTTTGCATTAAATTGTTATATTGCACTGTTTTATTCATTATCATTTGTGTTTAAATTGAGATTAATTTAAAATCTGCCATAATTGTTAGAAAACCGATTCACCCCCCCTCTCGGTAGAGCCAACAATTGGTATCAGAGCTAGGACTCTTTAATCACGTAGGAACAACTTCCTAAGAGTAGAAACGATCTAATGGCTCTTAACAATGTTGCAACTAGTTTGATAGGAGAGGGGCACTCCACGGTTAGACCTCCCATGTTCAATGGTGAACATTATTCATATTGTAGGACTAGGATGATGCTATTTATTCAAGCAAATGACTATGAAGTATGGAGAATTATAGTTAAGGGACCTCAAATCCCTACAAAGAAAATAGAGGGAAGAGATATTCCCAAAGAAGAAGATGAATGGGATTCTAATGACATTAAATGTGCACAGCTAAATGCTAAAGCTATGCACACATTATTTTGTGCTTTAGGTCCTAATGAATATAATAGAGTCTCCGGGTGTGATAATGCCAAGCAAATATGGGATAAATTGGCAATAACTCATGAGGGTACAACCCAAGTGAAGGAGACAAAAGTAGGTATGCTCACACATGATTATGAGCTCTTTAGGATGAAGGAAGAAGAATCCATTAGTGATATGTTCACTAGGTTTACCGATATAATTAATGGATTAAAATCTTTAGGAAAAATATATTCTAATATTGAAATGGTAAAGAAAATTTTAAATAGCTTACCTAAGTCATGGGAAGCTAAGGTAACAGCAATAGAGGAATCTAAGGATCCACACACATTGTCCTTAGATGAATTAATAGGTTCCTTGCTAACTTATGAGATGAAGCTTAAAAGAAATGAAGAGCCACCCAAGAAAGTGGGTGTTGCTCTAAAATCCACTGCTGAAAAGGAAATTAAAAATGAGAGTGGCAGTGAGGAGGATATTGAGATGGCAATGTTTGCCAAAAGATTTAATAAATTCATGAGGATGAGAGCTGGTAATAGCAATAGGAGAAACAATAGGAGAGAACAAGAGGAAGTAGGTAGAAAAGACTCTATTGTGTGTTATGAATGTAAAAAACCTGGACACATAAAATTTAACTGCCCTCTTCTCAAAAGATCTAATGATAGGTTTCATAAAAAGAAGGCAATGGTCGCAACATGGAGTGACAGTGACTGCTCCGATGATGAATCAAATGAGGACATTGCCAACCTATGCTTCATGGCTATTGATGATGATGAAAAGGTAACTTCTAATATCAATGAATACTCTTTTGATGAACTGCAAGATGCATTTGATGATTTAGCATTAGAGTATGAATCTATGAGCATGAAGTATAAAAAGTTAATATCGAAATTAAAAAGGGAAAATGAGATAATGTTAAAAGATAAATTGGAATGTGAGGAGAAACTAGAGATTGCAAATCTAGAAATTGGTGATCTTAAGGAGAAAAATAGCAATTTACATAACTCCTTTAATAGATTTCACATGGGGCAACAAAAGCTAGATAGCATGTTAGAAACCCAAAGGGCATTTTTTGACAAAAATGGCTTAGGGTATAATGCACAAAGTAGGGAGACCCATCTTAAAAGTTTCATTGCTAGAAAGAGCATGAATAAACCTGCAATTACTTGTTCATATTGTAATAAGAAGGGACATAAGTCACATTATTGCACTATAAAGATGAGGAATCTTAAAGGAAAAATTGTAAAAAGGATATGGATTCCAAAAGAGGTAATTCATTCCAAGGACTGCAATGCATTAGCAAAATGGATCCCAATGGGATCAAGAATTTCATTTACTAACCTCCAAGGACCCAAGAGAATTTGGGTACCTAAGACTTGAGTGTGTTTATTTTTTGTGTTATAGGTGATTGAGCATAGCCACAAAGCTAAAACAAAAGAAGCTTGGTACTTAGATAGTGGATGCTCAAGGCACATGACGGGTGATAAAAGCCATTTCAATTCCTTCAAATCGAAAATTGGTGGAGAAGTCACTTTTGGGGACAACTCCAAAGGCCAAGTGGAAGGGAGTGGCTCAATAGGTAATGATCATTTCTCTTTAGAAAAAGTATTACTTGTTAGGGGTCTAAAGCATAACTTGCTAAGCATTAGTCAACTTTGTGACAAAGGTTACAAAGTAATTTTTGATTGCATGAAATGTAATGTTATAGATCCTAAGTCAAATAAAATTCTTCTTCTAGGTCATAGGCAAGGTAACATATATATAGTCTACCTTAATGAACTCAAAAACGAAAACATATGCTTAATGGTAGATAACAAAAAGGAATCTTGGTTATGGCATAGAAGACTAGGTCATGCTAGCATGCATGTGCTATCCAAATTAGCTAGAAAGGATCTAGTTATAGGCTTACCCAAAATATCCTTTGATCATGAAGAAATATGTGAAGCTTGTGTTAAAGGAAAACACAAGAGAACAACTTTTAAGCCTAAGAATAGTGTATCCACCACTAGGCCTCTTCAATTACTGCATTTAGACTTATTTGGACCAACTAGAACCACTAGCCTAGGTGGGAAACACTATGGTTTTGTAATAGTTGATGATTACACTAGGTACACTTGGGTGTTCTTTTTGAGAGTAAAAAATGAAGCCTTAGAGAAATTCATAACTTACTCAAAGGTGACTCAAAATGAAAAAGGATATACAATAACAAGCATTAGAAGTGATCATGGCAAAGAATTTGAAAATATAGGATTTGATGAGTATTGCAATGATCAAGGAATTAGCCATAATTTTTCAGCCCCTAGGACACCGCAACAAAATGGTGTAGTTGAGAGAAGAAATAGAACTTTGGAAGAGATGGCTAGGACCATGTTATGTGAAAATAACTTGCCAAAGTACTTTTGGGCTGAAGCTATAAACACATCATGTTATATAATTAATAGAGCTATGATAAGACCCATGCTAAAGAAAACTCCTTATGAGCTCTACAAAGGTAAGAAGCCTAATATTAGTTACTTCCATCCTTTTGGCTGCAAATGCTTTGTTCTAAATAATGGAAAAGATAATTTAGGAAAATTTGATGCCAAAAGTGATGAGGGAATATTTCTAGGATATTCATTGAATTCAAAGGCTTATAGAATTTATAACAAAAGAACATTAATGGTTGAAGAATCTATTCATGTTGTATTTGATGAATCAAATAATATATCTAAAGATTCAACCAACAATGATGAAAATGTTGAGATATTTGATGAAGGCTTAGAAGATGACTTTCTAGAAAAGCTTGATTTGAATAAAGAAGATGAAGAAGAAATAGAAGTTTTAGAAAGAGAACCTAGAGCACCAAGAGAGTTAGGATATGTAAAAGATTGTGAAATAGTAGGAGATCCAACTCTTGGAGTTAGAACTAGGTCATCCTTAAGGAATATGTGTCAATATATAGCCTTTGTATCTCAAATAGAGCCTAGGAATGTCAATGAAGCCTTAGAGGATAATAATTGGTTCCTAGCAATGCAAGAAGAGTTAAATCAATTTGAGAGAAGCAAAGTATGGAAACTAGTTCCAAGGCCTAGTGATCACTCTATAATTGGAACTAAATGGATATTCAAGAACAAAATGGATGAAAATAGTGTGATCATAAGGAATAAGGCTAGGCTAGTTGCTCAAGGCTATAGACAAGAGGAAGGCATAGACTATGATGAAACATATGCACCGGTAGCTAGATTAGAGGCAATAAGAATGTTACTTGCCTTTGCATGTTATAAAGATTTCAAGTTATATCAAATGGATGTAAAGAGTGCATTCTTGAATGGTTTCATTAATGAAGAAGTCTATGTAGAGCAACCTCCCGGATTTGAAAATCATGAATTTCCTGAACATGTTTTCAAATTGTCTAAGGCACTTTATGGGTTAAAACAAGCTCCTAGAGCTTGGTATGAAAGGTTGTCAAAGTTCTTAATAGAAAAAAGATTCTCAAGAGGAAAGGTAGACACCACATTATTCATCAAAAATAAAAATAAGGACTTACTAGTTGTACAAGTATATGTAGATGATATAATTTTTGGTTCAACTAATGAGTCTTTATGTCAAGAGTTTGCTAAGATCATGCAAGGAGAATTTGAGATGAGCATGATGGGAGAACTCACATTCTTCTTGGGACTTCAAGTGAAGCAAACAAAGGATGGAACATTCATCAATCAAGCAAAGTACACCAAGGACTTGCTCAAGAGATTTGGGATGGACAATTGCAAACCTCAAACCACTCCAATGGGCACCAACATCAAGCTTGACAAAGATGAAAGTGGTAAGTGTGTAGACACTAAACTCTATAGGTCTATGATTGGTTCTTTGCTTTATTTAACTGCTAGTAGACCAGATATATTGTTTAGTGTGTGCCTTTGTGCTAGATTTCAATCATCCCCTAGGGAATCACATCTATTGGCAACTAAGAGAATCTTTAGATACCTCAAAGATACTCCCTCACTAGGACTTTGGTATCCCAAAGACTCCACTTTTGCCCTTCATGCATTTTCAGATGCTGATTTTGGAGGATGCAAAATAGATAGGAAAAGTACTTCAGGTACTTGCCAATTCTTAGGAAATAGGTTAATTTCTTGGTTCTCCAAGAAGCAAAACAGTGTAGCTCAGTCCACAACTGAAGCTGAGTATATAGCAGCTGGTAGTTGTAGTGCTCAAGTGTTGTGGATTAAACAACAAATGAGAGATTATGGTATTGACATGAAGCAAGTCTCAATTAAATGTGATAATACCAGTGCCATTAATCTGTCTAAGAATCCTATTCAACACTCCAGAACCAAGCACATAGAAATTAGACATCACTTTCTTAGAGACCATGTACAAAAAGGGGATATAATCTTAGAGTATATTGATACTACACATCAAATAGCTGATATATTCACCAAACCCCTTGATAGAGATAGGTTCTGTATCCTTAGAGGTGAATTAGGACTCATGAATATGCCTTAGGACTTTCATGTTGTAAAAATCTTGATTTCAAGTTGATTTTTAAAGAGTTTTTGCAAAAATTTTCTGGCAAAAAGGATGAGAGATCGATCTCCTTGTGATATAGATCGATCTCCATGCTTCTATCAAGCCTAAATCGTCAAGGTTACTCTAAGAAGATCGATCTTCTAACCATAAGATCGATCTCCTTACGTCTCTGTTTAGAGACAGATCGATCTGTCCACACGACAGATCGATCTCATCAAGCTTCCGCATTCTACAGATCGATCTATGCATGTACCAGATCGATCTCCTTAAGCCTCTGTTTGCGACCAGATCGATCAGTCCCTATGACAGATCGATCTCTCTTCGCTTCTGGGAGTACCAGATCGATCTGTCGCCTCGACAGATCGATCTCCTATGCCTTGGAGTATAAATAGCCGCGAAAAATTCCCAAATCTCCCAAAACCTAAAATTCAAATTCTCCAATTCCCTCGCATCCTCTTCTTCAGTTCCTCCTCAGATCGATCCTCGTACGGTCTTCCTTGCGTCTCGGTGTCAAATTCCGGTATAGTAACCTACATTTCTCACTGATTTTCTCAAAATCCTTCTTCGATTTGTGTTTGTTTTGCGTCTAGGGCAAACCTAGGTACTGTTTCATTGCCTTTCTTTTTGTTGAATTGAGTTATCAAATCTTTAAGGTCTAGAATAATGCCTAGGCTTAAGAGAGCAGGAACCAAACCACCTAGACCCAATGTAGAGGCAGGTTCTTCCTCCCAACCCACTCCACCTCCTATCGCTTCCTTCAATCGGTGTTTTAAAACACCAGCAAAAAGAAAGCGGTATGAGGAATACTTTTCAACTATGCCAATCAAGCATTGGCGCACCATTGATTTTTCCTTCCTCAATCACATAGACTTTCCATACCTATCAAAATTTGAGGAATTTGGTTGGGTGAAATTCTTGAGAATCAACACTCCTGTCCCTCCAAATCTTGTTCGCGCATTCTTTTCAAATGCCGAACTCGTTTATGACCCCGATGACACCTGCAAAATCCTTGCCTTCAGAACCTTCGTCATGGGTCAATCAATTCTAATTGATTCTGAAGTTATAGCCAAAGTATTTGATATACGCGATGAAGGCTTAACTAATGAGGATGAGGAAGTCCCCTTTGCGTTTGAACTCCCCGGAGACAAGGCGAGTAACCTTCCAATGCACCTTCGGTTACTCCACCTCATAATCTCCTGGAATCTCCGCCCTTACGGTACCCGTCACTCAACCGTCAGGCGTCTAGATCGGTTTTGGCTCCATCACATTCACACCACCAGCCAAAAACCAAACCTCCCTCACTTTATATACGAGGATTGGCTGAAGATTGTGCGTGGCCAAGCTACCACAATAGTTTTTCCACAACCAGTGGCTTATCTTCTCCGTCGCCTTGGAATCGACTGCAGCGGCGAAACTGGCGAACTTCCATCTCCTAAAAGCGAGCTTAACATTGGGACCCTACATCATATGGGGTACTACAAAGATTTTCGGGGAGAGTGGACGAAAAAGCAAGAACAGCAACCTGCTGAGGCTGAAGATGACCACACTGCTGAACCAGCACACCCACCTGCAGCACCCGCTCCAGAACCGTCGTCCTCCACGGCTGCGCCAACTGCACAAACATCGACTCCTGCTGACTTGGAGCTGCTCGTGAAGATGATAAGCGACCTCAGTCAGAGGATCGATGAAGGACATACCACTCAGCGGCGTATGATCGAGGACTTAACTCAACGAGTGGATAGGATTCAAGACACTCAAAAGGCGATGTTCGATAAATTTCAAGAAACTCAAGAGGCAATGTTCGATGAACTTCAAGTGACGCGCACACACGTTGAGAATCTTTTGGACCGTGATCCTCCATCATCTTAGGCTTTAGGTGTATGGTTTAGTTTCGTTATATCATTCTGCACTGCTCCTTGTACTGAATTTGCTTGAATACAATATAAATTGATTGTTTATGAAAATGTGGCATTTTGTGAGTCAATATTGATTTTGAACTGCCATGGTTTTGACAATGTTGCATTTTGTGAGTTAATGACCATGTGTGATTGATATGACAAAAAGGGGGAGAAGAAACATGTGTTAAATGTTTAAAAGGAAGTTAGGATAATTTAATTGAGGGGGAGTTATAGGATGATTTAATTGAGGGGGAGCTAAGAGCTAGAGCTAACTATGGGGGAGTTAAGATTTAACTAAGGATGAGTTAAATCTTTAACAAAGTCAAAAGTTCACAAAAAGGGGGAATTTTGCAAATTCACTAAACATGTTTATTGGATGAGTTTTGTCATATCAAAAAGGGGGAGATTGTTGAGTTAATGTATTTTGAAATGACAAAACAAGTTAATACAATAATGTTAAGATGGTATACAAACATGTTTAGAAGATATCAGGACCAGAACTTAGAGTTCTGCTGATGAGAGATCGATCTGAGGTGTGAGAGATCGATCTCCTGGGTTTATACTTTATGAGAGATCGATCTCATGATGGAAGAGATCGATCTGGCAAGCCTTAAAACGGTGTAAAGGGTTTAAGGTAAAGAGAGATCGATCTGCAAGGGTTAAGAGATCGATCTGCTCAAAGTCAGTGAGCTTAAGAGATCGATCTGGTGTATTGAGAGATCGATCCTGCCTCAAACAGAGAGGATAGGAGATCGATCTGGCTATTCGACAGATCGATCTGCCTCTGCCTATTCAAACTAACAGATCGATCTGGTAATGTATGAGATCGATCTCCCTGTGTATTTATGCTTTGTCATTGCAGGATTTAAAACTAGGAGATCGATCTGGCCAAGATAGGAGATCGATCTGTCTGACCACTGGAGGTTCCCAACGGCTATTTTCTTCAAATCTCAACGGGAAAAACTGCATTTAATGCTCCAACTACCCAACCTTCAGTATATAACCAAGCATTGAAGACAAAGCAGAATGAGAGACCATCACTGCACATTCTCAATATTCTGAAGCTTTAATTCTTTTATTCCTTGTGTCTCTATTGCTCATTAATTGAGATTTATTGTACAAGCTTAAGTACTACAAGCTGTGTTAGTCCTACCCACTGAAAAGCCTTATTCTGTATTCATCCTCACCTTAAAAGAAAAGAGGATTGTTCCTCAGTGAGAGTTATTGTAAAAGGGTGAATACATTTTCTGTATTGCTAAGGGTAGAGAGGTTATTCCTTAACCTGTAAAAGGAACTTTGTAAACTCTATTGAAAGAGAGAAAGAAACCACTTGACAAGAAGGTCAAGGAGAGAGGACGTAGGCAAGAGTTGGCCGAACCTCTATAAGTCGCTGTGTTTGTTTCTCTTTCCCTCTCTTTGCATTAAATTGTTATATTGCACTGTTTTATTCATTATCATTTGTGTTTAAATTGCGATTAATTTAAAATCTGCCATAATTGTTAGAAAACCGATTCACCCCCCCTCTCGGTAGAGCCAACAATCACTATCATGTCATTTTAAACCTTTTCTAATTTCTTTAGATAGTTCATAATATCGTTTGTGATAGTCAATTTTTCAATTCCGGTTATAACGCAATTTATACAAAATTAATCCAAAAATTATGCGATTAATTTTTAACTCGTATAATTATACAAGTGGTAGCAAGTGAGATTCGCTTACCCAAGATTTCATGATGACACGTAAATCGAGGCTGTATCGATCTCCCGTTCGTCGCCCATTGTCATGCTACACACACATATTTTCAAATCGGGTCAATTTCGTTCAGATATAAATTTAAATAATTTTTTTAAAAATTTAAACAGTCAATTTCGACCGCTTACCAGTCTACCGTCAAACCGAAGCATCTCCGAAATTTTCCTCTTCCTTTTCCCTTTTTTTCCTCTTTTTCTTTTTCTTTTTCATTTCTTTTTCTTCTTTTCTTTTTTTTCTTGACTGAACCGGTTCGAGCCGGTTTAGCTTAACATTCTTCAGCTGAACCGGATCGGTTCAGCTTTAACCGTCAATTTTTAACTCCGACGACTGGTTCTTCGTCGTCTTCCATGTCCAGTTGCTCCGCAGGACCTCACGGCGCTTGTGGTTGGCTGGGGCAAGGTTGGCTTGGTGGGAAAGTGGTCAGTTCGGCCATTTCCTTCTTTAGCAGCGCTGCTGCCTCTTCTCCTCGCCGATCTGCTTCTTCTCCTGCGTCGCCGGTGACTGTTTGACCACCCTCTGACCGGCGATGACACGGGCTTTCCTCCTCCAGCCGCTGCTTCCTCTCCTTTCCTCTCTTTTCTTCTCCTTCCTCTCTTGGTTTTGCCATCTCCCTCTTTTCTGTTTTCTCTCATCGGCCATCGTTTCGTCGGATTCCGGTTGAATCGGCGTCGGTAGCTTCTCCTCTTTCCCCCGATCACCGTCTCCTCTCTCCGATGGTCTCCTTTTCTCTCCTTATGGTTTAGGGAAGGGAATCTCGATTCCCTTCTCTGATCCCCTATGTCGCGCGACATTTCTTCCATTTTTTTTTTGCTTTTTGTTTCTTTTGTTTATATATATGTAATAGATATACTATGTAATATAATTCCAATATGGTATAATATATATATATATATTTATAACATATTCTCATTTAATTTACATTACTTTGTAGTGAAAATATTTTTATTTTTATTTTTATTAGTCTATATCTTTTTGAAACCACAAATATAGACTTTACATAAATTTCCAACTAATAAACTAAAATTCCACACTATCGCCATACTTGCATTTGCTCCTCACCTCTTGTATTTCGGGCTCTCAACTATTTCGGAGCATCTCGACCCCCGTCCTTCTTGAGCCCTACAACGAATATTCGTACTTCCATTAAGAACTTTTTATTAAATTTATTTTATTGTCTAATTAAGTACAGAAAGTTTTACGGTGTTTACATAATAATTGATAATTAACATGGTAAAGAACTATAGAATATATGGACTAGTTATCCAGAAATATCCTTTTATATAATTTACATAATCTCCATTACTAATCCTTTGTGTATTTTGGTGTTCCTAATCATCCACTCTTTTTTTTTTGTTCAATCCCCCGTTTGGTTTGGCAATACATGTATGGGAATCCATACAAAGGATAGCGAAAACTATATTTTGAGCCTGCTTCAAGCTAGATTGACTAATCAACCCATCTTAGGGTAAAGACTTCTTCTTCTTATGTTTTCTTCCACTTAACTCTTGTACATAGGAAATGAGATTCAATTTTTTGTTTAATTTACTATGAATTTATAAGTTGCTTTCTTTCACTCATATACAACTATCTAATTTAGTTTATCAACCTCCACGCTCTTTAGCATGAGATTTTGATTCTCGTGTGTAAGACCCGAATTAAATCGTAAATTTTTATGAGGGATGAAAATGGTCAAAAATTTAACTAAATGGGATTCGGATTGGAAATAAGGATTTAAAATGCGAAGTGAGTGAGTGTTCATGAAAGGAAGTTGGGTTAAATTAATCCCGAACACGTGTAAGGGCAAAGCGATCAATAGACCGAAAGTCGGAATAAATTCGATAAGAAAATTTTAATTAAAAATAAGGATTTAGAATATCTTGATCAATAATGAGGAAATTATATAATTTTGAGTCCGATTGATCAAGATCCGAAATTTTTAGAAATACCAAAAAATTACCCGGAGCAATACCTCGAAAATACGAAGGAATAATATCAAAAATTAGAGAAAAATGCATTTAATAAATTAAATTAAATTAATTAAATTAAATTAGAATAAAATAATATAAGTTGTAGATATTTTGGATTATTGTAGATTATTTTAATGAATAGTGTAATAATTAAATAAATTATAATAATAATAAAAAAAGGGGGGAATCTGAAAAAAAAAAAAAGGAGAGAAAAGGATCGGTATAAACCCGAAAACAGAGAACCCAAAAGAGACGAGAAACCGAAACCACCGAGGGAGCACCGGGGATCCTTGACAGCCGACGAAGCCACGAGGAGGAAGAGGAGAGGCCGGCGATCACGTGGACACCGGAATCGTGACGTCAGGTGACCGGAGGAAGCCGATCGGAGCGAAGGAAGATCGAGGGAGAAACGGCTTGATTCCCGATGATCTACGGTGGCTGGGCATCAACGGAGGCCACCGACGAGTTCAGGAGGAGGAACCGGTCATTTTGAGACCAGTAGCAGCTGACGAAACGGCCGAAATCACCGACGACGACTAAGAACCGAAATGGGTTCCGACGACCAAGAGAGAGGAAGCCGGACCGGCGACCTTCCGACGGCCTTGGACGAAGACTAGGTCAGATTCGAGCTGCGGACGACCCAACGGAGCCATTGGCGGTGGAAGCCGGTGGAGAACCGGCCAGTAAGGCAGTAAATCAGAGTGAACTGGGGTGAACCGGCGGTCCAAACCGGTCTGAACCGGACTGAACCGGTTCAGCCAAGAAAGAAGGGAAAAAATGAGAAAAAGAGAAAAAGAAAAAGAGAAAAAATTGAGAAAAAATCCCCGCGATGTAATCGAGCTACGGGTAAGTCAGTAGCGGTCGAAATTGACCGATTTGAATTTTAAAATATTTTATTTAATTATTATTTGACTGAAAATTTACCCAAAAATTTATGAAATTGTGTAGCTTGACAATCGACGTCAAACGAGAGCTCGAGACAGCCTTGATTTGCGTGCTAGCATGAAATCTCGGGTAACCTTTATTTATGACAATTTACATCGTTATGCGTGATATGAATTTAAATTTCGCATAAATTGAATTAAATTTTAGAAATTTAGATAAATTGTCGTAAATAATAAATTTAGCTATTCGAGAGTTAGAATGAGGCCCAAGGAATTATTAGTGGGTCCAATGAGCCCAATAAGCCTCGATAATGTGAAAATTAAGTGGAGAACGGGCTTAAGGCCGATTAAGGCCCATTAAGGTGCAATCGGGCCCAATAGGGATAAATGGGCTCAATGATTTAAATTAAGCCCAGAAAATAGGAAATACAATTAAATTGTATGATATCTGACCTGAGGAATAATTATACGCAGTTCCGGACATTGGATTGGGAGCAAATCGGACTGCGCGACGTGACATCAGAGGAAAGGTCAGACTCGACAGGAAAATAAGGTAAGGGAATTCTGCGGACTACTAGTGGTAACTTTACAAAATTTTAAGTTCATTAGCAGTCCTTTAAAAATTATCTGAAGGGTCTAAAGGTCAAATAATAATTGTAGTGCCTCGAAGGGGTAAATTACCAAAATACCCTTGCTAAGGGTAAAATTTACAAATTTAGGAAAAATTGGGAGGAGCAAGAACAAGAGGTTTCTGCTCGTTCTGGAGACATTTTAATGCATGCATGAGTATGCTGGCTAACCTTGGAAGAAAATGCACAGCATTGCATACTTTTAACGATATAATTGTTTTGAAAACTGTTTTGAGGAAACAGAGCCGCCTACGTGTTTTTATTGACATGTGACGTGCTAGAGCTCAGCTCACACGATGTTTTTGATTTGTGTGATGCACGCATTAGTGCTGGAGCGAGAGCTCGCACTAGAGTTTTACATGCATTGGTGCTGAAGTTCAACTCGCACCAGATTTTATATATATATATATGATTTTCGTGACAGGGTACTAGAGTCTAACTCGCACCATATTTTTATATTATTTTTGAGACAGGGTGTTTGAGCTTTGCTCGCACCAGATTTTTAAATGGTTTGCATATAGAGTGCTGAGCTTAGCTCGCACTAGTTTTACTTGATTTGATGAGAGTGCTGAGCATCGCTCGCACTGATTTTATGAGAACATGCGATGAGCCGTGCTTGGAGCATTGGGTAGACTGTGTGTCACCGATTAATTAGGCTCGTACGTGCGTTTTGAGACATGGCATGAGTATTGAGATATGATATAAGAAATAAAACCTCTCTGTGGGAAGCAGGCCATTTGGGCTGGAGTACCTAGAGCGATATGGGTCCATGGAGTACGATGTACCGTGCAAGTAGCATGGAGTATGATGTACCGTGTGGTATCTTCGGATGCGACATCTTCGGATGCATGGGATCAGATAAGACTGACGAGATGGATTGACCCACCTCCCGGGCGGTTCCCGATCATGGTGAGAACCTGCACACTAGGATCCGTGTAGCAGAGGAACTCCCGAGGACACATGGCCATAGTCCTGGTTATTACCGATATACAGATGTTGCCTAGTCTCGCATGTTGACGATTTTGTTGAGATCAAAATCGGGTTTTAAACTATATTTGCATGATGTTATTTTCATGTTTTTTAAACCCATGTGTGATGTAAACGGATTTTTATGGTTTTATGTGAGTCAGGACCACCCGAGGGATGGGTTGAGTCCTGGCCTTGTTGTGAAGTTTTAAACGAGAAAGAAATGATTTGAAATAATTGCATGTTGAATTTTGCCATGCGAATGGATTTACATAACATCATAACTCATATCATCTGTTTTAAAATGTGTGGAGAAAAGGGTGGTTTATGCATGGCACCACGTTCATGTAGGTAGTATGGTTACCTACTTATTCGTAGGATTGCCTTACTGAGCTTGATGTGCTCACCCCTTTCATTTTCTCCCACAGATAATCTCCAGTAGACATTAAGGCGACCGAGTACTGCATTCCGGATATCCGCTACTGCCCATCATTTAAGGTATATACACTTGTACATATTGTATCTAAATAAGCATAGCACAGTAACATGTTTGTAAGTAACTTTAGGGGATGTATAAATATTGTAAACACTTATAAATGACTGAGAAAGAATTAAGTTATATGGTAAATGAATGGTGGGACTGGCATTGACGCACAGCCCCATTTGTTAGTGGAGTGTGGTCACGATCAGAGGACATGTAAGCATGAAAGAAAATAACAAAACGCGAAAAATTAACTCTGATTTTTGGGTAGTTTGGGTCGTGACATATAAAGGTGGTATCAGAGCAATAATTGGTCTGATGTGTGTCAGTGTCAGTAATTAAGAAATTACATCCCCGTATTACTATGCTTGATTAGATACAATAGTGTATATCGAGATGGGTTTTGACTAAGAAATGGTTGAGAATGCAGGAATGCCTAATATGAGTCGCGTTAGATGAGATAGTGCACGAGGCAGAGGTCGTAGAGGTAGACCTGAGTTTGCTAGTCGTGCTGAGTTGACCTGTGAGAATCAAGATGAAATTGAAATGAAGGCTAATGTGAGCATGCCCCACTGAGTCCGACAGAGAGATCGGACAGTATTGAGACACGCTTCGCGAGGTTGGAACGGAGTGTGGAGATTATTTTGAGAAGCTAATTGCTCAGAGTATGCAAGGGATTTGAGGGCGAGACAGAGCATTGGTGGAAACCCGCTCGACCTATCTTAAGTGTTAAACATCCAAAGCTAAGATGAGAAATGTTTATGGATGTATTCCGGTGATAGAATATCCCGGACACTGTTTAAAGGGAATGATAGATAAAATCCTTACTCTGACCCAGAGAAATTGATTTATTTATGAGTATGATTTATGAATATGAAACTCGATTATATTCTTGGGCAGATATTACCTCGACACTATGAACAAGTGACAGTCGAGATGTCTAAAAGTTCATGAAATGGCTCAACTTTTCAATTAGAGTCCGATTGGCCCGTGAGATATTACTTATACCGAGGCAGTGCGTAGATTTACAGTTGGGTAAATAAGAACATGAATTGCACGCCTCTGAGATTGGAAAATGTAGTGAGGGTTGAAATAGAGACAGAAAAGAGAATCGAGAAATGACAAAGATGTTAAAATGGGAAAATGGTAATTGGTAAAAGATTTAATTTGACGAGTCATGGAGTAAGATAATTGGTAAGGCCCCAGTGCATCCAATTTTGGCACTCTTGAGGGGCATTGTGATTGGAGGACCCTGACCTGCTACGAAACAGAGTAGCAGTGTGATCACTGTAGAATGTGTGGTGGATACCACGGAAGGAGGGTCTATACCTACACTATATTGATGAAAATGGCCGTTAAGTATGGTAAGACGGACCATTGATATTGATTGCACAGAGTTGGGCGAGATCGCCCCACAGAAAAGTAAAGAGACAGAGAAAAACTTCGTTGGTATAGCTGCAACGAAAAGGGAGGCCATAGCCGAAAAGAAAAAAGGAAAGTAGGCTGTTGGACGAAGGCGAGAGGATGTCTTGGACCAGGACACTATTGATGTTTCATGGATGTGGTGTAAGATACCACACTTGTTATGAATAATGAAGTACATATGTTCATTGATCCTAGTGCCACACATTTATTCATACCGCTTTCATTCGTATATAAGTGAGTAAAAGGCATGAATGCCTACATCATTGGGCACAATACTGATAAATGAGTACCCCAATAGAGGAGGATTAATTAACGGAATATGGATATAGAGATTTTAAGTTGAAAACAGGGGTGAAAACATCACTGAAAAGTATACTGTAAGTGTTGACAAGTCATAAAAAAGGGTGCAACAGTTGAAATTAAAGGAGTAAAGGATTGTACTCACAGAATGAATAATGAAAGAGATTTGTCATGAGGGATATACGAAAGGAGATAATCTTTAAGATAAGATGATCCTAAATACAAGATGTATTGGAGTAAGAGACATATTCTAGGTAAGGAATACCCTTAATATGCGAAGTAATTGGGATTAAGTGATAAGTAGGGAATATAAATTATAACCAAGGATAAATATGGATATAACTATAACCAGTCTATGTGGTTAAGTCTGAAGGTTAATAAAGGTATTTCAAAATACCTCCCCGCTGAAGACTTGACCGCGTCTAAAAGTATATATATAACCTATAATGTGAAATCGATCGTCGTAATAAATACCTTTAGCATTAGGATACCTTTACTAAGACGATAAGAATATTAAAATTCGAAAAATCATAAAGGTTAACATAGTAAAATTTAATAAGAGCCGTTAAGATAAGAAAAGAAAATGACGTGGGTTAGTACCTTGAACGGGAGCAATTTTGAAGTGATACTACGCGTTTATGCGTACATAGGTCAAGGATATGGGCGATTGAAATATGTAGTGGAGCTCAACTACAATGAGTTGTTTAAACTTTACCTGGACCGATTTGTCATCATCAACAATTGGAAATTACTTTTACAGATAGTTGCTGCGAGTTCTAAAAAGGGTATACCTTGTTGGCACGTTTAACTATGAAAGCGTGGTATTTGAATGAGATGATAGACGTGACAGGAGTTTTGGTGTAATAAAGTGTGGACTGACCACCGTGATTAATTTCATCATACCCAACAGCTCAAGAGGTTCTCAGTGAGTATGGATACCTCATAATAATGAAGGAGCTGTGTATTGATGTATAATGGGAAGATAGTCAATTATGGAGTCAGACAACTCCTTGATCATGAAATAAACTATCTGACTCATGATTTTAAGTTGGCAACGGTAGTATTTGTACCGAAGATATGGTACTATTATGTACAGGGTGAGAAATTTTGGATATGCACTGATCATAAAGCCCCGAGTTTCTGTTTTCACAGAAAGAGGCGAATATGAGAATACATAGTGGGTAAGAGCTTCTGAGAGATTTTGATTGTGAAAATTGTACCACCCAGGAAAAGCTAATGTAATGGCTGATGCCTCGACTAGAAAGAGCCTCAGGATGGTACCCCATATGATGGTCGGGAGCGTGAGCTGTTAGAGCAGTTGTGGACCTCAGTAGTGATGTGATCCCTTCTGATGATGACAGTGATTGTGTGACAGCTAGCCTGAGATTAGAACCGGATGAGAGTGCCCGGATTTGACAGGCTTAGCGTGATAATCGGCATGATGTCGATAGTTTGGATCAGATTCAGAAGGGTACAGTGACAGAGTTCACAGTGTGTTAATGTTTTACAGAGAGGTTCAAAGACAGTATATGTAAGACCCTGTTTTACGGTAAGAGCAAAAGGGAATTAATAGAAATTTTTGAGTGCATTTAAAAATGCAAAAGGATTGAAATGGCATTCCCGAACACGTGTAAGGGTAAAATGGTCAAAAGACCAAAATTCGATATTAATCGGGACAAGAAATTTAATTAAAAATATGAGAATAAGAAATCTTGATCAATAACGAAGAAATAATTAAATTTCGGATTAAATTGATCAAGATATGAATTTATTGGAATAAATCGAAATTTTTGTATTGAAAAATAATCTCGAAAATAATCGAAAAATATACCGAAAAAGTAAAATCGGACTGATAAATTCATTTATAGATTAAATGAATTAAATAATAGTTTTTGAAGATATTTTTGGCAATTTTAATATATTTTAAATGAATAAAATAATAATAAAAAAATAATAAAACAATTGAAAAAAAAACGGAAACAGAATTGAAAACGCGAAACAGAGGAAAACGAAGAGGAAAAACACGAAGGAAGGCCCGAGGAAGAGAAATTCGCTGAACGGCCACCACCGGCGACCCCAAGGCCAGGCACGCGACAGGAAAATGAAGCCCGACACCGTGCGACCTCCCTGCCACCGGGACGCGCCCCACCGACGTCGAAAAATGCCAGAAACGGGGAGGAGAAGCCTCGGGAGAGAACCTCGATTCGCCAGCGATGGCTGCGATTCGACCCCAGCCGAGGCCTGATTTAGGGAGCCCATGCAATGGCGCACCGAACGGCGGTGGAATCACGCAGGGAACCGGCCGGACGGCGTCGGCACGACCAAATGTTACCTGAACCGGCCGAACCAGACTGAACCGATCGAACCGGATCGAGTTGAACCGACGGTCTGAACCGGGTTGAATCGGACCGGACCGGTTCAGCCAAAAAGAGAGAAAAAGAAAGGAAGAAAAAGGGAAAAAGAAAAAGAGAAAAAATTGAAAAAAAATTCCAGTGATGCAATCGAGCTTCGGGTAAGTTGGTAAGCGGTCAAATTGACCGATTTAATTTTTGAAATATTTAATTTGATAAATAATCGACTGAAAAGTTTACCCGAAAATATATTTAATTGTGTAGCTCGACAATTGCCATCCACCGAGAGCTCGAGACAGCCTCGATTTGTGTACGATCATGGAATAACGGGTAAGTAACCCTTATTTACGACAATTTTATATCGTTATGCGTAATTGATATTTAACGCATAAATTACAGATTTAATTTCCGCAAAAATGAATTAAATTCTGGAAAATTGGATAAATTGTCGTAAATATTAAATTGAGATATCCGAAAATTTAGAACGAGGCTAAATAAATTATTGATGGGCCCAATGAGCCCAATAGGCCTCGATAAAGCGTGGTAAATGGGCTTAAGGCCGATTAAGGCCCATTATGGTGCAATCGGGCCCAATATGAGAAAAAGGAGCCCAATGATTTAAATTAAGCCCAGAAAATAAGAAATACAATTAAATTGTATTGTAATTGACCTGATGAATGTGTATCCACAGTTCCGAAGATTTGATTGGGAGCAAATCGGACTGCATGACGAGACATCGGTGTAAAGGTCAGACTGTACAGATAAATGAGGTAAGGGAATTGTGTGAGTAGCTAGAGGTAGCTACGCATATTTTAATAGATTTTGTATACACTGATTATGTATGTATACGCGATTATTGTATAATGATCCTAAAAGTGGTTTAAATGATTTTTAAGGATCGAAATAGGTGAAATGTCTATTTTACCCCTATTGAGGGAAGTTCACCTAAGGATGGTGAAAGCATGACATGCATGAAATGCATGATTTAAGGAATTTTATGATTAAAGAATTTTATTGGTTTTAATTAAAGCAAAGCAATAGATTGGCCAGTAATTGCATGAATTTCACAGGATAACACTACGTAAGTGTTATTAATATTTAAATGGAAATTTCTTTGGAAAACGGCCAACTATCAAGTTTATATGGAAACAGATAGTGCCAACACGTAGTTCGCACTATATCCGCGTTTGTGAGTGTGCATAAATGTGCTTGAGCGTTTGCTCGCACCGACTTGTGACATCATATGCATGAAATGTGCTAGAGCATGGTGCTCGCACTGATTTTTATTATTGTGAAATGAGAGCTGCTGGAGCCTAGCTCGCACTCTGTTTTGACATGTTTTGATTTGTTTTGACGTGGTATGCATAAAATGGTGCTGGAGCGATTGCTCGCACTAGTTTTACCGATTTGACATGCATGAGAGATGCTGGAGCTTAGCTCACATCCTGTTTTGATTTAATTATGCATGAAGCCGTGCTGGAGTGTAACTCGCACGAGATTTGATTTAATTATGCATAAAGTCGTACTGGAGTATAACTCGCACGAGATTTGATTTACTTAAGCATTCATTTGTGCTGGAGCGTTGCTCTCACAAAGTGTTACATGGTTTTCATAATTCATTTGAATGTCGTACTGGAGTTTTTCTTGTACGAGGTTTTACTGAGTTTTATATACATATCCGTACTAGAGCATTGCTCGTATGTGGATTTTACTTGAATTTATAATCAGTTTAAGTCGTACTAGAGCACTGCTCGTACGCAGATTTTACTGATTTTTATGAAACCGTGCTAGAGCTTCGCTCGCACGAGGTTTTCTGATATCATGAATATGCATGGAGCCGTGCTTGAGCTTCGCTCGCACAGGAATTTATATTACATGCATATAGCCGTGTTGGAGCCTCCTGTAGACTGTGTGTCACAGTGAGATGATATGCTCACACGTGTATTCTGAGACAGAGATGATATGGGTGGATAAGACCTATTACGGGCACCCCTTATTGAGCTTGGGTCCACGGAGTACGTTGTACCGTGTATGTCACGCGGAGTACGCTGTACCGTGGGGATTGTTGGAGTGGAGTGGTATTAGACACGAGGCAGCAAGCTTTGCCCTCGCAATCCTGGTGTTATGCTGTTCTGGCGGGTAGGACGACCCACCTCCCGTTTCAGGTGTGATACCCCGCACACTAGGTACCGTGTTGCTAGGGATCACTAGGATATGGCCATAGTCCTCGATGTTACTAATAATTACCTGATTGTCTCACATGATATAACTTGTGGTCTGTTAGACTAGGGTAGACCCGAAGGAGGGGTCAGGCCCCCGATTTGACGAATTTATGATTTCATATGATTTTATGATATGTGACCCTGAAAGAAGGGGGCTTTATAACCGAAGTTTTATAATGAAATTTTAACGAATTGTTTTATGAGTTGATTAACCCGGAAGGGTTAGTTTTTACTGCAGTTTTAATGTAATGATTTAAATGCAGTAGCATGTGAAGTTTTCCATGCTTTCAATTGAAATCCATGATTTTTCATACATGACATGAAAGACTGCATAATCTTGATTAAATTCATGCTTAATATGATTTAATGATGTCACATGAAATGCTTTGAATGCATGAATTACATGATTTGTATATGCACAAATAGTTTTGGATGAACTATGGCATTGAATATGCATGACTTTGTGCTTGATGATTTTAATGAAAAGAAATGGATTTAAGGGCATGGCATTATGAGCATGTAGATAGTGGAGCTATCTACTTACTTGCATAATTGCCTTACTGAGCGTGTGGTTTTCTCACCCCCCTTATTTTTCCATCTTTTCAAAGCACTTGAAATAGTTATTGAGCGGTTAAGGACTTGCATGCTTGGTATCCGCTGCTGCCCATCGAGAGACAGGTATACACATTGGTATGATTTTGTATCTAAATATGTAATGCACAGTACTGTAAACGGACATTGATGTCTGGGATGTAGAGTTATAAATACCAAAGGGTATGTATTTAATTAAAGTCAAAGGATAGTAAACTCTGATGTATAAACTTGATTATGGAAATGGAATTGGTAATAGTGTGAGGTGACTAACACCGAATCATAGCCCAACTGTTTGTAGGATGGTCACGATGAGCGAAAGGTGAGAATTAAATAATAAATGAAAAAGTGAAAAATTTACTCTAATTTTTAGGTAATTTGGGTCGTGACAATTAATGGTATCAAAGCTTAAGTTGGCCTAATATGAGTCGGTGTTAGTGGTTAAGGAAGTTTACATCCCCATGTACTGTGCATTGTTTAGATACAATTGTGTATATCGAGATGGAAGTACAGTTAAGAATTTGATTTTTAAACGCAAGAATAAACTTATTAACTGATAGCCGCTATGGTTGAGAGGCGAGTACATGAGCTCAAGGCCGTTGAGGTAGGTCCGAGAGTTGTACTGAGTCGCCACATGAGACTCGAGATGAGATTGACATGGAGGCTGATATTGAGCATGCCCCACAGAGTCCGACAGAGAGATCGGACAAAGTCTGACAGAGAGATCAGACAGTATTGAGACACGCTTCGCGAGGTTAGAGCGGAGTGTGGAGAATATATTGAGATCTAATTGCTCAAAGTATGTATGAGATTTGTGGGCGAGTCGGAACATTGGTGGAGTTCGCTCGACCCATTTGAAGAATTAGACATCTAGAATGGACATGAGAAAATAATTCTAGATGTTTTTCGGTGACAGAATATCCCGGATATTATTTAAAGAAATTTACTGATGATGTTCTTTACTCTGACCCAAAGGAACTAGTTGATTAACGAGTATGAAACTCAGTTTATATTCCTGGGCAGATATGACTCAAACATGATGAACAGTGAGAGTCGAGATGTCTGAAAGTTCATGGAAGGACTCAGATTGTCAATTAGAGTCCGATTAGCCCATTAGATATCACTACCTATACCGAGGCAGTGCGCAGACTACAGTGTGTGAATAAGATTATGAGTTGCACGCCTCTGAGATTGGGAAAGGTAGTGAGGGCCGAAATAGAGACAAAAGAGAATAGAGGATGACAAAGTTGTCAGAATGGGAAAAGGTAATTTGGTAAAAGATTAGAGCTGATGAGTCACGGGGTAAGTTGATTGATAAACCCCAGTATATCTAATTTCAATATTTTAGGGGTATTGTGATTTGAGGACCCCGACCTGCTACGTAACAGTATAACAGAGTAGCAGTGTGAACAGTGTAGGATATGTGGTAGTTACCACGGAAATAAGATGTTGGACGAGGGCGAATGTATGCCTTGGACCAGGACACTGTTGATGTTTCATAGGATGTGGTGGAAGATACCACACTGGTTGTAAATAATGAAATAATTATTTTAATTAATCCTGGTGCCACGCATTTATTCATACCGCATTCAGTTACTTATAAGCTAAAAAAAAATGTGAAGCCTGTACCCATAGACAAGAGGATGATAGTTAGCTGATTTTCACTAACTGAATATGGGTATAAAGATTATAAGTTTGACAAATAATGAAAGAGTTTGTTATAAGTGATATATTAAAGGAGATATATTGGAATAAGAGACGTATGCAAGGTAAGGATATCATTGATATGCAAAGTAAGGATTAAGCAATATGTAGTGTATATGGATTGAGACCAAGATAAGGGGTAGATATATCTACACCCAGTCGATGTGGTCAAATATAAGGGTTAATAAAGGTATTTTAAAATATTCCCTGCCTGAAGACTTGACAGCGTCGATAAGCGCACACATAAGCTATAAATTGAAAAAAATCGACAGTCATGAAATATATACATTTTAAATTTGGGTACCTTTATTGGTACGATAAAAAGATATAGAAATTCATTAATCATGAAGGTTTAAAAATTAAAATTTTATAAAAGCCGTTAATATAAGAAAAAGGATATGACGTGAGTTAGTATCCCGAACAGAAGCGATTTCGAAACGATATTGTACGTTTATGCGTACATAGGTCAAGGATAAGAGTGGTTGAAATATTGAGTGGAACTCTACTACGAAAAGGTATTTAAACCTTATTTGGACCGATTGGTTGTCATCTTGAGCGATGATATGTTGATGTTTTCAAAGTCCAGGGAAGAGCATGAGTAGCAATTAGAAACTGTTTTACAGACGAGTTGTTGAGAGTTTCTCAAAATGAGCTGCTCAGTTGACACACCCCGTTTGGAAAAAGATTTCATACGAGTGGTATGATAAGTATGAAAGTGACTTTCGTGAGTTTTGGTATAAGGAAGTAATAAACTGACCACCGTAAGTATTCTCACCATGACTAACAGCTCAAGAGGTTTCAGTGTGTGTATGGATACCTAAATAAGGATTGGGCTGTGTATTGATGTAAAATAGGAAGATAGTCGTTTATGGATCCAGTTAATTCAAGGACCATGAGGGAAACTATCTGACCCATGATTTAGAGTTGGCAGCCGTAGTGTTTACACTAAAGGTATGGCGCTACCACTTATATGGTGAGACATTTCAGATATGCACTGATCGTAAAAGCCCCGAGTATCTGTTTTCACAGAAAGAGTCGGATATGAGATAACCAAGAGGGTAAGAGCTTCTAAAGATTATGATTGTGAACATTGTACCACCCAGGAAAAGGCTAATGTAATGGCTGATGCCTTGAACAGAAAGAGCCTTGGGATGGTATCACATATGATGGTCAGGGAGCGTGAGCTGCTAGAGCAGTTGTGAACCTCAGTAGTGAAGTGATCCCTTTTGATGATGACGGTGATTTTGTGACAGCTAGCCTGAGGTTAGAACCGGATTTGTGTAACCGGATTTGCCAGGCTTAGCGTGATAATCGGCATAGTGTCGATAGTGTGGGTCAGATTCAGAAGGGTATAGTGACAGAGTTCACAGTAAGTGATGATGACTTACAGAGGTTCAGAGATAGTATAAGTGCTCCCCAGGACCACAGTTGATGATATAGTATTATAGTCAGAAGCTCACTCTTCGGGATATACAGTGCATCCGAGAAATAATAAATATATCAGAATCTCTGAAAAGGGTATTGGTGGTCAGGTATGAAAAGTGATATTATAGAGTTATGGAGAAGTGTCTCGTATGTCAGCAGATTAAGGCAGAGTAAAAGAAGTTGCAGGATTATTGCAGCCTCTACCTATATTAACATGAAAATGGGAACAAGTTACCATGAATATTGTGATGGGTTATAGAGGACCCGAATGAATCACGAGGCTATCTGGGTGATAGTCGATAGATTGATTTAGTTACCCACCTTCTGGTTATGAAAATCCCCAGATACTCCGAGTGTGTAGGCGGATTTTTATGTATGGAAAATTGTGAAACATTATGTAGCGTTCCAGGGTGCATGATACCAGATAGGGATTCCCGCTTCACTTCCCACTTCTGGGAATATGTTTTTCAGGAAGCTATGGAAACCCGATTGAGTGTTAGCACAGCTTCCACCCTCAGACAGATAGTCAGTCAGAGAGGACTGTACAAGTTCTGGAGGATGTGATGAGAGCGTGTGCCATTGATTTTATGAGCTCCTGGGATGATCAGTTGCTACTAATCAAATTCGCCAATGATGACAGTTGTCAGTTGAGTATCGGGATAACATTTTATATGAGGCAGCGTATGGCCGTACGGAGTTGTTCCCTGACTTTGATAAGAAGAAGTGGGTGACAGATAGAAAATTGTTCCCGAATTGGTAAGACAAACCTCTGAGGATGTTCAGTTGGTTTATGAGAGATTAAGAACACCTCAGAGCAGATAGAAAGCTATGCTGACAAGAGACAGAAACCATTGAAAATTCACCGAGGGTGAATCATTATTGTTGACAGTTACTTGTCCTAAGAGCATAAGGACATGACGAGATTCAGATAGAGATATTGGACAAGTGGGAAATAAGACCTGTAGGTTGGCATTACCACTTACATTAGACAGGCATCCACAATGTGTCCCATCTTAAGATGCTTCGAAAATAATATCCGGACCCGATATATGTGATTGGATATGAGCTCCAACAGTTTAGCTCAATGAAAGTATAACATATGATTGGAAATCGATTGGGGTATTAGACGGAAGGAGAAAGTGTTGAGGGTTAAGATGATCTCCCTAGTTAAGTATGTTGGTAGTATTACACTCCGGAGAAAGTCACTTGAGGATGACAGTATATGATACGATAGATGTACCCGGAGTTATTTATGGACTCATTTACTTGGTTCTAATTTGGAGGACCAAATTTCTTAAGTGGGGGAGATTGTAAGACCCGGTTTTACGGTAAGAGCAAAAGGGAATTAATAGAAATTTTTGAGTGCATTTAAAAATGCAAAAGGATTGAAATGACATTTCCGAACACGTATAAGGGTAAAATAGTCAAAAGACCAAAATTCGATATTAATCGGGACAAGAAATTTAATTAAAAATATGAGAATGAGAAATCTTGATCAATAACGAAGAAATAATTAAATTTCGAATTAAATTGATCAAGATATGAATTTATTGGAATAAATCGAAATTTTCGTATTGAAAAATAATCCCGAAAATAATCGAAAAATATACCAAAAAGGTAAAATCAGACTGATAAATTCATTTATAGATTAAATGAATTAAATAATAATTTTTGAAGATATTTTTGGTAATTTTAATATATTTTAAATGAATAAAATAATAATAAAAATAAAATAATAAAACAATTGAAAAAAAAAGGAAACAGAATTGAAAACGCGAAACAGAGGAAAACGAAGAGGAAAAACGCGAAGGAAGGCCCGAGGAAGAGAAATTCGCCGGACGGCCACCACCGGCGACCCCAAGTCCAGGCACGCGACCGAAAAATGAAGCCCGGCACCGTGCGACCTCCCTGCCACCGGGACGCGCCCCACCGGCATCAGAAAACGCCAAAAACGGGGAGGAGAAGCCGCGGGAGAGAACCTCGATTCGTCGACGATGGCTGCGATTCGACCCCAGCCGAGGCCCGATTTAGGGAGCCCATGCAATGGCGCACCGAACGGCGGTGGAATCACGTCGGGAACCGACCAGACGACGTCGGGAACCGATCGGACAGCGCCGGCATGACCAAATGTTGCCTGAACCGGTCGAACCGGACTGAACCGATCGAACCGGACTGAGCTGAACCGACGGTCAGAACCGGGTTGAATCGAACTGGACCGGTTCAGCCAAAAAGAGAGAAAAAAAGGAAGAAAAAGGGAAAAAGAAAAAGAGAAAAAATTGGAAAAAATTCCAGTGATGCAATCGAGCTTCGAGTAAGTCGGTAAGCGGTCAAATTGATCGATTTAATTTTTGAAATATTTAATTTGATAAATAATCGACTGAAAAGTTTACCCGAAAATATATTTAATTGTGTAGCTCGACAATTGGCATCCACCGAGAGCTCGAGACAGCCTTGATTTGTGTACGATCATGGAATAACGGGTAAGTAACCCTTATTTACAACAATTTTATATCGTTATGCGTAATTGATATTTAACGCATAAATTACAGATTTAATTTTCGCATAAATGAATTAAATTCTGGAAAATTGGATAAATTGTCGTAAATATTAAATTGAGATATCCGAAAATTTAGAACGAGGCTAAATAAATTATTGATGGGCCCAATGAGCCCAATAGGCCTCGATAAAGTGTGGTAAATGGGCTTAAGGCCGATTAAGGCCCATTATGGTGCAATCGGGCCCAATATGAGAAAAATGAGCCCAATGATTTAAATTAAGCCCAGAAAATAAGAAATACAATTAAATTGTATTGTAATTGACCTGATGAATGTGTATCCACAGTTCCGGAGATTTGATTGGGAGCAAATCGGACTGCGTGACGAGACATCGGTGTAAAGGTCAGACTGTACAGATAAATGAGGTAAGGGAATTGTGTGAGTAGCTAGAGGTAGCTACACATATTTTAATAGATTTTGTATACACTGATTATGTATGCATACGCGATTATTGTATAATGATCCTAAAAGTGGTTTAAATGATTTTTAAGGATCGAAATAGGTGAAATGTCTATTTTACCCCTATTGAGGGAAGTTCACCTAAGGATGGTGAAAGCATGACATGCATGAAATGCATGATTTAAGGAATTTTATGATTAAGGAATTTTATTGGTTTTAATCAAAGCAAAGCGATAGATTGGCCAGTAATTGCATGAATTTCACATGATAACACTACGTAAGTGTTATTAATAGTTAAATGGAAATTTCTTTGGAAAACGGCCAACAATCAAGTTTATATGGAAACAGATAGTGCCGACACGTAGTTCGCACTATATCCGCGTTTGTGAGTGTGCATAAATGTGCTTGAGCGTTTGCTCGCACCGACTTGTGACATCATATGCATGAAATGTGCTAGAGCATGGTGCTCGCACTGATTTTTATTATTGTGAAATGAGAGCTACTGGAGCCTAGCTCGCACTCTATTTTGACATGTTTTGATTTGTTTTGACGTGGTATGCATAAAATGGTGCTGGAGCGATTGCTCGCACTAGTTTTACCGATTTGACATGCATGAGAGATGCTGGAGCTTAGCTCGCATCCTGTTTTGATTTAATTATGCATGAAGCCGTGCTGGAGTGTAACTCGCACGAGATTTGATTTAATTATGCATAAAGCCGTACTGGAGTATAACTCGCACGAGATTTGATTTACTTAAGCATTCATTTGTGCTGGAGCGTTGCTCGCACAAAGTGTTACATGGTTTTCATAATTCATTTGAATGCCGCACTGGAGTTTTTCTCGTACGAGGTTTTACTGAGTTTTATATACATATCCGTACTAGAGCATTGCTCGTACGTGAATTTTACTTGAATTTATAATCAGTTTAAGTCGTACTGGAGCACTGCTCGTATGCAGATTTTACTGATTTTTATGAAACCGTGCTAGAGCTTCGCTCGCACGAGATTTTCTGATATCATGAATATGCATGGAGCCGTGCTTGAGCTTCGCTCACACAGGAATTTATATTACATGCATATAGCCGTGTTAGAGTCTCCTGTAGACTGTGTGTCACAGTGAGATGATATGCTCACACGTGCATTCTGAGACAGAGATGATATGGGTGGATAAGACCTATTACGGGCACCTCTGATTGAGCTTGGGTCCACGGAGTACGTTGTACAGTGTATGTCACGCGGAGTACGCTGTACCGTGGGGATTGTTGGAGTGGAGTGGTATTAGCCACAAGGAAGCAAGCCTTGCCCTCGTAATCCTGGTGTTATGCTGTTCTGGCGGGTAGGACGACCCACCTCCCGTTTCAGGTGTGATACCCCGCACACTAGGTACTGTGTTGCTAGGGATCACTAGGATATGGTCATAGTCCTCGATGTTACTGATAATTACCTGATTGTCTCACATGATATAACTTGTGGTCTGTTAGACCAGGGTAGACCCGAAGGAGGGGTCAGGCCCCCGATTTGACGAATTTATGATTTCATATGATTTTATGATATGTGACCCTGAAAGAAGGGGGTTTTATAACCGAAGTTTTATAATGAAATTTTAACGAATTGTTTTATGAGTTTGAAATGGAACTATGAGATTGTTTTATGAGTTGATTGACCCGGAAGGGTTAGTTTTTACTGCAGTTTTAATGTAACGATTTAAATGCAGTAGCATGTGAAGTTTTCCATGCTTTCAATTGAAATCCATGATTTGTCATACATGACATGAAAGACTGCATAATCTTGATTAAATTCATGCTTAATATGATTTAATGATGTCACATGAAATGCTTTGAATGCATGAATTACATGGTTTGTATATGCACAAATAGTTTTGGATGAACTATGGCATTGAATATGCATGACTTTGTGCTTGATGATTTTAATGAAAAGAAATGGATTTAAGGGCATGGCATTATGAGCATGTAGATAGTGGAGCTATCTACTTACTTGTATAATTGCCTTACTGAGCGTGTGGTTTGCTCACCCCCCTTATTTTCCCATCTTTTCAGAGCACTTGAAATAGTTATTGAGCGGCTAAGGACTTGCATGCTTGGTATCCGCTGCTGCCCATCGAGAGATAGGTATACATATTGGTATGATTTTGTATCTAAATATGTAATGCACAGTACTGTAAACGGACATTGATGTCGGGGATGTAGAGTTATAAATACCAATGGGTATGTATTTAATTAAAGTCAAAGGATCGTAAACTCTGATGTATAAACTTGATTATGGAAATGGAATTGGTAATAGTGTGAGGTGACTAACACCGAATCATAGCCCAACTGTTTGTAGGATGGTCACGATGAGCGATAGGTGAGAATTAAATAATAAATGAAAAAGTGAAAAATTTACTCTGATTTTTAGGTAATTTGGGTCGTGATAGTATAAGTGCTCCCCAGGACCACAGTTGATGAGATAGTAATATTGTAAGAAGCTCACTTTTCGATATATACAGTGCATACAGAAAGTAACGAATAAAAATATATCGAAATCTCTGAAAAGGGTATTGGTGGTCAGATATGAAAAGAGATATGGTAGAGATTGTGGAAAAGTGCCTAGTATGTCAGTAGAATAAGGTAGAGTATTAAAAGTCTGCAGGGTTATTGCAGCCTCTACCTATATCGACACGGCCCAGAAATGAGAGCAAGTCTTCATGAATTTCGTGATGGGTTATAGAGGACTCAGATGAGTCACGAGACTATTTAGATGATAGTCGCTAAATTGAATAAGTCTACCCACCTTCCTGTTATGAAATCCCCAAATACTCAGAGTGTATATGAGGATTTATGTGTAAAGAAGATTGTGGAACATTAAGTAGCATTCCAGTGAGCATGGTATCATATAGGGATTCCCGCTTCACTTCCCACCTCTGAGGATATTTTTAGGAAGCTATGGGAACCCGACTGAGTATTAGCATAGCTTTCCATCCTCAGACAGATGGTCAGTCAGAGAGGACTGTACAGGTTCTGGAGGATCCGATGAAAGCGTGTGCCCTTAATTTTTTATGCTCCTGGGATGATCAGTTATTACAAATCGAATTCGCCAATAGTGACAGTTGCCACTTGAGTATCGGGATAACAAGATATGAGGTAGTGTATGGCTATAGGGGTTGTTCCCCAAATTGGATAAGAAAAAGTGGGTGACAGATAGAATTATTTTCGACCTTGGATAATAAGTCTCTGAGGATGTTTAGTTAAGGATGAGAGATTAAGAACACCTCAGAGCAGATAGAAAAGTATTAGAATTCACCGAGGGTGAATTAGTATGGTTGAAATGTTTCTTGTCTTAAGAGAATAAGGACATAGCGAACTTTTGGAAGAAGGTAAATTGAGTTTCGCTGGATTGAATCTTTTGAGAGATTGGACAAGTGGAAGATAAGACCTGTAGGTGGCATTTCCACTTGAATAAGCAGGCACCCACAATGTGTCCCATCTTTTGATGCTTCGAAAATACTATTCAGATCCAGCATAGGTGATAAGATATGAGATCCAACAGTTCAGCTTAATGCAAATATAAGTATATTGAAAGTTGATTCGGGCATTAAACAGGAAAGGGAAAGTATTGAGATTTAAGACGATCTCCCTAATTAAAGTCCTTTGGTAGTATTACACTCCGAAAAAAGATCACATGAGAATTAAAGAAGTATGATACGATTAATATACCCGGAGTAGTCTATGGACTCATATGAATTGGTTCTAATTTGGAGGACCAAATTCCTTAAGTGGGGGAGAGTTGTAAGACCCGAAATTAAATCGTAAATTTTTATAAGGGATGAAAATGGTCAAAAATTTAACTAAATGGGATTCGGATTGGAAATAAGGATTTAAAATGCGAAGTGAGTGAGTGTTCATGAAAGGAAGTTGGGTTAAATTAATCCCGAACACGTGTAAGGGCAAAACGGTCAATAGATCGAAAGTCGGGATAAATTCGATAAGAAAATTTTAATTAAAAATAAGGATTTAGAATATCTTGATCAATAATGAGGAAATTATATAATTTTGAGTCCAATTGATCAAGATCCGAAATTTTTAGAAATACCGAAAAATTACCCGGAGCAATACCTCGAAAATACGAAGGAATAATATCGAAAATTGGAGAAAAATGTATTTAATAAATTAAATTAAATTAATTAAATTAAATTAGAATAAAATAATATAAGTTGTAGATATTTTGGATTATTGTAGATTATTTTAATGAATAGTGTAATAATTAAATAAATTATAATAATAAAAAAAAGGGGGGAATCTGAAAAAAAAAAAAGGAGAGAAAAGGATCGGGATAAACCCGAAAACAGAGAACCCGAAAGAGACGAGAAACCGAAACCACCGAGGGAGCACCAGCGATCCTTGACCGCCGACGAAGCCACGAGGAGGAAGAGGAGAGGCCGGCGATCACGTGGACACCGGAATCGCGCCGTCAGGTGACCGGAGGAAGCCGATCGAAGCGAAGGAAGATCGAGGGAGAAACGGCTTGATTCCCAACGATCTACGGTGGCTGGGCATCAACGGAGGCCACCGACGAGTTCAGGAGGAGGAGCCGGTCATTTTGAGACCAGTAGCAGCCGACGAAACGGCCGAAATCACCGGCGACAACCAAGACCCGAAATGGGTTCCGACGACCGAGAGAGAGGAGGCCGGACCAGCGACCTTCCGACGGCCTTGGACGAAGCCGAGGTTAGATTCGAGCTGCGGACGACCCAATGGAGCCACTGGCGGTGGAAGCCGACGGAGAACCGGCCGGTAAGGTAGTAAACCGGAGTGAACCGGGGTGAACCGGCGGTCCGAACCGGACTGAACCAGTTCAGCCAAGAAAGAAGGGAAAAAATGAGAAAAAGGGAAAAAAAAAGAGAAAAAATTGAGGAAAAATCCCGGCGATGTAATTGAGCTACGGGTAAGTCAGTAGCTGTCGAAATTGACTGATTTGAATTTTGAAATATTTTATTTAATTATTATTCGACTGAAAATTTACCCGAAAATTTATGAAATTTTGTAGCTCGACAATCGTCGTCAAACGAGAGCTCGAGATAGCCTCGATTTGCGTGCTAGCATGGAATCTCGAGTAACCCTTATTTACGATAATTTACATCGTTATGCGTGATATGAATTTAAATTTCGCATAAATTGAATTAAATTTTGGAAATTTAGATAAATTATCGTAAATAATAAATTTAGCTATTCGAGAGTTAGAATGAGGTCCAAGGAATTATTAGTGGGTCCAATGAGCCCAATAGGCCTCGATAATGTGAAAATTAAGTGGAGAACGGGCTTAAGGCCGATTAAGGTCCATTAAGGTGCAATCAGGCCCAATAGGGATAAATAGGCTCAATGATTTAAATTAAGCCCAGAAAATAAGAAATACAATTAAATTGTATGATATCTGACCTGAGAAATAATTATACGCAGTTTCGGACATTGGATTGGGAGCAGATCGGACTGCGCGACGTGACATCAGAGGAAAGGTCAGACTCGACAGGAAAATACGGTAAGAAAATTCTGCGGACTGCTAGTGGTAACTTTACGAAATTTTAAGTTCATTAGCAGTCCTTTAAAAATTATCTGAAGGGTCTAAAGGTCAAATAATAACTGTAGTACCTCGAAGGGGCAAATTACCAAAATACCCTTGTTAAGGGTAAAATTTACAAATTTAGAAAAAATTGGGAGGAGCAAGAACAAGAGGTTTCTGCTCGTTCTGGAGACATTTTAATGCATGCATGAGTAGGCTAGCTAACCTTGAAAGAAAATGCACAGCATTGCATACTTTTAACGATATAATTGTTTTGAAAACTGTTTTGAGGAAATAGAGCCGCCTACGTGTTTTTATTGACATGTGACGTGCTAGAGCTCAGCTCGCATGATGTTTTTGATTTGTGTGATGCACGCATTAGTGCTGGAGTGAGAGCTCGCACTAGAGTTTTACATGCATTGGTGCTGGAGTTCAACTCGCACCAGATTTTATATATATATATGATTTTCATGACAGGGTGCTAGAGTCTAACTCGCACTATATTTTTATATGATTTTTGAGACAGGGTGTTTGAACTTCGCTCGCACCAGATTTTTACATGGTTTACATACAGAGTGCTGAGCTTAGCTCGCACTAGTTTTACTTGATTTGATGAGAGTGCTGAGCATCGCTCGCACTGATTTTATGAGAACATGCGATGAGCCGTGCTTGGAGCATCGGGTAGACTGTGTGTCACCGATTAAATAGGCTCGCACGTGCGTTTTGAGACATGGCATGAGTATTGAGATATGATATAAGAAATAAAACCTCTCTGTGGGAAGCAGGCCATTTGGGCTGGAGTACCTAGAGCGATATGGGTCCACGGAGTACGATGTACCGTGCAAGTAGCATGGAGTACGATGTACCGTGTGGTATCTTCGGATTCGGCATCTTCGGATGCATGGGATCGGATAAGACTGACGAGATGGATTGACCCACCTCCCGGGCGGTTCCCGATCATGGTGAGAACCCGCACACTAGGATCCATGTAGCAGAGGAACTCCCGAGGACACATGGCCATAGTCCTGGTTATTACCGATATACAGATGTTGCCTAGTCTCGCATGTTGACGATTTTGATGAGATCAAAATCGAGTTTTAAACTATATTTGCATGATGTTATTTTCATGTTTTTTAAACCCATGTGTGATGTAAACGGATTTTTATGGTTTTATGTGAGTCAGGACCACCCGAGGGATGGGTTGAGTCCTGGCCTTGTTGTGAAGTTTTAAACGAGAAAGAAATGATTTGAAATAATTGCATGTTGAATTTTGTCATGCGAATGGATTTACATAACATCATAACTCATATCATCTGTTTTAAAATGTGTGGAGAAAAGGGTGGTTTATGCATGGCACCACGTTCATGTAGGTACTATGGTTACCTACTTGTTCGTAGGATTGCCTTACTGAGCTTGATGTGCTCACCCCTTTCATTTTCTCCCACAGATAATCTCCAGTAGACATTGAGGCGACTGAGTACTGCATTCCGAATATCCGCTGCTGCCCATCATTTAAGGTATATACACTTGTACATATTGTATCTAAATAAGCATAGCACAGTAACATGTTTGTAAGTAACTTTAGGGGATGTATAAATATTGTAAACATTTATAAATGACTGAGAAAGAATTACGTTATATGGTAAATGAATGGTGGGACTGGCATTGACGCACAGCCCAATTTGTTAGTGGAGTGTGGTCACGATCAGAGGACATGTAAGTATGAAAGAAAATAACAAAACGCGAAAAATTAACTCTGATTTTTGGGTAGTTTGGGTCGTGACATCGTGTGTCTACCATTTCACCACCAAGGCATCTTGAAAGTGAATTGTATTCCATGAATATGATATCTATCTAGTGTGATGTATGGAATATATGACAAATGTGGAGTGTTGAAGTATTTCTATTAATCGGTCATGTCATATAGGCCCGAGTTGGACATCTAATTGCTTCGATTTGAAGTATCTGAAGGATATCTTTTATATATATATATTAAGATTATATTAAAAGATGGACAATTAAACCTATCTATTTCTTGATTCAATAGAAGAAAAAAAGGAAAGAGGGGAATAGGGTCTCAAATAACAAGAGATATGTAAAAATAAGGCCCGAATACACCCATTCCTAATCCTAAATGGAATGTAACGACGCAGGGATTCATATGTAAACAAAGTATCTATTTAGATACGCTTGAATGACCCCTTCTCATAATGAGAATGTATATAGCCCTATTCCAGTTGCAGTTATGTATTCCTAATTAGATTTTTGTTAATGTAGGAAATATTGTTTGTAGTTTAAGCTAAATTTGATTAAAAAAAGAAAAAAGTGAACTCTAAATCCAGTTGAAATTCTTGGAAAAAAATGTCGAAAGTCTTCTTGAGTAGTAGAAAATTATTGAGGTTTGCTGGTTTTGACTCAAAGCTATACTATGACAACCCTTGGACATTTTTCTCTTCAATGTGAAGGTATTACGATGGCGGACAAGGCAACCGGTCGTCGAAATTCAGAAAAAGAATGGTAGACGGTTCGTAGGTTGGAGTTAGAGAGAGAAGGGAGAGATGAAAATGAAAAAAAAATATTTTTTTTTGGTTTTTATAGGTCAAATTATTTGGTTAGTCCCTATACTATGTTAAATTTTTGAAATTTTGTTTGTATAATGTATAATTTAAACAAATTGAGTCCCCTTATTATTTTAATTTGATAATATAAGTTCCAGCAAAACAACAAATCAACATGATCAACGTCATGTAAGCACGACCAACACCACTTGGACGAAGTCAATGATTACGTATGTAAAGTTAAGGGAGGTTAATGGACTCATCTAAAAAGAATGATTGAAATTATCAAATTAAATTAGTAGAAAGTTTAAATTTCTTTAAATAATGGTATAGGGATTAAATTTCAAAATTTTAAAATTGTACAGAGATTATATGGATAATTTAACCTATATTTTTCTAGTGTTTGTTGGGCAATGAGACATAATGCATGAGCAAGAATTAGTATATGCTGATGAAGAGGAAAAAAAAAGTAGCATCTGTTTTGCTCCCCATGCTATGCTGATGCAGATGTATGAAGCATTGAATTTGCATGGTGGTAAGTTGCAGTGCAAAAAGGAAAGTATGGGCCTTTGGTCCCAAGAATGACACTCGATTTCACAATTAATAAATTGAATGCAAAATTGTGCACCCAAGAACAAGAAAAAAGAAAGGTGAAGGTAGGTGGGGACTAGTGGACCCCAGGCAGAGGCCCCAGCTAAGGTCATTTTAGCATGGGCTGCTCCCTCACCCCCACACCAATTCTTGTGAGCCTTGGACAATCTCCAACCAACCTAACCCAATACTGCCAACAAGTAACAATCAATGGATTGAATCGTGATCATCCCAAGCACACCCGAATGGGTCATTTCCCCACCAATTCACAGCTGTCATTCAGATACCAACCAACCAAGTACCCTCCTAGGAAACAAATATTATGCTATGAATGTGATAAGGCAGCTACATTTTGCCATTCTCTTTCCACATTCAGAACTTGACTCCTTATCTCCTCAACTTCGATGATTTTTCTTCTTTCACTTGTAAGCAAGAGTTTAAACATTGAAATCGAAAGCAAGGATTGAGACAACATGACTTGAATTTTAATTTCAAGTTAGAGAAGAAGAGTCCGGTTGAATAGCTAATCTAAGCTAAGCCTGCAGCCCTTTCCAGAAGCGGCCTGCGTGATCGGATCCCAAATAAGTTCCTCTTTAACTCTTTAAGCATGATTTTTGTGCCCAAAAGCTCGTTATTACTATTAGCTAGGTTACCCACGTAGGTCACATGCAATGCAATGCAAGAATGCAAAAAAAAAAAAAATTCTGTACTTTAAGAGAAACAAAATTTTGACTTCATCAATATTTCGTAGTTATTAGTACATAAAAGAAGATCAGATCAGATATCTTCAAACAACTTCTAATAATAATAATAAGAAAGAAGGGAAAAACGATCTCACCAATCTGAATTTAAAACACAATTGAGACCTTGAAACAATAAATCATATCAGCAATATTTACCGAATAACACACATATACACACACTTTGGAGATCAGATATGGATTGGTTGATAGATATGTACGGCTGATGCTCTACTGTATTTACACATTTAATTCTCCTTTCATTGCCGTCTCCTCCTCCTCCTCTCTACATCAACAGGTCATTGACCCACACAATATCAAGATCAGGATCACAAGCCACGCCATTATCATTGAGCTTCTGATCATCACCACTAGATCCTTTGGACGCTGCACCAAAATAATCCCCAGACCCAGAAGGAAACTGCTGCTGGTCTTCCCCAATGAAGGAGACATCCAGCCAGGGAGTACTCAGGTAGTTCCCACAAGCCATAGGTAACGACACTTCACACAAATTCGTGTTCTCCAAACAACTCATCAGCTCCTCAAGAACATCCTTGTAACTCATCATTTCGGTTCCAAACTTACTCAAACGATCACTGTACCCGGAAATTGGTGGAAACCCACTCAAAGATGTTCGCTGCTTCATAAGTGACAAAGGCGGTGATAAATGAGACAAACCCAACAGAGTACTCGCAGGAGACGAGGTAACAGAGTTACAAAACAAAATGCAAGAACCTGAATTCTTGTACGTCGGAGATGCCTCAGGCAAGAGACGGAGCTCACCAGAAGAGTGAGCGAAAAAACAAACTTTCCGCTTGCAGTTTTTGCCATCTTTGCAAGCTTCAGTTCTGTAGCGGGCAGGGTGCAGCCAACACTCAAATACCCCATGAGCGAAGTCACAGTCATCCCCGCGAGGACAGCTACCACCACGGCGGAAGTCAGAGCAGACGGTGGAGGAGTAATGGTAGTGGCGAGGGTCACGGCGGCGGGCCTTCTCGCCAGGATGAGCAAAAGGACAGTCGGTCCAATCGTGGCTCCTGCTCCTGCTGCACCTTCTCACCTTGAATTCATATATGCGGAAATGGTTAGTAGCATAGGGATCAACTTCATTGTCGTGATCTTCATGGTTATTCCTGTTGAAAGGGAGATACTTGTGAAGGCTAGTTTCGTAGGGAAGATGCACGGTGGCGTTCTCTTGGATGTGACTGTGAGAAAGGAGGAGTTTCATTGGAGGAATTTCAATGTCTTTGAGAGGCTCTTTTTTGGAGAGTTGGTGAGAGGGCTGGAAGATGTGTTTCTCAGCACAAGCGGCGCTCATCTTTTCTATGGTGGATGGATAATGGCCTAATGGTTTTTTGTTAAGAACTAAGAAGAAAAGAAAGGGATGCTTTTAGCCGTTGAGGGATCGGAGAAGAATGAAGTGTGGAGTAATGAGGGGACAAAGGGTTTGGGAGATGGGGATGGGGAGCTTTGATAAATATTATAGGCCTAAGGGAGAGGAAGGCGGAGTGACAAAGGAGCACAAGGTTTGGATATCTTTTCCTCAGGCGGATTAGAAATAAGGTAAGATTTTTCTTTCTTCTTTCTCTCTCTCTCTTTTTTTTTTTTCCCGAATTTCTTCTCTCTCTTTAAAAATCAAATATATAAGCAAAGAGACACGTCTAAGAATGACGATGGATATTTTATAAATGTGTATTTAATATTATTTATTAAATTTAAATAGAATTAAAATATTGTATAATTAAATTTGAATATATTCTAATAATAAAATTATTACCTTTTCAAGTTCAAATAATTATATTAAAATATTCATTATTTGAATATAATTATAATTAAAATATAACTTTTTATATGATATTTATATTTTTATTTATAAATTATTTATATTAATATAATATTTAATTAAATTAATTTATTAAATATTATAATTATGATTTTTTGATTTGAATTTATTTTTATGAGTTAAATTAAATTTATAATTTATTTTTTAATAATTTATTTTTAAATTGATTTTAAATTTAAATTTAAAAATTAAATTTTAACTAAATAAATAAATAATTTAACAAGTTCAAATCATTAATTGATATTTTTTATATTATATTGATAAAATTTGGATAATACAAATTTAAAAAATTGAATAATTAATTAAATTAAATATTATAAAAAATATTAAATTTGAATTCCAGTCTCCCAACTTTAAGAAAAAACCCGGCCCACTTACATTCCTGAATGTGTGGCTCCATGGCATTAGGAGTGAATATGCAAAAAAAAAGAAAAAAGGGCGGAGGGGGGGCGCATATGTGACAGCTTGACAATGCATAGCACACTGCACACATTCAGGCGTATAAATTTATGTATTAGCTCGTTATTGAGCCATTTTTGGATTTATACGCTTGATAATTTTAAATAAAATACCATAAAAAATATAAAATTGATATAAAAAATAAAAAAAATTAATAAAAATTATGTTTAAATTTAATAAAAATTATATATGATTTGCTTGCATAAATTTTAATATAAAATAATTATATTTTACTCAACATAAATATAATTTTGTATTGTACAAGAAATAAAAATCGTCAAAATTAAATTTAAATTTTACTTTTTCGAATTATCGATATTTGATGAGCTGAAGTGATAAAATAGCAACAATGCCTCTATTCTTTTCTTTATACACTTTTCAAGATTTTAATTTTGTATGGATTAATGGCACTTGTTATGTAGCCTAATAATTTTATATATATATATATATATATTATCATTTTAATAGATTGAATAATAAATACGATATGATGATACGAAACGAGAAACGATACGAATTAATGACAATAAAGTAATATATGTTAAATTTTGATAAAGCTTTTGTATAAACATGAAAAAAGTTAAGAAAATTATATTTAACATGTTTATATAAATTTTGACATAAAATTTTTAATTTTATAAGATAAAAATACATTTTTTTTACATGATACCATGATTTCTATATGATTCTAAAATAAATTATGTATAAGAATTACCTCGCCTAAGATTTAGTGTTTTATTTGTCTTTTCATGAAATTATATAAAAATATTTTTATTTAAAGAAAAAAAGTGAAAAACATTTAAATAATTATCATATCTACCGTCAGAGAAATTATTTAACTTATCCAATAGAATTAAAATAATTACATATTCTTTTAAAATGTTAAAAAATTAAAAAAATAAAACATATATAATAATCTTAATTTTATTTATAGAGTTAAAAATTTCTTTCACAAATTAAAAGATAAATATTCATAACCTTTATTGTTTTTGTTTGTAAATAAACTCTTGTCGATTCTTCACCATGTGTGTTTTTGATGCTGTCATGTACTCGCTTACTCCACCGAGAGGTGGACTGGTGGAGAATTTATTAGGGCTTTAAAGGTATGTTTGGGTCAAGGAAAAAACTAGAAGAGGAATGAAAAATTTATTAAGCGGAAATAGAAAAGAAAAATAATATTGATGAAATATATATTCTGTTGTTTGAATGGTAAAATGAAATAATTGTTTGAGTTTATTTTTTGTTTGATTAATAAGAATAGCACCAAAGAATTAGGAAGGAATAGATAGAAAATGTCTAAAATACCCTTCTATCTTAATTTATCAAATTTTCTATATATTTTTACTCATTTTTTAAATTTTTTTAATCTTATGAAAAATTTCAAAATACCCTTTATTTATCAAATTTTCTTTGTATTTTTTCCTATCCATTTTTAATTTTAATCAACATATTATAGTCCAAAATACCTAACAGAATTTCATTATATTTTTTCTACCCATTTTAGATATATATTGTTTTCAAATCTAAGGAAATGTCCAAAATGCTATTATTTTTTAATTTATCAAAATTTTCTTTACATTTTTCTTCTACCCATATTCTTATTTTTCAAATCATAAGAAAATATAAAAAAAACCCATATTTATCTAAAATTTCTTTATATTTTTTCTTATACATTTTATTAGGTAAACAATGTTGTAAAGCCATCGTATCTTTTTTTTTTTTTTTTTTTTTTAAGGATCACAACTTCTATAAAATGTCAATTGCAATTTATCAAGCTATCATTCATAGACTAAGGTTGAAAAGTAGGCCATATGACTATGATTTTAAATCTTTACTTGATTCAAAATATCAAGTGCTCCATCAGTACTTAATCCTATAACCATCTTACTGTATTCAACTCATCTTGATGAAAATAAGCTATACTCATTGTGCTCGATGCTTGTTTTATTAGAAGTAGCTAATGCTTTCTCTAATCCAAATGTGACAATGGTCTTGCTACATGTAACTAAACATTAAAAACAAACGAGGGTTAATAAGATGGATGCCTCAGGACATTGCCATTGCATTTAAGTCATATCTCTCACACAATCCACAAAATAAAACATTAATAAGCATATAGGAAAAGCTTTTAAAGTAGATATCTTTTACGATTCACCAAGCAACTTACTCTAATAGAAACCCATTCATTTGGTGATAACTGATAAACATTTCAATATCTACGAAAAGTATAAAAAAAGTAATATATTTGAATTCCTTGATATCTTCCTAGCCTTCTCTTCATTTAAAAGACCCTTGAGAGGAATATATGCTGCTTGTTTGCCGAGTTCAAGCAAATTTGAACCAGTGTAACATTCACAAAAACTATGTGGTCAATATCAATAGTACCATCCAATCTCTCATTCTTTAATACCAACTTCAATATATCTTCTCTATCATTACAACCACATGAGAGAAATGCCTAAGTGTTGCCTCGTCAAGCTCTGCAAGATGAATGGTTGCACCAAGTACCATAACTTGAGCATTCTCTAAATGCAAGTTACAAGAAAAATCAACTTTAAAGTTTTATATAAAAGTTAAAGTGCTAAATATTCATTAACTACTATACGTTTTAAGCTATATGTCACGACCCATTTTTACCTAAAATCGTTACAAATTTTTCTCTTTTTCCTCTCCTTTCCCAGTTGTGAACATTCTCACCACTAAACAGTTGGGTTATGAGTCAGTATTAGTCACTCTTTACAATCTACTATGTCGTCTATCTTTTAATTTATTCAAAAGCAAACACGTATACTTTATAATTGAGGTTCAATACTTGTACATGTTTACTAATATTTACATCCCCCATATTACATTCTAAAATGATTACTGTGCTATTACATGTTTAGATAAAAAAAGATACCAGTGTGTATACCTCTTGGTGATGGGAAGCAGCGGATATCAGGATGCAACTCCTCAGCCACCGACAAACTACTGCGTGTGCTCTATAAAGAGGGAAAATGAAAGGGATGAGCTCACTAGCTGTCGTGACCATTTTTACTTACATTTACATCATTATTTATCACAGTTCACGACACACACACTGATTGGTTAGGCTGTGAGTCAATGTCAGCCACTCGATTCTTCCTTTTTAACATTTACTTCATGCCATAATAAAATAGGCTGATAACTTTTTTTCTTAACTATGCATATATATACGTAACTGTATTTACAATAATTTACTTTAATATACATCAATATACATCCTCCATGTTTATAAAATGTATTGCTGTGCATATACATGTTCAGATACAAAAGTCATTGGAGTGTATACCTTATACCGACTAGGAGCTGTGCCACCAAATGCAGGAGGATGGCAGCGAATTGTAATGCCTATAATGCTATAAGGATTACTTAAGAGGTTATGATGTATATATGTATATGTATATGTACATTGTTACTAGTGTATAAATAATAAAGGATGTAAGGAATTATGACATTTAATGAAACATCCATGATTTCAAGTAGTGTGCACAAGTTTTATTACCTATGAACTATATGGAATGGATGCCAATATACGTAAATTGTGTACGAAATGCAAATTGAGGTATGAATAAAATGAGCGTGAGTATAGAGTTGGAAATCTACAGAAAAATGCAGAAATAAGGGTGTAGGGGATGAGAGATCGATCTCATATGAAGGAGAGATCGATCTCCCCTCATGAAATGCTAAGAATTTGTTAAATGGAACAGGGCAGATCGATCTCATGGGAAGGCAGATCGGTCTTCTTAAGTCTCTGTCTGGAAGGAATCGATCTTTCACAAGGCACAGATCGATCTCCTTAACTTTCGACCTGGAAGAGATCGATCTCCTCTAAACGACAGATCGATCTCCCCTTCGCAAAATAGATCGATCTCATCATGAAAATAGATCGATCTGGTAGTGGTTACGTTTGGTAAAAATGACTATCAAACCATGCAGTGATCGATCTCCACAAGGACTAGATCAATCTCATGTCTCTGTGTCTATAAAAAAGGGCACGAGATTGGATTAAAAGCTTAGATTTCTTCCCACCAAACTTGCACCTATCATTTTCTCTCAAAGAAACAAGCTTTCTCACTCTAAATATCACTACATTCCAGCTAGAATCTGAAGAAGCTCAAGAAGGGAAAGTTGTTCCTTGAAGTAAGGAGAACAACATACCCAAAAATCACACATTGGTTTGACTAAGAGAAAGAGATTTGGCTACTACAAGTTTGGCTAAGGAAAAAGGCTAAGCTAGGTAAGCTCTTCAACCCTCAAGCTTTAAATATGGATTTCTAGACACTTTATGGGTTGAATGGTATGTGAAATATTGGTAAGAATGATAATTGTAGTGATGAGTGAGTAATATTAAGAGGAATTTATGAAGGGAAATCCATGAAAAAGTGATAAGAGACTTAAGAGAGGATATAATGATGCTAGTGGGAAAGGTGAGAAATGATTTTAAGGATTGGGAAGTATAAATAGATAAATAAATGATAATGTAGAGGTTTAGAAGAAGGAAAGGAAAATAACTTAATGATTTACATGTGTAGATTGAAACACGTGGAACACGATTAACCCGGATCGCGAACGGAACAAACGAGACAAAAGGAAATACAAGCGCGATTCGTGGTAAGGGACTGTATGTTAGCGATAGAGGTATTTGTACGTGTTTTACAATAATTTTAGTAGATATGACGCTAGTAATAGTATGTTTAGCTATTAAGCTATGAGATGATATGAGATCATGAAATCTATTATGGTATATAATTGTGAAAATGGGATATGAGAAGGAAAATAGCTTGACATGCATGTTTTTAATACTTTTACATCTATACGATGTTTTTTGATGTTTTCTCAACTATGTGCTGATTTTGTAATTAAGAAATGATGATGGATAGGTTGGCTAGCTTTACATATTTAGCATGGGACGGCATGCTACGTAAATGATCATGTTTTGAGTTTTTAAAAGAGAAAATAGCCACCTATCGAATTTGGGATGTAAATCGGTGTTGGAGCATTAGCTCACACCTGTCTTGATGATTTTGATTATGCTGAAGTTTTACTCGCATAAATTTACATGTTTTGATAAACCGTGCTGTAGCGTGACTCGGACGAGGTTTTATAATGATAATGTGTTGGAGTTTTAGCTCGAACATGTTTTTATGTTTTTTATTTGTCGTGTTGGAGTTTAACTCGCACGATGATTTTTGAGAGAAGTGTTGGAGCATTGCTCACACCAGTTTTTACTGAGTTGAGATGATACATTGCTAGAAGCTATTACTCGCACTGAGAGATACCGCACTGGAACCTTGCGATGACTGTGTGTCACGCTGATTTGCTCGCCTAGTATATGAGACATGGTTCAGGATGATGAGTCTATTAGAGTTTGGTGGATGGACTGGGTCCACGGTCGTACATTGATTGTGTAGTTGTCCGTTGGAATACTATGTACCGTGCTGGGTGCACGTGAGGACGAGTATCGCGTAGATGACATATGGTGTACATTGTACCGTGAGTATATGTAATATGATGAGGGAGATGATGTTGATTGAGATGAGCCGGAGTGTAGGACAACCCATCCCCCCTTCAGGCAAGTGATACCTTGTGCACACCTGATCATTGAGGCCTGAGATCACTGACTATGGTCATATATCGTGGATATTAGTTTGTCGAGAACTCCATGCCTATCGCAAAGATAAGAGAAATTGAGAAATTGAGAAACTCAGAGAAGAAAGAGATTTGATGAAAAGAAATGATTTGAGAAAAGCAAAGAGATATTGTGATTTGATAAATCTCTTGTTTGAATGATTGTGCTGTGATAGCATTGTTTTATGACATGTTTTAATTGAAAGTATTACACATGGTTTTACATGAAAATGCCTATGAGAAATAAATGTTTAAATGCATTTTCTAGTAATATTTCCATTTATATTAAAACATGGTTTTGTTTATGCATGCATGGGCTATGTAGATAGTACAGTATCTACCTATTAACATCATTTTCCTTACTAAGCTGTGGTTTGCTCATCCCACTATTTTTCTCCCTCCAGATATTGAGAAGTAGAGTCGTGCGATGATCTCTAGATCCCTGTTTATGTTGGACAGCTCCCACCAGTTGCAAAGGTATAAAGATTTATATACACATTAGCATTTTGTATCTATTATAATGTATCGCACAACCATGAATTGAAAAGATGAACAGTTGTATGGGGATGTTATGTAAAGATAAATTATTATACAATTGATTTTGAATATTTACACTCGCTTGGGAGTGTGTGAACTAAAGTTTTAAATTTTTCCGTTATAAGTGTATGGATTATAGTAATTGCATCGTCTCACAGCCCAACCGTAGTAGTGTATGTATGTATGAAGGGCACCCGGAGTCGGGGTGTGACAGAATACTCTACTGAAATTAATCTGTGGAGAGAGGAGAGAAAGGGGTGAGTTAACATGCTCAGTAAGGAAAATATGTAAGCAGGTAGACAACCATACTATCTACATGCTTAAAATATCACCTTTATGCATGAAACATATGCATCTTTCAAAACACAGTAACCTTTACTCAAAACTGATACGGATAGCAATCTTTTCGCTACAGACATATATATACACATATATGGAAAACTCATGCGGTGTAAAAACTATTTCATAATTTCACATTTTCAAATCAGACTTTACACATTTCACAGCTGTTCGGAAATAGAATTTCAATAACCGATTCAAATCAGCACATTCACACGGTTATAGTAAAGCAGATAGCAAATCTTTGCTACACCTCTGAATTTATCAAACTCATTCGGAGTGAACACTTTCATAGTTCAAATCAGAATGCACATTTCATAAAACGTTCAATAAACAAAAATCCATATTGGATTCAATAACAGATGAGACTAAGCAGGGATATACATTTCATAGCATCTGATGACATATGGTCATAGTCAGTGACCCCCAAGTAATCACTAGCTAGGTGTGCAAGGGTGGTCTGGAAGCCTTTCGATTCATGCAAATCTGAAGTCTGAAGACTAGTGGTACGGTACAACGTACTCCGCGTTATCTACGCGGTACAACGTACTCCGTAACCACAACATCATACACTGAAGGCTGCGGGGTGCTCTAACCAAGGACTTATCACCCTAACTTGAAATCATCATACACTGAAGGCTACAGGGTGCCCTAATCAGGGACTTATCACCCTAACCTGAAATATCATACACTAAAGGTTACGGGGTGCCCTAATCAGGAACTTATTGTCACAACCCAAATTACCTAAAAATCAGAGTAAATTTTTCGCTTTTCATTTATTATTTAATTTTTACCTTTCTCTCATCGTGACCATCTTACCAAATAGTTGGGCTATGATTTGGTGTTAGTCACTTCTCACCTATTTATCATTCCATTTCCATAATCACATTCACATATCAGAGTTTACTATCTTTTGACTTTAACTAAATACATACACAATGATATTTACATAACCTTACATCCCTGACATCATATCCATTTACAGTACTGTGCATTACATATTTAGATACAAAACTATACAAATGTGTATACCTGTCTCTTGATGAGAAGCAGCGGATACCAAGATTGCAAGTCCTTGGTGGCTCACTAACTATTGCGAGTGCTCTGAAAAGATGAGAAAATAAGGGGGTGAGCAAACCACACGCTTAGTAAGGCAATTATGCAAGTAAGTAGATAGCTCCACTATTTACATGCTCATAATGCCATGCCCTTAAAATCCATTTCTTTTCATTAAAATCTCAAGCACAAAACCATGTATACATCAATGACATAGTTTATCAAAACTATTTGTGCATATAGAAATCATGTAATTCATGCATCAAAGGCATTTTATGTGACATCATTAAATCATACTTAACATGAGGTAAATCAAGATCATGCCATGTAAAACAAATCATGAGAAATAATTCTTTTCATGAATTTATCATTAACGCATGGAAAACTCATCATGCTACTGCATTTAAATCACTTTATTAAAATTGCAGTATAAAATAACCCGAAGGGGTTAAGCATCTTATAAATACTTCTCAAAACTCATAAAACAACTCGTTATAAAATTCTGTCATAAAATCACCCTTCTTTTAGGGTCACATTGTCATACCTGGATTTTATGTAGCTTATTCCTTATGATTCCTATGTGTATGAATACTTTATTACATAGTTGAATCATAAGAAGAGTATTTACTAACATGCAATCGACAATTTGAGAAATTAAAAATGCATGTAAGCTACATATGTCATGCCCCGCTTTCGGGAACCCTTCTATCCATACATTCTCTACTACGGTTGGGCTGTGAGAAGATGCAATTACTAAAAATTTATTTATTTACAGCGGAATATTTAAAACTTAAATTCACACTCCCAGGTGTGTGTGTAAATACACAAAATTAATTGTATAAATACCAAGTGTTTACATATCATCCCCATAATACTGATTACAATTTCAAGATATAACTGTGCGATACGATATATTAGATACAAAATACTCGTGTATACAAATCTTATACCTTTGCGGATTGTGGGAGCTGTTCAACACAAAAGACTTAGAGACCACCGCTCTCTTACTTCTCAGTACCTGGAGGGGGAAAAATAGTGGGATGAGCAAACCACGGCTCAGTAAGGAAATGTATGCTAGCAGGTAGATATCGTACTACCTACATAGCCCATGCATGCATAAACCAAAACCATGTTTTCGTTATAAATGGAAATATCATACGAACAATGCATTTAGATTCATATTTCTCAAGAGCATTTTCGTGTAAATCAAATGTCAAACTTCCATTTAAAACATGTTCATAAATAGTGCCCCCATGGCCCGAATGTGAAATCGGAGATTTATTGAAACACAAAATCTCTTTCACTTCTCAAATCATTCTCTTTCACAAATCTCTTTCTTTTTCTGAGATTGTCTCTGTTTCTCGATTCTCTGAGACAGGCATGGAATTTTAGGCAATCAAATATCCACGACTTATGGCCACAGTCAGTGATCCCAGGCCTCACTGATCGGGTGTGCACAGGGTATCACTTCGCCTGAAGGGGGATGGGTCAGTCCTACCCTCCGGCTCATCTCAATCCACCTCATCTCCTCGTATACTCACGGTGAAGATACGTCGTGTGTCATCTACGCGATACTCATACTCACGTGCACCCAGCACGGTACATAGTATACCAACGGGTGACTACACTGTTCTACGTACAACCGTGGACCCAAGTCCATACTCCAACTCCGATGGACTTTTTATCCTTGAACCATGTCTCATATACCAGGCGAGCAAACAGCGTGACACACAGTCAACGCAAAGCTCCAGCGCGGTACAATCTATCGTTAAGGCCCAGGCCGTTCAATTGGCCGTCTGCTGGTATCCCCTTGGGTCCCAGAGCCCCAGGTTTACCTTAACTCAACAAAACAGGTACGAGCATAGTTCTCGCACTTTCTCAAAACCCCCGTGCGAGTTAAAACTCCAACACGGTACATCAAGGCATTAAAACAGGTGTAAGCTAGCGCTTCAACACCAAATCACATCTCAAAACTGATAGAAGGCTATTTTCTCTTTTTAAAAATTCAAAACATGTTTATTCATACAGCATGCTTCTTCATGCTAAAACATGTAAAATTAGCCAACCTATCATCAACATTTCTCAATCATCAATCACAATATAAAATTGAGAATTTCATTGAAAACATGCATATCATGCTATTTCCTTACCCTATCCCATTTCTCAATACATATATATACATCATAGTACTTTTCATATTTCCACATCATTTCATAAACTTATAATATCGTACTAGTCCTAGCAATATATCTACGAAATTGCTGTAATTATGTACGAACATCTCTATAGCTAACACACAGTCCCTTACCTCGTTCTACTTGTGTGCAACTATCCGCCTTTATGCTTCTTGCGTTCTCATCTCGACTTGCTCCGACGTATCATCCGAAACTGAAATTCATCCATCAACATTAGAGTTAATGTTTCTAACTCTTATTCAACTAAGCATTTATCCAATGCCTTAATTATACATTTTTACCCTTTGTGGTAAATCTCCGAATTTGTCCTAATATCAACATTTCCAAACCATTTCCACAACATACTCACCAACTCAAGATATCCCATTCATCAAAAATACTCCCACATTCCACTTTCTCACACTTGACTATTTCTAAGCTATATGCATTTCATACCATCCTAGGTAGTTCTATCCACAATATGCACACCCAAATATCTTTATAAGCATTAACTAAACCAATGTACTTGGATTTGTGCATTAGAACTTACCTCATTGGATTTCCTCTTGCTCCAATTAGGATTGCCCTCTATTTCTTCAATCCTTCAAATGGGAAAATGCCTCTAGACTATGTTGTTCTTCTCTTTGATGTGAACAACTTTGTCTCTAATAGCCTCTCCTTAAATCTCCCTGAAAATGGCTGGATTTAGGAGTGAGAAACTAGATTTCTTTGAGTTGAAGTGAAATGGAATTGTTTTCCCCGAAATTCTGATGATCCAACTGCTCCCATTTATAGATTTGACTTGATGAGATCGATCTTCCTTGGGTGGAGATCGATCTGTTCCTCAAAAATCCCTCTTTTTGCTGAGACGTTTTAAAGGTAGGAGATCGATCTGTCGAGACTGGAGATCGATCTGCTGTCAAACAGAAGCTTAAGGAGATCGATCTGGTCTTAGGGGAGATTGATCTTCTCCCAACCCGAGAGCTAAAGAGATCGATCTGCTTCCTTTGGAGATCGATCTGTTCCCTTCCATTTCTCACATTAGAGCATTCTGGCTCTCCCAGATCGATCTCTCATCCTATGAGATCGATCTGGCCTTCACAAATTCCAGATTTCCTGCAGTTTTTCTGCAACAACTCTTACCAAACACCCTTAATTTACTACCATGATCATTTCCTCATTCATTCATCTTTGAGACTTGAAAATGGGATTCTTCCTTACTACATACACATTAAAATTTGTGTAGAATCTTTGTGTGACCAAATATATACAATATTACTCGAATGGAAATATACACTTATGTAAATCTTTCCTTCCATTTACTATACTTCTCATATTCCATTTCGATCACATTCTTCTCGTTTTAAGTTCATTTCCTCCTACTCACTCATAATGCAACTTGTACGTATAATCACAATTCTTACTACAAGTGCGTACATAATCTTATGAACTTACATTGTATATACTTCACATTACAATACATCATCTTACTTATGATTTTATTTACATTCCCACGTTCCTATATACATAGCTATACATGTACGGGGTATCACATTCTCCCCCACTTAAAGAATTTGGTCCTCCAAATTAGAACCAATTCAATCTGTGAATAACTCGGGATACTTTTCCCGCATCAAACTTTCCAGTTCCCATGTGGCCTCTTCCACAGTGTGATGTTGCCACAAAATCTTAACCAATGAAATCGTCTTGTTCCGCAACACCTTCTCTTTCCTGTCCAACACCCTGATCGGTCTCTCGACATACGACATATCTTTCTTGAGCTCCAACGGCTCATAACTAATTACATGTGTCGGATCCGGGTAGTACTTCCGAAGCATAGAAACGTGGAAGACATTGTGGACTTCTGCTAGCTCAGGTGGTAAGGCTAGCCTATATGCTCCTTCTCCCACTCTATCCAAAATCTCGAAGGGACCAATGTAACGAGGACTTAATTTTCCTTTCTTCCCAAACCTCATTATTCCTTTAGAAGGAGATACTTTCAAAAATACAGACTCGCCAACATCAAACTCAAGTGGTCTCCGTCTCTTGTCAGCATAGCTCTTTTGTCGACTTTGAGCTGTTCGCAGCCTCTCGCATATTATCTGAACATCCTCGGAGGCTTGCTTAACCAAATCGGGAGCGAGCAACTGTCTGTCACCAACTTCTTCCCAACCAATGGGTGATCGGCATCTACGACCGTATAGTGCCTCATAAGGGCCATACCAATACTTGAGTGATGACTGTTATTGTAGGCGAACTCAATCAATGGCAAGTGATCGTCCCATGAGCCTCTAAAATCCAGCATACACGCTCTCAACATATCCTCCAGGGTCTGTATAGTCCTCTCTGACTGACCATCTGTCTGAGGATGAAAAGCGGTGCTAAAACTCAACTGGGTCCCCATCGCTTCCTGGAAATGTCCCCAAAAGTGGGAAGTGAAGCGGGCATCCCTATCCGAAACAACACTCACTGGGACTCCATGCAATCTCACTATTTCTCGCACATACAGATTCGCCAGTGCACTCAATGTATCTGTAGATCTCATGGCTAAGAAATGTGCCGATTTCGTTAACCGATCTACTATCACCCATATCGCATCATGGTTCTTACGGGTTCTCGGTAACCCCATCACAAAATCCATTGTGACATGCTCCCACTTCCATGTTGGTATCGATAGAGGTTGTAATAATCCTCCTGGTTTCTGATGTTCGACTTTTACTTGCTGACAAATGAGACATCTAGCGACATACTCAGCTATGTCTCTCTTCATTCCAGACCACCAATATACTTTTCGGAGGTTTTGATACATCTTACCACTCCCCGGGTGTATCGTGTATCTCGACGAGTGTGCCTCTGATAAGATCAGCTTTCTTAGCTCTACATCCTTAGGAACACATATTCTATTTCCAAACCTTAGTATTCCATCTGGACTCAATATAAAATCAGCACCCTTCCCTTTCCGAATTTGGCTAATCATGACAATACACCATTGATCGATTTGCTGAGCTTGTCGGATTCTCTCAATCAACTCCGGTTCTAATCTCAAGCTAGCAATGATCCCATAGCTGCCAATCTCAGGTAGGGTCATATCCAGACTAAGGTTCGTGAATTGTTCCAACAACTCGTGCTCTCTAACCATCATATGTGATACCAACCCGAGACTCTTCCGACTCAATGCATCGGCAACCACATTTGCCTTCCCCGGGTGGTACAAGATCTCACAATCGTAGTCCTTGAGGAGTTCCAACCACCTCCTCTGTCTCATGTTTAACTCCTTTTGTGAGAATAGATATTTCAGACTCTTATGATCCGTAAAGATCTGAAATCTCTCACCATATAAGTAGTGGCGCCATATCTTCAACGCCAACACTACGGTCGCTAACTCCAAATCGTGAGTGGGGTAGTTCTTCTCATGATCTTTCAGCTGTCTAGATCCATAAGCTACTACCCTTCCATCTTGCATCAAAACACAGCCTAGTCCTTGATGCGAAGCATCAGTATACACTGAGTAATTCCATGAACTGTTAGGGATGACAAGAACTGGCGCGGTAGTTAATCTGCGCTTAAGTTCCTGAAAACTTCTCTCACAAGCTTCGTCCCATAAAAACTCCACACTTTTCCTCGTAAGACGTGTCAATGGAGCAGCTAATCTAGAGAAACCTTCTACAAATCTCCTGTAGTAACCAGCCAAACCCAGAAAACTTCTGATCTCCGTGACTGTCCTAGGTTGTTCCCATTGAACAACTGCCTCAATCTTGGATGGATCTACTGACACCCCATCCTTCGATATAACATGGCCTAGAAAAGAAATCTGTTCTAGCCAAAAGTCACATTTGTTAAGCTTGGCATATAACCTTTTCTCTCGAAGGGTTTGCAAAATAATCCTTAAGTGCTGCTCATGCTCTTCTCTGGACCTTGAATACACCAATATGTCATCAATGAAAATAATTACGAATTGGTCCAGGTATGGCTTGAATACTTCATTCATTAGAGCCATAAAAGCTGCCGGCGCATTGGTCAACCTAAAAGGCATCACTAAGAATTCGTAATGGCCATAGCGGGTACGAAATGCTGTCTTGGGCACATCCTCCTTCCGAATCTTCAATTGATGATACCCAGACCTCAGATCTATCTTGGAGAAGATCTGTGCTCCCCGAAGTTGATCCAATAAATCGTCAATGAGTGGCAAGGGGTACTTATTCTTGATGGTAGCCTTGTTTAACATCCGATAGTCAATACACAATCTGAGGCTCCCATCTCTCTTTTTCACAAACAATACCGGGGCTCCCCATGGTGAGACGCTCGGTCTTATGAACCCTTTCTCTAACAACTCTTGCAGCTGTTTCCTTAATTCCTCTAACTCAACTGGGGCCATCCTATATGGTGACTTCGATATTGGTTCGGTTCCAGGCGTCAAGTCTATACTGAATTCCGTTTCTCTATCAGGTGGCAATCCTGGTAGATCGTCTGGAAAGACATCAGGGAATTCTCTGACCACTGAGATGTCCTCCATATCCGGATGTACTTTGTTCAAATCCACCACATAAGCAACAAAACTTTCAAAACAACACTCAAGCCATTTATACCAAAGTACTTTACTTAATACAAAATTTAAGATTTCATTTCTTCTCTTAAAATCTTACAACACATTCTTCAGGTAGAGAAAACTTAATGGTCTTAGAACGACAGTCTATGACAGCATGATTGGCGGCTAACCAATCCATTCCTAAGATTACATCAATGTCATACATATTCAACAAAATCAAGTTGGCTGTCATGTACTTATCTCCCACCCTCACTTTACAATCTTCATACACTTGTTCAACTAATTGGCTAACTCTCATTGGAGTACTTATTAGTAACGTCCTACTCAAGTATGTGGGTTCTACAAAACCTTTTAACTTAGATGCACATGCAAGTGATATGAAGGAATGCGTAGCACCAGAATCAAACAAAGCTATAACCTCTAAATTGAAAATCAAGATTGTACCTTTTATCACTTCAGAAGAGGTATCAGCCGATGCCTGGTCTATCGCATACACTCTGCCTTGTCCCACAACTTGTTTTCCTTTCTCTTCAGCCGAGGCTTTCTTTCTTGCAGGAGGTGCAACTGTAGGAACCCTCTCTGGCTCTTTACCCCTCTGTGGAATTGCCTCAACTATCTCCGGGCACTCTCTGGCATAATGTCCAAATTTACCACATCTGAAACATCGAGTACCCTGAAGATGACATGGCCTACCACTATGGTATCGACCGCATAGCCTACACTGATCTGTAGTCGGTCGGGGTCCACCAATCACTATACCCCTGGCTGGTGTCTGAGTCGGAGGCATAAAAGGTCTAGTAACCTTTTTCTGGAAATCATCTACCTCTCTCCGACGTTTACTCATGAATTTTCGACCAAATTTGGCACTCTTGCCATCTCCCATCTTCCTCAGACCCTTGTCCTTACCCCAACTAAACTCAGAAATCTGCAAGTCATGATCTTGCTCACATAACTGGGCCCGTCGCACGGCCTCTCTATATGTAGCGACATCAAATGGGGCCAACTTCGCTCGGATCGAAGGCCTCAGTCCATCTACAAATCTACGGACTCTGACAGCTTCACTCCTGATCGAGTCCGGATCATATCGACCCAGTGAAGTGAATCGTGACTCGTACTCATCAACTGTTCGATTCCCTTGAGTCAGATTCAGAAATTCCATCTGTAGTCTCCGTCGAGCAGTATCTGGGATGTATTGCTCTCTGAAAACGTCCAAGAACATATCCCAAGTGATAACCATTTCTTGAGCTCTTAACATCGACCTAGTGGACTTCCACCAGTGCTCTGCTTCGCCTCTCAATACAAAGGCCGCAAGCGCTACTCTCTCCGTAGCTGAACATCTACAGAAGTCGAATAACTTCTCCATTTGACTGATCCAGTCCTCAACCACCATCGGATCCTTTACTCCGCTAAACGAAGGAGGCTTAAAGTCCATAAAGTGCCTCAATCTCTCCATATCACAGTCATATCCATACCCCAATTCATCATCATGTTGATGTGGGGCTACCGGAGGAGGTACCGGTCGAATATGAGGTTCCCGTGGCCTAGCCAGTTCAGCTTGCGCAGGTGCAACATTCTCAAGTTCAGGTGCAGCTGCTGGGGGATTCGGTGCAGCCTGTCCCGCTGTACCAGGTGTACCCTCAAACCTAGCCATGATCTGACCCATCATGGTCATCATCGTGCGCATGTCTTCCTCCAATCGAGTGATTCGAGGATCAGAAGCCTCTATTTGTTCCTGGGGCTCATGACTAGAGGATGATCTACTGTGCCTCTCAGTCCTGTCATTTTGCCCTCGAGCCCTCGAGCTCTCTCCCCTCTTGCGGTGTCTCTCAGGCATAACTCACTAGCCTGATAACTTTCCTGCGTTATAACAAACATTTAATTTACTACCAGCTCCGTATACACATTTGTATCTAAATATCGCACAGTAACTTGGGGATGTATGTTTTCTTAGTCCTAAGCATCAACTCACATCAGACCAACCATGCTCTGATACCAAGCCTGTCATGCCCCGCTTTCGGGAACCCTTCTATCCATACATTCTCTACTACGGTTGGGCTGTGAGAAGATGCAATTACTAAAAATTTATTTATTTACAGCGGAATATTTAAAACTTAAATTCACACTCCCAGGTGTGTGTGTAAATACACAAAATTAATTGTATAAATACCAAGTGTTTACATATCATCCCCATAATACTGATTACAATTTCAAGATATAACTGTGCGATACGATATATTAGATACAAAATACTCGTGTATACAAATCTTATACCTTTGCGGATTGTGGGAGCTGTTCAACACAAAAGACTTAGAGACCACCACTCTCTTACTTCTCAGTACCTGGAGGGGGAAAAATAGTCGGATGAGCAAACCACGGCTCAGTAAGGAAATGTATGCTAGCAGGTAGATATCGTACTACCTACATAGCCCATGCATGCATAAACCAAAACCATGTTTTCGTTATAAATGGAAATATCATACGAACAATGCATTTAAATTCATATTTCTCAAGAGCATTTTCGTGTAAATCAAATGTCAAACTTCCATTTAAAACATGTTCATAAATAGTGCCCCCATGGCACGAATGTGAAATCGGAGATTTATTGAAACACAAAATCTCTTTCACTTCTCAAATCATTCTATTTCACAAATCTCTTTCTTTTTCTGAGATTGTCTCTGTTTCTCGATTCTCTGAGACAGGCATGGAATTTTAGGCAATCAAATATCCACGACTTATGGCCACAGTCAGTGATCCCAGGCCTCACTGATCGGGTGTGCACAGGGTATCACTTCGCCTGAAGGGGGATGGGTCAGTCCTACCCTCCGGCTCATCTCAATCCACCTCATCTCCTCGTATACTCACGGTGAAGATACGTCGTGTGTCATCTACGCGATACTCGTACTCACGTGCACCCAGCACGGTACATAGTATACCAACGGGTGACTACACTGTTCTACGTACAACCGTGGACCCAAGTCCATACTCCAACTCCGATGGACTTTTTATCTTTGAACCATGTCTCATATACCAGGCGAGCAAACAGCGTGACACACAGTCAACGCAAAGCTCCAGCGCGGTACGATCTATCGTTAAGGCCCAGGCTATTCAATTGGCCGTCGGCTGGTATCCCCTTGGGTCCCAGACCCCCAGGTTTACCTTAACTCAACAAAACAGGTACGAGCATAGTTCTCGCACTTTCTCAAAACCCCCGTGCGAGTTAAAACTCCAACACGGTACATCAAGGCATTAAAACAGGTGTAAGCTAGCGCTTCAACACCAAATCACATCTCAAAACTGATAGAAGGTTATTTTCTCTTTTTAAAAATTCAAAACATGTTTATTCATACAGCATGCTTCTTCATGCTAAAACATGTAAAATTAGCCAACCTATCATCAACATTTCTCAATCATCAATCACAATATAAAATTGAGAATTTCATTGAAAACATGCATATCATGCTATTTCCTTACCCTATCCCATTTCTCAATACATATATATACATCATAGTACTTTTCATATTTCCACATCATTTCATAAACTTATAATATCGTACTAGTCCTAGCAATATATCTATGAAATTGCTGTAATTACGTACGAAAATCTCTATAGCTAACACACAGTCCCTTACCTCGTTCTACTTGTGTGCAACTATCCGCCTTTATGCTTCTTGCGTTCTCATCTCGACTTGCTCCGGCGTATCATCCGAAACTGAAATTCATCCATCAAAATTAGAGTTAATGTTTCTAACTCTTATTCAACTAAGCATTTATCCAATGCCTTAATTATACATTTTTACCCTTTGTGGTAAATCTCTCAATTTGTCCTAATATCAACATTTCCAAACCATTTCCACAACATACTCACCCACTCAAGATATCCCATTCATCAAAAATACTCCCACATTCCACTTTCTCACACTTGACTATTTCTAAGCTATATGCATTTCATACCATCCTAGGTAGTTCTATCCACAATATGCACACCCAAATATCTTTATAAGCATTAACTAAACCAATGTACTTGGATTTGTGCATTAGAACTTACCTCATTGGATTTCCTCTTGCTCCAATTAGGATTGCCCTCTATTTCTTCAATCCTTCAAATGGGAAAATGCCTCTAGACTATGTTGTTCTTCTCTTTGATGTGAACAACTTTGTCTCTAATAGCCTCTCCTTAAATCTCCCTGAAAATGGCTGGATTTAGGAGTGAGAAACTAGATTTCTTTGAGTTGAAGTGAAATGGAATTGTTTTCCTCGAAATTCTGATGATCCAACTGCTTCCATTTATAGATTTGACTTGATGAGATCGATCTTCCTTGGGTGGAGATCGATCTATTCCTCAAAAATCCCTCTTTTCTGAGACGTTTTAAAGGTAGGAGATCGATCTGTCGAGACTGGAGATCGATCTGCTGTCAAACAGAAGCTTAAGGAGATCGATCTGGTCTTAGGGGAGATCGATCTTCTCCCAACCCGAGAGCTAAAGAGATCGATCTGCTTCCTTTGGAGATCGATCTGTTCCCTTCCATTTCTCACATTAGAGCATTCTGGCTCTCCCAGATCGATCTCTCATCCTATGAGATCGATCTGGCCTTCACAAATTCCAGATTTCCTGCAGTTTTTCTGCAACAACTCTTACCAAACACCCTTAATTTACTACCATGATCATTTCCTCATTCATTCATCTTTGAGACTTGAAAATGGGATTCTTCCTTACTACATACAAATTAAAATTTGTGTAGAATCTTTGTGTGACCAAATATATACAATATTACTCGAATGGAAATATACACTTATGTAAATCTTTCCTTCCATTTACTATACTTCTCATATTCCATTTCGATCACATTCTTCTCGTTTTAAGTTCATTTCCTCCTACTCACTCATAATGCAACTTGTACGTATAATCACAATTCTTACTATAAGTGCGTACATAATCTTATGAACTTACATTGTATACACTTCACATTACAATACATCATCTTACTTATGATTTTATTTACATTCCCACGTTCCTATATACATAGCTATACATGTACGGGGTCTCACAACATAACAGCGAGATAAGGGTTAAGTTGATTCCCGAACGAGTGCAGGGGTAAAACGGTCAAATGACTGAAATTCAGTATAATTTCGATAAGACAATTTCATTAAAAATATGAAATTGAGGAATCTTGATCAAAATCGGGGAAAATATTTAATTTTAAGCCCAATTGCTCAAGATATAAATTTACTAGAATTTATCAAAATTTTTACCTCGAAAAATGAGCCCAAAATTAGTGGAAAAATATACCGAAAAGGTAAAATCGGATTGATAATTTTATTTATGGACTAAATGTATTTAATATGATTTTTTAGATATTTTTAGGATATTTTTACGATATTTTAGGATTTTTATTATTATTTTAAGAATAAAATAATAATAAAAATATATTATAAATAAAAGAAAAAAAAAGGAAATCTAAAATTTGGAAATCGGGGAGAGAGAAAAGAGGGGAAACCGCGTGGAAGCCGAGGAAAAAGAAGACCACCGGACGGCGAGCACCGACGACCCTACGGTCAGGCAAGCGACCGAAAAAGGAAGATGAGGTCCGTGCGCACCCATCGGCACCGGTCACGCCCTCCACCGACACCGGACGTCGATGAATTGAAGATGAGAAGCCGCGGAGGAAAAGATGAGATCTGACGGCTACCGGCGGTGCTTGGTCCTGATCGAGGCCAGCCGAGTGTTACCCAGGCTGAGGCCCGCCGAACGGCGGTGGTGATGCATCGAGAACTGGTTGGAAGACGTCGACACGACCAAAGGAGAAAATGGGAAAAAGAAGGTTCTGCGCTGAACCGGACCGGACCGGACCGGTTCAGCCAAGGAGAAAATGGGAAAAAGAAGAAAAAAGAAAGAAAAAGGAAAAGGAAAATTTTTGGGATTTCACCAGACTTCGGGTAAGTCGATACGAGGTCAAAAGTGATCGATTTGACTTTCGATAAATTTATTTAAATTATATTTAATCAAAAATTGACTCGGAGTTAAATATACAAAATTGAGCAGTTCAACAATAAATTTCGAACGGAAGCCCAATCGAACTTCGATTTGCGTATCATCATATGATCTCGGGTACGTAAAGCTCATTTATGACAATTTATGTGATTATTGCGTATTTAAGATTTATTTTATGCATTTCGGATTAAATTCTGCATTTAGTAAATTATATCCAAAATTTCGAATTAACTGTCGTAAATGATATACGGGCTATCCAAAGAGCTTGGAATAAAGCCCAATGGGTATTGATAGGCCCAATGAGTCGATAGACCCTGATGAAGGGAAATAATAAGTGGAAAACGGGCTTAATATGGATTAAGGCCCAATTAAAGTATTTATACCCATTTAGAGTAAACGAGCACAATTAAGGGAAATAGACTGTATTTAATGTGAAATACAGTAGGAAAAGTATAATTAACCTGATAAATGGTTATATGCAGCTCCAGAGAGTATTGGAGAAGCAAATCGGACTACTGAAATGAGCAGCGCAGAGAAAGTGAAATTTCTCGAGTGATTGCAAGTAAGGGATTTTTGTGAGTAGTTAGAGATACCTGCACATATTTTCGTCTGCTTTTACATTCACTTAAAAACTCTGAGAGTCAGAGAAAGTGAAGAATAATTATTGCGACCCGATAGTGGCAAATTATGATTTTGCCCCTAGTTAGTCAAAAAGTCAACTTTTGTGAAAAGTTGTAAAAAGCATGGAAACCACTATTTTGAGTGTTTAATTGCTGTTTAGCAGGAGAATAAATAGATGAGCTAATGATTTTAAGGTTGATGTGAATTAAGCACACTTTATAGTGCTGATTTTGATGTTTTGTAAATCATCTATTTTTTAAAGAGCCATCTATCATATTTTGTGAGAATGAATCATGCTGGAGCATAGCTCGCACTAGATTTCATATATTTTCCACATACGTTAGTGCTGAATTTTGATTCGCACTAGATTTCCATGACATGCATGATAGAGTACTGGAGTTATTACTCGTACTCAGTTTTATATGATATATGCATGACAGAGTGCTGGAGCGATTAGCTCGTACTTGAGTTTTTCATGAGATACATGACAGAGTGCTGGAGCATTGCTCGTACTCAATTCTTTATGATTTATACATGACATAGTACTGGAGCTATTGCTCGTACTTGATTTGATGATATTGTGCATAGCATGGTACTGGAGCTATTGCTCGTACTTGATTTAATACATGAACTATGCATTGACCTAGTTGCTAAAGGTTTACTCGCACTAGAGTTGAGTTTGTGATGTGAAACAGTGTTTGAGAGGAGTGTCGACTATGAGTCGCACTCAAAGGCGCGCACTGTATGTGATATATAATACATGTTACAAACCCATGCCCGCATCCTTGTGTGACTGAGTGTCACATTATGTGAGAGGATAGCCGCATGAGGGTATTAGAGATGTGGTATGATATTCCATGGTTTGAGGGCTAAGACCTATGGCAGGCACCCCGACTGTGATGTAGGGTCCACAGGTGTACTTTGTACCGTGCATGTGGCATGGGAGTACACTATACCGTGTGTTGTTGTGGAATTGAGGAGGATATAGCTAACGGTTGTGATGGACTGACCCCCCTCCCGTTGTAGCAGTGATACCCCGCACATCGAGATCTGTGTTGCTTGGGATCACATGTCGGATATAATCATAGTCCAGGATACTATTTACATTTCACCACAGAGTCTAACATGATATATCACATTGATTGATTGATTTAAATTACGAACAGACCTGAGGGATGGGTCAGACTCCGATTTTGTGATGTGAATTATTTAATGCCATATTTATTGTGATTTAAATATACATGGCATGATTTACATAAAGGCATGATTTATATAAAGATGCATTATTTTGCACTACATGCCTACATTTGAGAAAGAGAGCATGATTTCTGTACATGGGATTTAATCTGTACAAGTATACATATATATATATATTTAAAGACATGCTTTTAAAGTGAGTAAAGGAAATAATATTTTCAAGGCATAGCATTATTTTAAGTAAATAGTGTAGATATCTACTTGCTTGCCTGATTTCCTTACTGAGCACGTTGTATGCTCACCCCCCTTTCTTTACATCTCTCTACAGAGCATCAGCAGTAGAGCGAGAGCTATTGAGGGATAGTATTTCCTGAGTCCACTGCTAGTTCCTATCAACCGCCAGATATACAGATTTTGTACGGTTATGTATCTAAACATAGAAATAGCACAGTGATGTATATGATATATATTATGGGGAATGTATTTGTATTAGATTTTATATAATCTTAAATGTATAATAAAAGCAGTTACAATCAATAATAGTATATTGACATGTATGTATGATAATGGAAAATGTGGTAAGCGAGGACTCTGACATCGAATCACAGCCCAACCATTTATGAGAGGAAAGGTAAGTTAAAAATACGAAAAATTTGTAGTGATTTTTGGTTAAGTCATGGATTGAGAAATGGTCTTGACAGAATGGTATCAGAGCAGAGGTTGGTCTGATATGAGTCGATATTAGAAAATAGGAAAGTGTACATCCTCATAGTATGGTAAATACGCATAGTGGTAGAGTTACGAGAGGTAGGGCTCAAGGCCGGGGAGATAGACCCAAGGGACGAGCTGCTACCGAACCATTACCTACACATGAGACTCCAAGTGCTATTGAGGCACCCAAGTGTGCTGAGATTCGCTTTACGAGATTAGAGCGTAGTCTTGAGACAATTATCGAGATGTTGGCACAGACGATGCCAGGTAGGCAAGGACAGGAGGCAAGAGCTGGGACAAGAGAGGCAGTTACCCCTAACACTACTACACAGACGACTCATGCACCGAGGACAGTAGATACTCCAACACCCTCACCGATTTCAGGTGGTATTGGATTAGGGTACGGATGTGATCTACATCGATTGCGAGAATTCCAAAAGTTTAGACCTCCATCTTTTAGTGGGGTCAAGGACCCTGTAGCTACTGAGGAGTGGTTAGCAGAGATGGAGAAGCTTTATGGATTCTTCGAGTGTACGACTTCGGAGATGGTCGCATTTGCTGCGTTCCTACTGAAGGAAGCTGCAGAGCATTGGTGGAAGTCCACCCGACCTATATTGAGAGCCCGACACACAAACATTAGTTGGGAGATATTTCAGGAGGCCTTTAGGAGGCAGTTTGTTCCTGATACCGCACGGTGGAAACTACAGGCAGAGTTTTTGGGATTAAACTAAGGGAGTTTATCTGTGGACGAGTATGAGACTCGATTCCTATCCCTAAGGAGATATGACCCCGATACCATGTATAGTGAGGCCAGGAAGGTCCATAGGTTTATCGACGGGTTGAGATCGATTCTGCGGTCCAGGTTGGTTCCATTAGACATAGCAACCTATGAGGAAGCAGTGCGCAAGGCGCAACTTTGTGAGCAAGATTACGAGAGGAATGCTTCCGAGTTCGAGAAGTTTAACTGTAGCCGAGATATACAGAAGAAGATGCAGGCTAGAGATTTCGGTTATCGAGGAGGGAAGAAATTCTTTGGTAAAAGATCTCGGGTGGAGGAGGCACGAGAGAGATATGCTAGACCTCTTGCTTATCCGACTGTAGCCCCAGCAAAGGGCATTGTCATAGGAGGACAGAGACCTGCTGTTGATCAGTGCAGAAGATGCGGTAAAAAACATGGAAGTAGACCTTATCCGCTGACTCCTATAGTATGTTTTCGATGTGGAAAACAGGGTCATATGGCTAGAGATTGCCCAGAGACATTTGTGACTGCACCATTGAGGGGCAGGGAGCCTGATAGAACTCCAGCTGGTACGTCTGCTCAGAGAGGTAGAGCGACGGCAGAGGAGAAAGGGAAATAAGTGATGGGTCGAGGACCAAATTCTTTTTAAGGTGGGGAGGATGTGAGATCTGAGAATTTCAGACATATTTTATTGATGTAATAATAATTTGAGTATAATTTATTGAGCTAAGTGAATTGTGGGAATTATAATTGGAGATTTATGTGTTAAGTGTGTAAAATAAGCATGATCCATGAGGACAGATCGATCTGGGAGAAGGAGAGATCGATCTGGTGAGTTAAAAATGACGAGGAAGGAGAAATTTGAAGAGCAGATCGATCTCCAATGGAAGAGATCGATCTCCTTATGAATCTGTTTGAGAAGGGATCGATCTCATGAGGAAGAGATCGATCTCCAAATGAATCTGTTTGAGAGAAGATCGATCTCATGAGGAGGAGATCGATCTCTGAATGCTTCTGTTTGGGGAGAAGATCGATCTCCTTAGGAGCAGATCGATCTCATAAAGCCATAAAGAGATCGATCTCACCCCTCGACAGATCGATCTCCTAGGCATAAAATTGCCCAGATCGTCCCCAAATTTCAAAGACAAATCGATCTCATCAAGAGGCAGATCGATCTCCTACCTCCAGTCTATATAAGGAACCCGTGTTTTCTCTGCAATTCCACTTTCTCTCTCTTCCAAAACCTCTATTTTTCCGAAAACCTAGTTTCTCACTCCCCCAAATCGCCCATTTTCGGCCGAATCAGCTATTGTGGTAAGAAGGAAAGTTGTTCCTCGTCAAAGGGAGAACAACATACTTGAAAATCGAAGGACGAATCGGATCGAGGCATGAGTTGTGCGTCTCACAAGCTTTGGGTAATTTCTAAACCTCGATCTTGATATTTGAGCTGATTTTGATGTTATTGGTGGTTGTAATTGTGTTGAAATAGTTGAGAAATGATTAGGGAATGATGAATTGCAATGTAGTTGGATTAATGTCGATATTTAGCGATTTTAGGTAATTTTGAGAAATTGAGCTATAAATGGAAATATAGACAATGTGGAGAATTAGCCTAGATAATTGGCATGAGGAATGTAGGACATTGAGATATTGAAAATGAGGTTGTAGTTTAGGGTTGAGTTACGAGAAATCAAGAGATTTGAGGTGTTATGAGCAATTATGCTCGATTTTGAGAATTGAGGTTTATGTGATATAGAGTATTGATGTTTTAACATCGTTTGGACAGCCCGGGAGTTTCAGAGTGGAATGCGAGGCTAGTCCGTGATACGGGGGAAACAATTGCACTATACGAGGTGCAAAGAGGTAAGGGAAATCTAAACCATTTGTGTATGTGAATTGCAAACTGTTTTAGCATGATTTATGATTTATAAACAAGCATGTTGAGAGTTTTGTGTTGAGATTTAAACTGCACACGATTTTATAGCCGGTTGGAGCCCAATGTTTTATGAGTTTATAACTGGGCTCTACGTTAAGGCAATATTGTGATTTGAGAAATGTGTGCGTGTGCTTTGCCGGTTGGAACTCGATTTTACTACGTTTTGTGTTGAGTACAAAACGATTTCAAATGAGTTTTATGAGAGAAAACCATTACGAGTTCTACGTGAAGGCAAACCTATCTTATGTGATAAGACTTGGGTGTGTAGTTGTGAGTACACACCGGGCATTGCTCTGGTAGCATGTAAGCCCGAATTCTTCTCCGTTCTAGTAACGTTGAGAAACCCCATTGGTGGCTGTGCCACGTTGAGAAAACCCATTGGTGGCTGTGCCACGTTATACCCCATTGGTGGCAGTGCCACATTGAGAAAACCCATTGGTGGCTGTGCCACGTTATACCCCATTGGTGGCAGTGCCACGTTGAGAAAACCCATTGGTGGCTGTGCCACGTATACCCCATTGGTGGCTGTGCCACGTTATACCCCATTGGTGGCTGTGCCACATTGAGAAACCCCATTGGTGGCTGTGCCACGTTGAGAAACCCCATTGGTGGCAGTGCCACGTTGAGAAACCCTATTCTGTGGCTATACCACGTGAGAAAATAATTCAGTGGCTTTGCCACGTGTGTTTTGTGGCTATGCCACGTGAGAAAATAATTCAGTGGCTTTGCCACGTGTGTTTTGTGGCTATGCCACGTGAGAAATAATTCAGTGGCTTTGCCACGTGTGTTTTGTGGCTATACCACGTGAGAAATTAATTTGGTGGCTTTGCCACGTGTGTATTGTGGCTATGCCACGTGTGATTTAAATCAGTGGCTATGCCACGTTATTTGAGAAAGCGTTTATCGCGTTGTTTTCACATGCTTTGTTAATGCTCTAGAGTGAGCCTTTTTACTTCATGTTTTCACATGACTTGACACATGAGAGTGTCGTTTTGAGTATTTTCATGCTATGGTTTTCAAATGAGTTTCACATACAAATAAATGCTTTGTGATGTGCATTTTGGTTTATGAAATGAGTCCCCTACCCCCCTTACTGAGCGATTTAGAAGCTCACCATGTTTTTCTTTCCCCCCAGAGTTCTTCAAGTGAATAAGGACTTCCCTGCGACGTACGGAGTAGTGGCTAGTGGAGGATCCGAGCTCCAGGCTATATATTTTATACTTTGAGGTATATTTATCTTTTCATGTACCCAGACTATTATTGTAATTACAGACACTTGATGTATGACATTATATGGGATGTATTAGGATTAATTAACTTGTAATCGAGTAATGGGTATAATACAATATTTGTTATATCATGATGAGATCCTGAGGCATGATAATTATGATGATGTATGACACTGCACAGGAATGCACTCTTTATTTGTGAATTAACGAGTAAAAAAGTTTTAAATTTGCCCTATTTTCTGCATTTTCGGGGCGTCCTAACTCTCGACCAGGGGCAGGCAGAGTCCCCTCCACCACCTGTCCCACAACCAGAGAGTCCTAACTCTCGATTTAATCGGATTGAGACCGATGTGAGGCAAGGTTTTGAGCAGATGGCGGCGCTATTCGCGCAACACTTTGGAGTTAATGCCTCGGATACTACCCCTACACCACCACCAGGACCTCCCATACCCCCAGTGCCTCCCGTCACTTAGCCTGAGGACAGAAGTAAGGTCCGACTAAAGGAATTTCTGAAGATGAATCCACCCGCATTTAGGGGAAAGAAGGATCCTACAGAGGCTGAGGAGTGGTTGATGGAGTTGAGAGTTATATTTGATTTACTGGGGTGCACCGATGCTGAGAGAGTCAGTATGAGTGCCTATATGCTGAAGGGGAGAGCTCGAGATTGGTGGAGTACTACCCAGGGTATCTTGATGTCCCACTAGGATGTGATTGGTTGGGAAGAGTTCCAGACAGCTTTTAGAGCCCAATATGTACCACGAGCCGCCCAGAGAAGGAAACAGGCCGAGTTTTTGAGTTTGGTACAGGGTGACATGTTGGTGGATGACTATGAGAGCCAGTTCACCGCACTACTGAGATATGACCCAGAGACCTTCAAGAGTGAAGAGCTCCGCACAGAGAAGTTTGTGTATGGGTTGAAGCCCGTTATTAGAGATAGACTGATGGGGCTATGTATTACCGAGTTTGGAGATGCTCTGAGACGAGCACAAGAGGTTGAAAGAGGGATTGAGATGGTACAATCCCAGAATGAGCTCAGAGCGGTGAATAGAGATAAGGGCAAGAGGCCAGCACTTTTCCAGTCAGAGGCTCGGAGAGGTTCCTTCAGAAGAGGAAGGATTGAGGTGCAGAAGGACAGATTGGAGAGACCCAGAGCCTATCCTATTATCAAGGAGGCCCCTCGATATGTCAGGCCGGAGATGAGGATTTGTAGAGATTGTGGCCGATCGCATGAGGGAAGTTGTATTGGGTCGATCCATGGATGTTTCAGATGTGGTGACATGGGCCACAGAGTGAAGGACTGTCCCCAACCTCAGATACCACATGCTTCGGAGCCCACTAGACAACAGCCTCAGAGAGTGGATCCCCGGAGACGGGCCACTGCGGCAGAGAAAGGGAAGAAACCTGTGGCACAGGGACGTGTGTTCGCCCTGGATAAGGAGACCGCAGACACTTCGGCAGAAACTATAAGAGGTACACTCTCTGTCTGTAATTATGAGGCTCATGTGTTGATTGATTCAGGATCCACGCATTCGTTTATTTCTGAGCATTTTGCATGTAGATTAAACTTGAAGTTTGAACCTCTAGAGTATATACTACATGTAAATACCCCTATGCGTGAATCCCAGAGAACTGAGTTAATCTGTAGAGGATGTGAAATTAAGGTGGGAGATAGAGTGATGTTAGCAGATCTAATCATGTTGAGTATACATGGGTTTGATGTAATTCTGGGAATGGATTGGTTGGCGACCAATCGAGTGAGTTTAGACTGCTACACTAAGATTGTAACTTTCTCCCTACCTAAACCTTACAGTGTACAATTGAGATATTGAGGAAATGATTATGTGGATTTCTAGTGAATAATTTGAGAATTTTAATATTATTTTGGAGAATATTAAATGTGATTATTCATGTGAAGGTTATGAGACACTCATCTCAGATGATGAGCGGGAACACCCGAGGATTGAGGATATACCTGTGGTTTGCGAATTTCTGGATGTTTTCCCAGATGAATTGCCAGGTTTACCACTAGAGAGAGAGCTGGAGTTTACCATTGATTTGGTACCGGATACTCAGTCGATCTCTAAACCTCCCTACAGGATGGCATTAGTGGAACTTGAGGAATTGAAGAAGCAACTGTAGGAGTTATTGGATCAAGGGTTTATTAGACCCAGTGTTTCACCGTGGGGAGCGCCAGTACTGTTTGTTAAGAAGAAGGATGGTAGTCTCAGATTATGTGTGGACTACCGGCTATTGAATAAAGCCACGGTGAAGAATAAATATCCGCTGCCCAGGATTGACGATCTACTTGATCAGCTAAGAGGGGCATCAGTCTTTTCTAAGATTGATTTGAGATCGGGCTATCACCAATTGAGGATCAAGGAGGAAGATATTCCAAAGACGGCCTTTAGGACAAGGTATGGCCATTACGAATTTCTGGTGATGTCCTTTGGATTGACGAACGCCCCTGCAGCATTTATGAGATTGATGAACGAGGTGTTCAGAGACTATCTGGATAAGTTTGTGATAGTCTTTATCGATGATATCCTGGTGTACTCTCGGTCGTATGAGGAGCATGCACAGCATTTGTGGTTAGTACTTCAGATACTCCGCGATAAGCAATTATACGGAAAGCTTAGTAAGTGTGAATTTTGGCTGAACCGGATAGCTTTCCTTGGGCATGTAGTCTCAGAGGAAGGAGTATCAGTGGATCCGAGTAAAATAGTAGCTGTACTTAATTGGGAAAGACCGAGGACAGTGACTGAGATACGAAGCTTCCTTGGTTTGACAGGGTATTACAGGAGATTTGTGGAAGGATTCTCGAGGATTGCCGCTCCTTTGACTAAGCTCACGCGTAAGGAGACTCCGTTCATATGGACTGATCAATGTGAGCTCAGTTTTCAAGAGTTAAAGAGGAGATTGACAGCGGCACCTGTGTTAACTATTTTCGAGGGATCAGGAGGATTCTCGGTGTATAGTGATGCATCTCATCAAGGATTGGGGTGTGTGCTTATGCAGCACGGGAGAGTGGTCGCATATGGATCGCGTCAACTGAAAGACCATGAGCGGAATTACCCCACGCATGATTTGGAGTTAGCCGCTGTGGTATTTGCTTTGAAGATCTGGCTACACTACTTATATGGGGAAAGATTCCAGATCTTCACTGATCACAAGAGTTTGAGATATCTCTTTGATCAGAAAGAGTTAAACATGAGACAAAGGAGATGGATGGAACTCCTTAAGGATTATGACTGCGAGATTCTTTATCATCCGGGTAAGGCGAATGTGGTTGCTAATTCCCTGAGCAGGAAGAGTATGATATCTGCTATGATGATCAGGGAATGGGATTTGTTAGAGCAGTTCACCGAACTTCGGATCAGAGTTAAAGAGGTAGAGACTGGATTTTTGGCTAGCCTGCGGATAGAGCCCAGGATCATGGATCAGATTAGAACTGGGCAGCGCAGTGATCAGAGATTGATAGATATGGTTAGCCAAGCTGAGCAGAGTTCGCAGTCGGATCTCACCATCAGTGAGGATGGATTGTTGAGATTCAGAGGACGGATTTGTGTACCGGACGATGATACCCTGAAGAGACAGATACTGAGAGAATCCCACTGCTCGCGATACACCATGCACCCAGGAAGTACTAAGATGTACCGAGACTTGAGAAAGGTGTATTGGTGGAGTGGTATGAAGCGAGATGTGGCAGAGTATGTGGCCAGGTGTTTAGTATGCCAGCAAGTGAAAGTTGAGCATCGAAAGCCCGGAGGACTACTACAGCCCTTACCTGTACCTACATGGAAATGGGAGCATGTCACTATGGACTTTATTATGGGTTTACCGAGGACCCGAAGAGGTCGTGACGCGATATGGGTCATTATGGATAGATTGACCAAGAGTGCCCACTTCCTTGCCATCAAGAGCACAGATACTGTGGATGCCTTAGCTGAGCTATATGTCAGCGAGATAGCTAGATTACATGGGGCTCCAGTGAGTATTACTTCTGATAGAGATTCCCGATTTACTTCCAGATTCTGGACCCAGTTTCAGGAGTCCATGGGATCTCGATTGAGTTTTAGTACCGCCTATCATCCTCAGACAGATGGTCAGTCAGAGAGGACTATTCAGACCCTGGAGGATATGTTGAGGGCGTGTACGATGGATTTTAAGGGATCATGGGATGATCACCTGCCCCTAGCAGAGTTTGCTTACAATAACAGCTATCATGCAAGTATTGAAATGGCACCTTTTGAGGCTCTATATGGTAGGAGGTGTAGATCCCCTGTAGCTTGGGAAGAAGTCGGTGACAGAAAGATAAATGCTCCCGAGCTTGTTGAGCAAGCCGTACAGAGTGTGAAACTCATATGTGAGAGGTTACGGGCTGCACAAAGTAGATAGAAAAGCTACGCGGATGTGCGTAGACGGCCACTTGAGTTTGATGTTGGTGATGCAGTATTTCTGAGAGTATCACCGAGCAAGGGTATCATGCGATTTGGGAAGAAAGGGAAATTGAGTCCTCGATACGTGGGACCATTCGAGATTCTTGAGAGAGTGGGAGAGGTAGCCTACAGATTGGCATTACCCCCACAGATGTCCGGAATACACAATGTTTTTCATGTATCTATGTTGAGGAAGTACCACCCGGACCCTTCTCATGTCATAGAGTATGATGAGATGGACATACAGGAGGACATGAGCTACATTGAGGAACCCGTCCGGATTCTCGATAGAAAAGAGAAGGTACTGAGAACCAAGAGCATCCCATTAGTGAAAGTCTTGTGGAAGCATCACTCAAGGGAAGAAGCGACGTGGGAACTAGAGAGTCTCATGAAGGAGAAATACCCCCATCTACTTTGACTAGTTGAGTTGAATTTGGAGGACCAAATTCTTTTTAAGGTGGGGAGGATGTGAGATCTGAGAATTTCAGACATATTTTATTGATGTAATAATAATTTGAGTATAATTTATTGAGCTAAGTGAATTGTGGGAATTATAATTGGAGATTTATGTGTTAAGTGTGTAAAATAAGCATGATCCATGAGGACAGATCGATCTGGGAGAAGGAGAGATCGATCTGGTGAGTTAAAAATGACGAGGAAGGGGAAATTTGAAGAGCAGATCGATCTCCAATGGAAGAGATCGATCTCCTTATGAATCTGTTTGAGAAGGGATCGATCTCATGAGGAAGAGATCGATCTCCAAATGAATCTGTTTGAGAGAAGATCGATCTCATGAGGAGGAGATCGATCTCCGAATGCTTCTGTTTGGGGAGAAGATCGATCTCCTTAGGAGCAGATCGATCTCATAAAGCCATAAAGAGATCGATCTCACCCCTCGACAGATCGATCTCCTAGGCATAAAATTGCCCAGATCATCCCCAAATTTCAAACACAGATCGATCTCATCAAGAGGCAGATCGATCTCCTACCTCCAGTCTATATAAGGAACCCGTGTTTTCTCTGCAATTCCACTTTCTCTCTCTTTCAAAACCTCTATTTTTCCGAAAACCTAGTTTCTCACTCCCCCAAATCGCCCATTTTCGGTCGAATCAGCTATTGTGGTAAGAAGGAAAGTTGTTCCTCGTCAAAGGGAGAACAACATACTTGGAAATCGAAGGACGAATTGGATTGAGGCGTGAGTTGTGCGTCTCACAAGCTTTGGGTAATTTCTAAACCTCGATCTTGATATTTGAGCTGATTTTGATGTTATTGGTGGTTGTAATTGTGTTGAAATAGTTGAGAAATGATTAGGGAATGATGAATTGCAATGTAGTTGGATTAATGTCGATATTTAGCGATTTTAGGTAATTTTGAGAAATTGAGCTATAAATGGAAATATAGACAATGTGGAGAATTAGCCTAGATAATTGGCATGAGGAATGTAGGACATTGAGATATTGAAAATGAGGTTGTAGTTTAGGGTTGAGTTACGAGAAATCAAGAGATTTGAGGTGTTATGAGCAATTATGCTCGATTTTGAGAATTGAGGTTTATGTGATATAGAGTATTGATGTTTTAACATCGTTTGGACAGCCCGGGAGTTCCAGAGTGGAATACGAGGCTAGTCCGTGATACGGGGGAAACAATTTCACTATACGAGGTGCAAAGAGGTAAGGGAAATCTAAACCATTTGTGTATGTGAATTGCAAACTATTTTAGCATGATTTATGATTTATAAACAAGCATGTTGAGAGTTTTGTGTTGAGATTTAAACTGCACACGATTTTATAGCTGGTTGGAGCCCAATGTTTTATGAGTTTATAATTGGGCTCTACGTTAAGGTAATATTGTGATTTGAGAAATGTGTGTGTGTGCTTTGCCGGTTGGAACTCGGTTTTACTACGTTTTGTGTTGAGTACAAAACGATTTCAAATGAGTTTTATGAGAGAAAACCATTACGAGTTCTACGTGAAGGCAAACCTGTCTTATGTGATAAGACTTGGGTGTGTAGTTGTGAGTACACACCGGCATTGCTCTGGTAGCATGTAAGCCCGAATTCTTCTCCGTTCTAGTAACGTTGAGAAACCCCATTGGTGGCTGTGCCACGTTGAGAAAACCCATTGGTGGCTGTGCCACGTTATACCCCATTGGTGGCAGTGCCACGTTGAGAAAACCCATTGGTGGCTGTGCCACGTATACCCCATTGGTGGCTGTGCCACGTTATACCCCATTGGTGGCTGTGCCACGTTGAGAAACCCCATTGGTGGCTGTGCCACGTTGAGAAAACCCCATTAGTGGCTGTGCCACGTTGAGAAACCCCATTGGTGGCAGTGCCACGTTGAGAAACCCCATTGGTGGCAGTGCCACGTTGAGAAACCCTATTCTGTGGCTATACCACGTGAGAAAATAATTCAGTGGCTTTGCCACGTGTGTTTTGTGGCTATGCCACGTGAGAAAATAATTCAGTGGCTTTGCCACGTGTGTTTTGTGGCTATGCCACGTGAGAAAATAATTCAGTGGCTTTGCCACGTGTGTTTTGTGGCTATACCACATGAGAAATTAATTCGGTGGCTTTGCCACGTGTGTATTGTGGCTATGCCACGTGTGATTTAAATCAGTGGCTATGCCACGTTATTTGAGAAAGCGTTTATCGCGTTGTTTTCACATGCTTTGTTAATGCTCTAGAGTGAGCCTTTTTACTTCATGTTTTCACATGACTTGACACATGAGAGTGTCGTTTTGAGTATTTTCATGCTATGGTTTTCAAATGAGTTTCACATACAAATAAATGCTTTGTGATGTGCATTTTGGTTTATGAAATGAGTCCCCTACCCCCCTTACTGAGCGATTTAGAAGCTCACCCTGTTTTTCTTTCCCCCCAGAGTTCTTCAAGTGAATAAGGACTTCCCTGCGACGTACGGAGTAGTGGCTAGTGGAGGATCCGAGCTCCAGGCTATATATTTTGTACTTTGAGGTATATTTATCTTTTCATGTACCCAGACTATTATTGTAATTACAGACACTTGATGTATGACATTATATGGGATGTATTAGGATTAATTAACTTGTAATCGAGTAATGGGTATAATACAATATTTGTTATATCATGATGAGATCCTGAGGCATGATAATTATGATGATGTATGACACTGCACAGGAATGCACTCTTTATTTGTGAATTAACGAGTAAAAAAGTTTTAAATTTGCCCTATTTTCCGCATTTTCGGGGCGTGACACTTGAGCACTACAACTACCAGCTGCTATATATTTCGCCTCAGTTGTGGATTGTGCTACACTATTTTGTTTCTTAGATAACCATAATATTAATCTATTCCCTAAGAATTGGCAGGTTCTTGAAATGTTTTTTCTATCTATTTTACAACCTCTAAAATCTGTGTCAGAATATGCATGAAGAGCAAAGGTGAAATCTTGAGGGTACCATAGTCCTAATGAAAGTGTGTCTTTAAGGTACCTAAAAATTCTTTTTGTAGGTAGTAAGTGTGATTCTCTAGGAGAGGATTGAAATCTAGCACATAAACACACACTAAACAAAATATCAGGTCTACTTGCAGTAAGATAGAGCAATGAACCAATCATAGACCTATATAGCTTAGTGTCTACACACTTACCACTTTCATCTTTATCAAGCTTGATGTTGGTGCCCATTGGAGTTGCTTGAGGTTTGCAGTTATCCATTCCAAATCGTTTGAGCAAATCTTTAGTGTACTTATCTTGATTGATGAAGATTCCATCCTTAGTTTGCTTTACTTGAAGTCCCAAGAAATAGATAAGCTCTCCCATCATGCTCATTTCAAATTCACTTTGCATGATCTTGCAAACTCTTGACATAAAGATTCATTAGTTGATCCAAAAATGATGTCATCTACATAGACTTGAACAACTAGTAAATCTTTATTCTTATTTTTGATAAACAAGGTTGTATATACTTTTTCTCTTGAAAATCCATTTTCTATTAAGAACTTTGAAATTATTTCATACTAGGCTCTAGGAGCTTGTTTCAAACCGTAAAGTGCTTTAGAAAGTTTGTAAACATGTTCAGGAAATTCTGGACTTTCAAAACCGGGGGGTTGCTCTACATAAACTTCTTTATTGATGTAACCATTTAGAAATGCACTTTTTACATCCACTTGATATAATTTGAAATTTTTGTAGCATGCAAAAGCAAGTAGCATCCTTATTACTTCTAATCTAGCTACCGGTGCATAGGTTTCATCATAGTCTATCCCTTCCTCATGCTTATAACCTTGTGCAACTAACCTAGCCTTGTTTCTTATGATCACACTATTTTCATCCATCTTGTTCTTGAAAATCCATTTAGTTCCAATTATAGAATGATCACTAGGTCTAGGGACTAAATTCCATACTTTACTTCTTTCAAATTGATTTAGTTCTTCTTGCATGGCTAAAAACCAATTGTTTTCATCTAAAGCTTCATTGACATTTTTTGGTTCAATTTGAGATACAAAGGCTATATATTGACATACATTTCTTAGTAAGGACCTTGTTCTAACTCCTAGGTTTGGATCACCTACAATTTCACAATCTTTGACATATCTTAGTTCTCTTGGTGCTCTAGATTCTTTTTCTAGTATTTCTAGTTCTTCTTCATCTTCTTCCCTTTTATTAATGTCAATATTTTCTAGTAAGTTATCTTCTATCCTTAAGGATTCCTTCAAAATCTCATTAAATATTTCAATATCCTCATCATTGGTAGAAACTTTAGATGCATCGTTTGACTCATCAAATATTATATGTATTGACTCTTCTACCATCAAGGTTCTTTTGTTATACACTCTATATGCCTTTGAATTCAAAGAATAGCCTAAAAAGATTCCTTCATCACTCTTGGCATCAAATTTTCGTAAGTTCTCTTTCCCATTATTTAAGACAAAGCATCTATAACCAAAAGGATGAAAATAGCTAATATTTGGCTTCTTTCCCTTGTAAAGCTCATAAGGGGTTTTCTTTAAGATCTAATCATGGCTCTATTTATAATGTAGCATGAGGTGTTTATGGCTTCTGCCTAAAAATATTTAGGTAGATTATTTTCACACAACATTATTCTAGCAATTTCTTCTAATGTTCTATTTCTTCTCTCAACTACCCCATTTTGTTGTGGTGTTCTAGGAGTTGAAAAATTATGACTAATCCCTTTATCATTGTAATATTCATCAAAACTAATATTTTCAAATTCCTTGCCATGATCACTTCTAATACTAGTTATAGTGTAACCTTTTTCATTTTGGGCTATTTTTGAATAGACAATGAATTTTTCTAAAGCTTCATTCTTTACTCTTAAGAAAAATATCCAAGTGAATCTAGTATAATCATCTACAATCACAAACCCATAATGCTTACCACCTAGGCTCGTAGTTCTAGTTGGCCCAAAAAGACCTAGGTGAAGTACTTGAAGAGGTCTAGTGGTTAACACACTATTCTTAGGTTTAAATGATATCCTTTTTATGTTTTCCCTTGACACAAGCTTCACAAATTTTGTCATAGTCAAATGACAACTTAGGTAAACCTACAACAAGATCTTTTCTAGCTAGCTTAGACAATACATGCATGCTAGCATGTCCTAGTCTCATATGCCACAACCAAGGTTCTTTTTCTTTATCTACCATAAGCCATGCATTTTCATTTCTAAGTTCGTTTAGATATACGATGTAAATGTTACCTTGTCTATGTCCTAGAAAAAGAACTTTATTTGATTTAGGATCTATTACATGACAATTCAAGCAATCAAAAATTACTTTGTAACCTATGTTACAAAGTTGACTAATGCTAAGCAAATTATGTTTTAGTCCTCTAACAAGTGAAACCTTTTCTAATGAGAAAGAGTTATTACTAATAGATCCACTTCCTTCAACTTGGCCTTTGGAGTTGTCCCAAAAAGTGACTTCTCCACCAACCTTTGACTTGAATGAGTTGAAGTGACTTCTATCACCGGTCATGTGTCTTGAGCATCCACTATCCAAGTACCAAGCTTCCTTTGTTTCTGCCTTGTAGCAATGCTCAAGCTCCTACAATCATCATTCAAACTTTTGTTTTAGGTACTCAAATTTTCTTAAGTCCTTTGGAGTTAGTAAGTAGGATTTTTTATCCTTCTGGGATCCATTTTAATGTTACATCAATATCTTTTGAATTTACCACATCTTTTGGAACCCAAACTCTTCTAACTATCCTTCCTCTAAATGTGGTCATTTTCATATTGCATCTATATGATGTATGTCATTTTTTATTACAATGTGAGCAAGTAGTAGAGGATTTATGCATATTCTTTCTAGCCAGGAAATTTTTTAGATGAGTTTCTCTACTCTTGCCATCATATCCTAACCCATTTCTATCAAAGCAAGCCCTTTGAGTCTCTAACATGTGATCTAGTTTTTGTTGACCCATGTAAAATCTAGTAAAAGAATTATGTAAATTACTATTCTTTTCCTTTTTTAGGTTATGGATTTCTAGATTTGTACTTTCTAATTTCTTCTCACATTCTATTTTAACATTTAGGATTAATTTATTTTCTTTCTTTAGTTTAGAAATCATTTTTTTGTACTTCAAATTCATGCACTCATATTCCATTGCAAGATCATCAAATGCATCTTGTAATTCATCAAAAGAATACTCATTGGGATTAGAAGTTACCTTCTTATCTTCAAGTGCCATGAAGCATAGATTGGCAATATCTTCATTTGAATCATCATCAGAGCTGTCACTATCGCTCCATGTTGCCATCATCGCCTTCTTTTTGTGCTTCCTATCACTTGATCTTTTTAGAAGAGGGTAATTAAATTTAATGTGGCCCGGTTTTTTCCATTCATAGCAAACAATAGTATCTCTATATTTTCTACCTAATTCTTCTTTGTCCTGTTCTTTCTTATAGTTTCTCCTACTACCACAATTTGCTTTCATTCTCATAAATTTATTAAATCTCTTAGCAAACATTGCCATTTTAAAATCTACTTCATTACCACTCTCATTTTTATCTCAATCCTCCTGAGTGGTGGATTTTAGAGCTACTCCTACTTTCTTGGGTGGCTCTTCATTTCTTCTCAATTTCATCTCATAGATGAGCAATTGCCCTATTAATTCATCTAATGATAGTGTGTGGGGATCCTTAGATTCTTCAATAGTTGTTACCTTAGCTTCCCAAGATATTGGTAAACTATTTAGGATCTTCTTAACCATTTCTATATTGGAGTAGATTTTGCCTAAGGATTTCAGTCCAATAATTACATCAGTAAATCTAATGAACATGTCACTAATTGACTCTCTTTATTTCATCCTAACTAACTTATAGTCATGAGTGAGCATTCCTACCTTAGTCTCCTTGACTTGAGTTGTGCCTTCATGTGTAATTGCCAATTTATCTCAAATTTGTTTGGCATTATCACAACCGGAGACTCTATTATACTCATTGGGCCCTAATGCACAAAATAAGGTGTGTATGGCCTTTGCATTCAACTGAGTACATTTTATATCATTAGAATCTCACTCATCTTCTTCTTTTGGAATATCTCTTCCCTCTACCTTCTTAGTTGGGATTTGAGGACCTTTAATAATAATCATCCATACCTCATAATCATTAGCTTGAATAAAAAGCATCATCCTAGTTTTCCAATATGCATAATGTTCACTATTAAACATAGGAGGCATAACTGTAGAGTGCCCTTCTCCTACTAGACTTGTTGTTACATTGCTATGAGCCATTAGATCGTTTTAACTCTTAGGAAATTATTCCTTAATGATCAAAGAGTCCAAGCTCTAATACCAATTGTTGGCTCAACCGAGAGGGGGCATGAATCGATTTTCTAGTCTAAATGCTAAATTTAAACTCTTTTAAATTGAATTGCAAATAATCAAATAATAAGCAATAGACTATAGTGCAGTAAAATAAAGGAGATAAGAAAGAGAAGCAGCAAACTCAGTAATTTATAGAGGTTCGACCAATCGCTTGTCTACGTCCTCTCTTCTTAACCTTCTTGTCAAGAGTTTTCTTTCACTATCACAATAGTTGACACAACCTCCTTTTCAAGGATAAGGAATAACCTCTTTACCCCTTATACAAAGCTATCTATTCAACTCTTATACAATTCTCTCACAGAGGAACTCTCCCATTTTCTTTTAGATTAAGAGTGAATACAAATAAGAACTCTCTTTTTTTGGGGGTAGAAAATAACTTCAACTCAAGCTATTTAAGACAATACAATGAATATGATGTTGAAGGCAAAAGGAATATTGAGGAATGATCTCTTTTGAATATTCAGATTTTCTCAGCTCTGTGTCTTGTTTCCCCAATGTCTTCAATGCTTAGTTTTATACAGCAGGATGGTAGGTGAAGCATTTAATGTAGTTTTTCCTGTTGAAGATTTTGCAGAGAGAGCCGTTGGGAACCTCTAGTAGAATACCAGATCATCTTCCATCATGACCAGATTGATCTTCTAATTCAAATTCCTACAATTACAAAGCAACTCAAAGCAAGGAGATCGATCTCGTATTTGTAGAGATCGATCTTATAATTTGTAAAATGTTAGTGAAGATCGATCTATCGAACCATCTGATCGATCTTATAAACTTTCTGTTTAAAGTAAGATCGATCTTATAAACTCTCTGTTTGAAGTAAGATCGATCTCCAGATCGATCTTGCAAGCATTCTCGTAGAGTGGAGATCGATCTCTAATTACCCTTGATCGATCTCAAAAACTCTCTGTCTTGAGGAGTTCGATCTCTATCCATATGAGATCGATCTCATAAACTCTTTGTTTGAACATAGATCGATCTACATATCGATCTAAGACCTTTAACCTTTGCCTTAAAGGAGATCGATCTCTTCCTCGACCGGATCGATCTCATAACCCTTAGAGATCGATCTCTTCTTCCTTAACATCCCATACATGTTCTTTAAGTCTTTAACCCTTAATTAGATCGATCTCATATTCTCATGAGATCGATCTCTTATTCTTGAAAACCCAAGAGATCGATCTCTCATCTTATGAGATCAATCTCTCATCCTTTAACACCCAGTTTCTGGCAATAACTTGTATCTCAAAATGTTCTAATTAACCTCTTAAAATGTTTTAAACATTTCTTGATTTATAATAACCATTATTGAATTACTGTTTTGTCATTTCAAAATAATCAGCCTAACAAAGACAATGTTTACTGGAATGCCATGTAGCCTCACAACTTCTCGTATATACAAATCTGCCAACGTACTCAGAGTATCTATGGATTTCATAGCTAGGAAGTGGACTGACTACGTCAACCTATCACAATCACCCAAATAGCATCATGGTTCCTCTTAGTCCTCGATAAACCCATGGTGAAATCCATGGTGATATGCTCTCATTTCCACGTCGGTATAGGTAAAGGTTGCAATAATTCTGCAGGTTCCTGAAGCTCTACCTTAACCTATTGACACAACAGACACTTAGCCACAAACTTTTCTATGTCTTTCTTCATCCCTGACTACCAATATACTTTTAGAGATTCTGGTACATCTTATTACTCCCCGGATGCAATATATACCGCGATGGATGAGCTTCTGACAAAATCAGTTTTCTCAACTCTAGATCATTGGGAACGCACACTCTGCTTCTGAACCTCAGTAATCTATCAGTGTTCAAATCAAAATTAGCACTAGTACCCATTTGTACCTGACTGGCCATATCAATATATAGAAGCGATCAATACGCTAAGCTTGTCTGATCCGGTCAATCAAATTCGGTTCTAATCTCAGACTAGCTGACATAAAATGGTGTCAGCATCAGAAAGAATCACATCCAAACTAAGGTGGGTGAACTACTCTAACAGCTTATGTTCCCTGATCATCATATACGATACCATTCCCAGGCTCTTTCTTCTCAATACATCAGCAACCACATTTGCTTTACCTTGGTTGTGATGCCCCGGAAGCGTGAAAAACAGAGAAAATTTAAAACGTTTTCACATCCATTCACAATTAAGGGTGCATTCCTATACAGTGTCATACATCATGATACACATCATACCTCAGGATCTCATCATCTCATAATTATACATCATACCATATGCATTATTCAATTCAAGGTTAATTAATCCTAATACATCCTATACATTATTGTACATCAAGTGTCTGTAAATACAACTTTAGTCTGGGTACATGAAATATTAAAATATACCTCAAAATACAATATATATGGCCTGGAGCTCAAGTCCTCCACTAACCACTACTTCGTACGTCGCAGGGAAACTCTCTTCACTTGAAGAAATCTGGGGGAAGATAAAATAAGGTAAGCTTCTAAATCGCTCAGTAAGAGGGTAAGGGATTCATTAATAAGAAAATGATTTGCACAACACAATCATTTGTTTTACATGTTAAACTCAATAAACTCAGTGGAAAATGTAGCATGAATAATTAAAACATCATCTAAACTCATTTCTCAAAGCTCATGTAGAAACATGATAATAAATGGCTCAAACCATGATTACAAATAGTTACAAGCATGTGAAAATCAAGATGCGATAATGACTTTTCTCATAAAAAAGTGATAAAAATCACGGCATGTAGTAATGCACGTGGCGCAGCCACCAGACACAATCTCATGTGTATAAAAAGGAGACTAGGCAATAAAACTCATATAAAAACTCGTCATGTCACATCAAAATGATTGAACTCGTCCCCTAGGCGGACATCCCCAATCGAGGGATTTCGTCGATAATAATACACCCATGATCATAGTTCGCTGTAGACTTGATCAGAGTCGTATAGCTGTTAGTCTTACATGCTATCAAAGCACAGCCCGGTCTTACATGCTATCAGAGCAATGTCACCCAACGTTGTCGCGGAGCGGGGTCATCTCACGTTACCAGAACGGAGGAGTCGATCTTACGTGCTGCTAGAGCACGGCCCGATCTTACATGCTACAAGAGCAAAGCCCGATGTGTATTCAACATGACACGCCTAAGTCTCAGTAATAGTCATTATCAAATAAAATGTTTTGCCTTCACGTAGCGCTCGTAATGATTTTTTTAATATAAAACTCATCTCAAAATCGTTTTGTACTCAACACAAAACTTGTCAAAATCGAGCTTAAACCGATAAAACCACGCACACATTTCTCAAATCTCAATACACCTTAACATAGAGCCCAAATCACATTTCACTTTTTAAACTCAAAACGGTTGTAAAACAATTTCACGTTTAGTTTACAACTCATAAAAATTGGGCCCCAACCGGCTATAAAACAGTGTGCAATACTCATTCACAACTCATAAAAACATGCTTGTTTTCTCAAATCACATTTCATGCTATAACATCATCATAAAACACATACACAAATGGGTTTGAGTTTTCCCTTACCTCGTTGCACCTCGTATAGTGCAATCGTTCCCCCAAACGACGGACCTGCCTCGCGTCCCTCTCTGAAACTCTCGGGCTGTCCAAATGATGTTAAAACATCAATAATTCATCTCAATCACATCACCAAGCACATATTTACTCACATTCTCATTAAATACTACAAACCTCATTTTTCTCATATTCCTATCATAATCCGCACTCTCATCCACTACATTTCAAATCATACATTTTTTGTGCCAAACTCACCTCATTGCCTCAATCCCAATTTATAGTCAAAATCCTAAAATTACCACAAAATGTATAATATCATCACTACTCCCACAAAATCACAATTTCATCAACTCTAATCATTTCCTAGCCATTTTATCACAACACCCATAGTCACAATCACCTCAATATCAAGGATCAAAGCTTAGAAATTTACCCAAAACTTATAGAGAGATCTATTCACACCTCGATTCGATTCATCCTTCGATTTCCAAGTATGTTGTTCTCCTTTGGATAAGGAACAACTTTCCTTCTTGTCTCTGCCTGAGATTCGAATGAAAATGGGTGATTTAGAGGAGAGAGAAAGCTAGGGTTTCAGTTGAAATAGGGTTTTTGGAGAGAGAAAATTTGAGATGCAGGAAAAACACAAGGGTCCTTTTATAGACGGAGGGTAGGAGATCAATCTGGTCCTTGATAAGATCGATCTCCTTTTGAATTTGGGAACGTTTTGGGGAAATTTTATGCCTAGGAGATTGATCTGTCGTGGGGTGAGATCGATCCCTTAATGGCTTTATGAGATCGATCTGCTCTTTGAGGAGATCAATCTTCTGTTTACAGAACACTTCATGAGATCGATCTTCTTGCCTATGGGATCGATTTGCCTATCAGTTCTTGCACATTTCCTGCATTTTGGAGTTATGAGATCGATCTCTCATCCTTGGAGATCGATCTGGCCTTCACAGATTGTACTGATGTTGCTTCAATTTGCAGAAAACTCAATGTAACACTTCTCAAAATCTACCCCATAGTCCATATTTCAATCCATGCACATCTAAGACTTAAAAACCTCATCTTCTTATACTTCATCATATTTAAAACTTGAGTGTACATTAACATATCATAAGTACATACACCAAATTACAATTCTCATAAATGGGTATACAAAATTCACAATTCTCACACTGGTGGTATAGTAGCTCACAATCATAGTCTTTCAGAAGCTCTAACCATCTTTGTTACCTCATATTCAACTCTTTTTGTGAAAACAAATACTTGAGGCTTTTGTGATCGGTAAATACCAGAAATTTCTCACCGTATAAATAGTGGTGCCATATTTTCAGTGCAAGTACAATGACAACCAACTCCAAATCATGGGTCGGGCAGTTCTTCTCATGGTCCTTAAACTGTTCGGATCCATAAGCAACTACCTTTCCATGTTGCATCAATACAAAGCTCATTCCCTGTTTTCAAGGCATCAGTGTATGCTAAGAAACCTCTTGAGTTGTTCAGTATGGTGAGAATCGGTGCGGTGGTCAGGCGGTGTTTCAACTCTCGAAAACTTTTCTCGCATCGGATGAAACATCCGCAGCGTTCTGGTCTAAGGCATACACACGACCTTGGCCTACAACTTGCTTCCTCATATGATATAATATCTAATGGGGCCAGTCAAGCTCAATCGATGGTCTCAAGCCTTTTATAAATTTACAGACTTTTCTCGATTCACTGGCCATAGTATCTAGATCATATCTGCCCAAAGATGCAAACCGAGATTCATACTCGTTAACTAACTTACCTCCATGGGTCAGACTCAAAAACTCACTCTGTAACTTCTACTGAGTCGTGTCCAGAATATACTGCCTCCAGAAGGCATCCAAGAAGGTCTCCCATGACAATTCTCGATGTCAATCTCTCAAAATAGGCATGGCGGACTTCCACCAATGTTTCACCTCACCCTTTTACACCAAGGCTGTAAAGGCCACTTTCTCTGCAAAAGAACAACGGAAAAACCTATATAACCTCTTCACCTTGTTAATTCAGTCCTCTGCCACTACTGGATTCTTAAACCCACTAACTGACGGTGGCTAAAGCTTCTGAAACTGCCTCAGTCAAAATAACTCACAATTGTACCCCAGATCATCATTACCCCGACGTGGGGCCACTGTATGAGGTACAGTCTAAACAATAGAGTCTGTGGGGGTTTCAGCAATCTATGGTACGGGTACAGGCTGTGTAGGCGCATGGGTCTCAGGTGCAACTACTGATATAATTAGTGCAGCCTGTCCTGCTATACCCTAAGCACTGTTAAATCTAGCCATGATCTGCACTAACAATGTCATCACAATGTCCAGGCTCCGCTCTAATTTCACAACGCAGGCATCAGGACTCTTTGATGGGTTCTAAGAAACATGATCAGACAAAGGTCCACTATGTCTCTCGGGCCTATCTCTGTGGCCTCAAGATCGTGAACCCTCTCCTCTACCACGATGTCTGATTAAATCCTGCTTACACAATAAATTTTTGTACAATCACAGCTCAATATACACAATTGTATCTAAACAATGCACAGTAACATGGGGATGTAAACTTTCCTAATTATTAACACTGACTCACATTAGGCTAACCTTACTCTGATACCACCTTCTGTCGTGAACCTTTTTACTTACATTTACAACATTATTTATCACAGTTCATGACACACACACTGATTGGTTGGGCTGTGAGTCAATGTCAGCCACTTGATTCTTCCTTTTTAACATTTACTTCATGCTATAATAAAATAGGCTGATAATTTTTTTCTTAACTATGCATATATATATTTATATATATATCTATATATATATATATATATATATATATATATATATATATATATATATATATATACGTAATTGTATTTACAATAATTTACATTAATATACATCAATATATGTGATAGCCCGGAAGCATGAAAAATAAGGCTAATTTAAAATTTTTCTTAATTTAAAAACTACAACTCTTGGTGCATTCTTGTACAGTATCATCTAATCAACTACGTCAAAGCTAGTCATTGAACCCAAGATCGCACAATTCATACTTAATGAAATCAATTACATAATATCCCAAAAAGAATTAACCCATAAGTCTCAAATCATTTCTTTCATATTAACCTAATTACATCCCAAAATACATATCACAAATGTCTGTATTACATCATTGTCCGGATACAAAATGAACTGAATTATACCTTATGCGTGTATAATCGATAGCCTGGGGAGATCTTATCCACCAGCCTATATCACGTACGCTGCAGGCTCTATCTCGCTTACTTCAAGTAATCTGGAGGGGGGAGGAAAAAGGGTGAGCTCTCAAAACGCTCTGTAAGGAGGATACGAGAAGTTATAAAATCATCATCACAAACACAATACGATGGAAATAATGAGCATGCAATCATTATAGAAATAACGGTAGAAACAATGGCATTAGCATAAAGCACATAATAAAAATCACCAATCACATTATATCAAATCTCATTGCGTGATATAACTCACAACAGTAAAATCACATCACCATCAAATAAATCGAGACTAGACATTTATAAAAACTCAGATAAAACTCATCGTCATAGGCACATCAAAACGATTGAATTCGTCCCCTAGGCGAACATCTCCAATCGAGGGATTTCATTGACAATAGTACACATACATGGTCATGATTCGCTGTAAACTTGATCAGAGTCATACAGCCGTCGGTCTTACATGCTATCAAATCACAACCCGACCTTACATGCTATCAAAGCAAAACCACCCATCACTATCAGAGCGGGGTCATCTCACTTACTAGAATGGAGGCGTCAGTCTTTCATGCAACTAGAGTACGGCCCAATGTGCGTCTCATGACAAGCCATACTCTCAATAAAAATCGTTTTGCCTTCACGTAGAGCTCTTAGTGGTTATCACAAAACCCATTTCGGTTATAACATATTGTATTCACATTTACACAAAACTCATCAAAATCGAGCTCGAATCGGTAAAACACTCACACAGAAAAGCATGCCATTGTTGTATATAAATCGTTTTACCTTCACGTAGAGCTCATGGTGGTTATCAAAAAACCCATTTTGGTTATAAACCACATGTGTTCACAATTTCACAAATCACATAAAAAATCGAGCTCAAATCGGTAAAACACTCACACATTCATCAACACATCAAATCATCTCATTTCTCATAAAAATGCTTATTTTATTAAACCTTTTTCATGCTATTAAAACGTTTTCATTCATTCAAAAACTCACAAGCACAAATGGTTTTGTTTCCCTTACCTCTTGTACCTTGAGTGGTACAATATCCTCGGGTTCTCGGACTAGCCTCGTTTCTCGCGTTGGATTCTCGAGTTGTCACACCCCACTTCTGGGAACCCTTCTATCCATACATTCTCTACTACGGTTGGGCTGTGAGAAGATGCAATTACTAAAATTCATTCATTTACAGCGGAAGATTTAAATCTTTAATTCACACTCCCAGGTATGTGTGTAGATATACAAAATCAATTGTATAAATACCATGTGCTTACATATCATCCCCATAATACTGTTTACAATTCTAAGATATAACTGTGCGATACGATAAATTAGATACAAAATATTTGTGTATACAAATCTTATACCTTTACGGAATTGTGGGAGCTGTTCAACACAAAAGACCTAGAGACCACCGCTCTCTTACTTCTCAGTACCTAAAGGGGGAAAATAGTGGGATGAGCAAACCACAGCTCAGTAAGGAAATGTATGCTAGCAGGTAGATATCGTACTACCTACATAGCCCATGCATGTATAAACCAAAACCATGTTTTCAGTACAAATGGAAATACCATACGAAAAATGCATTTAAACATATATTTCTCAAAAGCATTTTCATGTAAATCAAATATCAAGCTTCCATTTAAAACATGCTCATAAATAGTGCCCTCACGGCACAAATGTGAAATCAGAGATTTATCAAAAACACAATATCTCTTTCTTTTCTGAGATTATCTCTGTTTCTCGAATCTCTGAGACAGGCATGGAATTTTCGGTAATCAAATATCCACGACATATGGCCATAGTCAGTGATCCCGAGCCTTACTGATCAGGTGTGCACAGGGCATCACTTCGCCTGAAGGGGAATGGGTCAGTCCTGCCCTCCGGCTCATCTCAATTAACCACATCTCCTCATATACTCACGGTAAGAATACGCCGTGTGTCATCTACGCGATACTCGTACTCACGTGCACCCAGCACGGTACATAGTATACTAATGGATAACTACACTATTCTACGTACGACCGTGGACCCAAGTCCATACTCCAACTCCAGTGGACTTTTCATCCTAAACCATGTCTCATATACCAGGCGAGCAAGCAGCGGACACACAGTCATCGCAAGCCTCCAGCGCGGTACGATCTATCTTTAAGGCCCAGCCCGTTTAAATGGCCATCGGCTGGTATCCCCTTGGGTCCCAGACCCCCAGGTTTACCTCAACTCAATAAAACTGGTGCGAGCAAAGTTCCTGCACTTTCTTAAAACCCTCGCGCGAGTTAAAACTCCAGCACGGTACATCAAAGGCATTAAAACGGGTGTGAGCTAGCGCTTCAACACCAAATCTCATCTCAAAATTGATGGATGGCTATTTTCTCTTTTTAAAACTCAAAACATGTTTATTCATACAACATGCCTCTTCATGCTAAAACATGTAAAATTAGCCAACCTATCATCAACATTTCTCAATCATCAAGATCAATGTAAATTAGAGAAAAACATTGAAAACATGCATATCATGCTATTTCCTTACCCTATCCCATTTCTCAATACATATATACATCATAGTACTTTTCATGCTTCCATATCATTTCATAGAATTATAATATCTACTAGTTCTAGCAATATGTCTACGAAATTGCTGTAAAATACGCACGAACATCTCTATAGCTAACACACAGTCCTTTACCTCACTTTATTTGTGTGCAACTATCCTCCTCTACGCTTCTCGCATTCTCATCTCGACTTGCTCCGACGTATCATCCGAAACTGAAATTCATCCATCAAACACTTGAGTTAACGTTTCTAACTCTTATTCAACTAAGCATTTATCCAATGCCTTAAATACACATTTTACCCCTTGTGGTAAATCTCACAATTTTATCCCAATATTAACATGCCCAAACCATGCCCACAACATAATCATCCTCTCAAAATATCTCATTCATCATTAACACTTCTACATTCCACTTTCTCACACTAGACCATTTCTAAGTTATATTCATTTCATGCCATTCTAGGTAGTTCTACCCACAAGGTGCATACCCAATTAACTTCATAATCATTAACTAGACCAATGTACTTGGATTTGTGCACTAGAACTTACCTCATTGGATTTCCTCTTTGCTCCAATTAGGAATGCCCTTTATTCCTTCAATCCGACAAATGGGGAAATGCCTTTAGACTATGTTGTTCTTCTCTTAGACGTGAACGACTTTGTCTCTAATAGCTTTTCCTTAAATCTTACTGAAAATGGCTGGATTTAGGAGTTAGAAATCTAGGTTTTTGAGTTGAAGTGGAAAGAAATGGTTTATCCCTAAAATCTGCAGATCCAACTGCTCCTATTTATAGTTTTAACTTGATGAGATCGATCTTCCTTGGGTGGAGATCGATCTGGTCCTCTAAAAATCCCTCTTTTCTAAGACATTTTAAAGGCAGGAGATCAATCTGTCGAGGCTTGAGATCGATCTGCTGTCAAACAGAAGCTTAAGGAGTTCGATCTGGTCTTAGGGGAGATCGATCTGATTCCCTTGGAGATCGATCTGCTCCATTCCATTACTCACATAAGAGCATTTTAGCTCTTCCAAATCAATCTCTCATTCTATGAGATCGATCTGGCCTTCACATTTCCATATTTCCTGCAGCTTTTCTGCAACAACTTCATTCAAAACTTCCTCAATTTACCTCCATAGTCCTTCCCTCATTCATCGCTCCTTGAGATTTAAAAATGTCATCCAATCACACTTAGTACATATTAAAACTTGTGGGAAAATCTTTGTATAACCAAATATACACGATATTACCTGAATGGAAATATACGCTTATGTAAATCTTTCCTTCCATTTTACCACACTACTCTTATTCCATTTCAATCACATTCTTCTCGTATTTAAGTTCATTTCTTTATACTCATTCATAACGCAACTTGTACGTACAATCACGACTCTTATTACAAGTGCGTACATAATCTTATGAACTTACATTGCATATACTTTGTATTACGAATGTATTATCATACTCATGATTTCATTTACATTTCTATGTTCCTATATACAGCTATACATATGCGGGGTCAACATTCTCCCCCACTTAAAAAATTTGGTCCTCCAAATTTGAACCAATTTAATCTGTGAATAACTCGAGATACTTTTCCCGCATCAAACTTTCCAGTTCCCATGTGGCCTCTTCCACAGTGTGATGTTGCCACAAAACCTTAACCAATGAAATCATCTTGTTTCGCAACACCTTCTCTTTTCTATCCAATATCCGAATCGATCTCTCGACATACGACATATCCTCCTTGAGCTCCAACGGCTCATAGCTAATTACATGTGTCGGATCTGGGTAGTACTTTCGAAGCATAGAAACGTGGAAGACATTATGGACTTTTGCTAGCTCAGGTAGCAAGGCTAGCCTATATGCTCCATCTCCCACTCTATCCAAAATCTCGAAGGGACCAATGTAACGAGCACTTAATTTTCCTTTCTTCCCAAACCTCGTTATTCCCTTAGAAGGAGATACTTTCAAAAATACAGACTCACCAACATCAAACTCAAGTGGTCTCCGTCTCCTGTCAGCGTAGCTCTTTTGTCGACTTTGAGCTGTTCGCAGCCTTTCGCATATTATCTGAACATCCTCGGAGGCTTGCTTAACCAAATCGGGAGCGAGCAACTATCTGTCATCAACTTCTTCCCAACCAATGGGCGATCGGCATCTACGACCGTATAGTACCTCATAAGGGGCCATACCAATACTTGAGTGATGATTGTTATTGTAGGCGAACTCAATCAATGGCAAGTGATCATCCCATGAGCCTCTAAAGTCCAGTACACACGCTCTCAACATATCCTCCAAGGTCTGTATAGTCTTCTCTGACTGACCATCTGTTTGAGGATGAAAAGCGGTGTTAAAACTCAACTGGATCCCATCGCTTCTTGAAAATGTCCCCAAAAGTGGGAAGTGAAGCGGGCATCCCGATCAGAAACAACACTCACTGGGACTCCATGTAATCTCACTATTTCTCGCACATACAGGTTCACCAATGCACTCAATGTATCTGTAGATCTCATAGCTAAGAAATGTGTCGATTTCGTTAACCGATCTACTATCACCCATATCGCATCATGGTTCTTACGGGTTCTCGGTAACCCCATCACAAAATCCATGGTGACATGCTCCCACTTCCATTTTGGTATCGGCAGAGGTTGTAATAATCCTCCTGGTTTCTGATGTTCGACTTTTACTTGCTGACAAATGAGACATCTAGCGACATACTCAGCTATATCTCTCTTCATTCTAGACCACCAATATGCCTTTCAAAGATTTTGATACATCTTACTACTCCCCGGGTGTATCGTATATCTTGACGAGTGAGCCTCTGATAAGATCAGCTTCCTCACCTCTAAATCCTTAGGAACACATATTCTATCTCCAAACCTTAGTATTCCATCTAAACTCAATATAAAATCGGCACCCTTCCCTTTTCGGATTTGGCTAATCATGTCAATACACCATTGATCAATTTGCTGAGCTTGTCGAATTTTCTCAATCAACTCTGGTTCTAATCTCAAGCTAGCAATAATCCCATAGTTGTCAATCTCAGGTAGGGTCATATCCAAACTAAGGTTCGTGAATTGTTCCAACAACTCGTGCTCTCTAACCATCATATGTGATACCAACCTAAGACTCTTCCGACTCAATGCATCGGCAACCACATTTACCTTCCCCGGGTGGTATAAGATCTCACAATCATAGTCCTTAAAGAGTTCCAACCACCTCTTCTATCTCATGTTTAACTCCTTCTGTGAGAATAGATATTTCAGACTCTTATGATCCGTAAAAATCTGAAATCTCTCACCATATAAGTAGTGGCGTCATATCTTCAACGCAAACACTACGGCCGCTAACTCCAAATCGTGAGTGGGGTAGTTCCTCTCATGATCTTTCAGCTGTCTAGATCCATAAGCTACCACCCTTCCATCTTGCATCAAAACACAGCCTAGTCCTTGATGCGAAGCATCTGTATACACCGAGTAATTTTCTGAACTGTTAGGGATGATAAGAACTGGAGCAGTGGTTAATCTGCGCTTAAGTTCCTGAAAACTTCTCTCACAAGCTTCATCCTATGAAAACTCCACACTCTTCCTTGTAAGACGTGTCAATGGAGCAGCTAATCTAGAGAAACCCTCTACAAATCTCCTGTAGTAACCAGCCAAACCCAGAAAGCTTCTGATCTCTGTGACTGTCCTAGGTTGTTCCCACTGAACAATGGCATCAATCTTGGATGGATCTACTGACACCCCATCCTTCGATATAACATGGCCTAGAAAAGAAATCTGTTCTAGCCAAAAGTCACATTTGTTAAGCTTGGCATATAACCTTCTCTCTCGGAGGGTCTGCAAAATAATCCTTAAGTACTGATCATGCTCTTCTCTGGACCTTGAATACACCAATATATCATCAATGAAAACAATTACGAACTGGTCCAGGTATGGTTTGAATACTTCGTTCATTAGAGCCTTAAAAGCTGCCAGCGCATTGGTCAACCCAAAAGGCATCACTAAGAATTCGTAATGGCCATAGCGGGTACGAAATGCTGTCTTGGGCACATCCTCCTTTCGAATCTTCAATTGATGGTACCCAGACCTCAAATCTATCTTGGAAAAGATCTGTGCTCCTCGAAGCTGATCCAATAAATCGTCAATGCATGGCAAGGGGTACTTATTCTTGATGGTAGCCTTATTCAACATCTGATAGTCGATGCACAACCTGAGGCTCCCATCTCTCTTCTTCACAAATAATACCGGGGCTCCCCATGGTGAGACGCTCGGTCTTATGAACCCCTTCTCTAACAACTCTTGCAGCTGTTTCCTTAATTCCTCTAACTCAACTGGAGCCATCCTATATGGTGACTTGGATATTGATTCGGTTTCAGGCGTCAAGTCTATACCGAATTCTGTTTCTCTATCAGGTGGCAATCCTGGTAGATCGTCTGGAAAGACATCAGGGAATTCTCTGACCACTGGGATGTCCTCCATATCCGGATGTACTTTGTTCAAATCCACCACATAAGCAATAAAACCTTCAAAACAACACTCCAGTCATTTATACCAAAGTACTTAACATAAAATTTAAGATTTCATTTCTTCTCTTAAAATCTTACAACACATTCTTCAGGTAGAGAAAACTTAATGGACTTAGAACGACAGTCTATGACAGCATGATTGGTGGCTAACCAATCCATTCCCAAAATTACATCAATGTCATACATATTCAACAAAATCAAGTTGGCTGTCATGCACTTATCTCCCACCCTCACTTTACAATCTTTATACACTTGCTCAACTAATTGGCTAACTCTCATTGGAGTACTTATTAGTAAAGTCCTACTCAAGTATGTGGGTTCTACAAAACCTTTTAACTTAGATGCACATGCAGGTGATATGAAGGAATGCGTAGCACCAGAATCAAACAAAGCTATAACCTCCAGATTGAAAATCAAGATTGTACCTTTTATCACTTCAGAAGAGGTATCAGCCGATGCCTGGTCTATCACATACACCCTGCCTTGACCCACAACTTGTTTTCTTTTTTCTTCAGTCGAGGCTTTCTTTCTTGTAGGAGGTGCAACTGTAGGAACCCCCTCTGGCTCCTTACCCCTCTGTGGAATTGCCTCAACTATCTCCAGGCACTCTCTGGCATAATGTCCAAATTTACCACATCTGAAGCATTGGGTACCCTGAAGATGACATGGCCTACCACCATGGTATCGACCGCATAGTCTACACTGATCTGTAGTTGGTCGGGGTCCACCAATCACTATACCCTTGGCTGGTGTCTGAGTCGGAGGCATAAAAGGTCTAGCAACCTTTTTCTGAAACTCATCTACCTCTCTCTGATGCTTACTTATGAATTTTCGACCAAATTTGGCACTCTTGCCATCTCCCAGCTTCCTCGGACCCTTGTCTTTACCCCAACTAAACTCAGAAGTCTGCAAGTCATAATCTTGCTCACATAACTGGGCCTGTCGCACAGCCTCTCTATATGTAGCGACATCAAATGGGGCCAACTTCGCTCGGATTGAAGGCCTCAGTCTATCTACAAATCTACGGACTCTGATAGCTTCACTCCTGATCAAGTCCGGATCATATCGACCCAGTGAAGTGAATCATGACTCGTACTCATCAACTGTTCGATTCCCTTGAGTCAGATTCAGAAATTCCATCTGTAGTCTACGTCAAGCAGTATCTGGGATGTATTGCTCTCTAAAAACACCCAAGAACATATCCCAAGTGATAGTCATACCTTGAGCTCTCAACATTGGCCTGGTGAACCTCCACCAGTGCTCTGCTTCGCCTCTCAATACAAAGGCCGTAAGCGCTACTCTCTCCGTAGCTGAACATCTACAGAAGTCGAATAACTTCTCCATCTGACTGATCCAGTCCTCAGCCACTATCGGATCCTTTACCCCGCTAAACGAAGGAGGCTTAAAGTCCATAAAATGCCTCAATCTCTCCATATCACAGTCATATCCATACCCCAAATCATCATCATACTGCTGTAGGGCTACTGAAGGAGGTACGGGTCAAATATGAGGTTCCCGTGGTCTAACCGATTTAGCTTGCGCAGGTGCAACATTCTCAGGTTCAGGTGTAGCTGCTGGGGGATTCGGTGCAGCCTGTCCCGCTGTACCAAGTGTACCCTCAAACCTAGCCATGATCTGACCCATCATGGTCATCATCGTGAGCATGTCTTCCTCCAATCGAGTTATTCGAGGATCAGAAGCCTCTATCTGTTCCTGGGGCTCATGACTAGAGGATGATCTACTGTGCCTCTCAGTCCTGTCATTTCGTCCTAGAGCTCTCGAGCACTCTCCCCTCTTGCGGTGTCTCTCAGGCATAACTCACTAGCCTGATAACTTTCCTGCGTTATAACAAACATTTAATTCACTACCAGCTCCGTACACACATTTGTATCTAAATATCGCACAGTAACTTGGGGATGTATGTTTTCTTAGTCCTAAACATTAACTCACATTAGACCAACCATGCTCTGATACCAAATCTGTCACGCCCCACTTCTGGGAACCCTTCTATCCATACATTCTCTACTACGGTTGGGCTGTGAGAAGATGCAATTACTAAAATTCATTCATTTACAGCGGAAGATTTAAATCTTTAATTCACACTCCCAGGTATGTGTGTAGATATACAAAATCAATTGTATAAATACCATGTGCTTACATATCATCCCCATAATACTGTTTACAATTCCAAGATATAACTGTCCGATACGATAAATTAGATACAAAATACTCGTGTATACAAATCTTATACCTTTACGAAATTGTGGGAGCTGTTCAACACAAAAGACCTAGAGACCACCGCTCTCTTACTTCTCAGTACCTGAAGGGGGAAAATAGTGGGATGAGCAAACCACAGCTCAGTAAGGAAATGTATGCTAGCAGATAGATATCGTACTACTTACATAGCCCATGCATGTATAAACCAAAACCATGTTTTCAGTACAAATGGAAATACCTACGAAAAATGCATTTAAACATATATTTCTCAATAGCATTTTCGTGTAAATCAAATATCAAGCTTCCATTTAAAACATGCTCATAAATAGTGCCCTCACGGCACAAATGTGAAATCAGAGATTTATCAAAAACACAAAATCTCTTTCTTTTCTGAGATTATCTCTGTTTCTCGAATCTCTGAGACAGACATGGAATTTTCAGCAAGCAAATATCCACGACATATGGCCATAGTCAGTGATCCCGAGCCTCACTGATCAGGTGTGCAGGGCATCACTTCGCCTGAAGGGGAATGGGTCAATCCTGCCCTTCGGCTCATCCCAATCAACCACATCTCCTCATATACTCACGATAAGAATACGCCGTGTGTCATCTACGCGATACTCGTACTCACGTGCACCCAGCACGGTACATAGTATACCAACGGATAACTACACTGTTCTACGTACGACCGTGGACCCAAGTCCATACTCCAACTCCGATGGACTTTTCATCCTAAACCATGTCTCATATACCAGGTGAGCAAGCAGCGTGACACACAGTCATCGCAAGGCTCCAGTGCGGTATGATCTATCGTTAAGGCCCAGCCCGTTCAAATGGCCATCGGTTGGTATCCCCTTGGGTCCCAGACCCCCAGGTTTACCTCAACTCAATAAAACAGGTACGAGCAAAGTTCTCGCACTTTCTCAAAACCCTCGCGTGAGTTAAAACTCCAGCACGGTACATCAAAGGCATTAAAACGGGTGTGAGCTAGCGCTTCAACACCAAATCTCATCTCAAAACTGATGGATGGCTATTTTCTCTTTTTAAAACTCAAAACATGTTTATTCATACAACATGCCTCTTCATGCTAAAACATGTAAAATTAGCCAACCTATCATCAATATTTCTCAATCATCAAGATCAATGTAATTTAGAGAAAAATATTGAAAACATGCATATCATGCTATTTCCTTACCCTATCCCATTTCTCAATACATATATACATCATAGTACTTTTCATGCTTCCATATCATTTCATAGAATTATAATATCGTACTAGTTCTAGCAATATATCTACGAAATTGCTGTAAAATACGCACGAACATCTCTATAGCTAACACACAATCCCTTACCTCACTTTATTTGTGTGTAACTATCCTCCTCTACGCTTCTCGCATTCTCATCTCGACTTGCTCCGGCGTATCATCCGAAACTGAAATTCATCCATCAAACACTTGAGTTAACGTTTCTAACTCATATTCAACTAAGCATTTATCCAATGCCTTAAATACACATTTTACCCCTTGTGGTAAATCTCACAATTTTATCCCAATATCAACATGCCCAAACCATGCCCACAACATAATCATCCTCTCAAGATATCTCATTCATCATTAACACTTCTACATTCCACTTTCTCACACTAGACCATTTCTAAGTTATATTCATTTCATGCCATTCTAGGTAGTTCTACCCACAAGGTGCACACCCAATTAACTTCATAATCATTAACTAGACCAATGTACTTGGATTTGTGCACTAGACTTACCTCATTGGATTTCCTCTTTTCTCCAATTAGGAATGCCCTTTATTCCTTCAATCCGACAACTGGGGAAATACCTCTAGACTATGTTATTCTTCTCTTAGACGTGAACGACTTTGTCTCTAATAGCTTTTCCTCAAATCTTACTGAAAATGGATGGATTTAGGAGTGAGAAATCTAGGTTTTTGAGTTGAAGTGGAAAGAAATGGTTTATCCCGAAAATCTGCAGATCCAACTGCTCCTATTTATAGTTTTAACTTGATGAGATCGATCTTCCTTGGGTGGAGATTGATCTGGTCCTCTAAAAATCCCTCTTTTCTAAGACATTTTAAAGGCAGGAGATCGATCTGTCGAGGCTTGAGATCGATCTGCTGTCAAACAGAAGCTTAAGGAGATCGATCTGGTCTTAGGGGAGATCGATCTGATTCCTTTGGAGATCGATCTGCTCCATTCCATTACTGACATAAGAGCATTCTGGCTCTTCCAGATCGATCTCTCATCCTATGAGATCGATCTGGCCTTCACATTTCCAGATTTCCTGCAGTTTTTCTGCAACAACTTCATTCAAAACTTCCTCAATTTACCTCCATAGTCCTTCCCTCATTCATCGCTCCTTGAGACTTAAAAATGTCATCTAATCACACTTAGTACATATTAAAACTTGTGGGAAAATCTTTGTATAACCAAATATACACGATATTACCTGAATGGAAATATACGTTTATGTAAATCTTTCCTTCCATTTTACCACACTACTCTTATTCCATTTCAATCACATTCTTCTCGTATTTAAGTTCATTTCTTCATACTCATTCATAACGCAACTTGTACGTACAATCACGACTCTTATTACAAGTGCGTACATAATCTTATGAACTTACATTGCATATACTTTGTATTACGAATGTATTATCATACTCATGATTTCATTTACATTTCTATGTTCCTATATACAGCTATACATATACGGGGTCTCACAGTCCACACACATCATTAACCCATCAATATACATCATTTTCAATTTACATCTCTTTCTCTTACTCATTCTAACTCAACATTATCTCAAAACTCTTTCTACATCTTCATCAACACTTTTGTTAACTCATAACCATCACAAAATACCCACATCTCATTTTTCATCTATACTCATTGTTTGTTTTCCCTCATAACTTAGATATCTCTAACCAAATATATGTATATGTGCATTTACTCACAAATATACCCAATGATAATGCTTAAACCAAGGATCTTGTGAGCTTACCTAGCTTGTCCTCTCTTGACCAAGTTGTAGAACGCTTGTCTCTTCCCTTTTGCTCAAGCCCACCTTTGATTTTCTAGTATGTTGTTCTCCTTTCCAAGAGGAAAAACTTTGTCTCTTGCCCCTTTATCTAATTTTGTCTAGAATAAGGTGAATTTTAAAGAGAGAAAGCTTGGTTTGGGTGAAAATGGTGAAGGTTTGGGTTGCAGAGAGAGAACCTCGATTTCAGGCGAAAATCCCACGATCCTTATATAGGCAGGGCTTATGAGATCAATCTGGTATTGGAGGAGATCGATCTCTACTTCATTTCAATTGCTCCATCTTCTCCATTGACAACTACAAGATCGATCTGGTCTAGGTGAAGATCGATCTGTTCTTCTAGGAGGAGATCGATCTGGCATTGAATTAGGGATCGATCTCTTTCAGGTCGAGAGTTAAAGAGATCGATCTGGCTAAGGAAGGAGATCGATCTGCTCTAACCCGAGAGTTAAGAAAATCGATCTGTTTGCATTAAAGATCGATCTCTTCATTTACAGAACGCTTAGTAGATCGGTCTGGCCCCATTGGAGATCGATCTGCCCTATTCCATTGCTCAAATAAGAGCTTTTTTGGCTCTTCCAGATCGATCTTTCTTTCAATGAGATCGATCTGGCATTCATATTCTCCAGATTTTGTTGTGGTTTTCTGTAGTAACTCACACAAAACATCCTTGATTTGCTGTTATAGTCATTTTCTCGTCCAACCACCTTTAAAACTTGAAAATGACATCCATTCATAATTTATACATCCATTCATACTTTATACATAATGAAACTTGTACGTACATCAATATATCATAATCACATTCACCAATTTACAATTCTCACTTAGCAAATCTCATAAAATTTACAGTTCTCATAATATACATCCCCCATGTTTATAAATACTGTGCATATACATGTTCAAATACAAAAGTCACTAAAGTGTATACCTTATACCGACTAGGAGCTGTGCCACCAAATGCAGGAGGATGGCAGCGAGTACTCTGCTGAAATTAATCTGTGGAGAGAAGAGAGAAAGGGGGTGAGCTAACACGCTCAGTAAGGAAAATATGCAACCAGGTAGACAACCATACTATCTACATGCTTAATATATCACCCTTATGCATGAAACATATGCATCTTTCAAAACGCAGTAACCTTTACTCAAAACTGATACGGATAGTGATCTTTTTGCTATAGACATATATATACACATATATGGAAAACTCATGCGGTGTAAAAATCATTTCAGAAGATCACATTTTTAAATCAGACTTTACACATTTTAGAGCTGTTCGAAAATAGAATTTCAATAACCGATTCCAATCAACACATTCAGAGGGTTATAGTAAAGCAGATAGCGAATCTTCGCTACACCTCTGAATATATCAAACTCATTCGGAGTGAACACTTTCATAGTTCAAATCAGAATGCACATTTCATAAAACGTTCAATAAATAGAAATCCATATCGGATTCAATAACAGATGAGACTAGGCTGGGATATACATTTCATAAGATTTGATGACATATGGTCATAGTCAGTGACCCCCAAGCAATCACTAACTAGGTGTGCAAGGGTGGTCTAAAATCGGCTCATGCAAATCTGAAGTCCGAAGACTAGTGGTACGGTACAGCATACTCCGTGTTATCTACACGGTACAACATACTCCGTAACCACAACATCATACACTAAAGGTTGCGGGGTGCCTTAACTAGGGACTTATCACCCTAACCTGAAATCATCATACACTGAAAGCTGCGGGGTGCCCTAATCAGCGACTTATCACCCTAACCTAAAATCATCATACACTGAAGGCTGTGGGGTGCCTTAATCACGGGCTTATCACCATAACCTGAAATCATCATTCACTGAAAGCTGCGGGGTGCCCTAATCAGGGACTTATCACCCTAACCTGAAATCATCATACACTGAAGGCTGCGGGGTGCCCTAATTAGGGACTTATCACCCTAACCTGAAATCATCATACACTGAAGGCTGCGGGGTACCCTAATCAGGGACTTATCACCCTAACCTGAAATCATCAACCTTAGCCTGTCTCAAAAAAATCGAGTGCGAGTATATCTATGGAATACACAGTCATCACACTAGCTCTAGCACAATGTCATGTATAAGTCATGAAAAATATAGTGCGAGCAAAACTCCAGCACCATGTCATGTATATATCATAAAAATCTAGTGCGAGCGAAGCTCCAACACTAATACATAGACAAATCATATCAATTCTCGTGCGAACTAAGCTCCAACACGATTTGTTTCCACATAAATTTGATAAGTGACTCAATTCCATAGAAAACAGCTCCAAAATCAGAGTTTTACACAAAACAATATTACATAGAGCGATAGGAGGTGGCTTCCCGTAAGGTCACCTATCATAAGATTGCTCCCATCTCAGCACACTTAACTTCGTAAAATGTTCTTTTCTTTGCAGACTGTAAAAACATTAACCAACTTATCCATATATCACTGGAAATAGACTTTCATGCTTAAAACACCGAAAACATGAAATTATAAAATCATGCTTTATCGACTTTTTTCGGTGCAACTTTCCCTATAATAGGGTAATATAGTCTTTTGCAAATACTAGGTAATTTCCTAGATTTTACGGTAACCATATCTTCGATAGTATCTAATCACATATTGGGATTTATAAAATTATGTACAACTATCTCTAATAGCTAACATAAATCCCTTGCTTAGGTGCGGGTCGATCGAGTCGTGATCCCAACACTTTTAGTAAATCTGTTCAATGAGCCCCAATTTGTTTCCTCTGGAGTAGAATTTTCATGATGGCACGTGAATCAATGTTGAATCGAACTCACGTTTGTCGCCTATTGTCGGGCTACTTACCCGTAGCCCGATTACGTCACCAAATTGTTTTTCCTTTTTCTTTTTTTCTCTCTCCTCCTTGCTGAACTGGTTCGATCGGTTCAGGGCTATTTTTCACCGTTCGACGTCTTTTCGGTCGAGGCCAGCAACGCCGCATGGTGGAGAGGGGGCTTCGCTGGCCTCTTCTTGGGCCAAATCGGCGTCGATATCGCCCGATTCCCCTTTTTCCTTTTCGGCCTCTCCCTCGCCGATCTCTCCATCGCTGGCGATCCCAGGCGCGTGGAGATGCTCGGTGCTTCCTTAGGTGCCGGTTGTCCCTCGCTAGTCATCTTCGTCGCTGTCTCCCTCCGTTATCGTCGCCAGTGAAAGGAAAAGGGGAGGATCGGGTTTTTCGATCCTCTACCCTGCTTTTCGCGCGATTTCGCTCTTTCCTTGTTTTTTTTCGTTTTCTGTTTTTTTTTCTTTTTATATATATTATATTATATCCTAATATAATATAATATAATATAATAATATATACACAAATATCTTAAAAAATACATTTAATACTACAAAAATATCTTAAAATTAAAATATTATTATTATAATAATAATACTAAAAATAATGTATTTAATATTATTATAATAATATTTTATCCTCATAGTGTATTTTATACACTAATATTTACACACCCTTGTGCATATATTTTATTTAATTTATTTCTACCAAAAATATATGTACATCCTATTTTATTTTATGACATTTATTTATTTCTCCGAAAATATATTTTTCTATATTTTCGGGATAAATTGCCAAAATGGGGAATTTTTAGGTTATCATTTTTTGGACTAACTTCCCTTCTTGGACTCCCTATATTTTGGTGTCCTGAGTCCATATTTTCAGTCCGTTTAACCAAATTTTATTCGGTTTACCTCGAGCTCACCGAAAATGTTACTTGGGCATTTTAAAGTTCTCGATTCACAATTAGATCCATTGAACTCGAAATTGCATCATTCCTTCTTTATTGATTAATATATCATAATTACATAATTATGATGATATATTTATAAGAAATAATGTCAAGTTCCAGGTTTTACACTAGCTCAGTAAGGTAATAATGCAAGCAGGTAGATAACTGCACTATTTACGTGCTTATAATGTCATGATATAAAATCACTTACATTTAGAGCATAAGGTAAGACTAAAAACGGTGCCACATGTATATATCTATCATATAAGATAAATCATGAAATCAGGCATATAAAACAAACATGGAAAAATCATCATGTATGGCATCTCATGCTCGTCACATTAAAACTTATCAGTTTCATCATAAAACCATACATCATACTTTAAAAACATCCCACAAGGTTCGACCCCTCATTCGGGTCTACCCTGGATAACATAAATCATGTTTAGTGCATATAATATCATGTGATATCATGTGAGATAGGTGGTCACTGTATACAATCGAGGACTTTGCTAGCTAACTATGTCCCTATCATCCCAGACCACACGGATCCCGGTATGTGGGGCATCATGCTGTAACGGGACGTGGGTCAAATCCTACCTACTAGAATATAAATCAATATCATCACCACACGGTACAATGTATTCCATGTGATAGACACGATACAACGTACTCCATGGACCCATATCACAGTCGGGGGTGCCTATCGTAAGTCTTATCTACCCCAAACCATGTATAACCGACTCAATCTCAAGTGTACGTGCAAGCATCTCATCCGTGTGACTAATAGTCTACACGAGGCAGCCAACACGACTCATTACATATCACAGTGTGAAAAGTCCAGTACGAGCAAGGCTCTAGCACGATTTCATGCACAATCAATAAAAATCCTCGTACGAGCAATGCTCCAGTACGACTTTATGCAAAATAAATAATAGTAAAATTATGTACGAGCAAAGCTCTAGTACGATTATATGCATAAGAAATAAATGAAACCTACGTACGAGCAGAAGCTCCAGTACGTCTTGCATGCATCTCAACTCAAAATATGGTGCGAGCTAGGCTCCAGCACATTTCATGCATGTTAAAATATCAAAATCCAGTGCGAGCAAGGCTCTAGCATGATTTATACTCATATAAATATGATAGGTGGCTCTATTTCGGTAAAACGCCTTTCAAAATTCAAAACTAGCATTGACACATGCTATTTCATGCAAATCATGAAACCATTAGCCGACCTATCCTTGTTTTGTCAAATCAAGGCTCCACATCACATTAAAACATCCAAATCCTGATATTTATGCAGTTTACTAGCCTTACTACCTTTTTCATAAAATTTACTCCCAATGGTAAAATTGTCTTTTTACACTGATACCTCGATTTTCGTAAAAAATATTATTTTATTTCTAGATGCCTTAAAGAATTTCATGCCATGTAAATACCCTCAAAATATTTATAGTTACCTCTAGGAACTCACAAAATTCCCTTACCTCAAATCACTCGAAAGTTGCTTCTTCCTCCTTTCTCGCTTTTCATGATTGGATCTAATTGGCTCCGGATATATCCTCGGGAGCTACAAATATTCATCAATCACATCAGACAACACTAATAACTCATTATTCTGAGTTCATCATAGTCAATATATCTTATTGGGCCCAATTACACCTTAATGGCCTTACCCCATTTTAAGCTCATTCACACATCACTATTCATTTTACCTAGGCCTATTGGGCTCCTTAGGCCTATTATCTCTCATTGGATCGAATTCTAGACCCATTGACCTTATTAGGTCGATTGCATCAAGCTTCGCCCATGATCACATTCGGCCATGGCATGGTGGCCGAACAACCATCATGTGAGACCCTGTATATGTATGATTGTATATATGTACATAGAAATGTAAATGGAGTTATACTATGAATTAATAAGTGAAGTATATGTGATGTAAGTCCATACGTTAATGTACCCACTTGTAATAAGAGTTGTGATTGTACGTACAAGTTACATTATGTATAAATATGAAGAAATGGACTTACACATGTGAAGAATGTGAGTAGAATGGATTATGTGTAGTGTGGTAAAATGGAAGAAAGGTTCATATGATATGCACTTCCATTTGGTTTATATCATGTACCTTTGGATATATAAAGATTCTCTACAAGTTTTAATGTGTATGAAGTATTAATGGATGGCATTTTCAAGTCTCAAAGATGATTGGATGAGAAAATGACTATGACAACAAAATGTATGAAGTTTGGTATGTGTTGCTGCAGAAATATTACAAAAAATCTGGAAATATGAAGGCCAAATCAATCTCATAGGATGAGAGATCGATCTAGAAGAGCCAAAATGCTCTTATTTTGAGCTATGGAACAGGATAGATCGATCTCCAATGAAGCCAGATCGATCTCCTAAACATTCTGTAAAATGCATATCGATCTTCCCCAAGACCAGATCTATCTCCTTAACCTTCTGTTTGAAGCAGATCGATCTCCTACCTTCACATGTCGTGAAAAAGAGGGATTTTGAAAGGACCATATCGATCTCTACCCAATGCAGATCGATCTTATCAAGCAAATTCTATAAATATGGAGCAGTTGGATATGTAATTTTTGAGACAAAACCAATCTTTTCCATTTCCAACCTAAAAACCTAGATTTCACTCTGTAAATCCGACCATTTTCAAGAAGATTTGAAGGAAGACTATTAGACGCAAAGTTGTTCAAATCGAAGAGAAAAACAACTAAGCTTGGAGGTATTTTCCTCATTTGTGGATTTAAGGAACAAGGTACATTTCCATTGGAGCAAAGAGGAAAACAAGCTAGGTGAGTTTCTAATGCAAATACTCAAGTACATTGTTTGGATATTGATGTGGGGAATGATTTGGTATGCATAAAAATGGTAGAAACTACCTAGAGTAGAATGAATCCACCATGACCTAGAAACAGTCTAGTGTGAGAAAGTGAAATATATTGAGATTAATGATGAATGGGGTATCTTGAAGTGATAATAGTGTTATGAGTATGATTTCAAGATGTTGTTAGTGAATAAATTGTAAAGTTTACCAAAAAGGGGGAAAATATGGATTAAGGCATTTGTAAAATGCATGAATGAGTTATATTGACTAGTGAGGTCAAACATGAGTTAACAACATTAACTCAAGTGGTTTGGATGAATGAATCGCAGCTCCCAAGGATACATCGAAATAAAGCGAGCTAAGAGTGCAAGAAGCTAAGAGGAAGAGAGAGTCGTACTCAAGTAAATTGAGGTAAGAGAATTTTGTAGACTCTTAGAGATATCTGTGCACAATTTAGGTGTTTAAATGCTTTGCTAGAATGCATGAGATATTAGGAAATGATATTTGATGATTAAAGGGTAAAAGTTAGGTGTTTGAGAAATGTGCATGAAAATAAAAGCATAACGCTTTGGAAAATCATGTTTTGTTGCTTTGTAGTAAGTGATTGGTAGGTTGGCTAACGTTTGAAATGAATTACAAAAGAAATGAGTTGTTTTGGCTTGTTAACCATACTTTGCAAAGAATTAAGCCACCTACATTGTTTTCGTGAAATTGAAAGCATGCTAGAGTATGACTCGCACGAGATTTGATGTGTTTTATACGCATGAGTGCTAAAGCTTAGCTCGCACTAGTTTTCACATGGATTTCATACTAGTTTTGGCATGGTGCTTGGAGCATAGCTCGCACTAGATGCCCACCTTATTTGTTGTTGTGCTTGGAGCTTCGGGCAGACTTGGTGTCACACCGATTAAATAGTCTCGCACGTGCGTTTTGAGAATTTGACATGTTGATAGCCGTGTTAGGAGTTTCGAGTAGACAAGAAGTCGTACCGATTAAATGGGCTCACACGTGAGTTTTGAGATGTGGCGTGATACGATGTGTTGATGTGGGTCCATGAAGTACGTTGTACCGTGCAGGTAGCATGGAGTATGTTGTACCGTGTTGAGATTTTGATATGCCGTCTTCGGACGAGATCTGCTATGGACCGATGGGTTGATTTGACCCGCCTCCCATGCAGAAGCAGATAGTGGTGATATCCCGCACACCTGATCCGTGTAACCAGTATACAGGATATGGCCATAGTCCTAGAGGTTATTACCCTTATATAATTGCCTATCTCACATGTCTATTGCTTTGTGAATAAATCCATGTTTAAAATGATTTGTGGGTCAGGACAGTCTGAGGGAGGGGCTGAGTCTTGACAAGTGTTGGATTGTTTTGTGATAATGGTTTATTAATTGTTTTAAAGTGCACGTATGCATGATGTTTAATGTCATGCTTTACTTATGAAATATTTATGATGATTAATGCCATGCCTTACTTATAAAATATGCATGATGGATAATGTCATGCTTTCAATTGAATTGAATTGTGCACTAGATTTTAATAGCATGAATGCTTTACATACCATTAACACCAGCATGAACTCATATTTTGAGAAAATGGTGAATTGCATGCTTTGAGCTTGGCATCACGATCATGTAGATAGTGTAATATCTACCTGTTTGCATGATTGCCTTACTGAGCGTGTGGTTTGCTCACCCCTCTTATTTTCCCCCTCTCTACAGAGATTTAAGTATAGATTGAGCATGACTGGAGGCATTCCCTTTTGGTATTCGCTGCATCCCAACGCGTAAGGTATACACACTTGAATTGTTTTGTATCTAAACTAGACATAGCACAGTAGCATTTTGTATGTAAATATTGGGGATGTAAAGCAATTGTAAACACATGTAAACAGCACTTGATTTAATTATACAAGTGTTTATCTTATATTAAAAAGAAAATTTAATTGGTATGGTGGAATGAGATAAACATTGACACACAGCCCAACTGTTGAGAGTGTGGGTGTTCACGATCGAGGAAGGATGATTAATAAATGATGCATGAAAATGCGAAAAATTTATACATATTTTGGTAAGTTAGGGGTCGTGACAGAAGTTAGTATCAGAGCCTGCATTGGTCTGACATGTGTCGTGTCTAAAATACTTAATAAGTTGGAAAATTACATCCTCATGTTACGTGCTGGTGTAGATACAAATTGTGTGTGTCGATGGGTTGACTAAGAATTTGATGTAAATGTAGGGAATTGAGCAATTATGCCTAATACCAGTCACGATAAAAGGGCGAGGGCGTAAGTTAGAGGCCTTAGAGGTAGGCTTGGGGGGTCGTGTTGAGCCAGAAACACACGAGGCTCAGAAAGAGATTAAGGTGGAGGCTAAGGTTGAGCATGCTCCATAAGGTCTAGAGGAGAGACCTGAGAGTATTGAGGCTCGTTTCGCGAGGATTGAAAGGAGCATTAAGATGATCTTGAAGTTGGTTACTCAATCATTGTCTAGAGTTGGGGGCAGACAGAGTCCCGCTACACAGGGTGATGCCGAGCAGGCGGTAGTTTTGGAGGCACGGGCACGGCCAGCCCAGAGACCTCAGACGATAGAGACACCTACACCCCCACCTGCATATGATATGCCTATGCTTGTTACTACACCACAAGCCAGTAGAGGTTGGGGTTATTATTATGATTTGGACAAACTGTGACAGTTCCAGAAGTTTGGATCGTCGTCTTTCAGTGGAGTTAAGGACCCAGTAGCTGCTGAGGATTGGATAAATGAGATCGAGAAGTTATATGGGTTCTTTGAGTGCACTACTACCGAGATGGTAGCGTTTGCCGCTTTTATGCTGAAGGGATCAACAGAACATTGGTGGAAATCCACCAGGCCTATTTTGAGAGCCCGTCATACTGAGATCAGTCGGGATGTGTTTTTGGAGGCCTTCCAGAGACAGTACATTCTGGATACCGCACAGCGAAAGATGAAAATGGCATTTTTGGGATTGACCCAAGGAAGCAGGACTATGGATGAGTACGAGATGACCTTTATCTCCTTGGGCAGATATGATCCCAACACAATGAGTAATGAGGTTGAGAAGATCCAAAAATTTATAGATGGATTGAGACCGACCATCAGGTCTAGACTGGTTCCCCTAGATATATCAACCTATGAAGAGGCAGTGCGTAGGACGTAATTGTGCGAACAAGATGTTGAAAGGATTGCCTCAGAGTTTGGAAAGGTTGGTAAGATGAGGGACAAAGATAAGAAGAGATCAATGATGGATAGAGGCTTCAGTTATAAGGGAAGCAAGAGATTTTTTAGAAAGAGGTCGAGGATCGAAGAGATCCAGGAGAGGACAGTTAATACTCCCATGTATCCGGCCATTACTCCAGCTAAGGGAATTATGATTGGAGAGCCACGGCCTACGACAGAGCAGTGCGATAAGTGTGGCAGGTACCATGGTACTCGACCATGCAATGGACATCCTGCAGTATGCTTTAGATGTGGAAAATCAGAGCACATAATCAAAGATTACCCAGAGATGACAGAGAGAGCCACTCAGAAGGGCAAGGAGCCAGAGAGAGCTCCAGTTAAGACAGCTGCTCCGAGGAGGAGGGCTACAGCTGAGAAAAAAGGGAAGCAAGCAGTGGGTGTGAGCAGAGGACAAGTGCACGCACTGGACCAAGACACTGCAGATCAATCTTCAGATGTGGTTAAAGGTAACATCCAAATCTTTGATTTAGAAGCATTTGTATTGTTTGATTCTGGTGCCACGCATTCTTTTATTTCACTATCCTTTGCATGTAAATTGTTGAAGCATGTACAACCCACACTGCTAGATAAGATGTTGATGATAACTACCCCTATGAATGATAGTTAGTTGACTGAACATGTATATAGAAATTGTAATATGAGGATAGGAGGTAAACAGATGGCAGCCGATTTAATCTTATTAAATATGAGTGATTTTGATGTAATCCTAGGTATGGATTGGCTGGCTGCGAACCATGTTGTTATGGATTGTCATGCAAAAACTTTAATGTTTCCAAAGATAGACAACCTTATCGTAAATTTGGTGAAATGAAATGAAAGAATATGTTATTGCAATTGAGAAGAGTATAATCTAATTACATGATAATTTAAGGATGAATCTAATTTACAAATTATATATGTTGATGTGATGATTTATGATTACTAATGGTGAAAAGAATAATGTGAAGGGTTCATTGCTTATGTGATTGAGACGGATAAGGCACGTCCGGAGTTGATAGACATTCTAGTGGTTAGGGAATATCCCAATGTCTTCCCGGATGAATTACCAGGGTTACCTCCAGATAGGGAGATAGAATTTGGTATAGATTTGGCACCTGGTACGGAGTCGATATCCAAGCCACCGTATAGAATGGCTCAAGTTGAGTTGGTAGAATTAAGGAAGCAGTTGCAAGAGTTATTGGAGAAGGGGTTCATCAGGCCAAGCGTCTCACCTTGGGGAGTGTCGGTTCTGTTTGTAAGGAAGAAGGATGGAAGCCTCCGACTGTGTATAGATTACCGGTTGTTGAATAAAGCCACCATCAAGAATAAGTATCCATTTCCATGCATCGATGACTTGTTGGATCAGCTTAAGGGAGCGCAGGTCTTTTCCAAGATAGATCTGAGGTCTGGGTACCATCAGTTGAAGATACAGAGTGGAGATGTACCCAAGACAGCTTTTCACACCTAGTATGGACATTATGAATTTATGGTTATGCCATTCGAGTTGATGAATGCTCCCATAGTTTTTATGTCGTTGATGAATGAGGTATTTCGCCAGTATTTGGATCGATTTGTAATCGTGTTTATTGATGATATACTGGTGTACTCTAGGTTTAGAGAGGAGCATGAACGACATCTAAGGGTAGTGTTGCAGACCTTTCGAGAGAAGAAGTTGTATGCTAAACTCAGTAAGTGCAACTTTTGATTGGAACAGATATCTTTTCTGGGTCATATAGTATCAAAGGATGGAGTGTCAGTAGATCCATCTAAGATTAAGGCCGTAGTTCAGTGGTAGAGACCCTAGACAGTGACAGAGATCAAAAGTTTCCTGGGTTTAGTTGGGTATTATCGAGGGTTTGTAAAAGGATTCTCGAGGTTGGTTGCTCCTTTAACACGTCTCATAAGAACGTTGAATTCGTGCGGGATGATAAGTGTGAGGAAAGTTTCGAGGAGTTTAAGAAGAGGTTAACTACAGCTCTGATACTCACCATTCCTACCAGCTCAGGAGGTTTCTCGGTGTACACGGATGCTTCACACCTAGGACTAACCTGTGTATTGATGCAGGATGGGAAGGTAGTAGCCTATGGATCAAGGTAGTCGAAGGATCATGAGAGAAACTACCTGACCCATGATTTAGAGTTGGCGGTCGTAGTATTTGCATTAAAAATATGGCACCACTATCTTTATGGTAAGAGATTTCAAGTTTACACAGATCATAAAAGCCTTAAGTACATGTTCTGGCAGAAAGAGTTAAACATGAGAAAAAGGAGATGGCTCGAGCTTTTAAAGGATTATGATTGTGAGATCCTGTACCACTCGGGTAAAGCAAATGTGGTTGCTGATGCATTGAGTAAGAAGCATCTTGGGATGGTATCATTTATGATGATCAGGGAACACGAGCTGTTGAAACAGTTCACGAACCTCAGTTTAGATGTGACCTCACCCAGTGCTGATGGTGGTGTTATGGTAGTTAGGCTGCAGTTGGAACCGGATCTGGTAGATCGAATCCGACAGGCTCAGCGAGTTGATCAGTAGTGCAGTGATATTGTTAGGCAGATACAGAGGGGCACAGAGACTGATTTTAAGTTGAGTTCGGATGGATTTTTGAGGTTTAGAGGTAGGATATGTGTTCCTAATGATGCAGAGATCAGAAGGTTGATCTTGACAGAGGGTCACTCATCGAAGTATACGATACATCTAGGGAGCACCAAGATGTATCAAAACCTTCGAAAAGTTTATTGGTGGTCTAGAATGAAAAAGCACATTGCTAAATATGTTGTTAAGTGTCTTGTTTGTCAGCAGGTGAAGGTAGAGTATCAGAAGCCTGCAGGATTATTGTAGCCTCTACCGATACCGACTTAGAAGTGAGAGCATGTCACCATGGATTTTGTTATGGGATTGTCGAGGACCCGTAGAGGTCATGATGCCATATGGGTAATTGTGGATCGGTTGACCAAATCAACCTATTTTCTAGCTATGAGAGCTACTGATACTCTGAGCCAGTTAGCGAACCTGTATGTGCACGAGATAGTAAGGCTACATGGAATTCCAGTGAGCGTTGTTTCTGATAGGGATGCCCGCTTCACTTCCCATTTCTGGGAACGTTTTCAGGAAGCGATGGGGACCCAGTTGAGTTTTAGCACCGTGTTTCATCCTCAGACAGATAGTCAGTCAGAGAGGACCATACAAATCGTGGAGGATATGTTGAGAGCGTGTGCATTGGATTTTGAAGGCTTTTGGGATGACCATTTGCCACTCACAGAGTTCGCCTATAATCACAGTTTTCATGCGAGTATCGGGATGGCACCATATGAGGCATTGTATGGACGTAGATGTCGTCCCCCTATTGGATAGGACGAGGTTGGTGACAGATAAATCTTTGCTCTAGACTTGGTCAGACAAGCCTCTAAGGATGTCCAGTTGATTTGTGAGAGGTTACGGATAGCTCAGAGTAGACAAAAGATTTATGTCGACAGGAGATAGAGACCACTAGAGTTTAATGTGTGTGAGTCAGTGTTTTTGAAAGTTTCTCCTTCGAAGGGAAGCATGAGGTTCAGGAAGAAGGGAAAGTTGAGCCCTCGATATATAGGGCCATTTGAGATACTTGATAAGGTGGGCGATAAGGCATATAGGTTGGCATTACCACTAGAGTTGACAAGTGTGCATAACGTCTTCCACGTATCCATGTTAAGGAAATACCACCCAGACCCAGTGCATGTAATAAGGTACGAGCCTTTGGAGCTCAATGAAGGCGTGACGTACATTGAGATGCCAGTTTGGATACTGGATAGAAAAGATAAAGTGTTGAGGACAAAGACAATTCCTTTGGTGAAGGTTCTTTGGCAACATCACACTGTGGAAAAGGCCACATGGGAATTGGAGAGTTTGATGCGGGAGAAGTATCTCGAGTTGTTTACAGAATATTGGTTCTAATTTGGATGACCAAATTTTCTAAGTGGGGGAGAATATGAGACCCCGTATATGTCACGACCCAAACTACCCAAAAATCAGAGTTAATTTTTCGCGTTTTTTATTATTTACTTAATATTCTTACCTGTCCTCGAATCGTGACCACACTCCACTAATAATTGGGCTGTGCGTCAATGCCAGTCCCACCATTCAATTACCATCTAACTTATTTATTCTCCAGTCGTTTATAATTATTTACATTATTTATACATCCCCTAAAGTTACTTACAAACATGTTACTGTGCTATGCTTATGTAGATACAATATGTACAAGTGTATATATACCTTATGTTGATGGGCAGCAGCGGATATCCAGAATGCAGTACTGAGTCGCCGCAACTTCAACTGGAGATTATCTGTGGGAGAAAATGAAAGGGGTGAGCACATCAAGCTCAGTAAGGCAATCCTACGAACAAGTAGGTAACCATACTACCTACATGAACGTGGTGCCATGCATAAACCACCCTTTCTCCACACATTTTAAAATAGATGCTATGAATTATGATGTTATGTAAAACATATTTGCACGGAAAATCAACATGCAATTATTACAAATCATTTCTTTCTCAATTAAAATTTTCACAATAAAGTCAGGACTCGACCCCTCCTGCGGGTGATCCTGACTCACACAAAACCATGAAAACGGTTTACATCACACGTGGGTTTCGAAAAGCATGGAAATACCATCATGCAATTTAGTTTTAAAACCCAGTTTAAATCATCATAAAAATCATCAACATGCGAGACTAGGCAACGTCTGTATATAGGCAAATAACTAGGACAATGGCCACATTTGTCCTCATGAGTTCCTCAGCTACACGGATCCTAGTGTGCGGGTTCTCACCATGATCGGGAACCGCCCGGGAGGTGGGTCAGTCCATCCCGTCAGTCTTATCTGATCCCCGGCATCCGAAGATGCTGCATCCGGAGATGCCGTATCCGAAGATACCACACGGTACATCGTACTCCATGCTACTTGCACGGTACATCGTACTCCGTGAACCCATATAATATCTCTAGGTACTCCAGCCCAATTGGCCTGCTTCCCACAGAGGTTTTGTTTCTCAATACTCATGCCATGTCTCAAAACGCACGTGCGAGCCTATTTAATCGGTGACACACAGTCTACCCGATGCTCCAAGCACGGCTCATCGCATGTTCTCATAAAAATCAGTGCGAGCAATGCTCAGCACTCTCATCAAATCAAGTAAATCTAGTGCGAGCTAAGCTCTAGCACTCTGTATGCAAATCGTATAAAAATCTGGTGCGAGCGAAGCTCTAACACCCTGTCTCAAAATCATATAAAAATATGGTGCGAGTTAGACTCTAGCACCCTGTCACGAAAATCATATATATATAAGAATCTGGTGCGAGTTGGACTCCAGCACCTATGCATGTAAAACTCTAGTGCGAGCTCTCGCTCCAGCACTAATGCGTGCATCACACAAATCGACAATAAAAACACGTAGGCGGCTCTGTTTCCTCAAAACAGTTTTCAAAACTATATCACGTTGAAAGTATGCAATGCTGTGCATTTTCTTTCAAGGTGAGCCAGCCTACTCATGCATGCCTCAAAACACCTCCAGAATGAGCAGAAACCTTTTGTTCTTGCTCCTCCCAATTTTTCCTAAATTTTTAGATTTTACCCTTAACAAGGGTATTTTAGTAATTTGCCCATTCGGGGCACTAAAATTATTATTCGACCTCTAGACCCTTCAGATAAATTTTAAAGGACTACATATGAATTTAAAATTGCGTAAAGTTACCTCTAGCAGTCCTCAGAATTCCCTTACCTTATTTTTCCGTCGAGTCTGACCTTTTTCTTTTCCAATGTAGTCCCGTCGCGCAGTCCGATATGCTTCCAATCCAATGCCCGGAACTGCGTATTAACATTCCTCAGGTCAGATAACATATAATTTAATTGTACTTAATCTTTTCTGGGCTTAATTTAAATCGCTGGGCCCATTTACCCCTATTGGGCCCGATTGCACCTTAATGGGCCTTAATCGGCCTTAAGCCCGTTTTTCACTTAATTTCCACTTTATCGAGGCCTATTGGGCTCATTGGGCCCACCAATAATTTATCGGGCCTCGTTCTAATTCTCGAATAGCAAAATTCACTATTTACGACAATTATCTAAATTTCCATAATTTAATTCAATTTATGCGGAAATTAAATCAATATCACGCATAACGAGGCAATTGTCGTAAATAGGGGTTACTTACCCGATATTCCATGCTAGTCCGTAAATTGAGGCTGTCTCGAGCCCTCGGTGGATGCCAATCGTCGAGCTACACAATTAATTACATTTTCGGGTAAACTTTTCGGTCGAAATTTAATTAAATAAAATATTCCAAATTTAAATCGGGTCAATTTGACCGCTTATCGACTTACCTGAAGCTCGATTGCATCACCAGAATTTTCCCCAATTTTTTTTTCTCTTTCTTTTTCCCTTTTTTCTTCCTTTTTTTTCCTCCTCTTTTTGGCTGAACCGGTTCAGTCCGGTTCGGACCGGTTCAGACCGTCGGTTCACCCCGGTTCGGCCGGTTCACCGTCGGTTCACCCATTTTCCGGTCGGTTCTCCGCCGGCTTCCACCGCCAATCGCTCCGCTGGGTCGTCCGCATCACGAATCTGGCCTCGGTTTCACCCAAGTCCGCCGGAACGCCGCCGGTTCGGCCTCTTCTCCTCGGCGTCCGAAACCCATTTTCTTCCCTTGCCGTTTCCGGCGCCGACCGCCGGTTTCGGTGGCTGCCACCACTGCCAATCTGTTCACCGTCGCTTGGGGAAGCTTCGGCTGGGGTCGATCGGGCCTGAATCGCGCCGATCGCCGGCGAATCTTTCCTTCTCCCCCCCCCCCCCGCGGCTGTTACCTCTCACTCCGATGGATTCCGACGATTTCGCCAGCCGGTACTGGTCTCAAAAGGACCGGCTCCTCCTCCTGATCACGCCGGTACCCGCCGTTCGCCCCCAGCTGCCGTGGATCGCCGGCACCGACTCCGTTTTTCCCGCGATCTTCTCCTCCTCCGTTCGGCGATCTCCGGCGTCGGTAGGCTGCACCGCCGGTACCATTGAGATCACCGGCCTCCCCTCTTTCTTTTCCGGCCCTTGGCCGGGCCGTTGGTCGCTGGATGGTTCATCGGGCTCCTCGGGTTCTCGGCTCCATTTGGCTTTCGTTTCCTTCGCGTTTCTGTCTTCTGTTTCGTTTCTTTTTTTTTTTCAAACTCTTCTCTTTTTTTTTATTAATTTTATTATTATTATTATTTATTTTAATTATTTTACTATTCAATAAAATACTCTATAAATACCCAAAATATCTCTTAAAATTATTATTTTATTCTTATTCAATTAATTAAATTTTTATTTAATTTATTTATTATATTTTAACCTCTTTTTCGGGTATAATTTCTCCGTATTTTTGGGATATTGTCCCGGGTGACTTTCGGTATATTTTTCGATTATTTTCGGGATTATTTTTCAGAACTAAAAATCCCGATTAATCCCGATTAATTCCCATAAATTAATATCTTGATCAATTTAATCCAAAATAAATTTATTTCACTTTTATTGACCAAGATTCCTTAAATCCATATTTTAATTAATTTTTTTCTCATCGAATTTACTCCGGCTTTCGGTCTTTTGACCGTTTTGCCCTTACACGTGTTCGGGATTAATTTAACCCGACTTCCTTCATACTTCCCCCATCTTTTCTTATTTAATTTCCGTGTTTTAATTAAATTCGGGTCTTACAACTCTCCCCCACTTAAGGAATTTGGTCCTCCAAATTAGAACCAATTCATATGAGTTTATAGACTACTCCGGGTACATTGATCGTATCATACTCTTAAATTCTTATGTGACCTTCTCCGGAGTGTATTACTACCAAAGGATTTTAATTGGGGAGATCATCTTAAACCTCAATACTTTCTTTTTCCTGTTCAATGCCCGAATCAACTTCTTCAATATACTTATATTTGCATAAAACTGAATTTTTGAAGTTCATACCCTATCACCTCTGCTGGATCTGAATAGTATTCCCGAAGCATCAAAAGCTGAGACACATTGTGGGTGCCTGTTAACTCAGGTGATAACACCAACCTACAGGTCTTATCTCCCACTTGTCCAATCTCTCAAAATATTCCATCCAGCGTATCTCAATTTACCTTCTTCCAAAAGTTCGCTATGTCCTTATTCTCTTAGGACGAGAAACTTTCAACCTTACTAATTCACCAAGGGTGAATTCCCATACTTATCTATCTGCTCTGAGGTGTTCTTAATCTCTCATCCTTAACTAAACATTCTCAGAGACTTATTATCCAAGGTTAAAGTAATTCTATTCTGTCACCCACTTTTCTTATCCAATTTGGGGAACAACCCCTACAGCCATACTCTGCCTCATATCTTGTTATCCCGATACTCAATTGCCAATTGTCGTTATTGGCGACTTCAATTAGAAATCAACTGATCATTCCAGGAGCTTATAAAATCAATGGCACAAGCTTTCATCGGATCCTCTAGGACTCGTACAGTCCTCTCTGACTGACCATCTGTTGAGGATGGAAAGCTGTGCTAATACTCAATCGGGTTCCCATAGCTTCTTTAAAATATTCCCTGAAGTAGAAAGTGAAGCGGGAATCCCTATATGATATCATGCTCACTGGAACGCTACATAATGTTCCACAAACTGCCTTACACATAAATCCTCATACACACTCTGAGTATCTGGGGAGTTCATAATCCAGAAGGTGGGTAGACTTAATCAATTTGGCGACTATCATCCAAATAGCCTCGTAATTCACCTGGGTTCTCTGTAACCCATCATAAATTTATGGAGACTTGCTCTCGTTTTTGTGTCGTGTCGATATAGGTAGGTGCTGCAATAACTCTGCAGACTTTTAATACTCTACCTTATCTCTTTCCACATCTGACCACCAATACCCTCTTTAGATATTTCATATATTTCTTTACTTCCGTATGCACTGTATATCCCGAAGAGTGAGCTTCTGACAATATCACTGTCCCATCAACTGTGGTCCTGGGGAGCACTCATACTGTCTCTGAATCCTCAGTAACTCATCATCACCCACTGTGAACTCTATCACTGTACCCTTCTGAATCTGACCCAAACCATCGACATCCTGCCGATCATCACGCTAAGCCTGGCAAATCTGGGCACTCTCATCTGGTTCTAATCATCAGGCTAGCTGTCACACAATCACTGTCATCATCAAAAGGGATCACATCTATACTGAGGCTCACAACTGCATCTAGCAGCTCACGCTCCCTGACCATCATATGTAATACCATCCCGAGGCTCTTTCTACTCAAAGCATCAGCCTTTCTTTGGGTGGTACAATTTTCACAAATCAAAATCTCTCAGAAGCTCTAACCCACTATGTATTCTCATATTTGCCTCTTTCTGTGAAAACAGATACTCGGGCTTTATGATCAGTGCATATCCATAATTTCTCACCATGTACATAATAGTACCATATCCTCGGTATAAGTACTACTGCTGTCAATTTTTAAATCATGGGTCAGATAGTTTATTTCATGATCAAGGAGTTGTCTGACTCCAAAATTGACTATCTTCCCATTATACATCAATACACAGCTCATTCATTATTTCGAGGTATTCATACTCACTGAGAACCTCTTGAGCTGTTGGGTAAAATTAATCACGGTGGTCAGTTCATACTTCTCTACACCGAGATCCATGTCACATCTATCATCTTATTTACCATCTCCTTCCAAGACCACGTTTTCATAGTTAAACGTGTCAACCAAGTAGTCCATATTGAGAACTCGCAACAACCTATCTGTAATAGCAATTTTCCAACTGTTGCTTATAAATCGTCCTAGACTTAACTACAACCAATATATCATCGATAATGATGATTACAAATCGATAAAATCCTTGACTTATTTACGCATAAGCGTATAAGATCCTTCTCAACCGCTTACGTTTTCAGGTACTAACCTGCGTCATTTTCTTTTCTTATCTCAACGGTTCTTATTAAATTTTTACTATGTTAACCTTTATGATTTGTCGAATTTTAATATTCTTATCGTCTTAGTAAATGTATCCTAATGCTAAAGTTATCTATTATGACGCTCGATTTTCCGTTATAGGTTATATATATATATATATATATCTAGACGCTGTCAAGTCTTCAGGCGGGGAGGTATTTTAAAATACCTTTATTAGCCCTCAGACTTAACCACAACTACTGGTTATGGTTATACCCATCTTTATCCTTGGTTATAATTTATATTCCTTACTAATTGCTTAATCCCAATTACTTCATATCGTAAGGAAGTATACGCCTCTTACTCCAATACGTCTTGTATTTAGAATCTACCTTATCTTAAAGATTTTCTCCTTTGCGTATCAATTATAATAAAACTCTTGTCTTTATTCATTCTGTGAGTACAATCCCTTCCTCTTGTAAATTCAACTGTTGCACCCCTGTTTTTAACTTAAAGTCTCAATATCCCTATTCCGTTTATTTAATCCTCCTCTATTGGGGTACTCATTTATCAGAATTGTCCCCAATGATGTAGGCATTCATGCCTTTTTACTCACTTATATGCGAATGAAGGCGGTATAAATAAATATGTGGCACCAGGATCAATAAACATATGTACTTTATTATTCATAACAAGTGTGGTATCTCACACCACATCCATGAAACAACAATAGTGTCCTGGTCCAAGACATCCTCTCGCCTTCGTCCAACAACCTACTTTCCTTTTTTCTTTTCGGCTAGGGCCTCTCTTTTCGTTGCAGCTATACCAATGAAGTTTTTCTCTGTCTCTTTACTTTTATGTGGGACGATCTCGCCCAATTCTGTGCAATCAAAGTCAATGGTCCGTCTTACCACACTTAACGGCCATTTTCATCAATACCGTGTAGGTATAGACCCTCCTTCCGTGGTATCCACCACACATCTCACACTGCTTACACTGCTACACTGCTGCACTGCTTCACCTCGTACGAGCAACGCTCTAGTATGGCATTTATGCATAAAAATATAAAAAAATCACGTACGAGTATCGCTCCAGTACGGTTATATGCATAAGAAAACCACTCAAAATCCACGTACGACCAAAAGCGCCAGTACGGTTTATAAATCATCGTCATTGTTTCAAACCAAAGTGCGAGCTAAGCTCCAGCATGTTTCAAACATATGAAAACATCAATACCCAGTGCGAGCTAGGCTCCTGCACGGTTTAATTCACATAAACATGATAGGTGGCTCATAAGCTTTCAAAACCAATCTCAAAACATATTTGGCACTTCACATGTGTTATCGCACAACATCAAACCACAATAGCCAGCCTATCTATCAATTCATTCAAAACAAAACTCATGTTTTGTAAAAGCATTCAAAACACTTGATTTATGCAATTATTAGCCTTACTATCCCATTTCTTCACAATACCATTTCAAACAACCAAATCTCATACAAATATTCATAGTAATTTCCATACATTGTCAAACACATTTCTATAAACGTATGCACATTTCCAAAGCCCTATATACCCAAAAAATACGAGCAGCTACCTCTATATACTTACAGAATTTCCTTACCTGCAATTGCGATGCATAATTCCACTTCGTTAGAGCTGCTTACTCGTACAGTTCGATTCGTCTCCATCGGACTCTTCGAAACTGCGCATAATCATATTTCACATCATTTTAGTCCATTATAATGCAACCCTTGTGCTTGCTATAGTCAATTCAATCTATAGCCTCTATTAACGCTTATGAGGCCTTGTTTCATTACTTTACCCATAACTCGAGTCTACGGATTCCTTTAGGCTTATTTATTCATTCCAAATCGATATTAAATCGATGTTAAGCTCATAATGTTCATTTTTCATAAATTCCCTTCACTATGGCGTATTATCAAACACTACAAGTGCTCATTCTCATCAATTCACAAAACCCATAATGTAGCTTTATTTACCCATTTCTAATCATCCACATTACACAAATAACAACTTATCATAACCTATAAACCACCAACTCCCCAAATCACACTTTCTCACACTAGAGGTATTCCATTTTCTAGGTTATATGTGTTCCATTGCTTTCTAGATGATTTCTATCATCCATATACATGCCAATCAACTCCAAAATCAATTTAATAAACAATGTACTTAGGTTGGAGTTTTAGAAACTTATCAAATCAGGTTTCTCTTCTTGCTCCAAATGACAATGTCCTAAGCTCCTTCAATACCAATAATGGGATTTTGGATTTCAACTATGTTGTTCTCTTCCTCAAGATGAACAACTTGGTGCCTAATAGCCTCCCCTCAATTCTTACTGAAAATGGATGATTTTAGAGAGATAAACTTAGGTTTTGGGTGAAAAATGGAAGGGTGATGTTATTTTCCCGAAATTTTCAGATTTTCAGCGCTCCTTTTATAGAAATAGCTTGAGGAGATCGATCTGCACTAGGAGGAGATCGATCTGGTCCCTTCAATTCTCCCTTTTTCATGGCATTTTAAGCATGAGATCGATCTGTCAAAGCTTGAGATCGATCTGCTCCAAACAGAGAGTTAAGGAGATCGATCTGTATGCTTGAGGATCGATCTTTTCATTACAGAATGGTTAGGAGATCGATCTAGCCCCATTGGAGATAGATTTGCTCTATTCCATTGCCCAAATAAGAGCATTCTGGCTCTTCCAGATCAATCTTTCATCCTATGAGATCGATCTGGCCTTCATATTTTCCAGATTTTCCTACAGTTTTCTGCAGTAACTTACACCAAACCATCATTAATCTGCTGCCATAGCCATTTTCTTATCCATCCACCTTTATGACTTGAAAATGGCATCCATTCATACCTTATTCACATTGAAACTTATGTGCATTACTTGTATATCCAAAGGTATACTATATAAAACCAAATGGAAGCATTTATATTCATGCAACTTCCTCCCATTTACCACACTACTCATTTTGAGTTCCATTCACATTCATCACTTATAAGAACTCATTCCTTCATATTCATACACAAAGAAACTTGTATGTACATTACAAATCATATTACATATATGTACTTTGAATCCATGGACTTACATCAATTATACTTTACCTTACAAGTCTATTAGCATTCATTGATCCAATTACGCACATTACAACCATACCTATACAGGGTCTCACAGAGATGGAGAAATTGTATGGGTTCTTCAGGTGCACATCGATTGAAAAGGTTGCCTTTACTGTATTTATGTTGAAGGGCGAGGCAGATCACTGAGCTTATAATATCATAATCCAAAATTTTCTATTAGCCCAATTACACTTAAGTCCAACTAAAAGTTAGAGCCTAGGAACAATAGGAAAAATCAGTTGATAATTTCAATCATTATAACTTCGAATAATAGAATTTATATCAAGATCACAACTCCAAACACAAATCACATACATCACATAGATTCCTCAAACTCTTCAAAATTTAATACATACGCTAGATCACCAAATATATAAATCACTCATGAATTATTGGTTTAACCACAATATGAATTATACTATGTACTTAAAGCAGCTCAAATTATCTTCACAAAACACATCTCTACAATTTGAAATACTGAATCAAAATCAACTTCCATAATAGGATCATATAATAATAATCACCTCAACCTTTATGCATACACAACACATAACATGTGCCATATACCATTAAACATTATCAGAATTAATTTCATATTGTACCTCAATTTTTGAAACCATTGTCACCAATTAATCACTTTCATAATTAACAAATTAATAGCACTCTATATAGAAGTCTAAAGATTGTATTTCAACGACTTGAATAAATATCAATTCATATCCTCAAGTTAAGATGCTTTTCTCTTTCTTTTACTAAACCAAAATCACTTCAAATTAAGCAATTATCCTCTTTAAATGCAAGATTGATTCCAGCCAATAGAAAACCTTACAATATACAATGATAAATTTTATGCTGATGATTTTCAATTATTGCCTAAAATCTACGTTCCCATATAGCATTTCTTTGCACTTGATATTGAACCATTAATCCATATTTCCATAGTTCATACAATTTCACTAAAATGAAATTCAATTCTTCACATTCACAAGACGACACCTGACTCAGGTATTTAATTTCATCTTCCAAACTCAACAACTCGTGAATTAAAAGTCTTGTTTATATCTCAACATGATAACATGCAATTCTCCTCTTAGAACGATCCACCATGTGTAATGTGATAAGCTTCTATCAAAACTCCTCATAATTATTTATTCAATAATCGAATCAAAATGAATATAATCCAAATCCTATATAACAAACATTCCAAATCTTCAATCCCAATTTTTTTTGTCTCGTAGTAAGATGCCAAATTCCATAGACTCCAAAAACATGCAAAACACATCCATTTCAATCATGATTGAGAAATTAACCTCAAAGCGATTCTAATTTTATTCAGATGATTCGAGCTTAAAATTTCTATGTAGAACATGTTTCCCCTAGTTTCTTCTAAATAGTTGAATATTCACTCCTCCATAGAAATGATAAAACTTCAACACTTTATCAAGATTACTATATGAAACAACATTTCCTCACCAAACATCACAAATTTATTCAATGAAGCTCACATTTTTACCTGCAATTTAAAATCCCCAAATTTTGTCAAACTACAACCCTAATTTCATCTAATTTTAACTTCACAATTTCTATATACTATCTCAGTTATTTGTGAATCTTTCATTGGTGTCTTTACATGAAGTATGTAATCTAGAGGTTCGGGTTCTATTGGCAACTTCCTAGCAAAAGTGGGTACAGGAGCATGGTAGGGTACAGGAGCATTTGAAGTAGGAGGAACCCTTGATCTAGTGGTCAAAGCTCTAGATGCACCGACCCTCAGCTTCTTATTTTGTCCTCTATTTTGAAAAGACTTCCTGTCATCATATCTCCTACCCTGGCTGTGAGACCCCTTATATGTAAAGTTGTAATGTGCAATGAATGTGAATGGACTTGTAATGTAAAGTATGATCGATGTAAGTCCATGGATTCAATGTATGTATGTGTAATATGATTTGTAACGTACATACAAGTTCCATTGAGTATGAATATGAAGAAATGAGTTCCTATAAGTGATGGATGTGATTGAAACTCAAAATGGGTAGTGTGGTAAATGGATAGAAGCTGCATGAATATAAATGCTTCCATTTGGTTATATATAGTATACCTTTGGACATACAATGAATGCACACAAGTTTCAATGTGCATAAGGTATGAATGGATGCCATTTTCAAGTTATAAAGGTGGATAGATGAGAAAATGGCCATGGCAGCAGATTAAGGATGTGTTGGTGTGAGTTGCAGCAAGAAAACTGCAGAAAATCTGAAAAGTATGAAGGCTAGATCGATCTGGAAGAGCCAGAATGCTCTTCTTGGGCAATGGAATAGAGCAGATCGATCTCCAATGGGGCCAGATCGATCTCCTAAGCATTTTGTAATGTAAAGATCGATCCTCAAGCATCCAGATCGATCTCCTTAGCTCTCTGTTTGGGACCAGATCGATCTCATGCTTCGACAAATCGATCTCATACTTAAAATTTCATGAAAATGAGAGATTTAAGGGGACCAGATCGATCTCCTCTTGGACCAGATCGATCTCCTCAAGCTATTTCTATATAAGGAGGGCTAAAAATCTGAAAATTTTGGGAAAAACACCAATCTTCCATTTCTAACCCAAAAATCTAACTTTCTCTCTCTAAAATCAGCCATTTTCAACAAGAATTGAGGGGAGACCATTAGACATTAAGTTGTTCATCTTGAGGAAGAGAACAACATAGTTGGAACCCAAAATCCCATTGTGGCTATTGAAGGAGATAAGGGTATTGACATTTGAAGCAAGAAGAAAAATCATATTTGGTAAGATTCTAACACTCCAACCCAAGTACATTGTCTATTTAATTGATTTTGGAGTTGTTTGGCATGAGTATGTATGGATGGAAACACCTAGGTTGTGTTAGAAACTAATGTAACCTAGAAAATGGAATGCCTCTAGTGTGAAAAAGTATGATTTGGGGAGTTGGTGGTTTATAGGTTATGATAAGTTGTTAGATGAGTAATGTGGGTGATTTGGAATGGTTATGTGGAGTTATAATGTGGGTTTAAGTGAAATTATGAAAATGAGCATGTAAATGCTTGACAAATGCCATAGTGAGGAAATCAATGAAATATGAACACTATGAGCTTGATATCGATTTAATATCGATTTGGAATGAGTTAATAGGCCTAAAAGAATCCATAGATTCGAGTTTTGGATAAAGTAATGAAACGAGGCCTCATAAGCGTTAATAGAAAACTATAGGTCGAATTGACTATAGTGAACGCACGATGTCAAATTATATGGATCGAATATAATGCGGGATACGATTTTGTGCAGTCCTGAAGAGTTCATTGAAGACGAATCGAACCGTACGAGTAAGCAGCTTAAGGAAGTGGAATCACGCATCGCGATTCCAGGTAAGGGAATTCTGTAAGTATATAGAGGTAGCTGCTCGTAATTTACGGGATTATATGGTGTCTATGAAATGCATGAACGTTTGAGAAATTGGTTGTTTGGTATGCGAAAATAGTTATGAATATTGGATGATTTGGTTTACATGGATGTATAAAAAGGGATAGTAAGGCTAATAATTGCATAAATCAAGTGTTTTGAACGCTTTCACAAAACATGTGTTTGGTTTCAAACGAATTGATAAATAGGTTGGCTATTGTGGTTTGATATTTGTAGCACATGTGAAGTGCCAAATATGTTTTGAGATAGTTTTAAAAGCTTATGAGCCGCCTATCATGTTTATGTGAATTAAACCGTGTTAGAGCCTAGCTCGCACCGGGTATTGATGTTTTCATTTGTATGAAACGTGCTGGAGCTTAGCTCGCACCTTGATTTGGAAACTATGATGATGTTTATAAACCGTACTGGAGCTTCTGCTCGTACGTGGCTTTTGAGTGGTTTGTCTTATGAGTATAACCGTACTAGAGCTATGCTCGTACGCGTCTCTTCATGAAAGGATGCATGAGTCGTGTTAGAGCTTTGCTCGCACAAGTTTGCACATTGTGATACGTATAAGGTTGTGAAAGTTAGTAAGATCCTTAAGCCCTACATCCTTAAGCTAACATCCTTAAGCCCAAAGAGGCGGGGAGGCTCTGTTAGGCGGGGATGCTCTATTCGTGGGGAGGCTCTCTTACGGTGGGATCCTTAAGCCAACATCCTTAAGCCCTGGAGGGGCGGGGAGGCTCTGTTAGGCAGGGAGGCTCTCCTACATCGGTACGGTAAGATCCTTAAGCCCTACATCCTTAAGCCAACATCCTTAAGCCCGAGGAGGCGGGGAGGCTCTGTTAGGCAGGGAGGCTCTGTTCGGTGGGGAGGCTCTCTTACGGAAGGATCCTTAAGCTAACATCCTTAAACCCGATGAGGCAGGGAGGCTCTGTTAGGCGGGGAGGCTCTGTTCGACAGGGAGGCTCTCCTTCACGGATATGGAAAACTCTTGGTATGGGGTAGGTAAGACCTAGGAATGGCACCCCCAATCACGATATGAGTCTGCGGAGTACGATGTATCGTGTATATCACATGGAGTACGATGTACCGCGTGATGGTTAAGTGATGAGAAAGTCTGGCAAGGGATAATCCATCTTCGTGCCAGTATGATACCCCGCACACCTGGACGCGTGTGGTCTGGGATGATTTATGATGTAGTTTGTCCACATAGGCACTTTTGATATAGTGACCTAGTTTTTATACACGTGTGTGAATTGTGAAATGAAAATGTGGTTGTGATTGTGATTGTGAATTGATTTGGTGGTATTTATGTGTTGAGAAAGAGGTTTATGATGTTGGTTTAAAAAAGAGGTTTCTTAATGAATTGCCCTTTTATGAATTTAAATGAGATTGAGCATGAGATGATTTATACATGATGTTCTTTTTACCATGTTTGATATGCCAATGTACATGATTTTGACACATGATATATATGTATACTTATATGGCATAGTTTTATTCCTCATGCTCCTACCATAAATGATTTATGCATAACACTATCAGCATGTAGATAGAGTAGTTATCTACCATGCTTGCATTATTGCCTTACTGAGCGTGTGGTTGCTCATCCCTCTCTATTTTCCCCCTACAGAGCGTGCATAGTAGCCCAGTGAGGACTGAGGCCTGGTATTTTAGACTCCGCTGCATCTCCATCGCTTAGAGGTATATACACAGTGATTCTTTTTGTATCTAAACAATGTAAAAGCACATTATTCTTTGAGTTATAATTATGGGGGATGTAGATGTCAGTAAAACATGCTTTTGTATAAGTACAAGATTAAATGCAAATGTATGACATCGTTTTATTTAACTGAGAATGAATGAGATGTGGTGTTTATTATTGACTCACAGCCTAACAGTGTGTGGTGAGTTAGTTCACGACGGGTAAGGTAAAAGTAAAACGCGAAAAATTTTTACTGATTTTCGGTTAAAGAGAATGGAATTGGGTCGTGACAGAGATTGGTATCAAAGCTGTGTTGGCCTGATGTGAGTCATTAATAAAACGTAGGAAAGTACATCCCCATAGTACTGTGCTTTTGTTTAGATATAACTGTGTATACCGTGATGGATTGAGCTTAATGAATTATTATAATACAGGAAGTTAGGCACTATGCCAGTTACACGCAAAGGTAGAGGGGTGAGAGCACGTGCTAGAGGTCGTAGAGGTAGGCCTGAGAGCCGTGCGGAGCCACAGACTGAGCAGGCTCCATAAAACCCTGCTGAGAGAGCAGAGGATACTGAGGCTCGCTTCGCTAGGTTAGAGCAGAGTATTGAGAATTTGGTGGAGATAGTCACGCAGGCCTTGGGCGCCGGTGATAGACGAGGTCCCGTAGCACAGCCTACTACTGAACAGGCAGCTGCAGAGGTGGAGAGACCTCATGCTGCTGAGACAGCTACAGTTACACCACCTCTAGCCCAGGATACAGATTCTCCTATCGCTCCACAGCAGAGCGGTAGTGATTTGGGTTATGACTGCGACTTGAGCAGGTTGTGAGAGTTTCAAGCGCTGAAACCCCCAGTGTTTAGAGGGGTGAAGGACCCAGTGGTTACGGAGGATTGGGTGTATGAGATGGAGAAACTATATAGGTTTTTCCGATGCACTTCAGCTGAAAAGGTAGCCTTTGTCGTGTTTATGTTGAAAAGCGAGGCCGAGCATTGGTGGAGGTCCACCGAGGTTATTTTGAGGGCCAGACACTCTGAGATCTCGTGGGAGATATTTCTAGATGCCTTCAGGAGACAATATATCCCAGCCACCGCACAGAGAAAATTACGGATGGAATTTATGAATTTGGTTCAAGGGAACCATACTGTGGACGAGTATGAGTCCAAGTTTATGTCCTTGGGGAGATATGACCTGGACACAATGGGTAGTGAGACCCGAAAGATACAAAAGTTCATGGATGGATTGAGATTGGGCATCCGGACTAAGCTAGCTCCCTTTGACATTGTGACTTATGAGGAGGCTGTACATAAGGCTCAGTTGTGTGAGCAAGACTTTGAGCAAAATGCCTCCGAGCTTGGGAGAATCAGTGTTAGAAAGGACAGAGACCGGAAGAGATCCGGGTTTGGAAGAGTGGCCAAGAGAGGTGGCCAAAGATTTTTTGAGAAGAGGCCTAAGATTGAGGAGGTGCAGGAGAGAGCTACTAGACCTCCCATTACCCAGCCTTAACTGCGCCGAGGGGTATGACTATTGGAGGACCACGCCCTACTACTAATCAGTGTAGGAGATGTGGGAGATTTCATGGGAATAGGCCCTGTCTGATGACCCCTATGGTGTGTTTTAGATGCGAGAGACTAGGACATATGGCTAAGCATTGTCCCGAGAAGATGGAGATTGCCCCACAGAAGGGCAAGGAGCCTGAGGGAGCTCCAGTTGAGACAGCAGCCCCGAGGAGGAGGGCTACAGCTGAGGAAAAAGGGAAACAGGCTGCGGGTGTTAGTAGAGGAAGGGTGCATGCATTGGACCAGGACACTGCAGACGCATCGACGGATGTGATTAAAGGTACCATCCGAATCTTTAATTTAGAAGCATTGGTATTATTTGATCCTGGTGCCACGCATTCTTTCATATCACCTTCCTTTGCACATAAATTGTTGGAATATGTGAAACCAACATTGTTGGATAAAATGTTGATGATTTCCACACCCATGAATGATAGTCAATTGACTGAGTATGTATGTAGAGATTGTAAGTTAAAGATAGAGGGGAAGGACATGATAGCCAATTTGATTTTATTGAATATGAATGATTTTGATGTAATTTTAGGAATGGATTGGTTGGCTACCAATCTGTTGTGATGGATTGTCATGCCAAAACATTGATGTTTTCAGGATTAGACAATCTTATTTTAAATTTTAATGAAAAGAAATGATATGAAAATAGCATGTTAGTTGTAAATAAAGGAGTGTGATTTTAAATGCATATTGCTTGAGAGATAAATTATTGTTTATGATAAATGTTGAATGTGGAGTGATGGTTATGTTACTAACGATGGAGAGGATAATGTGAAGGGTTCATTGCATATGTGGTTGATATAGATGAGGCACACCCGGAATTGAGGGACATAGCCATAATTATGGATTACCCTGATGTCTTTCCGGATGAATTACCAGGGCTACCACCTGTAAGGGAAATGGAATTTTGCATTGAGTAGTGCCTGGTACAGAGCCGATATCGAAACCACCCTATAGAATGGCTCCGATAGAATTGGAAGAGCTGAAGAAACAGCTGCAAGAGTTGCTGGAGAAGGGGTTTATTAGACCGAGTGTCTCACCTTGGGGAGCACCGATTCTATTTGTAAGGAAGAAGGATGGAAGCCTCCGACTGTGTATAGATTACCGGTTGCTGAATAAGGCCACCATTAAGAACAAGTACCCCCTTCCAAGAATCGATGATTTGTTGGATCAGCTCCAGGGAGCCGAAGTATTTTCTAAGATAGATCTGCAGTCAGGGTATCATCAGTTGAGGATCAGGAGTGAAGATGTACCCAAGACAGCATTTTGTACCCGTTATGGCCACTACGAGTTTTTGGTGATGCCATTCGGATTGACGAATGCTCCCACAGCATTTATGGCATTGATGAATGATATATTCAAGCCATACCTGGACAAGTTTGTAATAGTGTTCATTGATGACATTTTGGTGTATTCCAAGTCCAGGGAAGATCATGAGGAGCACTTGAGGATAGTTCTGCAGACCCTCCGAGAGAGAGAATTGTATGCCAAACTCAGCAAGTGTAACTTTTGGTTAGAACAGATCTCATTTCTGGGGCATGTTGTGTCAAGGGATGGGGTATCGGTGGATCCATCCATGATAGAGGCAGTTGTACAATGGGAACAGCCCAAGACAGAAACTGAGATCAGGAGTTTTTTGGGATTGGCAGGATATTATCGGAGATTTGTAGAGGGTTTCTCCAGACTAGCTGCTCCATTGACACGCCTCACGAGAAAAGATGTTAAGTTTGTGTGGGATGAGGCATGTGAGAGGAATTTTGAGGAGCTTAAGCGTCGATTGACGACTGCTCCAGTTCTCACCATTCCTACCAGCTCAGGAGGATTCTCAGTGTATACGGATGCATCACACCAGGGACTGGGCTGTGTGCTTATGCAGGATGGGAAGGTAGTTGCCTATGGATCTAGACAGTTGAAAGATCATGAGAGGAACTACCCGACACATGATTTGGAGTTGGCGGCTGTAGTATTTCCTTTGAAAATATGGCGCCACTATCTCTATGGTGAGAAATTTCAGGTGTTCACAGATCATAAGAGCCTTAAGTACCTGTTCTCACAGAAAGAGCTGAATATGAGACAGAGGAGATGGCTCGAACTCCTGAAGGACTATGATTGTGAAATCATGTACCACCCGGGTAAGGTAAATGTAGTTGTCGATGCTTTGAGTAGAAAGAACCTTGGGTTGGTGTCTTATATGATGGTACGGGAACATGAATTGTTAGAACACTTTGCGAACCTCAGTTTGGATGTAACCCCACCTGGATCCGAGAGACTTGAGATCATGGCTAGTTTGAGACTAGAGCCAGAGTTGATTGGCCGTATTCGACAAGCCCAGCAGAGCGATCGATGGTGCATCGATTGGCTGAGGCAGATACAGACAGGTGTGGGTATTGATTTTGAGCAGAGTACTGATGGCTTATTGAGGTTCAGAGGCAGAGTATGCGTTCCCAGGGATCTTGAGATCAGGAGAATGATTTTATCATAGGCTCACTCATCGAAGTATACGATACATCCGGGAAGTACTAAGATGTATCAAAACCTTCGGAAGGTTTATTGGTGGTCTGGAATGAAGAGAGACATTGCTGAATATGTCGCTAAGTGTCTCGTTTGTCAGCAAGTGAAGGTAGAGCATCAGAAGCCTGTAGGATTATTGCAGCCTCTACTGATACCGACATGGAAGTAGGAGCATGTCACCGTAGATTTTGTGATGGGGTTGCCGAGGACCCATAGAGGTCATGATGCCATATAGGTTATTGTGGACCGGTTGACTAAGTCCGCCCATTTCTTGGCTATGAGAGCTACCGATACACTGAGTCAATTGGCGAACCTGTATATTCGAGAGATAGTACGGCTACATGGTGTACCAGTGAGCGTTGTTTCTGATAGGGATGCCCACTTCACTTCCCATTTCTGGGAACATTTTCAGGAAGCGCTGGGGACCCGACTGAGTTTTAGCACCGCTTTTCACCCTCAGACAGATGGGCAGTCAGAGAGGACTATACAGACCCTCGAGGATATGTTGAGAGCGTGTGTGCTGGATTTTAGAGGCTCCTGGGATGACCACCTGCAGTTAGCCGAGTTCGCTTATAATAATAACTATCATGCTAGTATCGGGATGGCACCCTATGAGGCATTATACGGGCGTAGATGCCGTTCCCCTATTGGATGGGAAGAGGTTGGTGACAGACGGATTTTTCTTTCGGACTTAGTGCAGCAGGCATCTGAGGACGTCCAGTTGATATGTGAGAGATTACGGACAGCTCAGAGCCGGCAAAAGAGTTATGCTGACAAGAGACGAAGACCACTGGAGTTTGATGAGGGTGAGTCGGTATTTCTGAGGGTATCACCATCGAAGGGTATTATGAGATTTGGTAAGAAGGGCAAGCTGAGCCCTAGATATATCGGACCCTTCGAGATTTTGGAGAGAGTGGGAGATAAGGCGTATAGGTTGGCATTGCCACCGGACTTGGCAAATGTCCACAACGTCTTCCATGTCTCGATGCTTCGGAAGTATCACCCGGACCTGGCACACGTGATAAGATATGAGCCGTTGGAGCTCCATGAGAGTATGACGTATGTTGAGAAGTCGGTTCGGATATTGGACAGAAAAGAGAAAGTGTTGCGGAATAAGATAATTCCCTTGGTGAAAGTTCTTTGGCAACATCACACGGCGGAAGAGGCCACATGGGAATTGGAGAACATGATACGGGAGAAGTACCCCCAACTTTTTGAAGAATGACTTGGTTCTAATTTGGAGGACCAAATTCCTTGAAGGAGGGGAGAATGTGAGACCCCGTATATGTAAAGTTGTAATGTGTAATGAATGTGAATGGACTTGTAATGTAAAGTATGATCGATGTAAGTCCATGGATTCAATGTATGTATGTGTAATATGATTTGTAACGTACATACAAGTTCCATTGAGTATGAATATGAAGAAATGAGTTCCTATAAGTGATGGATGTGATTGAAACTCAAAATGGGTAGTGCGGTAAATGGATGGAAGCTGCATGAATATAAATGCTTCCATTTGGTTATATATAGATACCTTTGGACATACAATGAATGCACACAAGTTTCAATGTACATAAGGTATGAATGGATGCCATTTTCAAGTTATAAAGGTGGACAGATGAGAAAATGGCCATGGCAGCAGATTAAGGATGTGTTGGTGTGAGTTGCAGCAAGAAAACTGCAGAAAATCTGGAAAGTATGAAGGCCAGATCAATCTCATAAGATGAGAGATCGATCTGGAAGAGCCAGAATGCTCTTCTTGGGCAATGGAATAGAGCAGATCGATCTCCAACGGGGCCAGATCGATCTCCTAAGCATTCTGAAATGAAAAGATCGATCCTCAAGCACCCAGATCGATCTCCTTAGCTCTCTGTTTGGGACCAGATCGATCTCATGCTTCGACAGATCGATCTCATGCTTAAAATTTCGTGAAAATGAGAGATTTAAGGGGACCAGATCGATCTCCTCTTGGACCAGATCGATCTCCTCAAGCTATTTCTACATAAGGAGGGCTGAAAATCTGAAAATTTCGAGAAAAACACCAATCTTCCATTCCTAACCCAAAAACCTAACTTTCTCTCTCTAAAATCAGCCATTTTCAACAAGAATTGAGGGGAGACCATTAGACATTAAGTTGTTCATCTTGAGGAAGAGAACAATATAGTTGGAACCCAAAATCTCATTGTGGGTATTGAAGGAGATAAGGGTATTAACATTTGGAGCAAGAAGAAAAATCATATTTGGTAAGATTCTAACACTCCAACCCAAGTACATTGTCTATTTAATTGATTTTGGAGTTGTTTGGCATGAGTATGCATGGATGGAAACACCTAGGTTGTGTTAGAAACTAATGTAACCTAGAAAATGGAATGCCTCTAGTGTGAGAAAGTATGATTTGGGGAGTTGGTGGTTTATAGGTTATGATAAGTTGTTAGATGAGTAATATGGGTGATTTGGAATGGTTATGTGAAGTTATAATGTGGGTTTAAGTGAAATTATGAAAATGAGCATGTAAATGCTTGACAAATGCCATAGTGAGGAAATCAATGAAATATGAACACTATGAGCTTGATATCGATTTAATATAGATTTGGAATGAGTTAATAGGCCTAAAAGAATCCATAGATTCGAGTTTTGGATAAAGTAATGAAACGAGGCCTCATAAGCGTTAATAGAAAATTATAGGTCGAATTGACAATAGTGAACGCACGATGTCATATTATATGGATCGAATATAATGCGGGATACGATTTTGTGCAGTCCCGAAGAGTTCGTTGAAGACGAATCGAACCGTACGAGTAAGCAGCTTAAGGAAGTGGAATCATGCATCGCGATTCCAGGTAAGGGAATTCTGTAAGTATATAGAGGTAGCTGCTCGTAATTTGCGGGATTATAGGGTGTTTATGAAATGCATGAACGTTTGAGAAATTGGTTGTTTGGTATGCGAAAATAGTTGTGAATATTGGATGATTTGGTTTACATGGATGTATAAAAAGGGATAGTAAGGCTAATAATTGCATAAATCAAGTGTTTTGAACGCTTTCACAAAACATGTGTTTGGTTTCAAACGAATTGATAAATAGGTTGGCTATTGTGGTTTGATATTTGTAGCACATGTGAAGTGCCAAATATGTTTTGAGATAGTTTTAAAAGCTTATGAGCCTCCTATCATGTTTATGTGAATTAAACCGTGCTAGAGCCTAGCTCGCACCGGGTATTGATGTTTTCATTTGTATGAAACGTGCTGGAGCTTAGCTCGCACCTTGATTTGAAAACTATGATGATGTTTATAAACCGTACTGGAGCTTCTACTCGTATGTGGCTTTTGAGTGGTTTGTCTTATGAGTATAACCGTACTAGAGCTATGCTCGTACGCGTCTCTTCATGAGAGGATGCATGAGTCGTGCTAGAGCTTTGCTCGCACAAGTTTGCACATTGTGATATGTATAAGGTTGTGAAAGTTGGTAAGATCCTTAAGCCCAAAGAGGCGGGGAGGCTCTGTTAGGCGGGGAGGCTCTGTTCGTGGGGAGGCTCTCTTACGGTGGGATCCTTAAGCCAACATCCTTAAGCCCTGGAGGGGCGGGGAGGCTCTGTTAGGCAGGGAGGCTCTCCTACATCGGTACGGTAAGATCCTTAAGCCCTACATCCTTAAGCCAACATCTTTAAGCCCGAGGAGGCAGGGAGGCTCTGTTAGGCGGGGAGGCTCTGTTCGATAGGGAGGCTCTCTTACGGAAGGATCTTTCAGCCCTACATCCTTAAGCTAACATCCTTAAGCCCGAGGAGGCAGGGAGGCTCTGTTAGGCGGGGAGGCTCTGTTCGGCAGGGAGGCTCTCCTTCACGGATATGGAAAACTCTTGGTATGGGGTAGGTAAGACCTAGGAATGGCAACCCCAATCACGATATGAGTCTGCGGAGTACGCTGTATCGTGTATATCACATGGAGTACGATGTACCGCGTGATGGTTAAGTGATGAGAAAGTCTGGCAAGGGATAATCCATCTTCGTGCCAGTATGATACCCCGCACACCTGGACGCGTGTGGTCTGGGATGATTTATGATGTAGTTGGTCCACATAGGCACTTTTGATATAGTGACCTAGTTTTTATACACGTGTGTGAATTGTGAAATGAAAATATGGTTGTGATTGTGAATTGATTTGGTGGTATTTATGTGTTGAGAAAGAGGTTTATGATGTTGGTTTAAAAAGGAGGTTTCTTAATGAATTGCCCTTTTATGAATTTAAATGAGATTGAGCATGAAATGATTTATACATGATGTTCTTTTTACCATGTTTGATATGCCAATGTACATGATTTTGACACATGATATATATGTATGCTCATATGGCATAGTTTTATTCCTCATGCTCCTACCATAAATGATTTATGCATAACACTATCAACATGTAGATAGAGTAGTTATCTACCATGCTTGCATTATTGCCTTACTGAGCGTGTGGTTGCTCATCCCTCTCTATTTTCCCCCTACAGAGCGTGCATAGTAGCCCAGTGAGGACTGAGGCCTGGTATTTTAGACTCCGCTGCATCTCCATCGCTTAGAGGTATATACACAGTGATTCTTTTTGTATCTAAACAATGTAAAAGCACATTATTCTTTGAGTTGTAATTATGGGGGATGTAGATGTCAGTAAAACATGCTTTTGTATAAGTACAAGATTAAATGCAAATGTATGACATCGTTTTATTTAACTGAGAATGAATGAGATGTGGTGTTTATTATTGACTCACAGCCCAACAGTGTGTGGTGAGTTAGTTCACGACCGGCTAAGGTAACAGTAAAACGCGAAAAATTTTTAGTGATTTTCGGTTAAAGAGAATGGAATTGGGTCGTGACACTGGCTTCTCAATCTCGACTGAGATTCTCCTTGGGACAACTCGATATCTTGCTCTATGAATTGTGTCCTTTGGATGGCTTAGGCATAAGTCCATAGATTCAAAGAAGCTAACCTACTTCGGATCATGGGTTTCAGCCCATAGATTGTCACGCCCCGGAAACGCGAAAAATAGGGCTAATTTAAAAACTTTTTATTTTCATCAACACACATTTATGGGTGCATTCCTGTGCAGTGTCAAACATCATCATGCATATCATACCTCAGGGTCTCATCATTAGATATATATATATATATCATATCATATACATTACTCAATCTCAAGTTAATTAACCCTAATACATCCCATACAATGTTATACATCAAGTGTCTGTAATTACACTATTTGTCTGGAAACATGAAAAGATAAATGATACCTCGAAATACAATATATGGCCTGGAGCTCAAGTCCTCCACTAGCCACTACTCCGTACGTCGCAGGGAAACCCTTTTCACTTGAAGAAATCTGGGGGGAAAGAAAACAGGGTGAGCTTCTAAATCGCTCAGTAAAGGGGTAAAGGATTCATTATTAATTTAATGAGTTACACACACAATCATTTATTTCACTGTTGAAAACTCAATAGAAAATGTAGCATGAACTCATTAAAACACCATGTAAAACACGAGAGTACACACTCAGTACAAATCATAGTTACAAGCATGTAGAAATCAAGATGCGATAATGGCTTTTCTCTTTAAAACGTGATGAAAATCACCGCAATAGTAATGCACGTGGCATAGCCACAGATTAGGATTCTCACGTTACTAGAACGAAGGAATATCAGACTTACATGCTAATAGAGCAATGCCCGGTGTGTATTCAAAATGACACACTTAAGTCTCAGTCATAGCCATTATCATAAAAACCGTTTTGCCTTCACGTAAAGCTCAAAAATGATTTTCTATCATAAAACTCATTTCAAACCGCTTTGTACTCAACACAAAACCTGTTAAAACCGAGCTTCAACCGGCAAAACCACGCACACATTTTCTCAAATCTCAGTACGCCTTAACGTAGAGCCCAAAACACTCTTCTCATTTTAAACACAAAAATGGTTATAAAACATTTTCACGTATAGTTTACAACTCATAAAGGTTGGGTCCCAACTGGCTATAAAATCGTGTGCATTTCTCATTCACAACACGTAAGACATGCTACAATGTTATCACAAAACACATACACAAATGAGTTTAGTTTTTCCTTACTTCTTTGCACCTCGTATAGTACAATCGTTGCCCCGTATCATGGACTAGCCTCGCATTCCACTCTGAAACTCCCGAGCTATCCAAACGATGTTAAAAACATCAATATATCGACTCAATTTCACTATCAAGCATATCTTTGCTCATATTTCCATAAATCTCTCAATCATCCTATTTTTCTCATAACCCTATCACAACTAACATTCTCGTCTACAACATTTCAACATTCTACATCTCTCATACCATATTCTACACTAATTTCTCCCCATTACCTCAATTTCCAATTTATAGTCAAAATCCCAAAATTTCTAAAAATTGCTTAATCTCATATTTTCTCCAACTGCATCATAGTTTCATCAATCTCTAACCATCTCCTAGCTATTTTAGCACAATGCCCATGTTCACAATCGCCAAAAATCACTTCAAAAATCAAAGAGCAAAGTTTAGAAAATTACCCAAACTTGTGGAGTGCTCAACTCACACCTCGATTCAATTCGTCTTTCGATTTCCAAGTATGTTGTTCTCCTTTGGGTGGGTAACAACTTTCCTTCTTGCAACAACTCTTGATTTGGACGAAAATTAGTGTTTTGGAGGGGAGAGAAAGCTAGGGTTCAAAAATGGCAATTTTGGAGAGAGAGAGATTGATTTCCAAGAAAAACAAAGGGGTCTTTATATAGACTGGGGGTAGGAGATCGATCTGGCTCTTGATGAGATCGATCTGCACTTGAATTTGGGGATAATTTGGGGTAATTTTATGCCTAGGAGATCGATCTGTCGAGGGGTGAGATCGATCTCTTCATGGCTTTATGAGATCGATCTGCTCCTTGAGGAGATCGATCTTCTCCCAAACAGAAACATTTTGAGATCGATCCCTTCCTCATGAGATCGATCTCTTCATTACAGAATCATAAGGAGATCGATCTTCTTCCATTGGAGATCGATCTGCTCGCCTAAATTCCTCCTTCCTTGTTATTTTTAACCTACCAGATCGATCTTCCTTCTCTAAGATCAATCTGATCTCATAGTTTTACACTTTGGTTAAACACTTAACATATAAATCTCCAAATATAATTTTCACAATTCACTAATTTGATTATTCCTTATTCGTTACTTATACATTTCACTCAGCTTAATAAATTACACTTCAAGTTCATATTACATAATTAAAATATGTCTAAAATTCTCAGATCTCACATAGATAAACTTAACTATCTTCATCAACTCATTCTGGGCTATGTTGGGGTCATATCGAAGGAGTGTAGTGAATTTTGACTCATATTGGTCCACCATCATGTTACCTTGGACCACACTCAGAAACTCTGCTTCCTTCTTCCTCGGAGCACATTCCAGGATGTATTGTTCATTAAATCCCTCAAGGAAAATCTTCTAAGTAATCTCTGAGTGCTTAGCCAACAAATTAGTTTTGGCAGATGTCCCCCAACAATCTGCCCCATTCTCCAACATGCAGGTAGCCAAAGCCACCTCTCAACACTATTACACTACATGTACTTGAACATCTTCTCTAATTTTAAAATCCACTCTTTAGCTTTATCAGGGTCCTAAACTCCCTTGAAGACTGGTGGATTCATTTTCTTAAACTGTTCCAATCGGGTCATGTTCCTATCCATCGAGTCTTAGGCTGGCTATTGCACCTCTTAAGGTTGTGGTGCAACAGGTGGTGAAGGTGGTTATACAGGTACTTGTGGAGCTGGTGGGAGAGGATCTTGGGGAGCTGGTTGTGGCTCAGGTGGTGGTGGGGGAGCTTATGATGCATTCTCAAACTGAGCGAAGTTAGTCATGAACTGTGTAAAAGTAGCAAATATTTGCTCCATAGTCTACTGTAGTATAGCCATCCGAGTGTTCGGACTATTCGGCTAGTGAGGAGGGGGTATTGAAGGTAGTGGAGCCTGTCTCGCTCTACCTCGTCCTCGTCTCCCGCGCATATTTATTTACGTTTCACATACTAAAGACCTATCCACATTTATTAATCGTCATAAGTATACGTAACATATAAATATATATTTCAGACATGCACGGTATTTGGGATGTATTGCTATACTAGCTAACCTACACCGACACGGTCAACTACAAACCGCTCTGATACCAAAAAGGTTGTGACTCCCCGTGATCTCTACTTTTATCCCTAAGCGCATAACTAGGCGAAAAATGTATTTAAAGTATTGATATTAACTAAATTTATTATTAGTGTTTGTTCATCGTTTATTATTATTCCTCTAGGATCTTTTTCTTATAGTTCCGCATCCGATATAGGTTTAAATCTCTTAGACTAATATGTGAAGGATTTTATTAAATCATAAACTTACTAGAAATTTCGACAGCATAACGGCTGCAATTGGACCTAACCCAACCTACAAACAAAAGCCATAGGCAGCCCATATCCTCAATCATCAATCACACATCCACGATAAACCAATCCTCGCAACAGATATAAATATCAGCAATCCTAGCTATCCACAACTATTATGCAAAAGTTCTCAACATTATGATCGTTCATCAATGGTAATTCATCATAGTTTCATATTTACCTAGTTAGATAGGTGTATTTCTCTGGTAATGATATATCACTTTACATCCTGAGACCAAAGTATAACCTAACCATCTTCAATACTGTATACATATGGGAGAACCTTAATTCACTTCCTTAAAAGTATTTCTACCTCTATAAAGAAACAGCTAATACATCCTGATCTTATAATAATAATAATAATAATAATAATAATAATATATATATATATATATATATCTATGCATACATAAAGTATGAAATAAAAACTTTACAATTGTTGCGTATAGCTTAGCACAAAAGCCGCGCTCTCAGCACGAGAAATCAGTGATTTTCGAGCGGTTCACCCACAAGTTAATCTGAAATGTTTTAAAAGAAGGGGTGAGCAACCACACGCTCAGTAAGGAAATCATAGAACTGGAGCTAATAACATACCAAGTAAGTAGTTGCATAAATATTTACTGTGTTTTGTAAATCATGCATTTGTCGAATAATGCACAAGCTTTATTTTGGTCTTTAGACGTGAAAATACTTTAAACACGGATGAGTTAAATCAACATACTTTTCAAAACTGAAGATTTCACAAAGCTTGCTAAAAATCTATAGTTTATAAACCATCAGTGCAAAATCAAATCATGAAAAACCCGAAAATCTGGTAACATTACATCTTTATCGAAAAAAGTACAGTCTAGCAAACGCATACATGGGCTTAAATTAATAATCGATACAAATAGAAGAGATGTGGCACGATCCTAATCCTTGTCATGGAATCAGTTACACAATGTAAACACACCTATGGCCATAGTGACTACTGCCTTATCCTAGACTGATCAGGTCTGGACTAGGGTACTGAAGACGGGATCAAGGTCTATAGTAGTAGGTAGCTGGCACCGTAGGAAAATCACGTAGAACCTCCTACCGGTGCTACTTCTCAATGCCACAAAGCCATCTCCGTGAAGCACTTGGCACCGTAGGGCAATCACACAGAACCTCCTACCGGTGCTAGAGATGGCTCTCACGTCTCATAAACTCGATGCCACCGAGGCACCCTAGTGAAGCACTTGGCACCGTAGGGCAATCATACAGAACCTCCTACCGGTGCTAGAGATGGCTCTCATAAGACATGACTGCCACACAGGCATTTTCGAGGATCGCCACCATTCTCAAAAACCAACCACCACGACGGGTGTACGGTATAACTACAAAATCATTTCAATTCAAAACCAAGGTTTGGGAAAGTAAACCTTTGACTTTAAAACGTGCAACATCATTTCAAACAGACAACCATCATTTGGTTTAAAACATTGCACTTTTTAGAATCACATTCAAAACAGCCCATGCAAACAAACGAAAATCATGCAGTACTGAAGGAAATGATGAAATCAAAAGATGCGGCGCTTGCACGCAAGTTTGGGTTTTACCGTTTTCAAAATCTATTAGTATTAAACGAAATATTCACCCACGTAATAGCGCTTTGACTAAGCTAGCAATTTCAAACTAAAAATAAATGTAGCATAATTGAAAATCAAGTAAAGTACAAAATTATATTAAATAAATCCTAAAAATTCACGCTAACCAAATGGTCTATGATTTTCTAGTAAGATTTTAACTAAATCTAGGCATCTCATTAGCTATAAGTCAAAAACGATAAAATCAGGTAAGGTAGGTAATTAACTTTAAAATAAATACTAACTAAATTAACAGCCTATGGTTCCTAGTAAAATTTTAGCTTAACCTGATGTATCCTGCTATGAGCTATATAAATCCCTTACCACCAAAGCGACGCTCACTATTTACCCTTCTCGCCTTAGGCACGCATATAGGTGCCTATGTCTCCTCGGCATCCAATGAGGTAGTAGCTGCGATTTTCATATACAGGAACATCCAATTATCAGTCTTCTTATTTATTTCAATTCATAGCTTATTCAAGAATTTCCTAAGTGTCATTGTGAAACTAACTTCTCATGCACATTTATCAACGTTGGGTTATCTTCTAATGTATCATACTTATATATTCAAGATTTGAATCTATTATATACTTTATTAATTCCATTAAAATGAAACCATCTTATTTTATTATCCTTTTGTATTAAGCTTACTATCTAAATATGAATTCGGCTTAAATTTAACATAATTATTTATTTATCACTATTAGTTTATATTACTAGCCTAAGTTAATGGAATACTTAATTAGGCTCACCACGATATATATATTTATATATATATATATATATTTATATTAAATTTCATATTCATTTTAACCTTATAAGAACTCATTTATACATTAATTATTTTTCGAAAAATAACCTACATTATTTGATTTAGTTTAAACTAAGTTTCCAAGTCTCTCTCTCTAGTTAACCAAAACTTACAACTTAGCATCTCTATTCATATAGCTCAAATTTGTTCATACAACTATAAAACAATGTTATTTACATAATAATTTGCTGATTAAATCCTTCAATTTCTATTGAAACAACTTATCCCAATTACAAACCCTAATTTCCTAATTTCTTAAGAATAAAAATTTAAATTAATTTCTACAAAAATCATGCTTTTATAACACATTATGTATCGAAATTTAACTACATAAAGCTTTGGTTTTTACCTAGCAAATTTACTAGTACAAAAATGGAGAAACAAAAAAAGTAAACCAAGTGGTTTTCGAGTTTTCTATATTTTTTGGGTTTAGGGAAAAAGGGAATCAGAGGAAAAGGGGAAGCTGTCGATTCAGTGGGACCTCCGGTGCAGGCGTGGTCATCAACGGTGAAGAGGAAGTTGGCAGGAAACCAGGGAGAGGGGGAGAGGGCCACGCGAGAGGAAAATGCAAGGGGTCTATGTTCGAGAGAGGGATGGGTGTCGCCGGTTCCCGGGGAGGGCTTTAATTCGGTCGCTGGTGGCTTGGGGAAATAGGTGATAGTCGAAGGAGAGGACATAGGAGTCGGGATAGGCGAAGGCAGAAGAAAAGCAAGAAACCGAGGAGGGGGGAGGGTCTGTTTCGCACGAGGGGGGACTGAGGCATTGTATTTGGATATCCATTGCTCTCCATCGCCAAGAGGTATACACACATGAATTCTTTTTGTATCTAAACATGTAATAGCACAGTATTCATTTTAAATTGTAATATGGGGGATGTAAGTGTTAGCAAACATGTATAAGTATAGAACTTGAACTTTCAAATGTATGTGTTTGCTTTTGATTAATTGAAAGATGAATGGCAAGTGATAATTGATACTGACTCACAGCCCAACTATTATTTGTGAAAGTTATCGTTCACGACCGGGTAAGGAAGTGAAAAGAGAAAAATTCATGGTGATTTTTAGATAGAAATGATGAAAAGGGGTTGTGCCAGCAGGCACTAAAGAGGATGAAGACAAGAAAAGTTGTTGGGATTTATGACATTCTTATTAAAGTTTGGGAATGCCTTGGAAAGGTAAGAGTTAGGTGGTGATAAATCTTTTTAATAAGATTTGTTGCACTAACAAGATGCTTAGGAAATGGAAGAAATGTGTTTATGAATAAGAGAGACATTTAAAGTTATCTCAACTACCAGGGCATAAAACTAATGGTTCACATGATGAAATTATGAGAAAGAATGATAGAATGAAGATGAACAAAGAATGTAGGATATTGGAGAATCTATTTGGTTTTATGCTTAGCCAATAAACTATCGAGGCAATTCACTTGTTTAGATAACTTGCAAAGCGCTTCGAGTACATGGTAAATATCTTCGTATGGTCTTTATAAACTTAGACAAAGCATATGACAATGTGCTTGAAAGGTGTTATTTTGGTCCTTAATAAAGAAAATAGTTCTTGTGAAACATATTGAAATAATTAAAAACATGTATGAAGATGCAATGACACATTTCAGAACATGTGGAGGGTAAACAAGTGAATTTCCTATCACAGTAGGACTATATCAAGGGTTTGTGTTAAGCTCATTGTTGTTTACTATAGTAATAGATGAGTTGATAAAATCCATCCAAGATAATGTGCCTTGGTGTATGATGTTTGTAGATAATATTGTCTTGTGTGCTGAGGCTAGAATGGAAGTTAATGCGAAGTTGGAACTATAGAGACAAACACTAGAATCAAGAAGGTTCAGGCTAAACAGAGTAAAAACTGAATACATAGAATGTAAATTTAGTTTAAACAAAAAGAGAAAGATTGAAACATAATGATGTTGGATGGGTTGTAGATCCCTAAGTGGGATCATTTTAAATTTGTTAGGTTGATCATATAAATGGAAGAAGAGATTGATGATGATGTGACCCATCAGATTATGTTGGTTGAAGTAAGTAGAGAAAAGCTACAAGTGTATTGTGAGATAAAGAAATTCCTATGTGATTGAAAAGCAAGTTCTACAGGAGAATTGTTAGACTAATATTGCTCTTTGGTAATGAATGTTAAGCGACAAAAAGACTGCATACACAAAAGATATGTGTAACATAAATGCGAATGCTACAATGGATGTGTGGATCTACAAGAAAGGATATAATGAGAAATAAGTACATTTGTAAGAAGGTTGAAGTGACATCTAGCAGAGCAAAGATGAGTAAAAGTCATCTATATTGATTTGGATACATACGACATAGACTTGTGGACGTTTCAGTTAGGAAAGAAGATGTTATGAGTGATGAAAAATGGTCAAGGCTAGAGGAAAATCGAAAAAGACTTAGAAGGAAGTTATTTGGAAAGATATGGTAAAATGAGAGTTTGAAGAATAAATTGTCTTAGATAAAAATGAGCAGTGAAGAAATATTCTTGCCAATGAATTAATATAGGTTCATATATTGGTTCATGTTGTCTACCATAATATTTAAATAAAGGCTATAATAATAATAAAAATGAAGATGATAAACCTTTTTAATTTTTTTTTAACATATATGTGTCATTCAAGTAACTAGGTTTGCGGAATCTAGACAATCTCCCTTGATTTATTTGCGAATAAGAAAAAAAACCTTGAAACGACACACTTTGGAGTGGAAGGTAGCCGTTAGAAAGACACCGATAAGTCACCAAATTGTCACCTGCCCCAAAATACAAAAAAAAAAAAAAAAAGAAAAAAAAGAAAAAAAAAAAGAGTGATTGTTCCATTTCCCATGTTCTTAATGTTTAACTCCAGTGTTCCCCTCATTTCTTTCGTTTACCAATAAAACAGATCTTCTAAAATTTTAAACTGAAAATTGAAATGCAGAGACCTTCTGATGATTGCTTTCTCCCTTTATCAGTCCACCTCCAAAAAAAAAAATTTGAATCTCTCTGTTCTGCATCTGATGAATGAATCAAGTGGGACAATGGCAAGGGTGATCAATAAAGCCGATCTCTGGTTCAAAACCGCCTTAAGCTCATTTTCTCGTATCTTTCTCCTTTTCTTTCCCGCTTCTTATTATATTTTTTAATCGTAGAAGTAAAAGAATTAACTAATCCTCACTCTTTAAAAATTATATTCTTTGAATCATTCTTGTCTCTACAGCTCAATCGTTTCAGCTGGTGTTCTTGATTTTCTTCGAATTTTAGGGTTTTCTTTACTTATTTATTGCTAATTTGTGGTTTCTGATTTTAACCTGATTGATATTAATTGTTTATTACTGAATCATGTTCCAAAATTCTAGGGTTTGAGGTCTACGTAGTTGCAGAAAATTTAGGCAAAAAGGGAAAAGAAACTCTTATTACTCGAGTATGGTTTTCTCCACTTATTCCTGTACATTGTTGATTGTGAGCAAACCTAATCTTTTCGTCCCAGTTTCCCCCCATTTTCATCCAGGATCCAATCGATAGGTCAAAATTGATCTACGGTTTGATCCAGGCATGCTTTGTGTTTAATTGCTTAGATATGATAGGAAAAAAGAAGAAATATGACATAAATTAAGCATAACCTATTATTTTTGTTTTACTTAAATAAATTAAAGTTAACCTAATTAGGTTAGTTTTTAAGGATTTGAATTGTAAGCTACGTTCTATTCCCATATATTATCTGCAACCAAGCAAAATGTTGCATTTTTATCAATAGAAAAATTGGAGATTTTCTTTCCCTTTTGTTTTTTTTTTTTTTTTCATAATGCAGCTTTTATGGCTAGAATCAAGGCTGGTAATAGATCCTTTCATGTAGAGGGTCTCTGTAATTTTAATGAAGAAGATCAAATGCAGAAGGTGTGAATTACTTTCTATATACCCTACTAAATTTCAATAACTTATAATGCAACTTCTCACATTTCATTTTGGTCATGATAATATATTATTGCTGCAAGCTTCGATATCCTCAGATGCAGCAACTCCTAGTAGTAACTCAAGAGATAAGCCTCAAGCTGAGTTCGTGTGTGATGAAGTAGAGGAAGATGAAGTTAAACCTTATGAGGCAAAGGTTGAAATCAACCAAATTGTCACCGAGATAATTAATGGACTTTTTTTTATATATATATCCATTCTTGTTATTGATTAATTCTTCTGTTTTCTCATTATTTTAACTGTTTTGCATATTCTTAATGATAAAAAAGACAAGGAAAAAATAAGGATTGTATGTGCTCAAGAAAATGGAAGGTTTGTTCTTTAGGTTTTGAAAATATTGTCAACACCAGTTCTGTTATGAATACTTTGGTTCTCATTGGTGTGTCTTTGGTTCCTTTCTGTTGAATTTATAGTGCCTGATCAAAAAGGCATATTCAAATGTACCTGGTCATACAGGGGAAAATAAATCCTCTATGCAAGTAGAAACTAAAGCTTGTACCCCTAAATCTTTAATGACTTCTTAGAAAAAACTGTTAAGTGGCAATACGCACCACACAGCTAAAAAGATATCCAATATGGTGTAGAATCTGTCAGTGTTGAAACTGAAAAACGACAATGTTGGAACTTCTAAATTAGCTCCAGAAAACCAAGCCATTAAATGTCAGAAACTGGATCGAGGGAGATCTAGACAGGTGCTTATAAGCTCTTGCCTTTTGCATTGTTACAGGTTGTATATCTTAAATATAGGACTTAATTATGGCTGAATTAGCTAGGGTTAATTATAGGACTTTCCTAACTTAGACTCTCTACTTTGTATATAAACGTACATTGTAATACATTCAGAATATATAGAAAATTAGTTTCTCTTCCTACTTTAACATGATATCAAAGCCTTGTGAGGAAAGTTTTAAATTTTTTTGGGTATTTCTTCTACCCAAAGTGAGCAGATTTAGATTTTCTTTTGGGTCACTCTTGTGAGTGCCCAATGAATCTCATCACCACCACCACCATCAGGAGCACCACCTTTCACTCGACGCAACCCTCCAGTTCGACCAAGAGCAGCATAGCACGTGAAGACGCGTGCCTTTGAGCCTCGTTTTACGATTGGTTCTCTGTCGCCAGATCCACTAATTGATGATACTCACAAGGAATGACTAACTGATGATGCTCACTTGTTCTTGTAGATCAAGAATTCTATAGACACTAAGGTGGTTAGCTTGATTAATCACTGTGAGTATGTCAAAAAAATTGATGAAATTTTGGAATTTATGCATTTTGGGAAAGGAAATATTTCCCGTATTTATGAGGTCTGTAAAAGTTTTTATCGTGCTGAACACCAAGATCAATCGCTTCAGGTCTATTTTATAAATTTCAAAAAGATTTATGAAGAACTGAATACCATGTTACCTTTTAGTCCTGATGTAAAGGGCCAGCAAGTTGAACAAGAGAAAATAGCTATAATGAGTTTTTTGACTGGTCTTAATTCTCAGTTTGAGGTTGCTAAATCCCATATACTTTCTAATATTAAGATTTCCTCTCTGCATAAGGCCTTTACTAGAGTGCTTTGCACAGATATTAGTGTTTATGTTAATGTTCAGACTACTACTTCTCTTGTTAATCATAGTAGATTCGAAACAGGGTGACCCTCTCAAAGGAATAGTAACAGGGAAAGTATGGTCAGTCGAGATAATCAGAGTCAAGATGCAGGGGGAATAACATGTTATTACTACCATGAGTCTGGTTATACTAAACGAACATGTCAAAAATTACAGAATAAGAATTAGAAGTCTCACTCAGCTCATGTTGTCGTTGTTACTGCTTCACCTGGCTCATCCTCTTATCAAACTGTTACAATCTTTGTGGATGAATTTGTTAAGTTCACTTAGCACCAAGAATCTTGGAAGAATTCATCTCAATCTATCACTACCCTTGCTGAGTCAGGTAAATCAAATTCGTGTCTTCTTTCTTCTTCCACACAATGGGTAGTTGATTCCGGTGCCACATATCATATGACATGTAATCCTAGTCTCTTTTCCACTTTTTAGTCTCATATATCTCCCACATCTGTAACTTTAGCTGATGGGTCTAATTTGTTTGTTCTTGGTTCTAGCACTGTTTCATCCTACTCCATTACTTACCTTATCTTTTATATTGAGTCTACCAAAATTTTCTTTCAATCCAGTGTCTGTCAGTAAACTTACTTGTACTATGAATTATTCTGTCTCATTTTTTCCTAGTTATTATCTTTTTCAGGATCTTATGACGAAGAAGATTATTGGTAAAGGACATGAATCAGGAGGTCTCTACATTTTGGATACCCAAACGCCAAGATCTGTTGCTTGTTCCAGTACCTTGACCCGTTTTGAAGCACATTGTCGATTAGGCCATCCTTCATTACCTTTATTAAAAAAATTTTGTCCTCAGTTTTAGTATGTGTCCTCTCTGGATTGTGAGTCATGTCAATTTGCGAAACACCATTGCTTGCCTTATATTCCTCGTGTCAATAAAAGAGTTAGTTTTCCTTTTGAGTTAGTCCATTCAGATGTTTGAGGTCCGAGTCCCATTGTGTGTAAAATTGGTTTTCGATATTTTGTTACTTTCGTTGATGATTTTTCTCGTATGATTTGGATTTATTTTATGAAGAATCGTTCTGAATTATTTTATCATTTTAGTGCATTTTTTGCTGAAATCAAAACATTGTTTAATGTATCTATGCATACCTTAAGAAGAGATAATGCCAAGGAGTATTTTTTCGATTCTTTTCAGAGTTGCATGATTCAAAATGTTTCTTTCGTTTTATCTATGCATGCCTTAAGAAGTAATAATGCCAAGGAGTATTTTTTCGATTCTTTTCAGAGTTGCATGATTCAAAATGTTACTTTCAAAATTATTTTTAGATATTTTATTACTTACATTGATGATTTTTCTCATATGATTTGGATTTATTTTATGAAGAATCGTTCTGAATTATTTTATCATTTTAGTGCCTTTTTTGCTAAAATCAAAACACTGTTTAATGTATCTATGCATACCTGAAGAAGTGATGATGCCAAGGAGTATTTTTTTCGATTCTTTTCAGAGTTACATGATTCAAAATGGCATTCTTCATCAATCATCTTGTGTCGACACACCATCTCAAAATAGTGTGACTGAAAAAAAATACTCATTCTAGAGACACACCATCTCTAGAATAATGTGACTGAAAAAAAATACTCATTCTAGAGACAGCCAAAATGTTTCTCTTCCAAATGCATGTTCCTAAACCATTTTGGGCCGATGTTATTTCCACAGCCTCCTTTCTAATCAATCACATGCCTTTATCTGTTCTTCATGGTGAGACACCTTATGGTTTTCTTTTCCCTAGTAAACCATTGTTTCCTATTGAACCTTGGATATTTTGCAGCACTTGTTTTGCCGATGATGTTCATCCTTACGTAACTAAATTAGACCCCAAGTCTTTAAAATGTATATTTTTGGGGTATTCTTATCTACAAAAAGGGTATCGGTGTTATTGCCCTAGTTTTAATAAGTATCTTGTGTCAGTTGATGTTACCTTTCTTGAACATATTCCATTTTTTCCTACTTATTCTAATTCTTTCAATAAGGGGGAGGATGATGATTTGTTACTTTCTCATGTCACATACTAGTTGTCTAAACCAACTCCATTAACACCACCCTCTTCGACACTTTCATCACCTCCACAACCTCCTCTTACTATCTAGGTCTATTCTCACCATCGAGATCCTCTTGATACATGTTTGACGCTTGTTTTTTCTTTGGCATCAGATCAAACTCCAAGTGATCTTGAACTACCAATTGCTCCTCGTAAAGGTAAGTGTCAGTGCACTTATCCTATTTCATATTTTGTCTCTTATAATCAATTGTCTCTCTTCTTATTCATATGTTGCTTCCATTGACTTTGTGTCTATTCCCAAAACCGTTACTAAAGCCTTGTCACATCCTGGTTAGTGTAAGGCTATGATAAAAGAGATGAGTGCTTTAAATTCTAATGGTACTTGAAATTTGGTTAATTTACCGGTTGGAAAGAAGGCTATTGGATGTAAATAGGTGTTTGCAGTAAAATTCAATGCTGATGGATAAGTTGCCAACCTTAAAGCCCATCTTGTGGGTAAAGGCTTTGCTTAGACTTATGAGGAGAATTATATTGACATCTTTTTTCTCCTGTCGCTGAATTAACATATGTTCGTTTACTCATTTCTATGGCAATAACTCATGATTGGCCCTTATATCAGTTAGATATTAAAAATGCATTTTTTGCATGGTAATCTTCAGGTAGAAGTTCATATGGAGTAACCACATGGGTTTGTTGCTCAAGGGGAGAATGAGAAAGTTTGTCATCTTCATAAGTTCCTGTATGGTTTAAAGAAGAGTCCACGTGCTTGGTTTGGAAAATTTAGCTAGACAGTGGAAAAGTTTAGCATGAATAAGAGCAAGTCAGATAATTCAGTTTTTTATAAACAATCTGCATCTGGCATTATTATTCTGGCAGTATATGTGGATGATATTGTTATTCCAAGGAGTGATACTATGGGAATCTCATCTTTGAAGTCTTTTCTTCATAGTCAGCTTCACACAAAATTCTTGAGAGCGGTAAAATATTTCTTGGGAGTCGAGGTAACAAGAAGCAAGAAAGGCATTCTTTTACCTCAGAGGAAATATGTGCTTGACTTATTAACTAGGATTGGAATATGGGAGCCAAGCCATGTAGTGCTCGAATGCTTCCTAGTTTACAACTCACAAAAGACGGAGAACTATTCGGAGGTCCTGAAAAGTATAAAAGGCTAGTTGGAAAACTGAACTATCTTACAGTAACTCGTCCTGATATTGCCTATTCTGTTAGTATTGTAAGCCAGTTCATGTCCTCCCCAATAGTTCACTATTGGGCAGCTTTAGAACAGATTTTGTGCTGTTTAAAGGGAGCCCCGAGACGAGGGATATTGTACAGTAATCTTGGACATACATGCAGCTACTGTATTTTTGTTGGGGGAAATTTGATCTCTTAGGAAAGTAAGAAACAAAATGTTGTGTCCAAATCTAGTGCAAAAGCAAAATATAGAGTCATGGCACAATCTGTATGTGAGATATTATGGATATATCAGCTCTTAACTGAAGTTGGTCTTAAATTCTCAATACTAGCAAAGTTATGGCGTGATAATCAAGCTGCTCTCCATATTACTTGTAATCCTATGTTTCATGAAAAAACTAAGCATATTGACATTTCATTCGTGAAAAGGTGCAGCAAAAATTTATCTTTACAGGATATGTGACAACTGAAGAACAACGAGGAGATATCTTCACAAAAACTCTCAATGGGCCTTAGGTTGATTATATTTGTAACAAGTTGGGCATGATTAATATCTATGCTCTAGCTTGAGGGGGGTGTTACAGGTTGTATATCTTAAATATAGGACTTAATTATAGGCTGAATTAGCTATAGTCAATTATAGGACTTTCCTAACTTAGACTCTCTACTTTGTATATAAACGTAGCTTGTAATACATTCATAATAGTTTCTCTTCTTACTTTAACATGCATGTTTATTGTTATTTACTTTTTATCTGAAGTTTTGTCATTTTGTTGCTTGCTTCTGTACCTTAAATCCTAAATGCAAAGCCCCACAACTTGCCCCACAAGTCAAAACTTGGTCTTACCGGTATTTGTCACTTCCTCACAATTTTCTGTCAAATGTAAATAAATAAAACCACATCATTTTGGGTCCAACATGGATTTGGTTTCTTAATTCCTTACACTTCATTGTTTCCTTTATTCTTTCATAAAATTCCTTTCAGATGAAGCCCACACTCAAATTGACTAGGCCCAAAGAACCTGAATTTGAAAAACAGCACAGAGAATGCGCTTAATTAGAGTGAAGAACACTGCAGAGCCTGAAGAAGAAATGATGGCCAAGGTGCCAAAGTTCATAGCAAGACCATTGAACAAGAAGGTATGTAATGCTTAGTCCATCTAATTTTATGTGTATCAAACTGATCTTCTTTTGTTCTTTACCATATAATAATTTTTCCAATAAGGTTTCTATTTGATTTGTTTTCCATTTTCTTGTCTGATGCAGAATTTTGAAGCTCCAACTCTACAAGCATTACCAAGAAGTCCTTCAAAGCCTCCAGAATTTCAGGTAAATTATGCTAAGGGTATAGGTGGTGGTATGAGAGGAAAATGAAGATAATACTTGCTATCAGACTAAAAAATTTATTTTGTTTTAGGAATTTCATTTTGAAACAATGGCTAGAGCCAATAAGAATGCACAGATTCTTCAGTAGCTTCAATAGAAGTATCTCGCCAGGTTTGGAGAAACTGTATCTCGTATATTTGATTCATTTTCATTGGGAACCTCTACTAGCTTGCTTACCTTTTCTCCATTTTTTTCCTCTTTCCTTTTTGGTTTTCCTTTTATCCTGTAACAGAATAATGAGTGGAAACCTCATCTCACCAAACCTAAAACCTCAATACTTCAAACATTACTTAGGGAACAGCCTCCAAAGGTCAATAGTTCTAGTGAACTTGAGCAGGAGGAACTTGAAAAAGCGCCTAAATTTAAGGCAAGACCATTGAATAAAAAAAATACTCTCTCCATCATTTCAATTCCACTTAGTGTATAGTAATCATCTTCACTTGAGAAAGTAACTCTATTTTTTACGTTGTTTAGATATTTGAGAGTAGGAGAATTGGAAATCTTCTGTAATGCAAAGAAACATGTGGCTATACCTCAAGAATTCTATTTTGCGACAAATGAAAGGATTCCACCCCCAGCAATAGTTGTTGATTTATTTGATAAGGTAATTCTACAAATACGCCTTACTATTATTATACTATGGTCTAAGCATATAAAAAGAAAATTAGTATATGAATTATGATAGATACCTTCTACTACTTACTACTCTTTGCATGTTTGTTCCATTATAGCTTTCTTTGAAGTCAGAACCTAGCCATGATCCAATTCCAAGAAACACCATTCCCAATCCATTCCATCTCCAAACAAAGGTATATTTATTTTCTCATGTTGTTCATGAATGGCATTCAACCAGTAAAGATAGAGTTCTTTTAGTAAGTCCCGAATGTTCTGACTTCAGGAAAGAGGAGCTGAGAAAGAAAGGAAGTTCGTGATGAAAATTATAGTGAAGCAATTTGAAGAGGAAAGAGCTAAGGTTACCAAGGCCAACCCATATCCTTACATCACGGACTACCCTGTTGTATGTTAATTTTGTTGCTTTCATTTAATGTAGTTAATCATGAATTGTAGTGAATTTGGGTAATTTGTGTTTCTTATGTAGATTCCTCCAAAACTAGAACCCTTCCAATTAGAGAGTTTGGTGAGGAATGAGGAGGAGAAGCAAAGAGAGATGGAGGAAACATGAAAAAAGGAGAGAGAAGAGGCCAAGATGAGGGTCTTCAAGGCCCAACCGATTCTTAAAGAGTATTAATTTAACCACTATTCATGATTTGCATTTTACAAAGAGTTGACGAGAAATATATTAAACCCTTTGCTTTTCATGCAGGGATCCAATTTCTGTTCTAGAGAAAATTCGCAAGCCTCTGACCATAGTGCAAGAAATCAATCTCCATGTTGATCATAGAGCAGTGGATTGAGTAGAATTTGATGAAAAAGTAATTCTAGGTTGTCACTCGTGAAATCTGCTCGATAAGCACTCTCATTACAGATTAAAGAAAAAAAATGATGTATAAGGGATACGGAGTGGAGGGTGAGGTTGCTAGAATGGTATGCACATATTCTGTCAAACATTTGCGTTGTCATTTTTGTTCTTGGCCAGCATGTCTTGAGAATTAAAGTAAACATTATTACGTATTGGCAGATAGAAGAAGAAAAGGCATTGAAGCAATTGAGAAGGACAATGGTCCCCCATGCTAGGCCTCTTCCCAAGTTTGACCATCCTTTCTACCCACATAAGAAAAAAAGGAATAGCTTGGCAGTGTTTCATTCATTTTTTGGCCGCAATCCTCAATTGATGTGTATGAGATGCCCAAGTCTTCCCAAGAAACAACAAAACCCAAGCCACCGCATTCACGCGTTCTCCAAAGAAAAGAAAGGACGAAAAATGATGAGTACGCTCACCGTTGCAACTTTTAGTGCCGCCACTTTTATGAGGTAATTTGGGTTTGAGGCAGGTAGAGGCACAGGAGTCGTTCAAGAACTTTTGAACCCCTATGACTCGTTAGACCTTATTAACTGTGACATTGCAGTTTCATTTGTGTATACACTGTGAAACAACTCATTAGACTATTATTAACTTACATAGCAAATTCGTTTATGTATTCACTTTTTGTACCCCTGTGAGGGGCTGTGTATCAGTTTTGCGTACTTTTTTTTTTATATAAAAAAAAGTAAAACATTCTTTTGTACCATTAAATTAATTTCATTAGAACAATTTCAAAGAAGCACATATCATCAGCTCTACTATTTATAAAAAAATTGTATTTGTATCATATAAAATATAAAAATTCATATCAAAATTTATATCAATATAACAAACTTAAATTTCTTTTTTTTTACTTTGATCATATTTATATTCAATTTTTATTTTATACAAAATTTATATATAAAATTCATGTGCACATAACAAATTCATTTTTGTCATATATAAAATTCATGTGAACATACCAAAACATAAATTTATTTTTTGGCCCGTGTCACGTCGTTTGCAATATTTAAGATTCCCAAAACAACCTCCAGCTACTACTTTCGGGTCTTCCACAGTGATCACGAAATTTTTTCTCCAACAAATAACTCTTGAGAAGCATTTCTCCATATTCAAAATAGGCGAAGCCAATTGTATATAAACAAGCTGGCAATATGAGATTATTGTTCATTTTCTTTTTACTTTTTTCATAAAACAATTTAAACTAAATTTCCTATACATAAAACTGTTGCTTCTAGCATCATGAAAATCGCAACTCCATAACCTAAATTTTACATCAGCAGGAAGATAACTCGAACAGTGATTTCGTCAAGCCACTCTGTATTTTTACATGCAGCTCATCTGTGAGTTAACTAGTAAAAAATATCCTTGTGGTAGAATTGTATTTGTATCATATAAAATACGAAAATTCATATCAAAATTTACATCAACATAACAAACTTAAATTTTTTTTTTTTTTTTACTTTGATCATATTTATATTCAAGTTTTATTTTATACAAAATTTATATATAAAATTCATGTGCACATAACAAATTCATTTTTTTCATATATAAAATTCATGTGAACATACCAAAACATAAATTTATTTTTTGGCCCGTGTCACGTCGTTTGCAATATTTAAGATTCCCAAAACAACCTCCAGCTACTACTTTCGGGTCTTCCACAGTGATCACGAAACTTTTTCTCCAACAAATAACTCTTGAGAAGCATTTCTCCATATTCAAAATAGGCGAAGCCAATTGTATATAAACAAGCTGGCAATATGAGATTATTGTTCATTTTCTTTTTACTTTTTTCATAAAACAATTTAAACTAAATTTCCTATACATAAAACCGTTGCTTCTAGCATCATGAAAATCGCAACTCCATAACCTAAATTTTACATCAGCAGGAAGACAACTCGAACAGTGATTTCGTCAAGCCACTCTGTATTTTTACATGCAGCTCATCTGTGAGTTAATTAGTAAAAAACATCCTTGTGGTAGAATTGTATGTGTATCATATAAAATACGAAAATTCATATCAAAATTTACATCAACATAACAAACTTAAATTATTTTTTTTTTTACTTTGATCATATTTATATTCAATTTTTATTTTATACAAAATTTATATATAAAATTCATGTGCACATAACAAATTCATTTTTTTCATATATAAAATTCATGTGAACATACCAAAACATAAATTTATTTTTTGGCCCGTGTCACGTCGTTTGCAATATTTAAGATTCCCAAAACAACCTCCAACTGCTACTTTCGGGTCTTCCACAGTGATCACGAAACTTTTTCTCCAACAAATAACTCTTGAGAAGCATTTCTCCATATTCAAAATAGGCGAAGCCAATTGTATATAAACAAGCTGGCAATATGAGATTATTGTTCATTTTCTTTTTACTTTTTTCATAAAACAATTTAAACTAAATTTCCTATACATAAAACCGTTGCTTCTAGCATCATGAAAATCGCAACTCCATAACCTAAATTTTACATCAGCAGGAAGACAACTCGAACAGTGATTTCGTCAAGCCACTCTGTATTTTTACATGCAGCTCATCTGTGAGTTAACTAGTAAAAAACATCCTTGTGGTAGAATTGTATTTGTATCATATAAGATACGAAAATTCATATCAAAATTTACATCAACATAACAAACTTAAATTTTTTTTTTTTTTTTACTTTGATCATATTTATATTCAATTTTTATTTTATACAAAATTTATATATAAAATTCATATGCACATAACAAATTCATTTTTTTCATATATAAAAATTCATGTGAACATACCAAAACATAAATTTATTTTTTGACCCGTGTCACGTCGTTTGCAATATTTAAGATTCCCAAAACAACCTCCAGCTACTACTTTCGGGTCTTCCACAGTGATCACGAAACTTTTTCTCCAACAAATAACTCTTGAGAAGCATTCTCCATATTCAAAATAGGCGAAGCCAATTGTATATAAACAAGCTGGCAATATGAGATTATTGTTCATTTTCTTTTTACTTTTTTCATAAAACAATTTAAACTAAATTTCCTATACATAAAACTGTTGCTTCTAGCATCATGAAAATCGTAACTCCATAACCTAAATTTTACATCAGTAGGAAGACAACTCGAACAGTGATTTCGTCAAGCCACTCTGTATTTTTACATGCAGCTCATCTGTGAGTTAACTAGTAAAAAACATCCTTGTGGTAGAATTGTATTTGTATCATATAAAATACGAAAATTCATATCAAAATTTACATCAACATAACAAACTTAAATTATTATTTTTTTTACTTTGATCATATTTATATTCAATTTTTATTTTATACAAAATTTATATATAAAATTCATGTGCACATAACAAATTCATTTTTTTTCATATATAAAATTCATGTGAACATACCAAAACATAAATTTATTTTTTGGCCCGTGTCACGTCGTTTGCAATATTTAAGATTCCCAAAACAACCTCCAGCTACTACTTTCGGGTCTTCCACAGTGATCACGAAACTTTTTCTCCAACAAATAACTCTTGAGAAGCATTTCTCCATATTCAAAATAGGCGAAGCCAATTGTATATAAACAAGCTAGCAATATGAGATTATTGTTCATTTTCTTTTTACTTTTTTCATAAAACAATTTAAACTAAATTTCCTATACATAAAACTGTTGCTTCTAGCATCATGAAAATCGCAACTCCATAACCTAAATTTTACATCAGCAGGAAGACAACTCGAACAGTGATTTCGTCAAGCCACTCTGTATTTTTACATGCAGCTCATCTGTAAGTTAACTAGTAAAAAACATCCTTGTGGTAGAATTGGCAGCTTCAACATAAGCACAAATTTGCTAACTAGTTTGCTTCTGCCGATATGCTAGAATCTGAAACAGTAGAGGAAACAAAATTCAACATTCTTCACAAATAATACTATAGACAAATGGTTTACATGAAAAATTTCCGTTCAGAAACAAATGTGATTGTGAACTTTTAATTCAACAATACTACAAATGGATATATTTAGGATCTATTAACGGGATAACCGAAGAATATATATGGCAAATAGATATATTATATACGAACAAATGAACTCACCAAATGATTTCGTCTGGAACTGCACTTGATCTTAAGTCCTGCCAAAGTTTCTTGACCTTCCAAAAGTTGTAGTGCGTCCTCTGAGATAAAAGGAGTTGCGTTGGAGTGGTTGTCATCAGTACTATATTGTCCTTTAACCATTAGTATTTCTACTTCTTCAGCACGCAAAGGTGTCTGGAGAGCAATATACTGTGCAACAATCACTATAATTTTAGACAAGAATCTAATAGTTTTAGCCTTACAGGGCAAAACATAAAATAATAGATCATTTTTTATATAGAGAGAGAAATGTGGGAAAGAAAGGTGTCGCAAGGAGCAGTATAACTAGAAGAATGCATCCAACAACGCAGATAAGTTAGAATTTGAATGAGTTGAGATCACATTAGAATTTTGGCGGACCCCAAAACTTGTACAAATAGAACCGATAGAAACCTGAAAAATCTGTCCAAATCTGAACTAAACTTAACCCGATTTGACCAAAAATAAATAAATAAACAACCCGAATCCGTCCAACCAAAATCTTAAATGACTTGAAGCTGAATTTAAACCCGAATTTAAATTGATCTACATCCAAACGGGGGTGTAAGCGATACAGTGGTGCTCGCAAGCTACTCGGACTCAAGCAAAACTCGAATTCGGTTCGATTTTAATCGAGTCGAGCTCAAGCTATCGAGCGAGTCGAATTCGAGTACTTAGATACCTGGCTCGAGTAGCTCGCGAGCCTAATCGAGTCTCGAACTTTTATATATTTTAATAATATATATTATTATATAATAATATTTATATATTGAGTGTAAGAGCGAGCTCAAGTTCGAACTCGAGTCGAGCCTTGGAATCGAGCTCAAATTCGAGTAAAAAATCGAATTTATATAATCGAGCCTAATCAAGCGAACTGGAGTAGTTCGAATTCGATCTTGAGCCGAGCTCAAGTTTAAAAAATAAGACTCGACCGAGCTCGAGTCGAGTATCGAGCACCGAGTTTTCGAGTCGAACTTGAGCTTAAGCACCTCACTGTATCGGCTCGGCTCGGCTCAATTATACCCCTAATCCAAACGACCCAAAAGAACTCGAAATAACTGGAACCCAATGTCTTGAATCCGAATAACTCAAGTATCAAACCCAAAAGCTCCAAACCCAAAATAACCCAACCTAAATTATCCAAGCTCAAATTATCTGAATTCTCTTTGATCCGAAATGATCCAACTCAAATTGACCCAATCCAACCCAAACTTAACCCAACTTGCCCATTTGCCACCTTCACATCAATTCAAACCCTATGCATTAACGGACTGGGTTCGATTTGGGTGAAATTGGAAATCAATTGCTTCACATAAGAAATTTAGGTGGACTTCAAAAACTTGCCCGTATGAATACAGCAACTAAAATGCGATGTATTAAGTTCACCGGGTTGAATTTGGGTCAACAGAAATCAAGATTTTGCCCCCTTTACAATCTACATGTCACTATCTTTCTCTTAAATGAACTATACTCATTCAACCATCGCAAGTCAGCATTCAGAGAATGTAACTTTCCTAGCATCTACCTTCAGCTTTACAAAGAGACCGTCTAATATTAAGCTGGTGGGAAAGAAATCTCACTTCAGATAGATGCTTAACCGACAGACTGGGCCGACAACAGAGGTAGGGTTGCTGCAAACTTGATGTACCTTGTCCATCCAAAGAAATAAGCTTGAGATGAACATCCAGCTGCAGGCAAAAAATATGCTTTAGTTATACATTGTTGACCTGCATAGAGAATAGGGAAGGATAAAAGGAAATACGAAAAAGGAAAAAGGGAAGGGAATAGATCATATAGAGAACAATCCTACAGTTTTACTTAAATGAATCCCATAAAGTAGAAAAGAATCAGTAGAAAGCTATTCCAATAGTAGCAGCTTAATACCAGTGATATGACCAAATCAGGAACCATAAACTAATTAGAGTCTAACGGTGCCCCATCATACCTCATCATCATTTTCGTCCAAACTACGAAGGTACTCTACCAGTCTGTTTAAGCGAACACGTGAACTCTTGCTACTGCCACCACCACCAGAACTGCCATATCGAGTGTGACTCCGAGCTCCACCCCTCCCCCAAGCAAGCATGTCAGGGTTCCAGACAAGCCCAGGAGATATTCCTCTGCTGTCTCTAGACACTTCTCTATCATTTTCAATATATCCGCCATCTGAGTGTACCACTGATGAAGAGGGTTGGGATGGCTGAATACCAGCACGTCTTTTGCGTCTTCTCTGCCTCATTTCAGTGCTGCGCTCATCAGTGGAAGATGAATCTTTGTCTCCATTATCATCATTTTCATCTTCATTGTCTTCAGACCCCTCATGCTCAGCCCCTCGAGAGTTCCGTCTCCTACGTGGGTGGGTACTCCGATGATTGCGTTGTGATCTAGTTATAAAGGCAGCTGTGCTCTCTTTACCAAAACTACGCCGTTTAATGAGTGCTTCTGACTGTTTCTGAAATATTTGGGCAATTGATGCTTGAATCTGTAGAAGAAAATATTGAAACAACAATTGGAAAGAGCGCAGGATATGTGTCAGGGTCTTGAACTTACAACGTAATCCAATGATATTCTCAGAACAGAGCAGTGGAGAGGAGAAAAAAGGTACCAAGCAATCATGTAACTATCTAGCCAGGGCAATATCTGGGACAAGTTTTTTGTTACCTCACATCTATGAAACAAGAAATAGAGTTCTTCCACTTTGGTCATTTATACAGCACAAAGTTAGAAAGACAAGTCCCAACATTTGCTTCAGTAATCATAAAATTATATAAGTGAATGCACTTAATGCAACTAGCATCAAGAAATTCCTCCCAAGCATGTTCTCTCCAAGCACATGATGAACAGGAATCACCACAACTATCTGCCAGGGATCTTAACAAGATCTAGACTATTGGAAAATTGATCTTTACCATGAATGCAAGCAAAACAGTGACAAATAAATGCTTGTAGCAACAAATGTACCAGTACCACATATCTGACCTGCTTATTGCGAGTCCTTTCCTCTTCATGAAAAGCCAATTCCTGAGACCAAATGCACAAAACCAGCGTTTGATGAGGAAGATCATGATGCAGGAGAATTTTATAACAGCAGCATAAATTAAAAAAAAAAAAAAATTACTATCCAAGCAAAAATAAGAAAAAGGAAAGAATTTATACCTCCTCTTCATACTTATCAATATCTGGATATAAAGCTGCAATTAAGGCATCATAGTTTGGATCATCTCTAAGAGAACGTCGACTGGCACAATGTGTACGACAAGCAGGACACTCGTTGTTCCTACAATCAGAATCAGGTAAGCAATTTTGGGCAAAAAATTTCCAAACAGAGGCAAGATAGTAACAATCCATTTATAACATACCCCAGTCGCATTGATTTGTCAATGCATTCTCTGCAAAAGCGATGCAGGCATTCCATTACAGTTCTCGTTTTCTTTATGATTCCTGTAGACACAAAATAATAAATAATGGATCTTCTACCAGATTTAAGTCCAACCCTGGATAATGATGGAAACCAGAGTGAGTTAACTAGATCAACGGAGCCCGAGTTCAAAGCTTCCTTCTGATCAAATCTCAAATCTAGCTAACAAACTGAAATGCACTATAAACACCTAAAGAAATAAACCAAAAGCATAACTGCTGACCACAGAAAAACAAGATTTAAAGTAGACTAACTAACAAGCATTCCCTGATGTAATAAGCTATAGCAAACGTGTTTTTCTTGTATGTGTTTCATAAGAAAGAATAAGCAGCTTGTCAACTTCAAATGTTTGATAAGTTGTGGGTAGTAAAATCCGATTAAACTTTAACCCTCCAAAAATAGCCCGAGATAGATATAACCGAAAAGAAATTGACACATGTAGGCGCACAGTCCCACATGCCACTGCTGAAAAGTAGACCCGCACCGCGTGGCAATAAATGCGTGTGCCACGTTGCACAATCGAGGTGCGCCACTTGGCGTGAGCAAGATGCGCCACGTGGCAAGCTCCATGAGGGAGGGTCACCCTCCATATATTCGGGAGGTATGTTGTGGGTGCGCCACCACATGCAAGCAAAAGGGTGCCCTCCTGCACAAAGAAGGTGCACTTTCATGCATGTGTGAGTCTATTACTCTCGCATACATGTGGAAGAGTCTGAATTGCCTGTACGAGAGCATTACGCGTGGAAAAACCACGCACACAAGGGCCCATGCATTGAAATTTATTCAGAAGATTTTATCTTAAAATACCTTTGATTACATAGAACCCGTAAAACAGTAAGAGACTTAATTAGCAGACAAATATGTAATTAAAAGTAAAATTAATCCCTATAAATAAAAGCCTGGTATGATTTGTCAGACTAAGGCTTTATTTTGTTTACAAAAACTCTGTCAAACTCTCTTTCTGACTTAAGCATCAGAGTGCTTACGCAGGGAAAAACCTCTACGTCTCTCTTATTATTCTTTTTCTTGTAGAACCTTTGGTAGCATGTGGTACAAGAATCAAGGCAAGGACATTAACAATACATCATGGTAGTGTTTGGCAACTACAATTGGCATCGTTTGTGGGAATTAGAAAAAAAAACCTTCTGCTCTATAAAAATGATGAAAACACGATCAGCAGCAATGAGGAGTGATGGAAATGAAGATACTGTGAGTTCCCTAGTTCGTAATTCGGGCCATGAAGCTCAAGGGGAGAGAGAGGCACTTGTGAACACGGTCTCTGTGGTAGAATTTGAAGTTATAAAGAAGTAGGGTGAAGAGATAGCCCAAGCATTGCGGGTTATGGTTGACTTGTTTAGGGGCGCATTCTCGCAAATGAACTTGCCTTCAATTGTGCAAAACTTGGTGGGCGAAGGAGGCATACTACAGACGTAGCGAATGCTGAACGCCAAGGTGCTGGAGAGCCTTGGCGTCAGGCTGTGGGAGACTCTGTGCATGAGACTGCGACAGACTTGAGATATCATGGTGTCGGAGAGCCATGGCGCCAGGGTGCGGGAGACCTTGTGCGTGAGACTGTGGCAGACTTAAGACATTAGGGTGTCGAAGAGCCATGGTGCTAGGGTGCGGGAGACCCTGTGTGTGAGACTACCGAGGGGCCTGAGACATCAAGGTGTTGGAGATCTTGGGAGTCCAGGTGTGGTAGATCCTGGACATTTGAATGCGGGAGACCCTCAGCTCCAGAATGCTAATGGTCTGTCAAACAATGGTATAGGAGGTGTTGAAATGATGGGGTCCTATACTTGGAGGACAGGCTCGAAAATGGATCCAACTTGGAACCCTCAAACGAAAATGGTGAATTTGCCACCTAGGACTCATAACCCACAAGGTAAGGGAAAAAATGTTGTTGATTGCGATCGGGCAGATTCATGTAACACTGAAATGGTGCAAAATCGACCTGCACCCATGTCGCAAAAGGCTATAGATATGAAGAAAATAATGGAACAAATCTTGGAAGAGAAAATGTTAGTTTCAGCTGAAGAAAGCCAAAGGAAAAAAATCCTATTCAGTGCGGTGTTCATGGGGAAACCCCAGCCCTCAAAATTCAAGATGTCGCAGATAACGGCATATACTGGGAAAACTGACCCTTATGACCACATTTAGAATTATGAGTCATTAATGCTCTTGCATAGATGAGAGGATAAAATTATGTGTAAGGCATTCTCGTTAACTTTAATTGATCATGCGCTGAAGTGGTTCAATAATTTGACAGAATGGTCCATTTCGTATTTTGATCAATTGAGAAGTGAATTTTTAAAGACCTTCGTGATAAATAGTCAAAAAAATGAGACCACTTATCTGCTTACCCTGAGACACGAGAATAAAGAATCACTGAAAAGTTATGTAGATTAGTTCCATGATATTACTCTTGAAGTACATGATCTATAAGCCAGAATAGCTGTGACAACTATGTTACAAGGGACAAAATCCGAAAAGTTGCAAGAGTCACTATCGTTGGATCAGCCAACAACGATTTCTGACTTGTTCTCTACAGCAAACAAGTATATTGCACAAGAAAAAAGGGTGAAAATGATACAGACACGTGACCCTAAGGAAGGAAGCGAGAGAGAGAACCTAATGATAAAAACACAGGAAGATCAGATAAATCAGGTAAAGCTCCAAAATTAAAGTATGCTAATTACACACAGTTTACCAAGCCACGTGCTTCAATCTTAGCTGCAATCGAGAGAACTGGAATGCTTCAATTCCCTAGAAAAAGTGAGGAGAATTTAGGACGAGACCTTGGGTCCTACTGTAGTTTACACTTTGCCTTTGGCCATACAATTAAAAAATGCTAAATCTAATTAACCAACTTGAGAAGTTGGCTACAGAAGGGAAGTTAGACCACTATGTGTGGAGGAGTGAAAGAATTCAATATCCTATGCGTGGTCGAGGAGACAATAGACCGCGTGATAGACGCAACAATGACAGAGAAAATGCAAGGAGAAACGAAGGAAGAGGAAACGAGGCTAGAAAGGGAGAACGTAAGAATCTACAGGTAGATAATGAACCTACAAGAGCTGCTATTAATGTCATTTCTGGTAGAGAGTACATAGCTGATAGCTCATCTGCTTCATGAAAAGCTTACATTAAGCAGGCATACCAGGTCCATTTTGTGATGAAGATGATCGAAGAAGAAGAGGCGATTACTTTTACACCTCCTGATCGATGAGGAGATTATCCCGCATTACGATCCTATGATCATATCGACAGTTGAGCCAAACATCCGATAAGTCGAATTCTAGTAGATAATGGAAGTTCGGTGAACCTTATCTATTGGAATTGTTTTGAAAAAATGAGTTTATATGAAGACATATTGAAGCCTATGATTACCCCCTGTTTGGCTTCGCAGGAGAGAAAGTAAAGGTGTAAGGGTCCATTCAGCTACTTGTTACTTTGGTTGAGAACCCTAAAAGTGTTACGAGACAAGTTTTATTTATGGTGGTCAAATCAACATCTCTAGCATACAACGTTATTCTAGGACAACCATTGTTGAGTGACATGAGGGTCGTACTCTCTCCATGTTATTTGCTGATGAAGTTTCCAACTCCCAAAAGTGTGGGGCAAGTAAGAAGAGATCAAAGGAGAGCAAGAAAGTGTAATATTGCGTTAACTACATGTAAGGTAATCCAAAAGAAAGAAACTCTTACTATTACTGAGCCGCCTAAACCAAAACTTGTTGAAGAGAAGGAAGAGATAAAGTCGAGGGATGACGATAAAGAGAAGAAAGTGTACATTGGGTGTCAATTGAGGCCCTAAGTAAAGGAAGAGATAGTACAGTGCTTAAGAGAGAATGCTGATGTTTTTACCTGGACCCCCGCTGATATGCTTGAAATTGATCGGAAAGTCATCTGTCATGAACTTAATGTGTTGCCTAGGGCAAAACCCTTCAAACAGAAAAAAAAAAAAGAATTTCACCCCTGAGAAACAGCAAGTCATTGAAGAAGAGATCGACAAGTTGCTTGAGGCTGGATTCATTCGGGAAGTCCAGTATCCGAAATGGCTTGCGAACGTGGTGATGGTAAAGAAAGCCACCGAAAAGTGGAGAATGTGTGTAGATTTCACCGACTTGAATAAGGCATGTCTAAAGGATTCATACCCGTTGCCTCGGATTGACAAGCTAGTGGATGAAACCTCAGGGTATGAGTTTCTTAGCTTCTTGGATGCCTTTTTCGGTTATCATCAGATCTTAATACACCCTAAAGACGAAGAAAAGACGTCTTTTATCATTGATAAAGGTATTTACTGCTACAGAGTGATGCCTTTTGGCTTAAAAAACGTGAGTGCTACATATCAACCCATGGTGAATAAAATCTTTAAGGATTTACTCGGTAACATGATGGAAGCTTATGTGGATTACATGATCATGAAAAGTAGAGAGGGGGAATCTCATGCTATGCAATTGTCTAAAGTTTTTGAAGTCTTAAGGAAGTATAAATGAAGCTAAACCCCAATAAGTGTTCATTCGGGGTTCAATCCGGGAAGTTTTTAGGGTTTATGATAACCAATCAAGTAGTCGAGGCCAACCCCGAGAAGGTCTAAGCCATTTTAGACATGAAACCTCCGATTACTTTTAGATAGGTGCAAAGGTTGACAGGAAGAATAGCCACATTAAATCATTTTTTATCGAAATCAGCTAAAAGAAGCCTATCGTTTTTTAAGACACTCCGAGGTGGGAAGAACTTTAAATGGACTATAGAATGTCAAGCGGCTTTCGAAGAGCTAAAGGAGTACTTGAAAGACTCTCATTACTGTCAAGACCTTTAACTGGGGAGCATCTGTTCATGTACTTTGGAATAGGTGATAAAGCTGTTAGCGCTTGTTGAGGAATACTGCAGAAGGGGATAGACTAGTTTACTATGTAAGCAAAGTGTTGTTGGAGGCAGAAACAAGGTATCCTCAAGTTGAGAAAGCAACTTTAGCACTTGTTATGGTTGCACGAAAATTGCGCCCTTATTTTTAAGCACATTCAATAACGGTGTCAACATATCAACCTTTGAGGCAGATACTCCAAAAGCCTGAGCATTTAGGAAGGTTAGTCAAATGGGCTATCGAACTTGGAGAGTATGACATCTCTTTCGAGTCTCGACAAGCTATTAAAGCACAAGCCTTAGTAGATTTTATTGTTGAGTGCACATGCCGAGAAGATCCCAAAAAGAAAGAATTGGAATGGTGAAAGTTATTTGTGGATGGAGCATCAAGTAACAAAGGGAGTAGAGCTAGCATTGTACTCGTGTCACCAAAAGGAGAAATGTTGGAGTATTCTCTACGCTTTGACTTCCCTAGTTCCAACAATGTTGCCAAATATGAAGCCTTGATTGACGACATGAAACTTGCAAGAGAGCTCCAAATTCGAAACTTGCTAGCCATAGCGACTTGCAGCTTGTTGTTAACCAATTCAATGGGCAGTACAAGACTCGAGAGTCTACCCTTATTCCATACTTGCAAAAGGTTCAGTGGTTAGCTCGATCATTTGATAATTTTCAGCTAACTCAAACCGATCAATCTAAAAATAATCATGCCGATGCTTTGTCTAAGTTGGCATCATCTAAAGAAGCAATTGGAAGGTCTATAAAGGTAGAGAAGTTGGAGAAACCTAACATAGAGGAAGAAGAAGTGCTAGAAATCCAAAGTGGTGCTGATTGGAGGACGCCTATTAAACAATATTTAATGGAGGAAACGCTACCTGATAACAAAGAAGTAGCTTGAAAGGTGAGTATTCAAAGTGCAAAATTCACCCTATTGAATAGGGAGTTCTATAAAAAGAGATTTACTATGCTACTGTTGAAATGCTTGGGCCCTGAACAAGCCAAGCATGAAGGGATATGTGAAGAGCATTTGGAAGCCCGAGCTTTAGCAGCGAAAATACTTGGAGAGGGTTTCTACTGGCCCACACGTAAGCAAGACGCACTTGATGAAGTGCGGAGATGTGACACGTCAAAGATTTGCCCCCTTGACAATTGCGCCAGTTTCAACTCTTCAAAGTACATTCCAACCTACATCGTTTGCTCAATGGGGATTGGATATACTAGTAACTACTAGTCAAAGAAAGCTCTTGTTGGTAGCTACAGACTATTTTACTAAATAAATAGAAGCAGAGTCGTTAGTCTCGATTACAACAAAGAAGGTTGAAGCAATGATTTGGAAAGAAATCATCTGTCAATTTGAAATTCCGAGAGTTTTGAATGCTGATCATGGGAAGTAGTTCGATTGTGATGCATTTAGAAATTTTTAATAAGGCTTGAGTATCCAACTCAAGATATCCTCAGTATCGTACCCTCAAGCTAAAGGCCAAGCTGAAATCAATAATAGGACCGTACTTCATGTTTTTAAGACTCGCCTAGACAAAGCGAAGGGAACTTGCGTGGATGAACTGCTTAGTATTTTATGATCATATAGGACCATGAGTCGAGTATCGACATGAGAGACACTATTTAGCTTGGTGTATGGGATCGAAGCTTTAATACCAGTGAAAATTGGAGCCATTTCGCCAAGAGTAATTCTTTATGTGCAAGAAGTTAATTCTCGAGTCTTACGAGAGAATCTTGATTTACTCGATGAGTAACGAGACCTTGCAACTATGCGATTAGCCGCTTACCAACAAAGAGTTGCCCATTATTACAACTCTAGCGTAAAAAATAGACCCTTACAGGAGCGAGATTTGATATTAAGAAAGTCAGTCATCACCTATGCTTTGAAAGAAGATGAGAAGTTCAGGCAAATTAGGAAGTGCCCTATAGAGTCAGGAGAATGATTGGACCCAGTACTTATATCTTGAAAAATTTACAAGGCAAGAAGATAGTAAAGATAAAGAATGTCAACCACTTAAAACCATATTGGCAGTAAAATTTTAATTTCTTCAATGTTATTTCTTTTTATTGAACTATAAGTTAAAATTTCATTTGTTGAACTACAATATATTCCATGTTGATATTTTATTGATAATGGAATTGCCCATTGAGGCTTTCAAATAATTGATTGTGATGCCTTTTAAATGATTGTTAATTAGGTGACTAATCGTACCTGCCATATATGTGTAATGAAATAAGTGTAAGGGCTTGAAACGAAAAATGCGCAGGGTAAGTCACGCACTCAAATTAATAAGGGATTCAAGCGAAAAATGCCCAAGAAAAACCACAAACAAAATATGTAGAGGCTTGAAACGAAAATGCGTGAGGTAAGCCACGAACTTAAATTAATAAGGGTTTAAAGCGAAAAAATGCGTGAGATAACTCACAAAAAAAAATGCAAAGGCTTGAAATGAAAAATGGGTGAGGTAAGTTATGCACTTAAATTAATAAAGACTTGAAGCGAAAAATGCACGAAATAAGCCACAAAGAAATAGTGCAACGACTTGAAACGAAAAATGAATGAGGTAAACCACGCAATCAAATTAATAAAGACTTAAAGCAAAAAGTACGCAAGAAAAACCTTCTCAAAATAAAGAATGCATGAAACAAACCATACTCATGAAAGAAAGAGAAACTTCATAACAAAGGTAAAAAAAAAAAAAAAACCCATACTTATGAAATAAGAACTTGAAACTTCTTTAAGAAATGAAAATTAGAAGTATTAACAGAAACTTTCTATTCAAATCCTAATAAAAAATCTTCTAAGCCCTAACAATCATTTTCTTCGAAGTCCTAAAACATCATAACTAACTCCTTCCTTACAATATAGGAAAGTAATAACAAAAAAAACAAGAAAACATTGAAAACTAAGCTATTCTTCGGCCGAAGGAGAAGCGCCTTCATCGGGAGGATTTGAATCATCACAATCTAAATCGTCCAAGGCATCTATAACCCCCTATTGCTGACGAGGCTCCCAAGGACCCAAAAGGTTAGAGAGATCATTATAAGCCCCATTCTCCACATAAGTCTCAAAATCTTCGTTGTCAGGTTCGTCATCAGTCCAACCACGAAAGTCACCAGTATAGTCTTCTAACTGTTTTGACCACCGCAATTCTGGAAAAGTCTCGCCTGATCTCTCCTTTTCCAATCAAGAGCGCGCCATATAAAAACCATATTTGACAAAGCTTGTAGAAAATATAAGTTTCTTATCATGGCCGTCTTGTGACCAGCGATATTCTTGAACAACTTCGGAACGAATTCTATCGCACGCGTCTTGACAAATAGAGGAAGACAGATTCTCTATGCAAATTAGTAATCGCCTCTTCCATTTTTTGATTCAGATCGGCTAACCTCCTATGGTCAGATATGAGCTCGTCGTAACTAGTTTGAAGGTCTTGAAACTTAGAAAAAATTGAATCGTAGTTGAACTTGAAAGAATTAAGTTCTTCACAAATCGCGGTATAAGCCTCTTTATACTGCTCTAATGATTCAGACCTGTTGTTCCTTGGCAAATTTCTCCTGAAGGCGAAGATAATCAAGATTCAAATCTTCTTTTTCCTTCTTTAATCGCTCGAGTCGCTTAGGAAACTTTCTGCATTGATTCCTTTCAGTAAGCCACTCAGATTTTTCAACCTTCAGTTGATGAAGCTCAGCGTTAGCCTGAGCTTTGTACGTCCTATACCGCGCATTGCAGGCAATCACTTGTTGAGCCGTCTAAAAATGAACAAAGATTAAATTAAGGGTTTAAAAAAAAGGGAAAAAAAAGTGGGAAAGACAGAAAGATACCAGTATTGCTAAATAATCAGCTCGATCCTCAGGTTGAGGGAAACTCTTGAATAATTTAGCTTCATCTCAAGGAAGAACGGTCGACCATCTTAGACGGAATGCAACTCCTAGATCATGGATTGAGTCATTATCATTAACACCTGGATAGACAACAAAATTTTGTACACGAACCGTCTCACCACCGTTCACCTGACATCTAGAAGTATTAAGTTCGGCAATTTGCGAGTGTTGGTTTATCTCTCATGGCTGACTCAACATACAATATCCACCTCCCGGTACGAGAAAGGCGAGCAGTATTGCATTCCATCCGATTATTCCAGTGATATTCCTCCAACTCAGGGTCGAGAGATTGGGCCTCTAAAGCTGGCTACTTTCCTTTGTCCTGGTTCCGAGAACTTGACCCCCCATGATAAGAGGGAGGTGGAGCGAGAGGAGACCTCGACCTTTCACCTCGAGAAGGTCGAGTAGAAGTTCGGGCTTGATCTCGAGAAGATGCCTCCCTAGCTTGTTCTCGAACGGAGTCTCTAGGGCGTCTGCACTTATGAGGACGAGCAGCCTTGGTAGCATTTTCAATACCCTCCCATTGGCTGGAAGCTCTTCCAAGAGAATGCATTCCTGAAAGAAAAATAGGTGAATAAAAGTTAGAACAACCATTTAGAAAATAAACGATTATTCGCATGATAAAATGCGATATGAAATCACCCAAATCTAGATAATCATCAAGAAAATGGACATTAGCCAAGCTCTCATCTGAAGGAAGATCTAAAAAAGGACTCCCAAAAGCCTCTCCTTGGCCCCAATCTAAATTCTACTTGAAGTCCTCTTCAAAGGAATCATTGGAATTTCTTACACCTTGGCTTTCTCCAGAGGAACTGAAGGGCAAAATAGGCTTAGCTTCATAAATCGGGTTAACTGAAAAGCATCCCCAACTGATGGCAATTATGTTCTTCGAAGTTAGTAAAGATAACAAAGTGTTTTCATCATTTACTTGCAATTGAATAATACGTGGACCATATAAATCTCTTAAATTAGACAATTGATTGATTTTTGAAGGTCCATGGAGACACCATTGAGTGGGAATATCTAAAGTTGAAGGAATTTCATCGATGAGACAATTGGAGGCATAATTATATAGCTTAGTTGGAAGATCTCCAAAAAGCTTGTTATTTCGACCTCTCAGATGCCTTTTGGATACAAAAAAACATCGAATTACGAACACTGCAAACTCTGAAAAATGAGTTAAACAAGAGGACTATATGCACAACATTAAATTTATGACACATGATTGTGAACCCGATCAATTGAGCCCATCCATGAGAATAAAGTTGGGCAGAAACTATATCATAGTGTTGGAGGAAAGCAACTCCAAAGTCAAGTAATGAAAAGCGAAATCCAAATCCTAATGAGGCTCTGTGTATAAGAACGTCATTACTAACAGCTTAAGGAGCACGTTCTGCATTAGTTGGGAGCTTATAAGAGTAACCTTCGAGAAGAGGAAAAGTGTTACGAATAGACTAAAGGTCAAATTCCCTAAGCCTAAAAGAGAGACCTAAATTTATTTGTTTCCGCTACCTTGTCTAGCCATTAGGGAGCAAGCAATAAAATCGATGACTATAAAATATGAAAAACCGAGCAAACACCTTCAAGCTACAGAGTTTGGCGTGAGGATTTGACTACAGAGTTTGACGTGAGGATTTGACTTCAGAGTTTGGCGTAAGGATTTAACTACAGAGTTTTACGTGAGGATTTGACTTGAGACTATGACTAGAACATACAAATGAGAGATGAGAGCAAACTAATAGACTCAACATATATATATAACTACGGAAGGGTGCGCGCAAAACTCCAGTAAAAAGAATAACACCTTAGATCACTGAAGAATATTGCGGAAGATAACATGAACAGTCGACAAACTAAAGAAAAAATAAATATACTCTTCCGCAAGGTTATACCTACGAAAGAGTGGGGAGAAATTGTTGTGGGTAGTAAAATCCGATTAAACTTTAACGCCCCAAAAATAGCTCGAGAGAAATATAACCGAAAAGAAATTGACACGTGTAGGCGGTAGACTCGCACCGCGTGGCAATAAATGTGTATGCCACGTAGCACAATTGAGGTGCGCCACATGGCGCGAGCAAGATGCACCACATGGCAAGCTCCATGAAGGAGGGTCACCCTCCCTCGTATATTGGGGAGGTACCCCCCCCCCCCCCCCGGGCATACATGCGGGAGGATACCCCTCGCACATGGGCAGGAGACCCTCCCGCCTATGTTGTGGGTGCACCACGTGGGGACTGTATGCACAACATTAAATTTATGACACATGATTGTGAACCCGATCAATTGAGCCCATCCATGAGAATAAAGTTGGGCAAAAACTATATCATAGTGTTGGAGGAAAGCAACTCCAAAGTCAAGTAATGAAAAGCGAAATCCAAATCCTAATGAGGCTCTGTGTATAAGAACGTCATTACTAACAGCTTAAGGAGCACGTTCTGCATTAGTTGGGAGCTTATAAGAGTAACCTTCGGGAAGAGGAAAAGTGTTACGAATAGACTAAAGGTCAAATTCCCTAAGCCTAGAAGAGAGACCTAAATTTATTTGTTATCGCTACCTTGTCTAGCCATTAGGGAGCAAGCAATAAAATCGATGACTATAAAATATGAAAAACCGAGCAAACACCTTCAAGCTACAGAGTTTGGCGTGAGGATTTGACTACAGAGTTTGACGTGAGGATTTGACTTCAAAGTTTGGCGTAAGGATTTAACTACAGAGTTTTACGTGAGGATTTGACTTGAGACTATGACTAGAACATACGAATGAGAGATGAGAGCAAACTAATAGACTCAACATATATATATAACTACGGAAGGGTGCGCGCAAAACTCCAGTAAAAAGAATAACACCATAGATCACTGAAGAATATTGCGGAAGATAACATGAACAGTTGATAAACTAAAGAAAAAATAAATATACTCTTCCGCAAGGTTATACCTACGAAAGAGTGGGGAGAAATTGTTGTGGGTAGTAAAATCCGATTAAACTTTAACACCCCAAAAATAGCTCGAGAGAGATATAACCGAAAAGAAATTGACACGTGTAGGCGGTAGACTCGCACCGCGTGCCAATAAATGTGTATGCCACGTAGCACAATCGAGGTGTGCCACATGGCGCGAGCAAGATGCACCACATGGCAAGCTCCATGAAGGAGGGTCACCCTCCCTCGTATATTGGGGAGGTACCCCCCCCCCCCCCCCCCCCGGCATACATGCGGGAGGATACCCCTCGCACATGGGCAGGAGACCCTCCCGCCTATGTTGTGGGTGCACCACGTGGGGCACCCACATGCAAGCGCCAGGGTTATCCCTCTTGCTTATGTGTGAGAGGGTGCCCTCCCGCACAAAAAATGTGCACCACGTGGCGCACTCTCATGCGTGCGTGAGTCTATTACTCCCGCATACACGTGGAAGAATTTGAATTGCCTGTACGAGAGCATTACGCATGGAAAGACCACGCGCTCAAAGGCCCATGCATTCAAAATTTATTCGGACAATTTTATTTTTAAATATCTTTGATTACGCAGAACCCGTAAAACAGAAAGAAACACTTAATTAGCGAACAAATATGTAATTAAAAGTGGAACCAATCCCTATAAATAGGAGGCAGGTATGATTCGTCAGACCAAGGCTCTATTTTGTTTACAAAAACTCTGTCAAACTCTCTTTCTGACTTAAGCATTAGAGTGCTTACGCAGAGAAAAACTCCTGCGTCTCTCTGATTATTCTTTTTCTTGCAGAGCCTTTGGTAGCACGTGGTACAAAGATCAAGATCAGGACGTCAGCAATACATCACTGTTGTGTTTGGCAACTACAATTACAGATACAAATACCATAACATTATTCTTCCGTTGTTTTTTCCTTTAGAGAAAAAAATGTTCATAAATTTATATAAATTTAACTATATTCTGTTTTGCAGACATGATACTCTAAAGTATAACTAAGCACTCTTCCAAGATATAGAAAAGAATAAATATTGGATCTTCTACCAGATTTTAAGTCCAACCCTAGATACTAACGGAAATCAGAGCGAGTTAACTAGGTCAAAGGAGCCCAAGTTTAGAGCTTCCTCCTAATCAAATCCTAGATCTAACTAACTCAATGTTGTATAAGTACCTCAAGAAATAAACAAATAGCATAACTGCTGATCATAGAAAAGAAAGATTAAAAGGTAAATTAGCAAGCATTTCATTATGCAATAAGCTATAGCAAACATGCTTTTCCTGTATGTGTTTCATAAAAAAGGCATAAGCAGCATGTCAGCATTACATGTGTGAATATAAATACTATAATATTACTCTTTCGTGGTTTTTCCTTCAGAGGAAACATGTTTATAAATCATATAAATTTAACTACTTTTGTTTTCTAAACAGGATATATCTAAAAATATAACTAAACAACCTTCCCAGCTAAAATTTACCTATCCCATAAAGCCCCCTATTAATAAGTACTTTAATAAAAACTAATATAATCCAACTTATATGCATTTCTAAAATAACCACTTTCTCCTATTTCACTGAAAACAATGTTAATTTATAAAATCTCATCCCTTTCTGCTAATCAATTGAAAACAATGTAGAGAAACATAACCTAATTCTTTTTCTTTTTTTTTTGGTTCATAGGGAGCTACAAGAGGGGAATGAGATTTTGAACCTTGGACCTACTCCCTCTTAAGGAGGGATAACAACCGCTAGGCCAAGCCTTGGTTTTTGCTATAACCTAAAATTCAGACACCCCAAAAATTAACAACCTTCATTGAACTTTTCTTATATCTTCTCAACTTTAGATCTTTCAAGGAACTTCCATATATACAACTTTCTCCTTGGTTTCTCATATAATTTATAGCTACTTGCCCACTCACAGGTAGAAAACTTGTTATTCAAATTTTTTACACTAAATCTTCTAGTAAAATTAAGCACAACCAATGATAATTACTTTCCTGCTCAAGCAAAAGTCACAATGAAAAATGAAAAGAGCATTATGCCCGCTAGAGTATCTAGTAAAGCATAACTAGATTCTTAGAAAGGGGAAAGGTGAAATCTATCACTTGGAAATCAAATTAAAGAATTATGTTTAAAAAGATACTTTAGTTATGTAGAATTATAGCACACACTCATATTAGATTATGGTTTTGTTCTGACAATTTATAAGACTATTACACAAACAACCTCATTTTAACTTCAGCAGAAGCTAAAAAAAGGGAAGAAAATATTTTACTTGTATAAAAACAAACTAATAAAAATATAATCGTCAGACAATGCGAATTACAACTAGAAAAATTCAACATAAATCATAAACATTTAAAAAAGTAGACTCCCTCTTCTACTTAAATACGAGCTAAATAAGACGTGATACAATATGTGCACTAAACACATGAAACTTGATTCTCCTCTTGTCCTTGTAATGGTTTATATGATTTTCCAAAGACAAAGTTAATAAAAAAAATGTATGCTAAAATTAAAGATTTATACAAATGGGATTCAAACTTGAAAAAAAGGTGATGGGTTTGACCTTCATACAGTATGTAACCAAATAAGAATTGTCCATAAAAATATATTACACCCTCTATTATACATATATCCCAGCTCCTAATAACACTAATTCAATATAAATAGTAGTAGAAAAATATTAATTGTTAGCAAATCGAAGAAAATATTACCTAAACAAATTGGGCATTGAACATCTTTGCGAATTTCTGGAAGTTCTACAAAGACAAATCTGGAAGAGAAACATCAAAAGTTACAAGAACTTTTTATCAAGTCATTTATATATAAGATGCAATATAAAATTTAGTCCATATGCATGAAGATGGCAGCAAGCATGCTGGTAGAGAGATGCATCTATTGCTATCATCATTATAAATTTATTATCGCAAGCATATCTGCATTGTATGGGTTTGAAGAGATTACCTACTTTAAAAGGGTAATATAAACATTTTCAAGCAATCATGTATGTAATATGCCATGAGGGAAAGGAAACCCAAAGGGTCAACCGGCACATTACACCTCAGAACGCTAAAAGGAAACAAGAAGAATAAAGCGTCTTTTAAAGCGAATCTAGACAGTTTATGAACATAAAATTATAATCAAACCCTAAATCTACTCAGTACAAAATCCTTGCATGTTCCTATATATATTAGTTAAAGTAATAAAGAAAAGAAATATCATGGTTTGTAACTGAGATGATACTATTTGAAGAAAATTTCCAAAGACCAGACATGGAGGCACCGCCTAGAATCACTTTATGGCTCTATGACTCGCTGCTTAGCCAAGTAGCGGCAGTGACTCATTAAGGTTTTTATCAGGTTCCTAGATTTAACACAGATCACATAATGGGATTCCAAAAATCAGGGTGAAAAAAAGAAATCCGGAATCAAACATAAATGTGAATCAGTGTAAGATAAATCATGCACATTATGACGGTAGAAGGATAACCAGCTACAAGTATACCATGCTAGGAAGTGTTTTTAAGATGGTACTTTTACAAGTTGGTACTAGCGAGCTAAGTATTTTACTTGACAAACAGAGGATCCCGCATCCATAAAGAAAGTAACAAGACCAAATTAAGGATTTTCCAGCTTTATGTGGTTACGAGTATGGACAGAACATAGATGTTAACACGCAAAATGTAAACAATGAAAAAATTAATCACAAAACAAAATGCCGTATAGCTAATAGCATTAGACCCAACAGATAAAATGCAAATCCCATTGCCTCCAACAGCTAAAACCACCTAAGATAAGAACATGCTTGTTAAAAAAAATAAGCAATAAAATCGGTGGAAACCCAACTCATAAAAGCAGAGCCAATGCTAAATTATGCAGCTAAAATGGATTCAAACCTTATTGAAAACAACAAAAGAAACTATTGACAGGAAAAAAAAAAAAGAGAAAAGAGTACTCGGGTTTCTCTTGAGAAGTAGAAGATTGGCTTCCATCAGTATCTGAGAATCGAACAATAAAAATCAACTTCAAACACGTGTTTACACCTCTGCATCGACCATTATATGAAATATATATATATATATATATAAAAAGGAAAGAGACCCTACCATCTTCATCTTCATCTTCATCTTCATCTTCATCTTCATCGTCGCCTGGGAGTTGTACTTGGTGGTTTTGGTCATCCGGGTCTTGTTTCTGGTGTTCTTCTTCCTCTTGCTTTTGCTCTTGCTCTTCCTCTGAATCATGCTCTTCCAGTTGCGTTTTGACACCTTCTTCTTTCTGTTGGTCATCTTCGGTTAGAGATTGCTTGGTGTGGTTTGGGTGATGAAGGCTGGAGTCTTCATCGTCGAGATTATCTGGCAATGACCGCTTCTGGGCTGGCATTGACGCCTTTGCTTTCACGATTAAGCCTTTTTGTTCTTTACCAGAGACACCGAGCCGAAGTGGAGGAGGACGACCCAGAGATTTCACTTCTCTTCTTTATTTTTTTTGCTGTATAAACAGATAGGGAAAGGTTGAGCTGCTACCGAGACCTGCCTTTTTTTCTATTTTTTATTTTTATTTTTTCCTCTCTAATTAATTTGGGCAGAGATCAGAATCAGCTGTTGAAACAGCTCATGTTGGATCGTTGTGCGGCCTCCCGGCCCAATATTCTTCTCAAACGGGTACTTTGATCATTTTATTCTGATCTTTTTATTATGGAGGTTTTTTGAAAGAGAAATTTTAAATGCACTCCTCCTTTTAAACTTTACACCATAGTTACACTAATGTGACAGATTGACTTCAAAAAATGCTAAATGTATCCTTTAAAATTATATATTTGTCCTTGTTGAGAATTTCTCTTCTTTCACAGTTCCCTCCTCTGTTTCTCCGTTCTATTTTCTTCATCCAAACTTTCTAACCTTAAACCTAAAAATCCCTAAATCAATTTGTTTATTGTTTCTTCATATTCCATATTGAAATTGATTTGTTATTGATTTGCTATGGTTGAAATTTTAGTTAGGGTTTACTATTTTTTGGACTGTATTGTTGTTATTGTTTAGAATTTATTTGAGTTGTTGGTGGTGCTATTTACATCCTCTAGTGCACTTGTTGAGCTAAAACCTAGACTGCAAGTACACGTATCGTGATAAGTAATATAAAAGTTGAATCCATATTATACTCCCACAGAGATTACTTAATCTTAATTAATATCAAATATTAACACCTTAAACATATTCGAGCCAATTATAAAATGGTGATTTACAAAGCTATTGAAAACAAATAAAAATAATAAAATGAAATTAAAATGCTAATGACGAATAATTGCAGTGACAAGGACATAAAGAAAAAGAAAATGAAAATGCACAAGAAAAATACAAAAAAAAAAAGGTTTAAAATGGGCTAAAAAACAAATAATGAAATATATGGATCTAATATGTAAATAATAAAAGTATGACTAAAAATCCTTGTATGATAATAAAAATGTATGAACTATTTTAAAATAAAATTAAAACAAATAAAAAAAAAAGCAAAGAAAAGAAAACTAATGTATGAAAATCTTAAAAATACGTCAAATGAACCTTAAATACCTAACCTAAATGTTCTAAAATGCTAATCCTAAATTGAATTTCTAATCCTAATCTAAGTGCTTAAAACAATAAAATGCTTGACTAATTACTAATGACTAGTCTAATGGATGCACGAAAACAAAAATATTTTTAGATTTTCGAAAAAGGATACATTTCATCTAAGTCCTTGAGATTTGAATCTAATTCAATTTTAATCTATTAGCATTATAAATGGACACTTCACTCCAAATAACTTAACATCTTCAACAAAAGTTAACGGAATGTAAGCAATTACAAAATTACTCAACCTTGAACTTTTCGATTCTTTACAAATTAGTTCTTCATTCTTCTAATTTTCCTCTATCTTCTATGATTCTTTACTTTTTTCACAATTTTTTCACTATTTTTCATGAGCATTTTCAATCCATGATTTTCTTATATTTTTGAATTTTTGAAAAAGGATACATTTCATCTAAGTCCTTGAGATTTGAATCTAATTCAATTTTAGTCTATTAGCATTATAAATGGACACTTCACTTCAAATAACTTAACATCTTCAACAAAAGTTAACGGAATGTAAGCAATTACAAAATTACTCAACCTTAAACTTTTCGATTCTTTACAAAATAGTTCTTCATTCTTCTAATTTTCCTCTATCTTCTACGATTCTTTACTTTTTTCACTATTTTTCACTATTTTTCATGAGCATTATTCAATCCATGATTTTCTTCTTAAATATATTAGATTAAATCTTATTAGTTATTAAAAATAAAATTGTACTCGATTTAAATTTTAATAATTTCAATCAACGTTTAAAATTTTTCAAATTTTAAACTATTTTGATTTTGAATAATTTTAAATATAAATCATTTTATGTAATGTTATTTTAAATTAAGTTATTTACATTTTTAAAAGTAAATAAATAGAAAATAAATTAAAAGTAAAAATAAATAAATAAATAAATAAAACAAAAAATAAATTAGAAGTAAAAACAAAAAAATAAACTTTTCAAAATCCAATAGTTTTTCAGCATTTCTTTTTTCATTTTTGTTTGACTTCGAGTATTTAAAATATTCCAAATAATTCAAAGATAAATTGGTTACAAACTTAAGTTTTTAACTATTTATTTAACGATTAACTAATGGAATGACTTACTTATCTTGTGAAATAAAAAAATTTGAGGCGGAGTGTTCATTTTTTATACTAATTGACTAAAGTTCATTAGGTGTAAACCTTAAAGACTTAGATGGAATGTACCTTTTGATAAATGAATTAAAATGAACTAAAAATGCATAAATTTAACTTTAACCCTAAGTTAACCTTAAACACAACTTTTAACCGCCAAACTAAGACATTTTTAAACACTAAAAATAGCAACTAAACATTCACTAATTAACCTATAAAAATGTGACCTAAAAAGCAAACCAAACGTAGCTAATGCATGGAAATGCTAAGGAAAATGACACGGAACTTTAATTAAACATTACCTTAACTTTACCCTATGTTTATAGTCACCTAAGACTACATGAAATGCTTCAAAACTGTAGCTAAAAATGCACAAACATACTCTAATATACATGCTGGACAGATTTGAAACAACTTGCAAAATGAGACTCAAAATGCATGGAAATATTATGTGACTTTTAATCAAACATTACCTAAACATGTATGAATAAATGCATGACTTTTAATATGACTTAAAACTACAAAATTGGACCTTAAAAATGCTTGAAGCAACAGCTAAAACTAACCTAGACATTGACTAAAAATCACGCCTGATGCATGCAAATAAATGGAAAATGCTAAGTAAAATTAATCTAACTAAATCTAAAAATTATCTAATGTATAAATTACCTTTAACAATCCTTTAACCTACCTAAGTAGGACTTAAATCATCACAAAATAGAAGCCAAATCAAATCTGGATAGATGCCTAATGCAGTAAAGAAAATGATAAAAATCTAAGGTGCAATGAGCTGAAAGCTATATTAAAAATTCCCTAAATATGATCTAATGATTGCATAACCCTAAGGTGACTTAAATCTAACTAAATGAACCTTAAAATGACATAAAGTAGTAGCTAAAATGAACCTAAAATTGATGCCTAAATGGCTGAATTGTGACGACTCGTACATAGACTTTTGGTTGGGCTATTAGTCGATGATGGATCAATATAGTAAATCTTATTACCATTTTATATGTAAATGTAACATAGAGTAACTTAAAAATTCCTTTATATAATATCAAAAGTTATATATTAATGAATTCATAAAACTTCAATAACAACTATCGACGTTTACATCCACAAGTTCACGTCTGTATACATTATTGTACCATAAAAGTTTAGATATAAAAGAATGACTTCTCTGGGTATACCGCAGTGATATGGCTACTCAAAAAGAATCCTATCTACACTGCAAGGTCCTCACTACTAAAGGTACTTTGTGGAAGAAAATTAAGGGGTGAGCTCAACATGCTCAGTAAAAAAAATATATGGGCAATTAGATAACTATACTATCTATATGAGTATAGAAAGTTAATCATATAGAGTATACAAAATCAGTGGTATGCAGTAAAATCAGTGTCGGTAAATAACGACAATATCAGTAACGCAGAAAATCATGCAGCAATAAACTTAAGATTTATACACTTTATATAGTAGAGTAACATTACTTTTATTTATAAAGAGAATAATTTAAAGCTTATCTCTTTCATGCAATAATATGAATCAAACAGTCAATTTAGTAATTCAAATAGACGAGACTAGGCAGTACATGCTAAGGGCAGTATGACATATGGTTAGTGTCGATGATTCCAAGCATCACTGATTAGGTGTGTAAGAATATCAGTCACTGTTGGAGTGGTCAGTAACCCAAACGGCTCACAGTATGTCCGAAGACAAAAAACATGGTAAACGTACTCCATGCATGTCACACGGTATAACGTACTCTGTGGACTAGTAGTAACAGTAACAGTAACAGTGTAGCATGTTTAACCAAGACCTTTGTCTCAAAATTAGTGCGAACTAGACAGTGTAACACATAGTCAACATGCAACTCAAGCACATTTTTATCTAATAAGGATCGATAATCAGCTCAATATATTTCAAACAGTATTAAACAGTGATCAATATGCAAAACAATTATAAAAGTAGTTGACTTACCTATTTTTCGATTAAAACACCAATATGTAGTATATATCAATAAAACCATGAATTTTTCGATTATAGTGCTAAACAAAGTTATTTCGGTGAATATGCATATAAAACAATTTCTGTTGGGTAAGGTTGAGCCATTTTACTAGTGGCTATAATTTTATAATATTTATAGATATAAAACCGACCTATAGATTATATCTACAATTTATCAGTAAAACATGTACATATAGCTACTTCTAGCAGCTCACAAAATTTCCCTTACCTCGGTGGTAGATGGTAATTCTTTTATATTTCAATACTGTGAAGCAATCAATCCATTCTAACCCATTCACTTCTTTGAAACTGCAGTAAATTATTAGTTGCTTTAATTAGTTAAAGCAGACTCAAAACTACTTTATTATACCACATTTAAGTTTTGAACTCAATTTATTTAATTAAGTCATTTCACTATAAAATAGACCAGGTATATTTCCTATATTTTCATGAGTTTGTCTTCACCTTTTAGAGCCTTCTTAAGTAAATCGTTCTCTTGCTCCCTATTGACTTTCGGTCTTTTTTTCTTTGGTGATTGTTTCTTAATTATTCTTTAGCCAACTTTCACCTCTTTGTTTTTCGGCTTAACTTGGCTATTTTCAGTTATCTCAACCTGAAACATGAAACTCATCAACTCACATCAAGTCTCGTTTTTCACAAATGAAACAAGGGTGTTCCAGCTCTCGACTAAATCTCCCTGCACCTATGGCTTTTGATAGTGGTCCTATCACCAAAGTCCACGTGTACAAGGATCGACCAACCAGAGATCGCCACGTGTAAAACACAAATATAAGCCACGTGGCTGGTAAAGAGGGGTGGCGACACAGTCACTGAAATTGCGATAGAGTCTCCATGCGACACTATTGCTTGGTAGGCAACAGAGTCTCTTAGCGATAGAGACTCTGTCGTTGAGTCTCTACGCGACACAGTAGGCAGCGATAGACCTCTACCGCATGGATTGCGACAGAGCTCTACCGCATGGACTGCGATAGAGTTCTACCGCAGAGACCGCGGTAGAGATCACGGAAACTCTGCCGCATGTCGAACTCACCCGCATAGAGTCCAACTCCAAGTCGCGACAGAGTACCTAATGACTCTGTCGCAGCCCAGACACGCGCCTGGGCCTCAGACCCGAATCCTATAGTTACGGGCCTAAGATGTTCTCAAACCCGGAAAGAACATGAAGCCCAACTTGACCCTAGAAGAAGTCTATAAATACCCCAGGTATAGAAAAGGTAAAGGGGATTGAATCTCTTTTTCTTGGATACTGCATCTTCTTTTTCTGATACACAGATTCTTCACCAAAAGAACTTTCTAACTTAATCATCGGAGTGCGCGTGCAGGGACAAATCCCTGCACCTCTCTGATCTTTGTTGTTCTTGCAGAAGATTCGACGCACGTGGAAGTCATCGCATCAGCATCTCCTGGTTGTCGTTTAGCGCAACATCAATACGTGGAAAGCATCACCCCGTTGTCGTTTAGTGCAACATCAATTGGCGCCGTCTGTGGGAATCGAAACAAAAAGTTAGATTTCCTATTAAAATGGTGAGGACACGTTCTACAGCAAAAAATCCAAGGGAAGAGAATTCTGTGAGTCCCCCTGTCAGATCAGAGCAAGGACAAAGGCATAATGAAAAGGGTGGCAGAGTGGCCTCGGTTTCGATGGAGGAATTTGAAGCTCTGAAGTGTCAAAATGAGGAGACGACGACAGCGTTGAAGGCTATGGTGAACTTCTTCAAAAACGCTCTCCCGCAGTTTAGCTTACCCCCAGAAGTGCAGAAGATGGTGGGGGAGAACAACCCGACGCAGACCTACGAGAGAGGTCAACCCTCCACCATGGCGAATACTGGACAAGTTGAAGGGGCGCAGAATACTGCCACTGGACTGATTTCAAACTTTACCGCGAATCTGGAGGATAACCCTGCAACGACTTTAAGAGCAAACTCTACTACGTTTCAGAGGAATCGCCCTGTGGCTGGGTTACGGGAAGTGAATACTACCGCAGATCTGACTAAACAGAGCTTACCTGCAGATATCAGGTGGCAGAGCTCACCCGTAGCACATAGGCGGCAGAGCTCGCCCGTAGATCATAGGCGGCAAAGTTTCCCCGCGGCACATAGGCGGCAGAGCTCACCCGTGGATCTTAGGCGGTAGAGCTCGCCCGCAGTTCGCAGGTGGCACAGCTCACCCGCAGCACATTGGCGGCAGAGCTCGCCCGCAGATCATAGGCGGCAGAGTTCCCTCGCAGCATTTAGGCGGCAGAGCTCTCCCGCATGGCGCAGTATTTCTCCAGAGGAGTTGGAGCATGAATTCGAAGATCATAGGTCTAGGGAGCGACGAAGACGGAAGGGTCCTGGCCCCCGAGACTATTTCGTGGGTACAAGATCAATTCCCAGAATGGGAGGTGCTGGAAGGAGTGCTTACCACTCGGACTCTTCTAGTCCCGAAGGAAGGGGAGCATACTCGACTCGAGGGTCGAAAAGTGTGGAGAAAGTTGTCGAAAGAATTTTGGAAAAGAGGAAACTAGTGTCTCCGGATGATAGTCAAAGAAGGAGAATTCCGTTCAGTCCAGAGATCATGAACAAACCCTTACCGAAAAAGTTCAAGATGCCTTCTATGGCCACTTACACAGGCAAAGCCCACCCATACGACCACATACAAAGCTATGAGTCCCTCATGTTGTTACATGGGTGGGAAGATGAAATCATGTGCAGGGCCTTTTCACTTACACTGTCCGGGCACGCGCTGAAGTGGTTTAATGGGTTGAACGAAGGTTCCATCTCGTCCTTCGACCAATTGTGAAATGAATTTTTGAGAGTCTTCATGATCAATAGCCAGAGGAAGAAGGACGCTACTTATCTACTCACTCGTAAGCAAGGGAATAAAGAATCCTTGAAGAGCTATGTAGATCGTTTCTGAGATGCAACCTTGGAGGTGGAAGATCTACCAGTAGGAGTAGCCATGGCTGCAATGCTGCAAGGGACGAAGTCCGAGAAGTTGCAAGAATCCCTCTCCCTCGATCAACCGGTGACACTTTTTGACCTGTTTGCTAGAGCCAATAAATATGTGGCTCAAGAAGAAGTAATGAAGATGGTACAACCCCGGGAGGCAAGGGTGGTGCATTGATTCCCGTGGAAATTGGAGCGCTGTCACCCAGGGTGGTGCCTTTAGTGGAAGAAGAGAATTCACAAAGACTAAGGGAAAGCTTAGATCTACTTGATGAGCATAGAGAGGCCGCGGCTATTCGGTTGGCATCCTACCATCAGAGGGTAGTCAACTACTATAACAGCCGAGTGAGAGATAGACCGATGTCTGAGGGGGATCTGGTGCTCAGAAAATCATATATCACGAATGCCTTAAAGGAAGACGAAAAATTCAGAGCCAATTGGGAAGGTCCATTCAGAATCAAACAAAAGATTGGGCCCAACACCTACATCCTAAAAACTCTGCAAGGGAAGAAAATAGGGAAAACATGGAACTCAAATCACTTAAAATTATTGTTCTTTTATTATGTCTCCTGCTTTTATATATCTAAATCTTGTGACAGGATTCAGACGAGCCGTAAGAGCCTGAGGCACTATGCATCACTGTGGCCAAGCGTAAAAATCAGATGAGCCGTAAGAGCTTGAGGCCCTATGCGTCACTGTGGCCAGGCGTAAAATCAGACGAGCCGTAAGAGCCTGAGACGCTATGCGTCACTATGACAGGCGTAAAATCAGACGAGTCGTAAGAGCCTGAGGCGCAATGCGTCACTGTGGCCAGGTGTAAAAATCAGACGAGCCGTAAGAGCCTGAGGCGCTATGCGTCACTGTGGCCAGGCGTAAAATCAGACGAGCCGTAAGAGCCTGAGGCGCAATGCGTCACTGTGGCCAGGCGTAAAAGATCAGAGGAGCCGTAAGAGCCTGAGGCGCTATGCGTCACTGTGGCCAGGCGTAAAAATCAGACGAGCCGTAAGAGCCTGAGGCGCTATGCGTCACTATGGCCAGGAGTAAAAATCAGACGAGCCGTAAGAGCCTGAGGCACAATGCGTCACTGTGGCCAGGCGTAAAATCAGACGAGCCGTAAGAGCTTGAGGCGCAATGAGTCACTGTGGCCAGGCGTAAAAATTAGACGAGCCGTAAGAGCCTGAGGCGCTATGCGTCATTGTGGCCAGGCGTAAAAGATCAGAGGAGCCGTAAGAGCCTGAGGCGCAATAGCGTCATTGTAGCCAGGCGTATAATCAAACGAGCCGTAAGAGCCTAAGGCGCAATGCGTCACTGTGGCCAGGCGTAAAAGATCAGAGGAGCCGTAAGAGCCTAAGGCGCAATAGCGTCACTGTGGCCAGGCGTATAATCAGACGAGCCGTAAGAGCCTGAGGCGCAATGTGTCACTGTGGCCAGGCATAAAAGATCAGAGGAGCCGTAAGAGCCTGAGGCGCAATAGCATCACTGTGGCCAGGCGTATAATCAGACGAGCCGTAAGAGCCTGAGGCGCAATGCGTCACTGTGACCAGGCGTAAAAAATCAGAGGAGCTGTAAGAGCCTGAAGAGTAATTGCGTTACTATAGCCAGGCAATGGAAACATAAAGGCCGTAAGAACTGGAGACGCGCTCACGTCGTGATAGTCAGGCCTCAGAAAGGTATGTAAAATTCTTTCCGAAAATATATCTTTCTATCAAGAATCCTCTTTCGCAGGAAATATTCCTACCAAAGAGTGGGGAGCAATTGATAGTGGTCCTATCACCAAAGTCCACGTGTATAAGGATCGACCAACCAGAGATCGCCACGTGTATAATACAAATATAAACCACGTGGCTGATAAAGAGGGGTGGCGACACAATCATTGAAATTGCGATAGAGTCTCCACGCGACACTATTGCTTGGTAGGCGACAGAGTCGCTTAGCGATAGAGACTCTGTCGTTGAGTCTCTACGTGACACAGTAAGCAGCGATAGACCTCTACCGTATGGATTGCGACAGAGCTCTACCGTATGGACTGCGATAGAGTTCTACCGCAGAGACCGCGGCAGAGATCACGGAAACTCTGCCGCATGTCGAACTTACCCGCATAGAGTCCAACTCCAAGTCGCGACAGAGTACCTAATGACTCTGTCGCAGCCCAGACACGCGCCTGGGCCTCAGACATGAATCCTATAATTACGAGCCTAAGATGTTCTCAAACCCGGAAAGAACATGAAGCCCAACTTGACCCTAGAAGAAGTCTTTAAATACCCAGGTATAGAAAAGATAAAGGGGACTGAATCTCTTTTTCTTGGATACTACATCTTCTTTTTCTGATACACAGATTCTTCACCAAAAGAACTTTCTAACTTAATCATCGGAGTGCGCGTGCAGGGACAAATCCTTGCACCTCTCTGATCTTTGTTGTTCTTGCAGAAGATTCGACGCACGTGGAAGTCATCGCATCAGCATCTCCTGGTTGTCGTTTAGCGCAACATCAATACGTGAAAAGCATCACCCCGTTGTCGTTTAGTGCAACATCAGCTTTGTTTCCAGCCATTGTTACGTCTACAACCTCACTTCAAGCTTTTGTTTCGGCCTTCCCAACGGCCTTGCTTCACTCTTGCTAACACCAGCAGCGAACACAGCGAACAGCCAGCTCTAGCACCATCCTTTTTCACCTTTAAAGACCTCTGTTTTCGGTGCCCTACTGTCACGCAAGCAACAGCAGCCTGAACTACTTTGCTCAGTCGCTGCACCAGGAAACAATGGCCTCGACTGGCCACTACTTCAGCTTTGCCCCGCCTTGTCTCTCTTTACGTCAACTTCTTCGCTGCTGTAGAAAGCAAAAACGGAGATGACTTCCTCTCGATCACTCCCTCTTCTGCTTCGTTTGTTCAGTTTCATTCCTTTCTCACGTGGTTATTTCAGCCTTTCCTCTATGTCGCAACATTCTCCTGTTTCAGTTTTCTTCTCAACTACGTTGGAGCTCCAATGGCAACTCTCTTAATCGCTCTGCCCCTGTTCTCCTGCTTCACTGCTTCGGCTTCTTCTGCTCCTTTACATGCCTTTCTCTCTTCACCGATCTCGATCTTCTCTCTTTCCCATATTAAGCCTTAATCTCTCTTTCTCGGTTTTGTTCAGCTTCACATCTTAGAGGTAGTGAGTCCTTTGTTCAGTCCATTTTTTCTCGTTTTCTTGCCCTCTACATTTCTTTTCTTCGCTTTGTTTTCTGCCACTCCCACTCACTCTCTCGGTTTGTCCCACCCCCAACAGATCACACACCAAAATACTACAGCTCCAATCAATTCGGCCTGACACCTTGTTGTAGCTACAGCACTACTGCCCTTCTTTCATTTTTCAATTCTGACTTGGCCTTTTTCCTAAGCTACATGGACATCATCATTCTTTTTCTATATATTTTATTATTTTTTCCTTTCACTGAGTGGCCACCATTCATCATTTCCTTCATTTATCATTTTCTTTTCTACTTTGACTTTTCTCTTTATATACCTAAACAAATCTGGTGCGGCAAGGTTGGGACTACCGATTTGCCATCATTTCCACTTCCCACAGCTGCTGTTGACAACAACAAACTTGGGACTTCGGGATTGGCTTCTTTTGGAAGTCAATTCCGTAGACTTCTTCAGTTTTTTTTTCTTATTTATTTATTTATTTTATTTTATATAATTACTTAATAATTTGTCATGTATTATTTTCAAAGTATAATTAATCTAATATGTATACTTACCTGATAGGGAAAAATACTGTACATTTATCTAATTCGAAAAAATTATATTTATACTTTATATTCATTCATTTATTTGTTCCCCTTTATATTAAGTTATTTTTACACTCGTTTAACCTTCATAGTAAAATATTTTATTTAATTAGATTTCTCTAAGTCTCAAGTGATAAAAGGTGAATTTAATCAATTTTTCACCAATATGTGCATTTCAATTCCATTTGCTTATTTTGTCGATCATAATTATAATCGAGTACAAAGAAATTCATGGAGTTTACATGAAAAACATACAAAAATGTAATGAAAAAATGTCATGAAAATGTTATGCAAATGTAACCTAATCTCTTCTAAAAATTACCTAATAGATACATGACCCTAAGATGACAAATACCTAATGAAATACCATTGTAAATAAGCCAAAATAGTGACCTAATAATTTTTTGGAAGTAACGCCACTTCAGAAGAAAAAGAGGAAGAAACCTCTAAATCAATAACTAAACATCTCAACCAAGAACTAAAGATCACAAGGCAATAACAAAATGGTAAAAGAAAGGCAATATGAACCAAGCTTAAACACGAGCTATGGAGTACTATTTCAACCCTTTTAAGCTTCCCATGTTCATAAAGCTTAGTATAAACTAAAAATGGAAAATGAAAAGTGAAGAATACTTGACATCATTATTGGAAATAAAAGTTCACACCATTGTTTTACAGAAAACCTGAAGAGAAAAATGAATAAATCAAAGGAAATACAAGGAAACTTAGTGAAATAACAAAGGAAATGTAAAGGAAATTGACAATGTAAATTGGTAGCTACCTAAAACTATTAAAAGAACGTTAAAACAAATGAAAATAAACCTAATTACGCCTTAGCAGTCGACCTCTAGCTTAGTCCTTTCCATTTTCTATATATAGTCACTTAAATAAAGGGTATAAAGGACTTTAGGCTTAGTCGATGAGTTGGCACCCTTTGTCACTTGCCTTCCCTTGCTTGGCCCTTCTTGGAAGATATTTCCATGTCAATTACCCTTCCACATTAGCCCATGGACAACTCACATTTTCTAGTACCATCCATTTGTCCTTTTTGTCCATTCATGCATCCATGCGATAAAGGCATGTGATTTTCATGTGTTAGCATGTGGTGGGCATGTGTTCCTTTGTTCTTGTCCTCCAAGATTGAATAAAAGAGTGACAAGTGGAGTACTAGGTGTCAAGGAGAGATGAGGTGCAATACAGAACGAATTGTCTTCATATTTTGGCATAATGCTAGAATTTCGTCATGTAGTGAATCTAACCCAATCTTTGCTCTGTTTCAACCTAAATTCCACCAAATAATCCAAAATTCTTTTAGAATTTATTTATCTGCATAATAAAAGGAAATCTAACAGATTAGAAGGATAATTAACACATTTCACAAAAGGATAAAGCAAAATTAAGGTAATTTAGCATAAAAATAACTCTATTTTCATAAAGTTATCACACCCCCAAACTTAAATTTTTGATTATCCTCAAGCAAAACAAAGAGCAGTTAGAAATACATAGGAGACAAAAAGTGAAAAAAAAATTTATTTTCCTAAATATCCTCAAAGATAAAATACAAATCCCAATATCAGATAATTGCAATTATTACTTAAACATTAGGCACCATTCAATCATTAGTCTCAACCCAAATTAAAGCCCTTGTGTGAGTGTGGGTTATGTCAAAGCCACTTCAAAGTACACGATTCGGATCAGATTATGCACACACAAATATGCAAAGTCAATGACAAGTGATCTTTTCAGTAAGTTTGCTTTTCACTTCTCTCTCCACTAATATAGTCACACTTAATCAAGAATCTATATGACTTTATTAAGCTTGTAATGTCAGGCTAGAGTTAAGGTATGATAAAAGATACTTTAGGCTTAATACCCCATAATCATGCATTACTTTCCAATATCTTTGATATTTAGAGTTTGAATTATTCCCCCAAACTTTTTTTCTTCTTTTCTTTGCTATACACTTTTATTCGAGTTTTGTATATATTTTTTTCTTTTTCTCATTTTTTCTCAATTTGTTTATCTTCTCTTTTCTCTTTTTCTTTTTTTTTCCTTTTTTTTCTTTTTATTTTTTCCTTTTCTTTTTACCATTACTATACCCATATGTTTAAAGCTCTAAATGTGTCCTAATTAATCACATGCTTATGGGGTAAAGGATATGCAAAATTATTCAAGGCTAAGGAAATATATTATGTAGGTGTAGGTGTATGTATAAAGAAAGGTTAATCTGGCACAAATGGGGTGACTAGGGATAAAAATATTACAAGGTTAGCTAGAAAGGCTTAAATGATCCATGAATGGCTTAGAGGGGGTGACTTTGGTCTCAATTTTTGATTGATCCACAGAAACTCTTTCACTATTAATCACATGTCCCCCAAAAGCAAATCTTTCTAGCCAGAACTCACATTTGCTTAACTTCACATCTAACTATCTCGCTCAGAGGGTTTGAAGAACTATGAACAGATGTTCTGTGTGTTCCTCATAGGATTGAGAATGGATAAGGATGTTATCAATGAAAACTATGACAAAATTATCTAGATAAGGCTTAAACACTTACAGATGCATTCGTCAAACCAAAAAGCATGACTAGGAACTCATATTGGCCATATCGAGTGTGGAAGGCCATTTTTGAGATATCTTCCTGTTTGATTCTCAATTGGTGATATCTGAATCGAAGGTCGACTTAGAGAACACTTATGCACCTTGCAGTTAATCAAGTAGATAATCAATTTTGGACACCAGATACTTATTCTTTACTGTCACCATATTCAATTATCTTTAATCGATTTATAATCTCATAGAGCCATCTTTCTTCTTAGAAAATAAAATCGGGGCTCTTCCAGTGACACACTAAGTCGTATGAATCCCTTATCTAGCAATTCTTACAACTGTGGCTCTATTTGGGCCATTTTGTAGGGAGGTTTAGAGATGGTTGAGTTTTAGGTAACAACTCAATGGTAAACTCAATCACCTTTCAAGTGGAGATCCGGGTAACTCCTTCGAAAATACTTCGGGGAAGTTCCCAACTGTAGGGACATTATACAATCCTAAGAGTTCCTCATTCTTCACAACATCTATATAGCCTTCATAATAAGCACATGATTAGATTAGTAATTTAAAATCAACTCATTTCATTATTTACTCATGAAACAAAACTGAGACAGATTTGGTAGGGAGAAGGTTATAACTTTCCTATGGCAATCTATACTAGCATGGCTGGTGGCTAGCCAATCCTTACCTGTAAACATCACAAATTTTCATCTATTCAACTTTATTAAAGAATAATAATTAAATTATTGAGATTAAGTATGTGTTTCCTTGGCCAAGGATTTAAATTAAATTATATTATCACATGGGGAACTTAGGAGGATTTTAATTAATTCAAAAGAATTTAAGTTAATAGAACAAAAAAATAAATAATAATAATAATATAAAATAATATATAATAATAAATAAATAAATAAATAAAAAAATAATAAAATGATTTTTTTGGAGTTTGGTGGGAAAAAGTCAAATTCCCACCAAAAGACTCGAAGCACCCACGCCCCTTGCAGTGCTCGCGCCCCTCTGCACACTACACCTCTGTACACCCACCCCCTGCACACCCACGCCAACCGCACGCCCACACCCCCTGCACTCTCATATCTCCTACCGAACCCACTCTCATATTCTCTTATCCTCACGTCATCAGGATACCTGCTATGCTTGTATCTTGTGCATGCCTGGAGAATTGAAATAAAAGGGAGAGAGAGAAGAAACTGAAGCTGAAAAACAAAGCAGTAATGAAGCTAAGCAAAATAGGAAACAGAAGGAAGCAGATGAAAGTGATGATGCAGTTGCAACAATGAAGGAGCATACAGAAATGACGAGAGGAGAAATGGAGAGAAGGCTGTGCAAGGTGGCTGGAAGGAAAACAATAAAGAAAACTAAGCAGGAAACAAACATCATTCTTGCCTATTCATACGTGAAGCAGTAGTGAGAAAGGAGAAGAAAGATGAGAACCAAATTGAAACAGAAGAAAGGAGACGTGAGAGAGAGCAAGGTGTGTATAGTAAAGCAATTTCTATTTTCATTTCTTTAGCTCAGTATTGAAACAGAGGTGTGAACAAAGAGGTGGTAGTGAGTTGGAGTAAGGCGTCGTGGTTGAAGTAGGGAAGGGCCACGGTTAAGGGCTTGATCATCTTAAGTAATAGTGTTCCTTTCCTCTGCGAGTGGAAGAGGAGCTAGAAGGAGAGACCGAGATACAGAGGGGAGAAGAGAGGCGGAACCTAGCTGGAGCAAGGGAGAAGAGAGGTTGGTCGTAATATTGCCAGTAAAAGGTGGAAGCGGTTGACTGATGAAGGATTGACTCACCATTAGTAGAGGCATCAAGAGGGTTGTAGAGGGTACCATGGTTGAAGAACGACGGTGAACAGTGGGCTGTGAAAGAAAGAAAGAAAGAAAAGAAGAAAAAAAGGGGCGCGAAGAAGGAATTAAAAAAAAAGAGGGTTTTGAAGAAATTTTTGAGGAAGAGTTTAAGAAATTATTTTCTGTACATTAAATCATGTCACTGGGACAAATAAAAAGATCAAGGAACAGACTGACTGACTCTCGGTATTGAGGACTACATGCAGACACTGAGGTAAGAAAAATTCATGTGTGCTGCTAGAGATAATTACCCGTAATTTCTATGGAATTGTAGATATAAAATTCTAGGCTGAATTTCATAGTTACCGAAATTACATAAAAATACAAGGATGATTTGTCAAGACCCTCTCCCTCTCTCGTGACTTTTACCTTACTCTCAGCAGTTGGGCTGTGAGTCAACATTCAATCCATATCTCATCCATTTTAATTTAAATAAATTTATTTAATTGAAGTAGAATAGAAACTGGACTTTTATATATATGTGCGGAAGCGTTACATCAGTTCCTATTATACACATCTCCCAAAATACAAAATACAAACTTTACTGTGCATTAATTTACATGATACAAAATTTTTCATCTCAAGTGTATACCTCTCTATACTGCTGGATGACCGAAGCAACACGATAGTAGGGATGACTGCAGTATACTCACTACTGCGTAGAATCTGTGGAGGAGAAACAAAAGGGGTGAGCTAACACGCTCAGTAAGGAACATATGAAAACAGGTAGATAACTACATTATCTACATGCTAAAAATATATAATCATTTTCCTTATAAAACATATGCATTCTTTAAAATAGCTTTCATCGATGTGAAATCATTAATTCGCTAGATGGGTATATGCATATTCACACAACATACTCTACAACTCATTCTTTAAAATCACACAGTACACATTTACAAATCACTTTGCACTCAACAGATCACTGTACATGAGACATAATTATGGGTTATCATATCCCCAAACACACAACAAGGGAAACCTACGTCACCACACACAGTAGTGACCATGTTATATCACTCAGATAAATATAGGACTTATGGCTATAGTCGGATTCCAAGCATCACTGATCAGGTGTATGGGAACCCTATGCTTGGGGAGGCGGATCAACCATCCCTTCAGCTCATACTGAAATCATGACACATCGTACTCCATGGCTAACGCTCATGGTACATCGTGCTCCCGTGGATCCTTATCACCTATTTCCATTGTCTCAAAATCTCGTGTGAGCAGGTCTGTACAAGACACATAGCAATACACGACGGCTTTAGCACGGTTTTATGCTAATTGTATCACATTCATAAACCACGTGTGAACAGGTCAATGCAAGACACACAACAATACATGACGGCTCTAACACGGTTTTACTCAACACACATCATAATCATGAAAACCTCGTGCGAGCAACTCAGCGTAAGAGCACATAACATACTTGAGGCATCGAGCACGGTTTTACTAGGAAATTACATGCGAGCATAGTCAGAGCAAGACACATAGCAATACTCGAGGCTCAAGCATGATTCCCAAAATCTAGTGTGAGTTCTTGAGTGGAACATACAACATCACCCGAGGCATCGAGCACTCTTTTTGTTGCTCAGAAATCCTTTCAAAAACGATGTACAAGTAGGGCTGGTAAATCTACCATTACCACTTAGGCTTTAGCACAATTTCACATTAAAAAGAAATAGAAGGCTCCATTCACTGAGTATGAGTGAGAGGCCAATCTCCCTTCAATCACTCGTCCAAAAGCTTTTCATGCAAATTATTAAACCGAGAGCCTATCTATTATTACTCTTTCCCAAAATGTTTGCAAAACCTCTTTTCATAATAATAACATAGAAGTTATGCAACTCATACTTATAGGCTTATTCTCATACATAGTTTTCTACCTAGATATACTAATATCTATATACTTATCACATACATTCACACACAGCAGATAGGAAAACATATGTATGGCTATTTCTAATAGCTTGTATAAGTCCCTTACCTTGAATCACGCTCGAATCACTTTCCCTCGATTTTCACTTCTCATGATCCGGTCTTATCGACTCCAATGATATCTTCTGGAGCTGAAATTGTGTACTACACACATCTGTATACTTTCATATACTTCATTTCACTTGCATGATATCCAAATCAATGCATTAGGCCATTTATATTTTATTTGGCCTCATTACATCATTATCAGACCTTACTATTTCATAAGTCCATTTCGAGTATATAACTCATTTTTTGAGAATCTCCTAGACTCCTTGAGTCTATTGATTCATATTGAACTGGCATTAAGCTTACAATGCCTCAAGTTCATCATTTTCTTCCTCTATGGCATTTCATCAATCACTTAGTATGCCTATTATAAATTCTCATCTAATCCCACTAATGGATTTCACCAAACTATCTTACAATCATAGAAACATGCTCATTAACATCAATTCATGCCTAATTCATCATCAATTCCATGCCTATGCTAATTTCTCACATTAAGCCATTTGTAGGTCATGGAAGATTAAGCATGTTCATGGATATTTCAACCATCAATACATACACCAATCAACATGCCTAGATTAACATACTAAGATATGGTGTATATAAATCTTGCCAATCTCAGCTTTTCTCCTTTTTCACCAAAATTGGGGGAAAGCTCTTTTCCTCTTTTAATCCAACGATTCGACCTCCCGTTTTTAACTATGTTGTTCTCCTTCTCTCTAGGAACAACTTTACTGAAATAAACTTCTCTCAAATCTTTAAGGAAGGTGTTGAGAATTTAAAGAGAGGAACTAGGTTACTTTACTTCAAAATGGAAGGTTTTGAGTTGTTTTCATGAAATGCAGTTCAGCTGCCCAGTTTTTATAGAAATAACTTGATAAGATCGATCTCCATAAGTAAAGGATCGATCTTCTCCTGCTTTAAGTCTCTCGGCATTCAGTTTTTAAGCATGAGGGACCGATTTGTCTAAAGGGTAAGATCGATCTTGGCCAGGCAGAGAGCTTCAGAGATTGATCTGTCATAGGGATGAGATCGATCTACTCTTGGTCGAGACATAATGAGATCAATCTGCTTGAGGATGAGATCGATCCTTGCTTGGAAGAAGCACACCGAGATCGATCTGGCTTGAAGGAGGGATCGATCTCCCCTTGTTCTGCAGCATACTTAGCTGAAGTTTTTCTCAAATTTTCAAAGGGAAGTTCCTTTCAATTTACTTCACTACTCATTTTGCATTCAATCCACATTTATCACTTAAGAATATCCATTTCTTATAATTTATACATAACGAAACTTGTATGTACATCACGAACTCACATAACAAGTGTGTACATCCAATTTATGGACTTTACAACTCTTATGATTCATATTACATGAACAAGTGTGTACTTAGGGAATTATAAGGATACATATGAAAATACAGGCCTTACACGATTTTATAACCTTGATGAAAAATATAGATTTTTGGCCTTAGTTAAACAGTTTAGCCTTACCATTATAAACCTAATTTGTTTGCAGAGACATTGATATAACGTGAATTATGGTTTTGAATTGAAAATCTCGAATTTAATTACTATAAACTGTTTATTGGGATTTTGATCGAAAAAGGGCAAGTCTACTCCTTTTAAATTGCTTTATGCACTGTACTGAGTTTTAGAATTGTTTTGATAAAAATAATTTGCTTATAAATTAGTAGTGATAAATGTGCTTGAGCACGTGCTGACTGTGTGTCGCACAGTCTGACTCGCACTGATCTTGAGACAAAGGCGATGATTAGTCATGTTGCACTATTACTGTTACTGAACTGCTATTGTTTCTAAAATGTTACTGTTATTATGGTCCACGGAGTACGATGTACTGTGCAACATGCATGTGAGAATGTTGTACCGTGTGACTGGTCTTCGGGCATATTGTACTGTGATCCGTTTGGGTAGCTGACCACTCCCACAATGATTGACATCTCGACATACCTAATCAGTGATGCCTTGAGTCACCGACATTGGCTAATTGTCATACTAATTACTGTTTATAGCATGTTCTACCTTGTCTCGTCTATTTGAACTATTGAACTGACTGTATGAACAAAAATACTACATGAAAACGATTTATTTCATCGTATAAAATTTTAAATACTATATTTATTGCAGTACAATGTTTACATTATTAATATTGTTATCGTCAATGATTTTGACTCTGATTTTACTGAATTATCAACGAACTGATATTTTCACTGCAAGCCTAGATAGATAGATAGTGTATTTATCTACCTGCCACGTAAATTTTTCTTACTAAGTACGTTAAGCTTATCGCCTTACTTTCCTCCACAGAGCCTTGTCAATACTTGGGACCATTTTTGTAAGACGAACTATTTTGCACAGCCATACGTCAGTAAAGTATTTTTCCACATTAAAGGTATACCCAATATATACATTTATTTTGTATCTAAATTTTGTAAGTACAGTAATGTATATGGAAATGTGTTTGAGGAATGTGAACAGGGATATTTTGTAAAAGAACAATTACGCTGATTTAATTGGAAAGTACTACCATTAGTTTTGTTTAAATTTGTTACCAAGAAATAAAATTAAATAGGCGGATTTATTGTTCTGATCTATTATCGACTCGTAACCCAACCATATGGTACTGTAAATTGAGGCGTTATAGAAGTTGGTATTAGAGCCCAGTTGGTCTAATATGAGTCGATGATTGGAGTAAGACCTGGCTGTGTTTTGCTAAGAAATTGCTACTGAATTTAGGGAAATGAATATGTATGGCTGGTAGACTACGCGATCAACCAAGAGGACGAGGGGGCAGGTCATCTCGTGGCCAGGATGATAGGCCTGAAAGACAGGGTGATCCCACAGTTGAACAGCCTGCTCACAACCCTACTGAGAGCTTCGAAACCCAAATTACTAGCTTAGAATAGGGCATGGAGTCGATACTGAGTTTGATTAGGCAAGTGATGGCCAGATTGGATAGTACATTGGGCACTGCTGCTCAGGCTGCACCGACTACCCCAATAGTCACGCTTGATATGGTCAAACCAGCCCAAACAACACTAGTGCCATCAGCGAAAGAACCCTCTACTTCTCCACCTACCACATTGCCACAGACCCCACCTATACTACATTCATCGGCACCAGTGGCCCCATAGTAACGTAATAACGAAATGTGGTATGATTGTGAACTGGATAGATTATGGCACTTTCAGGAGTTCAAGCCTCTATTTTTCAGTGGGGTTAAGGATTAGTAGTTCAGAAGACTAAATAAATGAGATGGAAAATCTCTATAAATTTTTTCGATGTAACACTACCGAGAAAGTTGCTTTTGCAGCTTTTGTACTGAAAGAAGAAGTTGAACATTGGTGGAAGTCCACTCGACCGATGCTAAGAGCCAGACATTGGGTGATTTCATGAGACTTGTTTCTTGATACATTCTAGAGGAAATACATCTCGGATACTACCCAGAGGAGATTACAGATAGAATTCTCAAACTTAACTAAGGGAAATAAGTTTGTGGATGAGTATGAGTCTAAGTTCACCATTGGGAAGATATGATTAAGACACTATGAATAATGAGGCGAAGAAGGTTTGAAAGTTTATGGATGGACTGAGGCCCTCAATTCGAGCTCGATTAGCCCCGTTAGACCTCAGTACCTATGAGGAGGTGGTTCACCGAGCCCAGTTGTGCGAACAAGATTATGAGATACATGTATTTGAGTTTAGTAAAGTGAGCAAAGGTAAGGATCAGGATCAAAAGATGTCAGTTGGGGATAGGAGTAGCAGAGAGGGTAAAAGGCCATTGTTTAAGCGACAGAGGAATTATGATGAGTCACGAGGTAAAACTGTTAAACCACCTATTTATCTATCCTCAGCTCTCACTAAGGGAATTGTGATTGGAGGATCTCAGCCTAATATTAAGGTATGCAGGCGTTGTGGGAGAAGTCATGGTAACAAACCTTGCTATTTGATGACTAGGGCTTGCTTTAGATGTAGTAAGATGGGGCATTTAGTCAGATATTACCCGGAGAGTATTGACACAACCCTATAGAGGAAAACAGAACAGATAAGAACACCTGTTACAACCTCTACACTGAGGAAGAAGGCCACAACGAAAAAAAAAGGGAAGCAGGTTGTAGGACAGGGGCGAGTGTGCACCCTTGAGTATGAGGCAATAGAAACTGATGCACCATCTTAAGCATTTAAAGGTATTATTCTGATTTTTTATATTAAAGCATTGGTTTTATTTGACTCTGGTGCAAGTCATTCATTTATATCACCCATGTTTGCATATAAATTGACTTCTTATGTACAACCTAAACCAATTGGAAGGATGTTGATGATTAAGAAACCAATGAAAGATAGTCGAATGACAGAACAAGTATATAAGGATTGTAGGCTTAAAATAGGAGACATGAATATGTTAGCAGATCTGATCCTATTGGACATGTATGATTTTGATGTGATATTGGGCATGGATTGGTTAGCAGCAAATCAAGCTATTCTTGATTGTCATAATATGACAGTAACATTTTTCCCCGAGGAATATGTTGTAAGTTTTTCTAAGTAATAATGAAAAAGAATTGGTAGTTTAATGACAAAAGTCTTACTAACTATATGAATAACATTTTGAAGGTTACATTGCCTATGTGATCGATACGGACAAGATAAGTCCGGAGTTAAGTGATATTCCCGTAGTCAGTGAGCTTTTCGACGTATTCCAGGATGATTTACCTAGGTTACCTCCAGATAGGGAGATGAAGTTCTGTATTGACTTAGTGCTTGGTACTGAGCCGATATCGAAATTGCCTTATAGAATGACTCTAGTTGAGCTGCAAGAGTTGAAGAAGCAATTACAAGAAATGCTAGATAAGAGGTTTATTAGGCCAAGTGTTTCATCATGGGGTGCACCGATTTTATTTGTAAAAAAGTAAAATGAGAGTCTCGGGCTATGTATCGATTATAGATTGCTCAACAAGGCGACCATCAAGAACAAATATCCCCTACCCTGTATTGATGATTTGCTTGATTAACTCCATGGAGCACAAATCTTTTTCAAGATTGATATGAGGTCAGGGTACCATCAGTTAAAGATTAGAAGTGAAGATGTACCTAAGACAGCCTTCAGAACTCGATATGGACACTATGAGTTTTTGGTTATGCCTTTTGGGTTGACGAATGCTACTGTAGCTTTCATGGCACTGATGAATGAAATACTGAAGTCGTTCCTGGAAAGATTTATCATAGTTTTTATTGATGATATTTTTGTATATTCCAAGTCCAAAGAAGAATATCAGTAGCATTTGAGGATGGTTCTGTAAACCCTCAGGGAGAAGAAGTTGTGTGCAAAGCTCAGCAATTATGATTTTTAGCTAGATCAGATAGCTTTTCTAGGTCACATTGTGTCTAAAGATGAGGTGTCCATGGATCCGTCCAAGATCGAGGTGGTAGTGCAATGGGAAAGACCCAAGATTGTTACTGAGATTCGGAGCTTCCTGGGTTTGACCGGATGTTACAGAAGGTTTGTCAAGGGTTTCTTTAAGTTGGCTGTGTGAAACCCAAAATTTTCACACTATGTTAGTTATTTGGAATGTTAAGAAGTGACTAAAAACACGGAATAATGTTATGTAGGCCCGAAGACGATCAAAGCACTTGGTTAGTAACGTGGAGCCTGGTGGCATAAAAATCGAGGTAGGGTCCTAAGCTGGAGAATTCATTCATAATTTCATGAACATGCTTGAAATGACGTCTAGGAATGGAAACTAAGCCATTGCAAGTGAAAAAAGTTAGTTAAACTCGGGTTTTGCATTAAACCGGGAAAATGGGCCTAGTTAAGGTAATAAATCAGAATAAATTATAAAAATTCAAGGAAATTATTCCAAGACCACGAGAAGTTAGTACAAAGTAATATTGACTTGGGAAAATTTAAATTAAGTGGAAATAATGAAGTTTGGATGACCAAATGAATTTTTAAAGTAAGTTAGAAAGTTTAAACAGATTAGCTCAATTTTAACCGAATCAAGTAAATGAGCTCGATTTAGAAAACTTTTCTTAAACAAGTGACCCCCAAAATTTTATGGGAGATACTAGAGACATGATAGAATATTGGAGAAGTGGAAATTTGGAAGAAATTGGACCAGAAATAGTTTTTTTAGGATTTTACAAAAACAAGATAGAAATCTGTCCAATCGAGTCAGCAGACCCACTTATGTAAGCCATTAGATTTGATTAACCTCCTCTAATTTGATGGCTCTAATTCACTACAGATATTAAGTACCTGAAATCACCTCATTATCCCTCAAAACTCGAGAGAACTAGCCCTGTCTTCCTCCCTCATTCATTCCTAAAACGGTATTGTTCCACCATCATTGAGTGAAATTTTCAGTAGCCTTCCGACTAGAATAAGGCAACAAACAAGAAGGATAAAATCTTCCCCTATGAGTCCTCAATAACATATACAAAATTCAGCCAAAAACAAGTTCATTTACCTAGGGAAATCTTAGAGAGAATTTGTTGGAAAGAAACTATCCTGTTCATGGGTAAGTGTAAGTTAGATTTTTGATGATTTTTATTGGGGTTTTCATGTGTTTTTGAGTAAATCTAAGTTGTATATTTGATGATTTACAGTTGAGGACTGATTTGGAGTATTTGTGGAGTGATTTGCTTTGATCAAAAGGTAAGATAAATTGATGAATGATGAAGAACATGTGATATGTTCTTGTTTGGTATTTTTAAAATGATTTTTAGTGAAATGAAATTGAATTGATGGAGTTGCTGCCATCATGAGGAAGTTATGAAAATGATGAATTTTGATTTAATTCGAGTATGTTTACAGTTAAGTTTAGAATGTAAAAGCCCGATTTAGAGCTTAAATCGGTGAAATATCGAAAGTCATAAGAATATGCAATTTGGTAAGTTGTTTAGGGTTAATTACGAGCTTGAAATGAATAAGTAGACTGTAAGAGTATTGAAATTGAAGTTGGAAATGCCAAATTAGTCAAAATAAAAAAAAAAACGAGAAAACAGGCAAAGTTAACGAAAAAGTCAAACTTGGTCAACAAAAGGGAAAGTAATCACATATTTGAACATGTTGGCATATTATTAAGCATTTTTTTAATGAATTGATCATGTTTGGGTAGCTCGGGTTATTGGCACACATATCGAGGCAAACTCGAGAATTGACGTTTTGCACCATCTAAGGTTTAAGAGGTAAGTGGTGTACTTTAAAGTAGTATTGGTATTCCAATACCCTTTATATATATGTATGCTTAAGTATGCATTTTTTTTACATGTTTCCATGAAAAAGTCCCTCGAAAATTGAAAAAAGGGTTACAATTCACCTAAAACCGAGAAACTTTGTTTTTTTGAGCTCTTTAAACACACTTTTCATGGTCTATGAGATGCTTTGAAATGTAAATGTCTACGTGAAAATGATTTTGTTTATGAAATGAAAGAAAAGTGTTGTTTTCTACGAGTATACGGGATATAGATGTGAGACCCCATATATGTATAAGCACGACTTTGTATATATATGTAAATAGTGATGTGCTTGTAATGTGAAGTATAAATGATGTAAAGTCCATAAATTAAATGTACACACATGTAATAAGAGTTGTGATTGTACATACAAGTTACATTATGTATGAATGTGAAAAAATGGACTTTGATACGTGATGAAAATGAGTAGAATGGAATATGTGCAGTATGGTAAAATGGAAGGAAGATTTGCATAAATTGTGCACTTCCATTTAGTTTATATCATGTACCTTTGGATATACAAAGATTCTGCACAAGTTTTAATGTGTATGAAGTATTATGGGATGTCATTTTCAAGTCTCAAAGATGATTGGATAAGGAAATAACCATGGCAATAAAAGGGATGAAGTTTAGTATGAGTTGTTGCAGAAAAACTGTAAAAAATATGGAAATATGAAGGTCAGATCGATCTCATAGGATGAGAGATCGATCTAGAAGAGTCAGAAAGCTCTTATTTGAGCAATGGAATAGAGCAGATCGATCCTTAATGGAACAGATCGATCTCCTTAGCTTTCGAGTTGGAAGCAGATCGATCTCCCCTAAGACCAGATCGATCTCCTTAACCTTCTGTTTGAAGCAGATCGATCTCCCCTACTCGACAGATCGATCTCCTGTCTTCAAAATGTCTTGGAAAAGAGGGATTTTAAGAGGACTAGATCGATCTCTACCCAAGGCAGATCGATCTTTTCAAGCTGAATCTATAAATATGAAGCAGTTGGATCTGTATTTTCGAGAAAAAAACCAACCCTTTCCATTTCAACTCAAAAACCTAGCTTTCTCACTCCTAAATCCACACATTTTCAGTAAGATTTGAGGGAAAGCTATTAGAGACAAAATTGTTCACATCAAAGAGAAGAACAACATAATTTGGAGGCATTTCCGCACTTGTTGAATTGAAGGATCAAAGGTGAATTTCCATTGGAGTAAAGAGGAAATCAAGCTAGGTGAGTTTCTAAATGAAATAACTCAAGTACATTGTGTAGATATTGATTTTGGAGTTGTTTGGTATGCATAGAAACGGTAGAAACTATCTAGGAAGTAATGAATCTACCATGACCTAGAAATGGTCTAGTGTGAGAAAGTGAAATGTGTTGAGATTAATGATGAATGGGATATATTGAAGTTAATAATACTATTGTGGTATGATTTTAAGGTGTTGTTAGTGAATAAATTGTGAGATTTACCAAAAAAGGGTAAAATGTGGATTAAAGCATTGTAAAATGCATGAATGAGTTACATTGACTAGTGAGGTAAAAAAGTGAGTTAACAATATTAACTCAAGTGGTTTGGATGATTGAATCGCAGCTTCTGAGGATACACTGGAACAAGGTGAGCCAAGAGCGCAAGAAGCTAAGAGGAAAAGAGAGTTGCACTCAAGTAAATTGAGGTAAGGGAATTCTGTGGACTCTTAGAGATATTTGTGCGCAATTTGGGCACTTAAATGCTTTGCTAGAATGCATGAGATGTTAGGAAATGAAATTGGGTGATTGAAGGGTAAAAGTTGGGTGATTGAGAAATGTGCATGAAAACAAAAGCATATTGCTTTGAAAATCATGTTTTATTGCTTTTTAGCAAATGATTTGGTAGGTTAGCTGACATTTGAAATGAATTACAAAAGAAATGAGTTGTTTTGGTTTGTTAACCATACTTTGCAAAGAAATGAGCCACCTACATTATTTTTGTGAGAATGAAAGCGTGCTAGAGTATGACTCGCATGAGATTTGACGTGTTTTATACATATGAGTGCTAGAGCTTAGCTCGCACTAGTTTTCACATGGATTTCTTACTAGTTTTGGCATCGTGCTTGGAGCTTGGCTCACACTAGATACCCACCTTATTTGTTGCCGTGCTTAGAGCTTCGAGCAGACTTGGTGTCGCACCGATTAAATAGGCTCACACGTGCAGTTTGTGATTTTAACATGTTGATAGTCGTGTTAGGAGCTTCGGGTAGACAAGAAGTCGTACCGATTAAATAGGCTCACACGTGCGTTTTGAGATGTGGCGTGATATGATGTGTTGATTGGGTCCACGGAGTACGTTGTACCGTGCATGTAGCATGGAATACGTTGTATCGTGTTAAGATTGTGATATGTTATCTTCGGACGAGATCTGCTATGGACCGACGAGCTGGATTTGACCCATCTCCCGTGTGGAAGTCGATAGTGGTGATATACCGCACACCTGATCCGTGTAGCCGGTATCACAGGTTATGGCCATAGACCTAGAGGTTATTACCTTTTATTGAATTGCCTATCTCACATGTCTATTGTTTTGTGAATAAATTCATGTTTGAAATAACTTGTGGGTCAGGACAGTCCGAGGGAGGGGCTGAGACTTGACAAGTGTTGAATTATTTTGAAATATCGATTGTTAATGGTTTAAAGTGCACTGAAGCATAATGATTAATGCCATGCTTTATTGTGAAAAATGCATGATGGTTAATGCCATGCTTATTTGAGAAAAACGCATGATGGGTAACGCCATGCTTTATTGTGAATTATGCATGATGATTTATACCATGCTTGAATTGAATTGTGCACTGGATTTTAATAGCATGAATGCTTTACATACCATTAACACAATCATACACTCATGTTTTGAGATAAAATGATGAACTAATGCTTTTAAGCATGGCATCACGATCACGTAGATAGTGCAGTATCTACCTGTTCGCATGATTGCCTTACTGAGAGTGTGGTTTGCTCACCCCCTTTATTTTCCCCTTCTCTACAGAGCTTTGAGTATAAATTGTGGGCGACATGAGGCTTATCCCTTTTGGTAATCCGCTGCATCTCATCGCTAAAGGTATACACACTTGAATTATTTTATATCTAAACTAGACATAGCACAGTAGCATTTTGTATGTGACTATTGGGGATGTAAAACAATGTAAACACATGTAAACAACTCTGATATATACATTTATACAAGTGTTTACTCATAAATAATATACAAATTGAATTGGTATGGTGGAGTGAGTTAGATGTCGACACACAGCTCAACTATTGAGGAGAGTTGCTGTTCACGATTGAGGTAAGGACGAATAATAAATGATGCATGAAAATGTGAAACATTTGTACGTATTTTGGTAAGTTGAGAGTCGTGACAATAGACCCGAAAAATGCTTTAAAAGCTATGTTTTGAGACTGTGGCCACATGAAATCTACGAGAACTTGTCATGAATGGCTCGTGTGTGGTTTGAACCTCCGTGGTCTGTGCTATAAACCACCTGGTGTACTTTTCGACCCTTGTGGCGCATGTTTAAGCACGTCGAGTAGTTAAACCACACGAAGCTTATTATTTCCATTTGATTAAGTGGCATAGGGCGCTGAACGATCCTGATCCAGTCTACAGCCCCTTACCATGGCCATAGGTACCTTATCTATGAGAATTATCTACGCGAATTTCCTTCAGGGAACATCTGCGAGAACATGACATGAAATGCTATGTGTTATTGCCTAGTCTCCATGAAAAGAATGTTTAACTATGTGTTTCATATGCCATGTGCTATTTTATAAGTCATATGGCTTATATGCTATGTGGTACGTGATATATGCTATGCGAACACTTGATCTGATGTTTTCAAGTACTTTACGTGATATAAACTACATGAAAGCTTTGATTTTACTTACAAAATATCCTACGTGTTCTATCTTACGTGAATTTCATGTGACGCGTCTTATGAGCTATATAGGTTACGCAGTTCGTTTTCTACGTGGTTTATACTTTTGCATGTTACAAGCTTTAATTTCAAGCATGTTTTATCTTGCTTATAAGACTAAAATATTTCAACTTGTATGCATGTATATGTTGATTTGAAAAGCTACGTGATTTATATGTTTTATTGCTAAGATTGCTTTAAACGCACGTCTTACTGGGCTTGAAGAGCTCACCCCTTTCCTATCCATCTTCCAGATTACCTACAGTTATTGTTTCTACACCTATAGTATAGTGGTCGTGGACGAGGCACCCGACCGTTCCAAACTATTTTGTATTAGTAAGGTATTACTTTACTTTATATGCCAGACTTATTGTAAAGCTTAGACAATGATGTAAGTTTATGTATGGGATGTAATTAGGTGTAAATGGATGTAAACACAGTTGTAAACATGTAATCTATACATTGATGTATATTTTATGTTTTATGTGCTTTCCAAATGAGAATGAAGATGGTATTGAGTTGGGAAAAGATTCTAAAATCAACTAGATTGCGAATATGAACTGTGATTAAACTTTGCAAGTGGGTTAGGTCCAATGGCAGCCGTTATGCTGTCGAAATTTTTATAAATAAATTGGGTTAAGTATATGACACTGATAGGAATGCAACATAGATAAAAGAAGAAAAAGAAGAAAGTTAAAAATAGCCCGCTTTTCGCGCTTCTGGGTAATACAATTTATATGGTATCAGAGCAATGTTGTCTAGCACTGTCAGTGTCGGTCTGGAGATTAGATTACATCCCAAATTGTCTATGCTTATTTGGTAATAAAGTAAGTATATCTGTAAAAGTACGACTAAATTCTTGGGTTACGTGTAGGTACTTGATCATTGAACTATGAGAGGTCGACGGGGCCGTCCACGGAGACAGGCACAGCCCGCTCCACCCTCTCCCCCTCAGCCCGAAAGCTCGAATACTCAAATGAGGAGGATAAAAGAGGGCATGCAAAGTATAATGGAAGGACTTACCGTTCTTACCACTATGTTCGCCCAGCAATTTGGGGCAACTACACCTGGTACTGGTGCTACTACACCTGCACCTACTCTTCCACCATCGGTCCCTCAGATAGCCCCAGCCCTTCAGCCTGCAGTCCCACAGCCTAAGGATGACAGAGAGACACAAAGGCTGAAAGACTTTTTGAGTATGCATCCACCGAAGTTCATAGGGGTGAAAGATCAGGTCAAACCTGAGGAGTGGATAATAGAGATGGATACAATATTTCAATTTCTGGGGTGTACAGACATAGAGAGAGTTACTATGGCTGGCTATATGATGAAAGGCTAGGCTAAATTCTGGTGGAGAGTTACATAGACTGTATTAGCAGAGGAACCATTAGAGATTACATGGGATGCCTTCCTTGCCGCATTCCAAGCTCAATATATTCCACTCATGGCATAGAAGAAGATGTGGGCGGAGTTTTTGAATCTGATTCAGGGGAGTATGACCGTAGATGAGTATGAAAATTGGTTCACTACCTTGATGAGATATGACCTAAACATAGTCAAAAATCCCATGCGTCGGACCGAGAGATTCTTAGCAGGATTGAGGTTAGAGATCCGGGACAGGTTATTAGGACAACGGGTTATAAATTTTAAGAATGCTTTGGAACGAGCCCAGAAGATTGATAGAGGTCTAGAAGTGACTCAGGCAGAGCATGAGTTCAGAAAAATGGGTAAGGATAAGGGAAAGAGGATAGAGACTTCTCGATATGACTTGAGACAGGGACAGCCCAAGAACCAGAGGGTAGAGAAACCTCAGATAGGGGCTAGTAAATCAAAGACCCCCAGTGGTGTTGTTGATACTACCCGAGATCCTGAGATAGGGGTACTGCGATGTAAGAGATGTGGCAGGTTGCATCATGGACTCTACCGCACTACCATAGGTGCCTGTTACAGATGTGGAGAGGTAAGACACTTGATTAGGGATTGTGTCTTGATGAGACCTCAGGAACCTCGAGAGGAACCTGAGCAGACCGAGAGACAGGCTCTGGCTCCACAGAGACAAGCCCCACAAAAGAGAGCCACAGCCGCAGATAAGGGCAATAAACTTGTCTCGCAGGGTCATGTATATACTATCGACAAGGAGACAGCTGACACATCTGCTGATGCTATTTGAGGTACACTTATTGTCTATAATCATGAGGCACATGTATTAATTGATCCAGGTTCCACACACTCTTTCGTATCCTCACAATTTACATGTAAGTTGCACCGAACACCTGAGCCTCTAGATTACATGTTGCATATAAGCACGCCTATGCACGTATTGTAAAAAACTGACATGATATGTAAAGATTGTGAAATCATGGTTGGAGATAAGAAATTGTTAGCAGATCTAGTTTTGTTAAACATGAAGGATTTGATGTAATATTATACATGAACTGGCTAGCTGCCAATTGTGTAAGCCTAGACTGCTACACTAAGACTCTGACTTTCCCCTTACCAAAAAAGTTTGATGTATGCTTTGCTAAAAAGAAATAAAGTGCATGGTGTTAAATTTTGTGTTATTATAAGATGGTTACGTTTGAAATTGACTGATGATATTTAACTTTATGAAGGGTATGTTGCTTTTATTTCTTACGACAGTCGGGAACCACCAAGTATCCAGGATGTTTCGGTTGTATGTGAGTTTCCCGATGTTTTTTCAGAGGACTTACCGGGGTTACCACCAGAGAGAGAAGTTGAGTTTGTAATTGAATTAGCACTTGATACTCAACCTATCTCCAAACCACCTTACCGAATGACACTGGTTGAGTTAGAGTAGCTGAAGACACAATTACAGGAGTTGCTTGATAAAGGGGTTTATAAGACTGAGTGTGTCACCGTAAATGCTCCGGTACTCTTCATCAGAAAGAAAGATGGTAGTTTTTGTCTATGTATCGATTACGAACTCCTGAATAAGACAACGATTAAGAATAAGTATCCTTTGCTTAGAATAGATGACTTGTTTGATCAGCTCAGATGGGCTTCAGTGTTTTCAAAGATAGATTTGAGGTTGGGTTACTATCAGCTAGGGATTAAGGAGGCTGAAATACCGAAGATAACTTTTTGGACCCAATATGAGCAGTATGATTTTTTAGTGATGCCCTTCAGACTGACTAATGCCCCTGCTGCATTTATGAGCCTCATGAATGATGCCTTTAAGAATACTTGGATAGATTCATGATTGTATTCATTGATGACATCTTGATCTATTCCAGGTCCCGAGAGGAGCATGAGCAGCACTTGAGAATTGTGCTCCAGACTCTCCATGAAAAGAAACTGTTTGGGACGTTCAGTAAGTGCGCATTTTGGTTGAAACAGATCACCTTCCTCAGACATGTTGTATCTAAAGACGAGGTGTCTATTGATCTATCCAAGGTTGATGCAGTGTTGAGATGGGAAAAACTGAGAACAGTCACAGAGGTTTGAAGTTTCCTGGGAGTGGCAGGGTACTACCGATGATTTGTGGAGGGATTTTCCCGAATCGTAGCTCCATTGACTAGATTGACCCATAGGGATGTTCCGTTTGTATGTTCTGATCAGTGTGAGCAGAGTTTTCAAGAGCTCAAGTGTCGGTTGACCATGACACCAGTCTTGGCCATCCCGAGTGGTGTTGGAGGATATGTGGTGTATAGTGATACCTCTCACCAGAGTTTGGGCTGTGTGCTGATGTAGCATGGTAGAGTGGTTGCTTATGGGTCCCGTCAACTGAAGAACTATGAGCGTAACTACCCCACTCATGATTTGGAGTTGGCCGCAGTGGTTTTTGCACTAAAGATATGGCGGCACTACCTATATGGTGAGAAATTCTAGATCTTCACTGACCATAAGAGCCATAAGTATATATTTGATAAAAAAAGAGCTTAATATGAGACAGCAGAGATGGATAGAGCTCCTGAAATATTATGATTTCAAGATCCTGTACCATCCAGATAAGGCAAATGTGGTAGCGGATGCCCTTAGCAAAAAAGGAATGGTGTCCTACATGATGATTAGAGAATGAGACTTGTTAGGATAGTTTGCCGAGCTTCGGGTCGGTGTAGATGAGATTGAGAATGGATTTATGGCTAGCCTACGGATTGAGCCCAGTATACTGGATCAGATTAGAGTAGGGCAGAGGAATGATCAGAAGTTACTGGATATGGTTAGCCAGGCTGAGGAGAGATCGCAATCAGAATTTTTGGTCAGTAATGATGGCTTGTTGAGATACCAGGGCCGTATTTGTGTGCCACATGACGACACCCTGAGATAAAGTATTCTGAAGGAGTCCCATTATTCTCGATTCACCATGCACCTAGGTAGTACTAAGATATACCATGATCTCTGTAAGGTGTATTGGTGGACTGGGATAAAGAAAGATGTGGTAGACTTCGTATCTAGATGTTTAGTTTGCCAACAGATTAAGGCTGAGCACCAGAGACCTGCGGGATTGCTTAAGTCATTATCGATACCTACGTGGAAGTGGGAACACATTACCATGGATTTTATTTTGGGATTACCAAGGAAACAGAGGGGTCATGATGCAGTCTGGGTGATTGTAGACAGGTTGACTAAGAGTGCTCACTTCTTCCCCATCAAGAGCATTGACTCACTGGATAAGCTAGCAGACTTATATGTCAGAGAAGTGGCAGATTACATGGGGCACCTGTGAACATTACTTCGGATAGAGATTCTTGTTTTACTTCTAGATTTTGAACCCGATTTCAGGAGGTCATGGGGTGTCAACTGAACTTGAGCACCCTCTACCATCCTCAGACTGACGGTCAGTCCAAACGGACTATTCAGACCTTAGAGGACATGTTAATGGCGTGTGCATTAGATTTTAAGGGCTCATGGGATGACAACTTGCCTCTTGCAGAGTTTGCCTATAATAACAGTTATCGTGCTAGCATTGGAATGACACCATATGAAGCTCTGTATGGCAGGAGATGTAGGTCCCCAGTTGCTTGGGAAGAAGTGAGTGACAGAAAGATACTTGCTCCTGATTTGGTTGAACAAGCAGCTAGAAGTTTTCAGTTAATTTTTGATAGACTGAGGATGGCTCAGAGTAGACAGAAAAGTTATGCAGATGTGCGGAGGCGTCCTCTAGAGTTTCAAGTTGGGGACTCTGTATTTATGAAGGTGTCTCCGGTAAAGGTGTCGTGCGCTTCAGGAAGAAAGGGAAACTAAGTCTTCGATTCATTGGTCTATTTGAGATATTGTAAAAAGTGGGAGATGTGGCTTATAGACTTGCACTACATCCGCAACTATCGGGAATACATGATATCTTTCATGTCTCCATGTTAAGGAAGTATCATCCGAACCCTTCTCATGTCATTGAATATGAACCGTTGGAGATTCAGAAGGACATGAGTTATATTGAGTAACTGATCCAAATTCTTGATTAGAAGGAGAAAGTGCTGTGATCTAAGACTATCTCACTAGTAAAGGTTCTCTGGCAACACCACGGAATAGAAGAGGCCACATGTGAGCTAGAGAGCCACATGAGGGAGAAGTACCCTCAGCTATTTGATGGACCAGCTTGAATTCGGAGGACCAAATTCTGAAAAGGTGGGGAGAAATTTGAAACCCAAAATTTTCACACTATGTTAGTCATTTGGAATGTTAATAAGTGACTAAAAACTCATAATAATGTTATGTAGGCCCGAAGACGATCAAAACACTCGGTTAGTAATGTGGGGTCGGTGTCACAAACATTGAGGTAAGGTCTTAAGCCTGAGAATTCATTCAAAATTTCATGACCGTGCTTGAAATGACGTCTAAGAATGGAAACTAAGCCATTGCAAGTGAAAAAGTTAGTTAAACTCGAGTTTTGCATTGAACCGGGAAAATGGGCCTAGTTAAGGTAATAAATCAGAATAAATTATAAAAATTCAAGGAAATTATTTTGAGAACACAAGAAGTTAGTAAAAAGTAATATTGACTTGGGAAAATTGAATCAAGTGGAAATAATGAAGTTTGGATGACCAAATGAATTTTTAAAGTAAGTTAGAAAGTTTAAACCGATTAGCTCAGTTTTGATTGAATTAAGTAAATGAGCTCGATTTAGGAAAATGTTCTTAAACAAGTGACCCCTAAATTTTTATGAAAGATACTAGAGACATGATAGAATATTTGAGAATGGAAATTTGGAAAAATTGGACCAGAAATATTTTTTTAGGATTTTACAAAAATAGGACAGAAATCTGTCCAACCCAGTCAGCAGACCCACTTGTGTAAACCATTGGATTTGATTAACCTCCTCTATTCGATGGCTCTCATTCACCCCAAATATTGAGTACACTTAATAAGGATTCCATAGCTGAAATCGCCTCATTATCCCTAAAAACCAGAGAGAACCAGCCCTGTGTTCCTCCCTCCTTCATTCCCAAAATGGTACTGTTCACCCAGCATTGAGTGAATTTGTTGATGGCCTTCTGGACAGAATCAGGCAACAGCCAAGAAAGACGAAATCTTTCCCTATGAGTCCTCTATAACATATAAAAAAATAAGCCAAAAACAAGTTCATTTACCTAAGGAAATCTTAGAGAGAGTTTGCTGGATAAAAACTATTCTGTTCATGGGTAAGTGTATGTTAGATTTTTGATGATTTTTATTGGGCTTTTCACGTGTTTTTAAGTAAATCTAAGTTGTATATTTGATGATTTACAGTTAAGGACTGATTTGGAGTATGTGTGGAGTGATTTGCTTTGATCAAAAGGTAAGAGAAATTGATGAATGATGAAGAACATGTGACATGTTCTTGTCTGGTATTTTAAAAATGATTTTTAGTGAAATGGAATTGAATGAATTAATTTGTATGAATTGATGTAGTTGCTTCCAGCATGAGGACATTATGAAAATGATGAATTTTGATTTAATTCGAGGATGTTTACAGTTAAATTTATATCGTAAAAGCCCGATTTAGAGCTGAAACTGATAAAATATCAAAAATCATAAGAATAGGCAATTTGGCAAGTTATTTAGGGTGAATTATGAGTTTGAATGAATAAGTAGGCTGTAAGAGTATTGAAATTGAAGTTGGAAATGCCAAATTAGTCAAAATAGCTAAATCGATACTTAAACGGGAAAAAAAACGAGAAAATAGGCAAAGTTAACGAAAAAGTCAAACTTAGTCAACAAAAGGGAAAGTAATCACATATTTGAACATGTTGACATGTTATTAAGCATTGTTTGATGAATTGGTCATGTTTGGGCAGTTTGGGTTATTGACATGCATATCGAGGTAAACTCGAGAATCGACATTTTGCTCCATCTAAGGTTTAAGAGGTAAGGGGTGTACTTTAAAGTAGTATTGGTATTCTAATACCCTTTATATATATATATATGTATGCTTAAGTATGCATTTTTTACATGTTTCCATGAAAAAGTCCCTCGAAAATCGAAAAAGGGTTACTATTCACCCAAAACCGAGAAACTTTGTTTTTCGAGCTCTTCAAACACACTTTTCATGATCTATGAGATGCTTTGAAATGTAAATGTCTACGTGAAAATGATTTTGTTTATGAAATGAAAGAAAGGTGTTGTTTTCTACGAGTATACAGGATATAGACCCGAAAGATGCTTTAAAAGCTATGTTTTGAGACTGAGACCACATGAAATCTACAAGAACTTGTCATGAATGGCTCGTGTGTGGTCTGAACCTCGTGGTTTGTGCTATAAACCATATGGTGTACTTTTCAAACCTTGTGGCGCACGTTTGAGCATGTCGAGTAGTTAAACCACACAGAGCTGACACGCCCTAAGGGTACTGTCCGCAAGTGCACCGGTCATTTAAGTAATAATGAGATTTGAGTCTCGGAATTATTGTCCCACAGAGAAGTTGACTAGTTTAATTAATTACCGGTTAATCTTACCCTAAGTATATTCCAACAAATTATAAAATTAAAGTGGGTGATCTACTAAGGCTAATTAAAAGTACCAAAAATAATAAAACTATAAGATAAACTAAATAAAACTGAGCAAAATTACTTACAGTGCTCCACGCAATTAAAATCAAAAGCCTGCAAAAGAAATTAAAACAGTTAAAACTGATTAACGCAAATAAAATGCAAATATGAAAATAACAAAGCAAGATTAATTAATCAATTAACAATCCTATAATGCAATAATACTACTTAATCAAAATGCAATTTAAACTAACTTAAGATTTAATGAAATAAATTTACCCCTAATTTAATTTTAAATGGACACTTAATTAACTATCAACCTAATTAAAACTAAGTTCTAAACCATTACACAAGAATACTAATCATGTAATTTTAATCAAAGACTCTAAACTAAGCTAACAAATTAAATAGGAATTAAACTAAACTACTAATGCATGAAAATGAGTTAATTAACTATTAAGCACTAACCAAACAACCCTGAACAATTTAAACAAGCCAATTATCCCTCCCTTTACTGTTCACGTCTTCACCAAATTTGCATTTTCAGCATTCTCGGCTTGCTCTCGGTTTTGTCCTGCTCTTCAAGTGTCAAGGATTTATCCGTGGCTTCTGCTCTAGATGTTGCTACTCCCAGCTGTACACTGTACAATGCACCTCTCAGCTACCTGCTCCAAGTGCTACTGGTGATATCTACTCTTGCTCCTGGCACCGTTCCTCAACCTGTCCTGCGTTTTCTGCTTCTGCAAAACACCCGCATCCCTTAAGCCGGCACCCAGCAATTTACAGCAACCTACAGTACCCTTCCTTTGTTCGGGACAACCTGCACAGAACTACTGTCTGCTTCATTCTCTGCAAAGTAAAATACACAGCAGATGCACAACAACCGTTTCCTGCAATCGAGAACAATAGAGGGACAAAATAGAATTAAAATGAGAAATATAGATAACCCGACAGAGATAATATTGTAAGAAAATAAATTAACAAATGCCACCCCAGCAAATACCAAGCTTCGGTACAATAAAGCAATGCAAATATGCAGAAAAACAAAAAGAAGTATGATGAACAGTAGTGAAATCTTGGGACAGAGCAGAACAGAGGATTAATTGGCTGCTGGTTTAGTTCTTTGTTACCCTTCAGCTGTCGAACACCCTCTCTCGATATTACACATGATCATCTCCATGAAAGTAGGACTTAAGATGACAATATCGAAAAACAAAACTAAATGCTAAATAAGTAATGCAGAGAAATGAAAGACATGAAAACAGCAGAGTCCATGCTACGGTTTCTTTCAATTTCTTCTCCTACCGTGTTCCACTCTACCAATATTACCAATCGATACACAGAATTATTCCAACATATTAGATCGACAATAATGAGTCAGAATATCATGATCAACATTGATTATTAAAGCTTTGCAAATGCTTTATACTACAACCGAGAATGGATCGAATAAAACTTATAGCAAAAACAATGATGGTGATGGGATAAGTAAATTAAAATGATAAAGAAACATCTCTAAGCAACAATACTGATAAACTAAAAACAAGAATTCTTCATCATAAACTGAATTGAATGAAACAATAACTATCCAGAAAAGAAAAATGGAACCTAGAAAAAAAAATACTATGCGGCCGAATCATCCAAAAAATAAGGAAAAAAAAGACTTTTTAAGTTAACCTAAAAATAAAACTATTCTAACCTATTTTTTTCCACCCCTTACAATTGTCATCATTTTCTATTTATATATACATTTAGGGGTACAATTGTAATTTTTCCATCCTAGATGAGTTGGCATTGTTTGGCCACTTGTCTTCACACCATTGGCTCCTTGAAAAAAATATTTCCATGTCATCTGTCTTGTTGTCCAATTGGATGTGCTAGGCTCGTGTTGTCCGCGTGGTCCAATCTCGATTTTAGCTCAATTTCGGTTCATTTTCTACCGAAATATTCAAAATTCATTCGAATTTAATTTATCTGCAAACATGAGAATTTTAATTAAATAAAAGGGGATAATTAACAAAATAAATCGGGGATTTAAATGATTAATTAGGAAATTAAGCATAAATAATTCTAAAAATATAGAATTATCACACCCCCAAACTTGAGCTTTTGCTTGTCCTCAAGCAAAACAAAATAATTATAAGAATGACAAGTACTAAACATAATAATTTCTCCAATATTATCCTAAAGAAAGAGGACAAACTATGATCTTAAAGATTCACAATTACAAGTCCAACACTCAGAATCATTCAATCATAAGTCCTAACCCAAATTGGACTCCTCGTGAATGTGTGAAAAATGTCAAAGTCACTTCACAGTACATTATCCGGATTAGATTATGCAAACACAGTGAATGCATAGTCAATGACATGTGATCATTCCCATAAGTTTGCTTTTCACTTCTCTCTCCACTAATGTAGTCACACTTAACTAAAGATCAATAGGACTTCATTAAGCTTGTAATGTAAGGCTGGGGCTAAGGTATGATAAAGTCGATTTAGGTTTAATTACCCCTTAACATGCATTACTTTCAGGATCTTAATGTAAGAGCTCAAATTTATTTCCCCAAACTTATTTATTTCACTAATCATTTTTTTTAAATTTTTCTTCTTTCTTCTTTTTTTCTTTTTCTTTCATTTTCTTTTCATTCATTTTTTTTGAACATTCACTATCACCAGATACCCATATGTACAAAGCTCAAAGTATATCCCAATGATTTTCATGATTTTGGGGTACGGGATAGGAACACAGTATTTAAGCTAAGGAAAATTATAAGCAGGTGTATTTATAGAGAAAGGCTTGTTTGGCCCAGATGGGTGACTAGGGATAAAGTATGTACAAGGATGGCTCGAAAGGCTCAAACGATCCAAAGATAGCCTAAATCATCTCCCTAATTAAGTGTGATCTAATATTTCACCCGAGATTAGATCAAACAAATTCTAAAATATGATACACAAAATCAACTAAACACATGCAATCCTAGGTCCACATAAGCTTTCTCTAAATAAATATATCGATTCATGACATGACATGTGCATAAGATGAGGAAATCACAATCAAAATCAAAACAAATTCAAGAATTCAACTTCATGCTTTTCCTATAATCATGCTTCTTAGTCAATCAAAATCAGACTTAATCATGGGGTCATATCATCGGAATATAGGAAAACTACATGCTGAGTACTAAATCATCCCAAAATCAAACACTTTAAGCTCAGATTTTTGAAAAAAATTTGAAAATTTTTTCAATTTTTGCCCAAATTTTTAAAAAATTCTCAAGTAATATCCCCTCCCCCAAACTTAAAGTGCACAGTGTCCTCAGTGTGCAGATAATATAAACAATTAAGCTTAAGAACATAGTACTCCCCTATCTGATATTGATGAACAACTGAAGCTTTTATTGAAAGCGTAAAACTTAGAAAATAAACCTGCAAAATAAACAAAGAAAGAAATAATAGAAAAGAAAAAGAGAAAGAACTATATACAAAAAGTGAAAGAAAAATGAAACTAAGTAGCAGGATTAGAAGTAGGAGGGTTAGCTAAAGTGGTCACAGAATGCTGACGATCAAACCCTCCCCCAAAATAGTGTTTCAGTCTGCCCCCATTAACCTTAAGGGTTAATTCAGGGTCTCATCCATAATTTCAATGGCTCCATGAGGGAATACTTGTCTAATGGTAAAGGAACCTGACCACCTAGACTTAAGCTTTCCTGGAAACAGCTTCAAGTGTGAATTAAACAACAGAACCTGCTTGCCCGGCTCGAAGTGTCTGTCCTTAATTTTCTTATCATGCCATCACTTAGTTTTTTCCTTGTAGAGCTTGGAATTCTCATATGCCTGCAACCTGAACTCATCTAACTGATTAAGCTGTAGCAGCCTCTTCTCCCCTGCTGCCTCTAAGTTGAAATTCAAGTTCTTAAGGGCCCAGTAGGCCTTGTGCTTAAGCTCTACTAGTAGATGACAGGCTTTACCATACACAAGCTGATAAGGGGACATTCCTAAAGGTGTTTTGAAGGCTGTCCTATAGGCCCAAAGTGCATCCTCTAACCTAATGGACCAGTCCTTCCTACTTGGGTTCACTGTCTTCTCTAATATCCCTTTAATTTCCCTATTGGATAACTCTACTTGGCCACTCGTCTGTGGGTGATAAGCAGTTGCTACCTTATGTTTGACCCCATATTTCTTTAACAGCCCATCAAAACTTCGATTGCAAAAATGGGATCCTCCATCACTAATGATAGCCCTAGGTGTGCCAAATTGTGTGAAAATATTCTTCTTTAAAAACCTTATCACTACCTTGGCATCATTAGTTGGTAAGGCCATTGCTTTAACCCATTTTGACACATAGTCTACAGCCACTAGAATATAGAGATTGCCATATGAAGGAACAAATGGTCCAATGAAATCAATGCCCCAGACATCAAAGAGCTCTATTTCTAAAATATTAGTCAGAGGCATCTCATTTCTTTTGGAAATATTACCTATCCTCTGACATCTATCGCATTTCATCACAAAGTAGTGGGCATCCTTAAATAACGCGGGCTAGTAATATCTACATTGCAAAACCTTGGCTGCTGTCCTCTCTCCTCCAAAATGCCCTCCATAATCAGAAGAATGGCAATGTCTAAGTATATCCTCTACTTCTTCCATGGGAACACACATTCTCAAAATCTGATCTTTACATTTCTTGTACACGAAGGGTTCATCGCAAATATAATACTTGACATCACTCAAAAAGTTTTTCTTTTGTTGGGCAGTTAAATCAGGTGGTATTACATTGCTCACCAGATAATTTATAAAATTAGCATACCAAGGCAATCTGGAGTGCCCGAAAGTAAATAGCTGCTCATCAGGAAAGGACTCATTAATAGCTATACCATCTTCTTTAAGTCCACTCTCTAATCTAGATAGATGGTCAACAACCTGATTCTCCGTACCTTTCCTGTCCTTAATCTCTAAGTCAAACTCCTGTAGTAGGAGGATCCATCGAATCAGCCTCGGCTTTGCATCCTTCTTGGAGATTAAGTACTTAATGGCAGCATGATCAGTATATACTACTACCTTAGTACCTATGAGATAGGAGCGAAACTTATCAAAAGCAAATACCACAGCTAACAGCTCCTTCTCGGTAGTAACATAGTTCATCTGGGCCTCATTAAGTGTTTTGCTTGCATAGTAAATAGCATAAAAGACTCTTCCTTTTTTTTTGTCTTAGTACAGCCCCGACAGCATAATCACTTGCATCACACATAAGCTCAAAAGGTAAACTCCAATCTGGAGCTATGATTACAGGAGCTGTAACTAATTTTTCCTTCAAAGTCTTAAATGCTTCTAAGCATCTCTCATCAAAGCAAAACACAGTGTCCTTCTCAAGGAGATTACATAAAGGTTTAGATATCTGAGAAAAATCCTTAATGAACCTGCTGTAAAATCCCGCATGGCCTAGGAGACTTTGAATTCCTTTTATAGTGGTAGGGGGAGGTAACTTCTCAATAATTTCTACCTTAGCCTTATCCACTTTTATCCCCCTAGCAGAGATTTTGTGCCCTAGCACTATGCCTTCTTTCACCATAAAGTGGCATTTCTCCCAATTAAGCACTAAGTTTATTTCTTCACACCTCCTCAGAACTAGTGCTAAATTCTACAAACATAAATCAAAGCTATCCCCAAATACTGAGAAATCATCCATGAAAACCTCAAGAAAATCCTCCACCATATCATGGAATATGGCCATCATGCGACGTTGGAATGTAGCAGGTGTATTGCATAGGCCAAAAGGCATTCTTCTAAAAGCAAAGGTCCCATAGGGACAGGTGAAGGTAGTTTTTTCTTGGTTTTCTGGGGCTATAACTATTTAATTATACCCAGAGTATTCGTCCAGTAAACAATAGAATTCGTGACCAGCTAATCGATCTAACTTTTGATCAATGAAGGGTAAAGGGAAGTGGTATTTCCTGGTGGCCTTATTGAGTTTCCTATAATCCATACATACTCGTCAACCAGTGATAGTCTTAGTGGGGATGAGCTCATTATTTTCATTCTCGATCACTGTCATCCCTCCCTTTTTAGGGACACATTGTACTGGGCTCACCCAAGCACTATCAGAAATGGGATAGATAATCCCTGCATCTAACCACTTAATGATCTCCTTCTTGACAACTTCTTTTATTACAGGGTTCAATCAACGCTGGTGCTCTATGGATGACCTATACCCCTCCTCCAATAGTATCTTATGCATACAGATAGAGGGACTAATACCCTTAAGGTCAGAGATAGACCAGCCTATAGCCTTCTAATGCTCTCTTAACACTTGTAGTAATTTTGCTTCCTGATCACTGGAGAGAGCAACAGATACTATTACCGGTCGTGTGGAGGATTCACCTAAGTAAGCATACCTAAGGTGTAAGGGTAAAGGTTTGAGTTCTAATGCTGGAGGATAACTGGTGGATGGAAAGATATTTGACACTGGAATAGATGAAGAGTCTAATGTCTCAAATTGGGCAATTTCCTCAAAAGGAGTGACCTCTAATAACTGTAAAGTCTCATAAACCTCATCATCATCTTCACTATACTCTCTAAGATCAACAGATTTTACTAAGGAGGCTTCTAAAGGGTTTAAAGGGTGTGTCTTGGAAAACTTCTCAGTGATATCCTTATCCACTAAATCCATCCTAAAATAATCGTGAGAGTCATCAGGAACCTTAGAGATTTGAACACATTAAACTTGACTTCCTGATCTTGAACTCTTATTGTTAACTCCCCCTTTTGTACATCTATTAAAGTTCTACCAGTTGTTAGGAATGGCCTGCCTAGTATAATTAGGACTTCCCTGTCTTCCTCCATGTCCAACACAATAAAATCCGCAGGAAAAATAAACTTGTCTACTTTTACTACGACATCCTTAATGATCCCCTTCGAATATTTAATTGATCGATCGGCCAACTGGAGGGTCACTATGGTGGGCTTGGCATCCCTTACTCCTAACTTGTGATAGATAGACAATGGCATCAAATTTATAGTAGCTCCAAAATCGCACAGGGCTTTACCAAAGAATAAATTTTCAATAGTGCATGGTATGGTAAAGCTCCCTGGATCCTTGAGCTTGGGGGGTAATCTCCTCTGGATAATAGCGCTACATTCCTCCTTTAAGGCCACCGTCTCGTAATCTTCCAATCTTCTTTTCCTAGAGAGGATGTCCTTCATAAACTTCACATAGCTTGGCATTTACTCTAAGGCATCTGCGAATGGAATGTTGATGTGAAGTTTCTTAAAAACCTCAAGGAATTTTGCAAATTGTTGGTCCAGTTTTTGATTTTGAAATCTCGGAGGAAAAGGGACTGGTGGTCTAACAGAAGGAGATGTAGTGGAAACTTTTGTAGCATCAAAGGATAAAGAAGGTTGTGACAAAGAAACAGGTAAAGGTGAAGAATTGCCTGGCTTTGTTTCCTTTGCAGCTTGATCTTTTGATACTTGCTCCTTCTGAGCTGCTTCACTAGAACCTATGGGTTTTTCAACTATGGGTTGGTTAGGTCTGGACTTAACAAGGGGAGTTACTAGCTCTCTACCACTCCTAAGGGTGATGGCTTTCACATGTTCCGTCCCTTCCCTTTGCCTAACAGGATTGGCTTTAGTGTTACTAGGAAGGGTCCCCTGAGGACGTTGACTAAGAGCATTTGCTATTTATCCTACCTGAACCTTTAGGTTCTTAATTGAAGCTGCTTGATTTTGCAAGATTGTTGTGAACATTTCCTCAAGCGAGGGTTTCTTATTAGCTGCTGGTAAGTACTGGGGTTGTGGTGGTGGTTGATGGATGTGGGATGGATGGGAATGGTTAGGTGGATGATGTGGATACTGTGGTAGTGGGTGGTGAGGATATTGATGCTATGGTGGTACCTGAACCGGTGGAGCTTGAAAACCTGGGGGTCCTACTGGTCTAGAATTAGAAGCTTGCCCTTGGTTTTGGCTCCAAGAAAAGTTAGGATGGTTCCTCCACCCTGAATTATAGGTGTTTGAAAAAGGGTTGTTCTGTTGCTTAAGGGCAATGTACTGAACCGATTCTAAGTTTCGTGGACACCTATCTACAGCATGGGTACCACTACACAGATCACAAGAGAGAAATGGACTTTGAACAGAAAACACAGGGTTAGGATTGTTGGAAGGATTAGATTGGGTACTGAGCGACTCCACCTTCTTTGTAAGATTGGCGATTTGAGAGGTCAAGGTGGAAAGAGTGTCGAGCTCATTTATACCCACCGATTTCTTTGGTAATTGCCTTTTCGAGAACCATTGATAGTTGTTAGCCGCCATCTTATCTAGCAGCTCATAAGCCTCCTCCTCTGTTTTGCACATCAAGGCTCCTCTTGAAGCAGCGTCCACTATGGTCCTATTTTGGCTTGTAAGTCCATTGTAGAAGGTCTGGACTTGCAGCCATAGAGGTAGGCCATGGTGAGGGCACTTTCTAAGAGGCTCCTTATATTGTTCCCATGCCTCGTAAAGGGATTCAGAGTCGTACTGGGCAAAGGAGGATATATCGCTACGGAGTCTGGCCATTTTAGAGGGAGGGAAAAATTTGGCTAGAAATTGGTGGGCTAACTCGTCCCATGTAGAAATTGATCCTGAAGGCAGGGAGGTCAACCAGTGTCTTGCCCTATCCCTAAGTGAAAAGGGGAAAAGTCTGAGTCTAAGCGCATCATCAGATAATCCATTATGTTTGAACGTGTTGCACAAGTCCAGGAATTGCCCAAGGTGAGTATGTGGGTCATCGTGTGGAAGCCCATTAAACTGTAAACAAGTTTAGATCATCTGAAGGATGGAAGGCTTAATTTCAAAATTATTAGCAGGGACAGCTGGTGGCCTAATGCCGATATAATATCCTTCAATCGTTGGCATCGCATAATCTCCAACGGTCCTACTTTCCCTATTTTCTGCCATCGTGTTTTGCTGTGGAGCTATAAATTTCCTAGAGTCCTTTCAAATTTTCCTAAGAGTTCGTTCAATTTCAGGATCTAGAGGAAAGCAATCAAAACTCCTGGCTCTATGCATGCAAACATCAGAAAGTCCTTAGATTTTTTTTTTAATTAATTATAAGAAAGTTAACTAAACTAAACTAAGGATCTAAATATTTAAAACCTAAATATTTACAAGCTAGAATTACACCTAAGCATAATTTTACCGATATTAATTAAGGACTAATTAAAACTTCCCCGGAACGGTGCCAAAAACTTGACATGCCCTAAGGGTACTGTCCGCAAGTGCACGGGTCGTTCAAGTAATAATGGGATTTGAGTCTCGAAATTATCGTCCCACAAAGAAGTTGACTAGTTTAATTAATTACCGGTTAATCTTACCCTAAGTATATTCCAGCAAATTATAAAATTAAAGTGGGTGATCTACTAAGGCTAATTAAAAGTACATAAAATAATAAAACTATAAGATAAAATAAATAAAACCGAGCAAAATTACTTACAATGCTCCACGCAATTAAAATCAAAAGCCTACAAAAGAAATTAAAACTGATTAACACAAATAAAATGCAAATATGAAAATAACAAAGCAAGATTAATTAAACTAAAATTAACAATCCTAAAATGCAATAATACTATTTAATCAAAATGCAATTTAAACTAACTTAAGATTTAATGAAATAAATTTACCCCTAATTTAATTTTAAATGGACACTTAATTAACTATCACCCTAATTAAAACTAAGTTCTAAACCACTACACAAGAATACTAATCATGTAATTTTAATCAAAGACTCTAAACTAAGCTAACAAATTAAATAGGAATTAAACTAAACTACTAATGCATGAAAATGAGTTAATTAACTAGTAAGCACTAGCCAAACAACCCTGAACAATTTAAACCAGCCAATTATCCCTCCCTTTACTGTTCACGTCTTCACCAAATTTGCATTTCCAGCATTCTCGGCTTACTCTCGGTTTTGTCCTGCTCTTCAAGTGTCTAGGATTTATCCGTGGCTTCTGCTCCAGATGTTGCTACTCCCAGCTGTACACTGTACAATGCACCTCTCAGCTACCTGCTCCAAGTGCTACTGGTGATGTCTACTCCTGCTCTTGGCACCGTTCCTCAACCTGTCTTGTGTTTTTCGCTTCTGCAAAACACCCGCATCCCTTAAGCCGGCACCCAGCAATTTACAGCAACCTGCAGTACCCTTCCTCTGTTCGGGACAACCTGTATAGAACTACCGTCTGCTTTATTCTCAGCAAAGTAAAACACACAGCAGATGCACAACAATCGTTTCCTGCAACCGAGAACAACAAAGGGACAGAACAGAATTGAAATGAGAAATATAGATAACCCGACAGAGATAATATTGCAAGAAAATAAATTAACAAATGCCACCCCAGCAAATACCAAGCTTTGGTACAATGAAGCAATGCAAATATGCAGAAAAACAAAAAGAAGTATGATGAACAGTAGCGAAATCTCGGGACAGAGCAGAACAGAGGATTGATTGGCTGCTGGTTTAGTTCTTTGTTACCCTTCAGCTGTCGAACACCCTCTCTCGGTATTACACATGATCATCTCCATGAAAGCAGGACTTAAGATGACAATACCGAAAAACAAAACTAAATGCTAAATAAGTAATGCAGAGAAATGAAAGACATGAAAACAGGAGACTCCATGCTACGGTTTCTTTCAATTTCTTCTCCTACCGTGTTCCACTCTACCAATATTACCAATCGATAAACAGAATTATTCCAACATATTAGCTCGGCAATAATGAGTCAGAATATCATGATCGACATTGATTATTAAAGATTTACAAATGCTTTATAGTACAACCGAGAATGGATCGAATAAAACTTATAGCAAAAACAATGATGGTGACGGGATAAGTAAATTAAAATGATAAAGAAACATCTCTAAGCAACGATACTGATAAACTAAAAATAAGAATTCTTCATCATAAACTGAATTGAATGAAACAGTAACTATCCAGAAAAGAAAAATGGAAGCTAGAAAAAAAATACTATGCGACCGAATCATCCAAAAAACAAGGAAAAAAAGACTTTTTAAGTTAACCTAAAACTAAACTATTCTAACCTATTTTTTTCCACCCCTTACAATTGTCATTATTTTCTATTTATATATACATTTAGGGGTACAATTGTAATTTTTTCGTCCTAGATGAGTTGGCATTGTTTGGCCACTTGTCTTCACACCATTGGCTCCTTGAAAAATAATATTTCCATGTCATATGTCTTTTTGTCCAATTGGATGTGCTAGGCTCGTGTTGTACGCGTGGTCCAATCTTGATTTTAGCTCAATTTCGGTTCATTTTCTACCGAAATATTCAAAATTGATCCGAATTTAATTTATCTGCAAACATGAGAATTTTAATTAAATAAAAGGGGATAATTAACAAAATAAATCAGGGATTTAAATGAGTAATTAGGAAATTAAGCACAAATAATTCTAAAAATATAGAATTATCAAGAGCCTTATTGTTGCCATTTGATTAAGTGGCGTAGGGCGTTGTACGATCCTGATCCAGTCTATAGCCCCTTGCCATAGCCATAGGTACCCTGTCTACGAGAATTATCTATGCGGATTTCCTTGGAGAAACATCTACAAGAACATGACATGAAATGCTATGTGTTATTGCCTAGTCTCCATGAAAAGAATGTTTAACTACGTGTTTCCTACACCATGTGCTATTTTATAAGTCATATGGCTTATATGCTACGTGGTACGTGATATATGCTATGCGAACACTTAATTTGATGTTTTCGAGTACTTTACGTGATATAAACTACATGAAAGCTTTGATTTTACTTACAAAAGGTCCTACGTGTTCTATCTTATGTGAATTTCATGTGACGCGTCCCATGCGCTATATAGGTTACGCGGTTCGTTTTCTACGTGGTTTATACTTTTGCATGTTACGAGCTTTAATTTCAAGTATGTTTTATCTTGCTTATAAGACTATAAATATTTTAACTTGTATGCATGTATATGTTGATTTGAAAAGCTACGTGATTTATATGTTTTATTGCTAAGACTACTTTAAACGCACATCTTACTGGGCTTAAAGAGCTCACCCCTTTCCTATCCATCTTTCAGATTACCTACAATGATCATTTCTGCACCTGCAGTATAGTGGTCGTGGACGAGGCACCCGACCGTTCCAGACTATTTTGTATTAGCAAGGTATTACTTTACTTTATATGCCAGACTTATTGTAAAGCATAAACAATGATGTAAGTTTAGGTATGGGATGTAATTTAGGTGTAAATGGATGTAAACACAGTTGTAAACATGTAATCTATACATTGATGTATATTATATGTTTTATGTGCTTTCCAAATGAGAATGAAGATGGTATTGAGTTGGGAAAAGATTCTAAAATCAATTGGATTGTGAATATGAATTGTGATTAAACTTTATAGGTAGGTTAGGTCCAATGGCAATCGTTATACTGTCAAAATTTTTATAAATAAATTAGGTTACGTATATGACACTGACAAAAATGTAACTTAGATAAAAAAAGAAGAAAGTTAAAAATAGACCACTTTTTACACTTTCGGGATGTTTGGAACAATTGGTACCATTGTGGTAAGGCTTAGATACCTAAGGGTTCCAAGGTTCGAACCCATGGGAACACAAATTAGGGTATTTACCTCGATAAAACTGTGCGTGTCAGTGGACTTAAAGCGAACAGTACGTATGAGTGAGACTGTAGGGGTCACCTTTTGAATCTTGTGGGAACAAAATGCCACACGGTCGTCACAGGCTTCTCCTCTAATACGGCTTACGAGGAATAATGGTAAGTTTGAATGGAGTGACTCATGTGAAAGGAGTTTCTAAGAGTTGAAGCACAGACTGACTGTCACACCTATGTTGACTATACCCGTTAGTTCAAGAGACTTCTCGGTGTATACAGATGCGTCTAGTCAATGTCTGGGATGTGTGTTGATGTAGAACAGGAAGGTAGTTGCTTATGGTTCCCATCAACTAAAAGACCATGAGAAGAACTATTCGAACCACGATTTGGAATTGGCAGCCGTAGTGTTTGCACTGAAAATATGGTGCCATTACCTATATAGAGAGAAGTTTCAGATATTCACTGACCATAAAAGCCTTAAGTATTTATTTTCGCAGAAGGAGTTGAATATGAGGCAGAGAAGGTGGATAGAGCTTTTGAAGGATTATGACTGTGAGATCCTGTACCACTCGGTAAATGCAAACGTAGTAGCAGATGCCTTAAGTAGAAAGAATATTGTGATGGTATCTTACATGATGATTCAGGAATACGAACTGCTGGAACAGTTTGCGAGCTTCAACTTAGATAGCTAGTTGTGGTGTGATAGCTAGCCTGAGAATAGAACTAGATTTGATTGACAAAATTTGACAGGCTCAACATACTGATCGATATTGCATAGATATGGCTAGTCAGACCCAATTGGGAACTGTGACAGCTTTTGAAGTTAGTCCAGATGACCTATAGAGGTTCAAAGGTAGAGTATGTGTTCCCGATGATGCACAGTTGAAGAAACTGATATTGACAGAAGCTCATTCCTCAAGGTATACCTTACATTCGGGAAGTAATAAGATGTACCAAAATTTATGAAAAGTGTCCTGGTCGTCAGGGATGAAAAAAGATGTGGCCAAGTTTGTGGCTCAATGTCTTATGTGTCAACAAATTAAAGTAGAGCATCAGAAACCTATAGGGTTATTATAGCTTTTACCAATACTAACATGGAAATGGGAGCAAGTCACCATGGATTTCATTGTGGGATTGCCAAGGACCCGTAGGAACCATGATGCAATTTGGGTAATAGTAGACAGATTGACAAAGTTTGCCCATCTAAAGCATATCCTTGATGACCTTATGGAGGCAGGATCGATCATCTACACCATCTAAGGCATAGACTTGCTCCATCTTGGGCAACCGACTACTTTCCCTTATTTATGCTTTTCTTGTTGGTGGCGCTTCTATCATGGATTTTTTCTCATTGATCTTGTTGCCAGTGGATCTCCCCTCAGGTTGCTTACCCTGTGCCTTTATCAATGAGCAGTCTTAAATCATATGCCTGGCTTTACCACATTTGAAGCAAGTTCGGGCTTCCCACTAACATGTACCCGTCAGATGAGTGGTGTGGCATTTATCATAATATCTAGGGGTATCTCATCTAGCAAAAGATGACTTAGACCCCTCTAACTTCTGTTCTTGTAAAAATCTCGTAACTTTTAACCTGATTTCTTAGACTCTAATTGTGTTCTTGGCCTGGGCATACTCTGTATCTTACTTCACAAATTGTGTCTATCTACGACGTGAATATAGGTAGTGAGATAATGGAACATTGATTCCTCTAATGGAGGGTTCCGAGCCTTTCAAAAACTTTCGAGCCTTCTAAGCATCATCATTTACCACTTGTGGAACACACTATGTGAGACCCCATGTATGTATGACCTCATTATATGTTAATGGAATTATAAGATAGATGATTTGTGGATCATATAAATTAGAATGATTGAGTATCATGGATGCATGTAGAGGCTAAATAAGGGCTGAAGTGGCCATAAACTAAACGAATAGAACTTAAAGCATCTGGACTGGAGATAAGGACTTAAAACACGAAATAATAATGCATGGATTGTGAATTCTATGTATCCTTTCTAATTCCATCCAATTCACACAAGTTCCATAACATGAAAATCAAAAGGAATGAATCTTTCCAAGCTCAAAGTGGGAATAGATTGCAAAATGACTAGTGAAGCAATCAAATGCAAGTTTTCCCTTGGAAATTTTAGAAAAATTGCAGTAAAAGGCCTGCAGATGAAGGCCAAATTGATCTCTTATTTAAAGCAAATCGATCCCTTGTTCAAGCAGAACAATTCCAAGTGAATCCGCTAAGGCTAGATCGATCTGCTCATCGGGGAGATCGATCTGCATTTGCCTCTGCATAGCAGAGATCATCCCTTGTTAAGTACAGATTGATCTCCATTTGATTCTGTCAAGAGCAGATCGATCTTTCTCCATGAGTAGATCGATCTGTTGTGGCTTTTGCCAAGCAAAGATCGATCTCTCCCCAGTGAGCAGATCGATCTCTCCCATTTACAAACCTACAAATTCCATGGCTAAAATCAAGGAAAGATCGATCTCTTCACCCTAGAAGATCGATCTCATCACACCGCTCTATAAAAATCCCATAGTAAAACCTCTTTCTTCAACAAACCAACACACCCCTTCCATTTTTACCCAAAATACCAAGTTTTCTCTCTCTAGAAAATACCTCATTCCATAAAGATTTGAGGAAAGGCTATTAGAGCAAAGTTGTTCATTGTGAGGAGAAAAGCAGCATAGCTTGGAGCCAATATTCAACTTGTTGGATTGAAAAAGCTAAAGAGTCTTTTTATTTGGAGTAAGAGGAAAGTCAAACTAGGTGAGTTTTCAATACACCAACTCAAGTATGTATGTCTAGATGTTGTTATGAGTAGATTGATGTATGAATTGTTGATAGAAACTACCTAGAATGTAATGAATCAAGCATGGCCTAGAATGGGTTTAGTGTGAGAAAATATGATATTGTTGCTTAGATGATAAATGGATTTTACCAAGGTGTTAGTAATGTGATATGCATGATTTTGAGATGATTGGGTGAAATCACATTATGGGATAGGTAAAGGTGATGAAATGTGCATATATGGTGCTTATAGAAATACATAAAGGAATGAGAATTTATGGATAAAACATTTATGCCAAGTATTTGATAAGTTACTAAGTGAGTTGCTAGCTAAATTGACTAGAAATGGCTTAATGATGACCAAATGAGATAATAAGCCAAAATTGATGAAATACGCTCGATGAGATATACTGACTAGTTAAAGTCAGAACATGAGTTATCAGTATTGACTGATAGGATTGATAAATGTTTGTAGCTCCCGAGGATATATCCGACGTAAGTTGAGCCAATCGCGAGAAGTGAGAAAGGAAGGAAGAGTCGCTTCCAATAGAATTGAAGTAAGGGAATTGTGTTAGCCCTAGAGATATCTGTATGCCTTTTTAGGCACATGGGTGATTTCTTAACGTACTTAAGGGTCTTAGGATGAAATGGATGTTTGAAGGGCAAAGAATTAGGCTTTGAGAAATGTGCATGAAAAGCAAGAACATGATGCATTTGAACCTTTTACTACTTTTAGCATGTGAATTGGTAGGTCAGCTAGTTTTTTAAGTGATTTGTATGAAAAATAGCTTGATTTGGTTTTATAACCTTACTTTACAAAAGAATGAGTCACCTACATGAGTTTGTGGAAATGAAACGTGCTAGAGCGTTGTTCGCATGAGATTTGACATGTTTACACATGCATTAGTGTTGGAGCATAGCTTACACTAGAATTTTACATGCATGAGTGTTGGAGCCTAGCTTGCACTAGTTTTTCACATGAATTTTATGGTATTGTGCTGGAGCCTAGCTCGCACTGATTTTCATTCAAGTTTTGACATTGTGCTGGAGCATTGCTCACACTAGATGTCCACTCTATTTGTTACCGTGCTTGAGACTACTCACACATGCTTTTATGACATGTTGGGAGCCGTGCTGGGAGCTTCGGGTAGGCTGTGTGCCACGTTGATTAAATAGGCTTGGATGTGCTTATTGAGATTTAACGTGATATGATGTGATGATATGGGTCCACAGAGTACGTTGTACCATGCAAATAGCATGGAGTACACTATACCATATATGGATATGATATATATACCATTTTCGAACGATGAATACTCTGTTATGGATCGGCGGGTAGGACATGAACCACCTCCCGTGTGGAAGTAGATAGAGGTGATACCCCGTACATTAGGATCCGTGTAGCTTGGGATCACAGAGGATATGGCCATAGTCCTAGTTATTGCACTTATTAATATTATTTTCCTATCTCACATGTCTATTGATTTTGGATAAATCCATGTTTTGAAATGTGTTGTGGGTCAAGACAGTCCATGGGAGGGGCTGAGTCCTGATGAATAGTGATTTTGTATTAGTTTGTGTTGAGATTTGAAATGCTTTTAAGTGTACTTTGCATGATGATTTACCATACTTTGATTTCGATTTATGCATGATGATTTTTCCATGCTATGTTTTAAGAACTTTGCAGTGATTTGAATACCATGAATTGCTTTACATATCATGAACACGAGCATGAACAGATATGTTTTGAGTATGAAAAATAATTGTGTGGTTTAAGCATGGCATCATGATCACGTAGCTAGTGCAATTATCTACCTACTCGCATGATTGCCTTACTAAGCGCGTGGTTTGCTCACCCCCTTATTTTTCCCCTCTAGAGAGCACTTTCAGCAGATAGAGAGTGACTGAGGATTGGAATTTTGGTGTCCGCTGCATCCCATCACACAGGGTATACATATTTGTATAGTTTTTGTATCTAGACATGTCCAATCACAATAATGTCTTTAAATGTTTTTTTTGGATGTGAAGAATTGTAAACACATGTAAACAGCAACTCTGTTTAAGAAATACAAGTGATTACATTTAAATGAATTGTAAATTGAAATGAGTTGATTAGATGAGATTTACATCGAGACACAGCCCGACTGTTGGTGGTGTGACTGTTTATGATTTGCTAAGGTAAAGGAAAATAACAAATAATAAGAAATGGATCAAATAATAAACGAAAAATGAAAAAAAATTTACAGTGGAATTTCAGTGGATTGAGGGTCGTGACAATTTTTTGGTATCAGAGCTGAGTTGGTCTGATATGTGTAGGTGTAAAAATTTAGAAAAATTACATCCTCATGTTACTGTGCTTGTCTAAATACAATTGTGTATATTGTGTTGGGTTTGACTAAGAAATGATTGTGAATGTAGGAATCTTGGCATAATGCCTAACACCAGTCGCAGTAGAGGGGCAAGAGCACGAGCTAGAGGTCGTAGGGGTAGGCTTGGAGGCCGTGCTGAGCCGATACCACATGAGGCTCATGAGGAGCTAAAGGTGGAGGCTGATGTTGAGCATGCTCCACAGGGTACGGAAGAGAGACCTGAGAGTACTGAGGAGCGTTTCGCAAGGATAGAGCGAAGCTTAGAGGTAATTTTGGAGTTGATTGCCTAGTTATTGCTTGGAGCTAGGGGTAGGAAGGGGCCAGCTACACGAGGTGATGTTGAACAAGCGACTGCTCTTGAGATGCCTACACAGCCAGCCCAAGAACCTCAGACTACAGATACTCCCACACCTCCACCAGTACAAGAAACATCTTCTACTGCTACTCTACCACATGGTAAAAGAGATTGGGGTTATGGATGTGAGCTAGATAGGTTACTGCAGTTTCAAAAATTTAACCCACCATCTTTCGGTGGAGTTAAAGACCCAGTAGCTGCAGAGGATTGGGTGAATAAGATTGAGAAATTATATGGATTTTTTTAGTGCACTACTATCGAGATAGTAGCATTTGCTGCATTCATGCTGAAAGGATCAGTAGAGCATTGGTGGAAGTCTACCAGACCTATTTTAAGAGCCCGACATGCAGAGATCAGCTGGGATGTATTTTTTGAGGCCTTCCAGAGGCAATATGTTTCGGATATTGCACAACAGAGACTGCAAATGGAATTCTTGGATTTGACCTGAGGGAGTAGATCAGTGGATGAGTATGAGACTAAATTTATCTCCTTGGGTAGGTATGATCCTGATACGATGGACAGTGGGTCAGGAAGGTCTAGAAACTTGTGGATGTACTGAGACCATCCATTAGATCCTAATTGGTTCCTTTTGATATACTGACCTATGAGAAGGCAGTGTACAGGGCACAGTTGTGTGAACAAGACATCGAACGGGTTGCTTCAAAGTTTAGAAAGGTTGGTAGAATGAGGGACAGAGATAGAAATAGAGAGAGCGTGGATAGAGGCTTCAGTTATAGAGGAAGCAAGAGATTTTCTAGAAAGAGGTCGAAGATTGAAGAGATTCGGGAGAGGAAAGTTAGGCCTCCCATGTATCTGGCCATAGCTCTAACAAAAGGTATAGTGATTGGAGAGCCACGACCTACGGCAGAACAGTGCAGTAAGTACGGTAGGTACCGTGGTACTCGACCATATTATGGATCTCCTGCAGTATGTTTTCGATGTAGGAAGCCAGGGCATGTGATCTGAAATTTCCCAGAGATGGCTGAGAGTGCCCCTCAGAAGGGCAAGGAGCCAGAGAGAGCTCCAGCTGATACTCCTACTCCGAGAAGGAGAGTGACAGTTGAAGAGAAGGGAAAGCAGGTGGTTGGTAGAGGGGGAGTACATGCTCTGGATCAGGATAGTGCAGATCAGTCGTCAGATGTGGTGAAAGGTACCATTTTGATCATTAATCTTGAAGCTTATGTTTTGATAGATCCTGGTGCCACATATTCATTTGTATCGCCTGCATTTGCATATAAATTATTTAAATATGTGAGGCTTACCCCATTGAGTAGGAAGATGCTGATAAGTACTCCCACGAACAATAGTCAGCTGGTGGAGTATGTGTTTAGGGATTGTAAGTTGAAAGTAGGGGAAAAGGAAATGTCAATCGACTTCACGAAAGACTTTGATGTAATCCTAGGAATGGATTGGTTGGTGACAAATCGTACTGTAGTTGATTGTTATTCTAAGACGGTAACTTTTTTAGGGATTGATAGCATTACCTTAAGTTTCCCCAATCAATGTAATGTAAAATCCCCTTGAAAAGAAATGAAAGCAGTAATTGTTGTAAGTGAAATAGATTGCACATCTATGCTGACTAAATGGTTGATGTTTTGAAAGGCTATATTGCACATGTGGTTAAGATGAATAAAGCATGTCTGGAATTGAGAGACATCCCAGTGGTTAGGGAATTCCCAAACGTCTTTCTGGAGAGTTACCAAGGTTACCACCAGATAGAGAAATGAAGTTTTGTATAGATTTGGCACCTGGTACAGAGCCGATATCCAAGCCACCGTACATAATGGCTTCGATTTAGTTAGAGGAACTAAAGAAGCAGTTACAGGAGTTGTTGGATAAGGGGTTCATCAGATTGAGTGTATCACCTTGGGGAGCACCAGTACTATTTATAAAGAAGAGGGATGAGAGCCTCCGATTGTGTATTAACTACAGGTTGTTGAATAAGGCAACCATCAAGAATAAGTATCCCCTTTCACGTATCGATGACTTATTGGATCAGCTTCGGGGAGCGCAGGTCTTTTCTACCTAGATCTAAGATTTGGGTACCATCAGTTGAGAATTTGGGATGGAGATGTACCCAAGACAGCCTTCCACACCCAGTATGGTCACTTTGAGTTTATGGTTATGCCATTCGGGCAGGCGAATGCTCCCGCAGCTTTTATGTCGTTGATGAACGAGGTGTTTCACCAGTATTTAGATCGATTCATCATCGTATTCATCGATGATATTCTGGTGTATTTGAGATCTAGAGAGGAGCATGAGTAGCACCTAAAGATAGTGCAATAGAGCCTCTGGGAAAAGTAGATATACGCTAAACTCAGTAAGTGTGACTTTTAGCTAGAGCAGATCTCTTTTCTGGGTCATATTATATCAAAGGATGGTGTGTCAATGGACTCATCCAAGATTGAAGCAGTGGTTCAGTGGCAGAGACCCCAGACATTTACGGAGATAAAAAATTTCCTGTGTTTAGCTAGATGTTATAGACGGTTTGTGGAGGGATTCTCGAGATTAGCTGCTCTTACAACACGTCTCACGAGAAAGAATGTTAAATTTATGTGGGACGATAAATGTGAGAAAAGTTTTCAGGAGTTAAAGAGGAGATTAACCACAGCTCCGATTCTTACTATTCCTACCAGCTCAGGAGGTTTTTCTATATATACAGATGCTTTGTACCAAGGATTGGGCTGTGAACTGATGCAGGATGGGAAGGTAGTCGTCTATGGATCTAGACAGTTGAAGGATCATGAGATAAACTACCCGACCCACGATCTAGAATTGGTAGCCATGGTATTTTCCTTGAAAATATGGCGCCATTATTTTTATGGTGAGAAATTTCAAGTATTTACTAACCACAAGAGCCTTAAGTATCTCTTCTCACAGAAAGAGTTGAACATGAGACAGAGGAGGTGGCTCGAGCTTCTGAAGGAATGTGATTGCAAAATCTTATACCACCCAAGTAAGGTGAATGTAGTAGCTGATGCACTGAGTAGGAAGCATCTTGGGATTGTAACATACATGATGATCAGTGAACATGAGCTATTGGAACAGTTTGCAAGCCTCAGTTTGGATGTGACCCCGCCTGATACTAATAATGGCTTTATGGTAGCTAGCCTGCGGTTGGAACCAAATTTGGTAGATCGTATTCGACAGGCTCAACAAATTAATCAGCAGTGCAGTGGTATTATAAGGCAGATACAGAGGGGTACAAAGACTAATTTTGAGTTGAGTTCAGATGGAGTGCTGAGGTGTAGGGGTAGGATATGTGTTCCTAATGATCTGGAGATCAAGAGGTTGATTTTATCAGAGGCTCATTCAACGAAGTATACACTGCGTCTGAGAAGTAACAAGCTGTATCAAAACCTCCAGAGAGTGTATTGGTGGTCAAGGATGAAGAGAGATGAGCAGAGTATGTAGCAAAGTGTCTCGTCTGTCAGCAGGTGAAGGTAGAGCATCAGAAGCCTGTAAGGCTATTACAACCTCTACCTATATCAACTTGGAAATGAGATCATGTCACTATGGACTTCGTGATGAGTTTACATAGGACCCACGGGAATCACGATGCGATTTGGGTGATGGTGGACAGATTGACGAAGTCAACACACTTCCTAGCTATGAGAGCCACCGATACTTTGAGTACACTAGCGGAACTATATGTGCACGAGATAGTGAGGTTTCATGGTGTTCCAGTGAGTGTTGTTTCTGATAGGGATGCCCACTTCACTTCTGGAAACATTTTTTGGAAGAGATGGGGACCCAAATGAGTTTTAGCATAGCATTCCATTGTCAGACAGATGGTCAGTCAGAGAGGACTATACAGACCTTGGAGGATATGTTGAGAGCATGTGCATTGGATTTTGGAGGCTCCTGGGATGACCATTTGCCACTCACAGAGTTCTCCTATAATAACAGTTATCATTTGAGTATTAGGATGACACCGTATGAGGCTTTGTATGACCGAAGATGCCGTTCCCCTATTGGATATGAAGAGGTTGGTGATCGACTGGTATTTGCTTCTGACTTAGTGAGACAAGCCTTTGAAGATGTCCAATTGATTTGTTTGCTCAAAGCAGATAAAAGAGTTTTGCTGACAAGAGATGGAGACCATTAGAGTTTACAGTGGGTGAATCAGTATTTTTACGAGTTTCTCCTTCCAAGGGCATAATGAGGTTCGAAAAGAAAGGAAGGCTAAGCCCTCGTTACATTGGATCCTTTGAGATTCTTGATAGAGTGGGAGATAAAGCCTATAGGCTAGCATTACCACCTGAGCTAACGGACATTCACAATGTCTTCTACATCTCTATGTTACGGAAGTACCACCCAGACCCAACACATGTAATTAGATATGAGCCATTGGAGCTCAACGAGAGCATGTCATATGTTGAGAAGCCGGTTCAGATATTGGATAGGAAAGAGAAAGTGTTAAGATTAAAGATGATTCCCTTAGTGAGAGTTCTTTGGCAACATCACACTCCAGAAGAAGCTACATGGGAGCTGGAGAGTTTGATGCGGGGAAAGTACCCCGAGTTGTTCACGAACTAAGTTGGTTCCAATTTGGAGGACCAAATTTTCTTAGTGAGGGAGATTGTGAGACCCCATGTATGTATGACCTTATTATATGTTAATGGAATTATAAGATAGATGACTTAAAGCATCCGAACTGGAGATAAGGACTTAAAAGATGAAATAATAATGCATGGATTGTGAATTCTATGCATCCTTTCTAATTCCATGCAATACACACAAGTTCCATAACATGAAAATCATAAAGAATGAATCTTTCCAAGCTCAAAGTGTAAATAGGTTGCAAAATAACTAGTGAAGCAATCGAATGCAAGTTTTCCTCTGGAAATTTTGCAAAAATTGCAACAAAAGGCATGCAGATGAAGGCCAGATCGATCTCCAATTCAAAGCAGATCGATCCCTTGTTCAAGCAAAACAATTCCAAGTGAATTCGTCAAGGCCAAATCGATCTCCCTAATAAGCAGATCGATCTGTATTTACCTCTGCCTAGCAGAGATCGATCCCTTCCTAAGTGCAGATCGATCTCCATTTGATTCTGTCAAGAGCAGATCGATCTCTCCCTATGAGCAGATTGTAAACACCACAAAATTTTCTGCACTTAATTAGATAATAAAATAAATTAATCATGGCGATTATAAGACAAAATATAATTAAAAGATGAAATATAAAATTAAAGAAAAATTAGATAATTTGGTAACAAAATGAAAATTATTTGCATGTATAAAGGTATAATTATCTAGGTATTAAAAAAAATTAAATAAATAAACAAAGTAAAAAAAAACAGAAATGAAAAAAAAAAGAAAAAGAAAAAGAAAAAAAAACAATGGGATCGCGCGACAGGGAGTCTGTCGCGCGACCGTAACAGGCAAACCCCACTTCCTTCCTCGCTCACCCGACTGAATACCTCCTCTCTCCCTTTATCTTTCATCGACCGACCCCATCCCTTCACCGCTGACGATCCAACCTCACCGGAACCAACTGAACCCATAGTCCTTTCTCTTTCCTCACTGAAACCCGAGAAACCCCCTGCGTTTCCTCTCGTGTGGTCCTCTCCCCCTCCCCGATTTCCTGTCGTCCATCCTAACGCCGACGACCAAGGCCTCACAAGGGACCCCACCGACCGGCAGTCCCCTTTTCCTTCTCCCTCTCCCCTCGCCTGAAACCAAAAACGAAATAGAGGAGTTTTCCTCTGTTTCGCAAACTACGACAAAATTGGAGAAGACTCGACGCTGGCCTCCCTCTAAACCCTAGCCCCGGCGACCTCCCTTGCCATGTCCTTCCCGTCTGGCCTCCCCTTTCAGACGCAACAGTGTCAAAAAAAATATAGATAAAACACCTAATTTCTACTTCCCCATTTTTGTACCAGTGGATTCCTAGGTAAAAACCCAAGTTTTATCTAGCTTAATGTATGTGTAAATTGTATTATAGAAGCATGATTGTTGTATGAATTAATTTAAATTTGATTGTGAAGAAATTAAGGAACTAGGGATTAATTTGAAAAATTAGGGATTTTGAGAATTAGGCAAGAAATTAAATATTATGAGTTGAATTATCAAGAATAGGAATTGAAGGTTGAAGATGATAAATTAAGTATGTATTTGGTCATTTTGTGGATTTTATAATTGTGTAAAAGTGCTGAAAATAATCTCGAGAATGGCGTAGCGTTTCAGCCAGCAAGAGGTTTATGGGTTTAAAATGTTTGTGGGTCTCCTTATAAGTATGAATTGTACATGTGGATGATATATTTGGGTTATTCTAATGTTGAGTATGAAAGTAGGGTAATTAAATTTTTATGGGTAGCTTAAATGGGTCTTGAATCAACAAAACCACAGAAGAAATGAGCAGTAGACAAAAAAAATATATACTTATGTATATATAATACATGTGTGTTAGTATAAGTTCATATGAACAAAATATAAATATACATGTTTTAGCCTAGGTATGTACAATTGTATACACACACAAAGAAGTAGCATAAAGGAACTATATAAGCACATAACAATTTAATTAGGAATGTAGCTAAAGACTTTGTAGTAGGATTAAATTTTCAAATGTATGATGGAACTGAAAGAAAAGAGGGAATTTGGTAAACTCCATGAGGTTGATTATATATTTTGATGCGATCTTAAAAAGTTAGAATTTAAATTTCAACTATATTTTCCTAGAGGAATAAAGTTATGATTTTGACGCATTGTGGACAATTCGAATAAATAGGAGACTAAGAATAAAATTTCGGTGTAGGAGAATTGTAGAAGGATTTAAGGAAGACACTTGGAGGCGTCACCACTTAAACTTGGAATTTCTGATAAATCGAGGTAAGGGGTATAATTTAATTTATTTCTGATAATGAACACTCATTGCATTGATAAAAAGATTTTTATGAAGCGATGTTATGTTTTGAAATGATTTCTGATTGTTTTCATACTTATGGAACGATTTACGAAACATGATTTCGTTTTATGAAATGTTTACTAAGTACATCTATGTTTATGAAACGAATTCCCTGAAGTATGAAAATGCATGGAAGTTTTATGATAGTTTGAAATCCTATATTTATGCTTTGAAAGGAACTTTTGACATTTTCAAAAGTATTTAAGAAAAGGGAAAAGAATTTTTGAGACTATTGGCTTCATGCATGGTTACTTCTTGTGGTGCTCCGGCTCCACCACTTAAGTGTTGGTACGTAGGGCCCTTGTAGCACTTGACGTTACCTGTGTGGTAGATGTCTTGCTACTTGTGGTTAATAATGATGATGTTTTGGTAGTATCTCGTGCCCGTGCAGCACTCATGAATGTTTCCCGCACGGAGAGTACCTTTGGTGCCCGTGCCCTAGCTAAGTGCTAGAGAAAGTAAGAAAGATAGATACTACCCATGTTTTATGAAAGTGCTGTACGACCTTAATCAAGTCTACAGCCCCCCACCATGGCCATAGGTATGATGACTCTCTATAGAGAATGACACATATCGCATGACTTAGTTATAGCCTAGTCTCCATGATTATGATTATGATCATGATTATGATTATGATTATGATTATGATTTGAAGATGATGCTGAAATGTTTTATGAAATGTTTATGAATAACAATGATTTTATTAAATCATCCATGAATGATGAAAATTTTATGTAACAGTTAAGCATGTTATTTGATTTAAAGAAACTCATGCCTCATATTTTCTTATGATGACTATACACGTGACGAAAGTTTTACATATCTTCTAAATGTTAGCTTTCTAAAAGAAACTTATGATTAGTTTTTCTGAAGCAAAGTTTGTTTCATGAATGATTCTTGCATGCTTTTACATATCAGGACTACTTCAAATGTATTTTCTTACTGGGTTTTTTCCCGAAAGCTCACCCCTCCACCTCTCAGATTGTTTACAGTGAACTACAGTTGATAATTGTTGCGACACAACGTAGGCTGGCAGATATGAGCTTCCCCAAACTACGTTTTGTACATGCGTGAGGTATACATTTTTATCTCTTTACTAGACCATTTGTATGCACAGACATCTATTGAAAGTAATGTGTCGGGATGTAATCTGTATAAGGATAAATGAAATGAAATATTTTTGAGGATTGATTTTTAGGAGTAACTAGACGTGTTTTGGAAAATGTAGAATGATTTGATGATATGACTTGGAAAGCATGGTTGGTAGTTGTGGATATCTAGGATTGTTAAAAAGAATTAGTTTGCAGGTGGGTAGGCTTATATATAAGCCGTTATGCTGCCGAAATTTATATCGGCCATATAAATTCAAATGTGAAACTTAAATATAATTATGGATAAAGAAGTAAGAAAATGAATTGACACTGAACAGGAATACAACCTAAGTGAATAAAGGAATAAGTGGAAAATTCAAGTAACAAAAAAAAATCCTTTAAATTTTCAAGGGTTAAGGTCGTTACACAAATCGATCTGCTGTTGCCTCTGCCAAGCAAAGATCGATCTCTCCCCAGTGAGCATATTAATCTCTCCCATTTCCAAACCTAAAATTTCGATGGCTAAAATCAAGGAAAGATCGATCTCTTCACCCTAGCAGATCGATCTCATCACCCCCTCTATAAAAACCCCACTACAAACCTCTTTCTTCAACAAACCAATGCACCCCTTACATTTTTACCCAAAATACCAAGCTTTCTCTCTCTAGAAAAACACCCCCTTCCATAAATATTTGAAAAAGGCTATTAGAGCAAAGTTGTTCATTGTGAGGAGAAGAGCAACATAGCTTGGAGCCAATATTCAACTTATTGGATTGAAGGAGCTAAAGAGTCTTCCTATTTGGAGTTAGAGGAAAGTCAAACTAGGTGAGTTTTCAATACACCAACTTTAAGTATGTATATCTAGATGTTGTTGTGAGTAGATTGGTGTATGAATTGTTGGTAGAAACTACCTAGAATGTAATGAATCAAGCATGACCTAGAATGGGTTTAGTGTGAGAAAATATGATATTGTTACTTAGATGATAAATGGATTTTACCAAGTTGTTAGTAATGTGATATGCATGATTTTGATGTGATTGGGTGAAGTCACATTATGGGATACGTAAAGGTGATGAAATGTGCACATATGGTGTTTGTAGAATGCATGAAGGAATGGGAAATTATGGATAAAACATTTATGCCAAGTGTTTGATAAGTTACTAAGTGAGTTGCTAGCTAAATTGACTAGGAATGGCTTAATGATGAACAAATGAGATAATAGGCCAAAATTGATGAAATAGGCTCGATGAGATATACTGACTAGTTGAAGTTAGAACATGAGTTATCGGTATTAACTCATAGGATTGATGAATGTTTGCAGCTCTGGAGGATATATCCGGAGCAAGTTGAACCGATCGCAAGAATCGGGAAAGGAAGGAAGAGTTGCTTCCAAGAGAATTGAGGTAAGGGAATTGTGTTAGACCTAGAGATATCTGTACGCCTTTTTGGGCACATGGGTGATTTCTTAACGTACTTAAGGGTCTTAGGATGAAATAGATGTTTGAAGGGCAAAGAATTGGGCTTTGAGAAATGTGCATGAAAAGCAAGAACATGATGCATTTGAACCTTTTACTGCTTTTAGCATGTAAATTGGTAAGTCGGCTAGTATTTTAAGTGATTTGTATGAAAAATAGCTTGCTTTGGTTTTATAGCCATGCTTTACAAAAGAATGAGCCACCTACATGAGTTTGTGGAAATGAAACGTGCTAGAGCACTGCTCGTACGAGATTTGGCATGTTTACACATGCATTAGTGTTGGAGCATAGCTCGCACTAGAATTTTACATGCATGAGTACTGGAGCCTAGCTTGCACTAGTTTTCATATGGAATTTATGGTATTATGCTGGAGCCTAACTCGCACTGATTTTTATTTTGGTTTTGACATTGTGCTGGAGCGTTGCTTGCAATAGATGTCCACTATTTTGTTACCGTGCTTAAGACTACTCGCACATGGTTTTATGACATGTTGGGAGCCGTACTGGGAGCTTCGAGTAGGCTGTGTGCCACGTCGATTAAATAGGCTCGCACGTGCGTATTGAGATGTGGTGTGATATGATGTGATTATATGGGTCCACGGAGTACGTTGTACCGTGCAAATAGCATGGAGTACGCTGTACCGTGTATGGATATGATATGTATACCATCTTCGGACAATGAATACTCTGCTATGGACCGACGGGTTGGACGTAACCCACCTCCCATATGAAAGTAGATAGAGGTGATACCCCGCACACTAGGATCCGTGTAGCCTGAGATCATAGAGGTTATGGCCATAGTCCTAGTTATTGCCCTTATTATTATTTGCCTATCTCACATGTCTATTGATTTCGGATAAATCTATGTTTTGAAATGTGTTGTGGGTCTAGACAGTCCATGGGAGGGGCTGAGTCCTGACAAATGGTGATTTTGTATTGGTTTGTGTTGAGATTTGAAATGCTTTTAAGTGCACTTTGCATGAATATTTACCATACTTTGATTTCGATTTACGCATGATGATTTTTCCATGCTATGTTTTAAGAACTGTGCACTGATTTGTATAGCATGAATTGCTTTACATATCATGAACACGAGCATGAACCGATTGTTTTGAGTATGACAAATAACTGTGTGGTTTAAGCATGGCATCACGATCACGTAGATAGTGCAGTTATCTACCTACTCGTATGATTGCCTTACTGAGCGTGTGGTTTGCTCACCCCCCTTATTTTTCCCCCTCTACAGAGCACTTTTAGCAGATAGAGACCGACTGAGGATTGGATTTTTGGTGTCCGCTGCATCCCATCACACGAGGTATACACATTTGTATAGTTTTTGTATCTAGACATGTCCAAGCATAGTAATGTCTTTAAATGTAACTTTTAGGGATGTGAAGAATTGTAAACACATGTAAACAGCAACTCTGATTAAGAAATACAAGTGATTACGTTTAAATGAATTGTAAATTGAAATGATTTGATTGGATGAGATTTACACCGATACACAGCCCAACTGTTGGTGGTGTGACTGTTCACGATCAAGTAAGGTAAAGGTAAATAACAATATGGATCAAATAATAAACAAAAAATGAAAAAAAAATTGTAGTGGAATTTCAATGGATTGAGGGTCGTGACACACTATGATAGGGCTGTGAACTTAGACTCGTACATATCCATCAACATGTTCTCCTTAGACTAAGGAACTCATTTTCTTTTTTCTACTGTACACACCCGGGGAGGTATTTTCTATTAAAGGCCTCCAAAAATGCCTTCCATATGATCAAATTCTATTTCGCCAATAATATCCTCTCAGTAGACCTTCACCAATGTTCAGCTTTCTCTTCTAGTATAAAACAAGCCAAAGCCACCATTTCATCATCTTTACAGCCCATTGAATCAAATATCTTCTCCGTCTTCATGACCTATACTTCTGCCACATTAAGGTCTCAAGTTCTTTTAAAAGCAAATGGATTCATCTTCTTAAATTCCATCTATGTTTCCTAGAACTTGTTTGTCCATAAGATCAAAATGACCTTCTAAAACCCTGTCCACTTGATCTAATCGAGCATGAGTACTTTACCTTGTAAGCTACGAGATTGGCTTTATGTGGCATGGGCCAAAGCCATAGCTACGAGTACGTCTCATGTGTATACCTTCACATCAAGTCAAAGTTTAGAAGCAGCTCACACAGTTCAAAAAAAATAGTACTATATCAGTAAACTGGGATGTAAGACTAATGCCGACCTATTTAATAGTTAATCTTACAGGATAAACTGTCACGCCCTCCTTTCACACGTGACTTAACAAAAACCACAATAAATTTTTCAGTTTTTACTTAGCTTTCTCTCCTCAATAGTTGGGCTGTGATTAGGCATTAGTCTCATTATCCATACATACCTTACCATTCTTTTTCGTATCATACATGCATGTCATTCTAAATATTTATTGACTGTACGTACACTTTTCTTCTAAGAAATTTCATATACTTTAATATAATTACATCCCCAATATTAAAAACGTGTACATCACTGTGTTTATAAATTGTTCAGATACAAAAGAGTACGCATCGTGTATACCTTTTGCTAGATGGGGAATGGCAGCGGTTAAAAGGAACGCTATACCTCAGCCGACTCAATCTATTGATGGTGATCTGTAGAGAGGGGGGAAAATGAAAGGGGTGGGATATCTGGCTCAGTAAGGAAATCAGGCAAGCAAGTAGACATCCATACTATCTACTGAAAATATTGCTTTGTCTTTCCTTCTCTCAATTCAAAAACATGTTTCAAAATATATATATTAATAGTACAGATTTAAAATCCCATGTACTAAACACATGCTGAGTTATAAATCATAGGCATTCATGCAAAACAATGCATATTTATCATTTCGGAATGCCTTTATATAAAATATGCCATTTACATTCAAAACTGTTGAGTTAATGTATTTTGAAATGACAAAACAAGTTAATTCAATAATGTTAAGATGATATACAAACATGTTTAGAAGTGATTAGTACCAGAACTTAGAGTTCTGCTGATGAGAGATCGATCTGGGGTATGAGAGATCGATCTCCTGGGTTTTTAATTGATGAGAGATCGATCTCATGAAGTAAGAGATCGATCTGTCTAGCCTTATAACGTGGTAAAGAGATTAAGGTAAAATGAGATCGATCTTCAAGGGTTAAAAGATCGATCTGGCTAATGCTAGAGTTGAGAGATCGATCTGGTAAGAAAGAGATCGATCTCCTCAAAGTCAGAGAGCTAAAGAGATCGATCTGTGTTGTTGAGAGATCGATCTTGCTTCAAACAGAGAGTTAAGGAGATCGATCTGCCTATTCGACAGATCGATCTGCCTCATTACTTTTAAACTAACAGATCGATCTGCTAACCTATGAGATCGATCTCCTTGTGTATTTGTGCTTCAATCTTGCAGGATTTATAACTAAGAGATCGATCTGGCCAAGAAGGCAGATCGATCTGGCACTCTACTGGAGGCACCCAACGGCTAGTTTCTGCAAAAACACAACGGGAAGAATTGCATTTAATGCTCTAACTACCCATCCTTCAGTATTTAACCAAGCATTGAAGACAAAGAGAATTAAGAGACACTATTGCTGCATATTCCAAATATTCTCAAGTTTTAATTCTTTCATTCTTTGTGTCCTTATTGCTCATTGATTGAGAATCATTGTAAAAGCTTAAGTGCAAAATAGCTACACTTGTCCTACCACTTTAAAGCATTAAATTGTATTCAGTCTTATCTTAAAAGAGAAGAGGATTGTTCCTCAGTGAGAGTATATTGTAAAGAGGCTGAATACTTTTTCTGTATTGCCAAAGGTAGTGAGGTTATTCCTTAACCTGTAAAAGGAAATTTGTAAGCTCTATTGAAAGAGAGAAAGAAAGCACTTGACAAGAAGGTCAAGGAGAGAGGACGTAGGCAAGAGTTGGCCGAACCTCTATAAGTGACTGTGTTTGTTTCTCTTCCCTTCTCTCTGCATTAAATTATTATATTGCACTGTTTTATTCATTATCATTTGTGTTTAAATTGTAATTAATTTAAAATCTGCCATAGTTGTTAGAAAACCGATTCACCCCCCCTCTCGGTAGAGCCAACAAAAACACAGTAAATATGGCATTTCATAACACAACACAACAATCGGGTTTCGACCCATCCCTCAAGTCTATCCGTATCATAAATACATGTGATATATCATGCGAGACTCGGTGGCTAAATGCAATATCTCCTAGACTATGGCCATATCCTAACATGGTGAAATCCCAGGCAACACAGTACTCGGTGTGCGAGTTATCATTGCTGTAACGGGAGGGGGGTCAGTCCATCACAACCGCCAGTTATCAACAACTCTCCTCCACAACTCCACAACAACACATGGTACAGTGTACTCCATGCCACACACATGGTACAATGTACACCCGTGGACCCTACCTCATGGTCGGGGTGGCTGCCATAGGTCTTAGCCCTCATACCACGGAATAATCAATGCCACGTCTCTAAATCCACGTGCGAACATCTCCAGTGTGACACTCAGTCTACATGAGAAAATCGTCACAGTTTTTCTAACATGTCTATATATCATGTAAAAACTACAGTGCGCATCTTGAGTGTGATTCACAGTCAACGCTCCGCCTTTAAACTTTGTATATGCATGTCAAAACATCAAACACTAGTGCAAGTAAACCTCCAGCACTAGGTCAGTTCTCATTTAAATCAAGTACGAGTAAATCGCTCAAGTACTATGTCATGTATAAATCATGAAGAATCGAGTACGAGCGACGCTCCAGCAGTCTGTCATGCATCTCATGTAAAACTTGAGTACGAGCTAATCGCTCTAGCACTCTATCATGCACAAATCACATAAAACTGAGTACGAGCAATGTTCCAGTATGCTATCATGCATGTCAAATAAATGTAGTGCGATTCTCACTCGAGCACTAATGTATGTGAAAAACATCTGAAATCAAGTGCAAGCTGTGCTCTAGCACGATTGTTTTCACATAGTTCAGTAGATGGCTCTTTAAAAATAGGGATGTTTCAAAACATGAAAATCAGCACTATAAAGTGTGTTTAGTCTACATCAACCTTAAAACATTAGCTCATCTACGTACTCTTTTGCTACACAGCAGTAAAAACACTCAAAAAAATCGTTTCCATGTTTTTTACAATTTGTTCCAAAAGTTGACTTTTTGCCTAACTAGGGGTAAAATTGTAATTTACCCATAGCGGGTCCCTATAAATATTATTGATTTTCTCTGACCCTCAGACAATTTCAGTGAATGTAAAAGCAGACAAAAATACGCACAGATATCTCTAACTACTTGCAAAAGTCCCTTATCTCGGATCACGTAAAGTGACCTCACTTCCTCTGTGCTGCTCAAATCTCGCAGTTCGATCAACTCTCAATACAACTCCGGAGCTGCATTTAACCATTCACTGGGTTAATTATACTTTTCCTACTATATTACACATTTAATAAAGTCTATTTCCCTTAAATGAGCTCGTTTACTCTTATTGGGCCTTAAACACTTTAATTGGGCCTAACTTTGTCTTAAGCCCGATTTTCACTTATTAATTCCCTTCATCAGGGTCTATTGGCTCATTGGGCTCGTCAATACCCATTGGGCTTTGTTCCAAACTCTTTGGATAGCCCGTATATCATTTACGACAGTTAATTCAAAAATCCCAATATAATCCACTAAATGTGGAATTTAATCCGTAATTCGTAAAATAAATCTTTAATATGCGATAATCACATAAATTGTCGTAAATGAGCTTTGCTTACCCGAGATTATGCGATGGTACGTAAATCGAAGTTCGATCGGGCTCACGTTCGAAATTTATCGTCGAACTGCACAATTTGTATATTAAATTTTGGGTCAAATTTTCGATCAAAAACAATTTAAATTAATTTTTTGAAAATCAAATCGGTCACTTTTGACCTCTTACCGAATTACCCGAAGTTCGATGTATCCCCAAAAATCTTCCCCTTTTTCCTCTCTTTCTTGGCTGAACTGGTCTGGTCCGATTTAGCACAGTAGCTTTCTCACTGAACCGCCGATCGGTTCAGTCCCTTTTTGCCGTTCCTGCATCATCCGACAGGTTCTCGACGCCTCGCTTCCGTCGTTCGTCTCATCTTTGGTCGGGTAACCTTCGGCTAGCCTTGGATCCGATCGAATGTCGCTAGTGGCTGCCGGATTCCTCTTCTCCCTCTCGACCTTCTCTCCCTCGATTCGTCGGATTTCCACGTCGGTGGGGTGCGTCGCGGCTGCTGGTGGGTCGTACGATGATCGTCGCCCTTCGTCGGCCCTCGCCTGGGGTTCCTGGTCGCAGATGGTGGCTCGTCGGTGAGAAACCAGAGGGAGTCAGGTTTTCCTCCTTTTTTGCGCGGGTTGCGTTTTCCAGATTTCCTTTCTTCTTTTTTTTTTTATTTCTTTCCTTTTTATTTATAGTTTATTTTATTATTATTTTAATCATTAAAATATTATAAAATATCTCAAAATATCTCAAAAAATCATATTTAATTCATTTAATCCGTAAATGAATTTATCGGTCTTATTTTATCTTTTCGGTATATTTTTTTAATATTTTTAGGATAGTTTTCCGAGGTGAAAATTTCGATAATTTCAAATAAATTCATATCTTGATCAATTGGACTCGAAATTCAATATTTTCCACGTTATTGATCAAGATTTCTCAATTTCATATTTTAAATGAAATTTTCTTATTGAAGTTATACCGGATTTCAATCTTTTGACCGTTTTACCCTTCAACATGTTCAGGACCAAATTGAACCGACTTTCCTTCATAAACCCACTATCTTTTCTTATTTTAATTTCTTATTTGGCTATTATGTAGCTTACATGCATTTTTATTCTTTACTTGTCGATTGCATGATAGTAACTACTCTTCTTATGATTCAACCATGAAAATAAAATGTTCATACACATAGGAATCATAAGGAACAAGCTACATACATAATCGAAAACACGAGTCTGACATAAACACTGTTTTGATACCAACTTAATATGTCATGACCCAAATCTTTAAACACACACATATGTGGAAGACTTTACTTAATTAACATGTATCTCACATTTGTCGCGGGTTAGATAGGTAGAAACCTTAAATCCATTTAATACATCAATTCATACCATAAGATACATGCAATCTACTTAATATGAATCATGGTTTTATACAAAATTACATAATACATCTCATGCTTACTACAACAGAGTCTTAACCACAATCCTTAATTATACAGATCCACAATATTTATCTCTACTGCATGTACACAAATATTTAAATTCAAGTTTCAATTCCACTTAGACACGTCTTACATCCCAACAAGAGTTTACTGAAAAATAGTACAAATGTTTAATAAATTCACCTCTCAAATAGATATAAAAGAATCGTGTGTGTTTGAAGTTCTTTAAAGGTAACCTATAGAGCTACTTAATCTAAAACATTTAAAAAAGGATTAGTGAGATAACGCCTAGTAAGTAGCTAATAAGAGCACACAAGATTTGTTTCATATAAAATATTATGACACAAGTTTTCATAACGAGTTATTTAAAATGGTGAATAATATTTATAAAACAAAACCAAATAAGTACATGCAACGATAGTAGTGCATGCATACATAAAAATCGTAAGAAAACAAATGGTACACAAGCTTTAGTTTATCTCATAACGCAATTACGAAATCTCATCATTTGCATTAAACAAAAACAAAACATCGGTGTACAAATCGTCTCAGTGAAAATCCCGATCCTACCTAAGTGAGTAAGATATGGGCTAGTAATCTCTTGGAACTATCGTAATAGGTCATGAAACTCACATTTGCATGGGTCGCGGTCCTCATATCCTCATAGAGCGTATATATCTACTCAAATCACTAGTCAACCGCTACAGATGTCACGCAGACACTCTAATAACATTTTCCCCATTAGTAACATACAAAACAATAATATACAAACTACAATGGTTCAATTTTGTGTATTTGAATTAAGTTTCCTACCACCCACTGATGCCTCGGTTGGTCCTCTATTTCTAGGGGCGTGAACCATAGATCATCTTATTTACCAGTGATAAGATGTTTACCTATGATTTTTTTTTTATCATGCGAGAGTATTCTAGGTCACAAACTACTTAGATCGATTTAAGATTTCGAACCTAAAGTCTTAGTCAAATTTCATATCAAAATTCATCCAAAATAAACCAATATACAATTTTATAGAAAATGAAAATTCTCAAATTTGACCTAATTTAGGCAGTTAGCTTAAACTTGGGCTAGATGCAGTCAAAATAAAAACTTAACTATCCATTTTTCTTACGCCCTTCAATATCTATCATACATCGAAATTTCATTATATTTGGAGATCATTTGGCCCTTTAAAATATATATTTACTACATATTCGAATATTTTTCAGATTCTCACACTTATGAAAAAAATTCATTTACATCCCGATATGCAGAAAAATGCGTACATCATCATATGACGAAATCATACACATCCCATCATAAGTATTGGTACAAATTTGTCTAAAATTGAAATCATGTAGATAGTAAAACGCTATATCGAATGTACACTGCAAGTAACGCAAAGTGAAAAAGTTCAATGCTAGATACTAAAATCGATAAAATTGAATATTGTAATTAAATTGTGACAGAAAACAATGGGGGAGATAGCTATAAAGCCTAGTAAGTTAACCTCACAAGAGAAGTGTAAGACCCATATTTTTAGATGTAAACTTTATGAAATCATGAATATGGTGATGTATTTACAATGTAAAGCATAAATGATGTAAGTCCATGGATTCGATGTACATACTTGTAACATAAATTTGTAATGTACACACAAGTTTCATTTTATATGAATATGAAGAAATGAACTTGTATAAGTGATGAATGTGAGTGGAATGAGAAATGAGTAGTGTGGTAAATGGAAGGAAGTTGCATGAACCTAAATACTTCCATTTAGTCTTATATTGTATACCTTTGGCTATATAATGAATACACACAAGTTCTAATGTGTATAAGGTATGAATGGATACCATTTTCAAGTCTTAAAGGTGGTTGGATAAGAAAATGACCATGGCAGCAAATTAAGAATGTTTGGGTGATTTTCTGTAGAAAATATGAAGGCCAGATCGATCTCATAGGATGATAGATCGATCTGGAAGAGCCAAAATGCTCTTATTCGAACAATAAGAACAGTGCAGATTGATCTCCAATGGAGACAAATCGATCTGCTAAACATTCTGTAAAATGAGGATTGATTCTTAAGCCAAACAGATTGATTTTCTTAGCTCTCGGGTTGGAGTAGATCGATCTCCCCTGGATCCAGATCGATCTCCTTAAGCTACTGCCTGAGACAGATCGAACTCAAGCTTTTAATAGATCGATCTCATGCATTCAAATTGGCGTGAAAATGAGGGATTTAAGGGGGGCCAGATCGATCTCGTGCTTCGACAGATCGATCTCATGAAGTGATTTCTATAAAAAGGAGCAGTGAAATCTGTATTTTTCTGAGATAGAACCATCCTTTCCATTTTCCACCTAAAACCTAGATTTTATCTCTCTAAAATCAGCCATTTCCAGTAAGAATTGAAGGGGAGCTATCAGATTCAAAGTTATTCATCTTAAAGAAGAGAACAACATAGTTTGGAATCAAAACCTCATTGTTGGTATTGAAGGAGCAATGAACATTTCCCTTTGGAGCAAGAAGAGAAACTAGATTGGTAAGTTTCTAATACTCCAGCCTAAGTACGTTGGTCTATTTATTGATTTTGGAGTTGATTGGTATGTATATTGATGGTTGAAACTAACCAAGATGAAATGAAACTAATGTAACCTAGAAAATGGAATGAGTCTAGTGTGAGAAAGTGTGATTTGGGTGTGTTGATGATTTATGGATTATGTAAAGTTGTTATTGGAGTAATGTGGATGATTTGAGATAGTTAAATGGATTTACATTGTGAGTTTGGAGAAATTATGGAAAATGAGTATGTAAATGTTTGATAAATTCCATAGTGAAGAAATTAATGAAATATGAACACTAAGAGCTTAATATCGATTTAATATCGACTTGGAATGAGTTAATAGGCCTAAAAGGATCCATAGATTCGAGTTATGGATAGAGTAGTCAAACGAGGCCTCATAAGCGTTAATAGAGACTATAGGTCAAATCGACTATAGTAAACGCAAGTGTTGGATTATAATAGGCTAAAATGTTGTGAAATACGTTTATGTGCAGTTTCGGAGAGATTGCAGGAGACGAATCAGATCGCACCAGTACGCAGCTTTAAGGAAGTGGAATCACGCATCGCGATTCCAGGTAAGGGAATTCTGTAAGTATATAGAGGTAGCTGTTCGTATTTTGTGGGTCTATAGGGTGTTGTGAAAATGCATGTGTATTTAGAAATGAGTTTGACGATGTATGGAAACAACTATGAGTATTTGTATGAGATTTGGTGGTTTGAAATGGTGTTATAAAGAAATGGGATAGTGAAGCTAATAATTGCATAAATCACGTGTTTTTGAATGTTTCACAAAACACAATGCTTGTTTTGCGTAAATAAAAGGATAGGCTGGCTAGTGTTTTATTAATGTGGTGGAATGGCACAGGTGAAGTACTAATTATGCTTTGAGATTTGTTATGAATGTATATGAGCCACCTGTTTTGTTTATGTGATTCAAATTGCGCTGGAGTCTCGCTCGCGCTGGATTTTGATGTTTGCATTTTATGAAACGTGTTGGAGCTTAGCTCGCACCTTGATTTGAAACTATGATAATGATTTATAAACCGTACTGGAGCTTTTGCTCGTACGTGGATTTCCAATGGTTTTCTTATGCATATAACCAACTGGAGGTATGCTCGTACGTGGTTTTCTTCATGTTTTATGCATAAATGTCGTACTAGAGATTTGCTCATACGAGGTGATTTGTTTATGATGCATGAATTCATGTTAGAGCGTAGCTCGCGCAGGTTTTCACACTGTGGTATGTATGATGCCGTGGTGAGGGTAATACGGATTGGTGTTAAGGGAACCTAACAGGCTTAACAGACCTCTTGAGTGGGGTGAGGGTAAGGGGCTAGGATCTGAGACTAATCCATTCAGGGAACCCAACAGGCCTAATAGACCTCTTGAGTGGGGTGAGGGTGAGGGGTTAGGACCTGAATCAGGGCATCCAACAGGGGCGAGCAAGGCTAGGAGGGGCTAGGACCTGGTATTAAGAGTACTCCTACGTGCACTTGAGACTAGAGGTTTCACTCGGTATGGGGTAGATAAGACCTACTACAGGCACCTCCAACAACGTTATAGGTCAGCGGAGTACGTTATACAGTGTATGTCACATGAAGTACGTTGTATCGCATGGTTGAGATACTGGTGAGAAAGTTTAGAGGAGAACAAACCCACATTTGTTCCAGCATGATACCCCGCACACTAAGATCCGTGTGGCCTGAGATGATTTATGACATAGTTGACCAATGTAGTCAGTCGAGATATAGTGACCTGTCTCCTTATTACATAATACCACATGGTCTTGATACTTGAGTGTGATTTTGACTGTCCAGGGTAGACTCGAGGGAAAGGTCGAGCCTTGTGGGATTTGATTTGTGAAATGGTAATGATGTTTGTGAATGAGAAAATGATTTGTGATGGGATTGTATGTATTTGAGAAAGAGTTATGATTTCAAAAGGATGTTTCTTAAATGAATTGCCCTTTTCAATGAGATTTGACGATTGATGAGCATGAGATGGTTTATACATGATGATTTTACCATGGTTTATATTCCAATTTCTATGATTTAAATACTTGATATATGTATACTCATATGGCATAGTTTTAATTCCTCATGCTCCTATTATAAATGATTTATGCAAACATTATCAACATGTAGATAGAGTAGTTATCTACCATGCTTGCATTATTGTCTTACTGAACCTGTGGTTACTCATCCCTCTATACTTTCCCCCTCTATAAGCGTACATAGTAGTCCAGTGAGGATTGAGGCATGGTAATTTGGACATTCGCTGCTATCCATTGTTAAGAGGTATACACATGAAGATTCCTTTCTTATCTAAACAATTGTAAAAGTACAGTAGTCATTTGAATTGTAATTATGGGGGATGTAGATGTCAGTAAACATGTTCTGTATAAGTGAATGATTTAACTTCAAATGTATGACATCGCTTTTATTAAATGGGAATGAATGTTAAGAGTGGATTATTATTGACTCATAGCCCAACTGTGTGGTGATGAGTTATTCACGAACGGGTAAGGAAAGAAAAATGCGAAACATTTATAGTGATTTTTGGTAATAAGAGGATAAAATGGGTCATGTCAGAGATTGGTATCAGAGCTGAGTTAGCCTGATGTGAGTCAGTAATAAAACGTAGGAAAAGTACATCCCCATATTACTGTTCTTTTGTTTAGATATAACTGTGTATACCGTGATGAATTGAGTCTAATAATGATTATGAATACAGGAAGTTAGGCATCATGCCTGTTACATGCCAAGGTAGAGGGGTGAGAGCACGTGCTAGAGGCCGTAGAGGTAGGCCTGAGAGCCGTGTGGAGCCACAAACTGATCCGGCTCCACGGGACCCTACTGAGAGATTAGGAGATACGGAGGCTCGCTTTGCTAGGATAGAGCGGAGTATAGAGAGCCTAGTGGAGATTGTCACACAAGCACTGGGTGTCAGTGATAGACGAGGTCCTGCAGCACAATCTACTATAGGACGGGCAATTGTAGAGACGAAAAAACCTTAGACTACTGAGATGGTGACGCCCCCAGTACAGGATACAGCTTCTCCCATCACTCCACAGTCGAGCGACAATGATTTGGGTTATGACTGTGAGTTGAGCAGGTTACGAGAATTTCAAGGGTTGAAACCTCCGGTGTTCAGAGGGGTGAAGGACCCAATGATTACGGAGGATTGGGTGTATGAGATGGAGAAACTGTACAGATTCTTTAGATGTACATCGACAGAGAAGGTAGCCTTTACCGTGTTTATACTGAAAGGCGAGGCGAAACATTTGTGGAGATCCACCGAAGCTATTTTGAGGGCCAGACACTCAGAGATCACCTGAGAGGTATTCTTGGAAGCCTTTAGGAGGCAGTACATCCTAGCCACCGCACAGAGGAAATTGCGGATGAAATTTATGAATTTGGTTAAAGGGAACCGCACTGTGGACAAGTATGAGTCCAAATTTATGTCTTTGGGGAGGTATGACCCAGATACTATGGGTAGTGAGACTCGAAAGATTCAAAAGTTCGTTGATGGATTAAGATTGGCCATCCGAACTAAGCTAGCCCTATTTGATATTCAGACTTATGAGGAGGCTATCTACAAGGCTCAGTTATGCGAGCAAGATTTTGAGTGGAATGCCTCCGAGCTGGGGAAGATTAATGTTAGAAGAGATACAAACCGGTAGAGATCCGGGATGGATAGAGTGACCAAAAGGGAGGACAGAGGTTTTTCGAGAAGAGACCCAAGATCAAGGAGGTGCAAGAGAGAACTGCTAGACCTCCCGTGTACCCGGCTTTGACTGCACCGAGGGGTATGGTTATTAGAGGACCATGACCTACTACTGATTAGTATAGGAGATGTGGGAGATACCATGCGACTAGACTATGTCAGATGCCTCCTGTGTCATGTTTTAGATGTGGGAAGCCCAGACATATCTCAAGATATTGTACTGAGATGGTTGAAACTGCCCCACAAAAGGGCAAGGAGCCAGAGAGAGCTCTAGTTGAGACAGCTGCCCCGAGGAGGAGGGCCACAGCTGAGGAAAAGGGGAAGCAGGTAGTGGGTGTGAGCAGAGGAAGAGTGCACACGCTGGACTAGGACACTGCGGACATATCGATAGATGTGATTAAAGGTACCATTCGAATCTTTGATTTAGAAACATTGGTATTATTTGACCCTGGTGCCACGCATTCCTTTATATCACCTTTCTTTGCACATAAATTGATGAAGTATGTGAAACCTTCATTATTGGATAAAATGTTGATGATTTCCACACCCATGAATGATAGTCAATTGACTGAGCATATATGTAGGGAGTGTAAGTTGCAGATAGAGGGAAAGGAAATGACGGCCAATTTAATTCTATTGAATATGAATGATTTTGATGTAATATTGGGAATGGATTGGTTGGCTACCAATCATGTTGTTATGGATTGTCATGCCAAGTCATTGATGTTTTCAAGATTAGACAATCTTATTGTAAACGTTGATGAAAAGAAATGAATATAACCATGATAAATGAAAAGAGTATGATTTGTTTAATCTGTGTGAGAGATGAATTTATTTATTTATGATGAATATTGATATGATGGTTTATGTTACTAACGGTAGAAAGAATGATATGAAAGATTATTGCCTACGTGGTCGATATAAATGAGGCACACCCGAAATTGAGAGATATACCCGTAATTACGGATTACCTTGATGTTTTTTCGGAGGATTTACCAGGGCTACCAATTGAAAGGGAAATAGAATTTTGTATAGAGTTAGTGCCTGGTACAGAGCCGATATCAAAACCACCATATAGAATGGCTCCGATAGAGTTGGAAGAGCTAAAGAAGCAGTTGCAAGAGTTGCTGGAGAAGGAGTTCATTAGACCAAGTGTCTCACCTTGGGGAGCATCGGTTCTATTTGTAAGGAAGAAGGATGGAAGCCTCTGACTGTGTATAGATTACCGATTGTTGAATAAGGCCACCATTAAGAACAAGTACCCCCTTCCATGCGTAGATGATTTGTTGGATCAGCTCCGAGTAGCTCAAGTGTTTTCAAAGATAGATCTGTGGTCAGGGTACCATCAATTGAGGATCAGGAGTGGAGATGTACCCAAGATAGCATTCGTACCCGTTATGGCCACTATGAGTTTTGGGTGATGCCATTCGGATTGACAAATGCTCCTGTAACATTTATGGCATTGATGAATGATGTCTTTAAGCCATACCTGGACAAGTTTGTGATAGTGTTCATTGATGGCATATTAGTCTATTCCAGGTCCAGGGAAGATCATGAGGAGTACTTGAGGTTAGTTCTGCAGACCCTTCGAGAGAAAGAGTTATATGCCAAACTCAGTAAGTGTAAATTTTGGCTAGACCAGATCTTATTTTTGGGCCATGTTGTGTCGAAGGATAGGGTATCAGTGGATCCATCCAAGATATAGGCAGTTGTGCAGTGGGAACAGTCCAAGATGGTTACTGAGATCAAAAGTTTTCTGGGATTGGCAGGGTATTATTAAAAATTTGTAGAGGGTTTCTCCAGGCTAACTGCTCTATTGACACGCCTCACGCGGAAAGACGTTAAGTTTGTATGGGATGAGGCATGTGAGAGGAGTTTTGGGGAGCTTAAGCATCGATTGACCACTACTTCGATTCTCACCATTCCTACCAACTCAGGAGGATTTTCGATGTATGCGGATGCATCAGACCAAGGATTAGGCTGTGTGCTTATGCAGGATGGAAAGGCAGTTGCCTATGAATCTAGACAGTTAAAGGATCATAAGAGGAACTACCCGACACATGATTTGGAGTTGGCGGCCATGGTGTTTGCTTTGAAAATATGGCGCCACTATCTCTATGGTGAGAAATTTTAGGTGTTCACAGATCATAAGAGCCTTAAGTACCTGTTCTCGCAGAAAGAGCTGAATATGAGACAAAGAAGATGGCTCGAACTCCTGAAGGAATATGATTGTGAAATCATGTACCACCCGGGTAAGGCAAATGTAGTTGCCGATGCTTTGACCAGAAAGAACATTAGGTTGGTGTCTTATATGATGGTACGAGAGCATGAATTGTTAGAACACTTTACGAACCTCAGTTTGGATGTAACCCCACCTGGATCAGAGAGATTGGATATCATGGCTAGTATGAGATTAGAGCCAGAGTTGATTGGCCGTATTCGGCAAGCCCAGCAGAGCAATCGACGGTGCATCAATTGGCTAAGGTAGATACAGACAGGTGTCGGTATTGATTTTGAGCTGAGTGCTGATAGGTTATTGAGGTTCAAGTGCAGAGTATGTGTTCCCTAGGATCTTGAGATCAGGAGGCTAATTTTATCAGAGGCTCACTCATCGAAGTGCACGATACATTCGGGGTGTACCAAGATGTATCAAAACTTTCAGAAGGTTTATTGGTGGTCTGGAATGAAAAAAGACATTGTTGAATATGTCACTAAATGTCTCGTTTGTTAGCAGGTGAAGGTAGAGCATCAAAAGCTTACAGGATTATTGCAACCTCTACCGCTACTAACATGGAAGTGGGAGCATGTCCCCATGGATTTGGTGATGGGATTGTCGAGGACCCGCAAAAGTCATGATGCCATATGGGTTATTGTGGACCGGTTGACTAAGTCCGTCCATTTCCTATCTATGAGAGCTACTGATACTTTGAGTCAGTTGGTGACTTGTATGTTCGAGAGATAGTGCAGCTACATGATGTACCAGCGAGCATTGTTTCTGATAGGGATGCCCACTTCACTTCCCATTTCTGGGAACATTTTTAGGAAGCAATGGGGACCCACTTGAGATTTAGCACCGCTTTTCATCCTCAGACAGATGGGCAATCAGAGAGGACTATACAGACCCTAGAGGATATGTTGAGAGTGTGTACTGGATTTTGGAGGCTCTTAGGATGATCACTTGTAGTTAGCCGAGTTCACTTATAATAACAGCTATCATGCGAGTATCAGGATGGCACCCTATTAGGTATTGTATGGACACAGATGTCAATCCCCCATTGGATGGGAAGAGGTTGGTGACAGACAGATTTTTGCTCTGGACTTAGTGCAGTAGGCATATGAGGACGTCCAGTTGATATGTGAGAGATTACGGACAGCTTAAAGCTGACAACAGAGTTATGCTGACAAGAAACGGAGATCACTGGAGTTTGATGTGGGTGAGTCGATATTTCTGAGAGTTTCACCTTCGAAGGGTATTATGAGATTTGGTAAGAAGGGCAAGTTGAGCCCTAGATATATTGGACCCTTCGAGATTTTAGAGAGAGTGAGAGATAACGCGTATAGGTTGGTATTGCCATCGAACTTAGCAAATGTCCATAACGTCTTCCACATCTCTATGCTTCGGAAGTATCACCCAGACCTGGCACATGTGATAAGATATGAGCCATTGGAGCTTAATAAGAGTATGACATATGTGGAGAAGTCGACTTGGATATTAGACAGAAAGGAAAAGGTGTTGAGGACAAAGATAATTCCATTGCTGAAAGTTCTTTAGCAACATCACATGGTGGAAAAGGCCACATGGGAATTGGAGAATTTGATACGGGAGAAGTACCCCCAACTTTTTGACGAGTGACTTGGTTCTAATTTGGAGGCCCAAATTCCTTAAAGGAGGGGAGGAATGTAAGACCCATATTTTTGGATGTAAACTTTATGAAATCATGAGTATGGTGATGTATTTACAATGTAAAACATAAATGATGTAAGTCCATGGATTAGATGTACATACTTGTATCATGAATTTGTAATGTACACACAAGTTTCATTTTATATGAATATGAAGAAATGAGCTTTTATAAGTGATGAATGTGAGTGGAATGAGAAATGAGTAATGTGGTAAATGGAAGGAAGTTGCATGAACCTGAATACTTCCATTTGGTCTTATATTGTATACCTTTGTCTATATAATGAATACACACAAGTTCTAATGTGTATAAGGTATGAATGGATACCATTTTCAAGTCTTAAAGGTGGTTGGATGAGAAAATGACCATGGCAGCAAATTAAGAATGTTTGGGTGTGATTTGCTGCAGAAAAACTGTAGAAAATCTAGAAAATATGAAGGCCAGATCGATCTTATAGGATGAGAGATCGATCTAGAAGAGCCAAAATGCTCTTATTCGAACAATAAGAACAGTGCAGATCGATCTCCAATGGAGACAGATCAATCTGCTAAACATTCTGTAAAATGAGGATCGATTCTTAAGGTAAACAGATCGATTTCCTTAGCTCTCGAGTTGGAGCAGATTGATCTCCCCTGGATGCATATTGATCTACTTAAGCTATTGCCTAAGACAGATTGATCTCAAGCTTTCAATAGATTGACTCATGCATTCAAATTGGCGTGAAAATGAGGGATTTAAGGGAGGCAGATCAATCTCGTGCTTCGACAGATCGATCTCATCAAGTGTTTTCTATAAAAAGGAGCATTGAAATCTACATTTTTTCGAGATAGAACCATCCTTTCCATTTTTCACCCAAAACCTAGATTTTGCCTCTCTAAAATCAGCCATTTCCAGAATTAAAGGTGAGCTATCAGATACAAAGTTGTTCATCTTAAAGAAGAGAACAACATAGTTTGGAATCAAAACCTCATTGTTTGTATTGAAGGAGCAAGGAACATTTCCCTTTGGAGCAAGAAGAGAAACTAGATTGGTAAGTTTCTAATTCTCCAGCCCAAGTACATTGGTCTATTTATTGATTTTGGAGTTGATTGGTATGTATATTGATGGTTGAAACTACCCAGGATGAAATGGAACTAATGAAACCCAGAAAATGGAATGAGTGTAGTGTGATAAAGTGTGATTTGGGTGTGTTGATGATATATGGATTATGTAAAGTTGTTATTGGAGTAATGTGGATGATTTGAGATAGTTAAATAGATTTGCATTGTGAGTTTGGGGAAATTATGGAAAATGAGTATGTAAATGCTTGATAAATGCCATAGTGAAGAAATCAATGAAATATGAACACCAAGAGCTTAATATCGATTTAATATCGACTTGGATTGAGTTAATAGACCTAAAAGGATCCATAGACTCGAGTTATGGATAGAGTAGTGAAATGAGGCCTCATAAGCGTTAATAGAGACTATAGGTCGAATCGACTATAGTAAACACAAGTGTTGGATTATAATAGGCTAAAATGTTGTGAAATACGTTTATGTGCAGTTTCGAAGAGATCGCAGGAGACGAATCGGACCGCACGAGTATGCAGCTTTAGGGAAGTGGAATCACATGTCGCGATTCCAGGTAAGGGAATTCTATAAGTATATAGAGGTAGCTGCTCGTATTTTGTGGGTATATAGGGTGTTGTAAAAATACATGCGTATCTAGAAATGAGTTTGACAACGTATGGAAACAACTATGAGTATTTGTATGAGATTTGGTGGTTTGAAATTGTAAGACCCGATATTTTCGAGTGCATTTAAAAAATGCAAAAGGACTTAAATGGTATTCCCGAATACGTGCAAGGGCAAAATGGTCAAAAGACCAAAATTCGGTATTAATCGGGACAAGAAAATTTAATTAAAAATATGAGAATGAGAAATCTTGATCAATGATGAAGAAATAATTAAATTTCGGGTTAAATTGATCAAGATATGAATTTATTGGAATAAACTGGGATTTTTGTATTGAAAAATAATCCCGAAAATAATTGAAAAATATACCGAAAAGGTAAAACTGGACTGAGAAATTAATTTATGAATAAAATACAATTTTTTTAGAATATTTTGGGATATTTTGTATTTTTAATAATATTTTAATGAATAAAATATTATTAAAAATAAATTATAAAATAAACAAAAAAAAAAAAAAAAAAAAAAAAAAAAAAAAATCGCAAATGCGATTTCTGAAACAGAAGAGAAAAGAGAAACGAAACAGAGGCAAAACGCGAAGCCGAACCCGAGGGAGAGACTCACCGGCGAGCAACCACCGGCGGCCAAGGGCCCCAGACGAGGGTCGGCGAAGGTCGACCGACCTCAGGCGAGCTCACAGGCGGCCACGACGCGCGGCGAGGTGGCCGGAAATTGCCGAAAACGGAGGTGGAACCCGCGGGAGAAAAGGCTTCGATTCGCCGGCGATGGGGCCGATTCGACTCCAGCGGAGGCCCGATTTGAGAAGCCCAGTACATGGCGCGTTGAACGGCATCGGAATCGGCCAGAGAACCGGCCGGACGGCGTCGGCACGACCAACTGGTGCCTGGACCGATCGAACCGGACAGAACCGGCCGAACCGGACCAGACCGAACCGGCGGTCCGAACCGGGTTGAACCGGACCGGACCGGTTCAGCCAAAAAGAAAGGGAAAAAAGGAAGAAAAAGGGAAAAAGAAAAAGAGAAAAAATTGGGGAAAATTCCAGTGATGCAATCGAGCTTCGGGTAAGTCGGTAAGCGGTCAAATTGACCGATTTAATTTTCTGAATATTTAATTTAATTAATTCCGACTGGAAATTTACCCGGAAAAATATATTTAATTGTGTAGCTCGACAATTGGCATCCACTGAGAGCTCGAGACAGCCTCGATTTGTGTACGATCATGGAATAACGGGTAAGTGACCCTTAATTTACGACAATTTGTATCGTTATGCGTGATTGATATTTAACGCATAAATTACGGATTTAATTTCCGCATAAATGAATTAAATTCTAGAAATTGGGATAAATTGTCGTAAATAATTCATAAGCTGTCTGAGAATTTAGAACGAGGCTAAATAAATTACTGATGGGCCCAATGAGCCCCATTGGCCTCGATAAAGTGTGGTAAAAGGGCTTAAGGTCGATTAAGGCCCATTAAGGTGCAATCGGGCCCAATATGAGAAACGGGCCCAATGATTTAAAATTAAGCCTAGAAAATTGTGAAATACAATAAATTGTATTGTATTTGACCTGATGAATGTGTATCCGCAGTGCCAGAGATTTGATTTGGATTTGGAGCAAATCGGACTGCGTGACGAGACATCGATGTAAAGGTCAGACTGTACAGAAAATGAGGTAAGGGAATTGTGTGAGTAGCTAGAGGTAGCTACGCATATTTTAATAGTTTTTCTGTACACTGAGTATGTATGTATACATGGATATTGTATAATGACCCTAAAAATGGTTTGAATGATTTTAAGGATCGAAATAGGTGAAATGTCTATTTTACCCCTATTGAGGGAAGTTCACCTAAGGATGGTGAAAGCATGACATGCATGAAATGCATGATTTAAGGACTATTATGGTTTAAGAATTTTATTGGTTTTAATCAAAGAAAATTGATAGATTGGCCAGTAATTGTTTAAATTTCACAAGATAACACTACGTAGGTGTTATTTATATTTAAATGGAAATTTCTTTGGAAAAGAGGCCAACTATCCAGTTTGTATGAAAACAGATAGTGCCGACACGTAGTTCGCACTATATCTGCGTTTGTGATTGTGCATAAATGTGCTTGAGCGCTTGCTCGCACCGACTTGTGACATCATATGCATGAAATGTGCTAGAGCATGGTGCTCGCACTGATTTTTAATATTGTGAAATGAGAGCTGCTGGAGCCTAGCTCGCACTCTGTTTTGACATGTTTTGACATGTTTTGATTTGTTTTGACGTGGTATACATAAAATAGTGCTGGAGCGATTACTCGCACTACTTTTAATGATTTGACATGCATGAGAGATGCTGGAGCTTAGCTCGCATCCTGTTTTGATTTGATATTGCATAAAGCCGTGCTGGAGTGAATCTCGCACGAGATTTGATTTAATTATGCATAAAGCCGTGCTGGAGTGTAACTCGCACGAGATTTGATTTACTTGAGCATTCATTTGTGCTGGAGCATTGCTCGCACAAAGTTTTACATGGTTTTCATAATTCATTTGAATGTCGTACTGGAGTTTTTCTCGTACGAGGTTTTCACTGAATTTATATACATATCCGTACTAGAGCGTTGCTCGTACGTGGAATTTACATGAAATTATAATCAGTTTAAGTCGTACTTGAGCGCTGCTCGTACGCAGATTTCACTGATTTTTATGAAACCGTGCTAGAGCTTCGCTCGCACGAGATTTTCAGATATCATGAATATGCATGGAGCCGTGCTTGAGCTTCGCTCGCACAGGGATTTATATTACATGCATATAGCCGTGTTGGAGCCTCCTGTAGACTGTGTGTCACAGTGAGATGATATGCTCACACGTGCATTCTGAGACAGAGATGATATGGGTGGATAAGACCTATTACAGGCACCCCTGACTGAGCTTGGGTTCACGGAGTACTTTGTACCGTGTATGTCACGCGGAGTACGCTGTACCGTGGGGATTGTTGGAGTGGAGTGGCATTAGCCACGAGGCAGCAAGCCTTGCCCTCGCAATCCTGGTGTTATGCTGTTCTGGCGGGTAGGACGACCCACCTCCCGTTTCAGGTGTGATACCCCGCACACTAGGTACCGTGTTGCCAGGGATCACTAGGATATGGCCATAGTCCTCGATGTTACTGTTAATTACCTGATTGTCTCACATGATATAACTTGTGGTCTGTTAGACCAGGGTAGACCCGAAGGAGGGGTCAGGCCCCCGATTTGATGATTTGATGATTTCAGATGATTTTATGATATGTGACCCTGAAAGAAGGGTGGTTTTATAACTCAAGTTTTATAATGAAATATAACAAATTGTTTTATGAGTTTTGAGATGATTGACCCAGAGGGGTTATTTTATACTGCGTTTTAAATGAATTGATTTAAATGCAGTGGCATGATGTGTTTTCCATGCTTTCATTTGAAAACCTTGAATTGTCTTACATGACATGAAAGACTGCATGATCTTGATTAAATTCATGCTTAATATGATTTAATGATGTCACATAAAATGCTTTGAATGCATGAGTTACATGATTTATATATGCACAAATAGTTTTGGATAAACTATGGCATTGAATATGCATGACTTTGTGCGTGTAATTTTAAATGAAATGAAATGGATTTAAGGGCATGGCATTATGAGCATGTAGATAGTGGAGCTATCTACTTACTTGCATAATTGCCTTACTGAGCGTGTGGTTTGCTCACCCCCCTTATTTTTCCATCTTTTCAGAGCACTTGTATTAATTATTGAGCGGCTGAGGACTTGCATGCTTAATATCCGCTGCTTGCTGCTACCCATCGAGAGACAGGTATACACATTTGTATGGTTTTGTATCTAAATATGTAATGTACAGTACTGTAAATGGATATGATGTCGGGGATGTAGAGTCATGTAAATACCATTGGGTATGTATTTATTTAAAGTCAAAAGGATAGTAGACTCTGATATATGATTATGGGAATGAAATGTTAAATAGTGTGAGGTGACTAACACCGAATCATAGCCCAACTGTGTTGTAGGATGGTCACGACGAGAGAAAGTTAAGAATTAAATAATAAATAAAAAAAAAAACGAAAAATTTACTCTGATTTTTAGGTAATTCGGGTCGTGACAGGTTTAATGGTATCAGAGCCGAGTTGGCCTGATATGAGTCGGTGTTAGTGGTTAAGAAAGTTTACATCCCCATGTACTGTGCATTGCTTAGATACAGTTGTGTATATCGAGATGGATGTGCAGCTAAGAATTTGGTTTTAAATGCAAGAATAGACTCATTGACTGATAGCCGCTATGGTTGAGAGGCGAGTACACGAGCTCGAGGCCGTAGAGGTAGGCCCGTGAGTTGTATTGAGTCGCCACATGAGACTCGAGATGAGATTGACGTGGAGGCTGATGTTGAGCATGCCCCACAGAGTCCGATAGAGAGATCGGATAGAGTCTGACAGAGAGATCAGACAGTATTGAGATACGCTTCACGAGGTTGGAGCGGAGTGTGGAGAATATTTTGCGAGCTAATTGCTCAGGGTCTATATGATATATGAGGGCGAGTTAGAGCATTAATTGAAGTTCGCTCGACCCATTTGAAGATTTCGACATCCAAATTGGACATGAAAAATAATTCGAGATATATTCCGGTGACAGAATATCCCGGACACTGTTTAAAGAAAATTACAGATGACATTCTTTACTCTGACCCAGAGGAACATGTTGATTAACGAGTATGATACTCAGTTTATATTCCTGGGCAGATGTGACTCGAACATGATGAACAGTGAGAGTCAAGATGTCTGAAAGTTCATGGAAGGACTCAGATTGTCAATTAGAGTCCGATTAGCCCGTTAGATATCACTACCTATGCCGAGGCATATGCCGAGGCAGTGCGCAGACTACAGTTGTGTGAATAAGATCATGAGTTGCACGCCTCTGAGATTGAGAAAGGTAGTGAGGGCCGAAATTGAGACAAAAGAGAATAGAGGATGACAAGAATGTCAGAACGGGAAAAAGGTAGTTTGGTAAAGGCTTTGAGCTGATAAATCATGGGGTAAGTTGATTGATAAACCCCAGTGTATCCAATTTCAATACTTTTGAGGGGTATTGTGATTTGAGGACCCCGACCTACTACGTAACAGTATGACAGAGTAGCAGTGTGAACAGTGTAAGATGTGTGGTAGTTATCACGAAAATCAGATGTTGGATGAAGGCGAGTGTATGCCTTGGACCAGGACACTATTGATGTTTCATAGGATGTGGTGGAAGATACCACACTGGTTGTGAATAATGAAATAATTATTTTAATTGATCCTGGTGCCACGCATTTATTCATACCGCCTTCAGTTGCTTATAAGTTAGTGAAAAAAAAAAATGTGAAGCCTATACCCTTAGGCAAGAGGATGATAGTTAGTTGAATTTCACTAACTGAATATGGGTATAAGGATTGTAAGTTTCCACACGTAATGAAAGAGTTGGTTATAAGTGATTTATTAAAGGAGATATATTGGAATAAGAGGCGTATGCAAGGTAAGGATATCCTTGATATGCAAAGTAAATTGGATTAAGCGGTATGTAGTCAAGTCTGAGGGATAATAAAGGTATTTTAAAATACTTCCCTGCCTGAAGATTTGACAGCGTCTGGAAGCGCACGCATAATCTATAGATTGAATTCGACGGTCATAATATATACATTAAAATTTGGGTACCTTTGCTGGTACGATAAAGAAATATAGAACTTGATTAATCATGAAAGTTTAAAAATTAAAATTTTATAAAAAAAAAAAAAAAAGCCGTCAATATAAGAGGAAAGAAATGACGTGAGCTAGTATCTTGAACAAAAGCTATTTCGAAATGACATTGTACGTTTATGCGTACATAGGTCAAGTATATGGAAAATTGAAATATTGAGTGGAACTCAACTACGTTAAGGTATTTAAACCTTACCTGGACCGATTGATTGTCATCTTTAGTGATGATATTATGATGTATTCGAAGTCCAGGGATGAGTATGAGTAGCAACGGGAAACTGTCTTACAGACGAGGTGTTGAGAGTTTCTCAAAATTGGCTACTCAGTTGACACGTCTCATTCGGAAAAAGATTTCATACGAGTGTTATGATAAGTATGTAAATAACTTTGATGAGTTTTGGTATATTGAATTAATGAACTGACCACCGTAAGTATTCTCACCATAACTAACAGCTCAAGAGGTTTCAGTGTGTATGGATACCTCCAAATAAGGATTGAGCTATGTATTGATGTAAAATGGGAAGATAGTCGTTTATAGATCCAAATAGTTCAAGGATCATGAGAGAAACTATCTGACTCATGATTTAGAGTTGGCAGCCATAGTGATTACACTGGAAGTATGGCGCCACCACTTATATGGTAAGAAATTTCGGGTATGCACTGATCGTAAAAGCCCCAAGTATCTGTTTTCACAGAAAGAGTAGAATATGAGATAACCAAGAGGGTTAGAGCTTCTAAGGATTATGATTGTGAATATTGTACCACCCAAGAAAGGCTAATGTAAAGGCTGATGCTTTGAGCAGAAAGAGCCTCGGGATGGTATTACATGTGATGGTCAGGGAGCGTGAGCTGCTAGAGCAGTTGTGAACCTCAGTAGTGATGTGATCCCTTCTGATGATGACAGTGATTTTATGACAGTTAGCCTGAGGATAGAACTGGATTTGTGTGACCGGATTTGCCAGGCTTAGCGTGATAATCGGCATGGTGTCGATAGTGTGGGTTAGATTCAGAAGGGTGTAGTGACAGAGTTCACAGTGTATGATGATGACTTACAGAGGTTCAGAGAAAGTATAAGTGCTCCCCATGACTACAGTTGATGATATAGTGTTATTGTCAGAAGCTCACTCTTCGGGATATACAGTGCATCCGAGAAATAATAAATATATCAGAACCTCTGAAAAGGGTATTGGTGGTCAGATATGAAAAGAGATATTGTAGAGAATTGCGGAAAAGTGTCTCGTATGTCAGCAGAGTAAGGTAGAGTAAAAGAAGTTGCAGGGTCATTGCAGTCTCTACCTATATTGACACGGAAATGGGAACAAGTTACCATGGATTTCGTGATGGGTTACAGAGGACCCGAATGAATCACGAGGCTATCTAGGTGATAGTTGATAGATTGATTTAGTTACCCACCTTCTGGTTATGAAAATCCCTAGATACTCTAAGTGTATAGGCGGATTTATGTGTGTGGAATATTGTGAAACATTGTGTAGCGTTCCAGTGAGCATGGTATCAGATAGGGATTCCCGCTTCACTTCCCACTTGGGGGAATGTTTTCAGGAAGCTATGGGACCCTGATTGTGTGTTAGCACAGCTCCATCCTCATACAGATGGTCAGTCAGAGAGGACTGTACAGGTTCTGGAGGATGTGATGAGAGCGTGTGCCATTGATTTTATGAGCTCCTGGGATGATCAGTTGCTACTAATCAAATTCGCCAGTGATGACAGTTGTTACTTGAGTATCGGGATGAGATTATATGAGGCTTAGTATGGCCGTAGGGAGTTGTTCCCTGACTTTGATAAGAGAAGTGGGTGACAGATAGAAAATTGTTCCCGAATTAGTAAGACAAACCTCTGAGTATGTTCAGTTGATTTGAGAGAGATTAAGAACACCTCAGAGCAGATAAAAAAAGCTATGCTGGCAAGAGACAGGAAATCATTGAAATTCACGAAGGGTGAATCATTACTGTTGATAGTTACTTGTCCTAAGAGCTTAAGGACGTAACGATATTCGGATAAGAGATTGGACAAAGTGGAAGGTAAGACCTGTAGGTTGGTATTACCACTTGAATAAACAGGCATCCACAATGTGTCCTATCTTTTGATGCTTAAGAAATATTATCCGAACCCGATATATGTAATCGGATATGAGCTTCAACGGTTTAGCTCAATGAAAGTATAACGTATGATTGGAGAAATTGATTCGGGCACTAAACGGAAAGAGAAAGTGTTTAGGGTTAAGATGATCTCCCTAGTTAAGTATGATGGTAGTATTACACTCCGGAGAAGGTCACTTGAGGATGACAATATATGATGCGATAGACATACCCGGAATTATTTCTGGACTCATATTACTTGGTTCTAATTTGGAGGACCAAATTTTTTTAAGTGGGGGAGATTGTAAGACCCGATATTTTCGAGTGCATTTAAAAAATGCAAAAGGACTTAAATGGTATTCCCGAATACGTGCAAGGGCAAAATGGTCAAAAGACCAAAATTCGGTATTAATCGGGACAAGAAAATTTAATTAAAAATATGAGAATGAGAAATCTTGATCAATGATGAAGAAATAATTAAATTTCGGGTTAAATTGATCAAGATATGAATTTATTGGAATAAACTGGGATTTTTGTATTGAAAAATAATCCCGAAAATAATTGAAAAATATACCGAAAAGGTAAAACTGGACTGAGAAATTAATTTATGAATAAAATACAATTTTTTTAGAATATTTTGGGATATTTTGTATTTTTAATAATATTTTAATGAATAAAATATTATTAAAAATAAATTATAAAATAAACAAAAAAAAAAAAAAAAAAAAAAAAAAAAAAAAAAAAATCGCAAATGCGATTTCTGAAACAGAAGAGAAAAGAGAAACGAAACAGAGGCAAAACGCGAAGCCGAACCCGAGGGAGAGACTCACCGGCGAGCAACCACCGGCGGCCAAGGGCCCCAGACGAGGGTCGGCGAAGGTCGACCGACCTCAGGCGAGCTCACAGGCGGCCACGACGCGCGGCGAGGTGGCCGGAAATTGCCGAAAACGGAGGTGGAACCCGCGGGAGAAAAGGCTTCGATTCGCCGGCGATGGGGCCGATTCGACTCCAGCGGAGGCCCGATTTGAGAAGCCCAGTACATGGCGCGTTGAACGGCATCGGAATCGGCCAGAGAACCGGCCGGACGGCGTCGGCACGACCAACTGGTGCCTGGACCGATCGAACCGGACAGAACCGGCCGAACCGGACCAGACCGAACCGGCGGTCCGAACCGGGTTGAACCGGACCGGACCGGTTCAGCCAAAAAGAAAGGGAAAAAAGGAAGAAAAAGGGAAAAAGAAAAAGAGAAAAAATTGGGGAAAATTCCAGTGATGCAATCGAGCTTCGGGTAAGTCGGTAAGCGGTCAAATTGACCGATTTAATTTTCTGAATATTTAATTTAATTAATTCCGACTGGAAATTTACCCGGAAAAATATATTTAATTGTGTAGCTCGACAATTGGCATCCACTGAGAGCTCGAGACAGCCTCGATTTGTGTACGATCATGGAATAACGGGTAAGTGACCCTTAATTTACGACAATTTGTATCGTTATGCGTGATTGATATTTAACGCATAAATTACGGATTTAATTTCCGCATAAATGAATTAAATTCTAGAAATTGGGATAAATTGTCGTAAATAATTCATAAGCTGTCTGAGAATTTAGAACGAGGCTAAATAAATTACTGATGGGCCCAATGAGCCCCATTGGCCTCGATAAAGTGTGGTAAAAGGGCTTAAGGTCGATTAAGGCCCATTAAGGTGCAATCGGGCCCAATATGAGAAACGGGCCCAATGATTTAAAATTAAGCCTAGAAAATTGTGAAATACAATAAATTGTATTGTATTTGACCTGATGAATGTGTATCCGCAGTGCCAGAGATTTGATTTGGATTTGGAGCAAATCGGACTGCGTGACGAGACATCGATGTAAAGGTCAGACTGTACAGAAAATGAGGTAAGGGAATTGTGTGAGTAGCTAGAGGTAGCTACGCATATTTTAATAGTTTTTCTGTACACTGAGTATGTATGTATACATGGATATTGTATAATGACCCTAAAAATGGTTTGAATGATTTTAAGGATCGAAATAGGTGAAATGTCTATTTTACCCCTATTGAGGGAAGTTCACCTAAGGATGGTGAAAGCATGACATGCATGAAATGCATGATTTAAGGACTATTATGGTTTAAGAATTTTATTGGTTTTAATCAAAGAAAATTGATAGATTGGCCAGTAATTGTTTAAATTTCACAAGATAACACTACGTAGGTGTTATTTATATTTAAATGGAAATTTCTTTGGAAAAGAGGCCAACTATCCAGTTTGTATGAAAACAGATAGTGCCGACACGTAGTTCGCACTATATCTGCGTTTGTGATTGTGCATAAATGTGCTTGAGCGCTTGCTCGCACCGACTTGTGACATCATATGCATGAAATGTGCTAGAGCATGGTGCTCGCACTGATTTTTAATATTGTGAAATGAGAGCTGCTGGAGCCTAGCTCGCACTCTGTTTTGACATGTTTTGACATGTTTTGATTTGTTTTGACGTGGTATACATAAAATAGTGCTGGAGCGATTACTCGCACTACTTTTAATGATTTGACATGCATGAGAGATGCTGGAGCTTAGCTCGCATCCTGTTTTGATTTGATATTGCATAAAGCCGTGCTGGAGTGAATCTCGCACGAGATTTGATTTAATTATGCATAAAGCCGTGCTGGAGTGTAACTCGCACGAGATTTGATTTACTTGAGCATTCATTTGTGCTGGAGCATTGCTCGCACAAAGTTTTACATGGTTTTCATAATTCATTTGAATGTCGTACTGGAGTTTTTCTCGTACGAGGTTTTCACTGAATTTATATACATATCCGTACTAGAGCGTTGCTCGTACGTGGAATTTACATGAAATTATAATCAGTTTAAGTCGTACTTGAGCGCTGCTCGTACGCAGATTTCACTGATTTTTATGAAACCGTGCTAGAGCTTCGCTCGCACGAGATTTTCAGATATCATGAATATGCATGGAGCCGTGCTTGAGCTTCGCTCGCACAGGGATTTATATTACATGCATATAGCCGTGTTGGAGCCTCCTGTAGACTGTGTGTCACAGTGAGATGATATGCTCACACGTGCATTCTGAGACAGAGATGATATGGGTGGATAAGACCTATTACAGGCACCCCTGACTGAGCTTGGGTTCACGGAGTACTTTGTACCGTGTATGTCACGCGGAGTACGCTGTACCGTGGGGATTGTTGGAGTGGAGTGGCATTAGCCACGAGGCAGCAAGCCTTGCCCTCGCAATCCTGGTGTTATGCTGTTCTGGCGGGTAGGACGACCCACCTCCCGTTTCAGGTGTGATACCCCGCACACTAGGTACCGTGTTGCCAGGGATCACTAGGATATGGCCATAGTCCTCGATGTTACTGTTAATTACCTGATTGTCTCACATGATATAACTTGTGGTCTGTTAGACCAGGGTAGACCCGAAGGAGGGGTCAGGCCCCCGATTTGATGATTTGATGATTTCAGATGATTTTATGATATGTGACCCTGAAAGAAGGGTGGTTTTATAACTCAAGTTTTATAATGAAATATAACAAATTGTTTTATGAGTTTTGAGATGATTGACCCAGAGGGGTTATTTTATACTGCGTTTTAAATGAATTGATTTAAATGCAGTGGCATGATGTGTTTTCCATGCTTTCATTTGAAAACCTTGAATTGTCTTACATGACATGAAAGACTGCATGATCTTGATTAAATTCATGCTTAATATGATTTAATGATGTCACATAAAATGCTTTGAATGCATGAGTTACATGATTTATATATGCACAAATAGTTTTGGATAAACTATGGCATTGAATATGCATGACTTTGTGCGTGTAATTTTAAATGAAATGAAATGGATTTAAGGGCATGGCATTATGAGCATGTAGATAGTGGAGCTATCTACTTACTTGCATAATTGCCTTACTGAGCGTGTGGTTTGCTCACCCCCCTTATTTTTCCATCTTTTCAGAGCACTTGTATTAATTATTGAGCGGCTGAGGACTTGCATGCTTAATATCCGCTGCTTGCTGCTACCCATCGAGAGACAGGTATACACATTTGTATGGTTTTGTATCTAAATATGTAATGTACAGTACTGTAAATGGATATGATGTCGGGGATGTAGAGTCATGTAAATACCATTGGGTATGTATTTATTTAAAGTCAAAAGGATAGTAGACTCTGATATATGATTATGGGAATGAAATGTTAAATAGTGTGAGGTGACTAACACCGAATCATAGCCCAACTGTGTTGTAGGATGGTCACGACGAGAGAAAGTTAAGAATTAAATAATAAATAAAAAAAAAAACGAAAAATTTACTCTGATTTTTAGGTAATTCGGGTCGTGACAGAAATGGTGTTATAAAGAAATGGGATAGTAAGGTTAATAATTGCATAAATCACGTATTTTTGAATGTTTCACAAAACACAATGCTTGTTTTGCGTAAATAAAAGGATAGGCTGGCTAGTGTTTTAGTGATGTGGTGGAACGGCACAGGTGAAGTGCTAATTACGTTTTGAGATTTGTTTTGAATGTATATGAGCCACCTGTCTTGTTCGTGTGATTCAAATTGCGCTGGAGCCTCGCTCACGCTGGATTTTGATGTTTTCATTTTATGAAACGTGCTGGAGCTTAGCTCGCACCTTGGTTTGAAACTATGATAATGATTTATAAACTGTACTGGAGCTTTTGCTCGTACATGGATTTCGAGTGGTTTTCTTTTGCATATAACTATACTGGAGGTATGCTCGTACATGGTTTTCTTCATGTTTTATGAATAAATGTCATACTAGAGCGTTGCTCGTACGAGGTTATTTGTTTATGATGCATGAATTCGTGCTAGAGCGTAGCTCGCGTAGGTTTTCACATTGTGATATGTATGATGCCGTGGTGAGGGTAATATGGATTGGTGTTAAGGGAACCTAACAGACCTCTTGAGTGGGGTGAGGGTGAGGGGCTATGACCTGACACTAATCCATTCAGGGAACCCAACAGGCCTAATAGACCTCTTTAGTGGGGTGAGGGTGAGGGGCTAGGACCTGAATGAGGGAACCCAATAGGGGCGAGCAAGGCCAGGAGGGGCTAGGACCTGGTATTAAGAGTACTCCTACGTGCACTTGAGATTAGAGGTTTCACTCGGTATGGGATAGATAAGTCCTACTGCAGGCACCTCTAACCATGTTATGGGTCCACGGAGTACGTTGTACTGTGTATATCACATGGAGTACATTGTACCGCGTGGTTGAGATACTAGTGAGAAAGTCTGGAGGAGAACTAACCCACCTTTGTTCCAGCATGATACCCCGCACACCGGGATCCGTGTGGTCTGGGATGATTTATGACATAGTTGGCCAACGTAGTCAGTCGAGATATAGTGACCTGTCTCCTTGTTTATTACATAATGCCACATGGTCTTGATACTTGAGTGTGATTTTGACTGTCCAGGGTAGACACGAGGGAGGGGTCGAGCCTTGTGGGATTTGATTTGTGAAATGGTAGTTATGTTTGTGAATGAGAAAATGATTTGTGATGGGATTGTATGTATTTGAGAAAGAGTTGTGATTTCAAAAGGATGTTTCTTAAATGAATTGCCCTTTTTTATGAGATTTGATGATTGATGAGCATGAGATGGTTTATACATGATGATTTTACCATGGTTTATATGCCAATTTCTATGATTTAAATACTTGATATATATATACTCATATGGCATAGTTTTAATTCCTCGTGCTCTTGTTATAAATGATTTATGCATAGCATTATCAGCATGTAGATAGAGTAGTTATCTACCATGCTTGCATTACTGCCTTACTGAGCGTGTGGTTGCTCAGCCCTCTCTACTTTCCCCCCTCTACAGAGCGTACATAGCAGCCCTGTGAGGACTGAGGCGTGGTATTTTGGACATCCGCTGCCATCCATCGCTAAGAGGTATACACATGAAGATTCTTTTTGTATCTAAACAATTGTAAAAGCATAGTAGTCATTTGAATTGTAATTATGGGGGATGTAGATGTTAGTAAACATGTTCTGTATAAGTGAATGATTTAACTTTAAATGTATGACATCGCTTTTATTAACTGGGAATGAATGTTGAGAGTGGATTATTATTGACTCACAGCCCAACTGTGTGGTGATGAGTTGTTCACGACTGGGTAAGGATAGAAAAACAAGAAAAATATATAGTGATTTTTGGTAATAAGAGGATAAAATGGGTCGTGACAAGAAGAATTAACCACATACAAGATACTAAACCATAAATGCATGGTAATAAAAAACGTTAGGTTTCATACTCAAAATTCATATTGAAAATTATATCACATTTTTTATTCATTTCTATTAGCTTTTTCTTTATAGGTTTTGGAATAGCTTTCTTTCTAGATGCTATCAAAGTCATCAAGGGGATGATACTTTGAAGTTCCTCTTTCCCTTTAAACCCGACCACACTGAAACTAATTACGGTAAACTTATAAAATCGAATGTTGGTAACATAAAACAATGTAAAAAACAATATTTCAATATACTTTTTATAAACACATGAATTTATTTCATATCAAAACACATATATATATATTGATAGTTCGTACGGAAAACTTATTTCTTATACTCAAATTTAGATAATTTCATATGGTTTGATAAAATAATTCACACGTATATATGCATAATTATTATCATCCCAATAAGACTACCCCACTGTAGCTATTAGTGAGCCTAAATACCCTAGAAACTAGGGTTTTACCTATAGCTATATATCCATAATCTCCAATCCTAGTGATAAATTAAGATCAAAGCCTACCATGACTATTTTTGGATAAGCCATATTGTTCCTAAAGGAGTAAGACTACTCGAGTTGACACCATATGTTTTATTGGTGAATTTAGTGAAACATAACACCTATATATGATAAAAATAGTCAAAAGCATATTTGAAATTGTTATAACAATTGATACAAATAGTATATACTTAGATTCGTAAATAATAAGCATAAGAAAAATAAGCCATATGCTTCATATCATTTCAAAACATGCTAATAGTGAGATTATAAAGTTGTCAGTATGTGGATAAAAATCTATACAAGCTTTTAAACCTCACAAATATAATGCCATGAAATGATGATAAAGTATAGAAATCATAACATGGTTCTGAAAACATTTAAAACGGTCTGAAAACATATATATATATATATATTATATCGCACGATTCTTAGTTCATAAAACTTATAGATTCACAAAATTTTTGCAATAGTACCAGGTAAAAAGTACTTATTACCCAGCTTGCATGGTAGATTTGAAATAGTTTATATCACAGTTCATGTTCCCAAATCAGTCAGTTGACTTGGATACTTATACAAATGGTTCGTACACACCTCTTATACATTGTTCAAAGATAATTTTTAAAATAGAAAACTTTCAGTACGAGATTGATAAATATTTTTAGAATTATTTGTGCTTAATTTCCTAATTAATTATTTAAATCCCCAATTTATTTTGTTAATTATCCCCTTTATTTAATTAAAATTCTCATGTTTGCAGATAAATTAAATCTGGATGAATTTTGAATATTTCGTTAGAAAATAGACCGAAATTGAGCTAAAATTGAGATTGGACCACGCGGACAACACGGGCCTAGCACATCCAATTGGACAAAAAGACAGATGACATGAAAATATTATTTTTCAAGGAGCCAATGGTGTGAAGACAAGTGGCCAAACAATGCCAACTCATCTAGGATATAAAAAATTACAATTGTACCCCTAAGTGTGTATATAAATAGAAAAAGATGGCAATTGAAAAAGGGGAAGCCTAGGTTAGGAGTAGTGTAGAGAAATTTAAGAGTAGTTTTAATTTAGGTTAGAATAGTTTTAGGTTAATTTTAAAGCTTGTTTTAAATTTTCGAATGTTTTCTTTTTCCAACAAATAATTTGTTTTTACTGTTCATGGCAATCAATTTAATTTTTTATTTGCTCTCGGTTTGTTGATCCGTTTTGTTCTTCAATGTTCATTCGAGCTAATCGATTTTATCCATCACTGTCTTTGATTTTGATGTTTTGATGCGGGTTGGGTGCTGGTTATTATTCCCACATCAATGGTAATGTGAGATCATAGTAGAAGGAGGAGGATTTGAAGCAAACCGAGAATGCTAGTTTTTCATGTTTATGTGCTTTACGGGTGTTGATGGTCTTGCTGTTAATTTTAGTTACTAATGTTACTTAGTTCCTTTCGGTTTTAAGTGTGATTACCTTGTTATTTTTTTGTTCATTTTTATCTCCCTTTGTCTGCACTTCATGCACTAAACTTTTTATTGGATTTTAAAATTATCATTCATGGCTCTCTTCTGCTTATGGCTTCTCACTTTTGAGTGCTTAATGTGCTAAGAACTGCTGCTTTGGTTCCATGATCATGTTTAGTTGCCATATTTTGCTTGTATTTACTTATTAGTTTCTATTAAGTTCATATTGTCATTTTTTGTTTAAAGATTTTATCCAACCCGTATGCTTCTTTAACTTCAGTTTTGTTCCTCTGTTCATCTCTGTTTTTTGTATTCGGTTACTGTTCCTCATAGTTTAGTTGGTTTCTTTTCTGCAATGTTTGTTAGTTGATGCTATGTGGTTGTTAGCGACGGAAGAAGAGCAATACTGAATCGAGAACAGCACTTGGAAACTGAGCTGCAACTAGGCACTGCTGGGTGTTTCCTGGAGGACTCGGGATGCTGGTATAGTTGACGTAGATGCCGAGAAGCAGTGCGTTGCAGAAGCAGGCCAGAAACTAGGTGCAGGAGTGGGAGCTAGAAATTTCCAGAAGCAGGACCATGCATGACAGAACGTGGAGCAATACCTAGAAACGAAATACAAAGTATTTGGGTTGGCAGTCCAGTGCACGGTCAGGCTGTAGACTGAAGCAGCAAGGTGCGATGTTGAGCAGGACTCGATCACTGGTACAGCAGTGTAGGATGGAACAGGAGCAAACTAGCACAACACTTGGACAGCAGCACCTGGAGACAACCAAAGTCGAGAGGAATGTGCTGCAACAGAGGAAAAGGACAAGCCGAAAGCAGAATCGAAACAGTAGCTAGGCATGTCGAGGACAGTGTAGCAGAGGCAGCAGCAGCACCTGGAGCAGAAGCCATGGACGAATGCTGGATAGAGCTGGACACCCGAGAACAGTAGGACCGTGCTGGAGAAAGAAGACACACCTGGAACCAAGACATACCTGGACAAACCAGAAAGAAGACACGCCTGGAAACCGAGACCACACCTAGAAACCAGAAAATGAAATGAAGCATGAACAGTGTTTGAAGGGATTTATTGGTTGATTTAAATCTAAGGCTTTGTTTGGCAATCAACTTTTGCATTAATCCATTTTTCTTGCATTTTTAGTATAGTTTAATTAGTTGTTAGCTTAGGATAGTTGTTAGTTGTCAATTTAGATTAGTTCTAGTTTTTTTTTTTAATTTGTTAATTTAATTTTCAGTCTTAGTTTTTAGTTAATAGTTAATTTTATATTTTATGTTTCAGGATTTAATTTTAGTTTAGCATTTTACAAGTTACTTAATCTAGATTAATCTTTATTTTCATTACGTTTTAGTTTAGTTTAAATTGCATTTTGATTAAGTAGTTTAAATTGCATTTTAGGTTAGTTTAATTGTAGTTTAATTAATCTTGCTTTGCTATTTTCATTTTTGCTTTTTATTTTAGTTGCGTTAATTCATTTTAATTGTTTTAATTTTCTTTTGTAGGTATTTTCTTTAATTGCTCAGAGTTCGGTAAGCAAATCTTAGTTCGGTTTTATTTTCTTTATTTTTTAATGTTTATTGTTTTCAGTACATTTAATTAGCCTTAGTAGACCACCAACTTAAATTTCATAATTTGCTAGGATATACTTAGGGTAAGATTAACCGGTAGTTAATTAGGCTAACCAACTTCTCTGAGGGACGATAACTCGGGACTCAAATCCCATTGTACGACCCGTGCACTTGCGGAACATACCCTTAGGGCGTGTTAGAGATTTACTCGTAACTTACACAATTAACTTACTAAAACTAAACGGTTAGACATTTATTAGCCTTGGCCATAATAGCTTCGCCACTTACAACAGTTTACTCCACAACCTATTATATCACACGATTCACACAGTAATCACTTCACATTTCATTCACAATTGTAATATCCCTTAGATGTCACATTTTCACATTGAATTCACTTATCTCACCTTTAGTAGTAAAGTGACAAGAACTACTAGTTCATACTTTTTAATCATTTTAATTGCAATTATCACATTGACACATGCTTAACACTCACATAACACTAAGAGTACACTTGAATTGTAAAATTATGATAATGCCTTTCTTTTGTCCAAACACTTAACATATGCCTTATCATTATTTTTAAACCATAATAACAATAAATTCCTATTTAATTACATGAATTTCACACAATATCTTAAAACCCCTATGATATTTACACATTTTCATAATGAAACCCTAGAGGCCGAACGCACAAATGCATGATACATGCATATTCAATCCATTTTTACTTCACATATCATCACTACATCTTAAGTAGATCAACATATATTGAAACCATGGATTAAAACCAACATTACCTCAATGATCCCAAATGGTCGAATGGTGTACCAAGCCTTAAGGGTCCTTGTTCAATCTGAAAGCATAAAAATACTTCAAATTTGTCCTTGAATAACATATATTAAACTCATGAATTGAAAGAAACTGAAACCTCTTGGATCTTGAAATTGCTGAAAGTTTCTTACCCTTAGAACCTTTGGAATTTGGTTAATCAAACTTGATTTCTAAGTGTCAAGACCCTTCATGACTTAACTAAAACCACTACAAATTTTTCGCATTTTAACTTACCTTTTATTTCATCAATGGTTGGGCTGTGATTCGATGTTAGCTTCCTCGGTACCATATCATTCATTACCATACATACATGTCAATATATTATTTCTGACTGTAAACTTCTTTATAATACATGTAAGATCATATAAAATCTAATACAAATACATTCCCCAAAATATGTATCATATACATTACTATGCTGTTTCTATGTTTAGATACATAACCGTACAAAATATGTATACCTGTCGATCAATAGGAAATAGTAGCGGACAACAGGAATACTATCCATCAAGCACACTCGCTCTACTGCTGATGCTCTGTCGAGAGGGAAATTAAAGGAGGATGAGCATACAACGTGCTCAGTAAGGAAATCAGGCAAGCAAGTAGATATCTACACTATCTACTCAAAATAATGCTATGCCTCAAAATATCATTTCTTTAACTCACTTTCAAAGCATGTCTTTAAAATATATATACATATACTTGTACAGATTAAATCCCATGTACAGAAATCATGCTTTCTTTCTCAAAATAGGCATGTAGTGCAAAATAATGCATCTTTATAATATCACAATGCCTTTAGATAAATCATGCCATGTATATTTAAATCAGAGTAAATATGGCATTTAAATCATTCATAACACAAAATCGGATTCTGACCCATCCCTCAGGTCTATCCTATCATAAATAATTCAATCAGTCAGGTGACATATCATGTGAGACTCTGTGGTGAAATGTAATAATATCTTGGACTATGACCATATCCTATAATGGTGATCCCAGGCTACAAAAAATCCTAGTGTGCGGGGCATCACTGCTGCAACGGGAGGGGGGTCAGTCCATCACAACCGCTAGCTATCAACTCCTCAACTCCATAACACCATATGGTACAGTGTACTTTATGCCACTCGCACGGTACAACATACTTTATGGACCTTACATCACAGTCGGGGTGCCTGCCATAGGTCTTAGCCCTCAAACCATGGAATATACATACCACATCTCTAAATCCACATGCGAACATCTCATAGTGTGACACTCAGTCTACACGAGGAAATCAAGTACGACTTTTCAACATGTCTTATATATCACATAAAATACAGTGCGCGCCTTTGAATGCGACTCACAGTCGACACTCTGCTCAAACACTGTTTCACATCACAAACTCAACTCTAGTGCGAGTAAACCTCCAGCAGCTAGGTTAATGCATAGTTCATGTTTCAAATCAAGTACGAGTAATAGCTTCAGTACCAGGCTATGCACAAAAATCATCAAATCAAGTACGAGCAATAGCTCAAGTACTATGTCATGTATAAATCATGAAGAATCGAGTACGAGCAACGCTCTAGCACTCTATCATGTATCTCATGTAAAATTCGAGTATGAGCTAATCGCTCCAGCACTCTCTCATGCATATATCATATAAAACTGAGTACGAGTAATAACTCCAACACTCTATCATGCATGTCATGGAAATCTAGTACGAATCATACATCAGCACCAATATATGTGGAAAATATATGAAATCAAGTACGAGCTGTGCTCTAGCACGATTTATTCTCACATAATATGATAGATGGCTCTTTAAAAAGGGATGATTTTCAAAACATCAAAATCAGTACTATAAAGTGTGTTTAATTCACATCAACCTTAAAAACATTAGCCCATCTATCTATTCTTCTGCTAAACAGTAGTAAAACACTCAAAATGGTGGTTTCCATGCTTTTTACAACTTTTCACAAAAGTTGACTTTTTTCCTAACTAAGGGCAAAATCGTAATTTACCACTATTAGGTCACAATAATTATTATTCACTTTCTCCGACCCTCAGAGTTTTTAAGTGAATGTAAAAGCAGAAGAAAATATGTGCTAGTATCTCTAACTACTCACAAAAGTCCTTTACAATCACTCGAGAAATTTTACTTTCTCAACGCTGCTCAATCCAGCAGTCCGATTCGCTCCTCCAATAATCTCTGGAGTTGCATATAACCATTTATCAAGTTAATTATATTTTCCTACTGTATTTCAGATTAAATACAGTCTATTTCCCTTAATGCGCTTCAATAAACCTTAATGGGACTAATTATGCCTTAAGCCCATTTCCATGTTAGTATTCATTTTCGTTGGGCCTATTGGCCTTGTGGGGCCCACTAACTCTTATTGGGCTTATCCGAGACCCATTACATCACATTAGGTCAAAAATAATTGGGCTTGGCCCATTGGACCTCTTGGCCACATGCCATGGTCGAGAGCATCCCATGTCGTCGATCACACCATGGCATGCCATCCATGTCCATTTGTTTAGCCAATTTCACTTAGGCATTTTCACTAACACTTGGTTGGTAATGTTCTTAAGCTTCACATAGTTCATTTAGGCATTTTATCAAACACCTTGATTGCCAACGAAATACATGTATCAATTAATCAGTTGTGCCTTAAAATCATATGTGCATTCATCAATATTTCACTACTCACTCTCGGCCTAACCATGATCATAGTGATTTCATATGTTTCAATGCTTAAAACATATACCAGTATACTTAAAATCATTCATACATTAACATATATGAATTTGAAAGCTTGAAAATATACCTAAAATTTGTGTTCACACTTGGATGAAACTTTGGAGCCTCATGGTTTGCATAATATGGCTTCTTGATATCCAATTCCAACATATGTCACACTCCTCTCAATTTGGAACAACTTTTATGAAGGTTGCAAGTTCCAAATATGCATAAATCCTAGTGATTTCTAGTGAGAGAAAGCTTGGATGAATGTATTTCAATGGTTTCTTCTTCTAGCCGAGAATGGTATGGTGAAGATGACAATGGTGCGGCTGATTTTATAAGCCATTTACTTAGACAAAGCCTTAATTTCCAGCCATTATAATTGACTTCCTAAGGTTTAGTTATGAGTCACCTAATGAGTCATCTAATGAGTCATAGTTAGCTTTAACTAATGTTAGATATTTAATCCTAATGGGCCTTACAATTGGGCCTCTCGGTTTGGGCTTTCTTAATGGGCTTTTGGGCTGAAATTTTTACTCTACCTCGGGCTTTTAATTGTCTAAATATTTGGCCTATTAATTGGTCCAAAAATTCAGTCTAAGGGACCTAAGAAATTCTATCTAAGTTTAGTATACCTTAATGAGCTTTAAATCTTTATTTTCGACCCATTACGTTTTTATCCATTAAATTTACTTCGAAATCCTTTCAAATAAGTTTTCCTTACTTCCGAGAATGATTATCTTGTATTCTGACCAAAAATATTTTTCCCCAAAATTTTCTCCATACTTAGGTAAATTTTTAACCATGGTTAGTCAACTATGGTAAAAGTCCACTTTTCTTAACTATAGTTGACTTTTTCCTTAATCATTGATCAAGTTGACTTTTTTTGAAAATTTCGAAAGTGTCATATCTTTTATCTTACACTCTCGTCTTTACGTTTTAACCATTTTCGGTAGGTAAATATGCTCGAAATACCTTAAATACCTTAACTCGCTAAAAAGGTCAATTTTACCCTTTTTAGCTTTTACTCTCGCTCTCTGTGTTCGGAACTAAATCAAACTGGCTTTCCTTCATAAGCTCTCTATATTTTCTCATTTTAAGTTCTTCTCTTCAGTCAAAATGATTCAGATCCACTCGGTTTAGCTTGTGACTCTTATAGCTCGCATTAGGCTTTTATGTAGCTTATGAGTGCTAAATCATTTCACATACACTTTAAATCTAGTAATTACTCTTCTTATGATTCAACTATAATAATAGAGTGTTCATACACATAGGAATAATAAGGAACAAGCTACATAAAATATGAGTCTGACAATCTTCCCCTACTAAGAAAATTTGGTCCTCCAAATTAGAACCAAGTCAATCATCAAATAGATGGGGGTGCTTCTCTCGCATCAAACTCTCCAGCTCCCAAATAGCCTCCTCTGAAGTATGATGCTACCAAAGAACCTTCACTAATTCGATAGTCTTCGATCACAATACTTTCTCCTTCCTATCCAGTATCTGAATCGGTCTCTCAACATATGACATGTCCTCCTGGAGCTCCAATGGCTCTAACTAATCACATGTGCCGGATTCGGGTGATACTTCTGAAGCATCGATATGTGGAAGACGTTATAGACACCTGATAAGTCCGGTGGCAATGCCAACCTATAAGCCTTATCTCCCACTCTATCAAGTATCTCAAAGGGTCTAATATAGCGAGGATTCAGCTTTCCTCTCTTCCCAAATCTTGCTATGCCCTTGGAAGGAGAAACTTTCAGGAACACGGATTCACCAACTGGAAACTCTAGTGGCCTTCGTCTCCTGTCAGCGTAACTCTTCTGTCTACTCTGAGCTGTCCTCAGTCTCTTTAGAATCAAATGGACATCCTCAGATGCTTGTGTAACCATGTCAGGAGCGAAAATCTTATGATCACCCACTTCTTCCTATCCAATAGGGGAACGACATCTACGACCATATAAAGCCTCATACGGTGCCATCCTGATACTCGAATGATAACTGTTGTTGTAGGCAAACTTGGCTAGTGGCAAGTGGTCATCCTAAGAGCCTCTAAAATCTAGCACACATTCTCTCAACATATCCTCCAGAGTCTATATAGTCTTTTCTGACTGACCATCTGTCTGAGGATGGAAAGCGGTGCTCAAACTCAACTGGGTTCCCATGGCTTCCTGAAAATCTTCCAAAAGTGGGAAGTGAAGCGGGAATCCCTATAAGAGACTATGCTCACTGGTACACCATGTAATCTCACTACCTCGCGTACGTACAGCTCTGCCAATGAACTCAGAGTATCAGTAGCTCTCATAACGAGGAAGTGGGCTGACTTCGTCAGTCTGTCAACGATTACCCGTATAGCATCGTGATTCCTATGGGTCCTCGATAAACCCATCACAAAATCCATAGTGATATGCTCCTATTTTCATGTCGGTATAGGTAGAGGCTGTAAACCCTGCAGGCTTCTGATGCTCTACCTTCACCTACTGACATACGAGACACTTCGCTATAAAATTTTGCTGTATCTCTCTTTATACCCAACCACCAGTATACTTTCCGGAAGTTTTGATACATCTTGTTACTCCCCAGATGTAACGTATACCTCGATGAATGAGCTTCTGCCAATATTAATCTCCTGAGTCCTGGATCCTCGGGAACACACAATCTACCTCTAAACCTCAGTAGTCCATCTGAACTCAACTCAAAATCAGTTACTGTGCCCCTCTGCATCTGACCACTCACATTAATACAAAACGGATCAGTTTGGTGAGCCACTCTGATCCTGTCTAACAGATCCTGCTCCAAGCATAGACTAGCTATCACATAGCCTGTATCCATGTCAAAAGGCACGACTCTCAGACTGGGACTAGCAAACTGCTATAGTAAATCATGTTCCCTAACTATCATGTACAATACCATCCCTAGGCTCTTCCTGCTCAAAGCATTAGCTACAACGTTAGCCTTACCTGGATGATAAAGTATCTCATAATCGTAGTCCTTTAGAAGCTCTAGCTATCTTCTTTGTCTCATGTTCAACTCATTCTGTGAGAACAGATACTTGAGGCTCTTGTGGTCGGTAAATATCTGAAACTTCTTACCATACAAGTAGTGGCATCATACCTTCATTGCAAACACTATTGCTGCTAACTCCAAATCATGGGTCAGATAGTTTTTCTTATGATCCTTCAGCTATCTGGATCCATAAGCAACTACCCTCCCATCGTGCATCAATACACAACCCAGTCCTTGATTCAAAGCATCGGTATACACTACAAATCCTCCTGAGCTGGTAGGGATAGTGAGAATCGGAGCGATGGTCAATCGACGCTTTAACTCCTGAAAACTCTTCTCACAATCCTCGTTCCATACGAATGGTACACTCTTTCGAGTAAGACGTGTCAATAGAGCAGCCAACTTCGAAAATCCCTCAACGAATCTCCGATAATATCCAGCTAAACCCAAAAAACTCCTGATCTCGATGACTATCCTTGGCTGTTCCCACTGAACTACAGCCTCTATCTTGGATGGATATACTAATACACCATCTCTCGAGACAACATATCCCAAAAACGAGATCTGTGACAACCAAAAGTCACACTTACTGATCTTAGCATATAACTTCTGCTCTCGTAGAGTTTGTAATGCAATCCTAAGGTGTTCCGTATGCTCCTCCTTAGATCTCGAATACACCAATATGTCATCGATGAAGACGATAACAAACTATTCCAAATATGGCTTGAACACATCGTTCATCAAAGCCATGAAAGCAGCTGGAGCATTCGTCAATCCGAATGGCATGACCAAGAACTCATAATGGCCATATCGGGTACAAAACGCTGTCTTGGGTACATCTTCACTCCGAACTCTCAACTGATGATACCCAGACCTCAGATTAATCTTGGAAAAGACCTGTGTTCCCTAAAGCTGATCTAAGAAGTCGTCAATACGTGGAAGGGGATACCTATTCTTAATGGTGGCCTTATTCAACAATCGATAATCTATACACAATCGAAGGCTCCCATCCTTCTTCCTCATGAATAAAATCGGTGCTCCCCAAGGTAAAACACTCAGTCTAATGAAACCCCTATCCAACAACTCCTGTAATTGCCTCTTGAGCTCCTCCAGCTCAATTAAGGCCATACGATATGGAGGTCTCGAAATAGGCTCCGTACTAGGCAACAAATCTATACAAAACTCCATCTCTCTATTTGGTGGTAACCCTGGCAACTCATTCGAAAAAACATCTGGGTACTCATTGACCATAGTAATATCTAGCAACTTCGGATGTGCCTTATCCATATCTACCACGTACGCAATGAAACCTTGATATGTTGAAGGTTTTCTAAGTCAGTATATCATATTATAATCATAACTACTTCTTTCATTTATTTTTATTAAACTTTACAACATATCTAGTAGGGTTAGGAAACATAACTGTCTTAACATAACAATCTAAAACAACATGGTTTGGAGATAACCAATCCATTCCTAATATTATATCAAAGTCACTCATACTTAGCAATATTAGATTGGCTGTCATCTCCTTGTTCCTTACTCTCAACTTGCAATCATTAAATACATACTCTACAACTTGACTACTATTCATAGGCGTACAAATCAACATCATCATACATAACGGTGTACGCTCTACATATCTTGCTAATTTACATGCAAATGAAGTCGATACGAAAGAATGCGTGGCACCAGGATCAATTAAAACATATGCTTCAATATCATAAATCAGGATGTTACCTCGTATCACATCCGATGAAACATCAGTTGTACCCTGGTCCAAAGCATGTACGCGCCCTTGACCAATCACCTTGCTTCCCCTTTTCTTCTACTGTCGCTCTCCTCCTGAAAGCAGAAGGATCAACTGGAGCTCTCTATGGCTCCCTGCCCTTCAGTGGACCAGTCTCAACTATCACTGGCAAGCTCTAGCAATATGCTTCTGTTTCTCGCATCGAAAATACACTCTAGGAGTCAGCGGACACGATCTACCTCCATGTTGTCTACCACATCTTCTGCACTGATCGGTAGTAGGTCTTTATCCTCCTACGACAATATCATTTACTGGAGCTATAGTTGGATAAGTAGGAGGTCTAGCAAGTCTCTCTCGTGCCTCCTCAACCTGTGGTCTCTTACCGAAGAGTTTCCTCCCTCCTCGATAACTGAAACCTCTATATCTAGCCGGCCTCTTCCTCTGTATATCTCGACTCCGAATAAACTTCCCAAACTCAGAAGCATTTCTCTCATAATCTTGCTCGCATAGTTTCGCCTTACGCACTGTTTCCTCATAGTGGTTATATCTAATAGGACCAACCTAGACCGCAAAATCGGTCTCAATCCATCGATGAACCTGTGCACCTTTCTGGCCTCACTATACATGGTATCTGGGTCATATCTCCCCAGGGATAGGAATCGAGTCTCATACTGGTCCACGGTCAAACTCCCCTGGTTAAGTCCCAAAAACTCAGCCTACAGTTTTCGCTGTGCAGTATCTGGAACAAACTGCCTCCTAAAGGCATCCCAAAATGTCTCCCAACTAATATCTGTATGTCGGGCTCTCAATATGGGTCTGGTGGACTTCCACCAATGCTCTGCAGCTCCCATCAATAGGAACGTAGGAAATGCGACCATCTCCGATGTCGTACACTCGAAGAATCCATAAATCTTCTCTATCTCAGCAACCCACTCCTCAGTAGCTACAGGGTCCTTGACCCCACTAAAAAATGGAGGTCTAAACTTCTGGAACTGTCACAACTGATCCAGATCACATCCGTACCCTAATCCACTACTACCCGAAACTAGTGGGGGTGTAGGAGTATCTACAGTCCTCGGTGCATGAGTTGGCTGTGTAGGTGTATCAGGGGCAACTGTCTCTCCTGTCGCAGCTCCTGCCTCCTATCCTTGCCTACCTGGTATCGTCTGTGCCAATATCTCTACTATCGTCTCTAGACTACGCTCTAATCTCGTAAAACACATCTCAGCACACTCTGATGCCTCAGTAGCACCTGGAGTCCATGGGTAGGTAATGGTTCGGTAGTAACTCATCTCTCAGGCCTATCTCCACGGTCTCGAGCCCTACATCTCATCCCTCTACCACTACGAGTATTTGCCATATAGGCAAAGTTCATGCATTCACAATCATGAATTAGTCCGTCTCCCATCTGGTATACACAATTGTATCTAAACACAACACAGTACTATGGGGATGTACAATTTTCTATTTTCTAACACCGACTCACATCAGACCAATGTCTGCTCTGATACCATTCTATCAAGACCTTTCCTGACTTAACCAAAACTACTACAAATTTTTCACATTTTAACTTACCTTTCCTCTCATCAATGGTTGGGCTGTGATTCGATGTTAGCTTCCTCGCATACCATATCATCCATTATCATACATACATGCCCATATACTGTTATTGACTGTATCTTCTTTTATAATACATGTGAGATCATATAAAATCGAATACAAATACATTCCCCATAATATATATCGTATACATCACTGTGCTGTTTCTATGTTTAGATACATAACTATACAAAATATGTATACCTGTCAATCAATAGGAAATAACAGTAAATAACAGGAATACTATCCCTCAAGCACCCTCGCTCTACTGCTGATGCTCTGTAGAGAGGAAAAAAAATGGGGGAAGAGCATACAATGCGCTCAGTAAGGAAATCAGGCATGCAAGTAGACATCTACTCTATCTACTCAAAATAATGCTATGCCTCGAAAATATCATTTCCTTAACTCACTTTAAAAGCATGTCTTTAAATATATATATATATACTTCTACAGATTAAATCCCATGTACAGAAATCATTCTTGCTTTCTCAAATGTAGGCATGTAGTGCAAAATAATGCGTCTTTATAATATCATAATGCTTTTAGATAAATCATGCCATGTATATTTAAATCACAGTAAATATGGCATTTAAATCATTCATAACACAAAATCGAATTTTGACCCATCCCTCAGGTCTATCCGTATCATAAACAAATCAGTGAGTCAGATGATATATCATGTGAGACTCTGTTGTGAAATGCAATAATAACCTGGACTATGGCCATATCCTATAACGGTGATCCCATGCAACATAGATCTCGGTGTGCAGGGCATCACTCCTGCAACGGGAGGGGGGTCAATCCATCACAACCGCCAGCTATAACCTCCTCAACTCCACAACACCACATGGTACAGTGTACTCGATGCCACTCGCACGGTACAACGTACTCTGTGGACCCTACATCACAGTCAGGGTGCCTGTCATAGGTCTTAGCCCTCAAACCATGGAATATCATACCACGTCTCTAAATCTACATGTGAACCTCTCATAGTGTGATACCCAGTCTACACGAGAAAATCAAGCATGGTTTTTAACATGTATTATATATCAAATAAATTACAGTGCGCGCCTTTGAGCGCGACTCACAGTCGACACTCTCTTCAAACACTGTTTCACATCACAAACTCAAACTCTAGTGCGAGTAAACCTCCAGCACTAGGTCAATGCATAGTTCATGTTTCAAATCAAGTACGAGCAATAGCTCTAGTACCATGCTATGCACAAAACTCATCAAATCAAGTACGAGAAATAACTCAAGTACTATATCATGTATAAATCATGAAGAATCGAGTACGAGCAACGCTCTAGCACTCTGTCATGCATCTCATGAAAAATTCGAGTACGAGCTAATTGCTCGAACACTCTCTTATGCATATATCATATAAAACTAAGTACGAGTAATAACTCCAGCACTCTATCATGCATGTCATGGAAATCTAGTACGAATCACAATCAATCACTAATATATGTGAAAAATATATGAAATCAAGTGCGAGCTGTGCTCTTGCAAGATTTATCCACACATAATTCAATAGATGGCTCTTTAAAAAGGGATGTTTTTCAAAACATCAAAATCAGCACTATAAAGTGTGCTTAATTCGTATCAACCTTAAAATCATTAGCCCATCTATTTATTCTTCTGATAAATAGTAGTAAAACACTCAAAATGGTGGTTTCCATGATTTTTATAACTTTTCACAAAAGTTGACTTTTTTCCTAACTAAGGGTAAAATCGTAATTTACCATTATCGGGTCACAATAATTATTATTCACTTTCTCTGACCCTTAGAGTTTTTAAGTGAAAGTAAAAGCAGACGAAAATACATGCAGGTATCTCTAACTACTTACAAAAGTCCCTTACCTGCAATCACTCGAAAAATTTTACTTTCTCAACGCTGGTCGATCTAGTAGTCCAATTTGCTCTTCCAATAATCTCTGGAGTTGCATATAACCATTTATTAGGTTAATTATACTTTTCCTAGTGTATTTCACATTAAATACAGTCTATTCCACTTAATGGGCTTTAATAAACCTTAATGGACCGAACTATGCCTTAAGCCCATTTCTATTTTACTATTCATTTTCGTTGAGCCTTTTGGGCTTGTGGGGCCCACCAACTCTTATTGGGCTTATCCTAGACCCATTACATCTCATTGGGCCTAAAATAATTGGGCTTGGCCCATTAGACCTCTCGGCCACATGCCATGGCCGAGAGCACCCCATGCCGTCCATGTCCATTTCCTTAGACAATTCATTTAGGCATTTTCACAAACACTTGGCCTAACCATGATCATAGTGATTTCATATGTTTCAATGCTTAAAACATATACCAATGTACTTAAAATCATTCATACATTAACATATATGAATTTGAAAGCTTGAAAATATACCTAGTATTTGTGTTCACACTTGGCCGAAACTTTGGCGCCTCATGGTTTGCACACTATAGTTTCTTGATAGCCAATTCCAACATATGTTACTCTCCTCTCAATTTGGAACAATTTCATGAAGAATGCAAGTTCCAAATATGCCTAAATCCTAGTGATTTCTAGTGAGAGAAAACTTGGATAAATGTATTTCAATGGTTTCCTTGTGTAGCCGAGAATGGTATGCTGAAGATGACAATGTGTGGCTGATTTTATAAATCATTTACTTAGCCATTAAGCCTTACTTTTCAGCCATTAAAATTGACTTCCTAAGGTTTAGTTATGAGTCACCTAATGAGTCATCTAATGAGTCATAGTTAGCTTTAACTATGGTTAGATATTTAATCCTAATAGGCTTTACAATTGGGCCTCTTGGTTTTGGGCTTTCTTAATGGGCTTTCGGGCTAAAAATTTTACTATACCTCGGGCCTTTTATTGTCTAAATATTTGGCCTATGAATCGGTCCAACAATTCAGTCTAAGGGACGTAAGAATTTCGATCTAGTTTAGTATACCTTAATGGGCTTTAAAATCTTCACTTTAGGCCCATTACGTTTTTATCCATTAATTTTAATCCGGAATCCTTCTGAATAATTTTTTCTTACTTTCGGGGATGATTATCTTGTATTCTGACCAAAAATATTTTTCCCCAAAATTTTCTCCATACTTTGGTAAATTTTTAACCATGGTTAGTGAACTATGGTAAAAGTCCACTTTTCTTCACTATAGTTGACTTTTTCCTTAATCATTGATCAAATTGACTTTTTTTCAAAATTTCGAGAGTGTCATATCTTATGTCTTACACTCTCGTCTTTACATTTTTGTAAGACCCAAATTTTTGTGTTATTTCTTTCAGAATATGTCATTTAAATATGTAATTATGATATATCGATCAGTAAGGAAGAAATAATACCATTTCGAGTTTATCTGAATGCAATTGGAAATCGGTAAGTTTTAAAATATCGAAATAAGAGCTAGGGTAAATTTAGAATAAACCGAATAAAATTTGATCAAACGGACTGAAAATATGGACTCAGAACGCAAAAATACAGGGAGTCCAGAAAGGAAAATTAGTCCGAAAATGATAATCCGAAAATTACCCTACAATGGGAATTTATCTCCGAAATAAAGAAAAAAATTATATTTTCAGAGAAATAATAAAAACAGAATGTGATGTACATATATATCTATTTTTTGAAGCAAAAATTAAATAAAATATATGTACACGGGTATGAATATTAATGTATAAAGTACATTATGGTAATATAATATTATTATAATAATATAAAATATTTGTTTATTATTATTATAATAATATTATATTAAAATATATTATTTAATTGGGTATTATATTATATTATATTATATTATATTATATTATAATATAATATATCTATATATATATAAAAGGGAAGAAATCTGAAAAAAAAAAGGGAAAGAAGCAGCAAAAATCGCGAGGAACAGTGACCGAGAGAACTGACCTCTGCCTCTCCTTCCTCCGACGAGCCACGGCCAGCGAGAGTGTGCGAGAGGGGACCGAGGACGGACGACCGACACCCAGGAAGTGACTGGACGCCGACACGTGCCGTGGAACGGTCGAAAAAGGCAGATCAGCGAGGAGGAGGCTGCGAGAGAGAAAGAAGGATTCACCGGCACCAGTGTCAATTTGGGCCGAGCCAAGCCAGGCGAACCTTCCCCGGGCTGAGGCGCACCCAACGGTGGCCGACCCACCCCAAGAACCGGTCAAAAATGCCGATAACGACCAAAGTTAGCCTTTACCGATTCGGATCGGTTCAGTGTGAAAAGGGGCTGAACCGGTCCGAATCGGTTCAGCGGGAGAGAGAAAAAGGAGAGAGAAAAAAATTTGGGAAAAAATTCAATGTTACCCTGACACAGCAGTAGACTGATAAGTGATCGAAAATCGATCGAATTATTTTTTGGATAATTAATTTAAATTTATATTAGACCGAAATTAATCGGTTTAAATATATATTGCTGTGTAACGAAAAAACGGTAGGCGACGTGTACGAGTTCGAGCGGATCTCGACTTACGTGCCACAAAGGAAGGATTTGGCTTTTGAGAATACATCTGGAGTCAATTAGACTGCGTGATCTGGAGAGATTAAGACTTAAAAATTCGCAGTCGACACATTTTGAGGTAAAGGACTTATGTAAGCTATAGAGAGCTATACATATGTTTTCTTATCTGCGGTGTGAAATGTATGCGATAAGTACATAGACATCGATATATCTAAGTAGAAAACTACGTATAAGAATAAGTCAAATGATGAGTTGCATGACTTCTATGATTGTTGTGAAAAGAGGTTTTTCAAACGTTTTGAGAATGAATAATAATAGACAGGCTCCCAGTTGTAACCGAATGTTTATAAAGAGTGATTAAAGGGAGATTTGCCCTCTCACTCATAACTAGACATGGAGCCCTCTATTTCTTTTCTGTGTGAATTCATGCTAGAGTATGAGAGGCAACGATAGATTGACTAGCCCCGCTCGCACATTATTTTAAAAAAGGGATTTAGAGATAAACAAAAGAGTGCTTGATACCTCGAGTAATACTGTGTGTTCCATTCGAGCTGCTCGAACTAGATTTTTGGGAATCATGCTAGAGCCTCGAGTATTGCTATCTATCTTGCTCTGATTATGCTCGCATATGACCCTCTTGATTTAAAGTGATGAGACAACAGTGCTTGAGTCCTCGGTAATACTGTGTGTTCCATCCGAGAGCTTGCATTCGTGCTCGATGCCTCAGATATCTCATGTGCTCTACTCTGAGTTGCTCGCACGTAGTCTCTTGAGCTTCTGTGTGACAAGTAAAACCGTGCTTGATGCCTCGATAATACTGTGTATTCCATTCGAGAGCTTGCACGAGAGTTTATGAATTTCTGGGTGATGGATAGATCGTGTTTTATGTCTCGATGATACTGTGTGTTCCATTCGAGAGCTCGTACGTGGTTTTGAGACAACGAAAATGGGTGATAAGGATCCACGGGAGCACGATGTACCGTGAGCGATAGCCATGGGGTACGATGTGCCGTGACTATCTGTGTGATATCTGTGTGATGTTGAAGGGATGGTTGATCCGCCTCCCCAAGCGTAGGGTTCCCGCACACCTGATCAGTATAGCTTGTAATCTGACTATGACCATAAGTCTTGATATATCTACTGTATTTGTGTGATATGATATTGTCACTACTATGTGAGGTGATAGATATCTTCCCTTGCTGTGTGTCTGGGGATATGTTAACCCATGATTTATGTCTCAATATGTAACTGATTTACAAAGTATAAAACATTTTCTATATGTGATCTGTGTAAATAGATTATGCTCTATGAAGCTGTGTGCTACTGTGTGAAGTTAAACCTGTGTGGTTTTAAATGATAAACTGTGTGGATATGCATATACCCATCTAGCGAATTAATGGTTTCGTATTGATGGAAGTTGTTTTTAAAGAACATGCATATTGTCTTATAAGGAAAATCAACATGTATGTATTTTAGCATGTAGATAGTGTGGTTATCTACCTGCTTGTATATTTTCCTTACTGAACGCGTTATGCTTACCCCCTTATTTCTCCTCCACAGATACTATGCAGTAGTGAGTACTGCAGTCGTCCCTGCTATGGTGTTCTCTAGTTATCCAACAGTACAGAAAGGTATACACTGGTGATAAAAAAAATGTATCCTGTAAATTAATGCACAGTCTAGTAATATTTTGTATGAAAGGGATGTATAATTAATAGAAACTGAGGTAAACACTTCCACATAGTTATAACAGTCTAGTTTCTATTCTCTTTCATTTATTATAATGAATTTATATGAGAGGTAGATTGGATTTGACTCACAGCCCAACTGTAAGTGGTAAGTAGTAAGGTAAATTCACGAGAAGAGGGTAGGGGTCGTGACAGTTTTAGCCATTTTCGGTAGGTAAATATGCTCGAAATACCTTAAATACCTTAACTCACTAAAAGGTCCATTTTACCCTTTTTAGCTTTTCCTCTCGTTCTCTGTGTTCGGAACTAAATCAAACTGACTTTCCTTCATAAGCTCTCTATATTTTCTCATTTTAAGTTCTTCTCTTCAATCAGAATGATTCAGATCCACTCGGTTTAGCCTGTGACTCTTATAGCTCACATTAGGCTTTTATGTAGCTTATGAGTGCTAAATCATTTCACATACACTTTAAATCTAGTAATTACTCTTCTTATGATTCAACTATAATAATAGAGTGTTCATACACATAGGAATCATAAGGAACAAGCTACATAAAATATGGGTCTGGCAATATCCATAAAATTTTAGATATAGGTTAGAAACTAGGCGATTTATCCCAATAGTATACATGCAACTTACTTAAATCCCAAAAGGAAGCCCTTAGAAGGGAAGGTTAACCTATAGCCATGAGTAAGGGAAAGTTAACCTTTGGCCTGATTATGTAGGCACACATTAACTATTTACTTATGGGCGATAAACGCCCCTTAAGCATGTATGAATGATAGCCTTAAAGCCTCTCAAAGTAGTGATCATAACTTAGTTAGCATGATTTCGTACTTACACAAAATAATACATTTGCATTTGAATATAATACATACTAAAGTGGGATAGTAATCCCGTAGAATTCCATAAACATAATGATACCACTCTAAAACATGCTAAATACGTTTAAAGGAAACCATTTTAATGCAATCTTTTGGTTAAAATAGCTAAAACAAGCTTGATTATGCAATTTTATAAAATAAGGCCTTTAAATGCATTTAGTGGGATCTCTGTACTTAAGCATAAGTCCATAGTCTTAGTAAAACATGCATACAATGACTTTAAAACAAAACATGTCAATATGCATGAGTATAAAAGCTTCCAATGCAAAACATAAGGGGGGATTGTTCTTGGATAGCAAAAGGATTGATCTTAAAGTGGTAGAATACTTCTGCCTATAAAAAACTAGCATGAAGATCGATCCTGTCAAGGAGGGGATCATCCCTCATAACCCGAATGCACCTTTTTGGAGAATATCAAATAAGAAATTGATCCCTTGCCTAGTAGGAACGATCCGTAAAAGAAAAATATGCATTTTTACATAGTTTTTCAAACCACAAACATATCAAAAGCTTCTTAAACTTAACATACATGCTTAAGAACATTTGTACCCATGTCTCTACATGTAATCCCTTACCTCTTGGCAACACAACACTTAGCTTTGGTCTCTTGGCACCAATCTCGAGCCATGTAATGCATTTATATTGCCAAACTTCCTCAAATGAGCTTCTTAGCTGCAATGCCAATCCAACAATCCTAATTATCATCAACTTACTGACTTAGACCTCAACATAACTTAAACATAAAGTAAAACTCATTAAATCACTAAATATCTTCTTATTTTTAACTCAATCACATTAACATTTGTGACAGCCCGAAAATGTGGAATTTAGGGCTCGTTTTTTTATATATATAGTTTAAATTCCTACTCAAGGTGTATTCCTGTATAGTGTCAGTTTAACTCTTATCTTATCACCATTACACTTTCTCATATTCGATTATACTTAACTCATTTTCAACAAAAATTCAGCAGCATAACCTCTCTCTCTATATATATATATCCCTATCCTCCTGCAATTTTTAAAGCAGTTATAAATATCTACAATCCAATAACTCAATATCCATAGCTCAGTTGATTTTACTTTCTTTTCATCCCCAAAGAATTCATGAATCTTTCGAGCATCAACATTCCATTTATTCACATCACATAGTATCAAAATTATCCACTTATCCAATTCTACATACATGTACGACTCAATTACATCCCATCTTAAACTTATATACAAGTGTCTGCACAACGTAAATTGTATGGATACAAAATGAATAATACCTTGGGTGAGTACGAGCAATAGCTTGGGGAGAGTCTTGACTACCAACCCATGTCACGTACGCGGTAGGTACGAATACTCACTATAGATAATCTGGGAGGAGGAAGGAAAGGGAGGTGAGCTTCAACAAGCTTAGTAAGGAATGCATTAAGATTAAATATAATAATCAAAGCATAACTAAAATAATGACATAATTTTGCATATTTAGAAACACGTGATTAAAATCACACAACCATTAAATCATCATCTCATTTTCACAATACATCACAACTCAAAATAGTTATGGAGACTAGGCATTAATATCAAAGTCATGAAGGAAACCATCACACCATCCTCAAACGAGGGCATCCTCCGAAGAGGGAATACAATACCTGTGGCCACGACAAGACTGTAGACTAGATCAAGGTCATACAACATCGACTCAATGCTACCAAAGCAGAGCCAATTCAACACCACCAAAGCGGAGTCATCGCATTGCTACCAAAGCAGAATTATCTAAACCCTACAAAAGCGGAGTTATCTCTACTCTACCAAAGCGGAGTTATGCATCGACGTGCAAACATCATGACAGATATATAAAAACATGTATGTCGGGGTTAAAGTCTAGTCTTATCCCAAGTCTCCCTAAACCGACCTCTAGGTTTCCCTGAATCGCGTGCTTCGAGCCTTTAGTATAAAAAATGTGCCATTATTATGCTGAAAATAGTTTTGCATTTCACGTAGAGCTCATAATAGTTTTGCTTTATAAATTTCATTCAAATATAGAAAATATTTGTACGTAAAACGTTAAAATCACCAAATCGAGCTCAATACGGTAAAACGTGCACTCAAAGTAAGAAATCTCAGGTTAAACGTTTTCTCGGGAAATAAGCTCATTTTATAAAACCCTTTTCATGCTATAAAAGCTTTTTCATAAGTAAAGAATACAAATGCTCAAAACGGTTCCATCCCTTACCTCTTACACCTAGGGCAGTACAATCTTGATGGGTCTCAAAATAGCCTCGATTTACGTGTCAGATCCCTGACCTGCCCAAAATAGTATTAAATCATCAAATAATGCTTAATAGCATCTCAACACATTCAACTAAGTGTTTAGTTTCACAATGTTGACCACTTCTTTGATTCTCCAAATTTGTCCTCAATTGTAAATCATCATAGATACATCTTAAAATAATCCAAAACAACAAAAAAACCAACAAAAAACTTTTAAAATTAAGCTTTCTCTCACCTCTTGAACGTGACAGTTTCTGTCCCTGGCTTTTTCTTTAGGTTTTAACCTAGCAAAAGACCTTCATTGTTGCTGAAATTTTTATATGTAGTAGAGGGGTTAAGTAGGAAGATTTTATCCTCTAAGTCGACTCAAAAAATGGTTGGAAGGGACTCAAAAAAATCACACAAGCTGGACTGCATAGTGATGCCTAGGGCTGGAGGATGGGGTTGGTTCTCTCAATTGGAAAAGGGTTTTTGGGTGATTTCAGGGGCTATGGAAAGCTTAAAAGCTGTAGATTAAATCTGGAGAGGCCTAAAATTTTTGTCCCATTGGATGGGCCTCAACTTGGGCCAACTTGGCTGGGTATACCATTTCCTGAAACAGGGCAGCCCAATAATCAGTTTTGAAAAATCCTTAAAAATGATTTCTAGTCCAATTTCGTCCAATTTCTCAATTATTAAATGTTCTACTATGTCTCTAGTATCTCTCATAAAAATTTAGGGTTCACTTGTTTAAGAAAGTTTTCCCCGATTGGGCCCATTTCACACGATTGGTCATTACCGATTAAAATCGCTTAAGATTTTCGGTTTACTTTAAAAATTCATTTGAACATTGAAACCTCATTATTTCCACTCTATCTTTATTCCTCATGTCAATTATGTCTTATATGAATTTCCTATGCCTCAGAATAATTTTTTGAATTTATAGAGTTTATTTCGATTAGTAGGTCTATTTGCTTGGTTTAGGGGAAACTCAAGTTTCACTAACTTTTTCACCTCTAGCACTTTAGTTTCACTTCCCAATCATCAATTTATGTTTTTAAATCATACTTTCGAAGAATTCTTATACTTAGATTCTTACCTCGAAGTGCATGCTTAGGCTCTTTGCCACAATCTCGGGCTTCTTGAGCATTCTAGGCCCTACATGAACATTCACATAAGTCTTAGACCTCTCAGTTTAGCTTAAATTAATTAGTAGTAGGGAAAAATTTGGGTTTCACATTCTTCCCCACCTTTGAGGAATTTGGTCCTCCAAATTCAATCAGGTCTGTCAAATAGACGAGGGTACTTCTCTTTCATCAGGCTCTCTAGTTTTCAAGTTACTTCTTCTGTCGAGTGGTGGTTCCAGAGAACCTTTACCAACGAAATTTTCTTCATTCGAAGTACCTTTTCTTTCTTGTCGAGGATCCGGATAGGTTTTTCTACATAGCTCATGTCTCCTTGAATATCTAATGCTTCATACTCGATGACATGAGAAGGATCCGGATTATAGTTCCTCAACATGAGGACGTGGAAGACATTATGTATCCCAAAAAGCTGTGGAGGCAAGGCTAACCGGTACGCAACATCTCTCGTTCTCTCTAATATCTCAAACGGACCAATAAAGCGAGAACTCTGCTTTCCATTCTTCTCGAAGCGCATGATACCCTTACTTGGAGACACCTTAAGAAACATAGAATCTCCAACTTGAAACTCAATTGGTCGTCTATGGACATCGGTGTAGCTTTTCTGTTAACTCTAAGTAGCTCGTAGTCTATCGTAGATAATCCATACACCCTGGATTGCCTGCTCAACAAGATCGGGAGTAATTACTTTCCTATCACCCACTTCTTCCCAAGCTATTGGGGACCTACATATAGAGCCTTGTAGGGTGCCATACTGATACTGGTATGATAACTATTGTTATAGGAAAACTCGGTAAGGGGCAGTGATCATCCCATGATCCCTTAAAGTCCAACGTATACTCCTGTAACATATCCTCCAAGGTCTGAATAGTCTGCTCGAACTGACCGTCATTCTGAGGATGATAAGCGGTACTGAAATTCAACTGAGATCCCATGACTTCTTAAAAATGGGTCCAAAATCTGGAGGTGAACCTAGAATCTTTATTAGATGTAATACTCTAGCTTAAACCCCATGTACTCGAGCTACCTCTCTAACATATAACTCTGCTAAGGCACTCAAGGAATCTGTGCTCTTGATAGCTAGGAAGTGGCACTCTTCGTCAATCTGTCCACTATCACCTAGATTGTGTCATGAGCTCTCTGGTTCCTCGGTAATCCCATGATAAAGTCTATGGTGATATGCTCTCATTTCCATGTAGGCATGGGCAAAGGCTTAAGCATTCCACTAAGCTTTTAATGCTCAGCTTTCACTTGCAGACAGACTAAACATCTGGCCACAAATTTTGCCGCATCTTGTTTCATACCATTCCACCAATACACATTGCACAGATCTAGTACATATTAGTACTATCTGGGTGCATGGTGTAATGGGAACAATGAGACTCCCTCAAAATTTGCTACTTTAGGGTATTATCGCTTGGAACACAGATACGACACTTAAACCTTAGTAACTTGTCATCACTGACCACGAAATCTAACTGTAAGGTCTATTCAGCTTGGCTAACCATGTCTAGTAACTTCTGATCATTTCTCTACCCTGCTCTGATCTGATCTAAAACACTGGACTTTATTCGTAGGCTAGCCATAAATTCGAACTCTACTTCCTCAACACTGATCTTGAGTCCGACAGATTATTCTAATAAATCTCATTCCCTGATCATCATAGCAAAAACCATACTCTTCCTGCTCAGGGCATTAACAACTACGTTCGCCTTTCTCGGATGATACAGAATCTCACACTCATAATCCTTAAGGAGTTCCATCCATCGTCTCTGCCTCATATTAAGCTCATTTTGATTGAAGATGTACTTTAGACTCTTATGGTCAGTGAAGATCTGAAATCTTTTCCCATACAGATAATGTTGCCATATATTGAAGGCAAAAACCACAAAAGCTAATTCAAAATTATGAATTAGGTAGTTTCGCTCTTGGTTCTTAAGCTGGCGTGAACCATAAGCGACTACTCTCCCATGCTACATAAGTACACACCCTAGACTATGATGCGAAGCATCATTGTACACTGCGAAGCCTCTAGATCCATTAGGAATAGTTAACACTAGTGCTGTCATCAATCTCCTTTTAAGCTTTTGAAAACTCTGCTCACACTGCTCAGAGCATACAAATGGGACGTCCTTACATGTGAGCTTAGTCAAAGGAGCTACAATCCTAGAGAATCCCTCAACAAATCTCCTATAATACCCTACCAATCCCAAAAAACTTTGAATCTCTGTAACTATCCTCGGTCTTTCCCAATGTAGTATAACCTCTACCTTGGATGGGTCAACTGACACCCCGTCCTTAGATACAATGTGAACAAGGAAAGTTATCTAATCCAGCCAAAACTTGTATTTACTGATCTTCCTATACAGCTTCTTATCTCGGAGTATCTAAAGCACAATCCTCAAATGTTGCGCGTGCTCCTCTTGGGAGTGAGAATATATGAGGATATCATCAATGAAGACTATTACAAACTAATCTAGATAGTCTCGAAATACCTCATTCATCAAGTTCATAAAAAACAGGGGTATTTGTCAAACCAAATGGCATTACTAAGAATTCGTAGTGGCCATATGTAGTTCTGAAGGCCGTTTTCAAAATATCCTCTTTCCTGATTCTCAACTGGTGATAACTCGATCTCAAGTCAATCTTAGAAAAGATAGAAGCCCCTATCAACTTATCAAACAAATCATCTATTCTGGATAAGGGATATTTATTTTTCACCGTAGCCTTGTTCAGTAGTCTGTAATCCATACATAATCTTAAACTACCATAATTCTTTCTCACAAATAAAATTAGAGCTCCCCACAGCGACACACTGGGTCTAATAAAACTCTAGTCAAGTAGTTCTTACGACTGTTTCTTTAACTCTTCCAATTCAACCAATGCCATCCTATAGGGAGGTTTAGAGATCGGCTGGGTATTTGACACTAAATCGATAGTGAACTCTAGCTCTCTCTCCGGTGGTAACCTTCACAACTCATCTGGGAACACATATGAAAACTCACATACCACAGGTATATCTTTTATCCTTGGAGGTTCCCGACTCACATAAAAGATGAGTGCGATGTAACCTTCACATTAATAAACTAATCAGCACTTTGAGGAGATTATAATTATGTCATAAGATTATTACACTGAACTTCACACATTTTATTCCTTAATAGTCAAACGTACACTAAATTTTTCAGGTAGGGAGAAGGTTACAATTTTAGTGTAGCAATCTAGACTCAAGCGATTGGTTGCTAGCCAATCTATTCTTAGGATCACATTGAAGCCACTCATATTCAATGAAACAAGATCTGCTAACATTACTCTGTCTCCCACCTTAATCTCACACTTTCTACACACCTTATTAGTCCTTTGAGACTCACGCATAAGTATACTTACATGTAAAATATGATCTAAAGTCTCAGGCTCTAAGTGTAGTTTACATGCAAAGGGTAGTGAAATGAAAGAATTCGAGACCTTGGGTTTAATAATACATGAGCCTCATAATTACAAACAAGAAGTGTACCTCGAATAACCTCAAATGAAGTTTCTGCTGTCTCCTTATCCATAGCAAATATGCGCCCCTCTGCGATAGGTTTCTTACCCTTATCAGTTGCTGTAACCCGTCTCTAAGGACTTGCTCTCTGTGGCTATTGTCGAGGAGGCTCTTGGAAATACGGTCTCTGAGGCTGTGGGCAGTCCCTCACGAAACATCCTTATATTGTTCTAAAATAATTATCCTCATGTGGCCGATCGCAGTCTCTACAAATCTTAATGTCTGGTCTGGTTCCTCAATAGGTCTTCGTAGCATTAGGAGGAACCTTGGTTCCAGCAACTCTCACCTTAGGCCCCTCGATCTTCCGTCTCTTAAATAAACCACTCCTAAAATATGTTCTGGAAGCTTCAGGTCTCTTACCCTTATCTCAAACTACTACCTGGGATTCTGACTGGGACTGTATGAAGTCTAGTCCATCTCAACTTCATGTGCCCACCTTAGAGCATCCTTGAACTCAGTAATGCAGAGCCCCATCAATCTATCTCAAATGATTGGTCTTAGCCCATATACAAATTGCTTTGTATGATACTCATCATCCTTGACAGTCTCTGGATCATATCTCAATAAAGTGGTGAATCTGTTCTCATTCTTATCGACTATCAAACTGCTCTGTACTAGATACAGGAAATCTGCTTGAATTTTCCTCTGAGCAGCTCGAGGGACATACTGATATGAAAAGCTGACTGAAAAGCATCCCAGTTGATCACCTGATAGCTGGTAAACAGTATACTCTGGGTGGTACTCCATCAACATCGTGCTTGTTCCTTAAGCATATAAGCACTCATACTGACTCTCTTTGCATCAGTGCACCCTAGGAAATAAAAAATTATCCTCATCTCTATCAGCCACTACTCAGCCGCTACAGCGTCCTTCACCCCTTTAAATGCCGACGGATTCATCTTAAGAAAACCTCGCAATCAACCCATACCTCTGTCATCTGGCTTAATCTGTGTTGGAGGCTAAGTGGCGGGTGGCACAGGGTCAGTCTGTAGGGGAGGTGGGGCGGATCCTGTGGTGGTGTTAGTGTAGGAGCTGGGGTAGGTGTGGTACCTGAGGTATTAGCCCTGAAATGTTGCGTAAATAGTGCTACCATCTGCTTGAACCCCTGTCTCACATCCTGCTCCAACTGATTAATTCGAGAGTTAGATTCTTAGGCTGTGGGGCAGGTGGTGGAGGTGGTTATGCCTGCCTCCGCGAACAACCTCGTCTCCCTCTCATAATGTAAATCTATGTACTTGCGCGTACACGTCAAACTTGATCAAAATTTTAACCAATATATTCAGTTCATAACCAGACAAGTACAGACACTTGAGGTGTAATCTATTTCTAACTGACCGACACTAATAGTACTAGACACCTTTCTCTCTGATTCCAACAAATCTGTGACAGCTCAAAAACGTGGAATTTATAGCTAGTTTTTTTTTTTTTTTACAGTTTAACTTCCTTCTCAAGGTGTATTCCTGTACAATGTCAGTTTACCTTTTATCTTATCACTATTACACTTTCTCATCTTCGATTACACTTAACTCACTTTCAACAAAAATCCTGCAACATAACCTCTATATATATATGTTGGCTCTACCGAGAGGGGGTGAATTGGTTTTCTAATGTTAATGGCAAATTTTAAATTAATCCTAATTTAATCAGCAAATGATAAATGAACAATATAATGAAATTAATCAAATTAATGCAAGATAGGGAAGAGAGAAACAAACACAATCGTTTATAGAGGTTCGGCCAACCTCTTACCTACGTCCTCTCTCCTTGACCTTCTTGTCAAGTGCTTTCTTTCTCTCCTTCAACAGAAGTTACAATGTCCCTTTTTCAGGTTAAGGAATAACCTCTCTACCCTTTCAAATACAAAGAAGTATTCACCCTTTTACAATGTTTTTCTCACTGAGGAACAATCCTCTTCTCTTTTGAGGTAAGGATGAATATAATGTCAAGCTTTAATGTGGGTAGGACAATTACAGCTTTTTCACTTAAGCTTATACAACAAACTCAATAAATGAGGAATGAAGACAAATGGAATACAAGAATAAAACTCTTAAGAATGTAAAAAATGTGCAGCAATAGTGTCTCCCTTCTCATTGTCTTCAATGCTTGGTTAAATATTGAAGGATTGGTAGTTGGAGCATTAAATGCTGTTTTTCCCGTTGAGATTTTTGCAGAACTAGCCGTTGGGTACCTCCAGTAGAATGCCAGATCGATCTGCCATCTTGACCAGATCGATCTCTTAGTTATAAATCCTGCAAGATCAAGGCAAAATAACACAAGGAGATCGATCTCATATATGAGCAGATCGATCTCATGATTTGAAAATATTAGAGGAGATCGATCTGTCGAATAGGCAGATCGATCTTCCAATCTCTCTGTTTGAGGCAAGATCGATCTATAGATCGATCTGCCAAGTAATCTCATAGTGATGAGATCGATCTCTTATTACCCCAGATCGATCTCCTTAGCTCTCTGACTTTGAGAAGATCGATCTCTTCCTATACCAAATCGATCTCATGAGCTCTCTGTTTGAGTATAGATCGATCTCACAGATCGATCTACTGTCTTTACTTTAGGGGAGATCGATCTCTTCCTAGATCAGATCAATCTCCTTAACTCCAGTATTAGGCAGATCGATCTCATAACCCTTAGACATCGATCTCAATCTGTCTCAATACCTTTGTAAAGGTTCACAGCTTAGCAGATCGATCTCATGTCTTTATGAGATCGATCTCTCATCCAAGAAATCCCAGGAGATCGATCTCTCATAACCCAGATCGATCCCTCATCTACAGAAACTCAAGTTCTGGTACTGATAACCTCTAAACATATTTTTATATCATCTTTATATTATTGAATTTACTTGTTTTGTCATTTCAAAATATATTATCACAACAATCTCCCCCTTTTTGATATGACAAAACCTATTCAATCAACATGTTTAGTTAATTTGCACAAGCTCCCCCTTTTTATAAGCTCCCCCTTTCTTTTAGCTTTTGACCTCATGACTTTCTAACTCCCCTTCATTTTAATCATTCCTTTAAACCTTTTAGACATGTTTCTTAAAGCCATTTTCACATCTTTTAATTAACCCACATGCACATGTTCTCTTTTCTTCTCCCCCTTTTTGTCATATCAATGACACTAAAGATTAAGGAAACAGTCCAACTGTAAACACATTGTGCATTTCAAAATAGTAATTCATTTGAGCATATTGCAACAACAACTGATATATCATTTCATTCAAGCAAATGCAGTATTAAAAATAACAAGAAGTACACATGAAAACTAACTAATGTTATCCTAATATGCATAGCCTACGGCGGAGGAACTCAATCCATGAGATCCTCAATGTGAGTGCGAGCGACCTGAAGCTCATCATACATAGCTTGCTGAGTCTCATGAAGGTTTGCAAAGCCTTCATCGATCTTCCTGTTCAGTGCACTCAACATTGTCACAATGGACTCCATGTCAGCGGTTGAGGTAGCAGGTGCAGTGGGCTGAGCAGTGAAAGATGATGGATGCTCAGTTGATGCAGCCGGTGGATCTATGGGCTCATCCGAGGGATCTTCCTCCATGGCTATAGCAGGCTGTTGTTCCCGCTTCTTCTTCCAGTCACCTCGAAAGTCTTTGTAGTATCCCATGTGGTGAAGTGTTTCGATGTTTAGGACGCTCTTTGGGGAGGGCACTTCACCCGTTTCACAACTGCAGTCCACTCCAAGTCGTTGTAGAAAGTACGTCAACGGTTGCGAAAAAACTATCGTGGTGGCTTGGCCGCGTACGATCTTCAACCAATCTTCATAGATAAAATGGATAAGGTTGGGTTTTTGACTGGTGGAGTGGATGTGGTGGATCCAAAAATGATCAACCTCCTAACGGTGGAATGACGGGTACCGAAAGGATGAAGATTCCATGATATGATGAGGTGGAGTAACCGTGGGTGCATTGGGAGGTCACTCGCCTTATCCCCGGGAATATCAAACTCCAAAGGGACTTCCTCATCTTCATTTGTCAAGCCTTCATCGCGTATGTTGAAAGCTTGGGCTAGGACTTCAGGGTCTATTGTAATGGATTTGCCCATGACATACGTTATAAACCCGAGAATGTTACAAGTGTCGTGAGGATCATAGGTGAGTTCAGCATTGGAAAAGAATGCTCGAAGGATGTTTAGAGGTACGAGAGTATTGATTTTGAGGAACAACATCCAACCAAATTCTTCAAATTTGGATAGATAGGGAAAATCAATGCGGTTTAAGAAAGAAAAATTGATGGTTCGCCAATGTTTTTGCAGGTGTTTTAAAACACCTGTTAAAGGTAGTGACTGAAGAGGTAGAAGGTGGTTGAGAGGAGGTTGGTCTAGATTCTCTATTGGTTGTTCTCTTAATACGAGGCATTTTTCTAGACACAAGACACACTTAAAACTAGTTCTCTAAACAACTAACCAATGAAACAGTAACTAGATTTGACCTAGTGAGAAATTGAGCACAAAACTTAAGAAATTTTTGAGAAAAAATCAAGAATGTGGGTTACTATACCAGTAAACGAAGGAGAGATGGGACGATGATGTACCGAGATCGATCTGAGGAGGAATCGAGAGAGGAGGTGCGAGGGAAGTTTGGGATTTGAGATTTTGGAGATTTGAAATTTGGGGATTTTTCGCCAGTTTTTATAGTCCAGGGCACAGGAGATCGATCTGTCGAGACGACAGATCGATCTGTCATTTCCAGAAGCCCGAAGAGATCGATCTGTGGTTCCATAAGATCGATCTGCAGAATATAGAAGCTTAAGGAGATCGATCTGTCGTATGCACAGATCGATCTGCTGTTTGACAGAGGCTTAGGGAGATCGATCTGCCAAATGCATAGATCGATCTTCAGAATACAGAGGCTTGAAGAGATCGATCTGTCGTATGCACAGATCGATCTGCTGTTTAACAGAGGCTTAAGGAGATCGATCTTATGGATAGAAGATCGATCTGCCTAGCTTAACCTTAATACTTTAGGCTTATTTGGAGTATGGAGATCGATCTATATTGATAGGAGATCGATCTCTCATACTTTTTGCCCAGAAAAATCATTGAAAAACACTTTTAAGACCAATTTGAAATCAAGATTTTGAAGCATATACATCTTAAGGGACATTCATGAGTCCTAATTCACCTCTAAGGATACAAAACCTATCTTTATCAAGAAGTTTGGTGAATATATCAGCTATTTGATGTAAAGTGTCAATATACTCTAGAATTATATATCCCTTTTGCACATGGTCTCTAAGGAAATGATGCCTAATCTCAATGTGCTTAGTTCTAGAGTGTTGAATGGGATTTTTAGATAAATTGATAGCACTGGTATTATCACATTTAATAGAGACTTGTTTCATGTCAATACCATAATCTTTCATTTGTTGTTTTATCCACAACACTTGAGCACTACAACTACCTGCTGCTATGTATTCAGCTTCAGTTGTAGACTGAGCCACACTGTTTTGTTTTTTAGAGAACCAGGATATTAATCTATTCCCTAAGAATTGGCAAGTACCTGAAGTACTCTTCCTATCTATTTTGCATCCCTCAAAATCTGCATCTGAAAATGCATGAAGTGTAAAAGTGGAGTCCTTGGGGTACCAAAGTCCTTGAGATGGAGTGTCCTTAAGGTATCTAAAGATCCTTTTAGTTGCTAATAAGTGTGAATCCCTAGGAGAGGATTGAAATCTAGCACAAAGGCATACACTAAATAAAATATCTGGTCTACTTGCAGTTAAATAGAGCAATGAGCCAATCATAGACCTATAGAGTTTAGTGTCTACACACTTACCACTTTCATCTTTATCAAGTTTGATGTTGGTGCCCATTGGAGTTGCTTGAGGTTTGCAATTGTCCATTCCAAATCGCTTGAGCAAATCCTTAGTATACTTTGCTTGATTGATTAAGGTTCCATCTTTTGTTTGCTTCACTTGGAGTCCCAAGAAGAAAGTGAGTTCTCCCATCATGCTCATTTCATACTCACCTTGCATGATCTTAGCAAACTCTTGACATAAAGACTCATTAGTTGAACCAAAAATACTATCATCCACATACACTTGTACAACTAGTAAATCCTTATTTTTATTTTTGATGAATAAAGTGGTATCCACTTTTCCTCTTGAAAATCCTTTTTCTATTAAGAATTTTGACAATCTTTCATACCATGCTCTAAGAGCTTGTTTCAAACCATAGAGTGCCTTTGATAATTTGAAAACATGCTTAGGAAATTCATGATTTTCAAAGCTGGGAGGTTGCTCTACATACACTTCTTCATTAATGAAACCATTCAAGAATGCACTATTTACATCCATTTGATATAACTTGAAGTTTTTATAGCATGCAAAGACAAGTAACATTCTTATTGCCTCTAGTCTAGCTACCGGTGCATAGGTTTCATCATAATCTATACCTTCTTCTTGTCTATAGCCTTGTGCAACTAACCTAGCCTTATTTCTTATGATCACACTATTTTCATCCATCTTGTTCTTGAATGTCCATTTAGTTCCAATTATAGAGTGATCACTAAGTCTAGGAACTAGTTTCCATACTTTGCTTCTCTCAAATTGATTTAATTCTTCTTGCATTGCTAGGAACCAATTATTGTCATCTAAGGCTTCATTGATATTTCTAGGTTCTATTTGAGATACAAAGGCTATATATTGACACATATTCCTTAGAGATGATCTAGTTCTAACTCCAAGAGTTGGATCTCCTACTATTTCACAATCTTTTACATATCCTAACTCTCTTGGTACTCCAGACTCTCTCTCTAATATCTCTATTTCTTCTTCATCTTCTTTATTTAAGTCTAGTTTATCTAATAAATCATCTTCTAAGTTTGGAATTTCCTCCAAGTTTTCATCAAATATTCCAACATCCTCATCATTGGTTGAATCTTTAGATACATCATTTGACTCATCAAATATTACATGAATTGATTCTTCAACCATCAATGTTCTTTTGTTATAGACTCTATAAGCCTTTGAATTCAAGGAATATCCTAGAAAAATTCCCTCATCACTCTTGGCATCAAATTTTCCTAAATTATCTTTACCATTATTTAAGACAAAACATTTGCAGCCAAAAGGATGGAAGTAGCTAATGTTAGGCTTCTTACCTTTGTAAAGCTCATAAGGAGTTTTCTTTAGCATGAGTCTAATCATAGCTTTATTAATTATATAGCAAGATGTGTTTATAGCTTCAGCCCAAAAATACTTTGGTAAATTATTCTCACACAACATGGTTCTAGCCATTTCTTCCAATGTTCTATTTCTTCTCTCAACTACACCATTTTGTTGTGGTGTCCTAGGGGCTGAAAAATTATGGCTAATTCCTTGATCATTGCAATACTCATCAAATCCTATATTTTCAAATTCCTTGCCATGATCACTTCTAATACTAGTTATTGTGTATCCCTTTTCATTTTGAGTCACTTTTGTATAGGCTATGAATTTTTCTAAGGCTTCATTTTTTACTCTAAAAAAGAACACCCAAGTGAACCTAGTGTAATCATCAACTATTACAAATCCATAGTGTTTCCAACCAAGGCTTGTTGCTCTAGTTGGTCCAAATAAATCTAGGTGGAGTAATTGAAGAGGCCTAGAGGTGGATACACTATTTTTAGGCTTAAATGTTGTCCTTTTATGTTTTCCTTTAACACACGCTTCACATATTTTTTCATAATCAAAGGACATCTTAGGCAATCCTATAACTAGATCCTTTCTAGCTAACTTAGAAAGTACATGCATGCTAGCATGACCTAGTCTTCTATGCCATAACCAAGATTCCTTTTTATTGTATACCATTAGGCATATATTTTATTTTTGAGTTCGTTAAGATAGACAATATATATATTACCTTGCCTATGACCTAGAAAAAGAACTTTGTTTGACTTAGGATCTACAACATGACATTTCATGCAATCAAAGATTACTTTGTAACCTTTGTCACAAAGTTGACTTATGCTTAGTAAGTTATGCTTTAGACCCCTAACAAGCAATACTTTTTCTAATGAAAAATAGTCATTACCTATTGAGCCACTTCCTTCAACTTGGCCTTTGGAGTTGTCCCCAAATGTGAATTCTCCACCAACCTTTGATTTAAAAGAGTTGAAGTGACTTCTATCACCCGTCATGTGCCTTGAGCATCCACTATCCAAGTACCAAGCTTCCTTTGTTTTAGCTTTGTGGCCATGCTCAATCACCTATAGACAAATTTAACTCAAGTTTTAGGTACCCAAATTTTCTTGGGTCCTTTGAGGTTAGTGAGAGAAATTCTTGATCCCTTTGGGATCCATCTTGCTAATGCATTACAATCCTTTGAGTTAATGACTTCTTTTGGAACCCATATTCTTTTTACTATTTTTCCTTTAAGAGTTCTCATATTTATATTGCAATTATGTGATGCATGTCCCTTTCTATTACAATATGAATAAGAAGTTGAGAGTTTATTCATGCTCTTTCTAGCAATAAAGCTTTTAAGATGAGTCTCTCTACTTTTTGCATTATATCCTAACCCATTTTTGTCAAAGAATGCCCTTTGGGTCTCTAGCATGCTATCTAACTTTTGTTGACCCATATGGAACCTATTAAAGGAATTATGTAGATTGCCATTTTTCTCTTTAAGGTCACAAATTTCAAGATTTGTAATTTCTAGTTTCTTTTCACATTCTAATTTGTCCCTTAGCATTAACTCATTTTCTTTTTTTCAATTTGGATATTATCTTTTTATATTTCATATTCATGCATTCATATTCTAATGCAAGATCATCAAAGGCATCTTGCAATTCATCAAAAGAATATTCATTGAGGTTTGAAGTTACCTTTTCATCCTCAATAGCCATGAAGCACAAATTGGCATTCTCCTCATTTGAGTCATCATCGGAGCAGTCACTGTTGCTCCATGTTGCCACCATTGCCTTCTTTTTGTGAAACCTATCATTAGACTTTTTAAGAAGAGGGCAGTTAAACTTAATGTGTCCAGGTTTTTTACATTCATAGCACACAATTGAATCTTTTCTACCTAATTCTTCTTTATCTCTCTTATTGTTTCTCCTATTACTACCACTAGCTCTCATTCTCATGAACTTGTTAAATCTTTTGGCAAACATTGCCATCTCAAGGTCCTCTTCACTACCACTCTCATTCTTAATCTCCTCTTGAGCAGTGGATTTTAGAGCAACTCCCACTTTCTTGGGTGGCTCTTCATTTCTTCTTAATTTCATCTCATAAGTGAGTAGTGATCCTATTAATTCATCTAAAGACAATGTGTGAGGATCCTTAGATTCTTCAATTGCAGTCACTTTTGATTCCCATGATTTAGGTAAGCTATTCAATATTTTCTTGACCATTTCTATATTCGAATAAATTTTTCCTAAGGATTTTAATCCATTAATTACATCAGTGAATCTAGTGAACATATCACTAATTGATTCTCCTTCCTTCATCCTAAATAGCTCATAATCATGTGTAAGCATTCCTACCTTAGTCTCCTTCACTTGGGTTGTACCCTCATGAGTTATTGCCAATTTGTCCCAAATTTGTTTAGCATTGTCACAACCGGAGACTCTATTGTATTCATTTGGACCTAAGGCACAAAATAATATGTGCATAGCCTTAGCATTTAGCTGAGCACATTTAATATCATTTGAATCCCATTCATCTTCTTCTTTAGGGATATCTCTTCCCTCTATTCTCTTTGTAGGGATTTGAGGTCCTTTAATTATAATCCCCCACACCTCATAATCATTTGCTTGAATGAATAACATCATCCTAGTCTTCCAATAAGCATAATGTTCTCCATTGAACATAGGAGGTCTAACCGTAGAATGCCCCTCTCCTACCAAACTAGTTGCTACATTGTTGTGAGCCATTTGATCGTTTCTAACTCTTAGGAAGTTGTTCCTATGTGATTAAAGAGTCCTAGCTCTGATACCAATTGTTGGCTCTACCGAGAGGGGGGGTGAATCGGTTTTCTAATGTTAATGGCAAATTTTAAATTAATCCTAATTTAATCAGCAAATGATAAATGAACAATATAATGAAATTAATCAAATTAATGCAAGATAGGGAAGAGAGAAACAAACACAATCGTTTATAGAGGTTCGGCCAATCTCTTGCCTACATCCTCTCTCCTTGACCTTCTTGTCAAGTGCTTTCTTTCTCTCCTTCAACAGAAGTTACAATGTCCCTTTTTCAGGTTAAGGAATAACCTCTCTACCCTTTCAAATACAAAGAAGTATTCACCCTTTTACAATGTTTTTCTCACTGAGGAACAATCCTCTTCTCTTTTGAGGTAAGGATGAATACAATGTCAAGCTTTAATGTGGGTAGGACAATTACAGCTTTTTCACTTAAGCTTATACAACAAACTCAATAAATGAGGAATGAAGACAAATGGAATACAAGAATAAAACTCTTGAGAATGTAAGAAATGTGCAGCAATAGTGTCTCCCTTCTCATTGTCTTCAATGCTTGGTTAAATACTGAAGGATTGGTAGTTGGAGCAATAAATGCTGTTTTTCCTTTGAGATTTTTGCAGAACTAGCCATTGGGTACCTCCAGTAGAATGCCAGATCGATCTGCCATATTGACCAGATCGATCTCTTAGTTATAAATCATGCAAGATCAAGGCAAAATAACACAAGGAGATCGATCTCATATATGAGCAGATCGATCTCATGATTTGAAAATATTAGAGGAGATCGATCTGTCGAATAGGCAGATCGATCTTCCAATCTCTCTGTTTGAGGCAAGATCGATCTATAGATCGATCTACCAAGTAATCTCGTAGTGATGAGATCGGTCTCTTATTACCCCAGATCGATCTCCTTAGCTCTCTGACTTTGAGAAGATCGATCTCTTCCTATACCAGATCGATCTCATGAGCTCTCTGTTTGAGTATAGATCGATCTCACAGATCGATCTACTGTCTTTACTTTAGGAGAGATCGATCTCTTCCTAGATCAGATCGATCTCCTTAACTCCAGTATTAGGCAGATCGATCTCATAACCCTTAGACATCGATCTCAATCTGCCTCAATACCTTTGTAAAGGTTCACAGCTTAGTAGATCGATCTCATGTCTTTATGAGATCGATCTCTCATCCAAGAAATCCTAGGAGATCAATCTCTCATAACCCAGATCGATCTCTCATCTACAGAAACTCAAGTTCTGGTACTGATAACCTCTAAACATGTTTTTATATCATCTTTATATTATTGAATTTACTTGTTTTGTCATTTCAAAATATATTATCACAACAATATATATCCCTATCCTCCTGTAATTTTCAAAGCAGTTATAAATATCCACAAACCAACAACTCAATATCCACAGTTCAGTTGATTTTATTTTCTTTTCATCCACAAATAATTCATGAATCTTTCGAACATCAACGTTCCATTTAATCACATCACATAGTATCAAAATGATCCACTTATCTCATTCTACATATATGTACGACTCGATTACATCCCATCTTAAACTTATAAATAAGTGTCTGCACAACGTAAATTGTGTGGATACAAAATGAATAATACCTTGGGAGTGTACGAGTAATAGCCTGGGGAGAGTCTTGACCACCAGCCTATGTCACATACGTGACAGGCATGGATACTCACTATAGGTAATCTGGGAGGAGGAAGGAAAATAGGTGAGCTTCAACTAGCTCAGTAAGGAATGCATTAAGATTAAATATAATAATCAAAGCATAAATAAAATATTAGCACAATTTTGCATATTTAGAAACACGTGACTAAAATCACACAATCATTAAATCATTATCTCATTTTCATAATAAATCACAGCTCAAAATAGTTATGGAGACTAGGCATTAATATCAACGTCATGGATGCAACCATCACACCATCCTCAAATGAGGGCATCCTCCGAAGAGGGAATACAATACCTGTGGCCACAACAAGGCTGTAGACTGGATCAGGGTCATACAGTATCTGCTCAACGCTGCCAAAGCGAAGCCAACTCAACACTACCAAAGCGGAGTCATCTCATCGCTACCAAAGCGGAATCATCTCAACGCTACCAAAACGGAGTTATCTCAATGCTACCAAAGCGAAGTTATGCATCGATGTGCAAACATCATGTTAGATATATAAAAACATGCATGTTGGGGTCAAGCTCTAGTCTTATCCTAAGTCTTGCTATACTGACCCCCAGGATTCCCTGAATCGCGTGCTTCGAGCCCTTAGTCTAAAAAACGTGCCATTATTATGCTGAAAATAGTTTTGCATTTCATGTAGAGCTCATAATAGTTTTGCTTTATAATCTCATTCAAATATAAAAAATATTTGTACGCAAAACTCTAAAATCACCAAACCGAGCTCAATTTGGCAAAACCTGCACTCAAAGTAAGAAATCTCAGGTTAAACATTTTTCTCGGGAAATAAGCTCATTTTATAAAACCCTTTTCATGCTATAAAAGCTTTTTCATAGGTAAAGAATACAAATGCTCAAAATGGTTGCATCCCTTACCTCTTACACCTAGGGCCGTATAATCTTGACGGGTCTCGGAATAGCCTTGATTTACGTGTCAGATCCCCGAGCTGCCCAAAATAGTATTAAATCATCAAATAATGCTTAATAGCATCTTAACACATTCAACTAAGTGTTTAGTTTCACAATGTTGACCACTTATTTGATTCTCCAAATTGGTCCTTAACTGTAAATCATCATATATACATCTTAAAATCATCCAAAACTGATACGCCATAAGGATATTGTATGCAAGTGCACGGTCGTACAAGTAATAATGGGATTTGAGTCCCGAGTTATCGTCCCTCAGAGAAGTTGGTTAGTATAATTAATTACCGGTTAATCTTACCTTAAGTATATCCTAGCAAATTATGAAATTGAAGTTGGTGATCTAATACGGGTAATTAAAAAAATACTGAAAACAATAAACATTAGAATAACGAAAATAAAACTAAGCTAAAAATACTTATAATGTTCCAAGCAATTAAAAGCAAATAACCTACAAAAGAAGATTAAAACAATTAAAATTAATTAATACAATTAAAATGCTAATATAAAAATAAAGGAATAAAATTAATTAAACTAAAATTTAAATAAACTTAAAATGAAATGTGCATGCAAATTAATCTGATTAATAAAAATTGCAATTTAAACTAACCTAAGATCTAATAAAATAAAATCCTAGAAAATTAAGAAAAATAATCATAAATCTAAATGTCTAAACTAATGAATCTAAAATTACTCTTAAATATATCTAAATACTAACTTGACACTAAAATCTAACTAATGCATGAAACATATTTTTGGAATTTTCACTAAAATTTAAAATGCATAAAATGAGTTTATCTAAATTAATTTTAAGCACATCCCCTAATACTAGAATAAAAATTACTTAGTAATCAAATTAAATCTAAGTTAAACTAAGGCAACAAAGAAACTATGACTAACATGCTAATTAGAAATCAACTAGCTAAATTAAATAATAAACTTGAACTTAATCTATCTAAGAATGCATGCAAAATGAATTAACAACTACAATGGGCTAGCCAAACGTGGCCTTAGGCATTTGCAAATCCAAGTGGTCCCGATTATTGTCACTGTGCTAATTTCTTCTCCAATGTTTGTTCTGCCTCCAGGCATGTTCTGCGGTTGTTGCTGCACATTCCAGATGGCCAGAATGCCCAGCTGTACCCATGGACTGCCTTGTACTGTCTGCTATTGTACATTTCATTTCCAGGTGCTGCTGCTACAGGCGCTTTCTGCTTCTGCTCACGGTTATGTCTTCTGAGGCTGCCAGTGTTCAACTCCATTCACTGAAACACAACCCGCGTCTCTCCCCAGATAGTGTCAATTTCAGCTACACCCATAATTCCTGCACCAGACCCGCTCACGTCCTCCCCACAGCACAGCTCTGTACTGATTTCTGCTCATTTCTTGTACCGCTGGCTATAGCAAAACGTGTAAACAGCCTCCTGCAGCATGCAATGGAACAGGGGAGAACAGAGAGCAGCCACTACTGCTTCAACAACTCTTGCACTGCAATACCGCACACACCTCCTATTCTCGTAACAATAGAAGATCACCAGGGGAGCATCATCACGCAGCAGTACAAACGAATCCAGCACCACCTCCTGCACTAAAACTGACCTGCAATGCCCCCACTCATACACATTACAGCAGTTTAGACAACATGTTCAGCAACAATGCAGATGAGACATAAAAGAAAACTAAACAAATGCAAGTAAAAATAGTAAGTAAAAGTGAAGTTGTAATTCGGCTGTGAAGTAGAAGAAATGCTACACCAACATAAATCTGCAAGGCAGTCTCAGAATGGCTAGATTGAAGGAGGGACTTAGCTAGGTGAAAAAGATAAAATAAACAAACTGAAGAAGAAACAGCAAATAGGAACCGACTCAGAATTCAAACTGATTCACAACAAAAAAATTAAACAATAAATAAATTAATCTAACACTAACTAAAAATATTAGAGAAATCTAAAAACTGAAAAACTAAAATAAAGAACGAGCCATGAAAACCACGCCTTCACCAAACCCTTGACGCAGGAGCAATTTCTAGCTCTCCCCCATATTGCCAATCGGATTCTCAAAACCGAAACTTAATTCTCAAAGCAATAAGGTTCGAAGAAAGCAGTAAAGCATGTATTCTTAACGAACTGTGGATGAAAAGATAAAGTATAAAGGAAACCGAATAGTAACAATGAGCTAGTGAAAACTAAAATAAACTTTTCATAAAATTAAGATTGCATGAACAGTAAACTGAAATGGTGGCTATCAAAAAAAGTAAAAAAAATTTAAAAACAATAAATCCTAAAAATAAACCTTAAAACTATTCTACCCTAATTTACCTCTATTCTAACCTAGGCTCCCCCTTTTCAATTGACATCTTTTTGTATTTATACACACACTTAGGGGTACAATTGTAATATTTCCATCCTAGATGAGTTGACATTGTTTGGCCACTTGTCTTCACACCATTGGCTCCTTGAAAAATAATATTTCCATGTCATCTGTCTTTTTGTCCAATTGGATGTGGTAGGCTCGTGTTGTCCGGGTGGTCCAATCTCGATTTTAGCCCAATTTCGGTCCATTTTCTATCGAAATATTCAAAATTCATCCGGATTTAATTTATCTGCAAACATGAGAATTTTAATTAAATAAAGGAGATAATTAACAAAATAAATTGGAGATTTAAATAATTAATTAGGAAATTAAGCACAAATAATTATAAAAATATAGAATTATCACACCCCCAAACTTGAGCTTTTGCTTGTCCTCAAGCAAAAACAAAATAATTGTATGAATGACAAGTACAAAACATAATAATTTCTCCAATATTATCCTCAAAGATAAAGTATAGACTATGAAATCAAATAATCACAATTATAAGTCCAACACTCAGAATCATTCAATCATAAGTCCTAACCCAAATTGGACTCCTCGTGAGTGTGTGAAAAATGTCAAAGTCACTTCACAGTACATTATCCGGATTAGATTATGCAAACACAGTGAATACAAAGTCAATGACATGTGATCATTCCCATAAGTTTGCTTTTCACTTCTCTCTCCACTAATGTAGTCACACTTAACTAAAGATCAATAGGACTTCATTAAGCTTGTAATGTAAGGGGGGGTTAAGGTATGATAAAGTCGATTTAGGTTTAATTACCCCTTAACATGCATTACTTTCAGGATCTTAATGTAAGAGCTCAAATTTATTCCCCTAAACTTATTTATTTCACTAAACATTGTTTTCTTATTTTTGTATTTTTCTTCTTTCTTCTTTTTCTTTTTCTTTTTCTTTCATTTTTTTTTTCATTTTTTTTGAACATTCACTATCACCAGATACCCATATGTACAAAGCTCAAAATATATCCCAATGACTTTCATGCTTTCGCGGTAGGGGATAGGAACAAAGTATTTAAGTTAAGGAAAATTAATAGCATGTGTATTTACAGAGAAAGCTTATTTGGCCCAGATGGATGACTAGGGGTAAAATATGTACAGGGTCAGCTAGAAAGGCTTAAACGATCCAAAGATGGCCTAAATCATCTCCCAAATTAAATGTGATCTAATATTTCGCCTCGAGATCAGATCAAACAAATTCTAGAATATGATGAACAAAATCAATTGAACAAATGCAATCCTATGTCCACATAAGCTTTCTCTAAATAAATATACAGATTCATGACATGACATGTGTATAAAATGAGGAAATCATAATCAGAATCAAGACACATTCAAGAACTCAACTTCATGCTTTTCCTATAATCATGCTTCTCATTCAATCAAAGTCAGACTAATTCATGGGGTCATATCATCAGAATATGAGAAAACTACATGTTAAGCACTAAATCATCCCAAAATCGAACAATTTCAGCTCATATTTTTGAAAAATTTTAAAAAAATTTTAATTTTGCTCAAATTTTTGAAAAATACTCGAGTGATATCCCCTCCCCCAAACTTAAAGTGCACAGTGTCCTCAGTTTGCAGATAATATAAGAATTGAAGTTCAGGAACAAAGTACTCCCCTTTCTGATGATGATGAACAACTGAAACTTTTATTAAAAGCGTAAAACTTATAAAATAAACCTGCAAAATAAACAAAGAAAGAAACAATAGAAAAGAAAAAGAAAAAGAACTATATACAAAGTGAAAAGAAAAAAACACAACCACTTCAAATGCAGCTGAAGAACACAACACTCAGCAGCAGTGCGAAGAGTAGGAGGATTAGCCATAGTGGTGACCGAATGTCGACAGTTAACTCCTCCTGAGCTCTAGCTACTTCCCTCATTCTTTGAGAATTCTTGTGCTCAAGCATTATATCCTCATTAATCTCTATCTTAAAACACTCTTGAGAGTTATCAGGGATCTTCAAAGGTCTGAAAACATTAAATGTCACATCCTGATCTAAGACTCTCATGGTTAATTCCCTTTTTTGTACGTCAATTAATGTCCTACCAGTAGCTAGGAAATGTCTGCCTAGAATAATGGGGACTTCCCTGTCTTCCTCCATATCTAACACGATAAAATCTACAGGGAAAATAAACTTGTCCACCTTAACTAGCACGTCCTCAATGATCCCCTTCGGATATTTAATGGATCTATCAGCTAATTGAAGGGTTACTGTGGTGGGTTTTGCATCTCCTATTCCTAGCTTCTGGTATATGGACCAAGACATAAGGTTTATATTAGCTCCTAGATCACAAAGGGCTCTACCAAAGAACTGATCTCCTATGGTGCAAGGTATGGTAAAACTACCTAGATCTTTGAGCTTGAGGGGTAATTTCCTCTGAATAATGGCACTACACTCCTCAGTTAAGGCCATTGTCTAATAATCCTCTAATCTTCTCTTCCTCAAGAGGATATCCTTGATAAACTTCACATAACTAGGCATTTGCTCTAAAGCATCCGCGAAAGGAATGTTAATGTGAAGCTTCTTAAAAACCTCAAGAAATTTAGCAAACTGTTGATCAAGCTTCTGGTTTTTGAAGCTCTGAGGAAATGGTAATGGGGGTCTAACTAGAGGAAGTGTAGTGGTAACAAGTGTAACATCAGATGAAGAGGAAGGTTGTGAAGAAGAAGAAGGTAAAGATGAAGAAGCGCCTAGCTTTGTTTCCTTTGCAGCCCGATCCTGATGTTCCTGCTCCTTCTGAGCTACCTCTTTAGAACTTAAGGGTTTATCAACTATGGGCTGTTCAGATGCAGACTTAACTTGTGGCTCATCTAGTTCTCTGCCATTCCTAAAGGTGATAGATCTAACATGTTCCTTACCCTCCCTTTGCTTAGTAGGATTAACTTCAGTGTTACTAGGAAGGGTCCTTTGAGGATGTTGGCTAAGAGCATTAGCAATTTGTCCAACCTGAACTTCTAAGTTCTTAATTGAAGCAGCTTGATTTTGCAGGATAGTCATGAACATCTCCTCTAATATAGGCTTCTTCTCAGTTGCTGGTTCATGGTAGAGTTGGGGCTGCGTAGGTTGTGGTGGTGGTGGTGGATGAGGTGGATGATGTTGAAATTGAGGTGGATGGGGATGGTGAAACGGGTGATAAGAAAATTGCTGCTGTAGTGATACATGAACCGGTGGAGTTTGAAAACTAGGGGGTTCTACAGGTTTAGAACTAAAAGTTTGCCCTTGGTTTTCGCTCTAAGAGAAGTTAGGATGGTTCCTCCACCCTAGGTTGTAGGTGTTTGAAAAAGGGTTGTTCTGTTGCGTTTGAGAATGAGCAACATACTGAATCGATTCTAAGTTAAGCGGACACCTATCTACAGAATGGGTACCACTACATAGCTCGCAGGAAAGAAAAGGACTTTGGACAGAATACATAGGGTTAGGACTATTGGGAGGATTACGTTGGGTACTGAGCGACTCTACCTTCTTCGTAAGATTAGCGATTTGAGAGGTCAAGGTAGACAGTGTGTCGAGCTCATAAATACCCGTCGACTTCTTTGGTATTTGCCTCTCCGAGGACCATAGATTGTTGTTAGCCACTATCTTTTCTAATAACTCGTAAGCTTCCTCCTCTGTTTTACACATTAACGCTCCACCCGCAGCAGTGTCAACAATGGTCCTATTTGGGCTTGTAAGTCCGTTGTAGAAGGTCTGGACTTGCAACCACAGAGGTAGGCCATGGTGAGGGCACTTCCTAAGAAGCTCATTATATCGTTCCCATGCTTCGTAAAGAGTTTCAGAGTCGTACTGGGCAAAGGAAGATATATTACTATAGAGTTGGGCCATTTTAGAGGGAGGGAAAAACTTAGAAATTGATGAGCTAACTCGTCCCATGTAGAAATGGATCATGGAGGCAGGGAGGTTAACCAGTGTCTCGCCCTATCCTTAAGTGAGAAGGGGAATAATCTAAGCCTAATCGCATCATCAGATAATCCATTATGTTTGAAGGTGTTGTACAGGTCTAGGAATTGCCCAAGGTGAGCATGTGGGTCATCGTGTGGAAGCCCACTGAACTGTAGAGAAGTTTGGATCATCTGGAGGATTGCAGGCTTAATTTCGAAGTTATTTGTAGGGACAGCTGGTGGCCTAATGCTGGAATAATATCCTCCAATCGTCGGCATTGCATAATCTCCAACGGTTCTAATTTCCCTATTTTCGGTCATGGTGAATTGCAGCGAAGCTATAAATTTCCTAGAATCCTTTCAAATTTTTCTAAGTGTTCGTTCAATTTCAGGATCTAAAAGAAAGCAATATAACTTCTGGCTCTACGCATGCAAACATCATAAAGTCCTTAGAATTTTTTTTTTGGTTAAGTTTTTTTTATTTAAATAGAGAAATTAACTAAACTAAGGACTTAAGTATTTACAAGCTAGAATTACATCTAAGCATAATTTCACCGATATTAATTAACGACTAATTAAAACTTCCTCGACAACAGCACCAAAAACTTGACACGCCCTAAGGGTATTGTTCGCAAGTGCACGAGTCGTATAAGTAATATTGGGATTTGAGTCTCGAGTTATCGTCCCTCAGAGAAGTTGGTTAGCATAATTAATTACCGGTTAATCTTACCTTAAGTATATCCTAGCAAATTATGAAATTGAAGTTGGTGATCTAATAAGGGTAATTAAAAAATACTGAAAACAATAAACATTAGAATAACGAAAATAAAACTAAGCTAAAAATACTTACAATGCTCCAAGCAATTAAAAGCAAATAACCTACAAAAGCAGATTAAAACAATTAAAATTAATTAATACAATTAAAATGCTAATATAAAAATAAAGGAATAAAAATAATTAAACTAAAATTTAAATAAACTTAAAATGAAATGTGCATGCAAATTAATCTGATTAATAAAAATTGCAATTTAAACTAACCTAAGATCTAATAAAATAAAATCCTAGAAAATTAAGAAAAATAATCATAAATCTAAATGTCTAAACTAATGAATCTAAAATTACTCCTAAATATATCTAAATACTAACTTAACACTAAAATCTAACTAATGCATGAAACACATTTTTGGAATTTTCACTAAAACTTAAAATGCATAAAGAACGCATGCAATGGAACGATAAACACCCATCATTCCTGCATTGGACCTGCTCACGTCCTCCCCACAGTACAGCTCTGTACTGATTTCTGCTCATTTCTTGTACCGCTGGCTGCAGCAAAACGGGTAAACAGCCTCCTGCAGCATGCAATGGAACAGGGGAGAACAGAGAGCAGCCACTACTGCTTCAACAACTCTTGCACTGCAATACCACACACACCTCCTATTCTCGTAACAATAGAAGATCACCAGGGGAGCATCATCACGCAGCAGTACAGAAGAATCCAGCACCACCACCTGCACTAAAACCGACCTGCAATGCCCCCACTCATACACATTATAGCAGTTTAGACAACATGTTCAACAACAATGCAGATGAGACATAAAAGAAAACTAAACAAATGCAAGTAAAAATAGTAAGTAACAGTGAAGTTGTAATTCAACTGTGAAGTAGAAGAAATGCTACACTAACATAAATCTGCAAGGCAGTCTCAGAATGGCGAGATTGAAGGAGGGACTTAGCTAGGTGAAAAAGATAAAATAAACAAACTGAAGAAGAAACATCAAATAGGAACCGACTCAGAATTCAAACTGATTCACAACAAAAAAATTAAACATTAAATAAATTAATCTAACACTAACTAAAAATATTAGAGAAATTTGAAAACTGAAAAACTAAAATAAAGAACGCAGCCATGAAAACCACGGCTTCACCAAACCCTTGACGCAGGAGCAATTTCTAGCTCTCCCCCATACTGCCGATTGGATTCTCAAAACCGAAACTTAATTCTCAAAGCAGTAAGGTTCGAAGAAAGCAGTAAAGCATGTATTCTTAATGAATTGTGGCTGAAAAGATAAAGTGTTCAGGAAACCGAATAGTAACAATGAGCTAGTGAAAACTAAAATAAAGTTTTCATAAAATTAAGATTGTATGAACAGTAAATTGAAATGGTGGCTATCGAAAAAAGTAAAAAAAAAAAAAATTAAAAACAATAAATCCTAAAAATAAACCCTAAAACTATTCTACCCTAATTTACCTCTATTCTAACCTAGGCTCCCCCTTTTCAATTGACATCTTTTTCTATTTATACACACACTTAGGGGTACAATTGTAATATTTCCATCCTAGATGGGTTGACATTGTTTGGCCACTTGTCTTCACACTATTGGCTCCTTGAAAAATAATATTTTCATGTTATCTGTCTTTTTGTCCAATTGGATGTGCTAGTCTCGTGTTGTCCGCGTGGTCCAATCTCGATTTTAACCCAATTCCGATCCATTTTCTACCGAAATATTCAAAATTCATCCGAATTTAATTTATCTGCAAACATGAGAATTTTAATTAAATAAAGGGGATAATTAACAAAATAAATTGGGGATTTAAATAATTAATTAGGAAATCAAACACAAATAATTCTAAAAATATAGAATTATAAAAAAAAAACAATAAAAACCAACCAAAAACATTTAAAATCAAGCTTTCTCTTACCTCTTGAATAATATAGTTTCTATCCCTGACTTTCTCTCTAGGATTTTACCTAGAAAATGACCTTCATTATAGCTAAAAGTTTTATATGTTGTAGAGGGTTTAACTAGCAAGATTCGGGCCTTCTTGGTCAAACTTAGAGAATGGCTGGAAGAGACTCGAAAAAATCACACATGCTGGACTACACAGTGACGCCTAGGGCTGGAAGATTAGGTTTGTTCTCTCAATTGGCAAAGGGTTTTTAAGTGATTTCAGGGGCTATGAAAAGCTTAAAGGGTTTAGATTAAATCTGGTGAGGCTTGGAATTTTTGAGCCATTGGATGGGCCTCAACTTAGGCCAACTTAGCAGGGTATACTATTTCCTGAAATAGGGCAGCTCACTAATCAGTTTTGAAAAATCCTTAAAAATTATTTCTAGTCCAGTTTCTTCTAATTTCTCACTTCTCAAATGTTCTACTATGTCTCTAGTATCTCTCAAAAAAATTTGGGGCCCACTTGTTTAAGAAATGTTTCCCCGATCGGCCCTATTTCACGCAATTGGTCATTACCGATCAAAATCGCTTAAGGTTTTCAGTTTACTTTAAAAATTCATTTAATTACTGAAACCTCATTATTTCCACTCCATATTTATTCCTCATGTCAATTATGTCTTATGTGAATTTCCTATGGCCTCAGAATAATTTTTGTGAATTTGTAGAATTTATTCTGAATTTATTCCTCTTGTTGGACCTATTTGCTCAGTTTAGGGGAAACTCAAGTTTCACTAAGTTTTTCACCTCTAGCACTTTAGTTTCAGTTCCCAATAATCAATTTATGTTTTTAAATCATACTTTTGAAGAATTCTTAAACTTAGATTCTTACCTCGAAGTGCATGCCTCAGGTCCGTGCCACTGTCCCGGGCTTCTGGAGCATTCTGGGCCCTACATGAACATCCACATAAGTCTTAGACCTGTCGGTTTAGCTTAAATTAATTAGTAGTAGGAAAAAAATTTGGGTTTCACAACTTTAACTCTCTTATAAGCTTTCTTTATCATCCAAAGGCCATTGTTCGTATCACATAATTCTTACATTAATTCTAACATCATATTAGCCTAGATAAGAGTTTTAAGCTTTATGTCATTAATAAAGTCCCATTTACTCATCATCTTACTCATTTCTGATTACAAATCTCACAAACCCATCATACATGTATTCTGACACTAAAACCCTAAAGGTAACACTTTAGACATGAAATCATTCTTACTTTATCCTTTTTCCTTGCCAATAACTCTAGCTTAAACCTCCAATGGTCTTAGTTGCAATACAACCTCTAAAACACCCTAAGTACCTTTGGGTTAACTTAAATATTCAAAGGTTTGAAGATTAAAGCTTTCTTTCTCTAACTTACCTTAAGAAATCCAATATTCTCTCTAACTTTTGGGCCTTCAACCATCCACCATTGAGCTCCAAAATGACATATGTTGAGGTTAAGGTGAAGGTATGGTTAGTGTTTTAGGGTTAGATTCTTCCTATTACTCTCTTTCTCTTTCTTTCCTTCCTTTTTCTTTCTTTTTTCCTTCCCCTTTTCTCTCCTTATTATTGAAATGCTGAGGAGAGAAGGAAATCTTCCATTAGGGTAAAAAAGGGTATGAGGGGGAGCAAGTGAGCTAGGGGATCGATCCTTTGCATAGAGGGAATCAATCCCTCTATAGTCTTTTGACTCCTAAGGGCATTCTGCCCAACAGAGATCAATCCCTTAGCTCCAAAACTTAAATTTCGACTGAAAATCACTAAAGGCAATTTGGTTATCAACTCCTTACCTTACAGAATCATTCATTATCATTCCATCAATTGTGCATTGATCTTAATTCACTTAAAGGTTTCCATATAAATACAAGGGAAATGGTGGTTTTTATAAAGCTTCAGCTAAAAATGGCTAGAAATGGTTGGGTAGCTTACGGTTTTGAAGGTGGGCATGGAAACCATAGGGCTTTCTCACACTTGTTAATTTTCTAAGCAATTTTGGCACATTAATGGTGAATTTATGGTGAACAATCTAGGTAGTGTATTTTAGCACAAATGGTGCATTTTACAGTTTAGTTAATTAATTTCATAAGCTTAAGTAATAAACTTTTAAAGTTATTTTCAAATTTGCCATAATTTAAGTGTATTCAATTTTATCATTTGACATCTCGGTATGAAGTCTTACATGAAAATTTAAGAGCTTGACATAACTCATTTTATACCTTTAAATCCATTCACAATGTCCATTTGGTCATTACGTAAAATCGACATATGGACAAAATCGTCATTTTTATAATTGTTTCATGTTTAGCTATATTAGTTAAAAATTTGAACTCTAAGGATTCAAAGAGTTTACCTAAAATAGATATCATCATTTTATGATGATTCGGAGACGTTTGAATAAGTGCGTACTCTTGTGGGTCCTATATACCTCTCCGTATAGGACTTGGCGCTATTTGTAGAAAAAAAGCATTTTAATCTTTTTGCACTATTCAATAGTCGTACAATGGTACAATAAGCATAGAATTTGCAGTTCTTACATCCTTCATACCTTAAAGAATTCGATCCTTCAAATTTGTCTCTGTCTGATAAAAAGATGAGGGTATTTCTTCTGTATCAGGCTCTCTAGCTCCCAAATAACTTCCTTTAAAGTATGATGCTGCCATAGAACCTAAACTAGTAGGATGGATTTCTGTTGGAGTATCTTGTCCTTTCTATCCGAAATCTGGATCGATCGCTTGATGTAGCTCAAATCTTCCTTGATCTCAAGGGGCTCATATTAAATGATTTGGGAGGGATAGGCTGATACTTATTGAGAATAGATGCATGAAAAACGTTATGCAAACTAGCAACTGAGGTGGAAGTGCCAATTTGTATGCTACATTTCTTACCCTCTCTAATTTCTAAAAAGGATCGATAAAATGAGGAGTGAACTTTCCTTTCTTTCTGAATTTCATGATAGCCTTAGAAGGAGAGACTTTGAGGAATACCTTATCCCCAACCTAAACTCAAGTAAATGTCTCCTAATGTCAACTTAGCTCTTTTGACAGCTCTAGGTTATTTTCAATATATCACAAATTAATTTCACCGACTGTCTCAGAAGCTTTCTCTACTAATTTGGGAGCAAATATCTTTCACTCATCCACCTTTTCCCAAGTGATAAGAGATCTGCATCTTCATCCATATAATGCCTCATAAGGAGTTATCCCAATACTCGAGTGATAACTACTGTTGCAGACGAATTCAACTAATGTAACGTGGTCATCCTAAGAGCCTTGAAAATCAATCACGCTGGCCTTCAACATGTCCTCTATGGTCTGGATAGTCCGCTCGAACTTACCATCAGTCTGAGGATGGAAGGCCGTACTAAATTGTAGCTTGGATCCTATGACTTTCTAAAACTGTTCTTAAAATCAGGAAATAAACTAGGAATCCCGGTCCAAAACAATGCTCGTTGCAACTCTATGTAACCTAACAATCTCCATAACATATTACTTCATGAGTTAACTGAGGGAATCGATGGCTTTCATATGTAGAAAGTGGGTTGGCTTAGCCAATTGGTAAACTATAACCCAGATTGAATCTTGACTTCTTCGTGTCCAGGGAAGTTTCATAATGAAGTCTATAGTGATGTGCTCTTATTTCTAAGTAGGAATCAGTAAAGGTTTGAGCAACCTAGTTGGCTTATGATGCTTAACTTTGACTTGCTAACAAATGAGACACTTTGAAACAAAATCAGCTATGTTTCTCTTTATATCGGCCAATCAATATACACCCAGTAGGTTTTAATACTTCTTGCCATTGTCTGAGTGTATCATACACTTAAAACTGTGAGCCTCGTCAAAAATCTATTTCAAAAAGGTATATCACGCCCCGATTGTCGTACCTTTACGAAAGGTGCAAAATTTCGAACAATTTTTTTAACTTTTCAACTTTCCTTAATGTTTATGGGTATATGTAGACTACTTACATGGTTAGTTTATTTTAACTAACACGTCGTTAAAAAAATTGCATTCAGATCCCATAATATCATGTACACTTAATCCTTGAAGTAATTAAATCGACCAACCAATACATCTCACAAAATGTCTAGAAAATGAATTGACACTATCCTCCCTAATAATGAGATATTTTCCCAAATAAAACACCTGCAATGATCAACATTCTCTATTTTTCCTAGATAAAACACCTGCAATGATGAACATTCTCTATATCCCAATATCAATCCATAATTTCAAGCATACACAACTATATGGTCATTCATGAGCTCCAAAATATATATAAATGTCTAATTCAAGCTATATAGAAGTATATACAACAACATCAATCTCAAAAGACCAAGTCTCAAACATCAGTTTATATCCCAAACTATATACCAGTGTACACTGTGCAAAATATGCCAAAAGTGTGTCTATATACTTATTTATGTCCAAAAGTACCTTAAGGTACTGCAAACGGAGATCTCGAAGGCTGTACAAAGACCTGCGACTATCAGTAGGGTCTTTCAGGCTCAATCTGTGGAAAGAGAGAGAGAGGAGGTTAGCTTTAGGGTAAGCAAGTAAGCATTCATACACAAGTTTAAAATAATGCTAAAAATAGTTAGAAAACCTACATGCTAGGTGAAAAGTTTTCACATGAGTAGTATAACAAATTGTACTATAAAATTAATAATACCAACGAAAGTATGCATAAAATGAGGGGATTGTTAAACAATCCCATCAATTAAATATCATTATGAGAGAGAGCATATTGAAACTAATAGAAGCATCCACAATTTTAGGTACTACCATTCACACTGTAGCTCTTAGTGCCAAACTCCCTATCTCACTATAGGGATATGCTTATGATCATAGACGTCTGGTTCGCGGGCTACGCTACATCAATACCTACCTCAGGCTAGATGTAAAGGTTCCAACTATGTTTGGAACAACTATGGTTTGCCCTAAGGGGCCTTGCTACCTCAAACAGCTCTCATGTCAATCAAGTTTAACATCCCAAACATGTATCAATGGGTTAAAGGATAATTTAACAACAGGTATGGTCTATGTATGTCACGACCCATTTTATCCAATTCGTCTAAAAATCACTGTAAATTTTTCGCATTTTTCCTTTCCTTACCCGGTCGTGAACAACTTACCAATACACAGTTAGGCTGTGAGTCAATAATAAACTTCACTCAACATTCATTCTCAATTAAATCAAAATAAGTGTCATTCATTTAAAGTTAAGTTATACATGACACATTTTTTAACTTTTACACCCCCCACATTACAATACCAAATGACTAATGTGCCTTTACATTGTTCAGATACAAAAAGAATCTCTGTGTATAAACCTCTGGATGATGGAGATGCAGTGGATGTCTCAATAAAGTGCCTTAATCCTCACTGGGCCACTAGGTATGCTCTGTAGAGAGGGGAAAGTAGAGAGGGGTGAGCAACCACACGCTCAGTAAAGCAATAATGCAAGCATGGTAGATAACTACTCTATCCACATACTGATAGTGTTAAGCATAAATCATTTATAATAGAAGCATGAGGAAATAAAACTATGCCACATGTGTATATATATATATATATATATATATATATATATATATATAATGTATTGAAGATCATGTAAATAGGCATAAAACATGGAAATCTCAACATGTAAAATCATCTTATGCTCAGTCTCATTAAAACGTATCACAAAAGGGAAATTCATTTAAGAAACATCCTTTTTCAAAATCACATCACATCTCATCACAATTCTCGTTTTAGATTCCATCTCATCTCAACATAAATCAAATCATCATTTCTTTAAATCACAAATCCCACAAGGCTCGACCCCTTCCTCGGGTCTACCTTGGACAAATCACAATCACACTCATGTATAAAAATTCATGTGGCATTATGTAATAATAAGTGAGACAGGTTACTATATCTCAATAGACTATGTTGGCCAACTGTGTCATATGTCATCCCAGACCACATGCATTTAGGTGTGCGGGGTATCGTACTGGTACGAAGGTGGGTTAGTCCTTCGCCAGACTTTCTCATCACATAACCACCACGCGATACATCGTACTCCATGTGATATACACGGTACATCGTACTCCGCGGACCCATATTGGGGTTGGGGGTGCAAGCCGTAGGTCTTACCTACCTCATACCAAGAGCTTTCTGTACCCATGTAAGAGAGCCTCCCTACATAATAGAGCCTCCCCGCCTCCTCTGGCTTGAGGATGTTGTGCTTGAGGGTCTTACTGTAAGAGAGCCTCCCTACCGAATAGAGCCTCCCTACCCTTTTCTGGCTTGAGGATGTAGGGCTTGAGGATCTTACCATAAGAGAGCCTCCCCACCGAACAAAGCCTCCCCGCCTTCTCTGGCTTGAGGATGTAAGGCTTGAGGATCTTACCAATTTCCACAGCATTATACGTACCACAGTGTAAAAACCCATGCGAGCAAAGCTCTAGTACGACTCATACATCATACTAAGCCACCTCGTACGAGCAACGCTCTAGTACAACATTTATGCATAAAACATGAGAAAAACCACGTACGAGCATAGCTCCAGTACAATTATATGCACAAGAAAACCACTCAAAATCCGTGTATGAGTAGAAGCTCTAGTACGATTTATAAAACATCATTATAGTCTTGCGCGAGCAAGGCTTCAGCGCGATGTATATAACACAACTTCGATAGGCGGCTCATACATAATCAAGAAAATCCAAAAATCGGGTTTAGCACCTCACAAGTGCTATGTCACAGAATCATTAAAACACTAGCCAGCCTATCTACTAATTTGTTCAAAACAAAGCCATGTGTTCTTCAAAACATCGAACATGTGATTTATGCATTTATTAGCCTTACTATCCCTTTTATAATAATTGTTTCAAAACCAAATCTCATACATGCTCGTAGTTATTCGCATACATCATCAATCATTTCTCAAACAGTTATATATTTCACAAATACCCTATATTCACCCACAAAGTATGAGCAGCTACCTCTATATACTTGCAGAACTCCCTTACCTGGAATCGCATCGCGTGATTCCACTTCCTTAGAGCTGCTTACTTGTGGGGCTCGATTCGTCTTCAGCGAATTCTCCAGAATTGCACAAAAGTCGTATAACACTTCGATTTAGTCTATATAGTACAACTCTTGTGTTTACTATAATTAATTCAACCTATAGCTCTCTAATAACCCTTATAAGGCTTAGTTTTACCGTTCTACTCATATTTTGAGTTTATTGGTTTCTTTTAGGCCTATTAGCTCATACCAAATCGATATTAAATTGACATTAAGCTTATAGTGTTCATATCTCATCAATTTCTTCACTATGGCATTTTATCAAACATCTTACATACTCGTTTCCATAAATCCTCTAAACTCACAATGTAGCTTCATTTAACCACTACAAATCATTCATATTTCTTGAATAACAACTTATCATAATCCATAAACCACCAACTCATCAAATTACACTTTCTCACACTAGATTCATTCCATTTTCTAGGTTACACTAGTTCACCACATCCTAAGTAGTTTCATCCATCAATACTCATGCAAATCGACTCCAAAACCCTTAAATAGATAATGTACTTGGGCTGAAACTTACCAAATCCAGCTTCTCCTCTTGCTCCAAAGAAAACTACACCTTGCTCCTTAAATCCAACAAATGGGGTTTTGAATCCAAGGTAGGTTGTTCTTCTCTTTGATAGGAAGAACTTTGTATCTGATAGGCTTCCCTCAAATCTTACTGGAAATGGACAGTTTTAGAAAGAGAAATCTAGGTTTTGGGTTAAAATGGAAGAAATGGGGGTTCAATTCCGTGATTTTCAAATTTCACTACTCCTATTTATAGAAATTGCTTGATGAGATCGATCTGGTCCTCTTAAATCCCTCATTTTCACTCCAATTTGAATGCATGAGATCGATCTGTCGAGGGCTTGAGATTGATCTGTCCCAGGTAGTAGCTTAAGGAGATCGATTTGCATCCAGGGGAGATCGATCTGCTCCAATCCGAGAGCTAAGGAAATCGATCTGCTTGCATCGAAATCGATCTTCTCATTACAGAATGTTTAGCAGATCGATATGGCTCCATTGGAGATCGATCTGGCCTGTTCCATTGCTCAAATAAGGGCATTTTTGCCCTTCCAAATCGATCTCTCTACTTGCATCGAAATCGATCTTATCATTACAGAATGTTTAGCAGATCTATATGGCACTATTAGAGATCGATCTGACCTGTTCCATTACTCAAATAAGGCATTTTGGCCCTTCCAAATCAATCTCTCATCCTATGAGATCAATCTGGCATTCATATTTTCCAGATTTTGCTGTAGTTTTCTGCAGTAACTCACACCAAATATCCTCAATTTGCTTCCATAGTCATTTTCTCATCCGATCACCTTCAAGACTTGAAAATGGCATCCATTCATACTTTATACACATTGAAACTTGCATGCATTCATTGTATAACCAAAGGTATACCATACACAGCTAAATGGGAGTACAAATACTTATGCAATTCATGCAACTTCATCCCATTTGTTGCAATACTCATTTTGAGTTACAATCACATTCATCACTTATAAAAGCCCATTTCTCCATATTCATATAAAATGAAACTTGTGTGTACATTACCATCTCATATTACAAGTATGTACATCGAATCCATGGACTTACATCACTTATGCTTTACATTGTAAATACATCATCATACTCATGATTTCATAAAGTTTACATCTGAAATACAGGTCTTACAACATAAGTTTCATTTAAAAATAGTAGAAGATGCTGATATTGTAAAATCATTATAAACGATTTAATTATATAAATAAGGTTTATAAACAACCATGAACTTATACAAATTCAATTTATACCGAGACCACACCAATCATGCAAGTCATAAAACTGAAAGCCTCACTTATCATAAACAATATCTCAAAAGCAATGCAAGATTAGCTAGTGTATAACTACTTACCCCAAGTGTTTTAGGCCGAAAATATCTTGGCTACACACACTAGTCCACAAAGAACAATCATAAGTCACCACTTTAACTTGGCTAAGAGCCTTAGTTGCCAAATAGCACCAATTTTCCTCCTAATAAAACAATTAACAGCTCCACTTCATTAAAATCATGATAGCAATTAACTATGCTAATTAAATCATTGTCATAATGTGAATTTCATATAGTATCAATTTCATGCATTAACAAAATTTTGACACATGAGTACTATTCCATTAATTATTTTCAGAACACTAGGCCACTTGATCCAAGGTTATTTTTTTAGAATTCTTGACTTATTACTATTAACGTGTCAAATTCATCACCTAACTCTTTCGAGATTCGTAGCTATGACTTTTCAAAGTTAGCCATTTTTTTAGCATTTTCGTAGGGCTATTTTCTAACCTTATCTTAATTAAAAATTCCTTATCTTTTAGCAGAAATATCTTAAATTCATGATTCTAGTGCCATTGGATTTTTGTTTCAATTTCCTAATAGTCCTATGATTTCAGTATTTTATATTTGTTGTGCATGATAAAAGAATAATAATAGTACGTCACGTGACGTACGAAGAATACATGTGAGAAATGATACAAACCCTGAGTAAGATAAAAAGGGTAAAAATGTAATTAGTGACAGTAAATCCCTATAAATAGGGGTCAAGTACGATTCGTTAACCTAATTCTGAATTTCCCTACTGAAACTCTGCTCAATTCGCTGGCTGACTTAAGCATCGGAGTGCCAACGCAGGGAAGAACCCCTGCGTCCCTCTGATCTTTCTCTCTTTTGCAGAGGCATTCTAGAACACGTGACGCGAAGATCAAGGTGAAGACGTCTGCAATTCGACATTATTGCAACCGAGCGACAGCAATTGGCGTCGTCTGTGGGAAACGGAAGAAAAGCTTTTGACAACGATGGTACAGACACATTCAACAGCAATCAGAAGTGAAGAAAGTGAGGACATGGCGAGCTCCCCAATGGTAGACTTAGGTGATGGAGTTCAGACCGAGAGAGGGTCAAATACGATTACGATTCCCATTTCTAAATTCGAAGCCATGCGGAAGTAAGGAGAAGAGACTATTCAAGCCTTGCGGACAATGGTTGATTTGTTCAATGGCGTTTTCCCGCAAGTGAATCTGCCACTAGCCGTCCAAAACTTGGTGGGAGAAGGCCAAGCTGCGCAAGACCCTCTCTTGCCACAAGATTCTCAGGGCATGCGGTCGCAAGACCCTCACGGTATCCTACCGCAAGACCCTCACAGCAACATGCCGCAAGACCCTCACGGCATCTTGCAGCAAGACTCTCAGGGCATGCGGTTGCAAGACCCTCATGACATCTTGCCGCAAGACCCTCATGGCAACATGCCGCAAGACCCTCACGGCATCTTGCCACAAGACCCTCACGGTAACTTGTCGTAAAACTCTCAAGGCATACGGTTGCAAGACCCTCACGGCATCTTGCCGCAAGATCCTCACGGCTACATGCCGCAAGACCCTCACGGCATACCTGCATTGGACCCTCGCGGCATGACTGACTCCCATGGCATACCTGCATTGGACCCTCGCGGCATGACTGCACCTGACTCTCATGGCATGCCTGCATTGGACCCTCACGGCATGCGTGTATTGGACCCTCGCGGCATGCCTGCATTGGACCCTCGCGACATGCCCGCACCTGACTCTCGTGGCATGCCTGCATTGGACCCTCGCGGCATGCCCGCACTTGACTCTCGCGGCACGACTGCATTGGACCCTCACGGCATACCCGCATTGAACCCTCACGGTATGCCCACAACGGACTCTCACGGCAGTGGAACGCGAGACCCTCAAGGCAGGGCTGCACGAAACTCTCACGGCATGGCTGCGCAAGACCCCTCGTTTGCCACGTGGTGCACTCATAACGCGGGGATGCCAGCTTACGCGAGACCCTCACGGCAGGGGTGCTCGAGATCCTCGCGGCATGGCCGCACGAGACCCTATGTGTGAGACTGAGAAAGATATGAGGCGTCAGGGTATGAGAGACCCTGTGCGTGAGGCCTCGAAAGGCTTGCAGCGCCAAGTTATGGAAGACCCCATGCGCGAGACTCCAATGAACTGGAGACATCAGAGTGTCAAAAAACTACGGCGTCATGGTACAAAGAATTCAACATGGGAGATTGTTGGTGGCCGGAGACGCCAAAGTACTAGAAACCTTGAGGGTTCAGCTCGAGTAGACTCTGGATATTTGGGCGTCAAAGATCCTTGGCCCCGAACACAAACAGCCCACCAAACAACGAAATCAAAGATGTGGGAATGATAGGGTCTCATGTTGAGAGAGACTCGAAAATAGATCCAGCATGAAACCTTGAGACTGGAATGACAAACTTTCAATCTCAGACTCGTCAAAACCGAACTCAAGGTAACAGGAAAGAAGCTATGGACTGCGGCCAAGCTGATGCATACGATGCTAAGAAAGTATAAAACAGACCTATGTCCAAGGCACAAGTTGCCACTTATATGAAAAGAATGGTGGAATGAATCTTAGAAGAGAAAAGGTTGGTTCAAACTGAAGAAAACCAGAGAAGGAGAATCCCATTCAGTACAACGATCATGGAAAAATCGTTGCCCCCAAAATTCAAAATGCCGCAGATGACGATGTATACGGGAAAAACTGACCCTTATGACCACATCCAGAACTATGAGTCATTGATGCTATTACATGGATGGGAGGATGAGATCATGAGTAGAGCATTCCCCTCAACTTTAACTGACCATGCACTAAAATGGTTTAATAGTTTGCCATAGGGGTCTATTTCATCTTTTAATCAATTAAGAAGCGAATTCCTGAAGGCCTTTGTGATAAAAAGCCAGAAAAGGAAGGAGGCTACCTATCTGCTTACCTTAAGGCAAGGGAGCAAGGAATCACTCAAAAGCTATGTGGATCGGTTCCGTAATGCTACTCTTGAAGTACATGATCTACAAGTTGGAGTAGCTGTGATAGCTATGCTACAAGGGACAAGGTCTGAAAAGTTACAAGAGTCGCTATCTTTAGATCAGCCAACGATGATCTCAGACTTGTTCTCTAGAGCAGATAAATATATCACTCAAGAAGAAGTGATGAAAAGGATACCGACACTGAACTACATATAAGGGAGTTCAAAGAAAAGAAACCCTTACCATCGCCGGGCTACCTAAGCCATCACAAATGCCTTAAAAGAAGATGAAAAGTTCACAAGGAAAGAGGATAGCAAAAACATGGAATGCTAATCACCTGGAGCCATACTGGCAGTAAAATTTTATTTATTTAATGTCATTGTCTAAACTATGAATTGAAATTTCATTTATTGAATAATGATTTATTACGTATTTTATTTCATATTGAGACTTTCAGCTATACACAATCAAGGGCTTGAAGCGAAAAATGCGTGAGGTAAGCCACGAAAATAATGTGCGAAAGCTTGAAGCGAAAAGTGCGCGATGTAAGCTAAGCACACAACCAAGGGCTTGAAGCGAAAAGTGCGCGATGTAAGCCATGAAGAAAATGTGCGAGGGCTTGAAGCGAAAAATACGCAAGGTAAGATAAGCACTCAACCAAGGGCTTGAAGCGAAAAGTGCGCGAGGTAAGCCATGAAGAAAATGAGCAAGGGCTTGAAGTGAAAAATGCGTGAGGAAAGCCATGCACCCAAACAAAGGGCTTGAAGCGAAAAGTGCGCGATGTAAGCTAAGCCCACACCAAAGGGCTTGAAGCGAAAAATACTGAGGTAAACCACGAAGACAATGTGCGAAAGCTTGAAGCAAAAAGTGCGCGGTGTAAGCTAAGCACACACCAAAGGGCTTGAAGCGAAAAATGCGCGAGGTAAGCCATGAAGACAATGTGCGAAAGCTTGAAGTGAAAAGTGAGCGATGTAAGCTAAGCACACACCAAAGGGCTTGAAGCGAAAAATGCGTGAGGTAAGCCACGAAGATAATGTGCGAAAGCTTGAAGCGAAAAGTGCACGATGTAAGCTAAGCACACAACCAAAGGGCTTGAAGCGAAAAGTGCGCGATGTAAGCTAAGCACACAACCAAAGGGCTTGAAGAGAAAAGTGTGCGATGTAAGCCATGAAGAAAATGTGCGAGAGCTTGAAGCGAAAAATGCGCGAGGTAAGCTAAGCACTCAACCAAGGGCTTGAAGCGAAAAGGGCGCGATGTAAGCCATGAAAAAAATGTGCGAGAGCTTGAAGCGAAAAATGCGCGAGGTAAGCTAAGCACTCAACCAAGGGCTTGAAGCGAAAAGTGCGCGAGGTAAGCCACGAAGAAAATGAGCAAGGGCTTGAAGCGAAAAATGCGTGAGGAAAGCCATGCACCCAAACAAAGGGCTTGAAGTGAAAAATGCGCGAGGTAAGCCACGCACTCAAACAAGAGCTTGAGAATTATATAGCCAGAGAATTTGACTTCAGAATACAATATAAGGACTTGATCTAAGGCTACAAGGAGAACATACGTACTCTTCCGCAAGGCTATACCTAGCGAGAGAGTGGGGAGCAATTGTTGTGCATGATAAAAGAATAATAATAGTACGCCATGTGACGTACGAAGAATACATATGAGAAATGATACAAACCCTGAGTAAGATAAAAAGGGCAAAAATGTAATTAGTGACAGTAAATCCCTATAAATAGGGGTCAGGTACGATTCGTTAACCTAATTCTGAATTTCCCTACTGAAACTCTACTCAATTCTCTGGCTGACTTAAGCATCAGAGTGCCAACGCAGGGAAGAACCCCTGCATCCCTTTGATCTTTCTCTCTTTTACAGAGGCATTCTAGAACACGTGACGCGAAGATCGAGGTGAAGATGTCTGCAATTCGACATTGTTGCAACCAAGCGACAACAATATTTTTTGAGTTAATACTTGTGAGACCCCATATATGTATAACTTTATAATATATGTTAATGGAATTATTAGACAAATGATTTCAGATCATGTAAATGTGAATGAATTGCAATGGGATGAATGAGTGTCAAGATACAAATAAAGGATAAATAAGGGTCGAAGTGGCCATAAAATAAACGAATGGAACATTAAGAATTTGGATTAAACATAAGGAATGAAAACACAAAATAATAATGCATGGACCGTGAATTCTAAGTATTCTTTATGAATGCAATCAATGCACACAATTCATATTGTATGTGAATCATAGGAAATGAGTCTTTCCATGCTATAAGTGGGATTAAAATGAAAAATGAGTATTAGAGTAATGAAATAGGAATTTACCCCTAAACAATCTGGAAAAATGCAGCAGGAAATGCCCCAAATTAAGGCCAGATCGATCTCCTATCTAAGGCAAATCGATCCCTTGTGCAAGCAGAGCAATTCCAAGTGAATCTGTCATGGCCAGTGCGATCTCCCCATCGAGTAGATCAATCTCCCCAATGAGCAGATCGATCTGCATTTGCCTCTGCCAAGCCCAGATCGATCCCCTCTTAAGAGCAAATCGATCTCTATTTGATTCTGTCAAGAGCAGATCGATATCTCCCCATGAGCAAATCGATATCCTCAAGCTTTTACCAAGCTAAGATCGATCTCTCCCCAATGAGTAGATCGATCTGCCCCTTTTAAAACCTGAGAATTTGATAGCTAAAACCAAAGGAAGATCGATCTTTTCACCCTAACAGATTGATCTCATCACTCTCAATTTATAAATACCCCATGACAAAACCTTTTTCTTCAACAAACCAGCACACCTCTTCTATTTTCACCCAAAATACTAAGCTTTCTCTCTCTAGAATACATACTCTTCTAAAAAGAATTGGGAAAAAGCTATTAGTGTCAGACCTAAATTTTTGTAGCTTGTTCCTTATGATTCCTATGTGTATGAACACTCTATTATTATAGATGAATCATAAGAAGAGTATTTACTGGATTTAAAGTGTTGGTAAAATGATTTAACATGCAAAAGCTACATAAAAAGCCTAATGTGAGCTATAAGAGTCACAGGCTAAACCGAGTAGATCTAAATCATTCTGACTGAAAATAAGAACTTAAAATGAGAAACCATAGAGAGCTCATGAAGGAAAGTCATCTTGATTTAATCTCGAACACAGAAAACGAGAATAAAAGCTAAAAAGGGTAAAATGGACCTTTTTAGCGAGTTAAGGTATTTAAGGTGTTTCGGGCGAAATTATCCACCGGAAACGGTTGAAACATAAAGACAAGAGTGTAAGACATAAGATATGACACTTTCAGAATTTTAAGAAAAAGTCAACTTAGTCAATGGTTAAGAAAAAAGTCAACTATAATTAAGAAAGTGGACTTTTACCATAGTTGACTAATCATGGTTAAAAATTAACCCGTGTGGAGAAAAAATTAGGAAAAAATATTTTTAGTCAGAATACAAGATAATCATCCCTGAAAGTAAGGAAAATTTATTCGAAAGGATTCCGAATTTAATTTAATGGTTAAAAACGCAATTGGCCAAAGTTGAAAATTTTAAAGCCCATTAAGGTATCATAAGTGTGGGCCGAATTTAGAAAGCCCAATGGGCCAAATTGTTGGGCCAAGTTGTGGGCCAAATATTGAGACAATTGAATGCCCAATAGGTAGAAAACATTTCAGCCCAAAAGCCCAAAGGAAAAGCCCAAACCGAGAAGCCCAATTGAAAGCCCATGTGAATAAGTTAAAAGCCATTAATGAAAGGTAACAAAGTTTAAAATGATAACCATTACCTAAACTTTTGGAAGTCAATTAAGGTGGCTGGATTTTTAGCTTAATGACTAAGAAATGGACTTATAAATACCAGCCAACACATAATCATCTTCATCCTTTCATTTTCGACAAAGTGAAGAAACCATAACCGAAAAGTTTTCTAAGCTTTCTCTCACTAGAAATCACTAGGAATTAGGCATATTTGGAACTTGCATCCTTCATAGAAGTTGTTCCAAATTGAAAGGAGAGTGACATATGTTGGAATTGGCTATCAAGGAGCCATAGAGTGCAAACTGTGAGGCTCCAAAGTATTCAGTTAAGTGTGAACACAACTATTGGTATATTTCCAAGTTTTCAATTTCATATATGTTAATGTATGAATGATTTTAAGTGTATTGGTATATGTTTCATGGATTGAAACATATGAAAACACTAGGAACATGTGATGATTGAAAGTTGGTATATGAGTTTTGATAAATACCCATGTGATTTTAAGACATGTATAGGTTGATATACATGTAGACATGATTATGGCATGGTTAGTTATAATCAATTTGTTCATATGGATGGTAGTATGATATTGGCACATTAGGTATTTTTAAAATGCCAACATGAACTATAGGAAAGGCTGAAGACATGCCAACCAAGTGTTTATGAAAATTCCTAAGTGAATTTGGCTAAAGAAATGGACATGGCCGACATGCCATAGTGTGACTGACGGCATGGGATGCTTTCGGCCATGGCATGTGGCCGAGAGGTCCAATGGGCCAAGCCCAATTATTTTAAACCCAATGTGATGTAATGGGTCTAGGACAAGCCCAATAAGAGTTTATGGGCCCCACAAGCCCAATAAGCCCAACAAAAATAAATAGTAAAATGGAAATGGACTTAAGGCATAGTTGGCCTATTAAGGAGTATTAAAGCCTATTAAGTGAAATAAACTGTATTAAATGTGTAATACAGTAGGAAAAGTATAATTAACCTGCGGAATGGTTATTTACAGCTCCAGAGTTTACATTGAGAGCTGATCAGACTGCGAGATTGAGCAGTACCGAGGAAGTGAGGTCACTTAACGTGATCCGAGGTAAGGGAGTTTTGTGAGTAGTTAGAGATACCTGCACGTATTTTCATCTGCTTTTACATTCACTTAAAAACTCTGAGGGTCCGAGAAAGTGAATAATAATTATTGTGACCCGATAGTAAAAAATTATGATTTTACCCCTAGTTACTCAAAAAGTTAGCTTTTGTGAAAAGTTGTAAAAAGCATGGAAACCACTATTTTGAGTGTTTTACTGCTGTTTAGCAGAAAAATAAATAGATGGGCTAATGATTTTAAGGTTGATGTGAATTAAGCACACTTTATAGTGCTAATTTTGATGTTTTGTAAATCATCCTTTTTTAAAGAGCCATCTATCATATTATGTGAGAATGAATCGTGCTGGAGCACAGTTCGCACTGGATTTCATATATTTTCCACATACATTAGTGCTGGATTATGATTCGCACTAGATTTCCATGATATGCATGATAGAGTACTGGAGTTCTTACTCGTACTCAGTTTTATATGATATATGCATGAGAGAGTGCTGGAGCGATTAGCTCATACTCGAGTTTTTCATGAGATGCATGACAGAGTGCTGGAGCGTTGCTTGTACTCGATTCTTCATGATTTATACATGACATAGTACTAGAGATATTGCTCGTACTTGATTTGATGATATTGTGCATAGCATGGTACTAGAGCTATTGTTCGTACTTGATTTAATACATAAACTATGCATTGACCTAGTTACTGGAGGTTTACTCGCACTAGAGTCTGAGTTTGTGATGTGAAACAGTGTTTGAGCTTAGTGTCGACTGTGAGTCGCGCTCAAAGGCGCACACTGTATGTGATATATAATACATGTTGAAATCCATGCTTGATTCCTTATGTGGACTGAGTGTCACATTATGTGAGAGGATATCCGCATGAGGGTACTAGAGACGTGGTATGATATTCCATGGTTTGAGGGCTAAGACCTATAGTAGGCACCCTGACTGTGATGTAGGGTCCACAGATTACGTTCTACCGTGCGAGTGGCATGGAGTACATTGTACCGTGTGGTGTTGTGGAGTTGAGGAGGATATAGCTGGCGGTTGTGATGGACTGACCCCCCTCCCGTTGCAGCAGTGATGCCCTGCACATCGAGATCTGTGTTGCTTGGGATCACATGTCGGATATGATCATAGTCCAGGATATTATTTACATCTTCACCAGAGAGTCTCACATGATATATCACTTGATTAACTGATTTAATTGCGGACAGACCTGAGGGATGGGTCGGACTCTAATTTTGTGTTGTGAATGATTTAAATGTCATATTTACTGTGATTTAAATATACATGGCATGATTTATCTAAAGGCATGATTTATATAAAGATGCATTGTTTTACACTACATGCCTATATTTGAGAAAGAAAGCATGATTTCTGTACATGGGATTTAATTTGTACAAGTATATATTTATATATATATATATATATATATATATTTAAAGACATGCTTTTAAAGTGAGTAAAGGAAATAATGCTTTCAAGGCATAGCATTATTTTGAGTAGATAGTGTAGATATCTACTTGCTTGCCTGATTTCCTTACTGAGCGCGTTGTATGCTCACCCCCCTTTCTTTACATCTCTCTACAGAGCATCAGCAGTAGAGTGAGAGCTATTGAGGGATAGTATTCCTGAGTCCACTGCTATTTCCTATCAATCGCCAGGTATACATATTTTATACGGTTATGTATCTAAACATAGAAACAGCACAGTGATGTATACGATATATATTATGGGGAATGTATTTGTATTAGATTTTATATGATCTCATAGGTATTATAAAAGAAGTTACAGTCAGTAACAGTATATTGACATGTATGTATAATAATGGATGATATGGTATGAGAGGAGGCTAACATCGAATCACAGCCCAACTATTGAGGAGAGGGAAGGTAAGTTAAAAATTGAAAAATTTATAGTGATTTTAGTTAAGTCATGGATTGAGAACGGGTCCTGACAGAATGGTATCAGAGCCGAGGTTAGTCTGATGTGAGTCGGTGTTAGAAAATAGGAAAGTGTACATCCCCAGAGTATTGTGTTGTGTTTAGATATAACTGTGTATACCAGATAGGGACGGATAAATTCATGATTATGAATGCAGGAACTTTACCTATATGGCAGATACGCATAGTGGTAGAGGTATGAGAGGTAGGGTTCGAGGCCGTGGTGATAGGCCTGAGAGACGAGCTGCTGCCGAGCCATTACCTACGCATGAGACTCCTGGTGCTACTGAGGCACCCGAGTGTGCTGAACACGATTTACGAGATTAGAACGTAGTCTAAAGACGATTGTAGAGATATTGGCACAGACGATGCCAGGTAGGCAAGGATAGGAGGCAGGAGCTGCGATAGGAGAGGCAGTTGCCCCTGATACACCTACACAGACAGCTCATGCACCAAGGACTGTAGATACTCCTACACCCCCACCAATTTTTGGTGGAAGTGGATTAGGGTACGGATGTGATCTGCAGTGGTTGCGAGAGTTCCAGAAGTTTAGACCTCCATCTTTTAGTGGGGTCAAGGACCCTGTAGCTACTGAGGAGTGGGTAGCGAAGATGGAGAAGCTTTATGGATTCTTCAAGTGTATGACATCGGAGAAGGTCGCATTTGCTGCATCCCTACTGAAAGGAGCTGCAGAGCATTAATGGGAGTCCATCCGACCCATATTGAGAGCCTGACACACAGATATTAGTTGAGAGATTTTAAGGAGAGGCCTTTAGGAGGCAGTTTGTTCCCAATACTGCACAGCGAAAACTACAGGCTGAGTGTTTGGGACTGAACCAGGGGAGTTTGTCAGTGGATGAGTATGAGACTCGATTCCTATCCCTAGGGAGATATGACCCAGATACCATGGATAGTGAGGCCAGGAAGGTCCACAGGTTTATCGATGGGTTGAGACCGATTTTGCGGTCAAGATTGGTCCCATTAGACATAGCTACCTATGAGGAAGCAGTGCGCAGAGCGCAACTGTGCAAGCAAGATTACGAGAGGAATGCTTCCTAGTTTGGGAAGTTTAGTCGGAGCCAAGATATACAGAAGAAGAGGCTGGCTAGAGATTTCAGTTATCGAGGAGGGAGAAAACTCTTCGGTAAGAGATTACGGGTAGAGGAGGCACGAGAGGGATTTGCTAAACCTCCTGCTTATCTGACTGTAACCCCAGCAAAGGGCATTATCATAGGAGGACAGAGATCTACTACCGATCAGGGTAAAAGATGCGGTAACTAACATGGAGGTAGACCGTGTCTGCTGACTCCTATAGTGTGTTTTCGATGTGGGAAACAAGGGCATATTACCCAGAGATGGTTGATACTACCCCACTGAAGGGCAGGGAGCCAGAGAGATATCCAGTCGATCCTTCTGATTCGAGGAGGAGAGCGACAGCAGAAGAGAAGGGGAAGCAAGTTGAGAGTAAGGAATAAGGAGATGATAGTCAATATAATATTGCTAAGTATGAGTGACTTTGATATAATCTTAGGAATAGATTAGTCATCTATAAACCATGCTGTTTTATATTGTTATGCTAAAACAGTTATGTTTCCTAACACTACTAGATATGTTGTAAAGTTTAATGAGAATAAATGAAAGGAGAAGTTATGATTATGATATGATTTCTTGACTTAGAAAACCTTCAACATATCAAGGTTTTATTACGTACGTGGTAGATATGGATAAGGCCACCATCAAGAATAGGTATCCCCTTCCACGCATTGACGACTTGTTAGATCAGCTTCAAGGAGCACAGGTCTTTTCTAAGATTGACCTGAGGTCTGGGTATCATCAGCTGAAAGTTTGGAGTGGAGATGTACCCAAGATAGCGTTTCGTACCCGATATGGCCATTATGAGTTCTTGGTTATGCCATTCGGATTGACGAATGCTCCAGCTGCTTTCATGGCTTTGATGAACGATGTGTTCAAGCTATATTTGGACCAGTTTGTTATCGTCTTTATCGATGACATATTAGTGTACTCGAGATCCAAAGAGGAGCATGAGGAGCACCTCAGGATCTTATTGCAGACTCTACGAGAGCAGAAGTTATACGCTAAGCTCAGTATGTATGACTTTTGGTTGTCACAGATCTCATTTTTAGGTTATGTTATATCGAGAGATGGTGTATCAGTTGATCCATCTATGATAGAGGTTGTACTTCAGTGGGAATAACCGAGGACAATCACTGAGATCAGGAGTTTTTTGGGTTTAGCTAGATACTATTGGAGATTCGTTGAGGGTTTTTCGAAGTTGGCTACTCTGTTGACACGTCTTACTCGAAAGAGTGTGCCGTTCATATGGAACGAGGATTATGAGAAGAGTTTTTAGGAGTTGAAGTGTCAATTGACCACCGCTCTAATTCTCACTATCCCTACCAGCTCAGGAGGATTTGCAGTGTATACCGATGCTTCGCATCAGAGACTGGGCTGTGTATTGATGCAAGATGGAAGGGTAGTTGCTTATGGATCCAGACAGTTGAAGGATCATGAGAAGAACTATCCGACCCATGATTTGGAGCTAGCAGAAATAGTGTTTGCGTTGAAGGTATGACGCCACTACTTGTATGGCGAGAAGTTCCAGATATTTACTGACCACAAGAGCCTCAAGTATCTGTTCTCACTGAAAGAGCTGAACATGAGACAGAGAAGATGGCTAGAGCTTCTGAAGGACTACAATTGTGAGATACTTTATCATCCGGGTAAGGCTAGCGTTGTAGCTGATGCCTTGAGCATGAAGATCCTAGGGATGGTATCGTTTATGATGGTTAGAGAACATGACTTGCTAGAGCAGTTTGCTAGCCTCAGTTTAGTAGTCGTGCCTTCTGACATGGATACAGGCTATGTAATAGCTAGTCTACGCTTGGAGCCGATCTGTTGGACAGGATCAGAGTGGCTCAGCAGACTGATCCATTTTGTATGGATGTTAGTGGTCAGATGCAGAAGGGCACAATGACTGACTTTAAGTTGAGTTCTGATGGACTACTGAGGTTCAGAGGCAGATTATGTGTTCCCGAGGATCCAGGACTTAGGAGATTGATATTAGCAGAAGCTCATTCGTCGAGGTATACGTTACATCGTAACAAAATGTATCAGAACCTCCGTAAGGTATACTGGTGGTCAGGTATGAAGAGAGATGTAGTAGATTTTGTGGCAAAATATCTCTCATGTCAGCAAGTAAAGGTAGAGTATCAGAAACCTGCATGGTTATTGCAGCCTCTACCTATACCGACATGGAAATGGGAGCATATCACCATGGATTTCGTGATGGGTTTACCGAGAACCCGTAGGAATCACGATGCTATATGGGTGATCATCGATAGACTGACGAAGTCAGCCCACTTCCTAGCTATGAGAGCGACCGATACTCTGAGTTCACTAGCAGAACTATATGTACACGAGGTAGTGAGGTTACATGGTATACCAGTGAGCATAGTCTCTGATAGGGATTCCCGCTTCACTTCCCACTTTTGGGGACATTTTCAGGAAGCCATGGGAACCCAATTGAGTTTGAGCACTACTTTCCATCCTCAGATAGATGGTCAGTCAGAGAGGACTATACAGACTCTGGAGGATATGTTGAGAGCATGTGTGCTAGATTTTAGAGGCTCCTAGGATGACCACTTGCCACTAGCCGAGTTTGCCTACAACAACAGTTATCATTCGAGTATGGGATGGCACCGTATGAGGCTTTATATGGTCGTAGATGTTGTTCCCCTGTTGGATGGGAAGAAGTGGGTGACCGTAAGATTTTCACTCCTGACATGGTTACACAGGCATCTGAGGACGTCCACTTGATAGTAAAGAGATTGAGGACAGCTCAGAGTAGACAGAAGAGTTACGCTGACAGGAGACGTAGGCCACTATAGTTTGCAGTTGGTGAATCTGTGTTTTTGAAAGTTTCTCCTTCCAAGGGAATAGCGAGATTTGGGAAGATAGGGAAACTAAACCCTCGCTATGTAGGACCCTTTGAGATACTTGTGATAATTCTATTTTTTATAGAATTATTTGTGCTTAAATTCCTAATTATTTATTTAATCCCCATAGTATTTTATTAATAATCCCCTTTATTTAATTAAAATTCTTTAATGTGCAGATAAATTAAATTCGAATGAAACTCAGTCGTTTCAGACGAAATTGGGCTGAAAACGAGCTAAAGGAGAGTGGACCACTTCCAATTTGCAGACCGAGTCATCAATCGTCTGGACACGCGTGATGCCAGGTGTCCGTATTTTATTTGCTCCGAAACAATAAGATCGAAGGACACCGTGCCAACTCTCTGGAAGACACACGCCGGGCCACATCGCACAGCTAATTGGACAAAAAGACTGATGACGTGAAAATATCTACTCTGCAGCAAATCAAAAGAAGACAAGTGGCCAAACAATGCCAACTCATCTAGGATGAAAATTTACCATTGTACCCCTATGTTTGTGTATAAATAGAACATGATGGCAATTGAAAAATCAAGTAGGAGTAGGGTAAGTAGAAGTAGTTTAGGGTAGGAATAGTGTAGAGTAAATTAGGAGTAGTTTTAATTTAGGGTAGTTTTTTTAGATTAGTTTTACTTTTAGTTTAAATTTTCCATTGCTATCTTTTATTTTTCTTGTTTCCTTTTACTTCTCACGTTAGCTGGTTGTTTATAGCGACCATTCTTGTTAAGCTACTGTTTATAGGAATTGTTACTTTTATTTTAAGAGAAATTTCATTTCTTTTCTAGTCTTTTGTAGTTCACATCGGCAGCCTCCAAGGATATGAGTTCTTACAAGTTTTTATTTTAGTAAAGTTCTGACCTTTAAAACTATTGAATGAAAAGCTTGTTTTCCTTTTGTTCATTTTCACTACTTTGTTTCCATGGTTTTTAGTGTTCATTCGGGTAGATTCTGGGGAGCTGGAACGGGTAATTAGCAACCCTATTACTCAACCCGTACCCTTGTTCCATTTTCATTTACTGCATTTATATATATATTTATTTATTTATTTCGTTTGCCTTTCAAATTTTCCAAAGTGCTCTTCGTCATTTGTTTCTTTTGAGTCTCTCTTTACTATTGAAATGGGATGATGAATGGAGGCTGTGTGATAGTTTACCGAATAGCTTGTTTTGCTTTAATCTTAATCTTGATTGATCAAACAAAAGAGAGAAGGAAAGGTGACTGAGGCATTGCATAGCTTTAGTGTTTTGCCACTGCTGGCGTCCAAGGTGAAATAGTGCAGGAAAGACTGCGTGTGTTTGCTGGCTCGAAGCCGAATGCATGGTAGACTAAGCTGGAGGCAGAACGTGGATTAGTAAGGAAGCAATGCAGACTGAACTTTTACTGGACGAGATGCCTGGCAGTATTATTTGCAGTAGTTCTTTCTCTATTTGGTTCTTTTTGTGTAGTATAGTTATCTTTCGATGCACTTGCACATTACAGGAGTAGATTCATGATTATTCTGAAGCCACAGCAAGCATTCGATGCATGCTTTACTGTGACAAGGGCAGGAAAAATAAAATTTCTCTCTGTTCTGCTCTGTTTTTGTGTAATTTACTGTTCATAAGTTGGTTTTGTTCTAGTTTATTGTTAATGACTAATTTACATTTATTTGCACTCTATTAAGATTGCCTCACTATTTTCATTCTTTGCTGCCCTCGGTTGAAGAAGGCTGGATTGGTTGAAGGTTAGATGAGCTGTAAATACTGCTGGGTTGAGCTACTGTGCTGAGCTGTGCAGCAGGGGTATACAGCTGTCGAAGGATTAGAAGCAAGCAAATGCGAGGCTAGTGACAAGAGGTCTACCTCTGATCCTACATCTGCCACTGCGAAGCCATCTGTGCCCAGTTTCTGCTATGTTGGCCAGCCGAGATAGTGTAACATTGTGTTTCTGGCACACGCGAATTGGAGCAGCAGATCATGCTGCTGAGCAGAGGTGGTACTTCAGCATTGATGCACCTGCAGCAGATGGTACTATCTGGAGCGGATAGCAGACGAGAGCAGCAGTAACGTCTGGAGCCTGGAGCACGATGGGAGCAGAGGATGATTGCAGTAGTAAGCGGACAGCAGCAGCTCCTGGAAATGTTGGACAAAATGAAGAAGATGCACAGTAACAGCAGTTTGTCGGGACCACTCCTTTAATTTAAGATTAAGGCCATGTTTGGCCACATCCTTTCCTTTTTAATTTACTAGTTATTGCATTTATATTTTTATTGCTTTTACTAGTTGTTAATTATGTTAGTTGTTACTTGATAATTGTAGGTTAATTCTAGTGTTTTAGTTTGTTAATTTAATTTTTAGTTTTAGTTTTTATTTAATAGTTAATTTTATATTTTATGTTTTGGGACTTTATTTTAGTTCAGTTGCATTTAGAGTTAATTTAGATTAATTATGTTTCATGCATTTTAGGTTAATTTAATTTGCAATAGTTTAAATTCATGCATTTTTATTTTAAGTTTATTTAAAGTTTAGTTTTATTAAATTTTATTGTTTTATTTTCATATTTGCATTTTATTTTAGTTGCGTTAATTCATTTTAACTGTTTTAATTTTCTTTTGTAGGTTCTTGCTTTTTATTGCTTGGAGCTTTGTAAGTAATTTTAGCTCGGTTTAATTTTCTTTATTTTATAGTTTTAATATTTTCAGTATTTTTATTTAGCCTTAGTAGACCACTCATCATCAATTCATAATTTGCTAGAATATACTTAGAGTAAGATTAACCGGTAGTTAATTAGGTTAATCAACTTCTCTATGGGACGATAACTCGAGACTCAAAAATCCCATTATTACTTGTACGACCCGTGCACTTGCGGTAATACCCTTAGGGCGTGTCAACTTGATCGAGTGGGAGATAAGGCTTATAGGTTGGCATTGCCACCGGACTTATCAGGTGCCCATAACGTCTTCCACATATCGATACTTCGGAAGTATCACCCGGATCCGGTACATGTGATTAGTTACGAGCCTTTGGAGCTCCGAGAGGACATGTCATATGTTGAGCGACCGATTCGGATATTGGATAGGAAGGAGAACGTATTGAGATCGAAGACCATCGGGTTAGTGAAGATTCTATGGCAGCATTATACTTCAGAGGAGGCTACTTGGGAGCTGGAGAGTCTGATGCGAGAGAAGTACCCTTACCTATTTGATGACTGACTTGGTTCTAATTTGGAGGACCAAATTTTCTGAGTAGGGGAGGATTGTCAGACCCAGATTTTTGTAGCTTGTTCCTTATGATTCCTATGTGTATGAACACTCTATTATTATAGTTGAATCATAAGAAGAGTATTTACCGGATTTAAAGTGTTAGTAAAATGATTTAACACGCAAAAGCTACATAAAAAGCCTAATGTGAGCTATAAGAGTCACAGGCTAAACTGAGTAGATCTAAATCATTTTGACAGAAAATAAGAACTTAAAATGAGAAATCATAGAGAGCTTATGAAGGAAAGTCAGCTTGATTTAATCCCGAACACAGAAAATGAGAATAAAAGCTAAAAAGGGTAAAATTGACCTTTTTGGCGAGTTAAGGTATTTAAGGTGTTTCAGGCAGAATAATCCACCGGGAACGGTTGAAACATAAAGACGAGAGTGTAAGACATAAGATATGACACTTTCGAAATTTTGAGAAAAAGTCAACTTAGTCAATGGTTAAGAAAAAAGTCAACTATAGTTAAGAAATTGGACTTTTACCATAGTTGACTAATCATGGTTAAAAATTAACCTAAGTGTGGAGAAAAAATTGGGGAAAAATATTCTTGATTAGAATATAAGATAATCATCCACGGAAGTAAGGAAAATTAATTCGAAAGGATTCCGGATTTAATTTAATGGTTAAAAACGCAATGGGCTAAAGTTGGAAATTTTAAAGCCCATTAAGGTATCATAAGTGTGGGCCGAATTTGGAAAGCCCAATGGGCCAAATTGTTGGGCCAAGTTATGGGCCAAATATTGAGACAATTGAAGGCCCAATAGGTAGAAAAAATTTCAGCCCAAAAACCCAAAGGAAAAGCCCAAACCGAGAAGCCTAATTGAAAGCCCATGTGAATAAGTTAAAAGCCATTAATGAAAGGTAACAAAGTTTAAAATGATAACCATTACCTAAACTTTTGGAAGTCAATTAAGGTGGCTGGATTTTTAGCTTAATGACTAAGAAATGGACTTATAAATACCAGCCAACACATAATCATCTTCATCCTTTCATTTTCAGCAAAGTGAAGAAACCATAACCGAAAAGTTTTCTAAGCTTTCTCTCACTAAAAATCACTAGGAATTAGGCATATTTAGAACTTGCATCCTTCATAGAAGTTGTTCTAAATTGAAAGGAGAGTGACATATGCTGGAATTGCCTATCAAGGAGCCATAGAGTGCAAACCGTGAGACTCCAAAGTATTTGGCCAAGTGTAAACACAACTATTGGTATATTTCCAAGTTTTCAATTTCATATATGTTAATGTATGAATGATTTTAAGTGTATTGGTATATGTTTTATGGATTGAAACATATGAAAACACTAGGAATGTGTGATGACCGAAAGTTGGTATATGAGTTTTGATAAATACCCATGTGATTTTAAGACATGTATAGGTTGATATGCATGTAGACATGATTATGGAATGGTTAGTTATAATCAATTTGTTCATATGGATGGTGGTATGATATTGGCACATAAGGTATTTGACAAAATACCAACATGAACTATAGGAAAGGCTGAAGACATGCCAACCAAGTGTTTATGAAAATTCCTAAGTGAATTTGGCTAAAGAAATGGACATGGCCGGCATGCCATGGTATGACCGACGGCATGGGATGCCCTCGACCATGGCATGTGGCCAAGAGGTCCAATGGGCCAAGCCCAATTATTTTAAGCCCAATGTGATGTAATGGGTCTAGAACAAGTCCAATAAGAGTTGGTGGGCCCCATAAGCCCAATAAGCCCAACGAAAATGAATAGTAAAATGGAAATGGGCTTAAGGCATAGTTAGGCCCATTAAGGAGTATTGAAGCATATTAAATGAAATAAACTGTATTAAATGTGTAATACAGTAGGAAAAGTATAATTAACCTGAGGAATGGTTATTTACAGCTTCAGAGTTTACATTGAGAGCAGGTCGGACTGCGAGATTGAGCAGCACCGAGGAAGTGAGGTCACTTGACGTGATCCGAGGTAAGGGACTTTTATGAGTAGTTAGAGATACCTGCACGTATTTTCGTCTGCTTTTACATTCACTTAAAAACTCTAAGGATCAAAGAAAGTGAATAATAATTATTGTGACCCGATAGTAGCAAATTAAGATTTTGCCCTTAGTTAGTCAAAAAGTCAACTTTTGTGAAAAGTTGTAAAAAGCATGGAAACCACTATTTTGAGTGTTTTATTACTGTTTAGCAAAAAAATAAATAGATGGGCTAATGATTTTAAGGTTGATGTGAATTAAGCACACTTTATAGTGCTAATTTTGATGTTTTGTAAATCATCATTTTTTAAAGAGTCATCTATCATATTATGTGAGAATGAATCGTGCTGGAGCACAGCTCGCACTGGATTTCATATATTTTCCACATACATTAGTGCTGGATTATGATTCGCACTAGATTTCCATGACATGCATGATAGAGTACTGGAGTTCTTACTCGTACTCAGTTTTATATGATTTATGCATGAGAGAGTGCTGGAGCGATTAGCTCGTACTCGAGTTTTTCATGAGATGCATGACAGAGTGCTGGAACGTTGCTCGTACTCGATTCTTCATGATTTATACATGACTTAGTACTAGAGCTATTGCTCGTACTTGATTTGATGATATTGTGCATAGCATGGTACTGGAGCTATTGCTCATACTTGATTTAATACATAAACTATGCATTGGCCTAGTTGCTAGAGGTTTACTCGCACTAGAGTCTGAGTTTGTGATGTGAAACAGTGTTTGAGTGGAGTGTCGACTGTGAGTTGATTCCTTGTGTGGACTGAGTGTCACGTTATGTGAGAGGATATCCGCATGAGGGTACTAGAGACGTGGTATGATATTCCATGGTTTGAGGGCTAAGACCTATGGCAAGCACCCCGACTGTGATGTAGGGTCCACGGAGTACGTTGTACCGTGCGAGTGGCATGGAGTACACTGTACCGTGTGGTATTGTGGAGTTGAGGAGGATATAGTTGGCGGTTGTGATGGACTGACCCCCCTCCCGTTACAGCAGTGATGCCCCGCACACCGAGATCTGTGTTGCTTGGGATCACATGTCGGATATGATCATAGTCCAAGATACTATTTACATTTTCACCACAGAGTCTCACATGATATATCACTTGATTGACTGATTTAATTGCAGACAAACCTGAGGGATTGGTCGGACTCCGATTTTGTGTTGTGAATGATTTAAATGCCATATTTACTGTGATTTAAATATACATGGCATGATTTATCTAAAGGCATGATTTATATAAAGATGCATTGTTTTACACTACATGCCTACATTTGAGAAAGAAAGCATGATTTCTGTACATGGGATTTAATCTGTACAAGTATATATATATTTAAAGACATGCTTTTAAAGTGAGTAAAGGAAATAATGTTTTCAATGCATAGCATTATTTTGAGTAGATAGTGTAGATATCTACTTGCTTGCCTGATTTTCTTACTGAGCGCGTTGTATGCTCACCCCCTTTCTTTACATCTCTCTACAGAGCACCAGCAGTAGAGTGAGAGCTATTGAGGGATAGTATTCCTGAGTCCACTGCTATTTCCTATCGATCGCCAGGTATACATACGGTTATGCATCTAAGCATAGAAACAGCACAGTGATGTATACGATATATATTATGGGGAATGTATTTGCATTAGATTTTATATGATCTCATAGGTATTGTAAAAGAAGTTACAGTCAGTAACAGTATATTGACATGTATGTATAATAATGGATGATATGGTATGCGAGGAGGCTAACATCGAATCACAGCCCAACCATTGAGGAGAGAAAAGGTAAGTTAAAAATGCAAAAAATTTGTAGTGATTTTGGTTAAGTCATGGATTGAGAACGGGTCCTGACAATTAGAGCCAAAGTTGTTTATTTTGAGGAGGAGAGCAACATAGCTTAGAGCCAACATTCAACTCATTAGATTGAAGGAGCTAAGGAGTCTTCCAAATTTGGAAAAGAGGAAAGTCAAGCTAGGTGAGTTTCCAATACACCAACTCTAACTATATTTATCTAGTGGTTGTTGTGAGTAGATTGGTGTATGTATTGATGAATGAAACTACCTAGAATGTAATGAAACAAGCATAACCTAGAAGAAGTTTAGTGTGAGAGAGTAGAATGTGGTTGATTAGATGATAAAAAGGATTATATCAAGTTGTTAGTGAGGTAATGTGCATGATTTTGAGATGATTGGATGAAGCCACATTGTGAGATTAGTTAAGTAATAAAAATGTGTATAAATAATGATGTAGAGAATGCATAAATGATGGAAGATTATGGATAAACATTTATGCCAAGTGTTTGATAACTAACCAAGTGTGTTGCTAGGTAAATTGACTAGAAATGGCATAATGATGGCCAAATGTGATAATGGGTGAAACTTAATGAAATAGGCTCTATGAGATATATCGATTAATTGAATTCTGAATATGAGGTATCAGTATTGACTCATATGATTTATGAATGTGTGCAGCTCCCGAGGATACATCCGAAGCAAGTTGAGCCAAATCGCGAAAAGCGGGAAGGAAGGAAGAGTTGCTTCCAAAAGAATCGAGGTAAGGGAATTGTGTTAGCCCTAGGGATATCTATAAACTTTTCGGGCGCATGGGCGATTTTTAACTCATCTAAGAGTGATAGGATGAAATGATGTTTGAAGGGCAAAGAATTAGGTTTTTGAGAAATGTGCATTAAAAGCAAGAGCATGATGCTTTGAAATCTTTTTTTAATTTCTTTTTAGCATGTGATTTGTCACAACCCAATTCCATTCTCTTTAACCGAAAATCACTGAAAATTTTTCGCTTTTTATTGTTACCTTACCCGATCGTGAACTAACTCACCACACACTGTTGGGCTGTGAGTCAATAATAAACATCACATCTCATTCATTCTCAGTTAAATAAAACGATGTCATACATTTGCATTTAATCGTGTACTTATACAAAGACATGATTTACTGACATCTACATCCCCCATAATTACAACTCAAAAGAATACTGTGCTTTTAATTTAGATACAAAAAGAATCACTGTGTATATACCTCTAAGCAATGGAGATGCAGCGAAGTCCAAAATACCACGCCGCAGTCCTCACTGGGCTACTATGCATGCTCTGTAGGGGGAAAATAGAGAGGGATGAGCAACCACACGCTCTGTAAGGCAATAATGCAAGCATGGTAGATAACTACTCTATCTACATGTTGATAGTGTTATGCATAAATCATTTATGGTGGGAGCATGAGGAAGTAAAACTATGCCATATGAGTATACATATATATCATGTATCAAAATCATGTACATTGGCATATAAAACATGGTAAAAACATCATGTATAAATCATCTCATGCTCAATCTCATTTAAATTCATAAAAAGGGCAATTCATTAAGAAATCTCCTTTTTAAACCCACGTCATAAAACTCTTTCTCAAACACATACAATCACATCACATCAATTCACAATCACAACCTCATTTTCATTTCACAAATCAAATCCACGAGGCTCGACCCCTCCTTCGGGTCTACCTTAAACAATCACAAATCACACTTAGAGATTTAAAATCATGTGGTAGTAAGTAAATCAAGCAAGGAGACAGGTTACTATATCTCAAGTGACTACGTTGGCCAATCGTCATATATCATCCCAGACCACATGGATCCCGATGTGTGGGGTATCATGCTGGTACGAAGGTGGGTTAGTTCTCCGCCAGACTTTCTCAAATCAAGTAACCACCACGCGGTACATCGTACTCCATGTGATATACACGGTACATCGTACTCCGCGGACCCATAACATGGTTGGGGGTGCCTGCCATAGGTCTTATCTACCCCATGCCAAGTGTAACCTTTATAGTCTCAAGAGCGCGTGGGAGTAACCTCAATACCAGGTCCTAGCCCCTCATGGCCTTGCTCGCCCCTGTTGGGTTCCCTGATTCAGGTCCTAGCCCCTTACCCTCACCCCACTCAAGAGGTCTGTTAGGCCTGTTGGGTTCCCTGAATAGATTATGTCAGGTCCTAGCCCCTCACCCTCACCCCACTCAAGAGGTCTGTCAGGCCTGTTGGGTTCCCTGAGTTAATCTGTATCTCTCACCACGGCCTCATACATACCACAGTGTGAAAACCAATGCGAGCTACGCTCTAGCGCGAATTCATGCATCAAAACCAATCACTTCGTATGAGCAACGCTCTAGTACGGCATTTATGCATAAAAATATGAAGAAACCACGTACGAGCATAGCTCCAGTACGGTTATATGCATAAGAAAAACCACTCAAATCCAAGTACGAGCGTAAGCTCTAGTATGGTTTATCAAACATCATCACAATTCAAATCAAAGTGCGAGCTAAGCTCAAGCACGTATCACACAAGTGAAAACATAGAAATCCAGCGCGAGCGAGGCTCTAGCGCGATTTATGTCATGCAAATATGATAGGCGGCTCATACACCATCAAACAATCCCGACGATCGGGTTTAGCACTTCACAAATGCCTTTTTCCACATCATTAATAAACATTAGCCGACCCATCTACAAGCTTGCTTAAAACAAAGCAATTTCATTTTGAAAGACATCAAGACATCAGATTTATGCAATTATTAGCCTTACTATCCCATTTCATAGAATCCACTTCCAAAACCAAAAATCACACATATACTCATTCTCATTCATGAATACCATCAATCATTTACTTTAGCAACCATGCACTTCGTAAAACATCCAATATTCACCCACAAATTTAAAGTATGAGCAGCTACCTCTATATACTCACAAAATTCCCTTATCTGGAATCGCGATGCGTGATTCCACTTCCTTAAGCTGCTTACTCGTACGGTTCGATTCGTCTTCAACGAACTCTTCGGGACTGCACAAAATCATATCCCATATTATATTCGATCCATATAATATAACATCGTGCGTTCACTATAGTCAATTCGACCTATAGTTTTCTATTAACGCTTATGAGGCCTCGTTTCATCACTTTACCCAAAACTTGAGTCTATGGATCTTCTTAGGCCTATTAACTTATTCCGAATCGATATTAAATCGACATTAAGCTCATAGTGTTCATATTTCATGAATTCCCTCACTATGGCATTTTATCAAGCATATACATACTCATTTTCACAATTTCACTTAAACCCATATTATAACTCCACATAACCATTCCAAATCACCCACATTACTCATTTAGCAACTTATCATAACCCATAAACCACCAATTCCCCAAATCATACTTTCTCACACTAGAGGCATTCCATTTTCTAGGTTATATTAGTTTCTAACACAACCTAGGTGTTTCCATCCATACATACTCATGTCGAACAACTCCAAAATCAATTAAATAGACAATGTACTTGGATTGGAGTGTTAGAATCTTACCAAATATGATTTTTTCTTCTTGCTCCAAATGTCAATGCCCTTATCTCCTTCAATACCCACAATGGGATTTTGGGTTCCAACTATGTTGTTCTCTTCCTCAAGATGAACAACGTAATGTCTAATGGTCTCCCCTCAATTCTTGCTGAAAATGGCTGATTTTAGAGAGAGAAAGTTAGGTTTTTGGGTTAGAAATGGAAGATTGGTGTTTTTCCCAAAATTTTTAGATTTTCAGCCCTCCTTATATAGAAATAGCTTGGGGAGATCGATCTGGTCTAAGAGGAGATCGATCTGGTCCCCTTAAATCTCTCATTTTCACGAAATTTTAAGCTTGAGATCGATCTGTCGAAGTATGAGATCGATCTGCTCCCAAACAGAGAGCTAAGGAGATCGATCTGGGTGCTTGAGGATCGATCTTTTCATCACAGAATGCTTAGGAGATCGATCTGGCCCCATTGGAGATCGATCTGCTCTATTCCATTGCCCAAATAAGAGTATTCTGGCTCTTCCAGATTGATCTCTCATCCTATGAGATCGATCTGGCCTTCATGTTTTCCAGATTTCCTGCAGTTTCCTTGCTGCAACTCATACCAACACATCCTTAATCTGTTGCCATGGCCATTTTCTCATCCATCCACCTTTATAACTTGAAAATGGCATCCATTCATACCTTATGCACATTAAAACTTATGTGCATTCATTGTATGTCCAAAGGTATGCTACATAAAACCAAATGGAAGCATTTATATTCATGCAACTTCCTTCCATTTACCACACCACCCATTTTGAGTTTCAATCACATCCATCACTTATATGGACTCATTTCTTCATATTCAAACTCAATGGAACTTGTATGTACGTTACAAATCATATTACACATACATACATTGAATCCATGGACTTACATCAATCATACTTTACATTACAAGTCCATTCACATTCATTACACATCACAACTTTACATATACGGGGTCTCACATGATTGGTAGGTTGGCTAGCATTTGAAATGATTTGCATAAAAAGTAGCTTGATTTGGTTTCATAGCCATGATTTGCAAAGAATGAGCCACCTACATGAGTTTTGTGGAAATGAAACGTGCTGGAGCATTGCTCACACGAGATTTGACGTGTTTTATACATGTATTAGTGCTGGAGCGCTGCTCGCACTAGAGTTTTACATGCATGAGTGCTAGAGCTTAGCTCACACTAGTTTTCACATGGATTTTATGACATTGTGCTGGAGCCTAGCTCGCACTAGTTTTCATACGAGTTTTGACATGGTGCTGGAGCATAGCTCATACTAGATGTCCATTATACTGGTTGTCGTGATTGAGATTACTCGCATGTGGTTTTATGACATGTCGGGAGCCGTGGGAGCTTCGAGTAGGTTGTGTGCCACGCCGATTAAATAGGCTCATACGTGCGTATTGAGATGTGGTAGGATATATTGTGATGATATGGGTCCACGGAGTACGATGTGCCATGCAAGTAGCATGGAGTACTCTGTACCGTGTGTGATATTACATATATGCTGTTTTCGGACGATGGATTCTACTATGGATCGACAAGTTGGACGTGACCCCTCTCCAGTGCGGAAGCAAATAAAGGTGATACCCCGCACACCAGGATCCGTGTAGCTTGGGATCACAGAGGATATGGCCATAGTCCTAGTTATTACCCTTATTGATATTGTATTCTTATCTCACATGTCTATTGTTGAATGAGAAATCCATGTTTTGAAATTTGTTTGTGGGTCAGGATAGTCCATGGGAGGGGCTGAGTCCTGACAAGTAATGAATTTGTATCGGTTTGTGATGAGATTTGAAATGCTTGTTAAGTGTACTTGTATGATAATTTACCATGCCTTGATTTTGATTTACGCATGATGATTTTCTATGCTATGTTTTGAGAATTGTGCACCGATTTAATTAGCATGAATTGCTATACATGTCATGAACACAAGCATGAGCATTTGTTTTGGAGTATGACAAATAAATGTGTGATTTAAGCATGGCATCACGACCAAATACATAGTACAGTTATCTACCTGCCCGCATGATTACCTTACTGAGCGAGTGGTTTGCTCACCCCCTTTATTTTCCCCTTCTACAGAGCACTTACAGTAGATAATGGTGACTAAGGATTGGATTTTTAGTGTCTGCTGCATCTCATCACACAAGGTATACACATTTGTATAGTTTTTGTATCTAGACATGTCAAAGGACAGTAATATCTTTAAATGTAATTTTGGGGATATAAAAGATTGTAAACACATGTAAACAGAAACTATGATTAAGAAATACAGTGTTTACATTTTTAAATGAATTATATATTTGAAATGGTATGATTGGATGAGATTGACACCGATACATAGCCTAACGGTTGGAGGTGTAGCTGTTCACGATCGAGTAAGGTAAGAGTAAAGAACAAATAAGAATTGAATTAAATAATAAACAAAAAATGAAAAAAAATTGTAGTGGATTTTCGGTGGATTGAGGGTCGTGACAAAGGTGGTATCAGAGCTGAGTTGGTCTGATTTGTGTCGGTGTTAAAATTTAGAAAAAATTACATCACCATGTTACTGTATTGTTAAGATACAACTGTGTATATCGAGATGGGTTTGACTAAGAAATGATTGTGAATGTAGGAATCTTGGCATAATGCGTAATACCAGTCACGGTAGAGGGGCGAGAGCACGAGCTAGAGGCCAGAGGGGTAGGCTTGGGGGTCGTGCTGAGTCATTGCCATATAAGACTCACGAGGAGGTAGAGGTGGAGGCTGATGTTGAGCATGCTCCACAGGGTCCGACAGAGAGACCCGAGAGTACTGAGGCATACTCTACGAGGATAGAGCGGAGCTTAGAGGCAGTTATAGAGTTGATTGCCCAATCGTTGCCTGGAGCTGGGGGAGGGCAAGAGCCAGCTGCACAGGGTGATGATGATGAACTGGTTGTTGCTCCTGAGATGTCTGCATAGCCAGCCCAAGAACCTCAGGCTACAAATACTCCATCACCCCCACCAGTATAGGAAACACCTTCTACTGTTGCTCTACCACAGAGGAGTAGAGATTGGGGTTATGGATGTGACCTGGATAGGTTGCAGCAGTTTCAAAAATTTAACCCACCATCTTTCAGTGGAGTTAAGGACCTAATAGCTGCGGTGGACTGGGTGAATGAGATAGAGAAACTATATAGGTTTTTCGAGTGCACTACTACCATGATGGTAGCATTTGCTGCATTCATGTTGAAGGGATCAGCAGAGCATTGGTGGAAGTCCACCCGACCCATTTTAAGAGCTTGACATACAGAGATCAGCTGGGATGTATTTTTGGAGACCTTCCGGAGGCAATATGTTCCGGATACTGCGCAACGAAGATTGCAAATGGAATTTTTGGATTTGACCCAGGAGAACAGATCAGTGGATGAGTATGAGACTAAATTTATCTCTCTGGGCAGGTATGATCCTGACACGATTGACAGTGCAGCCAAAAAGGTCTAAAAATTTATGGATGGACTGAGACCATCCATCAAGTCCCGATTGGTCCCTTTTGACATACCAACCTACGAGGAGGCAGTGCACAGGACACAATTGTGTGAAAAAGACATCGAGCGGGTTACGGGTTGCCTCAGAGTTTAGAAAGGTTGGTAGAGTGAAGGACAGAGACAGGAAGAGACAGACAATGGATAGAAGCTTCAGTTGTAAAGGAAGCAAGAGATTTTCTAGGAAGAGGCCGAGGATTGAGGAGATCCGAGAGAGAACAGTTAAGCCTCCCGTGTATCTGGCCATAGCTCCAGCAAAGGGTATAATGATTGATACGCGACTAGTGCCCACTCTAAGTGACCTAGACGTTCTATCTGTAAGTGCACGGGTCGTACAAGTAATAATAAGATTTGAGTCTCGGATTATCTCCCATAAAGAAGTGATTAGCCTAATTAACTACCGGTTAATCTTACCCTAAGTATACCCTAGAAAATTATGAATTGCTGATGGGTGATCTACATGGCTAACAATACTGAAAATAATAAAAACTATAAAATAAAGAAACTTAAACAGAGCTAAAATTACTTACAGAGCTCTGAGTAATTAAAAACAACAACCTACAAAAGAAAATTAAAACAGTTAAAATTAATTAACTAAAATGCAATTAAACTAGAATGCAAATATGAAAATAAAGAAACAAATTAATTAAACTAAAATTAAACAAACTTAAAATAAAATATGCATGTAATTAAACTACTTAATAAAAATGCAAACTAACCTAAAGTCTAATGAAAAAAATCCTATTAACTTAAGGAAATTCTTAAATCTAACTACTAAATACACTACCTATATAAAATAATCCTAAATTAAATCTAACTCTAACTAATTACTAACAGTAAAACAAAATATAATTAATGCAAGAGAACTAATATTTTTAGATTTTTTTTTAATTTAAAATGAAAACTTAAAAATGCATAAAATAATAGTCTTCTAATTTAATCCTAAGTGCAACATCTAATTCCTGAATTCTAATATAGTCACAAATTAGCTACTAATAAAATTAAACTAAACTTTAAACTAATAAACTAAGAAAATTAAACTATTAATGTAAATTAATATAAAAAATCTAACTAAGCTAATAACTAAAATTAGAAGGAATAATGACAATAAAATAAAAAAACATGTATGAAAAATGGATTGGTGACAATAATGTGTGCCAAACACAGCCTTGCTCAGTTTGCAAAATAACCAGCTGCCCCGAACTGGCCCCGTGCACGTTTCCTTCTCCAGGAGTTGTCCTGCCCATACCGCTGCACGTCCTCGGCCTGCCCAGCTAGTCAGTGTGCGTCTGCCTTGCTCCATTCCTTGCACAACTCCAGCCCCACACTCATTAGCTATTCTCAATGCAGAGAAGAATCCAGCAAGCATATAGCAGCAGCTCCTGCTTCAATTGCCCGATCCCTGCGCCAACACGCCATATGCTTCAAGCTTCATTTTCATTTCCAGGTCTGTCCACTACTGGTTCATGCTGTCTCCAGGCGTTGCTACAACTGCTCTATCCAGGTGCTACTACTGCCTCTTAGTACCGCCATTCACTGCTGTTGCTGCTCGTTCCTCGGCATGCCCAGCTCAACTCTCGATTCAGCCCTCCACTACAGTACCAGTAGCACTGTTCCGAGCTTATTCAGTCACCACATCTTGCTGCTCTGCATTACGTGTCACAGCATTTGGCTTGGTCTTTCTCTGTTGCATACATCTTATAATTTTTGTAACAATCAGCAGCTACCCATGTAGTCCAGAATATGAAACAGCACACCGCAGCACACACCCGAAACTCTCGGCAACTGGAGATGAGGCGAAACAAGAAGACAAGGGTTGGACCCGATCCTGGTTGCACACACTCTGCACCCGTCAACTGAAAATATCAATATCTACACAACAACTCATTAATGGTGATGGATTTCAACATTATATAACTTGAAACTAAAGGCCAAAACGGGATTAAAATAGCACATGAAGACAATGAACAATACATTAATATTAAAACAGAGACAAACAGAGGAAAATGAAGGATACTCCCTACTGCACCATGGACACCGATTTCTATCAAACATAAACTAGCTAGTGAGTTAAGTGGGATCAATGAAAATTTTCTGTAATGAATTGCAGCAAATGATATGACCTACAGAAAAAAGATCATGCAATAAAAAAAATGAAAGCTATTGTTAAATGCAGTAAACAAAAAAAAAAAACCTGATTCATGAAGTGTAAACAAATAAAAATGAAATAAGGAAAGAAAAGAACAACAATGCATAGCAGAACATGAGTTTAAAATCGAAGGGAAATATGTAAAATCAACAACTGAAGTTAACACAATCAACACCCGTGAGCTTCATCAATGTGAATAAGGAAACCCATCATCCTCGGGTTGCTTCATTCCCTTCTCCAACCGTGGTTCCACATTGCTCTTGATGTGGAACAATGCTCGGCATCAACCCACATCAAGGCACCAGAACCAAAAGGCAGAAGTATAAACAACTGAATAGACAGTGGAGACAAAGAACTAAAACAAACTAAGTGAGCAAAACCCAGAGCAATTGTAAAACTAAAACTCTTACTTAAGTAAAAAAAATGATCAAACCGAGAAAGAAAAGAAAATGAAAGTTGGTTGCTATTAATTAGTAATGAAAATACCAAATACTAGAAATGAAATAGCTTTTCATAAACATGAAGATTGCTATGAACAGTAAAATAAAATTTGTAGCTAAAAAAAAAAGTAATTCGTAAAAGCATTAAAAACAAAGGAAAGAACTCTTAAAATTACACTAAAACTATTCTACCCTAACCACTTGATTTTTTCAATTGCCATCATATTCTATTTATATACACACTTAGGGGTACAATGGTAATTTTCCATTCTAGATGAGTTGGCATTGTTTGGCCACTTGTCTTCCTTTGATTTGCTGCAGAGTAGATATTTCCATGTCACTCATCTTTTTGTCCAATTGTGTCACGACCCAAACTACCCAAAATCAGAGTTAATTTTTTTCGTTTTATTATTTTCTTACCTGTCTTCTGACCGTGACCACACTCCACTAACAAATTGGGCTGTGCGTCAATGCCAGTCCCACCATACATTTACCATATAACCTAACTCTTCTTCAGTCACTTATAATTGTTTACATTATTTATACATCCCCTAAAGTTACTTACAAACATGTTACTGTGCTATGCTTATGTAGATACAATATGTACAAGTGTATATACCTTAAATGATGGGCAGCAGCGGACATCCGGAATGCAGTACTGAGTCGCCTCAACTTCAACTGGAGATTATCTGTGGGAGAAAATGAAAGGGGTGAGCACATCAAGCTCAGTAAGGCAATCCTACGAACAAGTAGGTAACCATACTACCTACATGAACGTAGTGCCATGCATAAACCACCCTTTCTCCACACATTTTAAAACAGATGATATGAGTTATGATGTTATGTAAAACACATTTGCACGAAAAATTCAACATGCAATTATATTCAAAATCATATATTTCTCATTAAAAAATTTCACAGTAAAGTCAGGATTCGACCCCTCCTTCGGGTGATCCTGACTCTCACAAAATCATGAAAATCGGTTTACATCACACATGGGTTTAAAAAGTATGGAAATAACCATCATGCACATTTAATTAAAAACCCAGTTTAAATCATCGTCAAGATCAACATGCAGACTAGGCAAAGTCTGTATATCGGCAAATAACCAGGACTATGGCCTTATGTGTCCTTGGGAGTTCCTCAGCTACACGGATCCTAGTGTGTGGGTTCTCCCATGATCAGGAACCACCCGGGTGGTGGGTCAATCCATCCCGTCAGTCTTATCTGATCCCATGCATCTGAACATGCTAACGTATCACAAAGATACCAACGTATCACACAGATACCACACGGTAATTGTATTCCATGCTACTTGCATGGTACATCGTACTCCGTGGACCTCCAGCCTTATCCCTCGTTCGGGCTCATCAGCTGGTCCTCCAACCCTTATCCCTTGTGCGGGCTCATCAGGTGGATCTCTAACCCTTATCCCTCGTTCGGGCTCATCAGGTTGTTTCTCTAACCCTTATCCCTCGTTCGGGCTCATCAGGTTATTTCTCTAACCCTTATCCCTCGTTCGGGCTCATCAGGTTATTTTTAACATGCCATGTCTCAAAACGCACGTGCGGGCCTATTTAATCGGTGACACACAGTCTACCTGATACTCCAAGCACGGCTTATCGTATGATCTCTGAAAAGTAGTGCGAGCGGTGCTCTAACACTGTCAGTAAATCAAATAAAACTAGTGCGAGCTAAGCTCAAGCACTCTGTATGCAAACCGTATAAAAATCTGGTGCGAGCGAAGCTCTAACACCCTGTCTCAAAATCATATAAAAATATGGTGCGAGTTAGACTCTAGCACCCTGTCACGAAAATCATATATATATATAAGAATCTGGTGCGAGTTGGACTCCAGCACCTATGCATGTAAAACTCTAGTGCGAGCTCTCGCTCCAGCACTAATGCGTGCATCACACAAATCAAAAATATCGTGCGAGCTGAGCTCTAGCACGTCACATGTCAATAAAACACGTAGGCGGCTCTGTTTCCTCAAAACAGTGTTCAAAACAATTTCACGTTGAAAGTATGCAATGCTGTGCATTTTCTTTCAAGGTTAGCCAGCCTACTAATGCATGCATCAAAACACCTCCAGAATGAGTAAGAACCTCTTGTTCTTGCTCCTCCCAACTTTTCTTAAATTTGTAAATTTTACCCTTAACAAGGGTATTTTGGTAATTTACCCATTCGAGGCATTAAAATTATTAATTGACCTCTAGACCCTTCAGGTAATTTTTAAAGACTGTAAATGAACTTAAAATTGCGTAAAGTTACCTCTAGCAGTCCGTAGAATTTCCTTACCTTATTTTTCTGTCGAGTCTGACATTTTCTTTTCCACTGTTGTCTCGTCGCGCAGTCCGATCTGCTCCCAATCAAATGTCCAGAACTGCGTATCAATATTCCTCAGGTCAGATATTATACAATTTAATTGTATTTTCTATTTTCTGGGCTTAATTTAAATCATTGGGCCCATTTACCCCTATTGGGCCCGTTTGCACCTTAATGGGCCTTAATCGGCCTTAAGCCCGTTTTCCACTTAATTTTCACATTATCGAGGCCTATTGGACTCATTAGGCTCACCAACAATTTATTGGGCCTCGTTCTAACTCTCGAATAGCTAAATTTATTATTTACGACAATTTATCTAAATTTCTATAATTTAATTCAATTTATGCGGAATTTAAATTCATATCACGCATAACGATGTAAATTGTCGTAAATAAAGATCACTTACCTGAGATTCCATGCTAGTCTGCAAATCGAGGCTGTCTCGAGCTCTTGGTGGATGCCAATTATCGAGCTACACAATTCCATAATTTTTTGGGTAAGTTTTCAGCCCAAAATTAATTAAATTAAATACTCCAAAATTTAAATCGGGTCAATTTTGACCACTACTGACTTACCCGTAGCTCGATTATATCGTCGGGATTTTTCTCCAATTTTCTCTTTCTCTTTTTCCCTTTTTCTCCCTTTTTTCCTCTCTTTTTGGCTGAACCGGTTCAGTCCGGTTCGGACAGGTTCAGACCGCCGATTCACTCCGGTTCACTCCGGTTCACTGCCTTGCCGATCGATTCTCCATCGGCTTCCACCGCCAGCAGCTCCGTGAGGTTGTCCGCAGCTCGAATCTGGCCTCGGCTTCACCCAAGACCCCCGGAAGGTCATCGGTCCGGCCGTTCTCCTTTCCGCCGTCGAAACCCATTTCTTCCTACGCTGTTTTCGACGTTTTTCGGCAGCTTCGCCGATCGTGGCTGCCATCAATCGGCTCACCGACGCCTAGGGAACAATCGGCTGTGGTCAGTCGGTGCCGAATCGTCGCCGGTCGTCGGGATCGGCTTCTCTTCTCTCGGTTTCGATTTCTCCGTTTTGCTCCACCGTTCACCGCCGTTCGCATCTCTGTTAGGCCGGTGGTGGGTCGGCCCTTGTCGGACTTCCTTCGCCTGGGCCGCCGTGCCTTCCCTCCGGCCGTCGGCTTCGTTTTGGCAGAAACCCGATTTTCGCGATTCTGCGTTTCCGTTTTCGATTTTTTTTTCAGATTCTCTCTTTTATTATTATTATTATTATTATTTATTTAATTATTATACTATTCATTAAAATACCCAAAATATCTACCAAAAATTATTATTTTATTTTAAATTAATTAATTTAATTTTATTTAATTTATTTATTATATTTTAACCCTTTTTCGGGTATAATTTCTCCGTATTTTCGGGATATTGTCCCGAATGATTTTTCGATATATTTTTCGATTATTTTCGGGATTATTTTTTCGAACTAAAAATCCCGATTAATTCCGATTAATTCCCATAAATTAATATCTTGATCAATTTAACCCAAAATAAATTTATTTCATCCTTATTGACCAAAATTTCTCAAATCCATATTTTTAATTAAATTTCCTTATCAAAATATACCGGCCTTCGGTCTTTTGACCATTTTACCCTTACACGTGTTCGGGATTAATTTAACCCGACTTCCCTTCACGAATACTCATTCATTTCGTATTTTAATTAAATTCGGGTCTTACAACTCTCCCTCATTTAAGGAATTTGGTCCTCCAAATTAGAACCAATTCATATGAGTCCATATACAACTCCGGGTACATCGATCGTATCCTACTCTTAGATTCTTATGTGACCTTCACCGGAGTGTATTACTACCAAAGGACTTTAATTAGGGAGATCATCTTAAACCTCAATACTTTCTCTTTCCTGTTTAATGCCGGAATCAACTTTTTCAATATACTTATATTTTCATTAAACTGAACTTTTGGAATTCATATTTGATCACCTATGCTGGATCCGGATAGTATTTTCGAAGCATCAAAAGCTGGGACACATTGTGGGTGCCTGTTAATTCAGGTGATAACACCAACCTACAGGTCTTATCTCCCACTTGTCCAATCTCTTAAAATATTCCATCCAGCGCAGCTCAATTTACCTTCTTCCAAAAGTTCGCTATGTCCTTATTCTCTTAGGACAAGAAACATTCCAACCATACTAATTAACTCTCAGTGAATTCCAATACTTTTCTATCTGCTCTGAGGTGTTCTTAATCTCTCATCCTTAACTAAACATCCTCAGAGACTTATTATCCAAAGTCGAAAAATAATTCTATCTGTCACCCACTTTTTCTTATCCAATTTGGGGGAACAACCCCTACAGCCATACACTGCCTCATATCTTGTTATCCCGATACTCAAGTGACAACTGTCACTATTGGCTAATTCGATTTGTAATAACTGATCATCCCAGGAGCATAAAAATCAAGGGCACACGCTTTCATCGGATCCTTCAGAACCTGTACAGTCCTCTCTGACTGACCATCTGTCTGAGGATGAAAAGCTGTGTTAATACTCAGTCGGGTTCCCATAGCTTCCTGAAAAATATTCCCTAAAGTAAGAAGTGAAGCGGGAATCCCTATATGATACCATGCTCACTAGAATGCTACTTAATGTTCCATAATCTTCTTTATACCTGAATCCTCATACACACTCTGAGTATTTGGGGATTTCATAACCAGAAGGTGGGTAGACTTAGTCAACTTAGCGACTATCATCCAAATAGCCCCGTAATTCTCCTGGGTTCTCTATAACCCATCACGAAATTCATGGAGACTTGCTCCCATTTTCGTGCCATGTCGATATAGGTAGAGGCTGCACTAACCCTGCAGACTTTTAATACTCTACCTTATTCTGCTGACATACTAGGCACTTTTTCACAATTTCTATCATGTCTCTTTTCATATCTGACCACCAATACTCTTTTCGAAGATTTCATATTTATATTCTTTACTTTCCGTATGTACCGTATATCCGAAGAGTGAGCTTTTGACAATATTACTATCTCATCAACTGTGGTCCTGGGGAGCACTCATACTGTCTCGGAATCCTCAGTAACTCATCATCACCCGCTGTGAACTCTGTCACTGTACCCTTTTGAGTCTGACCAAAACTATCCACATCGTGCCGATCATCACGCTAAGCCTGGCAAATCCGGGCACTCTCATCCTGTTCTAATCATCAGGCTAGCTGTCACACAATCACTGTCATCATCAGAAGGGATCACATCACTACCGAGGCTCACAACTGCTCTAGCAGCTCACGCTCCCTGACCATTATATGTGGTACCATCCCGAGGCTCTTTATACTTAAGGCATTAGCCATCACATTAGCCTTTCCTGGGTGGTACAATTTTCACAAACCAAAATCCCTCAGAAGCTCTAACCCACTATGTATTCTCATATTCACCTCTTTCTGTCAAAACAGATACTTGGGCTTTGTGACCAGTGCATACCCAAAATTTCTCACCGTGTACATAATAGTACCATATCCTCGGTACAAATACTATCGTTGCCAACTTTAAATCATGGGTCAGATAGTTTATTTCGTGATCAAGGAGTTGTCTGACTCCAAAATTGACTATCTTCCCATTATACATCAATACACAGCTCCTTCATTATTTCGAGGTATCCATACTCACTGAGAACCTCTTGAGCTATTGGGTATGGTGAAATTAATCATGGTGGTCAGTTTATAATTCACTACACCGAAATTCACGTCACATCTATCATCTCACTCAAAGACCACGTTTTCATAGTTAAACGTGTCAACAAGGTATACCCTATTGAGAACTCGCAACAACCCATTTGTAAAAGCCACTTTCAATTATTGCTTACAATTTGCCCTAGACTTTAAATACACCCAACATATCATCGATAATGATGATTACAACTCGGTCCAATCCTTGACTTATTTACGCATAAGCGTATAAGATCCTTCAAAATCGCTTACATTTCCAGGTACTAACCTGCGTCATTTCCTTTTCTTATCTTAACGGCTCCTATTAAATTTTTACTATGTTAACTTTTATGATTTATCGAATTTTAATATTCTTATCGTCTTAGTAAAGGTATCCTAACGCTAAAGGTATTTATTACAATGATCGATTTCACGTTATAAGTTATATATATATTTCTAGACGCTGTCAAGTCTTTAGGCGGGGAGGTATTTTGAAATACCTTTATTAACCTTTAGACTTAACCACAATTACTTTATACACCAGTCCATGTGGTCACAACTTATATTCGCTACTAATTGCTTTAATCCTAATGACTTCATATCGTAAAGATGTTCTTACCTAGCATACGCCTCTTACTCCAATACATCTTGTATTTAGGATCTATCTTATCTTAAAGATTATCTCCTTAGTGTATCAATTATAACGAAACTCTTGTCATTATTCATTTCATGAGTACAATCCTTTACTCCTTTAATTTCAACTGTTGCACTCCTTTTTATCACTTGTCAACACTTACAATATACTTTTCAGTGATGTTTTCACCCCTATTTTCAACTTAAAATCTCTATATCCATATTCCGTTGATTTATCCTCCTCTATTGGGGCACTCATTTATCAGTATTGTGCCCAATGATGTAGGCATTCATGCCTTTTACTCACTTATATGCGAATGAAGGCGGTATAAACAAATGTGTGGCACCAGGATCAATGAACATATGTACTTCATTATTCATAACAAGTGTGGTATCTTACGCCACATCCATGAAACATCAATAGTGTCCTGGTCCAAGACATCCTCTCGCCTTCGTCCAACAGCCTACTTTCCTTTTTCTTTTCGGCTATGGCAACCCTTTTCGTTGCAGCTATACCAACGAAGTTTTTTTTTCTCTGTCTCTTTACTTTTCTGTGGGGCGATCTCGCCCAACTCTGTGCAATCAAAATCAATGGTCCGTCTTATCACACTTAACGGCCATTTTCATCAATACAGTGTAGATATAGACCCTCCTTTCGTGGTATCCACCACACATCCTACAGTGATCACACTGCTACTCTGCTTCGTAACAGGTCAGGGTCCTCCAATCACAATGTCCCTCTTTGTCATTTCTCGATTCTCTTTTCTGTCTCTATTTCAGCCCTCACTACCTTTCCCAATCTCAGAGGCGTGCAATTTATGTTCTTATTTACCCAACTGTAAATCTGCGCACTGCCTCGGCATATGTAATATCTCACGAGGCCAATTGGACTCTAATTGACAATCTAAGCCCTTCCATAAACTTTTAGACATCTCGACTGTCACTTGTTCATAATGTCGAGGTAATATCTACCAAAGAATATAACTGAGTTTCATACTCATAATCAATTTAGTATTCCTGGGCAGTGTAAGAAATTTTTCCTTTAAATCATGTCTGGGATATCCTGTCACTGGAATACATCCAATAAGATTTCTCATCTTAGCTATGGATGTTTAACACTTAAGATGGGTCGAGCGGGTTTCCACCAATGCTCCGCTGCGCCCTTTGATCTCATACATAATCTGAGCAATTAGCTCCTCACAATAATCTCCACACTCTGCTCCAATCTCACGAAGCGTGTCTCAATACTGTCCGATCACTCTGTCGGACTCTGAGAGGCATGTTCGACATTAGCCTCCATTTCAATTTCATCATGATTCTCATAGGTCAACTCAGCACGACTTAGCAGACTCAGGTCTACCTCTACGACCTCTGCCTCGTGCACTATCTCATCTAACGCGACTCATATTAGGCATTCCTGCATTCTCAACCATTTCTTAGTCAAAACCCATCTCGATATACACTATTGTATCTAACCAAGCACAGTAACACGGGGATGTAATTTCCTAATTACTGACACTGACACACATCAGACCAATTGCCGCTCTGATACCACCTTTATATGTCACGACCCAAACTACCCAAAATCAGAGTTAATTTTTTTCGTTTTATTATTTTCTTACCTGTCTTCTGATCGTGACCACACTCCATTAACAAATTGGGCTGTGCGTCAATGCTAGTCCCACCATGCATTTACCATATAACCTAACTCTTCTCCAGTCATTTATAATTGTTTACATTATTTATACATCCCCTAAAGTTACTTACAAACATGTTACTGTGCTATGCTTATGTAGATACAATATGTACAAGTGTATATACCTTAAATGATGGGCAGCAGCGGACATCCGGAATGCAGTACTGAGTCGCCTCAACTTCAACTGGAGATTATCTGTGGGAGAAAATGAAAGGGGTGAGCACGTCAAGCTCAGTAAGGCAATCCTACGAACAAGTAGGTAACCATACTACCTACATGAATGTAGTGCCATGCATAAACCACCATTTCTCCACACATTTTAAAACAGATGATATGAGTTATGATGTTATGTAAAACACAGTTGCACAAAAAATTCAACATGCAATTATATTCAAAATCATATATTTCTCATTAAAAAATTTCACAGTAACGTTAGGATTCGACCCCTCCTTCGGGTGATCCTGACTCTCACAAAATCATGAAAATCGGATTACATCACACATGGGTTTAAAAAGCATGGAAATAACCATCATGCACATTTAATTAAAAATCCAGTTTAAATCATCGTCAAGATCAACATGCGAGACTAGGCAAAGTCTGTATATCGGTAAATAACCAGGACTATGGCCATATGTGTCCTCGGGAGTTCCTCAGCTACACGGATCCTAGTGTGCGGGTTCTCCCATGATCGGGAACCACCCGGGTGGTGGGTCAATCCATCCCATCAGTCTTATCCGATCCCATGCATCCGAAGATGCTAACGTATCACAAAGATACCAACGTATCACACAGATACCACACGGTACATCGTACTCCATGCTACTTGCACAGTACATCGTACTCCGTGGACCCCCAGCCTTATCCCTCGTTCGGGCTCATCAGCTGGTCCTCAAACCCTTATCCCTCGTTCGGGCTTATCAGGTGGATCTCTAACCCTTATCCCTCGTTCGGGCTCATCAGGTTGTTTCTCTAACCCTTATCCCTCATTCAGGCTCATCAGGTTATTTCTCTAACCCTTATCCCTCGTTCGGGCTCATCAGGTTATTTTTAACATGCCATGTCTCAAAACGCACGTGCGGGCCTATTTAATCGGTGACACACAGTCTACCTGATGCTCCAAGCATAGCTTATCGTATGATCTCTAAAAAGTAGTGCGAGCGGTGCTCTAACACTGTCAGTAAATCAAATAAAACTAGTGCGAGCTAAGCTCAAGCACTCTGTATGCAAACCGTATAAAAATCTAGTGCGAGCGAAGCTCTAACACCCTGTCTCAAAATCATATAAAAATATGGTGCGAGTTAGACTCTAGCACCCTGTCACGAAAATCATATATATATAAGAATCTGGTGCGAGTTGGACTCCAGCACCGATTCATGTAAGACTATAGTGCGAGCTCTCGCTCCAGCACTAATGCGTGCATCACACAAATCGAAAATATCGTGCGAGCTGAGCTCTAGCACGTCACATGTCAATAAAACACGTAGGCGGCTCTGTTTCCTCAAAACAGTGTTCAAAACAATTTCACGTTGAAAGTATGCAATGCTGTGCATTTTCTTTCAAGGTTAGCCAGCCTACTAATGCATGCATCAAAACACCTCCAGAATGAGCAAGAACCTCTTGTTCTTTCTCCTCCCAACTTTTCCTAAATTTGTAAATTTTACCCTTAACAAGGGTATTTTGGTAATTTGCCCATTCGAGGCACTAAAATTATTAATTGACCTCTAGACCCTTCAGGTAATTTTTAAAGACTACAAATGAACCTAAAATTGCGTAAAGTTACCTCTAGCAGTCCGTAGAATTCCCTTACCTTATTTTCCTGTCGACTCTGACCTTTTCTTTTCCACTGTTGTCTCGTCGCGCAGTCCGATCTGCTCCCAATCAAATGTCCAAAACTGTGTATCAATATTCCTCAGGTCAGATATTATACAATTTAATTGTATTTTCTATTTTCTGGGCTTAATTTAAATCATTGAGCCCATTTACCCCTATTGGGCCCTTTGCACCTTAATGGGCCTTAATCGACCTTAAGCCCGTTTTCCACTTAATTTTCACATTATCGAGGCCTATTGAGCTCATTGGGCCCACCAACAATTTATTGGGCCTCGTTCTAACTCTCGAATAGCTAAATTTATTATTTACGATAATTTATCTAAATTTCCATAATTTAATTCAATTTATGCGGAATTTAAATTCATATCACGCATAACGATGTAAATTATCGTAAATAAAGATCACTTACCCGAGATTCCATGCTAGTTCGTAAATTGAGGCTATCTCGAGCTCTTGGTGGATGCCAATTATCGAGCTACACAATTCCATAATTTTTCGGATAAGTTTTCAGCCCAAAATTAATTAAATTAAATACTCCGAAATTTAAATCGGGTCAATTTGGACCACTACTGACTTACCCGTAGCTCGATTACATCGTCGGAATTTTTCTCCAATTTTTTTCTCTTTCTCTTTTTCCCTTTTTCTCCCTTTTTTCCTCTCTTTTTGGCTGAACCGATTCAGTCCGGTTCGGACCGGTTCAGACCGTCGGTTCACTGCCTTGCCAGCCGGTTCTCCGTCGGCTTCCACCGCCAGCAGCTCCGTGAGGTTGTCCGCAGCTCGAATCTGGCCTCGGCTTCACCCAAGACCGTCGGAATGTCACCGGTCCGGCTGTTCTCCTTTCCGCCGTCGAAACCCATTTCTTCCTCCGCTGTTTTCGACGTTTTTCGGCAGCTTCGCCGGTCGTGGCTGCCATCAATCGGTTCACCGACGCCTGGGGAACAATTGGCTGTGGTCGGTCGGTGCCGAATCGTCGCCGGTCGTTGGGATCGGCTTCTCTTCTCTCGGTTTCGATTTCTCCATTTTGCTCCACCGTTCGTCGCCGTTCGCGTCTCTGTTAGGCCGGTGGTGGGTCGGCCCTCGTCGGGCTTCCTTCGCCTGGGCCGCCGGTGCCGTCCATCCTGCCGTCGGCTTCGTTTTGGCAGAATCGCGATTTTCGCGATTCTGTGTTTTTGTTTTCGGTTTTTTTTTTTCAGATTCTCTTTTTTATTATTATTATTATTATTATTTATTTAATTATTATACTATTCATTAAAATACATTAAAATATCCAAAATATCTACCAAAAATTATTATTTTATTGTAAATTAATTAATTTAATTTATTTAATTTATTTATTATATTTTAACCCTTTTTTGGGTATAATTTCTCCGTATTTTCGGGATATTGTCCCGAATGACTTTTCGGTATATTTTTCGATTATTTTCGGGATTATTTTTCTGAACTAAAAATCTCGATTAATTTCGATTAATTCCCATAAATTAATATCTTGATCAATTTAACCCAAAATAAATTTATTTCATCCTTATTGACCAAAATTTCTCAAATCCATATTTTTAATTAAATTTCCTTATCGAAATATACCGGCCTTCGATCTTTTGACCATTTTGCCCTTACACGTGTTCGGGATTAATTTAACCCGACTTCCCTTCACGAATACTCATTCATTTCGTATTTTAATTAAATTCGGGTCTTACAAATTGGCTGTGCGATGTGGCCCAGCGTTTGTCTTCCAGAAGGTTAGCACGGTGTCCGTCGATCTCATCGTTTCGGAGCGAATAAAATACTAACACCTATCATCCCCTGTGTCCAGACGACTGGTGACTTGGTCTGCAAATTGGAAGTGGTCCAGATTCCTTTAGCCCATTTTCAGCCCGTTTTTTATTGAAACGACTGAGTTTCATCCGGATTTAATTTACCTGCACATTAAAGAATTTTAATTAAATAAAGAGGATAATTAACAAAATAAATTGGAGATTTAAATAATTAATTAGGAAATTAAGCATAAATAATTCTATTTTCATAGAATTATCACACCCCCAAACTTCAGCTTTTGGTTGTCCTCAAGCAAAACAAAATTCATGCAGGAAAGACAAGACCAACATAATAATTTCCCCAATATTATCGTCAAAGAAAAAATACAGACTATGATCTCAAAAATTCACAATTACAAGTCCAACATTCAGAATCATTCAATCATAAGTCCTGACGCAAATTGGACTCCTCGTGTGTGTGTGAAAATGTCAAAGCCACTACTCGGTACATTACCCGGATCAAATTATGAAAACATAGTGAATGCAAAGTCAATGACAAGTGATCATTCTCATAAGTTTGCTTTTCACTTCTCTCTCTACTAATGTAGTCACACTTAACCAAAGATCAATAGGACTTCCTTAAGCTTGTAATGTAAGGCTGGGGCTAAGGTATGATAAAGTCGATTTAGGTTTAATTACCCCTTAACATGCATTACTTCTAGGATCTTTAGTGTAAGAGCTCATATTTATTTCCCCCAAACTTATTTATTTCACTAAACTTTTTATTCTATTTTTGTATTTTCTTCTTTCTTCTTTTCTTTTTCTTTTTCTTTCATTTTCATTTTTTTATATGTACTCCTTCACTATCACTTAATACCCATATGTACATAGCTCAAAATATATCCCAATGACTTTTCATGCTTTCGGGGTAAGGGATAGGAATAGAGTATTTAAGCTAAGGAAAAAAAAAAGCGGGTGTATTTACAGAGAAAAGCTTATTTAGCCCAGATGGATGACTAGGGGTAAAATATATACAAGGATGGTTAGAAAGGCTCAAACGATTCAAAGATGGCCTAAATCATCTCCCTAATTAAATGTGATCTAATATTTCACCTCGAGATCAGATCAAACAAATTCTAGAATATGATGCACAAAATCAACTGAACAAATGCAATCCTATGTACACATAAGCTTTCTCTAAATAAATATACCGATTCATTACATGACATGTGCATAAGATGAGGCAATCACAATCAGAATTAAGACAAATTCAAGAATTCAACTTCATGCTTTTTCCTATAATCATGCTTCTCAGTCAATCAAAGTCAGACTAAATCATGGGGTCATATCATCGGAATATGGGAAAACTACATGCTAAACACTAGATCATCCCAAAATCAAACAATTTAAGCTTATATTTTCGAAAAAAATTGAAAATTTCTTCCCAAAATCAAACAATTTAGGCTTATATTTTCGAAAAAAAATTGAAAATTTCTTCTCAGATTTTTGAAAAACTTTTGAAAATTTTTCCAATTTTTCCCAAAATTGCTCAAGTGATTGGTACGAGCTAGACGTTCTATTGCAAGTGCATGGGTCGTACAAGTAATAATGGGATTTGAGTCCCAAATTATCGTCCCACAGAGAAGTTGATCAACCTAATTAACTACCAGTTAATCTTACCCTAAGTATATTCTAGCAAACTATGAAGTGAAGATGGGTGATCTACTAAGTATGAAATTATAAGTACTGAAAATAATAAAAGCTATAAACTAATGAAAATAAAACTGAGCTAAAATTTACTTACAGTGCTCTGAGCAATTAAAAATAGTTACCTACAAAAGTAATTAAAACAGTTAAAATTAATTAACGCAATTAAACTAAAATGCAAATATGAAAATAAAGAAACAAGATTAATTAAACTAAAATTATACAAACCTAAAATAAAATATGCATGTAATTAAACTACTTAATAAAAATGCAAATTAAACTAATTTAATAAAATCCTATAAAAATTAAGAAATTAACAACAAGTCTAAATGTCTAAAATATTAATTCTAAATTAATCCCAATTATATCTAAGTACTAACTTAACAATAAAATCTAACTAATGCATGAGAAAATATTTTTTTTTGATTTTTCAATTTAAAAACTAAATTACGAACTAATCTATCTCTAAATTAATTCTAAATGCAACTTATGAGTTTCTAAAGAAAATTAAAATTACCACTCTAATGTAATCAAAATTTAATTATTATCCTAATTAACACTAGTCACTAATTTAACAAACAATGCAAATCTATTTTTCTAACTTAACAAACAATGTAAATGACATGAAAAGATAAATCCCAAACATGCTTAAACTAATTGCAACAATAAACCGAATGGCCAAACGTGGCCTTAACCCAATTTCCAGCTGGCTATTTCGGTTCCTAATAGTGCAATGTACTGTTCATCTTTTTCAATTCCAGATTTTGCCAGCTGTTATCCAGCTTCTATTCCAGGTGATGTCTGCAAACTCTACGCCAGCTGCTGTCCAGGTTTGATCCAGGTGCTGTCCTCAACTGTATCCAGGTCTACCCACTCTTGCTATTTGCTGCACATTCTCAGCTCAACACCACTTCCTGATCAGCATTCATTTCCTGTCTATGACATGCACCGAATATACTTCATGTCTAGTGCTGCTTCAACATGCACACATGATTACCTTGTGAATCTAAGACAATGAATAGAAATCATGAAAAGCTTAAATCCAGTAGCTTAACATAGAAAAATAATCATGTACAGTAAATAAGAACGTAGACAGGGGAGAACAGAGGAGAAACATACACCCATTCACTGCAAAATTCACGGTTTAAGAGATAAAAAACTGAACATGAAGCAAAGCCAAATTACTGGTAATATAACTTAGAAGAAAGGTTGCTAATATGTGAAGAAAATAAAAGTTACACCGAGAGAACAGACGATCCAAACCGAAGAAATAAAACTATGAACATTAACAGTAAGAGATGATGAAGAACAGATGAGAAAAGAGCATGATTTTTTATCAATTGATTTGTTTCTTCATTCACGATCAGCGGACCACAAAAAAAAAAACAAAACAAAAGAAACTCACTCGGTATTAGACAGAATATATTCAAGTAAGATAAGAAGAATAGAAATTCTGAAAACTAATACTTGAAACTAAGCCATACGTGAAGAAAATTATCAAACATCAACATAGTGATTTCCAGTAGCCACAATTTCCTTCATTTCTCAATCAAGCCAGTATTGTTCCACCATTTCAGTATTGCAAGACAATACACAAATTAATCCCAACATATTAGACCGACAATATTGAATCAGAACATAATAATCGGCATTGATGATCAAAGTATTGCAAATGCTTTAGACTACAACCGAAAATGGATTAAAACTTATAGCAAGAATAAGATGGTAACGGATAAAGTAAACTGAAATGATAAAGAACAAATTCTAAGCAACGATACTTATGAACTTAAAAACAAGAACGTTTCATAATAAACTAAGTTGAATAAAATAGTAGCTATGGAGAAAAAAAATATGGAGGCTAAAAACTATTCGGGAAAAGAAAACAAGAAAGGTAAAACTCTAATGTAAAGTTAACTTAAAAAAAAAAAAAAACTATTCTACCTTAGATTACATTTTTTTTTCAATTGCCATCATTTTCTATTTATATACACATTTAGGGTTACAATGGTAATTTTCCATCCTACATGAGTTGGCATTGTTTGGCCACTTGTCTTCATTTTATTTGCTGCAGAGTAGATATTTCCACGCCATTTGTCGATTTGTCCAGTTGGTTGTGCGATGTGACCCAGCATGTGTCTTCCAGAAGGTTGGCATGATGTCTTTCGATCTTATTGTTTTGGAGCAAATAAAATACGGACACCTGGCATCACGCGTGTCTAGACGACTGGTGACTCGATCTGTAAATTGGAAGTGGTCCAGTCTCCTTTAGTCCGTTTTCAGCCCAATGTTGACTGAAACGACTGAGTTTCATATGGATTTAATTTATCTGCACATTAAAAAATTTTAATTAAATTAAGGGGATTATTAATAAAATAATATGGGGATTAAATAAATAATTAGGAAATTAAGCACAAATAATTCTATTAAAAATTATCACACCCCCAAACTTGAGCTTTTGCTTATCCTCAAGCAAAACAAAACAGATGTAGGAATGACAAGTACCAACATAATAATTTTTCCAATATTATCCTCAATGATAAAGTACAAACTATGAAATCAAAGACTCACAATTACAAGTCCAACACTTAGAATTATTCCATCATAAGTCTTAACCCAAATTGGACTCCTCGTGTGTGTGTGAAAAATGTCAAAGCCACTTCAAAGTACATTATCCGGATTAGATTATGCAAACACAGTGAATGCAAAGTCAATGACATGTGATCATTCCCATAAGTTTGCTTTTCACTTCTCTCTCCACTAATGTAGTCACACTTAACCAAAGATCAATAGGACTTCATTAAGCTTGTAATGTAAGGCTGGGGTTAAGGTATGATAAAGTTGATTTAGGTTTAATTACCCCTTAACATGCATTACTTCTAGGATCTTTAATGTAAGAGCTCAATTTATTTCCCCCAAACTTATTCATTTCACTAGACATTTTATTCTATTTTTGTATTTTTCATCTTTCTTTTTTTTTTCATTTTTATTTTTTTATTTTGTTTTTTTTGGTTTTTCGACTTTCACTATCACCAGATACCCATACGTACAAAGCTCACAATATATCCAATAACTTTCCATGCTTCCGGGGTAAGGGATAGGAAAAGAGTGTTAAAGCTAAGGAAAATTTATGCAGGTGTATTTACAGAGAAAAGTTTATTTGGTCTAGATGGGTGACTAGGGGTAAAATATGTACAAGGATGGCTAGAAAGGCTCAAACGATCCAAAGATGGCCTAAATCATCTCCCTAATTAAGTGTGATATAATATTTCACCTCGAGACAAGATCAAACAAATTCTAGATTATGATGTACAAAATCAACTGAACAAATGCAATCCTATGTCCACATAAGCTTTCTCTAAATAAATATACAGATCCATGACATGATATGTGCGTAAGATGAGGAAATCACAATTAGAATTAAGACAAATTCAAGAACTTAACTTTATGTTTTTCTTATAATCATGCTTCTTATTCAATCAAAGTCAGACTTACTCATGGGGTCATATCATTGGAATATGGGAAAACTACATGCTAAGCACTAAATCATCCTAAAATCAAACAATTTGAGCTCATATTTTCGAAAAAAAATTTAAATTTTGCCTAAAATTGCTCAAGTGATATCCCTTCCCCCAAACTTAAAGTGTACAGTATCCTCAGTGTGCAGATAATATAAACATTTAAGCTCAAGAATAGAGTACTCCTATTTTTTATGATGATGACGAACAACTGAAGCTTGATTGAAAACGTAAAACGAGAAAAAAAATCTGCAAAAGAAACAAAGAAAGAAAAAGCATAAAAGAAAAGAACTGTACAAAAAGTGAAAAAGAAAAATGAAGCTAAGTAGTAGGATCAGAAGTAGGAGGGTCAGCTAAAGTGGTCACAGAATGCTGACGATCAAACCCTCCCCCAAAATAATGTTTCAGTCTGCCCCTATTAACCTTAAAGGGTTGCTCCAGGGTTTCATCCATAATTTCAATGGCCCCATGAGGGAATACTTGTGTAATGGTAAAGGGACCTGACCACCTAGACTTAAGCTTTCCTGGAAACAACTTCAAGTGTGAATTAAGTAACAGAACTTGCTGGCCTGGCTCGAAGTGTCTCTCTTTAATTTTCTTATCATGCCATTGCTTAGTCTTTTCCTTGTAGAGCTTGGCATTCTCATATGCCTGCAACCTGAACTCATTTAACTAATTGAGCTGTAGCAGCCTCTTCTCCCCTGCTGTATCTAAGTTGAAATTCGGGTTTTTTAGGGCCCAATAGCCTTATGCTCAAGCTCTACTAGTAGATGACAGGCTTTTCCATAAACAAGCTGATAAGGGGACATTCCTAAAGGTGTTTTGAAGGCTGTCCTATATGTGAGACCCGATATTTATCGTAAGAGCAAAAGGGAATGAATAGAAATTTATGAGTGCATTTAAAAGTACAAAAGGATTGAAATGGTTTTCTCGAACTTGTGCAAGGGTAAAACAGTTAAAAGACCAAAATTCGGTATTAATCGGGATAAGAAAATTTAATTAAAAATATGAGATTAAGAAATCTTGATCAATAACGAAGAAATAATTAAATTTCGAATTAAATTGATCAAAATATGAATTTATTGGAATAAACTGAATTTTTAGTATCGAAAAATAATCTAAAAAATAATCGAAAAATATACCGAAAAGGTAAAATCAGACTGATAAATTCATTTACGGATTAAATGAATAAAATATAAATTTTTAAAGATATTTGTGGATTTTAATATTATTTTATTGAATAAAATAATATTAAAAATAAATTATAAATAAATAAAATAAATAAATGAAAAAAAAACAAAATTTGGAATCGCGAAAATGGAAACGAAACAGAAAACAAAAGAGAAACAAAGTAGCCGAAAACTGAGGGAACTAAATCCCTCGGCTCCGACGTAACCATCGGCGGACGACACAAGGAGGTGGCCGGCGAAGGTCTATCGGCACCCGAGGAAGTCGACCCGCACACCCACGCACCCCGAAGTCGTCAGAAAATGCCGAAAACGAAGGGAAGTCCTGCGGGGGAGAAGCCCCGATTGGCGGTCATTGATGCAGTTTTGACTCCAGCCAGGGTCGATTTTGGTAGCCCAGGCCGTGGCGCGCCGATTGGTGGCAGAATCGGCTGGACGACGACGAAACGACCAGATGATGACTGAACCGACCGAACCGGACTGAACCGACCAAACCGAACCTGACCGAACCGGCGGTCTGAACCGAGTTGAACCGGACCGGACCGGTTCAACCAAAAAGAAAAGGAAAAGGGAAGAAAAAGGAAAAAAGAAAAAGAGAAAAAATTAGGAAAAATTCCAGTGATGCAATCGAGCTTCGGGTAAGTCGGTAAGCGGTCGAATTGATCGATTTAAATTTTAGAATATTTAATTTGATAAATATTCGACTGAAAATTTACCCGAAAATATAGTTAATTGTGTAGCTCGACGATTGGCATCAACCGAGAGCTTGAGACAGCCTCAATTTGTGTACAATCATGGAATCACGGGTAAGTAACCCTTATTTACAACAATTTGTATCGTTATGCGTGTTAATGAATTTCAGATTCAATTTCTGCATAAATGAATTAAATACTGAAAATCGAGATAAATTGTCGTAAATAATTAATTAAGCTATTCGAGAGTTAGAACGAGGCTAAATAAATACTGATTGGCCCAATGAGCCCAATAGGCCTCGATAATGTGAATAAAGTGTGGTAAACGGGCCTAAAGCCGATTAAGGCCCATTATGGTGCAATCGGGCCCAATATGGGTAAACAGGCCCAATGATTTAAATTAAGCCTAGAAAATATGAAATACAATTAAATTGCATTGTAATTGACCTGATGAATGTGTATCCACAGTTCCAGAGATTGGATTTGAAGCAAATCGGACTGCGTGACGAGTCATCAGTGGAAAGGTCAGACTGTATAGAAAAATGAGGTAAGGGAATTGTGTGAGCAGCTAGAGGTAGCTAAGCGTATTTTAATAGTTTTGTATACACTGATTATGTATGTATACACGATTATTGTATAATGATCCTAAAAGTGGTTTAAATGATTTTAAGGATCGAAATATGTGAAAAGTCTATTTTACCCCTATTGAGGGAAGTTCACCTAAGGATGGTGAAAGCATGACATGCATGAAATGCATGATTTAAGGAAATTTATGGTTTAAGGATTTTATTCATTTTAATCAAAGCAAAATGATAGATTGGCCAGTAATTGCATGAATTTCACATGATAACACTACGTAAGTGTTATTTATATTTAAATGAAATTTCTTTGGAAAATAGGCCAACTATCAAGTTTATATGGAAATAGATAGTGCTGGCATATAGTTCGCACTATATCTGCATTTGTGAATGTGCATAAATGTGCTTGAGCGGTTGCTCGCACCGACTTGTGTGACATCATATGCATGAAATGTGCTAGAGCGATTGCTCGCACTGATTTTATGATTTGATATGCATGAGAGCTGCTAGAGCCTAGCTCGCACTCTGTTTTGACATGTTTTGACCATATATGCATAAAAAGGTGCTGGAGCGATTGCTTGCACTAGTTTTTATGATTTGACATGCATGAGCGATGCTGGAGCTCAGCTTGCATCCAATTTTGATATGATAATTGCATAAAAGCCGTGCTGCAGTGTAACTCGCACGAGATTTGATTTAATTATGCATAAAGTCGTGTTGGAGTCTAACTCGCACGAGATTTGATTTACTTGAGCATTCACTTGTGCTGTAGCATTGCTCGCACGAAGTTTTAAATGGTTTTATAACTCATTTTAAAGTCGTACTGGAGTTTTTCTCGTACGAGGTTTTCATTGAGTTGTTATACATATCCGTACTAGAGCATTGCTCGTACGTGGATTTTACTTGAATTTATAATCAGATTAAGTCATACTGGAGCGCTGCTCGTACGCAAATTTCATTGATTTCTATGACACTGTGCTAGAGCGTCGCTCACATGAGGTTTTATGATATCATGAATATGCATGAAACCGTGCTTGAGCTTCGCTCGCACAGGGATTTATATTACATGCATATAGCCGTGTTGGAGCCTCCTGTAGACTGTGTGTCACAGTGAGATGATATGCTCACACGTGCATACTGAGACAGAGATGATATGGGTGGATAAGACCTATTGCAAGCACCCCTGATTGAGCTTAGGTTCACGGAGTACGTTGTACCGTGTATATCACGCAGAGTACGCTGTACCATGGGGATTGTTAGAGTGGAGTGGCATTAGCCATGAGGCAGCAAGCCTTACCCTCGCAATCCTGGTGTTATGCTGTTCTGGCGGGTAGGACGACCCACCTCCCGTTTCAGGTGTGATACCCCGCACACTAGGTACCTTGTTGCCAGGGATCACTAGGATATGGCCATAGTCCTCGATGTTACTGATAAAATCAGCTGATTATCTCACATGATATAACTATTGGTCGATAGACCAAGGTAGACCCGAAGGAGGGGTCAGGCCCTCGATTTTATGATTTTATACTTTGATTGCTAGATTTTAGATGATTTTATGATATGTGACCCTAAAAGAAGGGTGGTTTTATAACCGAAGTTTTATAATGAATTTTAATGAATTGTTTTATGAGTTGATTAACCCGGAAGGGTTAGTTTTTACTGCAGTTTTAAAGAATTGATTTAAATGCAGTAGCATGTGAAGTTTTCCATGCTTTCATTTGAAATCCATGATTTGTCTTACATGACATGAAAGACTGTATGATCTTGATTAAATTCATGCTTATTATGATTTAATGATGTCACATAAAATGCTTTGATGCATAAGTAGTATGATTTATATATGCACGAACAGTGTTATAAACTAAGTCATTGACGTTTGCATGACTTTGTGCTTGATGATTTTAATGAAAAGAAATGGATTTAAGGGCATGGCATTATGAGCATGTAGATAGTGGAGCTATCTACTTACTTGCATAATTGCCTTACTGAGCGTGTGGTTTGCTCACCCCCTTATTTTCCTATCTTTTCAGAGCACTTGCAATAGTTAGTAAGCAGCTGAGGACTTGCATGCTTGGTATCCGCTGCTTCCCATCGAGAGACAGGTATACACATTTGTATAGTTTTGTATCTAAATATGTAATGCACAGTACTGTAAACGGATATGTCGGGGATGTAGAGTTATAAATACCATTGGGTATGTATTTATTTAAAATCAAAAGATAGTAAACTCTGATATATGAATGTGAATATGGAAATGGTTGGTAAATAGTGAAAGGTGACTAACACCGAATCATAGCCCAACTGTGTTTGTAGGATGGTCACGACGAGAGAAATGTAAGAATTAAATAATAAATGAAAAAGTGAAAAATTTACTCTGATTTTTAGATAATTTGGGTCATGACAAGTTAATAGTATCAGAGCTTGAGTTAGCCTGATATGAGTCGGTGTTAGTGTTAAGGAAGTTTACATCCCCATGTACTGTGCATTATTTAGATACAATTGTGTATATCGAGATGAAAGTGTAGCTAAGAATTTGGTTTATAATACAAGAATAGACTCATTAACTGATAGCCGCTATGGTAGAAGAGACGAGTACACGAGCTTGAGGCCATAGAGGTTGGCCCGAGAGTTGTACTGAGTCGCCACATGAGACTCGAGATGAGATTGAAGTGGAGGCTGGTATTGAGCATGCCCCACAGAGTCTGACAGAGAGATTAGACAGAGTCCGATAGAGAGATCGGACAGTATTGATACACGCTTCGTGATGTTAGAGTGGAGTGTGGAGAATATTTTGAGAGCTAATTGCTCAGAATATGTATGATTTGAGGGCGAGTCAGAGCATTGGTGGAAGTCCGCTCGACCCACCTTAAGAGTTAGACATCCAGAATGGTCATGAGAAATATTTCTAGATGTATTTCGGTGACAGAATATCCCGGACACTTAAAGAAACTTATAGATGGAATCCTTTACTCTGACCCAGAGGAACTGGTTGATTAACGAGTATGAAACTCAGTTTACATTCCTGGGCAGATATGACTCCGACACTATGAATAGTAAGAGTAATATGTCTGAAAGTTCATGGAAGGGCTCAGATTGTCAATTAGAGTCTGATTGGACTGTTAGATATCATTACCTATACCGAGGCAGTGCGCAGACTACAGTTGTGTGAATAAGATCATGAGTAGCATGCCTCTGAGATTGAAAAAGGTAGTAAAGACCGAAATAGAGACAAAAGAGAATAAAGAATGACAGAGATGTTAGAACGGGAAAAAGGTAGTTTGGTAAAAGCTTAGAGCTGATGAGTCACGGGGTAAGATGATTGGTAAGGCCCCAATGTATCCAATTTCAATAAATACGAGGGGTATTGTGATTTGAGGACCCCGACCTGCTACGAAGTAGTGTAGCAGTGTAAGCAGTGTAAAATGTGTGGTAGTTACCACGAAAGTAAGACGTTGGACGAGGGTGAGTTTATGCCTTGGACCAGGACACTATAGATGTTTCATATGATGTGGTGGAAGATACCACACTGGTAGTGAATAATGAAATAATTATTTTAATTGATCCTGGTGCCATGCATTTATTCATACCGCCTTCAGTTGCTTACAAGCTAGTGAAAGATGTGCAGCCTGTACCCTTAAGCAAGATGATAGTTAGCTGATTAGCGCTAACTGAATATGAGTATAGAGATTGTAAGTTGAAAAATAGGGGTGAAAACATCACTGAAAAGTGTATTGGAATAAGAGTTTGTTATAAGTGATATATGAAAGGAGATAAGCTTTGAGATGTGATAGATCTTGAATACGAGATATATTGGAATAAGAGGCGTATGCAAGGTAAGGATATCTTTGATATGTAGCGAATATAAATTGTGACCACATGGACTGATATGTAAAGTAATTGTGGTCAAGTCTGATGGATAATAAAGGTATTTCAAAATACTCCCTGCCTGAAGACTTGACAGCGCCTGGAAGCGTACACATAACCTATAGATTGAAATCGACAGTCGTAATATATACATTTAAAATTTGGATACGATAAAGAAATATAGAAGTCGATTAATCATGAAGGTTAAAAATTAAAATTTTATAAAAAGCCGTTAATATAAGAAAAAAGGAAATGATGTGAGTTAGTATCTTGAAACGGAAGCGATTTCGAAATAACATTATATGTTTATGCGTACATAGGTCAAGGATATGGGTGATTGAAATATTTAAGGGAGCTCAACGATGAGGTATTTAAAGCTTACCTAGACCGATTGGTTTTCATCTTTAGCGATGATATTTCGATGTATTTGAAGTCCAGGGAAGAGCATGAGTAGCAATTGGAAACTGTCTTACTGACGAATTATTGAGAGTTTCTTGAAATTGGCTGCTCAGTTGACACATCTCATTTGGGAAAAGATTGCATACGAGTGGGATGATAAGTATAAAAGTAGCTTTTGTGAGTTTTAGGTATATTGAAGTAATAAACTGACCACCGTAATTATTCTCACCATAACCAACAGCTCAAGAGGTTTCTCAGTGTATATGGATACCTCAAAATAAGGATTGGGCTATGTATTGATGTAAAATGGGAAGATAGTCGTTTATGGATCTAGATAGTTCAAGGACCATAAGAGAAACTATCTAACCCATGATTTAGAGTTGACAGCCGTAGTGTTTACACTGAAAGTATGGCGCCACCATTTATACAGTGAGAATTTTGGGTATGCACTAATCATAAAAGCCCCTAGTATCTGTTTTCACAGAAAGAGTAGAATATGAGATAACCAAGAGGGTTAGAGCTTCTAAGGATTATGATTGTGAACATTGTACCACCCAGGAAAGGCTAATGTAATGGCTGATGCCTTGAGCAGAAAGAGCCTCGAGATGGTATCACATATGATGGTTAGGGAGCGTGAGCTGCTAGAGTAGTTGTGAGCCTCAATAGTGATGTGATCCCTTCTGATGATGATGGTGATTTTGTGACAGCTAGCCTGAGATTAGAACCGGATTTGAGTGACCGGATTTACCAAGCTTAGTGAGATGATCGGCATGGTGTCGATAGTGTGGGTCAGATTCAGAAGGGTATAGTGACAGAGTTCACAGTGAGTGATAATGATTCACAGAGGTTCAGAGACAGTATAAGTGCTCCCCAGGACCACAGTTGATTAAATAGTGTTATTAACAGAAGCTTACTCTTCGGGATATACAGTGCATCATAGAAGTAATAAAGATATCAGAATCTCTAAAAAGGGTATTGGTGGTCAGATATGAAAAGAGACATTGTAAACATTGTAGAGTTATGGAAAAGTATCTCGTATGTCAGCAGATTAAGGTAGGGCAAAAGAAGTTGTCGGGTTATTGCAGCCTCTACCTATATTGACATGAAAATGGGAATAAGTTACCATGAATTTCGTAATGGGTTACAAAGGACCCGGATGAATCACGAGGCTATTTGGGTGATAGTCAATAGATTGACTAAGTTTACCCACCTTCTGGCTATGAAAATCCCTAGATACTCTGAGTGTGTAGGCGGATTTATGTGTATGGAAAATTATGAAACATTGTGTAGCGTTCCAATGAGCATGATATCAGATAGGGATTCCCGCTTCACTTCCCACTTCTGGGAACGTTTTTTAGAAAGCTATGGGAACCCGACTGAGTGTTAACACAGCTTCCATCCTCAGACAGATGGTCAATTAGAGAGGACTGTACAGGTTTTGAAGGATGTGATGAGAGCATGTGCCATTGATTTGATAAGCTCCTGGGATGATCAGTTGTTACTAATCGAATTTGCCAATAATGACAGTTGTCACTTGAGTATCGGGATGACTTTATATGAGGCATTGTATGGCCATAGGGAGTTGTTCCCTGACTTGGATAAGAAGAAGTGGGTGACAGATAGAAACTTATTCCCGAATTGGTAAGACAAACCTCTAAGAATGTTCAATTGCTTTGTGAGAGAGTAAGAACACCTCAGAGCAGACAGAAAAGCTATGCTGACAAGAGACAGAAACCATTGGAATTCACCGAGGGTGAATCATTATTGTTGGCAGATACTTGTCTTAAGGACGTAACGAGATTCGGATTAGAGGTATTGGACAAGTGGGAGATAAGACCTGTAGGTTGGCGTTACCACTTGAACTAACAGGCATCCACAATGTGTCCCATCTTTTGATGCTTCAGAAATATTATCCGGATCCAGCATATGTGATCAGATATGATCTTCAAAAGCTTAGCTCAATGAAAGTATAACATATGATTGGAAAAATCGATTCGGGTATTAGATGGAAAGAGAAAGTGTTGAGGTTTAAGATGATCTCCCTAGTTAAGTATGTTGATAGCATTACACTACGGAAAAAGTCACTTGAGGATGACAGTATATGATACGATAGATGTACCATGAGTTATTTATGGACTCATATGACTTGGTTCTAATTTGGAGGACCAAATTTCTTAAGTTGGGGAGATTGTAAGACCCTATATTTATCGTAAGAGCAAAAGGGAATGACTAGAAATTTATGAGTGCATTTAAAAGTGCAAAAAGATTGAAATGTTATTCCCGAACCCTTGCAAGGGTAAAACGGTCAAAAGACCAAAATTCGATATTAATCGGGACAAGAAAATTTAATTAAAAATATGGGATTGAGAAATCTTGATCAATAACGGAGAAATAATTAAATTTCGGATTAAATTGATCAAGATATGAATTTATTGGAATAAACTGAAATTTTAGTATCGAAAAATAATCCCGAAAATAATCGAAAAATATATCGAAAAGGCAAAATCGGACTTATAAATTCATTTACGGATTAAATGAATAAAATATAAATTTTTAAAGATATTTGTGGATTTTAATATTTTTTATTGAATAAAATAATATTAAAAATAAATTATAAATAAATAAAATAAGTAAATGAAAAAAAACGAAATCTGGAATCGCGAAAATGGAAACAAAACAGAAAACAACAGAGAAACAAAGCAGCCGAAAATCAAGGGAACCAAATCCCTCGGCTCCGACGTAACCACTGGCGAACGACGCGAGGAGGCGGTCGGTGAAGGTCTATCGGCACCCGAGGAAGCCGACCCGCACACCCACGCGCCCCGAAGTCGTCGAAAAACGCTGAAAACGAAGGGAAGTCCCCGGGGGAGAAGCCCCGATTGGCGGTCATCGACGCCGTTTTGACTCCAGCCGAGGGTCGATTTTGGAAGCCCAGGCCGTGGCACGCCGATTGGTGGAGGAATCGGTCAAAGAACCTGCCGGACGACGACGGAACGACCAGATGATAACTGAACTGGTCGAACCGGATTGAACCGGTCGAACTGAACCTGATTGAACCAGCAGTCTGAACCGGGTTGAACCGGAGCGGACCGGTTCAGCCAAAAAGAAAAGGAAAAGGGAAGAAAAAGGAAAAAAAAAGAGGAAAAATTGGGGAAAATTTCAGTGATGCAATCGAGCTTCAGGTAAGTCGGTAAGCGGTCGAATTGACCGATTTAAATTTTGATAAATATTCGACTGAAAATTTACCCGAAAATATATTTAATTGTGTAGCTCGACGATTGGCATCAACCGAGAGCTTGAGACAGCCTCGATTTGTGTATGATCAAGGAATCACGGGTAAGTAACCCTTATTTACGACAATTTGTATCGTTATGCGTGTTAATAAATTTCAGATTTAATTTCCGCATAAATGAATTAAATTCTAGAAATCGAGATAAATTGTTGTAAATAATTAATTAAGCTATTCGAGAGTTAGAACGAGGCTAAATAAATACTGATGGGCCTAGTAAGCCCAATAGGCCTTGATAATGTGAATAAAGTGTGGTAAACGGGCTTAAGGCCAATTAAGGACCATTATGGTGCAATCGGGCCCAATATGGGTAAACGGGCCCAATGATTTAAATTAAGCCCAGAAAATATGAAATACAATTAAATTGTATTGTAATTGACCTGATGAATGTGTATCCGTAGTTCCAGAGATTGGATTTGAAGCAAATTGGACTGCGTGACGAGTCATCAATGGAAAGGTCAGACTGTACAGAAAAATGAGATAAGGGAATTGTGTGAGTAGCTAGAGGTAGCTACGCGTATTTTAATAGTTTTTGTATACACTGATTATGTATGTATACACGATTATTGTATAATGATCCTAAAAGTGGTTTAAATGATTTTAAGGATCGAAATAGGTGAAAAGTCTATTTTACCCCTATTGAGGGAAGTTCACCTAATGATGGTGAAAGCATGACATGCATGAAATGCATGATTTAAGGAAATTTATGGTTTAAGGATTTTATTGATTTTAATCAAAGCAAATCGATAGATTGGCCAGTAATTGCATGAATTTTACATGATAACACTACGTAAGTTTTATTTATATTTAAATGAAATTTCTTTGGAAAATAGACCAATTATCAAGTTTATATGGAAACAGATAGTGCTGGCATATAGTTCGCACTATATCTGCGTTTGTGAATGTTCATAAATGTGCTTGAGCGGTTGCTCGCACCGACTTGTGTGACATCATATGCATGAAATGTGCTAGAGCGGTTGCTCGCACTGATTTTATGATTTGATATGCATGAGAGCTGCTAGAGCCTAGCTCGCACTCTGTTTTGACATGTTTTGACCAGATATGCATAAAAAGGTGCTGGAGCGATTGCTCGCACTAGTTTTTATGATTTGACATGCATGAGCGATGCTAGAGCTTAGCTCGCATGCAATTTTGATATGATAATTGCATAAAAGTCGTGCTGGAGTGTAACTCACACGAGATTTGATTTAATTATGCATAAAGTCGTGCTGGAGTCTAACTCGCACGAGATTTGATTTACTTGAGCATTCACTCGTGCTGGAGCATTGCTTGCACGAAGTTTTAAATGGTTTTATAACTCATTTTAAAGCCGTACTGGAGTTTTTCTCGTACGAGGTTTTCACTGAGTTGTTATACATATCCGTACTAGAGCATTGCTTGTACATGGATTTTACTTGAATTTATAATCATTTTAAGTCGTATTGGAGCACTGCTCGTACGCAGATTTCATTGATTTCTATGACACCGTGCTAGAGCTTCGCTCACACGAGGTTTTCTGATATCATGAATGTGCATGGAGCCGTGCTTGAGCTTCGCTCGCACAGGGATTTATATTACATGCATATAGCCGTGTTGGAGCCTCCTGTAGACTGTGTGTCACAATGAGATGATATGCTCACACGTGCATATTGAGATAGAGATGATATAGGTGGATAAGACCTATTGTAGGCACCCCTGATTGAGCTTGGGTTCACGGAGTACGTTGTACCGTGTATATCACACGGAGTACGCTGTACCGTGGGGATTGTTGGAGTGGAGTGGCATTAGCCACGAGGCAGCAAGCCTTGCCCTTGTAATCCTGCTGTTATGCTGTTCTGGCGGGTAGGACGACCCACCTCCGGTTTCAGGTGTGATACCCCGCACACTAGGTACCGTGTTGCCAGGGATCACTAGGATATGGCCATAGTCCTCGATGTTACTGATAAAATCAGCTGATATAACTATTGGTCGATAGGCCAGGGTAGACCCGAAGGAGGGGTCAGGCCCCCGATTTTATGATTTTATATTGTGATTGCTAGATTTCAGATGATTTTATGATATGTGACCCTGAAAGAAGAGTGGTTTTATGATCGAAGTTTTATAATGAATTTTAATGAATTGTTTTATGAGTTTGAAATGGAATTATGAGATTGTTTTATGAGTTAGTTGACCCGGAAGGGTTAGTTTTTACTGCAGTTTTAATGAATTGATTTAAATGCAGTAGCTTGTGAAGTTTTCCATGCTTTCATTTGAAATCCATGATTTGTCTTACATGACATGAAAGACTGTATGATCTTGATTAAATTCATGCTTATTATGATTTAATGATGTCACATAAAATGCTTTGATGCATAAGTAGTATGATTTATATATGCACGAACAGTTTTATAAACTAAGTCATTGACGATTGCATGACTTTGTGCTTGATGATTTTAATGAAAAGAAATGGATTTAAGGGCATGGCATTATGAGCATGTAGATAGTGGAGCTATTTACTTACTTGCATAATTGCCTTACTGAGCGTGTGGTTTGCTCACCCCCCTTATTTTCCTATCTTTTCAGAGCACTTGCAATAGTTAGTAAGCGGCTGAGGACTTGCATGCTTGGTATCCGCTGCTTCCCATCGAGAGACAGGTATACACATTTGTATAGTTTTATATCTAAATATGTAATGCACAGTATTGTAAATGGATATGATGTCGGGGATGTAGAGTTATAAATACCATTGGGTATGTATTTATTTAAAATCAAAAGATAGTAAACTTTGATATATGAATGTGAATATGGAAATGGTTGGTAAATAGTAAAAGGTGACTAACACCGAATCATAGCCCAACTGTGTTTGTAGGATGGTCACGACGAGAGAAAGGTAAGAATTAAATAATAAATGAAAAAGCAAAAAATTTACTCTGATTTTTAGGTAATTTGGGTCGTGACACTATAGGCCCAAAGTGCATCATCTAACCTAATGGACCAGTCCTTCCTACTTGGGTTCACTGTCTTCTCCAATATCCCCTTAATTTTCCTATTGGAAAGCTCTACTTGGCAACTCATCTGTGTGTGATAAGCAGTGACTACCTTATTTTTGACCCCATATTTCTTTAACAGCCCATCAAAACTTCGATTGCAAAAGTGGGATCCTCCATCACTAATGATAGCCTTAGGTGTGCCAAATCTGTGAAAATATTCTTCTTTAAAAACCGTACCACTACCTTGGCATCATTAGTCGGTAAAGCCATCGCTTCAACCCATTACGACACATAGTCTACAGCCACAAGAATATAGAGATTGCCATATGAAGGAACAAATGGTCCCATGAAATCAATACCCCAGACATCAAAGAGTTCAACTTCTAAAATATTAGTCAAAGGCATCTCATTTCTTTTGGAAATATTACCTACCCTCTAACATCTATCACATTTCAGCATAAAGTAGTGGGCATCCTTAAATAATGTGGGCCAGTAATATCTAGATTGCAAAACCTTGGCCGCTGTCCTCTCTCCTCCAAAGTGCCCTCCATAATCAGAAGAATGACAATGTCTAAGTATATCATCTACTTCTTCCATGGGAACACACCTTCTCAAAATCTGATCTTTACATTGCTTGTACAGGAAGGGTTCATCCCAAACATAATACTTGACATCACTCAAAAACTTTTTCTTTTGCTGGGCAGTCAAATCAGGTGACATCACGTTGGTCACCAGATAATTCACAAAATCAGCATACCATGGCAATCTGGAGTGCCCAAAAGTAAATAGCTGCTCATCAGGAAAGGACTCATTAATAGTTGTACCATCTTCTTTAAGTCTACTCTCTAATCTAGATAGAAGGTCAGCAACCTGATTCTCTGTACTTTTCTTGTCCCTAATCTCCGGTCAAACTCCTGTAATAGGAGGATCCATCGAATCAGCCTCGGCTTTGTATCCTTCTTGGAGACTAAGTACTTAATAGCAGCATGATCAGTATATACTACTACCTTAGTACCAATGAGATAGGAGCGAAACTTATCAAAGGCAAATACTACAACTAACAGCTCCTTCTCAATAGTAGCATAGTTCATCTGGGCCTCATTCAGAGTTTTGCTTGCGTAGTAGATAGCATAAAAGACTCTTTATTTTCTTTGTCCTAGTACAGCCCCAACAACATAATCACTTGCATCACACATAAGCTTAAAAGGTAAACTCCAATCCAGAGCTATGATTACAGGGGTCGTTACTAAATTTTCCTTCAAAGTCTTAAATGCTTCTAAGCATTTTTCATCAAAGAAAAACACAGTGTCTTTTTCCAAGAAATTACATAAAGGCTTAGATATCTGTGAAAAATCCTTAATGAACCTTTTGTAAAATCCTGCATGGCCCAGGAAACTTCGAATTCCTTTTACAGTGGCAGGGGGAGGTAACTTCTCAATAATTTCCACCTTAGCCTTATCCACTTTTATCCCTCTAGCAGAGATTTTGTACCCTAACACTATACCTTCTTTCACTATAAAGTGTCATTTCTCCCAATTAAGCACTAAATTTATTTTTTCACACTTCTTCAGTACTAATGCCAAATTATGCAGACATAAATCGAAGCTATCCCAAAATACTGAGAAATCGTCTATGAAAACCTCAAGAAAATCATCTACCATATCATGAAATATGGCCATCATGCAATGCTGGAATGTAGCAGGTGCATTGCATAGGCCAAAAGGTATTCTTCTAAAAGCAAAGGTCCCATAGGGACAAGTGAAGGTAGTCTTTTCTTAGTCTTCTGGGGCTATAGCTATCTGATTGTACCTAGAGTATCCGTCCAGTAGACAATAAAATTCGTGACCAGCTAATTGATCTAACATTTGGTCAATGAAGGGTAAAGGGAAGTGGTCTTTCCTGGTGGCCTTGTTGAGTTTCCTATAGTCCATGCATACTCGCCAACCACTGACAGTCCTAGTGGGGATGAGATCATTATTTTCATTCTCGATCACTGTCATCCCTCCCTTCATAGGGACACATTGTACTGGGCTCACCCAGGCACTGTCAAAAATGAGATAGATGATCCTGCATCTAACCACTTAATGATCTCTTTCTTGACAACTTCTTTCATTACAGGGTTCAATCGACGCTGGTGCTCTATGGATGTCCTATACCCTTCCTCTAATAATATCTTATGCATACAGATTGAGGGACTAATACCCTTAAGATCAGAGATAGACCAGCCTATAGCCTTCTGATGCTCTCTTAACACTTGTAGTAATTTTGCTTCCTGATCACTGGAGAAAGCAGCAGATACTATTACCGGTCGTGTGGAGGATTCACCTAAGTAAGCATACCAAGGTGTGAGGGTCAAGGTTTGAGCTCTAATGCTGGAGGATGGAAAGATATTTGAAGATGGAATAGATGAAGGGTCTAGTGTCTCAAATTGGGCAATTTCCTCAAAAAGATTGACCTCTAATAATTGTAAAGTCTCGTAGACCTCATCATCATCTTCACTGTATTCTCTAAGATCAATAAATTTCACTAAGGAGGCTTCTAAAGGTTTTAATGGATGTGTCTTGGAAAACTCCTCAGTGATATCTTTATCCACTAAATCCATCCTAAAACAATCGTGAGAGTCATCAGGGAACCTTAAAGATTTGAAAACATTAAACTTGACTTCCTGATCTTGAACTCTCATTGTTAACTCCCCCTTTTGTACATCAATTAAAGTTCTACCAGTCGCTAGGAATGGTCTGCCTAGTATCATGGGGACTTCCCTGTCTTCCTCCATGTCAAATACAATAAAATCCGCAAGGAAAATAAACTTGTCCACCTTTACTAAGACATCCTCAATGACCCCCTCCGAATATTTAATGGATCAATCAACCAACTGGTGGGTCATTGTGATTGGCTTGGCATCCCTTATTCCTAACTTCTGATAGATAGACAAATACATTAAATTTATATTGGCTCCTAAATCACACATGGCTCTACCAAAGAATAGATTTCCAATAGTGTAGGGTATGGTAAAACTCTCAGGATCCTTAAGCTTGGGGCGTAATCTCCTCTGGATAATTGCACTGCATTCCTCAGTTAAGGCCACCATCTCATAATCTTCCAATTTTCTTTTCCTAGAGAGGATGTCCTTCATAAACTTCACATGGCTTGACATTTTCTCTAAGGCATCTGCAATGGGAATGTTGATGTGAAGTTTCTTAAAAACCTTAAGGAATTTGGCAAATTGTTGGTCTAGTTTTTTATTTTGGAACCTCTAAGGAAAAGGGACTGGTGGTCTAACATAAGGGGGTGTAGTGGAAACCTTTGTAGCATCTGAGGACAAAGAAGGTTGTGACAAAGAAACAGGTAAAGGTGAAGAAGTGCCTAGCTTTGTTTCCTTTGCAGGTTGATCTTTTAATTCCTGCTCCTTCTGAGCTACTTCATTAGAACCTATGGTTTTTCAACTATGGGCTTGTCAGGTTTGGACTTAATTGGTGGATTTACTAGCTCTCTGCCACTCCTAAGGGTGATGGCTTTCACATGTTCCTTGCCCTCCCTTTGCCTAATAGGATTGGCTTCAGTGTTACTAGGAAGGGTCCCTTGAGGACGTTGACTAAGAGCGTTTGCTATTTGTCCTACCTGAACCTCTAGGTTCTTAATTGAAGCTGCTTGATTTTGCAGGATTGTTGTGAACATTTCCTCAAGTGAGGGCTTCTTTTCAGCTGCTGATAGGTGCTGAGGTTGTGGTGGTTGATGGAAGTGGGGTGGATGGGAATGATTAGGTGGATGATGTGGATACTGAGGTGGCGGGTGGTGAGGAAATTGATGCTGTGGTGGTACCTAAACCGGTGGAGCTTGAAAACCAGGGGGTCCTACAGGTCTAGAATTCGAAGATTGCCCTTGGTTTTGGCTCCAGGAAAAGTTAGGATGGTTCCTCCACCCTGCATTGTAGGTGTTTAAAAAGGGGTTGTTCTGTTGCTTCGAAGGGGCAACATACTGAACCGATTCTAAGTTAAGCGAACACCTATCCACAGAGTGTGTACCACTACACAGATCACAAGAGAGAAAAGGACTTTGGATAGAAAACATAGGGTTAGGACTGGTGGAAGGATTATGTTAGGTACTTAGCAACTCTACCTTCTTCGTAAGGTTAGCGATTTGAGAGGTCAAGGTAGATAACGTGTCGAGCTCATAAATACCCGTCGATTTCTTTGGCAATTGTCTCTCTGAGGACCATTGATAGTTGTTAGCCACCATTTTGTCTAACAACTCGTAAGCTTCCTCCTCTGTTTTGCACATCAGGGCTCCACCCGCAGCAGCGTTCACAATGGTCCAATTTTGGCTTGTAAGTCCGTTGTAGAAAGTTTGGACTTGCAAGCATAAAGGTAGGCCATGGTGAGGGCACTTCCTAAGAAGCTCCTTATATCGTTCCCATGCTTCGTAAAGAGATTCAGAGTCGAACTGGGTAAAAGGAAGATATGACATTATAGAGTCTGGCCATTTTAGAGGGAGGGAAAAAATTGGCTAGAAATTAATGGGCTAACTCGTCCACGTAGAAATGGATCCTGGAGGCAAGAAGGTTAATCGGTGTCGCACCCTATCCCTAAGTGAGAAGGGGAATAATCTAAGTTTAAGCGCATCATCAGATAATCCATTGTGCTTGAACGTATTGCACAAGTCTAGGAATTGCCCAAGGTGAGCATGTGGGTCATTGTGTGGAAACCCACTGAATTGTAAAGAGATCTGGATCATCTGGAGGATGGAAAGCTTAATTTCGAAGTTGTTTACAGGGACAGCGTGGCCTAATGCCGGTATAATAACCTCCAATAGTCGACATTGCATAATCTCCAACGGTCTTAATTTCCTTATTTTCTACCATGGTGTTTTGCAGTGGTGCTATTAATTTCCTAGAATCCTTTCGAATTTTTCTAAGTGTTCTTTCAATTTCAGGATCTAAAGGAAAGCAATCATAACTTCTGACTCTACGCATGCAAACATAAAAAAGTCCTTATTTTTTTTAAGTTCTTAATTTTTTTTTTAGAAAATTAAGTCATCTAGATTAAAGCTCTAAATATTTACAACCTAAGTATTTACAAGCTAGAATTACACCTAAGCATAATTTCACTGATATTAATTACTAGCTAATTAAGACTTCCCAGGCAACGGCGCCAAAAACTTGGTACGAGCTAGACATTCTATCCGCAAGTGCACAGGTCGTACAAGTAATAATGGCATTTAAATCCCGAATTATCATCCCACAGAGAAGTTGATCAGCCTAATTAACTACCGGTTAATCTTACCCTAAGTATATTCTAGTAAATTATAAATTTTTAGGGAGTGAAGATGGGCTATCTACTAAGTCTGAAATTACAAGTACTGAAAATAATAAAAGCTATAAACTAAAGAAAATAAAACTGAGCTAAAACTTACTTACAGTGCTCTCAGCAATTAAAAGCAGTTTCCTACAAAAGTAATTAAAACAGTTAAAATTAATTAACGCAATTAAATTAAAATGCAAATATGAAAATAAAGAAACAAGATTAATTAAACTAAAATTATACAAACCTAAAATAAAATATGCATGCAATTAAACTATTTAATAAAAATGCAAATTAAACTAATTTAATAAAATCTTAGAAAAATTAAGAAATTAACTACAAGTCTAAATGTCTAAAATATTAATTCTAAATTAATCCTACTTATATCTAATTACTAACTTAACAATAAAATCTAACTAATGCATAAGAAATTTTTTTTTTTGATTTTTCAATTTAAAAACTAAATTACGAACTAATCTATCACTAAATTAATTCTAAATGCAACTTATGAGTTTCTAAAGAAAATTAAAATTACCACTCTAATGTAATCAAAATTTAATTATTATCCTAATTAACACTAGTCACTAATTTAACAAACAATGCAAATCTATTTTTCTAACTTAAAAAACAATGTAAATGACATAAAAAGATAAATCCCAAACATGCTTAAACTAATTGCAACAATAAACTGAATGGCCAAACGTGGCCTTAACCCAATTTCTAGCTGGCTGTTTCGGTCCCTACTAGTTCAATGTACTGTTCATCTTCTCCAATTCCAGATTTTGCCAGCTGCTGTCTAGCTTCTATTCTAGGTGATGTCTGCAAACTCTACACCAGCTGCTGTCCAGGTCTGATTCAGAAGCTGTCCTCAGCTGCATCCAGGTCTACCCACTCCTGCTATTTGCTGCACATTCTCGGTGCAACACCACTTCCTGATCAGCATTTATTTCCTGTCTGCGACATGCACTGAATATATTTCCTGTCTAGTGCTGCTTCAACATGCACACATGATTACCTTGTGAATTTAAGATAATGAATAGAAATCATGAAAAGCTTAAATCCAGTAGCTTAATATAGAAAAATAATCATGTACAGTAAATAAGAATGTAGACAGGGGAGAACAGAGGAGAAACATACACCCATTCACTGCAAAATTCACGGTTTAAGAGATAAAAAACTGAACATGAAGTAAAGCCAAATTACTGGTAATATAACTTAGAAGAGAGGCTGCTAACATGTGAAGAAAATAAAAGTTACACCGAGAGAACAGATAATCCAAACCGAAGAAATAAAACTATGAACATTAACAGTAAGAGATGATGAAGAACAGATGAGAAAAGAGCATGATTTTTTATCAATTGATTTGTTTCTTCATTCACGATCAGTGGACCACAAAAAAAAAAAAAACAAAAGAAACTCACTCGGCATTAGATAGAATATATTCAAGTAAGATAAGAAGAATAGAAATTCTGAAAACTAATAATTAAAACTAAGCCATACGTGAAGAAAATTATCAAACATTAACATAGTGATTTCCAGTAGCCACAATTTCCTTCATTTCTCAATCAAGCCAGTATTTTTCCACCATTTCAGTATTGCAAGACAATACACAGATTAATCTCAACATATTAGACCGACAATACTGAATCAGAACATAATAATCGGCATTGATGATCAAAGCATTGCAAATGCTTTAGACTACAATCGAAAATGGATTAAAACTTATAAAAAATAATAAAATGGTAACGGATAAAGTAAACTGAAATGATAAAGAACAAATTCTAAGCAACGATACTCATGAACTTAAAAACAAGAGCTTTTCATAATAAACTAAGTTGAATAAAACAGTAGCTATGGAGAAAAAAAAAATAGAGGCTAAAAACTATTCAGGAAAAGAAAACAAGAAAGGTAAAACTTTAATGTAAAGTTAACCTAAAAAAACTATTCTACCCTAGATTACATTTTTTTTTCAATTGCCATCATTTTCTATTTATATACACATTTAGGGGTACAATGGTAATTTTTCATCCTAGATGAGTGTAACAACCCAAATTACCCAAAAATAAGAGTAAATTTTTCGCTTTTCCATTTATTATTTAATTCTTACCTTTCTCTCATCGTGATCATCCTACAAACAGTTGGGCTATGATTCAGTGTTAGTCACCTCTCACCTATTTACCATTCCATTTTCATTATCACATTCACATATCAGAGTTTACTATCTTTTGACTTTAATTAAATACATACACAATGGTATTTATAACCCTACATCCCCGATATCATATCCATTTACAGTACTGTGCATTACATATTTAGATACAAAACTATACAAATGTGTATACCTATCTCTCGATGGGAAGCAACGGATACCCAGAATGCAAGTCCTCAGCCGCTCACCAACTATTTCGAGTGCTCTGAAAAGATGGGAAAATAAGGGGGTGAGCAAACCACACGCTCAGTAAGACAATTATGCAAGTAAGTAGATAGCTCCACTATCTACATGTTCATAATGCCATGCCCTGAAAATCCATTTCTTTTCATTAAAATCTCAAGCACAAATCATGTATGTCATTAATGACTTAGTTTATAAAACTGTTCGTGCATATATAAATTATACTACTTATACATCAATGGCATTTTATGTGACATCCTTAAATCATAATTAGCATGAAGTAAAATAAGATCATGCATTCTTTCATGTCATGTAAGACAAATCATGAATTTGAAATGAAAGCATGGAAAATATCATTATGCTACTGCATTCAAATCATTTCATTAAAACGGTCGTATAAACTAACCCTTCCGGGTCAATAATCTCATAAAACAATTCACTAAAATTCAATATAAAACTTCGGTTATAAAACCAACCTTCTTTCAGGGTCACATATCATAAAAGCATAAAATCATGGGCCTGACCCCTCCCTCGAGTCTACCCTAGTCTATCAAGACTACAAGTTATATCATGTGAGACAAGTAGGTGACTATCAGTAACAACAAGGACTATGGCCATAACCTAGTGATCCCTGGCAACATGGTACCTAGTGTACGAGGTATCACACCTGAAACGGGAGGTGGGTCGGTCCTACCCGCCAGAACAGCATAACATCAGGATTGCGAGGGCAAGGCTTGCTGCCTCATGGCTAATACCTCTCCACTCTAACAATCCCCATGGTACAGCGTACTCTGCGTGACATACACAGTACAATGTACTCCGTGAACCCAAGCTCAGTCAGGGGTGCCTACAATAGGTCTTATCCACCCATATCATCTCTATCTCAGTATGCACGTGTGAGTATATCATCTCACTGTGACACACAGTCTACAGGAGGCTCTAACACGGTTATATGCATGTCATATAAATCCCTATACGAGCGAAGCTCAAGCACGACTCCATGCATATTCATGATATCAGAAAAATCTCTTGCGAGCGAATCTCTATCATGGTTTCATAAAAATCAGTAAAATCTGCGTACGAGTAGCACTCCAGTACGACTTAAAAATAAATGAGTTATAAATCCATATAAAATTTCATGCGAGCAATGCTCCAGCACGAATGAATGCTCAAGTAAATCAAAACTTCGTATGAGCAACGCTCCAGTGCGGCTTTATGCATAAATACATCAAATCTCATGCGAGTTACACTCCAGCATGACTTTTATACAGTATCATATCAAAACAGGATGCAAGCTAAGCTCCAGCACCTCTCATGCATGTCAACTCAGAAAACTAGTGCGAGCAATCGCTCTAGCACCTTTTTATGCATATTCAATCAAAACAGTCAAAACCGTCAAAACAGTCAAAATAGGGTACGAGCTAGGCTCCAGCACCTCTCATGCATTTCACAAATATAAAAATCAGTGCAAGCAACCGCTCTAGCACATTTCATGCATATGATGTCACACAAGTCAGTGCGAGCAACCGCTCAAGCACATTTTATGCACACTCACAAACACAGATATAGTGCGAGCTATGCGCCAACACTATCTGTTTCCATATAAACTTGATAGTTGGCTCACTTTCCAAATAATTTTTATTTAAATCTTAATAACACTTACGTAGTGTTATATTGTGAAATTTATGCAAATATTGGCCAATCTATCGATTTTCTTTGCTTAAAAACCAAGAAAATTCCTTAAATCAGAAAATTTCTTAAATCATGCATGTCATGCTTTCACCATCCTTTGGTGAACTTCCCTCAATAGGGGCAAAATAGTCTTTTCCTATTCGAGTCCTTAAAATATTTAAACCATTTTCTAAGACCTTTATACATAATCAGTGTATACATACATATTTAGTGTATACAAAAGCTATTAAAATACGCGTAGCTACCTCTAGCTACTCACACAATTCTCTTACCTCATTTTTTTGTACAGTTTGACCTTTCCACTGATGACTCGTCACGCAGTCCGATTTGCTCCGTATCCAATCTTCGGAACTGCGGATAAATATTCATCAGGTCAAATACAATACAATTAATTGTATTTAATATTTTTTGGGCTTAATTTAAATCATTGGGCCCGTTTACCCATATTGGGCCCGATTGCACCATAATGGGCCTTAATCGGCCTTAAGCCCATTTTCCACTTATTATTTACATCATCGAGGCCTATTGGGCTCATTGGACCCATCAGTATTTATTGAACCTCATTCTAAACTCTCGAATAACTCAATTAATTATTTATGACAATTTATCTAAATTTCCAAAATTTCATTCATTTAATGCGAAAATTAAATCTGTAATTGATGCGGTAATTTCTAACACGCATAACGATGCAAATTATCGTAAATAAGGGTTACTTACCCGAGATTCCCTGATAGTATGCAAATCGAAGCTGTCTCGAGCTCTCGTTTGACCTCAATCGTCGAGCTACACAATTTAATATTTTTTCGGGTAAATTTTTAGTCGGATATTAATCAAATTAAATATTTCAAAATTTAAATCGGTCAATTTTAACTGCTTACCGACTTACCCGTAGCTCGATTGCATCACTGGAATTTTTTTTCTAATTTTTCCTCTTTTTCTTTCCTTTTTTTTCTTTTCTTTTCTTTTTGGCTAAACCGGCGGTACCGGTTCAGGCATCATTTCACCTTTCCGATGCCGTCCGACCGATTCTCTGGCCGATTCCACCGCCAAAGGGTGCGGCCTCGCCTTAAGAGGTTCTTTTAGCCTCGTCTGGGGTTGACCGGCGTCGAATTTCGCCGAATCCGTCCTTCTCTCCCGCAGCTCCCTCTCATAGATCTCCTCGCCGGCTTCACTTCCTTCTTCGCGCTGGTTTCCTTTTTATTTTTCAGATTTCATTTTTTTTTCATTTTATTTATAATATATTTTTATTATTATTTTAATCATTAAAATAATAAAAAAATCTCAAAATATCTCAAAAAATTCTATTTAATTCATTTAATTAATAAATTAATTTATCAGTCTAATTTTACCTTTTCGATATATTTTTCTAATATTTTTGAGATAGTTTCCGGAGGTGAAAATTTCGATTAATTCTAATAAATTCATATCTTGATCAATTTAATCCAGAAATTTAATTATTTCTTCGTTATTGATCAAGATTTCTCATTCTCATATTTTTAATTAAATTTTCTTGTCACGATTAATACCGAATTTTGGTCTTTTGACTGTTTTACCCTTGCACGCGTTCGAAAATACCATTTCAATCATGTTACATTTTTCAATGCACTTGAAAATTTCTATTCATTCCATTTGCTCTTACGATAAAAATCAGGTCTTACAATCTCCCCCATTTAAGAAATTTGGTCCTCCAAATTAGAACCAAGTTAAATGGGTCCATACACTACTTCGGTACATCAATTGCATCATACTCTTTAATTCTCATGTGACTTTTTTTCAGAGTGTAATCCTACCAACATACTTAACTAGGGAGATCATCTTAAACCTCAACACTTTCTCTTTCCGTCTAATACCCGAATCGATTTTTTTCAACATACGTTATACTTTCATTGAGCTAAGCTGTTGGAGCTCATATCCGATCACATATGCTGGGTCCGTATAGTATTTTCGAAGCATCAAAAGATGGGACACATAGTGGATGCCTGCTAATTCAAGTGGTAACGCCAACCTACAGGTCTTACCTTCCACTTTTGTCTAATCTCAAAGGATTCAATCTAACGAAACTCATTTTGTCATCTTTCCGAATCTCGTTATGTCTTTAGGACATGTAACTGCCACAATATTGATTCACCCTCTGTCACGACCCAATACTACGAAAATCAGTACAAATTTTTCACTTTTGGAAAATCTTTCTTACCTCCTCGTGACATATCCCTCTAAACAGGTCGGGCTGTGAATCAATATCGATATACCCTTTTGTAACCATTAAAATATCACACGTACATATATAGTAACCATTAAAATATCACACGTACATATATATAATGACATCAATCATATTATAATGGAGTGGTCAGTATGTTTTATACATCACATGATTCTATATTTACATCCCCAAATATTTCTTCATTTACAATACTGTGCTATAAGCATACTGATACAAAATTCTATCCATGGTGTATACTTGACAGTCGATGGGAATCACAGATAATCAGCTATGCCCTCTACTCTCTACACCCGCTATCTCTATGGTGGAAACACTGCAAGTGGGTGAAAAATGAATGGGTGAGCTCCACATGCTCAGTAAGGCAATAATACAAACGGGTAGATAGCTATACTATCTACATGCTGATAAGAAATCAGGATATATATGTGAGCATGAGGTAAAAACAATGATATGCCATATATATAATATCATCTGTTCTAAAACAGGAAATCAAGATATAAAACATGGAATGATTCTCATGTGAAGACCTCTCATGCTCAAATGAAGCAATACGTTTTAAAACACTCCATTTGGGTTAAATATAATACACTCAAGGAATTAAATCCATTTCAATAAAATAAATTATCTTAAAATTTTCGTTATAAAATCACCCTTCGCACAGGGTTACAAATCATGAAAGTTCTCATAAAATGCCTCCATGGGAACAATCAAAACTCAATTGAAATCATAAGAAAATCGAGGCCTGACCCCTCCCTCTGGTCTACCCTGGTCTATCAAGACCAATAGTTATATCATTTGAGACATGTAAGCGACTATATCGGTAATATCTAGGACTATGGCCATAACCTCATGATCCCTAGCACACGGATCTTAGTGTGCGGGGTGTCACACCTGAAACCGGAGGTGGGTCAGTCCTACATGCCAGAAAAGCATAATATCAAGATTGAAAAGGCAAGACTTGCTGTCTCGTGGCTAATGCCACTCCACTCCAATAATCTCCATGGTACAATGTACTCCGCGTGACATACACGGTACAATGTACTCCGCGTGACATACATAGTACAACGTACTCTGTGAACCCAAGCTCAATCAGGTGTACCTGTAATAGGTCTTATCTACCCATGTCAAGTATGTCTCAGTATGCACGTGTGAGCATATCATCTCACTGTGACACAGAGTCTACAGGAGGCTCTAACATGGCTATACGCATGTCATATAAATTCTTGTGTGAGCGAAGCTCTAGCATGGCTCCATGCATATTCATGATATCTGAAAACCTCGTACGAGCGAAGCTCTAGCACGGTTTCATAGAAATCAATAAAATCTGCGTACGAGTAGTGCTCCAGTATAACTTAAACTGATTATAAATTCAATTCAAATCCACATACGAGTATTGCTCCAGTACAGATAGGTATAAAAACTCAGTGAAAACCTCATACGAGAAAACTCCAATACAGTATTCATGTGAAATAAATCTGTAAAATACTGCGAGCAAGACTCCAACACTCTGTGTAAGAGTAAAAATATAAAATCTAGTGCGAGTAGTGCTCAAGTACGGTTTCAACTCATATAACACTTATAGGTGGCTCAATTTTATCAAAACATGTTAAATAAATATCAATTGGCACCTAACATGTGCCTTTTCACTTAAAACATGAAAATAATAGCCAACCTATCCATAAATTGCTTGAATTAAAGCAATATCATCATGAAAACATTAAAATCATGAATTTCATGCAATTTCATAGCCTTACTACCCTTTTTGAAATTTTCCTAACTGGGGGTAAAATAGTCATTTGTCACTATTTCCATATTTTTTCGTAAAAATTATTATTCTGTTTTTGGGTAGCCTAATGAATTTAATGTAAATGTAAATCCCCTCAAAACTACGTATAGCTACCTTTAAGTGCTCATTAAATTCCCTTACCTGGAATCACGCGCGAGTTTATCCCGACTCGACCGTACCAAGTCTCTCAGTCCAATTTGCTCGTCTACGGAGCTGTATATAACCACATATGGGTTCAGTTCAAATATATTGATCAGTATTTCACTCTTACTGATTGAATTTAAAGCTCTGGGCCCGTTTTACTCCATTGGGTCCGATTGCACTTTAATGGACCTCGAACCCCTTTTTCAGCCCATTTCCACTTTTAAATCCCTTCTTCGGGTTTACTGGGCTCATTTGGTTTATCAATAATCATCGGGCTTCATTCCAAACTCATTGGACAGCCCGAATACTGTTTACGATAATTACTTTGAAATTTCGAATAAAATTCCTTTTATGCAGAATTAATCCGTAAATTTCGTAAAATAATCTTAACTCCGCATTCAAGGACTCATATTATCGTAATTAAAATGTACTTACCCAATATGGTGCGGGGTATGAAAATCAGAACTAAATCGGCTCTCATTCGGGCTCTGTAGTAACACTGCACAACTATATAAATCCTGGTCATTTTCTAATAAAATAATATTAAATTGAATTCCCGGGATTTATCTACAGGTCAATCCCAACTCTCGGTCACTTACCCAAATTTCGAGTCATCCCCGGGTACACTTTCTTCCCTTTTTTTCCATTTTCTTTTTTTATCTTTTCTTTTATCTTTTCTTTTTCTTTTTCTTTTTTTCTTCCTTCTCGGCTACAGTGCCGTTTTGGGATTTTCACAGTCGTCGACGATCCCGACCATCTCGCCGGCCGCCATTGGGCTCAAAAGAACCATCTCGGCCAGAGGATTGTTCGACTGGGTCAAATCGAAGCTGGGGCACCGCCGTTTGTCAGAACCGTCACGATTTCTCCTCGAATTTTTTGTCTGTCGATTCGCCGAAAATATGGGACGTCAGCACGCGTTACTGGTACCGTTGGAACCGCCGGACTCCCCTCTAACTTTTTCGACCGTTGGCTTGGCTCGTCGGACGTTGGTGGCTCATCGGAGGTCACTAGTTCTTCACGGGTTTCGCGGGTTCATTTTTTTCGGGTTCCATTTTCTCTCTCCTCGATTCTGATTTTCAGATTTCTCTTTTTTATTTATTAATTAATTTATTATTATTTTAATACATTAAAATATATTAAAATAATCCAAATATCCCTAAAAATATCTTAAAAATTATTATTTAATTCATTTAATCAATAAATGAATTTATCAGTCTATTTTCATCTTTCCGGTATAATTTTCGATTATTTTCGGGATAATGTTTCGAATTAAAAATCCTGATTAATTCTGAATTAATTTTGATTAATTCCCATAAATTAATACCAAGATCAATCGAACTTGAATTTAAATATTTTCCTTAGTATTGATCCAGATTTCATAAATTCCATATTTTAATGAAAATTACTTATCGAATTTAGATCGAATCTTGGTCTTTTGACCATTTTACCCTTGCACGTGTTCGAGACCAAATTGAATCAACTTTCTTTCATAAATCCACAATCTTTTCTTTATTTTTAATTCCTTATTTTCAGTCAACTCGATTAAATTACTTAAACGAACTTGTTGCTTCCTTGTTTTCTCGATTTATTCTTATTCGATTTTACGTACATTTTTTTCGTTTCATCTACATTTATCAAATCCGAATCAACCATCTTATGAATCCATTAACATATAATAATGTCATACAATATGGAGATCATAAGGAATATCATACAAAGATGCGGATCTCACACCCTCAATGAATTCCAATAGTTTTTTTTCTATCTCTTATCAGCATAGCTTTTCTGTCTGCTTTGAGGTGTTCTTAATCTCTCACAAATCATGTATCCCAAAATTTCCCTGTAAATTGGTTCGTAAAAAAACGTACAAGTGAAAATAAATTTGTAAGTCTGATATAAAATAAATAAAATAATAAAATACCCAAGAAATAAATAAGATAAATATATATTTAATTGATTTAAATATATATATATATTTAAATATTTTGGGTATATTATATATTATATTATATTTTAATAAAATATAATATAATATTAAAAAAATAAATAAAATAAATAACAAATAAATATAAATAAATAACTAAATAAAATAAAATATATAATATATAATAATAATAATAATAATAATAGTAAAATTAAAACAAAAAAAGAGGAAAGTCGCGAATCGCGACTGAAAAGTGCAAAAGAAACCAGAGAAGAAGCAGAAGGGAGAAACCGAGGGAGCCGAGCCCTCTGCTCTCCGATCAGAGGTTGCCACCGGCGAGAGGGAGCAGCGGAGGTCGTCATCGGCGCCGGAAGAGGGAGAAGAAGACGCGATCGGTGTGGTAAAAAAGGGAGAGAGAGACCGACAGAGAAAGAGAGAAAAGAGAGGAGAGAGAGAAAGAAACGGCGGCTGAGGAAGGCGGGAGCGCTTGCCACATGCTAGATGGGATACCCACGCCGCAGATCCAGGAGCAGATCGACCAGAAACGGCACCAATCGGAAGAAAAAAAATGGGTGTCGACGTCAGAGGAGAGAAGAGGCCGGACCGGCCACTTTTCGGAGAGCTTTGACGAAGCCGACCCCAAATCCATGCACCGGACTACCCCACGGACAAGCTGGAGGTGGAAGCCGACGGAGAACCGGTCGAAAAAGCCCCAAACGGCGAGGGAGAAAGTTGGATCGGGACTGAATCGGGCTGAACTGGACCGGTCTGAATCGAGTTGAACCGGACCGAACCGGTTCAGCCAGAAAAAGAAGAAAAAAAGAAAAAAAAGAAAAAAAAAGGAAAAATGAGAAAAAAATTCGGTGATGCAATCGAGCTCCGGATAAGTCGGTAAGTGGTCAAAGGAATCAATTTAATTTTTGGAATAATTATTTAATTATATATATGTATATTTATTTATTTAGGTACATGTACAAATATGTGTATATAATGAATTGGGTATGCTAGTATTTGTACAAAAAAAAATATGTACGCATAGATGATAAGGAAAAATGGAAAACAATGATAATATATATATATATATGTAAATATAAAGGAGTGTATATATATATATTTAGGTGCATATACATGTGGGGGATATGAAAGGTGAATGTGTGCAAGTATATGTATATACAAAGAATGTATATATATGAGATAGGAAACATGAAAAAAATAAAAGTATATATATATATATATACATATAGGAGTGTATATATATATATATATATATATATATATATATGTATTTTTATGCGTGTATACATGTGGATGTATATAATTAAGGTATATGTTAATACTTGTAGGAGAAAATATATAAATAGTGAAGAAATATATAAACGTGCGTGTCGGCCTAAGGATGTACAATAATACGTATACACGCAGTAGTGACGCTAGGTTACGATTTTAACGCAATTCGGACAATTCGTATGAATAAGATGCTAAGTAAACGATTTCGGTGTAGGTAAATCGTAGAAAGGATTAAAGGAGGTACTAGGAGACGTCACCGTTCGAATTCGAGATACCCGATAAATCGAGGAAAGGGGTATTACTTAACTTAGTTCTGATATTGCATTCTTGTTTCACTGAGAAATGATTTTATGAAATAGCATATGATTTGAAATGATTTATCAATGCGTCCATACTTGCGAAACTGTTTACAAAACATGATTTCGTTTTACAAAATGTTCGCTAGAACATCTATGTTAATGAAATAAACTTTCGAATTATGAAAATGCATGAAAGTTTTATGATGGCTTGAAAACCCATATTTACGCTTTGAAATGGAACTTTTGACGTTTTCAAAAGTATTTACAAAAAAAAAAAGAAAATATGTTTTGAGACTTAGGCTTCATGCTTGGCTACTTCTCGTGGTGTTCCGGCTCCACCACTTGAGGTGCCGGTACGTAGGCTGTAAGACCCGAATTTAATTAAAATATGAAAAGTAAATATGAAATAAAGGAGTATTTGTGAAGGGAAGTCGGGTTAAATTAATCCCGAACACGTTTAAGGGCAAAACGATCAAAAGACTAAAGGTCGGTATAAATTCGATAAGGAAATTTAATTAAAAACATGGATTTAAGAAATCTTGGTCAATAAAGGTGAAATGAAATTATTTCGAATTAAATTGATCAAGATATTAATTTATGGGAATTAATCGGGATTTTTAGTTCGAAAAAATAATCCCGAAAATAATCGAAAAAATATAACGAAAAGTCACCCGGGACAATATCCCGAAAATACGGGGAAATTATACCCGAAAAAGAGGCTAAAATATAATAAATAAATTAAATAAAATAAAATTAATTAATTTAGAATAAAATAATAATTTTAAGGGATATTTGGGTATTTTAAGGTATTTGAATGATATAAAATAAATAAAAAAAATAATAATAAAATTAATAAAACAAAAGAAAAAAAAAAGAGAGAAACGAAAGTCTGGAAAAAACGAAACAGAGGAGAAAACGCGAAGCAAAAAGGGCAAAAGGCGAACCCGAAGAGGAATCCACCGGCGAGCCACCACCGGCGGGATCTAGGGGCCGGTGAGGGCCGGCGAACGCAGCCCAGCACCGGGCGACATCACAGCGGCCAAGACGCGCCGTGAATCACGCCGGAAAACGCCAAAAACGGGGGAGAAGCCGCGGGGGAGAGAACCCCGATTCGTCAGCGATGGGGCTGATTCGACCCCAGCCGAGGCCCGATCTAGTGAGCCCAGACGATTGCGCGCCGATTGGCACCGGAATCGCGCCGGGAACCGGCCTGACGGCGCCGGCACGACTAAAGGGAGCCTGGACCGGCCGAACCGGACAGAACTGGCCGAACCGGACCAGACCGAACCGGCGGTCCGAACCGGGTTGAACCGGACCGGACCGGTTCAGCCAAAAAGAGGAGGAAAAAGGAGAAAAAGGGGAAAAGAAAAAGAGAAAAAAAATTGGGGAAAATTCCTGTGATGCCATCGAGCTTCGGGTAAGTCGAAAAGCGGTCAAATTGACCCGATTTAAATTTGGAATATTTTATTTAATTAAATTTCGACCGAAAAGTTTACCCGAAAATGTAATTAATTGTGTAGCTCGACGATTGGCATCCAACGAGGGCTCGAGACAGTCTCGATTTGTGAACTAGCATGGAATCTCGGGTAAGTGATCCCTATTTACGACAATTACCTCATTATGCGTGATATTGATTTAATTTTCGCATAAATTGAATTAAATTATGAAAATTTAGATTAATTGTCGTAAATATTAAATTTAGCTATTCGAGAATTAGAACGAGACCCGATAAATTATTGGTGGGCCCAATGAGCCCAATAGGTCTCGATAAGATGGGAATTAAGTGGAAAACGGGCTTAAGGCCGATTAAGGCCCATTAAGGTGCAATCGGGCCCAATAGGGGTAAATGGGCCCAACGATTTCAATTAAGCCCAGAAAAGATTAAGTACAATTAAATCATATGTTATTTGACCCGAGGAATGTTAATACGCAGTTCCGGGCATTGGATTGGAAGCATATCGGACTGCGCGACGGGACTACATTGGAAAAGAAAAGTTCAGACTCGACGAGAATCGAGGTAAGGGAATTCTGCGGACTGCTAGAGGTAACAGTACGCAATTTGGATTCATTGCAGTCTTTTTTAAAATTTATCTGGAGGGTCTAGAGGTCAATTAACAATTTTAGTGCCCGAATAGCAAAGTTACTAAAATACCCTTGTTAAGGGTAAAATCTAAAAATTTAGGAAAAATTGGGAGGAGCAAGAACAAGAGGTTCCTGCTCATTCTGGAGGTATTTTAACACATGCATGAGTAGGCTGGCTCACTTTTAAAGATAAATGCATAGCATTGCATATCTTGAACGATGTGTTTTCTGTGAAAATTATTTGGAGATAACCGAGCCGCCTACGTGTTTTTATTTACATGTGACGTGCTAGAGCTCAGCTCGCACGATGTTTGACTTGTGTGATGCATACATTAGTGCTGGAGCGAGAGCTCGCACTAGAGTTTTACATGCATAGGTGCTAGAGTATAACTCGCACCAGATTTCACATGCTTTTTCGTGACATGGTGCTAGAGTCTAACTCGCATCAGATTTTACATGATTTTCATGACACGGTGCTGGAGTCTAACTCGCACCATATTTTTATATATACGATTTTCATGACAGAGTGCTTGAGCTTAGCTCGCACTAGTTTTATTTGAATTACTGATAGTGTTAGAGCACCGCTCGCACTACTTTTCAGAGATCATACGATAAGCCGTGCTTGGAGCATCGGGTAGACTGTGTGTCACCGATTTAATAGGCTCGCACGTGCGTTTTGAGACATGGCATGAGTATAGAGATATTATATGGGTCCACGGAGTACGATGTACCGTGCAAGTAGCATGGAGTACGATGTACCGTGTGGTATCTTCGTGATACGTTGGACTTGTGGCGTTGTTGGACCACCCGTTGTTAGACCACCAGCGTTGTCGATGGGCCCAAGAGGGGTTGCCATGGCCGTTGGCAGGGGTTGGCCGGGCAGGGGTTGGCCGTCACGATATGATGCATCAGCATCTTCGGATGCATGGAAATCGGATAAGACCGACGAGATGGAGTGACCCACCTCTCGGGCGGTTCCCGATCATGGTGAGAACCCGCACACTAGGATCCGTGTAGCTGAGGAACTCCCGAGGACAGATATGGCCATAGTCCTGGTTATTGCCGTTATACAATTACTGCCTCGTCTCGCATGTCGACGATTTCGATGATTTAAACTGGGTTTTAAAACTAAATTGCATGATGGTATTTCCATGCTTTTCAACCCATGTGTAAAATGTAAACCGTTTTCATGGTTTTGTGTGAGTCAGGATCACCCGAAGGAGGGGTCGAGTCCTGACTTTACTGTGAAATTTTTAAATAAGAAAGAAATGATTTGAATATACTTGCATGTTGAATTTTCCGTGCAATTGCGTTTTACATAACATCATAACGCATATCATTTGTTTTTAAAATGTGTGGAGAAAGGGTGGTTTATGCATGGCACTACGTTCATGTAGGTAGTATGGTTACCTACTTGTTCGTAGGATTGCCTTACTGAGCTTGATGTGCTCACCCCTTTCATTTTCTCCCACAGATGATCTCCAGTTGAAGTTGCGACGACTCAGTACTGCATTCCGGATATCCGCTGCTGCCCATCAACATAAGGTATATATACTTGTACATATTGTATCTACATAAGCATAGCACAGTAACATGTTTGTAAGTAACTTTAGGGGATGTATAAATAATATAACAAATATAAATGACTGGAGAAGAAATAAGTACTAGGGTAGATGTATGGTGGGACTGGCATTGACGCACAGCCCAATTATTAGTGGAGTGTGGTCACGATTCGAGGACAGGTAAGAATACAAGTAAATAAACAAAACGCGAAAAATTAACTCTGATTTTTGGGTAGTTTGGGTCGTGACATAGGCCCCTGTAGCACTTGACTCTACCTGTGTGGTAGATGTCACGCTACTTGTGAGTTATGATGATGATGTTTTAGTAGTATCTCGTGCCCGCACAGCACGCAATTATGTTGCCCACACGGAGAGTGCCATTGGTGCCCGTGTCCTAGTTATGTGCTAGTGAAAGTATGTAAGATGGATACTACCCATGTTTTACGAAAGATCTGTACGACCCTGATCCAGTCTACAGCCACTTACCATGGCCATAGGTAACATGTTTAGCTCTCTAAGGAGAATGACACGTATCGCATGACTTAGTTATAGCCTGGTCTCCATGAATTAGTTATGAATGATAAATGTGGCAACGAATATGTGCCTTATGAATTTCAATGATTGGTTATGAACCAACACGTTTATGTAATGTTTACAAAGAAATTATAAAATGTTTCATGAAAGCTTCACAAAATGTTTATGACATGTTTACGAAAGTAAAACGAGATGATTATGCAATGTATGCGAAAAGCTTATGAAAGAATTTATAGCATGGTTGAGCATGATTCTTGCTTTGAACTTGCATGCTTTATGACTTTTACAATGAATTGCATGAAGTGATGATTTAAGTTTTTCCTTTTATTTAAAGTATGATCTTACAAATAATTTTTACATGCTTTTCATATATATATATATATATATATATATATATATATATATATATATATATATATATACAGGATTAATTTAAAGGTACTATCTTACTGGGCTTTTCCCCAAAAGTTCACCCCTCTACCTCTCAGATCTTTGCAGTGAATTACAGTAGACGACGTAGACTGGTGGATATGAGCTTCCCTAGACTACCTTTGTACATGCGTGAGGTATACATTCTTATCTCTTTACCAGACCATTTGTATGCACAGACATCTATTGAAAATAATGTGTCGGGATGAAATCTGTATAAGGATAAATTAAATGAGATTTTTTTAAGGATTGACACTGAACAGGAATACAACCTAAGTAAATAAAGGACTAAGTTGTAAGCCGAAGTTTCAAAAAAAAAATCCTCTGATTTTCAAGGGTCAAGGGTCGTTACAGTTTAAGTGGTATCAGAGCGAAGGTTGTCTAGTACTGTCAGTGTCAATAATAAGGATAAGATTGCATCCCAATTGTCTGTGCCTGTCTGGTTGTAGAGTAAGTATGCCTAATTAAGTTAAGACTTAATGTTGGGTTTACGTGATGAATTAGATCACGAGCTAGAGGCCGCAGAGATAGGCCTGAGAATCATGCAGATTCATCATATGAGACTCATAAATGATACCGAGATTGAAACTGATGTTGAGCGTGCTCCGTCAGGTCCTGTGAAAAGGACAGATGGTATTGAGATACACTTTGCTAAGATTATGTGGAGTATTAAACATATTATGGAAAATTAGGACACATGCTATGTTAGGTGATGGGGTAGACGAAAGAATTGATAGACAGATTACTTTCGATGCGCCCGTACAGCCTGTAGAGATGTATCAGAACTACAAATATGTCTGTTTCTGTAGCTCCACAGCAGAATGATGATGACTTGGGTTAGGAGTAGGAGTTACATGAGATGAGGCATTTTCAGAAGTGCAGGCCGCCATTGTTAAATTGGATAAAGGACCCAGTAGTTATAGAGAACTGAATGAATGAGATTAAGGAAACTACGAATGGAATTTAGGGGTCCAGCACAAGGAAATCGATCTGTCAATGAGTACGAATTATGATTTATATCCCTGGAAAGGTGTGACCCAACGTTAAGAGCAGTGAAGTTAAGAAATGTCTGTAAGTTCACTAACAGATGGAGACCGAGCTGACTTCGGAGGATAGTATGCTATTACATACTGGAGTCAAGAATCCAATTGTAATGGAAAATTGGAAAACTTGCATGGATTCTTAGAGTATGACAGTGAGTTTAATAGACTGGGGGCAGTTTCAAGAGTTTAAGCCTCCATTTTTCAACAAGGTTAAGAATTTAGCGATTCGGAGCGTTGAATGAATGAGACAAAATTTTAAAAGCAACTCTACCGAGAAAGTTGCTTTTGCAATTTCTACATTAAATGATTGGAGAAGCTACACGGATTTTCTGAGTGTGCTACTATAAAAAAAGTAGCCCTTGTAGCATCAATATCGAGATGGAAAGTCGAACTCGGAGGGAAGTTCCCCGATTTAATCGGAGAGCCGATATAAAAAAAATTACATGGGATATATTTCGAAGGCCCTTAGGCGGCAGCACATTTCGAATTATGAAATTAAGTGGCAATTATGGAAGAAATGATTGCAACTGGACATAAAGTAACAGGTCTATGGATGATTATGAAATTAAATTTATAGTTTTGGAAAAAGAATGATCTGGATAAGTAGAGATGTGAAACGGAGAAAATCCAGGAAACTCGTAGGAGGTATTGAGATCCTCAATCGAGCTAAGTTAGCTCAACTTGATATTATTTTGAGAGAGCAGTGCGTAAGACGCAACTATGAGAATACGATATATATACTTTCGAGGTTATTAAGAAAATGACAAGGTATAGAGGATGACTGGAAAGTGATGTACTGAGGAAGCAGTGAGAATGATAAAGTAAAGTCCTTGTAACTGAAAAGATGAATCACATAATTAAAAGTATGCTTACAGGATTGAATTAAAATGTTGAGAAAACAATTATAAGGATTACATGAAAAGGAGATTATCGGACCAGGTGATTCACTTTGATGTGTACTAGCATTAATTGTTAAGGAGACCCGGAGTCTTCTGGGTCATGATATGTCAAGAACGAGAGTTAATTGGATTCTCCAAAAGCAAAAAAAAAAAAATAAAATTGTGAGTTAGTGGGAAAGACCCAAAACTCTTAAAGATGATTCAGAGTTTGAGATATAGGGAGACCTTGGAATATAAATTACGTATCGAGTCTAAGGATTGTAAATTGCTCATGCTTATGTTTCGAATGCGAGACTTAATTGGAATAAGAAAAGAGTTCTGATATAATTGAGGTACGAAATGAGACAAGTTTGAAATATGATAGATTTTGAATAGAAGTTACATTGGAATAAGAAGTGTATGCAAAGTAAGAATATCTTTGTATGTGAAGTGATTCGGAACCAAGTGGTATGAATTGAGGATACCACTACTTGTGAAGATGAAGAAATGAATTTCATTCTAACGAAATCGTATGAACTATGGAATATGGATTAATGGTTTAATATCGAGTGCAAAGAAATGCTATGTGAGAACGTAGGTTTAAGGCAATAATTGAAAACCATTAACACAAAATTTATCATTGTATATTGTAAGATTTTTCTGTTGGCTGGAATCAATCTTACATTTAAAGAGGATAATTACTTAATTTAAAGTGATTTTGGTTAGTAAAAGAAAGAGAAAAGTATCTCAACTTGAGGATATGAATTGATAAATTATTCAAGTCGTTGCAGGACAATCTCTAAACTTCTACATGGAGTGCTATTAATTAGTTAATGATAAAAGTGATTAAATTGTGATAACAGTTCCAAAGATTGAGGAATCAATGATATTATGTGATGTATATGATTGGTGTTTGGAGTTGTGATCTTAATATGGATTTTATTATTTGGAGTTATTATGATTGAAATTATCAATTGATCTTCCTATTGTTCCTAGGCTCTAACTTTTAGTTAGAGTTAATAGTGTATTTGGCTAATAGAAAATTTTAGATTATGATATTATAAGCTCTACGAAGAGTTTCATCGTCATCCATAATTGATTTATGAGACTTGAAAGCTATTAATGTTTGAGATTAGAGATGAGTTGAATACTCATAGATTTATGTTTGAAATTGTTTGGGGTGAAAAAAAACTTATGTCTATTACAAATTTCAGTTATATTGAGTTCATCTTTATCGTAGTGTGTGATGGTCAACTGATGATAAATATTCTGATACAGTGAAAAAGAAAAGAAAATCAATATCCAATAGTTTATAAGTGACTGGAAAATTTGTCGATATGATTATTCAGATTTAAAGTTTTATGAGGATATAATTACTTAGCATGATTTGAAAAATTTGTTCTAAGAAATTTGATGAACAAGAACTTATGTTGATCCCAGACAATGTTATGAACAATAACTTTGAGGTTTTCATGATTATATTCGAATGACATATTAGAGGGAACAGTCGAAGTATGTTTGGATATAAGTTACAACTTTGGGATCATTGTTAATTTGACAAGTGGTTGATCTTTCATATGGAAGCTAATTTTGACTGAAGCTCATAATAGTAAGTACATTCTACACCCTGGTAGTACCAAAATGTACCAAAAAAATCGACGAACGGTGTTTTGATGGCCTGAAACGAAACGAAATTTTACAAAGTTTGCTTATAACAATAGCTAATATGCTAGCATCGGAACGGCACCATATGAGACCTTGTATGATAGAAGATGTAGGTCTCTAGTGGCATAGGAAGAAGTGGGTGACAAAGAGATTTTGGCTCCCGATTTGGTCGAATAGGCAGTAGAAGGTGTTCGGATAATCTGTGATAGACGTAAGGCCGCACATAGTAGGCAGAAGAGTTATGTGGATAAGCATAAGCGGCCACTTGAGTTTCAGATTGGGGATTCCGTGTTTCTGAAAGTATACCGAGCAAGGGTATCATGAACTATAGAAAGAAATGGGAACTGAGTCCTCGCTTCATTTGGTCCATTTGAGATTCTAGAGAGAGTGGGAGACATAACCTATGGACTTGTCTTACCACCGCAACTTTTCAGGTACGTAATGTCTTCCACGTCTCGATGCTAAGGAAGTATAATCCGGATCCCTCACATATCATTGAGTATGAACCTTTGAGCATTCAATGGGATATGAGCTACATTAAGCAACCTATCCGGATTTTGGACAGAAAGGAAAAAGGTACTTCGATTGAAAACTATTCCTCTGGTAAGGGTTCTCTGGCAACACCACTCGGTTGAAGAAGCTACAGGGTAGCTAGAGAGCTTCATGAAGGAGAAGTACCCTCATCTATTCTAAAGGACTAAGATGAATTTGGAGGACCAAATTCTTTAAAGGTGGGGAGAATGTAAATCCCTAAAATTTCCCCGTAAATTGGTTCGTAAAAAAACGTACAAGTAAAAATAAATTTGTAAGTCTGATATAAAATAAATAAAATAATAAAATACCCGAGAAATAAATAAGATAAATATATATATTTAATTGATTTAAATATATATATTTAAATATTTTAGGTATATTATATATTATATTATATTTTAATAAAATATAATATAATATTAAAAAAATAAATAAAATAAATAAAATAAATATAAATAAATAACTAAATAAAATAAAATATATAATATATAATATATAATAATAATAGTAAAATTAAAAAAAAAAGGAAAGTCGCGAATCGCGACTGGAAAGTGCAAAGGAAACCAGAGAAGAAGCAGAAGGGAGAAACCGAGGGAGCCGAGCCCTCTGCTCTCTGATCGGAGGTTACCACCGACGAGAGGGAGCAGCGAAGGTCGTCATCGGTGCCGAAAGAGGGAGAAGAAGACGCGATCGGTGAGGGAAAAAGGGGAGAGAGAGACCGACAGAGAAAGAGAGAAAAGAGAGGAGAGAGAGAAAGAAACGGCGGCCGAGGAAGGCGGGAGCGCTTGCCACCGGCCAGATGGGATACCCACACCGTAGATCCAGGCACATATCGGCCAGAAACGGTGCCGATCGGAAGAAAAAAATGGGTGTCGACGCCGGAGGAGAGAAGAGGCCGGACCGGCCACTTTCCGGCGAGCTTTGGCGAAGCCGACCCCAGATCCATGCACCGGACTACCCCGCGGACAAGCTGGAGGTGGAAGCCGGCGGAGAATGACCGAAAAAGCCCCGAACAGCGAGGGAGAAAGTTGGACCGGGACTAAACCGGGCTGAACCGAACCAGTCTGAACCGGGTTGAACCGGACCGAACCGGTTCAGCCAGAAAAAAAAAGAAAAAAAAGAAAAAAAAGAAAAAAAAGGAAAATGAGAAAAAAATTCGGTGATGCAATTGAGCTCCAGATAAGTCGGTAAGTGGTCAAAGGAATCAATTTAATTTTCGGAATAATTATTTAATTATATATATGTATAATTATTTATTTAGGTACATGTACAAATAGGTGTATATAATGAATTGGGTATGCTAGTATTTGTACAAAAAAAATATGTACGCATAGATGATAAGGAAAAATGGAAAACAATGATAATATATATATATATATATATAAATATAAAGGAGTGTGTATATGTATATATATATATATATATATATATATATATATATGTATATATATATATATATATATATATATATATATAGGTGCATATACATGTGGGGGATATGAAAGGTGAATGTGTGCATGTATATGTATATACAAAGAATGTATATATATGAGATAGGAAACATGAAAACAATAAAAGTATATATATATATATATACATATAGGAGTGTATATATATATAAATATGTATTTTTATGCGTGTATACATGTGGATGTATATAATTAAGGTATATGTTAATACTTGTAGGAGCAAATATATAAATAGTGAAGAAATATATAAACGTGCGTGTCGGCCTAAGGATGTACAATAATACGTATACACACAGTAGTGACGCTAGGTTACGATTTTAACGCAATTCGGACAATTCGTATGAATAAGATGCTAAGTAAACGATTTCGGTGTAGGTGAATCGTAGAAAGGATTAAAGGAGATACTAGGAGACGTCACCGTTCAAATTCGAGATACCCGATAAATAGAGGTAAGGGGTATTACTTAACTTAGTTCTGATATTGCATTCTTGTTTCACTGAGAAATGATTTTATGAAAGAGCATATGATTTGAAATGATTTATCAATGCGTCCATACTTGCGAAACTGTTTACAAAACATGATTTCGTTTTACAAAATGTTCGCTAGAACATCTATGTTAATGAAATAAACTTTCGAATTATGAAAATGCATGAAAGTTTTATGATGGCTTGAAAACCCATATTTACCCTTTGAAATGGAACTTTTGACGTTTTCAAAAGTATTTACAAAAAAAGAAAATATGTTTTGAGACTTAAGCTTCATGCTTGGCTACTTCTCGTGGTGTTCCGGCTCCACCACTTGAGGTGCCGGTACGTAGGCCCCTGTAGCACTTGACTCTACCTGTGTGGTAGATGTCACGCTACTTATGGTTTATGATGATGATGTTTTGGTAGTATCTCGTGCCCGCGCAGCACGCAATTATGTTGCCCACACGGAGAGTGCCATTGGTGCCCGTGTCCTAGCTATGTGCTAGTGAAAGTATGTAAGATGGATACTACCCATGTTTTACGAAAGAGCTGTACGACCCTGATCCAGTCTACAGCCACTTACCATGGCCATAGGTAACATGTTTAGCTCTCTACGGAGAATGACACATATCACATGACTTAGTTATAGCCTGGTCTCCATGAATTAGTTATGAATGATAAATGTGGCAACGAATATGTGCCTTATGAATTTCAATGATTGGTTATGAACCAACACGTTTATGTAATGTTTACAAAGTAATTATAAAATGTTTCATGAAAGCTTCACAAAATGTTTATGACATGTTTACGAAAGTAAAACGAGATGATTATGCAATGTATGCGAAAAGCTTATGAAAGAATTTATAGCATGGTTGAGCATGATTCTTGCTTTGAACTTGCATGCTTTATGACTTTTACGATGAATTGCATGAAATGATGATTTAAGTTTTTCCTTTTATTTAAAGTATGATCTTACAAATAATTTTTACATGCTTTTCATATATATATATATATATATATCAGGATTAATTTAAAGGTACTATCTTACTGGGCTTTTCCCCAAAAGCTCACCCCTCTACCTCTCAGATCTTTGCAGTGAATTACAGTAGACGACGTAGACTGGTGGATATGAGCTTCCCTAGACTACCTTTGTACATGCGTGAGGTATACATACTTATCTCTTTACCAAACCATTTGTATGCACAGACATCTATTGAAAATAATGTGTCGGGATGAAATCTGTATAAGGATAAATTAAATGAGATATTTTTTTTAAGGATTGACACTGAATAGGAATACAGCCTTAGTAAATAAAGGACTAAGTTGTAAGCCGAAGTTTCAAAAAAAAAATCCTCCGATTTTCAAGGTGGCTCAATGGTACCAAGAGTGCAAGAACAAGGGTGAAGACCCGAGTTCGAGCCTCGAGGGGGACACGTTCTAAGGGGAATTTCCCCAAAGGGAACAAAGCGTGCTGGTCCAGTGGGACCAAGAGCGGACAATACGTGGCTATGGTGTAGTGTCCAGTGACGTGTCCTGCGGGACCTCACAAAGACCTCACAAATCAACTGAACAGTCTCAGAGGTTTGTCTTACCAAGTCGGGAACAATTCTCTATCTGTCACCCACTTCTTCTAGTCCAAGTCGGGGAACAACTCCCTACGGCCATACAATGCCTCATATAAAGTCATCCCAATACTCGAGTGATAACAATCATTATTGGCGAATTCTATTAGTGACAACTGATCATCCCAGGAGCTTATAAAATCAATTGCACACACTCTCATCACATCCTCCAGAACCTGTACAGTCCCCTCTGACTGACCATCTCTCTGAGGACGAAAAGCTGTGCTAACACTCAGTCGGGTTCCCATAGCTTCCTGAAAAACATTCCCAGAAGTGGGAATGTCACGACCCGAATTACCTAAAAATCAGAGTAAATTTTTCACTTTTTCATTTATTATTTAATTCTTACCTTTCTCTCATCGTGACCATCCTACAACACAGTTGGGCTATGATTCGGTGTTAGTCACCTCTCACTATTACCAATCCATTTCCATAATTTCATTCAATATCAGAGTTTACTATCTTGTGACTTTAACTGAATACATACATAATGGTATTCATAACACTACATCCCCGACATGATATCCATTTATAGTACTGTGCATTACATATTTATATACAAAATCATACCAATGTGTATACCTGTCTCTCGATGGGTAGCAGCAAGCAGCGGATATCAATACATGCAAGTTCTCAGCCGCTCAATAACTATTTCAAGTGCTCTGAAAAGATGGGAAAATAAGGGGGTGAGCAAACCACACGCTCAGTAAGGCAATTATGCAAGTAAGTAGATAGCTCCACTATCTACATGCTCATAATGCCATGCCCTTAAATCCATTTCTTTTCATTAAAATCATCAAGCACAAAGTCATGCATATTCAATGCCATAGTTCATCCAAAACTATTTGTGCATATATAAATCATGTAACTCATGCATTCAAAGCATTTTATGTGACATCATTAAATCATATTAAGCATGAATTTAATCAAGATCATGCAGTCTTTCATGTCATGTAAGACAATTCAAGGTTTTCAAATGAAAGCATGAAAAACACATCATGCCACTGCATTTAAATCAAAACATTAAAACTGCAGTTAAAACTAACCCTTCCGGGTCCATCTCATAAAACAATTCAATAAAATTCATTATAAAACTCCGGTTATAAAACCACCCTTCTTTCAGGGTCACATATCATAAAATCATATGAAATCATAAATTCATCAAATCGGGGGCCTGACCACTCCTTCGGGTCTACCCTGGTCTAACAGACCACAAGTTATATCATGTGAGACAATAAGGTAATTATCAGTAACATCGAGGACTATGGCCATATCCTAGTGATCCCTGGCAACACGGTACCTAGTGTGCGGGGTATCACACCTGAAACGGGAGGTGGGTCGTCCTACCCGCCAGAACAGCATAACACCAGGATTGCGAGGGCAAGGCTTGCTGCCTCGTGGCTAATGCCACTCCACTCCAACAATCCCCACGGTACAGCGTACTCCGCGTGACATACACGGTACAAAGTACTCCGTGAACCCAAGCTCAGTCAGGGGTGCCTGTAATAGGTCTTATCCACCCATATCATCTCTGTCTCAGAATGCACGTGTGAGCATATCATCTCACTGTGACACACAGTCTACAGGAGGCTCCAACACGGCTATATGCATGTAATATAAATCCCTGTGCGAGCGAAGCTCAAGCACGGCTCCATGCATATTCATGATATTTGAAAACCTCGTGCGAGCGAAGCTCTAGCACGGTTTCATAGAAATCAGTAAAATCTGCGTACGAGCAATGCTCCAGTACGACTTAAACTGATTATAATTTCAAGTAAAATCCACGTACGAGCAATGCTCTAGTACGGACATGTATAGAAATTCAGTGAAAACCTCGTACGAGAAAAACTCCAGTACGACATTCAAATGAATTATGAAAACCATGTAAAAACTTTGTGCGAGCAAGCTCCAGCACAAATGAATGCTCAAGTAAATCAATTCTCGTGCGAGTTACACTCCAGCACGGCTTTATGCATAATTAAATCAAATCTCATGCGAGTTACACTCCAGCACGGCTTCATGCATAATTAAATCAAAATAGGATGCGAGCTAAGCTCCAACATCTCTCATGCATGTCAAATCATTAAACTAGTGCGAGCAATCGCTCCAGCACCATTTTATGCATATCACATCAAAACAAATCAAAACATGTCAAAACATGTCAAAACAGAGTGCGAGCTAGGCTCCAACAGCTCTCATTTCACAATAATAAAAATCAGTGCGAGCACCATGCTCTAGCACATTTCATGCATATGATGTCACAAGTCGGTGCGAGCAAGCGCTCAAGCACATTTATGCACATTCACAAACGCAGATATAGTGCAAACTACATGTCGGCACTATCTGTTTCCATATAAACTTGATAGTTGGCCGTTTTCCAAAGAAATTTCCATTTAAATATTAATAACACCTACGTAGTGTTATTTTGGGAAACTTATGCAATTATTGGCCAATCTATCGATTTACTTTGATTAAAACCAAGAAAATTCCTTAATCATATAAATCCTTAAATCATGCATTTCATGCATGTCATGCTTTCACCATCCTTAGGTGAACTTCCCTCAATAGGGGTAAAATAGACATTTCACCTATTTCGATCCTTAAAATTATTTAAACCACTTTTAGGATCATTATACAATAACAGTGTATACATACATAATCAGTGTACAGAAAAACTATTAAAATATGCGTAGCTACCTCTAGCTACTCACACAATTCCCTTACCTCATTTATCTGTACAGTCTGACCTTTCACTGATGACTCGTCACGCAGTCCGATTTGCTACGAATCCAAATCAAATCTCCGGCACTGCGGATAAATGTTCATCAGGTCAAATACAATACAATTTAATTGTATTTCTTATTTTTCTGGGCTTAATTTAAATCATTGGGCCCGTTTACCCATATTGAGCCCGATTGTACCATAATGGGCCTTAATCGGCCTTAAGCCCGTTTACCACACTTTATCGAGGCCTATTGGGCTCATTGGACCCATCAATATTTATTTAGCCTCGTTCTAAATTCTCAAATAGCTTATGAATTATTTACGAAAATTTATCCAATTTTTCAGAATTTAATTCATTTATGCGTAAATTAAATCCAAAATTCATCAACACGCATAACGATGCAAAATTGTCATAAATATGGGTTACTTACCCGTGATTCCATGATCGTACACAAATCGAGGCTGTCTCGAGCTCTCGATGGATGCCAATTGTTGAGCTACACAATTAAATATATTTTCGGGTAAACTTTCAGTCTATTATTTATCAAATTAAATATTCTAAAAATTAAATCAGTCAATTTGACCGCTTACCGACTTACCCGAAGCTCGATTGCATCACAGAAATTTTCCCCAATTTTTTCTCTTTTTCTTTTTCCCTTTTTCTTCCTTTTTTCCCTCTCTTTTTGGCTGAACCGGTCCGGTCCGGTTCAACCCGGTTCGGACCGCCGGTTCAGCTCGGGTCCGGTTCGGCCGGTTCAGTCCGGTTCGATCGGTCCAGTTATCCTTTGGTCGTGTCGGCGCCGTCCGATCGGTTCCGACGTGATTCCGGTGCCGTTCGACGCGCCATGGCCTGGGCTTCCTAAATCGGGCCTCGCCTGGGGTCGAATCGCAGCCATCGCCGACGAATCGACGTTTCTTCCCCGCGGCATCTCCTTCGTTTTTCGACGTTTTTCGGCCACCTCGCCGCGCGTCGCGGTCGCCTGTGGGCTCGCCTGAGGTCGGCTGACCTTCGTCGACCCTCGTCTGGGGCCCTTGGCTGCCGGTGGTGGCCCTTCTTCCTCGGTCGGCCTTCGCGGCTTGTTTTCTGCTTCATTTCGTGTTTTCTCCCTCTGTCTCTGCAGATTGCATTTTCGTTTTCTTTTTTTTATTTATAATTTATTTTTAATATTATTTTTATCAATAAAATAATATTAAAATACACAAATATCTTTTTAAAAAATTATATTTTATTCATCTAATCTGTAAATAATTTTCTCAGTCCGATTTTACCTTTTCGGTATATTTTTTGATTATTTTCGGGATTATTTTTCGATACAAAAATCCCGGTTTATTCCAATAAATTCATATCTTGATCAATTTAACCCGAAATTTAATTATTTCTTCATCATTGATCAAGATTTCTCATTTTCATATTTTTAATTAAATTTTCTTGTCCCGATTAATACCGAATTTTGGTCTTTTGACCATTTTGCCCTTGCACGTATTCGGGAATACCATTTTAGTCCTTTTGCATTTTTAAATGCACTCAAAAATATCGGGTCTTACAATCTCCCCCACTTAAGAAATTTGGTCCTCCAAATTAGAACCAAGTCAAATGAGTCCATAAATAACTCCGGGTACATCTATTATATCATATACAGTCATCCTCAAGTGACTTTCTCCGGAGTGAAATACTATCATCAGACTTAACTAGGGAGATCATTTCAAACCTCAACACTTTGTCCTTCCGTTTAGTGCCCGAATCAATTTCTCCAATCATACGTTATATTTTCATTGAGCTAAACCGTTGAAGCTCATATCTGATCACATATACTGGATCCGGATAGTATTTCGAAGCATCATAAGATAGGACATATTGTGGATGCCTGTTTGTTCAAGTGGTAAACCAACCTACAGGCCTTATCTTCCACTTTGTCCAATATCTCTATCCAAATGTCGTCATGTCCTTAAGACAAGTAACTGCCAATAATAATGATTCACCCTCGGTGAATTTTCAATGATTTCCTGTCTCTTGTCAGCATAGCTTTTCTGTCTGCTCTGAGGTGTTCTTAATATCTCACAAATCCACTGAACATCCTCAGGGTTTGTCTTACCAATTCGGGAACAATTCTTTATTTGTCACCCACTTTTCTTATCCAAGTCAGGGAACAACTCCCTACTGTCATACAATGCCACATATAATCTCATCCCGATACTCAAGTGACAACTGTCATCACTGGCGAATTTGATTAGTAGCAACTGATCATCCCAGGAGCTCATAAAATCAATTGCACACGCTCTCATCACATCCTCCAGAACCTGTACAGTCCTCTCTGACTGACTATCTGTCTGAGGGTGGAAGCTGTGCTAACACTCAATTAGGGTCCTATAGCTTCCAAAAACATATTCCCAGAAGTGGAAAGTGAAGCGGGAATCCCTATCTGATACCATGCTCACTGGAACGCTACACAATGTTTCACAATATTCCACACACATAAATCCGCCTATACACTTAGAGTATCTAGGGATTTTCATAACCAGAATGTGGGTAACTAAATCAATCTATCAACTATCACCTAGATAGCCTCGAGATTCACTCGGGTCCTCTGTAACCCATCACGAAATCCATGGTAACTTGTTCCCATTTTTGTGTCAATATAGGTAGAGACTACAATGACTCTGCATACATCTATTACTCTACCTTACTCTGCTGACATAGGAGACACTTTTCCGTAATTCTCTACAATATCTCTTTTCATATCTGACCACCAATACCCTTTTCAGAGGTTCTGATATATTTATTACTTCTCGGATGCACTGTATATCCCGAAGAGTGAGCTTCTGACAATAGCACTTTCTTATCAACTATGGTCCTGAGGAGCACTTATACTTTCTCTGAACCTCTGTAAGTCATCATCATGCACTCTGAACTCTGTCACTACACCCTTCTGAATCTAACCCACACTATCGACACCATGCCGATTATCACGCTAAGCCTGGCAAATTCGGTCACACAAATCCAGTTCTATCCTCAGGCTAGCTGTCATAAAATCACCGTCATCATCAGAAGGGATCACATCACTACTGAGGTTCACAACTGCTCTAGCAGCTTACGCTCCCTGACCATCACATGTAATACCATCCCGATGCTCTTTCTGCTCAAGGCATCAGCCATTACATTAGCCTTTCCTGGGTGGTACAATATTCACAATCATAATCTTTAGAAGCTCTAACCCTCTTGGTTATTTCATATTCTCCTCTTTCTGTGAAAATAGATACTCGGGGCTTTTACGATCAGTGCATACCCAAAATTTCTTACCATATAAGTGGCGACGCCATACTTTTAGTGTAATCGCTACGGCTGCCAACTCTAAATCATGGGTCAGATAGTTTCTCTCATGATCCTTGAACTATTTGGATCTATAAACGACTATCTTCCCATTTTACATCAATACACAGCCCAATCCTTTTTTTGGAGGTATCCATACACACTGAAACCTCTTGAGCTGTTGGTTATAGTGAGAATACTTACGGTGGTCAGTTCATTACTCCAATATACCAAAACTCATTGAAGCTACTTTCTCATACTTATCATCTCACTCGTATGTAATCTTTCCCCGAATGAGATGTGTCAACTGAGCAGCTTATTTTGAGAAACTCTCAACAACTCATCTGTAAGACAGTTTCCTGTTGCTACTCATACTCATCCCTGGACTTCGAATACATCATAATATCATCGCTGTAGATGACAACCAATCGGTCCAGGTAAGGTTTAAATACCTTAACGTAGTTGAGTTCCACTCAATATTTCAATTTTTTTCCATATACTTGACCTATGTACGCATAAACGTACAATGTCATTTCGAAATAGCTTTCGTTCAAGATACTAGCTCACGTCATTTCTTTCCTCTTATATTGACGATTTTTTTTTATAAAATTTTAATTTTTAAACTTTCATGATTAATCAAGTTCTATATTTCTTTATCGTACCAGCAAAGGTACCCAAATTTAAATACATATCTAGCACTGTCGATTTCTTTTCATAGATTATGCGTGTGCTTCCAGACGCTGTCAAATCTTCAGGCAGGGAAGTATTTTGAAATACCTTTATTAACCCTCAGATTTGACCACATCGACTGGATGTAGATATATCTACCCCTTATCTTGGTCACAATCCATATACACTACCTATTAAAGATCTCCAGATTACTTTGCATATCAAGGACATCCTTACCTTGCATACGCCTCTTATTCCAATATATCTCCTTTAATATATCACTTATAACCCACTCTTTCATTACGTGTGAAAACTTACAATCCTTATACCCATATTCAGTTAGTGAAATTCAACTAACTATCATCCTCTTGCCTAAGGGTACAGGCTTCACATCTTTCACTCGCTTATAAGCAATTGAAGGCGGTATAAATAAATGCGTGGCACCAGGATCAATTAAAATAATTACTTCATTATTCACAACCAGTGTGGTATCTTCCACCACATTCTATGAAACATCAATGGTGTCCTGGTCCAAGGCATACACTCACCCTCATCTAACATTTTATTTCCGTGGTAACTACCACACATCTTACACTGTTCACACTGCTACTCTGTTATACAGTTACGTAGCAGGTCGGGGTCCTCAAATCATAATACCCCTCAAAAGTATTGAAATTAGATATACTGGGGTTTATCAATCAACTTACCCCGTGATTTATCAGCTCTATGCTTTTTACCAATTACCTTTTTCCATTCTGACATCTCTGTCATTCTTTATTCTCTTTTTGTCTCAATTTCGGCCCTTACTACCTTTCCCAATCTCAGAGGCGTGCAATTCATGATCTTATTTACACAACTGTAGTCTGCGCACTGCCTTGGCATAGGTAGTGATATCAAACGGGCTAATCGGACTCTAATTGACAATCTGAGTCCTTCCATGAACTTTCAGACATCTCGACTCTCACTGTTTATCATGTCCGAGTCACATCTGCCCAGGAATATAAACTGAGTATCATACTCATCACTCAACATGTTCCTCTGGGTCAGAGTAAAGAATTTCATCTGTAATTTTCTTTAAACAGTGTCCGGGATATTCTGTCACCGGAATACATCTTGAATTATGTTCCAAGTCCATTCTGGATGTCTAACTCTTAAGATGGGTCGACCGAACTTCAATTTATGCTCCAACTCGCCCTCTAATCTCATACATATCCTGAGCAATTAGCTCGCTCCAACCTCGCGAAGCGTATCTCAATACTGTCTGATCTCCTGTCAGACTCTGTCCGATCTCTCTGTCGGACTCTGTGGGGCATGCTCAATACCAGCCTCCACGTCAATCTCATCTTGAGTCTCATGTGGCGACTCAGTACAACTCTCGGGCAAACCTCTACGGCCTCGAGCTCGTGTACTCGCCTCTCGACCATAGCGGCTATCAGTTAATGAGTCTATTCTTGCATTTAAAACCAAATTCTTAGCTGCACTTCCATCTCGATATACACAATTGTATCTAAGCAATGCACAGTACATGGGGATGAAAATTCCTTAACCACTAACACCGACTCATATCAGGCCAACTCAGCTCTGATACCATTAAACCTGTCACGACCCGAATTACCTAAAAATCAGAGTAAATTTTTCACTTTTTCATTTATTATTTAATTCTTACCTTTCTCTCGTCGTGACCATCCTACAACACAGTTGGGCTATGATTCGGTGTTAGTCACCTCTCACTATTACCAATCCATTTTCATAATTTCATTCAATATCAGAGTTTACTATCTTGTGACTTTAACTGAATACATACATAATGGTATTCATAACACTACATCCCCGACATGATATCCATTTATAGTACTGTGCATTACATATTTAGATACAAAATCATACCAATGTGTATACCTGTCTCTCGATGGGTAGCAGCAAGCAGCGGATATCAATACATGCAAGTTCTCAGCCGCTCAATAACTATTTCAAGTGCTCTGAAAAGATGGGAAAATAAGGGGGTGAGCAAACCACACGCTCAGTAAGGCAATTATGCAAGTAAGTAGATAGCTCCACTATCTACATGCTCATAATGCCATGCCCTTAAATCCATTTCTTTTCATTAAAATCATCAAGCACAAAGTCATGCATATTCAATGCCATAGTTCATCCAAAACTATTTGTGCATATATAAATCATGTAACTCATGCATTCAAAGCAATTTATGTGACATCATTAAATCATATTAAGCATGAATTTAATCAAGATCATGCAGTCTTTCATGTCATGTAAGACAATTCAAGGTTTTCAAATGAAAGCATGAAAAACACATCATGCCACTGCATTTAAATCAAAACATTAAAACTGCAGTTAAAACTAACCCTTCCTGGTCCATCTCATAAAACAATTCAATAAAATTCATTATAAAACTCCGGTTATAAAACCACCCTTCTTTCAGGGTCACATATCATAAAATCATATGAAATCATAAATTCATCAAATCGGGGGCCTGACCCCTCTTTCGGGTCTACCCTGGTCTAACAGACCACAAGTTATATCATGTGAGACAATAAGGTAATTATCAGTAACATCGAGGACTATGGCCATATCCTAGTGATCCCTGGCAACACGGTACCTAGTGTGCGGGGTATCACACCTGAAACGGGAGGTGGGTCGTCCTACCCGCCAGAACAGCATAACACCAGGATTGCGAGGGCAAGGCTTGCTGCCTCGTGGCTAATGCCACTCCACTCCAACAATCCCCACGGTAAAGCGTACTCCGCGTGACATACACGGTACAAAGTACTCCGTGAACCCAAGCTCAGTCAGGGGTGCCTGTAATAGGTCTTATCCACCCATATCATCTCTGTCTCAGAATGCACGTGTGAGCATATCATCTCACTGTGACACACAGTCTACAGGAGGCTCCAACACGGCTATATGCATGTAATATAAATCCCTGTGCGAGCGAAGCTCAAGCACGGCTCCATGCATATTCATGATATTTGAAAACCTCGTGCGAGCGAAGCTCTAGCACGGTTTCATAGAAATCAGTAAAATCTGCATACGAGCAATGCTCCAGTACGACTTAAACTGATTATAATTTCAAGTAAAACCCACGTACGAGCAATGCTCTAGTACGGACATGTATAGAAATTCAGTGAAAACCTCATACGAGAAAAACTCCAGTACAACATTCAAATGAATTATGAAAACCATGTAAAAACTTTGTGCGAGCAAGCTCCAGCATAAATGAATGCTCAAGTAAATCAATTCTCGTGCGAGTTACACTCCAGCATGGCTTTATGCATAATTAAATCAAATCTCGTGCGAGTTACACTCCAGCACGGCTTCATGCATAATTAAATCAAAATAGGATGCGAGCTAAGCTCCAACATCTCTCATGCATGTCAAATCATTAAACTAGTGCGAGCAATCGCTCCAGCACCTTTTTATGCATATCACATCAAAACAAATCAAAACATGTCAAAACATGTCAAAACAGAGTGCGAGCTAGGCTCCAGCAGCTCTCATTTCACAATAATAAAAATCAGTGCGAGCACCATGCTCTAGCACATTTCATGCATATGATGTCACAAGTCGGTGCGAGCAAGCGCTCAAGCACATTTATGCACATTCACAAACGCAGATATAGTGCGAACTACATGTCGGCACTATCTGTTTCCATATAAACTTGATAGTTGGCCGTTTTCCAAAGAAATTTCCATTTAAATATTAATAACACCTACGTAGTGTTATTTTGGGAAACTTATGCAATTATTGGCCAATCTATCGATTTACTTTGATTAAAACCAAGAAAATTCCTTAATCATATAAATCCTTAAATCATGCATTTCATGCATGTCATGCTTTCACCATCCTTAGGTGAACTTCCCTCAACAGGGGTAAAATAGACATTTCACCTATTTCGATCCTTAAAATTATTTAAACCACTTTTAGGATCATTATACAATAACAGTGTATACATACATAATCAGTGTACAGAAAAACTATTAAAATATGCGTAGCTACCTCTAGCTACTCACACAATTCCCTTACCTCATTTATCTGTACAGTCTGACCTTTCACTGATGACTCGTCACGCAGTCCGATTTGCTACGAATCCAAATCAAATCTCCGGCACTGCGGATAAATGTTCATCAGGTCAAATACAATACAATTTAATTGTATTTCTTATTTTTCTGGGCTTAATTTAGATCATTGGGCCCGTTTACCCATATTGGGCCCGATTGTACCATAATGGGCCTTAATCGGCCTTAAGCCCGTTTACCACACTTTATCGAGGCCTATTGGGCTCATTGGACCCATCAATATTTATTTAGCCTCGTTCCAAATTCTCAAATAGCTTATGAATTATTTACGACAATTTATCCAATTTTTCAGAATTTAATTCATTTATGCGTAAATTAAATCCAAAATTCATCAACACGCATAACGATGCAAAATTATCATAAATATGGGTTACTTACCCGTGATTCCATGATCGTACACAAATCGAGGCTATCTCGAGCTCTCGGTGGATGCCAATTGTCGAGCTACACAATTAAATATATTTTCGGGTAAACTTTCAGTCGATTATTTATCAAATTAAATATTCTAAAAATTAAATCAGTTAATTTGACCGCTTACCGACTTACCCGAAGCTCGATTGCATCACAGAATTTTTCCCCAATTTTTTCTCTTTTTCTTTTTCCCTTTTTCTTCCTTTTTTCCCTCTCTTTTTGGCTGAACCGGTCCGGTCCGGTTCAACCCGGTTCGGACCGCCGGTTCAGCTCGGGTCCGGTTCGGCCGGTTCAGTCCGGTTCGACCGGTCCAGTTATCCTTTGGTCGTGTCGGCGCCGTCCGGTCGGTTCCGACGTGATTTCGGTGCCGTTCGGCGCGCCATGGCCTGGGCTTCCTAAATCGGGCCTCGGCTGGGGTCGAATCGCAGCCATCGCCGGCGAATCGACGTTTCTTCCCCGCGGCATCTCCTTCGTTTTCCGACGTTTTCCGGCCACCTCACCGCGCGTCTCGACCGCCTGTGGGCTCGCCTGAGGTCGGCCGACCTTCGTCGACCCTCGTCTGGGGCCCTTGGCCGCCGGTGGTGGCCCTTCTTCCTCGGTCGGCCTTCGCGGCTTGTTTTCTGCTTCATTTCGTGTTTTCTCCCTCTGTCTCTGCAGATTGCATTTTCGTTTTCTTTTTTTTATTTATAATTTATTTTTAATATTATTTTAATCAATAAAATAATATTAAAATACACAAATATCTTTTTAAAAAATTATATTTTATTCATCTAATTTGTAAATAATTTTTTCAGTCCGATTTTACCTTTTCGATATATTTTTCGATTATTTTCGGGATTATTTTTCGATACAAAAATCTCGGTTTATTCCAATAAATTCATATCTTGATCAATTTAACCCGAAATTTAATTATTTCTTCATCATTGATCAAGATTTCTCATTTTCATATTTTTAATTAAATTTTCTTGTCCCGATTAATACCGAATTTTGGTCTTTTGACCATTTTGCCCTTGCACGTATTCGGGAATACCATTTTAGTCCTTTTGCATTTTTAAATGCACTCAAAAATATCGGGTCTTACAGGGAATCCCTATATGATATCATACTCCCTGGAATGCTACATAACGTTTCACAATTTTTTGTACACATAAATCCGCCTACACACTCAGAGTATCTGGGGATTTCCATAGCCAGAAGGTGGGTAGACTTAATCAATCTATCGACTATCACCCAGATAGTCTCGTGATTTATCCGGGTCCTCTGTAACCCATCACGAAATTCATGGTAACTTGTTCCCATTTCAGTATCGATATAGGTAGAGGCTGCAATAGCTCTGCAAACTTCTAGTACTCTACCTTACTCTGTTGACATACGAGACACTTTTTCACAATCTCTACAATGTTTCTTATCAAACCTGACCACCAATACCCTTTTCAGAGATTTCGATATATTTATTATTTCCCGGATGCACTACATATTTCGAAGAGTGAGCTTCTGACAATAACACTATCTTATCAACTATGGTCCTAGGAAGCACTTGTACTGTCTCTGAACCTCTGTAAGTCATCATCACTCACTGTGAACTCTGTCACTATACCCTTCTAAATCTGACCCACACTATCGACACCATGCCGATCATCACGCTAAGCCTGACAAATTCGGTCACTCAAATTCGATTCTAACCTCAGGCTAGCTGTCACAAAATCACCGTCATCATCAGAAGGGATCACATCACTATTGAGGCTCACAACTGCTCTAGCAGCTCATGCTCCTTGACTATCATATGTGATACCATCTCGAGGCTCTTTTTGTTCAAGGCATCAGCCATTACATTAGCCTTTCCCCAGTGGTATAATTTTCACAATCATAATCCTTAAAAGCTCTAACCCTCTTGGTTATCTCATATTCTACTCTTTCTGTGAAAACAGATACTCGGGGCTTTTACGATTAGTGCATACCCGAAATTTCTTACCCTTTAAGTGGTAGCACCATATCTTCAGTGTAAACGCTACGACTGCCAACTCTAAATCATGGGTCGGATAGTTTCTCTTATGGTCCTTGAACTATTTGGATCCATAAACGACTATCTTCCCATTTTACATCAATACACAGCCCAATCCTTATTTTGAGGTATCCATACACACTGAAACCTCTTGCGCTATTGGTTATGGTGAGAATAATTATGGTGGTCAGTTTATTACTTCAATATACCAAAACTCACCGAAGCTATTTTAATACTTATCATCCCACTCGTAAGTAATCTTTTTTTTTTTTGAATGAGATGTGTCAACTGAGTAGCCCATTTCGAGAAACTCTCAACAACTTGTCTGTAAGACAGTTTCCTGTTGCTACTCATGCTCTTCCTTGGACTTCGAATACATCAAAATATCATCGTTTAAGATGAAAACCAATCGGTCCAGGTAAGGTTTAAATACCTCTTCGTAGTTGAGTTCCACTAAATATTTCAATCACCCATATTCTTGACTTATGTACGCATAAACGTCTAATGTCATTTCGAAATCGCTTCCGTTCAAGATACTAACCCACGTCATTTCCTTTTTCTTATATTAACGGCTTTTATAAAATTTTAATTTTTAAACCTTCATGATTAATCGACTTCTATATTTCTTTATCGCACAGTAAAGGTACCTAAATTTTAAATGTATATATTTCTTTATCGATTTCAATTTATAGGTTATGTGTGCGCTTCTAGACGCTGTCAAGTCTTCAGGTGAGGAAGTATTTTGAAATACCTTTATTAACCCTCAGACTTGACCACATAGACTGGTTATAGATATATCCTCCTCTTATCCCTAGTCACAATTCATATTCACTACGTATCGCTTAATCCAAATTACTTTACATATCAAAGATATCCTAACCTTACATATGCCTCTTATTCCAATATATCTCGTATTCAGGATCTATCACATCTCAAAGCTTTTCTCCTTTCATATATCACTTATAACAAGCTCTTTAATTACGTGTCATACTTACAGTACACTTTTCAAGGGTGAAAACATCACTATCTTAGGATAGCAATCTACACAACATAGTTTGCAGCCAAATCAATCTATTCTTAATTATTACTTCAAAATTATTCATATTCCATTGAATAAAATCGACTGACGTATCATTTTTCCCCCATTTTCAACATACAATCCCTATACTCATATTCAGTTAGTGAAAATCAGCTAACTATCATCATCTTGCCTAAGGTTACAGGCTTCACATCTTTCACTAGCTTATAAGCAACTGAAGGCGGTATGAATAAATGTGTGGCACCAGGATCAATTAAAATAATTACTTCATTATTCACAACTAGCGTGGTATATTCCACCACATCAGATGAAACATCAATAGTGTCTTGGTCCAAAGCATACACTCGCCCTCGTCCAACATCTCATTTTCGTGGTATCTACCACACATCTTACACTGCTCACACTACTACGGAGCAGGTCGGGGTCCTTAAATCACAATACCCCTCAAAAGTGCTGCAATTGGATACACTGGGGTCTTACCAATCATCTTACCCCGTGACTCATCAGCTCTAATCTTTTACCAAACTATCTTTTTTTCGTTCTGACATCTCTGTCATTCTTTATTCTCTTCTGTCTCTATTTCGGCCCATACTACCTTTCTCAATCTCAAAGGCATGCAACTCATGATATTATTCACACAATTGTAGTCTACGCATTGCCTCGGTATAGGTAGTGATATCTAACGGGCTAATCGGACTCTAATAGACAATCTGAGCCCTTCCATGAACTTTCAGACATCTTGACTCTCACTGTTCATCGTTTCCGAGTCATATCTGGACAGGTACATAAACTGAGATTCATACTCGTTAATTAACCAGTTCCTCTGGGTTAGAGTAAAAATTTTTATTTGTAATTTCCTTTAAGCAATGTCCGGGATATTCTATCACCGGAATACATATAGAATTACTTTCCCTATCCATTTTGGATGTCTAACTCTTAAGATTGGTCAAGCGGACTTCCACTAATGCTCCGACTTGCCCTCAAATCTCATACATACTCTGAGAAATTAGCTCGCAAAATATTCTCCACACTCCGCTTCAACCTCTCGAAGCGTGTCTCAATACTGTCTGATCTCTTTGTCAGACTCTGTCTGATCTCTCTGTCGGACTCTATGGGGCATGCTCAACATCAGCCTCCACTTCAATCTCATCTTGAGTCTCAGGTGGTGACTCAGTACGATTCTCAAGCCTACATCTACGGCCTCGAGCTCGTGTACTCACCTCTCTGTCATAGCAGCTATCAATTAATGAGTCTATTCTTACATTTAAAACCAAATTCTTAGCTGCAATTTCATCTCGATATACACAATTGTATCTAAACAATGCACAGTACATGGGGATGTAAGCTTTCTTAACCACTAATATCGACTCATATCATGTCAACTTAGCTCTGATAACATTAACTGTCACAACCCAAATTACCTAAAAATCAGAGTAAATTTTTCGCTTTTCCATTTATTATTTAATTCTTACCTTTCTCTCATCGTGACCATCCTACAAATAGTTGGGCTATGATTCGGTGTTAGTCATCTCTCACCTATTTACCATTCCATTTTCATTATCACATTCACATATCACAGTTTACTATCTTTTTACTTTAATTAAATACATACACAATGGTATTTATAACCCTACATCCCCGACATCATATCCATTTACAATACTGTGCATTACATATTTAGATACAAAACTATACAAATGTGTATACCTGTTTCTCGATGGGAAGCAGCGGATACCCAGAATGCAAGTTCTCAGCCACTCACTAACTATTTCAAGTGCTCTGAAAAGATGGAAAAATAAGGGGGTGAGCAAACCACAAGCTCAGTAAGCCAATTATGCAAGTAAGTAGATATCTCCACTATCTACATGCTCATAATGCCATGCCCTTAAAATCCATTTCTTTTCATTAAAATCTCAAGCACAAATCATGTATGTCATCAACGACTTAGTTTATAAAATTGTTCGTGCATATATAAATTATACTACTTATGCATCAATGGCATTTTATGTGACATCCTTAAATCATAATTAGCATGAAGTAAAACAAGATCATGCATTCTTTCATGTCATGTAAGATAAATCATGAATTTGAAATGAAAGAATGGAAAACATCATCATGCTACTACGTTCAAATCATTTCATTAAAACTGCAGTATAGACTAACCCTTTCGGGTCATTCATCTCATAAAACAATTCATTAAAATTCATTATAAAACTTCGGTTATAAAACCACCCTTCTTTCAGGGTCACATATCATAAAACCATAAAATCGGGGGCCTGACCCCTCCCTCGGGTCTACCCTGGTCTATCAAGACCACAAGTTATATCATGTGAGACAAGTAGGTGACTATCAGTAACAACAAGGACTATGGCCATAACCTAGTGATCCCTGGCAACACGGTACCTAGTGTGTGGGGTATCACACCTGAAACGGGAGGTGGGTCGGTCCTACCCGCCAGAACAGCATAACATCAGGATTGCGAGGGCAGAGCTTGCTGCCTTGTGGCTAATGCCACTCCACTCCAACAATCCCCACGATACAACGTACTCCACGTGACATACACGGTACAACATACTCCGTGAACCATAGCTCAGTCAAGGGTGCCTGCAATAGGTCTTATCCACCCATATCATCTCTGTCTCAGTATGCACGTGTGAACATATCATCTCACTGTGACACACAGTCTACAGAAGGCTCCAACACGACTATATGCATGTCATATAAATCCCTGTACGAGCAAAGCTCTAGCACGGCTCCATGCATATTCATGATATTAGAAAAATCTCGTGCGAGCGAAGCTCTAGCACATTTTCATAAAAATCAGTAAAATTTACGTATGAGTAGCACTCTAGTATGACTTAAAAATAAATGAGTTATAAATCCATATAAAATTTCATGCGAGCAATGCTCCAGCACGAATGAATGCTCAAGTAAATCACAACTTCGTACGAGCAACGCTCTAGTACAGCTTTATGCATAAATACATCAAATCTCGTGCGAGTTACACTCCAGCACGACTTTTATGCAGTATCATTTGAAAACAGGATGCGAGCTAAGCTCCAGCACCTCTCATGCATGTTAACTCATAAAACTAGTGCGAGCAATCGCTCCAGCACCTTTTTATGCATATTCAGTCAAAACAGTCAAAACCATTAAAACAATCAAAATAGGGTGCGAGCTAGGCTCCAGCACCTCTCATGCATTTCACAAATATAAAAATCAGTGCAAGAAATCGCTCTAACACATTTCATGCATATGATGTCACACAAGTCAGTGTGAGCAACTGCTTAAGCAAATTTTATGCACACTCACAAACGCAGATATAGTGCGAGTTATGTGCCAGCACTATCTGTTTCCATATAAACTTGATAGTTGGCCCACTTTCCAAATAATTTTTATTTAAATCTTAATAACACTTACGTAGTGTTGTATTGTGAAATTTATGTAAATACTGGTCAATCTATCAATTTGCTTTGCTTAAAAACCAAGAAAATTCCTTAAATCAGAAAATTTCTTAAATCATGCATGTCATGCTTGACACACCCTAAGGGTATTGTCCGCAAGTGCACGGGTCGTACAAGTAATAATGGGATTTGAGTCCCGAGTTATCGTCCCTCAGAGAAGTTGGTTAGCCTAATTAATTACCGGTTAATCTTACCCTATGGCATATCCTAGCAAATTATAAGATTAAGGTGGTGATCTACTAAGGCTAATTAAAAGTACTGAAAATAATAAACATTAAAAAATAAAGAAAATAAAACTGAACTAAGATTTGCTTACTGAACTCTAAGCAATTAAATAAAATACCTACAAAAGAAAATTAAAACAGTTAAAACTAATTAACGCAAATAAAATGCAAATATGAGAATAACAAAGCAAGATTAATTAAACTAAAATTAACAATCCTAAAATGCAATAATACTACTTAATCAAAATGCAATTTAAACTAACTTAAGATTTAATGAAATAAATTTACCCCTAATTTAATTCTAAATGAACACTTAATTAACTATCAACCTAATTAAAACTAAGTTCTAAACCATTAAACAAGAATACTAATCATGCAATTTAATCAAAGACTCTAAACTAAGTTAACAAATTAAATAGGAATTAAACTAAATTAACAATGCATGAAAATGAGTTAATTAACTATTATGCACTAGCCAAACAAAGCCTTAACATTTTAAACCAGCCACATATCTCTCCAAACACTGTTCACGTCATTAATTTGCATTTCTTTTTCAGGTGCTTCAGTTCCAACTGCTTCGATTCCAGGTACTGCCAGGCGTGCTTCTGTCCATGCTTCTCGATTCAGTTGTTCTGCTCCATGCCTTTTGGTACCGTCCTTCTCCTCCATGCGCTGTCAAGGTCTGATCCAGGTAAGGTTCTCGATCTTGTGCCTGTGTTTCCAGGTGATGGCCTCGGTTTGTCCAGTTCCTATCGGTCCTGACCAGAAACGGCTCCAGCCATGCACCTCCTCTGCCATGTATCATGCCAGGCGTGTTCCTCTGTTGCCAAGTTTATACTAGTGATGCCTGCCTTACTCCCTACCAAACCAGTAACAAAACTTAAATGAAATCAATATAAGTTGGTTTACCTATAACAGAAACGTGAAGCAATGACAATTTAACAAGACCGAATTGAATATACTCTGCTAAACATATAATCTTAAGGTTATCTACTGCAACAGCATATCTAAAGCAACGAATGGATACAACATAGATCATTAACATGAGATAAATAGATTAAACTCAGTCAAAACAAAGCAAACAAATAAAACACATATGAACAGTAAAAAAGAAACTAAACAGAGTAGAACAGAGAATGTTTATTTTCGAGCTTCTAGTTCAGCCTTCTATTCGGTTTCTTCTTGCTCAGCTCGTGTGGTTGCTTGACTATTGGTCTAAGGCAGTGCACGTCTAATGGTCTAAGGCATCAACTGAAAATGGATGATTTACGTGGATTGAAACCGAGAACAACTAAGAACACAACAGAAAAAAAATAGTAATGCAGTAAAACGTGGGAGAAGCTTTAGCTGAGTAATGCTTCTTCCTCAAGTCTACCACTGTCGTTCCACTATACCAACGGTGCTAGAACAATACCCAGCACCCCACCCGTATCAAAACACCAAAATAAGACATAGTCAGTGATAATCAAAGCATAAAGAATAACTATGGCGAAATATGAATTAGCAGTAGAAAAACAAAGAAAGAAAACCGAAATAGGAAGCAACCAAGAGCAACAATATAAAAATAAAAACATTTACTTAAAATTCAAACAGTAAAATAATAATAGAATGAAAACTGAACAAATCCTAGAAAAATTAAGATCAATTGTGGCTGCTGTCACCAGCCGAAAAGATAAAAAAAAAATAAAACATAACAATAAATGTTTAACCTAAAAACTAAAAACTAAAGCTACAGCTCTTAACCTAGGCTACCTTTTTCAATTGCCATCATATTCTATTTATACACACACTTAGGGGTACAATTGTAATAATTTTTTTTATCCTAGATGAGTTGGCATTGTTTGGCCACTTGTCTTCACACCATTAGCTCCTTGAAAAATAATATTTCCATATCATCTGTCTTTTGGTCCAATTGGATGTGCTAAGATCGTGTTGTCCGCATGGTCCAATCTCGATTTTAGCTCAATTTCGATCCATTTTCTACCGAAATATTTAAAATTCATCTGAATTTAATTTATCTGCAAACATGAGAATTTTAATTAAATAAAGGGGATAATTAACAAAATAAATTGGGGATTTAAATAATTAATTAGGAAATTAAGCACAAATAATTCTAAAATATAGAATTATCAATGCTTTCACCCTCTTTAGGTGAACTTCCCTCAATAGAGGTAAATAGTCTTTTCCTATTTCGAGTCATTAAAATTTTTAAACCATTTTCTAGGACCTTTATACATAATCAGTGTATACATACATATTCAGTGTATACAAAAACTATTAAAATATGCGTAGCTACCTCTAGCTACTCACACAATTCCTTTACCTCATTTTTCTGTACAATCTGACATTTCCACTGATGACTCGTCACACAGTCCGATTTGCTTCGAATCCAATCTTCGAAACTGCGGATAAATATTCATCAGGTCAAATACAATACAATTAATTGTATTTAATATTTTATGGGCTTAATTTAAATCATTGGGCCCGTTTACCCATATTGGGCCCGATTACACCATAATAGGCCTTAATCGGCCTTAAGCCCATTTTTCACTTATTATTTACATCATTGAGGCCTATTGGGCTCATTGGGCCCATCAGTATTTATTGAGTCTCATTCTAAACTCTCGAATAACTCAATTAATTATTTACGACAATTTATCTAAATTTCCAGAATTTCATTCATTTAATGCGAAAATTAAATCCGTAATTGATACAGTAATTTTTAACACGCATAATGATGCAAATTATCGTAAATAAGAGGTACTTAACCGAGATTCCATGATAGTACACAAATCGAAGCTGTCTCGAGCTCTCGTTTGACGTCAATCGTCGAGCTACACAATTTAATATTTTTCCGAGTAAATTTTCAGCTCAATTACATCACTAAAATTTTTTTCCAATTTTTCTCTTTTTCTTTCCTTTTTTTTTTCTTTTCTTTTCTTTTTGGCTGAATCGGTCCGGTCCGGTTCAGCATACCTTTGCTGCGCTGAACCGGTCATACCGGTTCAGGCATCATTTCATCGTTTCGACGTCGTTCGACCGATTCTTCGGCCGATTCCACCACCAAAGGGTGCGGCATCGCCTCAAGAGGCTTCTTTTGGCCTTATCTGGGGTTGACCGGTGCCGAATTTTACCGAATCTGTCCATCTCTCCCGCGGCTTCCCTCTCACAGATCTCCTCGTCGGCTTCGCTTCTTTCTTCGCGTGGGTTTCCTCTCTATTTTCCAGATTTTGTTTTTTATTTTATTTATAATATATTTTTATTATTATTTTAATCATTAAAATAATAATAAATATCTCAAAATATCTCAAAAAATTCTATTTAATTCATTTAATCAATAAATTAATTTATCAGTCTAATTTTACGTTTTCGGTATATGTTTGTAATATTTCGGGATAGTTTCCCAAGATGAAAATTTCGATTAATTCCAATAAATTCATATCTTGATCAATTTAATCCGAAAATTTAATTATTTCTTCGTTATTGATCAAGATTTCTCATTCTCATATTTTTAATTAAATTTTCTTGTCACGATTAATACCGAATTTTGATCTTTTGACCTTTTTACCCTTGTACTCGTTCGGGAATACCATTTCAATCCTTTTGCATTTTTCAATGCACTCAAAAATTTCTATTCATTCCATTTGCTCTTACGATAAAAATCGGGTCTTACAATGAGTTGGCATTGTTTGGCCACTTGTCTTCACTTTATTTGCTACAGAGTAGATATTTCCACGTCATTTTGTCAATTTGTCAAGTTGGTTGTACGATGTGGCCCGGCGTGTGTCTTCTAGAAGGTTGGCACGATGTCCTTCGATCTTATCGTTTCGGAGCAAATAAAATACGGACACCTGACATCATGCGTGTCCAGACAACTGGTGACTCAGTATGCAAATTGGAAGTGGTCCAGTCTCCTTTAGTCCGTTTTCAGCCCAATTTTGACTGAAACGACTGAGTTTCATCTTGATTTAATTTATCTGCACATTAAAGAATTTTAATTAAATTGAGGGGATTATTAATAAAATAATATGGGGATTAAATAAATAATTAAGAAATTAAGCACAAATAATTCTATTAAAAATAGAATTATCAGTGATATCCCCTCCCCCAAACTTAAAGTGCACAGTGTCTTCAGTGTGCAGATAATATAAGAATTTAAGCTCAAGAACAAAGTACTCCCCTATCTGATGATGATGAACAACTGAAGCTTGATGAACAACTGAAGCTTGATTGAAAGCATAAAACTAGAAAAGAATTTTTAAAATAAACAAAGAAAGAAATAAAGGAAAGAAAAAGAACTATATATACAAAGTGAAAAGAAAAACACAGCCACTTCAAATGCAGCTGAAGAAAACGACACTCAGCAACAGGGCAAAGAGTAGGAGGACCAACCAGAGTGGTGACAGAATATTGATAGTTAACTCCTCCTTAGCTCTATCTACTTCCCTCCTTCTTTCAGATTTCTTATGCTCAAGCCTTATATCCTCCATCCTAAAACAATCTTGAGAGTCATCAGGGAACTTCAAAGGTTTGAAAACATTAAACTTCACTTCCTGATCCTGAACTCTCATTGTTAACTTGTGACATTTGAGAATTTTAGATATATTTTAATGATGTAATAAGAATTTGAAGTGTAATTTATTGAGCTAAGTGAATTGTGGGAATTATAATTGGAGATTTATATGTTAAGTGTGTAAAATAAGCATGAAGTATGAGGACAGATCGATCTAGGAGAAGGAGAGATCGATCTGGTGAGTTAAAAATGACGAGGGAGGAAGAATTTGAGGAGCAAATCGATCTCCAATGGAAGAGATCGATCTCCAAATGATTCTGTTTGAGAAAGAATCGATCTCATGAGGAAGAGATCGATCTCCAAATGATTCTGTTTGGGAGAAGATCGATCTCCTTAGGAGCAGATCGATCTCATAAAGCCATAAAGAGATCGATCTCACCCCTCGATAGATTGATCTCCTAGGCATAAAATTGCCCAGATCGTCCCCAAATTTCAAACGCAGATCGATCTCATCAAGAGGCAGATCGATCTCATCAAGAGGCAGATCGATCTCATACCTCCAGTCTATATAAGGAACCCGTGTTTTTCTCCTGCAAACTCACTTTCTCTCTCTTCCAAACCCATTTCCATCGAAAACCTAACTTTCTCACTCATCCAAATCCCTCATTTTCGGCCGAATCAGCTGTTGTGGCAAGAAGGAAAGTTGTTCCTCATCAAAGGGAGAACAACATACTTGGAAATCGAAAGACGGATCGAATCGAGGCAAGAGATAAGCTCTCCACAAGCTTTGGGTAATTTCTAAACCTCGATCTTGATATTTGAGATGATTTTGATGTTATTGGTGGTTGTCATTGCGTTGAAATAGTTGAGAAAGGATTAGGGAATTGATGAAATTGCAATGTAGTTGGAGTAATGTAGATATTTGGTGATTTTGGTAATTTTGAGAATTTGTGCTATAAATGGAAATATAGACAAATGTGGTGAATTAGCATACATAATTGGCATGAGAAATGTAAGACGTTGAGATATTGTGAATGAGGTTGTAGTTTAGGGTAGAGTTATGAGAATCGAGAGAATTGAGGTGTTATGAGCAATTATGCTCGATTTTGAGAATTGAGATTGATGAGGTAATTGAGTATTGATGTTTTAACATCGTTTGGACAGCTCGGGAGTTCCAGAGTAGAATGCGAGACTAGTCCGTGATACGGGGGAAACGATTGCACTATACGAGGTGCAAAGAGGTAAGGGAAATCTAAACCATTTGTGTATGTGAATTATAAACTATTTTAGCATGAATTGTGATTTATAAAACAAGCATGTTGAGTTTTGTGTTGAGATTAAATTGCACATGATTTTATAGCCAGTTGGAGCCCAATGTTTTTATGAGTTTATAACTGGGCTCTACGTTAAGGCAATATTGAGATTTGAGAAATGTGTGTGTGTGCTTTGCCGGTTGGAACTCGATTTTATTACATTTTGTGTTGAGTACAAAACAATTTTCAAATGAGTTTTATGAGAGAAAAACCATTACGAGTTCTACGCGAAGGCAAACCAGTCTTATGTGATAAGACTTAGGTGTGTAGTTGTGAGTACACATCGGGCATTGCTCTGGTAGCATGTAAACCCGACTTCTCCTCCGTTCTGGTAACGTGAGGCTAACCTATTCTGTGGCTATGCCACGTATACTTGGTGGCCGTTGCCACGTGAGAAACCCCATTGGTGGCTGTGCCACGTTATACCCCATTGGTGGCTGTGCCACGTTGAGAAACCCCATTGGTGGCTGTGCCACGTTATACCCCATTGGTGGCTGCGCCACGTTGAGAAACCCTATTCTGTGGCTATGCCACACGAGAAATTAAATCAGTGGCTTTGCCACGTGTGTTTTGTGGCTATGCCACTCGAGAAATTAAATCAGTGGCTTTGCCACGTGTGTTTTGTGGCTATGCCACGTGAGAAATTTAATCAGTGGCTTTGCCACGTGTGTTTTGTGGCTATGCCACGCGAGAATTTAATCAGTGGCTTTGCCACATGTGTTTTATGGCTATGCCACATGAGAATTTAAATCAGTGGCTACGCCACGTGTGTTGTGCACTACTATTTCAGTGATTTTATCACGTTATTTGAGAAAGCGTTTAACGCGTTATTTTCACATGCTTTGTTATTGCTCTAGAGTGAGCCTTTTTACTTCATGTTTTCACATGATTTGAGATATGAGAATATCGTGTTGAGTACTTTCATGCTATGGTTTTCAAATGAGTTTCACATACAAATAAACCTTTTGTGATGTGCATTTTGGTTTATGAAATGAGTTCCTTACCCCCTTTACTGGGCGATTTAGAAGCTCACCCTGTTTTTCTTTCCCCCCAGAGTTCTTCAAGTGAAAAAGGATCTCCCTGCGACGTACGGAGTAGTGGCTAGTGGAGGATCCGAGTTCCAGGCCATATATATTGTATCTTGAGGTATATTTTATCTTTTCATGTACCCAGACTATTAATGTAATTGCAGACACTTGATGTATAACAGTATATGGGATGTATTAGGATTAATTTACTTGGAATTGAGTAAGACGTACAATACCATATTTATTGTATCATGATGAGATCCTGAGGCATGATAATTATAATGATGTATGACACTGCACAGGAATGCACTTTTAATTGTGAATTAATGAGTAAAAAGTTTTAAATTAGCCCTATTTTCCGCAATTCCAGGGCGTGACAGAGTTCTCTTGGTATCAGAGCTTAGGGTGTCTAGTACTGTCAGTGTCAGTTAAGTGAAATAGAATACATCCCAAGTGTCTGTAATAGTCTGGTCATGAACTGAAATTGAGGATTGAGATTTCAATCAATTTTGATATGTACGCGCAGGAGACGAGTTGAGATAGAGAATGAGTAAACGACGAGGTCGTTCGAGGAGGCAGGCAGAGTCCCCTCCGCCACCTGTCCCACAGCCAGAGAGTCCTAACTCTCGATTTAATCGGATTGAGACCGATGTGAGGTAAGGTTTTGAGCAGATGGCAGCGTTATTCGCGCAACACTTTGGAGTTAATGCCTCGGATACTACCCCCACACCACCACAAGGACCTCCCATACCCCCAGTGCCTCCCGTCACTCAGCCTGAGGACAGAAGTATGGTCCGACTAAAGGATTTTCTGAAGATGAATCCACCCGCATTTAAGGGAAAGAAGGATCCTACAGAGGCTGAGGAGTGGTTGACGGAATTGAGAGTTATATTTGATTTTTTGGGGTGCACCGATGCTGAGAGGGTCAGTATGAGTGCCTACATGCTGAAGGGGAGAGCTCGAGATTGGTGGGGTACTACCCAGGGTATTCTGATGTCCCGCCAGGATGTGATTGGTTGGGAAGAGTTCCAGACAGCCTTTAAGACCCAATATGTACCACGAGCCGCCCAGAGAAAGAAACAAGCTGAGTTTTTGAGTTTGGTACAGGGTGACATGTCTGTGGATGACTATGAGAGCCAATTCACAGCACTATTGAGATATGACCCAGAGACCTTCAAGAGTGAAGAGCTCCGCACAGAGAAGTTTGTGTATGGGTTGAAGCCTGTCATCAGAGATAGATTGATAGGGCTATGTATTACTGAGTTTGGAGATGCTCTGAGACGAGCACAAGAGATTGAAAGAGGAATTGAGATGGTACAATCCCAGAATGAGCTCAGAGCGGTGAATAGAGATAAGGGCAAGAGGCCAGCACTTTTCCAAACAGAGGCTCGGAGAGGTTCCTTCAGAAGAGGAACGATTGAGGTACAGAAGGACAGATTGGAGAGACCCAGAGCCTATCCTATTATCAAGGAGACCCCTCGATATGTCAGGCCGGAGATAAGGGTTTGTAGAGACTGTGGCCGATTGCATGAGGGAAGTTATACTGGGTCGATCCGTGGATGTTTTAGATGTGGTGACATGGGTCACAGGGTGAAGGACTGTCCCCAACCTCAGATACCACATGCTCCGGAGCCCACTAGACAACAGCCTCAGAGAGTGGATCCCCGGAGACGGGCCACTGCGGCAGAGAAAGGGAAGAAACCTGTGGCATAGGGACGTGTGTTTGCCCTGGATAAGGAGACCGCAGACACTTCGACAGAAACTATAAGAGGTACACTCTCTGTCTGTAATCATAAGGCTCATGTGTTGATTGATTCAGGATCCACGCATTCGTTTATTTCTGAGCATTTTGCATGTAGATTAAACTTGAAGTTTGAACCTCTAGAATACATACTACATGTAAATACCCCTATGCGTGAATCCCAGAGAACTGAGTTAATCTGTAGAGGATGTGAAATAAAGGTGGGAGGTAGAGTGATGTTAGCAGATCTAATCATGTTGAATATACATGGGTTTGATTTAATTCTGGGGATGGATTGGTTGGCAACCAATCGAGTGAGTTTAGACTGCTACACTAAGATTGTAACTTTCTCCCTACCTGAGCCTTACAGTGTACGATTGAGATATTGAGGAAATGATTATGTGGATTTCTAGTAAGTAAATTGAGAATTTTGATATTATTTTGGAGAATATTAAATATGATTGTTCATGTGAAGGTTATGAGACACTCATCTCAGACGATGAGCGGGAACATCCGAGGATTGAGGATATACCTGTGGTGTGTGAATTTTTGGATGTTTTCCCAGATGAATTGCCAAGTTTACCACCAGAGAGAGAGCTGGAGTTTACCATTGATTTGGTACCAGATACTCAGCCGATCTCTAAACCTCCTTACAGGATGGCATTAGTGGAACTTGAGGAATTGAAGAGACAACTACAGGAGTTATTGGATCAAGGGTTCATTAGACCCAGTGTTTCACCGTGGGGAGCACTAGTACTATTTGTTAAGAAGAAGGATGGTAGTCTCAGATTATGTGTAGACTACCGGTTGTTGAATAAAGCCACGGTGAAGAACAAATACCCACTACCCAGGATTGATGATCTACTTGATCAGTTGAGAGGGGCATCAGTCTTTTCTAAGATTGATTTGAGATCGGGCTATCACCAATTGAGGATCAAGGAAGAAGATATTCCAAAGACGGCCTTCAGGACAAGGTATGGCCATTACGAATTTCTGGTGATGTCCTTTGGATTGACAAACGCCCCTGCAGCATTTATGAGATTGATGAACGAGGTGTTCAGAGACTATCTGGATAAATTTGTGATAGTCTTTATTGATGATATCTTGGTGTACTCTCGGTCTTATGAGGAGCATGCACAGCATTTGTGGTTAGTACTTCAGATACTCCGAGATAAGCAATTATACGGAAAGCTTAGTAAGTGTGAGTTTTGGCTGAACCAGATAGCTTTCCTTGGTCATATAGTCTCAGAGGAAGGAGTATCAGTGGATCCAAGCAAGGTGGAGGCTGTGCTTAATTGGGAAAGACCGAGGACAGTTACTGAGGTACGAAGCTTCCTTGGTTTGGCAGGGTATTACAGAAGATTTGTGGAAGGATTTTCAAGGATTGTCGCCCCTTTGACTAAGTTCACGCGCAAAGAGACTCCATTTATATGGACTGATCAATGTGAGCTCAGTTTTCAGGAATTAAAGAGGAAGTTGACAGCGGCACCTGTGTCAACTATTCCTGAGGGATCAGGAGGATTCTCGGTGTATAGTGATGCATCTCACCAAGGATTAGGGAGTGTGCTTATGTAGCACGGAAGAGTGGTCACATATGGATCGCGACAGCTGAAGGACCATGAGCGGAATTATCCCACGCATGATTTGGAGTTAGCCGCTGTGGTATTTGCTTTGAAGATCTGGCGACACTACTTATATGGGAAAAGATTCCAGATCTTCACTGATCACAAGAGTTTGAGATATCTCTTTGATCAGAAAGAGTTAAACATGAGACAAAGGAGATGGATGGAACTCCTTAAGGATTATGACTGCGAGATTCTATATCATCCGGGTAAGGCGAATGTAGTTGCTGATGCCCTGAGCAGGAAGAGTATGATATCTGCTATGATGATCAGGGAATGGGATTTACTAGAGCAGTTCGCCGAACTTCGGATCAGAGTTAAAGAGATAGAGACTGGATTTTTGGCTAGCCTGCGGATAGAGCCCAGGATCATGGATCAGATTAGAACTGGGCAGCGCAGTGATCAGAGGTTGATAGATATGGTTAGCCAAGCTGGGCAGAGTTCGCAGTCGGATCTCACCATCAGTGAGGATGGATTGTTGAGATTCAAAGGATGGATTTGTGTACCGGACGATGATACCCTAAAGAGACAGATACTGAGAGAATCCCACTGCTCGCGATACACCATGCACCCAGGGAGTACTAAGATGTACCGAGAATTGAGAAAGGTGTATTGGTGGAGTGGTATGAAGCGAGACGTGGCAGAGTATGTGGCCAGGTGTTTAGTATGCCAGCAGGTGAAAGCTGAGCATCGGAAGCCCGGAGGACTACTACAGCCTTTACCTCTACCTACATGGAAATGGGAGCATGTCACTATGGACTTTATTATGGGTTTACCGAGGACCCGAAGAGGTCGTGACGCGATATGGGTCATTGTGGATAGATTGACCAAGAGTGCCCACTTCCTTGCCATCAAGAGCACAGATACTGTGGATGCCTTAGCTGAACTGTATGTCAGCGAGATAGCTAGATTACATCGGGCTCCAGTGAGTATTACTTCTGATAGAGATTCCCGGTTCACTTCCAGATTTTGGACCCAGTTTCAGGAGTCCATGGGATCTCGATTGAGTTTCAGTACCGCCTATCATCCTCAGACAGATGGTCAGTCAGAGAGGACTATTCAGACCCTGGAGGATATGTTGAGGGCATGTACGATGGATTTTAAGGGATCATGGGATGCACCTGCCCCTAGTAGAGTTTGCATACAATAACAGTTATCATGCGAGTATTGGAATGGCACCTTTCGAGGCTCTATATGGTAGGAGGTGTAGATCCCCTGTAGCTTGGGAAGAAGTCGGTGACAGAAAGATAAATGCTCCCGAGCTTGTTGAGCAAGCCGTACAGAGTGTGAAACTCATATGTGAGAGGTTACGGGCTGCACAAAGTAGACAGAAAAGCTACGCGGATACGCGTAGATGGCCACTTGAGTTTGAGGTTGGTGATGCAGTATTTCTGAGAATATCACCGAGTAAGGGTATCATGCGATTTGGGAAGAAAGGGAAATTGAGTCCTCGATACATAGGACCATTCGAGATTCTTGAGAGAGTGGGAGAGGTAGCTTACAGATTAGCATTACCCCCACAGATGTCCGGAATACACAATGTTTTTCATGTGTCTATGTTGAGGAAGTACCACCCGGACCCTTCTCATGTTATAGAGTATGATGAGATGGACATACAGGAGGACATGAGCTATACTGAGGAACCCGTCCAGATTCTCGATAGAAAGGAGAAGGTACTGAGGACCAAGAGCATCCCATTAGTGAAAGTTTTGTGGAAACATCACTCAATGGAAGAGGCAACGTGGGAACTAGAGAGTCTCATGAAGGAGAAATACCCCCATCTATTCGACTAGTTGAGTTGAATTTGGACGACCAAATTCTATTTAAGGTGGGGAGGATGTGAGATCTGAGAATTTTAGATATATTTTAATGATGTAATAAGAATTTGAAGTGTAATTTATTGAGCTAAGTGAATTGTGGGAATTATAATTGGAGATTTATATGTTAAGTGTGTAAAATAAGCAAGAAGTATGAGGACAGATCGATCTAGAAGAAGGAGAGATCGATCTGGTGAGTTAAAAATGACGAGGGAGGAAGAATTTGAGGAGCAGATCGATCTCCAATGGAAGAGTTCGATCTCCAAATGATTCTGTTTGAGAAAGGATTGATCTCATGAGGAAGAGATCGATCTCCAAATGATTCTGTTTGGGAGAAGATCGATCTCCTTAGGAGCAGATCGATCTCATAAAGCCATAAAGAGATCGATCTCACCCCTCGACAGATCGATCTCCTAGGCATAAAATTACCCAGATCGTCCCCAAATTTCAAACGCAGATCGATCTCATCAAGAGGCAGATCGATCTCATACCTCCAGTCTATATAAGGAACCCGTGTTTTTCTCCTGCAAACTCACTTTCTCTCTCTTCCAAACCTATTTCCACCGAAAACCTAACTTTCTCACTCATCCAAATCCCCCATTTTCGGCCGAATCAGCTGTTGTGGCAAGAAGGAAAGTTGTTCCTCATCAAAGGGAGAACAACATACTTGGAAATCGAAAGACGGATCGAATCGAGGCAAGAGATAAGCTCTCCACAAGCTTTGGGTAATTTCTAAACCTTGATCTTGATATTTGAGATGATTTTGATGTTATTGGTGGTTGTCATTGCGTTGAAATAGTTGAGAAAGGATTAGGGAATTGATGAAATTGCAATGTAGTTAGAGTAATGTAGATATTTGGTGATTTTGGTAATTTTGAGAATTTGTGCTATAAATGGAAATATAGACAAATGTGGTGAATTAGCATAGATAATTGGCATAAGAAATGTAGGACGTTGAGATATTGTGAATGAGGTTGTAGTTTAGGGTAGAGTTATGAGAATCGAGAGAATTGAGGTGTTATGAGCAATTATGCTCGATTTTGAGAATTGAGATTGATGAGGTAATTGAATATTGATGTTTTAACATCGTTTGGACAGCTCGGGAGTTCCAGAGTGGAATGCGAGACTAGTCCGTGATACGGGGGAAACGATTGCAATATACGAGGTGCAAAGAGGTAAGGGAAATCTAAACCATTTGTGTATGTGAATTGTAAACTATTTTAGCATGAATTGTGATTTATAAAACAAGCATGTTGAGTTTTGTGTTGAGATTAAATTGCACACGATTTTATAGCCGGTTGGAGCCCAATGTTTTTATGAGTTTATAACTGGGCTCTACGTTAAGGCAATATTGAGATTTGAGAAATGTGTGTGTGTGCTTTGCCGGTTGGAACTCGATTTTATTACGTTTTGTGTTGAGTACAAAACGATTTTCAAATGAATTTTATGAGAGAAAAACCATTACGAGTTCTACGCGAAGGCAAACCAGTCTTATGTGATAAGACTTAGGTGTGTAGTTGTGAGTACACACCGGGCATTGCTCTGGTAGCATGTAAGCCCGACTTCTCCTCTGTTCTGGTAACGTGAGGCTAACCTATTCTGTGGCTATGCCACGTATACTTGGTGGCCGTTGCCACGTGAGAAACCCCATTGGTGGCTGTGCCACGTTATACCCCATTGGTGGCTGTGCCACATTGAGAAACCCCATTGGTGGCTGTGCCACGTTATACCCCATTGGTGGTTGTGCCACGTTATACCCCATTGGTGGCTGCGCCACGTTGAGAAACCCTATTCTGTGGCTATACCACGCGAGAAATTAAATCAGTGGCTTTGCCACGTGTGTTTTGTGGCTATGCCACGCGAGAAATTAAATCAGTGGCCACGTGAGAAATTTAATCAGTGGCTTTGCCACATGTGTTTTGTGGCTATGCCACGCGAGAATTTAATCAGTGGCTTTGCCACGTGTGTTTTGTGGCTATGCCACATGAGAATTTAAATCAGTGGCTACGCCACGTGTGTTGTGCATTACTATTTCAGTGATTTTATCACGTTATTTGAGAAAGCGTTTAACGCGTTATTTTCACATGCTTTGTTATTGCTCTAGAGTGAGCCTTTTTACTTCATGTTTTCACATGATTTGAGATATGAGAATATCGTGTTGAGTACTTTCATGCTATGGTTTTCAAATGAGTTTCACATACAAATAAACCTTTTGTGATGTGCATTTTGGTTTATGAAATGAGTTCCTTACCCCCTTTACTGAGCGATTTAGAAGCTCACCCTGTTTTTCTTTCCCCCTAGAGTTCTTCAAGTGAAAAAGGATCTCCCTGCGACGTACGGAGTAGTGGCTAGTGGAGGATCCGAGTTCCAGGCCATATATATTGTATCTTGAGGTATATTTTATCTTTTTATGTACCCAGACTATTAATGTAATTGCAGACACTTGATGTATAACAGTATATGGGATGTATTAGGATTAATTTACTTGGAATTGAGTAAGGCGTACAATACCATATTTATTGTATCATGATGAGATCCTGAGGCATGATAATTATGATGATGTATGACACTGCACAGGAATGCAGCTTTAATTGTGAATTAATGAGTAAAAAGTTTTAAATTAGCCCTATTTTCCGCACTTCCGGGGCGTGACATAACTCCCCCTTCTGTACATCAATTAAAGTTCTACCAGTTGCTAGGAAAGGTCTGCCTAGTATAATGGGGACTTCCCTGTTTTCTTCCATGTCAAACATGATAAAATCTTCAGGGAAAATAAATTTATCCACCTTTACCAGCACGTCCTCAATGACCCCTTCAGATATTTAATGGATCGATCAGCTAGCTGAAGGGTCACTATGGTGGGCCTGACATCCCCTATTCCTATCTTTTGGTAAATAGACCAGGGCATAAGAACAGATTTCCACTTGTGCATGGTATGGTAAAACTCCCAGGATCTTTGAGTTTGAGGGGTAATTTCCTCTGGATAATTACACTACATACCTCAGTTAAGGCCACCGTCTCATAATCTTCTAATCTTCTTTTCCTAGAGAGGATATCCTTCAAAAACTTCACATAACTTGGCATTTGCTCTAAAGCATCTGCGAAAGGAATGTTAATGTGAAGTTTCTTAAAAACCTCAAGAAATTTAGCAAATTGTTGATCCAGTTTTTGAGTTTGGAACCTCTGAGGAAAAGGTACTGGTGGTCTAACTGGAAAGGATGCAATGGAAACATGTATAGCATCAGAGGACGAGGAAGGCTGTGAAGTAGAAGAAGGTAAAGATGAAGAAGCGCCTAGCTTTGTTTGCTTTGCAGCCCGATCATGATGCTCCTGCTCTTTCTGAGCTGCCTCTTTAGAACGTAAGGATTCTTCAACTATGGGCTGTTCAGGTCCAGACTTAACTTGTGGCTCATCTGGCTCTCTGTCGATCCTAAGGGTGATGGCTTTAACATCTTCCTTACCCTCCCTTTGCCTAATAGGATTGGCTTCGGTGTTACTATGAAGGGTCCCTTGAGGACACTGGTTAAGACCATTTGCTATATGTCCTACCTGAACCTCTAAGTTCTTAATTGAAGCTACTTGATTTTGCAGGATCGTTGTAAACATTTCTTCAAGCGAGGGCTTCTTTTCAGCTGCTGGTAAGTGCTGGGGTTGTGGTGGTGGTGGTGGTGAATGGAAGTAAGGTGGATGAGAATGATTAGATAGATGATGTGGATGCTGAGGTGGTGGATGGTGAGGAAATTGATGCTGTGGTGGTACATGAATCGGTGGAGCTTGAAAATCAGGGGGTCCTACAGATCTAGAATTGAAGATTACCCTTGATTTTAGCTCAAGGAAAAGTTAGGATGGTTCCTCCACCATGGATTTTAGGTGTTTGACAAGGGGTTGTTCTGTTGCTTCTGAGATGGGGCAACGTACTGAACCGATTCTAAGTTAAGCAGACACCTATCTACAGAGTGTGTACCACTACACAAATCACAGGAAAGAAAAGGACTTTGGACAGAATAAACAGGATTAGGACTGGTGGAAGGATTATACTGGGTACTGAGGGACTCTACCTTTTTCATAAGGTTTGAGAGGTTATGATGACTATGTGGCACTTTGTTCCTGCAGGATTCAAGAGGTGGCCCCCACAATCTCTCTCATATGTATTGTCCTCTTTGGCAGCCCCACAGGCCCCTCACGGCTTTATCGAGGTAAATACCCCAATTCGCGTCCTCAGAGGTTCGAACCCAAGACCTTAAAGTCTTTGTTCTGACACAGATGATACCAATTGTTCTACTAGAGCAATTGGTATCATCTATGTCAGAACAAAGACTTTAAGGTCTTGGGTTCGAACCTCTAAGGACGCGAATTGGGGTATTTACCTCGATAAAGCTGTGAGGGGCCTGTGGGGCTGCCAAAGTGGATAGTACGTATGAGTGAGACTGTGGGGGCCACCTCTTGAATCCTGCAGGAACAAAGTGCCACACGGTCATTACAGAGGTTAAGGTAGACAGCGTGTCGAGCTCATAGATACCCGCTGACTTCTTGGGCAGTTGCCTCTCCGAGGACTATAGATAATTGTTAGCAGCTATCTTTTCTAACAACTCATAAGCTTCCTCCTCTGTTTTGCACATTAAAGCTCCACCCGCAGCAGTATCAATGATGGTCCTATTTTGGCTTGTAAGTTCATTGTAGAAGGTCTAGACTTGCAGCCACAAAGGTAGGCCATGGTGAGGGCACTTTATAAGAAGCTCCTTATATCATTCCCAAGCTTCGTAAATAGATTCAGAATCGAACTGGGCAAAGGAAGATATGTCGCTACGGAGTTTGGCCATTTTAGAGGGATGGAAAAACTTAGCTAGAAATTGATGGGCTAACTCGTCCCAAGTAGAAATGGATCCTGGAGCTAAGGAGGTTAACCAGTGTCGTGCCTTATCCCTAAGTGAGAAGGGGAATAATCTAAGCCTAAGCGTATCATCAGATAATCCATTGTGCTTGAATGTGTTGCACAGGTCCAGAAACTGCCCGATGTGAGCATGTGGGTCGTCATGAGGAAGTCCACTGAACTGTAAAGAAGTCTGGATCATCTGAAGGATTGAATGCTTAATTTCAAAATTATTTGCCGGGACAGCTGGTGGCCTAATGCCAGTATAATATCCTCTAATCGTTGGCACTGCATAATCTCCAATGGTCTTAATTTCTCTATTTTCTGCCATGGTGTTTTGCAGCGGAGCTATTAATTTCCTAGAATCCTTTCGAATTTTCCTAAGAGTTCGTTCAATTTCAAGATCTGGAGGAAAGCAATGAAAACTCTTAGCTCTATGCATGCAAACATCAAAAAGTCCTTAAAATAAATTTTTTTTTTTAAGTTTTTAATTTTTCAAAATTTTTTTTGAGAGAAAACTAACTAATATATATTAAAGCTCTAAATATTTACAACCTAAATATTTACAAGCTAGAATTACACCTAAGCATAATTTCACCGATATTAATTACTGGCTAATTGACTTCCTCAGCAATAGCGCCAAAAACTTGATACGTAACTAGTGCCAACTCTAAGTGACCTAGATGTTCTATCCGCAAGTGCACAGGTCGTACATGTAATAATGAGATTTGAGTCCCAGATTATCATCCCACAGAGAAAGGATTAGCCTAATTAACTTTCGGTTAATCTTACCCTAAGTATATCCTAGAAAATTATGAATTGCTGATGGGTGATCTACATGGCTAACAATACTGAAAATAATAAAAACTACAAAATAAAGAAAATTAAATAGAGCTAAAATTACTTACAAAGCTCCGAGTAATTAAAAACAACAACCTACAAAAGAAAATTAAAACAGTTAAAATTAATTAACTAAAATGCAATTAAACTAGAATACAAATATGAAAATGAAAAAACATATTAATTAAACTAAAATTAAACAAACTTAAAATAAAATATGCATGTAATTAAACTACTTAATAAAAATGCAAACTAACCTAAAGTCTAATGAAATAAAATCCTATTAACTTAGGGAAATTCTTAAATCTAACTAATAAATTAACTACCTATATAAAATAATCCTAAATTAAATCTAACTCTAACTAATTACTAACACTAAAACAAAATCTAATTAATGCATGAGAACTAATATTTTTGGATTTTTTTAATTTAAAATGAAAACTTAAAAATGCATAAAGTAAGAGTCCTCTAATTTAATCCTAAGCGCAACATCTAATTCCTAAATTCTAATATAGTCACAAATTAGCTACAAATAAAATTAAACTAAACTTTAAACTAATAAACTATGAAAATTAAACTATTAATGTAAATTAATATAAAAAATCTAACTAAGCTAATAACTAAAATTATAAGGAATAATGACAACAAAATAAAAGATATGTATGAAAAATGGATTGATGACAATAATGTGTGCCAAACACAACCTTGCTCAGTTTACAAAATAAATAGTTACCCCGACACTGGCCCCGTACATGTACCGTGCTCGTTTCCTTCTCCAGGCGTTGTCCTGCCCATACCGCTGCACGTCCTTGGCCTGCCAAGCTAGTCGATGTGCGTCTGCCTTTCTCCATTCCCTGCACAACTCCAACCCCACACGCATCAGCTATTCTCAATGCATAGAAGAATCTAGCAAGCATACAGCAGCAGCTCCTGCTTCAGTTGCCCGATCCCTGCGCCAACGCGCCATATGCTTCAAGCTTCATTTTCATTTCCAGGTCTGTCCACTGCTAGTTCGTGCTGTCTTTAGGTGTTGCTCGAGCTCTCTGTCCAGGTGCTGCTATTGCCTCTTAGTACTGTCATTCACTACTGTTGCTGCTCGTTCCTTGGCATGCCTAGCTCAACTCTCGATTCAGCCCTCCACTGTAGTACCAACAGCACTGTCCCGAGCATGTTCAGTCACCACGTCTTGCTGCTCTGCATTGCGTGTCACAGCATTCGGCTTGGTCCCTCTCTGTTGCATGCATCTTATCATTTTTGCAACAATCAGCAGCTACCCATGTAGTCCAGAATATGCAACAGCACACCATAGCACACACCTGAAACTCTCGGCAAGTGGAGATGAGACGGAACATGAAGAAATGGGCTGGACCCGATCCTGGTTGCACACACTCTGTACCCGTCAACTGCAAATATCAATATCTACACAACAGCTCATTAATGGTGATGGATTTCAGCATTAGATAACTTGAAACTAAAGGCCAAAATGGGATTAAAAAAGCACATAAAGATAATGAACAATACATTAATATTAAAATAGAGACAAACAGAGGAAAATGAAGGATACTCCCTACTACACCATGGACACCGATTTCTATCAAACATAAGCTAGCTAGTGAGTCAAGTGGGATCAATGAAAAATTTTTGTAATGAAATGCAGCAAATGATATGACCTACAGAACAAAGATCATGCAATAAAAAAAATGAAAGCTAATGTTAAATGCAGTAAACAAAAAAAAAAACCGATTCATGAAGTGCAAACAAATAAAAATAAAATAAGGAAAGAAAAGAACAACAATGCATAGCAGAACATGAGCTTAAAACCGAAGGGAAATATGTAAAATCAACAACTGAAGTTAACACAATCAACACTCGTGAGCTTCATCAACGTGAATAAGGAAACCCATCATCCTCGGGTTGCTTCAGTCCCTTCTCCAACCGTGGTTCCACATTGCTCTTGATGTGGAACAATGCTCGACATCAACCTACATCAAGGCACAAGAACTGAAAGGCAAAAGAATAAACAACCGAATAGACAGTGGAGACAAGGAACTAAAACAAACTAAGTGAGCAAAACCCAAAGCAATTGTAAAAATAAAACTCTTCCTTAAGTAAAAAAAAATGATCAAACCGAGAAAGAAAAGAAAATGAAAGTTGGTTTCTATTAATTAGTAATGAAAATACCAAATACTGGAAATGAAATAGCTTTTCATAAACATGAAGATTGCTATGAACAATAAAATAAAATTTGTAGCTCAAAAAAAACTAATTCGTAAAAGCATTAAAAACAAAGGAAATAACTCTTAAAATTACCCTAAAACTATTCTACCCTAACTACTTGATTAATACAATTGCCATCATATTCTATTTATATACACACTTAGGGGTACAATGCTAATTTTCCATCCTAGATGAGTTGGCATTGTTTGGCCACTTGTCTTTCTTTGATTTGCTAGAGAGTAGATATTTCCATGTCACTTGTCTTTTTGTCTAATTGGTTGTGCGATGTGGCCTGACGTTTGTCTTCCAGAAGGTTAGCACGGTGTCCGTCGATCTTATCGTTTCGGAGCGAATAAAATACTAACACCTAGCATCCCACGTGTCCAGATGACTTATGACTCGGTTTGCAAATTGGAAGTGGTCCAGTTTCCTTTAGCCCGTTTTCAGCCCATTTTTGACTGCAACGACCGAGTTTCATTCGGATTTAATTTACCTGCACATTAAAGAATTTTAATTAAATAGAGGGGATAATTAACAAAATAAATTGGGGATTTAAATAATTAATTAAAAAATTAAGCACAAATAATTCTATTTTCATAGAATTATCAATGATTGGAGGGCCACGACCTACGACATAATAGTACAATAACTGCGGTAGGTACCATGGGGCTCGGCCATGTTATGGATCTCCTGTAGTATGTTTTCGATGTGGGAAGGGCATATGATCAAAAACTGCCCAGAGATGACTGAGAATGCCCCACAGAAGGACAAGGAGCCAGAGAGAGCTCCTATTGATACTCCTACTCTGAGACGGAGGGAGACAGCTGAAGAGAAGGGAAAATAAGTGGTTGGCAGAGGGCGAGTACACGCCTTGGACCAGGATACTGCAGATCAGTCGTCAGATGTAGTGAAAGGTACCATCTTAATCTTTGATCTTGAAGCTTATGTTTTGATAGATCTTGGTGCCACACATTCATTTGTATCACCTGCATTTTCATGTAAATTGTTTAAGTAAGTGAAGCTTACCCTGTTACGTAGGAGGAAGTTGATAAGCACTCCCATGAACAATAGTCAGCTAGTGGAGAATGTATTTAGAGATTGTAAGTTGAAAGTATGGGAAAAGGAAATGTCAACCAATCTCATTTTAATGTATATGAGAGACTTTGATGTAATCCTAGGAATTGATTGGTTGGCTGCCAACCATGTTGTAGTAGATTGTTTTTCTAAGACGGTAACATTTTTAGGGGTAGATAGCGTTACCGTAAGCTTCCTCGAGAAATGTAATGTAAAATCCCATTGAAAAGTAATGAAAGTAGTTGTGGTTGTGAGTGAAATATATGAATCTTTGTAATGATTTAATGCTTAATATTTTGAAAGGTTATATTGCGTTCGTGGGTGAGGCGGATAAGGCATGCCCGGAATTGCGAGACATCCCAGTGGTTAGGGAATTTTCAGATGTCTTTTCAGATTAATTACCAAGGTTACCGTCAGATAGAGAGATGAATTTTGTATAGAATTAGCACCTGGTACAGAGTCGATATCCAAGCCACCGTACAGAATGGCTCCAATTGAGTTGGAGGAACTGAAGAAGCAGTTATAAGAGTTGTTGGATAAGGGGTTCATCAGACCGAGTGCATCACCTTGGGGAGTACCGGTACTGTTTGTAAAGAAGAAGGATGAAGCTTTCGACTATGTATTGACTATAGGTTGTTGAATAAGGCGACCATCAAGAATTAGTACCCCCTTCCACGCATTGATGACTTGTTGGATCAGCTTTAGGGAGCCTAAGTCTTTTCAAAGATAGATTTGAGATCTGGGTACCATCAGTTGAGAATTTGGGATGGAGATGTACCTAAGATAGCTTTTCGTACCCCGTATGGTCACTTTGAGTTTATGGTTATGCCATTCAGGTTGACGAATGCTCTCGCAACTTTTATGTCGTTGATGAATAAGGTGTTACACAATATTTGGATAGTTTTGTTATCGTGTTTATCGATGACATTCGGGTGTATTCGAGATCTAGAGAGGAGTATGAACAGCACCTAAGGATAGTGCTACAGACCCTCCAAGAGAAGAAGTTATACGCTAAACTCAGTAAGTGTGACTTTTGGCTAGAACAAATCTCTTTTCTGAGACATATTGTATCGAAGGATGGTGTGTTAGTGGACCTATCCAAGATTAAAGCAGTGGTTCAGTGGCAGAGACCCCAGACAGTTACGAAGATCAGAAGTTTCTTGGGTTTAGCTGGATATTACTGATGGTTTATGGAGGGATTCTCGAGGTTAGCTACTCCGTTGACATGTCTCACGAGAAAGAATGTCGAATTTGTGCGGGACGATAAATGTGAGAGGAGTTTTCAGGAGTTGAAGAAGAGATTAACTACAGCTCCGATTCTCACCATTCATACCAACTCAGGAGGTTTTTCCGTATATATAGGTGCTTCGTACCAAGGACGAAGTTGTGTACTGATGCAAGATAGGAAGGTAGTAGCCTATTGACATGCCCTAAAGGTAATGTCCGCAAGTGCACGGGTTGTACAAGTAATAATGGGATTTGAGTCCTGAGTTATCGTCCCACAGAGAAGTTGATCAGCCTAATTAACTACCGATTAATCTTACCCTAAGTATATCCTACCAAATTATGGAATTTAAGGGAGTGATCTACATGACTAAAATTAAAATTACTGGAAAGCAGTAAAATAAAAAGAACTAAATAAAACCGAGCAAAATTACTTACAATGCTCCACGTAATTAAAATAAAAAACCTACAAAAAAAATTAAAACAGTTAAAGCTAATTAAAGCAATTAAAATAAAATGCAATTATGAAAACAAAATAATAAAATTAAACTACAATTAAACTAACCTAAAACGCAATTTTAAACTACTTAATCAAAATGCAATTTAAACTAAACTAAAACTTAATGAAAATAAAGACTAAATTAAAAATACATGAAACACATTTAATCTAAATTAACTCTAAATGCATCTACACTAAAATAAAATCTTAAAACATTTAATATAAAATTAACTACTAACTAAAACTTAACACTACAAATTAACATGCAAACATAATAAAGCTAACCTACCATTACTTAATTAAATTACCTAAGTGACAACTAACAAGTATTAATCAATTTAATTCATTAAAGTAGAAACATGAAATAACACATTAATTGGCCAAACAAGGCCTTAAACAATTTAAATCAACAAAGAACTCCCTCTATTCACTGTTCACGTGTCATTTTTCTTTTTCATTTTCAGGTGATTCGGTACCAGCTGCTTCGGTTCCAGGTGCTGCCAGGCGTGTTTTTGCTCCATGCCTCTCGATCGTCCTCTGCCCTACATCTACCATGCTTCCTCTTGGTTCCATTGCTGCTAGGTGTTGTCATGCTTTGCTGCCTACAACTCTCACCAACTCTTCACAACTCCAACACAGCATCACACATTACTAACCACTTCAGCTACTTCAAGTTGCGTTTTCTGCATCTGCCAGGCGTGTCTAGCTTCTCACCAACCCTACCCCGGTTTCGTGCATTTCTTCATTTCCTGCACTCAACACAGCACGTTCCATTCATCAGCAAACCAAGCTCCACACGCCAGCCTCGTTTGTCAACCAGCATGCCCTCTGCTCCAGCATTGTTCGGCTCTTGATTCTGTCTAAATGCTGCTGCTCATGCTCACTGGACAGACAACCTAGCTATGCCCATGGTACCGATTTGCTCTTGGTTTTCTGCTTTACTTCAGGTATTGTCCTCGGTATGCCCACCTCCAGCACGTACTCCTTGCTGCTCCAGGTGATGTCCCTGCATTTGCTTCCAACTCCAGCAACAAAAGCCCCTCATTCTGCTCCAGCTGCTGGCTTATGCTCCTGCTTTGCTGCTGTTTCAGGCTCAAGGTGCCACGAATGATGCAGCTGCTCTCGGTCTGCTCTATTCTGTACTGGTGTTGCTGCTCATTCCTCGCATGCCCTGCTTACTGCAATTAGCCGACTCCACCTCCTACTGCATATGAAAGATTAATATAAACCAATAGCAAAGACAAAAGAAAATGAACAATGATATCATCATAAAATAGAGGCAAACAGAGGAGACTCTCGGTTTCCAAGCATGCTACTGTTTTTGGATTGTTTGCTGCTGCTGCCCTCTCGGGTTTGCTTCCAAATAATTATCCAAGTAGTGCTATATCTCCTATACTACTGCTGTTATGCAATGAAGAGCAATAAAAGATGAAATCCAGCAAGAAGGCCAAACCGAGAACCACAAAAAATTTGAGAACTCAAGTGCTAAAAAAAAAAAATCAAAGAACTAAGCTTACCAAACCGAGAGCATAACCATATAACAAAAATTAAGCTTTTCAGAAAAACCCAACATAAAAATAAAGAAATGGAAGCTTAACAAAACCAAGAATAAGGAAAGGGAATTGATTCCATTAAAATGATCTATCCAAGACTAGAAAATGAAGGACATAAAAATGGATTGAACAATAAAAGTAAATGGAAGCTAACGGGAAACTAAACTAAAAGAAACAAGGAAAAATAAATCCTAAGATTAATTCTAACACTATACTACTCCTAACTTACGTTACATTACACTACTCCTACTCCTAAAAATTACATCCTCTTTCAATTGTCATCCTTTCCTATTTATAAACACACTAGGGGTAAATGGTAATTTCCATATCCTTGATGAGTTGGCTTTTTTTTTGCCACTTGTCTTCACACCATTGGCTCCTTGAAAAGATATTTCCATGTCACCAGTCTTCTTGTCCAATTGGATGTGCTAGGTGGCATGACTCGTGCTGTCCGCGTGGCTCAATCTCGATTTTAGCCCAATTCTGGTCCATTTTCTACCGAAATATTCAAAATTCATCCGAATTTAATTTATCTGCAAACATGAGAATTTTAATTAAATAAATGGGATAATTAACAAAATAAATTAGGGATTTAAATAATTAATTAGGAAATTAAGCACAAATAATTCTAAAAATATAGAATTATCATTTATGGATTGAGACAACTGAAGGATCACGAGAGGAACTGCCCGACCCACGATTTAGAGTTGGCGACCATGGTATTTGCTCTGAAAATATGGTGCCATTATCTTTATGGTGAGAAATTTCAAGTATTTACAGACCACAAGAGCCTTAAGTATCTGTTCTTACAGAAAGAGTTGAACATGAGGTAGAGAAGATGGCTCGAGCTTCTAAAAGATTATGATTGTAAGATTCTGTACCACCAGGGCAAGGCGAATGTAGTAGCCAATCAATTGAGTAGAAAGCATATCGAGTTGGTATCATACATGATGATCAGGGAACACGAGCTGTTGGAACAGTTCGTGAGCCTTAGTTTGGATGTGACCCCACCTGATGTTGATAGTGGCTTTATGGTAGCTAGCCTGCAGTTGGAACCGAATCTGGTAGATCGTATTTGGCAGGCTTAGCAGATTGCTCAGCAGTGTAGTGATATTGTCGGGCAGATACAGAGGGGTACAAAGACTGATTTTGAGTTTAGTTTAGATGGTTTACTGAGGTTCAGAGGTAGGATATGTGTTCCCAATGCCCCAGAGATTAGGAGGTTGATTTTATCAGAAGCTCACTCAACGAAGTATGCACTGCATTCGGGAAGTAACAAGATGTATCAGAATCTCCAGAGAGTGTATTGGTGGACAGGAATGAAGACAGATGTAGCTAAATTTGTGGCAAAGTGTCTTGTCTGTCAGCAAGTGAAGGTAGAGCATCAGAAGCCTGCAGGGCTATTGCAACCTCTACCTATACTGACTTAGAAATGGAAGCATGTTATGGACTTCGTGATGGGTTTACCTAAGACCCGTAGGAATCACGATGCTATTTGGATGATAGTGGACAGATTGACGAAGTCGGCACACTTCCTAGCTATGAGAGCCACTGATACTCTAAGTACACTGGTAGAACTATATGTGCGCAAGATAGTGAAGTTGCATGGTGTTCCAGTGAGCGTTGTTTCTAATAGGGATGCCTGCTTCATTTCCTACTTTTGGGAACATTTTCAGGAAGCGATGGAGACCCAACTGAGTTTTAGCACAGCGTTCTATCCTCATATAGATGGTTAGTCAGAGAGAACTATACAGACCCTAGAGGATATGTTGAGAGCGTGTGCATTAGATTTTGGAGGGTCCTGGGATGACCATTTGCCACTCACAGAGTTCGTCTATAATAACAGTTATCATTCGAGTATTGGGATGGTACCGTATGAAGCCTTATATGGTCGCAGCTGTCGTTCCCCTATTGGATGGGAAGAGGTTGGTGTCCAATTGATTTGTGAGAGGTTATGGACAGCTCAGGGTAGACAAAAGAGTTATGCTGACAAGAGACGGAGACCATTAGAATTCACAGTTGGTGAATCGATGTTTTTGCGAGTTTCTCCTTCCAATAGTATAACGAGGTTCGGAAAGAAAGGAAAGTTAAGCCCTCATCAGACCCTTTGAGATATTGGATAGAGTGGGAGATAAGGCCTACAGGCTAGCACTGCCACCTGAGCTAGCAGGCATTCATAACGTCTTCCACATCTCTATGTTACGGAAGTACCACCCGAATATGTCACATGTGATAAGATATGAGCCATTGGAGCTCAACGAGAACATGACATATGTTGAGAAGCCGATTCGGATATTTATTGGAAGGAGAAGGTGTTGAGATCGAAGATGATCCTCTTAGTGAAAGTCCTTTGACAGCACCACACTGCAGAAGAAGCTACATAGGAGTTGGAGAGTTTGATGCAGGAGAAGTATCTCGAGTTGTTCACAGACTGATTTGGTTCCAATTTGGAGGACCAAATGATGTCTTGACTACGCCCACTCTAAGTGACCTAGACCTGTTATCTGCAAGTGCACGGGTCGTACAAGTAATAATGGGATTTGAGTCCCGGATTATCGTCCCATATAGAAGCTGATTAGCTTAATTAAGTATCGGTTAATCTTACCCTAAGTATATCCTAGCAAATTATGAATGATTAATGGGTGATCTACAAGGCTAGAATTAACAAGTACTGAAAACAATAAAAATTATACACTAAAGAAAATAAAACGGAGCAAAAATTACTTACAGAGCTCCAAGCAACGAAAAGCAATAACCTACAAAAGATAATTAAAACAGTTAAAATTAATTAACACAAATAAACTAAAATGCAAAATATAAAAATAAAGAAACAAAATTAATTAGACTAAAATTAAACAAGCCTAAAATAAAATATGCATGTAATTAAATTAATTAATAAAAATGTAAATTAAATAACTTAAAATTTAATGAAATAAAATTCTAGAAAATTAAGAAAATAACTATAAATATAAAAGGCTAAAGTGTTAATTCTAAATTCATCCTAACTATAGCTAATTACTAACTTAACAATAAAATCTAAAATATGCATAAGAAATATTTTTGGATTTTTATTTTTAAGATGAAGACTAAATTAAAAATGCATGAAACAAATTTAATTTAAATTAATTCTAAATGCAACTCATAAATTCTACACTAAAATTAAGTCCTAAATCCTATTATCTAAAATTAACTATTAACATAAACTAAAACTAAAAATTAAATTAACAAACAAAGACATTAGAACTAACCTACAATTTTAATTTAACAATTTACCGAAGCTAACAACTAATAAAAGGAATGAAAACAATTAAACAAAACAATATAAATGTATTAAACATTAAATTGTAAAGATTAAGTGTAGCAAAACATGTCCTTAAACAAAATTCCCAGCTGGCCTTTATCCCGTGCACTTGTACTGTGCAGTGTTCATGCTCCATTTCCAAGTGCTCCAAGTGATGTCCTGGCTCTGCTCCCGGTCTGTCCGCTTCTACCTCAGGTGCTGTCCGCTTCACTGGATCCTGGTACCGTTCCTCGACTACACAGGTAGCTGCAGCAGAACGTGCACGCAACAGTATCTCCTGCGTCTGTCTAGAACACCACAGAAGTGCAGGCTACATTCGCGTCCTACCTCCCTGCCCTGCGTCCTCTTCATCAGCAGTACACATATTACTTCAGTCCAGTCCAGTCACGCCTTCAGCTCGAGCCACACTCCTACAGCATCCATGACCACAGTTTTGCTTTCTCTTCCTCTCGGCAGCTGCCTCAAACAGCTAAGCACACCAAGTCAGTAGCAGTATCAAGCGCATTGCTCTACCGCGGAATCAGCTCCTGCATTGTTCCCGACAGTAGCCAACTCCCAGTCCACGCTTGTGCAATAATCGGTAATACAACACCGAAAATCACACACAAGCAGCAGCTGTTAAAGAGGAAGTTTAAAGCAGTATCTGTAAATCTGAAAATGCAAAATATAATGAAAACCAAGTTAATGACCAAAAAAACTGATGAACAGTAGGTGCTTCTTAGAACAGGGGAGAACAGAGAAGGAGATGTAATCCTTGCCCACTACTACTGTGCATGCTAGCTTGGTTCTGCACCATTACCAACTGTCCCACCAGCTTCAACAAAGTAGGAACAACAAAAAGATGCCGAAATGAGATAACATGCAGATCAAGTGAAATACAACTAAATGCAAAAATCGAAATCTAACACTTTAAATGCAGTAAGAGGAACTTAAATATAATGCTGTAAATGGAAGTCAACAACAAGAGAGAACTACAGAGTACTACTATCTCTTCAACTTAAAGCAGAAAAAGCATGAATAAAATCAATAGCTAAATATTGAACTGAAACAACAAGCATCCGCGAAACAGAGAAGTGGGGAAGCTATAGTGGCCTCGAGTTGCTTCAGTTTCTACTACCACCGTGGTTCCACCATGCCTTTGATGTGAAAAAAAATGCTCAGCATTAAATCCACATCAAAACACCAGAACAACTATTGCAGTAGTAAAAGAAAGTTCATCACCCGAATGAGCAGAAAAATGAAAAGAAAAAAAAAAAGCAACCCAAGAACTTGACAGGAATAATGAGTTAAAAAAAATAACAATATGGAAGACAATGCAAACCGAGAGCTTAAGCAAATAACAAGGAAAACTTTCTATTGTGCCGAATCAACAAACAAAGAAAGAAACTTAAACAAAATCGAGAATGAAAATGGAAATAATCACTGTTCATAAAACTAAAACTAACGTGAAATGCTTTTAAAGAAAACAAGATAAAGAAAACTTTAATCTAAAAACTACTTTACCCTAGGCTACTCTATTCTATTCTACCCTAACTACTCCTAAAAACTACTCTTAAATTACTTCCCTCGGCTACCTTATTTTTCAATTGCTCATCATGTTCTAGTTATACACAAATTTAGGGATATAATGGTAATTTTCATCATAGATGAGTTGGCATTGTTTGACCATTTGTCTTCATTTTTTTGCTGCAGAGTAGATATTTTCACGTCACTTGTTTGTTTGTCAATTTGGTTGTGCGATGTGACCTGGCATGTGTCTTCCAGAAGGTTAGCACGATATCTGTCATTCTTATCTTTTCGAAGCGAATAAAATACTAACACCCGACATCCCACGTGTCCAGACGATTGGTGACTCGGTCTGCAATTTGGAAGTGGTCCAATCTCCTTTTAGCCCATTTTCAGCTCATTTTTGACTGAAACGACTGAGTTTCATCTGGATTTAATTTACCTGCACATTAAAGAATTTTAATTAAATTAAGGGAAAAATTAATAAAATAATATGGGGATTAAAATAATTAATTAAGAAATTAAGCACAAATAATTCTATTTTAATTAAATTATCACACCCCCAAACTTGAACTTTTGCTTGTCCTCAAGCAAAACAAAATTCATGCAAGAATGACAAGTACTAACATAATGATTTCCCCGATATTATCCTCAAAGAAAAAGTACAAACTATGAAATCAAAGATTCACAATTATAAGTCCAACATTCAGAATCATTCAATCATAAGTCCTAACCCAAATTGTACTCCTCGTGTGTGTGTGAAAATGTCAAAAGCCACTTCACAATACATTACTCGGATCAGATTATGCAAACACAGTGAATGCAAAGTCAATGACAAGTGATCATTCCCATAAGTTTGCTTTTCACTTCTCTCTCCACTAATGTAGTCACACTTAATCAAAGATTAATAGGACTTCATTAAGCTTGTAATGTAAGGCTAGGGCTAAGGTGTGATAAAGTCGATTTAGGTTTAATTACCCCTCAACATGCATTATTTCTAGGATCTTTAATGTCAGAGCTCATAATTATTCACCCAAACTTATTTATTTCACTAAACATTTTATTCTATTTTTTGTATTTTTTGTAATTTTTTTTTTTTACTATTTCACTATCACCTATACCCATATGTACATAGCTCAAGATATATCCTAGTGACATTGCACACTTTCGGGGTAAGGGATAGGAAAAGAGTGTTTAAGCTAAGGAAAAATATACAGGTGTATTTACAGAGAAAAGCTTATTTGGCCCAGATGGGTGACTAGGGGTAAAATATATACAGGGATGGTTAGAAAGGCTCAAACGATCCAAAGATGGCCTAAATCATTTCCCTAATTAAGTGTGATCTAATATTTCGCCTTGAGATTACATCAAACAAATTCTAGAATATGATGCACAAAATCAATTGAACAAATGCAATCCTATGTCCACATAAGCTTTCTCTAAATAAATATACAGATTCATGACATGACATGTGCATAAAATGAGGAAATCACAATCAGAATCAAGACAAATTCAAGAATTCAACCTTATGCTTTTCCTATAATCATGCTTCTCTTTCAATCAAAGTTAGACTAAATCATGGAGTTATTTCATCGGAATATGGGAAAACTAAATGCTAAGTACCAAATCATCCTAAAATCAAACAATGTAAACTCAGATTTTTGAATTTTTTTTTCAATTTTGCCCAAAAATGCTCAAGTGATATCCCCTCCCCCAAACTTAAAGTGCACAGTATCCTCAGTGTGTAGATAATATAAGAACTGAAGTTTAAGAACATAATCCTCCCCTTTCTGATGATGATGACGAACAACCGAAACTTGATTGAAAACGTAATACTAGAAAAGAAATCTACAAAAGAAACAAAGAAAGAAACAACGGAAAAGAAAAAGAAAAAGAACTATACAAAAAATGAAAAGAAAAATAAAGCCACTTCAAATGCAATTGAAGAAAATGACACTCAGCAGCAGGGCTAAAAGTAGGAGGGTTAGCCAAAGTGGTGACAGAATGCTGATAGTCAAATCCTCCTGAGCTCTATCTACTTCCCTCTTTCTCTCAGATTTCTTATACTCAATCCTTGTATCCTCCTTAATCTCCATCTTAAAACACTATTGAGAGTCATCAGGAACTTTAAAGGTTTGAAAATATGAAATGTCACCTCCTGATTTAGGATTCTCATAGTTAATTCCTGCTTCTGTACATCGATTAATGTTCTACCAATCGCTAGGAAAGGTCTGCCTAGTATAATGGGGACTTCCCTGACTTCCTCCATGTCTAATACAATAAAATCCATAGGGAAAATAAATTTGTTTACTTTTACTAAAACATCCTTAATGACCCCCTTCAGATATTTAATGGATCGATCAACCAGCTGAAGGGTCACCGTAGTGGGCTTGGCATCCCCTATTCCTAACTTTTAGTAAATAGATAAAGGCATCATATTTATACTGGCTCCTAAATCACACAGAGCTCTACCAAAGAACAGATTTCTTATCGTGCATGGTATGGTATAACTCCCTGGATCTTTGAGCTTGGGGGGTGATTTCCTCTAAATAATTGCACTACATTCCTCAGTTAAGGTCACTGTCTCATAATCTTCCAATCTTCTTTTTCTAGAGAGGATATCCTTCAAAAACTTCACATAACTTGGCATTTTTTCTAAAGCATCTGCGAAAGGAATGTTGAAGTGAAGTTTCTTAAAAACTGCAAGAAATTTAGCAAATTGTTGATCTTCTTTTTTATTTTGGAACCTCTGAGGAAAAGGCACTAGTGGTTTAACTGGAGGGGATATAGTGAAAACATGTGTAGCATCATAGGACGAGGAAGGTTGTGAATAAGAAGAAGAAGAAGGTAAAGATGAAGAAGCACCTATCTTTGTTTCCTTTGTAGCCAGATCATTTGGTTCCTGCTCTTTCTGAGCTACTTCATTAGAATCTGTGGGTTTTTCCACTATGGGCTTTTCAGGTATAGACTTAACTTTTGAATCGACTAGCTCTCTGTCGCTCCTAAGGGTGATGTCTTTAACATGTTCTTTACCCTCCCTTTGCATAATAGGATTAACTTCGGTGTTACTAGGAAGGGTCCCTTGTGGACACTGGCTAAGAGCACTAGCTATTTACCCAACCTGAACTTCTAAATTCTTAATTGAAGCAGCTTGATTTTGCAGGATCGTCGTGTACATCTCCTCTAGTGTAGGCTTCTTCTCAGCTGCTGGTGCTGGTGCAGGTAGGTGTTGTGGTTGCATAGGTGGTGGTGGTGGTTGATGAAAGTGAGGTGGATGATACTAAAATTGAGGTGATGGGTGGGAATGATTAGGTGGATGGTGTGGAAATTACTGTTGTGGTGGTACATGAACTGGTAAAGCTTGAAAACCAGGGGGTCCTACAAATCTAGAGTTAGAAGATTGCCCTTGATTTTAGCTCCAAGAAAAGTTAGGATGGTTCCTCCACCCTAGATTGTAGGTGTTTGAAAAGAGGTTGTTCTGTTGCTTCTGAGATGGGGCAACGTACTGAACCGTTTCTAAGTTAAGCGGACACCTATCTACAAAGTGTGTACCACCACATAGATTACAAGAAAGAAAAGGACTTTGTATAGAATAAAAAGGATTAGGCTTGGTGGAAGGATTATACTGGGTATTGAGCGACTCTACATTTTTTGTAAGGTTAGCTATTTGAGAGGTTAAGGTAGAAAGCGTGTCTAACTTATAGATACCCATAGAGTTCTTAGGCAGCCGCCTCTCCGAAGACCATAGTTAATTGTTAGCTGCTATCTTGTCTAAGAGTCCGTAAGCTTCCTCCTCTATTTTGCACATTATCCTCTCGCAGCGGTATCAACGATGGTACTATTTTGGCTAGTTAGTCCATTGTAGAAGGTATGGACTTGCAACCATAAAGGTAGGCCATGATGAGGGCACTTCCTAAGAAGCTCCTTATTTCGTTCCCAATCTTCGTAAAGAGATTCAGAATCGAACTGGGCAAAAGAAGATATGTCACTACGGAGTCTGGCTATTTTAGAGGGAGGGAAAAACTTAGCTAGAAATTGATGGGCTAACTCATCCCAAGTAGAAATGGATCCTGGAGGTAAGGAGGTTAATTAGTGTCGTGCCCTATCCCTAAGCGAGAGGGGAAATAATATAAGCCTAAGCACATCATCAGATAATCCATTATGCTTGAAGGTGTTGTACAGGTCCAGGAATTACCCGAGGTGAGCATGTGGGTCGACATGAGGAAGCCCACTGAGCTGTAAAGAGGTCTGGATCATTTGGAGGATGGAAGGTTTAATTTCAAAATAGTTTACAGGGATAGCGGGTGGCCTAATGCTGATATATTATCCTTCAATCGTCGGCACTGCATAATCTTTCAATTTCAGGATCTAAAGGAAAGCAATCATAACTCTTGGCTCTACGCATGCAAACATCAAAAAGTCCTCAAAAAAAAACTTTTAAGTTTTTTTTTTTAATTTTTCAATTTTTTTTTAATTTTTCAATTTTTTTTATTTTTTTAATTTTTTATGAGAGAGAAAATTAACTAATCTAGATTAAAACTCTAAATATTCACAACCTAAGTATTTACAAGCTAGAATTACACCTAAGCATAATTTCACCGATATTAATTACTGGCTAATTATTTTTCCTGGCAACGGCGCCAAAAACTTGATGTCTCGACTACGCCCACTCTAAGTGACATAGATGTCTTATCTGCAAGTGCATGGGTCGTACAAATAATAATGGGATTTAAGTCCCAGATTATCATCCCACAGAGAAGCTGATTAGCCTAATTAAGTACCGGTTAATCTTACCCTAAGTATATCTTAGCAAATTATGAATGATTAATAGGTGTTCTACAAGGCTAGAAATAACAAGTACTAAAAACAATAAAAATTATAAACTAAAAAAAATAAATAAAATGGAGCAAAAATTACTTACAGAGCTCCAAGCGACGAAAAGCAATAACCTACAAAAGATAATTAAAACAGTTAAAATAATTAACGCAAATAAACTAAAATGCAAAATATGAAAATAAAGAAACAAAATTAATTAGACTAAAATTAAACAAGCCTAAAATAAAATATGCATGTAATTAAACTAATTAATAAAAATGCAAATTGTGAGATCTGAGAATTTTAGATATATTTGAATGATGTAATATGAACTTGAAGTATAATTTATTGAGCTAAGTGAATTGGGGAATGTTAATTGGAGATTTATATGTTAAGTATTTAAAATAAATATGAAGTTATGAGGACAGATCGATCTGGGAGAAGGAGAGATCGATCTGGTGAGCTAAAAATGACAAAGAAGGAGGAATTTAAGGAGTAGATCGATCTCCAATGGAAGAGGATCGATCTCCTTATGATTCTGTTTGAGAGAAGATCGATCTCATGAGGAAGAGATCGATCTCCAAATGATTCTGTTTGGGAGAAGATCGATCTCCTCAAGGAGCAGATTGATCTCATAAAGCCATAAAGAGATCGATCTCACCCCTCGACAGATTGATCTGCTAGGCATAAAATTACCCAAATCGTCCCCAAAATTCAAATGCAGATCGATCTCATCAAGAGCCAGATCGATCTCCTACCCTCAGTCTATATAAGGAACCCCTGCTTTCTCCTGCAAATTTCACTTTCTCTCTCTTCCAACCCCCATTTTCACCGAAACCTAGCTTTCTCACTCATCCAAAGCCCATTTTCGTCCAAATCAAAAGTTGTGGCAAGAAGGAAAGTTGTTCCTCATCAAAGGGAGAACAACATACTAAGAAATCGAAGGACGAATCGAATCGAGGCATGGGTTGTGCACCTCACAAGCTTTGGATAATTTCTAAACCTCGATCTTGATATTTGAGATGATTTTGGTGATAATAGTTATTGGCATTGTGCTGAAATAGCTGAAAAATGATTAGGGATTGATGAAATTACAATGTGGTTAGAGTGATAATGATATTTAGCAATTTAGGAATTTTGAGCTATAAATGGAGATTTAGACAATGTGGTGTATTAGCATAGATATTGTGGCATAGGAAATATAGAATGTTGAGGTGTTGTGAGCGAGATTGTGGTTTGTGGTGGAGTTATGAGAATTGAGAAATTTGAGGAGTTATGAGCAATTATGCTCGATTTTGAGAATTGAGATTGATGTGATAGTTGAATATTGATGTTTTAACATCGTTTGGATAGCTCGGGAGTTCCAGAGTGGAATGCGAGGCTAGTCCGTGATACGGGGGAAACGATTGCACTATACGAGGCGCAAAGAGGTAAGGGAAACTAAACCATTTGTGTATGTGATTTGCGAACTATTATAGCATGAATTGTGATTTATAAAACAAGCATGTTGAGTGTTGTGTTATGATACAATTGCACACGATTTTTATAGCCGGTTGGAGCCCAATGTTTTTATGAGCTTATAACTGGGCTCTACGTTAAGGCAATATTGAGATTTGAGAAATGTGTGCATGTTTTGCCGGTTGGGACTCGGTTTCAATATGTTTTGTGTTGAGTACAAAACGGTTTTAAATAAGTTTTACAAGAGAAAAACCACTATGAGTTCTATGTGAAGGCAAACTAGTCTTATGTGATTAAGACTTAGGTGTGTAATTCTGAGTACACACCAGGCATTACTCTGGTAGCATGTAAGCCCGATTCTTCTCCGTTCTGGTAACGTGAAAATAACCCATTCTGTGGCTATGCCACGTATATTTGGTGGCCGTTGCCACGTGAGAAACCCTATTTGGTGGCCGTTACCACGTGAGAAACCCCATTTGGTGGCCGTTGCCACGTGAAAACCCTATTTGGTGGCCGTTGCCACGTGAGAACCCTATTTGGTGGCCGTTGCCATGTGAGAACCCTAATTGGTGGCCGTTGCCACGTGAAACCCTATCCTGTGGCTGTGCCACGTGTAAATTTAACTCAGTGGCTATGCTACGTGCGTCTAGTGGCTGTGTCACGTGTGAATTTAAATCAGTGACTATGCCACGTGTGTTTAGTGGCTGCGCCACGTGCATTACTATTTCAGTGATTTTATCATGTTTATTGAGAAAGCGATTATCGCATTATTTTCACATGCTTTGTTATCGCTCTAGACTGAGCCATTTTATTTTATGTTTTCACATGATTTGAGATATGAGAATGTCGTTTTAAGTACTTTCATGCTATGGTTTTCAAATGAGATTAATGAGTTTCACATGCAAATAAATATTTTGTGATGTGCATTTTGGTTTATGAAATGAGTCCCTTACCCCCTTTACTGAGCGTTTTAGAAGCTCACCCTGTTTTCTTTCCCTCCAGATCTCTTCAAGTGAAAAGGGTTTCCCTGCGACATACGGAGTAGTGGCTAGTGGAGGACTTGAACTCCTGGCCATATATTGTATTTTGAGGTATCTTTTATCTTTTCATGTACCCAGACAATTATCATAATTGCAGACACTTGATGTATAACATTGTATGGGATGTATTAGGATTAATTAACTTGAGATCAAGTAATGTATATGATATAATATATACTATTCAATGACGAGATCCTGATGTATAATATAGGTGATGATGTATGACACTGCACAGAAATGCACTCTTAATTGTGAATTAATGAATAAAAAGTTTTAAATTAGCCCTATTTTCCGCACTTCCGGGGCGTGACACAAATTAAACTAACTTAAAATTCAATGAAATAAAATCCTAGAAAATTAAGAAAATAACTATAAATCTAAAAGGCTAAAGTGTTGATTCTAAATTAATCCTAACTATAGCTAATTGCTAACTTAACAATAAAATCTAAATAATGCATGAGAAATATTTTTGGATTTTTAATTTTAAGATGAAGACTAAATTAAAAATGCATGAAACAAATTTAATTTAAATTAATTCTAAATGCAACTCATAAATTCTACACCAAAATTAAGTCCTAAATCCTATTATCTAAAATTAACTATTAACATAAATTAAAACTAAAAATTAAATTAACAAACAAAGACATTAGAATTAACCTACAATTTTAATTTAACAATTTACCTAAGCTAACAACTAAAAAAAAGAACGAAAACAATTAAACAAAACAATATAAATGCATTAAACATTAAATTGTAAAGATTAAGTGTAGCCAAACATGGCCTTAAACAAAATTCCCAGCTGGCCTTTGTCCCGTGCAATTGTACTATGCTTTGTTCATGCTCCATTTCTAGGTGCTCCAAGTGATGTCCTAGCTCTGCTCCCGGTCTGTCCGCTTCTGCCTCAGGTGCTGTCCGCTTCACTGGATCCTAATACCGTTCCTCGGCTACACGAGTAGCTGCAGCAGAACGTGCACGCAGCAGTAGCTCCTGCGTCTGTCTAGTACACCAAAGAAGTGCAGGCTGCATTCGCTTTCTTCATAGCAGCCCAATAATGGATACTACACAGATTTTGATTGTAAGACCCGAATTTAATTAAAATACGAAATGAATGAGTTTTCGTGAAAGGAAGTCGGGTTAAATTAATCCCGAATATGTGTAAGGACAAAAAGGTCAAAAGATCAAAGGTCGGAATAATTTCGATAAGAAAAATTTAATTAAAATATGGATTTAAGAAATCTTGGTCAATAAAAGTGAAATAAATTTATTTTGGATTAAATTGATCAAGATATTAATTTATGGGAATTAATCGGGATTAATCGGGATTTTTAGTTCGAAAAAATAATCCCAAAAATAATCAAAAAATATACCGAAAAGTAACTCGGGATAATATCCAGAAAATACGAGGAAATTATACCCGAAAAAGAGGTTAAAATATAATAAATAAATTAAATAAAATTAAATTGATAAATTTAGAATTTAATAATAATTTTAAGAGATAGTTGGGTAATTTTAATGTATTTTAAGGAATAGTAAAATAATTAAAATAAATAAAAATAATAATAAAATTAATAAAAATAAATTAATGAAAAAAAAAGGGCTGAAAACGCGAAAATCGCGAAAATGAGAAACGGAAAACGAAGCCCGAAACCGAGGAGAGGCCCGACCACCGTCCGGCGGCCAACGGCCCGACCAAGGGCCGGAAAAGAAAGAGGGGAGGTCGGTGATCTCAATGGTACCGACGGTGCAGCCTACCGACGCCGGAGGAAGTCGATCGGAGGAGAGAAAGGCCGCGGGAAAGAAGCGGCCACCGGCGGCGAACGGCGGCGATCCGGCCGAAAACGAGGCCCGATTTCGAGAGCCCAGGCGACGGCGGTGCTTTTGAGACCGATAGCACCCGACGAGGCGGCGGGAATCGCCGGCGACGGCCAAAAGAGGGAGACGGGTCCGACGGCGAAGAGGAGAACAGCCGGACCGGCGGCATTCCGGCGACGTTGAGGCGAACCGAGGCCAGATTCGAGCTGCGGACGGCCTTGCGGAGCGATTGGCGGTGGAAGCCGACGGAGAACCGGCCGGCAAGGTGGCGAACCGGCGGTGAACCGGCCAAACCGGGGTGAACCGGCTGTCTGAACCGGTCTGAACCGGACTGAACCGGTTCAGCCAAAAAGAGGAGAAAAAGGGAAAAGGAAAAAGAGAAAAAAATTGGGGAAAATTCCAGTGATGCAATCGAGCTTCGGGTAAGTCGATAAGCGGTCAAATTGACCCGATTTAAATTTGGAATATTTTATTTAATTAAATTTTGACCGAAAAGTTTACCCAAAAATGTAATTAATTGTGTAGCTCGACGATTGGCATCCACCGAGGGCTCGAGACAGTTTCGATTTGCGAACTAGCATGGAATCTCGGGTAAGTGACCCCTATTTACGACAATTTTCTCGTTATGCGTGATATTGATTTAATTTCCGCATAAATTGAATTAAATTATGGAAATTTAGATTAATTGTCGTAAATATTAAATTTAGCTATTCGAGAATTAGAACGAGGTCCGATAAATTATTGGTGGGCCCAGTGAGCCCAATAGGCCTCGATAAAGTGGGAATTTAGTGAAAAACGGGCTTAAGGCCCATTAAGGTGCAATCGGGCCCAATAGGGGTAAACGGGCCCAATGATTTAAATTAAGCCCATAAAGTATTAAATACGATTAAATTGTATAATATCTGACCTGAGGAATATTAATACGCAGTTCCGAGCAGTGGATTGGAAGCATATCGGACTGCGCGACGGGACTACATTGGAAAAGAAAAGGTCAGACTCGACAGGAAAATAAGGTAAGAGAATTCTGCGGACTGCTAGAGGTAACTTTACGCAATTTTAAATTCATACGCAGTCCTTTAAAATTTATCTGAAGGGTCTAGAGGTCAATTAATAATTTTAGTGCCCCGAATGGGCAAATTACTAAAATACCCTTGCTAAGGGTAAATTCTAAAAATTTAGGAAAAATTGGGAGGAGCAAGGACAAGAGGTTCCTGCTCGTTCTGGAGGTATTTCAACACATGCATGAGTAGGCTGGCTCACTTTTAAAGAAAAATGCATAGCATTGCATATCTTAATTGATGTGATTTCTGTGAAAACTATTTGGAAATAATCGAGCCGCCTACATGTTTTTATTTACATGTGACGTGCTAGAGCTCAGCTCGCACGATGTTTGATTTGTGTGATGCATGCATTAGTGCTGGAGCGAGAGCTCGCACTAGAGTTTTACATGCATAGGTGCTAGAGTATAACTCGCACCAGATTTCACATGCTTTTGCGTGACACGGTGCTAGAGTCTAACTCGCACCAGATTTTACATGATTTTCATGACAGGGTGCGGGAGTTTAACTCGCACCAGATTTTATAAGATTTTCATACGATTTATATACAGAGTGCTAGAGCTTAGCTCGCACTAGTTTTATTTGATTTACTGACAGTGTTAGAGCACCGCTCGCACTACTTTTCAGAGATCATACGATAGGCCGTGCTTGGAGCATCGGGCAGACTGTGTGTCACCGATTAAATAGGCTCGCACGTGCGTTTTGAGACATGGCAATGAGTATTGAGAAACAAAACCTCTCTGTGGGAAGCAGGCCATTTGGGCTGGAGTACCTAGAGTGATATGGGTCCATGGAGTACGATGTACCGTGCAAGTAGTATGGGGTACGATGTACCGTGGGGTATCTTCGGATACGGTATCTTTGTGATACAGGGTATCTTAGGATACGGTATCTTTGTGATACGGGGTATCTTTGTGATACGGTATCTTTGTGATACGGGGTATCTTCGGATACGGCATCTTCGGATGCGTGAGATCGGATAAGACTGACGGGTTGGATTGACCCACCTCCCGGGCAGTTCCCGAACAGGGTGAGACCTCGCACACTGGGATCCGTGAAGCTAGAGGGACTCACGAGGACATATTGGCCAGTCCTGGTTATTATCGATATACAGTATTGCCTAGTCTCGTATCTTGTATATATATACGTATGTTTTCGATATCGATGCTTTTGAGAAACTCAATTTCCATGGTTTTGTGTGAGTCAGGATCACCCGAAGGAGGGGTCGAGTCCTGACTTCATTGTGAAATTTTTAAAGAGAAAGAAATGATTTAAAATAATTACATGTTGAATTTTCCGTGCAAACTCGATTTACATAACATCATAACTGTCATATCATTTGTTTTAAAATGTGTGGAGAAAGGGTGGTTTATGCATGGCACCACGTTCATGTAGGTAGTATGGTTACCTACTTGTTCGTAGGATTGCCTTACTGAGCTTGATGTGCTCACCCCTTTCATTTTCTCCCACAGATAATCTCCAGTTGAAGTTGCGACGACTCAGTACTGAATTTCGGATATCCGCTGCTGCCCATCAACACAAGGTATATACACTTGTACTTATTGTATCTACATAAGCATAGCACAGTAACATGTTTGTAAGTAACTTTAGGGGATGTATAAATAATATAAACAATTATAAATGACTGGAGAATAAATAAGTTAGATGGTAATTGAATGGTGGGACTGGCATTGACGCACAGCCCAATTATTAGTGGAGTGTTGGTCACGATTCGAGGACAGGTTTCATTTTAAGTAAATAACAAAACGCTAAAAATTCACTCTGATTTTTGGGTAGTTTGGGTCGTGACATATAAAGGTGGTATCAGAGCAGCAATTGGTCTGATGTGTGTCAGTGTCAGTAATTAGGAATTACATCCCCGTGTTACTGTGCTTAGTTAGATACAATAGTGTATATCGAGATGGGCTTGACTAAGAAATGGTTGAGAATGCAGGAATGCTTAATATGAGTCGCATTAGATGAGATAGTGCACGAGGCAGAGGTCGTAGAGGTAGACCTGAATATGCTAAGTCGTGCCGAGTTGACCTGTGAGAATCAGGATGAAATTGAAATAGAGGCTAATGTTGAGCATGCCCCACTGAGTCCAACAGAGTGATCGGACATTATTGAGACACGCTTCGTGAAGTTGAAGCGGAGCATGAGTATTATTTTGAGGAGCTAATTGCTCAGATTATGTATGAGATCAGAGGGCGCAGCGGAGCATTGGTGGAAACCCGCTAGACCCATCTTAAGAGCTGATATGAGAAATATCTTGGATATATTCCGGTGACAGGATATCCCGGACATGATTTAAAGGAAATTTCGAATTAAAGTCCTTACTCTGACCCAGAGGATTTAATTTATTGACGAGTATGGAGACTCGGTTTTATTTTGGGCAGATATTACCTCGACACTATGAACAAATGATAGTCGAGATGTATAAAGATCATGAAATGGCTCAACTTTCCAATTAGAGTCCGATTGGCCCGTGAGATATTGCCTATACCGAGGCAGTGCACAGATTTACAGTTGGGTAAATAAGGATATGAATTGCATGCCTCTGAGATTGGGAAAGGTAATGAGGGCTGAAATATAGACAGAAAGAGAATCGAGAAATGACAGAGATGTTAAAATGGAAAAATGGTAATTGGTAAAAAGATCTGATTTGATGAGTTATGGAATAAGATAATTGGTAAGGCCCCAGTGCATCTAATTTTGGGCACTCTTGTGGGCATTGTGATTAGAGGACCCCGACCTGCTACGAAGCAGTGTAGCAGTGTGAGCACTGTAAGCAGTGTGAGATGTGTGGTGGATACCACGGAAGGAAGGTTTATACCTACACGGTATAGATGAAAATGGCCGTTAAGTGTGATAAGACGGACCATTGATTTGATTGCACAGAATTGGGCGAGATCGTCCCACAGAAAAGTAAAGAGACAGAGGGAAAAACTTCGTTGGTATAGCTGCAACGAAAAGAGAGGCCCTAGCCGAAAAGAAAAAAGGAAAGTAGGCTGTTGGACGAAGGCGAGAGGATGTCTTGGACCAGGACACTATTGATGTTTCATGGATGTGGTGTAAGATACCACACTTGTTATGAATAACGAAGTACGTATGTTTATTGATCCTGGTGCCACATATTTATTTATACCGCCTTCATTCGCATATAAGTGAGTAAAAGGCATGAATGCCTACATCATTGGGCGCAATACAGATAAATGAGTATCCCAATAGAGGAGGATTAATTAACGGAATATGGCTATAGAGATTTTAAGTTGAAAACAGGGGTGCAACAGTTAAAAATTACAGGAGTAAAGGATTGTACTCACGGAATCAATAATGAAAGAGTTTTGTCGTGATTGATACACCAAGGAGATAATCTTAGAGATAAGATAGATCCTAAATATAAGATGTATTGGAGTAAGAGATATATGCTAGGTAAGGAATACCCTTATTATGCGAAGTAATTGAGGTTAAGCGATTAGTAACGAATATAAATTGTGACCGCATAGACTGAGATATTACGTAGTTGTGGTTAAGTCTAAAGGTTAATAAAGGTATTTCAAAATACCTCCCCGCCTGAAGACTTGACAGCGTCTAGATATATATATAACCTATAACGTGAAATCGAGCGTCGTAATAGATAACTTTAGCATTAGGATACCTCTACTAAGACGATAAGAATATAAAAACTCGACAAATCATAAAGGTTAACATAGTAAATTTAATAGGTGCCGTTAAGGTAAGGAAAAGGAAATGACGCAGGTTAGTACCTGAAAACGTAAGCGGTTGAGAAGGATCTTATACGCTTATGCGTAAATAAGTCAAGGATTGGAATTGTAATCAGCAGTATAGGTGATATGCCGGGTGTAGTTAAAGTCTAGGGCGATTTATAAGCAATAATGGGAAATTGCTTTTACAGATGGTTGCTGCGAGTTCAAAAAGGATATACTTGGTTGACACGTTTAATTAAGAAAACGTGATCTTGGAATGAGATGATAAATAAGATGATAGATGTGACGTGAATTTCGGTGTAGTGAAGTGTGAACTGACCACCGTGATTAATTTCGTCATACCCAACAGCTCAAGAGGTTCTCAGTGAGTATGGATACCTCAAAATTATGAAGGAGCTGAATATTGATGTATAATGGGAAGATAGTCAGTTTTGGAGTCAGACAACTCCTCGATTATGAAATAAACTATCTGACTCATGATTTAAAGTTGGCAATAGTATTTGTACCGAGGATATGGTACTATTATGTACATGGTGAGAAATTTTGGATATGCACTGATCATAAAGCCCGAGTATCTGTTTTCACAGAAAGAGGCGAACATGAGAATACATAGTGGGCTAGAGCTTCTGAGAGATTTTGATTGTGGAAAATTGTACCACCCAGGAATGACTGATGCCTTGAGCATAAAGAGCCTTGGGATGGTATTACATATGATGGTCAGGGAGTGTGAGCTGCTAGATGCAGTTGTGAGCCTCAGTATAGATGTGATCCCTTCTGATGATGACAGTGATTGTGTGACAGCTAGCCTGATGATTAGAACCGGATGAGAGTGCCCGAATTTGCCAGGCTTAGCGTGATGATCGACCGAATGTCGATAGTTTGGGTCTGATTCAGAAGGGTACAGTGATAGAGTTCACAGTGGGTGATGATGAGTTACTGAGGATTCAGAGACAGATGAGTGCTCCCCAGGACCACAGTTGATGAGATAGTAATGTTGTCAGAAGCTCACTCTTCGGGATAAACAGTGCATACGGAAAATAACGATTATATATATGAAATATCTAAAAAGGGTATTGGTGGTCAGATGTGGAAAGAGATAAGGTAGAGTATTAAAAGTCTGCAGAGTTATTGTAGCACCTACCTATATCGACACGACACAAAAACAAGAGCAAGTCTCCATAAATTTATGATGGGTTACAGAGACCCAGGTGAATTACGAGGCTATTTGGATGATAGTCGCTAAGTTGTCTACCCACCTTCTAGTTATGAAATCCCTAAATACTCAAAGTGTGTATGAGGATTCAGGTGTACGGAAGATTGTGGAACATTATGTAGCGTTCCAGTGAGCATTGTATTATATAGGGATTCCCGCTTCACTTCCCACCTCTGAGGATATTTTAGGAAGCTATGGGAACCCGACTGAGTATTAGCACAGCTTTCCATCCTCAGATAGATGGTCAGTCAGAGAGGACTGTACAGGTTCTGGAGGATCCGATGAAAGCGTGTGCCATTGATTTTATAAGCTCTTGGAATAATCAGTTGATTTCTAATTGAAGTCGCCAATAACAACAATTGGCAATTGAGTATCGGGATAACAAGATATGAGACAGTGTACGGCTGTAGGGGTTATTCCCCAAATTGGATAAGAAAAAGTGGGTGATAGATATGATCATTTTCGACTTTGGATAATAAGTCTCTGAGGATGCTTAGTTAAGGATGGGAGATTAAGAACACCTCAGAGCAGATAGACAAGTATTGGAATTCACCCTTGGTGAATTAAGTATGATTGAAATATTTCTTGTCCTAAGAGAATAAGGACATAGCGAACTTTTGGAAGAAAGTAAATTGAGTTGCGCTGGATGGAATATTTTGAGAGATTGGACAAGTGGGAGATAAGACCTGTAGGTGACATTTCCACTTGAATAAACAGGCACCCACAATGTGTCCCAGCTTTTGATGCTTCGGCAATACTATCCAGATCCAGCATAGGTGATAGGATATGAATTCCAAAAGTTCAGTTTAATGAAAATATAAATATATTGATAAGTTGATTCGGGCATTAAATAGAAAAAAGAAAGTATTGAGGTTTAAGATGATCTCCCCAATTAAAATCCTTTGGTAGTAATACACTCCGGAGAAAAGATCACATGAGAATTAAAGGAGTATGATACGATTGATGTAACCGGAGTAGTTTATGGACTCATATGAATTGGTTCTAATTTGGAGGACCAAATTTCTTAAGTGGGGGAGAGTTGTAAGACCCGAATTTAATTAAAATACGAAATGAATGAGTTTTCGTGAAAGGAAGTCGGGTTAAATTAATCCCGAATATGTGTAAGGACAAAAAGGTCAAAAGATCAAAGGTCGGTATAATTTCGATAAGAAAAATTTAATTAAAATATGGATTTAAGAAATCTTGGTCAATAAAAGTGAAATAAATTTATTTTGGATTAAATTGATCAAGATATTAATTTATGGGAATTAATCGGGATTAATCAGAATTTTTAGTTCGGAAAAATAATCCCGAAAATAATCGAAAAATATACCGAAAAGTCACTCGGGACAATATCCCGAAAATACGGGGAAATTATACCCGAAAAAGAGGTTAAAATATAATAAATAAATTAAATAAAATTAAATTGATAAATTTAGAATTTAATAATAATTTTAAGAGATAGTTGGGTAATTTTAATGTATTTTAAGGAATAGTAAAATAATTAAAATAAATAAAAATAATAATAAAATTAATAAAAATAAATTAATGAAAAAAAAGGGCTGAAAACGCGAAAATCGCGAAAATGAGAAACGGAAAACGAAGCCCGAAACCGAGGAGAGGCCCGACCACCGTCCGACGGCCAACGGCCCGACTAAGGGCCGAAAAAGAAAGAGGGGAGGCCGGTGATCTCAATGGTACCGACGGTGCAGCCTACCGACGCCGGAGGAAGCCGATCGGAGGAGAGAAAGGCCGCGGGAAAGAAGCGGCCACCGGCGGCGATCCGGCCGAAAACGAGGCCCGATTTCGAGAGCCCAGGCGACAGCGGTGCTTTTGAGACCGATAGCACCCGACGAGGCGACGGGAATCGCCGGCGACGGCCAAAAGAGGGAGACGGGTCCGACGGCGAAGAGGAGAACAGCCGGACCGATGGCATTCCGGCGACGTTGAGGCGAACCGAGGCCAGATTCGAGCTGCGGACGGCCTTGCGGAGCGATTGGCGGTGGAAGCCGACGGAGAACCGGCTGGCAAGGTGGCGAACCGGCGGTGAACCGGCCAAACCGGGGTGAACCGGCTGTCTAAACCGGTCCGAACCGGACTGAACCGGTTCAGCCAAAAAGAGGAGAAAAAGGGAAAAGGAAAAAGAGAAAAAAATTGGGGAAAATTCCGGTGATGCAATCGAGCTTCGGGTAAGTCGATAAGCGGTCAAATTGACCCGATTTAAATTTGGAATATTTTATTTAATTAAATTTCGACCGAAAAGTTTACTCGAAAATGTAATTAATTGTGTAGCTCGACGATTGGCATCCACCGAGGGCTCGAGACAGTCTCGATTTGCGAACTAGCATGGAATCTCGGGTAAGTGACCCCTATTTACGACAATTTTCTCGTTATGCGTGATATTGATTTAATTTCCGCATAAATTGAATTAAATTATGGAAATTTAGATTAATTGTCGTAAATATTAAATTTAGCTATTCGAGAATTAGAACGAGGCCCGATAAATTATTGGTGGGCCCAGTGAGCCCAATAGGCCTCGATAAAGTGGGAATTTAGTGAAAAACGGGCTTAAGGCCGATTAAGGCCCATTAAGGTGCAATCGGGCCCAATAGGGGTAAACGGGCCCAATGATTTAAATTAAGCCCAGAAAGTATTAAATACGATTAAATTGTATAATATCTGACCTGAGGAATATTAATACGCAGTTCCGAGCAGTGGATTGGAAGCATATCGGACTGCGCGACGGGACTACATTGGAAAAGAAAAGGTCAGACTCGACAGGAAAATAAGGTAAGAGAATTCTGCGGACTGCTAGAGGTAACTTTACTCAATTTTAAATTCATACGCAGTCCTTTAAAATTTATCTGAAGGGTCTAGAGGTCAATTAATAATTTTAGTGCCCCGAATGGGCAAATTACTAAAATACACTTGCTAAGGGTAAATTCTAAAAATTTAGGAAAAATTGGGAGGAGCAAGGACAAGAGGTTCCTGCTCGTTCTGGAGGTATTTCAACACATGCATGAGTAGGCTGGCTCACTTTTAAAGAAAAATGCATAGCATTGCATATCTTAATTGATGTGATTTCTGTGAAAACTATTTGGAAATAATCGAGCCGCCTACATGTTTTTATTTACATGTGACGTGCTAGAGCTCAGCTCGCACGATGTTTGATTTGTGTGATGCATGCATTAGTGCTGGAGCGAGAGCTCGCACTAGAGTTTTACATGCATAGGTGCTAGAGTATAACTCGCACCAGATTTCACATGCTTTTGCGTGACACGGTGCTAGAGTCTAACTCGCACCAGATTTTACATGATTTTCATGACAGGGTGCGGGAGTTTAACTCGCACCAGATTTTATAAGATTTTCATACGATTTATATACAGAGTGCTAGAGCTTAGCTCGCACTAGTTTTATTTGATTTACTGACAGTGTTAGAGCACCGCTCGCACTACTTTTCAGAGATCATACGATAGGCCGTGCTTGGAGCATCGGGCAGACTGTGTGTCACCGATTAAATAGGCTCGCACGTGCGTTTTGAGACATGGCAATGAGTATTGAGAAACAAAACCTCTCTGTGGGAAGCAGGCCATTTGGGCTGGAGTACCTAGAGTGATATGGGTCCATGGAGTACGATGTACCGTGCAAGTAGCATGGGGTACGATGTACCGTGGGGTATCTTCGGATACGGTATCTTTGTGATACAGGGTATCTTAGGATACGGTATCTTTGTGATACGGTATCTTTTTGATACGGGGTATCTTCGGATACGGCATCTTCGGATGCGTGAGATCGGATAAGACTGACGGGTTGGATTGACCCACCTCCCAAGCAGTTCTCGATCAGGGTGAGACCTCGCACACTGGGATCCGTGAAGCTAGAGGGACTCACGAGGACATATTGGCCAGTCCTGGTTATTACCGATATACAGTATTGCCTAGTCTCGTATGTTTTCGATATCGATGCTTTTGAGAAACTCAATTTCCATGGTTTTGTGTGAGTCAGGATCACCCGAAGGAGGGGTCGAGTCCTGACTTCATTGTGAAATTTTTAAAGAGAAAGAAATGATTTAAAATAATTGCATGTTGAATTTTCCGTGCAAACTCGATTTACATAACATCATAACTGTCATATCATTTGTTTTAAAATGTGTGGAGAAAGGGTGGTTTATGCATGGCACCACGTTCATGTAGGTAGTATGGTTACCTACTTGTTCGTAGGATTGCCTTACTGAGCTTGATGTGCTCACCCCTTTCATTTTCTCCCACAGATAATCTCCAGTTGAAGTTGCGACGACTCAATACTGCATTCCGGATATCCGCTGCTGCCCATCAACACAAGGTATATACACTTGTACTTATTGTATCTACATAAGCATAGCACAGTAACATGTTTGTAAGTAACTTTAGGGGATGTATAAATAATATAAACAATTATAAATGACTGGAGAATAAATAAGTTAGATGGTAATTGAATGGTGGGACTGGCATTGACGCACAGCCCAATTATTAGTGGAGTGTTGGTCACGATTCGAGGACAGGTTTCATTTTAAGTAAATAACAAAACGCAAAAAATTCACTCTGATTTTTGGGTAGTTTGGGTCGTGACATTGATAGATCTTTGTATTACCTAGATGTATGATGTATTTCGAGCTGTGAGCTTCCTTCAAAATCAATCTCTTCAAACTGTCATTATCTGAAACACAAATGTGACCCTTGAACCTCAAAATACCATCGCTACCAATTATATAATTAAGTTGATCATTATTGTCCTTCCTAACTACTCCGATCATCTTAGTTAATATGGGGTTCTCTCTTTGTGCTCTCCTAATTTGATCCGTCAAGTCTAGCACTATGCATCTACTAGCTGTCATACAACCCTCAATAGACTGATCATAGTCAACCGAAATCCTCAAATTGGTAAATTGTCTCTATCCAATCCCAATCTCTGACCATGATAACTAAAACAACGACAAAACTCTTTCAGCTTAGAGCATCTACCACCATATTAGCTTTCCCTATGTGGTAAAGGATCTTATATTTATAGTCTTTCAATAACTCCATCAACATATGCTTGCACACATTCAATTCTTTCTGCGAGAAGAGATATTTCAGACTTTTATGGTCAGTAATGATCTGAAACGTCTCTTCGTAATGATAATGCCACTAAATCTTTAGAGCGAAGACCACTGTAGCCAACTAAAGATCATGCATCGGGTAGTTCTTCTCATGATCTTTCAATTACCAAGGACCATAAGTTACCACTTTACCTTTTTACAAAAGAACACAACTGAAACCTTGGTGAGATGCATCAATATAGATAGTAAAACCCTTAGAACCACTACGTATAGTGAGGATAGGTGCAGAGAAAAGTCGTCACTTTAATTCCTTAAAACTATTCTCACATGCCTCACTTTAAACAAAATTCACTCCCTTATGAGTGAGATAGGTCAATGGTGCTACTAACTTGGAGAATCTCTCCATAAATCTCTTGTAATACCCTGCTAAACCAAGAAAGCTACAAATTTTAATAAGACACTTCGGTCTCTTCCAATCTAAAATAGCATAAATCTTGGATAAATCTACAGAAATCTTGTTCTTTGACATTGCATGTCTCAGAAAAGTAATCTAATCTAGTCAAAAATCACACTTGTTGAACTTCTCATACAGCCTCTTATCTCGGAAGGTTTAGAGAACTATACACAAATATTGCTCGTGTTCCTCGGAAGATACTAAATACATTAGAATGTCATCTATAAACATGATGATGAACTTATCAAGATAGAGCCTGAACAACTTATTCATCGTACTCATAAAGGTTATTGATGCATTCATTAATCTGAAAGGAATCACTAGGAGCTCAAAATGACCATATCTAGCCCAAGGAGCTGTTTTCGGAATATCTTCTCCTTAGATGCTCAACTGATGATATCCAAATCTCATATTAATTTTTAAAAAGACTTGTGTACCTTTAAACTAATGAAACAGATAATCGATGCTTGGCAAAAGGTATTTGTTCTTCATTGTCACCTTATTGAGCTACCCTTAATTAATACACAACCTCATACTTTCATCCTTTTAACTAACAAATAGTAGTAGAGCACCCTAGGAAGATGTGCTCGGGTGTATGAATCCCTTATCAAACAGCTTATCCAACTATTTTCTTAAACTCCTTTAGTTTAATCGATGCTATTCGGTATGGAGGCTTCGAGATCAACTAAGTATATGGAATCAGATCAATACTGAACACAACCTATTGCTTTAGAGGTACACCTAGTAGATCATCTAGAAAGACATCCTTAAAATCTCTGATTATAGAAATGTCCTAGATATCTGGCTGAAATTTATTAGTATCTTTAAGAAAAGCTAGATATCCTTCACACGGTAATAGATCATCAAACCCATAAATCATAACAAATTCATACAACATTAAAGCACAAACTGTGAGACCCTGTATAGGTTTAACCTTATATATAAGTAAATGAATTCATAAGTATGGTGATATACTTGTAATGTGAATTATATGTAATTTAAGTCCATAAGTTTAAGGTACACACATGTAATAGGAGTTGTGATTGTACGTACAAGTTACATATATATGAATATGAAGAAATAGACTTAAACATGAGAAGAATGTGAGTGAAATGGAATATGATTAGTGTGGTAAAATGGAAGGAAAAATTGCATAAGTTGTGCACTTCTATTTGGTTTATATTAAGTACCTTTGGGTATACAAAGATTTCACACGAGTTTTAACGAGTATGAAGTATTAATGGGTGCCATTTTCAAGTCTCAAAGGTGATCAGATGGAAAAATGACTAAGGCAGTAAATTGAGGGATTGTTTGGTATGTGTTGCTGCAGAAAAACTATAAAAAATTTAGAAATATGAAGGTCAGATCGATCTCATAGGATGAGAGATCGATCTGAAAGAGCCAGAATGCTCTTATTTGAGCAATAGTATAGGGCAGATTGATCTCCAAGGGAGCGAGATCGATCTCCAAAACATTATGTAAAATGTAGATTGATCCTTAAGGGAACAGATCGATCTCCTTGGCTCTCTGTTTGGAGAAGATCGATCTCAAGCTTCGACAGATCGATCTCATGCTTAAAATGTCATGAAAAAGAGGGACTTAAAGGGACCAGATCGATCTCCTCCTATAGCAGATCGATCTAATCAAGCCAATTCTATGAATAGGAGCAGTGAATCTGTAGATTTCGAAAAAACACTTCACCCTTTCCATTTAAACTCAAAAACCTAGCTTTCTCCCTCCTAAATCCAGACATTTTCAGTAAGATTTGAGGGAAGCTATTGGAGACAAAGTTGTTCACATCAAAGAGAAGAATAACATAGTTGGGAGGCATTTTTCCCATTTGTTGGATTTAAGCAACAAGGTGTATTTCCATTGGAGCAAGGAGGAAATCAAACTAGGTGAGTTTCTAATGCAAATACCCAAGTACATTTGTTTGGATATTGATATGAGAAATGATTGGTATGCATAGAAATGATAGAGATTACCTAGAAAGTAAAGAACGCACCATAACCTAGAAATGGTCTAGTGTGAGAAAGTGGAATGTAGAAGCATTAATGATGAAAGAGTTATCTTAAGAGGATGTTTGTGTTATGGGTATGATTTGGATGTGTTGATATTGGGATAAATTGTGAGATTTACCATAAGGGGTAAAATGTTAATTTAAAGCCTTAGATAAATGCTTAGTTGAACAAGAGTTAAAAACGATAACTTAAGTGCTTGATGGATGAATTGCAGTTCCCAATGATACACCAGAACAAGTCGAGATAAGAACGCGAGAAGCACAAAGGAGGACAGTTACGCACAAGTAAATCGAGGTAAGGGACTGTGTGTTAGCTATAGAGATGTTCGTGCGTATTTTACGACAATTTCGTAGATATAATGCTAGAATTAGTACGATACTACGATTCTATGAAATGATATGGAAACATTAAATATACTATGATATATATGTATTGAGAAATGGGATAGGGTAAGGAAATAACATGATATGCATCTTTTTAATGTTTTTCTCAATTTCGTATTGATATTTGTGATTGAGAAATGCTGATGATAGTTTGACTAATTTTACATGTTTTAGCATGGAGAGACATGCTGCAAAAATAAACATGTTTTGAGTTTTAAAAAGAGAAAATAGCCACCTATCAGATTTGAGATGAGATTTGGTGTTGAAGCTCTAGCTTACACCCATTTTAATGACTTTGACTATGTGCTGGAGTGTTAGCTCACACATGTTTCTATGCTTTTGATATGCCGTACTGGAGTTTAACTCGCATGATGGTTTTGAGAAAAGTGTTGGAGTATTGCTTGCACCTGTTTTTAATGAGTTGAGGTAAACCTGGGGGTTTGAGACCCAAGGGGATGCCAGCCGATGACCTTTGAACGGGCTGGGCCTTAACGATAGCCCGTACCACGCTGGACCCTTGCTATGACTGTGTGTCAAGCTGCTTGCTCGCCCGGTATATGAAACATGGTCCAGGATGAAAAGTCCATCGGAGTTGGAGTATGGACTTGGGTCTACGGTCGTACGTAGTATTGAGTAGTTATCCATTGGTATACTATGTACCGTGCTGGGTGCATGTGAGTACGAGTATCACGTAGATGACACATGGCATACCTTATACAGTGAGTATATGAGGAGATGAGGTTGATTGAGATGAGCCAGAGGGTAGGACTGACCAATCCCCCTTCAGGCGAAGTGATGTTCTGTGCACACCTGATCAGTGAGGCCTGGGATCACTTACTATGGCCATATGTCGTGGATATTTGATTGCCGAAAATTTCATGCCTGTCTCAGAGATTCGGGAAACAGATATAACTTAGAAAAGAAAGAGATTTGAGGAAAAGATATAATTGAGAAAGTAAAGAGATTTTGTGTTTTGATAAATCTCTGATTTAAACACTTGTGTCGTGAGGGCATTGTTTTATGAATCATGTTTTAAAAATGGAAGCATGACATATTCGACACGCCCTAAGGGTATGTTCCGCAAGTGCACGGGTCGTACAAGTAATAATGGGATTTGTGTCCCGAGTTATCGTCCCACAGAGAAGTTGACTAGCCTAATTAACTACCGGTTAATTTTACCCTAAGTATATCCTAGCAACTTATGAAGTTTAATGTGTGATCTACAAAGCTAGTAGTACTGAAAATAATAAAACTATAAAATAAAGAAAATAAAACCGAGCTAAGATTTACTTACTGAGCTTCACGCAATTAAAAGCAAATACCTACGAAAATAATTAAAATAGTTAAAATTAATTAACGCAATTAAAATAAAATGAAAAAAATGAAAATAAAGAAACAAGATTAGTTAAACTAAAATTAAACAAGCCTAAAATAAAAAGTGCATGTAATTAAACTAATAAAAATTGCAAATTAAACTAACCTCAAATCTAATAAAAATGAAAACTAAATTAAAAATGCATGAAAAACATTTAATCTAGATTAATTCTAAATGCCACTCATAAAACACTAAACTAAAATAAAATCCTAAAACATTTAATATAAAATTAACTACTAACTAAAAATTGACACTACAAATTAAATTAACATGTAAAGCAATAAAGCTAACCTACCATTAATTAGTTAAATTACCTAAATAACAACTAACAAGTATTAATCATTTTAATTCATTAAAGTAAAAGCATGAAATAACATATTAATTGGCCAAACAAGGCCTTAACCGAATTTGGAAACTAAAAAGTGTCCCGATACTGTACTGTTCATTGTATTTCCAAATCCATGCTTATTTCAAGGCTTTCACATGTTCGGCTACTATCCCTGCTGCATTCTGCATGTTCGCCTGGTGCAAATCGCACCCTGCTAGCTCTCGATTCTGGAATTTGCTGCTGCTCTAGGCATTCTCGGTTCCAGCTACTCTCAGTCTGCTGCATCCAGTCCTGTAATCAACTGCTGCTCCAGGCAAGGTCCGCTTCTGCTATTTCTGCCCTGGTGTGTCTCGGTTCCAGGTGCTTACGGGTTCAGCTACTAGCATGCTGCATTTTGCTTCTCGGTTCTACAATCTATTGCTGCTCCAGGTATGTCTCAGTTCCAGGTGCTATGCTGGTCTCGATTTTGCCCAGCTCATTCCAGCTGCTGTCTGCTGCATATCCAGGTGCTACAGGTGCAAACCAGCTGCTGTCCTGATTCTGCACCGCACTGCTGCCCAGCATCTACATCAACTATGCCAGCATCCCGAGTCCTCCAGGAAATGCCCAGCAGTGCCCAGTTGCAGCTTAATTTCCAAGTGCTGTTCTCAGTTCAGTATTGCTTTGCTTCCATCCGATGTCCATCACCGCTATTACCACTTGTTTCATCCATATCCAGCTTTGCTCATCAACTTAATACTCTACAAAATCATGCTCGATAACAGCATACTACCGAGAGCAACAAGATTCTCACTTTACCTTGCAACTTCTTGTAATCGAGAGTAACCCGGAAGCAGTTTTGGTGTCAATGATCAACATAGGAACAATCCAACACCAACAGCATCAACTAACGAATATTTACAGAAAAGAAAACAACTAAACTATGATGAACAGTGCAGAACATAAAAAACAAAGATAAACAGAGGATTAAAACTGAAGTTGAAGAAACATACGAGTTGGATAAAATCTTTAAACAAAAAAATGACTATACGAACTTAATAGAAACTAATAAGTAAATATAAGCAAAATATGGAAACTAAACATGATCATGGAACCAAAGCAGCAGTTCTTGGCACATCAAGCACTCAAAACCGAGAAGCCATAAGCAGAAGAGAGCTATGAACGATAATATTAAAATCCAGTGAAGAGTTTAATGCATACTGGGCATTAAGACCACATCAAAGCATCAGAATCAAAAACAGTAATGGATGAACCCAATTCACTTGAATGCACATTCAAGAATAAAAGGTGACTCTAACGACTGAACGAACCGAGAGCTTGATAATGAAAACTATGAACTTTCATTTATAACTCACAAAATAAGAAACATCAAGGAATGCATTTTTACAAACCGAGAAGAAGAAGAAGATGAAACGTGATTGCTAATGAAAATACCAAGAAACTAGAAAATGAAACAAACTTTTTCATAAAATGAAAATTAAATGAACAGTAAAATTTTGCTAAGAACAAAATAATCTTTTCAGGAAAGCTTAAAAACAAAAGCAATAAATCTAAGACTACCCTAGAAACTATTCTACCCTAAAAATTACATCCCTCCTAAATTACTCTACCCTACTCCTACTCCTAAATTACATAACACTTTCAATTGCCATCCTTTCCTATTTATACACACACTTAGGGATAAAATTATAATTTTTTCATCCTAGATGAGTAGGCATTGTTTGGCCATTTGTCTTCACACCATTGGCTCCTTGAAAAATAATATTTCCATGTCATCTGTCTTTTTGTAAAATTGGACGTAGGCTCGTGTTGTCTGCGTGGTCCAATCTCGATTTTAGCCCAATTTCGATCCATTTTCTACCAAAATATTCAAAATTCATCCGAATTTAATTTACCTGCAAACATGAGAATTTTAATTAAATAAAAGGGATAATTAACAAAATAAATTGGGGATTTAAATAATTAATTAGGAAATTAAGCACAAATAATTCTAAAAAATATAGAATTATCAATATCATTTACATGAAAATGAAGATGAGAAATGTATGTTTAAAAGCATTTTCGTATAATATTTTCATTTATAATGAAAACATGGTTTTGGTTTATACATGCATGGGCTATGTAGGTAGTACGATATCTACCTGTTAGCATTCATTTCCTTACTGAGTTGTGGTTTGCTCATCCCACTATTTTCCCCCTCCAGGTACTGAGAAGGAGGAGAGCGGTGGTCTCTAGATTCCTTTTTGAGTTGGACAACTCTCGCCAGTCGTAAAGGTATAAGAATTGTATACACAAACGTATTTTTTATCTATCTTGTCATATCACACAGTTATACCTTGGAATTGTAAACAACTTTATGGGGATGATATGTAAGTACAATGTATTTATACAATTGATTTTGTATATCTACACACACCTGGGAGTGTGAATAGAAGTTTTTAAATTTTTTGCTGTAAATGTATGAATTTTAGATATTGCATCGTCTCACAGCCCAATTATAGTAGCGTAGGTATGGATAAAAATATCACCTGAAAGTGGGGTGTAACAGATTTGGTATCAGAGCATGGTTGGTCTGATGTGAGTCGATGTTTAGGACTAAGAAAGCATACATCCCCAAGTTATTGTGTGATATTTAGATACAAATGTGTATACGGAGCTGGTAGTGAATTAAACGTTTGTTATAAATGCAGGGAGTTATCAGGCCAGTGAGTCATGCCTGAGAGACACCGCAAGAGGGGAGAGAGCTCGAGAGCTCAAGGGTGAAATGACAGGATTGAGAGGCACAGTAGATCGTCCTCTAGTCATGAGCCTCAAGAATAGATAGAGGCTTTCGATCCTCAGATTTCATGATTAGAGGAAGATATGCGCACGATGATGACCATGATGGGTCGGATTATGGCTAGGTTTGAGGGTACACCTGGTACAGCAAGACAGGCTGCACTGAATCCCCCAGTAGCTGCACCTGAACCTGAGAATGTTGTACCTGCACAACCTGAACCGGTTAGGCCATGAGATCCTCATATTCGACAAGTACGTCCTCTAGTATCCCCACAACAGTATAAGGATGATGAATTGGGGTATGGATATGACTGTGATATGGAGAGGTTGAGGCATTTTATGGATTTCAAGCCTCTTTCTTTTAGTGGGGTAAAGGATCTGGCAGTGGTTAAGGACTGGATCAGTCAGATAGAGAAGTTGTTTGACTTTTGTAGTTGTTCGGTTATAGAGAGAGTAGTGCTTGCAGCCTTTGTTTTGAGAGGCGAAGCAGAGCACTGGTGGAAGTCTACCAGGCCTATGTTGAGAGCTCAGGGTATAGCTATCACTTGGGATATGTTCTTAGGTGTTTTCAGAGAGTAATACATCCTAGATACCGCACGACGTAGGTTACAGATTGAGTTTTTGAATCTGACTCAAGGGAATCGAATAGTTGACGAGTACGAGTCACGATTTACTTCACTAGGCAGATATGATCCAAACTCGATCAGGAGTGAGGCTGTTAGAGTCCGTAGATTTGTAGATAGACTGAGGCCTTCAATTCGAGCGAAGTTGGCCCCGTTTGATGTCGCTACATATAGAGAGGCTATGCGACGGGCCCAGTTATGTGAGCAGAATTATGACCTGCAGATTTTTGAGTTTAGTTGGGGTAAGAACAAGGGTTCGAGGAAGCTGAGAGATGGTAAGAGTGCTAAATTTGGTCAAAAATTCATGAGTAAGCGTCGGAGAAAGGCAGATGAGTTCCAGAAAAAGGCTGCTAGACCTTTTATGCCTCCAACTCAGATACCAACCATGGGTATAGTGATCGGTGGACCCCGACCGACTACAAATTAGTGTAGAGCATGTGGTCGATACCATGGTAGTAGGCCATGTCATCTTCAGGGTACCCAGTGCTTTAGATGTAGTAAATTTGGGCATTACGCCAGAGAGTGCCCGAAGATAGTTGAGGTAGTCCCACATAGGGGTAAGGAGCCAGAGAGAGTTCCTACAATTGCACCTCCTACAGGAAAGAAAGCCTCGACTGAAGAAAAAGGGAAACAAGTTATGGGTTAAGGCAGGGTGTATGCAATAGACCAGACATCAACTGATACCTTTCTGAAATGATAAAAGGTACAATCCTGATTTTTAATTTGGAAGCTATGGCTTTGTTTGATTCTGGTGCTACGCATTCCTTTATATCACCTGCATGTGCATTAAAGTTAAAAGGTCTTGTAGAACTCACATACTTAAATAGGACTGTTAATAAGTACTCCTATGAGAGTTAGCCAATTAGTTGAGCAAGTGTATAAAGATTATAAAGTAAGGGTAGGGGATAAGTGCATGACAGCCAATCTGATTCTATTGAATATGTATGATATTGATGTAATCTTGGGAATGGATTGGTTAGCTACCAATCATGTTGTCTTAGACTGTCACGCTAAGTCTATTACATTCTCTTACCCGAAGAATGCGTTGTAAGATTTTAAGAGAAGAAATGAAATCTTGAATTTTGTGACAAATAAAGTACATTGGTATAAATGACTTGAATGTTGTTTTGAAGGTTTTATTGCTTATGTGGTGGATTTGGACAAAGTACATCCAGATATGGAGGACATTCCAATGGTTAGAGAATTTCCTAATGTCTTTCCAGACGACCTACCGAGATTGCCACTGGATAGAGAAATGGAGTTTGGTATCAACTTGACTCTTGAAACTGAACCAATATCCAAGTCACCATATAGAATGGCTCCCATTGAGCTAGAGGAATTAAGGAAATAGTTGCAAGATATGCTAGATAAGGGGTTTATAAGATCGAGCGTCTCACCATGGTGAGCTCCAATATTATTTGTAAAGAAGAAAGATGGGAGCCTTAGGTTGTGTATTGACTACAGGATGTTGAACAAGGCTACCATCAAGAATAAGTATACCTTGCCACGCATCGATGACCTATTGGATCAGCTTCGAGGAGCGCAGGTCTTTTCCAAGATAGATCTGAGGACTGGGTATCATCAGTTGAAGATTTGGAAGGAGGATGTGCCCAAGATAGCTTCCACACCCGCTATGGCCATTACGAATTCTTGGTGATGCCTTTCGGGTTGACTAACACACCAGCAACTTTTATGGCTCTAATGAATGAAGTATTCAAGCCATACTTGGACCAGTTCGTGACCGTTTTCATTGATGATATATTGGTGTATTCAAGGTCTAAGGAAGATCATGAGCAACACTTAAGGATTGTTTTGCAAACCCTCCGAGAGAGAAAGATGTATACCAAACTGAGTAAATGTGACTTTTGGCTAGAGCATATTTCCTTTTTAGGCCATGTGGTATCGAAGGATGGGGTGTCAGTAGATCCATCTAAGATCGAGGTAACAGCCTAGGATAGTCACAGAGATCAAAAGCTTTCTGGATTTGGCAGGTTACTACAAGAGATTTGTAGAGGGTTTCTCTAGATTGGCTGCTACATTGACACGTCTTACGAGGAAGAGTGCGGAGTTTACATGGGATGAAGCTTGTCAGAGGAGTTTTTAAGAACTTAAGCACAGATTAACCACCGTGCCAGTTCTTATCATCCCTAACAACTCAGGAAACTACTCTGTGTATACAGATGCTTCGCATCAAGGACTAGGCTGTGTTATGATGCAAGATGAAAGGGTAGTAGCTTATGGATCTAGACAGCTAAAAGATCATGAGAAGAACTACCCCACTCACAATTTGGAGTTGGCAGTCGTAGTATTCGCATTAAAGATATGGCGCCACTACTTGTATTGTGAGAGATTTCAAATCTTTACGGATCACAGGAGTTTGAAGTATCTATTCTCACAGAAAGAGTTAAATATGAGACAGAGAAGGTGGTTAGAACTCCTTAAGGACTATGATTGTGAGATCTTGTACCACCCGGGGAAGGCAAACGTGGTCGTCGATGCATTGAGTAGAAAACATCTCGAGTTGGTATCATATATGATGGTTAGAGAGCACGAGTTGTTGGAACAATTCACAAACCTTAGTATAGATATGACCCTACCTAAGATTAGTAGCTATGGGATTATTGCTAGCTTAAGATTAGAACCGGAGTTGATTGAGAGAATCCAACAAGCTCAGCAAATTGATTAATGGTGTATTGACATGATTAGCCAAATCCAAAAGGGTAAGGGTACGAAATTTATATTGAGGTCAGATGGAATACTAAGGTTTGAGAATAGAATATGTGTTCATAAGGATTCAGAGTTGAGGAAGTTGATCTTATCAGAGGCCCACTCATTGAGATATACAGTATACCCGGGGAGTAGTAAAATGTATCAGAATCTTCGAAAGGTATATTGGTGGTTTGGAATGAAAAGAGACATAGCTGAGTATGTTGCTAGATGTCTCATCTGTCAGCAAGTAAAGGTAGAGCATCAGAAACCGGGAGGACTATTGTAACCTCTACCGATACCAACATGAAAGTGAGAGCACGTCACCATGGACTTTATGATGGGGTTACAGAGAACCCGTAAGAACCATGATGCTAGATGGGTGATAGTAGATCTGTTAACGAAATCGGCACACATTTTAGCCATGAGATTTACAGATACATTGAGTGCACTGGCAAACCTGTATGTTCGAGAAATAGTGAGATTGCATGGAGTCCCAGTAAGTGTTGTTTCTGATCGGGATGCCCATTTCACTTCCCATTTTTGGGGACATTTTTAGGAAGCGATGGGGACCCAGTTAAGCTTTAGCATCGCTTTTCATCCTCAGATAGATGGTCAGTCAGAGAGGACTATACAGACCTTAGAGGATATGTTGAGAGCGTGTGTGCTAGATTTTATAGGCTCATGGGATGATCACTTGCCATTGATTGAGTTCGCCTTCAATAACAGTTATCACTCAAGTATTGGTATGGCCCCTTATGAGGCACTATACGATCGTAGATGCCTATCGCCCATTGGTTGGGAAGAAGTTAGTGACAGACAGTTGCTCGCTCCCGATTTGGTTAAACAAGCCTTCGAGGATGTTCGGATAATATGTGAAAGGTTGTGAACAACTCAAAGTTAACAAAAGAGCTATGTTGATAGGAGACGGAGACCACTTAAGTTTGATATGGGTGAGTCCGTATTTTTAAAAATATCTCCTTCTAAGGGAATAACGTGGTTTGGGAAGAATGGGAAACTAAGTCCTCATTATATTGGTCCCTTCGAGATTTTGGATAGAGTGGGAGATGGGGCATATAGGCTAGCCTTACCACCTGAGCTAGCAGAAGTCCACAATGTCTTCCATGTTTCTATGCTTCGGAAGTACTACCCGGATCCGACACATGTAATTAGCTATGAGCCATTGGAGCTCAAGGAGGATATGTCGTATGTGGAGGAATCGATCCGAACATTGGATATGAAAGAGAAGGTGTTGCAGAATAAGACGATTTCATTGGTTAAGGTTTTGTGGCAACAACATACATCAGAAGAAGCTACATGGGAGTTGAAGGATCTAATGAAAGAGAAATATCCTTAATTTTTTGAGGAATAGACTTGGTTCAATTTGGAGGACCAAATTTTCTAAGTGGGGGAGAATGTGGGACCCCGTATAGGTTTAACCTTATATATATGTAAATGAATTCATAAGTATAGTGATATACTTGTAATGTGAATTATATGTAATGTAAGTCCATAAGTTTAAGGTACACACATGTAATAGGAGTTGTGATTGTACGTACAAGTTACATTATATATGAATATGAAGAAATGGACTTAAACATGGGAAGAATGTGAGTGAAATGAAATATGAGTAGTGTGGTAAAATGGAAGGAAAAATTACCTAAGTTGTGCACTTCCATTTGGTTTATATTAAGTACCTTTGGGTATAGAAAGACTTCACACGAGTTTTAATGAGTATGAAGTATTAATGGATGCCATTTTCAAGTCTCAAGGGTGATCAGATGGAAAAATGACTAAGGCAGTAAATTGAGGGATTGTTTGGTATGTGTTGCTGTAAAAAACTGCAAAAAATCTGAAAATATGAAGGTCAAATCGATCTCATAGGATGAGAGATCGATCTGGAAGAGCCAGAATGCTCTTATTTGAGCAATGGTATAGGGTAGATCGATCTCCAAAACATTATGTAAAATGCAGATTGATCCTTAAGGGAACAGATCGATCTCCTTGGCTCTCTGTTTAGAGAAGATCGATCCCAATCTTCGATAGATCGATCTCATGCTTAAAATGTCGTGAAAAAGAGGGATTTAAAGGGACCAGATCGATCTCCTCCTATAGCAGATCGATCTCATCAAGCCAATTCTATAAATAGGAGCAGTGAATCTGCAGATTTTGGAAAAACACTTCACCCTTTCCATTTCAACTCAAAAACCTAGCTCTCTCACTCCTAAATCCAGCCATTTTCAGTGAGATTTGAGGGAAGTTATTAGAGACAAAGTTGTTCACATCAAAGAGAAGAACATCATAGTTAGGAGGCATTTTCCCCATTTGTTGGATTTAAGCAATAAGGTGTATTTCCATTGGAGTAAGGAGGAAATCGAACTAGGTGAGTTTCTAATGCAAATACCCAAGTACATTTGTTTGGATATTGATAAGGGAAATGATTGGTATGTATAGAAATGATAGAGACTACCTAGAAAGTAAAGAACCCACCATAACCTAGAAATGGTCTAGTGTGAGAAAGTGGAATGTAGAAGCATTAATGATGAATGAGTTATCTTAAGAGGATGATTGTGTTGTGGGTATGATTTGGATGTGTTGATATTAGGATAAATTGTGAGATTTACCATAAGGGGTAAAATGTATATTTAAAGCATTTGATAAATGCTTAGTTGAACAAGAGTTAAAAACGTTAACTCAAGTGCTTGATGGATGAATTTCAGTTTCGATGATACACCGGAACAAGTCGAGATAAGAACGTGAGAAGCATAAAGGAGGACAATTGCACACAAGTAAATCAAGGTAAGGGATTATGTTAGCTATAGAGATGTTCGTGCGTATTTTACAGCAATTTCGTAGATATAATGCTAGAATTAGTACGATACTACGATTCTATGAAATGATATGGAAACATTAAATGTACTATGATATATATGTATTGAGAAATGGGATAGGGTAAGGAAATAACATGGTATGCATGTTTTCAATGTTTTTCTCAATTTCATATTGATATTGGTGATTGAGAAATGTTGATGATAGGTTGGCTAATTTTACATGTTTTAGCATGGAGAGACATGCTGCATAAATAAACATGTTTTGAGTTTTAAAAAGAGAAAATAGCCACCTATCAGATTTGAGATGAGATTTGGTGTTAAAGCTCTAGCTCACACCCATTTTAATGACTTTGACTATGTGCTGGAGTGTTAGCTCGCACATGTTTCTATGCTTTTGATGTGCCGTGCTGGAGTTTAACTCGCACGATGGTTTTGAGAAAACTGCTGGAGCATTGCTCACACCTGTTTTTAATGAGTTGGGCAAACCTGAGGGTTTGGGACCCAAGGGGATGCCAGCCGATGGCCTTTGAATAGGCTCGGCCTTAACGATAGCTCGTATCGCGCTGGAGCCTTGCGATGACTGTGTATCATGCTGCTTACTCGTCTGATATATGAGACATGGTTCAAGATGAAAAGTCTATCAGAGTTAGAGTATGTACTTGGGTCCACGATCGTACGTAGTACTATGTAGTTATTCGTTGGTATACTATGAATCATGCTGGGTGCACGTGAGTATGAGTATCGCGTAGATAACACATAGCGTACCTTATACCGTGCGTATATGAGGAGATGAGGTTGATTGAGATGAGCCGGATGGTAGGATTGACCCATCCCCTTCAGGCAAAGTGATGCCTTGTGCACACCTGATCAATGAGTCCTGTGATCACTGACTATGGTCATATGTCGTGGATATTTGATTGTCGAAAATTCCATGTCTGTCTTAGAGATTCGGGAAACAGATACAACTCAAAAAAGAAAGAGATTTGAGGAAAATATATGATTGAGAAAGTAAAGAGATTTTGTGTTTTGATAAATCTCTTATTTAAACACTTGTGCCGTGAGGGCATTGTTTTATGAATCATGTTTTAAAAATGGAACCATGACATATATGATTTACATGAAAATACAGATGAGAAATGTATGTTTAAAAGCATTTTCATATAATATTTCCATTTATAATGAAAACATGGTTTTGGTTTATACATGCATGGGCTATGTAGGTAATACGATAGCTACCTGCTAGCATTCATTTCCTTACTGAGCTATGTTTGCTCATCCCACTATTTTCCCCCTCCAGGTACTGAGAAGGAGGAGAGCGGTGGTCTCTAGATTCTTTTTTGAGTTGGACAGCTCCCGATAGTCGTAAAGGTATAAGAATTGTATACATAAGCGTATTTTGTATCTAACTTGTCGTATCGCACAGTTATACCTTGGAATTGTAAACAACTTTATGGGGATGATATGTAAGTACAATGTATTTATATAATTGATTTTGTATATCTACACACACCAGGGAGTGTGAATAGAAGTTGTTAAATTTTTCGCTGTAAATGTATGAATTTTAGTTATTGCATCGTCTCACAACCCAACCGTAGTAGCGTAGGTATGGATAAAAAGGGCACCTGGAAGTGGGGTGTGACACAAACAGTCATATCAATTCATTAATTTCATTTTTGATCATTAAAAGTAATTACAACATTTTCGGGTAATGAGAAGGTCATAACTTTCCTATGGTAGGCTACTATGGCATGATGGTGAGCTAACTAGTCCATCCCTAGAATTACATCAAAATCCTACGTATGCAACAGTATAAGGTCGACTACCGAATCTTTATCTCCTATCTTCACCTTACACGATTTATAAACAATATCAGTCACTGCGGTAACCTGTAGGGGAGTGCTAACATGCAATAGATATATTAAGGATACAAGTTCTACACTGATCCTACGAGCAAAGTATAGAGCTAGAAAGGAATGAGTAGAACAAAAGTCAATTAATGCATAAGCTAAAATACCAATGATAGTAAGCTTACCTCAGATGATTGATGTTGTACTCGACCTTGAGTCATCGATCGCTTACTGTTATCCTTATCTCCCGATGACTGCTTCAAAGCTTTTTATATTGTCTTATGGCTTGGTTAATCCTTGACAAAGTGTCCCAGCTTGCCATACTTGTAACAAGCACTAGAATCTTTGTAGTAGGGTTTCAAACCATGAAATATGCCACACCTGTAGGAGGACTAATCAAACCTAAACCCCTAGGTCCTAGAGCAATAATCAGATGCCCTTTGTCACCTATCAGACGACTATCGATCTTTGTAAGGCGTCCTATCATTGTGTCCCCTATACTTGCCCTTGCCCTTGCCCTTCTCTCGTTGACTTAATTCTTGCTAAGTCACATCCATCTCTAACTTCACCATCTAGGATCAATAGAGGGCCTCAACATAGTTATGTATGTCAAATTCTACTAGCCTGTCATGGATCTCATATCTCAATCCGACTATAAACTTAATTGTCCTTGCTGACTCATCCTTAGATGTCAATGGGTTATACCGACAAAAGCCTGTGAATCTAGACTCATCTCATTAAGCGTCATCGAGCCTAGTGTCAATCAGAGGAAATCTACCTACCTCTTCCTTCTAGCTAGCTCAGGGACATACTACTTAAAGAAACTAAAAAGAATACCTCCCATGTAATCTCAAGACTCTTATCCCTCAGTATCTTTTTTACGGATTCCCACCAAATCTCTACCGTCTCTCTAAACATGAAGACAATTAAGGCAACTCTCTTAGTAGAGGTTTTTCCCATATATCGAAATAATTTCTCAAACTGCTTTATCTATCCCTCAACAACATCCGAGTCTTTCTTGCCCTTAAAGGTAGGAGGATTCATCTATTGAAACTGTCTCAACCTAGCCAAAATTTTGTCTACTAGGTCCCTGACTTGTGGTTATACTACAGGTGGCTACAGTGCAACTGGCTATGGTGAATTAACCGGTAGCACTACTGGCAGTTGAGGTGGTGGTGATGCAATCTATGGTTGTAGCTCTTACATACAAAAGTCCATTTCTTCTTATATTTATATAATGAAACTTGTACATACATCACAAACTCATATTACAAGTGTGTACATTAAATCTATGGATTTTACATCATTTATGCTTCACATAGCATATAAATGTATGTTCTTATGAATTTAAAGGTCTTACAGTAGAGGAGAGAGTTCGTACTCTCAGGGGCATAGAAATGAGCCTGAGAGGCGTAGTGGGTCAAGTTCTCGTAGAGATCCACCAGAGCTTAGTGAGGTCGCTGAGGCCTGTATAGCGCAATTACAACGCAGTGTACACATAGTAATGGAGATGTTTACACAGGCAATGGCCAAAATAGAGGGTAGACAGGAAAACCCTATTAGTCAAGCTGCTGCACTTGAGAGAGAAGAGCCAGCACAGCCTGCACCTAGACCTCAGGCTACAGAGGTGGAGATACCTGCACCTCCCCCAGTTTAGGACATTGCCCCACCGGTTCAGGATCCTGTAGTTTCACAACAGGTTGGTGGAGAGAGAATTTACGATTTTGATCGGGTAGACTCAGAGAGTTCCATAAGTTCAGACCACCTTCATTTAATGGGGTGAAGAACCCAGTGTCAGCTGAGCATTGGATACGTAGTATGGAGAAGCTCTATCGATTCTTCTATTACTTTGACACAGAGAAGGTCACTTTTGTGGCTTTTGTGTTAGAGGATGAAGCTGAGCATTGGTGGATGGCTACACAGCCGATATTGAGTGTATATCACTAGGTTGTGACGTGGGATATATTTCTAGATGCCTTCAGGAGGCAATACATTCCAGCTACTACTCAAAGGAAGATGCAGTTAGAATTCATGACATTGACTCAGGGGAATCAGACAGTAGATGAGTATGAGTCTGGATTCACATCTTTGGGCAGATATGATACAGTTACCATGAGCCTTGAGGACAGAAAGGTTCAGAAATTCCTTGAGGGATTGAGACCTTCCATTAGAGCTCAATTAGCTCAATTTGGACATTACCATTTATGACGAGGCAGTACGCAGAGCTCAGCTGTGTGAGCAAGATTATGAGTTGCACGCCTCAGAGTTGAGTAAGAGTGGTAAGGGCAAAGATAGAGACCAAAAGAGGTCGGTTGATGATAGAGGGTTTTGAAAGGGTCTAAGGTTATTCGGTAAGGGGTTAAGATTAAGGAGATACAAGAGGGGCATGTAAAGCCTCCAGTGCACCCAGCTTATTCTCTACCATCGATGGGCATTGTTATTGGTGGACCTAGACCTACCACAGAACAATGTTGGATGTGTGGTAGATATCATGGGGGTAGACCATGCCTTATGACGAGATTATGATATAGATGCTGTAAAGCAGGGCACATAGCTCGTGAATGCCCAGAGTTGGTTAATACAACCCCACAGAAGGGCAAAGAGCCAGAGAAGGTTATAGTTGAGAAACCTATACCTAAGAGGAAAGCCACAGCTGAAGAGAAAGGATAACAAGTTGTTGGTCATGGGCGAGTGTTTGCTTTGGACCAGGCTTCTGCAGAGACTTCTAAGGATGTGATTAAAGGTACCATCCTAGTCTTTAATTTTAAAGCATTAGCATTATTGATCCTGGTGCCACGCATTCATTCATATCACCTACTTTTACTTGTAAATTGATTGAACATGTAATACTTCTACCTCTAGGTAGGATCTTACCTATAAGCACTCCACTTAGAGATAATGTAATGACAGAGTATGTCTGTAATAGTTGTAAGCTAAAAGTAGGGGAACATAAGATGTTAGCCAATCTCATTTTATTAAATATGAAAGATTTCCATGTAATCTTAGGAATGGATTGATTAGCTGCAAACCAAGCTATCTTAGACTGTTATGCTAAGACAATAATGTTTCCTACCCCTAAAAGGCATGTTGTAAGCTTTGCAAAGTAAAGAAAGAAGTAGTAAATTATGTCCAAAGACGAATGATTTTACTAATCAAATGTGATTGTGATATGCTGAAGGTTTTATAGCCTATGTGGTTGATTTGGATAGGGTGTATCTTGATATGGTTGACATCCCTGTGGTTAGAGATTCTTTGATGTCTTTTCAGAAGAATTACCAGGATTACCACAAGATAGAGAGATAAAATTCTGTATTGATTTGGTGCCTGGAACTGAACCAATATCCAAACCACCGTATCGAATGGCTCTAGTGGAATTGGAGGAGCTAAATAAACAATTGCAAGAGCTATTGGGCAAGGGGTTTATCAGACCAAGTGTATCACCTTGAGGAGCACCGATTCTGTTTGTAAGGAAGAAAGATGGGTGTCTCCGATTGCGTATAGACTATCGGTTGTTGGACAAGGCTACCATCAAGAATAAATACCCCCTTCCACGGATAGATGATCTATTGGATCAGTTGCAGGGAGCATAGATCTTTTTGAAGATTGATCTGAGGTCTGGGTATCATCAGTTGAGGATTCAAAGTGGAGATATACCCAAGACAGCATTTCGAACCTGGTATGACCATTATGAGTTTTTGGTTGTGCCATTTGGGTTGACGAATGCTCCTGCAGCCTTTATGGCATTAATGAATTATGTATTTAAGTCATACCTGGACAATTTCATGATTATCTTTATAGATGACATACTGGTGTACTCGAAGTCTAGGGAAAAGCATGAGCAGCATTTGAGAACAGCGTTGCAGACCCTCCGAGATCGGGAGTTGTATGCTAAACTTAACAAATGTGATTTCTGGCGGAGTGAGATATCATTTTTGGGTTATGTAGTCTCCAGAGATGGTGTATCAGTTGATCTGTCTAAGATAGAGGCTGTAGTACAGTGGGATAGACCCAAGACGGTTACAGAAATCTGCAGTTTCTTAGGTTTAGCAGGTTCTTACTGATGATTTGTCGAGGGATTCTCTAAGTTGGCTACTTCGTTAACACGTCTTACTCGAAAGAATGTGGTATTTGAGTGGAATAACAAATGTGAGAAAAGTTTTCGTGAGTTAAAGTACAGACTGACCACTGCACCTATTCTCACCATACCTACCAGTTCAGGAGGTTACTTAATGTATACAGATGCCTCTAGACAGGGACTAGGATGTGTGTTAATGCAAGATGGGAAGGTAATAGCCTATGGATCCAGACAACTTAAGGACCATGAGAGGAACTACTCGACCCATGATTTAGAGTTGGCAGCCATTGTAATTGCATTGAAAATATGGCACCACTACTTATACGGTGAGAAATTTTAGGTGTATACAAATCACAAGAGCCTCAAATATTTGTTTTCACAAAAAGAGTTAAATATGAGGCAAAGATGATGGATAGAGCTTCTAAAGGATTATGAGTACGAGATATTGTACCATCTAGGGAAGGCTAATGTTATGGCTGATGCTTTGAGTAGAAAGAGCCTCAAAATGGTATCGTACATGATAGTCAGGGAATATGAGCTGCTAGAGCAGTTTGCTCACCTCAGGTTGGATATAGACCTTCTTGATATTGACAGAGACTGTGTGATAGCTAGCCTGCGAGTGGAACCAGATTTGATTGACCAGATACGCCAGCCTCAGCATGTCGATCTACTGTGTGAGGATCGTGCGAGTCAGATTCAGAAGGGTGATGTGGCCAATTTCTTTGTAAGTGATGATGGCCTACTGAGGTTTAGAGGCAGGATTTACGTTCCCAATGACCCAGACTTAAAGAGATTGATATTGATAGAAGCTCATTCCTCGAGATACACATTGTATCTGGGAGGTAACAAAATGTACCAAAATCTCTAAAAAGTGTATTGGTGGTCAGGGATGAAAAAAGATATCGCAAAGTTTGTGGCAAGATGTCTAGTATGTCAGCAAGTAAAGGTAGAGCATCAGAAGCCTGCAGGGTTATTGCAGCCTCTACTAGTACCGACTTAGAAATGAGAGCATGTCACCATGGATTTTATCATGGGATTACCGAGGACTAAGAGGAACCATGATGCTATCTGGGTAGTGGTTGACAGATTGACGAAATTCGCCTACTTTCTAGCTATGAAATCTATAGATACTTTGAGTAGTTTAGTAGAGTTGTATGTAAGGGAAATAGTGAGGCTACATGGTGTACTAGTGAGCATTGTATCGGATAGGGATTCCCGCTTCACTTCTCATTTTTAGGAATAATTTCAAGAAGCTATGGAAACCCGATTGAGTTTCAGTACTGCTTTCCATCCTCAAACTGATGGTCAATCAAAGAGAATCATCCAAACGTTAGAGGACATGTTGAGAGCAAGTGTTATGGATTTTAAAGTCTTCTGGGATGATCACCTACCTTAGCCGAATTTGCATACAACAATAGTTATCACTCAAGTATCGGGATGGCACCCTATGAAGCCTTGTATGGTAGAAGGTGTCGTTCCCTAATTGGTTGGGAAGAAGTGGGTAAGAGGAAAATGTTTGCTCCTGTCTTGGTACAGTAAGCCTTTGAGGTTGTTCAGTTGCTATGTGAGAGATTGCAAACAGCTCAAAGCAGGTAGAAAAGTTACACTAACATAAGACGCCAGCTACTAGAGTTCACCGTAGGTGGCTCTGTATTTTTTAAAGTTTCTCCCTCGAAAGGGATTATGAGGTTCAGTAAGAAGGGTAAGTTGAGCGCTCGGTATATCGGACCATTTGAGATACTGGAGCGAGTGGCAGATAAGGCTTATAGGCTTACGTTGCCACCAGAGTTGGCAAGCATTCATAATGTCTTCCACATATCGATGCTTCGAAAGTACCATCCAGATCCAAGCCATGTGATTCGGTATGAGCCATTGGAGCTCAAAGATGATTTGTCTTATATAGAGAAACCGATCCGGATACTAGATGGGAAAGAGAAAATGTTACGGAACAAGACAATTCCACTTGTTAAGGTTCTTTGGCAGCACCATAATTCAGAAGAAGCGACTTGGGAGTTAGAGAACCTGATACGGGAGACGTACCCCCGACGTTTTGAAGAGTAACTTGGTTCTAATTTGGAGGACTAAATTCTTTTAAGGAGGGGAGGAATGTAGGAACCGTATTTTTGTATGTAAACCTTATGAATTCATAAGTATATACATGTACATGCTATGTGGAGCATAAATGATGTAAAGTCTGTAAAGTTGATGTACACACTTGTAATATGAGTTTGTGATGTACACATAAGTTTCATTACGCATGAATGTGAAGCAATGGGCTTTTCTAAGTGATGAATGTGAATGAAATGCAAAATGAGTAGTGTGGCAAAATGGAATGAAGTTGCATGAGATTGCACTTCCATTTGGTTTCGTATTGTATACCTTTGGATAAACAATGAATGTACACAAGTTTTAATGTATATAAAGTGTGAATGGATGTCATTTCCAAGCCTTAAAGGTGATTGGATGAGAAAATGACTATGGCAACAAAATTTAAGAAGTTTTGTATGTGTTACTGCAGAGAACTGCAGCAAAATCTGGAAAATATGAATGCCAGATCAATCTCATTGAAGGAAAGATCGATATGGAAAAGCTAAAAATGCTCTTATTTGAACAATGGAATAGGGCAGATCGATCTCCAATGGGGCCAAATCGATCTGTTAAACATTCTGTGTTGATAGAATCGATCCCCGGAAGGGCCATATCGATATCTTTAAGCTACTAACTTGGAATAGATCGATCTCATGCTTATGGGCAGATTGATCTCATGAAGTCCAATACACTGAAAAGTAAGGCGGTAAAGAATGAGAGATCGATCCTCTCACCATGCAGATCGATCTCCTAGTGAAAGTTCTATATAAGAAATGGGATTTTTGGCTGAAAAGCATAGTGACCTAAAACCACTCAATTCTTCTTAAGTGTTCAAACACTTTTCCTAGACAAACCACCCTTTCTAGCCAAAATTAAGAGACGTTTCCTTCTACGAAATTGTTCATTAGCCAGAGAAGAGCAACATAGTTAGAAACGAGACCTCGATACGATAGATCGAAGGTGTTGATTGATATTAAAAGATTTTGGACCAAGTGGCAAGAAAAGCAAACTATGTGAGTTTTTAGGCTACCAAATTCTACTATGTTAACCTAGCTACTGCTATGAACCTATTGATATATGAGAAGATAGCTAGAAGTGACTATAACATGTAAAGTCAAGAAGGACCTATGTTAGGTCAAAGAGGAAATAAGAGAATAAAATGGTGTTTTGAGGGTTTCAGATTATAGAATTGATGAATGATACGTTTGATGTGTATTTGCAGCGTCCGGAGAGATAGACAAAGCTGTAGATGTAAATGGTGATATGTGAAGCAGTGTAAAACAAAAAGATACGCTGCAAGATCGAGGTAAGGGACTTATGTAAGCTATAGAGGTAGCTATACATATGTTTTCTTATCTGCTGTGTGCAAATGTATGTGTTAGTATATAGATATCGATATATCTAGAAGAAAACTACGTATGAAAATAAGTCGATGGTATGAGTTGCATGACTTCTATGATTGTTGTGTGAAAAGAGGTTTTTCAAACGTTTTAGGAAAGAATGATAATAGACAGGCTCCGATTTTAACAAATTGTATTAAATATGTATAAAGAGTGATTGAAGGGAATTTACCCTCTCACTCATACTTGGTGAAAGGAGCAGTTCTATTTCTTTTCTGTGTGAAATCGTGATTAGAGCATGAGAGGCAACGGTAAATTGATCAACCTTGCTCGTACATTATTTTCAAAGGAATTTTTAAGAAAACAAAAGAGTGCTCGTTGCCTCGAGGATATTGTCTGTTCCACTCGAGAGCTCGCACGTGATTTTGAGACAATAGAAATGGACAATAAGGATTCACGGGAGCACGATGTACCGTGAACGTTAGCCATAGGGTACGATATGTCGTGACTATCTGTGTGATATCTGTGTGATGCTGAAGGGATGGTTGATCTGCCTCCCTAAGTGTGGGGTTCTCGCACACCTGTTAGTGTAGCCTAGAATCTAACTATGGCCATAAGTCTATGTATCTGAGTGATACGATATTGTCACTACTGTGTGAGGTGACAGATGTCCTCCTTTGTTGTGTGTCTGGGGATGGGATGACCCATGATTATGTCTTTACATGTATTGATGTACAACGTAAAAAGCATTTTCTATATACGAGCTGTGTGAATAGAATTTGTTATGTGAAACTATGTGCTACTATGTGAAAAGTGATTTCAAGTGTGTACTGTGTGAAATTAAACCCCATTGGTTTTGAATAATGAACTGTGTGAATATGCATATACCCATCTAGCAAATTAATGATTTCGCATTGATAGAAATTGTATTAACGAACATGCATATTGTTTTATAAGGAAATTAAACATATATGTATTTAAGCATGTAGATAGTATGGTTATCTACCTGCTTGCACATTTTCCTTACTGAGCGTGTTATGCTCACCCCCTTATTTCCTCCTCCACAAATACTACGCAGTAGTGTGTACTGTAGTCATCCTTGCTAAGGTGTTCTCCAGTTCTCTAGCAGTACAGAGAGATATACACTTATGCTAAGAAAAATTTTGTATCCTATAAATAAATGTACAGTCTAGTGATATTTTGTACGAAAAGGATGTATAGTTAATAGAAACTGATGTAAACGCTTCCGTATATTTATAAAAGTCCAATTTCTATTCTACTTCATTAAAATGAATGTATATGAATGTAGATTGGATGTTGACTCACAGCCCAACTGTAAGTGGTAAGGTAAGTTTACGAGGAAAGAAAGAGAGTCGTGACAAGTTGCAGCACCCATCTGGGTATGATTAGCTACATCAATACAGTACTTATCAATACACTGAGCCTGCTCGATTCGATCAATCACGTCTAGTTTCATCTCTCAGGCTAATCTCTATGTAATGAATGTCGGTATTAAGAAAATGACCATATCCGAGTCGAGGTTCACTAAATATTTCAATAACTCATGTCCTTGACCAATATACATAATGCCATCCCGAAATTGCTTCTGCTTGAAGCACTAACCCGAGTCATTTCCTTTTTCTTGTGTTAGACCGCCTTTGTGAAATTTAATATTTAAAGCTTATTGATCAGTAGGATTCTATAATTCTTCATCGTACAAGTAATGGTATCCTGACTTCAAACGCAAATATTACAGCTGTCAATTTCAATTTATGGGTTATGGGTACTTCTAGACGCTGTCAAATCTCTCAGGCGGGGAGGTATTTTGAAATACCTTTGTTAGCCATCAGACCTGACCACATAACTAATTATGGGTATAGGGTTTCAAGATTCAGTCCCAATAGAAAGTAGGATACCAAAACTTATCATAATTTTACATTTATCCTTTAGACATGATCTATTCTCAATCATCTTGCTTAATCCGAATCATTTCACATACTAGAAATATTCCCACATTGTGTACATCTCTTATCCAAAATATGATCTATATTCAAAATTTATCACACCTTAAAACTGATGTTATCTCGTATATCAATTATAACGAAATCATTTTCTTACTAAAATTGAGTCTCGCATTCAAAACGTAAGTATAAACAATTTACAATCCTTAAACTCGATACGTAATTCATATTCCAAAGTCTCCATATTTCTCAAACTCTGAATCACCTTTAAGAGTTTTGGTTCCTTCCCACTGATCCATAATCTTTGTTTTGGGAGAATCTAATTAACTCTCGTTCTTGACATATCGTGACTCAAAAGACTCCGGGTCTCCTTAAAAATTAATGTCAGTACACTCCAAAGTGGATCACCTGGTCTGATAATCTCCTTTTCATGCAATTTTTGTATTTGTTTCGTCAGCATTTCTAATTCAATCAAAGGCACTGAGTACAGTAGTCTGAATAATAAATTCGATACCAGGTGCTAAATCAATTTCAGAACTTCACTTTTCAATTTAGTGGTAATTCTGATAGATCATCTAAATACGTGTCGAAAATCCCTCTGTCTATTGGGCTGGCTTTTTACTCCGAACACTCCCTAACTTTATCGATCCTGTAAGCAGTGTGACATTCACTTATACTTGTAGTTCTGTAATTTATCTTTTTAGTTACAGTGATTTTATTCTATCATTCTCACTTCTTCCTTAATACATCTCTTTTATGTCACTCTCTTTACCTTTTCATTTTCTTAGTAACCTCTAAATATACACTTCATATTACCACAGTTGCACCTTGCACACTGCTTGTTCAACATAACCTCTAATGGGGCTAATTACGCTTGATTGAGGATCTTAGTACCTCCTACGAGTTTCCTATATTTCCTCTGTTTCACTTCTCATCTTATCCAGATTATACTCAGAGGCATTTTGATCCAAAATTGTACTCGCGTAATTGCGCCTTGCGCATTACCTCCTCGTACATAAAGATATTCTATGGTACCAGTCTAAATCTAATAGCTGGTCTCCATCTGTTAGTGAACTTACAGACATTTCTTAACTTCACTGATCATAACGTTGGGCCATACCTTTTGAGGGATATAAATCATAATTTATACTCATTGACAGATCAATTTCCTTATGCTAGACCCATAAATTCGATTCGTAGTTTCCTTAATCTCATTTATTCAATTCTCTATAACTACTAGGTCTTTTATCCCATTTAACAATGGCGATCTGAACTTCTGAAACTGCCTCATCTCGTGTAGCTCCTACTCCGAACCCAAGTCATCATCATTCTGCTTGGAGCTACAGGAGCAGGCATATTTGTATTTTTGAAACATCTCTACAGGCTGTGTGGGCATATCAGGAGTAATCTGTTTTGTCTATTCTTTCGTCTACCCCATCACCTAACATAGCATGTGTCCTAATTTTTCCATAATATGTTTAATACTTTGCTCAATCTTAGTAAAGTGTATCTCAATACCATCTGTCCTTTCCACAGGACTTGATGGAGCACGCTCAACATCAGTTTCAATCTCAGTATCATTTATGAGTCTTATATGGCAACTCTGCATGATTCTCAGGCCTACCTTTGCGGCCTCTAGCCCGTGATCTAAATCCTCACGTAAACCAAACATTAAGTCTTAACTTCATTAGGTATACTTAGTCTACAAGTAGACAAGCACAGACATTTGAGATGTAATCTTATCCTTATTATTGACACTGACAGTACTAGATAGTCTTTACTCTGATACCACCTAAAACTGTAACGACTCGTGACCTATAAAAAATTGGGGGAAATTTTTTTTTTTGAAACTTCGGCTTGCAACTTAATCCTTTATTCACTTAGGCTGTATTCCTGTTCAGTGTCAATCCTCTCTCTTACTTTTTATCAGTAATTATATTTAAGTTTAACATTTGGATTTATATGGTCGATAGAAATTTTGGCAGCATAACAGCTAATATATAAGCGACCCACCTACAAATTCTCACAATATCAACCCTAGTTATCCACTACTATCAGACATGCTTTCCAAGTCATATCATCAAATCATTCTACATATTCCAAACACATCTAGTTACTCCCAAAAATCAATCCTTAAAATATTTCATTTCATTTATCCTTATACAGATTACATCCCGACACATTACTTTCAATAGATGTCTGTGCATACAAATGGTCTGGTAAAGAGATAAAAATGTTTACCTCACGCATGTACAAAAGGTAGTCTGGGGAAGCTCGTATTCGTCAGCCTACGTCGTCTATGCAGCAATTATCAACTGTAGTTCATTGCAAACAATCTGAGAGGTGGAGGGGTGAGCTTTTGAGAAAAAGCCTAGTAAGGAAATACATTTAAAGTAGTCCTGATATGTAAAAGCATGCAAGAAATCATTCATGAAACAAATTTGCTTCAGAAAAACTGATTATAAGTTTCTTTTAGAAACTAACATTTAGAAGATATGTAAAACTTTCGTTACGGGCATAGTCATCATACGAAAATATGAAACATGAGTTCTTTAAATCAAATAGCATGCTTAAATCATTTCATAAGATCTTCATCGTTCATGGATAATTTCATAAAATCATCTTCATTTATAAATGTTTCATAAAACAAAATCATTCTTAAACATTTCGTCATAAATCATAATTATTCGTAAACATTTCGTCATAATCTCATAAAAACATAGTCATTCATCATCATCATCATCATCATCATCATCATCATCATCATAATCATAATCATAATCGTGGAGACTAGGGTATGACTAAGTCAAGCGATACGTGTCATCCTCCTTAGAGGGTCATCATCATACTTATGGCCATGGTGGGTGCTGTAGACTGGATCAGGGTCGTACAACACTTTCATAAACTATGGGTAGTATCTATCTTTCTTACTTTCTCTAACACCTAGCTAGGGCACGGGCACCAAAGGCACTCTCCGTGCGGGAAACATTCATGAGTGCTGCGCAGGCACGAGATGCTACCAAAACATCATCATCATTAACCACAAGTAGTGAGTATCTACCACACAGGTAGAGTCAAGTGCTACTGGGGCCCTACGTACTGGCACTCAAGTGGTGGAGCTGGAGCACCACAAGAAGTAGCCTTGCACGAAGCCTATAGTCTCAAAAAATTTTCTTTTCCCCTTTTTTTATATACTTTTGAAATTGTCAAAAGTTTCTTTCAAAATATAAATATAGAATTACAAACCATTATAAAACTTCAATACATTTTCATACTTCAAGAAATTCATTTCATAAACATATATGTACTCGGGGAATATTTCCTAAAATGAAATCATGTTTTGTAAATCGTTCTATAAGTCTAAAAACAATTATAAATCATTTCAAAACATAACACTGCTTCATAAAATCCTTTTATCAATGCAGTAAGGGTTCATTATCATAACTAAATTAAATTATACCCCTTACCTCGATTTATCAAAAATTTCAGTTCGAGTAGTGACGCCTCCAAGTATCTTCCTTAAATCCTTCTACGATTCTCCTACACCAAAATTTGTATTCTTAGTATCCTATTTATTTGAATTACCTACGATGCATCAAAATCCTAACCTTGTTTACCTAGGAAAAATACACTTGAAATCATAAAATACGTACAGTTATATCTAAAACTTGTATAAATTCCTTACTTCGGTGTCTGTCTGTAATCCTTGATTGCTTCGACTTAACGAGTCGACGAGCTCGGCCCTTTTGACTTATTTTCACCGAAAATTTTGAATAACTATTTTCGATCACCTTTCCCTCGGGTTTTCTCGATTTCCTCGATGCCTCTTATTCTATTTTCCATGTGGTATATATATCCAAAAATAACCTCCTTTTTCCTTTTTTACTGTTCATCCTTTTTTTTTTGAATTTCTCGCCTCATTTCTTTCTTCATTTCTTCCTCTCTTTTGTTTCTCACCCAGCAACTCTGTTCACTGTCTCCTCCCTTCTATTTGGCACTGTTCATCATTTTCTTTCCTTCTTTCAGCCCTCTGTTTCCGTCTACCACCTTCCTCCATCTCGTTTCCTGTCGCTGACACCATGCTTAACCCTTGAAGCTGCCTATTCCATCACTTCAGTAGCGAAACAGAGGTGGAAGACGGCCTCTATTTCACATGTACTGCCTCCCCAATCTCGCCCCCGCTTCAGGCCTACCGATTTCGGCTTCCTCCCTTCCACTCTCGTTCGATTCACCAATCACCCATCCACAAAAGGATGGACCTTCCCCTGCGGCTACTGTCTCTGTTCTAGGTTTAGCTTTGGTTTACTAGCTTCGATCTCCTCTGTTGTGGTAGTTTCCTTGTCGACCCTGCTTTCCTGTCTCTCATCTTCTCCTCATCAGGTCTCCTTCAGTCTAGCATCCTGAGTTTCCAGCAATGCTGTACATCTTCTTTGTTATCCTCCTGCTCGGTTCCTTGATTTTTTACTTATGTTTCCTTTAGTGTGTTCCAAATTTCTTCCTCTCGTTCCCTGCCAATTTTCTTTTCTTTCCTTCTTTTGTTTTCTGTTTCCAGACTTCCCTGTTTCCTTTTTCCATTCGGGCAACTCTAACCTCTACTTTTGCTCCCTACTTCAGTCGGCTTATTTCTTCTGCTGCATCTTTCTTCCACTGCAGCAGGAATGGCTACCTTAGGTTTGGCTTCATGGTAAGCCAAACCATGTGCGTGCAGCTTCGATCTTCAGTTTCTCTTCTCTTTTCGCGTCGGTCATTTAGACTTTCCTATTATATATATATATATATTCCACTGTCATGGCCAATTTTTTTTAGCTCATATCCTTCTCTTACTGTCAATTTCAATCCTCTTACACGTCTCTGCTGCAATTGTCACCTTCTCCTGCCAAGTAGCATCACTATCATTTCCTTTGCCCTCTTATATATATATATATATTTCTTTTCTTTTTTTTTTTTAAAGATTTTGTGCAGTGTAGTACAGTAGGTTTTCTTGCCATTCCTCACTTCCTATGCGTGCTAAACCATACTTCACGTTTCCATCTTCTTAACCTACCAACCACCATGGCCCTTTAACATTTCTTCATCACATCTTCCTCCTGCATTAGACTGCAACATCACAGACTTCTCGGGCTCTCTTCTTTTCTTTCTCCAGGAACCATCACCATCATCTGTCCATAATTCTTGCTAAGTTTTCAAACCTTTCCCTTCTTCCTTTCTACTGTCTTCTGTTCCTTATGCTCTACCGACCCCTTTCAGTCTCCCATCCATTTCGTTTCTGCCCTAATTTTCTTTTACCATCATTCTTACCGAACTGCCCCTCATGGTTTTAAATAGCGGTAGCGGTAGTGGTCGTTACCGCTATGCGTGAAATAACGAGTGTCACACCCGCAATGATCTAATTGATCCGTTATTACCGTTATCGAGGACTGTTATTATCGTTATCGACTGTTATTACCGCTATCGAGGTCGTTATTACCGCAATCGACTGTTATTGTCGCTATCGTCCGTTAAAAAAATTATGCGATATTAAAAAAATTCACGACCGCGATGACCGTTATGATCGCAATAATCTCTGTTATCTTCGAAACCGCAATAAACGCAACGTAACCGAAAACGTGACCGCAACCGTAATTTAAATCCCTGCTGCCCCTATCGTGTCTACACCACTACATTATCTATCATTCCTTTCATTTTCAGTTTAACTTTCATTGTTGTCCCTCCATTAAATTTGATTCAGCCTCATTCAGTTTTCAAACCTCAATAACTCTTGTTTTATATTATTTCATTTTCATTTCCTAGGATGATTGGCATCATCATCATTCATTTCAACTCTTTTCCACCGAATGGCCATCCTTACATCACTGACTTTTCCTTTAATATATCTAATAAATATATATGTGTTATGCAGCCGATGGTGACATCTCAGTTCCCTTAATATATCTAATAAATATATATGTGTTGTGCAGCCGATGGTGACATCTCAGTTTATCATTTCCTATTTCCTTCAGCTGCTGCAAACAGCAACAAGCCTACAATCCTCGGGATTGGCTTCATTTGGAAGCCAATCCACGGGCTTATATATATATACACTTAATAATTTCTCATGTAGTATTCAAAGTGCATTTAGTTTAATATTTGCACTCACCTAATATGGGGAATATTCATACATTAATCTAGCTCATAAAATTATTTTTAGACCTCATACTTATTTATTTATTTCCCCTTGATATTATGTTATTTTTTTATACTTCTTTATTCGTCAAGACAAAATATTTTAATTAATTAAATTCATTTAAGTCTCCAATGATAAAAATATAATTTTAAATGATTATTCACCAATGAACACATTTTCATCTCCATTTGCTTACTTTGCTATTCATAATTAGAATTGAGTACAAGAAAATTCGTGGAGTTTACAGAGATAATCTATCAAAGTTACCACTAAATTGAAAGATGAAGTTCTGAAATTGATTTAGCACCTGACATCGAATTAATTATTCAGACCATTGTACTCAGTGGCTTTGATTGAATTAGAAATGATGAAGAAGCAAATACAATGATTGCATGAAAAGGAGATTATCGGACTAAGTGATCCATTTTGGAGTGCACTGGCATTAAATTTTAAGGAGATCCGAAGTCTTCTGGGTCACGTTGTATTAAGAATGAGTGTCAATTGGATTCCCCAAACAAGGATTATAAATCATGGGAAAAACCCAAAACTGTTAAGGAGATTCAGAGTGTTGAGATATAAAGAGACTTTGGAATATAAATTACGTATCGAATCTAAGGATTGCAAATTGTATATGCTTATGTTTCGAATGCGAGACCTAATTGGAATAAGGAAAGAGTTTTGTTATAATTGATGGATGAAATGAGACGAGCGTTGAAGTGTGAAAAATTCTGAATGCAAGTTATATTGGAATAAGAGGTGTATACAGGTAAGAATATCTCTAGTATGCGAAATGAATTCAGATTAAGTGATATGGTTTGAGAATGGATGTGTCCGAAGGATAAATGTGAAATTACGATAAGTTTTGGTATCCTACTTCTTAATTGGGACTAAACCTTGAACCCTTATATCCATAACCAGTTTATATGGTAAAGTCTGATGGCTAATAAAGGTATTTCAAAATATCTCCTCGCTAGAGAGACTTGGCTGAGTCTAGAAGTACCCTGATCCTTAACCCATAAACTATAGTTGACAGTTGTAATATTCATGTTTGAAGTCAGGATACCATTACTTGTGCGGTGAAGAATTATGAAATTCTACGAATCAAGAAGGTTTAAATATTGAATTTCATAAAGGCCGTCCAATACAAGAAAAAAGGAATGACTCGGGTTATTGCTTTGAGCAGAAGTGATTTCGGGATGTCGTTATATATATTAGACAGGGACGTAAGTTATTGAATAATTGGTGGACCTCAACTTGGATGTAGTCATTTTTCTGATACCGACATTCACTAAATGGTGATTGGCTTGAGAGTGGAAAAAACTGGATTTGATTGATCGAATCGAACAAGCACATCGTAATGATAAATACTACATTGATGTGGCTAGTCAGACCCAGATGGGTGCTGCAACTAGCTTGAGTATTGGTACTGATAATTTATTGAGATTTAAAATAAAATTTGTGTACTCGAAGATACGTGATTAAAGAAGAAGATTCAACGAGGAACTCATTCCTTGAGGGATACTTTATATCCGAAGAATAGTAGGATTTATCAAATCTCCTGAAGGTACGATAAGAGGTATAACTGAATGTATGAATAAGTGTCTCATATGTTGGCAGGTTAAGGTAGATGATGGCTCTACCGAGAGGGGGGGTGAATCGGTTTTCTAACGTTAATAGAAAATTTTAATTTAATCCTATTTTAATTTGCAAAAGAAAGTAAGCAATATAACAAAATTAAACAATTTAATGCAAGATAGGGAAGAGAGAAACAAACACAATCGTTTATAGAGGTTCGGCCAAAATCTTGCCTATGTCCTCTCTCCTTGACCTTCTTGTCAAGTTCTTTCTTACTCTCCTTCAACAGAAGTTTACAATGTTCCTTTTACAGGTTAAGGAATAACCTCTCTACCCTTTACAATGTAAAAATGTATTCACCCTCTTACAATTTTCTCTCACTGAGGAACAATCCTCTTCTCTTTCAAGGTAAGGTTGAATACAAAATGCAGCTTTAAAGTGGGTAGGACAAATACAGCTTCTGCACTTAAGCTTACACAATAAATCTCAATAAATGAGGAATGAAGACACAAGGAATGAAAGTATTAAAAGCTTGAGAATATTAGAAAATGTGCAGCAATAGTCTCTCTATTCTCTTTGTCTTCAATGCTTGGTTAAATACTGAAGGATTGGTAGTTGGAGCATTAAATGCTGTTTTTCCCGTTGAGATTTTGCAGAAACTAGCCGTTGGGTACCTCCAGTAGAGTGCCAGATCGATCTGCCTTCTTGGCCATATCGATCTCTTAGTTATAAATCCTGCAAGATCAAAGCACAAAAACACAAGGAGATCGATCTCATAGGAGAGCAGATCGATCTGTTAATTTGAAAATGATAGGGGAGATCGATCTGTCGAATAGGCAGATCGATCTCATGATCTCTCTGTTTAAGGCAAGATCGATCTACAGATCGATCTGCCATGCAGTTTCGTAGTGGGGAGATCGATCTCTCAATACCTCAGATTGATCTCCTTAGCTCTCTGACTTTGAGGAGATCGATCTCTTTCTTACCAGATCGATCTCATAAGTTCTCTGTTTGAGTGTGGATCGATCTTTCAGCACAGAACCTTCTCCCCTGAACCGCCGACCGGTTCAGGCATCCTTTGGCTGTGCCGACGTCTTCCGACTGGTTCCCGACGCATTACCACCGCATTTCGGCGCGCCTAAGCTTGGGCAACACTCAGCTGGGCTCGATCGGGACCAAGCACCGTCGATGGCCGCCAGATTCCTCTTTTCCTCCGCGGCCTTCTCCTATTCGATTCGTCGGCGTCCGGCGTTGGTGGAGGACGTGACTAGTGCCGATGGGTGCGGACGGTCCTGCTCTTCCTTTTCTGGCTGCTTTCCTGAACGTAGGGTCGCCAGATGCTCGCCGGTGACTCCTTCTTCCTCAATCGGCTTCACGCGGTTTACCTCTCTATTTTTTTCTCTCTCCCCGCATCCCAAATTCAGATTTCCTTTCGTTTCTGATTTCTTTTTTTATAATATTTTTTTATTATTATTTTATTATAAAATAATAATAAAAATCCCAAAAATATCCCAAAAATATCCCAAAAATATCTCAAAATATCTCAAAAAATCATATTAAATTCATTTAATCCGTAATTGAATTTATCAGTCCGATTTTACCCTTTCGGTATATTTTTTCACTATTTTTGGGCTCATTTTTCGAGGTAAAAATTTTGATAAATTCTAATAAATTTATATCTTGATCAATTGGACTCGAAATTCAATATTTTCCTCGATTTTGATCAAGATTCCTCAATTTCATATTTTTAATGAAATTGTCTTATCGAAATTATACTGAATTTGAGTCATTTGATCGTTTTACCCCTGCACTTGTTCGGGAATCAACTTAACCCTTATCTCGCTGTTATGTAGCTTACATGCATTTTTAATTTCTCAAATTGTTGATTGCATGTTAGTAATTACTCTTCTTATGATTCAACTATATAATAAAGTGTTCATACACGTAGGAATCATAAGGTACAAGCTACATAAAAATCTGGGTCTGACAGCAGCCTCTACCTATACCGACATGGAAATAGGAGCATATCACCATTGATTTCGTGATGGGTTTACTAAGGACCCGAAGGAATCACGATGTGATATGGGTGATCATTGATAGACTAAGAAAGTCAACCCACTTCCTAGCTGTGAGAGCTACTGATACTCTGAGTTCATTGGCAGAGTTGTATGTACGTGAGGTAGTGAGGTTACATGATGTTCCAGTGAATGTTGTTTCGGATAGAGATTCCCGCTTCACTTCCCACTTTTGGGAACATTTTCAGGAAGCCATGGGAACCCAATTGAGTTTGAGCACCGCTTTCTATCCTCAGACAGATGGTCAGTCAGAGAGGACTATATAGACTCTAGAGGATATGTTGAGAGCATGTGTGCTAGATTTTAGAGGCTCCTAGGATGATCATTTGCCACTAGCCTAATCGCCTACAACAACAGTTATCATTCGAGTATCGAGATGGCACCGTATGAGGCTTTGTATGGCCGTAGATGTTGTTCCCCTATTGGTTGAGAAAAAGTGGGTGACCGAAAGATTTTTGCTCTTGACTTGGTTACACAAGCCTCTGAGGATGTTCGGTTGATTTTTAAGAGATTGAGGATAGCTCAGAGTAGAAAGAAGAGTTATGCTGACAGGAGACGTAAGCCACTAGATTTTTCTGTTGGTGAGTCAGTGTTCTTGAAAATTTCTCCTTCCAAGGGTATAGCGAGGTTCGGGAAGAGAGGTAAGTTGAGTCCTCGCTACATTGGACCCTTTGGGATACTTGATCGCGTGGGAGATAAAGGCTATAGGTTGGCGTTGCCATCAGACTTATCAGATATTCATAAACGTCTTCCACATTTCGATGCTTCGAAAGTATCACTCGAATATGGCACATGTGATTAGTTATGAGCCATTAGAGCTCAAAGAGGACATGTCATATGTTGAGAGGTCGATTCGGATATTGGATAGGAAGGAGAAGGTATGGAGGTCAAAGACTATCATTTTGGTCAAGGTTCTCTAGAAACACCACACTTCAGAGGAAGTTATGTGAGAATTAGAGAGTCTGATGCGCGAGAAACACCCCCAGTTATTTAAGGATGGACTGAGTTCTAATTTGGAGGACCAAATTTTTTAAGTTGGGGAGGATTCTAAGACCCGAAATTTGGTGTCAATTTTTAAGAAGTTCTTATTATAAATATGGATTCATGAAATCTTGATCAATAAAGAAGAAATAATTAAATTATTAGTCCAATTGATCAAGATACGAATTTATCGTGAAGACCGTAATTTTCTCACATCGAGAATTTATCTCAGAAATAAAGAAAGTATTTCTGAAAAATAATAATAATAAATAAAAATATTTTCGGAGAAATAAAAATTTAATATGATGTACATATATAATTGTTGAGATAAATTAAATAATTTTATATGTACATGTATGTGGAAATTAAGGTATAAAAATACTTTGTTTTAGCATTAATATTATTACAATAATATTATAAAATATAAGATATTTTCTTTTATATATATGTATTTTATTAGAAGATATTTCCATATATAGTATATTATATTAGAATATAATATATATATATATATAATAAAAAAAAGAGAGAGAAAGTAAGAGAATTGAAAAAAAACTGAAAAACAAAAAACTGGAAAAGCTTGGGCGAGGAACAGGGGAAAACCCGATCCCTCTGGTTTCTCGCTAACGTCAGTGAACGACGAGGACCCCGGGCACGAGATGGCCGGCGAAAGGACGAACTACACCGAGGAAATGTCTAACAGCCACCTCGCGCCTTGAGTCGCCAAAAAAAAAAAGGGAGATCGAAGAGGGAGAAGCCGCAGGAGAGATGGGGAGATTCGACGGAATTCGACGTCGATCGACCCCAACCGATGCCAAAAGAATGCTCTAGAGGTGAAGCCGAGCTGGTTGGTGGTGGAACCGACCGACAACTCCGGCAAAGGCGAGAATGGCACTGAACCAGGTCGGACCGATTCAGTGAAAAGGAGGGACTGAACTGGTCCGAATCGGTTCAACCGAAAATGAAAGAAAAAGAAGAGAGAGAAAAAAGACAAAAAGGGAGAAAAATTAGATGATGACCCAGGATTAAGGATAAATGGTAAGTGGTCAAAATTAACCGATTTAATTTTTGAAATATTTAATTAAAATTATATTTAACCGAATTGACCCGATAAATATATAAATGTGTAGCTCGACGATTGGCAACAAACAAGAGCTTGAGTCAACATCGATTTGCATACTATAACAGAATCTCGGGTAAGTAAATCTCATTTACGATAATTTGCATAGTTATGCGCGTTAGAAATTCATGCATAAGTTACGGAATTATTTTTCGTATAAAATGAATTATGTTTTGAAATTAGAAATCGATTGTTGTAAATAATTGTATGAGTTATCCAAAGAGCCTAAACCGAGGCCCAATAAATGTTGATGGGCCCAATGAGCCCAATAGGCATTGATGAAGGAATAGTAAGTGGAAAATGGGCTTGAGACTAATTAAGGCCCATTAAGGTGAAATCGGGCCCAATAATAGTAAACGGGCCCAATGCTATAAATTAAGCCAATAAAAGTGAAATATGAGTAAAATTTATTGTATTTAATTCGATAAATGATTTCGTGCAACTCCGAAGATTATATTGGGAGCTAAACGGACTCCGTGATCAAGCAGCGTTGGGAAAGCGGTTTTGCTCGACGTGATTCCAGGTATGGGAATTTCGTGAGTATTTAGAGATACCTGCATGCATTTTTTAGGGTATTTATAGGGACTTAAAAAGTCCAAGGGTTCTAGAAAAGGAATAAAATTTATAGAGACCCGATATGGATAAATTACCATTTTACCCCTATAAAGGGTAAAATTCAAAAAATTGGGGAAAGGGTAAATAAAGCATGAAAAACTTGTTTTGAGTGTTTTTACTGATGTTTAGCAGAAGAATAGATAGATTGGCTAATGTTTTCATGATTGATTAGAAATAGCACGAATTTTAGTGCTGATTTTACTGATTTGAAATCATCCATTTTAAAAGAGCCATCTATCGAGTTATGCGAAAACAAATCGTGCTGGAGCACAGCTCGCACTTGATTTTGTATGTTTTCCACATGAATTAGTGCTAGAGTATGACTCGCACTAGATTTCCATGAGATGCATAACATAGTACTAGAGCGTTGCTCATACAAAATTTTATGTGATTTATGGATGATAGAGTACTAGAGCGATTGCTCGTACTCAATTTTACATGAGATGCATGACAGAGTACTGAAGCATTGCTCGTACTCAATTTTTTATGATTTATAAATGACATAGTACTGGAGTAGTGCTCGTACTTGATTTGATGAGTTTTGTGCATATCATAGTACTGGAGCGATTGCTCGTACTTAATTAGAAATATGAACTATGCATGACCTAGTGCTGGAGTGTTACTCGCACTAGCGGTTGATTTTGTGATATGCATAAGACAGTGTTTAAGCGGGGTACTGATTGCGTGTTGCACTCAAGACGCGCACTGTAGTTTTAATGTGATATACATTACATGATTTAAAATCATGCTGATTGCCTCGTGTAGACTGAGTGTCTCACGGATGAGATGCTCGCATGTGGATTTTGAGACATGGGTTGGTTATCGACATGGTATAGGGCTAAGACCTATGGCAGGCACCCCGGACCATGACGTGGGATAAGACCTATGGCAGGCACCCGAACTGTGATGTGGGCTAAGTCCTATGGTAGGCATCCCAGACTGTGACAGCCCGAAAGAGCAAAAAATAGTACAAATTTAAAATTTTTCTTAAGACAAAACTACCAACTCTGGGTGTATTCCTGTGCAGTATCTTTAAATCACTATCATTTATAAACCAACATTATCCCCCAAGATCATACGACTCATACTTAATGAAATCAAATACATAATATGCCAAAAAGAATCAACCCATAAGTCTCAACTCATTTCTTTCATATCAACCTAATTACATCCCAAAATACTCATCACAAATGTCTGTATTACATTATTGTTTGGATACAAAACGAGCTGAATTATACCTTATGTGTGTACTAGTGATAGCCTGGGGAGATCTTGTCCAGCAGCCTATTACACGTACGCGGCAGGCTCTATCTCGCTTACTTCAAGTAATCTGGAGGGGGAAGGAAAAAGGATGAGCTCTCAAAACGCTCAGTAAGGAGGATAAGGGAAGTTATAAAAAGCATCATCACAAACACAATATGATGGAAATATTTGAGCATGAAATCGTTATAGAAATAACATTAGAAAACAATGGCATCAACATACTTCATGTGATAAAAATAAAAAATCACATTACGTCAAATCTCAATGCGTGATATAAATCACAGTTGTAAAATCACATCATCATCAAATAAATCAAGACTAGGCATTTATAAAAACTCATATGAAATCAAGGTCATAGGCACATCACATCAATTGAAAACATCCCCAAGAGAAGGATTTTCGTCGACAATAATACACATGGCCATGAGTTGCTATAGACTTGATCAGAGTCGTACAACCGTCGATCTTACATGCTATCAAAGCACAGACCGGTCTTACATGCTATCAAAACAAGGCCACCCATCGCTATCAAAGCGGGGTCATCTCACGTTACCAGAACTGAGACGTCGGTCTTACATGCGCCCGACTTTACATGCTAATAGAGCACGGCCCGACTTTACATGCTACCAGAGCAAAGCCCGATGTGCATCTCATGACAAGCCATAGTCTCAGTAAAAAATCAGTTTGCTTTCACGTAGAGCTCATAGTGGTTATCACAAAACTCATTTCGGTTATAAACCATATGTGTTCACAATTACACAAATCTCATTAAAATCGAGCTCAAATCGGTAAAACACTCCCACATTCATCAAAACATCAATTCATCTCATTTCTCATAAACAACATGACATTGTTGTATAAAAATCGTTTTGCCTTCACGTAGAGCTCATAGTAGTTATCACAAAACTCATTTCGATTATAAACCATATGTGTTCACAATTACACAAATCACATCAAAAATCGAGCTCAAATCGGCAAAACACTCACACATTCATCAACACATCAAATCATCTCATTTCTCATAAACATGCTCATTTCATTAAACCTTTTTCATGCTATTAAAACGTTTTCATTCATTCGAACACTCACAAGCACAAATGGTTTTATTTTCCCTTACCTCTTGCACCTTGAGTGGTACAATATCTTCGATTCTCAGACTAGTCTCGTTTCCTGTGTCAGATTCTTGAGCTGTCCACACACATGATTAACCTATCAATATACATCATTCTCATTTCTCTTTTCTTTCTCTTACTCATTCTAACTCAACATTATCTCAAAACACTTTTTACATCTTTATCAACACTTTAATTAACTCATAACCATCACAAGACATCCACATTAAATCTCCTAACCAAACCCATTTGTTAGTTCCATCATGCCTTAAACATTTCTAACCAAATATATAAACATATATGTTTATCCACCCATATATAAAATGATAATGCTCAAGAACAAGGGTCTTGTGAGCTTACCTAGCTTGTCCTCTCTCGACCAAGCTTGTAGAATGCTTGTCTTTTCCCTTTGTTCAAGCCAACCTTTGATTTTCTAGTATGTTGTTCTCCTTGCTAAGAGGAACAACTTTGTGTCTTGCCCCTATGTCTAATTTTATCTAGAATAGGGTGAATCTTAGAGAGAGAAAGCTTGGTTTTGGTGAAAATGGTGAAGGTTTAGGTTTCAAAGAGAGGAAGGCAATTTCAGGCGAAAATCCTATGGTCTTTATATAGATAGGGCTTATGAGATCAATCTGGCATTGATAGGGATCGATCTCTGCTTCATATCAACTGCTACATCTGCTCCATTAACAACTACAAGATCAATCTGGTCGAAGGAGGAGATCTATCTGTTCTTCTAAGTGGAGATCGATCTGGCATTTAATTAGGGATCGATCACTTCCAGGCCGAGACTTAAGGAGATCGATTTGCCTTTATGACAAGATTGATCCTTGCTAGGCATAGGTATTAGGAGATCGATCTTCTTCCTTATGAGATCAATCTGCCTGTCTACTTTTGCACATTTTCTGCATTCTGGAGCTATGGGATCGATCTCTCATCCTTGGAGATCAATCTGGCCTTCACAGATTCTACTGCTGCTGCATCAATTGCATGAAACTCAATGCAAAACTCACCATAATCTACTCCATAGGCCATAGTTCAATTCATACACATTTAAGACTTAAAAACTTCATCTCCTTATACTTTATTAAATTTAAAACTTGCGTGTACATCAACATATCATAATTACATTCACCAAATTACAATTCTCACTTAGCAAATCTCATAAAATTTACAGTTCACACATCCTCCCCACCTTTAGAGAATTTGGTCCTCCAAATTCAACTCGTCCCATTAAATAGTTGAGGGTACTTCTCCTTTATAAGGCTCTCTAGTTCCCAAGTTGTTTCCTTTATTGAGTGGTGTTTCCAGAGAACCTTAACCAATGGAATCCTCTTCGTCCGAAGTACTTTCTCCTTCCTGTCAAGTATTCGGGTGGGTTCTTCCACATAATTCATATCCTCCTGAATATCCAATGCCTCATACTCAAGGACATGGGAGGGGTCCAGATTGTACTTCCTCAACATCGAGATGTGGAAAACATTATCAATTGCGAAAAGTTATGGGGGTAGAGCTAACTGATAGCTGATGTCTCCCACTCTCTCCAAAATCTCAATCGATCCTATATATTGGGGACTCAGTTTTCCCTTCTTCCCGAAACGCATGATAGCCTTACTTGGAGATATCTTGAGGAACATCGAATCTCCAACTTGGAACTCATGTGGCCATCTACGCACATATGCATAACTTTTTTGTCAACTCTGAGCAGCCCGTAATCTATCGCAAATGGTTCTCACATTCTGACCCCACCTGTTCAACTAGTTCAGGAGCAATTACTTTCCTGTCACCCACTTCTTCCCAAGCTATGGGGGATCTACACCTCCTACCATATAGAGCCTTATAACGTGCGATACCAATACTCGCATGATAGCTGTTATTATATGCAAACTCGGTAAGGGGCAGGTGATCATCCCATGATCCCTTAAAATCCATCGTACATGCCCTCAACATGTCCTCCAAGGTATGTATAGTCTGCTCGTACTGACCATCTATCTGAGGATGATAGGCGGTACTAAAACTCAACCGAGATCCCATGGCCTCCTGAAAATAAGTCCAAAACCTAGAGCTGAACTGGGAATCTCTATCAGAGGTAACACTCACTGGGGCCCCATGTAGTCTAGCTATCTCTCTAACATATAACTCGACTAAGGCACTCAATGTATCCATACTCTTGGGCACTCTTCGTTAATTTATTCACTATCACCCATATTGCATCATGACCTCGTCGAGTCCTCAGTAATCCCATGATAAAGTCCATGGTGATATGCTCTCATTTCCATGTAGGCACAGGCAAGGGCTTAAGCAATCCTCTGACCTTCTGGTGCTCAACTTTTACTTGTTAACATACCAAAAATTTGGCCACATATTCTGCCACGTCCCGTTTCATACCACTCCACCAATACACCCTCCTTAGATCCTGATACATCTTGGTACTTCCCGAGTGCATGGTGAATCACGAACATTGAGACTCTCTCAATATTTGTTGCTTCAGGGTATCATCATTTGGAACATAAATTCGACCCTTAAACCTCAATAAACCATCATCATTGATCATGAAATTTGACTGTGAGGTTTGTTCAGCTTGGCTAACCATATCTAGTAACTTTTGATCATTCTGCTGCCCGGTTCTAATCTGATTTATAATATTGGGCTTTATCCGCAGGCTAGCCATAAATCCGACCTCTTCTTCCTCAACTCTAATCCTGAGTCCAGCGAGCTGTTCCAACAAATCCCATTTTTTTATCATCATAGCAGATATCATACTCTTCCTGCTCAAGGCATCAGCCACTTCACCTTCCCCGAATGATAGAGTATCTCGCAATCATAGTCTTTACGGAGTTCTATCCATCTTTTTTGTCTCATGTTTAACTCCTTCTGGTCAAATCTATATCTCAGGCTCTTATGGTCAGTAAATATTTAGAACCTTTCCCCATATAGGTAATGCTGCCAGATCTTCAATGCAAACACTACTACGGCTAACTACAAGTCATGTACGGGGTAGTTCCACTCATGATCCTTCAGCTGTCATGAACCATAAGTGACTACTCTTTCATGCTGCATGAGCACACACCCCAATCCTTGTTGAGAGGCATCACTGTACACTGCGAAGCCTCCAGGTCCATTTGGAATAGTCAACACAGGTGTCGTCGTTAATCTCCTTTTCAATTCTTGAAAACTCTGCTCACATTGGTCAGACCATACAAAAGGAGTCTCCTTACGTGTGAGTTTGGTCAAAGGAGTGGCAATCCTGGAAAATCCTTCAACAAACCTTCTATAATATCCAGTAAGTCCAAAAAAACTCTGAACCTCTGTAACTGTCCTCGGTCTCTCCCAATTAAGTATAGCTTCTATCTTAGATGGATCAACTGACACCCCGTCTTTAGATACCATATGACCAAGAAAAGGTATTTGGTCTAGCCAAAATGCACTCTTGCTAATCTTTCCATAAAGCTGCTTATCTCTAAGTACTTACAGCACAATCCTTAAATGTTGTGCATGTTCATCATGAGACCAAGAATACACAAGGATATCATCAATGAAGACTATCACAAACTGATCTAGATAGTCTCTAAATACCTCATTCATGAAAGCAGCTGGGGTATTCGTCAAACCAAAAGGCATCACTAAGAACTCATAGTGGCCATACCTAGTTCTGAAGGCCAATTTAAAAATATCCTCTTTCCTGATTCTTAACTGGTGATAGCCCAATCTTAAATCAATCTTAGAAAAGATAAAAGCCCCTCTCAGCTGGTTAAACAAATCATCTATCTTTGGCAGGGGGTACTTATTCTTTACTGTAGCCTTGTTCAACAATCTGTAGTCTATACATAGTCTCAGGCTGCCATCATTCTTCTTTACAAACAACATTGGAGCTCCCCACGGTGACACACTAGGCCTAATAAAACCCTAGTCAAGTAGTTCTTGTAACTGTTTCTTTAACTCTTCCAACCCGACCAACGCCATCCTATAGGGAGATTTAGAGATCGACTGAGTATCTGGCACTAAATTGATAGTGAACTCCAACTCTCTCTCCTATGATAAACCAAGTAATTCATCTAGGCACACATTCAGAAACTCACATACTATCGGTATGTCCTCTATCCTCGGATGTTCTCGACTCATATCATATATGAGTGCGATGTAACCTCGTATGGTCTCAGATGAAGTGTCTGCAATCTCCTTATACAAAGCAAACACATGTCCCTCTGTGACCGACTTCTTGCCCTTATTAACAACCATATCTCATCTTTGGGAAATCATCCTCTGTAGCTGCTGTCTATGAGGCTCTTAAGAATGTGGCTTTTATGGTTGCGGGCAATATCTCACTCTGTGACCCATGTCCCCACATCTATAGCATCCTTGTATGGTTCTAGGATAGCTTCCCTCATGTGATCTGCCACAATCTCTCCAAACTCTAACCTCTGGTCTGACACCTTGAGGGGTCTCCATAGTGATGGGAGGAATCCTAGGTCTGTCAACTCTTCCCCTTGGTCTCTCAAACTATCTCTTTTTAAAAGAATCTCTTTGAAAGTCTGTGTGGGAGGTCACGAGTCGCTTACTCTTATCCCTGGTCAAAATTTGAGACTCAGTCTGGGACTGTCCCAACTCTAGTCCCCTTTCTACTTCTTGTGCTCATTTCAGAGCATCCTTAAACTCAGTGATACAGAGCCCTATCAACTGGTCCCTAATGATGGGTCTTAGTCTATATACAAATTGCTCTGTACGGAGCTCCTCATCCTTAAGGGTCTCCAGATCATACTTCAATAGGGTGGTGAATTAGCTCCCGTAATCATCAACTGTTATATTGCCCTGAGTCAATTTTAAGAATTCAGCTTGCTTTCTCCTCTTGGCAGCTCTTGGTACATACTAGGTTCTAAATGCCGATTGAAACACCTCTCAGCTAATCACCTCATAGCTAGTAGCCAATATACCCTGAGTAGTGCTCCACCAATCTCGGGCTTGTCCCTTTAACATGTAGGCACCCATACTGACCTTCTCTACATTGGTGCATCCTAAAAAGTCAAAAATGATTCGTAACTCTATCAGTAACTCCTTATCCTCTGCTGGGTCTTTCACCCTCTAAACGTCGGTGGGTTTATCTTCAGAAAGTCCCTCATCCGACTGTTATATCTATCATCAAGTTGGGTTTACACTGGGGGGTGTGTGGCAGGAGGCACCGGATCAGTCTATGGTAGTGGTGGAGTCGTCGAAATCGATGTAGTACCCGAGGCATTAGCCCCAAAGTGCTGCGCGAATAGCGCTGCCATCTGCTCGAATCCCTGATGCACATCGTACTCTAGGTGATTCATTCGAGAGTTAGGACTCTCCGACTATGGTTCAAGTGGTGGAGGTGGCTGCGCCTGCCTCCCTGAACGTCCTCTTCTCCCTCTCATATTCTATCTCTTACGTGGCTGCGCGTATTTATTAGGCATTGATCATAATGTTACTCAATAAATTCAATTCATCACCAGACCATACAAACACTTGGGATGTAATCTATTTCCAATTGATCGACAGTAACAGTATTAGACACCCTTTGCTATGATACCAAGAAAATTTGTGACAGCCAGAAAGCGCAAAAAATAAGGCAAATTTAAAATTTTTCTTAAGACAAAACTACCAACTCTAAGTGTATTCATATGCAGTATCTTTAAATCACTATCATTTATAAACTAACATTATCCCCCAAGATCATACAACTCATACTTAATGAAATTAAATACATAATATCCTCTGTGAGAGAATTGTGTAAGAGTTGAATAGATATCTTTGTATAAGGGGTAGAGAGGTTATTCCTTAACCTTGAAAAGGAGGTTGTATCAACTATTGTGATAGTGAAAGAAAACTCTTGACAAGAAGGTCAAAAAGAGAGGACGTAGGCAAACGATTGGTCGAACCTCTATAAATTGCTGAGTTTGTTGCTTCTCTCTCTTATCTCTTTTATTTTACTGCACTATAGTCTATTGCTTATTATTTGATTACTTGCAATTCAATTTAAAAAAGTTTAAATTTAGCATTTATACTAGAAAACCGATTCACCCCCCTCTCGGTTGAGCCAACAATATCAACAGGGCTTTTATCTGTCTCTTTGCCCTTCTGTGGGGTAGTCTCACCCAACTCTGAGCAATCATTAAATAAATGGCCCGTCTTGCCATACTTAACGTCTATTTTAGTCAATAAGGTGTAGGTGTAGGCCCTACTTCTGTGGTATCTACCACACATCATACACTGCTCCGGAGCAGGTCGGGGTCCTCCAATCACAATACCCCTCAACAGTACTGAAATTGGATACACTGGGGCCTTACCAATCATCTTACCCTGTAACTCATCAACTCTAATTTCTTACCAAACTACCTTTTTCCTGTTCTGACATCTTTGTCATCCACTATTCTCTTTCTATCTCTATTTTCGCCCTTACTACCTTTCCTAATCTTAGAGGTGTGCAACTCATGATCTTATTCACACAACTGTAGTCTGCGCACTGCCTCGGCATAGGTAGTGATATCTAACGAGGCCAATCGGACTCTAATTGTCAATCTCAGCCCTTCTATGAACTTTCAGACATCCCGACTCTCACTGTTCATAGTGTCGGGGTCATACCTGCCTAGGTATATAAACTGAGATTTATACTCGTTAATTAACCAGTTCCTCTCGGTCAGAGTAAAGAATTTTAGCTATAATTTCCTTTAAGTAGTGTCCGGGATATTATGTCACCGAAAAACATCTACAATTATTTTTCATGTCCATTCTGGATGTCTAATTCTTAAGATGGGTCGAGCGGACTTCCACCAATGCTCCGACTCGCCCTCAATTCCATGTATACTATGAGTAATTAGCTCCCAAAATATTCTCCACACTCCGCTCCAACCTCGCGAAGCGTGTCTCAATACTGTTCGATCTCTCTGTTAGACTCTGTCCAATCTCGCTGTCGAACTTTGTGTGGCATACTCAATATCAGCCTCCACTTCAATCTTATCTTGAATCTCATGTGGCGACTCAGTATGACTCTCAAGCCTACCACTACGACCTCGAGCTCGTGTTCTCGCCCCTCTACCATAGCGGCTATCAGTTAATGACTATATTCTTGCATTTGAAACTAAATTCTTAGCTGTAATTCCATCTCGATATACAGAATTGTATCTAAACAATGCACAGACTTGGGGAAGTAAACTTCCTTAATCACTAACACCGACTCATATCAGGCCAACTTAGCTCTGATACCAAAAACTGTCACGACCCAATTTACATAAAAATCACTACAAATTTTTTCGTTTTTTGTTTATTCTTTAATTCTTACATTTCTCTCATTGTGACCATCCTACTAACAGTTGGGCTATGATTTAGTGTTAGTTCCCTTAACCTATTTACCATTTCATTTCCATCATCACATTCACACATCGGGATTTACTATCCTTTAACTTTAACTAAATTCATTCATAGTGGTATTTACATAACCTTACATCCCCAACATCATATACGTTTACAGTACTGTGCATTTACATATTTAGATACAAAACTATACAAATGTGTATACCTATCTCTCGATGGGACGTAGCGGATACCGAGAATCCAAGTCCTCAGCCACGCTCAAACTACTAAAAATACACTGTCGAGGAGGAAAATAAAGGGGGTGATCAAACTACACGCTCAGTAAGGCAATTATGCAAGTAAGTAAATAGCTCCACTATCTACATGCTCATAATGCCATGCCCTTAAAATCTATTTCTTTTCGTTTAAATCTCACGCACAAAATCGTGCATACATCGATGCTATAGTTTATAAAAACTATTCGTGCATATAGAAATCATGCAACTCATGTATCCATGGCATTTTATGTCAAATCATAATTCACATGAAGTAAATCAAGATCATGCATTATTTCATGCCATATAAAACAAATCATAAGAAATAATTCTTTTCATGAATTTATAATCAAAGCATGGAAAACTCATCATGCTACTGCATTTAAATCACTGCATTAAAACTCAGTAAAAAATAACCCCTCCGGGTCAATCATCTCATAAATACATCTCAAACTCATAAAACAACTCGTTATAATTCATTAAAAATTCTGTTATAAAATCACCCTTCTTTTAGGGTCACATGTCATAAAATCTTCTGAAAAATCTAGCTTTATAGTAGAAAATCACATAATCGGGGCCTGACCCCTCCCTTGGGTCTACCCTGGTCTATCGAGACCACAAGTTATATCATGTGAGACATGTAGGTGACTATATCAGTAAGAACGAGGACTATGGCCATAACCTAGTGATCCCTAGCTACACGGTACCTAGTGTGCGGGGTATCACACTTGAAACGGGAGGTGGGTCAATCCTGCCACCAGAACAACATAACATTAGGATTGCGAGGGCAAGGCTTGCTGCCTCGTGGCTAGTTCAACTCCACTCTAACAATCCTCACGGTACAGCGTACTCCACGTGATATACACGGTACAACGTACTCCGTGAACCCAATCTCAGTTAGGGGGTGCCTACAATAGGTCTCATCCACCCATACAATCTCTCTCAGTATGCACATGGGGTATATCATCCCACTATGACACACAGTCTACATGAGGCTCCAACACGGCTATATGCATGTCATATAAATCGCTGTGCAAGCGAAGCTCTAGCATGGCTCCATGTATATTCATGATATCTAAAAACCTCGTACGAGCGAAGCTCTAGTAAGGTTTCATAAAAATCAGTAAAATCTGAGTACGAGTAGCACTCCAGTACGACTTTAAAATGAGTTATAAATCCATATAAAATCACGTGCGAGCAAGCTCCGGCACGGTTTATGCATAAAATCCATCAAAGCCTCGTGCGAGCAATGCTCCAGTACGAATGAATACTCAAGTAAATCAAAACTTCGTACGAGCAACACTCTAGTACGGCTTTTATGATATTATCATATCAAAACAGGATGCGAGCTAAGCTCCTGCACCTTTCATGCATGTCAAATCATTAAAACTAGTGCGAGCAATCACTCCAGCACCTTTTTTTGTATATCAAGTCAAAACAGTCCAAAACAGTCAAAACAGGGTACGAGTTAAGCTCCAGCACCTCTCATGCATTTCACAATAATAAAATCAGTGCGAGCAACTGCTCTAGTACATTTCATGAATATGATGTCACACAAGTCGGTGCGAGCAACCGCTCTAGCACATTTTATGCACACTCACAAACGCAGATATAGTGTGAGCTATGCGCCAGCACTATCTGTTTCCATATAAACTTGATAGTTGGCCCATTTTCCAAAGAAATTTAATTGAAATCTTAATAACACTTACGTAGTGTTATCATGTGAAATTTATGCAATTACTGGCCAATCTATCGATTTGCTTTGCTTAAAAACCACAATAATTCCTTAAATCAGAAAATTTCTTATCACGACCCAAATTACCTAAAAATCCCTACAAATTTTTTGCTTTTTCATTTGCTCACCCGTCGTGAACAATTACACTACTAAACAGTTGGGCTATGATTCGGTGTCAGTAACCTCTCACCTATTTACCATTCCATTTTCATATTCACATTCACATATCAATTTATTTAAACAAAATACATCCCCAATATTAAATCCATATACAGTACTGTGCATCTATATGTTCAGATACGAAATTATACAAATGTGTATACCTGGTCTTGCTAAGAAGCAGCGGATAACCGAGATGCGAGACTATTGTCGCTCTCTTCTACTGAATGTACCCTGTGGGGTGGAAAATGAAAGGGTGAGCGAAACGTGCTCAGTAAGGCAATAATGTAAGCAGGTAGATAACTATACTATCTACGTGCTGATAATGTCATGATGTAAAAATCGTTTACTTTCGGAGCATGAGGTAAGATTAAAACAATGCCACATGTATGTATATATCATATACAAGAAATCATGAAATCGACATATAAAGCACACATGGAAAATCATCATGTATGACATCTCATGCTCGTCACATTAAAACTTATTTATTTCATCATAAACTCTTCACTTTAAAACTCATTTGTTTAATCACAACTCATCACTTTGAAACTTATATGTTTCATCATAAATTCATCACATTTAAAACTCATTTATTTCATCATAAACTCTCACTTTAAAACTCATTTGTTTCATTATAAAACAACTTCATCGAGGTCAAACCCATCTCTCGGGAATACCTTGATTCATCAAATCACATCTCTTTTAAAAACATAAATCGGGACTACCCCTCCATCGGGTTTGTCCTGGTCTATCCAGACCGTATGATATCATGTGAGTCATGTAGGTTACTGTATGAAAAATCGAGGACTATGGCCATACTATGTCCCTGTGATCCCAGGCTACACGGATCCCGGTATGCGGGGGGTATCACAACTGTAACGGGAGGTGGGGTCAAGTCCTACCCGCCAGAATAGTAAGTAACATCATAGAGTCATCATGACTGCACGGTACAGCGTACTTCATGTGACGTACACGGTACATCGTACTCCGTGGACCCATATCATAGTCTGGGGGTGCCTGCCGTAGGTCTTATCCACCCCAATACTATGTCGATAACCAACCCATGTCTCAAAATATATGTGCGAGCATCTCAACTCTCTGTGACACACAGTCTACAGGAGGCTTCCGCACGACTATATGCATGTCAACTCACGTCTAGTGCGAGCGAAGCTCCAGCACCACGCTATGCATATCATGATATCTAAAATCTCGTGCGAGCGAAGCTCCAACACGGTTTTGTGCACACACAAATTTCTCGTACGAGCAATGCTCCAGTACGGCTTTTCATGAGAATAAATCAGTAAACTTGAGTGCGAGAAAGACTCTAGCACTCTTTTTATTCATGTAAATACGATAGGTGGCTCAATCTTGATAAAATATCTTTTAAAATAGAAACGGGTACAAACCGGTACCCTTTCGTATAATTCATTAAGTCAACAGACAACCTATGTGTAAATTTGCTTAAACCAAAGCAAGATAGTCATATAAAATATCAAAACATGAAAATCATGCAATTTATCTTCCTTACTACCCTTTTTGTAAATTTTACTTCCAGGGGCAAAAATCGTCTTTTTCCTTTACTCACCTATGCCCCGATTTTCACAAAATTATTATTATTTCATTACTAGATGCTTTAAGGAATTCTGAACCCTGTAAATACCCTCAAAATACGTATAGGCATCTCTATGCACTTACAAAATTCCCTTACCTCGATTTTCCTGTCGAGTCTGACCTTTCCTTTTTTCACTGTTGTCTCGTCGCGCAGTCCGATATGCTTCCAATCAAACCTCCGGAACTGCGTAATAATATTCCTCAGGTCAGATATTATACAATTTAATTGTATTTCCTATTTTCTGGGCTTGATTTAAATCATTGGGCCCATTTACCCCTCTTGGGCCCGATTGCACCTTAATGGGCCTTAATCGACCTTAAGCCCGTTTTCCACTTAATTTTCACATTATCGAGGCCTATTGGGCTCATTGAGCCCACCAACAATTTATTGGGCCTCGTTCTAACTCTCAATTAGCTCAATTTATTATTTACGACAATTTATTCGACTTTCCAAAATTTAATTTAATTTTATGCGATAATTAAATCTGAAGCACGCCTAACGATGTAAATTGTCGTAAATAAGGGTCACTTACCCGAGATTCCATGCTAGTCCGCAAATCGAGGCTGTCTCGAGCTCTCGTTGGATGCCAATTGTCGAGCTACACAATTTCATAATTTTTGGGTAAATTTTCAGTCGAATAATAATTAAATAAAATATTCCAAAATTCAAATCGGTCAATTTTGACCGTTTATCAACTTACCCGAAGCTCGATTGCATCACTGAAATTTTCCCCAGTTTTTTTCTCTTTTTCTTTTTCCCTTTTTTCCTCTCTTTTTGGCTGAACCGGTTCAGTCCGGTTCGGACCGGTTCAGACCGCCGGTTTGCTCCTGTTCGACCGGTTCACCACCTTGCCGGCCGATTCTCCATCGGCTTCCACCGCCAGCAGCTCCGCAAGGTTGTCCGCAGCACGAATCCACCATCGGTTTCGGTCGGGGTCACCGGAACGCTGCCGGTTCGGCCTCTTCTCCCCGGCGTCGGAAACCCATTTTCTTTCCTCACCGTATCAGACGTTTTTCGGCAGCTTTACCGGTCGTGGCTGCCACCAATCGGCTCACCGGTGCCTGGGGAACGTTCGGTGGTGGTCGGTCGGGCCTGAATCTCTCCGGTCGTCGGGATCGGCTTCTCTTCTCTCGGTTCCGATTTTTCCCCCTTTCTCACGCCGTTCGCCGCCGTTTACCACTTCGTTGGTGCCGGTGGCTCGGCTGGGCTGCCACTGATGGCCTCCTCGGGTCCGAACTTGCCGTCGGTCTCCTCCGACGGTGCCACAGAGGTCGGGCTCGGGTTCCGTTTTCTCTCCTTCGCGTTTTTCATTTTTCTGATTCGTTTTTTTTTTACAATTAGTTTAATTTTATTTATTATTTAATTTTATTAATATTTTATTCAATATTTTAGTCAAAATATCTACAAAAATTAATTTTTTATTCCAAATAGATTTATTTAATTTAATTTTATTTATTTATTATATTTTTAACCCTTTTTCGGGTATAATTTCTCTGTATTTTCGGGATATTGTCCCGAGTGAAAATTTCGATTAATTTTCGTAAATTCATATCTTGATCAATTTAATCCGAAATTTAATTATTTTTTCGTTATTGATCAAGATTCTCAAATCCATTATTTTTAATAAAATTTTCTTATCGAATTTATTCCGGCTTTTGGTCTTTTGACCGTTTTGCCCTTCAAGATGTTCGGGATAAATTTAACCCGACTTCCCTTCACGAATACTCATTTATTTCGTATTTTAAATCCTTATTTCCTGTCCGAATCCCATTTCATATAATTTGGGACTATTTTCAATTCTTCATACGAAATTACAATATAATTTTCGGGTCTTACATTTCTTAAATCATGCATTTCATGCATGTCATGCTTTCACCATCCTTAAGTGAATTGCCTCAATAGGGGTAAAATAGTCTTTTCCTATTTTCAAGTCCTTAAAATCTTTAAACCATTTCTAGGACCTTTATACATATTCAGTGTATACAAAAGCTATTAAAATATGCGTAGCTACCTCTAGCTACTAACACAATTCCCTTACCTTATTTTTCTGAACAGTCTAACCTTTCCACTGATGATTCGTCGCGCAGTCCGATTTGCTCCCAATCCAATCTCCGAAACTACAGATAAATATTCGTCAGATCAAATACAATATAATTAATTGTATTTCATATTTTTTGAGCTTAATTTAAATCATTGGGCCCGTTTATCCATTTTGGGCTCTATTGTAGCATAATGGGCATTAATCGGCCTTAAGCCCGTTTTCCACTTACTATTCACATCATCGTGGCCTATTGGGCTCATTGGGCCCATCAATATTTATTGGGCCTCGTTCTAAACTCTTGGATAGCTCAATTAAATATTTACGATAATTTATCTTAAATTCTAGAATTTAATTCATTTTATACGGAATTAATCTGTAATTTATACGGTAAATTTTTAACACGCATAACTATGTAAATTGTCGTAAATAAGGGTTACTTACTTGAGATTCCATGATAGTATGCAAATCGAGGCTGACTCGAGCTCTCGTTTGACGTCAATTGTCGAGCTACACAATAACATATTTTTTCGGGTAAATTTTCAATCGAATATTAATCAAATTAAATATTTCAAAATTTAAATCGGTCAATTTCGACTACTTACCGGCTTACCCGTAACTCAATTGCATCACTGAGATTTTTTTCCAATTTTTTCTCTTTTTCTTTTTCTTCTTTTTCCTTTTCTCCTTTTTTCTCGTTCCTCCTTGGCTGAACCGGTCCGATCCGGTTCAGCACAGAAGCTTCCTCACTGAACCGTCGACCAATTCAATCTTCCTTTGCCATTTCGGCATCGTTCGACCGGTTCTCGGTGTACCGCAGCCGCCATTCGATGCGTCTTTGGTCGGGCAACCTTCTTTTGGCCTCGGATCAGACCGAATCCTCACCAGTGGCCGCCGTTTCTCTTTTCCTCTTTTTGGCTTCAACTTTGTCAATCTACTATTTTCAGCGCCGGTGGGGCGCGTCGCCGGTTGCTGGTGGGTCGCATAGTGCCGAGCAATGTTTTTCGGCCCTTCGCCTAGCCGCTGGGTCGCCGAATGCTCGTCGGTGCTCTTGTCTTCCTCGGGTCGGCTTCGTTTCGTCTTCGCGCGGGTTTCCTTTTCAGCTTTCAGTTTCTAATTTCTTTTGCTTTTTTATTATTATTTATAATTGATTTTAATATTATTTTAATCATTAAAATAATCTAAAAAATCATAAAATATCTCAAAAAATTATATTTTATTCATTTAACCAATTAAATGAATTTATCTGTCTTATTTTGTCTTTTCGATATATTTTTCAAATATTTTCGAGATAATTTTTCGATGTGAAAATTTCGATTAATTCTAACAAATTCATATCTTGATCAATTGGACTCGAAATTTAATTATTTTTCTTTATTGATCAAGATTTCTCAAATCCATATTTTTAATGAAATTTTCTTACCGAATTTATACCGAATTTTGATATTTTGATCGTTTTACCCTTGCATGTGTTCGGGACCAAACCAACACAACTTTCCTTCATGAACACTCACTCATTTCGTGTTTTAAATCCTTATCCTTATCTCCGAATGGTTCGAATCTCATTCGTTTAATCTGTGACCATTTCAATCCTTGATTTGATCTTTAAATGCATTCGAGAATTTTTTTTATTCATTCCCTTTTCATTTTTCATTCATATACAAGTCTTCTTATGATTCAATTGTCATAAAACCATGTTTACATCATTTGAATCATAAGAAATTACAATAAAACTCGGGTCTTACACTTCCCATCCAATAGGGGATTGGCATCTGCGTCCATACAGTACCTCATATGGTGTCATCCAGATACTTGCATGATAGCTGTTATTATAGACGAACTCCACTAGTGGTAAATGATCGTCCCATGAGCCTCTAAAATCTAGCACACACTCTCTAAACATATCCTCTAGAGTCTGTATAGTCCTCTCTAATTGACCATCTGTCTAAGGATATAAAGCGGTGCTAAAACTCAACTGAGTTCCCATTACTTCCTGAAAGTGTTCCTAAAAGTGGGAAGTGAAGCGGGTATCCCGATCAGAAATAATGCTCACTGAAACACCATGTAACCGAACTATCTCTTGAACATACAAGTTCGCCAACTGACTCAGAGTATCGATAGCTCTCATAGTTAAGAAATGGGTTGACTTTGTCAACCGATCCAAAATTAACCAGATGGCATTATGACCTCTACGGGTCCTTGATAAACCCAATACAAAATCCATGGTGACGTGCTCCCACTTCCATGTCGGTATCGGTAGAGGCTACAATAACCCTGCAGGCTTCTGTTGCTGACAGATGAGACATCTAGCGACATAATTAGTAATGTCTCTCTTTATTCCAGACTACCAACAAACTTTTTGAAGGTTCTGATACATCTTGGTACTCCCCAGATGTATCGTATACCTCGATGAGTGAGCTTCTGATAAAATCGATCTTCTGATCTCTGGATCATTGGGAACACATATCCTACCCTTGAACCTCAGTAATCTATACGAACTCAAATCAAAATCAGTTTTGTACCCCTCTGTATTTGCCCAATAACATCACTGTACTGCTGATTAATTCACTGAGCCTGTCGAATACGATCCACCACATCCGGTTTCAACCGTAGGCTAGCTACCATACAACCACTATCAGTATCAGGCGAGGTCACATCTAAACTAAGGCTTATGTGTTGGCTCTACCGAGAGGGGGGGTGAATCGGTTTTCTAACAATTATGGGAAATTAAAAATTAATCACAATTTAATCACAAATGATAATGAGCAATATAGTGCAATATAACAATTTAATGCAAAGTAGGGAAGAGAGAAACAAACACAATCGTTTATAGAGGTTCGGCCAAACTCTTGCCTACGTCCTCTCTCCTTGACCTTCTTGTCAAGTGTTTTCTTTCTCTCTTTCAATAGAGCTTACACAGTTCCTTTTGCAGGTTAAGGAATAACCTCTCTACGCTTAGCAATACAGAAATGTATTCACCCTTTTACAATGTCTCTCACTGAGGAACAATCCTCTTTTCTTTTTGGGTATAGATGAATACAGAATAAGGCTTTACAATGGGTAGTGCTAACAAAGTTTGTTGCACTTAAGCTTGTACAATAAATTTCAATTGATGAGCAATAGGGACACAAAGAATGAATGAATTAAAGCTTGAGAATGTTTGGAATGTTCAGCAATAGTGTCTCATCTCTCTTTATCTTCAATGCTTAGTTAAATACTGAAGGATTGGTAGTTGGAGCATTAAATGCTATTTTTCCCGTTGTGATTTGCAGAAACTAGCCGTTGGGTACCTCCAGTAGAGTGCCAGATCGATCTGCCATCTTGGCCAGATCGATCTCTTAGTTATAAATCCTACAAGATTGAAGCACAAATACACAAGGAGATCGATCTCATAGGTTAGCAGATCGATCTGTTAGTTTAAAAATAATGAGGCAGATCGATCTGTCAAATAGGCAGATCGATCTCCTAATCTCTCTGTTTGAGGCAAGATCGATTTCTAGATCGATCTGCCATGCAATCTCGTAGAGAGGAGATCGATCTCTCAACAACACAGATCGATCTCTTTATCTCTCTGACTTTGAGGAGATCGATCTCTTCCTTACCAGATTGATCTCATAAGTTCTCTGTTTGAGTGTGGATCGATCTCTCAGATCGATCTATAGTCTTAAGCTCTTAAGGGAGATCGATCTCTTCCTAGACCAGATCGATCTCTCAACTCTAGCTTTAGCCAGATCGATCTCTTAACCCTTGCAGATCGATCTCATTCTACCTAAGTCCCTTTGTAAAGGTTTAAGGCTTGCCAGATCGATCTCTTCCATTATGAGATCGATCTCTCATCAAGTAAAAACCCAGGAGATCGATCTCTCATCAGCCAGATCGATCTCTCATCAGCAGAACTCTAAGTTCTGGTACTGATAACCTCTAAACATGTTTCTATATCAACTTAATATTATCGAATTAACTTGTTTTGTCATTTCAAAATACATTAACTCAACAATCTCCCCCTTTTTGATATGACAAAACATAAAACAAACATGTTTAGTGAATTTTTGCAAAATCTCCCCCTTTTTGTGAGCTCCCCCTTTCTTTTAGCTTTTTGGTTTTGTTACTTGCTTAACTCCCCCTTAATTTAATCATTCTTAGACACCTTTATGTATCTTAACACAATCACATGTTTCTTCTCCCCCTTTTTGTCATATCAAGATCACAAGAATAGAATACTCATCATTTCAAAATGAACTTTTTCATTAACACAACCAGTATCTTAAAATGACATTTCATTAACACAAGTCAAAAGATATTTCATTCAAGTAAATTCATCATAGATAACATCAAGTAGCTTAAAATGTTGTAACTATACTAAATCAAAACACCTAAGGCCTATTGTGAGGGAGGATCACGATCCAAAAGATTCTCAACATGCGTGCGTGTTACTTGGAGCTCATCGAACATCGCCTCTTGAGCCTCTTGAATCTTATCCACTCTTTGGTTTAAAGATGCAAATCAGTCATCAATTTTTTGAGTGAGGTCACTCAGCATCTTTATAAAGATCTCCATTTCTCCCGGTGAGGCTGCCAGTGCAGTGGGTGGAGCCGTTGAGGATGATGGTTTCAGAGCTGGTGCAGCAGATGGGGCCACTGGCTCATTGGAGGGGTCTTCCTCCATGGCTTCAGCTGGCTGCTGGTCCCTCTTTTTCTTCCAATCTCCCCAGAAGTCTTTGTAGTATCCCATATGATGAAGGGACCCAATGTTGAGGACGCTCTTGGGAGATGGCAGTTCTCCGGTTTCGTCGCTGCAGTCGACGCCAACGCGGTGGAGAAGATAGGCTACCGATTGCAAAAAAACGATCGTGGTAGCCTGTCCACGCACTATCTTCAGCCAGTCTTCGTATATGAAATGAACAAGATTTGGTTTTTGGCTTGTGGAGTGAATGTGATGGAGCCAAAAATGATCTAAGCGCCTAACGGTGGAATGACGAGTACCGAAAGGGCGGAGGTTCTAACAGATTATGAGGTGGAGTAACCGAAGGTGCATTGGAAGGTTACTCGCCTTGTCCCCAGGGAGATCAAACTCAAAGGAGACTTCCTCATCTTTATTGGTCAAGCCTTCATTTTTCATGTGGAAGGCCTGAGCTAAGATATCAGTATCGACAAGAACGGTTTTACCCATGACATATGTTTTGAAACCGACAATTTTGCAAGTGTCATTTGGGTTAAAAATGAGTTCGGCATTGGAAAAGAATGCACGAACTAGATTTGGAGGGATGGGAGTGTTGATTTTTAAAAAATTCATCCAACCAAATTCTTCAAACTTTGACACGTATGGAAAGTCTATGCGATTGAGGAAGGAAAAATCTATGGTTCGCCAATGCTTAATTGGCATGGTTGAGAAATATTCCTCATATCGCTTTCTTTTTGCTGGTGTTTTAAAACACCAATTGAAGGAAGCGATGGAAGATGAAGGAATTGGTTGGGAGGATGAACCAGCCTCTACATTGGTTTTAGGAGGTTTGTGACCTACTGTCTTAAGTCTAGGCATGATTCTAGACTCTAAAGATGCGCTAAATAGATTCAAAAACAAGAAAAGCAATGAAACAGTACCTAGGTTTGCCCTAGAATTAAAATGAACACAAATTAAAGAGAAATTTTGAGAAAATCAGTAAGGAATGTTGGTTACAATATCGAAATTTGACACCGAGACGCTAGGAGAACCGTACGGAGATCGATCTGAGGAGAAATCGACAGTGATGGTGCGAGGGAATTTGGGAATTTGAAAGTTAGGTTTTGTGAAATTTGGGAAATTTTTACAAGTTTATATACTCCAGGGCATAGGAGATCGATCTGTCGAGGCGACAGATCGATCTGTCATTTCCAAAAAGCCAAGGGAGATCGATCTGTCGCATGAACAGATCGATCTGTTTGCAAACAGAGGCTTAAGGAGATCGATCTGTTATATGCACAGATCGATCTGTAGTGAAATCGAGACTTAGAGAGATCGATCTGCCAAATGCATGGATCGATCTTCAGAATGCAGAAGCTTTGAAGAGATCGATCTGTCATGTGGACAGATCGATCTGCTCTTTAACAGAGGCGTAAGGAGATCGATCTTATGGTTAGAAGATCGATCTGCTTAGCTTAACCTTGATGATTTAGGCTTGTTGGAAGTGAGGAGATCGATCTATATTGCAAGGAGATCGATCTCTCATCCTCATTGCCATAAAATCTTTGCAAAAACTCTTTTAAAATCAACTGGAAACCAAGATTTTTGAAACACATAAGTCTTAAGAGATATTCATGAGTCCTAATTCACCTCTAAGGATACAAAACCTATCTCTATCAAGTGGTTTGGTGAAAATATCTGCTATTTGATGTAAAGTATCAATGTACTCTAAGATTATATCCCCTTTTTGTACATGATCTCTAAGGAAGTGATGTCTAATTTCTATGTGCTTGGTTCTGGAGTGTTGAATAGGATTTTTAGACAGATTAATGGCACTGGTATTATCACATTTAATAGTGACTTGCTTCATGTCAATACCATAATCTCTCATTTGTTGTTTAATCCACAACACTTGAGCACTACAACTACCAGCTGCTATATATTCAGCTTCAGTTGTGGACTGAGCCACACTGTTTTGTTTCTTGGAGAACCAAGAAATTAACCTATTTCCTAAGAATTGGCAAGTACCTGAAGTACTTTTCCTATCTATTTTGCATCCTCCAAAATCAGCATCTGAAAATGCATGAAGGGCAAAAGTGGAGTCCTTGGGGTACCAAAGTCCTAGTGAGGGAATGTCTTTGAGGTATCTAAAGATTCTCTTAGTTGCCAATAGATGTGATTCCTTAGGAGAGGATTGAAATCTAGCACAAAGGCATACACTAAACAAAATATCTGGTCTACTTGCAGTTAAATAAAGTAATGAGCCTATCATAGACCTATAGAGTTTAGTGTCTACACACTTACCACTTTCATCTTTATCAAGCTTGATGTTGGTGCCCATTGGAGTGGCTTGAGGTTTGCAATTGTCCATTCCAAATCGCTTGAGCAAGTCCTTGGTATACTTTGCTTGATTGATGAAGGTTCCATCCTTTGTTTGCTTCACTTGAAGTCCCAAGAAGAATGTGAGTTCTCCCATCATGCTCATCTCAAATTCTCCTTGCATGATCTTAGCAAACTCTTGGCATAAAGACTCATTAGTTGAACCAAAAATAATATCATCTACATACACTTGTACAACTAATAAATCCTTATTTTTATTCTTAATGAATAAGGTGGTATCCACTTTTCCTCTTGAAAATCCCTTTTCTATTAAGAATTTTGACAACCTTTCATACCAAGCTCTAGGAGCTTGTTTTAACCCATAAGTGCCTTTGATAATTTAAAAACATGTTCAGGAAATTCATGATTTTCAAATCCGGGAGGTTGCTCAACGTATACTTCTTCATTAATAAAATCATTTAAGAATGCACTCTTTACATCCATTTGATATAACTTGAAGTTTTTATAACATGCAAAGGCAAGTAACATTCTTATTGCCTCTAATCTAGCTACCGGAGCATATGTTTCATCATAGTCTATGCCTTCCTCTTGTCTATAGCCTTGAGCAACTAGCCTAGCCTTATTCCTTGTGATCACACTATTTTCATCCATTTTGTTCTTGAATATCCATTTAGTTCCAATTATTGAGTGATCACTAGGCCTAGGAACTAGTTTCCATACTTTGCTTCTCTCAAATTGATTTAATTCTTCTTGCATTGCTAGGAACCAATTATTGTCTTCTAAGGCTTCATTGACATTCCTAGGCTCAATTTGAGATACAAAGGCTATATATTGGCACATATTCCTTAGGGATGATCTAGTTCTAACTCCAAGAGTTGGATCTCCTACTATTTCACAATCTTTTACATATCCTAACTCTCTTGGTGCTCTAGGTTCTCTTTCTAAAACCTCTATTTCTTCTTCATCTTCTTTATTCAAGTCAAGCTTTTCTAGAAAGTCATCTTCTAAGCCTTCATCAAATATTCCAACATTTTCATCATTGGTTGAATCTTTAGACATATTATTTGATTCATCAAATATAACATGAATAGACTCTTCAACCACTAATGTTCTTTTGTTATATATTCTAAATGCCTTTGAATTCAATGAATATCCTAGAAATATTCCCTCATCACTCTTGGCATCAAATTTTCCTAAATTATCTTTTCCATTATTTAGAACAAAGCATTTGCAGCCAAAAGGATGGAAGTAACTAATGTTAGGCTTCTTGCCTTTGTAGAGCTCATAGGGAGTTTTCTTTAGCATGGGTCTTATCATAGCTCTATTAATTATATAACATGATGTGTTTATAGCTTCAGCCCAAAAGTACTTTGGTAAGTTATTTTCACATAACATAGTTCTAGCCATCTCTTCCAAAGTTCTATTTCTTCTCTCAACTACACCATTTTGTTGTGGTGTCCTAGGGGCTGAAAAATTATGGCTAATTCCTTGATCATTACAATACTCATCAAATCCTATATTTTCAAATTCTTTGCCATGATCACTTCTAATGCTTGTTATTGTGTATCCTTTTTCATTTTGAGTCACCTTTAAGTAGGCTATGAATTTCTCTAAGGCTTCATTTTTTACTCTAAAAAAGAACACCCATGTGTACCTAGTGTAATCATCAACTATTACAAATCCATAGTGTTTCCCACCTAAGCTAGTGGTTCTAGTTGGTCCAAATAAGTCTAAATGCAGTAATTGAAGAGGCCTAGTGGTGGATACACTATTCTTAGGCTTAAAAGTTGTCCTCTTGTGTTTTCCTTTAACACAAGCTTCACATATTTCTTCATGATCAAAAGGTATTTTGGGTAAGCCTATTACTAGATCCTTTCTAGCTAACTTGGATAGCACACTCATGCTAGCATGGCCTAGTCTTCTATGCCATAACCAAGATTCCTTTTTGTTGTCTACCATTAAGCATATGTTTTCATTTTTGAGTTCATTAAGATAGACAATATATATGTTACCTTGCCTATGACCTAGAAAAAGAATTTTATTTGACTTAGGATCTATAACATTACACTTCATGCAATCAAAAATTACTTTGTAACCTTTGTCACAAAGTTGACTAATGCTTAACAAGTTATGCTTAAGACCCCTAACAAGTAATACTTTTTCTAAAGAGAAATGATCATTACCTATTGAGCCACTTCCTTCCACTTGGCCTTTGGAGTTGTCCCCAAAAGTGACTTCTCCACCAATTTTTGATTTGAAAGAATTGAAATGGCTTTTATCACCCGTCATGTGCCTTGAGCATCCACTATCTAAGTACCAAGCTTCTTTTGTTTTAGCTTTGTAGCTATGCTCAATCACCTACAAAGAATCAAACTCAAGTCTTAGGTACCCAAATTTTCTTGGGTCCTTGGAGGTTAGTAAATGCAATTCTTGATCCCATTGGGATCCATTTTGCTAATGCATTACAGTCCTTGGAATGAATTACCTCTTTTGGAATCCATATCCTTTTTACTATTTTTCTTTTAAGATTCCTCATCTTTATATTGCAATAATGTGACTTATGTCCCTTTCTATTACAATATGAACAAGTAACTGCAGGTTTATTCATGCTCTTCCTAGCAATAAAACTCTTAAGATGGGTCTCCCTACTTTGTGCATTATATCCTAAGCCATTTTTGTCAAAAAATGGCCTTTGGGTTTCTAGCATGCTATCTAGCTTTTGTTGCCCCATGTGAAATCTATTAAAGGAGTTATGTAGATTGTTATTTTTCTCCTTAAGGTCACAAATTTCTAGATTTGAAATCTCTAGTTTCTTTTCACATTCTAATTTATCTTTTAACATTATCTCATTTTCCCTTTTTAATTTAGATATTAACTTTTTATACTTCATGCTCATACATTCATACTCTAATGCTAGATCATCAAATGCATCTTGCAATTCATCAAAAGAGTATTCATTGAGATTAAAAGTTACCTTTTGATCATCATCAACAGCCATGAAGCATAAGTTGGCAATGTCCTCATTTGATTCATCATCGGAGCAATCACTGTCACTCCATGTTGCCACCATTGCCTTCTTTTTATGGAACCTATCATTTGACCTTTTAAGAAGAGGGCAGTTAAATTTTATGTGTCCCGGTTTTTTACATTCATAACATACAATAGAGTCTTTTCTACCTACTTCTTCTTGGTCTCTCTTAATGTTTCTCCTATTGCTACTACTAGCTCTCATTCTCATGAATTTGTTGAATCTTTTGGCAAACATTGCCATCTCAATATCCTCCTCACTACCACTCTCATTTTTAATCTCCTCTTGAGCAGTGGATTTTAGAGCAACTCCCACTTTCTTGGGTGGCTATTCATTTCTTTTAAGTTTCATCTCATAAGTGAGCAAAGATCCTATCAATTCATCTAGGCACAATGTGTGAGGATCCTTAGATTCTTCAATTGCCGTCACTTTAGCTTCCCATGATTTAGGTAAGCTATTTAAAATTTTCTTTACCATTTCAATATTAGAATAAATTTTTCCTAGGGATTTTAAGCCATTAATTACATCAGTGAATCTTGTGAACATATCACTAATTGATTCTCCTTCCTTCATCCTAAAAAGCTCATAGTCATGTGTGAGCATACCTACTTTTGTCTCCTTCACTTGGGTTGTACCCTCATGAGTTATTGCCAATTTATCCCATATTTGCTTGGCATTATCACACCCGGAGACTCTATTGTATTCATTAGGACCTAAAGCACAAAATAATGTGTGCATGGCTTTAGCATTTAGCTGTGCACATTTAATGTCATTAGAATCCCATTCATCTTCTTCTTTGGGGATATCTCTTCCCTCTATTCTCTTTGTAGGGATTTGAGGTCCCTTAACTATAATTCTCCACACTTCATAATCATTTGCTTGAATGAATAACATCATCCTAGTCCTCCAATATGAATAATGTTCACCATTGAACATGGGAGGTCTAACCGTAGAGTGCCCCTCTCCTACCAAACTAGTTGCTACATTGTTAAGAGCCATTTGATCGTTTCTAACTCTTAGGAAGTTGTTCCTATATGATTAAAGAGTCCTAGCTCTGATACCAATTGTTGGCTCTACCGAGAGGGGGGTGAATCGGTTTTCTAACAATTATGGGAAATTAAAAATTAATCACAATTTAATCACAAATGATAATGAGCAATATAGTGCAATATAACAATTTAATGCAAAGTAGGGAAGAGAGAAACAAACACAATCATTTATAGAGGTTCGGCCAAACTCTTGCCTACGTCCTCTCTCCTTGACCTTCTTGTCAAGTGTTTTCTTTCTCTCTTTCAATAGAGCTTACACAGTTTCTTTTGCAGGTTAAGGAATAACCTCTCTACGCTTAGCAATACAGAAATGTATTCACCCTTTTACAATGTCTCTCACTGAGGAACAATCCTCTTTTCCTTTTTGGGTATAGATGAATACAGAATAAGGCTTTACAATGGGTAGTGCTAACAAAGCTTGTTGCACTTAAGCTTGTACAATAAATTTCAATTGATGAGCAATAGGGACACAAAGAATGAATGAATTAAAGCTTGAGAATGTTTGGAATGTTTAGCAATAGTGTCTCATCTCTCTTTGTCTTCAATGCTTGGTTAAATACTGAAGGATTGGTAGTTGGAGCATTAAATGCTATTTTTCCCGTTGTGATTTGCAGAAACTAGCCGTTGGGTACCTCCAGTAGAGTGCCAGATCGATCTGCCATCTTGGCCAGATCGATCTCTTAGTTATAAATCCTGCAAGATTGAAGGACAAATACACAAGGAGATCGATCTCATAGGTTAGCAGATCGATCTGTTAGTTTAAAAATAATGAGGCAGATCGATTTGTCGAATAGGCAGATCGATCTCCTAATCTCTCTGTTTGAGGCAAGATCGATTTCTAGATCGATCTGCCATGCAATCTCGTAGAGAGGAGATCGATCTCTCAACAACACAGATCGATCTCTTTAGCTCTCTGACTTTGAGGAGATCGATCTCTTCCTTACCAGATCGATCTCATAAGTTCTCTGTTTGAGTGTGGATCGATCTCTCAGATCGATCTATAGTCTTAAGCTCTTAAGGGAGATCGATCTCTTCCTAGACCAGATCGATCTCTCAACTCTAGCTTTAGCCAGATCGATCTCTTAACCCTTGCAGATCGATCTCATTCTACCTAAGTCCCTTTGTAAAGGTTTAAGGCTTGCCAGATCGATCTCTTCCATTATGAGATCGATCTCTCATCAAGTAAAAACCCAGGAGATCGATCTCTCATCAGCCAGAACTCTAAGTTCTGGTACTAATAACCTCTAAACATGTTTCTATATCAACTTAATATTATCGAATTAACTTGTTTTGTCATTTCAAAATACATTAACTCAACATTATGAACTGTTCCAACAGCTCGTATTCCCTAATCATTATGTATGATACCAACCCGAGATGCTTCCTACTCAGTGCATCAGCTACTACATTCATCTTACCCGGGTCGTACAAGATTTCACAATCATAATCCTTCAGGAGCTCGAGCCATCTTCTTTGTCTCATATTCAGCTCCTTCTGTGAGAACAGATACTTAAGACTCTTGTGATCCGTAAATACCAGAAACTTCTCACCACAAAGATAATGGCGTCATATCTTCAATGCAAACACTACGGCCGCCAACTCTAAATCGTGAGTCGGATAGTTCCTCTCGCGATCCTTCAACTATTTGGATCCATAGGCAACTACCTTCCTATCCTGCATAAGTACGTAGCCCAGTCACTGGTATGATGCATCCGTATACACAGAGAAACCTCCTAAGCTAGTAGGAATTGTGAGAATCAGAGCAATGGTCAAGCGATGCTTAAGCTCCAAAAAACTCCTCTCACATGCCTCGTCCCACACAAACTCAACATTCTTCCGCGTGAGACGCGTCAACGGAGCAGCTAGTTTGGAGAAACCCTCTACAAATCTTCGATAATAACCTGCCAACCCTAGAAAACTTTTGATCTCAGTGACCGTCCTGGGTTCTTCCCACTGAACAACTGCCTCAATCTTGGATGGATCTACTGAGACCTCATCCCTTGATATAACATAGCCCAAAAATGAGATCTGCTTCAACCAAAAGTTACACTTACTGAGTTTGGCATATAACTCTTTCTCTCGGAAAGTCTGTAGAACTATCCTCAAGTGCTGCTCATGATCTTCCCTTGACTTGGAATAAACCAATATATCATCGATAAACACAATCAAAAACTGGTCCAAGTATGACTTAAACACATCATTCATCAAAGGCATAAATGTTGCGGGGGCATTCGTTAATCCGAATGGCATAACCAAGAACTCGTAGTGGCCATAACGAGTATGAAATGTTGTCTTGGGTACATCTCCACTCCGTATCATCACTTTATGGTACTCAGACCGCATATCTATCTTAGAAAATACCTGTGCTCCCTAAAGCTGATCCAACAGATCATCAATGCATTGAAGGGGATACTTGTTCTTAATGGTCGCCTTATTCAACAACCGGTAATCTATGCACAGTCGGAGGCTCCCATCCTTCTTCCTCACAAACAGAATCGGAGCTTCTCAAGGTGAGACGCTTGGTCTAATAAATCCCTTCTCTAGCAACCCCTGCAACTGGTTCTTCATCTTCTCCAACTCAATCGGAGTCATCATATACGGTGGTCGAGATATCAGTTCAGTACTAAGTACCAACTCTATAAAAAACTCTATCTCTCGATCTAGTGGTAATCCTGGTAGATAATCCGGAAAGACATCAGGAAACTTTACAACCACTAAAATGTCTCTCAATTCTGGATGGACCTTATCTGTGTCAACCACATATGCAATGAACCCTTCACATTATTAATCATTTAGTTAGCATACAAATTCATCCATTTCGCTTACAACAACTACTGCTTTCATTACTTTTCAAGGGAACTTTACAATACATTTTTTGGGGAAACTTACGGCAACACTATCTACCTCTGAAAACGTTACCATCTTAGAAAGACAATTTAAAATAGCACGATTTGCAGTCTACCAATTCATTCCTAAAATTACATCAAAATCACTCATATTTAATAGAATAAGATCAGTTGCCCTATCTTTCCCTCCTATCTTCAGCCTATAATCCCCATATACATATTCGGACAACTGACTATCATTCATGGGCGTCAAAATCAATAACATCTTATTTAATGATGTAGGCTTAACATATTTCGACAATTTACATGCAAATGAATGCGATATGAAGGAATGTGTGGCACCAGGATCAAATAACATAAATGTTTCTAAATAAAAAAATTAGAATGGTACCTTTAATCACATTCGCTGATGCGTTTGTGATGTCCTGGTCTAGTGCATGTACTCTCCCTCTGCTAACAACCTACTTCCCCTTCTCTACAGCTGTGGCTCTCCTCTTCGGAGCAAAAGTCTCGACAGAAGCCTCTCTGACTCCTTTCCCTTCTGTAGGGCAGTCTTAGTCATTCTAAGGTAATCCCGTACGATATGTTCTGGCTTCCCACAACAATAACACACTACCGTAGAGATCAGACAAGGCCTATTACCATGATATCTACCACATCTCCTACACTACTCAGTAGTCGGTCATGTCCCTTCAATAACTATACCCATCGGTGGTGCTAAAGCTGGATATATCGGAGGCTTTACCATCCTCTCATGTACCTCCTCAATCTGAGGTCTCTTATCAAACAGTCTCTGGCCTCCTCTCCTGACCACTTTATCAACCCCGGATCTCTTTCAGTCTCTGTCTCTACCTCTACTGATCTTCCCAAACTCAGAGGCATTCCGATCAATGTCCTGCTCACATAATTGTACCATGTGCACAGCCTCCTCATATATCAGGATATCAAATGAAACCAATCTAGATCTGATGACTGATCTCAATCCGTCAATCAACTTCCTAACCTTCCTCGTCTCACTGCTCATCGTATCTGGGTCATACCTCCCCAAGGATATAAACCTCGTCTCATACTCGTCTACAAATTTGTTCCCCCGGGCCAACCCTATAAACACCATTTGTAACTTCCTCTGAGTAGTGTCCTGAACAAACTACCTCCGAAAAATACCTCTCAAGTGATCTTAGTGTGTCAGGCTCTCAAAATCGGTCTGGTGGACTTCCACCAATGCTCTGTCGTTCCCTTCAGCATGAACGCATCAAAAGCGACCATCTCTATAGTCGTACACTCAAAACAACCATACAACTTCTCGATCTCACTCACCCAATCCTCAGCAACTACTGGGTCTTTCACCCCACTGAATGATGATGGTCTAAACTTTTGAAACTATCGTAATCTATCCAAATCACAACCATAACCCCAAACTCTGCTACCCTAATGTAGAGCAACGGTGATGTTGTATCCTGAACTGGTGGGGGTGTATTTACCGCCTGTGGCATCTGTGCTAGCTGTGTAGGTGTATCAGAAGCAACTGCCTATTTAACATTAGCAGCTTAGGTAGCTTGGCCCTGTCTCTCCCCAGCTCCTAACATAGACGGAGTGACTAGCTCCATAATAGTCTCCATACTCCGCTTAACCTAGCGAAGTGTTCTTCACTATCCCCTGGCCTCTCAGTAGGCTCCTGCAGGATCTAACCAGTTTGTGGCTCTACACAGCCCTTAAGCCTCCCTCTATGACCCCTAGCACGTGTACTCGCCCCTCTACCACTCTGTGTGATAGGCATAATGCCTAAATTTCTACATCCATAATTATTCATTAGTCTAACCCATCTGATATACACACTTATATCTAAACAAAGTACGACAATATGGGGATGTAAATTCTCTTATTGCCAACTTCGACTCATATCAGGTCAACTCAGCTCTGATACCACCTCTGTCACGACCCATTTTCATCCAAAAATAATTATAAATTTTTCGCTTATACATTATCTTTCCTCGTCGTGACAATTTTAACACCAATTAGTTGAGTTATGACCGGGAGTTAGTTACCTCTTACCATATACCATATCATTTGTCATGTATATAAGGTAATTGTAAACACTTAAACTATTTACATGGTAACTTTATTATTCCGTACGTGTCTACAAATATTAACATCCCCCATATTTACATTCCAAAAAATATTATTGTGCTGTACTTGTTTAAATACAAAACGATATTAATGTATATACCTCTCAGCGATGGGCAGCAGCAGACACTGGGAGTGCAAGTCTCTACTCTCTCTCAACCACTATGGATGCTCTGTGGAGATAGAAAGCGAAAGGGTGAGCACAACTCGCTCAGTAAGGAATTAATGCAAGCAGGTAGATAGCTACACTATCTACGTGCTGATCATGACATGATATAAAATCATTTACATCTGGAGTATGAGGTAGAATAAAACCATGCCACATGAATATGTATAGAATATATAAAAACTCATAACATTAGGCATGATAAGACATGAAAAATCATCATGTAAAACATCTCATGCTCATCATAACAAAACTCATCACAAATCATAGATTCCATCATAAATTATTTAAATCAAAGTTAATCTCGCCCTTCGGGAATATCTTGTGCAAAACCACATTTCTTTTAAAACATCATCACAGGTGTCACCCCTCCTTCGGGTCTACCCGGGGTCTATCAACATAACATGATATCACGTAAGGCATGTAGGTTACATTACGGAAACAGATTGGGAACAATGGCCATATATAAATCCCTGTGATCCCAGGCTACGCGGATCTTGGCGTGCGGGGCATCACAACTGCAACGAGAGGTAAGGTCAACCCTACTCATGCAATGACTCAACCAACTAGTCATCAAGACTACACGATACAACATACTCCATATGACATACATGGCATAACATACTCCGTGGACCCATATGGTTTGGGGTGCCTACCATAGGTCTTAGCCCACATCATTGTCTGGGGTGCCTGCCATAGGACTTAGCCCACATAACTGTTTGGGGTACCTGCCATAGGACTTAGCCCACATCATGATTCAGGGTTACCTGCCATAGGTCTTAGCCGCCCTATACCATACCGGTAACCATCTCATGTCTTAAAATACGCATGCGATATATCATCTCACTATGACACACAATTTACAGGAGACTTCAGCATAGCTTATGCATGTCATGATATCCAACATCTCGTGTGAGTAAAGCATCAGCATGATTTTTTATAAAGCATATAAAATCCTCGTACGAGCAATGCTCCAATATGGCTTTCATGCATGTAAATCAATATAAAATAACGTACGAGCAAGGCTCTAGTAAGGCTTTCATTCACGTTTTCGGTAAAAACTAGTGCGAACAGGGCTCTGACACTATCAGCATGAGTTAAAACATCAAAATCTAGTGCGAGCTAGGCTCCAGCACTATTTGTACTCACAGAAATATAATAGGTGGCTCCAGTTTAAACAAAGTATTTTTAAAAATACAACTTAGCACATAATTCGTACTATTTCACGCAACCACAGAAAGCAATAGCCAACCTATCCTTATATCATTCATATCAAAGCATTTTATCATGATAAAAACATCAAAATTATGAAATTCATGCATTTTATGATCCTTACTACCCTTTTTCATAAATTTCTCTATCAATGTAAAATCATCTTTTCTTTCCTTATTTTTAAAACCTTTCTAAAAAATTCTTACTGTATTATTGATAGCTTAGAAAAATTCACGCCATATAAATCCCCTCAAAATGCATATAGCTATCTCTAGACACTTACAAAATCTCCTTACCTCGAATCACGTAGAGCGTAGTATAAGTTCCACCGCTGGAAGCTCGTCCAATCCAATTTGTCCTTAATCTATTCTCTCGAGCTGCAAACATTCATCAATCACTTCAGTCAACTCTGATAACTTGTTTTATGACTTCATCATAATCGATATATCTTATTGGACCTTATTGCATTAAGCTTGGGCCATGATTACATTCGGCCATGGCATGGTGACCGAACACCCATCACGCCATTCCTAGCCAATTTGGCTAGCAATTAACTTAGCTATTTGTCAAGCACTTGGCATGCATGCTTAAACCTTAGTTTTCCATTCATCCATGCATTTTCACAAACACCTTATGTGCACATTTCATAACTTCATCCAATTCCATTTACTAATTTTCCAAAACAATCTCAAAATCATGCATATAACATTACTAACACCATAGTATAATCACTCAATCATTAAATCAACCATACTTCACTTCCTCACACTAAACCCATTTTTTGGTCATGGTTGATTCATCATGCTCTAGGTAGTTCAGCCAACAATACACACACCAAATAACCCATAACAATATCTAGATAAACATACTTAAAGTTGGTGTATTAAAAACTTACCTAGCTTATACTTCCTCACTTGGCCAAATCTTAAGGAAAGACTTTGCTTCTTCAATTCAGCAACTTGAATGTTGATTCCAAACTATATCCTTCTCCTCATCATAATGAACCACTTTGCTCAAACAACTTTTCTTCAAATCTGGTAGGGAGGTGATGATATTCTAGAGTGAGAAAGCTAGGTTACTTTGTGAAAATAGAGAGGTGTTTGATGTTTCAAGGAAGAAGACTCGACTGTCAAGCCTTTTATAGAATTGACATTGTGAGATCTATATCCTAGGGTAAGAGATCGATCTTTCTTGGGTTGAACTATATGATTTTTCAGTAAATAAGCTACTGAGATCGATCTGTTCTAGTGAAGGGATCGATCTACTCTTTACAAAATCAAATGGGGATCAATCTGCACTAGGGAAGGGATCAATCGATCTGTTCTTAGCAGAATCAAATAGGGATCGATCTGCACTTGGGAAGGGATCGATCCTTTCTAGGCAGAATTGCATTGTGATCGATCTGCTTGAATATAAGATTAATCTGCTTTGACTAAGGGATCGATCTGGTCTTCATCTGCAGGTTCTTAAATGTAGTTTTTCCTAAAATTTCAAAGAACAACTTGCATTCAATTGCTTCACTATCCATTTTGCATTCTATTCACACTTAGAGTATGAAAAAATCCATTTCTTACGATTCTCGTGCCTTACATATCTGTGCGTTTCAGTAGTTTTCAGAGGTGAATTTGCTAAAACAGCTCAAACATTCCATGTTGAGCTCGTTCGTCCCCTTTTTGGAATTTTCACTACTTCACTATGTTCGGAATCAAACCGAACCAACTTCTTTTCATGAACCCTTTCTCATTTCGTGTTTTAAGTCCTTATATACATGGATTCATGAGTATTCATTCATTCTCTTTGCAATTTCATTCAAGAAAAAGCTCTTCTTATGATTCAATTAACATATAATAAAGTCATACATACATGGGGTCTCACACTGCAGCTCCTTGGTAAGGAAAAAATACATATATGTATAATATGTGTATATATATATGTAGGAATACATGCTAGAATAGAACACAAAAAATGCTAGCAGAGATGTAAGTGAAAGAGAAAAGCCTTTGGTGATCTCGTGAGCTGCTTCTCCAATGATCCATTTCTACATTGCCATTGTTGCGTTTCTCACTTGCCTCTGCTGTCGAGTGCCTTTGGCACCAAAGTTCGCTGCTGTTGAGCTTCCCTTGATTCACTCCCACAAATAGGACCTGCACCCTTGTCGTAATTTACTGCTTTTGCTGTCCCATGGTGTCCTTGAAATTTATCAAGCTCAAGGTCTCCATCAACAAGTTCTTATCTTCTACTGATTGTTGTCGTCCCTGCATCGTTTTTATATTACAGCAGTAAAACCACCCTTTTGTTGTGTACCTTTTAGAAGCTTGACCTCCTTAGGAAGCTGCTGGAGATGATGAAAATGGAAAGCAGTAAGAGTAAGCCAACTTCAACTACTGCCTTCTCCTTTATAATTGATCGAAAGGTGTGAAACAAGGAAGAGTGAAAAGGAAGAAAGAAGCTACTATAAGACAAGAACATTACCTCAGCAGCAAGAACGGGAACTGAAGGTAGCATTCGGGACTACCATTAGAGCTCAATAAGAGCTAGGAAAATGAATAAGGCAGAGAATTCACGATGGTCGAAGGAAGTTGGGATTGTGTCAGTGCCGTGAAGGGGTTTCAAAAACTGAGCAAAACCAACTATTTCAGTGAACTGATCAAGGGTAGTTAAATGTTAAATGAAATGGTGAGAAATGGTTTTATCGGATGGAAATATTGCTGGGACAAAGACAACGAAAACTGGACAAAAAATTGAACGAGTTTGGTTGGCTAAGGCGAACGAGGAAACGTTAGTAAACCTCTAATTTGGTGAAAATTTAAAAGCAATATGCAATAGTAAATTTAGAGAAATGACCAGTAATTCTTAATCTAGAAGAAAACCCCAGAGAAAGAGAACATACAACAAACAGACTGACTAACCCACGTACTAAAGCTTAAAGGAAGATTACTGACAGACATCGAGGTAAGGAAAATTGTTGTGAGCTGTTAGTGATATTTACACATATTTTCTATAGAATTATAGATATAAAATCCTAGGTTGATTTTATAGTTATCGAAATTGTAGAAAACTCTAGACTGATTTTATAGTCATCGAATTTATAGAAAAACTTTAGCCTCAGTTAAACGGCCTATCCTTACCGTTACAAATTAAATTTAATTTATTTACATAGAAATCAATATAGTTTTTAATTATTAATTTTAATCAAAAAGTCCCTAGTCTTAACTGCCACAGATTGTACACTAAGGATTTTAACTAAAAAAGGATAAGCCAACCTCTTTTGAATTGTTTTATGTACCGAACTGAATTTTAAAAATTGATTTGATGAAAATGAACTGCTTATAAATTAATACAGATAAAATGTGCTTGATCGCATGCTGACTGTGTGTCGTACGGCCTGACTCGCACTGGTTTTTGAGACAAAGGCAACCGTTAATCATGCTACATTGTTATCGTTATTGTCTATTGAATTGCTATTGTTATTATGGTCCACAGAGTATGATGTACTGTGCAACACGCATATGAGTACGATGTACCGTGCTATCGGTCTTCGAACATATTGTATTGTGAGCTGTTTGGGTAGCTAACCGCTCTCACGGTAATTGACAACCCAACACACTTGATCAGTGATGTCCGGAGTCATCGACATTGGCTAATTGTCATATTGATTATCGATTATAACATGTTATGCCTTGTCTCATCTATTTGATTTACTGAATTGACCATATAAACTGTATTATCATTTGGAACTGTATTACTCAAAGAGACTGTGGGGGCCACCTCTTGAATCTTGCGGGAACAAAATGTTACACATTCATCACAATAAAACGCTGTATAAAATTGTAAATACTATATTTATTGCAATACAATGTTTATACTATTGATATTGTTATCGCTAATGATTTTTTACTATGATTTTACTGAACTGTTAACGACATTTTCATTACAAGTCTATATAGATTGATAGTGTATTTATCTACTTACCACATAATTTTTCTTACTGAGCACGTTGAGCTCATCCCTTACTTTTCTCCACAAAGCCACATCAGTAGTCGGGACCACTTTTATATGTAAAGTTCTTTTGCACAGCCATACTTCCGCAAAGTAATCTGCTACGTCAAAGGTATACCCAAATTAAGTATTATTTTGTATCTAAAATTTTTGTAAGTACAGTGATGTATAGGAAAATGTATTTGGGGAACGTGAATGAGGATATTTTGTAAAAGAACAATTATTCTGATTTATCAAAAAATATTTTCTTTGAATTTGTTCAAAGATTCACTATTTTGATCTAACATCGACTCGTAGCCCAACTATATTTTACCATAAAAAATGTCGTTACATTACGTTCCAGTCTAGATTAGTATACTGATTTATGTTGTTTTTAGGTGCATCTATGCATATTTAGGTCATTTTAGGATTATATTTTCATTAGATAATTGGTAGGAATTTATTAAGTTACTTAACATTGTGTTTAAATGGCATTTTCTTGCATGGTTTTTCATTAAAGTCCACTATTTTTGCATTCTACATAGCCTGGGTTTTAGCTACTGTTTTACATTGTTTCTCGTACCATTTAAATGCATTTAGGTGTTAGTTAGGTCAAGCATTTACTAAATAAATTTTAAGAGTGGCTTAGGTAATTTTATTTAACATTTTTAGCATATTTTCACTTAAATTTAGCATGTTAGGTGTCCTTCCTTTACTTGCTACCCAGTTTCGATTTTCTTACTTTTTTAAGGTTATTCAGGTTCATTTGATTTGGTGTTAACTCATTTTAGAGTCATGTAATTAATGATCAGTGGGTAGGATGCATTTAGGTTAAATTTCATGGTATTTACATTAGGTTTACATGTATTATTTAAGTTAGCTCTAAGTTAGAGTCATTTTTTATTTTCATGCATTTTTTTTAGATACTTACTAAAGTTATTCAGGTGGTGTTTTTAAGTTTACTTCAATTGAGTTTAGGGTAACATTTTGATGCATTTAGAGTTAAAGCTTTTAAATTAGGATTTTTAGGGTTTTTAATTAGGGTTTTAGGATTGCATGCATTAGATTTAGTTATTTTCATTTTTGTTAGTGTAATTAAATTGGTTTCAAGTATATTTTATTTTTATCTTAGGATTTTTAGTTTTATTTTCATTATTTGCATTTTAAGCCCATCATTTTTACTATTTACATCTTTAGCCTATTTATTTTATTAAATTTGATTTCATTTTTTTCTTTTGCAGTTTGTATGATTTGCTTGCTCGATTTTGTGAGTATTTCTACTTTTATTTTGTTTTCATTTTATTGTTTTATTTGCATATTTTTATTTTATTTTTTCATGTAATTAACTTCAATAGATCACCATCTTTACATAATTTGCTAGGATATACATATAGTGTAATTATCTGGTAATTAATCAAACTAACTAATCTCTGTAGGTCAATATTCTGGATTTACCTCTATATTACTTGTAGACTGTGTATACTTGCACATAAATAGTATTTAGGTTCAACAAGTTTTTAGCACCGTTGCAGGGGATTAGGTTAGTTTTAATTGATATTGGAGAAAACATGATTAGATATGCTTCTAGTTTGTACATACTTAGACCCTTAGGTTAGATTAGGATCATTTTAATTAAATACTCACATTTATTAAAAAAAAAAAAGGAATTAGGAATGTCCGTATGCGTAAAGCCAAGAGTTTTGATTGTTTTCCCATAGATCCCGAGATAGAGCGAACACCTAGGAAAATTAGAAAGGACTCTAGGAAGATTGTAGCTCCACTGCAAGATATGATGGCTGATCATAGAGAGTTAAGGATTATTAGAGATTATGTTGTTCCCACTACTAGAGGATATTACACTACTATCTAGAGGCCAATGATACCAGCTAATAACTTCGAGATCAAGCTTGCAATTATCCAGATGATCCAGACTTCTTTGCAGTTTAGTGAGCTGCCCTATGATGACCCACATGCTCACTTGGGTAGTTTCCTAGAACTCTATGACACCTTCAAACATAATTAAGTCTTGGATGATGCGATTAGGCTTAGGTTATTCCCTTTCTCACTCAAGGATAGAGCTAAACACTAGTTATGTAAGACCCAATTTTTATCGAAATTCCTTATGATTCATGTGATGTAAACATGGTTATATGTAAATTGAATCATAAGAAAAGTTATACATGAATGAAAATGCAAATGGAATGAATAAAAATTCTCGAATGCATTTAAAGATCAAATGAAGGATTGAAATGGCCACAGATTAAATGAATGAGATTCAGACCATTCAAATTTGGAGAGAAGGATTTAAAACATGAAATGAGTCAGTGTTCGTGAAGGGAAATTGGATTGGTTTGGTCCCGAACACGTTGAAGGGTAAAACGGTCAAAAGACCCGAAATTCGATTTTAATTCGATAAGAAATTTACATTGTAAAAATGGATTCAAGGAATCTTAATCAATAAATGAGAAATAATTAAATTTCAGGTTAAATTGATCAAGATCTGAATTTATTGGAATAAACCGAAATTTTCACTTTGAGAAATTATCTCGGAAATATTAGAAAAATATACCGAAAATGTGAAATAAGACAGATAAATTCATTTAATTGATTTAATGAATAAAATATGATTTTTTAGATATTTTGACTGAAATATTATTTTTTATTTGAATAAAATAATAATAAATAAATAAATAAATAACAAGAAATAGAAAAAAATAGAAACAGAATCGCGATTCACGATTCTGGAAATGAGAAAGAAACAGAAGACGCTCGAGGGAGGAACCCAGCCTTACCTTCTGCCTCCACCGAGCCATCGAGGAGAAGCCAGACGAGAGGCGACGAGGTAGCCGAGCCTCGACGGCGCTGGTAGACGGAGGGGAGACACGGTCGGGAGAGAAAGGGGAAAGAGAGAGCAAATCGAGAGGAGATGAGAGAAATAAAGGAGAGGGAGGCGATCGGAGGCTGGAGGAGGGGGAAGCGCCTCACTACCATCCAAAGGGGGTGACAGCGACGCCGATCCAAATGCGGATCGATGAGAAACAGCACTGAACGGAGCGAGAGAAATATGGCAGCGATGCCGAGGAAAGAAGAGGTCGGACTGGCCACTTTTCGACCAGCCATGGTGAAACCGACACCAGATCCATGCACCGGATGACCCCACGGATCGTCTGGAGACGAAAGCTGGCGAAGAATCGATTAGCGAAGCTTCGAACGACGAAGGAGAAAATTGAACCGGACTGAACTGAACCGGTCTGAACCGGGCTAAAATGAACTGGTCTGAACCGGGCTGAACCGGATCGAACCGGTTCAGCCAGAAAAGAAAAGAAAGAAAAGAAAAAGGGAAAAAGAAAAAGAGGAAAAATTGGGGAGAAATTTCGGTGATGTAATCAAGCTACGGGTAAGTCGGTAAGCGGTCGAAATTGACCGATTTAAATTTTAGAATATTTAATTTGATTAATATTCGACTGAAAATTTACCTAAAAAAATATGTAATTGTGTAGCTCGACAATTGACATCAAACGAGAGCTCGAGTCAGTCTTGATTTGTGTACTATCATGGAATCTCGGGTAAGTAACCCTTATTTACGACAATTTGCATAGTTATGCGTGTTAGAAATTTACCGCATAAATTACGAATTTATTCCTTATAAAATGAATTAAATTCTGGAATTTAAGATAAATTATCGTAAATAATTAATTGAGTTATCCGAGAGTTTAGAACGAGGCGCAATAAATACTGATGGGCCCAATGAGCCCAATAGGCCTCGATGATATGAATAGTAAGTAAAAAATAGGCTTAAGGCCGGTTAAGGCCCATTATGGTACAAACGGGCTCAATGATTTAAATTAAGCCCAAAAAATATGTAATACAATTAATTATATTGTATTTGACCTGATGAATATTTATACGCATTTTCGAAGATTGGATTGGGAGCAAATCGGACTGCATGACGAGACATCAGTGGAAGGTCAAAATGTACAGAAAAATGAGGTAAGGGAATTTTGTGAGTAGCTAGAGGTAGCTACGTGTATTCTTAATAGCTTTTGTATACACTGAAAATGTATAAAGGTCCTAGAAATGGATTAAAAATTTTAAGGACTAGAAATAGGTAAAAGACTATTTTACCCCTACTGAGGGAAATTCACCTAAGGATGGTGAAAGCATGACATGCATGAAATGCATGATTTGAGAAATGTTCGTGACTTTTTAGCAAAGTAAATTGGTAGATTGGCCAGTAATAGCATAAATTTCACAAGATAACACTACGTAAGTGTTATTTAGATTTAAATGATATTTCTTTGGAAAAACGGCCAACTATCAAATTTATATGGAAACAGATGGTGCTGGAGCCTTGCTCGCACTATATCTGAGTTTGTAAGTATGCATAATGGTGCTGGAGTGGTTGCTCGCACCGATTTGTGTGACATGATATGCATAAAAAAAGGTGCTGGAGCAATAGCTCACACTAGTTTTAATGATTTGACATGAGGTGTTAGAGCTTAGCTAGCATAAGTTTTGAACTGTGTGACGCATGCATTAGTGCCAGAGTAGGGGCTCGCACTAGAGTTTTACATGCATAGGTGCTGGAGCCTAGCTCGAACCAGATTTTCATGACAAGGTGCTGGAGACTAACTCGCACCAGATTTTCACTTGATTTTTATGACAGAGTGTTAGAGCCTAGCAGCACTTGTTTTACATGATTTTGACAGAGTGCTGGAGCTTAGCTCACACTAGATCTTATGAGATTTTATGAAACGTGTGCTGGAACTTGGCTCGCACGAGATTTTTCTTGATTTTATGAGAGTACTGGAGCATCGCCCGTACTGATTTTTATGAGAGATACGATGAGCTGTGCTTGGAGCGTTGGGTAGACTGTGTGTCACACCGATTAAATATGCTTGCACGTGCGCTTTGAGATAGGAAAGATTATTGATATGAGATGTGGGTCCATGGAGTACGTTGTATCATGCAAGTAGCATGGAGTATGTTATACCGTGCTGGGATTGATTATGTGGCATCTTTGGATGCGAGTGGTATCTTCGGATGCGAGTAATCGGGCAAGACCGACGGGATGGACTGACCCATCTCCCGGGGCAGTTCCTGATAATGGTGAGACCTGCACACAGGATCCGTGTAGCAGTGGGATCACGAGGATATAGCCATAGTCCTGGTTATTTGCCTGAAATATATATAAATACTATCTGATGTTTTGAAAGCTTGAGAATGTGTGGATTTTATGTGAGTTTGGACCACTCGAGGGAGGGGTTGGATCCTGACTAATGATATTGGTTTTGTTGTGAATAAATGAAATTTTCAATGTTTTCGAAAATGATTGAAAATAAATGATTTTATGTGGATCAGGATTGTCACGACCCAAATTACCTAAAAATCAGAGTAAATTTTTCATTTTTTATTTAATTCTTACCTTTCTCTCATCGTGACCATCCTACAAACAGTTGGGCTATGATTTGGTGTTAGTCACCTCTCACCTATTTACCATTCCATTTCATAATCAAATTTATATATTAGAGTTTACTATCCTTTGACTTTAATTAAATACATACACAATGGTATTTTTAACTCTACATCCCCGACATCATATACGTTTACAATACTCTGCATTACATATTTAGATACAAAACTCTACAAATGTGTATACCTGTCTCTCGATGGGAAGCAGCGGATACCAAGATTGCAAGTCCTCAATCGCTCACTAATTACTGTGAGTGCTCTGAAAAATGGGAAAATAAGGGGGAGAGCAAACCACACGCTCAGTAAGGCAATTATGCAAGTAAGTAGATAGCTCCACTATCTACATGCTCATAATGTCATGCCCTTAAAATCCATTTCTTTTCATAAAAATCTCAAGCACAAAATCATGTATGTCATTAATGAATTAGTTTATAAAACTGCTCGTGCATATATAAATCATACTACAATGCATCAATAGCTTTTTATGTGACATCATTAAATCATACTTAGCATGAATTAAATCAAAATCATGCATTATTTCATGTGATATAAAACAAATCATGAGATACAATCCTTTCATGAATTTATCATTAAAGCATGGAAAACAAATCATGCTACTGCATTTAAATCATTTCATTTAAAAATCAGTATAAAATAACTCAAAGGGTTTAAGCATCTCATAATTCAATTACAAACTCATAAAACAATTCATTAAAATTCAGTATAAAACTTTGGTTATAAAACCACCCTTCTTTCAGGGTCACATATCATAAAATCATAAAATCAGGGGCCTGACCCGTCCCTCGGGTCTACCCTAGTCTATCGACCAATAGTTATATCATGTGAGACAAGTAGGTGACTATCAGTAACAACATAGGACTATGGCCATAACCTCGTGATCCCTGGCAACACGGTACCTAGTGTGCGAGGTATTACACCTGAAATGGGAGGTGGGTCGTCCTATCCACTAGAACAGCATAACATCAGGATTGCGAGCTAGGCTCCAGCACTTCTCATAAATTTCACAATAGTAAATCAGTGTGAGCAACCGCTCTAGCACATTTCATGCATATGATGTCACGTAAGTCGATGCGAACAACGTTCAAGCACATTTATGCACACTCACAAATGCAGATATAGTGCGAGCTATATGCCAGCACTATCTATTTCCATATAAACTTGATAGTTGGCTCGTTTTCCAAATAATTTCATTTAAATACAAATAACACCTACATAGTGTTATCTAGTAAAATTTATACAATTACTAGCCAATCTACCAATTTGATTTGATTAAACCAATAAAATTCCTTAATTCAGAAAATTCCTTAAATCATGCATTTCATGCATGTCATGCTTTCACCATCCTTAGGTGAACTTCCCTCAATAGGGGTAAAATAGCCTTTTTACCTATTTCGATCCTTAAAATCATTTAAACCACTTTCAGGATCATTATACAATAACCATGTATACATACATAATCAGTGTATACAAAAACAATTAAAATGCGCATAGCTACCTCTAGCTACTCACACAATTCCCTTACCTCATTTTTTTGTATAGTTTGACCTTTCACTGATGTCTCGTTATGCAGTCCGATTTGCTCTCAATCAAATCTCTGGAACTGCATATAAATATACATCAGGTCAAATACAATACAATTAATTGTATTTCATAATTTTCTGGGCTTAATTTAAATCATTGGGCCCGTTTACCCATATTGGGCCCGATTGTACCATAATGGGCATTAATCAACCTTAAGCCCATTTTTCCCACTTACTATTTACATCATCGAGGCCTATTGGGCTTACTAGGCCTATCAGTATATATTGAGTCTCGTTCTAAATCCCCATATAGCTTAATTTAGTATTTACGACAATTTATCCAATTTTCCAAAATTTAATTCATTAAATGCGAAATTTAAATCCGTAATTTATGCGGTAAATTCTAACACGCATAACTATGTAAATTGTGGTAAATAAGGGTTACTTACCCGAGATTCCATGATAATATACAAATCGAAACTGTCTTGAGCTCTCGTTTGACGCCAATTGTCGAGCTACACAATTTAATATTTTTTCGGGTAAATTTTCAGTCGGATATTAATCAAATTAAATATTTCAAAATTTAAATTGGTCAATTCGACCGCTTACCGACTTACCCGTAGCTCGATTGCATCACTAAAATTTTTTCCAAATTTTTCTCTTTTTCTTTTTCCCTTTTTCTCTTTCTTTTCTTTTCTTTTTAACTGAACCGGTTCGGTCTCGTTCAACCCAGTTCAGACCGCCGATTCAGTCCAGTTCGGTCGGTTCAATGCCTTGCCGGTCGGTTCTCCTCTGATTTTCATCGCCAGCAGCTCTGCGGGGTCCTCCACAGCTCAGATTTGGTCTCGGTTTCGTCCGAGGTCGTCGAAAAGTGGTCGGTCTGGCCTCTTCTCTCCTCGTCGTCGGTGGCTTCTCTCTTTCTCCCATTTTTCGATGCTAGCCGCCGCCCCACTGGCCGATTCAATCGTCGATCGATCGGTCTCCGCGTGGGCTACCTTCGGCTGTCGGTGGTCGGGCCTAGATTGGCATCGACCACCGGATTTTCTTCTCCCTCTCTCAGTTCTGCTCTCAGTTTTCCTTTCGGCCACCGATCGCCGTTTCGTTCGGGCCGCTGGTGCCGGTGGTAGCCGCCTCTCGACTGGCTTCCTCGGTACCTTGCCTAGGCCACCGCCGACCGCTCCGTCCGGTGAGCAGAGGTCAGCTTCTGCTTGCTTCTCAGAAAATCACATTTCGCGATTTTCTGTTTTGTTTTGCTTTTTTTTTTAATTATTTATTTTATTTATTTATTTATAATTTATTTTAATATTATTTTATTCATTAAAATTATATTAAAATCCACAAATATCTTTAAAAAATTTATATTTTATTCATTTAATCACTAAATGAATTTATTGGTATTATTTCGACTTTTCGGTATAATTTTCGATTATTTCCCAAGGTGAAAATTTCGGTTAATTCCAATAAATTCATATCTTGATCAATTTAACCTGAAATTTAATTATTTCTTCATTATTGATCAAGATTTCTCAATCCCATATTTTTAATTAAATTTTCTTGTCCCGATTAATACCGAATTTCGATCTTTTGATCGTTTTACCCTTCACGTGTTCGGGAATACCATTTCAATCCTTTTGCATTTTTAAATGCACTCGAAAATTTCTATTCATTCTATTTGCTCTTACGATAAAAAAAATTGGGTTTTACAATCTCCCCCACTTAAGAAATTTGATCCTCCAAATTAGAACCAAGTCAAAATGGTCCATAAACAACTCCGGGTACCTCTATCATATTACATACTGTCATTTTCAAATGACTTTTTTCTGAGTGTAATACTACCAACATACTTAACTAGGGAGATCGTCTCAAACCTCAACACTTTCTCCTTCCGTCTAATACTCGAATCGAATTTTTTTTTCAACATACATTATACTTTCATTAAGCTAAGCTATTGAGCTCATATCCGATCACAAATGCTGGGTCTGGATAGTATTTTCGAAGCATCATAAGATAGGACAAATTGTGGATGCCTGCTAATTCAAGTGGTAACGCCAACCTACAGGTCTTATCTCCCACTTTGTCCAATCTCTCAAAAGACTCAATCTAACGAAACTCAATTCTGATTCACCCTCAGTGAATTCGAATAGTTTTCTGTCTCTTGTCAGCATAGCTTTTCTGTCTGCTCTGAGGTATTCTTAATCTTTCACAAATCAACTGAACATCCTCGGTGGTTTGTCTTACAAATTCGGGAACAATTCTCTATCTGTCACCCACTTTTTATCCAAGTCGAGAAACAACTCTCTATGGCCATACAATGCCTCATATAACGTTATCCCGATACTCAAGTGACAACTATCATTATTGGCGAATTTGAGTAGTAACAACTGATTATCCCAGGAGCTTATAAAATCAGTGGCACACACTCTCATCACATCCTCCAGAACCTATACAGTCCTCTCTGACTGACCATCTGTCTGAGGACGAAAAGCTATGCTAACACTTAATCAGGTTCCCACAGCTTCCCCAAAAATATATTCTCAAAAGTGGGAAGTGAAGCAGGAATCCCTATCTGATACCATGCTCACTGGAATGCTACACAATGTTCCACCATTTTTCATACACATAAATTCGCCTACACACTCAGAGTATCTGGGAATTTCCATAGCCAGAAGGTGGGTAGAGTAAATCAATCTATCGACTATCACCCAGATAGCCTCGTGATTCATCCGGCTCCTCTGTAACCCATCACGAAATTCATGGTAACTTGTTCCCATTTTCGTGTCAATATAGGTAAAGCCTACAATAACCCTACACTTCTTTTGCTCTACCTTAATATATTGACATACGAGACACTTCTCCACAATCTCTACAATGTCTCTTTTCATATCTGACCACCAATACCCTTTTTCAGAGATTTTGATATATTTATTAATTCTCGAATGCACTGTATATCCCGAAGAGTGAGCTTCTGACAATAACACTATCTCATCAACTGTGGTCCTGGGGAGCACTTATGCTGTCTCTAAACCTCTATAAGTTATCATCACTCACTATGAACTCTGTCACTATACCCTTCTGAATCTGACCCCTACTATCGACACCATGCCGATCATCACGCTAAGCTTGGTAAATCTGGTTACTCAAATCCGGTTCTAACCATAGGCTAGCTGTTATAAAATTACCGTCATCATCAGAAGGGATCACATCACTACTGAGACTCACACTGCTCTACCAGCTCACGCTCCCTGACCATCATATGTGATACCATCCCGAGGCACTTTCTGCTCAAGGCATCAGCCATTACATCAGCCTTTCTAGGGTGGTATAATTTTCACAATCATAATCCTTAGAAACTCTAACCCTCTTTGTTATATCATATTCTACTCTTTCTGTGAAAACAGGTACTCGAGGCTTTTGCGATCAGTGCATACCCGAAATTTCTTACCATTTAAGTGGTGGCGCCATACTTTTAGTGTAAACGCTATGGCTGCCAACTCTAAATCATGGGTCGGATAGTTTCTCTCATGGTCCTTGAACTAACTGGATCCATAAACGATTATCTTCCCATTTTACATCAATACACAACCTAATCCTTATTTTGAGGTATCCATACGCATTGAAAAACCTCTTGAGCTGTTGGTTATTGTGAGAATAATTACGGTGGTTAGTTTATTCCTTCAATATACCAAAACTCACCGAAGCTACTTTCATACTTGTCATCCTACTGACATACAATCTTTTTTTGAACAAGATGTGTCAACTGAACAGCTCATTTCGAGAAACTCTCAACACCTCTTCTATAAGATAGTGTCCTGTTGCTACTAGGGGTGTAAAACGGGCTCAAGCCCGTGGGTTGGCCCGTAAAAACTGCGGGCTTTTAACGATCCGATCCATTAATATATGGCCCGTTTAAAAACGGGTTTATACAGGTTAAGCCCGACGGGTAAATAATTTTTATGGGCCCACTCATACGGATACGGGTTGACCAACGGGCTAACAACTAACCAACCATTAGTCCATTACCAATTTACCATACCATACATACCATACTGTTACTGTACTGTGCACCCCTATTCGGCTATTCCTAAAAAGTAAAAACCATTAACAAACCTAATTCCCAAAACAGAGGCTGCGATATAGGCGAAGGCGATACAGTAGCAGATCGTCTTCTTCCTCACGGCGTGCAACTCAGTGGAGGCTTGGTGGTTGGTGCGTGAGCAGAGCACGGTCAGGCGAAGGCGATATAGCAATAGCAGATCGTCTGCTTCCTTCCTCACGGCGTGCGACTCAGTTCAGTGGAGGCTTGGTTGGTGGTGGTGAGCAGAGCACGGTCTGGTGCAAGCGATAGCAGTAGCAGATCGTCTGCTTCCTTCCTCACGGTGTGCGACTCAGTTTAGTGGAGGCTTGGTTGGTGGTGAGCAGAGCACGGTCTGGAGAATAACTTTCTGATTTCCAGAATTCCAGGTATTTCCTTCACAAAGATCTGTAATACAGTTACCCTTAATAAAAAAAAAATATATTGGTTGTTTAAAACTTTGAATCCTGCTCTTAATTATTACCAACTTATTAATTGATACAGTTACCTAAATTTACTAATTTTAGGTATTTCCTTCTCAGATTTTCCTTGGACTTGAAAAAAAAAAAGGAGTGGGCTATCCGTACATCAACATTGTACATTCAAAATTTTACTTCGAGATTACTTCTCACAAAAATTAATAATTGAACTAATTAACTCCTTTTAAGTATTTTACAGCTATATGTTATCTATCTCTTCAAGTAAGATTATGCCATAAATCCTAAATAACCTTTCTTCATTTCCTCAATATATAAATATATAATTTGATGTTTAATTTTCTTTCTGTTGAATCACATGGTTGTTGCTTCCTCTTAATTAGAATTTTTATGTACGATCAAATAAATTGCTTATCTGAGCTTAATAAGGAGTCAATTTTAAACTAAGCAGAGTTAGTGAGGAACTTTTTGGTTATTATAATTATAATGGATTTAGAGTGATATTGATGAAAACAAAAGCAAGAACCCTACACACGTATACTTATTTGAAACAATTTAATATATACTTCCCTTTTATAGCAATAATTTCAAGTTTTTTATTCCAAAGCAGCAACTAGCAACTTCTCCTCTCAGGATTTGTATGGAATTAAAAAAAAAAATTGATAATATTGTCAACGATCCTGTGACCGAGTAGTTAAGAAAAAAATTGATAATATTCTCAACTTGAAGAGTCTTGGTATAATTCATTTCATGCCATATCTATGAACTCAACAAGAATATCCTTTTTTCCATTATATCTCTTATCTTATTGTGCATTATTTTTCCCAAATTTAAAGAGAAAATGTGCTTATATAGTACATATATAAATATCACCTTATCAACTTTTCCTAAATTTTATCAATCTTTATATTAAAGTGTATTAATTTCTCATAATTTAACCCCAAAAAAAAGTTAACAGTTAAGTAGGCATTTATTATTTTTTGTTATCAATTTTTACACATTTCATGACATAATCAGTAAACCTTAATTATTTTATCTATTTTCTTTGGCTCAAAAACTAGATTTTAATCTAAAACCATAGAAACACTTAATATAAGTCCCCAAACAACATATAATTACCAATACAATAAAAAAATTCAAAATTCCATAAAATCTTACTTTCACCCAAATTTCATACCTTATGCTTCTTCGGCCATAACTTGGGTTGAAACTCATGGAAAGAGGTTCTTTTATTTTTTTTTTCCTTCTCCCCTATTTCACATTCTGTTCCAGAGCAGTTTTGGTTTTTGCTCTTTCTCCCGTTCAGCCTAATTTGGGGAAGTTTTTATTTATTTATTTAGTTAACTTAATGGTTAAGAGTCTTGGGTGGTCACTAATCAAGAATAATTACAAAACATCTAGCTAAAATACCTCACCAACTCAGCTGAAATCCATGTCCCTACAGCAGAGTTTCGATTTCATCTCTTTTCTTTACTTCAGCCGACTAATTTGACCGTTCTTTGCCCTTTTTTTTTTTACTCATTAGTCATATAAGTTAGTATATAAGTGTAGAATAATTAACCAATAAAAATATAGCAAGGAAATTCCAAAATATTGTCCAAAACAGAAGCTGACTTCACGTTTTCCTTGCTTTAAGGCTTTGTTGACAGTATTGTGTGTTACTTAAATGTTAATTGTAATTTTTTTGTGTTATTGACAGTGTTGCTAATGGCATCTCATTCTCAAAATCAGACTCTACATAGTGATAACATTAACGTTGCTAGTGATAATGATAATGAAGATGGTGTTAATGAAGTTGAACATGAAGAATGAGAGGTTGGAACTGAAACTGAAGTAACTGAAAATCAATCAAAAAGAGCTAGAAAGAATACTTTAGACGTGTGAAAATTTTTTGAAAAACTAGTTATCAATGTTGATGATGGTAAACCACGTACTAAATGTAAAGGGTGTGGGATAGTATATAAGGCGGGTCTTGGTCAATATGGAACTTCATTTCTAAGGCGTCATGTGCTTTCATGTAAAAAGATAGCAGTCTTAAGGGAAAAAGATATGTCTCAAATGATAATTGACTATCAAGGAAAGGTGAGAAGTAGAAAAATTGATCAAAAAGTTTTTCGAGAATTAGTAGCTAAGGCAATAGTAAGACATGACCTCCCTTTTTCATTTGTTGAATATGATGGAATTAGGGACGTGTTGAAGTATTTGAACCCTGAGGTGAAATTTATTTCTAGGATCACTGCTGCCTCTGATGTTTGGAACCTTTACAAGGAAAATAAAAATAAATTGAAAGAATGCTTGGCTCTAATTCAAGGTAGAATATGTCTCACTTGTGATTTATGGACAGCTTGCACTAATGAGGGGTATCTTTGCTTAACTGCTCATTATGTTGATTTAGATTGGAAGCTAAGTAGTAAGATTCTTGCTTTTTGTGATATGTAACCTCCATATTTGGGATATGAATTATCTAAAAAAGTAATGGAAATTTTAAATGATTGGGGGATAGACAAGAAAATTTTTTCCATTACTTTGGATAATGCCTCTGCTAATGATAACATGCAACTCAATTTAAAGGAAGTGCTTTGTTTGCAAGAGAGCTTATTATGTGATGGTGAATTTTTTCATGTTCGATGTTGTGCCCACATTTTAAATCTTATTGTTCAAGAAGGTTTGATAGTAGCTTCTATTGCCAATGAAAAAATTAGAGAAAGTATTAAGTATGTGAAGGGGTCAGAGGCTAGAATGAAGTGTAAGACCCGAATTTAATTAAAATATGAAAAGTAAATATGAAGTAAAGGAGTATTTGTGAAGGGAAGTCAGGTTAAATTAATCCCGAATACGTGTAAGGGCAAAACGGTCAAAAGACTGAAGGCCGGTATAAATTCGAGAAGAAAAATTTAATTAAAAATAACGCATTGAGAAATCTTGGTCAATAAAGATGAAATAAATTTATTTTGGGGTAAATTGATCAAGATATTAATTTATTGGAATTAACAGGGATTAATTGGAATTTTTAGTTCGGAAAAATAATCTCGAAGATAATCGAAAAATATATCGAAAAGTCACCCGGGACAATATCCCAAAAATACGGGAAAATTATACCCGAAAAAGAGGTTAAAATTTAATAAATAAATTAAATAAAATTAAATTAATTAATTTGAAATAAAATAATAATTTTAAGGGATATTTGGGTATTTTTAAGGTATTTAAATGATTAAAATAATAAAAGATAAATAATAAAAATGATAAAACAAAAAAAAAGGGAGAGAAACGGGTCGGGGAGAGAGAAACTGAGGCAGAGAAACAGGAAGGAAACGGAAGCAAGGCCGACCACCGTCCGGCGGCCAACGGCTCGACCAAGGGCCGAAAAAGGAAGAGGGGATGCCGGTGACCTCCCTGGCACCGGCAGCACGGCCAACCGACGCCGGAGGAGGCCGAAATCGGGGAGAGAAGCCGCGGGGGAAAAAGTTTCAATCGGCGGCGAACGGAGCTGATCTGGCCGACCCCGACCCCAGCCGAAGCTTCCCCAAGCGACGGTGAGCAGATTGGCGGTGGTGGCAGCCACCGAAACCGGCGGACGGCGTCGGAAACGGCGAAAAAGCAAAGTGGGTACCGACGGAGGAGGAGAACAGTCGGACCGGCGACTTTCCGACGGCCTTGGGCGAAGCCGAGCCCAGATCTGAGATGCGGACGACCCAGCGGAGCTGCTGGCGGTGGAAGCCGGCGGAGAACCGGCCGGAAAGATGGTGAACCGGGGATGAACCGGCCAAACCGGGGTAAACCGGCGGTCTGAACCGGTCCGAACCGGACTGAACCGGTTCAGCCAAAAAGAGAGGAAAAAAGGAGAAAAAAGGGAAAAAGAAAAAAGAGGAAAAAAATTGAAAAAAATTTATGTGGTGCAATCGAGCTTCGGGTAAGTCGATAAGCGGTCAAATTGACCCGATTAAAATTTGAAATATTTTATTTAATTAATTATCGACTGAAAGTTTACCCGAAAATGTAATTAATTGTGTAGCTCGACAATTGGCATCCAACGACAGCTCGAGACAGCCTCGATTTACGAACTAGCATGGAATCTCGGGTAAGTGACCTCTATTTACGACAATTACCTCGTTATGCGTGATATTGATTTAAATTCCGCATAAATTGAATTAAATTATGGAAATTTAGATAAATTATCGTAAATAATCGATTTAGCTATTCGAGAATTAGAACGAGGCCCGATAAATTATTGGTGGGCCCAATGAGCCCAATAGGCCTCGATAAAGTGAAAATTAAATGGAAAACGGGCTTAAGGTCGATTAAGGCCCATTAAGGTGCAATCGGGCCCAATAGGGGTAAACGGGCCCAACGATTTAAATTAAGCCCAGAAAGTATTAAATACGATTAAATTGCATAATATCTTACCTGAGGAATATTAATACGCAGTTTCGGGCATTTGATTGGGAGAATAACGGACTGCGCAACGAGATAACATTGGAAAAGAAAAGGTCAGACTCTACGGAAAAATAAGGTAAGGGAATTCTACGGACTGCTAGAGGTAAACTCTACGAAATTTTAAATTCATATGCAGTCTTTAAAATTTATCCGAAGGGTCTAGAGGTCGAATAATAATTTTAGTGCTCCGAATGGGCAAATTACTAAAATACCCTTGTTAAGGGTAAAATCTAAAAATTTAGGAAAAATTGGGAGGAGCAAGGACAAGAGGTTCCTGCTCGTTCTGGAGGTATTTCAACACATGCATGAGTAGGCTGGCTCACTTTTAAAGTAAAATGCATAGCATTGCATATCTTAATTGATGTGATTTCTGTGAAAACTATTTGGAAATAACCGAGCCGCCTACATGTTTTTATTTACATGTGACGTGCTAGAGCTCAGCTCGCACGATGTTTGATTTGTGTGATGCATGCATTAGTGCTGGAGCGAGAGCTCGCACTAGAGTTTTACATACATAGGTGCTAGAGTATAACTCGCACCAGATTTCACATGCTTTTGCGTGACACGGTGCTAGAGTCTAACTCGCACCAGATTTTACATGATTTTCATGACAGGGTGCGGGAGTTTAACTCGCACCAGATTTTATAAGATTTTCATACGATTTATATACAGAGTGCTGAGCCTAGCTCGCACTAGTTTTACCGGATTTGTGGAGTAGTGCTGTCTGCCCTTGGAGTCAGCCAAAAGGCCCAACAGGCTCAAAAGACCTCTTGATCAGGGTGAGAGTGAGGGATGAGGTTGGCGGCCTTGTGGGGATGTAAAGTGGGCTCTACCAGTTTTATTTGACTTGATAGAGTGCTGAGCATCGCTCGCACCGATTTTATGAGAATATACGATAAGCCGTGCTTGGAGCATCGGATAGACTGTGTGTCACCGATTAAATAGGCTCGCACGTGCGTTTTGAGACATGGCAATGAGTTTTGAGAAACAAAACCTCTCTGTGGGAAGCAGGCCATTGGGCTGGAATACCTAGAGTGATATGGGTCCATGGAGTACGATGTACCGTGCAAGTAGCATGGAGTACGATGTACCGTGCAAGTAGCATGGAGTACGATGTACCGTGGGGTATCTTCGGATACGGTATCTTTGTGATACGGGGTATCTTTGTGATACGGTATCTTTGTGATACTGGGTATCTTCGGATACGGCATCTTCGGATGCGTGAGATCGGATAAGACTGACGGGTTGGATTGACCCACCTCCCGGGCGATTCCCGATCAGGGTGAGACCTCGCACACTGGGATCCGTGAAGCTAGAGGGACTCACGAGGACATATTGGCCAGTCCTGGTTATTACCGATATACAGTTATTGCCTAGTCTCGTATCTTGTGTATATATATACATACGTTTTCGGATATCGATGTTTTCGAGAAACTGGATTTTTCATGATTTTGTGTGAGTCAGGATCACCCGAAGGAGGGGTCGAGTCCTGACTTTATTGTGAAAATTTTAATTGAGAAAGAAATGATTTGTAATAATTGCATGTTGATTTTTCGTGCAAATGTGTTTTACATAACATTATAACGCATATCATTGTTTTCAAATGTGTGGAGAAAGGGTGGTTTATGCATGGCACCACGTTCATGTAGGTAGTATGGTTACCTACTTGTTCGTAGGATTGCCTTACTGAGCTTGATGTGCTCACCCCTTTCATTTTCTCCCACAGATAATCTCCAGTTGAAGTTGCGACGACTCAGTACTGCATTCCGGATATCCGCTGCTACCCATCGACATAAGGTATATATACACTTGTACATATTGTATCTACATAAGCATAGCACAGTAACATGTTTGTAAGTAACTTTAGGGGATGTATAAATCATGTAAACAATTATAAATGACTGGAGAAGAAATAAGTTAGATGGTAATGGTATGGTGGGACTAGCATTGATGCATAGCCCAATTATTAGTGGAGTGTGGTCACGATTCGAGGACAGATAAGAACTTAAGTAAATAATAAAATGCGAAAAATTAACTCTGATTTTTGGGTAGTTTGGGTCGTGACATATAAAGGTGGTATCAGAGCGCAATTGGTCTGAAGTGTGTCAGTGTCAGTAATTAGGAATTACATCCCCGTGTTACTGTGCTTAGTTAGATACAATAGTGTATATCGAGATGGGCTTGACTAAGAAATGGTTGAGAATGCAGGAATGCTTAATATGAGTCGCGTTAGATGAGATAGTGCACGAGGCAGAGGTCATAGAGGTAGACCTGAGTCTGCTAAGTCATGCTGAGTTGACCTATGAGAATCAGTATGAGATTGAAATAGAGGCTAATGTTGAGAAAGCCTCACAGAGTCTGACAGAGAGATCGGACAGTATTGAGACACGCTTCGCGAGATTGGAGCGGAGTGTGGAGATTATTTTGAGGAGCAAATTGCTCAGATTATGAATGAGATCAGAGGGCGCAGCGGAACATTGGTGGAAACCCGCTCGACCCATCTTAAGAGATGAGATGAGAAATATCTTGGATATATTCCGGTGACAGAATATCCCGGATACTGTTTAAAAGGAATTGATTTATTGACGAGTGTGGAAAAACTCGGTTGTATTTTTGGAGAGATATTACCTCGACATTATGAACAAGTGACAGTCAAGATGTCTAAAAGTTTATAGAAGGGCTCAGATTGTCAATGAGAGTCCGATTTGCCCGTGAGATATTGCCTACAACGAGGCAGTGCACAGATTTACAGTTGGGTAAATAAGGATATGAATTGCACGCCTCTGAGATTGGGAAAAGTAGTAAAGGCTGAAATAGAGACATAAAAGAGAATCGAGAAATGATAAAGATGTTGAAATGGGAAAATGGTAATTGGTAAAAGATTTAATTTGACGAGTCATGGAGTAAGATAATTGGTAAGGCCCTAGTGCATTCAATTTTGACACTCTTGAGGGGCATTGTGATTGGAGGACCCCGACCTGCTACGAAGCAGTGTAAGCACTGTAAGCAGTGTAAAATGTGTGGTGGATACCACGGAAAGAGGGTCTATATCACTGTATTGATGGAAAATGGCCGTTAAATGTGGTATGATGGACCATTGATTTTGATTGCACAGAATTGGACGAAATCGTCCCACAGAAAAGTAAAGAGACAGAGAAAAACTTCATTGGTATAGCTGCAACGAAAAGGGAGACCATAGCGGAAAAGAAAAAGAAGAAAGTAGGCTGTTGGACGAAGGCGAGAGGATGTTTTGGACCATGACACTATTGATGTTTCATGGATGTGGTGTAAGATACCACACTTGTTATGAATAATGAAGTACATATGTTCATTAATCCTGGTGCCACGCATTTATTCATACCGCCTTCATTCGCATATAAGTGAGTAAAAGGCATGAATGCCTACATCATTGGGCACAATACTGATAAATGAGTACCCCATTAGAGGAGGATTAATTAACGGAATATGGATATAGAGATTTTAAGTTGAAAACAAGGGTGAAAACATCACTGAAAAGTATACTGTAAGTGTTGACAGGTGATAAAAAGGGATGTAACAGTTGAATAAAGGAGTAAAGGATTGTACTCACGAAATGAAAAATGACAAGAGTTTCGTTATAATTGACATACGAAGGAGATAATCTTTAAGATAAGATAGATTATGAATACAAGATGTATGAGAGTGAGAGATATATGCTAGGTAAGGAATACCCTAATATATGAAGTCATTAGGATTAGAGCAATTAGTAGCGAATATAAATTGTGACCACAGAGACTGAGATATAACGTAGTTGTGGTTAAGTTTGAAGGCTAATAAAGGTATTTCAAAATACCTCCCCGCCTGAAGACTTGACAGCGTCTAAAAGTATATATGTATAACCTATAACGTGAAATCGAGCGTCGTAATAGATAACTTTAGCATTAGGATACCTTTACTAAGACGATAAGAATATTTAAATTCGACAAATCATAAAGACTAACATAGTAAATTTAATAAGAGCCGTTAAGATAAGAAAAGGAAATGGCGCAGGTTAGTACTTGAAAACGTAAGCGATTTTGAAGGATCTTATACGCTTATGTGTAAATAAGTCAAGGATTAGATCGAGTTGTAATCATCATTATCGATGATATATTGGGTGTAGTTAAAGTTTAGGGCGATTTATAAGCAACAATTGGGAAATTACTTTTGCAGATGGTTGCTGCGAGTTCTAAAAGGATATACCTTGTTGACACGTTTAACTAAGAAACGTGGTCTTGGAATGAGATGATAACTAAGACGATAGATGTGATATGGATTTCGGTGTAGTGAAGTATGAACTGACCACCGTGATTAATTTCACCATACCCAACAGCTCAAGAGGTTCTCAGTGAGTATGGATACCTCAAAATTATGATAGAGCTGTGTATTGATGTATAATGGGAAGATAGTCAATTTTGGAGTCAGACAACTCCTTGATCATGAAATAAACTATCTGACCCATGATTTAAAGTTGACAACAGTAATTGTACCGAGGATATGGTACTATTAGGTACACGATGAGAAATTGTGGATATGCACTGATCATAAAGCCCGAGTATCTATTTTCACAGAAAGGGGCGAATATGAGAATACATAGTGGGTTAGAGCTTCTGAGAGGTTTTGATTTGTGAAAATTGTACCACCCAGGAAAGGCTAATGTGATGACTGATGTCTTGAGTAGAAAGAGCCTCGGGATGGTATTACATATGATGGTCAGGGAGCGTGAGCTGCTAGAGCAGTTGTGGACCTCAGTATTGATGTGATCCCTTCTGATGATGACAGTGATTGTGTGACAGCTAGCCTGATGATTAGAACCGGATGAGAGTGCCCAGATTTGCCAGGCTTAGCATGATGATCGACAGGATGTCGATAGTTTGGGTCTGATTCAGAAGGGTACAGTGACAGAGTTCACAGAGTATGTTAATGATTTACAGAGAGGTTCAGAGACAGTATAAGTGCTCCCCAGGACCATAGTTGATGAGATAGTAATGTTGTCAGAAGCTCACTCTTCGGGATATACGGTGGATACAGAAAGTAAAGAATATATTAAAATCTCGAAAAGGGTATTGGTGGTCAGATATGAAAAGAGACATGGTAGAGATTGTGAAGAAGTGCCTAGTATGTCAACAGAATAAGGTAGAGTATTAAAAGTCTGCAGAGTTATTGCAGCACCTACCTATATTGACACGGCACGGAAAAACGAGAGCAAGTCTCCATGAATGTCGTGATGGGTTATAGAGGACCCGGATAAATTAGGAGACTATTTGCATGATAGTCGATAGAGTGACTAAGTCCACCCACCTTCTGGTTATGAACTCCCTAAATACTCAAAGTGTGTATGAGGATTCAGGTATAAGGAAGATTGTGGAACATTATGTAGCGTTCCAGTGAGCATGGTATCATATAGGGATTCCCGCTTTACTTTCTACTTCAGGGAATATTTTTAGGAAGCTATGGGAACCCGACTGAGTATTAAGCACAGCTTTCCATCCTCAGACAGATGGTCAGTCAGAGAGGACTATACAAGTTCTGGAGGATCCGATGAAAGCGTGTGCCATTGATTTTATAAGCTCCTGGAATGATCAGTTGATTTCTAATTGAAGTTGCCAATAACGACAGTTGGCAGTTGAGTATCGGGATAACAAGATATGAGTGTATGGCTGTAGGGGTTGTTCCCCAAATTGGATAAGAAAAAGTGGGTGACAGGTAGAATCATTTACGACTTTGGATAATAAGTCTCTGAGGATGTTTAGTTAAGGATGAGAGATTAAGAACACCTCAGAGCACATAGATAAGTATTGGAATTTACCCTTGGTGAATTAGTATGATTGAAATATTTCTTGTCCTAAGAGAATAAGGACATAGCGAACTTTTAGAAGAAAGTAAATTGAATTGTGCTGGATGGAATATTTTGAGAGATTAGACAAGTGGGAGATAAGACCTGTAGGTTGGTGTTATCACCTGAATTAGCAAGCACCCACAATGTGTCCCATCTTTTGATGTTTCGAAAATACTATCCGGATCCAGCATAGGTGATTGAATATGAATTCCAAAAGTTCAGTTTTATGCAAATATAAGTATATTGAAGAAGTTGATTCGGGCATTAAACAGGAAAGAGATAGTATTGAGGTTTAAGACGATCTCCCTAATTAAAGTCCTTTGGTAGTAATACACTCCGGAGAAGATCACATAAGAATTAAAGGAGTATGATACGATCGACGCACCCGGAGTTGTATATGGACTCATATGATTTGGTTCTAATTTGGAGGACCAAATTCCTTAAGTGGGGGAGAGTTGTAAGACCCGAATTTAATTAAAATATGAAAAGTAAATATGAAGTAAAGGAGTATTTGTGAAGGGAAGTCAGGTTAAATTAATCCCGAATACGTGTAAGGGCAAAACGGTCAAAAGACTGAAGGCCGGTATAAATTCGAGAAGAAAAATTTAATTAAAAATAACGCATTGAGAAATCTTGGTCAATAAAGATGAAATAAATTTATTTTGGGGTAAATTGATCAAGATATTAATTTATTGGAATTAACAGGGATTAATTGGAATTTTTAGTTCGGAAAAATAATCTCGAAGATAACCAAAAAATATATCGAAAAGTCACCCGGGACAATATCCCAAAAATACGAGAAAATTATACCCGAAAAAGAGGTTAAAATTTAATAAATAAATTAAATAAAATTAAATTAATTAATTTGAAATAAAATAATAATTTTAAGGGATATTTGGGTATTTTTAAGGTATTTAAATGATTAAAATAATAAAAGATAAATAATAAAAATGATAAAACAAAAAAAAAGGGAGAGAAACGGGTCGGGGAGAGAGAAACTGAGGCAGAGAAACGGGAAGGAAACGGAAGCAAGGCCGACCACCGTCCGGCGGCCAACGGCTCGACCAAGGGCCGGAAAAGGAAGAGGGGATGCCGGTGACCTCCCTGGCACCGGCAGCACGGCCAACCGACGCCGGAGGAGGCCAAAATCGGGGAGAGAAGCTGCGGGGGAAAAAGTTTCGATCGGCGGCGAACGGCGCTGATCTGGCCGACCCCGACCCCAGCCGAAGCTTCCCCAAGCGACGGTGAGCAGATTGGCGGTGGTGGCAGCCACCGAAACCGGCGGAGGGCCCCGAAAACGGTGAAAAAGCAAAGTGGGTACCGACGGAGGAGGAGAACGGTCGGACCGGCGACTTTTCGGCGGCCTTGGGCAAAGTCGAGCCCAGATCTGAGATGCGGACGACCCAGCGGAGCTGCTGGCGGTGGAAACCGGCGAAGAACCGGCCGAAAAGATGGTGAACCGATGGTGAACCGGCCAAACCGGGGTGAACTGGCGGTCTGAACCGGTCCGAACCGGACTGAACCGGTTCAGCCAAAAAGAGAGGAAAAAAGGAGAAAAAAAGGAAAAAGAAAAAAGAGGAAAAAAAATTGAGAAAAATTTCTGTGGTGCAATCGAGCTTCGGGTAAGTCGATAAGCGGTCAAATTGACCCGATTAAAATTTGAAATATTTTATTTAATTAATTATCGACTGAAAGTTTACCCGAAAATGTAATTAATTGTGTAGCTCGACAATTGGCATCCAACGACAGCTTGAGACAGCCTCGATTTACGAACTAGCATGGAATCTCGGGTAAGTGAGCTCTATTTACGACAATTACCTCGTTATGCGTGATATTGATTTAAATTCCGCATAAATTGAATTAAATTATGGAAATTTAGATAAATTGTCGTAAATAATCGATTTAGCTATTCGAGAATTAGAACGAGGTCCGATAAATTATTGGTGGGCCCAATGAGCCCAATAGGCCTCGATAAAGTGAAAATTAAATGGAAAACGGGCTTAAGGCCGATTAAGGCCCATTAAGGTGCAATCGGGCCCAATAGGGGTAAACGGGCCCAACGATTTAAATTAAGCCCAGAAAGTATTAAATACGATTAAATTGCATAATATCTTACCTGAGGAATATTAATACGCAGTTTCGGGCATTTGATTGGGAGCATAACGGACTGCGCAACGAGATAACATTGGAAAAGAAAAGGTCAGACTCTACGGAAAAATAAGGTAAGGGAATTCTACGGACTGCTAGAGGTAAACTCTACGAAATTTTAAATTCATATGCAGTCTTTAAAATTTATCTGAAGTGTCTAGAGGTCGAATAATAATTTTAGTGCCTCGAATGGGCAAATTACTAAAATACCCTTGTTAAGGGTAAAATCTAAAAATTTAGGAAAAATTGGGAGGAGCAAGGACAAGAGGTTCCTGCTCGTTCTGGAGGTATTTCAACACATGCATGAGTAGGCTGGCTCACTTTTAAAGAAAAATGCATAGCATTGCATATCTTAATTGATGTGATTTCTGTGAAAACTATTTGGAAATAACCGAGCCGCCTACATATTTTTATTTACATGTGACGTGATAGAGCTCAGCTCGCACGATGTTTGATTTGTGTGATGCATGCATTAGTGCTGGAGCGAGAGCTCGCACTAGAGTTTTACATACATAGGTGCTAGAGTATAACTCGCACCAGATTTCACATGTTTTTGCGTGACACGGTGCTAGAGTCTAACTCGCACCAGATTTTACATGATTTTCATGACAGGGTGCGGGAGTTTAACTCGCACCAGATTTTATAAGATTTTCATACGATTTATATACAGAGTGCTGAGCCTAGCTCGCACTAGTTTTACCGGATTTGTGGAGTAGCGCTGTCTGCCCTTGGAGTCAGCCAAAAGGCCCAACAGGCTCAAAAGACCTCTTGATCAGGGTGAGAGTGAGGGATGAGGTTGGCGGCTTTGTGGGGATGTAAAGCGGGCTCTACCAGTTTTATTTGACTTGATAGAGTGCTGAGCATCGCTCGCACCGATTTTATGAGAATATACGATAAGCCGTGCTTGGAGCATCGGATAGACTGTGTGTCACCGATTAAATAGGCTCGCACGTGCGTTTTGAGACATGGCAATGAGTATTGAGAAACAAAACCTCTTTGTGGGAAGCAGGCCATTGGGCTGGAGTACCTAGAGTGATATGGGTCCATGGAGTACGATGTACCGTGCAAGTAGCATGGAGTACGATGTACCGTGGGGTATCTTCGGATACGGTATCTTTGTGATACGGGGTATCTTTGTGATACGGTATCTTTGTGATACTGGGTATCTTCGGATACGGCATCTTCGGATGAGTGAGATCGGATAAGACTGACGGGTTGGATTGACCCACCTCTCGGGCGGTTCCCGATCAGGGTGAGACCTCGCACACTGGGATCCGTGAAGCTAGTGGGACTCACGAGGACATATTGGCCAGTCCTGGTTATTACCGATATACAGTTATTGCCTAGTCTCGTATCTTGTGTATATATATACATATGTTTTCGGATATCGATGTTTTCGAGAAACTGGATTTTTCATGATTTTGTGTGAGTCAGGATCACCCGAAGGAGGGATCGAGTCCTGACTTTATTGTGAAAATTTTAATTGAGAAAGAAATGATTTGTAATAATTGCATGTTGATTTTTTGTGCAAATGTGTTTTACATAACATCATAACGCATATCATTGTTTTCAAATGTGTGGAGAAAGGGTGGTTTATGCATGGCACCACGTTCATGTAGGTAGTATGGTTACCTACTTGTTCGTAGGATTGCCTTACTGAGCTTGATGTGCTCACCCCTTTCATTTTCTCCCACAGATAATCTCCAGTTGAAGTTGCGACGACTCAGTACTGCATTCCGGATATCCGCTGCTACCCATCGACATAAGGTATATATACACTTGTACATATTGTATCTACATAAGCATAGCACAGTAACATGTTTGTAAGTAACTTTAGGGGATGTATAAATAATGTAAACAATTATAAATGACTGGAGAAGAAATAAGTTAGATGGTAATGGTATGGTGGGACTGGCATTGATGCACAGCCCAATTATTAGTGGAGTGTGGTCACGATTCGAGGACAGGTAAGAACTTAAGTAAATAATAAAATGCGAAAAATTAACTCTGATTTTTGGGTAGTTTGGGTCGTGACATGAAGAGTTTTGAAGAATGTGTAAAAAAGGTTTCAACTTTTTCAAATTCATATTTGGTTTTGGATGTACCAACTAGATGGAACTCTACTTACTTAATGCTCGAGAGTGCTTTGAAATTTAAGCGTGCATTTTCTATGCTTACATTAAATAATAGAAATTATAAGCATTGTCCATCAAGTGAAGAGTGGAAGAGGGGAGAGAAAATTTGTGAATTTTTGAAGCCATTCTATGAAATCACGAATATAATTTCGGGAACTAGTTATCCAACCGCTAACTTGCATTTTGCTCAAGTTTGGAAAATAGAGATGCTTTTAATGGAGTACTTGGGTGGAGATGATGAGATGTTACAAGGCATGGCTTTTAATATGAAGAAAAAATTTGACAAGTATTGGAGTGAGTATAATGTTCTACTTGCAATGGCAGTGGTTCTTGACCCTCGTGTGAAGTTTACAATGTTGAAACGATGCTTTTTGAAAATTGATCCTCAAGGTTTTCAAGAGAGGTTAGATGTGGTGAAAAGGAAGTTATTTATGCTTTATGAAGAATATGCAAAGAATGCTTCTAGCTCATCACATGGTCAAGGCCAAGGTCAACAAAGCCAAACTTCACTTGCCTCTTCTATTGTAATGGATTCTATCTCCAATACAGATGTAAGTATAAATAATAAAGCCAACTATCTTAAATATTATATTCATCTTATTGTTAACTTTAATTTATCAATACTAACTTTTTATTTTTTTATTTTTTGTTAATTGAATTTGCATAAAATGCATCAATATAGGTATGGATGGATTTGGCAAATGATGAAGATGATGATGTCCCAAGTTCCAAGTCCCAATTGGAAGCATATTTGGAGATGCCAAAACTTGATTTTTCCACTAATAAAGACTTAGATGTCTTGAATTGGTGGAAAGATCACAGTTTTAGATTTTCCATTTTGGCTAACATGGCTTGTGATTTGATGAGTATACCGATAACTACTGTGGCCTCCGAATCAGCCTTCAGCATTGGGGGACGTGTGCTAAACAAGTATAGGAGTCGTCTTCTTCCTAAAAAGGTTCAAGCTCTCATTTGCACACGTAGTTGGCTACATGGCTTCATATCGAGTGGTAATTTATTTTTATTGAATAAATATTTTTTTTACAAAATAATGTTATTGTATTTTTATTTAATAATTGAAAATTTTATTTTATAGGTTGGGAAGATGATGAGGAAAACAAAGATGAATTGGTGGAAGAATCAAATGATTCAAATCATTTGAATAATGAGATTAACCCACAAGTTTAATGTTGTTTGATGTGGAGTTTAATGGATGCTTGTAGATTTTATGACTTTTAAACTTATTTACTACTCTTTATTTAATTATTTAGACCATAATATTATATCATGTGTAGTTTGTATTTGTAATGGGAGTTTGTTTAATGGATATTATGTTTGTGAATTATATTTTTATTGGGATTAATATAATAATATTTGTAGAACTATTTTCACAATTTTATGACTTGCTTGCTTATGATATAATATATTGCTTATGCTAATATATTTATATATATATATATATATATATATATATATATATATATATATATATTACAAACCCATAATTTGCTTTTGTACATAATATATTGCTTTATGTGACTAACTTACAATTTGAAATTAAGTGAAAAACTCCAAATCATTTTGGTTTTTGCTTTGAACATGTTATATTTGATCATGAATGAGCTAATATTCCTCTTGTTAAAAAAATTTCAAATTAAAGTTTATATTTTAGTCTCAAATCTATGTGATTTGATTTTGTAACAATTTTGGTTAATTCTCAAAGCCCAATAATCATTTAACAAATTAAAATTAGACTTAATTAAGTGTTTAGGCTCAATTCATTATTTCTTAAAGTCAAATTCCTTATTTCCAAAAAAAAAAAAAGTTAAGTTAGCCCGCGGGCCAATTCGGCCCACATTAAAATCGGACCGGTCTTCACAAATTTAATCCGTTTAAATGCGGGCCTAAACGGGCTCAACCCATTTAAACCGTATCCGTATTAATCCGCATCGGTCCGCACCGTTCGGCCCGTTTTACACCCCTAGTTGCTACTCATGCTCTTCCCTGGACTTCGAATACATCATAATATTATCGCTAAAGATGACAACCAATCGGTCCAGGTAAGGTTTAAATACCTTATCGTAGTTGAGTTCCACTAAATATTTCAATCACCCATATATTTGACCTATGTACGCATAAACGTCTAATGTCATTTCAAAATCACTTCCGTTCAAGATACTAACCCGCGTCATTTTCTTTTTCTTATATTAACGGCTTTTATAAAATTTTAATTTTTTTAAACCTTCATGATTAATCGAATTCTATATCTCTTTATCGTACCAGTAAAGGTACTCAAATTTTAAATGTATATATTACGACTATCGATTTCAATTTATAGGTTATGTGTGCGCTTTTAGACGCTATCAAGTCTTCAGGCGGGAAGTATTTTGAAATACTTTTATTAACCCTCAGACTTGACCACATGAACTGAGTGTAGATATATCCACCCCTTATACTTGGTCGCAATTCATATTCACTATATATGGCTTAATCCAAATTACTTTACATATCAAAGATATCCTTACCTTGCATATGCTCTTATTCCAATATATCTCGTATTCAGGGTCTATCACATCTCAAAGCTTATCTTCTTTCATATATCACTTATAACAAACTCTTTCATTACTTGTCAAACTTACAATACGCTTTTCAGTGATGTTTTCCCCCTATTTTCAACTTACAATCTCTATACCCATATTCAGTTAGTGATAATCATCTAACCATCATCATCTTGCTTAAGGGTACAGGCTTCACATCTTTCACTAGACTATAAGCAACTGAAGGCGGTATGAATAAATGCGTGGCACCAGGATCAATTAAAATAATTATTTCATTATTTACAACCAGTGTGGTATCTTCCACCCCATCTGATGAAACATCAAAGTGTCCTGGTCCAAGGCATACACTCGCCCTAGTCCGACATCTTATTTCTGTGGTAACTACCACATATCCTTCACTGCTTACATTGCTACTCTGTTACACTGCTTACACTGTTACACTGCTCTCACTGCTACAGAGCAGGTCGGGGTCCTCCAACCACAATACTCCTCGTTAGTGCTGAAATTGGATACACTGGGGCTTTACCAATCATCTTACCCCATAACTCATCATCTCTAGTCTTTTACCAAACTACCTTTTTCCCGTTCTGACATCTCTGTCATTCTCTATTCTCTTTCTATCTCTATTTCGACCCTTACTACCTCTCCCAATCTCAGAGGCGTGCAACTCATAATCTTATTCACACAACTGTAGTGTGTGCACTGCCTCGGCATAGGTAGTGATATCTAACGTGCTAATCAGACTCTAATAGACAATCTGAGCCCTTCCATGAACTTTCAGACATTTCGACTCTCATTGTTCATAGTATCGGAGTCATATCTGCCCAAGAATATAAACTGAGTTTCATACTCATCAATTAACATGTTCATCTGGGTTAGAGTAAAGAATTTTATTTGTAATTTTCTTTAAATAGTGTCCAGGATATTCTGTCACCGGAATACATCTAGAATTACTTTCCATGTCTATTATGGATGTCTAACTCTTAAGATGGGTCGAGCGGATTTCCACCCATGCTCCAACTCGCCTTCAAATCTCATGCATACCCTGAGCAATTAGCTCATAAATTATTCTCCACACTCCGCTCCAACCTCGCGAAGCGCATCTCAATACTGTCTGATCTCTCTATCAGACTCTGTCCGATCTCTCTGTCGGACTTTGTGGGGCATGCTCAACATCAGCCTCCACTTCAATCTCATCTTGAGTCTTATGTGGCGACTCAGTACGACTCTCAGGCCTACCTATATAGCCTCGAGCATGTGTACTCGCCTCTCTACCAGAGCGGCTATCACTTAATAAGTCTATATTCTTGCATTCGAAACCAAATTCTTAGCTGCACTTTCAGCTCGATATACACAGTTGTATCTAAACAATGCACAGTACATGGGGATGTAAACTTCCTTAACCACTAACACCGACTCATATCAGGCTAACTTAGCTTAGATACCATTAACTTATCACGACCCAAATTACCTAAAAATTAGAGTAAATTTTTCACTTTTTCATTTATTATTTAATTCTTACCTTTTTCTCATCGTGACCATCCTACAAACAGTTGGGTTATGATTCGGTGTTAGTCACCTCTCACCTATTTACCATTCCATTTCATAATCACATTTATATATCAAAGTTTACTATCCTTTAACTTTAATTAAATACATACACAATGGTATTTTTAACTCTACATCCTCGACATCATTTACGTTTATATACTGTGCATTACATATTTAGATACAAAACTCTACAAATGTGTATAGCTGTCTCTCAATAGGAAGCAGCGGATACCAAGATTGGCAGTCCTCAGCCGCTCACTAATTATTGTGAATGCTTTGAAAAGATGGGAAAATAAGGGGGTGAGCAAACCGCACGCTCAGTAAGGCAATTATGCAAGTAAGTAGATAGCTCCACTATCTACATGCTCATAATGCCATGCCCTTAAAATCCATTTCTTTTCATAAAAATCTCAAGCACAAAATCATGTATGTCATCAATGACTTAGTTTATAAAACTGCTCGTGCATATATAAATCATACTACAATGCATCAATAGCTTTTTATGTGACATTATTAAATCATACTTAGCATGAATTTAATCAAAATCATGCATTATTTTATGCGATATAAAACAAATCATGAGATACAATCCTTTCATGAATTTATCATTAAAGCATGGAAAACACATCATGCTACTACATTTAAATCATTTCATTTAAAACGCAGTATAAAATAACCCAAAGGGGTTAAGCATCTCATAATTCAATTACAAACTCATAAAACAATTCATTAAAATTCATTATAAAACTTTGGTTATAAAATCACCCTTCTTTCAGGGTCACATATCATAAAATCACAAAATCGGGGGCCTGACCCCTCCATCGGGTGTACCCTAGTCTATCGACCGATAGTTATATCATGTGAGACAAGTAGGTGACTATCAGTAACAACATAGGACTATGGACATAACCTCGTGGTCCATGGCAACACGGTACCTAGTGTGCGGGGTATCACACCTGAAACAGGAGGTGGGTCGTCCTACCCGCCAGAATAGCATAACACCAGGATTGTGAGGGCAAAGCTTGCTGCCTCGTGGCTAATGCCACTAGACTCCAACAATCCCCATGGTACAGCGTACTCCACGTGATATACACGGTACAACGTACTCCGTGCACTACAAGAAAACATACTTTCAGCGACGAAATTTTACCGACGGAATAATTTCGTTGGTAAAAAAATAAATTAGCGACGGATTTACGATGAAATTTATTCGCTAGACGTTTCAAATATATAATTTACATTTTTCAACGGATTTTGCTATGAAATTTCGTCGCTGAAGACAGTCGAATTTTTTGAAATTTAAGTTTTCTATTCTTCCGTCGCTGAAACATATCAGCGACGAAATTTCATCGGTGATGATTTTCGTCGCTGAAATGTTTCAGCGATGGAATTTCGTCGCTGATTGAACCAAATTTTTTAAAATTTTTTTACTATTTTTTTTCGTCGCTGAAACATATCAGCGACGAAATTCCGTCGGTGATGATTTTCGTCGCTGAAATGTTTCAGCGATGGAATTCCGTCGCTGATTGAACCAAAATTTTTTAAATTTTTTTTACTATTTTTTTCGTCGCTGATTGAACCAAATTTTTTTAAATTGTTTTTACTATTTTTTTCGTCGCTGAAACATATCAGGGACGAAATTCTGTCGGTGATGAGTTCCGTCGCTGAAATGTTTCAGCGACGGAATTCCGTCGCTGATTGAACCAAATTTTTTAAAATTTTTTTACTATTTTTTTCTGTCGCTGAAACATATCAGCGAAGGAATTTCATCGCTGATTTAAGCGCGAGGTTCCATCGCTGAAGCATTTCAGCGACGAAATTCCGTCGCTGAAGTCTTTTTTAAAGTTCCCAAATTTCTCTGCTTCACCTGATTTCTCCTCTGCTTCACCCGATCGCTCGCCTGTCCAGCCCCGATCTCCGCCCTCTGTGTTCTTTGTCTTCACCGACTGCAACAACCCAGCTCCACCGAACGTCTGGATCTCCCTCTCTTCCTCACCGCCGATGATCTCCCCCCTCTCCTCACCCGATTTCTCCTCTGCTTCACCCGATTTCTCCTCTGCTTCACCCGATCTCTCGCCTGTCCAGCCCCGCGCCCTCTGTGTTGTTTGTCTTCACCGGCGACAACAACCCAGCTCCACCGAACGTCTGGATCTCCCTCTCTTCCTCATCGCCGATGATCTCCCCCCTCTCCTCACGCGATTTCTCCTCTGCTTCACCCGATCTCTCGCCTGTCCAGCCCGATATCCGCCCTCTGTGCTGTTTGTCTTCACCGGTGACAACAACCCAGCTCCCCCTCCCTGGCGTGAATCGATTTCAGGTTTCCCCATTTTCTTCTGCACTTGTAAATTGAATATTTAAGAACATTATAAACTAGTAAAGGTGTTACTTGTATCAGTTTCAACTTTCAATTATATAATATACATAATGTTTGATTAATATTGAACATAAGTTTTTATTGTTCACATGATGTATCATTAATTTCAAATTAAGATTAACTCCGAAAAGTACTCGATCCATAATAAATATTTAGTTATTGATGCTGAATTCAGAAATAAGTTATCAAATTGGATCTCGCTCTCCTAATTTATTGGATTGTTTCCTTTAAAAAGTTCATTAATTAGATCACTCTAATCTTAATCCTCACCGTTGTTTATTTAATTGAATTTGTTGTTTAAATTTGGAATATTTAATTAAATTTGTAGTTTAATTTTGGATTATTTGAAGATTTTGAGTATTTGATCAATAAAATAAAACTCTATGTATGCCTTAACAAAATGATGTTGTTTCTCTCCTTCATAGGAAGAGAGGTAACGTGCGTGCATGAAAGCAAGCAAAAAACAAAGGATTTGAAGCCATATTGAACTAGAAGGCAAGAGCAAATAAGTTCATTCTGAAGGTAAAATTATTATGATATCAATTTTTTTTATTAATTATAACTAATAAATTTGTTATATACATGTTATTATTATTATTGTTGTTGGTGATTATTTGGTTTGGCGTAGGCTACATATGAACACGCTGGTGACATAATTTTTGGGTTCAAATTTCTGTCAAATGATTAAAATAATGTGATAAGAGTCAAATTATTTTCATTTTGTTAATTGATTTATAATTATTTTAGCTAAGATTATGAATTATTCTTTAATGATTTATTATTCATACAAAAATTGATTTATGATATTGTGGTTGCTGATGTGATTGTAAAACCTTAGTTATTAGTTGTGGATAACTAAGGTTGTAGAGATGATTTAATATGCATGATTTGTATTGATGATTTGGACTGCTATATAGTATTATTTATAGGTTGGGTAGAGACAAATTACAGTCGTTATGCTACCGAATTTTCTAAGGAAACTTAGGACTTTAAATAAAATACTCCACGCATTCACTTCCAATATTTAAACCTAAATATATGTATGTTACCTAATTTGATTTATTTTGTAATAAGGACGGATTTATCCTTTTCAATTATTTATTTTGTTATTGTAGATGTTAAATTTTCTTATATGCATGTTACAAATTAAATTGATTTTACTTAATTGGAAAAAATTATTTGGTGATAGAGTGTAATTGTTATTCTATTTTTTGAGATACTGTATTCTATGTGAAAAATGGATAAGGATAGATTTTGGATGTATTGTCGATTAGATGTAGATGGATTCATTAGAGATAAATTTTTGAATGGAGTTGAAGAGTTAATTAGTTTTGCATTTTGTCATCCTGAGGTAGTTAGTGGAAATAGAATTAAATGTCCTTGTAGCAAATGTATGAATAAACAATTCTTGGACGTCGATAAGGTGCGGAAACACCTTTATTACAAAGGTTTTGTTGTTGGGTATACCACTTGGAATCAACATGGAGAAATTGAAGAAGGACAGTCATCACAAAATATAAATGAAACAGTTGATCCACTATCTGGGGTGAGACCTGAGGGACAAAATCCATATGTTAGAATGGTTACGGATGCTTTTCAAATGGATGATGACGTAATTGGTAATTCGGTTAACAATTCAAGAAGTGAGGAGCAACATCCAGATTCATCTGCTACATACTTCTATTCTCTATTGAATGATGCCGAAGAACAACTATGGCCTGGTTGTTCAATGCACACAACATTATCGGCTGTTTCACAACTTTTGAACTGGAAGTCAGAGTTTAATATAAGTGAAGCATGCTTCAATCGTTTATTAGGGATTATGAAGCCTATGTTACCAGAAGATGATAATTTGCCACAAACCAACTATGAAATGAATAAGAAGCTAGAAAAATTGGGTCTTAGTTATGTTAAAATAGACGCATGCAAGAATAATTGTTTGTTGTTTGATAAAGAATATGTAGAGGATGAGTATTGTCAAATATGTGGTCAACCTCGATATAAACCTATCTCAACAATTGGTGGACGAGGAAAAAAGATACTTTATAAGGTTTTACATTATTTGCCATTAATTCCGAGGTTGCAAAGGCTTTTTATGTCGTCAGTAAATGCTAAGTTTATGACATGGCACGTTAAAAGTCGAAATACTAACGGAGTGCTCAATCATCCTGCTGATGGGGAGGCATGGAAAAAATTCAATAGTATCCAGCAATCGTTTGCTGCTGATCCTCGGAATGTAAGACTTGATTTGTGTGCTGATGGATTTTGTCCTTATGGCCCGACATCGAGATCATACTCTTGTTGGCCAGTAATACTTGCTGTTTACAATTTACCTCCATGGATGTGCATGAAGCAACCATATTTGTTTCTCAATATGATAATTTCGGGAAGGAAAAGTCCATCACATAACATTGATGTTTTCTTGAGACCTTTAATTGATGAGTTAAAGGTGTTGTGGGAACATGGTGTTGAGACTTATGATGCTCATAGAAAACAGCATTTTATGTTAAGGGTCGCATTGTTATGGACAATTAATGACTTCCCTGCTTATGGAATATTGTCTGGGTGGAGCAACCATGGTCGATTATCTTGTCCTTATTGCATGGAACGTACAAAGGCCTTTAGGTTGCAGTATGGACAAAAGCCTTGCTTTTTCGATTGTCATCATCAATTTTTGCCTCCTAATCATCCTTTCAGGAGGCAACGTGACAAATTTAGTAAAAGGGTAGATCATGATCCTCCAGTGCAGAGATTGTCAGGTGAAGAAGTATTGCAACAATTAGATTCAATCGACGATTTACCATACGGTACAAAATGTGGTCCACAAAAACCTCCAGGGTTTGGGGTATCTCATAATTGGGTGAAAAAGAGTATATTTTGGGAATTGCCTTATTGGCATACCAATCTTATTCGACACAATTTGGATGTCATGCATATTGAGAAAAATATTTTTGACAATTTGTTTAACACCCTGATGGATGTTAAGGGAAAAACTAAAGATAATACAAATGCAAGAATGGATATGGCCTTCATTTGCAAAAGAAAAGAATTAGAATTGGTGAACAGTAATGGAAAAATATTAAAGCCTAAAGCTTCATTCACTCTAAGCAAGGAGGAGCAAAAACGACTATGTGCTTGGGTTAAAGAGTTAAGGCTTCCTGATGGGTTTGCATCAAATATAGCTCGGTGTGTTAATGTCGATGAATGCAAGTTCTACGGAATGAAATCTCATGACTGTCACATTTTTATGCAGTGCTTACTTCCCATAGCTATTCGTGATTTTATCCCAAATCCAATTTGGGATGCAATCACAGAGCTATCTCATTTTTTCAAATATATATGCTCACCGGAAATACGTGTAGATCACATGCAAGTTTTGCGAAGGAATATTGTACAAACCATTTGCAAATTAGAGAAGATCTTTCCCCCTTCATTTTTGATTGTATGGAGCATCTTCCAATCCACTTGCCTTATAAGGCTATAGTGGGCGGTCCAGTGCAATATCGATGGATGTATCCTTTTGAAAGGTTATCACTTATAGTTAATTATTATTCAATGTTATACTAATATTTATCATCCCAAATATTCTATCTGAAAAAGTTAATAAAATTTTATTGCTTACAATATTCACTTCAGGTTTTTGCATCACTTAAAAAAGAAAATGGCAAATCCAGCTCATCCAGAAGGGTCGATATGTATGGCATACATAAGGGAGGAGATTGGAAACTTTTGTGCCTTGTATTTTGAACCTGAAGTTCAAACAAGATTGACCCGTCCACCACGTAATGATGATGGAGGAGATGTCGATCCGATGGGACGTTTGTCCATTTTTAGACGTCCAGGTCGACCAATTGGGCTGACAAAAAATAATGCTCGATACTTAGAGGAAGATGACTACAATGCTACGTGTATATAAGTGTTAATGAATTGTGAGGAAATAGTCCCCTATATTGAGTAAGTTATCTAAATCTAACTCATCGTTTAATGTTAAATAATATGGTTGATATAGTTATCTTATTTAGTTTCAAATGATATTGTAGGTCATTTGATAATATGATTAAAAGAGATCATCCAAATATCAGCGATGCACAATTAGAGAAAGCACGTCATGATCATTTTCCAAAATGGCTTAAACAATTTGTAAGTACTATAAAAATAGAACAATCAGTAGTTTGAACTTAAATTTTAAAATTTTAATGCTAGGTCTTGTGGGGTTTCAGGTATTTGAACATGCCACTGAAATAGATCCACGTATTATTGAGATTTCTCATGGTCCTGGACGTATGATCAGGAGTTATCAAGGTTATTTTGTAAATGGTTTCAAGTTTCATACGTTGGATTATGGTCGATCTCGAAAAATAATGAATAGTGGTGTTTGTGTCAAAGGCAGCTGCTACAATGATATTGATCGTGATTTTTATGGCATACTGACAAATATAATCGAATTAGAGTACTTTGGAATTGAGAATAAAGTTGTGTTATTCAAGTGTCATTGGTTTGATACAGAACGAGGTCTTCATGTTGATCCCCGTCACGGTCTTGTTGATATCAAGCATAAATCAATACTTGCCAGTAACGAATCTTTTATATTAGCTGAACAGAGACAATAAGTGTAATTTAGTCTTATCCTTCTACAAAAAAAAGATCGTCGTCATTGGTGGACCGTATTCAAAACAAAGGTATGAAGTAGATTTAATCTTCGACGAAATGACGGTGGACAGATTCTAGATTTGAACGAAGGAGTTTACCAAGAAGTGGAAGTTTTCGAACCCTAGAATAGTTGCATATTCAGACGAATTGGACAACACCGACTGTTCATAGTAGTGCGAAATATGAAGAAGTCAATCAATTAGAAGAAGAAGAAGAAGAAGAAGAAGAAGAAGAAGAGAGAAGAAGAAGAGAGAAGAAGAAGAAGAAGAAGAAGAAGAAGAAGAAGAAGAAGAAGAAGAAGAAGAAGAGAAGAAGAAGAAGAAGAAGAAGAAGAAGAAGAGAAGAAGAAGAAGAAGAAGAAGAAGAAGAAGAAGAAGAAGAAGAAGAAGAAGAAGAAGAAGAAGAAGAAGAAGAAGAAGAAGAAGAAGAAGAAGAAGATGAAGAAGAAGAAGAAGAAGAAGAAGAAGAAGAAGAAAGAGAGAAGATGAGAAGAAGAAGAAGAAGAAGAAGAAGAAGAAGAAGAAGAAGAAGAAGAAGAAGAAGAAGAAGAAGAAGGAAGAAGAAGAGAAGAAGAAAGAAGAAAGAAAAAGAAGAAGAAGAAGAAGAAGAAAAGAAAGAAGAAGAAGAAGAAGAAGAAGAAGAAGAAGAAGAAGAAAGAAAGAAGAAGAAAAGAAGAGAAGAAGAAGAAGAAGAAGAAGAAGAAGAAGAGAAGAAAGATGAAGAGAAGAAGAAGAAGAAAGAAGAAAGAAGAAGAAGAAGAAGGAAGAAGGAAGAAGAAGAAGAAGAAGAAGAAGAAGAAGAAGAAGAAGAAGAGAAGAAGAAGACGGAGCGATGCTAAGTATGACTGATTAAAACAGTTCGGTATAATAGCAAAGACTCGACAGTGATCTACAATAATGATCGTAAGAATCTAAACATTAGCTCTCGTAAAATAGATATTATTGGACTTCATTTACTTATTTCTAAAGATAATTTTTTTATCTGTATTGCAGATGAGAAGATTGAAAAAGTTAGCACAACGATCACATAGGTCCAAGTCTCCTCTACCTGGATTGGAGTTTGACTATAATCTTGACTTTGACATTTAGCCTCAATCTCAGCAGCCTACTCCGTCTGATGCTCAGGCTCGTGATCGACCTTTACCTCACCGTCCAAATCAGCCTCGTTCTCGGCCTCTCGCCCAACCAAATCCATCTTCAAGTCGACCTGATCCAACTCCTGATAATGATGACGACGACGATGATGATGCCATTCCAGCTCCTCCATTAGCGGTAGAAGAACCATTACCCGGGCGAAGGATATCTAATGAGGAGGCTACATAAACTGCGGGTGGGAATGGGAGTGGGAGTGGGAGTAGTGGTAGTGGTCGGAAAAGAACAAGAGGCCCAAATCAAAGCCTTGAAACACCGCAAAACCCAGAGCATAGGTTATTCCTGACGCCACTTGGTAACAGGTATAATGCTTCTACTTTTGTTTTATTTTTATACAACTATGATATTAAATATGGTATAATATTTGGCGATATCTTCTTTTTTGATTGGCAGTTCTTTTGAAGACTCGAAGGGTGTGAGGACTATATCCAATTTAATTAAACAACATTACTCGGAACCATGGCCAACATGGAAAACGGTTCCAAATGAAGTGAAAGCACAGATGTGGAATAAATTTCAAGTACATTACTTTGAAGTAAATAACTTGATAATTTGTCATAAACGTATCGAAATGATAATTATCATTTGTTTTTGTTAGCAGGAGAAGTTCAGGTGGTCTGCTGACCAAACCAATAATGTCTATACAATTTGGGAGCACTTATGCAAGTCACGTTTTAGAGACTTGCTGCAGTTGGAGAGAAGACAAGCAATGCAATATTTTAATACAGATAAAATATCTGAATGTAAAGGGTACAACAAGTCGAAGTGGATTTTAGTCCAAATATGGGATCAATTAATTGAGAATGAATGGGGGACTGAAAGGTGGGAGGCGAAGTCAAAAAAAGGAAAACAGAATCAGTTGACGGAAAAAGAAAGAACGATAACAAAGCATACGAGTGGTTTTGTTTCTTTCCCGGTACATGAGTATAGGATGGTAAGTCCAAATAATAATTTTATTTATTTTACTGTTGACTTTCATATATTTTTATTTAAATGTAATTTTTATTCATTACTCGAATTTCATATCTTTTTATGAAAAATTGCATATCTTGTATTGTAGACGAAACGTCTAGGTCGAGCACTGACATATAAAGAATTGTTTGATCAGACGCATAGACGTTTAGGTAGAGATGGTGATTATGTGGACAACAAGTCCAAATCTGTCACTGTACGTAATGCATTCTATTGGCTTCTAATATGGTTTTCCCGTTATTAAAGTTTACTGTTTACTATCCTTCTTCTAATTACATTGTAGGAAAAGTACGCTACTTCATTGACTCAGAAATATGGCGAGGATATAAGCACCCATCCTCCTTTTGATCGAGCTGCATGGTGTGAGGTAATTGGAGGGATGGAGAGTACGCGTACACATACGTACGGATTTAGGACTAGGCCACATCGCCTTGATTTACAAATGGGCACAAACATTGCATTTGCCTCTGGTTCCACCCAATCTTCTTGCGCATCTCATTCAGCTTATAGTCCTTTTCCTTATCCTACTCCTGGTGTGATGGGTACCCCTGACACAAATTCAGAGGTGCAGCAAGTGAAAGAGGATGTCAGAGTCATTTCAAACAAGATTGATAATCTGGAAGGAAAGTTGTCTAATTTTATGGATCAGATGATGAACTTGATGGCAAGGAATGTCAATAACAGAGGAGCACCTAGACCTGGACCATCTAGATCTGGAGGTCACCCTAATCAGTGAGAGTACACATTTTATTTTATTTTCTTATGAATTCTGGATGATATTTGTGATGATGATTTGATCGGACTGTATATGATGATGATTTTCAATTAATAGTTGATGTTAGTTTTGACATATAATTGTGATATATATTTTATGTTTGTTTTTATCGATTTCTACAGCTCTGTTTCATTATTTTAGGTATACGGATTTAAGAGAAAAAATATAAAAAAATATATAGTTAAATTAGCTACGGAAATCCGTCGCTAAATCCTATTAGCGATGAAAAATTTAATTAATTAACAAAAATAAATATATAAATTAGCAACGAAAATCAGTCGCTGAAACACTTTAGCGACGGAAATTTCATTAAAAATCAGCGATGGATTTTCGTCGCTAAAATGTTTCAGCGACGGAATAATTAGCGACGGAAATTTCATTAAATCAAATAGTAATATTAGCAACGGATTTTCGTCGCTAAAATGTCTCAGCGACGGAATTATTACCGACGAATTTTTGTCTCTGGTTATTTTACCGACGGAACATTATTCGTATCTGATTCTTTTTATCGACGAAATTATTAGCGACAGAAATTCGTCGCGGATTCAATTTAGCGACGAAAAAAACAGCGTCGAAATTTTGTCGAAAAAAGTTTTCACCGACGAAATTTATTTGCGACGGAATTACCGATAAAAATTTTCCTTCAGCGACGGAATTAGTGACAGAAGCAAAAACTCATTTGCAACGGAAAGCCAGAATTAGCGACAAAAATTTCGTCGCTAATTCCGTCACTGTTGCCTCTTTTTATTGTAGTGGTGAACCCAAGCTCAGTCAGGGGTGCCTGCAATAGGTCTTATCCACCCATATCATCTCTGTCTCAGTATGCACGTGTGAGCATATCATCTCACTGTGACACACAGTCTACAGGAGGCTCCAACATGGCTATATGCATGTCATGTAAATCCCTGTACGAGCGAAGCTCAAGCACAGCTCCATGCATATTCATGATATCAGAAAATCTAGTGCGAGCGAAGCTCTAGCACGGTTTCATAGGAATCAATGAAATCTACGTACGAGTAGCACTCCAGTACGACTTAAAAATGAATGAGTTATAAATCCATATAAAATCACGTGCGAGCGAGCTCCAGCACGGTGTTATGCATCAATAAATCAAATCTCGTACGAGTTACACTCCAGCACAACTTTTATGCAATTATCATATCAAAACAGGATGCGAGCTAAGCTCCAGCGCCTCTCATGCATGTTAAATCATTAAAACTAGTGCGAGCAATCGCTCCAGCACCTTTTTATACATATTCAGTCAAAACAGTCAAAACATGTCAAAACATGTCAAAACAGAGTGCAAGCTAGGGTCCAGCACTTCTCATGCGTTTCACAATAGTAAATCAGTGTGAGCAATCGCTCTAGCACATTTCATGCATATGATGTCACACAAGTCGGTGCGAGCAACCGCTCAAGCACATTTATGCACACTCACAAACGCAGATATAGTGCGAGCTATATGCCAGCACTATCTGTTTCCATATAATCTTAATAGTTGGCCCGTTTTTCAAAGAATTTTATTTAAATACAAATAACACCTACGTAGTGTTTTCTTGTGAAATTTATACAATTACTGGCCAATCTACCGATTTGATTTGATTAAAACCAATAAAATTCCTTAATTCAGAAAATTCCTTAAATCATGCATGTCATGCTTTCGCCATCCTTAGGTGAACTTCCCTCAATAGGGGTAAAATAGCCTTTTTACCTATTTCAATCCGTAAAATCATTTAAACCACTTTTAGGATTATTATACAATAATCGTGTATCCATACATAATCAATATATACAAAAACTATTAAAATATGCATAGCTACCTCTAGCTACTCACACAATTTCTTTACCTCATTTTTCTGTACAGTCTGACCTTTCACCGATGTCTCGTCATGCAGTCCGATTTGCTCTCAATCAAATCTCTGGAACTGCATATAAATATACATCAGGTCAAATACAATATAATTAATTGTATTTCATAATTTTTTGGGCTTAATTTAAATCATTGTGCCCGTTTACCCATATTGGGCCTGATTGTACCATAATGGGCATTAATCGGCCTTAAGCCCGTTTTTTCCACTTACTATTCACATCATCGAGGCCTATTAGGCTCATTGGTCCCATCAGTATATATTGAGTCTCGTTCTAAATCACCAGATAGCTTAATTTAGTATTTACGACAATTTATCCAATTTTTCAAAATTTAATTCATTACATGCGAAATTTAAATCCGTAATTTATGCGGTAAATTTTAACACGCATAACTATGTAAATTGTCATAAATAAGGGTTACTTACTCGAGATTCCATGATAATAAGCAAATCGAAGCTGTCTTGAGCTCTCGTTTTACGCCAATTATCGAGCTACACAATTTAATATTTTTCTGGGTAAATTTCCAGTCGAATATTAATCAAATTAAATATTTCAAAATTTAAATCGGTCAATTCGACCGCTTACCGACTTACCCGTAGCTGGATTGCATCACTAAAATTTTTTCCAATTTTTCCTCTTTTTCTCTTGCTTTTCTTTTCTTTTTGGCTGAACTGGTTCGATCCGGTTCAACCCGGTTCAGACCATCGGTTCAGTCCGGTTTGGTCGTTCAGTGCCTTGTCGGTCGGTTCTCCTCCGATTTTCGTCGCCAACAACTCTGTGGGGTCGTCCTTAGCTTGGATCTGGTCTCGGTTTCGTCCGAGGTCGTCGAAAAGTGGTCGATCCGGCCTCTTCTCTCCTCGCCGTCGATGGCTTCTCTCTTTCTCCAATTTTTCGGCACTAGCCTCCGCCCCACCGATTTCGATGCAGTAGTCGATCGGTCGATCTTCGCGTGGGCTACCTTCGACTGTCGGTGGTTGGGCCTATATCGGCATCGACCATCAGATTTTCTTCTCCCTCTCTCGGTTCTACTCTCGGTTTTCCTTTCGGTCGCCGATCGCCGTTTCGCTCGGGCCGCTGGTACCGGTGGTAGCCGCCTTTGGGCTGGCTTCCTCGGCACCTTGCTTAGGCCGCCGCCAACCTCTCCGTCCGGTGAGCAGAGGTCGACTTCTGCTTGCTTTCTCAGAAAATCGCGTTTCGCGATTTTTTGTTTTGTTTTGTTTTTTTAAAATTATTTATTTTATTTATTTATAATTTATTTTAATATTATTTTATTCATTACAATAATATTAAAATCCACAAATATCTTAAAAAAATTTATATTTTATTCATTTAATCACTAAATGAATTTATCGATATTATTTCGGTTTTTTGGTATAATTTTCAATTATTTTCGGGATTATTTTTCGAGGTGAAAATTTCGTTTAATTCCAATAAATTCATATCTTGATCAATTTAACCCGAAATTTAATTATTTCTTCGTTATTGATCAAGATTTCTCAATCTCATATTTTTAATTAAATTTTCTTGTCCCAATTAATATCGAATTTTGATCTTTTAACCGTTTTACCCTTCACGTGTTCGAGAATACCATTTCAATCCTTTTGCATTTTTAAATACACTCAAAAATTTCTATTCATTCCATTTGCTCTTATGATAAAAAAAATCGAGTCTTACAAGGATCACTCGAGGAAGGGGTTGAGTCCTGATGAGTGTGACTGAGATGTGATTTGATGAGAATGAAACTATGATTTAAACTGAAACTTGCATGACGTTATTTCCATGCTATTTAAACCCATGTTTGAGATAAATTGGTTTTACATGACATTCATGGTGTGGCATATGGGTATGCGTGAAGGTTTTGTGGAAACTCAGCATTATGTATTTTCATAATTATTTATAATTCATGCAATGAAATGTTTTAGCATGAGGAGGTTATCCATGCTTTAATTGCAAATGCATGATTTTGATTTAGTTCATGCGTTTTATTATTTTACATGAGATGCCATTGAGGCATGAGTTGCATGATTTCCATAAGCACGAACAACTTTTATAAACTTTGGCATTGATTTGTGCATGATTTCGTGCATGAGCTTTAAACGAAAAGAAATGGATTTAAAGGCATGGCATTATGAGCATGTAAATAGTTGAGCTATCTACTTACTTGCATAATTGCTTTACTGAGCGTGTGGTTGCTCACCCCCTTATTTTCCCCTCTTTTTAGAGCACTCGCGTAGATAGTGAGCAGCGGATGACTTGCATTCTTGGTATACGCTGTTTCACATCGTCGAGAAAAGGTATACACACTTGTATGGTTTTGTATCTAAATAGTACTGTAAACGTATATGACGTCGGGGATGTAAGGTTATGTAAATGGAATGGTAAGTAGTGTGAGTGGACTAACACCGAATCATAGCCCAACTGTTATTAGGATGGTCACGATGAGAGGAAGGTAAGAATTAAATATGAAAGAAAAATGAAAAATTTACTCTGATTTTTGGGTCGTGACAAGTTAACCTCTTTACCTCCTAGGTCCATTTCCACATACAATGAGTTGGCCTAATAGTTCTTAGCTAAATCATTTCCTCCATCCAAAATGGCCAAATTTCATAATGATTTATCCTCAATCACTTAGTTCGATTTTGAGCTCTTTTTTGAGGCCTGGCAACGATACAAGGAACTTTTTAAGAACTGTCCTCGTCATGGCCTAACTTTATGGCTTCAAGTCTAAACTTTTTATAATATGCTCACTAATCAAAATAGGATTATGTAAACTCCATGAATTTTCATGCAATTGATTTCAATCATGAATAATAAATTAATCAATTGAGATTCGAAATGTGTTCTTTGGCAAATGATTAAATTGAATAATATTTTTAAATGGGGGAAACTAGGAGAATTTAATTAATTAAAATATTTTAACTAGAAGAACAAATAATTGTAAGGGATAGAAATAGACTTTCATATGCTAGATTTAATATATGTATATTCTTTCATGTTAAATAAGTATAAATAATAGATTAAAAATAATATATAACAAATTATTAAAGAACTATATAAAATTAATTAATTAATTAATAAAAAAAGGGACAGAAGTGCACGGGTTGGCTTTCTTTTGTCCATTAACCCGTAAACTCGAAGAAATAGTATTTTTAATCATTTCTCAGGTCTGTATACTCATAAACTCGTAGAAATAATATTTTTAATAATTTCTCGAGTTTGTACACCCGTAAACTCGTAGAAATAATATTTTTCATTTTCACATAGATATTTTCATTTAAAAACATTTCACAGATATCAAAATAACATTTTGAAGAGTTCGAGAAATAGGGCTTTTCTTTTGGGTTTCTCAATTTTTGAGTGCATAGTAACTTTTCTGGATTCGAAAATATTTTTCGTAAACACGAGTATGCTCAACACATTTATAGGTTGAAGGTATTTGAATACCAATACTACTTTAAATTACATCCCTTACCTCGTAGATCGTAGGGCAGCACAAAATTATCGGGTCTCGAGATTACCTCGATTTACGTGTTGAATTCTCGAGCTGCCCAAAACGATACCAAATTATCAAATATTACTCAATTTCATTTTAACATACTCAATTTTGATTTATCTTCTCAAAGTTTGACCAATTTTGACTTTGTGATCAACTTTTTTTATTTTCTTGGTTTTACCAATTTTAGTGTCGTTTTGGTAAATTTCATTATTCCAATTTCTCATTTCTTTACTTCATTAACCTTATGACTCATTCAAGTTCATAAACCTTGCTGGTCACTTTGCCAAATTTTCAATTCTTTCATTTTTCGGTTTTACACTGAGTTAAGCTATAAACCGGGCTTTCTATGTATAAATTTAACCGTTAACAACCTTAGATCCATCCAAATTTCACCACAAACACATCAATACCTTGTTGTCCAGACCTCAAATCATTCATAGAAATTAAATCATCCAATTCCACTTAACTAAAAACCTTCCAAAAACACCAAATAACAACATATATGAACTTCATCATCATCCATCAATCTTACCTCGGGTTTGACCAAGGTTGACCACGTTTTTCTTTCACCAAATTGATTTCCAACTGAAATTTAACATGTATAGAGCTTAGAAGCATAAAACAATACTAGAAAACCCATCCAAAGAATCAAAAATTCTAAGTTCTTCACTTATCAAAAACCCAAAAATAGGGCAGATCTGTCCACTGTTTTTCTTTTGAGTTTTTCACCTAGAAAATGAACTTATTTATGCCTAAATGTTTTATATGTTATATATAACTGGAAGAGGAAGATTTGGTACTTCTTTACCATCACCTGAAACTGGCCGGAAGGCCACCGAAAAAATCACGCACTGAGGGGAAAGGAAAGACACCTGTGGCAAGCTTTGGGGAGTGATTTCTCTCCGCTGGAAAGTCCAATTGGGTTGATTTTTATGCCTCCTGAAAGTATAAGAAGTATAATTTTAGAATGGAAAAATTGAGTTCAAATATATTACCCTAAAGTCTCCAAATTTGACAAAATGTGAGAGTTAGTCGGCAGTCTGAAGCAGGACAGATTTCTATCCTATTTTGGAAAATTCCAAAAAATCATTTTAGTCCAATTTTCTCAAAATTTACACTTCTAAAGTGTTATACTATGTCTCTAGTATGTTTCATAAAAATTTAGGGGTCACTTGTTTAAGAAAAATTTCTCGATTGAGCCTATTTTATGCGATTTGGTCAATATTGAGCAAAATGGCTTAAAGTTTTCGATTTATCTAAAAAATTAATTTGATCCCTGAAACCTCCATATTTCCACTTGATTTTGATTTATCAAGTAAATTTCACCTTATATTAATTTTATATGGTCTTGGAATAATTTTTGGATACTTCTAGAATTTAATCCGAATTTATTTCTATTTTCAAGCCCATTTGCTTGGTTTAGTGCAAAACCCGAATCTTACTAACGTTTTCACTTCCAATGCCGTAGTTTTCATTTCTAAACATCATTTCATGACCATATATGAAATTCTTAAGAAATTCTTGAGCTTAAGGTCTTACTTCAATTTTCGTGCGAGCGGGCCCACGAGCTAACTCAAGTGCTTCGGTGGTTTAGGGCCTGCACAACATTATTCCGAGTTCTCAATTACTTCTTAGTTTTCCAAATAAGAAATAAAGTGGGAATTCGGTCCTCACCTTTTAGTTCTCCTCACCTTTTAGGAATTCGGTCCTCCGAAGTCAAGCTGGTTCATCAAATAACTGTATGTACCTCTCTCTCATGTGGCTCTCTAGCTCCCACGTAGCTTTTTCTATCGAGTGGTGTCGCCAGAGAACCTTTACCAGTGAAATTATCTTAAATTGAAGTACCTTCTCTTTTCTGTCGAGGATCCGGATCGGTTGCTCAATATAACTCATGTCTTCATGAATCTCCAATGGTTTGTACTCTATGACATGAGAAGGGTCCGGATAATACTTCCTCAACATGGAAACGTGAAAGATGTCATGTATACCTGACAACTGTGGGGGTAGTGTCAGTCAGTAAGCAACGTCTCCCACTTTCTCCAATATTTCAAATAGACCAATGAAGCGTGGACTGAGCTTCCCTTTCTTCCCAAAACATGTAACACCCTTCATCGGAGACACCTTTACAAAAACAGAGTCCCCAACTTGAAATTCCAAAGGACGTCTTCACATATCTGCATAACTCTTTTGTCTACTCTACGATGTCCTCAATCTGTCATAGATTAACTGAACACCTTTAGCTGTCTGTCCCACTAGTTCGGGAGTAAGTATTTTTCCTATCACCCACTTCTTCCTATGCAATCGGGGACCTACATCTCCTGCCATATAGGGCTTTATAAGGAGCCATACCAATTATAGCATGATAACTATTATTATAGGCGAATTCAGTAAGAGGCAAATGATCATCCCATGAGCCCTTAAAATCTAACGCACATACCCTTAACATATCCTATAAGGTCTGAATAGTCCGCTCAGACTGATCGTCTGTCTGAGGATGATAGGTGGTGCTCACATTCAGTCGAGATCCCATGGCTTCCTGAAAACGAGTCCAAAACGTCGAAGTGAACCGAGAATCTCTATCAGAAGTAATACTCACAAGGGCTCCATGTAATCCTGCCACCTCTCAAACATACAATTTTGCTAGCTTATCCAGAGAATCAGTGCTCTTAATGGCAAGGAAATGGGCACTCTTTGTTAGTCTATCCACAATCACCCAGACTGCATCATGACCTCTCTAGGTCCTGGGTAACCCCATAAAAATCCATAGTAATATGCTCTTATTTCCAAGTAGGTACCGGTAATGACTTAAGCAGTCCTACTGGCTTCTGGTGCTCAGCCTTAATCTATTGGCAAATTAAACATCTAGACACCAAATCTACCACATCTTTCTTCATTCCTATCTACCAATACACTTTTCAGAGATCATGGTACATCTTAGTACTACTTAGGTGCATAGTGAATCGAGAACAATGTGACTCTTTCAAAATATTCTGTCTCAGGGTGTCATCATGGGGTACACAAATATGACCCCAAAATCTCAACAACCTATCATCACTGACCAAGAATTCTTATTGCGATCTCTCCTCGGCTTGGCTAACCATATCCAGTAATTTCTGATCATTCCTCTGTCCTGCCCTGATTTGATCCAATATACTGGGCTCTATTTGTAGGCTAGCCATAAACCCATCCTTAACCTCATTAACACTAAGTCTGAGCTCGACGAATTGTTCTAACAAGTTTCATTCTCTAATCATCATATAGGATACCATACTCTTTCTTCTGAGGCCATCTGCTACCACATTCGCCTTGCCCAGATGGTACAAAATCTCACAGTCATAATCCTTTAGGAGCTCTATCCATCTTCGCTGTCTCATATTCATGTCATTTTGATCAAAAATATACTTGAGATTATTATGGTCAGTGAAAATCTAAAATTTTTCACCATATAAGTAATGTCGTCATATTTTCAGTACAAAAATTATTGCAGCCAACTCCAAGTCACGAGTGGGATAGTTACGCTCATGGTCCTTTAGCGGGCAAGAACCATAAGCAACCACTCTACCATTCTGCATTAGCACGCAGCCCAAACCCTGGTAGGAGGCATCACTATAAACTGCAAATCCTCTTGAACTGCTTGGAAAGGTCAAGACTGGTGTTGTGCTCAACCGGCGTTTGAGCTATTGGAAGCTCCGCTCATACTAATCAGACCACTCAAATGGGACATTCTTCTGGGTCAATTTAGTCAGTGGGGCTACAATCCGAGAAAATCCTTCAACAAACCTTCGATAGTATCCTGTTAATCTCAAAAAACTCTGAACCTCTGTCACTGTCCTTGGTCTCTCCCATTTTAATACTGCATCCACCTTAGGCGGATCCACAGACACCCTGTCCTTAGATACTATGTGTCCGAGGAAGGCAATCTGTTCCAACCAAAATGCGCATTTACTTAATTTTCCATACAGTCTCTTCTCATGAAGAGTCTGGAGCACAATCCTTAAATGCTGCTCGTGCTCCTCCCGAGACTTAAAATAGATCAATATGTCATCAATGAATACAATTACAAACTTGTCCAAATATTCTCGAAAAACATCATTCATCAAATTCATAAAGGCAGCTGGGGTGTTAGTCAGTCCAAAAGGCATCACCAAAAATTCATAGTGCCCATATCGGGGCTGAAAAGCTGTCTTCGATACATCAACCTCCTTAATCCTTAACTGATGATAACCCGATCTCAGATCTATTTTGGAGAACACTGAGGCCCCTCTTAACTGATCGAATAAGTTATCTATTCTTGGTAGAGGATACTTATTCTTTATCGTTGCCTTATTCAACAGTCTATAGTCAATACACAAACGAAGACTGTCATCTTTCTTTTTGACAAACAATACTAGAGCACCCCATGGAGACACACTCGGCCTAATAAATCCCTTATCGAGCAATTCCTGTAACTGCTTCTTCAATTCCTCCAATTCGACCAATGCCATTCGATAAGGTGGCTTGGAGATAGGCTGAGTGTCAGGTTCCAGATCAATTGTAAATTCAACTTCTCTCTCTGGTGGTAACCCCGATAAATCTTCTGGAAAGACATCAAGAAACTCACATACAACTGGAACATCTTGAATACTTGTTGGTTCCCGACTGTTGTCAGAAATAAAGGCAATATAACCTTCACATGAATTATACAGTCAGTAACTTTTTAATTTAATATCCGATAACTTTGTAAATTTAACACCATGCACTTTATTTATTATTAGCAAAACATACATCAAACTTTTCGGGTAAGGAGAAAGTCAGGGTCTTAGTGTAGCAGTCTAGACTTACACGATTAGCAGCTAGCCAATTCAAGCCTAAACTTACATCAAACCGATACATATTCAATAAAATTAGATCTACTAATAGCTTTCTACCTCCTACCACGATTTCACAATTTTTACATATCATATCCGTCAATTGATATTCATGCATGGATGTACTGATACGTAACATGTGATTTAAGGACTCAAGTTCTAAATGCAATTTGCATGCAAATTGTGGTGAGATAAAAGAGTGTGTAGCACCTGAATCAAATAAAACATGTGCGTTGTAATTACAGACCATAAGCGTACCTCTGATAGTGTCGGAGGAGATGCCAGCGGTCTCTCCATCTATAGCTCGCACATGTCCCTGTGCAATAGGCCTCTTACCCTTCTCTCCAGCTGTTGCTTTTCACTATGGGACATGTCTCGAGGGAATCTATATTTACCTCTCAGTCTGTTTGGGTTGTTCCCGATGTTTATATGATCTCATTAATGGGCAATCTTTAATCATGTGCCCTGCCTCTCCACATCTGAAGCAGACACTAGTAGCCCAACGAGATTTACCAAAATGTATCTTGCCATAATTCTTGCACCACGGCACTATTGTCCTAGGGCTTCAAGCAGTGATAGCACTACCTATTGGGATCTTGGCCTTCCCAGCCCCTGTCTGAGGCTTATCTGTTCTTTGCCTCTTCGGTTGGCTCTTTCTCATCTCAAATCAGGATGCTTGTATCGCCTTTCCCTTATCTCGGTCCTTAGCTTTTTACCCATGTTCGATTCGTGTCACATCTAAGCCCCTTTCAACTTCCTAAACCCAACCCAGAGCATCCTTAAAATCCACAAATCAAAATCCCTCAAACCTGACAAAAATCTCTCAATCTGACGCGCTAGATCCCTAAGGGTGTCGGGATAATATCTCAAAAGGGTAGTGAATCGACTTTCATATTGATCAATAGTTGCATTACCCTGAGTCAAAGTCAAAAATTTTGCCTGCATCTTCTTTCGTGCGGTAAGCGAAATATACTAGGCCCTGAATGCATCTAGGAATGCCTCCCATGTAATATATGCTGGATTATCAGCTAAGGTTGTCTGTGTGGTCCTCCACTAAAATTTGGCCTCTTCCCTAAGCATATACCTGGCCATATTTACTTTCTCTGTATTCGTGCACCACAAAAATTGAAATGTCGTATCAAGGTCTATTAACCATCCCTCAGCCTTGATCGGATCCTTCACCCCTGTAAATTTTGGGGGACTTAGTATCAAGAAATCTCGTAGCCTCTGGGTGTCTCTTACATCCATATGCTATGGAACTGCAGGCTGAGGTGTTAGGGCTGCCGAAGGATTCTGTAGTGGGGGAGGAATAGGTGCAGGTGCAGGAGCGGTATCAGTACCGAAATTAGTTACCCCAAATTGCTGAGCAATAATGGCAGTCAAAACATCTAAGCCTTCCCTCATACCTTATACTGTCTCTTCGAGCCTTCTTATTCTATCAATAGGGCTCTCAAGTTAAGGGGGATATGGTAGAGGAGGTTGTGTCTGTCTCCTTGGACGGCCTCTCCTACCACTCATAATTTCAGTGATCGTTTACTTGCACGTTCACCAAAATTTTAGTCATGACTTAACAGATATACTTACTTTACAACGGGACAAACATATACAATTTAGGATGTAATCTGACTTTTCTATTTGACACTGACAGTACTAGACAATTTTTGCTCTGATACCAAGTAAACTGTGGCGCCCTGGAAACGTGAATGAGCTATTTTTTTATATATATCCTTTACTTAAGTTGTATTCCTATCAGTGTCGATTTCTTACTCTTTCGTTAATGTACAAAACGCAGTTTTAATCACAACCAGTCGATTTCAATTTCTTTCCTCTACTTATCAATACATCTATTCTTATTTCCACACTTTACATATCAAGAAAATACAGTATGGTTTAAATTGCGTTACTACAACTTTAGTTACATTCATATTTCTTATTTTACATCCCAAAACGTTAATACAACATTGTCTATGCTTTACAGGAAGTCTGGTAAATAAAGTAAAAATATACCTTGCTAGTTCTGAGGATAGCCTGAAAAGGGCTGAGTCCGCCTGTCCACGACTATAGTACGGCAGGTAGGGGTGATAGTTCACTTAAGATAATCTGTGAGGTAAAAATAAAAGGGTGAGCTCTTCAAGCCCAGTAAGACATGCATTTAAAGCAATCTTAGCATTAAAACATGTAAATGCAAAATATTGTGATATAAGCTTTATAAAATATCATGCACGTGAATATTAACCGAAACATATTTAGTTTCGAAAGTCAAGTCAAACACTTGTGATATCATGACTAATAGCATGTGCTTTATAAATCATGCATCTTATAAATCACGTAGCATGTAAATCATGTAACAAATATCCCATAGGAATTCATTTCGCATAGCATATATCACATAGCTCATTTAAAGAGCAAATCAATATAGAGTACATAATATTTAAATCACGAAACTTAGTACTCTTTCTTTCAAATAATACTGAGTCATTCATGGAGACTAGGCAGATTTTCATAGCGACAAAATTCATATTCATGTATGCATTTCACATAGGAAATTTGCATAAATAATTCACTTATACAGAGTATCGATGGCCATGGTAAAGGACTGTAGACTAGATCAGGGTCTTACAGAGCCCCTCGCCACTAAACATATATATCCCGTAACAGAGAGTGGTGAAAACAACACACTGAGCATTACAAATACCCGACATAGTTCAACATGCACCACAAGGGACTAAACGTACACCAGGTGGTATGAGACATATTCCACGACGGTCCAGATCCCACACGGGCAATCTATGACAGATCGCATAGCTTACATATAGCCTCAGTCTCAAAACATTTCTTTTAAATCATTTATCAGGTCCATTAACCCGTAATCTCGTAGAAATAATATTTTTAATCATTTCTCGGGTCTGTACACCCGTAAACTCGTAGAAATAATATTTTTAATAATTTCTCGGGTCCGTACACCCGTAAACTCGTAGAAATAATATTTTTTATTTTCACATAGCAATTTTCATTTAAAAACATTTCACAGATATCAAATGAACATTTTGAGGAGTTCAGAAAATAGGGCTTTTCTTTTGGGTTTCTCGATTTTCGAGTGTATAGTAACTTTTCTAGATTCGAAAATATTTTTCGTAAAAACGAGTATGCTCAACACATTTTTAGGCTAAAGTAAGGTATTTGAATACCAATACTACTTTAAATTACATCCCTTACCTCATAGATCATAGGGCAGTGCAAAATTACAGGGTCTCAGGATTACCTAGATTTGCGTGCTAAATTCCTAAGCTGCCCAAAACGATACCAAATCATAAAATATTACTCAATTTCATTTTAACATACTCAATTTTGATTTATCTTCTCAAAGTTTGACCAATTTTGACTTTTTGATCAACTTTTTCGATTTTCTTGATTTCACCGATTTTAGTGCCGTTTTGGCAAATTTCATTATTCTAATTTCTCATTTCATTACTTCATTAATCTTATGACTCATTCAAGTTCATAAACCTTGCTGCTCACTTTGCCAAATTTTCAATTCTTTCTTTTTTCGATTTTACATTGAGTTAAGCTATAAACTGGGCTTTCTCGGTATAAATTTAACCGTTAACAACCTTAGATCTATCCAAATTTCACCACAAACACATCAATACCTTGCTGTACAGACCTCAAATCATTCATATAAATTAAATCATCCAATTCCACTTAACTAAAAACCTTCCAAAAACACCAAATAACAACATATATGAACTTCATCATCATTCATCAATCTTACCTCAGGTTTGACCAAGGTTGACCACGTTTTCTTTCACCAAATTGATCCTAAACTAAACTTTAACATGTATAGAGCTTAGAATCATCAAAAACTACTAGAAAACTCATCCAAAGAATCAAAAATTCTAAGTTCTTCACTTACCAAAAACAGGGCAGATTTGTCCATTGTTTTTTTTTCAAGTTTTTCACCTAGAAAATGAACTTCTTTGTGGCTGAATTTTTTATATGTTATAGAGGACAGGAATAGGAAGATTGGATCCTTCTTTACTATTGCCTAAAATTGGCCAGAAGGCCATCAAAAAAATCACGCACTGAGGGGAAAGGAAGGATGCCTGCGGGAAGTTTTGGGGAGTGATTTCTCTCGGCTGGAAAGTCCAATTGGGTTGATTTTTATGTCTCCTAAAAGCTTAAGAAGTATTATTTCAAATTGGAAAATTTGGGGTCAAATTGATTACCCAAAAGTCTCTAAATTTGACAAAATGTGAGAGTTGGTCGGCAGTCTGAAGCAGGATAGATTTCTGTCCTGTTTTGGAATATTCCAAAAAAATAATTTTAGTCCAATTTTCTCCAAATTTCCACTTCTCAAGTGTTATACTATGTCTCTAGTATGTTTCATAAAAATGTGGGGGTCAATTGTTTAAGAAAAAGTTTCTGATTGAGCCCATTTTGCGCGATTTGGTCAATACCGAGCAAAATGGCTTAAAGTTTTCGATTTATCTTTAAAATTAATTTGATCACCGAAACCTCCATATTTTCACTTGATTTTGATTTCTCAAGTAAATTTCATCTTATATTAATTTTCTATGGTCTCAGAATAATTTTTGGGAACTTCTAGAATTCAATCCAAATTTGTTTCTATTTTCAAGCCTATTTGCTCGGTTTAGTTCAAAACCCAAACCTTACTAACTTTTCACATCCAATGCCTTAGTTTTCATTTCTAAACATCATTTCATGACCATATATTAAATTCTTAAGAAATTCTTAGGCTTAAGGTCTTACTTCAGTTTTTGTGCCAACAGGCCCCACGCCGCTAACCCGAGTGCTTTGGTGGTTTTGGGCCTGCACAACATTATTTTGAGTTCTCAATTACTTCTTAGTTTTCCAAATAAGAAATAAAGTGGAAAAATTTGGGTTTCACATTTTACTGCTGGAAAACTTTGAACTTTTCGGATTTACAACAGTAGCTAAATTTATTACCAATACATGTTCTGTTTCTGAAAATATGTTTTTGGTATTTGTGCTTTTGTCGATACTAAATCTGTTTTCTGAATTCTAACTCTGGTATCTAAGAAATTACCAAATCATCTGTATACTTTGTGAAAATATTTCAGATTTGGTAAATATAAAAAATATATATTTTTATAGGTAGTGTATTTATATACATGCTATGAGATTTTTCTTACTGAGATATTGAGCTCACCCCCTTACTTTCCTCTACAGAGTCCCTCTGTAGTTGGGATCGCTTCCGTTAGTAAGGCTTTTTGCATAGTTATGATTTTACGAAACGTGTTTCTATATCGAAGGTATACCCAGGTTTAAAGATGTTCTTTTGTATCTAAAAGTTTTGTAAGTAGAGTAATGTAAATGAGATGTGCTTGGGGAAATGTGAACATATTTTGTTTAAATTGCCACTACGAAATAAAATTAATCAGACTGATTTATTGATTTTGATCTAATATTGACTTGTAACCCAACCGAAATGTGTGTAATTCGCGTCATTACAGAGTTGATATCAGAGCAAGGCTGGCCTGATACTAGTCAATATTAAAAGTGAAAAAGACTTAGAAAGTTCACATCTCCAGCATTACTGTACATTATTTAGATACAAACGGGTATACCTGGCTGTGCTTTATTGAAAATTATGTCTTTGAATAAAGGAAACCTGATAAATGTGACTGATTAGTATTACAACCCTATTGGTAGATGGATATAAACCGTCCCTCGAGGCCGTAGAGATAGGCCCGAGAGGTGTAGTGAACCTTCATCTGAAGGTACACCTTATCGTTTAACCAAAAATTTTTGGAGTCCGCTTCGTAAAAAAATTGAGCGGGACATGGAAATAATGATGATATTGTCAGATCAAGTGATAGTGGCCCCGTGATGAGTGTGACTGAGAGAAAGACCGAGCTAATTTTAAAAGATAGTATGCTATTACATACTGGAGTTAAGAATCTCATTGTGATGGAAAACTGGAATAAATGAATTGGAAGAATTTATATGGATTTGTAGGGTACGACTGTAAACTTAATAGAGGCTACTTCAGAAGTTTGAGCCTCCATTTTTCGATGAGGTTAAGAAATCCAATGATTGTGGAAGATTGGATAAATGAAACAGAGAAACCCTATGGAATTTTATAGTAACTCTACCAAGAAAGTTGGTCTTGCTATTTTGTGGTAAAGAATTGGGAAAGTGATACGGACATTCGAAGTACACTACTATAAAGAAGTAGCTTTTGTAGCATCAGTATCGAAATGAAAAGTTGAGCTCGGAGGGAAAACCCTCAATTTAATCCAAGAGCTGACATTAGAGAAATATATGAGATATGTTTCTAGAAGCCTTTAGACGGCAACACATTTCGGATGAAATAAAGTGGCAATTATGGATGAAATGATTGCTATCAGACATAAATTAACAAGTCTGTGGATAAATTTATAGCATTGGAAGGAGAATAATCCGGATAAGTAGAGATGTGAAGCGGAGGAAATCCAAGAAACTTGTAGGAGGTACTGAGATCCTCAACCGAGCTAAATTAACTCCATTGGATGTTATTTTGAGGAAGCAGTGTACAAGGCGTAACTGTGATGATATGAAACGTGTATTTTAAAGTTACTAAAAAAATGAAAAGGTAAAGGGAGTGACAGAAAAGTGATGTACTAAGGAAGCAGTGAGAGTGATAGAGTAAAGTCACTGTAACCGAAAAGATGAATTACAAAACTAAAAGTATAAGTGAAGGTCACATTGTTTATATGATTGATAAAGATAGGGTGTGTTCGGAGTAAAGAGACACCCTTGTCGACATAAAATTTTCGACACGTGTTTGGATGATCTATCAGAATTACCACTAAATTGGAAGGTGAAGTTCTGAAATTGATTTAGCACCTGGTATCGAATTAATTATTCAGACCATGGTACTCAATGGCTTTGATTGAATTAGAAATGCTGAAAATACAATTACAAGGATTACATGAAAAGGAGATAATCAGACTAGGTGACCCACTTTGGAGTGTACTGACGTTAATTTTTAAAGAAACTCGGAGCCTTCTGGGTCACGTTGTATTAAGAATGAGTGACAATTAGATTCTCACAAAATAGAGATTATAGATCAGTGGGAAAGACCCAAAACTGTCAAGATGATTCAGAGATTGAGATATAAATAGATTTTCGAATATGAAATTACGTATCAAGTCTAAGGATTGTAAATTGCTTATGCTAATGTTTTGGGGTGCGAGACTTAATTGGAATGATGAAAGAGCTTTGTTATAATTGATACATGAAATGAGACAGACGTTGAATTGTGATAAATTCTGAATGTAAGTAATATTGGAATAAGAGATGTATACAAGGTAAGAATATTTGTGATATGTAGAGCGATTCAGATCAAGTGATATGAACTGAAAATGAATTGCGACCAAGGATAAATGAGAATATCGATAAATTCTGGTATCCTACTTCTTATTAGGACTGAACCTTGAACCCTTATATCCATAACCAGTTTATGTGGTCAAGTCTGGTGGCTAATAAAGGTATTTCAAAATACCTCTCCACCTGAGAGGGTTGACAGCGTCTAAAAGTACCCTCATCCTTAACCTATAAACTAGAGTTGACAATTGTAATATTCATGTTTGAAGTCAAGATACCATTACTTGTGCAGTGAAGAATTATGGACTTCTATGAATCATAAAGGTTTAAATATTAAATTTTACGAAAGCTGTCAAATACAAGAAAAAAAGGAATGACTCGGGTTAGTGCTTTGAGCAAAAGTGATTTCGAGATGGCGTTATGTATATTGGTCAGGGACATGAGATACTGAATTATTGGTGGACCTCGACTTGAATGTGGTTTTTCCCTGACATTGACATTCATTACATGGTGGGGAGCCTGAGAGTGGAAAATTAGACTTGATTGATCGAATCGAATAGGCACAGCAAAATGATAAATATTGCATTGATGTGGCTGGTCAGACCCAGATGGGTGCTGCAACTAGCTTAAGTATTGGTACTGATAGCTTATTGAGATTTAAAAAAAAAAAAAGAATTGTGTACCAAATGATCTATAGTTAAAAGAATTGATGTCGTTAGATACTCATTTACAGAGATATACTCTGAATCTAGAGAATGACAAAGACTTATCAAATCTCTTGAAAATATATTAACAATCAAGTATGATAAGATAAAATAACTAAAAGTGGGATTAAATGTCTCATAAGTCAGCAAGTTAAGGTTGAGCACCAAAAGCCTATAAGATTATTACCCATGCCTATATAGAACTGAAAGCATGTGCCAGGATTTTAAAGGCTCCTGGAAGGACCAATGGCCAATTAGCAACAATTGTATATAATATCAATTACCACTTAAGTGTCGGAATAACACCAAATGAAACATAGTATGACCAAGAATGTTGTTTACCAAGATAATTGCTCCTGATTTGGTTAAGCAAGTTTCTGAAGATATTCAATTAAGTTGTGAAAGGTTGAGAACAACTCAGAATAAGCAAAAGAGTTATGCTGACCAAAGATGATGGTCCTTGGGATTTACAGTAGGAGATTTGGTGTCCTAGTAGTTTCTCATTCCAATAGCATAATGAGATATGGAAAAAAGAGAAAGATAAGTCCTCGTTATAATGGACCTTTCGAGATCTTAGATCGAGTGAAAGATAAAGCGTATAGGTTGGCATTACCGCCAAAATTATCAAGTATTCACGATATCCTCCATGTATCAATGCAACGCAAGTATCACCCAAACCCGACATATAGGATTGAGTATGAACCACTGGAATTGAAAGAGGATATGACACACGTGGAGAAATCGATTCAGATCTTGGATAGAAAAAAAAAAAAGGCGTTGAGGTCTAAGAAGATTTCTTTGGACAAGTTTCTGTGGTAGTACCACACTTCAGAACAGGCCACGAGGGAGTTAGAGAGTTTAATGCGCGAGAAGTACTCGCATTTGTCTAAAGACTAAGCTACTCCTAAAATTTGAGGACCAAATTTTTTAAGGTGGGGAGAATGTAAACTCCACGAATTTTCATGCAATCGGTTTCAATCATGAATAAAAAATTAATTAATTGGAATTAAAAATGTATTCTTTGGCGAATGATTAAATTGAATAATATTTTTAAGTGGGGGAAACTAGGAAAATTTAATTAATTAAAATATTTTAACTAGAAGAACAAACAATTGTAAGGGATAGAAATAAACTTTTATGAGCTAGATTTAATATATGTATATTCTTTCATGTTAAGTAAGTATAAATAATAAATTAAAAATAATATATAACATATTATTAAATAACTATGTAAAATTAATTAATTAATTAATTAAAAAAGGGGACAGAAGTCCACGGGCTGGCTTCCTTTGGAAGCTAATCCCGAGTCCCAAGCCCTGTTGGAAACAACAGTAGCAAATGGTGAGGTGATGGCGTAAAAAAATGAAATGAAATGAAAGAATGGAAAGGGTGAAATGATTGAATGATAGCCTCGGAAAAGGATAACAAAAGAATAAAAATACTAATAATAATATATGAAAAGGAATGAATGATAATAATGGAAACAAAAGGAAACAGGAGAAAGGAGAAGAGAGGCGAGAAAACCAGCTGAAACAAAAGAAAGGAATCGCGAGGAGAAATCAAGTGGGAAGAGAAAAACAGAAAGTGTGGAAAAGAATTCATTGGCATGAAGGGGGCATAACTACGGGCTGAAAAAAGATAGGAAGCTGAGAGCAAAGAAGGCAGTGACCCGAAGCAGGAGCAAGAGAGGGAAGAGATCCAAGGAACTGAGGTTAGGAAACGAGAAAGAAATTGAAACAGAAGAGACGAAAAAGAGTGAAGAAGATGAAGTCACTGATTGCTACCAAATCGGGAAGGAAAACCCGAGCAGTGATATAGGGCAGAAATAGAGGAAGAACAGGCGAAACAGGGGGCTGTTTCTCAGCCTTCCTGGAAAAAAAAATCCTCTTGGCTGGAAACAGAGGCAAGATGCAGGACCGAGAGTAGGGTGGTGGTGGTGGTGGTGGCAGTAGCGTGACAGTGAAGAGGAGGGGATGACCGAGACATGATGATGGTGACAAGGGAGGTTACAGCACCGAGAAGGAAATGGAGGAAAGGGTAGCAACGACGAGGGAAGGATGGTTGATGATGATGAATGGAACCAAGAGCAACGAATTAAGAGAAACTGAAGCAGAGGCTGGAAACAAGGGGACTTCACCTCCCTGGAAATTGGGAACCAAGCAGTGACGATGGAAGACAATGAGGAGTCGAAAGCGATGAAGGAGGTGGCCGGAACATGGAGATGGTGATGGTGGAGTCAAAAAAACCAGAGGAAACAAAGAGGGAAGAAAGGGATGAACAGTGGGCGCAGGGAAGAAAGAAAAAAAAACAAAGAGTTGGCAGGAAATTTTAAAAAAAAAATAAAGTAATATTTATATATATATAAATATATATATATTTGGATGAAGGTAAGACGGCATCTAGAATTTGAGAAAAATTTTGGGGAAGATAATTCAAAAATATTTATTTGAAAATATTGATTCAAAATTTCAAAAATATTGGTACAAAATTTCGGGAAAATTAACTGAGTAGATCGGACTCGTTGACCCGGACCACTAATGCATCGAGGACTACGGATAGACATTGAGGTAAGGAAAATCTTGTGTGCTGTTAGAGATAAATTGCACGTATTTTCTGTCGACTTCTAGATATAAATTTTAAGAAATATTTTTTCGTAAGGAAAATTTTTATTGCTATTAGAGATAAATATGCGTAATTTTCGTATATTTGTAGATATAAAATTTAGGCTGAATTTCGTGGTACCAAAATTTTTGAAAAATCTAGATCGAATTTTATAATTCTAAAATTTAGAGATTTTAGCTTAGATGAACAACCCAAATTTTACAGATTGAATTTTAATGGTTTGCATATATTCTGAAGTGATTTGAATTCTGTTTTATCTATCGAAAATCTTGAATTTTGAATTTTCATAGACTATTTTTTGAGATTTTATCCGAAAAAAGGCTAGTCAACCTGTTTTGAACGGTTTCATGAAACAATTGAATTTATATGTGATTTAAGGAAAAATGATCTGTTATAAAGTTATTCTGATGGTATGTACTTGAGCGTGTACTGACTGTGTGTCGTACGGTCCGTCTCGTACCAATTTTGAGACAAAGGCGTTAGGGGAGATCATGTTGCATTTTTGTCTGATTCTGTATCTGATTTTGTATCTATGGTCCACGAGTACGATGTATCGTGCTTCTGATTCTGTTTTTGGTCTTCAAACATTTTGATCTATGAGCCGTTTAGGTAGCTGACCACTCCCACGACGATTAACATCCCGACACACTTGGCCTGTGAATTACTCGAAGTCACCGACATTGACCAATAGTCTTTTCTAATATCTGATATAGCATGTATGTCTTGTCTCGTCTATTTGAAATGTATTTTATGAATTGTCAGCTTGAACTGAGATATCTAGAAATCTGTCTGTTTTGTTACTGAAAATCTTTAAACTTTCTAGATTTACAATAGTAGCTAAATTTATTACCGATACATGTTCTGTTTCTGAAAATCTGTTTTTGGTATTTGTGCTTTTTCCGATACTAAATCTGTTTTTCGAAATCTGACTATGGTATCTGAGAAATTAGCAAATCATTTGTATACTTTATGAAAATATTTCAGATTTGGTAAATATAAAAATATATATTTTATATAGGTAGTGTATTTATCTACATGCTATGGGGTTTTTCTTACTGAGCATGTTGAGCTCACCCCCTTACTTTCCTCTATAGAGTCCCTCTGTAGCTGGGATCGCTTCCGTTAGTAAGGCATTCCGCACAATTATGATTTCGCGGAGCGTGTTTCTGCATCGAAGGTATACCCTGTTTAAAGATGTTCTTTTGTATCTAAAATTTTTGTAAGTAGAGTAATGTAAATGAGATGTGCTTGGGGAAATGTGAACATATTTTGTTTGAATTGTCACTAGGAAATAAAATTAATAAGACTGGTTTATTGATTTTGATCTAATATCGACTTGTAGCCCAACTGAAATGTGTGTAATTCGGGTCATTACAGATTATCATCGACATTGTTACTTGAAAAGCTTTGATATACAAAACAAATCAGGAAGCATACAACATACTAGACAAAATGGCTACTAACAATTACCAGTGGTCATTTGAAAGACAATTGCTTAGGAAGGTTAGGGGGATTTATGAGCTTGATGTATTGTCACGACCCAATTCCGTTCTCTTAAACTGAAAATCATTGAAAATTTTTCGCAAATTTCTTTCCTTACCCGATCGTGAACTAACTTACCACCACACTGTTGGGCTGTGAGTCAATAATAAACATCACATCTCATTCATTCTCAGATAAATAAAGCGATGTCATACATTTGAAAGTTAATCATTAACTTACATAAGTTATGTTCACTGACATCTACATTCCTCATAATTACATTTCAATTGACTACTGTGCTTTTACATTGTTTAGATACAAAAAGAAATCACTGTGTATATACCTCTCGTTGATGGAAGCAGCGGAAGTCCAAAAACACAATGCCTCAGTCCTCACTAGGCTACTATGCACGCTCTGTAGGGGGAAAATAGAGAGGGATAAGCAACCACACGCTCAGTATGGCAATAATGCAAGCATGGTAGATAACTACTCTATCTACATGCTGATAGTATTATGCATAAATCATTTATGGTAGGAGCATGAGGAATAAAACTATGCCATATGAGTATACATATATATCATGTATCAAAATCATGTACATTGGCATATAAAACATGGTAAAAACATCATGTATAAATCATCTCATGCTCAATCTCATTTAAATTCATAAAAGGACAATTTATTAAGAAACCTCCTTTTTAAACCCACATCATAAAACTCTTTCTCAAACACATATAATCCCATCAAATCAATTCACATTCACAACCTCATTTTCATTTCACAATTCATACATGTGTATAAAACCAGGTCACTATATCAAAAGTGCCTATGTGGACCAACTACATCATAAATCATCCCAGACCACACGCATCCAGGTGTGCGGGATATCGTGCTGGCACGGAGATGGGTTATTCCTCGCCAGACTTTCTCATCACATAACCATCACGCGGTACATTGTACTCCATGTGATATACACGGTACAGCGTACTCCACGAACTCATATCGTAATTGGGGGTGCCATTCCTAGGTCTTACCTACCCCATACCAAGAGTTTTTCATATCCGTGAAGGAGAGCTTCCATGCCGAACAGAGCCTCCCCACCCTTCTAGGGCTTAAGGATGTTGGCTTAAGGATCATTCTGTACCCATGTAGGAGAGCCTCCCTGCCGAACAGAGCCTCCCCGCCCCTCCAGAGCTTAAGGATCCTTCTGTAAGAGAGCCTTCCCACCGAACAGAGCCTCCCCGCCTAACAGAGCCTCCCCGCCTCTTTGGGCTTAAGGATGTTAGCTTAAGGATGTAGAGCTTAAGGATCTTACCGTAAGAGAGCTTCCCCACCGAACAGAGCCTCCCCGCCTAACAGAGCCTCCCCGCCTCCTCGGGCTTAAGGATGTTGGCTTAAGGATGTAGGGCTTAAGGATCTTACCAACTTTCACAACCTCATACGTATCACAATGTGCAAACTTGTGCGAGCAAAGCTCTAGCATGACTCATGCATCCTATCATAAAGAGACCGCGTACGAGCATAGCTCTAGTACGGTTATACTCATAAGACAAACCACTCAAAAGCCACGTACGAGCAGAAACTCCAGTACAGTTTATAAGCATCATTATAGTTTCCAAATCAAGGTGCGAGCTAAGCTCCAGCACGTTTCATACAAATAAAAACATCAATACCCGGTGCGAGCTAGGCTCGAGCACGGTTTAATTCACATAAACATGATAGGCGGCTCATAAGCTTTCAAAACTATCTCAAAACATATTTGGCACTTCACATGTGCAATCACAAACATCAAACCACAATAGCCAACCTATCTATCAATTCGTTTAAAACCAAACACATGTTTTGTGAAAGCATTCAAAACACTTGATTTATGCAATTATTAGCCTTACTATCCCTTTTTATACATCCATGTAAAACCAAATCATCCAATATTCATAACTATTTTCGCATACCAAACAACCAATTTCTCAAACGTTCATGCATTTCATAAACACCCTATAATCCTACAAATTACGAGCAGCTACCTCTATATACTTACAGAATTCCCTTACCTAGAATCGCGATGCGTGATTCCACTTCCTTAAAGCTGCTACTCGTACCACTCGATTCGTTTCCAACGGACTCTTCGGGACTGCACAAAATCGTATTCCGCATTATATTCGATCCGTATAATATGACATCATGCATTCACTATAGTCAATTAGACCTATAGTTTCTAGTGACGCTCTTAAGGCATCGTTTCATTACTCTACTCATATTTCGAGTTTATGGATTCTTTTAGGCCTATTAATTCATTCCAAATCAATATGAAATCGACATTAAGCTCATAGTGTTCATATTTCATTGATTTCTTCACTATGGCATTTATCAAGCATTTACATACTCATTTTCATAATTTCACTTAAACCCACATTATAACTCCACATAACCATTCCAAATCACCCACATTACTCATTTAACAACTTATCATAATCCATAAACCACCAACTCCCCAAATCACACTTTCTCACACTAGAGGCATTCCATTTTCTAGGTTACATTTGTTTCTAACACAGCCTAGGTGTTTCCATCCATCCATACTCATGCCAAACAACTCTAAAATCAATTAAATAGATAACGTACTTGGATTGTAGTGTTAGAATCTTACCAAATCTGATTTTTCTTCTTGCTCCAAATGTCAATGCCCTTAGCTCCTTCAATACCAACAATGGGATTTTGGGTTTCAACTATGTTGTTCTCTTCCTCAAGATGAACAACTTAGTGTCTAATGGTCTCCCCTCAATTCTTGCTGAAAATGGCTGATTTTAGAGAGAGAAAGTTAGGTTTTTGGGTTAGAAATGGAAGATTGGTGTTTTTCCTGAAATTTTTAGATTTTCAGCCCTTCTTTTATAGAAATAGCTTGAGGAGATCGATCTGGTCCCCTTAAATCCCTCTTTTTCACGACATTTTAAGCATGAGATCGATCTGTCGAAGTAGGAGATCGATCTGCTCCTAAACAGAGAGCTAAGGAGATCGATCTGTATGCTTGAGGATCGATCTAGCCCCATTGGAGATCGATCTGCTCTATTTCATTACCCAAATAAGAGCATTCTGGCTCTCTCAGATCGATCTCTCATCCTATGAGATCGATCTGGCCTTCATACTTTCCAAATTTTTTGCAGTTTTCTTGCTGCAACTCACGCCCAATTGTCCTTAATCTACTGCCATGGCCATTTTCTTATCCAACCACCTTTATGACTTGAAAATGGCATCCATTCATACCTTATGCACATTGAAACTTTTGTGCATTCATTGTATGTCCAAAGGTATACTATATAAAATCAAATGGAAGCATTTATATTCATGCAACTTCCTTCTATTTACCACACTACTCATTTTGAGTTCCAATCACATTCATCACTTACAAGAACTCATTTCTTCATATTCATACACAATAAAACTTGTGTGTACATTACAAATCATATTAAACATATGTACATTAAATTCATGGACTTACACCACTTATGCTTTACATTACAAAGTCCATTCACATTAATTGATCCAATTACACACGTTACAAATATACATGTATGGGGTCTCACATGTATTATCTACCTTGATTTCTTAGATTGCCACTCTTACTAAGAAGGTAGAATCCCTCAGTACCCAGCCTAGTTCTACACTTACACCGAGCCTTGTCTTAACTATCCAATGCCCTTTCACTTTGTATAATCTTTGTGGTGGCACCCTCTCTATTAATATGTGCTCGTTGAACTTCAAATCAGTTTAATATGTTACCCCACTCCTAGGCAGCAAAACAATCCTTTTGTGAGCACCTAAAATCCAATGTAGAGGAAGCACCCAAACTTTTCATGGAGCTAGAATTAGGGGCAATCTTCCACAAATAAACCTTCAGGATCCCTAGATTTCAGCAACCACCATCTCATGCGTCTCCACCTGTAAGACCCGCATTTTATATGTACTCTTTATGATTTTGTGATGTACGGACAAGTCACAATTGATATAAATCATAAGGAATGAATGTTTTTAAATTACAAATGTGTATGAAATGTAAAACGGGTAGTTAAGCAAATCGAAAATGAATATAACAGTGAATTTTAGGAAGAAATCGTAGCAGAATTGCTTTAAGAGGAGGAGCAGATCGATCTCTCATTCAATGCAGATCGATCTTGGATAGGTTCTTGGTAGAACAGATCGATCTTATGCCTAAGAGCATATCGATCCCTTAAGCTTTAAAAGTCGATTCCTAAAGGGAAATATGCAGGACACATTGATCTCATTTAGTTAGCAGATCGATCCCTTAGAGCAATTCTATAAATATATGGCTCTGCAACCTCTGTTTTCCCGAGAACACAAAACTCTTCATGAACCAAAGTGTAACCTAACTTTTCTACTCCAGAAATCTTCATCTTTCAAATAGTTTTGAGTGAGATTCAGTTCAGCAAAGTTGTTCTTAGTAAAGAGGAGAACAACAAACTTGGAAACAAGAAGTTGGAATCAAAGATTGAAGCAACAATGTGGATTTTGCCAATTTTGGTGAAAAAGAGGAAAAGTTCAAGCTAGGTAAGATTCAATACACCAATTTCATATATGTTAATCTAGGTGTCTTGGTGAGTTGATTGGTGTATGTTTAAATTGTTGAAAACACCTTGATCATGAAAAATATCCATGACCTAGATATTAGCATGAAATTGAGAAAATGATGAGGAAGTTGAGTAAACATGGATTTATGGATCAAATAAGCATATGAGAATTTTGGTGAAATACCATAATGGGAGAAAGTGATGAGATTGCGGTATTGAGAGGAGTTAAATACATTGATTTAGAGTCATGCAAGTGAAAACAAGTATATTAAAGTATACTGATGTGGATAATTATTAACAGTTTTGAAGTTGATATTGGAAGTTGATCGGACTGCGAGAGTGAGCAGCACCGAGGAAATGAGGTCAGTGGACGTGATCCGAGGTAAGAAAATTTCATGAGTGGCTAGAGATAACTACATGTATTTTTAAAAAAATTTCAATAACTATATTCTATATGAAATTCCATGTATAGAAACGTTTAGTAGGATCCGATGAGTTAAAAGCTTAGAAAGCATGTGGGTGATTAAATTTAATATGTTTTAAATGTGTATGGATAGAATGGAAAATGTTTTCATGTATATGCGAAAACAGCACATTTTAGTGCCTATTTGGTTTACTTGGGTGAATTATGATTTGAATAAGCCATCTATTGAGGTTGTGTGCAAACCATTAGTGCTAGAGAATACTCACACTTGATTTTTGAGATATGCATTACATAGTACTTGAGTATATTCTCATACTTAATTTTAAATGCGAATTATGGATTATAGAGTATTGAGAGCATTGCTCATACTCAGTTTTACATGATAGAGTACTGGAGCATTGCTCGTACTCAGTTTTCATTTATTGATGCATTATAGAGTATTGGGAGCATTGCTCATACTCAGTTTTACATGATAGAGTACTGAGAGCATTGCTCGTACTCAGTTTTATTGATTTATCCATTATAGAATATTTGGAGCATTGCTCATACTCAATTCTTACATGACATAGTGCTCAGAACATTGCTCGCACTAGGGTTATATCATTGTGTTGTGGTCGTGCTGGGAGTTTACTCGCACGTACCAGTTTTGAAAGAGAAAGCATGAAACAACAGTGTTGGGAGCCTGTGCTGACTGTGTGTCGCACCGATTATATGCTCACACATGCAATATTTTGAGAGATGGTCGAGGGCTATAGAAAATATTATCCATAGTATAAAGGCTAAGAATTATGGCAAGCACCCGACTATGAGATATATCCAAAGTATGAGGACTAAAACTCATGGTGAGCATCCCGACCTTGAGATTGGGTCCATGGAGTACTTTGTACCGTGTAGGTCACATGAAGTACGTTATACCGTGAGTACACGATGCGTTGAGTTGTGAGCTTACGGTAGAGGATTTGACCCAGCTCTCGTTACAGTAATTGTGAGACCCCGTACACCGAGTACTGTGTAGCCTAGGATCACGAAAAATGAGTTATGATCAGAATCTCAGAACATGTAGTCGCCTATCTCATTTCATCACTTGAGATTTCTTAAATGAACTATCACATGGTTTTATAATCTGAACATGTGAATTTGTGTGTGATAAAGGGTAACCCGTGGGATTGGTGAGGCCTAGTTTTTCATGTTTTAAACATGATGATATGCCATATTATTTTGATTTAATTGAATGACATGATAAATGTGAATTTTATGAAATTACATAAGAAATGCAATGTTTTGTATAAACTGTTGATATTTATGAAACCAGCATAAATTCAGTTTTATAACTGATGATTTATATCTATATGTATATATTGCATAAAAGTTTCAAACAAGATGCATGCAGTAGATATGAGTCGATCAGGAAATGATTTTAAAGCATGAGCATTGTATTTTGTAGATAGTGTGGTTATCTACTTGTTTGCCTGATTTTCTTACTGACCTGTGAGCTCACCCCCTTTTTTATTTCCCCTTTCTACAGCGTTCACAGTAGTCGAGCACGGTTGAGGACTGGTACTCCTTGATCCGCTGCATATCCATCTTACGAGAGGTATACACATTTGAAATATTTTGTACTGAACAATGTAAATGCACAGTTATGTAGACTAATGTACGGTCGAAGATGTATATGTACAAGTATTTGTATTAATGTATAAGAGTTCACATTATAGAATTTATGTATTGACATGTACGTATGTTATGGAAGGAATATGGTTGAGGAGACTAATATCGAATCATAGCCCATCTGTTTGGTGTTGAGTAATAACAGAAAGAGAAGTAAGTAAAATGCGAAAAATTTGTGGTGGTTTTGGTAGGTCACAAGAAGGGAGGTTGTGACAGAATGGTATCAGAGCAAAGTTGGTCCGATGTGAATCGATATTAGTAATTAGGAAAGTGTACATCCTCATAGTACTATACTTTGTTCAGTTACAATTGTGTATACGAAATGGAAATCAAATTAATTAATGGTTATAAATGCAGAAATTTAGCTATTATGGCTAATACCAGCCGTGGTAGAGGGGCTAGAAGTAGGGCTCGAGGCCATAAAGGTAGGCCAGAGACCCGAGATGAGACGACATGTCCCATTGAGGTACCCGAGAGTATCGAGGCACGCATCGTGAGATTAGAGCGCCTCCTTGAGACCAAAGTGAAGTTACTGGCACAGACTTTGCCAAGTAGACAGGGACAGGATGTAAAGACTGCACCTGGAGAGGCAGCTGCACCCGATACGCTTGCACAGCCAGCTCATGTGCCACAGCCTACAGAAACACCTACACCCCCACCAGTTCAGGATACGCCCTCTCATGTTACTCCACGATAGGGTGGTAATGTTTTGGGGTATGGTTGTGAGCTTGACAGACTGCGACAATTTCAGAAGCTTGGACCTCCATCTTTTCATGGGGTCAAGTGTCACGACCCAAATTACCTAAAAATCCCTACAAATTTTTCGCTTTTCATTTCCTTACCCGCTGTGAACAGTTACACTACTCAACAGTTGGGCTATGATTCGGTGTTAGTAACCTCTCACCTATTTACCATTCCATTTTCATATTCACATTCACATATCAATTTATTTAAACAAAATACACCCCCAATATTAAATCCATGTACAGTACTGTGCCTCTATATGTTCAGATACAAAAATTATATAAATGTGTATACCTGATCTTGATAAGAAGCAGCGGATAACCGAGATGCGAGACTATTGTCGCTCTCTTCTATTGAATATACCCTGTGGGGTGGAAAATGAAAGGGTGAGCGAAACGTGCTCAGTAAGGCAATAATGTAAGCAGGTAGATAACTATACTATCTACGTGCTGATAATGTCATGATATAAAAATCGTTTACTTTCAGAGCATGAGGTATGACTAAAACGATGCCACATATATGTATATATCATATACAAGAAATCATGAAATCGACATATAAAGCACACATGGAAAATCATCATGTATGACATCTCATGCTCGTCACATTAAAACTCATTTGTTTAATCACAAACTCATCACTTTGAAACTCATTTGTTTCATTATAAAACAACTTCATCAAGGTCAAACCCATCTCTCGGGAATACCTTGATTCATCAAATCAAATCTCTTTTAAAAACATAAATCGGGACTACCCCTCCATCGGGTTTGTCCTGGTCTATCTAGACCGTATGATATCATGTGAGGCATGTAGGTTACTGTATGAAAAATCGAGGACTATGGCCATACTATGTCCCTGTGATCCCAGGCTACACGGATCCCGGTGTGCGGGGCATCACAACTGCAACGGGAGGTGGGGTCAAATCCTACCCGCCAGAATATCGAGTAACATCATAGAGTCATCATGACTGCACGGTACAGCGTACTCCGCGTGACATATACGGTACATCGTACTCCGTGGACCCATATCATAGTCTGGGGGTGCCTGCCGTAGGTCTTATCCAGCCCAATACTATGTCGATAACCAACCCATGTCTCAAAGTATACGTGCGAGCATCTCAACTCTCTGTGACACACAGTCTACAGGAGGCTTCTGCACGACTATATGCATGTCAACTCGCGTCTAGTGCGAGCGAAGCTCCAGCACCACGCTATGCATATCATGATATCTAAAATCTCGTGCGAGCAAAGCTCCAGCACGGTTTTGTGCACACACAAATTTCTCTTACGAGCAACGCTCCAGTACGGCTTTTCATGAGAATAAATCAGTAAACTTGAGTGCGAGTAAGACTCTAGCACTCTTTTAGTCATGTAAATACGTTAGGTGGCTCACTTTTAATAAAACATCTTTTAAAATAGTAACCGGTACAAACCGGTACCCTTTCGTAAAATTCACGAAATGAACAGCCCACCTATGTGTATATTTGCTTAAATCAAAGCAATATATTCATATAAAGCATTAAAAACATGAAATCATGCAATTTACCTGCCTTACTACCCTTTTTGTAAATTTTACTCCTAGGGGCAAAATCGTCTTTTCCTTTATTTATCTAAGCCCCGATTTTCGTAAAAATTATTATTTCGTTTACTAGATACTTAGATAAATTCTAAGCCCTGTAAATACCCTCAAAATATGTATAGGCATCTCTATGCACTTACAAAATTCCCTTACCTCGATTCTCGTCGAGTCTGACCTTTCCACTGATGTCACGTCGCGCAGTCCGATCTACTCTCAATCCAGTGCCCGGAACTGCGTATCAATATTCCTCAGGTCAGATATTATACAATTTAATTGTATTTCCTATTTTCTGGGCTTAATTTAAATCATTGGGCCCATTTACCCCTATTGGGCCCGATTGCACCTTAATGGGCCTTAATCGGCCTTAAGCCCGTTTTCCACTTAATTTTTTTACACTATCGAGGCCTATTGGGCTTATTCAGCTTACCGATAATTATCGGGCTTTGTTCCAAACTCATTGGATAACCCGTATACCATTTACGGTAATTACGTTGTAAATCCGATTAATATTCCTTTTATACAGAATTAATCCATAAATTTCGTAAAATAATCGAAACTCTGTATTAAAGGATTCTAATTGTCGAAATTAAAATCTACTTACCCAATATAATGCGGGATACGAAAATCGGAGCTCAATCGGCTCTCGTTCGGGCTTTGTCGTACAACTGCACAATTATATATTTAATCTCGGGTTACTTTTAGATTAAATATAATTTAAATAAATTTTTCGAAAGTCAAATTGGTCACTTTTGACCTCTTACCGACTTACCCGAAGTCCGATGTATCCCCGAAAATTCTTTCCCTTTTTCTTTTTCTCTTTTTCCCCCTTTTTCCCTTCTTTCTTGGCTGAACCGGTTCAGTCCGATTCAGACCCGGTTCAACCCGGTCCGATTCAGCCGATTCAACCCGGTTCACCCCTTTGCTGAACCGATCCGTACCGGTTCAGACCATTCCACCGCCGTTCACGACGTTTCCGACCGGTTCTCGGCTCGATTCTCGCGCCATTCGACTCGTCTGCACTGGGGGAGTGTTCGACTGGGGTCGGGGTTGGCCGAATCACGCCGGTGGTCGCCGGATTCGTCTTCTCCCTCCGCGGCACTCTCCCTCTCGATCCGCCGAATTTCGGTGGTTTCGTCGGCCAATACCGGTCTCAAAAGAACCGGCTCCTCCTCCTAAACTCGTCGGTACCCACCGTTCGTGTCCAGCTGCCGTGGATCGTCGGGATCCACCTCGTTTTTCCCGCGGTCTTCTCCTCCTCTATTCGCCTGACACGGCCATCGTCGGCGCGCGTCACCGGTTGCAATGGCTTCACCGGCCTCTCCTCTTGCTACTCGGCCCTTCGTCGGAGGCCGTCGGTGCCCGGTGGCCTTCGGTCGGACGAGCCACGCGCGTCTCCCTCTCCGTTTTCCCTCACTTCTTCTCTCTCCCCGACTTTTACAGATTTCTGATTTTTTTTTCAATTATTTTTATTTTTATTTATTATTATTTATAATTTAGTTTATTATTATTTTATTCATTAAAATAGTCTAAAAAAATCTGAAAATATCTACAAAATTAATATTTTATTCCAAACAATTTAACTTAATTTAATTTATTTTATTTATTATATTTTTAACCATTTTTCGGGTATAATTTCTCCGTATTTTCGGGATATTATCCCAAGTGACTTTTCGATATTTCTAAAAATTCCAGATCTTGATCAATTGGACTCGAAATTATATAATTTCCTCATTATTGATCAAGATATTCTAAATCCTTATTTTTAATTAAATTTCTTATCGAATTTATCCTGACTTTTGGTCTTTTGACCGTTTTGCCCTTGCGCGTGTTCGAGATTAATTTAACCCGACTTCCCTTCACAAATACTCATTCATTTTATGATTTGAATCCTTATTTTCAGTCCGAATCTCATTCCTTTAAATTTGTGAACATTTTTCTACCTCATAAAATTTACGATTTAATTTCGGGTCTTACATCAAGGACGTAGTTTTGGCTGAAGAGTTGATAGCAGAGATGGAGAAATTGTACGAATTCTTTGAGTGTACAACTTCAGAGATGGTCGCATTTGCTACGTTCCTACTGAAGGGGACGACAGAGCATTGGTGGAAGTTCACCTGACCCATATTGAGAGCCCGACATACAGAGATCAGTTGGGAGATATTTCTGGATGCCTTCAGGAGGCAGTTTGTTCCAGATACGGCCCAAGGGAGGCTGTAGGTCGAGTTTTTAGGGTTAAGCTAAGGGAGTCATTCAATAGATGAGTATGAGACCATATTTCTATCCCTGGGGAGGTATGACCCCGACACCATGAGTAGCGAGACCAGGAAAGTCCGCAAATTCGTTGATGGATTGAGACCAGTATTACGGTTTAAACTGGTTCCATTTGACATCTCTATCTATGATGAGGTAGTGCACAGGGCGCAACTCTTGAGTAGGACTATGAGAGGAATGTTTCTGAGTTCAGGATAGTTAACAAGGGTAGAGACCGAGATAGGAAGAAGCCGGTGAGTGACAGTGCCAGAGGTTTCAGATATCGAGAAGGGATGAGACTCTTCAGTAAGAGACCAAAGATAAAAAAAAGTACAAGAGAAGACTGTTAGATCTCCTGCATACTCAGCTATAACTCCAGCGAGAGGTGTGGTGATTGGAGGACCGAGGCCTACCACTAAACAGTGTAGCAGATGTGGTAGATTCCATGGAGGTAGACCTTGTCCTGTTTCTAGTGGATTATGCTTCAAATGTGGAAAGTCAGGGCACATGGCTAGAGTTTACCCAGAGGTTATAGATATTACCCTATAGAAGGGCAAGGAGCCAGAGAGAGCTCTAACTAATATATTTGCGTCGACGATGAGAGTGACGATAGGAGAGAAGGGGAAGCAGGTTATTGGACGAGGGCGAGTACATGCCTTGAACCAAGGTACAGTCGATGCTTCGTCGGATGTGATTAGAGGTAACATCCTGATGTATGATTTAGAAGCATATGTTTTAATTGATCCTGATGTCACGCATTCATTTGTATCACCTTCATTTGCATGTAAGTTAGCAAACCATGTAGAGCGTACTCCTTTAAGTAGGATGATGTTGATCAATACGTCTATGGAAATCAATAAGCTAGTAGAATATGTATTAAATGGTTGCAAGTTAAGAGTAGGGGAAAAGGATATGACAGCCAATCTAATATTATTAAGCATGAGTGATTTTGATGTAATCTTAGGAATAGATTGGTTATCGTCAAATCATGTTCTTTTAGATTGTTATGCTAAGATAGTTATGTTTCCTAACCCTGAAAAATATGTTGTAAAGTTTGATGAAAAGAAATAAGAGTAGTAGTTATGGTTGTAATTGACAATGTACTATGCAGATTGAGAAATGAAAATATTGAAGGTTTTATTGCGTACGTGGTTTATACGGATAAGGTACATCTAGAGTTGGCAGATATTTCTGTGGTCAGTGAGTTCCCAGATGTCTTTCCAGATGAATTGCCAGGGTTACCACCAGACAGAGAGATAGAGTTCTTTATAGACTTGGTGCTTGGTACTGAACCTATATCAAAACCACCATATCGCATGGCCTTAGTTGAGCTGGGGGAGCTCAAGAAACAGTTACAGGAGCTGTTGGATAGGGGGTTCATCAGACAGAGTGTTTCACCGTGGGGAGCACTAGTTTTGTTTGTAAAGAAGAATGATGGAAGCCTCCGATTGTGTATAGATTACAGATGGTTGAATAAGGCTACCATCAAGAATAGGTATCCCCTTCCACGCATTGATGACTTGTTGGATCAGCTCTGGGGAGCGCAAGTCTTCTCTAAGATTGATCTGAGGTATGGGTATCATCAGTTGAGAGTTCGAAGTGGAGATGAACCCAAGACACCATTTAGGACCCGATATGGCCATTAGGAGTTTTTTGTTATGCCATTCAGATTAACGAATGCTCCCGCAGCTTTCATGGCTTTGATGAACAATGTGTTCAAGCCATATTTGGATCAGTTTGTTATCGGCTTTATCGATGACATATTGGTATACTCGAAATCCAAGGAAGAGCATGAGAAGCACCCCAGGATTGTATTGCAGACCCTACGAGAGTAGAAGCTGTATGCTAAACATAGTAAGTGAGATTTTTTGTTGTCATAGATCTAGTCTTTTAGACATGTTGTGTCGAGGGATGGTGTATCAGTGGATCCATCCAAGATTGAGGCTGTAGTTCAGTAGGAATAACCGAGGATAATCACCGAGATCGGGAGTTTCCTGGGTTTAGCAGGGTATTATTAGAGATTCGTTGAGGGATTTTTGAAGTTAGCTGCTTCGTTGACACATCTCACTCGAAAGAGTGTAGCATTTGTATGGGATGAAGATTGTGAGAAAGTTTTCAGGAGTTGAATCGTCGATTGACCACTGCTCCGATTCTCACTATCCCTACTAGCTCAGGAGGATTTTCAGTGTATACCGATGTTTCACATCAAGGACTGGGCTGTGTATTGATACAGGATGGGAGGGTAATTACTTATGGATCCATACAGCTGAAGGACCATGAGAAGAACTATCTGACCCACGATTTGAACTTAGCAGCAGTAGTGTTTGCGTTGAAGGTATGGCGCCACTACTTGTATGGTGAGAAGTTTCAAATTTTTACTGACCACAAGAGCCTTAAGTATCTGTTCTCACATAAATAGCTGAACATGAGACAGAGAAGATGACTAGAGCTTCAAAAGGACTATGATTTTGAGATACTTTATCATTTGTGTAAGGCTAATGTTCTAGCTGATGCTTTGAGCATGAAGAGCCTTGGGATGGTATCATATATGATGGTCAGGGAACATGAGTTGCTAGAGCAGTTTGCTAGCCTCAGTTTGGAAATCGTACCTTCTGACATGGATACGGACTGTATGATAGCTAGTCTACACTTGGAGCCGGATCTGTTGGATAGGATCAGACAGGCTCAGCAAACTGATCTGTATTGTAGTGATATGAGTAGTCAGAGATAGAAGGGCACAGTGACTGATTTTGAGATAAGTTCTAATGGACTTTTGAGGTTCAAAGGCAGATTGTGTGTTCCTAAGGACCTAGAGCTCAGGGGATTGATATTGTTGAAAGCTCATTCGTCGAGGTACACATTACATCCGAGGAGTAACAAGATGTATTAGAACCTTCGAAAGGTGTACTGGTGGCCGGGTCTGAAGATAGATGTGGCAGATTTCGTGGCGAGATATCTCATATGTCAGCAGGTGAAGGTAGAGCATCAGAACCTGCAGGGTTATTACAGCCTTTACCTATACCGACATGAAAATGGGAGCATATCACCATAGATTTCGTTATGGGTTTACCGAGGACCCAGAGGAATCACGATGCGATATGGGTGATCGTTAATAGACTGACGAAGTCAGCCCACTTTCTAGCTATAAGAGCTACTGACACTCTGAGTTCATTGGCAGAGTTGTATGTAGATGAGGTAGTGAGGTTACATGGTGTTCCAGTGAGCATTGTCTTGGATAGGAATTCCCGTTTCACTTCTCACTTTTGGGAACATTTTCAGGAAGCCATGGGAACCCAGTTGAGTTTGAGTAACGCTTTTCATCCTCAGACAGATGGTCAGTCAGAAAGGACTATACAGACTCTGGAGCATATGTTGAGAGCGTGTGTCCTAGAGTTTAAAGGCTCCTGGGATGATCATTTGTCACTAGCCGAATTCGCCTACAACAACAGTTATCATGCGAGTATCGAGATGGTACCGTATGAGGCATTATATGGCCGTAGATGTTATTCCCCTATCGGTTGGGAAGAAGTGGGTGACAGAAAGATTTTTACTCCTGATTTGGTTACACAAGCCTCTGAGAATGTCCAGTTGATTGTTGAGAGATTGAGGACAGCTCAGAGTAGATAGAAAAGCTACGCTGACAAGAGACGGAGACCACTTGAGTTTGCAGTTGGTGATTCAGTGTTTCTGAAGGTTTCTCCTTCCAAGGGTATAGCGAGATTTGGAAAGAGAGGTAAGCTGAGTACTCGCTACATTGGACCTTTTGAGATACTTGATCGAGTGGGAGATAAGGCATATAGGTTGGCTTTGCCATCGGATTTATTGGGAGTGCATAATGTCTTCCACATTTCGATGCTAAAGAAGTATCATCCATATCCAAATCATGTGATTCGGTATGAGCCGTTGGAGTTCAAGGAAAATTTGACATATGTAGAGAAATCGATCCGGATATTGGATAGAAAGGAGAAAGTCTTGAGAAACAAAACCATCAGGTTAGTTAAGATTCTCTAGCAGCATCACACTTCAGAGGAAGCTACTTGGGAGCTAGAGAGTCTGATGCGAGAGAGACACCCCTAGTTGTTTGATCTGTCACTTGGTTCTAATATGGAGGACCAAATTTCTTAAGGTGGGGAGGATTGTAAGACCCGCATTTTATATGTACGGACAAGTCACAATTGATATAAATCATAAGGAATGAATGTTTTTAAGTTGCACATGTGTATCAAATGTAAAACGGGTAGTTAAGCAAATCGAAAATGAATGTAACAGTGAATTTTTAAAAGAAATTGCAGCAGAACTGCTTCAAGAGGAGGAGCAGATCGATCTCTCATTCAATGCAGATCGATCTTTAATAGGTTTTGGGTAGAACATATCGATCTCATAACAAAGCCAGATCGATCTCCTTAAGGTTCTGTGTAAAGCATATCGATCTTATGCCTAAGAGTAGATCGATCCCTTAAGATTTAAAAGTCGATTCCTTAAGGGAAATATGCAGGACAGATCGATCTCATTTAGTTAGCAGATCGATCCCTTAGAGCAATTTTATAAATATACGGCTCTGCAACCTCTATTTTCCCGAGAACACAAAACTCTTCTTGAACCAAAGTGTAACCTAATTTTTCTACTCCAGAAATCTTCATCTTTCAAATAGTTTTGAGTGAGATTCAGTTCAGCAAAGTTGTTCTTAGTAAAGAGGAGAGCAACATACTTGAAAACAAGAAGTTGGAATCAAAGATTGAAGGAACAAGGTGGATTTTGCCAATTTTGGTGAAAAAGAGGAAAAGTTCAAGCTAGGTAAGATTCAATACACCAAGTTTAAACATGTTAATCTAGGTGTCTTGGTGAGTTGATTGGTGTATGTTTAAATTGTTGAAAACACCTTGATTATGAAAATTATCCATGACCTAGATATTAGCATGAAATTGAGAAAATGATGACGAAATTAAGTAAACATGGATTTAAGAATGAAATAAGCATGTATGGAATATTGTAAGGTAGTTTTATGAAATACATAAATTGGAATAGATGAGAAATGAAGATAGTTATATGAGAATTCTGGTGAAATACCATAATGGGAGAAAGTGATGAGATTGAGGTATTGAGAGGAGTTAAATACATTGATTTAGAGTCATGCAAGTAAAAACAAGTATATTAAAGTATACTAATGTGGATAATTATTAGAAGCTTCGAAGTTAATATTGGAAGCTGATCGGACTGCGATAGTCAACAACATCGAGGAATTGAGGTCACACGACGTGATTCGAGGTAGGAAAATTTCGTGAGTGGCTAGAGATAGCTACACGTATTTCGAATAGAATTTCAATAACTATATTCTATATGAAATTTCGTGTATAGAAACGTTCAGTAGGATCCGATGAGTTAAAAAGCTTAGAAAGCATGTGGGTGATTAAATTCATTATGTTTTGAATTTTCATGTATATGCGAAAACAACACATTTGAGTGCCTATTTGCTTTACTTGGGTGAATTATGATTTGAATAACCCATTTATCGAGGTTGTGTGCAAACCATTATTGCTAGAGAATACTCGTACTTGATTTCTGAGATATGCATCACATAGTACTTGAGTATATTCTCGTACTTAATTTTAAATGTGAATTATGCATTATAGAGTATTGGGAGCATTGCTCATACTCAGTTTTACATGATAGAGTACTGGGAGCATTGCTCGTACTCAGTTTTCATTGATTGATGCATTATAGAGTATTTGGAGCATTGCTCATACTCAGTTTTACATGATAGAGTACTGGGAGCATTGCTTGTACTCAGTTTTATTGATTTATGCATTCTAGAGTATTTGGAGCATTACTCATACTCGGTTTTTACATGACATAGTGCTGGGAGCATTGCTCGCACTGGAGTTATATGATTGTGTTGTGGTCGTGCTGGAGTTTACTTGCACGTACCAGTTTTGAAAGAGAAAGCATGAAACAGCCGTGTTAGGAGCCTGTACTGACTGTGTGTCGCACCGATTATATGCTCACACGTGTAATATTTTTAGAGATGGTCGAGGGCTATCGAAAATATTATCCATAGTATAAGGGCTAAGACTTATGGCAAGCACCCGACTATGAGGTATCCAAGGTATGAGGACTAAGACTTATGGCAAGCATCCCGACCTTGAGATTGGGTCCATGGAGTACTTTGTACCGTGTATATCACATGGAGTACGTTGTACCGTGAGTACACGATGTGTTGAGTTGTGAGCGGACGGTAGAGGATTTGACCCACCTCTCGTTACAGCAATTGTGAGACCCCGCACACCGAGTACTGTGTAGCCTGGGATCACAGAAAATGAGTTATGATCATAATCTCGGAACATGTAGTCACCTATCTCGTTTCATCACTTGAGATTTATTGAATAAACTATCACATGGTTTTATAATCTGAACATGTGAATTTGTGTGTGATAAAGGGTAACCCGAGGGATGGGTGAGACCCAGTTTTCCATGTTTTAAACATAATGATATGCCATATTATTTTTATTTAATTGAATGGCATGATAAATGTGAATTTTATAAAATTACATGAGAAATGCAATGTTTTGCATAAACTGTTGAGATTTATGAAACCGGCATGAATTCAGTTTTATAATTGATGATATATATATATATATATATATATTGCATAAAAGTTTCAAGCAAGATGCATGCTTTAGATATGAGTCGATAAGGAAATGATTTCAAGGCATGAGCATTATATTTTGTAGATAGTGTGGTTATCTACTTGTTTGCCTGATTTCTTTACTAAGCTGTGAGCTCACCCCTTTTTTTATTTCCTCTATCTACAGAGCGTTCATAGTAGTCAAACACGGCTGAGGACTGGTACTCCTTGATCCACTGCATATCCATCTTACGAGAGGTATACACATTTGAAACGTTTTGTACTGAACAATGTAAAAGCACAGTTATGTAAACTAATGTACGGTCGGGAATGTATATGTACAAGTATTTGTATTAATGTATAAGAGTTCACATTATAGAATTTATGTATTGACATGTACGTATGTTGTGGAAGGAATATGGTTGAGGTGACTAATATCGAATCACAGCCCAACTGTTTGGTGTTGAGTGATAACAAAAGGAGAGGTAAGTAAAATACGAAAAATTTGTGGTGGTTTTTGGTAGGTCACGGGAGGGGAGGTCGTGACACCACCTCATCCATCTCATCAGTTTCATTAATTGCATGATCATCCACCACCACCACCACCTGCTTAAACCTATCACAGGCGATCAGGTACCAAAGTTGTATGGGGTGACATAGAAACTACTATTGTAGACTATAGTTTTCCATTAGTTAGCGTGGTGGCAAACAAGACCATTTTTTGTCTAGGTTTAAGGTTTAAACCGAAGTAATCCATTTTCCCCTTCCCAATCTCTCACTCCCTAAGTACATTCCTCATGCTCAAAGGAACAAAAAGATTCGTGCATCTCAATGTCTTTTTAAGTTGGGAAACCTATGTATATGATGGCTCTTGGCACCTTGTTGGGAAAAACAAATACTTTAAGATTAATAGTAATTGGAAATAATATAAAACTCTCACATTCCCTTTTGCAGGTGTCATTTCCAATAGGGGTCAATGTTTAAATAAGACCTAGGAGTCAGGATAAGGAAGCCCTATTTTTTTGAAGGCACTAACCTTTTAGTAAACTTAGAGATGGCAAACAGTTCAATTTCGGTGAGTTCGGTCCGGATTGTCTTCAGATTCAGGCAATTTCAAGTTCGATCATTTTAAATTTGGGTTTTTCAAGTTTGGTTTCTTTCAGATTTGAGCTTTTCGAGATCGATCCGGTTTGATTTGGGCAAGTTTAGTCTAGTTAGGATCAAATTATTTTGAAATTTTATAAGTTATAATTATTTTTTTTATAGTTTTGAATGTAGTAATTAAGTTAATTTCTTATATAGTTAAATAAAACTATAACATAGATACTAAAGTCAAAATTTAATAAATATTTATATAAAATATAACTTTTTACATTTTAATATTTTTATTACTTGAGAAAAATTATTTATTTTTTTAATTTCCTACGATATTTGTTATAAAATTAAAATATATAATTATATATTAATGATTATATAAGAATTTATTTTTTAAGTGAGTCAAAATAAAAATATATAGTAAAACTAAGGGAAAGTGAAAATTCAAAATCATTAGCTACAATATATAAAAAGTAGAATTATTTCAAACAAATAATTATCAAGTTCTAAATAAATCATGCTTAACAAGTAAACGTTTATGTAAATAGTTTTGTATTCTTAAGTTAAACCAATAACTCGTTGGGCAACTGAATTTTTTTCAAAGTTAGACCATTAGAATTTTGATACTCTTAGTCTAATAAATTTTTATTTTTTATAATGTTTAATTAGCTTTTTTAGTAATTATATTATATTTAATAAAATTTTAAATTTTCAAAAAATTTTGTTACATTTATTTTGTCTATTAAATATCAACATCATTATATTAGATCTAATCGTATAATTAGTTGATTAATTGTTCAATTATAATACTAAATAGTACTATAGTCGGCATTAAAAGGGTATTAATAATTAGTTTATCCTTAATAATTAATACTTAAAATTTTAAGAAAACCATGATATGTAAAAACTAATAGAAATAGTGGTATTAATCTAATTTGAACATTTTAACATTAACATTAAATATAATTATATTAATCATCTACAAAACGTATAGATATAATGAAAAAAAAATACCAATTATCATTTACAAAAAATACTTAAATATAAATAATTAGTCAACTAATTAGCTCTAATTTATGTCTATTTTGTTTTTGTTTTGTACATAAATCATATTATTAACATCATTACATTAAATATAATCGTTTACACTAATTCATCAAATATTCGATTCAAAATTTAGAGCGTTAAATTAATAAAGTTATATACACTAATTGACATTATATTTTTAACATTTGATATAATCATATCATATATAGTTATATTATACACCAATTGAATACTAATTTGTTCATGTTGATATTAATATAATAATATTAAATATACACCAATTGATCGAATATCAAATTATAATATTAATAGTATATATTACTAAATTAATTAATATAACGCTAATTATTTAAATATAATTAATCTTAATATTAATAAAGTATAAAAAACTAATTTTATTAAAATTTATCGCTTACACAACAATTACTACTATATATATTTTTTAAATTACACTTTAATTTACTATTAGAAATAATTATTTTTATCCATACTCTATTTTATATTTAATAAATAATATGTAAATTATTATTAATAAATAATTGATTTTATCTAGATAATACTTATATTAAGAGATTACATAACTTATTCTAGATTATGTTATAAGATATTATTATAAATAATATATAAATCATTATGATAAGATATCGATATTATGATCGTGATGTATTTCGTCATTCTTAAGAATGAGAAAACATTATTCATTTGATTTTACATTATGAAGTATATTTTTATTTTATTATTTTTTGTTTGGACGTTGTACTTGTATTGTTTAATTTAATATTTAACTTTTTCTTAATTTTAAGATTAGATTTTTATTTTCAAGTAAATTTAATATTTTTTTTATATTTGAAATTCTAAGAAAAAATAGTTTAAATTTAATTTTGTTAATAATGTTCTTAATGTGTTGCACAAAATATTAAGTTAAAAGTTTCAAAAAATGTTAAAATTATTTAATGATTTTTTAAATATTTGAATTATTACTGTATTAAAATTAAAATTAAAATTAAAATTAAAATTAAAATTTTAATATTAAATAAATATAATAAAATATTATATTATTTTTTATAATAAAATCAAATGTTAAATTAACAATATATTTATTATTATAAGTACAATAGGTATAATATTAAAGATGATTTGATATTCATATATATTGTGTTTTAAATTAATTTTATTTAATAATTGAATTTAAAGATTGAATATTTATTTTGTTGATAATACATAATAGATATAATTTTATAATAAAATAATTATTATTATTTAAAATTTAAATTTTAATTAAAAAGTGTAAAATTTCTTATTTATTGTTAAATAATAATCATATAATTACAAATCGGATTTTTTCAGTTTTTACGGGTTTCTGGTCAGATTGGTCTCGGGGTTTTTTGAGTTTTGATTTTTTCAGATTCAGACTTTTATTGGTTCAGTTTTTCTTTGGACTCGTTTTTTTCGATATTATTATAAATAATATATAAATCATTATGATAAGATATCGATATTATGATCGTGATGTATTTCGTCATTCTTAAGAATGAGAAAACATTATTCATTTGATTTTACATTATGAAGTATATTTTTATTTTATTATTTTTTGTTTGGACGTTGTACTTGTATTGTTTAATTTAATATTTAACTTTTTCTTAATTTTAAGATTAGATTTTTATTTTCAAGTAAATTTAATATTTTTTTTTTATATTTGAAATTCTAAGAAAGAATAGTTTAAATTTAATTTTGTTAATAATGTTCTTAATGTGTTGCACAAAATATTAAGTTAAAAGTTTCAAAAAATGTTAAAATTATTTAATGATTTTTTAAATATTTGAATTATTACTGTATTAAAATTAAAATTAAAATTAAAATTAAAATTTTAATATTAAATAAATATAATAAAATATTATATTATTTTTTATAATAAAATCAAATGTTAAATTAACAATATATTTATTATTATAAGTACAATAGGTATAATATTAAAGATGATTTGATATTCATATATATTGTGTTTTAAATTAATTTTATTTAATAATTGAATTTAAAGATTGAATATTTATTTTGTTGATAATACATAATAGATATAATTTTATAATAAAATAATTATTATTATTATTTAAAATTTAAATTTTAATTAAAAAGTGTAAAATTTCTTATTTATTGTTAAATAATAATCATATAATTACAAATCGAATTTTTTCAGTTTTTACGGGTTTCTGGTCAGATTGGTCTCGGGGTTTTTTGAGTTTTGATTTTTTCAGATTCAGACTTTTATTGGTTCAATTTTTCTTTGGACTCGTTCTTTTCAAATTCGAGCCATTGACTTTTTTTAAGTCAATTTGGAATGGTCCGAATTCGGTTTGGATGGGTTTTTGTGCTCGTACTAGCTTTTGCTACCTCTAAGCAGACTTCTGCAAAAGCCACATACACTCAAATCTCGCCACTGGTATTAGGGTTGCACATAAAGAGGGGAAAAAAAAATCTTTTTCCGATGAAGGCTCTTGAAAGAAACAGATGAAACTTCAAGTGATTCTAAATTATCTTCAAGTAGACCTCAAAGCCAGAGCTGTTAGTCAATGGAGCGTTATTAGTAGGTGAGATCTTGAGGTCAGCTATCTTGAATTCTATTGGTATTGTATAATTTTGCCAAAGATACTACAAGAATTAGATGACATTTTTTGGCATGTTTATCATGTGAGCGATTTGATAAAAGTGGAGCAATAGGTACTCTGGGTGAATTCTAATTGACCTATTGCCATGATTAGCATTACTTAGGATGAAAATGATAGTAACTATAGAGCTGGTCTTTTGGGAGTTTCCGGGCATAAAAAAAATATACTTATGCTTCTTTGGACCCCATCTGTGATTGCCGAGGTAGGGCCTTGAAGATTAAAGTTACTAAGGAATGTCAGTACGCATCTATGTTTTATGAGAGAGAGAGAGAGAGAAAAAGAGAGAGAGATGGGCCCTTGGATATGAAGTTGTCACCCTCCTCAACTGTTTCCAATCCTTGAGGTTCCATTTCTGTACCTTTCTATCTGATTCTGTGCCGCTTCATACATGGAATTATAATCTACTTTCAGTTTCACTAGAAAATTTTATCCATGTCCTACCATCTCTTGTGCGCAATTATCTTATCATCTACTAGTTTCTGTTTTGAGCACAGTATCTTAACATAGGTTCTCAACACAGGTTTCTGCCCTCATAACCCCAAAGCCATGGCTATAGCACAGCTTAAGTCGAGTATGACAATTGGACAAAGTCGCCAGAAAAGCTATTTATCAATATCACAATTCTAACTAAGCAAACCCTTCAAGCCAAACCCAGTGACTATGAGTTTGATGGGAAAATGAAATATATATATATATATATATATATATATATATATATATATATATATATATTTATATATATCAGTTTTAAGCATTGCTACATGAACAGTTAATTTTGAACTGCAATTGACATTCTCAATAGGAAGATACCAGTTTTCAAAGTCTTGAGGTAACCTTGTTTTTGTATATCCCAACTCACATTTAAGAAGCACAAAAACAGTTTAGAACCATGAGTTACAGCTGAAGAATGAGCCTATGTTTTTGCATTACCCTTCGGATCATGAGCGATACATTTTTCCACAAGATCACTGATTAGAACATTGTTAACAACCTGCGAAACAAACAAACAAAACCTCTTACATAACTACTGAATGTGAATAAAAGTTAATGTTTGGGTGGGTGGCATAAGAAAATTTGCCATTGCATCAAAGGTATTAGTGGCTCCTCAAAATGTAGTTATGGGCAGTGCCGCACACAATTCTTTTAATGTTAAACATGTCCTTAAGCCAACTATCCTTGTGGCGGACAAGGATTAGGGGTTGTAATTTCTAAGTAGACCTAGGTTCCTAGTGATGCTAAATTGGGGAGGTCCAGCAAAGCACTCAATTGATTATCCTAAAAGGATATGTGGAATCACTTACCAGAAAATGCAATGCTAAATTGGGGAGGTCCAGCAAAGCACTCAATTGATTACCCTAAAAGGATATGTGGAATCACTTACCAGAAAATGCAAATGCATCATTTTGGATAGAGCACGTCATAGTGACCTGGACGATATAGTAAGGTAATAAAAGGCCTGACAGGCTCAGCACTACCACTTGTAGCATTCGAATGATCACCCGAAGTAGGAATAAAATCATGATGGTTTACACTGACACCACCTTTGTCACAAGAGCTTCGATCAAGGTACACAACACGAATTGGCACACCCAACGCATCTGAAATGGCAGTAATGTGCACATGATCACTCTCTTCACCCATTGGCTCTACGGATGATTTGCAAAACTACAAAATATATTACATGATGAGAGAAAATTAAAAATCACAAGGCCCTAAGCCATATATAAAGTTGGTTAAAATTTCCATCCAACTTACAGGAATGCATATAGGGGAAATTGGGAATCTATCAAGTATTAAATAGGATCATGGAAAGGTATTTGGTGTGATTGAAAAAAATAAATGATGTAAACCATGCAACATTGTAAATATTAGCACAATACATGTCATGGAGAACTGTCAGGAACACACAAGGAAATGATAGCAGTATTATGTTAGTAGCATGAACCAGTAATCCAGTCATCAAACATGTTTGACCCCTCAAAAACAATAGTACAATGCCTTCTGCATATAGTATGCCTATAATATCAAATTGGCCATTCAAAACTTCATTTCTTTAACGCATGGAAGGATGTCAAGTTCTTTTGACAATACAACAAATTTTTATTATATTAAAACAAACCTGTTCCACTGTAGCATTTGTTAATCCCAAAATAAAGGGTTCGAAAAACTCTGAACGCTTTCGTATCTCACCAGAGGTAACAAATCTGAAAAACATTACAACTAACCAACCACAACTTGTTAAGAGATATACCAAAGGAGGAAAATACAATATACCTCAAAAATTTTGAACCCACTCACCATAGTCGGATATCGACTGATCTCGGCTCCTTATTATTAACTCATCCTGACTGACAAATAGAAAGAAACCTTGTTAAGCAGCTCGGACTCATTTAATTTTCAATTGATGTAGACAATTGAAAATTTTGATTCAAGCCGCACAATGATCAATTTATTTTGATCATGGTTATCAATACCGTCAAACAAAAGGAGAAAAAATAGCAACTCAAACACAGCAATATTCCAAGGAAAAGTATCATGATGTATGCACCTTATTGAATCTTCATTTCCTTGAAGAACACTTTCCAGCTGCTCTAGGAATAACTGAAAAATTTTCAAACAAAAGCACATACACAAATTATAGGTTTTAGAGCTAGAGAAACATTAAAGCTGCTTCATGAAGAAAACTGTATGCTTGATAGCAATATATACAAAGTAAGTAATTTCAAAGGTAAATAACATACAAGACATCTTTCTTTTCTTTTTCTTTTTTTCCTAAAAAACTACTCATCAAAACAACTGCGTCTGTGTTGAATATAGCTGGTCCCAAGCCCAGATATAGGAGGAAGGTTGGCGGTAGGTTTGGACAACAAGCCACTTAAAACTTATCCAATTTTTATGAGATGAACCAATATATGAAATCCATTGGGGCATCCCATACTCAACGACGCTCTACATTGGAACCAGGGTGTAATGAAAAATGTGCAAGGGTTGCTACGTAGTCGCTCGAAAGCGACATACCACATCGATGCCTGGATGTGGTGCTCAATAGGCAAAGGTTCCCACACCATAATGGACAGGGGTGGGTAAAAAAACTAGTCCATAATCATAAGCTTTGGTTAAGATCTTGGAATATAGGTACGCTTAATAGTAAGTTAGTGGAGATTTTTGAGGTTATGTGTAGGAGGAGTGTTAATATCATGTGTCTCTAGGAGACCAAATGGGTTGGGGAGAAGGCTAGAGAGATAGCATCTTGGTAGTATAAGCTTTGATATACAGGGAAGGATAGACATCGAAATGGTAGAGGTATCATTATAGATAAAGAATATCAAAAGGATGTTGCACAAGTTAAGAGACAAGGGGATATAATTATTTTGATTAAACTAGTTCTAGGGAGTGCGTTTTGAATGCTATTAGAGCATATGCGCCACAAATAGGACTTGATAATGTTAATAAAAAAGGGTTTTGGGAGGATTTAGATAAATAGTACAAGAAGTGCCTAGGAGAGAACCTTTGAATTGGAGGTGACCTTAATGGCCATGTAGGTGCTAGTAAGGAGGGTTTTGAGAGCGTACATGAGAGTTTTAGTTTAGGTGTAAGAAATGAAGGTGGAGATGCTATCCTAGATTTTGTTTTATCTTATAACCTAACCCTAGTGAATACACCATTTAGGAAGAGAGAACATCACCTTATAACCTTTAAGAGTAGATTAAACGCAAGTCAGATAGACTTCTTTTTGACTATGAGGAGGGATAAACGCAATTGTATGAACTGCAAAGTTATCCCAAGTGAGAATGTTACTGCGCAACATAGACTACTAGTAGTAGACCTAAAAATTCATAAACGACATTATAAGAACTAACAAGAAAGAGTTACAAGGATTCGATGGTGGAAGTTAAAAGAAGATTGTCGTGAAGTATGTAGAAATAGTTGAATCTAGAAAGAAGACTTGACAACAAAGGAGAACCCAAATACAATGTGGAACAAGATAGCAAAACACATTCGAGAGCTGGGTAAGGAAATTCTAGGAGTATCAAACGGAAAAACATCGACTGGAAAGGATGCAACATGGTGGGCTAAATCAGTTAAGGGCATTATAAAAACTAATAGAGATTGTTACAAGACGTTGAAGACAAACAAAACCAAAGAGAGCTTTACAAAATACAAGTTAGCTAGGAAGGAAGCAAAGAGAGCAATGGTAGAAGCTAAGGCGAAGTTTGTGAAATAGATTTATAACAATTTGGACACAAAGGAGGGAGAGAAAGAAATATATTGAATAGCGCAAGCAATAGAGAGGAAGAGTCGAGACTTAGGAGTGATGAAATATATAAAAGATGAGCACCAAAAAACTTTAGTTAAGGACAATGATACTACAAAAAGGTGGCATAATTATTTCAACAAGCTATTCAATGACGGACAAAGTCAAATTGTGGACGATATCTCAATGCCTCTAGAGAATTTGAAGCGATACTTTATGCGCAGAATCAAAGAGAGAGATAAAGGAGACACTAAAGAGGATGAAGACAGGAAAAGTTGTAGGGCCTGATGACATTCCTATTAAAGTTTGAAAATATCTTGGAGAGGTCGAAGTCAGGTGGTTGACAAATTTTTTTAATAAGATTTGGCACACTAACAAAGATGCTTGAGGAATGGAGAAAAAGTGTGTTGGTAACTCTCTATAAGAACAAGGGAGATATTCAAAGTTGTTTCAATTATCGAGGCAAAAAATTAATGGGTCACATGATGAAATTATAAGAAAGAGTGATAGAACGAAGATTAAGTAAGACTGTAGAGATATCGGAGAACCAATTTGATTTTATGCCAGACAGGTCTACTATGGAAGCGATACACTTGCTTAGACAACTTGTGAAGCGTTCTCAAGTACAAAGGAAAGCATATGATGAAATGCCTAAGGAAGTGTTATGGTGATCTTTAATGAAGAAAAGTGTCCCCGTGAAATATATTAAAATAATTAAGGACATGTACGGAGATGAAAGCACACATGTGAGGATGTGTGGAGGGCAACAAGTGAATTTTCTATCATAGTAGGGCTACATCAAGGGTTTGTATTAAGTCCATTTTTGTTCGCTACAATAATGGATGAGCTGACAAAATTCATCCAAGATAATGTTCATTGATATTTGATGTTTGCAGATGATATTGTCTTGTGTGCTGAAACTAGAGTGAAAGTTAATATTAAGTTAGAACAGTAGACACAAACGTTAGAATTAAGAGAATTCAGATTAAGCACAGCAAAGACCGAATACATGGAGTATAAATTCAGTCCAACCAGAGAGGAAGATAGAAACAGAGTGATGTTAGATAGGGTGGCAATCTCTAAGCGGGATCATTTTAGATATTTAGGGTTGATCGTTCAGATGGATGGAGAGATTGATGGTGATATGACCCATAAAATACAGGCTAGTTGAAGCAAGTGGAGAAGTGCTACAGGAGTGTTGTGTGACAAAAGAGTTCCTGTAGGGTTGAAAGACAATTTTTACAAGACAGTTGTTAAACCTACATTACTTTATAGCAGTGAATGTTGGACAATTAAAGGAGTGCATACACAAAAGATGAGTGTAGCGGAAATGTGAATGCTGCGATGGATATGTGGATATAGGAGAAAAGATAGAATGAGAAATGAGGACATTTGTGAAAATGTTGGATTGGCACCTATCAAAGACAAGATGAGTGAAAGTCGTTTACGTTGGTTTGGACACATGCGACATAAACCTGTGGACACTCCAGTTAGAATAGTGGAGGCTATACGAATAATGTAACAAGGGTGAAGGCTATAGGGGAAGACCAAAAAAGACATGGTAGGAAATAATCCAAAAAGATATGACGAAACAGGAGTTGAAGCAACACATTGCATTAGATAGGAATGAATGGATGAGGAGGATTCATGCCAACGACTTAGCGTGAATTTGTATATTGATTCCTATAGCCTAACTCAATATTGGGAAAAAGGCTCTGATGATGATGATGAAACTACTCATCAAAATGAAAGAAAACTTTGCACCAAAAATCAACACAGAAAAACTAAGCCTTCAATCTAGGAACAGGAGAAAATGAAGCTGCAACCTAGAAAATCGAAATATTTATTGCTTCCCTTCTCTATATGGACATTAAAGCTAGAGTTTATTAAACTAAAAAATTAAGGGTTTTTGCCTAAAGAAAATAAGAAAATATAGGAGCAAACAAAAGCACTAAGATATCTAATAAGAAATTTGTAAGATAACCCCCATAACATCTTGAGTTAATAATCCATTGATTGGAATGGTGAAGATTCATGTGTTCGAAAATAGTAAAAGGGATTGAAACACTATGATGGCTAAATATTTCCTCATTTAATCTGTCCCAGACTTTTTTAAGACAAAAAAATAAATAAATAAAGCAACAGAATTAGGGGGAGAAAATCAGTGTTACTGCATCCCATATGGCTAACACAATGCACATAATAGGGATATGGATTCCCATTGCATAAAGTAACATCTGATGACTTTTCGAGATGTGCATTTTCTGAGGAATGTATTGAAGAAGCACTTCTATTTCCCTTTTTCGCACCTTACTATCTCTTTAAGGATGAGGCCTCTAAAGTGAGAAAAGTAACAACAAATCTCTGAGGGGCTGAATTACAACTCGAAAGTAAGAGTAATTTTCCCCAAAAAAAAGAAAAAAGAAAAAAAACCCTATGTGAGCAACATATAATAAAGACATCTACTTTAAGGATATATCTTAAAATTTGTTTTAATGGGGCAATAAGTGCAAAAATAACATGTAATTATGAAATACAAAAAATGGAATAAAATAACCTATTTTAACTAAGGAAAAAAAATAGAAAAAAGATATTAGGTTTACCGCAAAAAAGTCCTCAAATGTAAAATCCACATAACCTAAGCTCTGAAGTGTCTTTCTACATTCTTCAACATTGCCTTTCATACGATTAACCTCGGCACGGTCTTGTGATTCCAAAACATGCTCCTATTCATCAATTTAAAATTTTTTAACTTACCACTTCCAAAGAAAACTGTCCAACAAGCTTGGGGATAAATTAGAAGAATAAAATAAAAGACATCTATAAAAATGAACTATGACATACTAGGTATGAAAACATAAAACTCCGGAAAAAGCAGTTTCCATCTCCTCGTGTTCTTCTAATGGCAGCATATTGTTGACCAAGCACCTGCATTAAGGATATCCGCCAAAATTTTTTGTTTAGAAAAGATAAAAAGCAAACAATTGTAGGCAAATGAACACACACAAACGCAAAAGCAAGTTACCTTTATTTTCTCCAGCAAGATAGGGCTTCCTGATTCATATTCAGCTGCCAACGTAGAGAGAGGTTCCTGCAGTTCCATCATAAGAAAGTTTCTTCACCTCAACATGTAACCAGTAAGTTTAGCAAAAAGAATGAAAGTTGTCCTCACAACACAATATTCATGCAAAGACAAAATAAGAAGCAGATTAGAAAAAATGACCAAGTAGACATTCAAATATCATACTAAGCGGATGAAAAAATATTCTTTTGGCCCCTAAAACAAAATAATTAAACAACATTATATCAAGACTTGCATCCTAGTTCTCTAAAATTCCAAACTGATAATGTTTCTGATTTGCATAAAAAACACATATGAACTGGTAAAGTTCAAGAAGAAAAAACAGACACTACTTTTTCTTTGTTGCAGAATAGAAAACTGAATTTTCACAAAAAAAAAAAAAAAAAAAGGAAAATAGGTTTAATGATCTCAAAGAATCAGTATTTCTTTTCTCACCTTGTCACCTACAAAAGGAATTTTCTTGGCTTCCTCAGCACAAATGGCAGATTGTTGCTGCATGATATCATCATCTGTGCAATTTGCCCAGTCCTCAAATTCAGATAAGGGAATGTGTACAGAAGACTCCTTTTCCACATCAGCTATTTTCCCCTCCTGACTCTGCATCTTTCCTTCAGACAAATACAAGTAATTTAATCTTTATCAATATACTCTGCCTCGTGGCGTGAATTAATATCTGCAGGCTTCCTTATAGAAATATGAATAATCTGCTTCAAAAACAAAATTGCCCCAAGCAGAGAGGGTTAATGGACTCCAGTTACAGAAAACTTCACTGCACTATCATCTTCATATTTTTTTTTTTTGAATAGTACATTTCCATTAAAAGTTACAATCATAATCAAAAAGCAAGTAAACTACTAAATAACTATAACTAACTAAATTAGTAAATAACTAGACTAAATTCAAGACTCACATTTAGACTCTGCTTAGTAGGATGAAAAGAAAAATGGAAAGATGGAAAATTGGAAGAAGGGAACTATGAAAAGATGAAAAACATTACTTTTTTTTCCTTAGATATGCTTAGTAGGAAAGATGGAAAATGTGAAAGAATCATTTTCTTTCCATTTTTTCACACACTCCTTTCCTTCCTTCAACTTTTTCACCCTACCAAGTACCTTAGTGAGACTTGAACTTGAGACCTCAAAGTCTCAAGGCTACCTTCTTGTTACTAAGCAAAGGCCTCATTGGCATAGTCATCATATCTGATTATGCACTAAACCATTCCGAGACCCAGCAATTCGGGCATTCCATGTTTAAGGGGTGCCAAAAGAGACTATAAATACATTAGTATAAGGATTAATATTCTATAAATACATTAGTCTACGCACTCTAGAAGTGGTTTTATATGCGTGATTCATGTTCTTGCTTACAGATAAATGTTAAATATACAAGTAGAGTTCTAAAATTCCACCACCACTGTGCATTATAACAATCAATAAGACGATAAAAGATACTAGTATAGGAAAAATGCTAAAATTGCTATAATCAAATATGGATTTTAAACCTCCATCCATGACGTATCAAACTTTTTTCATTACCATGAACATTTACCGTTATTTGTACCGTTATTTATAAAAGCTAACTTTGGGCAGCCCCTTTTAAGTTTCTCATTTGCCAGATCCATTAATACCATCTCACGAAACAAACAATAAGGTTTGGCTAAACTAATCAATAAGCATTAGTATTCGGAAAAATAAAATAAAAATCATAATCAAATGGAACCCTTTTATTCTTGAAACCGAAAATAAAGAGAATCAGTACAAAGAAGATGGAGGAGAATCAGATTTAGAAGAGTGGAGCGAGTGAAAAGAAAAGTAAGCTTACCAGAATTTGAAGATTTTGGAGCTGTTTTCACAATTCTCAGATCGAATAGAAGGTGGTTAGAAAGGGATGTCCTGGGCACTCTTCTTTTCATCACAAACCAATACGCTTTCTTCAGTTTGATTTTTCATATCTTTACGTCTTGTACGTCGGCCCTTGGGCTTTGGGGTCTGCTGATCTTATTGTAAGTTCAGATAGTTACGGTCTTTAAATTATAATTAGTAATATTTAACCTAATCTATTGATCATCTTGCTCAATAATTTATTAAATTATTTTTTCAAATCATTAAATATATTAAATATTAATAAAATATATAATATTGTATTACTAATTTAATCTTTTATAATTCTCATACAATTCCTTTAATCTACTTCTTCCTCTTCTATATTTAAGGCTTCTCTTCTTTTCTTTTTTTTTTTTCTCTTTTTCCTATTTATAAAAGATCCTAAACTCTAAATCCAAAATCATAAACCCTAAACTCCGAATCATAAACCATAAATCCTAAATATATTTCTAATGAATCACTAAAATATTTCAATTTAATGCATATTACTAAAAAAAATTAAATTAATAAATTTATAATTTTTTTTGAAAAAAAAAAAAGGTGAATGAAGACTAAAAATATTATTAAGATAAGCCAAATGTGCAGCTTTATTATTAAAGAATGGTAGTTTATTTGCTCAAAGTTACTGATTGCAAAGAGCCAGGGCAGCCTTGACTCTGGACGCTGATTCGCTAGGACGATTCCTTTTGGTGGGAACCTCATAACTGTTGGTTATATTCAACAATAAGTTCATGGGGTGGTCGTCAGCTATCCTGGACTTCTTTTCATGGGGAAGTTGCTTGATCCTATATGGGGTTCTAAGGAGTTTTTGAAGTTCATTGTTGTAATTAACTTTCTAACTTCTGTTGTGATTTCATTACTACTATTGCCTCGAACTACATAACAAGGCAGGAAAATTACCTTTACATGTCTATTTCTAGATTCCATGGGGTGCTGGCAGGCTTCTTGGTTGGGATCAAGCAAATTGTACCTGTGTATAATTTTTTTTTTTTTTAAATTACATGGGCAGTCGACTGCCCACGGAATTAAACAATACTATAAAAAAAATTAAAAATACATAGGCAGTAAAATGTCCGAAAAAAAGCTTGCAACTGTCTATGTATTTTTTTTTTTAACAATAAGATTGAATTACACGGCTGGTTGATTGTTTGTAAAATTATTTATAATTATAGTAAACGAAGTGAAAATAAACGTAAAAATACTAAAATAAGTATAAATTTATAATAACTAATCGTAAAATTTATAAGATTAATTATAAAATGAAGGAGAATAAATGTAAAAATACTAAAATAAGTATAAATTTATAATAACTAATCGTAAAATTTATGAGATCGATCGTAAAATAATTGAGAATAAAAGTAAAAACATTAGAACAAGCATAAATCTATGATTGCTAATTGTAATATTTAAGAGATTCATCATATGATTGCTAATTGTAATATTTAAGAGATTCATCATAAAATGAATAAGACTAAGCGTAAAAACACTAAAAAGAAGCATAAATCTATGATAATTAATTGTAAAATTTATGAGATACATTATAAAAGTGATGAGAATAAGTCTAAAAAGACTAAAAATTATAAATTTAAGATAATTAACAGTAAAATTTATTAGATTTATCGAAAAATTTATGAAAATAAACATAAAACACTAAAAAAAGTATAAACATATGATAATTAACCATAAAATTTATGAGATTCATCGTGAAATTGATACAAATAAGCGTAAAAATATTAGAAAAACTTATAATCTATGATAATTAAGTGTAAAATTTGTGACAATAAGTTTTAAAGAAACGAAAATGTCTTAGGACAATTGAATGCGCATGTATTGCATTTGACTACATATGACACAAACACTTTGTTTGAAATTTGAACTTAGGCAGTTGAATGTAATACACCGACATTTGGGTTACAAACGTCTATTTTTCTGGGCAGATGAACCTTAAATATTCTCTCTAAAAACACTTAATCTTTTAAATTCTCTCACACTAAAATAGAAGTGAACTGCCCTTATTATAATATATAATTTAAGGTAAAAACTATGAAATTTAATATATTAGAAAATTTGCTTTCATATTTTGAATTGATAAAAATTTAATTTTTATTGTTTTATGAATAGATACAAATATAATTTAAATATCTTATTGCTTTTTTAATTGATAAAAATGTAATTTACAATATATTTAATTACAGTAAAGTTTACCTACTAACCTATTAAACCATAATTGCCATGCCTCGATTTTTGTGCCATTATGGAAGCTATAAAATTATGGGCCAATTTTTTCACTTTTTAAAATTTCCATAATGTTTGTGTATGTGTAGGCCACCCGTCATGATTAGCTCAATTTGACTAACTCTACCAAGCAATACCAAGTGATTTCAGGTGTCACACCTTGACTCCGGGTGCCCTTCATGCATACATATACCGCTTACGGTTGTGCTGTGAGCCGATGTAATTACTAATTTCATACATTTATAAGAAAATAATTGAAACTTAAATGCACACACTCCCAGGCATGTGTGTAGTTATACAAAATCGATTGTATAATTAAAATATCTTTACATAACATCCCTATACAAATATATATATATATATATATTTAAATGTGTGATTATGTGATATAATATAATAGATACAAAATGCTCTTGTATATACAATTCTTATACATTAGCAACTGGTGTAAGCTGGCCGACACTAAACGGATCTGGAGACCACCGCACTCTTCTATTTCTCAGTATCTGGAGGGGGAAAATAGTGGGGTGAGCAAACCACAGCTCAGTAAGGAAAAAGATGCTAACAAGTAGATACTATACTTTCTACGTAGCTCATGCATGATCAACAAAATCATCTTTCATTATAGATGAAAATATCAATGGAAAAATGCATTAATACATTCTTCTCTCCTAGGCATTTTCATAAAAACCAATGCTCAATATTTCCATTTTAGAACATGTCATAAAACAGTGCTATCACAGCACAAGCATTTAAATCAAGATATTTATCAAATCATATTACCTCTTTTCTTCTCACAAACCATTTCTTTTCATCAAATTTCTCTTATCTCTGAGACAAGTAGGAAATTTTAGACAAACAAATATCCACGACGTATGGCTATAATCAGTGATCCCAGGCCTCACTGATCAGGTGTGCTCAAGGCATCACTTGCCTGAACGGGGATGGGTCAGTCCAACCCTTTGGCTTATCTCAATCATCATCATCATCATCATATCACATATACTCACGGTACAACATACTCCATATGTCATCTACGCGATACTCGTACCCTCGTGCACACAGCACGGTACATAGTATTCCACGGACAACTACACGGTACAGCGTACGCCCGTGGACCCAGTCCATCCACCATACAATGACGGACTCATCATCCTAACCCATGTCTTATATACCACGCAAGCAGAATTAGCGTGACACACAGTCTCCACAAGGCTCCAACGAGGTATCTCTCAGTGCAAGCAACTGCTTCTAGCATGTATCATCTCAAAATCATCGTACGAACTAGGCTCCAGCACATTATCATCATTATAAAATCACATGCAAGCTACGCTCCAGCACGATTTATCAAATCATGAAAACAAATGCGAATAAAATCTCCAGCATAGTCAAAATCATCAAAAACAAGGGTGAGCTAAGGCTCCAACACCTTTTCATATTTCAAATCGGATAGATAATTATTTTCTCTAAAAAAGAAAACTCAAATCGTATTTATTGACGTAGCATGCCGATCCATACAAAACATGTAAAACTAACCAACTTATCCTTCATCATCCCTTAGTCACAATAACAACATATAGTTGTAAAAACATTAAAAACATGCATGTCATGTTGTTTTCCTTACCGCGTCTCATTTTCACAATTTATACCATAATACATTTCATACATTCATAACACTTCATGGCTCAATAGCTAAACATAATATCACTAGCGTCATAACTACTAAAATCGCTGCAAATTATGTACGAATATCTCTATCATTAACATACAATCCCTTACCTCAAATCGCGCTTATATCTCCTTCGTCTCGTTTGCTCCGTTCGCGATCCGGGTTAATCGTGTTCCAACGTATTCCAATCTACACGTGTAAATCATTAAGTTATATTCCTTTTCTTTTCCTAAACATTCGCATTGTCATTTACTTATCTATTCATATTTCTCAAGCCTTTTATCATATTTCACCTTGATATTTCTTTATATATCCATCTAAAATCATTCACTCAACACCATCATTATCATAGTATTCCAAGATCATCACAATAGCAAACTCAATCTATCACTTTTCTAGATGCATTTTAGATCAAGTGAGTTCTATGCATCTTAGCTATATTCTACTAACACAATATGAATCCATCAACTCCTAAAATCACTTAAAACATCATGCTCGGAGTTGAGGGTTTTGAAGACTTACTAAGCTTGCCCCTTTCTCTAAACCAAACTTGTGGGATGCTTAACTCTTTTTCTTGAGCAATCCAATTTTAGATTTTTTTTTTGATATATTATTCTCCTCACTACAAGGAATGATTTTGCCTCTTTAAACTTCCTCCAAATCTGCTAGGAATGTAGTGTTTTCTAGAGTGAGAAAGCTTGATTTTGTGTGAAAATGGTGAGTGTTGGAGTGCTTAGGAAAGAGGGAAACGTGTTCCAGTCCAAAAGCCATGTTTCTTATATAGACAAAGCTTAGAAGATCGATCTGGTGCTTGGTGGAGATTGATATGCTAGGGGTTCAACTACTCCAACCACTCAGATTACTTGTTATAAGATCGATTTGGTAGTAAGGGAAGATCGCTCTGTTTTAACCTGAGACATTTGGAGATCGATCTGTTCCTTGAGAGAGATCAATTTCTTCCAAACAACAACTTGTGAGATCTGAGAATTTTAGATATATTTTAATGATGTAATAAGAATTTGAAGTGTAATTTATTGAGCTAAGTGAATTGTGAGAATGATAATTGGAGATTTATATGTTAAGTGTTAAAATAAGTGTGAAGTTATGAGGACAGATCGATCTGGGAGAAGGAGAGATCGATCTGGTGAGTTAAAAATGACAAGGAAGGAGGAATTTGAGGAGCAGATCGATCTCCAATGGAAGAGGATCGATCTCCTTATGATTCTGTTTGAGAGAAGATCGATCTCATGAGGAAGAGATCGATCTCCAAATGATTCTGTTTAGGAGAAAATCGATCTCCTCAAGGAGCAGATCAATCTCATAAAGCCATAAAGAGATCGATCTTACCCCTCGACAGATCGATCTTCTAGGCATAAAATTGCCCAAATCATCCCCAAAATTCAAATACAGATCGATCTCATCAAGAATCAGATCGATCTCCTACCCTCAGCCTATATAAGGAACCCCTATTTTTCTTCTGCAATCTCACTTTCTCTCTCTTTCAACCCCCATTTTCACAGAAACCTAGCTTTCTTACTCCTCCAAAGCACCCATTTTCGACCAAATCAGAAGTTGTGGCAAGAAGGAAAGTTGTTCCTCATCAAAGGGAGAACAACATACTTGGAAATCGAAGGACGAATCGAATCGAGGCGTGGGTTGTGCGTCTCACGAGCTTTGGGTAATTTTTAAACCTCGATCTTGATATTTGAGATGATTTTGATGATAATGGTGGTTGTCATTGTGTTGAAATAGCTGAGAAATGATTAGGGATTGATGAAATTGCAATGTGGTTGGAGTGATAATGATATTTAGCAATTTTGGAAATTTGAGCTATAAATAAAAATTTAGACAATGTGGTGAATTAGCATAGATAATTGGCATGAGAAATGTAGAACGTTGAGATGTTGTGAATGAGAGTGTAGTTTGGGGTAGAGTTACGAGAATCAAGAGATTTGAGGTGTTATGAGGAATTATGCTCAATTTTGAGAATTAAGGTTGATGAGATAATTGAGTATTGATGTTTTAACATCGTTTGGACAGCTCGGGAGTTTCAGAGTGGAATGCGAGGCTAGTCCGTGATACGGGGGAAACGATTGCTATACGAGGTGCAAAGAGGTAAGGGAAACTAAACCATTTGTGTATGTGATTTGCGAACTATTATAGCATGATTTGTGATTTATAAAACAAGCATGTTGAGTGTTGTGTTGTGATACAATTGCACACGATTTTTATAGCCGGTTGGACCCATTATTTTATGAGTTTATAAGCTGAGTGTGAAATTGCTTTATAAACCGTTGAATTTTGTGTGAGTAATGAATTGGGCTCTACGTTAAGGCAATATCGAGATTTGAGAAATGTGTGGGTGCTTTACCGGTTGGAACTCGATTTTATTATGTTTTGTGTTGAGTACAAAACGGTTTTCAAATGAGTTTTATGAGAGAAAAACCACTATGAGTTCTACGTGAAGGCAAACTAGTCTTATGTGATTAAACTTAGGTGTGTAATTCTGAGTACACACCGGGCATTGCTCTGGTAGCATGTAAGCTCGATTCTCCTCCGTTCTGGTAACGTGAGAATAACCCATTCTGTGGCTATGGCACGTATATTTGGTGGTCGTTGCCACGTCAGAAACCCTATTTGGTGGTCGTTGCCACGTGAGAAACCCCATTTGGTGGCCGTTGCCACGTGAGAACCCTATTTAGTGGCCGTTGCCTCGTGAGAAACCCTAATTGGTGGCCGTTGCCACGTGAGAAACCCTATTCTGTGGCTGTGCCACACGTGAATTTAACTCAGTGGCTATGCCACGTGTGCTTAGTGGCTGTGCCACGTGTGAATTTAAATCAGTGGCTATGCCACGTGTGTTTAGTGGCTGTGCCACGTGCATTATTATTACAGTGATTTTATCACGTTAATTGAGAAAGCGTTTATCGCATTATTTTCACATGCTTTGTTATTGCTCTAGACTGAGCCTTTTTACTTCATGTTTTCACATGATTTGAGACATGAGAATGTCGTTTTGAGTACTTTCATGCTATGGTTTTCAAATGAGATTAATGAGTTTCACATACAAATAAATATTTTGTGATGTGCATTTTGGTTTATGAAATGAGTCTCTTACCCCCTTTACTGAGCGATTTAGAAGCTCACCCTGTTTTCTTTCCCCCCAGATTTCTTCAAGTGAAAAGGGTTGTCCTGCGATGTACGGAGTAGTGGCTAGTGGAGGACTTGAGCTCCAGGCCATATATTGTATTTTGAGGTATCTTTTATCTTTTCATGTACCCAGACAATTACTGTAATTGCAGACACTTGATGTATAACATTATATGGGATGTATTAGGATTAATTAACTTGAGATGGATTAATGTATTTGATGTGATATATAATTTCTAGTGATGAGATCCTGAGGTACGATAAATATGATAATGTATGACACTGCACAGGAATGCACTCTTAATTGAGAATTAATGAGTAAAAAGTTTTAAATTAGCCATATTTTCCGCGTTTCTGGGGCGTGACAGAGTTTTCTTGGTATCAGAGCTTAGGGTGTCTAGTACTGTCAGTGTCGGTTAAGTGAAATAGAATACATCCCAAGTGTCTGTAATAGTCTGGTCATGAACTGAAATTGAGGATTGAGATTTCAATCGATTTTGATATGTACGCGCAGGAGACGAGTTAAGATAGAGAATGAGTGGACGACGAGGTCGTTCGAGGAGGCATGCAGAGTCCCCTCCGCCACCTATCCCACAACCAGAGTGTGAGACCCCGTATATGTATAATGGTGTATATGTACATAGAAATGTAAATGGAGTTGTACTATGAATTCATGAGTGAAGTATATGTGATGTAAGTCCATAAGTAATGTACACACTTGTACTGAGAGTGGTAATCGTACATACAAGTTTCATTATGTATGAATGTGTAGAAATGGACTTAAACATGTGGAGAATGTGTGTAGAATGGATTATGAGTAGTTTGGTAAAATGAAAGTAGAATTGCATAAGATGTGCACTTCCATTTTTGTTTATATTAAGTACCATTGGTCACACAAAGATCCTACACAAGTTTTAATGTGTATGAAGTGAGGATGGATGTCATTTTCAAGTCTCAAGATGAATGAATGAAGGAAATGATCATGGTAGCAAATTTAAGATGTTTGGTAAGTGTTGTTGCAGAGGAAATCTAGAAATTTTGAAGGGAAGATCGATCTCATGGGATGAGAGATCGATCTGGAAGAGCCAGAATGCTCTTATTTGGGCGAGAGAATAGAACAGATCGATCTCCAATGGACCAGATCGATCTCCTTAGCTCTCTGTTTGGGAGCAGATCGATCTCATGCTTCGACAGATCGATCTCATGCCTCGACAGATCGATCGCATGCTTCAACAGATCGATCTCAGGCTTAAAAATGCCGTGAAAAAGAGGGATTTTAAGGGACCAGATCGATCTCCTCTTGGACCAGATCGATCTCCTCAAGCTATTTCTATATAAGGAGTGCTGGAAATCAGAAAATTTCGGAAAAAACACAAACTTTCCACTTCCAACCCAAAAACCTAACATTCTCTCTCAAAAATCAGCCATTTTTAGTGAGGTTTGAAGAGAGACCATTAGAGACAAAGTTGTTCCTAGCAAAGAGAAGAACAACATAGTTGGAAAGCATTTTCCCATTGTTGATATTAAAGGATTTAAGGGCATTGCCATTTGGAGCAAGAGGAGAAATCAAATTGGGTAAGATTCTAACACTCCAACTGTGGTACATTGTTTATTAAGTGATTTTGGAGTTGTTGGCATGAGTATAGATGGTTAGAAACTATCTAGAATGCGTTGGAATGATTTTGACCTAGAAATGGTTTAGTGTGAGAAAGTGAAATTGATGGAGATTAATGATGAATGAGATATGTAGAAATCATTAATAGTGATTGTGGTATGATTTTAAGATGTGGTTAGTGGATAAATTGTGAGGTTTACCTAAAAGAGGTAAAATGGGGGTTAAGGCATTTGTAAAATGCATAAGTAAATAATGTTGACTAGTGAGGTCAATTATGGGTTAAATACGTTAACTCAATCGATTTAATGAATGAATCGCAGCTTCCGAGGATACGTCGAGGCGAGTTGAGCCAAGAGCGTGAGAAGCTAAAAGGAAAGGAGTCACACCAAGTAAATCGAGGTAAGGCAATTGTGTGGACTCTTAGAGATATTGTGCGCAATTTGGGCGCATAAATGTTTTGCTAGAATGCATGAGATTAGGAAATGTTGTTGTTGGGTGATTGAAGGGTAAAAGTTGGGAGTTTGAGAAATGTGCATGAAAACAAAAGCATATTGCTTTGAAAATCATGTTTTATTGCTTTTTAGCAAATGATTGGTAGGTTGGCTAACATTGAAATGATTTGCAAAAGAAATGAGTATGTTTTGGTTTTGATAACCACATTTTGCAAGTTTTGAGCCACCTACATGATTTCGTGAGTATGAAAGAGTGCAAGAGGCACTAGTTTTCACATGGATTTCATATTGTTTTGGCATTGTGCTTGAGTTTGTCTCGCACTGGATGCCCACCTTGCATGTTGCCGTGTTTGGAGCTTCGAGTAGACTTGGTGTCATATCGATTAAATAGGCTCACACGTGCATTGTTTTGAGACATGGCATGTTAAAACAACCTGATGAGCCCAAACGAGGGATAAGGGTTGGAGATCCACCTGATGAGCCCGAATGAGGGATAAGGGTTGGAGGAACAGCTGATGAGCCAGAACGAGGGATAAGGCTGGGGGTCCACGGAGTACGTTATACCGTGCATGTAGTATGGAGTACATTGTACCGTGTTGTGATGTGATGTGCCGTCTTCGGACGAGATCTGCTATGGACCGACGGGTAGGATTTGACCCACCTCCCGTGTGGAAGCAGATGGTGGTGATATTCCGCACACCTGATCCGTGTAGCCGGTATCACAGGTTATGTACATAGGCCTTGAGGTTATTACCTATTGTTGAACTGCCTATCTCACATGTCTAATGCTATTTGAGAATAAATCCATGTTTGAAGTGATTGTGGTCAGGAAAGCCCGAGGGATGGGCTGGGACCTGACGTTGAATTGATTTGTTAATGGTTTTAAAGTGCACGGATGTATGATGTTTAATGCCATGCTTTATTGTGAAAATGCATGATGGTTAATGCCATGCTATTTGAGAAAAATGCATGATGGGTAATGCCATGCTTTTATTGTGAATTATGCATGATGATTCATACCATGCTTTGAGTTGAAATGTGCACTTAATTTTAATAGCATGAATGCTTACATACCATTTACACAATCATACACTCATGTTTTGAGATAAACAATGAATAAAATGCTTTTGAGCATGGCATCACGATCACGTAGATAGTACAGTATCTACCTGTTCGCATGATTGCCTTACTGAGCGTGTGGTTTGCTCACCCCCCTTATTTTCCCCTCTCTACAGAGATTTGAGTATAGATTGAGCGTGACTGGAGGCATTCCCTTTTTGGTAATCCGCTGCATCCCATCGCTAAAGGTATACACACTTGGATTATTTTGTATCTAAATTAGACATAGCACAATAGCATTTTGTATGTAACTACTGGGGATGTAAAACAATGTAAACACATGTAACAACTCTGATATATATACATTTATACAAGTGTTTACTCATGAATAATGTTTCAAATTGAATTGGTATGGTGGAGTGAGTTAGACGTCGACACACAGCCCAACTGTTAAGTGTGTGGTTGTTCACGATCGAGGAAGGATGATTAAGGATCGATGCATGAAAATGCGAAAATTTTGTACGTATTTTGGTGAGTTAAGGGTCGTGACACAGAGAGTCTTAACTCTCGATTTAATCCGATTGAGACCGATGTGAGGCAAGGTTTTGAGCAGATGGCAGCGTTATTTGCGCAACACTTTGGAGTTAATGCCTCGGGTACTACTCCTACACCACCACAAGGACCTCCCATACCCCCAATACCTCCCGTCACTCAGCCTGATGATAGAAGTATGGTCCGACTGAAGGATTTTCTGAAGATGAATCCACCCGTGTTTAGGGGAAAGAAGGATCCTACAGAGGCTGAAGAGTGGTTGACGGAGTTGAGAATTATATTTGATTATCTGGGGTACACCAATATGTTGAAAGGGAGAGCTCGAGATTGGTGGGGTACTACCCAGGGTATTCTGATGTCCCGCCAGGATGTGATTGGTTGGGAAGAGTTCCAAACAGCCTTTAGGACCCAATATGTACCACGAGCCGCCCAGAGAAAGAAACAGGCCGAGTTTTTGAGTTTGGTACAGGGTGACATGTCTGTGGATGACTATGAGAGTCAATTCACCGCGCTATTGAGATATGACCCAGAGACCTTTAAGAATGAAGAGCTCCGCACAGAGAAATTTATGTATGGATTGAAGCCCATCATCAGAGATAGATTGATAGGGCTATGTATTATTGAGTTTGGAGATGCTCTGAGATGAGCACAAGAGATTGAAAGAGGAATTGAAATGGTACAATCCCAGAATGAGCTCAGAGTGGTGAATAGAGATAAAGGCAAGAGGCCAGCGATTTTCCAAACAGAGGCTCGGAGAGGTTCCTTCAGAAGAGGAAGGATTGAGGTACTGAAGGGCAGATTAGAGAGACCCAGAGGGTACCCTAACATTAGAGAGACCCCTCGAGATGTCAGGCCTGAGACAAGGTTTTGCAGAAATTGTGGCCGAATGCATGAGGGAAGTTATACTGGGTCGATCCATGGATGTTTTAGATGTGGAGACATGGGTCACATGGTGAAGGATTTCCCTCAACCTCAGAAACCACATGTCTTGGAGCCCACTAGACAATAGTCTCAGAGAGTGAATCCCTCGAGACGGGCCACTGCTGCAAAGAAAGGAAAGAGACCTGTTACCCAGGGCAGTGTGTTTGCCCTAGAGAAGGAGACTGCTGACACTTCTGCAGAAACTATAAGAGGTACACTCTCTGTCTGTAATCATAAGGCTCATGTGTTGATTGATTCAGGATCCATGCATTCGTTTATTTCTGAGCATTTTGCATGTAGATTAAACTTGAAGTTTCAACCTCTAGAATATATACTACATGTAAATACCCCTATGCGTGAATCCCAGAGAACTGAGTTAATCTGTAGAGGATGTGAGATAAAGGTGGGAGATAGAGGGATGTTAGCAGATCTAATCATGTTGAATATACATGGATTTGATGTAATTTTGGGAATGGATTGGTTGACAGCCAATCGAGTGAGCTTAGATTGCTACACTAAGGTTGTAACTTTCTCCCTACCTGAACCTTACAGTGTACGATTGAGATATTGAGGAAATGAATATGTGGAATTCTAGTAAGTAATTTGAGAATTTTAATATTATTTTGGAGAATATTAAATATGATTGTTCATGTGAAGGTTATGAGATACTCATCTCAGACGATGAGCGGGAACATCCGAGGATTGAGGATATACCTGTGGTGTGTGAATTTCTGGATGTTTTACCAGATGAGTTACCAGGTTTACCACCAGAGAGAGAGCTGGAGTTTACCATTGATTTGGTACCAGATACTCAGCCGATCTCTAAACCTCACTACAGGATGGCATTAGTGAAACTTGAGGAATTGAAGAAACAACTACAGGAGTTATTGGATCAAGGGTTCATTAGGCCCAGTGTTTCACCATGGGGAGCACCGATTTTATTTGTCAAGAAGAAGGATGGTAGTCTCAGATTATACGTAGACTACCGGCTGTTGAATAAAGCCACGGTGAAGAATAAATACCCACTGCCCAGGATTGATGATCTACTTGATCAACTAAGAGGGGCCTCAGTCTTTTCTAAGATTGATTTGAGATCGGGCTATCACCAATTGAGGATCAAGGAAGAAGATATTACCAAGACGGCCTTCAGGACAAGGTATGGCCATTATGAATTTCTGGTGATGTCCTTTGGATTGACGAACGCCCCTGCAGCATTTATGAGGTTGATAAACGAAGTGTTCAGAGACTATCTAGATAAATTTGTGATAGTCTTTATTGATGATATCCTGGTATACTCTCGGTCGTATGAGGAGCATGCACAGCATCTGTGGTTAGTACTACAGATACTCCGAGATAAGCAATTATATGGAAAGCTTAGTAAGTGTGAGTTTTGGCTGGATCGGATAGCTTTTCTCAGTCATATAGTCTCAAAGGAAGGAGTATCAGTGGACCCAAGCAAGGTGGAGGCTGTGCTTAATTGGGAGAGACCGAGGACAGTTACTGAGGTACGAAGCTTCCTTGGTTTGGCAGGGTATTACAGAAGATTTGTGGAAGGATTTTCCTGAATTGCCGCCCCTTTGACTAAGCTCACGCGCAAAGAGACTCCATTTATATGGACTGATCAATGTGAGCTCAGTTTTCAGGAATTAAAGAGGAGGTTGACAGCGGCACCTGTGTTAACTATTCCTGAGGGATCAGGAGGATTTTCGATGTATAGTGATGCATCTCATCAAGGATTGGGGTGTGTGCTTATGCAGCACGGAAGAAAGGTTGCATATGGATCGCGACAGCTGAAAGACCATGAGCGAAATTACCCCACGCATGATTTGGAGTTAGCCGCTGTGGTATTTGCTTTGAAGATCTGGCGACACTACTTATATGGGAAAAGATTCCAGATCTTCACTGATCACAAGAGTTTGAGATATCTCTTTGATCAGAAAGAGTTAAACATGAGACAAAGGAGATGGATGGAACTCCTTAAGGATTATGACTGCGAGATTCTATATCATCCGGGCAAGGCGAATGTAGTTGCTGATGCCCTAAGTAGGAAGAGTATGATATCTGCTATGATGATCAGGGAATGGGATTTACTGGAGCAGTTTGCTGAACTTCGGATCAGAGTTAAAGAGATAGAGACTGGATTTGTGGCTAGCTTGCGAATAGAGCCCAGGATCATGGATCAGATTAGAACTGGGCAGCGCAGTGATCAGAGATTGATAGATATGGTTAGCCAAGCTGAACAGAGTTCGCAGTCGGATCTCACAGTTAGTGAGGATGGATTGTTGAGATTCAGAGGACGGATTTGTGTACTGGACGATGATACCCTGAAAAGACATATACTGAGAGAATCCCACTGCTCGCGGTACACCATGCACCCAGGGAGTACTAAGATGTACCGAGACTTGAGAAAGGTGTATTGGTGGAGTGGTATGAAGCGAGACGTGGCAGAGTATATGGCCAGGTGTTTAGTATGCCAGCAAGTGAAAGCTGAGCATCGGAAGCCCGGAGGACTACTACAGCCCTTACCTATACCTACATAGAAATGGGAGCATGTCACTATGGATTTTATTATGGGTTTACCAAGGACCCGAAGAGGTCGTGACGCGATATGGGTCATTGTGGATAGATTGACCAAGAGTGCCCACTTCCTTGCCATCAAGAGCACAGATACTATGGATGCCTTAGCTGAGCTGTATGTCAGCGAGATAGCTAGATTATATGGGGCTCCAGTGAGTATTACTTCTGATAGAGATTCCCGATTTACTTCTAGATTTTGGACCCAGTTTCTGGAGTCCATGAGATCTCGATTGAGTTTCAGTACCGCCTATCATCCTCAGACAGATGGTCAGTCAGAGAGGACTATTCAGACCCTGGAGGATATGTTGAGGGCGTGTACGATGGATTTTAAGGGATCATGGGATGATCACCTGCCCTTGGCAGAGTTTGCATACAATAACAGCTATCATGTAAGTATTGGAATGACACCCTTTGAGGCTCTATATGGTAGGAGGTGTAGATCCCCTGTAGCTTGGGAAGAAGTTGGTAACAAAAAGATAAATGCTCCCGAGCTTGTTGAGCAAGCCGTACAGAGTGTGAAACTCATATGTGAGAGGTTACGGGCTGCACAAAGTAGACAGAAAAGCTACGCGGATGTGCGTAGACGGCCACTTGAGTTTGAGGTTGGTGATGCAGTCTTTCTGAAAATATCACCGAGTAAGGGTATCATGCGATTTGGGAAGAAAGGGAAATTGAGTCCTCGATACGTAGGACCATTCGAGATTCTTGAAAGAGTGGGAGAGGTAGCTTACAAATTAGCATTACCTCCACAGATGTCCGAAATACACAATGTTTTTCATGTGTCTATGTTGAGGAAGTACCACCCGGACCCTTCTCATGTCATAGAGTATGACGAGATGGACATTCAAGAGGATATGAGCTACATTGAGGAACCCGTCCAGATTCTCGATAGAAGAGAGAAGGTACTGAGAACTAAGAACATCCCATTAGTGAAAGTTTTGTGGAAACATCACTCAATGGAAGAGGCAATGTGGGAACTAGAGAGTCCCATGAAAGAGAAATACCCCTATCTATTCGACTAGTTGAGTTGAATTTGGAGGACCAAATTCTATTTAAGGTGGGGAGGATGTGAGATCTAAGAATTTTAGATATATTTTAATGATGTAATAAGAATTTGAAGCGTAATTTATTGAGCTAAGTAAATTGTGGGAATGATAATTGGAGATTTATATGTTAAGTGTTAAAATAAGTGTGAAGTTATGAGGACAGATCGATCTGGGAGAAGAAGAGATCGATCTGGTGAGTTAAAAATGACAAGGAAAGAGGAATTTGAGGAGCAGATCGATTTTCAATGGAAGAGGATCGATCTCCTTATGATTCTATTTGAGAGAAGATCAATCTCATGAGGAAGAGATCGATCTCCAAATGATTCTGTTTGGGAGAAGATCGATCTCCTCAAGGAGCAGATCGATCTCATAAAGCCATAAAGAGATCGATCTCACCCCTCGACAGATCGATCTCCTAGGCATAAAATTACCCAAATCGTCCCCAAAATTCAAATGTAGATCGATCTCATCAAGAGCCAGATCGATCTCCTACCCTCAGCCTATATAAGGAACCCCTGTTTTTCTTCTGCAATCTCACTTTCTCTCTCTTCCAACCCCCATTTTCACCAAAACCTAGCTTTCTCACTCCTTCAAAGCACCCATTTTCGGCCAAATCAGAAATTGTGGGAAGAAGAAAAGTTGTTCCTCATCAAAGGGAGAACAACATACTTGGAAATTGAAGGACGAATCGAATCGAGGCGTGGGTTGTACGTCTCACGAGCTTTGGGTAATTTCTAAACCTCGATCTTGATATTTGAGATGATTTTGATGATAATGGTGGTTGTCATTGTGTTGAAATAGCTGAAAAATGATTAGGGATTGATAAAATTGCAATGTGGTTGGAGTGATAATGATATTTAGCAATTTTGGGAATTTGAGCTATAAATAGAAATTTAGACAATTTGGTGAATTAACATAGATAATTGGCATGAGAAATGTAGAACGTTGAGATGTTGTGAATGAGAGTGTAGTTTGGGGTAGAGTTACGAGAATCAAGAGATTTGAGGTGTTATGAGCAATTTTGCTCAATTTTGAGAATTAAGGTTGATGAGATAATTGAGTATTAATGTTTTAACATCGTTTGAACAGCTCGGGAGTTCCAGAGTGGAATGCGAGGCTAGTCCATGATACGAGGGAAACGATTGCACTATACGAGGTGCAAAGAGGTAAGGGAAACTAAATCATTTGTGTATGTGATTTGCGAACTATTATAGCATGATTTGTGATTTATAAAACAAGCATGTTGAGTGTTGTGTTGTGATACAATTGCACACGATTTTTATAGCCGGTTGGAGCCCATTATTTTATGAGTTTATAAGCTGAGTGTGAAATTTCTTTATAAACCGTTGAATTTTGTGTGAGTAATGAATTGGGCTCTACGTTAAGGCAATATCGAGATTTGAGAAATGTGTGCGTGCTTTGCCAGTTGGAACTCGATTTTATTATGTTTTGTGTTGAGTACAAAACGGTTTTCAAATGAGTTTTATGAGAGAAAAACCACTATGAGTTTTACGTGAAGGCAAACTAGTCTTATGTGATTAAGACTTAGGTGTGTAATTCTGAGTACACACCGGGCATTGCTCTAGTAGCATGTAAGCCCGATTCTTCTTCGTTCTGGTAACGTGAGAATAACCCATTCTGTGGCTATGCCACGTATATTTGGTGGCCGTTGCCACGTGAGAAACCCTATTTGGTGGTCGTTGCCACGTGAGAAACCCCATTTGGTGGTCGTTGCCATGTGAGAACCCTATTTGGTGGCCGTTGCCACGTGAGAAACCCTAATTGGTGACCGTTGCCACGTGAGAAACCCTATTCTGTGGCTGTGCCACACGTGAATTTAACTCAGTGGCTATGCCACGTGTGAATTTAAATCAGTGGCTATGCCACGTGTGTTTAGTGGCTGTTCCACGTGCATTATTATTACAGTGATTTTATCACGTTAATTGAGAAAGCGTTTATCGCATTATTTTCACATGCTTTGTTATTGCTCTAGACTGAGCCTTTTTACTTCATGTTTTCACATGATTTGAGACATGAGAATGTCGTTTTGAGTACTTTCATGCTATGGTTTTCAAATGAGATTAATGAGTTTCACATACAAATAAATATTTTGTGATGTGCATTTTGGTTTATGAAATGAGTCCCTTACCCCCTTTACTAAGCGATTTAGAAGCTCACCCTGTTTTCTTTCCCCCCAGATTTCTTCAAGTGAAAAGGGTTATCCTGCGAAGTAAGGAGTAGTGGCTAGTGGAGGACTTGAGCTCCAGGCCATATATTGTATTTTGAGGTATCTTTTATCTTTTCATGTACCCAGACAATTACTGTAATTGCAGACACTTGATGTATAACATTATATGGGATGTATTAGGATTAATTAACTTGAGATGGATTAATGTATTTGATATGATATATAATTTCTAGTGATGAGATCCTGAGGTACGATAAATATGATAATGTATGACACTGCACAGGAATGCACTCTTAATTGAGAATTAATGAGTAAAAAGTCTTAAATTAGCCCTATTTTCCGCGTTTCCGGGGCGTGACACAACTTAAGGAGATCAATCTGCCTTGTTATGGGATCGATCTGCTCTGTTCCAATTAAGCTAATACTTGACATTTCGTGAGAGGGGATCAATCTCTCATTCATGGGAGATCGATCTGCTCTTCCCCTGCATCCACATTACTCCAGTTTTCTACAGATTCCTAATGTGTAACTCATCCTTATTCGCATAATACCTCATTTTACATTCCGTACACAACTAACGCATAATAGTATTCATTCTATATAATTCATAGGCAATAAAACTAGCACACACAACTTGAAGTCATGGATTGTACATTAAATTCATAATCCCTACATCCTTTATTATCTTTACACCTATAACAATGTACATATACATCAAAGCTTCATAAGAAATACGTGTAAAACTACGAGCATTACACCAGGTCCTGACTAAATCCATGCATCACTGATGGTAACTATGATAAGATAGTAATGTGTGATTGCCTTTTTTGACATCATTTTGGTAGATTTAATCAAGAGGCTCCCTCTAGATTGATTTATAAATAAAAACCTTAGCTACTTTTCTATTTCAACATCATACTACTTGAGTAGTAGGTTTATTCTAAAGTTTATCTCTTTAGGGAATCTTATATCAATTTAGCTGAGTTAAGCCATACCTATTCAATTTCATTACTTATTGCCCCTACACCAATTGTCTTAGGAAATCGAATGCTCCCAAACATCATTACAATATAATCATGTCAAACTATTAAATTCAATATCCACATTGAACCAAATTCACATAGATTTATTTCAAGCATATTGAAATCATCGTTTATTAATATCACATTACAAGTCCCTAACACTTATTGAATCATGGACCTTTCGGTTCCTTCCACCATTTCTACAAAGTTCCTACCGACAATAAATTATACTAAATTGGCAATACCAAAATCTAGCCCTTAATAGCTACGACAACCATACAACCATCATTTATACCATGTTACTACCACGCATGATTAAATCAACTCCAATCATCTCAACATCATCAAACTGGTCCCACCGCAAGAAATTTACAATATATGCATATAGATCAATCTCAAAAGATAACAAGAGATCTCATAGTAGTTATATACAGAACATCTTCAGAATCAAATGAAAAATCCAATCTACATATATATACATCAATAGCAACATCAAAAGACCAAAATCTCAACATCAGCTTACACCTTAAAATATGAGCAAGTACATTATGAACAAAAAACATTGTGTCTATATACATCACCATATCAAAATACCTCAAGTATTGAAATGCGAAAGCCTCAGAGGCTGTATAGAGACCCGTGCCTATCAACAGGGTCTTTGAGGCTCAATCTTTAGAGAGAGATAGAGGTTGTAAGCTAGAGCCTAATAAGTAATTGTAAAAAGTAGAAAACAATAATAAAATAATATCCGCAAACCTTGCATACTAAGTGAAAATCTTTCATAAATAAAATATAGTGATGCACACTATATAAATCTTAATAAAACAAAAACATGCTAGGAGTGAGCAGACAATTAAACCAATAACATCAATAAACAAGTTATAAAATGGGCTGATATCATAAACAAAAACATATACATGTTAGGTACAAGTGCTAGGCACTGTAGCTATCAATGCAACGAACTCCCTATCTCTATAGGGCATCGATGATCATAGACCAAAATCAGTTCCACGGCTAGGTGAAACCAATACCTACCAGCTCGGGATAGGCTAAAGTGTTCTTGAGATTAAGCAAAAGGAACAAGGCATTAGTGTACCCTAAGAGGTTTTTCCATATTGATGCTTGCAAATAGTCAAAGGTTTAATGTCCAAAATCAATTATGCAAATAGGTAAAAGACTACAATCAAGAAGGTATGGCTGAATTATAAATCAATTTAATTCATGGTATAAAACATGTGTATATAAAAAAACTCTTTAAAAGATTTTAGTATAAAAAAAAATTAGATATGTAAAACAAATAGGCATTTATAGGAAATCAAGCTTAAACACAAAAAATCATGCATTTAAAGGAACAAAGACCCTATTGATTATGTTTTGCTTGTTCCTTTACTTTTCATTGTTTGTTTTCATCTTTGTGTTTTGATTTGGTTGTTTTGTGTTTTTTTGCTTGAAGCTTCCGGTGTTGAGATTGATTAGGTCCTTGGGATCACCTTTAGGTTTATTTTGGATATTCTTTGTTTAGATTGGTAGGTGAGTTTAGAGTTGTCATATTTAGAACTTTAGAATGGATTTTGTTTTCACATTACAGAGTTTAGTCTTACCTTGAAAACTGTTGGATCCAGTAGGAGTTAGTGATTGAGGGTATAAAGTGGAAGGAGTTATGGATGGTATGGAGATTTTTTTAGAGATGAATAAAGATGAAAATCAGTTTGTTTCAAGATTCATGGTGGTATGTAGGATTATAGCTAGTAAAACTTTAAATAGAAAAGAGAGTTCTATTCATTCTTCAAAGATTATGGCTGATGGAATTTGCACCTTATATTTGTAAAGTTGGATTTAATCAATATGGTATTTGCTTTCAAGTCGAAAGAATGTTTGAACAAAGCAATAGAGGAGGTTCATGGTCAGTGATGAGGCATTATTTGATGTTAAAATACTAGCCAAAATGGGATAAGGCGAAAGACGTAGATTGTTCTGAAATTACTTTTTGAGTGTCAGTTCATAATCTTTCACTTGAAGTAATGAACATGAAGACTGCAATGAAGATTGGAAGTCAATTAGGGAGAATTGTAGCTGTTGAAGCGTAAATGTTAGAAAGTGGTTTTGCTAAAGGATTCTTAAGGATTCATGTAGAAAATGTCAACAATCCTCTGATGGATGACTTTTGGGTTTTAAGAGTTGGGAAATGAAGAATATGGCTCATATGATGTGTGAGAAATGATCATATTTTTGTTATGCATGTGGTAAGCTTAGTTATATTCTTAAGAGTTATGAGGGAGAAACAAAAATGACAGTCTGAATTAAAGTACAAGTATGGTCCATGGTTGAGAACAGCTCTGATCAGAAGTAGTGGTATAAGAAGGAAGACAGTAATGAAGGTAAGATGATTGGTCTGTTGAATGCAAAAGTTAGTGGAGAAAATGGAGGAAAGATGACGCATGTAATTGAGAACGCTTGCATGGAGAGTGGGTATTTGGAAGAAAATAGTAAGGAGTTAGTTATGGGTACGATTAAAAAGTTGGTTAGAGGGTAAGCAGTTAAGGAATTGGTTATAAGGGAAACGGTTGCTTCATTAGTTGAAAGGGAGGCAGTTATAAATTATAGTTGGGTGGTTTAGGCGGGAAAATTAGTTTGGATAGTAAAAAGATAGATATTAATGAAGAAAAAGGTTTTAAAGTGATTGGCAAGAATTTAAAAGGGATTAAAGAGTGGCTTAAGATGGATTTTAATAAGAAGTAGGGGCTTATGTCTAATATAATGGGTATTGTAGGAATAGTTAATGAAGGATAAAGGAAATAAGGTGGACTTGTTTCAAAAATGAAATGTAGTGAATGGACTATAGAGAAAGGAATTTATAGTGAAGAACTGTGCTGTATGAGGGATAACGAGATGAATGTGAAAGAAGAGACCAAGAAAAGGTAGGTTCACGAGGTTTTAGGTGGTAAGAATAAGTAAAATGAGAGTTTAAAAAAAGAAGGAAATAATTACAGAAGAGTGTTACAACTATTATAATATCAAAGCTACTAAAGGAGTAACAGTAGAATATGATACTAAAAAAGATACAAAGATGGAAGTGTTGGAGAATCTAGATAAAAAGCTAGTTCCAAAATTCAGAAAATTGAATTTGAAAAGATATGGTAATGATTAATTCATGAAGAAGAAGTTTCTACAAAGTTTAAAGTAGAGATGGTGGATAGCATTTTAGGATGCAGTAAGGTAACATAGGAAATAGGGGTAAAGATCAATGAAGTATGGAGAGCCAAAGGTGTTAGAAGAAATGAAAGAAGTAGGAAAGAGATTCAAGTTAAAATAAAAGGTAAGTGTGTTATTAAGAAAGAAGTGATTTTTGAAGAAGGTCTTTTTAAAGTTCCAATAGAGAATGAATCAGTTGAAAGAGGGTTTAGAGTTTTAGAAGTTCATAAGGTTGATGAGTCTGCTGATAATTGTAGCAGTGGCTGGCCAAGAACAGCCAGAAGAGAGCCATGAAGTTGCTATCATGGAACTGCCAAGGTGTCAGGTTAACATTAACAGTTCAAGCTCTTAAAGAGCTAAAGAAGAAGAATGATCCAGATATTATTTTTCTAATGGAAATAAAAGATAAAGAAGATAAAATAAAGGGTTTGAAGAAGAAGATAAAGATAGATGAAGCCATGTATATAGAATCAGAACATTTAAGTGAGTGTCTTGCTTTGTGGTGGAAGAAGAATACGAATGTACAGATTCTAATGGGAAACAAAAAGTATTATTGACTTGGTGGTTGGGAGGAGTCGAAGAAGGTGCTATGTAAAATTTTTTGGGTATATGGTGAACCAATTTTTTAGGATGGAAGGAAAGTGTGGGAGTGTACTAGTATAGAGTCATTGAGGGCCCATAGATTTGTTTAGGGGATTTTAATGATATAGCGAAAAAAGAGGAGAAGAAAGGAGGAAGAAAGAAGGAAAGGAGACCGATGGAGTGTTTTAATGATATGACTAGGGAGAGTAATCTGAATAATGTTTGATTTTAAGGGCAATATTTTACTTGGATGGAGTCAGGGAGGGTAAAGTGATAAGAGAGAGGCTTAATCGTGTATGGGCTGATCTTAAGTGGCTTGAAGTCTATCCAAATATGAAAGTTACTAAGCTCTTTATGTTGGGTTATGATCATTCTCCTATCTATGTGGAAACTGAAGCTCAATGAAAGAAAATAGGGAAAAAGGTTTAAGTTTTAGGTTAATTGGTTAAGTCATGAAAGTTATGAGGAAGTAGTGAAAGAAAAGTGCTAAAATATTATAGTGAGACAAGAGTAGAGTAGGTGTTGAGAAAGTTTGGTTTGTGCAGGAAAGTTTTAATAAAGTGGAGTACAGAAAGGTTCCAAATTAATAGGAAAATGATTGAAAATTTAGAGACGGAAAAAGAATGCTTTTAGAATAGGTGTGTTTCTTTGCAAGACTAAAGTAGAATGAAAGACCTGAAGAAGAATATAAAAGAAGCTTGAGAGAAAGAGGAGAAATACTGGTTCCAGAGATCAAGGAGCAAGTGGTTAAATTTTAGTGATAGAAATACTAAATATTTCCACCAAGCTATTGTTCAGAGAAGGCAACAAAATGGGATTTTTAGAGTAAAAGATGAATGTGGAATTCAGATTGAAGAAGAGGAAGAGATTGTGGAATGTTTGAAGTTTATTACAGGAGTTTATCTGAGTCGTAGAGGGGAAGGAGATAGGATAGTGTAGTAGATCAATTACCTTGTTTACTTACGAAGGAAATGAATAAAGGATTAGTGAAGAGAGTTACAAATAAGTAAATTAGTGAGGCAATGTTTTAGCTTGGATCATATAAAGCCCTTAGACCTAATGATTTTTGTGGACTATTTTTTTTAAAATTTTGAAATATCATTAAAGGGGACATGATGTAGGTGGTGTAGAGTTTTTTTTAGCAAGGGGTTATGTCAGCAGAAGTTAATAGAACAGAGATGGTATTGATTCCAAAAGTTAAAGGGCCTAAGTTTGTTAACCAATATAGACCAATAAGGTTGTGTAATTTTTTGTTTAAGGTGATTTCTAGGGTGATGACGAATATATTAAAGCACTAATGCGAGATATAATAACTGTTGAGTTAATGTATTTTGAAATGACAAAACAAGTAAATTCAATAATGTAAAGATGATATAAAAACATGTTTAGAGGTTATCAGTACCAGAACTTAAAGTTCTGTTGATGAGAGATTGATCTGGGTTATGAGAGATCGATCTCCTGGGTTTTTCTTGGATGAGAGATCGATCTCAGGAAGACATGAGATCGATCTGCCAAGCTTTGAACCTATACAAAGGTATTGAGGAAGAGTGAGATCGATCTATAAGGGTTATGAGATCGATCTACCTAATACTGGAGTTGAGGAGATCGATCTGATCTAGGAAGAGATCGATCTCCCTTAAAGCAAAGACAGTAGATCGATCTGTAAGATCGATCCACACTCAAACAGAGAGCTTATGAGATCAATCTGGTAAGGAAGAAATCGATCTTCTCAAAGTCAGAGAGCTAAGGAGATCGATCTGGGTTACTGAGAGATCGATCTCCCTACTATGAGAATGCATGGCAGATCGATCTGTAGATCGATCTTGCCTCAAACAGAGAGATTGGAAGATCGATCTGCCTATTCGACAGATCGATCTCCCCTAACATTTTCAAATTAAGAGATCGATCTGCTTATATATGAGATCGATCTCCTTGTGTTATTTTGCTTTGATCTTGCAGGATTTATAACTAAGAGATCGATCTGGTCAAGATGGCAGATCGATTTGGCATTCTACTGGAGGTACCCAACGGCTAGTTCTGCAAAAATCTCAACGGGAAAAACAACATTTAATGCTCCAACTACCAATCCTTCAGTATTTAACCAAGCATTGAAGACAATGAGAAGAGAGACATTATTGCTGCACATTTCTTACATTCTCAAGAGTTTAATACTTTCATTCCTTGTGTCTTCATTCCTCATTTATTGAGTTTGTTGTATAAGCTTAAGTGCAAAAGCTGTAATTGTCCTACCCACATTAAAAGCTTGATTTTGTATTCATCCTTACCTTAAGAGAGAAGAGGATTGTTCCTCAGTGAGATAAAAATTGTAAAAGGGTGAATACATCTTTGTATTGCAAAGGGTAGAGAGGTTATTCCTTAACCTAAAAAAAGGAACATTATAACTTTTGTTGAAGGAGAGAAAGAAAGCACTTGACAAGAAGGTCAAGGAGAGAGGACGTAGGCAAGAGATTGGCCGAACCTCTATAAACGATTGTGTTTGTTTCTCTATTCCCTATCTTGCATTAAATTGTTTAATTTCATTGTATTGCTCATTATCATTTGCTGATTAAATTAGGATTAATTTAAAATTTGCCATTAACGTTAGAAAATCGATTCACCCCCCTCTCGGTAGAGCCAACAATTTGTATCAGAGCTAGGACTCTTTAATGGCATAGGAACAACTTCCTAAGAGTTAGAAACGATCAAATGACTCACAACAATGTAGCAACCAGTTTGGTAGGAGAGGGGCACTCTACGGTTAGACCTCCTATGTTCAATGGAGAACATTATGCTTATCTGAAGACTAGGATAATGTTATTCATTCAAGCAAATGATTATGAGGTGTGGAGGATTATAATTAAAGGACCTCAAATCCCTACAAAGAGAATAGAGGGGAGAGATATCCCTAAAGAAGAAGATGAATGAGATTCAAATGACATTAAATGTGCTCAGCTAAATGCTAAGGCTATGCACACATTATTTTGTGCCTTAGGTCCAAATGAATACAATAGGGTCTCCGGATGTGATAATGCCAAACAAATTTGGGACAAATTGGCAATAACTCATGAGGGTACAACCCAAGTAAAGGAGACCAAGGTAGGAATGCTCACACATGACTATGAGCTTTTTAGGATGAAGGAAGGAGAATCAATTAGTGATATGTTCACTAGATTCACGGATGTAATTAATAGATTAAAGTCCTTAGGAAAAATTTACTCTAATATTGAAATGGTCAAGAAAATATTAAATAGCTTACCTAAATCATGGGAAGCTAAAGTGACTGCAATTGAGGAATCTAAGGATCCTCACACATTGTCTTTAGATAAATTAATAGGATCACTACTCACTTATGAGATGAAATTAAGAAGAAATGAAGAGCTACCCAAGAAAGTGGGAGTTGCTCTAAAATCCACTGCTCAAGAGGAGATTAAGAATGAGAGTGGTAGTGAAGAGGACCTTGAGATGGCAATGTTTGCCAAAAGATTTAACAAGTTCATGAGAATGAGAGCTAGTGGTAGTAATAGGAGAAACAATAAGAGAGATCAAGAAGAAGTAGGTAGAAAAGATTCAATTGTGTGCTATGAATGTAAAAAACCAGGACACATTAAGTTTAACTGCCCTCTTCTTAAAAGGTCCAATGATAGGTTCCACAAAAAGAAGGCAATGGTGGCAACATGGAGCGACAGTGACTGCTCCGATGATAACTCAAATGAGGACATTGCTAACTTATGCTTCATGGCTATTGAGGATGAAAAGGTAACTTCAAACCTCAATGAATATTCTTTTGATGAATTGCAAGATGCCTTTGATGATCTTGTATTAGAGTATGAATGCATGAGTACGAAATATAAAAAGATAATATCCAAATTGAGAAAAGAAAATGAGTTAATGCTAAGGGACAAATTAGAAAGTGAAAAGAAACTAGAAATTTCAAATCTTGAAATTTGTGACCTTAAAGAGAAAAATGGCAATCTACATAATTCCTTTAATAGGTTCCACATGGGTCAACAAAATTTAGATAGCATGCTAGAGACCCAAAGAGCATTCTTTCACAAAAATGGATTAGGATATAATGCAAAAAGTAGAGAGACTCATCTTAAAAGCTTTGTTGCTAGAAATAGTATAAATAAACTCTCAACTTCTTGTTCATATTGTAATAGAAAGGGACATGTATCACATAATTGCAATATAAATATGAGCTCTCTTAAAGGAAAAATAGTAAAAAGGATATGGATTCCAAAAGAAGTAATTCACTCAAAGGACGTTAATGCATTAGCAAAATGGATCCCAAAGGGATCAAGAATTGCATTCATTAACCTCAAAGGACCCAAGAGAATTTGGGTACCTAAGACTTGAGTTTGAATCTTTTTGTAGGTGATTGAGCATGGCCACAAAGCTAAAACAAAGGAAGCATGGTACTTGGATAGTGGATGCTCAAGGCACATGACGGGAGATAGAAGCCACTTCAACTCTTTTAAATCAAAGGTTGGTGGAGAAGTCACATTTGGGGACAACTCCAAAGGCCAAGTTGAAGGAAGTGGCTCAATAGGTAATGACTATTTTTCATTAGAAAAAGTATTGCTTGTTAGGGGTCTAAAGCATAATTTACTAAGCATAAGTCAACTTTGTGACAAAGGTTACAAAGTAATCTTTGATTGCATGAAATGTCATGTTGTAGATCCTAAGTCAAACAAAGTTCTTTTTCTAGGTCATAGGCAAGGTAATATATATATTGTCTATCTTAACGAACTCAAAAATGAAAATATATGCCTAATGGTAAACAATAAAAAGGAATCTTGGTTATGGCATAGAAGACTAGGTCATGCTAGCATGCATGTACTCTCTAAGTTAGCTAGAAAGGATCTAGTTATAGGATTGCCTAAGATGTCCTTTGATTATGAAAAAATATGTGAAGTATGTGTTAAAGGAAAACATAAAAGGACAACATTTAAGCCTAAGAATAGTGTATCCACCTCTAGGCCTCTTCAATTACTCCACCTAGATTTATTTGGACCAACTAAAACAACAAGCCTTGGTGGGAAACACTATGGATTTGTAATAGTTGATGATTACACTAGGTTCACTTGGGTGTTCTTTTTAAGAGTAAAAAATGAAGCCTTAGAAAAATTCATAGCCTATACAAAAGTGACTCAAAATGAAAAGGGATACACAATAACTAGTATTAGAAGTGATCATGGCGAGGAATTTGAAAATATAGGATTTGATGAGTATTGCAATGATCAAGGAATTAGCTATAATTTTTCAGCCCCTAGGACACCACAACAAAATGGAGTAGTTGAGAGAAGAAATAGAACCTTGGAAGAAATGGCTAGAACCATGTTGTGTGAAAATAATTTACCAAAGTATTTTTGGGCTGAAGCTATAAACATAGCTTGCTATATAATTAATAGAGCTATGATTAGACCCATGCTAAAGAAAACTCCTTATGAGCTTTAGGAGGGTAAGAAGCCTAATATTAGTTACTTCCATCCTTTTGGCTGCAAATGTTTTGTCTTAAATAATGGTAAATATAACCTAGGAAAATTTGATGCCAAGAGTGAGAGGGAATCTTTCTAGGGTACTCATTGAATTCAAAGTCTTATAGAGTATATAACAAAAGAACATTGATGGTTGAAGAATCTATTCATGTTATATTTGATGAGTCAAATGATGTATCTAAAGATTCAACCAATGATGAGGATGTTGGAATATTTGATGAAAACTTGGAGGAAATCCCAAACTTAGAAGATGATTTATTAGAAAAACTTGACTTGAATAAAGAAGATGAAGAAGAGATAGAGATATTAGAGAGAGAGTCTAGAGCACCAAGAGAGTTAGGATATGTAAAAGATTGTGAAATAGTAGGAGATCCAACTCTTGGAGTTAGAACTAGACCATCTCTAAGAAATATGTGTCAATATATAGCCTTTGTATCTCAAATAAAGCCTAGGAATGTCAATGAAGCCTTAGATGACAATAATTGGTTCCTAGCAATGCAAGAAGAATTAAATCAATTTGAGAGAAGCAAAGTATGGAAACTAGTTCCTAGGCCTAGTGATCACTCTATAATTGGAACTAAATGGATATTCAAGAACAAGATGGATGAAAATAGTGTGATCATAAGGAACAAGGCTAGGTTAGTTGCACAAGGCTATAGACAAGAGGAAGGTATAGACTATGATGAAACCTATGCACCGATAGCTAGACTAGAGGCAACAAGAATGTTACTTGCCTTTGCATGTTATAAAAACTTCAAATTATATCAAATGGATGTAAAGAGTGCATTCTTAAATGGTTTCATTAATGAAGAAGTCTATGTTGAACAACCTCCCGGCTTTGAAAATCATGAATTTCCTGAACATGTTTTCAAATTATCTAAGGCACTCTATGGCTTGAAACAAGCTCCTAGAGCTTGGTATGAAAGGTTGTCAAAATTCTTAATAGAAAAGGGGTTTTCAAGAGGAAAAATGGATACCACTTTATTCATCAAAAATAAAAATAAGGATTTACTAGTTGTATAAGTGTATGTAGATGATGTTATCTTTGGATCAGCTAATGAATCTTTATGCCAAGAGTTTGCTAAGATCATGCAAGGAGAATTTGAAATGAGCATGATGGGAGAACTCACCTTCTTCTTGGAACTTCAAGTGAAGCAAACAAAAGATGGAACCTTCATCAATCAAGCAAAATATACTAAGTACTTGCTCAAGCGATTTGGAATGGACAATTGCAAACCTCAAGCAACTCCAATGGGCACCAACATCAAGCTTGATAAAGATGAAAGTGGTAAGTGTGTAGACACTAAACTCTATAGGTCTATGATTGGCTCATTGCTCTATTTAACTGCAAGTAGACCAGATATTTTGTTTAGTGTATGCCTTTGTGCTAGATTTCAATCCTCTCCTAGGGATTCACACTTATTAGCAACTAAAAGGATCTTTAGATACCTTAAGGACACTCCCTCTCTAGGACTTTGGTACCCCAAGGACTCTACCTTTACACTTCATGCATTTTCAGATGCAGACTTTGGGGGATGCAAAATAGATAGGAAAAGTACTTCAAGTACCTGCCAATTCTTAGGAAATAGATTAATCTCTTGGTTCTCTAAGAAACAAAACAGTGTGGCTCAGTCCACAACTGAAGCTGAATACATAGCAGCAGGTAGTTGTAGTGCTCAAGTGTTGTAGATTAAACAACAAATGAAAGACTATGGTATTGACATGAAATAAGTTTCTATTAAATGTGATAATACCAGTGCTATCAACCTATCTAAAAATCCTATTCAACACTCTAGAACCAAGCACATTGAGATTAGGCATCATTTCCTTAGAGACCATGTGCAAAAGGGGGATATAATTCTAGAGTATATTGACACTTTACATCAAATAGCTGATATATTCACCAAACCCCTTGATAGAGATAGGTTTTGTATCCTTAGAGGTGAATTAGGACTCATGAATATCCCTTAAGATGTATATGCTTCAAAATCTTGGTTTTAAGTTGTTTTTAAAAGAGTTTTATAAAGATTTTTCTGGGCAACAAGTATGAGAGATCGATCTCCTATCAATATAGATCGATCTCCATACTTCCATCAAGCCTAAAGCATTAAGGTTAAGCTAAGTAGATCGATCTTCTATCCATAAGATCGATCTCCTTAAGCCTCTGTTAAACAGCAGATCGATCTGTGCATACGACAGATCGATCTGTTCAAGCCTCTGTATTCTGAAGATCGACTATGCATTTGGCAGATCGATCTCCCTAAGCCTCTGTCAAACAGCAGATCGATCTGTGCATACGACAGATTGATCTCCTTAAGCTTCTGTATTCTGTAGATCGATCTTATGGAACCATAGATCGATCTCTTCGGGCTTCTAGAAATGACAGATCGATCTGTCGTCTCGACAGATCGATCTCCTGTGCCCTGGACTATAAAAACTGGCGAAAAATCCCTAAATTTGAAATTCCCAAAACCTCAAATCCCTAACTTCCCTCGCACTTCCTCTCTTTATTCCTCCTCAGATCGATCTCGATACGGTCTTCATCGCATCTCTCCTTCATTTACTGGTATAGTAACCCACATTCCTTATTGTTTTCTCAAAAATTTCTTAAGATTTGTGTTAAATTTCACTCTAGAGCAAATCTAGTCATTGTTCCATTGATTTTTGTTTGTGAACCTGTCTTAGAGTAATTCTCGTGTCTAGAACCATGCCTAGACTTAAGAGAGCAGGCCAAAAACCTCCTCGATCCAGTGTAGAACAAGGGTCATCTTCCCAATCCATTCCTCCTCTTCAGTCGCTACCTTCAACAGGTGTTTTAAAACACCTGCGAAAAGGAAGCGATATGAAGAATATTTTTCCATAATGCCAATTAAACATTGGCGAACAATCGATTTCTCCTTCTTAAACCGCATCGATTTTCCCTATCTATCCAAATTTGAAGAATTTGGTTGGATGTCGTTCCTAAAAATCAATACTCCCATACCTCCAAATATCGTTCGAGCATTCTTTTCCAATGCTGAACTCACCTATGATCCTAACGACACTTGTAAAATTCTCGAATTTACCACGTATGTTATGGGTAAATCCATTGCAATAGACACTGAAGTCCTAGCCCACGCTTTCAACATACGCGATGAAGGCTTGACAAACGAAGATGAGGAAGTCCCTTTGGAGTTTGATATTCCCGGGGATAAGGCGAGTGACCTCCCAATGCACCCACGGTTACTCTACCTCATCATATCTTGGAACCTTCATCCATTCGGTACCCGTCACTCCACCGTTAGGTGGTTAGATAGGTTCTAGATTCACCACATTCACTTCACCAGTCAAAAACCCAACCTCGTCCACTTTATATATCAAGACTGGTTGAAGATCGTACGCGGCCAAGCCACAACGATAGTGTTTTCGCAACCATTAGCGTACTTTCTCCAACGACTCGGAGTGGACAGCAGCTGCGAAACGTGTGAATGCCCTCTCCAAAGAGTGTCCTCAACATCAGGACACTCCACCACATGGGCTACTGCAAGGACTTTCGGAGCGACTGGAAGAAGAAGCGGGAACAGCAGTTTGCTGCAGCTATGGAGGAAGATCCCTTCGATGAACCTATAGATCCACCGGCTGCACCGATTGAGCGTCCATCATCTTCAACAGCTCAGCCCACTGCACCTGCACCCTCACCTGCTGGCATGGAGCTCATTGTGACGATGATGAGTGAGCTCAACAGGAAGATCGCTGAAGGCTTTGCAAACCTTCATGCAACCCAGCAGCGGATGTTCGAGGAGCTGAACCGCAAAGTGGATGAAGGCTTTGCAAATCTTCATGAGACTCAGGAGGCGATGTTTGATGAGCTTCAAGACACTCGCACTCACGTTGAGGATCTCATGGATCGATTTCCTCCTCCACCATAGGACTTATTTGCTAGATCTAGCTTTGTTATATGTTTTCATTACTCCTTGTTGTTTGAACTGAATTTGCTTGAATAAGCTGCCCTCTGTGTTATTGAATGAGTTTTTTTTAATGAAATGTTAATTTGAAATGACAAGAGTATTGTTTAGATTTCTTTCTTGCCATTGATATGACAAAAAGGGGGAGAAGAAATAATGTTAAGAACACATGCGTTGGTTAAAACATGTTTAAAAGACTTTAAGAATCATATCTAATGGTTTAAAAGGAATGATTAAAATGAGGGGGAGTTAAGAAAGTTTAGAGATCAAAAGCCAAAAGTAAGGGGGAGTTTACAAAAAGGGGGAGTTTGTGCAAAATGAAAATAGGCAACTAAACATGTTAATTGAATAGGTTTTATCATATCAAAAAGGGGGAGATTGTTGAGTTAATGTATTTTGAAATGAAAAAACAAGTAAATTCAATAATGTAAAGATGACATAAAAACATGTTTAGAGGTTATCAGTATCAGAACTTAAAGTTCTGTTGATGAGAGATTGATCTGGGTTATGAGAGATCGATCTCTTGGGTTTTTCTTGGATGAGAGATCGATCTCAGGAAGACATGAGATCGATCTGCCAAGCTTTGAACCTATACAAAGGTATTGAGGAAGAGTGAGATCGATCTATAAGGGTTATGAGATCGATCTGCCTAATACTGGAGTTGAGGAGATCGATCTGATCTAGGAAGAGATCGATCTCCCTTAAAGCAAAGACAGTAGATCGATCTGTAAGATCGATCCACACTCAAATAGAGAGCTTATGAGATCGATATCGTAAGGAAGAAATCGATCTTCTCAAAGTTAGAGAGCTAAGGAGATCGATCTGGGTTACTGAGAGATCGATCTCCCCACTACGAGAATGCATGGCAGATCGATCTGTAGATCGATCTTGCCTCAAACAGAGAGATTGGAAGATCGATTTGCCTATTCAACAGATCGATCTCCCCTAACATTTTCAAATTAAGAGATCGATCTGCTCATATATGAGATCGATCTCCTTGTGTTATTTTGCTTTGATCTTGCAGGATTTATAACTAAGAGATCGATCTGGTCAAGATGGCAGATCGATCTGGCATTCTACTGGAGGTACCCAACGGCTAGTTCTGCAAAAATCTCAACGGGAAAAACAGCATTTAATGCTCTAACTACTAATCCTTCAGTATTTAACCAAGCATTGAAGACAATGAGAAGAGAGACACTATTGCTGCACATTTCTTACATTCTCAAGAGTTTAATACTTTCATTCCTTGTGTCTTCATTCCTCATTTATTGAGTTTGTTGTATAAGCTTAAGTGCAAAAGCTGTAATTGTCCTACCCACATTAAAAGCTTGATTTTGTATTCATCCTTACCTTAAGAGAGAAGAGGATTGTTCCTCAGTGAGATAAAAATTGTAAAAGGGTGAATACATCTTTGTATTGCAAAGGGTAGAGAGGTTATTCCTTAACCTGAAAAAGGAACATTGTAACTTCTGTTGAAGGAGAGAAAGAAAGCACTTGACATGAAGGTCAAGGAGAGAGGACGTAGGCAAGAGATTGGCCGAACCTCTATAAACGATTGTGTTTGTTTCTCTCTTCCCTATCTTGCATTAAATTGTTTAATTTCATTGTATTGCTCATAATCATTTGCTGATTAAATTAGGATTAATTTAAAATTTGCCATTAACGATAGAAAACCAATTCACCCCCCTCTCGGTAGAGCCAACAATAACAAAAAACCAAAGTACTTTTATTGCTAAAAGGGAAATCCATGATAACATCATTGTGGCTTAGATTTGAAGATGAGAAAGAAAGGAATGAAGCATGAAATTGCTTTGGAGTTTGATATAAATAAAACATATAATAGAGTTGAATGCGATTTTTGGAAGCTATTTTAACAAAATTAGGATTTAACAATTTATGGGTAAGATGGACAATCGAATGTGTAAGGACAGCTTCTTATTCTCTTGTGCTAAATGGAAAACATACTACTAGATTCTATACTACTAGAGGTATTAAACAAGGTGATCCCTTATCACTATACCTTTTCTTGGTGATTATAGATGTTTTTTCTAGTATCATTCATAAGGAAGTTCAAGTTAGGATGGTAATTGGAATTAAGCTTAATAAAAGTGACTTATACTAACTCACATTTTGTTTGCAAATGATTCTTCGTTATTTTTCAGGGCTGAAAAGAAGAACTGTCAGAATATATTGGCATGCATTCAGAAATACTGTGATGCCTTGGGACAAAGAGTTAGCATGGAGAAGTCAAGCATTGTCATGAGCTCCAACACTATAAAAGATAAAAGAAGAGAGATGGAATTGTGGATGGGGATAAAGATTGTCAATAATCCTAGTATGTATATGAGAACTCTTTCATTATAGGGTAAGACTAAATATGAAGCTTTAGGATATATAATGAGTAGAATATTAAGTAAGTTAGTAAGCTGGAAGTTGCAATTGTTATCTTTAGCCGGTAGAAAGGTGCTCATTAAAGTTGTATCTAGTTTAGTGCCTGCTTACTTAATGACTAGCTTGAAATTCCCAAAGAAAATTTGTGATGAGATATATTCAGTAGTGTTAAAGTTTTGATGGGGTTAGAAATGTGATGAACATAAGTTGCATTGGAAGAGTTGGCTTTGTATGATTATAGCTAAGAGTATTGGTGGAATGGGATTCAAAGATCTTAACCTATTCAATAATGCTCTTTTAGCAAACAATGTTGGAGAATGATTACTGAAGAAAATGCTCTATGGGTGAAAGTTTTGAAGGGCTATATTTTCCTAATAATAACATTTTACATGTGAGAAAAGGAGGAAAAGCATATTGGGTGTGCAATAGCTTGTTAGTAAGCAGAGATATTCTAAAAGATAATGTTATTTAGCAAATTTTGGATGGGGATGGAGTTTTTATATGGGACGATTGGAATGAAGCTTAGGAAGCCAAATAAAGATGGAATTTCTGTACTTGAAGCAGTTGCTGAGATTTTGGCTAGGGAAAAATGAAAATGGAAACTAGAGAGTATTAATTAGTGGATCATTGAGGAGGAAAGGAGTGTAATTGAGGAAGTAAGTATTTGTGAAGGAACTGGATCTAACAGATAGATTTGGCCTCATTGTAATAATAGAATTTACAATGTGAAGAATGGATATCACATATTGTGAAACCCAAACTTTTTTTTTATTTTATTGTTTATTTGGAAACTAAGAAGTGATTAAAATACTTGGAATAATATTGTAAAGGCCCAAAACAACCGTAACACTTGGGATAATGGCTCAAAGCTCGAGGCACAAAAATCGAGGTAAGGTTTTAAATTCAAGTATTCTCAAAGAATACATGTAGAAGTATGTATTGGTGTTTAGAAGGTGAAACTAAGGTATTGGAAGTGAAAAAACTAGTAAAACTCGAGTTTACACTAAATCGAGAAAGTGGGCCTAGTAAGAGAAATAAATTCAGAATAAATTCTATAAATTTATAAAAATTATTCTAAGGCCATGGGAAATTAGTATAAGGTGAAATTGACTTGGAAAATGAAAATCAAGTGAAAGTACGAAGGTCTTGATGGTCGAATTAATTTTTAAAGTAAACCGAAAACCTTAAGCCATTTTGATCGCTAATAACCAAATCGCCACAAAATGGGCTCAATTGGGGAACTTTTCTTAAACAAGTGTGCCCTAAATTTTTATGAGACATACCAGAGACCTTATAGAACACTTGAAAAGTGGAAATTTGGGAAGAAATGGGCTGAAAATATTTTTCATTGATTTATGAAAACAGGGTAGTGGGCTACCCTGGCCTAGAAAATTTGCAGGCCTAAAAGGCCTTTTAAGCAGAAGTTTTTTTTTGTATGGAAGATAACTTAAATCCCTTTCTGGAAAGCACAAGATCACCCAAATTGACCTTAAACCAGAGAGAACCACCCCCAACAAGTTGTCGTAGGAATCCTTTGTAGAATCCACTTGTGCAATTTTTTCGGCCACCTTCCGGCCACTTTCAGACTTTGATAAAAGGATAAGACATTCCACCTCAAGTTCTATATAAAATATAAAAAATCCAACCCCAAACAAGCTCATGTACTAGGAGAAAAACTAGAGAGAAGAACAGGGATAGAATTTGCCCTGTTTCGGGTAAGAAGAAAACTTAGAATTTTTAGCTTCTTGATTTGTTTTCGAGCTAGTTTTTCATGATTCTAAGCTATATACATATTGACCTACACCTGAAGATCATTTTTTAGGAAGAAAAACGTGGTCAACCTTGGTCAAACCTAAGGTAAAATTGTTGGAAGATGATGAACTTGAGATATGTTGATGTTTGATGTTGTTGGATGATTTTTAGTTAAGTAGAAAGTTGAGAAATAATTTTTATGGATTCATGTAGGTTCGACCAGCATGTGTGGGTTAAGGAAATGATGGAATTTTGTTGTATTGGATGTTGTTACTGTTAAATTTATGCCGAAAAAAGTTTGGTTTATAACCCAGTTCAGTAGAAAATCAAAAAGTTTAAGAATTGGCAAATTTGGTATGTTGACAAGTGTGAATTGAAGACTTGAATAAGTGCTTAGGGTGTTGAGATAATGAATATGAAGTTAAAAGAACAAAAATTGGCTAAATTAGCTTAAATCGACACGTTAATCGATAAACTGAGAAAATAAAGAAAGTTGACAAAATAGTCAAATTTGGTGAAATTTGTGAGGATAGATGCATATTTGAGTATAATGAGATGAAATTGAACATCATTTGATGATTTGGTATTATTTTGGACAGCTCGAGATACTAGCACACAAATCGAGGTAAACTTGAGACTCGACAAATTGGTACTGTCCCAAGCTTTAAAAGGTTAAGGGATCTGCTTTAAAGTGGTATTAGTATTCTCGCTACCATGTTTTAATATATGAACATGTTTGAAGTATCTACGAATTCATAAAATGTACTTTCGATACCCGAAAAGTACTATTCACTTTTAAACCAAAAAATCAAAAGAAAAACCACATTTCCGAGCTCTTTGAGTATACTTTTGGTATATGTAACATGTTTTGAAAATGTAGTTTGTAATACTGAAATGGAATTTTATGAATTAAGGTTTATGTGTACGAAATGACATGAAAGTTTAATTCTACGAGCTTATGGGCTAATAAGTCCGAAAAAGAGTTTAAAAGTTCTGTTTTGAGACTAAGGCCACATGTAGTCTATGATATCTGTCATGTATGGTCCGTGTGGAGTCTGGACCTTTATGGTGCATGCCTTATACCACATTGTGCACGCTCAGTCCCTTGTGGTGCATGTTTAACCGCGTCAGGTATTTGTGCCACTCAATGCCTTATCTCTACCACTCTCTGTATTGTTCGTTTAAGTTTAGTGGTGTAGGGCATTGTATGACCTTGATCTAATCTATAGTCCCCTTACTATGGCCATAGGTACTCTATCTGTATGAACATGACCTCTGTTACTATATGTTTCTGCCTAGTCTCTATAAATTATTTACGCATGACATTTTGAAGAAAAGTGATAAGCTTTACGACATGTAAGTTATACAATACCAGTTATGACACTCGAATGTGTTTTGACTTGATTTTTGAAATTAAGTATGTTTCGACATATATATGTGTTTGTTTTATTAAGCTCTGAATTAAAGTATCTTGTTTTTATAAGTTTTACCACTAAGATTGCTCTAAACACATTACTTACTGGGCTTGAAGAGCTCATCCCTTTCCTTTACTTTTATAGATTACCTTCTGTGATCAGTAGTAGCCTATACCTATTGTATAGTGGTCGTGGGCTGGTGGACTATATCCCTCCTCAAGCTACCTTCAGTACAAATAAGGTTTACTCTTGTATTATTGCCAAACATCCTGTAAAGTATAGACAATGGTTGTAAAGAACATTTTTGGATGTAATCTAGGTAAGGATGAATATATGTAAAGTTGTAAATTTACAGTTTGTATAATAAAATGTATTTCAGAAATAGTAAGGTAATGGAATGAGTATGAACTCACTGTTGAGTAGGAAAGGAAATTAAAATCAACTGGTTGAGGATACAAACTGTATTTTGATCATTGCAGGAAGGTAAGGGTATAAATAAGCTGTTATGCTGATAAAATTTCATAAAATAAAATGGTTAAGAAATCGGCATTGATAGGAATACAACTTAAATAAAAAAATTAAGAAAAAGAAAAATTAGCCCATATTTTCACATTTTCAGGGCATGATAGTTTATCTGGTATCAGAGTAAAAGTTGTCTAGTACTATCAGTGTCAACTAGTTGAAGTTAGATTACATCCCAAATTGTCTATGCTTGTCTGGTTATAAAATGAGTATATATGTTAAAGTTATGACTAAAAGTTCGGTTTACGAGCAGGTAATTGATCACTATATCATGAACAGTAAATGAGGCTGTCCACGGAGATAGGCACAGCCTGCTCCACCATCTCCCCCTCAGCTTGAGAGCCTGAACACTTGAATGATGAGGCTCAAACAAGGCATGCAGAGTATGAGAGAAGGGTTAAGTACACTCACAGCTATGTTCGCCCAACAATTCGAGGCAAATATCTCTGGCATCGGTGCTACTACGTCCACGCCTACTCCACCACCTCCTCCACCACAGGTTCCGCAGACACCCTCAGTTCCTCAATCGACAGTCCTACAACCCCAAAATGATAGAGATACACAGAGACTATGGGACTTTCTTCATATGAATCCCTCGAAGTTCACAGGGGTTAAAGATCCTATCAAGGCCAAGGAATGGATTGTAGATATTAAGACAACCCTTCAGTATTTAGGGTGTACAGATATAGAGAAAGTGACCATGGCTACCTATATGTTGAGGGGCCAGTCCAAGTTTTGGTGGAGGGCTACACAGACAGTTTTGTCGAATAATCAGTTAGACATTTCATGAGATGTCTTCCTCACTGTATTTCGGACCCAGTATATTCCCTGTGCGGCTTAGAAAAAGATGCTGGCAAAATTTTAGAATCTAGTTTAGGGTAACATGACAGTGGATGAATATGAGAATCGGTTCACCACCCTGATGAGATATGACCTTGAAATAGTTAAGGATCTCGAGCGTCAAATAGAGAGATTTTCGGCATGCTTGAGATCCGGTATCCGAGACAGACTATTAGGACTTTGGGTTACAAATTTTAAGGATGTCCTGGGACAGGCTCAAGAAATTGAGAGATGTCTAAATGTGACTCAAGTAGAGCATGGGTTCAAAAGTAAAGGTAGAGATAAGGGAAAAAGAGTTTAGGCATCTCGATTTGAACAGAGGCGGGGTCAACCCAAGAGGTAGAGGATAGAGGAATCTTGGGTAAGGGTTGGAAAGCCCAAAAACCCCATTGATAGTGTGGACATCACCCAAGGCCCTGGGACTGAAGTACGACGATGCAAGAATTGTGGCAGGAAGCATATTGGGCTTTGTCGTTGGGCCATGGGTGCCTGCTTTAGATGTGGTGAGGTGGGTCACCAGATTAAGGATTGGCTGCTGATGAGACCCTATAAGCCTCGAGAGCAGCCAAAGCAGATCGAGAGGTAGGTACAGATTCCTTAGAGACAGTCCTACAAAGGAGAGCCACAGCTACAGATAAGGGCAAGAAGCCTGTCTCACAGGGATATGTGTACGCTATCGACAATGAGAAAGCTGACACTTCCTCCGAGATTATCAGGGGTACACTCTGTGTCTGTAATTACGAAGCACATGTTTTATTTGACTCAGGTGCTACAAACTCTTTTATCTCCCCACAATTTGTACGTAAACTGCATCTAGAACCTGAGTCTTTAGATCACATGTTATACATAAACCGAGAAAAATGGCATAGTTAAGGAAATATATTTGGAATAAATTATAGAAATTTAAGAAAATTATTTCGAGATCATGGGAAGTTAGGATAAGGTAAGATTGATTTGTGAAATTAAAATCAAGTGGAAATAATGAGGTTTCGGTGTTCAAATGAATTTTTAAAATAAATCAAAAGCTTAAAGCCATTTTGTTTGGTATTGATCGAATCGAGTAAAATGAGCTCAATAGGGGAAACTTTCTAAAATAAGTGTAAGACCCGATTTTATTTAAAACACGAAATGCGTGAATGTTCATGAAATGAAGGATTGAAATGGGATTCTCGAACATGTGCAAGGGTAAAACGATCAAAAGATAAAAATTCGGTATTTATCGTGACAAAAAAATTTAATTAAAAATAATGGATTGAGAAATCTTGATCAATAACGAAGAAATAATTAAATTTCAGGTTAAATTGATCAATATATGAATTTATTGAAATTAACCGAAATTTTTACCTTGGGAAATTATCCCGAAATTAATCGAAAATATACCGGAAAGATGAAATAATACCGATAAATTCATTTATGGATTAAATGAATTAAATAAGAATTTTTAAGATATTTTTGAGATTTTAATAATATTTTAATGGATTAAAATAATAATAAAAATAAATTATAAATAAAAAAATCGCAAAATCGCGATTTGGAAAGAAACAGAAAACGAAATGGGAGAAACTAAAGGAGGCAAACCGAGGGAGTCGGTTTCCCTCACCAGTGGCCAGGAACCCCAGGCGAGGGTCGACGAAAGGTGACGGATCTTGTGGGAACCACTGCAGCCACGACGCACTGTGGAGATGCCGGAAGAGAGGAGATCGATGGAGGGAGGTCGAAAGAGAGAAGAGGCGATTGACAGCCATCGGCATCGATTCGCTCTACCTCGAGGGCCGACGAAAGATGTCCAGGCGCAGTTGAGTCGATTGGCACCAGAATCACGTCGAAACGACGAAATGAAGCCTGAATCGGTACGGAGGTTCAGCGCAGAGATGGTATGCTGAACCGGACCGGACCGGTTCAGCTAAAAAGAAAAGGAAAAAAAAAGAAAAAAGAGGAAAAAGAAAAAGAGAAAAAATTGGGGAAAAATCTCAGTGATGCAATCGAGGTACGGGTAAATCGGTAAGCGGTTGAAATTGACCGATTTAAATTTTAGAATATTTAATTGGATTAATATTCGACTGAAAGTTTACCCTAAAAAATATTTAATTGTGTAGCTCGACAATTGACGTCAAACGAGAGCTCGAGATAGCCTCGATTTGTGTACTATCATGGAATCTCGAGTAAGTAACCTTTATTTACGATAATATTTACATCGTTATGCGTGATAGAAAATTACCGCATAAATTACGGATTTAAATTTCACATAAAATGAATAAGATTCTGGAAGCTAAGATAAATCGTCATAAATAATTAATTGAGTTATCTGAGAGTTTAGAACGAGGCTCCATAAATACTGGTGGGCCCAATGAGCCCAATAGGCCTCATAATGTGAATAGTAAGTGAAAAACATGCTTAAGGCCGATTAAGGCCCATTATGGTGCAATTAGGCCCAATTGGGTAAAAGGGCCCAATGATTTAGATTAAGCCCAAAAAATATGAAATACAATTAATTGTATTGTATTTGACATGATGTATATTTATACGCAGTTCCGAAGATTTGATTGAGAGCAAATTGAACTGCATGACGAGACATCAGTGAAAGGTCAGATTGTACAAAAAAATGAGGTAAAGGAATTGTATGAGTAGTTAGAGGTAGCTACGCTTATTTTAATAGCTTTTGTATACACTGAATATGTATTTATACACAAAATATGTAAAAAGGTCCTAGAAATAAATTAATGATTTTAAGGACTCGAAATAAGAAAAGGCTATTTTACCCCTGTTGAGGGAAATTCACCTAAGGATGGTGAAAACATGACATGCATGAAATGCATGATTTAAGTAATTTCTGATTTAAGGAATTTTCTTGGTTTTTAAGCAAAGCAAATCGATAGATTGGCCAGTATTTGCATAAATTTCACAATATAACACAGCGTAAGTGTTATTAAGATTTAAATGAAAATTATTTGGAAAATGGGCTAACTATCAAGTTTAAATGGAAACAGATAGTGCTGGCGCATAGCTCGCACTATATCTGCGTTTGTGAGTGTGCATAAAAATGTGCTTGAGCGGTTGCTCGCACCGATTTGTGTGACATCATGTGCATAAAATGTGCTAGAGCTATTGCTCGCACTGATGTTTACTATTGTGAAATGCATGAGAGGTGCTAGAGCCTAGCTCGCACTCTGTTTTTGACTGTTTTGACTTGTTTTGATTTGATATGCATAAAATGGTGCTGGAGTGATTCCGCGCACTAGTTTTTATGATTTGACATGCATGAGAGGTGTTGGAGCTTAGCTCGCATCAAGTTTTGATATGATAATTGCATAACAACCGTACTAGAGCCTTGCTCGTAAGTGATTTAATCGATTTAATTACATAAAAGTCGTGCTGGAGTGTAACTCGCACGAGATTTGATTTATTTATGCATGAAACCGTGCTGGAGTGTAACTCGCACGAAGTTTTGATTTACTTGAGCATTTATTCATGCTGGAGCGTTGTTCGCACGAAGTTTTGAATGATTTATGTTTTATATGGATTTATAATTCTTTTAAAGTCGTACTGGAGTGCTACTCGTACGCAAATTTAACTGATTTTTATGAAACCGTGCAAGAGCTTCGCTCGTACGAGATTTTTAGATATCATGAATATGCATAGAGCCGTGTTAGAGCTTCGCTCACATAGGATTTATTTGACATGCATATAGCCGTGTTGGAGCCTCCTGTAGACTGTGTGTCACAGTGAGATGATATGCCTACATGTGCATTGTGAGACAGAGATGGTATGGGTGGATAAGACCTATTGTAGGCACCCTTGACTAAGCTTGGGTTCACGGAGTACGTTGTATTGTGTATGTCACGCGGAGTACGCTGTACCGTGGGGATTGTTGTAGTGGAGTGGCATTAGCCACGAGGCAGCAAGCCTTGCCCTCATAATCCTGATGTTATGTTGTTCTGGTGACAGGATTGACCCATCACCGTTTCTGGTGTGATACCCCGCACACTAGGTACCGTGTAGCCAGGGATCACTAGGTTATGGCCATAGTCCTCGTTGTTACTAATATAGTCACCTACTTGTCTCACTTGATATAACTTGTGGTCTCGATAGACCAGGGTAGACCCAAGGGAGGGGTCAGGTCCCCGATTTTATGATTTTGTTTACTATGCTAATATATGTTTTAGAGGATTTTATGATATGTGACCCTGAAAGAAGGGTCGTTTTATAACCAAAGTTTTATAATGAATTTTAATGAATTGTTTTATGAGATGATTGACCCAGAAGGGTTAGTTTATACTTGTGAGATCTGAGAATTTCAGACATATTTTAATTATGTAATATGAACTTGAAGTATAATTTATTGAGCTAAGTGAATTGTGGGAATGAAAATTGGAGATTTATATGTTAAGTGTTTAAAATAAGTATGAAGCTATGAGGACAGATCGATCTGGGAGAAGGAGAGATCGATCTGGTGAGTTAAAAATGACAAGGAAGGAGGAATTTAAGGAGCAGATCGATCTCCAATGGAAGAGGATCGATCTCCTTATGATTCTGTTTGAGAGAAGATCGATCTCATGAGGAAGAGATCGATCTCCAAATGTTTCTGTTTGGGAGAAGATCGATCTCCCCAAGGCGCAGATCGATCTCATAAAGCCATAAAGAGATCGATCTCACCCCTCGACAGATCGATCTCCTAGGCATAAATTGCCCTAAATCGTCCCCAAATTCAAATGCAGATCGATCTCATCAAGAGCCAGATCGATCTCCTACCCTTAGTCTATATAAGGAATCCCTGCTTTCTCCTGCAATTTTACTTTCTCTCTCTTCCAACCCCTATTTTCACTGAACCCTAGCTTTCTCACTCATCTAAAGCACCCATTTCCGTCCAAATTAGAAGTTGTGGCAAGAAGGAAAGTTGTTCCTCATCAAAGGGAGAACAATATACTTGGAAATCGAAAGACGGATCGAATCGAGGCAAGAGATAAGCTCTCCACAAGTTTTAGGTAATTTCTAAACCTCGATCCTTATATTTGAGATGATTTTGGTGATAATAGTTGCTGGCATTGTGTTGAAATAGCTGAAAAATGATTAGGGATTGATGAAATTACGATGTAGTTGGAGTGATGATGATATTTAGCAACTTCGGTAAATTTAGGAATTTTGAGCTATGTTGGCTCTACCAAGAGGGGGGTGAATCGGTTTTCTAATGTTAATGGCAAATTTTAAATTAATCCTAATTTAATTAGCAAATGATAATGAGCAATATAATGAAATTAAACAAATTAAAGCAAGATAGGGAAGAGAGTAACAAAGACAATCGTTTATAGAGGTTCGGCCAATCTCTTGCCTACGTCCTCTCTCCTTGACCTTCTTGTCAAGTGCTTTCTTTCTCACTTTCAACAAAAGTTACAATGTTCCTTTTTCAAGTTAAGGAATAACCTCTCTACCCTTTGCAATACAAAGATGTATTCACCCTTTTACAATTTTTATCTCAATGAGGAACAATTCTCTTCTTTCTTAAGGTAAGGATGAATACAAAATCAAGCTTTTAATGTGGGTAGGACAATTACAACTTTTGCACTTAAGCTTATACAACACACTCAATAAATGAGGAATGAAGATAAAAAGAATGAAAGAATTAAACTCTTAAGAATGTAAGAAATGTGCAGCAATGGTGTCTCTGTTCTCATTGTCTTCAATGCTTGGTTAAATACTGAAGGATTGGTAGTTGGAGCATTAAATGCTATTTTTCCCGTTGAGATCTTTGCAGAACTAGCAATTGGGTACCTCCAGTAGGATGCCAGATCGATCTGCCATCTTGGCCAGATCGATCTCTTAGTTATAAATCCTACAAGATCAAAGTAAAATAACACAAGGAGATCGATCTCATATATGAGCAGATCGATCTTACAATTTGAACATGTTAGGGGAGATCGATCTGTCGAATAGGCAGATCGATCTTCCAATCTCTCTATTTGAGGCAAGATCGATCTAGAGATCGATCTGTCATGTATTCTCGTAGTGGGGAGATCGATCTCTTATTAACCCAGATCGATCTCCTTAGCTCCCTGACTTTAAGGAGATCGATCTCTTCCTATACTAGATCGATCTCATGAGTTCTCTGTTTGAGTATAGATCGATCTTGTAGATCGATCTACTGTCTTTACTTTAGGGGAGATCGATTTTATCCTAGATCAGATCGATCTCCTCAACTCTAGTTTTAGGCAGATTGATCTCATAACCCTTATAGATCGATCTCAATCTTCCTTAATACCTTTATACAGGTTCAAGGCTTAGCAGATCGATCTCATGTCTTCATGAGATCGATCTCTCATCCAATAAAACCCAGGAGATCGATCTCTCATAACCCAGATCGATCTCTCATCTACAGAAACTCAAGTTCTGGTACTAATAACCTCTAAACATGTTTTTATATCATCTTTATACTATTGAATTTACTTGTTTTGTCATTTCAAAATATATTATCACAACAAGCTATAAATGGAGAATTAGACAATGTGGTGTAATAGCATAGATATTGTGGCATAGGAAATATAGAATGTTGAGGTGTTGTGAGCGAGATTGTGGTTTGTGATGGAGTTATGAGAATTGAAAATTTTAAGGAGTTATGAGCAATTATGCTCGATTTTGAGAATTGAGGTTAATGTGATAATGAGTATTGATGTTTAACATCGTTTGGATCGCTCGGGAGTTCCAGAGTGGAATGCGAGGCTAGTCCGTGATACGGGGGAAACGATTGCACTATACGAGGTGCAAAGAGGTAAGGGAAAACTAAACCATTTGTGTATGTGTTTTGATGAATTATTGTAGCATGAACCATGATTTGAGAATACAAGCATGTTTGGTGTTGTGTGGTGATATAATTGCACACGGTTTTTATAGCCGGTTGGAGCCCATTATTTTATGAGTTTATAAGCTAAGTGTGAAATTGCTTTATAAACCTTTGAGTTTGCCTGAAAAGTAAATTGGGCTCTACGTTAAGGCAATATTGAGATTTGAGAAAATGTGTGCGTGTTTTGTCGGTTGGAACTCGGTTTTAATATGTTTTGTGTTGAGTATACAAATGTTTTAAATGAGTTTTATGAGAGAAAACCATTATGAGTTCTACGTGAAGGCATAACGTTTTATAAGATAATGGCTAATGATTGAGACTTAGGCGTGTCATGTTGAATACACATCGGGCCTTGCTCTAGTAGCATGTAAGACCGATATAGTGGGACGCCTATGAACCGACCCAGGGACCACAGGCCTTGTTCTAGTAACATGTAAGCCCGATTATTCCTTCGCTTTGGTAGTGTTGGGAGGCCTTGCTCTGGTAGCATGTAAGTCTGATATTCCTCTGTTTTGGTAATGAGAGATGCCTCCGTTTTGGTAACGTGAGATGACCCCCGTTCTGGTAACACTGGGTGGCCTTGCTTTGGTAGCATGTAAGACCGAGAGAGTGGGCCGCTTGGAAACCGACCCAGGGACCACGTGATAGTGTGCATGAGGCGAGGCATTGCTCTGGTAGCATGTAAGGCCGGGCCTTGTTCTGGTAACATATAAGTCCAATATACCATGCATACGACCATATTGTCGACGTTCCCTCTATACGAGGATACCTGGGATGCGCACCCAGAGGAGATTACATATTTGATGTGCCATGATGAGTTTTAATTGTGTTTTATTGCCTAGTCTCATTTTACACATGAGTTGTGTTTTGTGACCTTGTCATGTGCTATTTACTGAGGTGATTTTTATCACGTATTTTGAGAACAACCATTATCGCATATATTTACACATGCTTGTGAGTGCTCGATATTGAGCCTTTTTACCTTCATGTTTTCACATGATTTATGAGTTATGAGATGATGATGTTTTGAGAACTTTCATGCTACGATTTCAAATGAGCTTCATAAACAAATACCTATTTGTGATGTGGATATGGTTTATATAATTGAGTTCCCTTACCCCCCTTACTGAGCGATTTAGAAGCTCACCCTGTTTTCTCTCCCCCCAGATCTCTTCAAGTGAAGTGAGTTCCCTGCGACGTACGGGTTAGAGGCTAGTGGAGGACTTGAGCTCCAGGTCGTATTTTGTGTATTGAGGTAGATATTTAATATTCATGTACCCAGACTAGAGTTATTTTTACAGACACTTATTATACGATGATGTACGAGATGTATTAGGATTAATTAACTTGGAATTGAGTAATGTATATGATACAATATATACTATATTATGATGAGATCCTGAGGCATGATAATTATGATGATGTATGACACTGCACAGGAATGCACCCTTAATTGTGAATTGATGAGTAAAAAGTTTTAAATTAGTCCTATTTTTCGCGCTTCCGGGGCGTCACAATACTGCAGTTTTAATGAAATGATTTGAATGCAGTAGCATGATGATGTTTTCCATGCTTTCATTTCAAATTCATGATTTGTCTTGCATGACAAGAAAGAATGCATGATCTTGATTTACTTCATGCTAATTATGATTTAAGGATGTCACATAAAATATCTTTGATGCATGAATTATATGATTTCTATATGCACAAATAGTTTTGATAAACTATGTCATTGATGTATGCATGGTTTTGTGCTTGAGATTTTAATGAAAAGAAATGGATTTTAAGGGCATGGCATTATGATCATGTAGATAGTGGAGCTATCTACTTACTGGTATAATTGCCTTATTGAGCGTGTGGTTTGCTCACCCCTCTTATTTTTCCATCTTTTTAGAGTACTCGCGGTAGTCAGTGAGCGGTTGAGAACTTGCATCTTGGTATCCGCTGCTTCCCATCAAGAGACAAGTATACACATTTGTATAGATTTGTATCTGAACATGTAAATGCACAGTATTGTAAACGGATATGATGTCGGGGATGTAGGGTTATATATACCATTGTGAATATATTTAGTTAAAGTCAAAGGATAGTAAATCCTGATATGGGAATGTGATTATGGAAATAGAATGGTAAATAGTGTGAGAGAATAAACACCGAATCATAGCCCAACTGTTTGGTAATATGGTCACGATGAGAGAAAGGTAAGAATTAAAGAATAATAAATGAAAAGTAAAAAATTTACTTTGATTTTTAGGTAATTTGGGTCATGATAGTTTATGGTATCAGAGCTGAGTTGGGCTAATATGAGTCGGTGTTAGTGGTTGAGGAAGTTTATATCCCCATATACTGTGCATTGTTTAGATACAATTGTGTATATCGAGATAGAAGTGCAGTTAAGAATTTGGTTTCTAATGCAAGAATAGACTCATTAATTGATAGCCGCTATGATAGAGGGCCGAGTACACGAGCTTGAGGCCGTAGAGGTAGGCCTGAGAGTCGTACTGAGTCGCCACATGAGACTCAAGATGAAGTTGAAGTGGAGGCTGATGTTGAGCATGCCACATAGAGTCCGACAGAGTGATCGGACAGAGTCCGACAGAGAGATCGGACAGTATTGAGACACATTTCGCGAGGTTGGAGCAGAGTGTGGAGAATATTATGGAGCTATTTGCTCATAGTATGCAAGGTATTTGAGGGTGAGTTGGAGCATTGATGGAAATTCGCTCGACCCATCTTAAGAGTTATATATCTAGAATGGACATGAAAAATAATTTTAGATGTATTCCGGAGATAGACTATCCCGAACACTGCTTAAAGGAAATTACAGATGAAATTATTTACTCTGAGCCAAAGGAACTGGTTGATTGATGAGTATGAAACTCAGTTTATGTCCTTGGGCAGATATGACTCCGACACTATGAACAGTGAGAGTTGAAATGTCTGAAAGTTTATGGAAGGGCTCAGATTATCAATTAGAGTCCGATGGACCCCGCTAGATATCACTACCTATGCCGAGGCAGTGCGCACACTACAATTGTGTGAATAAGATCATGAGTTGCATGCCTCTGAGATTGGGAAAGGTAATAATGGCCGAAATAGAGACAAAAGAGAATAGAGAATGACAGAGATGTCAGAAAGGGAAAAATGTAGTTTGGTAAAAGCTTAGAGCTGTTGAGACACGGGGTAAGATGATTGGTAAGGCCCTAGTGAATCCAATTTCAGCACTTTTGAGGGGCATTGTGATTGGAGGACCCCGACCTGCTACAGAACAGTGTAGGATGTGTGGTAGTTACCATGGAAATAAGATGTTGGCCGAGGGCGAGTGTATGCCTTGGACCAGGACACTACTGATGTTTCATCTGATGTGGTGGAAGATACCATACTAATTGTGAATAATGAAGTAATTATTTTAATTGATCCTAGTGCCACGTATTGATTCATACCGCCTTCAGTTGCTTATAAGCTAGTGAAAGATGTGAAGCTTGTACCCTTAAGCAAGATGATGCTAGTTAGCTAATTATCACTAACTGAATATGGGTATAGGGATTATAAGTTAAAAACGGGGGAAAAAAGGATATGTCAGCCGATTTTATTCAATGGAATATGAATAATTTTGAAGTAATATTTGAGAATAGATTGATTCGACTGCAAACTATGCTGTTTAGATTTCTATCCTAAGATAGTGATGTTTTCACCCCTGAAAATGTGTACTTTAAGTTTGACACGTAATGAAAGAGTTTGTTATAAGTGATATATGAAAGGAGATATATTGGAATAAGAGGCATATGCAAGATAAGAATATCTTTGATATGTAAAGTAAATTGGATTAAGTGATATGTAGTGAATATGAATTGTGGTCAAGGATAAGGTTCCCCGCTTGAAGACTTGACAGCGTCTAGAAGCGCACACATAACCTATAAATTGAAATCGATAGTTGTAATATATACATTTAAAATTTAGGTACCTTTACTGGTAGAATTCGATTAATCATGAAGGTTTAAAAAAATTAAAATTTTATAAAAGCCATTAATATAAGAAAAATGAAATGACGCGGGTTAGTATCTGGAACGGAAGCGATTTCAAAATAACATTATACGTTTATGCGTACATAGGTCAAGGATATGGGTGATTGAAATATTTAGTGGAACTCAACTACGAGGAGGTATTTAAACCTTACCTGGACCGATTGGTTGTCATCTTTAGCGATGATATTTTGATGTATTCGATGTCCAGGGAAGAGCATGAGTAGCGACAGGAAATTGTCTTACAGACGAGGTGTTGTGAGTGTCTCGAAATGGGCTGCTTAGTTGATACATGTTGTTCGGAAAAGATTGTATGTGACACGCCCTAAACGTATTACCGCAAGTGCACGGGTCGTACAAGTAATATTGAGATTTGAGTCCCGAGTTATTATCCCTCAGAGAAGTTGGTTAGCCTAATTAACTACCGGTTAATCTTACCCTAAATATATTCTAGCAAATTATGAGATTAAGGTGGGTGATCTACTAAGCTAGAATTGAAAATACCGAAAGCAATAAAATAGTAAAACTATAAAATAAAGAAAATAAAATCGATCAAAATTACTTACAGTGCTTAACGCAATTAAAATAAAAAACCTACAAAAAAATTAAAACAGTTAAAAATAATTAACGCAATTAAAATAAAATGCAATTATGAAAATAACAAAGCAAGATAAATTAAACTAAATTTAACAAACCTAAAATGCAATTAAACTACTTAATCAAAATGCAATTTAAACTAACCTAAGATTTAAATTAACGGGTTGCTTCTGCACCATGATGCATCAACTATTGAACAACACATCAATCCATTTCCTGCTATGCTCAACTAAATAGATCGGTAAACATTGTTGGAATACAGGTTACAGCAGTAAATGAAGAACAAAAGAAAGCTTAAAATAATGAAACTATAAACTAAACCGAATGTAGAAGATAAACAATAATTAAATCATAAAGCAAAGGAGAACAGAGGAAAGAGTTTCTTCTTTGCTGTTCTTTGTCTACTGATGAGAGCAATCTAGCATTTAACATACTATCCAACAACAATTCAGCCAACCAAGAAGATAAATGTAAGAGAAAACACAAAATGAATCGAGACATGAAAGTGGCGGGAACTTATACTCTAAATGTAGAATTTAGAAAATGAATCCATGCAATGCAGAAAAATGACAACGAGACGAAGAATCGTGATGCAAAAATATGAATTGTAAGATTGAAATCGAGAGGAAATAAATAAAACAAACAAAACAACACTTGAAGTTACACTTTCAAACCCGTAGCTTTCATCAACGTGAGAAAAAAAATAAATCATCATCGGCTTGCTCTAATTCCAGCCCTTAATGCAATGATTCCAAATTGCTTAAATGTGAAGTAATGCCTAGCATTTGCCCACATTAAAGCACCAAAACCCAATAGCATATATGAGGGAAGAAGTAAGGAACCGAATGCACAAAGAAAAGTAACCCGAGAGCTAACTAAACTAAACTGGTTTTTCAAATAGAAAAAGAAAACATAGGCAATGCTTTTAGGAAAACCGAGAGCTCCCCTGGGAAGTGAAAGCTATGTAAACTATGTAGTGGACTGAAAAGAAAAACAAGAGTAATCACTTAAGCAAAATCGAGAAGAACAAATGATGCTAATTTTCATTGACGAGAAAAGTTCCAAGACTAGAAAATTGATAACATAAAAATGGAATGCAAATTAAAAGTGGAGTTGGAAGCTAATGGAAGACTAAAGAAAATAAGAAAGTAAATCTTGAAAATGTAATCTCTAAAACTAAACTACTCTAAGCTACCCTTCATTTTTCTTTCAATTGCCATCCTTTCCTATTTATACACACTTAGGGGTAAAATTATAAATTTTCATCCTAGATGAGTTGGCATTATTTGGCCACTTGTCTTCACACCATTGGCTCCTTGAAAAGATAGTTCCATGTTAGCGGTCTTCTTGTCCAATTGGATGTGCTAGGCTCATGTTGTCCGCGTGGTACAATCCCGATTTTAGCCCAATTTCGATCCATTATCTATCGAAATATTCAAAATTCATCCGGATTTAATTTATTTGCAAACATGAGAATTTTAATAAAATAAAAGGGATAATTAACAAAATAAATTGGGGATTGAAATAATTAATTAGGAAATTAAGCACAAATAGTTCTAAAAATATAGAATTATCAGTATGCCAGTAGGATGATAAGTATGAAAATAGCTTCTGTGAGTCTTGGTATATTGAAGTAATAAACTGACCACCATAATTATTCTCACCATAACAAACAGCTCAAGAGGTTCTCAGTGTGTATGGATACCCCAAAATAAGGATTGGGCTGTGCATTGGTGTAAAATGGGAAGATAGTCGTTTATGGATCCAGATAGTTCAAGGATCATGAGAGAAACTATCTGACCTATGATTTAAAGTTGGTAGCCATAGCGTTTACACTAAAAGTATGACGCCACCACTTAAATGGTAAGAAATTTTGGGTATGCACTGATCGTAAAAGCCCTGAGTATCTATTTTCATAGAGAGAGTCGTATATGAGAACTACGAGGGTTAGAGCTTCTGAGGGATTATGATTATGAACATTGTACCACCCAAGAAAGGCTAATGTAATCGCTGATTTCTTAAGCAAAAAGAGCCTCAGGATGGTATCACATATGATGGTCATGAAGCGTGAGCTGCTAGAGCAGTTGTGAGCCTCAGTAGTGATATGATCCCTTCTGATGATGACGGTGATTGTATGACAGCTAGCCTGAGGTTAGAACCGAATTTGAGTGATCGAATTTGTCAGGCTTAGCGTGATGATCTACATGGTGTCGATAGTGTGGGTCAGATTCAGAAGGGTATAATGACAGAGTTCACAGTGAGTGATGATGACTTACAGAGGTTCAGAGACAGTATAAGTGCTCCTAGGACCACAGTTGATGAGATAGTGCTATTGATAGAAGCTCACTCTTCAGGATATACAGTGCATCCGGGAAGTAATAAATATATCAAAATCTCTGAAAAGGGTATTGTTTGTCAGATATGAAAAGAAACGTTGTAGAGTTGTAGCGAAGTGTCTCGTATGTCAGCAGATTAAGGTAGAGTACGAGAAGTTTGCACGATTATTGCAGCCTCTACCTATATCGACACAGAAATGGGAATAAGTTACCATGAATTTTATGATGGGTTACAGAGGACCCGGATAAATCATGAGGCTATCTGGGTGATAGTCGATAGATTGACTAAGTCTACCCACCTTCTGGTTATGAAATCCCTAGATACTCTAAGTACGTAGGCGGAGTTATATGTAAGGAAGATTATGGAACATTATGTAGCGTTCCAGTGAGCTTGATATCAAATAGGGATTCCAGCTTCACTTCCCGTTTCTAGGAATATTTTTTAGGAAGCTATGGGAACCCGATTGTGTATTAGCACAGCTTTCCTTCCTCAGACAGATGGTCAGTCAGAGAGGACTGTACAGGTTCTGGAGGATGTGATGAGAGCGTGTGCCATTGATTTTATAAGCTCCTGGGATGATCAGTTGTTACTAATCAAATTCGCCAATAATAACAGTTATCACTTGAGTATCGGGATAACTTTATATGAGGCATAGTATGGCCGTAGGGGTTATTCCTCGATTTAGATAAGAAGAAGTGGGTGACAGATAGAGAATTGTTTCCAAATTGGTAAGACAAACCTCTGAGGACGTTCAGTTGATTTGTGAGAGATTAAGAACACCTTAGAGCAGACAGAAAGACTATGCTGACAAGAGACAGAAAACCATTGGAATTCACCAAGGGTGAATCAGTATTGTTGGTAGTTACATGCCCTTAGGACATAGCATAAGGACATAACGAGATTCGGAAAGAAGGCAAATTGAATTTCGTTAGAGTGAATCCACTGAGAGATTGGACAAAGTGGGAGATAAGGCCTGTAGGTTGGCATTACCACTTGAATTAGTAGGTATCCACAATGTGTCCCATCTTCTTATGCTTTGGTAATAATATTCGGACACAACATATGTGATCAGATATGAGCTCCAACAGCTTAGCTCAATGAAAGTATAACATATATTGAAAAAATCGATTCGGGTATTAGACGGAAAGAGAAAGTGTTGAGGTTTAAGACGATCTCCCTAGTCAAAGTCCTTTGGTAGTATTACACTCCGAAAAAAGTTACATGAGAATTAAAGAGTATGATGCGATAGACGTACCCGGAGTTGTTTGTGGACCCATTTGACTTGGTTCTAATTTGGAGGACCAAATTTCTTAAGTGGGGGAGATTGTAAGACCCGATTTTATTTAAAACACAAAATGCGTGAGTGTTCATGAAATAAAGGATCGAAATGGGATTCCTGAACACGTGCGAGGGTAAAAGGATCAAAAGACCAAAATTCGATATTTATCGTGACAAGAAAATTTAATTAAAAATAATGGATTGAGAAATCTTGATTAATAAGGAAGAAATAATAAAATTTTGGATTAAATAGATCAAGATATGAATTTATTGGAATTAACCGTAATTTTCACCTCGGAAAATTATCTCGAAATTAATCAAAAATATACCGAAAAGATGAAATAATACCGATAAATTCATTTATAGATTAAATGAATTAAATAAGAATTTTTAAGATATTTTTGTGATTTTAATAATATTTTAATGGATTAAAATAATAATAAAAATAAATTCTAAATAAAAAAAGAAATCTCAAAATCGCGATTTGGAAAGAAACAAAAAACGAAACAGGTGAAACTGAAGAAGGCAAACCGAGGGAGTCGGTTTCCCTCACCGGTGAGCTACCGGCAGCCAAGAACCGTAGGCGAGGGTCGGTGAAGGGTAATAAACCTCGTGGGAACCACTGGCAGCTGCGACGCGCCATGGAGACGCCGGAAGAGAGGAGATCGATGGAGTGAGGCCAAAAGAGAGAAGAGGCGATTGGCGGCCATCGACGCTGATTCGCTCTACCTCGAGGGCCGACGAAGGACGCCCAGGCGCAACGAAGCCAATTGGAATCGGAATCATGTCGGGAACCGGCCGGACGATGTTAGAATGACAAAATGAAGCCTGAACCGATGCGGTCGGTTCAGCGCAATGATGGTATGCTGAATCGGACCATACCGGTTTTGCCCAAAAAAAAGGAAAAAGAAGAAAAAAATGGGAAAAAGAAAACGTGGAAAAATTGGGAAAAAATCTCAGTGTTGCAATCGAGCTATAGGTAAGTTGGTAAGCGGTCGAAATTGATCAATTTAAATTTTGAAATATTTAATTGGATTAATATTCGACTTAAAGTTTACCCGAAAAAATATTTAATTGAGTAGCTCAACAATTGATGTCAAACGAGAGCTCGAGATAGCCTCGATTTACATGCTAACATGGAATCTTGAGTAACTAACCTTTATTTACGATAATATTTACATCATTATGCGTGTTAGAAAATTACCGCATAAATTACGGATTTAAATTTCGCATAAAATGAATTAGATTATGGAATTTAAGATAAATTGTCGTAAATAATTAATTGAGCTATCTAAGAGTTTAGAACGAGGCTCAATAAATACTGATGGGCCTAATGAGCCCAATAGGCCTCGATAATATGAATAGTAAGTGAAAACGGGCTTAAGACCGATTAAGGCCCATTATGGTGCAATCGGGCCCAATATGGGTAAACGGGCCCTATGATTTAAATTAAGTCCAAAAAATATGAAATACAATTAATTGTATTGTATTTGACCTGATGTATATTTATACGCAGTTTCAGAGATTTGATTGAGAGCAAATCAGATTGCATGACGAGACATCAGTGAAAGGTCAAATTGTATAGAAAAATGAGGTAGGCGAATTATGTGAGTAGCTAGAGGTAGCTACGCGTATTTTAATAGCTTTTGTATACACTGAATATGTATGTATACACAGAATATGTATAAAAGTCTTAGAAATAAATTAATGATTTTAAGGACTCGAAATAGGAAAAGGCTATTTTACCCCTATTGAGGGAAATTCACCTAAGGATGGTGAAAACATGACATGCATGAAATGCATGATTTGAGTAATTTCTGATTGAAGGAATTTTCTTGGTTTTTAAGCAAAGCAAATCGATAGATTGGCCAGTATTTGCATAAATTTCATAATATAACACTACGTAAGTGTTATTAAGATTTAAATGAAAATTATTTGGAAAATGGGTCAACCATCAAGTTTAAATGGAAACAGATAGTGCTAGCGCATAGCTCGCAGTATATCTGCGTTTGTGAGTTTGCATAAAAATGTGCTTGAGCAGTTGCTCGCACCGATTTTTGTGACATTATGTGCATAAAATGTGCTAGAGCTATTGCTCGCACTGATGTTTACTATTGTGAAATGCATGAGTGGTGCTAGAGCCTAGGTCGCACTCTGTTTTTGACTGTTTTGACTTGTTTTGATTTGATATGCATAAAATGGTGCCGAAACGATTGCTCGCACTAGTTTTTAAGATTTGACATGCATGAGAGGTGTTGGAGCTTAGCTAGCATCTAGTTTTGATATGATAATTGCATAAAAATCGTACTGGAGCCTTGCTCGTATGTGATTTAATCGATTTAATTGCGTAAAAGCCGTGCTAGAGTGTAACTCACACGAGATTTGATTTATTTATGTATGAAACCGTGCTGGAGTGTAACTCGCATGAAGTTTTGATTTACTTGAGCATTTATTCCTGCTAGAGCGTTGCTCGCACGAAGTTTTGAACGATTTATGTTTTATATGGATTTATAATTCTTTTAAAGTCGTACTGGAGTGCTACTTGTAGCAGATTTTATTGATTTTTCTGAAACCGTGCTAGAGTTTCGCTCGCACGAGATTTTTAGATATCATGAATATGCATGGAGCCGTGCTAGAGCTTCACTCGCACAGGATTTATATGACATGCATATAGTCGTGTTAGAGCCTCCTGTAGACTGTGTGTCACAATGAGATGATATGCCCACATGTGCATACTGAGACAGAGATGGTATGGATGGATAAGACCTATTGCAGGCACCCCTGACTGAGCTTGGGGTTCACGGAGTACGTTGTACAGTGTATATCACGCGAAGTACGCTGTACCATGGGGATTGTTGGAGTGGAATGGCATTAGCCACGAGGCAGCAAGCCTTGCCCTGATGTTATGTTGTTTTGGCGACAGGATTGACCCATCTCCATTTCAGGTGTGATACCCCACACACTAGGTACCGTGTAGCCAGGGATCACTAGGTTATGGCCATAGTCCTCGTTGTTACTGATATAGTCACCTACTTGTCTCACATGATATAACTTGTGGTCTCGATAGACCAGGGTAGACCCGAGGGAGGGGTCAGGCCCCCGATTTTATGATTTTTTAACTATGCTAATATATGTTTTAGAGGATTTTATGATATGTGACCCTGAAAGAAGGGTAGTTTTATAATCGAAGTTTTATATTGAATTTTAATGAATTGTTTTATGAGATGATTGACCCAAATGGGTTAGTTTATGCTACAGTTTTAATGAAATGATTTGAATGTAGTAGCATGATGATGTTGTCCATGCTTTCATTTCAAATTCATAATTTGTCTTACATGACATGAAAGAATGCATGATCTTGATTTACTTCACGCTAATTATGATTTAAGGATGTCACATAAAATGCCTTTGATGAATGAATTATATGATTTCTATATGCACAAATAATTTTGATAAACTATGTCATTGATGTATGCATGGTTTTGTACTTGAGATTTTAATGAAAAGAAATGGATTTTAAGGGCATGACATTATGAACATGTAGATAGTGGAGCTATTTACTTACTTGCATAATTGCCTTACTGAGCGTGTGGCTTGCTCACCCCCCTTATTTTCCCATCTTTTCAGAGTACTCGCGGTAGTTAGTGAGCGGTTGAGAACTTGCACTTGGTATCCGCTGCTTCCCATCAAGAGACAAATATACACTTTTGTATAGATTTGTATCTGAACATGTAAATGCACAGTATTGTCGGATATGATGTCGGGGATGTAGGGTTATATATACCATTGTGAATGTATTTAGTTAAAGTCAAACGATAGTAAATCTTGATATGGGAATGTGATTATGGAAATGGAATGGTAAATAGTGTGAGAGAACTAACACCGAATCATAGCCTAACTGTTTGGTAATATGGCCACGATGAGAGAAAGGTAAGAATTAAAGAATAATAAATGAAAAGCGAAAAATTTACTCTGATTTTTAGGTAATTTGGGTCATGATAGTTTATGGTATCAGAGCTGAGTTGGCATCATATGAGTTAGTGTTAGTGGTTAAAGAAGTTTATATCCTCATGTACTGTGCATTGTTTAGATACAATTGTATATATCGAGATGGAAATGCAGCTAAGAATTTGGTTTCAAATGCAAGAATAGACTCATTAACTGATAGTCGCTATGATAAAGGGGCGAGTACATGAGCTTGAGGCCGTAGAGGTAGGCCTGAGAGTCGTACTGAGTTGCCACATGAGACTCAAGATGAGGTTGAGTGGAGGCTGATGTTGAGCATGCTACACAGAGTCTGACAGAGAGATCAGACAGAGTCTGACAGAGAGATCGGACAATATTGAGACACGCTTCGCAAGGTTAGAGCGGAGTGTGGAGAATATTATGGAGCTGTTTGCTCAGAGTATGCAAGGTATTTGAGGGCGAGTTAGAGCATTGATAAAAATCCGCTTGACCCATCTTAAGAATTAGACATCTAGAATGGACATGAGAAATAATTTTAGATGTATTCCGGAGATAGGCTATCCTGGACACTGCTTAAAGGAAATTACAGATGAAATTATTTACTCTGACCCAGAGAAACTGGTTGATTGACGAGTATAAAACTCAGTTTATGTCCCTGGGCAGATATGTAAGACCCGTTTTTATCGTAAGAGCAAAAGGACTGAAATGAAATTCCCGAACACGTGAAGGGCAAAACGGTCAAAAGATCGAAGTCAGTATAAATTCAACAAAAAAATTTAATTAAAAATATGGATTTGAGAAATCTTGATCAATAACGAAGAAATAACTAAATTTCGGGTTAAATCGATCAAGATATGAATTTATTGGAATAAATCAAAAATTGCACATCGAAAAATAATCCCGAAAATAATCGAAAAATATACCGAAAAGCTGAAATAAGACCGAGAAATTCATTTATAGATTAAATGAATTAAATATAAAATTTTTTAGATATTTTGGAAAAATAATAGTATTTAATTGATTAAAAAAATAAAAATAAATAATAAATAAAAAATAAAAAAGAAAACGAAAATTGAAAAATCGCGTTTCGCGATTTCTGGGCAAAAAACCACCGAGGGAACTGAGGTAGCTCACCGGCGCGCCATTGGCGGGACTGAGGGGCCGACAAGGGTCGACAAAGGAAGCCCGTCACCTGCGTGACCACCAGCAATCGCGACGGGCGCCCTCAGCCACCGAAAAACCCAAAATTGACGGATGAAAGCCACGAGGAAGGAAAGACGTTTTCGTCGGTGTTGACACCAATGTAGGGCCAAACACCGATAGCTAATTGTAGCCCATGCCAAGACCGACCGACCAGCGGCTGAATCGACCAGTGGGGTGGGGGCTAGTGCCAAAAAACGGGAGAAAGAGAGAAGCCATCGACGGCGAGGAGAGAAGAAGCTGAACCTGCCACTTTTCGGCAACCTCGGAGAAAACTGAGACCAGATCCGAGTTGCGAACGACCCAACGGAGGTACTAGTGGTGAAAATCGGTGGAGAACCGATCGACAAGGCACTGAACCGATCGAACCGGACTGAACTGGCTGTCTGAACCGGGTTGAATCGGACCGAACCGGTTCAGCCAAAAAGAAAAGGAAAAAAAAGAGAAAAAGGGAAAAAGAAAAGAGGAAAAATTGGAAAAAAATCCTAGTGATGCAATCGAGCTACGGGTAAGTCGGTAAGCGATCGAATTGATCGATTTAAATTTTGAAATATTTAATTTGATTAATATTCAACTGAAAGTTTACCCCAAAAAATATTTAATTGTGTAGCTCGACAATTGACGTCAAACGAGGACTCGAGTCAGCCTCGATTTATGTACGATCATGCAATATCGGGTAAGTAACCCTTATTTACGACAATATTACATCGTTATGCATGATTGATATTTATCGCATAAATTACGGATTTAAATTTCGCATTTAATGAATTAAATTCTGAAAATTGGATAAATTATCGTAAATACTAAATTAAGCTATTCGAGAGTTTAGAACGAGGCTCAATAATTACTGATGGGCCTAGTGAGCCCAATAGGCCTCGATAATGTGAATAGTAAGTGGGAAAATAGGTTTAAGGTCGATTAAGGCCCATTATGGTACAATAGGGCCCAATATGGGTAAACGGGCCCAATGATTTAAATTAAGCCCAGAAAATATGAAATACAATTACATATATTGTATTTGACCTGATGAACATTTATCCGCAGTTCCAAAGATTGGATTCGGAGCAAATCGGACTGTGTGACAAGTCATCAGTGGAAAGGTCAAACTGTACAAAAAATGAGGTAAGGGAATTGTGTGAGTAGCTAAAGGTAGCTATTCGTATTTTAATAGCTTTTCTGTGCACTGAATATGTATGTATACCCTGATTATGTATAAAGGTCCTAAAAATGGTTTAAAGATTTTAAGGACTTGGAATAGGTAAAAGTCTATTTTACCCATATTGAGGGAAGTTCACCTAAGGATGGTGAAAACATGACATGCATGAAATGCATGATTTAAGAATTTTTTTATTTAAGGGAATTTTTGTGGTTTTAAGCAAAGCAAAACGGTAGTTTGGCCAGTAATTGCATAAATTTCACAAGATGACACTACGTAAGTGTTATTTATATTTAAATGAAATTTCTTGGGAAAATAGGCCAACTATCAAGTTTATATGGAAACAGATAGTGCCGGCACATAGCTCGCACTATATATGAGTTTGTGAGTGTGCATAAAACGTGCTTGAGCGATTGCTCGCACCAACTTGTGTGACATCATATGCATGAAATGTGCTAGAGCGGTTGCTCGCCCTGATTTTTACTATTGTGATATGTATAAGAGGTGCTAGAGCCTAGCTCGCACCCTGTTTTGACTGTTTTGACGTGATATGCATAAAATGGTGCTGGAGCGATTGCTCGCACTAGTTTTAATGATTTGATATGCATGAGAGGTGCTGGAGCTTAACTCGCATCCTGTTTTGAAATGATATTGCATATAAGCCATGCTGGAGTGTAACTCGCACGAGATTTGATGTATTTATGCATAAAGCCGTACTGGAGAGTTGCTCATACGAATATTTGATTTACTTGAGCATTCACTCGTGCTGGAGCGTTGCTCACACGAAGTTTTATATGGTTTTATAACTCATTTTAAAGCCGTACTTGAGTTTTTCTCATACGAGGTTTTCACAGAGTTTTTATACATATCCGTACTAGAGCATTGCTCATACGTGGATTTTACTTGAATTTATAATTATTTTAAGTTTTACTGGAGCGCTGCTCGTACATAGATTTCATTGATTTCTATGAAACCGTGCTAGAGCTTCGCTCGCACGAGATTTTTTGATATCATGAATATGCATGGAGTCGTGCTAGAGCTTGGCTCGCATAGGGATTTATATTGCATGCATATAGCCGTGTTAGAGCCTCCTGTAGACTGTGTGTCATAGTGAGATGATATGCTCACACATACATATTGAGACAGAGATGATATGGGTGGATAAGACCTATTATAGGCTCCCTTGACTGAGCTTGGGTTCACGGAGTACGTTGTACCGTGTATGTCACGCAGAGTACGCTGTACCGTGGGGATTGTTGGAGTGGAGTGGCATTTGCCATGGGGCAGCAAGCTTTGCCCTCGCAATCCTGATGTTATGCTGTTCTGACGGGTAGGACCGACCCACCTCCCATTTCAGGTGTGATACCCAGCACATTAGGTACCGTGTTGCCAGGGATCACGAGGTTATAGCCATAGTCCTATGTTCTTACTGATAGTCACCTACATGTCTCACATGATATAACTATTGGTCGATAGACCAGGGTAGACCCGAGGGAGGGGTCAGGCCCTCGATTTTATGATTTTATGATATGTGACCTTGAAAGAAGGGTGGTTTTATAACCGAAATTTTATAATGAATTTTAATGAATTGTATTATGAGACGATTGACCCGGAAGGGTCAGTTTATACTGCAGTTTTAATGAAATGATTTAAATGCAATAGCATGATGTGTTTTCCATGCTTTAATGATAAATTCATGAAAGGATTGTATCTCATGAATTGTTTTACATCACATGAAATAATGCATGATTTTGATTTAATTCATGCTAAGTATGATTTAATGATGTCACATAAAATGCTATTGATACATGATTTCGATATGCACTAACTATTTTATAAACTAAGTCATTGATGACATACATGATTTGTGCTTGAGATTTTAATGAAAAGAAATGGATTTTAAGGGCATGGCATTATGAGCATGTAGATAGTGGAGCTATCTACTTACTTGCATAATTGCCTTACTGAGCATGTGGTTTGCTCACCCCCTTATTTGCCCATCTTTTCAGAGCACTCGCAGTATTTAGTGAGCGGCTAAGGACTTGTATTCTTGGTATCCGTTGTTTCCCATCGAGAGACAGGTATACACATTTGTATACTTTTGTATCTAAATATATAATGTACTGTACTGTAAACAGATATGATGGATGTAGAGTTATAAATACCATTGTGTATATATTTAATTAAAGTCAAAAGATAGTAAACTCTGATATGTGAATGTAATTATGGAAATGAAATGGTAAATAAGTGAGAGGTGACTAACACCGAATCATAGCTTAACTGTTTGTAGGATGGCCACGATGAGAGAAAGGTAAGAATTAAATAATAAATGAAAAAACGAAAAATTTAATCTAATTTTTAGGTAATTTGGGTCATGACAAGTTTAATGGAATCAGAGCTGAGTTGGCCTAATATGAGTCGGTGTTAGTGGTTAAGGAAGTTTACATCCCCATGTACTGCGCATTGTTTAGATACAATTGTGTATATCGAGATTGAAGTGCAGCTAAGAATTTGGTTTAAAATGCAAGAATAGACTTATTAACTGATAGCCGCTATGATAGAGGGGCGAGTACACGAGCTCGAGGCCGTAAAGGTAGGCTTGAGAGTTGTACTGAGTCGCCACATGAGACTCAGGATGAGATTAATGTGGAAGTTGATGTTGAGCATGCCCCACAGAGTCCGACAGAGAGATTGGACAGAGTCTGGCAGAGAGACCAGACAGTATTGAGACACGCTTCGCAAGGTTGGAGTGGAGTATGGAGAATATTTTGCGAGCTAATTGCTCAGAGTATGCATGAGATTTGAGGGCGAGTCCGAGCATTGGAGAAAGTCCGCTCGACCCATCTTAAGAGTTAAACATCCAGAATGGACATGGAAAAATAATTCTAGATGTATTCCGATGACAGAATATCTCAAAAATTACAGATAAAATTGTTTACTCTGACCCAGAGGAACTGGTTGATTGACAAGTATGAATCTCAGTTTATATTCCTGGGCAGATATTACTTGGACACGATGAACAATGAGAGTCGAGATGTTTGAAAGTTCATGAAGGACTCAGATTGTCAATTAGAGTCCGATTAGCCCGTAGATATCCCTACCTATGCCGAGGCAATGCACACACTACAGTTATGTGAATAAGATCATGAGTTGCACGCCTCTGAGATTGGAAAAGGTAGTAAGGGCCGAAATAGAGACAAAAGAGAATAGAGAATGACAGAGATGTCAGAACGAAAAAAAAAGTAGTTTGGTAAGAGATTAGGACTAATGAGTCACGGGGTAAGATGATTAGTTAAAAGGCCCCAGTGTATCTAATTTCAACACTTACGAGGGGTATTATGATTGGAGGACCCCGACCTGCTACGGAGCAGTGTAGCAGCGAGAGCAGTGTAACAGTGTGAGCAGTGTAGCAGTGTGAACAGTGTAAGATGTGTGGTAATTACCACAGAAAGTAGACTGTTGGACGAGGGCGAGTGTATGCCTTGGACCAGGACACTACTGATGTTTCATCTGATGTGGTGGAAGATACCACACTGGTTGTGAATAATGAAGTAATTATTTTAAGTAATCCTGGTGTCACGCATTTATTCATACCGCCTTCAGTTGCTTATAAGCTAGTGAAAGATGTGAAGCCTGTACCCTTAGGCAAGATGATGATGGTTAGCTGATTTTCACTAACTGAATATTGGGTATAGAGATTGTAAGTTGAAAATAGGGGTGAAAACATCACTAAAAAGCGTATTGTAAGTTTTAACAAGTAATGAAAGAGTTTGTTATAAGCGATATGTAGTGAATATGAATTGCGGCCAAGGATAAGAGGAGGATATATCTATACCCAGTCCATGTGGTCAAGTCTGAGGGTTAATAAAGGTATTTCAAAATATCTCCCTGCCTGAAGACTTGACATCGTCTAGAAGCGCACACATAACCTATAAAATTGAGATCGACAGTTGTAATATATACATTTAAAATTTGGGTACCTTTACTGGTACGATAAAGAAATATAGAATTTGATTAATCATGAAGGTTTAAAAATTAAAATTTTATAAAAGCTGTTAATATAAGAAAAAGGAAATGACGTGGGTTAGTATCTTGAACAGAAGCGATTTCGAAATGACATTAGATGTTTATGCGTACATAGGTTAAGAATATGGGTGACTGAAATATTTAGTGGATCTCAACTACGATGAGGTATTTAAACCTTACTTGGACCGAGTGGTTGTTATCTTGAGTGATGATATCTTGATGTATTCGAAGTCCAGGGAAGAGCATGAGTAGCAACAGGAAATTGCCTTAAAGACGAGTTGTTAAAAGTTTCTCAAAATGGGCTGCTCAGTTGACAATTATCATTCGAAAAAAGATTGTATGTCAATAGGATGATAAGTACGAAAGCAGGTTCGATGAGTTTTGGTATTTTAAAGTAATAAACTGGCCACCGTAATTATTCTCACCATAACTAACAGCTCAAGAGGTTTCAATGTGTTTAGATACCTCAAAATAAGGATTAAGCTGTGTATTGATGTAAAATAGGAAGATAGTCGTTTATGGATCCAGATAGTTCAAGGACTATAAGAGAAACTATCCGACCCATGATTTAGAGTTGGCAACCGTAGCGTTTACACTTAAAGTAAGGCGCCACCACTTAAATGGTAAGAAATTTCGGGTATGCACTGATCGTAAAAGCCTTGAGTATCTGTGTTCACAGAAAGAGTAGAATATGATAGAACCAAGAGGGTTAGAGGTTCTTGATAATTCTATATTTTTAGAATTATTTGTGCTTAATTTCCTAATTAATTATTTAAATCCCCAATTTATTTTGTTAATTATTCTCTTTATTTAATTAAAATTCTCATGTTTGCAAATAAATTAAATCATGATGAATTTTGAATATTTCGGTAGAAAATAGATCGAAATTGGGCTAAAATCGAGATTAGACCACGCGGACAACACGAGCCTAGCACATCCAATTGGACAAAAAGACAGATGACATGGAAATATTATTTTTCAAGGAGCCAATGGTGTGAAGACAAGTGGCCAAACAATGCCAACTCATCTAGGATGAAAAAGTTACAATTGTACCCCTAAGTGTGTGTATAAATAGAAAAAAATGGCAATTGAAAAGAGGGTAGTCTAGGTTAGAATAGAAGTAATTTAGGAGTAGAGGTAAATTAGGGTAGCTTTAGTTTTTTCTTTAGGTTAAACATCTATTTTAGGTTGTATTTTTTAGAAGTTTTCTTTTGACTCTTTTCGACTGGTGACTACAGCCGAGATTCATCATATTTCTTCTAGGATTTGTTCAATTTCCATTCTATTATTATTTTACTGTTTGAGTTTTAATTAAAAGTTATTATTTTTATATGGTTGCTCCCGGTTTGCTTTCTATTTCGGTTTCCTTTCTTTGTTTTTCTACTGTTCATTCGGCATATTGGTCTCTTGGTGTAGCCGAGTGGCGTGAGAGGCTATCGATGGTTGGTGACAGTAGCCATTGTTACCCCTTCTCGGCATTTACTTGTTTTAATAAGATTTCTATTGATTCCTCTTTTCTTCTCTGCTTTTAAACCCTTCTACTGTTCATTCTTGAGTTGATTTGATTTTGTTTTAATCCTTTGTTTGCGGCTGCAAATGTATGGTACTGGTTGAAGCAAAGCTGATGCGTGAGGGAGATCAAGCAGAAGCCATCTACGCGAGTAGCAAGGGTCGACTACAGCAGTATCTTTGCTTAATTTCAGTCCAGTACAGTGAACCTTCATTGTTTGTTTCATGATTATTATTATTTTTTATATATCTCTAGGATTCCAGTCGTATTAGAGTAATGAATTTAATTTTCTGTTATGAATCTGGTTGAAATCCTGAATTTATCTCTACTGCTTGTAGTTATATTTCACTTCATCGGGTTTCTATTTGTTGCATTATAATCAAGTTAAGTTGCAGCTTTGATACTATTTTTACATTGCTTATTCTTATTTTGTGTTGCTAAGCATTTCAGTTCTTTTGCTGTTAAATGTAGCATGGCAGAAAGATCCATTTTTTAGCATTGGTGAGGTTCAATACAGGATAGTGGAGCAGAGGACAAATGCAAACTTGAGGCAGCAGCGGGATAGGGTGACCAATTTTTAGCTGGGCAGAGACAGGACTGGTGCTTGGAGAATTCCTTTGTGAATGTGTGCTGTAAACTGAGAGCAGAACAGTACTTAAGCTGACGCTGAGCAGCATTGGACAGTGGCTTGGAGTAGCAGCAGAACTGAGCATCAGTGGACAAACCTGCAGTAGACAGCAGCTGGATAAACCATGAGCAGGAAAAATGAAGAAGACGTGTACAATGTCACATATCGGGACCACTTTGGTGTTGCAATTTGTTAAGGCCATGTTTGGCATTATGGATTTGTTTCAATTAAAGTTACCATGCATTTCTATTAATTGTTATTGCTTTTACTTTAGTTTATTGGAGATCAAGCAGAAGCCATCTACGCGAGTAGCAAAGGTTGGCTACAGCAGTATCTTTGCTTCATTTCAGTCCAGTACCACGAACCTTCATTGTTTGTTTCATGATTATTATTATTTTTTATATATCTCTAGGATTCCAGTCGTATTAGAGTAATGCATGTAATTTTCTGTTATGAATCTGGTTGAAATCCTGAATTTATCTTTACTGCTTGTAGTTATATTTCACTTCATCGGGTTTTTGTTTGTTTCATTATAGTCAAGTTAAGTTGCAGCTTTGATACTGTTTTTACATTTCTCATTCTTATTTTGTGTTGCTAAGCATTTCAGTTCTTTTGCTGTTGAATGTAGCATGGCAGAAAGATCTATTTTGTAGCATTGGTGAGGTTCAATACAGGATAGTGGAGCAGAGGACAAATGCAAACTTGAGGCAGCAGCGGGATAGGATGACCAGTTTTTAGCTGGGCAGAGACAGCAGTGGTGCTTGGAGAATTCCTTTGTGAACGTGTGCTGTAGACCGAAAGCGGAGCAGTACTGAAGCTGACGCTGAGCAGCATTCGACAGTGGCCTGGAGTAGCAGCAGAACTGAGCATCAGTGGACAAACCTACAGTAGACAGCAGCTGGATAAACTGTGATCAGCAAAAATGAAGAAGACGTGTACAGTGTCACATATCGGGACCACTTTGGTGTTGCTATTTGTTAAGGCCATGTTTGGCATTATGGATTTGTTTCAATTAATGTTACCATGCATTTTTATTAATTTTTTATTGTTTTTACTTTAGTTTATTGGAGATCAAGCAGAAGCCATCTACGCGAGTAGCAAGGGTCGGCTACAGCAGTATCTTTGCTTCATTTTAGTCCAGTACCGCGAACCTTCATTGTTTGTTTCATGATTGTTATTATTTTTTTATATATCTCTAGGATTCCAGTCGTATTAGAGTAATCCATTTAATTTTCTGTTATGAATCTGGTTGAAATCTTGAATTTATCTTTACTGCTTGTAGTTATATTTCACTTCATCGGGTTTCTATTTGTTTCATTATAGTCAAGTTAAGTTGCAGCTTTGATACTGTTTTTACATTGCTCATTCTTATTTTCTGTTGCTAAGCATTTCAGTTCTTTTGCTATTGAATGTAGCATGGTAGAAAGATCCATTTTGTAACATTGGTGAGGTTCAATACAGGATAGTGGAGCAGAGGACAAATGCAAACTTGAGGCAGCAGCGGGATAGGGTGACCAGTTTTTAGCTGGGCAAAGACAGCAGTGGTGCTTGGAGAACTCCTTTGTGAACGTGTGCTGTAGACCGAGAGCAGAGCAGTACTAAAGCTGACGCTGAGCAACATTGGACAGTGGCCTGGAGGAGCAGCAGAACTAAGCATCAGTGGACAAACCTGCAGTAGACAGCAGCTGGATAAATCGTGAGCAACAAAAATGAAGAAGACGTGTACAGTGTCACATATCGGGACCACTTTGGTGTTTCAATTTGTTAAGGCCATGTTTGGCATTATGGATTTGTTTCAATTAAAGTTACCATGCATTTCTATTAATTGTTATTGTTTTTACTTTAGTTTATTGGAGATCAAGCAGAAGCCATCTACGCGGTAGCAAAGGTTGGCTACAGCAGTATCTTTGCTTCATTTCAGTCCAGTACCGCGAACCTTCATTGTTTGTTTCATGATTATTATTATTATTTTTTATATATCTCTAGGATTCCAGTCGTATTAGAGTAATGCATGTAATTTTCTGTTATGAATCTGGTTGAAATCTTGAATTTATCTTTACTGCTTGTAGTTATATTTCACTTCATCGGGTTTTTGTTTGTTTCATTATAGTCAAGTTAAGTTGCAGCTTTGATACTGTTTTTACATTTCTCATTCTTATTTTGTGTTGCTAAGCATTTCAGTTCTTTTGCTGTTGAATGTAGCATGGCAGAAAGATCCATTTTGTAGCATTGGTGAGGTTCAATACAGGATAGTGGAGCAGAGGACAAATGCAAACTTGAGGCAGCAGCGGGATAGGGTGACCAGTTTTTAGCTGGGCAGAGACAGCAGTGGTGCTTGGAGAATTCCTTTGTGAACGTGTGCTGTAGACCGAAAGCGGAGCAGTACTGAAGCTGACGCTGACCAGCATTCGACAGTGGCCTGGAGTAGCAGCAGAACTGAGCATCAGTGGACAAACCTGCAATAGATAGCAGCTGGATAAACAGTGATCAGCAAAAATGAAGAAGACGTGTACAGTGTCACATATCGGGACCACTTTGGGGTTGCTATTTGTTAAGGCCATGTTTGGCATTATGGATTTGTTTCAATTAAAGTTACCATGCATTTCTATTATTTTTTTATTATTTTTACTTTAGTTTATTGGAGATCAAGCAGAAGCCATCTACGCGAGTAGCAAGGGTCAGCTACAGCAGTATCTTTGTTTCATTTTAGTCCAGTACCGCGAACCTTCATTGTTTGTTTCATGATTGTTATTATTTTTTTATATATCTCTAGGATTCCAGTCGTATTAGAGTAATCCATTTAATTTTCTGTTATGAATCTGGTTGAAATCTTGAATTTATCTTTACTGCTTGTAGTTAAATTTCACTTCATCGGGTTTCTATTTGTTTCATTATAGTCAAGTTAAGTTGCAGCTTTGATACTGTTTTTACATTGCTCATTCTTATTTTCTGTTGCTAAGAATTTCAGTTCTTTTGCTGTTGAATGTAGCATGGCAGAAAGATCCATTTTGTAACATTGGTGAGGTTCAATACAGGATAGTGGAGCAGAGGACAAATGCAAACTTGAGGCAGCAGCGGGATAGGGTGACCAGTTTGTAGCTGGGCAGAGACAGCAGTGGTGCTTGGAGAACTCCTTTGTGAACGTGTGCTGTAGACCGAGAGCAGAGCAGTACTAAAGCTGATGCTGAGCAGCATTGGACAGTGGCCTGGAGTAGCAGCAGAACTAAGCATCAGTGGACAAACCTGCAGTAGACAGCAGCTGGATAAATCGTGAGCAACAAAAATGAAGAAGACGTGTACAGTGTCATATCGGGACCACTTTGGTGTTTCAATTTGTTAAGGCCATGTTTGGCATTATGGATTTGTTTCAATTAAAGTTACCATGCATTTCTATTAATTGTTATTGTTTTTACTTTAGTTTATTGGAGATCAAGCAGAAGCCATCTACGCGAGTAGCAAAGGTTGGCTACAGCAGTATCTTTGCTTCATTTCAGTCTAGTACCGCGAACCTTCATTGTTTGTTTCATGATTATTATTATTTTTTATATATCTCTAGGATTCCAGTCGTATTAGAGTAATGCATGTAATTTTCTATCATGAATCTGGTTGAAATCCTGAATTTATCTTTACTGTTTCTAGTTATATTTCACTTCATCGGGTTTTTGTTTGTTTCATTATAGTCAAGTTAAGTTGCAGCTTTAATACTGTTTTTACATTGCTCATTCTTATTTTGTGTTGCTAAGCATTTAAGTTCTTTTGTTGTTGAATGTAGCATGGCAGAAAGATCCATTTTGTAGCATTGGTGAGGTTCAATACAGGATAGTGGAGCAGAGGACAAATGCAAACTTGAGGCAGCAGCGGAATAGGGTGACCAGTTTTTAGCTGGGCAGAGACAGCAGTAGTGCTTGGAGAATTCCTTTGTGAACGTGTGCTGTAGACCGAGAGCAGAGCAGTACTGAAGCTGACGCTGAGCAGCATTCGATAGTGGCCTGGAGTAGCAGCAGAACTGAGCATCAGTGAACAAACCTGCAGTAGACAGCAGCTGGATAAACCGTGATCAACAAAAATGAAGAAGACATGTACAGTGTCACATATCGGGACCACTTTGGTGTTGCTATTTGTTAAGGCCATGTTTGGCATTATGGATTTGTTTCAATTAAAGTTACCATGCATTTCTATTAATTTTTTATTGTTTTTACTTTAGTTTATTGGAGATCAAGCAGAAGCCATCTACGCGAGTAGCAAGGGTCGGCTACAGCAGTATCTTTGCTTCATTTTAGTCCAGTACCGCGAACCTTCATTGTTTGTTTCATGATTGTTATTATTTTTTTATATATCTCTAGGATTCCAGTCGTATTAGAGTAATCCATTTAATTTTCTGTTATGAATCTGGTTGAAATCTTAAATTTATCTTTACTGCTTGTAGTTATATTTCACTTCATCGGGTTTCTATTTGTTTCATTATAGTCAAGTTAAGTTGCAGCTTTGATACTGTTTTTACATTGCTCATTCTTATTTTCTGTTTCTAAGCATTTCATTTCTTTTGCTGTTGAATGTAGCATGGCAGAAAGATACATTTTGTAACATTGGTGAGGTTCAATACAGGATAGTGGAGCAGAGGACAAATGCAAACTTGAGGCAGCAGCGGGATAGGGTGACCAGTTTGTAGCTGGGCAGAGACAGCAGTGGTGCTTGGAGAACTCCTTTGTGAACGTGTGCTGTAGACCGAGAGCAGAGCAGTACTAAAGCTGACGCTGAGCAGCATTGGACAGTGGCCTGGAGTAGCAGCAGAACTAAGCATCAGTGGACAAACCTGCAGTAGACAGCAGCTGGATAAATCGTGAGCAACAAAAATGAAGAAGACGTGTACAGTGTCACATATCGGGACCACTTTGGTGTTTCAATTTGTTAAGGCCATGTTTGGCATTATGGATTTGTTTCAATTAAAGTTACCATGCATTTCTATTAATTGTTATTGTTTTTACTTTAGTTTATTGGAGATCAAGCAGAAGCCATCTACGCGAGTAGCAAAGGTTGGCTACAGCAGTATCTTTGCTTCATTTCAGTCCAGTACCGCGAACCTTCATTGTTTGTTTCATGATTATTATTATTTTTATATATCTCTAGGATTCCAGTCGTATTAGAGTAATGCATGTAATTTTCTATCATGAATCTGGTTGAAATCCTGAATTTATCTTTACTGTTTGTAGTTATATTTCACTTCATCGGGTTTTTGTTTGTTTCATTATAGTCAAGTTAAGTTGCAGCTTTGATACTGTTTTTACATTGCTCATTCTTATTTTGTGTTGCTAAGCATTTAAGTTCTTTTGCTGTTGAATGTAGCATGGCAGAAAGATCCATTTTGTAGCATTGGTGAGGTACAATGCAGGATAGTGGAGCAGAGGACAAATGCAAACTTGAGGCAGTAGCGGAATAGGGTGACCAGTTTTTAGCTGGGCAGAGACAGCAGTAGTGCTTGGAGAATTCCTTTGTGAACGTGTGCTGTAGACCGAGAGCGGAGCAGTACTGAAGCTGACGCTAAGCAGCATTCGATAGTGGCCTGGAGTAGCAGCAGAACTGAGCATCAGTAGACAAACCTGCAGTAGACAGCAGCTGGATAAACCGTGATCAACAAAAATGAAGAAGACGTGTACAGTGTCACATATCGGGACCACTTTGGTGTTGCTATTTGTTAAGGCCATGTTTGGCATTATGGATTTGTTTCAATTAAAGTTACCATGCATTTCTATTAATTTTTTATTGTTTTTACTATAGTTTATTGGAGATCAAGCAGAAGCCATCTACGCGAGTAGCAAGGGTCGGCTACAGCAGTATCTTTGCTTCATTTTAGTCCAGTACCGCGAACCTTCATTGTTTGTTTCATGATTGTTATTATTTTTTTATATATCTCTAGGATTCCAGTCGTATTAGAGTAATCCATTTAATTTTCTATTATGAATCTGGTTGAAATCTTGAATTTATCTTTACTGCTTGTAGTTATATTTCACTTCATCGGGTTTCTATTTGTTTCATTATAGTCAAGTTAAGTTGCAGCTTTGATACTGTTTTTACATTGCTCATTCTTATTTTCTGTTTCTAAGCATTTCATTTCTTTTGCTGTTGAATGTAGCATGGCAGAAAGATCCATTTTGTAACATTGGTGAGGTTCAATACAGGATAGTGGAGCAGAGGACAAATGCAAACTTGAGGCAGCAGCAGGATAGGGTGACCAGTTTTTAGCTGGGCAGAGACAGCAGTGGTGCTTGGAGAACTCCTTTGTGAACGTGTGCTGTAGACCGAGAGCAGAGCAGTACTAAAGCTGACGCTGAGCAGCATTAGACAGTGGCCTGGAGTAGCAGCAGAACTAAGCATCAGTGGACCAACCTGCAGTAGACAGCAGCTGGATAAATCGTGAGCAACAAAAATGAAGAAGACGTGTACAGTGTCACATATCGGGACCACTTTGGTGTTTCAATTTGTTAAGGCCATGTTTGGCATTATGGATTTGTTTCAATTAAAGTTACCATGCATTTCTATTAATTGTTATTGTTTTTACTTTAGTTTATTGGAGATCAAGCAGAAGCCATCTACGCGAGTAGAAAGAGTCGGCTACAGCAGTATCTTTGCTTCATTTCAGTCTAGTACCGCGAACCTTCATTGTTTTTTTCATGATTATTATTATTTTTTATATATCTCTATGATTCCAGTTGTACTAGAGTAATGCATTTAATTTTCTGTTATGAATCTGGTTGAAATCTTGAATTTATCTTTACTACTTGTAGTTATATTTCACTTCATCGGGTTTCTATTTGTTGCATTATAGTCAAGTTAAGTTGCAGCTTTGATACTGTTTTTACATTGCTCATTCTTATTTTGTGTTGCTAAGCATTTCAGTTCTTTTGCTGTTGAATGTAGCATGGCAGAAAGATCCATTTTGTAGCATTGGTGAGGTTCAATACAGGATAGTGGAGCAGAGGACAAATGCAAACTTGAGGCAGCAGCGGGATAGGGTGACCAGTTTTTAGCTAGGCAGAGACAACACTGGTGCTTGGAGAATTCCTTTGTGAACGTGTGCTGTAGACCGAGAGCAGAGCAGTACTGAAGGTGACGCTGAGTAGCATTGGACAGTGGCCTGGAGTAGCAGCAGAACTGAGCATCAGTGGACAAACCTGCAGTAGACAGCAGCTGGATAAACCGTGAGCAGCAAAAATGAAGAAGACGTGTACAGTGTCACATATCGGGACCCCTTTGGTGCTGCAATTTGTTAAGGCCATGTTTGGCACTGTGGATTTGTTTCAATTAAAGTTACCATGCATTTCTATTAATTGTTATTGTTTTTACTTTAGTTTATTAACTTAGTTAGAATTAGAGTATTGAATCAATTTGCTTATTAGTTATATTTTCTTTGTTTATTAGTTTAAGGCTTAGTTTAATTTCATTAATAGTTAATTTTCTTTTTACAATAGGAACTAGGGTTTTGCATTTAGAATTAATTTAGATTAAATGTGTTTCATGCATTTTTAATTTAGTCTTTATTTTTATTAAATTTTAGTTTAGTTTAATTTACATTTTAATTAGTTTACTTACATGCATTTTTATTTTAAGTTTGTTTAAATTTTAGTTTAGTTTAATTTTATTTCTTTATTTTCATATTTGAATTTTATTTTAATTGCATTAATTAATTTTAATTGTTTTAATTTTCTTTTGTAGATATTTTCTTTAATTGCTCGGAGTTTGGTAAGTAAATCTTAGTTCAGTTTTATTTTCTTTATTTGAATGTTTATTGTTTTCAGTATTTTTAATTAGCCTTAGTAGATCACCAACTTTAATTTCATAATTTGCTAGGATATATTTAGGGTAAGATTAACCGGTACTTAATTAGGCTAGTTAACTTCTCTGTGGGACGATAACTCGGGACTCCAATCCCATTATTACTTGTACGACCCGTGCACTTGCGGATAATACCTTCAGGGCATGTTAGTTCTAAGGATTATGATTGTGGAAATTGTACTTCCCAGGAAAGGCTAATGTAATGACTGATGCCTTGAACAGAAAGAGCCTCGGGATGGTATCACATATGATGGTCAGGGAGCGTGAGCTGCTAGAGCAGTTGTGAGCCTCAGTAGTGATGTGATCCCTTCTGATGATGACGGTGATTTTGTGACAGCTAGCCTGAAGTTAAAACCAAATTTAAGTGATTGGATTTGCTAGGCTTAGCGTGATGATCGGCATGGTGTTGATAGTGTGGGTCAGATTCAAAAGGGTATAGTGACAAAGTTCACAGTCAGTGATGATGACTTACAGAGGTTCAGAGAAAGTATAAGTGCTCCTCAGGACCACAGTTGATGAGATAGTGCTATTGTCAGAAGCTTACTCTTCGGGATATACAGTGCATCCGGAAAATAATAAATATATCGAAATCTTTGAAAAAGGGTATTGGTGGTCAGATGTGAAAAGAGGTATTGTAGAGAAGTATCTCGTATGTCAGCAGAGTAAGGTAGAGTAAAAGAAGTTGCAGGGTTATTGTAGCCTCTACCTATATTGACATGAAAATGGGAGCAAGTTTCCATGAATATTGTGATTGGTTATAGAGGACCCGAATGAATCATGAGGCTATCTGAGTGATAGTCGATAGATTGATTAAGTCTACCCACCTTCTAGTTATGAAATCCCAGATACTCTACATGCATAGGCAAAACTATGTGTATGGAAAACTGTGGAACATTATGTAGCGTTCCAGTGAGCATGGTAGCACCCGCTTCACTTCCCACTTCTGGTAATATTTTTCAGGAAGTTATGGGAGCTCGATTGAGTGTTAGCACAGCTTCCGTCCTCAGACAGATGGTCAGTCAGAGAGGACTGTACAGGTTCTGGAGGATATGATGAGAGCATGTGCCATTGATTTTATAAGCTCCTGGGATGATCAGTGGTTACTAATCGAATTCGCCAATAATGATAGTTGTCACTTGAGTATCGGGATAACATGTTATATGAGGCATTGTGTGGCCGTAGGGATTGTTCCCCGACTTGGATAAGAAGAAATGGGTGACAGATAGAGAATTGTTCTCGAATTTGTAAGACAAACCTCTGAGGATGTTCAGTTGAATTGTGAGAGATTAAGAACACCTCAGAGCAGATAGAAAAGCTATGCTGACAAGAGACAGAAAACCATTGGAATTCACCGAGGGTGAATTAGTATTGTTGGCAGTTATTTGTCATAAGGATGTAACGAGATTCGGAAAGAGATTGGACAAGTGGGAGATAAGGCCTATAGGTTGGCGTTACCACCTGAATTAGCAGGCATTGACAATGTGTCCTATCTTTTGATGCTTCGAAAATACTATCCGGACCCAGCATATGTGATCGGATATGAGCTTCAACGGCTTAGCTCAATGAAAGTATAACATATGATTGGAAAATCGATTCGGGTATTAGACAGAAGGAGAAAGTGTTGAGGTTTGAGATGATCTCCCTAGTTAAGTATGTTGGTAGTATTACACTCAGGAAAAAGTCACTTGAGAATGACATTATGTAATATGATAGTCGTAATCGGAGTTGTTTATGGACTTATTTGACTTGGTTCTAATTTGAAGGACCAAATTTCTTAAGTGGGAGAGATTGTAAGACCCGATTTTATCGTAAGAGCAAAAGGACGCATTATAAAAAGCTAAACATTAGAGAAGCTTTTGGTAAGTTCAATTTTCCATGTGCAGGTTAACCCCATACAAATTAATTGATATTTTTAAACTAAAGAATTAAACACCATCCTCACCTTTGTTTGTGAACAAAAACTTTGTTTTGTATCGAAGGGTAAATTTTACACCATTGTATAGTATATTGAACTTTGCCATGTGTTTTATGTTTAAACCATTGCATGTCATTAACAAGAGGTTGTAAGACTGCATTGAATTTTATTTGAATGCACATATAACCTTATAATCTCCTATTCAATTTTTTTTTTTGTTGATTCAAGCACTAAGCTGATTTGTTCATGTGTATTGTTTTCAGAGTAAAACAAATTGTGCATCTATATTGATTTATTGAACTTTGAAAATAATTGAATTGATAATTGTATTGGCGTACTAATTGTTTTCCCTGATACAACACATGGAGACAGCCTTGAGTTATTACACTTGTATGAGCATATTTACTTGTTTGACACAATCATGAAAGTTTTGGTTTTTGCTGATCACTAGGACTGGAGAAATCGAGTCTGTGGCTGTAGATAACACCCTAATTTCCCAAGTGAAATTGGCTCACTAATAACTACAGTGGGAAAATCTTTATTGGGATATAACAACATTGTATGCGCCTATATTGAAGTGATTAATTTATCGAGCTATCGACTTTATATCGAATTGAGTAAACCATTTTATTTTTATAATTGTTTTTGACTGATCAAGTCCAAGGGTATAATAAGGTATCTTAAAATACCTCCATGCTCGAAAGACTCGATAGCGTCTAGACATTGTCTATCTCAAATTCGTAAAAATGTTTTATTGAATATATATTGAACTTTTGATTCATTTCTTACAAAACTATACAACATGTATGTTTTACCAAATCTAGTATCTATATAATTGTTTTGCTTGATTCTATTCTTATACAATTAGTTTACTGAGCTTTCCCCAAGCTCACCCCTTTGTTTCACCATCTCAGGTCAATTATAGAATCTCTTATTTGATCAAGTCCAGTATTCAACATCGAGTTTTACCACGAACTCCTCATAGTCTCATTGGTATACATTAATTGTATATATATTGTTTTCTTTTTGGAAAGTATTGTATATGTATTGAGGATGGGATGTCTATAAGTAGAATCGTAAGTAGTTGAGTGTAAGAGTGGTATAAATGTTTTTTTCTTAAACTTTTAGATTTGAATCGTAGTGATCTCAAACGAAAATTTACCATCTTATACATAAGGAATCGATCCCTTGGATATGAAGTTCGATCCCAATGCCTTAAATTTTGGTTCCAAAAGCATTTTGTAACATAAGGATTGATCCCTTTAATGTCAATATCAATCCCTTACATGTGTTACTATTCAATTTTGCTTACTGACTTCAAAGGATCGATCTATCTTTTCCCTAAGGAATGATCCTTTTAAACTTTGCTGTAGATTCGAGCATTCTGACTTGTAGGGATCGATCTCTCACCCCTATAAGATCAATCCCCTCTATGCATCAACATTGTAAATTGTGCCGAAATGGGATAAATTGACTGAGACCTAGGTAAGATGCTTAAAAGTGAAAATACATAAATAAATGATAATAAGATCATAGGGCTGCACTTGCATTACAAATTGGTGTTAGTGTAATTGATAAATGAGTTCAAAAAGTTATGTTTCTGCAGTTAGATATTATATGGTCATATATTTTGAGGTATGACAGTTTTATTGATATTAAAGCCTAGTTTGTCTTGCATAGCCCATCAAAAAGGTCTCGTAAGTTATTTAAATCTTGTACACATCCCTCAGTACTGGTCTGACTGGTTATATATTGTGAGATCAAATTAGACACTGGTTTAGTGCATGCTATTTCTATACAGAGTTGTTAATAATGTAAGACCCACTTTTATTATCTGTTGATGCATTTCCTTATGATTCATGTGATGTACATTTTCATATATTCAATGAATCATAAGAAGAGCTCTGACTGAAATACAATTTGCAAGTTGAATAAAAATGAAATCTCGGAGAACGTCGGAAGTAGCCAAATAAGGACCGAAATGGCCACAGGCCAAACGGAAAGGATCAAAAATGAAGTTAATCGAAAATACGAAATTAAATAAGAAAAGATGGTGGATGTATGAAGGAAAGTTAGGTTAATTTGGTTTCGAAACAAGTGCAGGGGTAAAACAGTCAAAAGACCGAAATTCGGGGTAAATTCGATAAGAAAAATTTAATTAAAAAATAAGGATTTAGGATATCTTGATCAATAATGAGGAAATTATACAATTTCGAGTCCAATTGATCAAGATACGAAATTTTTAGAAATACCGAAAAGTCACCCAGGACAATATCCCGAAAATACGAAGAAATTATACCGAAAAAATGATTAAAAATATAATAAACAAATTAAATTAAACTAAATTTATTTATTTGAAATAAAATAATAGAATTGTAGATATTTTCAGATTTTTTTAGACTATTTTAATGAATATTTTAATAATAAAACAAATTGTTAAATAATAATAAAAAAATTTACCGGGGACGACTCGAGATTCGGGTTAGTTGACCGAGGGTCGAGATTGACCTACGGGTAAATTTCAAAAATTTAATTAATATTATATTTAATGAAAAATAACTCGGATTTACCTAATTGTGCAGCGTTTCGATAAAGCCCGAACGAGCGCCGATTGAGCTCTGACTTTCGTACCCCGCATCGTATCGGGTAAGTACATTTTAATTTCAGCAATATGAGTTCTTTAATATAGAGCTTTGATTATTTTACGAAATTATGGATTAATTTCGTATAGAAAGGAATATTTTTCGAAATTGTAATGTAATTGCCATAAATGGTATACGGGCTATCCAATGAGTTTGGAACGAAGCCCGATAATTATCGGTAAGCTGCATGAGCCCGGTATACCCGAAAAAGGAAATTAATAAAAATAAAAAGGGCTGAAAATGGGCCGAGACCCAATAAGGTAGATAGGGCCCAATACCTTTAAGTTGGTCAGTAAATGCGATATACTGATCAAGATAATTGAATTGACCTTAACTATGTGGTTATATGCAGTTACGTACCTTTGGTTGGCGCGCATTTGGGCTGAGAGATTCGTATCATCGAGACAGGTTAAGTCTGCGCACGATTCCAGGTAAGGGAATTTTGTAGGTGCATAGAGATACATAAACGTAATTTTGAGGGGATTTACAAGGTCTAAAATTTCTTAAACTATCTAGAAACGAAATAATAATTTTACGAAAATTGGGCCATAGGTGAATAAAGAAAAAGACGATTTTGCCCATAAGAGTAAAATTTACAAAAAGGGTAGTAAGGCAGATAAATTGCATGATTATCATGTTTTAATGTTTTATATGATTATATTGCTTTGATTTAAGCAAATATGCACATAGGTTGGCTATTGATTTCATGAAATATACGAAAGGGTACCGGTTACTATTTTAAAAGATGTTTTGTCAAGATTTAGCCACATATCATATTTATACAAGTAAAAAGAGTTCTAGAGTCTTTCTCGCACTCAAGTTTACTGATTTATTTCTCATGAAAAGCTGTACTGGAGCATTGCTTGTACGAGAAATTTGTGTGTACACAAAACTGTGCTGGAGCTTCGCTCGTACGAGATTTTAGATATCATGATATGCATAGCGTGGTGCTAGAGCTTCGCTCGTACTAGTTGTGAGTTGACATGCATATAGTCGTGCGAAAGCCTCCTGTAGACTGTGTGTCATAGAGAGTTGAGATGCTCGCACGTATACTTTGAGACATGGGTTGGTTATCGACATATTATTAGGGTGGATAAGACCTACGGCAGGCACCCCCAGACTATGATATGGGTCCACGGAGTACGATGTACCGTGTATGTCACACGGAGTACGCTGTACCATGCAGTCATGATGACTCTATGATGTTACTTGATATTCTGGCGGGTAGGACTTGACCCCACCTCCCGTTGTAGTTGTGATGCCCCGCACACCGGGATCCGTGTAGCCTGGGATCACAGGGACAAAGTATGGCCATAGTCCTCGATTTTCATATAGTAACCTACATGCCTCACATGATATCATACGGTCTGAATAGACCAGGAGGGAGGGGTAATGTCCCGATTTATGTTTTTAAAAGAAATGTGATTTAATGAATCAAGGTATTCCCGAGAGATGGGTTTGGCCTTGATGTGGTTGTTTTATGATAAAACAAATAAGTTTTAAAGTGATGAATTTATGATGAAAAAAATAAGTTTTAATGTGATGAGCATGAGATGTCATACATGATGATTTTTCCATGTTTGTTTTATATGTCGATTTCATGATTTATCTTATATGATATATAAATACATGTGGCATCGTTTTAGTCTTACCTCATGCTCCAAATATAAACGATTTTATATCATGACATTATCAGCACGTAGATAGTATAGTTATCTACCTGCTTACATTATTGCCTTACTGAGCTGTTTATGCTCACCCTTTCATTTTCCATCCCACATGGTATATTCAGTAGAAGAAAACGACAGTAGTCATATCCGCTGCTTTTTATCAAGACTAGGTATACACATTTATATAAATTTTGTATCTGAACATATAGAGGCACAGTACTGTACATGGATGTAATATTGGAGATGTATTTATTTAAAATAAATTGATATGTAAATGAAATATGAAAATGGAATGGTAAATAGGTGAGAGGTGACTAACACCGAATCATAGCCCAACTGTTTAGTAGTGTAACTGTTCACGACGGGTAAGGAAATTAAAAAGCAAAAAATTTACTCTGATTTTTAGGTAATTTGGGTCGTGACAGAAAAGATGGTATCAGAGCTGAGTTGGCCTAATATGAGTCAGTGTTAGTGGTTAAGTAAATTTACATCCCCATGTACTATGCATTGTTTAGATATAATTGTGTATATCAAGGTGGAACAGCAGCTAAGAATTTAGTTTCGAATGCAAGAAAATAGTTTTTATAAATGATAGTCGCTATGGTAGAGAGGCAAGTACACATGCTCGAGGCCATAGAGATCGGTCTGAGAGTCGAATGAGTCGTCACATGAGACTTAAGATGAGAGTGAGGTGGAGGCTGATGTTGAGCATACTCCACAGGGTCCTATAAAGAGACCAAACAGTATTGAGACACGCTCCGAGAGGATGGAGTGGAGTGTAGAAAATATTTCGGAGTTGTTTACTCAGTCTGTGTAGGTAGTTGAGGATAGGTAAGGTAAAGCCTAAACAGATTCCTCAGACTATAGAGATTTTCACACCCCTCCGGTATATAGCGAAGTAAAGAAACCAATAGTTGATGAGGACTGTGGGAATGAGATAGCGAAGTGCTATGGATTCTTTCGGTGTATGTTGACCGAGAAGGTGACTTTTAAATACGTTTATGTTAGAGGACGAGGTGGAGCATCGGTAGAAGTCTGCTCGACCTATCTGAATAGTTAGACATCCAAAGTCGACATGAGAAATATTTCTGGATGTATTCCGGTGACAAAATATTTCAGACACTACTTAAAGGGAAATTACAATTAAGGTTTCTTACACTGACCCAGAGACACTAGTTGATTGATGAGTATGAAACTCAATTTATATCTCTGGGCAAGTGTTAACCTGATACCATGGGCGGTGAGAGTCGGAAAGCCCAAAAGTTCATGAAAGGGCTCAAATTATCGATTAGAGTCCGATTGGCTCATTACCTATGTCGAGGCAGTGTGCAGAATATAGTTGTGTGAATAAGATCGAGTGTTGCACGCCTCTGAGATTGGGAAAGGTAGTAAGGGTTGAAATAGAGATAAAAGAGAATAGAGAATGACAGAAATGTCAGAGCGGGAAAGAGACCAATTGGTAAGACATTAGAGCTGATGAGTCATGGGGTAAGATGATTGGTAAGGCCCCAATGTGTTCAATTTTAGCACTTATGAGGGGTCTTGTGATTGGAGAACCCCGACCTGTTACGAAGCAGTGTAGCAGTGTAAGCAGAATTAGCAGTGTAAGCAGTATAGGATGTGTGGTAGATACCACGGAAGTAAGGCCTACACCTACACTTTACTGACTAAAATAGGCGTCAAGTGTGGTAAGACGGACCACTTATTATGATTGCTCAGAGTTGGGCGAGTCTGCCCTACAGAAGAGCAAAGAGATAGAGAAAACCCTATTGGTATCTTTGCATCGAAAAGGAAGGCCACAGCCGAAGAGAAAGGGAAAGTAGGCTGTTGGATGAGGGCGAGTGTATGCCTTGGACCAAGACATTACTGATGTTTCATATGATGTGGTGAAAGATACCACACTGGTTGTGAATAGAGAAATAATTATTTTAATTAATCCTGGTGCCACGTGTTTAGTCATACCGCCTTCATTTGTATATAAGTTAGTAAAAGACGTAAATGCCTACACCTATGGGCACAATGCTGATAGTTAGTACCCCAACGAATGAGGGTTAACTAATGAAATAATTATGAAGAAATTATAAGTTGAAAATGGGGGAAGAAGTATAAGTTAGCCGACTTTATTCAATGGACTATGAATAATTTGAAGTAATATTTGAGAATACATTGATTCGGCTGTAAATTATGATGTTCAGAGTTCTATTCTAAGACAGTAATATTTTATCCCTGGAAAGTATACGGTAAGTTTTGATAAGTAATAAAAGGGGAGTAGCGATTGAAATTAACGGAGCAAATGATTGTACTCACGGAATGAGTAATGACAGAGTTTTGTTATAAGTGATATACAAAAAGAGATAGATTGGAATAAGAGGCGTATACATGGTACGAATATCTCTGATACGTGAAGTAATTAGGATTAAAGCAATTAGTAGCGAATATGAATTGTGACCATATGGACTAATATGTAAAGTAATTGTGGTCAAGTGAGGATTAATAAAGGTATTTCAAAATACCTCACCGCCTGAAGACTTGACAGCATCTAAAAGTATACGCAACCTATAAATAGAAATCGACAGTCGTAAAATATATACATTTAAAATTAGGGTACCTTTACTGGTACAATAAGAAATATAAAATTCAATTAATCAGAAAAGTTTAAAAATTTAAAATTTTATAAAAAGCCATTAAAAAGGAAATGACGCGGGTTAGTAGCTTCAACGGAAGCGATTTCGAAAGGAACATTATACGTTTATGCGCACATAGGTCGAAGATATGAGTAATTGAAGTATTCAGTAGAAGTCAACTACGACAAGTTAATTAAACTTTACCTGGACCAATTTGTTATCATCCTTATTGATGATATTTTGGGTGTATTTAAAGTCCAGAAAAAATTATAAGCAACAATTGAAAAAATTGCTTTTACAGATGGTTGCTACGAGTTCTAAAAAGGGTATATTTTGTTGACACGTTTAACTAAGAAAAAGTTGTATTTGAATGGGATGATAGATGTAACAGGAGTTTTGGTGTATTGAAGTAATAAACTGACCACCGCATTTATTCTCACCATACCCAACAGATTAGGAGGTTTCTCAGTGTCTGTGGATACCTCAAAATAATGAATGGGCTGTGTATTGATGCAAAAGGGGAAGATAGTCAATTATGAATCCAGACAACTAAAGGATCATGAGAGGAACTACCCGACCCACGACTTAGAGTTGGCGGCCGTAGTGTTTGCATTGAAGATATGGCGCCACTATCTGTATGGTGAGAAATTTCAGGTATTTACCGATCACAAAAGCCTCAAGTATCTGTTCTCGCAGAAGGAATTGAACATGAGACAGAGAAGGTGGCTTGAGCTTTTGAAAGATTACGATTGTGAGATCCTATACCACCCGGGTAAGGCGAATGTAGTGGCTGATGCGTTGAGCAGGAAGCACCTCGGGTTGGTTTCTTATATGATGGTACGGGAACACGAGTTGTTAGAGCAGTTTACGAGCCTCAGTTTGGATGTGACTCTGCCTGATATTGAGAGTGGTTATATGATTGCTAGCCTGCGGTTAGAGCCGAATTTGATGGATCGGATTTGACAGGCTCAGCGTGAGGATCAGCACTGTATTGAGATAGTCAGGCAGATGCAGAGGGGTATTGAGACTGAGTTTGAGTTGAGTTCGGGTGGATTACTGAGGTTCTGAGACAGGATATGTGTTCCCAAGGATACTGAGATCAGGAGGTTGATCTTGACAGAGGCTCATTCGTCGAGGTATACCTTGCATCCGTGTAGTACAAAGATGTATCAGAATCTCCAGAAGGTATACTGGTGGTCGGGGATGAAGAGAGATATAGCAGAGTTTGTTGCAAGATGTCTCGTCTGTCAGCAGGTGAAGGTAGAGCATCAGAAGCATGCAGGGTTATTACAGCCTCTGCCTATACCGACTTGGAAATGGGAGCATGTCACTATGGACTTTGTGATGGGTTTACCGAGGACTCGCAGGGGAAATGATGCCATATGGGTGATAGTTGACAGATTGACGAAGTCGGCACATTTCCTAGCTATGAGAGTCACCGATACTCTGAGTAGATTGGCGGAGCTATATGTACGCGAGATTGTGAGATTGCATGGTGTCTCAGTGAGTATTGTGTCGGATAGGGATTCTCGCTTCACTTCCCATTTTGAGAACATTTTCAGGAAGCTATGGGAACCCAGTTGAGATTCAGTATAGCTTTCCATCCTCAGACAGATGGGCAGTCAGAGAGGACTATACAAACCCTCGAGGATATGTTGAGAGCTTGTGTACTTGATTTTAGAGGCTCTTGGGATGATCACCTACCACTCGCAGAGTTCGCCTACAATAACAGTTATCATTCGAGTATCGGGATGGCACCATATGAGGCCTTGTATGGCCGTAGATGTCGTTCTCCTGTAGGATGGGAGGAGGTTGGTGACAGGCAGAAATTCGCTCCCTATTTGAAACGTCAGGCCTCTGAGGATGTCCAATTGATTTGTGAGAGGTTGAGGACAGCTCAGAGTTGACAGAAAAGTTATGCTGACAGGAGATGTAGACCATTGGAGTTTACAGCATGGGAGTCCGTATTTTTGAAAGTTTCTCCTTCCAAGGGTATTACTAGATTCGGAAAGAAAGGAAAGTTGAGCCCCGCTTCATAGGACCTTTTAAGATACTCAAGAGAGTGGGAGATCGAGCTTATAGGCTAGCATTGCCACCAGAGCTAGCAAATGTCCATAACGTCTTCCACATCTCCATGCTTCGGAAGTATCAGCCGAATTCGTCGCATGTGATCAGATACGAGCCACTGGAGCTCAGTGAGAGTATGTCCTATGTCGAGAGATCGATCCAGATTGTGGATAGGAAGGAGAAGGTATTGAGATCGAAGACGATTCCCCTGGTGAAAGTACTGTGGCAGCATCACACTCCGGAGGAAGCGACTTGGGAGTTAGAGAGTTTGATGAAAGAGAAATATCCGGAGTTGTTCAGAGACTGATTTGGTTCCAATTTAGAAGACCAAATTCTTTTAGTGGGGGAGATTATGTAAGACCCACTTTTATTATCTGTTGATGTATTTCCTTATGATTCATGTGATGTACATTTTCATATATTCAATGAATCATAAGAAGAGCTTTGACTGAAATACAATTTGCAAGTTGAATAAAAATGAAATCTCGGTGAACATCGGAAGTAGCCAAATAAGGATCGAAATGGCCACAGGCCAAATAGAAAGGATCAAAAATGAAGTTAACCGAAAATACGAAATTAAATAAGAAAAGATGGTGGATGTATGAAGGAAAGTTAGGTTAATTTGGTTCCGAAACAAGTGCAGGGGTAAAACAGTCAAAAGACCGAAATTCGAGATAAATTCGATATTTAATTAAAAAATAAGGATTTAGGATATCTTGATCAATAATGAGGAAATTATACAATTTCGAGTCCAATTGATCAAGATCCAGAATTTTTAGAAATATCGAAAAGTCACCCGGGACAATATCCCGAAAATACGAAGAAATTATACCGAAAAATGATTAAAAATATAATAAACAAATTAAATTAAACTAAATTTATTTATTTGGAATAAAATAATAGAATTGTAGATATTTTCAGATTTTTTTAGACTATTTTAATGAATATTTTAATAATAAAACAAATTGTTAAATAATAATAAAAAAAATTTACCGGGGACGACTCAAGATTCGGGTAAGTTGACCGAGGGTCGAGATTGACCTACGGGTAAATTTTGGAAATTTAATTAATATTATATTTAGTGAAAAATAACTCGAATTTACCTAATTGTGCAGCTTTTCGATAAAGCCCGAACGAGAGCTGATTGAGCTCTGACTTTTGTACCCCGCATCGTATCGGGTAAGTACATTTTAATTTCGGCAATATGAGTTCTTTAATATAGAGCTTTGATTATTTTACAGAATTATGGATTAATTTCGTATAGAAAGGAATATTTTTCGGAATTGTAATGTAATTGCCATAAATGGTATACGGGCTATCCAATGAGTTTAGAACGAAGCCCGATAATTATCGGTAAGCTGGATGAGCCCCGAAAAAGGGAATTAATATAAATAAAAAGGGCTGAAAATGGGCCGAGACACAATAAGGTAGATAGGGTCCAATACCTTTAAGTTGGTCAGTAAATGCGATATACTGATCAAGATAATTGAATTGACCTTAACTATGTGGTTATATGCAGTTACGTACCTTTGGTTGGCGCGCATTTGGGCTGAGAGATTCGATATCATCGAGAAAGGTTAAGTCTGTGAGCGAATCCAGGTAAGGGAATTTTGTAGGTGCATAGAGATACATATACGTAATTTTGAGGGGATTTACAGGGTCTAGAATTTCTTAAACTATCTAGAAACGAAATAATAATTTTACGAAAATCGGGCCATAGGTGAATAAAGTAAAAGGCGATTTTTCCCCTAGGAGTAAAATTTACAAAAAGGGTAGTAAGGCAGATAAATTGCATGATTATCATATTTTAATGTTTTATATGATTATATTGCTTTGATTTAAGCAAATATGCACATAGGTTGGCTATTGATTTCATGAAATATACGAAAGGGTACCGGTTACTATTTTAAAAGATGTTTTGTTAAGATTTAGCCACCTATCATATTTATACAAGTAAAAAGAGTGCTAGATTCTTTCAAGCACTCAAGTTTATTGATTTATTTCTCATGAAAAGCTGTACTGGAGCATTGCTCATACGTGAAATTTGTGTGTTCACAAAATCGTGCTGGAGCTTCACTCGCACGAGATTTTAGATATCATGATATGCATAGCGTGGTGCTGGAGCTTCGCTCGCACTAGACGTGAGTTGACATGCATATAGTCGTGCGAAAGCCTCCTGTAGACTGTGTGTCACAGAGAGTTGAGATGCTCGCACATATACTTTGAGACATGGGTTGGTTATCGACATAGTATTGGGGTGGATAAGACCTACGGTAGGTACCCTCAGACTATGATATGGGTCCACGGAGTACGATGTACCGTGTATGTCGCACGGAGTACGCTGTACCATGCAGTCATGATGACTCTATGATGTTACTTGATATTCTGGCGGGTAGGACTTGACCCCACCTCCCGTTGCAGTTGTGATGCCCCGCACACCGGGATCCGTGTAGCTTGGGATCACAGGGACAAAGTATGGCCATAGTCCTCGATTTTCATACAGTAACCTACATGGCTCACATGATATCATACGGTCTGAATAGACCATGACGAACCCAAGGGAGGGGTAATGTCCCGATTTATGTTTTTAAAAGAGATGTGATTTAATGAATCAAGGTATTTCCGAAGGATGGGTTTGGCCTTGATGTGGTTGTTTTATGATAAAACAAATAAGTTTTAAAGTGATGAATTTATGATGAAACAAATAAGTTTTAATGTGACGAGCATGAGATGTCATACATGATGATTTTTCCATGATTGTTTTATATGTCGATTTCATGATTTATCTTATATGATATATAAATACATGTGGCATCGTTTTAGTCTTACCTCATGCTCCAAATATAAACGATTTTATATCATGACATTATCAGCACGTAGATAGTAGAGTTATCTACCTGCTCACATTATTGCCTTACTGAGCTGTTTATGCTCACCCTTTCATTTTCTACCCCACAGGGTATATTCAGTAGAAGAAAACGACAGTAGTCATATCCGCTGCTTTTTATCAAGACCAGGTATACACATTTATATAAATTTTGTATCTGAACATATAGAGGCACAGTACTGTACATGGATGTAATATTGGGGATGTATTTATTTAAAATAAATTGATATGTAAATGAAATTTGAAAATAGAATGGTAAATAGGTGAGAGGTGACTAACACCGAATCATAGCCCAACTGTTTAGTAGTGTAACTGTTCACGACGGGTAAGGAAATTAAAAAGCGAAAAATTTACTCTGATTTTTAGGTAATTTGGGTCGTGACAAATAAGTAGCAATGCAAAGAGGTAGAGGAAGACCTCGAGAAAGGTAGGCAACTGCTGTAACTACACCATCTCTTCCTTCTTCTCCTCCATGGGTGCTTGAGACACTCGATTTGCTTATGCGTATGAATCGTATTGAGTAGAGTTTTACTGACATTACATCCACATTGCAAAACTTGGCTATCGTTACTACCACATTGGCAACAAAGGTAGGAAATTTCCAACGAGTGCAACCACCAACTCCACCACAAGTACCACAGGATCCGTTTGTAGCTCCTTTTCCACCCCAGGCTCAACTAGCTCCTCAACCAACATCTCAATAACTTGCGATAGTTCCATTCTTAGTCCCAAATTTATACAAGTTTAAACAATTCCCACAAAAGCTGAAAGATCTTGATGTGGCAGAGACTTAGCTAATGAAATGGAGAAAGTCTTTAAGTGCATAGGTTGTCACCTAATGAGAAAGTGTCTTTAGCCACTTACAAGTTTGAGCGAGAAACAGATTATTAGTAGGGATCGACTCAATTGATATTGGAAATTCATAATCCGAAGATTGCATATGAGCGATTTTTTATAGTATTTAATGTTTAGTACTTTCTCGAGTGCTTGAAGACAAAAACAGATTGACTTTTTTGAGTTTTGAATAGGGAACTTTGACAATGGACCAGTATGAGTCCAAGTTCACCACTTTGAGCATGTATGATCCTTTGATTTAGAGATATGAGATCTGATAATTCTATTTTTAATAGAATTATTTGTGCTTAATTTCTTAATTAATTATTTAAATCCTCAATTTATTTTATTAATTATCCCCTTTATTTAATTAAAATTCTTTAATGTGCAGATAAATTAAATCCAGATGAAACTCAGTCGTTTCATTCAAAATTGGGCTGAAAATGAACTAAAGGAGGCTGGACCACTTCTAATTTATAGACCGAGTCACCAATCGTTTGGACACGCGTGATGCCAGGTGTTCGTATTTTATTTACTCCGAAACGATAAGATCAAAAGACATCGTGCCAACCTTCTGGAAGACACACGTCGGGCCACATCGCACAACCAATTAGACAAAAAGACGGGTGACTTGAAAATATCTACTCTATAGCAAATCAAATGGAGACAAGTGACCAAACAATGCCAATTCATCTAGGATGAAAAATTACCATTGTACTCCTAAGTGTGTGTATAAATAGAACATGATGGCAATTGAAAAAAAATTAAGTAGGAAGTAGGAGTAGGGTAAGTAGCCTAGTGTAGAATTTAGGAGTAGTGTAAGGTAATTTAGGAGTAGTTTTTAGAGTAATTTAGAGTAGTTTTAGAATAGCTTTGAAATTAAAGTTTTATGAAGAATTTTCTCTAGTGCTTTTTCTTTATTTTTCGTTAGTTGTTTTAGCCACCATTATTAAGTTACTGCTCTTAACCATTTTCAGTTTATGAATAGCTACATTTCTTTTTCTTCTTCGCCAATTCATTTCACTGGTTCGCTTTTTATGGTATTTTTGTTGCAATGAGGTGTGAGGGGCTTGTGACAGAAGCCATAATGCTCAACCCATTGTAACTATTCCATTTGCCATTTTTTTAGTTTCGCTCCTGCATATTTATTATATACTCAGTTTATGTTTTTTTTTTTTTACTTACTACATCATTCGGTTTATGGAATCTTATAGCTTTCTTTTTAGTATTCCAGGTTATATCATAGCATTGTTCTTTATTATTTTTACAGTCTCTAACTTCTGGGTTCACAGTCTACCGTTTCCAGCAGCCTAGAACTGACGGCTGTTTCTACTTCTGTTGTTGGTTTTCTCTGCATACTCTTGTTGTCCGGTGACTGCTGAGGTTGGCATTAAAGGCTGCTGCAAGTGCATTTGAATGCCAATTGAAAGAAGTTGCTGGAGGTTGATGTTTGGTGCCGATAGTAGCAGGATTCTCATCTTCTGTTCAGCTTTGTTTCGTCTTTAAAGTACTGTTCAATGATGCAGAGAGGTGCTGGACATTTTGTGGGTGCTGCTGCCAATTGCTGGCTAACTGACTGATGCTTGCAAGGTTGAAATTACCGCTGCCTGGAGAGATAAAAGCTTGGATGGACATGTTTGGTTAAGCCTCGGTAACTTACTGTTGCTACAAGAAATAGGAGAAAAATGTGTTCGGGGCATCAGGAGCAGTAGTTGTTAATCGGTATAGGGACACTAGTTGGTAAATGGTAGCTGAATCATATGCCATTTCCTATCAGCTGCTAGTCAGCTTAGGTCATTCATTTTATTATGTTAAATTCCAGCTCTTCCATTTTCATGCTCTGGTTTTATTTATTTGAGTTATTGCTTTATTATCTCTAGTTTAATTATTTGTTTTACTGCTTGGTTCTCTTAAGCATTTGTAGTATCAGACTAACCGAATAGCAGAGGGCAAGAATGTGGGAACATTGCAAAGCAGTACGTGGCGCTGGTCCTAGTATACGCGGACAACACAGCAGGACACACCTGGTGCCTGGAGCAGCAGCAAGGCAGGAGCAGGGCCAGCATAGCGCTTGGAGCAGCAGCACGGAACTAAGAGAAGAAGCAGAACAGTGCCTGGACAGTTTCAGGACCACTTTGTTGGAAAACTGAATAAGGCCATGTTTGGCCACATCCTTTCTTTTATACTTTAATACTTATTGCATTTATTTTATTTTTATTGCTTTTATTAGTTGTCAATTTAGGTTAGTTGTTAGTTGATAATTGTAGGTTAAATCTAGTGTTTTAGTTGTTAATTTAATTTTTAGTTTTAATTTTTTTAGTTAGTAGTTAATTTTATATTTTATGTTTTAGGACTTTATTTTAGTTTAGTATTTTATGAGATGCATTTATAATTAATTTAGATTAAATGTGTTTCATGCATTTTTAATTTAGGCTTCATTTTTATTAAATTTTAGGTTAGTTTAATTTGTATTTTTATTAATTAGTTTAATTACATGAATATTTTATTCTAGGATAGTTTAATTTTAGTTTAATTAATTTTGTTTCTTTATTTTCATATTTGCATTTTTAATTGCGTTAATTAATTTTAATTATTTTAATTTTCTTTTGTTGGTTATTTGCTTTTAATTGTTTGGAGATTTGTAAGTAATTTTAGCTCTGTTTAATTTTCTTTATTTTATAGATTTATTATTTTCAGTACTTGTTTAATTTTAGACTTAGTAGATCACCCATCATCAATTCATAATTTGCTAGGATATACTTAGAGTAAGATTAACCAGTAATTAATTAGGCTAATCAACTTCTCTGTGGGAAGATAACTCGAGACTCAAATCCCATTATTATTTGTATGACCCTTGGACTTGTGGATAATACGTTTAGATCGTACCAAATTTTTGGCGCCGTTGCTTGGGAAGTTTTAATTAGTCGTTAATTAATATTGGTTAAATTATGCTTAGGTGTAATTCTAGCTTGTAAATATTTAGGTTATAAATATTTAGAGCCTTACTTAGGTTAGTTAAATTTTCTCATAATTATTTAAAAAAATTGAAAAATTAAAAACTTATAAAAAAAAATTTCTAAGGACTTTTTGGTGTTTGCATGCATAGAGCGAGAAGTTATGATTGCTTTCCTTTAAATCCTGAAATTGAACGAACACTTAGAAAAATTCGAAATGATTCTAGGAAATTTATAGCTCTGCTGTAAAACATCATGACAGAAAATAGAGAAATTAGGATCGTTGGAGATTATGCAATGCCAACTATTGGAGGATATTATACCGGCATTAGGCCACTAGCTGTCCTTGCTAACAATTTTGAAATTAAGCCTTCCATCCTCCAGATGATCCAGACCTCATTACAGTTCAGTGGGCTTCCGCACGATGACCCACATGCTCACCTTGGGCAATTCCTGGACTTGTGCAACATGTTCAAGCACAATGGATTATCTGATAATGCGCTTAGACTTAGATTATTCCCCTTCTCGCTTAGGGATAGGACGCGACACTGGTTAACCTCCTTGCCTCCAGGATCCATTTCTACATCGGACGAGTTAGCCCATCAATTTCTAACTAAGTTTTTCCCTCCCTCTAAAATGGCCAGACTCCGTAGTGACATATTGACACGCCCTAAGGGTACTGTTCGCAAGTGCACGGGTCGTTCAAGTAATAATGGGATTTGAGTCCCGAAATTATCGTCTCACAGAGAAGTTGACTAGTTTAATTAATTACCAGTTAATCTTACCCTAAGTATATTCTAGCAAATTATAAAATTAAAGTGGGTGATCTACTAAGGCTAATTAAAAGTACTGAAAATAATAAAACTATACGATAAACTAAATAAAATCGAGTAAAATTACTTACAGTGCTCCACACAATTAAAATCAAAAGCTTACAAAAGAAATTAAAACAGTTAAAACTGATTAACGCAAATAAAATGCAAATATGAAAATAACAAAGCAAGATTAATTAAACTAAAATTAACAATCCTAAAATGCAATAATACTACATAATCAAAATGCAATTTAAACTAACTTAAGATTTAATGAAATAAATTTACCCCTAATTTAATTTTAAATGGACACTTAATTAACTATCAACCTAATTAAAACTAAGTTCTAAACCATTACACAAGAATACTAATCATGTAATTTTAATCAAAGACTCTAAACTAAGCTAACAAATTAAATAGGAATTAAACTAAACTACCAATGCATGAAAATGAGTTAATTAACTATTAAGCACTAGCCAAACAACCTTTAACAATTTAAACCAGCCAATTATCCCTCCCTTTACTGTTCACGTCTTCACCAAATTTGCATTTCCAGCATTCTCGGCTTGCTCTCGATTTTGTCCTGCTCTTTAAGTGTCTAGGATTTATCCATGGCTTCTGCTCCAGATGTTGCTACTCCCAGCTGTACACTGTACAATGCACCTCTCAGCTACCTGCTCCAAGTGCTATTGGTGATGTCTACTCCTGCTCCTGGCACCGTTCCTCAACCTGTCCTGTGTTTTTCGCTTCTGCAAAACACCCGCATCCCTTAAGCCGGTACCCAGCAATTTACAGCTACTTGCAGTACCCTTCCTCTGTTCGGGACAACCTGCACAGAACTACCGTATGCTTCATTCTCTGCAAAGTAAAACACACAGCAGATGCACAACAACCGTTTCCTGCAACCGAGAACAACAGAGGGATAGAACAGAATTGAAATGAGAAATATAGATAGCCCAACAGAGATAATATTGCAAGAAAATAAATTAACAAATGCCACCCCAGCAAATACCAAGCTTCGGTACATTGAAGCAATGCAAATATGCAGAAAAACAAAAAGAAGTATGATGAATAGTATTAAAATCTCGGGACAGAGCAGAACAGAGGATTGATTAGCTGCTGGTTTAGTTCTTTGTTCCCTTCAGCTGTCAAACACCCTTTCTCGGTATTACACATGATCATCTCCATGAAAGCAGGACTTAAGATGACAATACCAAAAAACAAAACTAAATGCTAAATAAGTAATGCAAAGAAATGAAAGACATGAAAACAGGAGACTCCATGCTACGGTTTCTTTCAATTTCTTCTCCTACCGTGTTCCACTCTACCAATATTACCAATCGATACACAGAATTATTCCAACATATTAGATCAGCAATAATGAGTCAGAATATCATGATCGGCATTGATTATTAAAACTTTGCAAATGCTTTATACTACAACTGAGAATGGATCAAATAAAACTTATAGCAAAAACAATGATGGTGACGGGATAAGTAAATTAAAATGATAAAGAAACATCTCTAAGCAACGATACTGATAAACTAAAAACAAGAATTCTTCATCATAAACTGAATTGAATGAAACAGTAACTATCCAGAAAAGAAAAATGGAAGCTAGAAAAAAAAATACTATGCGGCCGAATCATCCAAAAAATAAGGGAAAAAAAGACTTTTTAAGTTAACCTAAAAATAAAACTATTCTAACCTATTTTTTTCCACCCCTTACAATTGCCATCATTTTCTATTTATATATACATTTAGGGGTACAATTGTAATTTTTCCATCCTAGATGAGTTGACATTGTTTGGCTACTTGTCTTCACACCATTGGCTCCTTGAAAAATAATATTTCCATATCATCTGTCTTTTTGTCCAATTGGATGTGCTAGGCTCGTGTTGTCCGCGTGGTCTAATCTCAATTTTAGCTCAATTTCGGTTTATTTTCTATCGAAATATTCAAAATTCATCCGGATTTATTTTATCTGCAAACATGAGAATCTGAATTAAATAAAAGGGGATAATTAACAAAATAAATCAGGGATTTAAATGATTAATTAGGAAATTAAGCACAAATAATTTTAAAAATATAGAATTATCACACCCCCAAACTTGAGATTTTGCTTGTCCTCAAGCAAAACCAAATAATTGTAAGAATGACAAGTACTAAGCACAATAATTTTCCCAATATTATCCTCAAAGAAAAAGTATAGACTATGATCTTAAAGATTCACAATTACAAGTCCAACACTCGGAATCATTCAATCATAAGTCGTAACCCAAATTGGACTCCTTGTGAGTGTGTAAAAAATGTCAAAGTCACTTCACAGTACATTTTCTGGATTAGATTATGCAAACACAGTGAATGCAAAGTCAATGACATGTGATCATTCCCATAAGTTTGCTTTTCACTTCTCTCTCCACTAATATAGTCACACTTAACTAAAGATCAATAGGACTTCATTAAGCTTGTAATGTAAGGCTGGGGCTAAGGTATGATAAAGTCGATTTAGGTTTAATTACCCCTTAACATGCATTACTTTCAGGATCTTAATGTAAGAGCTCAAATTTATTCCCCCAAACTTATTTATTTCACTAAACATTTTTTTTCTTCTTTCTTCTTTTTTTTCTTTTTATTTCATTTTCTTTTCATTCATTTTTTTTGAACATTCACTATCACAAGATACCCATATGTACAAAGCTCAAAATATATCCCAATGACTTTCATGATTTCGGGGTAGGGGATAGGAACACAATATTTAAGCTAAGGAAAATTATAAGCAGGTGTATTTACAGAGAAAGGCTTGTTTGGCTCAGATGGTGACTAGGGATAAAGTATGTATAAGGATGGCTTGAAAGGCTGAAATGATCCGAAGATGGCCTAAATCATCTCCCTAATTAAGTGTGATCTAATATTTCGCCTCGAGATTAGATCAAACAAATTCTAGAATATGATACATGCATTCCTAGGTCCATATAGGCTTTCTCTAAATAAATATACTGATTCATGACATGACATGTGCAGAAGATGAGGAAATCACAATCAGAATCAAAACAAATTCAAGAATTCAACTTTATTCTTTTCCTATTGTTGAGTTAATGTATTTTGAAATGACAAAACAAGTTAATTCAATAATGTTAAAATGATATACAAACATGTTTAGAGGATATTAGTACCAGAACTTAGAGTTCTGCTGATGAGAGATCGATCTGGGGTATGAGAGATCGATCTCCTGGGTTTTTACTTGATGAGAGATCGATCTCATGATGGAAGAGATCGATCTGGCAAGCCTAAAATCTATACAAAGGTATTTAGGAAGAATGAGATCGATCTGCAAGGGTTAAGAGATCAATCTGGCTAATGCTAGAGTTGAGAGATCGATCTGGTCGATGAAGAGATCGATCTTCCTTAAGAGCTTAAGACTATAGATCGATCTGAGAGATCGATCTACATTCAAACAGAGAACTTTTGAGATCGATCTGGTAAGGAAGAGATCGATCTCCTCAAAGTCAGAGAGCTAAAGAGATCGATCTATGTTGTTGAGAGATTGATCTCCTCTCTACGAGAGTGCATGGCAGATCGATCTGGAGATCGATCTTTCCTCAAACAGAGAGACTAGGAGATCGATCTGCCTATTCGACAGATCGATCTGCCTCATTATTTTCAAACTAACAGATCGATCTGCTAACCTATGAGATCGATCTCCTTGTGTATTTGTGCTTCAATCTTGCAGGATTTATAACTAAGAGATCGATCTGGCCAAGAAGGCAGATCGATCTGGCACTCTACTGGAGGTACCCAACGGCTAGTTTCTGCAAAACACAACGGGAAGAATAGCATTTAATGCTCCAACTACCAATCCTTCAGTATTTAACCAAGCATTGAAGATAAAGAGAATAGAGACACTATTGCTGCATATTCCAAACATTCTCAAGCTTTAATTCTTTCATTCTTTGTGTCCCTATTGCTCATTCATTGAGAATCATTGTAAAAGCTTAAGTGCAAAAAGCTACATTTGTCCTACCACTTTAAAGCCTTATATTGTATTCAGTCTTATCTTAAAAGAGAAGAGGATTGTTCCTCAGTGAGAGTAAATTGTAAGAGGCTGAATACTCTTTTTGTATTGTTAAGGGTAGAGAGGTTATTCCTTAACCTACAAAAGGAACTGTGTAAGCTCTATTGAAAGAGAGAAAGAAAGCACTTGACAAGAAGGTCAAGGAGAGAGGACGTAGGCAAGAGTTTGGCCGAACCTCTATAAACGATTGTGTTTGTTTCTCTCTTCCCTACTTTGCATTAAATTGTTATATTGCACTATATTGCTCATTATCATTTGTGATTAAATTGTGATTAATTTTTAATTTGCCATAATTGTTAGAAAACCGATTCACCCCCCCTCTCGGTAGAGCCAACAATTGGTATCAGAGCTAGGACTCTTTAATCACATAGGAACAACTTCCTAAGAGTTAGAAAACGATCAAATGGCTCTTAACAATGTAGCAACTAGTTTGATAGGAGAGGGGCACTCCACGGTTAGACCTCCCATGTTCAATGGTGAACATTATTCGTATTGGAGGACTAGGATGATGCTATTCATTCAAGCAAATGACTATGAAGTATGGAGAATTATAGTTAAGGGACCTCAAATCCCTACAAAGAAAATAGAGGGAAGAGATATCCCCAAAGAAGAAGATGAATGGGATTCTAATGACATTAAATGTGCACAGCTAAATGCTAAAGCTATGCACACATTATTTTGTGCTTTAGGTCCTAATGAATATAATAGAGTCTCCGGATGTGATAATGCCAAGCAAATATGGGATAAATTGGCAATAACTCATGAGGGTACAACCCAAGTGAAGGAGACAAAAGTAGGTATGCTCACACATGATTATGAGCTTTTTAGGATGAAGGAAGGAGAATCGATTAGTGATATGTTCACTAGATTTACAGACGTAATTAATAGACTAAAATCCTTAGGAAAAATATATTCTAACATTGAAATGGTAAAGAAAATTTTAAATAGCTTACCTAAATCATGGGAAGCTAAAGTGACGGCAATTGAGGAATCTAAGGATCCTCACACATTGTGTCTAGATGAATTGATATGATCTTTGCTCACTTATGAGATGAAACTTAAAAGAAATGAAGAGCCACCCAAGAAAGTGGGTGTTGCTCTAAAATCCACTGCTCAAGAGGAGATCAAAAATGAGAGTGGGAGTGAGGAGGATATTGAGATTGCAATGTTTGCCAAAAGGTTTAATAAGTTCATGAGGATGAAAGCTAGTAGTAGTAATAGGAGAAACAATAGGAGAGAACAAGAGGAAGTAGGTAGAAAAGACTCTATTGTATGTTATGAATGTAAAAACCGGGACACATAAAATTTAACTGCCCTCTTCTTAAAAGGTCAAATGATAGGTTTCATAAAAAGAAGGCAATGGTGACAACATGGAGTGACAGTGATTGCTCCGATGATGAATCAAATGAGGACATTGCCAACTTATGCTTCATGGCTATTGATGATGATCAAAAGGTAACCTCTAATCTCAATGAATACTCATTTGATGAATTGCAAGATGCATTTGATGATCTTGCATTAGAGTATGAATGTATGAGCATGAAGTATAAAAAGTTAATATCTAAATTAAAAAAGGAAAATGAGATAATGTTAAAAGATAAATTAGAATGTGAAAAGAAACTAGAGATTTCAAACCTAGAAATTTGTGACCTTAAGGAGAAAAATAACAATCTACATAACTCCTTTAATAGATTTCACATGGGGCAACAAAAGCTAGATAGCATGTTAGAAACCCAAAGGGCATTTTTTGACAAAAATGGCTTAGGGTATAATACACAAAGTAGGGAGACCCATCTTAAGAGTTTTATTGCTAGGAAGAGCATGATTAAACCTGCAATTACTTGTTCATATTGTAATAGAAAGGGACATAAGTCACATTATTGCAATATAAAGATGAGGAATCTTAAAGGAAAAAGAGTAAAAAGGATATGGATTCCAAAAGAGGTAATTCATTCCAAGGACTATAATGCATTAGCAAAATGGATCCCAATGGGATCAAGAATTGCATTTACTAACCTCCAAGGACCCAAGAAAATTTGGGTACCTAAGACTTGAGCTTAATTTTTTGTAGGTGATTGAGCATAGCCACAAAGCTAAAACAAAAGATGCTTGGTACTTAGATAGTGGATGCTCAAGGCACATGACGGGTGATAAAAGCCATTTCAATTCCTTCAAATCGAAAATTGGTGGAGAAGTCACTTTTGGGGACAACTCCAAAGGCCAAGTGGAAGGAAGTGGCTCAATAGGTAATGATCATTTCTCTTTAGAAAAAGTATTACTTGTTAGGGGTCTTAAGCATAACTTGTTAAGCATTAGTCAACTTTGTGACAAAGGTTACAAAGTAATTTTTGATTGCATGAAGTGTAATGTTATAGATCCTAAGTCAAATAAAATTCTTTTTCTAGGTCATAGGCAAGGTAACATATATATTGTCTATCTTAATGAACTCAAAAATGAAAACATATGCTTAATGGTAGACAACAAAAAGGAATCTTGGTTATGGCATAGAAGACTAGGTCATGCTAGCATGAGTGTGCTGTCCAAGTTAGCTAGAAAGGATCTAGTAATAGGCTTACCCAAAATACCTTTCGATCATGAAGAAATATGTGAAGCTTGTGTTAAAGGAAAACACAAGAGGACAACTTTTAAGCCTAAGAATAGTGTATCCACCACTAGGCCTCTCCAATTACTGCATTTAGACTTATTTGGACCAACTAGAACCACTAGCCTAGGTGGGAAACACTATGGATTTGTAATAGTTGATGATTACACTAGGTACACTTGGGTGTTCTTTTTGAGAGTAAAAAATGAAGCCTTAGAGAAATTCATAACTTACTCAAAGGTGACTCAAAATGAAAAAGGATATACAATAACAAGCATTAGAAGTGATCATGGCAAAGAATTTGAAAATATAGGATTTGATGAGTATTGCAATGATCAAGGAATTAGCCACAATTTTTCAGCCCCTAGGACACCACAACAAAATGGTGTAGTTGAGAGAAGAAATAGAACTTTGGAAGAGATGGCTAGGACCATGTTATGTGAAAATAACTTGCCAAAGTATTTTTGGGCTGAAGCTATAAACACATCATGTTATATAATTAATAGAGCTATGATAAGACCCATGTTAAAGAAAACTCCTTATGAGCTCTACAAAGGCAAGAAGCCTAACATTAGTTACTTCCATCCTTTTGGCTGCAAATGCTTTGTTCTAAATAATGGAAAAGATAATTTAGGAAAATTTGATGCCAAGAGTGATGAGGGAATATTTCTAGGATATTCATTGAATTCAAAGGCCTATAGAATATATAACAAAAGGACATTAATGGTTGAAGAGTCTATTCATGTTGTATTTGATGAATCAAATAATATATCTAAAGATTCAACCAATGATGAAAATGTTGGAATATTTGATGAAGGCTTAGAAGATGACTTTCTAGAAAAGCTTGACTTGAATAAAGGAGATGAAGAAGAAATAGAGGTTTTAGAAAGAGAACTTAGAGCACCAAGAGAGTTAGGATATGTAAAAGATTGTGAAATAGTAGGAGATCCAACTCTTGGAGTTAGAACTAGATCATCCCTAAGGAATATATGCCAATATATAGCCTTTGTATCTCAAATTGAGCCTAGGAATGTCAATGAAGCCTTAGAAGACAATAATTGGTTCCTAGCAATGCAAGAAGAATTAAATCAATTTGAGAGAAGCAAAGTATGGAAACTAGTTCCTAGGCCTAGTGATCACTCAATAATTGGTACTAAATGGATATTCAAGAACAAAATGGATGAAAATAGTGTGATCACAAGGAATAAGGCTAGGCTAGTTGCTCAAGGCTATAGACAAGAGGAAGGCATAGACTATGATGAAACATATGCACCGGTAGCTAGATTAGAGGCAATAAGAATGTTACTTGCCTTTGCATGTTATAAAAACTTCAAGTTATATCAAATGGATGTAAAGAGCGCATTCTTAAATGGTTTTATTAATGAAGAAGTATATGTTGAGCAACCTCCCGGATTTGAAAATCATGAATTTCCTGAACATGTTTTTAAATTATCTAAGGCACTTTATGGGTTAAAACAAGCTCCTAGAGCTTGGTATGAAAGGTTGTCAAAATTCTTAATAGACAAGGGATTTTCAAGAGGAAAAGTGGATACCACCTTATTCATTAAGAATAAAAATAAGGATTTATTAGTTGTACAAGTGTATGTAGATGATATTATTTTTGGTTCAACTAATGAGTCTTTATGCCAAGAGTTTGCTAAGATCATGCAAGGAGAATTTGAGATGAGCATGATGGGAGAACTCACATTCTTCTTGGGACTTCAAGTGAAGCAAACAAAAGATGGAACCTTCATTAATCAAGCAAAGTATACTAAGGAATCGCTCAAGCGATTTGGAATGGACAATTGCAAACCTCAAGCAACTCCAATGGGCACCAACATCAAGCTTGATAAGGATGAAAGTGGTAAGTGTGTAGACACTAAACTTTATAGGTCTATGATTGGCTCATTGCTTTATTTAACTGCAAGTAGACCAGATATTTTGTTTAGTGTATGCCTTTGCGCTAGATTTCAATCCTGTCCTAAGGAATCACATCTATTGGCAACTAAGAGGATCTTTAGATACCTCAAAGACACTCCCTCACTAGGACTTTGGTACCCCAAGGACTCTACTTTTGCCCTTCATGCATTTTCAGATTCTGATTTTGGAGGCTGCAAAATAGATAGGAAAAGTACTTCAGGTACTTGCCAATTCTTAGGAAATAGGTTAATTTCTTGGTTCTCCAAGAAGCAAAACAGTGTAGCTCAGTCCACAACTGAAGCTGAGTATATAGCAGCTGGTAGTTGTAGTGCTCAAGTGTTGTGGATTAAACAACAAATGAGAGATTATGGTATTGACATGAAACAAGTGTCTATTAAATGTGATAATACCAGTGCCATTAATCTGTCTAAGAATCCTATTCAACACTCCAGAACCAAGCACATAGAAATTAGACATCACTTCCTTAGAGACCATGTACAAAAAGGGGATATAATTTTAGAGTACATTGACACTCTACATCAAATAGCTGATATATTCACCAAACCCCTTGATAGAGATAGGTTTTGTATCCTTAGAGGTGAATTAGGACTCATGGATATGCCTTAGGACTTTTGTGTTTCAAAAATCTTGGTTTCAAATTGATTTTAAATGAGTTTTTGCAAAGATTTTCTGGCAATGAGGATGAGAGATCGATCTCCTTGCAATATAGATCGATCTCCATACCTCCAACAAGCCTAAATCATCAAGGTTAAGCTAAGCAGATCGATCTTCTAACCATAAGATCGATCTCCTTACGTCTCTGTTTAAAGGCAGATCGATCTGTCCACACGACAGATCGATCTCTTCAAGCTTCCGCATTCTACAGATCGATCTTTGCATTTGGAAGATCGATCTGCCTAAGCCTCTGTTAAACGACAGATCGATCTGTGTGTAACAGATCGATCTCCTTAAGCCTCTGTTTGCGACCAGATTGATCTGGCCTTACGACAGATCGATCTCTATTGGATTCTGGAAATGACAGATCGATCTGTCGCCTCGACAGATCGATCTCCTGTGCCCTGGAGTATAAATACCCGCGTAAAATTCCCAAATTTCCCAAACCCAATCTTCAAAATTCCCAAATTTCCCTCGCATTTCTTCCTTTGATTCGCGACCAGATCGATCTCTGTACGGTCCTCCTTGCGTCTCGGTGTCCAATTCCGGTATTGTAACCAACATTCCTTACTGATTTTCAAAATCTTTCTTCAATTTGTGTTTTTTTTTTTTTAATTCTAGGGCAAACCTAGGTACTGTTTCATTGCTTTTCTCCTTGTTGAATCTATTTAGTGCCTCTTTAAAGTCTAAAATCATGCCTAGGAAGTCAGTAGCAAACAAACCTCCTAGAACCACTGTAGAGGCAGGTTCCTCATCACAACCCATTCCTCCACCTCCTGTCGCTTCCTTCAATCGGTGTTTTAAAACACCAGCAAAAAGAAAGCGATATGAGGAATACTTCTCAAATATGCCAATTAAGCATTGGCGAACCATAGATTTTTCATTCCTCAATCGCATAGATTTTCCATACGTGTCAAAGTTTGAGGAATTTGGTTGGATGAATTTCTTGAAAATCAACACTTCCGTCCCTCCAAATCTAGTTCGTGCATTCTTTTCCAATGCCAAACTTCTTTTTGACCCAAATGACACTTGCAAAATTGTTGGTTTCAAAACCTATGTCATGGGTAAGTCAATCATAATAGATACTGAAGTTCTAGCCAAAGCGTTTGATATATGCGATGAAGGCTTAACAAATGAGGATGAGGAAGTCCCCTTAGCGTTTGATCTCCCTGGGGACAAGGCGAGTGACCTGCCGATGCATCCTCGGTTACTCCACCTCATAATCTCTTGGAACCTCCGTCCTTTCGGTACTCATCATTCTACCGTTAGGCGTTTAGATCGCTTTTGGCTCCATCACATTCACACCACAAGCCAAAAACCTAACCTCCCTCACTTTATATACGAAGATTGGCTGAAGATTGTGCGTGGACAAGCTACCACGATCGTGTTTCCACAACCGGTAGCTTATCTTCTTCACCGCCTTGGTATCGACTGCAGCGGCGAAACCGGCGAACTCCCCTCTCCCAAGAGCGTGCTTAACATTGGGACCCTCCATCATATGGGGTACTACAAAGACCTCCGGGGAGAGTGGACGAAAAAGAGGGATCAGCAACCTGCAGAGGCTATGGAGGAGGACCCCACTGCTGAGCCAGTGCACCGACCTGCTGCACCAGCTCCGGAACCATCGGCTCCGCCCACTGCACCAACATCGTCTCCTGCTGACTTGGAGATGCTCATGACGATGATGAATGACCTCAGTCAGCAGATAAATGACGGCTTTGCCACTCAGCGGCGTATGATCGAGAACTTAACCCAAAGAGTGGATAAGATTCAAGAAGCTCAAGAGGCGATGTTCGATGAGGTCCAAGTCACACGCACGCACGTTGAGCATCTTTTGGATCGTGATCCTCCCTCATCTTAGGCCATAGGTGTTTGTTGTAGTTTAGTTTCATCATGGTTGATCTTTAATGTTACTTGCACTACATTTGCTTGAATGAAATGTGATTTGACTGGATATTGGGTGAGTTAATGAAAATGTTGATTTTGAAATGCCATGAATCTTCTATTTTGTGTGATTGATATGACAAAAAGGGGGAGAAGAAACATGTGTTGTGGTTGTGTTAAATGTTTTAAAAGAATGATTTAATTGAGGGGGAGTTAAGATTTAACTGAGGGGGAGTTAAGTCATTAACAAAGTCAAAAGCTCACAAAAAGGGGGAGTTTTGCAAATTCACTAAACATGTTTATTTGATGAGTTTTGTCATATCAAAAAGGGGGAGATTGTTGAGTTAATGTATTTTGAAATGACAAAACAAGTTAATTCAATAATGTTAAAATGATATACAAACATGTTTAGAGGATATTAGTACCAGAACTTAGAGTTCTGCTGATGAGAGATCGATCTGGGGTATGAGAGATCGATCTCCTGGGTTTTTACTTGATGAGAGATCGATCTCATGATGGAAGAGATCGATCTGGCAAGCCTTAAATCTGTACAAAGGTATTTAGGAAGAATGAGATCGATCTGCAAGGGTTAAGAGATCGATCTGGCTAATGCTAGAGTTGAGAGATCGATCTGGTCGATGAAGAGATCGATCTCCCTTAAGAGCTTGAGACTATAGATCGATCTGAGAGATCGATCCACATTCAAACAGAGAACTTTTGAGATCGATCTGGTAAGGAAGAGATCGATCTCCTCAAAGTCAGAGAGCTAAAGAGATCGATCTGTGTTGTTGAGAGATCGATCTCCTCTCTACGAGAGTGCATGGCAGATCGATCTGGAGATCGATCTTACCTCAAACAGAGAGACTAGGAGATCGATCTGCCTATTCGACAGATCGATCTGCCTCATTATTTTCAAACTAACAGATCGATCTGCTAACCTATGAGATCGATCTCCTTGTGTATTTGTGCTTCAATCTTGCAGGATTTATAACTAAGAGATCGATCTGGCCAAGAAGGCAGATCGATCTGGCACTCTACTGGAGGTACCCAACGGCTAGTTTCTGCAAAACACAACGGGAAGAATAGCATTTAATGCTCCAACTACCAATCCTTCAGTATTTAACCAAGCATTGAAGACAAAGAGAATAGAGACACTATTGCTGCATATTCCAAACATTCTCAAGCTTTAATTCTTTCATTCTTTGTGTCCCTATTGCTCATTCATTGAGAATCATTGTAAAAGCTTAAGTGCAAAAAGCTACATTTGTCCTACCACTTTAAAGCCTTATATTGTATTCAGTCTTATCTTAAAAGAGAAGAGGATTGTTCCTCAGTGAGAGTAAATTGTAAGAGGCTGAATACTCTTTCTGTATTGTTAAGGGTAGAGAGGTTATTCCTTAACCTGCAAAAGGAACTGTGTAAGCTCTATTGAAAGAGAGAAAGAAAGCACTTGACAAGAAGGTCAAGGAGAGAGGACGTAGGCAAGAGTTTGGCCGAACCTCTATAAACGATTGTGTTTGTTTCTCTCTTCCCTACTTTGCATTAAATTGTTATATTGCACTATATTGCTCATTATCATTTGTGATTAAATTGTGATTAATTTTTAATTTGCCATAATTGTTAGAAAACCGATTCACCCCCCCCTCTCGGTAGAGCCAACACCTATAATCATGCTTCTTAGTCAATCAAAATCAGACTTAATCATGGGGTCATATCATCAGAATATGGGAAAACTACATGCTGAGTACTAAATCATCCCAAAATCAAACACTTTAAGCTCAGATTTTCGAAAAATTTTTGAAAAAATTTTCAATTTTTGCCCAAATTTTCAAAAAATGCTCAAGTAATATCCCCTCCCCCAAACTTAAAGTGCACAGTGTCCTCAGTGTGCAGATAATATAAACAATTAAGCTCAAGAACATAGTACTCCCCTATCTGATGTTGATGAACAACTGAAACTTTTATTGAAAGCGTAAAACTTAGAAAATAAACTTGCAAAATAAACAAAGAAAGAAACAATAGAAAAGAAAAAGAAAAAGAACTATATACAAAAAATGAAAGAAAAATGAAGCTAAGTAGCAGGATCAGAAGTATGAGGGTCAGCTAAAGTGGTCACAGAATGCTGACGATCAAACCCTCTCCCAAAATAGTGTTTCAGTCTGCCCTCATTAACCTTAAAGGGTTGATTCAGGGTCTCATCCATAATTTCAATGGCTCCATGAGGGAATACTTATGTAATGGTAAAGGGACTTGACCACCTAGACTTAAGCTTTCCTGGAAACAGCTTCAAGCGTGAATTAAACAACAGAACCTGCTGGCCTGGCTCGAAGTGTCTCTCCTTAATTTTCTTATCATGCCATCGCTTAGTCTTTTCCTTGTAGAGCTTGGCATTCTCATATGCCTACAACTTGAACTCATCTAACTGATTAAGCTGTAGCAGCCTCTTCTCCCCTGCTGCCTCTAAGTTGAAATTTAGGTTCTTAAGGGTCCATTAGGCCTTGTGCTCAAGCTCTACTGGTAGATGACATGCTTTACCATACACAAGCTAATAAGGGGACATTCCTAAAGGTGTTTTGAAGGCTATCCTATAGGCCCAAAGTGGATCCTCTAACCTAATGGACCAGTCCTTCCTACTTGGGTTCACTGTCTTCTCTAATATCCCCTTAATTTCCCTATTGGATAACTCTACTTGGCCACTCGTCTATGGGTGATAAGCAGTTGCTACCTTATGTTTGACCCCATATTTCTTTAACAGCCCATCAAAACTTCGATTGCAAAAGTGGGATCCTCTATCACTAATGATAGCCCTAGGTGTGCCAAATCGTGTGAAAATATTCTTCTTTAAAAACCTTATCACTACCTTGGCATCATTAGTTGGTAAGGCCATTGTTTCAATCCATTTTAACACATAGTCCACAGCTACTAGAATATAGAGATTCCCATATGAAGGAACAAATGGTCCCATGAAATTAATGCCCCAGACATCAAAGAGTTCTACTTCTAAAATATTAGTTAGAGGCATCTCATTTCTTTTGGAAATATTACCTACCCTCTGACATCTATCGCATTTCATCACAAAGTAGTGGGCATCCTTAAATAACGTGGGCCAGTAATATCCAGATTGCAAAACCTTGGCTGCTGTCCTCTCTCCTTCAAAATGCCCTCCATAATTAGAAGAATGGCAATGTCTAAGTATATCCTCTACTTCTTCCATGGGAACATACCTTCTCAAAATCTGATCTTTACATTGCTTGTATAGGAAGGGTTTATCCCAAACATAATACTTAACATCACTCAAAAACTTTTTCTTTTGCTGGGCAGTTAAATTAGGTGGCATTACATTGCTCACCAGATAATTTACAAAATCAGCATACCAAGGCAATCTGGAGTGCCCGAAAGTAAATAGCTGCTCATCAGGAAATGACTCATTAATAGCTATACCATATTCTTTAAGTCCACTCTCTAATCTAGATAGATGGCCAGCAACCTGATTCTCCATACCTTTCCTGTCCTTAATCTCGAAGTTAAACTCCTATAGTAGGAGGATCCATCGAATCAGCCTCAGCTTTGCATCCTTCTTGGAGACTAAGTACTTAATGGCAACATGATCAGTATATACTACTACCTTAGTACCTATGAGATAGGAGTGAAACTTATCAAAAGCAAATACCACAGCTAACAGCTCATTCTTGGTAGTAGCATAGTTCATTTTGGCCTCATTAAGTGTTTTGCTTGCATAGTAAATAACATAAAAGACTCTTCCTTTTTTTTGTCCTATTACAGCCCCGACAGCATAATCACTTGCATTACACATAAGCTTAAAAGGTAAACTCCAATATGGAGCTATGATTACAGGAGCTGTAACTAATTTTTCCTTCAAAGTCTTAAATGCTTCTAAGCATTTCTCATCAAAGCAAAACACAGTGTCCTTCTCAAGGAGATTACATAAAGGCTTAGATATCTGAGAAAAACCCTTAATGAACCTTCTGTAAAATCCCGCATGGCCCAGGAGACTTTGAATTCCTTTTACAGTGGTAGAGGGAGGTAACTTCTCAATAATTTCTACCTTAGCCTTATCCACTTCTATCCCCCTAGCAGAGATTTTGTGCCCTAGCACTATGCCTTCTTTAACCATAAAGTGGTATTTCTCCCAATTAAGCATTAAGTTTGTTTCTTCACACCTCCTCAGCACTAGTGCTAAATTCTACAAACATAAATTAAAGCTATCCCCAAATACTGAGAAATCATCAATGAAAACCTCAAGAAAATCCTCCACCATATCATGGAATATGGCCATCATACAACGCTAGAATGTAGCAGCTGCATTGCATAGGCCGAAAGGCATTCTTCTAAAAGCAAAGGTCCCATAGGGACAGTGAATGTAGTTTTTTCTTGGTCTTCTGGGGCTATAGCTATTTGATTGTACCCAGAGTATCCGTCCAGTAAACAATAGAATTTGTGACCAGCTAATCGATCTAACATTTGGTCAATGAAGGGTAAAGGGAAGTGGTCTTTTCTAGTGGCCTTGTTGAGTTTCCTATAATCCATACATACTCGCCAACCAGTGACAGTCCTAATAGGGATGAGCTCATTATTTTCATTCTCGATCATTGTCATCCCTCCCTTTTTAGGGACACATTGTACTGGGCTCACCCAGGCACTATCAGAAATGGGATAGATAATCCCTGCATCTAACCATTTAATGATCTCCTTCTTCACAACTTCTTTCATTATAGGGTTCAATCGACGCTGGTGCTCTATGGACGACCTATACCCCTTTTCCAATAGTATCTTATGCATACAGACAGAGGGACTAATACCCTTAAGGTCAGAGATAGACCAGCCTATAGCCTTCTGATGCTCTCTTAAAACTTGTAGTAATTTTACTTCCTGATCACTGGAGAGAGCAGCAGATACTATTTTCGATCGTGTGGAGGATTCACCTAAGTAAGCATACCTAAGGTGTAAGGGTAAAGGTTTGAGTTCTAATGCTGGAGGATCACTGGTGGATGGAAAGATATTTGAAACTGGAATAGATGAAGAGTCTAATGTCTCAAATTGGGCAATTTCCTTAAAAGGAGTGACCTCTAATAACTGTAAAGTCTCATAAACCTCATCATCATCTTCACTATACTCTCTAAGATCAACAGATTTCACTAAGCAGGCTTCTAAAGGGTTTAAAGGGTGTGTCTTGGAAAACTCCTCAGTGATGTCCTTATCCACTAAATCCATCCTAAAACAATCGTGAGAGTCATCAGGGAACCTTAGAGATTTGAACACATTAAACTTGGCTTCCTGATCTTGAACTCTCGTTGTTAACTCCCCCTTTCTACATCTATTAAAGTTCTACTAGTTGCTAGGAATGGCCTGCCTAGTATAATTGGGACTTCTTTGTCTTCCTCCATGTCCAACACAATAAAATCTGCAGGAAAAATAAACTTGTCTGCTTTTACTAAGACATCCTCAATTACCCCCCTTCGGATATTTAATTGATCGATCGGCCAACTGGAGAGTCACTGTGGTGGGCTTGGCATCCCATATTCCTAACTTGTGATAGATAGACAATGGCATCAAATTTATACTAGCTCCTAAATCGCACAGGGCTCTACCAAGGAATAAATTTCCAATAGTGCATGGTATGGTAAAGCTCCCTGGATCCATGAGCTTAGGGGGTAATCTCCTCTGAATAATAGCGTTACATTCCTCCGTTAAGGCCACCGTCTCGTAATCTTCCAATCTTCTTTTCCTAGAGAGGATATCCTTCATAAACTTCACATAGCTTGGCATTTACTCTAAGGCATCTGCGAATGGAATGTTGATGTGAAGTTTCTTAAAAACCTCAAGGAATTTTGCAAATTGTTGGTCCAATTTTTTATTTTAAAATCTCTGAGGAAAAGGGACTGGTGGTCTAATTGGAGGAGATGTAGTGGAAACTTTTGTAGCATCAGAGGATAAAGAAGGTTATGACAAAGAAACAGGTTAAGGTGAAGAATTGCCTGGCTTTGTTTCCTTTACAGCTTGATCTTTTGATTCTTGCACCTTCTGAGCTGCTTCACTAAAACCTATGGGTTTTTCAACTATGGGTTGGTCAGGTCTGGACTTAACAGAGGGAGTTACTAGCTCTCTGCCACTCCTAAGGGTGATGGCTTTCACATGTTCCTTCCCTTCCCTTTGCCTAACAGGATTGGCTTCAGTGTTACTAGGAAGGGTCCCTTGAGGACGTTGACTAAGAGCGTTTGCTATTTTTCCTACCTGAACCTCTAGGTTCTTAAATTAAGCTGCTTGATTTTGCAAGATTGTTGTGAACATTTCCTCAAGTGAGGGTTTCTTATTAGCTACTGGTAAGTGCTGGGGTTGTGGTGGTGGTTGATGGATGGGAATGGTTAGGTGGATGATGTGGATACTGTGGTGGTGGGTGGTGAGGATATTGATGCTGTGGTGGTACCTGAACCGGTGGAGCTTGAAAACCTGGGGGTCCTACTGGTCTAGAATTAGAAGCTTGCCCTTGGTTTTGGCTCCAAGAAAAGTTAGGATGGTTCCTCCACCCTGGATTATAGGTGTTTGAAAAAGGGTTGTTCTGTTGCTTAGGGGCAACGTACTGAACCGATTCTAAGTTAAGTGGACACCTATCTACAGCATGGGTACCACTACACAGATCACAAGAGAGAAATGGACTTTAAATAGAAAACGCAGGGTTAGGATTGTTGGAAGGATTAGGTTGGGTACTGAGCGACTCCACCTTCTTTGTAAGATTGGCAATTTCAGAGGTTAAGGTGGAAAGAATGTCGAGCTCATATATACCCGTCGATTTCTTTGGCAATTGCCTTTCCGAGGACCATTGATAGTTGTTAGCCGCCATCTTATCTAGCAGCTCATAATTCTCCTCCTCTATTTTGCACATCAAGGCTCCTCCTGAAGCAGCGTCCACTATGGTCCTATTTTGGCTTGTAAGTCCATTGTAGAAGGTCTGGACTTACAGCCATAGAGGTAGGCCGTGGTGAGGGCACTTCCTAAGAAGCTCCTTATATCATTCCCATGCCTCGTAAAGGGATTCAAAGTCATACTGGGCAAAGGAGGATATATCGCTACGGAGTCTGGCCATTTTAAAGGGAGGGAAAAAATTTGGCTAGAAATTGGTGGGCTAACTCGTCCCATGTAGAAATTGATCCTGGCGGCAGGGAGGTCAACCAGTGTCACCCTATCCCTAAGTGAAAAAGGGAAAAGTCTAAGTCTAAGCACATCATCAGATAATCCATTATGTTTGAACGTGTTGCACAAGTCCAGGAATTGCCCAAGGTGAGCATGTGGGTCATCGTGTGGAAGCCCACTGAACTATAAAGAAGTTTGGATCATCTGAAGGATGGAAGGCTTAATTTCAAAATTATTAGCAGGGACAGCTGGTGGCCTAATGCCGGTATAATATCCTTTAATTATTGGCATCGCATAATCTCCAACGGTCCTACTTTCCCTATTTTCTGCCATCGTGTTTTGCTGCGGAGCTATAAATTTCCTAGAGTCCTTTCGAATTTTCCTAAGAGTTCGTTCAATTTCAGGATCTAGAGGAAAGCAATCGAAACTCCTGGCTCTACGCATCCAAACATCAGAAAGTCCTTAGTTTTTTTAATTAATTATAAGAAAGTTAACTAAACTAAACTAAGGATCTAAATATTTAAAACCTAAATATTTACAAGCTAGAATTACACCTAAGCATAATTTTACCGATATTAATTAAGGACTAATTAAAACTTCCCCAGCAACGGCGCCAAAAACTTGACACGCCTTAAGGGTACTGTCCGCAAGTGCATGGGTCATTCAAGTAATAATGGGATTTGAGTCTCAGAATTATTGTCCCACAGAGAAGTTGACTAGTTTAATTAATTACCGGTTAATCTTACCCTAAGTATATTCTAGCAAATTATAAAATTAAAGTGGGTGATCTATTAAGGCTAATTAAAAGTACTGAAAATAATAAAACTATAAGATAAACTAAATAAAACTGAGCAAAATTACTTACAGTGCTCCTCGCAATTAAAATCAAAAGCCTACAAAAGAAATTAAAACAATTAAAACTGATTAACGCAAATAAAATGCAAATATGAAAATAACAAAGGAAGATTAATTAAACTAAAATTAACAATCCTAAAATGCAATAATACTACTTAATCAAAATGCAATTTAAACTAACTTAAGATTTAATGAAATAAATTTACCCCTAATTTAATTTTAAATGGACACTTAATTAGCTATCAACCTAATTAAAACTAAGTTCTAAACCATTACACAAGAATACTAATCATGTAATTTTAATCAAAGACTCTAAACTAAGCTAACAAATTAAATAGGAATTAAACTAAACTACCAATGCATGAAAATGAGTTAATTAACTATTAAGCACTAGCCAAACAACCCTTAACAATTTAAACCAGCCAATTATCACTTCCTTTACTGTTCAGGTCTTCACCAAATTTGCATTTCCAGCATTCTCGGCTTGCTCTCGGTTTTGTCCTGCTCTTTAAGTGTCCAGGATTTATCTGTGGCTTCTGCTCCAGATGTTGCTACTCCCAGCTATACACTGTACAATGCACCTCTCAGCTACCTGCACCAAGTGCTACTGGTGATGTCTACTCCTGCTCCTGGCACCGTTCCTCAACCTGTCCTGCGTTTTTCGCTTTTGCAAAACACCTGCATCCCTTAAGCCGGCACCCAGCAATTTACAGCAACCTGTAGTACCCTTCCTCTGTTCGGGACAACCTGCACAAAACTACCGTTTGCTTCATTCTCTGCAAAGTAAAACACACAGCAGATGCACAATAACCGTTTCCTGCAACCGAGAACAACAGAGGGACAGAACAGAATTGAAATGAGAAATATAGATAACCCGACAGAGATAATATTACAAGAAAATAAATTAACAAACGCCACCCCAGCAAATGCTAAGCTTCGGTACAATGAAGCAATGCAAATATGCAGAAAAAGAAAAAGAAGTATGATAAACAGTAGTGAAATCTCAGGATAGAGCAGAACAGAAGATTGATTGGCTGCTGGTTTAGTTCTTTGTTACCCTTCAGCTGTCGAACACCCTCTCTCGATATTACACATGATCATCTCTATGAAAGCAGGACTTAAGATGACAATACCGAAAAACAAAACTAAATGCTAAATAAGTAATGCAGAGAAATGAAAGACATGAAAACAGGAGACTCCATGCTATGGTTTCTTTCAATTTCTTCTCCTACTGTGTTCCACTCTACCAATATTACCAATCGATACACAGAATTATTCCAACATATTAGATCGACAATAATGAGTCAGAATATCATGATCGGCATTGATTATTAAAGCTTTGCAAATGCTTTATACTATAACCGAGAATGGATCAAATAAAACTTATAGCAAAAACAATGATGGTGACGGGATAAGTAAATTAAAATGATAAAGAAACATCTCTAAGCAACGATATTGATAAACTAAAAACAAGAATTCTTCATCATAAACTGAATTGAATGAAACAGTAACTATCTAGAAAAGAAAAATGGTAGCTAGAAAAAAAAAACTATGCGACCGAATCATCCAAAAAATAAGGAAAAAAAGACTTTTTAAGTTAACCTAAAAATAAAACTATTCTAACCTATTTTTTTCCACCCCTTACAATTGTCATCATTTTCTATTTATATATACATTTAGGGGTACAATTGTAATTTTTCCATCCTAGATGAGTTGGCATTGTTTGGCCACTTGTCTTCACACCATTGGCTCCTTGAAAAATAATATTTCCATGTCATCTGTCTTTTTGTCCAATTGGATGTGCTAGGCTCGTGTTGTCCGCGTGGTCCAATCTCGATTTTAGCTCAATTCTGGTTCATTTTCTACCGAAATATTCAAAATTCATCCGAATTTAATTTATCTGTAAACATGAAAATTTTAATTAAATAAAAGGTAATAATTAACAAAATAAATCGGGGATTTAAATGATTAATTAGGAAATTAAGCACAAATAATTCTAAAAATATAGAATTATCATATATCTTCCTTTGCCCAATTCGATTATGAATCTCTTTACGAAGCATAGGAACGATATAAGGACTTTCTTAGGAAGTGCCCTCATCATGGCCTACCTTTGTGGCTGCAAGTCCAGACTTTCTACAACGGACTTACAAGACAAAATAGGACCATTGTTGACGCTGCTGCGGGAGGAACCCTAATGTGCAAAACAGAGGAGGAAGCTTAGGAGCTCTTAGACAAGATGGCTGCTAACAACTATCTATGGTCCTCGGAGAGACAATTGCCTAAGAAGTCGACGGGTATCTATGAGCTTGACACGCTGTCTACCTTGACCTCTCAAATTGCTAACCTCACGAAGAAGGTATAATCACTCAGTACCCAGCAAAATCCTTCCACCAGTCCTAATCCGGTGTATTCTGTCCAAAGTCCTTTTCTTTTCTGCGAACTGTGTGATGGTACACACTCTGTAGATAGGTGTCCGCTCAACCTAGAATCGGTTCAGTATGTTGCCCCATCTAAGAAGCAACAGAACAACCCCTTTTTCAAACACCTACAATTCAGGGAAGAGGAACCATCCTAATTTTTCTGGAGCCAAAATCAAAGGCAATCTTCTAACTCCATATCTGTAGGACCCCATGGTTTTCAAACTCCATCGGTTCATGTACCACCACATCAGCAGTTTCCATACCATCCACCTAATCATCCCTATCCACCTCAATTTCAACATCATCTACCTCACTTCCATTAACCACCACCACCACAACCTATGCAGCCCCAACATTTACGTGCACCAGCAGTTGAGAAGCAGCCTACACTAGAGGAGATGTTCTCAACAATCCTGTAAAATCAAGCTGCTTCAATTAAGAACTTAAAGGTTCAAGTGGGATAAATAGCAAATGCTCTTAGCCAACGTCCTCAAGGGACCCTTCCTAGTAACATTGAAGCTAATTCTGTTAGGCAAAAGGAGGGTAAAGAACATGTGAAATCCATCACCCTTAGGAGTGGCAGAGAGCTGGATGATCCACAAGTTAAGTCCAGCCCTGAACAGCACATAGTTGAAGAATCCTTGAGTTCTAATGAAACAGCTTAGAAAGAGCAGGAACCTAAAGATCAGGCTGCAAAAGAAACAAAGCTATGCACTTCTTCATCTATACCTTCTTCTACTTCACAACATTCATCATCCTCTGATGCTACACAAGTTCCCACTGCATCCCTTCCAATTTGACCACCAGTACCTTTTCCTCAGAGGTTTCAAAACCAAAAGTTTGACCAACAATTCACTAAATTTCTTGAGGTTTTTAAGAAACTTCACATCAACATTCCTTTCATAGATGCTTTAGAAAAAATGCCAAGTTATGTGAAGTTTCTAAAGGATATCCTCTCGAGGAAGAAAAGATTGGAAGATTATGAGACGGTGACCTTAACTGAGGAATGTAGTGCAATTATCCAGAGGAAATTACCTCCCAAGCTCAAGGATCTCAGGAGTTTTAATATACCCTGCACAATTGAAAATTTGTTCTTTGGTAGAGCCCTGTGTGATTTAGGAGCCAGTATCAATCTAATGCCTTTGTCTATCTACCAAAAGTTAGGAATAGGAGATGTCAAGCCTACCACAGTGACCCTTCAGCTAGCTGATAGATCCATTAAATATCTGAAAGAGGTCATTGAAGACGTGCTGGTAAAGGTGGACAAATTTATTTTCCCTGCGAATTTTATCGTGTTGGACATGGAGAAAGATAGGGAAGTCCCCATCATACTAGGCAGACCTTTCCTAGCGACTGGTAGAACATTAATTGATGTATAAAAGGGGGAGTTGACTATGAGAGTCCTAGATCAGGAGGTGACATTTCATGTTTTCAAACCTTTGAAGCTCCCTAATGACTCTCAAGACTGTTTTAGGATTGAGGATATAAGGCTTGAACATAAGAAATCTGAGAGAAAGAAGGAAGTAAATAGAGCTCAGGAGGATTTAACTGTCAATATTTTGTCACTACTCTGGCTGATCGTCCTACTCTTCGCCTTGCTGCTGAGTGTTGTGTTCTTCAGCTGCATTTGAAGTCGCTTAATTTATCTTTCCACTTTGTATATAGTTCTTTTTTTCTTTTTCGTTGTTTCTTTCTTTATTCTGCATATTCCTTTTACAGCATTATGTTTTCAATCAAGCTTCAGTTGTTCATCATCATCAGAAATGGGAGTACTTTCTTCCTGAACTTCAATTATTATATTATCTGCACACTGAGGACACTGTGCACTTTAAGTTTGGGGGAGGGGATATCAATTGAGTATTTTTCAAAAATTTGAGCAAAATTGAAAAACTTTTCAAAATTTTTTCTAAAATATGAGCTTAAATTATTTGATTTTGGGATGATTTAGTGCTTAACATGTAGTTTTCCCATATTTCGATGATATGACCCCATGATTAAGTTTGATTTTGATTGACTAAGAAGCATGATTATAGGAAAAGCATGAAGTTGAATTCTTGAATTTGTCTTGATTCTGATTGTGATTTCCTCATTTTATGCACATGTCATGTCATGAATATGTATATTTATTTAGAGAAAGCTTATGTAGACATAGGATTGCATTTGTTCAATTGATTTTGTGCATCATATTCTAGAATTTGTTTGATCTTGTCTCGAGGCGAAATATTAGATCACACTTAATTTGGGAGATGATTTAGGCCATTTTTGGATTGTTTGAGCCTTTCTAGCCACCCTGTACATATTTTACCCCTAGTCACCAATCTGGGCCAAATAAGCTTTTCTCTGTAAATACACCTACTTATTTTTCCTTAGCTTAAACACTATTTTCCTATCCTTTACCCCGAAAGCATGAAAAGTCATTGGGTTGTGAGCTTTGTACATATGGGTATCTAGTGATAGTGAAAATCCAAAAAAAAAAGAAGAAGAAGAAAAATACAAAAATAGAATAAAATGTTTAGTGAAATAAATAAGTTTGGGGGAAATAAATTTAAGCTCTTACATTAAAGATCCTAGAAAGTAATTCATGTTGAGGGGTAATTAAACCTAAATCGACTTTATCATACCTTAGCCCCAGCCTTACATTACAAGCTTAATGAAGTCCTATTGATCTTTGATTAAGCGTGACTACATTAGTGGAGAGAGAAGTGAAAAGCAAATTTATGGGAATGATCACATGTCATTGACTTTGCATTCACTGTGTTTGCATAATCTGATCCGGGTAATGTACTGTGAAGTGGCTTTGACATTTTCACACACACACGAGGAGTCTAATTTGGGCTAGGACTTATATTGAATGATTCTGAATGTTGGACTTGTATTTGTGATTCTTTGAGATCATAGTTTGTACTTTTTCTTTGAGGATAGCATTGGGGAAATTATTATGTTGGTACTTGTCATTCCTACATTTGTTTTGTTTTGCTTGAGGAAAGCAACATAGAAGATAACTAAAGGTAAAGGAAAGGGAAAGAGGTGGAAAATTGAAGAGCTTCACTCATAGACCACTAAATCTAAGTCTGATCATCCCTGTTCGAGATGTGGGAATTATCACAAGGGTAGGCTGTGTTATATGGCGATTGTGCCTGTTTTAAGTGTGGGAAGATAAGGCACATAATCAAGGACTATCCTTTGATGAAATCAGTTGAGAAAACATCGGAGAAACCAGCCACCTTGACCATTATGAAGAAAGCTAAACCAGCAGATAAAGGCAAGAAACTGGTTGTTCAGAGCAGAGTGTTTGCTTTGGATTAGGAAGCCACAGATGCTTCTAGCTTTGTAGTTAAAGGTAACCTTCTAATCTTTGGTATTGAAGCACTATACTTGATATATCCAAGCTCTACACATTTGGTGAGTGTCGAATTCAACCAAATTTAAATTATTGGTCTTATCAAAATTTTGTAGTAGTAGTAAATTCAGGTCGAACCCTAGAGACTGGTTGATTAATTATCATGCAATAACTAAAATAATTTGGGGGTTTAATTTAACATAATTAAAATCCTAAAATAGAATTGATATTCAATTAATTATGAAGAGAGTAAACCAAGATTAACAACTTCGATTTAAAGGAACTACCCAGTAACTAACAATTGATCATTAACGCCTAATTTACCATCTTGTCTTCAATTATTTAGCTAAGGTATTATCTCCCAGCAAGATAATATCTCTTCTTCCCTGCTATCATTAACTCAAGCCCAACACTCGAATTAAATTGTTATCCCTAATCAAATCGGTTTTGACGTAATCCTATTTAGACTAGGAATAGCATTAACACTCTAAGAAGATTACTAACCGAATAACACTGTAGCCACGGGTTGAATGTTTAATCCGTTCTATTGTTTCACTTAGAGTTGACGAACCCTAAATGCTACTAATTCTGATTTCTATCACAACAATTATAGATTGTGAAAATTTCAGATAGCATACAATCACATGCAAAGATTATCTAATTGGCCAAATCATATAATTTTCTCATGCAATCGAATCAATTAATAAAAAAAACAATAGATAATTGAATCAAAAGATAGTTTAGAACAACAAACTGTGTTTCTCAATTGTTGACGTTTACTGGTTTCAATTCCCTTGAATCGAATAAAGGATTTAGCAACACATGATTATTGGAAATGAAAATAAAAATATAGAGGGTGAATTTTTTTTTAATTCGACTGCTGCCCTCTTCTGTATTTCTCTTCTATACTCCCTAAAGAAAACGAAACTATATATATATATAGTAAAAAAAACCTAAATTCGAAAATCCTATTACAAGTAGGAAAAGGTTGACATATTCAGGCTTTCTCTTCATAGCTGGTTTTGGAGTGGAAATAGGCCGAATTGAATCTTGGGATCTTCTTCAAAGTTGTAAATCAGTAAGTTAGCATTTCACTAGGCCTGACTTTGCATAATTTGGAGGACGGAACTCCGTTTAAAGCAAAAATTTCAAACAGCACTAAATCTATCAAATTTCTTCGATTAAGCTCTTGAAGCCCAATTTATTTGCCAAAATCACAAAATTAACATAAGTACTCTAATTAACATGAGGAACATAGCAAAATATTAAAATGTAGAAGGAAATAAATAATAAAAATATGGTACTCATCGAATTCCCCCACACTTAAATATTTGCACGTCCTCGAGCAAACTCAAAATCTAAGACTAAATCATCCTCTAAAACTTTTCAATCACATCAAGTTTACAAAAACCAGAAACCAAAAATCAACCAACATTTTCGAGAAACATAACATGTCATGAATCAAATCCTTAACAATCTCAAGAATTTTCCAACATAGTAATTTTATTCAAAACGAAGCAAACTAAATTGGTAGATCCCCCACTAATCTCTATGTTCACTCAAGCGTTTAAGGGATAAGTATTTCACTCACATTCATTCCATAAACATGTCCTACCATAAGCTTGCATATCATCTAATCTCCACTACTTAGCATTCATGCATAACACAAATCAAAAGGACCTTATTCAAGGGTTGTAACGGGGCTAGGGATAAGGTAAGGAATTATTTTTGGAGTAAGAGAGTTTAAAACCGTAGAAATTAATAGAGCATTCAAAATTATAACTCGGGTAAATAAAGCAATCAACGACCTGCAATCACCTAAAATATAAATACTTTATTAATCACTCATACTTTCATGACCTCCTTCCGTGACTTACCAAAAACCACAATAAATTTTTCGCTTTTTACTTACCTTTCTCTCCTCAACAGTTGGGCTGTGATTAGGCATTAGTCTTCTCATCCACACATGCCTTACCATTCTTTTTACATATCATACATGCATGTCATTCTAAATATTCATAGACTGTACGTACACTTTTCTTATAAGTAATTTCATATGCTTTAATATAATTACATTCCAAATATTTAAAATGTGTACATCACTATGTTTATACATTGTTCAGATACAAAAGAGTACGCATCGTATATACCTTTCGCTAGATGGGGAATGGCAGCGTCAAAAGGAATGCTATACCTCAGCCAACTCAAACTACTGACGATGATCTGTAGAGAGGGGGGAAAATGAAAGGGGTGAGCTATCTTAAGGAAATCAGGCAAGCAAGTAGACATCCATACTATCTACTGAAAATATTGCTTTGCCTTTCCTTCTCTCAATTCAAAAGCATGTTTCAAAATATATATAATAATAGTACAGATTTAAAATCCCATGTACTAAACACATGCTGAGTTATAAATCATAGGCATTCATGCAAAACAGTGCATATTTATCATTTCGGAATGCCTTTATATAAAATATGCTATGTACATTCAAAACACAGTAAATATGGCTTTTCACAACACAACACAACAACCGGGTTCCGACCAATCCCTCAGGTCTACCCGTATCATAAATACATACGATATATCATGTGAGACTTAGTGGCTAAATGAAATATCTCCTGGACTATGGCCATATCCTAACGTGGTGAAAATCTCAGGCAACACAGTACTCGGTGTGTGGGTTATCACTGCTGTAACAGGAGGGGGGTTAATCCATCACAACCGCCAGCTATCAACAACTCTCCTCCACAACTCCAAAACAACACACGGTACAGTGTACTCCATGCCACACAGATGGTACAACGTACACCTTTGGACCCAGCCTCATGGTCGAGGTGCCTGCCATAGGTCTTAGCTCTCATACCACAGAATAATGAATGCCACGTCTCTAAATCCACGTGCGAACATCTCTAATTTGACACTCAGTCTACAGGAGGAAATTGTCACGATTTTTCTAACATGTCTATATATCACGTAAAAACTACAGTGCGCGTCTTGAGTGTGACTCGTAGTTAACGCTCCGCCTCTAAACACTGTATATGCATGTCAAAAAATCCAACACTAGTGCGAGTACACCTCCAACACTAGGTCATGCATAGTTCTCATTTCAAATCAAGTACGAGCAAATCGCTCAAGTACTATGTCATGTACAAATCATGAAGAATTGAGTATGAGTAACGCTCCAGCACTCTGTCACGCATCTCATGTAAAACTCGAGTACGAGTTAATCGCTCCAGCACTCTATCATGCATGTTAAATAAATGTAGTGCGAGTCTCACTCTAGCGCTAATGTATGTGAAAAACATTTGAAATCAAGTGCGAGCTCTGCTCTTGCACGATTGTTTTCACATAGTTCGGTAGATGGCTCTTTAAAAATAGGGATGTTTCAAAACACAAAAATCAGCACTATAAAGTCTGCTTAGTCTACATCAACCTTAAAACATTAGCTCGTCTACGTACTCTTCTGCTACACAGCAGTAAAAACACTCAAAAACATTGATTCCATGCTTTTTGTAACTTTTTCCAAAAGTTGACTTTTTGCCTAACTAGGGGTAAAATAGTAATTTACCCATAACGGGTCCCTATAAATATTATTGATTCTCTCTGACCCTCAAACAATTTCAGTGAATGTAAAAGCAGATGAAAATATGCACAGATATCTCTAACTATTTGTAAAAGTCCCTTACCTCGGATCATGTCAAGTGACCTCACTTCCTTTGTGCTGCTCAATTCTCGCAGTCCGGTCAACTCTCAATATGACTCTGGAGCTGCATTTAACCATTCACTGGGTTAATTATATTTTTCCTACTGTATTACATATTCAATACAATCTATTTCACTTAAATGGGCCCGTTTACTCTTATTGGTCCTTAAACACTTTAATTTGGCCTAACTATATCTTAAGTTCAGTTTCCACTTATTAATTCCCTTCATCAGGGTCTATTGGCTCATTGGGTCTATCAATACCCATTGGGCTTTGTTTCAAACTCTTTGGATAGCCTGTATATAATTTACGACAGCTAATTCAAAAATCCATATATAATTTATTTTATGCAAAAATTAATCCGAAATCTGTAAACTAAATTCAAATTACGCAATAATCATAGTATTGTCATAAATGAGCTTTACTTACACAAAATTATGTGATGGTACGCAAATCGAAGTTCGATCGGCTCACTTTCAGAATTTATCGTCGAACTGTACAATTTGTATATTAAATTTTGGGTAAATTTTCGATCAAATATAATTTAAATTAACTTTTTTGAAATTCAAATCGGTCACTTTTGACTTCTTACCGACTTACCTGAAGTCCGATGTATCCTCGAAAATCTTCCCCCTTTTACCTTTTTCTCTTTTTCTTCCTTTTTCTCCCTTTTTCTCCCCTTTTCCTCTCTTTCTTGGCTGAACTATTCTGGTCCGGTTCAGCACATTAGCTTTCTCACTAAACCTCCGACTGGTTCAGTCCCTTTTTGCCATTTCGACGTCGTTCGGTCGGTTCTCAGCGCCTCACCACTGTCGTTCGAGGCGTCTCTGACCGCAGAACGCTCGCTTGGCCTTGGGTTGGACTGAAACCCCGCCGGTGGTCGTTGTTCCTCTCTTCTCCCTTTCGGCCTTCTCTCCCTCGATCTGTCGGATTACGACGTCGGTGGGGTGCGTCCGGGTGGTAGAAGGGTCGTAAGGGTGTCGGCTACCTTTTTCAACCCTCGCTTGGCTTCCTGGGTCACCGGTGGTGGCTCGTTGGTGAGAAACTAGAGGGAGTCGGGTTTGCGTCTTCCAGTTCTGCGGGTTGTGTTTTCGTTTTTCCAGATTTGCGATTTCTCTTTTTTTTATAATATATTTTATTATTATTTTAATCATTAAAATATTATAAAATATCCCAAAATATCTCAAAAAATCAAATTTAATTCTTTTAATCCACAAATGAATTTATCAGTCTTATTTTGTCTTTCGATATATTTTTCTAATATTTTCGGGATAGTTTCTCGAGGTGAAAATTTTGATAATTTTCAATAAATTCATATCTTGATCAATTGAACTCGAAATTCAATATTTTCCTCGTTTTTGATCAAGATTTCTCAATTCCATATTTTAAATTCAATTTTCTTATTGAATTTATACCAGATTTTGATCTTTTGACTGTTTTACCCTTGTACTTGTTCGGAACCAATTTAACCCGACTTTCCTTCATAAACCCGCTATCTTTTCTTATTTTAACTTCTTATTTTCAGTCAACTTGATATCGATCCCTTTTTAGCTTGGCCTATGGCCATCTCGGCCCTTATTTGGCTTTGATGTAGCTTACATGCATTTTTATTCTTTAATTGTCAATTGCATGATAGTAAATACTCTTATGATTCAACCATGAAAATAAAGTGTTCATACACATAGGAATCATAAGGAACAAGCTACGTACATAAATCAAAAACACGGGTCTGACAATCCTCCCCAACTAAAAGAATTTGGTCCTCCAAATTAGAACCAAATCAATCATCAAACAACTAGGGGTGCTTCTCTCGCATCAAGCTCTCTAACTCTCAAGTAGCCTCCTCGGAAGTGTGATGCTGCCATAAAACCTTCACTAACCCGATTGTCTTCGATCTCAAAACCTTCTCCTTCCTATCGAGTATCCGAATCGGACTCTCAACATATGACATATCCTCACTGAGCTCCAACGGCTCATAGCTAATCACATGAGCCGGATCCGGGTGATACTTCTGAAGCATAGAAATGTGGAAGACGTTATGCACGCCTGACAAATCTGGTGGCAATGCCAACCTATGGGCCTTATCTCCCACTCGATCGAGTATCTCAAAGGGTCCAATGTAGTGAGGACTCAGCTTACCCCTCTTCCCAAACCTCACTATACCCTTGGAAGGAGAAACCTTCAGAAACATTGACTCACCGATTGCGAACTCAAGTGGCCTACGTCTCCTGTCAGCATAACTCTTCTGTCGACTCTGAACTGTCCTCAATCTCTTAACTATCAACCGGACATCCTTAGAAGCCTGTGTAACCAAATCAGGAGCAAAACATTTTCGGTCACCCACTTCTTCCCACCCAATAGGGGAACGACATCTACGTCCATACAAGGCCTCATACGGTGCCATCTCGATACTCGAATGATAACTGTTGTTGTAGGCAAACTCAGCTAGTGGCAAGTGATCATCCCAGGAGCCTCAAAAGTCTAGCACACATGTCTCAACATATCCACCAGAGTCTGTATAGTCCTCTCTGACTGACCATCTGTCTGAGGATGGAAAGCTGTGCTCAAACTTAATTAGGTTCCCATGGCTTCCGAAAATGTTCCCAAAAATGGGAAGTGAAGCGGGAATCCCTATCATGCTCACTGGTACACCATGTAACCTCACTACCTCGCGTACATACAACCTTGCCAACGTACTCAGAGTATCGGTAGCTCTCATAGCTAGGAAGTGGGCTGACTTCGTCAGTCTATCAACGATCACCCATATAGCATAATGATTCCTCCGGGTCCTCGATAAACCCATCATGAAATCCATGGTGATATGCTCTCATTTCCATGTCGGTATAGGTAGAGGCTGTAATAACCCTGATGGTCTCTGATGCTCTACCTTCACCTACTGACATACAAGACATCTTGCCACAAAATTTGCTACATCTTTCTTCATACCTGACCACTAGTACACCTTTCGAAGGTTCTGATACATCTTACCACTCCCCGGATGCAACGTGTACCTCGATGAATGAGCTTTCGACAATATCAATCTATTGAGCTCTGGGTCCTCGAAAACACACGGTCTACCTCTGAACCTTAGTAGTCAATCAGAATTTAACTCAAAATTAGTCACTGTGCCCCTCTGTATCTGACCCATCACATCGATGCAATACAGATCAGTCTGCTAAGCCTGTCTGATCCTATCCAACAGATTCGGATCTAACCGTAGACTTGCAATCATACAATCCGCATCCATGTCCGAAGGCACAACTCCTAAACTAAGGCTAGCAAACTGCTCTAGCAACTTATGTTCCCTGACCATCATATACGATACCATCCCTAGGCTCTTCCTACTTAAAGCATCTGCTACAACATTAGCCTTACCCGGAAGATAAAGTATCTCACAATCAAAGTCCTTTAGAAGCTCTAGCCATCTTCTCTGTCTCATGTTCAGCTCCTTTTGTGAGAATAAGTACTTGAGGCTCTTGTGGTTAGTAAATATCTGAAACTTCTCACCATACAAGTAGTGGCGCCATACCTTCAACGCAAACACTACGGTTGTCTACTCCAAATTGTGGGTTGGATAGTTCTTCTCATGGTCCGTCAGCTGTTTGGATCCATAAGCAACTACCCTCCCATCATGCATCAACACATAGCCCAGTCCCTGATGCAAAGCATCGGTATATACTGAAAATCCTCTTGAGCTGGTAGGAATAGTGAGAATCGGAGCGGTGGTCAATTGACTCTTCAGCTCCTAAAAACTCCTCTCACAATCCTTGTCCCACACGAATGCAACACTCTTTCGAGTGAGATGCGTCACGGAGCAGCCAACTTCAAAAATCCCTCAATGAATATCTGATAGTACCCTACTAAACCCAGAAAACTCTTGATCTCGATAACTGTCCTCGCTGTTCCCACTGAACTACAGCCTCAATCTTGGATGGATCTACTGATACACCATCCCTCGACACTACGTGTCGCAAAAATGACATCTCTGTCAACCAAAAGTCACACTTACTGAGTTTAGCATGCTGCTGCTCTTGTAGAGTTTACAATACTATCCTGAGGTACTGCTCTGCTCCTCCTCGGATCTCGAATATACCAATATGTCATCGATAAAGACGATAACAAACTGATCCAAATATGGCTTGAACTCATTGTTCATTAGAGCCATGAAAGCTGCGGGAGCATTCGTCAATCTGAATGGCATAACCAAAAACTCATAATAGCCATATCAGGTTCTAAATGTCGTCTTAGGTATATCTCCACTCCGGACTCTCAACTAAGGATACCCAGACCTCATATCAATCTTAGAAAAGACCTTCGCTCCCCGAAGCTGATCCAGTAAGTCGTCAATGCATGGAAGGGGATACCTATTCTTGACAGTAGCCTTATTCAACAATCTGTAGTCTATACACAATCGAAGGCTTCCATCCTTCTTCCTCACAAACAAAATCGGTGCTCCCCACGGTGAAACACTCAGTCTAATGAACCCTATATCCAACAGCTCCTGCAACTGTCTCTTAAGCTCCTTCAGCTTAAATAAGGCCATGCGATACGGTGGTCTCGAAATAGGCTTAGTACTAGGCACCAAATCTATACAGAACTTCATCTCTCTGTCTAGTGGTAGCCTTGGCAACTCATCCGGGAAAACATCTAGGTACTCACTGACCACAGGAATATCTACCAACTCTGGATATACCTTATCTGTATCCACCACGTACGCAATGAAACTTCTAATCACATCTGTAGAAGCATCAGCTGTATCTTGGTCCAAGGCATGTACTCACCCTCGACCCATCACCTGCTTCCCCTTCTCATCCATCATCGCTCTCCCCCTCTTAGCAGACGTACCAGCTGGAGCTCTATCAGGCTGCCTGCCCTTCTGTGGGGCAATCTCAAATGTCTCTGGGCAAGCTCTAGCAATGTGCCCCTATTTCCCACATCAAAAACACACAATAGGGCTCAACGGAAAAGGTTAACCGCCATGAGGTCTACCACATCTACTGCACTGATCTGTAGTAGGCCTCTATCCTCCAATCGCAATGCCCTTCGTCGAAGTTATGGCTGGGTATGTAGGAGGTCTAACTGGTCTCTCTCGCACCTCCTCTATCCGTAGTCCCTTGCCGAAGAGTCTCCTCCCTTCTCGATAACTAAAACCTCTATCTCTAGTCGGCCTCTTCCTCTCTCTATCTCGGCTCTGACTAAACTTCCCAAACTCAGAGGCATTCCTCTAGTAGTCATGCTCGCAAAGTTGCACCCTGTGCACTGCCTCATCATATGTATCAATATCCAGTGGTACCAATCTAGACCGTAACACTGGCCTCAATCCATCGAAAAATCTACGGACCTTCTTGGTCTTGCTATACATGGTATCGGGATCATACCTCTCCAGGGCCAAAAATCTAGTCTCGTACTCATCCACTGAGAGATTCCCCTGACTCAATCCCAAAAACTTGGCCTGCAATCTACGCTACATCGTATCTGGAACAAACTGCCTCTTGAAGGCATCCAGAAACATCTTCCAACTAATCTCTGTGTGTCGGGCTCTAAATAACGGTCTGGTAGACTTCCACCAATGCTCTGTCGTTCCCTTCAGTAGGAACATAACAAATGCGACTCTCTATGAAGTCGTACAATCAAAGAAGTCGTACAACTTTTCCATCTCTCCAATCCACTCCTTTGCACTAGCTGGGTCATTGACCCCTCAAACAAATGGAGGTCCAAGCTTCTGGAACTATCGCAGTCAGTCAAGATCACACCCATATCCCAATCCACTACTACCCTGAACCGGTGGGGGTGTAGGAGTATCAGTAGTCTGTGGCATCTGTGCGGGCTGTGCAGGTGTATCAGGTGCAACTGCCTCCCTAGTCGCAGTCTCTGCACCTTATCTCTGTCTACCTGGCAGAGTCTGTACCAATAACTCTACTATCGCCTCTAGGTTATGCTCTATCCTTGTGAAGCATGCCTCAGTAGTCTCTGGAACTTCAGTAGTACTTTTACATCATCAGGTCAAATGAGGACTCATCTCGACTCTCAGGCCTACCTCTAGGGCCTCTAGCCCTACCTCTAGCCTCTTTTCCACGGTTAGGATTAGCCATAATAGCTCAATTCCTGCATTCATAACCATTAATTTGCTCGATTCCTATCTTGTATACACAAATGTAACTGAACAAAACACAGTGATATGGGGATCTATATTTTTCTAATTACTAATACCTACTTACATCAGACTAACTACGCTCTGATACCATTCTGTCACGACCTCCTTCCATGACTTACCAAAAACCACAATAAATTTTTTGCTTATTACTTACCTTTCTCTCCTCAACAGTTAGGCTGTGATTAGGCATTAGTCTTCTTATCCACACATACCTTACCATTCTTTTTATGTATCATACATGCATGCCATTCTAAATATTCATAGATTGTACGTACACTTTTCTTATAAGTAATTCATATACTTTAATATAATTACATCCCCAATATTTAAAATGTGTACATCACTGTGTTTATTCATTATTTAGATACAAAAAGTACACATCGTGTATACCTTTCGCTAGATGGGCAATGGTAGCAGTCAAAAAGAATGCTATACATCAGTCGACTCAAACTATTGAGGATAATCTGTAGAGAGGGGAAAAATGAAAGGGGCGAGCTATCTGGTTCAGTAAGGAAATCAGGCAAGCAAGTAGACATCCATACTATCTATTGAAAATATTGCTTTGCCTTTCCTTCTCTCAATTCAAAAGCATGTTTCAAAATATATATAATAATAGTATAGATTTAAAATCCCATGTACTAAACACATGCTGATTTATAAATCATAGGCATTCATGCAAAACAGTGCATATTTATCATTTCAGAATGCCTTTATATAAAATATGCCATTTACATTCAAAACACAGTAAATATGGCATTTCACGACACAACACAACAACCGGGTTTCGACACATCCCTCAGGTCTACTCCTATCATAAATACATGCCGTATATCATGCGAGACTCAGTGGCTAAATGCAATATCTCTTGGACTATGGCCATATCCTAACGTAGTGAAAATCCCAGGCAACACAATACTCGGTGTGCGGGTTATCACTACTGTAACGGGAGGGGGGTCAGTACATCACAACTGCCTACTATCAATAACTCTCCTCCACAACTCCACAACAACACACGGTACAGTGTACTATATGCCACACGCATAGTACAACGTACACCTGTAGACCCTGCTTCATGGTGAAGGTGCCTGTCATAGGTCTTAGCCGTCATACCACGGAATAATCAATGCCACGTCTCTAAATCCACGTGCGAACATCTCCAATGTGACACTCAGTCTACACAAAGAAATCGTTACAGTTTTTCTAACATGTTTATATATCACATAAAAACTACAATGCGCGTCTTGAGTGTGACTCACAGTCAATGCTCTGCCTTTAAACACTATATATGCATGTCAAAATATCAAACACTAGTGCGAGTAAACCTCCAGCACTAGGTCATGCATTATTCTCTTTTCAAATCAAGTACGAGCAAATCGCTCAAGTACTATGTCATGTACAAATCATGAAGAATTGAGTACGAGCAATGCTCCAGCACTCTGTCATGCATCTCATGTAAAACTCGAGTATGAGCTAATTGCTCCAACACTCTATCATGCACAAATCATATAAAACTGAGTACGAGCAATGCTCTAGTACTCTATCATGCATGTCAAATAAATGTAGTGCGAGTCTCACTCTAGCACTAATGTATATGAAAAACATCTGAAATCAAGTGCGAGCTATGCTCCAGCACGATTGTTTTCACATAGTTCAGTAGTTGGCTCTTTAAAAATAGGGATGTTGCAAAACATGAAAATCAGCACTATAAAGTGTGCTTAGTCTACATCAACCTTAAAATATTAGCTCATCTACGTACTCTTTTGCTACACAGCAGTAAAAACACTCAGAAACATTGTTTCAATGCTTTTTACAACTTTTCCCAAAAGTTGACTTTTTGCCTAACTAGGGGTAAAATAGTAATTTACCTATATCGGGTCCCTATAAATATTATTGATTCTCTCTGACCCTCAAACAATTTCAGTGAATGTAAAAGCAGATGAAAATACGCATAGATATCTCTAACTACTTGCAAAAGTCCCTTACCTCGGATCACGTCAAGTAACCTAACTTCTTCTGTGCTGCTCAATTCTCGCAGTCCGGTCAACTCTCAATATGACTTCGGAGCTGGATTTAACCATTCACTGGGTTAATTATACTTTTCCTACTTTATTACACATTTAATACAATATGTTTCACTTAAATGGGCCTGTTTACTCTTATTGGGCCTTAAACACTTTAATTGGGCCTAACTCTGTCTTAAGCAAGGTTTCCACTTATTAACTCCCTTCATCAGGGTCTATTGGCTCATTGGGCCTATCAATTCCCATTCGACTTTGTTCCAAACTCTTTGGATAGCCCGTATATCATTTACGACAGTTAATTCAAAAATCCGGATATAATTTATTTTATGCAGAAATTAATCCGAAATCTGCAAACTAAATTCAAATTGGGTAATAATCATACTATTGTCGTAAATGAGCTTTACTTACCCGAAATTATGTGATGGTGCATAAATCGGAGTTCGATCGGCTCACTTTCAGAATTTATCTCGAACTGCATAATTTGTATATTAAATTTCGAGTAAATTTTTGATCAAATACAATTTAAATTAACTTTTTTGAAAATCAAATCGGTCACTTTTGCCCTCTTACTGACTTCCTGAAGTCCGATGTATCCCCAAAAATCTTCCCTTTTTTTTTCCTTTTCTCTTTTTCTTCCTTTTTCTCCATTTTTCCTCTCTTTCTTGGCTAAACCGGTCCGGTCCTGTTCAGCATAGTAGCTTTCTCACTGAATCGCCGATCGGTTCAGTCCCTTTTTGCTGTTTCGGCATCATTCGGTTGATTCTCAACGCCTCACCACCATCGTTCGACGCGTCTTTGGCCGCGGAACACTGGACTGGCCTTAGGTTAGACTGAAATCCTGTCGGTGGCCGTTGTTCCTCTCTTCTCCCTTTCGGCCTTCTCTCCCTCGATCCGTCGAATTTCGGCTTCGGTGGGGCGCGTCCCGGTGGCAGGAAGGTCGCGCGGGTGTCAGCTACCTTTTTCGACCCTCGTCTGGCCTCTTCGGTCATTGGTGGTGGGTCGTCCATGAGAAACTAGAGGGAGTCGGGTTTGCGTCTTCCAGTTCCACGGGTTGCGTTTCCATTTTTCCAGATTTGCAATTTCTCTTTTATTTTATAATATATTTTATTATTATTTTAATCATTAAAATATTATAGAATATCCCTAAATATCTCAAAAAATCATATTTAATTCATTTAATCCATAAATGAATTTATCGGTCTTATTTTGTCTGTCCGGTATATTTTTCAAATATTTTTGGGATAGTTTCTCGATGTGAAAATTTTGATAATATCCAATAAATTCATATCTTGATCAATTGGACTCGAAATTCAATATTTTCCTCGTTTTTGATCAAGATTTCTTAATTTCATATTTTAAATTCAATTTTCTTATTGAATTTATATGGGATTTCGATCTTTTGACTGTTTTACCCCTGCACTTGTTCGGAACCAATTTAACCCGACTTTCCTTCATAAACCCTCTATCTTTTCTTATGTTAACTTCTTATTTTTAGTCAACTTGATTTCGATCCCTTTTTAGCTTGGCCTATGGCCATCTCGGCCCTTATTTGGCTTTGATGTAGCTTACATGCATTTTTATTCTTTAATTGTCAATTGCATGATAGTAAATACTCTTCTTATGATTCAACCATGAAAATAAAGTGTTCATACACATAGGAATCATAAGGAACAAGCTACGTACATAAATCGAAAACACGAGTCTGACACATTCTTTATTTAATTCCTTTATAAATCAAATAACTTATTTTTTTTTGTTGTTTATATATATATATATATAGATATCCACCATCACCACTACTTCCATATGGAATTAATCATACCCCCACACTTGTTCCATAACTGGCTCAAGAATTTTCAAATGCCCTACTAATCTTTAAGGTTAGGTAAAATCATTCATATTAAGCTCAAGGTTAAGACAAGTTATTCAACAAAGAAAAGTCAATTAGGCTCAAAGGGGCTTAACAATGGTAAATTATGTTAAGTGGGCTATTTGGCTTGAGTGGTTCATCTAAAAAATGGCCTTAATCACTTTTATGTATGCCTGAATCAATGTAATCTCAAAAATAATCAATGCAAGTTCTAGAGAAACACATCCATGGAAGAATATCACACATCAAAAGAAAATAAAGATCGACATTAATGCTCAATCTCTAGGCTCAAAATCACACAAGTTTAAAGTCTACCAATTCAATTCACTAACATTCCGAAATCAATCACTTAATCAACAAATTTTAAGATGAAAAGTCAATCAATTCAATTGTGTTATCCTCTTTTCAAATCCAGTCGATTCATGTTCATGATAAATATAAACTTTTAGTGATAGAAAGCACCTAAACATGCACCAAGAATTTCTTTTTTATGTAAAAATTTAAAAATCCTAAATTCTCCACCCACATTTAAACTTATATTGTCCCCAATGTAAAGCACATCATTAAAACAAATAACGGACAAGTAAAATTAAAAAAGTATAGGGTGAGAAATCAAATCTGTTGTTCATGGGTTGCCTCCCACGCAGCGCCTTTGGTTAATGCCGTTGGCTTGACAATGCAACTTCCTTCACACCAAGTATACTGCATCTCCTAACTGCACCTCCTCAACCATGTGTGCTTGAAAACCATCGTAATATGGCTTGAGTCTATGCCCGTTAACCTTGAACACCTTGTTGGTTTCCATACTTTGAATTCCAGTCAGCTAGTTGAGTATGTGTATAATGATTGCAAGCTAAGAGTAGGGGAAAAGGATATGACAGCCAATCTAATATTGCTAAGTATGAGTGACTTTGATGTAATCTTAGGAATGAATTGGTTATCTGCAAAACCATGCTATTTTAGATTGTTACGCTAAGACAGTTATGTTTCCTAACCCTACGAAAGTTGTTGTAAAGTTTGATGGGAAGAAATAAAAGTAATAGATATGTTGTTAATAAATAAAATATTATGCTGACTGAGAAATAAATATCTTGAAGGTTTTATTGCGTACATGGTGGATACGGATAGGGTACATCTGAAGTTGGTAGATATTCCTATGGTCAGTGAGTACCCAGATGTTTTCCTGGATGAGTTGCCAGGTTACCACCAGACAGAAAGATGGAGTTCTATATAGATTTGGTGCATCGTACTGAGCCTATTCCGAGACCACAGTATCACATGGCCTTAGTTGAGCTCGAAGAGCTCAAGAGACAGTTACAGGAGTTATTGGATATGGGTTTCATTAGACCGAGTGTTTCACTGTGGGAAGCACCGATTTTGTTTATGAGGAAGAAAGATGGAAGCTTTCGATTGTGTATAGACTATAGATTGTTGAATAAGGCTACCATCAAGAATAGGTATCCCCTTCCACACATTGACGACTTACTGGATCAACTTCGGGGAGCGTAGGTCTTTTCTAAGATTGATCTGAGTTCTGGGTATCATCAGTTGAGAGTTTGGAGTGGAGATGTACCCAAGACGGCATTTAAAACCCGATATAGCCACTATGAGTTCCTAGTTACGCCATTCAGACTGACGAATGCTCCTGCAGCTTTCATGGCTATGATAAACGAAGTGTTCAAGCCATATTTAGATCAGTTTGTTATCGTCTTCATTGATGACATATTGCTGTATTCGAGATCCGAGGAGGAGCATGAGGAGCACCTCCAGATCGTATTGCAGACTCTACGAGGGCAACCGTTGTATGCTAAACTCAGTAAGTGTGACTTTTGGTTGACAAAGATCTCATTTTTAGGACATGTAGTGTCGAGGAATGGCGTATCAGTAGATCCATCCAAGATTGAGGCTGTAGTTCAGTGGGAACAGCCGAGGACAGTTATCGAGATCAAGAGTTTTTTAGGTTTAGTAGGGTATTATCGGAGACTCATTGAGGGATTTTTAAGTTGGCTGCTCCGTTGACACGTCTCACTTGGAAGAGTGTTGCATTCGTGTGGGACAAGGATTGTGAGAGGAGTTTTCAAGAGCTAAAGAGTCGATTGACCACCGCTTCGATTCTTACTATTTTTACCAGCTCATGAGGATTTTCAGTATATACTGATGCTTCACATCAGGGATTGGGTTGTGTGTTGATGCAAGATAGGAGGGTAGTTGCTTATGGGTCCAGACAGTTGAAAGACCATGAGAAGAACTATCTGACCCAGAATTTAGAGTTGGCAGCAGTAGTGTTTGCATTGAAGGTATGATGCCACTACTTGTATGGCGAGAAGTTTCAGATCTTTACCGACCAAAAGAGCTTCAAGTATCTGTTCTCATAGAAAGAGTTGAACATGAGACAGAGAAGATGGCTAGAGCTTCTGAAGGAAGAGCTAATGTTGTAGCAGATGCTTTGAGTAGGAAGAGCCTTGGGATGGTATCGTATATGATGGTCAGGGAGCACGAGCTGCTAGAGTAGTTTGCTAGCCTTAGTTAGGGAGTTGTGCCTTCAGACATGGATGCAAATTATATGATTGCGAGTTTATGCTTAGAGCCAAATCTGTTGGACAGGATCAGACAGGCTCAGTAGATTGATCCGTATTGCATTGATGTGATTGGTCAGATACAGAGGGGCACAATAATTGATTTTGAGTTGAGTTTTGATAGACTACTGAGGTTCGAAGGTAGACTGTGTGTTCCCGAGGACCCAGAGCTCAAGAGATTGATATTGTTGGAAGCTCATTCATCGAGGTACACGTTGCATCCGGGGAGTGGAAAGATGTGTCAGAACCTCCGAAAGGTGTACTAGTGGTCAGGTATGAAGAGAGATGTGGTAAATTTTATGGCGAGATGTCTTGTATGTCAGCAGGTGAAGGTAGAGCATCAAAGACTTGCAGGATTATTGCAGCCTCTACCTATACGACATGGAAATGGAAGCGTATCACCATGGATTTCATGATGGGTTTACCGAGGACTCGGAGGAATCACGATGCTATATGGGTGATCATTGATAGACAGACGAAGTCGGCCCACTTCCTAGCTATGAGAGCTACCGATACTCTAAGTACGTTGGCAGGGTTGTATGTACACAGTGAGGTTACATGGTGTTCCAGTGAGCATTGTCTCAGATAGGGATTCCCGCTTCACTTCCCACTTTTGGGAACATTTTCAAGAAGCCATGAGAACCCAGTTAAGTTTGAGCACAGCTTTCCATCCTCAGACAAATGGTCAGTCAGAGAGGATGACACAGACTCTGGAGGATATGTTGAGAGCATGTGTGATGGATTTTAGAGGCTCCTAGGATGATCATTTACCACTAGCCAAGTTCGCCTACAACAATAGTTATCATTCAAGTATTGGGATGGCACCGTATGAGGCCTTGTATGGCCGTAGATGTCGTTCCCCTATTGGGTGGGAAAAAGTGGGTGACTGAAAGCATTTTGCTCTTGATTTGGTTACACAGGCTTTTGAGGATATCTGGTGGATAGTTGAGAGATTGAGGATAGCTCAGAGTCGATAGAAGAGTTATGTTGACAGGAGATGTAGGCCACTTGAGTTCGCAGTAGGTGAGTCCGTGTTTCTAAAGGTTTCTCTTTCCAAGGGTATAGCGAGGTTTGGGAAGAGGGGTAAGCTGAGTCCTTGCTACATTGGACCCTTTGAGATACTTAATCGAGTGGGAGATAAGGCCTATAGGTTGGCATTGCCACCAGATTTGTCAGGCATGCATAACACCTTCACATTTTGATGCTTCGAAAGTATCACCTGGATCCGAAGCATGTGATTAGCTATAAGCCATTAGAGCTCAGTGAGGATATGTCATATGTTGAAAGGTCGATTCGGATACTGGATAAGAAGGAGAAGGTTTTGAGGTCGAAGACTATCGAGTTAGTGAAGGTTTTATGGCAACATCACACTTCCAAGGAGGCTACTTGGGAGTTAGAGAGCTTGATGCGAGAGAAGCACCCCCAGTTGTTTAATAATTGATTTGGTTCTAATTTGGAGGACCAAATTCTTTTAGTTGGGGAGGATTGTCAGACCCATGTTTTCGATTAACGTATGTAGCTTGTTCCTTATGATTCCTCTATATACGAACGCTTTATTTTCATAGTTGAATCATAAGAAGAGTATTTACTATCATGCAATCAACTATTAAAGAAATTAAAAATGCATGTAAGCTACAAAACAGTGAGATAAGGGTTAAAGTGATTTCCGAACAAGTGCAGGGGTAAAACAGTCAAATGATCGAAATCCGATATAAATTCGATGAGAAAATTTCATTAAAAATATGAAATTGAGAAATCTTGATCAATAACAAAGAAAATATTGAATTTCGAGTCTAATTGATCAAGATATAAATTTATTTGATATTTTTGAAATTTTTGCCTCGAAAAACGAGCTCAAAAATAGTGAAAAATATACTGAAAAGGTAAACTCGGACTGATAAATTCATTTACTAGTTAAATGAATTTAATATGATTTTTTTGATATTTTGGGAATTTTTAATATTATTTTAATGATTAAAATAATATTAAAATCATTTATAAATATTAAAAAAATTAGAAAATTTGGAAATCTGAAAATTGAAATTTGGGAGAGAGAGAAAGTAAACCCGCGAGGGAAATTGACACAAACCCGAAGAGAAGAAGGAGAGATCGGACGGCCACCACCGGCGGCCCTACGGCCAGGCACGTGATCGGAAAAGGAAGCCCGACAACGTGCGACCTCCCAGCCACCGGGATGCGCTCCACCGACACTAGACGCCGACGAATCGAAGAGGGGAAGGCCGTGGAGGAAAAGAGGAAATCTGACGGCCATCGACGATGCTTAGTCTCGATTGAGGCCAGCCAAGAGGTCCCCAAGCTGAGGCACACCGAACAGCAGTAGCAGCACTCCGGGAACTGACTGGACGACGCAGGCAAGACCAAAGGAAGCCTGAACCGGTCTGCAGTTCGGTGAAGAACCTTGAACACTGAACCGGACCGAATCGATTCTGCCAAGGAGAAAAGGGGAAAAAGAAGAAAAAAGAAAGAAAAAGGAAAAGGAAAATTTTTGGGATTTCACCAGACTTCGGGTAAGTCGATACGAGGTCAAAAGTGATCGATTTGATTTTCGATAAATTTATTTAAATTATATTGAATCGAAAATTGACCTTAAAATGAAATATACAAAATTGTGCAGTTCGACGATAAATTTCGAACGGAAGCCCGATCGAACTTCGATTTGTATACCATCGCATAATCTCGGGTAAGTAAAGCTCATTTACGACAATTTATGTGATTATTGCGTATTTAAGATTTATTTTACGCATTTCGGATTAAATTTCGTATTTAGTGAATTATATTCGAAATTTTGAATTAACTGTCGTAAATTATATACGGGCTATCTAAAGAGCTTGAAATAAAGCCCAATGGGTATTGATAGGCCTAATGAGTCGATAGACCCTGATGAAGGGAAATAATACGTGGAAAACGAGCTTAATACGGATTAAGGCCCAATTAAAGTATTCAGGCCCATTTAGAGTAAATGGGCACAATTAAGTGAAATGAACTGTATTAAATGTGTAATACAGTAGGAAACATGAAATTAATCCAGTGAATGGTTAAATGCAGCTCCAGAGTCATATTGAGAGTGACCGGACTGCGAGGTTTGGACAGCACAGAGGAAGAGAGGTCATACTACGTGATCTGAGGTAGGGAACTCTTGCAAGTAGTTAGAGATATCTATGCGTATTTTCATATGCTTTTGTATTCACTGAAATTATTTGAGGGTCAGATAAAATCAGTAATATTATAAGGACCCGATATGGGTAAATTATGATTTTTCCCCTAAATAGGTAAAAAGTTAAATTTTGGGAAAAGTTCCAAAAAGCATGGAAATAATGTTTTGAGTGGTTTTTACTGCTATGTAGCAGAAGAGTAGGTGGATGGGCTAATGTTTTGAGGTCGATGTAAACTAAGCACACTTTATAGTGCTGATTTTAATGATTTTAAACATCCCTATTTTTAAAGAGCCATCTACCGAATTATGTGAAAACAATCGTGCTGGAGCACGGCTCGCACTTGATTTCAGATGTTTTTCACATACATTAGTGCTGGAGGTTTACTCTCACTACATTTATTTGACATGCATGATAGAGTACTGGAGCATTGCTCGTACTCAGTTTTATGTGATTGTGCATGAGAGAGTGCTGGAGCGATTAGCTCGTACTCGAGTTTTACATGAGATGCATGATAGAGTGCTGGAGCGTTGCTCGTACTCGATTCTTCATGATTTGTACATGACATTGTACTTGAGCGATTTGCTCGTACTTGATTTGAAATGAGAACTATGCATGACCTAGTGCTGGAGGTTTACTCGCACTAGTGTTTGATATTTTGACATGCATATATAGTGTTTTGAGGCGGAGCATTGACTGTGAGTCACACTCAAGACACGCACTGTATTTTACGTGATATATAAACATGTTAGAAAAATCGTGACGATTTCCTCCATGTAGACTAAGTGTCACACTGTTGAGATGTTCCCACGTGGATTTAGAGACGTGGCATTTATTCCATAGTATGAGGGCTAAGACCTATGGCAGGCAACCCAACTATGATGTATTTCCATGGTATGAGAGGTTAAGACCTATGGCAGGCACCCCGACCATGATTTAGGGTCCACGGGTGTACATTGTACTGTGCGGTGGTATAGAGTACATTGTACCGCATTTTGTTGTGGAGTTGTGGAGGAGAGTTGTTGATAGCTGGCGGTTGTGATGGACTGACCCTCCTCCCGTTACAGCAGTGATAACCCGCACACCGAGTACTGTGTTGCCTGGGATTTCACCACATGTTAGGATATGGCCATAGTCCGGAGATATTGCATTTAGCTACTGAGTCTCGCATGATATATCACATGTGTTTTATGATACGGGTAGACCTGAGGGATGGGTCAAAACCCGATTTGTTTGTGTTGTGATGAGAAATGTCATATTTACTGTGTTTTGAATGTAAATGACATATTTTATATAAAGGCATTCTTAAATGATTAAATATGCACTGTTTTGCATGAATGCCTCTGATTGATAAACCAGCATGTGTTTAGTACATGAGATTTTAAATCTGTATTATATTATATATATTTGAAACATGCTTTTGAATTGAGAGAAGGAAAGGCAAAGCACTATTTTCAGTAGATAGTATGGATGTCTACTTGCTTGCCTGCTTTCCTTACTGAACGCGTTGATAGCTCATCCCATTAATTTTTCCCCATCTCTACAGATTCTCGTTAGTAGATCGAGTCGGCCGGGGTATTGAATTCCTTTGATCCGCTGCCACTCCCCATCTAGCGAAAGGTATACACATGCACACTCTATTGTATCTGAATGATGTATAAGCATAGTGATGTACAAATTTTTAATATGGGGGATGTAATGATGTTATTATATTAAGTATATGAATTTACTTATGAGAAAATGTACGTATAGTCGATAAATATTTAGAATGACATGTATGTATGTGTGGATGAGGAGACTAATGCCTAATCACAGCCCAACTGTTGAGGAGAGAAAGGTAAGTAAAAAGCAAAAAATTTATTGTGGTTTTTGGTAAGGTCATGTATGGGAGAAAGGCATGACACAGATAGAAGTGATACCCCGCACACTAGGATTCGTGTAGTTTGGGATCACAGAGGATATGGCCATAGTCCTATTTATTACCCTTATTGATATTATATGCCTATCTCACATGTTTATTGTTGAATGAGAAATCCATGTTTTGAAATGTGTTTGTGGGTCAGGACAGTCCATGGGAGGGATTGAGTGATAATTATATTAAAATAGAATTATTTGTGCTTAATTTCTTAATTAATTATTTTAATCCCCATATTATTTTATTAATTATCTCTTTTATTTAATTAAAATTCTTTAATGTGCAGGTAAATTAAATCCGGATGAAACTCAGTCGTTTCAGTAAAAAATGGGCTGAAAACGGGCTAAAGGAGATTGGACCACTTCCAATTCGCAGACCGAGTCATCATTAGTCTGGACACGTGAGATGCCGGGTGTTCGTATTTTATTCACTTCTAAAAGATAAGAACGACGGATACCGTGCCAACCTTCTTAAAGACACACACCGAGCCACATCGCACAGCCAAGTGGATAAACAGACAAGTGATGTGGAAATATCTATTTTGTAGCAAATCAAATGAAGACAAGTGGCCAAACATTGCCTACTCATCTAGGATAAAAAAATTACCATTGTACCCCTAAGTTTGTGTATAAATAGAACATGATGAGTAATTGAAAAATTATGTAATTTTAGGAGTAGAAGTAGGTAGGGAAGAATAGAAAGTAGTTTTTAGGAGTATGTGTAATTTAGGGTAGAAGTAATTTTAGAATAGTTTTCTTTGTTTTCTTCAAATCTTTCCCGTAGTCACCATTAATTTTTCTTTTGTATTGGCTATTGTTCATCACAGCTTACATTCTTATTTTATGAAAAGTTCCTTGTTTCCAGTTTATTTTTATTGCTACTTATCAATCTCTCTTTAATATTGCATTTTTACATAATCCGTTTACTATCTTTCATTTGTTATCTTGTCTTTAATTTTTTATTTACTCTATTTTCGGTTGTAGTTTAAAGTATTTGGGATGCCTCGATCATCACTGCCAATACCAGGTTCTGGTGCAGTATTGCAGATCTAATACTGGGTATTGTTCCTGCAATACTGGCACGGTGGAACCATGGCTGCATAAGCAGAAAATGAAGCAAACTGAGGCCACTGGAATTTCATGTTTCTTTGCTGCATGGCTGCGTATAGTCTTGGTTTAATTTTTAGCTATTGATTCTACTTGTTCCTTTTCGGCTTTGAGTTTAAAATGTGTGATTGCATTATTGTTTCTTTTTTTCATTTTCATTTTTCTGCACTTCATGGATTCATCTCTTTTCTGTATTTAGAGTGTTAGTTTTCGTCACTTTTATTTCAGAATTCAAGTTATGTTTTCCCTTGTTTTGCATTTGTTCTTCTCGGCACTTTCTGATGGTGGTCGTGTCAGCAGAATCCACGTGTACAGCAACCCGCCAATCAGACAACGCCAAGCGTCAGCCCAGCAGAGGCCACGTGGCCAAGAGCGACAGAGTGTTCCCAACAGTAGAACACTGTCGCATAGCACGTGTGCCGCACAGAAGGCGCGGCAGACCTCCATCGACTCTCTTGCGACATAGGTCTTCCGCACAGCCTCGTGGCATCAGTCTCCCGCACGGTCTGTGGATGAATGCTCCCGTACGGATCGCGGTAGAGGTCTCCCGCACAGATCGCTGTAGAGGTCTCCCGCATAGCATGCAGCATAGTCTCCCGCACAGACCGCGGTAGAGGTCTCCCGCAGAGCATGTAGCATAATCTCCCGCACAGACCGCGGTAGAGGTCCCCCGCACAGCATGCAGCATAGTCTCCCGCACGGATCGCGATAGAAGTCTCCCGCTCAGCCTGCGACATAGTCTCCCGCACAGACCGCGGTAGAAGTCTCCCGCTCAGCCTGCGGCATAGTCTCCCGCACAGCATGCGGCATAGTCTCCCGCTCCGCCTGCGGTAGAAGTCTCCCGCACAGCATGCGGCATAGTCTCCCGCACAGCATGCGGCATAGTCTCCCGCACAGACCGCGGTAGAGGTCCCCCGCACAGCATGCGGCATAGTCTCCCGCACAGACCGCAGTAGAGGTCCCCCGCTCAGCCTGCGGTAGAAGTCTCCCGCACAGCATGCGGCATAGTCTCCCGCACCGATCGGGGTAGAAGTCTCCCGCACGAACAGCGGTAGATGTCCCTCGCCCAGCGTAGTGGCAGAGCAGCTCTCGCTTAGACAACGGTAGAGGTCCCTCGCCCAGCGTAGCGGCAGAGGTCTCCCGCACCAATAGCGATAGAGGTTCCATGCATACTTTGCCGCCAGACTACTTCCCCGTAAGTTGCATGGCCCGAGGCGCGACAGAGTGCTCTATAACTCTGTCGCGGCCCAGACACGCACCTGGGTCTCAGCCCGAACCGCCTCAGGAACCTATAAATACCAGGTGAGCTCTCTGAAAAAAAGGAGATCCGATCCAAAAAAGAAAAAAATAGGGAGAAACACTTAAACCCTTTGATTTAAGCAATACTTTCTCCTTTTCTTATATACACCAACTCCCGATCACTGACTTGATCGTCGGAGTGCACGTGCAGGGATAAATCCCTACCCCCTCTGATTCCTGTTGTTTTTGCAGGATATACGAAGAACATGTGGATCAAATTGCATCGACGTCATCCTTTCGTCGTTAGTGTAATCAGACTACGCGAAAGGCATTTTCTAGTTGCTGTCAGGTAGGCAACATCAATTGGCGCCGTCTGTGGGAATCTCGACAAAAAGTCAGGTTCTCTATCGAAATGGTGAGGACACGCTCAACTGCAGAATTGACAGGAGGGCAGAACTCTGTAAGTCCCCCTGTCAGATCAGAACAGCGAAGAAGACACAGTGAAAGGGCTCAAGGAGAACCCTTAGTCTCCTTGGAGGAATTCGAGGCCCTGAAACAGAAAAATACGGAGGCTACCACAGCACTGAGAGCCATGGTGAACTTCTTCAAAGAAGCTCTCCCCCAATTCAGCTTACCCCATGAAGTGCAGCAGTTAGTGGGGGAAAGCACACCGAGACAGACCTACGAGAGAGGTCATCCCTCAAGCCTGGTAAACATTGGACAAGAGGCAGGAATGCCACGCAACGCTACTGCCAATCCAGCGAGACAGAGTCCGCCCTCAGCTCCCAGGCGGCAGAGTTCTCCAGTGGCTCAGGTGCGACAGAGTCCGCCCGTAGCTCCCGAGCCACAGAGTTCGCCAGAGACTCATAGGCGACACAGCTCACCCGCATCTCCCATGCGTCCTACATCTCCTTTGTCCTATGAGCGGCAGAGCTCGCCGAATGTGCAGCGGAGTCCCCCTGCGGCTCAACGGCGATAGAACTCTCCCGCAGATAACACGCGGCAGAGGTATCCCACATCAGATATGCGACGGTGTTCTCCCGTCTCTAATAGGCGGCAGAGTTCACCCTTGCCCGATGCGCGGCAGACCTCTCCTCTGGCCACCCAGCGGCAGGGTCCTTCCGCAGCCCCTAGGCGGCAGAGTCTCCCTACCTGCCGCAACTCATCTCCCATAGTGTTGGAACATGACCTAAGGGCACATAGAGCTGGGGAGCAACAGAGACAAGGAGATTTTAACCCACAAGAAGGTCCCGAGATATCAAGTCCCGTAGTGAGAGGTGCTGGAAGAGGCATTTATCAATCGAACTCTTCTAGACCAGAAGGGACAGGACCTTACTCAGCTCGAGGGTCGGAGGACGTGGAGAAGGTCGTCCAAAGGATCCTCGAGAAGAAAAAGCTAGTGTCTCCGGATGACGGACAAAGGAGGAGGATCCCATTCAGCCTGGAGATCATGAACAAACCTTTGCCGAAGAAGTTCAAGATGCCTTCTATGGCTACTTATACCGGTAAAACGGATCCCTATGACCATATTCAGAGTTATGAATCCCTCATGCTATTGCATGGATGGGAGGACGAAATTATGTGCAGAGCTTTTTCTCTCACATTGTCCGGGCATGCTCTCAAGTGGTTCAACAGGTTGAGCGAAGGTTCAATCTCCTCTTTTGATGAGTTGAGAAATGAATTCCTCAAAGTCTTCATGATCCACAGCCAGAGGAAGAAAGACGCTACCTACTTACTCACACTTAAACAAGGGAATAAAGAACCCTTGAAAAGCTTTGTAGATCGCTTCCGAGATGCAACCTTGGAAGTGGAAGATCTACCAGTAGGCGTAGCCTTGGCTGCAATGCTGCAAGGGACGAGCTCCGAGAAGCTACAAGAATCCATCTCTCTCGATCAACCGATGACGATTTTCGACCTCTTTGCCAGGGCTAACAAATATGTAGCTCAAGAAGAAGTGATGAGAACGATACAGCCCAGGGAGGCGAAGGAAGGCAAGAAAAGAGAGAGAGACGCACCCGGGAGAAGCTTCCCAAGACCCGTGAGAACTGACAAAGCCCCTAGGCTCAGGTATAAAGGTTATACCAAGTTAAACGAGCCTCGCACTGCAATACTGGCAGCCATCGAAGGGGCAGGATTATTGGAATTCCCCAAGAAGAAAATTGGAGATGTAGGACAAAACCCCGAAGCCTACTGTGAATTCCATTGTGCTCATGGTCACCCAACAGAGAGGTGCAGAGATTTAATGGACCAGTTGGAAAGGCTGGCCAGAGAAGGGAAGATCAACCGCTTCCTATGGAGGAGCGAGAGACCCCGTTATCCTCCGCGCGACCAAAGGAATGATCGTCCGCGGATGAGGGCAAATAATGATGTCAGAAGGGATAGGCCTAAAAACGAAGCAGTCAGGCCCATCCCCCGTGCTAATCCGCCAAACAACGAACCTACAGCCCCCACGATAAATGTCATTACAGGCGGGGACTCAAGTGCAGGAAGCTCCTCTACTTCCCGCAAAAGTTATGCTAGGCAAGCGTATCAGGTTAACGTGGTGATGGAGGAGCAGGCGGATGAAGAGCCTATCATGTTCTCTCCGGCTGACAAAGGTGATATTGTCATGCCCCATGACGACCCCATGGTGATATCTACGGTAGTGGCCAAACACCCGGTGAGCAGGGTCCTGGTCGATAACGGGAGCTCAGTGAACCTGATCAATTGGAACTGCTTCGAAAAAATGAGCATATCCGAAGATAGGTTAAAGCCCGTTATGGCGCCACTATATGGATTCACGGGGGAGCGAGTGAAAGTTACCGGGTCATAGAGTTGCCTGTGACTCTCGGAGAGCACCCGAAGAATGTGACCCGGCAAGTATTGTTCATGGTGGTCAGGTCAACCTCTGCTGCCTATAATATGATTTTGGGCAGACCTGTGCTGAATGACATGAGGGCGGTAATATCTTCTTGCTATCTATTGATGAAGTTTCCCACCCTCAACGGAGTCGGGCAAGTACGAGGAAACCAAAAGAGCGCCCGTACTTGTTATCTCGCTTCCACTGCCAACAAGGTAGCACAGAGGAAAGAAACCTTATGCATCGACGATCCGCCCAAACCTCAGTCGGTAGAGGAGACAGAACCCATTGAGCTAATCGAGGGAGACGGGGGAAAGAAGGCATACATCGGGACCCAACTAGGCGAACAACTAAAGAACGACATAGTCGAGTGCCTGAGGAAAAACTCGGATATCTTCGTCTGGAGCCCGACAGACATGCCCGGGATTAGTCCCGAAGTGATTTGCCATGAGCTTAACATCATACCCGGACATAGACCCGTCAAATAGAAGAAGAGGTGTTTCACCCCGGAGCGACAAAAAGCAATCACTGAAGAAGTGACTAAACTCCTAGGCGCCGGATTCATCCGAGAGGTCTACTACCCTGAGTGGTTAGCCAATGTAGTGATGGTAAAGAAATCTAGCGGGAAGTGGCGAATGTGTGTTGATTTCACAGACCTGAACAAAAAGCCTGCCCTAAAGATTCATACCCCCTACCTCGGATAGACAGACTCGTAGACGATACATCCGGCTACGAATTCCTCAGTTTCTTGGATGCATTCTCCGGGTATCACCAAATCATGCTTCACCCAGAAGACAAAGAAAAGACTTCCTTTATAACCGATGACGGAACCTATTACTATCGGGTAATGTCGTTCGGTTTAAAGAACGCGGGAGCCACCTATCAACGAATGGTGAGCAAACTGTTCAAAGATCTTCTGGGAAATACCATGGAAGCCTACGTGGACAATATGATAATCAAGAGCCGCGTAGGAGGGTCTCATACTGATCAAATGTCCAAGGTATTCGAAGTATTGAGGAGATTCAACATGAAGCTAAACCCTGAAAAGTGCTCATTCGGGGTAAGATCAGGGAAGTTCTTAGGCTTCATGATCACTAACAGGGGCATTGAGGTAAATCCTGAGAAGGTACAGGCTGTCATTGACATGAAACCCCCAACCACCGTAAGAGAGGTCCAGAGATTGACAGGCAGGATAGCAGTTCTGAATCGCTTCTTGTCAAAATCAGCAGAAAAGAGCCTGCCGTTCTTCAAAACTCTACGGGGGGGAAAGAACTTTGAATGGACGGAAGATTGTCAAAAAGCCTTCGAAAACCTCAAGGAGTACTTGAAACAACTGCCTTTGTTAACAAGGCCCCTGGAAGGAGAACAACTCTATATGTATTTGGGAGTCGGCGATTTCGCCGTCAGTGCGGTGCTACTGAAGAAAGATGTAAAGGTGCACCGTCCCATCTACTACGTGAGTAAAGTGTTATTGGATCCAGAGACCCACTATCCACTGGCCGAAAAGCTAGCATTAGCCCTTTTGATGGCCTCACGAAAGTTGCGCCCGTATTTCCAAGCACACCCTATCACCGTCTTGACAGATCAACCGTTAAGACAGATCCTTCAGAAACCTAAACACTCAGGAAGGTTAGTGAAATGGGCAGTGGAGCTTGGGGGATACGAAATCACATTCCAACCACGGCAGGCTATCAAAGGTCAAGCTCTGGCCGACTTCATCGTAGAATGCACTATCCCAAGCGACAGCAGTGAAGGGGAGGCTCACCCCTGGTTGCTGCATGTCGACGGGGCATCAAGTGCTAACGGAAGCGGAGCGGGTATAGTCCTGGTTTCACCCAAAGGAAAATCCCTTGAATACTCCCTACGGTTCGGATTCCCCAGTTCGAACAATATAGCGGAGTATGAAGCTCTGATAGCAGGGATGATGTTAGCAAAGAAGCTACAGGTTCACCACTTGATAGCACACAGTGATTCCCAATTGGTGGTGAACCAATTCAGCGGAGAGTACGAGGTACGGGAACCGATGCTGGTCCCTTACTTGCAGAAAGTCCAACTTTTGGCACAGACTTTCAAAAACTTTCAGCTGATACAGATCAACCGGTCCGAAAACACACATGCTGATGCATTATCTAAGTTAGCCTCTTCCATCGAAACACGAGGAAGGACAGTGAAGGTGGAGAGACTCGAATGACCTAGTATTGAAGAGGTCGAAGTGTGTGACATTCAAGTGGGAGACGATTGGAGATCCCCATACAAACAGTATCTCTCCGAAGGAACACTCCCCCAAGATAAGGACGAAGCTCGTCACTTAAAAATACAAGGGGCGAAGTTCACACTCATCAATAGAGAACTGTACAAAAGGGGATATTCGTCACCCTTATTGAAATGTCTGGGACCGGAACAAGCAAGATACGCCCTAGCCGAAGTGCATGAAGGAATTTGTGGCGAACACTTAGGAGCGAGAGCTCTTGCAGCTAAAGTATTGAGATCGGGATTCTACTGGCCAACGTTAAAGAAAGATGCGATGGACCAAACCCGCAGGTGTGACAAATGCCAGAGGTTTGCGCCTATCACTACAGCCCCAGTGACTCCCTCTCAAGGCACAGTACAGCCAATTCCTTTTTCACAGTGGGGATTAGACATCCTTGGACCTTTCCCCTTAGCCACGGGCCAAAGAAAGTTCCTGCTAGTGGCTACCGATTACTTTACAAAGTGGATTGAAGCAGAGCCTTTAGCCACAATCACGGAAAAGAAAGTGGAGGCAATGGTGTGGAAAGACATTATTTGTCGATTCGGAATTCCCCGCATCCTAAATGCCGACCATGGAAAGCAATTTGATTGCAACGCCTTCCGTGAATTTTGTAAGAGCCTCAACATTCAGCTAAGGATCTCCTCAGTGTCATATCCTCAAGCTAATGGACAGGCCAAAGTCAGTAATCGGACTATCCTCCATGGGCTGAAGACCAGGCTAGATAAAGCAAAAAGGGCATGGGTGGACGAATTGCCTAGTGTTTTGTGGGCATATCGTACCACTAGTCGTGTGTCGACTAAAGAAAGCCTTGTATACGGCGCAGAAGCACTGATCCCCATAGAAATTGGAGCATTATCACCAAGAGTGATACCCTTAATAGAGGAAGAAAATTCACAAGCTCTAAGGGAAGGCTTGGACCTACTCGATGAACATAGAGAAACCGCGGCTATTCGATTGGCATCCTATCATCAGAGGGTGGCCAACTACTATAATAGCCGGGTGAGAGATAGGCCAATGTCTGAGGGAGATCTAGTGCTCAGAAAGTCGCAGATCACGAATGCCCTGAAGGAGGATGGGAAGTTCAGAGCCAACTGGGAAGGTCCCTACAGAATCGGATGCAAGATCGGACCCAACACCTGCACTCTGAAAACTCTACAAGGGAAGAAGATAGGGAAAACGTGGAATTCAAATCACTTAAAGCTGTATTTGAATTAACCACTACATCTTCCTTCCCAAGCACTATTGTTTTACTTACAGTGTCACCTGATGTCATTACCTAACCGATATATGAATTATCTTTTTGTTATAAATCAAAATCTCGTGGCAGGATTCAAAACCGTGAGGGCTGCCCTTGGTTCGGGCCCTACGAACGCAGGCTACCAACGGGCCAAACCCAAAGCGGACAATACAGGTTGAGTGGGCCAAACCCAAAGTAGACCGTTCAACCGAGCCGTAAGAGCCTGAGGCGCTATGCGTCACTGTGGCCAGGCGTAGTTCAACCGAGCCGTAAGAGCCTGAGGCGCTATGCGTCACTGTGGCCAGGCGTAGTTCAACCGAGCCGTAAGAGCCTGAGGCGCTATGCGTCACTGTGGCCAGGCGTAGTTCAACCGAGCCGTAAGAGCCTGAGGCGCTATGCGTCACTGTGGCCAGGCGTAGTTCAACCGAGCCGTAAGAGCCTGAGGCGCTATGCGTCACTGTGGCCAAGCGTAGTTCAACCGAGCCGTAAGAGCCTGAGGCGCTATGCGTCACTGTGGTCAGACGTAGTTCAACCGACCCGTAAGAGCCTGAGGCATTATGCGTCACTGTGGCCAGGCGTATACTCAAAAGAGCCGTGAGAGCCTGAGACGCAATGCGTCACTAAGGCCAGGCATAAAACATTCAATTAACCATAAAGGCCTAAGACGCTACGCGTCACTGTGGCCAGGTAATCAAAATACTAAGGCTATAAAACTAAAGACGCTTTCACGTCACAGTACTCAAGCCTTAAACAACTACGCGTTTGCACAAAAAATTCTTCCTGAAAGTATACCTTTCTATCAAGAATTGGGGAGCATACACGAATATAAATACAAAGGTATGTACAAGCAAAGTATATACAAGCAAAGCAAAAGAAACAATCAGACAAAGAATGATAAATGACAATTAGAGAAGTAGTGCAAGACAAAGCATGAACAAAAATCTCAATTTTATTTCATTCAAGTGTCGGTACAAGCAGATCTTTAACAGATCTTTACAATTACATTTCGACAAAAGTACAAAGTTAAAACAAAAAACAAAGTACTTGAAATGAAATACAAAAAACAAAAAAAAACAAAAATCCCTATCTACTCTCCAGGAGGAAGCTGGGGATCAGCTGCAAAACCTTCACTTCCAAGGGACTGCTCGCCCTCCTCGCCGTCTAAATCGATGAGGGCTTCTATAGGCTCAGGAGCACCGTCCAGATCCGCGGGCTCCCAAGGACCAGCAAGGTTGACGAGATCGTCCTGAGCAGTCCTCTTGAACAGCTCGTCCGCAGGCTCAGCCTCGGGCTCGTACTTGGTCCAATCAGGGGCCTCAAAGAGCATCGCCTCATGGGTGTATTGGAGCTCAGGAAATTCCTCTCCTTCCCTGTGTGCTTCTAGCCAAGATCGGGCCAGGTAGAACCCGTACTTAACATAAGGGTTGGAGAAGTCTTCCTTCCGCCTCAAGCAGTCTTTGGAGAGACGATACTCCTTTACGGCCTCGGCCCGTACGCTGTCAATCTCGGCCTGGGACAGTACAGGAACAGCTTGGCCTTCCAACTCAGCAACACGCTGCTCGAGCTCTTGATTCCGAGTGAGCATAGACCTGTAGTTGGATTGCATACGGTCTAACTCAGAATGAGCCTCCTGCAGGTCCTCTTGGAGTTTACAAGACCGGGCCGTCTCCACTGTGAGATCCCCCTTTGCAAGACCGAGGTCTTGATGAGCCTTAGTAAGCTGCTCCTCCAGGCTTCGAACTAAATCCGGAAGAGGGGACAAGTTGTTGACCGTGTTCTGTAACTCCATGACTTTGTCCCTCAACTCCCGAATCTCTCTGTCGGCTCGCTCCCGGTAAGCCCGATGTTGGGCATTATTTGCCACGGTTCGTTGAGCCAGCTGCGAAAAAATGCAAAAATGTTAGATTCAAAGCATGCTGCAAAAAGCAATCAAAAAGAAGAGAAATCAGAAACTTACCCTCAACGCCTCGATATCGGCTAAGTCTTCACCCTCGGGGTAGTTTCTGAATATCCTTGCCTCATCTCGAGGAAGGATAGTGGACCAACTCAACCGGGAGGCCACCCCGGGAGTGTCCAAAATGTCGTTGTCACGAACCCCAGGGTAGACTCGGAACTCGTGGCCCCTCATAATATTCCCCCTGTCCACAGAATAGGGCCTCTCGTCGGCAGGACCTATCCTCGGTAATATCGGCCTGCTTCCCATCGAACCCTCGATGTACAGGAGCCTTCTATTCTTTCGCTGAGATGGAATGATATTGCATTCCGCGCGCTCCTCGAAGCGTGATCGCCCGGATGACCCGAAAGCCCCCCGTGAAGACGAGGCAACTCTCCCCCTATCTCGAGAGAGATCTCTCTGTTCTGAAGGAGGGGGAGGCATTGCCTGTCTAGAAACAGGAGGGGTCCTAGCACGAGATGGATGAGAGGGGACCGGTGCCTCACTTGGGACATCGTCAGCCAAACGATGCCTCTTCCTGGCAGGAGCGCTGGAAGGACCAGCCTCAGAAACCTGGCGACCTAATGATTGCCGAAAATGACTCATATCTTCAAAAAAGAAAAAGAAGATCAGTGGTCAATAAATTGATCAAAAATGATAAGCAGCGGGAAAAAATAAAAGTTACCATCAGGAGAGTCTATGTGCTCCTGAAGGGACTCGATATTTATCCCCTCGTCGTCCGGGAGCACCATGAAAGTGGAGCCGAACCCTTCCCAACCAGTGAGATCGGCTAAGGGTTCGCTACCAGAGCTGGATTCCAGATTGGTGCCCCCTATATCCTCTTGTGGCCTAGGGGCTTCAGGATTCAACTCGGGAGAAGCCGAAGGCAGAGGATCTGACGACGGAACAGAGGGTCCGGCATCAGGGACCGGACCCACACCCCAGCCGGCCGATATCAAATTTTCATTTGATAAAAGGGTGTTGAGGCTAAGGGGTTGAGGGACTAGCAACTTATTAACGTCAGAAGACAGTTGCTCCCTAAGCGTGGCGATACGAGGGCCCTTGGGAATTTCACGCCTGGTTCCCCAATGAGTGGGGATATCTAGGCCCTCGGGTAATCCTATCACCAGCCATTCAGTCTCGAAACCATGCAGCTTGTTAGCAGGTTTCTCAAACAATCGGTTCTCAAAACTGGGCTGGTACACCCGTTGAAGCGAGTAAGGCACCAAGCCGGGGCTCCCTCGAAACCTAAAGAAAACATCTAAGAGAGGGAGGGTTGGAACGACGCCCCTCAAACAGCAGTGCACAGTGAATGCCACTAACTGCATCCAGGCGTGAGGATGCAGTTGCCCCGGGGATACCCTATGTGCCCTGAGAAAGGAAGCCCCGAAGTTGGAGATTGGGAAGCGGAGTCCCAACTCTAGGGCTGCCCTAAAAACCACGGCCCCGTCAGACACGCGGCGAATATCGCTCTCCTGAGGGGTGGGCAGCCTATAAGAGTACCCCTCGGGCAAAGGAAAACGGGATTCCAGATCTCGAATGTCGGCTTCCGTCAAAGTCGACTTGACTCCGAGGTCTATTAGTTTCCCTACACCATGTCCAGCCATTTTAGGAGTCTGTAAGTCAAAAGAGTGGGACTGCAGACTATGAAATTACCTAAAATGAAGCAAAAGAGAGATTGGTGACAGAGTGTGAAAATCCGCGGCAGACTAGCGACACAATGAGCAGTCCCGCGGCAGAGTTGCGACAGTGTGGCGAAGGAGTTGCGGCAGAGTGGCGACAGAGCGTCCTGAGAATCGCGGCAAAGTTTTTGCGAGAGAATTCAGCAGCGACAAAGACAGTAGGGGCCAAGTATATATAGTGCCCTGACTGCGTCGCCACACACGCTGAGATTCGACCCGACCTGTGAAAAATTCGGACCCAGATACTCTTTCGCAGGAAAAACTTCCTACCAAAGAGTGGGGAGCAATTGATGGTGGTCGTGTCAGCAGAATCCACATGTACAGCAACCCGCCAATCAGACAACGCCACGCGTCAGCCCAGGAGAGGCCACGTGGCCAAGAGCGACAGAGTGTTCCCGACAGTAGAACACTGTCGCATAGCACGTGTGCCGCACAGAAGGAGCGGCAGACCTCCATCGCCTCTCTTGCGACATAGGTCTTCCGCACAGCCTCGCGGCATCAGTCTCCCGCACGGTCTGCGGATGAATGCTCCCGCACGGATCGCGGTAGAGGTCTCCTGCACAGATCGCGATAGAGGTCTCCCGCATAGCATGCAGCATAGTCTCCCGCACAGACCGCGGTAGAGGTCTCCCGTAGAGCATGCAGCATAATCTCCCGCACAGACCGCGGTAGAGGTCCCCCGCACAGCATGCAGCATAGTCTCCCGCACGGATCGCGGTAGAAGTCTCCCGCTCAGCCTACGACATAGTCTCTCGCACAGACCGCGGTAGAAGTCTCCCGCTCAGCCTGTGGCATAGTCTCTCGCACAGCATGCGGCATAGTCTCCCGCTTCGCCTGCGGTAGAAGTCTCCCGCATAGCATGCGGCATAGTCTCCCGCACAGCATGCGGCATAGTCTCCCGCACAGACCGCGGTAGAGGTCCCCCGCACAGCATGCGGCATAGTCTCCCGCACAGACCACAGTAGAGGTCCCCCGCTCAGCCTGCGGTAGAAGTCTCCTGCACAGCATGCGGCATAGTCTCCTGCACCGATCGCGGTAGAAGTCTCCAGCACAGATCGCGGTAGAGGTCTCCCGCACGAACAGCGGTAGATGTCCCTCGCCCAGCGTAGTGGCAGAGCAGCTCCCGCTTAGACAGCGGTATAGGTCCCTCGCCCAGCGTAGCGGCAGAGGTCTCCCGCACCAATAGCGGTAGAGGTTCCATGCATACTTTGCCCCCAGACTACTTCCCCGCAAGTTGCATGGCCCGAGGCGCGACAGAGTGCTCTATAACTCTCTCGCGACCCAGACACGCGCCTGGGTCTCAGCCCGAACCGCCTCAGGAACCTATAAATACCAGGTGAGCTCTCTGAAAAAAAGGAGATCCGATCCAAAAAAGAAAAAAACAGGGAGAAACACTTAAACCCTTTGATTTAAGCAATACTTTCTCCTTTTCTTATATACACCAACTCCCGATCACTGACTTGATCGTCGGAGTGCGCGTGCAGGGACAAATCCCTGCCCCCTCTGATTCCTGTTGTTTTTGCAGGATATACGAAGAACACGTGGATCAAATTGCATCGACGTCATCCTTTCGTCGTTAGTGTAATCAGACTACGCGAAAGGCATTTTCTAGTTGCTGTCAGGTAGGCAACATCACTTTCAAATTTTATTGGTTTCTACTTGTTGCTGGTCGGTGATAAAGGTGGCTGAGCTGATGCCATTCTGTGCAGCAGAAAAGCTGCCTCACAGTTGCAGGAACAGAGGATCGCATACTTCTACTCTGTTCTACTCTGTTTTAAGTTTTATCTACTGTTTATCTTTGTTTCTCTAATTAACTTTTGGTTTCAGTCCATTTTGCTCTTTTTGTTTAAAGTTATGAGTTAGCAATTTCTGCTTATGTCTAATCTGATTTCCTATTCTTCATTGCTGAATGTTGCATAAGGATGATGTTTAGTTTTCCTGGTTAGTTAACTAATTGCAGCAGAAGGTACCGTGCGCCCCCGTCACTGCTCAGACACCAATGATAAACCTTTCTTTACGTCGGCTCCTGCATCTTGTTTGTTGAAGCGGGGACAGTGAAGGGCTATTGGTTTGCATTTAGCATGGCCGATAATGTTGATATGCGTAGTTGTCTTTGGCGGTTGCATGATAAAAGAGACTGACATGGTGACTGCAGCAGCTCGAGAGGACGTGTGCAGAACAAAGCTGGCGACGTGCTGCAGGATGTAGAGCTGGGCAGGCCGAGAAATATGCATGCATGGCAGGAATTGGACAGAACTGGGAGCAAGGGCAGGATGTTACCAGGAGGTAGAAGCGGACAACACCTGGGAAAGAAAGCAACGTGCACAGTACGGTGCACGGGACCCTTGCTAGCTGGAGAGATTGTGCAAGGCCATGTTTGGCAATTGAGATATTTCTTAATTTCACCTTCATGCATTAATATTAGTTTTGTGTCAATGTTGTTTTATTAGTTGTTAGCCTAGGTATTAATTAATTTTCAAGTTAGCTTAATTTTCTTGGTTTATTAGTTTAAGGTTTAGATTACTTTTATTAATAATTAATTTGTGACTACAATAGGATTTATGATTTAATTCTAGTTTTTATATATTGCATTTAGAATTAATTTAGATTAAAATTGTTTCATGCATTTTTAATTTAGTTTTCATTTTTAATTTAAAAATCCAAAAATATTTATTTCTCATGTATTATTTAGATTTTATTGTTAAGTTAGTATTTAGCTATAGTTAGGATTAATTTAGAATTACTATTTTAGGCATTTAGATTTATAATTATATTTAGAAATTTTATTTTTATAATTTTTTTTCATTAGAATTAAGTTAGTTTAAATTGCATTTTCATAATTAGATTAATTGCATGCACATTTTATTTTTTATTGAAGTTAATTTTATTTCATATTTACATTCTAGTTTATTTGCATTAATTCATTTTAACTGTGTTAATTATCTTTTGTAGGTTATTGCTTTTAATTGCTTGGAACTCTGTAAGTAATTTTAGCTCTGTTTTGTTTTCTTTATTTTATAATTTTTATTGGTTTCCAGTAATTTTAATTTTAAATTTGTAGATCACCCTTCGAAAATTCATAATTTACTAGGATATACTTAGACTAAAATTAACCGGTACTTAATTAGGCTAATTAGATTCGCTGTGGGATGATAATTAGGGACTCAAATCCCATTTATTACTTGTACGACTCGTGCACTTGCGGATAACACGTCTAGGTCACTTGGAGTGGGTATAGTCGGAATCAAGTTTTTGGCGCCGTTGTTAGGGAATCACAATTAGCCATGAATTAATATCGGTGAAATTATGCTTAGGTGTAATTCTAGTTTGTAAATATTTAGAGCCTTAATTTAATGTAATTAATTTTCTCTCTATTTAATCATAAAAAAATTAAAAATAAAAATAAAAAACTTAAAAAAAAATTTCTAAGGACTTTTAAATGTTTGCATGCGTTGAGCCAAGTGCTTTGATTGCTTTCCTTTAGATCCTAAAATGGAACGAACTCTTTGGAAAATCAAAAAGGATTCTAGGAAATTAATAGCTCCACTGCAAAACATTATAGTAGAGAACAGAGAAATTAAGATTGTACGAGATTAAGTGGTACCAACTATTGGAGGGTATTACACTGGCATCAGACCACCAGCTGTCCCTGCAAACAATTTTGAAATTAAGCCTTAAATCTTCCAGATGATCCAAATTTCACTATAGTTCAATGGGCTTCCACATGATGACCCACATGCTCACCTAAGGTAATTTCTAGATCTGTGCAACACCTTCAAGCATAATGGATTATTGGATGACACATTGAGGCTTAGATTATTTCCCTTCTCGCTTAGGGATACGGCGCGACATTGGTTGACCTCCTTACCTTCAAGTTCCATTTCCACTTGGGACGAGTTAGCCCATCAATTTTTAGCTAAGTTCTTTCCTCCCTCTAAAATGGCTAAACTTCGTAGTCACATATCTTCCTTTACCCAATTTGATTTTGAATCCCTTTACGAAGCATGGGAACGATATAAAGACCTTCTTAGGAAGTGTCCTCATCATGGCCTACCCTTGTGGCTGCAAGTCTAGACCTTCTATAATGGACTTACAAGCCAAAATATGACCATCGTTGATGCTGTTGTTAGAGGAGTGTTAATGTACAAAATGGATGAGGAAGCTTACGGTCTGTTAGACAAGATGGCTGCTAACAACTATCAATGGTCTTCGAAGAGGCAGCTGCCTAAGAAGTCGGTGAGTATCTATGTGTTAGACACGCTGTCTACCTTAACCTCTCAAATTGCAAACCTTACAAAAAAGGTAGAGTCACTAAGCACCCAGCATAATCCTGCCACCAGTCCTAACCTTGTTCTAGCTATCCAAAGTCCTTTTCTCTCATGTGATCTGTGTGGTGGTACACACTCTTTAGATAGGTATCCTCTTAATTTAGAATCAGTTCAGTATGTTGCCCCATCTCAGAAGCAACAAAATAACCCATTTTCAAACACCTATAATCCAGGGTGGAGGAACCATCCTAAATTTTCCTGGAGCCAAAATCAAGGGCAATCTTCTAATTCCAGACCTGTAGGACCCCCTGGTTTTCAAGCTCCACCTGTTTATGTACCACCACATCAGCAACTGCCATATCATCCACCTCATCACTCTCATCACCCATACCCACTTCAATAATTTCAACATCTTCCATCACCACCACCACCTATGCAGCCACAACACTTACTTGCACCAGCAGTTGTAGCTGAGAAGAAGCCTACACTAGAGGAGATGTTCACGACTATCCTGTAAAATCATGCTGCTTCGATTAAGAATTTCGAAGTTCAGGTTGGACAAATAACTAGTGCTCTTAGCTAGCATCCAAAAGGGACCTTTCCTAGAAATACTGAAGCTAACCCTGTTAGGCTAAGGGAGGGTAAGGAACATGTTAAAGCATCACCCTTAGGAGCGGCAGAGAGCTAGATGATCCACAAGTTAAGTCCAGACCTGAAAAGCTCGTAGTTGAAGAACCCATAAATTCTAACGAAACAGCTCAGAAAGAGCATGAACCAAATGATCAGGCTGCAAAGGAAACAAAGATAGGCTCTTATTCATCTTTACCTTCTTCTACTTATTCACAACCTTCCTCGTCCTCTGATGCTACACATGTTTCCATTACATCCCCTCCAGTTAGACCACCAGTACCTTTTCCTCAGAGGTTCCAAAATCAAAAACTGGATCAACAATTCGCTAAATTCCTTGAGGTTTTTAAGAAACTTCACATTAACATTCCTTTCGCAGATGCTTTAGAGCAAATGCCAAGTTATGTGAAGTTTATAAAGGATATCCTCTCTAGGAAAAGAAGATTAAGGATTATGAGACGGTGGCCTTAACTAAGGAATGTAGTGCAATTATTAAGAGGAAATTACCCCTAAGCTCAAAGATCCTGGGAGTTTTACCATACCCTGCACGATAGGAAATCTGTTCTTTGGTAGAGTCCTGTGTGATTTAGGAGCCAGTATAAATCTGATACCTTAGTCAATTTACCAAAAGTTAGGAATAGGGGATGCCAAGCCTACCACAGTGACCTTTCAGCTGGTTGATAGATCCATTAAATATCTGAAGAGAGTAATTGAGGACGTGCTAGTTAAGGCGGATAAATTTATTTTTCCTGCGGACTTTATCGTGTTGGACATGGAGGAAGATAGGGAAGTCCCCATTATTTTAGGCAGACCTTTCCTAACTACTGGTAGAACATTAATTGATGTACAAAAGGGAGAATTAACTATGAGAGTCCTAAATCAGGAGGTGACATTTCATGTTTTCAAACCTTTGAAGTTCCCTGATGACTTTTAAGAATGTTTAAAGATGGAGGTTAAGGAAGATAGAATGCTTGAGCACAAGATATCTGAGAGAATGATGGAAGTTGATAGAGCTCAGGAGGATTTGACTTTCAGCATTCTGTCACCTCTTTGGCTGACCCTCCTACTTCTCGTCCTGCTGCTGAGTGTCATTTTTTTCAGCTGCATTTGAAGTGGCTTAATTTTTCTTTTCACTTTTTGTATAGTTCTTTTTCTTTTTCTTTTTCTTTTCCATTGTTGCTTTCTTTGTTTCTTTCTTTTTTTCTTTTGCAAATTGCTTTTCTAGTATGTTCCAATCAAGCTTCAATTGTTCGTCATCATCATCAGAAAAGGGAGTATTCTGTTCTTGAACTTCAATTCTTATATTATCTGCACACTGAGGACATTATGCACTTTAACTTTGGGGGTGGGGATACCACTTGAGCACTTTTGAAAATTTTTTGGGCAAAATTGAAAAATGTTTCAAAAGTTTTCGAAAATATGAGCTTACATTGTTTGATTTTGGGATGATTTAGTACTTAGCATGTACTTTTCCCATATTTCGATGATATAACCTCATGATTTAGTGTGGCTTTGATTGAATGAGAAACATGATTATAGGAAAAACATGAAGTTGAATTCTTGAATTCGTCTTGATTCTGGATGTGATTTCCTCATTTTCTGCACATGTCATGTCATGAAATCTGTATATTTATTTAGAGAAAGCTTATGTGGATATAGGATTGCATTTGTTCAGTTGATTTGGTGCATCATATTCTAGAATTTGTTTGATCTGATCTCGAGGCGAAATATTAGATCACACTTAATTAGGGAAATGATTTCGGCTATCTTTAGATCGTTTGAGCCTTTCTAGCCATCCCTATATATATTTTACCCCTAGTCACCCATCTGGGCCAAATAAGCTTTTCTTTATAAATTCACCTGCATATTTTTCCTTAGCTTAAACACTCTTTTCCTATCCCTTACCCCGAAAGTGTGCAATGTCACTAGGATATATCTTGAGCTTTGTTCATATGGGTATTAGGTGATAGTGAAAGTTCAAAAAAAAAAAAAAGGAAGAAAAATACAAAAATAGAATAAAAGGTTTAGCAAAATAAATAAGTTTGGGGGAACTAATTTGAGCTCTTACATTAAAGATCGTAGAAGTAATGCATGTTAAGGGGTAATTAAACCTAAATCAACTTTATCATACCTAAGCCCCAGCCTTACATTACAAGCTTAATGAAGTCCTATTGATCTTTTGTTAAGTGTGACTACATTAGTGGAGAGATAAGTGAAAAGCAAACTTATGGGAATGATCACATGTCATTGACTTTGCATTCACTGTGTTTGCATAATCTGATCTGGGTAATGTACTGTGAAGTGGCTTTGACATTTTTCACACACACACGAGGAGTCCAATTTGGGTTAGGATGTATGATTGAATGATTCTGAGTGTTGGACTTATAATTGTGAATCTTTGATATCAGAGTTGGTACTTTTTTTCTTTGAGGATAATATTGGGGAAATCAATGTGTTTAGTACTTGTCATTCCTGCATTTGTTTTATTTTGCTTGAGGACAAGCAAAAGCTCAAGTTTGGGGGTGTGATAATGTCAGACCCGTGTTTTCGATTATGTATGTAGCTTGTTCCTTATGATTCCTATGTGTATGAACACTTTATTTTCATAGTTGAATCATAGGAAGAGTATTTACTATCATGCAATTGACAATTAAAGAATAAAAATCCATGTAAGCTACATAACAGCCAAATAATGGCTATAAGAGCCACAAGTTAAACCAAATGAAATTGAATCATTCTGACTGAAGATGAGAACTTATCAAGAGAAAATATAGAGAATTTATGAAGGACAGTCGGGTAAATTGGTTCCGAACAAGTGCAGAGGTAAAACGGTCAAAAGACCGAAATCCGATATAAATTCAATAAGAAAATTTCATTAAAAAAATGGAATTGGGAAATCTTAATCAATAACGAGGAAAATATTGGATTTCGAGTCCAATTGATCAAGATATGAATTTATTAGAATTAATTGAAATTTTCACCTTGAAAAATTATCCCGAAAATATTGAAAAAATATACCGAAAAGATAAAATAAGACTGATAAATTCATTTATTGATTAAATGAATAAAATAAGATTTTTTGAAAGATATTTTGGATTTTTAATGTATTTTAAATGATTAAAATAATAATAAAATAAATTATAAAAAAAATCGTGAAATCTGGAAACAGAAAAGGAAAGAAAACAGTGAAGCGAAGACACAGGCGAACCCGACGAACCACCAGTGACCAACGAGGCCAGGCGAGGGCCGACGAAGAGAGAGGATGTCACGACCCAAATTACCTAAAGATCAGAGTAAATTTTTCACTTTTTAATTTTCTTACCTGTCGTGAATAGTTACACTACTAAACAGTTGGGCTATGATTCGGTGTTAGTCACCTCTCACCTATTTACCATTCCATTTTCATATTCATTTACATATCAATTTATTTTAATTAAATACATCCCCAATATTACATCCATGTACAGTACTGTGCCTCTATATGTTCAGATACAAAAATTATACAAATGTGTATACCTGATCTTGATAAGAAGCAGCGGATATGACTATTGTCGTTCTCTTCTACTGAATATACCCTGTGGGGTGGAAAATGAAAGGGTGAGCATAAACAGCTCAGTAAGGCAATAATGTAAGCAGGTAGATAACTATACTATCTACGTGCTGATAATGTCATGATATAAAATCGTTTATATTTGGAGCATGAGGTAAGACTAAAACGATGCCACATGTATGTATATATCATATAAGATAAATCATGAAATCGACATATAAAACAAACATGAAAAAATCATCATGCATGTCATCTCATGCTCGTCACATTTAAAACTTATTTGTTTCATCATAAACTCATCACGTTAAAACTCATTTATTTTATCATAAAACAACCACATCAAGGCTAAATCCATCTCTCGGGAATACCTTAATTCATTGAATCACATCTCTTTTAAAAACATAAATCGGGACATTACCCCTCCCTCGGGTTTGTCCTGGTCTATCTAGACCGTATGATATCATGTGAGGCATGTAGGTTACTGTATGAAAAATCGAGGACTATAGCCATACTTTGTCCCTGTGATCCCAGGCTACACGGATCCCAGTGTGCGGGGCATCACAACTGCAACGGGAGGTGGGGTCAAGTCCTACCCGCCAGAATATCAAGTAACATCATCGAGTCATCATGACTGCACGGTACATCGTACTCCGTGTGACATACACGATACATCGTACTCCGTGGACCCATATCATAGTCTGGGGGTGCCTGCCGTAGGTCTTATCCACCCCAATACTATGTCTATAACCAACCCATGTCTCAAAGTATACGTGCGAGCATCTCAACTCTCTGTGACACACAGTCTACAGGAGGCTTCCGCATGACTATATGCATGTCAACTCACGTCTAGTGCGAGTGAAGCTCCAGTACCATGCTATGCATATCATGATATCTAAAATCTCGTGCGAGCGAAGCTCCAGCACGGTTTTGTACACACACAAATTTCTCGTACGAGCAATGCTCCAGTACGACTTTTCATGAGTAATAAATCAGTAAACTTGAGTGCGAGAAAGACTCTAGCACTCTTTTTACTCGTGTAATTACGATAGGTGGCTCAATCTTTATAAAACATCTTTTATAATCGTAACCGGTACAAACCGGTTCTCTTTCGTAAAATTCTTAAAATCAACAGCCAACCTATGTGCATATTTGCTTAAATTAAAGCAATACATTCATATAAAGCATTAAAAACATGAAATCATGCAATTTATCTGCCTTACTACCCTTTTTGTAAATTTTATTCTTAGGGGCAAAATCGTCTTTTTCCTTTATTCACATATGCCCCGATTTTCGTAAAAATTATTATTTCTTTTCTATATACTTTAAGGAATTCTAAACCCTGTAAATCCCCTCAATAAATACGTATAGAAATCTCTATACACCTACAAAATTCCCTTACCTCGATTTACGTGTAAACTTATCTCGTCTCGATAATATTCGATCTCTCGATCCAGCTGCGCGTCAACCAAGTCTACAGAACTGCATATAACCACATATTTTGGGTTAATTCACTTATTTTTATCAGTATATCACATTTACTGATCGAATCTAACGTACTGTGTCCGTTTTACTTTATTGGGCCCAATTGCACCTTGATGGACCTTGAGCCCGTTTTGAACCCGTTTATACTATTTAAATCCCTTCTTCAGGTTTATTGGGTTCATTCAGCTTATCAATAATCATCAAGCTTTGTTCCAAACTCATTGGATAGCCCGTACACTATTTACGATAATTACGTTGCAATTCCGATAAATATTCCTTTTTATACAGAATTAATCCATAAATTCCGTAAAATAATTGAAACTCTGTATTTAAAGGACTCATATTATCAAAATTAAAATATACTTACCCAATATGATGCGGGATACGAAAATCGGAGCTCAATCGGCTCTCGTTCGGGCTTTGTTGTACAACTGCACAATTATATATTTAATCCCAGGTTACTTTTCGATTAAATATAATTTAAATAAATTTCTCGAAAGTCAAATTAGTCACTTTTGACCTCGTATTGACTTACCCGAAGTCCGATGTATCCCCGAAAATTCTTCCCCTTTTTCCTTTCTCTTTTTCTCCTTTTTTCCCTTCTTTCTCGGCTGAACTGGTTCAGTCCGGTTCAACCCGGTTCAGACCGGTCCGATTCACTCCGGTTCACTCTGGTTAGGCCGGTTCAAGGCCTCACCGGTCGGTTCTTGTAAGACCCGAAATTAAATCGTAAATTTTATGAGGTAGAAAAAGGTTCACAAATTTAAAGGAACGGGATTCGGATAGGAGGTAAGAATTTAAAATGCGAAATGAGTGAGTATTCGTGAAAGGAAGTCGGGTTAAATAAATCTCGAACACGTGTAAGGGCAAAACGGTCAAAAGATCGAAAGTCGGGATAAATTCGATAAGAAAATTTAATTTAAAATAAGGATTTAGAATATCTTGATCAATAATGAGGGAATTATACAATTTCGAGTCCAATTGATCAAGATCCAGAATTTTTAGAAATACCGAAAAGTCACCTGGGACAATGTCCCGAAAATACGGAGAAATTATACTGGAAAAATGATTAAAAATATAATAAATAAATTAAATTAAATTAAATTAATTTATTTGGAATAAATTAATAGATTTTTGTAGATATTTTACAATATATTTGAATATTTTAATGAATATTTTAATAATAAAACAAATTGTTAAAAAAAAAAATCAGAATCAAAAAATGAAAACTATCGGGGAGAGAGAAGAACCAAGGAAAACGGAGAAGGAGACCCGCGCGTGGCCGACCGACGAGCCACCACCGGCGACCTTTGACCTCCGACGAAGGGCCGAGCAGCAAGAGGAGAGGCCGGCGAAGCTATTGGCGCCGGCGACGCGCGCTAAGGAGGTCGGAAATCGCTGAACGGAGGGAGAGAAGCCCGCGGGGAAAACGGAGTCGGTACCGACGATCCACGGCAGCTGGGGGCGAACGGCGGGTACCAGCGTGATCAGGAGGAGGAGCCGATCCTTTTGAGACCAGTACCGGCCGTCGAAACTGCCGGAATCCGCCGGATCGGGAGGAGACAGCCGCGGGGGAGAAGGAGAAATTCGTCGACGATGGTCGCGTTTCGACCCCAACCGAGGCCCGATTCTGAATGCCCAGGTGTAGCCGAGCCGAACGGCACCGAAATCGCATCGGGAACCGGCCGGACGGCGTCGGAATGAGCAAATGGGGATTGAACCGGTCGAACCGGCCTGAACCGGCCAAAACTGAACCGAACCGGACCGAGCTGAACAGGCGGTCTGAACCGGTCTGAACCGGTTCAGCCAAAAAGAGAGGAAAAATGAGAAAAAGAGGAAAAGGAAAAAGGGAAAGGATTTTTGGGGATACACCGGACTTCGGGTAAGTCAATATGAGGTCAAAAGTGACCGAATTGATTTTCAAAAAATTTATTTAAATTATATTTAATCGAAGAGTAACCCGGGATTAAATATAATAATTGTGCAGTTCGACGATAAAGCCCGAACGAGAGCCGATTGAGCTCCAATTTTTGTATTCCGCATCGTATCGGGTAAGTAAAATTTAATTTCGGCAATTAGAGTCCTTTAATACAGGTTTCAATTATTTTACAGAATTTACGAATTAATTCTGTATAAAAGGAATATTAATCGGAATTACAACGTAATTATCGTAAATGGTATACGGGCTATCCAATGAGTTTGGAACGAAGCCCGATAATTATTGGTAAGCTGAATGAGCCCAGTAAACCCGAAGAAGGGATTTAAACAGTATAAACGGGCTGAAAATGGGTCGAGGCCCATTAAAGTGCAATCGGGCCCAATAGGGATAAATGGGCCTAATGATTTAAATTAAGCCCAGAAAGTATTAAATACAATTAAGTTGTATAATATCTGACCTGGAGAATATTGATACGCAGTTTCGGGTATTTGATTGAGAGCAGATCGGACTGCGCGACGTGATATCAGTGGAAAGGTCAGACTCGACGAGAATCGAGGTAAGGGAATTTTGTAGGTGCATAGAGATAATTATGCGTATTTTGAGAGGGGATTTACAAGGTTTAGAAATTTCTTAAAGCATCTAGAAATGAAGTAATAATTTTTACGAAAACCGGGGCTTAAATAAATAAAGGAAAATGACTATTTTGCCCCCAGTTAGGAAAATTTCAAAAAGGGTAGTAAGGCTATGAAATTGCATGAATTTCATGATTTTAATGTTTTATATGATTATATTGCTTTGATTTAAGCAAATATACACATAGGTGGGCTGTTGATTTCGTGAATTTTACGAAAGGGTACCGGTTTGTACCGGTTACTATTTTAAAAGATGTTTTATTAAAAGTGAGCCACCTATCGTATTTACGTGACTAAAAGAGTGCTAGAGTCTTTCTCGCACTCAAGTTTACTGAATTATTTCTCATGAAAAGCCGTACTGGAGCATTGCTCGTACGAGAAATTTGTGTGTGCACAAAACCGTGCTGAAGCTTTGCTCGCACGAGATTTTAGATATCATGATATGCATAGCGTGGTGCTGGAGCTCCGTAAGCCTGTGACCTGGTGTGGGGCGGGCAGCAGGATGCTCACATAAACGCACTAGACGCGAGTTGACATGCATATAGTCGTGCGGAAGCCTCCTGTAGACTGTGTGTCACAGAGAGTTGAGATGCTCGCACGTATACTTTGAGACATGGGTTGGTTATCGACATAGTATTGGGCTGGATAAGACCTACGGCAGGCACCCCCAGACTATGATATGGGTCCACGGAGTACGATGTACCATGTATGTCACACGGAGTACGCTGTATCGTGCAGTCATGATGACTCTACGATGTTACTCGATATTCTGGCGGGTAGGACTTGACCCCACCTCCCGTTGCAGTTGTGATACCCCACACACCGGGATCCGTGTGCCTGGGATCACAGGGACATAGTATGGCCATAGTCCTCGATTTTTCATACAGTAACCTACATGCCTCACATGATATCATACGGTCTGGATAGACCAGGACAAACCCGATGGAGGGGTAGTCCCGATTTATGTTTTTAAAAGAGATTTGATTTGATGAATCAAGGTATTCCCTAGAGATGGGTTTGACCTTGATGAAGTTGTTTTATAATGAAACAAATGAGTTTTAAAGTGAGAGTTTATGATGAAATAAATGAGTTTTAAATGAGATAAATTTATAATGAAACAAATAAGTTTCAAAGTGATGAGTTTGTGATTAAACAAATGAGTTTTAATGTGACGAGCATGAGATGTCATACATGATGATTTTCCATGTGTGCTTTATATGTCGATTTCATGATTTCTTGTATATGATATATACATTCATGTGGCATTGTTTTAATCTTACCTCATGCTCCGAAAGTAAACGATTTTTACATCATGACATTATCAGCACGTAGATAGTATAGTTATCTACCTGCTTACATTATTGCCTTACTGAGCACGTTTCGCTCACCCTTTCATTTTTCACCCCACAGGGTACACTCAGTAGAAGAGAGCGACAATAGATTCGCAATTCGATTATCCGCTGCTTCTTATCAATATCAGGTATACACATTTGTATAATTTCGTATCTGAACATATAGATGCACAGTACTATATATGATGTAATATTGGGGATGTATTCATTTTAAATAAATTGAATGGTAAATAGGGGAGAGGTGACTAACACCGAATCATAGCCCAACTGTTTAGTAGTGTAAAGGTTCACGACGAGTAAGGAAATGAAAGAGCGAAAAAATTTGTAGGGATTTTTAGGTAATTTGGGTCGTGACAGTTCTCCATCGACTTCCGCCACCAGTAGCTCCGCGAGGTCGTCCGCAGCTCAGATCTAGCCTCGTTTTCGTCCAAGGCCACCGGAAAGTGGTCGGTTCGGCCTCTTCTCCTCTCCAGCGTCGGTGGCTTCCTCATTTCTCACTGTTGCCGGTGCTGGCCGCCATTTCCCCGGTTGTTTTCGCCCTCATTCGGCTCAGCATCACGTGGGGGTCCTTCGGTGGCTGGTGGTTAGGGCCGAATCGGCTTCGATCGTCGAAAAAATCCATTTTCCTCTCTCGGCTTCTCTCCCTCGATCCGTCAGATTTCGACGTCGGTGGGCTGCACTGCCGGTACCAGGGAGGTCGTCGGCCTCTCCTCTTCCTTTTTTGGCCCTTCGTCTGGCCGTTGGTCGCTGGTGGTCTCCTCGGTTTCGTTTCTTCCGTTTCTGTCCTCTTTCTCTCTCCCCGATAACATTTTCTGATTTGATTTTTTTTTTATTTGATTTTTTTTATTTTGATTTTTTATTTATTTATTATTATTTGTAAATTAGTTTATTATTATTTTATTCATTAAATATTATTATTTGGTAAAAATATCTAAAAATATTAATATTTTATTCTAAATTCATTTATTTAATTAAATTTAATTTATTTATTATATTTTTAATCTTTTTTCGGTATATTTTCTCCGTATTTTCAAGATATTGTCCCGAGCAAAAATTTTGATTAATTCTAGTAAATTTATATCTTGATCAGTTTAATCCGAAATTTAATTATTTCTTTATTATTGATCAAGATTCTCAAATCTATTATTTTTAATTAAATTCTCTTATCGAATTTATTCCGGCTTTCGGTCTTTTGATCGTTTTGCCTTTGCACGTGTTCAAGATAAATTTAACCCGACTTCCCTTCACGAATACTCATTCATTTTGTGTTTTTAATTAAATTCGGGTCTTACAAAATCTCCCCCACTTAAGAAATTTGGTCCTCCAAATTAGAACCAAGTTAGTCTGTAAATCACTCCGGATATTTCACACGTATCATACTCTTTAATTCCCTTGTGACTTTTTCGGAGTATACTACTACCAAAAGACTTTAATTAGGGAGATCATCTTAAACCTCAACACTACACTTTCTCTTTCCATCTAATACCCGAATTGATTTTTCCAATCATGCATTATACTTTCATTGAGCTAAGTTGTTGAAGCTCATATCCAATCATATATGCTAGATTCAGATAGTATTTCCGAAGCATAATAAGATAGGACACATTGTGGATGCCTGTTTATTTAGGTAGTAACGCCAACCTACAGGTCTTATCTCCCACTTTGTCCAATCTCTCAAAAGATTCAATCTAATGAAACTCAATTTACCTTCTTTCTGAAGCTCGTTATATCCTCCTTAGGACAAATAACTTCCAACAATACTAATTCACCCTTGGTGAATTTCAATGGTTTTTGTCTCTTGTCAACATAGCTTTCCATCTGCTCTGAGATGTTCTTAATCCTTCACAATTAACTGAACATCCTCAGAGGTTTGTCTTACCAATTCGAGAACAATTTTCTATTTGTCACCCACTTCTTCTTATCCAAATTGGGGAAACAACCCTTATGGCCATACAATGCCTCATCTGAAGTCATCCTGATACTCAAGTGACAACTATCATTATTGAAGAATTCGATTATTAACAATTGATCATCCCAGGGGCTTATCAGATAAATGGCACACGCTCTCATCATATCCTCCAGAACCTGTACAGTCCTCTCTGACTGACCATCTGTCTGAGGACAGAATGCTGTGGTAACAGTCAATCGAGCTCCCATAGCTTCCTAAAAAATCGTTCCCCGAAGTAGGAAGTGAAGCGAAAATCCCTATCTGTACCATGCTCCCTGGAAAATACTTGATGTTCCATAATTTTTCATACACATAATCCGCCTACACACTCAGAGTATCTGGGGATTTCCTAACCAGAAGGTGGGTAGACTTAATCAATCCATCGACTATCACCCAGATAGCCTTATGATTCATTGGGGTCCTCTGTAACCCATCAAAAAATTTATGGTAACTTGTTCCCATTTTTATGTCAATATAGGTAGAAATTGCAATAACCCTGCAACTTCTTTTACTCTACCTTACTCTGCTGACATACGAGACACTTTTCTACAATCTCCACCATATCTCTTTCCACATTTGACCACCAATGACCTTTCTAAGATTTCGATATATTTATTACTTCTCGGATGCATTGAATATCCCGAAGAGTGAGCTTCTGACAATAACATTATCTCATCATTGTGGTCTTGGGGAGCACTTATACTGTCTCTGAACCTCAGTACCATCATCACTCTCTGTGAACTCTGTCACTGTACCCATCTGAATCTGACCCACACTATCGACACCCTGCCGATCATCACGCTAAGCCTGTCAAATCCGGTTCTAATCTCCGGCTAGCTGTCACACAATCACTGTCATCATTAGAGGGAATCACATCATTACTGAGACTTACAACTATTCTAGCAGCTCACGCTCCCTGACCATCATATGTGTTACCATCCCGAGGCTCTTTCTGCTCAAGGCATCAGCCATCACATTAGCTTTTCCTGGGTGGTACAATTTTCCACAATCAAAATCTCTCAGAAGCTCTAACCCTCTTTGTTATCTCATATTTGACTCTTTCTGTAAAAACAGATACTTTGGGCTTTTATGATTAGTGCATACCTAAAATTTCTCACCGTGTACATTGTAGTGTCATATACTCAATACCACTATCGTTGTCAACTTTAAATCATGGGTCGGATAGTCTCTTTCATGATCCTTAAGTTGTCTGGATTCATAATCGACTATCTTCCCCTTTTACATCAATACACAGCTCATTCATTATTTTGAGGTATCCACAGACTCATGAGAAACCTCTTAATCTGTTAGGTATGGTGAGAATTAATGCGGTGGTCAGTTTATTACTTCAATACATCAAAACTCCTGTTACGCCTATCATCCCATTCAAATATAACTTTTTCTAAGTTAAACATGTCAATAAAGTAGACCATGTTGAGAACTCGCAACAAACCATCTATAAAAGCAATTTCCAATTGTTGCTTACAATTTTCCCTGGACTGTAGATACATCCAAAATATCATCAATATGGATGATGACAAATCGGTCTAGGTAAAATTTAAATAACTTGTCGTAGTTGACTTCCACTGAATATTTCAATCACTCATATCTTTGACCTATGTACACATAAACGTATAATATCATTTCAAAATCGCTTCCGTTGAAGTTACTAACCCGCGTCATTTCCTTTTCTTATATTAACGGCTTTTATAAAATTTTAAATTTTTAAACCTTCTTGATTAATCGAAATTCTATATTTCTTTATCGTACAAGTGAAAGTACCCTAATTTTAAACGTATATTTTTACGACTATCGCATTTCAATTTATAGGTTGCGTATACTTTTAGACGCTGTCAAGTCTTCAGGCGGGGAGGTATTTTGAAATACCTTTATTAACCCTCAGACTTGACCACAATTACTTTACATATCAGTCCATGTGGTCACAATTCATATTCGCTACTAATTGCTTTAATCCAAATTACTTCACGTATCATAGACATTGTTACCTTGCATACGCCTCTTATTCCAATATAACTCCTATTTAGGATTTATCATATCTCAAAGCTTATCTCTTTTCGTATATCACTTATAACAACTATGTCATTACTCATTCCGTGAGTACAATCATTTACTCCTTTAATTTTAATCGCTACACCCCTTTTTATTACTGGTCAAAACTTACAGTATACTTTTCAGGGGTAAAACAACACTGTCTTAGGATAGAACTTTGAACATCATAATTTGTAGCCGACCAATTTTTTTTTTCACAGTTTACTTCAAATTATTCTTAGTCCATTGAATAAAATTGGCTGACTTATACTTCTTCCCCCGTTTTCAACTTATAATCTCTTAATAATTATTTCATTAGTTAACCCTCCTCTATTGGGGTACTAACTATCGGCATTGTGCCCATAGGTGTAGGCATTCACATCTTTTGCTAACTTATATACAAATGAAGGCGGTATAACTAAATACGTGGCACCAGGATCAATTATAATAATTACTTCTTTATTCATAACTAGTGTGGTATCTTTCACCACATCATATGAAATATCAATAGTGTCCTGGTCCAAGGCATACACTCGCCCTCGTCCAACAGCCTACTTTCCCTTTCTCTTCGGCTGTGGCCTCCCTTTTCGGTGCAGAGATACCAATAGGGTTTTCTCTATCTCTTTGCTCTTCTGTAGGGCAGTCTCACCCAACTCTGAGCAATCATTAATTAAGTGGTTCGTCTTACCACACTTAACTCCTATTTTAGTTAATAAGGTGTAGGTGTAGGCCTTTACTTTCGTGGTATCTACCACACATCCTACACTGTTTACACTGCTAACTCTGCTTACATTGCTACACTGCTTTGTAGCAGATCGGGGTTCTTCAATCATAATACCCCTCATAAGTGTTAAATTGGATATACTGGGGCCTTACCAATCATCTTATCCCGTGACTCATGAACTCTAATCCCTTATCAACTGGTCTATTTCCCGTTTTGACATCTCTGTCATTCTCTATTCTCTTCTGTCTCTATTTCGGCCCTTACTACATTTCCCAATCTCAGAGGCGTGCAACACATGATCTTATTCACGCAACTGTATTTTGCACACTGCCTCGACATAAGTAGTGAGCCAATCGGACTCTAATCGACAATTTGAGCCCTTCTATGAACTTTTGGGCTTTTCGACTCTCACTGTCCATAATATCGGGTTCATACTTGCCCAGGGATGTAATCTGAGATTCATACTCATCAATCAACTAGTGTCTCTGGGTCAGAGTAAGAAATTTGACCTGTAATTTCCTTTAAGTAGTGTCCAAAATATTCTGTCATCAGAATACATCCATAAATATTTTTCATGTCGACTCGGGACGTCTAACTCTTCAGATGAGTTGAGCGAACTTTCACCAATGCTCCATCTCGACTCCAACATAAACATATTTAAAAGTCACATTCTCGGTCGACATACACCGAAAGATTCCACAACACTTCGCTATCTCATTCACCCAGTCCTTAGCAACTATTGGTTTCTTTTCTTCACTAAATACCGGAGGGGTGTGAGAATCTCTATAGTCTGAGGCATCTGTTTAGGCTTTACCCTGCCTATCCTCAACTACTGCATAGACTGAGTAAACAACTCTGAAATATTTTCTATACTCCACTCCATCCTCTCGGAGCGTGTCTCAATACTAATTGGTCTCTTTATAGGATCCTGTGGAGTATGCTCATCATCAGCCTCCACCTCACTCTCATCTTGAGTCTCATGTGACGACTCATTCGACTCTCAGGCCGATCTCTATGGCCTCGAGCATGTGTACTTGCCTCTCTACCATAGCGGCTATCATTTATAAAAACTATATTCTTGCATTCGAAACTAAATTCTTAGCTGTTGTTCCATCTTGATATACACAATTGTATCTAAACAATGCACAATACATGGGGATGTAAATTTACTTAACCACTAACACCGACTCTTATCAGGCCAACTCTGCTCTGATACCATCTTTTCGGTCACGACCCAAATTACCTAAAAATTAGAGTAAATTTTTTGCTTTTTAATTTCCTTACTCGTCGTGAACAGTTACACTACTAAACAATTGGGCTATGATTCGGTGTTAGTCACCTCTCACCTATTTACCATTCCTTTTTCATATTCATTTACATATCAATTTATTTTAAATAAATACATCCCCAATATTACATCCATGTACAGTACTGTGCCTCTATATGTTCAGATACAAAAATTATACAAAAGTGTATACCTGATCTTGATAAGAAGCAGCGGATATGACTATTGTCGTTCTCTTCTACTGAATATACCCTGTGGGGTGGAAAATGAAAGGGTGAGCATAAACAGCTCAGTAAGGCAATAATGTAAGCAGGTAGATAACTATACTATCTACGTGCTGATAATGTCATGATATAAAATCGTTTATATTTGGAGCATGAGGTAAGACTAAAACGATGCCACATGTATGTATATATCATATAAGATAAATCATGAAATCGACATATAAAACAAACATGAAAAAATCATCAAGCATGTCATCTCATGCTCGTCACATTTAAAACTTATTTGTTTCATCATAAACTCATCACGTTAAAACTCATTTGTTTTATCATAAAATAACCACATCAAGGGTAAACCCATCTCTCGGGAATTCCTTAATTCATTGAATCACATCTCTTTTAAAAACATAAATCGGGACATTACCCCTCCCTCGGGTTTGTCCTGGTCTATCTAGACCGTATGATATCATGTGAGGCATGTGGGTTACTATATGAAAAATAGAGGACTATGGTCGTACTTTGTCCCATGATCCCAAGCTACACGGATCCCGGTGTGCGGGGCATCACAACTGCAACGGGAGGTGGGGTCAAGTCCTACCCGTCAGAATATCAAGTAACATCATCGAGTCATCATGACTGCACGGTACATCGGACTCTGTGTGACATACACGATACATCGTACTCAGTGGACCCATATCATAGTCTGGGGTGCCTGCCGTAGGTCTTATCCACCCCAATACTATGTCGATAACCAACCCATGTCTCAAAGTATACGTGCGAGCATCTCAACTCTCTGTGGCACACAGTCTACAAGAGGCTTCCGCATGACTATATGCATGTCAACTCACGTCTAGTGCGAGCGAAGCTCCAGCACCACGCTATGCATATCATGATATCTAAAATCTCGTGCGAGCGAAGCTCCAGCACGATTTTGTGCACACACAAATTTCTCGTACGAGCAATGCTCCAGTACGACTTTTCATGAGTAATAAATCAGTAAACTTGAGTGCGAGAAAGACTCTAGCACTCTTTTTACTCGTGTAAATACGATAGATGGCTCAATCTTTATAAAACATCTTTTAAAATCGTAACCGGTACAAACCGATTCTCTTTCGTAAAATTCTTAAAATCAACAGCCAACCTATGTGCATATTTGCTTAAATTAAAGCAATACATTCATATAAAGCATTAAAAACATGAAATCATGCAGTTTATCTGCCTTACTACCCTTTTTGTAAATTTTATTCTCAAAGGCAAAATCGTCTTTTTCCTTTATTCACATATGCCTTGGTTTTCATAAAAATTATTATTTCTTTTCTATATACTTGAAGGAATTCTAAACCCTATAAATCCCCTCAATAAATACGTATAGAAATCTCTATACACCTATAAAATTCCCTTACCTCGATTTACGCATAAACTTATCTCGTCTCGATAATATTCAATCTCTCAATCCAACTGCACGTCAACCAAGTCTACAGAACTGCATATAACCACATATTTTGGGTTAATTCACTTATTTTTATCAGTATATCACATTTACTGATCGAATCTAACGTACTGGGCCCGTTTTACTTTATTGGGCCCAATTGCACCTTAATGGACCTCGAGCCCGTTTTCAGCCAGTTTATACTATTTTAATCCCTTCTTCGGGTTTACTGGGCTCATTCAGCTTATCAATAATCATCGGGCTTCGTTCCAAACTCATTGGATAGCCCGTACACTATTTACGGTAAATACGTTGCAATTTGGATAAATATTCCTTTTTATACAAAATTAATCCATAAATTCCGTAAAATAATTGAAACTCTGTATTAAAGGACTCATATTATCGAAATTAAAATATACTTACCCAATATGATGCGGGATACAAAAATCGGAGCTCAATCGGCTCTCGTTCGGGCTTTGTCGTACAACTGCACAATTATATATTTAATCCCGGGTTACTTTTGATTAAATATAATTTAAATAAATTTCTCGAAAGTCAAATTGGTCACTTTTGACCTCGTATCGACTTACCCGAAGTTTGATGTATCCCCAAAAATTCTTCCCTTTTTTTCTTTCTCTTTTTCTCCTTTTTTCCCTTCTTTCTTGGCTGAACCGGTTCAGTCCGGTTCAACCCGGTTCAGACCGGTCTGGTTCAGTTCGGTTCACTCCAATTAGGCCGGTTCAAGGCCTCACCGGTCGGTTCTCCACCGGCTTCCGCCACCAGCAGCTCCGCAAGGTCGTCCGCAGCTCAGATCTAGCCTCGTTTTCGTCCAACGCCGTCGGAAAGTGGTCGGTTCGGCCTCTTCTCCTCTCCGGCGTCTGTGGCTTCCTCATTTCTCACCGTTGCCGGTGCTGGCCGCCATTTCCCTGGCTATTTCTGCCCTCATTCGACTCAGCATCACGTGGGGGTCCTTTGGTGGCCGGTGGTTGGGGCCGAATCGGCGTCGATCGCCGAAAAAATCCATTTCCCTATCTCGGCTTCTCTCCCTCGATCCACCAAATTTCGACGTCGGTGGGCTGCACTGCCTGTACCAGGGAGGTCGCCGACCTCTCCTTTTCCTTTTTCGACCCTTCGTCTGGCCGTTGGTCGTCGGACGGCTCGCCGGTGGTCTCCTCGGTTTCGTTTCTTCCGTTTCTCTCCTCTTTCTCTCTCCCCGATAACATTTTCTGATTTGATTTTTTTTTGATTTGATTTTTTTGATTTTGATTTTTTTTATTTATTATTATTTATAAATTAGTTTATTATTATTTTATTCATTAAATATTATTATTTGGTAAAAATATCTAAAAATATTAATATTTTATTCTAAATTCATTTATTTAATTATATTTAATTTATTTATTATATTTTTAATCTTTTTTCGGTATATTTTCTTCGTATTTCAAGATATTGTCCCGAGCGAAAATTTTGATTAATTCCAGTAAATTTATATCTTGATCAATTTAATCCGAAATTTAATTATTTCTTCGTTATTGATCAAGATTCTCAAATCCATTATTTTTAATTAAATTCTCTTATCGAATTTATTTCGGCTTTCGATCTTTTGACCGTTTTGCCCTAGCACGTGTTCGAGATAAATTTAACCTGACTTCCCTTCACGAATACTAATTCATTTTGTGTTTTTAATTAAATTCTAGTCTTACAGAGGACAACAGCGCGAACCTATCGGCACCGACGATGCGTACCGACAGCGTCGAAAACAACCAAATCGACGAGTTGAAGTCGACGGGAAAAGGGGCTCGGTTTCGGTGATCCACTGCAGCTGGGTGTGATAGGAGGGTATCGACGTGATCAGGAGGATGAGCTGGTTCTTTTGGTACCTGTAGCGGTCGGTAAAATGATCGAAAACAACCGACGACGATGAGGGCCCCGAAACAGCACCGTAGCCGAAAAAGAGAAGGAAAAGAAAAAGAAAAAAAGGAAAAAGAAAAAGAAAAAGAAAAGGAAAAGGAAAAAAAAAGTAGAGGAAAATCCCGGGGAATACCTCAGATTATGGGTAAGTCGCTACGTAGTCAGATTGACCGAATTGATTTTCGAGAAAGTTAATTTAAATTGTATTTAATCAAAAATTAACCCGAAATTTAATATAAAAATTGTGCAATTCGACAATAACTTCCGAACGTGAGTCGATCGAACTCCGATTTATGCACCATCGCATAATTTCGGGTAAGTAAAGCTCATTTACTATAATAGTATGATTTTTGTGTAATTGGAATTTAGTTTGCGGATTTCGGATTAATTTCTGCATAAAATAAATTATATTTGAATTTTTGAATTTATTGTCGTAAATGATATACGGGCTATCTAAAGAGTTTGGAACAAAGCCCAATGGGTATTGATAGGCCCAATGAGCCAATAGACCCTGGTGAAGGGAATTAATAAATGAAAACGGGCTTAAGACAGAGTTGGCCCAATTAAAATGTTTAAGGCCCAATAACTGTAAACGAGCCCATTAAGAGATATTAACTTTATTAAATGCATAATACAATAGGAAAAGTATAATTAACCCAGTGAATGGTTATATGCAGCTTCAGAGTTGTATTGAGAGTTGATCGGACTGCGAGATTTGAGTAGCACAGAGGAAGTGAGGTCACACGACATGATCCGAGGTAAGAGACTTTTGCGAGTAGTTAGAGATATCTGTGTGTATTTTTATCTGCTTTTACATTCACTGAAATTGTCTAAGGGTCAGAGAAAATCAATAATATTTATAGGGACCCAATATGGGTAAATTATGATTTTACCCTTAGTTAGGCAAAAAGTCAACTTTTGGGAAAAGTTGTAAAAAGCATGGAAACAATGTTTTGAGTGTTTTTACTGCTGTGGAGCTGAAGAGTAGGTAGATGGGCTAATGTTTAAGGTTGATGTAAACTAAGCACACTTTATAGTGCTGATTTTAACGTTTTGAAACATCCCTATTTTTAAAGAGCCATCTACCGAACTATGTGAAAACACTAGTGCTGGAGCATAGCTCGCACTGATTTCAGATGTTTTTTTACATACATTAGTGCTAGAGTGAGACTCGCACTATATTTATTTGACATGCATGATAGAGTACTAGAGCATTACTCGTACTCAGTTTTATGTGATTTGTGTAGGATAGAGTGCTAGAGCGATAACTCGTACTCAAGTTTTACATAAGAACTATGCATGACCTAGTGTTGGAGGTTACTCGTACTAGTATTTGATGCTTTGACATGCATACACAGTGTTTGAGTGGATTGCTGACTGCGAGTCACACTCAAGACACGCACTGTAGTTTTTACGTGATATATAGACATGTTAGAAAAATCGTCATGATTTCCTCATGCAGACTGAGTGTCACACTGGATAGGTTCACACGTGGATATAGAGACGTAGGATTGATTATTCTGTGGTATGAGAGCTAAGACCTATGGCAGGCACCCCAACCATGAGGCAGGGTCCACGGGTGTATGTTGTACCGTGCGAGTGGCATGGAGTACACTGTACCGTGTGTTGTTGTAGAGTTGTGGAGGAGAGTTGTTGATAGTTGGTGGTTGTGATGGACTGACCCCCCTCTCGTTACAGCAGTGATAACCCGCACACCGAGATATGTGTTGCCTGAGATTTCACATATTAGGATATGGCCATGGTCCAAGAGATATTGCATTTAGCCACTGAGTCTCGCATGATATATCACATATATTTATGATACGGGTATACCTAAGGGATGGGTCAAAACCCGGTTGTTGTGTTGTGTTGTGAAATACCATATTTTCTGTGTTTTGAATGTAAATGACATATTTTATATAAAGGCATTTCGAATTGATAAATATGCACTGTTTTGCATGAATGTCTATATTTGATAACTCTGCATGAGTTTAGTACATGGGATTTTAAATCTGTACTATTATTATATATATTTTGAAACATGTTTTTTGATTTGAGAGAAGGAAATGCAAAACACTATTTTCAGTAGATAGTATGGATGTCTACTTGCTTGCCTGATTTCCTTACTGAGCCAGATAGCTCACCCCTTTTCATTTTCCCCCTTCTCTACAGATCATCGTCAGTAGATTGAGTCGGCTGAGGTATAGCAATCCTTTCCACCGCTGCCATTCCCCATCTAGCGAAAGGTATACACGACGCGTACTCTTTTGTATCTGAACAATGTATAAACACAGTGATGTACACGTTTTAATATTGGGGATGTAATTATAATAAAGTACGTGAATGTACTTATAAGAAATAAATATGTATAATGATATGCATGTATGATACGAAAAAGAATGGTAAGGTATGTATGGATGAGAAGACTAATGCCTAATCACAGCCCAACTGTCGAGAAGAGAAAGGTAAGTGAAAAGTGAAAAATTTATTGTGGTTTTTGATAAGTCACAGAATGAGGTCGTGACAGATAATTATATTAAAATAGAATTATTTGTGCTTAATTTTGTAATTAATTATTTTAATCCCCATATTATTTTATTAATTATACCATTTATTTAATTAAAATTCTTTAATGTGCAGGTAAATTAAATCCGGATGAAACTCAGTCATTTCAGTCAAAAATGGGCTGAAAACGAGCTAAAGGAGACTAAACCACTTCCAATTCGCAGACCAAGTCACCAGTCATATGGACATATAGGATGTCGGGTGCTCGTATTTTATTCGCTTCGAAAAGATAAGAACGACGGATATCGTGCCAACCTTCTGGAAGACACACGTTGGGCCACATCGCACAGCCAAGTGGACAAACAGACAAGTGATGTGGAATATCTACTCTGCAGCAAATCAAATGAAGACAAGTAGCCAAACAATGCCAACTCATCTAGGATGAAAAATTACCATTATTCCCCTAAGTTTGTGTATAAATAGAACATGATGAGAAATTGAAAAATTATGTAATTTTATGAGTAGAAATAGGTAGGGTAGAATAGAAAGTAGTTTTTAGAAGTAGATGTAATTTAGGGTAGAAGTAATTTTAGAATAGTTTTCTTTGTTTTCTTCAAAGCTTTCCCGTAGTCACCATTAATTTTTCTTTTGTATTAGCTACTGTTCATCACAACTTACATTCTTGTTTTATGAAAAGTTCCTTGTTTCCAATTTATTTTTATTGCTACTTATCAATCTCTCTTTAATATTGCATTTTTACATAATCTGTTTACTGTCTTTCATTTGTTATCTTGTCTTTATTTCTTTATTTACTCTATTTTCGGTTGTAGTTTAAAGTATTTGGGATGCCTCGATCATCACTGCCAATACCATGTTCTGGTCCAGTATTGCAAGTCTAATACTGGGTATTGTTCCTGCAATACTGGCACAGTGGAACCGTGGCAGCATAAGCAGAAAATGATGCAAACCAAGGCCACTGGAATTTCATGTTTCTTTGCTGCACGGCTGTGTATAGTCTTGGTTTAATTTTCAACTATTGATTCTACTTGTTCCTTTTCGGCTTTGAGTTTTATTTGAGTTTTAAACGTGTGATCGCATTGTTGTTTCTTTTTTTCATTTTCATTTTTCTGCACTTCATGTATTCATCTCTTTTTTGTATTTAGAGAGTTAGTTTTCGTCACTTTTATTTCAGCATTCAAGTTGTGTTTTCCCTTGTTTTGCATTTGTTCTTCTCGGCACTTTCAAATTTTATTGGTTTCTACTTGTTGCTGGCCGGTGATAAAGGTGACTGAGCTGATGCCATTCGGTGCAGCAAAAAAGTTGCCTCACGGTTGCAGGAACAGAGGATCACATACTTCTACTCTGTTCTACTCTATTTTAAGTTTCATCTACTGTTTATCTTTGTTTCTCTCATTAACTTTTGGTTTCAGTCCATTTTGCTCTTTTTGTTTTTATAATCACTGCATTAAACTTATGAGTTAGCAATTTCTGCTTATGTCTAATCTGATTTCCTGTTCTTCATTGCTGAATGTTGCATAAGGATGATGTTCGATTTTCCTGGCTGGGTAACTGACTGCAGAAGAAGGTACCGTGCACCCTCGTCATTGCTCAGACACCAACGCTAAACCTTTCTTTACGTCGGCTCCTGCATCTTGTTTGTTGATACAAAACTAGTGCCACTCTAAGTGACCTAGACGTTCTATCCACAAGTGCACCGGTCGTACAAGTATTAATGAGATTTGAGTCCCAGATTATCGTTCCACAGAGAAGTTGATTAGCCTAATTAACTACCGGTTAATCTTACCCTAAGTATATCCTAGCAAATTATGAATTTTTCAGTGGGTGATCTACTAAGTCTGAAATTAAAAGTACTGAACATAATAAAAGCTATAAACTTAAGGAAATAAAACAGAGCAAAAATTACTTACAAAGCTCCGAGCAATTAAAAGAAACAACCTACAAAAGATAATTAAAACCGTTAAAATTAATTAACGAAAATAAACTAAAATGCAAAATATGAGAATAAAGAAACAAGATTAATTAGACTAAAATTAAGTCATCCTAAAAATAAAATATGCATGTAATTAATCTAATTAATAAAAATGCAAATTACACTAACCTAAAGTCTAATAAAATAAACTTATATTAACCTAAAGAAATTCTTAAATCTAACTAAGAAATTAACTACCTAAAAATTGATCCTAAATTAAATCTAATTCTAACAAGAAAACAAAATCTAAATAATGCATGAAAAATATTTTTGCATTAAATTTAAAATGAAAACTAAATTAAAAAAGCATGAAACAACTTTAATCTAAATTAATTCTAAATGCAACTCAGAGAATACCAAACTAAAATTAAATCCTAAAACCTATGATATAAAATTAACTATTAACTAAAAATTAAAACTAGAAATTAAATTAACATGCAACGATATTAAAACTAACCTACTATTTTCATTTAACAATTAACCTAACTTAACAACTAATAAAAGGAATGGAAACACTAATAAAAATGCAGTAAACTTTAAATAGCAAAAATGAAATTTGGCCAAACATGGCCTTAACCAAATGTTCAGCCGAGTGGTCCCGTGCTAGCTGTACTGTGCATGGTTCCACTCCAGACGTTGCACTCGGTACTGGCCTTTTACTCCATGTGCTGTCCAGGTCTGCTCCCGATGCTGTCCTCAACTGTGTCCAGGTCTGCTCCAGCTGCTGAATTTCGCAATTCTATCCACTCTGCCTCAGCTTCGCATATCCCAGCTGGCCTACTCTCATGCACTATACTGTGCACGATTTATCCTTCTTTGCTCCAGGTGCTGCCTTGCATTTTTGTAAACTACTAGTGGACGCCAGACGATCACAGTAGCATAGTCGAATCCAGTACTGCACTTTTGCACCTCAGCTGTGCACAGCTCCAACCTCGCCAACGTACTGCAGTTGTTGTATTCTGAGTTAACCAGAGAATGTCCAACAAGCTTGCTGCTTCCTAGTCCTCTCATCCAGCAACTGCTAAACCCGTCATGCTCCTTATCTGCTGCGCGTCTACTCTGCGATACTACCTTGGCGTGAGCTTCAGTCAGCTGCAGAACCAAGCAACACCATCACAATCCTCCTTTTAGCATGCACTACCAGACTTCTCCATTTGCTCCTCTCATTCCAGCAACACAGCAAGAACAGGAAATAGACAGCCACACAGCTCAGTAACTAACAACCTAGAGCAATTTCAGCAAACAATATGATTGATAGAGAATAAAAACCAAAACACAGATGAACAATACAAACATAGTAAAACAGAGCTGAACAGAGGAAACCAACGGAAGCTAAAAAAAGAAAAAGAAAAATAAACTAAATCATAGCATTGTTAAAGGGAAATCCATGTCTAATAGACTAAAGCAGTAAATGCAAATGCAAGATTCATCAAGACTAAAATTGAGAACACAAACCACGGTTCCTAGCTCCTCACATTACTAAAAAATTTACAGCAAACAATATAAACATAATGAAATTGAAAACGAAGGGAATGGATGAAAAATAGTTAGGAACGCAGCAGAGCAAAGAAGGGGATGTTTAACCATTGTCACCAGTCACACCCTTGACTCTACCCGAAAACAAAGTTTCTCCGAGCAACAACAATAGCAAACTCACAGTGATGAATAGTGCAGTTAATAACTAGCAAAATAAAAACGAAATGGGCAACCGAACTGAGATTTAAAACACATCAAAGTGTAGAAGAAATTAGCTGTTGTCACCAGCTTTCTTCAACAACCAGATGCACTGTAAAGAGAGACTAAAATCATCAAGCACACAAACTGCTCAAATCAATCTCGAATCAAATCAGTTGCACCATGAGAGCAAAAGAAAAAAAAAAAAAAGAAAAAATTTAGCTATATGAACAGTAGCAGAACACTTAATAATCGAAATGAAATTGCTCCATTAAAGAAAATTTGAAACTGATAAATTAAAAGTGCTTAAAGTTTGCTAAAACAATGGTGTTTAAAGGAAAATAAACTAACGGAAATTCTAAACGGAAACAAGAAAATAAAACATAACAATGAAAATTTAATCTAAAATAAAACTATTCTAAAAACTACTCCTAAATTACTCTACACTACTCCCACCCTAGGCTACTCTAAATTCTACACTACTTGATTTTTTTCAATTGCCATCATGTTCTATTTATACTCACACTTAGGGGTACAATGGTAATTTTTTCATCCTAGATGAGTTGGCATTGTTTGGCCACTTGTCTTCATTTGATTTGCTGCAGAGTAGATATTTCCATGTCACTCATCTTTTTGTCTAATTGGTTGTTCGATGTGGCTTGGCGTGTGTCTTCCAGAAGGTTGGCACGGTGTCCATCAATCTTATCGTTTCGGAGCGAATAAAATACAGACACCTGGCATCAAGTGTGTCCAGATGACTGGTGACTCGATCTGCAAATTGGAAGTGGTCGAGTCTTCTTTAGCCCATTTTCAGTCCAATTTTGACTGAAATGACTGAGTTTCACCCAGATTTATTTTATATGTACATTAAAGAATTTTAATAAAATAAAGGGGATAATTAATAAAATAATATGGGGATTTAAATAATTAATTAGGAAATTAAGCACAAATAATTCTATTAAAAATAGAATTATCATTTGCTGAAGCGGGGACAGTGAAGGGCTATTGGTTTGCATTTGGCATGCCCGATACTGCTGATGTGCGTAGTTATCTTAGGTGGTTGCATGATAAAAGAGACTGATGTAGTGACTTGTAAGACCCGAATTAAATCGTAATTTCTTATGAAGGATTGAAAATGATCACAAATTAAACGAATGGGATTCGGACTGGAGATGAGGATTTAAAATATGAAATGAGTGGGTGTTCGTGAAGGGAAGTTGGACTGAATTGGTCCCGAATGTGTAGAAGGGTAAAACGGTCAAAAGATAAAAATTCGGTATGAATGGTGACAAGAAAATTTTATTAAAAATATGGGATTGAGAAATCTTGATCAATAACGAATAAATAAATAAATTTCAGGTTAAATTGATCAAAATATATATTTATTGGAATACATCAAAATTTTCACCTCGAAAAATATCCTGAAAATATTGAAAAAATATACTGAAAAAAGGTTAAAATACAATAAATAAATTAAATAAATTAAATAAATAAATTAAATAATTTAAATAAATAAATTATTAATAAAATATATAAATTATTAGATATTTTTAGAATTTTTTGATTATTTTAATGAATATAATAATAATAAAATATATTTTTTTAAAAAGAAAGAAATCGAAAATTTGGTCGGGGAGAGAGAGAAAAACAAAAGAAACTGAAAATAAAAAATGGAGACCCGCACCTGACCCGAGCGACCCACGGCCACCGTCGATCGACAGACCCAAACAAAGACCGGAGGAGGAAGAGGAGAGGTCGGCGAACACGTTGGCACCGGTAACGCGCGCCGACGACGGCGTTGTCCGGCGAACGGAGGAAGAGAAAATCGAGAGGAAAACGACTCGATTTTCGATGATCCACGACAGCTGGGCTTGAATAGTGGGCACCAGCGTGATCGGGAGGAAGAACCATTCCTTTTTAGATCGATAGTGGTCGGCGAATCGGCCAAAACTGCCGGCGACGACAAACACCCAGAAACAGCACCGTTTGGTTGAAAGGAAAAGGAAGGAAAAGGAAGGAAAAAGGGAAGGAAAGGAAAAGAAAAGAAAAAAAGGGGAGAAAAAGGAAAAAAATTACCGAGGACGACTCGAGATTCGGGTAAGTTGACTGAGGGTCGAGATTGACCTACGGTTAAATTTTAAAAATTTATTTAATATTATATTTAATGAAAAATAACCCGAATTTACCTAATTGTGCAGTTTTACGATAGAGCCCGAACGAGATCCGATTGAGCTCCAATTTTTGTATCCCGCATAGCATTGGGTAAGTACATTTTAATTACGACAATTAGAGTTCTTAATGCAGAGTCAAGATTATTTTACGGGTCTTACGGATTAATTCTGCATAAAAGGAATTTTATTTGGAATTAATTATCGTAAATGATATACGGGCTATCCAAAGAGTTTGAAACGAAGCCCAATGGGTATTGAGAGCCCAAGAGACCTGAAGAAGGGATTTAATAAGTGGAAACGGGCTGGAAATGGGTCGAGGCCCATTAAGATGCAATTGGGCCAACTAAAGTAAAACGGGCCCAGTGTTTTAGATTCGATCAGTATAAGTGAAATACTGATAAATATATTAGAACTGACCCAAATAAGTGGTTATATGCAGCTCCGTAGACTTGGTTGGAGCGAATTTGGATTGAGAGACCTGGTATCATCGAGACGGGATAAACTTGCGCGTGATTCCAGGTAAGGGAATTTTACAGACTGCTAGAGGTAAATTTACGCAATTTCAACTTCATTTGCAGTCTCTTAAAGTGTCTGAAGGGTCTAGATTTAAGATAAAAATTTTAGTGCCCCAGATGGGCAAATTACCAAAATACCCTTGTGAATGGTAAAATTTTAAAATTTAGAAAAATTTGGGAGGAACAAGAACTAGGGGTCCTTGCTTGTTCTTGAGGTGTTTGACATATGCATGGGTAGGCTGGCTAACTTTTAAATAAAATACACAGCAATGCATAACTTTAATGAATGTTGATTTTCTCTAAAATTGATTTGAAAAATGTAGCTGCCTACGTGATTTTATAAAAGTGTGATGTGCTAGAGCTCAGCTTGCACGAGTTGTGATTTGTGTGATGCATGCATTAGTGCTGGAGCAAGAGCTCGCACTAGAGTTTTACATGCATTGGTTTGGAGTCTAACTCGCACCAGATTTTCATATGATTTTCATGACAAGGTGCTAGAGTCTAACTCGCACCAGATTTTCATTTGATTGTTATGACAGGTGCTGGAGCCTAACTCACACTAGTTTTATATGATTTTGATAGAGTACTAGAGCTCAGCTCGCACTAATCTTATGAGATTTTATGGAACGTGTGCTGGAGCATGGCTCGCACGAGATTTTCCTTGATTTTATGAGAGTGCTGGAGCATCGCTCACACTGGTTTTATGAGAATATGTGATGAGCCGTGCTTGGAGCGTCGGGTAGACTGTGTCTCACGCCGATTAAATATGCTCGCACGTGCATTTTTAGACAGGGCATGAGTATGGATATGAGATATGGGTCCACGGAGTACGTTGTATCGTGCAAGTAGCATGGAGTACGCTGTACCGTGCTGGGATTGATTATGTGGCATCTTCGGATGCGTGGCATCTTTGGATGTGAGTGGCACCTTCGGATGCGTGGCATCTTTGGATGTGAGTGGCATCTTCGGATGCGTGGTATCTTCGGATGCGAGTGGCATCTACGGATGCGAGTGATCGGACAAGGCCGATGAGATGGACTGACCCACCTCTCGGGGCGATCCCCGATCGTGGTGAGACCCCGCACACTAAGATCCGTGTAGTAGTGGGATCACAAGGACATATGGCTATCGTCCTAGTTATTTTCTCTAGATATATACATTTATTGTCTAGTCTCTCATGTTGATGTTTTGAGAAACTCATTTTGTGAATTTTGTGTGAGTTTGGATCACCCAAGGGAGGGGTTAGATCCTGACCGAGATAAGATTTTATGAGAATGAAACTGGGTTTTAAACTAAATTTGTATGATGTTATTTACATGCTATTTAAACCCATGAATGATGTAAACTAGTTTTACATGACATTCATTGTATCGCATATTTCTATTGTTATGAAAAGTATTTGATTTCATGGTGTTGTGTGAGTCAGGAACACCTGAGGGACGGGCTCAGTCCTGACTTTATTGTGAAATGTTAATGAGAATGAAATGATTTAAAAGAGTTGCATGTTGAGTTTTCCATGCTCTTTGAAATCCACATACGAACTTGTTTTACATGACATCATGAATTATAGCAACTGTTTTGAAATGTGTGGAGAAAGGGTGGTTTATGCATGGCACCACGTTCATGTAGGTAGTATGGTTACCTACTTGTTCGTAGGATTGCCTTACTGAGCTTGATGTGCTCACCCCTTTCATTTTCCTACATAGATTTCCTCCAGTAGACTTTGCGACGACTAAGTACTGCATTCCTGATATCCGCTGCTGCCCATCATTTTAAGGTATATACACTTGTACATATTGTATCTAAGTAACAATAGCATGGTAACATGTTTGTAAGTGACTTCCGGGGATGTATAGATAATGTAAACACTTGTAAATTAATAGAAAAGAATAAATGAAAAACTCATGTGTTTACCTTTTCCTGTAATAAGGAATTAAGTTATATGGTAAATGAATGGTGGGACTGGTATTGACATACAAACCAATTATTAGTGGAGTATGGTCACAATCGGAGGACAGCTAAGTATGAAAGAAAAACGAAAAATTTACTCTGATTTTTGGGTCATGACAAATGGTGGTATGAGAGCAAAATTGGTATGATGTGTGTCAGTGTCAGTAATTAGGAAATTACATCTGTATGTTTTTGTGCTTGGTTAGATACAATAGTGTATATCGAGATGGGTTTTAATTAAGAAATGGTTGAGAATGCAGGAATATAGGCATTATGCCTAATAATAGTCGTGGTAGAGGAGGTAGAGCACGAGGCAGAGGTCGTAGAGGTAGGCCTGAGCCTGCTAGTCGTGCTGAGTCAACCTATGAGAACCAGGATGAGATTGCAATGGAGGCTAATGTTGAGCATGCCCCATAGAGTCCGACAGAGAGATCGGACAGTATTGAGACACGCTTCGCGAGGTTGGAGCGGAGTGTGAAGATATTTTAGGAACTAATTACTTAGAGTGTGCATGGGCTTTAAGGGCGAGTCAGAGCATTGGTGGAAGTTCACTCGATCTATCTGAAGAGTTAGACATCCAGAGCTGACATGAGAAATATTTCTGGATGTATTCTGGTGATAGAATATCCCAGATACTGCTTAAAGGAAATTATAGAAAAAATTCCTTACACTGACCCATAGGCACTGGTTGATTGACGAGTATGAAACTCAATTTATATCCCTGGGCAGGTATTACCCTGACACTATAGACAGTGAGAGTCGAAAAGCCCAAAAGTTCATGAAAGGGCTCAGATTGTCGATTTGAGTCCGATTGGCCCTGTTGGATATCACTACCTATGCCGAGGCAGTGAGCAGACTACAATTATGTGAATAAGATCATGTGTTGCACGCCTCTGAGATTTGGAAAGGTAGTAAGGGCCGAAATAGAGACAAAAGAGAATAGAGAATGACAGAGATGTCAGAACGAGAAAAAGGTAGTTTGGTAAGAGATTATAGTTGATGAGTCACGAGATAAGATGATTGATAAGGTCCCAGTGTATCCAATTTCAGCACTTTTGAGGGGTATTGTGATTAGAAGACCTCGACCTGCTCCGTAGCAGTGTAAGTAATGTAGAATGGGTGGTAGATACCACGGAAGTAGGCCTACACCTACACATTATTGACTAAAATAGGCGTTAAGTATGGAAAGACAGGCCATTTATTTAATGATTGCTCAGAGTTGGGTGAGACTACCCCATAGAAGAGCAAAGATACAGAGAAAACCATGTTGATATTTCTGCATCAAAAAGGGAGGCCATAATCGAAGAGAAAGGGAAAGTAGGCTATTGGACGAGGGCGAGTGTATGCCTTAGACCAGGACACTATTGATGTTTCATATGATGTGGTGAAAGATACCAAACTGGTTATGAATAATGAAGTAATTATTTTAATTGATCCTGGTGCCACGCATTTACTCATACTACCTTCATTTGTATATAAATTAGTAAAAGACGTGAATGCCTACACCCATGGCCACAATGCTGATAGTTAGTACCCCAATGAAGAAGGGTTAACTAACAGAATAATTATGAAGAGATTATAAGTTCAAAGCAGGGAAAGAAGTATAAGTCAGTCGATTTTATTCAATGGACTATGAATAATTTGAAGTAATATTTGAGAATAAATTGGTCGGCTGCAAAATATGTTGTTCAGATTTCTAACCTAAGATAGTGATATGGTTACCCCTGAAAAGTATACTGTAAGTTTTAACAAGTAATAAAAGAGGTGTAGCGATTGAAATTAAAGGAGTAAATGATTGTACTCATGGAATGAGTAATGATAGAGTTTGTTATAAGTGATATACGAAAGGAGATGAGCTTTGAGATGTGATAGATCCTGAATACAAGATATACTGGAATAAGAGACGTATGCAAGGTACGAATATCTCTGATATGTGAAATAATTTTGATTAAGCAATATGTAGTAGATATGAATTGCGACCAAGAATAAGGGGTGGATATATCCATAACCAGTCCATGTAGTCAAGTTTGAGGGTTAATAAAGGTATTTCAAAATACCTCCTCGTCGGAAGACTTGACGGCGTCTAGAAGTACACATCACCTATAAATTGAAATCGACAGTCGTAATATATACATTTAAAATTAGTGTACCTTTACTTGTAAGATAAAGAAATATAGAATTTGATTAATAATGAAGGTTTAAAAAAAAATTAAAATTACATAAAAGTCGTTAATATAAGAAAAAAGGAAATGACACGGGTTAGTATCTTGAACGGAAGCGATTTCGAAATGACATTATACGTTTATGCGTACATAGGTCAAGGATATGAGTGATTGAAATATTTTGTGAAACTCAACTACGATGAGGTATTTAAACTTTACTTAAACTGATTTGTTATCATCCTTATTGATGATATTTTGGGTGTATTTAAAGTCCAGGGAAAATTATAAGCAACAATTGGAAATTGTTTTTACAGATGGTTTGTTGAGAGTTCTCGAAATGGACTACTTAGTTGACACATCTCATTCGGAAAAAGATTGCATACGAGTGGGATGATGATAAGTATGAAAGTAGCTTCAGTGAGTTTTGGTGTATTGAGGTATCAACTGACCACCGTAATTATTTTCACCATACCCAATAGCTCAAGAGGTTTCAGTGTTTACGGATACCCAAAAATAATGAATGGGCTGTGTATTGATACAAAATGGGAAGATAGTCAATTATGGATCCAGACAACTCAAGGATCAAGAAAGGACTATTCGGCCTATGCTTTAAAGCTGGCAGCCGTAGTGCTTACATTAAAGGTATGGTGCCACCACTTATACAGTGAGATATGTCAGGTATGCACTGATCATAAAAAGCCCCGAGTACCTATTTTCACAAAAAGAGTCGGATATGAGAACAAAGACGGTTAGAGCTTCTGAGGGATTATGATTTTGAAAATTGTACCACCTAGGAAAGGCTAATGTAATGGTTGATGCCTTGAGCAGAATGAGCATCGGGATGGTATTACATATGATGGTCAGGGAGCGTGAGCTGCTAGAGTAGTTGTGAGCCTCAGTAGTAATACGATCCCTTCTGATGATGACAATGATTGTGTGACAACTAGCTTGAGATTAGAATCAGATTTGACTGACCGGATTTGACAAGCTTAGCGTGATGAACGGCATGGTGTCAATAGTGTGGGTCAAATTCAGATGGGTACAGTGATAGAGTTCACAGAGTGTGATGATGGCTTACTAAGGTTCAGAGACAGTATAAGTGCTCCCCAGGACCACAGTGATGAAATAGTGTTATTGTCAGAAGCTTACTCTTCAGGATATACAGTGCATCCGAGAAGTAATAAATATATCAAAATCTTAGAAAAAGGGTATTGGTGGTCAGATATGAAAAGAGACATTGGAGAGATTGTGGAAAAGTGTCTCGTATGTCAGCAGATTAAGGTAGAGTACTAGAAGTCTGCAGGGTTATTGCACCCTCTACCTATATGTCGACACGAAAATGGGAGAAAGTTACCATGGATATTATGATGGGTTACAGAGGACCCGAATGAATCATGAGGCTATCTGGGTAATAGTCGATAGATTGCCTAAGTCTACCCACCTTCTGGTTATGAAATCCCTAGATACTCTGAGTGTGTAAGCAGATTTATGTGTATGGAAGATTGTGGAACATTATGTATTTTCCAGTGAGCATTGTATCATATAGGGATTCCCACTTCACTTCCCACTTTTGAGAATATTTTTCAGAAAGCTATGGGAACCCGATTGAGTGTTAGCACAGCTTTCCGTCCTCAGATAGATGGTCAGTCAAAGGGGACTGTACAAGTTCTTGAGGATATGATGAGAGTGTGTGCCATTGATCTTATAAGCTCCTGGGATGATCAGTTGTTACTAATCAAATTAGCCAATAATAACAATTGTCAGTTGAGTATTTGGATAACATTATGTGAGGCCTTGTATGGCCGTAAGAGTTATTCCCCGACTTGAATAGGAAGAAGTGGCTGACAGATAGAGAATTGCTCCCGAATTTACAAGACAAACCTCTAAGGATGTTCAGTTGATTTGTGAGAGATTACGAACACTTTAGAGCATACAGAAAAGCTATGCTGACAAGAGAAAAAAACCATTGGAATTCACCGAGGGTAAATTAGTATTGTTGGAAGTTACTTGTCCTAAGAGCATAACGAGATTCGAAAAGAAGGCAAATTGAGTTTCGTTAGATTGAATCCTTTGAGAGATTGGACAAAGTGGGAGATAAGGCCTATAGGTTGGCTACTACCTGAATTAGCAGGCATCCACAATGTGTCCCATCTATTGATGCTTCAGAAATACTATCCGAACCCAGCATATGTGATCGGATATAAGCTGTTGGAGCTCAACGAAAGTATAACGTATGTTGAAAAAAAAAATCGATTCGGGCATTAAATGGAAGGAGAAAGTGTTGAGGTTTAAGACGATCTCCCTAGTCAAAGTCCTTTGGTAATATTACACTCCGAAAAAAGTTACAGGATAATTAAAAAGTATGATGCGATAGACGTACCCAAAGTTGTTTATGGACCCATTTAACTTGGTTCTATTTTGGAGGACCAAATTTCTTAAGTGGGGGAGATTATGTAAGAATCGAATTAAATCGTAATTTCTTTTGAAGGATTGAAAATGGTCACAAATTAAACGAATGGGATTCAGACTGGAGATGAGGATTTAAAACATGAAATGACTGAGCGTTCGTGAAGGAAAGCTGGAATGAATTGGTCCCGAACGTGTAGAAGGGTAAAACGGTTAAAAGATAGAAATTCGGTATTAATGGTGACAAGAAAATTTTATTAAAAATATGAGATTGAGAAGTCTTGATCAATAACGAAGAAATAAATAAATTTCAGGTTAAATTGATCAAGATATATATTTATTGGAATACATCGAAATTTTCACCTTGAAAAATATCCCGAAAATATTGGAAAAATATATCAAAAACAAGGTTAAAATACAATAAATAAATTAAATAAATCAATTATTAATAAAATATATAAAATATTAGATATTTTTGGAATTTTTTTATTATTTTAATGAATATAATAATAATAAAATATATTATAAAAAAGAAAGAAATCAAAAATTTGGTCGGGGAGAGAGAGAAAAACAAAAGAAACTGAAAATCGAAAACGGAGACCCCTGCGTGACCTGAGCCACCCACGACCACCGGCGATCGACGGACCTAAACGAAGATCGAAGGAGGAAGAGGAGAGGCAGACGAACACGTTGGCACGGTGACACGCGCCGACGACGGCTGTGTCCGACGAACGGAGGAAGAGAAAATCGAGAGGAAAACGGCCCGATTTTCGACGATCCACGACAGTTGGGCTTGAACGGTGGGCACCGACGTTATTGGGAGGAAGAAGCATTCCTTTTCAGATCGGTAGTGGTCGACGAATCGACCGGAACCCTCAGCGACGGCAAACACCCAGAAACGGCACCGTTTGGCCGAAAGGAAAAGGAAGGAAAAAGGGAAGGAAAGGAAAAGAAAAGAAAAAAAAGGGAGAAAAAGGAAAGTAAAATTATCGGGGACGACTCTAGATTCGGGTAAGTTCACTGAGGGTCGAGATTGACCTACAGGAAAATTTCAGAAATTTATTTAATATTATATTTAACGAAAAATAACCTGGATTTACCTAATTGTGTAGTTTTACGACAGAGCCTGAACGAGAGCCGATTGAGCTTCAATTTTCGTACCCCGCATAGCATTGGGTAAGTACATTTTAATTACGACAATTAGAGTTCTTAATACAGAGTTAAGATTACTTTAAGGGTCTTACGGATTAATTCTGCATAAAAGGAATTTTATTTGGAATTAATTGTCGTAAATGATATACGAGCTATCCAAAAAGTTTGGAACGAAGCCCAATGGGTATTGAGAGCCCAATAGACCTCGAGAAGGGATTTAATAAGTGGAAACGGGCTGAAAATGGGTCGAGGCCCATTAAGATGCAATCGGGCCCAATAAAGTAAAACGGGCCCAGTGTTTTAGATTCGATCAGTATAAGTGAAATACTAATAAATATATTAGAACTGACCCAAATACGTGGTTATATGTGGCTTTGTAGACTTGGTTGGAGCGAATTTGGATTGAGAGACCTAGTATCATCGAGACGGGATAAACTTGCGCGTGATTCAAGGTAAGAAAATTTTACGGACTGCTAGAGGTAACTTTATGCAATTTCAACTTTATTTGTAGTCTGTTAAAGTGTCTGAAGGGTCTAGATTTAAGATAAAAAATTTTGTACCCTGGATAAGCAAATTACAAAAATACCCTTGTGAAGGGTAAAATTTTAAAATTTTAAAAAAATTGGGAGGAACAAGAGGTCCTTGCTTGTTCTTGAGGTGTTTTACACATGCATGGGTAGGCTGGCTAACTTTTAAATAAAATGCATGACATTGCATAACTTTAATCAATGTTGATTTTCTAAAAAATTGATTTGAAAAATGTAGCCGCCTACATGATTTTAGAAAAGTGTGATAGGCTAGAGCTCAGCTCGCACGAGTTGTGATTTGTGTGATGCATGCATTAGTGCTAGAGCAAGAGCTCACACTAGAGTTTTACATGCATTGGTGTTGGAGTCTAACTCGCACCAGATTTTCATATGATTTTTCATGACAAGGTGCTAGAGTCTAACTCACGCCAGATTTTCACTTGATTGTTATGATAGAGTGCTGGTGCCTAGCTCGCACTAGTTTTATATGATTTAGATAGAGTGCTGGAGCTCAGCTCGCACTAATCTTATGAGATTTTATGAAACGCGTGCTGGAGCTTGGCTCGCAGGAGATTTTCCTTGATTTTATGAGAGTGCTGAAGCATCGCTCGCACTGGTTTTATGAGAACATGTGATGAGCCATGCTTGGAGAATCGGGTAGACTGTGTGTCACGTCGATTAAATAAGCTCGCACATGCATTTTGAGACAGGGCATGAGTATGGGTATGAGATATGGGTCCACAGAGTACATTGTACCGTGCAAGTAGCATGGAGTACGTTGTACTGTATTTGGATTTATTATGTGGCATCTTTGGATACGTGGCATCTTCGGATGCGAGTGGCATCTTCGGATGCGTGGTATCTTCGGATGCAAGTGGCATCTACGGATGTGAGTGATCGGACAGGGCTAACAGGATGGACTGACCCACATCCCGAGGCGGTCCCCAATGTAGTGAGACCCCGTACACTAGGATCCATGTAGCAGTGGGATCACGAGGACATATGGCCATTGTCCTAGTTATTTGCCCGAGATATATACATATATTGCCTAGTCTCGCATGCTGATGTTTTGAGAAACTCGTTTTGTGGATTTTTGTGTGAGTTTGGATCACCCGAGGGAGGGGTTAGATCCTGACTAAGATCAAATTTTGATGAGAATGAAACTGGGTTTTAAACTGAATTTGCATGATGTTATTTACATGCTATTTAAACCCATGAATGATGTAAACTGGTTTTACATGACATTCATTATATCACATATTTCTATTGCTGTGAAAAGCATTTGATTTCACGGTGTTGTGTGAGTCAGGAACACCCGAGGGATGTTGTGAAATGTTAATGAGAATGAAATGATTTAAAAGAGTTGCATGTTGAATTTTCCATGCTCTTTGAAATCCACATGCGAACTTGTTTTTCATGACATCATGAATTATAGCATCTGTTTTGAAATGTGTGGAGAAAGGGTGCTTTATGCATGGCAGCACGTTCATGTAGGTAGTATGGTTACCTACTTATTTGTAGGATTACCTTACTGAGCTTGATGTGCTCACCCCTTTCATTTTCCTACACAGATTTCCTCCAGTAGACTTGACGACGACTGAGTACTGCATTCCTGATATCCACTGCTGCCTATCATTTTGAGGTATATACACTTGTAAATATTGTATCTAAGTAAGAATAGCACAGTAACATGTTTGTAAGTAACTTTTAGGGATGTATAGATAATGTAAACACTTGTAAATTAATGGAAAAGAATAAATGAAAAAGTTATATGTTTACCTTTTTCTGTAATAAGGAATTAAGTTATATGGTAAATGAATGGTGGGACTGGCATTGACGCACAACCTAATTATTAGTGGAGTGTGGTCACGATCAGAGGACAGGTAAGTATAAAAGAAAAACGAAACATTTACTCTAATTTTTGGGTCGTGACATGACTGCAGCAGCTCGGGAGGATGTGTGCAGAACAAAGCTGGTGACGTGCTGCAGTATGTGGAGCTAGGCAGGCCGAGAAATGCGCAAGCATGGCAGGAAGCGGACAGAAACGGGAGCAAGGGTATGATGGTACCAGGAGGCAGAAGCAGACAGCACCTGGGAAAGAAAGCAACGTGCATAGTACGATGCACGAGACCTTTGCTAGCTGGAGAGATTGTGCAAGGCCATGTTTGGCAATTGAGATATTTCTTAATTTCACCTTCATGCATTAATATTAGCTTTGTGTCAATGTTGTTTTATTAGTTGTTAGCCTAGGTATTAATTAATTTTCAAGTTAGCTTAATTTTCTTGGTTTATTAGTTTAAGGTTTAGTTTACTTTTATTAATAGTTAATTTATGACTAAAATAGGATTTATGATTTAATTCTAGTTTTTAGATATTCATTTAGAATTAATTTAGATTAAAATTGTTTCATGCATTTTTAATTTAGTCTTCATTTTGAATTTAAAAATCCAAAAATATTTATTTCTCATGCATTATTTAGATTTTATTGTTAAGTTAGTATTTAGCTATAGTTAGGATTAATTTAGAATTACTATTTTAGGCATTTAGATTTATAATTATCTTTAGAAATTTTATTTTTAGAATTTTATTTCATTAGAATTAAGTTAGTGTAAATTGCATTTTCATAATTAGATTAATTGCATGCAAATTTTATTTTTTATTGAAGTTTATTTTATTTCATATTTACATTCTAGTTTATTTGCATTAATTCATTTTAACTGTATTAATTATCTTTTGTAGGTTATTGCTTTTAATTTTTTGGAGCTCTGTAAGTAATTTTAGCTCTGTTTTATTTTCTTTATTTTATAATTTTTATTGGTTTCCAATAATTTTAATTTTAAACTTGTAGATCACCCTTTGAAAATTCATAATTTACTAGGATATACTTATGGTAAAATTAATCGGTACTTAATTAGGCTAATTAGATTCTCTGTGGGACGATAATCTGGGACTCAAATCCTATTTATTAGTTATACGACCCGTGTACTTGCGGATAACATGTCTAGGTCACTTAGAGTGGGCGTAGTCGGAATCACAGAGTCCTGACTGTCACGACCCATATTACCTAAGAATAACTACAAATTTTTCGTTTTTCACTTTCGTTTATTATTTAATTCTTACCTTCCTCTTATCGTGACCATCATACCAACAGTTGGGCTATGATTCGATGTTAGTCCCTTCTCACCTATTTACCATTCCATTTTCCATGTTACATTTACACATTAGGATTTACTATCCTTTGACTTTAACTAAATACATCTACAATGGTATTTACATAACCTTACATCCCCGACATCATATCCGTTTACAGTACAGTGCATTTACATGTTTAGATACAAAACTATACAAATGTGTATACCTGTCTCTTGATGAAACGCAGCAGATACCAAAGATGCAAGTCCTCAGCCGCGCTCAAACTACTGAAAGTACTCTGGAAAGGTGGAAAAATAAGGGGGGGTGAGCAAATCACATCCTCAGTAAGGCAATTATGCAAGTAAGTAGATACCACCACTATCTACATGCTCATAATGCCATGCCCTTAAAATTTATTTCTTTTTGTTTAAATCTCACACACAAAATCATGCATACATCATTGCTATAGTTTATAAAAACTATTCGTGCATATAGAAATCACGCAACTTATGTGTCACGACACTCAACTTACCAAAAGAATTAGACATGTGAAATAGGCAATTCAATAAAAGGTAATAACCTCTAGGTCTATGGCCATAACCTGTGATATCGGCTACACGGATCAGGTGTGTGGGATATCACCACTATCTGCTTCCACAAGGGAGGTGGGTCAAATCTAGCCCGCCGGTCCATAGCAAATCTCGTCCGAAGATGGCATATCACAATCTCAACACGGTACAACGTACTCCATGCTACTTGCACGGTACAACGTATCCATGGACCCAATCAACACATCATATCACGCCACATCTCAAAATGGACGTGTGAGCCTATTTAATCAGTATGACCTCTTATCTACCCGAAGCTCCTAACACGGCTATCAATATGTCAAAATCACGAATGCACATGCGAGCCTATTTAATCGGTGTGACACCCAGTCTGGCCGAAGCTCTAAGCATGACAACAAATAAGGTGGGCATCTAGTGCGAGCTAAGCTTCAAGCACCATGCCAAAACCAGTATGAAATCCATGTGAAAACTAGTGCGAGCTAAGCTCTAGCACTCATGTGTATAAAACACGTCAAATCTCATGCGAGTCATACTCTAGCACGCTTTCGTTCTCATGAAAACCATGTAGGAGGCTCAAATCTTTGCAAAGTATGGTTAACAAAACCAAGACACGCTCATTTCTTTTGCAAATCATTTCAATGTCAGCCAGCCTACCAATCACTTGCTAAAAAGCAATAAAACATGATTTTCCAAAGCACTATGCTTTTATTTTCATGCACATTTGTCAAACACCCAACTTTTGCCCTTCAATCACCAAATTTCATTTCCTAACATCTGATGCATTCTAGCAAAGCATTAAGTGCCAAAACTGCGCATAAATATCTCTAAGAGTCCACACAATTCCCTTACCTCTATTTACTTGGTGTGACTCTTTTCCTCTTAGCTTCTCACGCTTTTGGCTCAACTCACTTCGACATATCCTCAGAAGCTGCAATTTATTCATCATACGTTTAAGTTAATATTGCTAACTCTCGTTCAACTATACGTTCCACCCAATGCCTTAAACGCTCATTTTACCCTTTTTGGGTAAGCCTCGATTTTCATTCCATATTATTATCTTAAAATTATCTCCTCAACACCATTATCATCTCAAGATATCCCATTCATCATTTATTCCACCACATTTCACTTCTCACACTAACCCATTTCTAGGTTATATTCATTTCATGGCATTCTAGGTAGTTCTACCCACAATGTGCACACCCAAATCAACTTCATAATCATCAACTAGAAAAATGTACTTGGATTTGTGCATTAGAAACTTACCTCTTTGGATTTCCTCTTTGCTCCAATAGAAATGCTCTTTGTTCCTTCAATCTAACAAATGGGTAAATACCTCCAAACTATGTTGTTCTTCTCCTTGATGTAAACAACTTTGCCTCTAATAGTCTTCCCTCAAATCCTCTTGAAAATGGTTGGATTTAGAGAGAGAAAACTAGGTTTTAGGTTGGAAAGGGAAGGAAATGGCTTTGTTTCAAAATCTACAGATTTTCAACGCCCTTTTTATAGAAATAGCTTGAGGAGATCGATCTGTACAAGGAGGAGATCGATCTGGTCCCTTAAAATTCCTATTTTCCACGGCATTTTAAGCATGAGATCGATTTATCGAAGCTTGAGATCGATCTGCTCCAAACAAAGAGCTAAGGAGATCGATTTGTATGCTTGAGGATCGATCTTTTCATTACAGAATGTTTAGGAGATCGATCTGCCCTATTCTGTTGCTCAAATATAAGTATTTTGGCTCATCCAGATCGATCTCTCATCCTATGAGATCGATCTGGCCTGCATAATTTCCAGATTTTGTTGCAGTTTCCTGCAAAAACTTATGCCAAAATATCCTTAATTTGCTGCCATGGTCATTTTCTCATCCAATCATCTTTGAGACTTGAAAATGACATCCATTAATACTCCATATACATTAAAACTTGTGTAGAATCTTTGTATGACCAAAGGTACTTAATATAAACCAAATGGAAGTGCACAACTTATGCCATCCTCCTTTCATTTTACCACTCTACTCACTTTCCATTTTACTCCCATTCTTCACATGTTTAAGTCCATTTCTTCATATTCATATATAATGTAACTTGTACGTACAATCACAACTCTTATTACAAGTGTGTACATTAACTTATGGACTTACATCACATATACTTCACTTATGAATTCATCGTATAACTCCATTTACATTTCTATGTACATATATACAATTACACATATACAAGGTCTCACATTCTCCCCCACTTAGAAAATTTGGTCCTCCAAATTAGAACCAATTATTCTGTGAGCAACTCAGGATACTTCTCCCGCATCAAAGTCTCTAATTCCAATGTGGTTTCTTCCACCGTTTGATGTTGCCAAAGAACCTTCACCAAGGGAATTGTATTTATCCTCAACTCTTTATCCTTTCTATCCAGTATCTGAACCGGCTTCTTAACATATGTCATGCTTTCATTGAGCTCCAAAGGCTCATACCTTATTACATGCGTCGGGTCCGGGTGGTACTTCCTTAACATGGATATGTGGAAGACATTGTGAACACTTACCAACTCCGGTGGCAATGCTAACCTATAAGCCTTATCTCCCACCTTATCAAGTATCTCAAATGGCTCTATATATCGAGGGCTCAACTTTGCCTTCTTTTCAAATCTCATAATTCCCTTCGAAGGAGAAACTTTCAAGAACACTGACTCACCCACATCAAACTGTAGTAGTCTCCGTCTCTTGTCAGCGTAACTCTTTTTCCTGCTCTGAGCTATCCGTAATCTCTCACATATCAATTGGACGTCCCCAGATGCCTGCTGCACTACGTCAGGAGAAAAAATCTGTCTGTCACCAACCTCCTCCCATCCAATAGGGGAACGGCATCTACGCCCATATAATGCCTCATATGTCACGACCCAAACTACCCAAAAATCAGAGTTAATTTTTTCGCGTTTTATTTATTTCCTTACTTAAATTCTTACCTGTTCTCGAATCGTGACCAACACTCCACTAAAAATTGGGCTGTGCGTCAATGCCAGTCCCACCATTCAATTACCATCTAACTTATTTATTCTCCAGTCATTTATAATTGTTTATATTATTTATACATCCCCTAAAGTTACTTACAAACATGTTACTGTGCTATGCTTATGTAGATACAATATGTTCAAGTGTATATATACCTTATGTCGATGGGTAGCAGCGGATATCCGGAATGCAGTACTGAGTCGTCGCGACTTCAACTGGAGATTATCTGTGGGAGAAAATGAAAGGGGTGAGCACATCAAGCTCAGTAAGGCAATCCTACGAACAAGTAGGTAACCATACTACCTACATGAACGTGGTGCCATGCATAAACCACCCTTTCTCCACACATTTTAAAACAAATGATATGCGTCATGATGTTATGTAAATCAAGTTGCACGGAAAATTCAACATGCAATTCATTTTAAATCATTTCTTTCCCATTTAAAATTTCACAATGAAGTCAGGACTCGACCCCTCCTTCGGGTGATCCTGACTCACACAAAACCATGAAAATTGAGTCTCTCAAAAGCATCGATATCGAAAACATACGTATATATATATATATATATATATGATACGAGACTAGGCAATACTGTATATCGGTAATAACCAGGACTGGCCAATATGTCCTCGTGAGTCCCTCTAGCTTCACGGATCCCAGTGTGCGAGGTCTCACCCTGATCGGGAACTGCCCGGGAGGTGGGTCAATCCAACCCGTCAGTCTTATCCGATCTCACGCATCCGAAGATGCCGTATCCAAAGATACCCCGTATCACAAAGATACCGTATCACAAAGATACCCCGTATCACAAAGATACCGTATCACAAAGATACCCCGTATCACAAAGATACCGTATCCGAAGATACCCTGTATCACAAAGATACCGTATCCGAAGATACCCCACGGTACATCGTACTCCATGCTACTTGCACGGTACATCGTACTCCATGGACCCATATCACTCTAGGTACTCCAGCCCAATGGCCTGCTTCCCACAGAGAGGTTTTGTTTCTCAATACTCATTGCCATGTCTCAAAATGCACGTGCGAGCCTATTTAATCGGTGACACACAGTCTACCCGATGTTCCAAGCACGGCTTATCGTATGATCTCTGAAAAGTAGTGCGAGCGGTGCTCTAACACTGTCAGTAAATCAAATAAAACTAGTGCGAGCTAAGCTCTAGCACTCTGTATGCAAACCATATGAGAAGCTGGTGCGAGCGAAGCTCCAACACCTTGTCTCAAAAATCACATAAAAATATGGTGCGAGTTAGACTCTAGCACCTTGTCACGAAAATCATATATATATGTATACAAATCTGGTGCGAGTTGGACTCCAGCACCTATGCATGTAAAACTCTAGTGCGAGCTCTCGCTCCAGCACTAATGCATGCATCACACAAATCAAACATCGTGCGAGCTGAGCTCTAGCACGTCACATGTAAATAAAAACATGTAGGCGGCTCGGTTATTTCCAAATAGTTTTCACAGAAATCACAACAATTAAGATATGCAATGCTATGCATTTTTCTTTAAAGGTGAGCCAGCCTAATCATGCATGCGTTGAAATACCTCCAGAACGAGCAGGAACCTCTTGTCCTTGCTCCTCCCAATTTTTCCTAAATTTTTAGATTCTACCCTTAACAAGGGTATTTTAGTAATTTTGCCCAGACGGGCACTAAAATTGTTCTTCGACCTCTAGACCCTTCAGATAATTTCAAAGGACTGCATATGAATTTAAAATTGCGTAAAGTTACCTCTAGCAGTCCGCAGAATTCCCTTACCTTATTTTCCTGTCGAGTCTGACCTTTTCTTTTTCCACTGTAGTCTCGTCGCGCAGTCCGATACGCTTCCAATCCAATGCCCGGAACTGCGTATTAATATTCCCCAGGTCAGATAACATACAATTTAATTGTATTTAATACTTTCTGGGCTTAATTTAAATCATTGGGCCCGTTTACCCCTATTGGGCCCGATTGCACCTTAATGGGCCTTAATCGGCCTTAAGCCCGTTTTCCACTTAATTCTCACTTTATCGAGGCCTATTGGGCTCAATGGGCCCACCAATAATTTATCGGGCCTCGTTCTAATTCTCGAATAGCTAAATTTAATATTTACGACAATTAATCTAAATTTTCATAATTTAATTCAATTTATGCGGAAATTAAATCAATATCACGCATAACGAGAAAATTGTCGTAAATAGGGGTCACTTACCCGAGATTCCATGCTAGTCCGCAAATCGAGACTGTCTCGAGCCCTCGGTGGATGCCAATCGTCGAGCTACACAATTAATTACATTTTCAGGTAAACTTTTGGTCGAAATTTAATTAAATAAAATATTTCAAATTTAAATCGGGTCAATTTGACCGCTTATCGACTTACCCGAAGCTCGATTGCATCACCGGAATTTTTCTCAATTTTTTTTCTTTTTCCTTTTCCCTTTTCTCCCCTTTTTCTCCTCTTTTTGGCTGAACTGGTTCAGTCCGGTTCGGACCGGTTCAGACCGTCGGTTTTCTCCGGTTCGACCGGTTCACCGTCGGTTCACCACCTTGCCGACCGGTTCTCCGCCGGCTTCCACCGCCAATCGCTCCGCAAGGCCGTCCGCATCTCAGATCTGCCCTCGGTTCGCCTCAACGTTGCCGGGATCCCGCCGGTCCGACTGTTCTCCTCTTCGCCGTCGGACCCGTTTTCCTCTCTTGCTGTTTTCGGCGCCGTCCGTCGGTTTCGGAGGCTGCCACCACCGCCAATCTGCTCACCGTCGCTTGGGGAAGCTTCGGCTGGGGTCGGGGTCGGCCAGATCGGCGCCGTTCGCCGCCGATCGAAACTTTCCCCCCCGCGGCTTCTCTCCCCGATTTCGGCCTCCTCCGGCGTCGGTTGGCCGTGCTGCCGGTGCCAGTGAGGTCGCCGACCTCTCCTCTCCATTTTTCGGTGGTCATCGGCGATCAAGGATCGCCGGATCTTCTCCCCCTTTCCGGCCCCGTTTTTTCGCTCCGTTTCTCTTTCTCTCTCCCCGACCCATTCTCTCTCTCTTCTCTTTTTTTTTTCAGATTCTTTTTTTTTGTTTTATTTTTATTATTTTTATTATTATTATTATTATTATTTATTTTAATTATTTTACTATTCAATAAAATACATTAAAATACCCAAATATCTACAAAAATTATTATTTTATTCTAAATTAATTAATTTAATTTTATTTAATTTATTTATTATATTTTAGGCTCTTTTTCGGGTATAATTTCTCCGTATTTTCGGGATATTGTCCCGGGTGACCTTTCGGTATATTTTTCGATTATTTTCGGGATTATTTTTTCGAACTAAAAATTTCAATTAATCCCGATTAATTCCAATAAATTAATATCTTGATCAATTTAACCCAAAATAAATTTATTTCACTTTTATTGACCAAGATTTCTTAAATCCATTATTTTTAATTAAATTTTTTTATCGAAATTATACCGACTTTCGATCTTTTGACCATTTTGCCCTTGCACATATTCGGGATTAATTTAACCCGACTTCCCTTCACAATTACTCATTCATTTCATATTTTAATTAAATTCGGGTCTTACATCATATGGTGCCATCTCGATACTCGCATGAAAACTGTTATTATAGGCGAACTCTGCGAGTGGAAAATGGTCATCCAAGAGCCTCCAAAATTCAATGCACACGCTCTCAACATATCCTCCAGGGTCTGTATAGTCCTCTCTAACTGACCATCTGTCTGAGGATGAAACGCGGTGCTAAAACTCAACTGGGTCCCTATCTCTTCCTGAAAACGTTCCCAGAAGTGGGAAGTGAAGCGGGCATTTCTATCAGAAACAATGCTCACTGGAATTCCATGTAGCCACACTATCTCATACACATATAGGTTCACTAACTGGCTCAGAGTATCGGTAGCTCTCATAGCTAGAAAATGGGCTAATTTCATCAACCGATCCACAATCACCCATATGGCATCATGACCTCTGCGAGTCCTCGGTAATTCTATAACAAAATCCATGGTGACGTGCTCCCACTTCCAAGTCGGTATCGGTAGAGGCTGCAATAACCTTGTAGGCTTCTGATGCTCTACATTCACCTGTTGACAAATGAGACACTTCACAACATATTCAACAATGTGCTTTTTCATCCTAGACCACCAATAAACCTTTCGAATGTTTTGATACATCTTGGTACTTCTTGGATGTATCATATACCTCGATGAGTGAGCCTCTATCAAGATCAACCTTCTAATCTCTGCATTATCAGGAACACATATCCTATCTCTGAATTTCAACAATCCATCTGTACTCAACTCAAAGTCTATCTATGTACCCCTTTGTATCTGCCCAATAATATCATTGCAGTGCTGATCAACTCGCTGAGCCTGTCGGATTCGATCTACTAGATTCGATTCCAACTGTAGGCTAGCTATCATAAATCCACTATCAACGTTAGGCGGGGTCATATCCAAACTGAGGTTCGTGAACTGTTCTAACAGCTTGTATTCCCTGACCATTATGAATGATACCATCCTGAGATGCTTTCTACTCAATGCATCAGTAACCACATTTGCTTTGCCCGGGTGGTACAGGATCTCACAATCATAATCCTTTAAGAGCTCGAGCCATCTCCTCTGTCTCATGTTTAACTCTTTTTGCTATAACAAGTACTTAAGGCACTTATGATCTGTGTAGATCTGAAATCTCTCACCATAAAGATATTGGCGCCATATTTTCAATGCAAACACTACAGCCGCCAACTCCAAGTAATGGGTCGGGTAGTTCCTCTCATGATCCTTTAACTGTCTTGATCCAGAGGCTACTACCTTCCAATCCTGCATCAATACACAGCCCAGTCCCAGATGTGAAGCATCCGTATACACCAAGAAACCTCCTAAGCTGGTAGGAATGGTGAGTATCGGAGCTGTAGTTAACCTCCTCTTCAACTCCTCAAAACTTTCCTCACACTTATTATCCCACACATACTCTATATTCTTCCTCGTGAGACATGTCAAAGGAGTAGCTAACCTCGAAAATCCTTCTACAAACCTTCGATAATACCCAGCTAAACCCAAGAAACTTCTGATCTCTGCCACTGTGTCACCGCCTCAATCTTAGATAGATCCACTGACACTCTATCCTTCGACACTATATGTGTCAGGACCCGTTCTCAATCCATGACTTTAACCAAAATCACTAAAAATTTTTCGCATTTTTAACTTACCTTTCCGCTCTTCAATGGTTGGGCTGTGATTCGATGTCAGAGTCCTCACTTACCACATCATCCATTTCATACATACATGTCAATGTATGATTACTGACTGTAACTGCTTTTATTATACATGTAAGATTATATAAAATCTAATACAAATACATTCCTCATAATATATATCGTATACATCATTGTGCTGTTTCTATGTTTAGATACACAACTGTACATAATAGGTATACCTGGCGATCGATAGGAACTAGTAGTGGACTCTGGGACACTATCCCTCGATAGCTCTCGCTCTACTGTTGACGCTCTGTAGAGAGATGTAAAGAAAGGGGGTGAGCATACAACGCGCTCAGTAAGGAAATCAGGCAAGCAAGTAGATATCAACACTATCTACTCAAAATAATGCTATGCCTTGAAAACATTATTTCCTTTACTCGCTTTAAAAAGCATGTCTTGAAATATAATATATATACTTGTACAGAATAAATCCCATGTACAGAAAATCATGCTTTCTTTCTCAAATGTAGGCATGTAGTGCAAAACATTGCATCGTATATAAATCATGCCTTTATGTAAATCATGCCATGTATATTTAAATCACAATAAATATGGCATCAAATGATTCACAACACAAAATCGGAGTCCGACCCATCCCTCAGGTCTGTCCGCAGTTTAAATCATTCAATCAATGTGATATATCATGTAAGACTCTGTGGTTAAATGCAAATAGTATCCTGGACTATGATCATATCCGAAATGTGATCCCAAGCAACACAGTACTCGGTGTGCGGGGCATCACTACTGCAACGGGAGGGGGGTCAGTCCATCACAACCGCCAGCTATATCCTCCTCAACTCCACAACAACACACGGTACAGCGTACACCTCGCGCCACTCAGACACAGTACAAAGTACACCCGTGGACCCGTCCTCACGGTCAGAGTGCCTACCATAGGTCTTAGCTCTCGCACCTGTGGAATATCAACATCACAGTCAGGGTGCCTAACATAGGTCTTAGCCCTCGCGCCTGTGGAAATATCATACCACATTCACAAATACCCTCATGCTGGCCATCCTCTCAAAATGTGACACTCAGTCACACAAGAATGCGGCATGAATAGGTACCATGTATATAATATCACATACAGTGTGCGCCCTCGAGTGCGACACACAGTCGACACTACGCTCGAACACTGTTTCACATCACAAACTCAACTCTAGTGCGAGCAAACTCCAGCAACTAGGTCAATGCATAGTTCATGTATTAAATCAAGTACGAGCAATAGCTCCAGTACTATGCTATGCACAATATCAAATCAAGTACGAGCAATAGCTCCAGCACTATGTCACATATCTCATGTAAATCTCGAGTACGAGCTAATCGCTCCAGCACTCTGTCATGCATATATCATATAAAACTGAGTACGAGTAAAACTCCAGTACTCTATCATGCATGTCATGGAAATCTAGTGCGTATAAAAATCCAGCACTAATGTATGTGGAAAACATATGAAATCCAGTGCGAGCTATGCTCTAGCACGATTCATTCTCACATAATATGATAGATGGCTCTTTAAAAGGGATTGTTTATAAAACATCAAAATCAGCACTATAAAGTGTGCTTAAGTCACATCAACCTTAAAATCATTAGCCCATCTATTTATTTTCATGCTAAACAGCAGTTAAACAATCACAATAATAGTTTCCATGCTTCTTGCAACTTTTCACAAAAGTTGACTTTTTGACTAACTAGGGGCAAAATCGTAATTTGTCACTATCGGGTCGCAATAATTATTATTCACTTTCTTTGACCCTCATAGTTTTTAAGTGAATGTAAAAGCAGACGAAAATACGTGCAGGTATCTCTAACTACTCGCAAAAGTCCCTTACCTCGGATCACGTCACGTGACCTCACTTTCTCGGTGCTGCTAAATCCCGTAGTCCGATCAGCTCTCAATGTAAACTTCGGAGCTGTAAATAACCATTCCTCAGGTTAATTATATTTTTCCTACTGTATTACATATTAATACAGTCTATTTTCCCTTAATGGGCCTTAAAAATCCTTAATGGGCCTTAATTCGTATTAAGCCCGTTTTCCACTTATTATTTCCCTTCATCAGGGTCTATCAACTCATTGGGCCTATCAATACCCATTGGGCTTTATTCCAAGCTCTTTGGATAGCCCGTATATCATTTACGACATTTAATTCAAAATTTTGAATATAATTCACTAAATACGGAATTTAATCCGAAATGCGTAAAATAAATCTTAAATACGCAATAATCACATAATTTATCGTAAATGAACTTTACTTACCCGAGAATATGCGATGGTACGCAAATCGAAGTTCGATCGGGCTTCCGTTCGAAATTTATCGTCGAACTGCATAATTTATTATATTTAACTCCGGGTCAATTTTTGATTAAATATAATTAAAATAAATTCATCGAAAATTAAATCGATCACTTTTGACCTCGTATCGACTTACCCGAAGTTCGGTGAAATCCCAAAAATTTTCCTTTTCCTTCTTCTTTCTTTTTCCTCTTTTTCCCCTTTTCTCCTTGGCTGAACCGGTCCGGTCTGGTTCAGCGCAGAACCTTCTCCCCTGAACCGCCGACCGGTTCAGGCATCCTTTGGCCATGCCGACGTATTCTGGCCGGTTCCCAACGCATCACCACCGCCGTTCGACGCGCCTAAGCCTGGGCAACACTCGGCTGGGCTCGATCGGGACCAAGCACCGCCGATGGCCGCCGGATTCCTTCTTTTCCTCCGCGGCTTCTCCTCTTCGATTCGCCGGCGTTCGGCGTCGGTGGAGGGAGTGACTGGTGCCGATGGGTGCACACGGTGCCGGGCTTCCTTTTTCGCAGCTTGCCTGGCCGTGAGGTGGCCGGTGGTGGCCGTCCAGTGGTCTTCTCCCTCGGGTCGGCTTCCATGCGGTTTCCCCTCTTCTCTGTCCCCGATTCAAACTTTCAGATTTCCTTTTTTTTTTTATAATATATTTTTATTATTATTTTATTATAAAATAATAATAAAAATCCCATAAAAATCCCAAAAATATCTAAAAATATCTCCAAAAATCATATTAAATTCATTTAATCCATAAATGAATTTATCAGTCTGATTTTACCATTTCAGTATATTTTTCCACTATTTTTGGGCTCATTTTTCGAGTTAAAAATTCTGATAAATTCTAATAAATTTATATCTTGATCAATTGGGCTCGAAATTAAATATTTTCCTCGATTTTGATCAAGATTCCTCAATTTCATATTTTTAATGAAATTGTATTATCGAAATTATACCGAATTCTAGTCATTTGACCGTTTTACCCCTGCACTTGCTCGGGAATCAACTTAACCCTTATCTCGCTGTTATGTAGCTTACATGCATTTTTAATTTCTCAAATAGTCGATTGCATGATAGTAAATACTCTTCTTATGATTCAACTATAATTACATAGTGTTCATACACATAGGAATCATAAGGAATAAGCTACAAAAATCTGGGTCTGACAATATGACCCAGAAAAGAGATCTGTTCCAACCAAAAGTGACACTTGCTGAGTTTAGCATACAACTTCTTCTCTCTGAGGGTCTGTAGCACTATCCTTAGGTGCCTTTCATGCTCCTCTCTAGATCTTGGAAAAGATCTACGCTCCTTTAAGCTGATCTAACAAGTCATCAATATGTGGAAGGGGATACTTATTCTTGATGGTGGCCTTATTCAACAACCGATAATCTATACACAGTCGGAGGCTTCCATCTTTCTTCCTTACAAACAGAACCGGTGCTCCCCAAGGTGAGACGCTCTGCCTGATAAACCCCTTCTCCAGCAACTCCTGTAACTGTTTCCTTAACTCCTCTAACTCAACTTGAGCCATTCTGTAAGGTGGCTTGGATATCGACTCTGTACCAGGTGCCAAGTCTATACCAAACTCCATCTCCCTATCCGGAGGTAACCCTAGTAACTCATTCGAAAAGACATCTGGAAACTCCTTAACCACTGGTATGTCTCCCAATTCCGGACGTGCCTTATCTGTCTCAATCACATAAGCAATGAACCCTTCACATTATTCTTTCCACTATTAGAAATCATAAATCATCACAGCAACATATATAAATTGTAAATTAAATTCATCTCTACATTATCATGTACAAGATTATACTCATCACACTTATAATAATCATGTTCTTTAATTTCATTTCACAAAATTTACTACAAAGTTGTCTATCTTTGGAAACATCAAACTTTTTGCATGACAATCCTAACAACATGATTTGCATCCAGCCAATCCATCCCGAGGATTACATCAAAATCACCCATATTTAGTAAAATTAAATCGGCTGCCATTTCTTTACCTCATATTCTCATCTTACAATCTCTATATACATGCTCAGTCAACTGACTATCATTCATAGGGGTTTATATCAACAACATCTTATCAAGCAGTGTGGGTTTTACGTGCTTCAACAATTTACATGCAAAGGATGACGAAATAAAGGAATGCATGGCACCAGGATCAAACAACACAAATGCTTCTAAATCAAAGATTTGGATGGTACCTTTTACCACATCTGAAGACTGATCCGCAGTGTCCTGGTCTAGTGTGTGCACTCGTCCTCTGCTCACACCCAATGCTTGTTTCCCCTTTTCCTCAACTGTAGCCTTCTTCCTCGGGGCAGCTGTACCAATTGGAGCTCTCTCTGGCTCCTCACCCTTCTGTGGGGCTCTCTCTGTCATCTCTGGGCAATCTCTGATTATGTGCCCTGGTTTCCCACATCTAAAACACACTACCTGAGGTCCATAGCATGGTCAAGTTTCATGGTACCTACCACATTTGCCACACTGTTCCGTAGTAGGCCGTGGCCCTCCAATCACAATTCCCTTAGCTGGAGCAATGGCCGGATACATGGGAGTATTAACTGTCCTCTCTCGGATCTCCTTGATCCTCGGCCTCTTCCCAGCAAACCTTTTGCTTCCTTTATAACTGAAGTTTCTATCCATCATTGGTCTCTTCTTATCTCTGTCTCTTATCTTACCAACCTTTCCAAACTCTGAGGCGATTCTATCAACATCTTGCTCACACAATTGTACCCTGCGTACTGCCTCCTCATAGGTTGGTATGTCCAAAGGAACCAATTTGGACCTGATGGTTGGTCTCAATCCATCCATAAACTTCTGGATTTTCTCGACCTCATTACTCATCGTGTTGCGATCATATTTGCCCAGGGAGATAAAAGTCGTCTCATACTCATCCATAATCCTACTCCATTGGGTCAGTCCCAAAAATGCCATTTTCATCTTTCTCTGAGCGATATCCGATACATATTGTCTCAGGAAAGCTTCCAAAAACACATCCCAGCCAATCTCTATATGTCGGGCTCTCAAAATAGGCCTGGTGGATTTCGACCAATGTTCTACTGATCCCTTCAGCATAAACGCGGCAAACGCTACCATCTTGATAGTAGTGCACTCAAAGAACCCATACAGCTTCTCAATCTCATTGATCCAATCCTCAACAACAACTGGGTCCTTAACTCCACTGAAAGACTGCAGTCCAAACTTCTAGAACTTTCGCAGTCTATCTAAATCATAACCGTAATCCCAACCTCTACTTCCAGGTGTAGCAACCAGCGTAGGCACATCTTGTGTGGGTAGGGTATCTGTTGTCTGTGGCCTCTGGGCTTCCCTTAGCCGTGCCTTAGGAGCTGTCACCTGCACGACATCAACCTGTGCAGCGGGACTCTGTCTACCTCCAACTCTAGGTATAGATTGGGTGACTAACTCCAATATCATCTCAATGCACTGCTCAATCCTCGCGAAGCGAGCCTCAGTACTCTCGGGCCTCTCCTCTGGACCTTATGGAGTGTGCTCAACATCAGTCTCCACCTCAACATCATCCTAAGCCTCGTGTGTTTCTGGCTTAACACGACCCCAGGCCTACCTCTACAGCCTCTAACTTGCGCCCTCGCCCCTCAACCGTGACTGGTATTAGGTATAATTACTCAATTCCCTACAATCACAACTAACTACTTAGTCAACCCATCGACACACACACAATTGTATCTAAACAAGCACAGTAACATGGTGATGAAATTTTTAAACTTATTAAGTATTTTAGAAATCAACACACGTCAGATCAACTCGGCTCTGATACCAACTTCTGTCAGACCCTCAACTTACTAAAATACGTGCAAATTTTTTGCATTTTCATGCATTATTTATTATACGTCCTTTCCCGATCGTGAACAGCTACTCTGCTCAACAGTTGGGCTATGTGTCCAAGTCTACCTCATCCATCCATAAACATTTAATTTGCAATATAATTTTAGAAGTAAACACTTTTATAAATACATCAGACTTACTGTTTATAAGTGTTTACATTGCTTTACATCCCCAATGTTTAAATACAAAATGCTATTGTGCTATGACTAGTTTAGATACAAAATAATTCAAGTATGTATACCTTTAGCGGTGGGATGCAGCGGATACCAAAAGGGATAAGCCTCCAGCTGCCCATAATCTATACTCAAAGCTCTGTAGAGAGGGGAAAATAGGGGGTGAGCAAACCACACGCTCAGTTAGGCAATCATGCGAACAGGTAGATACTGCACTATCTACGTGATCGTGATGCCATGCTCAAAAGCATTTAGTTCATCATTTTATCTCAAAACATGAGTGTATGATTGTGTTAATGGTATGTAAAGCATTCATGCTATTAAAATCCAGTGCACAATTCAATTCAAAGCATGGTATAAATCATCATGCATAATTCACAATAAAGCATGGCATTACCCATCATGTGTTTTCTCAAATAAGCATGGCATTAACCATCATGCATTTCTCACGATAAAGCATGGCATTAATTATCATGCTTCAGTGCATTTTAAAACCATTAACAATCGATATCTCAAAACAATTCAACACTTGTCAGGTCTCAGCCCCTCCCTCGGACTGTCCTGACCCACAAATCATTTCAAACATGGATTTATTCATAAAGCATTAGACATGTGAGATAGGCAATTCAATAAAAGGTAATAACCTCTAGGTCTATGGCCATAACCTATGATACCGGCTACACGGATCAGGTGTGCTGGATATTACAACTATCTACTTCCACACAGGAGGTGGGTCAAATCCAGCCCGTCAGTCCATAGCAAATCTCGTCTAAAGACGATATATCACAATCTAAACACTATACAACGTACTCCATGGACCTAATTAACACATCATATCATGCCATATCTCAAAACGCACATGTGAGCCTATTTAATCGGTATGACCTCTTGTCTACTCGAAGCTCCTAACACGGCTATCAACATGTTAAAATCACGAATGCACGTGCGAGCCTATTTAATCGGTACGACACCCAGTCTACCTGAAGCTCTAAGCACGGTAACAAATATGGTGGGCATCTAGTGCGAGCTAAGCTCCAAGCACCATGCCAAAACAAGTATGAAATCCATGTGAAAACTAGTGCGAGCTAAGCTCTAGCACTCAAATGTATAAGACACATGAAATCTCATGCGAGTCATACTCTAGCACACTTTCATTCTCATGAAAACCATGTAGGTGGCTCAAATCTTTGCAAAGTATGGTTAACAAAACATAGACACACTCATTTCTTTTGCAAATCATTTCAATGTTAGCCAACCTACCAATCACTTGCTAAAAAGCAATAAAACATGATTTTCCAAAGCACTATGCTTTTATTTTCATGCACATTTGTCAATCACCCAACTTTTGCCCTTCAATCACCCAATTTTATTTCCTAACATCTCATGCATTCTAGCAAAGCATTAAGCACCAAAACTGCTCACAGATATCTCTAAGAGTCCACACAATTCCCTTACCTCGATTTACTTGGTGTGACTTTTTTCCTCTTAGCTTCTCACGCTCTTGGCTCAACTCGCTCTGGTGTATCCTTGGAAGCTGCAATTTATTCATCATACGTTTGAGTTAATATTGCTAACTCTCGTTCAACTATACGTTCCACCCAATGCCTTAAACGCTCATTTTACCCTTTTTGGGTAAGCCTCTCTATTCATTCCATATTATTATCTTAAAATTATCTCCTCAACACCATTATCATCTCAAGATATCCCATTCATCATTTATTCCACCACATTTCACTTCTCACACTAACCCATTTCTAGGTTATATTCATTTCATGGCATCCTAGGTAGTTCTACCCACAATGTGCACACCAAAATCAACTTCATAATCATCAACTAGACAAATGTACTTGGATTTGTGCACTAGAAACTTACATCTTTGGATTTCCTCTTTGCTCTAATTAGAAATGCCCTTTGTTCCTTCAATCCAACAAATGGGTAAATGCCTCCAAACTATGTTGTTCTTCTCCTTGATGTGAACAACTTTGCCTCTAATAGTCTTCCCTCAAATCTCCTTGAAAATGGTTAGATTTAGAGAGAGAAACCTAGGTTTTGGGTTGGAAAGGGAAGGAAATGGTTTTGTCCAGAAATCTGCAGATTTTCAACGCCCTTTTTAAAGAAATAGCTTGAGGAGATCGATCTGCACAAGGAGGAGATCGATCTGGTCCCCTTAAATTCCTCTTTTCCACGACATTTTAAGCATGAGATCGATCTGTTGAAGCTTGAGATCGATCTTCTCCAAACAGAGAGCAATGAAGATCGATCTGTATGCTTGAGGATCGATCTTTTCATTACAGAATGTTTAGGAGCCTATTCCTTTGCTCAAATATAAGCATTTTGGCTCATCCAGATCGATCTCTCATCTTATGAGATTGATCTGGCCTGCATAATTTCTAGATTTTGCTGCAGTTTCTTGCAGAAACTTATACCAAAACATCCTTAATTTGCGGCCATGGTCATTTTCTCATCCAATCATCTTTGAGACTTGAAAATGACATCCATTAATACTCCATACACATTAAAACTTGTGTAGAATCTTTTTATGACCAAAGGTACTTAATATAAACCTAATGGAAGTGCACAACTTATGCCATCCTCCTTTCATTTTACCACTCTACTCACTTTCCATTTTACTCCCATTCTTCACATGTTTAAGTCCATTTCTTCATATTCATATATAATGTAACTTGTACGTACAAACACAACTCTTATTACAAGTGTGTACATTAAATTATGGACTTACATCACATATACTTCACTTAGGAATTCATCGTATAACTCCATTTATATTTCTATGTACATATATACAATTATACATATACGGGGTCTCACATTATGCATCAATGGCATTTTATGAAAAATCATAAAATCATAATTAGCATGAAATAAATCAAGATCATGCATTAATTCATGCCGTGTGACACCAAACATGAAAGACAATTCTTTTCATGAATTTGTAATTAAAGCATGGAAAACTCCTCATGTTACTGCGTTTAAATCACTTCAATAAAACACAGTATAAAATAATCCGAAGGGGTTAAGCATCTCATAAATCAATCTCATTTAAAATTCATTATAAAATTATGTTATAAAAGTCACCTTTCTTCGAGTCATATATCATAAAATCCTCTGAAAATCTATCATTATAGTAGAAAATCACATCTCAGTGTAAATCATAAAACCGGGGCCTGAACCCTCCCTTGGGTCTACCTTGGTTTATCGAGACCAAAAGTTATAACATGTGAGACATGTAGTTGACTATATCAGTAACATCGAGGACTATGGCCATATCCTAGTGATCCCTGACTACACAGTACCTAGTGTGCAGGGTATCACACCTGAAACGGGAGGTGGGTCAATCCTGCCGCCAGAACAGCATAACATCAGGATTGCGAGGGCAAGGCTTACTGCCTCGTGGCTAATGCCACTCCACTCTAACAATCCCCACAGTACAATGTACTCCATGTGGTATACACGGTACATCGTACTCCGTGAACCTAATCTTAGTCAGGGGGTGCCTGTAATAGGTCTTATCCACCCATACCATCTCTCAGTATTCACGTGTGGCATATCATCTCACTGTGACACACAGTCTATAGAAGGCTCCAACACGGCTATATGCATGTCATATAAATCCCTGTGCAAGCGAAGCTCTAGCACGGCTCCATGCATATTCCTGATATCTAAAAATCTCATGCGAGCGAAGCTCTAGCACGATTTCATAAAAATCAGTAACATCTGCGTACGAGTAGCACTCTAGTATAACTTTAAAAAGAGTTATAAAATCCATATATAAAATCATGTGTGAGCAAGCTCCAGCACGAATGAATTCTCAAGTAAATTAAAACTTCATACGAACAACGCTCCAGTACAACTTTTATGCAATTATCATATCAAAACAGGATGCGAACTAAGCTTCAGCACCTCTCATGCATGTCAAATCATTAAAACTAGTGCGAGCAATCGCTCCAGCACCTTTTTTTGCATAACAAGTCAAAACAGTCAAAATAGTCAAATCAGAGTGCGAGCTAAGCTCTAGCACCTCTCATGCATTTCACAATAGTAAGATCAGTGCGAGCAACCGCTCTAGTACATTTCATGCATATGATGTCATACAAGTCGGTGCGAGAAACCTCTCAAGCACATTTTATGCACACTCTCAAACTCAGATATAGTGCGAGCTATGCGCCAGCACTATTTATTTCCCATATAAACTTGATAGTTGGCCCATTTTCCAAAGAAATTTCATTTAAATCTTAATAACACTTACGTAATGTTATCTTGTGAATTTTATGCAATTACTGGCCAATCTACCGATTTACTTTGCTGAAAAACCATGAAAATTCCTTAAATCATGCATTTCATGCATGTCATGCTTTCACCATCCTTAGGTGAATTTTCCCTCAGTTGGGGTAAAATAGCCTTTTACCTATTTCGAGTCCCTAAAATCGTTAATTTATTTCTAAGACCTTTATACATTTTCAGTGTATACAAAAGCTATTAAAATACGCGTAGCTACCTCAAGCTACTCACACAATTCCCTTACCTCATTTTTCTGTACAGTCTGACATTTTCACTGATGTGTCGTTATGCAGTCCGATTTGCTCTCAATCTAATCTCCGGAACTGCATATAAATATACATCATGTCAAATACAATACAATTTATTGTATTTCATATTTTTTGGGCTTAATTTAAATCATTGGGCCCGTTTACCCCTATTGGGCTCGGTTGCACCATCATGGGCCTTAATCGGCCTTAAGCTCATTTTCCACTTACTATTCACATATCGAGGCCTATTGGGCTCATTGGGCCCATCATTATTTATTGAGTCTCGTTCTAAACTCTCGGATAGCTCAATTAATTATTTACGACAATTTATTCCAGATTCTAGAATTTAATTCATTTTATATGAAATTAATACGCAATTTATGCAGTAAATTTCTAACACGCATAATGATGTAAATTATCGTAAAGGAGGGTTACTTACCTGATATTCCATGATAGTACGTAAATCGAGGCTGACTCGAGCTCTTGTTTGATGTCAATTGTCGAGCTACACAATTTCATATTTTTTCGGGTCAATTTCTAGTAGAATATTAATCAAATTAAATATTTCAAAATTTAAATCAGTCAATTTCGACCGTTTACCGACTTACCCGTAGCTCGATTGCATCATTGGTATTTTTTCCCAACTTTTCCTCTTTTTCTTTTTCGTATTTTTTTCTTTTTTTCTTCTTTTCTTTTCTTTTTGGTTGAACCTGACTGGTCCAATTCAGCATACCATCACTGCACTGAACCGGTTCGTACCGGTTCAGACTCAACTTTGCCGTTCCGACACCGTCCGGCCGGTTCCTGGCACAATTTCGGCACCAAACAGCGCACCATCGTCTGGGCATTCTTCCTCGGGCCTCGGATTAGATCAAATCGACGCCGATGGTCGCAGATTTCTTCCTCTCACCCGTGACAATCCTTCCGTCGATCTCCTTTTTTCGGTGACCTCACCGCGCGTCGCCGCTGCAGGTAGGTCGCTCGGGTGTCGGGCCTCCTTCGTTGACCCTCGCCTGGCCTCCTCTCTCGTCGATGGCTATCGGAGCAGGGGAAATCAATTCCTCAGTTTTCAGCTTCCTTCGCTTTCCAGAAATCGCATTTCGCGATTTCTGCGTTTTTTTATTTTTACTATATTTATAATTTATAATTTATTTTTATTATTATTTTTTTCATTAAAATATTATAAAAAATCCAAAATATCTTCAAAAAATCTTATTTAATTCATTTAATCTATAAATGAATTTATCGGTATTATTTCGTCTTTCCGGTAATTTTCCAATAATTTCTCGAAGTGAAAATTTTGGTTAATTCCAATAAATTCATATCTTGATCAATTGGACTCAAAATTTAATTATTTCTTCGTTATTGATCAAGATTTCTCATTTCCATTTTATAATGAAATTTTCTTGTCAAATTAATACTGAATTTCAGTCTTTTAATCGTTTTACCCCTCAACGTGTTCAGGAATACCATTCCAACTTCCTTTCACGAACATTCACTCATTTCGTGTTTTAAATAAAATCGGGTCTTACATAATCTTCCCACTTAAGAAATTTGGTCCTCCAAATTAGAACCAAGTCAAATGGGTCCATAAACAACTTCGGTTATGTCTATCGCATCATACTCTTTAATCCTCATGTGACTTTTTTCGGAGTGTAATACTACCAATGGACTTGACTAGGGAGATTATCTTAAACCTCAACACTTCCTCCTTCCGTCTAATACCCGAATCGATTTTCCAACATATGTTATACTTTCATTAAGCTCTAACAGCTCATATCTGATCACATATGCTGGGCCCGGATAGTATTTCTGAAGCATCAAAAGATGGGACACATTGTGGATACCTTCTAATTTAAGTGGTAACACCAACCTACAAGCCTTATCTCCCACTTTGTCCAATCTCTCAAGGGATTCAATCTAACGAAACTCAATTTGCCTTCTTTTCGAATCTCGTTATGTCCTTAGGACAAGTAACTACCAACAATACCGATCCACCCTTGAAGAAGTCCAATGGTTTTCTGTCTCTTGTCAGCATAGCTTTTCTGTCTGCTCTGATGTGTTCTTAATCTCTCACAAATCAACTGAACATCCTTAGAGGTTTGTCTTACCGATTCGGGAATAATTCTCTATCTGTCACCCACTTCTTCTTATCCAAGTCGAGGAACAACCCCTAAAGTCATACCATGTCTCATACAATGTTATCCCGATACTCAAGTGATAACTACCATTATTGGCGAATTCAATTAGTAACAACTGATCATCCTAGGAGCTTATAAAATCAATGGCACACACTTTCATCATATCCTCCAAACCCTGTCTAGTCCTCTCTGACTGACCATCTGTCTAAGGATGAAAAGCTGTGCTAACACTCAGTTGGGTTCCCATAGCTTCTTGAATAACATTCCAAGAAGTGGGAAGTGAAGTGGGAATCCCTATCTGATATCATGCTCACTGGAATGCTAAATAATGTTCCACAATCTTCCTTACATATAACTTCACCTACGCACTTAGAGTATCTGGGATTTTCATATCCAGAAGGTGAGTAGACTTAGTCAATCTATCGACTATCACCCAGATAGCCTCCTGATTCCTGCGGTCCTCTATAACCCATCACAAATTCATGGTAACTTGTTCCCATTTTCGTGTCAATATAAGTAGAGGCTACAATAATCCTACAGACTGCTAGTATTCTACGTTACTCTGCTGACATACGAGACACTTTGCTATAACTCTACAATGTCTCTTTTCATACCTGACCACCAATACCCTTTTCAGAGATTTTGATATATTTATTACTTCCCGGATGTACTGTATATCCCGAAGAGTGAGCTTCTGACAATAACACTATCTCATTAGTTATGGTCCTAGGGAACACTTATATTATCTCTGAACCTCAGTAAGTCATCATCACTAACTGTGACTCTATCACTGTACCCTTTTGAATCTGACCCACACTATTGACACCATGTCAATCATCACGCTAACCCTGTCAAATCCGGTTACTCAAATTCGATTCTAATCTCAGTCTAGTTGTCACACAATCACTGTCATCATCAGAAAGGATCACCTCACTACTGAGGCTCACAACTGCTCTAGCAGCTCACGCTCACTGACCATCATATGTAATACCATCTCAAGGCTCTTTCCACTCAAGGCATTAGACATTACATTAGCCTTTCCTGGGTGGTACAATTTTCACAATTATAATCCCTCAGAAGCTCTAACCCTCTTTGTTCTCATATCTAACTCTGTCAATGAAAACAGATACTCAGGACTTTTTATGATCAGTGCATACCCGACATTTCTCATTGTGTACATAGTAGTGCCATATATTCAGTACAACCACTACCGTTGCCAACATAAATTCATGGGCCGGATAGTTTCTTTCATGATCCTTGAGTTGTATGGATCCATAAGCGACTATCTTCCCATTTTACATCAATACACAGCCCAATCCTTATTTTGAGGTATCCATACACACTGAAAAACCTTTTGAGCTATTGGTCATGGTGAGAATAATTACAGTGGTCAGTTTATTACTTCAATATACCAAAACTCACTAAAGCTACTTTCATATTTATCATCCCACTGGCACGCAATCTTTTTCCGAACGATACCTATCAACTGAGCAACCCATTTCGAGAAACTCACAACACTTCGTCTGTAAGACAGTTTCTAGTTACTACTCATGCTCTTCAGGACTTCGAATACATCATAATATCATCGCTAAGGATGACCACAAATCAGTCCAAGTAAAGTTTAAATACCTTGTTCATCAATGTCTTAACATTTATGGTACATTCACCTTCCGAATTCTTAACAGTTGTTACCCAAACTTCAAATCGATCTCTAAAAGGATCTACGCTTTTCACAGCTAATCCAATCACTCCTATAATTGCTTCTTTAGTCCTTCTAGTTCGACTAATACCATTTTATACCGTAGTTAGGATATCGGCTCCATACTAGGTACCAACTCAATACAAAACTCTATTCCTTTAACGGGTGGCAACCTTAGTAGATTATCCGGGAAGATATCTGGAAACTCCCTGCCATAATGATATCTGTTAACTCCAGATGTGTCTTATCCATACCAACTAAACAAGTGATGAAACATTCTCATCATTACTCATTCCGTGAGTACAATCATTCACTCCTTTAATTTCAATCGCTACTCCCCTTTCATTACTTGTCAAACTTACAGTACACTTTTACGGGGTGAAAACATCATTATCATAAGATAGTAATCTAAACAACATAGTTTGTAGCAGAATCAATCTATTCTCAAATATTACTTCCAAATTATTCATATTCCATTGAATAAAATCGGCTAACATATCTTTTTTCCCCCCGTTTTCAACTTACAATCCCTATACCCATATTCAATTAGTGATAATCAGCTAACTATCATCATCTTGCCTAAGGGTACAGGCTTCACATATTTCACTAGCTTATAAGCAACTGAAGGCGTTATGAATAAATGCGTGACACCAGGATCAATTAAATAATTACTTCATTATTCACAACCAGTGTGGTACCTTCCACCATATCAGATGAAACATCAGTAGTGTCCTAGTCTAACGCAGACACTCGCCCTCGTCCAACATCCTACTTTCCCATTCTCTTCGGCTGTGGCCTCCCCTTTTCGGTGCAAAAATCTCAAGAGGGTTTTCTCAGTCTCTTTGCCTTTCTGTGGAGCAGTCTCTTTGCCTTTGCCTTTCTGCTGTCAGATTCCCTATCAAAATGGTGAGAACACGCTCGACAGCAGCGGTAAATCTGGGAGACGAGAATTCTGTGAATCCTCCTGTCAGACCAGAGCGAGGATAAGAGCCGAATGAAGAGGGTGGCAGAATAGCCTTAGTTTCCCTCGATGAATTTGAGCCTCTGAAGTGTCAGAATGAGGAGACCACGACAGCGTTGAGGGTTATGGTGAACTTCTTAAAAAACGCTCTCCCGTAATTTAGCTTACCTCCAGAAGTGTAACAGATGCTAGGGGAGAACATCCCGAGGCAGACTTACGAGAAAGGTCAACCCTCTACCATGATGAATGCTAGACAAGGAGATTGGGCACAGAATATTGCCATTGGCCTGATTTTGAACTCTGCCGCAGGTTTAGAAGATAACCCTGCAGCGACCTTGAGAGTAAACTCTATCGCATGTTAGAGGAGGCGTCCCACGGCAGGGTTGCGGTAGGTCAACCTTGCCGTAGGTCTGAGGGGAATGAACACTGCCACAAACCCTACTGAGCAGAACTCTCCCGCAGAGCACAGGCGACAGGGTTCCCCTCCAGAGTACAGGTGGTAGAGTTCCTCGACAGATTACAGGCGGCAGAGGTCTTCCGCAGAACACAGGCGGTAGAGTTCCCCTGCATAGTATTGGCGGCAAGCTCCCCCGTAGAATGCAAGTGACAAAACTCTCCCGCAGAGCACAGGCGACAGAATTCCCCCACAGAGTATAGATGATAGAACTCTCCCGCTGGGCACAGGACTTCTGCAGCAGAATTGGAGCATGACTTTGAAGATCACAGGTCTAGGGAGCGACGGAGATAGAATAGCCATGACCCCCGAAACTATTTCGAGGGTACCAGGTCGAATCACGAAATGGGAGGTGCTGGAAGAAAAGATACAGGGTAGATCCCTAGAGGCCAGGAAACCTTGAACGAGGAGGAGATATTTAGCCGGGGAGCCGACCTTGGGCAAAGTTTCCAGAACAGAGGAGGAAGGAGTGCTTACCACTCAGATTCTTCTAGTCTTGAGGAGAGAGGAGTGTACTCAACTCGAGGGTCAAAAAATATTGAGAAAGTTGCCGAAAGGATTTTAGAAAAGAAGAAGCTAGTGTCTCCTAATGATAGTCAAAGAATGAGAGTTCCTTTCAGTGCAGAGATTATGGATAAACCCTTGTCGAAGAAGTTCAAGATGCATTCTATGGCCACTTACGCTGGCAAAGCAGACCCATACGACCACATACAGAGTTATGAGTCCCTTATGCTGCTCCATGGATGGGAAGATGAAATCATGTGCAGAGCCTTCTCGCTTACACTATCGGGGCATGCGCTAAAATGGTTTAACAAGTTAAGTGAGGGTTCTATCTCATCCTTCGATCAGTTACGAAGTGAATTTTTGAGAGCCTTCATGATCAATAGCCAAAGGAAGAAGGACGCTACTTATTTGCTGACCCTTAAACAAGGGAATAAAGAGCCATTAAAGAATTATGTAGATCGCTTCTGAGATGCAACCTTAGAGGTGAAGGATCTACCAGTAGGAGAAGCCATGGCTGCAATGCTACAAGGGACAAAATCTGAGAAGCTACAAGAATCCTTCTCTCTTGATCAGCCAGTGACCTTTTCTAATTTATTTGCTAGAGTAAATAAATACGTAGCTCAAGAGGAAGTAATGAAGATGGTACAATCCAGAGAGGCAAGGGAGGGAAGAAAAAGAGAGAGAGATGTACCTGAAAGAAGCTCTCCAAGACTTGTCAGATCAGACAAGACTCCTAGACTCAGGTATGAAGGTTATACCAGATTGAATGAGCCTCGCACCATGATACTTGTAGCTATTGAGGGGACGAGACTGTTGGAATTCCCAAGAAAGAAGATTGGAGATGTGGGACGAAACCCTGATGCCTATTGTGAATTTCATGCTGCTCACGATCACCTCAGGGAAAGATGCAGAGATCTGATGGATCAGCTAGAGAGGTTAGTTAGAGAAGGGAAAATTAACCGCTTCTTGTGGAGAAGTGAAAGGCCCCGTTATCCTCCGCGAGATCGAAGGAATGATCGTCCGCGAAATATGCAAAATAATGATAACGAAAGAAATAAGCCAAGGAATGAAGCAGCTAGGCCTATCCCTTGAGGTAATCAGCCAGATAACGAACCTACCGACCCGGTAATAAATGTTATCGCAGGAGGAGAATCGATGGGAGGAAGCTCCTCTGCTTCCTATAAAAGTTACGCAAGACAAGCATATCAGGTTCATGCTGTGATGGAGGAGAAGGCAGATGAGTAACCCATTGTGTTCACTCTGGCAGACAAGGGTGATATTGTCGTGCCTCATGATGATCCCATGGTAATATTTACAGTTGTGGTGAAACATTCGGTGAGCAGAATCCTAGTCGATAATGGAAGTTCGGTGAACTTAATCTATTGGAATTGCTTCAAGAAAATGAATGTATCCGAAGATAGACTAAAACTTGTTATGACACCATTGTACAGATTTACGCGTGAAAAGGTGAAGGTAGCCGGGTCTATAAAGTTGCCTGTGACTCTAGGGGAAAGCCCAAAGGATGTGACACGACAGGTGTTGTTCATGGTTGTGAGGTCAACCTCAGCTGCTTACAACATGATCCTAGGGAGACCTGTATTAAATGATATGAAGGCAGTGATATCCTCTTGTTACTTATTAATGAAGTTCCCTACTCCCAACGGAGTTGGGCAAGTACGAGGAGATCAAAAGAGGGCTCGCACTTGTTACATTTCTTCTACCGCCAGCAAAGGAGTATATAGAAAGCAGACTTTGTGCATAGATGACTCGCCCAAGCCTCAGCCTGTAGAGAGAACGGAAGCTATTGAGCTAATCAAAGGGGATAAAGAGAAGAAGGCATTCATAGGGACTCAGCTGAATAAACAAGCAAGAAGGGAGATAGCTGAATGCCTATAGAGAAACTCAGATGTTTTCGCTTGGACCCCGACTAATTGCCCGAGATTAATCCTGAAGTGATTTGTCATGAGCTTAATGTCTTACCCGGGCATAGGCCTGTCAAGCAAAAGAAGAGGAGACAAAAGGCGATCACTGAAGAAATCAATAAGCTTTTAGAAGCCGGGTTTATTAGAGAGGTCTACTACCCTGAGTGGCTGGCCAATGTAGTAATGGTGAAGAAATCCAATGGGAAATGGCGAATGTGTGTGGATTTCACTTATTTAAATAAAGCATGCCCTAAAGATTCGTACCCCTTACCCCGAATAGATAGGCTTGTAGATGAAACATCCGGATATGAACTCCTCAGTTTTTTAGATGCTTTCTTCGGATATCATCAAATTATGCTCCACCCAGAAGATGAAGAGAAGACTTCTTTTATAACCGACAATGGAACATACTGTTATCGAGTAATGCCATTCGGTTTAAAGAACGCTGGAGCCACATATCAGCGAATGGTGAACAAAGTGTTCAAAGATTTCCTGGGAAATACCATGGAAGCCTAGTGGATGATATGATTATCAAGAGCAGAGCAGGAGAGTCTCACGCTCATCAGATGTCCAAGGTGTTTGATGTGCTGAGGAAATTCAGTATGAAGCTAAATCCCAGCAAATGTTCATTCGAAGTGAGATCAGGGAAGTTCTGAGGATTCATGATCACTGACAGGGGTATTGAGGTAAATCTTGAAAAGGTACAGGTAATTATAGACATGAAGCCATCAACCACAGTGAGAGATGTCCAAAGGTTGATAGGCAGAATAGCAGCTCTAAACTGCTTTTTGTCAAAGTCTGCAGAAAAGAGCTTGCCATTATTCAAAACTCTGTGGGGAGGAAAGAATTTTGAATGGACAAGTGATTGTCAAAAAGCTTTTGAAGGCCTAAAGGAATACTTGAAACAGTTACCTTTATTGACAAGACCTTTCGAAAGGGAACAGTTATATATGTATTTGGGAGTCGGTGAATTCGCCGTCAGTGCGGTACTACTGAAGAAAGATGAAATAGTGTACTGTCCCATCTACTATGTGAGTAAGGTACTATTGGACGTGGAGACCCGTTATCCGCTGGCCGAAAAGCTAGCATTGGCCCTTGTGATGGCCTCTCGTAAGTTGCACCCTTATTTTCAGGCACACTCCATCATTGTCTTGACAGATCAACTGTTAAGACAAATCCTTCAGAAGCCTAAACACTCAGGGAGACTAGTGAAATGGGCAATGGAACTTGGAGAATATGATATCACATTCCAACCCAGGCAGGCTATCAAAGGCCAAGCTCTGGCAGACTTTATAGTAGAATGTACTAGCCCAAGCGACAATAGTGGAAAGGAAACTCAACCGTGGCTACTGTATGTCGACGGGGCATCAAGTGCAAATGGAAGTGGGGCAGGTGTAGTCTTAGTATTGTCGGAAGGGAAATCCTTAGAATACTCTTTGCAGTTTGGGTTCCCTAGTTCAAACAATATAGCAGAGTATGAGGCCCTGGTGGCTGGAATAAAGCTGGCAGAGAGGTTGCAAGTTTACTACCTGGTGGCGCATAGTGATTCTCAATTGGTGGTAAACCAGTTCAGCAGGCAGTATGAGATTTGAGAGCCGATGTTAGTCCCTTATCTAAAGAAAGTCCAATCTCTAGCTCGAACTTTCGAAAACTTCCAGCTAATACAAATTAATCGATCTGAAAACACACATGTAGATTCATTGTCCAAATTAGCCTCCTCTAATGAGACAGGAGGAAGAATAGTGAAGGTGGAGAAACTCAAGTAGCCTAGCATTGAAGAGGTCGAAGTGTGTGACATTGAAGTAAGGGATGATTAGAGATCCCTATTCAAACAGTATCTCACTGAAGGTACACTCCCGCAAGATAAGGACGAGGCTCGTCGCTTAAAGATACAAGGGGCGAAGTTCATACTAATAAACGGGGAACTGTACAAAAAGGGGTATTCATCGCCTTTGTTAAAGTGCCTGGGGCCAGAGTAAGCAAACTATGTCCTAGCTGAGGTACACGAAGGAATTTGTGGTGAGCACTTGGGAGCTAGAGCCCTTGCTGCTAAGATATTGCGATCGAGATTCTATTGGCCGACATTGAAAAGAGATGCAATGGATAAAGCCTGCAGGTGTGAGAAGTGCCAAAGGTTTGCACCAATAACAATAGCCCCAGTGACTCCCTCCCAGAGTACGGTACAACCAATTCCTTTTGCACAATGGGGATTGGACATTCTAGGGCCTTTCCCATTAGCAAGGGGCAAAGAAAGTTTCTGTTGGTTGCCACCGATTACTTTACAAAGTGGATTAAGGTAGAGCCTTTAGCTACAATCACATAGAAGAAAGTGGAAGCAATGGTGTGGAAAGATATTATCTGCCGGTTTGGGATCCCACGCATCTTAAATGTTGATCACGGAAAGCAGTTTGATTGTGACGCCTTCCGTGAATTCTATAAGCGCCTTAACATTCAGCTAAAGATTTCTTCTGTATCATATCCTCAAGCTAATGGGCAGGCCGAAGTTAGTAATTGGACTATCCTTCATGGGTTGAAGACCAGATTGGACAAAGCTAAGGGAGCATGGGTGGACGAGTTGCCTAGTGTCTTATGGGCATATCTACCACTAGTCGAGTATCAACTGGGGAAACGTCGTTTAGCCTTATATACAGCATTGAAGCATTGATTTTCGTTGAAATTGGAGCACTGTCGTCCAGGGTAGTGCCTTTAGTGGAAGAAAAGAACTCGCAGGGACTAAGGGAAAGCCTAGATTTGCTTGATGAGCATAGAGAGGCCGCAGCTATCCGGTTGGTATCCTATCATCAGAGGGTGGTCAACTACTACAACAGTCGGGTGAAAGATAGACCGATGTCCAAGGGAGATTTGGTGCTTAGAAAGTCACATGTCATGAATGCCTTGAGGGAAGATGAAAAATTCAGAGCCAATTGGGAAGGTCCATACATAATCAAACGAAAGATTGGGCCCAACACCTGCATCCTGGAAACTCTGCAAGGGAAGAAAATAGGGAAAACATGGAACTCAAATCATTTGAAATTGTATTTGAATTAATCATTATGTTTTCTTTCTTGAACCTTATATTCTCATATTATTGTTATTTGTTTACACTGTCACAAGATGCCATTATCTGATCATTATGCAAATTGTTCTTCTATTATATCTTTAACTTTTATAAATCTAAATCTTGTGACAGGAGATAGACGAGCCGTAAGAGCCTGAGGCGCAATAGCATCACTGTGGCCAGGCGTAAAAAATCAGACGAGCCGTAAGAGCCTGAGGTGCAATAGCGTCACTGTGGCCAAGCGTAAAAAATCATATGAGCCGTAAGAGCCTGAGGCGTAATAGCGTTACTGTGGCCAGGCATAAAAATCAGACAAGCCGTAAGAGCCTGAGGCGCAATAGCGTCACTGTGGCCAAGCGTAAAAAATCAGACGAGCCGTAAGAGCCTGGGGCGCAATAGCGTCACTGTGGCCAGGCGTAAAAATCAGACGAGTCGTAAGAGCCAGAGGCGCAATAGCGTCACTCTAGCCAGGCGTAAAAAATAAGACGAGCCGTAAGAGCTTGAGGCGCAATAGTGTCACTGTGGCTAGGCGTAAAAAATCAAATGAGCCGTAAGAGCCTGAGGTGCAATAGCGTCACTGTGGCCAGGCGTAAAAAATCAGACGAGCCGTAAGAGCCTGAGGCGCAATAGCGTCACTGTGGCCAGGCATAAAAATCAAACGAGCCGTAAGAGCCTGAGGTGCAATAGCGTTGCTGTGGTCAAGCAATGGAAACATATTGGCCGTAAGAACTGAAGATGCACTCGCGTCATGGTGGTCAAGCCTCAGAAAAATGTATGTTTACATATGTAATTCTTTCTGAAAGTATATCTTTCTATCAAGAATTGGGGAGCATATACGAATAAACAGATAAGCGATAAATAGCAAAAGATTAACTAACAAAGTAATACGAAGCATGAACAGATAAACAGATAAGCGATAAATAGCAAAAGATTAACTAACAAAGCAATACGAAACATGAACAGATAAACTTTAACTTTATTCATTCAAAGAAAATCTTTACAAGTATGAATAAGTTCAACAATAAACTTTAACTTTATTCATTCAAAGAAAATCTGTACAAGCATGAATAAGTTCAATAATAAAACAACAAAATGTTCAAAAAGAAAAACGAAAAATAATTCAGTCTGCATGGGATGGAGGCTGGGGATCAAGCGCTGACGGACCCTCGTAATCTAAAGACTACTGACCATCTTCTCCATCCAAGTCGTTGAGCGCACTAATAGGTTCGGGAGCATTGTCCAGGCTCATAGGCTCCCAAGGACCGGTCAGGTTTACGAGATCATCTTGTGCAGTCCTCTTAAAAAGCTCATCAGGGGGTTCGGCCCCCGGTTCATACTTAGTCCAATTAGGAGCCTCAAATAGCATCGCTTCGCGCGTATATTGAAGGTCAGGGAATTCTTCGCCTTCCCTATGCTTCTCCAACCAGGATCTAGCAAGGTAGAAACCATATTTTACATATGGGTTCGAAAAATCCTCCTTTCGCCTCAAACAATCCCTAGAAAGACGGTACTCCTTCACGGCTTCCGCTCTGATGCTATCAATCTCCGTTTGATTTTGAGAGGGAGTGGCTCGACTTTCTAGTTTGGCGACATATTGTTCCAGTTCCTGATTACGATCCATTAAGGACCCATATTTAGACTGCATACTATCCAGTTCGGCTTGGGCCTGTTGAAGATCTTCATTAAATTTGTTAGACCTAGCCGTCTCGACAATAAGATCCCCCTTGGCCTAATTCAAATCTTGACGCGCTTTTGAGAGCTGATCTTTTAAGTTTCACACCATGTCTAGAAGCCTAGACAAGTTGTTGACAGTATTCGACAACTCCATGACTTTGTCCTTCAACTCCCAGATCTCCTTGTCAGCTCGCTTCCGATAGGCTCGGTATTGAGCAATGTTGGCCACGGTCCTCTGAGCAAGCTGAAAAGAAACACAAAAAGTCAAACTCAAAGTATAGCAAAAAGAAATTAAACGAAAAAAGAATATAAGGATTACCCTCAGCGCTTCCACATCAGCTAAGTCTTCCTCCTCTGGATAATTCCTAAATATTAGAGCTTCATCCCTCGGGAGAATAGTGACCCAACTCAGTCGAGACACCACCCTGAGAGAATCCAAGGTATCGTTGTCACGAACTCCCGAGTATACCCGAAACTCAGACCCCCTCACGATGAAACCACCGTCTACGGGGTAGGATCTCTCGTCAACAGGACCTATCCTGGGGAGAATTAGCCTAGTCCCCATTGACAGCTTAATATACAAATGCCTCCGATTCTTTCGTTGGAACAGAATTTTGTTTCACTCAGCACGCTCTTCAGATCGAGACCGTCCAGAAGAATCAGAAGCCCTCCTTGAAGAGGAAGGAGCCTTCCCTCTATCCCGAGAAGGATCCCTTTGTTCCGAAGGAGGAGGAATCTCTTGTCTAGGAGGAGGCGAGGTCTGAGCCTGGGGCAATTGAGGTGGAACTGGTGCCTCACTGGGAACATCATCAATCAAGCGAGGCCTCTTTCTAGTAGGGTCGCTAGACGAACCTCCCTCCAACCCTTGACACGCTAAAGATCGTCTAAAATGGCTCATTTCTGCAAAAAAGAAAAAGAACAAATAAGTGGTCAAAAACATGGTCAAAACCAACAAACAATAAAAAATCGTGAAAAGTTACCATCAGGAGAATCAAAATGCTCCTGAAGGGACTCTATATTTATCATATCATCATCAGGAAGAACTATAAAAGTTGAACCAAATCCTTCCCAGTCCCTCAGATCAGCTAAGGGTTCACTGTCAGAACTAGATTCTCTATTTGTGCTCCCTATATCCTCTTACGACCTTAAATGTTCAGGGTTCAACTCAGAAAGAATTGATGATGAAGGATTCGAGGAATAGAAGGGCCGATAACAGGAACGGGACCCACACTCCAGCCAGCAGATGTCAAATTTTCATTTGATAGAAGACTATCAAGACTAATGGGATTATCAACTAATAACCTATTAACATCTAAAGACAACTGCTCCCTAAGTGTAGAAATCCGGGGGCCCTTAGGGATTTCACGTCTAGTTTCCCAACGAGTAGGGAAATCCAGGCCCCCAGGTGTCTCCATGATAAGCCACTCTGATTCAAATCCATGAAGCATATTTGCGGGTTTTTCGAATAACCTATTTTCAAATCTGGGCATATACACCAGCTAAAGGGAATAGAGAACTAAACCGGGGCTACCTCGAAACCTAAAAAAGGTATCAAGTAAGGGAAGAGACGGAGAAACACCCCTTAATCGGTAATGCATGGTAAATCCTATTAATTTCATCCATGCGTGAGGATGCAGTTGTCCGGGGGCAATCCTATGTGTCCTAAGAAAAGAAGCTCCAAAGTCGGATATTGGAAAACGGAGCCCTAACTCTAAGGATGCCCTAAAAATAACCACCCCGTCGGACACACTACGTATGTTGTTTTCCTGAGAATTTGGAAGTTTATAAGAGTACCCATCGGGCAATGGAAATCTCGAAGTAAGATCCTGAATGTCAACTGCCTTCGAAGTCGATCTAACTCCTAGCTCTATATGCTTCCCTACACCATGACCGGCCATTTTGGAACTCAAGGAAAACCACAAAGAAAAAAAAAACTACCAGCGACAGAGTTTACCTAACAAAGATGTACTTGCAAAGGTGAAGGTAGACGGTGAACTATAGCATGAGAGTGTTTGTGATAGAGGTGTGACAAACAACACAGTAACGGCGCGACAGAGTATTTAGTCATGCGACAGAGTTGCGGTAGAGTATCGGTGCAGCGCGATAGAGTTGCGGTAGAGTATCGGTATAGTGCGATAGAGTTGCGATGGACTAGCGACAGTGTTGCGATAGAGTGCAAGGAGAGTATGCGATAGAGTGAACTATAGTGAGAGAACTCAACAGATACCGCGATGCCTGAGAGCTTATATATAGGCGCGGCTGTATCTGCACGAGCGCAGTAGTCCGGATGCGCAAATGAAGTAAATAGGCACAGCTTAGGAATAGTAAACCAAATGCTAAATAAATAAATAAAAATAAAAATAAAAATGTTATAATTGTACTCTTTCACAGGAAATTTTCCTACCAAAGAGTGGGGAGCAATTGATAATGGTTATACCCATTGAGGTCCACGAATAAAAACATTAACCAACAGAAGACACCCACGTGTCAGGTACCAAACACCAAGAGTCATGAGCCACGTGGCTTTGTACCTATGGGTTGCGACAGAGTGCTGGCGACAGAGTAACTGTGCGACGGAGTCTCTGGAGATAGAATCACTATGCGACAGAGCCTCTGCGATGGAGTCACTAAGCGAGAGAGTCCTTTAATGCGTCAAAGTATATATGCGACAGACCTCTGTCGCCCCTTGAATCCAGCAGCAAGAGGTGATAGACCTCTGCGGTAGAGTATGAATGTGACACATAGTATGGTGACAGAGTGACTGCGGCAGAGCTCTGCCGCTGGAATTGCGGGAGAACTCTACCGCTAGAACTGCGGCAGAGGTCTTCGAACCTCTGTCGCATGTTGAATTCATCCGCACAGAGCAGACCTGAGTCGCGACAGAGTATCTAATAACTCTGTCGCAGCCCAGACACGCGCCTGGGCCTCAGATCCGAATCCTATAGTTTTGGGCCCAAAGTATTCGCAAGCCCTGGAAAAATATGAAGCCCGACTTAATTTCAAAAATGTGTATAAATACACCAGGTATGATTAAAAAAACCCTAATCTCTATTATACATACAAAAACTCTGCTTAAACAGTTTTCTGACTTAAGCATCGGAGTGCACGTGCAGGGACAGATCCCTGCGCCTCTCTGACTTCGCTGTTTTTGCAGAATATCCAAGACACGTGGAGAAGATCACATCAGCATCATTTCATTGTTGTTTAAAGCAACAACAATAAGATAGTAATCTAAACAACATAGTTTGTAATCGAATCAATCTATTCTCAAATATTAATTCCAAATTATTCATATTCCATTGAATAAAATCGGCTAACATATCTTCTTTTCCCCCGTTTTCAACTTACAATCCCTATACCCATATTCAGTTAGTGATAATCAGCTAACTATCATCATCATGCCAAGGGTACAGGCTTCACATCTTTCACTAGCTTATAAGCAACTGAAGGCGGTATGAATAAATGTTTGGCACCAGGATCAATTAAATAATTACTTCATTATTCAAAACCAGTGTGGTATCTTCCACCATATCAGATGAAACATCAGTAGTGTCTTGGTCCAAGGCATACACTCTCCCTCGTCCAACATCCTACTTTTCCTTTCTCTTCGGCTGTGGCCTCCCCTTTTCGGTGCTGAAACCTCAAGAGGGTTTTCTCTATCTCTTTGCCCTTCTGTGGGGCAGTCTCATCCAACACTGAGCAATCACTAAATAAATGGCCCGTCTTACCACGCTTAACGTCTATTATAGTCAATAAGGTGTAGGTGTAGGCCCTACTTTCGTGGTATCTACCATACATCCTATACTGCTACGGAGCAGGTCGGGGTCCTCCAATCACAATACCCATCGTAAGTGCTGAAATTGAATACACTGAGCCTTACCAATCATCTTACCCCGTGACTCATCAGCTATAATCTTTTACCCAACTACCTTTTTCCCGTTTTGACATCTCTGTCATTCTCTATTCTCGTCTGTCTCTATTTCGCCATTACTACCTTTCCCAATCTCAGAGGAGTGCAACTCATGATCCTATTCACACTACTATAATCTGCGCACTGCCTCAGCATAGGTAGTGATATCTAATGGGGCCAATCGGACTCTAATTGACAATCTGAGCCCTTCCATGAACTTTCAGACATTCTAACTCTCATTGTTCATAGTGTCGGGGTCATACCTGCCCAAGAATATAAACTGAGTTTCATACTTATAAATCAACTAGTTCCTCTAGGTCAGAGTAAAAATTTTATCTGTAATTTTTCTTAAGCAGTGTCTGGGATATTCTGTCACCGCAATACATCCAGAATTATCTATCATATCAACTTTGGATGTTTAACTCTTAAGATGGGTCTAGTGGACTTCCACCAATGTTTCGACTCGTTCCCAAATCCTATGCATACTCTGAGCAAATAGCTCCATAATATTCTCCACACTCTGCTCTAACCTAGCGAAGTATGTCTCAATACTGTCCGATCTCTTTGTCGAACTCTGTCTGATCTCAATGTCGAACTTTGTGGGGCATGCTCAACATCAGCCTTCACTTCAATCTCGTCTTGAATCTCATGTGGTGACTCAGTACGACTCTCAGGCCTACCTCTACGACCTCGAGCTCGTGTACTCGCCCCTTTACTATAGCGGTTATCGGTTAATAACTATATTCTTGCATTTGAAACCAAATTCTTAGCTACAATTCAATCTCGATATACAGAATTGTATCTAAACAATGCGCAGTACATATGGATGTAAACTTCCTTAACTACTAATATCGACTCATATCAGGCTAACGTAGCTCTGATACCAAAAACTGTTACGACCCATATTACCTAAAAATCACTACAAATTTTTCATTTTTCACTTTTCGTTTATTATTTAATTCTTACCTCCCTCTTATCGTGACCATCCTACCAACAGTTGGGCTATGTTTTGGTGTTAGTCCCTTCTCACCTATTTACCATTCCATTTTCCATGTTACATTTACACATTAGGATTTACTATCCTTTGACTTTAACTAAATACATCTACAATGGTATTTACATAACCTTACATCCCCGACATCATATCCTTTTACAGTACTGTGCATTTACATGTTTAGATACAAAACTCTACAAATGTGTATACTTATCTCTTGTTGAAACGCAACGAATACCAAAGATGAAAGTCGTCAGCCGCGCTCAAACTACTGAATGTACTCTGGAAAGGTGGAAAAATAAGGGGGTGAGCAAACCGCACGCTGAGTAAGGCAATTATGCAAGTAAGTAGATAGCTTCACTATCTATATGCTCATAATGCCATGCCCTTAAAAATCAATTTCTTTTCGTTTAAATCTCACGCACAAAATCATGCATACATCATTGCTATAGTTTATAAAAACTATTCATGCATATAGAAATCATGCAACTTATGCATCAATGGCATTTTATGAAAAATCATAAAATCATAATTAGCATGAAATAAATCAAGATCATGCATTATTTCATGCCATGTGACACCAAACATGAAAGACAATTCGTTTCATGAATTTGTAATTAAAGCATGAAAAACTCCTCATGCTACTGCATTTAAATCACTTCATTAAAACACAGTATAAAATAACCCGAAGGGATTAAGCATCTCATAAATCAATCTCATTAAAAAATCATTATAAAATTCTATTATAAAAGTCACCCTTCTTCTAGGGTCACATATCATAAAATCCTCTGAAAATCTATCATTATAGTAGAAAATCACATCTCAGTGAAAATCATAAAATTGGGGGCCTAACCCCTCCCTCGGGTCTACCCTGGTCTATCGAGACCAAAAGTTATATCATGTGAGACATGTAGTTGACTATATCAGTAACATCGAGGACTATAGCCAAATCCTAGTGATCCCTAGCTACACGGTACCTAGTGTGCGGGGTATCACACCTGAAACAGGAGGTGGGTCAATCCTGCCGCCAGAACAACATAACATCAGGATTGCGGGAGTAAGGCTTGCTGCCTCGTGGCTAATGCCACTCCACTCCAACAATCCCCACGGTATAACATACCCCATGTGATATACATGGTACATCGTACTCCGTGAACCCAACCTCAGTCAGGGGGTGCCTGCAATAGGTTTTATCCACCCACACCAAATATGTGTCTGTATGCACGTGTGGCATATCGTCTTACTATGACACACAGCCTATAGGAGGCTCCAACACAGCTATATGCATGTCATATAAATCCCTGTGTGAGCGAAGCTCTAGACCGGCTTCATGCATATTCATGATATCTGAAAATCTCGTGCGAGCGAAGTTCTAGCACGGTTTCATAAAAAACAGTAACATCTACTTACGAGTAGCACTCCAGTACAACTTTAAAAAGAGTTATAAATCCATATATAAAATCACGTGCGAGCAAGCTCTAGTACGAATGAATTCTCAAGTAAATCAAAACTTCATACGAGCAACGCTCCAGTACGACTTTTATGCAATTATCATATCAAAACAAGATTGAGCTAAGCTCCAGCAACTCTTATGCATATCAAATCATTAAAACTAGTGCGAGCAATCTCTCCAGCACCTTTTTATGTATAACAAGTCAAAACAGTTAAACCAGAGTACGAGCTAAGCTTTAGCACCTCTCATGCATTTCACAATAGTAAAATCAGTGCGAGCAACCGCTCTAGCACATTTCATGCATATGATGTCACACAAGTCGGTGCGAGTAACCGCTCAAGCACATTTTATGCACGTTCACAACTCAGATATAGTGCAAGCTATGCACCGGGACTATCTGTTTTCCATATAAAATTGATAGTTGGCCCATTTTCCAAATAAATTTCATTTAAATCTTAATAATACTTACGTAGTGTTATCTTGTAAATTTTATGCAATTACTGGCCAATCTACCGATTTGTTTTGCTTAAAAACTACGAAAATTCCTTAAATCATGCATTTCATGCATGTCAAGCTTTCACCATCCTTAGGTGAATTTTCCCTCGGTAGGGGTAAAATAGCCTTTTACCTATTTCGAGTCCTTAAAATCATTAATTTATTTCTAGGACCTTTATACATTTTTAGTGTATACGAAAGCTATTAAAATACGCGTAGCTACCTCTAGCTACTCACACAATTCCCTTACCTCATTTTTCTGTACAGTTTGACATTTCCACTGATGTCTCGTTATGCAGTCTGATTTGCTCTCAATCAAATCTCTGAAACTGCGTATAAATATACATCTGGTCAAATACAATACAATTTATTGTATTTCATATTTTTTGAGCTTAATTTAAATCATTGGGCCTATTTACCCCTATTGGGCCCTGTTGTACCATAATGGGCCTTAATCGGCTTTTAGCCCGTTTTCCACTTACTATTCATATTATCGAGGCCTATTGGGCTCATTGGGCCCATCATTATTTTTTGAACCTCGTTCTAAACTCTCGAATAGCTCAATTAATTATTTACAACAATTTATCCCAAATTCCAGAATTTAATTCGTTTTATACGAAATTAAACCGTAATTGATGCAATAAATTTTTAACACGCATAACGATGCAAATTATCGTAAATAAGGGTTACTTACCCAAGATTCCATGATAGTATGCAAATCAAAGTTGACTCGAGCTCTCGTTTGATGTCAATTGTCGAGCTACACAATTTCATATTTTTTTCGGGTCAATTTCCAGTCGAATATTAATCAAATTAAATATTCTAAAATTTAAATCGATCAATTTCGATCGCTTACCGACTTACTCGTAGCTCGATTGTATCACTGGGATTTTTCCCCAATTTTTCCTATCTTTCTTTTTCCTTTTTTCTTTCCTTTTTTCTTCTTTTCTTTTCTTTTTAGCTGAACCGGTCCGGTTCAGCATACCATCACTGCACTGAATCGGTCTGTACTGGTTCAGGCTCAACTTTGTCATTCTGACGTTGTCCGGTCGGTTCCTGGCTCGATTTCGGCACCAATCGGTGCGCCATCGTCTGGGCGTTCTTCCTCGGGCCTCAAGTTGGATCAAATCGACGCCGATGGTCGTCGATTTCTTCTTCTATCCCGCGGCAATCCCTCCGTCGATCTCCATTTTTCAGCGATCTCACCACTTGTCGCGGTTGCCGGTGGGTCGCGCGGGTGTCGGGCCTCCTTCGTCGACCCTTGCCTGGCCTTCTCTCTCGTCGGTGGCCGTCAGAGCAGGGGAAACCAAGTCCTCGATTTTCAGCTTCCTTCGCTTTCCAAAAATCGCATTTCGCGATTTCTGCATTTTTTATTATTATTATTTATAATTTATTTTTATTATTATTTTATTCATTATAATATTATAAAAAAATCCAAAAAATCTTACAAAAATCTTATTTAATTCATTTAATCTATAAATGAATTTATCGGTCTTATTTCATCTTTCCAGTATATTTTTCAATAATTTCTCGAAGTGAAAATTCTGGTTAATTCTAATAAATTCATATCTTAATCAATTGGACTCGAAATTTAATTATTTCTTCGTTATTGATCAAGATTTCTCATTTTCATATTTATAATGAAATTTTCTTGTCAAATTAATATTAAATTTCAGTCTTTTGATTGTTTTACCCATCAACGTGTTTATGAATACCATTCCAACTTCCTTTCACGAACATTCACTCATTTCGTGTTTTAAATAAATTCGGGTCTTACATTGACGAATGGTGATTTTGTATCGGTTTGTGTTGAGATTTGAAATACTTTTAAGTGCACTTTGCATGATGATTTTCCATGCTATGTTTTAAGAACTGTGCACTGATTTTAATAGCATGAATTGCTTTACATGTCATGAACGTAAGCATGAACTTATGTTTTGGAATATTACAAGTAAATGTGTGATTTAAGCATGGCATCACGACCACGTAGATAGTACAGTTATCTACCTGCTCGCATGATTGCCTTACTGAGCGCGTGGTTTGCTCACCCCCTTATTTTCCCCCTCTACAGAGCACTTACAGTAGATAGGGAGAGCGACTGAGGATTGGATTTTGGTGTCCGCTGCATCCCATCACAGAAGGTATACACATTGGTATAGTTTTTGTGTCTAGACATGTCAAAGCACAATAATATTTTTGAATGTAATTTTTGGGGATGTAAAGGATTGTAAACACATGTAAACTGTCACGACCCTTTTTATCCTCTTTAGCTAAAAATCACTACAAATTTTTCGCGTTTTTCTTTTCCTTACCCAGTCGTGAACAAACTCACTACTACACAGTTGGGTTGTGAGTCAATAATAATCATCACTCATCATTCATTCTCAATTTAATCAAAAGAAGTGTCATTCAATTAAAAGTTGAGTTATACACTTATACATAACACGTTGTCTAACTTTTACATCCCCGACATTACAATACACTTGACTACTGTGCTTTTACATTGTTTAGATACAAAAAGAATATCTGTGTGTATACCTTTTGGCGTTGGAAGCAGCGAATGTCCAAAACACAACGCCTCAGTCCTCATTGGGCTACTATGTACGCTCTGTAGAGGGGGAAAGTAGAGAGGGATGAGCAACCACACGCTCAGTAAGGCAATAATGCAAGCATCATAGATAACTACTCAATCTACATGCTGATAGTGTTATACATAAATCGTTTATAATCGGAGCATGAGGAAATAAAACTATGCCACATGTATATACATATATCATGTATTTAAAATCATGTAAATAGGCATAAAACATGGAAATATCAACATGTGAAACCATCTCATGCTCATTCTCATTAAATCTCATCACAAAAAGGGAAATTCATTTAAGAAACATCTTTTTTTTTTTAAATCACATCACATCTTATCACAATTCTTTTTTCAAATCTCATCACATCTCATCATAAATCAAATTATCATTTCTTTAAATCACAATTTCCACAACGCTCGACCCCTCCCTCGGGTCGACCCTGAACAATCACAATCACACTCATGTATCAAAATCATATGGTATTATGTAATATTAGATGAGACAGGTCACTATATCTCAATAGACTATGTTGGCCAACTATGTCATAAGTCATTCCAGACCACACGCATCCAGGTCTGCAGGGTATCATGATGGTACTAAGGTTGGTTAGTTCTTCGCTAGACTTTCTCATCACTAACCACCACGCGGTACATTGTAATCCATGTGATATACAAGGTACAACGTACTCCGCGGACCCATATCAGGGTTGAGAGTGCCAGTCGTAGGTCCTACCTACACCATACCAAGTGTAACCTCCATTGTCTCAAGTGCACGTGGAGCTTTCCGTACCCATGTAAGAGAGCCTCCCTGCCGAACAGAGCCTCCCCACCTCCTCTGGCTTGAGGATGTTGTGCTTGAGGGTCTTACCATAAAAGAGCCTCCCCACCGAACAGAGCCTCCCTGCCCTCTCTGGCTTGAGGATGTAGGGCTTGAGGATCTTACCAACTTCCACAGTATCATATGTACCATAGTGGGAAAACTTGTGCCAGAAAAGCTCTAACACGATTCATGCACCATAACCAAACCATCTCGTACGAGCAATACTCTAGTACAACATTTATGCATCAAATCATGAAGAAACCACGTACAAGCACAACTCCAGTACGATTATATGCATAAGAAAACCACTCGAAATCCACGTATGAGCAGAAGCTCCAGTATAGTTTATAAAACATAATCATAGTTTCCAAATCAAGGTGCGAGCTAAGCTCTAGCACGTTTCATACAAATGAAGGCATCAAAATCTAGTGCGAGCGAAGCTCCAATACGATTTATATCACATAAATATGATAGGCATCTCATACACAATCAAAACAATCCCAAAACTGGGTTTAGCACCTCACAAGTGTTATTTCACGAAATCAGTCAAACACTAGCCAGCCTATCTATTAATTTGTTCAAAACCAAGCATTGTGTTATGTGAAAACATTTCAAACACATGATTTATGCATTTATTAGCCTTATTATCCTTTCTTATAATAATCGTTTCAAAACCAAATCTCATACATACTCGTGGCTATTCGCATACATCATCAATCATTTTCTCAAACAATCATGCATTTCATAAATACCCTATATCCACCCACAAAATACGAGCAGCTACCTCTATATACTTATAGAATTTCCTTACCTGGAACTGAATCGTGTGATTTCACTTCCTTAGAGCTGCTTACTTGTGCGGATCCAATTCGTCTCCAACGAACTCTCCAAAATTGTACAAAGTCATATATCACATCTATTTAGTCCATATTGCTCAACTCAAGTGTTTGCTATAGTCGATTTAACCAATAGCCTACATTAACACTTATAAGGCCTATTTTTATCGTTCTACTCATATCTCAAGTCTATTGACTCTTTTAGGCCTATTGATTCATATCAAATTGATATTAAGCTCATAGTGTTCATATCTCATTAATTTCTTCACTATGGCATTTTATCAAACATATAACATACTCATTTCCATAAATCCTTTAAACTCACAATGTGGTTTCATTTAATCATTTCAAATGATTCATATTACTCCGATAACAACTTAGCATGCCCATAAATCATCAACTCATTCAACCCATATATTCTCACACTAGATTTATTCTAGGTTTTCTAGGTCACACTAATTCCATCACACCCTAGGTAGTTTTAACCATCAATACACATACAAATCAACTCTAAAATCAATAAATAGCCAAATGTGCTTGGGCTGAAGTGTTAGAAACTTACCAAATCTAGTTTCTCTTCTTGCTCCAATCGAAAATACACATTGTTCCTTTAATACCACAAATGAGGCTTTGAATTCAAAGTATGTTGTTCTTCTCTTTGATCGGAACAACTTTGAATCTAATGGTCTTTCCTTAGATATTACTGGAATTGGGTGGATTGAGGAGTGGAAAGTGAGGTCTAAGGTTGAAATGGAAGAGAGAGATTGTTTCTCGAAATCTGTAGATTTCTCTACTCCTATTTATAGAAATTACTTAATGAGATCGATCTGTTAAGGCATGAAATCGATCTAGTCCCTTTAAATCCCTCATTTTTCACCGACTTAAATGCTTGAGATCGATCTGTCGAGTGCTTGAGATCGATCTGTCTCAAGCAGTAGCTTACGGAGATCGATCTGCATCTATGAGAGATCGATCTGCTCTAACCCGAGAGCTAAGGAAATCAATATGTTTGCATCGAAATCGATCTTCTCATTGCAGAATGTTTAGCAGATCGATCTGGCTCCATTGGTCTGGCTTGTTTCATTGCTCAAAGAAGAGCATTTTGGCTCTTCCAGATCGATCTCTCATCCTATGAGATCGATCTGGCATTCATATTACTAGATTTTGCTGTAGTTTTCTGCAGTAACTCACACCAAATATCCTTAATTTGCTACCATGGTCATTTTCTCATCCAACTACCTTTAAGACTTGAAAATGACATCCATTCATACTTTATACGCATTAAAACTTGCGTGCATTCATTGTATAACCGAAGGTATACCATACCAAACTAAATGGAAGTATAAAGATCTATGTAACTTCATTCCAGTTACTGCACTACTCATTTTGCATTCCACTCACATTTGTCACATACCAAAGTCCACTTCCTCATACTCATATATAATGAAACTTGTACGTACATCACAAACTCTTATTACAAGTGTGTACATTGAATTTATGAACTTTACATCACTTATGCTTTACATTGCAAGTATATAAACATACATACTAAGTCATAAGGTTACATATGAAATACGGGTCTTACAACCCTCCACTCCTTCAAGGAATTTGGTTCTCTAAATTAGAACCAAGTTACTCTTTAAAAAGTTGGGGATACTTCTCCCATATCAAACTCTCCAATTCCCATGTGGCCTCTTCCACCATGTGATGTTGCCAAAGAACTCTCACCAAGGGAATTGTCTTTTTTCTCAACACCTTCTCCTTTCTGTCTAATATCCGAATCATCTTCTCAACATATGTCATACTCTCGTTGAGCTCCAACGGCTCATATCTTATCACATGTACCGGGTCAGGGTGATACTTTCGAAGCATAGAGACGTGGAAGACATTATGAACATTTACCAAGTTCGGTGGCAATGCCAACCTATACGCCTTATCTCCCACTTTCTCCAAAATCTCGAATGGTCCGATATATCTAGGCCTTAGCTTGCCTTTCTTACCAAATCTCATAATACCCTTCGAAGCTGAAACTCTCAGAAATACCAACTCACCCACATCAAACTCTAGTGGTCTCCGTCTCTTGTCAGTATAACTCTTTTACCAGCTCTGAGCTGTCCATAATCTCTCATATATCAGTTAGACGTCCTCAGATGCTTGCTACATTAAGTTCAGAGCAAAAATCTATCTATCACCAACCTCTTCCCATCCTATAGGGGAACGACATCTACGCCCATACAATGCCTCATAGGGTGCAATCCCGATACTCGCATGATAGCTGTTATTATAGGCGAACTCGGCTAACTGCCGGTGATCATCCCAAGAGCCTCCAAAATCCAGCACACATGCTCTCAACATATCTTCTAGGGTCTATTTAGTCCTCTCTGACTGCCCATCTATTTGAGGATGAAAAGTGGTGCTAAAGCTCAAGTGGGTCCCCAACGCTTCCTGAAAATGTTCCTAGAAATGGGAAGTGAATCAAGCATCCCTATTAGAAACAATGCTCACTGAAACACCATGTAGCTGTACTATCTCTCGAATATATAGGTTCGCCAACTGACTCGAGTATCGGTAGCTCTTAAAGCTAAGAAATGGGCTTACTTAGTCAACCGATTCACAATAACCCATATGTCATCATAACCTTTATGGGTCCTCGACAAATCCATCACAAAATCTATGGTGATATGCTCCCACTTCCATGTCGGTATCGGTAGAGGTTGAAATAATCCTACAGATCTTTGATGCTCTACCTTCACCTGCTGACAAATGAGACACTTAGCGACATATTCAACAATGTCTCTTTTCATTCCAGACCACCAATAAACTTTTCGAAGGTTTTGATACATTTTGGTACTCCCTAGATGTATTGTGTACATCGATGAGTGAGCCTCTGATAAAATCTGTCCCCTCATCTCAGGATCATTGGGAACACATACTCTGCCTCTGAACCTCAATAAGCCATCTGTACTCAGCTCAAAATCAATACCCACACCTGCCTATATTCGACTCAACCAATCGATACACTGTCGATCGCTCCGCTACGTCCGTCGAATACAGCTAATCAACTCTGGATCTAATCTCATACGAGCCATGATCTTAACTCTCTTTGATCCAAGTGGGGTCACATCCAAACTGAGGTTCGTAATTTGTTCCAACAACTCATGTTCTCGTACCATCATATAAGACACCAACCCTAGGTTCTTCCTACTCAAAACATTGACAACTACATTTACCTTACCTGGGTGGTACATGATTTCACAATCATAGTCCTTTAAAAGTTTGAGCCATCTTCTCTGTCTCATGTTCAACTCTTTCTGTGAGAACATGTATTTAAGGCTCTTATGATCTGTATAAATCTGAAATTTCTTACCATAGAGGTAGTGGCACCATATTCTTAAAGCAAACACTACGGTCGCTAACTCCAAATCATGTGTCGGGTAGTTCCTCTCGTGATCTTTCAACTGTCTAGATCCATAGGCAACTCCCTTCCCATCCTACATAAGCACACAGCCCAGTCCTTGGTGTGATGCATCCATATACATCGAGAATCCTCCTGAGCTGGTAGGAATGGTGAGAACTGGAGCAATAGTCAATCGATGCTTAAGCTCCTCAAAACTCCTCTCACATGCCTCATTCCACATAAACTTAACGTTTTTCCATGTGAGGCGTGTCAATGGAGCAGCTAGTCTGGAGAAACCCTTTACAAATCTCTGATAATAACCTGCCAATCCCAGAAAACGTCTGATCTCAATAACTGTTCTTGGGCTGTTCCCACTGTACAACTGCCTCTAACTTGGATGGATCCATTGATACTCCATCCTTCAACACGACATGACCCAGAAATGAGATATGCTCTAACCAAAAGTTACACTTACTGAGTTTGGTATATAATTCTTTCTCTCGGAGGGTCTGTAAAACCAACCTGAAATGCTGCTCATGCTTTTTCCTGGACTTGGAATAAACCAAAATGTCATCAATAAACACAATCACAAACTTATCCAGGTATGGCTTAAAGACATCATTCATCAACGCCATAAATGTTGTGGGGGCATTCGTCAATCTGAATGGTATCACCAAAAACTCGTAGTGGCCATAGCAGGTACGAAATGCTGTCTTGGGTACATCTCCGTTCCTTGTCCTCAACCGGTGGTACCCTTATCGCAGATCTATCTTTGAAAATACTTGGGCTCCTCGAAGTTGATCCAACAAATTATCTATGCATGGAAGGGGATACTTGTTCTTAATGGTGGCCTTATTCAACAACCAGTAATCTATACACAGTCGGAGGCTTCCATCCTTCTTCCTTACAAACAAAACTGGCCTAATAAACCCCTTCTCCAATAACTCTTGCAGCTATTTCTTTAGATCTTCCAACTCAATCAGAGCTATTCTATATGGTGGGTTAGATATCGGCTCGGTACCAGGCACTAACTCTATGCAAAATTCTATTTCCTTTTCAAGTGGTAGCCTTGGTAAATCGTCCGAAAAGACATCAGGAAATTCTGAAATCACTAGTATGTCTCTCAATTTTAGGTGTGCCTTATCTATATCAACCACATATGCAATGAACCCTTCACATCATTGTTTTCACCGTTAGTGTCACAAGTCATCACATCAATATTCAACAAAAACAAATAAATTCATTTCACAAGTAGCCTAAATAAAATCATACTTTTTCATTTATCATGGTTTTGTTCTTTCATTTCATTTTACAAATCTTACAGCATGATTTTCTATCTCTGGAAACGTCAATGTCTTAGCATGACATTCCATAGCAACATGATTGGCAGCTAACCAATCCATTCCCAATATTACAACAAAATCATTCATATTCAATAAAATTAAATCGGCTGCCATTTCCTTTCCCTCTATCTTCAATTTACAATCCCTACAAACATGCTTAGTCAATTAACTATCATTCATGGGTATGGAAATCATCAACATTTTATCCAACAATGTAGGTTTCACATGCTTCAACAATTTATGTGCAAAGGAAGGCGATATGAAGCAATGCGTGGCACCAGGATCAAACAATACCAATGCTTCTAAATCAAAGATTAGGATGGTACCTTTAATCATATCTATCTAAGCATATGCGGTGTTTTGATCTAGTGCATGTACTCTTCCTCTGCTCACACCTACTGCTTGTTTCCCTTTTTCCTCAGCTGTAGCCCTCCTCTTCAGAGCAGCCATCTCAATTGGAGCTCTTTCTGGCTCCTTGCCCTTCTGCAGGCAGTCTCTATCATCTCGGGACAATACTTGGCTATGTGTCCTGGTCTCTCGCATTTGTAACACACTGCAGGGGTTACCAGATAAGGCCTAGTCCCATGAAATTTACCATATCTCCTACACCGTTCAGTAGTAGGCCGTGGTCCTCCAATAACCATACCCCTCAGTGCAGTTAAAGCTGTGTCTATGGGAGGTCTAGCAGCTTTCTCCTACACCTCTTCAATCTTAGGTCTCTTCTCAAAATATCTCTGGCCCCCATTCTTGGCCACTCTATCCATCTCAGATCTCTTTCGGTCGCTGTCACTTCTAACACTAATCTTCCCCATCTCGGAGGCATTCTTCTCAAAATCCTGTTTGTATAATTGAGCCATGTGTACAGCCTTCTCATAAGTATGAATGTAGAAGGGAGCTAGCTTAGTCCGGATGGCCAATCTCAATCCATCGACGAACTTCTGAACTTTTCGAGTCTCATTACCCATTGTATCCAGGTCGTATCTCCCCAAAGACATAAACTTGGACTCATACTCATCCACAGTGCGGTTCCCCAGAACCAAATTCATAAATTCCATCCGTAATTTTCTCTATGCGGTGGCTAGAATATACTACCTCCTGAAGGCGTCTAAAAATATCTCCTATGTAATCTCAGAGTGTCTAGCCATCAAAATAGCTTCGGTGGATCTCTACTAGTGCTTTGCCTCACCTTTTAACATAAACATGACAAAGGCTACCTTCTCAGCTGATGTGTATCTAAAGAATCAATACAGTTTCTCCATCTTATACACTCCATCCTCAGTAATTACTAGGTCCTTTATCCCTCTGAACACTGGAGGTTTCAACCTTTGGAACTCTCGCAATCTGCTCAACTCGCAGTCATACCCCAGGTTACTCTCGTTCGACCGTGGAGCGATAGGTTAAGCTGTATCCTGTATTGAGGGTGTCACCATCTCAATAGTCTGAGGTCTCTCCGCCTCTGTAGCTGCCTGTCCAGTAGTAGGCTATGAAGCAAGACCTCGTCTGTCACTGGCACCCAATGCCTGAGTTACATCTCAACTAGGCTCTCTATACTCCGCTCTATCCTAGAGAAGCGTGCCTCTATATCCCTTGATCTTTTAGTAGGGTCCTGGGGAGTTTGATCAATTTGGGGCTCCATACAGCTCTCAAGCATACCTCTACGGCCTCTAGCACGTGCTCCTGCTCCTCTACCTTGGTGCGTAACTGGCATAATGTCAAACTTCCTATATTCATAATCATTATTAGACTCAATCCATCACAGTATACACAGTTATATCTAAACAAAAGCACAGTAACAAGGGGATGTATTTTTCCTTCGTTTTATTACTGACTCACATCAGGCCAACTCAGCTCTGATACTAATCTCTGTCACGACCCTTTTTATCATTTTTAGTCAAAAATCACTATAAATTTTTCACGTTTTTCTTTTCCTTACCCGGTCGTGAACAAACTCACCACTACACAATTGGGCTGTGAGTCAATAATAATCATCACTCATCATTCATTCTCAATTTAGTCAAAAGAAGTGTCATTCATTTAAAAGTTGAGTTATACAATTATACTGACACGTTTTCTAATTTTTACATCCCCCACATTACAATACACCTGACTACTGTGCTTTTACATTGTTTAGATACAAAAAGAATCTATGTGTGTATACCTTTCGGCGATGGAAGCAGCGGATGTCCAAAACACAACGTCTCAGTCCTCACTCGCTGCTATGTATGCTCTGTAGAGGGGGAAAGTAGAGAGGGATGAGCAACCACACGCTCAGTAAGGTAATAATGCAAGCATCATAGATACTACTCTATCTACATGCTGATAGTGTTATACATAAATCGTTTATAATCTGAGTATGAGGAAATAAAACTATGCCACATGTATATACATATATAATGTATTTAAAATCATGTAAATAGGCATAAAACATGGAAATATCAACATGTGAAACCATCTCATGCTTATTCTCATTAAATCTCATCACAAAAGGGAAATTCATTTAAGAAACATCATTTTTAAATCACATCACATCTTATCACAATTCTCTTTTCAAATCTCATCACAGCTAATCATAAATCAAATTATCATTTCTTTAAATCACAATTTCCACAAGGCTTGACCCCTCCCTCGTGTCTACCCTGGACAATCACAATCACACTCATGTATCAAAAGCATGTGGTATTATGTAATATTAGATGAGACAGGTCACTATATCTCAATAGACTATGTTGGCTAACTATGTCATAAGTCATCCTAGACCACACGCATCCAGGTGTGTGGGGTATCATGCTGGTACGAAGGTGGGTTAGTTTTTCACCAGACTTTCTTATCACAAAGCCACCACGCGGTACATCGTACTCCATGTGATAGACACGGTATAACATACTCCGCGGATCCATATTAGGGTTGGGGGTGCCAGCCGTAAGTCTTATCTACCCCATAACAAGTGTAACCTCCATTGTCTCAAGTGCACGTGGAGCTTTCCGTACCCATGTAAGAGAGCCTCCCTGCCAACAGAGCCTCCTCGCCTCCTCTGGCTTAAGGATGTTGTACTTGAGGGTCTTACCGTAAGATAGCGTCCCCACTGAACAGAGCCTCCTCGCCCTCTTTGGCTTGAGGATGTAGGGCTTGAGGATCTTACCAACTTTCACAACATCATACGTACCACAGCGGGAAAACTTGTGCGAGCAAAACTCTAGCATGATTCATGCACAATAACCAAACCACCTCATACGAGCAATGCTCTAGTATGACATTTATGCATCAAATCATGAGGAAACCACGTACGAGCACAGCTCCAGTACGGTTATATGCATAAGAAAACCAGTCAAAATCAACGTACGAGCAGAAGCTCTAGTACGGTTTATAAAACATCATCATAGTTTCCAAATCAAGGTGCAAGCTAAGCTCCAGCACGTTTCATACAAATGATGGCGTCAAAATCTAACGCGAGCAAGGCTCCAGCGCGATTTAGATCACACAAATATGATAGGCGGCTCATACACAATCAAAACAATCCCAAAATCGGGTTTAGCACCTCACAAGTGCTATTTCACGAAATCATTCAAACACTAGCCAGCCTATCCATTAATTTGTTCAAAACAAGGCATTGTGTTATGTGAAAACATTTCAAACACATGATTCATGCATTTATTAGCCTTACTATCCCTTTCATAATAATCGTTTCAAAACCAAATCTCATACATACTCGTGGCTATTCGCATACATCATCAATCATTTTCTCAAACAGTCATGCATTTCATAAACGCCCTATAACCACCAACAAAATACAAGTAGCTACCTCTATATACTTATAGAATTCCCTTACCTGGAACCGAATCACATGATTCCACTTCCTTAGAGCTGCTTACTTGTACGGATCTGATTTGTCTCCAACAAACTCTCTAGAACTGTACAAAGTCGTATATCACATCGATTTAGTCTATATTGCTCAACTCAAGTGTTTGCTATAGTCGATTTAACCTATAACCTCCATAAACACTTATAAGGCCTATTTTTATCGTTCTACTGATATCTCAAGTCTATTGACTCTTTTAAGCCTATTGATTCATACCAAATCGATATTAAATCAATATTAAGTCATAGTGTTCATATCTCATCAATTTCTTCACTATGGCATTTTAGCAAACATCTTACATTTAATCATTTCAAATGATTAATATTACTTCCATAACAACTTAGCATACCCATAAATCATTAACTCATTCAACCCATATCTTCTCATACTAGATTTATTCTAGGTTTTCTAGGTCACACTAATTCCATCACACCCTAGGTAGCTTTAACCATCAATACACATACAAATCAACTCCAAATTCAATAAATGGCCAAATGTGCTTGGACTAAAGTGTTAGAAACTTACCAAATCTAGTTTCTATTCTTGCACCAATCGAAAATACACCTTGCTCCTTCAATACCACAAATGAGGCTTTGAATCCAAAGTATGTTGTTCTTCTCTTTGATAGGAACAACTTTGTATCTAATGGTCTTTCCTCAGATCTTACTAGAATTGGGTAGATTAAGGAGTGAGAAAGTGAGGTATTAGGTTGAAATGGAAGAGAGATATTGTTTCCCAAAATCTGCAGATTTCTCTGCTCCTATTTATAGAAATTGCTTAATGAGATCGATCTGTTAAGGCATGAGATCGATCTAGTCCCCTTAAATCCCTTATTTTTTACGCCAACTTGAATACTTGAGATCGATTTTTTCTAGGCAGTAGCTTAAGGAGATCGATCTGCTCCAACCTGAGAGCTAAGGAAATCGATCTGTTTGCATCAAAATCGATATTCTCATTACAAAATGTTTAGCAGATCGATTTGGCTCCATTGGAGATTGATCTAGCCTGTTCCATTGCTTGAAGAAGAGCATTTTGGCTCTTTCAGATCGATCTTTCATCCTATGAGATCGATCTGGCATTCATATTACCATATTTTGCTGTAGTTTTCTGTAGTAACTCACACCAAATATCCTCAATTTACTGCCATGGCCATTTTCTCATCCAACCACCTTAAAGACTTGCAAATGACATCCATTCATACCTTATACGCATTAAAACTTGTGTGCATTCATTGTATAACCAAAGGTATACCATACCAAACTAAATGGAAGTATAAAGATCTATGTAACTTCATTCCATTTGCTGCACTACTCATTTTGCATTCCACTCACATTTATCACATACCAAAGTCCATTTCCTCATACTCATACATAATGAAACTTGTACGTACATCACAAACTCTTATTACAAGTGTGTACATTGAATTTATGGACTTTACATCACTTATGCTTTACATTGCAAGTATATAGACATACGTACTAAGTCATAAAGTTACATATGAAATACAGGTCTTACATATACAACAACTCTGATTTAGAAATACAAGTGTTTATGTTTAAATGAATTGTAAATTGAAATGATTTGATTTGGATGAGATTTACACCGATACACAACCCAACTGTTGGTGGTGTAGTTGTTCACGATTAGAGTGAGGAAAGAAATGGATAAAATACTAAGTGAAAAAAAAAATTGTAGTGGATTTTCGGTGGATTGAGGGTCGTGACAGTCAGTGTCCAACTCTTCTATTGAGCTCTTGTCTGGCGTACTTTCAGGATCGAAGGGTTCTACAACAGTTGTAGCTTCTTGGTCCCTTTTCAACCTCCTCAAGGTTCTCTCTATCTCTGGATCAAATTTAAGTGCAATTACATCTGATTTGGAGGATCTGGTCATAAAAGCACAAAATAAAAATAATAAAAAAATCGTAAAATAATCACAAGCAAAACAAAAAATGGGCTGAAACTATAAGAAAACAATGGAATTTAGTCGAGATAGGGTGGGGCCAGGATATCCTGGTTTGTTTTATTTCGCCGTTTCCACTTTAAATTAAGTACTCACATGTCTCCTAACTCAACAAAATTTTTTCCTATGAATAGTAATGTGAATAGTACTAAAAGTCCAAAAATATAAATAAATAAAAATAAAAAATCACAAGAATTTAAACGTAAATTAATGAGAATAATATAAAAACACAGTAATAAATCAAAACCAGTCCCTGGCAATGGCGCCAAAAATTGGTGAGTGTCGAATTCAACCAAATTACATTACCGGTCTTACCGAAATTTTGCAGTTGCAGGAAATCTAGGTCGAACCCTAGAGACTTGTGGATTAATTATCATGCAATAAATAAAATAAGTTGGGGGGTTTAATTTAACAGAATTAAAATTCTAAAACAAAATTGATAATCAATTAATTATGAAGAGAGCAAACCAAGATTAACAACTTCGATTCAAAGGAACTACCCAGTAACTAACAATTGATCATTAACACCTAATTTACCATATTGTCTTCAATTATTTAGCTAAGGTATTATCTCCCAGCAAGATAATATCTCTTCTTCCCTGCTATCATTAACTCAAGCCCAGCACTTGCATTAAATTCTTATCCCTAATCAATGCGGTTTTAACGCAATCCTATTTAGACTAGGAATAGCATTAACACTCTAGGAAGATTACTAACCGAATAACACCCCAGCCACGGGTTGAATGTTTAATTTGTTCTATTATTTCACTTAGAGTTGACAAACCCTAAATGCTACTGATTCTGATTTCTATCACAACAATTATGGATTGTGAAAATTTTAGATAGCATACAATCACATGCGAAGATTATCTGATTGGCCAAATAATATAATTTTCTTATGCAATTGAATCAATTAATACCAAAAACAATAGATAATTGAATCAAAAGATAGTTTAGAACAACAAACTGTGTTTCTCAATTGTTGAAGTTTACTGGATTCAATTCCCTTAAATCGAGTAAAGGATTTAACAGCACATGATTATTAGAAACGAAAATAAAAATATAAAGGGAGAATTATTTTTTTTAATTCGACTACTGCCCTCTTCTGTATTTCTCTTCTATACTCCCTAAAGAAAACGAGACTATATATAGTAAAAATACCTAAATTCAAAAATCCTATTACAAGTAGGAAAAGGTTTACATATTCATGCTTTCTCTTCACAGTTGGTTTTGGAGTGGAAAGAGGCAGAATTGAATCATGGGCTCTTCTTCAAAGTTGTAAATCAGTAAGTCGATGTTTCACTAGGCCTGACTTTGCATAATTTGGAGGACTGGAACTTCGTTTAAAGCTAAAATTCCAAGCAACACTAAATCTGCCCAATTTCTTCGGTTAAGCTCTTAAAGCCTAATTTATCTGCCAAAATCACAAAAGTATCATAAGTACTCTAATTAACATGAGGAACATAGCAAAATATTAAAATGTAGAAGGAAATAAATAATAAAAATATGTCACTCATCAACATTCATTCATTTTAGACAAAACGTAGAGCCAAAATCACTAGGATTCATGATGCAAATAAGCACACAACTAAACGAGTCCCAGATGACAGAGTTTGTATGTTGAAAATGTATAGCCAAAGTGGGAGAAAAAGTGTTAGAGGCTGATTTAGTCTTGCTAAATAGGTATGATGTAAACATAATTTTCGATATGGATTGATTGGCACTAACCATGCTAATGTCGATTGTAAAAGAAAGAGTGTCACTTTTAATCTCCTCGAACTTATTGTAATTGAATTTACTAAATGAAAAAAAAAAAGACTTTTGTTCTAAATTCTCAGGTGAATGTTATTATGAATGTGAAGGTTACTTAGCTTTTGTAGAGGACATATATAGAGTAAATTCGAAATTGTCAGAAATCCTAATAGACAAAAAGTTTCTAGATGCTTTTTCAGATGACTTACCAGGATTACATCAAGACAGAGAGACTAAGTTTGCCATAGATTTATTGCCTGGTACTCAGCCTATCTTGAAGGCCCCGTATAGAATGTCTTTCACTACATTGAAAGACTTAAAATAATAGCTTCAAGAACTGTATGATAAGGGTTTTATACATTCAAGTGTATCACCTTAAGGCGTTTCGATTCTATTTATCCATAAGAAAGATAGTAGCCTTCGCTTGTTTATTGATTATCGATTATTGAATAGAGCCACTGTTATGAACACATATATGTTACCCTAAATTGATTACTTGTTTTATCAATTGCAAGGTACTGTGGTATTTTCCAAGATTGATATGAAGTTATGATATCAGTAGTTGAGAATCAAGGGTGAATATATTCCAAAGATTGCATTCAAAACTCGGTATGGACATATTGAAATTTTAGTAATGGCATCGGGTTAACCAATGCTCCTTCAGCTTTTATGAGTCTCATGAATGAGGTTTTCAAACTTTTCATTAATCAATTTGTGATTGTATTCATTAATGTCATTCTGGCCTATTTTAAGTCCCAAGAACAACATGAACATCATTTGAAAACTCTTTTAAAAAATCTATAAAATAGAAAGTTGTTTGCCAAATTAACAAATGTGAGTTTTGGTTAGAAAAAATCTCATTTCTAGGTCATGTAGTGATGAAAGATTGGGTTTTAATAAATTTATCTAATGTTGAGGTGGTGTTGAAATTGGAAAGGACGAAAATAGTCATCGAGATTCATAGTTTTTTGGGATTGATTGGATATTATCGTGGACTTGTTGAGAGGTTTTCGAAGATAGCTGCACCTCAGGAATGACTCACACGTAAGGATGTCAAGTTTGAATGGATATACGCATGTAAAGATAATTTTCGAGCAATTGAAGCAGAAATTGACCTCAGCACCCATATTGACCATACCATCAAGCTTTGGAGGATTTGTTGTGTACAATGATGCATCTATCTAGGGATTGGGCAATGTGTTAATGCAACATGGTAAAGTAGTGGCTTACGAATTATGATAGCTTAATAATCTTGAAAAGAACTATCCTACTAACGATCTTGAGTTAGTTGCGATTATCTTTGCTTTGAAAATCTAGTATCACAACTTATATGGTGAGAAATTTCAAATCTTCACTGACCACAAAAGTCTCAAACATTTATTTTCTCAACAAGATTTGAATATGAGATAACATATATGGATGAAACTTCTTAGACATTATAACTATAAGATCCTATATCATCTAAGCAAAGCAAATGTAGTTGCCACGCTCTTAGCAAAAAGAGTATTTATATGATTTCATACATGATGGTTCGGGAGTAGAGTCCATCTGGTTGATAGCGAGTTTTTGTATTAAGCCATCACTTCTTGATTAGATTAAACATGCTCAAAAGGAGGATTCAATTTTGATACATGGGCTAGTTAGCCAGAGCAGTGTTAGACATCTAAATTTAAAGTTAATGAAGATGGGATTCTTCAACTTAGAGATCGGATATGTCTGCTACAGAGTGATACCCTACGGGAATAGATATTGGATGAAACCCATAATTTGAAGTACACATTACACCGAGTAATACTAAGATATATCAGAACCTACGAGAGTGTACTGGTAGGCATGATAAAGATAAATATTACAGGTTTTGTATCGAAGTGTCTCACATGTTAGCAAAGTAAGGTTAAGCATCAGAAACAAGCAGGTTTGTTCCAACCTTTATTGGTACCAACATGAAAGTAGAAGCACATCACGATGGATTTTGTTATGGGACTTCCCAGTACTTGGAAAAGCTATGATTCGATATGGGTTATTCTTAATCGATTGATTAAGTCTGCCCACTTTTTACCTATGAGAACCTTAGATTCCTTTAGTTCACTTAAGAATCTCTATGTTAAAGAGATCGTTAGGCTTCATGGTGTTCCAGTAAGTATTGATTGGATAGGGATTCTCGTTTTACTTCTTGGTTTTGGGGACATTTCAGTAAGCTGAGGGATCTTGATTGCCATTAAGCACTACCTTTCATCCTCAAACTGATGATCAGTCCGAGTGGACTATACAAATTTTAAAGGATATGTTAAAAGCTGATGCTATTGATTTTTTTTGGCTTTTGGGTTAACTATCTAGCTTTAGTCGAATTTAACTATAATAACAGTTATCATTCGAGTATAGGGATAGTTCCTTATAACCTTTATATGGATAAAGATGTATGTCTCATATCGCATGGGAAGCAGTGGTGAACGAAAGATTTTTGCTCTTAGGCTGGTAGAGAAAGCTTTTGAGATAGTTAAAGCGATTCGTAATAGATTAAAAACTGCATAGAGCTGTTAGAAAAGTTATGCTGATGCCAAGAAACAACCACTCAAGTTTCAAATTAGAGATAAAATGTTTCTTAAGATCTCTCCATCTAGGGGTATCATGTGCTTCAGGAAGAAAGGAAAACTCAATCCTCACTATATCAGTCCATATGAAATATTAGAAAGGATTGGTGATGTAGCATATCGCTTGGCACTACCACCATAGTTAGCCAATGTCTATAACGTCTTTCATGTGTCAATGCTTTAGAGATATCAATCAGATCCCTCCCACATAATTTAATATGAACAATTGGATATTAATGAGGATTTGAGTTATGTTGAATGACCGATCTGGATATTAGACAGGAAAGAAAAAACACTTTGGAAGAAATTCATATTTTTAGAGAAAGTTCCTCGGCAACACCACACTTGATAGAAAGCTATGTAGGAGCTAGAAAGCTTGATGCAACGACCCAAATTTTGTACTATTTGGTTAGGCTATGAGTCGATATCATATCAAAACAATAAATTCTTTTATTAAATTTAATTACCTTAATAGCAATTTTAAACAAAAGTATGTTCACATTCTCCAAATACATCTTCTCTATACATTACTATCCATACAAAAATTTTAGATACAAAGAATTTTAAAAACCTAGGTATACCTTTTATGCAAAAATATACTATGCGAAACCATAGCTGTGCGAAATGCCCTACTAACAGAAGTGGTCCCAGTACTGATGAGAGTCTTTGGGGAAAAGTAGGGAGTGAGCTTAACATGCTCAGTAAGAAACATATGTAAGTAGTAGACAACCATACTATCTACATGCTTATCATGCATGCCATGATCAGTTATAAAACATTGTAAAACACTTGCATATAATTCAATTCGTTAATACTGAAAATGATTCACAATCGATGCACTTTCTTTGAAAAACACTTTCAATCAGACTTCATTTCCAATATAATACTTTACCATATGTAAAACATATGCATCTAATATGGTCGGTACAATGAAACCATTTACTATTCAATCAATGCAGTAAGACACTTGAATTCATTTCTTTAAGACATTTCATTCAATCAGTAAATAGTTCAATTCACTTTTCTGTCTATCAATAAACAATTTAGTTCGCTAAGACTAGGCTGGGATTCAATCAATAACAATACAGTTGACATATGCCCATAGTCAGAGACCCCGCGCCTCACGGGCCAGGTGTACACGAGGGTTGTATGCCTCAGGGGGGACAGGTCAGTCTAGACCGTCAGCCAATCAATACAATTCAATTCAGTTTAATCCAGTAGTTCGAAGACTCAATACACGGTGCAACGTACTCCATGTGCGTCCACACGGTATAACATACTCCGAGGACCCCGATACAATACAATATGACTGAGGGTACCGAGTAATCTTAAGGATTTACCCCCAGCATCATATCAACCATCACCTTAGTCTCAAAATCTAGTGCGAGTAGGTCAGTGCAAGATCACACAGTAATAAACGACGGCTCCAGCATGGTTTTTCTCATAAATCATATAAAAATCTAGTACGAGCAATTCACTATAACAAACAGTTTACACGAAGGCTCTAGCACTATTTCGTATCGAAAATCGAATAGGTGGTTCAATTCTTTCCAAAAACATATAAAAATCAATGTTTAGTACAAAAACAATGCATAAACGATATGTGAGTGGAGACTTCCCGGGTGGTCACCCATCATGGAATTTCTCCCACTCAAGCACACTTAACTTCATAAAACGTGCTATTTTATGTAGACAGTAAAAATGATAGCCGACCTATCCATATACTATTGGAAACAGTATTCAACGATGAAAACACTAAAAACATGTAATTTATGCATTTATGATTTTTCATAGATAGGGGTAATATGGGATTTTCCATCTCTAGGTTTTTACCTAGATTTTTCATTATTTATTTTCTCTACGATATCTATTTAGCTACTGAAAATCATAAAATACGTACATTTATCTCTAATTGCTTGCATAAATCCCTTACCTCGATGTCTATCTGTAGCCCTCGTTTACCTCAATGTTGCAAGTCGGTGGGTCCGATCCACTCAGGTTAATTCCACCAGAACCTTTTTTCTCGGGTTCCCAATTTTTCTCTATGCCTTATTTCCTTATCTCCCAAGATTTTATTTATATATATGTATATAAAATCTCATATATAAAAATATATTTAAATGTTTCCTTCTTCTTTTTTTTAATTATTTTTCTTTTCCCGCCATTTTTTTTCTTCTTTCTCTTTTCTTTGTTGGTTTCGATTCTGGCCACTGTTCACCTTCTCTTCCAGTGGCTCGGCGCTGCCATTCTCCTTCATTGTTCTTCAGCCTAAACTTGTCTCACCTCTCTCCACCATATCCTTCCCGTTTCTGCCATCCTACACCACATGTTTTAGTTGCCATTAACATCATCCTCACAACTATTGCCATCTCCACTATCCCTATTTTCCAGTATTTACACTGAGGTAAGTTAGTCTCAGTTAAACATTTTCCTTGGCTCGACTTCCTCTCTTCCTCCCTCGTGCTTCTCCTGCTACTACGGTTTCAGCACCTCCTCTTGGTTCACTCCTCCCGCTTCGGTTTCCAGCTTCTGTTCTGTCGCTGTTTTCTGGCCTCGGTTCTGCCATCAAGAAACCAAGAGCCTTCAGCCGACCTCCACCATCAGCATCATTTTTGCGTCCAAGATAAGGAGTTCTTCTTGTTTCAGTCGTAACCATTTTCCCTTCTCTCGATGCTCACAACATGAATCCTTTAGCCACCTAGCAGCAGTACAAAAAGCTAAAGCCATTATTTCTACAAGCCTTCCACGCTTTCCTCTGTTTTTTTTTTTTATATCCTATGAATGCCCAACAGACAATCAACCGCATGCATCTGCCCTATAGTTTAGAGTTCTCCAATCGCCCGAATGGCTCAAAGGGCTCTCCTTTCAGTGCCTCACTGTACGAGCGTGACAGTACCCTGGATTACCTTTATCTGTTGTTGCACTATGAAGCAATGGTCTCAGTTGGCCATTGCTTTAATGTAGCTCCACAATTCTGCCTCATCCCTTTCCCATGCTTAACATCGTCAATACCTGAGAGAAAAGAAAATGTGGCCTCTGTTCTGTCTTGTTTCTGAGGGGAAACATCACTCCTTTTCGTCTCAGTTTCTTCTTCTGCTTCTTACTCACTGTGATTTTTGGTACGATCTAAACGTATTATCCGCAAGTGCACGGGTCGTACAAGTAATAATGGGATTTGAGTCCCGAGTTATCGTCCCACAGAGAAGTTGATTAGCCTAATTAACTACCAGTTAATCTTACCCTAAGTATATCCTAGCAAATTATGAAGTTGCTATAGGTGATCTACTAAGTCCAAAATTAAAAGTACTGAAAATAATAAAGGCTATAAACTAAAGAAAATAAAACCGAGTTAAAAATTACTTACATAGCTCCATGCAATTAAAAGCAAGTACCTACAAAAATAATTAAAACAATTAAAAAATCATTAACACAATTAAAATAAAGTGTAAAAATGACAATAAATAAAGAAACAAAACAAGATTAATTAAACTACAATTAAACTAACCTAAAATAAAATATGCATGCAAATTAATCTAATTATGAAAATGCAATTTAAATTAACCTAAAATTTAATAAAAATGAAGACTAAATTAAGAATGCATAAAATGAGTTTAATCTAAATTAATTCTAATTGGAAAACCTATTACTAAAATAAAAATAAAAATTAACTAATGGCATAACTAAATCAAAATTCTAGATTAATCAATCAATTGAACTATAACTAATCATGCAAATAAAATTAAAATCATAACTTCTTATGCTAACAAATTAAATTGGAATTAACTATTCTAAAAATGCATGTAAATAAATTGAACAATTAAGATGCATTGGCCAAACGAGGCCTTAACAACAAATTCCAGCAAGTGGTCTCGATTCACTGTGCACGTTTCTTCTTTGTTTCATTTTTAGGTGCTCCATATGTGCTCTCTCAGTTTTGTGCCTCTGCTCCAAATGCTGTCGGTCCTTGCACCAGCGCATGTCCAGGCCTGCTGTCTGCAAACTTCTGCTCCAGGTCAGTGCACGCCTGCTGCCTGATTCTGCCCCAGGTGCTCTCAACTGTTTCTGCTCGACGTCTGCTATTCGTTGCCTGCAACTATCTACTGTACTGCATCTCTGTCTGTAAACTGGTGCTGCATCCAGGTGCCATGCTGATCTCGGTTTTGCCCAGCTAACTGCACAGGCCCTCTAGTTGCTGTCTGTGCTGTATCCAGACTACTTGCTGAACACCGCATCCTGCTGCTTCAATCTACAGCCCGACCGTGCACTGGACTGCCAACCCGAATACTCTGTGTTTCGTTTCCAGGTATTGCTCCACATTCTGTCATGCATGGTCCTGCTCTTGGCAATTTTCGGCTCACACTCCTGCACCTAGTTGTTGTCCAAGTGCTGTGCTGGTCTGCTCCCGTTCCTTCAAACAACAACACGCAGCAAAGATAATGGACAAACAGCCAGCTTCAAAACAAAACAGAGAAGGAAAACAGCCCAGTCACGGTTTGCACACTAATTATTGCTGAAAAATAGAAATTAAAACACAAGAACAACTATTAACAATAAAGTCTAAAGTAGTAAATGCAGACTAAAAATGTAAAACTAGATTAAAACCAAGTTAAAAGATGATGAACAGTAAAAACATTCTAAAATAGGGAAGAACAGAGAAATGATTGGTCTGTTGGATTGCTTCCTCTGCTGGTGCCTTGCTTTCGGGTTGCTGCTGTAGCCACCATTCACACTGAGTTCATCAACTAGCACCGAGGCCTGTTATCCTCCTGCAGTAATGAAATAACTCAGCAGACCCGAGAATTGAAAAAAGGCTACGTGAAAATATTTCATTGATGAACTAATTAACTGTAACCGAGCCAATCAACAAAGTAAAAATGCAAAAATAATGCAAATATCGGGCAACAAAGAAATCTAAACAACTTAATGAAATAATACTACTCTTGAGGCAACAACATAATCTAAACTTAAGCTAATGCAAGCAAAGTAAATAATGGATAAATAAAATAACATGAGAAATGAAGAAGATGATGCTACTGTCCCAAAAATCAAAATGCTGTCCTCCACCTATATAAATGGTGGCTTTAGAGACCATCCAGCTTAATGCTTTCCTTTGGTCCAACCATCAGCATCCATGAAAAGGAAACAAAAGAAAAAAAAAAATTTCTTTGCAACCGAGAACCACAATGGAAAATTAATTGTTTTTCATTAACCTTTAACATTAAAACAAGAAGTGAAAGGAACTTGATTTAAACCGAGAACAAAGGAAGGAAAAATGCAAGCTTTTCATAAAGAAAATGGAAATTACATGAATAGTAACTAGAACAAAGTTTGAAAATGCTAACGGAAAAATGCTTGGAAAATTAAACTAAAAACAAACTTAAAAACTAAAGTTACCCTAGAATTACAACTACTCCCAATTTACTTCTAAAAACTACTCCTAAATTACTCTACACTACTCCTAACCTAGGCTACATGATTTTTTTAATTGCCATCATATTCTATTTATACACACACTTAGGGTTACAATGGTAATTTTTCCATCCTAGATGAGTTGGCATTGTTTGGCCACTTGTCTTCCTTTAATTTGCTACCAAGTAGATATTTCCACGTCATCAGTCTTTTTGTCCAATTGGTTGTGCGATGTGGTCCGGCGTGTGTCTTTCAGAAGGTTGGCATAGTGTCCTTCGATCTTATCGTTTCGGAGCAAATAAAATACAAACACCTGGCATCACGCGTGTCCAAATGACTGATGAATCGGTCTGTAAATTGGAAGTGGTCCAATCTCCTTTAGCCCAATTTCAGCCCAATTTTGACTAAAACGTTTGAGTTTCATCCGGATTTAATTTATCTACACATTAAAGAATTTTAATTAAATAAGGGGATAATTAAAAAAAGAATATGGAGATTTAAATAAATAATTAGGAAATTAAGCACAAATAATTCTATTAAAAATAGAATTATCACATCCCCAAACTTGAGTTTTTGCTTATCCTCAAGCAAAACAAAACAATTGTAGGAATGACAAGTACAAAACATAATAATTTTCCCAATATTATCCTCAAAGAAAAAGTACAGACTATGATCTCAAAGACTCACAATTACAAGTCCAACACTTAGAATCATTTAATCATAAGTCTTAACCCAAATTGGACTCCTCGTGTGTGTGTAAAAAATGTCAAAGCCACTTCAAAGTACATTCTCCAGATCAGATTATGCAAACATAGTGAATGCAAAGTCAATGACATGTGATCATTCCCATAAGTTTGCTTTTCACTTCTCTCTCCACTAATGTAGTCACACTTAATCAAAGATCAATAGGTCTTCATTAAGCTTGTAATGTCAAGCTGGGGTTAAGGTATGATAAAGTCGATTTAGGTTTAATTACCCCTTAACATGCATTACTTCTAGGATCTTAATGTAAGATCTCTATTTATTTCCCCCAAACTTATTTCTTTTGCTAAACATTTTATTCTATTTTTGTATTTTTCTTCTTTCTTCTTTTCATTTTCTTTTTCTTTCATCACATTTTTTTTTTCAAACTTTCACTATCACCAGATACCTATATGTACAAAGCTCACAATATATCCCAATGACTTTTCATGCTTTCGGGGTAAGGGATAGAAACAAAGTATTTAAGCTAAGGGAATAAAGGCAGGTGTATTTACAGAGAAAAGCTTATTTGGCCTAGATGAGCGACTAGGGGTAAAATATGTACAGGGATGGCTAGAAAGGCTCAAACGATCCAAAGATGGCCTAAATCATCTCCCTAATTAAGTGTGATCTAATATTTCACCTCGAGATTAGATCAAACAAATTCTAGAATATGATACACAAAATCAACTAAACAAATGCAAGCCTATGTCCACATAAGCTTTCTCTAAATAAATATATATATTCATGGCATGACATGTGCATAAAATGAGGAAATCACAATCAGAATCAAGACAAATTCAAGAATTCAACTTTATGCTTTTCCTATAATCATGTTTCTCATTCAATCAAAGTCAGACTAAATCATGGGGTCATATCATCAGAATATGGGAAAACTACATGTTAAGCACAAAATCATCCCAAAATCAAACAATTTAAGCTCAGATTTTTGAAAAATTTTGAAATTGTTTTCAATTTTACCCAAATTTTTGAAAAACTCAAGTGATATCTCCTCCCCCAAACTTAAAGTGCACAATGTCTTCAGTGTGCAGATAATATAAGAATTGAAGTTCAGGAACAGAGTACTCCCCTTTTTGATGATGATGATGAACAACTGAAACTTGATTGAAAACATTAAACTAGAAAAGCAATCTGTAAAATAAACAAAGAAAGAAACAATAGAAAAGAAAAAGAACTATATATAAAGTGAAAAGAGAAATACAGCACTTCAAATGCAGCTAAAGAACACAACACTCAGCAGCAGGACGAAGAGTAGGAGGATCAACCAGAGTGGTGAGAGAATGTCGACAGTTAACTCCTCCTTAGCTCTACTTACTTCCCTCCTTCTTTCAGATTTCTTATGCTCGAGCCTTATATCCTCCTGAATCTCCATTTTAAAACACTCTTCAGAGTCATCAGGGAGCTTCAAAGGTTTGAAAACATTAAACTTCACTTCTTGATCTTACACTCTCATAGTTAACTCCCCCTTTTGCACATCAATTATTGTCCTACCAGTAGCTAGGAAAGGTCTACCTAAAATAATGGAGACTTCCCTGTCTTTCTCCATATCTAGTACAATAAAATTTGTAGGAAAAATAAACTTGTCCACCTTTACTAAGACATCCTCAATGACCCCCTTTGGATATTTAATGGATCGATATGCTAGCTGAAGGGTCACTATAATGGGCTTGACATCTCCTATTCCTAATTTCTGATAGATAGACAAAGGCATTAGATTGATACTAGCTTCTAAATCACACATGGCTCTACCAAAGAATAGATTTTCAATAGTGCAGGGTATGATAAAACTCCTGGGATCCTTGAGCTTGGGGGGTAATTTCCTCTGGATAATTGCACTACATTCCCCAGTTAAGGCCACCGTCTCATAATCTTCCAATCTTCTTTTCCTAGAGAGGATATCCTTTAGAAACTTCACATAACTTGGCATTTACTCTAAGGCATCTACGAAAGGAATGTTGATGTGAAGTTTCTTAAAAACCTTAAGAAATTTAGCAAATTGTTGATCGAGTTTTTGATTCTGGAACCTCTGAGGAAAAGTTATTGGTGGTCTAACCGGAGGGGATGTAATGGAAACATGTATAGCATCAGAGGACGAGGTAGGCATTGAAGTAGAAGAAGGTATAGATGAAGAAGTGCCTAGCTTGGATTCTTTTGCAGCTTGATCCTGATGTTCTTATTTTTCCTGAGCTGCCTCTTTAGACCCTAAGGGCTCTACCACTGTGGGCTTAACAGGATTAGACTTAACTTGTGGATCATCTAGCTCTCTGCCACTCCTAAAGGTGATGGATCTCACATGCTCTTTACCCTCCCTTTGCTTAACAAGGTTAACTTCAGTGTTACTAGGAAGGGTCCCTTGTGGACGTTGGCTAAAAGCATTGGCTATCTGTCCAACCTGAACTTCTTAATTGAGGCAGCTTGATTTTGCAGGATCATTGTAAACATTTCCTCAAGTGAGGGCTTCTTCTCAGCTGCTGGTGCGTGGTAATGTTGGGGCTGCAAAGGTTGTGGTAGTGGTGGTGATTGATGGAAGTGAGGTGGATGATGCTGAAATTGAGGTGGGGATGGATGATGTGGTGGATGGTATGGAAATTGTGGCTGTGGTGGTACTTGAACCGGTGGAGCTTGAAAACCAGGGAGTCCTACAGGTCTAAAGCTAGAAGTTTGCTTTTGGTTTTGGCTCTAAGAGAAGTTAGGATGGTTCCTCCACCTTGGATTATAGGTGTTTGAAAAAAAATTGTTCTGTTACTTAGGAGGGGCAACATACTGAACTGATTCTAAGTTGAGCAGACACCTATCTATAGAGTGGGTACCATTACACAGCTCGTAGGAAAGAAAAGGACTTTGGACAGAATAAATCGGATTAGGAATTGTAGAAGGATTATGCTGGGTACTGAGCAACTCTACCTTCTTCTTAAGGTTAGCGATTTGAGAGGTCAAGGTAGATAGCGTGTCGAGCTCATAAGTACCCGTCGACTTCTTAGGTAGTTGCCTCTCTGAGGACCATAGATAGTTGTTAGCAGCCATCTTGTCCAAAAACTCATAAGCTTCATCCTTTGTTTTACACATTAGAGCTCCACCCGTAGCAGCGTCAACAATGGTCCTATTTTGGCTTGTAAGTTCGTTGTAGAAGGTCTGGACTTGCAACCACAAAGGTAGGCCATGGTGAGGGCACTTCCTAAGAAGCTTATTATATCGTTCCCATGCTTCGTAAAGAGATTTAGAGTTGAACTGGGTTAAGGAAGATATATCACTACAGAGTCTGGCCATTTTAGAGGGAGGGAAAAACTTATATAGAAATTGATGGGCTAACTCGTCCCATGTAGAAATGGATCCTGGAGGCAAGGAGGTTAACCAGTGTCGCACCCTATCCCTAAGTGAGAAAGGGAATAATCAAGCCTAAGCGCTTCATCAGATAATCCATTGTGTTTAAATGTGTTGCACAGGTCCAGGAATTGCCCAAGGTGAGCATATGGGTCATCGTGTGGAAGCCCACTGAACTGTAGAGAGGTCTGGATCATCTGGAGGATGGAAGGTTTAATTTTGAAGTTGTTCGTAGGGACAGCTGGTGGCCTAATGCAGGTATAATATACTCCAATTGTTGGCACCGCATAATCTCCAACGGTCCTAATTTCCCTAATTTCTGCCATCATCTTTTGCAGCAGAGCTATAAATTTCCTAGAATCCTTTCAAAATTTCCTAAGAGTTCATTCAATTTCAGGATCTAGAGGAAAGCAATCAAAACTCCTGGCTTTACGCATGCAAACATCAGAAAGTCCTTAGAAAATTTTTTTTAAGTTTTTAATTTTTTTAATTAATTATAAGAAATTTAACTAACCTAAGTAAAGCTATAAATATTTACAACCTAAATATTTACAAGCTAGAATTACACTTAAGCATAATTTCACCGATATTAATTACGGACTAATTAAAACTTCCCCTGCAACGGCACCAAAAACTTGGTTCGATCTAAACGTATTATCCGCAAGTGCACGGGTCATACAAGTAATAATGGGATTTGAGTCCCGAGTTATCGTCCCACAGAGAAGTTGATTAGCCTAATTAACTACCGGTTAATCTTACCCTAAGTATATCCTAGCAAATTATGAAGTTGCAATGGGTGATCTACTAAGTCTGAAATTAAAAGTATTGAAAATAATAAAGGCTATAAACTAAAGAAAATAAAATCGAGCTAAAAATTACTTACAGAGCTCCATACAATTAACAGTAAGTACCTACAAAAATAATTAAAACAGTTAAAAAATCATTAACGCAATTAAAATAAAGTGTAAATATGACAATAAATAAAGAAACAAAACAAGATTAATTAAACTACAATTAAACTAACCTAAAATAAAATATGCATGCAAATTAATCTAATTATGAATATGCAATTTAAAATAACCTAAAATTTAATAAAAATGAAGACTAAATTAAAAATGGATAAAATGAGATTAATCTAAATTAATTCTAATTGGAAAACCTATTACTAAAATAAAAATAAAAATTAACTAATGGCATAATTAAATCAAAATTCTAGATTAATCAATCAATTGAACTATAACTAATCATGCAAATAAAATTAAAATCATAACTTCTTATGCTAACAAATTAAATTGGAATTAACTATTCTAAAAATGCATGTAAATAAATTAAACAATTCAAATGCATTGGCCAAACAAGGCCTTAACAACAAATTCCAGCAAGTGGTCCCGATTTACTATGCACGTTTCTTCTTTGTCTCATTTTCAGGTGCTCCATACGTGTTTTCTCTGTTTTATGCCTCTGCTCCAAATGTTATCGGTCCTTGCACCAGCGCATGTCCAGGCCTGCTGTCTGCAAACTTCTGCTCCAGGTCAGTGCACGCCAGCTGCCTGATTCTGCTTCAAGTGCTCTCAACTGTTTCTGCTCAACTTTTGCTATTCGTTCCCTGTAACTATCTGTTGTACTGCATCTCTGTCTATTCACGGGTGCTGCATCCAGGTGCCATGATGATCTCGATTTTGCCCAGCTAATTGCACAAGCCCTCCAGTTACTGTCCGTGCTGCATTCATACTGCCTGCTGAACACCGCACCCCGCTGCTTCAATCTATAGCCCGACCGTGCACTGGATTGCCAACTCGAATACTCTGTGTTTTATTTCCAGGTATTGCTCCACGTTCTGTCATGCATGGTCCTGTTCCTGGCAATTTTTGGCTCCCACTCCTGCACCTAGTTGCTGTCAAGTGTTGTGCTGGTCTGCTCCCGTTCATCAGCAAAGATAATGCACAAACAGCCAGCTTCAGAAAAAAACAGAGAAGGAAAACAGCCCAGTCACGGTTTGCACACTAATTATTGCTGCATAATAGAAATTAAAACACAAGAACAACTGTTAACAATAAAGTCTAAAGTAAATGCAGTCTAAAAATGTAAAACTAGATTAAAACCAAGTTAAAAATGATGAACAGTAAAAACATTCTAAAATAGGGGAGAACAAAGAAATGATTGGTCTGTTGGATTGCTTCTTCTGCTGGTGCCTTGCTTTCGGGTTGCTGCTGTAGCCACCATTCACACCGAGTTCATCAACTAGCACCGAGGCCTGTTATCCTCCTACAGTAATGAAATAAATCAGCAGACCCGAGAATTGAAGAAAAGTTGCGTGAAAATATTTCATTGATGAACTAATTAACTGTAACTGAGCCAATCAACAAAATAAAAATGCAAAAATAATGCAAATAATGAGCAACAAAGAAATCTAAACAACTTAATGAAATAATACTACTCTTTAGGCAACAATATAATCTAAACTTAAGCTAATACAAGCAAAGTAAATAATGGATAAATAAAATGACATGAGAAATGAAGAAGATGATGCTACTGTCCCAAACATCAAAATGCTGTCCTCCACCTAAATAAATGGTGGCTTTAGATACCATCCAGCTTAATGCTTTCTTTTGGTCCAACCATTAGCATCCATGAAAAGGAAACAAAAGAAAAAAAAATTTCTTTGCAACCGAGAACCACAATGGAAAATTAATTGCTTTTCATTAACCCTTAACATTAAAACAAGAAGTGAAAGGAACTTGATTTAAACCGTGAACAAAGGAAGGAAAAATGCAAGCTTTTCATAAAGAAAATGGAAATTACATGAACAGTAACTAGAACAAAGTTTAAAAATGCTAACGGAAAAATGCTTAGAAAATTAAACTAAAAACAAACTTAAAAACCAAAGCTACACTAGAATTACAACTACTCCTAATTTACTCCTAAAAACTACTCCTAAATTACTCTACACTACTCATAACCCAGTGTCATGCCCTGAAAACGCAAAAAATAGGGCAAATTTAAAAACTTTTTACTCATCAATTCACAATTAAGGGTGCATTCCTGTGCAGTGTCATACATCATCATATTTATCATACCTCAGGATCACATCATTAGATAGCATGTATCGTATCATATACATTACTCAATATTAAGTTAATTAATCTTAATACATCCCATACAATGTTATACATCAAGTGTCTGTAATTACAATAATTGTCTGGGTACATGAAAAGATAAATGATACCTCAAAATACAATATATGGCTTGGAGCTCAAGTCCTCCACTAGCCACTACTCCGTACGTCGCAGGGAAACCCTTTTTACTTGAAGAAATCTGGGGGGGAGGGGGGGAAAGAAAACAAGGTGAGCTTCTAAATCGCTCAGTAAGGGGGCAAGGGACTCATTATATAAACCATAATGCACATCATAAAATATTTATTTGCACGTGAAACTCAGTATACTCATTTGAAAACCATAGCATGAAAGTTCTCAAAACAACATTCTCATATCTCAAAATCATGTGGAAACATGAAGTAAAAGGCTCATTATAGAGCAGTAACAAGCATGTGAAAATAATACGATAATGGCTTTCTTAATAAATGTGATAAAATCACTGTAATAATAATACACATGGCGCAGCCACCAAACACACGTGGCATAGCTACTGATTTAGATTCACACATGGCACAGCCACAGAATAGGGTTTCACGTGGCAACGACCACCAAATATACGTGGCACAGCCACAGAATGGGGGATCTCACGTGGCAACAGCCACCAAATATACGTGGCACAGCCACAGAATGGGGGATCTCACGTGGCAACAACCACCAAATAGGGTGTCTCACGTTACCAGAACGGAGAAGAATCGAGCTTACATGCTACCAGCACAATGCCCGGTGTGTATTCAAAATTACATACCTAAGTCTTTATCAATAGCCAATATCATATAAAACTGGTATGCCTTCACGTAGAACTCATAGTGGTTTTTCTCTCATAAAACTCATTTAAAACCGTTTTGTACTCAACACAAAACATATTTAAAACCGAGTTCCAACCGGTAAAACACGCACACATTTCTCAAATCTCGATATTGCCTTAACGTAGAGCCCAATTCATTTCTCACACAAACTCAACGGTTTATAAAGCGATTTCGCACGTAGCTTATAAACTCATAAAAACATTGGGCTCCAACCGGCTATAAAAATCGTGTGCATTCTCATCAAAACACAACACATCAAACATGCTTGTTTTATAAATCGCAAATCATGCTATAATAGTTCACAAATCACATACACAAATGGTTTAGTTTCTCTTACCTCTTTGCACCTCGTATGGTGCAATTGTTTCCCCCTTGTCACGGACTAGTCTCGCATTCCACTCTGGAACTCCCGAGCTGTCCAAACGATGTTAAAACATTAATACTCATCATCACAGTAACCTCAATTCTCAAAATCAAGCATAATTGCTCATAACACCTCAAATCTCTCAATTCCCGTAACTCTATCACAATCCATAATCTCATTCACAACATCTCAACATTCTACACTTCCCATGCCACAATGTCTATGCTAATTCACCACATTGTCTAAATTTCCATTTATAGCTCAAAATTCCCAAAATTACCAAAATTACTAAATATCATTATCACTCCAACTACATTGTAATTTCATCAATCCCTAATCATTTTCCAGCTACTTCAACATAAAGCCAACAACCATTATCACTAAAATCATCTCAAATATCAAGATCAAGGTTTAGAAATTACCCAAAACTTGTGGAGAGCTTATCTCTTGCATCGATTCAATCCGTCTTTCGATTTCCAAGTATGTTGTTCTCCCTTTGATGAAGAACAACATTCCTTCTTGCCACAGCCTTTGATTTAGACGAAAATGGGTGCTTTAGATGAGTGAGAAAGCTAGGGCTTGGGTGAAAATGAGGTTTTAAAGAGAGAGAAAATGAAATTACAGGAGAAAGCAGGGGTTCCTTATATAGACGGAGGGTAGGAGATCGATCTGGCTGCTGATGACATCGATCTGCATTTGAATTTGGGGATAATTTGGGTAATTTTATGCCTAAGAGATCGATCTGTCCAGGGGTGAGGTCGATCTCTTTATGGCTTTATGAGATCGATATGCTCCTTGAGGAGATCGATCTTCTCCCAAACAGAAATATTTAGAGATCGATTCCTTCCTCATGAGATCGATCTTCTCTCAAACAGAATCATAAGGAAATCGATCCTCTTCCATTGGAGATCGATCTGCTCACTTGCTTTCCTCCTTCCTTGTCAATTTTAGCTTACCAGATCGATCTTTCTTCCCTAGGATCGATCTGACCTCATAGCTTCCCACTTGGTTAAGCACTTAACATATAAATCTGCAAATATAATTTCCACAATTCACTACTGTGATTATTTCTCATTTGTTACTTATACATTTCACTTAACTCAATAAATTACACTTCAACTCCATATTACATAATTAAAACATGTCTAAAATTCTCAGATCTCACACCTAGGCTACATGATTTTTTCAATTGCCATCATATTCTATTTATATAGACACTTAGGGGTACAATGGTAATTTTTCCATCCTATAGGAGTTGGCAGAGTAGATATTTTCACGTCATCAGTCTTTTTGTCCAATTGGTTGTGCGATGTGGCCCAGCATGTGTCTTTCAGAAGGTTGGTACGGTGTCCTTCGATCTTATCATTCGGAGCAAATAAAATACGGACACCTAGCATCACGCGTGTCCAGACGACTGATGACTCGGTCTGCAAATTGGAAGTGATCTAGTTTCTTTTAGCCCAATTTTAGCCCAATTTCGACTGAAACGACTGAGTTTCATCTGGATTTAATTTATCTGCACATTAAAGGATTTTAATTAAATAAGGGGATAATTAATAAAATAATATGGGGATTTAAATAAATAATTAGGAAATTAAGCACAAATAATTCTATTAAAAATAGAATTATCAATTTTTCAACAGCAATAATGGGGTTAGTTTCTCTCTTTCGTCATCAGCTTCCTCACTCCCACTCATCCTGTGTTCTTCTTCTACATCAGTTTTCAGAGGATGGACTCCCTTATTTTCTGTTCTGTCTTTTCTCCTCTTCGATTTCCTTCAATTTTTTTTCTTCCCAATTTGTCCACACGTTTCCTACCTAGATCAATTTTCAGGTCTTGCTACTGCACCTATCCAATATCCTCCATTCGATTTTCTTCAGTTTCTTCGGTGATTGCCTCATTTTGTTTTCTCTTTTCCCTATTAATAAAATGTATATACATATATATATATATATATATATATATGCGTCTTCAGCAGTTTATTCTACTTCCCATAGTATACTGCGTGATCTTCATATCTGCCCTGTTTCCTGCTTTCACCGAATCCATCTCCTCTTCCTGATTAACTTAGACTGCCCTCTACTCTTTCATGTTTTCTTTTCCTTTCTCCTACACTGGTCATACGCCTCATTTTCAAGCCTGCCAGCCATTACCACACACCTTCTCTCATGCATTTTCCTTCCATTCCACCTGCTCCCAACATCTCGATTAGACTCCTTCCATCAGTACCTTTCTTGCCTAAGTGCCCACTTAATAATCCCAATTGTCAGGCCAACACCCTTTTTACCCTTTGGTCATAGCGTTTCCATGTTTCCTTCAATTCTTTCCCAATTTCATTTTTCCTGTCTCTTCCTCCATTTTATTATTTCTCATCCCCACATGTTTCTCTTCACTCATTGGCTCTTGATCCCATATACATATACGCTTATATGTAAGCATGTACATCCATTCCCAATTACACATGTGTATATTTCTATACCTTGTATATATATATATATCTAGACACAAGTCTTGAGAAGTAAATAAAATATTGCATGTGGTATAGAAATAATGTTAGTCCAATACTTACACTTAAATTAATTCACCCATTATCACATATTTAATCTTAATTGCCTAAAGTATTATTTATAGCTAACACCGAGTATACTGAAAATTTACGGTATTTACATTCTCCCCACCTTGGGAAATTTGGTCCCCAAATTTAAAAGTACATCAATCCTCAAATAATTGTGGGTACTTCTTTCGTATTAATCTTTCTAATTCCCACGTGGCCTCTTCCGAAGTGTGATACTGCCACAAAACCTTATCCAGAGGAATTGTCTTAGACCGTAGCACTTTCTCTTTCATATCCGGTATCTGAATTCAACTTTTCCACATAGGTCACATCCTTCTTTCTTTCCAGCAGTTCCTACTTAATCATATGTGTCAGGTCCAGATGATACTTGCGTAACATCAAAATATGGGAGACATTGTAGACACTCGATAATCCTGGTGGTATCGCCAATTCTGTAAGCTTTGTCTCCCACACGGTCTAAGATTTTGAAAGGTCCCATTTAACGGGGCTTTGTCTCCCACACGGTCTAAGATTTTGAAAGGTCCCATTTAACGGGGACTCAACTTTCCTTTTTTCCCAAATCTCATTAAGCCTTTGGAAGGAGAATTTTTCAGAATTATCGAATCTTCTACTGAAAACTTCCAAAGGTTTTCGTCTTTTGTCAACATAACTCTCCTTTGCCTGCTTTGAGTTGTTCCTAGTTTCCCATAACTTAATTATACTTCCTCAGAAGCTTACTGAACCAAATCGAAACCAATTTTCTTCCTTTCACCCACTTCTCCAATCTAATCGATGAATGATATTTTTGGCCATATTACGCTTCGTACGGTGTCATTCCGATACTTAAGTGGTATCTAATATCATATACAAACTCTGCTAATGGCAAATGGTCCTTCAAGGAGCCTTAAAATCTTGGGTACATGCTCTCAATTCCAAATTAGCATGGGTAAAAGTTGTAGGTAACCTTATAGGCTTTCGAGTACTCTACCTTAGTTTACTAACATTTAGTCACTAGTTTCAGCTACACCTCTTTTCGTACATGGTTGTCAAAATACCTTCAGGGAATTTTTTATAAATCCTACTATTCTTCGGATATAAAGTATCCTTCGAGGAATGAGTTCCTCCTAGAATCTTCTTCTTTAATCGCGAATCATCGAGTACACATATTTTATCTTTAACTGCAATAAACCATCAATACCTATACCAAGATTGGTTATAATACCCATCTAGATCTTACTAGCCACATCAATATGATATTTATCATTGCGCTGATCCCATTCGATTCGATTCAATCAAGTCTAATTTTTTTTTTTAACTCTCAAGCTAGCACCATAAAATGAATGTCAGTATCAGGAAAGGACCACATTCGAGTCGAGGTCCACCAACAATTCAACAACTCATGTCCCTGACTAATATATATATATATAACGCCATCCCGAAATCGTTTATGCTCAAAGTACTAACCTTAATCATTTCCTTTTTATTATATTAGATGACTTTTGTGAAATTTAATATTTAAACCTTCATGATCAATAGAGTTCCATAATTCTTTGCTGCATAAGTAATGGTATCCTGACTTCAACGCGAATATTTTGACTATCAATTTCAATTTATGGGTCATTGGTACTTCTAGATGTTGTCAAGTCTCTCAGGCAGAGAGGTATTTTGAAATACCTTTATTAGCCATCAGAGTTGACCACATAAACTAGTTATGGATATAAGGGTTAAAGGTTCAGTCCCAATAAGAAGTAGGATACCAAAACTTATCGCAATTTCACATTTGTCCTTCGAACGCAATCCATTCTCTTGTCACGACCCATTTTTACCTAAAATCGCTACAAAGTTTTTTTGCTTTCTTCCTTTCCTTTCATAGTCGTGAACATTCTCACCATTAAACAGTTGGGCTATGAGTCAATAGTAACCACTCTTTACCATCTACCATGCCATCTATCTTTTAATTAAACCAAAACCAAACACGTATACTTTATAATTGAGGTTCAATACTTGTACGTGTTTACTAATATTTACATCCCCCATATTACATTCCAAAATGATTACTATGCTATTACATGTTTAGATATAAAAAGATGCCAGTGTGTATACGTTTTGGTGATGGGAAGCAACGGATATCAGGATGCAACTCCTTAGCCAGTTACTAACTATTGTGTGTGATCTGTAGATAAGGGAAAATGAAAGGAATGAGCTCACTATCTCAGTAAGGCAATAATGTAAGCAGGTAGATAACTACACTATCTACATGCTTATAATGTCATGATATAAAAATCATTTATATCCAGAGCATGAGGTATAATTAAGACTATGCCACATGTATATAAATATATCACGTACTGAAAACATGAAAATAGGCATGTAAACATGGAAAATCATAATGTCAACGTCCCATGCTCAACACATTAAAAACTCATCATAAAACAACCCCTCAAGGTTTAACACATTATCAAAACTTAGTAAAACTCATTAACACATTATTAAAAACCACATTTCGTTTTAAAATCACAAATCGAGGTATAACCCTCCTTCGGGTATGCCTTAGTCTATCTAGACCGTATGATATCACGTGAGGCATGTAGGTTACTGTATAGAAAAAATCGAGGACTATGTCCCTGTGATCCCAGGTTACACGGATCTCAGTGTATGAGGCATCAAGGCTGTAATGGGAGGTGGGTCTGTCAGACCCGAATTTTCGATTTTACGTATGTAGCTTGTACCTTATGATTCCTATGTGTATGAACATTATATTTTCATAGTTGAATCATAAGATGAGTATTTACTACATGCAATCGATTAATTGAGAAATTAAAAATGCATGTGAGATATATAACAGCGAGATAAGGGTTAAAATGATTCCCGAACAAGTATAGGGGTAAAACGGTCAATTGATCGAAATTCGGTACAAATTCGATGAGATAATTTCATTTAAAATATGAAATCGAGGAATTTTGATGAAAAACGGGGTAAATATTTAATTTCGAATCAAATTAATCAAGATCCGAAGTTATTTAATATTTTTAGAATTTTTGTCTCGAAAAACGATCCCGAAAATAGTAAAAAAATATACCGAAGAGGCAAAATCGGACTGATAAATTCATTTACGAATTAAATGAATTTAATATGATTTTTGAGATATTTTTAGATATTTATGGGATATTCTTGATATTTTATTATTATTTTAAATAATAAAATAATAAAAAAATAATAATAAAAAAATTTATTATTAAGTAAAAAAACAAACAGAACAAAAAAAAGGAATCAGAAGCAAAATCGGGGAGAGAGAAAGTGAGAGGAAACGGAAGCAAACCGAGGAAGAGAAGACCCACCGGACGGCGAGCACCGGCCACCCCACGGCCGAGCCAGAGGTCGAAAAAGGAAGAGGAGGACCGTGCGCACCCATCGGCACCGGTCACACCTTCCACCGTCGCCGGACGCAGGCGAATCGAGGGAAAAACAATCGCGGAGAAAAAGAGAAATCCGGCGGCCACCGGCGGTGCTTAGGCCCGATTGAGGCCCGATAATCGACCCCCAGGCCGAGGCGCTCCGAACGGCGGTAGTGGCACCCGGAGAACCTACCGGACGACGTCGGCACGGACAAAAGACCCCTGAACCGATCGACGGTTCAGGCCAGAACCTTCCAAACTGAACCGGACCGAACCGGTTCAGTAGGAGAGAGAAAGAGGAGAGAGAAAAAATTTTAAAAATTCACCGAACTTCGGGTAAGTCGATACGAGGTCAAAAGTGACCAATTTGATTTCCGATAAATTTATTTAAATTGTATTTAATCGAAAATTTACCCGGAGTTAAATATACAAAATTGTGCAGTTCGACAATTAATTCCGAACGGAAGCCCAATCGGACTCCGATTCGCGTACCATCGCATAATCTCAGGTAAGTAAAGCTCATTTACGACAATTTAAGTGATTAACGCGTATTTAAGATTTATTTTACGCAATTCGGATTAAATTTTGGATTTAGTGAATTATATTCTAAATTTCGAATAAACTGTCGTAAATGATTTACGGGCTATCCAAAGAGTTTGGAATAAAGCCCAATGGGTATTGATAGGCCCAATGAGTCGATAGACCCTAATGAAGGGAATTAATACGGGGAAAACGGGCTTAATACGGATTAAGGCCCAATTAAAGTGTTAAGGCCCATTAAAAGTAAACGGGCCAATTTAAGTTAAATAAACTGTATTAAATGTGTAATACAGTAAGAAACGTGTAATTAATCCAGTAAGTGGTTAATTACAGCTCCAGAGTCATATTGAGAGTTGACTGGACTGCGAGATTTGGACAGCATGGAGGAAGAGAGGTCACACTACGTGATCCGAGGTAAGGGATCTTTGTGAGCTCTTAGAGATAGCTGTATGTATTTTTATCGTCGTTTACATACACTTAAATTCCGTATAGCGTATGAATGTGAAATTTCTGGATAGTACCCAAATATGGGAAAATTATGAAAATACCCCTAGACCCGGGAAAAAATTTAGAAATGCATAAAGTACATGAGCATGATGTTTTACATGTGGAAAAGAGGTTTTGTAAAACCAAAATGATAGATTGGCTCACGATTTGACAATATGCATTAAGTTGCATGTTTTTATGAAATGTGTGTTTACACCGTTTTGCGTATCACACTCGGTTTTGAGTACCACTGTTGTGGAAAATAGAGCCAGCTGTCTATTTGTGTGTGTGAAATCATGTTGGAGTTATAAGGCCTGTTGATTTATCCAGATCCGCTCGCACTTGATTTTTTGTGATTTGTGATTGAGATAGTGTTGGAGCCCTCGTGTTGACTGTGTGTCACACTGACTTGCTCGCACTAGATCTGAGATGACAGGCTATGGTTGATAATTTATTTGGTTGGGGTGGTGAGCTGTTGACTCAGGCACCTACAACTATGTGGTAATATTACTCTAGTTCACGGAGTACGTCGTACCGTGTAGACAACATGGAGTACACTGTACCGTGTAACTATGGGTTGTGAGGATTGCATCTTTGGACTCGGGCATGCTTTGTCATTGCTCTGTTTTGTGATAGTCCTTAGATAGGAGCCGATGGATAGACTAATCCCCTCCTCGGACTCTGAGATACCCTTGCACACCTAGCTAGTGATAGCTCGGGGTCTCGAAACTTTAGCCAAATGTCTTATGGATTTCTGTGAATCCCTGCCTAGTCTCACCTGATTTCATTGGTTTCTATAACGAAACTAATTGTGATTTGATTTCTGTGATGAAAAGCATTTGAAATGAGAACATGTTTTAAATGCGAGTTTCAATACTAAATACAGAAATATTTTACTCTGAACGAGTTTTGACATTTGATTTTTGGGCAGTAAATTGCTATGTGTTTTAACGATAATGGTTTTGTGAATGTTATGGATTTTCAGCATAAACCATGCATTATAAGCATCGTAGATAGTATGGTTATCTACCTGCTTTCATTTATTCCTTACTGAGCGCGTTAGCTCACCCCTTTTTTTCATCTCTCCACAGATTAGCCATAGTGCTTCTGAGAGCTCTGTGGTAGATTTCTGTATTTTCCTTCCGCTAGCAGCTGTTATCACATTGCGAAAGGTATACACACTTTTGAAATCTTTTGTATCTAAATATGACAGAGCACAGTGGTGTATTTATATTAATACTGGGATGTAAACCAATGTAAACGAACGTAAAAGTCTTGTAAATTATTATAAGTACATCTTCTTATTATGGATGCATGAGAAGTGAATGAATTAAAATATGTGGGAATGATCGACTGACATCGATTCATAGCCCAACTGTCTGTATGTGTAGTCGTGATATGTGGAAATTATTGATATAAATGTAAGGAATTCGGGTCACGACAGAAGTGGTATCAGAGCCGAGTTGGTCTGATATGAATCGTTGTCAGTAACTAAGAAAGTTTACATCCCCTTATCACTGTGCTTGTTTAGATACAATTGTGTATATCAAGTTGTGATTTCACTGAATGTGTGTTATATATACAGGAAATATATAGGATGTTTGACAAACATCGTAGTAGAGGAGAGAGTTCTCGATCTCAAGGGCACGGAGATAGACCCGAGAGACGGAGTAGATCCTCATCTAGACATACTTCTCGAGAACCATCTGAGAGTTCTGGCGCTCGCGACTCGAGATTAGAGCGACGCCTTGATACAGTGGTGACATTATTGGGGCAGTTTATAGCTAGTTTTGGCAGTGCCCAGGGTATAGCAGGACAGGCTGCACCAACTGCTGCAGCAGCTGCACCTGAGACCCATGCAACTGCACAGCCTGTACCCGCACCACAGAGAGTTGAACCACCACAGGCTCCTCCTGTTCAGCCTGCACCTCCTCCAGTAGTCCCTCAGGGTTATGATGATGATCTGGAGAATAGTTGTGATCTAGACAGATTGACACAATTTCAGAAGCTACAGCCTCCGTCATTTAGTGGGGTGAAGAATCCGGTTGTGGCAGAGGACTGGATTAATAGAATGGAGAAACTTTATAGATTCTCCCGATGTTCTACTACTGAGAGAGTGGCTTTTGTGACTTTTATGCTAGAGGGTGAGGCGGAACACTGGTGGAAGTCCACTATGCCTATTCTATCAGCTGGACATCAGGTTATTACTTGGGAGATGTTCTTGGATGCCTTCAGGGGGCAATACATTCCAGACACTGCTCAACGAAAGTTACAGAATGAGTTTTCAGGTTTGACCCAGGGAGGTAAATCAGTGGACGAGTATGAATCTCGATTTACATCTTTGGGTAGATATGATCCTGATACCATGGGCAGTGAAAGGAAGAAAGTTCGTAAGTTTATGGAAGGCCTGAGACCATCATTTAGAGCTCGACTGGCCCCGTTGGATATTTCGACATATGGGGAAGCAGTTAGACGAGCTCAGCTGTGTGAGCAGGATTACGAGCTCCATGTGTTAGAGTATGGGAAAGGTGGTAAGGGCAAAGATAGAGACCGAAAGAGATTTTGGGACGACAGAGGTAGTAGAGAGGGGAAGAGGCCTTTTAGTGGGCGACAAAAGATCGATGAGTCGCGGAGTAGGGCAGTTAGACCCTCTGTATATCCGACAGCAGCTCCGGCTCGGGGTATTATGATTGGAGGTCCCCGACCAAATCCTAATTTATGTAGACTTTATGGACTGTTCCACGGAACCGACCTTGTTATAGGATATCAGGAGCATGCTTTAGGTGTGGTAAGACCGGACACATGATAAGAGATTGCCCGAAACCAGTTGAAGCGTCTTCTCAGAGGGGTAAGGAACCCGAGAAAGTTTCACCTGTTATTACTGCTTCGAGAAGGAGAGCCACGGCTGAGGAGAAAGGGAAACAAGTTGTCGGCCAAGGCAGAGTGTATGCACTTGACCAGGGCGCTGCAGATGCTTCACCGGATGTGGTGAAAGGTACAATTCTGATTTTTAACCTTGAAGCATTTGCTCTATTTGATCCTGGTGCAACGCATTCATTCATATCACCATCGTGTGCATCTAAATTATCAGAGTTTGTGAAACCTACACCTTTAGGTAAAAGGTTGATAATTAGCACACCAATGGGAAGTAGTCAAATGACTGAATATGTGTGTAAGCAATGTAAGTTAAGAGTAGGAGATAAGAGTATGATAGCCGATCTTATCCTGTTAAGTATGTTTGATTTTGATGTAATATTAGGAATGGATTGGTTGGCTACAAATCATGCTATCTTAGATTGTCATTCTAAGACGATAATGTTTTCTCTACCGGAGAAACATGTTGTATAATTTTCCTGAGTAAATATAAAAGAAATACTTATGCAATATTAAATTAATTTGCATAATATTATTTTGAAGGTTTTATTGCGTACGTGGTTGACCTAGATAAGGCACAACCGGAATTGATTGACATTCCTGTGATTAGAGAGTTTTCGGATGTCTTTTCGGATGACTTGCCAGGGTTACCACCAGACAGAGAGATGGAGTTCTGTATTGATTTGATACCTGGTACTGAGCCTATATCCTGACCACCGTACAGGATGGCCCCAGTTGAGTTGTTGGAACTGAAGAAGCAGTTACAGGATCTGTTGGATAAGGGGTTCGTTAGACCGAGCGTCTCACCTTGGGGAGCTCCGGTCTTGTTCGTTAAGAAGAAAGATGGAAGCCTCCGACTGTGCATAGATTACCGGTTGTTGAATAAGGCTACCATTAAGAATAAGTACCCCCTTCCACGTATCGATGATCTGATGGATCAGCTTAAAGGAGCACAGATCTTTTCCGAGATCGATCTGAGGTCTGGGTACCATCAGTTGAGGATCCGAAGTGAAGATGTACCTAAGACAGCCTTTCGTACCCGTTATGGTCACTATGAGTTCTTGGTTATGCCTTTCGGGTTAACGAATGCTCCTGCAGCTTTTATGGCTTTGATGAACGATGTGTTCAAGCCATACCTGGACCGATTTGTGATCGTCTTCATCGATGATATATTGGTGTATTCGAAGTCCAGGGAGGAACATGAGCAGCACTTGAGTATTGTTCTACAGACCCTCCGAGAGAAGCAGTTATATGCCAAGCTCAGTAAGTGTGACTTCTGGTTAGAACAAATATCATTTCTGGGTCATGTGGTATCGAAGGACGGAGTGTCAGTTGATCCGTCTAAGATAGAAGCAGTAGTTCAGTAGGAACGACCCAAGACAGTCACTGAGATCAGAAGTTTTCTGGGCTTAGCTGGGTATTACAGACAATTTGTAGAGGGCTTCTCGAAATTAGCTGCTCCTTTAACTCGTCTCACTCGGAAGAATGTTGCATTTGAGTGGGATGATAAGTGTGAGAAAAGCTTTAGAGAGTTGAAGCAGCGACTGACCACCGTACCGATTCTCACCATTCCGACCAGCTCAGGAGGTTTCTCTGTATATACGGATGCATCGGGACAGGGACTGGGCTGTGTATTGATGCAGAATGGGAAAGTAGTTGCTTATGGATCCCGACAGCTTAAGGACCATGAGAAGAACTATCCGACCCATGATTTAGAGTTGGCAGCCGTAGTGTTTGCACTGAAAATATGGCGCTACTATTTATATGGTGAGAAGTTTCAAGTATTTACTGATCACAAAAGCCTGAAATATTTGTTTTCACAGAAGGAATTGAATATGAGGCAACGTAGATGGTTAGAGCTTCTGAAGGACTATGATTGTGAGATCATGTATCATCCGGGCAAAGCAAATGTAGTTGCCGATGCTTTGAGCCAAAAGAGCCTTGGGATGGTATCATACATGATGATCAGGGAACATGAGCTGCTAGAGCAGTTTACGAGTCTCAGTTTAGATGTGACACCTTCTGATACTGACACATATTGTGTGATAGCTAGTCTGAGATTAGAACCGGATTTGATTGACCGGATCAGACAAGCTCAGCATATTGATCACTTCTGTGTTGATATGGTTAGTCAGATTCAGAAGGGTACTTGTGCCAATTTTGAGTTGAGCACTGATGGATTACTGAGTTCAGAGGCAGAGTGTGCGTTCCCGATGATCCTGAGTTGAGAAAACTCATTTTGTCCGAAGCTCATTCATCATGTTATACGTTGCATCCGGGGAGCAATAAGATGTATCAGAATCTTCGGAAAGTGTATTGGTGGTCAGGGATGAAGAGGAATGTGGCAGAGTTTGTGGCCAAGTGTTTGGTATGTCAATAGGTTAAGGTAGAGCATCAGAAGCCTGCAGGGTTATTGCAGCCTCTACCTATACCGACATGGAAATGGGAGCACATCACCATAGATTTTATCATGGGTTTACCGAGGACCCAACGGAACCATGATGCCATTTGGGTGATTGTGGATAGATTAACGAAGTCAGCTCACTTCTTAGCTATGAGAGCTACTGATACTCTGAGTGCGTTGGCAAATCTATATGTACGGGAGATTGTGAGGCTACATGGCGTTCCAGTGAGTATTGTGTCTGACAGGGATTCTCGCTTCACTTCCCACTTTTGGGAACACTTTCAGGAAGCCATGGGAACTCGATTGAGCTTCATTACAGCTTTCCACCCTCAGTCCGATGGTCAATCAGAGAGAACCATCCAGACTTTGGAGGATATGTTGAGAGCTTGTGTGATGGATTATAGAGGCTCCTGGGATGACCATTTGCCATTAGCCGAGTTCGCATATAACAATAGTTATCACTCGAGTATTGGGATGGCACCGTATGAGGCGCTATATGGTCGTAGGTGTCGATCTCCGATTGGATGGGAAGAAGTGGGTGATCGGAAAATGTTTACTCCCGATTTGGTGCAGCAAGCCTCTGAGGATGTCTGGTTGATATGTGACAGATTGAGGACAGCTCAGAGTAGGCAGAAGAGCTGTGCTGACACGAGACGCAGACCTTTGGAGTTTATGGTCGATGAGTCAGTATTCTTGAAAGTATCTCCTTCTAAGGGGATCATGAGATTCGGGAAGAAGGGTAAGCTAAGTCCTCGCTACATTGGACCATTTGAGATCTTGGATCGAGTGGGAGACAAAGCTTATAGGTTGGCGTTGCCACCGGAGTTAGCCAATGTGCATAACGTCTTCCACATTTCAATGCTTCGGAAGTATCATCCGGATCCGGCGCATGTGATTAGTTATGAGCCGTTGGAGCTCAGTGAGGACATGTCATATGTAGAGAGACCGATTCGGATACTGGATAAGAAAGAGAAGGTTTTGAGATCGAAGACTATTGGGTTAGTGAAAGTCTTATGGCAGCATCACACTTCTGAGGAAGCTACTTGGGAGTTAGAGAGTTTGATGCGAGAGAAGTACCCCCAGTTGTTTGAGGATTGATTTGGTTCTAATTTGGAGGACCAAATTCTTTTAGTTGGGGAGGATTGTCAGACCCGAATTTTCGATTTTACGTATGTAGCTTGTACCTTATGATTCCTATGTGTATGAACATTATATTTTCATAGTTGAATCATAACATGAGTATTTACTACATGCAATCGATTAATTGAGAAATTAAAAATGCATGTGAGATATATAACAGCGAGATAAGGGTTAAAATGATTCCCGAACAAGTATAGGGGTAAAACGATCAATTGATCGAAATTCGGTACAAATTCGATGAGATAATTTCATTTAAAATATGAAATCGAGGAATTTTGATGAAAAACGGGGTAAATATTTAATTTCGAATCAAATTAATCAAGATCCGAAGTTATTTAATATTTTTAAAATTTTTATCTCGAAAAACGATCCCGAAAATAGTAGAAAAATATACCGAAGAGGCAAAATCGGACTGATAAATTCATTTACGGATTAAATGAATTTAATATGATTTTTGAGATATTTTTAGATATTTATGGGATATTTTTGATATTTTATTATTATTTTAAATAATAAAATAATAAAAAATAATAATATAAAAATTTATTATTAAGTAAAAAAAAACAAACAGAACAAAAAAAAAAAGGAATCAGAAGCAAAATCGGGGAGAGAGAAAGTGAGAGGAAACGGAAGCAAACCGAGGAAGAGAAGACCCACCGGACGACGAGCATCGGCCACCCCACGGCCGAGCCAGAGGCCGAAAAAGGAAGAGGAGGACCGTGCGCACCCATCGGCACCGGTCACACCCTCCATCGTCGCCGGACGCCGACGAATCGAGGGAAAAACAACCGCGGAGAAAAAGAGAAATCCGGCGGCCATCGGCGGTGCTTAGGCCCGATTGAGGCCCGATAATCGACCCCCAGGCCGAGGCGCTCCGAACGGTGGTAGTGGCACCCGGAGAACCGGCCGGACGACGCCGGCACGGCCAAAAGACCCCTGAACCGGTCGGCGGTTCAGGCCAGAACCTTCCAAACTGAACCGGACCGAACCGGTTCAGTAGGAGAGAGAAAGAGGAGAGAGAAAAAAAATTCAAAAATTCACCGGACTTCGGGTAAGTCGATATGAGGTCAAAAGTGACCGATTTGATTTCTGATAAATTTATTTAAATTGTATTTAATCGAAAATTGACCCGGAGTTAAATATACAAAATTGTGCAGTTCGACGATTAATTCCGAACGGAAGCCCGATCGGACTCCGATTCGCGTACCATCGCATAATCTCGGGTAAGTAAAGCTCATTTACGACAATTTAAGTGATTAACGCGTATTTAAGATTTATTTTACGCAATTCGGATTAAATTTTGGATTTAGTGAATTATATTCTAAATTTCGAATAAACTGTCGTAAATGATTTACGGGCTATCCAAAGAGTTTGGAATAAAGCCCAATGGGTATTGATAGGCCCAATGAGTCGATAGACCCTAATGAAGGGAATTAATACGGGGAAAACGGGCTTAATACGGATTAAGGCCCAATTAAAGTGTTAAGGCCCATTAAAAGTAAACGGGCCAATTTAAGTTAAATAAACTGTATTAAATGTGTAATACAGTAAGAAACGTGTAATTAATCCAGTAAGTGGTTAATTGCAGCTCCAGAGTCATATTGAGAGTTGACTGGACTGCGAGATTTGGACAGCATGGAGGAAGAGAGGTCACACTACGTGATCCGAGGTAAGGAATCTTTGTGAACTCTTAGAGATAGCTGTATGTATTTTTATCGTCGTTTACATACACTTAAATTTCGTATAGCGTATGAATGTGAAATTTCTGGATAGTACCCAAATATGGGAAAATTATGAAAATACCCCTAGACCCAGGGAAAAATTTGGAAATGCATAAAGTACATGAGCATGATGTTTTACATGTGGAAAAGAGGTTTTGTAAAACCAAAATGATAGATTGGCTCATGATTTGACAATATGCATTAAATTGCATGTTTTTATGAAATATGTATTTGCACCGTTTTGCGTATCACACTCGATTTTGAGTACCACTGTTGTGGAAAATAGAGCCAGCTGTCTATTTGTGTGTGTGAAATCATGTTGGAGCTATGAGGTCTGTTGATTTATCCAGATCCGCTCGCACTTGATTTTTTGTGATTTGTGATTGAGATAGTGTTGGAGCCCTCGTGTTGACTGTGTGTCACACTGACTTGCTCGCACTAGATCTGAGATGACAGGTTATGGTTGATAATTTATTTGGTTGGGGTGGTGAGCTGTTGACTCAGGCACCTACAACTATGTGGTAATATTACTCTAGTTCACGGAATACGTCGTACCGTGTAGACAACATGGAGTACACTGTACCGTGCAACTATGGGTTGTGAGGATTGCGTCTTTGGACTCGGGCATGCTTTGTCATTGCTCTGTTTTGTGATAGTCCTTAGATAGGAGCCGATGGATAGACTAATCCCCTCCTCGGACTCTGAGATACCCTTGCACACCTAGCTAGTGATAGCTCGGGGTCTCGGGACTTTGGCCAAATGTCTTATGGATTTCTGTGAATCCCTGCCTAGTCTCACCTGATTTCATTGGTTGCTATAACGAAACTAATTGTGATTTGATTTCTGTGATGAAAAGCATTTGAAATGAGAACATGTTTTAAATGCGAGTTTCAATACTAAATACAGAAATATTTTACTCTGAACGAGTTTTGACATTTGATTTTTGGGCAGTAAATTGCTATGTGTTTTAACGATAATGGTTTTGTGAATGTTATGGATTTTCAGCATAAACCATGCATTATAAGCATCGTAGATAGTATAGTTATCTACCTACTTTCATTTATTCCTTACTGAGCGCGTTAGCTCACCCCTTTTTTTTCATCTCTCCACAGATTAGCCATAGTGCTTCTGAGAGCTCTGTGGTAGATTTCTATATTTTCCTTCCGCTAGCAGCTGTTATCACATTGCGAAAGGTATACACACTTTTGAAATCTTTTGTATCTAAATATGACAGAGCACAGTGATGTATTTATATTAATACTGGGATGTAAGCCAATGTAAACGAACGTAAAAGTCTTGTAAATTATTATAAGTACATCTTCTTATTATCGATGCATGAGAAGTGAATGAATTAAAATATGTGGGAGTGATCGACTGACATCGATTCATAGCCCAACTGTCTGTATGTGTAGTCGTGATATATGGAAATTATTGATATAAATGTAAGGAACTCGGGTCACGACAGGGTCAATCCTACCCACTAGAATATCAAATCACTAATCTCATAGTCATGACTACATGGTACAGCGTACTCTGTGTGACATACATGGTATAACGTACTCCATAAACCAATATCACAGTTTGGGGGTGCCTACCATAGGCCTTATCCACCCCATACCATGTCGATAATCAACCCATGTCTCAACATACACGTGCGAGCATATCATCTCACTATGACACAAAGTCTACAAGAGGCTCCAGCATGGCTCTATGCTTGTCACATCATGTCTAGTGCGAGCAAAGCTTCAGTACAATGCCACGCATATCATGATATCCAAAATCTCGTGTGAGCAAAGCTCCAACATGGTTATAAGCACATACAAAAATCCTCGTATGAGCAACGCTCTAGTATGACTTTCATACAAAATAAATCAGTAAAACTCAGTGCGAGGCTCCAACACTCTGTATGTAAGTCAGAACATGAAAATCCAATGTGAGCAAGGCTCTAGCATGATTTATACTCATATAAATTTGGTAGGCTTCTTTATTTCGATAAAACACTTTTAAAATCATAATTGGCACCTCACACGTGCCCCTTTCATGCAAATCATTAAAATCAATAGTCAGCCTATCGATAAATTGCTTAAATCAAAGTAAAATATTTCATAAAAATATCAAAAACATGTTATTCATGCAATTTATTAGCCTTACCACTCTTTTTGTAAAATTCCTAACTAGAGGCAAAACGACTTTTTCACCTATACCCAAATTTTTTCGCAAAAATTATTATTTCTTTTCTAGGTAGTCAAGCAAAATTAATACCTTGTAAATACCCTTAAAATACGTGCAGCTACCTCTAAATACTCACAAAATTCCCTTACCTAGAATCGCGTTGAGTAATTCCACTTCCTCAAAGTTGCTCGATCGCGCAGTCCGATTCGCTCCAAATATAATCTCCGGAGCTGCACGAATTTATTTATTATATTAAATACAGTTTATTTATCGGCATTTCACTTTCACTACAATCAATTTAACTTATTAGGACCATTTACTCTTATTGGGCCTTACTTTCTCTTAAGTCCATTTCAATTGTACTATTCATTTCTCAAAAATCTATTGGGCCCATCAAGCCTACTGATTCATATTGGGTCGACCTTAAGGCTATAATGCCTTATTGAGCCGAAGACTCAACGTTTGGCCCACTTGACCATTCTGTCACGCATGGTGCGCCACGCCTAGCCATGGCCGACACCATGGTTGCCTAGCTCTCATGGCATTTTGGCAAACACGAGGTGTGCTTGCCTTAAGTTCATCACTTTCCTTCACTAAAGCATTTCATCATACACCTCTTATGCCTACTTTAAATCATCATCTATTCCAACATATTGGTTTCACAAAACCATCTTAGAATCATGTATACATGCTTAATATCATCAATACATGTTTAAATCATCATTAAATCCATGTAAAACCAACTTTCTCTCACTTTCTCACACTAAACCCATATTTGGTCATGGATGATTAAGCATGCTTAAGGATGTTTCAGACAACAATACATACAGCAATCAACTCATAAAAATGTCTAGATTAACATACTTGAAGTTGGTGTATCTCACCTAGCTTAATCTTTCTCTTTTGGCCAAAATTGGGGAAACACCTTGCTCCTTAAATCCTAAAATTTAACTACTTGTTTTTTACTATGTTGTTCTCCTCATCACAAGGAACAACTTTGCTAAAAGCAACCTTTCTCAAATCTGTTTGGAAGGTTATGGTATTTTAGAGTGAGAAAACTTGCTCACTTTACTAAAGTGGAGAGATATTTGTTAATCTAGGGAAGAAGGCTCAGCTGTTGAGCTTTTAAATAGAAATGGTATTGTAAGATCGATCTCCTAGGGTGAGAGATCGATCTTTCTTTGGTTGAACTACATAAATATTTGGTAAGTAAGCTGTGGGATTGATATGCTCCTAAGAAGGGATCGATCTGCTCTTGGGATGAGATCGATCTTCTCTAGGAAAGGGATCGATCCTTTCTAGCCAGAAACCATTCAAGATCGATATATTTTTTGGTAAGGGATCGATCTTTTCCATGTAGAATCACATCGAGATCTATTTGCTTGCTTATAGAACCTTTGTTATTTCATTCTGGAATTACCAAATCGATCATGTCATGTAAGGAGATTAATCTGGCATTCATCTGCAGGATTCCAACTGCTATTCTTTCCAGAATTTCAAAGGAAAGATTGCATTTAACTGTTTCACTAATCATTTTGCATTTTAATCACAATTAGAGTATAAAAAGGTCAATTTCTTATGATTCACGTATTATGTAACTTGTGTGTATAACATGAAATCAAAAAGGGTACATAGAATTAACGAGCCTTACATTTCGCCCCTCCTTCAAGAAATTTGGTCCTCTAAATTAGAACCAAGTCACTCCTCAAAAAGTCGAGGATACTTTTCCTGCATCAGGCTCTTTAACTCCTAAGTAGCCTCCTCTGAAGTGTAGTGGTACCAGAACACTTTAACAAACAAAATCGTCTTGGTCCGTAACACCTTCTCCTTCCTATCCAGTATCCGAATCGATCTCTCTACATACCACAGATCATCCTTAAGCTCCAATGGCTCATACAAAATCACATGGGTCGGATCTGAATGGTACTTTCGAAGCATCGATACGTGGAAGACGTTATGAATGTCTGGTAGCTCCAGTGGCAACGTGAGCCTGTAGGCCTTATCTCTCACTCGCTCCAGTATCTCAAATGGCCCGATATACCGAGGGTACAACTTACCCTTCTTACCGAACCTCATAATCCATTTCGAGGGAGAAACTTTCAAGAACACTGAATCACCTACAGGGAACTTCAATAGCCTCCGTCTCGTGTCAGCATAACTCTTCTACCTACTCTGAGCTATCCTTAATCTCTCACATATCAACTGAACAACCTCAGAGGCTTGTCTTACAAATCAAGATTAAAGATCTGTCTGTCACCAACCTCCTCTCATCCAATAGGGAAATGACATCTACGACCATACAATGCCTCATATGGTGTCATCCTGATACTAGCATGATAGTTGTTATTATAGGCGAACTCGGCTAGTGGTAAATGATCATCCCATGAGCCTCTAAAATCCAGCACACATGCTCTCAACATATCCTTCAGAGTCTATATAGTCATCTCTGACTGACCATCTGTCTGAGGATGGAAAGCGGTGCTAAAACTCAACTAGGTGTCCATCGCTTCCTGAAAGTGTTCCCAAAAGTGGGAAGTGAAGCGAGAATCTCTATTTGAAACACTACTCATTAAGACACCATGTGACCTCATTATCTCACGTACATACAGGTTCACCAATGTACTCAGAGTATCAGTAGCTCTCATAGCTAAGAAATGGGCTGATTTCGTCAACCTATCCACAATCACCTAGATGGCATCATGACCTCTGCGAGTCCTCGATAAATCCATCCTAAAATCCATGGTGACATACTCCTACTTCCATGTCGATATCAGTAGAAGCTGCAACAGTCCTATAGGCTTTTGGTGCTCTACCTTTACTTGCTGACAAAAGTGACACTTCGCCACAAACTCTGTAATATCCTTCTTCATTCCTGACCACCAATACACTCTTCTGCGATTCTGATACATTTTGTTGCTTCCTAGATGCAATGTATATCTCGATGACTGAGCTTCTGTCAAAATTAATCTCTTCAGCTATGGGTCATCGGGAACTCAAATCTAGTCTCTAAACCTCAGTAGGCCATCACCACTCACTAAGAAATCAGCCATATCACCCCTCTGAACCTGACTTGCACGATCATCACACAACAGATTGACATGCTATGCCTGTCGTATCCGGTCGATCAAATTCAGCTCCACTCACAGGCTCGCCATCACACAGTCACTGTCAACATTAAGAGGGCCTATATCCAAACTGAGCTGAGTAAACTGCTCGAGCAGCTCATATTCCCTGACTATCATGTACGATACCACTTCGAGGCTCTTCCTGCTTAGGGTATCAACCACAACATTAGCCTTTTTAGGATGGTACAATATCTAGCAATCATAATCTTTCAGAAGCTCTATCCACCATCTCTGCCTCATATTCAACTCTTTCTATGAAAATAGATATCTGAGACTCTTATGATTTGTAAACACCTAAAATTTCTCAACGTACAAGTAGTAGCGCCATATCTTTAATGCAAATACCATGGCTGCCAACTCTAGATCATGGGTCGGGTAGTTTCTCTCTTGGTTCTTAAGTTGTCGAGAACCATAAGCCACTACCTTCCCTTCTTGCATCAACACATAGCCTAGTCCCTATCTCAAGGCATCTGTATATACTGAAAACCCTCATTAGCTGGTGGGTATGGTGAGAATAGTTGCGGTGGTCGGTCGTTGCTTTAGCTCGTAGAAACTACTTTCACACTAATCATCTCACTCAAATGCCATATTCTTCTGAGTGAGGTGTGTCAATAGAGCAGCCAGCTTAGAGAATCCCTTCACAAACTATCGGTAATAACCTGCCTAACCCAAAAAACTGTACACCTCTGTAACTGTCTTGGGTCTCTCCTATTGAACAACTGCCTTCACCTTGGATGGATCTACTGATACCCCATCCCTCGATACAACATGACCCAGAAATGGAATCTGCTCCAACCAAAAGTCACACTTATTGAGCTTGGTATACAATTTCTTCTCTTGGAGGGTCTGCAGAACTATCCTTAAGTGCTACTCATGATCTTCCCTGGACTTGGAATAAACCAATATATCATCGATAAACACTATCACAAACTGGTCCAGGTATCATTCATCAGATCCATAAATACTACGGGGGCATTCGTCAATCCGAATGGCATAACTAAGAACTCATAGTGTCTATAACGGGTACGAAATTTTGTCTTAGGTACATCTCCACTCCGTATCCTCAACTGATGATACCCAGATCGCAAATCTATCTTAGAAAAGACATGTGCTCTCGGAACCTGATCCAATAGATCGTCAATGTATGGAATGAGGTACTTATTCTTGATGTAGCCTTATTTAACAACCAGTAATCTATGCACAGTCAGAGGCTCTCATCCTTTTTCCTCACAAATAAGACTGGAGCTCCCTAGGGTGAAACACTCGTCTAATAAACCCTTTCTCTAGTAACTCCTACAACTACTTCTTTAGCTCTTCCAACTCAACCGGAGCCATTCTACACAATGGTCTAGAAATCAGCTCTGTACCATGTACCAACTCGATACAAAACTCCATCTCTCTGTCGGGTGGTAACCCTGGTAAATCATCTAGAAAGACATCAGGAAACTCTACAACCACTGGAATGTCTCTCAATTTTGGACCTGCCTTATCCGTGTCAACTACGTATGTAATGAACCCTTCAAATTATCCCTTTTCACTATTAGTAACATAGGTCATCATATTAACATTTATGATTGACAAGCAAATTCATCTCTTAAATATGATGAATTAAAATTATACTATTCTCATTTGCAATAATCATGTTCCTTCATTTCTTTTCAGCAAAACTTACAGTAAGGCTATCTATCCCTGCAAACATTACTGTCTTAGCATAATAGTCTAAAATAGAATGATTCATAGCCAACCAATCCGTTCCTAAAATTACATCAAAATCACTCATATTCAATAAGATAAGATCGGCTGACATATCCTTTCCCCTTATATTCAGCCTAAGTCCCTATATACATACTCAGTCAACTAATAATCATTCATAGGTGTAGAAATCAACAACATTCTATCTAACGATGTAAGCTTTACATGTTTCGACAACTTACGTGCAAATGAAGGAGATATAAAGGAATGTGTGGCACCATGATCAAATAACATAAATGCTTCTAAATCAAAAATTAAGATGGTACCTTATATCACATCTGCTGAAATGTTCACGGTGTCCTTATCCAATGCATGTACTCGTCCTTTGCCAACCACTTGTTTTCCCTTCTCCTTAGTTGTAGCTCTCCCCATCGGAGCAGAAGTCTCAATAGGAGCTCTCTCCGATTCTTTGCCCTTCTGTGGGGCAGTCTCAATCATCTTGGGGCAGTTTCTCACGACATGTCTTGGCTTCCCACAACGAAAACATACTCCAGTAGTCGTTAGACAAGGCATAGTACCATGAAATCTACCACATCTCCTACATTGCTCCGTAGTAGGCTGTGGTCCTCCAATGACTATTCCCCTCGGTAGAGCTAAAGCCGGGTACACAGGAGGTCTAGCAGCTCTCTCATATATCTCTTCAATCTTTGACCTCTTTTTAAAGAGCCATCCTCCTCTCTTAACCACTCTATCCCCTCTAGATATCTTTCGATCTCTATCTCTAGCTCTGCTGACCTTCCTCAACTCTAAGGCACTCCGCTCAAAATCCTGCTCACACAATTGTGCCATGTGCATTGCCTCCTCATAAGTAGAGATGTCAAGCAGAGCTAATCTAGATATGATGGCTGGCCTTAATCCATCCATGAACTTCTGGACCTTTCGAGTCTCACTACTTAATGTATCCGGGTCATACCTACCCAAGGATATGAACCTCGACTCATACTCATCAACGGAGCGGTTCCCCTGAACCAAGCTCATAAACTCCTTCCGTAACTTTTGTTGTGCAGTGGCCGAAATATATTACCTCCTAAAGGCCTAAAAAAATATCTCCCATGTAATCTCTAGGTGTTGGGCTCTCAAGATAGACACAGTGGATCTCCACTAATGCTCTGCCTCGCCCTTCAACATAAATACGGCAAAGGCAACCTTCTCAGTCGATGTATACCTGAAGAACCCATACAACTTCTCCATCTCATATCTCCAATCCTCTGCAACAATTGGGTTCTTCACTCCTCTAAAGATTGGAGCTCTGAACTTTTAAAATTGTTGTAACCTATCCAACTCGCAGTCATAACCCAGATCACTACCGCTCGGCAGTGGAGCGACAGGAAAAGCTGTGTCCTGAACTAGTGGCAGTGTAACGGACTCTGTAGTCTGAGGTCTCTCTGTAGCTCTCTATCCAATAGTAGAAGATTGTCCAATTGGACCTCGTCTATCACCAGCCCTTAATGTCTGTGTGACTATCTCAATAAGGCTTTCTATACTCCGCTCAATCCTAGCAAAGCGTGCCTCGATATCCTCTGGTCTCTCAATAGGATCCTACGGAACCTGACCAGTCTGTGGCTCTGCACAGCACCCATGCCTATCCCTATGGCCTCTTGCACGTGAACTCGCCCCTCTACCACGGTGGGTAACAGGCATATTGCTTAAATTCTTGCATCTGTAACTATTCATTAGTCTAATCCAATCTCGGTTTACACAGTTATATCTAAATAAAGCACAGTAATATGGGATGTAAACTTCCTTAACCACTAATATTGACTCACATCAGACCAACTGAGCTCTAATACCACCTCTATCACGACCTATTTTTACTTAATTTCTATAATTTTTTTTCTTTTTCCTTTCCTTTCCAAGTCGTGAACATTCTCACCACTAAACAGTTGGGCTATGAGTCAGCATTAGTCACTCTTTACCATCATCATGCCATCTATCTTTAATTTAATCAAAAGCAAACACGTATACTTTATAATTGAGGTTCAATACTTGTACGTGTTTACTAACATTTACATCCCCCATATTACAATCCAAAATGATTACTGTGCAATTAGATTTTTAGATACAAAAAGATGCCAGTGTGTATACCTCTTGGTGATAGGAAGCAGTGGATATCAGGATGCAACTCCTCAGCCACTCACTAACTACTGTGTGCGCTCTGTAGAGGGGGAAAATGAAAGGAATGAGCTCACTAGCTCAGCAAGGCAATAATGTAAGCAGGTAGATAACTACACTATCTACATGCTTATAATGTCATGATATAAAAATCATTTATATCTAGAGCATGAGGTATAATTAAACTATGCCACATGTATATAAATATATCACGTACTGAAAACATGAAAATAGTCATGTAAACATGGAAAACCATCATGTCAATGTCTCATACTCAACACATTGAAAACTCATCATAAAACCACCCTTCAAGGTTTAACACATTATCAAAACTTAGTAAAACTCATTAACACATTATTAAAAACCACATTTCATTTTAAAAACACAAATCGAGGCGTAACCCCTCTTTCGAGTCTGCCCTGGTCTATCTAGACCGTATGATATCACGTAAGGCATGTAGGTTATTACATAGGAAAAATCGAGGACTATATCTCTGTGATCCCAGGCTACACGGATCCCGTTGTACGGGCCATCACGGCTGCAACGGGAGGTGAGTCAATCCTACCCATCATAATATAAAATCACCAATCTCATAGTCATGACTACACGGTACAGCATACTTCGTGTGACATACATGGTATAACATACTCTATGAACCAATATCACATTCTAGGGGTACCTGCCATAGGTCTTATCCACCCCATACCATGTCGATAACCAACCCATGTCTCAACATACACGTGCAAGTATATCATCTCACTGTGACACATATTCTATAAGAGGCTCCAGCACGGCTCTATGCATGTCACATCACGTCTAGTGTGAGCGGAGCTCCAACACGATGCCATGCATGTCATGATATCTAAAATCTCGTGTGAGCGAAGCTCCAACATGGTTTTATAGACATACAAAAATTCTCGTACGAGCAACACTCCAGTACAACTTTCAGGCAAAATAAATCTGTAAAACTCAGTGCTAGCAAGGCTCCAGCACTCTAGTCAAAACATCAAAATCTAGTGCGAGCAAGACTCTAGCATGATTTATACTCATATAAATCTGGTAGGCTACTTTATCTTGATAAAACACTTTTAAAATCATAATTGGCACCTCACACATTCCCCTTTCATGCAAATCATGAAAATCAATAGTCAGCCTATCGATAAATTGTTTAAATCAAAGCAATATATTTCATAAAAATTCCTAACTAGGGGCAAAATGATCTTTTTCACCTATACGCCAATTTTTTCGCAAAAATTATTATTTCTTTTCTAGGTAGTCAAGCAAATTTAATGCACTTTAAATACCCTCAAAATACGTGCATCTACCTCTAAATACTCACAAAATTTCCTTACCTAGAATTGCATCGTGTAATTCCACTTCCTCAGAGCTGCTTGATCACGCAATCTGATTCGATCCCAATATAATCTTCACAGCTGCACAAAATTATTTATTATATTAAATACAATTTATTTATATGTATTTCACTTTCACTACAATCGATTTAACTTATTAGGCCCATTTACTCTTATTGGGTCTTACTTTCTCCTAAGTCCATTTCGATTATACTATTCATTTCTCAAAAATCTATTAGGCCCATCAAGCCTACTGATTCATATTGGGTCGGCCTTAGGCCTACAATGCTTTATTGAGCTGAATACTCAACGTTTCGCCCACTTGACCATTAGGTCACGCATGGGGCACCATGCCTAGCCATGGTCGACACCATGGTTGCCTAGCTCTCATGGCATTCCGGCAAGCACACTTAAGTTCATCATTTTCCTTCACTAAGGCATTTCATTACACACCTCTTGTGCCTACTTAAAATCATCATCTATTCCAACATATTGGTTTCACAAAACCATCTTAGAATCATGTATACATGCTTAATATCATCAATACATGTTTAAATCATCATTAAATCCATGTAAAATCAATTTTCTCTCACTTTCTCACACTAAACCAATATTTGGTCATAGATGATTAAGCACGCTCAAGGATGTTTCAACCAGCAATACATACGCCAATCAACTCATAAAAATGTCTAGATTAACATACTTGAAGTTGGTGTATTGAAAACTCAACTAGCTTAACATTTCTCTTTTGGCCAAAATTAGGGAAACACCTTGCTCTCTAAATCCAAAAATTTAACTACTAGTTTTTTACTATGTTGTTCTCTTCATCACAAGGAACAACTTTGCTAAGAGCAACCTTTCTCAAATCTGTTTGGAAGGTGATGGTATTTTAGAATGAGAAAACTTGCTCAAATTGTTAAAATATAGAGATATTTGTTAATTTGGGGAAGAAGGATCGGCTGTCGGACTTTTAAATAGAAATGGTATTGTGAGATCGATCTCCTTGGGTGAGAGATCGATCTTCCTTTAGTTATACTACACAAATATTTGATAAGTAAGCTATGGGATCGATCTGCTCCTAAGAAGGGATCGATCTACTCTTGTGATGGGATCGATCTGCTTTTAAAGAGGGATCGATCCTTTTTAGCCAGAAACCATTCAAGATCGATCTGTTTTTATGAAGGGGTCGATCCTTTCTATGCAAAATCACATCGAGATCGATCTCCTTGCTTATAGAATCTTTGTAATTTCATTCTGGAATTACCAGATCGATCCTATCATGTAAGGATATCGATCTGGTATTCATCTGCAGGATTCCAGCTACTATTCTTTCCAAAATTTCAAAGGAAAGGTTGCATTTAACTGCTTCATTAATCAGTTTGCATTTTATTCACACTTAGAGTATAAAAAGGTTCATTTCTTATGATTCACGTATTATGTAACTTATGTGTACCGCATGAAATCAAAAAGGGCACATAGAATTCACGGGCCTTACATTCTCAATCCATATCACTTAATCTGAATTCATTTCACATACCAGAGATATTCCTACCTTGTATACACCTCTTATTCCAATATAACTTGCATTCAGAATTTATCACACTTCAATGCTTGTCGTATTTCGTTTATCAATTATAACAAAACCCTTTCCTTATTCTAATTAAGTCTCGCATCCAAACATTAACATATACAAATTCCAATCCTTAGATTCGAAATGAATTTCATACTGCAAAGCCTCATATATCCCAAAACTCTGAATCTTCTTAATAGTTTTGGGACTTTTTCACTGGTTTGTATAACCTTTATTTTGGGGAATCCAACTGACATGCATTCTTAATACAATAGGACCCATAAGACTCGAATCTCCTTAGCAAGTAATGCCAGTACACTCCAAAGTGGACCACTCTGTCTGATAATCCTCTTATCATACAATCCCTGTAATTATTGTCTCAGCTCTGCTAGTTAAATTGAGCCATTCAGTATAATGGTTGACTATCTGTCACGACCCTTAACTCACCAAAAATACGTACAAATGTTTAGATTTTTAAACTTTATTCATCATGTGTTCTTACCTTATCACGATCGTGATCAGCTACACACTCAATGGTTGGGTTGTGTGTCAATGTCTACCTCATCCATCCATAACATTTTAATTTGCAACATAAATTTCAGAAGTAAACACTTTTATAAATACATCAGAGTTATTGTTTACAAGTGTTTACATTGCTTTACATCTGCGATGTTTACATACAAAATTCTACTGTGCTATGTCTAGTTTAGATATAAAATAATCCAAGTGTGTATACCTTACGCGATGGGATGCAGTGGATACCAAAAGAGAAAGCCTCCAGTCGCTCTCAATCTATTCTCAAATCTCTGTAGAGAGGGGAAAATAAAGAGGTGAACAAACCACACGCTCAGTAAAGCAATCATGCGAACAGGTAGATAATGCACTATCTACGTGATCGTGTTGCCATGCTCAAAAGCATTTAATTCATCATTTTATCTCAAAGCATGAGTGTATGATTATGTTAATGGTATGTAAAGCAATTCATGTTGTTTAACTTCAGTGCATAAATCAATTTCAAAGCATGGCATTAACCATCATGCATATTTTATAAGGCATGACATTAATCATCATGCATATTTTATAAGTAAAGCATGGCATTAAACATCTGCATCAGTGCACCTTAAAAACCATTAACATACTTTCATCTCAAAACAATTCAACTCTAGTCAGGATTTGGTCCCTCCCTCAGACTATCTTGACCCACAAAACATTTCAAACATAGATTTATTCATAAAGCAATAGACATGTGAGATAGGCAATATAACAAAGGAAATATCCTCTAGGACTATGGCCATATCTTGTGATACCAGCTACATGGATCAGGTGTGTGGGTTATCACTACTATCTGCTTCCACACGGGAGATGGGTCACGTCCAGCCCACCGGTCCATAGCAGATATTGTCTGAAGACGACATATCACAATCTCAACATGGTACATCATACTCTATGCTACATACACAGTACATCGTACTCTGTAGACCCATATCAACACATCTCAAAACGCATGTGTGAGCCTATTTAATCGGTACGAGCTCTTATCTACCCGAAGCTCTTAACACGGCTATCAACATGTCAAAATATCAACAATATACGTGCGAGGCTATTTAATCGGTGTGACACTCAGTCTACCCGAAGCTCCAAGCACTGCAACAAGTAAGGTGGACATCTAATGCGAGCTATGCTCTAGCACCATGCCAAAACTAGTATAAAAATCCATCTGAAAACTAGTGCGAGCTAAGTTCCAGCACTCATGCGTATAAAACACATCAAATCTCATGCGAGTCATACTCTAACACACTTTCGTTCTCACGAAAACCATGTAGGTGGCTCAATTCTTTGTAAAGTATGGTTAACAAACCAAAACAACTCATTTCTTTTGCAAATCATTTCAAATGTCAGCCAACCTACCAAATCATTTGCTAAAAAGCAATAAAACATGATTTTCAAAGCATTATGCTTTTGTTTTCATGCAGTTTTCTCAAAACCCAACTCTTTGCCCTTCAATCACCTAATTTCATTTCCTAATTTCTCATGCATTCTAGCAAAGCATTTAAGTGCCCAAATTGCGCACAGATATCTCTAAGAGTCCACACAATTCCCTTACCTCGATTTTCTTGAGTGTGACTCTCTCTTCCTCTTAGCCTATTGCGCTCTTGGCTCGTCTTATTCTGGTGTATTCTCGAGAGCTGTGATTCATTCATCGAAATCACTTGAGTTAATGTTGTTAACTCACATTTTGACTTCACTAGTCAATATAATTCATTTATGCATTTTACCAATGCCTTATTCCACATCTTACCCCTTTTTAGTAAATCTCACAATCTATTCACTAACAACAACTTAAAATCATACCAATAACACTATTTTCTCCTCTAGATATCCCATTCCTCATTAACCTCAATACATTCCACTTTCTCACACTAGACCATTTCTAGGTCATAATCATTCCAATGCATTTTAGATAGTTTCTAACAATACTAAGCACCCTAATCAACCCCAAACATCAATAGCTTAACAATGTACTTAAGTTGGTGTTTTAGAAACTCACCTCTTTGGATTTCCTCTTTGCACCAAATAGAAATGCCCCTTGTTCCTTCAATCTAACAAATAGGGAAATACCTCCAACTATGTTGTTCTTCTCTTTGATATGAACAACTTTGCCTCTAATAGTCTTCCCTCAAATCTCCTTGAAAATGGTTGGATTTAGAGAGAGAAAGCTAGGTTTTTGAGTTGAAATGGAAATGGTGAAGTGTTTTCTCGAAATCTGCAAATTCACTGCTCCTATTTATAGAATTATCTTGATGAGATCGATCTGCACTAGGAATAGATCGATCTGGTCCCTTTAAATCCCTTTTTTTCATGACATTTTAAGCATGAGAACGATCTGTCGAAGCTTGAGATCGATCTGCTACAAACAGAGAGCTAAGGAGATCGATCTGTATGCTTGAGGATCGATCTTTTCATTACAGAATGTTTAGGAGATTGATCTGGCCCTATGGGAGATCAATATGCTCTATTCCATTGCTCAAATAAGAGCATTTTGGCTCTTCTAGATTGATCTCTCATCCTATGAGATCGATCTAGCCTTCATATTTTCCAGATTTTTTACAGTTTTTCTGCAGCAACTCACACCCAAACATCCTTAATTTGCTGCCATGGTCATTTTCTCATCCGATCACTTTTCAGACTTGAAAATGACATCCATTAATACTTCATACACTTTAAAACTCGTGTAGATTCTTTGGCTAATCAAAGGTTTATAATATAAACCAAATGGAAGTGCATACTCATGCAAATCTTCATTTCATTTATCACACTACTTATATTCCATTTTTCTCACATTCATCACATATCAAAGTCCATTCCTTCACATTCATACATAATGCAACTTGTACGTACAATCACAACTCTTATTGCAAGTGTGTACATTAAACTTATGGACTTACATCACATATACTTCACATTACAAGTATATCACCATACTTATGATTTCATTTACATTTCTATGTACATATATACAATTATACATATACGGGGTCTCACATTCTCCCCCACTTAGAAAATTTGGTCCTCTAAATTAGAACCAACTCAATTCGTGAATAACTCGGGGTACTTCTCCCTCATCAAACTCTCTAATTCCCATGTGGCCTCTTTCACAGTGTGATGTTGCCAAAGAACCTTCACCAAGGGAATTGTCTTTGTCCTCAACACTTTCTCTTTTCTATCCAATATCCTAATCGACTTCTCAACATAGGTCATACCTTCACTAAGCTCCAAAGGTTTGTACCTTATTACATGCACTGGGTCCGGGTGGTACTTCCTTAACATGGATATGTGGAAGACGTTGTGAACACTTGTCAATTTCAATGGCAATGCCAACCTATAAGCCTTGTCTCTCACTCTCTCCAAAATCCTGAAGGGTCCGATGTATCTAAGGCTCAGCCTGCCCTTCTTACCAAATCTCATAATTCCCTTCGAAGGAGAAACCTTCAAAAACACTAACTCACCCACATCAAACTCTAGTGGTCTCCGTCTCCTATCAGCATAACTCTTTTGTCTACTCTGAGCTGTACACAACCTCTCACAAATCAACTTGACATCTTTAGAGGCTTGTCTAACTAAGTCTGTAGTAAAGATCTATCTGTCACCAACCTCTTCCCATCCAATAGGGAAACGACATCTACGTCCATACAATGCCTCATATGCCTCATATAGGCGAACTCTGCGAGTGGCAAATGGTCATCTAAAGAGCCTCCAAAATCTAATGTACACTCTCTCAACATATCCTCCAGGGTCTGTATAGTCCTCTCTGACTGACCATTTGTCTGAGGATGAAACGCGGTGTTAAAACTCAACTGGATCCCCGTTACTTCCTGAAAATGTTCCCAGAAATAGCAAGTGAAGCGAACATCCCTATCAGAAACAACTCTTACTAGAATTTCATGTAGCCTCATTATCTCGCGCACATACAAGTTAACTAACTGGCTTAGAGTATCGGTAGCTCTCATAGCTAGAAAATGGGCTGATTTCATCAATCGATCCATAATCACCCATATAGCATCATGACCTCTACGGGTCCTCGGTAATCCCATCATGAAATGCATGGTGACGTGCTCCCACTTTCAAGTCGATACTGGTAGAGGCTGTAATAACCTTGTAGGCTTCTGATGCTCTACCTTTACCTACTGAAAAATGAGACACTTAGCAACATACTTAGCAATGTACTTTTTCATTTCAGACCACCAATAAACTTTTCAAAGGTTTTAATACATCTTAGTACTCCTTAGATGTATCGTATACTTCGATGAGTGAGCCTCTGTCAAGATTAACCTTCTGATCTCTGCATCATCAGGAACACATATCCTACCTCTGAACCTCAACAATCCATCAGAACTCAACTCAAAATCAGTCTCCGTGCCCTCTGTATCTGCCCGATAATATCGCTGCACTGCTGATTAATCCATTGAGCCTATCGGATTCGATCTACCAGATCCAGTTCTAACTGCAGGCTAGCTACCATAGAACCACCATTAGCAGTAGGTGGGGTCACATCTAAACTGAGGTTCATGAACTGTTCCAACAGCTTGTGTTCCCTAATTATCATAAATGATACCATCCCGAGATGCTTCCTACTCAATGTATCAGCAACCACATTTGGTTTACCCGGGTGGTACGAGATCTCATAATCATAATCCTTTAAGAGCTCGAGCCATCTCCTTTGTCTCATGTTTAACTCCTTCTACGAGAACAGGTATTTAAGGCTCTTGTGATCCGTAAGCACTTAAAATTTCTCTCCATAAAGGTAGTGGCTCCATATCTTCAGTGCAAACACCACTGCTGCCAACTCCAAGTCATGGGTTAGGTAGTTCCTCTCATGATCCTTCAACTGTCTAGACCCATATGCAACTACCCTTCCATAATGCATCAATACACAGCCCAGTCCTTGGTGTGAAGCATTCTATACATCGAGAAACCTCCTGAGCTGGTAGGAATGGTGAGGATTCAACTCCTCAAAACTTTCCTCACACTTAGCATCCTAAACAAACTCCACATTTTTCCTCGTGAGATATGTCAAGAGAGCAACTAACCTTATGAATCACTCCACAAACCGTCGATAATTCCCAGCTAAACCTAGGAAACTTCTAATCTCTATCACTGTCTGGGGTCTTTGCCACTATACCACTGCCTCAATCTTTGATGGACCACTGATGTCATACCCCGCTTTTGGGAACCCTTCTATCCACACATTCTCTACTACGGTTGGGCTGTGAGAAGATGTAATTACTAAAAATTCATTCATTTACAGTGGAATATTTAAAGCTTTAATTCACACTCCCAGGTGTGTGTGTAGATACACAAAATTAATTGTATAAATACCATGTGCTTACATATCATCCCCATAATACTGTTTACAATTCCAAGATATAACTGTGCGACACAATATATTAGATACAAAATACTCGTGTATACAAATCTTATACCTTTGCGGATTGTGGGAGCTGTTTAACACAAAAGATCTAGAGACCACCGCTCTCTTACTTCTCAGTACCTGGAGGGGGAAAAGTAGTGGGATGAGCAAACCACAGCTCAGTAAGGAAATGTATGCTAGCAGGTAGATATCGTACTACCTACATAGCCCATGCATGCATAAACCAATGGAAATATCATACGAAAAATGCTTTTAAACATATATTTCTCAATAGCATTTTCGTGTAAAATGAGTATCAAGCTTCCATTTAAAACATGTTCATAAATAGTGCCCTCACGGGATGAATGTGAAATGAGAGGTTTATCAAAAACACGAAATCTCTTTCACTTCTCAAATCATTCTTTCCGCAATTCTCTTTCTTTTCTGAGATTATCTCTGTTTCTTAAATCTCTGAGACAGGCATGGAATTTTCGACAATCAAATATCCACGACATATGGCCATAGTCAGTGATCCCAGGCCTCACTGATCAAGTATGCGTAGGGTATCACTTCGCCTGAAGGGGGATGGGTCAGTCCTACCCTCCGGCTCATCTCAATCCACCTCATCTCCTCGTATACTCATAGTGAAGATACGTTGTGTGTCATCTACGCGATACTCGTACTCACATGCACCCAGCACGGTACATAGTATACCAACGGGTGACTACACTATTCTACGTACGACCGTGGACCCAAGTCCATACTCCAACTCCGATGGACTTTTTATCCTAAACTATGTCTCATATACCAGGCGAGCAAGCAGCGTGACACACAGTCAACGCAAAGCTCCAGCGCGGTACGATCTATCGTTAAGGCCCAGCCCGTTCAAATGGTCATCGGCTGGTATCCCCTTGGGTCCCAAACCCCCAGGTTTACCTTAACTCGATAAAACAGGTGCGAGCAAAGTTCCCGCAATTTCTCAAAACCCTCGTGCGAGTTAAAACTCCAACACGGTACATCAAGGCATTAAAAACAGGTGTGAGCTAGCGCTTCAACACCAAATCTCATCTCGAAGCTCATAGATGGCTATTTTCTCTTTTAAAACTCAAAACACGTTTATTCATACAGCATGCCTCTTCATGCTAAAACATGTAAAATTAGCCAACCTATCATCAACATTTCTCAATCATCAATAACAATATAAAATTGAGAATATCATTGAAAACATGCATATCATGCTATTTCCTTACCCTATCCCATTTCTCAATACATATATACATCATAGTACTTTTCATACTTCCATATCATTTCATAGAATTATAATATCGTACTAGTTCTAGCAATATATCTACGAAATTGCTGTAAAATATGCATGAACATCTCTATAGCTAACACACAGTCCCTTACCTCGTTTTACTTGTGTGCAACTATCCGCCTTTATGCTTCTTTCGTTCTCATCTTGACTTACTCCGGCGTATCATCCGAAACTGAAATTCATCCATCAAACACTCGAGTTAACGTTTCTAACTCTTGCTCAACTAATCATTTATCCAATGCCTTAAATACATATTTTACCCTTTGTGGTAAATCTCACAATTTTATCCCAATATCAACATGTCCAAATCATTCCCACAACATAATCATCCACTCAAGATATCTCATTCATCGTTAACACCTCTACATTCCACTTTCTCACACTTGAATATTTCTAAGTTATTTTCATTTCATACCATTCTAAGTAGTTCTATCCACAATATGCACACCCAAATATCTTTATAATCATTAACTAAACCAATGTACTTGGATTTGTGCATTAGAACTTACCTCATTGGATTTCCTCTTGCTCCAATTAGGATTGCCCTTTATTTCTTCAATCCATCAAATGGGGAAATGCCTCTAGACTATGTTGTTCTTCTTTTTGTTGTGAACAACTTTGTCTCTAATAGACTCTCCTTAAATCTCACTGAAAATGGCTGGATTTAGGAGTGAGAAAGCTAGGTTTTTGTGTTGAAGTGGAAAGGAAATGGTTTGTCCCGAAATCTGATGATCCAACTGCTCCCATTTATAGTTTTGACTTGATGAGATCGATCTTCCTTGGGTGAAGATCGATCTGTTTCTCTAAAATCCCTCTTTTCTAAGACATTTTAAAGGCAGGAGATCGATCTGTCGAGGCTAGAGATCGATCTGCTGTCGAACAGAAGCTTAAGGAGATCGATCTGGTCTTAGGGGAGATCGATTTGCTTCAAACCTGAGAGCTAAAGAGATCGATCTACTTCCTTTGGAGATCAATCTGTTCCCTTCCATTACTCACATAAGAGCATTCTGGCTCTCCCAGATCGATCTCTCATCCTATGAGATCGATCTGGCCTTCACAAATTCCAGATTTCCTGCAATTTTTCTGCAACAACTCCCTTCAAAACTTCCTCAATTTACCTCCATAGTCCTTTCCTCATTCATCGCTCCTTGGGACTTAAAAATGTCATCCCATCCCACTTAATGTATTTTAAAACTTGTGGAAAATCTTTGTATAACCAAATATACACGATATTACTCGAATGGAAATATACACTTATGTAAATCTTTCCTTCCATTTTACTATACTACTCATATTCCATTTCGATCACATTCTTCTCGTGTTCAAGTTTATTTCCTCCTACTCATGCGTAATGCAACTTGTACGTATAATCACAATTCTTATTACAAGTGCGTACATAATCTTATGAACTTACATTGCATATACTTCACATTACAATGTATCATCATACTTATGATTTTATTTACATTCCCATGTTCCTATATACCTAGCTATACATATACGGGGTCTCACAACTGACACTCCATCCTTCGATACTATGTGACCCAAAAAAGAGATCTGTTCCAAACAAAAGTTGCACTTACTGAGTTTAGCGTACAACTTCTTCGCTCGAGGGTTTGTAGCACTATCCTCAAATGTCTTTCATACTCCTCTCTAGATCTTGAGTACACCAGTATATCATTAATAAATACAATAACAAATCGATCTAAGTACTGGTGAAATACCTCATTCATCAATGACATAAAAGCTGCGAGAGCGTTTGTCAACCCGAATGGCATAACCATAAACTCATAGTGTCTATACCGGGTGTAAAAAGCAGTTTGGGGTACATCTCCACTCTGTATCTTCAACTGATTGTACCCTGATCTCAGATCTATCCTGGAAAAGACCTACACTCCATTAAGCTGATCCAACAAGTCATCGATGTGTGGAAGGGGATACTTATTCTTGATGGTGGCCTTATTCAACAACCAGTAATCTATATACAGTCGGAGGCTTCCATCCTTCTTCCTTACAAAGAGAACCGGTGCTCCCCAAGGTGAGACACTCGGCCTGATGAACCCCTTCTCCAGCAACTCTTGCAGCTATTTTCTTAGTTTTTCCAACTCGACTTGAGCCATGCTTAGATAACGGCTCTATACCAGGTGTCAAATCTATACCAAATTCCATCTCTCTATCTGGAGGTAACCCTAGTAACTCTTCCAGAAAGACATCTAGAAATTCCCTAACCACTGGAATGTCTCCCAATTCTAGACGTGCCTTGTCCGCCTCAATCACATAAGCGATGAACCCTTTACATTATTCTTTCCACCAATAGTAATTATAAATCATCACATCAACATATAAAATTTGTAAATTAGATTCATTTCTAAATTATCATGTAATTAGATTATACACTTCTCAATTGCAATAACATATTCTTTCATTTCATCAAATTTACAACAAGGTTGTCTATCCTTGGAAACATCAAAGTTTTTGCATGCAATCCATAACAACATGATTGGCAGCCAACCAATCCATACCTAGGATTATATCAAAACTACTCATGTTTAATAAAATTAAATCGATCGCCATTTCTTTATGTGAGACCCCGTATACGTAGAAATGTATATATGTACATAAAAATGTAAATGGAGTTATATTATGAATTCAAAAGTGAAGTATATGTGATGTAAGTCCATAAGTTAATGTATACACTTGTAATAAGTGTTGTGATTGTACGTGAAAGTTACATTATGAATGAGTATGAAGAAATGGACTTAAACATGTGAAAAATGTGAAAGGAATAGAATATGAGTAGTGTGGTAAAATGGAAGGAAGATTTACATAAGTTGTGCACTTCCATTTGGTTTATAACATGGACCATTGGCTATACAAAGATTCTACACAAGTTTTAATGTGTATGAAGTATTAATGGATGCCATTTTCAAGTCTCAAAGATGATTGCATGAGGACATGACCATGGCAGTAAATTAAGGATGTTTTCATATAAGTTTTTGTAGCAAACTACAGCAAAATCTAGGAAATATGAAGGACAGATCGATCTCATAGGATGATAGATCGATCTGGAAGAGCCAGAATGCTCTTATTTGAGCAAAAGAATAGGGCAGATCGATCTCTAATTGGGCCAGATTGATCTCCTTAGCTCTCTGTTTGGAGTAGATCGATCTCAAGCTTCGACAGATCGATCTCATGCTTAAAATGTCATGGAAAAGAGGAATTTAAGGGGACTAGATCGATCTCCACCTTGTGCAGATTGATCTTCTCAAGCTATTTCTATAAAAAGGGCATTAAAAATATACAGATTTTGGGACAAAACCATTTCCTTCCCTTTCCAACCCAAAAACCTAGTTTTCTCTCTCCAAATCTAGCCATTTTCAATGATAATTGAGGGAAGAGTATTAGAGGCAAAGTTGTTCACATCAAGGAGAAGAACAACATAGTTTGGAGGTATTTCCCCATTTATTGGACTGAAGGAACAAATGGTATTTCTAATTGGAGCAAAGAGGAAATCTAAAGAGGTAAGTTTCTAGTGAACAAATCCAAGTACATTTGTTTAGTTGATGATTATGAAGTTGATTTGGGTGTGCCTACTGTGGGTAGAACTACTTAGAATGCCATGAAATGAATATAACCTAGAAATGGGTTAGTGTGAGAAGTGAAATGTGGTGGAATAAATGATGAATGGGATATCTTGAGATGATGATGGTGTTGAGGAGATAATTTTAAGATAATAATATGGAATGAACAGAGAGGCTTACCCAAAAGGGGTAAGATGAGCGTTTAGGGAATTGGGTGGAATATATAGTTGAATGAGAGTTAGCAATACTAACTTAAATGTATGATGAATAAATTACAGCTTCCGAAGATACACCGGAGCGAGTTGAGCTAAGAGCGTGAGAAGCTAAGAGGAAAAGAGTCACACCAAGTAAATCGACGTAAGGGAATTGTGTGGACTCTTAAAGATATCTGTGCGTAATTTAGGCGCTTAAATGCTTTTCTAGAATGCATGAGATGTTCGGAAATGAAATTGGGTGATTAAAGGGTAAAAGTTGGGTGTTTGAGAAATGTGCATGAAAACAAAAGCATATTGCTTTGAAAATCATGTTTTATTGCTTTTAGCAAATGTTTTGGTAGGTTGGCTAATATTTGAAATGATTTGCAAAAGAAATGAGTTGTTTTGGTTTGTTAACCATACTTTGCAAAGAATTGAGCCACCTACATGATTTCAGGAGAATGAAAGCGTGCTAGAGCAGGACTCGCACGAGATTTGACGTGTTTTATACACATAAGTGCTAGAGCTTAGCTCGCACTAGTTTTCATATGGATTTCATATTGGTTTTAGCATGGTGCTTGGAGCTTAGCTCATACTAGATGCCCACCTTGTTTGTTATCGTGCTTTCGGGTTGACTAGGTGTCGCACCGATTAAATAGGCTCGCACATGCATTTGTGATGTTTTGACATGTTGATAGCTGTGTTAGGAGCTTCAGGTAGACAAGAGGTCGTACTGATTAAATAGGCTCACACGTGCGTTTGGAGATGTGGCGTGACATGATATGTTGATTGGGTCCATGGAGTACGTTGTATCGTGTTGAGATCGTGATGTGCCATCTTTGGATGAGATCTGCTATGGACCGGTGGGCTGGATTTGACCCACCTCCCTTGTGGAAGTAGATAGTGGTGATATCTCGCACACCTAATCCGTGTAGCTGGTATCACAGGTTATGGCCATAAACCTTGAGGTTATTACCTATTATTGAATTGCCTATCTCACATGTCTATTGCTTTGAGCATAAATCCATGTTTTGAAATGATTTGTGGGTCAGGACAGTCCGAAGGAGGGGCTGAGACCTGACAAGTGTGTACTTGTTTTGAGATATCGACGTTAATGGTTTTTAAAGTACATAGATGCATGATGTTTAATGCCATGCTTTATTGTGAAAAATGCATGATGTTTAATGCCATGCTTTATAGTCAAAAATGCATGATGGTTAATGCCATGCTTATTTGAGAAAACGCATGATGGGTAATGCCATGCTTTATTGTGAAAAATGCAGGATGGTTAATGTCATGCTTATTTGAGAAAAAACGCATGATGGGTAATGCCATGCTTTAATGTGAATTATGCATGATGATTTATACCATGCTTTGAACTAAATTGTGCACTGGATTTCTAATAGCATGAATGCTTTACATACCATTAACACAATCACACACTTATGTTTTGAGATAAATGATGAACTAAATGCTTTTGAGCATGGCATCACAATCATGTAGATAGTGCAGTATCTACCTGTTCGTATGATTGCCTTATTGAGCGTGTGGTTTGCTCACCCCCTTATTTTCCCCCTCTCTATAGATATTTGAGTATAGAGTGAGCGTGACTGGAGGCTTTCCCTTTTGGTAAATCCGCTGCATCCCATCGCGTAAGGTATACACACTGTTGTAATTTTGTATCTAAACTTACAGTAGCACAGTGGCATTTTGTATGTAACTATTGGGGATATAAAATAATGTAAACACATGTAACAACTCTGATATATATACATTTATACAAGTGTTTACTCATAAATAATATACAAATTGAATTAGTATGGTGGAGTAAGTTAGACGTCGACACACAGCCCAACTATTGAACAGAGTTACTGTTCACGTTGAGGTAAGGATGAATAACAAACGATGCATGAAAATGTAAAAAAGTTGAACGTATTTTGGTAAGTTGAGGGTCGTAACAGTAGTTGGTATCAGAGCTCAAGTTGGTCTGACGTGTGTCGTGTCTAAAATACTTAATAAGTTGGAAAATTACATCCCCATGTTATTGTGCTTATTTAGATACAAATTGTGTGTGTTGATGGGTTGACTAAGTGATTGGTTGTGAATGTAGGGAATTGAGTATAATGCCTAATACCAGTCATGGTACAGGGATGAGAGCACAGGCTCGAGGCCGTAGAGGTAGGCCTAGGGGTAATGCTGAGTCAGAAACACACGAGGTTCAGGATGATATTGAAGTGGAGGTTGATGTTGAGCACGCTCCACAGGGTCCAGAAGAGGGCCCTGAGAGTACTGAGGCTAGCTTCACAGGGATTGAGCGGAGCATTGAGATGATATTGGAGTTGGTCACCCAATCCTTACTTGGAGTTGGCGGTAGACAGAGTCCTGCTACACAAGGTGATGTCGAGTAGGCGATAGCTCCTGAGGCACGGGCAAGGGAAGCCCAGAGGCTACAGACTATAGATACCCCAACAACACAGGATGTGCTTACGTCGGTTGCTACACCAGGCAGTAGAGGTCGGGGATATGGATGCGAGTTGGATAGATTGTGGTAATTCCAAAAGTTTAGACCGTCGTCTTTTAGCTGAATTAAGGACCCAGTGGCAGCTGAGGATTAGATTAGTGAAATCGAGAAGTTATATGGGTTCTTTGAGTGCACTACCACCGAGATGGTAGTGTTTGCCACTTTTATGCTGAATGGGTCAGCAGAACATTGGTGGAAATTCACCCGGCTTATTTTAAGAGCCCAACATACTAGATCGATTGGGATATACTTTTAGAGGCATTCCGGAGATAGTATGTACCGGATATCGCTTAGAGAAAGATGAAAATAGCATTTTTGGGACTGACCCAAGGGAGTAGGATAATGGACGAGTATGAGACAACCTTTATCTCCCTTGGTAGGTATGATTCCAACATAATGAGTAATGAGGTTGAAAAAAAATCCAAAAATTTATGGATGGATTAAGACTGACCATCAGGTCTAGACTGGTTCCCCTGGATATACCGACCTATGAGGAAGCAGTGCGCAGGGCGTAATTATGTGAACAAGATGTTGATAGGATTGCCTCAGATTTTGGAAAGGTTGGTAAGATAAGGGATAGTGATAAGAAGAGACCAATGAAGGATAGAGGCTTCAGCTTTAAAGGAAGCAAGAGGTTTGATCTTTGCCATGATCACTTCTAATGCTTGTTATTGTATATCCTTTTTCATTTTGAGTCACCTTTGAGTAAGTTATGAATTTCTCTAAGGCTTCATTCTTTACTCTCAAAAAGAACACCCAAGTGTACCTAGTGTAATCATCAACTATTACAAATCCATAGTGTTTTCCACCTAGGCTAGTGGTTCTAGTGGGTCCAAATAAGTCTAAATGTAGTAATTGAAGAGGCCTAGAGGTGGATACACTATTCTTAGGCTTAAAGGTTGTCCTCTTGTGTTTTCCTTTAACACAAGCTTCACATATTTCTTCATGCTCAAAGGGTATTTTGGGTAAGCCTACAACTAGATCCTTTCTAGCTAACTTAGATAGCACACTCATGCTTGCATGGCCTAGTCTTCTATGCCATAACCAAGATTCCTTTTTATTATCTACCATTAAGCATATGTTTTCATTTTTGAGTTCATTAAGGTAGACTATATATATGTTACCTTGCCTATGACCTAGAAGAAGAATTTTATTTGACTTAGGATCTATAACATTACATTTCATGCAATCAAAAATTACTTTGTAACCTTTGTCACAAAGTTGACTAATGCTTAGCAAGTTATGCTTTAGACCCCTAACAAGTAATACTTTTTCTAAGGAGAAATGATCATTACCTATTGAGCCACTCCCTTCCACTTGGCCTTTGGAGTTGTCCCCAAAAATGACTTCTCCACCAATTTTCAATTTGAAGGAATTGAAATGGCTTTTATCACCCGTCATGTGCCTTGAGCATCCACTATCTAAGTACCAAGCTTCTTTTGTTTTAGCTTTGTGGCTATGCTCAATCACCTACAACAAACAAAAATAAACACACTCAAGTCTTAGGTACCCAAATTCTCTTGGGTCCTTGAAGGTTAGTAAATGCAATTCTTGATCCCATTGGGATCCATTTTGCTAATGCATTGCAGTCCTTGGAATGAATTACCTCTTTTGGAATCCATATTCTTTTTACAATTTTTCTTTTAAGATTCCTTATCTTTATATTGCAATAATGTGACTTATGTCCCTTCTTATTACAATATGAACAAGTAATTTCAGGTTTATTCATGCTCTTCCTAGCAATGAAACTCTTAAGATGGGTCTCCCTACTTTGTGCATTATACCCTAAGCCATTTTTGTCAAAAATGCTCTTTGGGTTTCTAACATGCTATCTAGCTTTTGTTGCCCCATGTGAAACCTATTAAAGGAGTTATGTAAATTCCTATTTTTCTCCTTAAGGTCAGAAATTTCTAGATTTGCAATCTCTAGTTTCTTCTCACATTCCAAATTATCTTGTAACATTATCTCATTTTCCCTTTTTAATTTAGATATTAACTTTTTATACTTCATGCTCATAGATTCATACTCTAATGCTAAATCATCAAATGCATATTGCAGTTCGTCAAAAGAGTATTCATTGATATTAGATGTTACCTTCTCATCCTCATCAATTGCCATGAAGCATAGGTTGGCAATGTCTTCATTTGATTCATCATCGGAGCAATCACTGTCACTCCATGTTGCTACCATCGCCTTCTTTTTATGAAACCTATCATTAGATCTTTTGAGAAGAGGGCAGTTAAACTTTATGTGTCCAGGTTTTTTACATTCAAAACATACAATAGAGTCTTTTCTACCTAATTCCTCTTGTTCTCTCCTATTGTTTCTCCTATAGCTATTACCAGCTCTCATCCTCATGAATTTATTGAATCTTTTGGCAAACATTGCCATTTCAATATCCTCCTCACTGCCACTCTCATTTTTAATTTCTTTTTCAGTAGTGGATTTTAGAGCAACACCCACTTTCTTGGGTGGCTCTTCATTTCTTTTAAGCTTCATCTCATAAGTTAGCAAGGAACCTATTAATTCATCTAAGGATAATGTGTGTGGATCCTTAGATTCCTCTATTGCTGTCACTTTAGCTTCCCATGACTTAGGTAAGCTATTTAGAATTTTCTTTACCATTTCAATATTAGAATATATTTTTCCTAAAGATTTTAATCCATTGATTATATCGGTAAACCTAGTGAACATATCACTAATGGATTCTTCTTCCTTCATTCTAAAGAGCTCATAATCATGTGTGAGCATACCTACTTTTGTCTCCTTCACTTGGGTTGTACCCTCATGAGTTATTGCCAATTTATCCCATATTTGCTTGGCATTATCATACCCGGATACTCTATTATATTCATTAGGACCTAAAGCACAAAATAATGTGTGCATAGCTTTAGCATTTAGTTGTGCACATTTAATGTCATTAGAGTCCCATTCATCTTCTTCTTTGGGAATATCTCTTCCCTCTATTTTCTTCGTAGGGATTTGAGGTCCCTTAACTATAATTCTCCATACTTCATAATCGTTTGCTTGAATAAATAGCATCATCCTAGTCCTCCAATAAGAATAATGTTCACCATTGAACATGGGAGGTCTAACAGTGGAGTGCCCCTCTCCTATCAAATTAGTTGCTACATTGTTATGAGCCATTTGATCGTTTCTACTCTTAGGAAGTTGTTCCTATGTGATTAGAGAGTCCTAGCTCTGATACCAATTGTTGGCTCTACCGAGAGGGGGGGTGAATCGGTTTTCTAACAATTATGGGAGATTTTAAAACAATCACAATTTAAACACAAGTGATAATGAATAAAACAGTGCAATATAACAATTTAATGCAAAGAGAGGGAAAGAAAAACAAACACAGCAACTTATAGAGGTTCGGCCAACTCTTGCCTACGTCCTCTCTCCTTGACCTTCTTGTCAAGTGGTTTCTTTCTCTCTTTCAACAGAGTTTACAAAGTTCCTTTTACAGGTTAAGGAATAACCTCTCTACCCTTAGCAATACAGAAAATGTATTCACCCTTTTACAATAACACTCACTGAGGAACAATCCTCTTTTCTTTTAAGGTGTGGATGAATACAGAATAAGGCTTTTTAGTGGGTAGGACTAACAAAGCTTGTAGTACATAAGCTTGTACAATTAATCTCAATAAAATGAGCAATAGAGATACAATGAATGAAAGAATTAAAGCTTGAGAATGTTTGGAATATTCAGTGATAGTCTCTCTCTTTTTTGCTTTGTCTTCAATGCTTGGTTATATACTGAAGGTTGGGTAGTTGGAGCATTAAATGCAGTTTTTCCCGTTGAGATTTGAAGAAAATAGCCGTTGGGAACCTCCAGTGGTCAGACAGATCGATCTCCTATCTTGGCCAGATCGATCTCCTAGTTTTAAATCCTGCAATGACAAAGCACAAATACACAGGGAGATCGATCTTATACATTACCAGATCGATCTGTTAGTTTAAATAGGCAGAGGCAGATCGATCTGTCGAATAGGCAGATCGATCTCCTATCCTCTCTGTTTGAGGCAAGATCGATCTCTCAATACACCAGATCGATCTCTAAAGCTCACTGACTTTGAGCAGATCGATCTCTTCCTTATCAGATCGATCTCCTAAGTTCTCTGACTTAGAGCAGATCGATCTCTTAACCCTTGCAGATCGATCTCTTTTTACCTTAAACCCTTTACACCGTTTTAAGGCTTGCCAGATCGATCTCTTCCATCATGAGATCGATCTCTCATCAAGTATAATCCCAGGAGATCGATCTCTCATACCCCAGATCGATCTCTCATCAGCAGAACTCTAAGTTCTGGTCCTGATATCTTCTAAACATGTTTGTATACCATCTTAACATTATTGTTTTAACATGTTTTGTCATTTCAAAATACATTAACTCAACAATAATAATAGTATAGATTTAAAATCCCATGTACGAAACACATGCTAGGTTATAAATCAGAGGCATTCATGCAAAACAGTGCATATTTAATCATTTAAGAATGCCTTTATATAAAATATGCCATTTACATTCAAAACACAATAAATATGGCATTTCTAATCACAACACAAACAAATCGAGTTTCGACCCATCCCTCAGGTCTACCCGTATCATAAAACACATGTGATATATCATGCGAGACTCAGTGGCTAAATGCAATAACTTCGGACTATGGCCATATCCTAACATGGTGAAATCCTAGGCAACACAGTACTCGGTGTGCGGGTTATCACTGTTGTAACGGGAGGGGGGTCAGTCCATCACAACCACTAGCTATCAACACCCTTCTCCACAACTCCACAACAACACACGGTACAGTGTACTCCATGCCACACGCACGGTACAACGTACACTTATGGACCCTGCCTCGTGGTCGGGGTGCCTGCCATAGGTCTTAGCCTCTCATACGACGGAATCATCAATGCCACGTCTCTAAATCCACGTGCGAACATTTCAACAGTGTGAGACTCAGTCAACATAGAGGAAATCGTCACGGTTTTTCTAACATGTATATATATCACTTAAAATACAGTGCGCGTCTTTGAGCTCGACTTACAGTCGACACTCCTCTCAAACACTATTTCACATCACAAACTCAACCTTAGTGCGAGTAAACCTCCAGCAACTAGCTCAATGCATAGTTCATGTTTCAAATCAGGTACGAGCAATAGCTCTAGTACCATGCTATGCACTATCAAATCAAGTACGAGCAATAGCTCTAGTACTATGTCATGTATAAATCATGCAGAATTGAGTACGAGCAACGCTCCAGCACTCTGTCATGCATCTCATGTAAAACTTGAGTACGAGCAAATCGCTCCAGCACTCTATCATGCACAAATCACATAAAACTGAGTTCGAGCAATGCTCTAGTACTTTATCATGCATGTCAAGTAAATGTAGTGCGAGTAAACCTCCAGCACTAATGTATGTGAAAAATATCTGAAATCAAGCGCGAGCTATGGTCCAGCATGATTGTTTCCACATAATTCGGTAGATGGCTCTCTAAAACTAGTGATGTTCAAATCATTAAAATCAGCACTATAAAGTGTGCTTAGTTTACATCTACCTCAAAATATTAATCCATCAACCTACTCTTCTGCTACACAGCAGTAAAAAGCACTCAAAACATTATTTCCATACTTTTTACAACTTTTTTCAAAAGTTGACTTTTTACATAACTAAGGGCAAAATCGTAATTTACTCATATCGTGTCCCTATAATATTATTGATTTTCTCTGACCCTCAAACAATTTCAGTGAATGTAAAAGCAGACGAAAATATGCACAGATATCTCTAACTACTTACAAGAGTCCCTTACCTCAGATAACGTAAAGTGACCTCACTTCCTCTGTGCTGCCCAAATCTCGCAGTCCGATCCACTCTTAATATGACTCCGGAGCTGCATTAACCATTCACTGGGTTAATTTTACTTTTACCTACTATATTACACATTTAATACAGTTCATTTAACTTAATTGGGCCCGTTTACTCTTAATGGGCCTTAACCACTTTAATCGGGCCTTAATCCGTATTAGGCCCGTTCATCAGGGTTTATTGACTCATTGGGCCTATCAATACCCATTGGGATTTTTTTCAAGCTCTTTGGATAGCCCGTATATAATTTACAACAGTTAATTCGAAATTTCGACTATAATTCATTAACTGTGGAATTTAATCTGAAATGCGTAAAATAAATCTCTAATACGCAATAATCACATAAATTGTCGTAAATGAGCTTTACTTACCCGAGATTATGCGATGGTGCGTAATTCGAAGTTCGATCGAACTTCCGTTCAGAATTTATCATCGAACTGCACAATTTTGTATATTTCATTCAGGGTCAATTTTTGATTAAATATAATTTAAATAAATTGCTCAAAAATTAAATTGGTCACTTTTGACATCATATCGACTTACCCGAAGTCCGGTGTAATCCCAAAAATTTTTCATTTTTTCCTTTTCTCTTTTTCTTTCTTTTTCTCCTTTTCCTATTTTCTCCTTGGGTAAACCGGTTCGGTCCGGTTCAGCGTAGAAGGTTCTTTACTGAACCGTTGACCGGTTCAGGCTTCCATTAGTCGTGCCAACGTCGTTTGGTCGATTCCGGTGTCTCTCAACTGTTGTTCGACGCGTCTCTGGCAGGGGCCCTCTCGGTTAGCCTCAGATCGGACCAAATCACTGCCGGTGGTCGCCGTTCCTCTTCTCCTCTATTCAGTAATTTCTTCGCCGATCTGCTCTTTTCGGTGCAGGTGTGGCACGTCCTTGCCGCTGGTGGTTTGCGCCGACATCCTCTACCTTTTTCAATCGCTTGCCTGGCCCCTGGTCGCTGGATGGTGGTCATCCGATCTCTCTTCTTCCCTGTCGGTCTGCGTGGTTTCCTCTCTTCTCTCTTCCCTCGTTTCAATCCAATTTTTTGATTTTTTTTATAATAGATTTTTATTATTATTTTAATCATTAAAATAATAATAATAATCCCAAATTTTCCTAAAAAATCATATTAAATTCATTTAATCCATAAATGAATTTAAAAGTTTGATTTTATCTTTTTACTATATTTTTCTCCTTTTTTGGGGCTCATTTTTCGAGGTAAAAATTTTGATAAATTTTAATAAATTTATATCTTGATCAATTGTACTCAAAATTAAATATTTCCTCGATTTTTATGAAGATTTCTCAATTTCATATTTTTAATGAAATTTTCTCATCGAATTTATACCGGATTTTGATCATTTGACCGGTTTACCCCTACACTTGTTCGGAATCAATTTAACCCTAATTTCTGGCTGTTATGTAGCTTAGATGCATTGTTATTCTTGAATAGTCGATTGCATGATAGTAAATACTCTTCTTATGATTCAACTATGTAAATATAGTTTTCGTACACATAGGAATCATAAGGTACAAGCTACATACGTAAATCGAAAACACGGGTTTGACACATCAGAATACTCTGGGTAGTATCCCACCAATCTCGGGCTCTCCCTTTCAACATATAAGCACCCATACTGACCCTCTCAGTATTAGTGCATCCCAAATAGTCAAATATGACTCTCAACTCAGTCAGCCACTCCTCAGCATCTGCGAGATCCTTTCTCCCCTTGAATGCGGGTGGATTTATTTTCAAAAAGTCCCTCAATCGGACGATACTTCTGTCATCGGGCTGAGTGGCGGGAGGTACCGAATCCATCTATACTGGGGGCACGGGAGGTCCTTCTGGTGGTGTAGGAGTAGTACCTGAGGTATTAACTCCAAAATGTTACGCGAATAGCGCTGCCATCTGCTCAAAACCCTATCGCACATCTTGCTCAATCCGGTTAAATCGAGAGTTAGGACTCTCTGGTTGTGGGGCAGGTGGCGGAGGTGGCTCTGCCTGCCTCATCGAACGACCTCGTCATCCACTCATTTTTCAATCTCAATATGTTTCCTGCGTATACACATCAAACTTGATTGAAATTTCAATCCTTAATTTCAGTTCAAGACCAGACTTATACAGACACTTAGGATGTATTCTATTTCACTTAACCGACACTGACAGTACTAAACACCCTAGACTCTGATACCAGATAAACTCTGTGACACCTCGAAAGCAGGGAAAACAAGACAAATTTAAAACATATTTACATCAATACATAATTTTAGGTGCATTCCTATATAGTGTCATGCATCATCATATGTATACTTTATAAAACTTTCACCTCAGGATCTCATCATCTAATATTTAAATATATCATAGCGTATACAATCCTCAATACAGATTTAATTAATCCTAATACATCCCATACATCATTGTTCATCAAGTGTATGTAAATACAACTTTAGTTTGGGTACATGAAATGTTAAAGTATACCTAAAATACAATATACAGCCTGGAGCTCAAGTCCTCCACTAGCCACTACTCCGTACGTCACAGGAAAACTCTCTTCACTTAAAGAAATCTAGGGGGATGTAAAAATAGAGTGAACTTTCAAATCGCTCAGTAAATGGGTAAGGGACTCATTAACAAAAATGATTAATCACACAGCACAATCATTTTGTTTTATAAGAGAAACTCAATAGAAAATGTAGCATAAAATCATTAAAACATCATTATCATCTCATTTCTCTAAAATCATGTAGACACATGAGAGTAAATGGTTCAACATAAAAGCCATAGTTACAAGCAAGTGGAAATCAGGATGCGATAATGGCTTTTCACATAAAAACATGATAGAAATCACCTCAGTAATAATGCACGTGGCACAGCCACCAAAACACAATCTCGTGTGTAAAACAGAGACTAAACAAATAAAACTCAGATAAGAACATTTGTCAAGGCACATCAAAATAATCTCCTCTGGGTGCACATCCCAGGCATCCTTAAAAGGGGAAACGTCGATAATAGGGTCGTGTACATGGTGTATTGGTCTTACGTGTTACCAGAATAAGGCCCGGACTTACATGCTACCAGAGCAAGGCCTCTCCTCATGCACATTATCGGTCTTACATGCTACCAAAGCAAGGCTCAGACTTATATGCTACCAAAGCAAGGCCACCCAGCACTACCAGAGCGGGGGTCATCTCATGTTACCAGAACAGAGGCATCTCTCGCTGCCAAAGCGAAGGAATATCGGACTTACATGCTACCAAAGCAAGGCCCGAACTTACCTGCTACCAGAGCAAGGCTCGATGTGTTTTCACATGACACGCCTAAGTCTCAATAACAACCATTATCATATAAAACCGTTTTGCCTTCACATAAAGCTAATAATGGTTTTTTCTCATAAAACTCATCTGAAAACCCCTTTTTGTACTCATTACAAAACATGTGAAAATCGAGCTCAAACCGGTAAAACATGCACACATTTCTGAAATCTTAGTACGCTTTTACGTAGAGCCCAAATCCCATTTCACATTTTAAACTCAAACAGTTTGTAAAATAATTTCACACTTTGTTTACAACTCGTAAAAATTTGGCCCCAACCGGCTATAAAACCGTGTGCAATAACTCAATCACAACTCTCAAAACATGCTTATTTCTCAAAACGTTTCATGCTACAATTATCATCACAAAATCACATACATAATGAGTTTAAGTTTTCCCTTACCTTGTTGCACCTCTTATAGTGCAATCGTTTCCCCTTAACGATGGACTAGCCTCACATTCCTCTCTGAAACTCCCGAGCTGTCCAAACGATGTAAAAACATCATCAATATACCATCACATTGTCTCTAATCTCAACATCAAGCATAATTGCTCACATTCTCAAAACTTCTCAATACCTCAATGATTCTAACTGTAAGACCCGATATTTTTGAGTGCATTTAAAAATACAAAAGGATTAAAATGCTATCCCCGAACACGTGTAAGGGCAAAATGGCTAAAAGACCAAAATTTGGTATTAATCGGGACAATAAAATTTAATTAAAAATATGGGATTGAGAAATCTTGATCAATAACGAAGAAATAATTAAATTTCGGGTTAAATTGATCAAGATATGAATTTATTGAAATAAATCAGAATTTTCGTATGGAAAAATAATCCCGAAAATAATCGAAAAATATACCGAAAAGGTAAAATTGGACTGATAAATTCATTTACGGACTAAATGAATTTAATATGAATTTTTGAGATTTTTATTATTATTTTAAGGAATAAAATAATAATTTTTCAGATATTTTAGATTTTTAATAATAAAATAATAGTAAATTTTAATTATAAATAAATAAATAAAGTTAAAAAAAGAAAGGGAAACGAAATCTGAAACAGAAAACAGAGAGGAAAAGAGAAGCAAAAACGCGAAACAAAGCAGCCGAACCCGAGGAAGAAGAGGAGGCTCACCGGCGAGCTACCGACGGCCAGGGACCCCAGGCGAAGGCCGGCGAAGGAGGCCCGAAACGCGCACAACCCACTGGCGCCAGCGACTCGCGGCGAGGTGGCCGAAAAACACCGAAAATGGAGGGAGATGTCACGGGAGAAAATCTTCGATCGGCGGCCATCGACGCCGATTTGGTCCAAACCGAGGCCCGATTTTGGATGCACAGGTGCAGGCGAGCCAAACGGCACCGAAATCACGCCGACAACCGACCGAACGGCGCCGAAACGGCAAAATGATGGGTGAACCAGACTGAACCGACGGTTTGAACCGGACCGAACCGGTTCAGCCAAAAAGAGAGGGAAAAAAGGAAGAAAAAGGAAAAAAATAAAAAGAGAAAAAATTGAGAAAAATTCCAGTGATGCAATCGAGCTTCGGGTAAGTCGGTAAGCGGTCGAATTGACTGATTTAATTTTTAAAATATTTAATTTGATAAATAATCGACTGAAAGTTTACCAGAAAATATATTTAATTGTGTAGCTCAACAATTGGCATCCACCGAGAGCTCGAGACAGCCTCGATTTGAGTACTATCATGGAGTCATGGGTAAGTAACCCTTATTTACGACAAATTTGCATTGTTATGCGTGTTGATGAATTTCGAATTTAATTTTCGCATAAATGAATTAAATTCTGAAAAATTGGGATAAATTGTCGTAAATAATTCATAAGCTGTTTGAGAATTTAGAACGAGGCTAAATAGATGCTGATGGGCCCAATGAGCCCAATAGGCCTCGATAAAGTGTGGTAAATGGGCTTAAGGCCGATTAAGGCCCATTATGGTGCAATCGGGCCCAATATGGGTAAACGGGCCCAATGATTTAAATTAAGCCCAGAAAATTATGAAATATAATTAATTGTATTGTATTTGACCTGATGAACATTTATCCGCAGTGCCGAAGATTTGATTTGGATTCGGAGCAAATCGGACTGTGTGACGAGTCATCAGTGGAAAGGTCAGACTGTACAGAAAAAAATGAGGTAAGGGAATTGTGTGAGTAGCTAGAGGTAGCTACGCATATTTTAATAGATTTTGTATACACTGATTATGTATGTATACGCAATTATTGTATAATGATCCTAAAAGTGGTTTAAATGATTTTTAAGGATCGAAATAGGTGAAATGTCTATTTTACCCCTATTGAGGGAAGTTCACCTAAGGATGGTGAAAGCATGACATGCATGAAATGCATGATTTAAGAATTTTTATGATTAAGGAATTTGCTTGATTTTAATCAAAGTAACTCGATAGATTGGCCAATAATTGCATAAGTTTCCCAAAATAACACTACTTAGGTGTTATTAATATTTAAATAGAAATTTCTTTGGAAAATGGGCCAACTATCAAGTTTATATGGAAACAGATAGTGCTGACACGTAGTTCGCACTATATCTACGTTTGTGAATGTGCATAAATGTGCTTGAGCGGTTACTCGCACCGACTTGTGTGACATCATATGCATGAAATGTGCTAGAGCATGGTGCTCGTATTGATTTTTATTATTGTGAAATGAGAGCTGCTGGAGCCTAGCTCGCACTCTGTTTTGACATGTTTTGACATGTTTTGATTTGTTTTGACTTGGTATGCATAAAATGGTGCTGGAGCGATTGCTCGCACTAGTTTTAATGATTTGACATGCATGAGAGATGCTAGAGCTTAGCTCGCATCCTGTTTTGATTTGATATGGCATAAAGCCATGCTCGAGTGTAACTCGCATGAGATTTGATTTAATTATGCATAAAGCCATGCTGGAGTGTAACTCGCATGAGATTTGATTTACTTAAGCATTCATTTGTGCTGGAGCATTGCTCGCACAAAGTTTTACGTGGTTTTCATAATTCATTTGAATGTCGTACTGGAGTTTTTCTCGTACGAGGTTTTCATTGAGTTTTTATGCATATCCGTACTAGAGCATTGCTCGTACGTGGATTTTACTTGAAATTATATTCAGTTTAAGTCGTACTGGAGCGCTGCTCGTATGCAGATTTTACTGATTTTTTATGAAACCGTGCTAGAGCTTCGCTCGCACGAGGTTTTCTGATATCATGAATATGCATGTTGCCGTGCTAGAGCTTCGCTCGCACAGGGATTTATATTACATGCATATAGCCATGTTGGAGCCTCCTGTAGACTGTGTGTCACAGTGAGATGATATGCTCACACGTGCATTCTGAGACAGAGATGATTTGGGTGGATAAGACCTATTACAGGCACCCCTAACTGAGCTTGGGTTCACGGAGTACATTGTACCATGTATGTCACGCGGAGTACGCTGTACCATGGGGATTGTTGGAGTGGAGTGGCATTAGCCACGTGGCAGCAAGCCTTGCCCTCGCAATCTTAGTGTTATGCTGTTCTGGCGGGTAGGACGACCCACCTCCTGTTTCAGGTGTGATACCCCGCACACTAGGTACCGTGTTGCCAGGGATCACTAGGATATGGCCATAGTCCTCGATGTTACTGATAATTACCTGATTGTCTCACATGATATAACTTGTGGTCTGTTAGACCAGAGTAGACCCGAAGGAGGGGTCAGGCCCCCGATTTGATGATTTTATGATTTTCTACTATGCTCAAATATGTTTTAGATGATTTTATGATCTGTGACCTTGAAAGAAGGGTGGGTTTATAACCGGAGTTTTATAATGAACTTTATTGAATTGTTTTATGAGATGGACCCGGAAGGGTTAGTTTATACTGCAGTTTTAAATGAATTGATTTAAATGCGGAAGCATGATGTTGTTTTCCATGCTTTTAATTCAAATTCATGATTTGTCTTACATGACACAGACAAATGCATGATCTTGTTTTACTTCATGCTTATTATGATTTAATGATGTCACATAAAATGCTTGGAATGCATGAATTACATGATTTATATATGCACAAATAGTTTTGGACAAACTAGGGCATTGAATATGCATGACTTTGTGCGTGAAATTTTAAATGAAAAGAAATGGATTTAAGGGCATGGCATTATGAGCATGTAGATAGTGGAGCTATCTACTTACTTGCATAATTGCCTTACTGAGTGTGTGGTTTTCTCACCCCCCTTATTTTCCCATCTTTTCAGAGCACTTGAAATAGTTATTCAGTGGCTGAGGACTTGCATGCATTGGTATCCGCTACTTCCCATCGAGAGACAAGTATACTCATTGGTATGATTTTGTATCTAAATATCTAATGCACAGTACTGTAAACGGATATGATGCCCTGGATGTAGAGTTATAAATACCATTGGGTATGTATTTATTTAAAGTCAAAGAATAGTAAACTCTGATATATGAATGTGAATATGAAAATGGAATGGTAAATAGTGTGAGGTGACTAACATCGAATCATAGCCCAACTGTGTTGTAGGATGGTCACGATGAGAGAAAGGTAAGAATTAAATAATAAATGAAAAAGTGAAAAATTTACTCTGATTTTTAGGAAATTTGGGTCGTGACACTAACAACCCTAATCATTTTCAGCCTACTCATAACAACATCTACAGCCACAATCGCCTAAATCCACTTCAAAATCAAGAATCAAATCTTAGAAATTTACCCAAAACTTGTGAAGTGCTAAACTCACGCGTCAGCTCAAATCGTCCTTCGATTTCTAAGTTTGTTGTTCTCTTTTTTATGAGAAACAACTTTCATTTTTGCCACAACCTCTGATTCGAACGAAAATGGGCACTTTATAGGAGAGAGAAAGTTAGGGATTTTGATTTTCTAGAGAGAGAGGATGATTTTTTGCAAAAACATAGGGGGTTCTTATATAGGCAGAATGTATGAGATCGATCTACTCTTGGGTAGAGATTAATCTGTCTTTGAAATTTAGAACGTTTTAGGCAACTTTTATGCCTACCAGATCGATCTCCACCCAAGAGTAGATCGATCTGTCTTTGAATTTTAGAACGTTTTAGGCAACTTTTATGCTTACCAGATTGATCTGACGTGGGGACAAGATCAATCTCATAACTTGAGGAGATCGATCTGCTCCTTGTGAGGAGATCAATCTACATTTTATAGAAACATTTGGAGATCGATTTGCTCTTATAAGAGATTGATCCCTTTAAGGCAGAAGCATAAGGAAATCGATTTGCCTTCCTTGCAGATCGATTTACTTGTTCCAATTTTTCATTTCTAATCATTTTGGCCTACTAGATCGATCCCCTCTTCTCCAAGATCGATCTAGCCTCATAGTTTCACACTATGGTTGTACTCTTAGCATAAAATCTCAAGACATAATTACCATAATTTTCTCCATTGACTATTTCTCATTCAATACTCGTTCATTACTTAGAAATTTCATTCCTGACCACCTCAATATATGAGTACATCACATTTAGCTCATCAATTACACTTCATGTTTTACATTACATAATTAGATGTGTATAAAATTCTCAGGTCTCACATCCTCCCCACCTTAAAAGAATTTGGTCTTCCAAATTCAATTCGACTCGTCAAACAAATGGAGGTACTTCTCCTTCATGATGCAGACCTATATTTCCTATGTAACTTTATGGAATCATAAGTGATGTAAAGTCCATAAATTCAATGTACACACTTGTAATAAGAATTGGTAATGTACGAGTAAGTTTCATTATGTATGAATATGAGGAAATGGACTTTTATAAGTGATGAATGTGATTGGAATTCAAAATGAGTAGTGCAATAAATGGAACGAGGTGTACATCCATTTAGTTTCATATTTTATACCTTGGATTATACAAAGAATGCAAACAAGTTTTAATATGTATAAAGAATGAATAGATGTCATTTTCAAGTCTTAAAGGTGGTTGGATGAGAAAATGACTATGACAGTAAATTAAGGATTGTTTGGTGTGAGTTACTGCAGAAAACTGCAGTAAAATCTTAAAATATGAATGCCAGATTGATCTCATAGGATGAGAGATCGATCTGGAAGAGCCAAGATGCTCTTATTCAAGAAATGGAACAGGCCAGATCGATCTCCAATGAAGCCAGATCGATCTGTTAAATATTCTATAATGAGAATATCGATTTCCTTAGCTCTCGGGTTGGAGCAAATCGATCTCCCCTGGATATAGATCGATCTCTTTAAGCTACTGCCTAGGACAGATCGATCTCAAGCCCTTGACATATCGATCTTATGCTTTCAAATTGGCATGAAACTAAAGGATTTAAGAGGACCTGATCGATCTCATGCCTCGACAGATCGATCTCATCAAGCAATTTCTATAAATAGGAGTAGTGAAATCTACAGATTTTGGGAAACAATCTCTCTCTTCCATTTTAACCAAAAACTTCACTTTCTCACTGCTAAATCCACCCATTTATAGTAAGATTTATGGAAAGACCATTAGATACAAAGTTGTTCTTATCAAAGAGAAGAACAACATACTTTGGAATCGAAGCCTCATTTTTGTTATTAAAGGAGCAAGGTGTATTTTTAGTTGGAGCAAGGAGAGAAACCAGATTTGGTAAGTTTCTAACACTTCAGCCCAAGTACATTTGGCTATTTATTGGTTTTGGAGTTGAGTTGTATGTATATTGATGGTTACAACTACTTAGGATGTGATGGAATTAGTGTGAACTAGAAAACCTAGAATAAATCTAGTGTGAAAAGATATGGGTTGAATGAGTTGATGATTTATGGAAATTGCTAAGTTGTTAGTGAAGTAATATGAATCATTTGAAATGATTAAATGAAGCCACATTATGAGTTTAGAGGATTTATGGAAATGAGTATGTAAGATGTTTGATAAAATGCCATAGTGAAGAAATTAATGAGATATGAACACTATGAGCTTAACGTCAATTTAATATCGATTTGGTATGAATCAATAGGCCTAAAAGAAATCAATAGACTCGAAATATGAGTAGAACGATAAAACTAGGCCTTATATGTATTAATGGAGGCTATAAGTTGAATCGATTATAGCCAACACCAGAGTTGAGTATATGGACTAAATCGAAGTGATATACGACTTTGTGCAGTTTTGAAGAGTTCGTTAGAGACGAATCGAACCGCACAAGTAAGCAACTCTAATGAGGTGGAATCACGTGATGCGATTTCAAGTAAGGGAATTTTGTAAGTATATAGAGGTAGCTGCTCGTATTTTATGTGTGGATATATGGCATTTATGAAATGCATGACTTTTTGAGAAAATGATTGAGATGTATGCGAATAGCTACGAGTATGTATGAGATTTGGTTTTGAAACAATTATTATAAAAGGGATAGTAAGGCTAATAAATGCATAAATCATGTATTTGAAATGTTTTCATATAACACAATTCTTGGTTTTGAACAAATTAATGGATAGGCTAGCTAGTGTTTGAATGATTTTGTGAAATAGCACTTCTGAGGTGCTAAACCCGATTTTGGAAGTGTTTTGATTGTGTATGAGCCGACTATCAGATTTGTGTGATATAAATCGCACTGGAACCTCGCTCGCTCTAGATTTTGAAGCCTTTATTTGTATGAAACGTGCTGGAGCTTAGCTCACACCTTGATTTGGAAACTATGATGATGTTTTATAAACCGTACTGGAGCTTCTGTTCGTACGTGGATTTCGAGTGGTTTTCTTATGCTTATAACCATACTGGAGCAGTGCTTGTACGTGGTTTCTTCAAGATTTGATGCATAAATGTCATATTAGAGCGTTGCTCGTACGAGGTGGTTTAGTTATGATGCATGAATCATGCTAGAGCTTTGCTCGCACAAGTTTTCACGCTGTGGTACGTATGATACCGTGGAAGTTGGTAAGATCCTCTAGCACTACATCCTCAAGATAGAGAGGACGGGGAGGCTTTGTTCAGTGGGGAGGCTCTCTTATGGTAAGACCCTCAAGCACAACATCCTCAAGCCAGAGGAGGCGAAGAGGCTCTATTCGGGAGGGAGGCTCTCTTACATGGGAACAGAATGCTCCACATGCACTTGAGACAATGGAGGTTACCTTTGGTATGGGGAGGATAAAACTTATGACTGGTACCCCCAATCCTAATATGGGTCCGTGGAGTACGCTGTACCATGTATATCACATGGAATACGATGTATCGTGCGATGGTTATATGATGAGAAAGTCTCACGAAGAACTAACCCACCTTCGTACCTGCATGATACCTCGCACACCTGGATGCATGTGGTCTGGGATGATTTATGACATAGTTGGACAACATTGTCCTTGAGATATAGTGACCTGTGTCACTTGATATTACATAATACCACATGATTTTGATATATGAGTGTGATTGTGATTATCTAGGGTTGACCCGAGGGAGGGGTCTAACCTTGTGGGATTTTGATTGAGAAATAATAATGATGTTTGTGATTGGGAAACAATGGTGATGGGATTTTAACGTGTTTTGAGAAAGAGATGAACTTTAAAAGATGTTTCCTAATGAATTTCCCTTTTTATTATGAGACTTGATAAAGATGAGCATGAGAGGTTTTACATGATGATGATTCCATGTTTTATATGTCTGGTTTCCATGTTTTCTGTACATGATATATGTATATTCATACGACATAGATTTATTTCCTCATGCTCTGACTATAAATGATTTATGCATAACACTATCAACATGTAGATATAGTAGTTATCTACCATGCTTGCATTATTGCCTTACTGAGCATTTGGTAGCTCATCCCTCTCTACTTTCCCCCTCTACAGAGCGTACATACTAGCCCAGTGAGGACTGAGGCGTTTTGTTGAGGCATCCGCTGCATCTCAATCACCCAGAGGTATATACGCAGAGATTATTTTTGTATCTAAACAACGTAAAAGCATAGTAGTCATTTTGTATTCTAATTTGGGGAATGTAAAAGTTAGGAAATGTGTCATGTACAAGTGAAAAACTTAACTTATAAATGAATGATACTTGTTTGATTTAATTTGAAAAAGAATGATGAGTGATGATTATTATTAACTCACAGCCCAACAATGTAGTGTTGAGTTGTTCACGACTGGGTAAGGAAAGGAAAAATGCGAAACATTTATAGTGATTTTCGGTCAAAGAGGATAAATTGGGTCATGATAGAGATTGTTATTAGAGCTGTGTTGGCCTGATGTGAGTTAGTAATAAAACATAGGAAAAGTACATCCCCATATTACTGTGCTTTTGTTTAGATATAACTATGTATACCGTGATGGATTGAGTTTAATAAGTGATTTTGAATACAGGAAGTTAGGCAGTATGCCTGTTACACGCCAAGGAAGAGGGGTGAGAGCATGTGCTAGAGGTCGTAGAAGTAGGCCAGAGAGCCGTGCAGAGCCACAGATTGATCAGGCTCTACAGGACCCTGCTGAGAGATCAGGGGATACAGAGGCACGCTTCACTAGGATAGGACGGAGTATAGATAGCCTAGTTGAGATAGTCACTCAGGTATTGGGTGCCGGTGATAGACGAGGTCCCACAGCACTGCCTACTACTGGGCAGGCAGCTGCAGAGGCAGAGAGACCTCAGACTACTGAGACGATGACACCCCTAGTATAGGATACAACTTCACCTATCCATCCACGGTCGAGCGAGAGTGACCTGGGGTATGACTGCGAGCTTAGCAGATTGCGAAAGTTCCAAGGGTTGAAACCTCCAGTGTTCAGAGGGGTATAGGACTCAGTAATTACTGAGGATTGGGTGTATTTGATTGAGAAATTGTATCGGTTCATCAGATGGACATCAGCTGAGAAGGTAGCCATTGCTGTGTTTATGTTAATAGGCGAGGCAGAGCACTGGTGGAGATCCACCGAAGCTATTTTGAGGGCCAGACACTCCGAGATTACATGGGAGATATTTTTTGAGGCCTTCAGGAGGCAATACATTCCAACCACCGCACAGAGGAATTGTGGATGGAATTCATGAATTTGGTTCTGGGGAATCGCACTGTGGATGAGAATGAGTCAAAGTTTATATCTTTGGGGAGATACGACCCAGATACAATGGATAGTGAGACTCGAAAAGTTCAGAAGTTCATTGATGGACTGAGATTGGCTATTCGGACTAAGCTAGCTCCCTTTGATATTCATACTTATAAAGAGGCTGTACATAGGGCTCAGTTATGCGAGCAGAATTTTAAGAAAAATGCCTCCGAGATGGGGAAGATTAGTGTTAGAAGAGACAGAGACCAAAAGAGATCCGGGATGGATAAAGTGGCCAGGAGAAGGGGCCAAATATTTTTCTAGAAGAGGCCTAAGATTGAAGAGGTGTGAGAGAGAGCTGTTAGACCTCCCGTGTACCCGGCTTTGAATGCACCAAGGGGTATGGTTATTGGAAGACCACGACCTACTACCGATCAGTGTAGGAGATGTGGCAGATACCATGGGACTAGACCATGTCAGATGCCCCATGTTTCATGCTATAGGTGTGGGAAGCCCGAACATGTTTTGAGATACTGTATAGAGATGATTGAGATTGCCCCACAAAAGGGCAAAGAGCTAGAGAGAGCTCCAGTTGAGACAACTGCCCTAAGGAGGAGGGCCACGGCTAAAGGAAAAGGGAAACAAGCGGTGGGTATGACCAGAGGAAGAGTACATGCGCTGGATTAGAACACCACAGATGCTTCGACAGATGTGATTAAAGGTACCATCCTAATATTTTATTTAGAAGTATTGGTATTGTTTGATCCTGGTGCCACACATTTCTTTGCACATAAATTTTTGAAGCATGTGAAACCTATATTGTCGGATAAAATGTTGATGATTTCCACACCCATGAACGATAGTCAATTAACTGAGCATGTATGTAGGGATTGTAAATTGATGATAGAGGGAAAGGAAATGACAACCGATTTAATTTTATTAAATATGAATGATTTTGATGTAATATTGGGAATGGATTGGTTGGCTTCTAATCATGTTGTTATGAATTATCATACTAAAACATTGATGTTTCCCGAGATAGGAAATTATGTTGTAAGATTTGTGAAATGAAATAAAAGAACATAACTGTGATAAATGAAAAGAGTATGACTTTATTTAATTTACTTGAGAGATGAATTTATTTGTTTATTTTGAATATTGATGTGATGACTTCTGATACTAACGGTGGAAACAATGATGTAAAGGGTTCATTGCATACGTGGTTGACTTAGATGAAGCACACCCAGAATTGAAAGACATATCAGTGATTGCAAAATTTCCTGATGTCTTTTTCGGACGATTTACCAGGGCTACCACCTGAAAGGGAAATGGAATTTTTCATAGATTCAGTGCCTGGTACCAAGCTGATATTTAAACCACCGCATAGAATGGCTTTGATTGAGTTAGACGAGCTAAAGAAATAGCTGTAAGAGTTGCTAGAGAAGGGGTTTATTAGATCAAGTGTCTCACCTTGGGGAGCACCGGTTCTGCTTGTAAGGAAGAAGGATGGGAGCCTTCGATTGTGTATAAATTACCGATTGTTGAATAAGGCCACCATTAAGAACAAGTACCCCCTTCCACGCATAGATGATTTTTTGGATTAGCTCCAGGGAGCTCAAGTGTTTTCTAAGATAGATCTGCAGTCAGGGTATCATCAGCTGAGGATACAAAGTGGAGATGTACCCAAGACAACATTTCATACCCGTTATGGCCACTACGAGTTTTTGGTTATGCCATTCGGATTGATGAATGCCCCTGCAGCATTTATGGCACTGATAAATGATGTATTCAAGCCATACCTGGACAAGTTTGTGATTGTGTTCATTGATGACATATTGGTTTATTCCAAGTTCGGGGAAGAGCATCAGCAGTATTTGAAGAAAGTTCTGCAGACCCTCCAAGAGAAAGAGTTATATGCCAAACTCAGCAAGTGTAACTTTTGGTTAGAGCAGATTTCATTTTTGGGCCATGTTTTGTCGAAGGATGGGGTATCAATGGATCCATCCAAGATTGAAGCAGTTGTAAAGTGGGAATAGCCCAAGACAGTCATTGAGATCAAAAGTTTTTTGGGATTAGCAGGTTATTATCGGAGATTTGTAGAGGGTTTCTCCAGACTAGCTGCTCCGTTGATGTAAGACCCGAATTTCATTAAAATCATAAAATAAATTAGTGTTCGTGAAGGAAAGTTTGACTGAATTAATTCTCGAACACGTGTAAGGGCAAAATGGTTAAAAGACCGAAAGCCGGTATAAATTCGATGAGAAAAATTAATTTAAAATAATGGATTTGAAAAATCTTGGTCAATAAAGATGAAATATAATTATTCTGGATTAAATCGATCAAGATTCGGAAATTTAAAAACATCAAAAAATTATCGGAACGGTATCTCGAAAAGCGCGAAGAAATAATATCGAAGATTTAGAGAAAAATATAATAAATAAATTCAATAAAATTAAATTAATTAATTTGGAATAAAATAATAATTTTAAGGGATATTTGGGTATTTTTAAGGTATTTGAATGATTAAATAATAAAAGATAAATAATAAATAAATCGGAAAAAAAAAAGAATTGAAAAAAAAAAGAGAGAAAATGGGTCGGGGAGAGAGAAAGAGAAGAAGAAAAATGGAAGCCGCGACAACCGAGGAAGACCGGACCCCCGTCCGGCGACCAACGGCTCCGACGAGGCCACGAGGAGGTAGAGGAGAGGCCGACGACCTCACTGGTACCGGCAGCACGCCCAACCGACGCCGGAGGAAGCCGATCGGAGGAGAGAAAGGCCGACGGAATTGAGGGGCTCGGTCCCGGTGAACGGCGGCGATCCAGGCGAAACAGAGGCCCAATTTCGAGAGCCCAGGCGACGGCGGTGCTTTTGAGACCGATACCACCCGACGAGACTGCGGGAATCGCCGGCGGTGGCCAAGAGGAGGAGAATGGGTCCGACGGCCGAGGGAGAAGAGCCGGACCGGCGGCGTTCCGGCGAGCTTGACCCAAGCCGAGGCCAGATTCGGGCTGCGGACGACCCAGTGGAGCTGCTGGCGGTGGAAGCCGATGGAGAACCGACCGGCAAGGCAGTGAACCGATGGTGAACTGACCGAACCGGAGAAAATCGGCGGTCTGAACCGGTCCGAACCGGACTGAACTGGTTCAGCCAAAAAGAGAGGAAAAAAAGGAAGAAAAAAGGGAAAAAGAAAGAGAAAAAAATTAGGGAAAATTTCGGTGATGCAATCGAGCTTCGGGTAAGTCGATAAGCGGTCAAATTGACCCGATTTAAATTTGGAATATTTTATTTAATTAAATTTTGACCGAAAAGTTTACCCGAAAATGTAATTAATTGTGTAGCTCGACGATTGGCATCCACCGAGGGCTCGAGACAGTCTCGATTTGTGGACTAGCATGGAATCTCGTGTAAGTGACCCCTATTTACGACAATTACCTCGTTATGCGTGATATTGATTTAATTTTCGCATAAATTGAATTGAATTATGGAAATTTAGATAAATTGTCGTAAATATTAAATTTAGCTATTCAAGAATTAGAACGAGGCCCGATAAATTATTGGTGGGCCCAATGAGCCCAATAGGCCTCGATAAAGTGAAAATTAAGTGGTAAACGGGCTTAAGGCCGATCAAGGCCCATTAAGGTGCAATCGGGCCCAATAGGAGTAAATGGGCCCAACGATTTAAATTAAGCCCAGAAAAGATTAAATACGATTAAATTGCATAATATCTGACCTGAGGAATATTAATATGCAGTTCCAGGCATTTGATTGGGAGCATAACGGACTGCGCGACGAGACAACATTGGGAAAGAAAAGGTCAGACTCGACAGAAAATTAAGGTAAGGGAATTCTGCGGACTGCTAGAGGTAACTTTACACAATTTTAAATTCATATACAGTCCTTTAAAATTTATCTGAAGGGTCTAGAGGTCAATTAATAATTTTAGTGCCCCGAATGGGCAAATTACTAAAATACCCTTGCTAAGGGTAAATTCTAAAAATTTAGGAAAAATTGGGAGGAGCAAGGACAAGAGGTTCTTGCTCGTTCTGGAGGTATTTCAACACATGCATGAGTAGGCTGGCTCACTTTTAAAGAAAAATGCATAGCATTGCATATCTTAATTGATGTGATTTCTGTGAAAACTATTTGGAAATAACCGAGCCGCCTACATGTTTTTATTTACATGTGACGTGCTAGAGCTCAGCTCGCACGATGTTTGATTTGTGTGATGCATGCATTAGTGCTGGAGTGAGAGCTCGCACTAGAGTTTTACATGCATAGGTGCTAGAGTATAACTCGCACCAGATTTCACATGCTTTTGCGTGACGCGGTGCTAGAGTCTAACTCGCACCAGATTTTACATGATTTTCATGACAGGGTGCGGGAGTTTAACTCGCACCAGATTTTATAAGATTTTCATACGATTTATATACAGAGTGCTGAGCCTAGCTCGCACTAGTTTTACCGGATTTGTGGAGTAGCGCTGTCTGCCCTTGGAGTCAGCCAAAAGGCCCAACAGGCTCAAAAGACCTCTTAAGTAGGGTGAGAGTGAGGGATGAGGTTGGCGGCCTTGTGGAGATGTAAAGCGGGCTCTGCCAAGTTTACTTGATTTGATGAGAGTGCTGAGCATCGCTCACACTGATTTTTATGAGAACATACGATGAGCCGTGCTTGGAGCATCGGGTAGACTGTGTGTCACCCACTTGATAGGCTCGCACGTGCGTTTTGAGACATGGCAACGAGTATTGAGTTATGAAAACCTCTGTGGGAAGCAGGCCATTTGGGCTGGAGTACCTAGAGTGATATGGGTCCATGGAGTACGATGTACCGTGCAAGTAGCATGGAGTACGATGTACCGTGGGGTATCTTCGGATACGGTATCTTTGTGATACAGGGTATCTTCGGATACGGTATCTTTGTGATACGGGGTATCTTTGTGATACGGTATCTTTGTGATACAGGGTATCTTCGGATACGACATCTTCGGATGCGTGAGATCGGATAAGACTGACGGGTTTGATTGACCTACCTCCCAGGCAGTTTCCGATCAGGGTGAGACCTCGCACACTGGGATCCGTGAAGCTAGAGGGACTCACGAGGACATATTGGCCAGTCCTGGTTATTACCGATATAGAGTATTGCCTAGTCTCGTATCTTTTATATATATATATATATACGTATGTTTTCGATATCGATGCTTTTGAGAAACTCAATTTCCATGGTTTTGTGTGAGTCAGGATCACCCGAAGGAGGGGTCGAGTCCTGACTTCATTGTGAAATTTTTAAAGAGAAAGAAATGATTTAAAATAATTGCATGTTGAGTTTTCCGTGCAAACTTGATTTACATAACATCATAACTTTCATATCATATGTTTTAAAATGTGTGGAGAAATGGTGGTTTATGCATGGTACCACGTTCATGTAGGTAGTATGGTTACCTACTTGTTCGTAGGATTGCCTTACTGAGCTTGATGTGCTCACCCCTTTCATTTTCTCCCACAGATAATCTCCAGTTGAAGTCGCGACGACTCAGTGCTGCATTCCGGATATCCGCTGCTGCCCATCAACATAAGGTATATATACACTTGTACATATTGTATCTACATAAGCATAGCACAGTAACATGTTTGTAAGTAACTTTAGGGGATGTATAAATAATGTAAACAATTATAAATGACTGGAGAATAAATAAGTTAGATAGTAATTGAATGGTGGGACTGGCATTAACGCACAGCCCAATTATTAGTGGAGTGTTGGTCACGATTCGAGGACAGGTAAGAATTTAAGTAAATAATAAAATGCGAAAAATTTACTCTGATTTTTGGGTAGTTTGGGTCGTGACATATAAAGGTGGTATCAGAGCACAATTGGTCTGATGTGTGTCAGTGTCAGTAATTAGGAAATTACATCCCCGTGTTACTGTGCTTAGTTAGATACAATAGTGTATATCGAGATGGGCTTAACTAAGAAATGGTTGAGAATGCAGGAATGCCTAATATGAGTCGCGTTAGATGAGATAGTGCACGAGGCAGAGGTCGTAGAGGTAGACCTGAGTCTGCTAAGTCGTGCTGAGTTTGACTATGAGAACCAGTATGAGATTGAAATAGAGGCTAATGTTGAGAATGCCTCACAGAGTCCGACAGAGAGATCGGACAGTATTGAGACACGCTTCGCGAAGTTGGAGCGGAGTGTGGAGATTATTTTCAGGAGCAAATTGCTTAGAGTATACATAAGATCAGAGGGCGCAGCGAAACATTGGTGGAAACCCGCTCGACCCATCTTAAGAGCTGATATGAGAAATATCTTGGATATATTCCGGTGACAGGATATCCCGGACACTGTTTAAAGGTAGTGATAGATAAAAGTCCTTACTCTGACCCAGAGGATTTAAATTATTGACGAGTATGGAGACTCGGTTATATTCTTTGGCAGATATTACCTCGACACTATGAACAAATGACAGTCGAGATGTCTAAAAGTTTATGGAAGGGCTCAACTTTTCAATTAGAGTTCAATTAGCCCGTGCGATATTACCTATACCGAGGCAGTGCGCAGATTTACGGTTGGGTAAATACAAACATGAATTACACGCCTCTGAGATTGGGAAAGGTAATGAGGGCTGAAATAGAGACAGAAAAGAGAATCGAGAAATGACAGAGATGTCAAAATGGGAAAATGCAAATTGGTAAAAAGATTTGATTTGATTAGTCATAGAGTAAGATAATTGGTAAGGCCCCAGTGCATCTAATTTTGGCACTCTTGAGGGGTATTGTGATTGGCGGACCCCGACCTGCTACGAAGCAGTGTAGCAGTGTGAGCACTGTAAGCAGTGTGAGATGTGTGGTGGATACCACGGAAGGAAGGTTTATACCTACACGGTATTGATGAAAATGGCCGTTAAGTGTAGTAAAGACGGACCATTGATTTGGTTTGAACAGAGTTGGGCGAGATCGCCCCACAGAAAAGTAAAGAGACAGAGAGAAAAACTTCGTTGGTATAGCTGCAACGAAAAGGGAGGACATAGCCGAAGAGAAAAAGGAAAGTAGGTTGTTGGACGAAGACGAGAGGATGTCTTGGACCAGGACACTATTGATGTTTCATGGATGTGGTATAAGATACCACACTTGTTATGAATAATGAAGCACATATGTTCATTAATCCTGGTGCCACACATTTATTCATATCGTATTCATTCACATATAAGTGAGTAAAAGGCATGAATGCCTATATCATTGGGCACAATACTGATAAATGAGTACCCCAATAGAGGATGATTAATTAACGGAATATGGATATAGAGATTTTAAGTAATAAAAAGGGGTGCGACAGTTGAAGTTAAAGGAGCAAATAATGGTACTCACGAAATGAATAATGACAAGAGTTTCGTCATGATCGATACGAAAGGAGATAATCTTCGAGATATGTTGATTCTGAATACAAGACGTATTGGAGTAAGAGACATATGCTAGGTAAGGAATACCCTTAATATGTGAAGTCATTAGAGATTAAAGCAATTAGTAATTGTGACCACAAAGACTGAGGTATAACGTAGTTGTGGTTAAGTCTGAAGGTTAATAAAGGTATTTCAAAATACCTCCCCGCCTGAAGACTTGACAGCGTCTAAAAGTATATATATAACCTATAACGGAAAATCGAATCATCGTAATAAATACCTTTAGCATTAGGATACCCTTACTAAGACGATAAGAATATTTAAATTCAACAAATCATAAAGGGTTAACATAGTAAAATTTAATAAGAGCCGTTAAGATAAGAAAAGAAAATGGCGCAGGTTAGTACCTGAAAATGTAAGCGGTTGAGAAGGATCTTATACGCTTATGCGTAAATAAGTCAAGGATTAGATCGATTTGTAATCATCATTATCGATGATATATTGGGTGTAGTTAAAGTTTAAGGCGATTTATAAGCAACAATTGGGAAATTGCTTTTGCAGATGGTTGTTGCGAGTTCTAAAAGGATATACCTTGTTGACACGTTTAACTAAGAAACGTGGTCTTGGAAAGAGATGATAAATAAGATTATTGTTGTGATGTGAATTTGGCGTGATGAAGTATGAACTGACCACCGTGATTAATTTCACCATACCCAATAGCTCAAGAGGTTCTCAGTGAGTATGGATACCTCAAAATTATGAAGGAGCTGTGTATTGATGTATAATGGGAAGATACCCATGATTTTAAGTTGGCAACAGTATTTGTACTGAGGATATAGTACTATTATGTATAGGGTGAGAAATTATGGATATGCACTGATCATAAAGCCCGAGTATCTGTTTTCACAGAAAGAGGCGAACATGAGAATACATAGTGGGTTAGAGCTTCTGAGAAATATTGATCGTGAAAATTGTACCACCCAGGAAAGGCTGATGCTTTGAGTAGAAAGAGCCTCAGGATGGTATCACATATGATGGTCAGGGAGCGTGAGCTGCTAGAGCAGTTGTGAGCCTCAGTAGAGATGTGATCCCTTCTGATGATGACAGTGATTGTGTGACAGCTAGCCTGATGATTAGAACCGGATGAGAGTGCCCGAATTTGCCAGGCTTAGTGTGATGATCGACCGGATGTCGATAGTTTGGGTCTGATTCAGAAGGGTACAGTGACAGAGATCACAAAGAGTGTGATAATGATTTACAGAGAGGTTCAGAGACAGTATAAGTGCTCCCCAGGACCACAGTCGATGAGATAGTGATGTTGTCAGAAGGTCACTTTTCGGGTATACAGTGCATACGGAAGGTAAAAAATAATATATATTGAAATCTCGAAAAGGGTATTGGTGGTCAGATGTGGAAAGAGATATGGTAAAGATTATGGAAAAGTGCTTAGTATGTTAGCAGAATAAGGTAGAGTATTAAAAGTCTGCAGAGTTATTGCAGCACCTACCTATATCGACACGGCATGAAAAATGAGAGCAAGTCTCCATGAATGTCATGATGGGTTACAGAGAACCCAGGTGAATTACGAGGCTATTTGGATGATAGTCGATAGAGTGACTAAGTCTACCCACCTTTTGGTTATGAAATCCCCAAATACTCAGAATGTATATGAGGATTTATGTGTAAGGAAGATTGTGGAACATTAAGTAGCGTTCCAGTGAGCATGGTATCATATAGGGATTCCCGCTTCACTTTCTACTTCAGGGAATATTTTTAGGAAGCTATGGGAACCCGACTGAGTATTAGCATAGCTTTTCGTACTCAGACAGATGGTCAGTCAGAGAGGACTGTACATGTTCTGGAGGATCCGATGAAAGCGTGTGCCCTTGATTTTTATAAGCTCCTGGAATGATCAGTTGATTTCTAATTGAATTCGCCAATAGCGACTGTTGTCACTTGAGTATCGGGATAATAAGATATGAGGCAGTGTATGGCTGTAGGGGTTGTTCCCCAGATTGGATAAGAAAAGTGGGTGACAGAACAGAATTAATTTCGATCTTGGATAATAAGTCTCTGAGGATGTTTAGTTAAGGATGAAAGATTAAGAACACCTCAGAGCAGGTAGAAAAGTATTGGAATTCACCCTTGGTGAATTAGTATGGTTGGAATGATTCTTGTCTTAAGAGAATAAGGACATAGCGAGCTTTTGGAAGAAGGTAAATTGAGTTTCGCTGGATTGAATATTTTAAGAGATTGGACAAGTGGGAGATAAGACCTGTAGGTTGATGTTATCACTTGAATTAACAGGCACCCACAATGTATCTCAGCTTTTGATGCTTCGGTAATACTATCCAGATCCAGCAGAGGTGATAGGATATGAACTCCAAAAGTTCAGTTTAATGAAAATATAAATATATTAATAAGTTGATTCGGGCATTAAACAAGAAAGAGATAGTATTGAGGTTTAAGATGATCTCCCTAATTAAAGTTCTTTGGTAGTAATACACTCCGGAGAAGGTCACATAAGAATTTAAGAGTATGATACGATCGATGTACCCGGAGTTGTATACGGACTCATATGACTTGGTTCTAATTTGGAGGACCAAATTCCTTAAGTGGGGGAGAGTTGTAAGACCCGAATTTCATTAAAATCATAAAATAAATTAGTGTTCGTGAAGGAAAGTTTGACTGAATTAATTCTCGAACACGTGTAAGGGCAAAATGGTCAAAAGACCGGAAGCCGGTATAAATTCGATGAGAAAAATTAATTTAAAATAATGGATTTGAAAAATCTTGGTCAATAAAGTGAAATATAATTATTCTGGATTAAATCGATCAAGATTCGAAAATTTAAAAATACCAAAAAATTATCGAAACGGTATCTCGAAAAGCGCGAAGAAATAATATCGAAGATTTAGAGAAAAATATAATAAATAAATTCAATAAAATTAAATTAATTAATTTGGAATAAAATAATAATTTTAAGGGATATTTGGGTATTTTTAAGGTATTTGAATGATTAAAATAATAAAAGATGAATAATAAATAAATCTGAAAAAAAAAGAATTGAAAAAAAAAGAGAGAAAATGGGTCGGGGAGAGAGAAAGAGAAGAAGAAAAACGGAAGCCGCGACAACCAAGGAAGACCGGACCCCCGTCCGGCGACCAACGGCTCCGACGAGGCCACGAGGAGGTAGAGGAGAGGCCGACGACCTCACTGGTACCGGCAGCACGCCCAACCGACGCCGGAGGAAGCCGATCGGAGGAGAGAAAGGCCGACAGAATTGAGGGGCTCGGTCCCGTCGAACGGCGGCGATCCGGGCGAAACCGAGGCCCGGTTTCGAGAGCCCAGGCGACGGCGGTGCTTTTGAGACTGATAGCACCTGACGAGACGGCGGGAATCGCCGGCAGTGGCCAAGAGGAGGAGAATGGGTCCGACGGCCGAGGGAGAAGAGCCGGACCGGCGGCGTTCCGGCGAGCTTGACCCAAGCCGAGGCCAGATTCGAGCTGCGGACGACCCAACCGAGCTGCTGGCGGTGGAAGCCGACGGAGAACCGGTCGGCAAGGCAGTGAACCGGGGTGAACCGGCCGAACCGGAGAAAACCGGCGGTCTGAACCGGTCCGAACCGGACTGAACCGGTTCAGCCAAAAAGAGAGGAAAAAAAGGAAGAAAAAAGGGAAAAAGAAAGAGAAAAAAATTGGGGAAAATTTCGGTGATGCAATCGAGCTTCGGGTAAGTCGATAAGCGGTCAAATTGACCCGATTTAAATTTGGAATATTTTATTTAATTAAATTTCGACCGAAAAGTTTACCCGAAAATGTAATTAATTGTGTAGCTCGACGATTGGCATCCACCGAGGGCTCGAGACAGTCTCGATTTGCGGACTAGCATGGAATCTCGGGTAAGTGACCCATATTTACGACAATTACCTCGTTATGCGTGATATTGATTTAATTTTCGCATAAATTGAATTGAATTATGGAAATTTAGATAAATTGTCATAAATATTAAATTTAGCTATTCAAGAATTAGAACGAGGCCCGATAAATTATTGGTGGGCCCAATGAGCCCAATAGGCCTCGATAAAGTGAAAATTAAGTGGTAAACGGGCTTAAGGCCGATCAAGGCCCATTAAGGTGCAATCGGGCCCAATAGGAGTAAATGGGCCCAACGATTTAAATTAAGCCCAGAAAAGATTAAATACGATTAAATTGCATAATATCTGACCTGAGGAATATTAATACGCAGTTCCGGGCATTTGATTGGGAGCATAACGGACTGCGCGACGAGACAACATTGGGAAAGAAAAGGTCAGACTCGACAGAAAATTAAGGTAAGGGAATTTTGCGGACTGCTAGAGGTAACTTTACACAATTTTAAATTCATATGCAGTCCTTTAAAATTTATCTGAAGGGTCTAGAGGTCAATTAATAATTTTAGTGCCCCGAATGGGTAAATTACTAAAATACCCTTGCTAAGGGTAAATTCTAAAAATTTAGGAAAAATTGGGAGGAGCAAGGACAAGAGGTTCCTGCTTGTTCTGGAGGTATTTCAACACATGCATGAGTAGGCTGGCTCACTTTTAAAGAAAAATGCATAGCATTGCATATCTTAATTGATGTGATTTCTGTGAAAACTATTTGGAAATAACCGAGCCGCCTACATGTTTTTATTTACATGTGACGTGCTAGAGCTCATCTCGCACGATGTTTGATTTGTGTGATGCATGCATTAGTGCTGGAGTGAGAGCTCGCACTAGAGTTTTACATGCATAGGTGCTAGAGTATAACTCGCACCAGATTTCACATGCTTTTGCGTGACGCGGTGCTAGAGTCTAACTCGCACCAGATTTTACATGATTTTCATGACAGGGTGCGGGAGTTTAACTTGCACCAGATTTTATAAGATTTTCATACGATTTATATACAGAGTGCTGAGCCTAGCTCGCACTAGTTTTACCGGATTTGTGGAGTAGCGCTGTCTGCCCTTGGAGTCAGCCAAAAGGCCCAACAGGCTCAAAAGACCTCTTAAGTAGGGTGAGAGTGAGGGATGAGGTTGGCGGCCTTGTGGAGATGTAAAGCGGGCTCTGCCAAGTTTACTTGATTTGATGAGAGTGCTGAGCATCGCTCACACTGATTTTTATGAGAACATACGATGAGCCGTGCTTGGAGCATCGGGTAGACTGTGTGTCACGGACTTAATAGGCTCGCACGTGCGTTTTGAGACATGGCAACGAGTATTGAGTTATGAAAACCTCTGTGGGAAGCAGGCCATTTGGGCTGGAGTACCTAGAGTGATATGGGTCCATGGAGTACGATGTACCGTGCAAGTAGCATGGAGTACGATGTACCGTGGGGTATCTTCGGATACGGTATCTTTGTGATACAGGGTATCTTCGGATACGGTATCTTTGTGATACGGGGTATCTTTGTGATACGGTATCTTTGTGATACGGGGTATCTTCGGATGCGGCATCTTCAGATGCGTGAGATCGGATAAGACTGACGGGTTGGATTGACCCACCTCCCGGGCAGTTCCCGATCAGGGTGAGACCTCGCACACTGGGATCCGTGAAGCTAGAGGGACTCACGAGGACATATTGGCCAGTCCTGGTTATTACCGATATACAGTATTGCCTAGTCTCGTATCTTGTATATATATATATACGTATGTTTTCGATATCGATGCTTTTGAGAAACTCAATTTCCATGGTTTTGTGTGAGTCAGGATCACCCGAAGGAGGGGTCGAGTCCTGACTTCATTGTGAAATTTTTAAAGAGAAAGAAATGATTTAAAATAATTGCATGTTGAGTTTTTCGTGCAAACTTGATTTACATAACATCATAACTTTCATATCATATGTTTTGAAATGTGTGGAGAAATGGTGGTTTATGCATGGCACCACGTTCATGTAGGTAGTATGGTTACCTACTTGTTCGTAGGATTGCCTTACTGAGCTTGATGTGCTCACCCCTTTCATTTTCTCCCACAGATAATCTCCAGTTGAAGTCGCGACGACTCAGTGCTGCATTCCGGATATCCGCTGCTGCCCATCAACATAAGGTATATATACACTTGTACATATTGTATCTACATAAGCATAGCACAGTAACATGTTTGTAAGTAACTTTAGGGGATGTATAAATAATGTAAACATTTATAAATGACTGGAGAATAAATAAGTTAGATAGTAATTGAATGGTGGGACTGGCATTGACGCACAGCCCAATTATTAGTGGAGTGTTGGTCACGATTCGAGGACAGGTAAGAATTTAAGTAAATAATAAAATGCAAAATATTTACTCAGATTTTTGGGTAGTTTGGGTCGTGACATACTCCTTATGCCATTGAGCCAAGTTGGCTCATTGGCATAAGGAGTGTGAGAACTAAGGGTGTTGTCCCTGGTTCGAGCCTCCGAGGACGCGTTCTGAGGGGAATTTCCCTGAATGAAACAAAGCTGTGAGGCCCAATGGGCCAAAGCGGATAATACGTTGGACTTGTTGGCGTTGTTGCACCACCCGTTGTTGGACCACCCGTTGTTAGACCACCAACGTTGTCGATGGGCCCAAGAAGGGTTGCCATGGCCGTTGGCAGGGGTTGGCCGGGCAGGGGTTGGCCGGGCAGAGGTCGGCCATCACAGTTGACACGCCTCACACGAAAGGATGTTAAGTTTGTGTGGGATGAAGCATGTGAGAGGAGTTTTGAGGAGCTTAAGCATCGATTGACCACTGCTCCGGTTCTCACCATTCCTACCAGCTCAGGAGATTTCTCGGTGTATACGGATGCATCGCACCAGGGATTGGGCTGTGTGCTTATGCAGGATGGTAAGGTAGTTGCCTATGGATCTAGACAGTTGAAATATCACAAGAGGAACTACCCAACACATGATTTGGAGTTGACGATCATAGTGTTTGCTTTGAAAATATGGCGCCACTATCTTTATGGTGAGAAATTTTAGGTTTTTACAGATCATAAGAGCCTTAAGTACATGTTCTAGTAGAAAGAGTTGACTATGAGATAAAGGAGATGGCTCGAGCTTTTAAAGGATTATGATTGTGAAATCATGTACCACCCGGGTAAGGCAAATGTAGTTGCCGATGCTTTGAGCAGGAAAAATCTAGGGTTGGTGTCTTATATGATGGTACGGGAACATGAGTTGTTGGAACAATTTACGAACCTCAGTATGGGTGTAACCCCACCTGGATTAGAGGGATCGGATATCATGGCTAGTATGAGATTAGAGCCACGGTTGATTGGCCGTATTCGCTAGTCAACAGAGTGATCGACAGTGTATCGATTGGTTGAGACAGATATAGGCAGGTGTAGGTATTGATTTTGAGCTAAGTACAGATGGCTTATTGAGGTTTAGAGGCACAGTATGTGTTCCCGAGGATCCTGAGATCAGGAGACTAATTTTATTAGGGGCTCACTCATCGAAGTACACGATACATCTGATACGAATTACGCCCACTCTAAGTGACCTAGACGTATATCCACAAGTGCACGGGTCGTATAAGGAATAATGAGATTTGAGTCTCGGATCATCGTCCCACAGAGAAGTTGATTAGCTTAATTAAGTACCGGTTAATCTTACCATAAGTATATCCTAGCAAATTATGAATTTTTCATTGGGTGATCTACTAAGTCTAAAATTAACAAGTACTGAAAACAATAAAAATTATAAAATAATGAAAATAAAACAGAGCAAAAATTACTTACAGAGCTCCAAGCAATTAAAAGCAATAACCTACAAAAGATAATTAAAACAGTTAAAATTAATTAACGCAAATAAACTAAAATGCAAAAGATGAAAATAAAGAAACAAATTAATTAAACTACAATTAAACTATCCTAGAATAAAATATGCATGCAATTAAACTAATTTACTAAAAATGCAAATTAAACTAAACTAAACTCTAATAAAATTCCAATTAACCTAAAGAAATTCTTAAATCTAACTAAGAAATTAACTACCTATAAAATAATCATAAATTAAATTTAACTCTAACTAATTACTAATACTAAAACAAAAGCTAAATAATGCATGAGAAATATTTTTTTAATTAAAAACTAAATTATGAACTAACTCTATCTCTAAATTAATTCTAAATGCAACACATGAGTTTCTTAAGAAAAATAAAATTACCACCCTAATGTAATAAAAAATTAACTATTATCCTAATTAACACTAATCACTAATTTAACAAACAATGAATATCTATTTTTCCTAACTTAATGTGAGATCTGAGAATTTCAGACATATTTAATGATGTAATAATAAATTGAAGTGTAATTTATTGAGCTAAGTGAATTGTAGGAATTATAATTGGAGATTTATATGTTAAGTGTGTAAAATGAGCATGAAGCATGAGGACAGATCGATCTGGGAGAAGGAGAGATCGATCTGGTGAGTTAAAAATGACGAGGAAGGGGAAATTTGAAGGGCAGATCGATCTCCAATGGAAGAGATCGATCTCCAAATGAATCTGTTTGAGAGAAGATCGATCTCATGAGGAGGAGATCGATCTCCAAATGCTTCTGTTTGGGGAGAAGATCGATCTCCTTGGGAGCAGATCGATCTCATAAAGCCATAAAGAGATCGATCTCACCCCTCGACAGATCGATCTCCTAGGCATAAAATTGCCCAGATCGTCCCCAAATTTCAAACACAGATCGATCTCATCAAGAGGCAGATCGATCTCCTACCTCCAGTCTATATAAGGAACCCGTGTTTTCTCCTGAAATCTCACTTTCTCTCTCTTTCAAACCTCCATTTTTTCGAAAACCTAGTTTCTCACTCCTCCAAATCCCCCATTTTCGGCCGAATCAGCTATTGTGGTAAGAAGGAAAGTTGTTCCTCATCAAAGGGAGAACAACATACTTGGAAATCGAAGGACGAATCGGATCGAGGCGTGAGTTGTGCGTCTCACAAGCTTTGGGTAATTTCTAAACCTCGATCTTGATATTTGAGCTGATTTTGATGTTATTGGTGGTTGTAATTGTGTTGAAATAGTTGAGAAATGATTAGGGATTGATGAATTTCAATGTGGATAGAGTGATAATGCTATTTAGCGATTTTGGTGAATTTAGGAAATTGTGAGCTATAAATGGAAAATTGGACAATGTGGTGAATTAGCGTAGACGATTTAACTTGAGAAATGTAGGACGTTGAGATATTGTGAATGAGGTTGTAGTTTAGGGTAGAGTGACGAGAATTGAGAAAATTGAGGTGTTATGAGCGATGATGCTCGATTTTGAGAATTGAGATTTATGAGATAATTGAGTATTGATGTTTAACATCGTTTGGACAGCTCGGGAGTTCCAGAGTGGAATGCGAGACTAGTCCGTGATACGGGGGAAACGATTGCACTATACGAGGTGCAAAGAGGTAAGGGAAAACTAAACCATTTTGTGTATGTATTTTGTTGAATTGTTAGCATGAACCATGATTTGAGAATACAAGCATGTTGGTGTTGTGTAGTGATATAATTGCACACGGTTTTTATAGCCAGTTGGAGCCCATTATTTTATGAGTTTATAAGCTAAGTGTGAAATTGCTTTATAAACCTTTGAGTTGCGTGAAAAGTAAATTGGGCTCTACGTTAAGGCGATATTGAGATTTGAGAAAATGTGTGCGTGTTTTGCCGGTTGGAACTCGGTTTTAATATGTTTTGTGTTGAGTACACAAATGTTTTAAATGAGTTTTAAGAGAAAACCATTATGAGTTCTACGTGAAGGCATAACGTTTTATAAGATAATGGCTAATGATTGAGACTTAGGCGTGTCATGTTGAATACACATCGGGCATTGCTCTGGTAGCATATAAGACCGATATAGTGGGACGCCTGGGAACCGACCCAGGGACCACAGGCCTTGCTCTGGTAGCATATAAGACCGATATAGTGGGACGCCTAGGAACCGACCCAGGGACCACAGGCATTGTTCTGGTAACATATAAGTCCGATTATTCCTCCGCTCTGGTAGCGTTGGGAGGCATTGCTCTGGTAGCATGTAAGACCGAGAGAGTGGGCCGCTTGGGAACCGACCCAGGGACTACAGGCCTTGTTCTGGTAACATGTAAGTCCGATTATTCCTCCGCTCTGGTAGCGTTGGGAGGCATTGCTCTAGTAGCATGTAAGATCGAGAGAGTGGGCCGCCTGGGAACCGACCCAGGGACCACGTGTCAGTGTGCATTAGGCGAGGCATTGCTCTGGTAGCAAGTAAGGCCGAGCCTTGTTCTGGTAACATATAAGTCCAATATACTTTGCATACGACCATATTGTCGACGTTCCCTCTATACGAGGATGCCTGGGATGCGCACCCAGAGGAGATACATATTTGATGTGCCATGACGAGTTTTAATTGAGTTTTATTGCCTAGTCTCGTTTTACACATGAGTTGTGTTTTGTGACCTTGTCACGTGTGATTTACTGAGGTGATTTTTATCACGTATTTGAGAACAGCCATTATTGCATATATTTACACATGCTTGTGAGTGCTCGATGTTGAGCCTTTTACCTTCATGTTTTCACATGATTTAACGAGTTATGAGATGATGTTTGAGAACTTTCATGCTACGATTTCAAATAAGCTTTATAAACAAATACATATTTGTGATGTGTGAAATGGTTTATATAACTGAGTTCCTTTACCCCCCTTACTGAGCGATTTAGAAGCTCACCCTGTTTTCCTTTCCCCCCAGAGTTCTTCAAGTGAAAAAGGATCTCCCTGCGGCGTACGAAGTAGTGGCTAGTGGAGGACTTGAGCTCCAGGCCCTATATATTGTACTTGAGGTATATTTTATCTTTTCATGTACCCAGACTATTAATGTGATTACAGACACTTGATGTATATCATTATATGGGATGTATTAGGATTAATTAACTTGGAATTGAGTAATGTATATGATTCAATATACACTATGTCGTGATGAGATCCTGAGGCATGATAATTATGTTGATGTATGACACTGCACAGGAATGCACTCTTAATTGTGAATTAACGAGTAAAAAGTTTTAAATTTGCCCTATTTTCCGCATTTTCGGGGCGTGACACTTAACAAATAATGTAAATGACATAAAAAAAAAAATAAATCGCAAACATGCTTAAACTAATTGTAATAGTAAACAATATGGCCAAACGTGGCCTTAACTACAACTTCCAGCTGGCTACTTGCGGTCTTGACTTGTGCACTGTATAGATTTCTCCTCCAGGCTTCATTTCTAGGGGTGGTTCGTGCTGTCTCCAAGTTTCATTACCAAGTTCTCCACAGCTGGTTCATGCTGTCTCCAGGTACTAATCCAGCCCACTGTCTAGGTGCTCCACTGCTGGTTCGTGCTGTCTCCAACACCACATCCTGCTTCAGGCGTTGTCCGCTGCTAACTCAGGTTCTGTCTACTTTGTTGAATCCTAGTAACATTCCTCAGCTACACAGGTAGCTCACTGTCCTGCATCCTCTTCTTTAGCAGTACACATACTGCTTCAGTCCATTCCAGCTCGAGCCACACTCCTACAGCAACCCCGAATAGTCAAACACACTAAGTTAGTGGAATCAGCTCCTGTATTGTTCCCGACGATAGATAACTCCCAATCCACACTCAAGAAATACTCGGTAATGCAACATCGTAACACATACACAAGCAGCAGTTGTTAACAAGGAAATTTAAAGAAATAAATGTAACTTAAAATGTAAACTTTGATGATAACCACGTTACTGAAAAATAACAAAACAAATGAACAGTAAATGATGTAGAAAACAAGGGAGAACAGAGGAGAAAGTGCTGGTCCTATCCACAGTAAAGCTCACGATTTTGGTTGCTGGTCTGTTATTATCAAAACTACACTACCCGCCAGCTACGTCCTTCTCGATTACTCCAACAACAAGTAGAAACTAACACCAATTAAAATAACCGGGAAGATAATTGCTAATCAAAGAACAACAAAGCTTAAATACTAAAATGAAAGTGATGAAAATAACATTCTAAAATGTAGAACAGAGGAGAATCCATGTAATGTAGACTAAAAAAAATGAAATAGAAAAAGGACACAAAACCAAGCAGGATATAAGTGTAAACCCAAAAAGAAGTAACACTAACAACAGAAAATTAAAACAAGATTATCAATATTATCCAGCACATCAGCAAAAATCATTAGCTCGGGTTGCTTCAATTTCAGCTCCTACTGCCATGGTTCCATATTGCCATTGATGTGGAATAATGTTCAGCATCAACCCACATCAAAGCACCAGAACCGAAAGGCAAAAGAATAAGCAACCGAATAAGTAGTGGAGACAAAGAAATAAAACCAACTAAGAGAGCAAAACCAAGAGCAATCATAAAAATAAATAAAAATAAAAACTCTTCCTTAAGTAATAAAACGTGAACAAACAGAGAAAGAAAAGAAAATGAAAATTGGTTGCTATTAATTAGTATGGAAAATACCAAATACTAGAAATGAAATAGCTTTTCATAAACATGAAGAGTACTATAAATAATAAAATAAAATTTGTGGCTGAAAAAAACTATTCGGGAAAGACTTAAACAAAGAAAATAAATCTTAAAGTTACCCTAAAAACTATTCTACCCTAACTACCTCTAAAAACTACCCTAGGCTACTTAATTTTTCAATTGCTCATTATGTTCTATTTATACACAAACATAGGGATACAATGGTAATTTTTCATCCTAGATGAGTTGGCATTGTTTGGCCACTTGTCTTCATTTAATTTACTGCAGAGTAGATATTTCCATGTCACCCATCTTCTAGTACACTTGACTGTGCGATGTGGCCTGGCGTGTGTCTTCCAGAAGGTTAGCACGGTGTCTGTTGATCTTATCATTTCGGAGCGAATAAAATAGTAACACCTGACATCCCATGTGTCCAGATGACTGGTGACTCGATCTGCAAATTAGAAGTGGTCCAGTCTCCTTTAGCCCGTTTTTAGCCCATTTTTGACTGAAACAACTGAGTTTCATCCAGATTTAAGTTATCTACACATTAAAGAATTTTAATTAAATAAAGGGGATAGTTAATAAAATAAATTGGAGATTTAAATAATTAATTAGGAAATTAAGCACAAATAATTCTATTAAAATTAGAATTATCAACATCCGGGGAGTATCAAGATGTATCAAAACCTGCGGAAGGTTTATTGGTGTTCTGGAATGAAAAGGACATGTCAGAGTATGTCGCTAAGTGTCTCGTTTGTCAGTAGGTGAAGGTGGAGCATTAGAAGCCTGTAGGATTATTGCAGCCTCTACTGATACCGACATGGAAGTGAGAGCATGTCACCATGGATTTTTTGATGGGATTACCGAGCACCCGCAGAGGTCATGATGCCATATGGGTTATCGTTGATCGATTGACTAAGTCAGCCCATTTCTTAGCTATGAGAGCTACCGATACTCTGAGCCAGTTGGCGAACCTATATGTTTGAGAGATAGTACGACTACATGGTGTACCAGTAAGTGTTATTTCTAATAGGGATGCCCGCTTCACTTCCCATTTCTAGGAATACTTTTATGAAGCGATGGGGACCCACTTAAGTTTTAGCACCATTTTTCATCCTCAGATAGATGGGTAGTCAGAGAGGACTATACGGATCTTAGAGGATATGTTGAGAGCATGTGTACTGGATTTTAAAGGCTCTTCGGATGATCACTTACAGTTAGTCGAGTTTGCTTATAATAACGGTTATCATGAGAGTATCAGGATGGCTTCCTATGAGGCACTGTATGGACACAAATGTCGATCTCCCATTTGATGGGAAGAGGTTGGTGACAGACAGAATTTTACTTCGGACTTAGTGCAGCCGACATCTGAGAACGTCTAATTGATATGTGAGAGAATACGGACTGCTCAGAGCCTGTAAAGGAGTTATGCTGACAAGACACGGAGACTACTAGAGTTTGATGTGGGTGAGTCAGTATTCTTGAGAGTTTCACCTTCGAAAGGTATTATGAGATTTTGTAAGAAAGGCAAGCTAAGCCCTAGATATATCGGACCCCTTAAGATTTTAGAGAGAGTGGGAGATAAGGCGTATAGGTTAGCATTGCCACTAGACTTAGCAAATGTTCATAATGTCTTCCATATCTCTATGCTTCAGAAGTATCACCCAGACCCAGCATATGTGATAAGATATGAGCTGTTGGAGCTCAATGAGAGTATGACATATGTTGAGAAGTCGGTTTAGATATTGGATAGAAAGAAAAAGGTGTTAAGGACAAAGATAATTTCCTTGGTGAAAGTTCTTTGGCAACATCACACGGTGGAAAAGGCCACATAGGAATTGGAAAACTTGATATGGGAGAAGTACCTCCAGCTTTTTGAAGAGTAACTTGGTTCTAATTTGGAGGACCAAGTTCCTTGAAGGAGAGGAGGATTGTAAGACCCATATTTCCTGTGCAACTTTATGGAATCATAAGTGAGGTAAAGTCCATAAATTCAATGTACACACTTGTAATAAGAATTGGCGATGTACGAACAAGTTTCATTATGTATGAATATAAGGAAATGGACTTTCATAAGTGATAAATGTTATTGGAATTCAAAATGAGTAGTGCAGCAAATTGAACGAGGTGTACTGCCATTTAGTTTCATATTTTATACCTTGGATTATACAAAGAATGCATATAAGTTTTAATATTTATAAAGAATGAATGGATGTAATTTTCAAGTCTTAAAGGTGGTTGGATGAGAAAATGACTATGGTAGCAAATTAAGGATTGTTTGGTGTGAGTTACTGCAGAAAACTGCAGCAAAATCTGGAAATATGAATGGCAAATCGATCTCATAGGATGAGAGATCGATCTAAAAGAGCCAAGATGCTCTTATTCGAGAAATGGAATAGACCAGATCGATCTCCAATGAAGCCAGATCGATCTGTTAAACATTCTATAATGAGAAGATCGATTTTGATGCAAACAGATCGATTTCCTTAGCTCTCGGGTTGAAGCAGATCGATCTCCCTTGGATGCAGATCGATCTCCTTAAGCTATTGCCTGGGACAGATCGATCTTAAACCCTTGACAAATCGATCTCATACTTTCAAATTGGTGTGAAACTGAGGGATTTAAGAGGACCAAATCTATCTCATGCCTCAACAGATCGATCTCATCAAGCAATTTCTATAAATAGAATCAGTAAAATCTGCAGATTTTGGGAAACAATCTCTCTCTTCCATTTCAACTAAAAACTTCACTTTCTCACTCCTAAATCCACCCATTTCCAGTAAGATTTGAGGAAAGACAATTAGATACAAATTTGTTCTTATAAAAAAGAAGAGCAACATACTTTGGAATCAAAGCCTCATTTGTGGTATTAAAGGAACAAGGTGTATTTTCAGTTTGATCAAGGAGAGAAACTAGATTTGGTAAGTTTCTAACATTTCAGCCTAAGTACATTTGGCTATTTATTGGTTTTGAAGTTGATTTGTATGTATTCTGATGGTTAAAACTACCTAGGATGTGATGGAATTAGTGTAACCAAGAAAACCTATAATAAATCTAGTGTGAGAAGATATGAGTTGAATGAGTTGATGATTTATAGACATTGCTAAGTTGTTAGTGAAGTAATATGAATCATTTGAAATAATTAAATGAAGTCACATTGTGAGTTTAGAGGATTTATGAAAATGAGTATGTAAGATGTTTGATAAAATGCCATAGTGAAGAAATTAATGAGATATGAACACTATGAGCTTATTGTCGATTTAATATCGATCTAGTATGAATCAATATGCCTAAAAGAAATCAATAGACTCGAAATATGAGAAGAACGATAAAACTAGGCCTTATAAGTATTAATTGAGGCTATAAGTTGAATCGATTATAACCAACACCAAAGTTGAGTATATGGACTAAATCAAAGTGATATACAACTTTGTGCAGTTCTGGAGAGTTCGTTCGAGACTAATCGAACCGTACAAGTAAGCAGCTCTAAGGAGGTGGAATCACGCGACGCGATTTAAGGTAAGGGAATCTTGTAAGTATATAAAGGTAGCTGCTCATATTTTATGGGTGGATATAGGGCGTTTATGAAATGCATGACTGTTTGAGAAAATGATTGATGATATATGCGAATAGCTATAAGTATGTATGAGATTTGGTTTTGAAACGATTATTATAAAAGAGATACTAAGGCTAATAAATGCATAAATCATGTGTTTGAAATGTTTTCACATAACACAATGCTTGGTTTTGAACAAATTAATGGATAGGCTGGCTAGTGTTTGAATGATTTCGTGAAATAGCACTTGTGAGGTGCTAAACCTGGTTTTAGAAGTGTTTTGATTGTGTGTGAGCTGTCTATCATATTTGTGTGATATAAATCACGCTAGAACCTCGCTCGCGCTAGATTTTGATGCTTTCATTTGAATGAAACGTGCTGGAGCTTAGCTTGCACCTTGATTTGGAAATTATGATGATGTTTTATAAACTGTACTGGAGCTTCTGCTCATATATGGATTTCGAGTGGTTTTCTTATGCATATAACTGTATTGGAGTTGTGCTCGTACGTGATTGTTAGCACTGAAATTTATATATGTTTAGAACCCTTTTTACTTAGTTATTTGATTTGTTCTTTGCTATATTAGGTATGTTTTATGTGTTTTGTGTATTTGTGCAGGAAAAAGAACAATATGGAGAAGTTAAAGCCTTTGGAGCTGATTCTGATGATTCTGTGAAGAAGTGAAATTGCAGGATGCTGTTCGTGACTTATGCTACAGCAATAGAAGAAACTGGACAGTGCAGAGCAGATCTGGGGAATCAATACCATTGTCGGAGCATAGCAGTCTGATTAGGGCAACACTATTTTTCCACGTGGCATTCCGCGTTTTAGTGCCTGGGAACCTTATAAATAGTCTTTTTATCTGAATATCGAAGGAGGCTGCGGCAGAAGGCTTCAGGATTGATTTAGCTCCATAGAAACTCCATCTTTTACATCTTTTTCAATCAATGTTTATTCTAGGGATGATGATTTGGAATTATTGGATGTTTATCATGATGTCTAGGAACTAAACTTCTTTTTCCTAGAATCGATGTAGCCAACTTTGGGCAGATTGCAATTATTTTGTGATATTGTTTGGATGATATCAATTATGTTTATTTAATCTACTTATTCTTAATGCTCTAGTAGATTGGCCACCAATTGGATGAATTAGTATAGGAATCCGGCACTCGGGAGAGGGGATTATTTATATGCATAAGGGTAGATTAACATTGGACATTGTTGAATCGGGAGGTTGATAATTCTTATTAGCCATAGAGAAAGGGATTACCATCGCTTAATGAACTCTATTATTTAATTCTGAATTGGGAGGTTAGGATTAGGTAATTTGGGTATGACTGTTTAAAACTCGGGAGAGATAAATAGGAAATAGTTTCGGCTATAAACAAATTGAAATCAAAAGAACAATTGATCAAAGTTATTGTATGAACCCTAGTTAGGTGAAATCGAGTTCTAGGAATATTTTGCCATTGATATTTTCATTCATAATAATTGTGATTTGTTTTAAGTAATTTGTTCCGTAATTAATAGTTAGAATAGAAATTAGGATATTAACCAATATAAATTACTTTTTCTAAATAAAGTTCAAGGTTGTTGATTACAGTGATTTGCGATAGGCACAATTCCCTGTGGGACGATACTTATATTTACTCTATACTCGAAAACTGACCTGTGCACTTGCAGTAGTGTTTAAATTGAGCACGACAAGTTTTCTGGCGCCGTTGTCGGGGAATTGTTGTTTTGTTTTTCGTTAACACTGTTTCCCAATAGCCTTTACTTTAATTTAGATTTTTATTTTTGTTTTAATTTAATATCTACAAATTTTTATTTTAGGTGAATGGTAAAAACCCGCAGAAGTGGAAATACAGACATAAAAGAAGAGCTAGATCCAGAGATTGAGAGAACCATCAGGCAAATTCAACAGAACAGATTTGAAGAGAGAGACAAAAATTTAATCATGGCAGAGGAAAATCAGCAGCAGCGAGCTATACGCGATTACTTTACCCCAGTTGTGAATCAGAATTTTGCTGCTATAAGAGAGATTCCTGTAAACTGTAATAACTTTGAGTTGAAGCCGGCGTTGATCAATATGGTTATGAAAAATCAATTTGGAGGTTCGGCCTTAGAGGATCCTAACACACATTTGACAAGTTTTCTGTAGATTTGCAGCACCATTAAGATTAATGGAGCCCCTGATGATGCTATTCGACTGAGATTGTTTCCATTTTCTCTTCGGGATAAAGCCTTGAGCTGGTATCAAAATTTGCCAGCAGGAAGCATTCCGACATGGGCAGTGATGGCACAAAAATTCTTAGCAAAGTACTTCCCACCAGGAAAGACAATGTAGATGAGATTAGAAATTGCCCAGTTCACATAGTTGGATCAAGAACCATTACATGAGACATGGGAGCAATTTAAAGAGTTATTGCGTAGATGCCCTCAGCATGGATATGATGAAGGAAACCAGATACAAGTTTTCTATAGAGGCATGACTCTGCAGACACGAGCTACTGTGGATGCTTCAGCAGGAGGTTCACTGTGGTCCAAGACACCTGATCAAGTTATACAGTTAATTGAAGAGATGGCTATAAACAGCAGCCAATGGCCAGGTGAAAGAGCTAGTGTCAGAAGAGTAGCAGGTATGCATGAGTTAGATACTCAGACAGCCATCCTAGCAAGACTTGAGCAGATTTCAACACAAATTTCTTCAATGGGTATGTAAGGGCCGCAGGCTATGATTCATCATGATAGCACAAATCCTAACCTGATGAGGACAGATTTGGAGCAGGTGAATTATGTTAATAATCATAACTTTGGTTTTCAAGGAAATCATGTTCCTAACTACTACCAGCCAGGATTCAGAAACAATGAGAACCTATCTTATGGTAACTCTAAAAACGTTCTAAACCCACCAGCAGCAAGTAACAGCAATACAGGATTCAATAACCAATGGAATTCCCAAGGTTATGGCGGAGTTAAAAGGAATGAATTTGAGGAGTTTATGGTTGAAACTAGAACAAGATTTAGTAAAACTGATGCGCGATTAGAGAACGTGGAAGCTAAAATGTCAGAGATGAATACCAGTCTTAGTGCACAGATGAAGTCTGTTGAGTCCACTTTGGGACAGCTAGCTGCAGCTGTCAGTTCTTTAAATGAAAGAGGTAAGTTTCCAAGTGACACAGTGCTCAATCCGAAGGAACACTGCAATGCTATATCTTTGAGAAGTGGGAACACATATGAGCCACCGAAGGTAGCAGAGAAAGAAGGAACTGTACCAATAACTGAGATGAAAAAGAAGCAGGCTGAACCTATTATGACAAAGGATGCAGAATCAAAAACAGTAAAACAGGGAGTTAATTCTAAACCCTTTAGTAAAGTTTTTCCTGATAATCCTCCATTGTTAAAACCATCTATTCCTTATCCTCAAGCTTTGTACAAAAGACAGATTGAATCTGAGTTTAAGAAATTTCTTGATATATTTAAGAAATTACATATTAACATTCCGTTAGTTGATGCTCTGCAGCAGATGCCACATTATGCAAAGTTCATGAAAGAAGTGCTGTCAAAGAAACGAAAACTTGAAGATTATGAAACTATCAACTTGACAGAAGAATGCAGTGTAATTTTGCAGCAGAAGTTACCGCAAAAATTGAAAGACCCTGGAAGCTTTACTATTCCATGCGAGATTGGAGGATCGAAAGTGGATAAGGCATTGTGTGATCTAGGTGCTAGCATAAATTTAATGCCTTTATCTATTTTCAGGAGCCTAGGTCTTGGAGAGGTAAAGCCGACTACCATAACACTGCAACTAGCGGATAGATCAATTACTTATCCCAGAGGTATAATAGAAGATATACTTGTTAAGGTTGATAAGTTAATTTTTCTTGCCGATTTTGTAGTCTTAGATTATGAGGAGGACAGAGAAATTTCACTTATACTTGGGAGACCATTCCTTGCCACTGGAAGAGCACTAATCGATGTTCAGAGAGGGCAATTAACCCTGAGGATGAATGATGAATCAGTTATGTTCAACATCTATAAGGCGATAAAATTTGCTGATAAACCAGAAACATGTAAGTTGATTGAAGTAGTACAGAGTTGTGTAAGAGAAGTTGAAACAAAGGAAGCACCAACCGATCCTATGGCTCAATGTCTGGTAAATTCAGTTTCTGATTTAGATGATGAATTACTAACTGACGAAATTAAAAGTTGTGTTGTTACTTTGGAAGCCAATCCATTAGCGAGTATGACTACAACAACTAAAGAGAAAATTGACAATTCACAGGTAAGTGAAAAATAAGAAGGCAAAACTGAATTGAAAGAATTACCAAGCCATTTGAAGTATGCCTTTTTATCAGTTGCAGAGGGAGACAAGTTGCTTAGAATTTTAAGAGAGCACAAACCGACAATTGGATGGTCTATTGCTGACATCAAAGGAATTAGTCCCTCTGTTGTGATGCACAAAATTCGATTAGAGGAAAATCATAAACCCTCTATTGAACCACAAAGAAGACTAAATCCAGCAATGAAAGAAGTTGTTAGAGCTGAGATCTTAAAATTATTAAATGCTGGTATTATATATGCTATATCTGATAGTTCTTGGGCGAGTCCTGTGCAGGTTGTACCTAAAAAGAGTGGAATGACAGTAGTTCGTGACATAAACGATGAAATCATATCCACCAGAACTAACGGGATGGAGAGTTTGCATCGATTATAGGAAGCTGAACAAAGCTACTAGGAAAGACCACTTCCCGCATCCTTTCATCGACCAAATGCTAGACAGACTAGCCGGACACAGTTATTATTGCTTTTTAGATGGCTACTCGGGCTATAACCAGATTGTAATAGCCCCAGAAGATCAAGAGAAAACAACATTTACTTGCCCATATGGAACTTTCCAATATAGAAGGATGCCTTTCGGGTTGTGTAACGCCCCAGCAACCTTCCAGAGATGCATGATGTCAATTTTCACTGACATGGTTGAAGAGATAATGGAAGTCTTCATGGATGACTTCTTGGTATTTGGTTGGACTTTTGACCAATGTTTATCTAATTTAGCACTTGTTTTGCAGAGATGTGGAGAGACAAATCTTATCTTAAATTGGGAGAAGTGTCATTTTATGGTGCAAGAAGGGATCGTCCTTGGACACAAAATTTCAGCTCACGGCATTGAGGTGGATAGAGCTAAAGTCGCTGCTATTGAAAAGCTTCCTCCTCTAAAATCAGTTAAAGTCGTGAGGAGCTTTTTGGGACATGCAGGCTTCTATCGTAGATTTATCAAGGACTTTTCAAAAATGTCAAAACCTTTATGTCACTTATTGGAAAAAGATGCTGACTTTGTCTTTGATGATTTTTGCTTGCAGGCATTTGAAAAGATCAAGAAGGAGCTTATTTCTGCACCTATTATGATCACACTGGATTAGATAGAACCATTTGAACTGATGTGCGACGCGAGTGATTTTTCAATCGGAGCTATCCTTGGATAGAAGAGAGACAAGATTTTTCGGGCTATTTATTATTCAAGTAGGACCTTAGATGATGCTCAAAAAAATTATACAACAGAGAAGGAGATGCTTGCAGTTGTACATGCATTTGACAAGTTCAGACCATATCTAATTAGAAGCAAGGTCATTGTCTATATAGATCATGCAGCTATTCGTTATCTATTTGGAAAAAAGGACGCCAAACCCAAACTTATTAGATGGATCTTGCTTTTGCAAGAATTTGATTTTGAAATCAGGGATAAAAAAGGATCTGATAATGTTATAGCTGATCATTTATCTAGATTGGAGCAATCTGAAATTCAGCAAGAACAGCCTATTCAAGAGAAATTTCCAAATGAGACAATTATGAAGATTGATGAAAATCTACTTTGGTTCGCAGACATAATGAATTACTTAGTAGGAGGACTAATGCCAAGTGGTTTAACATACAAACAGAGGAAGAAATTCTTCCATGATGTCAACTCATATTTTTGGGATGATCCTCTGCTGTTTAAGAAGTGTCCAGACCAGATTATAAGACGATGTGTGTCGGAAGATGAAGCTCAGAAAATTCTGCGGCACTGCCATGCTGCAGCATATAGAGGACATTTTGGTTCAGAACGTACAACAACAAAAGTGCTGCAGTCAGGTTTCTATTGGCCTAGTGTGTTTAAAGATAGTCACATATTTTTAAAAATGTGTGATAGATGTCAAAGGGTTGGAAACATCTCAAGAAGGCATGAATTACCTTTGACAAATATTTTAGAAGTGGAAATCTTTAATGTATGGGGTATTGATTTTATGGGACCGTTTCCTCCATCTTTTAGGAAGCTGTACATTCTCCTTACTGTTGATTATGTCTCTAAGTGGGTTGAGGCAATAGCAACACCAGCAAATGATGCAAAAGTGGTAATTTGGTTTTCGCATAAGAATATGGAGGATGATGAAAGCACCCCAAGAGCCATTTTGAGTGATGAAGGCACTAATTTCTGTAACAAAATCTTCAATGGTTTGATGTCAAAATATGGAATTCGACATAAAGTAGCTCTCGGTTATCATCCGCAGACGAATGGCCAAGCTAAAATTTTAAACCGAGAAGTGAAGTTGATATTGGAGAAGATTGTCCACCTGAAAAGAAAAGACTGGGCTAACAAGTTAGATGACGCACTTTGGGCATACATGACAGCCTATAAGACTCCAATTGGAATGTCTCCCTATAGGTTAGTATTTGGTAAGGCATGTCATCTACCTGTAGAGCTTGAGCACCGAGCTTATTGGGCTATTAAGAAGCTAAATTTTGACTATAACAAGGCTGGAGAAAATCGGTCACTCCAATTGAATGAGCTTGATGAGTTAAGAAATGAGTCCTATAACAATGCAAGAATTTACAAGGACAGGACCAAAAGATGGCATGACAAGATGATAATGAGAAGAGAATTCAATCCTGGACAGCAAGTTCTATTGTATAATTCGAGGCTTAAATTGTTTCCTGGCAAATTGAAGTCAAGGTGGTCAGGACCGTTTGAAATAAACCAAGTTTTCCCATATGGAGTAATTGAATTGAAAAAATCAGATGGAAGCTTGTTCAAGGTCAATGGGCAGCGTATAAAGCATTATTATGGATAGGGAGTGCATAAATTAGATAGCATTCCCCTTGGTGAACCGAATTAAGGAGACTGGAAGCAGTCTGGCTGGAGACTTGAAATTCAACGCTTTTGGGAGGCAACCCAATTGATTTTTTTTTAGATTCTTAGTTTTTCATCTCGTTTTATTTTCTTTGATTTTAGTAGTTTATTTTTCTTTTTATTTTATTAGTTTGAATTTTACTTTTATTTTTTAGGCATATCAGAAGAGCACAGTTTGGAAGAATAATTATCATGATCTTGCTAGCAAGAATGTATGAGTGCGTGATCAGGTGAAAGAACAAGAAAAATTTTGCAAAGGCTTAGTAGCTTCAATGTAGACCAACAGAACAACAAAGAAACGAAAATGATTTCCAAGAAAGGAAGTGAAGAGAGATGTGACTAGTAACTAAGCTGGGAGACTAAATTCTTCAATTGAAGAAGTGATGGCCGAATAATGTTTGCATAGGAAAAGAAAGTCAGTAAGAGGGAGAGAAGAAATTCTGTCAAATTAAGAAACAAATGTTTACAATAGTGAGGTGAATGGGATCCACATGTCTGTGTCTTATTGGAAGACGGAAGCCCACTCACTATTCGGTAAAGCCAAATAACCCTACCAAATTTATTTGAAAAAGGCGACCGAAAATTTTTTCTTACTCAGACTCTCTTTTTCTAATCCTGCAAGTTTCCCTTGTTCCCTTGGAAGTACACTGATTACCCCACACCCATTATTCTTCTTTCTTCCGATCCTGTTGTTTTCTGCTGATTTGGTAGTTTCGCCGACAACATTTTTATGGATTCAAAATCTTGGTGGTCCCGAAACCCTCGGGGGAAGCAGAAAGCATTTTATTGTCCAATTGTGATAAAGACACAGAGTGGTCCAATTTGAGCTTACGTGATTTTCATTCCGGGTATTATACTGCTTTCTTTGATTGTTTTCGATTTTCAGCAGATTTCCTTTTGGTTTCTGCAACTTAGATTTTGAAGCTCTTCTCGGCTTGGTCGATTGTTGTTTGAGAAATTCTGGTTGTGTAAATTTTTGGGATTAGTTTGTGTGCTTGTCTGATTGGGGCCAACTGAACACTATTCTTGTCAACATTAAGCTTCCATTGGCAATGGCACCCAAAACCCGAGCAAAACGAAACCTGAAGAGTTCGAGTCCAGCGACTAAAAGTACAATCCCATCTCCCCAGAGGGAAGAGCCGGTCATAACTACTAATGATTCCTCTAGATTTGTCAACAGCCAAGCCACAGAAAATTTTAAGAAAATTATGGGCAAAAATATGATTATCGAAAGGAGTTTTCGGCCTGATATTGGTGGTTGGGACATGTATCATGAGTTTTTGAGAGATTTTGAGTTGCTTAAATTAGCAGGACAACCTGAAGATGCCATTCTTGATGTAGTCCAGGAATTTTATGCCAATGCAATGGAGAGTACCCATTCGATATCTGAAGTCAGGGGTATTCTTGTTCCTTACAATGCCAACGCCATTAATCTGTACCTGGACCTTCCGCAAGGGGTGCAGGATGAATATCACCGTTATGTTGTAGCTCTCCACACTGATGCTGATAAGCTGTACCGGGTTATTAACGAACTTACAGCACCTCACACCCATTGGCAGAAGAGGCCAGAGACTAAATCTATGGCATTCCCTTCCGATCGACTTCAATATGGTCTGAACGAATGGTATGATTTCATTTGCTCACGAATAATGCCTACAACTCATATAAGCAGTGTTGATGTCGATAGAGCTGCTCTCCTTTACTGTATTCTGAGTGGCAAGATTGTTGATTTTGGAGCCATTATCTTTCGGTCCATGCAAGAATTTATACGCAGGGAAAATAGAAGGGGATTACCTCACCCTTCATTGGTTTGTGGACTTTGCAAGAAATGCAGTGTATATTGGGCTGAGCTTGAACCACGACTGGCTAGGAAATCTGCAATCACTTTCTGAAATCCTCGGGTACCTTTGACTCAGAGAGAAGTTGCTCCTACTACTGCCCCACCACAAACTTCTGCTGGTGCATCTGTTGCACCTTCCACCACTTTTGACTCTATTGCAACTGTGCTAAACGAGATTAAGGAGTTACAGATGGAAATGCACAATAATAACCGAGACTATCGAACTTTTTATACATATGTTGCCTTCTACCATAAATCATTAGTCGACTACCTAAATATGAAGGGTCGTGCGGGAGACGTGATATTCCCCATGCCGCCACAATGGTGTCCTTCTGCTGATGATGACATGGAAGCAGATGCCCAGGAGGAAGCTGATGATGAAGATGGCTCAGAGGATGATTCAGACAGTTGAGACTACCCCAGGGAAGTCCTCTTTACTACTTCTTCCAATTCATTGAGGACAATGAATATTTTAAGTTTGGGGGAGTTATTGGTTGTGCTCTATTGTGCTCTGTGTCATGCTGCTATGTTTTTCATGCCTGCTGTTATGTTTTTCATGCTTTGTTATGTTTTATGTACCTATTTCAATTTTCTTATGTGTTTCTTTTTAATGTTTGTGTGCAATTATACTCAGTTTCATAGATTAGTTTTCTAGATTGTGGTCAAAGATGGATTTTGCAAGGAATTGATCAAATTTTCTTTAAATGGATGATTTTTATTGTTTGACTATTGGAATGTGGATAGAAAGCTTCACTTGAATCTTTTCACTCAAACTATGCACCAATCATATTCAGTTTATGCACTTACTGTGTTGATATGTGAAACTAAAAAGACTCTAGAACTTGATTAGTTATTACTTGAGGCAAAATTGATAGACTATGCATGATTAGGAAAATGATCTAGGCAAATTTTTTGTTTTGAGATTGAGCCTTTCAAGCCTACCTAATTATATTAATCCCTTGGAAAACCCTTTGAGCCAAATTTTTCCATTTTGTTGTTATATAACCATATTACAAGCCATAGCCTAATTGTTTGATTATCCTATTCTTTTCGTCCCTTACTTAAAGCACTATCAATCAAAAATTTTGGATTAAGGGAGGAGCTCAAAAGAAAACAAGGTGGTTTGTAAATTATTGGTTTGAGAACTTGAATGTTACAAACAAGGGTTTGTTCTCGGGTCTTGCTGGAAATCTAGTGTCATACGTAGTTTCAAGTAGTGGAAAATAAAATTCTGGAGTGTGACACAGTAAAAACAAAAAAAAAACTCGAGAATGAGTAAGGTTGGGTAGTAATTCATGAGCTCAAAACAAATTAAATCCAAAGGTGATTACAGTGCTTTAGGTGGATTAAACTTCATATTATATCCTTTATCCCACCTAAAACCCGAGCCTTACATTACAACCTTTGAAAAGTCCTTCTGATTCTTGGTTATGCATGAGTCTTTATTAGTGGAGAGTAGTAGTTAATTCAAGCATATAAAGTCTTGTGTTTAATTTCCATTTAGGTTTCGCATTAACATTTGAGTGCATAAATTTGAATAAATGATTGTACACACACACACAAGTGGAAAGTGAAGAGTGAAGGGGGATTGGTTTGCTTTGATTGACTTGAATAATATAAATCAGAAATTTATCTTAAGCTGAGAACCTTATGAATTCTTAAGGAAAATCCCAATTTAGTATGACAAGTATGTGAGCTGAGTATGGTTGAGAGTCTTTAATTGTTTTGTTTCTAGTATATGTTTGCTTGAGGACAAGCAAATTTCTATGTTTTGGGGTATTTGTTAGCACTGAATTTTATATATGTTTAGAACCCTTTTTACTTAGTTATTTGATTTGTTCTTTGCTATATTAGGTATGTTTTATGTGTTTTGTGCATTTGTGCAGGAAAAAGAACAATATGGAGAAGTTAAAGCCTTTGGAGCTGATTCTGATGATTCTGTGAAGAAGTGAAATTGCAGGATGTTGATCGTGACTTATGCTGTAGTAATAGAAGAAACTGGACAGTGCAAAGCAGATCTGGGGAATCAATACCATTGTCGCAGCATAGCAGTCTAATTAGGGCAACACTGTTTTTCCACGTGGCATTCCGCGTTTTAGTGCCTGGGAACCTTATAAAGTCATTTTATTAAAATATTGAAAGAGGCTGCGGCAGAAGGCTTCAGGATTGATTTAGCTCTATAGAAACTCCATCTTTTACATCTTTTTCAATCAATGTTTATTCTAGGGATAATGATTTGGAATTATTGGATGTTTATCATGATGTCTAGGAACTAAACTTCTTTTTCCTAGAATTGATGTAGCCAACTTTGGGCAGATTGCAATTATTTTGTGATATTGTTTGGATGATATCAATTATGTTTATTTAATCTACTTGTTCTTAATGCTCTAGTTGATTGGCTACCAATTGGATGAATTAGTATAGGAATCCGGCACTCGGGAGAGAGGATTATTTATATGCATAAGGGTAGATTAACATTGGACATTGTTGAATCGGGAGGTTGACAATTCTTATGAGCCATAGAGAAAGGGATTACCATCGCTTAATGAACTCTATTATTTAATTCTGATTCGGGAGGTTAGGATTAGGTAATTTGGGTATGACTGTTTAAAACTCGGGAGAGATAAACAGGAAATAGTTTCGGCTATAAACAAATTGAAATCAAAAGAACAATTGATCAAAGGAATTGTATGAACCCTAGTTAGGTGAAATCGAGTTCTAGGAATATTTTGCCATTGATATTTTCATTCGTAATAATTATGATTTGTTGTAAGTAATTTGTTCCGTAATTAATAGTTAGAATAGAAATTAGGATCTTAACCAATATAAATTACTTTTTCTAAATAAAGTTCAAGGTTGTTGATTATAGTGATTTGCGATAGGCACAATTCCCTGTGGGACGATACTTATATTTACTTTATACTCGAAAACTGACCTATGCACTTGCAGTAGTGTTTAAATTGAGCACAACAATGATTTCTTTATGATTTGATGCATAAATGTTGTACTAGAGCGTTGCTCGTACGAGATGGTTTAGTTATGATGTATGAACTGTGCTAGAGCTTAGCTCGCACAAGTTTTCATGTTGTGGTACATATGATGTCGTGGAAGTTGGTAATATCCTCAAGCCCTACATCCTCAAGCTAGAGAGGGTAGGGAGGCTCTCTTACGGTAAGACCCTCAAGCACAACATCCTCAAGCCAGAGGGGGCAGGGAGGCTCTGTTCGGTAGGGAAGCTCTCTTATATGGGTACGGAAAGCTCCACGTGCACTTGAGACAATGGAGGTTACATTTGGTTTGGGGTAGATAAGACCTATGACTGGCACCCCCAACCCTAATATGGGTCTGTGGATTACTCTGTACCGTATATATCACATGTAGTATGATGTACCGCATGGTGGTTATGTGATGAGAAAGTCTGACGAAGAACTAACCCACCTTCGTACCAGCATGATACCCCGCACACCTGGATTCGTGTGGTTTGGGATGTTTATGAAATAGCTAGCAAACATAGTCCTTGAGATATGGTAACCGGTCTCACTTGATATTACATAATATCACATGGTTTTGATATATGAGTGTGATTGTGATTGTCTAAGGTAGACCCAAGGGAGGGGTCGAATCTTGTGGGATTTTGATTGAGAAACGATAATGATGTTTGTGATTGAGAAACGATGGTGATGGGATTTTAATGTGTTTTGAGAAAGAGATGAATTTTAAAGGATGTTTCAATTTCCCTTTTTATTATAAGACTTGATAAAGATAAGCATGAGAGGTTTTACATGATGATGATTCCATGTTTTATATGCTTGTCTTCCATGTTTTCAATACAAGATATATGTATATTCATAGAACATAAATTTATTTCCTTATGTTTTGACTATAAATGATTTATGCATAACACTATCAGCATGTAGATAGAGTAGTTATCTACCATGCTTGCATTATTGCCTTACTGAGTGTGTGGTTGCTCATCCTTCTCTACTTTTCCCCTCTACAGAGCGTACATAGTGGCCCAGTGAGGACTGAGGCATTTTGTTGAGGCATCCGTTGCATCTCCATCACCCAAAGGTATATACATAGAGATTATTTTTGTATCTAAACAATGTAAAAGCACAGTAGTCATTTTGTACTCTAATGTGAGGAATGTAAAAAGTTAGGAAATGTGTCATGTACAAGTGAAAAACTTAACTTTTAAATAAATGACACTTCTTTTATTTAATTTGAAAATGAATGATGAGTGATGATTATTATTGACTCACAGCCCAACTGTGTAGTGGTCAGTTGTACACGACCGGGTAAGGAAAGGAAAAATGCAAAAAATTTATAGTGATTTTTGGTCAAAGAGGATTAATTGGGTCGTGACACTGTCTTCGCGATCTCCCACTTCTTCCACTAATCATAGGAAGATATCCTATGTAGAAACGAAAATTCTTAGCCTAGAGTGAATAGAAATTCATAATTTATATCCAGACATGCATAGGCTTTGGGATGTAAACTTAACTTATCTACGTTGATCGTGCTAGACAAACACTGCTCTGATACCAAGTCTATCATATATCGATTTTCTTAAAATTTTCATACAAAATTTTCATTTTTCTTCACTTAAGTTTGCGTACGTCCAGTGTAGATTCTTACTTAACCCAACTTTGTTACCAGTGCTTTTATTATCTTGGTTCGAATCACAGTGTGTGATGTGACATAAGTGATCGATTCATAAACTTCCTAAATTTTCATACGACTTAGACTTAAGCATCACTTTTTTTGTAAATCGTAAATGAGAGTGTCATCCTAATAAGACTATAATTGAAATCCAATGCAATCTCGTGTACCATATTAGATATCCATTATAACCTCAATAAATCCCAAAAATAATACAGTGTTTACATCCCAACACAAATATACATAAACTATGCATTTATAAGTGTCCAAAAAGCATAAACTGAAACAAACTAAGAGGGTATATACCTCAAGTGAAAAGTGGTAGTGGCAGGTGGAAGATACACCCTCTGGTGCCCCACTCTAAGAAATATATGGGCTACTATAAGTAATCTGAGGGGGAGGAAGAAAGGAATGAGCTTATGCCTTGTAAGGTATGTATATCGATAAAAGAAAAATGATGTAGAAATGGGGGCAAGCTTGAAAATCGTAAAATCATGCTATACATCATAATGAAGGTAGATCAAATCATTTTTAAGATTTTTTATCTAAAACTGATCAAAACTTTCTTTAAAAATGATAAAAAAATATAGTTCATACCATACCATAGCATAGTTCATAGTTTATTTAAAATTCTTACTTTCATAATGATGCTTAAAGACATAAATCATAACAAATCCATAGCTTAAAAGCATAATCATAATAAATTCATAACTTAATATTTCTTACATAAGACATAGTCAGAAGACATAATTAAAAAATATAGTCATAACATAAGTGAGACGAGGCATACAGCTGTGCAGTATCATGCAATCCTAGCATGGATCCCAATAAGGGAAATAATATATTGGTTGTGATCAATGTCTGCAGTCTCACTAGACAAGTGAGTACTGAGATGGTTGGAACATGTTCAAGTCTAACAACCACTTAGCTTAACATAATCATAGTAGCAATACATATGTTGGGTAACATAGGGGTTGGCTATGCATTACCAACGACGAATGTACCAGAGAAGCCTACTAGTCTCAAAACATATCTTAAAAGCATAATTCTTTAGGATTTGTCATCCCTTTAAGGAAAAACTTCTTAGAAAGCTTAATTCTTAAAGCAGGGATCATTATCCCCTTAAAGAACTTTTGTTTGAAACAAAATTCTCAAAGCTTGGGATTTTCATCCCCTTAGTAAAACTTAAACTTAATCTCAGCTTAAATACTTAAAAATTGAGATCATCATCCCCTTGTTTAAAAACATAAATCGTAGTCATAATTCTTAGAAAATCGAGATCACTGTTCCCATAGTAAAACTTAATAGTAATCATATCTCGGTAGTCCCACTAAGAAAACGATGCTAAAACTGAGCAAAGAAATCAAATAATTAACTTAATTTTTTAAAATCCATTTATAAATCATAATTTGTGCAATTTTATTTAAAACTATGTAATTTATTAAAATATAAATATTTTAATGCACTTAGTGGGATTTTTAGTTTTCTTATAAATCAATTTCTTAAATCTCTTAGCTTAGCTTAAAACAAATTCTTATACTTATGCATGGTTCATGTATAAAGAACATATCTTAGGTTTCAAATCGTAAATCTAGGTCTTAATTCATAAGTTTAAAAGGCATACTTAAGAAACTAACGTAATTCTAATAAATTTCACTTAATTTGAATTACAAACGCTTAATTGAAAATCATTTGTTTTTTATTTTTGAGACAATGATGTCTCATGCACACGTCTCATACCTAGATTTGTAGTGTAGAGAGTCGATCAAGCCTCCAAGACTATCTTCGACTACACATATATGTAGCCTACTCCATATGTTTTCTCCAGAAGATCTAATCTCCATTGCCAAACTAAATTTCTTAATCAATTTCTATTCCTTAATTTCTCCTCAACATACTTAGTAATTTCAATACTTAAATAATTTATTTCTTTCTCTTATTTGAAAATATATTTTCCAAATATATATTCCATAACTTATTCCTTTTCTTTTAATTTATTGCTTATATAGCTTACTTTCCATAAGTAAATTCTTTAATTTTTTAATTTGGCAAATGGGCCAATAATCCTTAATCTTCATCATAAGTCATCCTGAACATGATAATTCATTTAATTTAACTAAATTAAACCCTTACAAATCTTACAATTCCATAAACATACTCCAAGTCTTCTTACTTCTTCACTTGAGCTTTCATTACCTTACTTAGCCTTATAATCATTCTTTTTAACTTTTAACCTCAAAATTCATCCTAACTACTCTTACTTAATGTAATACTTTATCATAACCTTAAATAAAGTCATTAACCCCTAAAATCCTATGGTGGCAAAAAATCCTAAAAAACAAGGCATTATGTGGTTTCTACTCCATGTTGCCACTACTTCATTTTAAGTTTACATGGATAAATCTTATAATTAATCTAACACATTAAACCCCAAATTAGAATACTCTAACCCTAACTTATCCTTCTTAGCTAAACCCTAAATGGTCACACTAGCTTGCCATTCCACAAACCACAATTCAAACAACAATAAAGCATCCCAAAATCACCAAGCTAACATCCAAAATAAGTGAAAAATGAGTAATCAAAGTTCCTTACCTTTGTCTTATATTTGACTAGTTTAGAATACTTCTTTTCCTCAAGTTTTCAGCTGTCATTTAACACCCAAAATCAATCTTAAACATTAGCATTTATCAACTTAAAACATCACCATTTATCAAGAAAAGCAACTTTAGAAACTAAACCTCAAAAGTTAACTTACCTAGATGCAGGGCAGTTTTTATATCCTTTTTCTCTTGACAAGAAAACATCCTCAAGATGAGCTTCTAAATTCTCAAAAAAAAAAAAAAGAAGTATATGTTTTAATACTCTTTTAGCAAGAAAATCGGCCACAAAAGACCCCAAATAAACAATGTTGTTTGATGGCTAAAAAAAAAAAAAATCCACAAGATGAGTGCTACAGATATGCCTCGAGTTTAAGGTTTTAGACTTAGGGACTTTGTTTCTCTCAGTTTTCGACTAGAAAATGGAAGGGGCATGAACTCTAAATTCACTATAAACATGATATACAATTATCCTGAAGTTCATAGTCAAATTAAATATAATTTAAATTGAAGCTAGCCACTAAAGTCACAAGGTAATGTTGGATCATTTGCAGCAAAGTTTAGGTAAGCTTGTGTACTAGTTTAATTAGTTTTTGGCCGTTTTTTCTCAGAAAAGTTGTCTCATTTTAAGTCTACATTAAAGATGAATTAACCCCAAATTTTAATATGAATAATTTTCATACAATTTGGGTGCATTTCTTAGCCAAGTACACATGAACCCCATGGTTTTGGCCCATTTCTTTGTGAATTTATTTTGGACACTTTATCACCCTTATTTAATCACTTTAAAATTCATTTAGTCTTTTGAAAAACTTAGTTACATCATATATTTTTCTTAATTAAATATCAAATTCATTTGATATTCATTTGGCCATGTTTATGCACCTAACCTCCTAACACGCTCCTAAAATGTTTGGCTAATTTCTAAGTTTTGATCCAACCCTTATTCTTACTTAATCGTACCTTTTTTCTTTCTTAATTTCTTTAAAATCTTGTAGGCTAAAGTATCTTAGATGGTCATTCCTTGGATAGCATGAAGTTGTCATTTTGCACGCTTAAACACCATTCTTCAAGCTAAGCTCTCAAACTCCTACCTTGTTAGCTTAAATAACTTAATTATTCTTATTCTCTTTATCCATAACCTTAAACATTCATTTCCATTCGTCCAAATGCATTCTCATATCATACTTCCTTAATTAATATACATAGAATGCCACTATTTATCCTTACTTAATACATAAAGTCATAGATGGTGAACTGATAATTCTATATTTTTAGAATTATTTGTGCTTAATTTTATAATTAATTATTTAAATTCCTAATTTATTTTGTTAATTATCCCCTTTATTTAATTAAAATTCTCATGTTTGTAGATAAAATAAATCCGGATGAATTTTGAATATTTCGGTAGAAAATAAATCAAAATTGAGCTAAAATCGAGATTGGACCACGCGGACAACACGAGCCTAGCACATTCAATTGGACAAAAAGACAGATGACATGGAAATATTATTTTTCAAGGAGCCAATGGTGTGAAGACAAGTGGCCAAACAATGCCAACTCATCTAGGATGAAAAAATTACAACTGTATCCCTAAGTGTGTGTATAAATAGAAAATGATGGCAATTGTAAAAGAGGGTGGAAAAATAGGGTAGAATAGTTTTTTTTTAGGTTAACTTTAAAAAGCCTTACTTTATTTCCATTCTGAGAATTCTGCCACATAGTTTTTTTTTCTAGCTTCCATTTTTCTTTTCTCTATAGCTACTATTTTATTCAACTTAGTTTATTATGAAAAATTCTTCTCTTTAGTTCATCAGTATCATTGCTTAGAAATATTTGTTTATCATTTCAGTTTGCTTCACACGTCATCATCTTGTTTTTGCTATATGTTTTAATCCATTTTCGGTTGTAGTCTAAAGCATTTGCAAATCTTTAATCATCAATGCCGATCATGATGTTTTGATTCATTATTGCCGATCTAATATGTTGGGATAATTATGTGTATCGATTGGTAATATTGGAAGGGTGGAACAATATCGGTTTGGTGGAGGAATGAATGAAACAGTGGCTACTGGAAGAAACCGGTTGATGTTTGATTAATCTTCTTCACCGTGATCCACTGTTTGTGAATGAAGAAATACCCCAACATCCACTGTTCGTGATCCACTATTTGATTAATCAAAAAGTTCATGCTCTTTTTCATCAATTCTTACGGTTAACTTTTTTTTTCTTTTTATTATTATTTAGTTCTTCAGTTCGGATCAATTGTTCCATTGGTTTAATTCTTTTATTTTCTTCACTTATTAGTAACCTCTCTTCTAATTTATATTACCATCAATTTAGCTTTGCTTCATGTTTAGTATTGGCATCTCTTAACCGTGAATATTACAGTGAAAGGTTGTGTGTTTCTCCTCTGTTCTCCCCTGTTATAACTTTTGTTTACTGTTCAGTTTCAATTTTCATTTTCCGTGTCACAGGTTGAGGTTGAGTGGATGTGTGTAGAAGACCATGTCTGAAGCAGCACCTAATTGCACCTGAAGCAATAGGACACATACAAAACTGAGAGCAGTTGCAGCAGCTGAAGCTTACCGACAACGTGCGGCAAGGCAATGGTAGAACTAGTTGCAGCAGCTGAAGCAGAACATGGAGTATGTAAGACCCGAATTTAATTAAAATACGAAAATTAAATAAGAAAAGATGGGGAAAGTATGAAGGAAGTCGGGTTAAATTAATCCCGAACACGTGTAAGGGCAAAATGGTCAAAAGACCAAAAGGTCGGTATAATTTCGATAAGAAAATTTAATTAAAATATGGATTTAAGAAATCTTGGTCAATAAAAGTGAAATAAATTTATTTCGGGTTAAATTGATCAAGATATTAATTTATTGGAATTAATCGGGATTTTTAGTTCGAAAGAATAATCTCGAAAATAATCGAAAAATATCCCGAAAAAGTCATTCGGGACAATATCCCGAAAATACGAAGAAATTATACCCGAAAAAGGGGTTAAAATATAATAAATAAATTAAATAAAATTAAATTAAAGAATTTAGAATTTAATAATAATTTTTTAGAGATATTTTGGGTATTTTAATGTATTTTAATTAATAGTAAAATAATTAAAATAAATAATAATAATAATAATAAAATTAATAAAACAAAAAAAAAGCTGAAAAAAAAGAAGAGAAGACGAAATCGCGAAACGCGAAGAAAACGGAAGCAAAGGCCGGCGTGACCACCGGCGACTGGTGACCCAGGCTAGGCCGATAAAAGGGAACCCGATGAGGCCCGACCCACCACCGACCCCTTGGAGACCCGAACGGCGGCAAACGGCGGCGAACGGAGCGAAAAGAACGAAACCGAGAGGGGAGAGAAAATCACCGACGACCGACGCGATTCAGGCCCGATCGACCCTATCCGAAGCTTCCCCAGGCGATGGTGAGCAGATTGGTGGTGGTGGCAGCCACCGAAACTGGCGGACCGCATCGGAAACGGTGGAAAAACAAAATGGGTCCGATGGCAGGAGGAGCACAGGCCGGACCGGCCATTTTCAGGCGACGTTGAGGCTAACCAAGCCCAGATCTGAGATGCGGACAGCCTTGAGGAGCCACTGGCAGTGGAAGCCGGTGGAGAACCGGCCGGCAGGGTGGTGAACCGGCGGTGAACCGGCCAAACCGGAGAGAACCGATGGTCTGAACCGGTCCGAATCGGACTGAACCGGTTCAGCCAAAAAGAGAGGAAAAAAGGAGAAAAAAGGGAAAAAGAAAAAGAGAAAAAATTTGGAGAAAATTCCTGTGATGCAATCGAGCTTCGGGTAAGTCAGTAGTGGTCGAAATTGACCCGATTTAAATTTCGGAGTATTTAATTTAAGTAATTTTCGACAGAAAACTTACCCAGAAAATTGTGAAATTATGTAGCTCGACAATTAGCATCCAATGAGAGCTTGAGATAGCCTCGATTTACGTACTAGTATGGAATCTCGGGTAAGTGACCCCTATTTACGACAATTACCTTGTTATGCATGATATTGATTTAATTTCCGCATAAATTGAATTAAATTATGGAAATTTAGATAAATTGTCGTAAATAATTGATTTAGTTATTCGAGAATTAGAATGAGGCCCAATAAATTATTGGTAGGCCCAATGAGCCCAATAGGCCTCGATAAAGTGAGAATTTAGTGGAAAACGGGCTTAAGGTCGATTAAGGCCCATTAAGGTGCAATCGGGCCCAATAGAGGTAAATGGGCCCAACGATTTAAATTAAGCCCAGAAAATAGGAAATACAATTAAATTGTATGTTATCTGACCTGAGAAATATTGATACGCAGTTCCAGACAGTGGATTGAGAGCATATCGGACTGCGCGACGAGACAACAGTGGAAAAGAAAAGGTCAGACTCGACAGGAAAATAAGGTAAGGGAATTCTGCGAACTGCTAGAGGTAAACTTTACGAAGTTTTAAATTCATTTGCAGTCATTTAAAATTTATCTGAAGGGTCTAGAGGTCGAATAATAATTTTAGTGCCCCGAATGGGCAAATTACTAAAATACCCTTGTCAAGGGTAGAACTTACAATTTAGGAAAAATTGGGAGGAGCAAGAACAAGAGGTTCTTGCTCATTCTGGAGGTGTTTTGATGCATGCATTAGTAGGCTGGCTAACCTTGAAAGAAAATGCACAGCATTGCATACTTTCAACGTGAAATTGTTTTGAAAACTGTTTTGAGGAAAACAGAGCCGCCTACGTGTTTTACTGACATATGACGTGCTAGAGCTCAGCTCGCACGATATTGTTGATTTGTGTTATGCATGCATTAGTTCTAGAGCGAGAGCTCGCACTAGAGTTTTACATGCATGGGTGCTAGAGTCTAACTCGCACCAGATTTTACATGATTTTCGTGACAGGGTGCTAGAGTCTAACTCGCACCATATTTTTACATGATTTTCGTGACACGGTGCTAGAGTCTAACTCGCACCAGATTTTATAAGATTTTCATGTGATTTATATACAAAGTGTTGAGCTTAGCTCGCACTAGATTTACTGGATTTGTGGAGTAGCGCTGTCTGCCCTTGGAGTCAGCCAAAAGGCCCAACAGGCTCAAAAGACCTCTTAGGTGGGGTGAGAGTGAGGGATGAGGTTGGCGGCCTTGTGAGGATGTAAAGCGGGCTCTACCAGTTTTACTTGATTTGATGAGAGTGCTGAGCATTGCTCGCACTGATTTTATGAGAACATGCGATGAGCCGTGCTTGGAGCATCGGGTATACTGTGTGTCACCGATTAAATAGGCCCGCACGTGCGTTTTGAGACATGGCATGAGTATAGAGATATTATATGGGTTCACGGAGTACGATGTACCGTGCAAGTAGCATGGAGTACGATGTATCGTGTGGTATCTTCGGATACGGCATCTCCGGATGCAGCATCTTCGGATGCTTGGGATCAGATAAGACTGACGGGATGGATTGACCCACCTCTTGGGCGATTCCCGATCATGGTGAGAACCCGCACACTAGGATCCGTGTAGCTGAGGAACTCCCGAGGACACATATGGCCATAGTCCTGGTTATTGCCGTTATACAGATATTGCCTCGTCTCGCATGTCGACGATTTTGATTATTTAAACTGAGTTTTTAAACTAAATTGCATGATGGTATTTCCATGCTTTTCAAACCCATGTGTGATGTAAACCAATTTTCATGGTTTTGTGTGAGTCAGGATCACCCGAAGGAGGGGTCGAGTCCTGACTTTATTGTGAAATTTTTAAATGAGAAAGAAATGATTCGAAATAATTGCATGTTGAATTTTCCATGCAAACTTGATTTACATAACATCATAACTCATATCATCTGTTTTAAAATGTGTGGAGAAAGGGTGATTTATGCATGGCACTACGTTCATGTAGGTGGCATGGTTACCTACTTGTTCGTAGGGTTGCCTTACTGAGCTTGATGTGCTCACCCCTTTCATTTTCTCCCACGGATAATCTCCAGTAGACGTTGAGGTGACTCAGTACTGTATTCCGGATATCCGCTGCTGCCCATCATTTAAGGTATATATACACTTGTATGTATTGTATCTAAATAAGCATAGCACAGTAACATGTTTGTAAGTAACTTTAGGGGATGTATAAATAATGTAAACAATTATAAATGACTGGAGAAGAAATAAGTTAGATGGTAATTGAATGGTGGGACTGACATTGACGCACAGCCCAATTTGTTAGTGGAGTGTGGTCACGATCAGAAGACAGGTAAGAATTTAAGTAAGTAAATAAACAAAACGCGAAAAAATTAACTCTGATTTTTGGGTAGTTTGGGTCGTGACATATAAAGGTGGTATCAGAGCAGAAATTAGTCTGATGTGTGTCAGTGTCAGTAATTAGGAAATTACATCCTCGTGTTACTGTGCTTAGTTAGATACAATAGTGTATATCGAGATGGGCTTGACTAAGAAATGGTTGAGAATGCAGGAATGCTTAATATGAGTCGCGTTAGATGAGATAGTGCACGAGGCAGTAGTCGTAGAGGTAGACCTAAGTCTTCTAAGTCGAGCTGAGTTTGACTATGAGAATCAGTATGAGATTGAAATAGAGGTTAATGTTGAGCATGCCTCTCTGAGTCCGACAGAGTGATCGGATAGTATTGAGACACGCTTCGCGAGATTGGAGCGGAGTGTGGAGATTATTTTGAGGAGCTAATTGCTCGGATTATGAATAAGATAAGAGGGCGCAGCGGATGCATTGGTGGAATTTCGCTCGACCCATCTTAAGAGCTGATATGAGAAATATCATGGATGTATTCCGGTGATAGGATATCCCGGACATGATTTAAAGGAAAAATTTCTTACATTGCCCAGGAATACTAAATTGATTATGAGTATGAAACTCAGTTATATTCTTAGCAGATATTACATCAACACTATGAACAAGTGACAGTTGAGATGTCTAAAAGTTTATGGAAGGGCTCAGATTGTTAATTAGAGTCCAATTGGCCCCGTGAGATACTACCTATACCGAGGCAGTGCGCAGATTTACAGTTGGGTAAATAAGAACATGAATTGCACGCCTCTGAGATTAGGAAAAGTAGTAAGAGCTGAAATAGAGACAGAAAAGAGAATCGAGAAATGACAAAGATGTTAAAATGGGAAAATGGCAATTGGTAAAAGATTTAATTTGACGAGTCATGGAGTAAGATAATTGGTAAAGCCCCAGTGCATCCAATTTTGACACTCTTGAGGGGCATTGTGACTGGAGGACCCCGACCTGCTACGAAGCAGTGTAGCAGTGTAAGCATTGTAAGCAATGTGAGATGTGTGGTGGATACCACGGAAGGAGGGTCTATACCTACACTGTATTGATGAAAATGGCCGTTAAGTGTGGTAAGACGGACCATTGATTTGATTTGTACAAAGTTGGGCGAGATTGCCCCACAGAAAAGTAAAGAGACAGAAAAACTTCGTTGGTATAGCTGCAACGAAAAGGGAGGCCATAGCCAAAAAGAAAAGAAAAAGGAAAGTAGGCTGTTGGACGAAGGCGAGAGGATGTCTTGGACCAGGACACTATCGATGTTTCATGGATGTGGTGTAAGATACCACACTTGTTATGAATAATGAAGTACATATGTTCATTGATCCTGGTGCCACATATTTATTCATACCGCCTTCATTCGCATATAAGTGAGTAAAAGGCATGAATGCCTACATCATTGGGCACAATACTGATAAATGAGTACCCAATAGAGGAGGATTAATTAACGGAATATGGATATAGAGATTTTAAGTTAATAAAAAGGGGTGCGACAGTTGAAATTAAGGGAGCAAATGATGGTACTTACGGAATGAGTAATGACAAGAGTTTTGTCATGATTGATATACGAAGGAGATGTGTTTTGATCCCAAATACAAGATGTATTGGAGTAAGAGATATATGCTAGGTAAGGAATACCCTTAATATGCGAAGTAATTGAGGTTAAGCAATTAGTGGCGAATAAAAATTGTGACCACATAGACTGAGATATAACGTAGTTGTGGTTAAGTCTGAAGGTTAATAAAGGTATTTCAAAATACCTCCTCGCCTGAAGACTTGACAGCGTCTAAAAATATATATATATAACTTATAGCGTGAATCGATCGTCGTAATAACTACCTTTAGCATTAGGATACCTTTACTAAGACGATAAGAATATTTAAATTCGACAAATCATAAAGGTTAACATAGTAAAATTTAATAAGAGCTGTTAAGATAAGAAAAGGAAATGAAGCAGGTTAATACCTGAAAACGTAAGCGATTTCGAAGGATCTTATACGCTTATGCGTAAGTCAAGGATTGGACCGATTTGTAATCATTATTATCGATGATGTGTTGGGTGTAGTTAAAGTTTAGGGCAAATTATAAGCAACAATTGGAAAATGACTTTTATAAATGAGTTGTTGCGAGTTCTCAATATGGTCTACTTGGTTGACACGTTTAACTAAGAAAACGTGGTCTTGAATAAGATGATAAATAAGATGATAGATGTGACATGAGTTTCGATGTAGTGAAGTATGAACTGACCACCGTGATTAATTTCACCATACCCAACAGCTCAAGAGGTTCTCAGTGAGTATGGATACCTCGAAATAATGAAGGAGCTGTGTATTGATGCATAATGGGAAGATAGTCAATTATGGAGTCAGACAACTCCTTGATCACGAAATAAACTATCTGACCCATGATTTTAAGTTAGCAACGGCAGTATTTGTACCGAGGATATGGTACTACTATGTATATGGTGAGAAATTGTGGATATGCACTGATCATAAAGTCCCAAGTATCTGTTTTCATAGAAAGAGGTGAATATGAGAATACATAATGGGTTAGAGCTTCTGAGAGATTTTGATTTTGAAAATTGTACCACCCAGGAAAGGCTAATGTGATGACTGATGCCTTGAGCAGAAAGAGCCTCGGGATGGTATTACATATGATGGTCAGGGAGCGTGAGCTGCTAGAGCAGTTGTGAACCTCAGTACTGATGTGATCCCTTCTGATGATGACAGTGATTGGTATGATTATGTGATAGCTAGCCTGAGACTAGAACCGGATGAGAGTGCCCAGATTTGACAGGCTTAGCATGATGATCGGCACGATGTCGATAGTTTGGGTCAGATTCAGAAGGGTACAGTGACAGAGTTCACAGAATATGATAATGATTTACAGAGGTTCCAAGATAGTATAAGTGCTCCCCAGGACCACAGTTGATGAGATAGTAATGTTGTCAGAAGCTCACTCTTCGGGATATACAGTGCATACGGAAGGTAATAAAAATATATTGTAATCTCTGAAAAGGGGTATTGGTGGTCAGACGTGGAAAGAGATATGGTAGAAATTGTGGAACGTTAAGTAGCGTTCCAGTGAGCATGGTATCATATAGGGATTCCTGCTTCACTTCTCACTTCAGGGAATATTTTTCAGGAAGCTATGGGAACCCTACTGAGTATTAGCACAGCTTTCCATCCTCGTACAGATGGTCAGTCAGAGAGGACTGTACAAGTTCTGGAGGATCTGATGAAAGCGTGTGCCATTGATTTTATAAGCTCCTGGAATGATCAGTTTATTTCTAATTGAAGTTGCCAATAACGACTGTTAGCAGTTGAGTATCGGGATAACAAGATATGAGGTAGTGTATGGTTGTAGGGGTTGTTCCCCAAATTGGATAAGAAAAAGTGGGTGACAAACAGAATTAATTTCGACTTTGGATAATAAGTCTCTGAGGATGTTTAGTTAAGGATGAGAGATTAAGAACACCTCAGAGCAGATAAACAAGTATTGGAATTCACCCTTGGTGAATTAGTATGATTGAAATATTTCTTGTCCTAAGAGAATAAGGACATAGCGAACTTTTGGAAGAAAGTAAATTGAGTTGCGCTGGATGGAATATTTTGAGAGATTGGACAAGTGGGAGATAAGACCTGTAGGTGACATTTCCACTTGAATAAGCAGGCACCTACAATATGTCCACTTTTGATGCTTCGAAAATACTATCCAGATCCAGCCTAGGTGATCGAATATGAACTCCAAAAGTTCAGTTTAATGAAAATATAAGTATATCGAGAAGTTGATTCGGGCATTAAACAGGAAAGAGAAAGTATTGAGGTTTAAGATGATCTCCCTAATTAAAGTCCTTTGGTAGTAATACACTCCGGAGAAGGTCACATAAGAATTTAAGAGTATGACACGATCGATGTACCCGGAGTTGTATATGGACTCATATGAATTGGTTCTAATTTGGAGGACCAAATTCCTTAAGTGGGGGAGAGTTGTAAGACCCGAATTTAATTAAAATACGAAAATTAAATAAGAAAAGATGGGGAAAGTATGAAGGAAGTCGGGTTAAATTAATCCCGAACACGTGTAAGGGCAAAATGGTCAAAAGACCAAAAGGTCGGTATAATTTCGATAAGAAAATTTAATTAAAATATGGATTTAAGAAATCTTGGTCAATAAAAGTGAAATAAATTTATTTCGGGTTAAATTGATCAAGATATTAATTTATTGGAATTAATCGGGATTTTTAGTTTGGAAGAATAATCCTAAAAATAATCGAAAAATATCCCGAAAATACGGGGAAATTATACCCGAAAAAGGGGTTAAAATATAATAAATAAATTAAATAAAATTAAATTAAAGAATTTAGAATTTAATAATAATTTTTTAGAGATATTTTGGGTATTTTAATGTATTTTAATTAATAGTAAAATAATTAAAATAAATAATAATAATAATAATAAAATTAATAAAACAAAAAAAAAGAAGCTGAAAAAAAAAAAAGAAGAGAAGACGAAATCGCGAAACGCGAAGAAAACGGAAGCAAAGGCCGGCGTGACCACCGGCGACTGGAGACCCAGGCGAGGCCGGTAAAAGGGAACCCGATGAGGCCCGACCCACCACCGGCCCCTTGGAGACCCGAACGGCGGCAAACGGCGGCGAACGGAGCGAAAAGAACGAAACCGAGAGGGGAGAGAAAATCACCGGCGACCAGCGCGATTCAGGCCCGATCGACCCCAGCCGAAGCTTCCCCAGGCGATGGTGAGCAGATTGGTGGTGGTGGCAGCCACTGAAACTGGCGGACGGCGCCGGAAACGGTGGAAAAGCAAAATGGGTACGACGGCCGGAGGAGAACAGGCCGGACCGACCATTTTCCGGCGACGTTGAGGCGAACCAAGCCCAGATCTGAGATGCGGACAGCCTTGCGGAGCCACTGGCGGTGGAAGCCGGCGGAGAACCGGCCGAAAAGGTGGTGAACCGACGGTGACCCGGCCGAACAGGAGAGAACCGGCGGTCTGAACCGGTCCGAACCGGACTGAACCGGTTCAGCCAAAAAAGAGAGGAAAAAAGGAGAAAAAAGGGAAAAAGAAAAAGAGAAAAAAATTGGGGAAAATTCCTGTGATGCAATCGAGCTTCGGGTAAGTCAGTAGTGGTCGAAATTGACCCGATTTAAATTTTGGAGTATTTAATTTAAGTAATTTTCGACAGAAAACTTACCCAGAAAATTGTGAAATTATGTAGCTCGACAATTGGCATCCAACGAGAGCTCGAGATAGCCTCGATTTACGTACAAACATGGAATCTCAGGTAAGTGACCCCTATTTACGATAATTACCTCGTTATGCGTGATATTGATTTAATTTCTGCATAAATTGAATTAAATTATGGAAATTTAGATAAATTGTCGTAAATAATCGATTTAGCTATTCGAGAATTAGAACGAGGCCCAATAAATTATTGATGGACCCAATGAGCCTAATAGGCCTCGATAAAGTGAGAATTTAGAGGAAAACAGGCTTAAGGCCGATTAAGGCCCATTAAGGTGCAATCGGGCCCAATAGGGGTAAATGGGCCCAACGATTTAAAGTAAGCCCAGAAAATAGGAAATACAATTAAATTGTATGTTATCTGACCTGAGGAATATTGATACGCAGTTTCGGGCAGTGGATTGAGAGCATATCGGATTGCGCGACGAGACAACAGTGGAAAAGAAAAGGTCAGACTCGACAGGAAAATAAGGTAAGGGAATTCTGCGGACTGCTAGAGGTAAACTTTACGAAGTTTTAAATTCATTTGCAGTCATTTAAAATTTACCTGAAGGGTCTAGAGGTCGAATAATAATTTTAGTGCCCCGAATGGGTAAATTACTAAAATACCCTTGTCAAGGGTAGAACTTACAATTTAGGAAAAATTGGGAGGAGCAAGAACAAGAGGTTCTTGCTCATTCTGGAGGTGTTTTGATGCATGCATTAGTAGGCTGGCTAACCTTGAAAGAAAATGCACAGCATTGCATACTTTCAACGTGAAATTGTTTTGAAAACTGTTTTGAGGAAAACAGAGCCGCCTACGTGTTTTACTGACATATGACGTGCTAGAGCTCAGCTCGCACGATATTTTTGATTTGTGTTATGGATGCATTAGTGCTAGAGCGAGAGCTCGCACTAGAGTTTTACATGCATGGGTGCTAGAGTCTAACTCGCACCAGATTTTACATGATTTTCGTGACAGGGTGCTAGAGTCTAACTCGCACCATATTTTTACATGATTTTCGTGACACGGTGCTAGAGTCTAACTCGCACCAGATTTTATAAGATTTTCATGTGATTTATATACAAAGTGTTGAGCTTAGCTCGCACTAGATTTACTGGATTTGTGGAGTAGCGCTGTCTGCCCTTGGAGTCAGCCAAAAGGCCCAACAGGCTCAAAAGACCTCTTAGGTGGGGTGAGAGTGAGGGATGAGGTTGGCGGTCTTGTGGGGATGTAAAGCGGGCTCTGCCAGTTTTACTTGATTTGATGAGAGTGCTGAGCATCGCTCGCACTGATTTTATGAGAACATGCGATGAGCCGTGCTTGGAGCATCGGGTAGACTGTGTGTCACCGATTAAATAGGCCCGCACGTGCGTTTTGAGACATGGCATGAGTATAGAGATATTATATGGGTTCACGGAGTACGATGTACCGTGCAAGTAGCATGGAGTACGATGTACCGTGTGGTATCTTCGGATACGGCATCTCCGGATGCAGCATCTTCGGATGCTTGGGATCGGATAAGACTGACGGGATGGATTGACCCACCTCCTGGGCGGTTCCCGATCATGGTGAGAACCTGCACACTAGGATCCGTGTAGCTGAGGAACTACCGAGGACATATATGGCCATAGTCCTGGTTATTGCTGTTATACAGATATTACCTCGTCTCGCATGTCGACGATTTCGATGATTTAAACTGAGTTTTTAAACTAAATTGCATGATGATATTTCCATGCTTTTCAAACCCATGTGTGATGTAAACCAATTTTCATGGTTTTGTGTGAGTCAGGATCACCCGAAGGAGGGGTCGAGTCCTGACTTTATTGTGAAATTTTTAAATGAGAAAGAAATGATTCGAAATAATTGCATGTTGAATTTTCCATGCAAACTTGATTTACATAACATCATAACTCATATCATCTGTTTTAAAATGTGTGGAGAAAGGGTGGTTTATGCATGGCACTACGTTCATGTAGGTGGTATGGTTACCTACTTGTTCGTAGGGTTGCCTTACTGAGCTTGATGTGCTCACCCCTTTCATTTTCTCCCACAGATAATCTCCAGTAGACGTTGAGGCGACTCAGTACTGCATTCCGGATATCCGCTGCTGCCCATCATTTAAGGTATATATACACTTGTATGTATTGTATCTAAATAAGCATAGCACAGTAACATGTTTGTAAGTAACTTTAGGGGATGTATAAATAATGTAAACAATTATAAATGACTGGAGAAGAAATAAGTTAGGTGGTAATTGAATGGTGGGACTGGCATTGACGCACAGCCCAATTTGTTAGTGGAGTGTGGTCACGATCAGAAGACAGGTAAGAATTTAAGTAAGTAAATAAACAAAACGTGAAAAAAATTAACTCTGATTTTTGGGTAGTTTGGGTCGTGACAGAGCATGTATAGCAATACACTACCACTAGTTGAACATGACAGGGCCAGCAACAGCGGTACGCAGATAGGAGCAGTTAGCTGAGCAATTCGTGAATTCCTGGAGGAAGAACAAAAATTGGAGAAAGAGACACGCCTGGAACTGAGAGCAGTGAGCAAGCCGAGAATGCTGGAAATGCCATTTGTGAACACGTGAATAGTGTTTGGAGGGATATTTGGATGATTTAAAATTGGTTAAGGCTTGTTTGGCTAGTGCATAATAGTTAATTAATTCATTTTCATGCATTGTTAGTTTAGTTTAATTCCAATTTAATTTGTTAGCTTAGTTTAGAGTCTTTAATTAAATTGCATGATTAGTATTCTTGCTTAATGGTTTAGAACTTAGTTTTAATTAGGTTGATAGTTAATTAAGTGTCCATTTGAATTAGATTAGGGGTAAATTTATTTCATTAAATCTTCACTTAGTTTAAATTGCATTTTGATTAAGTAGTTTAATTGCATTTTATGTTAGTTTTATGTTAGTTTAATTAATCTTGCTTTGTTATTTTTATAATTGCATTTTATTTTAATTGCGTTAATTAGTTTTAACTGTTTTAATTATTTTTTGTAGGTTTTTTATTTTAATTGCGTGGAGCACTGTAAGTAATTTTGCTCGATTTTATTTAGTTCTTTTTATTTTATTGCTTTCCAGTAATTTTAACTTTAGACTTAGTAGATCACCCACTTCAATTTTATAATTTGCTAGAATATACTTAGGGTAAGATTAACTGGTAGTTAATTAGGCTAACCAACTTCTCTGAGGGACGATAATTTCGAGACTCAAATCCCATTATTACTTGTACGACCTGTGCACTTGTGGACTATGCCTTCAGGGCATGTCAAGTTTTTGGCGCAGTTGCCGGGAAGGTTTTAATTAGTCGTTAATTGATATCGGTAAAATTATGCTTAGGTGTAATTCTAGCTTGTAAATATTTAGATCCTTAGTTTAGTTTTGTTAATTTTCTTATAATTAATTAAAATAAAAAAAAATTAATTTTAAGGACTTTCTGATGTTTGCATGCGTAGAGCCAGGAGTTTTATTGCTTTCCTCTAGATCCTGAAATTGAACACACTCTTAGGAAAATTCGAAAGGATTCTAGGAAATTTATAGCTCCGGAGCAAAACATGATGGCAGAAAATAGGGAAAGTAGGACCGTTGGAGATTATACGATGCCAACGATTGAAGGATATTATACTGGTATTAGGCCACCAGCTGTCCCTACTAATAATTTTGAAACTAAGCCTTCCATCCTTCAAATGATCCAGACTTCTGAGTTCAGTGGGCGTCCACATGATGACCCACATGCTCACCTTGGGCAATTTCTGGACTTGTGCAACGCGTTCAAACATAATGGATTATCTGATGATGCGCTTAGACTCGGACTATTCCCCTTTTCACTTAGGGATAGGGCGAGACACTAGTTGACCTCCCTGCCTCCAAGATCAATTTCTACATGGGATGAGTTAGCCCACCAATTTGTAGCCAAATTTTTTCCTCCCTCTAAAATGGCCAGACTCTATAGCGATATATCATCGTTTGCCCAGTACGACTCTGAATCCCTTTACGAGGCATGGGAACGATATAAGGAGCTTCTTAGGAAGTGCCCTCATCATGGCCTACCTCTATGGCTACAAGTCCAGACCTTTTACAATGGACTTACAAGCCAAAATAGGACCATGGTGGACGCTGCTTCGGGTGGAGCCTTGATGTGCAAAACAGAGGAGGAGGCTTATGAGCTGCTAGATAAGATGGTGGCTAACAACTATCACTGGTCATCTGAAAGGCAATTGCCAAAGAAATCGACGGGTATATATGAGCTCGACACTCTGTCCACCTTGACCTCTCAAATCGCCAATCTTACAAAGAAGGTGGAGTCGCTCAGTACCCAATCTAGTCCTTCTAACAATCTTAACCTTGTGTTTTCCATTCAAAGTCCATTTCTCTCTTGTGATCTGTGTAGTGGTACTCATGCTGTAGATAGGTGTCCACTCAACTTAGAATCGGTTCAGTACGTTGCCCCCAAGCAACAGAACAACCCTTTTTCAAACACCTATAATCTAGGGTGGAGGAACCATCCTAACTTTTCTTGGAGGCAAAACCAAGGGTAAGCTTCTAATTCTAGACCAGTAGGACCCCCAAATTTTCAAGGTCCACCGGTTCAGGTACCACCACAGCATCAATTTCCTCACCACCCACCACCACAGTATCCACATCATCCACCTAACCATTCCCATCCATCCCACGTCCATCAACCACCACCACAACCCCAGTACTTACCAACAGCTGATAAGAAACCCTCGCTTGAGGAAATGTTCACAACAATCTTGCAGCTTTAATTAAGAACCTAGAGGTCCAGGTGGGACAAATAGCAAAAGCTCTTAGTCAACGTCCTCAGGGGACCCTTCCTAGTAATACTAAAGCCAATCCTGTTAGGCAAAGGGAAGGGAAGGAACATGTGTAAGCCATCACCCTTAAGAGTGGCAGAGAGCTAGTAACTGCCCCTGTTAAGTCCAGACCTGACCAGCCCATAGTTGAAAAACCCATAGGTTATAGTGAAGCAGCTCAGAAGGAGCAAGAATCAAAAGATCAAGCTGCAAAGGAAATAAAGCCAAGCTATTCTTCACCTTTACCTATTTCTTTGTCACAACCTTCTTTATCCTTTGATGTTACAAAATTTTCCACCACATCTCCTCCTATTAAACCACCAGTCCCTTTTTCTTAGAGATTTCAAAATAAAAAATTGGACCAATAATTTGCAAAATTCCTTTAGGTTTTTAAGAAACTTCACATCAACATTCCATTCGCAGATGCCTTAGAGCAAATGCCAAGCTATGTGAAGTTTATGAAGGACATCCTCTCTAGGAAAAGAAGATTGGAAGATTACGAGACGGTGGCCTTAACTGAGGAATGTAGTGCCATTATCCAAAGAAGGTTACCCCCCAAGCTCAAGGATCCTGGGAGTTTTACCATACCATGCACTATTGGAAATTTATTCTTTGGTAGAGCCTTGTGCGATTTAGGAGCTAGTATAAATTTGATACCATTGTCTATCTATCATAAGTTAGGAATAGGGGATGCCAAGCCCACCACAATGACCCTCCAATTGGACGATCAATCAATTAAATATCTGAAGGGGGTCATTGAGGATGTCTTAGTAAAAGTGGACACGTTTATTTTCCCTGCGGATTTTATTGTGTTGGACATGGAGGAAGACAGGGAAGTCCCAATTATATTAGGCAGGCCATCCCTAGCGATTGGTAGAACTTTAATAGATGTACAGAAGGCGGAGTTAACAATGAGAGTTCAAGATCAAGAAGTCAAGTTTAATGTGTTCAAATCTCTAAGGTTCCCTAACGACTCTCATGATTGTTTTAGGATGGATTTAGTAGATAAGGACATCACTGAGGAGTTTTCCAAGACACACCCTTTAAACCCTTTAGAAGCCTCCTTAGTGAAATCTGTTGATCTTAGAGAGTATAGTGAAGATGATGATGAGGTCTATGAGACTTTACAGTTGTTAGAGGTCACTCCTTTTGAGGAAATTGCCTAATTTGAGACATTAGACTCTTCATCTATTCCAATTTCAAATATCTTTCCATCCACCAGTGATCCTTCAGCATTAGAACTCAAACCTTTACCCTTACACCTTAGGTATGCTTACTTAGGTGAATCCTCCACACGACCGATAATAGTATCTGCTGCTCTCTCCAGTGATCAGGAAGCAAAATTACTACAAGTGTTAAGAGAGCATCAAAAGGCTATAGGTTGGTCTATCTCTGACCTTAAGGGTATTAGTCCCTCTATCTGTATGCATAAGATACTATTGGAGGAGGGGTATAGGTCATCCATAGAGCACCAGCGTCAATTGAACCCTATAATGAAAGAAGTTGTCAAGAAGGAGATCATTAAGTGGTTAGATGCAGGGATTATCTATCCCATTTCTGACAGTGCCTGGGTGAGCCTAGTGCAATGTGTCCCTAAGAAGGGAGGGATGACAGTGATCAAAAATGAAAATAATGAGCTCATCCCCACTATGACTATCACCGGTTGGCAAGTATGTATGGATTATAGGAAACTCAACAAGGCCACTAAGAAAGACCACTTCCCTTTACCCTTCATTGACCAAATGTTAGATCGATTAGCTGGTCACGAATTCTACTGTTTGCTGGACAGATACTCTGGGTACAATCAGATAGCTATAGCCCCAGAAGACCAAGAAAATACTACATTCACCTATCCCTATGGGACCTTTGCTTTTGGAAGAATGCCTTTTGGCCTATGCAATGCATCTGCTACATTCCTGTGTTGCATGATGGCCATATTCCATGATATGGTGGAGGATATTCTTGAGGTTTTTATGGATGATTTCTCAGTATTTGGGGATAGTTTTGATTTATGTTTGCAGAATTTAGCACTAGTACTGAGGAGGTGTGAAGAAACAAACTTAGTGCTTAATTGGGAGAAATGCCACTTTATGGTGAAAGAAGTCATACTGCTAGGGCACAAAATCTCTGCTAGGGGGATAGAAGTGGATAAGGCTAAGGTGGAAATTATTGAGAAGTTACCTCCCCTACCACTGTAAAAGGAATTCGAAGTTTCCTAGGCCATGCGAGATTTTACAGAAGGTTCATAAAGGATTTTTCTCAGATATCTAAGCCTTTATGTAATCTCCTTGAGAAGGACACTGTGTTTTGCTTTAATGAGAAATGCTTAGAAGCATTTAAGACTTTGAAGGAAAAATTAGTTATAGCCCCTATAATCATAGCTCTAGATTGGAGTTTACCTTTTGAACTTATGTGTGATGCAAGTGATTATGCTGTCGGGGCTGTACTAGGATAAAGAAAAGGAAGAGTCTTTTATGCTATTTACTACGCAAGCAAAACATTTAATGAGGCCCAGATAAACTATGCTACTACCGAGAAGGAGCTGTTAGCTATGGTATTTGCTTTTAATAAGTTTTGCTCCTATCTCATAGGTACTAAGGTAGTAGTATATACTGATCATGCTGCCATTAAGTACTTAGTCTCCAAGAAGGATGCAAAGTCGAGGCTGATTTGATGGATCCTCCTACTACAGGAGTTTGACTTGGAGATTAGGGATAGGAAAGGTACGGAGAATCAAGTTGCTGACCATTTATCTAGATTAGAGAGTGGACATAAAGAAGATGGTATAGCTATTAATGAGTCCTTTCCTGATGAGCAGCTATTTACTTTTGAGCACTCCAGATTGCCTTGGTACGCTGATTTTGTAAATTATCTAGTGAGCAATGTGATGCCACCTGATTTGACTGTCCCAGCAAAGGAAAACATTTTTAAATGATGTCAAGTATTATGTTTGGGATGAACCCTTCCTATACAAGCAATGTAAAGATCAGATTTTGAGAAGGTGTGTTCCCATGGAATAAGTAGAGGATATACTTAGACATTGCCATTCTTCTGATTATGAAGGGCATTTTGGAAGAGAGAGGACAGCAGCCAAGGTTTTGCAATCTGGATATTACTGGCCCACGTTATTTAAGGATGCCCACTACTTTGTGTTGAAATGTGATAGATGTCAGAGAGTAGGAAATATTTCTAAAAGAAATGAGATGCCTCTGACTAATATTTTAGAAGTAGAACTCTTTGATGTCTGGGGCATTGATTTCATGGGACCATTTGTTCCTTAATATGGCAATCTCTATATTCTAGTGGTTGTGGACTATGTATTGAAATGGGTTGAAGCAATGGCTTTACTGACTAATGATGCCAAGGTGGTAGTAAGGTTTTTAAAGAAGAATATTTTCACACAATTTGGCACACCTAGGGCTATCATTAGTGGTAGAGGATCCCACTTTTGCAATCGAAGTTTTGATGGGCTGTTAAAGAAATATGGGGTCAAACATAAGGTAGCTACTACTTATCACCCACAGATGAGTGGCCAAGTAGAGTTGTCCAATAGGGAATTTAAGGGGATATTAGAGAAAACAGTGAACTCAAGTAGGAAGGACTGGTCCATTAGATTAGAGGATGCACTTTGGGCCTATAGGACAGCCTTCAAAACACCTTTAGGAATGTCCCCTTATCAGCTTGTTTATGGTAAAGCCTGTCATCTACCAGTAGAGCTAGAACACAAGGCCTATTGGGCCCTTAAGAACCTGAATTTCAATTTAGAGGCAATAGGGGAGAAGAGGCTGCTACAGCTTAATCAGTTAGATGAGTTCAGGTTGCAGGCATATGAGAATGCCAAGCTTTACAAGGAAAAGACTAAGCGATGGCATAATAGGAAAATTAAGGAGAGACACTTCGAGCCAGGCCAGCAGGTTCTGTTGTTTAATTCACGCTTGAAGTTGTTTCCAGGAAAGCTTAAGTCTAAGTGGTCAGGTCCCTTTACCATTACACAAGTATTCCCTTATGGAGCCATTGAAATTATGGATGAGACCCTGAATCAACCTTTTAAGGTTAATGGGGGCAGATTGAAACACTATTTTGGGGGAGGTTTTGATCGTCAGCATTCTGTGACCACTTTAGCTGACCCTCCTACTTCTGATCCTGCTACTTAGCTTCATTTTTCTTTTTCACTTTTTGTACACTTCTTTTCTTTACTGTTGTTTCTTTCTTTGTTTATTTTGCAGATGCCTTTTCTATAATTACCTTTTCAATCAAGCTTCAATTGTTCATCATCATCAGAAAGGGGAGTACTCTATTTATAAACTTTAATTCTTATATTATCTGCACATTGAGGACACTGTACACTTTAAGTTTGGGGGAGGGGATATCACTTGAGCATTTTTTGAAAATTTGGGTAAAATTGAAAATTTTTCAAAATTTTTTTGAAAATCTGAGCTTAAACTGTTTGATTTTGGGATGATTTAGTGCTTAGCATGTAGTTTTCCCATATTTCGATGATATAACCCCATGATTAAGTATGATTTTGATTGACTAAGAAGCATGATTATAGGAAAAACATGAAGTTGAGTTCTTGAATTTGTCTTGATTCTGATTGTGATTGCCTCATCTTATGCACATGTCATGTCATGAATCTGTATATTTATTTAGAGAAAGCTTATGTGGACATATGATTGCATTTGTTCAATTGATTTTGTGCATCATATTTTAGAATTTGTTTGATCTAATCTCGAGGCTAAATATTAGACCACACTTAATTAGGGAGATGATTTAGGCCATCTTTGGATCGTTTGAGCCTTTCTAGCCATCCCTGTACATATTTTAACACTAGTCACCTATCTGAACCAAATAAGCCTTTCTCTGTAAATACACCTGCGTTAATATCCCTAGCTTAAATATTCTTTTCCTATCCCTTACCCTGAAAGCATAGAAAGTCATTGGATATATTGTGAGCTTTGTACATATGGGTATCTGGTGATAGTGAAAATTCAAAAAAAGAAAAAAGAAAAGAAGAAAGATGAAAAATACAAAAATAGAATAAAATGTTTAGCAAAAGAAATAAGTTTGGGGGAAATAATTTGAGCTCTTACATTAAAGATTCTAGAAGTAATGCATGTTAAGGGGTAATTAAACCTAAATCGACTTTATCATACCTTAGCCCCAGCCTTACATTACAAGCTTAATGAAGTCCTATTGATCTTTAGTTAAGTGTGACTACATTAGTGGAGAGAGAAGTGAAAAGCAAACTTATGGGAATGATCACATGTCTTTGACTTTGCATTCACTATGTTTGCATAATCTAAACCAGGTAATGTACTGTGAAGTGACTTTGACATTTTCACACACACACGAGGGATCCAATTTGGGTTAGGACTTATGATTGAATGATTCTGAGTGTTGGACTTATAATTGTGATTCTTTGATTTTATAGTCTATACTTTTTCTTTGAGGATAATATTGGATAAATTATTGTGTTTTGTACGTGTCATTCCTATAATTATTTTGTTTTGCTTGAGGACAAGCAAAAACTCAAGTTTGGGGGTGTGATAATTCTATATTTTTAGAATTATTTCTGCTAAATTTCCTAATTAATTATTTCAATCCCTAATTTATTTTGTTAATTATCCCCTTTATTTAATTAAAATTCTCATGTTTGTAGATAAATTAAATACAGATGAATTTTGAATATTTCGGTAGAAAATAGACCAAAATTGGGGTAAAATCGAGATTGGACCACGCAGACAACACGAGCCTAGCACATTCAATTGGACAAAAAGACAGATGACATGGAAATATTATTTTTCAAGGAGCCAATGGTGTGAAGACAAGTGGCCAAACAATGCCAACTCATCTAGGATGGAAAAATTATAATTGTACCCCTAAGTGTGTGTATAAATAGAAAATGATGGCAATTACAAAAGAGGGTGGAAAAATAGGGTAGAATAGTTTTTTTAGGTTAACTTTAAAAAGCCTTACTTTATTTGCTTTTTGAGAATTCTGCCGCATAGTTTCTTTTTTTCCAGCCTTCCATTTTTCTTTTCTCCATAGCTACTATTTTATTCAACTTAGTTTATTATGAAAAATTCTTCTCTTTAGTTCATCAGTATCATTGCTTAGAAATATTTGTTTATCATTTCAGTTTGCTTCACTCGTCATCATCTTGTTTTTGCTATATGTTTTAATCAATTTTCGATTGTAGTCTAAAGCATTTGCAAATCTTTAATCATCAATGCCGATCATGATGTTTTGATTCATTATTGCCGATCTAATATGTTAGGATAATTCTCTGTATCGATTGGTAATATTGGAAGGGTGGAACAATATCGGTTTGGTGCAGGAATGAATGAAACCGTGGCTACTGGAAGAAACCAGTTGATGTTTGATTAATCTTCTTCACCGTGATCCACTGTTTGTGAATGAAGAAATACCCCAACATCCACTGTTCGTGATCCACTGTTTGATTAATCAAAAAGTTCATGCTCGTTTTCATCAATTCTTATGGTTAACGTTTTTTTTCTTTTTATTATTATTTAGTTCTTCAGTTCGGATCAATTGTTCCATTAGTTTAATTCTTTTATTTTCTTCACTTATTAGTAACCTCTCTTCTAAGTTATATTACCATCATTTTATCTTTGCTTCATGTTTAGTATTGGCATCTCTTAACCGTGAATATTGCAGTGAAAGGTTGTGTATTTCTCCTCTATTCTCCCCTGTTATAACTTTTGTTTACTATTAAAATTCAATTTTCATTTTCCTTGTCACGGGTTGAGGTTGATTGGATGTGTGTTGAAGACCACATCTAAAGCAGCACCTAATTGCACCTGAAGCAACAGGACACATACAAAATCGAGAGCAGTTGCTGTAGCAGCTGAAGCAGGACACGTGCAGCAAGGCAGTAGCAGAACTAGTTGCTGCAGCTGAAGCAGAACATGGAGCATGTACAGCAGTACACTACCACTAGTTGAACACGACAGGGCCAGCAACAGCAGTACGCGGACAGGAGCAGTTGGCTGAGCAATCCGTGAACGCCTGGAGGAAGAATAAAAATTGGAGAAAGAAGACACGTTTGGAACCGAGAGCAGTGAGCAAGCCAAGAATGTTGGAAATGCAATTTGTGAAGACGTGAACAGTGTTTGGAGGGATATTTGGATGATTTAAAATTGGTTAAGGCTTGTTTGGCTAGTGCATAATAGTTAATTAATTCATTTTCATGCATTGTTAGTTTAGTTTAATTCCAATTTAATTTGTTAGCTTAGTTTAGAGTCTTTAATTAATTTGCATGATTAGTATTCTTGCTTAATGGTTAGAACTTAGTTTTAATTAGGTTGATAGTTAATTAAGTGTCCATTTAGAATTAGATTAGGGGTAAATTTATTTCATTAAATCTTCACTTAGTTTAAATTGCATTTTGATTAAGTAGTTTAATTGCATTTTAGGTTAGTTTTATGTTAGTTTAATTAATCTTGCTTTGTTATTTTCATAGTTGCATTTTATTTTAATTGCGTTAATTAGTTTTAACTGTTTTAATTATTTTTTGTAGGTTTTTTATTTTAATTGCGTGGAGCACTGTAAGTAATTTTACTCGGTTTTATTTAGTTCTTTTTATTTTATTGCTTTCCAGTAATTTTAACTTTAGACTTAGTAGATCACCCACTTCAATTTTATAATTTGCTAGAATATACTTAGGGTAAGATTAACCAGTAGTTAATTAGGCTAACCAACTTCTCTGAGGGACGATAATTTCGGGACTCAAATCCCATTATTACTTGTATGACCCGTGCACTTGCGGACTATACCTTCAGGGCGTGTCATGAACATTCAGGTTGCATAACCATCTCAAACCTCGAGGCTAATTCCATGCTCTACAATATAGGCTTACCCTAAAAGCATCCAAATAAAATATCATATTAATTTCTAAAATTAATTTGTGAAGGAAAAATCAAAATTTACGGTTCTCACAAAAAAAAGTAGCTAGCTAATGGATAATTTGCAAGTGTTGAAAATCAAGTATAGGCTCGGTTTATTGAAGGTAAACATGAATAATTTAGCTTTTATTAAAGATAGTTGTTTCTTATTCATGGATAATTAATAGCTAAATTTTTGGGGTAGTTACATGTTGAAGTTGGTGAAACCGAGTGTGAGACCCCATGTATGTATGACTTTGTTATGTATTGATGGAATAATAAGATGGATGATTTTGACCATATATATGTGAATGAGATTTGCAGAGATAATACATGAATATTCGTGAATACATGTAATGGAAAAATAAGGGCTGAAGTGGCCACGGACTAAACAAAAGTAACTCAAGACATTCAGACTAAATATAAGGACTTAAAACACGAAATGTAATGAAAGGACTATGAATTTTGTGTACCCTTTTTGATTTCAAGCGGTACACACAAGTCACATTGTAAGTGAATCATAAGAAATGAACCTTTGCATGCTTTAAGTGGGATTAGAATGAAAAATGAGTATAGAAGCAATTGAATAGGAGTTTAACTTTGAAAATATGGGAAAATTGCAGCTAGAATGCTGCAGATGCATGGCAGATCGATCTCATTTCAAGGGGAGATCGATCTTATTGCCTTGAAATACAATGCCAAGCATTCTGTAAGAGGGAGATCGATCCCTCATTCAAAGCATATCGATCTCAAGTTGCTTCTGTTTGGGTAAGATCGATCACCTCCCATAAGGCAGATCGATCTCTAGTTGCCTCTGGTTAGCAAAGATCGATCTCTTCTTCAAGATAAGATCGATCTCTAAAATCCCCTTCGTAGAAAAGATCGATCCTATCCCGTAAGCAGATCAATCTCATCCAAATAGGCAGAATGATCCCCTAGCCTGCATTATCGAATTCTGGAGTTTAAATAAGGGTAGATCGATCTCTCAACCTATGAGATCGGTCTGATGAGGCAAATTCTATAAAAACCGATAGCTGAATCTTCATTTTCACGAGACAGCCTAAATTTCCTTTATTTTAACAAAAACATAGCTTTCTCACTCTAAAAATCATCAGCTTCTAATCAGTTTTGAGAGAAGTTCCTTTGAGCAAAATTGTTCATATTGAGGAAGAGAACAACTTAGTCAAAGATTGGAAACTCAAACTTTGGATTGAAGGAGAAAAGTGGTTTTTCCCCAATTTAGAAAAAAAAGGAAAAAGGTCAAGCTAGGTAAGATTTTAAATACACCATCTTCTAGCATGTTAATGTAGACATTTTGATGAGTTGATTGGTGTATATAATGTTGGCTGAAATGTTCATGTACATGCTTAAACAACCATGACCTATAATAGGCTTACTGAGAGAAAGTTGAAATGGCAAAGAGTTGATGATGATTTAAACATGTAAATATGTTAGTAAGCATGTATAGATGATTTTAAGATAACTTGGTGAAATCCATATGTTCGAATGGATGATGATTGGAAATGACCGTAATAGGTGTTTGAGAAATTACCTTAGTGAAAGAAATGATGAACTAGAGGCATTATGAGCTTAATGTCGATTCAGTGTGAATCAATGACCTAAAGAGTTCAATAGATTCTCGAGAAATGAATAGAGCAATCAAAATGGACTTAAGAGAAAGTGAGGCCTTATAAGTGTTAATGAAAACAATAAGTTGAATCGACTATAGTAAATGCAAGAATTTTATTACATTGGGTTAAATTGATGTGATAAGTAATTCCGTGTAGCCCCGAATATTTCATTGGAAGTGAATCAAACTGCACGATTGAGCAGCTTTGAGGAAGTGGAATCACTCGACGCGATTCAAGATAAGGGAATTTTGTTAGTATCTAGAGGTAGCTGCACGTATTTTGAGGGTGTTTATAGGGCTTTGTAATTGCTTAGTTCTCTAGAAATGAATTAATGATTTGTACGAACGATCTTGGATATAGATCAGTGAATCTTACAAAAAGGGTAGTAAGGCTAATAAATTGCATGAATGTCATGCTTTGATATTTTTACGAAATACATTGCTTTGGTTTAAGAAAATCTACGAATAGGCTGGCTATTGACTTCATAATTTCATGAAATAGAACGAGTCAGGTACTAACTGTGGTTTTAAGCGTATTTTGTTGAAATAGAGCGGCCTGTTAGATTTATATGAGTTAAATCGTGCTGGAGCTTCACTCACACTGGATTTGATGTTTTAATATGCATGAAATGTGCTGGATCTTGCTCGCACCATGTTTTGAGTTGTGATGTTTTACAAGTCGTACTGGAGCTTTTGCTCGTACGTGGGTTTCCATTGATTTTCTTATGCATATAACCGTACTGGAGTTATGCTTGTACGTGATTTCCTCATTATTTATTATGCATAAAGCCGTACTAGAGCGTTGCTTGTACGAGGGTATTTACTGATGTATGAAATCGTGCTAGAGCTTTGCTCGCACTGGACTTTTCACACTGTGATATGTAATGAGTCGTGTTGGATGCCTCATGTAGACTTTGTGTCACATGAATGAGATGCTCGCATGAGCCTTGCTGGATGGCTCATGTAGACTGCTAGTCACACAGATGAGATGCTTGCACGTGCACTTAAGATTGAGTAGGTTATAGATGGCATGGGTAGGTAAGACCTACGACAGGCACCCCAAACCATGAGATGGGTCCATGGAGTACGTTGTGTCACGAACCTCAATCCACCGAAAATCCACTACTAATTTTTCATTTTTCGTTTATTATTTAATTCAATTTTTATTTGTTCTTTACTCTTACCTTACTCGATCATGAACAGCTACACCTCTAATAGTTGGGCTGTGTATCGGTGTCAGTCTCATCCAATCATACCATTTCAAATTTACAATTCATTTAAATGTAAACACTTATCAGAGTTGTTGTTTACATATGTTTACAATCTTTTACATCCCCAAAATTACAATTAAATATATTTATGTGCTTTGACATGTCTAGATACAAAACTATACAAATGTGTATACCTCGTGTGATGGGATGCAATGGACACCAAAATCCAATCTTCAGTCGCCCACTATCTACTGTAAATGCTATGTAGAGAGGGAAAATAAGGGGGGCGAGCAAACCACGCGCTCAGTATGGCAATCATGCAAGCAGGTAGATAACTGTACTATCTACATGGTCGTGATGCCATGCTTAAATCACACATTTATTTTTCATACTCCAAAACGTATGCTCATGCCTGTGTTCGTAACATGTAAAGCAATTCATCCTATTTAAATTAGTGCACATTTCTCAGAACATAGCATGGTAAATCATCATGTAAAGTGCACTTATCAAGCATTTTAAATCTCTACATAAACCGATACAAAATCATCACTCGTTAGGACTCAACCCCTCTCATGGACTATCCTAACCCACAAACACATTTCAAAACATGGATTTCTCATTCAACAATAGACATGTGAGATAGGCATATAATAGAATGTCACGACCCTCTTCCACGAACTTTTACCTTAACACTTACCACTTACAATTGGGCTGTGAGTCAAATCCAATCCATATTTTACTCATTTATAGTTTAATTAATGTAATTAAGCAAATTTGTAATAGAAACTGGACTTTTATAACATATGCGGAAGCGTTTACATCAGTTCCTATTAACTATACATCCCCTTTTTGTACAACACATTACTAGACTGTGCATTAATTTACAGGATATAAATTTCTCTTCATATCATCACATAGTGTATACCTCTCTGTATAGCTGGATGACTAGAGAATACCGTAGTAGGGATGACTGCAGTACTCACTACTGAGTAGTATCTGTGGAGGAGGAAATAAGGGGGTGAGCATAATGCGCTCAGTAAGAAAAATGTGCAAGTAGGTAGATAACTACACTATCTACATTCTAAAATACATACTCATATTTCCTTATAAAATAATATGCACGTTCTTTAAATCAATTTCCATCATTGCGAAACCGCTAATTCGCCATATGGGTATGTGCATATTCACACAGTTTATCATACAAAACCACTGAGTTTAAAACTGCACACAGTTTTCACTTGAAATCACTTTTCACATAGTAATCACCTAGCTTAACGCAAATCATCTTTCAATACCACACAGGTTTACACAACATACTCGATTCACACAGATCACCTTTAGAAAATACTTTATACTTTGTAAATCAGTTATGCGTTGAGACGTAAATCATGGGTCAGCAAAGGAGGATGTCCGTCACCTCACACAGTAGTGACAATATCGTATCACACAAATACAGACTTTGCAACTTTGGCAAACTTATGACCATAGACGAATTCCAGGCTACACTGATCAGGTGTGCGAGAACCCCATGCTTAGGGAGGTGGATCAACCATCCCTTTAGCATCATACAGATCTCACATAGATAGTCACAGCACATTGTACCCATGGCTAACGTTCGCGGTACATCATGCTCCCATGGATCCTTATCACCAATTTCCATTGTCTTAAAATCACGTGCAAGCTCTCGAGTGAAGCACGCAATATCCTTGAAGCATCAAACACTTATTTACTTTCTCAAAATCCCTTTGAAAACAATGTTCGAACAGGGCTGGTCAATCTACCTTTGCCTCTCATGCTCAGCACGACTCCATATAGTAAAGAAATAGGACGACTCTTTTCACTAAGTATGAGTGAGAGGGTAAACTCCCTTTGATCACTCTATCTACACATTTCATACAATTGGTTAAAACTGGAGCCTATCTATTATTGTTCTTTTTCAAAACATTTGAAAAATCTCTTTTCACAATAATCACAAAAGTCATGCAACACATGCTTATTGACTTATTTTCATACGTAGTTTTCTTCTAGATATATCGATATCTATCTATTATCACATACAATTCACACAGCAGATAAAAAAACATACGTATAGCTATCTCTATAGCTTACATAAGTCCCTTACCTCGAATCACGCTTGAATCTTTTTCTTTGATTCCACTCGCTTGTGATCCGGTCATATCAACTCCACTTTTATCTTCCATAGCTGAAATTGTGTATCACACACATCAGTATACTGTCATATACTTTATTTCACATGCATGATATTCAAATCAATGCATTTAGCCATTTACATCTCATTTGCCCTTTTTATGCCTTAGTGGACTTTATCCTCTTACAAGTCCATTTCGAGTCTATAACTCTTTTCCAAGAATCCCTTAGACTCCTCGGGTCTATTGATTCATCTTAAACTGATATTACACTCTTAATACCTCAAGTTCATGATTTTCACTTCATTATGGCATTTCATCAAACACCACTTATAGTCAATTTGAGCTACTTTTGTTTCTAGCACATGAACTTCATCAAATCATTTTGTAAGCATCTATACATGCTTAATAACATCTAGGTATGCTTAAATCATCATCAAATCCATGCCTACTCAATAACTCTTCATTTTGGCTCATTTAGCCATTTTCTAGGTCATGGATAGTTTAACACTTCTAAGATGTTTCAACCATTAATTTATATACCAATCTACCCACACAAGTATATAAATTAACATATATGAGATTGGGATATTGAAATCTTACCAATCTCAGCTTTTCTCTACTTAGCACACTTTGGGGGAACACTCCTTCTCTCCCTTAAATGGATCACCTCAACTTCTAGCAACTTTGATGAAACAAACTTGCCTCCAACCTCTATGGAAAGTGTTTATTGTTTATAGGGGATTTAGGTCACTTGGTGTCAAAATATGGTAAGGTTTTGGTTTTTCCCATGAATGCAGGTCAGCAGGTCTTGTTTTTATAGAAATTGCCTTGATAAGATCAATCCACTACCCTAAGAGATCAATCTTCTTAGCATTTTCCCCTTGAAACCTACCTTCCAGGCTTAATGAGATCGATCTGCTCCTAGCATGAGATCAGATCGATCTACATAACACAGAACCTTAAGGAGATCTATCTTCTCTTGTATGAGATCGATCTGTTGTAAGTCGGTAGCTTAAGGAGATTGATCTGGTTCCTTAAGAGATCGATCTGCCCTGCTTCATTACTCGAACAGAAGCAGTTTTGACTCTTCTAGATCGATCTTTCCTCCAATGAGATCGATCTGGCATTCATATTTTCTAGATTTTACTGCATTTTTTAGTAGTAACTCACACCAAACACACTTGATTTTACTACCATAGTTATTTTCTCATTCAACCATATTTAAGGCTTGAAAATGACATATATTTATCCTTTATGCATATTAAAACTTGTGTGGATTCATTGTATAACCAAAGGTATACAATATATATATATATATATCAAATGGAAGTACAAGGCTTTATGCAACTCATGCAACTTCCTTCCATTTTACCACACTACTCATTCTGAGTTTTATTCACATTCACCACTGAGAAAAGTCCATTTCTTCACATTCATACATCATGAAACTTGTGTGTACATCACAAACTTATATCACAGTTGTGTATATCAACTTATGGACTTATATCATTTATGCTTCACATAGCATGTACATGTATCTACTTATGCATTTCATAAGGCTTATATACAAAAACACGGGTCTTACATATAATAAGGGTAATAACTAGGACTATGGCCATATCCTCTATGTTCCCAGGCTACACGGATCCTAGTGTGTGGGGTATCGCCTCTTTCTACTTTTGCACGGGAGGTGGGTCACGTCTAACCTATCGATCCATAGCAGAATATCCATCGTTCAAAAACGGAATATATATAATATCACACACGGTACAACGTACTCCATGCTACTTGCACGGTACAACATACTCCATGGACCCATATCATCACATCATACACTGCCACATCTTGATACGCATGTGCGAGCCTATTTAATCGGCGTGGCACACAGCCTACCCGAAGCTCCCAGTACGGCTCCCAACATGTCATAAAACCACGTGCGAGTAATCTCTAGCACAGAAACAAGGGTAATGGACATCTAGTGCAAGTTATGCTCCAGCACCATGTCAAAACCTGTATGAAAACTAGTGCGATCTAGGCTCCAGTACAATATCATAAAATCCATGTGAAAACTAGTGTGAGCTAAGCTCTAGCACTCATGCAATGTAAAACTCTAGTGCGAGCATCGCTCCAGCACTAATGCATGTATAAAACACGTCAAATCTCGTGCGAGTAGTGCTCTAGCACGTTTTATTTCCACAAAACCCATGTCGGTGGCTCATTCTTTGCAAAGCATGGTTATGAGACCAAATCAAGCTACTTTTTGTGCAAATGCTTTCAAATGCTAGCCAACCTACTAATCACATGCTAAAAAGCAATAAAAAAATTTAAAAGCATCTTTCAAAAGCATTATGCTCTTGCTTTCATGCACATTTCTCAAAAACCCAATTCTTTGCCCTTCCAACAAACATTTCATCCTAAGACCTTTAGCTACGTTAAAAATCGCCCATGCACCCAAAAGGCATACAGATATCCTTAGGGCTAACACAATTCCCTTACCTCGATTCTCTTGGAAGCAACTCTTCCTTCTACCTTTTCCGCTTTTCTCGATTTGGCTCAACTTACTCCGGTTTTATCCTCAAAAGCTACAAATATACATCAATCATATGAGTCAACACCAATAACTCATATTCTAACTTTAACTGGTCGATATATCTCATCGACCCTATTTCATTACGTTTAACCCATTTTCACATTTGGCCATCATTATGTAATTTCTAGTCAGTTTAACTAGCAGCACAATTGGTTACTTATCAAACTCTTGGCATAAATGTTTATCCATAATCTTTCATCATTTATGCATTCTCTACAACACCATTTGTGCACATTTTTATCACTTGACTAAACTCATAATGTGGCTTCATCCAATCATCTCAAAATCATACACATTATCTCACTAACAACTTGATATAATCTTTTTTACCATCTAATCAACCACATTCTATTTTCTCACACTAAACTCATTCTAGGTTATGCTTGTTTCATTACATTCTAGGTGGTTTCATTCATAAATACATACACCAATCTACTCACAACAACCACTAGATAAATATACTTAGAGTTGGTGTATTAGAAACTCACCTAGCTTGACTTTCTTCTTTTCCAAGTTTGAAGACTCTTTTGCTTCTTCAATCTAACAAATGAAATGTTAACTCCAAGCTATGTTGTTTTTCTTCTCACAATGAACAACTTTGCTCTAGTAGCTTTTCCTCAATTCTTTTTGGAAGAGGGTGTATTCTAGAGAGAGAAAGCTTAGTATTTTAGGTAAAAATGGAAGAGGTATGTTGGTTTGTTGAAGAAAGAGGTTTTGCCATGGGATTTTTATAGATTGAGAGTGATGAGATCGATCTGCTAGGGTAAAGAGATCGATCTTCCTTTGGTTTTTGCCATCGAATTCTTAGGTTTGAAATGAGAGACATTGATTTGCTCATTAGGGAGAGATCGATCTTGGCTTGGCAGAAGCTTGAGGAGATCGATTTGCTCATGGGGAGAGATCGATCTGCTCTTGACAAAATCAAATGGAGATCGATCTGCACTTAATAGGGGATCAATCCGGGCTTGGCAGAGGCAAATGCGGATTGATCTGCTCATTGGGGAGATCGATCTGGCCTTGGCCGATTTACTTGGAATTGTTTTACTTGCACAAGGGCAAATCGATCTGGCCTTCATCTGTAGCCCTTTTGCTGTAATTTTGTCTAGAATTTCTAGGGGAGAACTTGCATTTGATTGCTTCACTAGTCATTTTGCAATCTATTCACTCTTCGAGCATGGAAAGGTTCGTTTCTGATTAGTTTCATGTTATGAAACTTGTATGCATTGCTTGGAATCAGAATGGATACACAAAATTCACAATCCATGCATTATCATTTCGTGTTTTAAATCCTTATCTCCAGTCTGGATGTTTTAAGTTCTATTCGTTTAGTTTGTAGCCACTTCAGCCCTTATTTAGTCTCTACATGCATCCATGATACCCATTTATTTTCATTCCAATACATTCACATTTATTTGATCCAAAATCATATGTCTTATACTTTCATGTACATAGAATTAAGTCATACATACATGGGGTCTCACAATCTCCCCCACTTATGAAAATTTGGTCCTCCAAATTGGAACCAATTCAGTTAGTGAACAACTCGGGATACTTCCTCGGCATCAAACTCTCCAACTCTCATGTAACTTCTTCTATAGTGTGGTGTTGCTAAAAGACTTTCACTAAGGGAATCGTCTTCGATCTTAACACCTTCTCCTTCCTATCCAATATCTGAATAAGCTTCTCAACATACGACATGCTCTCGTTAAGCTCCAATGGCTCATATCTAATTACATGTGTCAGGTCTAGGTGGTACTTCCATAACATAGAGATGTGGAAGACATTGTGAACACCTGCTAGCTCAGGTGGCAATACTAGCCTGTAGGCCTTATCTCCCACCCTATCAAGAATTTTAAAGGGTCCAATGTAACGAGGGATTAATTTCCCTTTCTTTTCGAACCTCGTTATACCCTTAGAAGGAGAGACTCGCAAAAACACTGATTCACCCACTGTGAATTCCAATGGTCTCTGTCTCCTATCAGCATAACTCCTTTTTCTGCTCTGAGATGTCCGTAAGCTCTCACAAATCAATTGAACGTCTTTAGAGGCTTGTCTTACTAAGTCAGGAGTAAATATCAGTCGGTCACCCACCTTTTCCCATCCAATAGGGGAGTGACATCTACGACCATACAGAGCCTTATACGGTGCCATCTCGATACTCGAATGATAACTATTATTATAGACAAACTCTGCGAGTGGAAAATAGTTATCCCAAGAGCCTCCAAAATCCAATGCACACCCTCTCAACATATCCTCCAAGGTCTGTATAGTCCTCTCTAACTGATCATCTGTCTGAGGGTGGAACACTGTGCTAAAACTCAATTGGGTCCCTATATCTTCTTGAAAATGTTCCCAGAAGTGGGAAGTCAGGCGGGCATCCCTATTAGAAACAATGCTCACTGGAACACCATGCAATCTCACTATCTCGCACACATATAGTTTCGCCAATGTACTCAAAGTATCAGTGGCTCTCACAGCTAGGAAGTGTGCCGATTTCATCAATCTGTCCACTATTACCCAAATGCATTGTGATTCCTGCAGGTCCTAGGTAAACCTATCACGAAGTCCGTAGTGACATGCTCCCATTTTCAAGTTGGTATATGTAGAGGTTGTAATAGCCCTGCAGGCTTCTGGTGCTCTACCTTCACCTGCTGACAAACGAGACACTTTGCTACAAATTCAGCTATATCTCTTTTCATCCTTGACCACCAATACACTCTCCGAAGATTCTGATACATCTTGTTACTTCCCAGATGCAGTGTATACTTCGTCGAGTGAGCTTCTATCATGATCAACCTCTTGATCTCTAGATCATCGGGAACACATATCCTACCCCTGAACCTCAACAAACCATCTGAACTTAACTTAAAATCAGTCTTTGTACCCCTCTATATCTGCCCGATAATACCACTACACTAATGATCAATCTGTTGAACCTGCTGGATACGATCTACCAGATTCAGTTCTAACCACAAGCTAGCTACCATGAAGCCACTATCAGCATCAGGAGGGGTTACATCCAAACTGAGGCTCGTGAACAGTTCCAACAGCTCATGTTCCCTGATCATCATGTACGATACCAACCCGAGGTGCTTTCTACTCGGTGTATCAGCTACTACATTTGTTTTACTCGGGTGGTACAAGATCTCACCATCATAATCCTTTAGAAGCTCAAGCCACCTCCTCTGTTTCATGTTTAGCTCCTTCTATGAGAACAGTTACTTAAGGCTCTTGTGGTCAGTAAATACTTTGAATTTCTCACCATAGAGGTAATGGCACCATATTTTCAAAGCAAATACCACGGTCGCCAACTTTAGATCGTGGGTCGGGTAGTTCCTCTCATGATCCTTCAACTGTCTAAATCCATAGGCGACTACCTTCCCATCTTGCATCAGTATGCAGCCTAGTCCTTTGTATGAAGCATCTGTAAATACATAAAAACCTCCTGAGCTGGTAGGAATGGTAAGAATTGGAGTTGTAGTTAATCTCTTCTTCAACGCCTGAAAACTCCTCTCACATTTATCATCCCACACAAATTCAACATTCTTTCCCATGAGACGTGTCAACGGAGAAGCTAACCTCGAGAATCCCTCCATAAACCGTCGATAATATCCAGCTAAACCTAGGAAACTTCTGATCTCCATAACTATCTGGGGTCTCTGCCACTGAACCACTACCTCAATCTTGGATGGGTCTACTGACACACCTTCCTTTGATACAATATGACCCAAAAAAGAGATATGCTCTAGCCAAAAATCACACTTACTGAGTTTAGCGTATAACTTCTTCTTTCTAAGGGTCTGTAACACTATCCTTAGGTGTTATTCATGCTTCTCTCTCGTTCTTGAATACACCAGGATATCATCGATGAACACGATAACGAACCGATCCAAGTACTGGTGAAACACCTCATTCATCAATGACATAAAAGATGCAGGAGCATTTGTCAACCCGAATGGTATAACCATAAACTCAAAATGACCATACCAGGTGCAGAAGGCTGTCTTGGGTACATCTCCATCTCGAATCCTTAACTGATGGTACCTAGATCTCATATCTATCTTTAGAAAAGACCTACTCTTCTCGAAGCTGATCCAACAAGTCATCGATGCCTGGAAGGGGGTATTTGTTCTTGATGGTTGCCTTATTCAGCAACCTGTAATCAATAAATAATCGGAGGCTTCCATCTTTCTTTTTTACAAATAGAACCAATGATCCCCAAGGCAATACACTCGGTCTGACGAACCCCTTATCCAACAATTCCTATAACTGCTTCTTCAGTTCCTCCAACTCAATTGGAGCCATTCTGTACGGTGTCATGGATATTGGCTTTGTACCAGGTGCCACATCTATACAAAACTCCATCTCTCTATCTAACGGTAACACTGGTAAATCATCCGGAAAGACATCTGGAAATTCCCTTACCACTGGGATGTCTTACAATTCTAGGTATGCCTTATCCGTCTCAACCACGTACGCAATATAACCTTTCAAAATATCAATCATTAAATCAGTACAGAAATTTATCTATTCCACTTACAACCACAACTGCTTTCATTATTTTTCAAAGGCATTTACATTACATTATTTAGGGAAACTTACGGTAACGCTATCTATCCCCGAAAGGGTTACCGTCTTAGAAAAACAATTAACTACAGCATGGTTTACAACCAACCAATCCATTCCTATGATTACATCAAAATCTCTCATATAAATTAAAATGAGGTCAACTGACATTTCCTTTTCCCTTACTTTCAACTTACAATTCCTAAACACATACTCTACTAGCTGACTATTATTCATGGGAGTGCTTATCAGCATCCTCCTACTTAACGGGGTAAGCTTCAAATATTTAAATAATTTACATGAAAATGCAGTTGATACAAATGAATATATGGCACCAAGATCTATGAAAACATAAGCTTCAAGATCAAAGATTAAGATAGTACCTTTCACTACATCTGACGACTGGTCTGTAGTATCCTGGTCAAAGGCGTGTACTCGTCCTCTGCTAACCACTTGTTTTCCCTTCTCTTCAGCTGTCGCTCTCCGTCTCGTAGTAGAAGTATTAACAGGAGCTCTCTCTGGCTCCTTGCCCTTCTGTAGGGCACTCTCAGTGATCTTTGGGCAATTTTTGATCATATGCCCTAGCTTCCCACATCTGAAACATACTATAGGAGATCCATAACTCGGCCAAGTACCATGGTACCTATCGCACTTACTACACTATTCTGTCTTCGACTGTGACCCTCTAATCACTATTCCTTTTGCTAGAGTTATGGCCCAATACATGGGAGGCTTAACTGTCCTCTCCCAGACTTCTTTAATCCTCGGCCTCTTCCCAAAAAATCTCCTGCTTCTTCTGTAGCTGAAGCCTCTGTCTGCTGTCGGTCTCTTTCTATCTCTATCCCTCACTCTACTAACCTTTCCAAACTCTGAGGTAACTCATTCAATGTCTTGTTCACACAACTGTACCCTGTGCACTGCCTTCTCATAGGTCGATATGTCAAAGGGAACCAATCTGGACCTGATGGCTGGTCTCAGTCCATCCATAAACTTTCGAACCTTTTTGACCTCACTGTCCATCGTGTCAAGATCATACTTGCCCAGGGAGATAAATTTGGTCTCATACTCATCCACCGATCTGCTCCCCTGGGTCAGATCTAAGAATTCGATTTACAGTCTCTACTACGAAGTATCCGGGACATAGTACCTCTGTAAGGCCTCCAAGAATACATCCCAACTGATCTCTGCATGTTAGGCCCTTAGAATAGGTCTGGTTGATTTTCACCAATGCTCTGTTGATCCCTTCAGCATGAATACAGCAAACGCTACCATCTTGGTAGTAGTACACTCGAAAAACCCATATAGTTTCTCAATCTCATTCACCTAGTCCTCTATAGCTACTGGGTCTTTAACTCCACTGAATGATAGTGGCTTAAATTTTTGAAACTGCCGCAACCTATCCAGGTCACATCCATAACCCTAATCTCTACTCCTCTGTGGTGCAGCAACAGTAGAAGGTGTTTCCTGTACTGGTGGGGGTGTGGGAGTATCTGTAGTCAGAGGTTTTTGGCTGGCTGTGCGGCATCTCAGGAGCAACAGCTGGTTCAGCATCACCCTGTGAAGTTGGCTCTTGCCCATCCCTAGTTTCAGGCAACGTATGGGTTATCAATTCTAAAATCGCATCTAAGCTCCGCTCTATCCACGCAAAGCATGCCTCAGTACTCTTTGGTCTCTCTGTCAAACCCTGTGGAGCATGCTCAACATCAACCTCCACCTCTACCTCTTCGTGAGTCTCATATGGAAACGACTCAGCACGGCCCCTAGGCCTACCCCTCTGGCCTCTAGCTCATGCTCTCGCCCCTCTACCGTAACTGGTGTTAGGCATTATGCCAAGATTTCTACATTCACAATCATTTCTTAGTCAAACCCATCTCGATATACACAATTGTATCAAGACAAACACAATAACAGGGGGATGTAATTTTCCTAAAATTTTACACCGACACACATCACACCAACTCAGCTTCGATACCACCTCTTTCACGAACCTCAATCCACGAAAATCCACTACGAATCTTTCATTTTTTGTTTATTATTTAATACAGTTCTTATTTGTTCTTTACTCTTACCTTACGCGATCGCGAACAGCTACACCTTCAACAGTTGGGCTGTGTATCAATGTCAATCTCATCCAATCATACCATTTCAAATTTACAATTCATTTAAATGTGAACACTTGTATTTCTAAATTAGAGTTGTTGTTTACATGTGTTTATAATCTTTTACTTCCCCTAAATTACATTTAAAGATATTACTGTGCTTTGACATGTCTAGATACAAAACTATACAAACGTGTATACCTTGTGTGATGGGATATAGCCGACACCAAAATCCAATCCTCAGTCGCCCACTATCTATTGTAAGTGCTCTGTAGAGGGAGAAAATAAGGGGTGTGAGCAAACTGCACGCTCAGTAAGGCAATCATGCGAGCGGGTAGATAACTGTACTATCTACGTGGTCATGATGCCATGCTTAAATCACACATTTATTTGTCATACTCCAAAATGTATGCTCATGCTTGTGTTCATGACATGTAAAGCAATCCATGCTATTTAAATCAGTGCATATTTCTCAAAACATAACATGGAAAATCATCATGCGTAAATCAAAATTAGGGCATGGTAAATCATCATGCAAAGTGCACTTATCAAGCATTTCAAATCTCAACATAAATCAATACAAAATCTTCACTCGTCAGGACTCAGCCCCTGCCATGGACTATCCTGACCCACAAACACATTTCAAAACATGGATTTCTCATTCAACAATATACATGTGAGATAGGCATATAATATAATAAGGGTAATAACTAGGACTATGGTCATATCCTCTGTGATTCCAGGCTACACGGATCCTAGTGTGCGAGGGGTATCACCTCTATCTACTTCAGCACGGGAGGTGGGTCACGTCCAACCCGCTGGTCCATAGCAGAATATTCATCGTCCGAAGACAACATATATATAATATCACACACGGTACAGCGTACTCCATGCTAGTTGCACGGTACAACGTACTTCACGGACCCATATCATCACATCATACACTGTCACATCTCAATACACATGTGTGAGCCTATTTAATCGGTGTGGCACACAGCCTACTCGAAGCTCCCAATACGGCTCCCAACATGTCATAAAACCACGTGTGAGTAATCTCTAGCATGGCAACAAGTGTAATGGACATCTAGTGAGAGCTATGCTCCAGCACCATGTTAAAACTCATATAAAACTAGTACGAGCTAGGCTCCAGCACAATGTCATAAAATCCATGTGAAAACTACTGCAAGCTAAGATCTAGCACTCATGCAATGTAAAACTCTAGTGCGAGCATCACTCCAGCACTAATGCACATATAAAACATGTCAAATCTCGTACGAGTAGTGCTCTAGCACGTTTCATTTCCACAAAACCCGTGTAAGTGGCTCATTCTTTGCAAAGCATGGTTATAAAACCAAATCAAGCTACTTTTTATGTAAATCCTTTCAAATGCTAGCCAACCTACCAATCACATGTTAAAAAGAAATAAAAAGATTTAGAAGCATCTTTCAAAAGCATTATGCTCTTGTTTTCATGTACATTTCTCAAAAACCTAATTCTTTACCCTTCCAACAAACATTTCATCCTAAAATCCTTAGCTAAGTTAAAAATCACCCATGCGCCCGAAAGGCGTACAGATATCCCTAAGGCTAACATAATTCCCTTACCTCGATTCTCTTAGAAGCAACTCTTCCTTCTTCTTGTCTCGCTTTTCGTGATTTGGCTCGACTTGCTCCGGTTTTATCCTCGGGAGCTGCAAATATACATCAATCATATGAGTCAACACCAATAACTCATATTCTAACTTTAACTGGTCGATATATCTCATCGAGCCTATTTCATTAAGTTTGACCCATTATCACATTTGGCCATCATTATGTCATTTCTAGTCAATTTAACTAGCAGCACACTTAGGTACTTATCAAACTCTTGGCATAAATGTTTATCCGTAATCTTCCATCATTTATGCATTCTCTACAACACCATTTATGCACATTTTTATCACTTGACTAAACTCACAATATGGCTTCATCCAATCATCTCAAAATCATCCTTATTATCTCACTAACAACTTGATATAATCCCTTTTACCATCTAATCAACCACATTCTATTTTCTCACACTAAACTCATTCTTGGTTATGCTTGTTTCATTACATTCTAGGTGGTTTCATTCATCAATACATACACCAATATACTCATAACAACCACTAGATAAATATACTTAGAGTTGGTGTATTGGAAACTCACTTAGCTTGACTTTCTTCTTTTCCAAGTTTGAAGACTCTTTTGCTCCTTTAATCCAACAAATGAAATGTTAACTCCAAGCTATGTTGTTCTTCTTCTCACAATGAACAGCTTTGCTCTAATAGCTTTTCCTCAATCCTTTATAGAAGAGGGTGTATATAGGGCCCATATTTTTCTTATGTAATCCTTATGATTCATTAAGTATACACTTGTTAATGAAATATGAATCATAAGTGAAGTAAGGTCCGTAGATTTGATGTACACACTTGTTATGTGAGTTCGTGATGTACATGCAAGCTTCGTTATGTATGAAATATAAGAAATGGACATTTTTAAGTGATAAATGTGGATTAAATGCAAAATGAGTAGTGAGGTAAATTGATATAAAGTTAACATTGAAATTTGGGATGAAATTCGGCTATGTATGCTACAGAGCCAGGGGAGATTAATCTTTCCTTCAAGCCAGATCAGTCTCGATGAACTTTTGCACAATGATCGATCTCATCCTCAAGCAGATCGATCTCATTATGTCTCAGCCAAAAGCAGATTGATCTCATTCCCCTGGCAGATCGATTTCGAAAGCTCTTTACCTGGCTAAGATCGATCTCATGCTCTTCGACAGATCGATCTCTTATGCTTGAAAATTGAATGCAGAGAGGCTAAAAGTAGAAGAAGATCGATCCCTCACTTATGGAGATCGATCTCATTAAGCAATTTCTATATAAACAGGGCAACTGAACTGTATTTCACGAGAAACAGCTTAAACCCTTCCATTTTTAAGGTAAAGTGACCTAGTTCCCTCTCTAAAGTATCAACACCTTCCATTGAGATTGGAGAAAAGCTTATTTCATCAAGGTTGTTCATAGAGTGGAGAAGAACAACATAGTTGGGAACGAAAGGTAGAATCGCTGAATCGAATGAGAAAAGGAGTTTTTCCTCAAAGTTGTGAAAAAAGAGAAAAGCTGAGATTGGTAAAATTTTAATGCATCAATCTCATATATGTTGATCTATACATTGGTATGAGTTTATTGGTATATAGATTTATGGTTGAAACATCCTAGTTCATGCCTAATCTTCCAAGACCTATAAATGGTTTAATGTGTCAAAACGAGAAAATGATTAGTAGGCAAGGATTAAATGATGAATTAAGTACGCATTGATGTTATTGAGCATGTAGATATACTTGTATAATAGGTTGTTGAATTCCATATGATAGAAACAATGATGGTGGAAAGGAAGTATATGAGGTATTCAATGAATGCCAAAATGAAATGAAATAATGCACTTGAGGTATTGTAAGCTTAATATCGGTTTAATAGGAATCAATAGACCTGAGGAGTCGAACGGATTCTCAAAAATGAGTTATATACTCGAAATGGAATTATGAAAGAGTAAGGTCTGATAATGGTGTAACGAGGCCAAATAAGATATAAATGGCCCAAGACATTGATTTGAATATCATGCAAGTGAAATGAAGTATATGATAATATACTGATGTGTGTAATACATAATTTCAGCTCCAGATGGTATAATTGGAGTCGATAGGAAGAATCACGAGAAGTGGAAAACAAAGGAAAGTGATTCAAGCATGAATCGAGGTAAGAGACTTATGCGAGCTATTAGAAATAGCTATACGTATGTTTTCCTACCTGCTGTGTGCAAATGTATGTGATAAGTATATAGATACTGATATATCTAGGTAAAACTACGTATGAGAATAAGTCTATAAGTATGAGTTGCATGACTTCTATGATTGTTGTGAAAAGAGGTTTTTTGCAAATGTTTTGAGAAAGAATAATAATAGACGGGTTCCTAGTTTAACCATTTGCATGAAATGCTTCTAGCGAGTGATTGAAGGGAGATTTACCCTCTCATTCATGACTATACATGGAGCCCCTTCTATTTCTTTTCTGTGTGAAATCGTGCTAGAGCCTGAGTGGCAATGGAAGATTGACCAGCCCTGCATGCACGCTATTTTAAAAAAGGGATTTTAAGAGAAATAAAAGTGTTCGATGCCTCGAGTGATGCTGTGTGTTCCACTCGAGATGCTCGCACTAGATTTTTGGGAATCATACTGGAGCCTTCGAGTATTGCTGTGTGTCTTTCTTTGACTATGATCGCATGTAATTTCCTACTAATACCGTGCTCGATACCTCAGGTATGCTGTGTGTCCTACGCTGAGTTGCTCGCATGAGGTTTTTATGATTGTGTTGTGTGTTGAGTGAAACCGTGTTAGAGCCATCATATATTGTTGTATGTCTTGCATTGACCTACTCACACGTGGTTTATGAATGTGATGTAATGAGTACAAAACCGTGTTGGAGCCATCGTGTACTGCTTTGTGTCTTGCACTGACCTGCTCACACGAGATTTTGAGACAACGAAAATGGGTGATAAGGATCGATGGGAGCACAATGTACCGTGAGCGTTAGCCTATAGGTACGATGTGCCGTGATTTGAGTATGAGCTGAAGGGATGGTTGATTCGCCTCCCCAAGCGTAGGGTTCTGGTACACCTGATCAGTGTTGCCTAGAATTCGACTATGGCCATAAGTCTTCTTATATCTATGTGATACGACATTGTCACTACTCTGTGAGGTGACATATGTCCCCCTGCTGTGTGTCTAAGGATATGATAACCCATAATTTATGTCTCAAATATATTGATTTGCTAAATGTAAAGCATTTTCTAAGTAAGAACTGTGTGAACTAGATTATGCTATGTGATTCTGTGTGAATATGCATATACCCATCTAGCGAATTAACGATTTTGCATTGATGGAAGTTGTTTTAAAAAGAATGCATATGTTTACAAGGAAAATGAGTATATATTTCTAGCATGTAGATGTGTAGTTATCTACCTGCTTTCATATTTTCCTTACTGAGCGTGTTGGCTCACCCCCTTATTTCTCCTCCTTAGATACTATGCAGTAGTGAGTACGCTGCAGTCATCCCTGCTATCATGCTTTCTTCAGTCATCCAGCAGTATAGAAAGGTATACACTTGAGATGAAAAATTTTGTATCTTGTAAACTAATGCACAGTAAAGTTTGTATTTTGTATTTTTTATTTTGTATATAATAGAAACTGATGTAAACTCTTCCGTACTTATATATAAAAGTCCAGTTTCTATTCTACTTCATTCGTATAAATTTATTTAAACTATAAATGGATGAGATATGGATTGGATGTTGACTCACGCCCAACTGTAAGTGGTAAGATAAAGGTCACGGACAGAGAGTGAGGGTCGTGATGTTTTTTTTAAAAGGATGATATGCTGACTGTGATAAGTTTACTAAGTTTGATTTGATGTTAAACCCTGGGGAATGGTTTTATGATAAGTATCATTATGATGAGCATAAGAAGTTTTACGTGATGATTTTTTATGCTTACATGCCTATTTTCATATTTTCAGTACATGATATATGTATATAAATGTGTGATAGCCCGACTACGCCCAGTCTAAGTGACCTAGACATGTTATCCAGAAGTGCACGGGTTGTACAAGTAATAATGGGATTTGAGTCTCGGATTATCGTCCCACAAAGAATCTAATTAGCCTAATTAACTATCGATTAATCTTACCCTAAGTATATCCGAGCAAATCATGAAGTTTCAGAGGGTGATCTACAAGTTTTTGAATTAAAATACAAGAAAATAGGGAAAACAATAAAAACAATAAAATAAATGAGACAAAACTAAAATTACTTAACGAGCTCCTAACAAATAAAAGTAATAGTCTACAAAAGAGAAAAGTACTGAAACTAAAATTAATTAGTGCAAATAGTCTAATGATGCAATTAAGAAAATAAAGAAATAAAAATTAACTAGAGTAAAACTAGACAATCCTAAGATAAAAATAAAATATGCATGTAATTAATCTAATTAAATTGAAAATAAAAATAAAAATGCAAATTACTCTAACCTAAAGTCTAATAAAATTAAATTCTATTAACTTAAAGAAATTCCTAAATATAACTAAGAAACTAAATACCTATATAATGACCCTAAATTAATTATAACTCTAACTAATTACTAACTTAATAAAATGCCTAAATAATAACATAGAGTTTAAATGATGCATAAGAAATAAATAACTCCTAAACATATGCATGAAATTAATTATATTAAAATTGCAATTGCATAAAAAAAATTAAAATTTAATCTAAACTAGTCTAAAGATCTTAAATCCAACAATCCTAAACATATGCAATTTAATTAAGCTAATGAAATATTGCCTGCATTAATTAAAAATATTACTAAATTAAAATACTACTAAACTATCAATAATAAATTCTTAAGCCATTTGCAAGTAAAATTATAAGATCAACTGACAAATGCTCAGCCATGTACTGCACTACAATGTCGCACACTCTTCTACACAGAATTGTTATCTTCTGTACTATACTGCAATACTGTAACTTCATCATCATTTCCAGTAACAGCAGTAAAATACCAAAACAACAACGTCACACAACAATGCAGGTGGATCCAGGACCACCTGCTGCATCCCAGCAGAGACCAACTCTGCACTACTTCAACCCGTACCACAGCAAGGAATCATGGGTAGCCCGAGCCACACTCCTACAGTAGTTACGACCATAGTTTCTGCAACTTTCAAGTCTTAATAAATTTAAACAGTAAAATGTCACAAAAATAGAGCATAACAAAGGAGGATAAACAGTGCTTGAAGAAATGACAAGGTTGAACATTAACAACATTAAGGAGATGACTAAGTGAAACTAAGAGAGACTATATGAGTAATTGTAAACAAATTATTGAAAGCTGGAATAACTAGAAAACCAAAGTTATGGTTCCTTGTGTTCTATTCCTCTCAACAGTTGCACCGAATAGCCACGCCTGGCCACTCAGCAACGCAACTTCACAGCATCACCATATACAAATACTGTGAAATGAGAACCAGCATGGTCGACCCACTGTCGCGGCAACTTCCTCCTACTGCAACACCACATGCTAGGAGGTACTAGGAACCTGCAAAGAGGAAAGAAAAACACAGCGGAGACAGAAATAGACAATACAGGAAACATAATGATGCAGGAATTTAGAATAATAAAACAGAGAAGAATGTGGAAACAAGAAGGGTAACGATGTCAGATAACTTGGAACATTAACAGAGAATCAATCCCAGAATATTAAAAAAATAGAGAATGGCTAAGAAAAATAAATAATATTATAGAAACATAGTTTGAAGATTCGAAAGAGACTTAGATTAAAAACAAGTTGAGATCAGATGGTGGTCCTTGGCACATTTACACTATCAGATTTGCCCAACACTGCACACAAGTGAGTAAGGCAATCTAGAAAATGCAAAGTAAAGCTTCTGTCGTGGACCTTCAACATCAACCATTGCATCACTCTTTGAATCGACTAAAAAAAAAAAAAGAAAACAGGACAAGACTACGAAAATGTATCTAAAAAAAAGGGAACTTTGCATTCGAGTAATTTTAGTGTGCCAAAAGTCACAGGAAATAAAACTTGCAACATAAAAAAAATGGTGGCTTGACAAAGCTAATCGAAAAAGGTTATAGAAAACTAGAAAGAAAATAACCCTAAAAACTTTAACCTAAAAAACTAAACTACTTTACCCTAAAATTACCTCATTTTTCAATTGCTCATCATGTTCTATTTATACACAAACTTAGGGGTACAATGATAATTTTCAATCCTAGATGAGTTGGCATTATTTGGCCACTTGTCTTCATTCCATTCGCTTCAAAGAATATATTTCCATGTCACTTGTCTTTTTGTCAACTTGGATGTACGATGTAGCCCGACGTGTGTCTTCCAGAAGGTCGGCACGATGTCCATCGATCTTATATTTTTTAGGCGAATAAAATACGAACACCCAACATCATGCGTGTCCAGACGATTGCTAACTCGGTCTGCAAATTGGAAGTGGTCTAGTTTCCTTTTAGCCTGTTTTCAGTCCATTTTTGACTAAAATGACTGAGTTTCATTTGGATTTCATTTACCTGCACATTAAAGAATTTTAATTAAATAAAGGGGATAATTAATAAAATAATATGGGGATTAAAATAATTAATTAAGAAATTAAGCACAAATAATTCTATTTTAATAGAATTATCAATATGGCATAGTTTTAATATTTCTTCATGCTTTGGATATAACCGATCTTTATGCCATGACATTATAAGCATGTAGATAGTGAAGTTATTAACCATGCTTGTATTATTGCCATACTGAGCATGTGGTTGCTCATCCCTATCATTTTCCCCTTCTACAGAGTGCACACAGTAGTCTAGTGAAGGACTGAGGAGTTGTATCTGGATATCCGCTGCTCTCCATCGTCAAGAGGTATATACCTAGGAATCTTTTTGTATCTAAACATGTAATAACATAGTAATGCTTTTGTAATGTAATATGGGGGATGTAATTATTAATAAACACGTACAAGTATCAAATTTCAATTATAAAGTATACGTGCTTATTTTTGAATGAATTAAAAGATACATGGCATGGTAAATGTAAAGAGTGACTAATACGGACTCATAGCCCAACTGTGTGGTGGTAAGAATGTTCACGACTGGGAAAAGAAATGAAAGAACGCAAAATTCATGGTGATTTTTGGATAAAGGGGATGAAAAGGGGTCGTGATAGAGATTGGTATCAGAGCTGAGCTCGCTTGATATGAGTCAGTATTAATAAGTAGAAAAGTTACATCCCCATATTATTGTGCTTGTTTAAATATAACTGTGTATACTGAGATGGAATGCGACTAATATATGGTATGGATATAAGAATTTAACATTATGCTTATCACCCTTTGTGGTAGAGGGGTGAGTTCACATGTTAGAGGTCATAGAGGTAGGCCTGAGAGCTGTGCAGAGCCACAGACTGATTAAGCTCCACAGAACCCTGTTGAGAGACCAGGGGATACTAAGGCACGCTTCGTTAGGATAGAGCGGAGTATTGAGAACCTTGTGAAAATAGTCACGCAGGCATTGGGTGCTGGCGATAGACGAGGTCTAGTCATGCAGCCTACTACTACTGGACAGGCAGCTGCAGAGGCAGAGAGACCTTAGACCATAGGACTGTTACACCACCCATAGTTCAGGATATGACTTCTCTTATCACTCCACAGTCGAGTAGAAGTGACCTGGGTTATGATTGTGAGTTGAGTAGGTTACAATAGTTTCAAGAGTTAAAACCTCCAGTATTTAGAGGAGTGAAGGACCCGATTGTTACGAAGGATTGGGTATATGAGATGGAGAAATTGTATAGGTTCTTCACGTGTATGTCGACGAAGAGGGTTACCTTTATCGTATTTATGCTGAAGAGCGAAGCAGAGCATTGGTGGAGATCCACCGTATCAATTTTGAGAGCCTGACACCTCGAGATTACATGGGAGATATTCTTGGAGGCCTTTAGGAGGTAGTATATTCTATCCACTGAATAGAGGAAGGTACGAATCGAGTTTACAAATTTGGTTCAGTGGAACCACTCCCTTGATGAGTACGAGTTGAGGTTCATATCCTTGGGGAGGTATGATCGGGATACATTGAGCAGTGAGACTATGAAGGTCCAGAAGTTCATGGATGGACTGAGACCCACCATCAGATCTAGATTGGCTCCATTTAACATCCTTACTTATGAAGAGGCAGTACGCAGGGCGCAGTTATGTGAACAAGACTTTGAGCAGAATGCCTCTGAATTTGGGAAGGTTAGTGGCAGAACAGATAGAGACCGAAAGAGATCCGGGGTTGATAGAGTAGTCAGAATAGGAGGTCAGAGACTGTTTGAGAAGAGGCTAAAGATTAAGGAGGTGCAGGAGAGAGCTGCTAAACCTCCTATGTATCAAGCTTTAGCTCTACCGAGGGGTATAGTCATTGGAGGACCACAGCCTACTACCGAGCAATGTAAGAGATGTGGTAGATTTCATGGTACTAGGCCTTATCCGATAACCCCTGTAGTATGTTATAGATGTAAGAAGCCAGAACATATCATGAGGTATTATCCAGAATTGATTAAGACTACCCCACAGAAGGGCAAGGAGTCGGAGAGAGCTCCTGTTGAGACTTCTGCTCCAATGAGGAAAGCTACAACTGAGGAAAAAGAGAAATAGGCGGTTGGCAGAGGGCATACATGCACTAGACCAGGACATCGCGGACACTTCAACGGATGTGATTAAAGGTACCATCCTAATTTTTTATTAAGAAGCATTTGTATTATTTGATCTTGGTGCCACACATTCCTTTATATCGCCTTTATTTGTCCATAAGTTATTAAAGCATGTAAAGCCCACATTGTTAGATAGAATGTTCATTATTTCTATAGTTATGAATGATAGTCAGTTGATTGAGTATGTATATAGGAATTGTAAGTTGAAGATAGAAGGAAAAGATATGGTAGCCGATTTAATTCTATTGAGTATGAGCGATTTTGATGTAATTTTAGGAATGGATTGGTTGACTGCATATCATGTTGTTTTGGATTCTTATGCTAAGGCAATGATATTTTTAGAGATAGATAACCTTATTGTAAGTTTTGTTGAAAAGAAATGAAAGAATATGATTATTGTAATAGGAAGAGTATAATTTTAATGCATCATGCTTAAGAGGTGAATTTGCTTGTTAAACATAAATGTTAATATGATGACTTATGTTATTAATGGTGGAAAGGGGTAATTTGAAGGGTTCATTGCATACATAGTTGACATAGATAAGGCACATCTAGAATTGAGAGACATTCCAATAGTTGCAGAGTTTCTGGATATCTTCTGGGATGATTTACCAGGGTTACCACCCGACAGGGAGATGGGGTTTTGTATAGAGTTGGTACCTGGTATAGAGCCGATATCTAAACCATCATATAGAATGGCTCCGATTAAATTGGAGGAGCTAAAGAAGCAGTTGCAAGAGTTGCTAGAGAAGGGGTTTATTAGACCGAGCATTTCACCATGGGGAACTCTGGTTCTCTTTGTGAGGAAGAAGGATGGGAGCTTCCGACTATGTATAGATTATCTGTTGTTGAATAAGGCCACCATTAAGAACAAGTACCCCCTTCCACGCATTAATGATCTGTTAGATCATCTCAGGGGAGCACAAGTCTTTTCTAAGATAGATCTGCGATCTGGGTACCATCAATTGAGGATATAAAGTGGAGACGTACCCAATACAGCATTTTGTACCCGTTATGACCACTACGAATTCTTGGTTATGCCATTCGGATTGACGAATTCCCCCGCTGTATTTATGGCTTTAATGAATGATGTATTTAAGTTATACTTGGACCAGTTTGTGATTATGTTTATTGATGATATATTGGTTTATTCCTAGTCTAGGGAAGATCATGATCAGCACTTGAGGATATTTCTATAGACCCTCCGAGAGAAGGAATTATATGCCAAACTCAGTCAGTGTAACTTTTGGTTGGAGCAGATCTCATTTCTGGGCTACGTTGTTTCGAGGGATTAGGTATCAGTGAATCCATCCAAGATTAAGGCAGTTGTATAGTGGGAACAGCCCAGAATAGTTACTAAGATCAGAAGTTTTTTGGGATTGACAAGGTATTATCGAAGATGTGTAGAGGGTTTCTCTAGACTAGCTTCTCCATTGACATGTCTCACACAGACGGATGTTGAGTTTGTATGGGACGAGGCATGTGAGAAGAGTTTTCAGGAGCTTAAAAGTCAGTTAACCACTACTCTGATTCTCACCATTCCTACCAGTTCAGGAGGTGTCTCTATTTATACAGATGCATCACACCAGGGACTAAACTGTGTACTTATGCAGGATGGGAAGGTAGTTGCCTATGAATCTAGACAGTTGAAGGATCACGAGAGGAACTACCCGACTCACGATCTAGAGTTGGCGGCCGTAGTGTTTGCATTAAATAAATGGCACTATTATCTCTATGGTGAAAAGTTTCAGTTATTTACGGATCACAAGAGCCTGAAGAATCTATTTTCTCAGAAGGAGCTGAATATTAGACAGAGGAGATAGCTTGAACTCCTGAAGAATTATAATTATGAAATCCTATACCACCCGGGTAAGGCGAATGTAGTTACCGATGCCTTGTGTAGGAAGAACCTTAGGTTGATGTCTTATATGATGGTTCAGGAACATTAGTTGTTGGAGCAATTCACTAACCTTAGTTGGATGTGGCCCCACCCGATACAAAGAGACTTAATGTTGTGGCTAGTTTGAGATTAGAGCCAGAGTTGATTAGTCGTATTCGACAGGCTCAACAGAAGGATCAACAGTGTATCAAATGGTTGAGTCAGGTACAGACAGGTGTAGGGATGGATTACTGAGGTTCAGGGGCAGAGTATGTGTTCCCGATGATCCAAAGATCAGGAGATTGATTTTATCAGAGGCTCACTCATCGTGGAATACAATACATCTGGGGAGTACTAAGAAAGTTTATTGGTGGTCTGGAATGAAAAGAGACATGCTGAATATGTCGCTAGATGTCTCGTTTGTCAGAAGGTGAAAGTAGAGCATTAGAAGCCTGCAGGGTTATTACAGCCTCTATCGATACTGATATGGAAGTGGGAGCACATTACCATGGATTTTGTGATGGGTTTATCGAGGACTTACAGAGGTCATGATGCCATTCAGGTGATTGTGGATTGGTTGATGAAGTTAGCCCATTTCATATCTATGAGAGCTACCGATACTCTGAGTCAGTTGACAAACTTATATGTTCGAGAGATAGTTCGTTTACATGGTGTTCCAGTGAGCATCATTTCTGATCGGGATGCTCGCTTCACTTCCTATTTCTGGGAACATTTTCAGGAAGCAATGGGGACCCAATTGAGTTTTAGTACCACTTTCCATCCTCATACAGATGGTCAATCAGAGAGGACTATACAGACCCTGGAGGACATGTTAAGAACGTGTGTGCTGGATTTTAGAGGCTCCTGGGATAATCACCTACCATTAGCTGAGTTCGCCTATAATAATAGTTATGATGCGAGTATCGAGATGGCACCATATAAGGCACTATTTGGATGCAGATGTCGATCCCCTATTAGATGGGAGGAGATTGGTGACAGACATGTTTTTGCTCCTGATTTAGTGCAGCAAGCCTTTGAGGACATCAAATTGATTTGTGAAAGGTTACGGACAGCTCAAAGCAGACAAAAGAGTTATGCTGACAGGAGACAGAGACCATTGGAGTTTACTGAAGGTGAGTCGGTATTCTTGAGAGTTTCTCTCTCGAAAGGGATTATGGGGTTCGGTAAGAAGGGTAAGTTGAGTCCTCGACATATCGGACCCTTTGAGATTCTGGAGAGAGTGGGAGATAACGCTTATAAGTTGGCATTGCCACCAGAGTTAACAAGTGTTCATAAAGTCTTCCACGTCTCTATGCTTCGAAAGTACCACCCGGACCTAGCACATGTGATAAGATATGAGCCATTGGAGCTCAATGAGAGTATGTCATATGTTAAGAAGCTGGTTCAGATGTTGGATAGGAAAGATAAGGTATTGAGGTCAAAGATGATTCCCTTAGTGAAAGTTCTTTGGCAATGTCACACTCTGGAGGAAGCTACATGGGAGTTGGAGAGTATGATGCAAGAAAAGTACCCAGAGTTGTTCTCAGACTGATTTAGTTCTAATTTGGAGGACCAAATTTCTTTAGAGGGGGAGATTTGTGAGACCCCATGTATGTATGACTTTATTATATATTGATGGAATAATAAGACAGATGATTTTGACCATATATATATGTGAATGAGATGTGCAGAGAGAATGCATGAATACTCGTGAATTCATGTAATGGAAAAATAAGGGCTGAAGTGGCCACAGACTAAACAAAAGTAACTCAGGACATTCAGACTAAATATAAGGACTTAAAACACGAAATGGTAATGCAAGGACTAGGAATTCTGTGTACCCTTTTTTTATTTCAAGCGGTACACACAAGTCACATTGTAAGTGAATCATAAGAAATGAACCTTTCCATGCTCTAAGTGGGATTAGAATGCAAAATGAGTATAGAAGTAATTTAATGGGAGTTTAACTTTGAAAATCTAGGAAAATTGTAGCTAGAATGCTGAAGATGCAAGGCAGATCGATCTCATTGCAAGGGGAGATCGATCTCATTGCCTTGAAATATAATGCCAAGCATTCTGCAAGAGGGAGATCGATCCCTCATTCAAATTGGATCGATCTCTAGTTACTTCTGTTTGGGCAAGATCGATCTCCTCCTATAAGGCAGATCGATCTCCAGTGGTCTCTGGTTAGCAAAGATCAATCTCTTCTCCAGGACCAGATTGATCTCTAAAGTCGTCTGCCTGGCAAAGATCGATCATATCCCTTGAGCAAATCGATCTCATCCAAATAGGTAGAATGATCACCTAGCCTACATTGCCAAATTCTAGAGTTTAAATAAGGGTAGATCGATCTCTCAACCTAGGAGATCGATCTGATGAGGCAAATTCTATAAAAACCAACAACTAAATCTTCATTTTCACGAGACAGCCTAAATTTCCTCCATTTTTAATAATAACCTAGCTTTCTCATTCAAAAAATCATCACCTTCCAATCTGTTTTGAGAGAAGGTCCTTTGAGAAAAGTTGTTCTTAGTGAGGAAGAGAATAACATAGTCAAAGATTGGAAGCTCAAACTTTTGATTGAAGGAGAAAATAGGTTTTTCCCCAATTTGGCAAAATGAGGAAAAAGGTCAAGTTAGGTAAGATTTCAAATACACCATCTTCTAGCATGTTAATGTAGACATTTTAATGAGTTGATTGGTGTATATAATGCTGGCTGAAATCTTCATGTACATGCTTAAACAACTGACACGCCCTAAGGGTATTATTGCAAGTGCACGGGTCGTAAAAGTAATAATGGGATTTGAGTCCCGGAATTATCGTCCTACAGAGAAGTTGACTAGCCTAATTAACTACCGGTTAATCTTACCTTAAGTATATCCTAGCAAATTATGAAGTTGCAATGGGTGGCCTACATGGCTAGAATTAAAATACTGAAAGCAATAAAATAATAAAACTATAAAATAAAGGAAATAAAATCGAGCAAAAATTACTTACAAAGCTCCGAGTAATTAAAGGCAAGTACCTACAAAAGAAAATTAAAACAGTTAAAAATTCATTAACGGAATTAAAGTAAAAAGCAAAAATGAAAATAAAGAAACAAGATTAATTAAACTAAAATTAAACAAATCTAAAATAACATATGCATGTAATTAAACTAATGAAAATTGCAAATTAAACTAACCTAAAATTTAATAAAAATGAAGACTAAATTAAAAATGCATAAAATGAGTTTATCTAAATTAATTTTAAGCACATCCCCTAATGCTAGAATAAAAATTACTTAGTAACCAAATTGAATCTAAGTTAAACTAATACGACAAAGAAACTATGACTAACATGCAAATTAGAAATCAACTAACTAAATTAACTAATAAACTTGAACTTAATCTATCTAAAAATGCATGCAAAATGAATTAACAACTACAATGGGCTAGCCAAACGTGGCCTTAGACAATTGCAAAACCACCAAAGTGGTCCCAATTGTCTAGTACTATTCATTTGTCTTCTTCACTTTTTGGTTCCAGGTATGCTCTCGGGTTGCTGTCTCCAGGTGCTGCAGGTGTCATGCACTCTCGGTTCTGGCCACTTCTGCTCCAGGTACTGCTCTTGCTGCACATTCCTCGGACTGCCTAACTCACCGTAACAAAGCACAGAACTATGCCAGATAACATGCACGTCTTTCTCCGCTGCTCTGTTCTGCACTGCCCTGCTTCATTTCATGCATAGCAACAGGACATCAGCTGTTGTGCACGTCTAGCAGCAGCTACACACCAGTTTGGTTCACGTTGCTATGCCCCGTAGCTAATCACCCTCCAGTATCAATGGCTTTCTGCTCCAAGCATGCACGCACATTCAGCAACTGCCCACTTCAGGTCTGTAACATGTGTTACTCAGCCCTTGATCACCATGCATCAGCTGCAGCTAGCATTCATCAGCAGCTCGGCATTAGTGAAAGCCCAAAGCAATGACAGCCTTCAGCAGCAAATACTAGAATATTAAGACAGAAAGCAGAAAAGAAATGCTCATAAAGATAATGAACAATAGAATAGACTTGAAATAAGGGAGAACAGAGAAGGAAATATGATCTCGGACAGTACACTATTGCTAAGCTTTGCACAAAGTGGCAACTAAAACACCATCTTCACCATCTTCCAGCAATCAAAATGAGACAAACAAAGACAAATAAACTACTGAAATGAGCAATTGCAAAACAAGTTAAAAATAAACTAAGGGCTAATATGTAGTAACCGAAATTATATATATTATAAAATACAAACAAGAAAAGTCTTAATATACTGCAGCAAATGGAAAAAAATCATGCAACAAAATGACCATGTAATAGTTTGTATTCATCTTAATGCAGAATGAACCATGTAAAATTAGTATCTGAAAATTAAACTGAAAATAACAATCATCCGCAAAACAGAGAAGTGGTGAAGCTACAGTGGCCTCGGGTTGCTTCCATTTCTGCTGCCATCATGGTTCCACCGAGCTTTTGATGTAGAAAAAATGTTTAACATTAAATCCACATCAAAGCATCAGAACATCTATGGCAGTAATAAAAGAGCTTTGCCACCCGAATGAACAAAAATGAAAAACAAACATGGAACCTTAGTAATAAACCAACCGAAAACTATCAACAGTAGGAGAAAATAAAGATTTTCATGAAAACCTGAAAATAAAGAACTGGAATTTAACAAAACTAAGAAGAAGAGAAATAGAAACGGTAACTATTCATTAATGTAAGAAAACAAAGACTAGAAATAGGAAAACTTTTCATGAAAAGTAAGGAGATTGCTATGAATATTGACTTAAAAAATGGTTGCTAATGGAAAAGAAGGCTATAAAAATAAGGAAAATAAATCCTAAAATTAACCCTAAAACTATTCTACCCTAGATTACCCTACTCCTACTCCTACTCTACTTTCTACTTCTACTCCTACTTCCCTACTCCTACTTGATTTTTTAATTGCCACCATGTTCTATTTATACACAAACATAGGGGTACAATGGTAAATTTTCATCCTAGATGAGTTGGCATTGTTTGGCCACTTGTCTTCATTTGATTTGCTGCAGAGTAGATATTTCCACGTCATCAGTCTTTTTGTCCAATTAGCTGTGCGATGTGGCTCGACGTGTGTCTTCCAGAGGGTTGGCACGGTGTCCTTCGATCTTATAGTTTCAGAGCAAATAAAATACGGACACCTGGCATCACGCGTGTCCAGATGACTGATGACTCGGTCTGCAAATTGGAAGTGGTCCAGTCTCCTTTAGTTTGTTTTCAGCCCAATTTCGTCTGAAACGACTGAGTTTCATCCGGATTTAATTTATCTGTACATTAAAGAATTTTAATTAAATAAAGGGGATTATTGATAAAATAATATGGGGATTAAATAAATAATTAGGAATTTAAGCACAAATAATTCTATAAAAAATAGAATTATCACACCCCCAAACTTGAGTTTTTGCTTGTCCTCAAGCAAAACAAAATAATTGTAGGAATGATAAGTACAAAACATAATAATTTGCCCAACATTATCCTCAAAGATAAAGTACAAACTATGATCTCAAAGACTCACAATTACAAGTCAAACACTCAGAATCATTCAGTCATAAGTCTGTACCCAAATTTTATCCCTCGTGTGTGTGTGAAAATGTCAAGGTCACTTCACAGTACATTACCCGAATCAGATTATGCAAACACAATGAATGCAAAGTCAATGACATGTGATCATTCCCATAAGTTTGCTTTTCACTTCACTCTCCACTAATGTAGTCACACTTAATCAAAGATCAGTAGGACTTCATTAAGCTTATAATGTAAGGCTGGGGCAAAGGTATGATAAAGTCGATTTAGGTTTAATTACCCCTTAACATGCATTACTTTCTAGGATCTTTAATGTAAGAGCTCATATTTATTTCCCCCAAACTTATTTCTTTCACTAGACATTTTATTCTATTTTTGTATTTTTATTCTTCTTCTTTCTTCTTCTTTTTCATTTTCTTTTTTTTTTTTGTTTTTTTTTTTTTGAACTTTCACTATCACCAGATACCTATATGTACAAAGCTCAAAATATATCCAATGACTTTCCATGCTTTCGAGGTAAGGGATAGGAAAAAAGTTTAAGCTAAGGAAATTATGCAGGTGTATTTACAGAGAAAAGCTTATTTGGCTCAGATAGGTGACTAGGGTAAAGTATGCATAGGGATGGCTAGAAAGGCTCAAACGATCCAAAGATTGCCTAAATCATCTCCCTAATTAAGTGTGATCTAATATTTCACCTCGAGATCAGATCAAACAAATTCTAGAATATGATACACAAAATCAACTGAACAAATGCAATCCTAGGTCCACATAAGCATTCTCTAAAGAAATATACAGATTCATAACATGACATGTGCGTAAGATAAGGAAATCACAATCAGAATCAAGACAAATTCAAGAACTCAACTTCATGCTTTTCTTATAATCATGCTTCTCAATCAATCAAAATCATACTTAATCATGGGGTCATATCATCGGAATATGGGAAAAATACATATCATCCTAAAATCAAACAGTTTAAGCTCAGATTTTCGAAAAAAAAAATTTGAAAAAATTTTCAATTTTGCTCAAATTTTTGAAAAATGCTCAAGTAATATCCCATCCCCAAAACTTAACGTGCACAGTGTCCTCAGTGTGCAGATAATATAAGAATTGAAGTTCAGGAACAGAGTACTCCCCTTTCTGATGATGAACAACCGAAACTTGATTGAAAGCAAAAACTAGAAAAAAAATCTGCAAAATAAACAAAGAAAGAAATAACAGAAAAGAAAAAGAAAAAGAACTATATACAAGGTGAAAATAAAAACACAGCCACTTCAAATGCAGCTGACGAAAACAACACTCAGCAGCAGGGCGAAGAGTAAGAGGATCAACCATAATGGTAACAAAATGTTAACAGTTAAACCCTCCTGAGCTCTATCTACTTCCCTCATTCTTTCAGATTTCATGTGCTTAAGCCTTATATCCTCATTAATCTTCATCTTAAAACACTCTTGAGAGTCATCAGGGGGCTTTAAAGGTTTGAAAACATTAAACTTCACTTCCTGATCTTACACTCTCATAGTCAACTCCCCCTTTTGCATATCAATTATCGTCCTACCAGTAGCTAGGAAAGGTCTACCTAAAATAATGGAGACTTCCCTGTCTTCCTCCATATCTAGTACAATAAAATCTATAAGGAAAGTAAACTTGTCCACCTTTACTAAGACATCCTCAATGACCCCCTTTGGATATTTAATGGATCGATCTGCTAGCTGAAGGATCACTGTAGTGGGCTTGACATCCCCTATTCCTAACTTCTGATAGATAGACAAAGGCATTAGATTGATACTAGCTCCTAAATCACATAGGGCTCTACCAAAGAATAAATTTCTAATAGTGCATGGTATGGTAAAACTCTCGGGATCCTTGAGCTTGGGGGTAATTTCCTCTGGATAATGGCACTACATTTCTCAGTTAAGGCCACCGTCTCATAATCTTCTAGTCTTTTCTTCCTCGAGAGGATATCCTTTAGAAACTTCACATAACTTGGCATTTTCTCTAAGGCATCTACGAAAAGAATGTTGATGTGAAGTTTCTTAAAAACCTCAAGAAATTTGGCGAATTGTTGGTCAAGCTTTTGGTTTTGAAACCTCTGAGGAAAAGGTATTGGTGGTCTAACTAGAGGCAATGTAGTGGGAACCTGTGTAGAATCAGAGGACGAGGAAGGCAATGAAGAAGAAGAAGGTATAGATGAAGAAGCGCCCAACTTTGTTTCCTTGGGAGCCCGATCTTTAGGTTCCTGCTCTTTTTGAGCTGCTTCATTAGAACTTAAGGATTCTTAAACTATGTGCTGTTCAGGTTGGGACTTAACTTGTGGATCATATAGCTCTCTGCCACTCCTAAGGGTGATAGATCTAACATGTTCCTTACCCTCCCTTTGCTTAACAGGGTTAACTTCAGTGTTACTAGGAAGGGTTCCTTGAGGATGTTGGCTAAGAGCATTTGCTATTTGTCCCACCTGAACCTCTAAGTTCTTAATTGAAGCAGCTTGATTTTGCAGGATCGTTGAGAACATCTCCTCTTGTCACGCCCTCCTCCCACACGCGACTTTACCAAAAACCACAATAAATTTTTCGCTTTTTACTTACCTTTATCTCCTCAACAGTTGGGCTGTGAATAGGCATTAGTCTCCTCATCCATGCATACCTTACCATTCTTTTTCGTACCATACATACATGACATTTATATCATAAGTAAATTCGTATTCTTAAATATAATTACATCATTACATCCCCCATATTAAAACGTGTACATCACTGTGTTTATACATTGTTCAGATACAAAAGAGTACGCGTGTGTATACCTTTCGCTAGATGGGGAGTGGCAGCGGATCAAAGGAATGCAATACCCTGGCCGACTCGATCTACTGATGAGAATCTGTAGAGATGGGGGAAAAATGAATGGGATGAGCTATCAACGCGCTCAGTAAGGAAATCAGGCAAGCAAGTAGACATCCATACTATCTACTTGAAAATAGTGCTTTGCCTTTCCTTCTCTCATTTCAAAAGCATGTTTAAAATATATATAATATAGTACAGATTTAAAATCCCATGTACTAAACACATGCTGGTTTATCAATCAGAGGCATTCATGCAAAACAGTGCATATTAAATCATTTAAGAATGCCTTTATATAAAATATGCCATTTACATTCAAAACACAGTAAATATGGCATTTCTCATCACAACACAAATAAACTGGGTTTCGACCCATCCCTTAGGTCTACCCGTATCATAAAATACATGTGATATATCATGCGAGACTCAGTGGCTAAATGCAATCTCTCTAGACTATGTAAGAGAGCCTCCCCGCCGAACAGAGCCTCCCCGCCTAACAGGCTTAAGGATGCTGGGCTTAAGGATCTTACCGTAAGAGAGTATCTCCGGACTATGGCCATATCCTAACAATGGTGATCCCAGGCAACACAGTACTCGGTGTGCGGGGTAATCACTGCTGTAACGGGTGGGGGGTCAGTCCACTATCAGCCGCCAGCTACGTAACACACGGTACAGTGTACACCTCGTGCCACTCAGACACGGTACACAGTACACCCGTGGACCCTCACAGCCAGGGTCTTTAGCCCTCGAAACCATGGAAAACCTCATAGCCAGGGTCTTTAGCCCTCGAAACCATGGAAAACCTCATAGCCAGGGTCTTTAGCCCTCGAAACCATGGAATAAATGCCACGTCTCTAAATTCACGTGAGAACATCTCAACAATGTGACACTCAGTCTACACGGAGGAAATCGTCACGGTTTTCTAACATGTGTGTATATCACGAAAAACTACAGTGCGCGTCTTGAGTGTGACACACAGTCAACACTCCGCCTCAAAACACTGTATATGCATGTCAAAATATCAACACTAGTGCGAGTGAACCTCCAGCACCAGGTCATGCATCTCATGTAAAACTCGAGTACGAGCTAATCGCTCCAGCACTCTATCATGCACAAATCACATAAAAACTGAGTACGAGCAATGCTCCAGTACTCTATCATGCATGTCAAATAAATGTAGTGCGAGTCAACCTCCAGCACTAATGTATGTGAAAAACATCTGAAATCAAGTGCGAGTTATGCTCTAGCACGATTGTTTCCACATAATTCGGTAGATGGCTCTTTAAAAATAGGGATGTTAAAAATCACTAAAATCAGCACTATAAAGTGTGCTTAATTTACATCGACCTCAAAACATTAGCCCATCCACCTACTCTTCTGCTACACAGCAGTAAAAACCACTCAAAACATCATTTCCATGCTTTTTACCACTTTTCCCAAAATTTCACTTTTTGCCTAAATAGGGGCAAAATCGTAATTTACCCATATCGAGTCCCTATAATTATTATAGATTTTCTCTGACCCTCAAACAATTTCAGTGAATGTAAAATCCAATGAAAATATGCACAGATATCTCTAGCTACTTGCAAGAGTCCCCTACCTCGGATCACGTCGTGTGACCTCTCTTCCTCTGTGCTGTCTAATCTCGCAGTCCGGTCAACTCTCAATATGACTCTGGAACTGCATTAAATCATTCACTGAGTTAATTTCACTTTTCTTACTGTATTACACATTTAATACAGTTTATTTCACTTAAATTGGCCCTTTTTCGTTTAATGGGCCTTAATCACGTTAATCGGGCCTTAATCCGTATTAAGCCCGTTCATCAAGGTCTATCGACTCATTGGGTCTATCAATACCCATTGGGCTTTATTCCAAGCTCTTTGGATAGCCCGTATATCATTTACGACATTTTATTCAATTTTCTGAATATAATTCACTAAATCCAAAATTTAATCCGAAATGCGTAAATTAAATCTTAAATACGCATAAATCACATAAATTGTCGTAAATGAGCTTTACTTATCCGAGATTGTGCGATGGTGCGCGAATCGGAGTTCGATCGGGCTTCCGTTCGGAATTAATCGTCGAACTGCACAATTTCGTATATTTAACTCCGGGTCAGTTTCTGATTAAATATAATTTAAATAAATTTATCAGAAATTAAATTGGTCACTTTTGACCTCGTATCGACTTACCCGAAGTCCGGTGAAATCCCGAAAATTTTCCTTTTCCTTTTTCTTTCTTTTTTTCCTCTTTTTCCCCTTTTCTCCTTGGCTGAACCGGTCCGGTCCGGTTCAGCACAGTGACTTTCCACTGAACCGCCGACCGGTTCAGGGGTGATTTAGCCGTGCCGGCGTCGTCCGGCCGGTTCCCGACGTGCCGCTGCCGCCGTTCGACGTGTCTTGGACAGGGGGTCACTCGGTTGGCCTCGATCGGAGCCAACTCCCGTCGGTGGCCGACGAACGCCCGCTTTTTCCTCCGCGGCTTCAACCTCGCCGATCTCCCTTTTCCGGCGCCGGTGGAGCGCGTTACCGGTGCCAATGGGTGCGCGCCGTAGCCTTCTTCCTTTCTGGCCGTTCACTGGCCACTGGGGTCGCCGGATTGGTGGCCGTCCGGTGGTTCTTCTCCTCGTCGGCTTTCGGTCTCTCACGCGGTTTCTCTCTCCCCGCGTTTCAATTCGTTTTCTGTTTGTTTTTTTTTTTTTTTTTTTTTTTTTTTTGAACTTTATAATATATTTTTAATATTATTTTAATCCTTAAAATAATATTAAAATCCTAAAATATCCCAAAAATATCTCAAAAATTCTCAAAAATTCCAATTAAATTCATTTAGTCCGTAAATGAATTTATCAGTCCGATTTTACTTTTTCGGTATATTTTTCCACTATTTTTGGGCTCGTTTTTCGAGACAAAAATTCCAAAAATATTAATTAAATTCATATCTCGATCAATTGGACTCGAAATTCAATATTTTCCTCGTTATTGATCAAGATCTCTCGATTTCATATTTTTAATGAAATTTTCTCATCGGATTTATACCGAATTTTGGTCAATTGACCGTCTTACCCCTGTACTTGCTCAAAAATCACTTTAACCCTTATCTTGCTGTTATGTAGCTTACATGCATTTTTAATTCTCAATAAATCGATTGCATGATAGTAAATACTCTTCTTATGATTCAACTATGAAATATAATGTTCGTACACATAGGAATCATAAGGTACAAGCTACATACGTAAATCAAAAACTCGGGTCTGACACCTCTAATGTAGGCTTCTTCTCAGCTGTTGTTGCATAGTAGAGTTAGGGCTACATAAGTAGTGGTGGTGGTGGTTGATGGAAGTGAGGTGGCTGATGTTGAAATTGAGGTGGGGATGGATGATGTGGTAGATGATATGGAAATTACGGCTGTGGTGGTACCTGAACCGATGGAGCTTGAAAACTAGGGGGTCCTACAGATATGGAATTAGAAGTTTGCCCTTAGTTTTGGCTCTAGGAGAAGTTAGGATGGTTCCTCCACCCAGAATTATAGGTGTTTGAAAAAGGGTTGTTCTGTTGCTTAGGGGGAGCAACATACTGAACCGATTCTAAGTTGAGTGGACACCGATTTACAGAGTGGGTACCACTTCACAGCTCGCAGGAAAGAAAAGGACTTTGGACAGAATACACAGGGTTAGGACTAGTGGGAGAATTATGTTGGGTACTGAGCGACTCTACCTTCTTTGTAAGATTAGCGATTTGAGAGGTCAAGGTAGACAGTGTGTCGAGCTCATAAATACCCACCTGCTTCTTTGGTAATTGCCTCTCTGAGGACCATAGATAGTTGTTAGCTGTCATCTTTTCTAACAACTCGTAAGTTTCCTCCTCTGTTTTACACATTAGGGCTCCACCCGCCTCAGCGTCAACAATGGTCCTATTTGGGCTTGTAAGTCCATTGTAAAAGGTCTGGACTTATAACCACAAAGGTAGGCCATGGTGAGGGCACTTCCTGAGAAGCTCCTTATATCGTTCCCATGCTTCGTAAAGAGATTCAGAGTCGTACTGAGCAAAGGAAGATATATTACTACGGAGTTGGGCCATTTTAGAGGGAAGGAAAAACTTAGATAGAAATTGATGGGCTAACTCGTCCCATGTAGAAATGGATCCTTGAGGCAGGGAGGTTAACCAGTGTCTCGCCCTATCCCTAAGTGAGAAGGGGAATAATCTAAGCCTAAGCGCATCATCAGATAATCCATTATGTTTGAACGTGTTGCACAAGTCCAGGAATTGCCCAAGGTAAGCATGTAGGTCATTGTGCGAAAGCCCACTGAACTGCAAAGAAGTCTGGATCATCTGAAGGATTGCAGGCTTAATTTTGAAATTGTTTGTATGGACAGCTGGTGGCCTAATGCCGGTATAATAACCTCCAATAATCGGCATTGCATAATCTCCAACGGTCTTAATTTCCCTATTTTATGTCACGATGCTTTGCATCGGAGCTATAAATTTCCTAGAATCCTTTCGAATTTTTCTAAGATTGCATTCAATTTCAGGATCTAGAGGAAAGCAATCAAAACTTCTGGCTCTACACATACAATCATCAAAAAGTCCTTAGAAATTTTTTTTGAATTTTTAAAGTTTTCAATTTTTTTATTTCAATTTTTTAATTAACTAATCTAGATTAAATATTTACAACCTAAATATTTACAAGCTAGAATTACACCAAAGCATAATTTCACCGATATTAATTAACGACAAATTAAGACTTCCTCGGCAACGGCGCCAAAAACTTGACACGCCCTAAGGGTATTACCGCAAGTGCACGGGTCGTACAAGTAATAATGGGATTTGAGTCCCGGAATTATCGTCCCATAGAGAAGTTGACTAGCCTAATTAACTACCGGTTAATCTTACCCTAAGTATATCCTAGCAGATTATGAAGTTGCAATGGGTTGTCTACATGGCTAGAATTAAAATACTGAAAGCAATAAAATAATAAAACTATAAAATAAAGGAAATAAAATCGAGCAAAAATTACTTACAAAGCTCCAAGTAATTAAAGGCAAGTACCTACAAAAGAAAATTAAAACAGTTAAAAATTCATTAACGCAATTAAAGTAAAAAGCAAAAAATGAAAATAAAGAAACAAGATTAATTAAACTAAAATTAAACAAATCTAAAATAACATATGCATGTAATTAAACAAATGAAAATTGCAAATTAAACTAACCTAAAATTTAATAAAAATGAAGACTAAATTAAAAATGCATAAAATGAGTTTATCTAAATTAATTTTAAGCACATCCCCTAATGCTAGAATAAAAATTACTTAGTAACCAAATTAAATCTAAGTTAAACTAATGCAACAAAGAAACTATGACTAACATGCAAATTAGAAATCAACTAACTAAATTAACTAATAAACTTGAACTTAATCTATCTAAAAATGCATGCAAAATGAATTAACAACTACAATGGGCTAGCCAAACGTGGCCTTAGACAATTGCAAAACCACCAAAGTGGTCCTAATTGTCTAATACTATTCATTTATCTTCACTTTTCGGTTCCAGGTATGCTCTCGGGTTGCTGTCTCCAGGTGCTGCAGGTGTCAAGCACTCTCGGTTCTGCTCTTGGTACTGCTCTTGCTGCACATTCTTCGGACTGCCTAACTCACCGTAACAATTCACATAACTCTGCCAGATAGCAGGCATGTCTTTCTCTGCTACTCTATTCTGCACTGCCCTGCTTCATTTCATGCATAGCAACAGGACATCAGCTGCTGTGCACGTCCAGCAGCAGCTACACACCAGTTTGGTTCACGACACCAGTAGCTTGCTATGCCCCGCAGCTAAGCACCCTCCAGTATCAATGGCTTTCTGCTCCAAGCATGCACGCATATTCAGCAACTACCCACTTCAGGTCTGTAACATGTGTTACTCAGCCCTTGATCACCATGCATCTGCTGCAGCTAGCATTCATCAGCAGCTCGGCATTAGAGAAAACCCGAAGCAATGACAGCCTTCAGCAGTAAATACCAGAATATTAAGACAGAAAGCAGAAAAGAAATGCTTATAAAGATAATGAACAGTAGAATAGACTTGAAACAGGGGAGAACAGAGAAGGTAATATGATCTCGGACAGTACACTTTTGCTAAGCTTTGCACAAAGTAGCAACTAAAACACCATCTTCACCATCTTCCAGCAATCAACATGAGACAAACAAAGACAAATAAACTACTGAAATGAGCAATTGCAAAACAAGTTAAAAATAAACTAAGGGCTGATATGTAGTAACTGAAATTATATATATTATAAAATGCAGACAAGAAAAGTCCTAATATACTGCAGCAAGTGGAAATAAATCATGCAACAGAAATGACCATGCAATAGTGTGTATTCATCTTAACGTAGAATGAACCATGTAAAATCAGTATCTGAAAATTAAACTAAAAATAACAATCATCCGCAAAACAGAGAAGTGGTAAAGCTACAGTTCCACCGAGCTTTTGATGTAGAAAAAATGTTTAACATTAAATCCACATCAAAGCATCAAAACATCTATGGCAGTAATAAAAGAGCTTTGACACCCGAATGAACAAAAATGAAAAACAAACATGGAACCTTAGTAATAAACCAACTGAAAACTATCAACAATAGGAGAAAATAAAGATTTTCATGAAAACCCGAAAATAAAGAACTGGAATTTAACAAAACTAAGAAGAAGAGAAATAGAAACGGTAACTATTCATTAATGTAAAAATAACAAAGACTAGAAATACAAAAACTTTTCATGAAAAGTAAGGAGATTGCTATGAATATTGACTTAAAAAATGGTTGCTAATGGAAAAGAAGGCTATAAAAACAAGGAAAATAAATCCTAAAATTAACCCTAAAACTATTCTACCCTAGATTACCCTACTCCTACTCCTACTCTACTTTCTACTTTACTCCTACTTCCCTACTCCTACTTGATTTTTCAATTGCCATCATGTTCTATTTATACACAAACATAGGGATACAATGGTAAATTTTCATCCTAGATGAGTTCGCATTGTTTGGCCACTTGTCTTCATTTGATTTGCTACAGAGTAGATATTTTCATGTCATCAGTCTTTTTGTCCAATTAGCTGTGCAATGTGGCCCGGCATGTGTCTTCCAGAGGGTTGGCACGGTGTCCTTCGATCTTATCGTTTCGGAGCAAATAAAATACGGACACCTGGCATCGCGCGTGTCCAGACGACTGATGACTCGGTCTGTAAATTGGAAGTGGTCCAGTCTCCTTTAGCTCATTTTCAGCCCAATTTTGTCTGAAACGACTGAGTTTCATCCGGATTTAATTTATCTGCACATTAAAGAATTTTAATTAAATAAAGGAGATTATTGATAAAATAATATGGGGATTAAATAAATAATTAGGAATTTAAGCACAAATAATTTTATAAAAAAATAGAATTATCAACAACCATGACCTAGAATCGAATTAGTGAGAGAAAGTTGAAATGGCAAGGAGTTAATGATGATTTAAACATGTAGAGATGTTAGTAAGCATTTATAGATGATTTTAAGATAACTTTGTGAAATCCATATGTTAGAATGGATGATGATTGGAAATGGCCATAAGAGGTATTTGATAAATTGCCTTAGTGAAGGGAATGATGAACTAGAGGCATTATGAGCTTAATGTCGATTCAGTGTGAATCAATAGACATAAAGAGTTCATAGATTCTCGAGAAATGAATAAAGCAATCAAAATGGACTTAAGAGAAAGTGACGCTTTATAAGTATTAATGAAAACAATAAGTCAAATCGACTATAGTAAATGCAAGAATTTTATTACATTGGGTTAAATTGATGTGATAAGTAATTTCGTGCAGCCCTAGAGATTTCATTGGAAACGAATTGAACTGCATGATCGAGCAGGTCTGAGGAAGTGGAATCACTCGACGCGATTCCAGGTAAGGGAATTTTGTGGGTATCTAGAGGTAGCTGGGCGTATTTTGAGGGTGTTTATAGGGCTTTGTAATTGCTTGGTAATCTAGAAAAGAATTAATGATTTGTACGAACAATTTTAGATATAGATGATTTTGGTTTTGGAAGCAAATCTTACAAAAAGGATAGTAAGGCGAATAAATTGCATGAAGGTCATGTTTTGATATTTTTACAAAATACATTGCTTTGGTTTAAGGAAATTTATGGATAGGTTGGCTATTGACTTCATAATTTCATGAAATAGCACGAGTCAGGTGCTAACTGTGGTTTTAAGCGTGTTTTGTTGAATAGAGCCGCCTATCAGATTTATATGAGTTAAACTATGCTGGAGCTTCACTCGCACTGGATTTGATGTTTTAATATGCATGAAATATGCTGGAGCCGAGCTCGCACCATGTTTTGAGTTGTGATGTATTAGAAGTCGTACTGGAGCTTTTGCTCGTACGTGGGCTTCCATTGATTTTCTTATTAATCGTCCTGGAGCTATGCTCGTACATGATTTCCTCATTATTTATTATGCACAAAGCCATACTAGAGCATTACTCATATGAGGGTATTTACTGATGATGCATTAAATCGTGCAAGAGCTTTGCTCGCACTAGACTTTTCAGACTGTGATATGTAATGCATCGTGTAGACTTTGTGTCACATGGATGAGATGCTCGCAAGAGCCGTGCTGGATGCCTCGTGTAGACTGCTACTCACACGGATGAGATGCTCACACGTGCACTTGAGACTGAGTAGGTTATACATGGCATGGGGTAGATAAGACCTACGACAGGCACCCTCAACCATGAGATGGGTCCACGGAGTATGTTGTACTGTGTATATCATATGGATTGCGTTATACCATGTGGTTATGATGTTATTTAAAAGTCTGGCGATAGGATTAACCCACCTCTGTTCCAGTATGATGCCCCGTACTCTGGGATCCGTGTGGTCTGGGATAATGTGACATAGCTGGCCAACAAAGTCCTCAATTATATATAGTGATCACCTGTCTCACATGATATCACATGGTTTTATATACTAAACATGATTTGTGTTGTCTAGGGTAGACACGAGGGAGGGGTCTAACCTTGTGGGATGTTTTTTTTTTAAAGGAAGATATGCTGACTGTGATGAGTTTGCTAAGTTTTGATTTGATGTTAAACCCTGGGGAATGGTTTTATGATGAGCATAAGAACTTTTATGTGATATTTTCCATGCTTACATGCCTATTTTCATGTTTTCAATACATGATAAATGTATATACAAGTGGCATAGTTTCAATATTTCCTCATGCTTTAGATATAACCGATCTTTATGCCTTGACATTATAAGCATGTAGATAGTGAAGTTATCGATCATGCTTGCATTATTGCCTTACTGAGCATGCGGTTGCTCATACCTATCATTTTTCCCCTCTACAGAGCGCACATAGTAGTCTAGTGAAGGACTGAGGAGTTGTATTCAGATATCCACTGCTCTCCATCGCCAAGTTGTATACATATATGAACTTTTTGTATCTAAACATGTAATAGCACAGTAATCTTTTTATAATGTAATATGGGAGATGTAATTATTAATAGACACGTACAAGTATCAAATTTCAATTATAAAGTATACGTGCTTATTTTTTAATGAATTAAAAGATAGATGACATGGTAAATGTAAAGAGTGGCTAATACTGACTCATAGCCCAACTGTGTGGTGGTAAGAATGCTCACGATCGGGAAAAGAAATGAAAAAGCAAAAAATTTATGGTGATTTTTAGATGAAAAGGATGAAAAGGGGTCGTGACATCGAGAGTCTTGATCAAAGTAGCTATTAAATTTTTGGTAAGTGAGGTAAAGTCTTATTGTGTATGTTAAATTGATTAAGCTTGCTTAATGAAAGTGTGATAATTGGAGTTAAAATGGCTTTCTTGAATGAGTTTATGAAATGAGTATGTGAATGATACTAGATTCTGTATTGGAGTTCTGCTTAGGGTTATGTTTAAAAGTTCACTTCAATATGTCCCTAAGGAGATTGATTCTGGAAAAACTATGGTGCATAATGTATCAAGTTAAGAGTCTTTCAGTTTAGGAATCACCTAATTGGGTGTTCTGTAGCTAGAGAAATATGTAAATTGATACAGGGCACTTTGCCAGAAGAATGCACATTCCAGGATTAAATTTGAAAACGTATACAAATAGTACAGATTGAATTAGTTTTTGAGCCTTACATTTCTAGCTAGAAAATTAAGTATGTTTCACTTAATGTTGGAATTTCACTAATTGGATTACCTATAATTAGGTATGTGCATTTTAGTGTACTATGGTCAGTGGATCAATCTGTATGAACGCGATAGAAACAGAGGAACTTTGGGAATTTTTTGATAATGGTATAGAAGTGATAAAATTATGAAAATTACATTTCTAGATAGGGAATCAGATTAGGTTTGATATGGTTATAGAATAATAATTTTTAAACATCTCTACAATTAGACATGTAATTTTCGGTGTGCAAAGGTCAGGAAAACATCCTGTTAAACGTGCCAAAAACAAAATGAACTTTGGAAATTTACTAGGATCAACATAAATGAATTAGGTGATAAGCCTTACAATTCTAAATAAGGAATTAAGTTAGGATTCATATAAAATTAATGATGCATTAGTTGGATGTCGACATTGTTGGTTATGAATAGAACAATACACAATGGTTAGAAGTTTCTTGCAAATAATTGGCTTAGGCATGAATTGAAATTGTGAAATTATAAATGCAATGTCGGATGATATAATTAAGCTGAGAATGGATAGGTAGACAGCTTATAACTAATGCAGAGATATATTATTGATAAGTCTTAATATTTTATGTATAGGTGGTGCACATGCATAGCCATTACAATTTAGCACAAGACCTTAAGTTGGCCAGGACACATTCGACTAAGTCTATAGGGAGAGCTTTTGATTTGAGTAAATAATTATACTTGAGCAGCTAGCATATGATTTGATTTTGAACTGTTGGTAACTAAGGCTTTAGTTGATTTTATAACTGCTTGTGGTATGGTCTCGACTAAGGGTGTTGTCCCAAAGCCTTCAACTTATAAGAATGCATGCTTTGGTGATTTTACTGATGTTATATAAATTTGCATATAAATTTTATAAAATCGATTTTTATACTTAAATATTTAAATGTTTGACTAAAATGCAGCTTTATATGAAATTAAAATGTTTTACTTGGGCTATACCTACTCAATAAAGTTAACCTCTTACCACATTTGCGAAATATGTTTTTAGACGTTAAACCCAGTTGGTTTGTGAGCTATTCGAAATGGGGAGGCCCCACAAGGTACACCGTGCTCGTTCTTGACGTAGTAGGAACCACTTTATCCTATCACGACCTGGTAAGTACCAATCTCACCTTATCAATGGGACTGGTTTCTATCTATAATTATAGATAGAGCCCTCTAGAGAGATAAAGAGTTCATTACACTGATAGTTACAATTCAATTGGATGTCTTAGCACGTTAATGCTTTCGTTAATGATTTGTGCTCAATTTATATGATATTTTCTTGATGTTTGGTTTAACGATCCACTCACCATCTGCATGCTTTTGATGATTTGATGATTTATATGGTAGGTTTTAAAATATTTTCTATGTGCAAGTTTTTCACTCAACATGCAAGGTTTGCCAACTGATTTACTACTGTTTTTACACTTTTATATGATTACTTACTGAGCATTCTAGCTCACCCTCTCTCTCCCTCTTCACAAGTTAAGCCTCAAGGACCTTACTGACAGCCGCAGATCTTTGTTCAGTTTCCAAGCCTTCCACGTAGTTCATTGAGGTATATTGGTATGCGGTTGGTACACAAACATGCACTTCTATATATTTCGCACAATGTACATATATGTTTCTAGGATGTAAGTTGATATTAGCATTGCGAAAAATGATGTTGATACTGCGTCTTGATGTGGACATTGATGTATACATGTTCATATACTGTTTCTAAAGTATGTTGAGATGATATGTATATATTCCCATCTTGGGGTTTTTGTGATCAATCAGAGTTGCAATGTCTTTATATAATTATACTTGTATTTAAAGTTGATTGCAAGTAGCCAAATGTGGAATTTGGGATAATGGTATTAGTATATGGTTGAATGTCATAAAGACTTCTATAGGTTGAATTGTTGTAAATTTGTATATCACGTACGCAGGCATTGAATTTGTAATGCCCCGGAACCACATTAATTGGGGCTAAGTTTTCGTTTTGAACTTAATTTCTTACTTAGGTTATATTCCTGTCCAGTGTTGGTTACTTAGTTTCCTTTATTTACTCTTTTAATTGTCAAAGGTTTGCTAGAAATTTTTACAGCATAATGTCTTATACATTATCCTATCCTCCTGTAATAATAACAATTTATAATCGCAAGCAATTGTTTTCATTTTCTTAAACTTATCATTTTCCAATTCAACATACTCCATAACGAATTCAGTAATATCCGTACTTAACAAACTCAATACATTTCATTTGTTTCCAAAAACCACTTCTTCATAACTCCTCAAAATTAGATTACATCCCCAAAAGTATTTACACACCAGTATCTGTACAATATAATTGTCTAGAAATAAACATCAGATGATATTCCTGAGCGAGAACTAAAGATAGTCTGGGAGGCTCAAAATCCACCAATCTACTCAAGTACTCCGCAAATAGCTGAATAGTCTCACTGCACGTAATCTAAAAATGAAGAAAAATGGGATGAGCTTCTGAAAAAACTAAGTAAGGAAGACATTTAAAATAGTCCTGATAACCCTAAAAGTATATAGAAATTCAGGGTTAATATGTTTTTCAAAAGCTTTCGTACTTACTTTAGTCAAATTACATAAACTTACTTTGAAAGAAAACATATACATACATACATACATACATACATACATACATACATACATAATTATTTAGTCAAATTCACATAGTTACTTACTTGAATGAATCTTACTTACTTACTTTCATAATTTAAAACTTTCATACATTAAAACATAGAGACTCGGCTAAATCTGTATAGCTATCATGCAGACAGAAATATCATACTCTGTAGTGGGAATAAAATACTTATGGCCATGGTAGAGACTGCAGACTGGATCAAAGTCGTATAGCAAAACATGCATAGTATTTGAATAAACTAGCACACAGCTAGGCACGGGCACGAGTGGCACTCGCCATGTGGGCAAAAGATACTACGAAACAGGAGCCACGTGTAATGAAAACAAACACGACCTAGGTGAAGAATGATCACTACATGGGCGAAACGAAATAGACACTACAAGTGGCGGAGTCGAGCACCACAAGTAGCAGGCATGACATGCATTATAGCATACGCTATCGAGGTAGCCTCTAGTCTATAAAATTTACTTTCTTACTTATTTTCATACTTATTCAAAATCACATGGGATACTTAAGATCATTAAATCATATAATTTCCATTATAAAATATTAATGAATCAAATACTTATATATAATAAGTAAAAACGTTTGGCTTTAGGATTAAGCCGAGTGTTATTCCTTTTGAAACTTACATCAAAAGCTTCGGGTTTTCCATGTAAGTTCTACATGCATACATCAAATCATTTTAAGCAATACAAATAGGTAAAGGAAGCAATTACGACTTTAAATTGCATCCCTTAACTAAACGAGTTTCCCAAGACAATTTCAAAACCATCAAATGATGCTCAAAACCATCTTAACATACTTAAATATGCATCATCTTACTTAAACTTCATTAAATTTGGCCAATTTGCAAACTTTCTTTACTTTCTCGGTTTTACAGATAAAAATGCCAATTTAAGCTAATTTTGTTAATTTCTTTTCTCCGAACATCAAACTTATAAACATAATAACCTAAACACCTATTCAAGTCTCTAGTTATCATATGACAACTTATCAAATTTGCTAATTCTCACACTTTTCAATTTCCCACTAAATCGAGCTATAAATCAAACCTTTTGGCATTAATCTAACATGTTACAACATTCAATTCAACCAAATCACATCTCTACCATGTCAATTCAAGGCTATCTGAACCTACACATGTCTATAGAAATTTTTTCTTCAGTTTCTACTTTAACAAAAATCATCCAAATTCATCAAATAACAACATCTATCATTATCATTTTCTTTCAACAACTTCTCACCTAGTTTAACCAACTTTGACCACTTCTTATTGCTCCAGCAATGATTCTCAGCTATAAATAAACATGTATACAACTTAGAATTATCAAAAACAAGCTTAAAAACCAACATAGAAACTCAAAATTCAAAGTTTCTCTTATCTAAAAAACAGGATAAATTTTGCCCTTGTTCTTCTCTCTAGCTTTTCACCTAGCAAATGAGCTTATTCAAGGCTGAATTTTTTATATGTTGTAGAGGGCTTAGGAAGGAAGGTTTTATCCTTTTTTTGACCAAACTCTAAAAGTGACTGGAAGGTGGTCGAAAAAATCGCACAATCTAAACTTACAGGGGACATCTGCAGCAAGCTTGAAGAAGGGGTTTTTTTTGGTTCCAGGTCGGTTTGGGGACTTCTCTATCATTTCAAAAAAGGTTTTAAATCTTCTTTAAAAGGGAAAAAATTAGGCTTAAAACCTTTTTATAGGTCCTTTAAAATGGGCCTTTTTATTGGGCCAGCAAGGTGCTGGGTCTGGCTTGCTAGCAGCTTTGTTTTTGTAAAATCAATAAAAATTATTTCCAGTCGATTTTCCTCAAATTTACACTTTTCATCTGTTATACGAAGTCTCTAGTATGTTCCATAAAAATTTAGGGCCCACTTGTTTAAGAAAGGTTTCCTGTTTGAGCCTATTTTACTGATTTGGTCATTACTGATTGAAATTCCATATGGTTTTCTGTTTACTTTAAAAATTAATTTGATCGCCGAAACCTCAAGAATTCCACTCAATTTTAATTCCTCAATTCAAATATAACTTATGTTAATTTCCTATGGCCTCAGAATAATTTTTACTAATTAATAGAATTTGTTCTGAATTTATTTCACTTACTAGGCCCAATTGCTCGGTTTAGTGTTAACTCGAGTTTTTAGTAACTTTTCACTTCCAATACCTTAGCTTCACCTTATAACCACCAAAGCATACTTATACATGCAATCTTTAAGAAATACTTGAATTTAAGACCTTACCTCATTTTCTTGCCCCAAGCTTGTGCCATTAACCCGAGTGCTTCGGTTATTTCGAGCTTACATAATATTATTTCGATTATCTTAACTGCTTTCTAGTTTCCAAATAAATAATAAAAAAAAATTTGGGTTTCACAGAATTGGTTAATTGATATGGTGATGCAAATGGCCGAATGATCACGAACAATCCTTTGGTATTGGGTTGCATTCGAATAAACATGATATGACGAGGAATAATGAATAAATTAGCTTCATTAACCTTAATGTAGGAAAGTGCTCGACTTTGGTGAACTCTCTACTAAAATCATAGAAGTAATAGAGAATTAATTTAATTAGCATGTGAATCGAGCATACACGATAGTTGGGACCTAAATATATAATTATCCAATGATTTAGTCTAAATGAGACTAATCTCATAGGTGGCCCACACATTCCTACACGAACATGGAAAAATTTTAAAATGCAAAAAATTGGCATGAATTTTATAGTTTTAGTAAAAGTACGAAAATTGGGGCATAACATGTTGGTATCAGAGCAAGTTTGTATGTGCTTGTATAGGCAATTTGAGTCAGTCTTACATCCCAGTACACTGTATTTATGTCTATGTACTTATGAACTATGATTGTAATTTGACCTATACTAAACCGTTTGTTTTCATATAGGTGTTTGATACTGATAGAGATAAGGAGGCCATGCAGGTGAGCTCCTACTAAGAGACGAGCACGATCTCATTCACCACTTCTACAGCCTTCTAGCCTAATATGAGGACAAGGCAAACAGAGAACAATTTGGGGGAGTTGTAGAGCACTATACAAAATCTCACTACAAATCGACCTAAAAATTTAATTGGGCATAGGCTTGGCCCCAAGATGTAAGACCCGAATTTAGTTAAAACACGAAATGAGTATGTTCATGAAAGGAAGGATTTAAATGGAATTTTTGAACACGTTGAAGGATAAAACGGTTAAATGACTAAAAGTCGGTATAAATTCGACAAGAAAATTTAATTAAAAATATGAGATTGAGAAATCTTGATCAATGACAAAGAAATAATTAAATTTCGAGTTCAATTAATCAAGATATGATAAATAAATTAATTTAAATAAAATATAAATTTTTGGTGCATATTTTGTAATTTTATATTATTTTAATAAATATAATAATAATATAATAATTTATAAAAATAAAATAAAATATATATATATATAAAGAGAATCTTAGAATCGCAATTCTGAAAGCGCAAACCACCGAGGGAGTCGAACCCCTTCTGCCTCCACCAGGAAGAGAACGAGAGGCCGAGAGGAGAGAGCCTCACACCGACGCCGACGCCAACCCCGACCCAGGTGAAATCCTATAGGGAAACACGGTTGGTGAGTGAGGAAATGGAAAAGAGAAACCGAGAAGGAGAAAAAGGAAATCGATGGCAACCAGCGCCGATCTAGCCCCAACTGACCATAGCCGAGGGTTCCCCGGACGCAGGAGACACAATCGATGGTGGCCACGGCCGGCGAAACCAACGGACGTTGTCGAAAACAATGAGGAAAGATAAAGGGCACCAACGACGAGTGGAGAAGAGCCGGACCTGCCACTTTTCGACCACCTCGGACGAAACCGACCCCAGATCCATGCATCGGACGACCCCGCGGAGCTGCTGGCGACAGAAACTGGTGGAGAATAGACCGACAAGGCCCCGAACCGACTGAACCGAACTGAACCGGCTGGACCAAACTAGTCTAAATCGGGTTGAACCGGATCGAACCGGTTCAGCTAAGAAAGAGAGGAAAAAGGGAGAAAAAGAGAAAAAGGAAAAAGGGGAAGAATTTTTGGGGATACACCAGACTTAGGTAAGTCGGTAAGAGGTCAAAAGTGATCGATTTGATTTTTGAAAAATTTATTTAAATTATCTTTGATCGAAAATTAACCCAAAATTTAATATAAAATTGTACAGTTCGATGATAAATTTCGAACGTGAGTCCATCAAACTTCGATTTGTGCACCATCACATAATTTTGAGTAAATAAAGCTCATTTACGACAACAATATGATTATTAGGCAATTGGAATTTATTTTGCAGATTTTGGATTAATTTCTGCATAAAAATAAATTATATTCGTATTTTTGAGTTAATTGTCGTAAATGATATATGGGTTATCTAAAGAGTTTGGAACGAAGATCAATGGATATTGAGAGCCCAATAGACTAGAAGAAAGAAATTAATAAGTAGAAATGGACGTAAAATCAAAGTAAGGCCCATTAAGGTGAAGTCGGGCCCAATAAAAGTAAACAGGCCCAATATTTTAAATTTAAGCTCAATAATGGTTAAATATGGATAAGTGTATTGTATTTAACCCGATAATGGTTATATGTAGCTCCAGAGATTTAATTATCAGCAAATCGGATTGGACGAGCCTCCGACAGTGAAATTTAGATACGCGCTCGACGTGATTTGAGGTAAGGGAATTTTGTAAGCGCCTAGAGATATCTGTGCGTATTTTTGGGGTTATTTACATTATGTAGAATTTCATAAGGTATCTAGAAATAGAATAATAATTTTTAGAAAAATCGAGGTATATGTAGAAATTATGATTTTGCCCCTAGTTAGGAAAATTTTAAAAAGGGTAGTAAGGCTATGAAATTGCATGATTTTCATGATTTTGATATTCCTATGATTATATTGCTTTAATTTAAGCAAATTATGGATAGGCTGGCTGTTTCTTTCATGTTTTTACATGAAAAGGCACGAATTAGGTGCTAGTTGTGATTTTTGATTTGTTTTAGTGAAATTGAGCAGCCTATCATGTTTTTATGAGTTTTAAATCATGCTAGAGCACTTCTCGCACAGGATTTTATATTTTAACTCATATACAGAGTGATAGAGCGCTATTCACACTAAGTTTTACAAACTTACTTTACATGACTACCGTACTGGAGCTGTGCTCGTACGTGGATTTTACTTGGTTTTATGCATCCGTATTAGAGCATTTCGCATACGTGAATTTAAATTGGATTTATAATTTTTTAAGTCGTACTGGAGCACTGCTCGTACGCAGATTTCATTGATTTTTATGAAACCGTGCTAGAGCTTCGCTCGCATGAGGGTTTTTCTGATATCATGTATATGTATGGAGTCGTGCTAGAGCTTCGCTCACACAAGAATTTTATGACATGCATATGACTGTGCTGGAGCCTCCTGTAGACTGTGTGTCACAGTGAGAAGATATGCTCGCACGTGTAGATTGAGACATGGGTTGGTTATCGACATGGTTTGGAATGGGATAAGACCTATGGCAGGCATCCCCAGACTGTGATATTGGGTTCATAGAGTACGTTGTACCGTGTATGTCACACGGAGTACTGTACCTTATAGTCATGACTATTGTATTCACGTTACTTGATATTCTGGCGGGTAGGATTTGACCCACCTCCCATTGCAGTTATGATACCTCGCATATCGGGATCCGTGTGGCCTGGGATCACAGGGACATAGTCCTCGATTGTTTCCATATAGTAACCTGCATGTCTCACATGATATATATTTGATTGATCTTGTTAGACCAGGGTAGACCCAAGGGAGGGGTCGAGCCCCGATTTGTGATGATTTTCATGAAATGTTTAAATGAGAAATTGATGGGTTTTTTATAAGGATATTAATGATTTTAAAGATGTGCTGAATCCCTCTGGGATTGTTTTGAAGAGTTTTACTGTACCGAGCATGAGAGGTTTTACATGAGATATTTTTCATGTTTTACATGCCGATTCATGTTTTACGATATATGATATACTCATACATGGCATGGTTTTAATTGCCTCATGCTCGAGATATAAATGTTTTACATGTCATGCCTTTACCAGCATGTAGATGTGTAGTTATCTACGTGCTTGTATTATTGCCTTACTGAGCAAGTTGCGCTCACCTTTTCATTTTCCACCTTACAGGGTACATTCAGTAGAAGAGAATGACACTAGTCTTGCATTTCGGTTATCCGCTGCATCTTATCAAAACCAGGTATACACATTTGTATAATTTTTTTATCTAAACATATAGAGGCACAGTACTGTACACGAATGTAATATTGGGGATGTATTTATTTAAAATGAATTGATATGTAAATGAAATATGGAAAATAGATGTTAAGGTAAGTAACATGATAGGAGGGACTAACATCGACTCATAGCCCAACTGTTAGTAGTGAAACTGTTCACGACAGGTAAGGAAATGAAAAAGTGAAAAATTTGTAGGGGTTTTTAGGAAAAATGGGTCGTGACAAGAGGTGTTATCAAAGCTGAGTTGGCCTAATTTCAGTTGGTGGTAGTGGTTAAGTAAATTTACATCCTCATGTACTATGCATTGGTTAGATACAATTGTGTATATCAAGGTGGAAGTGCATTTATGAATTTAGTTTTGAATGCAAGAATATAGTTTTTATAACTAATAGCCGCTATGGTAGAGGGGCGAGCACACATGCTCGAGGCCGTAGAGATAGGCCTGAGAGTCGAATGAGTCGTCACATGAGACTCAAGATGGGAATGAGGTGGAGGCTGATGTTGAGCATACTCCACAGGATCCTATAAAGAGGACAAACAGTATTGAGACACGCTCCAAGAGGATGGAGTGGAGTGTAGAAAATATTTTGGAGTTGTCTACTCAATCTATGCAGGTAGTTGAGGATAGGAGGGGTAAAGCCTAAACAGATGCCTTAGACTATAGAGATTACCACAACCCTCAGGTATTTAGTGAAGTAAAGAAACCAATAGTTACTGAGGATTAGGTGAATGAGATAGCGAAGTTGTATGGATTCTTTCGGTGTATGTCGACTAAGAAAGTGACTTTTAAATACGTTTATGTTGGAGGGCGAGGCAGAGCATTGGTGGAAGTCCGCTCGACCCATCTAAAGAGTTAGACATCCTGAGCCGACATGAGAAATATTTTTGGATTTATTTCGGTGAAAGAATGTCAGACCTGAATTTTTATGTAGCTTATTCCTTATGATTCCTATGTGTATGAACACTCCGTTATTATAGTAGAATCATAAGAAGAGTATTTACTAGACATAAAGTGTTAGTGAAATGATTTAACATGCAAAAGCTATATAAATAGCCTAATGTGAACTATAAGTGTCACAGGCTAAACCGAGTAAATATAAATCATGCTGACTGAAAATAAGAACTTAAAATGAGAGAGCATAGAGAGCTCATGAAGGAAAGTCAGCTTGATTTAGTCCCGAACATAGAAAACGAGAGTAAAAGCTAAAAAGGGTAAAATGGACCTTTTTGGCGAGATAAGGTGTTTCGGGTGAAACTATCCATCGAGAACTGTTGAAACATAAAGACGAGAGTGTAAGACATAAGATATGACACTTTCAAAATTTGGAGAAAAAGTCAACTTGGTCAATGGTTAAGGAAAAAGTCAACTATAGTTAAGAAATTGGACTTTTACCATAGTTGACTAATCATGGTTAAAAATTAACCTAAGTGTGGAGAAAAAAATTGGAGAAAAATATTCTTGACCAGAATACAAGATAATCATCCCCGAAAGTAAGAAAAATTTATTTGAAAAGATTCCGGATAAAATTTAATGGTTAAAAACGCAATGGAACTAAGGTGAAAATTTTAAAGCCCATTAAAGTATACTAAACGTATATCGAAATTCTTAGATCCTTTAGACCAAATTGTTGGACCAATTGATTGGCTAAATATTTAGACAATAAAAGGTACGATACATAGTAAAAATTTCAGCCCAAAAGCGCATTAAGAAAGCCCAAACCGAGAAGCCCAAATGGAAAGCCCATGAGATAAATATCTAACCATAGTTAAAGCTAACCATGACTCATAAGGTGATTCATTAGGTGACTCATGGCTAAGGCTTGGAAAGTCAAGCTTAATGGCTGGAAAGTAAAGCTTAATGGCTAAGTAAGTGGCTTATAAATTCAGCCACACCATTGTCATCTTCATCACACCAAATTCGCCTAGAAGAAGAAACCATTGAAACATATTATCCAAGCTTTCTCTCACTAGAAATCACTAGGAATTAGGCAAAATTGGAACTTGCATTCTTCATAGAAGTTGTTCCAAATTGAAAGGAGAGTGACATATGTTGGAATTGGCTATCAAGGAGCCATAGATTGCAAATCGAGAGCCTTCAAAGATTCGGCCAAAGGGTAAACACAACAATTGGTATATTTTCTACTTTTCAATTTCATATATGTTAATGTATGAATGATTTTAAGTATATTGATATATGTTTTAAGCATTGAAACATATTAAATCACTATGATGTTGGTTAGGCCGAGAGTGAGTAGTGAGACATTGATTTATGTCCATATGATTTTAAGGCATAAATGGATTAATGTACATGTGTTAATGATTATGGTGTAATTAGAATTAATCAATTTGATTAATTAATACATGTAATTAGTTGGCAATCAAGGTGTTTGATAAAATGCCTAAATGGACTATATGATGTTTAGGAATGTTTCCAACCAAATGTTTGTGAAAATGCCTAAGTGAATTGGCTAAGAAATAGGCATGGATGGCATGCCATGGCATAACCGATGGCATCGATAGCCCTCGGCCATGGCATGTGGTCGAGAGGCCCAATGGGCGAAGCCCAAATATTTTAGGTCCAATATGATGTAATGGGTCTAGGATAAGCCCAATAAGAGTTGGTGGGCCCCACAAGCCCAATAGGCCTAACAAAAATGAATAGTAAAATGAAAATGGGCTTAAGGCATAGTTAGGCCCATTAAGGATTTTTAAAGCCCATTAAGGGAAATAGAATGTATTTAATGTGCAATACAGTAGGAAAAGTGTAATTAACCTGATAAATGGTTATATGCAGCTCTAGAGAATATTGGAGAAGCAAACCGAACTACTGAAACGAGTAGTGCAGAGAAAGTGAAATTTTTCGAGTGATTGCAGGTAAGGGACTTTTGTGAGTAGTTAGAGATACCCGCATGTATTTTCGTCTGTTTTTACATTCACTTAAAAGCTCTGAGGGTCAGAGAAAGTGAATAATAATTATTGCGACCCGATAGTGGTAAATTATGATTTTGCCCCTAGTTAGTCAAAAGGTCAACTTTTGTGAAAAGTTGTAAAAAGCATGGAAACCACTGTTTTGAGTGTTTAACTGTTGTTAGCAGGAGAATAAATAGATGGGCTAATGATTTTAAGGTTGATGTGAATTAAGCACACTTTATAGTGCTGATTTTGATGTTTTGTAAATCATCCCTTTTTAAAGAGCCATTTGTCATATTTTGTGAGAATGAATCGTGCTGGAGCACAACTCGCACTGGATTTCATATATTTTCCACATACATTAGCGCTGGATTTTGATTCGTACTAGATTTCCATGACATGCATGATAGAGTACTGGAGTTATTACTCGTACTCAGTTTTATATGATATATGCATGACAGAGTGCTGGAGCGATTAGCTCATACTTGAGTTTTTCATGAGATACATGACAGAGTGCTGGAACGTTGCTCATACTCGATTCTTCATTATTTATACATGACATAATACTGGAGCTATTGCTCGTACTTGATTTGATGATATTGTGCATAGCATGGTACTGGAGCTATTGCTCGTACTTGATTTAATACATGAACTATGCATTGACCTAGTTGCTAGAGGTTTACTCGGACTAGAGTTGAGTTTGTGATGTGAAACAGTGTTTGAGCGACGTGTCGACTGTGAGTCACACTCAAAGGCGCGTACTGCATGTGATATATAATACATGTTACAAACCCATGCCCGCATCCTTGTGTGATTGAGTGTCACATTATGTGAGAAGATAGCCGCATGAGGGTATTAGAGATGTGGTATGATATTCCATGGTTTGAGGGCTAAGACCTATGGCAGGCACCCCGACTGTGATGTAGGGTCCATAGGTGTACTTTGTACCGTACATGTGGCATGGGTGTACACTGTACCATATGTTGTTGCGGAGTTGAGGAGGATATAGCTGACAGTTGTGATGGACTGACCCCCCTCCTGTTACAGCAGTGATGCCACACACACCGAGATCTGTGTTGCTTGGGATCACATGTCGGATATGATCATAGTCAAGGATACTATTTGCATTTTACCACAGAGTCTCACATGATATATCACATTGATTGACTGATTTAAATTACGGACAGACCTGAGGGATGGGTCGGACTCCGATTTCGTGATGTGAATTATTTAATGCCATATTTATTGTGATTTAAATTTACATGGCATGATTTACATAAAGGCATGATTTATATAAAGATGCATTGTTTTGCACTACATGCCTACATTTGAGAAAGAAAGCATGATTTCTGTACATGGGATTTAATCTGTACAAGTATACATATATATATATATTTAAAGACATGCTTTTGAAGTGAGTAAAGGAAATAATGTTTTCAAGGCATAGCATTATTTTAAGTAGATAGTGTAGATATCTACTTGCTTGCCTGATTTCCTTACTGAGCGCGTTGTATGCTCACCCCCTTTCTTTACATCTCTCTACAGAGCATCAGCAGTAAAGCGAGAGTTATCGAGGGATAGTGTTCTTGAGTCCACTGCTAGTTCCTATCGATCGCTAGGTATTTAGACTTTGCACGGTTATATATCTAAACATAGAAATAGCACAGTGATGTATGCGATATATATTATAGGGAATGTATTTGTATTAGATTTTATATAATCTTACATGTATAATAAAAGCAGTTACAGTCAGTAATAGTATATTGACATGTATGTATGATAATGAAAAATGTGGTAAGCGAGGACTCTGACATCGAATCACAGCCCAACCATTGATGAGAGGAAATGTAAGTTAAAAATGCAAAAAATTTGTAGTGATTTTGGATAAAGTCATGGATTGAGAACGGGTCCTAACAGAATGGTATCAGAGCGTAGTTGGTCTGATGTGAGTCGGTGTTAGAAAATAGGAAAATGTACATCCCCATAGTACTGTGCTGTGTTTAGATATAACTGCATATACCAGATAGGAAACAGACTAATTCATGATTATGAATGCAGGAACTTTGCCTATATGGCAAATACGCGTAGTGGTAGGAGTATGAGAGGTATTGCTCGAGGCCAGGGAGATAGACCCGAGGGACGAGCTACTGTCGAACCATTACCTATGCCTGAGACTCCAGGTACTACTGAGGCACCCGAGTGTACTGAGATACGTTTTACGAGATTAGAGCATAGTCTTGAGATGATATTCGAGATGTTGGCATAGACAATGTCAGGTAGGTAAGGACAAGAGGAAGGAGCTACGACAGGAGAGGTAGTTACCCCTGACACTCCTACATAGATGACTCATGCACCGTGGATAGTAGATACTCCAATACCCCCACCAGTTTCGGGTTGTAGTGGATTAGGGTATAGATGTGATCTACATCGGTTGCGAGAATTCTAGAAGTTTAGACCTCCATCTTTTAGTGGGGTCAAGGACCCTGTAGCTGCTGAGGAGTGGTTAGCAGAGATGGAGAAGCTTTATGGATTCTTCGAGTGTACAACCTTGGAGATGGTCGCATTTGCTGCGTTCCTACTGAAGGGAGTTGTAGAGCATTGGTGGAAGTCCACTCAACCTATATTGAGAGCTCGACACACAAACATTAGTTCGGAGATATTTCAGGAGGCCTTTAGAAGGCAGTTTGTTACCGATACCGCACAGCGAAAACTATAGGCAGAGTTTTTGTGACTGAACCAGGGGAGTTTATCTGTGGATGAGTATGAGACTCGATTCCTATCCCTAGGGAGATATGACCCCGATACCATGTATAGTGAGGCCAAGAAGGTCCACAGGTTTATCGACGGGTTGAGACCGATTTTGCGGTCCAGGTTGGTTCCGTTAGACATAGCAACCTATGAGGAAGCAGTGCGCAGGGCGCAACTATGTGAACAGGATTATGAGAGGAATACTTTCGAGTTCGGGAAGTTTAGCCGTAGCTGAGATATACAGAAGAAGAGGCCAGCTAGAGATTTCGGTTACAGAGGAGGGAAGAAATTCTTTGGTAAGAGATCACGGGCGGAGGAGGCACGAAAGAGATATGCTAGACCTCCTGCTTATCCAATTGTAGCCCCAGCAAAGGGCATTGTCATAGGAGGATAGAGACCTGCTGTTGATCAGTGCAGAAGATGCCGTAAACAACATGGAAGTAGACCATGTCCGCTGACTCCTATTGTATGTTTTTGATGTGGGAAACAAGGGCATATGGCTAGAGATTGCCCAGAGACATTGTGACTGCACCACTGAGGAATAGGGAGCCTGATAGAACTCCAGCTGGTACGTCTGCTCAGAGAGGTAGAGCGACGGCAGAGGAGAAGGGGAAACAGGTGATGGGTCGAGGGCGAGTACATGCTTTGGACCAAGGGACAGCTAATGCTTCATCAGATGTGATTCGAGGTTTCATTGCGAACGTGGTAGATATGGATAAGGCATATCCGGAGTTGTCAAATATTACTGTGGTCAGTGAGTACCCAGATGTTTTTTTCGGATGAATTGCCAAGGTTACCACCAGACAGAGAGATGGAGTTCTGTATAGATTTGGTGCCTGGTACGAGCCTATTTTGAGACCACCACATCGCATGGCCTTATTTGAGCTGGAGGAGCTCAAGAGACAGTTACAGGAGCTATTGGATAGGGGTTTTGTTTGACCGAGTGTTTCACCTTGGGGAGCACCGATTTTATTTGTGAGGAAGAAGGATGGGAGCCTCCGATTGTGTATAGATTACCGATTGTTGAATAAGGCCACCATCAAGAATAGATACCCCCTTCCACATATTGACGACTTGTTAGATCAGCTTCAGGGAGCACAGGTCTTTTCCAAGATTGACCTGAGGTCTGGGTATCATCAGCTGAAAGTTCGGAGTGGAGATGTACCCAAGATAGCATTTCGTACCCGATATGGCCATTATGAGTTCTTGGTCATGCTATTCGGATTGACGAATGCTCCAACTGCTTTCATGGCTTTGATGAACGATGTGTTCAAGCCATATTTGGACCAGTTTGTTATCGTCTTTATCGATGACATATTGATATATTCGAGATCCAAGGAGGAGCACGAGGAGCACCTCAGGATCATGTTGCAGACTCTACCAGAGCATGAGTTATATGCTAAGCTCAGTAAGTGTGACTTTTGGTTGTCACAGATCTCGTTTTTGGGACATGTTGTATCGAGAGATTGTGTATCAGTTGATCCATCTAAGATAGAGGCTGTAGTTTAGTGGGAACAGCCGAGGACAATCATCGAGATCAGGAGTTTTCTGGGTTTAGCTAGATACTATCGGAGATTCGTTGAGCGATTTTCGAAGTTGGTTGCTCCGTTGACACGTCTTACTCGAAAGAGTGTACCGGTCATATGGAACGAGGATTGTGAGAAGAGTTTTGAGGAGTTAAAGCGTCAATTGACCACTGCTCCGATTCTCACTATCCCTACCAACTCAAGAGGATTTACAGTGTATACCGATGCTTCGCATCAGGGACTGGGCTATGTATTGATGCAGGATGGGAAGGTAGTTGCTTATGGATCCAGACAGCTGAAGGATCATGAGAAAAACTATCCGACCCATGATTTGGAGCTAGCAGCAGTAGTGTTTGCGTTGAAGGTATGGCGCCACTACTTGTATGGTGAGAAGTTTCAGATATTTACCGACCACAAGATCCTCAAGTATCTGTTCTCACAGAAAGAGCTGAACATGAGACAGAGAATATGGCTAGAGCTTCTAAAGGACTACGATTGTGAGATACTTTATCATCCGGGTAAGGCTAACGTTGTAGCCGATGCCTTGCGTAGGAAGAGCCTAGGGATGGCATCGTACATGATGGTTAGGGAACATGATTTGCTAGAGCAGTTTGGTAGCCTCAGTTTAGGAGTCGTGCCTACTGACATGGATACAAGCTATGTGATAGCTAGTCTACGCTTGGAGTCGGACCTGTTAGACAGGATCAGAGTGGCTCAGCAGACTGATCCATTTTGTATGGATGTGAGTAGTCAGATGTAGAAGGGCACCGTGACTGACTTTGAGTTAAGTTCTGATGGACTATTGAGGTTCAGATGCAGATTGTGTGTTCCCGAGGATCTAGGACTCAGGAGATTGATATTGGCAGAAGCTCAATCGTCGAGGTATACATTACATCCGGGGAGTAACAAGATGTATCAGAACCTCCGGAAGGTATACTAGTGGTCGGGTATGAAGAGAGATGTAGCAGACTTTGTGGCAAAATGTCTCATATGTCAATAGGTGAAGGTAGAGCATCAGAAACCTACAGGGTTGTTGCAGCCTCTACCTATACCAACATGAAAATGGGAGCATATCACCATCGATTTCGTGATGGGTTTACCGAGAACCTACAGGAATCACGATGCTATTTGGGGACATTTTCAGGAAGCCATGGGAACCCAGCTGAGTTTGAGCACTGCTTTCCATCCTCAGACAGATGGTCAATCAGAGAAGACTATACAGACTCTGAAGGATATGTTGAGAGCATGTTTGCTAGATTTTAGAGGCTCCTAGGATGACCACTTGCCACTAGCCGAATTCGTCTACAACAACAGTTATCATTTCAGTATCGGGATGGCACCGTACGAGGCTTTATATGGCCGTAGATGTCGTTCCCCTATTGGATGGGAAGAAGTGGGTGACCGTAAGATTTTTACTCCTGACATGGTTACGCAAGCATCTGAGGACGTCCACTTGATAGTAGAGAGACTGAAGACAGCTCAGAGCAGACAGAAGAGTTACGCTGACAGGAGACGTAGGCCACTAGAGTTCATAGTTGGTGAATCCGTGTTTTTGAGAGTTTCTCCTTCCAATGGCATAGCAAGATTTGGAAAAAGAGGGAAACTAAATCCTCGCTATATTGGACCCTTTGAGATACTTGATCGAGTGGGAGATAAGGCTTATAGGTTGGCATTGCGACCGGACTTATCAGGTGTCCATAACGACTTCCACATATCGATGCTTCGAAAGTATCATCCAGATCCGGCACATGTGATTAGTTACGAGCCTTTGGAGCTCCGAGAGGACATGTCATATGTTGAGAGACCGATTCGGATATTGGATAGGAAGGAGAAGGTATTGAGATCAAAGACCATCGGGTTAGTGAAGATTCTCTGGCAGCATCATACTTCAGAGGAAGCTACTTGGGAGCTAGAGAGTCTAATGCGAGAGAAGTACCCTCACCTATTTGATGACTGACTTGGTTCTAATTTGGAGGACCAAGTTTTCTAAGTGGGGGAGGATTGTCAGACCCGAATTTTTATGTAGCTTATTCCTTATGATTCCTATGTGTATGAACACTCCGCTATTATAGTAGAATCATAAGAAGAGTATTTACTAGACATAAAGTGTTAGTGAAATGATTTAACATGCAAAAGCTACATAAAGAGCCTAATGTGAACTATAAGTGTCACAGGCTAAACCGAGTAAATCTAAATCATTCTAACTGAAAATAAGAACTTAAAATGAGAGAGCATAGAGAGCTCATGAAGGAAAGTCAGCTTGATTTAGTCCCGAACATAGAAAACGAGAGTAAAAGCTAAAAAGGGTAAAATGGACCTTTTTGGCGAGATATGGTGTTTCGGATGAAATTATCCATTGGGAACGGTTGAAACATAAAGACGAGAGTGTATAAAAAAAGATATGACACTTTCAAAATTTGGAGAAAAAGTCAACTTGGTCAATGGTTAAGGAAAAAGTCAACTATAGTTAAGAAAGTGGCTTTTACCATAGTTGACTAATCATGGTTAAAAATTAACCTAAGTGTGGAGAAAAAAATTGGAGAAAAATATTCTTAGCCAGAATACAAGATAATCATCCCCGGAAGTAAGGAAAATTTATTTGGAAGGATTCCGGATAAAATTTAATGGTTAAAAACGCAATGGGCCTAAGGTGAAAATTTTAAAGCCCATTAAGGTATACGAAACGTATATCGAAATTCTTAGATCCTTTAGACCGAATTGTTGGACCAATTGATTAACCAAATATTTAGACAATTAAAGGTGTGATACATAGTAAACATTTCAGCCCAAAAGCCCATTAAGAAAGCCCAAACCGAGAAGCCCAAATGGAAAGCCCATGAGATAAATATCTAACCATAGCTAAAGCTAACCATGACTCATAAGGTGACTCATTAGGTGACTCATGGCTGAGGCTTGGAAAGTCAAGCTTAATGGCTGGAAAGTAAAGCTTAATGGCTAAGTAAGTGGCTTATAAATTCAGCCACACCATTGTCATCTTCATCACACTAAATTCGGCTAGAAGAAGAAACCATTGAAACATATTATCCAAGCTTTCTCTCACTAGAAATCACTAGGAATTAGGCATAATTGGAACTTGCATTCTTCATAGAAGTTGTTTCGAATTGAAAGGAGAGTGACATATGTTGGAATTGGCTATCAAGGAGCCATAGAGTGCAAACTGAGAGCCTTCAAAGATTCGGCCAAAGGGTGAACACAACAATTGGTATATTTTCTAATTTTCAATTTCATACATGTTAATGTATGAATGATTTTAAGTATATTGATATATGTTTTAAGCATGGAAACATATTAAATCACTATGATGTTAGTTAGGCCGAGAGTGAGTTGTGAGACATTGATTTATGTCCATATGATTTTAAGGCATAAATGGATTAATGTACATGTGTTAATGATTATGGTGTAATTAGAATTAATCAATTTGATTAATTAATACATGTAATTAGTTAGCAATCAAGGTGTTTGATAAAATGCCTAAATGAACTATATGATGTTTAGGAATGTTGCCTAAGTGAATTGGCTAAGAAATAGGCATGGATGGCATGCCATGGCATAAATGATGGCATGGGTAGCCCTGGGCCATGGCATGTGGCCGAGAGGCCCAGTGGGCCAAGCCCAAAAATTTTAGGCCCAATATGATGTAATGGGTCTAGGACAAGCCCAATAAGAGTTGGTGGACCCCACAAGCCCAATAGGGCCAACGAAAATGAATAGTAAAATAAAAATGGGCTTAAGGCATAGTTAGGCCCATTAAGAGTTTTTAAAGCCCATTAAGGGAAATAGACTGTATATAATGTGAAATACAATAGGAAAAGTGTAATTAACCTGATAAATGGTTATATGCAGCTCCAGAGAATATTGGAGAAGCAAACCGGACTGTTGAAACGAGCAGCGCAGAGAAACTGAAATTTCTCGAGTGATTGCAGGTAAGCGACTTTTGTGAGTAGTTAGAGATACCTGCACGTATTTTCGTCTGCTTTTACATTCACTTAAAAACTCTGAGGGTCAGAGAAAGTGAATAATAATTATTGCGACCCAATAGTGGCAAATTATGATTTTTCCCCTAGTTAGTCAAAAAGTCAACTTTTGTGAAAAGTTGTAAAAAGCATGGAAACCACTATTTTGAGTGTGTAACTGCTGTTTAGCAGGAGAATAAATAGATGGGCTAATGATTTTAAGGTTGATGTGAATTAAGCACACTTTATAGTGCTGATTTTGATGTTTTGTAAATCATCCCTTTTTAAAGAGCCATCTATCATATTTTGTGAGAATGAATCATGCTGGAGCACAACTCGCACTAGATTTCATATATTTTCCACATACATTAGTGCTGGATTTTGATTCGCACTAGATTTCCATGACATGCATGATAGAGTACTGGAGTTATTACTCGTACTCAGTTTTATATGATATATGCATGACAGAGTGCTGGAGCGATTAGCTCGTACTCGAGTTTTTCATGAGATACATGACAGAGTGTTGGAGCGTTGCTCGTATTCTTCATGATTTATACATGACATAGTATTGGAGCTATTGCTCGTACTTTATTTGATGATATTGTGCATAGTATGGTACTGGAGCTATTGCTCGTACTTGATTTAATACATGAACTATGCATTGACCTAGTTGCTAGAGGTTTACTCGCACTAGAGTTGAGTTTGTGATGTGAAACAGTGTTTGAGCGGAGTGTCAACTGCGAGTTACACTCAAAGGCGCGCACTGTATGTGATATATAATACATGTGACAAACCCATGCCCGCATCCTTGTGTGACTGAGTGTCACATTATGTGAGAGGATAGCCGTATGAGGATATTAGAGATGTGGTATGATATTCCATGGTTTGAGGGCTAAGACCTATGGTAGGCACCCCGACTATGATGTAGGGTCCACGGGTGCACTTTGTACCGTGCATGTGGCATGGGAGTACAATGTACCGTGTGTTATTGTTGAGTTGAGGACGATATAGCTGACGATTGCGATGGACTGACCCTCCTCCCGTTGCAGCAGTGATGCCCCGCACACCGAGATCTGTGTTGCTTGGGATCACATGTCGGATATGATCATAGTCCAGGATACTATTTGCATTTCACCACAGAGTCTCACATGATATATCACATTGATTGACTTATTTTAATTGCGGACAGACCTGAGGGATTGGTCAGACTCTGATTTTGTGATGTGAATTATTTAATACCATATTTATTGTGATTTAAATATACATGGCATGATTTACATAAAGGCATGATTTATATAAAGATGCATTGTTTTGCACTACATGCCTACATTTGAGAAAGAAAGCATGATTTCTGTACATGGGATTTAATATGTACAAGTATACATATATATATTTGAAGACATGCTTTTGAAGTGAGTAAAGGAAATAATGTTTTCAAGGCATAGCATTATTTTAAGTAGATAGTGTAGATACCTACTTGCTTGCCTGATTTCCTTACTAAGCGCGTTGTATGCTCACCCCCCCTTTCTTTACATCTCTCTACAGAGCATCAGTAGTAGAGCGAGAGTTATCGAGGGATAGTGTTCTTGAGTCCACTGCTAGTTCCTATCGATCGCCAGGTATACAAACTTTGTACGGTTATATATCTAAACATAGAAATAGTGCAGTGATGTATACGATATATATTATGGGGAATGTATTTGTATTAGATTTTATATAATCTTACATGTATAATAAAAGCAGTTACAGTCAGTAATAGTATATTGACATGTATGTATGATAATGGAAAATGTGGTAAGCGAGGACTCTGACATCGAATCACAGCCCAACCATTGATGAGAGGAAAGGTAAGTTAAAAATGCGAAAACTTTGTAGTGATTTTGGATAAAGTCATGGATTGAGAACGGGTCCTGACACAGAATATCCCGAATACTGCTTAAAGGAAATTGCAGGTAAAATTTCTTACACTGACCCAGAGACATTGGTTGATTGACAAGTATGAATCTCAGTTTATATACCTGCCCAGGTAATACCCCTACATTATGGGCAGTGAGAGTCGAAAAGCCCAAAAGTTCATGAAAGGGCTCAAATTGTCGATTAGAGTCCGATTGGCCCCATTAGATATCACTACCTATGTCGAGACAGTGCGCAGAATACAATTGTGTGAATAAGATCTTGTGTTGCACGCCTCTAAGATTGAGAAAGGTAGTAAGGGCCGAAATAGAGACAAAAGAGAATAGAGAATGACAGAGATGTCAGAGCAGGAAAGAGACCAGTTGGTAAGAGATTAGAGTTGTTGAGTCATGAGCTCAGATGATTGGTAAGGCCCCAGTATATCCAATTTTAGCACTTTTGAGGGATATTATGATTTGAGGACCCCGACCTGCTCCGTAGCAGTGTAAGCAGTGTAGGATGTGTGGTAGATACCACGGAAGTAGGGCCTACACCTACACTTTATTGACTAAAATAGGCGTTAAGTGTGGTAAGACGGACCGATTATTTAATGATTGCTCAGAGTTGGGTGAGACTGCCCCACAGAAGGGCAAAGAGACAGAGAAAACCCTGTTGGTATCTCTACATCGAAAAAGAGAGGCCACAGCCTAAGAGAAAAGGAAAGTAGGTTGTTGGACGAGGGCGAGTGTATGCCTTGGACCAGGACACTACTGATGTTTCATATGATGTGGTGAAAGATACCACACTGGTTATGAATAAAGACGTAATTATGTTACTTGATCCTGGTACTACACATTTAGTCATACTACCTTCATTTGTATGTAAGTTAGTGAAAGACATGAATGCCTACACCTTTAGGTACAAGACTGATAGTTAGTACCCCAATGAAGGATGGTTAACTAACGAAATAATTATGAAGAGATTATAAGTCGAAAACTATGAGATCTGAGAAACTCAGACATATTTTAATTATGTAATATGAACTTGAAGTGTAATTTATTGAGTTAAGTGAATTGGGGAATGATAATTAGAGATTTATATGTTAAGTGATTAAAATAAGCGTGAAACTATGAGGACAGATCGATCTGGTGAGTTAAAGATGATAAGGAAGGAGGAATTTAAGGAGCAGATCGATCTCCAATGGAAGAGGATCGATCTCCTTATGATTCTGTTTGAGAGAAGATCGATCTCATAAGGAAGAGATCGATCTCCAAATGATTCTGTTTGGGAGAAGATCGATCTCCTCAAGGAGCAGATCGATCTCATAAAGCCATAAAGAGATCGATCTCACCCCTCGACAGATCGATCTCCTAGGCATAAAATTGCCCACATCATCCCAAAAATTCAAATGCAGATCGATCTCATCAAGAGCCAGATCGATCTCCTACCCTCAGCCTATATAAGGAACCCCTGTTTTTCCCCTGCAATCTCACTTTCTCTCTCTTCCAACCCCCATTCTCACTTTCCCCTGCACAGGAATGCACCCTTAATTGTGAATTAATGAGTAAAAAGTTTTAAATTTGCCCTATTTTTCGTACTTTCGGGGCGTGACAGAGTTTTCTTGGTATCAGAGCTTAGGGTGTCTAGTACTGTCAGTGTCGGTTAAGTGAAATAGAATACATCCCAAGTGTCTATAATAGTCTGGTCAAGAACTGAAATTGAGGATTAAGATTTCAATCGATTCTGATATGTACGCGCAGGAGACGAGTTAAGATAGAGAATGAGTGGATGACGAGGTCGTTCGAGGAGGCAGGCAGAGTCCTCTCCGCCACCTGTCCCACAACCAGAGAGTCCTAACTCTTGATTTAATCGGATTGAGACCGATGTGAGGCAAGGTTTTGAGCAGATGGTAGCGTTATTCGCGCAACACTTTGGAGTTAATGCCTCGGGTACTACTCCTACACCACCACAAGGACCTCCCATACCCCCAATACCTCCCGTCACTCAGCCTGATGATAGAAGTATGGTCTGACTGAAGGATTTTCTGAAGATGAATCCACCCGTGTTTAGGGGAAAGAAGGATCCTACAGAGGCTGAGGAGTGGCTGACAGAGTTGAGAATTATATTTGATTATCTGGGGTGCACCGATGCTGTGAGGGTCAGTATGAGTATCTATATGTTGAAAGGGAGAGCTCGAGATTGGTGGGGTACTACCCAGGTATTCTGATGTCCTGCCAGGATGTGATTGGTTAGGAAGAGTTCCAGACAGCCTTTAGGACCCAATATGTACCACGAGCCGCCTAGAGAAAGAAACAGGCTGAGTTTTTGAGTTTGGTACAGGGTGACATGTCTGTGGATGACTATGAGAGTCAATTCACAGCGCTATTGAGATATGACCCAGAGACCTTCAAGAATGAAGAGCTCCGCACAGAGAAATTTGTGTATGGATTGAAGCCCATCATCAGGGATAGATTGATAGGGCTATGTATTACTGAGTTTGGAGATGCTCTGAGACGAGTACAAGAGATTGAAAGAGGAATTGAAATGGTACAATCCCAGAATGAGCTCAGAACGGTGACTAGAGATAAGGGCAAGAGGCCAGCGATTTTCCAAACAGAGGCACGGAGAGGTTCCTTCAGAAGAGGAAGGATTGAGGTACAGAAGGGCAGATTAGAGAGACCCAGAGGGTACCCTAACATTAGAGAGACCCCTCGAGATGTCAGGCCAGAGACAAGGTTTTGTAGAAATTATGGCCGAATGCATAAGGGAAGTTGTACTGGGTCGATCCATGGATGTTTTAGATGTGGAGACATGGGTCACATGGTGAAGGATTGCCCTCAACCTCAGAAACCACATGTATTGGAGCCCACTAGACAACAGCCTCAGAGAGTGAATCCCCTGAGACGGGCCACTGCTGCAGAGAAAGGAAAGAGACCTGTTACCTAGGGACGTGTGTTTGCCCTAGATAAGGAGACTGCTGACACTTCTGCAGAAACTATAAGAGGTACACTCTCTGTCTGTAATCATAAGGCTCATGTGTTGATTGATTCAGGATCCATGCATTCGTTTATTTCTGAGCATTTTGCATGTAGATTAAACTTGAAGTTTGAACCTCTAGAATATATACTACATGTAAATACCCCTATGCGTGAATCCCAGAGAACTGAGTTAATCTGTAGAGGATGTGAGGTAAAGGTGGGAGATAGAGAGATGTTAGCAGATCTAATCATGTTGAATATACATGGATTTGATGTAATTTTGGGAATGGATTGGTTGGCAGCCAATCGAGTGAGCTTAGATTGCTACACTAAGATTGTAACTTTCTCCCTACCTGAACCTTACAGTGTACGATTGAGATATTGAGGAAATGAATATGTGGAATTCTAGTAAGTAATTTGAGAATTTTAATATTATTTTGGAGAATATTAAATATGATTGTTCATGTGAAGGTTATGAGACACTCATCTCAGACGATAAGCGGGAACATCCAAGGATTGCGGATATACCTGTGGTTTGCGAATATCTGGATGTTTTCCCAGATGAATTGCCGGGTTTACCACTAGAGAGAGAGCTGGAGTTTACCATTGATTTGGTACCAGATACTCAGTCGATCTCTAAACCTCCCTACAGGATGGCATTAGTGGAACTTGAGGAATTGAAGAAACAACTACAAGAGTTATTGGATCAAGGGTTCATTAGGCCCAGTGTTTCACTGTGGGGAGCACCGGTATTATTTGTCAAGAAGAAGGATGGTAGTCTCAGATTATGCGTAGACTATCGGTTGTTGAATAAAGCCACGGTGAAGAATAAATACCCATTGCCCAGGATTGATGATCTACATGATCAGCTGAGAGGGGCATTAGTCTTTTCTAAGATTGATTTGAAATCGGGCTATCACCAATTGAGGATCAAGGAAGAAGATATTCCGAAGACGGCCTTCAGGACGAGGTATGGCCATTATGAATTTCTGGTGATGTCCTTTGGATTGACGAACGCCCCTGCAGCATTTATGAGGTTGATGAACGAAGTGTTTAGAGACTATCTAGATAAATTTATGATAGTCTTTATTGATGATATCCTGGTATACTCTCGGTCGTATGAGGAGCATGCACAGCATTTGTGGTTAGTATTTCAGATACTCCGAGATAAGCAATTATACGGAAAGCTTAGTAAGTGTGAGTTTTGGCTGAACCGGATAGCTTTCCTTGGTCATATAGTCTCAGAGGAAGGAGTATCAGTGGACCCAAGCAAGGTGGAGGCTGTGCTTAATTGGGAGAGACCGAGGACAGTTACTGAGGTACGAAGCTTCCTTGGTTTGGCAGGGTATTACAGAAGATTTGTGGAAGGATTTTCAAGGATTGCCGCTCCTTTGACTAAGCTCACGCGCAAAGAGACTCCATTTATATGGACTGATCAATGTGAGCTCAGTTTTCAGGAATTAAAGAGGAGGTTGATAGCGGCACCTGTGTTAACCATTCCTGAGGGATCAGGAGGATTTTCGATGTATAGTGATGCATCTCACCAAGGATTGGGGTGTGTGCTTATGCAGCACGGAAGAGTGGTCGCATATGGATCGCGACAGCTGAAAGACCATGAGCGAAATTACCCCACGCATGATTTGGAGTTAGCCGCTGTGGTATTTGCTTTGAAGATCTGGCGACACTACTTATATGGGGAAAAATTCCAGATCTTCACTGATCACAAGAGTTTGAGATATCTCTTTGATCAGAAAGAGTTAAACATGAGACAAAGGAGATGGATGGAACTCCTTAAGGATTATGACTGCGAGATTCTATATCATCCGGGCAAGGCAAATGTGGTTGCTGATGCCCTGAGCAAGAAGAGTATGATATTTGCTATGATGATCAGGGAATGGGATTTACTGGAGCAGTTTGTCGAACTTCGGATCAGAGTTAAAGAGATAGAGACTGGATTTTTGGCTAGCTTGCGAATAGAACCCAGGATCATGGATCAGATTAGAACTGGGCAGCGCAGTGATCAGAGATTGATAGATATGGTTAGCCAAGCTGAACAGAGTTCGCAGTCGGATCTCACAGTCAGTGAGGATGGATTGTTGAGATTCAGAGGATGGATTTGTGTACCGGACGATGATACCCTGAAGAGACAGATACTGAGAGAATCCCACTGCTCGCGATACACCATGCACCCAGGGAGTACTAAGATGTACCGAGACTTAAGAAAGGTGTATTGGTGGAGTGGTATGAAGCGAGACGTGGCAGAGTATGTGGCCAGGTGTTTGGTATGCCAGCAAGTGAAAGCTGAGCACCGGAAGCTCGGAGGACTACTACAGCCCTTACCTGTACCTACATGGAAATGGGAGCATGTCACTATGGACTTTATTATGGGTTTACCGAGGACCCGAAGAGGTCGTGACGCGATATGGGTCATTGTGGATAGATTGACCAAGAGTGCCCACTTCCTTGCCATCAAGAGCACAGATACTGTGGATGCCTTAGCTGAGCTGTATGTCAGCGAGATAGCTAGATTACATGGGGCTCCAGTGAGTATTACTTCTGATAGAGATTCCCGATTTACTTATAGATTTTGGACCCAGTTTCAGGAGTCCATGGGATCTCGATTGAGTTTCAGTACCGCCTATCATCCTCAGACAGATGGTCAGTCAGAGAGGACTATTCAGACCCTGGAGGATATGTTGAGGGCGTGTACGATGGATTTTAAGGGATCATGGGATGATCACCTGCCCCTAGCAGAGTTTGCATACAATAACAGCTATCATGCGAGTATTGGAATGGCACCTTTTGAGGCTCTATATGGTAGGAGGTGTAGATCCCCTGTAGCTTGGGAAGAAGTCGATGACAGAAATATAAATGCTCCCGAGCTTGTTGAGCAAGCCGTATAGAGTGTGAAACTCATATGTGAGAGGTTACGGGCTGCACAAAGTAGACAGAAAAGCTACGCGGATGTACGTAGATGGCCACTCGAGTTTGAGGTTGGTGATGCAGTATTTCTGAAAATATCGCCGAGTAAGGGTATTATGCGATTTGGGAAGAAAGGGAAATTAAGTCCTCGATATATAGGACCATTCGAGATTCTTGAGAGAGTGGGAGAGGTAGCTTACAGATTAGCATTACCCCCACAGATGTCCGGAATACACAATGTTTTTCATGTGTCTATGTTGAGGAAGTACCACCCAGACCCTTCTCATGTCATAGAGTATGACGAGATGGACATTCAAGAGGATATGAGCTACACTGAGAAACCCGTCCAGATTCTCGATAGAAGAGAGAAGGTACTAAGAACTAAGAGCATCCCATTAGTTAAAGTTTTGTGGAAACATCACTCAATGGAAGAGGCAACGTGGGAACTAGAGAGTCTCATGAAGGAGAAATACCCCCATCTATTTAACTAGTTGAGTTGAATTTGGAGGACCAAATTCTATTTAAGGTGGGGAGGATGTGAGATCTAAAAAATTCAGACATATTTTAATTATGTAATATGAACTTGAAGTGTAATTTATTGAGTTAAGTGAATTGGGGAATGATATTTGGAGATTTATATGTTAAGTGTTTAAAATAAGCGTGAAACTATGAGGACAGATCGATCTGGGAGAAGGAGAGATCGATCTGGTGAGTTAAAGATGACAAGGAAGGAGGAATTTAAGGAGCAGATCGATCTCCAATGGAAGAGGATCGATCTCCTTATGATTCTGTTTGAGAGAAGATCGATCTCATGAGGAAGAGATCGATCTCCAAATGATTCTGTTTGGGAGAAGATCGATCTCCTCAAGGAGCAGATCGATCTCATAAAGCCATAAAGAGATCGATCTCACCCCTCGACAGATCGATCTCCTAGGCATAAAATTGCCCACATCGTCCCAAAAATTCAAATGCAGATTGATCTCATCAAGAGCCAGATCGATCTCCTACCCTCAGCCTATATAAGAAACCCATGTTTTTCCCCTGCAATCTCACTTTCTCTCTCTTCCAACCCCCATTTTCACCGAAACCTAGCTTTCTCACTCATCCAAAGCACCCATTTCCGGCCGAATCAGAAGTTGTGGCAAGAAGGAAAGTTGTTCCTCATCAAAGGGAGAACAACATACTTGGAAATCGAAGGACGAATCGAATCGAGGCGTGGGTTATGCGTCTCAAAAGCTTTGGATAATTTCTAAACCTCGATCTTGATATTTGAGATGATTTTGATGATAATGGTGGTTGTCATTGTGTTGAAATAGCTGAAAAATGATTAGGGATTGATGAAATTGCAATGTGGTTGGAGTGATAACGATATTTAGCAATTTAGGAATTTTGAGCTATAAATGGAAAGTTAGACAATGTGGTGAATTAGCATAGATAATTGGCATGAAAAATGTAGAACGTTGAGATGTTGGGAATGAGAGTGTAGTTTGGGGTAGAGTTACGAGAATCGAGAGATTTGAGGTGTTGTGAGCAATTATGCTCGATTTTGAGAATTGAGGTTTATGAGATAATTGAGTATTGATGTTTTAACATCGTTTGGACAGCTCGGGAGTTCCAGAGTGGAATGCGAGGCTAGTCCGTGATACGGGGGAAACGATTGCACTATACAAGGTGCAAAGAGGTAAGGAAAATCTAAACCATTTGTGTATGTCATTTGTAAACTATTATAGCATGATTTGTGGTTTATAAAACAAGCATGTTGAGTGTTGTGTTGAGTTATAATTGCACACGATTTTTATAGCCGGTTGGAGCCCATTGTTTTATGCGTTTATAAGCTAAGTGTGAAATTGCTTTATAAACCGTCGAATTTGTGTGAGTAATGAATTGGGCTCTACGTTAAGGCAATATCGATATTTGAGAAATGTGTGCGTGCTTTGCCGGTTGGAACTCAGTTTTATTATGTTTTGTGTTGAGTACAAAACGGTTTTCAAATGAGTTTTATGAGAGAAAAACCACTATGAGTTTTACGTGAAGGCAAACCAGTCTTGTGTGATAAGACTTAGGTGTGTAATTTTGAGTACACACCGGGCATTGCTCTGGTAGCATGTAAGCCCGATTTCTTCTCCGTTCTGGTAACGTGAGAATAACCCATTCTGTGGCTATGCCACGTATACTTGGTGGCCGTTGCCACGTGAGAAACCCTATTGGTGGCCGTTGCCACGTGATACCCCATTTGGTGGTCGTTGCCACGTGAGAAACCCCATTGGTGGCCGTTGCCACATGGTACCCCATTTGGTGGCCGTTGCCACGTGAGAAACCCCATTTGGTGGCCGTTGCCACGGGAGAAACCCTATTGGTGGCCGTTGCCATGTGATACCCCATTTGGTGGCCGTTGCCACGTGAGAAACCCCATTTGGTGGCCGTTGCCACGTGAGAAACCCTATTGGTGGCCGTTGCCACGTGAGAACCCTAATTAGTGGCCGTTGCCATGTGAAACCCTATCCAGTGGCTATGCCACGTGTGTTTAGTGGCTATGCCACGTGTGTTTAGTGGCTATGCCACGTGTGAATTTAACTCAGTGGCTATGCCACGTGTGAATTTAAATCAGTGGCTATGCCATGTGTGTTTAGTGGCTATGCCACGTGTGAATTTAACTCAGTGGCTATGCCACGTGTGTTTAGTGGCTATGCCACGTGTGAATTTAAATCAGTGGCTATGCCACGTGTCTTTAGTGGCTATGCCACGTGTGAATTTAAATCAGTGGCTATGCCACGTGTGTTTAGTGGCTATGCCACGTGTGAATTTAAATCAGTGGCTATGCCACGTGTGTTTGGTGGCTGTGCCACGTGCATTATTATTACAGTGATTCTATCACGTTAATTAAGAAAGCGTTTATCGAATTATTTTCACATGCTTTGTTATTGCTCTAGACTGAGCCTTTTTACTTCATGTTTTCACATGATTTGAGACATGAGAATGTCGTTTTGAGTACTTACATGCTATGGTTTTCAAATGAGTTTCACATACAAATAAATATTTTGTGATGTACATTTTGGTTTATGAAATGAGTCCCTTACCCCCTTTACTGAGCGATTTAGAAGCTCACCCTGTTTTCTTTCCCCTCCAGATTTCTTCAAGTGAAAAGGGTTTTCCTGTGACGTACGGAGTAGTGGCCAGTGGAGGACTTGAGCTCTAGGCCATATATTGTATTTGAGGTATCTTTTATCTTTTCATGTACCCAGACAATTACTGTAATTGCAGACACTTGATGTATAACATTGTAGGGGATGTATTAGGATTAATTAACTTGAGATGGATTAATGTATTTGATATGATATATAATTTTTAGTGATGAGATCCTGAGGTACGATAAATATGATAATGTATGACACTGCACAGGAATGCACCCTTAATTGTGAATTAATGAGTAAAAAGTTTTAAATTTGCCCTATTTTCCGCACTTTCGGGGCGTGACAAAAACGGGGGAAGAAGTATAAGTCGGCCGATTTTATTCAATGGAATATGAATAATTTGAAGTGATATTTGATAATAAATTGGTTGGCTACAGACTATGCTGTTCAGATTTCTATCCTAAGATAGTGATATGTTTAACCCTGAAAAGTATATTGTAAATTTTGACAAGTAATAAAAAGGGGTATAGCGATTGAAATTAAAGGAGTAATTGATTGTACTCACGGAATGAGTAATGATAGAGTTTGTTATAAGTGATATACGAAATGAGATAAGCTTTGAGATGTGATAGATCCTGAATACGAGATATATTAGAATAAGAGGTGTATGCAAAGTAAGAATATCTTTGATATGTAAAGTAATTAGGATTAAGCGATATATAGTGGATATGAATTGCGACCAAGGATAAGGGGTGGATATATCCATAACTAGTCCATGTGGTCAAGTCTGAGGGTTAATAAAGGTATTTCAAATACCTCCTTGCTTGAAGACTTGACAGCGTCTAAAAGTATACACAACCTATAAATTGAAATCGATAGTCGTAATATATACATTTAAAATTAGGGTACGTTTACTGGTACGATAAAGAAATATAGAATTAGATTAATCATGAAGGTTTAAAAATTAAAATTTTATAAAAGCCGTTAATATAAGAAAAAAATAAATGACGCGGGTTAGTACCTTGAACGAAAGCGATTTTGAAATGACATTATACGTTTATGCGTACATAGGTCAAGGATATAGGTGGTTGAAATATTTAGTGGAACTCAACTACGATGAGGTATTTAAACTTTACCTGGACCGATTTGTTATCATCCTTATTGATGATATTTTGGGTGTATTTAAAGTCCAGGGAAAATTATAAGTAACAATTGGAAATTATTTTTACAGAAGAATTGTTGAGAGTTCTCGAAATGAACTACTTTGTTGACACGTTTAACTTAGAAAAAGTTGTATTTGAATGGGATGATAGACGTGACAGGAGTTTTGGTGTACTGAAGTATGAACTGACCACCGCATTTATTTTCACCATACCCAACAGATTAAGAGGTTTCTCAGGGTATATGGATGTCTTGAAACCAAGAATGGGCTGTGTATTGATGCAAAAAGGGGAAGATAGTCGATTATAGATCCAGACAACTCAAGGATCATGAAAGAAACTATCTGACCCATGATTTAAAGTTGACAGCAATAGTGGTTGTACTGAGTATATGACACTACTTTTACGGTGAGAAATTTCAGGTATGCACTGATCATAAAAGTCTCAAGTATCTGTTTCAGAGAAAGAGTCGTATATGAGAACAAACAGGGTTAAAGCTTCTGAGGGATTATGATTGTGAAAATTTTACCACCCAGGAAAGGCTAATGTGATGGCTAAGGCCTTGAACAGAAAGAGCCTCAGGATGGTATTACACATGATGGTCAGGGAACGTAAGCTGCTAGAGCAGTTGTAAGCCTCAGTAGTGATGTGATCCCCTCTGATGATGACAGTGATTATGTGACAGCTAGCCTGAGATTAGAACCAGATTTGAGTGATCGGATTTGACAGGCTTAGCGTGATGATCGGCATGGTGTCGATAGTGTGGGTCAGATTCAGATGGGTACAGTGATAAAGTTCACAGAGAGTGATAATGGCTTGCTGAGGTTCAAAGATAGAGAGGCAGTATAAGTGCTCCCCAAGACCACAGTGATGAGATTGTTAATGTCAGAAGCTCACTCTTCGAGATATACAGTGCATCCGAGAAGTAATAAATATATCGAAATCTTAGAAAAGGGTATTGGTGGTCAGATATGAAAAGAGACATTCTAGAGATTGTGAAAAAAGTGTCTCGTATGTCAGCAAATTAAGGTAGAGCAAAAGAAGTTGCAGGGTTATTACAACTTCTGCCTATATTGACACGAAAATGGAAACAAGTTACTATGAATTTCGTGATGGGTTACAGAGGACCCGGATGAATCATGAGGCTATCTGGGTGATATTCAATAGATTGACTAAGTCTACCCACCTTCTGGTTATGAAATCCCTAAAAACTCTGAGTGTGTAGGTGGATTTATGTGTAAGGAAGATTGTGGAACACCAAGTATTTTTCCAGTGAGCATTGTATCAGATAGGGATTCCCGCTTCACGTCCCACTTTTGGTAACGTTTTTCAAGAAGCTATGGGAACCCGATTGAGTATTAGTATAGCTCTCCATCCTCAGACAGATGATCAGTCAGAGAGGACTGTATAAGTTCTAGAGGATATGATGAGAGCATGTGCCATTGATTTGATAAGCTCCTGGGATGATCAGTTGTCACTAATCGAATTTGTCAATAATGACAGTTGTCACTTGAGTATCGGGATGACTTTATATATGAGGCATTGTATGGCTATAGGGATTGTTCCCCGATTTAGATAAGAAGAAGTGGGTAACAGATATAGAGTTGTTTCCGAAATTGGTAAGACAAACCTCTGAGGATGTTTAGTTGATTGTAAGAGATTAAGAACACCTCAGAGCAGACAGAAAAGCTATGCTGACAAGAGATAGAAACCATTGGAATTCACCGAGGGTGAATTAGTACTATTGAAAGTTACATGCCCTTAGGACATAGCATATGGACATAATGAGATTTGGAAAGAAGGTAAATTGAGTTTCGTTAGATTAAATCCTTTGAGATTGGACAAATTGGGAGATAAGGCCTATAGGTTGTCGTTACCACTTAAATTAGCAGGCATCCACAATATGTCCCATCTTTTGATGCTTCAAAAATACTATCCGGACCCAGCATATGTGATTGGATATGAGCTCCAACAGCTTAGCTCAATGAAAGTAAAACGTATGTTGAAAAATCAATTCGGGTATTAGATGGAAGGAGAAAGTATTGAGGTTTAAGATGATCTCCCTAGTCAAGTCCGTTGGTAGTATTACATTCCGAAAAAAGTCACTTGAGTATGACAGTATATGATACAATAGACGTACCCGAAGTTGTTTATGGATCCATTTGACTTGGTTCTAATTTGGAGGACCAAGTTTCTTAAGTGGGGGAGATTATGTAAGATCCGAATTTAGTTAAAACATGAAATGAGTAAGTTCGTGAAAGGAAGGATTTAGGTGGAATTTTTGAACACGTTGAAGGGCAAAACAGTTAAAAAAATGAAAATTGGTATACATTCGACAAGAAACTTTAATTAAAAATATGGGATTGAGAAATCTTGATCAATGACGACGAAATAATTAAATTTCGAGTTCAATTGATCAAGATATAAATTTACTGGAATTAATCAAAATTTTCACTTAGGATAATATCTCGAAAATACAGAGAAAATATACCAGAAAATTGGAAAAATACAAGAAATTAATTAAATAAATTAATTTAAATAAAATATAAATTTTTTGTGGATATTTTGTAATTTTATATTATTTTAATGATATAATAATAGTATAACAAATTATAAAAATAAAATAAAATATAAAAAATAAGAGAATCGCAGAATCGCGATTCTGAAAACGCAGACCACCGAGGGAGTCGAACCCCCTCTGCCTCCACCGAGAAGAGAACGAGAGGCCGAGAGGAGAAAGCCTCACACGAACTCCGACGTCGACCCCGACCCAGGTGAAATCCGACAGGGAAACGCAGTCGACGAGTGAGGAAAAGGAAAAGAGAAAGCGAGAGGGAGAAAAAGGAAATCGGCGGCAACCGGTGCCAATCTAGCCCCAACCGACCATAGCCGAGGGTTCCCTAGGCGCAGGCGATACGATCAGTGGTGGCCATGGCCGGTAAAACCAACAGATGGTGCCAAAAACAGCGAGGAAAGAGAAAGGGCACCGACGACGAGGGGAGAAGAGCCGGACCGACCAATTTTTGGCCACCTCGGACGAAACCGACCCCAGATCCGTGCATCGGACGACCCCGCGAAGCTGCTGACAGTAAAAATCGGTGGAGAACTGACCGGCGAGACCCTAAACCGGTGGAACCGAACTGAACTAGCTGGACCAAATCGGTCTGAATCGGGTTGAACCGGACCGAACCGGTTCAGCCAAGAAAGAGAGGAAAAGGGAGAAAAAGAGAAAAAAGAATAAGGGGAAGAATTTTTGAGGATACACCAGACTTGGGTAAGTCGGTAAGAGATCAAAAGTGATCGATTTGATTTTTGGGAAATTTATTCAAATTATCTTTGATTGGAAATTAACCCGAAATTTAATATAAAAATTATGCAGTTTGATGATAAATTCAGAACGTGAGCCGATCAAACTTCGATTTATGTACCATCACAAAATTTCAGGTAAGTAAAGCTCATTTACGACAACAATATGATTATTACGCAATTGGAATTTATTTTGCAAATTTCGGATTAATTTCTGCATAAAAATAAATTATATTCGTATTTTTAAATTAATTCTCGTAAATGATATACGAGCTATCCAAAGAGTTTGGAACGAAGCCCAATGGATATTGAGAGCCCAATAGACCCAAAGAAAGAAATTAATTCGTGGAAATCGACGTAAAACCGGAGTAAGGGCCATTAAGGTGTAATCGAGCCCAATAAGAGTAAACGGGCCCAACATTTTAAATTTAAGCTCAACAAAGGTTAAATATGGATAACTGTATTGTATTTAACTCGATAATGGTTATATGTAGCTCCAGAGATTTAATTATCAACAAATCAGATTGGACGAGCCTCCGACAGTGGAATTTACATACGCGCTCGATGTGATTCGAGGTAAGGGAATTTTGTAAGCGCTTAGAGATATCTACACGTATTTTTAGGGTTATTTACATTACGTAGAATTTCATAAGTTATCTAGAAATAGAATAATAATTTTTACAAAAATCGAGGTATATGTAAAAATTATGATTTTGCCCCTAGTTAGGAAAATTTTAAAAAGGGTAGTAAGGCTATGAAATTGCATGATTTTCATTTTTTTGATATTCCTATGATTATATTGCTTTAATTTAAGCAAATTATGGATAGGTTGGCTGTTTATTTCATGTTTTTACATGAAAGGGCATGAATTAGGTGCCAGTTGTGATTTTTGATTTGTTTTAGTGAAATTGAGCAGCCTATCATGTTTTTATGAGTTTTAAATTGTGCTGGAGTACTGTTCGCACTGGATTTTATATTTTAACTCATATATAGAGTGCTGGAGCACTTCTCGCACTGAGTTTTACAAACTTGCTTTACATGACTACCGTACTGGAGTTGTGCTCGTACGTGGATTTTACTTGGTTTTATGCATCCGTACTAGAGCATTTCTTGTACGTGAATTTAAATTGGATTTATAATTATTTTTAAGTCGTACTGGAGCGCTGCTCGTACGCAGATTTAATTGATTTTTATGAAACCGTGCAGGAGCTTCACTCGCACGAGGGTTTTTCTGATATCATGAATATGCATGGAGCCGTACTGGAGCCTCCTGTAAACTGTGTTTCATAGTAAGAAGATATGCTCGCACGTGTAGATTGAGACATGGGTTGGTTATTGACATGGTTTGGAATGGGATAAGACCTATGGCAGGCATCCCTAGACTGTGATATTTGGTTCATGGAGTACGTTGTACCGTGTATGTCACACGGAGTACGCTGTACCATGTAGTCATGACTAATGTATTCACGTTACTTGATATTCTGACGGGTAGGATTTGACCCACCTCCCACTGCAGTTGTGATACCCCGCACACCGAGATCCGTGTAGCCTGAGATCACAGGGACATAGTCCTCGATTGTTTCCATACAGTAATCTGCATGTCTCACAAGATATATATTTGATTGGTCTTGTTAGACTAGGGTAGACCTGAGGGAGGGTTCAAGCCCCAATTTGTGATGACTTTCATGAAATGTTTAAATGAGAAATTGATGGGTTTTTTATGAGGATATTAATGATTTTAAAGATGTGTTGAATCCCTCTGGGATTGTTTTGAAGAGTTTTACTATACCGAGCATGAGAGCTTTTACATGAGATGTTTGTCATGTTTTACATGCTGATTTATGATTTATGATATATGATATACTCATACATGGCATGGTTTTAATTACCTCATGCTCGAGATATAAATGTTTTACATGTCATGCCTTTACCAGTATGTATATAGTATAGTTATCTACCTACTTGCATTATTGCCTTATTAAGCAAGTTGCGCTCTCCCTTTCATTTTCCAACTTACAAGGTACATTCAGTATAAGAGAGCGACACTAGTCTTGCATTTCGGTTATCCGCTGCTTCTTATCAAAACTAGGTATACACATTTGTATAATTTTTGTATCTGAACATATAGAGGCACCGTACTGTACACGGATGTAATATTGGGGATGTATTTAGTTAAAATAAATTGATATGTAAATGAAATATGGAAAATAGATGTTAAGGTAAGTAATATGACAGGAGGGACTAACATCAACTCATAGCCCAACTGTTAGTAGTGAAACTGTTCAGGACGGGTATGGAAATGAAAAAGCGAAAAATTTGTAAAGGTTTTTAGGAAAAATGGGTCGTGACACAAGCACCGACTCAGCCATAAGCTCAAGTCTCCGACCAGTCTCATTAAGAGTCATAGCTACAGCCACAGGCCGCACAGCCACAGTAGCAGTAAGCTGCACCACCACCACCTTAACAGTAGGTAAAACTACAGGCTATCCTACCACTGTCAGCTGTAGTTTAACCTCAGGTCGAGGATACAGATAACATAAATATGACTAGATTGAGGTAGTTTCAAAAGATGAATTTACCCACCTTTAAGGGCAATAAGAAACCAAATACTGCTGAAGGATGAGAGAAGTATTTAAAGAAATTGTTTTGTTATATGGGATATAGCTCTATTGAGAGAGTTGCTTTAGCTGTCTTAATGTTTAGAGAGAAGGCAAAGATTTGATAGGAGTTTATGAAGATGTTATTAAGGGATTGGATTCCTAAGATCACACGAAAGGCATTCTTGGAGAGTTTCTTCAAACAACATGTCATTGAGCCAACAAGAAGGAAGATATAGGCAGAGTTCCTCCAATTGAGATAAGGCTCAATATCGACACAAGCTAGCAGTATTTAACATAGATAACTATGTTGAGGACCTCTGCCGAGCTTAGATGGTGAAGTTAGATGTAGATAAGACTCAGGAAAGTTTGGTCAATGTGGGAAGAACAAGTGCAAAGACATGAAACACAATGACAAAAGGCATAACAGGAGCTGAAAGCAATTCGATAAGAGGCAACGATCATCTTGTTACCATTTTAGGATTAAGAAGTCTAGGTCTGATTAGTCGTGTTACAAGTATGGCAAGTTTCATGTTTCAAAAACTTGCTATAGAGATACCAATGCCTATTATAAATGTAGCAAGCGAGGGCACATAGCCAGAGATTTCTAAAACTGTAAGACAGTCCAAAAGGCTCCAAAGCAGTCATTAAGAGATAAGGATAAGGGTAAGTGACTGATGGTTTAGGGTCATATATGTGAGACCCCGTATAGGTTTAACCTTGTATATATATATAAGGTGTGAATAGATGTCATTTTCAAGTCTCAAAGATGATTGAATAAGAAAATGACTATGGCAGCAAATTAAAGTTATTTTGGTTTAAGTACCTGCAGAAAACTGCAGTAAAATCTGGAAATATAAAGGCCAGATCGATCTCATAGGATGGGAGCTCGATCTGGAAAAGCCAAATTGCTCTTATTCGAGCAATAAGAATAGTGTAGATCGATCTTCTAAACATTCTGTAAAATGAGGATCAATTCTTAAGGTAAACAAATCGATTTCCTTAAGCTCTTGGGTTGAAGCAGATCGATCTCATCCCAAGCCAGATCGATCTCCTTAAGCTACTGCCTGAGACAGATAGATCTCCAACCTCCGACAAATTGATCTCATGCCTTCAAATACCGTGAAAAATAGGGATTTTAAGAGGACCAGATCGATCTCCACCCAGGACAGATCAATCTCACCAAGCTAAATCTATAAATAGGAGCAGTTAGATCTACAAATTTTGAGAAAACACTCTCATTCTACAATTTTTAATCAAAAACCTAGCTTTCTCACTCCTAAATCCACCATTTTTAGCAAGATTTGAGGGAAAGCTATTAGAGACAAAGTTGTTCACATCGAATAGAAGAACAACTTAGCTTGGAGGCATTTTCCCCATTTGTTGGATTTAGGGAACAAGGTGCATTTCCATTGGAGCAAGGAGGAAATCAAGCTAGGTGAGTTTCTAATACAATTACTCAAGTACATTGTTTGGACATTGATGAGGGAAATGATTGGTATGCATAGAAATGGTATAAACTACCAAGCGTAGAATGAATCCACCATGACCTAGAAATTGTCTAGTGTGAGAAAGTGAAATGTATTGAGATTAATGATGAATAAGATATCTTGAGGTGATCATAGTGTTATAAGTATGATTCTAAGATGTTGTTAGTGAATAAATTGTAAGATTTACCTAAAAAGGGTAAAATGTGGATTAAGGCATTGGTAAAATGCATAAATGAATTATATTAACTAGTGAGGTCAAAATGTGAGTTAACAACATTAACTCAAGTGATTTGGATGATAAATCGCACCTCCCGAGGATACACAGGAGCAAGGCGAGCTAAGAGCGTAAGAAGCTAAGAGAAAGAGAGTCACACCATGATTAAATCAAGGTAAGGGAATTGTGTGGACTCTTAGAGATATCTGTGCATGATTTGGGGGCTTAAATGTTTTACTAGAATGGATGTGATACTAGAAAATGATATTTGGGTGATTGGAGGGCAAAGAGTTCTGTTTTGAGAAGTGTGCATGAAAACAAAAGCATGATGTTTTGAAAACCTTATTTTGATGCTTTTTAGCAAGTGATTGGTAGGTTGGCTAATATTTGAAATGATTTGCAAAAGAAATGATGTGATTTGGTTGATAAGCATGTTTTACAATGATTGGGCCACCTACGTGATTTTTGTGAGAATAAAAGCGTGCTAGAGTATGACTTACACGAGATTTGATGTGTTTTATATGCATGAGTGCTAGAGCATAGCTCACACTAGTTTTACATGGATTTTATGATGTTGTGCTTGAGTGGAGATTGCACAGACTTTATACTAGTTTTGGCATTGTGCTAGAGCATAGATCGCATTAGATGCCCATCATACTTGATGCCGTGCTAGGAGCTTCGGGTAGACTGGGTGTCGCACCAATTAAATAGGCTCGCATGTGCATTTTTTAGATTTGGACATGTTGATAGCCATGTCAGGAGCTTCGAGTAGACAAGACGTCATATCGATTAAATAGGCTCACACGTGCATTTTTGAGATGTGGAGTGATATGATGTGTTGATATGGGTCCACGGAGTACGCTATATCGTGCAAGTAGCATGGAGTATGTTGTACCGTGTTGAGATTCTGTTATGTCGTCTTCGAACGAGATTTGCTATGGATCGGTGGGATGGACTTGACCCACCTCCCATGTGGAAGCATATAATGGTGATACCCCGCACACCTAATCCGTGTAGCCTGGGATCACAGGATATGGCCATAGTCCTTGAGGAGATTTCCCTTATTATATTGCCTATCTCACATGTCTTGTTTTAAGTATAAATCCATCTTTAAAATGTTTTGTTGGTCAAGACAGTCTAAGAGAAGGGGATGAGTCCTAAGGAGTGATGATTATGTTTTGAAAATGCCTTGTGGGTCAGGATAGTCCGAGGGAAGGGGATTAGTCCTGATAGTCATTGGTTTTATGAGATGAGAAAGCATGTTAATAGTTTTAAAGTGCACTGATGCATGATAATTTATGCCATGCTTTACTTGTGAAATACATATGGTGAATTATGCCATGCTTTGAATTTGATTTGTGCACTAATAAATAGCATGATTTGCTTAACATGCCATTACCACTAGTATGAACTCATGATTTGAGATGAAATGATAAAATGTATGGTTTTGAGCATGGCATCACGATCACGTAGATAGTGCAATATCTACTTGTTCGCATGATTGCCTTACTGAGCGTGTAGTTTGCTCAACCCCTTATTTTCCCTATCTACAGAGAATTAAGTTTAGACGAGAGTGACTGGAGGTGTTCCCTTTTGGTATCTACTGCATCCCATCGCATAAGGTATACACACTGATGAGATTTTGTATCTAAACTTTCTATAGCACAGTAGCATTTTGTATGTAACTATCGGGGATATAAAGCAATGTAAACACATGTAAACAGCACTCTGAATTATTTATACAAGTGCTTACCTTAATTTAAAATGCAAACTAAATTGGTATGGTGGAATGAGATAGACATTGACACACAGCCCTACTGTTGAGGAGAGTAGTTGTTCATGATTGAGATAAGGTAAGAATGAAATATTAAATAATGCATGAAAATGCAAAAAAAAAATTGTAAGTATTTTAGTAAAGTTAAGGGTCATGACAGAAGTTGGTATCAGAGCCATGTTGGTTTGACGTGTGTCGTCTCTAAAATACTTAATAAGTTGAAATATTACATCCCCATGTTACTATGCTTGTTTCGATACAAATTGTGTGTATGTTGATGGGTTGACTAAGAAATTGTTGTGAATGTAGGCAATTGAGTAATTATGCCTAATACCAGTCGCAGTAGAGGGGCGACGATGCAAGTTATAGGCCGTAAAGGTATGCCTGGGGGTCGTGTTGAGCCAGAAACACACGAGGTTCAGGAAGAGATTGAGGTGGAGGCTGAGGTTGAGCATGGTCCACAGGGTCTAGAGGAGAGACCCGAGAGTACTGAGGCTCATTTTGTGAGGAATGAGCAGAGCATTGAGATGATCTTAGAGTTGGTCACTCAATCGTTACCTGGAGTTAGGTGCAGACAGAGTCCTGCTACAGAGGGTGATGCCGAGTAGGCGGCAGCTCCTAAGGCAGGGGCATGGTCGGCCCAGAGACCTCAGTCGACAGATACACCTACACCCCCACCTGCACAAGATATGCCTACGCCTGTTACTACACCACAGGCCAGTAGAGGCTGGGTTTATGGTTTAGATTTTGATGGACTGCGACAGTTCTAAAAGTTTGGATCGTTGTCTTTCAGTGGAGTAAGGGACCCAGTAGCTACTGAGGATTGGATAAATGAGATCGAGGAGTTATATGGGTTCTTTGAGTGCTCTACTACCGAGTTGGTAACTTTTACCATATTCATTCTGAAGGGATCAACAGAACATTGGTGGAAATCCACTTGGCCTATTTTAAGAGCCCGACATACTGAGAACAGCTGGGATATATTTTTGGAGGCATTCAAGAGACAGTATGTACCGGATACCGCTCAGCGGATGATGAAGATGGCATTTTTGGGACTGACCCAAGGAAGTAGGACTGTGGATGAGTATGTGACGACTTTTATCTCCCTGGGTAGATATGATCCCAACACGATGGGTAATGAGGTTTAGAAGATCCAGAAGTTTGTGGATGGATTGAGACCGACCATCAAGTCCAGATGGTTCCTTTGGATATACCAACCGACGAAGAGGTAGTGCGCATGGCGCAATTGTGTGAACAAGATGTTGATATAATCGCCTCAGAGTTAAGGAAAGTTGATAAAGTGAGGGATAGAAATTAGAAGAGACTAGTGATGGATAGAAGCTTCAGTTTTAAGGGAAGCAAGTGGGTTGTTGGAAAGAGGCCGAGGATCGAGAAGATCCGAGAGAGGACAGTTAATCCTCTCATGTATCCAGCCATAGCTCCTGCTAAGGGAATTATGATTGGAGGGCAACGGCCTACTACTGAGCAGTGCAGCAAGTGTGGCAGGTACCACGGTACTCGACCATGTTATGGATCTCCTGCAGTATGCTTTAGATATGGGAAACTAAGGCATATAATCAGGGATTGCCAGAGATGATGGAGAGAGCCCCACAGAAGGGCAAGAAGCCTGAGAGAACTCCAGTTGGGATAGCTGCTCCGAGGAGGAGGGCTACAGCTGAGGGAAAGGGGAACCAGGTAGTGGGTGTGAGCTGAGGACGAGTGCATACACTGGACCAGGACACTACGGATCAGTCTTCAGATGTGGTTAAAGGTACCATCGAAATATTTGATTTAGAAGCATTTGTATTATTGATCCTGGTGCCACACACTCTTTTATATCGCCGTCCTTTGCATATAAATTGTTGAAGCATGTAAAACCCATACTGCTAGATAAGATGTTGATGATATCTACCCCTATGAATGATAGTCAATTGACTCAGCATGTATATAGAAGTTGTAAGATGAGGATAAGAGGTAAAGAAATGGCAGGCAATTTAATTTTATTAAACATGAGTAATTTTGATATAATCCTAGGTATGGATTGGCTGGCTGCAAACCATGTTGTTATGGATTGTCGTGCTAGAACCTTAATTTTTTCAGAATTAGACAATCTTATTATAAATTTTGATGAAAAGAAATGAAATGACATGATCTTTATAAATGAGAAAAGTATGATTCAAATACATGATATTCAAGAGATGAATTTGTTTATCAACTACATATGTGTATGTGATGATTTTTGTTACTAACGATGGAAAGAATAATGTGAAGGTTACATTGCTTATGTGGTTAAGATGGATAAGGTACGTCTAGAGTTGATAGACATCCTAGTGGTCAGGGAATATCCAAATGTCTTTCCGGAGGAATTCCCAGGGTTACCTCCAGATAGAGAGATGGAATTTGGTATAGACTTAGCACCTGGTACAAAGCCGATATCCAAGCCACCGTATAGAATGGCTCAAGTTGAGTTGGAAGAATTAAGGAAGCAATTGCAAGAGTTACTGGAGAACGGGTTCATCAGACCGAGCGTCTCACCTTGCAGAGCACTGATTCTATTTGTAAAGAAGAAGGATGGAAGCCTTTGACTGTGTATAGATTACCGGTTGTTGAATAAGGCCATCATCAAGAATAAGTATCCCCTTCCATGGATCGATGACTTGTTGGATCAGCTTAAGGGAGCGCAGGTCTTCTCCAAGATAGATCTGAGATCTGGGTACCATCAGTTGAAGATACGGAGTGGAGATGTACCCAAGACAGCTTTTCGCACCCGGTATGGACATTATGAATTCATGGTTATGCCATTCGGGTTGATGAATGCTCCTGTAGCTTTTATGTCATTGATGAATGAGGTATTCCACCAGTATTTGGATCGATTTGTTATTGTGTTTATTGATTATATACTGGTGTACTCAAGATCTAGAGAGGAGCATGAACGACACCTAAGGATAGTGCTATAGACCCTTCAAGAGAAGAAGTTGTATGCTAAACTCAGTAAGTGCGACTTTTGGTTAGAACAGATCTCTTTTCTGGGTCATATAGTATCAAAAGATACAGTGTCAGTGGATCCATCTAAGATTGAGGTCGTGGTTCAGTGGCAGAGACCTCAGATAGTGACAGAGATCAGAAGTTTCTTAGGTTTAGCTTATTATTATCGAAGGTTTGTGGAGGGATTCTTGAGATTAGTTGCTTTTTTGACGCGTCTCATGAGAATGAATGTGGAATTTGTGTAGGATGATAAGTGTGAGGAAAGCTTTGAGGAGTTGAAAAGGAGATTAACCACAGCTCCGATTCTCACCATTCCTACTAGCTCAGGAGGTTTCTTGGTGTATACGGATGCATCACACTAAAGACTGGGCTGTGTACTTATGCAGGATGGAAGGTAGTTGCATATGGGTCAATACAATTAAAGGATCATGAGAGGAACTACCCGACCCATGATTTAGAGTTGGCGGCTGTAGTGTTTGCATTGAAAATATGACGCCACTACATCTATGGTGAGAGATTTTAGGTTTACACAGATCATAATAGCCTTAAGTACCTGTTCTCACAGAAAGAGTTGAACATGAGACAGAGGAGAAGGCTTGAACTTTTAAAGGATTATGATTGTGAGATCCTGTACCACCCGAGTAAAGAGAATGTGGTTGCTAATGCATTGAGTAGGAAGCATCTCGAGTTGGGGTCATTTATGATGATTAGGGAACACGAGCTATTGGAACAGTTCACGAACCTTAGTTTGGAGATGACCCCACCTGACGCTAATAGTGGATTTATGATAGCTATCATGCAGTTAGAATCGGATCTGGTAGATTGAATTTGATAGGCTCAGCGAATTAATCAACAGTGTAGTGATATTGTCGAGCAGATACAGAGGGGTACAGAGACAGACTTTGAGTTGGGTTCAGATGGGATGTTGAGGTTCAGAGGTAGGATATGTGTTCCCGATGATCTAGAGATCAGGAAATTGATCTTGACAAAAGCTCACTCATCGAGGTATACGATACATCCAGGGAGTACTAAGATGTATCAAAACCTTCAAAAGGTTTATTGGTGGTCTGAGATGAAGAAAGACATTATTGAATATATCGCTAAGTGTCTCATTTGTCAGCAGGTGAAGGTAGAGCATCAGAAGTCTGTAGGATTATTATAGCCTCTACCAATACCAACATGGAAGTGGGAGCATGTCAACATGGATTTTATGATGGGATTGCTGAAGACCCGCAGAGGTCATGATGCCATATGGGTGATTGTGGATTGGTTGACGAAATCAGCCCATTTTCTAGCTATGAGAGCTACTGATACTCTGAGCCAGTTAGCGAACTTGTATGTGCGCGAGATAGTGAGGCTACATGGAATTCCAGTGAGCGTTGTTTCTAATAGGGATACCACTTCACTTCCCATTTCTGGGAACACTTTCAGGAAGCGATGGAGTCCCAGCTGAGTTTTAGAACCGCGTTTCATCCTCATACAGATGGTCAGTCAAAGAGGACTATACAGACCTTGGAGGATATGTTGAGAGCATGTACATTAGATTTTGGAGGCTCTTGGGATGACCATTTGCCACTCACAGAGTTCGCTTATAATAATAGTTTTCATACGAGTATCGAGATGGCACCATATAAGGCATTGTATGGGTATAGATGTTGTTTCCCTATTGGATGGGAAGAGGTTGGTGACAGACAGATCTGTGCTCCGAACTTCGTTAGACAATCCTCTGACGATGTCCAATTGATTTATGAGAGGTTACAAAAATCTTAAAGTAGACAAAAGAGTTACGCTGACAGGAGATGGAGACCACTAAAGTTTGATGTGGGTGAGTCAGTGTTTCTGAAGGTCTCTCATTCGAAGGGAATTATAAGATTCGAGAAGAAGGGAAAGTTGATCCCTCGATTAGGGCCATTTGAGATACTTGATAAGGCGAGAGATAAGGCTTACAGGTTGGCATTGCCACCAGAGTTGGCAAGTGTGCATAACGTCTTCCACGTATCCATGTTATGGAAGTATCACCCGGACCCGACACATGTGATAAGATATGAGCCATTGGAGCTCAATAAGGGTATGACATACGTTGAAAAGCCAGTTCAGATATTGGACAAGAAAGAGAAGGTGTTGAGGACAAAGACAATTCCTTTGGTGAAAGTTCTTTGGCAACATCACACTGTGGAAGAGGCCACATGGGAATTGGAAAGTTTGATGCGAAAAAAGTATCCTGAGTTGTTCACGGAATGATTGGTTCCAATTTAGAGGACCAAATTTTCTAAGTGGGGGAGAATGTGAGACCCCGTATAGGTTTAACCTTGTATATATATGTGAATGAATTCATAAGTATGGTGATATACTTGTAATGTGAAGTATATGAATGTAAGCCCATAAGTTTAGTGTACACACATGTAATAAGAATTGTGATTGTATGTACAAGTTGCAATATGTATAAATATGAAGAAGTGGACTTAAACATGTAAAGAATGGGAGTAGGATGGAAAATGAGTAGTGTCGTAAAATTGAAGGAAGGTTTTATAAGTTATGCACTTTCATTTGGTCTATATCATGTACCCTTAGATATACGAAGATTTCGCAAAAGTTTTCATAGGTATAAAGTAGGAATGGATGTCATTTTCAAGTCTCAAAGATGATTGAATAAGAAAATGATTATGGCAGCAAATTAAAGTTATTTTGGTGTAAGTATCTGCAGAAGACTGCAGTAAAATTTGGAAATATGAAGGCCAGATCGATCTCATAGGATGAGAGATCGATCTGGAATAGCCAAATTGCTCTTATTCGAGCAATAGGAATAGTGCAGATCGATCTCTAATTGAGCCAAATCGATTTTCTAAACATTCTGTAAAATGAGGATCAATTCTTGAGGTAAACAGATCTATTTCCTTAAGCTCTCAAGTTGAAGCAGATCGATCTCATCCCAAGCCAGATCGATCTCCTTAAGCTATTAGCTGAGATAGATCAATCTTCAGCCTCCGACAGATCGATCTCATTCCTTCAAATGTCGTGAAAAAGAGGAATTTTAAGAGGACCAGATCGATCTCCACCCAGGACAAATTGATCTCACTAAGCTAAATCTATAAATAGGAGTAGTTGGATCTATGGATTTCAGGAAAACACTCTCACTCTACCGTTTTCAATCTAAAACCTGGCTTTTTCAATCTTAAATCCACCCATTTTCAGCACGATTTGAGGGAAAGCTATTCGAGACAAAGTTGTTCACATCGAAGAGAAGAACAACTTAGCTTGGAGGCATTTTCCCTATTTGTTTAATTTAAGAAGCTTGGAGGCATTTTCCCTATTTGTTTAATTTAAGGAACAAGGTGCATTTCCATTGGAGCAAGGAGGAAATCAAGCTAGGTGAGTTTCTAATACAAATACTCAAGTACATTGGTTGGATATTGATGAGGGAAATGATTTGTATGCATATAAATGGTAGAAACTACCTAAGGTAGAATGAAGCCACCATGACCTAGAAATGGTCTAGTGTGAGAAAGTGAAATGTATTGAGATTAATGATGAATGAGATAACTTGAGGTGATAATAGTGTTATAACTATGATTTTAAGATGTTGTTAGTGAATAAATTGTGAGATTTACCTAAAGGGGTAAAATGTGGATTAAGGCATTAGTAAAATGCATAAATGAATTATATTGACTAGTGAGGTCAAAATGTGAGTTAACAACATTAACTCAAGTGATTTGGATGAATGAATCTCACTTCTCGAGGATACACCGGAGCAAGGCGAGCCAAGAGCGCAAGAAGCTAAGAGAAAGAGAGTCACACCCCGAGTAAATTGAGGTAAGGGAATTATGTGGACTCTTAGAGATATCTATGCGTAATTTGGGTGATTAAATGTTTTGCTAGAATGCATGTGATACTAGGAAACGATATTTGGGTGATTGAAGGGCAAAGAGTTGGGTTTTAAGAAGTGTGCATGAAAACAAAAGCATGATGTTTGAAAAACCTTGTTTTGATGCTTTTTAGCAAGTGATTGGTAGGTTGGCTAATATTTGAATTGATTTGCAAAAGAAATGATGTGATTTGGTTGATAACCATGTTTTACAAAGATTGGGCCACCTACGTAATTTTTGTGAGAATAAAAGCGTGCTAGAGTATGACTCGCACGAGATTTGATGTGTTTTATACGCATGAGTGCTAGAGCATAGCTCACACTAGTTTTACATGGATTTTATGATGTTGTACTTGAGTGGAGCTTACACAGCCTTTATACTGGTTTTGGCATTATGCTAGAGCATAGCTCGCATTAGATGCCCATCATACTTGATGCCGTGCTAGGAGCTTCGGGCAGATTGGGTGTTGTACCAATTAAATAGGCTCGCACGTGTATTTTTGAGATTTTGACATGTTGATTATCGTGTTAGGAGCTTCGAGTAGAAAAAACATCATACCGATTAAATAGGCTCACACGTACACTTTTGAGATGTGGCGTGATATGATGTGTTGATATCGGTCCACAGAGTACATTGTACCATGCAGGTAGCATGGAGTATGCTGTACCGTGTTGAGATTATGGTATGCCATCTTCGGATGAGATCTGCTATGGACCAGCGGGTTGGACTTGACCCACCTCCCATGTGGAAGAAGATAGTGGTGATACCCCGCGCACCTGATCTGTGTAGCCTAGGATCACAGGATATGACCATAGTCCTTGGGGAGATTTCCCTTATTATATTGCCTATCTCACATGTCTTGTTTTAAGTATAAATCCATGTTTAAAATGTTTTGTTGGTCAGGACAGTCCGACGGAAAGGGATGAGTCCTGACGAGTGATGATTATGTTTTAAAAATATCTTGTGGGTCAGGATAGTCCGAGGGATGGGGATGAGTCCTGACAGTCGTTGGTTTTATGAGATGAGAAAGCATGTTAATGGTTTTAAAGTGCATTGACGCATGATGATTTATGTCATGCTTTACTTGTGAAATACACATGATGAATTATGCCATGCTTTGAATTTGATTTGTGCACTAATAAATAGCATGATTTGCTTTACATGCCATTAACACTAGCATGAACTCATGATTTGAGATGAAATGATGAAATGTATGGTTTTGAACATGGCATCACGATCACGTAGATAGTGCAGTATCTACCTGTTCGCATGATTGCCTTACTGAGCATGTGGTTTGCTCACCCCCTTATTTTCCCCTCTCTACAGAGATTTGAGTTTAGACGAGAGCGACTGGAGACGTTCCCTTTTGGTATTCGCTGCATCCCATCGCGTAAGGTATACACACTGATGAGATTTTGTATCTAAACTTTCAATAGCACAGTAGCATTTTGTATGTAACTATTGAGGATGTAAAGCAATGTAAACACATGTAAACAACACTCTGAATTATTTATACAAGTGTTTACCTTAATTTAAAATGCAAACTAAATTGGTATGGTAGAATGAGATAGACATTGACAAATAACCTAACTATTAAGTAGAGTAGCTGTTCACGATCGAGATAAGGTAAGAAAGAAATATTAAATAATGCATGAAAATGTGAAAAATTTATACATATTTTAGTAAAGTTGAGGGTCGTGACAATATATTCACTTTAGACGAGATAGCTACTTAGGGCATAGCATCAGTCATTTGGAGTAAGCTTACTATCATGTGTATTATAGCTTATGATATCTTGATATGACGGCTTTTAATATGTTTTTGTTATTATGGATCTGAGTTGATATGATTTGATGTGACTTGATGGTTTGATTTTTCCATTGCCATGTAAGAGATATCTAACCTTTGCTGAGGATGCTGACAAGGTTTAGCCTGATCTCTGAGATATCCTTATAGTTAGAGAATTTCAGCATGTATTTTGGATAATCTATTGAGTTTGCCTTCGAAAGTAGAGGTTAAGCTTACTATTGATTAGGTTCTAGGAACTCAATAGATCTTAAAGCCTTTATATCGTATGAAATTGATTGAGTTAAAAAAGTAGAAGTAGTTGGACGAGCTGTTTGATAAAAGATTTAAATGCCTAAGCATATCTCTCTTGGGTGCTCTAGTATTGCCTGTGAGGAAGAATGATGGAAGTCTTAAATTGTGCATTAATTACTAGTAGATTAATAAGGTGACACTGAAGAATAAGTACCCCCTTCGTGCATCAATCATCTGTTTTATCAGCTTAAGGGTGCGCAAGTCTTCTCCAAAATAGATTTGAGATCCAAGTATTATTAGTTGAGGATCCAAGGAGAGGACACTTTGAAAACAACCTTCCAGACTAGATATGGTCATTTTCAGTTCCTGAAGATGCCTTTTGAACTAATAATTGCACTAATAGCCTTCATGAGTTTGATAAACGAGGTATTCAAGCCTTTTCTGGATAAGTTTGACATCATGTTTATAGTTGACATATTGGTGTATTCAGCATCTCATAATGAACACGAGTAACATTTGAGTACAATTCTATAGACCCTCCGAGATAAAAAATTGTATGTGAAGTTCAGTAAGTGTGATTTTTAGTTAGATCAAATAGCTTTTCTAGGACATGTAGTGTTAAAGGATAGTGTGTTTGTGGATCCATATAAGATTCAAGCTATTCTGAACAAGGAGAGATCGAAGACTCCTATTGAGATTCATGGCTTTTTTTGGTTTAGCTGGTTATTACAATAGATTTGTAAAGGGATTCTCCAAGTTGCCTATAGCATTAACTCGTCTTACTCATAATGGACTGAATTCTGTTTAGAGTAAAACATGTGTAAGAGTTGAAGCTACAACTTACCTCTACACCTATCCTTAACATACCTAGTAGTTTTAGGGGTTTTACCGTATATAATGATGCACCTCATTAGGGTCTCGATTGTGTTCTGATGCAGCATGGTAAGTAGGTAGCTTATGGTTCTAAACAGTTTAAGGACAATGAGAAGAACTACCCAACACATGATCTCGAGTTGGTAGCAGTAGTTTTTCTCAAAAAATCTGATGGCATTATCTTTACGGAGAGACGTTTCAGATCTACACTGATTACAAGAGTTTAAAATATCTCTTTTCATAAAAGGAGTTGAATATGCACCAGCGTAGCTAGATGGAGTAACTGAAAGACTTTGACTGCGAGATTCTTTACCATCTAGGGAAAGCTAATATGGTGGTAGGTGCTTTGAGCTGGAAGAGTTTTACAGTTGTTTCAGTTGTCATGGTCAGAAAATGGGACTGAATTAGACAGTTTGCTGATTTATGGATTTCTCTTGATTAAGATTAGTCTGTTGAGGGTTGTATGACAATCGATATCGATATATGTATAGAGCAAGCCCTGATTGATCAGATTAAAAGAGCACAGAAAGAGAACCTCATATTAGTTGTGATTGTTAGTGTGGCTAAGAAGGATAGTGATGCAAAGTCTAATTATATAATTTGTAGTAATGGCATTTTGAGGTTTAGAGGTCACATATGTGTTTCGGATATTGATAGTATGAAGAGATTGATTCTAGAGGAAGCTCATAACTCGAGAGCATCAGAAGCCACAGGATTACACCAACCTTTGCCTATTCTGACTTGAAAGTGAAAGCATATCACGATGGATTTTGTTATGAGACTTCCAAGGGCCTAGAAGAAGCATGATGGCATTTAGGTTTTAATCGACCAACTTAAGAAGTAAGCTCATTTCTTAGCAATCATGGCTATTGATTCTCTCAACTCACTAGCAGAGTTATACGTTTGAGAAATAGTCATATTTCATGGTATCCTAATGAGAATTGTATTGAATGAGATTCTCACTTCACATCCTATTTCTAAGAGTAGTTTCTAGAAGCTATAGGCATTTGTTTAAGTTTCAGCACCGCGTACCATCCTCAAACCAATGGACAATCCGAGAAAACTATCTAAATTCTCGAAGATATGTTGAGGATATATGTGCTTGACTTAAGAGGCTTTTGGGATGACCAATTGCCACTGGCTAAGTTCGCATATAATAATAGCTACCATACGAGCATCGGCATGGCACCATACGAGCTCTATATAGAAGGAAATGTAAGCCCCATATTAGTTGGGAAGAGGTCGACGACAAGAAGATATATGCTTCGAAATTAGTTAAGAGAGTTTTTAAGGATGTTTGGCTGATCTGTGATAGACTAAGGATATACAAAAGTCTTATGTCGATAATCAAAAGAGACTGTTAGAGTTTAGATTAAAGATTCAGTGTTTTTGAAGGTTTCTCTTTCTAAAGGCATCATGAGATTTAGTCAAAAAAGGAAGCTAAGCCCGAGATTCATTAGACCTTTTAAGATTCTAGAGATGATCGATGAGGTGGCATACTAGTTAGCTCTACTCCTCAATTGGCGAGTGTGCATGATGTATTCCATGTTTCGATGTTGTGAAAGTATCACCCTAACCCTTCTTATGTTATAGATTATTAAACCTTGGATATCCGAGAGGGCTTATCATATGTGTAGACACCAATAAGGATTCTGGATTGGAAAGATAAGGTTTTGAGGTCCAAGAGGATTTCATTGGTTAAGGTTCGATGGCAACAACATTCCAAGGATGAGGCAACTTGGGAGTTGGAGTCTTTGATGCAAGAGAAGATTCCTCATCTATTCTGATAGCTGCAGTCAAATTTGGATGACCAAATTTCTTAAAGTAGAGAGGATGTTATAAGCATGAAAATACACAATTATGCATAAATGTATTTAAGCGAATTCGAGCTAATTCAAATTTTAATTTGATGAAATTGGATAGATTTGGTGGAAATGATTCTTCGAAGCTCAATGCCAATTTTAGCACAATTTCGATACTTAAGGCAAAAAGGTAATTTTTACAGCCGATATTTATTTCTAAATGAAAGCCATGGGTTTGAGCATTTAATTTCTGGAAATATATTAATTTTATGAAAACAAGGAATTTGAAATTTATGAAGGAATAATTAATTAAATTCATAACTTAGTAAGGGACAAACATTTTGCATGCAATCATTTTGTCCAAATTAATATTTCCCATGGAATATATCCCATCCTACTTACTATTCCTTATATTCCCATTAAACTTATAATATTAAGACACTGTTATTAAAAAAAAAAGGGGAATGGAGTTTTATTAAGTACATTATTACTTATTAGTATTTAACTTAGCCAAGTTTCACTATTCATCATCTTTTCACTTAAGCTTTTAGCCATTTTCATTTTCTCTCAAAACCAGCCATGGTTTTGGTGAATTCTTTGGAGAAAATCATTGTAAATTTAAAGAAAATTTAAGAAAGACTTGAGAGGAAGCTAAATCTATTATTGCATGTGAGTTTTTGGTGGTTACATGTGCAATCGAGAGCTACCAAACTTAAAAGAACTCTCAGCCATGGTGGAAGGCAAAGACTTTAACCATTTTCAAGCTATTTCAAGCATGAAATTGATGAAAGTGAACTAAAAAAGCTAATGTATGCTTATTTTGGTGAAGATTGATGGAAGCCGAGATAGTGGAGGAGGACATTAAGCTTCAACCATTGATGAATGGGTGAGGACTTTGAGTTTCCTTTAATGATTTTAGACCAGCAACTTAGAAACAAACTTAGAATGTGTCTGTATGTGTGAATTATGAAGAGATTTGAGAAAACCAGACTAAAGAAGAATTAAGGGAAGTTCAATGTTGACAAAAAATTGGCATGAGTGATGAACTCTCGGGTTTTGGCAATCAAGGCATTAAATTGAAAGGAAGTTAGCTAGTAGACAATTTACAAATGTTGGAAATCAAGTATAGGCTCTGTTTGATGAAGGTAAATGAGAATAATTTAGTTTTTATTAATAATAGTTGCTTTCTTATTCATGGATAATTAATATGTGAATTTGTGGTGTAGTTACATGTTGGAGTTGATGACACCGAGAGTCTTGCTCAAGTAGCTATTGAATTTTTAGTAAGTGAGGTAAGGCCTTGCTGTATATGTTAAATTCATTAAGCTTGCTTAATGAAAGTGTGATAATTGGAGTTAAAATGGCTTTTTTTAATGAGTTTATGAAATGAGTATGTGAATGATGGTAGATTCTCTATTGGTATTCTGTTCAAGGGTTAAGTATAAAAGTTCAGTTCATAGGTTACTAAAGAGATTAATTTTGGAAAAATTATGGCATATAGTATATCAAGTTAGGAGTATGTCAACCTTGGAATCACCTAATTTGGAGTTCTGTAGCGAAAGAAATATGTAAATTGATGTGTAACTTTGAAAATTCATACAAAACAGTAAGATTTAATTAGGTTTCCGCCTTACATTTCAAGATAAGGAATTGATTAGGGTTTCATTCGTTTTGGAATTTCACTAATTAGATTTACTAACAATTAGATACATGCATTTTAGTGCACTAAGGTTAGTGGATGGATCTATTTGAACGTGTTGGAAACAAGGCAACATTGTGAATTTTCTGGTAATGGCACAAAAGTGATAAAATTATGAAATTTACATATCTAGACCGAGAATTAAATTAAGTTTGACATGGATCTAGAATCATTATTTTTAGACATCTCTACAATTAGATATGTAATTTTTAGTGTGCGAAAGTCAGGAAAACATCTTGTTAAACATGCTAGAAACATAATGAACTTTAAAAAATTATTAGGATCAACATAGAATAATTAGGCGATGATCCTTAGACTTTTGAATAGGGAATCCAATAGTTTAGATTCATAAGATATTAATGATGAATTAATTGAAAGTCGACATAGCTAGTTATGAATAGAACTGTGAGACCCGTATTTTGTATGACATTCCTTATGATTCACACGTTGTATAACATTATCATATGTAATGGAATCATAAGACGGATGATTTTGATCATATAAATGTGAATGAAGTAGTTAGGCATGTACGTAAAATTCGAAAAAGGGTAAATAGATCAAAAGACCCAAAATTCGGTATCAATTCGGTAAGAAGTTATCCTTTTAAACATGGATTTAGGAAATCTTGATCAATAAAGAAGAAATCATTGAATTTCAAGTCCAATTGATCAAGATACGAATTTATTACGATAACTCGAAATTTTCACCCCGAGAAATTATCTCGAAAATGTGGGAAAAATACTCCGAAAAAAATTATAATAAATTAAGATAAATATATATTTAATTAATAAATATATAAATATATTGGTGTAGAATATATTTTGTAAAAATAATATATTTTATTCTATTAAAATAATGATATAATATATTATATATAATAATAATAGTAACAACAACAATAATAATAATAATAATAATAATAATAAAATCACAAAATCGCGAAAAGGAAAGAAGGAAGACGAAAGCTGAGGGAGACGATCCCCTGCTCCGATGAGCTACTGGCGAGAGGAGCCCGACATCGGGAGAGCGTCCAGCTGGCCCCACACACGTCGACGACGCCAAAAAGAGGAGATCGGTGAGGGAGATTGCCGAGGAGAGAAGGGAGAAATCTAGCAGCACCAGCACTGATCGGTCCAATCCAAGGCCAGTCGAATGTTCCCCAGCCAGAGCTGAGCCACGCGGTGGCAGGAGGGAGCTGGGAACCAGTAAAAAATGTCGTAAAAAGCTAAGAGACAACTAAATCGGTACGGGCCAGTTCAGTGAAGTGAAACTATGCTGAACCGGACCAGATCGGTTCAGCTAAGGAAGGAAAAAAAAGAGAAAAAAAGAAGAAAGAGAAAAAAGGGGGAAAAAGAATTTGATGATACACCGGACTATAGGTAAGTCGGTAAGCGGTCAAAATTGACTGATTTAATTTTTGAGAAATTTATTTAAATTTATATTTGACCGAAATTGACCCGGGTTGAATATATATATATATATATATTTGTGTTACTTGATGATAGACGACGAACGTGAGCTTTATCGAGCCTCGTATTTCATGCCCATGTAAAATTCAGGTAAGTAAATCTCATTTACGATAATTTGTGTAATGATGCGCGTTAGAAATTTATCTTATAAGTTACAGATTAATTTTCCTATAAAATAAAATATTTTTTGAATTTTGAAATCGATTGTCGTGAATGATAGTACGAGCTATCTAAATAACCTAAAACGAGGCCCAATAAGTGTTGATGGGCCCAATAGGCATTGATGACGTGAACAATAAGTCGAAAAGGGACTTAAAACTGATTAAGGTCAATTAAGGTACAATCGAGCCCAATAAGAGTAAATTGGCCTAATTAGTTAAATCGACTGTAGTAAACATGAGAATTACATTTATGGGGTTAAATTGACGTGATAAATAATTATCTGCAGCTCCAGAGACTGGATTAGGAGCAAATTGAATTGGACAAGCCTCCGACAATGGAATTTAGCTACGCGCTCGATGTGATTCGAGGTAAGGGATTTTTGTAAGTGCTTAGAGATATCTATACATATTTTTTAGGGTATTTATTTCCTAAAGTATCTAAAAATGAAATACTAATTTTTACAAAAATCGTGGCATCGGTGGAAAAATACGATTTTACCCTTGGAGTAAAATTTACTACAAGGGTAGTAAGGCTATTAAATTGCATGATTATCATGTTTGGATATTTTATATAAATGTATTGCTTTGATTTAAGCAAATTTGCATATAGGTTGGATGTTGATTTCATAATTTATACGAAATGGTATAGGCTAGGTACCGATTGCGATTTTAAATATGTTTTATCAAAATTTAGCCATTTATCATATTTATACGAGTAAAAAGAGTGCTGGAGCCTTACTCGCACTAAATTTTACTAATTTATAACTCATAAAAAATCCTATCGGAGCGTTGCTCATATGAGGATTTTTGTACGTGTACAAAATCGTGCTGGAGCTTATCTCACACGAGATTTTAGATATCATGATATGCATGGCATTGTGCTTGAGCTTCGCTCGTACTAGACATGATGTGACATGCATAGAACCATGCTGGAGCCTCTCGTAGATTGTGTGTCACAGGGAGATGATATGCTCGCACGTGTACTTTCAGACATGGGTTGGTTATCGACATTGGATGGGGTGGATAAGAACTACGGTAGGTACGCCCAAACTATGATATGGGTCCACGGAGTACGTTGTACCGTGTATGTCACACGGAGTACACTATACCATGTAGTCACGATGACTAGCTGATATGACTTGAAATTTTGGCGAGTAAGATTTGACCCTACCTCCCGTTGCAGTTATGATGCCCCGCACACTGGGATCCGTGTAGCCTGGGATCATAGGGACATAGTATGGCCATAGTCCTTGATTTTTCATACAGTAACCTACATGCCTCACATGATATCATACGATCTGAATAGACCAAGGTAGGCCCGAAGGAAGGGTGATGCCCCAATTTATGTTTTTTAATTGAGATGCAATTTAATGGATCAAAGTATTCCCGAGGGATGGGTTTAGCCTTGAGGTGGTTTTTTTATGATGAAACTGATAAGGTTTAATGTGACGAGCATGAGATGTCATACATGATGATTTTTCCATAATTGTTTTATGTGCCTGATTTCATGATTTATCTTATATGATAGATATATACATGTGGCATCATTTTTAGTCTTACCTCATGCTCTAGATGTAAATGATTTTATATCATGATATTATAAGCATGTAGATAGTATAGTTATCTACCTGCTTACATTATTGCCTTACTGAGCAAGTTGTGCTCACCCTTTCACTAGCTGTTCCATTGACACGTCTCACACGAAAGGATGTTGAGTTTGTGTGGGACGATGTAAGACCCGATTTTTTTCGTAAGAGCAAATGGAATGAATAGAAATTTTCGAGTGCATTTAAAAGTGCAAAAGGATTGAAATGGTATTTTCGAACATGTGCAAGGGCAAAGCGGTCAAAAGACCAAAATTCGTTATTAATCGGGACAAGAAAATTTAATTAAAAATATGGGATTGAGAAATCTTGATCAATAACGAAGAAATATTTAAATTGCGGTTCAATTGATCAAGATATGAATTTATTGTAATAAACTGAATTTTTTGTATCGAAAATTAATTTAAAAAATAATCGAAAAATATACCGAAAAGGTAAAATCGGACTGATAAATTCATTTACGGAATAAATGAATAAAATAATATTTTTTTAGATATTTTGGGATTTTAATATTATTTTAATGATTAAAATAATATTAAAAATAAATTATAAATAAATAAACAAAGTAAAAAAACGAATTTTGAAGAGAATTTCAGGGAGAGAGAAAATAAAGAAATTGAAAGAGGAGGAAACCAAGCCGCGAAGACCGACGGGGAAGAAGTACCACCGGGCAGCCACCTCCGGTGACCAGTGGCCAGGCACGCGACCGAAAAAGGAAGCCCGGCACCATGCGACCTCCCTGCCACCGAGACACGTTCCACCGACGCGAAATCCGGCGAATCGAAGGGAGGAAGCAGCGGAGGAAAATAGGGCATTCGGCGGCCACCGACGGGAGTTGGCTGCGATCAAGGCCAGCCGAGAGGTCCCCTGCCCAAGACGCATCGAACGACGATGGTGAGACACCGAGAACCGGCCCGACGACGTCGGCACGACCAAAAAGGGACTGAACCGATCGACGGTTCAGTGAGAAAGTGACTGTGCTGAACCGGACCAGATCGGTTTAGCCAAAAAAGAAAAGAAAAAAGAAAAAAAAAGGGAAAAAGAAAAAAGAGGAAAAATTTGAGAAAATTCCAATGATGCAATCGAGCTACGGGTAAGTCGGTAAGCGGTCGAATTGATCGATTTAAATTTCAGAATATTTAATTTGATAAATATTCGACTGAAAATTTACCCAAAAAAAATTTAATTATGTAGTTTGACAATTGACATCAGATGAGAGCTCGAGACAGCCTTGATTTGCATATTATCATGGAATCTCAGGTAAGTAACCCTTATTTACGATAATTTGCATCGTTATACATGTTCAATAAATTACGAATTTAATTTTCGCGTTAAATGAATTATATTATGAAAATTGGGATAAATTATCGTAAATATTTAATTAATCGATTCGAGAGTTTAGAATGAGGCTAAATAAATATTGATGGGCCCAATGAGACTAATAAGTCTCGATAATGTGAATAGTAAGTGGAAAATAGGCTTAAGGCCGATTAAGGCCCATTGTGGTACAATCGGGCTCAATATGGGTAAACGGGCCCAATGATTTAAATTAAGCCCAGAAAATATGAAATACAATTAATTGTATTGTAATTTGACCTGATGAATATTTATCCGCAGTTCCAGAGATTGGATTCGGAGCAAATCAGACTGCATGACGAGTCATCAGTGGAAAGGTCAGAATGTACAGAAAAATGAGGTAAGGGAATTATGTGAGTAGCTAGAGGTAGCTACGCGTATTTTAATAGCTTTTCTGTACACTAAATATGTATGTATAACTTTATTATGTATAATGATCTTAAAAGTGGTTTAAATAATTTTGAGGATCGAAATAGGTAAAAAGACTATTTTACCCCTATTGAGGGAAGTTCACCTAAGGATGGTAAAAGCATGACATGCATGCAATGCATGATTTAAGGATTTTTATGATTTAAGGAATATTCCAAATTAAGGAATTTTATTGGTTTCAATCAAAGCAAATTGATAGATTGGCCAGTAACTGCATAAATTTAACAAGATAACACTACGTAGGTGTTATTCATATTTAAATGGAATTTCTTTGGAAAATGGGCCAACTATCAAGTTTATATGGAAACAGATAGTGCCGACACGTAGTTCGCACTATATCTGCGTTTGTGAATGTGCATAAATATGCTTGAGCGGTTACTTGCACCGATTTGTGTGACATCATATGCATGAAATGTGCTAGAGCGGTTGCTCACACTAATTTTATGATTTGATATGCATGAGAGCTGCTAGAGCCTAGCTCGCACTCTGTTTTGACTGTTTTGATGGTTTTGAACTGTTTTGACTTGATATGCATAAAAATGTGCTGAAGCGATTGCTCGCACTAGTTTTACTGATTTGATATGCATGAGAGGTGCTGGAGCTTAGCTCGCATCCTGTTTTGATATTATATTGCATAAAAGTCGTGCTAGAGTGTAACTCGCACGAGATTTGATTTATTTATGCATAAAGTCATGCTGGAGTGTAACTCGCACGAGATTTGATTTACTTGAGCATTCATTTGTGCTGGAGCGTTGCTCGCACCAAGTTTTATATGGTTTTTATAATTCATTTGAATGTCGTACTAGAGCATTTCTCGTACGTGGATTTTACGTAAATTTATAATCAGTTTAAGTCGTACTGGAGCGCTAATTGTACGCAGATTTTACTGATTTTTATGAAACCGTGCTAGAGCTTCACTCGCACGAGGTTTTTTGATATCATGAATATGCATGGATCCGTGCTAGAGCTTCGTTCGCACAGGAATTTATATTACATGCATATAGCCGTGTTGGAGCCTCCTGTAGACTGTGTGTCACAGTGAGATGATATGCTCACACATGCATACTGAGATAAAGATGATATGGGTGGATAAGAGTTATTGCAGGCACCCCTAACTGAACTTAGGTTCACGGAGTACGTTGTACCGTGTATGTCACGCGGAGTATGCTGTACCGTGGGGATTGTTGTAGTAGAGTGGCATTAGCCACGAGGCAACAAGCCTTGCCCTCGCAATCATGGTGTTATGCTGTTCTGGTGGGTAGGACAACCCACCTCCCATTTTAGGTGTGATACCCTGCATACTAGGTACTGTATTACCAGGGATCACTAGGATATGGCCATAGTCCTCGATGTTACTGATATAATCAGCTGCTTGTCTCACATGATATAACTATTGGTCGATAGACCAAGGTAGACCCGAGAGAGGGGTCAAGCCCCTGATTTTATGATATTTACTATATTTATGCTTTAAAGGATTTTATGACATGTGACCCTGAAAGAAGGATGGTTTTATAATCGAAGTTTTATAATAAATTATTTTATGAGACGATTGACCCGGAAGGGTTATTTTATACTGCGTTTTAAATGAAATGATTTGAATGCGGTAGCATGACAATGTTTTCCATGCTTTCATTTCAAATTCATGATTTGTCTTACATGACATGAAGGAATGCATGATTTTGATTAAATTCATGCTAAGTATGATTTACTGATGTCACATAAAATACCATTGATGCATGAATTACATGATTTTTATATGAATAAATAGTTTTGATAAACTATGTCATGGATGTATGAACGATTTTGTGCTTGATGATTTTAATGAAAAGAAATGGATTTAAGGGCATGGCATTATGAGCATGTAGATAGTGGAGCTATCTACTTACTTGCATAATTGCCTTACTGATCGTGTGGTTTGCTCACCCCCTTATTTTCTCATCTTTTCAGAGCACTCACAGTAATTAGTAAGCGGCTGAGGACTTGCATGCTTGGTATCAGCTGCTTCCCATTGAGAGACAGGTATACACATTTGTATGGTTTTGTATCTAAATATGTAATGCACAGTACTGTAAACGGACATTGATGTCGGGGATGTAGGGTTATAAATACCATTGTGTATGTATTTAATTAAAGTCAAAAGATAATAAACTCTGGCATATGAATGTGATTATGGAAATGGAATGGTAAATAAGTGAGAGGTGACTAACACCGAATCATAGCCCAACTATGTTGTAGGATGGTCACGATGAGAGAAAAAGGTAAGAATTAAATAATAAATGAAAAAGCGAAAAATTTACTCTGATTTTTAGGTAATTTGGGTCGTGACAGACGATGCATGTTAGAGGGGTTTTCAGGAGCTTAAGTGTCGGTTGACCATTGCTTGGATTCTCACCATTCCTACCAGCTCAGGAGGTTTTTCTATGTATACGGATGCATCACACCAGAGATTGGGTTGTGTACTTATGCAGGATAGGAAGGTTATTGCATATGGATCTAGACAACTGAAGGATCATGAGAGGAACTACTCGACCCATGATTTAGAGTTAGCGGCTGTGGTGTTTGCTTTGAAGATATGGCGCCACTATCTCTTTGGTGAGAAATTTCAAATATTTACGAACCAAAAGAGCCTTAAGTATCTATTTTCGTAGAATGAGCTGAATATGAGACAGAGAAGATGGCTCAAGCTTTTGAAGGACTACGATTGTGAGATCCTGTACCACCCAGGTATGGCGAATGTAGTTGCTGATGCCTTAAGTAGGAAGAGACTCGGGTTGGTATCATTTATAATGGTTAGGGAACACGAGTTGTTGGAGCAGTTCGCGAACATCAGTTTGGATGTAACCCCACTTGATACAGATAGATTTAATGTTGTGGTTAGTTTGAGAGTGGATCCACAGTTGATTAGTCGTATTCGACAGGCTCAGCAGAGTGATCGACAGTGTATCGATTGGTTGAGTTAGGTACAGACAGGTGTGGGTACTAATTTTGAGCTGAGTACATGTGGATTACTAAGATTCAGGGGTAGAGTATTGATGAGTGCCATATTTGTATTATTTATTTTCTTCTACATTTTAATATTTTGCTATGTTCCTCATGTTAATTAGAGTACTTATGTTAATTTTGTGATTTTGGCAAATAAATTGGGCTTCAAGAGCATAACTAAAGAAATTAAACAATTTTAGTGTTGTTTGGAATTTTGGCTTTAAACGAAGTTCCAATCCTCCAAATTATACAAAGTTAGGCCTAGTGAAACGTTGACTTACTAATTTACAACTTTGAAGAAGAGCCCAAGATTCAATTCGGCCAATTTCCACTCCAAAACTAGCTATGAAGAAAAAGCCCAAATATGTCAACCCTTTTCCTACTTGTAATAGGATTTTTGAATTTAGGTTTTTTTTACTATATATTTATAGTTTCGCTTTCTTTAGGGAGTACAGAAGAGAGACAAAAGAGAGAACATCAAAGATACAGAAGAGGGCAGCAGTCGAAATAAGAAAAATAATTCACCCTCTATATTTTTATTTTCGTTTCCAATAATCATGTGCTGCTAAATCCTTTAATTGGTTCAAGGGAATCGAATCCAGTAAACTTCAACAATTGAGAAACACAGTTTGCTGTTCTAAACTATCTTTTGATTCAATTATCTATTCATTTTTTGTATTAATTACTTTGATTGCATGAGAAAATTATATGATTTGGCCAATTAGATAATCTTCACACGTGATTGTATGCTATCTGAAATTTTCACAATCTGTAATTGTTGTGATTGTAATCAGAACCAGTGGCAATTAGGGTTCGTCAACTCTAAGTGAAACAATAGAACGGATTAAACATTCAACTTGTGGTTGAAGTGTTATTCGGTTTAATAGTCTTCTTGGAGTGTTAATGCTATTCCTAGTCTAAATAGGATTGCGTCAAAACTGATTAGATTATGGATAAGAATTTAATTCGGGTGCTGGGCTTGAGTTAATAATAGCAGGGAAGAAGAGATATTATCTTGTTGGGAGATAATACCTTGGCTAAATAATTGAAGACAAGATGGTAAATTAGGTGTTATCGATCAATTGTTAGTTACTAGGCAGTTCCTTTGAATCGAATTTGTTAATCTTGGTTTACTCTTTTCATAATTAATTGAATATTAATTCTGTTTTAAGATTTTAATTTTGTTAAATTAAACCCCCCTAATTATTTTAGTTATTGCATGATAATTAATCCACCAGTCTTTAGGGTTCGACCTGGATTTATCGCTACTGCAAAATTTCGATAAGACCAATAATTTAAATTTGGTTGAATTTGACACTAACCAATTTTTGGCGTCATTACCGAGACTGGTTCTAATTAATTACTATGTTTTTATATTGTTCTCATTATTTTGCTTTTAAATTCTTGTGATTTTGTGTTTTTATTTATTTATTTATTTATTGTTTAGGGTTTTCGATACTATTCACAGGAAAAATTTTTTGTTGAGTTAGGAAGCGTGTGAGTACTCGATTTCAAGTGGAAACGGCAAAATAAAACAAGCTAGGTTTACATGGCCCCACCCTATCTCGGCCAAATTTTATTGTTTTCTTATAGTTTTAGCCTATTTTTTATTTTGCTGGTGATTATTTTGTGATTTTTATTTTTATTTATATCTTTTGTGTGTTTTTATGACGAGATCCTCTAAATCAGGTGAAATTGCACTTCAATTTGATCCAAAGATAGAGAGAACCTTGAGGAGGTTAAAAAGAGACTGAGAAGTTAGAACCGTTGTAGAAACCTTAGATCCCGAAAGTACGCCAATAGCTCAATAGAGGAGTTGGACACTGACAACATGGCAATGAATAATAACAGGACTTTGAAGGAACTTGTTGCTCCTGACTTAAACTTACAACCTTTGTGTATTGAGTACCTTACTTTAGATGCGGCTTTTGAACTTAAAGCAGGACTAATACATCTTCTGCCTACTTTCCGTGGACTTGTAGGTAAAGATCCCCACAAGCGCCTTAAGGAGTTTCATGTGGTAAGTTCGAGCATGAAACCATAGGGCATCTCAGAGGATTAGATCAAGCTGAGGGCATTCCCCTTCTCGTTGGCAAATCAAACGAAGGACTGGTTACACTACCTTCCTTCAGGATCAGTACGTTCCTGGAATGAGATGAAGCGATTATTTTTAGAGAAGTATTTCCCTGCTTGTACGACCGTAATTAGAAGAAAAGAGATCTGTGGCATTCGACAATACAATGGTGAAACCTTGTACGAGTATTGTGTCACGCCTCGAAAGCACAAAAAAAATGGGGCTAATTTAAATGTTTTATCCATTAACTATGTTGTTTTCCTGTCCCATGTCTAGATTTAAAACCTTTTTTCATTTTCAGGATCGCATTACATCACATATATTCTGCGTAATTAAAACTCTATATATATATATGATCATTGAGAACTATTACATCCTAACTATTATATACAATAATGTCGATTCTATATTACATGTCTGGAATACGAGTAAGACTGTAGCTCAAGGCTACAAAAGTATCTGATGAAAGGTCAGACTATCTTGTCAACGACCACAGTCTCATATGTGCAGTAGACTTGTTGTAGATAGTTTGGGAGATGGAGAGGAGGGGGTGAGTTTTTTAGACTCAGTAAGAGATACATTTAAAATCGCTTTAAATACTCAAAACATAGTAAAAATCATGGTTTTACAAATCAGCATACCTATGCAATGGAGTAGAGATACTTACATTTCATAAAAGCAGTAAAAACATGCTTTAAAATCATCGGTTTACACCTATACATCGTTTTCGTAAAACATATCATGTTGAAATCATAGCGTATAGTGTAAACATACATGAAGCATCTTAAAAGCTTAAAATACGTGAATCATACCACACTGTCAATTTAAAAGTGAAATCATGTTATCACATGCACATTTCCTAAAACATACTCATGGCTACCTTTAAAATTTCATCTTAGAAAATCTGTACTCAATAGCAAATCATAAAACAGGTAGCATGAAATGTGCAAAAACATATATACATCATTTCGTCAATTCATCGTAGAGCCAGGAATAATCTTATACTAGTCCCGAAGGACATCATACATCAAGTCTCGTAGGACATTCATCATAGGTACATATGGCCATTGTACAGGGGAGCCGTAGGACTCGATCAGGGTCGTACGCTGCCCTATCTCGCGTGCACCACCAAAAGGGGACTATATGCACGAACTCATGTGCATCACCAAGTGTGGACTATATATAAACGCATTTCTCATATCAAGTCAGAGCCTGCCCGTTCCCTGGCCGTCGGCTAGGTAGATCCTTGATCTTCTCCATACCCTACCCTATGTATACGAGATCGACCCCAGATCCTCTGACTATCATCAAATCATTCCTTTTTACCCCACAAAAATCATTTTGGGCCTCTCACCCATTTTATCAAATCATTTCGGGTCTCTTACCCATTTAATTAAAATCATTTCAGGCTTCATACCCGTGTACTGAAAACCATTACGAGACTCTAACCCGATTCTCAAAATCGTTATGAGACTCTAACCCGTTTCTCATAGAAAACATGGTTTTCATAAATCATTACGGGACTCTAGCCCATGTAAACATGGAAAGCATAGTTATCGTAGTCATTTCTCGGGACTCATACCCGTATAATGAAAACACAGTTCTCGAGACTTCAACCCATATTAAGAAAACACGGTTTCATAAAACATATTGGGACTTTTAACCTTAATCTCACATGAAAACACTATGCTTTCATCTCAGAAGTGAAAAATTACTTTTATAAACATGTATGCTGTAAAAAATGTATCTCATATATAGAAAACATGCTAAAAACTCAGGAAATGGTTTTGGCTTCAGTTTGAAGACAATTGGAAATCCATTTCACAAAATCTCATTTAATTCATATTCATAAACTGTAGGTAGGGATGGATGAGCATTTACGCTACTCTAAATTATGTCCCTTACCTCGAATCCTGTCGAGTACGTAGCTAAATCTCTTTGTCAGAGGTTCGTCCAGTCCGACCTACTCCTAATCCAGTCTCGAAGCTACATATAATTATTTATTAAGCCAATTTAACTCAATAAATATTTTTCACATATTTACTACAGTCGATTTAGCTAATTGGGCCAATTTTTTCTCTTATTGGACCTGATTGCACCTTAATGGGCCTTAATCCGTTTTAAGCCCGTTTCCACTTATTAATTCTTTCATCAAGGCCTATTGGTCACACTAGGCCCATCAGTACTTATTGGGCCTTTTTCTAGACACTTTGAATAGCCCGTATATCATTCACGACAATTTAATTAAAAGTCCTAATATAATCCACTAAATGCAGAATTTAATCTGTAACTCATAAAATAAATCTTTAATATGCGATAACTGCATAAATTGTCTTAAATGAGCTTTACTTACCCGAGATTATGCGATGGTGCATAAATTGAAGTTCGATTGGGCTCACATACGCGATTTATCGTCGAACTGCACAATTTTATATTTAATTCCAGGTCAATTTTCGATCAAATATAATTTAAATAAATTTTTCAAAAATCAAATCGATCACTTTTGACCTATTACCGACTTACCCAAAGTCTAGTGTATCCTCGAAAATCTTCCCCTTTTTCCTTTTTCTCTTTTTCTTTCTTTTTCTCCCTCTTTCTTAGCTAAACCGGTCCGGTCTGGTTCAACGCAGTACTCTTCTTACTAAACCTGTCCATATCAGTTCAGGCTTCCCCGTCACCGTTCAGCTCTTTTCTGGCCGGTTCTAAGGCTATTTTTGGCACCAATCGTGTGCCTAGAGCATGGGAGTATCGGTTGGCCTTGGATTGGACCGAAACCACGCCGGTGGCTGTTGATTGTCTCTTCTCCCTCTGCAGCTTCTCTTCCTTGATCCATCGAAATTCGACGTCAGTGCAGTGTGTTCCGGTGGCAGGAGGGTCGCGCGGTTGTTGGCTACCTTTTTCGACCCTCGCCTGGCCTCCTCTATCACTGGTGGTGGCTCGTCGGTGCTCGCGGTCTCTCTGCTTCGTTTCTTTTACGTTTTTGTCTTTCTCTCTCTCTTTCTCTCGTCAATTGTTGTTTCTCCTCAGCTGTCGGTGCCGGCGAGCTCGGGCGGCTCAGCTGTCTCGCTTGGTTAGTTCTCTGGTGGACTCTGTTCGGTGGAGGCATAAGGGGAAGGCTCGGCTCCCTCGCATGTTTTCTGCTTCCTTTTGTGTTCAGAATCGCGTTTTCGCGATTCCACGATTCTGATTCTTTCTTTTTCTTTTTTTAATAATTATATTTTATTTTATTTTAATCAAATAAAATATAATAAAATACCCAAAATATCTAAAAAATCATATTTTATTCTTTAAATCAATTTAATGAATTTATCAGTCTTATTTTATTTTTTTGGTATACTTTTTCCCATATTTTCGATATAATGTCTCGGGCAAAAATTACGAAAATTCATAATATTTTCATATCTTGACCGATTGGACTCGGAATTTAATAGTTTCTCCTTAATTGATCAAGATTTCTTAAATCCATATTTATAACAAAATTTTCTCGTCAAATTTATACCGGATTTCAGGTCTTTTAACATTTTTGCCTTTACACGTATTCGGGACCAAATCAAACCGACTTCCCTTCTTGGATCCACTATCTTGCTCATTTTAAACTCGTATCTTTCGTCCAACGATTTAAATCCCTTTAATTTAAATTACTGCTCCTCATTTATCCTGTTCCATATTTTTATAACTCCAATACATCATTCACATTCATATGCTCAATTCATCCGTCTTATGATTCCAAATGATGAACATAGTGGGAAAAATTTGGGTTTCACATTTCTCCCCACCTTTTAAGAATTCAATCCTCTGAATTCAAGCTGGTCCATTAACCAGGTGATGGTAGTTCTCCTTCATTTGACTCTCTAGTTCCCAAGTGGCTTCTTCTGTCTTATGGTGTTGCCAGAGAACCTTTACTACTGGAATAGTCTTAAATCATAGTACTTCCTCTTTTTTTGAAGCGTACTATACCCTTCATCGGTGAGACCTTAACAAATACGGAGTCCCCAACCTGAAATTCAAGAGGACGTCTGCGCACATCGACATAACTTTTCTGTGCGGTCCTTAATCTGTCACATATGAGCTGAACACCCTTAGCTGCTTGTTCCACTAAATCGAGAGCAAGGTGAATCTAGAACAATGAGACTCCTTCAGAATGCTTTGTCTCAAGGTGTCATCATGTGGCACACAGATACGACCTTGGTACCTCAGTAATCCATCATCATTGACCGTAAACTCAGACTGCGATCTCTCCTCTGCCTGGCTAACCATATCCAATAACCTCTGATCGTCTCGCTATCCTGTTCTAATCTAGTCTAGTATACTGGGTTCAATCCATAAGCTAGCCATGTATCCATGCTCAATCTCATCCATACTGATCATGAGTTCGGCGAATTGTCCCAATAAATCCCACTCTCTCATCATCATGTAGGACATCATACCCTTTCAGCTCAGGGCGTCAGCTACCACGGTCGCCTTACTAGGATGGTAAAAAAGCTTACAGTCATAAACATTGAGGAGCTCTATCCATCTTCAGTATCTCATATTAAGCTCCTTCTAATCAAACAAGTACTTAAGACTCTTGTGGTCAATGAAGATCTGAAATCTTTCTCCATACAAATAATATCGCCATATCTTGAGTGCAAACACTACTACAGCTAACTCCAAGTCGTGAGTGGGATAATTATGCTCATGATCCTTTAGCTGACGGGATCCATAAGCTACCACTCTTCCATGCTGCATAAGCACACAGCTGAGACCCTGGTGAGAAGCATCATTGTATACCATAAATCCCCCAAAACCACTTGGAATGGTCAAAACTGGTGCCGTAGTCAACCAACGTTTAAGCTCTTGAAAGTTCTGCTCACACTACTCAGACCATATAAATTGTACCTCCTTACGAGTCAGTCTGGTTAATGGAGCTGCTATCTGTGAAAACCCTTCGATAATCCATCGGTAATACCCTGCCAATCCCAAGAAGCTTTTGACCTCTGTGACTGTCTTCGATCTTTCCCATCTCAATACTACATCTACCTTAGACGGATCTACTGACACCCCGTCCTTAGTTACCACATGTTCGAGGAATGAAATCTGTTCTAGCTAGAAAGCATACTTACTAAATTTACCATATAGCTTATTCTCAAGGAGAGTCTAGAGCATGGTCCTTAAGTGCTGTTCGTGCTCTTCTAGGGATCCAGAATAAATCAGGATGTCATCGATGAATACTATCACAAATCTATCCCAGTTTTGTCGGAAGACATCATTCATAAGACTCATGAATGCAGTTGAGGCATTAGTCAATCCAAAGGGCATCACCAAAAACTCGTAGTGCCCGTATTGGGTTCAGAATGCTGTCTTTGGTACATCAGCCTCCGTAATCCTTAACTGATGATAACCCGATCTCAAGTCTATCCTTGAAAACATTGTAGTCCCTTTCAGCTGATCAAATAAGTCATCTATCCTTGGCAGGGGATACTTGTTCTTAATTGTTGCTTTATTCAAAAACCTATAGTCTATACATAGACGAAAACTACCATCCTTCTTTCTGACAAATAGTACCGATGCACCCCATGGTGACACACTAGGCCTTATAAACCCCTCATCGAGTAATTCTTGCAACTGCCTTTTTAATTCTTCCAACTCTACCAATGTCATTCGATAAGGTGGCTTGGAGATGGGTTGAGTATCTGGTACTAGCTCGATGGCAAATTCAACCTCTCTCTCAGGTGGTAACCTCGGTAAGTCCTTTTGAGAATACTTCGGGAAACTTACATACCACCGAAACATCCTATATACTTGGTGGTTCCGACTCTCATCAGAAATGAAGGCAATGTATCCTTCACACAATTAAACATCATACGTCAATCTCATGCATAAACATCATATCATTTCATAACTCTAACACTATGCACTTTTATTACTTTCTAACCAAACATACACTAAACTTTTCTGGTAAGGAGAAAGTTAAGGTCTTAGTGTTGCAGTCTAGACTTACATGATTGGTAGCTAACCAATCCATGCCTAATATTACATCAAAGTCTTACATATTCAACCATACTAGATCTACTAACAACTTCTAATCTGCTACCATCATATCACAAGCTTTACATATCATATTTGTTTTTTGTATCTCGTGCATAGGTGTACTTATGTGCAACATGTAATCTAGTGACTCCATGTTTCCTATGAACTTACATACAAATTGTGGTGACACAAACGAGTGTGTGGAACCTGGGTTAAACAGTACATATGCTTCATGATTACAGACAATGAGAGTACCTCGGATAGCATCGAAGGATGTATCTATTGTCTCCTGGTTATAGGCGTACGCTTGACCTTGGGAGATAGGTTTCTTACCCTTGTCTGTGGCTGTGGCTCCCCTCTGTGGAGCCTGAGCCAGTCTTTCTGTCTATCTAGGTGCCTTATGAGGTTCCTGATATCTCATAAGGGGACACTCTCTCATCAGGTGTCCTACTTCACCGCATCTGTAGCAAGTAAATGTACCTACACGGCAAGGTCCAGTGTCAATATTGTTACATGTCCTGCATCGTGGCACTCTTATCTTAGTGCCTCTAATCATACCTATGACACCGACCGAGGTCTTGGGCTTACCAGCCCTTATCTAAGGTCCTTCCACCCTCTGTCTCTTGGGCTGACCCCCTCTCAAATCATATCAAGAAGCAACTGCTCTCTTCCCCTTAACTCTGACTGATCTCCTAAAATCATGCTTTGCTTAAGTAATATCCAAGCCCCTTTCTATCTCCTGTGCTTACCTCAGAGCATCTCTGAAATCTACGATATTCTTACCCAACAGCCTATCTCTGATCCTATATCTCAATCCAGCCAGAAATCTCTTTATCTGGTGCTCGGGATCTCTAACTATCTCTGGATCGTATCTCATCAGGGTTGTAAATTTTTTTCATACCCGTCTACTGTAGAACTTCCCTATCACAAATCCAAAAACTCTGCCTGTATCTTCTTTCAAGCTGCAAGTGGTACATACTACTCTCAGAATGCGATTAAGAAAGCATCCCATGTGATCTCTGAGGGATCCCTGGCTAATGCAGTTTATGTCGATCTCTACCAGAACTTAGCCTGTCCCTTCATCATATATCATGCCATGATTACTCTCTCCCTATCAATACACCCCAAAAATTGGAATATCGTCTCAATATCTACGATTCACTCCTCAACCTTAACCGGGTCCTTAAGCTCTGTGAACTCCAGAGGATGCATACCCAAGAAATCTCGCACCCTCTAAGTCTCTCTGTCATCCCTATGCTGGGGAACTAATGGCTGAGGGCTAGGGCTACTGGAGGAACTGGTGGGGGAGGAGGATTAGGCGTAGGAGTATTTGTCTCCGTACCGGGTGTACGTACCCCAAATTGCTGGGTAAACATAGTGGTAAAGGCTGTAAGCCCTTCCCTCATACCCTGTACTGTCTCCTCGAGCCTCCTTATTCTATCAGTAAGGCTCTGGGGTTGAGGGGGAGATGGTGGAGTGAGTTGAGCTGATCTCTGTGAACAGCCACATCTACCACTCATGATCAGTGATCTACTATTTGCACATAATCCATAAATTAAGTCATACTTTGACAGGTTAGCTTATTTTATTACCAGACATGCATAGACACATTGGGATGTAATACACTTTTATTACTAGACACGGCAGTACTACACAATGTTTGCTCTGATACCAACCAAAGCTGTCACGCCCCGAAAACACGAAAAATGTGGCTAATTTAAACTTTTTATCCATTAACTATGTTGTTTTCCTCTCCCATGTCTAGATTTAAAACGTTTTTCATTTTCAGGATCGCATTACATCACATACATTCTACGTAATTAAAACTCTATATATATATATGATCATTTACAACTATTATATCCCAACTATTATATACAGTAATGTCTATTCTGTATCACAAGTCTGGAATACGAGTAAGACTGTACCTCAAGGCTATGAAAGTATCCAATGAAAGGTTGGACTATCTTGTCAATGACCACAATCTCGTATGTGCAGTAGACTTGCTGTAGACAGTCTGGGAGATGGAGAGGAGGGGGTGAGTTTTTCAAACTCAGTAAGAGATACATTTAAAATAGCTTTAAATACTCAAAATATGGTAAAACTCATGGGTTTACAAATCAGCATACTTATGCAGTAGGGTAGAGATGCTTACATTTCATAAAAGCAGTAAAAACATGCTTTAAAATCATTGGTTTACACCTATACATCATTTTTGGAAAACCTATCATGCTGAAATCATAGCGTATAGTGAAACAAACATAAAGCATCTTAAAAGCTTAAAATACGTGAATCATATCACACTGTCACTTTAAAAGTGAAATCATGTTATCACAGGTACATTTTGTAAAACATACTCATGACTATCTTTCAAATCTCATCATAGAAAATCTGTACTCAATAGTAAATCATAAAACAAGTAGTATGAAATGTGCAAAAACATATATACATCATTTTGTCAATTCATCGTGGAGCCAGGCATAATCTTATAGTAGTTCCGAAGGACATCATACATCAAGTCTTGTAAGACGTTCATCATAGGTACATATGGCCATTGTACATGGGAGCTGTAGGACTGGATCAGGGTCATATACTACCCTATCTCGCGTGCACCACTAAATGGGGACTATACGCACAAACTCATGTACATCACCAAGTGCGGACTATATATACATGTATTTCTCATATCAAGTCAGAGCCTGCTCGTTCCTTGGCTGTCGGCTAAGTAGATCCTCGATCGTCTCCATACGCTACCCTATGTATGCGAGATCGACCCCAGATCCTCTAGCTATGGTCAAATCATACCTTCTTACACCATAAAAATCATTTAGGGCCTCTCACCTATTTTATCAAATCATTTCAGGTATCTTACCCATTTCATTAAAATCATTTCGGGCTTCATACCCGTGTACTGAAAACCATTACGACACGCTAACCTGATTCTCAAAATCATTACGGACTCTAACCCATTTCTCATAGAAAACATGGTTTTCATAAATCATTACGAGACTCTAACCTGTGTAAACATGGAAAACATAGTTATCATAGTCATTTCTCAAGACTTATACCGTATAATGAAAACCCAGTTCTCGGGACTTCAACCCATATCATGAAAACACAGTTTCATAAAACATATTGGGACTTTTAACCCTAATCTCACATGAAAACACTATGCTTTTGTTTCAGAAGTGAAAAATCACTTTTATAAACATGTATGCTGTAAAAAATGTATCTCATATATAGAAAACATGCTGAAAACCCAAGAAATGGTTTTGGCTTCGGTTTGAAGACAATTGGAAATCCATTTCCCAAAATCTCATTCCATTCATATTCATAAACCGTAGGTAAGGATGGAGGAGCATTAACGCTGCTCTAAATTATATCCCTTACCTCGAATCCCATCGAGTACGTAGCTAAATCTCTCTGTCAGAGGTTCGTCTAGTCTGACCTGCTCCTAATCCAGTCTTGGAGCTCCATATAATAATTTATTAATTCAGTTTAACTCAATAAATATTTTTCTCATATTTACTACAGTCGATTTAGCTAATTCGGCCAATTGTTTCTCTTATTAGACCCGATTCCATCTTGATGGGCCTTAATCCGTTTTAAGTCTGTTTCCACTTATTAACTCTTTCATCAAGGCCTATTGGGCTCACTAGGCCCATCAGTATTTATTGGGCCTTTTTCTAGACTCTTTGAATAGCCCGTATATCATTTACGACAATTTAATTAAAAATCATAATATAATCCACTAAATACGAAATTTAATCTGTAACTCGTAAAATAAATCTTTAATAAGCAATAATTACATAAATTGTCATAAATGAGCTTTACTTACCCTAGATTATACGATGGTTCACAAATCCAAGTTCGATCGGGCTCACGTACGCGATTTATCGTCGAACTGCACAATTTTATATTTAATTTCGGGTAAATTTTTTATCAAATATAATTTAAATAAATTTCTCAAAAATCCAATCGATCACTTTTGATCTCTTACCGACTTACCTAAAGTCCAGTGTATCCTCGAAAATCTTCTCTTTTTTCCTTTTTCTATTTTTCTTTCTTTTTCTCCCTTTTTCCTCTCTTTCTTGGCTGAATCGGTCCGGATTGGTTCAACACAGTACTCTTTTTACTGAATCAGTCTGTACCGGTTCAAACTTCCCCATTGTCATTCATCTCTTTTTTCGTCGATTCTCGGGCTGTTTCTGGTGCCAATCGGTACGCCTAGAGCAAGGGAGTATTTCGCTGGCCTTGGGTTGGATTGAAACCCTGTCGGTGGCCGTTGATTCTCTCTTCTCCCTCTGCAGCTTCTCTTCCTCGATCCTCCAAAATTCGACGTTAGTGCAGCGCGTTCCAGTGGTAGGAGGGTCACGCGGTTGTCGGTTACCTTTTTCGGACCTCACTTGGCCTCCTCGGTCACCAGTGGTGGCTCGTCGGTGCTCTCGGTCTCTCTGCTTCACTTCTTTTGCGTTTTTGTCTTTCTCTCTCTTTCTCTCACCGATCGTCATTTCTCCTCAATTGTTGGTGCTGGTGAGCTCAGACCGCTGGCTATCTCGCCTGGTCAATTCTCCGGCGACCTCCGTTCGGTGGAGATAGAAGCGGAAGGGGAAGGCTCCCTCGCATGTTTTCTATTTCCTTTTGTGTTCAGAATCGCGATTTTACGATTCTTTTTCTTTTTTTCTTTTTTTAATAATTATATTTTATTTTATTTTAATCAAATAAAATATAATAAAATACCCAAAATATCTAAACAAATCATATTTTATTCCTTAAATCAATTTAATGAATTTATTAGTCTTATTTTATATTTTCGATATAATTTTTCCCATATTTTCGGTATAATGTCTCGGACGAAAATTACAACAATTTGTAATATTTTCGTATCTTGACCGATTGGACTCAGAATTTAATAGTTTTTCCTTTATTGATCAAGATTTCCTAAATGCATATTAATAACAAAATTTTCTCGTCAAATTTATACCGAATTTCAGGTCTTTTCACATTTTTACCCTTGCACGTATTTGGGACCAAATTAAACCGACTTCCCTTCTTGGCTCCACTATCTTTACTCATTTTAAACTCGTATCTTTCATCCAACGATTTAAATCCCTTTAATTTAAATTCTGCTCCTCATTTTTCCTGTTTCGTATTTTCATATCTCCGCTACATCATTCACATTCATGTGCTCAATCCATCCGTCTTATGATTCCAAATGATGAACACAGTGGAAAAAATTTAGGTTTCACATATTGGAAGCATTTTAAGAAGCTGTGTGCAAGCTGTTTACACCACCAAATTACTGACCAGCTTCTAATCCATAATTTCTATGAAGGTTTAATGCCAATAGGCAAGAGCATGATTGATGCTGCCAGTGAAGGACTACTAGTTGATAAGACCCCAGAGGGTACAAGGAAGATCATCGCCAACATGGCAGCCAATACACAACAGTTCAGGAGTAGATTGGATCACACACCGAAGAAGGTGAACGAGCTAAGTACTTCCAACATGGAATGTTAAATTTCTGATCTAACCTCTTTAGTCCATCAAATGGCTGTAGGGAACTTACAAGTAGCAAAAGTGTGCAGAATCTGTTCGTTGGTAGGACACGACACTGACATACATCTAACTTTGCAAGAAGATGACCCGATCATGCAATAAGTAAATGCCATAGGAAATTTTCCAGGTCAACCCCAACGAAGATATGATCTGTATGCAAATACATATAACCCAAACTGGAGAGATCATCCCAATTTGAGATATGGTAACCAAGTTGGCTATCAACATTCTGTTTAGAGGAAGCAAACAAATCAGTCCACAAGCTCAGGTTCAGGTATGTCACTTGAAGAAATTGTGAAAAACCTTGCTAACAACACTTCGCAATTCCAATAAGAAACAAGGAAAAGCATCTAAAACTTAGAAAAATAGATGGATCAACTAGAAACCACGGTTGGTAAATTAGAAGCTCACGATTCTGGGAAGTTACCATCTCAAACAATAAAGAACCCTAGGGAGAATGTGAGTGCCATAGTGCTGCGTAATGGAAAAGAGATCGAAAGGTAGATTTCAGAGGCAGAGAAAAAGGTTGGGACACAGATGCAACCTGTTATCGATAACACTATCCCTATCCGCCCTCCCTTCCCTTATAGGTTTGCTAAGACACAGAAAGAGGAACAACATAAAGAGATCATGGAGGTATTTAAGAAGGTGGAAATTAACATACCGCTTCTAGACGCAGTAAAACAAATTCCAAGCTATGCAAAATTCCTTAAAGAGTTGTGCACGACAAAAAGGAAACTAAAATGCGATTAAAAGGTAAGTGTGGGGGAGAATGTATCTACAGTCATTCAAAGAAAATTGCCCCAAAAGTGTAAAGACCCAGGTACATTTACAATCCCTTGCATCATTGGTAATAGGCAAATCGAACATGCCATGGCAAATTTGGGAGCATCGATTAATGTTATGCCTTTCATAATTTATGCATCCTTTAATCTAGGTCCTTTAAAAAGAACTGAAGTGATCATACAATTAGCAGATCGATCTAATGCATACCCCGAATGAGGTAGTTGAGGATGTTTTGGAGTAAGTGAATCACTTGATCTTTCCCATGGATTTCTACATTCTGCACATGAAGGATAGCAGCAGCCCAGTGAATCTCACACCAATAATTTTAGGTCGACCCTTTCTTGCCACTGTAAGGATGAAGATTGATGTATTTGATGGGAAATTAACCATGGAGTTCGATGGAGAGATTGTCAAAATTAGCATCTTCGATGCTATGAGGTATCCAACAGATGTACATTCAGTATTTTCCATTGTCAGTTTTGATGTCTTGACGTAGGATACATTTGAAGTAAGCAAAATGGATGAGCTAGAAGTGGTGATCAGTAAAAGCTTAGAGCGAAACAAGGCTGAATTGAAGCTAAGTCTTGAAGTTGAATAAATGATTATGGCCATGTAGTCATCACAACCCATGTATGAAGTTAACAGATTGGAAGTACCATTTTCTCACACGAAGCTGCTACTTTCTATTGTGCAGTCACCGATTTTGGAATTGAAGTCTTTACCTGACCACTTAAAGTATGCTTACTTAGGAGATGATGAGACACTTTCAGTCATGATTGCAAAGAACTTGACAGTGGTGCAAGAAGAAAAGTTAATCAGGGTGCTTCGTGATCATAGAATAGCCATAGGATGGACCATAGGTGACATTAAGGGAATTAGTCCATCCATGTGTATGCACAGAATTTTGTTGGGAGAGGGATCTAAGCCAAGCCGAGAGCCTAAAAGAAGATTAAATCCCCATATGATGGAAGTAGTCAAGACTAGATTCTGAAGTTGTTGAATGCGGGTATAATCTATCCAATTTCGGATAGTAAATAGGTGAGTCCAATCCATGTTGTGCCAAAGAAGACTAGGATCACAGTTGTGAGAAATCAAAATAATGAGCTTATTCCAACAAGAGTGCAGAATGGGTGGCGAGTGTGTATAGACTATCGTAAGCTGAATTCGACAACTAGAAAGGATCACTTTCCTTTAGCCTTCATTGATTAAATGATTGAACTTTTAGCTGGTAAATCTCACTACTGTTTTCTTGATGGATTTTCAAGTTAAAACCAGATTGTGATTGCACCAGAAGATCAGGAGAAAACAACTTTCACATGCCCATTTGGAACATTTGCTTTGAGGAAGATGTCGTTCGGCCTTTGTAATGCACGAGGTACTTTTCAAAGATGCATGGTAAATATTTTCTCTGATTTGTTGGAAAATTACATTGAGGTGTTCATGTATGATTGCACAGTGCATGGTGACTCATTTGATAAGTGCTTAAATCATTTAACGAGTGTGCCTGAGCGTTGCATTAAAACTAATCTAATGCTGAATTTTGAAAAATGTCATTTCATGCTAGAACAAGGCATTGTTTTAGGGCTTGTAGTTTCATCCAAGGGCATTGAAGTAGACAAGGCTAAGATTAATTTGATTTTGAGCTTACCCTACCCCACTAGTGTGCAGGAAGTGCGTTCTTTTCTTGGTCATACTGGTTTTTACCATAAATTCATTAGGTACTTCTCGAAGACAACACTACCATTGTTAAAGTTGTTACAAAAGGACGTACGCTTTAAATTTGAGGAAGAGTGCAAGGCAGCTTTCGATGAATTGAAGTTATCTTTGACTTCTGCCCCTATCATTCAACTACCAGAATGGGAGTTGCTTTTTGAAATAATGTTCGATGCAAGCAATTATGCTGTGGGGGCTGTTTTAGGACAGCGAGTCATCAACCAGGCCCATGTGATCTATTATGCGTCAATGACGCTTAACCTAGCTCAGTGCAATTATTCCACGACTGAAAATGAGCTTTTGGCTATTGTATTTACTTTAGATAAGTTTCGGTCTTACTTGTTTGGGACTAAAGTTGTTGTCTTTTCTGACCATACAGCTTTGAAATACGTTTTGGCGAAAAAAGAGGCGAAGCCAAGGCTAATTATATGGACTCTTCTACTGTAAGAGTTTGATCTCCAGATTAAAGATAAGAAGGGGGCAAAAAACCTAGTAGCTGACCACTTTAGTCGGTTGGTGAGAGTAGAAGATCCAGTGCCACTGTAAGAAACTTTCCCTGATGAACAGCTCTTTATGGTGCAAGGTATGACCCCTTGGTATGCTGACTTGGTAAATTATTTGGTTACTAAGGTCATACCTTAAGATTTGAGTAGAGCTAAAATAGATAAAATGAAAAGTGATGCTAAATACTATGTATGGGATAAACCATATTTGTGGAAATATTGTTCTTATCAAATTATTAGAAGGTGCATCCCTGATTCAAAAATTCAGTATGTCCTTACTTTTTGCCATGCATATACTTGTGGGGTTCATTTTAAGCCAAACAGAATAGCTAGGAAAGTGTTAAATTGTGGTTTTTATTGGCCTACTTTGTTTCGTGACAGTTATGTATTCTGTAAAAATTATGAATGATGTCAAAGGATAGGGAGCTTTAACCGTAGGAATGAGATGCCTCAAACTCCTATACTTGTGTGCGAAATATTTGATGTTTGGTGTATTGACTTTATGGGTCCATTTCCTCCTTCCTTTGAGTTTGTTTACATTTTACTTGTTGATTATGTGTCGAAATGGTGGGAAGCAAAGGCCACAAATATTGATGATTCACGAGTTGTTGCAGGTTTTATCAAATGTAACATTTTCAGCAGGTTTGGGATACAAAGAGCATTGATTAGTGATCAGACGACTCATTTTTGTAATCAGTCAATGGAGGCTTTGTTAAAGAAGTATAGAGTCCAGTACAAAACCTCCACAGCCTACCATCCCAAGACGAATGGAAAAGTCGAGGTGTCTAATAGGGAAGTCAAGTTGATCTTGGAGAAAATGGTAAATCCAACAGAGAAGACTAGAGTCTCAGACTTGATGACGCTTTGTGGGCATATAAGACAGCATATAAGACGCTTATCGGGATGTCCCCGTATAGGCTGGTTTTTGGTAAGTTGTGTCATCTGCTTGTAGAGTTAGAACACAAGGCTTATTGGGTAGTTAGACGATGCAACATGGACCTACAACAAACAGGTTTGGAAAGGAAGTTACAGTTGCAGGAATTGGAGGAAATTCAACTTAAGGCCTATGAGAACTCATGAATTTACAAGGAGAAGACTAAGGCATTTCATGATAAGATGATCATTAGGAAGCAATTTATGGTTGGCCAAAAAGTCTTGCTATATAACTCAAAATTGAAGTTGATGTCTGGTAAGTTACATTCCCGTTAGATTGGACCCTTTATTATTATTGATGTATTTCCTCATGGTGCAGTTGATATTCAAAGTATGGAAACCAACAAGGTGTTCAAGGTTAACGGCCATAGACTCAAGCCATATTACGAGGGTTTTCAAGCACACATGGTTGAGAAGGTGCAATTAGGAGATGTGGTCTACTTGGTGTGAAGGAAGTTGTATTATCGAGCCAACGACATTAACCAAAGGCGTTGCAAGGGAGGCAACCATGAACCCCAGATTTGATCTCTCAGCCTATCTCTTTTAATTTTACTTGTTCGTTATTTGTTTTAATGATATGCTTTACATTGGGGAAATGTAAGATCTAAGTGTGGGGGGAGAATTTAGGATTTTTGAATTTTTACATAAAAAAAAAAAAGGATTCTTAGTGCATGTTTAGGTGCTTTCTATCACTGAAAGTTTATATTTATCATGAACCTGAATCAACTGGATTTGAAAAGAGGATAACACAATTAAATTGATTGACTTTTCATCTTAAAATTTGTTGATTAAGTGATTGATTTCAGAATGTTGGTGAATTTAATTGGTAGACTCTAAACCTGTGAGATTTTGAGCCTAGAGATTGAGCAAGTCAATCTTTATTTTCTTTTGATGTGTGATATTCTTCCATGGATGTGTTTCTCTAGAACTTGCATTGATTCTTTTTGAGATTACATTGATTTAGGCATACATAAAGTGATTAAGGCTATTTTTGGATGAACCACTCTAGCCAAATAACCCACCTAACATAATTTACCATTGTTAGGCCCCTTTGAGCCTAATTGACTTTTCTTTATTGAATAACTTGTCTTAACCTTGAGCTTAATATGAATGACTTACCTAACCTTAAAGATTAGTAGGGCATTTGAAAATTCTTAAGCAACTTATGAAACAAGTATGGGGGTGTGATTAATTCCATATGTAAGTGGTTGTGATGGTGGAAATAAAAGAAAAAACCCCAAAAAAAGAAAAATAATAAAAAAGAAAAAAAGTTATTTGATTGATAACGGAATTGAATAAGGTGTGAGTGATTAATAAAGTATTTGTATTTTAGGTGATTGTGGGTCGTTGATTGCTTTATTTACCCGAGTTATAATTTTGAATGCTCTATTAATTTTAAGGGTTTTAAACTCTCTTACTCCAAAAATAATTCCTTACCTTATCCCTAGCCCCATTACAACCCTTGAATAAAGTGCTCTTGATTTGTGTTATGCATGAATACTAAGTAGTGGAGATTAGATGATATGGAAGCTTATGGTAGGACATGTTTTATAGAATGAATGTCAGTGAAATACTTACCCCTTAAACGCTTGAGTTAACTGAGAGATTAGTGTGGGGATCTACCAATTTAGTTTGCTTCGTTTTGAATAAAATTGCTATGTTGGAAAATTCTTGAGATTGACAAGGATTTTGATGCATGACATGTTATGTTTCTAAAAAATGTTGGTTGATTCTTTTGTTTCTAGTTTTTTGTAAACTTGATGTGATTGAAAAGTTTTTAGAGGGCGATTTAGTCTTAGATTTTGAGTTTGCTCGAGGACGTGCAAAAATTTAAATGTGGGGGAATTTGATGAGTGCCATATTTTTGTTATTTATTTCCTTCTACATTTTAATATTTTACTATGTTCCTCATGTTAATTAGAGTACTTATGTTAATTTTGTGATTTTGGTAGATAAATTGGGTTTCAAGAGCTTAACCGAAGAAATTGGTCAGTTTTAGTGTTGTTTGGAATTTTGGCTTTAAATAGAGTTCCAGTCCTCCAAATTATGTAAAGTCAGGCCTAGTGAAACACTAACTTACTGATTTACAACTTTGAAGAATAGCCCAAGATTCAATTCAGCCTAGTTCAACTCCAAAACCAGTTGTGAAGAAAAAGCCCGAATATGTCAACCCTTTTCCTACTTGTAATAGGATTTTCTAATTTAGGTTTTTTTACTATATATATATAGTTTCATTTTCTTTAGGGAGTACAGAAGAGAGACAGAAGATAGAACATCAGAGATACAAAAGAGGGCAGCAGTTGAAATTAAAAAAATAATTCAGCCTCTATATTTTTATTTTCGTTTCCAATAATCATGTACTGCTAAATCCTTTATTCGGTTCAAGGGAATCGAATCTAGTAAACTTCAACAATTGAGAAACACGGTTTGATGTTCTAAACTATCTTTTGATTGAATTATCTATCATTTTTGGTATTAATTGTTCCGATTGCATGAGAAAATTATATGATCTGGCCAATTAGATAATCTTTGCATGTGATTGTATGCTATCTGAAATTTTCACAATATGTAATTGTTGTGATTGAAATCAGAAACAGTGGCAATTAGGGTTCATTAACTCTAAATGAAACAATAAAATGGATTAAACATTTAACTCGTAGTTGAAGTGTTATTCGGTTTAGTAGTCTTCCTAGAGTGTTAATGTTATTCCTAGTCTAAATAGGATTGCGTCAAAACCAATTAGATTAGGGATAAGAATTTAATTCGGGTGCTAGGCTTGAGTTAATAATAGCAGGGAAGAAGAGATATTATCTTGCTGGGAGATAATACCTTGGCTAAATAATTGAAGACAATATGGTAAATTAGGTGTTATGGATCAATTGTTAGTTACTAGGCAATTCCTTTGAATCGAATTTGTTAATCTTGGTTTACTCTCTTCATAATTAATTGAATATTAATTCTGTTTTAGGATTTTAATTCTATTAAATTAAACCCCCAATTATTTTAGTTATTGCATGATAATTAATCCACCAGTCTCTAGAGTTCGACTGGATCTACCGCTACTGCAAAATTTCGGTAAGACTAGTAATTTAAATTTGGTTATTTTAGTTATTACATGATAATTAATCCACCAGTCTCTAGGGTTGGACCTGGATTTACCACTACTGCAAAATTTCGGTAAGACTAGTAATTTGAATTTGGTTGAATTCGACACTCACCATTTTTTAGCGTCGTTGCTGGGGACTGGTTCTGATTAATTACTGTGTTTTTTTATATTATTCTCATTATTCTGCTTTTAAATTCTTGTTATTTTGTTTATTTATTTATTTTTGTTTAGGGTTTTCGGTAGTATTCACGTTACTATTCATAGAAAAAAATTTGTTGAGTTAGGAGAAGTGTGAGTACTCGATTTCAAATGGAAACAACGAAATAAAACAAACTAGGAGAACCTAGCCCCACCATATCTTGGCCAAATATTATTGTTTTCTTATACTTTAAGCCTATTTTTTGTTTTGCTGGTGATTATTTTACGAATTTTTTATTTTTTTATATTTTTTTGTGTGTTTTTATGACCAAATCCTCCAAATCAGGTGAAATTGCACTTCAATTTAATCTAGAGATAGAGAGAACCTTGAGGAGGTTGAAAAGAGACAAAGAAGCTACAACCATTGTAGAAACCTTAGATCCCGAAAGTACGCCATACAATAGCTTAATAGAGGAGTTGGACACTGACAACATGGTAATGAATAATAACAGGAGTTTGAAGGAGCTTGTTGCTCCTGACTTAAACTTACAACCTTTGTGTATTGAGTACCCTACTTTAGATGCGGCTTTTGAACTTAAATCAGGACTAATACATCTTCTGCCTACTTTTCGTGGACTTGCAGGTGAAGATCCCCACAAGTACCTTAAGGAGTTTCATGTGGTGTGTTCCAGCATAAAACCACAGGGCATCTCAGAGGATCAAATCAAGCTGAGGGCATTCCCTTTCTTGTTGGCAGATCAAGCGAAGGACTAATTATACTACCTTCCTTTGGGAGCAATACGTTCCTGGAATGAGATGAAGCGGTTATTTTTGGAGAAATATTTCGTTGCTTCTAGGGCTGTAAATATAAGAAAAGATATTTGTGGCATTCGACAATATAATGGTGAAACCTTGTACGAGTATAGGGAGCGTTTTCAGAAGTTGTGTGCAAGCTGTCACGACCCAAAAATCAGAGTAAATTTTCATTTTTCTTTCATACTTACCTGTTCTCTGAACGTGACCACACTCCATTAACAATTGGGCTGTGCGTTAATGCCAGTCCCACCATTTATTCACCATATAACTTAATTCCTTATTAAAGGAAAGGTAAACACATGAGTTTTTCACTAATTCTTTCCCATTCAATTACAAGTGTGTACAGTGTCTAGTTACAAACATGTTACTCTGCTATTCTTATTTAGATACAACATGTACAAATGTATATACCTTAAGTGATAGGCAGCAGCGGATATCGGGAATGCAGTACACAGTCACCTCAAAGTCTACTGGAAATGATCTGTGTGAGAAAATGAAAGGGGTGATCACATCAAACTCAATAAGGCAATCCTACGAACAAGTAGGTAACCATACTACCTACATGAATGTGGTACCGTGCATAAACCACCATTTCTTCACACATTTTAAAATAGATGCTACAATTCATGATGTCATGTAAAACAAGTTCACATATGGATTTCAAATAGCATAGAAAAACTCAACATGCAAATCCATTTAAATTATTTCATTTTACTTAAAATTTCACAAAACAACCAGGATTCAACCCTTCCCTCGGGTGTTCCAGACTCACACAAAACCATGAAATTAAATGCTTTTTAAAGTAATAGTAACATGCGATAAAATGAATGTCATGTAAAACCAGTTTACATCACGCATGGTTTTAAATAGCATGGAAATAACGTCATGCAAGTTTCAGTTTAAATTCCAGTTTCATTCTCATTAAAATCACATCTTAGTCAGGATCCAACCCCTCCCTTGGGTGATCCAGACTCACACAAAAGTCCACAAAACATGTTTCTCAAAACATCAATTTATAACATGTGAGACTAGGCAATATATATATCTCAGGCAAATAACTAAGACTATGGCCATATCCTCGTGATCCGACTGCTACACGGATCCTGTGTGCAAGGTCTCACCACTATCGTGAACTGCCCCGAGAGGTGGGTCAGTCCATCCAGTCGGTCTTGCCCGATCACTCACATCCGAAGATGCCAATCGCATCCGAAGATGCCACAAAACCAATCTCAGCACGGTACAGAGTACTCCATGCTACTTGCACGATACAACGTACACCGTGGACCCACATCTCATATCAATAATCGTGCCTATCTCAAAACGCACGTGCGAGCATATTTAATCAGCATGACACACAGTCTACCCGACGCTCCAAGCACGGCTCATCACATGTCTCATAAAATCAGTGTGAGCGATGCTCCAGCACTCTCACAAAATCAAGAAAAATCTCATGCGAGCAATCAGTGTGAGCGATGTTCCCAGAAGTGGGAATCCCTATCTGATACCATACTCCCTAGAATGCTACCTATTGTTCCACAATCTTCTTACTTATATAAATATGCTCACGCACTCAAAGTATCTATGGCTTTCATAACCAGAAAGTAGGTAGACTCAGTCAATCTATTGACTATCACTTAAATAACCTCGTGATTCCTACGGTCCTCTGCAACCTATCACAAAATCCATGGTAACCTGCTTCCACTTCCATGTCAGAATTGGTAGAGGCTGCAATAATCCTACATACTTCTAGTGCTCTACCTTAATCTACTGACATATGAGACACTTCGTCACAACTCTCCGATATCTCTCCCATGCCTGACTACCAATACCCTTTTTCAAAAATTTTGATATATTTTATTGCTCAGCGAATGCACTGTATATCCCAACTAATGAGCTTCTGTCATTAACAATCTCAACAGTTGTAATCCTTAGGAACCATTATTCTACCTCCAAAACCTCAGTAGGTCATCATCACTCACTGTGAACTTTGTCACGGTACCCATCTGAATCTGACTAACACTATCGACACCCTGCCGATCATCATGCTAAGCCTGTCAAATTCGGTCAACCAAATTCGGTTCTAACATCAGGCTAGCTGTCACATAATCGCTATCATCATCAGAAGGGATCACATCAGTACTGAGGCTCACAAACTGCTTTACAGCTCACGCTCCCTGACCATTACCATCTCGTGCCTCTTTCTGCTCAAAGTATCAACCACTAAATTAGCCATTTCTTGGGTCGTATAACATCTCACAATCATAATCATTTAAAAGCTCAAACGCTCTTTGTTATTTCATATTCATTTCTTTTTATAAAAACAGATATTTGGGATTTTTATATTCAGTGCATACCAAAAATTTCTCACCGTAAAAGTAGTGGCGCCATACCCTCAGTGCATTACTACGGCTACCAACTTTAAATCATGGGCCGGATAGTCCTTTCATGGTCCTTGAACTGTCTGGATCCATAGGTGACTATCATCGTATTTTGCTTCAAAACGCAACCCATTATTCATTTCAAGACATTCATATACCCTGAGAAACATCATAATCTGTTAGGTATGGTGATAATAAATGCGGTGGTCAGTCCATACTTCAATACACCTAACTCCTGTCACGTCTATCATCCCATTCAAAAACTACTTTTTCTAAGTTAAATGTGTCAACAAAATAGTTCATTTCGAGAACTCTCAACAAATCATCTACAAAAATAATTTCCAATTGTTGCTTATGATTTTCCCTGGACTTTAAATACACCCAAAATATCATCAATAAGGATGATAACAAATCAGTCCAAGTAAAGTTTAAATACCTCATTCATCAATGCCCAAATGAGTACAAAGAATTGTCTTCGGCACATCCACATTCCAAATTCTCTATGAATAAAACCCAGACTTCTAATCGATCTAAAAAAATTTACGCTCTTCGCAGCTAACCCAATGGATCATCAATAGTAGAACGAAATACTTATTCTTACGTTGATCCTGTTTAATTCGATAAATCAGGTCTAGTTTTCAACTTTAAGCTCACTACCACAGAACAAATGTTTATATGAGAAAAGAATAGTTGAGTTCCACTAAATATTTCAATCACTCATATCCTTGACCTATGTATGCATAAATGTATAATTTCATTTCGAAATTGCTTCTATTCAAGATACTAACCTATGTCATTTCCTTTTTCTTATATTAACGACTTTTATAAAATTTTAATTTTTAAACCTTCAAGATTAATCGAATTCTATATTTCTTTATCGTACAAGTAAAGGTACCCTAATTTTAAACGTATATATTACGACTGTCGATTTCAATTTATAGGTTATGTGTACTTCTAGACGCTGTCAAGTCTTAGGCGGGGAGGTATTTCGAAATACCTTTATTAACCCTCAAACTTGACCACATGGACTGGTTGTGGATATATCCTCCCCTTATCGCAATTCATATTCACTACATATCGCTTAATCTAAATTACTTCACATATCAGAGATATTCTTACCTTGCATACGCCTCTTATTCCAATATCTCTTGTATTCAGGATATATCACATCTCAAAACTTATCTCATTTCGTATATCAACTATAACAAAACTCTGTCATTACTTGTTAAAACTTACTATACACTTTTCTAGAGTGAAACATCGCTATCTTAGAATAGCAATTTCAACAACACAGTTTGAGCCAATCAATTTATTCCCCATATTACATCAAAACACTCATATTTCATACAATGAGATTGGTCCGCATGTTCCTTTCCCCCACTTTCAATTTGCAATATCTACCGACATATTCAATTAGCATACTATCCTTCATTGGGCTGCTAACCATCAGCATTTCACCTAATGATATTGGTTTCACATATTTCACTAACTTATATGCAAATGACGACGATGTGAATAAATGTGTAGTACCATGATCAATTAAAATAATTGCTTCAATATTAACAATCAAGATGGTACCTTACACCATATCATATGAAGCATCAATATTATCCTGGTCAAAGGCATACACTCACCCTCATTCAACCGTCTATTTCCCTAGTAACTACCACATATCCAACACTGCCAATTAGTAGGTCGGGGTCCTCCAATCAGAATATCCATGTAAGCGCTGAAACTGGATACACTGGGGCTTACCAATCATCTTACCCCATAACTCACTAACTCTAAATGTCCTACCAAATCGCCTCTTTCCTGCCTAGACATCTCTGTTATCCACTATTTCCTTTTTGTCTCTATTTTGACCCTTATTGCCTTTCTCAAACTTAGAGGCATGCAATTCCTAATCTTATTCACGCATTGTGATCTGCGCACTGCCTCGTCGTATATAGTAATATCTAAGGGGCCAATTAGACTTTGATAGACGGTCTGAGTCTTTCATGACTTTCAGACCTTTCGATCTCATTGTTCATAATGTCAGATTATACCTGCCCATGGATGTAAATTGAGATTCATACTCGTCGATTGACCTGTTCCTCTGGTCAAAGTAAGTAACTCTATCCGTAAATTCCTCTGAACAATGTCTGAAATATATTGTCTCTGTGCATCCAAAATTATCTCTCATATCAATCCTGGATGTCTAACTCTTAAAATGGGTCGAGCGAATTTCTACCAATGCTCTGCCTCGCCCTCCAACATAAACATATTTAAAGGTCACTTTCTCGGTCGACATACATCGAAAGAATCCATACAACGTCGCTATCTATCGGAGGGGTATGGGAATCTCTATAGTCTGAGGCATCTGTTCAGGCTTTACCCTGCCTATCCTCAACTACCTGCATAGATTGAGTAAACAACTCCAAAATATTTTTTACACTCCACTCCATCCTCGTGAAGTGTGACTCAATATTGTCTGGTCTCTTCATAGGACCCTGTTGAGTATGCTCAACATCAGTCTCCACCTCAACCTCCTCATGGGTCTCATAGGTCGACTCAACACAACTAGCAAGCTCAGGCCTACCTCTACGGCCTATGCCTCATGCTCTACTTCCTCTACCGCGTCTGGTAACAGGCATAATGCCTATATTACTACATTCACAACCTTAAAACCCATCCTAATATACACAATTGTATCCAACCAAGCACAGTAACATGGGGATGTAATTTCCTAATTACTGACACTGACACACATCAGACTAATTTCGCTTTGATACCGCCAATTGTCACGACCTAAAAATCAGAGTAAATTTTTTATTTTTCTTTCATACTTACCTGTTCTCCGATCGTGACCACACTCCACTAACAATTGGGTTGTGCGTCAATGCCAGTCCCACCATTCATTCACCATATAACTTAATTCCTTATTAAAGGAAAGGTAAACACATGTTTTCCACTAATCTTTCTCATTCAATTACAAGTGTTTATCCCTAAAAGTTACAAACATGTTACTGTACTATTCTTATTTAGTTACAATATGTACAAATGTATATACCTCAAGTGATGGGCAGCAACCGATATCAGGAATGCAGTACTCAGTCGCCTCAAAGTCTATTGAAAATGATCTGTGTGAGAAAATGAAAGGAGTGAGCACATCAAGCTCAGTAAGGCAATCCTATGAACAAGTAGGTAACCATACTACCTACATGAACGTGGTGTCGTGCATAAACCACCCTTTCTCCACAGATTTCAAAATAGATGCTATAATTCATGATGTCATGTAAAACAAGTTCACTATGGATTTCAAAGAGCATAGAAAAACTCAACATGCAAATCCATTTAAATCATTTCATTCTTGTTAAAATTTCACAACACAGCCAATGCTCAACCCCTCCCTCTGGTGTTCCTAATTCACACAAAACCATGAAATCAAATGCTTTTTAAAGCAATAGAAACATGCGATACAATGAATGTCATGAAAAACTAGTTTACATCATGCATGGTTTTAAATAGCATGTCATGCAAGTTTCAATTTAAATTCCAGTTTCATTCTCATCAAAATCACATCTCAGTCAGGATCTAACCCCTTTCTCGGGTTATCCAGACTCACAAAAAAGTCCACAAAACATCTTTCTCAAAAAATTAATTTATAACATGCGAGACTAGGCAATATATATATATATCTCAGGCAAATAACCAGGACTATGGCCATATCCTTGTGATCCTACTGCTACACGGATCCTGTGTGCGGGGTCTCACCACTATCGGGAACCGCCCCAGGAGGTGGGTCAGTCCATCCCATCGGTCCTGTCGATCACTCGCATCCGAAGATGCCACATAACCAATCCCAGCAGGGTATAGCGTACTCCACCCTCCTTGCACGGTAGAACATACTCCATGGACCCACATCTCATATAAATAATCGTGCCTGACTCAAAATGCACGTGCGAGCATATTTAATCGGTGTGACACACAGTCTACCCGACGCTCAAAGTACGACTCTCATAAAATCAGTGAGAACGATGCTCCAGTACTCTCATAAAATCAAGAAAAATCTCATGTAAGTAAAGCTTCAGCACGCGTTTCATAAAATCTCATAAGATCTAGTGCGAGCTAAGCTCTAGCACTCTGTCAAAATCATGTAGAATTAGTGCGAGCTAGGCTCCAGCACTGTGTCATAAAAATCAAGTGAAAATCTAGTACAAGTTAGACTCCAGCACCTTGTCACGAAAATCATATGAAAATCTGGTGCGAGTTAAACTCCAGCACCCATGCATGTAAAATTCTAGTGCGAGCCCTTGCTCCAATACTAATGCTGCATCACACAAATCAAAACTCGTGTAAGCTAAGCTCTAGCAGGTCTCATTTTTACAAAATTAAGTAGGTGGCTCTGTTATTTCAAAACAATTTTCACCAAAAGTTACATTGTTAAAACTATGCAATGCAGTGCATTTTTATTTAAAAGTTAGCCAGCCTACTCATGCATGTGTCAAAACACCTCAAAAACAAGTAGGAACCTCTTGTTCTTGCTCCTCCCAATTTTTCCTAATTTTTGAAATTTTACCCTTCACAGGGGTATTTTACCCTTCACAGGGGTATTTTGCTCATTTACCCATTCGGGCACCCAAAATTCTTATTTTAAATCTAGACCCTTCAAAAAATTTTAAGGAATGTAAATGATGTCAAAATTGCATAAAGTTACCTTTAGCAGTCCGTAAAATTCCCTTACCTGGATTCACGGGCTAGCATATCGTGTCTCGACCGTACCAGGTTTCTCAGTCCAATTCACTCCAAACCAAGTCTACGGAGCTGCATAAAATCACATCTTTCGGTCAATTCTAATATACTTATCAGTATTTCACTCTTACTGATCAAATCTATAACACTGGGCCTGTTTTACTTTATTGGGCCCGATTGCACATTAATCGGCCTCGACCCCTTTTTCAGCCTGTTTCCACTTATTAAATCCCTTCTTCGGGTCTATTAGGCTCATTTGGCTTACCAATACTCATCGGGCTTTGTTCCAAATTATTGGATAGCCCGTATATCATTTACAACAATTTATTCAAATATCTGAATTTAATCTATTTTATTACGGAAATAAAATCTGAAATCCGCAAAATAAATTTCAATTGCGCAATAGTCATACAATTGTCGTAAATGAGCTTTACTGACCCGAAATTATGCGATGGTGCATAAATCGGAGTTCGATCAGGCTTACGTACACGATTTATAGTCAAACTGCATAATTTTATATTTAATTTCGGGTAAATTTTTGATCAAATATAATTTAAATAAATTTTTCAAAAATTAAATCAGTCATGTTTAACATCTTACCGACTTACCCGAAGTCCGGTGTATCCCCAAAAATCTTCCCATTTTTTCTTTTTCTCTTTTTCTTTCTTTTTCTCCCTTTTTTATGTCTTTCTTGGCTGAACTGGTCCAGTCCGATTCAGCACTGTACTCTTCTTACTGAACCGGTCCGTATCGGCTCAGGCTTCCTCGTCGTCGTTCATCTCTTTTTCAACCGGTTCCCAGGCCGTTTCTGACGTCACTTGGTGCGCCTGGAGCAGGGGAATGTTCGGCTAGGGTCGGCTGGGGTCAATCATCGGTGGAATCGTCAGAATCTTCTTCTCTCCCTCTCAGCTTCCACTCCTCGATCCGTTGGAATCCGACGTCAGTGTAGCGCGTCGCGGTTGCTGGTGGGTCACCCGATCGTCCTCTCTCTTCGTCTGCTCCTCGCCTAGCCGCTTGGTTGCCAGTGGCTCGCCGGTGATGGGTCTTCCTCAGTCGCCTGTGTCTTCGCTTCTTTCCTTTTCAGAGTTCCCAAATTCACGATTTTCCTCTTTTTTTTAATTATTATTTTATTATTATATTTATAATTTATTTTATTATTATTTTAATCATTAAAATACATTAAAAAAATATCTTTAAAATTCTTATTTTATTCATTTAATCAATAAATGAATTTATCAGTCTTATTTCGTCTTTTCGGTATATTTTTTCAGTATTTTCGGGATAATTTTTCGTAGTGAAAATTTCAATTAATTCAAATAAATTCATATCTTGATCAATTGGACTTGAAATTCAATATTGTCATCATTATTGATCAATATTTCTTAAATCCATATTTTAATGAAATTTTCTTATCGAATTTATACCGTATTTTTGGTCTTTTGACCGTTTTACCCCTTTACACCTTCGGGACCAATTTAGATCTACTTTCCTTCTTGGAATCACTATAATTTCTCATTTAAAATTCATATCTCTGTCCAGACAATTCAAATCTTATAAATTTAATTTGAAATTCCTTAACTTTCTGTTTTCAAATTTTACGTACGTTCGACTACTTCATTCATATTTATATGATCAAAATCATCCGTCTTATGATTCCATTAATATATAACAATATCCATATAATGTGTGAATCATAAGGAAATACGATAAAAATTGGGTTTTTACACAAGCTATCCTTTTCTTTAGGGAGTACAGAAGAAAGACAGAAGAGAGAACATCAGAGATACAGAAGAGGGCAGCAGTCGAAATAGAAAAAATAATTCACCCTCTATATTTTTATTTTCGTTTTCAATAATCGTGTGCTGCTAAATCCTTTATTCGGTTCAAGGGAATCGAATCCAGTAAACTTCAACAATTGAGAAACACAGTTTGCTTTTCTAAACTATCTTTTTATTCAATTATCTATCATTTTTTGTATTAATTGTTTCGATTGCATGAGAAAATTATATGATCTGGCCAATTAGATAATCTTCGCATGTGATTGTATGCTATTTGAAATTTTCACAATCCGTAATTATTGTGATTGAAATCAGAACCAGTGGCAATTAAGGTTCGTCAAATCTAAGTGAAAATATAGAACAGATTAAACATTCAACTTGTGGTTGAAGTGTTATTCGGTTTAGTAGTCGTCCTAGAGTGTTCATGTTATTCCTAGTCTAAATAGGATTGCGTCAAATCCGATTAGATTAGGGATAAGAATTGAATTCAAGTGCTGAGCTTGAGTTAATAATAGCAGGGAAGAAGAGATATTATCTTGCTGGGAGATTATACCTTAGCTAAATAATTGAAGACAATATGGTAAATAAGGTGTTAAGGATCAATTGTTAGTTACTGGGCAGTTCCTTTGAATCGAATTTGTTAATCTTGGTTTACTCTCTTCATAATTAATTGAATATTAATTTTTTTTTAGGATTTTAATTCTGTTAAATTAAACCCCCCCAATTATTTTGTTATTGCATGATATTTAATCCACCAGTCTCTAGGGTTTAACCTAGATTTACCGCTACTGCAAAATTTTAGTAAGACCAGTAATTTAAATTTGGTTAAATTTGAGACTCACCAAGTATGTGTTACCAAGGATTCAGAGATCGAGAGATTGATTTTATCAGAGGCTCATTCAACATGGTATACGATACATCCGGGGCACACGAAGATGTATCAAAATCTTTGGAGAGTTTATTGGTGGTCTGGGATGAAGAGAGACATTACAGAGTTTGTCACTAGATGTCTTGTCTGTCAGTTGGTAAAGGTAGAGCATCAGAAGCCTGCAGGACTATTGCAGCCTCTATCGATACCGACATGAAAGTAGGAGCACGTCACCATGGATTTTGTAATGGGTTTACCGAGGACCCGCAGAGGTCATGATGCCATCTAGGTGATTGTGGATAGGTTGATGAAGTTAGCCCTTTTCTTATCTATGAGAGCTACTGATAGTTTGAGTACATTGGCGAACTTGTATGTTTTAGAGATAGTATGACTGCATTGTGTTCCAGTGAGTATTGTTTCTGATTGGGATGCCCACTTCACTTCCCACTTTTGGAAACATTTTCAGGAAGCGATGGGGACCCAGCTGAGTTTTAGTATCGCTTTCCATCCTCAGACAGATCGTCAGTTAGAGAGGACTATACAGACTCTGGAGGATATGTTGAGAGTGTGTGTATTAGATTTTGGAGGCTTCTGGGATGACCACTTGCCACTAGCTGAGTTCGCCTACAACAAAAGTTATCACTCGAGTATCGGGATGGCACCATATGAGGCACTGTATGGACGTAGATGTTGATCCCTCATTAGATCGGAAGAGGTTGGTGACAGACAGATTTTTACTCCTGAATTGGTTAGACAAGCCTCTAAGGATGTTCGAGTGATGTGAGAGGTTAAGGACAGCTCAAAGTCGACAGAAGAGTTATGCTGACGGGAGATGGAGACCACTAGAGTTTACCGTGGGTGAGTCAGTATTTTTGAAGGTTTCTCCTTCCAAGGGTATTACGAGGTTCGGGAAAAAGGGTAAGCTGAGTCCTCGTTATATTAGACCCTTTGAGATTTTGGAGCGAGTGGGAGATAAGGCTTATAGGTTGGCATTGTCACCAGAGTTAGCAGGTGTTCATAATGTCTTCTACGTCTCTATGCTTCGAAAGTACCATCCGGATCCGGCGCACGTGATTAGCTAGGAGCCGTTGGAGCTCAGTGAGAGCATGTCATATGTTGAGAGACCAATTTGAATATCGGATAGGAAGGAGAAGGTATTGCGGTCCAAGACGATCTCTCTCGTGAAAGTGCTTTGGCAGTATCACACTCCGGAGGAACCTATATGGGAGTTAGAGAGTATGATGCGGGAGAAGTACCAAGAGTTATTTACAGACTGATTCGGTTCTAATTTGGAGGACCAAATTTCTTTAGAGGGGGAGATCTATAAGACCCGTATTTTATATGACAATCCTTATGATTCACACGTTGTATGACATTGTTATATGTAATGGAATCATAAGATGGATGAATTTGATCACATAAATGTGGATGAAGTAGTTAGACAGGTACGTAAAATGCGAAAAAGGGTAAATAGGTCAAAAAAACTCAAAATTCGATATCAATTCGGTAAAAAATTGTCATTTTAAACATAGATTCAGGAAATCTTGATTAATAAAGAAGAAATCATTGAATTTCGAGTCCAATTGATCAAGATACGAATGTATTACGATAACCCGAAATTTTCACCCCGGGCAATTATCTCGAAAATGTAAGAAAAATACTCCGAAAAAAAAATAAATAATAATAAAATAAGATAAATATATATTTAATTAATAAAATATATAAATATATTGGTGTAGAAGATATTTTTGTAAAAATAATATATTTTATACTTTTAAAATAATAATATAATGTATTATATATATATTATATAGTAATAATAATAATAATAATAATAATAATAAATCGTGAAATCGCGAAAAGGAAAGAAGGAAGGTCAAAATTGACCGATTAATTTTTGAAAAATTTATTTAAATTTATATTTTACCGAAATTGACCCGGGTTGAATATATATTTGTGTAGCTCGACGATAGACGACGAATGTGAGCTTGATCGAGCCTCGCATTTCGTACCCACGTAAAATGTCAGGTAAGTAAATCTCGTTTACGACAATTTGTGTAATGATGCGCGTTAGAAATTTATCTTATAAGTTATAGATTAATTTTCGTATAAAATGAATTATTTTTAGAATTTTGAAATCTATTGTCGTGAATGATAGTACGAGCTATCTAAATAACCTAAAACAATGCCCAATAAGTGTTGATGGGCCCAATGAGCCCAAAAGGCCTTGATGAAGTGAATAGTAAGTGGAAAAGGGGCTTAAAACGGATTAAGGCTCGTTAAGGTGCGATCGGGTCCAATAAGAGTAAATTGGTCCAATTAGTTAAATCGACTGTAGTAAACACGAGAATTATATTTATTGGGTTAAATTGACATGATAAATAATTATATCCAACTCCAGAGATAGGATTAGGAGCAAATCAGATTGGACGAGCCTCCGACAGTGGAATTTAGCTATGCGCTCGACGTGATTCGAGGTGAGGGAATTTTGTAAATGCTTAGAATATACGTATTTTGAGGGGATTTACAGGGCCTATAATTTCCTAAAGTATCTAGAAATGAAGTAATAATTTTACGAAAATCATGGCATCAGTGGAAAAAGATGATTTTACCCCTGAGAGTAAAATTTATGAAAAGGGTAGTAAATTGCATGATTATCATGTTTTGATGTTTTATATGAATGTATTGCTTTGATTTAAGCAAATTTGCACATAGGGTGGTTGTTGATTTCATAATTTATACGGAATGGTATAGGTTAGGTACTGGTTGCGATATTAAATATGTTTTATCAAAATTGAGGCACCTATCATATTTATACGAGTAAAAAAAAGTGTTGGAGCCTTACTCACACTAAATTTTACTGATTTATTACTCATAAAAAGCTGTACTGGAGCGTTGCTCAACGAGGATTTTTGTATGTGTACAAAATCGTGCTCGAGCTTCTCTCACACGAGATTTTAGATATCATGATATGCATGGCATCGTGTTGGAGCTTCTCTTGCACTAGACATGATGTGACATGCATAGAGTTATGCTGGAGCCTCCTGTAGACTATGTGTCACAGAGAGATGATATGCTCGCACGTGTACCTTGAGACATGGGTTAGTTATCGACATAGTATGGGGTGGATAAAACCTACGGTAGGCACCCCCAGACTATGAAATGGGTCCACGGAGTACGTTGCACCGTGTATGTTACACGGAGTACGTTGTACCGTGTAGTCATGACGACTAGCTGATGTGACTTGATATTCTAGCAGGTAGGATTTGACCCCACCTCCCATTGCAGTTGTGATGCCCTACACATCGGGATCCATGTAGCTTGGGATCATAAGGACATAGTATGGGCATAGTCCTCGATTTTTCATGCAGTAACCTACATGCCTCACATGATATCATACGGTCTGAATAGAACAGGGCAGGCCTGAAGAAGGGGTGATACCCCAATTTATGTTTTTTAATTGAGATGCGATTTAATGGATCAAGGTATTCCTGAGGGATGGGTTTAGCCTTGACATGGTTGTTTTATGATGAAATTGATAAGTTTTAATGTGACGAGTATGAGATGTCATACATCATGATTTTTCCATGTTTGTTTTATATGTCTGATTTCATGATTTGTCTTATGTGATAGATATAGACATGTGACATCGTTTTTAGTCTTACCTCATGCTCTAGATGTAACCGATTTTATATCATGACGTTATAAGCATATAGATAGTATAGTTATCTACCTGCTTACATTATTGCCTTACTGAGGAAGTTGTGCTCACCCTTTCACTTTCCACCCTCTACAGAGCATCCACAGTAGTTGAGAGCAGGTAGAGACTACATTTCTAGTTGTCTGCTGCTTCCCATCGCCAATCATGTATACACATCATACAATTTTGTATCTAAACATGTAATAGCAGAGTTTTGTAAACGAATGTAATTATGGGGGATGTAAATTTATGAAAACGTATGTACATACAATTTTATAACATGTGTAATTATTATTACACTGCTTGATATTCTAGCATTATTACCATGGTAATAATGATATGGTCAAATGGGATAAGCGTTGGGATTATTACTGGCTGATAGCCCAACTCGTCCAAAATGGAATTGTCACAAGGAGGTGAGATGTATAGAAAAAGTGAAAATTTTGTTGTGATTTTTGGTAGAACGGGTCGTGACAAGAACAACATAAAGAGTTCAAAAATTTCCTGCAAACAGTAAGCTTAGGTATGAATTGAAATAATGAAATTATAAACACAATTTTGGATGATATAATTGAGCTGATAATGAATAGGCAAACTGCCTAGAACTAATACAGGGATTTATTATTGATAAGTCTCGATATTTTATTTATAGGTGGTACACATACGTAGCCATTACAATTTTGCACAAGACTTGAGTTGGCCAGGACACATTCAGCCAAGTGTACAAGGAAAGCTTTTAGTTTGAGTAAGTAATTGTACTTAAGTAATTAGCATATGATATGCTTGCAAACTGTGGGTAATTGAAGCTTTAATTGATTTTATAATTGTTTGTGGTATGGTCTCGGCTAAAGGTGATATCCCGAAGCCTTTGACTTATAAGAATGCATGTTTTGGTGAATTTACTGATTTTATATAAATTTACATATGCATTTTATAAACCTGATGTTTATAACTTAACTATTTAAATGTTTGACTTAAAGGCATGTTTATAAGAAATTAAAATGTTTTACTTAGGCCATACCTATTTAATAAACTCGATTTCTGACCATGTTTGTAAACTATGTTTTGGACGTTAAACTGAGTTAGTTTGTGAGCAATTCAAGGTAGCGAGGCTTCTCTAGGTACACCATGCTCGTTCTGACGCAGTAGGAACCCCTTTATCCTATCCCGAGCTATAGCTACTAGTCACACTTAATCAATGGGAGTGGTTTCGGTCTATGATCATAGATAGTGTCCAATAGAGAGATAGGGAGTTTGTTGCATTGATAGCTATAGTGCCAACAAATATACCGAGCATGTTGATGCTTTCATTGATGATTTGTGCTCAATTTATATATACACACACACACACACACACACACTTGATGTTTGGTTAAATAGTCCACTCGCTATCTACATACTTTGGATGATTTGATGATTTATATGGTAGTTTTTACTATATTTCATATGTGAAAGTTTTTCACTATGCATGCAAAGTTTACCAACTGATTTACTACTATTTTTAAACTTTTGTATGTTTACTTACTGAGCATTCCTGTAAGACCCACTTTGTATGTATTGTTGCTATATTCCTTATGATTCATGCGATGTACACTTATATATATTTATCGAATCATAAGAAGAGCGTTGACTAACCAAATTGTGAAGCAAAATAAAATGGAATATCGGTAGAAGTCAGAAGTAATTAAATACGAGTCAAAATGACCACTGATCAAACGAAAATGATCAGAATGAAGTTAACCGGAAATACGAAGATCAAATAAGAAAATATGGGGGATGTATGAAGGAAGGTCGGGTTAAATTGATTTCGGAAACAAGAGCAGGGGTAAAATGGTAAAAATACCAAAACTCGGTATTAGGACAATAAGGAAATTTTAATTAAAAATTATGGATGCAAGATATCTTGATCGATAATAAGGAAATTATAAATTTTGGGTCAATTGATCGAGATTCGGAAATTTTAAAAATACCGAAAAAATTACCGGGACTATATCTCAAAAAACGCAAAGAAATAATATCTAAATTTAGAAAAAAATAAAATTAATAAATTAAATTTAAATTGAATAAATTAAAGTAGAATAAAAATAATGAAAGTGTAGATATTTTGGGATTTTATGGAGTATTTTATTGAATAGTAAATTAATTAAAATAAATAATAATAATAATAAAAATAATAAAAAAAAGTAATTGAAACAAAAAAAAGAGGAGAGAGAAAAACTCGGGAAAAACCCGAGAGAGAAACCGAGAGAAGACCCGAGGAAGACCACCGCCGATTCTCGCACCACCGGTGACCACCGACTTCGACGAAGCTGCCAGGAGGAAGAGGGGAGTCCGACGAGCACGTGGGTACCGAAATCGAGCCGCCAGGTGGCCGGAGCAGGCCGATCCGAGCTTCGAAAACCCGAGGGAGAAACGGAGTGATCGCCGGCGAACCGCCGCGACTGGGCCGGAAAGGAGGCCACGATACACTCAAGGGAGGAAGCTGGTTCTTTTGAGACCGGTCTCGGCCGGTGAGACCGCCGGAAACGACGGCGACGGCAAAAGACAGAAACGGTGTCGTTTGGCTGGAAGGAAAGGGAAGGAAAGGGAAGGAAAAGGAAGGAAAAGGGAAAAGAAAAGAAAGGAAAAGGAAGGAAAAGGAAGGAAAAAGGGGGAAAAAGGAAAGAAATTTACCGGGGACGACTCGAGGTTCGGGTAAGTTGACCGAGGGTCGAAATTGGCCTACGGGTAAATTCCGAAAATTTAATTTAATATTATTTTAATGAAAAATAATCCGGATTTACCTAATTGTGCAGCTTCACGACGGAGACCGAACGAGAGCCGATCGAGCTCTGATTCTCGTACCCCGCATCATATCGGGTAAGTACAATTTAATTTCGGCAATTAGAGTTCTTTAAATGCCGAGTTTAATTATTTTACGGAATTATGGATTAATTTTGCGTAGGAAGGAATATTACTCGGAATTGTAATATAATTGCCGTAAATGGTATACGGGCTATCCAATGAAATTGGAATGAAGCCCGATAATTATTAGAAAGCTGTATAAGCTCGGTATACCCGAAGAAGGGAATTAATGAATATAAAAAGGGCTAAAATGGGCCGAGGCCCAATAAGGTAGATAAGGTCCAATAGCTTCAAGTTGATCAGTAAATGCAATCTACTGATCGGGATAATTTAATTAACCTCGATTATGTGGTTATATGCAGTTACGTACATTGGTTGGCGCGCACTTGGGCCGAGAGGTTCTGTATCATCGAGACAAGAGTAGTCTGTGCGTGATTCCAGGTAAGGGAATTTTACGAACTGCTAGAGATAGCTTTATGAATTTTCGACGTCATTTACATTCCCTTAAATTGTCCGAAGGGTCTAGATTTGCGATAAAATTTTTAGGGCCCCGGGTGGGCAAATTTACCAAAATACCCCTGTTAAGGGTAAAATTTCAAGTTTTAGGAAAAAGTGTAAGAAGCAAGGACAAAGGGTTCCTGCTTATTTTTGAGGTATTCTGGTACATGTATGGGTAGGTCGGCTAACTTTTAAATGAAATTGCACAGCATCTCATATTTTCAACAAACGTGGATTTTCGTTGAAAATCGATTTAAGAAATGTAGCCGCCTACGTGACCTTTCATAAATGCGACGTGCTAGAGCTCAGCTCGCACGAGCTTTGATTTGTGCAATGATTTCACTAGTGCTGGAGCGAGAGCTCGCACTAGGGTTTTACATGATTTTCATGACACGGTTCCGGAGTCTAACTCGCACCATATTTTTATATACAATTTTTCATGACAGAGTGCTTGAGCTTAGCTCGCACTAGTTTTACCTGAGTTACTGACAGTGTTAGAGCACCGCTCGCACTACTTTTCAGAGATTATGCGATAAGCCGTGCTTGGAGCAACGGGTAGACTGTGTGTCACCGTTTTAATAGGCTCGCACGTGCGCTTGAGACATGGCATGAGTATAGAGACATGATATGGGTTCACGGAGTACGATGTACCGTGCAAGTAGCATGGAGTACGATGTACCGTGTGGTATCTTCGTGATACGTTGGATTGTTGACGTTGTTGGACCACCCGTTGTTAGACCACCATCGTTGTGCGTGGGCCCAAGAGGGGTGGCCATGGCCCATGGCAGGGGTTGGCCGGGCAGGGGTTGGCCGTCACAATATGATACATTAGCATCTTCGGATGCATGGGATCGGATAAGACCGACGAGATGGAGTGACCTACCTCTCGGGCGGTTCCCGATCATGGTGGGAACCCGCACACTAGGATCCGTGTAGCTGAGGAACTCCCGAGGACACATATGGCCATAGTCCTGGTTATTACCGATATATCGATGTTGTCTAGTCTCGTATCTCGTAGATTTATGATTTCGATGTTATTGTTTTCGAGGAACATGATTTCACAGATTTTGTGTGAGTCAGGGCAACCCGAGGGAAGGGTTGAGTCCTGACCTTATTTGATATTTTAACGAGAAATAAATGATTTAAAAGATATGCATGTTAAGTTTTCATGCTTTTGAGTTTTCATATGAGTTATTTTACACGACATCATAACATATCATCTATTTTGGAAATGTGTGGAGAAGGGGCGGTTTATGCATGGCACTACGTTCATGTAGGTTGTATTGTTATCTACTTGTTCGTAGAATTGCCTTACTGAGCTTGATGTGCTCACCCCTTTCACTTTCTCACACAGATTTCTTCCAGTAGATTGGGAGGCGACTGGGTACGGCATTCTAGTTGTCCGCTGCTGCCTATCTTTTGAGGTATATGCACGCTATATATATGGTTTTTGTATCTAAATAACATGAGCACAGTACTTATATTTTGTATGACACTGGGATGTATAGAGTGGGTGTAATTATGTAATTAAATCAATGAAATGTAGTGCAGAATACAAGAATGTATATTTAAATTAAATTGTGCACTAATTGTAATTGCATGGAGAAGATGTGGGCACTGACGTACAGCCCAATTATTGGTTATGGTTGGTCACGATCAGAGGAGGTATAAAATAATAAAAACGCGAAAAATTTACTCTGATTTTTGGGTAGTTCGGGTCGTGACAATTAAGGTGGTATCAAAGCGGAATTGGTCTGATGTATGTCAGTGTCAATAATTAGGAATTACATCCCTGTGTTACTGTGCTTGGTTAGATACAATCGTGTATATTAAGATAGGCTTTAATTAAGAAATGGTTGTGAATGCAGGACTATAGGCAGGATGCCTGTTACTCGTCACGGTAGAGGAGGTCGGGCACGAGGCAGAGGCCGTAGAGGTAGGCCTGCGACTGATAGATGTGCCGAGTTACCTCATGAGACTCAGGAGGAGGCTGAGGTAGAGACCAGGGTGGAGCATGCCCCACAGGGTCCCCCAGAGAGAGAGACTACAGAGCAGGGTACTACAGAGAGGGATACTGCAGGGGGATCTGCTGAGGCGATTGAGGCACGGTTCGCTAGGATAGAGCGGAGCCTCGAGGTACTTATGGAGTTGGTTACTCAGTCGGTACAGGGTGTTAGAGGGGGACATGGTGATGCTGGACAGGCAGCTACTCCTGATGCGCCTGCTCAGCCAGTCCAGGAGACGGAGACTCCTACACCCCCACAGGTTCAGGACGTGGATTCTCCTGTCACCCCGCATCAGAGTACCCGAGATTGGGGTTACAGTTGTGATATGGATAGATTGCGGCAGTTCCAGAAGTTTAGACCGCCGGCATTCATCGGGGCGAAGGACCCAGTTGTAGCTGAGGATTGGTTGAGCGAGATGGAGAAGTTATACGGGTTCTTCGAGTGTACCTCTATGGAGATGGTGGCATTCGCAGTTTTTATGTTTAGAGGATCAGCGGAGCATTAGTGGAAGTCCACCAGGCAGATTCTCAGAGCTAGACATACTGTGATCAGCTGGGAGATATTCTTGGAGGCCTTTCAGAGGCAGCATATCCCAGATACAGCGTAGCGGAAGTTGCAGTCTGAGTTTTTCCACTTGACCCAGGGGAGTCGGATGGTAGACGAGTACGAGATGAGGTTTATCTCCTTGGGCAGGTATGACCCGGACACCTTGAGTAGTGAGACTAAGAAGGTCCGGAGGTTTATAGATGGATTGAGGCCAGCGATCAGATCTAAATTGGTCCCTTTAGCTATCCCGACTTACGAGGAGGCAGTGCGTAGAGCACAGCTGATTGAGCAGGATTTAGAGAGGACTGCCTCAGAGTTTGGGAGGACTGGCAGCAGACAAAGAGAGAGGAAGAGACCAGTGGGAGATAGAGGGTTTGGATATAAGGGGGGCAGACAGTTGATTGGGAAGAGGCCGAAGATAGAGGAGATCCGAGAGAGGCCAGCTAGACCTCCAGTTTATCCGGCCATTTCAGCTGCTCCTCAGAAGGGCATTGTGATAGGTGGGCCACGACCTACGACTGAGAAGTGCGGCAAGTGTGGCAGATACCATGGTGGTAGACCCTGCCTTATTCCTATAGTAGTATGCTATAGATACGGGAAGTCGGGACACATGATCAGAGATTGTCCTGAGATAGTGGGGAGTGCCCCTCAGAAGGGCCAGGCTTCAGAGAGGGCTTCTGGTGATACATCTGCGCCGCGGAGGAAAGCGACAGCGGCTGAGAAGGGGAAGCAAGCGGTTGGTACAGGGCGAATGCACGCTCTTGACCAGGATACAACGGATCAGTCAGCAGAGGTGGTGAAAGGTACTATTCTGATCCATGATTTAGAAGCATGTGTGTTAATAGATCCTGGTTCTACGCATTCATTTGTATCACCATTGTTTGCATTTAAATTGGGTAATCATGTGAAACCTACCCCTCTGAGTAGAAAGTTATCTATAATGACACCTATGAATACTAGCCAATTAGTGGAGTATGTATTGAGGGATTGTGAGCTGAAATTAGGTGGTAGAGTGATGACAGCCAATCTAATCTTAATGCATATGAGAGATTTTGATGTAATCTTAGGAATGGATTGGTTGGCTGTTCATCGAGCTGTTTTAGATTGTTTTGCTAGGACAGTTACGTTTCATACTCCAGAAAAATGTATTGTGCAATTTCCTTGAAGTAAATGTGAATGAGAATTTTATAAGAGTATGAGTGAATGACATACTAATTTGGTGGATAATGTTGTGAAGGTTATATTGCGTACGTGGTAGATACGGTTGTGGCACGTCCGGAATTGGCAGACATTACAGTAGTCAGGGAATTTCCAGATATCTTTTCGGATGAGTTACCAGGGTTGCCGCCAGTGAGGGAGACAGAGTTTAGTATTGATATGACTCCCGATACAGAGACGATATCGAGACCACCGTACAGGATGGCTCCAGTTGAGTTAGAGGAACTGAGGAAACAGTTGCAAGAACTGTTAGAGAAGGGGTTTATCAGGCCGAGTGTGTCACCGTGGGGAGCACCGGTCCTGTTTGTTAGGAAGAAGGATGGGAGCCTTCGGTTGTGCATCGACTACCGACTATTAAACAAGGCCACCATCAAGAATAAGTACCCCCTTCCGAGGATTGATGATTTACTGGATCAGCTACGGGGAGCACAGGTCTTTTCCAAGATTGATCTGAGGTCTGGGTACCATCAGTTGAGAGTTCCGGATGGAGATGTACCCAAGACAGCTTTTTGCACCCGCTATGGTCACTTTGAGTTTACAGTTATGCCATTCGGGTTGACGAACGCTCCCGCAGCTTTTATGTCATTGATGAATGAGGTGTTTCGGCCTTATTTGGATCAGTTTGTGATTATCTTCATCGATGACATCCTGGTTTATTCGAGATCCAGAGAGGAGCATGACCAGCATTTGAGGATTGTATTGCAGACCCTCTGTGAGAAGCAGTTGTATGCTAAACTCAGTAAGTGTGACTTTTGGCTTGAGCAGATCTCCTTCTTGGGACATATTGTGTCGAGGGATGGTGTGTCAGTAGACCCATCCAAGATTGAGGCAGTAGTACAGTGGCAGAGGCCTCAGACAGTCACGGAGATCAGGAGTTTTCTGGGTTTAGCTGGATATTATAGACGGTTTGTGGAGGGGTTTTCGAGATTGGCTACTCCGTTGACACGTCTCACTCGGAAGAGTGTTGCGTTTGAGTGGGACGACAGATGCGAGGAAAGCTTTCAGGAGCTGAAGCGTCGATTGACCTCTGCTCCGATTCTCACCATTCCTACCAGCTCAGGAGGTTTTTCTGTTTACACGGATGCTTCTTACCAAGGACTGGGCTGTGTATTGATGCAGGATGGAAAGGTAGTCGCTTATGGATCCAGACAGCTGAAGGATCATGAGAGGAACTACCCGACCCACGACTTAGAGTTGGCGGCCGTAGTGTTTGCATTGAAGATATGGCGCCACTATCTGTATGGTGAGAAATTCCAAGTATTTACCGATCACAAAAGCCTCAAGTATTTGTTTTCGCAAAAGGAATTGAACATGAGACAGAGAAGGTGGCTTGAGCTTCTGAAGGATTACGACTGTGAGATCTTATACCACCCGGGTAAGGCGAATGTTGTGGCTGACGCGTTGAGTAGGAAGCATCTCGGGTTGGTTGCTTATATGATGGTACGGGAGCACGAGTTATTGGAGCAGTTTGCGAGCCTCAGTTTGGATGTGACCCCGCCTGATGCTGATAGTGGTTATATGATTGCTAGCCTGCGACTAGAGCCGGATTTGATGGATCGGATTCGGCAGGCTCAGCGTGAGGATCAGCAGTGTATTGAGATAGTCAGGCAGATGCAGAGGGGTATTGAGACTGAGTTTGAGTTGAGTTCAGATGGGTTACTGAGGTTCAGAGACAGGATATGTGTTCCCGAGGATTTTAAGATCAGGAGGTTGATCTTGACAGAGGCTCATTCGTCGAGGTATACCTTGCATCCGGGTAGTACGAAGATGTATCAGAATCTCCGGAAGGTATACTGGTGGTCGGGGATGAAGAGGGACATAGCAGAGTTTGTTGCGAGATGTCTCGTCTGTCAGCAGGTGAAGGTAGAGCATCAGAAGCCTGCAGGGTTATTGCAGCCTCTACCTATACCGACTTGGAAATGGGAGCATGTCACCATGGACTTTGTGATGGGCTTATCGAGGACTCTAGAGGGAATGATGCCATATGGGTGATAGTCGACAGATTGACGAAGTCGGCACATTTCCTAGCGATGAGAGTCACCGATACTCTGAGCAGGTTGGCGGAGCTCTATGTGCGCGAGATTATGAGACTGCATGGTGTCCCAGTGAGTATTGTGTCGGATAGGGATTTTCGCTTCACTTCCCGTTTCTGGGAACATTTTCAGGAAGCTATGGGGACCCAGTTGAGATTCAGTACAGCTTTCCATCCTCAGACAGATGGGCAGTCGGAAAGGACTATACAGACCCTCAAGGATATGTTGAGAGCTTGTGTACTTGATTTTAGAGGCTCCTGGGATGATCACCTACCACTCGCGGAGTTCGCCTACAATAACAGTTATCATTTGAGTATCGGGATGGCACCATATGAGGCCTTGTATTGCCGTAGATGTCGATCTCCTATAGGATGGGAGGAGGTTGGTGACAGACAGATATTCGCTCCCGATTTGATACGTCAGGCCTCTGAGGACGTCCAGTTGATTTGTGAGAGGTTGAGGACAGCTCAGAGTCGACAGAAAAGTTATGCTGACAGGAGACGTAGACCGTTGGAGTTTACAGCAGGGGAGTCGGTATTTTTAAAAGTTTCTCCTTCCAAGGGTATTACGAGATTCGGGAAGAGAGGGAAGCTGAGCCCTCGCTTCATAGGACCTTTCGAGATACTCGAGAGAGTGGGAGATCGAGCTTACAGGCTAGCATTGCCACCAGAGCTAGCAAATGTTCATAATGTCTTCCACGTCTCCATGCTTCGGAAGTATCAGCCGGATCCGTCGCATGTGATCAGATATGAGCCATTGGAGCTTAGTGAGAGTATGTCCTATGTTGAGAGACCGATTCGGATTTTGGATAGGAAGGAGAAGGTATTGAGGTCGAAGACGATTCCTCTGGTGAAGGTACTATAGCAGCATCACACTCCGGAGGAGGCGACTTGGGAGTTAGAGAGTCAGATGAAAGAGAATTACCCGGAGTTATTCAGAGTCTGATTTGGTTCCAATTTGGTGGACCAAATTCTTTTAGTGGGGGAGATTATGTAAGACCCACTTTGTATGTATTGTTGCTATATTCCTTATGATTCATGCGATGTACACTTATATATATTTATCGAATCATAAGAAGAGCGTTGACTAACCAAATTGTGAAGCAAAATAAAATGGAATATCGGTAGAAGTCATAAGTAATTAAATACGAGTCAAAATGACCACTGATCAAACGAAAATGATCAGAATGAAGTTAACTGGAAATACGAAGATTAAATAAGAAAATATGGGGGATGTATGAAGGAAGGTCGGGTTAAATTGATTTCGGAAACAAGAGCAGGGGTAAAATGGTAAAAATACCAAAATTCGGTATTAGGACAATAAGGAAATTTTAATTAAAAATTATGGATGCAAGATATCTTGATCGATAATAAGGAAATTATAAATTTTGGGTCAATTGATCAAGATTCGGAAATTTTAAAAATACCAAAAAAATTACCAGGACTATATCTCGAAAAACGCGAAGAAATAATATCGAAATTTAGAAAAAAAATTAATAAATTAAATTTAAATTGAATAAATTAAAGTAGAATAAAAATAATGAAAGTGTAGATATTTTGGGATTTTATGGAGTATTTTATTGAATAGTAAATTAATTAAAATAAATAATAATAATAATAATAATAATAAAAATAAAAATAAAAAGTAATTGAAACAAAAAAAAAGAGGAGAGAGAAAAACTCGGGAAAAACCCGAGAGAGAAACCGAGAGAAGACCCGAGGAAGACCACCGTCGATTCTCGCACCACCGGCGACCACCGACTTCGACGAAGCTGCCAGGAGGAAGAGGGGAGTCCGGCGAGCACGTGGGTACCGGAACCGAGCCGCCAGGTGGTCGGAGCAGGCCGATCCGAGCTTCGAAAACCCGAGGGAGAAACGGAGTGATCGCCGACGAACCGCCGCGACTGGGCCGAAAAGGAGGCCACCGATACACTCAGGGGAGGAAGCCGGTTCTTTTGAGACCGGTCTCGGCCGGTGAGACCGCCGGAAACACCGGCGACGGCAAAAGACAGAAACGGTGTCGTTTGGCTGGAAGGAAAGGGAAGGAAAGGGAAGGAAAAGGAAGGAAAAGGGAAAAGAAAAGAAAGGAAAAGGAACGAAAAGAAAGGAAAAAGGGGGAAAAAGGAAAGAAATTTACCGGGGACGACTAGAGGTTCGGGTAAGTTGACCGAGGGTCGAAATTGGCCTACGGGTAAATTTTGGAAATTTAATTTAATGTTATTTTAATGGAAAATAATCCGGATTTACCTAATTGTGCAGCTTCACGACGGAGACCGAACGAGAGCCGATCGAGCTCTGATTCTCGTACCCCGCATCATATCGGGTAAGTACAATTTAATTTCGACAATTAGAGTTCTTTAAATGCCGAGTTTAATTATTTTACGAAATTATGGATTAATTTTGCGTAGGAAGGAATATTACTCGGAATTGTAATATAATTGCCGTAAATGGTATACGGGCTATCCAATGAAATTGGAATGAAGCCCGATAATTATTAGAAAGCTGTATAAGCTCGGTATACCCGAAGAAGGGAATTAATGAATATAAAAAGGGCTAAAATGGGCCGAGGCCCAATAAGGTAGATAAGGCCCAATAGCTTCAAGTTGATCAGTAAATGCAATCTACTGATCGGGATAATTTAATTAACCTCGATTATGTGGTTATATGCAGTTACGTACATTGGTTGGCGCGCACTTGGGCCGAGAGGTTCGGTATCATCGAGACAAGAGTAGTCTGTGCGCGATTCCAGGTAAGGGAATTTTACGAACTGCTAGAGATAGCTTTACGAATTTTCCACGTCATTTACATTCCCTTAAATTGTCTGAAGGGTCTAGATTTGCGATAAAATTTTTAGGGCCCCAGGTGGACAAATTTACCAAAATACCCCTGTTAAGGGTAAAATTTCAAGTTTTAGGAAAAAGTGTAAGAAGCAAGGACAAAGGGTTCCTGCTTATTTTTGAGGTATTCTGGTACATGCATGGGTAGGTCGGCTAACTTTTAAATGAAATTGCACAGCATCTCATATTTTCAACAAACGTGGATTTTCGTTGAAAATCGATTTAAGAAATGTAGCCGCCTACGTGACCTTTCATAAATGCGACGTGCTAGAGCTCAGCTCGCACGAGCTTTGATTTGTGCAATGATTTCACTAGTGCTGGAGCGAGAGCTCGCACTAGGGTTTTACATGATTTTCATGACACGGTGCCGGAGTCTAACTCGCACCATATTTTTATATACGATTTTTCATGACAGAGTGCTTGAGCTTAGCTCGCACTAGTTTTACCTGAGTTACTGACAGTGTTAGAGCACCGCTCGCACTACTTTTCAGAGATTATGCGATAAGCCGTGCTTGGAGCAACGGGTAGACTGTGTGTCACCGTTTTAATAGGCTCGCACGTGCGCTTGAGACATGGCATGAGTATAGAGACATGATATGGGTTCACGGAGTACGATGTACCGTGTGGTATCTTCGTGATACGTTGGATTGTTGACGTTGTTGGACCACCCGTTGTTAGACCACCATCGTTGTGCGTGGGCCCAAGAGGGGTGGCCATGGCCAATGGCAGGGGTTGGCCGGGCAGGGGTTAGCCGTCACAATATGATACATTAGCATCTTCGGATGCATGGGATCGGATAAGACCGACGAGATGGAGTGACCCACCTCTCGGGCGATTCCCGATCATGGTTAGAACCCCACACTAGGATCCGTGTAGCTGAGGAACTCCCGAGGACAGATATGGCCATAGTCCTAGTTATTACCGATATACCGATGTTGTCTAGTCTCGTATCTCGTAGATTTATGATTTCGATGTTATTGTTTTCGAGGAACATGATTTCACAGATTTTGTGTGAGTCAGGGCAACCCGAGGGAAGGGTTGAGTCCTGACCTTATTTGATATTTTAACGAGAAATAATTAATTTAAAAGATATGCATGTTAAGTTTTCATGCTTTTGAGTTTTCATATGAGTTATTTTACACGACATCATAACATATCATCTGTTTTGGAAATGTGTGGAGAAGGGGCGGTTTATGCATGGCACTACGTTCATGTAGGTTGTATTGTTATCTACTTGTTCGTAGAATTGCCTTACTGAGCTTGATGTGCTCACCCCTTTCACTTTCTCACACAGATTTCTTCCAGTAGATTGGGAGGCGACTGGGTACGGCATTCTAGTTGTCCGCTGCTGCCTATCTTTTGAGGTATATGCACGCTATATATATGGTTTTTGTATCTAAATAACATGAGCACAGTACTTATATTTTGTATGACACTAGGATGTATAGAGTGGGTGTAATTATGTAATTAAATCAAAGAAATGTAGTGCAGAATACAAGAATGTATATTTAAATTAAATTGTGCACTAATTGTAATTGCATGGAGAAGATGTGGGCACTGACGTACAGCCCAATTATTGGTTATGGTTGGTCACGATCAGAGGAGGTATAAAATAAAAAAAACGCAAAAAATTTACTCTGATTTTTGGGTAGTTCGGGTCGTGACAATTCCAGCTTAGCCCCCTCTCCCCCTTTCCACAGATTAAGGCTCGAGGATCCTATTAACAGTCACAAGTCTTTGTTCGACTTCCGAGGCTTTTGCATAGTTTATTGAGGTATATTGGTATACGATAGGTATATAGACAAGCACTTTTGTATTTTTGGCACAGTGTACATATATATGTTTTCAAAATGTAAGCTAATATTGGCATTGTGATAACTGATGTTGATGTTATGTCTTGATGTGGACGTTGAAGTATACATGTTCATGACTACTTTTGTAGTATGTTGAGATGATATGTATATATTTCCATCTTTAGGTTTTTGTGATCAATTGGAGTTGCAATGTCTTCGTATAATTATACTTATATTTGAAGTTGATTGCAAGTGACCAAATATGTAATTGTGATAATGGTGTAGTGTATGCTGGAAAGTCATAAAGACTTCCATAGGTTGAATTGTTGTAAATTGGCAAATTATGTATGTATTGACAGAATTAGGTTAATTGATATGGTGATGCAAACGCTTGAATGATCACAAATAATTCCTTGCTAATAGGTTGCATTCGATTATACATGATATGATGAGGAATAATGAATGAATAGGCTTAATTGACCTTAATGTAGGCAAGTGCTCAACTTTAGTGAACTCTCTACCAATATCATAGAAGTAATAGAGAATTGATTTAATTAGCATGTAAATCGAGCATACACTGTAGTTGGGACCTGAATGTAAAATTATCTAGTGATTAGTCTAAAAAGAGACTATTCTAGTAGGTGACCTACACATTCACACACAAGCGTGGAAGAAATTTCAAAAAGCAAACAATTAGCCTGAATTTTTATAGCTTTCGTAAAGCAACGAAAACTGGATAATTGATGACTATTATATATATATATATATATATAACATAATATTGAAGGGACGTCTAGCCACTCACCTAACCTTACTAAATTGTAACCATAGACAAAGCCTTTAAAACATCTTGGAGCCTATTATTTAAAAATATTGATTATTAGAAAGATACGTTATCTAAAAGAATGTGAAAGTCTACCTCTTGCAACCTATTATTAAAATATATTCATTATTAGAAAGATATACTATCCATTTGACATAAGTTGAGTTATTTGACAGAAACTAAAAGTCTATACTCACTTTGCTATAACAACTATAACTCGGTATGCTTTTAATTTAACATGAATTACTCTTTCTGACAAAAGCTAACAATCTATATTCTTTTTGCAATATAAGATTTTCCTCTTACTTTCAAATCTCAAATTCACATGATTTAAGTCGATTTTAAATTAAAAAAAAAAAATTGATTCAACCTAGATTAAATTCACATTTTGAATTTGCTCAAGATTATTTTAGACAATCAAATTCGGCTAACAACCTTGACCCCAATTAAGATTTTAGTGATCATATTGTTTAATGAACAAATCTTAAGTCCAATTTTTTTTTTAAATTAAAACAAAAATCAATTTAAATTCATTTAATAATATAAAACAAAATTGAATATCTACAACTTGTTCTTGTAACAAGCACTCACATATTAGCTCAAATTATTCAAATTTTCAACTATAAGTTTGGTTGCTTGTTTCATAAGTAGGAGTAAAACTATATGTCAGATTACAAAACATCAATTAGAAACGGTTTAGAAATAATGCTTTAAAGTAATGATGATCTCGTAATTACGATTAATAATAGTAATGTTTAATATGACTTTTTTTCCAAATCAATCTAATTGGTATTAAGACATACAATAACACTTTACATACAATCACTTAAAGAATTAAATCATTCTCTGTTTCCCTTTTTATATAACCTTGACAAAATTTTATTTATATTTTTGTTAAAAAGACACTTTAAAATAAATTTTTAAGTGCTTTATGTGATAAATAAGATATTTATTATATAATATTTTATATTATATTAAAATATATATAATATATTATATATTGTCACAACCTGTGACCGCTACTTCGATCCCTAAGCGCTTAAATTAATGCGGAAACGTTTTAAAATGAACTAATCTTAGCTAGTATTTATCATTATAACTTTCGGATCTTTGCTTGTAGTTTTGTATCCGATATAGGTTTAAATCTTTTAGATTAATATGTGAAGGATTTTATTAAAGTCCTAAATTTTTTAGAAATTTCGGTAGCATAACAGCTGCAATTTGACTCTACCCAACATGCAAACAAGACAATATAGCAACCAAAAACCACAATCCACAACCACATGATCAATTCTCACAACCAAATATATATAAGCAATCCTAGCTATCCACAACTAACAATCATTTAATCACAATCACATCAGCAACCCATCACATAATCCCAACTAACTAACCATCATGAATTAAAACTTCCTGCATGTTCATTAAGTTTAAGATTCAACCTAGTTTCATAGTAAGTTAATTCCATAGGCGTATTATCACGAAAAGGTAATATTGACTTCCTTAATAATCCTACTTATGACGAAACAACTAATACTTCCCAAAACCATTATTTACATACATCCGTGGATACACACAAGTCTGAAATAAAAACTTTACACTAGTTGCGTATACCTTAGCGCCAAAGCCGCGCACTTAGTATAAGGAATTAGCAGTTTTTCGAGCGCTTCACCCACTAGTTAATCTGAAATGTTTTGAAGGAAGGGGCGAGCAACCACACGCTCAATAAGGAAGATATATAACCAAAGCTAATAAAATACCAAGCTGTGGTAAATCAAAGTTATTATGTAATTGCATCATGCACTTTTAAAACTATGCATAAACCTCAGTTTTAGGTCCAAAAGGTAAAGATTTCATAGGATGCAATATCGAAATCGAGCCATGTAAATCAATCCTTTTTGAAATTAGGTTAGTTCACAAAACATGTTACATAACATTTAGCTTACAAACCAGGGTGCAAATTCAAGATATGGAAAGAAAACTTAACGTCTGGTAACCCGACACCCTTTCTAAAACATGTAGTCTGTCGAAATCATGCATGGGCCCAAATCAAACATACAACATAGATAGAAGAGAAGTGGCATAACCTTTAACTCTTCATGGAACCAATTACATAATGTAAACACATATATGGTCATAGTGACTACCGCCCTATCCTAGACTGATCAGGTTTGGACTAGGGTGCTAAAGACGGGATCAAGGTCTACAGTAGTAGGTAGCTGGCACTGTATAAAAATCACGCAGAACTTCCTACTAGTGCTACTAGAAAATCTCAATGCCACAAAGGCATTTTCATGAAGCACTTGGCACCATAGGGCAATCACACAGAACCTCCTACCGGTGCTAGAGATGGCTCTCACGTCTCATAAACTCGATGCCACCCAGGCACCCCTATGAAGCACTTGGCACCATAGCGCAATCACACAGAATCTCTTACTGATGCTAGAGATGGATCTCATAGGACATGACTGCCACACAGGCATTTTTGGGGACCGCCACCATTCTCAAAACCTAATCGCCATGATGGGTGGATAATATAACTACTAAATCATTTCAATTCAAAACCACGATTCGAGAAAGTAAACCTTTGACTTTAAAACGTGCAATATCATTGTTATACTGAATCATTTCAATTCAAAACCACGATTCGAGAAAATAAACCTTTAACTTTAAAATGTGCAATATCATTTCAAATAGACAACCACCATTTGGTTTAAAACATTGTACTTTTTTTAATCACATTTAAAACAGCCCAGGCAACCACTTTGTAAACATCATGCATAATGCGCAAAACAATAAAATCAGGTAGTAAGACGTTTGTACTCGTCTAGGTTTCGCTATTTTTATTTGACACTAAAAATCAGTAAAACTTATATTTATAACATTTTTTAACTAAAGCTAGTAACTACGAATAAAGTTTCTGTTTTGTTAAAAATCGGGTAAGTTAGGTAATAAGTTTAAAATAAATCCTAACAAGACTAACAGTCTACAGTTCCTAGTAAAGTTATAGCTTAACCGGAGATATTCTACTATCTACGAGCTACATAAATCCCTTACCGCAAACAATGCACACTAATTACCCTTATCGCCGTAGGCACGTATATATGTGCCTATGTCTCCTTTTCCCTTGCCTTACTATTCGAAGGGATATTTGCTGCAAAATCCATGAATACATCAAGGTAGCATCAACATCCGTTTTCATTTGAGTTAATATCAATTTACACAAAATCTGATTACACAATCATTAACTAAATACTGATTTCATCATAATTCACTTATAAATCCAATTTCTTTCTTCAGAATGAAATCCCCAAATTTCTTAATCTCTAGATTCCTCCAAGTGGTCTTAAATCTGAAATCGACAACTTAATTATACTTAGAATTATTTCCAAAATACTATTATATACTTTACTTATTCCATTAAAATGAAACCATCTTATTTTATTATCCTTTTGTATTAAGCTTAGTATCTAAATATAAATTCGGCTTAGGTTTGACATAATTATTTATTTATCATTATTAGTTCCCATAACTAGATAAATTAATGGAACACTTTAATTAGACTTGCCGCGATATTTTGTATATTAAATTTTATATTCCTTTCAACCTTATAAGAACTCATTTATATATTAATTTTTTTTTGGGAAAATAACCTACATTATTTGATTAAGTTTAAACTAAATTCCTAATTATGATAGATTAATCCTACCCTTCTAAGGTGACTGAAACCTTAATTTCTACTCCAACTTATGGGCATTAAATTTCTAATCATGCTACACTACAAATATATTGTTCATATGTGACAGCCCGAAAGCGCGAAAAATAGGGCAAATTTAAAATTTTCTTACATTAAACCTCTTACTCGAGTTACATTCCTATACAGTGTTATTTAATCACTTGTGTTTATAATAATTCATTAACCCCAAGATCACACAATTTCTATTTCATAAAATTAAATACATAATGTCCCAAGGGAGTCAGCCCACAAAACTCAATTCACTTTCTTCTTATTATCCTATTTACATCCCAAAAATACTTAACACAAATGTTTGTATTACATCATTGTCTGGAGCAAATATTTTCCTGTCACCCACTTCTTCCCAACAGATAGGGGAACAACATCTAGGGCCATATAAAGCCTCGTACGGTGCCATCCCGATACTCGCATGATAACTGTTATTGTAGGCTAATTCGGCTAGTAGCAAATGATCATCCCAGAAGCCTTTTAAAAACCAGCACACATGCTCTCAACATATCCTTTAGAGTCTGTATAGTCCTCTCTGACTGACCATCTGTCTGAGGATGAAAAGCAATGCTCAAACTCAACTGGGGTCCCATGGCTTCTTGAAAATGTTCCCAAAAGTGGGAAGTGAAGTGGGAATCCCTATCTGAAACAATGCTTATTGGAATACCATGTAACCTCACTACCTCGCGTACATACAACTCTGCCAATGAACTTAGAGTATCGGTAGCTCTCATAGTTAGAAAGTGGTCTGACTTTGTCAATCTATCAACTATCACCCATATAACATCGTGATTCCTTCGGGTCTTCGGTAAACCCATCACAAAATCCATGGTGATATGTTCTCATTTCCATGTCAGTATAGGTAGAGGCTGTAATAACCCTATAGGTTTCTGATGCTCTACCTTCACTTGCTGACATACGAGACATCTCGCCACAAAATCCGCCACATCTCTCTTCATACCTGACCACTAGTATACCTTCTGGAGGTTCTGATACATCTTATTACTCCCCAGATGTAGCATGTACCTTTACGAATGAGCTTCCGTCAAATCAATCTCTTGAACTCTAGGTCCTCGGGAACACACAATCTACCTCTGAACCTCAGAAGTCCATCAGAACTTATCTCAAAATCAGTCATTGTGCCCTTCTGTATCTGACTAGCCACATCAATACAATACTGATTAGTCTGCTGAGCCTGTTTGATCCTCTCTAATAGATTCAGCTCCAAGCATAGACTAGTAATCACACAGTCCGTATCCATGTCAGAAGGCACTACTCCCAAACTGAGGTTAGTAAACTACTCTAGTAACTCATGTTCCCTCACCATCATATACAATACCATCCCAAGGCTCTTCCTACCCAAAGCATTAGCTACAACATTAGTTTTACCCAGATGATAAAGTATCTCACAATCATAATCCTTCAGAAGCTCTAACCATCTTCGTTGTCTCATGTTTAGTTTTTTCTGTGAGAACAGATACTTAAGGCTTTTGTGGTCGGTAAATATCTGGAATTTCTCTCCATATAAGTAGTGGCGCCATACCTTCAACGCAAACACTACTGCTGCTAACTCCAAATTGTGGGTCGAATAGTTCTTCTCATGATCCTTTAGCTGTCTGGATTTATGAGCAACTACTTTCCCATCCTGCATCAATACACAATCTAGTCCCTAATGCGAAGTATCGGTATACACTAAAAATCCTTCGGAGCTGGTAAGGATAGTGAGAATCGAAGCAATGGTCAATCGACTCTTAAACTCCTGAAAACTCTTCTCACAATCTTTATCCCATACAAAAGCTACACCCTTTCGAGTGAGACGTGTCAACGGAGCAGCTAACTTCAAAAATCCTTCAATGAATCTTTGATAATATCCTACTAAACCCAAGAAACACTTGATCCTGGTGACTATCCTTGACTATTCCTACTGAACCATAGCCTCAATCTTATATGGATCCACTGATACACCACCCTTTGACACAATGTGTCCTAAGAATAAGATCCGTGACAACCGAAATTCACACTTATTAAGTTTAGCATATAACTTCTGCTCTCGTAAGGTTTGCAATACAATCTCGAGGTGATTCTCATACTCTTCCTCGGATTTTGAATATACCAAGATGTCATTTATGAAGATGATAACAAATTGATCTAGATATGGCTTGAACACATCGTTCATCAAAGCCATGAAAGCTGCGGGAGCATTCGTCAATCCAAATGGTATAACCAAGAACTCATAGTGGTAAAATCGGGTCATAAATGGTGTCTTGAGTACATCTCCTCTCCTAACTCTCAGCCGATGATACCCAAACCTCAGATCAATCTTAGAAAAGACCTGTGTTCCCCGGAGCTGATTTAACAAATCATCTATGCGTGGAAGGAGATATCTGTTCTTGATGGTTGCCTTATTCAACAATCTGTAATCTATATATAATCGGAAGCTTCCATCCTACTTCTTTATAAACAAAATTGGTGCTTCCCAAGGTGAAACACTCAGTCTGATGAAACCCCTATCCAACAACTCCTGTAATTGTTTCTTGAGCTCCTCCAGCTTAACTAAGGCTATGTGGTATGGTTGCTTCAATATAGGTTCAGTGACAGACACCAAGTTTATACAGAACTCTATCTCTCAGTGTGGTGGTAACCCTGACAATTCATCCGAAAAGACATCTGGGAATTCTTTAACCACAGGAATATCTTCCAACTCTAGATGTACCTTATCCATATCAACCACATATGCAATAAAACCTTCAACATATTCATTTCTCTGTTAGTATAGTACATTATCAATTTCAACCATAAGGACTATCTTTATTTCTTTTCATCAGACTTTACAACATATTTTTCAAGGTTAGGAAACATAATTGTCTTAGCATAACAATATAAAATAGTATGGTTTGACGATAACCAATCCATTCTTAAGATTACATCAAAATCACTCATACTTAATAGTATTAGGTGGGCTATCATGTCTTTTTCCCCTACTCTTAATTGACAACTATTTAATACTTGTTCCACTAGCTCACGATTATCCTTGGGCGTACTAATCAACATCATCTTACTCAAAGGTGTACGCTCTACATGCTTTGCTAATTTACATGCAAATGAAGGCGATACAAATGAATGCGTAGTGCCAGGATTAATTAAAACATGTGCTTCTAATTCATATATCAGGATATTACCTCTAATCACATCCGACGAAGCATCTGCTGTCCCTTGGTCCAATGCATGCACTCGCCCTCTTCCGATAATCTATTTCCCCTTCTCCTCTATTGTTGCTCTCTTCCTCGATGCAGATACATCAGTTGGAGCTCTCTCAGGCTTCTTACCCTTCTGTGGGGCAATATCTATAACCTCTTGGCAAACTCTAGCCATATGTCCTGGTGATGAGTGTCATATTTTTATTATTTATTTCCTTCTACATTTTATATTTTACTATGTTCCACATATTAATTAGAGTAATTATGTTAATTTGTGATTTTGGCAGATAAATTTAGCTTCAAAACTTAACCGAAGAAATTTGACAGTTTTTTTAGTACTATTTGGGATTTTAGCTCTAAACGGAGTTCTAGATGTCGGATTAGGCCGATTTTTAGCTCGTTGGAAAGAAGATTAAAAGGCCTACGATTTATTTGAAGAGATCTAAGCCCAGTTTGGACGTTTTATAGATCAACAAAATTCCACAAAGTTGCAGCAAATCGGTTTTATATATTTCAAGGTAGTTTCAGTTTTTAGCCTATATCTGGAGTTCTAGACCTCCAAATTATGCAAGGTTAGGCCCAATGGAACACTGATTTACTGCTTTACAACTTTGAAGGAGAGACCAAGATCCAATTCGGCCTGTTTCCACTCCAAAACCAGCTATGAAACAAAAGCCTAAATCTATCAACCTTTTCCCACTTGTAATAAGATTTGGAATTTAGGTTTTTTTTTTCATGATATATATAGATTTCATTTTCTTTATCAAAAAAAAAAAGAAGAGAGAGATGCGGCAGTAGTCAGAAGAAAAAAATAATTCACTCTCTATATTTTTATTTTCGTTTTCAATAATCATGTGCTGCTAAATCTTTTATTCAGTTTAAGGGAATCGAATCCAGTAAATTTCAACAATTGAGAAACATGGTTTGTTGATCTAAAATATCTCTTGATTCAATTATCTATTGTTTCTGGTATTATTAGATTTGATTGCATGAGAAAATTATATTATCTGGCCAATTGGATAATCTTCGCATGTGATTGTATGCTATCTGAAGTTTTCATAATCTGTAATTGTTGTGATAGAAATCAGAACCAGTAGCAATTATGGTTCGTCAACTTTAAGTGAAACAATAGAACAGATTTAACATTCAACTCATGGTTGAAGTGTTATTCGGTTTAGTAGTCTTCCTAGAACGTTAATGTTATTCCTAGTCTAAATAGGATTGCGCCAAAACCTACTAGATTAGGAAGAAGAATTTAATTCGGGTGTTGGGCTTGAGTTAATGATAACAGTGAAGAAGAGATATTATTCTGCTGGTAGATAATACCTCAGCGAAGTAATTGAAGACAAGATGGTAAATTAGGTGTTAAGGATTAATTGTTAATGACTGGGCAGTTCCCTTGAATCGAAATTGTTAATCTTGGTTTACCCTTTTTATAATTAGTTGAATATAAATTCTGTTTTAGGATTTTAATTCAGTTAAATTAAACCCCCCTCTAATTACATCAGTTATTGCATGATAATTAATCCACTAGTCTCTAGGGTTCGACCTGGATTTGCAGCTACTACAAAATTTCGGTAAGACCAGTAATTTAAATTTGGTTGACTTCGACACTTACCGCCTGGCTTCCCACATCTGAAGCACAATCCACTAGAAACAGGACAAGGTCTACCTCCATGGAATCTACCACATCGACTACACTACTCAGTGGTAGGCCTCGATCCCCCAATCACTACTCCTCTACCTGGAGCTATAGCCGAGTATGCAGGAGATCTCACAGTCCTCTCCTGTACTTCCTCAATCTTTGGTCTCTTATCGAAGAGTCTCTTCCCTCATCGATATTTGAAACCTCAAGTACTGTCACTCTCGGCCTCTTCCTATCTCTGTCTCTACCCTTTCCCACTGTTCTGAACTCTGAGATATTCCTCTCATAATCTTGTTCACATAGTTGTGCCCTGCGCACTGCCTCATCATAGGTAGAGATGTCAAATGGAACCAATTTAGACCGTAATACTGGTCTTAGTCCATCTATGAATTTGTGAACCTTCCTAGTCTCGCTACTCATGGTGTCAGGGTCATACCTTCCCAGGGATAAAAATCGGGTCTCGTACTCATCTACTGAATGACTCCCCTGGCTTAACCCCAAAAATTTGGCCTGCAGCCTTCGTTAAGCCGTATCCGAAATAAACTACCTCTTGAAGGCATCCAAAAATATCTCCCAACTAATCTCTGTATGTCGGGCTCTTAATATAGGTCGGGTGGACTTCCACCAATGCTCTGTTGTCCCCTTCAGTAGGAACGCAGCAAATGCGACCATCTCTAAAGTTGTACACTCAAAGAATCCGTACAACTTCTTCATCTCTCTTATCTACTCCAAAACATTACCGCTATGTCGTTGAGCAACATAAGACAGTGTATCTTGATCCGGTGGGGGTGTAGGTGTAGCAGGTGCAGCTTCCTCTCCTGGTGCAGTCTCTACATCCTGTCCCTGTCCTCTTGGAATAATCTGTACCAGTATCTCCACTATGGTCTCTAGGCGACGTTCTAGTCTCTCGAAACGTGCCTCAGTACTTTCTGGTACCTCAGTAGGACCAATAGTCTCATCTCATGTCACGACCCTCAACTTACCAAAAATCAGCGTAAATATTTCGATTTTCACACATTATTTATTATTCATTTTTTCTTACCTCGATCGTGATCAGCTACACTCTCGAACAGTTGGGCTGTGTGTCAATGTCTACCTCATCCATCCATAATAATTTAATTTTTATTATAATTTGGAAGTAAACACTTGTATAAATAAATTAGAGTGTTGTTTACATGTGTTTACATTGCTTTACATCCCCAATGATTACATTCAAAATGCTATGGTGCTATAGAAGGTTTAGATAAAAAATTTTATAAGTGTGTATACCTTTAGCGATGGGATGTAGCGAATACCAAAAGGGAAAGCCTCCAGTCACTCTCAATCTATACTCAAAGCTCTGTAGAGAGGGGAAAATAAAGGGGGTGAGCAAACCACATGCTCAGTAAGGCAATCATGCGAACATGTAGATACTGCACTATCTACGTTATCGTGATGCCATGCTCAAAACCATACAATTCTCATTCACATCTCAAAAGCATTAGTTCATGCTTGTGTTAATGGCATGTAAAGCAAATCATGCTATTTAGTTCAGTGCAAAATTCAAATTCCAAGCATGGCATAAATCATCATGCATATTTCATAAATAAGGCATGGAAAACTCATCATGCGTAAGTGCACTTTAAAACTATTAATATACTTTCTCATCTCAATGAAATCATCACTCGTTAGGTCTCAACCCCTCCCCCGGACTGTCCTAACCCATAAAACATTTCAAACATGGATTTATTCATAAAGCAATAGACATGTGAGATAGGCAATAAAATAAGAGAAATCTCCTCGAGGACTATGGCCATATCCTGTGATCCTAGGCTACATTGATTAGGTGTGCGGGGTATCACCACTATCTGCTTCCACAGGGGAGGTGGGTCACGTCCAGCCCACCGATCCATAGCAGATCTCGTTCGAAGACGGTATATCACAATCTCAACATGGTACAATGTACTCCATGCTACCTGCACGGTACAACGTACTCTGTGGACCCATAACAACACATCATATCACGCCACATCTAAAAAATGCACATACGAGTCTATTTAATCGGTACGGCGTCTTATCTATCCGAAGCTCCTAGCATGGTTATCAACATGTCAGATTCTCAAAAATGCATGTGCAAGCCTATTTAATCGGTGTAACACCCAGTCTACCCGAAGCTCCTAACACGACAATCAAGTATGGTGGGCATCTAATGCAAGCTATACTCCAGTAGCATCCCAAAACCAGTATAAAGTCTGTGCGAGCTCAACTCTAGCAGAACATCATAAAATCCATGTGAAAACTAGTGCGAGCTACGCTCTAGCACTCATGCGTATGAAAACACATCAAATCTCGAGCAAGTCATACTCTAGCACGCTTTCATTCTCACAAAATCCCTGTAGGTGGCTCAATTCTTTGCAAAACATGGTTTTCAACCAAATCAAATCATTTCTTTTGCAAATCATTTCAAAGGTTAGCCAACCCACCAATCACTTTCTAAAAAGCAAGGTTTTCAAAGTATCATGCTTTTGTTTTCATGCACATTTCTCAAAACCCAACTCTTTGCCCTTTAATCACCCAATATCATTTCCTAGTATCACATGCATTCTAGCAAAACATTTAGGTACCTAAATTACGCACAGATATCTCTAAGAGTCCACATAATTCCCTTGCCTTGATTTACTCGGGGTACGACTCTCTTCCTTTATGCTTCTTGCACTCTTGGCTCAACTTGCTCCGGTGTATTCTCTGGAGCTGCCAATCATTTCACAAATCACTTGAGTTAACATCGCTAACTCACATTGAACTATGCATTTTACCCAATGCCTTAAATACTCATTCTTTTTGGGTTAGTCTCCCAATTCATTTCATAACATCATCTTAAAATCATAGCCACAATACCATTATCACCTTAAGATATCACATTCATCCTTAATACCTCTACATTTCACTTTCTCATTCCAACCCATTTCTAGGGTATAATTGTTTCATGGCATTCTAGGTAGTACTACCACTAATAATCACACTAAATCAACTTCAAAGGTAGTAACTTAACAAATAAACTTGAGTCGGTGCCTTAGAAACTCACCTCTTTGGATCTCTTTCTTGCTCCAAATGGAAATGCTCCTAACTCCTTCAAGACAACAAATGGGAAAGTACCTCCAAACTATGTTGTTCTTCTCTTTGATGAGAATAACTTTGTGTCTAATAGCCTTCCCTCAAATCTTTTTAAAAGTTGGTGGATTTAGAGAGAGAGAACTAGGTTTTGGGTTGAAATTGGTAGAGTGAGAGTGTTTTCTCGAAATCTACAGATCCAACTGCTCCTATTTATAAATTTAGCTTGATGAGATCGATCTGCCTTGGGTGGAGATCGATCTAGTCCTCTTAAAATCACTCTTTTTCATGACATTTGAAGGCATGAGATCGATTTGTCGAGACCTTGAGATCGATCCGTCTCAGGCAGAAAGTTTAGGAGATCGATCTGGCTAGGGAGGAGATCGATCTGCTCCAACCCGAGAGCTAAGGAAATCGATCTACTTACCTTAAAACTAGTCCTCTAATTACAGAATGTTTAACAGATCGATCTGGCTCCATTGGAGATCGAGCTGCACTGTTTTTGTTGTTTGAATAATACCATTTTGGCTCTTCCAGATCGATCTCTCATCTTATGAGATCGATCTGACCTTCATATTTCCCAGATTTTCTATAGTTTTTTCTGCAGCAACTTACACCAAAACATCCTTAATTTGCTACCATAGTCATTTTCTCATCCAGTTACCTTTAAGACTTGAAAATGGCATCCATTCATACCTTATACTCATTCAGACTTGTGTGTATTCATTATATAACCAAATGTATACAAATATAAAACCAAATGGAAGTACACAACTCATGCAAATCTTCATTCCATTTTACCACACCACTCAAAATTCATTATACTTACATTTACACATATACAAAGTTATAAATATATGAGGTCTCACATCTCGGGTCTTTGGCCTACCTTTACGGCCTCGAGCCCTATCTCTAGCTCCTCTACCACGGTGAATAATAGCCATAATAGCTAAATCCCTGCATTTATAATCATTAATTAGTCTGATTTCCATCTCGTATACACAATTGTAACTGAACAAAGCACAGTACTACGAGGATGTATATTTCTTCCTAATTACTAATATCCATTCACATCAGACCAACTCTGCTTTGATACCATTCTGTCACACCCTTCTCTCACACGTGACCTACCAAAATCACCATAAATTTTTCGCATTTACTTACCTCTTCTTCTATCATCAATCACCTCAAACATTGGGTTGTGATTCGATATTAGTCACCCATTCACACTCATTCACCACATACATAGAAATTAATATTCTTTCTATAATATGACTCTTATACATAAATACAAATGTTTGTACATATACATCCCCGACTATACAATCGTTTACATAGCTGTTCTTATACAATGTTCAGTATAAAATATCAAGTGTGTATACCTCTCGTAAGATGGATTGGCAGTGGCTCGAAGTCTACAAATCCCCAGCCTTGTCCACCTACTGTGGATGCTCTGAAAATATGAAAATAATAAGGGGGTGAGCACACAGCTCAGTAAGGAAATTACGCAAGCAAGTAGATAACTAGACTATCTACAAAATACCATGCTTTTGCCTCGAAATCATTTCCTTATCTATTTGTATCTAAAGTATGCATTTCTTTTAAAGATTTATGCAATATATATGTATAGATACAAAATGTCAATTTTAAAACTGGAAATATGCTGGTTTAAGAATCTCAGCATTTTATGCATAACACTGCATTTCTCATGTAATTTCACACAAATCACATTTTCTCATGCCATTCAATTAAATCAAAAAAAATATGGTATTCATCATGTTTAAAAACATGGAAATCTTGGCCTTACCCATCCCTCGGGTTACCCTTCACAATTCACATGTTCATATCATAAACCATGTGATAATTCATTCAAGAAATCTCAATGTACATAGCATGGAAAGAAAACCGAGATAGGCGACTACATGTTTTGAGTGTATGATCATAACTCTTTTTTCGTGATCCCAGGCAACACAGTACTCGGTGTGTGGATTCTCACAATTGTTGTAACAGGAGGAGGGTCAAATCTCTACCGTCAACTCTCAATCTGAGGACTTGATCCCGGAGCACACCAGATCCCATTGGATCTCGCTCCCACTGCTAACCAGTCCTATCCAAGAACATCAAGTACTCATGGTACAATGTACTCCATACATGGTACACAGTACTCCATAAACCCTACCACAAGGTAGGATGCTCGCCATGAGTCTTAGTCCTCATACCATAGGTTATTTCGATCGCCCTCTGCCTTATCTCAAAATATTACATGTGTGAGCATATAATACCGGTACGACACACAGTCAGCACAAGCTCCCAACATGGTTGTTTCATGCTCTTTTCAAAATCGGTACGTGCGAGTAAACTCCCAACACTATGTTATAATAAAACACCTGAGTATGAGCATAGCTCCCAATACTCCATAATGTATAATTAATGAAAACTAAGTACGAGCTAAGCTCCCAGTACTCTATCATGTAAAACTGAGTATGGGCATATCTCTCAATACTCTATAAAGCATCAACAAAACTGAGTACAAGCAATGCTCCCAGTACTCTAACATGCATAAATCACTTTAAAAATCTAGTACGAACATATACTCAAGTACTATGTGATGCATTTCTCAAAATATAGTGCCAATATTCTCTAGCAATTATGGTTTTCACACAAAACCTTGATAGATGGCTATTCAAATCACAATTCACCCAATTCAAATCAAATTGGCACTAAAATGTGCATGTTTTTGCATATACGTGAAAACATTTGCCTATCTATCATGCAAATCATAAATCTCAGTCAAAACATGCTTTTAAGGTATTTTCACCCTATTTTTGGATAAAACACACTTATCCTCATTTGGTCCCTATCACAATAACATGCTTATTCACGGGAATTCATATAGAATATAATATCAAAATTCTACTCAAAGTACGTATAGCTACCTTAAGCCACTCATGAAATGCCCTTACCTCGGATCACGTCAAGTGACCTCTCTTCCTCGGTGCTGCTCACTCTTGCAGTCCGATCAGCTTCCAATGTAATTTCTAAAGCTGTTATAATTATTTACGTTAGTATACAGTAATATACTTATTTCATTTACCAAATCTCAATTCTATACATTAACTCCTCATTTTCTCCCATTATGGTGTTATACCATTTTTTTTCATATAAATATATTCATTCCTCCTTATTTCCAATTTATGCCTTTCAAAAGATTAACTTAAAATCTTCCATACATACATATTCTACCATTAAATTTATACTAACACCATTTCCTCATCATTTTCCCATCTTTATGCCAATAGTTAGGTCATGCTTATTTTTCATGATCTTTCCATTTCCAACAATTTATACATATGTAAGACCCGTATTTTTGGATGTAAACCTTATGGATTCATGAGTATGGTGATGTAATTGCAATGTAAGCATAAGTGATGTAAAGTCTATAAATGTAATGTACATACGTGTAATATGAGTTTAATGTACATACAAGTTTCATTGTGTATGAATATGATGAAATGAGTTTTTATAAGTGATGAATGTGTTTGGAGCTCAAAATGAGTAGTGTGGTAAAATGGAAGGAAGTTGCATGAATTGCATAAGTTTTTGTACTTTCATTTGGTGTTGCATCGTATACCTTTGGTTATATAAGGAATGCATGTAAGTTCTAATGTGTATAAGGTATGAATGGATATCATTTTCAAGTCTTGAAGGTGGTTGGATGAGAAAATGACCATGACAACAAATTAAGAATTTTTGGGTGTGAGTTGCTATAGAAAAACTATAAAATATCTAGAAAATATGAAGGCCAGATCAATCTCATAGGATGAGAGATCGATCTGGAAGAGCCAGAATGCTCTTATTTGAGCAATGAAAGAGGGCAGATCGATCTCCAATGGGGCCAGATCGATCCCTTAAACATTCTGTAAAATAAAGATCGATCATCAAGCATATAGATCGATCTCCTTAGCTCCCTTGTTGGAGCAAATCGATCTCAAGCTTCGACAGATCAATCTCATCTTAAAAATACCATGAAAAAGAGGAATTTAAGGGGACCATATCGATCTCCTCCTAGTGCAGATCGATCTCATCAAGTGATTTCTATAAAAAGGGCGCTGAAATTTGTAACTTTCAGGAAAAACATCACCCTTTCCATTTCCAACCCAATACCTAACGTTCTTACTCCTAAATCTACCCATTTCCAATAAGATTTGAGAGGAAACTATTAAACACAAAGTTGTTCATTTGAAAGAGAAGAAAAACATAGTTTGGAACCAATGTCCCATTGTTTGTATTGAAGGAACAAGGAGGATTTCCCAATTTAGAGCAAGAAGAGAAACTAGATTTGGTAAGTTTCTGATACTTCAACCCAAGTACATTGTTCATTTGTTGATTTTGGAGTTGATATGTATATGTATTGATGATTGGAATCACTTAGAAGGTATTAAAACTAATGTGACCTAGAAAATGGAATAAGTTTAGTGTGAGAAAGTGTAAATTGAATGAATTGATGAAATGGTGACTATGCTAAGTTATTACTTGAGTGAGGTGGATAATTTGAGATAGTTAAATGGAGTTACATTGTGAGTTAAGAGAAATTATGGAGAATGAGTATGTAAATGCTTGATAAATGCCATAGTGGGGAAATCAAGGAAATAAGAACACTACGAGCTTAATATCGATTTAATATCGATTTGGAATGAATAAATAGGCCTAAAGAAATCTATAGACTCGAGATATGAATAAAGACATGAAACGGGGCCTTATAAGAGATGATAGAGGCTATAGAGTGAATTGACTATAGCAAACCCAAACGTTACTTTATAATAGACTAAAATAATGTGAAATGTGATTATGTGCAGTTTCAAAGAGTTCGTTAGAGATGAATCGAACCAGACACGTAAGCAGCTTTAAGGAAGTGGAATCAAGCGACACGATTTCAGGTAAGGGAACTCTGTAAGTATATAGAGGTAGCTACTCGTATTTTTTGGGTGTATAGGGCTTTGAAAATGTGCATGAGTTTATAGAAATGTGTTTGACAATGTATGGAAGTAACTATGAGTGTTTGTATGAGATTTAGTTGTTGAAATGGTATTAGAAAGAAATGAGATAATAAGGCTAATAATTGCATAAATCAAATGCTGTGAACGTTTTCACAAAACATATTGCTTTGTTTTAGGCAAATTGATAGATAGGTTAGCTAGTGTTTGAATGATGTTGTGTGATAGCACATGCGAGGTGCTAAATGTATTTTGATATTGGTTTTTGAATGTTTATGAGCCACCTATCATATTCATGTGAATTAAACCATGCTAGAGCCTAGCTCACACTGGATATTGATGTTTTCCCATGTTTAAAATGTGTTAGAGCTTAGCTCGCACTTTCATTTGAATTGTGGTAATATTTTATAAACCGTACTAGAGCTTCTGCTCGTACGTGACTTTTGAGTGAATTTTCTTATGCGTATAAACGTACTGGAGCTGTGCTCGTATGTGATTTCTTTATGATATGATGCATGAGTTGTGCTAGAGCTTTGCTCACACAAGTTTACACATTGTCGCATGTATGATGTCGTGGAGGTTGGTAAAATCCTCAAGCCCTACATCCTTAAGCCTGAGGAGGTGGGGAGGCTCTGTTAGGCCTAAAGGCTCTGCTCAATGGGGAATCTATCTTACGATAGGATCCTCAAGCCCTACATCCTTAAGCCCGAGGAAGCGGGGAGGCTCTCTTACGGTAAGATACTCAAGCCCTACATCCTTAAGCTTAAGGAGGCAGGGAGGTTCTGTTCGATGGGGAGGCTCTCTTACTAAAGGATCCTTAAGCCAACATCCTTAAGCCCTGGAGTGGAGAGGCTCTGTTCGACATGGAGGCTCTCCTACGTGAGTACAACAAGTTCTGGGTATGGGGTAGATAAGACCTACGACTGGCACCCCTAACCACTATATGAGTCCGTGGAGTACGATGTATCGTGTATATCACATGGAGTACGATGTACGCGTGGTGATTTTGTGATGAGAAAGTTCGACGAGGGATAATCCACTTTTGTGCCAGCACGATACCCTGCACAACTGGATGAGTGTGGTTTGAGACGATTTATGATGTAGTTTGCCACATAGTCTCTGATATAGAGTGACCCATCTCAATTGACAATGCATAATACCACATGATTTTTATACATACGTGTGATTGTGATTACCCAAGGTGGACTCGAAGGAGGGGTCGAGCCTTATGGGATTTTATTTGTGAGATGGTGATGATGTTTGTGATTGAGAAAATGATTTGTGTTGGGATGATATGTATTGAGAAAGAGATGTGATTTCAAAAAGGACGTTTCTTAGATGAATTACCCTTTTATATGGAATTTGACAATTGATAAGCATGAGATGGTTTGTACATGATGATTTTACCATGTTTTATATGCCAATTTCCATGATTTATATACATGATATACATATACTCATATGGCATAGTTTTAATTCCTCATGCTCCTGCTATAAAAGATTTATGCATAACATTATCAGCATGTAGATAGAGTAGTAATCTACCATGCTTGCATTATTACCTTACTGAGCGTGTGGTTGCTCATCCCTCTCTATTTTCCCCCTCCTACAGCATAGTAGCCCAGCCAGGACTGAGGTATTTTATTTTTGGACATCCGCTGCTTCCATTGTTAAAAGGTATATACACAGGATTATTTTTGTATCTAAACAATGTAAGGGCACAGTAACCATTGAGTTCTAATTATCGGGGATGTAGATGTCAGTAATCGTATTTTGTATAAGTGAATGATGGACTTTCATGTATATGACATCACTTTTATTAATTGAAAATGAATGTTGAGAGTGGATTATTATTGACTCACAGCCCAACAGTGTAGTGGTAAGTTGTTCACGATTGAGTAAGGAAAGGAATAAATGGGAAACAATTATTAAGATTTTCAATTAAAATGGATAAAAAGGGGTCATGAGAGAGATTGGTATTAGAGCTGTGTTGGCCTGATGTGAGTCACTAATAAGACCTAGGAAAGTACATCCTCATATTACTGTGCTTTTGTTTAGATATAACTATATATACAGTGATAGATTGAGTTTGATAAATGATTTTAATACAAGAAGTTAGGCATTATGACAATTACGCGCCAAGGTAGAGGGACGAGAGCACGTGCTAGATGCCATAGGGGTAGGCTTGAGAGCCGTGCAGAGCCACAGATTGATCAGGCTCCACAGGATCCTGCTGAAAGAGCAAGAGATACAGAGGCACGCTTCGTTAGGATAGGGTGAAGTATTGAAAACCTGGTGGAGATAGTATGCAAGTATTGGGTGCCGGTGATACAGAAGGTTCCGTAGCATAGCCTATGATTGGACAGGCAGCTGCAGAGGTGAAGAGACCTCAGACTACAGAGACAGCTACAGTTACACCACCTTCAGTCCATGATACAGCTTCTCATATCACTCCACAGCATAGCGATAGTGAGTTGGGTTATGACTGTGAGTTGAGCAGATTGCGAGAGTTCCAAGGGTTGAAATCCCTAGTCTTCAGAGGGATGAAGGACTTAGTGGTTAAGGAAGATTGGGTGTATGATATGGAGAAACTGTATTGGTTCTTCACATGCACGTCAGCTGAGAAGGTAGTCTTTGCCGTGTTTATGTTAAAAGGCGAGGCAAAGCACTAGTCGAGGTCCATTGAAGCTATTTTGAGGGCTAGACACTTCGAGATTACATGAGAGATATTTTTGGAGGCCTTCAGGAGGCAGTACATCCCAACCACCGCACAGAGGAAATTACGGATGGAATTCATGAATTTGGTTCAGGGGAACCGAACTGTGAGATCCCGTATAGGTTTAACCTTGAACATATGTAAATGAATTCATAAGTATGATGATGTACTAGTAATGTGAAACATATGTAATGCAAGTCCATAAGTTCAATGTACACACTTGTAATAGGAGTTGAGATTGTACGTACAAGTTGTATTATGCATGAATATGAAGAAATGGACTTAAACATATGATGAATGTGAGTAGAATGGAAAAATGAGTAATGTACTAAAATGGAAGGAAGATTGTATAAGTTATGCACTTCCCGTTTAGTTATATATTGTATACATTTGGTCATGCAAGGATTACACCCAACTTTTAATGTGTACAAAGTGTGATTGGATGCTATTTTCAAGTCTCGAGGATGGAGGAATGAGAAAATTACCATGGCAACAAATTTAAGATGTTTTTGAGTGAAGTTACTGTAGAAAATCTGGAAAATATGAAGGTCATATCAATCTTATAGGATGAGAGATCGATCTGGAAGAGCCAAAATGCTCTTATTTTGAGCTATGGAGTAGGACAGATCGATCTCAAATGGAGCCAGATCGATCTGCTAAGCATTCTGTAATGGGAAGATCGATTTTAAGGCAAGAGGATCGATCTCCTTAACTCTTTGTTTGAGATAGATCGATCTCAAGGCTAAACAGATCGATCTCTTTAAGGGTTCTATAAAGAGCAGATCGATCTCCTACAAGAGGCAGATCGATCTCTAAGAGGAAAATTGCCCTTCCACAGATCGATCTCATCAAGGGAGAAGATCAATCTAGGAATGGTTACGTTAGGTTAAAGGGACTACCAAATGTGTAGAGATCGATCTATACAAGGACCAGATCAATCTCATAAGCCTACATCTATAAAAATAGCACGAGATTGAGATGAAAACTCAGAACTCTTCCTCCACTAAAACTCACCTGCCATTTTCTCTCAAAAACCTAAGCTTTCTCACTCTAGAAATCACTATATTCTAGCCAGTTTTGGAAGAAGCTCGAGAAGGAAAAGTTATTCCTTAGAGCAAGGAGAACAACATACCCAAAAATCACACATTGGCGTGGTCAAGAGAAGGAGTTGTGGCTACCACAAGTTTGGCTAAGAAAAGGGGTAAGCTCTTCAACCCTCAAGCTTTAAATAAGGATTCTAGACATTGTATGGGTTGAATGGTATGCAAAATGATGATAAGAATGATTTGTAGTGATGAGTGAGTACTGTTAAGAGAAATTTAAGAAGAGGGTAATCTATGGAAAGCTTAAGAAATAGTTTAATGAGATAAGTGATACGAATGGAAAAGTGAAATATGATTTAAAGGTTTGAAAGGTATAAATAGGAGAATAAGTGACAATGAGGATATTTGGGAGAAAGAAAAGAAATGACTTAATGGTTATATGTGTAGACTGGAAGAACGAGGAAACAAGGCTAACCCGGATCACGAACGGAGAATACGTGATAAAGGAAATACGAGCACAATTCGAGGTAAGGGACTGTGTTAGCTATAGAGATGTTTGTGCGTATTTTATGACACTTTCATAGATATGATGCTAGAATTAGTACGATACTACAATTCTATGAAATGATATGGAGCATGAAATGTATTATGATATATATGTATTGTGAAGATGGGACGGGGTAATGAAATAGCATGATATGCATGTTTTCAATGTTTTTCCCAATTTTGTATTGATAATGGTGATTGAGAAATGATGATGATAGGTTGGCTAATTTTACATGTTTTAGCATGGAGAGGAATGCTGCATAAATAAACATGTTTTGAGTTTTAAAAAGAGAAAATAGCCACCAATCGGATTTGAGATGAGATTAGTGTTGGAGCTCTAGCTCACACCCATTTTAATGACTTAGACTATGTGCTAGAGTGTTAGCTCGCACATGATTCTATGCTTCTGATGTGTCGTGCTGAAGTTTAACTCGCACGATGGTTTTGAGAAAGTGTTGAGCTTTGCTTGCACCTGTTTTTACTGAGTTAAGGTAAACCTGGGGGTTTAGGACCCAAGGGGATGCCAGCCGACAGCCTAGGAACGTGTTGGGCCTTAACGATAAATTGTACCATGCTAGAGCCTTTTGATGAGTGTGTGTCACACTGATTGCTCGCCTGGTATATGAGATATGGTTCAAGATGAAAAGTCCATCAGAGTTGGAGTATGGACTTGGGTCCACAGTCGTACGTAATACTATATAGTTATCTATTGGTATACCATGTACTGTGTTGAGTGCATGTGAGTACGAGTATCATGTAGATGACACATGGCGTACCTTATACCGTGAGTATATGAGGAGATGAGGTTGATTGAGATGAGCTGGAGGGTAAGATTGACCCATCCCCTTTCAGGCGAAGTGATGCCTTGTGCACACCTGATCAGTGAGGCCTGGGATCACTAACTATGGCCATATGTCGTGGATATTTGATTGCCAAAAATTCCATGCCTGTCTCAGAGATTCGAGAAACAGAGATAACTCAAAAAAGAAAAAGATTTGAGGAAAAGAAATGATTGAGAAAGTAAAGAGATTTTGTGTTTTGATAAATCTCTGATTTAAACACTCATGCCGTGAGGGCATTATTTTATGAATCATGTTTTAAAATGGAGGCATGACATATATGATTTACATGAAAATGTAAATGAGAAATGTATGTTTAAAAGCATTTTCCTATAATATTTCCATTTATAATGAAAACATGGTTCTGGTTTATACATGCATAGGCTATGTTGGTAGTACGATATCTACCTGCTAGCATTCATTTCCTTACTGAGCTGTGGTTTGCTCATCCTAGTATTTTCCCCCGCCAAATACTGAGAAGTAAGGCGGTGCGGTGGTCTATGGAATCCCTTTTTGTGTTGGATAGCTCCCACCAATCGTAAAGGTATAAGATTTGTATATACAAGAGTATTTTGTATCTATTATCTTGTATCACACAGTTGTACCTTAGAAATGTAACAGTTTTATGGGGATGTTATGTAAAGATATTAATATTCAATTAATCTTGTATATTTATGCACACACCTGAGAGTATGAATTAAATCTTAAACATTTTCGCTGTAAATTTTTGGAACTTTAGTAATTGCATCGCCTCACAGCCCAACCGTAGTAGTGTAAGTATTGATAAAGGACACCCAGAAGTGGGGTGTGACATGAACTGTGGATGAGTATGAGTCTAAGTTTATGTCATTGGGGAGTTATGACCCTGACACGATGGGTAGTAAGGCTCGAAAGATTCAGAAGTTTGTTGATTGGTTGAGGTTGGCCATTCGATTTAAGCTAGCCCCATTTGACCTTCAGACTTATGAGGCGGTAGTACACAAGGCTTAGTTATGCGAGCAAGACTTTGAGCGAAATGCCTCTGAGCTTGGGAAGATTAGTGTCAGAAGAGATCTGTGATGGATAGAGTGGCCAACAGAGGAGGCTAGAGATATTTGGAGAAGAAGCCTAAGATTGAGGAGGTGCAGGAGAGAGCTGCTAGACCTCCCGTGTACCCTGCTTTGACTTTACCGAGGGGTTTGGTTATTGGAGGACCACGGCCTACTACTGAGAGGTGCAGGAGATGTGATAGATTTCATGGGACTAGGCCCTATCCAATGATCCCTATGGTGTGTTATAGATGCGAGAAACCAAGACATATAGCTAAGTATTATCCCGAGAAGATGGAGACTACCTATAGAAGGGCAAGGAGTCGGAGAGAGCTCCAATTCAGACGGCTGCCATGAGGAGGAGGGCCACAACTGAGGAAAAGAGGAAGCAAGTAGCGAGTGTGAGCAGAGGAAGAGTACATGCATTAGATCAGGACACTGCAGATGCTTCGACGGATGTGATTAAAGGTACTATCCTAATCTTTGATTTAGGGGCATTGGTATTGTTTGATCCTGGTGCCACGCACTCCTTCATATCACATTCCTTTGCACATAAATTGTTGAAGCATGTGAAACCTACATTGTTGGATAAAATGTTTATGATTTCCACACCCATGAATGATAGTCAATTGACTGAGCATGTATGTAGGGAGTGTAAGTTGCAGATAGAGGGAAAGGAAATGATAGCTAATTTAATTTTATTAAATATGAATGATTTTGATGTAATTTTGGGAATAGATTGGTTGGCCGCCAATCGTGTTGTTATGGATTGTCATGCTAAGACCCTAGTGTTTTCAAGATTAGACAATCTCATTGTAAACTTTGATGAAAAGAAATGAAAGCACATGATTGATATAAATGAAAAGAGTATGATTTAATTTAATGATTGAGAGATGAATGTACTGTTTATTTTGAATATGGATGTGATGACTTATGATACTAACGGTGGAAAGAATGATGTGAAGGGTTCATTGCCTACGTGGTCGATATAAATTAAGCACACCTAGAATTGAGGGACATACCCATAATTGCGGATTACCCTGATGTCTTACCGGACGAATTACCAGGACTACCACCTGAAAGGTAAATGGAATTTTGCATAGAGTTAGTGCCTAGTACCGAACGGATATCGAAACCACCATATAGGATAGCTCCTATTGAGTTGGAAGGGTTAAAGTAACAATTGTAAGAATTGCTAAAGAAGGGGTTTATTAGGCTGAGTGTCTCACCGTGGGGAGCTTCGGTTCTATTTATAAGGAAAAAAGGATGGAAGTCTTCGACTGTGTATAGATTACCGATTGTTGAATAAGGCCACCATTAAGAACAAGTACCCCTTCCACGCATAGATGATTTGTTGGATCAACTTCTAGGAGCCCAAGTATTTTCAAAGATAGATCTACGGTCAGGGTACCATCAGTTAAGGATTAGGAGTGGAGATGTACCCAAGACAGCATTTCGTACTCGTTATGGCCACTACGAGTTCTTGGTGATGCCATTCGGATTGACGAATGCCTCCGCAACATTTATGGCACTAATGAATGATATGTGTAAGCCATACCTGGACGAGTTTGTGATTGTGTTTATTGATGACATATTGGTCTATTCCAAGTCCAGTAAAAATCATGAGGAGCATTTGAGGATAGTTCTGTAGACCCTCTGAGAGAAAGAATTATATGCCAAACTCAGCAAGTGCAACTTTTGGTTAGAACAGATCACATTTTTGGGCTATGTTGTATCGAAGGATGGGGTATCAGTGGATCCATCCAAGATAGAGGCAGTTGTATAGTGGGAATAGCCCAAGATAGTTACTGAGATCAGAAGTTTTTTGGGATTGACAGGTTACCATCGGAGATTTATAGAGGGTTTCTCTAGACTAGCTGCTCCATTGACACGCCTCACGTGGAAGGATGTTAGGTTTGTGTAGGATGAGGCATCTGAGATAAGTTTTGAGGAACTTAAGCGTCGATTGATCGCTGCTCCAGTTATCACCATTTTTACTAGCTCAGGAGGATTCTTGGTGTATATGGATGCATCCCACCAGGGATTGGGCTGTGTGCTTATGCAGGATGGGAGGGTAGTTGCCTATGGATATAGACAGTTGAAAGATCATGAGAGGAACTACCCTACACATGATTTGGAGTTGGCGGCCATGGTGTTTTCTTTGAAAACATGGCGTCACTAGCTCTATGGTGACAAGTCTTAGGTTTTCACAGATCATAAGAGCTTTAAGTACCTATTCTCGTAGAAAGAACTGAATATGAGACATAGGAGATGGCTCAAACTCCTGAAGGACTATGATTGTGAAATCATGTACTACCCAGGTAAGACAAATGTAGTTACCGATACTTTGAGCAGGAAGAACCTTGGGTTAGTGTCTTATATGATGGTACGGGAACATGAATTGTTGGAACACTTTGCGAACCTCAGTTTGGATGTAACCCCACCTGGATCGGAGAAATTGGATATCATGGCTAGTATGAGATTAGAGCCAGAATTGATTAGCCGTATTCAGCAGCCCCAGCAGAGCGATCGACTGTTCATCGATTGGTTGAGGCAGATACAGACAGGTGTGGGTATTGATTTCGAGCTGAGTATAGATAGCTTATTGAGTTTTATAGGCAGAATATACGTTCCCAAGGATCCTGAGATTAGGAGAATGATTTTATCTGAGGCTCACTCATCGAGGTACGCGATACATCAGGGGAGTACCAAGATGTATCAAAACCTTCAGAAGGTTTATTAGTGATCTGGAATGAAAAGAGAGATTACAAAATGTCGCTAAATGTCTCGTTTGTCAGTAGGTGAAGGTATAGCATCAGAAGCCTACAGGATTATTGCAGCCTCTACCGATACCGACTCTCAAATGGGAGCATGTTATCGTTGATTTTGTGATGGGATTACTAAGGACCCGCAGAAGTTATAATGCCATATGGGTTATTGTGGACCAGTTGACTAAGTCCGCCCATTTCTTAGCTATGAGAGCTACCGATACACTGAGTCAGTTGGTGAACCTATATATTTGAGAAATAGTACGTCTACATGGTGTTCCAATGAGCGTTGTTTCTGATAGGGATGCCTGCTTCACTTCCTATTTCTGTGAACATTTTCAAGAAACGCTGGGGACCTGACTGAGTTTTAGCAACGCTTTTCATCCTCAAACAGATGGGCAGCTAGAGAGGGCTATACAGACCCTGGAGGATATGTTGAGAACGTGTGTGCTGGGTTTTGGAGGCTCTTGGGATGACCACCTACAGTTAACTGAGTTCACCTATAATAATAGCTATCATACGAGTATCGATATGGCACCCTATGAGGTACTGTATGAACGCAGATGTCGATCCCTTATTGGATAGGAAGAGGTTGGTGATAGACAGATTTTTACTTCTAACTTAGTGCAGTAGGCATCTGAGGACGTCCAATTGATATGTGAGAGATTGCAGACAGCTCAGAGCCGGTAAAAAGTTATGCTGATAAGAGATGAAGACCACTAGAGTTTGATGTGGGTGAGTCGGTATTTCTAAGGGTTTCACCATCGAAGGGTATTATGAGATTTGGTAAGAAGGGCAAGTTGAACCCTAGATATATCGGGCCCTTCAAGATTTTGGAATCACCGGGACCCGACACCTATGATAAGATATGAACCGTTGGAGCTCAATGAGAGTATGACATATGTTGAGAAGTCGGTTCGGATATTGGACAGAAAAGAGAAAGTCTTACGGAATAAGACAATTCCCTTGGTGAAACTTCTTTGGCAACATAACATGGTGGAAGAGGCCACATGGGAATTGGAGAACTTGATATGGGAGAAGTACCCCTAACTTTTTAAAGAGTAACTTAGTTCTAATTTGGAGGACCAAATTTCTTGAAGGAGGTGAGGAATGTAAGACCCGTATTTTTGGATGTAAACCTAATGGATTCATGAGTATGGTAATGTAATTGCAATATAAGCATAAGAGATGTAAAGTCTATAAATGTAATGTACATACGTGTAATATGAGTTTGTAATGAACATAAAAGTTTCATTGTGTGAGAAAGTGTAAATTGAATGAATTGATGAAATGGTGGGTATGCTAAGTTGTTATTTGAGTAAGGTGGATAATTTGAGATAGTTAAATAGAGTTGCATTGTGAGTTTAGAGAAATTATGGAGAATGATTATGTAAATGCTTGATAAATGCCATAGTTGAGAAATCAAGGAAATATGAACACTATGAGATTAATATCCATTTAATATCGATTTGGAATGAATAAATAGGCCTAAAGGAATCTATAGACTCGATATATGAATAGAGAAATGAAATAGGGCCTTATAAGAGATGAAATAGGCTATAGAGTGAATTGAATATAGTAAACCCGAAGGTTGCGTTATAATAGACTAAAATAATGTGAAATACGATTATGTGCAGTTTCGGAGAGTTCGTTGGAGACAAATCGAACTGCACACGTAAGCAGCTTTAAGAAAGTGGAATCAAGCGATGCGATTCCAAGTAAGGGAATTTTGTAAGTATATAGAGGTAGCTGCTAATATTTTGTAGGTGTCTAGGGCTTTGGAAATGTGCATGAGTTTATAGAAATGTGTTTGACGATGTATAGAAGTAACTATGAGTATTTGTATAAGATTTGGTTGTTGAAATGGTATTAGAAAGAAATGGGATAGTAAGGCTAATAATTGCATAAATCAAATACTTTGAACGTTTTCATAAAACATATTGCTTTGTTTTAAGCAAATTGATGGATAGGCTGGCTGGTATTTAAATGATGTTGTGTGATAGCACATGGGAGGTGCTAAATGTGCTTTGAGATTGGTTTTTGAATGTTTATGAGCCAGCTATCATATTTATGTGAATTAAATTGTGCTAGAGCCTAGCTCACACTGGATATTGATGTTTTCCCATGTTTGAAACGTGTTGGAGCTTAGCTCGCACTTTCATTTGAATTGTGGTAATATTTTATAAACCGTACTGGAGCTTCTGCTCATACGTGACTTTCGAGTGAATTTTCTTATACGTATAAAAGTATTGGAGCTGTGTTCGTATATGGTTTCTTTATGATATGATGCATGAGTCGTGCTAGAGCTTTACTCGCACAAGTTTGCACATTGTGGCACGTATGATGTCGTGGAGGTTGGTAAGATCCTCAAGCCCTACATCCTTAAGCCCAAGGAGGCAGGGAAGCTCTGTTAGGCAAGGAGGCTCTGTTCTTTGGGGAGGCTCTCTTACGGTAAGATCTTTAAGCCCTACATCCTTAAGCTCAAGGAGGTGAGGAGGCTCTCTTACGGTAAGATCCTCAAGCCCAACATCCTTTAGCTCGAGGAGGCGAGGAGGCTCTGTTCGGTGGGGAGGCTCTCTTACAGAAGGATCCTTAAGCCAACATCATTAAGCCCTGGAGGGGTGGGGAGGCTCTGTTCGGCAGGGAGGCTCTCCTACGTGAGTATGGCAAGTTCTTGGTATGGGGTAGATAATACCTATGACTGGCACCCCCAACCACGATATGATTCTGCGAAGTACGATGTACCGCTTATATCACATGGAGTACGATGTACTGCGTGGTGTTTTTTTGATAAGAAATCTGACGAGGGATAATCCACCTTCGTGCCAGCACGATACCCCACACAGCTAGATGCATGTGGTTTGGGATGATTTGTGATGTAGTTGGACACATAGTCTCTGATATAGAGTGACTATCTCACTTGACAATGCATAATACCACATGATTTTTATACATATGTGTGATTGTGATTACCCATGGTAGACTCAAGGAAGGGGTTGAGCCTTATGGGATTTGATTTGTGAGATGGTGATGATGTTTGTGATTGAAAAAATGATTTGTGTTGGGATGATATGTATTGAGAAAGAGATGTGATTTGAAAAAGGACGTTTCTTAAATGAATTGCCTTTTATATGGAATTTGACGATTGATGAGCATGGGATGGTTTGTACATTCTGGAGATCGATCCTTATTGCATTCTGGAGTTATGAGATCAATCTTTCACCCCCGTGAGATCGATCCTTCATCTCTTGAGATCGATCTAGCCTTCATAAACTTCATCGTTACTGCACAATTTTACAGGAAACTCAAGGAAAAACTTACTACAATCTACTCCATAGACCATATTTCAATCCATACACATTTAAGCCTTAAAAACTTCATCTTCTTATACTTCATTAGATTCAAAACTTGCGTGTACATTGAAATATCGTAACTACATTCTCAAAATTATAAATCTCGTATTGTAACCTCATAGTTAAGGTACATAGGATTCACAGGTCTCACATCCTCCCCACCTTCGAAAAATTGGGTCCTCCAAATTTAACTCGAGCTATTAAATAGTTGGGGGTACTTCTCCTTCCTAAGACTCTCTAACTCCTAAGTTGCTTCCTCTATTGAATGGTGCTTCCAGAGGACCTTAACCAATGGAATCTTTTTCGTTTGAAGTACTTTTTCCTTTATGTCGAGCATCCAGATGGGTTCTTCCACATAACTCATATCTCTTTGAATATCCAATGCTTTATGCTCAATGACATGGGAAGGATCCGGATTGTACTTCCTCAACATCGAGATGTGGAAGACATTATGAATCATAAAAAGCTATGAGGTAAGGTTAATCGGTAGGCGATGTCTCCCACACTCTCTAATACCTCAAATGTACCAATAAATTGAGGACTCAGTTTCCCCGTTGTCTCGAAACGCATGATACCCTTACTTGGAGACACTTTAAAGAACACAAAATCTCTAGTTTGAAACTCAAGTGGCCATGTACGCACATCAGCGTAACTTTTCTGTTGACTCTAAGTAGCTCATAATCTATCACAAATAATCTTCACATTCTGAACTACCTGCTCAACTAGGTCGGGAGCAATTATCTTTCTGTCACCCACTTCTTCCCAAGCTACGGGGGATCTACACCTCCTACCATACAGAGCCTCATAAGGTGTCATACCAATATTCACATGATATCTACTATTATATGCAAACTCGATAAGGGGCAGGTGATCATCCCATGATCCCTTAAAATCCATCGTACATGCCCTCAACATGTCCTTCAAAGTCTATATAGTCCGCTCGGACTAACCATCAATCTGAGGATGATAGGCGGTACTAAAACTCAACTGAGATCTCATAGCCTCCTAAAAATGAGTCCAAAACCTGGAGTTGCATCGGGAATCTCTATCAGATGTAATACTCATTGGAGCCCCATGCAGTCGGGCTATCTCTCTGACATATAACTCGGCTAAGGCACTCAAAGTATTTATGCTCTTGATGGCAAGGAAGTGGGCACTCTTAGTTAATCTGTCTACTATCACCTAAATTGCATCATGACCTCTTCGGGTCCGTGTTAATCCCATGATAAAGTCCATGGTGATATGCTCCCATTTCATTTAGGCATTGGTAAGGACTTAAGTAATCCTTCGGGCTTCTAGTGCTCAGCTTTCACTTGTTGATGCACCGAACACAACCACAAATTCTGCCACTTCCCGTTTCATACTACTCCACCAATACACTTTACGTAGGTCTTGGTACATCTTAGTGATACTTGGGTGCATGGTGTATCACGAGCAGTGAGACTCTCTCAGTATTTGTTGCTTTAGGGTATTATCGTTTGGAACACAAATTTGAGCTGTAAACCTCAATAACCCATCGTCATTGACCGTGAAATTGGATTGTGAGGTCTGTTCAGCTTGGACAACCATATTCAATAGTCTCTGATCGTTTTACTGCCCGGTTCTAATCTGATCCATATTACTGGGCTCTATCCATAGGCTAGCCATAAATCTGACCTCTGCTTCCTCAACTCTGATCCTAAGTCTAGCGAATTATTCTAACAAATCCCATTCCCTGATCATCATAGTAGATACCACACTCTTCCTGCTTACGGCATTAGCCACTACATTCGCCTTCCCCGGATGATAGAGTATCTCACAATCATAGTCTTTAAAGAGTTTCATCCATCTCCTTTGTCTCATGTTTAACTCTTTCTGATCGAATATATATCTTAGGCTCTTATGGTTAGTAAATATCTGGAACTTTTCCCCATATAAGTAATGCCGCCAGATCTTTAATGCAAATACCACTACGGCTAACTCGAAATCATGTGTGGGGTAGTTCCGCTCATAATCCTTCAGCTGTCATGAACCGTAAGAGACTACTCTCCCATGCTGCATGAGCACACACCCCAACCCTTATTGAGAGGCATCAGTGTATACTGCGAAGCCTACAGGTCAATTTGGAATAGTCAATGATAATTCTATTACAATAGAATTATTTGTGTTTAATTTCTTAATTAATTATTTTAATCCTCGTATTATTTTATTAATTATCCACTCAATTTAATTAAAATTTTGATGTTTGCAGATAAATTAAATCCAGATAAAACTCAGTCGTTTTAGCATAAAACAAACTAAAAATGGGCTAAAAGAATAGTAGACCACTCCTAATTCGCAGCATGAGTCATCAGTCCTCTAGACACGTGTGATGCCAGGTGTTCGTATTTTATTCGCCTCGAAAGAATAAGATCAACGAACACCGTACCCACCTTATGGAAGACACACGCTGAGCCACATCGCAGAGCCATGTGGACAAGAAGACGAATGTCACGACCCAAATTTCCTAAAAATCCCTACAAATTTTTCGCTTTTCATTTCCTTACCCGTCGTGAACAGATATACTACTAAACAGTTGGGCTATGATTCGGTGTTAGTCACCTCTCCCCTATTTACCATTCAATTTCCATATTTCATTTACATATCAATTTATTTAAAACTAAATACATCCCCAATATTACATCCATATACAGTACTGTGCATCTATATGTTCAGATACGAAATTATACAAATGTGTATACCTGGTCTTGCTAAGAAGCAGCGGATAACCGAGATGCGAGACTATTGTCGCTCTCTTCTACTGAATATACCCTGTGGGGTGGAAAATGAAAGGGTGAGCGAAACGTGCTCAGTAAGGCAATAATGTAAGCAGGTAGATAACTATACTATCTACGTGCTGATAATGTCATGATGTAAAAATCGTTTACTTTCGGAGCATGAGGTAAGATTAAAACAATGCCACATGTATGTATATATCATATACAAGAAATCATGAAATCGACATATAAAGCACACATGGAAAATCATCATGTATGACATCTCATGCTCGTCACATTAAAACTTATTTGTTTGATCACAAAACTCATCACTTTGAAACTTATATGTTTCATCATAAATTCATCACATTTAAAACTCATTTATTTCATCATAAACTCTCACTTTAAAACTCATTTGTTTCATCACAAACTCATCACGTTAAAACTCATTGTTTCATCATAAAACAACTTCATCAAGGTCAAACCCATCTCTCGGGAATACCTTGATTCATTAAATCACATCTCTTTTAAAAATATAAATCGGGACTACCCCTCCATCGGGTTTGTCCTGGTCTATCCAGACCGTATGATATCATGTGAGGCATGTAGGTTACTGTATGAAAAATCGAGGACTATGGCCATACTATGTCCCTGTGATCCCAGGCTACACGGATCCCGGTGTGCGGGCATCACAACTGCAACGGGAGGTGAGGTCAAGTCCTACCCACCAGAATATCAAGTAACATCATAGAGTCATCATGACTGCACGGTACAGCGTACTCCGTGTGACATACACGGTACATCGTACTCCGTGGACCCATATCATAGTCTGGGGGTGCCTGCCGTAGGTCTTATCCACCCCAATACTATGTCGATAACCAACCCATGTCTCAAAGTATGCGTGCGAGCATCTCAACTCTCTGTGACACACAGTCTACAGGAGGCTTCCGCACGACTATATGCATGTCAACTCGCGTCTAGTGCGAGCGAAGCTCCAGCACCACGCTATGCATATCATGATATCTAAAATCTCGTGCGAGCGAAGCTCCAGCACAGTTTTGTGCACACACAAATTTCTCGTACGAGCAATGCTCCAGTACGGCTTTTCATGAGAAATAAATCAGTAAACTTGAGTGCGAGTAAGACTCTAGCACTCTTTTTACTCATGTAAATACGATAGATGGCTCAATCTTGATAAAATATCTTTTAAAATCATAATCGGTACAAACCGGTACCCTTTCGTAAAATTCATGAAATCAACAGCCAACCTATATGCATATTTGCTTAAATCAAAGCAATATATTCATATAACACGTTAAAAACACGAAATCATGCAATTTCCCTGCCTTACTACCCTTTTTGTAAATTTTACTCCTAGGGGCAAAATCGTCTTTTTCCTTTACTCACCTATGCCCCGATTTTCGCAAAATTATTATTATTTCATTACTAGGTGCTTTAAGGAATTTTGAACCCTATAAATACCCTCAAAATACATATAGGCATCTCTATGCACTTACAAAATTCCCTTACCTCGATTTTTCTATCAAATCTGACCTTTCTTCTGATGTCACATCGCGCAGTCCGATCTGCTCTCAATCCAATGTCCGGAACTACGTATAAATATTCCTCAGGTCAGATATTATACAACTTAATTGTATTTAATACTTTCTGGGCTTAATTTAAATCATTGGGCCCATTTACCCCTATTGGGCCCAATTGCACCTTAATGGGCCTTAATCGGCCTTAAGCCCGTTTTTCACTTAATTTTCACATTATCGAGGCCTATTGGGCTCATTGAGCCCACCAACAATTTATTGGGCCTCGTTCTAACTCTCAATTAGCTCAATTTATTATTTACGACAATTTATTCGACTTTCCAAAATTTAATTTAATTTTATGCGATAATTAAATCCAAAGCACGCATAACGATGTAAATTGTCGTAAATAAATGTCACTTACCTGAGATTCCATCTTGGTCCGCAAATCGAGGCTGTCTCGAGCTCTCGTTGGATGCCAATTGTCGAGCTACACAATTTCATAATTTTCGGGTAAATTTTCAGTCGAATAATAATTAAATAAAATATTTCAAAATTCAAATCGATCAATTTTGACCGCTTATCGACTTACCCGAAGCTCGATTCCATCACTGGAATTTTCCCCAATTTTTTTCTCTTTTTCTTTTTCCCTTTTTCTCCCTTTTTTCCTCTCTTTTTGGCTGAACCGGTTCAGTCCGGTTCAGACCCGCCGGTTCACTCCGGTTCGATCGGTTCACCACCGGTTTAAGGCCTTGCCGGCCGGTTCTCCGTCGACTTCCACCGCTAGCAGTTCCGTGAGGTTGTCCGCAGCTCGAATCTGGCCTCGGCTTCGTCCAAGGCCGTCGGAAAGTCACCGGTCCGGCTATTCTCCTCTTCGCCGTCGGTGGTTCCCCTTTTTTCGTCGATTCTGGCGCCGTCCGTCAGTTTCGCCAGTCGTGGCCACCACCGATCGCATCGTCTGGGCCTGGGGAGTCCTCGGTTGGGGGTGGGGTCGGCCAGATCGGCGCCGTTCGCCGCCGATTGGAGCTCTTTCTCCCGCGGCTTCTCTCCCCCGATCCGCCGGATTTCGGCGTCGGTAGGCTGCACCGCCGGTACCATCTTGCTCGTCGGGCGTCGCTCTACGTTTTCTGACCTTCGCCTGGGCTCAACGGTCGCCGGTGGCTCACCGGTCTCCCTCCCCGTTTTCGGCTTCCGTTTTCGTTTTCTCTCTCCCCGATGCATGTTTCAGATTTTCTCTTTTTTTTTCTTTTTTTTCAATTATTATTTTATTTAACAATTTATTTTATTATTAAAATATTCATTAAAATAGTCTAAAAAAATCTGAAAATATCTACAAAATTAATATTTTATTCCAAACAATTTAACTTAATTTAATTTATTTTATTTATTATATTTTTTTAACCATTTTTCGGGTATAATTTCTCCGTATTTTCGAGATATTGTCCCAGATGACTTTTCGGTATTTCTAAAAATTTTGGATCTTGATCAATTGGACTCGAAATTGTATAATTCCTCATTATTGATCAAGATATCCTAAATCCTTATTTTTAATTAAATTTTTCTTATCGAATTTATCCCGAATTTTGATCTTTTGACCGTTTTACCCCTACACTTGTTCGGGATTAATTCAGTCAAACTTTCCTTCACGAACACTCATTCATTTTATGATTTGAATCCTTATTTTCAGTCCGAATCCCATTCCTTTAAATTTGTGAACATTTTTCTACCTCATAAAATTTACGATTTAATTTCGGGTCTTACAAATCTCCCCCACTTAAGAAATTTGGTCCTCCAAATTAGAACCAAGTCATATGATTCCATATACAACTCCGGGTGCATCGATCGTATCATACACTGTCATCCTCAAGTGACTTCTTCGGAGTGTATTACTACCAAAGGGCTTTAATTAGGGAGATCCTCTTAAACCTCAATACTTCCTTTTTCCTGTTTAATGCCCGAATCAACTTATCAATATACCTATATTTTCATTAAACTGAACTTTTGGAGTTCATATTCGATCACGTATGTTGGATCTGGATAGTATTGTCGAAGCATCAAAAGCTGAGAAACATTGTGGGTGCCTGTTAATTCAGGTGATAACACCAACCTACAGGTCTTATCTCCCACTTGTCCAATCTCTCAAAAGATTCTATCCAGCAAAACTCAATTTACCTTCTTCCAAAAGCTCGCTATGTCCTTATTCTCTTAGGACAAGAAACTTTCAACCATACTAATTCACACTCGGTGAATTCCAATACTTTTCTATCTACTCTGAGGTGTTCTTAATCTCTCATCCTAACTAAACATCCTCAGAGACTTATTATCCAAAGTCAAAAATAATTCTATCTGTCACCCACCTATTTTATCCAATTTGGGGAAACAACCCCTACGACCATACACTGTCTCATATTTGTTTTCCCGATACTCAAGTGGAAACTATCACTATTGGCAAATTCGATTTGTAATAACTGATCATCCTAGGAGCATAAAAATCAAGGGCACACGCTTTCGTCGGATCCTCCAGAACTTGTACAGTCCTCTCTGACTGACCATCTGTCTGAGGACGGAAAGCTGTGCTAATACTCAGTCGAGTTCCCATAGCTTCCTGAAAAATATTCCTTGAAGTAGAAAGTGAAGCGGGAATCCCTATATAATACAATGCTCACTGGAACACTACATAATGTTCCACAATCTTCCTTATACATAAATCCTCATATACACTCTGAGTATTTAGGGATTTCATAACCAAAAGGTGGGTAGACTTAGTCAACTTAGTGACTATCATCCAAATAGCCTCGTAATTCACTTGGGTTCTCTGTAACCCATCATAAAATTCATGGAGACTTGCTCTCATTTTCGTGCCGTGTCGATATAGGTAGAGGCTGCAATAACTCTGCAGACTTTTAATACTCTACCTTATTCTGCTGACATATTAGGCACTTTTTCACAATCTCTACCATATCTCTTTTAACATCTGACCATCAATACCCTTTTCGAGATTTTATATATTCTTTACTTTTCGTATGCACTGTATATCCCAAAGAGTGAGCTTCTGACAATATTACTATCTCACAACTGTGGTCCTGGTGAGCACTTATACTGTCTCTGAACCTCTCTGTAAACCATCAACACACTCCGTGAACTCTGTCACTGTACCCTTCTGAATCTGACCCCAGACTATCGACATCATGCCGATCATCACGTTAAGCCTGTCAAATCCGGGCACTCTCATCCGGTTCTAGTCTCAGGCTAGCTGTCACACAATCATTGTCATCATCAGAAGGGATCACATCACTACTGAGGTCTAGAACTGCTCTAACAGTTCACGCTCCCTGACCATCATATGGGGTACCATCCCGAGGCTCTTTCTACTCGAGGCATTAGCCATCACATTAGCCTTTCCTGGGTGGTACAATTTTCACAAATCAAAATCTCTCAGAAGCTCTAACCCATTATGTATTCTCACATCCGCCTCTTTCTGTGAAAATAGATACTCGGGCTTTATGATCAGTGCATATCCACAATTTCTCACCTTGTACATAATAGTACCATATCCTCGATACAAACACTACCGTTGCCAACTTTAAATCATGGGTCAGATAGTTTATTTCATGATTAAGGAGTTGTCTGACTCCATAATTGACTATCTTCCCATTATACATCAATACACAGCTCCTTCATTATTTCCAGGTATCCATACTCACTGAGAACCTCTTGAGCTATTGGGTATGGTGAAATTAATCACGGTGGTCAGTTCATACTTCACTGCACCAAAATTCATGTCACATCTATCATCTTATTTATCATCTCATTCAAAGACCACGTTTTCTTAGTTAAACGTGTCAACCAAGTAGACCATATTGAGAACTCGCAACAACCCATTTGTAAAAGCAATTTTCCAATTATTGCTTACAATTTGCCCTAGACTTTAACTACACCTAACATATCATCGATAATGATGATTACAAATTGGTCCAATCCTTGACTTATTTACGCATAAGCGTATAAGATCCTACAAAATCGCTCATGTTTTCAGGTATTAACCTGCGTCATTTCCTTTTCTTATCTTAACGGCTCTTATTAAATTTTTTTACTATGTTAACCTTTATGATTTGTCGAATTTTAATATTTTTATCGTCTTAGTAAAGGTATCCTAATGCTAAAGGTATTTATTACGACGATCGCATTTCAAATTTATAAGTTACGTATACTTTTAGACGCTGTCAAGTCTTCAGGCGGGGAGGTATTTTGAAATACCTTTATTAACCCTTAGACTTAACCACATTTACTTTATATACCAGTCCATGTGGTCACAATTTATATTCGCTACAAATTGCTTTAATCCTAATTACTTCATATCGTAAAGATGTTCTTACCTAGCATACGCCTCTTACTCCAATACATCTTGTATTTAGAATCAACATATCTTAAAGATTATCTCCTTCGTATATCAATCATGACAAAACTCTTTCATTATTCATTCTGTGAGTACAATCCTTTACTCCTTTAATTTCAACTATTACACCCCTTTTTATCACTTAAAATCTCTATATCCATATTCTGTTAATTAATCCTCCTGTATTGGGGTACTCATTGATCAGTATGTGCCCAATGATGTAGGCATTCATGCCTTTTACTCACTTATATGCGAATGAAGGCGGTATGAATAATTGTGTGGCACCAGGATCAATGAATATATGTACTTCATTATTCATAACAAGTGTGGTATCTCACACCACATCCATGAAACATCAATAGTGTCCTGGTCCAAGACATCCTCTCGCCTTCGTCCAACAGCCTACTTTCCTTTTTCTTTTCGGTTATGGCCTCCCTTTTTGTTGCAGCTATACCAACGAAGTTTTTCTCTGTCTTTACTTTTCTGTAAGGCGATCTCGCCCAACTCTGTACAATCAAAATCAATGGTCCGTCTTACCACACTTAACGGCCATTTTCATCAATACAGTGTAGGTATAGACCCTCCTTGCGTGGTATCTACCACACATCCTACACTGCTACACTGCTTCGTAGCAGGTCGAGGTCCTCCAATCACAATGCCCTTCAAGAGTGCCAAAATTGGTTACACTGGGGCCTTACCAATTATCTTACTCCAGGACTCATCAAATTAAATCTTTTACCAATTACCTTTTTCCCATTTTAACATCTTTGTCATTTCTCGATTCTCTTTTCTGTCTCTATTTCAGCCCTCACTACCTTTCCCAATCTCAGAGGCGTGCAATTCATGTTCTTATCTACCCAACTGTAAATCTGCGCACTGCCTCGATATAGGTAATATCTCACGGGCCAATCGGACTCAAATTGAAAAGTTGAGCCATTTCATGAACTTTTAGACATCTCGACTGTCACCTGTTCATAGTGTCGAGGTAATATCTGCCAAAGAATATAACTGAGTTTCATACTCATAATCAATTTAGTATTCCTGGGCAGTGTAAGAAATTTTTCCTTTAAATCATGTCCGGGATATCCTGTCACCGGAATACATCCAATAAGATTTCTCATCTTAGCTATGGACGTTTAACACTTAAGATGGGTCGAGCGGGTTTCCACCAATGTTTCGCTGCGCCCTCGTATCTCATTCATAATCTGAGCAATTAGCTCCTCAAAATAATCTTCACACTCCGCTCCAATCTCGTGAAGCGTGTCTCAATACTATCCGATCACTCTGTCGGACTCTGAGAGGCATGCTCAACATTAGCCTCCATTTCAATTTCATCCTGATTCTCACAGGTCAACTCAGCACGACTTAGCAGACTCAGGTCTACCTCTACGACCTCTACCTCGTGCACTATCTCATCTTGAGTCTCATATCATGACTCATTTGATTCTCAGACCGATCTCTACGGTCTCGAGCATGTGTACTCGTCACTCTACCATAGCGGCTATCAGTTATAAAAACTATATTCTTGCATTCGAAACTAAAATCTTAGCTGCTATTCCATCGTGATATACACAATTGTATCTAAACAATGCACAGTACATGGGGATGTAATTTTTTACTTAACCACTAACACCGACATCATATCAGGCCAACTCTGCTCTGGTACCACCTTTTGTCACGACCCAAATTTTCTAAAAATCCCTACAAATTTTTCGCTTTTCATTTCTTTACCCGTCGTGAACAGATATACTACTAAACAGTTGGGCTATGATTCGGTGTTAGTCACCTCTCCCCTATTTACCATTCAATTTCCATATTTCATTTACATATCAATTTATTTAAAACTAAATACATCCCCAATATTACATCCATATACAGTACTGTGCATCTATATGTTCAGATACGAAATTATACAAATGTGTATACCTGGTCTTGCTAAGAAGCAGCGGATAACCGAGATGCGAGACTATCGTCGCTCTCTTCTACTGAATATACCCTGTGGGGTGGAAAATGAAAGGGTGAGCGAAACGTGCTCAGTAAGGCAATAATGTAAGCAGGTAGATAACTATACTATCTACGTGCTGATAATGTCATGATGTAAAAATCGTTTACTTTCGGAGCATAAGGTAAGATTAAAACAATGCCACATGTATGTATATATCATATACAAGAAATCATGAAATCGACATATAAAGCACACATGGAAAATCATCATGTATGACATCTCATGCTCGTCACATTAAAACTTATTTGTTTAATCACAAAACTCATCACTTTGAAACTTATATGTTTCACCATAAATTCATCACATTTAAAACTCATTTATTTCATCATAAACTCTCACTTTAAAACTCATTTGTTTCATCACAAACTCATCATGTTAAAACTCATTGTTTCATCATAAAACAACTTCATCAAGGTCAAACCCATCTCTCGGGAATACCTTGATTCATTAAATCACATCTCTTTTAAAAATATAAATCGGGACTACCCCTCCATCGGGTTTGTCCTGGTCTATCCAAACCGTATGATATCATGTGAGGCATGTAGGTTACTGTATGAAAAATCGAGGACTATGGCCATACTATGTCCCTGTGATCCCAGGCTACACGGATCCCGGTGTGCGGGGTATCACAACTGCAACGGGAGGTGGGGTCAAGTCCTACCCGCCAGAATATCAAGTAACATCATAGAGTCATCATGACTGCACGGTACAGCGTACTCCGTGTGACATACATGGTACATCGTACTCCGTGGACCCATATCATAGTCTGGGGGTGCCTGCCGTAAATCCACCCCAATACTATGTCGATAACCAACTCATGTCTCAAAGTATGCGTGCGAGCATCTCAACTCTCTGTGACACACAGTCTACAGAAGGCTTCCGCACGACTATATGCATGTCAACTCGCGTCTAGTGCGAGCGAAGCTCCAGCACCACGCTATGCATATCATGATATCTAAAATCTCGTGCGAGCGAAGCTCCTGCACGGTTTTGTGCACACACAAATTTCTCGTACGAGCAATGCTCCAGTACGACTTTTCATGAGAAATAAATCATTAAACTTGAATGCGAGTAAGACTCTAGCACTCTTTTTACTCATGTAAATACGATAGGTGGCTCAATCTTGATAAAATATCTTTTAAAATCATAATCGGTACAAACCGGTACCCTTTCGTAAAATTCATGAAATCAACAGCCAACCTATGTGCATATTTGCTTAAATCAAAGCAATATATTCATATAACACGTTAAAAACACGAAATCATGCAATTTCCCTGCCTTACTACCCTTTTTGTAAATTTTACTCCTAGGGGCAAAATCGTCTTTTTCCTTTACTCACCTATGCCCCAATTTTCGCAAAATTATTATTATTTCATTACTAGGTGCTTTAAGGAATTCTGAACCCTGTAAATACCCTCAAAATATATATAGGCATCTCTATGCACTTACAAAATTCCCTTACCTCAATTTTTCCATCGAATCTGACCTTTCTTCTGATGTCACGTCGCGCAGTCCGATCTGCTCTCAATCCAATGTCCGGAACTGCGTATAAATATTCCTCAGGTCAGATATTATACAACTTAATTGTATTTAATACTTTCTGGGCTTAATTTAAATCATCGGGCCCATTTACCCCTATTGGGCCCAATTGCACCTTAATGGGCCTTAATCGGCCTTAAGCCCGTTTTCCACTTAATTTTCACATTATCGAGGCCTATTGGGCTCATTGAGCCCACCAACAATTTATTGGGCCTCGTTCTAACTCTCAATTAGCTCAATTTATTATTTACGATAATTTATTCGACTTTCCAAAATTTAATTTAATTTTATGCGATAATTAAATCCAAAGCACGCATAACGATGTAAATTGTCGTAAATAAGGGTCACTTACCCGAGATTCCATGCTAGTCCACAAATCGAGGCTGTCTCGAGCTCTCGTTGGATGCCAATTGTCGAGCTACACAATTTCATAATTTTCGGATAAATTTTCAGTCGAATAATAATTAAATAAAATATTTCAAAATTTAAATCGGTCAATTTTGACCGCTTATCGACTTACCCGAAGCTCGATTGCATCACTGGAATTTTTCCCAATTTTTTTCTCTTTTTCTTTTTCCCTTTTTCTCCCTTTTTTCCTCTCTTTTTGGCTGAACCGGTTCAGACCGGTTCAGACCCGCCGGTTCACTCCGGTTTGACCGGTTCACCGTCGGTTTAAGGCCTTGCCGGCCGGTTCTCCACCGGCTTCCACCGTCAGCAGTTCCGTGAGGTTGTCCGTAGCTCGAATCTGGCCTCGGCTTCGTCCAAGGCCGTCGAAAAGTCACCGGTCCGGCTGTTCTCCTCTTCGCCGTCGGTGGTTCCCCCTTTTTTTGTCGATTTCGGCGCCGTCCGTCGGTTTCGCCAGCCGTGGCCACCACCGATCGCATCGTCTGGGCCTGGGGAGTCCTCGGCTGGGGGTGGGGTTGGCCAGATCGGCGCCGTTCGCCGCCGATTGGAGCTCTTTCTCCCGCGGCTTCTCTCCCCCGATCCGCCGAATTTCGGCGTCGGTAGGCTGCACCGCTGGTACCATCTTGCTCGTCGGGCATCGCTCTACGTTTTTCGACCTTCGCCTGGGCTCAACGGTCGCCGGTGGCTCGCCGGTCTCCCTCCCCGTTTTCGGCTTCCGTTTTCGTTTTCTCTCTCCCCGATACATGTTTCAGATTTTCTCTTTTTTTTCTTTTTTTTTCAATTATTATTTTATTTAACAATTTATTTTATTATTAAAATATTCATTAAAATAGTCTAAAAAATCTGAAAATATCTACAAAATTAATATTTTATTCCAAACAATTTAACTTAATTTAATTTATTTTATTTATTATATTTTTTTAACCATTTTTCGGGTATAATTTCTCTGTATTTTCGAGATATTGTCCCAGATGACTTTTCGGTATTTCTAAAAATTTCGGATCTTGATCAATTGGACTCGAAATTGTATAATTCCTCATTATTAATCAAGATATCCTAAATCCTTATTTTTAATTAAATTTTTGTTATCGAATTTATCCCGAATTTCGATCTTTTGACCGTTTTACCCTTACACTTGTTCTGGATTAATTCAGTCAAACTTTCCTTCACGAACACTCATTCATTTTATGATTTGAATCCTTATTTTCAGTCCGAATCCCATTCCTTTAAATTTGTGAACATTTTTCTACCTCATAAAATTTACGATTTAATTTCGGGTCTTACAACGAATGACATGGAAATATCTTCTCTACAGTGAATAGAATGAAGACAAGTGGCCAAGCAATGCCAACTCATCTAGGATTAGAAATTACCATTGTACCCCCAATTTTGTGTATAAATAGAATATGATGAGCAATTGGAAAACTAAGAAGTTTAGGGTAGAAAGTAGTTTAGGAGTAGAATTTTAAAGTAGGAGCAGAAGTAATTTTAGGGCAAGTAGAGTAGAAGTAATTCTAGGGTAGTCTTTAGAATAGTTTTTATAAGTTTTATTTCCTTAGTTTTCTCCAAGCTTGTCACCTTAGTTGCTTAGGCAGCCACCATTTCTCTTGTTTACAAATTTCATTTTCTTACTGTTCAGGACACTTTTAAAATCTATTCAAAGAACAAGAAATTTCTTTCTTTTATTTCTTAAATCTCATTTTGTTTTTAGCTGATCAGTTTTTTCTGTCTTTCCACGCTTTTCTTATTTATATTTCCTTGGTTTTTAGTTTATTATTGTTTCTTTTACTGTTGCATAGTCTAATTTTATGAATCTCGTCTTCTTTCTTTTATACTGGTTTTCATCTTTACTGCTTAATCGCTTATAGCATGAAACATTCTGAATGCTTCGATCACTACTGCCAATAACTTGTTCTGGTGTAGTATTGCAGGTTTAATACTAGATATTGTTCCTGCAATACTGGCACAGTGGAACCACGATACCATGAGCAGAAAATGAAGCAAGGCATGGTGGCTACTGTTGTTTTTTTTTTTTTTTTACTTCTCTGTTTCACGATGGTGTGCCGTTTCGGTTTAAGCTTTAGTTATAGATTTTATTCATGCTTTGTGTTGCTTTAAATGATTACATAAGTGGTGCTTTATTGTTTCTGTTGCATTTTTTATTATCATGTACCGAGTTATACCATTTCATCTCTTTTCTAGAGTGTAGCGCCCGACATTGTTATTTCAATATTTAGATTGTATTGCATTTTTTTTATCTTGGCATTTTCTTGTTATTTCCATTTTACCTATTGGATTAACGATTAGTGTAAGTGATGGTGCAGTGCAGTAACTAGGCAGGCGGGGTCGAGTGAAACATTGCTCGGTTGTGTTGTGCAGGAGACACAGCCAAGCTCTCTCCTGCTTTTGTTAAGGACGTACATGAATGAGGTTGCGTGAGATGGAGACGTGGCTTCTACATCTCATTTCTGTCCTGGCACTGCATGACATGGGAAGGAAGGCGTGGTGAAAGGTTGCGTGACTGGATGTGTGGTATTGTGCAAAGGCTGGTGGCAGTGAACATAGACCAACCTTCCATTTTGTTCTGCTCTGTTTTCATTTATTTGTACTATTCATTTAGTTGTCTTTTTACTATGTATTAATCTAAGTGGTATTTCATGTTTAGGTTGTTGTTGATTAACGTTTAGATTTGTTAATAGTAAGATGGAATGGTTACCGTAGTGCCGCTGTTCAGCACTGATCTTGGACAATAGGATAGGAGCAGCGAAGAACATGCAGATTGCAGGGAATGAAGCTGCTGCCTTCACCTTGTATTGTAGGAACGCGACATCATCAGTAGTAATAGCAGAGGCAGTGCAAGACAGTTTAGTGGAGGAAGACGTTACTTGCTATCTGGGCAGAGAACGGCGGTGTGCTGTGCTGCTGTGGGTACAACACAGAAGCAAAATACTGACCTGATCAGCATAGGAGTCGAGCACTCACAGTGGCAGAGCTCTGTACAGTACGCAGTCATGGCAGATGGTTAAATAGACATTTGAGCAAGGCCATGTTTGGCAAATTCGATATTCTCACAAATCCATTTTTCATGCATTTCTAGTATTTTATATATTATTTTTTTATTGTTATTATTACTTTTAATATTAGTGGTTAGCTTAGGAAAAAGTAAAAGTCTTGAATTAATTTGCATGTTAGTTATATTTTCTTGGATTGTTAGTACTTAATTTTGCATAATATATTTAAGGCTTAATTTTAGGGTAGAGTTTATGTATTGCATGTGAATTAGATTAAGAGTAGATTTATTTAATGCAATTTTTAGTTAGTTTTTATTTTAAATTAAAAAATCCAAAAATATTTGTTTCCCATGCATTATTTAGATGTTACTTTTGACATTTATTTAAGTTAGTAATTAGTTAGAGTTAAATTTAATTTAAGGTCATTTTATAGGTATTTAGTTTCTTAGATATATTTAGGAATTTCTTTAAGTTAATAGAATTTTATTTTATTAGATTTTAGGTTAGAGTAATTTGCATTTTTATTTTCAACTTAACTAAATTAATTACATGCACATTTTAGTTTAGGATTGTTTAGTTTTATTCTAATTAATTTTATCTCTTTATTTTCGTAGTTGCATTTTAGTCTATTTGCACTAATTAATTTTAGTTTCATTATTGTCTTTTGCAGGTTATTTGCTTGGAGTGTTGGAAGTAATGTTTGCTCTATTTTTATTATGTTCTTTATTTTATAGTTTTTTTTTATTGTTTTTTAGTACCTTTTAATTTTAGCTTTGTAGATCACCCACTGAATTTTTCATAATTTGCTAGGATATGCTTAGGGTAAAATTCACCGGTACTTAATTAAGCTAATTAGATTCTCTGTCGGACGATAATCTGGGACTTAAATCCCATTATTACTTGTACAACCTGTGCACTTGCGGTTAACCCGTCTGGGTAATTTAGAGTGGACGTAGTCATGTCAAGGTTTTGGCGCCGTTGCCGGGGAATCACAATTAGCCATTAATTAATATCGGTGAAATTATGCTTAGGTATAATTCTAGTTTTATACATAATTAGGTTGTAAATATTTAGAGCTTAGTTTAGATTAGTTAAATTTTCTCTCTCTAATTCTAAAAAAAAATTAAAAAAATTAAAAATTAAAAAAAAAATTCCTGAGGACTTTTAGATGTTTGCATGCGTAGAGCCAAGAGCTATGATTGCTTTCCTTTAGATCTTGAAATTAAACGAACACTAAGAAAAATTAGAAAGGATTCTAGGAAATTAGTAGCTCCGCTGCAAAACATGGTGGCTAAAAATAGAGAAATTAGGACCGTAGGAGATTATGTTGTTCTGACTATTGGAGGTTATTATACTGGCATTAGGCCACCAGCTATCCTAGCAAACAATTTCGAAATTAAGCCTTCAATCCTCCAGATGATCCAAACTTTGCTACAATTCAGTGGGCTTCCCCATGATGACCCTCATGCTCACTTAGGGTAACTTTTAGATCTGTGTAACATTTTTAAGCATAATGGATGATCGGATGATGCATTGAGGCTTAGGCTATTTCCCTTCTCGTTTAGGGATAGACCGCGACACTGGTTAACCTCCTTACCTCTAGGATCCATTTCCACTTAGGACGAGTTAGCCCATCAATTTTTAGCTAAGTTCTTTCCTCCCTCCAAAATGGCTAAACTCCGTAGTGACATATCTTCCTTTGTCCAATTTGATTCTGAATCCCTTTATGAAGCTTGGGAACGATATAAAGACCTTCTTAGAAAGTGTCCTCATCATGGCCTACCCTTATGGCTGCAAGTCCAAACCTTCTATAATGGACTAACTAGACAAAATAGGACCATCGTTGATGCTGCTACGGGAGGAGCGCTAATGTGCAAGACGGAGGAGGAAGCTTACGACCTCTTAGATAAGATGGCAGCTAACAATTACCAATGGTCTTCGGAGAGGCAACTGCCTAATAAGTTGGCAGGTATCTATAAGTTAGACACGTTATCTACCTTGACCTCTCAAATTACTAATCTTACAAAGTAGGTAGAGTCACTTAGTACCCTGCATAACTCTCCCACCAGTCCTAATCCTGTTTTAGCTATACAAAGTCCTTTTCTTTCTTGCGATCTGTGTGGTGGTACACACTTTGTAGATAGGTCTCCGCTTAATTTAGAATCTGTTCAGTACGTTGTCCCCACCTTAGAAGCAACAGAACAACTACTTTTCGAACACCTACAATCCAGGGTGGAGGAACCATCCTAATTTTTCCTGGAGCCAAAATCAAGGGCAATCTTCTAATTTTAGACCTGTAAGACCCCCTGGTTTTCAAGCTCTGCCAGTTCATGTACCACCACATCAATAATTTCCACATCATCCGCCTAATCATTCTCATCCATCACCTCAGTTTCAACATCATCCACCACCACCACATCAATAATTTCCACATCATCCGCCTAATCATTCTCATCCATCACCTCAGTTTCAACATCATCCACCACCACCACCACTTATGCAGCTCCAGCACTTACCTGCACCAGCAGCTGAGAAGAAGCCCTCACTTGAGGAAATGTTCATGACTATTCTGCAAAATCAAGCTACTTCAATTAAGAATTTAGAAGTTCAGGTTAGACAAATAGCTAATGCTCTTAGCCAGCGTCCACAAGGGACCCTTCCTAGTAACACTGAAGATATTCTTGTTAGGCAAAGGGAGGGTAAGGAACATGTTAAAGCCATAACCCTTAGGAGCGGTAGAGATCTAGAAGATCAACATGTTAAGTCCAATCCTGTTAAGCCCATAGTTGAATAGCTCATAGGTTCTAAGGAGGCAGCACAGAAAGAGTAGGAACATAATGATCAGGCTGCAAAGGAATCTAAGTTAGGCCCTTCTTCATCTTTATCTTCTTCTTCTTCACAGCCTTCCTCTTCATCTAATGCTACACATGTTACCACTACACTTCCCCTAGTTAGACCACCAATGCCTTTCCCTCAAAAGTTCCAAAACTAGAAGCTCAATCAGCAATTCGCTAAATTTCTTGAGGTTTTTAAGAAGCTTCACATTAACATTCCTTTCGCAGATGTTTTAGAGCAAATGCCTAGTTATGTGAAGTTTATGAAGGATATCCTCTCGAGGAAGAGAAGACTGGAGGATTACGAGATTGTGGCACTGACTGAGAAATGTAGTGCCATTATTCAAAGGAGATTACCCCCAAGCTTAAAGATCCAGGTAGTTTTACCATACCTTGCACCATACGAGATCTGTTCTTTGGTAGAGCCCTTTGTGATCTTGGAGCTAGTATTAACCTTATGCCTTGGTCCAAAGATCCAGGTAGTTTTACCATACCTTGCACCATACGAGATCTGTTCTTTGGTAGAGCCCTTTGTGATCTTGGAGCTAATATTAACCTTATGCCTTGGTCCATATACTAGAAGCTAGGAGTAGGAGACGCAAAGCCTACCACAGTGACCCTTCAGCTAGCTGATAGATCCATTAAGTATCTGAAAGGAGTTATTGAGGATGTATTAGTTAAGGTAAACAAGTTCATTTTCCCTGCAGATTTTATTGTATTGGATATGGAGGAAGACATGGAAGTCCCCATTAATTTAGGTATACCTTTCCTAGCTACTTGTAGGACTTTGATTGACGTACAAAATGGGGAATTAACTATGAGAGTCCTAAATCAGGAGGTGACATTTTATGTTTTCAAACCTTTGAAGTTCCCTGATGACTCTCAAGAGTGTTTTAAGATGGAGGTTAAGAAAGATATAATGCTTAAGCACAAGATATTTGATAGAATGAGGGAAGTAGATAGAGCTCAGGAGGATTTAACTGTTAACATTCTGTCACCACTTTGGCTGACCCTCATACTTCTAGCCCTGCTACTGAGTGTTGTTTTCTTCAGCAGCGTTTGATGTACTTTATCTCTCTTTTTACTTTTTTGTACAGTTCTTTTCTCTTTTTCGTTGTTTCTTTCTTTGTTTCTTTTACAGATTGCTTTTCTAGTATGTTCCAAACAAGCTTCAATTGTTCTTCTTCATCATTAGATAGGGGAGTATTCTATTCTTGAGCTTCAATTCTTATATTATCTGCACACTGAGGACACTGTGCACTTTAAGTTTGTGGAAGAGGATATCACTTGAGCATTTTTAAAAATTTTGGGCAAAAAATTGAATTTTTTTTTTTTGAAAATATGAGCTTACATTGTTTGATTTTGGGATGATTTAGTACTTAGCATGTGATTTTTCCATATTCCAATGATATAACCCCATGATTTAGTCTGACTTTGATTGAATAAGAAGCATGATTGTAGGAAAAACATAAAGTTGAATTCTTGAATTTGTCTTGATTCTGATTGTGATTTCCTAAATTAATGCACATGTCATGTCATGAATCTGTATATCTATTTAGAGAAAGCTTATGTGGACATAGGATTCCATTTGTTCAATTGATTTTGTGCATCATATTCTAGAATTTGTTTGATCTTATCTCGAGGTGAAATATTAGATCACACTTAATTAGGGAAATGATTTAGGTCATCTTTGGATTGTTTGAGCCTTTCAGCCGTCCCTACACATATTTTACCTCTTGTCACACATCTGGGACAAATAAGCTTTTCTCTATAAATACACCTGCATATTTTTCCTTAGCTTAAACACACTTTTCCTATCCCTTACCCTGAAAGCTGTAAATTCACTATGATATATCTTGAGCTATGTACATATGGGTTATAAGTGATAATGAAAGTTTGAAAAAAAAAAAGAAAAAGAAAAGAAAAGAATAGAAAAAGAAGAAAAGAAGAAAAATATAAAAATAGAACAAAAATGTTTAGCAAAATAAACAAGTTTGGGGGAAGCAAATATGAGCTTTTCCATTAAAGATCCTAGAAGTAATGCATGTTGAGGGGTAATTAAACCGAAATTGACTTTATCATACCTTAACCCAACCTTATATTACAAGCTTAATAAAGTCCTATTGATCTTTGGTTAAGTGTGTCTACATTAGTGGAGAGATAAGTGAAAAGCAAACTTATGGGAATGATCACTTGTCATTGACTTTGCATCCATTATGTTTGCATAATCTGATCCGAATAATGTACTATGAACTGGCTTTGACATTTTCACACACACACGAGGAGTCAAATTTGTATTAGGACTTATGATTGAATGATTCTGAATGTTGGACTTAAAATTGTGAATATTTGAGATCAGAGTTTATACTTTTTCTTTGAGGATAATATTGGGGAAATTATTAAGTTTGGTACTTGTCATTCCTACATGTATTTTGTTTTGCTTGAGGACAAGCAAAAGCTCAAGTTTGGGGGTGCGATAATTCTATTAAAATAGAATTATTTGTATTTAATTTCTTAATTAACTATTTTAATCCCCATATTATTTTATTAATTATTCCCTCAATTTAATTAAAATTATGATGTTTGTAAATAAATTAAATCAAGATGAAACTTAGTCATTTTAGCATAAACTAGACTGAAAATGGGCTAAAAGAAGATTGGACCACTCCCAATTCGCAACATGAGTCATCCGTCCTCTGGACACGTGTGATGCCGGGTGTTCATATTTTATTCGCCTAGGAAGGATAAGATTAACGAACACCATGCCCACCTCATGGAAGACACACGCTGGGCCACATCGCACAGCCATGTGGACAAGAAGACGAATGACATGGAAATATCTTCTCTACAGCGAATGGAATGAAGACAAATGACCAAGCAATACTAACTCATCTAGGATTAGAAATTACTATTGTACCCCCAATTTTGTGTATAAATAGAATATGATAAGCAATTGAAAAACAAAGAAGTTTAAGGTAGAAAGTAGTTTAGGAGTAGAATTTTAGGGTTGGACTAGAAGTAAATTTAGGTCAAGTAGAGCAGAAGTAATTCTAAGGTAGTCTTTAGAATAGTTTTTATAAGTTTTATTTCCTTAGTTTTCTCCAAGCTTGTCACGTTAGTTGCTTAGACAGCCACCATTTCTCGTCTACAAATTTCATTTTCTTACTGTTCATGACACTTTTAAAATCTATTCAAAGAACAAGAAAATTTCTTTCTTTCATTTCTTAAATCTCGTTTTGTTTTTAGCAGATTAGTTTTTTTTATGTCTTTCCACACTTTTCTTATTTATATTTCCTTGGTTTTTAGTTGATTTCTGTTTCTTTTACTGTTGCATTGTCTAATTTTATGAATCCCGTATTCTTTCTTTTATACTGGTTTTCATCTTTACTGCTCAATCGTTTATAGCATGAAACATTCTGAATGCTTCGATCACTACTGCCAATAACTTGTTCTGGTGTAGTATTACAGGTTTAATACTGGATATTGTTCTTACAGTACTGGCACAGTTGAACCACGGTAGCATGAGTAGAAAATGAAGCAAGGCGTGGTGGCTACTGTTTTTTTTTTTTTTACTTCTCTATTTCATGGTGGTGTGCTGTTTCGGTTTAAGCTTTAGTTATAGATTTTATTCATGCTTTGTGTTGCTTTAAGTGATTACATAAGTGGTGCTCTCTTGTTTCTGTTGTATTGTTTACTATCATGTACCGAGTCATACCATTTCATCTTTTTCTAGAGTGTAGCGTCCGACATTGTTATTTTATTATTTAGATTGTATTGCATTTTTTTTATCTTGGCATTTTCTTGTTATTTCCATTTTGCCTATTGGATTAACGATTAGTGCAAGTGATGGTGCAAAGCAGTAACTAGGTAGGCGGGGTCGAGTGAAACATTGCTGGGTTGTGTTGTGCAGGAGACGCAACCAAGCTCTCTCCTGCTTCTGTTAAGGACGTGCATGGAGGAGGTTGCGTGAGCTGGAGACGTGGCTTTTGCATCTCGTTTCTGTCCTGGCACTGCACGACATGGGAAGGAAGGCGTGGTGAAAGGTTGCGGGACTGGATCTGTGGTATTGTACAAGGGCTGGTGGCAATGAACATGGACCAACCTTTCACTCTGTTCTGCTTTTTTTTTTCATTTATTTGTACTGCTCATTTAGTTGTCTTTTTACTATGTATTAATCTAACTGGTATTTGATGTTTAGGCTGTTGTTGATTAACGTTTATATTTTTTAACAGTAAGCTGGAATGGCTACCGTAGTGCCGCTGTTCAGCACTGAGCTTGGACAACAGGATAGGAGGAGCGAAGAACACGCGGATTGCAGGGAATGAAGTTGCTGCCTTCACCTTGTATTGTAGGAACGCGACATCATTAGTAGTAATAGAAGAGGCAGTGCAGTACAGTTTAGTGGAGGAAGACGTTACCAGCTAGCTGGGCAGCGAATAACGGTGTGTTGTGCGGCTGTGGGTACAACACAAAAGCAAAATACTGACCTGAAGCAGCGCAGGAGTCAAGCACTCATAGTGGCAGAGCTCTGTACAGTGCACAGTCGAGGCAAATGGTTAAATAGACATTTGAGCAAGGCCATGTTTGGCAAATTAGGAATTGTCACAAATCCATTTTTCATGCATTTCTAGTATTTTATATATTATTTTTTATTGTTATTATTACTTTTAATATTAGTGGTTAGCTTAGGTAAAAGTAAAAGTCTTGAATTAATTTGCTTGTTAGTTATATTTTCTTGGATTGTTAGTACTTAATTTTACACAATAGATTTATGACTTAATTTTAGGGTAGAGTTTATGTATTCCATGTAGAATTAGATTAAGGGTAGAATTATTTCATGCAATTTTTAGTTAGTTTTTATTTTAAATTAGAAAAAATTCAAAAATATTTACTTCTCATGCATTATTTAGATGTTACTTTTGACATTTATTTAAGTTAGTAATTAGTTAGAGTTAAATTTAATTTAGGGTCATTTTATCGGTATTTAGATTATTAGATATATTTAGGAATTTCTTTAAATTAATAGAATTTTATTTTATTAGATTTTAGGTTAGAGTAATTTGCATTTTTATTTTCAACTTAACTAAATTAATTACATGCACATTTTAGTTTAGGATTGTTTAGTTTTAGTCTAATTAATTTTATCTCTTTATTTTCTTATTTGCATTTTAGTCTATTTGCACTAATTAATTTTAGTTTCATTATTGTCTTTTGCAGGTTATTTGCTTGGAGTGTTGTAAGTAATTTTTGCTCTATTTTTATTATGTTCTTTATTTTATAGTTTTTATAGTTTTTAATTTCCTTTTAATTTTAGCTTTGTAGATCACTCACTGAATTTTTCGTAATTTGCTAGGATATACTTATGGTAAAATTAACCAGTACTTAATTAGGCTAATTAGATTCTCCGTGGGATGAGAATCCGGGACTCAAATCCCATTATTACTTGTACGACCCGTGCACTTGCGATTAACACGTCTGGGTAATTTAGAGTGGGCGTAGTCATGTCAGTCAACACAAGTGTCGTCGTTAATCTCCTCTTTAATTCTTGGAAACTTTGCTCACACTACTTAGACCATATAAAAGGAATCTCCTTACGTGTGAGCTTGATCAAAGGAACGGAAATCCTGGAAAATCCTTCAACAAACCTTCTATAATACCCTGCAAGCCCCGAAAAACTTCGTATATCTGTAACTGTCCTCGGTCTCTCCCAATTAAGTACAACCTCTATCTTAGACGTGTCAACTGACACCCCGTCCTTAGATACAATATGACCATGGGAAGCTATTTGAAACAGCCAAAACTCACTCTTACTAATCTTTCCTTAAAGCTGCCTATCTCTGAGTATCCGCAGCACAATCCTCAAATGTTGTGCATTTCCTTATGAGATTGAGAATACACAAGGATATCATCAATAAAGACTATCACAAACTGATCTAGATGGTCCCGAAATACCTCATTCATCATACTCATGAAAGCAACAAGGGCATTCGTCAAACCAAAGGGCATCACTAAAAACTCGTAATAGCCATATTTAGTTCTGAAAGTCGTCTTCCAAATATCCTCTTTCTTAATTCTTAATTGGTGATAGCCCAATCTCAAGTCAATCTTAGAAAAGACAGAAGCCCCTCTTAGATGATCAAACAAATCGTCTATTCTTGGCATGGGGTATTTAATCTTCTCCGTATCCTTATTCAGTAATCTGTAGTCTATACAAAGTCTGAGGCTACCATCCTTTTTCCTTACAAACAAAACCGGAGTTCCCCATGGTGACACACTGGGTCTAATAAAACCTTGATCGAGCAGTTCTTGCAACTATTTCTTTAACTCTTCCAATTCAACCAATGTCATCCTATAGGGAGGCTGGGTATCTGTCACTAAATCTATAGTCAGCTCCAGCTCTCTTTTCGATGGTAAGCCAGGAAATTCATATGGGAATATATCCGAAAACTCACATACTACTGATATGTCATTTATCCTTGGGTGTCTCCACTCATGTCAGAGATAAGTGCGATGTAACCTTCATATCAATAATTTTATCAATGTTTTTATGGTAACATTATTATATTCAAAAATCTTCTCATAATAAATTTCACGCATTTTCATTCCTTAACATTCAAACATACACTAAATTTTTCAGGTAGGGAGAAGGTTACAGTCTTAGTATAGCAGTCTAGACTCACATGATTGAACGCTAACCAATCCATCCCTAAAATAACATCAAAATCACGCATACTTAACAAAACTAGATTGTCTAATATTACCCTATCTCTCACCTTGATCTCACACTTTTTATATCAGTCCTCTGGGACTCACGCATAGGGTATTTACATGTAAGATAAACTCTAGGATTCATCCTTTAAATTCATTTACATGCAAAGTGTACATCAATAAAAGAATGCATGGATCCTGAGTCAAATAACACATAAGCCTCATGATTACAGACAAGAAGCGTACCTCAAATGGTCTCAGACGAAGTGTCTACGGTCTCCCTATCCAAAGTAAACACACGTCCTTCTGTGACCGACTTCTTACCTTTATCAGTAGCCCTAGCACATCTCTGGGGGATTACCCTCTGAGGCTGCTGTCTAGGAGGCTCTTGAGAATGTGGCTTCTATGGCTGCGGGCAATTTCTCACTCTATGACCCATGTCCCCACATCTAAAACATCTTTGTATTATTCGGGAACAACTTCCCTCATGTGGTCTGCCACAATCTCTACAAATTTTAATCTCTGGCATGGCACCTCCAGGGGTCTCCATAGCACTAGGAGGATACCTGGGTCTATCAACTCTCCATTTAGGTCCCTCGACCGTATGTCTCTTAAGAAAACCACTTCTGAAATCAGTGTGGGAAGCTACAAGTCTCTTACCCTTATCCTTGGTTATCACTTGGGACTTAGACTAGGACTGTATCAACTCTAGTCCCCTCTCAACTTCCTGTGCCCATCTCCGAGCATCATTAAACTCAGTAATGCAGAGCCCCATCAATCTATCTCGAATTGCTGGTCTCAGCCCATAAACAAAGCGCTCTGTTTGGCGTTCCTCATCTTTGACAGTCTTCGGATCATATCTCAACAAAGCAGTGAACCAATTCTCATATTCATCGGCTGTCATGCTGCCCTATACTAGATTCAAAAATTTTGCTTGCATCTTTCTCTGGGCAGCGCGAGGGATAAACTGGGTCCTAAAGGCTGAATGAAAAGTTTCCAAATTAAGCACTGGATGAATGGCAGCCAATATACTCTGGGTGGTATTCCACCAATATCGAGTTTGTTCTTTAAGCATTTAGGTACCCATATTAACCCTCCCTACATCAGTGCATTCCAGAAAGTCAAATATGATCCTCATCTCGGTCAACCACTCCTCCGCCTCTGCTGGACCCTTCACCCATTTAAATGTCGATGGATTCATCTTAAGAAAGTCTTTTAGCCGACTCTTACCTCCATCATCGGGTCTAGTTCGTGCCAGAGGTTGAGCTACTGGTGGCATTGGGTCAGTCTGTGGATCCTGTGGTGATGTGGGAGTCGGGGTAGGTGTGGTACCCGAGGCATTAGCACCAAAATGTTATGCGAATAGCTTTGCCATCTGCTCGAATCCCTGCCGCACATCCTGTTCAAGGTGACTGATTCTAGATTTAGGACTATCCGGCTGTGGTTCAGGTGGCGGAGGTGGCTATGCCTGCCTCTCGGGACGACCTCGTCTCCCGCTCATCTCTTATCTCTTATGTACCTGCGCGTATACGTTAAGCATCGATCATAATTTTACCCACTAAATTCAATTAATAACCAGACAATACAGACTATTAGGATGTAATCGATTTCCAGTCACTTGACACTGACATGGCTAGGCAACCTTTGCTCTGATAACAAATAAATATGTGACAGCCCGGAAGCGCGAAAAATATGGCAAATTTAAAATTTTCTTACATTAAACCTCTTACTCGAGTTGCATTCCTGTACAGTGTCATTTAATCACTTGTGTTTATAATAATTCATTAACCCTAAGATCACACAATTTCTATTTCATAAAATCAAATACATAATGTCCCAAGGGAGTCAGCCCACAAAACTCAATTCACTTTCTTCATATTGTCCTATTTGCATCCCAAAAATACCTAACACAAATGTCTATATTACATCATTGTCTGAATACAAAATAAACTAAATTTATACCTTTTGCGTGTACAAGTGATAGCCTGGGGAGATCTTCTCCACCAGCCTATATCAGGTACGCGACAGGCACTAGCTCGCTTACTGCAAGTAATCTAGAGAGGGGAAGGAAAAAGGCTGAGCTCTCAAAATGCTCACTAAGGAGGATAAGGAAGATTTTATGAAATCATCATCACATCATAACTCATCAGTTAGGTATGTAAAAACATAACAGAAGTATTTCAAACATGTAAAACATTTATGGAAATAATGATAATAATAATGGCATCAGTTTGCATCAGCATAAATCATGTGATAAAAATCACAATTCTTCGCAACATCAAATCTCAATACGTGATAGAATCACAGTCATAAAATAGGTCATTCATCAAAATTGTCGAGACTAGGCATTTAATAAAACTCAAATAAAAACAACGTCATCAGCACATCACATCATATCATCCTCAAGGAGGGCATCCTCAGAAGAGGGAAAACGTCGACATCTATCCATGGCCACGATATCGCTCTAGACTTGATCAAAGGCATACAGCCTCGATCTTACATGCTATCAAAGCAACGCCCGGTCTTACATGCTATCAAAGCAAGGCCATCCATCGCTGCCAGAGCGGGGTCATCTCTCGTTACCAGAACGAAAACATCGGTCTTACATGCTACCAGAGCAAGGCCCGGTCTTACATGATATCAGAGTAAGGCCACTCAACGCTATCAAGCAGAGTATCGATGTGCATCTTATGACAAGCCTTAATCTCAGTAAGGTATGCCATTATTGTATTAAAATCGTTTTGCCTTCACATAGAGCTCATAGTGGTTGTTTTAAAAACTCATTTCTATTATAAAACATTGTGTTCACAATTACACAAAATTCATCAAAATCGAGCTCAAACTGGTAAAACACTCACACATTCATCAAAGTATCTTATCAACTCATTTCTTATAAACATGCTTGTTCATCAAACCTTTTTCACACTAAAAAGGTATTTTCATCATTTAAAAACTCACATGCACAAACATTTTATTTCCCTCACCTCTTGAACTCTAAGTGGTGCAATGTTCCCCAGGTCTCGGATCAGCCTTGTTTCCCGTGTTGGATTCTCGAGCTGTCCAAACATCATCAAATCGTCAATATACATCATTCTCATTGTTGATTTCATTCTCTTACTTATTCTAACTCAACATTTCCTTTTTTATCCTATTTATACCCATACACCCTAAACTACATCCAAGCTACAAAATCTTTCATACATACATTGTCTCAAACTCTTCCTACATCTTTATCAACCCTTAGCTAGCTCATGATCCCTTCTTGACTTAAACATTTCCAACTAGATATATATATATATATATATATATTCACAATATATATATAATGATAATACTTAAAAACAAGGGTCTTGTGAGCTCACCTAGCTTGTCTTCTCTTGACCAAACTCGTAGAATGCTTGTCTCTTCCCTTTTCCTTCAAACCAACCCTTGATTTTCTAGTATGTTGTTCTCTTTACTAAGAAGAATAACTTTTCCTCTTACCTCTCTTTCCAACTCTGTCCAAAATGTGGTGAATTGGAGAGAGAGAATGTAAGACCCAAATTTTATCGTAATGTTGTACGATTCAAATGATTTATAAGTGGATCAAAAATGCAAATGGAATGAATAAAAATTCTTGAATGCATTTAAAGATCAAATGAAGAATTGAAATGGTATTCCCAAACACGTTAAAGGGTAAAACGGTCAAAAGATCAAAATTCGATATAAATTCGATAATAAAATTTTAATTAAAAATAAGGATTTAGAACATCTTGATCAATAATGAGGAAATTATCAAATTTCGAGTCCAATTGATTAAGATCTGAAATTATTTAGATTTACTGAAAATTCACTCGAGATAATATCTCAAAAATACGGAGAAATATATCGAAAAAATGGTTAAAATATAATAAATTAAATAAATAAATTAATTTAAATAAAATATAATTTTTGTTGGATATTTTATGATTTTATATTATTTTAAGGAGTATAATAATAATAAAATATATTATAAATTAATAATAAAAAAGTTAAACAGAATCGCGAGTCGCGATTCTGTAAACGAAAAGGGAACAACCCGAGGAACCTAGCCCTGTCGGCCTCACCCATCAGATGCCACCAGAGAGATAACCAGGCGAGCCAGCCGAGCCGCCCGAGCCTGTCGGCACCGACAGCTGAGGAGAAACGACGATCGACGAGAGGAAAGGAGAGAAAGAGAGGATCGAGAGAGAAGGAGCGAGAAAGAGAGAGAAAGAGAGAGAAAGAGAGGGAACGATGGCAGACGGAGACCGGGGGAAGGGAGAGGGCCTCACCACCGGCCTGGAGGAGGCTCGATTCGCCACCGTCAGTGGCAAAAAGGGTCAAAAACGATGAAAAAGAGAAAGGCACCGACGTCGGAGGAGAGAAGAGCTGGACTAGTCACTTTTCGGCTAGCCATGGCGAAATCGAGGCCAGATCCGTGCACCGGATGACCTCGTAGAGCTTTTGGCGACGGAAGCCGGTGAAGAACCAACTGACGAAACCCTGAATCGATCGAACCAAACTGAACCGATTGAACCAGACCGATCTAAATCGGGCTGAATCGGACCGAACCGGTTCAGCCAAGAAAGAGAGGAAAAAAGGAGAAAGCGAAAGAAAAAGAGAAAAGGAAAAAAAGGGAAAGATTTTTGGAGATACACCGGACTTTGGAGAAAGAGAAAGAAAAAGAGAAAAGGAAAAAAAGGGAAAGATTTTTGGAGATACACCGGACTTTGGGTAAGTTAGTAAGAGGTCAAAAGTGACCTATTTGATTTCTGAGAAATTTATTTATATTATATTTGATCAAAAATTAACGTGAAATTAAATATAAAATTGTGCAGTTCAACGATAACTTCCGAACGTGAGACGATCGAACTTTGATTTGCTCACCATTGCATAATCTCGGGTAAGTAAAGCTCATTTACGATAATTTATGTGATTATCGCGTATTAAAGATTTATTTTACGAATTACAGATTAAATTCTGCATTTAGTGAATTATATTGGGATTTTTGAACTAACTATCGTAAATGATATACGAGCTATCCAAAGAGTTTGGAACGAAGCCCGATGAGTATTGATAAGCCAAATGAGCCCAGTAAACCCGAAGAAGGGATTTAAAAAGTAGAAACGGGATAGAGATGGGTTGAGGCCCATTAATGTGAATTCAGGCCCAATAAAGTAAAATGGGCCCAATACTTTAGATTCGATCAGTAAGAGTGAAATACTGACAAATATATTAGAATTGACCTAAATATGTGGATATATGCAGCTTTGTAGACTTGGTTTGGAGCGAATTTAGACTGAGAGATCTGGTATTATCGAGACGGGATAAGTTTACGCGTGATTCTAGGTAAGGGAATTTTACGGACTGCTAGAGGTAACTTTATGCAATTTCAATTTCATTTGCAGTCTCTTAAAGTGTCTGAAGGGTTTAGATTTAAGATAAAAATTTTAGTGCCCTGGATGGATAAATTACCAAAATACCCTTGTGAATGGTAAAATTTCTAGATTTAGAAAAAGTTGAAAGGAGCAAGAACAAGAGGTCCTTGCTTGTTCTTGAGGTGTTTTGACACATGCATGGGTAGGTTGGCTAACTTTTAAATAAAATGCACAGCATTGCATAACTTTAATCAATGTTGTTTTCTCTGAAATTGATTTGAGAAATGTAGTCGCCTACGTGATTTTCTAGAAATGTGATGTGCTAGAGCTCAGCTCGCACGAGTTTTGATTTGTGTGATGCATGCATTAGTGCTGGAGCAAGAGCTCACACTAGAGTTTTACATGCATTGGTGCTGGAGTCTAACTCGCTCCAAATTTTTATATGACTTTCGTGACAGGGTGTTAGAGTCTAACTCACACCAGATTTTCACTTGAATTGTTATGACAGAGTGCTCGAGTCTAGCTCGCACTAGTTTTCCATGATTTTGACAGAGTGTTGGAGCTTAGCTCGCACTAATCTTATGAAATTTTATGAAACGCGTGCTGGAGCTTAGCTTGCACGAGATTTTCCTTGATTTTATGAGAGTGCTGGAGCATCGTTCGCACTGATTATGAGAACATGTGATGAGCCGTGCTTGGAGCATCGGGTAGACTACGTGTCACGTCGATTAAATAGGCTCGCACGTGTGTTTTGAGACAGGGCATGAGTATGGATATGAGATATGGGTCCACGGAGTACGTTGTACTGTGCAAGTAGCATAGAGTATGCTGTACCGTGCTGGGATTGATTATGTGGCATCTTCGGATGCGAGTGGATCTTCAGATGCGAGTAATCAGACAGGGCCGACAGGATGGACTAACCCACCTCCCGGGGTGGTTCCTGATCGTGGTGAAACCCCGCACACTAGGATCCGTGTAACAGTGGGATCACGAGGACATATGGCTATAGTCCTAGTTATTTGCCTGAGATATATACATATATTGCCTAATCTCGCATGTTAATGTTTTGAGAAACTCGTTTTGTGGATTTTGTGTGAGTTTAGATCATCCGAGGGAGGGGTTAAGTCCTTACTGAGACGTTAGTTTGATGAGAATGAAACTGGATTTTGAACTGAACTTGCATGATGTTATTTCCATGCTATTTAAACACATGAGTGATGTAAACTGGTTTTACATGACATTCATTGTATTGCATATTTCTATTGCTGTGCAAAGCATTTGATTTCATGGTGTTGTGTGAGTCAAGAACACCCAAGGGATGGGTTGAGTCCTTGCTTTGTTGTGAAATTTTAATGAGAAATGATTTAAATGGATTTGCATGTTGAATTTTCCATGCTCTTTGAAATCCACATGCGAACTTATTTTACATGACATCATGAATTATAGCATATGTTTTGAAATGTGTGGAGAAAGGGTGGTTTACGCATGGCACCACATTCATGTAGGTAGTATGATTACCTACTTGTTCGTAGGATTACCTTAATGAGCTTAATGTGCTCACCCCTTTCATTTTCCTACATAGATTTCCTCCAGTAGACTTTGCGCCAACTGAGTACTGTATTCTTGATATCCACTGCTACCCATCATTTTGAGGTATATACACTTGTACATATTGTATCTAAATAAGAATAGCATAGTAACATATTGGTAAATAACTTTCGAGGATGTATAGACACTTTAAACACTTGTAAATGAATGAAAAAGAATTAGTGAAAAAACGCATGTGCTTACCTTGCATTTAATAAGAAATTAAGTTATATGATGATTGAATGGTGGGACTGGCTTTGACGCACAACCCAATTATTAGTGGAGTGTAGTCACAATCAGAGGACAGGTAAGTATGAAAGAAAAATGAAAAATTTTACTCTGATTTTTGGGTCATGACAAATTGTGGTATCAAAGCGAAAGTGGTCTGATGTGTGTCACTGTCAGAAATTAGGAAATTACATCCCCGTGTTTCTATGCTTTGTTAGATACAATAATGTATATCGAGATGGGTTTTAACAATGAAATGGTTGAGAATGCAGGAATATAGGCATTATGCCTAATATTAGTTGCAGTAGATGAGGTAGAGCACGAAGCAGAGGTCGTAGAGGTAGGCCTGAGCCTGCTAGTCATGCTGAGTCGACCTATGAGAATCAGGATAAGATTGAAATGGAGGCTGATGTTGAGCATGCCCCACAGAGATCGACAGAGAGATTAGACAGAATTGAGACACGCTTCACGGGGTTAGAGCAAAGTGTGGAGAATATTTTGATACCTATTTAATCAAAGTATGCATAGGATTTGAGGGCGAGTTGGAGCATTGGTGGAAGTCCACTCGACCCATCATAAGAGTTAGACATCCAGAGCTGACATGAGAAATATTTTTGGATGTATTCTGGTGACAGAATATCCCAGACACTGCTTAAAAGAAATTATAGATAAAATTCCTTACTCTGACCCAGAGGAACTGGCTGATTGTTGAGTATGAAACTCAGTTTATATCCCTGAGCAGGTATGATCCCGACACTATGGGCAGTGAGAGTTGGAAAGCTCAAAAGTTTATGAAAGGGCTCAGATTGTCAATTAGAGTCTAATTGGCCCTGTTAGATATCACTACCTATGCCGAGGCAGTGTGCAGACTATAGTTGTGTGAATAAGATCATGTGTTACACGCCTCTGAGATTGGGAAAGGTAGTAAGGGCTGAAATAGAGACAGAAAGAGAATAGAGAATGGCAGAGATGTCAGAATGGGAAAAACGTAGTTTGGTAAGAGATTAGAGTTGATGAGTCACGGGATAAGATGATTGGTAAGGCCCCAGTGTATCCAATTTCAGTACTTTTGAGGGGTATTGTGATTGGAGGACCCTGAAATGCTACGGAGTAGTATAGGATGTGTGGTAGATACCACGGAAGTAGGCCCTACACTTTATTGACTAAAATAGGCGTTAAGTGTGGTAAGACGGGCCAATAATTTAATGATTACTCAGAGTTGAGTGAGACTGCCCCACAGAAGGGCAAAGAGACAGAGAAAACCTTGTTGATATCTCTGCATCGAAAAGGGAGGCCACAGCCGAAGAGAAAGGGGAAAGTAGGTTGTTGGACGAGGGCGAGTGTATGCCTTGGACCAGGACACTACTGATGTTTCATATGATGTGGTGAAAGATACCACACTGGTTATGAATAATGAAGTAATTATTTTAATTGATCCTAGTGCCATGCATTTAGTCATACCGCCTTCATTTGCATATAAGTTAGTGAAAGACATGAATACCAACACCCTTGGGCACAATGCTGATAGTTAGTACCCCAATGGAGGAGGGTTAACTAACGAAATAATTATGAAGAAATTATAAGTTGAAAACAAGGGAAGAAGTATAAGTCAGTCGATTTTATTCAATGGAATATGAATAATTTGAAGTAATATTTGAGAATAAATTGGTCGGCTGCAAACTATGTTGTTTAGATTTCTACCCTAAGATAGTGATGTTTTACCCCTGAAAAGTATATTGTAAGTTTTGACAAGTAATAAAAGGGGCGTAGCGATTGAAATTAAAGGAGTAAATGATTGTACTCACAAAATAAGTAATGATAGAGTTTGTTATATGTGATATACGAAAGGAGATAAGCTTTGAGATGTGATAGATCTTGAATACAAGATCTATTGGAATAAGAGGCGTATGCAAGGTAAGAATATCTTTGATATGTGAAGTAATTTGGATTAAACGATATGTAGTGAATATGAATTGGGACCAAGGATAAGGATGGATATATCCACAACCAATCCATGTGGTCAAGTCTGAAGGTTAATAAAGGTATTTCAAAATACCTCCCCGCCTGAAGACTTGACAACGTCTAGAAGTACACATAATCTATAAATTAAAATCGACAGTCGTAATATATACATTTAAAAAATTAGGGTACCTTTACTAGTACGATAAAGAAATATAGAATTCGATTAATCATGAAGGTTTAAGAAATTAAAATTACATAAAAGCTGTTAATATAAGAAAAATGAAATGATGTAGGTTAGTATCTTGAATGGAAGCGATTTTGAAATGACATTATACCTTTATGCGTACATAAGTTAAGGATATGGGTGATTGAAACATTTAGTGGAACTCAACTACAATGAGATATTTAAACTTTACATGGACTGATTTGTTGTCATCCTTAATGATGATATTTTAGGTGTTTTTAAACTCCAAGGAAAATTATAAGCAACAATTGGAAATTACTTTTACAGATGGTTTGTTGAGAGTTCTCGAAATGGACTACTTTGTTGACACGTTTAACTAAGAAAAGGTGGTATTGAATGGGATAATAGACGTGACAGGAGTTTTGGTGTGTTGAAGTATGAATTGACCACCGCATTTACTCTCACCATACCCAATAGCTCAAGAGGTTTCAATTGAACATGGATACCTCAAAATAATGAATGGGCTCTGTATTGATGCAAAATGGAAAGATAATAGATTATGGATCTAGACAACTCAAGGATCATGAAAGAAACTATCTGACCCATGATTTAGAGATTGGCAGCCGTAGTGTTTACACTGAAGGTATGGCGCCACCACTTATACGGTGAGAAATTTTGCATATGCACTGATCATAAAAGTCCCTAGTATCTGTTTTCACAGAAAGAGTAGAATATGAGATAACATAGAGGATTAGAGCTTTTGAAGGATTATGATTGTGAAAATTGTACCACCTAGGAAAGGCTAATGTACTAGCTAATGCCTTGAGCAAAAAGAGCCTCGGGATGGTATCACATATGATGGTTAGGGAGCATGACCTACTAGAGCAGTTGTGAGCCTCAGTAGTGATGTGATCCCTTCTGATGATGACAGTGGTTGTGTGATAGCTAGCCTGAGATTAGAACTGAAATTGAGTGACTGGATTTGATAGGCTTAGCATGATGTTCAGCAGGGTGTTGATAGTGTGGGTCAAATTCAAATGGGTACAGTGATAGAGTTCATAGAGATTGATGATGGTTTACTGAGGTTCAGAGACAGTATAAGTGCTGCCTAGGACTACAGTTGATGAGATAGTATTATTGTCAGAAGCTCACTCTTTAGGATATACAATGCATCTGAGAAGTAATATATATATCGAAATCTTAGAAAAGGGTATTGGTGGTCAGATATGAAAAGAGACGTTGTGCAGATTGTGGAGAAGTGTCTCGTATGTCAGCAGAGTAAGGTAAAGTAATAGAAGTTTGCAAGGTTATTGCAGTCTCTACCTATATCGACATAGAAATTGGAGCAAGTTACCATGGATATCGTGATAGGTTATAGAGGACCGTAGGAATCACGAGGCTATCTGGGTGATAGTCGATAGATTGACTAAGTCTAACCACCTTTTGGTTATGAAATTTTCAGATACTCTGAGTGCGTAGGCGAAGTTATATGTAAGGAAGATTATGGAACATTATGTAGCGTTCCAGTGAGCATGGTATCAGATAGGGATTCCCGCTTCACTTCCCACTTCTGAGAATATTTTTCAGGAAGCTATAGGAACCTGATTGAGTGTTAGCACAGCTTTCCGTCCTCAGACATATGGTCAGTCAGAGGGGACTGTATAGGTTCTGGAGGATATGATGAGAGCGTGTGCCATTGATTTTATAATCTCCTTGGATGATCAGTTGCTACTAATAGAATTCGTAAATAATGACAGTTGTCACTTGAGTATCGGGATGACTTTATATGAGACATGGTATGGTCGTAGGGGTTATTCCCCGATTTAGATAAGAAGAAGTGGGTGACAGATAGAGAATTGCTCTCGAATTAGTAAGACAAACCTCTAAGGATGTTCAGTTGATTTGTGAGAGATTAAGAATACCTCAGAGCAGATAGAAAAGTTATGCTGACAAGAGATAGAAAACCATTGGAATTCACTGAGGGTGAATCAGTGTTGTTGGAAGTTACAGGCCCTTAGGACATAATGAGATTCGAAAAGAAGGAAAATTGAGTTTCGTTAGATTGAATCATTTGAGAGATTGGACAAAGTGGGAGATAGGGCATGTAGGTTGGCGTTACCACCTAAATTATCAGGCATCCATGATGTATCCCATCTCTTGATGCTTCAGAAATACTATCCGAACCCAACATCTGTGATTGAATATGAGCTAGTGGAGCTCAATGAAAGTATAACGTATGTTGAAAACTCGATACGTGTATTAGACGGAAGGAGAAAGTATCGAGGTTTTAGATGATCTCCCTTGGTGAATTCACATAAGAATTAAAGAGTATGATGTGATTAACGTACCCGTAGGTGTTTATGGACCCATTTAACTTGATTCTAATTTGGAGGACCAAATTTCTTAAGTTGAGGAGATTATGTAAGACCCGAATTTTTTCGTAACGTCGTATGATTCAAATGATTTATATGTGGATGAAAAATGCAAATGGAATGAATAAAAATTTCTGAATGCATTTAAAGATCAAATGAAGAATTGAAATGGTATTCCCGAACACGTTGAAGGGTAAAACGGTCAAAAGATCAAAATTCGGTATAAATTCGATAAGAAAATTTTAATTAAAAATAAGGATTTAGGACATCTTGATCAATAATGAGGAAATTATCAAATTTCGAGTCTAATTGATCAAGATCCGAAATTATTTAGATTTACCGAAAATTCACTTGGGACAATATCCCGAAAATACGGAGAAATCGAAAAATGGTTAAAATACAATAAATTAATTAAATAAAATATAATTTTTTGGTGGATATTTTGTAATTTTATATTATTTTAAGGAATATAATAATAATAAAATAAATTATAAATAAATAATAATAATATTAAAAAATGAAAAGAAAAATGAAACATAATCGCGAGTCACGATTCTGTAAACGGAAAGGGAACAACCCGAGGAACCCAGCCCCATCGGCCTCACCCACTAGACGCCATTGGAGAGATGACTAGGCGAGCCAGCCAAGCCGGCCGAGCTCGTCGGCACCGACAGCTGAGGAGAAACTGCAGTCGACGAGAGGAAAGGAGAGAAAGAAAGGACCGAGAGAAGGAGCGAGAAAGAGAGAGAAAGAGAAGGAATGGTGGCGAACGGAGGGCGGGGAAGAGAGAGGGACTCACCACCGGCCTGGAGAAGGCTCGATCCACCATCGTCAGCGGCAAAAAGGGCCAAAAATGGTGAAAAAGAGAAAGACACCGACGCTGGAGGAGAGAAGAGCCGGATCGGCCACTTTTCGGCCAGCCATGGCGAAATCGAGGCCAAATCCGTGTACCGGACGACCCCATGGAGCTGCTGGCGAAGGAAGCCGATGAGGAATCGACCAGTGAAGCCCCGAACCGGTCGAACCAGACTGAACCGACTGAACCAGACCAGTCTGAACCAGGCTGAACCGGACCAAACCGGTTCAGCTAAGAAAGAGAGGGAAAAAAGAGAAAAAGAAAGAAAAAGAGAAAAGGGAAAAAAGGGGAAGATTTTTAGGGATACACCGGAATTCGGGTAAGTCAGTAAGAGGTCAAAAGTGATCGATTTCATTTTTGGGAAATTTATTTAAATTATATTTGATCAGAAATTAACTCAAAATTAAATATAAAATTATGCAGTTCGACGATAACTTCCAAACGTGAGACGGTCGAACTTTGATTTACGTACTAGCGCATAATCTCAGGTAAGTAAAGCTCATTTACGACAATTTATGTGATTATCGCGTATTAAAGATTTATTTTATGAATTACAAATTAAATTTTGCATTTAGTGAATTATATTGAGATTTTTGAATTAACTGTCGTAAATGATATACGGGCTATCCAAAGAGTTTGGAATGAAGTCCGATGAGTATTGGTAAGCCAAATGAGCCCAGTAAACCTGAAGAAGGGATTTAATAAGTAGAAACAAGCTGAAAATAGGTCGAGACCCATTAAGGTGCAATCAGGCCTAATAAAGTAAAACGTGCTTAGTACTTTAGATTCGACCAGTAAGAGTGAAATACTGACAAATATATTAGAATTGACCCAAATATGTGGTTATATGCAGCTCCGTAGACTTAGTTTGGAGCGAATTTGGATGGAGAGATCTGGTATTATTGAGACGGGATGAGGTTGCGCGTGATTCCAAGGAAATTTTAAGGACTGCTAGAGGTAACGTTATGCAATTTCAACTTCATTTGCAATCTCTTAAAGTGTCTGAAGGGTTTAGATTTAAGATAAAAATTTTAGTGCCCTGGATGGGAAAATTACCAAAATACCCATATGAATGGTAAAATTTCCAAATTTAGAAAAAGTTGAAAGGAGCAAGAACAAGAGGTCCTTGCTTGTTCTTGAGGTGTTTTGACACATGCATGGGTAGGCTAGCTAACTTTTAAATAAAATGCACAACATTGCATAACTTTAATCAATGTTGATTTTCTCTAAAATTGATTTAAGAAATGTAGCCGCCTGCGTGATTTTTTAGAAATGTGACGTGTTAGAGCTCAGCTCACACGACTTTTGATTTGTGCGATGCATGCATTAGTGCTGGAGCAAGAGCTCCCACTAAAGTTTTACATGCATTGGTGCTGGAGTCTAACTCGCACCATATTTTTATATGATTTTCATGAGAGGGTGCTAGAGTCTAACTCGCACCAGATTTTCACTTGAATTGTTATGATAGAGTGCTGGCATCTAGCTCGCACTAGTTTTACATGATTTTGACAGAATGCTAGAGCTTAGCTCGCATCTTATGAGATTTTATGAAACGCGTGCTGGAGCTTGGCTCGCATGAGATTTTTCTTGATTTTATGAGAGTGCTAGAGCATCGCTCACACTGATTTTATGAGAACATATAATGAGCCGTGCTTAGAGCGTCGGGTAGACTGTGTGTCACATCGATTAAATAGGCTCGCACGTGTGTTTTGAGACAGGGCATGAGTATGGATAAGAGATATGCGTCCACGAACTATGTTGTACCGTGCAAGTAGTATAGAGTACGTTGTACCGCGCTGGGGTTAATTATGTAGCATCTTCGGATACGAGTGGCATCTTCATATGTGTGGCATCTTCGGATGTGAGTGGCTCTTCAGATGCAAGTAATCGGACAGGACCGACGGGATGAATTGACCCACCTCCCGGGGTAGTTCCCGATAGTGGTGAGACCCCGCACACTAGGATCCGTGTAGCAATGGGATCACGAGGACATATGGCCATAGTCCTAGTTATTTGCCCGAGATATATACATATATTACCTAGTCTCGCATGTTGATGTTTTGAGAAACTCGTTTTGTGGATTTTGCGTGAGTCTAGATCACCCGAGGGAGGGGTTGAGTCCTGACTGAGACGTTAGTTTGATGAGAATGAAACTGGGTTTTAAACTGAACTTGCATGATGTTATTTCCATGCTATTTAAACCCATGACTAATGTAAACTTGTTTTACATGACATTCATTATATTGCATATTTCTATTATTGTGCAAAGCATTTGATTTCATGGTGTTGTGTGAGTTAAGAACACTCAAGGGATGGGTTGAGTCCTGGCTTTGTTGTGAAATTTTAATGAGAAATTATTTAAATGGATTTGCATGTTGAGTTTTCCATGCTCTTTGAAATCCACATGCGAACTTATTTTACATGACCTCATGATTATAGCATCTGTTTTGAAATGTGTGGAGAAAGGGTGGTTTATGCATGGCACCACGTTCATGTAGGTAGTATGGTTACCTACTTGTTCGTAGGATTACCTTACTGAGCTTGATGTGCTCACCCCTTTCATTTTCCTACACAGATTTCCTCCAGTAGACTTTGCGACGACTGAGTACTGCATTCCTGATATCCACTGCTGCCCATCATTTTGAGGTATATACACTTGTACATACTGTATCTAAATGAGAATAGCACAGTAACATGTTGGTAAATAACTTTCGGGGATGTATAGACACACTAAACACTTGTAAATAAATGGGAAAGAATTAGTGAAAAAACGCATGTGTTTACCTTTCATTTCATAAGAAATTAAGTTATATGATGATTGAATGGTGGGACTGGTATTGACGCATGCCTAATTGTTAGTGGAGTGTAGTCACGATCAGAGGACAAGTAAGTATGAAAGAAAAATGAAAAAATTTACTCTGATTTTTGGGTCATGACAGAGAAAGCTTGGTTTGGGTGAAAAATGGTGAGCACTGGTGTTTGCAAGTGAGAGGGAATCAATTTTCAGGTAAAATCTCGTGGTCCTTATATAGACAGAGTGTGTGAGATCGATCTGGCATTGGGTGGAGATCGATCTCTGCTTGGTTTCAACTACTCCAACTACTCGATTACCAACTACAAGATCGATCTGCTCGATGGAAGGGATCAATCTGCTCTTTACAGAACCATATGGAGATCGATATGTTCTCTAAGGGGGGATCGATCTCTTCCAGGTCGAGCTAATTGGAGATCGATCTGCCCTTGTGACAGGATTGATTCTTGTTAGGCAGAGGTTGTAAGAGATCGATCCGCTCCCTCATGAGATCGATCTACCTGTCTGCTTTAGTATACTTATTGCATTCTGGAGTCATGGGATCAATCTTCCACCCCTGTGAGATCGATCCTTCATCTCTTAAGATCGATCTGGCCTTTATAAACTTCACCGTTACTGCACAATTTTATAGGAAACTCAAGGAAAAACTTACTACAATCTACTTCATAGACCATATTTTAATCCATACACATTTAAGCCTTAAAAACTTCATCTTCTTATACTTCATTAGATTCAAAACTTGCGTGTACATTGAAACATCATAACTACATTCTCCAAATTACAAATCTCATATTGTAACCTCATAGTTAAGGTACACAAGATTCACAGGTCTCACATCATAACACAATTTAATTACTTCAAACCTTGGATTCTCAATTTTACTATTTTTCACTAAATTTTCCAATTTGCTGAATTCAACTCTTTACATGATTTCAACAAATTAATTTTTTAATTCTTCACAATTTTTATCCACCTTTCGGTTTCCAATCTAAGTATCAAAAACCCTCAAATTTTTTCACATTACAAGCACTAATTTTTTTAATTTTTCCAAAACCATAATTAAATTTATTTCTACAACAATTTCACATTTATAACACAATTTGTATACTAATTTAGCTAGATAAAAATTTAGTTTTTACCTAGAAGTTTTCTAGTTCAAAAATGGAGATGCAAGAAAAATGGGTATTTATTGGTTTTACCTACTATTGATGTCGGAGGGGAATGGGGAAGGCGTGAACTGGAAAAATGAGAGCGCTGACCTTCGTCGGAGCTCGCGGTTTGGGGAAAGTCAGCATTGGTCTTCTCTAGTTACTGCTAGAGCGCAAAACAGGGAAGAAGCTGTGAGACCCCGTATATGTATAATATTATATATGTGCATAGAAATGTAAATTAAGTGATGTATATGTGATGTAAGTCCATAAGTTAATGTACACGCTTGTAATAAGAGTTGTGATGGTACATACAAGTTACATTATGTGTGAATGTAAAGAAATGGACTTAAACATGTGGAGAATGTGAGTAGAATGGATTATGAGTAATGTGGTAAAATGGAAGTAGAATTGCATAAGTTGTGCACTTCCATTTGGTTTATATCATGTAACTTTGGATATACAAAGGTTTTACACAAGTTTTAATTTGTATGAAGTGAGGATGGATGCCATTTTCAAGTCTCAAAGATGATTGGATGAGAAAATGATCATGGCAACAAAATGTATGAAGTTTGGTAAGTGTTGCTGCAGAAGAACTGCAGAAAATCTGGAAATTGTGAAGGACAGATCGATCTCATGGGATGAGAGATCGATCTGGAAGAGCCAGAATGCTCTTATTTGGGCAATGGAATAGAGTAGATCGATCTCCAATGGAGTCAGATCGATCTCCTAAGCATTCTGTAATGAAAAGATCGATCCTCAAGCACCCAGATCGATCTCCTCAGCTCTTTGTTTGGGAGCAGATCGATCTCATGCTTCGACAGATCTATCTCATGCTTAAAATGCCGTGAAAAAGAGGAATTTAAGGGGACTAGATCGATCTCCTCTTGGACCAGATCGATCTCCTTAAGCTATTTCTATTTATGGAGTGTTGAAAATCTAAAAATTTCAGAAAAAACACTAACCTTCCACTTTCAACCCAAAAACCTAACTTTCTCTCTCTAAAATCAGCCATTTTCAGTAAGATTTGAAGAGAGACCATTAGAGGCAAAGTTATTCCTATCAAAGAGGAAACAACATAGTTGGAAGGCATTTTCCCATTGTTGGTATTGAAGGAGCTAAGGGCATTGTCATTTGGAGCAAGAAGAGAAATCAAATTGGGTAAGATTCTAACACTCCAACTATGGTACATTGTCTATATAATTGATTTTGGAGTTGTTTGGCATGAGTATGGATGGTTAGAAACTATCTAAAATGCATTGGAATGATTATGACCTAGAAATGGTCTAGAGTGAGAAAGTGGAATGTATGGAGATTAATGATGAATGAGATATGTAGAGGTTATTAATAGTGTTGTGGTATGATTTTAAGATGTGGTTAGTGGATAAATTGTGAGATTTACCTAAAAGAGGTAAAATGTGGATTAAGGCATTTGTAAAATGCATAAGTGAATAATATTGACTAGTGAGGTCAATTTTGGGTTAAAAACATTAACTCAATTGATTTAATGAATGAATCGCAGCTTTGGAGGATATGCCGAGGCGAGTTGAGCTAAGAGTGTGAGAAGCTAAAAGGAAAGGAGTCACACCAAGTAAATCGAGATAAGGGAATTGTGTGAACTCTTAGAGATATCTGTGCGTAACTTGGGCGCATTAAATGCTTTGCTAGAATGCATGAGACATTAGGAAATGATGTTGGGTGATTGAAGGGCAAAAGTTGGGTGTTTGACAAAATGTACATGAAAACAAAAGCATATTGCTTTGAAAAATCATGTTTTATTGCTTTTAGCAAAGGATTGGTAGGTTGACTGACATTGAAATGATTTGCAAAAGAAATGAGTGTGTTTTGGTTTTGTTAACCATACTTTGCAAAGTTTTGAGCCACCTACCTGATTTCGTAAGTATGAAAGCGTGCTAGAGTATGACTCGCACGAGATTTGACGTGTTTTATACACATGAGTGCTAGAGGCACTAGTTTTCACATGGATTTCATATTTGTTTTGGCATTGTGCTTGGAGTTTATCTCGCACTGGATGCCCACCTTGCATGTTACCGTGTTTGGAGCTTCAAGTAGACTGGGTGTCATATCGATTAAATAGGCTCACACGTGTATTGTTTTGACATGATTAATTAGCCATGTTAGGAGCTTCGGGTAGACAAGAGGCCGTATCGATTAAATAGGCTCACACGTGCGTTTGAGATGTGGCGTGATATGATGTGTTGATTGGGTCCACGGAGTACGTGTACCGTGCATGTAGCATGGAGTACATTGTATCGTGTTGAGATGTGATGTGCCGTCTTCGGACGAGATCTGTTATAGACCGACGGGTAGGATTTGACCCACCTCCCGTGTGGAAGTAGATAGTGGTGATATCCCGTACACCTGATCCTTGTAGCCGGTATCACAGGCTATGTACATAGGCCTTGAGGTTATTACCTGTTGTTGAACTTCCTATCTCACATATCTACTGCTATTTGAGAATAAATCCATGTTTGAAATGATTTGTGGGTCAGGAAAGTCCAAGGGTGGGCTGAGACCTGACCAGTGTTGGATTGATTTGTTAATGGTTTTTAAAGTGCACGAATGCATGATGTTTAATGCCATGCTTTATTGTGAAAAATGCATGATGATTAATGCCATGCTATTTAAGAAAATGCATGATGGGTAATGCCATGCTTTTATTGTGAATTATGCATGATGATTTATACCATGTTTTGAGTTGAAATGTGCACTGGATTTTAATAGCATGAATGCTTTACATACCATTAACACAATCATACACTCATGTTTTGAGATAAATGATGGATTAAATGCTTTTGAGCATGGCATCATGATCACGTAGATAGTGCAGTATCTACCTGTTCGTATGATTGCCTTACTGAGCATGTGGTTTGCTGACCCCCCTTATTTCCCCATCTCTACAAAGTGTTGAGTATAGATTAAGCGTGACTGGAGGCGTTCCCTTTTTGGTAATCTGCTGCATCCAATCGCTAAAGGTATACACACTGTTGAAATTTTGTATCTAAACTTACGATAGAACAGTAGCATTTTGTATGTAACTATTGGGGATGTAAAACAATGTAAACACATGTAACAACTCTGATATATATACATTTATACAAGTGTTTACTTATGAATAATATACAAATTGAATTGGTATGGTGGAGTGAGTTAAACGTCGACACACAGCCCAACTGTTGAGAGTGTGGTTGTTCACGATCAAGGAAGGATGACTAATAATTGATGCATGAAAATGCGAAAAATTTGTACGTATTTTGGTGAGTTGAGGGTCGTGACAGAAGTTGGTATCAGAGCCCGAGTTGGTTTGACGCGAGTCGTGTCTAAAATACTTAAAAGGTTGAAAAATTACATCCCCATGTTACTGTGCTTGTTTAAATACAATTGTGTGTGTGTCGATGGGTTGACTAAGTAATTGGTTGTGAATGTAGGGAATTAAGTAAGTATGCCTAATACCAGTCGCGGTAGAGGGATGAAAGCGCAGGCTCAAGGCCGTAAAGGTAGGCCTGGGGATCGTGTTGAGCCAGAAACACACAAGACTCAGGATGATGTTGAGGTGGAGGCTAATGTTGAGCACGCTCCACAGGGTCCAGAGGAGAAACCCAAGAGTACTGAGGCTCGTTTCGTGAGGATTGAGCGAAGCATTGAGATGATTGTGGAGTTGGTCACCCAATCTTTATCTGGAGTTGGCGGTAGACAGAGTCCCTCTACACAGGGTGATGCTGAGCAGGCGGCAGCTCCTAAGGCACGGGCAGGGCCAGCCCAAAGACCTCAGATGATAGATACCCCACCCACACAGGATGTGCCTACGTCGGTTGCTACCCTAGGCAGTAGAGGTTGGGGTTATGGATGTGATTTGGATAGACTACGGTAGTTCCAGAAGTTTGGACCATCGTCTTTCAGTGGAATAAAGGACCCAGTAGCGGCTGAGGATTGGATCAATAAGATCGAGAAATTATATAGGTTCTTTGAGTGTACTACCACCGAGATGGTAGCATTTGCCACTTTTATGCTGAAAGGGTCAGTAAAACATTGGTGGAAGTCCACCAGGCCTATTTTGAGAGCCTTACATATTGATATCAGCTGGGATGTATTTCTAGAGGCCTTCCGGAGACAGTATGTCTCGGATACCGCATAGCAAAAGCTAAAGATGGCATTTTTGGGACTGACCCAAGGGAGCAGGACTGTGGATGAGTATGAGACTGCTTTTATCTCCCTAGACAGATATGATCCTAACACGATGAGTAATGAGATCGAGAAGATCCAGAAGTTTGTGGATGGATTGAGACCGACCATCAGGTCTAGACTGGTTCCCCTAGATATACCGACCTATAAGGAGGCAGTGCGCAGGGCGCAATTGTGTGAACAAGATGTTGATAGAATCGCCTCAGAGTTTGGAAAGGTTATTAAGATGAGGGATAGAGATAAGAAGATACCAATGATGGATAGAGGCTTCAGTTATAAAGGAACCAAGAGATTCTCTGGAAAGAGGTCGAGGATTGATGAGATTAGGGAGAGAACAGTTAATACTCCCATGTATCCGACCATTGCTCCAACTAAGGGAATCGTGATTGGAGGGCCACGGCTTACTACGGAACAGTGTGGCAAGTGTGGCTGGTACCATGATACTCGACCATGCTATGGATCTCCTGTAGTATGCTTCAGATGTGGGAAGCCAGGGCATATAATCAGAGATTGCCCAGAGATGATAGAGAGAGCCCCATAGAAGGGCTCATGCTTCAGATGTGGGAAGCCAGGGCATATAATCAGAGATTGCCCAGAGATGATAGAGAGAGCCCCATAGAAGGGCAAGGAGCTAGAGAGAGCTCTAGTTGGTACAACTGCTCCGAGGAGGAGGGCTACAGCTGAGGAAAAGGGGAAGCAAGCAGTGGGTGTGAGCAGAGGACGAGTGCACGCACTGGACCAGGACCCTACGGATCAGTCATCGGATGTGGTAAAAGGTACCATCCAAATCTTTGATTTAGTAGCTTATGTATTGTTTGATCCTAGTGCCACGCATTCTTTTGTATCACCATCCTTTGCATGTAAATTGTTGAAGCATGTAAGACCCACACTGCTTGATAAGATGTTGTTGATATCTACCCCTATGAATGATAGTCAGTTGACTGAGCATGTATATAGGGATTGTAAGACGAAGATAGGAGGTAAAGAGATGGCAGCCGATTTAATTTTATTAAATATGAGTGACTTTGATGTGATCCTAGGGATGGATTGGTTGGTTGCCAATCATGTTGTTATGGATTGTCATGCAAAAACTTTGATGTTTCTAAAGATAGACAATCTTGTAGTAAATTTTGTGAAATGAAGCTAAAGAACATGATTTTTATAAGTGTGATGAGTACAATCTTGATACATGATGTATGAAAGATAAATTTGATTTCATTTATTTATGTGATGTGATGATTTATGATTACTAATGGTGGAAAGAATAATGTGAAGGGTTTATCGCTTATGTGATTGAGACAGATAAAGCACGCCCGAAATTGAGAGACATTCCAGTGTTAGGGAATTTTTAGATGTCTTTCCAGATGAGTTACCAGGGTTACCTCCAGATAGGAAGATGGAGTTTGGTATAGATTTGGCACCTGGTACAGAGCCGATGTCCAAGCCACCGTACAGGATAGCTCAAGTTGAGTTGGAGGAGTTAAGGAAACAGCTACAAGAGTTGTTAGAGAAGGGGTTCATCAGGCCGAGCGTCTCACCTGGGGAGCACCGGTTCTGTTTGTAAGGAAGAAGGATGGAAGTTTCCGACTGTGTATAGATTACCGGTTGTTGAATAAGGCCACCATTAAGAATAAGTATCCCCTTCCACGCATCGATGACTTGTTGGATCAGCTTAAGGGAGCCCAGGTCTTTTCCAAGATAGATTTGAGATCAGGGTACCATCAGTTGAAGATACGAGGTGGAGATGTACCCAAGACAGCTTTTCACACCCGGTATGGACATTATGAGTTTATGGTTATGCCATTCGGGTTGAATGCTCCCGCAGCTTTTATGTCATTGATGAATGAGGTATTCTACCAGTATTTGGATCGATTTGTGATCGTGTTTATTGATGATATACTGGTGTACTCAAGGTCTAGTGAGGAGCATGAAAGTCACCTCAGGATAGTGCTACAGACCCTCCGAGAGAAGAAGTTGTACGCTAAACTCAGTAAGTGCGACTTTTGGTTGGAATAGATCTCTTTTCTGGGTCACATAGTATCGAGAGATGGAGTGTCAGTGGATCCATCTAAGATTGAGGCTGTAGTTCAGTGGCAGAGACCCCAGACAGTGACAGAGATCAGGAGTTTTCTGGGTTTAGCTGGGTATTATCGAAGGTTTGTAGAGGGATTTTCGAGGTTAGCTGCTCCTTTGACACGCCTCACAAGAAAGAATGTGGAGTTTGTGTAGGACGATAATTGTGAAGAAAGTTTTGAGGAGCTGAAAAGTAGATTAACCACAGCTCCAATCCTCACCATTCCTACCACCTCAGGAGGTTTCTCGGTGTATATGGATGCTTCACACCTAGGACTGGGCTGCGTATTGATGCAAGATGGGAAGGTAGTTGCATATGGATCAAGACAGTTGAAGGATCATGAGAGGAACTACCCTACCCATGACCTGGAGTTGGCAGCGGTGGTGTTTGCGCTGAAGTTATAGCGCCACTACCTTTATGGTGAGAGATTTCAGATTTATACAGATCATAAGAGCCTTAAGTACCTGTTCTCACTGAAAGAGTTGAACATAAGACAGAGGAGATGGCTCGAGCTGTTAAAGGATTATGATTGTGAGATCCTATACCACCCGGGTAAAGCAAATGTGGTTGCTGATGCATTGAGTAGGAAGTATCTCGGGATGGTGTCATTTATGATGGTTAGGGAACACGAGCTGTTGGAACAGTTCACGAACCTCAATTTGGATATGACCCCGCCTGACGCTGATAGTAGATTTATGATAGCTAGCCTGCAGTTGGAACCGGATCTAGTAGATCGAATCCGACAGGCTCAGCAGCAGTGCAGTGATATCGTCGGGTAGATACAGAGGGGTACAGACACGGACTTTGGATTGAGTTCGTATGGATTGTTGAGGTACAGAGGTAGGATATGTGTTCCTGATGATGCAGAGATCAGAAGGTTGATCTTAACAGAGGCTCACTCATCGAAGTATACGATACATCTAGGGGGTACAAAGATGTATCAAAACCTTCGAAAGGTTTATTAGTGGTCTAGAATGAAAAAGCATATTACTGAATATGTTGCTAAGTGTCTCATTTGTCAGCAGGTGAAGGTAGAGCATCAGAAGCCTGCAGGGTTATTGCAGCCTCTACAGATACCGACTTGGAAGTGGGAGCATGTCACTATGGATTTTGTGCTGGGATTACCGAGGACCCGGAGATGTCATGATGCCATATGGGTGATTGTGGATCGATTGACGAAATCAGCCCATTTTCTAGCTATGAGAGCTACCGATACTCTGAGCCAGTTAGCGAACCTATATGTGCGCGAGGTAGTGAGGCTACATGGAATTTCAGTGAGCGTTGTTTCTGATAGGGATGTCCGCTTCACTTCCCACTTCTGAGAACGTTTTCAGGAAGCGATGGGGACCCAGTTGAGTTTTAGCACCCCGTTTCATCCTCAGACAGATGGTCAGTCAGAGAGGACTATACAGACCCTGAAGGATATGTTGAGAGCGTGTACATTGGATTTTGGAGGCTCTTGGGATGACCATTTACCACTCGCAGAGTTCGCATATAATAACAGTTTTCATGCAAGTATCGGGATGGCACCATATGAGGCATTGTATGGGCGTATATACCATTCCTCTATTGGATGGGAAGAGGTTGGCGACAGACAGATCTTTGCTCCCGACTTGGTTAGACAAGCCTCTGAGGACGTCCAATTAATATGTGAGAGGTTACGGACAGCTCAGAGCAGGCAAAAGAGTTATGCTGACAGGAGACGGAGACCACTAGAGTTTGATGTGGGTGAGTCACTGTTTTTGAAAGTTTCCCCTTCGAAGGGAATTATGGGGCCATTTGAGATACTTGATAAGGTGGGAGATAAGGCTTATAGATTGGCATTGCCACCAGAGTTGGCAAGTATTCATAACGTCTTCCACGTATCCATGTTGAGGAAGTATCACCCGAATCCGACGCATGTAATAAGGTATGAGCCATTGGAGCTCAACGAGGGTATGACATACATCGAGAAGCCAGTTCGGGTACTGGACAAAAAAGAGAAAGTGTTGAGGACAAAGACAATTCCCTTAGTGAAAGTGCTTTGGCAACATCACACTGTGGAAGAAGCCACATGGGAATTGGAGAGTTTGATGCTAGAGAAGTATCCCGAGTTGTTCACAGAATAATTGGTTCTAATTTGGAGGACCAAATTTTCCAAGTGGGGGAGAATGTGAGACCCCGTATATGTATAATAGTATATATGTACAGAGAAATGTAAATTAAGTGATGTATATGTGATGTAAGTCCATAAGTTAATGTACACGCTTGTAATAAGGGTTGTGATGGTACATACAAGTTACATTATTTGTGAATGTAAAGAAATGGACTTAAACATATGGAGAATGTGAGTAGAATGGATTATGAGTAATGTGGTAAAATGGAAGTAGAATTGCATAAGTTGTGCACTTCCATTTGGTTTATATCATGTAACTTTGGATATACAAAGGTTCTACACAAGTTTTAATGTGTATGAAGTGAGGATGGATGCCATTTTCAAGTCTCAAAGATGATTTGATGAGAAAATGATCAAGGCAACAAAATGTATGAAGTTTGGTAAGTGTTGTTGCAGAAGAACTGCAAAAAATCTGGACATTGTGAAGGGCAGATCGATCTCATATGATAAGAGATCGATCTGGAAGAGCCAGAATGCTCTTATTTGGGCAATGGAATAGAGTAGATCGATCTCCAATGGAGCCAGATCGATCTCCTAAGCATTCTGTAATGAAAAGATCGATCCTCAAGCACCCAGATCGATCTCCTTAGCTTTCTGTTTGGGAGCAGATCGATCTCATGCTTCGACAGATTGATCTCATGCTTAAAATACCATGAAAAAGAGGGATTCAAGGGGACTAGATCGATCTCCTCTTGGACCAGATCGATCTCCTCAAGCTATTTCTATATAAGGAGTGTTAAAAATCTAAAAATTTTGGGAAAAACACTAACCTTCCACTTTCAACCCAAAAACCTAACTTTCTCTCTCTAAAATCAGCCATTTTCAGCAAGATTTGAAGAGAGACCATTAGAGGCAAAGTTGTTCCTATCAAAGAGGAGAACAACATAGTTGGAAGGCATTTTCCCATTGTTGGTATTGAAGGAGCTAAAGGCATTGTCATTTGGAGCAAGAAGAGAAATCAAATTGGGTAAGATTCTAACACTCCAACTATGGTACATTGTCTATATAATTGATTTTGGAGTTGTTTGGCATGAGTATGGATGGTTAGAAACTATCTAAAATGCATTGGAATGATTATGACCTAGAAATGGTCTAGAGTGAGAAAGTGGAATGTATGGAGATTAATGATGAATGAGATATGTAGAAGTTATTAATAGTGTTGTGGTATGATTTTAAGATGTGGTTAGTGGATAAATTGTGAGATTTACCTAAAAGAGGTAAAATGTGGATTAAGGCATTTGTAAAATGCATAAGTGAATAATATTGACTAGTGAGGTCAATTTTGGGTTAAAAACATTAACTCAATTGATTGAATGAATGAATCGCAGCTTCCGAGGATACGTCGAGGCGAGTTGAGCCAGGAGCGTTAGAAGCTAAAAGGAAAGGAGTCACACCAAGTAAATCGAGGTAAGGAAATTGTGTGAACTCGTAGAGATATCTGTGCCCAACTTGGGCACATTAAATGCCTTGCTAGAATGCATGAGACATTAGGAAATAATGTTGGGTGTTTGACAAAATGTGCATGAAAACAAATGCATATTGCTTTAAAAAATCATGTTTTATTACTTTTTAGCAAAGGATTGGTAGGTTGGCTGACATTGAAATGATTTACAAAAGAAATGAGTGTGTTTTGGTTTTGTTAACCATACTTTGCAAAGTTTTGAGCCACCTACATGATTTCGTGAGTATGAAAGCTTGCTAGAGTATGACTCGCACGAGATTTGACGTGTTTTATACACATGAGTGCTAGAGGCACTAGTTTTCACATGGATTTCATATTTGTTTTGGCATTGTGCTTGGAGTTTGTCTCGCACTGGATGCCTACCTTGCATGTTGCCGTGTTTGGAGCTTCGAGTAGACTGGGTGTCACATCGATTAAATAGGCTCACACTTGCATTGTTTTGACATGATTAATTAGCCGTGTTAGGAGCTTCGGGAAGACAAGAGGTTGTACCGATTAAATAGGCTCACACGTGCGTTTGAGATGTGGCGTGATATGATGTGTTCATTGGGTCCACGGAGTACATGTACCGTGCATGTAGCATGTGAGACCCCGTATATGTATAGCTGTATGTAGGAACATGGGAATGTAAATAAAATCATAAGTAAAATGATGTATTGTAATGTGAAGTGTATGCAATGTAAGTTCATAAGATTATGTACGCACTTGTAGTAAGAATTGTGATTATACGTACAAGTTGCATTATGAATGAGTAGGAAGAAATAAACTTGAACACGAGAAGAATGTGATCGAAATGGAATATGAGTAGTATAGTAAAATGGAAGGAAAGATTTACATAAGTGTATATTTCCATTTGAGCAATATCGTATACATTTGGTCATACAAAGATTCTACACAAGTTTTAATGTGTAAGTAGTGAGGATGGATCCCATTTTGAAGTCTCATAGATGAATGAATGAGAAAATGATCATGGTAGTAAATTAAGGGTGTTTGGTAAGGGTTATTGTAGAAAAACTGCAGGAAATCTGGAATTTGTGAAGGCCAGATCGATCTCATAGGATGAGAGATCGATCTGGGAGAGCCAGAATGCCCTTATGTGAGAATTGGAAGGGAACAGATCGATCTCCAAAGGAAGCAGATCGATCTCCTTAGCTCTCGGGTTGGAAGCAGATCGATCTCCCATAAGACCAGATCGATCTCCTTAAGCTTCTGTTTGACAGCAGATCGATCTCCAGCCTCGACAGATCGATCTCCTACCTTTAAACGTCTCAGAAAAGAGGGATTTTTGAGGAACAGATCGATCTCCACCCAAGGAAGATCGATCTCATCAAGTCAAATCTATAAATGGGAGCAGTTGGATCATCAGAATTTCGGGACAAACATTTCCATTTCACTTCAACTCAAAGAAATCTAGTTTCTCACTCCTAAATCCAGCCATTTTCAGTGAGATTTAAGGAGAGGCTATTAGAGACAAAGTTGTTCACATCAAAGAGAAGAACAACATAGTCTAGAGGCATTTTCCCATTTGAAGGATTGAAGAAATAGAGGGCAATCCTAATTGGAGCAAGAGGAAATCCAATGAGGTAAGATCTAATGCACAAATCCAAGTACATTGAGTTAGTTAATGATTATAAAGATATTTGGGTGTGCATATTGTGAATAGAATTACCTAAAATGGTATGAAATGCATATAGCTTAGAAAAAAGTCAAGTGTGAGAAAGTGGAATGTGGGAGTATTTTTGATGAATGGGATATCTTGAGTGGATGAGTATGTTGTGGAAATGGTTTGGAAATGTTGATATTAGGATAAATTGGGAGATTTACCACAAAGGGTAAAAATGGGTAATTAAGGCATTGGATAAATGCTTAGTTGAATAAGAGTTAGAAACATTAACTCAAATGTTGGTGGATGAATTTCAGTTTCGGATGATACGCCGGAGCAAGTCGAGATGAGAACGCAAGAAGCGTAAAGGCGGATAGTTGCACACAAGTAAAACGAGGTAAGGGACTGTGTGTTAGCTATAGAGATGTTCGTACGTAATTACAGCAATTTCGTAGATATATTGCTAGGACTAGTACGATATTATAAGTTTATGAAATGATGTGGAAATATGAAAAGTACTATGATGTATATATATGTATTGAGAAATGGGATAGGGTAAGGAAATAGCATGATATGCATGTTTTCAATGAAACTCTCCATTTTACATGGTTATTGATGATTGAGAAATGTTGATGATAGTTTGGCTAATTTTACATGTTTTGGCATGAAAAGGCATGCTATGTGAATAAACTTGTTTTGAGTTTTTAAAAAGAGAAAATAGCCATCTATCAGTTTTGAGATGAGATTTGGTGTAGAAGCGTTAGCTCACACCCGGTTTAAAGCCTTGATGTACCGTGCGGGAGATTAACTCGCACGGAGGTTTTGAGAAAATGCGAGAACTATGCTCGTACCTGTTTTGTTGAGTTAAGGTAAACCTGGGGGTCTGGGACCCAAGGGGATACCAGCCGACGGCCAATTGAACGGGCTGGGCCTTAACGATAGATCGTACCGCGCTGGAGCTTTGCGTTGACTATGTGTCACGCTGCTTGCTCGCCTGGTATATGAGACATGGTTTAAGGATAAAAAGTCCATCGGAGTTGGAGTATGGACTTGGGTCCACGGTTGTACGTAGAATAGTGTAGTCACCCGTTGGTATACTATGTACCGTGCTGGGTGCACGTGAGTACGAGTATCGCGTAGATGACACACGACGTATCTTCACCGTGAGTATACGAGGAGATGAGGTGGATTGAGATGAGCCGGAGGGTAGGACTGACCCATCCCCCTTCAGGCGAAGTGATACCCTGTGCACACCCGATCAGTGAGGCCTGGGATCACTGACTGTGGCCATAAGTCGTGGATATTTGATTGCCTAAAATTCCATGCCTGTCTCAGAGAATCGAGAAACAGAGACAATCTCAGAAAAAGAAAGAGATTTGTGAAAGAGAATGATTTGAGAAGTGAAAGAGATTTTGTGTTTTAATAAATCTTCGATTTCACATTCGTGCCATGGGGGCACTATTTATGAACATGTTTTAAATGGAAGTTTGACATTTGATTTACACGAAAATGCTCTTGAGAAATATGTATTTAAATGCATTGTTCGTATGATATTTCCATTTATAACGAAAACATGGTTTTGGTTTATGCATGCATGGGCTATGTAGGTAGTACGATATCTACCTGCTAGCATACATTTCCTTACTGAGCCGTGGTTTGCTCATCCCACTATTTTTCCCCCTCCAGGTACTGAGAAGTAAGAGAGCGGTGGTCTCTAAGTCTTTTGTGTTGAACAGCTCCCACAATCCGCAAAGGTATAAGATTTGTATACACGAGTATTTTGTATCTAATATATCGTATCGCACAGTTATATCTTGGAATTGTAATCAGTATTATGGGGATGATATGTAAGCACATGGTATTTATACAATTAATTTTGTGTATTTACACACACACCTGGGAGTGTGAATTAAAGATTTAAATATTCCGCTGTAAATAAATAAATTTTTAGTAATTGCATCTTCTCACAGCCCAACCGTAGTAGAGAATGTATAGATAGAAGGGTTCCCGAAAGCGGGGCATGACAGGCTTGGTATCAGAGCTTGGTTGGTCTGATGTGAGTTGATGCTTAGGACTAAGAAAACATACATCCCCAAGTTACTGTGCGATATTTAGATACAAATGTGTATACGGAGCTGGTAGCGAATTAAATGTTTGTTATAACGCAGGAAAGTTATCAGGCTAGTGAGTTATGCCTGAGAGACACCGCAAGAGGGGAGAGAGCTCGAGGGCTCGAGGGCAAAATGACAGGACTGAGAGGCACAGTAGATCATCCTCTAGTCATGAGCCCCAGGAACAGATAGAGGCTTCTGATCCTCGAATCACTCGATTGGAGGAAGACATGCGCACGATGATGACCATGATGGGTCAGATCATGGCTAGGTTTGAGGGTACACCTGGTACAGCGGGACAGGCTGCACCGAATCCCCCAGTAGCTGCACCTGAACCTGAGAATGTTGCACCTGCGCAAGCTGAACCGGCTAGGCCACGGGAACCTCATATTCGACCGGTACCTCCTCCGGTAGCCCCACATCAGCATGATGATGATTTGGGGTATGGATATGATTGTGATATGGAAAGATTGAGGCACTTTATGGACTTTAAGCCTCCTTCGTTTAGCGGGGTAAAGGATCCGACGGTGGCTGAGGACTGGATCAGTCAAATGGAGAAGTTATTCGACTTCTGTAGATGTTCAGCTACGGAGAGAGTAGCACTTGCTGCCTTTGTATTGAGAGGCGAAGCAGAGCACTGGTGGAAGTCCGTCAGGCCGATGTTAAGAGCTCAAGGAATGGTTATCACGTGGGATATGTTCTTGGACGTTTTCAGAGAGCAATACATCCCAGATACTGCTCGACGGAGACTACAGATGGAATTTCTGAATCTGACTCAAGGGAATCGAACAGTTGATGAGTACGAGTCACGATTCACTTCACTGGGTCGATATGATCCGGACTCGATCAGGAGTGAAGCTGTCAGAGTCCGTAGATTTGTAGATGGACTGAGGCCTTCGATCCGAGCGAAGTTGGCCCCATTTGATGTCGCTACATATAGAGAGGCTGTGCGACGGGCCCAGTTATGCGAGCAGGATCATGACTTGCAGATTTCTGAATTTAGTTGGGGTAAGGACAAGGGTCCGAGGAAGCTGGGAGATGGCAAGAGTGCCAAATTTGGTCGAAAATTCATGAGTAAACATCGGAGAGAGGTAGATGAGTTCCAGAAAAAGATTGCTAGACCTTTTATGCCTCCGACTCAGACACCAGCCAGGGGTATAGTGATTGGTGGACCCCGACCGACTACAGATCCGTGTAGGCTATGCGGTCGATACCATGGTGGTAGGCCATGTCATCTTCAGGGTACCCGATGTTTCAGATGTGGTAAATTTGGACATTATGCCAGAGAGTGCCCGGAGATAGTTGAGGCAGTTCCACAAAGGGGTAAAGAGCCAGAGAGGGTTCCTACAGTTGCACCTCCTGCAAGAAAGAAAGCCTCGGCTGAAGAGAAAGGAAAACAAGTTGTGGGTCAAGGCAGGGTGTATGCGATAGACCAGGCATCGGCTGATACCTCTTCTGAAGTGATAAAAGGTACAATCTTGATTTTCAATCTAGAGGTTATAGCTTTGTTTGATTCTGGAGCTACGCATTCCTTCATATCACCTGCATGTGCATCTAAGTTAAAAGGTTTTGTAGAACCCACATACTTGAGTAGGACCTTACTAATAAGTACTCCAATGAGAGTTAGCCAATTAGTTGAGCAAGTGTATAAAGATTGTAAAGTGAGGGTAGGAGATAAGTGCATGACAGCCAACTTGATTTTGTTAAATATGTATGACATTGATGTAATTTTGGGAATGGATTGGTTAGCCGCCAATCATGCTGTCATAGACTGTCGTTCTAAGTCCATTAAGTTTTCTCTACCTGAAGAATGTGTTGTAAGATTTTAAGAGAAGAAATGAAATCTTAAATTTTGTGTTAAGTAAAGTACTTTGGTATAAATGGCTTGAGTGTTGTTTTGAAGGTTTTGTTGCTTATGTGGTGGATGTGAACAAAGTACATCCGGATATGGAGGACATCTCAGTGGTCAGAGAATTCCCTGATGTCTTTCCAGACGATCTACCAGGATTGCCACCTGATAGAGAAACGGAATTCGGTATAGACTTGACGCCTGGAACCGAACCAATATCTAAGTCACCATATAGGATGGCCCCAGTTGAGTTAGAGGAATTAAGGAAACAGCTGCAAGAGTTGTTAGAGAAGGGGTTCATAAGACCGAGCGTCTCGCCATGGGGAGCTCCGGTATTATTTGTGAAGAAGAGAGATGGGAGCCTCAGGTTGTGCATTGACTATCGGATGTTAAACAAGGCTACCATCAAGAATAAGTACCCCTTGCCACGCATTGATGATTTACTGGATCAACTTCGGGGAGCACAGAACTTCTCCAAGATAGATCTGAGGTCTGGGTATCATCAATTGAAGATTCGGAAGGAAGATGTGCCCAAGACAGCATTTCGTACCCGTTATGGCCATTACGAATTCTTAGTGATGCCGTTTGGGTTGACCAATGCGCCGGCAGCTTTTATGGCTCTAATGAATGAAGTATTCAAGCCATACCTGGACCAATTCGTGATTATTTTCATTGATGACATATTGGTGTATTCAAGGTCCAGAGAAGAGCATGAGCAGCACTTAAGGATTATTTTGCAAACCCTTCGAGAGAAAAGGTTATATGCCAAGCTTAACAAATGTGACTTTTGGCTAGAACAGATTTCTTTTCTAGGCCATGTTATATCGAAGGATGGGGTGTCAGTGATCCATCCAAGATTGAGGCAGTTGTTCAGTGGGAACAACCTAGGACAGTCACAGAGATCAGAAGTTTTCTAGGTTTGGCTGGTTACTACAGGAGATTTGTAGAAGGTTTCTCTAGATTAGCGGCTCCATTGACACGTCTTACGAGGAAGAGTGTGGAGTTTTCATGGGATGAAGCATGTGAGAGAAGTTTTCAGGAGCTTAAGCGCAGATTAACTACCGCGCCAGTTCTTGTCATCCCTAACAGTTCGGGGAATTACTCGGTGTATACTGATGCTTCGCATCAAGGACTAGGCTGTGTTTTGATGCAAGATGGAAGGGTAGTAGCTTATGGATCTAGACAGCTGAAAGATCATGAGAAGAACTACCCCACTCACGATTTGGAGTTAGCGGCCGTAGTGTTTGCGTTGAAAATATGGCGCCACTACTTGTATGGTGAGAGATTTCAGATCTTTACGGATCATAAGAGTCTGAAATATCTATTCTCGCAAAAGGACTTAAACATGAGACAGAGGAGGTGGTTGGAACTCCTCAAGGACTATGATTGTGAGATCTTGTACCACCCGGGGAAGGCAAATGTGGTTGCCGATGCATTGAGTCGGAAGAGTCTCGGGTTGGTATCACATATGATGGTTAGAGAGCACGAGTTGTTGGAACAATTCACGAACCTTAGTCTGGATATGACCCTACCTGAGATTGGCAGCTATGGGATCATTGCTAGCTTGAGATTAGAACCGGAGTTGATTGAGAGAATCCGACAAGCTCAGCAAATCGATCAATGGTGTATTGTCATGATTAGCCAGATCCGGAAAGGGAAGGGTGCTGAGTTTATATTGAGTCCAGATGGAATACTAAGGTTTGGAGATAGAATATGTGTTCCTAAGGATTTAGAGCTGAGAAAGCTGATCTTATCAGAGGCACACTCGTCGAGATACACGATACACCCGGGGAGTGGTAAGATGTATCAAAACCTCCGAAAAGTATATTGGTGGTCTGGAATGAAGAGAGACATAGCTGAGTATGTCGCTAGATGTCTCACTTGTCAGCAAGTAAAAATCGAACATCAGAAACCAGGAGGATTATTACAACCTCTATCGATACCAACATGGAAGTGGGAGCATGTCACCATGGATTTTGTGATGGGGTTACCGAGAACCCGTAAGAACCATGATGCGATATGGGTGATAGTAGATCGGTTAACGAAATCGGCACATTTCTTAGCCATGAGATCTACTGATACATTGAGTGCACTGGCGAACCTGTATGTGCGAGAAATAGTGAGATTGCATGGAGTCCCAGTGAGTGTTGTTTCTGATAGGGATGCTCGCTTCACTTCCCACTTTTGGGGACATTTCCAGGAAGCGATGGGGACCCAGTTGAGTTTTAGCACCGCTTTTCATCCTCAGACAGATGGTCAGTCAGAGAGGACTATACAGACCCTGGAGGATATGTTGAGAGCGTGTGTGCTGGATTTTAGAGGCTCATGGGACGATCACTTGCCATTGATTGAGTTCGCCTACAATAACAGTCATCACTCAAGTATTGGTATGGCCCCTTATGAGGCACTATACGGTCGTAGATGCCGATCGCCCATTGGTTGGGAAGAAGTTGGTGACAGACAATTGCTCGCTCCCGATTTGGTTAAGCAAGCCTCCGAAGATGTTCAGATAATATGCGAGAGACTGCGAACAGCTCAAAGTCGACAAAAGAGCTACGCTGACAAGAGACGGAGACCACTTGAGTTTGATGTTGGCGAGTCCGTATTTTTGAAAGTATCTCCCTCTAAGGGAATAATGAGGTTTGGGAAGAAAGGAAAATTAAGTCCTCGTTACATTGGTCCCTTCGAGATTTTGGATAGAGTGGGAGAAGGAGCATATAGGCTAGCCTTACCACCTGAGCTAGCAGAAGTCCACAATGTCTTCCACGTTTCTATGCTTCGGAAGTACTACCCGGATCCGACACATGTAATTAATTATGAGCCGTTGGAGCTCAAGAAAGATATGTCGTATGTCGAGAGACCGATCAGGGTGTTGGACAGGAAAGAGAAGGTGTTGCGGAACAAGACAATTTCATTGGTTAAGATTTTGTGGCAACATCACACTGTGGAAGAGGCCACATGGGAACTGGAAAGTTTGATGCGGGAAAAGTATCCCGAGTTATTCACAGATTGAATTGGTTCTAATTTGGAGGACCAAATTCTTTAAGTGGGGGAGAATGTGAGACCCCGTATATGTATAGCTGTATGTAGGAACATGGGAATGTAAATAAAATCATAAGTAAAATGATGTATTGTAATGTGAAGTGTATGCAATGTAAGTTCATAAGATTATGTACGCACTTGTAGTAAGAATTGTGATTATACGTACAAGTTGCATTATGAATGAGTAGGAAGAAATAAACTTGAACACGAGAAGAATGTGATCGAAATGGAATATGAGTAGTATAGTAAAATGGAAGGAAAGATTTACATAAGTGTATATTTCCATTTGAGCAATATCGTATACATTTGGTCATACAAAGATTCTACACAAGTTTTAATGTGTAAGTAGTGAGGATGGATCCCATTTTGAAGTCTCATAGATGAATGAATGAGAAAATGATCATGGTAGTAAATTAAGGGTGTTTGGTAAGGGTTATTGTAGAAAAACTGCAGGAAATCTGGAATTTGTGAAGGCCAGATCGATCTCATAGGATGAGAGATCGATCTGGGAGAGCCAGAATGCCCTTATGTGAGAATTGGAAGGGAACAGATCGATCTCCAAAGGAAGCAGATCGATCTCCTTAGCTCTCGGGTTGGAAGCAGATCGATCTCCCATAAGACCAGATCGATCTCCTTAAGCTTCTGTTTGACAGCAGATCGATCTCCAGTCTCGACAGATCGATCTCCTACCTTTAAACGTCTCAGAAAAGAGGGATTTTTGAGGAACAGATCGATCTCCACCCAAGGAAGATCGATCTCATCAAGTCAAATCTATAAATGGGAGCAGTTGGATCATCAGAATTTCGGGACAAACATTTCCATTTCACTTCAACTCAAAGAAATCTAGTTTCTCACTCCTAAATCCAGCCATTTTCAGTGAGATTTAAGGAGAGGCTATTAGAGACAAAGTTGTTCACATCAAAGAGAAGAACAACATAGTCTAGAGGCATTTTCCCATTTGAAGGATTGAAGAAATAGAGGGCAATCCTAATTGGAGCAAGAGGAAATCCAATGAGGTAAGATCTAATGCACAAATCCAAGTACATTGAGTTAGTTAATGATTATAAAGATATTTGGGTGTGCATATTGTGAATAGAATTACCTAAAATGGTATGAAATGCATATAGCTTAGAAAAAAGTCAAGTGTGAGAAAGTGGAATGTGGGAGTATTTTTGATGAATGGGATATCTTGAGTGGATGAGTATGTTGTGGAAATGGTTTGGAAATGTTGATATTAGGATAAATTGGGAGATTTACCACAAAGGGTAAAAATGGGTAATTAAGGCATTGGATAAATGCTTAGTTGAATAAGAGTTAGAAACATTAACTCAAATGTTGGTGGATGAATTTCAGTTTCGGATGATACGCCGGAGCAAGTCGAGATGAGAACGCAAGAAGCGTAAAGGCGGATAGTTGCACACAAGTAAAACGAGGTAAGGGACTGTGTGTTAGCTATAGAGATGTTCGTACGTAATTACAGCAATTTCGTAGATATATTGCTAGGACTAGTACGATATTATAAGTTTATGAAATGATGTGGAAATATGAAAAGTACTATGATGTATATATATGTATTGAGAAATGGGATAGGGTAAGGAAATAGCATGATATGCATGTTTTCAATGAAACTCTCCATTTTACATGGTTATTGATGATTGAGAAATGTTGATAATAGTTTGGCTAATTTTACATGTTTTGGCATGAAAAGGCATGCTATGTGAATAAACTTGTTTTGAGTTTTTAAAAAGAGAAAATAGCCATCTATCAGTTTTGAGATGAGATTTGGTGTAGAAGCGTTAGCTCACACCCGGTTTAAAGCCTTGATGTACCGTGCGGGAGATTAACTCGCACGGAGGTTTTGAGAAAATGCGAGAACTATGCTCGTACCTGTTTTGTTGAGTTAAGGTAAACCTGGGGGTCTGGGACCCAAGGGGATACCAGCCGACGGCCAATTGAACGGGCTGGGCCTTAACGATAGATCGTACCGCGCTGGAGCTTTGCGTTGACTGTGTGTCACGCTGCTTGCTCGCCTGGTATATGAGACATGGTTTAAGGATAAAAAGTCCATCGGAGTTGGAGTATGGACTTGGGTCCACGGTTGTACGTAGAATAGTGTAGTCACCCGTTGGTATACTATGTACCGTGCTGGGTGCACGTGAGTACGAGTATCGCGTAGATGACACACGACGTATCTTCACCGTGAGTATACGAGGAGATGAGGTGGATTGAGATGAGCCGGAGGGTAGGACTGACCCATCCCCCTTCAGGCGAAGTGATACCCTGTGCACACCCGATCAGTGAGGCCTGGGATCACTGACTGTGGCCATAAGTCGTGGATATTTGATTGCCTAAAATTCCATGCCTGTCTCAGAGAATCGAGAAACAGAGACAATCTCAGAAAAAGAAAGAGATTTGTGAAAGAGAATGATTTGAGAAGTGAAAGAGATTTTGTGTTTTAATAAATCTCCGATTTCACATTCGTGCCATGGGGGCACTATTTATGAACATGTTTTAAATGGAAGTTTGACATTTGATTTACACGAAAATGCTCTTGAGAAATATGTATTTAAATGCATTGTTCGTATGATATTTCCATTTATAACGAAAACATGGTTTTGGTTTATGCATGCATGGGCTATGTAGGTAGTACGATATCTACCTGCTAGCATACATTTCCTTACTGAGCCGTGGTTTGCTCGTCCCACTATTTTTCCCCCTCCAGGTACTGAGAAGTAAGAGAGCGGTGGTCTCTAAGTCTTTTGTGTTGAACAGCTCCCACAATCCGCAAAGGTATAAGATTTGTATACACGAGTATTTTGTATCTAATATATCGTATCGCACAGTTATATCTTGGAATTGTAATCAGTATTATGGGGATGATATGTAAGCACATGGTATTTATACAATTAATTTTGTGTATTTACACACACACCTGGGAGTGTGAATTAAAGATTTAAATATTCCGCTGTAAATAAATAAATTTTTAGTAATTGCATCTTCTCACAGCCCAACCGTAGTAGAGAATGTATAGATAGAAGGGTTCCCGAAAGCGGGGCATGACATAGCATGGAGTACATTATATCGTGTTGAGATGTGATGTGCCGTCTTCGGACGAGATCTGCTATGGACCGGCGGGTAGGATTTGACCCACCTCTCGTGTGGAAGCAGATAGTGGTGATATCTCGCACACCTGATCCGTGTAGCCGGTATCACAGGTTATGTACATAGGCCTTGAGGTTATTACCTGTTGTTGAACTGCCTATCTCACATATCTACTGCTATTTGAGAATAAATCCATGTTTGAAATGATTTGTGGGTCAGGAAAGTCCAAGGGTGGGCTGAGACCTGACCAGTGTTGGATTGATTTGTTAATGGTTTTTAAAGTTCACGAATGCATGATGTTTATTGCCATACTTTATTGTGAAAATGCATGATGGTTAATGCCATGCTATTTGAGAAAATGCATGATGGGTAATGCCATGCTTTTATTGTGAATTATGCATGATGATTTATACCATGCTTTAAGTTGAAATGTGCACTGGATTTTAATAGCATGAATGCTTTACATACCATTAACACAATCATACACTCATGTTTTGAGATAAATGATGAATTAAATGCTTTTGAGCATGGCATCACGATCACGTAGATAGTGCAGTATCTACCTGTTCGCATGATTACCTTACTGAGCGTGTGGTTTGTTGACCCCCCTTATTTCCCCCTCTCTACAGAGTGTTGAGTATAGATTGAGCGTGACTGCAGGCGTTCCCTTTTTGGTAATCCGCTGCATCCCATCGCTAAAGGTATACACACTGTTGAAATTTTGTATCTAAACTTACGATAGCACAGTAGCATTTTGTATGTAACTATTGGGGATGTTAAACAATGTAAACACATGTAACAACTCTGATATATATACATTTATACAAGTGTTTACTTATGAATAATATACAAATTGAATTGGTATGGTGGAGTGAGTTAGACGTCGACACACAGCCCAACTGTTGAGAGTGTGGTTGTTCACGATCAAGGAAGGATGACTAATAATTGATGCATGATAATGCAAAAAAATTTGTACGTATTTTGGTGAGTTGAGGGTCGTGACAGAAGCTTTGGGTGTTCGATGTTCCAGGCCATTCGGGAGAGGGGAGAGGAGAAAAGGGAAAGGTTGCCGATCGATGGGCTCTCCGATGGTGCATTGGTCACCGGCAGTGAAGAGGAAATCGACAGGCGAATGAAAACGAAGGGAAAGGGGATTCGGCTCGGGTAAGAGAAAGAAAGGAGGGGGTGTGTCAGTTGAAGGGGAGGAGGCTGTCGGTCGATTTTTTGGGCGGGTTAGGTCGGTGGGTGGTCGGCGTGGTGAACGGACGATAGGGGAGAGGGTGAAAATGGAGAAGAAAAAAAAAGGTGGGGAGGAGATGCTCGGGTCGCTCAATAGGGAGAACTTTGTCGCGCGAACCCTTTTTTTCATTTTTTTTGTTTTCTCAGTTTTCTTTCTTTCTTTCTTTTTTTACTTATTTATTTATTTAAATAATTTTCAAATTAACCAAGAAAAATATATATATTACAAATTTTTATTTCTAGTTAGAAAATTTCAATTTTAACTATGTTTTATTTCTTCTATAAATTTTATTACTAAATTATATAATTTTTTTTATTTAATTATATTTCCAAATTTACCCCAAATAAATATACTCAAATACATGCATATAATTCAAATTTTGTTTCTAAGTTATAAAGTCAAATTTCCAATTTAACTAAATGAACTAATTTACGCATCAATATTAAAAATGACTTAGTATTTAACTAGCAGTCTTACATTTCTCCCCACCTTATAGAATTCGATCCTCCGAATTCTCGAGCCAAGTTAGGAAAGTTGTGGTTATCTCTCTCGCATCAAGCTCTCCAACTCTCATGTCGCTTCCTCAGTATTGTGGTGTTGCCAGAGAACTTGACGAGAGGAATGGTTTTAGACCTCAAGACTTTATCCCTTCTATCAATAATCCGGATTGGTCTTTCTTCATAACTTAAGTCTTTCCCTATCTCCAAGGGTTCATAAGCAATAATGTGAGAAGGATCAGGCTGATATCTACGGAGCATGGATACATGGAATACATTATGTACCTCAACTAGCTAGGGTGGTAAAGCTAGTCAGTACGCTACCTCACCAATGCACTCCAATATCTTAAATGGTCCTAAGTGCCGAGGACTCAACTTGCCCTTCTTCCCAAATCTCATAACACCTTTTGTCGAAGAAACTTTTAAAAAGACATGATCACCCACTTCAAACTTCAAATCCCTTCTTCTATGGTCTGCATAGCTTTTCTGTCTATCCTGGGCTGTCTTGAGCCTTTTACAAATCATGCAAACCTTCTCGGATGCTTGCTCAACCAAGTCCGGAGCATAAATCTTTCTGTCACCAACCTTTTCCCAACCCATTGGCAATCTACACCTCTATCCATAAAGAGCTTCATACGGGGCCATTCTTATGCTGGCATGATAACTATTATTATACGCGAACTCTGCCAACGACAAGTGCCAATCCCACGAGCCTCTAAAAGCAACCACACATGCCCAGAGCATATCCTCCAAGGTTGTATTGTCCGTTTGGACTGCCCATCAGTCTGTCAGTGGTATGTTGTACTAAATTGTGTCTTAAATCCTAAGGACTCCTAAATTTGCTTCCAAAATCGTGAAGTGAACCTAGAGTCCCTGTCCGAGATGATACTAACTAGGGTTCCATGCAATCTTACTATCTCCTTGATAAACAATTCTGCCAACACATACAAAGGAGCAGTAGAGCTAATAGCTAAGAAGTGGGCTGATTTGGCAAGCCTATCCACAATTACCTAGATGGTATCATGTTTTCTCCGAGTTCTGGGTAAACCCATAACAATGTCCATAGCTATGTGTTCCCACTTCCAAGTTGGCACAGGTAGGGGTTGAAGTAAATCTGCTGACTTTTCGTGTTCTACCTTTATTTGATGGCATACAAGACACCTCGCTACAAACTGTGCGACATCCCTTTTTATTTCGGGCCACCAATACACCCTTCGCAGGTTTTGGTACATTTTAGTACTACCGAGATGCAGAGTGTACTTACTATTGTGAGCTTTAGTTAAAATTAACCTCCATATTAGAGATCAACCACTTGTTAAGTTAACAATGATTCAAAAAATTTGTAACTTAAATCCAATTACACTTCAACTGCTACTCTAATATGCCATTTAAATATAATCGTGAAAGCCACAAGGTTATTGTTCATAACATTATTCGGGATCAGTATTATTTTTTGTTCATCCAATTTCTTAGAATAAAATTTTCAAATACCAATTATAGTCAAGACCAAGATTTCTTACTTATTCTCATAAAAATACAACTAGTTCAACGATCAAAGGTTCATTTAATGTTCCACCACAAACTCCAAAATTTTCTGTATCAAATATCCAATATCACATCCACTGGATCGTCAAAGATTAAGGTTGTTCTCCCCAATAATCATTAAGCATAAAATATCATACTTATCAAAATCTCACCAAGGTCACTTCATTTATAGACATATCATCTTCCAACAATTATATTATTTCATGCATTAACTCCAAAGGAGTATAGTAAAGACTAGTCAATTTTCATTCAAAATCCATATGCAGAATCTTAAAATTATTACTAAAATTAAAACCCATCCTCAATTGTTTAGGGTATTGAAATGTCCGAAGCAAGTTTTATAAAAAGGTTTAATTCCAAGGTAACCTTCTTATCAAAACGCATGCCAAAAAAATCAATTCATTAAACTTTCCCCTTATCAAGATTTCAAAGCTAATGTTTAAATATCAATCGGACTAAGAACTTTAAAAATATCACAAAATCACAAAACTTAAAATGTTTAAAGTCTACAATTCATAACTCAAGCTCAACTCTTTGAAAAATCACCACATAATCAAAAGGTCAAAATTTTAGACCACAGAAGAATCCACAATTTGTTCATGCCCCGAAGAAGTCTCGTTATACCTAAAGATCACAACCTAAGCTTCCAAGAAACGAATAAAACATGTCTTATACCTTATTGAGTGATATTATCCGTTATTACTACTCAAATGAACTCATATTCTACCTCCATCAAAATTAAAATCGCAATTTAATTACAATGGCCATTAATACCCTCCTTTCTTTTTTATTTTTTTTGGCACTCAAAATACAAATATAATGATCACACTTCAAATTAATCGTATAAGATTTCTACCTACATCATTTAGGACAAATACTTGCTAATATCATAAAATACACTAATAAGAAAGAATATCCTCATTTATGTATATAATTTTATTTACCCTCAACTCAATATAAAGGAAAAATTCCATTAAGACCTTCCCTAAACCTAAATACTGTAATCATCTAGTAATCGTCATTCCACAAATAGCTAATGACAATTGTTATCATCAAGGTAGGAACTATTCATGGAAATCAAAACCATACCAATATTCTCATAATCCTCATTCGCGTCACAATTTTAATTGACCAATGGTGTAAGTTTAAAACCATAATCCATATGTAATAATCAATAACAATAGTTATCTCAAAGCTTAAATCATCATTCTTTGTTAATTTGTGTTTCATACTTAAATCTCAACAAGTACAATATATCCAAGATCAAAGATTTATTGAGGACACATCACAAAACTCCAAAGTTTTCATAGAGTAAATATCAATTCTCAATTTCATATGATTTTTTTTTCAAAGATCATAATCATCTTCCCCAATAGTCTTTGAGCTTAAAATATTCTACTTATCAAACTTACAACAAAATTAGTTCATATTCAACATATCATCTCATGACTCGTTATCTCATACTTAAACACTAATTAAGTACAACTAAGATCATATCAAAAGTCCATCAAATATCGAAACTCAAAACTGAACCTTTAAAAAAATCAAAAATTGACTCTCAGTTCTATAAGATCACCAAGGATTTAGATCATTCTCTATAATGAACATGAGCTTAAGTGCCTTATCAAAACACACACTAAGGTTAGCAAACCAATCATTATTTTTTTTATTAAACTCACCAAACTTTGTTCTCATAAAAAAATTGAAAATTGATGTTCAATTATCAATTGATACAAGAACTTCAACATCCACAAAATGACATTGCTCATCTAGTAAGGTCTATTGACCAAATATAATCTCCAACTCAACCACTAAAGGGCTATTAAGTCACTTACCAAATTCATCAATCTGAAATCAAAGATAAAGCTTGTAAAACCTCTCGAAGCCTATTATTCAAAAATATTCAATACTAGAAAATAAGATATTAATTGAATACGAGCAACGCTATTTGACAAAAGTTGAAAGCCTATACTCTTTTCACTTTCTTCATATTGTCCTATTTACATCCCAAAAATACGTAACACAAATATCTGTATTACATCATTATCTGGATACAAAATGAACTAAATTTATACCTTGTGCGTGTACAAGCGATAGCCTGGGGAGATCTTATCCACCAGCCTATATCACATACGCGACAGGCACTAGCTCGCTCACTGCAAGTAATCTGGAGGCGCGAAGGAAAAATGGTGAGCTCTCAAAACGCTTAGTAAGGAGGATAAGAGAGATTTTATGAAATCATCATCACATCACAACTCATCAGTTAGCCATGTAAAAACATAATAGAAGTATTTCGAGCATGTAAAACATTTATGGAAATAATGATAATAATAATAATGGCACCGGTTTGCATCAGCATAAATCACGTGATAAAAATCACAATTCTTCGCAACATCAAATCTGCCGCTCAGGAAGAAGCTTTGGGTGGTTCGATGTTCCAAGCCATTTGGGAGAGGGGAGAGGAGAAAAGGGAAAGGCTGCCAGTTGGTGGGGTCTCTGGTAGTGCCTTGGTCGCAGGCAGTGAAGAGGAAATCGACAGGCGAACGAAAACAAAGGGAGAGAGGGTTCGACTCGGGTAAGTGAAAGAAAGAAAGGGGTGTTTCGATTGAAGGGGAGGAGGCTATCGATCGATTTTTCTGGCGGGTTAGGTCGATCTGTGGTCGACGTGGTGAACGGACAATAAGGGAGAGGGTGAAAACGGAGAAGAAAAAGAGAGAGGGGGGAGATGCTCGGGTCGCGCGACAGAGAGAACCCTGTCGCATGATCCATTTTTTTTCCTTTCTCTTTTTTTTTTCTCAGTTTTCTTTCTTTTCTTTTTTACTCTTTTTTTATTATTTATTTATTTAAAAAATTTTCAAATTAACCAAGAAAATATATATATATTTCAAATTTTTACTTCTAGTTAGAAAATTTCAATTTTAACTATGTTTTATTTCTTCTATAAATTTTATTACTAAATTATATAATTTTTTCCTATTTAATTATATTTCCAAATTTACCCCAAATAAATATACCAAAATACATGCATATAATTCAAATTTTGTTTCTAAGTTACAAAGTCAAATTTCCAATTTAACTAAATGAACTAATTTATGCATCAATATTAAAAATGACTTAGTATTTAACTAGCAGTCTCACATATATATTATTAAAAAAAATAGGGAAGGACCGGGAAAAGCCCGACCCCCCACTGTTTTCCCCTCTATTTTACAAAGGAGAATGACAGAAAAGGAAACAAAGAAGCACGACGAGCGAAGAACGGTGGTGAGGGCGAGAGACAAATGACGAGAAGGAGACCGACACCGAGGGAGCCTCCAAGCTCCGTCACGCGCACTGGTTCACCGAAAAATGACGGATTTGAGAGGGAGAGGCCGCGAGGGAGAAAAAGAGAAAATAGTAGAACCGTCATCGATATGTCATAGGCTAAGCCAGCCAAAGCTTCCTCTCCACCGCGCGACGTCACTGGGGGAAAATCGGAGCCGAGAAACGGCTGTCGGAGACAGAATCAACGAGTTTTGGGGCTGAATAGGTTCGAACCGGTTCAACTGAAGAAGAGTGGACTGAATCGATCTGAACCGGTTCAGCTAGAAAAAAAGGGAGAAAATTTTAATGATGCCTCAGTTTAATGATAGACCGATAAACTATCGAATTTGACCATTTTAATTTTTTGTGAATTTGTTTGAATTTATATTTGACCGAAATTGACCTAGTTTAAATATATAAATGTGTAGTGCGATAATAGGCGACGAGCGTGAGTTCGATCAAGCCTCGATTTGAGTGTCATCACAGAATCTCAAGTAAGTGAACCTCACTTGCCACAATTTATATAATTATACGAGTAAAAAATTAAATTGCCTAAGTTGCCAAATTATCCGGCATAAATTGCTTTATATTTTTGAATTGAAAATCGACTATCGTAAATGATTGTGTGAACTATCCGAAGACATATTTGGACCTTAGAATCAATTTAAAATAGGAAATGAAATGAATCAACTGGAGTGAGAATATAAATTGTTCTCTGCAATGCATGCTGGATAAAAAGGAAATGATACCCGATCTTATTGCAAAAATTTTATAAATTATCAGTATTTCGAATTAAGACCTATATGCTATTGAAAATACGATTTCGAATTGTTTGGACATGTTTTCAAACCTCGTGATGATTTCAGGACATTAAAATCATTGCACGATATTCTACGGGAGATTTAAAAGTGTGTACAGATTTTATCTGTGTAATCTCATTCGAATTGTTGGACTAATTGGAGCATAAGACTTATTTAGCTTATGCTTACTATTCTCGAATTTAAGCAAAAACTACTTTCTATCTAGATTGTGATATGACTTGTGGAACTGCGATTTTCAAAGATTTATTGTTGTAGGTGTTCTGGTTAAGTTATGCCCGATAAAGTATATGGAGACAACCTAAAGTTTACGACACTTATACGGGTAATCTAGCTTGTCCGACATTATCAAGGCAGGTTTCGATTTTAGTTAATCACTAGTACTGGAGACTTCCAAATCTATGAACATAGGTGACATCCTAGTCTCTAAGATAGTTTCGGCTCATTGATAGTTACAATGGGAAAGTTTTGATCAAAAAATAATTGTGGATGTCGTATATATTTGTGTGATCCAATTATCAAACCTTGTGAATAAGATATCGAACTATATGGTTTTACAATTGTTTTTGAACATACGTGTAAAATCCAAAATTTCCACATTAGTAAGTAATTGAAAGTTATAGAATAACTAGGTACTCAAAATAATGCTATGTAGGCTCAAAGTGATCAAAGCGCTCGAGATTCTGAACGGAGCCTAGTGGAACGAAAATTGAGGTAAGGCTTTGAACCTGAGAATTCACTTACAATTATGCATATGTTCATGAAATGATGTTGGGAAGTGAAAACTAAAGTAATGGAAATGAAAAACTTAATAAAACTCGAGTTTACGATAAACATAGAAAAATGGGCCTAGTTAAAGAAATAAATTTGAAATAAATTATAGAGATTCAAGAAAATTATTCTGAGACCATAAGAAGTTAGTATAAGAAAATATTTACTTGTGAAATTAAAATTAAGTGGAAATATAAAGGTTTACACGTTCAAATGAATTTTTAAATTGAACCAAAAGCTTAAAGCCATTTTGCTCGGTATTGACCGGATCAAGTAAAAAGAGCTCAATCGAGGAAAGTTTCTTAAACAAGTGACCCCCAAATTTTTATGGGAGATACTAGAGACATAATAAAACATTGGAGAAGTGGAAAATTGGAAGAAATTGGACTAGAAATATTTTTTAAGGATTTTACAAAATGGGTTAGTAGGCTGCCCTGTTTCAGGCAGCGTGCACGCTTAGTAAATTGGGCCCAAATTGAAGCCCATTCAATGGCCCAAAAATTCTGAAAATTTTTAGAATTAATCTAACCCTTTAATCTAATCATGGCCCTTGGAATCACCCAATTACCCCTTCAGCTGAGAGAGAACCAGACATTTCTTTCCCCCTTCTTCCTCCTCGTAAGCGATAATGTTTGGCATTCCTTGTGCAATTTTTTCGGGGCCCTTCCAGGCAGATTCATGGAACGGACAAGAAAGGGAAAATCTTCCCCTGTTATTCCTCTCCGACATATAAAAAGCATACAAAAATAAGTTTATTTACTAGGAGAAATCTTTGAGAGAAGATCAAAGGTCGGAACTACCCTGTTCATGGGTAAGTGAAAGCTTGGATTTTTTTATGAATATAGTCAATTTTTCTTGTGTTTTTTTGAGTGAATATAAGTTGTAAACTTCATGATTTTCAGTTGAAGGCTGATTTGAAGATTAATTGGAGTGATTTTCTTGGGTCAAAGGTAAGAGAAAATTTATGAATGATGAAGATGATGAACAATGTTCTTGATTGGTGATTTTTAAGAATTTTGTTAATGAATGACATTGATGGAAATAATTTTAAGATTCTTTAGGGATTTAGCCAGCTTTGAATTTATTAGTTTATGGTGTAATGTGGGTTGTTTTAAGGTTGACAATTGTTAAAGATTTTACCGAAAAGTTTGGTTTAAAGCTTAGTTTAACGAAAAATCGAAAAGTGTGAAATTTGACAAAATGGGTTTGATGGTAAGCATTAATGGTGTATGTGAATGCATATTTATGCCATTATGATGATGAATATGAAGTTAGGATAATAAATTTGCAAGGATAGCTTAAATTGGAGCTTAAATCGGTAAAACCGAGAAAATGAATACAGTCAGCGAAAAAGTTAAGATTTGGTCAATTTTAAGAAAGTAAATACATATTTGAATATGTTAAAGTAAGATTAACCTATATTGATGATTTGATGTTATTTTGGGTAGCTCACGTATCTGACACGCTAATCGAGATGATTCTAAAATCTGGTAATATTGCGCTACACCAAGGCGAAAGAGGTAAGGGATGTGTTCTGAGTAGTGTTAGCTTTCAAACAACCTACTTGAACTAGCAAATTTGTTTGTATGCCAAGAGATTAGAAAGAAAGACATTACGATTTGAAAAGCTAATTTTCTGTATAAACCGAAGAAAAAGCCCTTTCTCCGAAAAACTCTGAGCATGTTTTTCGATGATTTTTAAATATTTTATGTTTGAAAGTTTTGATATCTAATTTGTATATAAGTATTGGAAAAGATAGCTATATGTGTTTTCATATTTGGTAAATGATTTATGTTATGTGAAAAAAAATGAATTTGAATATGACTGTAGAGACCACCTCTTGAATCCTGCGGGACAAAAGTGCTACACAAAAGTCTCATTTTATCAATGAGTTTTAAGTCATAAGAGATTTTGATTTAAACTCAATTTTTATGAACTTATGGGTTATAAGCTCGAGAAAGAATTTTGAAAGTTTTGTTTTTGAGACTAAGGCAATATATAAATCTGGACATTTGTCATGATTAGTTCAAGTTGGAGTTTGGGCCATCGTTGTACATTGCTTTTAGGCACTTGGGTACGTTTAGTCCCTCATGATTGCATGCTAGTCCCACAATGGATATTTGTGCCACTCGGAGCCCGTGTGGAGTTTAGACCACCATGGTATATTGCTTTTAGACACTTGGGTACGTTTAGCCCCTTGTGGTTACATGCCAAACCAGGAGCATTGCTTTTGGGCACTTGGGTACAATTAGTCCCATATGATTGTATGCCAGATATTTGGCCCACACGGAGTATTTTTGATTCGCCACCCTCCATTTTGAATACGTTTGTTTAGTGGCGTAGGGCACTGCGCGACCCTGATCTAGTTTGCAGTCCCCTTACCATGGCCATCGGTACTTTATATGTTAAGTGAACATGACTTCTGATTAACACATGCAAGTGTCTAGTCTCTATGACTTGTTTGTCTGATTTAAAGAAAAGTGATAAGTTCTGTATCCGTTTTGATTTTGAATGATATGCTTTGCAATTATTTTAGATTTGACTGATAAGTTATGTATCCATTTCAAATTGAATGATTCAATTTTGTATCGATTTGATTTAAATCAGTCTAGGAAATGAAGTTTTGTTATACACATGTTTTGACTTCAAAGAATATGTTTTGATCTGATTTGTTTTTTGAAAGTAAGAATGCAATTCAAGAATGTATGTGTATAGATTTATTATTTCTACTATGTATGGCATAAAGCCTACTACTTTCAAATATTATATTTCTCACTACTTTGATGCATTACTTATTGAGCTTGAAGATCTCATCCCCCTTTTCTTTCCCTCTTTTAGATTACTTTCGGTGATCGCACTTATATCTGCTGAGCAGTGGTTGTGGACGAGTGAATCCTGACCCTCTTTTGGACTGTTTTTGTATAAGCGAGGTATACTACACTTACTTTCCAAATATTATGTAAAGCGTAGACTACTATTGTAAAAGATGTTTTTGGGATGTAATTTAGGAATGAATGCTGATATACAGAGTTGTAATTATGCAGTTTAATTATATGTATGTAATCTTGGTATTATTGAGTATTGCCATGAAGATGAAATGTGTTGATGACTAAGATAAGATATTAAAATCAATTGGATTGTGAATATAAACTACGTTTACACTTTGCGGGTGGGTTAAGTCCAATTACAGCCGTTATACTGTCGAAATGATTATAAATAAATTGGTTAAGTAGGTGACACTGATAGGAATGTAACATGAGTATAAGTTTAGAAAAGTTTAAATTAGCTCATTTTTTTGGGCTTTCGGGGCATTACAGTTTATGTGGTATTATAACATGAGTTGTCTAGTACAGTTAGTGTCGTCTAGTATAGTTAGATGACATCCCAAATTGTTTATACTTGTCTGGTTATAAAGTAAGTATACCTATAAAATATGACTAAAGTTTTGATGTACGTGCAGATAATTGAGCACTGAGAATATGAGTGGTAGAAGAGGCCATCCACGGAGACAGGCACAACCTCCTCTGCCACCTTCCCCTCAGCCTGAGAGCCCTACTGATGGAATAAAGAGGCTCGAGGAAACCGTTCAGGACATGGAGGAAGTAATAGATGCTTTGACTGCCATGATTGCTCAACAGTTTGGGACAAACGCTTCTGGCACTGATGCCACTCCTGCACCAGCACCGATTCCTCCTCCCCCACCACAGGACCCTCTGATAGCCCCAGTACCTTAACTTATAGTCCCACAGCCTAGGGATGAAAGAAACACCTGCAGGCTAAAAGACTTTTTGAGAATGAATCCCCTAGAGTTTACAAGGGTAAAGGATCTGATAAAGGCTTAGGAATGGTTATTGGACCTTGAGTTTGTGTTTCAGTATCTGGGATGCTCAGAATCGGAGAGGGTGACAATGACCATCTATATGTTGAGAGGTCAGGCAAAGTATTGGTGGAGGACGACTCAGACGATTATGGCTGATAACCCATCAGATGTTACATGGGATGCATTTCTCAACGCATTCTAAGCCCAATAAATCTCATCTACAGCACAGAAGATGATGCAAACAAAATTTTTAAATCTGGTTCAGGGCAGTTTGTGTGAGATCTGAGAATTTTAGATATATTTTAATGATGTAATAAGAACTTGAAGTGTAATTTATTGAGCTAAGTGACTTGTGGAAATTATAATTGGAGATTTATATGTTAAGTGTTTAAAATAAGTGTGAAGCTATGAGGACAGATCAATCTGGGAGAAGGAGAGATCGATCTGGTGAGTTAAAAATGACAAGAAAGGAGGAATTTAAGGAGCAGATCGATCTCCAATGGAAGAGGATCGATCTCCTTATGATTCTGTTTGAAAGAAGATCGATCTCATGAGGAAGGGATCGATCTCCAAATGTAAGACCCAAATTTAATTAAAATACGAAATGAATGAGTTTTCGTGAAAGGAAGTCGGGTTAAATTAATCCCGAATATGTGTAAGGGTAAAATCGTCAAAAGACCAAAGGTCGGTATAATTTCGATAAGAAAAATTTAATTAAAATATGGATTTAAGAAATCTTGGTCAATAAAAGTGAAATAAATTTATTTTGGGTTAAATTGATCAAGATATTAATTTATTGGAATTAATCGAGATTTTTAGTTCGGAAGAATAATCCCGAAAATAATCGAAAAATATACCGAAAAGTCACCCGGGACAATATCCCGAAAATACGAAGAAATTATACCCGAAAAAGAGGTTAAAATTTAATAAATAAATTAAATAAAAATTAAATTAATTGAATAAGAATAAAATAATAATTTTAAGAGATATTTTGGGTATTTATAGTATTTTAAGGAATAGTGTAATAATTAAAATAAATAATAATAATAAAAATAATTAATAAAAGAAATGAAAAAAAAAGATGAAAATCGCGAAAACGCGAAAGGAAAGAGGAAACGGAAAACGGAGTCGGGCCGAGCCCCTGCCGGCGATCGGTGGCGACCAGGCGAGGCCGACGAGGGAGCCCGACGAGCGCCTGACCACCACCGGCCTAACAGAGGCATGAACGGCGGCAAAACGGCGGTGAAACCAAGGGAAGTCGAAACCGAGAAGAGGAAAGAGATAGGCGGCGATCGGCGCGATTCTGACCGACCCCGACCCCAGCCGAGGCTTCCCGAGGTGCAGACGAGTCGATTGGCAGCGGCCCCGACCGACGAAACTGTCGGCAAACGTCGAAAACGACGGAGGAAAGGAAATGGGTCCGACGGTCAAGGGAGAACAGCCGGACAGGCGGCGTTCCGGCGAGCTTGACCCAAACCGAGGGCAGATTCGAGATGCGGACGACCTTGCGGAGCTGATGGCGATGGAAGCCGGCGGAGAACCGGCCGGCAAGGCAGTGAACCGGCGGTGAACCGATCGAACCGGAGTGAACCGGCGGTCTGAACCGGTCCGAACCGGACTGAACCGGTTCAGCCAAAAAGAGAGGGAAAAAAATGAAGAAAAAGGGAAAAAGGAAAAAGAGAAAAAATTGGAGAAAATTTCTGTGATGCAATCGAGCTTCGGGTAAGTCGATAAGCGGTCAAATTGACCCGATTTAAATTTTGAAAATATTTTATTTAATTAATTTTGGGATGAAAACTTACCCGAAAATTTATGAAATTGTGTAGCTCGACGATTGGCATCCACCGAGAGCTCGAGATAGCCTCGATTTACGGACTAGCATGGAATCTCGGGTAAGTGACCCCTATTTACGACAATTACTTCGTTATGCGTGATATTGATTTAATTTCGCATAAATTGAATTAAATTATGAAAATTTAGATAAATTGTCGTAAATATTAAATTTAGCTATTCGAGGATTAGAACGAGGCCCAATAAATTATTGGTGGGCCCAATGAGCCCAATAGGCCTCGATAAAGTGAAAATTAAGTGGTAAACGGGCTTAAGGCCGATTAAGGCCCATTAAGGTGCAATCGGGCCCAATAAGGGTAAATGGGCCCAACGATTTAAATTAAGCCCAAAAAATATTAAATACAATTAAATTGTATAATATCTGACCTGAGGAATATTGACACGCAGTTCCGAGCATTTGATTGGGAGCATATCGGACTGCGCGACGAGACAACAGAGGAAAAGAAAAGGTCAGACTCGACAGGAAAATAAGGTAAGGGAATTCTGCGGACTGCTAGAGGTAACTTTACGCAATTTTAAATTCATATGCAGTCCTTTAAAATTTATCTGAAGGGTCTAGAGGTCGAATAATAATTTTAGTGCCCCGAATGGGTAAATTACTAAAATACCCTTGTTAAGGGTAAAATCTAAAAATTTAGAAAAAATTGAGAGGAGCAAGAACAAGAGGTTCTTGCTCATTCTGGAGGTGTTTTGATGCATGCATTAGTAGGCTGGCTAACCTTGAAAGAAAATGCACCGCATTGCATACTTTCAACGTGAAATTGTTTTGAAAACTGTTTTGAGTAAACAGAGCCGCCTACGTGTTTTATTGACATATGACGTGCTAGAGCTCAGCTCGCACGGTATTTTCGATTTGTGTGATGCACGCATTAGTGCTGGAGCGAGAGCTCGCACTAGAGTTTACATGCATAGGTGCTAGAGTATAACTCGCACCAGGTTTCAAATTTGCTTTTCATGACACGGTGCTAGAGTCTAACTCGCACCAGATTTTACATGATTTACATATAGAGTGCTAGAGCTTAGCTCGCACTAGTTTTACTTGATTTACCGACAGTGTTAGAGCACCGCTCGCACTACTTTTCAGAGATCATACGATAAACCGTGCTTAGAGCATCGGGTAGACTGTGTGTCACCGATTTAATAGGCTCGCACGTGCGTTTTGAGACATGGCATGAGTATTGAGAAACAAAACCTCTGTGGGAAGCAGGCCAATTGGGCTGGAGTACCTAGAGATATTATATGGGTTCACGGAGTACGATGTACCGTGCAAGTAGCATGGAGTACGATGTACCGTGTGGTATCTTCGGATACGGCATCTCCGGATGCAGCATCTTCGGATGTCAGGGATCGGATAAGACTGACGGGATGGACTGACCCACCTCCCGGGCGGTTCTCGATCATGGTGAGAACCCGCACACTAGGATCCGTGTAGCTGAGGAACTCCCGAGGACAGATATGGCCATAGTCCTAGTTATTGCCGTTATACAGATATTGCCTCGTCTCGCATGTCGACGATTTCGATGATTTAAACTGGGTTTTTAAACTAAATTTGCATGATGGTATTTCCATGCTTTTCAAACCCACGTGTGATGTAAACCGTTTTCATGGTTTTGTGTGAGTCAGGATCACCCGCAGGAGGGGTCGAGTCCTGACTTTATTGTGAAATTTTTAAAGAGAAAGAAATGATTTAAAAGAATTGCATGTTGAATTTTTCGTGCAAACTCGATTTACATAACATCATAAGCTCATGTCATTTGTTTTAAAATGTGTGGAGAAAGGGTGGTTTATGCATGGCACTACGTTCATGTAGGTAGTATGGTTACCTACTTGTTCGTAGGATTGCCTTACTGAGCTTGATGTGCTCACCCCTTTCATTTTCTCCCACAGATAATCTCCAGTTGAAGTTGCGACGAATCAGTACTGCATTTCGGATATCCGCTGCTGCCCATCAACATAAGGTATATACACTTGTACATATTGTATCTACATAAGCATAGCACAGTAACATGTTTGTAAGTGTCTCTAGGGGATGTATAAATATTGTAGACATTTTATAAATGACTGGAGAATAAATAAGTTAGATGGTAATGGTATGGTGGGACTGGCATTGACGCGCAGCCCAATTATTAGTGGAGTGTTGGTCACGATTCGAGGATAGGTAAGAATGTAAGTAAGAAAATAATAAAAAGCAAAAAATTAACTCTGATTTTTGGGTAGTTTGGGTCGTGACATATAAAGGTGGTATCAGAGCACAATTGGTCTGATGTGTGTCAGTGTCAGTAATTAGAAAATTACATCCCCGTGTTACTGTGCTTAGTTAGATACAATAGTGTATATCGAGATGGGCTTGACTAAGAAATGGTCGAGAATGCAGGAATGCCTAATATGAGTCGCGTTAGATGAGATAGTGCACGAGGCAGAGGTCGTAGAGGTAGACCTGAGTCTGCTAAGTCGTGCTGAGTTTGACTATGAGAACCAGTATGAGATTGAAATAGAGGCTAATGTTGAGAATGCCTCACAGAGTTCGACAGAGAGATCGGACAGTATTGAGACACGCTTCGCGAAGTTGGAGCGGAGTGTGGAGATTATTTTGAGGAGCAAATTGCTCAGATTATGTATGAGATCAGAGGGCGCAGCGGAGCATTGGTAGAAGTCCGCTCGACCTATCTTAAGAGCTGATATGAGAAATATCTTGGATATGTTCCGGTGACAGGATATCCCGGACATGATTTAAAGAAAATTTCAAGGAAAAATTTCTTACACTGCCCAGGAATACTAAATTGATTATGAGTATGAAACTTAGTTATATTCTTTGGCAGATATTACCTCGACATATGAACAACTGACAATCGAGATGTCTAAAAGTTTATGGAAGGGCTCAGATTGTCAATTCGAGTCTGATTGGCCATGAGATACTACCTATACCGAGGCAGTGCACAGATTTACAGTTGGGTAAATAAGAACATGAATTGCACGCCTCTGAGATTGGGAAAGGTAGTGAGGGCTGAAATAGAGACAGAAAAGAGAATCGAGAAATGACAGAGATGATAAAATGGGAAAATGGTGATTGGTAAAAGATTTAATTGATGAGTTATGGGCTAAGATAATTGGTAAGGCCCCAGTGCATCCAATTTTGGCACTCTTGAGGGGCATTGTGATTGGAAAAAACCTCGACCTGCTACGAAGTAGTGTAACAGTGTAAGCGGAGTGAGCAGTGTAAGCAGTGTATTATGTGTGGTAGATACCACGGAAGTAAGGTCTATACCTACACTGTATTGATGAAAATGGCCGTTAAGTGTGGTAAGACGGACCATTGATGTTGATTGCACATATTTGGGCGAGATTGCCCCCCCAGAAAAGTAAAGAGACAGAGAAAAACTTCGTTGGAATAGCTGCAACGTAAAAAGGGAGGCCATAGCCGAAAAGAAAAAGGAAAGTAGGTTGTTGGACGAAGGCGAGAGGATGTCTTGGACCAGGACACTATTGATATTTCATGGATGTGGTGTAAGATACCACACTTGTTATGAATAATGAAGTACATATGTTTATTGATCCTGGTGCCACATATTTATTTATACCGCCTTCATTCGCATATAAGTGAGTAAAAGGCATGAATGCCTACATCATTGGGCATAATACTGATAAATGAGTACCCCAATAGAGGAGGATTAATTAACGGAATATGGATATTGAGATTTTAAGTTAAAAACAGGGGTGTAACAGTTGAAAATTAAAGGAGTAAAGGATTGTACTCACGGAATGAATAATGACAAGAGTTTTGTCATGATTGATACACTGAGGAGATATGCTTGATCCTGAATACAAGATGTATTGGAGTAAGAGATATATGTTAGGTAAGAACACCCTTACGATATGAAGTAATTGGGATTAAGCAATTAGTAAGGAATATAAATTATAACCAAGGATAAAGATGGGTATAACCATAACCAGTAGTTGTGGTTAAGTCTGAAGGTTAATAAAGGTATTTCAAAATACCTCCCCACCTGAAGACTTGACAGCGTCTAGATATATATATAACCTATAACGGAAAATCGATCATCATAATAAATACCTTTAGCATTAGGATACCTTTACTAAGACGATAAGAATATTTAAATTCGACAAATCATAAAGGGTTAACATAGTAAAATTTAATAAGAGCCGTTAAGATAAGAAAAGAAAATGGCGCAGGTTAGTACCTGAAAATGTAAGCGGTTGAGAAGGATCTTATACGCTTATGCGTAAATAAGTCAAGGATTAGATCGATTTGTAATCATCATTATCGATGATATATTGGGTGTAGTTAAAGTCTAGGGCGATTTATAAGCAACAATTGGGAAATTGCTTTTGCAGATGGTTGTTGCGAGTTCTAAAAGGATATACCTTGTTGACACGTTTAACTAAGAAACGTGGTCTTGGAAAGAGATGATAAATAAGATTATTGTTGTGATGTGAATTTGGCGTGATGAAGTATGAACTGACCACCGTGATTAATTTCACCATACCCAACAGCTCAAGAGGTTCTCAGTGAGTATGGATACCTCAAAATTATAAAGGAGTTGTGTATTGATGTATAATGGGAAGATACCCATGATTTTAAGTTGGCAACAGTATTTGTACTGAGGATATAGTACTATTATGTACAGGGTGAGAAATTATGGATATGCACTGATCATAAAGCCTGAGTATCTATTTTCACAGAAAGAGGCGAACATGAGAATACATAGTGGGTTAGAGCTTCTGAGAAATATTGATCATGAAAATTGTACCACCCAGGAAAGGCTGATGCTTTGAGTATAAAGAGCCTCGGATGGTATTACATATGATAGTCAGGGAGTGTGAGCTGCTAGAGCAGTTATGAGCCTCAGTATTGATGTGATCCCTTCTGATGATGACAGTGATTGTGTGACAGCTAGCCTGATGACTAGAGCCGGATGAGAGTGCCTGGGATTTGACAGGCTTAGCGTGATGATCGGCAGGATGTCGATAGTTTGGGTCAGATTCAGAAGGGTACAGTGACAGAGTTCACGGAGTATAATAATGAGTTACTGAGGATTTCGAGACAGTATAAGTGCTCCCCAGGACCACAGTTGATGAGATACTAATGTTGTCAGAAGCTCACTTTTCGGGATATACAGTGCATACGGAAGGTAATAAAAATATATTGAAATCTTTGAAAAAGGGTATTGGTGGTCAGATGTGAAAAGAGACATGGTAGAGATTGTGAAAGAGTGCCTAGTATGTCAACAGAATAAGGTAGAGTATTAAAAGTCTGCAGAGTTATTGCAGCACCTACCTATATCGACACGGCACGGAAAATGAGAACAAGTTTCCATAAATTTCGTGATGGGTTACAGAGGACCCAAGTGAATTACGAGGCTATTTGAATGATAGTCGATAGAGTGACTAAGTCTACCCACTTTCTGGTTATGAACTCCCCAGATACTCAGAGTGTGTATGAGGATTTGTGTGTAAGGAAGATTGTGGAGCATTTAGTAGAGTTCCAGTGAGCATGGTATCATATAGGGATTCCCGCTTCACTTCCTACCTCGGAGGATATTTTCAGGAAGCTATGGGAACCCGACTGAGTATTAGCACAGCTTTCCGTCCTCAGACAGATGGTCAGTCAGAGAGGACTGTACAAGTTCTGGAGGATCCGATGAAAGCGTGTGCCATTGATTTTATAAGCTCCTGGAATGATCAGTTGATTTCTAATTGAAGTCGCCAATAACGACAATTGGCAATTGAGTATCGGGATAACAAGATATGAGGCAGTGTATGGCTGTAGGGGTTGTTCCCCAAATTGGATAAGAAAAAGTGGGTGACAGGTAGAATCATTTACGACTTTGGATAATAAGTCTCTGAGGATGTTTAGTTAAGGATGAGAGATTAAGAACACCTCAGAGCAGATAGATAAGTATTGGAATTTACCCTTGGTGAATTAGTATGGTTGAAATAATTCTTGTCCTAAGAGAATAAGGACATAGCGAACTTTTGGAAGAAGGTAAATTGAGTTGCGCTGGATGGAATATTTTGAGAGATCGGACAAGTGGGAGATAAGACCTGTAGGTTGATGTTATCACGTGAATTAACAGGCACCCACAATGTGTCCCAGCTTTTGATGCTTCAGAAATACTATACAGATCCAGCATAAGTGATAGAATATGAACTCCAAAAGTTTAGTTTAATAAAAATATAAGTATATTGAAGAAGTTGATTCGGGCATTAAACAGGAAAAAGAAAGTATTGAGGTTTAAGATGATCTCCCCAATTAAAGTCCTTTGGTAGTAATACACTCCGGAGAAGGTCACGTAAGAATTAAAGAAGTATGATACGATCGATGTACCCGGAGTTGTATATGGACTCATGTGAATTGTTTCTAATTTGGAGGACCAAATTCCTTAAGTGAGGGAGAGTTGTAAAACCCAAATTTAATTAAAATACGAAATGAATGAGTTTTCGTGAAAGGAAGTCGGGTTAAATTAATCCCGAATATGTGTAAGGGCAAAATGGTCAAAAGACCAAAGGTCGGTATAATTTCAATAAGAAAAATTTAATTAAAATATGGATTTAAGAAATCTTGGTCAATAAAAGTGAAATAAATTTATTTTGGGTTAAATTGATCAAGATATTAATTTATTGGAATTAATCGGGATTAATCGAGATTTTTAGTTCGGAAGAATAATCCCGAAAATAATTGAAAAATATACCGAAAAGTCACCCGGGACAATATCTCGAAAATACGGAGAAATTATACTCGAAAAAGAGGTTAAAATTTAATAAATAAATTAAATAAAAATTAAATTAATTGAATAAGAATAAAATAATAATTTTAAGAGATATTTTGGATATTTATAGTATTTTAAGGAATAGTGTAATAATTAAAATAAATAATAATAATAAAAATAATTAATAAAAGAAATGAAAAAAAAAAGATGAAAATCGCGAAAATGCGAAAGGAAAGAGGAAACGGAAAACGGAGTCGGGCCGAGCCCCTGCCGGCGATCGGTGGCGACCAGGCGAGGCCGACGAGGGAGCCCGACGAGTGCCTGACCACCACCGGCCTAACAGAGACATGAACGGTGGCAAAACGGCGACGAAACCGAGGGAAGTCGAAACCGAGAAGAGGAAAGAGATAGGTGGCGATCGGCGCGATTCTGGCCGACCCCGACCCCAGCCGAGGCTTCCCGAGGTGCAGACGAGTCGATTGGCAGTGGCCCCGACCGACGAAACTGTCGACAAACGCCGAAAACGGCGGAGGAAAGGAAATGGGTCCGACGGCCGAGGGAGAACAGTCGGACCGACGGCGTTCCGGTGAGCTTGACCCAAACCGAGGGCAGATTCGAGATGCGGACGACCTTGCGGAGCTGATGGCGGTGGAAGCCGGCGGAGAACCGGCCGGCAAGGCAGTGAACCGGCGGTGAACCGGTCGAACCGGAGTGAACCGACGGTCTGAACCGGTCCGAACCGGACTGAACCGGTTCAGCCAAAAAGAGAGGAAAAAATGAAGAAAAAGGGAAAAAGGAAAAAGAGAAAAAATTGGAGAAAATTTTTGTGATGCAATCGAGCTTCGGGTAAGTCGATAAGGGGTCAAATTGACCCGATTTAAATTTTGGAAATATTTTATTTAATTAATTTTGGGATGAAAACTTACCCGAAAAATTATGAAATTGTGTAGCTCGACGATTGGCATCCACCGAGAGCTCGAGATAGCCTCGATTTACGGACTAGCATGGAATCTCGGGTAAGTGACCCTATTTACGACAATTACTTCGTTATGCGTGATATTGATTTAATTCCGCATAAATTGAATTAAATTATGGAAATTTAGATAAATTGTCGTAAATATTAAATTTAGCTATTCGAGAATTAGAACGAGGCCCAATAAATTATTGGTGGGCCCAATGAGCCCAATAGGCCTCGATAAAGTGAAAATTAAGTGGTAAACGGGCTTAAGGCCGATTAAGGCCCATTAAGGTGCAATCGGGCCCAATAAGGGTAAATGGGCCCAACGATTTAAATTAAGCCCAGAAAATATTAAATACAATTAAATTGTATAATATCTGACCTGAGGAATATTGACACGTAGTTCCGAGCATTTGATTGGGAGCATATCGGACTGCGCGACGAGACAACAGAGGAAAAGAAAAGGTCAGACTCGACAGGAAAATAAGGTAAGGGAATTCTGCGGACTGCTAGAGGTAACTTTACGCAATTTTAAATTCATATGCAGTCCTTTAAAATTTATCTGAAGGGTCTAGAGGTCGAATAATAATTTTAGTGCCCCGAATGGGCAAATTACTAAAATACCCTTGTTAAGGGTAAAATCTAAAAATTTAGAAAAAATTGGGAGGAGCAAGAACAAGAGGTTCTTGCTCATTCTGGAGGTATTTTGATGCATGCATTAGTAGGCTGGCTAACCTTGAAAGAAAATGCACCGCATTGCATACTTTCAACGTGAAATTGTTTTGAAAACTGTTTTGAGTAAACAGAGCCGCCTACGTGTTTTATTGACATATGACGTGCTAGAGCTCAGTTCGCACGGTATTTTCGATTTGTGTGATGCACGCATTAGTGCTGGAGCGAGAGCTCGCACTAGAGTTTACATGCATAGGTGCTAGAGTATAACTCGCACCAGGTTTCAAATTTGCTTTTCATGACACGGTGCTAGAGTCTAACTCGCACCAGATTTTACATGATTTACATACAGAGTGCTAGAGCTTAGCTCGCACTAGTTTTACTTGATTTACCGACAGTGTTAGAGCACCGCTCGCACTACTTTTCAAAGATCATACGATAAGCCGTGCTTGGAGTATCGGGTAGACTGTGTGTCACCGATTTAATAGGCTCGCACGTGCGTTTTGAGACATGGCATGAGTATTGAGAAACAAAACCTCTGTGGGAAGCAGGCCAATTGGGCTGGAGTACCTAGAGATATTATATGGGTTCACGGAGTACGATGTACCGTGCAAGTAGCATGGAGTACGATGTACTGTGTGGTATCTTCGGATACGGCATCTCCGGATGCAGCATCTTCGGATGCCGGGGATCGGATAAAACTGACGGGATGGACTGACCCACCTCCCGGGCGATTCCCGATCATGGTGAGAACCCGCACACTAGGATCCGTGTAGCTGAGGAACTCCCGAGTACAGATATGGCCATAGTCCTAGTTATTGCCGTTATACAGATATTGCCACGTCTCGCATGTCGACGATTTCGATGATTGAAACTGGGTTTTTAAACTAAATTTGCATGATGGTATTTCCATGCTTTTCAAACCCACGTGTGATGTAAACCGTTTTCATGATTTTGTGTGAGTCAGGATCACCCGCAGGAGGGGTCGAGTCCTGACTTTATTGTGAAATTTTTAAAGAGAAAGAAATGATTTAAAAGAATTGCATGTTGAATTTTTCGTGCAAACTCGATTTACATAACATCATAAGCTCATGTCATTTGTTTTAAAATGTGTGGAGAAAGGGTGGTTTATGCATGATACTACGTTCATGTAGGTAGTATGGTTACCTACTTGTTCGTAGGATTGCCTTACTGAGCTTGATGTGCTCACCCCTTTCATTTTCTCCCACAGATAATCTCCAGTTGAAGTTGCGACGACTCAGTACTGCATTCCGGATATCCGCTGCTGCCCATCAACATAAGGTATATACACTTGTACATATTGTATCTACATAAGCATAGCACAGTAACATGTTTGTAAATGTCTCTAGGGGATGTATAAATATTGTAGACATTTTATAAATGACTGGAGAATAAATAAGTTAGATGGTAATGGTATGGTGGGACTGGCATTGACGCACAGCCCAATTACTAGTGGAGTGTTGGTCACGATTCGAGGACAGGTAGGAATGTAAGTAAGAAAATAATAAAAAGAGAAAAATTAACTCTGATTTTTGGGTAGTTTGGGTCGTGACACCAAACGTTTCTGTTTGGGAGAAGATCGATCTCATCAAGGAGCAGATCGATCTCACCCCTCGACAGATCGATCTCCTAGGCATAAAATTTCCCCAAATCGTCCCCAAATTCAAATGCAGATCGATCTCATCAAGAGCCAGATCGATCTCTTACCCTCAGTCTATATAAGGAACCCCTGCTTTCTCCTGTAAATTTTATTTTCTCTCTCTTCCAACCCCCATTTTCACCGAGCCCTAGCTTTCTCACTCATCCAGAGCACCCATTTCCATCCAAATCAGAGGCTGTGGCAAGAAGAAAAGTTGTTCCTCGTCAAATGGAGAACAACATACTAAGAAATCGAAGGACGAATCGAATCGGGGCGTGGGTTGTGCACCTCACAAGCTTTGGGTAATTTCTAAACCTCGATCTTGATATTTGAGATGATTTTGGTGATAATGGTTGTTGGCATTGTGTTGAAGTAGCTAGAAAACGATTAGGGATTGATGAAATTTCAATGTAGTTGGAGTGATGTTGATATTTAGCAATTTTGGTAATTTTGGGAATTTTGAGCTATAAATTGAAATTTAGACAATGTGGTGAATTAGCGTAGATAATTTGACATGAGAAATGTAGGGCGTTGAGATGTTGTGAATGAGATTGTAGTTTAGGGTAGAGTTACGAGAATCGAGAGATTTGAGGTGTTATGAGCAATTATGCTTGATTTTGAGAATTGAGGTTACTGTGATGATGAATATTGATGTTTTAACATCGTTTGGACAGCTCGAGAGTTCCAGAGTGGAATGCGAGACTAGTCCGTGTCAAGGGGGAAACGATTGCACTATACGAGGTGCAAAGAGGTAAGGGAAATTAAACCAATTGTGTATGTGATTTGTGAACTGTTATAGCATGAAATGTGATTTATATAACAAGCATGTTGAGTGTTGTGTTGTGATATAATTGCACACGATTTTTATATCCGATTGGAGCCCATTATTTTATGAGTTTATAAGCTGAGTGTGAAATTGCTTTATAAATCGTTGAATTTGTGTGAGTAATGAATTGGGCTCTACGTTAAGGCGATCTTGAGATTTGAGAAATATGTGCGTGTTTTGCCGGTTGGGACTCGATTTCAATATGTTTTGTGTTGAGTTCAAAACGGTTTTTAAATGAGTTTTACAAGAGAAAACCCACTATGAGTTCTACGTGAAGGCAAACTAGTCTTATGTGATTAAGACTTAGGTGTGTAATTCTGAGTACACACCGGGCATTGCTCTGGTAGCATGTAAGCCCGATTCTTCTCCGTTCTGGTAACGTGAGAAACCCCATTCTGTGGCTATGCCACGTATATTTGGTGGCCGTTGCCACGTGAGAACCCTAGTTGGTGGCCGTTGCCACGTGAGAACCCTATTTGGTGGCTGTTGCCACGTGAAACCCTATCTTGTGGCTGTGCCACGTGTGAATTTAAATCAATGGCTATGCCACATGTGTTTAGTGGCTATGCCACGTGTGAATTTAAATCAGTGGCTATGCCACGTGTGTTTAGTGGCTGTGCCACGTGTGAATTTAAATCAGTGGCTATGCCACATGTCTTTAGTGGCTGCGCCACGTGCATTACTATTACAGTGATTTTATCACGTTTATTGAGAATGCGATTATCGTATTATTTTCACATGCTTTGTTACTGCTCTATACTGAGCATTTTACTTCATGTTTTCACATGATTTGAGATATGAGAATGTTGTTTTGAGTACCTTCATGCTATGGTTCTTAAATGAGTATAATGAGTTTCACATATAAATAAATATTTTGTGATGTGCATTTTGGTTTATAAAATGAGTCCCTTACCCCCTTTACTGAGCGATTTAGAAGCTCACCCTGTTTTCTTTTCCCCCCAGATTTCTTCAAGTGAAAAGGGTTTCCCTGCGACGTGCGGAGTAGTGGCTAGTTGAGGACTTGAGCTCTAGGCCATATATTGTATTTTGAGGTATCTTTTATCTTTTCATGTACCTAGACAATTATTGCAATTGCAGACACTTGATGTATAACATTGTATGGGATGTATTAGGATTAATTAACTTGAGATCGAGTAATGTATATGATGTGGTATATAATGTTTAATGACGAGATCCTAAGGTATGATAAGTGTGACGATGTATGACACTGCACAGGAATGCACTCTTAATTGAGAATTGATGAGTAAAAAGTTTTAAATTTGCCATATTTTCCGCGTTTCCAGGGCGTGACAGAGCTTTCTTGGTATCAGAGCTTAGGGTGTCTACTACTGTCAGTGTCGGTTAAGTGAAATAGAATACATCCCAAGTGTCTGTAATAGTCTGGTCATGAACTGAAATTGAGGATTGAGATTTCAATCGATTCTGATATGTACGCACAGGAGACGAGTTAGATAGAGAATGAGTGGACGACGGGGTCGTTCGAGGAGGCAGGCAGAGTCCCCTCCGCCACCTGTCCCACAACCAGAGAGTCCTAACTCTCGATTTAATCGGATTGAGACCGATGTGAGGTAAGATTTTGAGCAGATGGCAGCGTTATTCGTACAACACTTTGGAGTTAATGCCTCGGGTACTACTCCTACACCACCACAAGGACCTCCCATACCCCTAGTGCCTCCCGTCACTCAGCCTGATGATAGAAGTATGGTCCGACTGAAAGATTTTTTGAAGATGAATTCGCCCGCATTTAAGGGAAAGAAGGATCCTACAGAGGCTGAGGAGTGGCTGACGGAGTTGAGAATTATATTTGATTATCTGGGGTGCACCGATGCTGAGAGGGTCAGTATGAGTATCTATATGTTGAAGGGGAGAGCTCAAGATTGGTGGGGTACTACCCAGGGTATTCTGATGTCTCGCCAGGATGTGATTGGTTGGGAAGAGTTTCAGACAGCCTTTAGGACCCAATATGTACCACGAGCCGCCCAGAGAAAGAAATAAGCCGAGTTTTTGAGTTTGGTATAGGGTGACATGTCTGTAGATGACTATGAGAGCCAATTCACTGCGCTATTGAGATATGACCCAGAGACCTTTAAGAATGAAGAGCTCCACACAGAGAAATTCGTATATGGATTGAAGCCCATCATCAGAGATAGATTGATAGGGCTATGTATTACTGAGTTTGGAGATGCTCTGAGACGAGCACAAGAGATTGAAAGAGGAATTGAAATGGTACAATCCCAGAATGAGCTCAGAGCGGTGAATAGAGATAAGGGCAAGAGGCCAGCGATTTTCCAAACAGAGGCTCAGAGAGGTTCCTTCGGAAGAGGGAGGATTGAGGTACAGAAGGGCAGATTAGAGAGACCCAGAGGTTACCCTAACATTAGAGAGACCCCTCGAGATGTTAGGCCTGAGATAAGGTTTTGCAGAAATTGTGGCCGAATGCATGAGGGAAGTTGTACTGGGTCGATCCATGGATGTTTTAGATGTGGAGACATTGGTCACATGGTGAAGGATTGCCCTCAACCTTAGAAACCACATGTCTTGGAGCCCACTAGACAACAGCCTCAGAGAGTGAATCCCCAGAGATGGGCCACTGCTGCAGAGAAAGGAAAGAGACCTGTTACACAGGGACGTGTGTTTGCCCTAGATAAGGAGACCACTGACACTTCTGCAGAAACTATAAGAGGTACACTCTCTGTCTGTAATCATAAGGCTTATGTGTTGATAGATCCAGGATCTACGCATTCGTTCATTTCTGAGTATTTTGCATGTAGATTAAACTTGAAGTTTAAACCTCTAGAATATATACTACATGTAAATACCCATATACGTGAATCCCAGAGGACTGAGATAATCTGTAAAGGATGTGAGATAAAGGTGGGAGATAGAGTGATATTAGTAGATCTAATCATGTTGAATATGCATGGGTTTGATGTAATTTTGGGAATGGATTGGTTGGTGACCAATCGAGTGAGTTTAAACTGCTACACTAAGATTGTAACTTTCTCCCTACCTGAACCCTACAGTGTACGATTGAGATATTGAGGAAATGAATATGTGGAATTCTAGTAAGTAATTTGAGAATTTTAATATTATTTTGGAGAATATTAAATATGATTGTTCATATGAAGGTTATGAGACACTCATCTCAGACGATGATCGGGAACATCCGAGGATTGATGATATACCTGTGGTGTGTGAATTTATGGATGTTTTCCCAGATGAGTTACCAGGTTTACCACCAGAGAGAGAGCTGGAGTTTACCATTGATTTGGTACCAGATACTCAGTCGATCTCTAAACCTCCCTACAAGATGGCATTAGTGGAACTTGAGGAATTGAAGAAATAACTATAGGAGTTATTGGATCAAGGGTTCATTAGGCCCAGTGTTTCACCGTGGGGAGAACCGATTTTATTTTATTAAGAAGAAGGATGGTAGTCTCAGATTATGCATAGACTACCGGTTGTTGAATAAAGCCACGGTGAAGAATAAATACCCACTACCCAGGATTGATGATCTACTTGATCAGCTGAGAGGGGCATCAGTCTTTTCTAAGATTGATTTGAGATCGGGCTATCACCAATTGAGGATCAAAGAAGAAGATATTCCAAAGACGGCCTTCAGGACGAGGTATGGCCATTATGAATTTCTGGTGATGTACTTTGGATTGACGAACGCCCCTGCAGCGTTTATGAGATTAATGAACGAGGTGTTCAGAGACTATCTAGATAAGTTTGTGATAGTCTTTATTGATGATATCCTGGTATACTCTCGATCATATGAGGAGCATGCACAGCATTTGGGGTTAGTACTTCAGATACTCCGAGATAAGCAACTATATGGAAAGCTTAGTTAGCGTGAGTTTTGGCTGAACCGGATAGCTTTCCTTGGTCATATAGTCTCAGAGGAAGGAGTATCAGTGGATCTAAGTAAAGTAGCAGCTGTGCTTAGTTGGGAGAGACCGAGGACAGTCACTGAGGTGCGAAGCTTCCTTGGTTTGGCAGGGTATTACAGAAGATTTGTGGAAGGATTTTCAAGGATTGCCACTCCTTTGACTAAACTCACACGCAAGAAGACTCCGTTCTTATGGACTGATCAATGTGAGCTCAGTTTTCAGGAGTTAAAGAGGAGATTGACAGTGGCACCTGTGTTAACTATTCCTGAGGGATCAGGAGGATTTTCGGTGTATAGTGATGCATCTCATCAAGGATTGGGGTGTGTGCTTATGCAGCACGGAAGAGTGGTCACATATGGATCGCGACAGTTGAAAGACCATGAGCAGAATTACCCCATGCATGATTTGGAGTTAGCCGCTGTGGTATTTGCTTTGAAGATCTGGCGACACTACTTATATGGGGAAAGATTCCAGATCTTCACTGATCATAAGAGTTTAAGATATCTCTTTGATCAGAAAGAGTTAAACATGAGACAAAGGAGATGGATGGAACTCCTTAAGGATTATGACTGCGAGATTCTATATCATCCAGGTAAGGTGAATGTAGTTGCTGATGCCCTGAGCAGGAAGAGTATGATATCTGCTATGATGATCAGGGAATGGGATTTGCTAGAGCAGTTCACCAAACTTCGGATCAGAGTTAAAGAGGTAGAGACTAGATTTTTGGCTAGCTCGCGAATAGAGCCCAGGATCATGGATCAGATGAGAAATGGGCAGCGCAGTGATCAGAGATTGATAGATATGGTTAGCCAAGTTGAGTAGAGTTCACAGTCGGATCTCACCATCAGTGAGGATGGATTATTGAGGTTCAGAGGACGGATTTGTGTACCGGATGATAATACCCTAAAGAGACAGATACTGAGAGAATCTCATTACTCGCGATACACCATGCACCCTGAGAGTACTAAGATGTACCGAGATTTGAGAGAGGTGTACTGGTGGAGTGGTATGAAACGAGACGTGGCGGAATACGTAGCCAGATGTTTAGTATGCCAACAAGTGAAAACTGAGCATCGGAAGCCTGGAGGACTACTACAGCCCTTACCTGTACCTACATGGAAATGGGAGCATGTCACTATGGACTTTATTATGGGTTTACCGAGGACCCGAAGAGGTCGTGACGCTATATGGGTTATAGTGGATAGATTGACCAAAAGTGCCCACTTCCTTGCCATCAAGAGCACAGATACTGTGGATGCCTTAGCTCAGCTGTATGTCAGCGAGATAGCTAGATTACATGGGGCTCCTGTGAGTATTACTTCTGATAGAGATTCTCGATTTACTTCCAGATTTTGGACCCAGTTTTAAGAGTCCATAGGATCTCGATTGATTTTCAGTATCGCCTATCATCCTCAGACAGATGGTCAGTCAGAGAGAACTATTCAGACCCTAGAGGATATGTTGAGGGTGTGTACGATGGATTTTAAGGGATCATGGGATGATCACCTGCCCCTAGCAGAGTTTGCATACAATAACAGCTATCATGCGAGTATTGGAATGGCACCTTTTGAGGCTCTATATGGTAGGAGGTGTAGATCCCCTGTAGCTCGGGAAGAAGTCGGTGACAGAAAGATAAATGCTCCCGAGCTTGTTGAGCAAGCTATATAGAGTGTAAAACTCATATGTGAGAGGTTACGGGCTGCACAAAGTAGACAGAAAAGCTACACGAATGTACGTAGATGGCCACTCGACTTTGAGGTTGGTGATGCAGTATTTTTAAAAATATCACTGAGTAAGGGTATCATGCGATTTGGGAAGAAAGGGAAATTGAGTCCTCGATACATAGCACCATTCGAGATTCTTGAGAGAGTGGGAGAGGTAGCTTACAGATTAGCACTACCCACAGATGTCCAGAATACACAATGTTTTTCATGTGTCTATGTTGAGGAAGTACCATCCGGACCCTTCTCATGTCATAGAGTATGACGAGATGGACATTCAAGAGGATATGAGCTATACTGAGGAACCCGTTCGGATTCTCGATAGAAAGGAGAAGGTACTGAGAACTAAGAGCATCCCATTAGTGAAAATTTTGTGGAAACATCACTCAATGGAAGAGGCAATGTGGGAACTAGAGAGTCTCATGAAGGAGAAATACCACATCTATTTGACTAGTTGAGTTAAATTTGGAGGACCAAATTCTTTTTAAGGTCGGGAGGATGTGAGATCTGAGAATTTTAGATATATTTTAATGATGTAATAAGAACTTGAACTGTAATTTATTGAGCTAAGTGACTTGTGGAAATTATATTTGGAGATTTATATGTTAAGTGTTTAAAATAAGTGTGAAGCTATGAGGACAGATCGATCTGGGAGAAGGAGAGATCGATCTGGTGAGTTAAAAATGACAAGGAAGGAGGAATTTAAGGAGCAGAACGATCTCCAATGGAAGAGGATCGATCTCCTTATGATTCTGTTTGAAAGAATATCGATCTCATGAGGAAAGGATCGATCTCCAAACGTTTTTGTTTGGGAGAAGATTGATCTCATCAAGGAGCAGATCGATCTCATAAAGCCATAAAGAGATCGATCTCACCCCTCGACAGATCGATCTTCTAGGCATAAAATTTCCCCAAATCGTCTCCAAATTCAAATGCAGATCGATCTCATCAAGAGCCAGATCGATCTCCTACCCTCAGTCTATATAAGGAACCCCTGCTTTCTCCTGTAAATTTCATTTTCTCTCTCTTCCAACACCCATTTTCACCGAGCCCTAGCTTTCTCACTCATCTAAAGCACCCATTTCCATCCAAATCAGAGGCTGTGGCAAGAAGAAAAGTTGTTCCTCGTCAAAGGGAGAACAACATACTAAGAAATCGAAGGACGAATCGAATCGGGGCATGGGTTGTGCACCTCACAAGCTTTGGGTAACTTCTAAACCTCGATCTTGATATTTGAGATGATTTTGGTGATAATGGTTGTTGGCATTGTGTTGAAGTAGTTGGAAAACGATTAGGGATTGATGAAATTTCAATGTAGTTGGAGTGATGTTGATATTTAGCAATTTTGGAAATTTTGGGAATTTTGAGCTATAAATGGAAATTTAGACAATGTGGTGAATTAGCGTAGATAATTTGACATGAGAAATGTAGGGCGTTGAGATGTTGTGAATGAGATTGTAGTTTAGGGTAGAGTTACGAGAATCGAGAGATTTGAGGTGTTATGAGCAATTATGCTCGATTTTGAGAATTGAGGTTACTGTGATGATGAATATTGATGTTTTAACATCGTTTGGACAGCTCGGGAGTTCCAGAGTGGAATGCGAGACTAGTCCGTGTCAAGGGGGAAACGATTGCACTATACGAGGTGCAAAGAGGTAAGGGAAATTAAACCAATTGTGTATGTGATTTGTGAACTGTTATAGCATGAAATGTGATTTATAAAACAAGCATGTTGAGTGTTGTGTTGTGCTATAATTGCGCACAGTTTTTATAGCCGGTTGGAGCCCATTTTTTATGAGTTTATAAGCTGAGTGTGAAATTGCTTTATAAATCGTTGAATTTGTGTGAGTAATGAATTGGGCTCTACGTTAAGGCGATCTTGAGATTTGAGAAATGTATGCGTGTTTTGTCAGTTGGGACTCGGTTTCAATATGTTTTGTGTTGAGTACAAAACGGTTTTTAAATGAGTTTTACAAAAGAAAAACCACTATGAGTTCTACGTGAAGGAAAACTAGTCTTATGTGATTAAGACTTAGGTGTGTAATTCTGAGTACACACCGGGCATTGCTCTGGCAGCATGTAAGCCCGATTCTTCTCCGTTCTAGTAACGTGAGAAACCCCATTTTGTGGCTATGCCACGTATATTTGGTGGCCATTGCCACCTGAGAACCCTATTTGGTGGCCGTTGCCACGTGAGAACCCTATTTGGTGGCCGTTGTCACGTGAGAACCCTAATTGGTGGCCGTTGCCACGAGAAACCCTATCTTGTGGCTGTGCCACTTGTGAATTTAAATCAGTGGCTATGCCACGTGTGTTTAGTGGTTGTGCCACGTGTGAATTTAAATCAGTTGTTATGCCACGTGTGTTTAGTGGTTGTGCCACGTGTGAATTTAAATCAGTGGCTATGCCACGTGTGTTTAGTGGCTACGCCACGTGCATTACTATTACAGTGATTTTATCACGTTTATTGAGAACGCAATTATCGCATTATTTTCACATGCTTTGTTACTGCTCTATACTGAGCATTTTACTTCATGTTTTCACATGATTTGAGATATGAGAATGTCGTTTTGAGTACCTTCATGCTATGGTTTTTAAATGAGTATAATGAGTTTCGCATACAAATAAATATTTTGTGATGTGAATTTTGGCTTATAAAATGAGTCCCTTACCCCATTTACTGAGCGATTTAGAAGGTCACCCTGTTTTCTTTTCCCCCCAGATTTCTTCAAGTGAAAAGGGTTTCCCTGCGACGTACGGAGTAGTGGCTAGTGGAGTACTTGAGCTCTAGGCCATATATTGTATTTTGAGGTATCTTTTATCTTTTCATGTACCCAAACAATTATTGCAATTGTAGACACTTGATATATAACATTGTATGGGATGTATTAGGATTAATTAACTTGAGATCGAGTAATGTATATGATGTGGTATATAATGTTTAATGACGAGATCCTGAGGTATGATAAGTGTGACGATGTATGACACTGAACAGGAATGCACTCTTAATTGAGAATTGATGAGTAAAAAGTTTTAAATTTGCCCTATTTTTCGCGTTTTCGGGCCGTGACAGTTTGACGATAAATAAGTACGAGAATAGATTCACTACTTTTGATAAGGTATGACCCAGATACAGTATGAAACCCTGTTCGTTAGGTAGAAAGATTTTTGGCAGGATTAAGGACTGGGATCCAGGACAAGTTATTGGGATTTCAGATCATCGATTTTAACGATGCTCTGGGTCGAGCTCAGGAAATTGAAAAAGGCCTAGAGGTGACACAAACTGAGCATGGGCATAGAGATAAGAGTCGGGATAAGAGAAAGGGACCTCAGACATCCTGATTTGAATTCAGATGGGGTCAGCCGAAGAGATAAAGAATAGAGGGAATTCGGTCAGGGGCTAAAAAGCCCAAGATCCCTGTAGTCAGTACTGAAGCTGGTTGTGGTTCTAGCACTGAGAAACTTAAGTGTTAGAATTGTGACAGACCATATCCTGGACCTTGTCGTTGGGTGATAGATGATTGTTTTGGATGTGAAAAAATTGGGCATCAAATTAAGGACTACTCGCAGATGAGAACACACATGCCTCGGTAATTACCAAGGCAAGCTAGGAGACAGATACAGATCCCTCTGAGACCAGCTCCACCAAGAAGAGCTACAGCTGCCAAAAAGGGCAAGAGACCCGTCTCACAGGGACTTGTGCGAGCTATAGATCAGGAGATAGCTGACACTTCCTCAGATGCTATTAAAGGTACACTTATGTTTTGTAATTGCTACGCATATGTATTGGTTGATTCAGGAGCCACACACTTCTTTATCTCCCCACAGATTATATAAGAACTACACTTAGAACCTAAACCTTTGGATCATATGTTACGTATCAGTACACCTATGTACAAATCAAAGTTGACTAATATGGTGTGTAAAGATTGTGAGATTAAGGTGGGAGGTAGGAAGTTGTTAGCAGATCTAATTTTGTTAAATATGTTGGGTTTTGATGTAATTTTAGGCATGGATTGGTTAGCTACCAACTATGTAAGTTTAGACTGCTACAATAAAATCGTAACCTTCTCCTTACCTGAAAAGTTTAATTAATGTTTTATTAATGAGAAATAAAGTGCATGGTGTAAAGTTCTATGTGATTATAAGTGTTAAAAGTGCTTGAAAATTTCTAATTGTACAATTCTTGTGAATGTTATGTTGCTTTGATTTTTTATATTAGTCGGGAACCACTAAGTATCTAAGATGTTCTAATTCTGTGTGAGTTTCCCGATGGAATTCCAGATGAATTATCTGGGTTACCACCAGAGAGGGAAGTTGAATTTGACATTGATCTGGTACCCGACACTCAACACATTTTCAAGCCACCTTATCGAATGGCATTGGTAGAACTTGAAGAACTGAAGAAGCAGTTGTAAGAGTTGCTTGATAAGGGGTTTGTAAGACCTAGTGTGTCTCCATGGGGTGCTCCTGTACTGTTTGTCAGAAAGAAAGATGGCAGTCTCCACCTATGTATTGATTATATGCTGCTGAATAAGGCAACGATATAGAATAAGTACCCCCTGCCAAAAGTGGATGATTTGTTTGATCAGCTAAGAGGGGTTTCAATTTTCTCCAAGATAGACTTAAGATCGGATTACCATCAGTTGAGGATTAAGGAAGCTAATGTACCTAAGACAGCTTTTCGAACCTAATACGGGCACTATGAGTTCTTGGTGATACCCTATGGATTGACTAACGCCCCTACAGCTTTTATGAACTTAATGAATGATGTCTTTTAAAAGTTTTTGGAAAAGGTTGTAATTGTATTCATCGATTATATTTTGATTTATTCTATGTCCCGAGAGGAGCACGAGCAGCATTTGAGGATAGTGCTCTAGACTCTCCACGAAAAGAAATTGTTTGGGAAATTCAGTAAGTGTGCTTTCTAGTTGGAACAGATTGCCTTCCTCGAGCATATTGTGGTATTTGTGAATCCGTCTAAAGTGGATGCAACGCTGAAATGGGAAAGATCGAGGACAGTGGAGGAGAATCAGAGTTTCCTGAGATTGGTAGGGTACTATCGAAAGTTTATTAAAAGCTTTTCCCGGATTGTAGCTCCACTGACTAAGTTGACTCGTAAGGATGTCCCATTTAAATGGTCTGAGCAGTATGAGCAGAGCTTCCAAGAGGTTAAGTACCGGTTGACCACAGCCCCAGTTTTGATCATTCCAAGTGGTTCAAGAGGATTCGCAGTGTATAATGATGCCTCCTACCAAGGTTTAGGTTGCGTGTTGATGCAGAATGGTCGAGTAGTCACTTATGGATCCTGCCAGCTAAAGGACCATGAGCATAATTATCTCACTCATGAATTGGAGTTGGCCGCAATGATTTTTGCACTAAAAATATGGCGGCACTACTTATATGATGAAAGATTTCAGATTTGCGGTGACCATAATAGCCTTAATTACATCTTTGATTAGCAGGAGTTCAATATGAGACAGCGGAGTAGATAGAGCTCCTAAAGGATTATGACTGCGAGATTTTATACCATCCGGGCAAGGCGAATGTGGTAGTTAACGCCCTCAGTAGAAAGGTCATGGTGTCCTACATGATGATTAGAGAATGGGATTTGTTGGGACAGTTCGCTGAACTCAGGATTAGTTTGGATGAGATTGAGGATGGATTTATGGCTAGCCTACAAATTAAGCCCAATATTTTTTTATCAAATTAGGGCAAGTCAGAGGAATGACCAAAGGTTACTGATATGGTTAGCTAAGCTGAGAAAATATCACAGTTAGACTTCTCGGTCAGTGATGATAGATTATTGAGGTTCTGATATCGTATTTGTGTACCTCACAATGACACCCTGAGGCAGAATATTTTGAAACAGTCTTATTGTACTCGATTCACCATGCACCCAGGTAGTACTAAGATGTACCATGATCTCTGCAAGGTGCATTGATAGGCAGGGATGAAGAAAGATGTGGCAGACTTTGTGGCTAGATGTTTAGTCTACTAACATATTAAGGCTAAGCACCAGAAGCCATCAAGTTTCCTTAAGTCATTGCCAATGCCTACTTGGAAATAGGAGCACATTATTATGGACGTTATTGTCGGGTTACCAAGGACAAAAAGGGGTCATGATTGTCAGACCCGCATTTTATGTAGCCAGTACCTTATGATTCCTATGTGTATGAACACTCTATTATTATAGTTGAATCATAATAAGAGTATTTACTAGATTTAAAGTGTTAGTAAAATGATTTAACACGCAAAAGGCTACATAAAAAGCCTAATGTGAGCTATAAGAGTCACAGGCTAAACCGAGTGGATCTGAATCATTCTAACTGAAAATAAGAAATTAAAGTGAGAAAATATAGAGGGCTCATGAAGGAAAGTCAGTTTAATTTAGTTCCGAACATAGAGAACGAGAGTAAAAGCTAAAAAGGGTAAAATGGACCTTTTTAGCAAGTTAAGGTGTTTCGGGTGTAATTATCTACCGGGGACGGTTGAAATGTAAAGAAGAGAGTGTAAGACATAAGATATGACACTTTCTAAATTTTGAGAAAAAGTCAACTTGGTTAATGGTTAAGGAAAAAGTCAACTATAGTTAAGGAAAGTGGACTTTTACCATAGTTGACTAACCATGGTTAGAAATTAACCCAAGTATGGAGAAAAAAATTGGAGAAAAATATTTTTGGTCAGAATACAATATAATTATCCCTGGAATTAAGGAAAATTTATTCGAAAGGATTCCGGATTTAATTTTATGGTTGAAAACGTAATGAGCCTAAAGTGAAGATTTTAAAGCCCATTAAGGTATACTAAACGTAGATCGAAATTCTTAGGTCCCTTAGACCGAATTGTTGGATCAATTGATAGGCCAAATATTGAGACAATAAAAGGCCCGAGGTATAGTAATATTTTTAGCCCGAAAGCCCATTAAGAAAGCCCAAATCGAGAGGCCCAATTGGAAAGCCCATTAGATAAATATCTAACCATAGTTAAAGCTAACTATGACTCATTAGGTGACTCATAACTAAGCCTTAGAAAGTCAAGTTTAATGGCTGGAAAGTAAGGCTTAATGGCTAAGTAAATGGCTTATAAAATCAGCCACACTATTGTCATCTTCACCACACCATTCTTGGCTAGAAGAAGAAACCATTGAAATACATTTATCCAAGCTTTCTCTCACTAGAAATCACTAGGAATTAGGCATATTTGGAACTTGCATTCTTCATGAAAGTTGTTCCAAATTGAAAGGAGAGTGACATATGTTTGAATTGGCTATCAAGAAGCCATGGTGTGCAAACCGTGAGCCTCCAAAGTTTCGGCCAAGTGTGAACACAAATACTAGGTATATTTTTAAGTTTTCAAATTCATATATATTAATGTATGAATGATTTTAAGTATATTGGTATATGTTTTAAGCATTGAAACATATGAAATCACTATGATCATGGTGAGGCCGAGAGTGAGTAGTGAAATTTTGATGAATGTCCATGTGATTTTAAGGCATAAAATGGATTAATGTACATGTGTTAATGATTATGGCATAATTAGAATTAATCAATTTGATTAATTAATACATGTATTAAGTTGGCAATCAAGGTGTTTGATAAAATGCCTAAATGAACTATGTGATGTTTAAGAATGTTGCCAACCAAGTGTTTATGAAAATGCCTAAGTGAATTGGCTAAGGAAAGGGACATTGACCGGCATGCCATGGTGTGACCGACGGTATGGAGAGCTCTCGACCATGGCATGTGGCTGAGAGGTACAATGGGCCAAGCTCAAATAATCTAGGCCCAATGTGATGCAATGGGTCTAGGACAAGCCCAATAAGAGTTGGTGGGCCCCATAAGCCCAATAGGCCCAACGAAAATGAATAGTAAAATGGAAATGGACTTAAGGCATAGTTAGGCCCATTAAGGTTTATTAAAGCCCATTAAGGGAAATAGGCTGTATTTAATGTGAAATACAATAATAAAAGTGTAATTAACCTGATAAATGATTATATACAGCTCCAGAGAGTATTGGAGAAGCAAATCGGACTGTTGGATCGAGCACCGTTGAGAAAGTGAAATTTCTCGAGTGATTGCAGGTAAGGGACTTTTGTAAGTTTTTAGAGATACCTGCACGTATTTTCATTTGCTTTTACATTCACTTAAAAACTCTTAGGGTCAGAGAAAGTGAATAATAATTATTGTGACTCGACAGTGGCAAATTACGATTTTACTCCTAGTTAGTCAAAAAGTCAACTTTTGTGAAAATTTGTAAAAAGCATGGAAACCACCATTTGGAGTGTTTTACTGTTGTTTAGCAGAAAGATAAATAGATGGGCTAATGATTTTAAGGTTGATGTGAATTAAGCACACTTTATAGTGTTGATTTTGATATTTTGTAAACTATCCCTTTTTTAAAGAGCCATCTATCATATTATGTGAGAATAAATCGTGCTGGGGTACAGCTCGCACTAGATTTCATTTATTTTCCATATATATTAGTGCAGGATTATGATTTGCACTAGATTTCCATGACATGCATGATAGAGTGCTGGAGTTATTACTCGTACTCAGTTTTATGTGATTTATGCATGAGAGAGTGCTAGAGCAATTAACTCGTACTCGAATTTTACATGAGATACATGACATAGTACTTGAGCTATTGCTCATACTTGATTCGATGAGTTTTTTGCATAGCATGGTACTAGAGCTATTGCTCGTACTTGATTTGAAACATGAACTATGCATTGACCTAGTTGGTGGAGGTTTACTCGCACTAGAGTTGAGTTTGTGATGTGAACAGTGTTTGAGCGGAGTGTCAAATGTGAGTCGTGCTCAAAGGCGCGCACTGTATGTGATATATAATACATGTTGAAAACCATGCTTGATTTCCTCATGTAGACTGAGTGTCAAACTATGAGAGGGTCGCATGAGGATTTAAAAATGTGGTATGATATTCCATGGTTTTGAGGGTTAAGACCTATGGCAGGCACCCCGACTGTGATGTAAGGTCCACGGAGTACGTTGTACCATGCATGTGGCATGGAGTACACTGTACTGTGTGTTGTTGTGGAGTTGAGGAGGATATAGCTGGCGGTTGTGATGGACTGACCCCCCTCCCGTTGCAGCAGTGATGCCCCGCACACCGAGTACTATGTTGCCTGGGATCACCATTGTCGAATATGATCATAGTCCAGGATACTATTTACATTTCACCACAGAGTCTCGCATGATATATCACCTGATTGACTGATTTAATTACGGATAGACCTGAGGGATGGGTCAGACTCCAATTTTTTGTTGTGAATGATTTAAATGCCATATTTACTATGATTTAAATATAAATGACATGATTTATCTAAAGGCATTGTGATATTATAAAGATGCATTATTTTGCACTACATGCCTACATTTGAGAAAGAAAGCATGATTTCTGTACATGGGATTTAATCTGCACAAGAATATATATATATATATATATTTAAAGACATGCTTTGAAAATGAGTTAAGGAAATAACGTTTTGAGGCATAGCATTATTTTGAGTAGATAGTGTAGATATCTACTTGCTTGCCTGATTTTCTTACTGAGCGCGTTGTATGCTCACCCCCCTTTCTTTACATCTCTCTACAGAGCATCAGTAGTAGAGTGAGAGCTTTTGAGGGATAGTATTCATGTGTCCGCTACTATTTCCTATCAATCGACAGGTATACATGTTTTGTACGGTTATGTATCTAAACATAGAAACAGCACAGTGATGTATACGATATATATTATGGGGAATGTATTTGTATTAGATTTTATATGATCTCATATGTATTATAAAAGAAGTTACAGTCAGTAATAGTATATTGACATGTATGTATGATAATGGATGATATGGTATGCGAGGAAGCTAACATCGAATCACAGCCCAACCATTGAAGAGAGGAAAGGTAAGTTAAAAATGCGAAAATTTTGTAGTGATTTTTGGTTAAGTCAGGATGGGTCTTGACAATGATGCAATTTGGGTGATTGTAGACCGACTAACAAAGAGCGCCCACTTCCTTGCAATCAAGAGCACTAATTCACTGGATAAGCTAGTAGATTTGTATGTCAAAGAAGTAGCACGTTTGCATGGGGTACCTGTGAACATCACATCTGATAGGAGATCTCCGGTTCACATCGAGGTTCTGGACTCTTTTTCAGGAAGCCATGGGGTCTCGATTGAATTTGAGCACTGCCTACCATCCTCAAATCGACGATCAGTCTGAGTGGACCATTCAGACATTAGAGGACATGTTGAAGGCATATGCATTGCACTTTAAGGGTCATGGGATCATCATTTTCCTCTTGTAGAATTTGCTTATAATAACAGTTATCATGCAAGCATTGGAATGGCTCCGTATGGAGGTCTTTATGGCAAGAGATGTAGGTCCCCATTACGTGGGAAGAAATGGGTGACAGGAAGATACTAGCTCCCGATTGGTTGAATAGGCAGCTAGAGGTGTTCAACTTATTTGTGATAGATTGAGGACGACACAAAGTAGACAAAAGAGTTATGCAGAAGTGCGGAGATGTCCTCTGGAATTTCAAGTTGAGGACTTTGTATTCATACAAGTGTCTCCGATGAAGGGTGTCTTGCGCTTCGAAAAGAGAGGAAAGTTATGTCCTCGATTTATTAGTTCATTCAAAAGATTGGGGAAAGTGGGAGACGTTGCCTACTGACTTGCACTACCCCCACATTTGTCAGGAATACACGATGTCTTCCACGTTTCCATGTTTAGAAAGTATTTTTCGGACCCTTCTCATGTTGTTAAGTATGAACCATTGGAGATTCAGGACGATATGAGTTATGTTGAACAACCGATCCAAATTCTCGACAGAAAAAAGAAGGTACTTCGATCTAAGACGATTCCATTGGTAAAGGTTCTCTGCCAACACCACTCGACAGAAGAGGCTACGTGGGAGCTAGAGAGCCACATGAGAGAGAAGTACCCACGACTATTCGATGGACCAGCCAGAATTCGGATGATCAAATTCAGGCTAGTGGGGAGAAATGTGAAACCCAAAATTTCTACATTAGTAAGTAATTGAAACTTATGGAATAACTAAGTACTCGGAATAATGTTATGCAGACCCAAAGTGATCAAAGCGCTCAGGATTGTGAACGGTGCCTAGTGGCACGAAAACTGAGGTAAGGCTTTGAACCTAAGAATTCGCTTAAGATTATGCATATGTTCATGAAATGATGTTCAAAAGTGAAAACTAAAGTAATGGAAGTGAAAAAGTTAATAAAACTCAACCTTATGATAAACCGAGAAAAATAGGCCTAGTTAAGGAAATAAATTTTAAATAAATTATAGAGATTCAATAAAATTATTCTGAGACCATGGGAAGTTATTATAAGGCAATATTTACTTGGAAAATTAAAATCAAGTGGAAATATAAAGGTTTAGACGTTCAAATGAATTTTTAAAGTGAACAAAAAGCATAAAGCCATTTTGCTCGATATTGACCAAACCAAGTAAAAAGAGCTCAATCGGGGAATGTTTCTTAAACAAGTGACCCCCTAAATTTTATGAGAGATACTAGATACATAATAGAATATTGGAGAAGTGTAAAATTGGATGAAATTGGACTAGAAATAATTTCTAAGGATTTTACAAAATGGGTTAGTGGACTATCCTGTTTCAAGCAACCTGTAAACTTAGTAAATTAGGCCAAAATTGAAGCCCATCCAATGGCCCAAAAATTCTGAAAATTTCTAACACTAAACTTTACCCTATAATCTAACCATGGCTCTTGGAATCACCCAATTACCCTATCAACCGAGAGAGAACCAGCCATTTATTTCCCCCTTCTTCCTCCCCAAAAGCGGTATTGTTTTGCATTCCTTGTGTAATTGTTTTAGGGCTCTTCCAGGTAGATTCATGGAACGGACAAAAGGGAAAAATCTTACCCTATGAGTCCTCTCCAACATATAAAACATTCAGTCAAAAAAAAAGTTCATTTACTTGGATAAATCTTAGAGAGAAGATCGGAGGTCTAGACTGCCTTTTCATGGGTAAGTGAAAGCTTGGATTTTTTATGAATGTAGTCGATTTTTCTTGTGTTTTTTGAGTGAATCTAAGTTGTAAAATTGATGAATTTCAGGTGAAGGCTAATTTGGAGATTTATTGAAGTGATTTGCTTGGGTCAAAGGTAAGAGAAAATTTATGAATGATAAAGATGATAAACAATGTTCTTGATTAGTGATTTTTAGGAATTTTGTTGTTGAATGAAATTGATGAAAATAATTTTAAGACTCTTTAGGGATTCAGCCAGCCTTGAATTTATAAGTTTATGGTGTAATGTGGGTTATTTTAAGGTTGACAATTGTTAAAGATTATATCGAAAAGTCTGATTTAAAGCTTAGTTTAACGAAAAATCGAAAAATGTGCAATTTGACAAAATGGGTTTAATCGTAAGCATGAATGGTGTATGTGAATGAGTATTTATGCAATTATGATGATGAATATGAAGTTAGGATAATACAATTTGTAAGGATAGCTTAAACCGAAGCTTAAATCGTTAAAATCAAGAAAATGAACAAAGTTGGCGAAAAAGTTAAGATCTGGTCAATTTTAAGAAAGTAGATACATATTTGAATATGTTAAAGTAAGATTGACATATATTGATGATTTGATGTTATTTTGGGTAGCTCAGGTATTCGACACGTTAATCGAGATGATTTCGAAACCTGATAATATTGCACTACACTAAGGCAAAAGAGGTAAGAGATGTATTCTGAGTAGTGTTAGCTTTCAAACAACATACTTGAACTATGAAATCTGTTTGTATGCCAAGAAATTAGAAAGCAAGACTTTACAAATTTGAAAAGTTACTTTTCTGTATAAACCGAAGAAAAAACCCTTTCTCCAAAAAACTTCGAGTGTAAGGCCTATAAATTTTTTATGTATTGTTTATGATTTCAGGATGTACAGACAAGTTACATTATATACGAATCATAAGAAATGGATATTTTTTAAGTTCTAAGTGTGAATGATATGCAAAATTAGTATTGAAGCAATTGAATGTGAAGTCTACCTTTGAAAATCTGGGAAAATTACAGCAGGAATGCTGCAGATAAAGGGTAGATCGATCTTAGATGAAGGGGAGATCGATCTCATTACCTTGAAATGCAATGCCAACGCATTCTCCAAGGGGGAGATCGATCCCTCATTCAAAGCAGATTGATCTCGGATGGATTCTGGCTAGCAAAGATCGATCTCTTCCCAAAAGGCAGATCGATCTCTAGTTGCCTCTAGTTAGCAAAGATCGATCTCTTCTTAAGGCCATATCGATCTCTAAAGTCCTCTGCCTGGTAAAGATCGATCTTATCCCTTGAGCAAAATGATCCCATCCAAAGAGGTAGATCGATCCCCTAGCCTGCATTGTCGAATTCTGAAGGAGTTTAAACAAGGGCAGATCGATCTCTCACCCTAGGAGATCGATCTGATGAGGTAATTTCTATAAAAACTCGATAGTTGAATCTTCATTTCCACTAGACTGCCCAAATTTTCCCTTTTTTTTAACAAGAACCTAGCTTTCTCACTCTAAAAATCATCACCTTCCAATCAGATTTGAGAGAGATTCCTTTGAGCAAAGTTGTTCCTAGTGAGGAAGAGAACAACATAGTCAAAGATTGGAAGCTGAAACTTTGGATTGAACGAGCAAAGTGATTTTTCCCCAAATTTGGCAAAAAAAGAGAAAAGTCAAGCTAGGTAAGATTTCAATACACCATCTTCAAGTATGTTAATCTAGACATTTTGATGAGTTGATTGGAGTATGTATTGTTGGCTGAAACCCCCATGAACATGCTTAATCAACCATGACCTAGAATGGGCTTAGTGAGAGAAAGTTAAAATGGCATAGAGTTAATGATGATTTAAGCATGTAGAGATGTTATTAGGCATCTATAGATAATTCTAAGGTAGTTTTGTGAAATACATATGTTGGAAAAATGATGATTGAAAATGGGTATAAGAGGTATTTGATAAATTACCTTAGTGAAGGAAATGATGAACATAAGGCATTGTGAGATTTATGTCGGCTTAATACGAATCAGTAGACTTGATGAGTCTAATGGATTCTCGAGAAATTAATTATATAATCGAAATGGACTTAAGAGAGAGTAAGGTCCGGTAAGATATAACAAGGCCAAATAAGATGTAATAGCCTAATGCATTGAATTGAACACCATGCAAGTGAGAACGAAGTGTATGAAATGATATTGATGTGAATTGTAAACAATCGTAGCTTTTGGAGATATAACTAGAGCCGATTGGACAGATCACGAGAAATGGAAATCAAGGAAAGTGATTCGAGCGTGAATCGAGGAAAGGGATTTATACGAGATATTAGAGATAGCTATATGTATGTTTCTTACCTGCTGTGTGCAAATAAATACGATAAAGTATATAGATATTGAGATATCTAGGTGAAAACTAAGTATGAGAAGAAGCTTATAAGCATAAACTGCATGACTTCAATGTTCTTGTTGTGAAAAGAAGTTTTGCAAGTGTTTTAAGAAAGAGTAATAATAGACTGGCTCCCCGTTTAGTTATTTTAAATGAAAAGCATTTAACGAGTGATTGAAGGGAGATTGCCCTCTCACTCAAACTTAGTGAATGAAGCCATCTATTTCTTTTCTATGAAAACTTGTGCTAGAGCTAAAGCGCCAACGATAGATTTACCAGCCTTGCTCGCACAACATTTCAAAAGGGTTTTGAGAAAAGCAAAAGGTGTTAGAGCTGAGTGAAGTTGTGTGATCCACTCGAGAGTTCGCATTAGATTTTGGGAATCATACTAGAGCCATCAAGTACTGCTAAGTGATCTTACTCTGACTATGCTTGCATGTGACTCCCTCTATTTGAAGTGATTATAAGTAAAAACCATGCTAGAGGCCTCAGGTATTGTTGTGTGATCTTACGCTGAGTTTCTCGCACGAGGTTTTATAAGCTTGTTGTGTGATGAGTAAAACCGTGCTTGAGGCCTCATGTATTGCTGTGTGATCTTACACTGAGTTGCTCGCATGAGGTTTTATAAGCTTGCTGTGTTATGAGTAAAATCGTGCTAGAGCTCTCGTGTATTTCTGAGTGATCTTGCACAGACCTGCTCGTACGTGATTTTGAGACAATGAAAATGGGTGATAAGGATCCAGGGGAGCACGCTATAACGTAAGCGTTAGCCAGGAAGTACGATGTGCCGTGATATCTTAGTGATTCTGTGTAAGCTAAAGGGATGGTTGATCTGCCTCCCTAAGAATGGGATTCCCTCACACCTAATCAATGATGCCTGGAATCCAGACTATGGCCATAAATATTTTATCTGTGTGATATGACATTTTGTCGCTATTGTGTGAGGTGACATATGTCCCCCTGCTATGATACCCAATACCATGTCTCATGTTTCTCGATTTACTAAGTGATTTGCTAAATGTAAAGAAATTTCTAAGTTTGTACTGTGTGAATTGAAAAATGAAGTTGTGTGATTTTAAAGATGAGCTGTGTGATTCTATGTGATTTGAGAACGAAATATGCATATACCCGTCTAGCGAACTAATGTTTTTGCATCGATGGAAGTTATTTTAAAAGAATGCATATATTTTACAAGGAAAATGAATGTATATATTTTAAACATGTAGATAGTGTAGTTATCTACCTGCTTTCATATTTTCCTTACTGAGCGTGTTAGCTCACCCCCTTATTTTCTCCTCCATAGGTTTTGCGTAGTAGTGAGTTTACTGCAGTTATTCCTGCTACGGTGTTCTCCAGTTCTCCAGCAGTACAGAGGTATACATTTATGAGAAAAAAATTTTATATCCTGTAAATTAGTGCACAGTAAAGATATCATTTGTACGAAAGGGATATATATAATAGAAATTGATGTAAACACTTTCGTACATATATAAAAGTACAATTTATATTTCTTTAAATGAATTTTAAATTATGAATGGATGAGATGTGGATATGGATGTTGACTCACAGCCCAACTGTTAGTAGTAAGATAAGTCACAGGAAGAGGGTCGTGACAGAGGTGGTATCAGAGCTGAGTTGGTCTAATGTGAGTCAGTATCCATAGTTAGGAAATTATGCATCCCTAAAGTACTGTGCATTATTTGGATACAATTGTGTATACCAAGCTGAAAATGTGATTGAGACACTTGTTATTGAGTATACAGGATGTTGGATAGGCGACGTACTCGTAAAGGAGAGAGTTTGCGCTCTCAGGGGAATAGAGATAAACCCGAGAGGCGCAATGGGTCCAGTTTTAGTAGAGATCCACCTAGTCTTATTGATTCCGTTGAGGCACCTATAATGCAATTGCAATGCAGTGTAGACACAGTCATGGAGATGTTTACACAGGCAATGGCCATATTTAAGGGTAAACATAAGAATCCTACTAGTCACGTTGCTGCACCTGAGAGACATAAGCCTGCACAGCCTGCACCAAGACCTCGAGCTGCAGAGGCAGAGATTCCTGCACCTCCTTCAATTTAGGATATTCCCCCACCAGTTCAGGATCTTTAGTTCCACAATAGGTTGGTGGTGAAGGAATTTATGATTGCGATCTATGCAGACTGAGAGAGTTCAGGAAATTTGGACCACTTTCATTTAATGGGGTAAAGGACCCAGTGTTAACGGAGTATTAGATTCGCAGTATGGAGAAACTCTACAGATTTTTCCATTGCTCTACCACAGAGAAGGTCACTTTTGCGGCTTTTGTATTATAGGGTGAGGTTAAGCATTGGTGGATGGCCACAAAGTCGATTTTGAGTGCACGTCACCTAGTTCTAACGTGGGACATATTTCTGGATGCCTTTAGGAGGCGGCATATTCCAGCCACTGCTCAGAGGAAGATACAGATGGAATTTTGGACTTTGACTCAAGGGAACCATACAGTTGATGAGTATGAGTCTGTATTCACATCCTTGGGTAGGTATGACACAATGACCATAAGCTGTCAGGATAGGCAGGTTCAAAAATTTATTGAGGGGTTAAGACCTTCAATCGGAGCTCGATTGGCCCCATTTGACATTACCACCTATGACGAGGTAGAACGCAGATCTCAGCTATGTGAGCAAGATTATGAGTTACATATCGCGGAGTTAAATAAGAGTGGTAAGGGCAGAGATAGAGATCAAAAGAGGTCAATTGATGATAAAGGATTCAGAAAGGGTCGAAGGTTATTTGGTAAAGGGTCAAAGATTGAAGAGGTACGAGAGAGGCCTACGAAGCCTCCAATGTATCCAGTTTTACCTTTAGCTTCGAGGGGTATAGTTATTGGTAGACCCTGACCTACCACTGAACAGTGCAGGATGTGTGGTAGATATCACGTGAGTATACCATGACATTTAATGAGATCATGTTATAGATACAGTAAACTAGGGCACATAGCTCGTGAATGCCTAGAGTTGGTTGATACAGCCTCACAGAAGGGCAAAGAGCCAGAGAAGGCTATAGTTGAGACACCTACTCCTAAGAGGAAGGCCACAGCTGAAGAGAAATGGAAACAAGTTGTTGGTCGAGGGCGAGTATTTGCATTGGACCAGGCATCTGCAAAAGCTTCTACAGATGTGATTAAAGGTACCTATACCTTTAGGTAGGGTATTGCTTATAAGTACTCCAATGAGAGATAATGTAGTAACTAAGTATGTATGTAAAGATTGTAAGTTAAAAGTAGGGGAAAGGGAAATGTTGGCCAATCTTATTCTGTTAAACATGAAGGACTTTGATGTAATACTAGGAATGGATTGGTTAGCTGCAAACCATGTTTTTTAGACTGTTATGCTAAGACAGTAATGTTTTCCATCCTTGAAAAGTATGTTGTAAGATTTGAAAAGTAATGAAAGAAGTAGTAAATTATTTCTAAGGATGGATGATTTTACTAACAAATGTGATCACAATATGTTGAAGGTTTTATAGCATATGTGGTTGATTTGGATAAGGCATACCCGGAATGAGCTGACATTCCAGTGGTTAGAGAGTTCCCCAAAGTCTTTTCAGAAGAATTACCAGGGTTGCCACCAGACAGAGAGACGAAGTTCTGTATTGATTTGGTGCCTGGTACGGAACCAATATCCAAACCACCGTATAGAATGGCTCCAGTGGAATTGGAGGAACTAAAGAGACGATTGCAAGAGTTGTTGGATAAGGGGTTTATCAGACCGAGTGTATCACCTTGGAGAGTACCGATTCTATTTGTGCAGATAAAAGATGGGAGTTTCTGACTGTATATAGATTATCGGTTGTTGAACAAGGCTACCATCAAGAATAAAGATCCCCTTCCACGGATTGATAATCTATTGGATCAGTTGCAGGGAGCACAGATCTTTTCGAAGATTGATCTGAGGTCTGGGTATTATCAGTTGAGGATTCGGAGTGGAGATGTGCCCAAGATAGCATTTCGGACCCGTTATGGCCATTATGAGTTTTTGGTTATGCCATTTGGGTTGACAAATGGTTATGCACTGTTTATGGCATTAATGAATGATGTATTTAAGCCATACCTGGACAGCTTCGTGATTATCTTTATAGATGACATATTGGTATACTCAAAGTCTAGGGAAGAGCATGAGCAGCACTTGAGAACTGTGTTGCAGACCCTCTGAGATCAGCAGTTGTATGCTAAACTCAATAAGTGTGATTTCTAGGTGAGTGAGATATTGTTTTTGGGTCATGTAGTCTCGAGAGATGGGGTATCAATGGATCCGTCCAAGATAGAGGCTGTGATATACTGGGAAAACCCAAGACGATTATAAAGATCCGTAGTTTTTTGGGTTTAGCAGGTTATTACCGACGGTTTGTCGAGGGATTCTCTAAGCTAGCTGCTCCGTTGACACGTCTCACTCGAAAGAATATGGCATTTGAGTGGGATGAGAAATGTGAAAATAGTTTTCATGAGTTGAAACATAGACTGACCACCGCACCTATTCTCACCATACCCACCAGCTCAAGAGGTTACTCAGTGTATACAGATGCCTCGGGATAGGGACTGGGTTGTGTGTTGATGCAGGACAGGAAGGTAGTACCCTATGGATCCAAACAGCTTAAGGACAATGAGAGGAAATACGCGATCCATGATTTAGAGTTAGCAGTCGTGGTATTTGCATTAAAGATTTGGTGCCACTACTTGTACGTTGAGAAATTTCAGGTGTTCACAGATCATGAGAGCCTTAGATATCTATTTTCGTAGAAAGAGTTAAATATGAGGTAGAGTCGGTTGATAAAGCTTCTGAAGGATTATGATTGTGAGATATTGTACCATCCGAGAAAGGTTAATGTTATGGCTGATGCCCTGAGTAGAAAGAGCCTCAGAGTGGTATCGTACATGATGGTCAAGGAACATGAGTTGCTTGAGCAATTTGCTCACCTCAGTTTGGATATAGACCCTCTTGATGTTGACAGTGATTGTGTGATAGCTAGACTGCGAGGGGAACCAGATTTGATTAACTGGATACGACAAGCTCAGCATGTCGATCTTTTGTGTGATAATCGTGCAAGTCTGACTTAGAGGGGTGATGTGGTCGATTTCTTAATGAGTGTTGATGGCCTACTGAGGTTTTGAGGTAGGATTTGTATTCTCGATGACCCAGAATTAAAGAAAGTGATTTTGACAGAAGCTCATTCATTGAGCTATACATTGCATCCGGAGAGTAACAAGATGTATCAGAATCTCCGAAAAGTGTATTGGTGGTCAGAGATAAAAAGAGATATTGCAGAGTTTGTGGTGAAATGTCTAGTATGTCAGCAAGTGAAGGTAGAGCATCAGAAGCCTATAGGATTATTGCAGCCTCTACCTATACCGACTTGGAAATGGGAGCATGTCACCATGGATTTCATCATAGGATTACCTAGGACAAAGAGGAACTATGATGCTAACTGGGTAGTGGTAGACAGATTGACAAAATTCACCCACTTTTTAGCCATGAAATCCACGGATACTCTGAGTACTTTGGCAGAGTTGTATGTACGAGAGATAATGAGGCTACATGGTGTTCCAATGAGCATACTTCCCACTTTTGGGACCATTTTCAAGAAGCTATGGGAACCCAGTTAAGTTTCAGTACCACTTTCCACCCTTAAACCGATGGTCAGTCAGAGAGAACCATCCAGATGTTAGAAGTTATACTGAGAGCGAGTGTTATGGATTTTAGAGGCTCCTGGGACGATCACCTAGCATTAGCCGAATTTTCTTACAACAACAGTTATCACTCGAGTATTGAAATGGCACCGTATGAGGCATTGTACGGTAGAAGGTGTTATTCCCCTATTGATGGGAAGAAGTGGGTGATAGAAAGACTTTTGCTCCCGATTTAGTGCAACAAGCCTCTGAGGTTGTTCAGTTAATATGCGAGAGATTAAGAACAGCTCAGAGTAGGCAGAAAAGTTATGCTGACATGAGACGGAGGCCACTAGAGTTCACTGTAGGTGACTCGGTATTCTTAAAAGTTTATCCCTCAAAAGGGATTATGAGGTTCGGTAAGAAGGGTAAGTTAATCCCTCAGTATATCGGACCGTTTGAGATACTGGAGCGAGTGGGAGATAAGGCCTACAGGCTAGCGTTGCCACCAGAGCTAGCAGGGATTCATAGTGTCTTCCACGTATCAATGCTTTAAAAGTACAATCTAGATCAGAATCACGTGATTCGGTATAAGCCATTGGAGCTCAAGGATGATCTGTCGTATGTAGAGAGACCGATCCGGATACTGGATAGGAAAGAAAAGGTGTTAAGGAATAAGACAATTCAACTTGTTAAGGTTCTCTGGCAGCACCATAATTCAAAGGAAGCTACTTGGGAGCTAGAGAGCCTAATACGGGAAAAGTACCCCCAACTTTTTGAGGGATGACTTGGTTCTACTTTGGAGGACCAAATTTCTTGAAAAAGGGGATGAATGTAAGGCCCATAAATTTTTATGCATTGTTTATGATTCTGGGATGTAAAGACAAGTTACGTTATATATGAATCATAAGAAATGGAGATTTTTAAGTTCTAAATGTGAATGAAATGCAAAATTAGTATTGAAACAAATGAATTTGAAGTCTACCTTTGAAAACCTGGGAAAATTGCAACCGAATACTGCAGATGAAGGGCAGATCGATCTTAAATGAAGGGGAGATTGATCTCATTGCCTTGAAATGCAATGCCAAGGTATTCTGTAATGGGAAGATCTATCCCTCATTCAAAGCAAATCGATCTCAGATGGATTCTGGTTAGCAAAGATCGATCTCTTCCCATAAGGCAGATCGATCTCTAAAGTCCTCTGCCTTGCAAAGATTGATCCTATCCCTTGAGCAGATCGATCCCATCTAAAGAGTCAGATCGATCCCCTAGCCTGCATTGTCGAATTCTGAAGGAGTTTAAACAAGGGCAGATAGATCTCCCAAATTAGGAGATCGATCTGATGAGGCAATTTCTATACAAACTCGACAGTTGAATCTTTATTTCCCCGAGATTGCCCAAATTTCCTCCATTTTTAATAAGAACCTAGCTTTCTCACTCTAAAAATCATCACCTTCTAATAAGATTTGTGAGAGATTCCTTTGAGTAAAGTTGTTCCTAGTGAGGAAGAGAACAACAAAGTTAAATATTGGAAGCTAAAACTTTGGATTGAAGGAGCAAAGTGATTTTTTCCCAAATTTGGCAAAAATAAGAAAAGTCAAGCTAGGTAAGATTTCAATACACCATCTTCAAGTATGTTAATCTAGACATTTTGATGAGCTGATTGGTGTATGTATTGTTGGTTGAAACTATGACAGCCCGGAAGCGCGAAAAATAGAGTTAATTTAAAATTTTCTTACAATAAATCCTCTTACTCGGGTTACATTCCTGTACAGTGTCTTTTAATCACTTGTGTTTATAATAAATCATTAACCCCAAGATCATACAATTTCTATTTCGTAAAATCAAATACATAATATCCCAAAGGGGTCAGTCCACAAAGGCATTTACGTGAATCATTCGAACAGGTAGATACTGTACTATCTACGTGAATCATGATGCCATACTCAAAGGCATTTATTTCATCATTTTCTCAAATATGAGTTCATACTGGTGTTAATGGTATGTAAAGCATTCATGCTATTAAAATCCAGTGCACGATTCAATTCAAAGCATGGCATTAAACATCATGCATCAATGCACTTTAAAAGCATTAACAAACAATATCTCAAAACAATTCTACACTTATCAAGACTCGGCCCCTCCCTCAGACTATCCTGACCCACAGATCATTTCAAACATGGATTTATTCATAAAGCAATAGACATGTGAGATAGGTAATTCAATAAGGGAAATAACATCTAGGACTATGGCCATATCCTGTGATACAGGCTACACGGATCAAGTGTGCGGGTTATCACTACTATCTACTTCCACACGGGAGGTGGGTCAAATCCTACCCACCAGTCCATAGCAAATCTCATCCGAAGACGGCATATCACATCTCAACACGGTACAATGTACTCCATACTACCTGCATGGTATAACGTACTCCGTGGACCCACGTCAACATATCATATCACGCCGCATCTCAAATGCACGTGTGAGCCAATTTAATCGGTACGACCTCTTATATATCTGAAGCTCCTAACACGGCTATCAACATGTCAAAACATCACAAATACACATGCGAGCCTATTTAATCGGTGCGACACCCAGTCTGCCAAAAGCTCCAAACACGGTACAAATAAGGTGGACATCTAATGCGAGCTATGCTCCAACACCATGCCAAAACTAGTATAAAAATCCATGTGAAAACTAGTGCGAGCTAAGCTCCAACACTCAAGTGTATAAAACACGTCAAATCTCGCGCGAGTCATACTCTAGCACGCTTCCATTCTCACGAAAATCCATGTAGGTGGCTCAAATCTTTTCAAAGTATGGTTAACAAACCAAAACAACTCATTTCTTTTGCAAATCATTTCAAATGTCAGCCAACCTACCAATCATTTCCTAAAAAGCAATAAAACATGATTTTTAAAGCATTATGCTTTTGTTTTCATGCACATTTCTCAAACACCTAACTCACCCTTCAATCACCCAATATCATTTCCTAATATCTCATGCATTCTAGTAAAGCATTTAAGCTCCCAAATTACGCACAAATATCTCTAAGAGTCCACAGAATTCTCTTACTGCGATTTACTTGAGTGCAAAACTCTTCCTCTTAGTTTCTTGCGCTCTTGGCTTGCCTTGCTCCGGTGTATCCTCAGGAGCTGTGATTCATTCATCAAACACTTAAGTCAACGTTCTTAACTCGCATTTTGACTTCACTAGTCAATATAATTCATCTTTGCATTTACCAATGCCTTAATCCACATTTTACCCCTTTTTAGGTGAATCTCTCGATTTATTCACTAACAACATCTTAAAATCATACCCATAACACTATTATCACCTCAAGATATCCCATTCATCATTAATCTCAATACATTTCACTTTCTCACACTAGACCATTTTTAGCTCATGGTAGATTCATTCTACTCTAGGTAGTTTCTACCATTTTAATGCATACCAATCATTTCCCACATCAATATCAAAATAATGTACTTAAGTATTTCATTAGAACTCACCTCTTTAGATTTCCTCTTTACTCCAAATAGAAATGCACCTTGTTCCTCAAATCCAACAAATAAGGAAAATGCCTCTAAGCTAAGTTGTTCTTCTCTTCGATGAGAATAACTTTACATCTAATAGACTTTCTTCAAATCTGCTTGAAAATTGTCTGATTTAGAGAGTAAAATCTAGGTTTTTGGATTGGAAGATGAAAGGATTGGTTTTGTCTCAAAAATTGTAGATCCAACTGCTCCATATTTATAGAATTTGCTTAATGAGATCGATCTAGATTGGGTAGAGATCGATCTGGTCCTCTTAAAATCCCTCTTTTTTGTGGCAATTCAAGGTAGGAGATCGATCTGTTGAGTAGGGAAGATCGATCTGCTTCAAACAGAAGGTTAAGGAGATCGATCTGGTCTTAAGGGAGATCGATCTGCTTTCGATCCGAGAGCTAAGGAGATCAATCTGTTCCATTAAGGATCAATCTGCATTTTATAGAATGTGTTAAGAGATCGATCTAGCTCCCTTGGAGATCAATTTGTCTTGTTCTATAGCTCAAAATAAGAGCATTTTGGCTCTTCCAGATCGATCTCTCATCCTATGAGATCGATCTGGCCCTCATATTTCTAGATTTTCTGTAGTTTTTCTGTAGCAACTCCTACCAACTTCATACCTTTCGTTGCCATGGTCGTTTTCTCATCCAATCATCTATGAGACTTGAAAATGGCATCCATTCATACTTTATACCTATTAAAACTTGTGTGAAATCTTTGTATAACCAAAGGTGCTTAATATAGACCAAATGGAAGTGCATAACTTATGCAATCTTCCTTCCATTTTACCACACTACTCCTTTTCCATTCTATTTCCATTCTTTACATGTTTAAGTCCATTTCCTCATATTCATACATAATGCAACTTGTACGTACAATCACAACTCTTATTAAATGTGTGTACATTAACTTATGGACTTACATCACATATACTTCACTTATGAATTCATAATATAACTCCATTTACATTTCTATGTACATATATACAATTATACATATATGGGGTCTCACAATCTATCCATGGCCATGATATCGTTGTAGACTTGATCAGAGTTGTATAGCCTCGATCTTTCATGCTTTCAAAGCAAGGCCCGGTCTTACATGCTATCAAAGCAAGGCCACCCATCGCTACCAGAGCAGGGTCATCTCGGTCTTACATGCTATCAAAGCAAGGTCACCCATCGCTACTAGAGCGGGGTCATCTCGATCTTACATGCTACTAGAGCAAGGCCACTCAACGCTATCGCGCGGAGTATCGATATGCATCTCATGACAGCCATAGTGGTTATTATATTAAAAATCATTTTGCCGTCACGTAGAGCTCATAGTGGTTATCTCGAAGAAAACTCATTTCTATTATAACACATTGTGTTCGCAATTACATAAATTTCATCAAAACCGAGCTCAAATCGATAAAACACTCAACATTCATCAAAACATCAAATCAACTCATTTCTCATAAACATGCTCATTCATCAAACCTTTTTCACACTAAAAAGGTGTTTTCATCATTTAGAAACTCACATGCACAAATATTTTATTTCCCTTACCTCTCGCACCCTGAGTGGTGCAATGTCCCCCAGGTCTTGAACTAGCATCGTTTCCCGTATCAGATTTCTGAGCTATCCAAATATCATCAAATCGTCAATATACATCATTCCCATTGTTGATTCCATTCTCTTACTCATTCTAACTCACCATTTTCCCTTTTTAATCTATTTACACCTTATCAACTCATGATCATCACAAGACATCCACATTTCCTCTTCTAAGTAAATCCATTGTTGGTTCATTCTTGACTTACACATTTCCAACAAAATATACATAATCTATTCACCAATATATGTAAAATGAATGCTTGAAAACAAGGGTCTTGTGTGCTCACCTAGCTTGTCTTATCTTGAGCAACTTCTAGAATGCTTGATCCTTTCCTTTTGTTCAAACCACCCTTTGATTTTCTAGTATGTTGTTCTCTTTACCAAGAGGAACAACTTTGCCTCTTACCACTTTTACTAACTCTGTCTAGAATGTGGTGAATCTTGGAGAGAGAAAGCTTGGTTTGGGTAAAAATGGTGAGTATTGGTGTTTGCAAGTGAGAGAGAATCGATTTTTAGGCAAAATCTCATGATTCTTATATAGATAGGGTGTATAAGATCGATTTGGTATCATAGGGAGATCGATCTCTGCTTGGTTTCAACTACCCTAACTACTCCAATACCAACTACGAGATCGATCTGGAAGAGGGTAGAGATCGAGCTGTTTGAAGGTAAAGATCGATCTGCTAGAGGGTGGAGATCGATCTGTTCTTCACAAAAACCAAATGGAGATCGATCTGCTTTCCATGGGAGATCGATCTTTTTTTAACCGAGGCAAATGGAGATCGATCTGCCCTTGTGAGAGGATCGATCTTTGCTAGGTAGAGGCAGTAAGAGATCAATCTGCTTTCTTATGAGATTGATCTGCTCTCTTATGAGATTGATCTGCATGCCTGCTATTACACACTCATTGCATTCTGGAGTTATGAGATCGATCTGTCAACCCTATGAGATCGATCTAGCCTTCATAAATCCCACTGTTACTGTATAATGTTTGTAGGAAACTCAAGGTAAACTTACTACAATCTACTCTATAGGCCATATTTCAATCCATGCACATTTAAGCCTTAAAAACTTCATCTTCTTACACTTCATTAGATTCAAAACTTGCATGTACATTTGTAATATCATAACTACATTCTCCAAATTATAAATCTCATAGTCAAGGTATACAAAATTTACAGGTCTCACATCCTCCCCACCTTTAGAAAATTTGGTCTTCCAAATTTAACTCAAGCTATTAAATAGTTGGGGGTACTTCTCCTTCATAAGACTCTCCAGTTCCCAAATTGCTTCCTCCATGGAATGGTGCTTCCAAAGGACCTTAACCAGTGGAATCCCTTTCGATCGAAGTATTTATTCCTTCCTGTCAAGTACCCAGATGGGTTCTTCCACATAACTCATATCTCCCTGAATATCCAATGCTTCATACTTAATGACATGGGAAGGATCCAAATTGTATTTCCTCAACAGGGATACATGAAAGACATTGTATATCTCGAAGAACTGTGGAGGTAAGGCCAACCGATAGGTAACGTCTCCAACTCTCTCTCTAAAATCTCCCTTTCTTCCCGAAGTGCATGATACCCTTACTTGGAGACACTTTAAGGAACACAAAATCCCCAATTTGAAACTCAAGTAGCCATCTACGCACATCTGCGTAACTTTTTCATCGATTATAAACAGCCCTTAATCTATCACAAATGATCTTCACATTCTGAACTGCCTGTTCAACAAGTTCGGGAGCATTTATTTTCCTGTCGCCCACTTCTTCGCAAGCTGTAGGGGATCTACACTTCCTACCATATAGAGCATCATAAGGTGCCATACCAATACTTGCATGATAGCTATTATTATATGCAAACTAGACAAGGGGCAGGTGATCATCCCATGATCCCTTAAAATCCATCATACATGCCCTCAACATGTCCTCCAAGGTTTTTCACAGTCCGCTCGAACTGACCATCAGTCTGAGGATGATATGCGGTACTAAAACTCAATCAAGATCCCATGGCCTCCTGAAAATGAATCCAAAACCTAAAGGTGAACCGGGAATCTCTATCAGATGTAATACTCACTAGAGCCCCATGCAGCCTAGCTATCTCTCTAACATACAGCTCCGCTTAGACACTCAAGGTATCCGTTATCTTGATGGCAAGGAAGTGGGTACTTTTTCGTTAACTTGTCTACTATTACCCAAATCGCATCATGACCTCTCCGGGTCCGTGGTAAACCCATGATAAAGACCATGGTGATATGCTCCTATTTCCACTTAGGCACTAGTAAGGATTTGAGCAATCCTTCGAGCTTTTGATGCTCAGCTTTTACCTGCTGACATACCAAACACTTGGCCACAAATTCAGCCACTTCACGTTTCATACCACTCCACCAATACACCTTACGCAGATCCTGATACATCTTGGTACTACTTGGGTCTATGGTGTAACGAGAATGTGAGACTCTCTCAATATTTGCTGCTTCAAGGTATCATCACTCGGGACGTAAATATGACCCTTAAACCTGAATAATCCATCATCACTGACTGCAAAATTCGACTGCAGGGTCACCTCAGCTTGGCTAACCAATTCTAGTAGCCTCTGATCATTTCGTTGCCCGCTTCTAATCTGATCCATAATACTGGGCTCTATCTGTAGGCTAGCCATAAATCTGACCTCTGCTTCCTCAACTCTAACCCTGAGCCCGACGAACTGTTCTAACAAGTCCTATTCTCTGATCATCATAGTAGAAACCATACCCTTTCTATTTAAGGCATCAGCTACTACGTTCGCCTTCCCTGGGTGATATAAAATCTCGCAGTCATAGTCCTTAAGGAGTTTCATCCATCTCCTTTGTCTCATGTTTAACTCCTTTTAGGCGAATATACATCTCAGGCTCTTATGGTCAATAAATATCTGGAACCTTTCCCCATATAAGTAATGTCACCAGATCTTTAATGCAACCACCACTGCAGCGGCTAACTCCAATCATGTGTGGGGTAGTTTCACTCATGATCCTTCAGCTATCGCAAACCATAGACGACCACCCTCCCATGCTGCATGAGCACACACCCCAATCCTTGTTGAGAGGCATCATTATACACTACGAAGACTCCAAGTCCATTTGGGATAGTCAACACAGGTGCCGTCGTTAATCTCCTCTTTAATTCTTGGAAGCTTTGCCCACACTGCTCAGACCATACAAAAGGGATTTCCTTACGTGTGAGCTTGGTTAAAGGAGCAATAATCCTAGAAAATCCTTCAACAAACCTTATATAATACCCTGTGAGCCCTAGAAAACTCTAAATCTTTGTAATTATCCTCAGTCTCTCCCAATTTAGTACAGCCTCTAACTTAGACTGATCAACTGACACCCCGTCCTTAGATACAATGTAACCAAGGAAAGCTATTTGATCCAACCAAAACTCACTCTTACTGATCATTCCATAAAGCTGCTGACATGCCTTAAACGTATTACCGCAAGTGCACAGGTCGTACAAGTAATAATGGGATTTGAGTCCCGAGTTATTGTCCCTCAGAGAAGTTGGTTAGCCTAATTAACTACCGATTAATCTTACCCTAAGTATATTCTAGCAAATTATAAAATTGAAGGGTGATCTACAATGCTAACAGTACTGAAAATAATAAAACAATAAAATAAAGAAAATAAAACCGAGCAAAATTACTTATAGTGCTCCACGCAATTAAACTCAAAAACCGACAAAATAATTAAAACAGTTAAAACTAATTAACGCAATTAAAATAAAATGCAATTATGAAAATAAAGTAATAAAATTAATTAAACTAAAATTTAAACAAACTTAAAATAAAAATGCATGTAATTAAACTAATAAAAATTGCAAATTGAACTAACCTAAAATCGAATAAAAATGAAAACTAAATTAAAAATGCATGAAACACATTTAATCTAAATTGCAACTAAACTAAAATAAAGTCCTAACACATATAATATGAAATTAACTACTAATAAAAAAATTAAAACTAAAAATTAAATTGACAAACTAACATGCAAAGATAAAAAAAACTAACCTACCATTTTAATTAAACACTCTACCTAAGTTAACAACTAATAAAAGGATCAAAAACAAATAAAAAAATTAATATAAAAACATGAAACGTTAAATTGATTATGTCTTGTGCAGCCAAACATGGCCTTGGACAGTTGCAACATCATAGTGGTCCTGATATGTGGTACTGTTCATTGTCTTTCCAGCAGAATTTTATCCTGCTCTCGGTTCCAAGCGTGTCTTCTTTCTCCAGCACGATCCTGCTGTTCTCGGGTGTCCAGGTCTGTCCAGCATTTGTCCATGGCTTCTGTTCCAGGTGCTGCTGCTGCTTCTGCTACACTGTCCTCGACATGCCCAACTGCTGTTTCGATTCTGCTTTCGACTTGTCCTTTTCCTCGTTGCAGCACATTCCTCTCGGCTTTGGTTGTCTCCAAGTGCTGCTGTCCAAGTGTTGTGCTGGTCTGCTCCTGTTCCATCCTACATTAATGTACCAGTGACCGAGTCCTGCTCAACACCGCACCCTGCTGCTTCAGTCTACAGCTTGACGGTGCACTGGACTGCCAACCCGAATACTCTGTATTTCATTTCTAGGTATTGCTCCACGTTCTGTCATGCATAGTCCTGCTCCTGGCAATTTCCAGCTCCCACTACTACAGCTAGTTTCTGTCCTACTCATGCTCACTTGGTTACACGGCCTTTGCTAGCTGCAACCGACCCAAGCCTGTATCACACAACTTTGCTGGACACAAAAATGACAAAATGAAGTTGGTCTCTATCACTTGGTTCCTAAAACTATCGAAGCAGTCAAGGGAGATTGCCGAAATGATGTGGAGATGAACAAAGCAATGCAAGAATGATGAATACAATGGGATACAAGCTAATAGCAGAACTGACTTGATGCAGTGAAGTAATGCATAAATGACCAAAAAAATGATATTGAACAGTAAAAAAGAACTCAAAACAGAGCTGAACAAAGAACTACGACTAAATGGACTTCAAAACTAAACAACTAAATTTAAAAATGATATATTAATGCAGCCTAAACCTAAACTATGGAATTATTAAAGAACAAGAAGAAGAAAAGGAAGCAAAAGAAATTGAAATAGGAGAACATTGACATCGAATAGAATTTGCACATGAGAAAAAAAATTGCCGAAAAGAAAAATTCATTATTGAATTAACTTTTGGTAAATAGAGGAGTCTAAACAAAACCAGAATTTTAAACTTTCTAACCAACTGTAAACAACATGGAAATCACTATAAAACTTGACAGAAAATGGCCAAAAGTAAAACTGAAACTAAAACAATAGCTAGAATCAAAGAAAATTAAGCAGCAAATACAAAGTGCAGAAAAATATAATGAAATGACAGAAACGGTGATGAAGAAGACTACTGTCACCAGCCTCCTTGAACCCAAAAAATAAATAGTGGAATGAAATCTGAATAGTAAAATAGGAAACAATTAAACGAGAATCTACTTGAATTTAAAATAACAATAAAACTTGCAATCCTAAAACAATGGTAGCTAAGAAGAACTCTAATCGGAAAGCTTCAAAATAAAAAATTTTTAAAACTAAACTACCCTAATTTACCTCTATTCTAACCTAGGCTACCCCTTTTTTTAATTGCCATCTTTTTCTATTTATATACACACTTAGGGGTACAATTGTAATTTTTTCATCCTAGATGAGTTGGCATTGTTTGGCCACTTGTCTTCACACCATTGGCTCCTTGAAAAATAATATTTCCATGTCATCTGTCCTTTTGTCCAATTGGATGTGCTAGGCTCGTGTTGTCCGCGTGGTCCAATCTCGATTTTAGCTCAATTTCGGTCCATTTTCTACCGAAATATTCAAAATTCATCCGGATTTAATTTATCTGCAAACATGATAATTTTAATTAAATAAAGGGGATAATTAACAAAATAAATTGGGGATTTAAATAATTAATTAGGAAATTAAGCACAAATAATTCAAAAACTATAGAATTATCACACCCCCAAACTTGAGCATTTGCTTGTCCTCAAGCAAAACAAAATAATTGTAGGAATGAAAAGTACTAAACATAATAATTTTCTCAATATTATCCTCAAAGAAAAAGTACAGACTATGATCTTAAAGATTCACAATTACAAGTCCAACATTCAAAATTATTCAATCATAAGTCCTAACCCAAATTGGATCCTCGTGGGTGAGTGAAAAATGTCAAAGTCACTTCACAGTACATTATCTGGATTAGATTATGCAAACACAGTGAATGCAAAGTCAATGACATGTGATCATTCCCATAAGTTTGCTTTTCACTTCTCTCTCTACTAATGTAGTCACACTTAATCAAAGATCAATAGGACTTCATTAAGCTTGTAATGCAAGGCTGAGGTTAAGGTATGATAAAGTCAATTTAGATTTAACTACCCCTTAACATGCATTATTTCTAGGATCTTAATGTAAGAGCTCAAATCATTTCCCCCAAACTTATTTATTTCACTAAACTTTTTATTCTATTTTTGTATTTTTTTTCTTTTTTTTTTTGAACATTCACCATCACCAGATACCCATGTGTACAAAGCTCAAAATATATCCCAACAGATACCCATATGTACAAAGCTCAAAATATATCCCAATGACTTTCATGCTTTCGAGGTAAGGGATAGGAACAAAGTATTTAAGCTAAGGAAAATTATAAGCAGGTGTATCTACATAGAAAGGCTTATTTGGCCAAGATGAGTGACTAGGGATAAAGTATGTATAGGGATGGCTCGAAAGGCTCAAACGATCCAAAGATTGCCTAAATCATCTCCCTAATTAAGTGTGATCTAATATTTCACCTCGAGATTAGATCAAACAAATTCTAGAATATGATACACAAAATCAACTAAACAAATGCAATCCTAAGTCCACATAAGCTTTCTCTCAATAAATATATAGATTCATGACATGACATGTGCGTAAGATGAGGAAATCACAATCAGAATCAAGACAAATTCAAGAATTCAACTTCATGCTTTTCCTATAATCATGCTTCTTAGTCAATCAAAATCAAACTTAATCATGGGGTCATATCATCGAAATATAGGAAAACTACATGCTAAGTACTAAATCATCCCAAAATCAAACAATTTAAGGTCAGATTTTTTAAAACTTTTGAAATTTGTTTTTCAATTTTGCCCAAATTTTTGAAAAGTGCTCAAGTGATATTCCCTCCCCCAAACTTAAAGTGCACAATGTCCTCAGTGTGTAGATAATATAAACAATTAAGCTCAAGATCAGAGTACTCCCCTATCTGATGTTGATGAACAATCGAAACTTGATTGAAAGCATAATACTGTAAAGGCAATCTGCAAAATGAACAAAGAAAGAAACAGCAGAAAAGAAAAAGAACTATATAAAAAAAGTGAAAAGGAAAACACAACCACTTCAAATGCAGCTGAAGAAAACAACACTCAGCAGCAAGGCGAAGAGTAGGAGGGTCAGCCAAAATGGTGACAGAATGTTGACAGTTAATTCCTCCTTAGCTCTATCTACTTCCTTCTTTCTCTCAGATTTCTTATGTTTAAACATTTTATCTTCCTTAACCTCCATCTTAAAACACTCTTGAGAGTCATCAGGGAGCTTCAAAGGTTAGAAAACATTAAACTTTACTTCCTGATCTTGGACTCTCATCGTTAACTCCTCTTTTTGCACATCAATTATCGTCCTACCAGTAACCAGGAAAGGTCTGCCTAAAATAATGGGGACTTCCCTGTCTTCATCCATATCTAGTACAATAAAATCTGCAGGGAAAATAAACTTGTCCACTTTTACTAAGACATCCTCAATGACCCCCTTTGAATATTTAATGGATCGATCCGCTAGCTGAAGGGTCACTGTGGTGGGCTTAGTATCCCCTATTCCTAACTTATGATAGATAGAAAATGGCATTAAATTTATGCTAGCTCCTAAATCACACAAGGCTCTACCAAAGAATAAATTTCCAATAGTGCAGGGTATGGTAAAACTCCCGGGATCTTTGAGCTTAGGGGGTAATCTCCTCTGGATAATGGCACTACATTCCTCAGTTAAGGCCACCGTCTCATAATCTTCCAATGTCCTTTTCTTAGAGAGGATATCCTTCAGAAGCTTCACATAACTTGGCATTTGCTTTAAAACATCTGCGAAAGGAATGTTGATGTGAAGCTTCTTAAAAATCTCAAGAAATTTGACAAATTGTTGATCCGATTTTTGACTTTGAAACCTCTGATGAAAAGGTACTAGTGGTCTAACTGGAAGGGATGTAGTGGAAACAGGTGTAGCATCTAAGGACGATGAAGGCTGTGAAGTAGAAGAAGGTATAGATGAAGAAGTGCCTAGCTTGGATTCTTTTGCAACCTAATCCTGATGTTCCTGCTTTTTCTGAGCTGCTTCTTTGGGACTTATGAGCTCTTCGACTATGGGCTCAACAGGATTGGACTTAACTTGTGGCTCCTCTAGCTCTCTGTCACTCCTAAGGGCGATGGATTTGACATGTTCTTTACCCTTCCTTTGCCTAACAGGATTAGCTTCAGTGTTACTAGGAAGGGTCCCTTGAGGACATTGGTTAAGAGCATTTACTATTTGTCCCACCTGAACCTCTAAGTTCTTAATTGAAGCAGCTTGATTTTGGAATATCGTTGAGAACATCTCCTCTAATGTAGGCTTCTTCTCAGCTGCTGGTGTGTGGTAATGTTGGGGCTGCATAGGTTGTGGTGGTGGTGTTGGTGGTGGTGGTGGTGGTGGTGATGGATGATATTGAAATTGAGGTAGGGATGGATGATGTGGTGGATAGTATGGAAATTGTGGCTGTGGTGGTACTTGAACCGATGGAGCTTGAAAACCAGGGAGTCCTACAGGTTTAGAGCTAGAAGTTTGCCCTCGGTTTTGGCTCCAGGAGAAGTTAAGATGGTTCCTCTACCCTGGATTATAGGTGTTTGAAAAAGGGTTGTTCTGTTGCGTTTGAGAAAGGGTAACATACTGAACCGATTCTAAGTTGAGCGGACACCTATCTACAAAGTGGGTACCACTACACAGCTCGCAGGAAAGAAAAGGACTTTGGACAGAATACACAGGGTTAGGACTAGTGGGAGGATTATGTTGGGTACTAAGCGACTCTACCTTCTTCGTAAGGTTAGAGATTTGAGAGGTCAAGGTAGACAGTGTGTCGAGCTCATAAATACCCGTCGACTTCTTTGGCAATTACCTCTCCCAGGACCATAGATAGTTGTTAGCCGCCATCTTTTCTAACAACTCGTAAGCTTCCTCCTCTGTTTTACACATTAGCGCTCCACCCGCAGCAGCGTCAACAATGGTCCTATTTGGGCTTGTAAGTCCGTTGTAGAAGGTCTGGACATGCAACCACAAAGGTAGGCCATGGTGAGGACACTTCCTAAGAAGCTCCTTATATTGTTCCCATGCTTCGTAAAGAGTTTCAGAGTCGTGTTGAGCAAAGGAATATATGTCACTACGGAGTTTGGCCATTTTAGAAGGAGGGAAAAACTTAGCTAGAAATTGATGGGCTAACTTGTCCCATGTAGAAATGGATCCTCAATGCAAGGAGGTTAACCAGTGTCACGCCCTATCCCTAAGTGAGAAGGGGAATAATCTAAGCCTAAGCGCATCATTAGATAACCCATTGTGTTTGAACGTGTTGCACAAGTCCAGGAATTGCCCAAGGTGAGCATGTTGGTCATCGTGTGGAAGCCCACTGAATTGTAAAGATGTCTGAATCATCTGGAGGATGGAAGGCTTAATTTCGAAATTATTAGCAGGGACAGTTGGTGGCCTCATGCCGGTATAATAACCTCCAATAGTTGGCATTGCATAATCTCCAACGGTCCTAATTTCCCTATTTTCTGCCTTGATGCTTTGCTGCAGAGCTATAAATTTCCTAGAATCCTTTCAAATTTTTCTAAGTGTTCATTCAATTTCAGGATCTAGAGGGAAGCAATCAAAACTCCTGGCTCTACGCATGCAAACATCAGAAAGTCCTTATAAAATTTTTTTAAGTTTTTTTTTATTTTAATTTTTCAATTAACTAATCTAGATTAAACTTCTAAATATTTACACCCTATATATTTACAAGCTAAAATTACACCTAAGCATAATTTTATCGATATTAATTAACGACTAATTATAACCTCCCCGACAATGGTGCCAAAAACTTGACACGCCCTAAACATATTACCGCAAGTGCACGGGTCGTACAAGTAATAATGGGATTTGAGTCCCGAGTTATCGTCCCTCAGAGAAGTTGATTAGCCTAATTAACTACCGATTAATCTTACCCTAAGTATATTCTAGCAAATTATAAAATTGAAGGGTGATCTACAATGCTAACAGTACTGAAAATAATAAAACTATAAAATAAAGAAAATAAAACCGAGCAAAATTACTTACAATGCAACACGCAATTACACTCAAAAACCTACAAAAATAATTAAAACAGTTAAAAATAATTAACGCAATTAAAATAAAATGCAATTATGAAAATAAAGTAATAAAATTAATTAAACTAAAATTTAAACAAACTTAAAATAAAAATGCATGTAATTAAACTAATAAAAATTGCAAATTGAACTAACCTAAAATCTAATAAAAATGAAAAATAAATTAAAAATGCATGAAACACATTTAATCTAAATTGCAACTAAACTAAAATAAAGTCCTAACACATATAATATGAAATTAACTACTAACTAAAAAATTAAAACTAAAAATTAAATTGACAAACTAACATGCAAAGATAAAAAAACTAACCTACCATTTAATTAAACACTCTACCTAAGTTAACAACTAATAAAAGGATCAAAAACAAATAAACAAATTAATATGAAAACATGAAACGTTAAATTGATTATGTCTTGTGCAGCCAAACATGGCCTTGGACAGTTGCAACATCATAGTGGTCCCGATATGTGGTACTGTTCATTGTCTTCCAGTAGAATTTTGTCCTACTCTCGGTTCCAGACGTGTCTTCTTTCTCCAGCACGATCCTGCTGTTCTCAGGTGTCCAGGTCTATCCAGCATTCGTCCGTGGCTTCTGCTCTAGGTGCTGTTGCTGCCTTTGCTACACTGTCCTCAACATGCCCAACTGCTGTTCCGATTCTGCTTTCGGCTTGTCCTTTTCCTCTGTTGCAGGACATTCCTCTCGGCTTTGGTTGTCTCCAGGTGCTGCTGTCCAGGTCTTGTGCTGGTCTGCTCCTATTCCATCCAACATCGCTGTACCAGTGACCGAGTCCTGCTCAACACCGCACCCTGCTGCTTCAGCCTACAGACCGATCGTGCTCTGGACTGCCAACCCGAATACTCTGTATTTCGTTTCCAGGTATTGCTCCACGTTCTGCCATGCATGGTCCTGCTCCTGGCAATTTCCAGCTCCCACTCCTGCACCTAGTTTTTGTCCTGCTCATGCCCACTTGGTTACACGGCCTTTGCTAGCTGCAACCGACCCAAGCCAGTATCACACAACTTTGTTGGACACAAAGAAGCTGGTCTCTGTCACTTGGTTCTTAAAACTATCGAAGCAGTCAAGGGAGATTGTCGAAATGATGTGGAGATGAACAAAGAAATGCAAGGATATATTAATACAATGGGATACAAGCTAATAGCATAACTGACTTGATGCTATGAAGTAATGCATAAATGACCAAAAAAATGATATTGAACAGTAAAAAAAAACTCAAAACAGAGCTGAACAGAGAACTACGACTAAATGGACTTCAAAACTAAACAACTAAATTTAAAACTGATATATTAATGCTGCCTAAACCTAAACTATGGAATTATTAAGGGACAAGAAGAAGAAAAGGAAGCAAAAGAAACTGAAACAAGAGAACATTGACATCGAATAGAATTTGCACATGAGAAAAAAAATTGTCGAAAAGAAAAATTCATTATTGAATTAACTTTTGGTAAATAAAGGAGTCTAAACAAAACCAGAATTTTAAACTTTCTAACCAACTGTAAACAACATGGAAATCACTATAAAACTTGACAGAAAATGGTCAAAAGTAAAACTGAAACTAAAACTGTAGCGAGAATCAAAGAAAATTAAGCAACAAATACAAAGTGAAGAAAAATATAATGAAACGACAGAAACGGTGATAAAGAAGACTGCTATCACCAACCGCCTTGAATCCAAAAAATAAACAGTGGAATGAAATCCGAATAGTAAAATAGGAAACACTTAAACGAGAATCGACTTGAATTTAAAAGAATAATAAAACTTGCAATCCTAAAACAATGGTTGGTAAAAAGAACTCTAATCGAAAAGCTTCAAAATAAAAACTTTTTTAAACTAAACTATCGTAATTTACTTCTATTCTAACCTAGGCTGCCCCTTTTTTCAATTGCCATCTTTTTCTATTTATATACACACTTAGTGGTACAATTGTATTTTTGTTTCATCCTAGATGAGTTGGCATTGTTTGGCCACTTGTCTTCACACCATTAGCTCCTTGAAAAATAATATTTCCATGTCATCTGTCTTTTTGTCCAATTGGATGTGCTAGGCTCATGTTGTCCGCGTGGTCCAATCTCGATTTTAGCTCAATTTTGATCCATTTTCTACCGAAATATTCAAAATTCATCTGGATTTAATTTATCTACAAACATGAGAATTTTAATTAAATAAAGGGGATATTTAACAAAATAAATTGGGGATTTAAATAATTAATTAGGAAATTAAGCACAAATAATTCTAAAAATATAGAATTATCAGCTACTTATCTCTAAGTGTCTACAGCACAACCCTCAAATGTTGCGTATGTTCCTCGTGGGATCTAGAATACACAAGGATATCATCCATGAAGACTATCACAAACTAATCTAGATGGTCCCGAAATACCTCATTCATTAGACTCATCAAAGCAGCAAGGGCATTTCTCAGAACAAACGGCATCACTAAAAACTCGTAGTGGCCATATCGAATTCTAAAGGTCGTCTTTGAAATATCCTCTTTCCTGATTCTTAACTGGTGATAGCCCGATCTCAAGTCAATCTTGGAAAAGAAAGAAGCCCCTCTCAGCTGATTAAACAAATCGTTTATTCTTGGCAGAGGGTATTTATTCTTCACCGTAGCCTTGTTCAGCAATCTGTAGTCTATACACAGTCTAAGACTATCATCCTTTTTCCTCACAAATAACACCAGAGCTCCCCATGGTGACATACTAGGTCTAATAAAACCCTAATCAAGTAGCTCTTGCAACTGTTTCTTTAATTCTTCCAATTACACCAATGCCATCCTATAGGGAGGTTTACAGATTGGCTGGGTATCTGGTACTAAATCGATAGTGAACTCCAGCTCTTTTTCTGATGCTAAGCCAGGAAATTCATCTAGGAATACATCTGAGAACTCACATATTACTGGTATGTCCTCTATCCTTGGATGTTCTCAACTCATATCAGAGATGAGTGCGATGTAACCTTAACATCAATAATTTAATCAGTATCCTCATGGTAGCATCATTATATTCTAAAATTCCTTACAATAAACTTCATACATTTTCATTCACTAAACTTCAAACATACACTAAATTTTTCAGGTAAGGAGAAGGTTACAGTCTTAGTATAACAATCTAGACTCACACGATTGGCTACTAACCAATCCATCCCTATCTCGCATACTTAACAAAACTAGATCTGCTAACATTACCCTATCTCCCACCTTGATCTCACACTTCTACATATCATATCTATTCTTTGGGACTCACGTATAGGGGTATTTACATGTAAAATATAATCTAAGGATTCATGCTTCAAACTCAGTTTACATGCAAAGAGTACATTAATAAAAGAATGCGTGGATCTCGAGTCAAATAACACATGAGCCTCATGATTACAGACAAGAAGCATACCTCATATGGTCTAAGACGAAGTGTCTGTGATTTCCTTATCTAAAGTAAACACACGTCATTCTGCAATAGGCTTCTTACCCTTATTAACAGTCGTAGCCCGTCTCTGGGGAATCACCCTCTGAGGCTGCTGCCTAGTAGGCTCCTGAGAATGTGGCTTCTGCAGTTGTGGATAGTTCCTCACTCGATGACCCATGTCCCCACATCTAAAACATCCTTGTATGGTTCTGGAGCAGCATCCCTCATGTGGTCGGCCATAATTTCTACAAACTTTAACCTCTGGCCTATCACCTCGAGGGGTCTCCATAGTACTGGGAGGAACTCTAGGTCTATCCACTCCCCCTCTAGGTCCTTCGACCTTATATCTCTGAAAAGAACTCCTTCTAAAGTCGTGTGGGAAGTTGCAGGTCTCTTACCCTTATCCCTGGTTATCACTTGGGACTCAGATTGGGACTGTATCAACTCTAGTCTGCTCTTAACCTCCTGTGCCCGTCTCCGAGCATCATTAAGCTTAGTAATGCAGAGCCCTATAAAACTGGTCTCTAATGACGGGTCTCAGTCCATACACGAATTGCTTTGTACGGAGCTCCTCATCCTTAAGGGTCTCCAGATCATACTTTTGTAAGGTGGTGAATCGGTTGTCGCACTCGTCAACTGACATATTTCCCTAAGCCAAATTTAGGAATTCAGCTTTCATTCTCCTCTGGACAGCTCGTGGCATATACTGGGTTCTAAATGTCGACTGAAAAATCTCCCAGCTGATCACTGGATGAATGGCAGCCAGTATACTATGGGTGGTGTTCCACCAACATCGAGCCTGTTCCTTGATCATGTAGGTACCTATTGTCATGACCTAAAATCAGAGTAAGTTTTTCGTTTTTCTTTCATATTATTAATTCTTACCTTCCTTTCATCATAACCATCCTACTAACAGTTGGGCTATGATTTGGTGTTAGTCCCCTCACACTACTTACTATTCCATTTCTATGTTACATTCACAATTTCATTTACATAACCTTACATCCCAGACATCATATACGTTTATAGTACTGTGCATTTACATATTTAGATACAAAACTATACAAATATGTATACCTAACTCTCGATGGGATGCAACGGATACCAAGAATGCAAGTCCTCAGCCGCTCACTAACTACTACGAGTGCTCTGAAAAAATGGGATAATAAGGGGGTGAGCAACCACACGCTCAGTAAGGCAATTATGCAAGTAAATAGATAGCTCTACTATCTACATGCTCATAATGCCATACCCTTAAATCCATTTCTTTTCGTTTAAAGCTCATGCACGAAATCATGCACACATCAATGCCATAATTTATAAAAGTTATTCGTGCTTATGGAAATCATGCAACTCATGCCTCAATGGCATCTTAAGTAAAATCATACAATGCATGAATTAAATCAAAATCATGCATTTGCAATTAAAGCATGGATAACCTCCTCATGCTAAAACATTTCCTTTCATGAATTATAAACAAGCATGGAAAATACATCATGCTGAGTTTCCACAAAACCATAGAAAACATCTTAATTCAATTCATGAACCCACATCCATCACACTCATCAGGACTTAACCCCTCCCTCGGGTGATCCTGATCCACATAAAATCATTTAGTCCCAAGCATTTTCGAAAACATTGAAAATTCCATTTATTCACAACAAAACCAATATCATCACTCAGGATCTAACCCCTCCCTCGGGTGGTCCAAACTTACATAAAATCCACGCATTCTCAAGCTTTCAAAACATCAGATAGTAACAAGCGAGACTAGGCAATAGATATATATATATCAATATCTCAAGCAAATAACCAGGAGTATGGTCATATACTCGTGATCCCACTGCTACACGAATCCTGTCTGCGGGGTCTCACCGCTATCAGGAACCACCCCGGGAGGTGGGTCAGTCCATCCCCTTGGTCTTATCCGATATCTCCCATCCGAAGATGCCACTCACATCTAAAGATGCCACATAATCAATCCCAGCACGGTACAGCGTACTCCATGTTACTTGCACGGTACAACGTACTCCGTGGACCCACATCTCATATCAATAATCATGCCTGTCTTAAAACTTACGTACGAGCATACTGAATCGACGTGACACACAGTCTACCTGATGCTCTAAGCACAACTCATCGCATGTTTCATAAAATCAATGCAACCGATGCTCCAGCACTCTCATAAAATCAAGAAAAATCTCGTGCCAGTAAAGCTCCAGCACGAGTTTCATAAAATCTCACAAGATTTAATGCGGGCTAAGCTCTAGCACTCTATCAAAATCATGTAAAACTAGTGCGAGCTAGGCTCCAGCACTGTGTCATAAAAGTCAAGTGAACATCTGGTGCGAGTTAGACTCCAGCACCCTATCATGAAAATCATATGAAAATTCGGTGCGAGTTAGACTCCAGCACCTATGCATGTAAAACTCTAGTGCGAGCCCTTGCTCCAGCACTAATCCATGCATCACACAAATCAAAACTCGTGCGAGCTAAGCTCTAGAACGTCTCATGCATGTCAAATCATTAAAACTAGTGTGAGCAATCGCTCCAGCACCTTTTTACGCATATCAAGTCAAAACAAGGTGCGAGCTAGGCTCCAGCACCTCTCATGCATTTCACAATAATAAAAATCAGTGCAAGCAACCGCTCTAGCACATTTCATGCATATGATGTCACACAAATCGGTGCGAGCAATCGGTCCAGCACCATTAAGCACACTCACAAACTCAGATATAGTGCAAGGAAATGCTCTAGCACCATCTGTTTCCATATAAACTTGATAGTTGGCCCACTTCCAAAGAATTTCATTTAAATTATAAATAACACTTACGTAGTGTTATCTTGTGAAATTTACGCAATTATTGGCCAATCTACCAATTTGCTTTGCTAAAATTTCACGAAAATCTTTCAAATCATGCCTTTCATGCATGTCATGCTTTCACCATCCTTAGGTGAATTTTCCAGCAGTAGGGGCAAAATAGTCTTTCACCCATCCCAGGTCCTTTAAATTTTCAATCCATTTCTAGGATCTTTATACAGTTTCAGTGTATGTAAAAGCTGTTAAAAATACGCGTAGCTACCTCTAGCTACTCGCAAAATTCCCTTACCTCATTTTTCTGTACAATCTGACATTTTCACTGATGTCTCATCACGTAGTCCGATTTGCTCCCAATCCAATCTTCGGAGTCGAGATTCCATGATAGTACGTAAATCGAGGCTAACTCGAGCTCTCGTTTGACGTCAATTGTCGAGTCGTAGCTCGATTGCATATTAGAATTTTCCCCAATTTTTTCTCTCTTTCTTTTTTCCCTTTTTCTCTTTCTTTTTCTTCTTTTCTAGCTAAACCGGTTAGGTTTGGTTCAGCTGATTCAGTCAGATTCAATTTCCTCCTTGGCTGTTTGGAGCATCACCGATCGGTTCTTCTTCGGCTTCCATCTCTAGCAGATCCACGGGACCACACGAATCTCAGATCTGGGGTTGGTTTGGCCAGCGATGGTCGTAAAGTGGCCGGTCCGAACTCTTTTCCCTTTGGCCTCGCTACCATTTCTCCTTTCTCGTCGTTACCGACGATGGCCACCATTTCACCGGCCGATTCTGGCGCCAATCGGTGCGCCTGCACTGGGGGAGCGCTCAGCTAGGGTCGGTTGGGGTCGATCGACAGTGAAATGGCCGAATTTTCTCTTCTCTCTTTCGGCCTCCCATCCGTCGATCTCCTCTTTCCGGTGACGTCGCCACGCGTCGCGGCTGCCGGTGGTTCCCACGATGTTGGTCGCCCTTCGTCGACCCTCGCCTGGGGTTCCTGGTCATCGGTGGCCTCCATCCATGATGTAGAAGGGGGCTAGGTTCCCTCAGTCTTCTGTTTTCTTCTTTCCTTCTATTTTCTAGAATCGCGAATCGCGATTCTGTTTCTTTTTTTTTCAATTGCTTTATTTTTTTATTTATAATTTATTATTTATTATTATTTAATTAGAATAAAATATATTATTTTTGTCAAAATATCCCAAAAATCATATTTTATTCATTTCATCAATTAAATGAATTTATCTGTCTTATTTCATCTTTTCGGTGTATTTTTTCAATATTTTAGGGATAATTTCTCGAAGTGAAATTTTTTATTTATTCCAATAAATTCATATCTTGATCAATTGGACTCGAAATTCAATATTTTCCTCGTTATTGATCAAGATTTCTTGAGTCCATATTTTTAATGATATTTTTCTTATCGAATTTATACCGAATTTCGATCTTTTGACCGTTTTACCCTTCAACGCGTTCGGAATCAAACCAGTCCAACTTCCCTTCACGAACACTCACTCATTTCGTGTTTTAAATTTTTATCTCAAGTCCGAATCCCATTCGTTTCCTATGTGGCCATTTCAACCTTCATTTGACCTTTAAATGCATTCGAGAATTTTTATTCATTCCATTTGTATCTTTCCATTCACGTATAACTCTTCTTATGATTCAATTTACATATAACCATGTTTATATCACATGAATCATAAGGAATTTCGATAAAAATCGAGGCTTACATAATCTCCCCCACTTAAGAAATTTGGTCCTCCAAATTAGAACCAAATCAAATGGGTCCATAAACAACTCTGGGTACGTCTATCGCATCATACTCTTTAATTCTCATAGGACTTTTTTCGGAGTGTAATACTACCAAAAGACTTTGGCTAGGGAGATTGTCTTAGACCTCAACACTTTCTCTTTCCTATTTAATTCCCAATCGATTTTTCAACATACGACCTATTCTCTTTGAGCTTCAACGGTCTCCGTCTCTTGTCAACATATCTTTTTTGTCTGCTCTGAGATATTCTTCATCACTCACAATCAATTGAACACCTTCAGAGACTTATTATACCAATTCAGAAGCAATTCTCTATCTGTCACCCACTCCCTCCTATCCAAGTCGGGGAACAACCCCCTACTGCCATATAAGGCCTCATATCATGTTATCCCGATACTCAAGTGATAACTGTCGCTATTGGTAAATTCAATTAGTAGTAACTGATCATCCCAGGAGCTTATCAATTCAATGGCACACGCTCTCATCATTTCCTCCAGAACCTGTACAGTCCTCCTCGACTGACATCTGTCTGAGGATGAAAAGCTATACTAACACTCAATTGGGTTCCCATAGCTTCTTAAAAAATATTCCCAAAAGTGGGAAATGAAGCGAAAATCCCTATTTGATATCATGCTCCCTGGGATGCTACATAATGTTTCACAATTTTTCCATACACATAAATCTGCCTATACACTCAGAGTATCTGGGGATTTCATAACCAGAAGGTGGGTAGACTTAGTAAATCTATCGACTATCACCCAGATAGCCTTGTGATTCCTGCGGTCCTCTATAACCCATCATGATATCCGTAGTAACTTGCTCCCATTTTCGTGTCGATATAGGTAGAGGCTGCAATAACCCTGCAAACTTCTATTGCTCTACCTTAATCTATTGACATACGAGACACTTCTCCACAATCTCTACAATGTCTCTTTTCATATCTGACCACCCATACCCTTTCAAGAGATTCTTATATATTTATTACTACCCGGATGCAATGTATATCCCGAAGAGTGAGCTTCTGAAAATAACACTATCTCATCAACTATGGTTCTGGGGAGCACTTATAATATCTCTGGACCTCAGTAAGTCATCATCACTCACTGTGAACTCTGTCATTGTTCCCAACTGAATCTGACCCACACTATCGACACCATGTCGATCATCACGCTAAGCCTGTCAAATCCGATCACTCAAATTCAATTCTAATCTCAGGCTAGCTGTCACATAATCAGTGTCATCATCAGAAGGGATCATATCACTACTAAGGCTCACAACTGCTCTAGCAGCTCACGCTCCCTGACTATCATATGTGATACCATCCCGAGGCTCTTTCTACTCAAGGCATTAGCCATTATATTAGCCTTTCCTGGGTGGTACAATTTCCACAATCATAATCCTTCAGAAGCTCTACCCTCTATGTTATCTCATATTCTACTCTTTCTGTGAAAACAAATACTCGGGGCTTTTATGATCAATGCATACCCAAAATTTCCCACCGTGTGCATAGTAGTGTATATACTCAGTACAAACACTACCGCTGCCAACTTTAAATCATGGGTAGAATAGTTTCTTTCATGATCCTTAAGTTGTCTAGATCCATAATCGACTATCTTCCCATTTTGCATCAATACACAACCTACTCATTATTTTAAGGTATCCATATATACTACGAAACCTCTTGAGCTATTGGGTATGGTGAAAATAATTACGGTGGTCAGTTCATATCTCAATACACCAAAACTCACCGAAGCTACTTTCTTAATTATCATCCCACTCGTATGCAATCTTTTTTCGAATAGGATGTGTCAACTGAGCACCCCATTTCGAGAAACTCTCAACAATTCATCTGTAAAATAGTTTTTAGTTGCTGCTCATGCTCTTCCCTGGACTTCGAATACATCAAAATATCATCGCTAAAGATGACCACAAATTAGTCTAGGTAAAGTTTAAATACCTTGTTCATCAATACCCTAACGGTTATGAAAATCATTTTGGGCACATTCACATTTCGAATTCTTAACGGATGTTACCCAGACTTCAAATTGATCTCTAAAAAGATCAGATGAACTTTTATCCAATCACTCCTATAAATTGCTTCTTTAGTCCTTCCAGTTCCACTATTGCCATATTATACCGTGGTTAGGATATCAATTTTGTACCAGGTACCAAACCAATACAAAACTCCATTCCTTTAACGGGTGGCAACCCTGGTAGATTATCCGGAAAGATATCAGGAAACTCCCTGACCATAAGGATATCTGTTAACTCTGGATGTGCCTTATCCATACTAACCACACAAGCGAGAAAACATTCCCATCATTACTCATTCCGCGAGTACAATCATTTACTCCTTTAATTTCAATCGCTACTTCCCTTTCATTACTTGTCAAAACTTACAGTACACTTTTCAGGGGAAACCATATCACTATCTTAGGATAGAAATCTGAACAACATAGTTTGTGGTCGACCAATTTATTCTCAAATATTACTTCAAAATTAATCATATTCTATTGAATAAAATCAGCTGACGTATCCTTTTTCCTTTGTTTTCAACTTACAATCCCTATACCCATATTCAGTTAGTGATAATCAGCTAACTATCAGCATTGTGCCCAAGGGTGTAGGCATTCACATCTTTCACTAGCTTATAAGCAACTGAAGGCGGTATAAAAAAATGCATGGCACCGAGATCACTTAAGATAGTTGCTTCATTATTCACAATTAAGGTAGTACCCTCCACCACATCATATGAAATATCAGTGGTGTCCTGGTCCAAGGCATACACTCACCCTCATCCAACATCTTATTTTCGTGGTAACTACCACATATCTAACCCTGCTCAGTAGCAGGTCGGGGTCCTCCAATCACAATACCCCTCGTAAGTGTTGAAACAGAATACACTAGGGGTTACCAATCATCTTACCCCGTGACTCATCAACTCTAATCTCTTACCGTACTGCCTTTTTCCCATTCTGACATCTCCATTATCCTCTATTCTCTTTCTGTCTCTATTTCGGCCCTTACTACCTTTCCCAATCTAAGAGGCATGCAACTCATGATCTTATTCACACAACTGTAGTGTACGCATTGCCTCGGCATAGGTAGTGATATCAAGCGAGGCTAATCAGACTCTAATTGATAATCTGAGCCCTTCCATGAACTGTTGGGCTTTCCGTTTCTCAATGCCCATAGTGTCAGGTCATACCTGCCCAGAGATATAAATTGAGTTTCATACTCGTCAAGCAACCAGTTCCTCTAGGTCAGAGTAAGGAATTTTATCTGTAATTTCCTTTAAACAGTGTCCAAGATATGTTGTCACTGGAATACATCCAGAATTATCTCTCATGTCATCTTTGGATGTCTAACTCTTAAAATGGGTCAAGCGGACTTCCACTGATGCTCTGACTTGCCCTCAAATCCCATGCATACTTTCAGCAAATAGCTCCCAAAATATTCTCCACACTCTGCTCCAACCTCACGAAGCGTGTCTCAATACTGTCTGATCTGTCTGTCAGACTCTATGAGGCATACTCAATACCAGCCTCCACTTCAATCTCATCCTGAGTCTCGAGCACATGTACTCTCGCCCCTTTACCATAGCGGCTATCAATTATAATAATTAGTTTCTTACATTAAAAACCAAATTCTTAGCTGCAATTCCATCTTAATATACACAATTATATCTAAGCAAAGCATAGTACATGGGGATGTAAACTTCCTTAACCACTAACACCGACTCATATTAGGCCAACTAGCTCTGAAACCACCAATTGTCACGACCCAAAATCAGAGTAAATTTTTCATTTTTCTTTCATATTTAATTCTTACCTTCCTCTCATCGTGACCATCCTACCAATAGTTGGGCTATGATTCAGTGTTAGTCCCCTCACACTACTTACTATTCCATTTCCATGTTACATTCACAATTTCATTTACATAACCTTACATCCTTGACATCATATACGTTACAGTAATGTGCATTTACATATTTAGATACAAAACTATACAAATGTGTATACCTGACTCTCGATAGGACGCAGCGGATACCAAGAATGCAAGTCCTCAACCGCTCACTAACTACTGCGAGTGCTCTGAAAAAAAAAAGGGATAATAAAGGGGTGAGCAACCACATGCTCAGTAAGGCAATTATGCAAGTAAGTAGATACCTCCACTATCTACATGCTCATAATGCCATGCCCTTAAATCCATTTCTTTTCGTTTAAAGCTCATGCACGAAATCATGCACACATCAATGCCATAATTTATAAAAGCTGTTCGTGCTTATGGAAATCATGCAACTCATGTCTCAATGGCATCTCATGTAAAATCATACAACAAATGAATTAAATCAAAATCATGCATTTGTAATGAAAGCATGGATAACCTCCTCATGCTAAAACATTTCCTTTCATGAATTATAAACAAGCATGGAAAATGCATCATGCTGAGTTTCCACAAAACCGTAGAAAACATTTTAATTCATTTCATGAATCCACATCCATCACACTCATCAGGACTCAACCCCTCCCTCGGGTGATCCTAGTCCACATAAAATCATTTATTTTAAAGCATATTCAAAAACATTGAAAATTCCATTTATTCACAACAAAACCAATATCATCAGTCAGAATCCAACCCCTCCCTCGGGTGGTCCAAACTCATATAAAATCCATGCATTCTCAATCTTTCATAACATCAGATAGTAACATGCGAGACTAGGCAATATATATAAATATATATATATATCAATATCTCAGGCAAATAACCAGGAGTATGGCCATATACTCGTGATCCCACTGCTACACAGATCCTGTGTGCGGGGTCTCACCACTATCGAGAACCACCCCGGGAGGTGGCTCAGTCCATCTCGTCAGTCCTGTCCGATATCTCGCATCCGAAGATGCCACATAATCAATCCCAGCACGGTACAGCGTACTCCATGCTACTTGCACGGTACAACGTACTCTATGAACCCACATCTCATATCAATAATTGTGCTATCTCAAAACATATGTGCTAGCATATTTAATCCACGTGACACAGTCTACCCGACGCTCCAACCACAGCTCATCGCAAGACTCATAAAATCAGTGTGACCAATGGTCCAGCACTCTCATAAAATTAAGGAAAATCTCATGCGAGCAAAGCTCCAGCATGAGTTTCATAAAATCACATAAGATCTAATGTGAGCCAAGCTCCAGCACTCTGTCATAATCATGTAAAACTAGTGCGAGCTAGGCCCCAGCACTGTGTCATAAAAATCAAGTGAAAATTTGGTACGAGTTAGACTCCAGCACCCTGTCACAAAAATCATATGAAAATCTGGTGCGAGTTAAACTTCAGCACCTATGCATGTAAAACTCTAGTGCGAACCCTTGCTCCAGCACTAATGCATGCATCACACAAATCAAAACTCATGTGAGCTAAGCTCTAGCACGTCTCATGCATGTAAAATCATTAAAACTAGTGCGAGCAATCGCTCCATCACCTTTTTATGCATATCAAGTCAAAACAGGCTGTGAGCTAGGCTCCAGCACCTCTCATGCTTTTCACAATAATAAAAATCAGTGCGAGCAACCGCTCTAGCACATTTCATACATATGATTTTACACAAATAGATGCGAGCAACCGCTCCAGCACCATTAAGCACACTCAAAAATTTAGATATAGTGCGAGGAAATGCTCCAGCACTATCTGTTTCCATATAAACTTGATAGTTGACCCATTTCCAAAGAATTTCATTTAAATTATAAATAACACTTACGTAGTGTTATCTTGTGAAATTTATGCAATTATTGGCCAATCTACCAACTTGCTTCGCTAAAATTTCACGAAAATCTTTCAAATCATGCATTTCATGCATGTCATGGTTTCACCATCCTTAGGTGAATTTTTCCTTAGTAGGGGTATAATAGTCTTTTACCCATTTCGGGTCCTTAAAATTTTTAATCCATTTCTAGGATCTTTATACAGTTTCAGTGTATGTAAAAGCTGTTAAAAATATGGTAGCTACCTCTAGCGACTCATAAAATTCTCTTACCTCATTTTTCTATACAGTCTGACCTTTTTATTGATGTCTCGTCACGCAAGTCGATTTACTCCCAATCCAATCTCCGGAGCTGAGATTCCATGATAGTCTATAAATCGAGGCTGACTCGAGCTCTCGTTTGACATCAATTGTCGAGCCGTAGCTCGATTGCATCACTGAAATTTTCTTCAAATTTTTCTCTTTTTCTTTTTCCCTTTTTCTCTTTCTTTTTCTTCTTTTCTGGCTGAACCGGTTCAGTTCGGTTCAGACCGATTTGGTTCAATCAGTTCAATCCAGTTTAATTTCCTCCTTCATCATTAAAGCATCGCCAGTCGGTTCTTCGCCAGCTTTCGTCTCTAGCAAATCCGTGAGACCTCACGAAGCTCGGATCTGGGGTCAATTTGGCTAGCGGTGGTCGAAAACTGGCCGGTCCGACCTCTTTTCCCTTTGGCCTCACTACCATTTCTCTTTTCTCACCGTTGTCGGTGCTGGCTACTGTTTCACCGGTTGATTCTGGAGCCAATCGGTGCGCCTGCACTGGGGAAGCGCTCGGCTAGGGTTCATTGGGGTCGATCGTTGGCGAAATGGTCAAATTTTCTCTTCTCTCTTTCAGCCTCCCCTCCGTCGATCTCCTCTTTCCGATGACGTCGACGAGCATCGCATCTGTTGGTGGTTCCGACAATGTTCATCGCCCTTCGTCGGCCCTCACCTGGGGTTCCTGGTCGCCGGTGGCCTCCGTCGGTGATGCAGAAAGGGGCTAGGTTCCCTCGGTCTTCTGTTTTTTTCTTTCCTTCTATTTTCTAGAATCGCGAATCGCGATTCTGTTTCTTTTTTTTTAAATTACTTTTTTTTATTTATAATTTATTATTTATTATTATTTAATTAGAATAAAATATATTATTTTTTGTCAAAATATCCCAAAAATCATATTTTATTCATTTAATCAATTAAATGAATTTATTTGTCTTATTTCATTCTTCCGGTGTATTTTTTTCAATATTTTTTGAAAAATTTCTAGAAATAAAAATTTTTATTTATTCCAATAAATTCGTATCTTGATCAATTGGACTCGAAATTCAATATTTTCCTCACTATTGATCAAGATTTCTTGATTCCATATTTGTAATGATATTTTTCTTATCGAATTTATACCGGATTTCGGACTTTTGACCATTTTACCTTTCAACGTGTTCGGAATCAAACCAGGCCAATTTCCCTTCACGAACACTCACTCATTTTGTGTTTTAAATCCTTATCTCCATTTCGAATCTCATTTGTTTCGTATGTGGCCATTTCAACCTTCATTTGACCTTTAAATGCATTCGAGAATTTTTATTCATTCCACTTGGATTTTTCCATTCACGTAAAACTCTTCTTATGATTCAATTTACATATAACCATATTTACATCACATGAATCATAAGAAATTTTGATAAAAATTGGGTGTTACACTCATACTAACCCGCTCCGCGTCTATGCACCCCAGAAAGTCAAAAATGATCCTTTTCTCGGTCAACCACTCCTCCGCCTCTGCTGGACCCTACACTCCTTTAAATGCCGACGGATTCATATTAAAAAAATCCTTCAACCAGCCCTTACCCCCATCATCAGGCCTGGTTTGTGCCGAAGGTTGAACTACTGGTGGCACTGGGTCAATCTGCGGATCCTGTGGGTGGTGTGGGAGCTGGGGTAGGTATGGTACCTAAGGCATTAGCCCAAAAATGCTGCCCGAATAGCGCTGCCATCTGTTCGAATCCGTGCTGCACATCATGCTCTAGTCGATTCATATGAGAGTTAAGACTCTTCGGCTGGGGGTCAGGCGGTGGAGGTGGTTGTGCCTGCTTCCCGGGACGACCTCGTCTCCCGCTCATCTGTTATCTCTTTTGTACCTGCGTGTATGCATTAAGTATCGATCATAATCTTACCCGTTAAATTCAATTCATTACCAGACAATACAGACTATTCAGATGTAATCTATTTCCAATTACTCAACACTGACAGTACGAGACAACCTTTGCTCTGATACCAATCAAATCTATGATAGCCCGAAAACGCGAAAAATATGACTAATTTAAAATTTTCTTACAATAAATCCTCTTACTCCGGTTGCATTCCTGTACAATGTCTTTTAATTACTTCTGTTTATAATAAATCATTAACCCCAAGATCATACAATTTCTATTTCATAAAATCAAATACATAATATCCCAAATGGGTCAGTCCACAAAACTCAATTCATTTTCTTCATATTGTCCTAATTACATCCCAAAAATACTTAACACAAATGTTTGTTTTACATCATTGTCTAGATACAAAGTGAACTGAATTTATACATTGTGCGTGTACAATCGATAACCTGGGGAGATCTTGTCCACCAGCCTATATCACGTACGCGGCAGGCACTATCTTGCCCACTGCAAGAAATCTGGAGGGGAAGGAAAAGGGTGAGCTCTCAAAACGCTCAATAAAGAGGATATGGGAGATTTTATAAAAATCATCATCACATCACAACTCATCGTTTAGGCATGTAAAAACATGATAGAAGTATTTCAAGCATGAGAAACATCATGGTAATAATGATTAACAATAATAATGGAATTAGTCTGCATCATCATAATTTACGTGATAAAATTCACATTTTAATCACAAACATCAAATCTCATTACGTGGTAGAAATCACAGTCCTCCAAAACAAGTTATTCATCAAAATAGTTGAGATTAGGAATTTAATAAAACTCAGATAAAACGACATCATAAGTACATCACATCAAATCATCCTCAAAGAGGGCATCTCACGTTACCAGAACGGAGGCATCTCTCATTACCAGAATGGAGGCATCCTCAAAAGAGGGAAACGTCGACATCTATCCATGGCCATGATATCGCTGTAGACTTTATCAGAGTCGTAAAGCAAGGCTCGATCTTACATGCTATCAAAGCAAGGCTTGATCTTACATGCTATCAAAGTAAGGCCAACCATCGCTACCAGAACGGGGTCAGCTCGATCTTACATGCTACTAGAGTAAGGCCACTCAACGCTATCCCGCGGAGTATCGATGTGCATCTCATGACAACTATAGTCTCAGTAAAATATTGCAATTATTGTATTAAAAATCATTTTGCCTTCACGTAGAGCTCATAGTGGTTATCTCGAAGAAAACTCATTTCTATTATAACACATTGTGTTCGTAATTACACAATTTCATCAAAACTAAGCTCAAACCGATAAAACATTTACACATTCATCAAAACATCAATTCAACTCATTTCTCATAAACATGCTCATTCATCAAACCTTTTTCACACTAAAAAGGTGTTTTCATCATTTAGAAACTCACATGCACAAACATTTTATTTCCTTTACCTCTCGCCCCCTTAGCGGTGCAATGTCCCCTGGGTCTCGAACTATCCTTGTTTCCCGTGTCAAATTTCTGAGCTGCCCAAACACCATCAAATCATCAATATACATCATTCTCATTGTTGATTCCATTCTCTTACTCATTCTAACTCAACATTTTCCCTTTTTAATCTATTTACACCTTATCTAACTCATGATCATCACAAGACATCCACATTTCATCTTTTAAGTAAATCCATTGTTGGTTCATTCTTGACTTACACATTTCCAATAAAATATACATACATCTATTCACCAATATATGTAAAATGATAATGCTTGAAAACAAGGGTCTTGCGTGCTCACCTAGCTTGTCTTCTCTTGAGCAACTTGTAGAATGCTTGTTCCTTTCCTTTTGTTCAAAACACCCTTTGATTTTCTAGTATGTTATTCTCTTTACCAAGAAGAACAACTTTGCCTCTTACCACTTTTACTAACTCTATCTAGAATGTGGTGAATCTTAGAGAGAGAAAGCTTAGTTTGGGTAAAAATGGTGAGTGTTGGTGTTTGCAAGTGAGAGAGAATCAATTTTTAGGTAAAATCCCATGATTCTTATATACACAGTGCGTATGAGATCGATCTGGTCTCATGGGGAGATCGATCTCTGCCTGGTTTTAACTACTCCAACTACTCCAATGCCAACTACAAGATCGATCTAGAAGAGGGTAGAGATCGATCTGTTTGAAGGTAGAGATCGATCTGCTAGAGGATGGAGATCGATATGTTCTTCACAAAAACCAAATGGAGATCAATCTGCTTTCCATGGGAGATCGATCGCTTCCTGGCCGAGGCAAATTTAGATCGATTTGCACTCCTGACAGGATCGATCTTCGCTAGGCAGAGGCAATAGGAGATCGATCAGCTTCCTTATGAGATCGATCTGCTCCATTTTGAGATCGATCTGCCTGCTTACTATTGCGCACTCATTGCATTCTAGAGTCATGAGATCGATCCGCCATCCCTGTGAGATCGATCTGGCCTTCATAAATCTCACTGTTACTGCATAATTTTTGCAGGAAACTCAAGGTAAAATTACTATAATCTACTCTATATGCCATATTTCAATCCATACACATTTAAGCCTTAAAAACTTCATCTTCTTACACTTTATTAGATTCAAAACTTGCGTGTACATTGCAATATCATAACTACATTCTCTAAATTATTAATTTCATAGTTAAGGTATTTAAAATTCACAGGTCTCACAGAAACCCCTATTAACATGCTTAATCGACCATAACCTATAATGGGCTTAGTGAGAGAAAGTTAAAATGGCATAGAGTTAATGATGATTTAAGCACGTAGAGATGTTATTAAGCATGTATAGATAATTCTAAGGTAGTTTTGTGAAATACATATGTTGGAAAAGATGATGATTGAAAATGGGCATAAGAGGTTTTTGATAAATTACCTTAGTGAAGGAAATGATGAACTTAAGGCATTGTGAGATTAATGTCAGCTCAATACGAATCAATTGACTTGATGAGTCTAATGGATTCTCGAGAAATGAATTATATAATCAAAATGGACTTAAGAGAGAGTAAGGTCCGATAAGATATAACGAGGCCAAATAAGATGTAATGGCCCAATGCACTGAATTAAACATCATGCAAGTGAGAACGAAGTGTATGAAATGATACTGATGTGAATTGTAAACAATTGCAGCTCCTGAAGATATAACTGGATCCGATTAGACGGATCACGAGAAGTGGAAATCAAGGAAAGTGATTTGAGCATGATTCGAGATAAGGAATTTATGCGAGCTATTAGAGATAGTTATACGTAAGTTTCTTACCTGCTGTGTGCAAATAAACACGATAAAGTATATAGATATTGAGATATCCAGGTGGAAACTAAGTATGAGAAGAAGCTTATAAGCATGAATTGTATAACTTCAATGTTCTTGTTGTGAAAAGATGTTTTGCAAGTGTTTTGAGAAAGAGTAATAATAGATTAGCTCTCGATTTAGTTATTTTACATGAAAAGCATTTAATGAGTGAGTAAAGGGAGATTGCCCTCTGTCTCATACTTAGTGAATGGAGCCATCTATTTCTTTTCTGTGAGAACTTATGCTAGAACAAACGTGGCAATGGTAGATTTACCAACCTTGCTCGTACAACATTTTAAAAGGATTTTGAGAAAAGCAAAAGGTACTAGAGTTGAGTGAAGCTGTGTGATCCACAGAGACCTCGCACTAGATTTTGGGAATCATACTAGAGTCATCGAGTACTACTAAGGGATCTTACTCTGACTATGCTCGCATGTGACTCCCTCAATTTAAAGTGATCATAAGTAAAAATCATGTTGGAGGCCCTAGGTATTATTGTGTGATCTTACGCTGAGTTTTTCGCATGATATTTTATAAGCTTTCTGTGTGATAAGTAAAATTGTGCTAGAGGCCTCAGGTATTGCTGTGTGATCTTACGCTGAGTTGCTCGCACAAGGTTTTATAAGCTTGTTGTGTAATGAGTAAAACCATGCTGGAGTCATCTTGTATTGTTGAGTGATCTTGCACAGACCTACTTGCACGTGATTTTAAGACAATGAAAATAGGTGATAAGGATCCACGGGAGCACGTTGTATCGTGAGCGTTAGCCATAGAGTACGATGTGTCGTGATATCTTAGTGATTCTGTGTGAGCTAAAGGGATGGTTGATCCGCCTCACCAAGCATGGGATTCTCGTACACCTAATCAGTGATACTTAGAATCTAAACTATGGTTATAAGTCTTTTATCTGTGTGATATGACATTTTGCTGCTATTGTCTGAGTTGACATATGTCCCCCTGCTATGTGATATAGGGTGATACAATACCCCATACTATGTCTCATGTTTATCGATTTACTAAGTGATTTGCTAAATGTAAAGAAATTTCTAAGTGTGTACTGTGTGAATTAAAAAATAAAGGTGTGTGATTTTAAAGATGAGCTATGTGATTCTATGTGATTTGAGAACGAAATATGCATATACCCGTCTAGCGAATTAATGTTTTCGCATCGATGGAAGTTATTTTAAAAGAATGCATATGTTTTACAAGGAAAATGAATGTATATATTTTAAGCATGTAGATAGTGCAATTATCTACCTGCTTTCATATTTTCCTTACTGAGCGTGTTAGCTCACCCCCTTATTTCCTCCTACACAGATTCTGAGCAGTAGTGAGTTTACTGCAGTTGTTCCTGCTACGGTGTTCTCTAGTTCTCCAGTAGTACAGAGGTATACATTAATGAGAAAAAAATTTTGTATCCTGTAAATTAGTGCATAGTAAAGATATCTTTTGTACGAAAGGGATGTATATAATAGAAACTAGTGTAAACGCTACAGCACATATATAAAAGTACAGTTTCTATTTCTTTAAATGAATTTTTAATTATAAATAGATGAGTTGTGGATATGGATGTTGACTCACAGCCTAACTGTTAGTAGTAAGGTAAGTCACGGGAAGAGAGTCGTGACACCGATCATGTTTTTAGCATGTTTTCCGATGATTTTTAAATATGTTTATGTTTGAAAGTTTTGATATCTGATTTGTATATAAGTATTGGAAAATATAGCTATATGTGTTTTGATATTTGGATTTATGTTATGTGAAAAAAAAATGAATTTGAATATAACTGTGGGGGACGCCTCTTGAATCATGCGGGATCAAAGTGCCACACAAAAATCACATTTTATGAACGAGTTTTAAATCATAAGAGAATTTGATTTAAACTTGATTTTTATCAACTTATGGGTTATAAGCCTGTGAGACCCTATGTATGTACGACTCTATGATATGTTAATGGAATTATAAGACATATGATTTTTGGATCATATAAATGTGAATGAAGTAGTTAGACATGTAAGTAAAATGCGAGAAAAGGGTAAATAGGTCAAAAGACCCAAAATTCGATATCAATTCGCTAAGAAATTGTCATTTTAAACATGGATTTAGGAAATCTTAATCAACAAAGAAGAAATCATTGAATTTCGAGTCCAATTGATCAAGATACGAATTTATTACGATAACCCAAAATTTTCACCCCGAGAAGTTATCTCGAAAATGTGCGAATAATACTCCCAAAAAATAATAAAATGAGATAAATATATATTTAATTAATTAAATATATAAATATATTGGTGTAGAAGAAAATTGTGTAGAAATAATTTATTTTATTATATTAAAATAATAATATAATGTATAATATATATATATAAGTAAATGAATGAAAAAAAAAAAGACAGAATCGCGAATCGCGATTCTGGAAAAGGGCAAAAAGCAACTGAAACTGAGGGAAACGGAATCCCTGCTCCGACGAGCCACCGGCGAGAGAAGCCCGACACTGGGAGAGTGTCCAGCTGACCCCACGCACACCGACGACACCGAAATCGACAGATCGGAGAGGGAAGAGACCGAAAGGGGAGAAGAGGAATCGGACGGCACCGGTGCTGATTTGTCCCCAGCCAAGCCAACCAAAGCCTCTCCAGGCCGAGGCGTGCCAATTGGTGGCAGAAACAGCCAGGGAATCGGTCAAAGACGTTGTGAACGACGAAGTGAGGACTGAATCGATACGACCGGTTCAGTGAAGAGGGAACTGTGCTGAACTGGACCGGACCGGTTCAACCAAGAAAGAAAAGAAAAAAAAAGGAAAAAAAGAGAAAAAAGAAAGACGAAAAAATTCGGTGATCTAATTGAGATACGGGTAAGCCGGTAAGCGGTCAAAATTGATCGATTTAATTTTCAGAATATTTGATTTAAATTATATTTGACTGAAATTGACCCGGTAAATATATAAATGTGTAGCTCAACGATTAGCAACAAACGAGAGCTCGAGTCAACCTCGATTTACATACCATCACAGAATCTCAGGTAAGTAAATCTCATTTACGACAGTTTGTATAGTTATGCTCGTTAGAAATTCATCACTTAAGTTACGGATTAACTCCGTATAAAATAAATTATGTTTGGAATTGGAAATCAATTATCGTAAATAATTATGTGAGCTATCCAAAAGAACCTAGAACGAGGCACAATAAATATTGATAGGCACAATGAGCCCAATAGGCATTGATGAAGTAAATAGTAAGTGAAAATGGGCTTAAAACGGATTAAGACATATTAAGGTGCAATCAAGTCCAATAAGAGTAAACGGGCCCAATGCTTTAAATTAATCCCATTAAATGCGAAACATGGGTAAATATATTGAATTTAACCCGATAAATGGTTAAATGCAGCTCCAGAGATTGGATTAGGAGCAGATAGGACTGGGTGAGCTTCCAACGGTGGAACTTGTACTACGCTCGACGTGATTCGAGGTAAGGAGGTTTGTAAGTGCCTAGAGATAGCTATACGTATTTTGAATGGAACTATAGGGTGCAAATTTTTCTAGCTATCTGATAATGCATTAAGAATTTGAGAAAAATTTCGAAAATAAAGAAAAATGACGATTTTACCCCTGATAGAGAAAATTATGAAAGGGTAGTAAGGATCCTAAAATGCATGAATATCATTAGTTTTATGTTTGTATCATGATTTAATGCTTTGATATGAATGAAATGAGCATAGGTTGGCTTTGTTTTCAGTTGTTACATGAAACAGCACGAATTATGTACTAAGTAGTAATTTTGAAAAATAGTTAATTTTAACTGGAGCCACCTATCATATTTGTGTGAGTACAAATAGTGCTGGAGCCTAGCTCGCACTAGATTTCTATGTTTTGATTCATACTGATAGTGCTGGAGCCCTGCTCGCACTAGGTTTTACTGATTTTGTGCATGAAAGTCGTACTAGAGCATTGCTCGTATGTGATTTTATATTGATTTACTATGCATGAAAGCCGTACTGGAGCGTTGCTCGTATGAGGATTTGACATGTTTTACAAAAAATCATGGTGTAGCCTCTTGTAGACTGTGTGTCACAGTGAGATGATATATCGCACGCGTATTTTGAGACATGAGATGGTTATCGGTAGGGTATAGGGCTGCTAAGACCTATAGCAGGCACCCCTGAACCATGATGTGGGCTAAGTCCTATGGCAGACACCCTAGACAAATAGTCATGTGGGCTAAGTCCTATGGTAGACACCCCTGACAATGATGTAGCCTAAGACCTATGGCAGGCACCCTCAGACCGTGTGGGTCCATGGAGTACGTTGTACCATGTATGTCACATGGAGTATGCTATACCATGTAGTCTTGATGACTAGTTGGTTGAGTTATTGCAAGAGTAGGGCTGACCTCACCTCTCGTTGTAGTTGTGATACCCCACACGCCAGGATCCTCATAGCCTGGGATCACAGGGATTTATATATGGCCATTGTTCCCAATTTGTCTCTGTAATGTAACCTACATGCCTCACGTGATATCATGTTTTATTGATAGACTTGGGTAGACCCGAAGGATGGGTGACACCCATGATTTGTTTTAAAAGAAATGTGTTTTTATGCACAGGGTATTCCTAAAAGGCGGGATTATCTTTGATTTGTGATGAAATTGATGAGCTTTTATTCTATGATTTGAGATGAAACTGATGAGTTTTATTATGATGAGCATGAGATGTTTTACGTAATGATTTTCCATGCGTTATCATGCCTGATTTTATGAATTTTCATATATTCTATACATATTCATGTGGCATGGTTTTATTTTACCTCATGCTCCGAATGTAAATGATTTTTATCATGACATTATAAGCATGTAGATAGTGTAGTTATCTACCTACTTACATTATTTCCTTACTGAGCATGTGGTTGCTCACCCTTTCACTTTCCATCTCCCCTGAGCATCCATAGTGGTTGAGAGCGAGCAGAAACTTGCACTCCCAGTGTCCGCTGCTGTCCATCGCTGAGAGGTATACACATTACTATTGTTTTGTATCTAAACAAGTACAGCATAGTAATACTTTTGGAATCTAAATTAATGGGGGATGTTAATGTTTGTAAACACATATAATTAACAAAGTTACAGTGAAAGTAATTTAAGTGTTTACAATTATTTTACATAAATGTTAAATGATATGGTATGTGGTTAGAGGTAACTAACTTTGGGTCATAGCCCAACTAATTGGTGTTAAATTGTTCACGACGGGGAAAGTTAAGGTATAAAACGAAAAATTTGTAGTTTTTAGTAGAAAGGGGGTCGTGACAAAGCCCAAGAAAGAATTTCGAAAGTTTTGTTTTTTAGACTAAGGCAATAAATGAATCTGGACATTTTTCATGATTAGTCCGAGTTGGTGTTTAGGCTAGCATGGTGCATTGCTTTTGGGCACTTGGTTACGTTTAGTCCCTCGTGATTGCATGCCAGTCCCACGTTGGATATTTGTGCCACTCGAAGCCCGTGTGGAGTTTAAACCACCGTGGTGCATTGCTTTTGGACACTTGGGCACGTTTAGTCCCTTGTGGTTGCATGCCAAGCCATGTGCATTGCTTTTGGGCACTTGGGTACAACTAGTCCCTTGTGATTGCATGCCGGATATTTGGGCCACACGGAGCATTTCTGATTCGCCACCTTTTGTTTTGAATATGTTTGTTTAGTGGTGTAGGGCGTTGCACAACCTTGATCCAGTCTGCAGCCCCTTACCATGGCTATCGAATCTTTATATGTTAAGTGAACATGACTTCTAATTAACACATGTAAATGCCTAGTCTCTATGACTTGTTTGTCTGATTTAAAGAAAAATGATATGTTTCGTATCCGTTTTGATTTCGAATGATAAATTTTGCAATCGTTTTGAATTTGACTGATAAGTTATGTATCTGTTTCAAATTGAATGATTCTGTTTTGTATCTGTTTGATTTGAATAAGTTTTGGAAACGAAGTTCTGTTATACACATGTTTTGACTTCAAAGAATATGTTTCGATCTGATTTGTTTTCTGAAAGTAAGAATGCAATTCGAGAAAGTATGTGTATAGATTTATTATTTCTACTATGTATGGCATAACGCCTACTACTTCCAGATATTATACTTCTCACTACATTGATGCATTACTTACTGAGCTTGAAAAGCTCATCCCCCTTTTCTTTCCCCTTTTCAGATTACTTCCAATTATCGCACTTATATCTGTTGAGCAGTGGTTGTGGACGAGTGAATCCCGACCCTCTTTTAGATTGTTTTTATATAAGCAAGGCATACTACACTTACTTTCCAGACATTATGTAAAACATAGACTACTATTGTAAAGGATGTTTTTGGGATGTAATTTAGGATTGATATATAGAGTTGTAATTACGCAGTTTAATGATATGTATATAATTTTGGTATTATTGAGTATTGCCATGACGATGAGATGTGTTGATAGCTAAGATAAGAGATTAAAATCAACTGGATTGTGGATATAAACTGCGTTTACACTTTGTAGGTGGGTTAAGTCCAATTGCAGCCGTAATGTTGCTGAAACTTTTATAAAATAAATTGGTTAAGTTGGTGACAATGATAGGAATGCAACATAAGTATAAGTTTAGAAAAGTTTAAATTAGCTCATTTTTTCATGCTTCCTGGGCGTTACAATACGAATATGATATGAATTAATTCCTTTGATACGAGATAACATCGAACGAATTAAATCGAGTCCTAGGGCAAAGAATAAATGATGTTCAAGGATCTTAAGGGATATAACTATGTGGAAACATTGACAATAAATTATCGGAAAGGATATGTTCTTTTACGAACCTTATTCTAAATTAAAAATTGTATTTCACTACACATTATGATTTTGTGGGATTTTAAAAAGCTCACATGGGTTTTGTACAATTTATAACTTTGATTAATTATGGATCCAACATGTATATATGTGGTTTTTCGAGACATGATTTTCGTAAGCTTTTGTACAAATAAATTGGAAGTGGTTTCAGTATGATAAGAATGTTTTGAGACTAAGGCATTATAGCATATGAATTAGGGTAAACCTGGGGGGTCAATCTAGGGACTTAAGGGAATTCTAGCTGACGGCCTAGGAATGGGATGGACCTTGACAATGACATGCGTAATTCTATGTGACTGTCATGTCACCTTCGTGGCATTTCTGTTTTTGCCTATGTGGCACTTATATGTCCACCTATGTGGCGTTATATGTGATATATGTCCACCTGTATGGCATTATATGTGATGCTGTATGACTCTGGCCCAATCAACAGCTCCCATGGCCATTGGTATTATGTTCCCTCTTAGGAGGATGCCCTCTTTTGAGGATGAAGTGAAGAAGTGATTACCCACATGACAGTAATAGTGATATGCCTAGTCTCCATGGTTTAGTATATGAATGATTTGAATTAATAAAGTACGCTTTATTAAAGTAAGTATGTGAAATTTGACTAAGTAAGCATGTATGAATGAATATTTTATTTCAAAGTAAGTAAATGTGGTTTTGCTACAATAACCAAGTAAGGTTATGTGATTTGAATAAAGTAAGTATGAAACGTTTCAAAAGCATGTAAATCATGACTTTCAATATGTTTTCCCAATCACGGGTTAAAATAGTATGTGATATGCATTTTGAATTTCAGGACATGCTTCGAAAAGTGTTTTTAAACGTGAAAAATATTTCGAAGTATGAAATATGTTTTCGAAATAATTTATGAGCATAAGTATGGTTCACAGAACATATCCTAACGATGTAAAATAAACATGTGGTTGCCTTTGCTAACAAGAATGATAATAGTTAGTAACGGAGTCCCAATGAAGGAATGTAATAGTCAGTAGTATTCCTGGTAACGGGTTAGAATAATTAGTAAAAGATAGTACGAGATATGTTTCGACTTGTGATATATGTTTTAGAATAAGAACTACGTTTCGAAATACGAAGAGAGTTTGGAATATGAAAGATGTTTCGAATATAAAGATTATATTTCGAATGTGAAAATGTTTCGATGAAAGACTAATTTCAAATAAGGAAAACGTTTCGATATAGATGATGTTCGAAATAAGATAAGTTTTGAAGTGTTATAAGTTTAGAATACATGTTATATTTTAAATAAGAGATGTTTTCAATATATGAATATTTTTTATATGCGATATGATTCGAGTTAAGTGATATAATTTCGGAAATAGTTGTGTCCGAAGGATGGATAAGAATTATAATAAACTTTAGTTTTCTTCTTTCGACTATGATTCAAATTTTGAACTTTTATGGTTATATTTAGTTCGGGTAATCAAGTTTGATGGCCAATTAAGGTATTTCAAAATATCTCTCTGCCTGAAAAACTTGATAGCGTCTAGATAGTAGACTAGCCCTTACGCCCAAAAGAAGTATGACTTTCGATAAGTTTCGATTGTAAAGTATGTTTTGGAACAAGATATGTTTCGAAATGTGATAAGTTTCAGATAGTGATTCGAATAAGTGGTAATAAAGAATGGTCGAATGGGATTGTTTTAGACATGCATTAGAAATCTAGTAACATATAAGTTATTACCTCTGTACTTGTGTGGTTTACTTATTGAGCTTCCCCAAAGCTCACCCATTTCTTCTTTTCATCACAGGTTTAGACTAGAGTTGCATTGACAACGATATCAGTATCGACTTCGAAGTAAACGCTTCAAGATCTCACAACTCATATTGGTACAATTATTTATATTATGCACTTGTACTTTTTCAGACAGTTACTTTTCAATGCATGTGTCGGGATTTGTATTCATTTAAGAAATAATCACAAAAATTAATAAGAACTTAGACTGGAACCTTAGGTTCATAACCTTAAACTAAGTTATGTAGTTTGAGACCTAGAAATATATAAAACTGTACTCATATGACAAATAAATATAAAAAAATAAAAAATTTAATCTAAATTTTTATATTTTCATAATAAATTACTGAAAATTTACAATTTTAAATGTCATGTATATAAAAAACACACAACCTTCTCCGTTTCAAATATAAAAAAACAATAGCAAAAGTCAATGCAAATCCCGGGGAAGCCAACGAAGGTGAAATGATTTTGCATTTGACCGAAGATGGCGTGAAATTGCTTTAAGCATGCGTGCTGATGCAAATGGCCGCTCTAATATTCCCGTAAAACTAATTCTTTGAGAACGTCAAATCCGGTAGCCGTCAGTAACCCATGCCATTATTGCTTGTACCCTTAAACTTGCACTTGTATATTATATAAACAAAAATAAGTGGATAAGTGAATTCGGGAATTCCAACAAATACTTTATCTATTAAGTGGTAGTAGATATCAGAGCTATTTAAATGTCGGATTATCCCTTTAAGTTTGGAAGTTTTTTAAATTTTAATTGAATTTATAAAAAAATTAAATCATAATATAGATTTGAATTTAAAAATTAAAATTTAATAAAAATTAAGCAAAATTTGAATTCATTATTTCAATAACCTCAACTCAACTCAATCCAATCTAATAATTATAATTTTTATTATATTTTATATTAATATATTTTTAATTACTTTTATTTCTTTATAATTTAATTTGAGTTTATAGTATTTTTTATTTAAACTTTCTTGTTTCTTATTTTTTATAAGAATTTTTTTGAACATATTGTGCCATGCATTTTTACTATTATGTTTTTAATTTATTTTATATTTTATTATAATTTTTAAAAAGGTTAATATTATTTGAGTAGATTTTGATGAATTTGAACTTATTTATCATATTAAAAAGCAAAATTGAATATCAAAATTTAGACTAAATTAAAGTTAAACTCATTTTTATTTTTGGATAAAATGAGGTTGAATTCACTTTTAATTCTTTAAAATCTGAACTAATCACCTATCCACTTCGGTCCGAACGAGTTAATAAATTGATCTAATAAATACCATAATAATATATTTGAAATGAATAATTGATCTACTGCCATCTAGATTAGTGAAATTATGGAAGTCAATTGATTTGTTTTATGTCCGATTATATCCAAAACAAATAAAGAAAGAGAGAAAAGTTCAATAATTCATTTTTTTTATCTGTCGTGGAAATTTTAGAGTACTGAAAAGTCAAATGCTACGGAAGTATGGAACTGAAATGCATTATCTAAGGATGGTCGTGGACATGTTATGTACCGTACTCCTATTTTTTAAAATCCTATTCGTAATTAATCGAAAAAGAATTCATGACACAAGCTCCTGCCTTTGGCGCAATTTGTACTTGTTTAATCAATAAAATCAATAAAAGAATATTTTTCATTTTTGTGACAGAGACTTAATAATTGATTAAAAAGTTCATTTTTGTCATTCGCCAGCAACAGCACTAAAATCAATAAAAGAATATTTTTCATTTTTGTGACAGAGACTTAATAATTGATTAAAAAGTTCAACTTTGGTGTCCCGTAGTGCCATTAAAAAAAATGCAAAAAAATATTATATTTGATGAATTATTACACTAATGCCGGATAATATAATGATTTTGTCATTCGAATTCTCTTTCAATGACTTCTTCTCAAAGGCAAAAAATAAAAATAAAAATAAAAATAAAATCGTATGACTTTTTTATTTTGTGTCTTTAATTTTCTTCTATAAATAAACATTTGTTAATGGAGCCACCTACCTAAACAAACAATACAGAGCCATTGCAAGGAAAAAAAATACATTTGACTTTAAAAATAAAATAGAAAAAAAAAAATTGAGAGTCGCTTTGATTTATAGGTTGATAACTTGGCATTTAAATCATCGTAGAATTAAATTTAGTTCTTTTATTTACTCCAAAGAAGAGGGACAAATAAATTTAATATAGCCTATGAATGAAATATTTAGTACATGCTTAGATTTCTTTCCCTATTATTTTTTTTAAAAAAAAAATGCCAAGTTGAAAATAATCAAATGAACAAGATACATATGACATATCCAATGGCGGATCTAGAATCTAGACTTTTAATTTTTGGGGCCAAAACAAATAAATTTATTTCATTTTTTCACAAAACATTAAATCTAATAAAAAGGAAAAACAAACAATAATCACAATCATGTGTGTTAACATGTAAATGTACTTATAACTTAAATCAATTAGCCTTTAAGATTAAATGGATAGGTATATGTGTATATAGATATGTGAAATATATATATATATATAAATTTGCATGAGTCGTGGATTGGCTTCCAAAGAAGCTAATCCCGAGAGCTCCATCAGCAACATGTACATATAAGGATATATGTATATGTACATATACAAAAATACATGGAAGGGAAATGGATGGTGAAGGCCTTAAGCGGCCTTGGAAGTGCCAAATAGAGGATTATGTTGATCCATCAACTGCAACAGTAATATATTAGATACCAGAGAGGTAAGCGATTCAGCAGAAAGAAACTGGCAAGAAAGAAGAAAACATGTAGTGTTGTTTAATAGCCTAGGAGGAGGTGGTGGTAGGATTTCCAGATTTGTTATCCCAAAGCCTAAGAATGGACAGTAAATAGAGAAGGTAAAACCTGACATAAGTGAAAGATGGACAGGGGAAAATGGAGGAGAGAACCAAAGCATGTAGGAAGCTAGGATTTACAGTTGTTCGGTGAAGTAAAATACATATATAATTATATAACATAATGGGAGCAGCTTGACAAGGATTGGAAAAGAGAAGAACTGCAACAACGGTTAAGGAAGACTGATGGCACGGCTGTGAAAACAAGTAGGCGTGAAGCCTGCTGCCACCCACCCTGAATCCAAGAGGGGAAAACTCAAAACAAGATGACTGAAAGCAATTCACCGAACCCCTGGTAGTGCACTCTCAAGACCCATGCATGCACCCAGTTTCTATGCACCTACTGGCCTCGGGAAATGCCTGGTAGTAGGAAGGTTGGTAACTGACGAGGGAGAGGCCAGGACAGTGGGCAATATACATGTACGGGTGCACAGGAGCTTCAGGAGTAAAACAAGGGAAGGCAGAGGGAGTCATGCGAAAAACAAATGTTTAGGCAGAGGAAGGTGTGGAGCGAAAGGAAAATCGTGTGATGGCTACTGAAAATAGAGGACTTCCATCCTTGGGACTGAAGCAGTAGACGAACAGGGGGACGATGTGCAACACCTAGAAATGAGGACACAAGGTCCACAGCAAGCCAAAGTGGAAGAAGAAGGGTGATAATGATGGTGAGGATGGTCGAGATGTGGGGGTGATGAAGGGAGGTAAAAATCGGGAAGGAATGGAGGAGTGAACTGCGTAGAAACGGAGCAGTAAAGAAGCAAGAGCAGGCGAGGAAGAGACTCGAGGAAGAGAGGTCAGGAAATGAGGGTCGCCCGAGGAGGTTAAGGAAAAACTAGAAACCGAAACAGAGGTGTCGGGGCTAGTAGATTACCAGAAACGTCGTGCCCAGAGGAAAACTTGACCACCAGCGCCGGACGGAGGCGTATCGGGAGGAAGAAGGTAGCAGCACCGGTAGCTCGAGAAGTGATGATCAGTGAAGGGGAGATAGAAATCGAGAGGTGAAGAAAGGTGAACAATAGATCGGGCTGGAAGAGAAGAAGAAAAAGAAATTGGAAAAGAAGTTGGAGGGAAAAAATTTAAAAAAAAAGTATATATTTATATATATATGAAATTAGATATATATTTATATATATATATATATAAATATTTGGGAATAGAAAACGAGCTACAGAGGTTTGAAAATTGGAAAAAATCCAAGGAAGATGGTTCGAAAATATTTATTCAAAAAATTCAGAGAAATAACACGAGTGAACCGGACTCGTCGACTAGCAATGTCGAGGCAACCGAGGACTATGGACAGTCATCGAGGTAAGGAAAATTCTCATTGCTGCTAGAGATAAATATGTGTAATTTTCGTGTATTTGTAGATATAAAATTGTTAGGTTAAATTTCCTAGTTACTGGAATATAGAAAACCAGAGGCCGAATTTATGTTTTGGAATTTAAGGGAATTTTAAACTTCGTAGGTCGGCCCAACTATCGATATAGATTTACTTGGTTTATTTAGACAAAAATCTCGGTAATTGTAATTGTTGATTTTAAATCGAAGTGTTCTTGTTTTACTCACCATAGCCTATTTATTGGCATTTTTAACCAAGAGAAAAAGGCTAGTCAGCCTCTTCTTAATTGTTTTATAAAACGAACTGAATTTATAAGCAATTTAAAGGAAATGATTTGCTTATAAAGTTATTCTGATGATATGTGCTTAAGCGCGTACTGACTGTGTGTCATACGGTTCGACTCGCACTGATTTTGAGATAAAGGCGTTGGTAAGATCATGCTGCATTTCTATCTGTTCTATATCTGTTTTTGTATTTGTGGTCCTCGGAGTACGATGTGCTGTCCAACACGCACGCCGTGTTTCTAATTCTCTTTTTGTTCTTCAGACATTTTGATCTGTAAGCCGCTTGGGTAACTGACCACTCCCATGGCGATTGACATCCAGACACGCCTAGCCCGTGATTGCCCAGAGTCACCAACATTGGCCAATTGTCATTTCTGATATCTGATATAGCATGTCTGCCTTGTCTCGTCTATTTGAACTTCTGAATTGACAGTGTGATTTTATTTTGTATGGAACTAAATATTTTAATACATAAAAAATTGTAGGGGACACATCTTGAATCTTGCGGGACCAAAGTGCCACATCGTCATTGCTTTTAAAAGCTGTTTAAAGTTCTAGAAAACGGTATTGATTTCAGTTCCATTTTCATATTGAAATTACCATGGATTTTTCGACTTTGATTTTTTTGAAACTGGCAGTGTCTCTATGTTTATTTGAAATACTTTCTGAGTTGTCTGCATGGATTGGGATAATTTCTTTACTACTAATATATGTTCTGTTTTCTGAAATATATTTTTGGGTATCTGTGAATTTGCCGGACTACTTGTATACTTTGTGAAAATGTTTTGAATTTTGGCAAGTATATATATATATATATATATTAGGTAGTGTATTTATCTACCTGCTATGGGGTTTTTCTTACTGAACATGTTAAGCTCACCCCCTTACTTTCCTTTACAGAGCTCCTCTATAGTTTGGATCACTTTCGTTAGTAATGTGTTCCGCACAGTTATGATTTTACGGAGCATATTTCTGCATCGAAGGTATATCAAGTTTAAACAATTCTTTTGTATTTAAATTTTTTTTGTAAGTACAGTAATGCATACAATATGTGTCTAGAGAATGTGAATATATTTTGTTTAAAATTTGTTACTAACAAAGAAAATTAATCAAAGTTATTTTTCTGACCTAATATCGACTTGTAACCCAACCAAATTGTGTGAAAATTTAGGGTCGTTACAGAAGTGGTATCAGACCAAGGTTTGCCTGATACGAGTCAATATTAAAAGTGAAAAAGACTTAGAAAGTACACCTCTCGAGCATTACTGTACATTATTTAGATACAAACGGGTATACCTGGCTGTATTTATTTGAGAATTTGTGTCATAAAATGATAGAAAACTGATAGATATGGCTGAATGGTATTATAGCCATCCTAGTAGGTGAGAATGGACCGTTCCTCAAGGCCGTTGAGATAAGCCTAAGAGGTGTAGTGAACCCTCATCTGAGTGTACACGTTATAGTTTCACTGAAAAATTTTAGAGTCCGCTTCGTAAGATTTGAGAGGGACATGGAAGCAATGATGGCATTGTTTGATCAAGTGATAGCAGCACAATGATAATGATAATGACTGAGGTGTGACTGAGAGAAAGACCGAACTAATTTCGAAAGATAGTACGCTATTACATACCGGAGTCAAGAATCCAATTGTCATGAAAAATTGGAAAATTAAATTGGAAAACTTACAAGTATTCTTAGAGTATGACTGTGAACTTAATAGACTGGGGGCAGTTTCAAGAGATTAAGCCTCCATTTTTCAATAAGGTTAAGAATTCAGTGATTCGGAAGACTGGATTAATGAGATGAAAAAAAAAAACCTCTGGAATTTTGTAGTAACTCTACCGAGAAAGTTGCTTTCACAACTTTTGTGTTAAAGAATTGGATAAGCTACATGGACTTTTAGAGAGCACTACTATAAAGAAAGTAGTATTATAGTATCAGTATCGAAATGGAAAGTCGAATTCAGAGGAAAAACCCCCAATTTAATCCGAGAGCCGACATTAGAGACACACATGAGATATGTTTTAGGAGGCCTTTAGATGGCAACACATTCTGGATGAAGCATATTGGAAATTATAGCTAAAATGATTGAATTGGACATAAGAAAACAAGTCTAAGAATGAATATGAAATTAAATAGATTTAGAAGGACTATAATCCGGATAAGTAGAGATGTGAAATAGAGGAAGTCCAGGAAACTCGTAGGAGGTACTAAGATCCTCAATCGAGCTAAGTTAGCTCCATTGGATGTTATTTTGAGGAAGCAGTGTGTAAGACACAACTGTGATGATATGAAATGTATATTTCGAGATTACTAAGAAAGAGAAAAGGTAAAGAGAGAGACAAAAAAAAGGTCTACTAAAGAAAGACTGATAGTGAAAGAGCAAAGTAGCTTTATCTGAAGGGACAAATTTCGAAACTAAATGTACAAACAAAACTTAAAGGTTTTACTACTTATGTAATTGTTAAGGATAAGGCTTATCCGAAATAAAGAGACATTCCTGAACACAGGGAGTTTTTTGACGCATACCTGATGATCTATCAGAATTACATCAGATAGAAAGACGAAGTTTTGAATTTGATTTAGTATTTGGTACCGAGCTGATAGTCAACCACTATACTGAATGGCTTGATTTACTTAGAAGAGCTAAGACAATAATTATAGATATTGTATGATAAAAGGATTATCAGACAGAGTGATCCACTTTGGAGTGTACTGACATTACTTGCTAAGGAGATTCAGAGTCTTATGGGTTATGAGGTATCAAGAATAGGTGTCAATCGAATCCTCCTAAGCATAGGTTATAGATCAGTGGGAAGGACTCAAACCATTAAGAAGATTTAGAGTTTTGAGATATAAAGAGGCTTTGGAACATGAAATATGTTTCGGATCTAAAGATTTTAATTTGAATGTATTTGTGATTCGAATGTGAGACTTAATTTAAGTAATGAAAGAGTTTCGTTATAATTGATGTACGAAACGAGACAAGTTTTGAAATGTGATAAATCATAAATATAAGTTATATTGGGATAAGAGGCGTATACAAGGTAAAAATATATTTGATATGTGAAACGATATGGATCTAGTGATGTGAATTGAATATGAATTGTGAGTAAAGGATAAATGTGAAATTGCAATAAGTTTTGGTATCCTACTTTCTATTGGGACTAAACCTTGAATCCTTATATCCATAACCAGTTTATGTGGTCAAGTCTGATGGCTAATAAAGGTATTTCAAAATACCTCATCGCCTAAGAAACTTAACAGCGTTTAGAAGTACTCATAACCCATAAAATGAAAATCACAGTCGCAATATTCGCGTTTGAAGTCAGGATACCATTATTTGTACAATGAAGAATTATAGAATCCTATTGATCAAGAAGATTTAAATATTAAATTTCACAAAGGTCATCTAATATGAGGAAAAAGGGAATGACTCGGGTTAGTGCTTTGAGCAGAAGTGATTTTAGAATGACGTTATGTATATTGGTCAGGGACATGAGTTATTGAATTATTGGGGGACCTCGACTTGAATGTGGTCCTTCCCAGACATTGACATTCGTTACATGGTGGCTAGCCTGAGAGTTAAAACTGGACTTGATTGATCGAATCGAACAGGCACAGTAAAATAATAAATACTGCATTGATGTGGCTGGTCAGACCTAGATAGGTGCTGTAACTAACTTGAGTATTGGTACTGATAATTATTGTTATTTAAAAACAGAATTGTGTACCAAATGATCTATAGTTAAAGGCATTGATGTAGTCAGAAACTCATTTATAGAGATATACTCTGCATCTGAATAATGGTAAAGATTTACCAAATCTCCTGAAGGTATATTGGCAACCAAGTATGATGAGAAGTATAACTGGAAGTGTGACTAAGAGTCTCATAAGTCAGCAGGTTAAGGTAGAATACAAAAGCATATGGGGTTATCACCACCTCAACCAAGCCAATATGGAATTAAGAGCATGAACCTGGAATTTTAAGGCTCCTGGAAGGACCAATTGCAAATTAATAAAGTTTGCATATAATATCAATTATCACTCAAGTACTGAAGTGACACCGTATAAAGCATAGTATAGTCAAAAATGTCATTCACCAATTGGATGGAAGAGATAAGTGAAAGGAAGGTAATTGTTTCTGATTTGGTTAAGCAAGCTTCTGGGGAAGAAAGATTAAGTTGTGGGAAACCGAGGAACAGAGCAAAGCAGGCAAAAGAGAGTTATACTGATTAAAGATGGAGACCTTTGGAAGTTTCAGTAAGAGATTCGGTGTTTTTGAAAATTTCTCCTTCCAAGAGTATAAGAAGGTTTGGGAAGAAATGAAAGTTAAATCCCCGTATATTGGAGACTAATGTACTTCTAAGTTTGTGGACCGAATTTCCCAAGGTGGGGAGAATGTAAACCCCACGAAAGTTTTTGGTTTTCGGTTAATAAAGCAAACAAATGAAACTTGAAATGTACGTATAGAGATTATACTTTTCCTAGAGAGACTTGGAGGAAATAAATTAAGTAAAACATATTAGCTCTAAGAATAAATAATTTTGAGAAATAGAAATAAATTCTATATGAGCTGAGAATATTCCCCTATAAAATGTAAGTACAAAAATTTAACTAAATTCATTTTTATACTATAAGAAAAAAATCATTAAATACATTATATATATATGTGTGTGTGTGTGTGTGTTGTTCAATTAGCCTTTAAGATTAAATGGATAGGTATATGTGTATATAGATATGTGAATATATATATATATATATATATATATATATATATATATATATAATTGCATGAGTCGTGGATTGGCTTCTAAAGAAGCCAATCCCGAGATCTCTTTCAGCAACATGTACATATAAGGATATATGCATATGTACATATACAAAAATACATGGAAGGGAAATGGATGGTGAATGTAAACCCCCGAAATTTTTCAGAATTCAACTCGAGCGTTATTCAATTTAAATTTAATTTACTTTGGTTACGAATAATTAAATTAATCATGTTGGGAAAGGCGAGATTAGGTTAGATCGATATTTTTATATTAAAAGTCTGGTTTATGAAATTAAACTCATAATAATAAAAACAAAACTTTAATTTAGATAAAATAAAATCAATAGTAAATAAATTAAATGATCAAACAATGTGTATAGGTATATATATATATATATATATATATATATATATTAAATTAGAATTAATTAAAAATAAAAATTTAGATTTAGATTTTTAAGAAAAATGACCAAAACGGTGCGTTTTGGCCTCTGTGCATAGGGCACACAAGCTAAGCATGACCTGCGCGCCTTGCGCCCTGCGCCCTACGCACCCCAGCGCTCTGTGTGTTCACTGCCTCTTCCGCCTGAGCCCTCCTGCGCCCTGCAACAGCTGCTCTTCTACACAACCAGGCGCACACCAGCCTGTGCCTAGTTTGCAATCCAACGTGCGCCCTTACACCAGTCTGTCTGCACCCGGTCGCACCCAGTCTGCACCCCTGCTCCACGCCAAGCTTGCCTGCAGAGTACCATCAGAATTGACATCAACAGCCCAGGCCAAACACCTGTATGCCCATGCCAGCACCTAGTCCTGCGCACCAGCTGCCCCTGTCTCCACAAAACACCAGGCCCTGCGTGCACCAGTCCTGCACACCAGCTTCACCCCTGCGCACCAGCCCTTTCACGCCTTGCCAGCCCGAGATATAAAGGCTAAGCAAAAATAGTAAAGGGAGGGAGAAACAGAGGTAACCAGGGGAGGGTACAGGGCTGCATGGTGGGGAGGTGAAGAGGAGACTAAGGGACGGAAGCTGGAAACGCAGTAAAATAGAGGACACGAGGTCCACCACAAACTAAAAATGGAAGAAGAAGTGTGGCGATGATGATGATGGTGCAGGTAGAGATGGAGGTAATGGAAGAGTGGCAAACCGAGAGGCAACGAAAGAAACAAAGGCTGTATGAGGAAGCTGCACACAGAGGAGCAAAATGACAGAAAAACAGAGGCTGGATGTAATGCCCCGAAAGTGTGGAAAAATGGGCTAATTTAAACTTTTCTAAGGTTTTACTTATGTTGCATTTCTATCAGTTTTGAATACTTAACCAATTTATTTTACAAAATATTTGGCAGCATAACGGCTGCAATTGGACCTAACCCATCCTGCAAATTTTAAATGCAGTATATAATTCACAATCTAGTTAATTTTAATCTCATTGCTTAGCCATCAACACATCTTATTATCATAGCAAGACATCAACAATATCAAGTTATATTCATATCATTAATTGCGTAGTTACAACACTGTCTATCAACATTTACCTAACTTACATCCCAAAAACATCTTTTACAATAGTAGTCTATACTTTACATAATGTCTGGAAAATAAATATAGTATACCTCGTTTATACCAGTCCAAAAGAGGGTCAGGATTCGCTCATCCACAACCACTGCTCAGCAGATATAAGTACAATTACTGGAAGTAATCTGAAAGGGGGGAAAAAGGGGGATGAGCTCTTCAAGCTCAGTAAGTAATGCATCAAAGTAGTGAGAAGTGTAATATTAGGAAATAATAAGCTTTACGCCATATATAGTGAAATGATCAATATATTCGCATACTTTCTCAAAAATGCATTCTTACTTTCAAAACTAAATCAAATCAAACATAGTCTTAAGCTTATCATTTCTTCAAAATCAAAACAAAACATATATCAGAACTTAGCCTCCAAAGCTGTTTCAAAATCAAATGGACCAAAACTTATCATTCAAATCAGAACGGATACTAAACTTATTCTTTCGAAGTCAAAACGAATACAGTACTTATCACTTTTCATTTAATCAGACATATAAGTCATAGAGACTAGGCATTTGCATGTGTTAATCAGAAGTCATGTTCACTTAACATATAAAGTACCGATGGCCATGGTAAGGGGACAACAGACTGGATCAGGGTCGTCCAGTGCCCTATGCCACTAAAAAACATATTCAAAATAGAGGGTGGCGAATCAGAAATGCTTCGTGTGGCTCAAATATCTGACATGCAATCATAAGGGATTAATCATACCCAAGTGCCTAAAAGCAATGCACGTGGTTTGGCATGAAACCACAAGGGACTAAATGTACCCAAATGTCCAAAAGCAATGCACCACGGTGGTCTAATCTCCACGCGGTGTCACACCCCGACTCCGAGTGCCCTTCATCCATACATATACTACTTACGGTTGGGCTGTGAGCTAACGCAATAACTATATTCCATACATTTATAGCAGAAACGTTTAAAACTTTGACTCACACACTCCAGGTATGTGTGTAGATATAGAAAATTAATTGTATAATATATTATATTTATATAACATCCCCATCAAACTGCTTACATTTTCAATTCATAACTGTACGATACATTACGATAGATACAAAATGCTTTTATGTATACAATTCTTATACCTTTGCAACTGGTGGGAGCTGTCCAATACAAAAGAGATCTGGAGACCACCGCACTGTCCTACTTCTCAGTATCTGGAGGGGAAAAAATAGTGGAATGAGCAAACCACAGTTCAGTAAGGAAAAAAATGCCAACAAGTAGATATTGTACTATCTACATAGCCCATGCATGAAATAATAATCCATGTTTCATTATAAATGGAAATATCTCTAGAAAACGCATTTAAATATTCTCCTCTCATGAGCATTTTCATAAAAACAAATATAGAATGCTTTCATTCAAAAGCATGTCATAAAATAGTGACATCACAGCACAAGTATTTAAATAACGAGATTTATCAAATCATAATCTCTTTGCTTTTCTCAAATCATTTCTTTTCGTCAAATCTCTTACTTTCTGAGTTTTTCTCAAATTCTTGTATCTCTGAGATAGGCATGAAATTTTCGGCAAACTAATATCCATAATATATAGCCATAGTCAGTGATCCCAGGCCTCACTGATCAGATGAGTACAGGACATCACTTGCCTGAAGGGGGGTGGGTCAGTCTTACCATATGGCTCATCTTAATAATCATCATCATCTTCCTGATCATATCACATATACTCACCGTACAATGTACGCCATGTGTCATCTACGCGATACTCGTACTTACGGGCACCAAGCACGGTACATAGTATTCCACAGACAACTACACAGTTCAACGTACGACCGTGGACCCAGTCCATCCACCCTACTCTGATGGACGTATCATCCTGTACCATGTCTCATATACCACGGCGAGCAGAATCAGCGTGACACATAGTCACAGCCATGCTCCAGCGTGGTATCTCTCAAAGCGAGAAACTGCTTCTAGCACTGTATCATCTCAAAAGTCGTGTGCGATCTAGGCTTCAGCACGGTTTATCAAAACACGCAACATATGCGAGCAAAAACTCTAACATAGTTTAAATCACTAAAATCGGTGTGAGCTAGTGCTCCAACACCAAATCACATCTCAAATCTGATAGGTGACTATTTTCTCTTTTAAAAATCCAAAACATGTTTATTTATGTAGCATGTCGTCCCATGCTAAACATGTAAAACTAGCCATCCTAACCATCATCATTTCTAAATCACAAAATCAATACATAGTTGAGAAAACATCAAAATTATGCATGTCATGTTATTTCCTTACATCATCCCATTTTCACAATATATATATATATATCATAATACATTTCATGCTCTCATATCATTTCATAGCTCAATAGCTAAACCTACTACTTCTAGCGTCATGCCTACTAAAATTGCTGTAAAATACGTTTAAATACCTCTATCGCTAACATACAATCCCTTACCTCGAATCGTACTTGTATTCCTTTCATCTCATTTGCTCCGTTCGCAATCCGAGTTAATCGTGTTTCACGTATTTCAATCTACACATATAAATCAGTAAGTTATTTTCTTTTCCTTTTTTCTAAACACACACATTGTCATTTACTTATCCATTGATACTCCCCAAGCCTTTAAATCATATTTCACCTTTTTCCATTGTATCACTATATCTCATCTTAAGTTTTCCATCACTTTTCCATGGATTTTCCCTTCATAAATTCCTCTTAATATTACTCACTCATCACTACATTCATTATTCCTATCAAGATTTCACATACCATTCAACCCACAAAATGTCTAGAAATCCATATTTGAAACTTTAGGGTTGAAAAGCTTACCTAGCTTAGTCTCATCCTTAGCCAAACTTGTGGTAGCCAAACCTCTTTCTCTTGGTCAAACCAATGTGTGATTTTTGGGTATGTTGTTCTCCTTACTTCAAGGAACAACTTTCCCTGCTTAAGCTTCTTCAGATTCTAGCTGGAATGTAGTGATATTTAGAGTGAGAAGACTTGGTTCTTTGAGAGAAATGGAAAGGTGCTGGTTTGGTGGGAGGAAAATATGATTTTCAATCCAAATCCCGTGCTCTTTTTATAGATGCAAAGACATGAGATCGATCTTGTCCCTTGTGGAGATCGATCTCTGCATGGTTTTGGTTGTCCTTTCACCTAACGTAACTACTACCAGATCGATCTGCTCTTCATGATGAGAGCGATCTATTTGTGAATGGGAGATCGATCTGTTGCTTAAGGGAGATTGATCTCTTTTAGGTCGAGACTTAAGGAGATTGATCTGCCTTTTTGTGAGATCGATTTGTCTTGTTCAACTAAACGAATTCTTAACATTTTGAGAGAAGGGATCGATCTCTCCTTCATGGGAGATCGATCTGCTCCTCTCCTACACCCCTATTTCTGCAGTTTTCTGCAGATCTTCACTTGTAATTCATCTTTAATTGCCTGATACCTCATTTTACATTTCGTACCTAACCAACGCATGATAATATCCATTCCGTATAGTTCGTAGGCAGTGAAACTTGTGCACACACTCGAAATCATGGATTATAGATTAGATTCATCATCCTTACATCCTTTTGTCATTTATACACATGTAACCATGTACATTTACATTATAGCTTCATAAAAAGACTTGCCAAACTATAGGTATTACATTTCTCCCCTCCTTAAAGAATTTGGTCCTCCAAATTGAATCAAGTTCATTCCGTAAAAAGTTGAGGGTACTTTTCTTTCATCAGATCCTGCAACTCCCAGGTGGCTTCCTCTGATGTATGATGTTGCCACAAAACCTTAACCAATAAAATTGACTTGTTTCGCAACACCTTATCCTTTCTATCTAATATCCGGATCAGTTTTTCTATATATGACATATTCTCCTTAAGCTCCAATGGCTCATAGCTAATTATATGTGTTGGATCCGGATGGTACTTCCTGAGCATGGAAACATGGAAGACATTATAGACCTCTGCTAGCTCAGGTGGTAAAGCTAGCCTATATGTTTTATCTCCCACTCTATCCAAAATATCAAAGGGACCAATATAACGAGGACTTAGTTTTCCTTTCTTCCCGAATCTCGTTATTCCCTTAGAAGGAGATACCTTCAAAAATACAGACTCACCCACAGCGAACTCGAGTGGATTCCGTCTCCTATCAGCATAACTCTTTTGTCGGCTTTGAGTTGTGCACAACCTCTCACATATCATCAGAGCATCCTCTGAGGCTTGTCTAACCAAATCGGGAGCGAGCAACTGTCTATCACCAACTTCTTCCCAACCAATAGGCGATCGACTTCTACGACCATATAGTGCTTCATAAGGGGCCATACCAATACCTGAGTGATAACTGTTGTTGTAGGCAAACTCAATCAATGGCAAGTGATCATCCCATGAGCCTCTAAAATCCAGTACACATGCTCTCAACATATCCTCTAAGGTCTGTATAGTCCTCTCTGACTGACCATCTATCTGAGGATGGAAAGCGGTACTAAAGCTCAATTGGGTCCCCATCGCTTCTTGAAAATGTCCCTAAAAATGGGAAGTGAAATGGGCATCCCTATCAGAAACAATACTCACTGGGACTCCATGTAGTCTCACTATTTCCCATACATACAAGTTCGCCAGTGCACTCAAAGTATCTGTAGATCTCATAGCTAAAAAGTGTGTCAATTTCGTTAACCTATCCACTATCACCCAGATAGTATCGTGGTTTTTACGGGTTCTCGGTAACACCATCACAAAATCCATGGTGTCATGCTCCCACTTTCAAGTCAGTATTGATAGGGGTTGTAATAATCCAGGTTTCTGATGCTTGACCTTAATCTGCTGACAAATGAGACATCTAGCAACATACTCAGCTATGTCTCTTTTCATCCCAGCCACCAATATACTTTCCGCAGATTTTGATACATTTTACTACTCCCAGGTGTACTATGTATCTCGACGAGTGAGCCTTTGATAAAATCAACTTTCGAAGATCTGAATCCTTAGGAACACATATTCTATTCCCTAACCTTAGTATTCCATCTGAACTCAATACAAATTTCGTACCCCTACCATTCTGAATTTGGCTAATCACATCATTACACCATTGATCATTTTGCTGAGCTTGCCGAACTCTCTTAATCAACTCTATCTCTAATCTCAAGTTAGCTATGATCCCATAACTGCCAATCTTAGGTAGGGTCATCTCCAAACTAAGGTTCGTGAATTGTTCCAATAACTCATGCTCCCTAACCATCATATATGATACCAACTTGAGACTTTTTCTACTCAATGTATCGACAACCACATTTGCCTTCCCCGGGTGGTATAAAATCTCACAATCATAGTCTTTGAGGAGTTCTAACCACCTTCTCTATCTTATATTTAACTCCTTTTGTGAGAACAGATGCTTAAGACTCTTGTGATCCTTAAAGATCTGAAATCTTTCACCATACAAGTAGTGGCGCCATATCTTCAATGCAAACACTATGACCGCCAACTCTAAATTGTGAGTGGGATAGTTCTTCTCATGATCTTTCACCTATCTGGATCCATAAGCAACTACCCTTCCATTCTGCATCAAAACATAGCCCAGCCCTTGGTTTGAAGCATTTGTGTAAACAGAATAGTTCCCTGAGCTGTTAGGAATGGTGAGAACTGGAGCAGTGGTTAATCTATACTTAAGTTCCTGAAAACGCCTCTCACACGCTTCATCCCACGTAAACTCCGCATTCTTTCTTGTAAGACATGTTAAAGGAGCAGCCAATCTAAAGAAACCCTCTACAAATCTCCTATAGTAACCTGCCAGACGCAAAAAGCTTCTGATCCCTGTGACTATCCTAGGTTATCCCTACTGAACAATAGCCTCAATCTTGGATAGATCTACTGACACCCCATCATTTGATACAACATGGCCCAAAAAAAAAATCTGCTCTAACCAAAAGTCACATTTATTAAGCTTGGCATACAACTTTCTCTCTTAGAGGGTTTGCAACACAATCCTCAAGTGCTGCTCATGATCTTTCTTGGATTTGGAATAAACCAATATATCATCAATGAATATTATCACTAGGAATTCATAATGACCATAGCGAGTGCGGAAGGCTGTCTTGGGCACATCTTCCTTCCGAATCTTTAGTTGATGATACCCAAACCTCAGATCTATCTTCGAAAAGATCCGTGCTCCCCGAAGCTGATCTAAAAAATCATCGATTGGCGGTAAAGGGTACTTATTCTTGATGGTAGCCTTGTTCAACATCCGATAATCAATACACAACCTAAGGCTCCCATATCTTTTCTTCACAAACAATACTGGGGCTCCCCATGGTGAGACGCTCAGTCTTATAAACCCTTTATCTAACATATCTTACAACTGCTTCCTTAATTCCTCTAATTCAACTAGAGCCATCCTATATGGTGACTTGGATATTGGTTATGTTTCAGGTGTTAAGTCTATACCAAATTCCATTTCTCTATTTGGTGGCAATCCTGGTAGGTTGTCTGGAAAGACATTAGAAAATTCTCTAACCACAGGAATGTCATCTATATCTAAATGTGTTTTGTTCAAGTCCACTACATAAGCAATAAAACCTTCAAAATAGCATTTATGTCATTTATATACCAATGCCCTATACTTACTACAAAATTAGGATTTTATTGCTTCTTTTAAAATTTCACAACAGATTTATCTGGTAAGGAAAATGCAACAGTCTTAGAGTGACAATCTAAGACAGCATGATTGGTAGCTAACTAATCTATTCCCAAGATTACATCAAGGTCATACATATTCAACAAAATCAAATTGGTTGTCATATTCTTATTTTCTGCTCTCACTTTACAATCTTTATATACCTGCTCAACTAATTGACTAACTCTCATTGGAGTACTTATTAATAGAGTCCCATTGAGGTATGTGGGTTTTACAAAACTTGTCAACTTCGATGCACATGCAGACGATATGAAAGAATGCATAGCACCAGAATCGAATAAAGCTATAGCTTCCAAATTGAATATCAGAATTATACATTTTATTACCTCAGAAGAGGTATCTGTCGATGCCTTGTCTATCGCATATACCCTACCTTGACCCACAACTTGTTTCCCTTTTTCTTCAGCCATTGCCCTATTCCTTGCAGGAGGTGTAACTACAGAAACTTTCTCCTATTCCTTACCCTTCTGTGGGACTACCTCACCTGCTTTTGGGCAATCTCTTGTATAGTACCCAAGCCTACCACATCTGAAGCAATGTGTACCCTGAAAATGACAAGGCCTACTACCATGATATTGGCCACATACTCTACACTGATCAGTAGTCAGTCAAGGTCCACCAATCACTATACCCCTGGTTGGGGCTGGAGTCAGATGCATATAAGGTCTAGTCACCTTCTTCTATGACTCATCTGCCTCACTCCGACGTTTACCAACAACTCTCTGTCAAAGCTTAGCACTCCTGCCAACTCTCAATTTCCTTGGACCCTTGTCCTTACCCCAACTAAACTTTGAAATATGCAGGTCATAGTCCTGCTCACACAACTGGGCCCGTCGTACAGCTTCTCTGAATGTAACAAGATCAAATGGGGCCAATTTAGCTCTAATCGAAGGCCTGAGTCCATCCACAAATCTACGGACCCTAATAGCTTCACTCCTGATAGAGTCTGGATCATATCGACCCAGTGAGGTGAATCGTGACTCATACTCATCCACTATTCTGTTCCCTTAAATCAGATTCAAAAATTCTATTTGTAGTCTACGCCGAGCAGTATCTGGATGTATTGCTATCTAAAAGCACCCAAAAACATATCTCACATGATCGTTGTACCCAGAGTCATCAACATAGGTCTGGTGGACTTCCACCAGTGCTCTGCTTCACCTCTTAATGTAAAGGCTGTAAGCGCTACTCTTTGTATAGCAGAACACCTACAAAAATCAAACAGCTTCTCCATCTGACTTATCCAATCCTCTGCCACTATCGGATCCTTTACCTAATTAAAGGAAGGAGGCTTAAAGTCTATAAAATGCCTCAATCTCTCCATATCACAGTCATAACCATGCCCTAGATCATCATCATCATACCACAGTGGAGCCACTAGAGGAGGAACAGGTCGAATAGGGGGACCTCCTAGTCTATCGGGTTCAGGTGGAGCAGGTGCAGCATTCTCAGGTTCAGGTGTAGCTGCTGGGGGAATCGATACAGCCTACCCTGCTGTACTGATTATACCCTCCAATCTAGACATGATCTGACCCATCATAGTAATCATCGTACGCATGTCTTCCTCCAAGCTAGCTACCAGAGGATCGGGAGTCTCTATCTGATCATGGGGTTCGTGACTAGAGGATGATCTACTATGCCTCTTAGTCCTATCATTCTGTCATTATGCTCTCAAGCTCTCTCCCCTCTTGCGATGTCTCTCAGGCATAACTCACAAGCCTGCTGATTTTCCTACATTTATAACAAACTTTTAAATCACTACCAGCTCTGTACACACATTTGTATCTAAATATCGCACAGTAACTTAGGGATGTACGTTTTTTTATTCCTAAACATCGACTCACATCAGACCAACCAGGCTCTGATACAAAATTCAATCACACCCCGACTCCGGGTGCCCTTCATCCATACATATACTACTTACGGTTGGGCTGTGAGCCGACGTAATAACTATATTCCATACATTTATAGCAGAAACGTTTAAAACTTTGACTCACACACTCCCAAGTATGTGTGTAGATATACAAAATTAATTGTATAACATATTATCTTTAGATAACATCCCCATCAAACTGTTTACATTTTCAATTCATAACTGTTTGATACATTACGATAGATACAAAATGCTTTTGTGTATACAATTCTGATACCTTTGCAACTGGTGGGAGTTATCCAATACAAAAGAGATTTGGAGACCACCGCACTACCTACTTCTCAGTATCTGAAGGGGGGAAAATAGTGGGAAGAGCAAACTACAACTCAGTAAGCAAAAGAATGCTAACAGGTACATATTGTACTATCTATATAGCCCATGCATGAAATAACAATCCATGTTGCTTTATAAATGGAAATATCTCTAGAAAATGCATTTAAATATTCTCCTCTCATGATCATTTTCATAAAAACAAATATAGAATGCTTCCATTCAAAAACATGTCATAAAATAGTGCCATCACAGCAAAAGTATTTAAATAACGAGATTTATCAAATCATAATCTCTTTACTTTTCTCAAATCATTTCTTTTCGTCAAATCTCTTACTTTTTGAGTTTTTCTCAAATTCTCGTATCTCTGAGACAGGCATGGAATTCTCGGCAAACTAATATCCATGACATATGGCCATAGTCAGTGATCCCAAGCCTCACTGATCAGGTGTGCACAGGGCATCACTTGACTGAAGGGGGATGAGTCAGTCCTACCCTCTGGCTCATCTCAATAATCATCATCATCATCTTCCTCCTTATATCACATATACTCATGGTACAATGTACACCATGTGTCATCTACGCGATACTCGTACTCACGTGCACCCAGCATGGTACATAGTATTGCACGAACAACAACACAGTACAACGTACGACCATGGACCCAGTCCATCCACCCTACTCCGATGGACTCATCATCTTGTACCATGTCTCATATACCACGACGAGCAGAATCAGCGTGACATATAATCATTACCATGCTCCAGCACGGTATCTCTCAGTGCGAGCAACTACTTCTAGTACTGTATCATCCTAAAAGTCGTTTGCGAGCTAGGCTCCGCTAAGGTTTATCAAAACATGCAACATATGCGAGCAAAACCTCCAGCATAGTTTAAATCACTAAAACTGATGTGAGCTAGTGCTCCAACACCAAATCACATCTCAAATCCGATAGGTGGCTATTTTCTCTTTTAAAAATCCAAAACATGTTTATTTACGTAGCATGTCATCCCATGCTAAACATGTAAAACTAGCCATCTTAACAATCATCATTTCTCAACCACAAAATCAATACATAGTTGAGAAAACATCAAAATCATGCATGTCATGTTATTTCCTTAACTCATCCCATTTTCACAATATATATATATCATAATACATTTCATGCTCTCATATCATTTCATAGCTCAATAGCTAAACCTACTACTTCTAGCGTCATGCCTACTAAAATTGCTGTAAATTACGTTCAAATACCTCTATCGCTAACATGCAATCCCTTACCTCGAATCGTACTTATATTCCCTTCATCTCGTTTGCTCCGTTCGCAGTCCGAGTTAATCGTGTTCCACGTATTTCAATCTACACATATAAATCAGTAAGTTATTTTCTTTTCCTTTTTTCTAAACACACACATTGTCATTTACTTATCCATTGATACTCCCTAAGCCTTTAAATCATATTTCACCTTTTCTATTTGTATCACTATATCTCATCTTAAGTTTTCCATCACTTTTCCATGGATTTTCCGTTCATAAATTTCTCTTAAAATTACTCACTCATCACTACATTCATTATTCCTATCAAGATTTCACATACCATTCAACCCACAAAATGTCTACAAATCCATATTTAAAACTTGAGGGTTGAAAAGCTTACCTAGCTTAGTCTCATCCTTAGCCAAACTTGTGGTAGCCAAACCTCTTTCTCTTGGTCAAACCAATGTGTGATTTTTGGGTATGTAGTTCTCCTTACTTCAAGGAACAACTTTCCCTTCTTGAGGTTCTTCAGATTCTAGCTGGAATGTAGTGATATTTAGAGTGAGAAAACTTGGTTCTTTGAGAGAAATGGAAAGGTGTCGATTTAGTGGGAGGAAATTCTGATTTTCAATCCGAATCTCATGCTCTTTTTATAGATGTAGAGACATGAGATCGATCTGGTCCCTTGTGGAGATCGATCTCTGCATGGTTTTGGTAGTTCTATCACCTAATGTAACTACTACCAGATCAATATGCTCTTCATGATGAGAGCGATCTGTTTGTGAATGGGAGATCGATCTCTTCTAGGCCGAGACTTAAGCAGATCGATTTGCCTTCCTGTGAGATTGATCTATCTTGTTTAATTGAACGAATTCTTGACATTTTGAGAGAGGGGATCAATCTCTCCTTCATGGGAGATCGATCTGCTCCTCCCCTGCACCCTTATTTCTGCAGTTTTCTGTAGATTTTCACTTGTAATTCACCCTTAATTGCCTAATACCTCATTTTACATTCCGTACCCAACCAACACATGATAATATCCATTCTAAATAGTTCGTAGGCAGTGAAACTTGTGCACACACTTGAAATCATGGATTATACATTAGATTCATCATCCTTATATCTTTTTGTCATTTATACATATGTAACCATGTACATTTACATCATAGCTTCATAAAAAGACTTCTAAATCTACAGGTATTACACATGGGCTTCGAGTGGTGCAAATATCCAACATGGGACTAGTATGCAATCACGAGGGACTAAACGTACCCAAGTGTCCAAAAGCAATGTACCACGATGGCCCAAACTCCAACTCGGACTAATCATGACAAATGTCTGGATTTATATATTGCCTTAGTCCTAAAAACAAAACTTTTGAAATTTTTTTATATAATGTGACTTTTGTGTGGCACTTTGGTCCTGTAGGATTCAAGAGGTGACCCCCAAAATCAGTTTTGAAATCACTTTAACAGAACATAAATCGTTCGTTACAAATATCAAAACACATAAGATACTTTTTCCAAATACATATACACATATCGAAAAATCAAACTTTCATAACTTAATCATTTTTAAAACCATAAAAAAATGCTAAAAACATGCTCGAAGTGTTCGAAAAAAAGGCTTTTTCTTTGGTTTATACATAAAGGTAGCTTTACAGATTTCAAATAAGCTTTCTTTCTAACGTTTGGCATACTAACAAATTTTACAAACCAAGTAGAGTGTTTAAAAACTAACACTACTCAGAACACATCCCTTACCTCTTTCACCTTTGTGCAGCGCAATATTACCTGGTTTCAGAATCATCTCGATTAGTGTGTCGGATACTCGAACTACCCAAAATGACATCAAATCATCAAATATAGATCAATCTTACTTTAACAAATTCAAATATGTATTTACTTTATTAAAATTGACCAAATCATGACATTTTTCGCCAACTTTGTTCATTTTCTCAGTTTTATCAATTTAAGCTCTGGTTTAAGCTATCCTTACAAATTTTATTATCCTAACTTCATATTCATCATCATAATGGCATAATACATCATTCACATACACCATTCATGCTTACCATCAAACACATTTTGTAAAATTTTACAGTTTTTGGTTTTTCATTAAACTAAGTTTTATTCCAGACTTTTCGGTATAATCTTTAACAATTATCAACCTTAAAACAACCCAGATTAAACCATAGACTCATAAATTCAATGCTGGCTGAATCCCTAAAGAGTATTAAAATTAATTTCATCAATTCCATTCAACAACAAAATTCCTAAAAATCACCAATTAAGAACATTGTTCATCATCTTCATCATTCATAAATTTTCTTTTACCTTTGACCAAAGTTAATCACTCCAATAAATCTCCAAATTAGCTTTAAACTGAAAATCATCAAGTTTACAACTTAGATTCATTAAAAAACACAAGAAAAATCAACAATATTCATAAAAAAAATTTAAGATTTCACTTACCCATGAACAGGGCAGTTCAGACCTCCGAGCTTCTCTATAAGCTTTCCTCTACTATATGAACTTGTTTTTAGATGTATTTTTATATGTTAGAGAGGACTCACAGGGCAAGATTTTTTTTCTTTTTTTCATTGCCTGAATCTGGTTGGAAGGTCACCGAAAAGATCCCTCAAAGTTGGTTGTACAGTACCATTTTAGGAATGAACAAGGGACGAAGATAAGGCTGGTTCTTTCGGGTTAGGAAGGAAAATCAGGTGATTCCAAAGGCATTGGTTAGTTTATTAAGTGACATAATAATTTGGAGGAGCTAGGAGCCATTGGATGAGAGGAGGGTAATCAAATCCAAGGGTTATCACGAGTAGTCTGCTAACTTGGACTGGGAAAACTTTATACCCTGTTTTGTAAAATCCTTAAAAATTATTTCTAATCCAATTTCTTCCAACTTTTCACTTATAAAATATTCTATTATCTCTCTAGTATCTCTCATAAAAATTGTGGGGTCACTGGTTTAAGAAACTTTCCCCGATTGAGCTCATGTTACTCGATTAGGTCAATACCGAACAAAATGGCTTTAAGCTTTCAATTTAGTTTAAAAATTCATTTGAACACAAAAACCTCCATATTTCCTCTTGATTTTAAATTACCAAGTAAATATTGCCTTATACTAACTTCCCATGGTCTCGGAATAATTTTCTTGAATTTCTATAATTTATTTCAAATTTATTTCCTTAACTAGGGCTATTTTTCTCGTTTTATCGTAAATTCAAGTTTTATTAACTTTTTCACATCTATTACTTTAGTTTTCACTTCCCAACATAATTTCATGAACATATGCATAATCTTAAGCAAATTATCAAGTTCAGAGCCTTACCTCAATTTTTATGCCACAGGGCCCCGTTCCACAATCCCAAGTGCTTTGATTACATTGGGCCTGCATAACATTATTCTGAATACTTGATTATTTCTCAACTTCATTTACTTACTAATGTAGAAATTTTGGGTTTTACACTAGAAACGGAGAACAGAGGCTAGCTAGGAGGCAATGATGATGATGACGATGGTGGTCGGAGCAAGAAACGAAGGCGATGAGAATGGTGGTTGCATCGAGGAGAGGAAGGAGGTGGTGAGCAGCCTCTTCAGGTGACCAATGGAAGGGCAAACCGAGAGGGAGAAGGAGGAAGAAGAAAAAGAGGAGAAAAGAAATGGAAGGAATTTGGCGCTTCACGCCAAATTCAAAAAAAAAGAACGAAAGAAAGAAAGAAAGAAAGAAAGAAAGAGGAAATATTAATATATTTATTTGAGGTTATATATATATACACTTGGAGATAGTGAGAAAGGCACAAGGAGGAAAATTCAGAAATCCGGGAAAAGAGTTTCGATGAGGAAAATTACCCGAGTGGACCGGGTCTATCGACTCCAGACGTAAGGCATCTAGGACTACGTGCGGACACCGATGTAAGGAAAATTGAGACACACTATTAATCATAAATGCACGTATTTTTTGATATTTTTATATATATGAATTTAGGAAATATTTTACCGTAAGGGAGATTACAATGTACTATAGAGATAAATTACACGTATTTTCTAATGATTTTTAGATATGAAATTTTAGGAAATATTTTTACTGTAAGGAAAATCGGGCTGTGCTATTAAAGATGAATTCACGTATTTTTTGATGATTTTTGTAGATATGAATTATAGGAAATATATTTATTTATACTGTAGAAAATTACCTGTGAACTGTCTAAATTATACTTCGTATATTTATTGTATATTTGAGACTGCGAACCTTAGAAAAAAATTTTGATACGTCTGAATGTAGAAAATCCTTAGGCAAATTTTACTGCCCAAAATTTAGGAATAAGTTTTAAGGAACCTCAAAATTTGTCCCGATTTTTTCGAAATAGCCATATTTAATGTATTTAAATAAATATTAGAGTATTTTTAAAATTATTGCAAAAAACCTAAAATTTCATATTTGCACCCGAGGCTATATTTTACGGATTTTTAGCTGAAAAATGCAAGATCAGCCCTCTTTAATCTGTTTTACACGCTAAAACAAAATTTAAGTATCTTAAAAATAAAACTCGTGACAGTTAAATGAGTATTGTTGTCTGATCTTGCACGGAGTTGTCTGCAGGAGATTTTGAGATGTTTTGAGGATAAAATCGTGCTAGCCGATCGTATCTTGCTGTGTGATCTTGCACGAATCCGCTCGCACGTGATTTTAAGTGATTTGATAAAATCGTGCCAACAGGTCGTGTATTGCTTTGTGATTTTGCACGGACCCGCTCGCACGTGATTTTAAGTGATTTGATAAAATCGTGACCATCGGTAGTATATTGCTGTGTTATCTTTCACGGACCCACTCGCATGTGATTTTAAGTGATTTGATAAAATCATGCCAGACAGACATGTATGGTTGTGTGATCTTGCACGTATCTGCTCGCACATGATTAGAGGCAAAGAGGACGATGATGAATTACATGGAAACGTGATGATGAAATTACATGGAAATGTGAATGATACTGAGGTCCATGGAGTACGATGTACTGTGTTATTGAGAAATAGTGAAATGAGTAAGCTGATTGGGTAGCTGACCACTCCCATGGCACTTGCCATCCAGGCACACCTGATCAGTGATTGCCCAGAGTCATTAACATTGGCCAATTTGTCATATTAATTGATTATTGATGATGAATATTCTGCCATGCCTCACTTTATTTGATTTATTTGAACTAAGTTTGACGAAGTGAATTTCTGATATGAAATGAGTTTTATTTTACTGCATTTAATTTAATTGATATTTTGCAGTAATATTTTCTGTGATACCGACACTGTGAGAAAATAGTAACTTTCACTGTACTGTACTGAACTGTATGATATTACTTCAAGTCTGTATTTTGTAGATAGTGTATTTATCTACATGTCGCTTGATTTTTCTTACTGAGCATGTTGAACTCACTCCTTACTTTACTCCATAGATCATCGTCAATAGCTGGGAGTGTTTGTTAGTTGAATAAATTTGCTCAGTCATGTGTCAGCAAAGGACTCTTCAACACTAAAGGTATACCCGACATAGACATTTATATTGTATCTATATTTTGCAAGTACAGTAATGTATAGAGAAATGTGTTTGGGGAATTGTGAACATGAAAGAACAATTATGATGATCAATTTTGCTTAAATTTGTCAACAAAAAATGAAATCTAGTACTCGTGTTTACGGTTTCTGATTTGATATATACTCATAGCCCAACAAGTAGAAGTGCGAGTTAAATGGGTCGTTACAAAAGTTGTATTAGAGCAAGGTTGGCCTGATACGAGTCGATATTAAGAGTAAGAGAAAATTTTGAAAGTTCACATCCCCAACATTACTGTACATTGCTTAGATACAAACGGGTATACTTAGCTGTATTTTATTGAGAAATTGTGTCATTAAATATAGGAAAACTGATAGTTATGGTTGGTTGGTATTATAACCATATTAGTAGACAGAAAGGAACTATTTTCTCAAGACCATAGAAACAGGCCCGAGAGAGAGGCCGTAGAAATAAGCCCGAGAGATATAGCGAAATCCTCGTCTAAATATGCATCTTATAGTTTAACCAAAAATTCTGAAGTTCGCTATATAAGATTTGAGTAGGACATGGAAACAATGATGACATTGTTTGATCGAATGATAGTAGCACAATAATAATGATGATTAAGGTGTGACTGTGACGTAGAGAAAAAAACTGCGATAATTTCAAAAATTAGTCCATTATTTTTACTAGAATTAAGAATCCAGTTATAATGAAAACTGGATAAATGAATTGGAAAAGTTACATAGATCCTTAAGGTGTACTACTATAAATAAGGTAGTTTTGTAGCATTGATATTGAAATAGGAAGTCGAACTTTAAGGGAAGTTCCCCACAATCTAATCTAAGAACCTGACATTATAGGATTACATGAGATATGTTTCTGGATGTCTTTAGATGGCAACACATCCCGGATAAAGTATAATGACAATTATAGATTAAAAGGTCGAATCGGACCTAAGGTAACAAGTCCGAGAATAAATATGAAACTAAAATCATGGTTTTGGAGAAGTATAATTCAGTACATGGGGTTGTGAGATAAAGGAAATCCAAAAACTCGTAGGAGATACTGGAACCCCCAAACGAGATAGGAAAGCTCCATTTGACGATATTTTGAGGAAGCAGTATGCAAGGCGCAACTGTGATGATACGAAATGTATGTCTTCGAGGTTACCAAGAAAATGGAAAGATAAAGAGAGTGACAGAAGAGAGATCTAATAAAGAGAAGAGTCTTTGTAACTAGAAGAAAGAATACAGAACGAACTGTATAAGTGGAACTTAAAGGTCACACTGCTTACATGATTGATAAAGATAGGGCGTTTTCAGAGTAAAGAGACACCCCTATAGATAGAGAGTTTTTCGATACATGTTTGGATGATCCATCAGAGTTACCTTTAGATAAAAGGATGAAGTTTGAGGTGATTTTGTAGTTGGTACCGAACTAGGTATTCAAACCCCCATACTAAATGGCTTCAATTTAATTAAAAGAGTGGAAAAAGTAATTACAGGGATTATAAAATAAGGGGAACTATCAGACCAAGTGATCCACTTTGGAGTTTATGGGAATAAATTGTTATGGAGTTTCAGAGTTTTTTGGGTTATGATGTGTGAAGAACGAGAGTCAATTGGATTCTCCTAATACAGAGATTGTAGAATAGTGGGAAAGACCCAAAACTGTTAAGATGATTCAAAGTTTAAGGTATAAGGAGACTTTGGAATATGAATCACGTATTGAATATAAGGATTGTAAATTATATATGCTTATGTGAGATTTAATTGGAATAAGGAAAGGGTTTTGTTATAATTAAGGTATGAAATAGGAACAAGTTTTGAAGTGTAATAAATTTTGGATACAGGATTATACTTGGAATGAGAGATGTACACAATGTATGAATATTTTGGGTATGTGAAATGATTTGGATCGAGTAAGGTGAACGAAGAATGATTGGTGACTAAAGGATAAATGTGAAATTGCGATAAATTATGGTATCCTACTTTCTATTAGGTCTGTACCTTGAACCCCAATACCCATAATTAGTTATGTGGTCAAGTCTGATTACTAATAAGGGTATTTCAGATTTCCTCTCTACCTGAGAAACTTGGCAGCGTCTAGAAGTACCCATAACCCATAAATTAAAATTGACAATCGTAATATTCGTGTTTGAAGTCAGGATACCATTTCTTGTGCGGTGAAGAATTCTGGAATTCTACTGATCATGAAGGTTTAAATATTAGATTTCACAAAGGTCGTCAAATACAAGAAAAAGGAAAATGACTAGGGTTAGTGCTTTGAGCAGAGGTGATTTCGGGATGACATTTTATTTATACATAGGTCAGGGACATGAGTTATTGAAATATTTAGTGAAACTCAACTAGATGTGGTTCCCTACTAATACTGACTTGTACATCGTGGTAGCTAGCCCGAGATTAGAACCGGATTAGATTGAAAGAGTCCGATAGGCAGCCTAAGGATAAGTATTATGTAGATGTGGCTAGTCAGACCCAGTTGGGTTCTGTGATAAATTTTGAAGTTAGCTCCGACGGTCTATTAAGATTCAGAGGTAGAATTTGTATTTCCGATAATGCACAATTGAGGAAACTAATATTGTCAGGAGCTCTCTCCTCGATGTACAACCAGGAAGTACTGAGATGTATCAGAATTTATGAAAAGTGTATTAGTGGTTAGGGATGAAGAAAGACGTGGCTAAATATGTGGCCGCTGACTTGTGTCAGCAGATCAAAGTAAAGTGTTAGAAATCTTCGAGATTGTTACAACCCCTACCAATACCAACATAAAAATGGGAGCAGGTCACCATGGATTTCATCATGGGATTGCCAAGGACCCGTAGAAATCATGATGCGATTTGGGTAGTAGTATATAGATTGACAAAGTCCGCTCATTTCCTAGCTATGAAGGCTATGGATACATTGAGTGCGCTAGCAGAGCTGTATGTACGAGAGGTTATAAGACTACACGACGTACCAGTAATCATAGTATCTGACAAGGATTCCCGATTCACTTCGTACTTCTGGGAGCATTTCCTAGAAGCCATGGGAACCCAACTGAATTTTAGCATGACTTTCCATCCTTAAGTAAATGGACAAATAGAAGAGGTTCATTCAAACATTAGAGGACATGTTGTGAGCTTGCTCTCAAAATTTTAAAGGCTCTTGAGACAACCATTTACCGCTAGCAGAGTTTACATATAACAACGGTTACCATTCAAGTATCGGAATGGCACCATACGAAGTGTTTTATGGTCGAAGATGTCATTCGCCAATAGGATGGGAAGAAGTAGGTGAAAGGAAGATATTTTCTCCCGATTTGATCAAGCAAGCTTTTGAGGATGTACAGTGCATCTATGAGGGGCTGAGGACAGCCTAGAACAAACAGAAAAGTTATGCTGACCAAAGATGAAGACTCTTGGAATTTTCAATTGGAGATTCAGTGCTCTGAAAGTCTCTCCATCCAAGGGCATAATGAGATTTGGGAAGAAAGGAAAAATGAGTCCCTGTTATATTAGACCTTTCGAAATCTTAGACCGAGTAGCAGACAAAGCTTACAGATTGGCGTTACCATCAGAGTTATCAACTATTCATAACATTTTCCACATTTTGATGCTTGGCAAGTATCGTCCGGGTCTCACACATGTAATTAAATACGAGCCGCTAGAATTGAAGGAGGACTTGACTTATGTGGAGAGACCAATTCAAATTTTTTTACAGGAAGGAAAAACCAATAGGGTCTAAGATGATTCCTTTGATAAAGGGTTTGTGGCAATACCACACTTTCGAAGAAGCCACGTGGGAATTGGAAAGCTTGATGCAAGAGAAATATCCGTAATTGTTTGAAAACTGATATACTCTTAAAAGTTGGGGACCAAATTTCCTAAGGTAGGGAGAATGTAAACCCCCTAAATTTTTTGGAATTCGACTCATGCACTATTTAATTTAAATTTAATTTACTTTGCTTACAAATAATTAAATTAATCATGTTGGGAAAGGCAAGATTAGGTTAGATTGGTATTTTTTATATTACAAGTCTGGTTTATGAAATTAAACAAATAATAAAAAAACTTTAATTTAGATAAAATAAAATCAATAGTAAATAAATTAAATGATCAAACAATGTGTATAGGTATATATACATTAAATTAGAATTAATTAAAAATAAAAAATTTAAATTTAAATTCTTAAAAAAAAAGGACCAAAAAGGTGCGTTTTGGCCCCTGTGCACATGGCACATAGGCTAGATGCGACCTGCGCCCCTTATGCCCCAGAGCCCTGCGGGCTCTCTGCCTCTGCCACCTGAGGCCCCCCACGCCCTGCAAAGCTGCTCTCTTGCACACCCAGGCACGCACTAGCCTATGCCAACCCTACACCCCAACGCGCGCCCCTGCACCAGTCTGTCTGCACTCAATCGCGCCCAGTCTGCACCCCTGCTCCACACCAAGCCTACATGTAGAGTACCATCAGTACTGACAGCAATAGCCTAGGCCAAATGCCTACACGCGCACACCAGAGCTCAGTCCTTTGCACCAGCTGCCCCTGTCTCCAGAAAACGCCAGGCCCTGCATGCACCAGTCCTGCACACCAGCTTCACCCCTACGCACCAGTCCTTTCACACCCTGCCAACCCGAGATATAAAGACCAAGCAGAAACAGTAAAAGGAGGGAGAAACATAAGAAACCAAGGGAGGGCACGGGGCTGCATAGTGGAGAGGTGAAGAGGAGATTATGGGATGGAAGCTGGAAATGCAGTAAAATAGAGGACACGAGGTCCACAGCAAACCAAAAATGGAAGAAGAAGTGTGACGATGATGATGATGGTGGCGGTAGAGACGAAGGTAATGGAAGAGTGGCAAACCGAGAGGCAATAGCAGAAACAGAGGTTGTTTGAGGAAGCTGTACACAAAGGAGCAAAATGGCCGAAAACTAGAGGTTGGAAATGGAGAACAGAAGCTATCTAGGAGGCGATGATGATGATGACATGGTGGCCAGAGTAAGAAACGGTGGTGATTAGAATGGTGGTTGGGCCGAGGAGAGGAAGGAGGTGGTGAGCAGCCTCTTCGGGTGACCAGTGGAAAGGGAAACCAAGAGGGAGAAGGAGGAAGAATAAGAAGAAGAGGAGAAGAGAAAAGGAAGGAATCTGACGCTTCGCGCCAAATTCAAAAAAGAAAGAAAGAAAGAAAGAAAGAAAGATAGAGGAAACATTTATATATTTATTTGAGGTTATATATATATATACTTAGAGATAGTGAAAAAGGCATAAGGAGGAAAATTTAGAAATCCAGGAAAAGAGTTTCAAGGAGGAAAATTACCTGAGTGGCTCGAGTCCACCGACTCCATACGTAAGGCATTTAGAACTACGTGCAAACACCGAGGTAAGGAAAGTTGAGACGCGCTATTAGTGATAAATCCACTTATTTTCTGATATCTTTGTAGATATGAATTTAGGAAATATTTTACTGTAAGGAAGATTACACTGTACAATAGAGATAAATTACACATATTTTCTAATGATTTTTAGATATGAAATTTTAAAAAATATTTTTACTGTAAGGAAAATCGAGTTGTGCTATTAGATATGAATGCACGTATTTTTCGATGATTTTTATAGATATGAATTTTAGGAAATATATTTACTTATGCTATAAAAAATTACCTGTGAACTATCTAAATTAAACTGCGTATATTTGTTGTGTATTTGGAGTCTGCGAACCTTAGGACAAAATTTTGTTACGCCTAAACGTAGAAAATCCCTAGGCAAATTTTACTGCCCGAAATTTAGAAAGAAGTTTTAAGGAACCTCAAAATTTGCCTCGATTTTTTTGAAATAGCCCTATTTAGTGTATTTAAATAAATATTATAGTATTTTTAAAATTATCCCGGAAAAACCTAAAATTTTGGATTTGCACCTGAGGCTATGCTTTATGGATTTTTAGCTGAAAAATGCAAGATCAACCCCTTTTAATCTGTTTTACACGCTAAAAGGAAATTTAAGTATTTTTAAAATAAAACCTGTGACAGTCTTACGTTTATTACTGTGTGATCTTGCAAGGAGCTGTCTGCACGAGATTATAAGATATTTTAAGGATAAAATCGTGCTAGCCGGTCGTGTATTGCTATATGATTTTGCACGGACCCGCTCGCACATGATTTTAAGTGATTCGATAAAACTGTACCAGCCGGTCATGTATTACTGTGTGATCTTGCACAAACCTGCTCGCACGTGATTTTAAGTGATTTGAAAAAACCGTGCCAACCGGTCGTGTATTGCTATATGATCTTGCACGGACCCGCTGGCATGTGATTTTAAGTGATTTGATAAAATCGTGCCTGACAGACATGTATTGTTGTGTAATCTTGCACGGATCTGCTCGCACATGATTAGAGGCAAAGACGACGATGTGAATTACATGGAAATGTGAATGATGAAGTTATATGAAAATGTCAATGATGCTGAGGTCTATGGAGTATGATGTACCGTGTTGTGTGCAAGTGAGTACGCTTTACCGTGTTATTGAGAAATAGTAAAATGAGTAAGTCGATTGGGTAGCTAATGTCAGACCCATATTTTTATGTAGCTTGTTCATTATGATTTATATATGTACAGACATGTATTAACTTATTTAAATCATAAGAAGAGTATTTACTAGATTTAAGTGTTTGTGAAATGCTTTAACACTTAAAAGCTACATAAAAGCCTAATGTGAGCCATAAGAGCCACAGGTTAAACCGAGTGGATCTGAATCATTCTGACTAAAGAGAAGAAATTAAAATAAGAAATATAGAGAACTCATGAAGGAAAGTCAGTTTGATTTAGTCCCGAACACAGAAAACAACAGTAAATGCTAAAAAGGGTAAAACAAACCCTTTTAACGGTTTAAGGTATTTCGGGTATATTTACCTACCGGGAATGGTTAAAATGTAAAGAAGAGAGCGAAAAACATAAGATATGACACTTTCAAATTTTCGAGAAAATGTCAACGTGGTAGATGATTAAGGAAAAAGTCAACTATAGTTAAGAAAAGTGGACTTTTACCATAGTTGACTAACTATGGTTAAAAATTAACCTAAGTATGGAGAAAATTTTGGGAAAAAATATTTTTGGTCAGAATACACGATAATCATCCCCAAAAATAAGAAAAATTTATTCGTAAGGATTTCGGATTAAATTTAATGGATAAAAACGTAATGGGCCAAAGTAAAGATTTTAAAGCCCATTAAGGTATACTAAACGTAGATCGAATTTCTTAGGTCCCTTAGACCAAATTGTTGGACCGATTGAATGGCCAAATATTTAGACAATTAAAGGCCCGAGGTATAGTAAACATTTCAGCCCGAAACCCCATTAAGAAAGCCCAAACCGAGAGCCCAATTGTAAGGCCCATTAGCGTTAAATTTCTAACCTTAGTTAAAGCTAACTATGACTCATTAGATGACTCATTAGGTGACTCATAACTAAACCTTAGGAAGTCAATTATAATGGCTGGAAAGTAAGGCTAAATGGCTAAGTTAATGGCTTATAAAATCAGCTACACCATTGTCATCTTCACTATACCATTCTCGGCTAGAAGAAGAAACCATTGAAATACATTCATCCAAGCTTTCTCTCCCTAGAAATCACTAGGAATTAGGCATATTTGGAACTTGCATTCTTCATGAAAGTTGTTCCAAATTGAGAGGAGAGTGACATATGTTGGAATTGGCTATCAAGAAGCCATAGTGTGCAAACCGTGAGGCTCCAAAGTTTCGGCCAAGTGTAAACACAAATACTAGGTATATTTTCAAGCTTTCAAATTCATATATGTTAATGTATGAATGATTTTAAGTATATTGGTATATGTTTAAGCATTGAAACATATGAAATCACTATGATCATGGTTAGGCCGAGAGTGAGTAGTGAAATATTGATGAATGCACATATGCACAAATGAGATGATATACATGTGTTAATGATTATGGTATAGTTAGAATTAATCAATGTGATTAATTGATACATGTATTTAGTTGGCAATCAAGATGTTTGATAAAATGCCTAAATGAACTATATGAAGCTTAAGAACATTTCCAACCAAGTGTTTGTGAAAATGCCTAAGTGAAATTGGCTAAACAAATGGACGAGGACGACATGCCATGATGTGATCGACGACACGGGATGCTCTCGGCCATGGCATGTGGCCAAGAGGTCCAATAGGCCAAGCCCAATTATTTTAGGCCCAATGTGATGTAATGGATCTCAGATAAGCCCAATAAGAGTTGGTGGGCCCTACAAGCCCAATAGGCCCAACGAAAATGAATAGTAAAATTAAAATGGGCTTAAGGCATAGTTAGGCCCATTAAAGGAAATAAACTGTATTTAATGTGAAATACAGTAGGAAAAAGATAATTAACATGATAAATGGTTATATGTAGCTCCAGAGATTATTGGAGGAGTGAATCGGACTGCTGGATAGAGCAGCGTTGAGAAAGTACAATTTCTTAAGTGATTGCAAGTAAGGGACTTTTGTGAGTAGTTAGAGATACCTGCACGTATTTTCGTCTGCTTTTACATTCACTTAAAAACTCTGAGGGTCAAAGAAAGTGAATAATAATTATTGTGACCCAGTAGTAATAAATTATGATTTTTTCCTTAGTTAGGAAAAAGGTCAACTTTTGTGAAAAGTTGTAAAAAAACATGGAAACCACCATTTTGACTATTTTTGCTATTGTTTAGCAACACAATAGGTAGATTGGCTAATCATTTTAAGGTTGATGTGAATTAAGCACACTTTATAGTGCTGATTTTAATGTTTTGTAAATCATCCCTTTTTAAAGAGCCATCTATCGAATTATGTGAGAATAAATTGTGCTAGAGCACAGCTCGCACTTGATTTCATATATTTTCCACATACATTAGTGCTGATATATGATTCGCACTGGATTTCCATGACATGCATGATAGAGTGATAGAGTTATTACTCGTACTCTGTTTTATATGATTTATGCATGAGAGAGTGCTAAAGCAATTATCTCGTACTTGAATTTTACATGAGATACATGACAGAGTGCTGAGCATTGCTCGTACTCGATTCTTAATGATTTATACATGACATAGTACTTAAGCTATTTTTCGTACTTGATTTGATGAGTTTTGTGCATAGCATAGTACTGGAGCTATTGCTCATACTTGATTTGAAACATAAACTATGCATTGACCTAGTTGCTGGAGGTTTGCTCGCACTAGAGTTGAGTTTGTGATGTGAAACAATGTTTGAGCGGAGTGTGGACTGTGAGTTGCGCTCAAAGGCGCGTACTGTATTTTATGTGATGTATAAGACATGTTGAAAAATTGAGCTTGATTTCCTCGTGTAGACTGAGTGTCACACTGTGAGTTGTTCGCATGTGTATTTAGCGATGTGGTATGTATATTCCATGGTTTGAGGGCTAAGACCTATGGCAAGCACCTCGACTGTGATGTAGGGTCCATGAAGTACTTTGTACCATACGAGTGGCATAGAGTACATTGTACCATGTGGTGTTGTGGAGTTGAGGAGTTGATAGCTGGCGGTTGTGATGGACTGACCCCCCTCCCGTTGCAGTAGTGATGCCCCGCATACTAGGATTCTGTGTAGCCTGGGATCACCATTATAGGATATGGCCATAGTCAAGGATATTATTGCATTTCACCATAAAGTCTCACATGATATATCACTTGACTGATTTATTTATGATACGGATAGACCTGAGGGATGGGTCAGAATTTGATTATTGTGTTGTGAATGATTTAAATGCAATATTTACTTTAATTTGAATATCAATGGCATGATTTATCTAAAGGCATTGTGATATTTTAAAGATGCATTATATTGCACTACATGCCTACATTAGAGAACGAAAGCATGATTTCTGTACATGTCTGTACAAGTATATATATTTAAAGGCATGCTTTTAAAATAAGTTAAGGAAATGATGTTTTCAAGGCATAGCATTATTTTGAGTAGATAGTGTAGATGTCTACTTGCTTGCCTGATTTCCTTACTGAGCGCTTTGTATGCTCATCCCCTTTTCTTTTACATCTCTCTACAGAGCATCAGCAGTAGAACGAGTGTGCTTGAGGGATAGTATTCCTGTTGTCCACTGTTATTTCCTATCGATCGACAGGTATACATATTTTGTAGGTTATGTATCTAAACATATAAACAGCACAATAATGTATACGATATATATTATGGGGAATGTATTTGTATTAGATTTTATATGATCTTACATGTATTATAAAAGAAGTTACAGTTAGAAATAATATATTGACATGTATGTATGGTAATGAATGATATGGTACACGAGGAAGCCAACATCGAATCACAGCCCAACCATTGGTGAAAGGAAAGGTAAGTTAAAATATGAAAAATTTGTAGTGGTTTTGGTTAAGTCAAGGAAGGGTCTTGACAGAATGGTATCAGAGCAGAGGTTGGTCTGATGTGAGTCGGTGTTAGAAAATAGAAAAGTGTACATCCTCATAGTAGTCTGCTATGTTTAGATTCAACTGTGTATACCAGATGGGAGACGGACTAATTCATGATTGTGAATGTAGGAACTTTGCCTATATGGCAAATACTCGTAGTGGTAGAGGGACGAGAGGTAGGGCTTGAGGCCATGGAGATAGGCCTGAGAGACGAGTTGCTACTGAGCCATTACCTTCCCATGAGACTCCAAGTGCTACTGAGGTAACAGAGTTTGCTGAGATGCGCTTTAAGAGATTAGAGCGTAGTCTAGAGACGATAGTAGAGATATTGGCATAGACGATGCCAGGTAGGCAGGGACAAGAGGCAGAAGCTGCGACAAGAGAGGCAGTTGCCCCTGATACACCTACACAGCCAGCTCATGCACCGAGGACTTCAGATACTCCTATACCCCCACCAGTTTTGGGTAGTAGTGGATTAAGATACAAATGTGATCTGGATCGGTTGTGACAGTTCCAGAAGTTTAGACGTCCATCTTTTAGTGGGGTCAAGGACCCAATAGCTGCTGAGGAGTGGGTTAGTGAGATGGAGAAGCTTTTTGGATTCTTTAAGTGTACAACATTGGAGATGGTCGCATTTGCTGTGTTCCTACTGAAGGGAGCTACAGAGCATTGGTAGAAGTCCACCAGACCCATATTGAGAGCTCGACATACAGATATTAGTTGGGAGATATTTTGGGATGCCTTTAGGAGGCAGTTTGTTCCTAATACCGCACAGTAGAAACTACAGGCTGAGTTTTTGGGATTGAACCAGGGGAGTTTGTCCGTGGACGAGTCTGAGACTAGATTCTTATCCCTAGGAAGATATGACCCAGATACCATGTATAGTGAGGCCAGGAAGGTCCACAGGTTCATCGATGGATTGAGACCGATTTTGTGGTCCAGATTGGTCCCATTTGATATAGCTACATATGACGAAGCAGTGCGCAGGGCGCACCTATGCGAGCAGGATTATGAGAGGAATGCTTTCGAGTTTGGGAAGTTTAGTCAGAGCCGAGATATACAGAGAAAGAGGCCGACGAGAGATAGAGGTTTCAGTTATCGAGGAGGGAGGAGACTCTTCGGTAAGAGACCGCGGATTGAGGAGGCACGAGAGAGACTTACTAGACCTCCTACTCATCCGATCGTAGCTCCAGTGAAAGGTATTATCATTAGAGGACAGAGACCTACTACCGATCAGTGCAGTAGATGGGGTAGACAGCATGGAGGTAGACCTTGTCCTCTAACTCCTATAGTGTGTTTTCGATGCGGGAAACCAGGGCATATTGCTAGAGCTTGCCCGGAGATGGTTGAGACTGCTCCACTGAAGGGCAGGGAGCTAAAGAGAGCTTGAGTTGATCCTTCTGCTTCAAGAAGGAGAGTGAGAGCAAAAGAGAAGGGGAAGCAAGTGATCGGTCGAGGGCGCGTACATGCTTTGGACCAGGGCACAGCTGACGCTTCATCGGATGTGATACAAGGTAACATCCTGATTTATGATATTGAAGCATATGTTTTAATTGATCCTGGTGCAACGCATTCTTTTGTATCGCCTTTATTTGCATGTAAATTAGCAAGACATGTAGAGCATACACCGTTATGTATGATGATGTTGATTAGTACGCCTATAAATAGTAATCAGATTGTAGAGTATGTATTTAATGATTGCAAGTTGAGAGTAGGGAATAAGAAGATGACAGCCAATCTAATATTGCTAATTATGAGTGACTTTGATGTAATCTTAGGAATGGATTGGTTATCTGCAAACCATGTTGTTTTAGATTGTTATGCTAAAACAGTTATGTTTCCTAACCCTACTAGATATGTTGTAAAGTTCAATGAAAATAAATGAAAGGAGTAGCTATGATTATGATATGATTTACTGACTTAGAAAACCTTCAACATATCAAGCTTTCATTGCGTACGTGGTAGATACGGATAAGGCCCATTCGGAGTTGTTAGATATTCCTGTGGTCAGTGAGTACCCAGATGTTTTTTCGGATGAGTTGCCAGGGTTACTATCAGACAGAGAGATGGAGATTTGTATAGAATTGGTGCCTGGAACGGAGCCTATTTTGAGACCACCATAATGCTTGGCCTTAGTTGAGTTGGAGGAGCTCAAGAGACAGTTGCAAGAGCTGTTGGATAGGGGTTTTGTTAGACCGAGTGTTTCACCTTGAGGAGCATCGATTTTATTCATAAGGAAGAAGGATGGGAGCCTCCGATTGTGTATAGATTACCGATTGTTGAATAAAGCCACCATTAAGAATAGGTATCCCCTTCCACGCATTGACGACTTGTTAGATCAGCTTCAAGGAGCACAGGTCTTTCCAAGATTGTTCTGAGGTTTGGGTATCATCAGCTGAGAGTTCAGAGTGGACTTATACCCAAGACAGCGTTTTGTACCCGATATGGCCATTATGAGTTCTTGGTCATGCCATTCGAACTAACGAATGCTTCAGCGGCTTTCATGGCTTTGATGAACAATGTGTTCAAGCCATATTTAGATCAGTTTATTATCGTCTTCATCGATGACATATTGGTGTATTCGAGATCCAAGGAGGAGTATGAGGAGCACCTCAAGTTTGTATTGTAGACTCTACGAGAGCAGAAGTTATATACTAAGCTCAGTAAGTGTGACTTTCAGTTATCACAGATCTCATTTTTGGGACACGTATTGAAGGATGGTGTATCGGTTGATCCATCTAAGATAGAGGCTGTAGTTCAATTGGAACAATCGAGGACAGTCATCGAGATCAGGAGTTTTTTAGGTTTAGCTGGATACTATCGGAGATTCTTTGAGGGATTTTTGAAGTTAGCTACTCCATTAACACGTCTCACTCGGAAGAGTGTACCGTTCGTATGGACTGAGGATTATGGGAAGAGTTTTCAGGAGTTGAAGCGTCGATTGACCACCGCTACGATTCTCACTATCCCTACTAGCTCAGGAGGATTTGCAGTATATATCGATGCTTTGCATCAGGGATTGGGTTATGTATTGATTCAGGATGGAAAGGTAGTTGCTTATGGATCTAGACAGCTGAAAGATCATGAGAAGAACTATTCGACCCATGATTTGGAGTTCACAGCAGTAGTGTTTGCGTTGAAGGTATAGCGCCACTACTTGTAAGGTGAGAAGTTCCAAATATTTACCGACCACAAGAGCCTCAAGTATCTGTTCTCACAGAACGAATTGAATATGAGACAGAGAAGATCGTTAGAGCTTCTGAAGGGCTACGATTACGAGATACTTTATCATCAGGGTAAGGGTAACGTTGTAGCGAATACTTTGAGTAGGAAGAGCCTAGGGATGGTATCGTCTATGATGGTTAGGGAACATGAGTTGCTAGAGTAGTTTGCTAACCTCAGTCTGGGAGTTGTGCCTTCTGACATGGATACAGGCTATGTGATAGCTAGTCTACATTTGGAGCCGGATCTGTTGGACAAGATCAAAGTGGCTCAGCAGACTGATCTGTTTTTCATTGATGTGAGTGATCAAATGCAGAGGGGCACAGTGACTGATTTTGAGTTGAGTTCAGATGGACTGCTGAGGTTCAGAGGCAGATTGTGTGTTCTTGATGATCCAGGACTCAGAAGATTGATATTAGTGGAAGCTCATTCGTCGAGGTACACGTTACATCTGGGGAGTAACAAGATGTATTAGAACCTCCGAAAGGTGTACTAGTGGTCTAGTATAAAGAGAGATGTAACAGATTTTATGGCGAAATGTCTCGTATGTCAACAAGTGAAGGTAGAGCATCAGAAACCTACAGGGTTATTGCAGCCTCTACCCATACCGACATGAAAATGTGAGCATATCACCATGGATTTCGTGCTGGGTTTATCGAGGACCCGAAGGAATCACGATGCTATATGGGTGATCATTGACAGACTGACGAAGTCAGCACACTTCCTAGCTATGAGAGCTACCAATACTCTGAAAACATTGGCAGAGCTGTATGTACGCGAGGAAGTGAGGTTACATGGTGTACCAGTGAGCATAGTCTCTGATAGGGATTCCCGCTTCACTTCCACTTTTGGGAACATTTTCAGGAAGCCATGGAAACCTAGTTAAGTTTGAGTACCGCTTTCCATCCTCAGACAGATAGTCAATCAGAGAGGACTATACAGACTTTGGAGAACATGTTGAGAGCATGTGTGCTAGATTTCAGAGGCTCCTGGGATGACCACTTGCCACTAGCCGAGTTCGCCTACAACAATAGTTATCATTCGAGTATCGGGATGGCACCGTATGAGGCTTTATATGGCCGTAGATGTCGTTCTCCTATTGGATGGGAAGAAGTGGGTGACTGTAAGATCTTCGCTCTTGACTTGGTTACACAAGCATCTGAGGACGTCCGTTTGATTGTAGAGAGATTGAGGATAGCTCAGAGTAGACAGAAGAGTTACGCTGACAAGAGACTCAGGCCAATAGAGTTTACAGTTGGTGAATCTATGTTCCTCAAAGTTTCTCCTTCTAAGGGCATAGCGAGATTTGGGAAGATAGGAAAGCTGAGTCCTCGTTATATTAGACCCTTTGAGATACTTGATCGAGTGGGAGATAAGGCGTATAGGTTGGCATTGCCACTGGACTTATCAAGTGTCCATAACGTCTTCCACATATCGATGCTTCAGAAGTATCACCCGGATCCGGCACATGTGATTAGTTATGAGCCTTTGGTGCTCCGTGAGGACATGTCATATGTTGAGAGACCGATTCGGATACTGGATAGGAAGGAGAAGGTATTGAGATCGAAGACTATCGGATTAGTGAAGGTTCTCTGGCAGCATCATACTTCAGAGGAGGCTACTTGGGAGCTGGAGAGTCTGATGCGAGAGAAGCACCCCCATCTGTTTGATGACTGACTTGGTTCTAATTTGGAGGACCAAATTTTCTTAGTTGGAGAGGATTGTCAGACCCGTATTTTTATGTAGCTTGTTCCTTATTATTTATATATGTACAGACATGTGCTAAATAATTTACATCATAAGAAGAGTATTTACTAGATTTAAGTGTTAGTGAAATGCTTTAACACTTAAAAGCTACATAAGAGCCTAATGTGAGCCATAAGAGCCACAGGTTAAACCGAGTGGATCTGAATCATTCTGACTGAAGAGAAGAACTTAAAATGAGAAAATATAGAGAACTTATGAAGGAAAGTCAGTTTGATTTAGTCCCGAACACAGAAAACAAGAGTAAACACTAAAAAGGGTAAAACGAACCTTTTTAATGGTTTAAGGTATTTCAGGTATATTTACCTACCAAGAATGGTTAAAATGTAAAGACGAGAGTGTAAAACATAAGATATGACACTTTTGAATTTTTGAGAAACAGTCAACGTGGTAGATGATTAAGGAAAAAGTCAACTATAGTTAAGAAAGTGGACTTTTACCATAGTTGACTAACCATGGTTAAAAATTAACCTAAGTATGGAGAAAAATTTGGGGAAAAATATTTTTGGTTAGAATATAAGATAATCATCCCCGAAAATAAGGAAAATTTATTTGGAAGGATTTCGGATTAAATTTAATGGATAAAAACGTAATGGTCCAAAGTAAAGATTTTAAAGCCCATTAAGGTATACTAAACGTAGATCGAATTTCTTAGGTCCCTTAGACAGAATTGTTGGACCAATTGAAAGGCCAAATATTTAGACAATTAAAGGCCCGAGGTATAGTAAAAAGTTTAGCCCGAAACCCCATTAGAAAGCCCAAACCAAGAGGCCCAATTGTAAGGCCCATTAGGATTAAATATCTAACCTTAGTTAAAGCTAACTATGACTCATGAGATGACTCATTAGGTGACTAATAATTAAACCTTAGGAAGTAAATTATAATGGCTGGAAAGTAGGCTTAATGGCTAAGTTAATGGCTTATAAAATCAGCCACACCATTGTCATCTTCACTATACCATTCTCGGCTAGAAAAAGAAACCATTGAAATACATTCATCCAAGCTTTCTCTCACTAGAAATCACTAGGAATTAAGCATATTTGGAACTTGCATTCTTCATGAAAGTTGTTCCAAATTGAGAGGAGAGTGACATATGTTGGAATTGGCTATCAAGAAGCCATAGTGTGCAAATCGTGAGGCTCCAAAGTTTCGGCCAAGAGTGAACACAAATACTAGGTATATTTTCAAGCTTTCAAATTCATATATGTTAATGTATGAATGATTTTAAGTATATTGGTATATGTTTTAAGCATTGAAACATATAAAATCACTATGATCATGGTTAGGTCGAGAGTGAGTAGTGAAATATTGATAATGCACATATGATTTTAAGGCACAAATGAGATGGTATACATGTGTTAATGATTATGGTATAGTTAGAATGAATCAATGTGATTAATTGATACATGTATTTATTTGGCAATCAAGGTTTTGATAAAATGCCTAAATGGACTATATGAAACTTAAGAACATTTTCAACCAAGTGTTTGTGAAAATGCCTAAGTGAAATTGGCTAAACAAATAGACATGGACGGCATGCCATGGTGTGACCGACGACATGGGATGCTCTCGGCCATGGCATGTGGCCGAGAGGTCCAATGGGCCAAGCCCAATTATTTTAGACCCAATGTGATGTAATGGGTCTCGGATAAGCCCAATAAGAGTTGGTGGGCCCCACAAGCCCAATAAGCCCAACGAAAATGAATAGTAAAATGGAAATGGGCTTAAGGCATAGTTAGGCCCATTAAGGGAAATAAACTGTATTTAATGTGAAATACAGTAGGAAAAAGATAATTAACCTGATAAATGGTTATATGCAGCTCCAGAGATTATTAGAGGAGTGAATCGGACTGCTGGATCGAGTAGCGTTGAGAAAGTATAATTTCTCGAGTGATTGCAGGTAAGGGACTTTTGTGAGTAGTTAGAGATACCTGCATGTATTTTCATCTGCTTTTACATTCACTAAAAAACTCTGAGGGTCAGAGAAATTGAATAATAATTATTGTGACCCGATAGTGGCAAATTATGATTTTACCCTTAATTAGGAAAAAAGTCAACTTTTGTGAAAAGTTGTAAAAAGCATGGAAACCACCATTTTGACTATTTTTGCTATTGTTTAGCAACACAGTAGGTAGATTGGCTAATGATTTTAAGGTTGATGTGAATTAAGCACACTTTATAGTGCTGATTTTGATGTTTTGAAAATCATCCATTTTTGAAGAGCCATCTATCGAATTATGTGAGAATAAATCATGCTAGAGCACAGCTCGCACTTGATTTCATATATTTTCCACATACATTAGTGCTGATGTATGATACGCACTGGATTTCCATGACATGCATGATAGAGTGCTGGAGTTATTACTTGTACTCAGTTTTATATGATTTATGCATGAGAGAGTACTGAAGCAATTAGCTCGTACTCAAATTTTACATGAGATACATGACAGAGTGCTAGAGCGTTGTTCGTACTCGATTCTTCATGATTTATACATGACATAGTACTTGAGCTATTATTCGTACTTGATTTGATGAGTTCTGTGCATAGCATGGCACTGGAGCTATTGCTCGTACTTGATTTGAAACATAAAATATGGATTGACCTATTTGCTGGAGGTTTACTCGCATTAGAGTTGAGTTTGTGATGTGAAACAGTGTTTGAGCTGACTGTTGACTGTGAGTCACGCTCAAAGGCACGCACTGTATTTTATGTGATATATAAGACATGTTGAACAATCGTGCTTGATTTCCTCGTGTAGACTGAGTGTCACACTGTGAGATGTTCGCATGTGGATTTAGAGACGTGGTATGTATATTCCATGGTTTAAGGGCTAAAACCTATGGCAGGCACCTCGACTGTGATGTAGGGTCCACAGAGTACGTTGTACCATGCGAGTGGCATGGAGTACACTGACCGTGTAGTGTTGTGGAGTTGAGGAGTTGATAGCTAGCGGTTGTGATGGACTAACCTCCCTCCCATTACAACAGTGGTGCCCCACACACTAGGATTCTGTGTAGCCTGGGATCACCGTTATAGGATATGGCCATAGTCCAGGATATTATTGCATTTCACCACAGAGTCTCACATGATATATCACTTAACTGATTTATTTATGATACAGATAGACCAGAGGGATGGGTCAGAATCCGATTATTGTGTTGTGAATGATTTAAATGCCATATTTACTTTGATTTGAATATCAATGGCATGATTTATCTAAAGGTATTGTGATATTTTAAAGATGCATTATTTTGCACTACATGCCTACATTTAAGAACAAAAGCATGATTTTTGTACATGGGATTTAATCTGTACAAGTATATATACATTTAAAGGCATACTTTTAAAATAAGTTAAGGAAATGATGTTTTCAAGGCATAGTATTATTTTGAGTAGATAGTGTAGATGTCTACTTGCTTGCTTGATTTCCTTACTCAGCACGTTGTATGCTTATCCCCCTTTCTTTTACATCTCTTTACAAAGCATCAGAAGTAGAGCGAGTGTGCTTGAGGGATAGTATTTCTGTTGTCCGTTGCTATTTCCTATCGATCGATAGGTATACATATTTTGTACGGTTATGTATCTAAACATAGAAACAACACAGTGATGTATACATATATATATATATATTATATGGAATGTTTTTGTATTAGATTTTATATGATCTTACATGTATTATAAATGAAGTTATAGTTAGAAATAATATATTGACATGTATGTACGACAATGAATGATATGGTACACAAGGAAGCTAACATCGAATCACAGCCCAACAATTAGTGAAAGGAAAGGTAAGTTAAAATGTGAAAACTTTGTAGTGGTTTTGGTTAAGTCAAGGAAGGGTCTTGACAGCTGACCACTCCCACGGCACTTGACATCCTAGCACACCTGATTAGTGATTTCCCAGAGTCATTGACATTGCTCAATTGTCTTATTGATTGATTATTGATGATGAATATTCTACCATGCCTCACTTATTTGATTTATTTGAACTAAGTTTGATGAAGTGAATTTCTTATATGAAATGAGTTTTATTTTACTGCATTTGATTTAATTGATATTTTGCAGTAATATTTTCTGTGATACCAACACAGTAAGAAAATGGTAATTTTCACTGTACTATACTGAACTGTATGATATTACTCCAAGCTCGTATTTTGTAGATAATGTATTTATCTACCTGCCACTTGATTTTTCTTACTAAACATGTTGAGCTCTCCCCTTACTTTACTCCACAGAGCCTCGTCAATAGCTGGGAGTGTTTCTAAGTCGAATAAATTTGCACAGTTATGTGTTAGCGAAAGAGTCTTCAGCACTAAAGGTATACCTGACATAGACATTTATATTGTATCTATATTTTGCAAGTATAGTAATGTATAGAGAAATGTGTTTGTGGAATTGTGAACATGAAAGAACAATTATGATGATCAATTTTGTTTAAATTTGTCACCAAAAAAAGAAATCTAGTACTCGCGTTTATGGTTTCTGATCTGATATTGACTCATAGCCCAACTAGTAGAAGTGCGAGTAAAATGGGTTATTACAGTGAAGGTGTTGAGCGGTCTAGGAAGTGGCAAATGGAGGATTACGTTGATCCATCAACTGTTGTACTATTGTAGAACATGTACTGTTGTAGAATAGCTTAGGAGGAGCTGGTGGCAAGATTTCCAGATTTGTTGTCCCAAGGTCTAAGAATGGACAGTAAATGGAGAAGGTAAAACCTGACAGAAGTGAAAGATGGACAACGAAAAATGGAGGAGAGAACCAAAGGATGTAGGGAGTTAGGATTTACAGTTGTTCGGTGAAGCAAAATACATGTATAATTATATAACATAATGGGAACGGCTTGACAAGGATTGGAAAAGTGAAGAACTGCCACAACAGTTGAGGAAGACTGATGGCATAACTATGAAAACAAGTAGGCGTGAAGCTTGCTGCCACCCACCCTGAATCCAAGAGGGGAAAACTCAAAACAGAAAGATTGAAAGCAGTCCACCGAACCCCTAGCAGTGCACTCTCATCTCAAAACCCCTGCACGCACCCAGTTTCTTTGCACCTATTGGCCTTGAAAAATGCTTAGTAGTCGGAAGGTTGGTGACTAATGAGGGAGAGGCCAGGACAGTGGGCACTATACATGTACAAGTGTACAGGAGCTTCAGGAGATAAAATGAGGGAAGGCAGGGGGAGCCATGGGGAAGACGGATGTTTAAGCAGAGGAAGGTGCAGAGCGAAAGGAAAATAGTGTGATGGCTACAGAAAACAGAGGACTTTCGTCCTCTGAGACTGAAGTAACAGACGAACAGGGGACGATGTGCGGCACCTGGAAACAGAGGACACGAGATCCACAGCAAGCCAAAGTGGAAGAAGAAGAGTGATGACGATGGTGATGATGGCCGAGACGTGGGGGTGATGAAGGGAGGCAAAAATTGAAAAAGAATGGAGGAGTAAACTGGACAAAAACGGAGTAGTAGAGAAGCAGGAGCAAGTGGGGAAGAGACACAAGGAAGAGAGGTCGAGTAACGAGGCCCGCCCGAGGAGGTTGAGGAAAAAATCGAAGCTGCAGGGAAAACTGGAAATCAAAACAGAGGTGTCAAGGCTAGTAGATTGCCAGAAACATGGTGGTTGGAGGAAAACACGACCACTAGCACCAGATGGAGGTGTATCGGGAGGAAAATGGTGGCAGCACCGGTAGCTCGGGAAGCGATGACCAGCGAAGGGGAGATAGAAATTGAGAGGTGAAGAAAGGTGAACGGTAGATCGAGCTGAAAGAGAAGAAGAAGAAGAATAAATAGGAAAAGAAGTTGGCGGGAAAAGATTCAAAAAAAAGAGTATTCCTGTACAATGTCCGAAAGCGCGGAAATTATGGCTAATTTCAAATTTTTCTTATATTAATCCTCTTACTCAGGTTGCATTCCTGTACAATGTCATTTAATCACTTGTTTTTATAATAAATTGTAACCCCAAGATCACACGATTTCTATTTCATAAACCCAATTACAAAATATTCAAAGGAAATTAATCCACAAATCATGGATATTTTCCTCATATCATCCTAATTACATCCCAAAATACTTAATACAAATTTATGTATTACATCATTGTCTGGATACAAAATGAACTGAATTATACCTTGTGCGTGTACAAGCGATAGCCTGGGGAGATCTTGTCCACCAGCATATATCACGTACGCGGCAGGCACTATCACGCTCACTACAAAAAATCAGGAGGTGGGAGGAAAAAAGGGTGAGAGCTCTCAAAACGCTCTGTAAGGAGGATAAGGGAGGTCTATAAAATCATCATCACAAACACAATATCATGGAAATATTTGAGCATGCAATCATTATAGAAATAACGGTAGAAACAATGGCATTAGCATAATTCACGTGATAAAAATCACAAATCACATTACATCAAATCTTAATGCGTGATATTAATCACAGTTGTAAAATCACATCATCCACAAGAAATCGAGACTAGGCATTTAATAAAACACAGATAAAATTATCGTCGTAGGCACATCACATCAAATGAAATCATCACCTAGGCGGACATCCCCAAGAAAGGGAATACGTCGACATTTATACACATGGCCATGATTCGCTGTAGACTTGATCAGAGTCGTACAACCATCGATCTTTCATGTTATCAAAGCACAGCCTGGTCTTACATGCTATCAAAGCAAGGCCACCCATCGCTACCAGAGCGAGGTCATCTCATGTTACCATAATGGAGGTATCGGTCTTACACGCTACTAGAGTAAGGCCCGGTCTTACATGCTACCAGAGCAAGGCCACTTAACGCTATCAAGCGGAGTATCGATGTGTATCTCATGACAAGCCATAATCTTAGTAAAATATGCCATTGTTGTATTAAAATCGTTTTGCCTTCACGTAGAGCTCATGGTGGTTATTACAAAACTCATTTAGTTACAAAACATCATTTTCACAATTACATAAAACTCATCAAAACAGAGCTCAAACCGACAAAACACTCACTCATTCATCAAAGCATCAAATCATCTCATTTCTCATACACATGCTCAATTCATTAAGCCATTTTCATGCTATTAAAACGTTTTCAATCATTCGAAAACTCACAAGCACAAACGGTTTATTTCCCTTACCTCTTGCACCTTGAGTGGTACACTATCCTCTCAGACTAGTCTTGTTTCTCGTGCCGAATTCTCGAGCTGTCACATATCATTAAATCATCAATATACATCATTTTCATTTCTCTTTTCACCTCATTTATACCCATACTTATACTATATCTGAATACCACTCCTAAATACCCACATTGTCTTAAAACCTCTCCTACATCTTTATCATCACTTTAGTTAGCTCATAATCATCACAAGATATTCATATTTCATTTCTCAACTATACTCATTGGTTGTTTCTCCCACGACTTAGACATGTCCAACCAAATATACCTATATATACACATATATCCATTTACCAACATATATAATGATAGTGCTTAAGAAAAACAAGGATCTTGTGAGCTCACTTAGCTTGTCTCCTCTTGACCAAATTTGTAGAGTGCTTGTCACTTCCTGTGCTCAATCCAATCTTTGATTTTCTAGTATGTTGTTCTCATTACCAAGAGGAACAACTTTGTCTCTTACCTCTTTGTCTAATTTTGTCCAGAATGTGGTGAATCTTAGAGAGAGAAAGCTTGGAATGGGTGAAAATAGTGAGTGTTAGGGTTTATAGGTGAGAGAGGCTCGGCTTCTAGGTAAACTCCCATGATTCTTATATGGGCAGGGCGTATGAGATCGATCTGGCATTGATGGAGATCGATCTCTGCTTGATTTTAACTGCTCCATCTGCTCTATTAACAACTACAAGATCCATCTGGTAGAGGGTGGAGATCGATCTCTTCCAGGATTAGACATAAGGAGATCGATCTGCCCTTGTGAGAGGATTGATTCTTGCTAGGCAGAGGCAGCATGAGATCAATCTTCTCCTTTATGAGATCGATCTTCTTGCATGCTTTTGCACATTTTCTGCATTCTGGAGCCTTGAGATCGATCTCTCCTCCCTTGGAGATCGATCTGGCCTTTACATATCTTACTGCTGCTACATCCATTTCCAGGAAACTCAATGTAAATGTTATCTTAGTCTACTCCATAGTCCATATTTCAATCCATACACATTTAAGACTTAAAAACTTCATCTCCATACACTTTATCATATTTAAAACTTGCAGGTGTATCAACATATCATAATTACATTCACCAATTACAAATTCTCACATTGCAAATAGCATAGCTAGGTATATAAAATTTACAGTTCTCACATCCTCCCGACCTTTAGAGAATTTGGTCCTCCAAATTCAACCTGATCTATCACATACTTAAGGGTAGTTCTTCTTCATAAGACTCTCTAGTTCCCAAGTTGCTTCCTCCACTGAGTGGTGCTTCAAGAAAACTTTAACCAATGGAATCCTTTTCATATGAAGTACCTTTTCCTTCCTGTCAAGTATTTGGATTGCTTCATACTCAATGACATGGGTGGGATTCAGATTGTACTTCCTCAGCATCGAGACGTGGAAGACATTATGTACCCCTGAAAACTATGGACGTAATTCCAATCGATAGGTAACGTCTCCCACTCTCTCCAGAATCTCAAACGGTCCTATATATCGAGGACTCAATTTCCCTTTCTTCCCGAAGCGCATGATACCCTTACTTGGAGATACCTTAAGAAACACAAAATCTCCAGTTTGAAACTCTAGTGGTCGCCTGCGCACATCTGCGTAACATTTTTGTGAACTCTAAGCTGCCCATAATCTATCACAAATGATCTTCACATTCTGAACTGCCTATTCAACTAGTTCGGGAGCAATTACCTTCCTATCACCCACTTCTTCCCAAGATATGGGGGACTTACACCTCCTACCATATAGAGCCTCATAAGGTACCATACCAATACTCACATGATAGTTGTTATTATATGCAAACTTGGTAAGGGGCAGGTGATCATCCCATGATCCCTTAAAATCCATCGTACACACCCTCAACATGTCCTCTAAGGTCTGTATAGTCCACTCGGACTGACCATTAGTCTGAGGATGATAGGCAGTACTAAAACTCAACCAAGATCCCATGGCCTCCTGAAAATGAATCCAAAATCTGGAGGTGAACCGGGAATCTCTATCTGATAAAAATACTCACTGGAGCCCCATACAGTCTAGCTATCTCCCTAACATACAACTCAGCTAAGGTACTCAAGGTATCTGTGCTCTTAATGGCAAGGAAGTGGGCACTCTTCGTTAATCTGTCTACTATCACCCATATTGTATCATGACCTCTTCGGGTCCTTGGTAGTCCCATGATAAAGTCCATGGTGATATGCTCCCATTTCCATGTAGGCATAAGCAAAGGCTTAAGTAATCCTCTGAGCTTCTGGTGCTCAGCTTTCACTTGTTGGCATACCAAACATCTGGCCATATATTCTGCCACATCTCGCTTCATACCACTCCACCAATACACCTTTCTCAAATCCTGAAACATCTTGGTACTTCTTGGGTGCATAGTGTATCACTAGCAATGAGACTCTCTCAGTATTTATTGCTTCAGGGTATCATCATTTGGAACACAAATTCGACCCTTAAACCTCAATAACCCATCATCACTGATCATGAAATCTGATTACGAGGTCTGTTCAGCTTAGCTAACCATATCCAATAACTTCTTATCATATCTCTGCCCGATTCTAATCTGATCCATAATCTCGAGCTCTAACCGCATGTTAGCCATAAACCTAACCTTCGCTTCCTCAACTCTAATTCTGAGTCCAGCGAACTGTTCCAATAAGTCTCATTCCTTAATCATCATAGCATTTATCATACTCTTCCTATTTAGGGCATCAGTAACTACGTTCGCCTTCTCGGGATGGTAGAGTATCTTGCAATCATATTCCTTAAGAAGTTCCATCCATCTCCTTTGTCTCATGTTTAACTCCTTTTGGTCGAATATATATCTCAGGCTCTTGCGATCAGTAAATATTTGGAACCTTTCCCCATATAAGTAATACCACTAGATCTTTAATGCAAACACCACTACGGCTAACTCCAAATCGTGTGTGGGGCAATTCCGTTCATGATCCTTTAGCTGTCACGAACCATAAGCGACTACTCTCCCATGTTGCATGAGCATACACCCCAATCCTTGTTGAGAAGCAACACTGTATACTGCGAAGCCTCCAAGTCCATCTGGAATAGTCAACACAAGTGTCGTCGTTAATCTCCTCTTTAATTCTTGGAAACTCTACTCACACTGCTCAAACCATAAAAAAGGAATCTCCTTACGTGTGAGTTTAGTCAAAAGAGCAGCAATCCTAGAGAATCCTTCAACAAACCTTCTATAATACCCTGCAAATCCTAGAAAACTCTGAATCTCTGTAACTGTCCTCAGTCTCTCCCAATTAAGTATAGCTTCTATCTTAGACGGATCAACTGATACCTCATCTTTAGATATAATATGACTAAGAAAAGGTGTTTGGTCTAACCAAAACACATTCTTGTTGATCTTTACATAAAGCTGCTAATCTCTGAGTACTTGCAGCACAATCCTCAAATATTGTGCATGTTCCTCTTGAGACTAAGAATACACAAGGATGTCATCATTGAAGACTATCACAAACTGATCTAGATAGTCTTTGGAGACCTCATTCATCAAACTCATGAAAGCAGCAGGGGCATTCGTCAAAACAAAGGGCATCACTAAGAACTCGTAGCGATCGTACCTAGTCCTGAAGGTCGTTTTTAGAATATCCTCTTTCCTGATTCTCAATTGGTGATAGCCCAATCTTAAATCAATTTTAGAAAAGATAGAAGCCCCTCTCAGCTGGTCAAACAAAACATCTATTCTCGGTAGGGGATATTTGTTCTTCACCGTAGCCTTCTTCAGTAATCTGTAGTCTATATACATAATCTTAGGCTACCATCCTTCTTCTTTACAAACAACACCGAAACTCCCCGCGGTGACACACTAGGCCTAATAAAACCCTGATCAAGCAGTTCTTGTAAATGTTTCTTTAACTCTTCCAACTCGACCAATGCCATCCTATAGGAAGGTTTAGAGATCAGCTGAGTATCTGGCACTAAATCAATAGTGAACTCCAGCTCTCTCTCCGGTGGTAAACTAGGCAATTCATCAGGAAATACATCCAAAAACTCATATATTACCGGTATGTCCTTGATCCTCGGATGTTCTCGACTCATATCAGAGATGAGTGCAATGTAACCTTTACATCAATAATCAGATCAGTGTTTAGCAGTGATATAACCGTATCTTAAAATTTCTCATAATAAACTTCATACGTTTTTATTCCTTAACATTCAAAAGTAAACTAAACTTTTCAGGTAGGGAGAAAGTTAAAATCTTAGTGTAGCAATCTAGACTCACACGGTTGGCCGCTAACCAATCTATCCCTAAAATCACATCAAAACCACACATGTTTAACAACACTAGATCTGCTAACATCACTCTATCTCCCACCTTGACTTCACACCTTCTGCATACCATATCATCCTTTGGGACTCACTCATAGGGGTATTTACATGTAAAATAAAATCTAAGGATTCATGCTTTAAACTCAGTTTACATGCAAAATGTACATCAATAAAGGAATATGTGGATCCTGAATCAAATAACATATGAGCCTCATGATTACAAATAAGAAGTGTACCTCATATGGTCTCAGATAAAGTGCATGCAATCTCCTTATCCAATGTAAACATACGTCCCTCTGTGACCGGCTTTTTACCCTTATCAACAGCCTTAGCTCGTCTCGATGGAATCATCCTTTGAAGCTGTTGTTTATGAGGCTGTTGAGAATATGGCTTTTGTGGCTGCGGGCAATACCTCACTCTATGACCCATGTCCCTGCATCTAAAACATCCTTGTATGGTTCTGGGACAGCTTCCCTCATGTGATCTGCCACAATCTCTGCAGACTCTAACCTCTGGTCTGGCACCTCTTCCTCTCGAGGGGTCTCCATAATAATGGAAGGAACCCTGGGCCTGTCACCTCTTCCTCTCGGTCCCTTAAACTATCTCTTCTTAAAAAGACCTCTTCAAAAGCTGTGTGGGGAGTCACAAGTTGCTTGCCCTTATCTCCAGCCAAAATTCAAGACTCAGTCTAAGACTGTACCAACTCTAGTCCCCTCTCTACCTCTTATGCTCATCTCAAAGCATTCTTAAACTCAGTGATACAGAGCCCTATCAATCGGTCCCTAATGACAGGCCTCAGTCCATACACGAATCACTCTGTACGGAGCTCCTCATCCTTAAGGGTCTTCGAATCATACTTCAGTATGGTGGTAAATCGGTTCTCATATTTATCAACCGTCATATTGCCTTGAGTTAAGTTTAGAAACTCGACTTGCATTCTCCTCTGGGCAGCTCTTGGCACATACTGAGTTCTAAATGTTGACTGAAACACCTCCCAGCTAATCACCTCATTGTTAGTCGTCATTATACTCTGAGTAGTGCTCCGTAAGTCTCAGGCTTGTCCTTTCAACATGTAAGTACCCATACTGACCCTCTCGGCATCAATGCATCCCAAATAGTCAAAAATGACTCGCAACTCTGTCAACCACTCCTTAGCCTCTGCGAGATCTTTTCCCCCTCTAAAAGTCGATGGGTTCATCTTCAAAAAGTTCCTCAATTGACCCTTATTTCTGTCATCAAGCTGGGCCTGTACCAGAGGTGTGTGGCAGGAGGCACCAGGTCAGTCTGTAATGGGGGTGTGGTTGGTCCTTGTGGCGGTGGAGGAGTCGAAACAGGTGTAGTACCCGAGGCATTAGCCCCAAAATGCTGCGCGAATAGCGTTGCCATCTGCTCAAATCTCTGCCGCACATCATGCTCTAGCCGATTCATTCAAGAGTTGGGACTCTCCGGCTGTAGGGCAAGTGGTGGAGGTGGTTGTGCCTCCCTCTCAGAACATCCTCTTCTCCCCCTCATATCCTATCTCTTATGTGCCTGCGCATATTCGTTAAACATTGATTATAATTCTACCGTTAAATTTAATTCATTACCAGACAATACAGACACTTGGGAAGTAATCTATTTCCAATTACTCGACACTAACAATACTAGGCAACCTTTGCTCTGATACCAAGAAAATCTGTGATAGCCCGAAAGCCCGAAAATTAGGACTAATTTAAAATTTTTCTTATATTAATCCTCTTACTCAAGTTGCATTCCTGTACAATGTCATTTAATCACTTGTGTTAATAATAAATCATAACCCCAAGATCACATGATTTCTATTTCATAAACCCAATTACAAAATATTCAAAGGAAATCAATCCACAAATCACGGTTCATTTTCCTCATATCATCCAAATTACATCCCAAAATACTTAATACAAATGTTTGTCATTGTCTGGATACAAAATGAACAGAATTATACCCTGTGTGTGTACAAGCGATAACCTGGGGAGATCTTATCCACCAGCCTACATCACGTACGCGACAGGCATTATCACGCTCATTGCAAGAAATCTGGAGGGGGAAGGAAAAAAGGGTGAGCTCTCAAAACGCTCAGTAAAAAGGATAAGGGACGTCTATAACATTATCATCAAAAAAACAATATGATGAAAATATTTGAGCATGCAATCGTTATATAAATAATGGTAGAAACAATGGCATCAGCATAATTCATGTGATAAAAATCACAAATCACATTACATCAAATCTCAATGCGTGATATAAATCACAATTGTGAAATCACATCATCCTCAAGAAATCAAGACTAGGAATTTAATAAAACATAGATAAAATCATCGTCATAGGCACATCACATCAAATGAAATCATCTTCTAGGCAGACATCCCCAAGAAAGGGAATACGTCGACATTTATACACATAGCCATGATTCGATGTAGACTTGATCAAAGTCGTACAATCGTTGGTCTTACATGCTATCAAAGCACAGCCTGATCTTACATGTTATCAAAGCAAGGCCACTCATCGCTACCAGAGCGGGGTCATCTCACGTTACCATAACGGAGGTATCGGTCTTACATGCTACTAGAGCAAGGCTCTGTCTTACATGCTATCAGAGCAAGGCCACTCAACGCTATCAAGCGGAGTATCGATGTGTATCTCATGACAAGCTATAGTCTTAGTAAATATGCCATTGTTGTATTAAAATCGTTTTGACTTCACGTAGAGCTCATGGTGGTTATCACAAAACTCATTTGGTTACAAAACATCATTTTCACAATTACACAAAACTCATCAAAACCGAGCTCAAACCGACAAAACACTCACTCATTCATCAAAGCATCAAATCATCTCATTTCTCATAAACATGCTCATTTCATTAAACCATTTTCATGCTATTAAAATGTTTTCAATCATTCAAAAACTCATAAGCACAAACAGTTTATTTCCCTTACCTCTTGCACCTTGAGTGGTAGCTATCCTCTTGGACTCGCCTCGTTTCTCGTGTCAAATTCTCAAACTGTCCACACAGCATTAAATCATCAATATACATCTTTTTCACCTCATTTATACCCATACTTATACTATATCCGAATTACCACTCCTAAATACCTACATTGTCTTAAAACTTCTCCTACATCTTTATTATCACTTTAACTAGCTCATAATCATCACAAGATATTCATATTTCATTTCTCAACTATACTCATTGGTTTTTTCCCCCATGACTTAGACATGTCTAACCAAATATACCTATATATACATAGAGATCCATTTACCAACATACATAATGATAGTGCTTAAGAAAAACAAGGATCTTGTGAGCTCACCTAGCTTGTCTCCTATTGACCAAATTTGTAGAGTGCTTGTCTCTTCCTTTGCTCAATCCAATCTTTGATTTTCGAGTATGTTATTCTCCTTACCAAGAGGAACAACTTTGTCTCCTACCCCTTTGTCTAATTTTATCCAAAATGTGGTGAATCTTAGAGAGAGAAAACTTAGTTTGGGTGAAAATGGTGAGTGTTAGGGTTTGTAGGTGAGAGAGACTCAATTTTCAGGCAAAATCCCATGATTCTTATATAGGCAGGGCATATGAGATCAATCTGGCATTAATGGAGATCGATATCTGCTTGATTTTAACTGCTTCATCTGCTTCATTAACAATTACAAGATCGATCTGGTAGAGGGTGGAGATCGATCTCTTCCAGGCTGAGACTTAATGAAATCGATCTGCCCTTGTGACAGGATCGATTCTTGCTAGGCAGAGGCAGCATGAGATCGATCTTCTCCCTTGTGAGATCGATCTTCTTGCCTGTTTTTGCACATTTTCTACATTATGGAGCCTTGAGATCAATCTCTCCTCCCTTGGAGATCGATCTCTCCCCCCTTGGAGATCGATCTCTCCCCCCTTGGAGATCGATCTGGCCTTCACAGATCTTACTGCTGCTACATCTATTTGTAGGAAACTCAATGTAAAACTTATCTTAATCTATGCCATAATCCATATTTCAATCCATACACATTTAAGACTTAAAAACTTCGTCTCCATACACTTTATCATATTTAAAACTTGCATGTACATCAACATATCATAATTACATTCACCAATTACAAATTCTCACATTGCAAATCTCATAGCTAGGCATATAAAATTTATAGTTCTCACATATATATACATATGAGAATAGAAAATGAGCTACAGAGGTTTGAAAATTAGAAAAAATTCAGGGAAGATAGTTTGAAAATATTTATTCAAAAAATTCAAAGAAATAACATGAGTGAACCAGACTTGCCGACTCGTAACGTCGAGGCAACCAAAGACTACAGACAGTCATCGAGTTAAGAAAAATTATCATTGCTGCTAGAGATAAAAATACGTAATTTTTGTGTAGTCGCAGATATAAAATTGTTAGGTTAAATTTCCTAATTACCGGAATATAGAAAACCCGAGATCAAATTTACGTTTTGGAATTTAAGGGAATTTTAAACTCTGTAGATCGGCCCAACTACCGATATAGATTTACTTGGTTTATTTAAACAAAAATCTAGGTAATTATAATTATTGATTTTAAATTGAAGTTTTCTGGTTTTACTCACCATAGCCTATTTATTGACATGTTTAACCGAGAGAAAAAGGCTAGTCATCCTCTTCTGAATTATTGTATTAAACGAACTAAATTTATAAGCGATTTAAAGGAAATGATTTACTTATAAAGTTATTCTAATGATATGTGCTTGAGCGCGTACTAACTGTGTGTCGTACGATCCGACTCACACTGATTTTGAGACAAAGGCGTTCGTGAGATCATGCTGCATTTCTGTCTGTTCTGTATCTGTTTTTGTATCTGTGGTCCACGAAGTACGATGTACCGTGCAACACACACGCGAGTACGATGTACCGTGTTTTTGATTCTGTTTCTAATCTTCAGACATTTTGATCTGTGAGCCGTTTGGGTAGCTGACCACTCCCATGATGATTGACATCTCGGCACACCTGGCCCATGATTGCCTGAAGTCACCGACATTGGCCAATTATCATTTTTTATATCTGATATAGCATGTCTGCCTTGTCTCGTCTATTTGAACTTCTGAATTGACTGTGTGATTTTATTTCGTATGGAACTGAATATATTAATGCATAAAAGATCGTGAGGGCCACCTCTTGAATATTGCGAGACCAAAGTACCACACCGTCATCGCTTTGAAAAGTTGTTTAAGGTTCTAGAAATTGGTATTGATTTCAGTTCCATTTTTATACTGAAATTGACATGGATTTTTCGACTTTGATTTTTTCGGAACTGGCAGTACTTCTGTGTTTATTTGAAATACTTTCTAAACTGTATGTATGGATTGGGATATTTTGGAAATTTGTTTATTTTGCTACTAGAAACTCTGAAATTTTCTATATTTACCATAGTAGCTAATTTTACTACTGATATATGTTCTGTTTTCTGAAATCTTTTTTTGGGTATTTGTGAATTTGCCAAACTATTTGTATACTTCATGAAAATGTTCAGGATTTTGGCAAGCACATATATATATATATATATATATATATATTAGAGAGTGTATTTATCTACCTGCTATGGGGTTTTTCTTATTAAGCATGTTGAGCTCACCCCCTTACTTTCCTCCACAGAGCCCCTCTGTAGTTTGGATCGCTTCCATTAGTAAGGCGTTCCGCACAGTTATGATTCCGCGGAGCATATTTTTGCATCGCATGTATACCCAGGTTTAAACAATTCTTTTGTATCTAAAATTCTTTTGTAATTACAGTAATGCATACAAGATGTGTCTGGGAAATGTGAATATATTTTGTTTAAAATTTGTTACTAATATCGACTTGTAGCCCAACCAAATTGTGTGAAAATTTAGGGTCGTTACAAATATTCCATTATGTTTTTATATTATTAAGTTACTAATATATTATGTTGTCCCTGTTCAATGATCTAAGTATTAAACTGAAAAATTTATATAAAAATAAAACAGTTACAAAAATATAATAATTTATATTTATGAAAATATATATATTTTAAAAATGTAAAGCCAAGGCTTTGATATCGTAACTTAAAGCGCCTCATTTGATTTAGTTAAATAATTTTACCTCTCAAATAAGACTTTCTTTATTTTTTAGGGAAAAATATATTTTTTTACAACTTAAATCATTTTTTAATTTTATGGCAAACGTCTTGTCACGACCCAAACAACCCAAAAATAAGAGTTAATTTTTCGCGTTTTTATTATTTTCTTACTTAAATTCTCACATGTCCTCGAATCGTGACCAACACTCCACTTAATAATTGGGCTGTGCGTCAATGCCAGTCCCACCATACATCTACCCTAGTACTTATTTCTTCTCCAGTCATTTATAATTGTTATATTATTTATACATCCCCTAAAGTTACTTACAAACATGTTACTGTGCTATGCTTATGTAGATACAATATGTACAAGTGTATATATATACCTTATGTTGATGGGCAGCAGCGGATATCCAGAATGCAGTACTGAGTCGTCGCAACTTCAACTGGAGATCATCTGTGGGAGAAAATGAAAGGGGTGAGCACATCAAGCTCAGTAAGGCAATCCTACGAACAAGTAGGTAACCATACTACCTACATGAACGTGGTGCCATGCATAAACCACCCTTTCTCCACACATTTTAAAACAAATGATATGACAGTTATGATGTTATGTAAATCGCATTGCACGAAAAATCCAACATGCAAGTATATTCAAAATCATATCTTTCTCGTTTAAAATTTCACAGTAAAGTCAGGACTCGACCCCTCCTTCGGGTGATCCTGACTCACTCAAAATCATGAAAATCGTTAACATCACATATGGGTTTTAAAAGCATGGAATATAACCATCATGCATATTTAATTTAAATCCCAGTTTAAATCATCGAAATCGTCGACATGCGAGACGAGGCAATATTTGTATAACGGTAATAACTAGGACTATGGCCACATCTGTCCTCGGGAGTTCCACAGCTACACGGATCCTAGTGTGCGGGTTCTCACCATGATCGGGAACCGCCCGGGAGGTGGGTCAGTCCATCCCGTCAGTCTTATCCGATCCCCGGCATCCGAAGATGCTGCATCCGGAGATGCCGTATCCGAAGATACCACACGGTACATCGTACTCCATGCTACTTGCACGGTACATCGTACTCCGTGAACCCATATAATATCTCTAGGTACTCCAGCCCAATTGGCCTGCTTCCCACAGAGGTTTTGTTTCTCAATACTCATGCCATGTCTCAAAACGCACGTGCGAGCCTATTTAATCGGTGACACACAGTCTACCCGATGCTCCAAGCACGGCTCATCGCATGTTCTCATAAACTCAGTGCGAGCAATGCTCAGCACTCTCATCAAATCACGTAAATCTAGTGCGAGCTAAGCTCTAGCACTCTGTATGCAAATCGTATAAAAATCTGGTGCGAGCGAAGCTCTAACACCCTGTCTCAAAATCATATAAAAATATGGTGCGAGTTAGACTCTAGCACCCTGTCACGAAAATCATATATATATGTATACAAATCTGGTGCGAGTTGGACTCCAGCACCTATGCATGTAAAACTCTAGTGCGAGCTCTCGCTCTAGCACTAATGCATGCATCACACAAATCAAACATCGTGCGAGCTAAGCTCTAGCACGTCACATGTAAATAAAAACACGTAGGCGGCTCTGTTTCCTCAAAACAGTTTTCAAAACAATTTCACGTTGAAAGTATGCAATGCTGTGCATTTTCTTTCAAGGTGAGCCAGCCTACTCATGCATGCATCAAAACACCTCCAGAATGAGCAGAAACCTTTTGTTCTTGCTCCTCCCAATTTTTCCTAAATTTTTAGATTTTACCCTTAACAAGGGTATTTTAGTAATTTGCCCATTCGGGGCACTAAAATTATTATTCGACCTCTAGACCCTTCAGATAAATTTTAAAGGACTGCGTATGAATTTAAAATTGCGTAAAGTTACCTCTAGCAGTCCGCAGAATTCCCTTACCTTATTTTCCCGTAGAGTCTGACCTTTTCTTTTCCAATGTAGTCCCGTCGCGCAGTCCGATATGCTTCCAATCCAATGCCCGGAACTGCGTATTAATATTTCTCAGGTCAGATATTACACAATTTAGTCGTATTTAATACTTTCTGGGCTTAATTTAAATCGTTGGGCCCGTTTACCCCTATTGGGCCCGATTGCACCTTAATGGGCCTTAATCGGCCTTAAGCCCGTTTTCCATTTAATTCTCACTTTATCGAGGCCTATTGGGCTCAATGGGCCCACCAATAATTTATCGGGCCTCGTTCTAATTCTCGAATAGCTAAATTTAATATTTACGACAATTAATCTAAATTTCCATAATTTAATTCAATTTATGCGGAAATTAAATCAATATCACGCATAACGAGAAAATTGTCGTAAATAGGGGTCACTTACCCGAGATTCCATGCTAGTCCGCAAATCGAGACTGTCTCGAGCCCTCGGTGGATGCCAATCGTCGAGCTACACAATTAATTACATTTTCGGGTAAACTTTTCGATCGAAATTTAATTAAATAAAATATTCCAAATTTAAATCGGGTCAATTTGACCGCTTATCGACTTACCCGAAGCTCGATTGCATCACCGGAATTTTCCCCAATTTTTTTCTCTCTTTTTTTCCCTTTTTCTTCCTTTTTTCCTCTCTTTTTGGCTGAACCGGTTCAGTCCGGTTCGGACCGGTTCAGACCTCCGGTTCACCCCGGTTTGGCCGGTTCACCGCCGGTTCACCCCTTTTCCGGTCGGTTCTCCACCGGCTTCCACCGCAAATCGCTCCGCTGGGTCGTCCGCAGTCCGAATCTACCCTCAGTTTCACCCAAGTCCGCCGGAACACCGCCGGTTCGGCCTCTTCTCCTCGGCGTCGGAAACCCATTTTCTATTTTGGTCATCGCCGGCGATTCCGACCGTCTCGCCGGCTGCTACCGGTCTCAAAAGCACCGCCGTCGCCTGGGCTCTCCAAATCGGGCCTCGGCTCCGCCTGAATCGCCGCCGTTCGCCGCCGGTGGCCAACTCTTTTCCCGCGGCTTCTCTTCCGTTTTTCGACGTCCTCCGGCCTCCAAACGGCGCGTCTCCGGTGGCTGAAGGTTCACCTGGCGTCGGGCTTCCTTCGCCGGCCCTCGCCTGGGTCCCTGGCCGCCGGACGGCTCGCCGGTGATCCTCGGTTTGGGCAGTCGGGTTTCGGGTCTCTCATTTCGCGATTTCGTCTCTTTTTTTTTTTCAGATTTATTTATTATATTTTAACCTCTTTTCGGGTATAATTTCTCCGTATTTTCGGGATATTGTCCCGGGTGACTTTTCGTTATATTTTTTGATTATTTTCGGGATTATTTTTTTCGAACTAAAAATTTCAATTAATCTCGATTAATTCCAATAAATTAATATCTTGATCAATTTAACCCAAAATAAAATTATTTCACTTTTATTGACCAAGATTTCTTAAATCCATTATTTTTAATTAAATTTCTTTATCGAAATTATACCGGCTTTCGGTCTTTTGACCATTTTGCTCTTACACGTGTTCGGGATTAATTTAATCCGATCTTCCTTCATACATCCCCCATCTTTTCTTATTTAATTTTCGTATTTTAATTAAATTCAGGTCTTACACGTCTCTTCAAGGAAAAAGATTATATTAACCTAATGGAAACAACTTAATTACCCATTCTTCCTCCCTTTTTTCCTTCTTCTTCCAAATATTTGGCAACCATTCTTCTAAAGTTTATGGTTTAAAAAAGGTTTTTTATTAGGATTAGGATTAGGGTTTAAGGTTAAACTAAGATTTAGGAATGTGTTTAAGTGTTAAAATACGATTCAAGGGTTTCCAACACCAAACCCAACTATTTTTATGATGGGCCCTAAACGTATCACCGCAAGTGCACGGGTCGTACAAGTAATAATGGGATTTGAGTCCCGAAATTATCATCCCACAGAGAAGTTGACTAGCCTAATTAAGTACCGGTTAATCTTATCCTAAGTATATTCTAGCGAATTATGAAATTAAAGGGAGTGATCTACATAGCTAGAACTGAAAATACCGAAAGCAATAAAATAATAAAACTATAAAATAAAGGAAATAAAAACGAGCAAAATTACTTACAGTGCTCCACATAATTAAAATCAAAAAACTACAAAAGAAATTAAAACAGTTAAAACTAATTAAAGCAATTAAAATAAAATGCAAATATGGAAATAACAAAGCAAGATTAATTTAACTAAAATTAAACTAATCTAAAAATGCAATTAAACTACTTAATCAAATGCAATTTAAACTAACCTATGATTTAATGAAATAAATTTATCCCTAATCTAATTCTAAATGAACATTTAATTAACTATCAACCTAATTAAAACTAAGTTCTATACTATTAAGCAAGAATATTAATTATGCAATTTAATTAACAACTCTAAACTAAGCTAACAAATTAAATTGGAAATAACTAAACTACAATGCATGAAAATGAGTTAATGCCATAATGCAACAGCCAAACAAGGCTTTAAGTTTAAATCATCCAACACTCCCTCCAACTACTGTTCATGCATCACTTTTCTTTTCCCTTTCCAGTATGGCTCGGGTGTCCGCTGGTGACTTAGGCGTGTCCAGCTGCTTGGCGTGTCTAGCTGCTGCATGCTTCACGGGTTGCTGCTGCCTCGGTTTCTGGTTCCCAACTGCCTTGCTCGGTCCTGTCCAGGCGTGTCTAGCTTGCTCTCGTGGCTGTCCAGACATGCCCATCTCCTGCTCTGCAATCATACACCAACTCAGCCTGGGTTCCGTGTTCAACACCATTCCCCCTGGCATACTGCATCTTCTCTGTTCCAGATTTGCTTGGAGCTGTCCGAGAGCTTCTGCATCCAGCTGCTATCCAGGTCTGCTCCAGCTAGCATGCACGTTCGCTGGTTCCGTTGCCCAAACTGGTTCTGCACTGCCTCCCTCCTTGTCCTGCTGTCCAGGTGCCACGAGTGACACAACTTCTCTCGGTCTGCTCTGTTCCAACTAGTGTTGCTACTCATTCCTCGCATGCCCTGCTCACTACAGTTAACCGACTCCACATCCTACTGCATAAGAAAGATAATTATAAACCAATAGCAAAGACAAAATAAAATGAACAGTAACATCATCATAAACCAGAGGCAAACAGAGGAGAATTCTCGGTTTCCAGGTGTGCTGCTGTTTCGGATTGTTTGCTGCTGCTGCCCTCTCGGGTTTGTCTCCAAATAATTGTCCAAGTGTAGTGCTATATCTCCTATATTACTGCTGTAATGCAATGAAGAGTAGTGAATGATGAAATCCAGCAAGAAGACTAACCGAGAACCACTAGGAATTTGAGAACTCAAGTGCTAAAAAAAAAAATCAAAGACTAAGCTTATCAAACCGAGAGCACAACCATGTAACAAAAATTAAGCTTTTCAGAATAACCCATCATAAAAATAAAGAAATGGAAGCTTGACAAAACCAAGAATAAGGAAAGAGAATTGATTGCCATTAAAATGATCTATCCAAGACTAGAAAAATGAAGAATATGAAAATGGATTGAACAATAAAAGTAAATGGAAGCTAATGGGAAAGAGAAGCTAAAAAAATTCAAACTTTTCTAACACTACTCCTAACTACATTACACTACTCCTACTCCTAAAAATTACATTAATTTCTACTCCTAAAAATTACATAACATCGTCAATTGTCATCCTTTCCTATTTATAAACACACTAGGGGTAAAATGGTAATTTTTACATCTTTGATGAGTTGGCAATTTTTTGACCACTTATCTTCACACCATTGGCTCCTTGAAAAGATATTTCTATGTCATCAGTCTTCTTATCCAATTGGATGTGCTAGGTGGCATGACTCGTGTTGTCCACGTGACTCAATCTCGATTTTAGCTCAATTCCGGTCTATTTTCTACCGAAATATTCAAAATTCATCCAGATTTGATTTATCTACAAACATGAGAATTTTAATTAAATAAAGGGAATAATTAACAAAATAAATTGGGGATTTAAATAATTAATTAGGAAATTAAGCACAAATAATTCTAAAAATATAGAATTATCATTTTACTTGATTTGCTAGCCATTTTCTAGATTTTCTCACTATTCTCGAATTTTTTATCCTTGAAGATAATTTAATTAAATTGAAAAGAAATTGAATTAGAATTTCAAAATTTAATGAAAATTGATACAATAAAATGCTCTAAAAAGTATATATTTTAGATATTAATTACATGTATTTAGAGGAATAAGCATAAATGAGTAAGAAATTATCGTTTCATTGAAACATGTAGAGAGAAGTGGAGAAGAGGAAAACCCATTTAGATCATTGTAGGAGAAGGGGTTAAAAGAAAAATGTAGTATTTCATTAGTTAATAATACTTAAATAATATTTATTTTTAAAGGTATTAGATATTATATAATTTTTTTTGTTTTAAATAATGATTTAGATAACTTTCTTTATTTTAAATAATGCTTAGATAATTTTTATTGGTTTAAAAGTTTTAAATAATATTTTAATTATTTTAAAATTTGGCTTTTAAAGATATTGATACTATTTTCAATATTTTAAATGTGTTTGAAGATATTAAATTTGTTTTGGTCTAACTGGACAACAACTTAATAAAAACTTAATAAAAATTGATAATATCGAAAAAAGTATAGATAAGTTAGGATAAAATAAGAAAAAAAATAACTTTCTCCTAAAAAGTTTTAAAACTTTAAAAGGATGGTGGTTTACTTTTCCTTTTAATTTTCCTCCATTTTGATACTATTAGAAATGATATTTGTAGAAAATTTTATAGTAATGTCAAAATGATATCATAAACATATGAAAATAAGCGTAAAATTGGTGTTAATAGACGAAACACATAATAATAAATGTAAATTTAATGTTAATAGATGTAAACATATGATAATAAATGTAATATGTCACAACCTCTTTTTCCTAAAAATCACTACAAATTTTTCGTTTTTTCATTTCCTTACTCATTGTGAACAGTTTCACTACTAATAGTTGGGTTATGAGTTAACAGTAGTCCCTCATGTCATGTTACTTACCTTAACATCCATTTCCGTATCACATTTACATATTAGGATCTACTGTCCTTTAACTAATTACATTCATAACTGTATTTACATAGGTTTACATCCCCAATATTCCATCTATGTACAGTACTGTGCTTTTACATGTTCAAATACAAAACTGTACAATATGTATACCTGATTCAGGATGGGAAGCAACGAGTAACAAGGAATGCAGTCTCTACCCGCTCTCAACTATTGTGGATGCTCTGTAGGGGTGGAAAGTGAAAGGGAGAGCACAACTTGCTCAGTAAGGCAATAATGTAAGCAGGTAGATAACTACACTATCTACATACTTATAATGTCAGGATATAAAAATCATTTATATTTAGAGCATGAGGTATAATTAAAACTATGCCACATGTATATAAATATATCACGTATTGAAAACATGAAAATAGGCATGTAAACATGGAAAATCATCATGTCAACGTCTCATGCTCAACAAATTGAAAACTTATCATAAAACAACCCCTCAAGGTTTAACACATTATCAAATCTTAGTAAAACTCATCAACACATCATTAAAACGACATTTCATTTTAAAATCACAAATCGAGGCGTAACCCCTCCTTCAAGTCTGCCCTAGTCCATCTAGACCGTATGATATCATGTGAGGCATGTAGATTACTGTATAGGAAAAATTGAGGATTATGTCCCAGTGATCCCAAGCTATAAGGATCCCGATGTGCGGGGCATCATGACTGCAACAAGAGGTGGGTCAATCCTACCCGCCAGAATATCAAATCACCAATCTCATAGTCATGACTACATGGTACAGCGTACTCCGTGCAATATACACGGTACAACGTACTCCATGAACCCATATCACAGTAAGGGGGTGCCTGCCATAGGTCTTATCCACCTCATACCATGTCGATAACCAACCCATGTCTCAACATACACGTGCGAGCATATCATCTCACTGTGACACACAGTCTACAAGAGGCTCTAGGATGGCTCTATGCATGTAACATCACGTCTAGTACGAGCGAAACTCCTGCACGACGCCATGCATATCATGATATCTAAAATCCCGTGCGAGCGAAGCTCGAGCATGGTTTTCTACACAAACAAAAATCCTCATATGAGCAACGCTCTAGTACAGCTTTCATGCGTAATAAATCAATGTAAACCACGTACAAGCAAAGCTCCAGTATGATTTTATACATAATAAATCAATGTAAAATTACGTACGAGTAAGACTCCAGTATGATTTTCATGCATATAAATAAGTAAAACTCAGTGCGAATGAGGCTCCAGCACTCTGTATATGAGTTAAAACATTAAAATCCAGTGTGAGCAAAGCTCCAGCACGATTAAACTCATATAAATCTGATAGGCGACTCTATTTCAACAAAACACGCTAAAAATCAAAGTTAGCACCTCACTCGTGCTATTTCATGAAATTATGAAATCAATAGCCAGTCTATCCATAAATTTGCTTAAATTGAAGCATATTATTTCATAAAAATATCAAAAACATGATATTCATGCAATTTATTAACCTTACTACCCTTTTTGTAAAATTTGCTCATAAGGGCAAAATCGTCTTTTTCGCATATATCCAAATTTTTCGCAAAAATTATCATTTCTTTTCTAGGTAGCCAAGTAAATTTAATACCCTATAAATACCCTCAAAAATATGTGCAGCTACCTCTAAATACTCACAAAATTCCCTTACCTCGTATTAAGTCGAGTGTGGTAAATTTTCACTGTTGGAAGCTTGTCGAGTCCGATCAACTCCTAATCCAATCTCTGGAGCTGTAGAAAGTTATTTATCATATCAATTTAAGCCCATAAATATATTTCCTTTGTTTACTATGGTCGATTTAACTTATTGGGCTCATATACTTTTATTGGGCTTTTCGTGGGGCCCATAATCTAAATTAGGTCGATTGCTACTCAAGCTTGGCCCATTACGAACATTTAGCTGAATTCTTGGTCTAACATCATTGTTACGTTATCTTATCCAATTTTTAGTCTCTTTTGGCCGTTTAAAATCATTTATGACAATCTATTTTCAATTCCAAGCATTACAAAATTTTATACGGAATAGATCGTAACTGACGCGATTAATTTCTAACTCGTATAACTATCCAATTTATAGAAATCAAGATTCACTTACCCGATATTCTGTGATAACATGCAAATCGAGGCTGACTCGAACTCCCATTTGTCGCCAATTGTCATGCCACATGTTTATGTATTTACTGGGTTAATTTCGATCAAACATAATTTCAATTAAATATTTCAAAAATTAAATCAGTCAATTTTGACCGCTTATCGGCTTACCCGTAGCTCGATTGCATCACTGAATTTTTTTACCTTTTTTTCTTCTTTTTTTGGCTAAACCGGTCAAGTCCGATTCAACATAGTTTCATTTCGGCTGAACCAGCCCAAATCGATTCAGCATAACCCTCTTCGTCCAGGCCTCTGCCGATCGGTTCTCTACCGGCTTCCACTTCCAGGTGGTCCGTCTGGCGACACGAAGCATAGATCTGGTGGTGGCCTCGCTCAGATCAGCGACGATGAGGTCAGTATGGCCTTCTCCATTTTTGACCTCACTGCCCTCTCTCGTTCTCGCTGTTTTCACCCTTTTTTCGCCAGATTTTTGGCTGGGCTGGCATCTGCAGTGACTCTTCTCCACCCCCTAGCCAGGGTTTCCTTCCTCTCGGCCTGTCTCCTCTCTTTTCCTCTTTTTCTCTCTCCTTTCTCCCTCGATCTCCATTTCTCTCTCTCCCTCGCGTCGATTGTCGTTCTTCGGGTCGTTGATACCGGTTGTCACGACCCTTCGTGACTTAACCAAAACCACTACAAATTTTTCGCTTTTTACTTACCTTTCTCCTTATCAACAATTGGGTTATAATTCGATGTTTACATCCTCGCTTCCCATACCATTCATTCATTATCATACATACACATCAATATACTATCTACAGACTGTAATTTCTTTTATAACATAAGTGAACTCATATAAAATCTAATACAAATACATCCCCCATAATTTACATCATATAAAATCTAATACAAATACATCCCCCGTAATTTACATCGTCTACATCACTGTGCTGTTTATATGTTTAGATACAGAACCGTACAAAATATGTATACCTGTCGATTAATAGGAAATGGCAGCGGACAACAAGAATACTATCCCTCACTCGTACTCGCTATACTGTGGATGCTCTGTAGAGAGGTGTAAAAAAAAGGGTGAGCTCACAGCTCAGTAAGGAAATCAGGTAAGCAAGTAGACATCTACACTATCTACTTATAATAATGCTATGCCTCGAAAATATCATTTCCTTAACTCACTTTAAAAGCTTTTATTTAAAATATATATATATATACTTGTACAGATTAAATCCCAAGTACAAAAATCATACTTAGTTCTCAAATGTAGGCATTTAGTGCAAAACAATGCGTCCTTATAATTTCACAATGCCTTCAGATAAATCATGCCATTTATATTCAAATCACATTAAATATGGCATTTAAATCATTCACAACACAATAATCAGATTCTGACCCATCCCTCAAGTCTATCAGTATCATAAAATCAATCAAGTGATATATCAAGTTGACACAATGGCTAAATGAAATAATATCCTGGATTATGGTCAAATCCTATAATGGTGATCTTAGGCTACACAGTACTCTGTGTGCGAGGCAATCACTGCTGCAACGGGAGGGGGGTCAATCCATCCCAACCGCCAGCTATCAACTTCTCAACTCCTCATACACATCACAATAACACACGGTACTATGTACTTCATGCCACTCACATAGTACAACGTACACCCGTGGATCCTATCTCAATAGATAATCAATACCATGTCTCTAAATCCACATGCAAACATCTCACAGTGTGGCACTCATTCTACACGAGGAAATCAGTATGATTTTTCAACATGTCTTATATATCACATAAAACTACAGTGCGCGCCTTTGAGCACGAATCATAGTCGACACTCTGCTCAAACACTGTTTATGCATCTCAAAATATCAAACACTAGTGCGAGTAAACCTCCAGCACTAGGGCATGCATAGTTCATGTTTTAAAACAAGTATGAGCAATCGCTCCACTACCATGCTATGCATAAAATTCATCAAATCAAGTACGAGCAATCACTCCAGTGCTATGTCATGTATAAATCATGAAGAATCGAGTACGAGCAACGCTCTAGCACTCTGTCATGCATCTCATGTAAACTTTTAGTACGAGCAATAACTCTAGCACTATATCATGCATGTCATGGAAATCTAGTGCGAATCATACATCGGCACTAATATAAGTGGAAAATATATGAAATCAAGTGCGAGCTCTGCTCTAGCATGATTTATTCTAACATAATTCGATAGATAACTCTTTAAAAATGGATGATTTAAATTATCAAAATCAGCACTATAAATTGTGTTATTTCTCATCAACCATGAAAACATTAGCCCATCTACCTACTCTTATGCTAAACAATAGTAAAAACACTCATAATTGTGGTTTCCATGCTTTTTACAACATTTTCCAAAAGTTGAACTTTTTCTAATTAGGGATAAAATCGTAATTTACCACTTTCGGGTCGCTATAATTATTATTCACTTTCTCCGACCCTGAGAATTTTTAAGTAAATATAAATGCAGACGAAAATATGTGCAGGTATCTCCAACTACTCACAAAAGTCCCTTACTTGTAATCACTCGAGAAATTTTCCTTTCTCAACGCTGCTCGATCCAACAATCCGATTAGTTCCTCCAACAATCTCCAGAGCTGCATATATCCATTCATCAAGTTAATTTTACTTTTCCTACTGTATTTCACATTTAATACAGTCTATTTCACTTAATGGGCTTTGATAAACCCTAATGGGTCTAACTCTGCCTTAAGCCATTTCTATTTTACTATTCATTTTTGTTGGGCCTATTGGGCTTTTAGGGCCCACCAACTCTTATTGGGCTTATCTGAGACCCATTACATCACATTCGGTGGAAACCAATTGGGCTTGACCCATTGGACCTCTCGGTCACATGTCATGGCCGAGACCACGCATGCCTAGCCATGCCGAGCATCACGCCACCGTCAGCCACTTCACTAGCCATTTTCTTAGGCATTTTCACAAACACTTAGTTGGCAATGTTCTTAAGCTTAACTTAGTTCATTCAGGCATTTTATCAAACACCTTGATTGCCAACTTAATTTATCCACCAATTGATCAAATTGATTAATTCTAACTATACCATAATCATAAACACATGTATATTAACTCATTCATGCCTTAAAATCATATCGGCATTCATCAATTTATCACTACCCACTCTCGGCCAACCCATGTTCATAGTGATTTCATGTGTTTCAATGCTTAAAACATATACCAATCAACTTAGAATAATTCATACATTAACATATATGAATTTGAAAGCTTGAAATTATACCTAGCTTGCACTTTCACACTTGGTTGAAAATTTAAAGTTTCTCGGTTTGCTCACTTTGGCTCCTTGATAGCCAGTTACAGCATATGTTAATCCTCTCTCAATTTGGAACAACTTTCATGAAGAATGCAAGTTCTAACTATACCTTTTTTTCCTAGTGATTTCTAGTGAGAGAAAGCTTAATTATGTGTGTTTTAATAGTTTCTTCTCTTTGCCGAATTCTTAAGGAAGAAGATGAAGTTGTGTTGGCTGATTTTATAAGTACATTACTTAGTCATTAAGCCTTACTTTTCAGCTAACAAGTTCAAATTGAATTAGTTTAGGTAATAGTTACCAATTTGGCTATGGTTACCTTTTACTAATGGGCTTGATTTTTACTAATTTAGGCCTAGCATTTGGGCCTCTCGGTTTGGGCCTTCCTAATGGGCTTTCGGGTTGAAATTGTTTCTACACATCGGGCCTTCAATTGTCTAAATATTGGGCCCATAAATTGGTCCGAAAATTCGGTTTAATGGACCTAAGAAATTTGGTTCACACTTATTATACCTTAATGGGCTTTAAAATCTTCACTTTGGCCCATTATGTTTTTACCCGTTAAATTAAATCTGGATTTCGATTATATAAATTTTCCTTACTTCAGGGGATGATTATCTTATATTCTAACCAAAAATATTTTTCCCCTAAATTTTTCTCATACTTAGGTTAATTTTTAACCATGGTTAGTCAACTATGGTTAAAGTCCACTTTTCTTAACTACAGTTGACTTTTCCTGACCATTGACCACATTTGACTTTTTCTCAAAAATCTGAAAGTGTCATATCTTATGATTTACACTCTCGTCTTTACGTTTTTGCTGTTTTCGGTAGGTGAATATACCCAAAATACCTTAAACAATTGAAATAGTCTGTTTTGCCCTTTTTTGGCTTTTACTCTTGTTCTCTGTGTTCGAGACTAAATCAAACCGACTTTCCTTCATGAGCTCTCTATATTTTCACATTTTAAGTTCTTCTCTTCAGTCAAGATGATTTAGATCCACTTGGTTTATCCATGTGGCTCTTATAGCCCTTTTTTGACTTTTATGTAGCTTATAAGTGTTAAAGCATTTCACTAACACTTAAATCAAGTAAATACTCTTCTTTGTCAGTACATATACAAATCATAAGGAACAAGCTACATAAAAATACGGGTCTTACAATCCTCTCCAACTAAGAAAATTTGGTCTTCCAAATTAGAACCAAGTCAGTCATCAAACAGATGGGGGTGCTTCTCTCGCATCAGACTCTCTAACTTTCAAGTAACCTCCTCTGAAGTGTGATGCTGCCAGAGAACCTTCACTAATCCGATAGTCTTCGATCTCAAGACTTTTTCCTTCCTATCCAGTATCCGAATCAGTCTCTTAACATATGACATGTCCTCTCTGAGCTCCAACGGCTCATAACTAAGCACATGTGCCAGATCCGGGTGATACTTCCGAAGCATCGAAATGTGGAAGACGTTATGTACGCTTGATAAGTCCGGTGGCAATACCAACTTATAGGCCTTATCTCCCACTCGATCAAGTATCTCAAAGTGTCCAATGTAGCGAGGACTCAGCTTTCTTCTCTTTCCAAATCTCCCTATACCCTTGGAAAGAGAAACTTTCAGAAACACTGATTCACCAATTGCAAACTCTAGTGGCCTTCGTCTCTTGTCAGCGTAACTTTTCTATCTACTTTGAGCTGTCCTCAGTCTCTCTACAATCAACCGGACATCCTCATAGGCTTGTGTAACCAATTCAGGAGCGAAAATCTTTCAGTCACCAACTTCTTCCCATCTAATAGGGGAACGACATCTACGACCATATAAAGCCTCATACGGTGCCATCCCGATACTCGAATGATAACTGTTGTTGTAGGCGAATTCGGCTAGTGACAAATGATCATCCCAGGAGCCTCTAAAATCTAGTGCACACGCTTTCAACATGTCCTCTAAAGTTTGTATAGTCTTCTTTGACTGACGATCTGTCTGAGGATGGAAAGCGGTGCTCAAACTCAACGAGTTCCCATGGCTTCCTGAAAATGTTCCCAAAAGAGGGAAGTGAAGCGGGAATCCCTATCAGAGACTATGCTCACTGGAACACCATGTAACTTCACTACCTCGCGTACATACAACTCTGCCAATGAACTCAGAGTATTGGTAGCTCTCATAGCTAGGAAGTCGACTGACTTCGTCAATCTGTCAACGATCACCAATATAGCATCGTGATTCTTGCGGGTCCTCGGTAAACCCATTATGAAATCCATGGTGATATGCTCCTATTTCCTTGTCGGTATAGGTAGAGGCTGTAATAACCCTCTAGGCTTCTGATGCTCTACCTTCACCTGCTGACATATGAAACATCTCGCCACAAACTCTGCCACGTCTTTCTTCATACCCGACCACCAGTACACCTTCCGGAGGTTCTGATACATCTTGTTACTCCCCGGATGTAACGTGTACCTCGACGAATGAGCTTCCACCAATATCAATCTCTTGAGCTCTGGGTCATCGAGAATGCACAATCTACCTCTGAACCTCAGTAATCCATCAGATCTCAACTCAAAATCAGTTACCGTGCCTGTCTGCATCTAACTAGTCATCTCGACACAATATGGATCAATCTACTGAGCATGTCTGATCCCGTCCAACAGATCCGGCTCCAAGCGTATACTAGCTATCACATAGCCTGTATCCATGTCAGAAGGCAGAACACCCAAACTAAGGCTAGCAAACTGTTCCAACAACTCATGTTCCCTGACCATCATATACAATACCATCCCTATGTTCTTCCTACTCAAAGCGTCACCTACAACATTAGCCTTACCCGGATGATAAAGTATTTCACAATCGTAGTCCTTCAAAAGCTCTAGTCATCTTCTCTATCTCATGTTTAGCTCCTTCTGCGAGAATAGATACTTGAGGCTCTTGTGGTCGGTGAATATTTGAAACTTCTCACCATACAAGTAGTGGCGTCATACCTTCAACGCAAACACTACTGCTACTAACTCTAAATCGTGGGTCGATAGTTTTTCTCATGGTCCTTCAGCTGTTTGGATCCATAAGCAACTACCCTTCCATCCTACATCAATACACAGCCCAGTCCCTGATGCGAAGCATCGGTATACACTGCAAATCCTCCTGAGCTGGTAGGGATAGTGAGAATCGGAGCAGTGGTCAATCAACGCTTCAGCTCCTGAAAACTCTTCTCACAATCCTCGTTCCACATGAACAGTACACTCTTCCGAGTGAGACGTGTCAACAGAGTAGCTAACTTCGAAAATCCCTCAACGAATCTCCAATAATATCCTGTTAACCCCAGGAAACTTATGATCTCGGTAATTGTCCTTGGCTGTTCCCACTGAACTACAGCCTCTATTTTGGATGGATCTACTGATACACTAACGTGTCCCAAAAATGAGATCTTCGCCAACCAGAAGTCACACTTACTGAGTTTAGCATACAACTTCTTCTCTCGAAGAGTCTATAATATGATCCTCAGGTGCTACTTATGCTCCTCTTGAGACTTTGAATACACCAAAATGTCATCGGTAAAGACGATAACAAGCTTATCTAAGTATGGCTTGAACACATCATTCATCAAAGCCATAAAAGTCGCGGGAGCATTCGTCAGTCCGAATGGCATAACCAAGAACTCATAATGGCCATATCAGGTCTGAAACGCTATCTTGGGTACATCTCCACTCCGAATTCTCAGTTGATAATACCCGGACCTCAAATCAATCTTGAAAATGATTTGTACTCCCCGAAGCTGATCCAACAAGTCGTCAATGCGTGGAAGGGGATACCTATTCTTGATGGTAGCCTTATTCAATAATCTGTAGTCAATACACAATCGGAGGCTTCCATCCTTCTTTTTCACAAACAAAATTAGTGCTCCCTAAGGTAAAATACTCGGTCTGATGAACCACTTATCCAATAGCTCCTGCAATTGTCTCTTAAGCTCATCCAGTTCAACTAAAGCCATACGGTACGGTGGATTTGATATAGGCTCAGTACCAGGTACTAAATCTATACAGTACTCCATCTCTCTGTCTGGTGGTAACCCTGGCAGTTCATCTGGAAAGATATCTGGGAACTCACTAACTATAGGAATATCTGCCAACTATGGATGTGCCTTATCTGTATCACCCAAGTACTAATAAAACCTATAACATATTGGTTTTTCTTAGTCAGCATATCATATTGTTTATTTTTAATAGGAACTACTACTTTCATTTCCTTTCAGCAAACTTTACAACATATTTTTCAGGGTTAGGAAACATAATTGTCTTAGCATAGCAATTTAACACAGCATGGTTTGTAGACAACCAATCCATTCCTAATATTACATCAAAATCGCTCATACTTAGCAATATTAGATTGGCTGTCATATCCTTTTCCCCTACTCTTAACTTGTAATCATTAAATACATACTCTACAAGCTGACTGTTATTCATAGGCGTACTAATCAACATCATCATACTTAAAGGTGTACGCTCTACATGTCTTGCTAACTTACATACGAATGAAGGCGATACAAATGAATGCGTGGCACTAGGATCAAATAAAACATATGCTTCAATATCATAAATCAGGATGTTACCTCGTATCACATCCGATGAAGCATCAGTTGTGCCCTAGTGCAAAATATGTACGCGCCCTCGACCAATCACTTGCTTCCCCTTCTCTTCTATTGTCGCTCTCCTCCTCGAAGCAGAAGTATCGACTTGAGCTCTCTCTAGCTCCCTGCCCTTCAATGGAGCAGTCTCAACCATCTCCGGACAAGCTCTAGCAATATGCCTTAGTTTCCCACATCGAAAACACACTATAGGAGTCATCGGACAAGGTCTACCTCTATGATGTCTACCGCATCTACTGTACTGCTCAGTAGTAGGCCTCTGTCCTCTAATGACAATACCCTTCACTGGAGCTATGGTTGGATAAGTAGGAGGTCTAGCAAGTCTCTCTTGTACCTCCTCAATTCATGATCTCTTACCAAAAACTCTCCTCCCTCCTCGATAACTGAAACCTCTATCTCTAGCCAACCTCTTCCTCTCTCTATTTTGGCTCCGACTAAACTTCCCGAACTCGGAAGCATTCCTCTCATAGTCTTGCTCGCACAGTTGCGCCTTGCGCACTGCCTCCTCATATGTGGCTATATCCAATGGGACCAATATGGACCGTAAATCCGGTCTCAGTCCATCAATAAATCTGTGGACCTTCCTAATCTCACTATACATGGTGTTAGGGTCATACCTTCATAGGGATAAGAATCTAGTCTCATACTCATCCACCGACAAACTCCCTTGGTTCAGCCCAAAAACTTAACCTGTAGTTTCCGTTGCTCCGTGTCTGAAACAAACTGCCTCCTAAAGGCATCCAAAAATATCTCCTAACTGATATTTGTATGTCGGGCTCTCAATATGGGTCTGGTGGACTTCCACCAATGCTCTGCCAATCCTTTCAGTAGGAACGCAGCAAATCGACCATCTCTGATGTCGTACACTTTAAGAATCCATATAGCTTCTCCATCTCTTAGATCCACTCCTCAACAGTAATTGGGTCCTTGACCCCACTAAAAGATAGAGGTCTAAACTTCTGGAACTGTTGCAATCGATCCAGCTCACATCTATACCCCAAACCACTACTACTCTGTCGTTGAGCAACATGAGAAGGCGTATCCTGAACTGGAGGGGTGTAGAATATCTGTAGGCTATGGATCATGTGTAGGTTGTACAGGTGTGTCAGGTGCAACTATCTGTCCAGTCGCAGTCCCTGCATCTTGTCCCTGTCTACCTGGCATCATTTGTGCCAACATCTCCACTATCTTCTCTAGGCTACGCTCTAACCTCGTGAAGCGTGCCTCAGCATACCTCAGTAGTACCTGGAGTCTCATGGGTAGGTAATGACTCGGTATCATCTCGACTCTCAGGCCTACCGCTACGGCCTTGAGCCCTACCTCTAGTCCCTCTACCACTACGAGTATTTGCCATATAGGCTCGATTCCTGCATTCACAATCATTAATTAGTCTGTTTTCCATCTTGTATACACAATTGTATCTAAACACAACACAGTTATATGGGATGTACACTTTCCTAATTACTAACATCAACTCACATCAAACCAACTCTGCTCTGATACCATTCTATCACGACCCTCCGTGACTTAACCAAAACCACTACAAATTTTTCACTTTTTACTTACCTTTCTCCTTATCAACAGTTGGGCTGTGATTCGATGTTAGCATCCTCGCTTCCCAAACCATTCATTCATTATCATACATACATATCAATATACTATCTACTGACTGTAATTTCTTTTATAACATAAGTGAACTCAGATAAAATCTAATACAAATACATCCCCCGTAATTTACATCATTTATATCACTGTGTTGTTTAGATGTTTAGATACAGAACCATACAAAATGTGTATACCTGTCGATTGATAAGAAATGGCAGCGGACAACAAGAATACTATCCCTCACTCGTACTCGCTCTACTGCGGATGCTCTGTAGAGAGGTGTAAAAAAAAGGGGAGCTCACAGCTCAGTAAGAAAATCAGGCAAGCAATTAGACATCTACATTATCTACTCAAAATAATGTTATGCCTCAAAAATATCACTTCCTTAACTCACTTTAAAAGCGTGGATTTAAAATATATATACTTGTACAGATTAAATTCCATGTACAAAAATCATGCTTAGATCTCAAATGTAGGCATTTAGTGCAAAACAATGCATCTTTATAATTTCACAATGCCTTTAGATAAATCATGTCATTTATATTCAAATCACATTAAATATGGCATTTAAATCATTCACAACACAGCAATCGAATTTCGACCCATCCCTCAAGTCTATCTATATCATAAAATCAATAAAGTGATATATCATGTGAGACTCGTGGCTAAATGCAATAATATCCTGGACTATGGCCATATCCTACAATGGTGATCACAAGCTATACAGTACTCAGTGTGCAGGGCAATCACTGCTGCAATGGGAGGGGGGTCAATCCATTACAACCGCTAGCTATCAACTCCTCAACTCCTCATACACATCACAACAACACACGGTACAGTGTGCTCCATGCCACTCGCACGGTACAATGTACACCCGTGGACCTTATCTCAAAGGATAATCAATATCACGTCTCTAAATCCACATGGGAACATCTCATGGTGTGACACTCAGTCTACACGAGAAAATCAGTATGGTTTTTCAGCATGTCTTATATATCACATAAAACTATAGTGCGCGCCTTTGAGCGCGACTCATAGTCCACACTCTGCTCAAACACTGTTTATACATCTCAAAATATCGAACACTAGTACGAGTAAACCTCCAGCACTAGGTAATGCATAGTTCATGTTTTAAAACAAGTACGAGCAATCGCTCCAGTACCATGTTATGCACAAAACTCATCAAATCAAGTATGAGCAACGCTCTAGCACTCTATCATGCATCTCATGTAAAATTCGAGTACGAGCAATAACTCTAGCACTCTATCATGCATGTCATGAAAATCTAGTACGAGTCATACATCAGCACTAATATATGTGGAAAATATATGAAATCAAGTGCGAGCTGTGCTTTAGCATGATTTATTCTCACATAATTCGATAGATGGCTATTTAAAAAAGGGATGATTTAAAATATCAAAACCAGCACTATAAATTGTGCTATTTCTCATTAACCATAAAAATATCACCCCATCTACCTACTCTTTTGCTAAACAACAGTAAAAACACTCATAATTGTGGTTTCCATGCTTTTTACAACTTTTCCCAAAAGTTGAATTTTTTTTCTAAATAGGGGCAAAATCGTAATTTGCCACTATCAGGTCGTTATAATTATTATTCACTTTCTCTGACCTTCAGAGTTTTTAAGTGAATGTAAATGCAAACAAAAATACATACAGGTATTTCTAACTACTCATAAAAGTCCCTTACCTATAATCACTTGAGAAATTTTACTTTCTCAACGCTGCTCAATCTAGTAGTCCGATTAGCTCCTTCAACAATCTCTGGATCTGCATATAATCATTCATCAGGTTACTTTTACTTTTCCTAATGTATTTCACATTTAATACAGTTTATTTCACTTAAAGGGCTTTGATAGACCTTAATGGGCCTAACTTTGCCTTAAACCCATTTCCATTTTACTATTCATTTTCGTTGGGTCTATTGGGCTTGTAAGGCCCACCAACTCTTATTGGGCTTATCCAAGACTCATTACATCACATTGGGTCAAAACCAATTGGGCTTGGCCCATTGGACCTCTCGGTCACATGTCATGGCCGAGACCACGCATGTCTAGCCATGCCGAGCACCATGCCACCGTCAGCCATTTCACTAGCCATTCTCTTAGGCATTTTCACAAACACTTGGTTGGCAATGTTCTTAAGCTTAACTTAGTTCATTCAGGTATTTTATCAAACACCTTGATTGCCAACTTAATTTATCCACCAGTTGATCAAATTGATTAATTCTAACTATACCATAATCATAAACACATGTATATTAACTCATTCATGCCTTAAAATCATATAGTCATTCTTCAATTTATCACTACCCACTCTCGGCCAACCCATGTTCATAGTGATTTCATGTGTTTCAATGCTTAAAACATATACCAATCAACTTAGAATAATTCATACATTAACATATATGAAATTGAAAACTTGAAATTATACCTAGCTTGCACTTTCACACTTGGCCAAAACTTTGAAGCTTCTTGGTTTGCTCACTTTGGCTCCTTGATAGCCAATTCCAAATATGTTAATCCTCTCTCAATTTGGAACAACTTTCTTGAAGAATGCAAGTTCCAAATATGTCTTTTTCCTAATGATTTCTAGTGAGAGAAAGGTTGACTATGTGTGTTTTAATGGTTTCTTCTCTTTGCCGAATTCTTAAGGAAGAAGATGAAGTTGTGTTGGCTGATTTTATAAGTCCATTACCTAGTCATTAAGCCTTATTTTTCAGCTAAGGAGTTCAAATTGAATTGATTTAGGTAATAGTTACCAATTTGGCTATGGTTACCTTTTACTAATGGGCTTGATTTTTACTAATTTGGGCATAGAATTTGGGCCTCTCGGTTTGGGCCTTCCTAATGGGCTTTCAATTTGAAATTTTTACTATACATCGGGCCTTCAATTGTTTAAATATTGGGCTCATAAATCGGTCCAACAATTCGGCTAATGGACCCAAGAAATTCGATCCACACTTATTATACCTTAATGGGCTTTAAAATCTTCACTTTGGCCCATTACGTTTTTACCCATTAAATTAAATCCTGATTTAGATTAAATAAAGTTTCCTTACTTCAAGGATGAGTATCTTGTATTCTGACCAAAAATATTTTTCCCCAAATTTTTCTCCATACTTAGGTTAATTTTTAACCATAGTTAGTCAACTATGGTCAAAGTCCACTTTTCTTAACTACAATTGATTTTTCTTGACCATTAACCACATTTGACTTCTTATCAAAAATTTGAAAGTGTCATATCTTATGGTTTACACTCTCGTCTTTACGTTTTGACTGTTTTCGGTAGGTGAATATACCCAAAATACCTTAAACAGTTGAAATGCTCTGTTTTGCCCCTTTTTGGCTTTTACTCTTGTTCTCTGTGTTTGAGACTAAATCAAACCAATTTTCCTTCATGAGCTCTCTATATTTTCTCATTTTAAGTTCTTCTCTTTAGTCAAGATGATTCAGATCGACTCGGTTTAGCCATGTGGCTCTTATAGCCCTTTTTCGACTTTTATGTAGCTTATAAGTGTTAAAGCATTTCACTAACACTTAAATCAAGTAAATACTCTTCTTATGATTTAAATAACTTAATATAATGTCTGTACATATACAAATCATAAGGAACAAGCTACATAAAAATACGGGTCTTACACCGGTGGTGGCTCGTCTACCTCATCGCCTCTCGTCTGGGCTCTCTCTTTCTTCGGTAGTCCTCCGTTCGTCAAAGGAGAAGGCTGAAGCCTTCTTTGTTTTTTGGGATCGCGCTTTTTTTCTTTTTTAATTATTTTATATATATTATATTATATTTTAATATAATATAATATATAATATAATACAAATATCTTAAAATTTTGCACTATTATTTTATTAATAATTATAATAATAAAACAATTATTAATATTATTATAATTATATTTTATTTCCACAATGTATTTTATACATTAATATTTATACATTCTTGTACATGTATTTTATTTATTTTATTTTTACAACAATATATGGGCATTATATTTTATTTTATTGTCTTTATTTATTCCTGCGGAAATATATTTTCCATATTTTGGGGATAAATTGTCCAAAATAGGGTAATTTTTGGTTTATCATTATCGAACCAACTTCCTTTTTTGGACTCCCTATACTTTCGCATTTTGAGTCTATATTTTAAATCGATTTAACCTAATTTCATTCTGTTTATTCTGAATTTACCCAAACTCTTATTTTGCACTTCAGTGCATTCGAATGTCTAACTTAATAATTTAGACTTAAAATCCACACAAATCTCTTTATTGATTAACATATTACGTACAAAGGTTCACACTAACATGTTCTTAAGGAGAAGACATCGAATTTTAGGTCTTACATAATACATGAAAATAAGTGTAAGCACATTAAAATAAATGTAAACTTAGTACTAATAAACATAAAATAGGTTTACATTATGGTAAGGTAAAAAAATTTGACCTTTAAAAAAAATCTTAAGGAAAATTTTAGAAAGGTACAATGAACCCAAAATATTTAATGATTAGTGCTAACACATATTTCAATCACTAAAAAGATAATTAAAACTTATGAAATTAGTAGGAAGGAAATAAGAATAACTATTCCACCTTTAATGAATCTTTGAAAAAATTCTTTTTTCCTCTTCAGTCCCTTTCCAAGAGTAATTAATATTAGAAATTCAAATATTTATATCTATGAAGTTATAAAGAATATTTATGTAAGACCCGGTTTTATCGTAAGAATAAAAGGGAATGAATAGAAATTTACGAGTGCATTTAAAAATGCAAAAGGACTGAAATGGTATTCCCGAACATGTGCAAGGGAAAAACAGTCAAAAGATCAAAATTCGGTATTAATCGGGACAAGAAAATTTAATTAAAAATATGAGAATGAGAAATCTTGATCAATAACGAAGAAATAATTAAATTCTGGGTTAAATTGATCAAGATATGAATTTATTGGAATAAACCGGAATTTTTGCATCGGACGCAGATTTTACTGATTTTTATGAAAACGTGCTAGAGCTTCGCTTGCACGAGATTTTCTGATATCATGAATATGCATGGAGCTGTGCTAGAGCTTCGCTCGCATAGGGATTTATATGACATGCATATAGTCGTGTTGGAGCCTCCTGTAGACTGTGTGTCACAGTGAAATGATATGCTCACACGCGGATACTGAGACAAAGATGATATGGGTGGATAAGACCTATGTAGGCACCCCTGACTGAGCTTGGGTTCACGGAGTACGTTGTACCGTGTATGTCACGCGAAGTACGCTGTACCGTGGAAATTGTTGGAGTGGAGTGGCATTAGCCACGAGGCAGCAAGCCTTGCCCTCGCAATCCTGATGTTATGCTGTTCTGGAGGGTAGGATCGACCCACCTCCCGTTTCAGGTGTGATACCCCGTACACTAGGTACCGTATTACCAGGGATCACTAGGTTATGGCCATAGTCCTTGTTGTTACTGATATAGTCACTTGTCTCACATGATATAACTTGTGGTCTCGATAGACCAAGGTAGACCCGAGGGAGGGGTCAGGCCCTGATTTTGTGATTTTTACTGAGATGTGCTTTTTAATAGAATTTTATAACGAATTGCTTTATGAGTTTGAAATTGAATAATGAGATGCTTAACCCATTTGGGTTATTTATATTGCGTTTTAAATGAAATGATTTAAATACAGTAGCATGATGAGTTTTCCATGCTTTAATGATAAATTCATGAAATGATTGTATCTCATGATTTGTTTTATATCGCATGAAATAATGCATGATTTTGATTTAAATTCATGCTAAGTATGATTTAATGATGTCACATAAAATGCCATTGATACATAAGTAGTATGATTTGTATATGCACGAACAGTTTTATAAACTAAGTCATTGATGACAAACATGATTTTGTGCTTGAGATTTTAATGAAAAGAAATGGATTTTAAGGGCATGGCATTATGAGCATGTAGATAGTAGAGCTATCTACTTACTTGCATAATTGCCTTACTGAGTGTGTGGTTTGCTCACCCCCTTATTTTTTCATCTTTTTCGAGCACTTTCAGTAGTTTGAGCGCGGCTGATGACTTGCATTCTTGGTATCCACTGCTTCCTATCGAGAGACAGGTATACACATTTGTATAGTTTTGTATCTAAATATGTAATTGCACAGTACTGTAAACGTATATGATGTTGGGGATGTAAGGTTATGTAAATATCATTGTGTATGTATTTAGTTAAAGTCAAAAGATAGTAAACTTTGATATGTGAATGTGATTATGGAAATGGAATGGTAAATAGGTGAGAGGTGACTAACACCGAATCATAGCCCAACTGTTTGTAGGATGGTCACGATGAGAGAAATGTAAGAATTAAATAATAAATGAAAAAGCGAAAAATTTACTCTGATTTTTAAGTAATTTGGGTCGTGACAGAACAGAAGTAGGACAATGGTGTGCTGAACCGATGGAGGAAGAGGAAGCAAGTTGAATGCAACAGTGCCTGAAAAAAAAAGGAGCTGCTAATGCCGAGATAGAATGTTGGAGCTAAACTGGACAGTACACAAAGATCAGTTGAAGTGGCATTTTCAGCTCAAAACAGGGGTTTTCAAGTTGTGTTGAAGGCCAAGTTTAGACATTAAACAGGGGGGAACCGAGAGATACAGAAAACAGAGGAAGCATGAGGACATGGGCTGGCAAGCGGTGATGATGAAGGCCAAGTTTAGACATTAAATAGGGGGGAACCGAGAGATACAGAAAACAGAGGAAGCATGAGGACATGGGCTGGCAAGCGGTGATGATGATGGCTGAACCAAGGGAGTGTTGGAATGAAGATGGAATCGAGATGATGATAAATGTGTGAAACAGTAGAAGAGATGGTTATAGTGCCAAGAGGAATGAAGTAGAGAATTGAGGTGAATAGTGGCGTCGGGTGGTAGCGAGGAAGAAGAAAGGAAGAAGAAGTAGAAATGGCAGGAAAAAAATTCAAATCGAAAAACGAAAAGGAAAATTCTTTTATATATATATATTTAGAATTTTATATATAGATATATATATATATATATATATATATTTGGAGTAGAAAAAAAGGCCCAAAGAATTTGGGAAAAATTAGAGAAAAAGATGATCGAAAATATCGGTTCGAAATTTTGAAAATACTAGTATAAAATTTCGAGAAAATAAATCGAGTGGACCGGACCCACTGGCTCGCAACGTCGAGGTAATCGAGGATTACAGACAGTTATTGAGGTAAGAAAAATTTTCGTTGCTGCTAAGATAAATATGCGTAATTTTCGTATATTTGTATATATAAAATTTTAGGTTGAATTTCACAGTACCGAAATTACATAAAATCTATGGTGAATTTTATGACTCTGAAATTTATAAAATTTAGCATAGTTGAATAGCCTAACTTTACCGTTTAAATTTAAACGGTTTGCATAGATACTGATATGGCTTGAATTATTGTTTAAAATCAAAAATCCCGAATTTTAAATTCCATAGACTGTTTACTAAGATTTTAACTGAAAAAGGGCTAGTCAGCCTCTTTTAAATGGTTTTGTGAATTAAACTGAATTTTATATGCGATTTGAGGAAAATGATTTGTTTATAAAGAAATACTGAAGAAATATGCTTGAGCGAGTGCTGACTGTGTGTCACACGGTCCGACTCACTCTGATTTTGAGACAAAGGCGATGATTAGTCATGCTACACTATTACTGTTACTGAACTGTCACTGTTATTGAACTGTACTGTTACTGAACTGTTATTGTTACCGTGGTCCACGGAGTACAATGTACCGTGCAAAATGCATGTGAATACGATGTACCGTGTTACTGGTCTTCGAACATATTGTACTGTGAGCCACTTGGGTAGCTGACCACTCCCACGGCGATTGACATCTTGGCACACCTGGCCCGTGATTGCCCGAAGTCACCAACATTGGCCAATTGTCATTTCTGATATTTGATATAGCATGTCTGTCTTGTCTCGTCTATTTGAACTTTCGAATTGACTGTCTGACTGTATTTTCGTATGAAATTGAATATTTTAATGCATAAAAGTCTATGGGGGACACCTCTTGAATCTTGCGGGACCAAACTGTCACACCGTCATCGCTTTTAAAAGTTGTTTAAGGTTTTAGAAAAGGTATTGACTTCAGTTTCATTTTCATACTGAAATTGCCATGGATTTTTCGACTTTAATTTTTCGAAACTGACAATGCCTCTGTGTTTATTTGAAATATTTTCTGAACTGTCTGCATGGATTGGGATATTTTGAAAATCTGATTATTTTACTACTGGAACCTCTGAAATTTTTGTATTTACTATAATAGCTAACTTCACTACCGATTTATGTTCTGTTTCTGAAATCTATTTTTGATATTTGAGAAAATTTGCGTAACTATTTATGAATTCTATGAAAATATTTTAGATTTGACAAATATAAAAATATATATTTTTAGATAGTGTATTTATCTACCTCCTATGGGGATTTTCTTACTGAACATGTTGAGCTCACCCCTTTACTTTCTTCCACAGAGCCCCACTGTAGTTTGGATCGCTTTCGTTAATAAGACAATCCGCGCAGTTATGATTCCGCGGAGCATATTTCTGTATCGAAGGTATACCCAGGTTTAAACAATTCTTTTGTATCTAAAATTTTTGTAAGTACAGTAATGCAAACGAGATGTGTATGGGGAATGTGAATATATATTTTGTTTAAAATTTGTTACTAGGAATAATAATTAATCAGACTGAGTATTGTTCTAACCTAATATCGACTTGTAGCCCAACCGAAATGTCTGTAAATTCGAGTCGTTACAAATAGACATTCAAATACCTTCTAGTATAAAACTATTAAATTATATAAATTTATTGATTTCTATGTGTACATCCTATATGAACATATGTACGCTTCTTTCAAAATTGGAAAAAAAAAATGAAGTATTCGAATATCTTTAGATAGACATTTATATGCTTAAATTTACAAAGCTATAAAGGATGCACATTAGTTGATATCTGAAAGTACATTTAATTATTATAAATGTACATATATTTTTATAGCTTTGTACATATAGATTTTCGAATACCTGAAACACGTATTCAAATGCTCGATATAATTTTCATTTTTATTAATAGAGTTTATATAAATAAGTATTCAAATTCCTATATAAAGGTATTTGAATGATGTGAATTATTTTGCTGTCTTGAAAGAGATGTACATATATTCATATTAGATGTACATATAGTAATCAACAAATTAACCTATTTTTTTAGTTATGTACATATAGGTATTTTAATACCTAAACAGGAATTCGAATCCTTAATATTAATCACAATTTAAAAACAAAAATGAAGAGTTAGATGCATAAGGGTGAAATGATCATTTCGATTTCCCTCTATTAATTTCAAATGTTTTCATTTTTTTCGGAAGATTAAAAATGCGTTAACATGAACAAATTGATATCATTGTTTTACCCTATGTCTTTGATGTTTTTCTAAATTTTAGATTCCTTTTGATTAATCGAAAATCACTTCCGAAAAATATTTTTTGAAAAATGTTTAAATTTTTTGGAAGACTAAAATTTTTTTGTTGTTTGAATGAGTCAAAACAAAGTTTTTGTTGTTTAGTTGTATTTTGGAAAATCTTTTTTTTTCAAATGATAATAACATAACTAATAAAATATTAAAAAATATTTTTAATATTTATTAATATTAAAAAATAATTATCTTTAAGAAATAATATTTAATATTAAAATATTATATTACTAAACATTTAAAAGAAAACTATTTATCATTTTATTAATATTTTTAGAAATTTGAAGTAATATTATATTACTATTTTAATTATAAAAGACTAGTAAATATATCGATATTTATTCTTATACTATTATAATAATTGTATTTTATATTTGTTGTAACTGATAATAATAATAATAATAATAATAATAATAATAATAATAATAATAATAATAATAATAATAATAATAATAATAAATGAGAAAGCAAAAAAGAGTAATTGGCATTGGATTCAAGCTCAACCTCATCTATATGGTTGTAACATTATCAAGGTAAAAATTAGAATATATATAGATAAAGAAAGAGAGTTTCAATTAGGTACAAACTCATATATTTAAAAGCACAATCACCATCAACAAGCGGGGGGACAGGTATGATACGTGAAACTAAGTCTCTATTTTATTTACAGAAACTTTGTCAAATTCTCTGGCTGACTTAAGCATCGGAGTGCTTACGCAGGGAACAACCCCTGCGTCCCTCTGATCATTATTTTTCTTATAGAGCTTTCGGTAGCACGTGTCACAAAAATCAAGGCGATGATGTAAGCAATTCTAATTGTTGTAATCGAGCAACAATACTTGGCGTCGTCTATGGGAATTCGACTATGTCTTTTGTTTTGATTTTTATATGCTCTATTTTACATGCTCTGTTTTTTCCCTTGGATGGACTAATTTTTTGTGCAACAATAACCTCGCAACGAAGATGAACACTACTTCTGAAGTGCTCTTAACGGTCACATGCTTATGATTCCTGCTTTTGGTAGTCTCCATTATTTATGCTAACTAAAGATAAGCCTGTTATGCAAGAGGCAAGCAAGATCCTTTTACTTGGTTTTGCAATCTTTACATGATATTATAAAACATCATGAGGCTAACAATTGCATATGCAGGGCATAGGTCATTTCTCAGAACAAGTGAGATATGAGCTAGTCATGTAAGAGTATGTGTATAAGTATATTTAAATTGTAAGAATTCAGTTATTTTCCTTGAGACAACGAGAATTTTAAGTTTTTGACTGCTTTTATTTTGATAAGGAAGACACATTGGATTCCTTCAATCATATTGCTGATGCAAATTTTGTGTTATCCTATAAGCTAATTTCTGTTATCTTGAGTCACAAGGTTCTTTCCGATGCATTTGAAAGAGAAAGTTTGAGATTCTATTGAAAGAGAAAGTTTGAGATTCTAAATACAAGAAAGAAACAAAAAGATGAATATGAAAGGAGGAATATGCAATAGAGGCAAAATTTTCTAAAGTATATTTTTCTTTGACGTAAGAATATTACATTTGTGTTGCATCTACTGTACATGATGAATTCACATGATATTTGAGGCTATCTAATGGTTGAGTATGTTGAGAATATTGACTCTAACTTTGATCAGGCACCTCAACAGACCCTCAAGTCCTTCTTCGAAGTCTTGAATGCAAGACTGATTTTTACAGTTCATTTTAAACATTCTCAATTTGCATGATGTCAGATTTTCTTGTTGCAAGGGATAACAATACCCAAAAGTTAAAACAACAAGGAGTCTAGCACACTGACTGTGACTGCTTGCGCCTCTTTAAGAGGCTAATCGTGGCTCCAGTCTAATTACAGACAGTGCTTTGTTTATTTTCCTTATGCTCCAAATCTTTTAGGGCCCTCAAGATTGCCTTTTTAGCTGCCTTCCTAGAGGGCAGCCTTGGCGGTGGAGCACACATCCAAAAGCCTAAGAGATCCATTCAACATCTCATTGGCGTATTCTCTCTGCTTCTCTTAGGCTAAGATTTGTTGTGCGGGGAGCAGGTTGAGACTTGAAAATGCTGCTTGAAGGTTCATAGTATCTTTTGCTGAAAGGTATCTGTCGTATGGTTATTCCCTTGCATCCACACATGTTCAGAGTAAAGAGGATTCCCCTAGTTGTGGTCATGAATTATACAAAATATATGTCCCTCAAACTGAACCAAATCTCTTTGGTCCTGTATTCATTGAGGTTAAGAATCAGTCTAGATTATCAAATTTTATTCATGTTCTAATTAGAGACAAGGAAGTTTGTTCTGAAATGAAGTCAATACAGCGGAGGTTTGATACATCTCTTTTTTCAGGGAGGATTAAAAGTTTCCTGCCTCCTTTTAGATTATTAACTATTTTTCCAGAAAGTAGATGTTCATTTCTGTATATCATTGTTTGACAAAACCATTTTCCCTATATTTTCTGTAAAAGGGACATCAATTGCAACTCCTGGTGAAACGATAACTACATGCAGGGACAAGAGAAGAAGTGATTTTGCTGAGAGGTTGCTAAAAGTACTATGACTGGGTTATGGGTAATGGTGTCAACTCAAAACTTGCTCGCTAGATTGGCAACTGCTGCTATCTTCTTTGGGAGTTCTACCTTGTCAACACCTAAATCTTTCTCAAAACTTCCTCGTAGAATTCGAAGGACCTTTGCAGAATATAAAGCCCTAGTGTTCTTAACCTTCATAGCAATTAGTTGCAAGAAAAAATCTAATTTCTTCCACAATATGCCACCTATTTGGATTACTCAAACAACGATTTTAGCTCTGTTTTGCCAGTTGTCATTGACGACTACCTCAATTTTGCTTATTTCTTCTCTCTCTCTCAGGTAATACATTTCAAGGGAGCATCCTCAAGTCGATATGCAACTGTACATATCTTCAAGTACTTAATCTGTCTAATAATTCCCTGAGTGGGTCAATTCCTCAATGACTAACTCAACAGAGTTTGTCCTTTAGGGTGCTGAATTTAAGGATAAACAATCTGGATGGTGTTATTCCTGATACATTCCCGCAAGAATGTGGGTTACAAATTCTAGATCTCAACCGAAACTTACAACAAGAAAATGTGCAAGGGCTTGAAGCGAAAAATGCGTGAAGTAAGTGTGACGCCCCGAAAACGTGAAAAATAGAGAAAATTTAAAACTTTTTACTCATCATATCACAATCGAGGGTGCATTCCTGTGCAGGGTCATACATCATCATACTTATCATGCCTCTGGATCTCATCATAAAATAGTATATGTCATATCATACACATTACTCAATTTCGAGTTAATTAATCCTAATACATCTCATACATTATTGTACAACAAGTGTCTATAATTACAACTTTAGTCTGGGTACATGAAAAGATAAATTATACCTCAATACAATAAATGGCCTGGAGCTCAAGTCCTCCACTAGCTATTACTCCGTACGTCGCAGGGAAAACTCTCTTCACTTGAAGAAATCTGGGGGGGAAGAGAAAATAAGGTGAGCTTCTAAATCGCTCAGTAAGGGGGTAAGAGACTCATCAATAAAACAATGATTTGCACAACACAATCATTTTAACTCATAGTTGAAAACTCGTTAGAAAATGTAGTATGACTTAATAAAACATCATTCTCATCTCATTCTCTAAAATCATGTGAAAACATGAGAGTACATAACTCAGTATAAACCACAGTTACAAGCATGTGAAAATCATGATGCGATAATGGCTTTTCTCATTAAAATGTGATAAAAATCATCGCAATAAAATGCACGTGGCACAGCCACAAAGCACAACTCATGTGTATAAAAAGGAGATTAGGCAATAAAACTCATATAAAATTTGTCATGGCACATCAATAATATATCTCCTCTAGGTGCGCATCCTAGGCATCCTCATAAGAGGGAACGTCGACATATAGTCGTGTACATGGTATATTGGACTTACGCGTTACCAGAATAAGGCCCGACCTTACATGCTACCAGAGCAATGCGCCTCCTCATGCACACTATCATGTGATCCCTGGGTCGATTCCCAGGCGGCTCACTCTATCGGTCTTACATGCTACCAAAGCAAGACCCAGACTTACATGCTACCAAAGCAAAGCCACCCAGCCTTACTAGAACGGGAGTCATCTCACGTTACCAAAACGGAAGCATCTCTCGTTACCAAAAGGGAGGAATATCGGACTTACATGCTACCAGAGCAAGGCTTTGACTTACATGCTACTAGAGCAAGGCCTCCCAACACTACCAAAGCGGAGGAATAATCAGACTTACATGTTACCAGAACAAGGCCCGGACTTACATGCTACCAAAGTAAGGCCCGATGTGTATTCAACATGACACGCCTAAGTCTCAATCATTAGCTATTATCATATAAAACGTTTTGCCTTCACATAGAACTCATAATGGTTTTCTTTCATAAATCTTATTTAAAACATTTGTATACTCAATACAAAACATGTTAAAACCGAGTTCCAACCGGCAAAACCACGCACACATTTCTCAATCTCAGTATACCTTAATGTAGTGCCCAAATATCTTTTTCACGTTTTAAACACAAAACGGTTGTAAAAACATTTTCACACATAGTTTACAACTCATAAAAATTGGGCCCTAACCGGCTATAAATCGTGTGCAATCTCTCATTCACAACACATAAAATATGCTTGTTTTCTCAACCACAATTCATGCTACAACATTTCACAATTCACATACACAAACGAGTTTAAGTTTCCCTTATCTCTTTGCACCTCGTATAGTGCAATCGTTCCCCCTATCACGAACTAGTCTCGTATTCCTCTCTGAAACTCCCGAGCTTTCCAAACGATGTAAAAACATCAAAACTCATTATCACATAACCTCCAAATCTCTACATCGAGCATATTGCCCATATTCTCATTAAATACCTCAATGATCCCATTTCTTATGACTCTATCAAATTCATAATCTCATCCACTACATTTCAACCTTCTACATTTCTCATGCATAATATCCATGCCAAAATCACTTCATTGCCTAAATTTCCAATTTATAGACCAAAATCTCAATTTACCACAATTTACTTAATATCATCATCACTCCAATAAAATCACAATTTTTGTCAACTATAATCCTTTCCTAACTATTTCACCACAATTTCCATATTCACAATCACCAAAAATCACTTCAAAATCCAAGATTGAAGTTTAGAGATTACCCAAACTTGTGGAGTGCTCAACTCACACCTCGATTTGATTCATCTTTCGATTTCCAAGTATGTTGTTCTCCTTTGGATGAGGAACAACTTTTTTTTTCCACAACCCTTGATTTGGACAAAAATGGGGACTTTGGAAGAGAGAGAAAGCTAGGGTTCGGCTGAAATGGAGGTTTGGGAGAGAGAGAAATCCATTTCTAAGAAAAACAAAGGGGTCTTTATATAGACTGAGGGTAGGAGATCGATCGGCTCTTGATGAGATCGATCTGTATTTGAATTTGGGGACGATTTGGGGTAATTTTATGCCTAGGAGATCAATCTGTCGTGGGGTAAGATCGATCTCTTAATGGCTTTATGAGATCGATCTGCTCCAATTATGAGATCGATCTCTAGTTTACAGAATGCTTCATGAGATCGATCTGCTCCTTGGGGAGATCGATCTTCTCCTTAATAGAAACATTTTAAGATCGATTCCTTCCTCATGAGATCGATCTCTTCATTACAAAATCATAAAGAGATCGATCCTCTTCCATTGGAGATCGATATGCTCGCTTAAATTCCTCCTTCCTTGTCATTTTTGACCTACCGGATCGATCCTCTCTTCTCCAAGATCGATCTAGCCCCATAGTTTCACACTTTAACATAAAATCTCATTTATAACTCATTCATCACTTAAAATTTCATTCCACATCACCTCAATATATGAGTACATCATATTTAGTTCAATCAATTACACTTCATGTTCTCATTACATAATTTGATATGTTTAAAATTCTCAGATCTCACAGTAAACCACACACCCGAATAAAGGGCTTGAAGCGAAAAATACGCAAGGTAAGCCACGAAGAATAAGTGCAAGAGCTTGAAGCAAAAAATGCGCGAGGTAAGCTAAGCACTTAAATAAAAGGGCTTGAAGCAAAAGAATGCACGAGATAAGCCACGCACCCAAATAGAGGGCTCGAAGCGAAAAATGCGCGAGGTAAGCCACGAAGAAAATGTGCAAGTGCTTGAAGCGAAAAATGCGTGAGGTAAGCCATGCACCCAAATAAACAAGGGCTTTAAGCTAAAAATGCGCGAGGTAAGCCATGAAGAAAATGTGCAAGGGCTTGAAGTAAAAAATGCGTGATGTAAGCCACGAAGAAATGTGTAAGGGCTTGAAGTGAAAAATGCGCGAGGTAAGCCACGCGCCCAAATAAATAAGGGCTTGAAGCGAAAAATGCATGAGGTAAGCCACGAAGAAATGTGTAAGGGCTTGAAGCGAAAAATGCGCGAGGTAAGCCACAAATGCGCGAGGTAAGCCACACACCCAAATAAAGGGCTTAAAGCGAAAATGCGTGAGGTAAGCCACAAAGAAAAAGTGTAAGAGCTTGAAGTGAAAAGTGCACGAAGTAAGCTATGCACTCAAAGTAAGGGCTTGAGAATTAGACGGCTTGAGAATTTGGTGTCAGAGTCTAGCTTGAGAATTCGACTTCAAAGTCTAACGTGAGGACTTGACCTGAGGCTACGAGATGTACTCTTCTGTAAGATTATACCTAGCGAAAGAGTGGGGAGCAATTGTTGTGACTGATAATAATAATAATAATAATAATAATAATAAAGCAAAAATGAGTAATTAGCGTTGGATTCCAACTCAACCTCATCTATATGGTTGTAACATTATCAAGGTAAAAATCAGAATATATATAGATAAAGAAAGAGAGTTTCAATCAAGTACAAACTCATATCTTTAAAAGCACAATCACCATTAACAAGCGGGGGACAGGTATGATTCGTGAAACTAAGTCTTTATTTTATTTATAGAAACTCTGTCAAATTCTCTGGCTGACTTAAGTATCGGAGTACTTACGCAGGGAACAACCCCTGCGTCCCTCTGATCATTATTTTTCTTGCAGAGCTTTCGGTAGCACTTGTCACAAAAATTAAGGCGATGATGTAAGCAATTCGTAATTGTTGTAACCGAGCAACAATGATAGTATTATTTATTTATATTTATTATTAAAATATTAATATAAAAATATATGTAAAATATTAAAAAATTACATCTTAGATTAAAATATTAATAAATTATTAAAATAAATAAATATTTTACTTATTAAATTGATATTTATTATTTTTTTATTAAAATAATAATATAATATTGCTTATTATTGAAATATTAAAAATAATAATATACAAAATAAAATATTTAAACTTAAAACGTTTAAAAATTTTAATGCTAATATTTTAACATTTAAAATTTTTAATCTAAATAAATAAAAATATTTTTATTAATATAATAATATTTATGTATGGTTAAATTAAATCCAAGTTTATGAAATCAAATCCATGGTCTAACTTGAATAGATTATACTTATGAGTTTGATAAATAACTTTACATATAGAGAATTATTTTTCATAAATTATTTTATTCTTTTCAAAGTGTAAAATAATTTTTAAAACAATTACTTAATTTTTCATTGATCAAAAAATTATTTTTCATTAACCAATCACTTTTCATCGACCAAATATAAAAAATATAAAAATTATTTTCAATTACCCAAACGAATTATATAATATATATTTGTTACAAACGGAGTTTTATATTCAAATTAAAGTATTTGAGAGGAGGAAGTAAAAAGATATTATAAATAAAAGATTGGTATTAGTTTCTCGGCTGTCTAAGAGTGAAATTAAGGAGGCACTTGGCACATGACATCATCAAAATAAAACGAGTAATACATTGAATATTACAGCCTGGCGCTGTTAAAGAATCCTAATTGTTTGTTTTTTCTTCAGACAGTGATTACTGAAGTAGTAATGTTTTAACCAAGCTTGCATTGCATCCAGGGTGTTTGACTTTAGTGCCTTTAAAATGCCAATGCCGAGGAATCCTCCCTCCATCAATTCATTTCTCATCACCAATAAGGAAGAGACTAAAGCAGGCTGCGGGCATGGCAGAAAATGTGGAGAAAGTTGAGGAGATAGAGGTGACGGCGGAAGCTGAAAAAAACCGACTGAAAGATCGAAAGTCCTCGTGGGCTAAGCTGCGCCGTGTGGATTCTCTCAATTTGGAGGCTGGTAGACTTTCGGTCACTTCAAGCAAGAACACCAAGTCCAAGGTCGTTTCCGTAGACTCTACTCTCTACTGCTTATTGCCTAAAAATTTCCCTTGTTTAATTCATCTTTTCTTTATTTTCCTGAACATTTCCGTAAACACGGATTGTGATTTTGTACAGGTAGATTGGCTGACGACGTTGAGTTTAGCATTTCAGAGCGTCGGAGTGGTGTATGGAGATATTGGAACTTCACCACTTTATGTATATTCCAGCACTTTCCCTGATGGTATTGGCCACCATGACAACCTTATTGCGGTTCTGTCCCTCATCATCTATTCCATAGTTCTCATTCCCTTTTTCAAGTATGCATTCGTCGTTTTGAGAGCTAATGACAATGGTGAAGGTAATTAAATACGCCACTTGTTTTCTCACCAAAAAAAAAAAAAACTTGTTTTCACCCCTATCTATTGGTCAACTCTATCTTGCAACTTAAACTTTTAACTGAGGGTGAGTTCACCCTGAGGTGGTGAGTTTCAATAAGTAAGAATAAAATAGTAAGTAAAATTATTTATTTGTCTTTATTTTTAATTTTTTATATTTAATTAAAAAAATATATTTTTAATGATCTTTTTATTATTTTTTAATTTCACCGAAGTTAATTTTACTATCCATCCAAACTTACATTGAATGTTTATTATATTTAATACATTATCAACAGAATTTTTAAATTAATCCATAACAGAAATTAGTATGATAACACATAATTTTTAAAAAATATTAAAAATAAAAATGAAATAAAACAATATCATCATCTTAATTTTACTTGTGAAATTTAAAAACTCTAATAATAATAATGTATTAAATAATTTTCACGAGACCTGTCTCTTATGCTGACACATCGAAATATAAACATATGAGGTGCAAGAGAGCTAGACCTGTTAAAGGGGTCGGGTTAACTCGGAACCGGTTTGGAATTGGTCGGTATAGCTCAGTCCAGCTCGAAACCAGTAGAACCGGTTTCGAGGACCGACCCAATTTGATCTTTGGTGAAATTGGGCCAATTTTATGAATTATAGGCACAGCCCGTTAAGGACCCAGCCCATTAACGAGTCGTGCCAAATCGAGACGGACTGGGCCGAGCCCTTTAATTTCATTTTTTAATTTTTTTCTAAAATTTTCTTATAAATATCTCGCCCCCTTTCCCTTTTTTTTTTTACATTTTCTCTCTTAAATGAATAAATATTTAAAATAAAAAATGAATAAATTTTTAAAAAAATACTAAATAAATATATTTTCTTAGAAGTAAATAATAAATGAAATAATGAACAAATATTAAAAAAATGACAAGTTTAACTATATTTCAATTAATAAATGATAAGTTTAATTATATTTGAAATGTAATAAATAAATTTAACTTTATCAAAACAAATTATAAAATTTTAAGAGTATTATAATTTTTTGAAAATAATAACTTTGTTAAATAAGTTAAATAACTTTATTAGAATAATTTTATTAGATAATAACTTTATCTTTATTAAAATAACTTTATTAAATAAAAATATATTAAATAAGTCATTGCTTTTTAGTAAAATTAATAATGAAATTTTAAAAAAGAATTTAAAAATGTAAATTAAAAAACCATAATTTTTTTTAAAAAATAACTCGGTCCGACATGAGAACTGATTTACTAGTTCATCGAGCTAGGCCAATTCATCGTAATCCTCTTAAGACCCGGCACGGTTCAGCCGAGTAATTAAACTGGATCAAACCAGTTCTCTTAATTAATGGGTCGGAACTGATTTATCTTGACTTAAAACCAGTCCAGTTCGGTCCATTAACACCTTTAATGAGAGCTGTCTCTTCTATAAAGACATAATGGAATGTGAACATATGAGATTAAATAAACCGGTTGAACAAAAAATCAACTATTTTTTTCAATCTAAAGATCTTTTGAGTACACGGTGGATCAATCAAACACTTGAATAAGATTATACCGAATTGAATCATATGATTCAAGTTTTTAAGTTTATGAACAATTAAAGTTTCTATTTTTAATTATTATTTGTATTTGTATATTTCAATATACTCGCTCACTCTATCTTAATAAAATTTTTCACTTTTGAGCTCTAAAATTATCTAATTGAAAATATCATTTTCAAAAAATAAAATTTAACATCTATATTTTCTTATTTGCCGTTCATTTTTTGAACTATAGTTAAAGGATTTTTTTGTAAGAATAATTTCGTCAATTTAGATGTTTTATATAACATGACATGTAAAAGTTGACTTGTTAACATTACGTGTCTACTCGAAATGTAACTAAATAATTGGGCCGGAGGGAGTAGTAAAATAAGAAAATTATATGTTGAATATAATCATGTAATTTTCATCAAATTAGATTAACACTCATATGGTAATTTATTGAATTCAAGTAATTTCAAAATTGAATTATATGTCTTTGATTTGAATAATTTAAAATTTCGTCAATCACATGTACAATTTTTTTTTTAAAAAAATTTGAAGATTCTCCCATAAGTTTTTCTTGGACTAAAGAGACTTCAAATGATTCTTGAGTATAATGAATATGTATATTTGTTTCAATAATTTTTTTAAGTTCAAACTTAGGATCCAAGAGTACTTACACACTATAAGATGGATGCTACCTGTTTCAAACGCAATTATTTATCTTTAAAATCTTTAAATATCTATTAAAATTTATAATCTCTGTTCATCTGATTTATATATATATATATATATATATATATATATATATATATATATATGTATCATTTATTCAAATTCAATATGGATATCTTAATAGAAAATTCATAAAATTTGTCAACATCTTTATTAACTATTTCCTTAAAAATTTTATGTTGAAAAGTATACAAACATAATCCTTCAAAATGATCAGATAGCTAAACATTCAACTTGCACTTTATAACTGGAAATTAAGAAAAAAAAAAAAACCTGACCTTTTTGTTGGGCGTTTCATGTCTTATGGAGTGTGAAGAGAAAATAAAGGGGGTGCATTTAATAGCTTTCAAAATGGTAACAAAATAGAAAGAAATGGGAAAGAGTTAACAGAAATAAATAATTTTAAAAATTCTAAATAGAAAAAATACTTTAACAACATAAAAAAACTGACTCAAGCATTGCTTGAACTACGTCACAAGATGCTGTCAAAAATTTTAAAAGAATAGGATTCCATCGCACCCAAGTGAGTTTTGAATTAGCAGGATTGATTGAGAGACAATGTGGAGATCAGTCAAGAAAAATATTACAAAAGTAATGAAAAAGTAAAATTATTTATTCATCATTAATTTTAAATTTATTTTATTATTTTATTAAATTGTTTATATATATAATAATTATTTTACCAATACCAGTTTAATTGAAATCAATCCTTATTAATCATCCAAATTAACTTTGAATGGAAAACTAAGCACCCAACCACCCTACCCATTTTTTAAACATTGAAATTACTCAATTTTATAATGGATGGGAGAAATAAAAGACCACCATCCCGTTTAGTCATCTTATGATGAAATGTGGTATGATTTCCAGGTGGAACATTTGCGCTCTATTCGTTGTTATGCCGACATGTAAAAGCGAGCTTAATTCCAAATCAACAACCGGAGGATAGAGAGCTGTCTAACTACCGGTTGGATACTCCATCCAGCCAGTTAAAGCGGGCATACAAAATTAGAGGAAAGATAGAGAACAGTAAACTTGCCAAACTTGCTCTTTTCCTAGTAACTATCCTTGGGACTTCAATGGTTATAGGAGATGGGGTTTTGACTCCATCCATCTCAGGTATTCCCTACATATCTGCTCACAATTTCTCATACCGATCGGGGAAAAAACGGTGAATTATTCCCTATTCTTCTCACTAATTTGCATTAATTTTTTTAACAGTTCTTTCTGCAGTTAGTGGCATCAAATCCTTGGGAAAAGGTAGACATCACCCTTCACAAATTTATTTCTGCAGCCATTTTGAGCCAAATTCTTACTGATGTAAAAACCATTGAATTTTCAGACGCTGTGGTGGGAATTTCCGTGGCGATTCTGATCATCCTTTTCGCTGCTCAACGGTTTGGAACTGATAAAGTGGGATATTCATTCGGCCCAATCATATTCTTGTGGTTTGCCTTACTTAGTGGCATCGGCTTGTACAACCTCTTCACATATGGTTGGGGTGTATTACGTGCGTTTAATCCTTTATATATAGTGGATTACTTCAAAAGACGCGGCAAGCACGGATGGGTGTCACTTGGTGGAGTAGTTCTTTGCATTACAGGTGAGTGGCAGCTTTTACCTTTTGATGATATTTTTATGTATTTTCATCGTCTCTCCTTTTTGTCTAAAGTGCTGTGCTGTATGGACTTTTAAAATAGGGACAGAAGCTATGTTTGCTGATCTGGGTCATTTCAATGTTCGAGCAATTCAAGTAAGTTTACTAAGGTCCCATTTGTATCACAAGTTGCCTGACAAGTACTTCCAAATAGATTAATAATAAATTTCATAATCAAATATATATTTAATAAAGAAAAAGATATATTTGTCATTAATAAGAGTTAACTAAAATACAAAACTACATAAATAAGAAAGATAGTAAACATTAGTTATTTTTTATATGATAAATGTATTAGTATCTTTTTAAAGATAATGATTATTCTTGCATAAAAATTACCATATAAATAAAATATTATTAATCAATATATTATCGTAAAATTTTTAAATTTTACAATCGAGATTTGGATGATAAAATATATCTTTTAAGAAATATTAAAAATATAAAAATAAATAAAATAAAATGTGTGTCATCATCTCAACATCACTTGTGAAATCTAAAAATTTCATTATCTGTGTATTGGATAATAATTTATAAATAAATACATTAAAATAATATATAATTGAACATTATTTTGTTTTGTTTCTTTACATATATAAATATTGTAATTTTAAAAAAATTATTTGATATAATACTCCCATTTTATTAATTTTTAATTATTTATTAACAAAATCATTATTTAATATATAAAACTAATTTTAATAATTTTTAATTATTTATTAACTTAATAAAAAATGTATTATATATAAACTTTAATCTAATATAATTAACGATAATTATCCTATACATTGTCAGTGAAGTTTTTTTAATTTCACAAGTAAGGTTAAGATGATTATTATTATTTTATTATGAATCACTTTGCTGTCATTATAATATTTTTATCCAAATTCATATTTTATTATTGATGTTAATTTCATCATTACAATTCATTTACAATTAATCTCATTACACCAATAACTCATCTCACTGTTACTGCTTTTCTAATTTTAATGGAACTAATCATATTGTTCATTGAAATAAATGTATTCTAATAAATAATTATGCAACCGGTGAAAAAGTGTAGCAAATTTCAATCAGATTTTCTTCTCTTCGAATCTGTTAAAGACTATATTGGACAAAAGTAGGAAAGTTTTAATTGGAAGCTGTTATTTTTTTCTTTGTTTCTTTGTATACATGGAATGCAGATGAGTTTCTCCAGCATTGTCTTGCCTGCCTTACTTATTGCATATAGTGGCCAAGCAGCCTATCTCACCAAACACCCTGATGACGTTGGGGACACTTTCTACAAATCTATTCCAGGTACAAATCTTCAATTAGAAGTATGAAGGGGTTAAATGCTTTGTTACCAAAACAATTTTTGTGATTAATTGTGTTTTATTTGGATGTAGATCCAATTTACTGGCCAACATTTGTGGTAGCTGTTGCCGCTGCCATTATTGCTAGCCAAGCTATGATATCTGGAGCATTTTCTATTATCTCTCAATCGTTATCTCTTGGGTGTTTTCCAAGAGTTAAGATAGTTCACACCTCCATCAAGTATGAGGGTCAGGTTTACATACCAGACATCAACTACATGCTCATGATTGCATGCGTTATAGTCACTGTTGGCTTCAAAACCACAGAAAAGATCGGCAATGCATATGGTAAGCTGGAATCTTGTATTCCCAAATGGACTCTTTTTGCGAATGACAATGAAATGTCAAGGATAACACTTCAATTCTCTTGGGTTTGTAGGAATTGCTGTTGTAGCGGTAATGATTATAACGACTAGTATGGTTACTCTCATCATGCTTGTCATATGGAAGATAAATATATTGTGGATTGCCCTCTTCTTTTTGTTCTTTGGCGTTGTAGAGGCTATATATCTCTCATCGGTTTTGTATAAATTTGTTCAAGGAGGCTACCTTCCACTGGCCTTCTCCCTTGTCCTCATGACAATTATGGGCGTATGGCACTATGTCCACCAAAGAAGATACGATTTTGAGCTCAAGAATAAGGTTTCTAATGAATACATGAAACAACTGGCGGAAAATCCAAGGATAAGTCGGTTGCCAGGAATGGGTCTTTTGTACTCGGAGCTCGTTCAGGGCATACCTCCCATATTTCCTCATTTCATTTCTAGCATACCTTCCATCCATTCAGTTCTAGTGTTTGTCTCAATTAAGAAACTTCCAATTAGCAGGGTCGCATCAGAGGAGCGTTTTCTCTTCAGACGGGTGGAACCAAGGGAGTATCGAATGTTCCGCTGTGTTGTGAGATACGGTTATCAGGATGTAATGGGAAATCCTGAGGAGTTTGAGCTTCAATTGGTAGAAAACTTGAAGGAATTCATTCGTCACGAATACTTCATTGCTGAAGGAGGCGCCACTGAACAAACAACTACCCCAGAGAACCCCCAGAGCACCGCTGTTCTAGTAACTCAAGGAAAAGAAAAAGGAACGAGTAAATCCACCGTTTTTGTTGAGGAATCACTAAACCAGCTCAACCCATCTCGCGTTTCCTCAGCGTCCACCAACTCATTCAATGCAGCCAAATCAACGAACTCGTCCAACCGAATCATCTCTGCCCCGATCCTGGGAGCTGAAGAGGAGATGCAGTTTGTGCAGAGAGCAATGGATGAAGGAGTTATTTACCTACTGGGAGAAGCTGAAGTGATAGCAAAACAAAATTCATCCTTCATAAAGAAGATAGTTGTGGACTATGTTTATAATTTTCTGAGGAAAAACTTTAGGCAAGGGGAGAAAGTAATGGTCATACCACAGACTAGGCTTCTAAGGGTCGGAATGACATACGAGATTTGAAAGGACTTGATCTTTTTTTAATAATAAGCCACATAAGTTGTGTTTGGATAAATTTTTTTATCATCAGACAGTAATGCCTAAACAAACAAAATATTTTTTTGAATATTTATGTCTGTACAACTGATTGATTATAGATGAAACTCATTTGATTTTGGATGATTAAAAACAATACAATAAATAACATTTCCTTACATGGAACAAAATCAGGAAAAGCCCCAACAAATTTTGTATAATCAAATCAATATATATGTATTAAAATTGAAAACACTCAATTGAAATGTAATTGAAGGCCAATTTATACCAAGATATTAAGTTGATTTCAGAGGTAATTGCAATCAATTTCTTATTTTGATCTCTTTTATAGTGAGTTTGTTGAATGAATGACGTGTCTTGCAACATTTTGACCCACGATTCTGAAGCTATTTCGCACCTATCAACTTTTCACATGTTGAGTGCATGTGTACAAGGTGTTGAGTTTTGCCCGGCTAAAAGAAGCTTAGAAGCTTCTGGCGTCTTTTCGACAGAGATGGAGTTAGGGAAAAAAAGAAAAAGGAAAATAAAAAGGGAAAGGGCAAGGGAATGGGAGGAAATTACCTAGAAGATACATTCTTACCCTAACTTTAAACTGAAACTAACAGCGGCCCATAATAAAAGAAGTTTAGTAAATAAGAAATCATCCAGAGGCAGAGTGGTTTTGTAGTTCCTTCGTTCTCTTTCGGGGGCTGCTGCAGCAGGGAAGGATTTAGGGACGATTTCGGGGGTTAAGAGGAAGCTTATTGGCAGCTGAAATCATGAGAGTGAATGGAGACAAAGCCCTCGCTTGGATCCTCGGCGCAGGGAGTGCAGTGCGACGGGGGCAGAAAAGGTCAAAAAGAGTTGAAAGGGCAAAATTATCATTTCGTTATCTAAAAAAAAAAAAATTATTTTCTTAAAAAATATATATTTTATAATAAATTTTTTTAATATTATTAAAACCAAACACATCATCGATCTAAACTAATTCAGAAATGGAGCATCAGTTCAGTTGGAGAAATGCAGAAGGCTGCGAAGATTGGGTGAAAAGTAAACCCTTGTACTCTAGTAGAAACAATAAATGAAAGAAAAATCTTTTCCTATTAACACATTAACACTTCTATGTATTTAAAAAAAAAAAAAAATTTCCCTATGTATTTCACGTGTGTTCATATTCACTCTCTTTGTATTTCACATGTCTCCATATTCTTTACTTCTTTTTTTTCCTAATCATGATAATTCTTCTTTGTTAAAGTTTATTAGTGTAAGCATGAATTACAATTATTTTTTTAAGATTTTTATGAATTTTTTTATATAATTAGCTTAGTTGGGAAAATTGTCTAATTTATTTAATTTATTCATTTTAGCTTATTTAGTGTTGTTCATTTTATTTTGAATTTAGAATTAGATTTATTAGTTAATAGGAATTAAATTAGGCGTTAAGATTATGTATAAAATTTATAGGATGCTTTGTAAGTTAAATTATACTGTAAATTATTCAAAAAAAATTAAGAATTAAATTAAAAATCAATATATATTCAAAATCTAACTCTCTGGAAACCCAAAGCCAACTTCAGAGAATCTAGACTTGAAATTTTGCTCTCCGCTAAGCATCGAATGGAATTAATCTGCAGTATAACTACATTTAAAGTCTTTTTTTTAAATGTTTCAATTTGAAAGACGTCATTGGTGCAAGCATGTAGATATAGGCATTGGGAAGTTGTGCAGAGCCTCCTGCTTTTTAGATGCAATGGGAATTTCATTTTCTTTTTAACTTTTTATCATTACTCACAAAATATGGCTACTAAATGATTTTATAATTGGGTTGGATGGTACTAGCTTATGGGAGAGTGCATTTAGTTTTAATGAAATTTCCTTTTCCTATTTTTGTTATAAACTTTTGTTGATAGTAATTTAGCAACACTTTGAAGTAATGGTATTTTAAGAGCTGGTATTTGGCATGATGTGGTGAGTTATGCCTAGCAAAGTTGGTTCTTATCTTTATGACATGCACTTTTGGATTGGGAAAGATACAAGTGAAGTGTGATCTTCTGTATATACTTTTCTTAATTTGTTGAAGATTCAAATATTCCTTCAAATGAACTAAAATATCATGTGAGATCATGTTGCCACATGTAGGATGAGGTTGGAATTGCAGCTGCCAAAATTGTTGAGCTTGATGTAGTATGAGGAAGGCATGCTATGCAATGCCTTATTCAAGCCCCCTGTGTCACAATCGACTTTCCCTAAAATCATTATAAATTTTTTCGCTGTTTCACGACCAGTTACAATTAAATAGTTGGGCTATGAGTTGACATCAGTCCAGTCACTTTACTTGTCTTACCATCCATTATCTATATCAGTTTACGAGTAGGATTGACAGTCAGTAAACTTTATACGAAAGCATTTCATAACTATAGACATATGTTTACATCCCGTAAATATTACATCCATATACATTACTGTGATGTTACATGTCCAGATACAAAAGCTAGATAATTGTGTATACTTATCGCACGATGGAAGCTGCAAGCGATAGGAATGCAGAACTGGCGCTGACTCTCTATCTATGACAAGTGCTCTGTAGAGAGGGAAAAATGAAGGGATGAGCAGAACTTGCTCAGTAAGGCAATTATGCAAGCCAGTAGATAACTACACTATCTACGTGCTCATAATGCCATGCAGTAAAACAGTCCAGTTCAGTGCAGTAAAATCAGTTCAGTTCAGTTAAAACAGTTTAGTCCAGTGCAATAAAAGAGTTCAGTGCAGTAAAATTAATTCAGTTCAGTGCAGTAAAATCAGTTCAGTTCAGTAATTTAGTAGATCAAGGTTCCAACCTATCCCTGGGGTTTATCTTGTCTCAGTATAAAACATGTTCAGTTTTATCAGTATAATAATATATGAGATTATGAGAGCATAGGCAGGATTCGATAAACAATAGGGAGTATGATCATATCCAGTGGATTCCAAGCATCACAGATCAGGTGTGCGAGATATCCAATCACTTAGGGAAGTGGGTCAAATCCTACCTGTTAGCCAATCAATTCAGTAGTCCGAAGACTTAAGCACAATACAGCGTACTCCGTGCTACTTCACGGTACAACGTACTCCGTGGACCCCAGTATTCAGTATCCAGTGCCATGTCTCAAAATTCAGTGCGAGCAAAGTCAGTGTGACACACAGTCTACACAAGAGCTCTAGCACAGTTTTACTCATCTCATCATATCAAAATCCAGTGCGAGTCCTTGAGTGTGACTCTCAGTCAACACCCCTCTCCAACACGGTTTCATTTACAGTTCATATCATAAACAACAGATGACTCAATTCTAGTGAAACCAGTACTCAAAATCGAGTTTAGTACGTAAAACGATGCAAAACAGTGTAAAACAGTGCAAGAGGGTTACTTCTCGTATGGTCACCCATCATGAAATTTCTCCCCTCAAGCACGCTTAACTTTGAAAAACGTGTAATTTAATGCAGACAGTAAAATCTTGATCCAGTCTATCATTACACTATTACAAAATATTATTTTACGATAAAGACACTGAAATCATGCATTCTATGCATTTTCAAATTCTTGTCATTCCTAGTGGCATTTTAGTAATTTTCCTATATTTTGGTTTTTATTTAGATATTTCAATATCTATGTACTCTATAGTATTTATTTGCATACGGTAGGTAAGAAAATATGTATAGCTATCTCTAACAGCTCGTATAAATCCCTTACCTGGATTTCAGTCGAATGCACTTATTACTTTTTCATTTTTTCGTATATCGATCTATCCGGCTCCCGATGTGTCTCTCGGAGCTGCAGATAGTTATCTATCATGTTAATCTATCTTTCTAACTTGTATTTCACTTTCACTACGGTATATTTAAACTATCGGGCCCAATTACTCTTACTGGGCCTTATTACTCCTTAATGGGCTTAAATCTGTCTTAAGCCTATTCTCACTTCACTATTCATTTTATCAAATCCCATTGGGCTCACCAGGCCCATTGACACTTATTGGGCTTTATCTGAGGCCCATTGGCCTTATTGGGTCGATTGCACCATGTGCTTGGTCCATGAAACCTCTCGGCCATGGATGGTGTGCCGAGCACCATCACGCCTTGTCATGACCCTTTTTATTCATTTCGACTAAAAATCGCTATAAATTTTTCGCTTTAACCGTTAACGTACCCGGTCGTGAACATCCCTCACAAATACAGTTGGGCTGTGAGTCAGTAATAATCACCATTTCCATACATTTTTCAATTAATCAAAAACAATTCCATACATTTGAAAATTAAGTCATGTGCTTATACATGACATGTTTACTAACATTTACATCCCCCATATTACATTTCAAATGATTACTGTGCTATCACATGTTTAGATATAAAAAGAATTCCTATCTGTATACCTTTGGGCGATGGAGAGCAGCGGATATCCAACAATAACGCCTCAACCTTTACTAGGCTACTGTGCGCGCTCTGTAGAGGGGAAAACTAAAGGGATGAGCAACCACACGCTCAGTAAGGTAATAATGCAAGCATGGTAGATAACTACACTATTTACATGCTTATTGTGTCATGCATAAAATCATTAGCATCTAGAGCATCAGGAAACATCAAAACTATGCCACATGTATATACATATATCATGTACTGAAAACATGGAAATAGGCATGTTAAAAACATGGAAAAGCCATCATGTAAAACCTCTTATGCTCATCATCATTAAAACTCATAAAATGGAAATTCATCACAAAACATCCCTAAGAATTTATCACTTTCTCAAAACACGTCAAAGTTCATCATAATTAGCAAAAACCATTTCTTTATAACACAATCCCACAAGACTCGACCCCTCCCTCGGGTCTACCATGGACAACACAAATCATATTCAGTGTGTAAAACCATGTGATATTATGTGAGACAGGCGGTTACTGTGTATATCAAATACTATGTTGGCCAACTATGTCATAATCACCCCAGACCGCAAGGATCCCAGTGTGCGGGGTATCATGTTGGAACGGAGGTGGGTTAGTCCTACACCAGACTTTCAAATCAACGTCACAACCACGCGGTACAGCGTACTCCAGGTGATCTACACGGTACAACGTACTTTGTGAACCCAAATCATGGTTGAGGGTGACTACCATAGGACTTATCTACCCCATGCCATGTGTAACCTACACAATCTCAAGCGCATGTGAGAGCATTTCATTTTCATGTAAGAGAGCCTCCCCACCGAACAGAGACTCCCTGCCCCAACGGGCTTAAAGATGTTTGGTTTAAGGATCCTACCGATTTCGTTTTAATGTAAGAGAGCCTCCCTATCGAACAGAGCCTCCTCACCCCTACGGGCTTAAGGATGTTGGGCATAAGGATCTTACCAGCTCCATAACTCATACATACCACAATGTGAAAATCCAGTGCGAGCGAAGCTCTAGCACGATTTCATGCATCATCTCAAATATCCTCGTACGAGCAATGCTCCAGTATGGTTATATGCACAATAAATAATGAAGAAATCACGTACGAGCATAGCTCCAGTACGATTGTATGCACAAGTAAGTCAAGGAAACCCACGTACGAGCTATCAGCTCCAGTACGACTTATAACATATCGCGAATCAAAATATGGTGCGAGCTAGGCTCAAGCACGATTTAACACATTTAAGTATGATAGACGACTCTTTTTCAACAAAACACTTTCAAAAACCAAAGGTAGCACATCACTTGTGCTACTTCACTAATATGAAATCACTAGCTCGCCTATCCTTTAATTTTGCTTAAACCAAAGCAAGGTATTTCTTAAAAATATCAAAACATGTGATTCATGCAATTTTTAGCGTTACTATCCCCTTTTTAAGATACACTTCGAAAAATATCACTAGCCAAAGGATAGACGACACTACTCTTTTTCAACAAAACACTTTCAAAAACCAAAGATAGCACATCACTTGTGCTACTTCACATATTATGAAATCACTAGCCTGCCTATCCTTTAATTTTTCTTAAACCAAAGCAAGGTATTTTGTAAAAATATCAAAACATGCGATTCATGCAATTTTTAGCCTTACTATCCCCTTTTTAAGATACACTTCGAAAACCAAATCATATACATATATACTTGTAGTTATTCATACATACCATCAATCACTTTTCTAAATAACCATGCATTTTACAAAGCCCTATATTCACCCACAAAGTACGAGCAACTATATCTATATACTCATAAAATTCTCTTACCTGGAAATCGCGTCGAATGATTTCCTCTTCTTTAAAGCTGCCTATTTGTGCAATTCGATTCGCCTCCAACGAACTCTCCGGGACTGCACGAGATTATGTTTCGTATCAATTTTAAATCCAATGAAATAAAGCTCTTGCATTTACTACAGTCGATTCGACTTATAGTTTTCACCAATACTTGTTAAGCCCTATTTTAATTACTCTACTTTTCTCTCGAGGGACTACCGATTCATACTAAATCGATATTTAAGTTCATAGTGTCTTTAGTTCATCATATACTTCACTATGGCATTTTATCTAACACCTTATGTACTGATTTTCACAACTCGCCTAATCTCACAATATAACTTCATTCCATCATCTCAAAATCTTGCTTATTACTTCAGTAGCACCTTAGCATAATCCATTTATCATTAACTCACCCATATCACATTTTCTCACACTAGCCTCACTCTAGGTTATGCTTATCCCATTACATTCTAAGTAGTTTCTATCATTAATGCATACAACCATCTACTCAAAATCAATAACTAGATAAATGTACTTAGGTTGGTGTATTAGAAACTCAACTAGGTTGATTTTCTTCTTGCTCCAATAGAAACACTCCTTAGCTCATTCAATCCAACCAATGAAGTATTGATTCCAATCTATGTTGTTCTTCTCTTTATAGTGAATAACTTTGCTCTTATAATTTTTTCTCAAATATTTGTGGAAATGAGATAGTTTTAGATAGAGAAAGCTAGGTTTAAGATTGAAAATGGAAGAATGAACTTGTTTCCCGTGAAAATGTAGATCTAACTACTCCTCTTTTATAGAAATGGCACTAAAAGATCGATCTGCATAAGGTGGAGATCGATCTGGCCTTACTTGAATCCTCAGAATTTTGCCCATTTAGCAGGTAGGAGATCGATCTACTGGGTGCATGATATCGATCTATCGTGATGTATGAGATCGATCTACACCATGGAATAGGATCGATTTCTTTCAGGCTGAGAGTTTAGGAGATCGATATGGCCATTAAGAGGAGATCAATCTGGTCCAACCCGAGGCTAATGGAGATCGATATGCTTGAGTGAGGGATCGATCTCCCTCTTGCAGAATGCTTGGCATTGTGTTCTTCAGGCCACGAGATCGATCTCTCCTTGCATGGGATCGATCTGGCCTTCATCCTGCACCCTGGTTACTGCCAAATTTCTCATTTAAACTCATACTCAATTACTTCAACACTCATTTATCAATCTATTCACACTTAAAACTCAAAAGCATTTATTTCTTGTAATTCATATGTAATGTAACTTGTCTGTACATCAAATACTCATATACATTACATAGAAATTTAAAGGTCTTACAATCTTCCCCTCCTACAAGGAATTTGGTCCTCCAAATTAGAACCAAGTTAATCTGAAAATAACTTCGGGTACTTCTCTTGCATCATACTTTCTAACTTCCATGTAGCTTCCTCCGAAGTGTGATATTGCCAAAGAACTTTGACTAAGGGAATCGTCTTCGACCTCAGCACCTTTTCCTTCCTATCTAATTTCTGAACTGACTTCTCAACATACGTCATACTCTCATTGAGCTCCAATGGCTCATATCTTATCACATGTGCTGAGTTCGGGTGATACTTCTGAAGCATAGAGACATGAAAGACGTTATGAACACTTCCTAAGTCTGGTGGCAACGCCAACCTATAAGCCTTATCTCCCACTCTCTCCAAAATATCGAAGGGTCCGATATACCGAGGGCTCAACTTTCCCTTCTTACCAAACATCCTAATCACTTTTGAGAGAGAAACTCTCAAAAATACTGACTCACCCATAACAAACTCTAGCGGTCTCCGTCTCCTGTCAGCATAACTCTTTTGTCGGCTCTGAGCTGTCCGTAATCTCTCATATATCAGTTGGACGTCCTTAGAGGCCTGTTGCACTAAATCGGGAACAAAATCTGTTTGTCACCAACCTCTTCCCATCCAATAGGGGATCGATATCTGCGTCCATATAGTGCCTCATATAGTGCCATTTCGATACTCACATGATAGTTGTTATTATAGGCGAACTAGGCTAACGGTAGGTGATTATCCCAGGAGCCTACAAAATCCAACACATACACTCTCAATATATCCTTCAAGGTCTGTATAGTCCTCTCTGACTGACCATCTGTCTAAGGATGAAAAGCAGTGCTAAAACTCAGTTGGGTCCTCATCGTTTTCTGAAAACGTTCTGTTAGCTCTACCGAGAGGGGGGTGAATCGGTTTTACTAAAGTTAATGGAAAATTTAAGCTAAAATGAATCTAATTAACAAATAATGAATAAACAATATAATGTAATGAAATAAATTAAAGGAAAATAAGGAAGAGATATCAAACACAGTAGTTTATAGAGGTTCGGCCAATCTCTTGCCTACGCCCTCTCTTCTTGACCTCATTGTCAAGAGCATTCTTTCTCTCTTTCAATGAAAGTTACACACTTCCTTTTTCAGGTTAAGGAATAACCTCTCTACCCTTTTTACACAAAGATGTATTCACCCTTTTACAAAGTTTATCTCACTGAGGAACAATCCTCTTCTCTCTTAAAGTAAGGATGAATACAAGATCAAGTTTTTATGTGGGTAGGATAAATACAGCTTTTGCACACAGGCTTATACAACAAACTTAATAAATGAGGATTGAAGACAAATAGAATGTAGGGATTAAACTCTTGAGAATGTACAGAATGTGCAACAATGGTGTCTACTTCTCAGTGTCTTCAATGCTTGATTATATATTGAAGGATTGGTAGTTGGAGCATTTAATGCTGTTTTTCCCGTTGAGATTTTTGCAGAAAGAGCCGTTGGGAACCTCCAGTAGAATGCCAGATCGATCTGCTATCTTGACCAGATCGATCTCTTAGTTGTAATTCCTACAAAGTCAAAACAAATTGAAGCAAAGCGATCGATCTCATATATGAGCAGATCGATCTCACAATTTGAAAATGTTAGAGCAGATCGATCTGTTGAACAAGCAGATCGATCTTCCAATTTCTCTGTTTGAGGCAAGATCGATCTATAGATCGATCTACCAGGTGTTCTTGTAGTGAGGAGATCGATCTCTAATTAACCCAGATCGATCTCCTTAGCTCTCTGACTTTGAGGAGATCGATTTCTTCCTATACCAGATCGATCTCATGAACTCTCTGTTTGAGTGTAGATCGATCTTACAGATCGATCTACTGCCTTCACCTTTTGTTTTAAGGGAGATCGATTTCTTCCTAGACCAGATCGATCTCATCAATATCCTATATTAAGACAGATCGATCTCATAACCCTTATAGATCGATCTCAGCTTCCTCAATACCTTGTACAGGTTCAATCTTTCAACAGATCGATCTCATATCCTCATGAGATCGATCTCTCATATTAGAAAACCCAGGAGATCGATCTCTCATATCACCAGATCGATCTCTCATCTTCAGGAACTTAAATTCTAATACTGTTAACCTCTAAATATGTTTTTATATCATATTTATGTTATTGAATTTACTAATTTTGTCATTTAAAAATATATTAACTCAACAATCTCCCCCTTTTTGATATGACAAAACCTATTCAATAAACATGTTTAGTTACCTATTTGCATTGTGCTCAAACTCCCCTTTTTTGTAAGCTCCCCCTTACTTTTGGCTTTTGGCCTCTTGACTCCTCTTGACTCCCCCTCAGTTTAATCATTCCTTTAAGTCTTTTAAAGCATGTTTTCTTCTCCCCCTTTTTGTCATATCAATGGCACTAAAGGTTTAAATAGAACATTTTAACTTTCAACACACATTGCATTTCAAATAGTAATTCATTATAGCACATTTCAACAATAACTAACATGTCATTCCATAAAAGATTCATTCAAGCAAATGCAGTTCTCAAACAACAACCAATAATTATAAAACATAGCGAAAATCGTCCTAACAATTTAGTCCTAAGGTGGAGGAGGAAATCGCTCCAGGAGTTCCTTGACTCGAGTACGAGTGACCTGCAGATCATCAAACATCGCCTGCTGTGTGGCATGAAGGTTTGCAAAACCTTTATCCATCTTCCGATTAAGCTCTATGATCATCATCACAATCGACTCCTTTCCAGCGGGTGATAGGGCAGGTGCAGTGGGCTGAGCAGTCGAAGAAGATGGACCCTCAGTAGGTGCAGCGGGTGGATCCATAGGCTTGTCTGATGGGTCTTCTTCCATGGCTGCCTCAGGCTGCTGTTCTCGTTTCTTCTTCCAATCCCCTTGGAAGTCCTTGTAATACCCCATGTGGTGAAGTGTCCCAATGTTTAAGACGCTCTTTGGGGAGGGCACTTCACCCGTTTCACAGCTGCAATCGACTCTAAGTCGTTGTAGAAAATACACCAACGGTTGTGAAAAAACTATCATGGAGGCTTGTCCGCGTACGATCTTCAACCAATCTTCATAAATGAAGTGGATCAGATTAGGTTTTTGACTTGTGGAGTAGATGTGGTGGAGCCAGAAGCGATCTAACCTCCTAACTGTGGAATAATGGGTACCAAATGGGCGAAGATTCCACGAGATGATAAGGTGGAGTAATCTTGGGTGCATCGGTAGGTCACTCGCCTTATCCCCGAGAAGGTTAAATTCTAAGGGGACTTCTTCCTCTTCATTAGTCAACCCCTCATCTCTCATGTGGAACACTTGGGCTAAGATAGATGTGTATATAGGAATTGACTTACCCATGACATATGTTTTAAACCCAAGAATTTTACAAGCATAATCAGGATCATTGATGAGTTCAGCATTAGAAAAGAATGCCTTGATGATGTTTGGGGGTACGGGGGTATTGATTTTGAGAAACGGAAGCTACCCAAATTCTTCAAATTTGGATAGATAAGGAAAATCAATACGGTTTAAAAATGAAAAATCAATGGTTCGCCAATGTTTAATTGGCATGGTTGAAAAATACTCTTCATATCTCTTCCTTTTTGCAAGTGTTTTAAAACACCTGTTAAAGGTAGTGACTGAAGAGGGAGGGTTTGATTGGGAAGAGGATCCTTGATCAACACTTGGTCTAGGGGGTTTTTGGCCTACTCTCTTAAGTCTTGGCATTTTACTAGACACTGGAAACACTCTAGACAATCTTAAAACTAGTTCTTTAAAAAACCTAACCAATGGAACAGTGATAGAGTAGACCTAGTGAAAATTTCAGTACAAAACGAAGAAATTTTAAGAAAAAATCAATAATGTGGGTTACTATAACAGTAAACGAAGAAGAGATTTGACGAAGACCTTACCAAGATTGATCTGGAAGGGAGAATCGAGGGCTGAGGTGCTACAGGGGGTTAGGGATTTGAAGATTTAGGTTTTTCAAATTTTGGGGATTTTGAGCACTTTTTATAGTCCAGGGCATAGGAGATCGATCTGTCAAGGCGACAGATCGATTTGTCATTTCTAGAAACTTGAACAGATCGAGCTGTTGTACCAAAAGATCGATCTCCAGAATACAGAGGCTCAAGGAGATCGATATGCCAAATGCACAGATCGATCTGGTGTTTAACAGAGGCTTAAGGAGATCGATCTGCCAAATGCATAGATCGATCTGCTGTTTAATAGAGGCTTAAGGAGATCGATCTTATAGTAAAGAAGATCGATCTGCCTAGCTTAACCTTTCTGCTTTAGGCCTATTTGAAGTATGGAGATTGATCTGTAGAGACTGAAGATCGATCTCTCATACCTTTTGCCCAGAAAAATCATTGAAAAACTCATTTAAAAACATCTTGAAATCAAGGTTTTGAAACAGATAAATCCTAAGGAACATTCATTAGTCCTAATTCACCTCTAAGGACACAAAACCTATCTCTATCAAGAGGTTTGGAGAATATATCAGCTATTTGATGTAAAGTGTCAATGTACTCTAGAGTTATATCTCCCTTTTGAACATGGTCTCTAAGGAAATGGTGCCTAATCTCAATGTGCTTAGTTTTAGAGTGCTGAATAGGATTTTTAGATAGATTGATGGCACTTGTATTATCACATTTAATTGAGACTTGTTTCATGTCAATACCATAGTCTTTCATTTGTTGTTTAATCCACAACACTTGAGCACTACAACTACCTGCTGCTATGTATTCAGCTTCAGTTGTGGACTGAGCCACACTATTTTGTTTCTTAGAGAATCATGAGATTAATCTATTCCCTAAGAATTGACATGTACCTGAAGTGCTTTTCCTATCTATTTTACAGCCCCCAAAGTCTGCATTAGAAAATGCATGAAGTGTAAAAGTGGAGTCCTTGGGGTACCAAAGTCCTAGTGAGGGAGTGTCTTTAAGGTATCTAAAGATCCTTTTAGTTGTTAATAAGTGTGATTCCCTAGGAGAGGATTGAAATCTAGCACAAAGGCATACACTAAACAGAATATCTGGTCTACTTGCAGTTAAATAGAGCAATGAGCCAATCATAGACCTAAATAGTTTAGTGTCCGCACACTTACCACTTTCATCTTTATCAAGCTTGACATTGGTGCCCATTGGAGTTGCTTGAGGTTTGCAATTATCCATTCCAAATCGTTTGAGCAATTCCTTAGTATACTTTGCTTGATTGATGAAGGTCCCATCCTTTGTTTGCTTCACTTGAAGTCCCAAGAAGAAAGTGAGTTCTCCCATCATGCTCATTTCAAATTCACCTTTCATGATCTTAGCAAACTCTTGCCATAAAGATTCATTAGTTGATCCAAAAATAATATCATCTACATACACTTGAACAACTAGTAAATCCTTATTTTTATTTTTGATAAATAAAGTGGTATCTACTTTTCCTCTTGAAAATCCTTTTTCTATTAAGAATTTTGACAACCTTTCATACCATACTCTAGGAGCTTATTTCAAACCATAAAGTGCCTTAGAGAGTTTGAATACATGTTCAGGAAATTCATAACTCTCAAAACCAGGATGTTGCTCAACATAAACTTCTTCATTAATGAAACCATTCAAAAATGCACTCTTTACATCCATTTGATATAACTTGAAGTTTTTATAATATGCAAAGGCAAGTAGCATTCTAATTGCTTCTAATCTAGCTACCGGTGCATAAGTTTCATGATAGTCTATACCTTCTTCTTGTCGATAGCCTTGTGCAACTAACCTAGCCTTGTTTCTTATGATCACACTATTTTCATCCATCTTGTTCTTGAATATCCATTTAGTTCCAATTATAGAGTGATCACTAGGCCTAGGAACTAGTTTCCACACTTTGTTTCTCTCAAATTGATTTAATTCTTCTTGCATTGCTAAGAACCAATTATTGTCATCTAAGGCTTCATTGACATTTCTAGGTTCTATTTGAGATACAAAGGCTATATATTGACACATATTCCTTAGAGATGATCTAGTTCTAACTCCAAGAGTTGGATCTCCTACTATTTCACAATCTTTTACATATCCTAATTCTCTTGGTGCTCTAGACTCTCTTTCTAGTATTTCTATTTCTTCTTCATCTTCTTTATTTATGTCAAGTTTTTCTAATAGATTGTTTTCTAAGTTTGGAATTTCCTCCAAGTTTTCATCAAATATTCCAATTTCCTCATCATTGATTGAACCTTTAGATAAATCATTTGACTACATGAATTGATTCTTCAACCATCAATGTTCTTTTGTTATATACTCTATATGCCTTTGAATTCAAAGAATATCCTAGAAAAATTCTCTCATCACTCTTGGCATCAAATTTTCCTAAATTGTCTTTCCCATTATTTAACACAAAACATTTGTAGCCAAAGGGGTGAAAATAACTAATATTAGGCTTCTTACCCTTATAAAGCTCATAGGGAGTTTTCTTTAAAATTGGTCTAATCATAGCTCTATTAATAATATAGCAAGATGTATTTATAGCTTCAGCCTAAAAGTATTTAGGTAAATTGTTCTCACACAACATGGTTCTAGCCATTTCTTCCAATGTTCTATTTCTTCTCTCAACTACTCCATTTTGTTGTGGTGTCCTAGGAGCTGAAAAATTATGACTAATTCCTTGATCATTGCAATATTCATCAAATCCAATATTTTCAAACTCCTTGCCATGATCACTTCTAATACTAGTTATTGTGTATCCTTTTTCATTTTGAGTCACTTTTTTATAAGCAATGAATTTTTCTAAAGTTTCATTTTTTACTCTAAAAAAGAACACTCAAGTGAACCTAGTGTAATCATCAACAATTACAAACCCATAATGTTTCCCACCTAGGCTTGTTGTTCTAGTTGGTCCAAATAGATCTAGGTGGAGTAATTGAAGAGGCCTAGTGGTAGATACACTATTCTTAGGCTTAAATGTTGTCTTTTTATGTTTTCCTTTAACACAAGCTTCACATATTTTATCATAGTCAAAGGACAACTTAGGTAATCCTATAACTAGGTCTTTTCTAGCTAACTTAGATAACACATGCATGCTAGCATGACCTAGTTTTCTATGCCATAACCAAGGTTCTTTTTCATTGTCTACCATTAGGCATACGTTTTCATTTTTAAGTTCATTTAGATAGACAATATATATGTTACCTTGCCTATGATCTAAGAAAAGAACTTTACTAGTTTTAGGATCTATAACATGACATTTTAAACAATCAAATATTACTTTGTAACCCTTGTCACAAAGTTGACTAATGCTTAGTAAGTTATGTTTTAGACCCCTAACAAGTAATACCTTTTCTAATGAAAAGTAGTCATTACCTATTGAACCACTTCTTTCAACTTGGCCTTTGGAGTTGTCCCCAAATGTGACTTCTCCATCAACTTTTAATTTAAATGAGTTGAAGTGGCTTCTATCTCCGGTCATGTGCCTTGAGCATCCACTATCCAAGTACCAAGCTTCCTTTGTTTTAGCTTTGTGGCAATGCTCAATCACCTACAATCAACATTCAAACTCATGTCTTAGGTACCCAAATTCTCTTGGGTCCTTTGAGGTTAGTGAATGCAATTCTTGATCCTTTTGGGATCCATTTTACTAAAGCATTAATATCTTTTGAGTTAATTACTTCTTTTGGAACCCAAATTCTTTTTACTATTTTTCCCTTAAGAGTGGTCATCTTCATATTGCAATTATGTGATGCATGTCCCTTCCTATTACAATATGAACAAGTAGTTGAAGGCTTATTCATGCTCTTTCTAGCAGTGAAGCTTTTGAGATGAGTCTCTCTACTTTTTGCATTATATCCTAACCCATTTTTATCAAAGAATGCCCTTTGAGTTTCTAGCATGTTATTTAACTTTTGTTGACCCATATAAAATCTATTAAAGGAATTATGTAAATTACTATTTTTTTCTTTTAGGTCACAAATTTCAAGATTTGTAATTTCTAGTTTCTTTTCACATTCTAATTTTTCCTCTAGCATTAACTCATTTTCTTTCTTCAATTTAGATATTATCTTTTGATATTTCATACTCATGCATTCATATTCCAATGCAAGATCATCAAAGGCATCTTGCAATTCATCAAAAGAGTATTCATTGAGGTTTGAAGTTACCTTTTCATCCTCAATAGCCATGAAGCACAAGTTGGCATTGTCCTCATTTGTATCATCATCGGAGCAGTCACTATTGCTCCATGTTGCCACCATTGCCTTCTTTTTTGTGGAACCTATCATTGGATCTTTTAAGAAGAGGACAATTAAATTTAATGTGTCCTGGTGTTTTACATTCATAACATACAATTGTATCTTTTCTACCTAACTCTTCTTGATCTTTCTTGTGGTTTCTCCTATTACTACCACTTGCTCTCATTCTCATGAGTTTGTTAAATCTTTTGGCAAACATTGCCATCTCAAGATCTTCTTCACTACCACTCTCATTTTTATTTTCCTTTTGAGTAGTAGATTTTAGAGCAACTCCCACTTTCTTAGGTGACTCTTCATTTCTTCTCAACTTCATCTCATATGTGAGTAGTGATCCTATTAATTCATGTAGTGACAATGTGTGAGGGTCCTTGGGTTCCTCAATTGTAGTCACTTTAGCTTCCCATGATTTAGGTAGACTATTTAATATTTTCTTGACCATTTCTATATTAGAGTATATTTTTTCTAAGGACTTTAATCCATTAATTACATCAGTGAATCTAATGAACATATCACTAATTGATTCTCCTTCTTTCATCTTAAATAGCTCATAGTCATGTGTGAGCATTCCTACCTTAGTCTCCTTTACTTGGGTTGTACCTTTATGAGTTATTGCCAATTTGTCCCAAATTTGCTTGGCATTGTCACAACCGGAGACTCTATTGTATTCATTTGGCCCTAAAGCACAAAATAGGGTGTGCATGGCCTTAGCATTCTGCTGAGCACATTTAACATCATTTGAATCCCACTCATCCTCTTCTTTAGGGATATCTCTTCCCTCTACCTTTTTAGTAGGGATTTGAGGTCCTTTAGTTATAATTCTCCATACCTCATAATCATTTGCTTGAATGAACAACATCATCCTAGTTTTCCAATAAGCATAATGTTCACCATTGAACATTGGAGGCCTAACCGTAGAATGCCCCTCTCGTACTAAATTGGTTGCTACATTGTTGTAAGCCATTAGATCGTTTCTAACTCTTAGGAAGTTATTCCTATGTTATCAAAGAGTCCAAGCTCTGATACCAATTGTTGGTTCTACCGAGAGGGGGGGTGAATCAGTTTTACGAAAGTTAATGGCAAATTTAAGCTAAAATGAATCTAATTAACAAATAATGAATAAACAATATAATGCAATGAAATAAATTAAAGGAAAATAAGGAAGAGATATCAAACACAATAGTTTATAGAGGTTTGGCCAATCTCTTGCCTGCGTCCTCTCTTCTTGACCTCCTTGTCAAGAGCTTTCTTTCTCTCTTTCAATGAAAGTTACACACTTCCTTTTTCAGGTTAAGGAATAACCTCTCTACCCTTTTTACACAAAGATGTATTCACCCTTTTACAAAGTTTATCTCACTGAGGAACAATCCTCTTCTCTCTTAAAGTAAGGATGAATACAAGATCAAGCTTTTATGTGGGTAGGATAAATACAATTTTTGCACACAGGCTTATACAACAAACTCAATAAATGAGGATTGAAGATAAATAGAATGTAGGGATTAAACTCTTGAGAATGTAAAGAATGTGCAGCAATGGTGTCTACTTCTCAGTGTCTTCAATGCTTGATTATATACTGAAGGACTGGTAGTTGGAGCATTTAATGCTGTTTTTCCCGTTGAGATTTTTGCAGAAAGAGCCGTTGGGAACCTCCAGTAGAATGCCAGATCGATCTGCTATCTTGACCAGATCGATCTCTTAGTTGTAATTCCTGCAAAGTTAAAGCAAATTGAAGCAAAGAGATCGATCTCATATATGAGCAGATCGATCTCACAATTTGAAAATGTTAGAGCAGATCGATCTGTCGAACAAGCAGATCGATCTTCCAATCTCTCTGTTTGAGGCAAGATCGATCTAAGTGTTCTTGTTGTGAGGAGATCGATCTCTAATCAACCTAGATCGATCTCCTTAGCTCTCTGACTTTGAGGAGATCGATCTCTTCCTATACCAGATCGATCTGATGAACTCTCTATTTGAGTGCAGATTGATCTTACAGATCGATCTACTGCCTTTACCTTTTGTTTTAGGGGAGATCGATCTCTTCCTAAACTAGATTGATCTCATCAACATCCTGTATTAAGACAGATCGATCTTATAACCCTTATAGATCGATCTCAGCTTCCTCAATACCTTGTACAGGTTCAATATTTCAACAGATCGATCTCATATCCTTATGAGATCGATCTCTCATCTTAGAAAACCCAGGAGATCGATCTCTCATATCACCAGATCGATCTCTCATCTTCAGGAACTTTAATTCTGATACTGTTAACCTCTAAACATGTTTTTATATCATATTTATGTTATTGAATTTACTAGTTTTGTCATTTCAAAATATATTAACTCAACACGTTCCCAGAAATAGGAAGTGAAGCGGGAATCCCGATCAGAAACAATGCTCACTGGTACACCATGTAACCGAACTATCTCTCTAACATACAAGTTCACCAGTTGACTCAGAGTATCAGTAGCTCTCATGGCTAATAAATGTGCTGACTCTTTCAATCGATCCATAATAACCTAAATGGCATCATGACCTCTACGGGTTCTTAGTAATCCTATCACAAAATCCATGGTGAGGTGCTCCCACTTTCATGTCGTTATTGGTAGAGTCTGTAATAACCTTATAAGCTTCTGATGCTCTACCTTCACTTGCTGATAGAATTGACATCTAACGACATATTCCGTAATGTCTCTTTCATTCCAGACCACCAATAAACTTTTCGAAGGTTTTAATACATCTTAGTACTCTTCGGATGTATCATGTACTTCAATGAGTGACCCTCAGTTAAAATTAAAATTAACCTCCTGATCTCTAAATCCTCGAGAACACATACTCTGCCCTTCAACCTCAATAATCCATCTGTACTCAGCTCAAATCCAGTACCCACACCAGTCTGTATCTGACTCAACCAATCGATACACTGTCAATCGCTCTATTGAGCCTGTCGAATATGACAAAAAAACTTTGGCTCTAATCTCAAACTACCCATAATATCCAATTTCTTTGAACTAGGTGAGGTTACATCCAAACTGAGGTTCACAAATTGCTTCAACAACTCGCGCTCCCGAACCATCATATAAGATACCAACCCGAGGTTCTTCCTGCTCAAGGCATCGACAACTACATTCGCCTTACCCAGTTGGTACATGATATCACAATCATAATCTTTTAGGAGTTCGAGCCATCTTTTCTGTCTCATATTTAACTCTTTCTGCGAAAATAGATACTTAAGGCTCTTATGATCTGTATATACCTGGAATTTCTCACCATAGAGATAGTGGCGCCATATCTTCAATGCAAACACGACAACTGCCAATTCTAAATCGTGAGTCAAATAGTTCCTCTCGTGATCCTTTAACTGTCTTGATCCATAGGCAACTACCTTCTCATCCTGCATAAGTTTACAGCCTAGTCCCTGGTGTGATGCATCCGTATACATAGAGAAACCTTCTGAGCTGGTAGGAATGGTAAGAATCGGAGCAGTGGTCAACAGGCCCTTAAGCTCTTGAAAACTCCTCTCACATGCCTCATCCCACACAAACTTAACATCTTTTCGTGTGAAGCGCGTCAACGGAGCAGCTAGTCTGGAGAAACCCTCAACAAATATCCGATAATAATATGCCAATCCTAGAAAACTTTTGATCTCAGTAACTGTCTTGGGCTGTTCCAATTGTACCATTGCCTTAATCTTGGATGGATCTAATGATGCCTCATCCTTCGACACAACATGGCCCAAAAATGAGATCTGCTCTAATCAAAAGTTACATTTACTGAGTTTGACATATAACTCCTTCTCTCGAAGGGTCTGCAGAACTATATTCAAATGCTCCTCATGATCTTCCCCGGACTTGGAATAAACCAAAATGTCATCAATGAACATAATCACAAACTGGTCTAGGTATGACTTAAATACATCATTCATCAAGGCCATAAATGTTGCAGGGGCATTCATTAATCTAAATGGCATCACCAAAAACTCGTAGTGCCCATAACAGGTACGAAATGCTGTTTTTAGTACATCTCCAATCCGTATCTTCAACTGATGGTACCCAGATCGCAGATCTATCTTCGAAAAGACCTGTGCTCCCCGAAGCTGATCCAACAAATCATGAATGCGTGGAAGGGGGTACTTGTTCTTAATGGTGGCCTTATTCAACAACCGGTAATCTATACACAATCAGAGGCTTCCATCTTTCTTCTTTACAAACAGAACTGGAGCTCCCCAAGGTGAGACACTCGATCTAATAAACCCTTTCTCTAGCAACTCTTGCAGCTGCTTCTTTAGATCTTCCAACTCAATCAGAGCCATTCTATAGGGTGACTTAGATATCGGCTCTGTACCAGGTATTAACTCAATGCAAGACTCCATTTCCCTATCGGGTGGTAGCCCTGGTAAATCGTCTGAAAAGACATCTGGAAATTTTGCCACTATTGGAATGTCTCTCAAATCTGGGTGTGCCTTATCTGTGTCAACCACGTAGGCAATGAACCCTTCACATCATTCTTTCCACCGTTAGCAACACAAGTCACCACTTTAACATTTATAAATAATAAATAAATTCATCTCTCAATATGATGGATTAATTTATACTCTTTTCATTTACAATAATCATGTTTTTCATTTCTTTTCAACAAAGCTTACAATAAAGATTATCTATCTCTGGAAACATCAATGTCTTAGCATGACAATCCATAACAACATGATTTGCAACCAAGCAATTCATTCCTAAGATTACATCAAAATCGTTCATACTCAATAAAATTAAATTGGCTGCCATTTCCTTTCCTCCTATCCTCAACTTACAGTTCTTATATACATACTTAGTTAATTGACTATCATTCATAGGTGTGGAAATCAACAACATTTTATCTAATAGTGTGTGTTTTACATGCTTCAACAATTTATTTGCAAAGGAAGGTAATATGAAGGAATGCGTGGCACCAGGATCAAACAATGTAAATGCCTCTAAATAAAAAATTAGGATGGTACCTTTAATCACATCCGTAGAAGTGTTTGCGGTGTCTTGATCCAGTGCATGCACTCACCCTCTACCAACGCCAATCGCTTGTTTCCCTTTTTCCTCAGTTGTAGCCCTCCTCCTCGGAGCAGCTGTCTTAACTGGAGCTCTCTCTGGCTCCTTGCCTTTCTGTGGGACAATTCAATCATCTCAGGATAATGCCTAGCATTATGCCCTGGCCTCCCATATCTATAACATGACATAGGGGTTGTCAGACAAGGCCTAGTTCCATGGAATCTGCCATATCTCCTACATTGCTCAGTAGTAGGCCGTGGTCCTCCAATAATCATACCCCTCGGAGGAGCTAAAGCTGGGTACACAGGAAGCCTAGCAGCTCTCTCCTGCAACTCCTCAATCTTTGGCCTCTTCTCAAACAATCTTTGGCCTCATCTTCTGACCACTCTATCAATTCCGGATCTCCTTCGGTCTCTGTCTTTCCTGACACTAACCTTTCCAAGCTCGGAGGCATTTCGCTTAAAGTCCTGCTCACACAACTGTGCCTTGTGCACTGCCTCCTCGTAAGTATGAATGTCAAATGGAGCTAATTTAGTCTGGATGGTTAATCTCAATCCATCCATAAACTTCTTGATCTTTCAAGTCTCACTGCTCATCATATCCGGGTCGTATATCCCCAAAGACATGAACCTCGACTCATACTCATCCACCAAATGGTTCCCCTGAACCAAGTTAATGAACTTCATCCGTAATTTTTTCTGTGTGGTGGTCAAAATATATTGCCTCCTAAAGGCCTCCAAGAATACCTCCCATGTGATCTCGGAGTGTCAGGCCCTCAGAATAGATTCGATGGATCTCCACCAGTGCTCTGCCTCGCCTTTCAGTATAAATATGACAAAGGCCACTTTCTCAGTCGATGTATATCTAAAGAACCTATACAATTTCTCTATTTCATACACCCAGTCTTCAGTAATAATCGGGCCCTTCACCCCTCTGAAGACTGGAGGTTTCAACTCCTGAAACTAGCGTAGCCTACTCAGTTCATAATCATAACCTGGGTCGCTGTCCCTCGGCTGTGGAGCAATGGGAGAAGCCGTATCCTATATTGAGGGTGTAACAGTCTCTGTAGCCTGAGGTATCTCTGCCTCTGCAGCTACTTGTCCAATCGTAGCAGGCTGCGCTGTGGGACCTCGTCTATCACCGGTAACCAATCCATGTATGACTATCTCAATGAGACTCTCAATACTCCACTCTATCCTAGCGAAGCGTGCCTCGGTATCCCCTGGTCTCTCAACAGGGTCCTGTGGAGCCTAGTCAGTCTATGGCTCTGCATAGCCTTCAGGCATACCCCTATGGCCTCTAGCGCGTGCACGTGCACCTGCCCCTCTATCTCGACGTGTAACAAGCACAATACTTACTTCCTGTATTCACAACCATTTATATGAGTCATTTCATCTCGGTATACATAGTTATATCTAAACAAAAACACAGTAATATGAGGATGTAACTTTCCTACTTATTAATGCTGACTTACATCAGGCCAACTCAACTCTGATACTATTCTCTGTCACGACCCTTTTTATTCATTTCGTCTAAAAATCACTATAAATTTTTTGCTTTAACCGTTAATGTACCTATTCCATACATTTGAAAATTAAGTCATGTGCTTATACATGACATGTTTACTAACATTTACATCCCCCATATTACATTTCAAAATGATTACTATGCTGTCACATGTTTAGATACAAAAAGAATTCTTATGTGTATACCTCTGGGCGATGGAGAACAGCGGATATCCAACAATAACGCCTCAGTCCTTCACTAGGCTACTGTACGCGCTCTGTAGAGGGGGGAAATGAAGGGATGAGCAACCACACGCTCAGTAAGGCAATAATGCAAGCATGGTAGATAACTACACTATCTACATGCTTATAGTGTCAAGCATAAAATCATTAGCATCTAGAGCATAAGGAAACATCAAAACTATGCCACATATATATACATATATCATGTACTGAAAACATGAAAATAGGCATGTTAAAAATATGGAAAAGCCATCATGTAAAACCTCTCATGCTCATCATCATTAAAACTCATAAAATGGAAATTCATCACAAAACATCCCTCAGAATTTATCACATTCTCAAAACATGTTAAAGTTCATCATAATTAGCAAAAACCATTTCTTTATAGCACAATCCCACAAGGCTCGACCCCTCCCTCGGGTCTACCATGGACAACACAAATCATACTCAGTGTGTAAAACCATGTGATATCATGTGAGACAGGCGGTTACTATGTATATCAAAGACTATGTTGGCCAACTATGTCATAATCATCCCAGACCACACGGATCTCGGTGTGCGGGGTATCATGTTGGAACGTAGGTGGGTTAATCTTACGCCAGACTTTCAAATTAACGTCACAACTATGCGATACAACGTACTCCATGTAATCTACACGGTACAACGTACTCCATGTGATCTACACTATACAACGTACTCCGAGGACCTATATCATGGTTGGGGGTACCTACCATAGGACTTATCTACCCGATGCCATGTGTAACCTACATAGTCTCAAACGCACGTGAGAGCATTTCATTTTCATGTAAGAGAGCCTCCCCCCCAAACAGAGCCTCCCCCTCCAACGGGCTTAAGGAAGTTGGGGTTAAGGATTCTACTGATTTCATTTTAATGTAAGAGAGCCTCCCCACCGAACAAAGCCTCCCCACCCCTACGAGCTTAAGGATGTTGGGCTTAAGGATCTTACCAGCTCCACGGCTCATACATACCACAGTGTGAAAATCTAGTGTGAGCGAAGCTCTAGCACGATTTCATCCATCATCAGCAAATATCCTCGTACGTGCAACGCTCCAGTACGATTTTATGCACAACAAATAATGAAGAAATCACGTACGAGCATAGATCAAGTATGGTTGTATGCACAAGTAAGTCAAGGAAACCCACGTACGAACTATCAGATCCAGTACGACTTATAACATACCGCGAATCAAAATATGGTGCGATCTAGGCTCCAGCATGATTTAACTCATTTAAGTATGATAGGCAACTCTTTTTCAACAAAACACTTTAAAAAACCTAGGGTAGTACCTCACTTTTGCTACTTCACATATTATGAAATCACTAGTCGGCCTATCCTTTAATTTTGCTTAAACCAAAGCAAGGTATTTCGTAAAAACATTAAAACATGCGATTCATCCAATATTTAGCCTTACTATCCCCTTTTTAAGATACACTTCGAAAACCAAATCATATACATATATACTCGTAGTTATTCATACATACCATCAATCACTTTTCTAAATAACCATGCATTTTACAAAGCCCTATATTCACCCACAAAGTACGAGCAGCTATCTCTATATACTCACAAAATTCCCTTACTTGGAAATCACATCGAATGATTTCCTCTTCTTTAGAGTTACCCGTTTGTGCAGTTCAATTCGCCACCAACGAACTCTCCGGGACTGCACGAGATTACGTCTTGCATCAATTTTAAATCCAATGAAATAAAGCTCTTGCGTTTACTATAGTCGATTCGACTTATAGTTTTCACCAATACTTTTTAAGCCCCATTTTAATTGCTCTACTTATCTCTCAAGGGACTATTGATTCATACTAAATCGATATTTAAGTTCATAGTGTCTCTAGTTCATCATGTACTTCAGTATGACATTTTATCTAACACCTTATATACTTATTTTCACAACTTGCCTAATCTCACAATGTAACTTCATTTCATCATCTCAAAATCTTGCTTATTACTTCAGTAGTACCTTAACATAATGCATTTATCATCAACTCACCCATATCACATTTTCTCACACTAGCCTCACTCTAGGTTATGCTTATCCCATTACATTCTAGGTAGTTTCTTTCATTAATGCATACACCCATCAACTCAAAATCAATAACTAGATAAATGTACTTGGGTTGGTGTATTAGAAACTCACCTAGCTTAATTTTCTTCTTGCTCAAATAAGAACACTCTTTTGCTCTTTCAATCCAACCAACGAACTATTGATTCCAAGCTATGTTGTTCTTCTCTTTATAGTGAATAACCTTGCTCTAATAGTTTTTTCTCTAATCTTTGTGGACATGAGATAGTTTTAGAGAGAGAAAGCTAGGTTTAAGATTAAAAATGGAAGAATGAACTTGTTTCCCATGAAAATGCAGATCCAACTGCTCCACTTTTATAGAAATGGCACTAAGAGATCGACTGCATAAGGTGGAGATTGATCTGGCCTTACTTGAATCCTCAGAATTTCATCCATTTAGCATGTAAGAGATCGATCTGTTGGGTGTATGAGATCAATCTATCGTGATGCATGAGATCGTTCTACACCATGGAATAGGATCGATTTCTTTCAAGCTGAGAGTTTGGGAGATCGATCTGACCATTAAGAGGAGATCGATCTGTCCAACCCGAGGCCAATGGAGATAGATTTTCTTGAGTGAGGGGTCGATCTTCTTCTTGCAGAATGCTTGACATTGTGTTCTCTAGGCCACGAGATCGATCTCTCCTTGCATGGGATCGATCTGGCCTTCATCCTGCACCTTTGTTGCTGTGAATTTCTCATTTAAACTCATACTCAATCACTTCAACACTCATTTATCAATCCATTGACACTTAGAACTCAAAAACATTTATTTCTTGTAATTCATATGCAATGTAACTTGTCTGTACATCAAATAATCATATACATTACATAGAAATTTAAGGGTCTTACACGCCTAGCCATGCCGATTGGCCATCATCGTGGCTTGCCATGATTGCCTAGCTCACTTAGGGATTTTATCAAACACTTAGTTAGCATATCTTAAGCCTTTCCTATAGTTCATGTTGGCATTTTATCAAACACCTTATATGCCAACATCATACAACCATCCTTATGAACAAATTGATTTAAACAAACCATGCCATAATCATGCATACATGCATATCAACCTATACATGTCTTAAAAATCACATGCTTTCCTATCAAAACACAAATATCAACTTTCGGCCAACATGTGTTCATCACCTTAGATGATATTTTACCATACAATTCATACACCAATCAACTCCATATAATTCATAGATCAACATATATGAAGTTTAAAGATTGAAAACTTACCTAGCTTATACTTCTCACTTTGGTCGAAACTTCCTTGATTTTTGGGTTGCTCAATATGGCTCCTTGATAGCTGATTCCAAGATATGTTATTCCTCTCTCAATATGGAACAACTTTCATGAAGATCACTTGTTTCAAATATGTCTCTAGGTAGGTGATTTCTAGAGAGAGAAAGCTTGAATATGGTTTGGTAATGGTGTCTCCTTGTTTGCCGAAAATGATGGGATGTGAAAGACAATGTGTTGGCTGATTTTATAGCCTAAAGACTTAGCCATTAAGTCATGAAATTCAGCCATCATATTTGACTTGAAAAAAAGTTTAGGTTATGGTTACCAAATTGGATTTTGCTACCTTTTACTAATGAGTTTTAACTTGAACTAATGGCTTTAACTTTTGGGTTTTCGGTTTGGGCTTTTCTTTGGGCTAAAAATTTTTCTACCAATTGGGCCTTAAACTGACTTAATATTGGGCCCATCAAATGGCTTAACAATTTGGCCCAATGGGCCTAAGAAATTCGGCCCACACTTGTTATACCTTAATGGGCTTTAAAAATTTCAACTTTGGCCTATTGCGTTTTACCCATTTAATTTAATCCGAATTTCATCCAAATAAATTTTTCTTACTTTAGGGGATGAATATCTTGTGTTTTAACCAAAAATATTTCTTCCCCACTTTATAACCTTACTTAGGTTAAATTCTAATCATGGTTAGTCAACTATGGTCAAAGTCCACTTTTTTTTAACTACCATTGACTTTTCTTGACCATTTGTCAGACCTGAATTTTTATGTAGCTTGATCCTTATGATTCCTATGTGTATGAACACTTTATTACATAGTTGAATCATAAGAAGAGTATTTACTAACATTCAATCGACAATTTGAGAAATTAAAAATGCATGTAAGCTACATAACAGCGAGATAAGGGTTAAGTTGATTCCCGAACGAGTGTAGGGGTAAAACGGTCAAATGACTAAAATTCGATATAATTTCAATAAGACAATTTCATAAAAAAATATGAAATTGAGGAATCTTGATCAAAATAAAGGAAAATATTTAATTTCGAGCCCAATTGATCAAGATATAAATTTATTAGAATTTATCAAAATTTTTACCTCGAAAAATGAGCCCAAAAATAGTGGAAAAATATATCGAAAAGGTAAAATCGGACTGATAAATTCATTTATGGATTAAATGAATTTAATATGATTTTTTGAGATATTTTTAGATATTTTGGGATATTTTTAGGATTTTTATTATTATTTTTATAATAAAATAATAATAAAAATATATTATAAAAAAGAAAGAAAAGAAAAACAAAATCTGAAGAGAAAACACGGGAGAGAGAAGAGAGGAAATCGCGTGAAGCCGACCGAGGAAGAAGAAGTCACCGGTGAGCATCCGGCGACCCCATGGTCAGGCAAGCGGTCGAAAAAGGAAGAGCAGGTCTGTGCGCACCCATCGGCACCGGTCACGACCTCCACCGACGCCGGACGCCTGCGAATCGAAGAGGAGAAGCCGCGGAGGAAAAGAAGAGATTCGACGGCAACCGACGGTGCTTATTCCCGATCGAGCCCGGCCGAGTGTTACCCAGGCTGAGGCACGCCGAACTGCAGTAGTGATGCGTCGAGAACCGGCCGGAATACGTCGGCATGACCAAAGGAAGCCTGAACCGGTCGACGGTTTAGTGAAGAAGGTTCTGCGCTGAACCAGACCGGACCGGTTCAGCCAATGAGAAAAAGAAGAAAAAGAAAGAAATAGGAAAAGGGAAATTTTGGGGATTTCACTAGATTTCGGGTAAGTCGATACGAGGTCAAAAGTGACCGATTTGATTTTCGATAAATTTATTTAAATTATATTTAATCAAAAATTGACTCAGAGTTAAATATATAAAATTGTGCAGTTCGACGATAAATTTCGAACGGAAGCCCGATTGAACTTCGATTTGTGTACCATCGCATAATCTCGGGTAAGTAAAGCTCATTTACGTCAAATTATGCGATTTATGCGTATTTAAGATTTAATTTACGCATTTCGGATTAAATTTCGGATATAGTGAATTGTATTCAAAATTTTGAATTAAATGTTGTAAATGATATACGGGCTATCCAAAGAGCTTGGAATAAAGCCCAATGGGTATTGATAGGCCCAATGAGTCGATAGACCCTGATGAAGGGAAATAATAAGTGGAAAACGAGCTTAATACGGATTAAGGCCCAATTAAAGTATTTATGCCCATTTAGAGTAAACGGGCATAATTAAGGGAAATGGACTGTATTTAATGTGAAATACAGTAGGAAAAGTGTAATTAACCTGATAAATGGTTATATGCAGCTCCAAAGAGTATTGGAGGAGCAAATCGGACTGCTGAAACGAGCAGCGTAGAGAAAGTGAAATTTCTCGAGTGATTGCAGGTAAGGGACTTTGGTGAGTAGTTAGATTTATCTGCACGTATTTTCGTCTGCTTTTACATTCACTTAAAAAGTCTGAGGGTCAGAGAAAGTGAATAATAATTATTGCGACCCGATAATGGTAAATTATGATTTTGCCCCTAATTAGTTAAAAAGTCAACTTTTATGAAAAGTTGCAAAAAGCATGGAAACTACTATTGTGAGTGTTTAACTGTTGTTTAGCATGAAAATAAATAGATGGGCTAATGATTTTAAGGTTGATGTGACTTAAGCACAATTTATAGTGCTGATTTTAATATTTTGTAAACTATCCCTTTTTAAAGAGCCATCTATCATATTATGTGAGAATGAATCGTGTTAGAGCACAGCTCGCACGGGACTTCATATATTTTTCCACATACATTAGTGCTGGATTTTGATTCGCACTAGATTTCCATGACATGCATGATAGAGTACTGGAGTTCTTACTCGTACTCAGTTTTATATGATATATGCATGACAAAGTGCTGGAGCGATTAGCTTGTACTCGAGTTTTACATGAGATACATGGCAGAGTGCTGAAGCGTTGCTCGTACTCAATTCTTCATGGTTTATGCATGACATAGTATTGGAGCTATTGCTCGTACTTGATTTGATGATATTGTGCATAGCATGGTACTGGAGCTATTGCTCGTACTTGATTTAATACATGAACTATGCATTGACCTAGTTGCTGGAGGTTTACTCGCACTAAAGTTGAGTTTGTGATGTGAAACAGTGTTCGAGTGTAGTGTCGACTGTGTGTCACACTCAAAGGCGCGCACTATATGTGATATAAATTACATGTTACAATCGCACGCCGCATCCTCGTGTGATTGAGTGTCACATTTGTGAGAGGATGGCTGCATGGGGATATTAGAGATGTGGTATGATATTCCATTGTTTGAGGGCTAAGACCTATGGCAGGCACCCCGACTGTGATGTAGGGTTCACGGGTGTACTTTGTACAGTGCCCGGGGTATGGGAGTATGCTGTATCGTGTGTTGTTGTATAGCTGACGGTTGTAATGGACTGACCATCCTCCCATTGCAGCAGTGATACCCCATGCACCAAGATCTGTGTAGCTTAGGTTCACATGTCGGATATGATCATAGTCCAGGATACTATTTGTATTTCACCACAGAGTCTCACATGATATATCACATTGATTGACTGATTTAAATTGCGGACAGACCTGAGGGATGGGTCGAACTTCGATTTTGTGATGTGTATGATTTAAATGCCATATTTATTGTGATTTAAAAATACATGACATGATTTACATAAAGGCATGATTTATATAAAGATGTATTGTTTTGCACTACATGCCTACAATTGAGAAAGAAAGCATGATTTCTGTACATGGGATTTAATTTGTACAAGTATACATATATATATATATATTTAAAAGACATGCTTTTAAAGTGAGTAAAGGAAATAATGTTTTCAAGGCATAGCATTATTTTGAGTAGATAGTATAGATATCTACTTGCTTACCTGATTTGCTTACTGAGCGCGTTGTATGCTCACCCCCCTTTCTTTACATCTCTCTACAGAGCATCAGTAGAGTGAGAGCTATCAAGGGATAGTATTCCTGATTCCACAGCTAGTTCCTATCGATCGCCATGTATACAGACTTTGTACGGTTATATATCTAAACATAGAAACAGCACAATGATGTATACGATATATATTATGGGGAATGTATTTGTATTAGATTTTATATAATCTTACATGTAAAATAAAAGTAGTTACTGTCAGTAATAGTATATTGACATGTATGTATGATAATGGATGATGTGGTAAGCGAGGACTTTGATATCGAATTACAGCCCAACTATGAGATCGAAGAATTTCAGACATAGTTTGTTGATGTAATAATAATTTAAAGAGTAAATTATTGAACTAGATGAATTGTGGGAATTATAAATGGAGATTTATATGTTAAGTGTGTAAAATAAGCATGAAGTATGAGGACAGATCGATCTGGGAGAAGGAGAGATCGATCTGGTGAGTTAAAAATGACGAGGAAAGAGGAATTTGAGGAGCAGATCGATCTCCAATGGAAGAGATCGATCTCTAAATGATTCTGTTTGAGAAAGGATCGATCTCATGAGGAAGAGATCGATCTCCAAATGATTCTGTTTGGGAGAAGATCGATCTCCTTAGGAGCAGATCGATCTCATAAAGCCATAAAGAGATCGATCTCACCCCTCGACAGATCGATCTCCTAGGCATAAAATTGCCCAGATCGTCTCCAAATTTCAAACGTAGATCGATCTCATCAAGAGGCAGATCGATCTCCTACCTCCAGTCTATATAAGGGACCCGTGTTTTCTCCTACAATTTCACTTTCTCTCTCTTCCAACCCCCATTTTTCTGAAAACCTAACTTTCTCACTCATCCAAATCCCCCATTTCCGGCCGAATCAGCTGTTGTGGCAAGAAGGAAAGTTGTTCCTCATCAAAGGGAGAACAACATACTTGGAAATCGAAAGACAGATCGGATCGAGGCAAGAGATAAGCTCTCCACAAGCTTTGGGTAATTTCTATACCTCGATCTTGATATTTGAGATGATTTTGATGTTATTGGTGGTTGTCATTGCGTTGAAATAGTTGAGAAAGGATTAGGGATTGATGAAATTGCAATATAGTTGGAGTAATGTAGATATTTGGTAATTTTGAGAATTTGTGCTATAAATGGAAATGTAGACAATGTGATGAATTAGCATAGATAATTGGCATGAGAAATATAGGACGTTGAGCTATTGTGAATGAGGTTGTAGTTTAGGGTTGAGTTACGAGAATTGAGAGATTTGAGGAGTTATGAGCAATTATGCTCGATTTTGAGAATTGAGGTTTATGAGATAATGGAGTATTGATGTTTTAACATCGTTTGGACAGCTCGGGAGTTCCAGAGTGGAATGCGAGACTAGTCCGTGATACGGGGGAAACGATTGCACTATACGAGGTGCAAAGAGGTAAGGGAAATCTAAACCATTTGTGTATGTGGATTGTAAACTATTTTAGCATGAATTGTGGTTTATAAAACAAGCATGTTGAGTTTTGTGTTGAGATTTAATTGCACACGATTTTATAGCCGGTTGGAGCCCACTGTTTTTATGAGTTTATAACTGGGCTCTACGTTAAGGCAATATTGAGATTTGAGAAATGTGTGCGTATACTTTGCCGGTTGGAACTCGGTTTTATTACGTTTTGTGTTGAGTACAAAACGATTTTCAGATGAGTTTTATGAGAGAAAAACCATCATGAGTTCTACGTGAAGGCAAACCAGTCTTATGTGATAAGACTTAGGTGTGTAGTTGTGAGTACACACCGGGCATTGCTCTGGTAGCATGTAAGCCCGATTTCTTCTCTGTTCTGGTAACGTGAGAATAACCCATTCTGTGGCTATGCCACGTGATACCCCATTGGTGGCTGTGCCACGTTATACCCCATTGGTGGCTGTGCCACGTTGAGAAACCCCATTGGTGGCTGTGCCACGTTATACCCCATTGGTGGCTGTGCCACGTTGAGAAACCCCATTGGTGGCTGTGCCACGTTGAGAAACCCCATTGGTGGCTGTGCCACGTTATACCCCATTGGTGGTTGTGCCACGTTGAGAAATCCCATTGGTGGCTGTGCCATGTTATACCCCATTGGTGGCTGTGCCACGTTGAGAAACCCCATTGGTGGCTGTGCCACGTTATACCCCATTGGTGGCTGTGCCACGTTGAGAAACCCTATTCTGTGGCTATGCCACGTGAGAAATTAAATCAGTGGCTTTGTCACGTGTGTTTTGTGGCTATGCCACGTGAGAAATTAAATCAGTGGCTATGCCACGTGTGTTTAGTGGCTGTGCCACGTGCATTATTTTTACTGTGATTTTATCACGTTATTTGAGAAAGCGTTTAACGCGTTATTTTCACATGCTTTGTTATTGCTCTAGAGTGAGCCTTTTACTTCATGTTTTCACATGATTTGAGATATGAGAATATCGTTTTGAGTACTTTCATGCTATGGTTTTCAAATGAGTTTCACATACAAATAAACCTTTTGTGATGTGCATTTTGGTTTATGAAATGAGTTCCTTACCCCCTTTACTGAGCGATTTAGAAGCTCATCCTGTTTTCCTTTCCCCCCAGAGTTCTTCAAGTGAATAAGGACTTCCCTGCAACGTACGGAGTAGTGGCTAGTGGAGGATTCGAGCTCCAGGCCATATATATTGTATCTTGAGGTATATCTTATCTTTTCAGGTACCCAGACTATTATTGTAATTGCAGACACTTGATGTATAACATTATATGGGATGTATTAGGATTAATTAAATTAAGATGGATTAATGTATTTGATATGATATATAAATTCTAGTGATGAGATCCTGAGGAATGATAATTATGATGATGTATGACACTGCACAGGAATGCACCTTTAATTGTGAATTAACGAGTAAAAAGTTTTAAATTAGCCCTATTTTTCGCATTTTTGGGGCGTGACAGAGTTGTCTTTGTCACGACCCTCAACTTACCAAAATACGTACAAATTTTTCGCATTTTCATGCATCAATCCTTAATCATCCTTCCTCGATCGTGAACAACCACACGCTTAACAGTTGGGCTGTGTGTCGACGTCTAACTCACTCCACCATACCAATTCAATTTGAAACATTATTTATGAGTAAACACTTGTATATATATCAGAGTTGTTACATGTGTTTACATTGTTTTACATCCCCAGTAGTTACATACAAAATGCTACTGTGCTATGTCTAGTTTAGATACAAAATAATCCAAGTGTGTATACCTTTAGCGATGGGATGCAGTGGATTACCAAAAAAGGGAATGCCTCCAGTCACGTCCAATCTATACTCAAATCTCTGTAGAGAGGGGAAAATAAGGGGGGTGAGCAAACCACACGCTCAGTAAGGCAATCATGCGAACAGGTAGATACTGTACTATCTACGTGATCGTGATGCCATGCTCAAAAGCATTTTATTCATTGTTTATCTCAAAACATGAGTGTATGATTGTGTTAATGGTATGTAAAGCATTCATGCTATTAAAATTCAGTGCACATTTCAACTCAAAGCATGGTATAAATCATCATGCATAATTCACAATAAAAGCATGGCATTAAACATCATGCATTTTCACAATAAGGCATGGCATTAAACATCATGCATTCGTGCACTTTAAAAACCATTAACAAATCAATTCAACGTCAGGTCCCGGCCCATCCCTCGGGCTTTCCTGACCACAATCACTTCAAACATGGATTTATTCTCAAATAGCATTATACATGTGAGATAGGCAGTTTCAACAATAGGTAATAACCTCAAGGTCTATGTACATAACCTGTGATACCGGCTACACGGATCAGGTGTGCGGGATATCACCACCATCTGCTTCCACACGGGAGGTGGGTCAAATCCTACCCGCCGGTCCATAGCAGATCTCGTCCGAAGACGGCACATCACATCATAACACGGTACAATGTACTCCATGCTACATGCACGGTACAACGTACTCCGTGGACCCCCCAGCCTTATCCCTCGTTCGGGCTCATCAGCTGTTCCTCCAACCCTTATCCCTCGTTCGGGCTCATCAGGCGGATCTCCAACCCTTATCCCTCGTTCGGGCTCATCAGGTTGTTTTAACATGCCAAGTCTCAAAACAATGCACTTGTGAGCCTATTTAATCGATGTGACACCAAGTCTACTCGAAGCTCCAAACACGGCAACATGCAAGATGGGCATCCAGTGCGAGACAAACTCAAAGCACAATGCCAAAACAATATGAAATCCATGTGAAAACTAGTGCCTCTTGCACTCTTCCATACTCACGAAATCATGTAGGTGGCTCAAAACTTGCAAAATGTGGTTATCAAAACCAAAACATACTCATTTCTTTTGCAAATCATTTCAATGTTAGCCAACCTACCAATCATTTGCTAAAAAGCAATAAAACATGATTTTCAAAGCAATATGCTTTTGTTTTCATGCACATTTCTCAAACTCCCAACTTTTACCCTTCAATCACCCAACAACAACATTTCCTAATCTCATGCATTCTAGCAAAACATTTATGCGCCCAAATTGCGCACAATATCTCTAAGAGTCCACACAATTCCCTTACCTCGATTTACTTGGTGTGACTCCTTTTCTCTTAGCTCCTCACGCTCTTGGGTCAACTCGCCTCGGCGTATCCTCGGAAGCTGCGATTCATTCATTAAATCGATTGAGTTAACGTATTTAACCCATAATTGACCTCTCTAGTCAACATTATTTACTTATGCATTTTACAAATGCCTTAACCCTCATTTTACCTCTTTTAGGTAAATCTCCCAATTTATCCACTAACCACATCTTAAAATCATACCACAACACTATAAATAACTTTTACATATCTCATTCATCATTAATCTCCATACATTCCACTTTCTCACTCTAGACCATTTCTAGGTCAAAATCATTCCAATGTATTTAGATAGTTTCTAACCATCCATACTCATGCCAAACAACTCCAAAATCAATTAAATAAACAATGTACCATAGTTGGAGTGTTAGAATCTTACCAAATTTGATTTCTCTTCTTGCTCCAATGGCAATGCCCTTAAATCCTTCAATATCAACAATGGGAAATTGCTTTCAAACTATGTTGTTCTTCTCTTTGATAGGAACAACTTTGTCTCTAATGGTCTCTCTTCAAACCTCACTGAAAATGGCTGATTTTTGAGAGAGAATGTTAGGTTTTTGGGTTGAAAGTGAAAGGTTTGTGTTTTTCCCGAAATTTTTTGATTTCCAGCACTCCTTATATAGAAATAGCTTGAGGAGATCGATCTGGTCCAAGAGGAGATCGATCTGGTCCCTTAAAATCCCTCTTCTCACGGTATTTTTAAGCCTGAGATCGATCTGTCGAAGCATGAGATCGATCTGTGGAGGCATGAGATCGATCTGTCGAGGCATGAGATCGATCTGCTCCCAAACAGAGAGCTAAGGAGATCGATCTGGTCCATTGGAGATCGATCTGTTCTATTCTTTCGCCCAAATAAGAGCATTCTGGCTCTTCCAGATCGATCTCTCATCCCATGAGATCGATCTGCCCTTCAAAATTTCCAGATTTTATGCAGTTCCTCTGCAACAACACTTACCAAACATCCCTAATTTGCTACCATGATCATTTCCTCATTCATTCATCTTTGAGACTTGAAAATGGCACCCATCCTCACTTCATACACATTAAAACTTGTGTAGGATCTTTGTATGACCAATGGTACTTAATATAAACTAAAATGGAAGTGCACATCTTATGCAATTATACTTCCATTTTACCAAGCTATTCAAAATCCATTCTACACACATTCTCCACTTGTTTAAGTCCATTTCTACACATTTGTACAAAATGAAACTTGTATGTACGATTACCACTCTCATTACAAGTGTGTACATTACTTGTGGACTTACATCACATATACTTCACTCATTAATTCATAGTACAACTCTATTTACACTTCTATGTACATATATACCCTTATACATATACGGGGTCTCACATTCTCCCCCACTTAGAAAATTTGGTCCTCCAAATTGGAACCAATTATTCTGTGAACAACTCGGGATACCTCTCCCGCATCAAACTCTCCAATTCCCATGTGGCTTCTTCCACAGTGTGATGTTGCCAAAGTATCTTCACCAAGGGAATTGTCTTTGTCCTCAGCACTTTCTCTTTTCTGTCCAATACCCGAACTGGCTTCTCAACATAGGTCATACCCTCATTGAGCTCCAAAGGCTCATATCTTATCACATGTGCCGGGTCCGGGTGATACTTCCTCAACATGGATACGTGGAAGACGTTATGCACACTTGCCAACTCTAGTGGCAATGCCAACCTATACGCCTTGTCTCCCACCTTATCAAGTATCTCAAATGGCCCGATATATCGAGGGCTCAACTTTCCCTTCTTCCCAAATCTCATAATTCCCTTCGAAGGGGAAACTTTCAAAAACACTGACTCACCCACCTCAAACTCTAGTGGTCTCCGTCTCTTGTCAGCATAACTCTTTTGCCTGCTCTGAGCTGTCCGTAACCTCTCACATATCAATTGGACATCCTCAGAGGCTTGTCTAACCAAGTCGGGAGCAAAGATCTGTCTGTCACCAACCTCTTCCCATCCAATAGGGGAACGGCATCTACGCCCATACAATGCCTCATATGGTGCCATCCCGATACTCGCATGAAAACTGTTATTATACGCGAACTCTGCGAGTGGCAAATGGTCATCCCAGGAGCCTCCAAAATCCAATGCACACGCTCTCAACATGTCCTCCAGGGTCTGTATAGTCCTCTCTGACTGACCATCTGTCTGAGGATGAAACGCGGTGCTAAAATTCAACTGGGTCCCCATCGCTTCCTGAAAATGTTCCCAAAAGTGGGAAGTGAAGCGGGCATCCCTATCAGAAACAACGCTCACTGGAATTCCATGTAGCCTCACTATCTCGCGCACATATAGGTTCGCTAACTGGCTCAGAGTATCGGTAGCTCTCATAGCTAGAAAATGGGCTGATTTCGTCAACCGATCCACAATCACCCATATGGCATCATGACCTCTCCGGGTCCTCGACAATCCCATCACAAAATCCATGGTGACATGCTCCCACTTCCATGTCGGAATCGGTAGAGGCTGCAATAACCCTGCAGGCTTCTGATGCTCTACCTTCACCTGCTGACAAACGAGACACTTAGCAACATATTCAGCAATGTGCTTTTTCATTCCCGACCACCAATAAACCTTTCGAAGGTTTTGATACATTTTGGTACCCCCTGGATGTATCGTATACTTCGATGAGTGAGCCTCTGTCAGGATCAACCTTCTGATCTCTGCGTCATCAGGAACACATATCCTACCTCTGAACCTCAACAATCCATCCGAACTCAACCCAAAGTCCATCTCTATACCCCTCTGTATCTACCCGACAATATCACTACACTGCTGATCAACTCGCTGAGCCTGTCGGATTTGATCTACCAGATCCGGTTCCAACTGTAGGCTAGCTATCATAAATCCACTATCAGCGTCAGGCGGGGTCATATCCAAACTGAGGTTCGTGAACTGTTCCAACAGCTCGTGTTCCCTGATCATCATGAATGATACCATCCCGAGATGCTTCCTACTCAATGCATCAGCAACCACATTTGCTTTACCCGGGTGGTATAGGATTTCACAGTCATAATCCTTTAACAACTCGAGCCATCTCCTCTGTCTCATGTTCAACTCTTTCTGTGAGAACAGGTACTTAAGGCTCTTATGATCTGTATAAATCTGAAATCTCTCACCATAGAGGTAGTGGCGCCACATCTTCAGCGCAAACACCACCGCTGCCAACTCCAAGTCATGGATCGGGTAGTTCCTCTCATGATCCTTTAACTGTCTTGATCCATAGGCTACTACCTTCCCATCCTGCATCAATACACAGCCCAGTCCTAGGTGTGAAGCATCTGCATACACCGAGAAACCTCCTGAGCTGGTAGGAATGGTGAGTATTGGAGCTGTAGTTAATCTCCTTTTCAGCTCCTCAAAACTTTCTTCACACTTCTCGTCCCACACAAACTCCACATTTTTCCTTGTGAGACGTGTCAAAGGAGCAGCTAACCTCGAAAATCCCTCTACAAACCTTCGGTAATACCCAGCTAAACCCAGGAAACTTCTGATCTCTGTCACTGTTTGGGGTCTCTGCCACTGAACTACGGCCTCAATCTTAGATGGATCCACTGATACTCCATCCTTTGATACTATGTGACCCAGAAAAGAGATCTGTTCCAACCAAAAGTCGCACTTACTGAGTTTAGCGTACAACTTCTTCTCTCGAAGGGTTTGTAGCACTATCCTTAAATGCCTTTCATGCTCCTCTCTAGACCTTGAATACACCAGTATATCATCAATGAACACAATAACAAATCGATCCAAGTACTGGTGGAATACCTCATTCATCAAAGACATAAAAGCTGCGGGAGCATTCGTCAACCCGAATGGCATAACCATAAACTCATAATGTCCATACCGGGTGCGAAAAGCTGTCTTGGGTACATCTCCATCTCGTATCCTCAACTGATGGTACCCTGATCTCAGATCTATCTTGGAAAAGACTTGCGCTCCCTTAAGCTGATCTAACAAATCATCGATGCGTGGGAGGGGATACTTATTCTTGATGGTGGCCTTATTCAACAACCGGTAATCTATACACAGTCGGAGGCTTCCATCTTTCTTCCTTACAAACAGAACCGGTGCTCCCCAAGGTGAGACGCTCGGTCTGATGAACCCCTTCTCCAGCAACTCTTGTAATTGTTTCCTTAACTCCTCTAACTCAACTTGAGCCATTCTGTATGGTGGCTTGGACATCGGCTCTGTACCAGGTGCCAAATCTATACCAAACTCCATCTCCCTATCTGGAGGTAACCCTGGTAACTCATCCGGAAAGACATCTGGAAATTCCCTAACCACTGGTATGTCTTCCAATTCCGGATGTGCCTTATCCGTCTCAATCACAAAAACGATGAATCCTTCACATTATTCTTTCCACCATTAGTATCATAAATCATCACATCACATACATAAATGAAATCAAATTTATCTTTCATACATCATGTATCAAGATTATACTCATCACACTTATAAAAATCATGTTCTTTAATTTCATTTCACAAAATTAACTACAAGATTGTCTATCTTTGGAAACATCAAGGTTTTAGCATGACAATCCATAACAACATGATTGGCAGCCAACCAATCCATTCCTAGGATAACATCAAAATCACTCATATTTAATAAAATTAAATCGGCTGCCATCTCTTTACCTCCTATCTTCATTTTACAATCCCTATATATATGCTTAGTCAACTGACTATCATTCATAGGGGTAGATATCAACAGCATCTTATCAAGCAGCGTGGGTTTTACATGCTTCAACAATTTACATGCAAAGGATGGCGAAATAAAGGAGTGTGTGGCACCAGGATCAAACAGTACATAAGCTTCTAAATCAAAGATTTGTATGGTACCTTTTACCACATCTGATGACTGATCTGCAGTATCCTGATCCAGTGCGTGCACTCGTCCTCTGCTTACACCCACTGCTTGCTTCCCCTTTTCCTCCGCGGTAGCCTTCCTCCTCGGAGCAGCTGTACCAACTAGAGCTCTCTCTGGCTCCTTGCCCTTCTGTGGGGCTCTCTCTATCATCTCTGGGCAATCTCTGATTACGTGGCCTGGCTTCCCACATCTGAAGCATACAACCTGAGGTCCGTAACATGGTCGAGTACCATGGTACCTACCACACTTGCCACACTGTTCTGTTGTAGTAGGCCGTGGTCCTCCAATCACGATTCCCTTAGTTGGAGCAATGGCCGGATACATGGGAGTATCAACTGTCCTCTCCCTGATCTCATCAATTCTCGGCCTCCTTCCAGAGAATCTCTTGCTTCCTTTATAGCTGAAGCCTCTATCCATCATAGGTCTCTTCTTATCTCTGTCCCTCATCTTACCAACCTTTCCAAATTCCGAGGCGATTCTATCAACATCTTGTTCACATAATTGCGCCTTGCGCACTGCCTCTTCATAGGTCGGTATATCCAAGGGAACCAATTTAGACCTGATGGTTGGTCTCAATCCATCCACAAACTTCTGGATCTTCTCGACCTCATTACTCATCTTGTTGGGATCATATCTGCCCAGGGATATAAAAGCAGTCTCATACTCATCCACAGTCCTGCTCCCTTGGGTCAGTCCCAAAAATGCTATCTTTAGCTTCCGCTGGGCGGTATCCGGGACATACTGTCTCCGAAAGGCCTCTAGAAACACATCCCAGCTGATCTCAGTATGCCGGGCTCTCAAAATAGGCCTGGTGGATTTCCACCAATGTTCTGCTGATCCCTTCAGCATGAAAGCGGCAAATGCTACCATCTCGGTAGTAGTGCACTCAAAGAACCCATATAATTTCTCGATCTCATTGATCCAATCCTCAGCCGCTACTGGGTCCTTTACTCCACTGAAAGACGGCGGTCCAAACTTCTGGAACTGCCGCAGTCTATCCAAATCACATCCATATCCCCAACCTCTACTGCCTGGCATAGCAACCGGCGTAGGCACATCCTGTGGGGGTGGGGTATCTGTCGTCTGAGGTCCTTGGGCTTGCCTTGCCCGTGCCTCGGGAGCTGCTGCCTGCTCGGCATCACCCTGTGTAGCGGGACTCTGTCTACCGCCAACTCCAGGTAAAGATTGAGTGACCAATTCCAAAATCATCTCAATGCTCCGCTCAATCCTCGCGAAGCGAGCCTCAGTACTCTCGGGCCTCTCCTCTGGACCTTGTGGAGCGTGCTCAACGTCGACCTCCACCTCAACATCCTCCTGAGCCTCGTGTGTTTCCGGCTCAACACGACCCCCAGGCCTACCTCTACGGCCTCGAGCCTGTGCTCTCATCCCTCTACCGCGACTGGTATTAGGCATACTTACTCAGTTCCCTACATTCACAACCAATTACTTAGTCAACCCATCGACATACACTATTTGTATCTAAACAAGCACAGTAACTTGGGGATGTAATTTTTTTCACTTATTAAGTATTTTAGACACGACACACGTCAGACCAACTCGAGCTCTGATACCAACTTCTGTCACGACCCTCAACTTACCAAAATACGTATAAATTTTTCGCATTTTCATGCATCAATCCTTAATCATCCTTCCTCGATCGTGAACAACCACACGCTTAACAGTTGGGCTGTGTGTCGACGTCTAACTCACTCCACCATACCAATTCAATTTGAAACATTATTTATGAGTAAACACTTGTATATATATCAGAGTTGTTACATGTGTTTACATTGTTTTACATCCCCAGTAGTTACATACAAAATGCTACTGTGCTATGTCTAGTTTAGATACAAAATAATCCAAGTGTGTATACCTTTAGCGATGGGATGCAGTGGATTACCAAAAAAGGGAATGCCTCCAGTCACGTCCAATCTATACTCAAATCTCTGTAGAGAGGGGAAAATAAGGGGGGTGAGCAAACCACACGCTCAGTAAGGCAATCATGCGAACAGGTAGATACTGTACTATCTACGTGATCGTGATGCCATGCTCAAAAGCATTTTATTCATTGTTTATCTCAAAACATGAGTGTATGATTGTGTTAATGGTATGTAAAGCATTCATGCTATTAAAATTCAGTGCACATTTCAACTCAAAGCATGGTATAAATCATCATGCATAATTCACAATAAAAGCATGGCATTAAACATCATGCATTTTCACAATAAGGCATGGCATTAAACATCATGCATTCGTGCACTTTAAAAACCATTAACAAATCAATTCAACGTCAGGTCCCGGCCCATCCCTCGGGCTTTCCTGACCACAATCACTTCAAACATGGATTTATTCTCAAATAGCATTATACATGTGAGATAGGCAGTTTTAACAATAGGTAATAACCTCAAGGTCTATGTACATAACCTGTGATACCGGCTACACGGATCAGGTGTGCGGGATATCACCACCATCTGCTTCCACACGGGAGGTGGGTCAAATCCTACCCGCCGGTCCATAGCAGATCTCGTCCGAAGACGGCACATCACATCATAACACGGTACAATGTACTCCATGCTACATGCACGGTACAACGTACTCCGTGGACCCCCCAGCCTTATCCCTCGTTCGGGCTCATCAGCTGTTCCTCCAACCCTTATCCCTCGTTCGGGCTCATCAGGCGGATCTCCAACCCTTATCCCTCGTTCGGGCTCATCAGGTTGTTTTAACATGCCAAGTCTCAAAACAATGCACTTGTGAGCCTATTTAATCGATGTGACACCAAGTCTACTCGAAGCTCCAAACACGGCAACATGCAAGATGGGCATCCAGTGCGAGACAAACTCAAAGCACAATGCCAAAACAATATGAAATCCATGTGAAAACTAGTGCCTCTTGCACTCTTCCATACTCACGAAATCATGTAGGTGGCTCAAAACTTGCAAAATGTGGTTATCAAAACCAAAACATACTCATTTCTTTTGCAAATCATTTCAATGTTAGCCAACCTACCAATCATTTGCTAAAAAGCAATAAAACATGATTTTCAAAGCAATATGCTTTTGTTTTCATGCACATTTCTCAAACTCCCAACTTTTACCCTTCAATCACCCAACAACAACATTTCCTAATCTCATGCATTCTAGTAAAACATTTATGCGCCCAAATTGCGCACAATATCTCTAAGAGTCCACACAATTCCCTTACCTCGATTTACTTGGTGTGACTCCTTTTCTCTTAGCTCCTCACGCTCTTGGGTCAACTCGCCTCGGCGTATCCTCGGAAGCTGCGATTCATTCATTAAATCGATTGAGTTAACGTATTTAACCCATAATTGACCTCTCTAGTCAACATTATTTACTTATGCATTTTACAAATGCCTTAACCCTCATTTTACCTCTTTTAGGTAAATCTCCCAATTTATCCACTAACCACATCTTAAAATCATACCACAACACTATAAATAACTTTTACATATCTCATTCATCATTAATCTCCATACATTCCACTTTCTCACTCTAGACCATTTCTAGGTCAAAATCATTCCAATGTATTTAGATAGTTTCTAACCATCCATACTCATGCCAAACAACTCCAAAATCAATTAAATAAACAATGTACCATAGTTGGAGTGTTAGAATCTTACCAAATTTGATTTCTCTTCTTGCTCCAATGGCAATGCCCTTAAATCCTTCAATATCAACAATGGGAAATTGCTTTCAAACTATGTTGTTCTTCTCTTTGATAGGAACAACTTTGTCTCTAATGGTCTCTCTTCAAACCTCACTGAAAATGGCTGATTTTTGAGAGAGAATGTTAGGTTTTTGGGTTGAAAGTGAAAGGTTTGTGTTTTTCCCGAAATTTTTTGATTTCCAGCACTCCTTATATAGAAATAGCTTGAGGAGATCGATCTGGTCCAAGAGGAGATCGATCTGGTCCCTTAAAATCCCTCTTCTCACGGTATTTTTAAGCCTGAGATCGATCTGTCGAAGCATGAGATCGATCTGTGGAGGCATGAGATCGATCTGTCGAGGCATGAGATCGATCTGCTCCCAAACAGAGAGCTAAGGAGATCGATCTGGTCCATTGGAGATCGATCTGTTCTATTCTTTCGCCCAAATAAGAGCATTCTGGCTCTTCCAGATCGATCTCTCATCCCATGAGATCGATCTGCCCTTCAAAATTTCCAGATTTTCTGCAGTTCCTCTGCAACAACACTTACCAAACATCCCTAATTTGCTACCATGATCATTTCCTCATTCATTCATCTTTGAGACTTGAAAATGGCACCCATCCTCACTTCATACACATTAAAACTTGTGTAGGATCTTTGTATGACCAATGGTACTTAATATAAACTAAAATGGAAGTGCACATCTTATGCAATTATACTTCCATTTTACCAAGCTATTCAAAATCCATTCTACACACATTCTCCACCTGTTTAAGTCCATTTCTACACATTTGTACAAAATGAAACTTGTATGTACGATTACCACTCTCATTACAAGTGTGTACATTACTTGTGGACTTACATCACATATACTTCACTCATTAATTCATAGTACAACTCTATTTACACTTCTATGTACATATATACCCTTATACATATACGGGGTCTCACAGTCTTGGTATCAGAGCTTAGGGTGTCTAGTACTGTCAGTGTCGGTTAAGTGAAATAGAATACATCCCAAATGTCTGTAATAGTCTGGTCATGAACTGAAATTGAGGATTGAGATTTCAATCAATTTTGATATGTACGCGCAGGAGACGAGTTGAGATAGAGAATGAGTAAACGACGAGGTCGTTCGAGGAGGCAGGCAGAGTCCCCTCCGCCATCTGTCCCACAATCAGAGAGTCCTAACTCTCGATTTAATCGAATTGAGACCGATGTGAGGCAAGGTTTCGAGCAGATGGCAGCGTTATTCGCGCAACACTTTGGAGTTAATGCCTCGGATACTACCCTTACACCACCACAAGGACCTCCCATACCCCCAGTGCCTCCCGTCACTCAGCCTGAGGATAAAAGTATGGTCCGACTAAGGGATTTTCTGAAGATGAATCCACCCGCATTTAGGAGAAAGAAGGATCCTACAGAGGCTGAGGAGTGGTTGACGGAATTGAGAATTATATTTGATTTCTTGGGGTGCACCGATGCTGAGAGGGTCAGTATGAGTGCCTATATGCTGAAGGGGAGAGCTTGAGATTGGTGGGGTACTACCCAGGGAATTCTGATGTCCCACCATGATGTGATTGGTTGGGAAGAGTTCCAGACAGCCTTTAGGACCCAATATGTACCACGAGCCGCCCAGAGAAAGAAACAAGTTGAGTTTTTGAGTTTGGTACAGGGTGCCATGTCTGTGGATGACTATGAGAGCCAATTCACAGCGCTATTGAGATATGACCCAGAGACCTTCAAGAGTGAAGAGCTCCTCACAGAGAAGTTTGTGTATGGGTTGAAGCCCATCATCAGAGATAGATTGATAGGGCTATGTATTACTGAGTTTGGAGAAGCTCTGAGACGAGCACAAGAGATTGAAAGAGGGATTGAGATGGTGCAATCCCAGAATGAGCTCAGAGCGGTGAATAGAGATAAGGGCAAGAGGCCAGCACTTTTCCAAACAGAGGCTCGGAGAGGTTCCTTCAGAAGAGGAAGGATTGAGGTACAAAAGGGCAGATTAGAGAGACCCAGAGGTTACCCTAATATCAGAGAGACCCCTCAAGATGTCAGGCCTGAGACAAGGTTTTGCAGAGATTGTGGCCGAATGCATGAGGGAAGTTGTACTGGGTCGATCCATGGATGTTTTAGATGTGGTGACATGGGTCACAGAGTGAAGGACTATCCCCAACCTCAGATACCACATGCTCCGGAGCCCACTAGACAACAGCCTCAGAGAGTGGATCCCCGGAGACGGGCCACTACGGCAGAGAAAGGGAAGAAACCTGTGGCACAGGGACGTGTGTTTGCCCTGGATAAGGAGACCGCAGACACTTCGACAGAAACTATAAGAGGTACACTCTCTGTCTGTAATCATAAGGCTCATGTGTTGATTGATTCAGGATCCACGCATTCCTTTATTTCTGAGCATTTTGCATGTAGATTAAACTTGAAGTTTGAACCTCTAGAATACATACTACATGTAAATACCCCTATGCGTGAATCCCAAAGAACTGAGTTAATCTGTAGAGGATGTGAAATAAAGGTGGGAGATAGGGTGATGTTAGCAGATCTAATCATGTTGAATATACATGGGTTTGATGTAATTCTGGGGATGGATTGGTTGGCAACCAATCGAGTGAGTTTAGACTTCTACACTAAGATTGTAACTTTCTCCCTACCTGAACCTTACAGTGTACGATTGAGATATTCAGAAAATGAATATGTGGAATTCTAGTAGTAATTTGAGAATTTTGATATTATTTTGGAGAATATTAAATATGATTATTCATGTGAAGGTTATGAGACACTCATCTCAAACGATGAGCGGGAACATCTGAGGATTGAGGATATACCTGTGGTGTGTGAATTTCTGGATGTTTTCCCAGATGAATTGCCAGGTTTACCACCAGAGAGAGAGAGAGCTGGAGTTTACCATTGATTTGGTACCAGATACTCAGCCGATCTCTAAACCTCCTTACAGGATGGCATTAGTGGAACTCGAGGAATTGAAGAGACAACTACAGGAGTTATTAGATCAAGGGTTTATTAGACCCAGTGTTTCGCCGTGGGGAGCGCCAGTACTATTTGTTAAGAAGAAGGATGGTAGTCTCAGATTATGTGTAGACTACCGGTTGTTGAATAAAGCCACGGTGAAGAATAAATACCCACTACCCAGGATTGATGATCTACTTGATCAGCTAAGAGGGGCATCAGTCTTTTCTCAGATTAATTTGAGATCGGGCTATCACCAATTGAGGATCAAGGAAGAAGATATTCCAAAGACGGCCTTCAGGACAAGGTATGGCCATTACGAATTTCGGGTGATGTCCTTTGGATTGACGAACGCCCCTGCAGCATTTATGAGGTTGATGAACGAGGTGTTCAGAGACTATCTGGATAAATTTGTGATAGTCTTTATTGATGATATCCTGGTGTACTCTCGGTCGTATGAGGAGCATGCATAGCATTTGTGGTTAGTACTTCAGATACTCCGAGATAAGCAATTATACGGAAAGCTTAGTAAGTGTGAGTTTTGGCTGAACCGGATAGCTTTCCTTGGTCATATAGTCTCAGAGGAAGGAGTATCAGTGGACCCAAGCAAGGTAGAGGCTGTGCTTAATTGGGAGAGACCGAGGACAGTTACTGAGGTTCGAAGCTTCCTTGGTTTGGCAGGGTATTGCAGGAGATTTGTGGAAGGATTCTCAAGGATTGCTGCTCCTTTGACTAAGCTCACACGCAAAGAGACTCCATTTATGTGGACTGATCAATGTGAGCTCAGTTTTCAGGAATTAAAGAGGAGATTGACAGCGGCACCTGTGTTAACTATTCCTGAGGGATCAGGAGGATTCTTGGTGTATAGTGATGCATCTCACCAAGGATTGGGGAGTGTGCTTATGCAGCACGGAAGAGTGGTCGCATATGGATCGCGACAGCTGAAGGACCATGAGCGGAATTACCCCACGCATGATTTGGAGTTAGTCGCTATGGTATTTGCTTTGAAGATCTGGCGACACTACTTGTATGGGGAAAGATTCCAGATCTTCACTGATCACAAGAGTTTGAGATATCTCTTTGATCAGAAAGAGTTAAACATGAGACAAAGGAGATGGATGGAACTCCTTAAGGATTATGACTGCGAGATTTTATATCATCCGGGTAAGGCGAATGTGGTTGCTGATACCCTGAGCAGGAAGAGTATGATATCTGCTATGATGATCAGGGAATGGGATTTGTTAGAGCAGTTCGTCGAACTTCGGATCAGAGTTAAAGAGGTAGAGACTGGATTTTTGGCTAGCCTGCGGATAGAGCCCAGGATCATGGATCAGATTAGAACTGGGCAGCGCAGTGATCAGAGATTGATAGATATGGTTAGCCAAGCTGAGCAGAGTTCGCAGTCGGATCTCACCATCAGTGAGGATGGATTATTGAGGTTCAGAGGACGGATTTGTGTACCGGGCGATGATACCCTAAAGAGACAGATACTGAGAGAATCCCACTGCTCGCGATACACCATGCACCCAGGGAGTACTAAGATGTACCGAGACTTGAGAAAGGTGTATTGGTGGAGTGGTATGAAGCGAGACGTGGCAGAGTATGTGGCCAGGTGTTTAGTATGCCAGCAAGTGAAAGCTGAGCATCAGAAGCCCGGAGGACTACTACAGCCTTTACCTGTACCTACATGGAAATGGGAGCATGTCACTATGGACTTTATTATGGGTTTACCGAGGACCCGAAGAGGTCGTGACGCGATATGGGTCATTGTGGATAGATTGACCAAGAGTGCCCACTTCCTTGCCATCAAGAGCACAGATACTGTGGATGCCTTAGCTGAACTGTATGTCAGCGAGATAGCTAGATTACATGGGGCTCTAGTGAGTATTACTTCTGATAGAGATTCCTGGTTTACTTCTAGATTTTGGACCCAGTTTCAGGAGTCCATGGGATCTCGATTGAGTTTCAGTACCGCCTATCATCCTCAGACAGATGGTCAGTCAGATAGGACTATTCAGACTGGAGGATATGTTGAGGGCGTGTACGATGGATTTTAAGGGATCATGGGATGATCACCTGCCCCTAGCAGAGTTTGCATATAATAACAGCTACCATGCGAGTATTGGAATGGCACCTTTCGAGGCTCTATATGGTAGGAGGTGTAGATCCCCTGTAGCTTGGAAAGAAGTCGGTGACAGAAAGATAAATGCTCCCGAGCTTGTTGAGCAAGCCGTACAGAGTGTGAAACTCATATGTGAGAGGTTACGGGCTGCACAAAGTAGACAGAAAAGCTACGCGGATGTGCGTAGACGGCCACTCGAGTTTGATGTTGGTGATGCAGTATTTTTGAGAATATCACCGAGTAAGGGTATCATGCGATTTGGGAAGAAAGGAAAATTGAGTCCTCGATACATAGGACCATTCGAGATTCTTGAGAGAGTGGGAGAGGTAGCTTACAGATTAGCATTACCCCCACAGATATCCGGAATACACAATGTTTTTCATGTGTCTATGTTGAGGAAGTACCACCCGGACCCTTCTCATGTCATAGAGTATGACGAGATGGACATTCAAGAGGATATGAGCTATACTGAGGAACCCGTCTGGATTCTCGATAGAAAGGAAAAGGTACTGAGGACCAAGAGCATCCCATTAGTGAAAGTTTTGTGGAAACATCACTCAATGGAAGAGGCAACGTGGGAACTAGAGAGTCTCATGAAGGAGAAATACCCTCATCTATTTGACTAGTTGAGTTGAATTTGGAGGACCAAATTCTTTTTAAGGTGGGGAGGATGTGAGATCTGAGAATTTCAGACATAGTTTGTTGATGTAATAATAATTTAAAGAGTAAATTATTGAACTAGATGAATTGTGGGAATTATAAATGGAGATTTATATGTTAAGTGTGTAAAATAAGCATGAAGTATGAGGACAGATCGATCTAGGAGAAGGAGAGATCGATCTGGTGAGTTAAAAATGACGAGGAAAGAGGAATTTGAGGAGCAGATCGATCTCCAATGGAAGAGATCGATCTCTAAATGATTCTGTTTGAGAAAGGATCGATCTCATGAGGAAGAGATCGATCTCCAAATGATTCTGTTTGGGAGAAGATCGATCTCCTTAGGAGCAGATCGATCTCATAAAGCCATAAAGAGATCGATCTCACCCCTCGATAGATCGATCTCCTAGGCATAAAATTGCCCAGATCGTCCCCAAATTTCAAACGCAGATCGATCTCATCAAGAGGCAGATCGATCTCCTACCTCCAGTCTATATAAGGGACCCGTGTTTTCTCCTGCAATTTCACTTTCTCTCTCTTCCAACCCCCATTTTTCTAAAAACCTAACTTTCTCACTCATCCAAATCCCCCATTTTTGGTCGAATTAGCTGTTGTGGCAAGAAGGAAAGTTATTCCTCATCAAAGGGAGAACAACATACTTGGAAATCGAAAGACAGATCGGATCGAGGCAAGAGATAAGCTCTCCACAAGCTTTGGGTAATTTCTAAACCTCGATCTTGATATTTGAGATGATTTTGATGTTATTAGTGGTTGTCATTGCGTTGAAATAGTTGAGAAAGGATTAGGGATTGATGAAATTGCAATGTAGTTGGAGTAATGTAGATATTTGGTAATTTTGAGAATTTGTGCTATAAATGGAAATGTAGACAATGTGATGAATTAGCATAGATAATTGGCATGAGAAATATAGGACGTTGAGCTATTGTGAATGAGGTTGTAGTTTAGGGTTGAGTTACGAGAATCGAGAGATTTGAGGAGTTATGAGCAATTATGCTCGATTTTGAGAATTGAGGTTTATGAGATAATGGAGTATTGATATTTTAACATCGTTTGGACAGCTCGGGAGTTTCAGAGTGGAATGCGAGACTAGTCCGTGATACGGGGGAAACGATTGCACTATACGAGGTGCAAAGAGGTAAGGGAAATCTAAACCATTTGTGTATGTGGATTGTAAACTATTTTAGCATGAATTGTGGTTTATAAAACAAGCATGTTGAGTTTTGTGTTGAGATTTAATTGCACACGATTTTATAGCCGGTTGGAGCCCAATGTTTTTATGAGTTTATAACTGAGCTCTACGTTAGGGAAATATTGAGATTTGAGAAATGTGTGCGTATACTTTGCCGATTAGAACTCGGTTTTATTACGTTTTGTGTTGAGTACAAAAAGATTTTCAAATGAGTTTTATGAGAGAAAAACCATCATGAGTTCTACGTGAAGGCAAACCAGTCTTATGTGATAAGACTTAGGTGTGTAGTTGTGAGTACACACCGGGCATTGCTCTGGTAGCATGTAAGCCCGATTTCTTCTCTGTTCTGGTAACGTGAGAATAACCCATTCTGTGGCTATGCCACGTGATACCCCATTGGTGGCTGTGCCACGTTATACCCCATTGGTGGCTGTGCCACGTTGAGAAACCCCATTGGTGGCTGTGCCACATTATACCCCATTGGTGGCTGTGCCATGTTGAGAAACCCCATTGGTGGCTGTGCCACGTTGAGAAACCCCATTGGTGGCTGTGCCACGTTATACCCCATTGGTGGCTGTGCCACGTTGAGAAACCCCATTGGTGGCTGTGCCATGTTATACCCCATTAGTGGCTGTGCCACGTTGAGAAATCCTATTCTGTGGCTATGCCACGTGAGAAATTAAATCAGTGGCTTTGCCACGTGTGTTTTGTGGCTATGCCACGTGAGAAATTAAATCAGTGGCTATGCCACGTGTGTTTAGTGGCTGTGCCAGGTGCATTATTTTTACTGTGATTTTATCACGTTATTTGAGAAAGCGTTTAACGCGTTATTTTCACATGCTTTGTTATTGCTCTAGAGTGAGCCTTTTACTTCATGTTTTCACATGATTTGAGATATGAGAATATCGTTTTGAGTACTTTTATGCTATGGTTTTCAAATGAGTTTCACATACAAATAAACCTTTTGTGATGTGCATTTTAGTTTATGAAATGAGTTCCTTACCCCCTTTACTGAGCGATTTAGAAGCTCACCCTGTTTTCCTTTCCCCCCAGAGTTCTTCAAGTGAATAAGGACTTCCCTGCGACGTACGGAGTAGTGGCTAGTGGAGGATTCGAGCTCCAGGCCATATATATTGTATCTTGAGGTATATCTTATCTTTTCATGTACCCAGACTATTATTGTAATTGCAGACACTTGATGTATAACATTATATGGGATGTATTAGGATTAATTAAATTGAGATGGATTAATGTATTTGATATGATATATAAATTCTAGTGATGAGATCCTGAGGAATGATAATTATGATGATGTATGACACTGCACAGGAATGCACCTTTAATTATGAATTAACGAGTAAAAAGTTTTAAATTAGCCCTATTTTCTGAATTTTCGGGGCGTGACACCAGCCATTGAAGAGAGGAAAGGTAAGTTAAAAATGCAAAAATTTGTAGTGATTTTTGTCTAGTCATGGATTGAGAATGGGGTCCTGATAGAATGGTATCAGAGCTGAGGTTAGTCTGATGTGAGTCGGTGTTAGAAAATAGGAAAGTGTACATCCCCACAGTGCGGTGCTGTGTTTAGATATAACTGTGTATACTAGATAGGAGACGGACTAATTCAGTATTATGAATACATGAACTTTGCCTATATGGCAAATACACGTAGTGGTAGAGTTACGAGAGGTAGGGCTCGAGGCCGGGGAGACAAACCTGAGGGACGAGCTGCTGCCGAACCATTACCTACGTATGAGACTCCAGGTGCTACTGAGGCACCCGAGTGTGCTGATACGTACTTTACGAGATTAGAGCATAGTCTTGAGACGATTGTCGAGATATTGGCACAGACGATGCCAGGTAGGCAGAGACAGGAGGTAGGAGCTGCGACAGGAGAGGCAGTTGCCCCTGATACACCTTCGTAGATAGCTGATGCACAGAGGACTGTAGATACTCCTACACCCCCACCGGTTTTGGGTGGTAGTGGATTAGGATATGGATGTGATCTGCATTGGTTACGAGAATTCCAGAAGTTTGAAACTCCATCCTTTAGTGGGGTCAAGGACCCTGTAGCTGCTAAGGAGTGGTTAGCAGAGCTGGAGAAGATTTATGGATTCTTCGAGTGTACGACCTCAGAGATGGTCGTATTTGCTGCGTTCCTACAGAAGGGAGCTGCAGAGCATTGGTGGAAGTCCACCCGACCTATATTGAGATCCCGACACACAGACATTAGTTGGGATATATTTCGGAAAGCCTTCAGGAGGCAGTTTGTTCCCGACACCGCACAACGAAAACTAGAGGTAGAGTTTTTGGGACTAAACCAGGGGAGTTTATCTGTGGACGAGTATGAGACTTGATTCCTATCCCTAGGGAGATATGACCCGGATACCATGTATAGTGAGACCAGGAAGGTCCATAGGTTTATCGACGGGTTGAGACCAGTTCTGTGGTCCAGGTTGGTTCCATTAGACATAGTGACCTATGAGGAGGTAGTGCACAGGGCGCAATTGTGTGAGCAAGATTACGAGAGAAATGCTTTCGAGTTTGGGAAGTTTAGCTGTAGCCGAGAGATACAAAAGAAGAGGCCAGTTAAAGATTTCGATTATCGAGGAGGGAAGAAACTCTTCGGTAAGAGGTCACGAGTAGAGGAGGCAAGAGAGAGATATGCTAGACCTCCTGCTTAACCGACTGCAGCCCCAGCGAAGGGCATTGTCATGGGAGGACAAAGGCCTACTGTCGATCAGTGCAGAAGATGAGGTAGACCACATGAAGATAAACCATGTCCACGGAGTACTATAGTATGTTTTCGATGTGGGAAACATGGGCATATGGCTAAGGAGTGCCCGGAGACATTTGTTATTGCACCACTGAGGGGCAGGGAGCCCGATAGAACTCTAGCTGGTACGTCTGCTCAGAGAGGTAGAGCGACGGCAGAGGAGAAGGGGAAATAAGTGATGGGTCAAGGGCGAGTACATGCTTTGGACCAGGGGACAACTGATGCTTCATCGGATGTGATACGAGGTAACATCCTGATTTACAATATTAAAGCATATGTTTTAATTGATCCTGGTGCCACACATTCTTTTGTATCGCCTTCATTTGCATGTAAATTAGCAAGACATGTAGAGCGTACACACTTATGTATGATGATGTTGATTAGTACACCTATAAATAGTAGTCAAGTTGTAGAATATGTATTTAATGACTGCAAGTTGAGAGTAGGGGATAAGGAGATGACAGCCAATCTAATATTACTAAGTATGAGTGACTTTGATATAATATTAGGAATGGATTGGCTATCTGCAAACAATGCTGTTTTAGATATGCTAAGACAGTTATGTTTCCTAACCCTACTAGGTATGTTGTAAAATTTAATAAGAATAAATGAAAGGAGTAGTTATGATTATTAAATGATTACTGACTTAGAAAAACCTTCAACATATTAAGGTTTCATTGCGTACGTGGTAGATATGGATAAGGTACATTCGGAGTTGTCAGATATTACTATGGTCAGTGAGTACCCAGATGTTTTTTCGGATGAATTGCCAGGGTTACCACCAGACAGAGAGATGGAGTTCTGTATAGATTTGGTGCCTGGTACAGAGCCTATTTTGAGACCACCATATCTCATGGTCTTAGTTGAGCTGAAGGAGCTCAAGAGACAGTTACAAGACTTGTTTGATAGGGGTTTTGTTCGACCGAGTGTCTCACCTTGGGGAGTATCGGTTTTGTTTGTGAGGAAGAAGGATGGGAGCCTCCGATTGTGTATAGATTACCGATTGTTAAATAAAGCCACCATTAAGAATAGATACCCCCTTCCACGCATTGACGACTTGTTAGATCAACTTCAAGGAGTACAGGTCTTTTCTAAGATTGACCTGAGATCTGGGTATCATCAGCTGAAGGTTCGGAGTGGAGATGTACCCAAGACAACATTTCGTACCTGATATGGCCATTATGAGTTCTTGGTCATGCCATTTGGACTGACGAATGCTCCAACTACTTTCACGGCTTTGATGAACGATGTGTTCAAGCCATATTTGGACCAGTTTGTTATCGTCTTTATCGATGACATATTGATATACTCGAGATCCAAGGAGAAGCATGAGGAGTACCTCAGGATCGTGTTACAGACTCTAGAGAGCATGAGTTATATGCTAAGCTCAGTAAGTGTGACTTTTGGTTGTCACAGATCTCATTTTTGGGACATGTTGTATCGAGAGATGGTGTATCAGTTGATCCATCTAAGATAGAGGCTGTAGTTCAGTGGGAACAGCCGAGGACAGTCATCAAGATCAAGAGTTTTCTGGGTTTAGCTGGATACAACAGAGATTCGTTGAGGGATTTTCGAAGTTGGCACTCCGTTGAAATGTTTTACTTGAAAGAGTGTACCGTTTGTATGGAACAAGGATTGTGAGAAGAGTTTTGAGGAGTTGAAGCGTCGATTGACCACCTCTCCGATTCTCACTATCCTTACCAGCTCAGGAGGATTTGCAGTGTATACAGATGCTTCGCATCAGTGACTGGGCTGTGTATTGATGCAGGATTGGAAGGTAGTTGCTTATAGATCCAAACAGCTGAAGGATCATGAGAAGAACTATCCGACCCACGATTTGGAGCTAGCAGCAGTAGTGTTTGCGTTGAAGGTATGGCGCCACTGCTTTTATGGTGAGAAGTTCCAGATATTTATCGACCACAAGAGCCTCAAGTATCTGTTCTCACAGAAAGAGCTGAACATGAGACAGAGAAGATGGCTAGAGCTTCTGAAGGACTACGATTGTGAGATACTTTATCATCCGGGTAAGGCTAACGTTGTAGCCGATGCCTTGAGCAGGAAAAGCTTGGGAATGGTATCATACATGATGGTTAGGGAACATGATTTGCTAGAGCAGTTTGCTAGCCTCAATTTGGGAGTTGTGCCTTCTGACATGGGTACAGGATATGTGATAGCTAGTCTACGCTTGGAGCCAGATCTGTTGGACAGGATCAGAGTGGCTCAGCAGACTGATCCATTTTGTATGGATGTGAGTAGTCAGATGCAGAAGGGCACAATGACTGATTTTAAGTTGAGTTCGGATGAACTACTGAGGTTCAAAGGTAGATTGTGTGTTCTTGAGGATCCAAGACTCAGGAGATTGATATTGGCGGAAGCTCATTTGTCGAGGTATACGTTACATCCGGGGAGTAACAAAATGTATCAGAACCTCCGGAAGGTATACTGTGGTCAGGTATGAAGAAAGATGTAGCAGACTTTGTGGAAAAGTGTCTCGTATGTCAGCAGGTGAAGGTAGAGCATCAGAAACCTGTAGGGTTATTGCAGCCTCTACTTATACCGACATGGAAATGGGAGCATATCACTATGGATTTCGTGATGGGTTTACCGAGAACCCGCAGGAATCACGATGCTATATGGGTGATCGTCGACAGACTGACGAAGTCAGCCCACTTCCTAGCTATGAGAATGATCGATACTCTGAGTTCATTAGCAGAACTGTATGTACGCCAGGTAGTGAGGTTACACGGTGTACCAGTGAGCATAGTCTCTGATAGGGATTCCCGCTTCACATCTCACTTTTGGGGACATTTTCAAGAAGCCATGGGAACCCAGTTGAGTTTGAGCACTGCTTTCCAGCCTCAGACAGATGGTCAGTCAAAGATGACTATACAGACTCTGGAGGATATGTTGAGAGCATGTGTGCTAGATTGTAGAGGCTCCTGGGATGACCACCTGCCACTAGCCGAGTTCGCCTACAACAACAGTTATCATTCGAGTATTGGGATGGCACCGTATGAGGCTTTGTATGGCTGTAGATGTCGTTCCCCTATTGGATGGGAAGATGTGGGTGACCGTAAGATTTTCGCTCCTGACATGGTTACACAAGCATCTGAGGACGTCCACTTGATAGTAGAGAGACTGAGGACAGCTCAGAGCAGAAAGAAGAGTTGCGCTGACAGGAGACGTAGGCCACTAGAGTTTACAGTTGGTGAATCCGTGTTTTTGAGAGTTTCTCCTTCCAAGGGCATAGCGAGATTTGGGAAGAGAGGGAAACTAAATTCTCGCTATATTGGACCCTTTGAGATACTTGATCGAGTAGGAGATAAGGCGTATAGGTTAGCATTGCCACCAGACTTATCAGGTGTCCATAACGTCTTCCACATATCAATGCTTCGAAAGTATCACTTGGATCCGGCACATGTGATTAGTTACGAGCCTTTAGAGCTCCGAGAGGACATGTCATATGTTGAGAGACCGATTCGGATATTGGATAGGAAGGAGAAGGTATTGAGATCGAAGACCATCGGGTTAGTGAAGATTCTCTGGCAGCATCATACTTCAGAGGAAGCTACTTGGGAGCTAGAGAGTCTGATGTGAGAGATATACCCTCACCTATTTGATGACTGACTTGGTTCTAATTTGGAGGACCAAAGTTTCTGAGTGGGGGAGGATTGTCAGACCCAGATTTTTATGTAGCTTGTTCCTTATAATTCCTATGTGTATGAACACTTTATTACATAGTTGAATCATAAGAAGAGTATTTACTAACATGCAATCGACAATTTGAGAAATTAAAAATGCATGTAAGCTACATAACAGCGAGATAAGGGTTAAGTTAATTTCCGAACGAGTGCAGGGGTAAAACGGTCAAATGACTAAAATTTGGTATAATTTCAATAAGATAATTTCATAAAAAAAATATGAAATTGAGGAATCTTGATCAAAATTGAGGAAAATATTTAATTTCGAGCCCAATTGATCAAGATATAAATTTATTAGAATTTATCGAAATTTTTACCTCAAAAAATGAGCCCAAAAATAGTTGGTATAATAACCTTAGCAGTTTATGCAAAACATTGTAATTCTCATGAAATTATTAAATCTCACATTTATCATGCCATTCAATTAAATCAAAATAATATGGCATATCATCATGTTTAAAAACATTAAAATTTGGGCCTCACCCATCCCTCGGATTACCCTTTATCACACACAAATTCACATGTCCACATTTTAAAACCATGTGATAGTTCATTCAAGAAACTCACTTTGCACGAAGGAGATAGGCGACTACATGTTCCAAGATTATGATCATAACTCATTTTTCGTGATCCCAGGCTACATAGTACTTAGTGTGCGGGGTCTCACATTTGCTGTAATGGTAGGTGGGTCAAATCCTCAACCGTCAGCTCACAACTCACTCACTCATATCATGTACTCACGACACATCGTACTCTATGTGACATACACGGTACAAAGTACTCTATAGACCCTATCTCAAGGTCGGGATGCTCACCATGAGTCTTAGTCCTCATACCTTGGATATACCACATAGTCGAGATGCTTGTCCTAAGTCTTAGTCCTTATACTACGGGTTCTATTTTCGATAGCCTTTGACCATATCTCAAAATATTGCACGTGTAAGTATATAATTGGTGCGACACACAGTTAGCACAGGTTCCTAACACGACTGTTTCATGCTCTTTTCCAAAACTGGTACGTACGAGTAAACTCCCAGCATGACCATATCATAATGATATAACTCTAGTGTGAGCAATGCTCCCAGTACTATATCATAAAAAACCTGAGTATGAGCAAAGCTCCCAATACTCTATAATGCATAATTCAATAAAACTAATTACGAGCAATGCTCCCAGTACTCTATCATGTAAAACTGAGTATGAGCAAAGCTCCCAATACTCTATAATGCATCAATCAATAAAACTGAGTACAAGCTATGCTCCCAGTACTCTATTATGCATAACACGCATTTAAAATTTAGTACGAGAATACACTCAAGTAATATGTGATGCATATCTCAAAAATCAAGTGCGAGTATTCTCTAGCACTTATGGTTTTCACACAAACCCCAATAGATGGCTTATTCAAATCATAATTCACCCAACTCAAATCAAATCAGCACTCAAGTGTGCTGTTTTCGCATATACGTGAAAACATTAGCCATACTATCATGCAACTATGAATTTTAGTCACAACATGCTTCTAAGGCCTTTTCACCCTATTTTTGGATAAAACCACTATTAATCTCTTCGGTCTTTGTCACAACAATTCTATTGACGGGAATTTATATATCATATAATTATCGAAACTCTATTCAAAATACGTGTAGCTATCTCTAGCAACTCACAAAATTTCCTTACCTTGGATCACGTCATGTGAGCTCACTTCGTTGGTGTTGTTAATCCTCGCAGTCCGATCAGCTTCCAATATCAACTTCGGAGCTGTTAATAATTTTCTACATCAGTATACTTTAATATACTTGTTTTCACTTGCATGACTCTAAATCAATGTCTTTAACTTCTTTCAATACCTCAATCTCATCATTTTCTCAATTTCTTTCTAATAGCTAGGTCAAGGATATTTTTCATGATCCATTTATTTTCAGCAATTTAAACTTATACCAATTAACTCACCAATACACCTAGATTAACATACATCAAAGTGGTGTATTAAATCTTACCTAGCTTGAACTTTCCTCATTTTCACCAAAATTGGGAAAATTCACCTTGCTTCTTCAATCTTTGATTACAACTTCTTATTTCCAAGTATGTTGTTCTACTCTTTACTAAGAATAACTTTGCTAACTGAATCTCACTCAAAACTGATTGAAAGATGAAGTTTTCTAGTGTAGAAAGAATAGGTGAACTTTGGTTTATTGAAAGGTTTGGTAGCCCTCGGGAAAAAAAAGGTTGCAGAGCCTTGTATTTATAGAAATGCTCCTAGAGATTGATCTGTTAATGATAGGGATCGATCAGTCCTTCCTTTTTCTCCTCAAAAATTGACTTTCCAAGCCTAGGGAGATTGATTTGCTCCTAAGCATGAGATCGATCTGCAATAGTAATGTCACGACTCAAAAATCAGAGTAAATTTTTCTTTTTTTATTTAATTCTTACCTTCCTCTCATCGTGACCATCCTACCAACAGTTGGGCTATGATTCTGTGTTAGTCCCCTCACACTACTTACCATTCCATTTCCATGTTACATTCACAATTTCATTTACATAACCTTACATCCTCGACGTCATATACGTTTACAGTATTGTGCATTTACATATTTAGATACAAAAATCATACAAGCGTGTATACCTTTTCTCGATGATGGGAAGCAGCGGATACCAAGAATGCAAGTCATCAGCCGCTCACTATCTACTACGAGTGCTCTGAAAAGAGGGGAAAATAAGGGGGTGAGCAAACCACGCACTCAATAAGGTAATCATGCAAGTAAGTAGATAGCTCCACTATTTACATGCTTATAATGCCATGCCCTTAAATCCATTTCTTTTCGTTTAAAGCTCAAGCACGAAATCATGCACATATCAATGCCATAGTTTATAAAAGCTATTCGTACTTATGGAAATCATGCAACTCAGGCCTCAATGGCATCTCATGTAAAATCATACAACGCATGAATTAAATCAAAATCATGCATTCGCAATCAAAGCATGGATAACCTCCTCATGCTAAAACATTTCATTTCATGAATTATAAACAAGAATGGAAGATACATCACGCTGAGTTTCGACAAAACCATAGAAAACATTTTAATTCATTTCATGAATCCACATCCATCACACTCATCAGGACTTAACCCCTCCCTCGGGTGATCCTGATCCACATAAAATCATTTATTTCTAAGCATTTTTAAAAACATTGAAAATTTCATTTATTCACAACAAAACCAATATCATTAGTCAAGATCCAACCCTTCCCTCGGGTGGTCCAAACTCACACAAAATCCACGCATTCTCAAGCTTTCAAAACATCAGATAGTAACATGCGAGACTAGGCAATATATGTATAAATATCTTAGGCAAATAACCAGGACTATGGCCATATCCTTGTGATCCTTCTGCTACATGGATCCTGTGTGTTGGGTCTCACCACTATCGGGAACCGCCCCGAGAGGTGGGTTAGTCTATCCCATCGGTCCTGCCCAATCTCTCGCATTCGAAGATGCCACTCGCATCCAAAGATGCCACATAATCAATTCCAGCACGGTACAACGTACTCCATGCTACTTGCACTGTACAACATACTCCGTGGACCCACATCTTATATCAATAATCGTCCTTCTCTCAAAACGTACATGTGAGTATATTTAATCGGTGTGACACACAGTCTACCCGATGCTCTAAGCACAACTTATCGCATGTCTCATAAAATCAAGGAAAATCTCATGCGAGACAAGCTCCAACACGCGTTTCATAAAATCTCATAAGATCTAGTACGAGCTAAGCTCCAGCACTTTGTCAAAATCATGAAAAAATAGTGCGAGCTAGGCTCCAGCACTGTGTCATAAAAATCAAGTGAAAATCTGGTGCGAGTTAGACTCCAGCACCTATGCATGTAAAACTCTAGTGCGAGCCCTTACTCCAGCACTAATGCATGCATCACACAAATCAAAACTCGTGCGAGCTAAGTTCTAGCACATCTCATGCATGAGAAATCATTAAAACTCGTGCGAGTAATTGCTCTAACACCTTTTTATGCATATCATGTCCCACAAATCGATGTGAGCAACCGCTCCAGCACCATTATGCACACTCACAAACTCAGATATAGTGCGAGCAAGGCTCCAGCACCATCTGTTTCCATATAAACTTGATAGTTGGCCCTTTTTCCAAAGAAATTTCATTTGAATCTAAATAACACTTACGTAGTGTTATCTTGTGAACTTTATACAAATACTGGCCAATCTACCAATTTGCTTTGCTAAAAAGTCACGCGAATTCCTCAAATCATGCATTTCATGCATGTTATGCTTTCACCATCCTTAGGTGGATTTCCCTCAGTAAGGGTAAAATAATCTTTTACCTATTCTGAGTTCTTAAAATTCTTAATCCATTTTTAGGACCTTTATACATTTTCAGTGTATATAAAAGCTATTAAAAATAAGCGTAGCTACCTCTAGCTACTCGCTTAATTCCCTTACCTCATTTTTCTGTACAGTCTGACCTTTTCACTGATGTCTCGTCATGCAGTCCGATTTGCTCCCAATCAAATCTTCGGAGCTGCGTATAATAATTTATCGGCTTAGAAATCATTCAATTTAACTGTATTTCATAATTTCTGAGCTTAATTCAAAGTATTGGGCCTGTTTACAATTTTGGGCCCGATTGCACCTTAATGGGCCTTAATCGACCTTAAGCCCATTTTCCACTTACTATTCTCATTATCGAGGCCTATTGGGCTCATTAAGCCTATTAGTATTTATTGTGCCTCGTTCTAAACTCTCGGATAGCTCAATTAGTTATTTACGACAATTTATCTCAAATTTTAGAATTTAATTCGTTTTATACGAAATTAATCTGTAATTTATGCGGTAAATTTCTAATACGCATAATTATGCAAATTATCGTAAATAAGGGTTACTTACCCGAGATTCCATGATAGTACACAAATCGAGGCTGACTCGAGCTCTCGTTTGACATCAATTGTCAAGCTACACAATTACATATTTTTTCGGGTCAATTTTCAATCGAATATTAATCATATTAAATATTTTAAAATTTAAATCGGTCAATTTTGATCGCTTACCGGCTTACCCGTAAGTCGACGCATCACTGGGATTTTTCCCTAATTTTTTCTCTTTTTCTTTTTCCCTTTTTCGTTTTTCTTTTTCTTCTTTTCTGGCTGAACCGGTTCGGACCGATTTAGTTCAGCTTGATTCAGTCCGGTTCAGTTTTCTTCTTCGCTGTTTGGAGCTTTGCCGATCGATTCTTCACCGACTTTCGTCTTCAACAGGTCCACGGCATTGTCCGATGCATAGATCTGGCCTCGGTTTAGCCAGGACTAGCCGAAAAGTGGTCGGTTCAGCCTCTTCTCTCCTTGGCGTCAGTGCCCTCTTTCTCCCGCGTCGTTCGACACTGTTTCTCGTCGATCAGTGCCTGGATTGGTGTCGATGTCACCCCCTCTCACCTGTAGCTAGGCACTCCCCCTTCCTTCGACCTCCGATTGTCTCTCTCTCCTCCATTTCTCTCATTTCCTCTCAATTTCTCACTTTCACTCTCTTTCTCTTGCCGGTCGTCGTTCCTTCTCTGTCTTCCAGCGTCGACGAGGGTCCACTGCCCCTCTTGTCTGGCTTCTCGTCCAGCTTGCCCTCCGGTGGCATTCGGTGGAGGCAGAAGGGAGAAGCCCTCGGCTGGCTTCCTTCTGTTTCCTTTCTGTTTCTTTCTTCAGTTTCAGAATCGCGATTTCGCGATTCTTTGTTTTTTTTTAATTTTTTTATTATTTATAATTTATTTTATTATTATTTTATTCATTAAAATATTATAAAATCCCAAAATATCATTAAAAATTTATATTTTATTCATTTAATCCATAAAATGAATTTATCTGTCTTATTTCGTCTTCTTGGTATATTTTTCCAATATTTTTGGGATAATTTTTTGATGTGAATATTTTGATTAATTCTAATAAATTCATATCTTTATCAATGGGACTCAAAATTCAATATTTTTCCTAGTTATTGATTAAGATTTCTCAATTCCATATTTTTAATGAAATGTTTCTTATCGAATTTATACCGGATTTTAGTCTTTTGACCGTTTTACCCTTTAACGTGTTCTGGACCAAACCAACACAACTTCCCTCCACGAACCCTTTCTCATTTCGTGTTTTAAATCCTTATCTCCAATCCGAATGGTCCGAATCCCATTCATTTAATTTGTGGCCATTTCAATCCTTCACTTGATTTTTAAATGCATTCGAGAATTTTTATTCAATCCTTTTGCATTTTTCATTCACGTAAAACTCTTCTTATGATTCAATTTGCATAAAACCATGTTTACATCACGTGAATCATAAAGAAATACGATAAGAATCGGGTCTTACAACTCAGAACCTTAAGGAGATCGATCTGTTCTACCCAACCTCTTCAAGATCGATCTGCATTGAATGAGAGATCGATATGCTCCTCTTTAGAAACAGTTCTGCTGCAATTTCTCCTAGAATTGCACTATTACATTCAATTTAACTTTGCTTAATTTCCTGTTTTACATTTCATACACATTGTTAACTTAAATACATTCATTCGTTATGATTTTATATTAAAAGTGACTTGTCCATACATCACAAAATCATAAAGAATACATATTATGTTTCAAGTTTTACAATCCTCCACACCTTAAGAAATTTAGTCCTCCAAATTAGAACCAAGTTACTCTTCAAACAACTGGGGGTATCTCTCTCGCATTAGACTCTCTAGCTCCCAAGTAGCTTCCTCTGAAGTGTGATGCTGCTAGAGAATCTTCACTAACCCGATGGTCTTGTTTCTTAACATTTTCTCCTTTCTATCTAGTATCCGGATCGATTTCTCTACATATATCAAATTAACTTTGAGCTGCAATGGCTCATACCGAATCACATGATTTGGATCTGGATGATACTTCCTCAGCATCGAAATGTGGAAGACATTATGCACTCTGGATAATTTCGGTGGCTAAGCCAACTTGTATGCCTTATCTCCCACTCGGTCAAGTATCTCAAAGGGTCCAATGTAGAGAGGACTTAACTTACCTCTCTTCCCAAATCTCGCTATACCCTTGGAAGGAGAAACCTTCAGAAATACTGACTCACCAATTGTAAACTAAAGTGGTCTACGTCTCTTGTCAACATAGCTTTTCTGTCTACTCTGAGCTGTCCTCAATCTCTCAACAATCAATTGGACATCCTTAGAGGCTTGTGTAACCAAGTCAGGAGCAAAAATCTTTCTGTCACCCATTTCTTCCCAATCGATAGGGGAATGACATCTACGGCCATATAAAGCCACATAAAGTGTCATCTCGATACTCGTATGATGACTGTTGTTGTAGGTGAATTCGACTAGTGGCAAATGATAATCCCAGGAGCCTCTAAAATCCAGCACACACGCTCTCAACATATCCTCTAGAGTCTGTATAGTCCTCTCTGACTGACCATCTATCTGAGGATGAAAAGCGGTGCTCAAACTTAATTGGGTTCCCATGGCTTCCTGAAAATGTTTCCAAAAGTTGGAAGTGAAGCAGGAATCCCTATCCGAGATAATGCTCACTGGAACACCATCTAACCTCACTACCTTGCGTACATACAACTCTGCCAATGAACTCAGAGTATCGGTAGCTCTCATAGCTAAAAAGTGGGCTAACTTCGTCAATCTATCAACGATCACCCATATCGCATCAAGATTCCTCTGGGTCCTCTGTAAACCCATCACGAAATCCATGCTGATATGCTTCCATTTCCATGTCGATATAGGTAGAGACTGTAATAATCCTGTAGGTTTTTGATGCTCAACCTTCACTTGCTGACATACGAGACATCTTGCCTCGAATTTTACCACATCTCTCTTCATACCCGACCACTAGTACACTTTTTTGAGATTCTGATACATCTTATTACTCCTCGGATGTAGCGTGTACCTTAACGAATGAGCTTTTGTCAATATCAATCTCCTGAGCTCTAAGTCCTTGAAAATAGACAATCTGCCTCTGAACCTCAGAAGTCTATATGCACTTATCTCAAAATCAGTCACTGTGCTCCTCTGTATCTAACTATTCACATGAATGCAATACGGATTAGTCTGCTGAGCCTATCTAATCTTGTCCAACAGATTCGACTCCAAGCTTAGACTAGTAATCATATAGTCTGTATCCATGTCAGAAGGCACAACTTCCAAACTGAGGGTAGCAAACTGCTCTAGAAACTCATGTTCCCTGACCATTATATACGATACCATCCCAAGGCTCTTCCTGCTCAAAGCATCAGCTACAACATTAGCCTTACTCGGATGATAAAGTATCTCACAATCATAGTCTTTTAGGAGCTCTAGCCATCTTCTCTGTCTCATATTCAATTCTTTCTACGACAAATACTTGAGGCTCTTGTGGTCGGTAAAAATTTGAAACTTTTCACCATACAAGTAGTGGCGCCATACCTTCAGGGCAAACACTACTGCTGCTAACTCTAAATTGCGGGTCAAATTGTTCTAATCATGGTCCTTCAGCTGTCTGGATCCATAAGTAACTACGCTCCCATCCTACATCAATACACAGCCCAGTCCCTGACGCGAAGTATCGGTATATACTGAAAATCCTCTTGAGTTGGTAAGGATAGTGAGAATCGAAGTAATGGTCAATTTACCCTTTAACTCCTAAAAACGTTTCTCACAATATTCATTCCATACAAAAGCTACACGTTTTTGAGTGAGACGTGTCAATGGAGCAGCTAACTTCGAAAATCCCTCAACGAATCTCTGATAGTACCCTGCTAAACCTAGGAAACTCCTGCTCTCGGTGACTGTCCTTGGCTATTCTCACTGAACTACAGCCTCAATCTTGGATGGATCTACCGATACACCATCCCTTGACATAACATGTCCCAAAAATGAGATCTGTGATAACCAAAAATCACACTTACTGAGTTTAGCATACAGCTTCTACTCTTGTAGGGTTTGCAATACAATCCTGAGGTGCTTCTTATACTCTTCCTCGGATTTTGAGTATACCAATATGTCATCAATAAAGACGATAACAAACTAATCTAGGTATGGCTTGAACACATCGTTCATCAAAGTCATGAAAGCTGCGGGAGCATTCATCAATCCGAATGGCATAACCAAGAACTCATAGTGGCCGTATCGGGTCCTAAATGCTGTCTTAGATACATCTCCTCTCCGAACTCTCAACTGATGATACTCAGACCTTAGATCAATCTTAGAGAAGACTAGCGCTCCCCGGAGCTGATCTAACATGTCATCAATGCATGGAAGGGGATACCTATTCTTGATGGTTGCCTTATTCAATAATCTGTAATCTATACACAATCGGAGGCTTCCATCCTTCTTCTTTACAAATAAAACTGGTGCTCCCCAAGGTGAAACACTCGGTCTGATGAAACCCCTATCCAACAACTCTTGTAACTGTCTCTTGAGCTCCTCTAGCTTAACTAAGGCCATGCGATATGGTGGTTTTGATATAGGTTCAGTACCAAGCACCAAGACTATACAGAACTCCATCTCTTTGTCTGGTGGTAACCCTGGCAATTCATCCGAAAAAACATCTGGGAATTCACTAACCAAAGGAATATTTGCCAACTCCGGATGTACCTTATCCGTATCAACCACGTATGTAATAAAATCTTAAATTTATTAATTTCTCAATTAATAATATTACATGTCAATTACAACCATAACTACTACTTTCATTTACTTTTCATAAAACTTTATAAGATATTTTTCAGGGTTAGGAAACATAACTTTCTTAGCATAACAATCTAACATAACATGGTTTGACGATAACCAATCCATTGCTAAGATTACATCAAAATCACTCATACTTAACGGTATTAGATTGGCTGTCATGTCCTTATCCCCTACTCTTAGCTTACAATCATTTAACACATACTCAACTAGCTGAATATTATCCATAGGCTTACTAATCAAAATCATCCTACTTAAAAGTGTACGCTCTACATGCTTTTCTAACTTACATGCAATTGAAGGCGATACAAATGAATGTGTGGCACCAGGATTGATTAAAACATGTGCCTCTAAATCATAGATCAGGATGTTACCTTTAATCACATCCGACGAAGCATCGACTATCCCCTGGTCCAAGGCATGCACTCGCCCTCGTCCAATGGCCTGCTTCCCTTTCTCTTTTGTTGTCGCTCTCCTCTTCGGAGTAGACGTATCAGCTAGAGCTATCTCTGGCTCCTTGCCCTTCTGTGGGGTAATATCTATAACCTCTTGGCAAACTCTGGCCATATGCCCTGGCTTCCCACACCTGAAGCATAAATCGCTAGAAACGGGGCAAGGTCTACCTCCATGGAATCTACCACATCTGCTACACTGCTCAGTGGTAGGCCTCGATCCTCTAATCACTACTCCTCTAGCTGGAGCTATAACCGGGTGTTCAAGAGATCTAACAGTCTTCTCCTGTACTTCCTTGATCCTTGGTCTCTTACCGAAGAGTCTCCTCTCTCTTCGATATCTAAAACCTTGGGCACTATCACTCATTGATCTCTTCCTATCTCGATCTCTACCCTTTCCAACTGTCTTGAACTCAGAGACGTTCCTCTCGTAGTCCTGCTCACAGAGTTGCACCCTGCACACTCGTCATCATAGGTAGAGATGTCAAATGGAACTAGTTTAGACTATAATACTGGTCTCAGTCCATCAATGAATCTGCAGACCTTCCTAGTCTCACTACTCATGATGTCGGGGTCATACCTCCTTATGGATAGAAATCTGGTCTCATACTCATTTACTAAATGACTCCCTTGGCTTAACCCCAAAAATTCAGCATGCAGCCTTTGCCGGGCTGTATCTGAAATAAACTGCCTCCTGAAGGCATCCAAAAATATCCCCCAACTGATCTCTATATGTCGAGCTCTCAATATGGGTCGGGTGGACTTCCACCAATGCTCTACTGTCCCCTTCAGTAGGAACGCAGCAAATGCGACCATCTTTGAAGTTGCACACTCAAAGAATTCGTACCACATCTCCATCTCTCTTATCAGCTCCTCAGCCAAAACTGGGTTCTTGACCCCTCAAAAAGATGGAGGTCTAAGCTTCTGGAATTATCGGAGTCTGTCAAGATTACAACCATACCCCAAAACATTACCGCCCTATCGTGGAGCAACATGAGATGGCATATCCTGAACCAGTGGGGGTATTGCTGTATCGGTAGGCTGTGGCACATGAGCTGGTTATACGGGCATACCAATTGCAGTTGCCACCCCAAGAGTAGTCCCTGCATCCTGTCCCTGTCCTCCGGCATAGTCTGTGCCAGTATCTCGATTATGGTCTCAAGGCGACGCTCTAGTCTCTTGAAGTGTGCCTCGATATTCTCTGGTACCTCAGTAGGACCTGTAGTCTCATCTCAAGTCTCTGGCCTACCTCTATGTCCTCGAGCCCTACCTCTAGCCCCTCTACCACGGCTGGTATGAACCATAATAGTTAAATTCTTGCATTTATAACTATTAATTAGTTTGACTTCCATCTCGTATTCACAATTGTAACTGAACAAAGCACAATACTATGTGGATGTACACTTTCCTAATTACTAATATCGATTCACATCAAACCAACTCTGCTCTGATACCATTCTGTCACGACCTCCTCTCTCGTAACCTACCAAAATCACCATAATTTTTTCACATTTTACTTACCTCTACTTCTGTCATCACTCACACCAAATAGTTAGGCTGTGATTCGATATTAGTCACCTTAACCATGCTCATTCATAATATACATACAAGTCAATATTCTTTTCTATAATGTAAACTCTTATACATTAATATAAATACTGGTACATATACATCTCAACCTTACAAACATTTACATAACTGTGCTTTTACATTGTTCAGTACAAAATGTTTCAAATGTGTATACCTCTCGTAAGATGGATATGCAGCGGATCAAAGTCTACCAGTCCTCAGCCATGCTCAACTACTGTGAACGCTCTGTAGAGAGGGGAAATAAAAAGGGGGTAAGCTCACAGCTCAATAAGGAAATCTGGCAAGCAAGTACATAACAACACAATCTACAAAATACAATGCTCATGCCTTGAAATCATTTCCTTATCGACTCATATCTAAAGCATGCATCTTGCTTGAAACTTTTATTTACTATATATATATAGATACAAATCGTCAGTTATAACACTGAAAACATGATGGTTTAATAATCTCAGCAGTTTATGCAAAACATTGCATTTCTCTTGAAATTCATAAATCTCACATTTATCATGCCATTCAATTAAATCAAAATAATATGGCATATCATCATGTTTAAAAACATGAAAATCTGGGCCTCACCCATCCCTCGGGTTACCCTTTATCACACACAAATTCACATGTCCACATTTTAAAATCATGTGATAGTTCATTCAAGAAACTCACTTTGCACGAAAGGAGATAGGCGACTACATGTTTCGAGATTATGATTAAAACTCATTTTTCGTGATCCTAGGCTATAAAATACTCGGTGTGCGGGGTCTCACATTTGCTGTAACGGTTAGGGATGTCAACGGGGCGGGTACCCGCTAATTTTGAGGTACCCGAACCCAAACCCGATTAACAATTATAAAACCCGAACCCGATTAAAACCCGATTATTTTTTTAAGATACTACCCGAACCCTACCCGAATAAATTTTATACTACCCGTTAATTACCCGAACCCGATTAATTACCCGATTATTCAACCCATAATTTGACAACCCGTTTAGTAACCCGAACCCGAAACCCGAACCCGAAACCCGAAAAAAGTAATCTAATTTTGTATAAATCAAAAATAAAAATTAAACAACAATATACATATTCTATCATAATTAAACAAATTTTAATAATTTAACAAACCACTTGAAACCATAGCAAATAAACAAATCATAAAAACATATTTATGAAACTACAAACAAACATAATTTAAGTAAAAATTAAAAAACATATTTGAAGTTTATTGGAATCATGATAAATCTTCATTCTTCATCATTATTAAAAATGTCACTTGAATCCTTAGTTGTAGATGCTCCTACAAACAAAATAAATAAAATATTAGTCTTGAACTAAAATATAATAATAGACTACTTTTGAAAAAGAAACAAATAAAATAAAAAGAGTTATAACAAATAAATTATTTACCTCCTACGTCACTCCTTAACCAATTTTGGCAACACATCAATGCCTCCAAAGTGTTCGGATTAAACCTTCTTCGATGACTACTCACTAGGGATGTAAACGGGGCGGGTACCCGTTAATTTTGGACTACCTGACCCCGAACCCTATAATTATCCGATTAATTTTTGAAACAATTACCCGAACCCTACCCTAATAAATTTTGCACTATCCGTTAAATACCCGAACCCGTGTAATTACTCGATTATTCAATTTATATTTTGACAACCCGTTTAATAACCCGAACCTGAAACAAGACTATGAAAAAAATTATTCTAACATCAAAAATCAAAAACATAATATTAAATAAAAACATACATGTTCCATCATAATTAAACAAATTTTAATAGTTCAACAAGTAACTTGAAACCATTATGAGTGCATAATATATACCATAGTATTTCTAATTTGATACATTTGATTTCTTATGAAGTTATGATATATTTATGTAATGTAAATTAATTTAATCAATGATAATAATATTAAATGATTAAAAAGATGTAGACCTTAAATTGATAATTAATATTTTCATTACAATTTGTATCATATACATATACTATAGTATCATATATGTAAAATGACCATATATTATAATATCATATATTATAATTATACTATAATATCATATACTATAATATGAAGTTATCAATTTATCATATACTTAAAATTTTAATTTGAATCATTGATTTTTTTGAGTAAACAATGTTTTATTATAATTAATAATTTCAATTTTAAATACAATTTGTATCATATACATGTACTATATTAGTATCATATATAATACATGTAAATGGTCAATTTGCAAGAATTACATCTTAATCAAATTTGAAATTTTTATCATTTTAATTTCAGTAGTTTATATTTAAAATTTAAATACTTATTATCTTAAACATAATTTACTAATTTAATTTCATAATTATTTTATTATAATGTTTCATTAATTTTTTAACTAAAAAATGTTTTACTATAATTGATAATTTCAATTTTAAGTATAATTTATATCATATACAAATACTATATTAGTATGTGTGTGTATATATAAATATATATATATGATTTCAATTTCAATTTCAATTTCAATTTCAGTACCTCGTATTTAAAATTTTAAGACATATTATATTAAGCATAATTAACTCAATTTAATTTCACAATTATTTATTTTATTATTATTTTTTATTAATTTTTTTAGTCAACAATGTTTTATTAAAATTAAAAATTACAATTTTAAATACAATTTGTATCATATAAATATACTATAAATTGATATCATATATGCAAATGACTAATCATTAATGTGTAAGAATTGCATTTTAACTAATTATGAATTTTTTTAAATTTAATTTTAGTACATTATATTTAAAATTTTAAAACTTATTATTTTAAGTATAATCAATTATTTTAATTTCATAATTATTTTTATTATGCTAATTACTAATTTTTTTTAGACACATAATTTTATTGTATAAATATTTTTTAAAACACATTATGTCAAATATAAGTTATGATTTACTTGACAAGTTCATTGTATAAAGTTTAAAAGATAAATGTTCAAATCCCCACAACCTTAAAAATTATATTTTGTAAGTAAAAAATAAACGGGTTCGGGTACCGGGTTCGGGTACCCGAACCCGATTAATAACCCGATTACATTAATCGGGTTCGGGTACCGGGTATCCGAGGGGTACTACCCGAACCCTACCCGAACCCGTCACGGGTAGTGAAATTACTACCCGAACCCGATTAAAACCCGTTTATCGATACCCGAATCCGACTTAAACGGGACGGGTAGTACCGGGTACCCGTTTACACACTACCCATTTACATCCCTAGTAACGGTAGGTGATCCTCAACCGTCAGCTCACAACTCACTCATATCGTGTACTCACGATACATCGTACTCCATGTGACATACACGGTACAAAGTAATCCATAGACCTTATCTTAAGGTCGGGATGCTCGTCATGAGTCTTAGTCCTCATACCTTGGATATACCGCATAGTCGAGATGCTTGCCATAAGTCCTAGTCCTCATACTATGGGTTCTATTTTTGATAGCCCTCGGCCATATCACAAAATATTGCACATGTGAGCATATAATCGGTGTGACATACAGTTAGCATAAGCTCCGTGCACGGCTGTTTCATGCTCTTTTTCAAAGCTGGTACGTGCGAGTAAACTCCCAGCACGACCATATCACAATGATATAACTCTAGTGCAAGCAATACTCCCTGCACTATATCATATAAAAACTTGAGTATGAGCAAAGCTCTCAATACTCTATAATGAATAATTCAATAAAACTAATTACGAGCAATGCTCCTAGTACTTTATCATGTAAAACTGAGTATGAGCAAAGCTCCCAATACTCTATAATGCATCAATCAATAAAACTGAGTCTGAGCTATGCTCTCAGTACTCTATCATGCATAACACGCATTTAAAATTTAGTACGAGAATACACTTAAGTACTATGTGATGCATATCTCAAAAATCAAGTGCGAGTATTCTCTAGCACTTATAGTTTTCACACAAACCCCAATAGATGGCTTATTCAAATCATAATTCACCCAACTCAAATCAAATCGGCACTCAAGTGTGCTATTTTTGTATATACATGAAAACATTAGGCATACTATTATGCAACTATAAATTTTAGTCACAATATGGTTTTAAGGCCTTTTCACCTTATTTTTTGTTAAAACCACTATTTATCTCTTTGGTCTTTATCACAAGAATTCTATTCACAGGAATTCATATATCATATAATTATCGAAACTCTATTCCAAATACGTGTAGCTATCTCTAGCTACTCATGAAATTTCCTTACCTCGGATCACATCACGTGACCTCACTTCCTTGGTGTTGCTAATCCTCGCATTCCGATCAGCTTACAATATCAACTTCGAAGCTGTTAATAATTTTCCACATCAGTATACTTTAATATACTTGTATTCACTTGCATGACTCTAAATCAATGTTTTTAACTTCTCTCAACACCTCAATCTCATCATTTTCTCAATTTCTTTCCAATAGCTAGGTCATGGATATTTTTCATGATCCATTTATTTTTAGCAATTTAAACTTATACTAATGAACTCACCAATACACCTAGATTAACATATTTTAAAGTGGTGTATTAAATCTTACCTAGCTTGAACTTTCCTCATTTTCACCAAAATTGGCAAAATTCACCTTGCTTCTTCAATCTTTGATTACAACTTCTTGTTTCCAAGTATGTTGTTCTACTCCTTACTAAGAACAACTGTGCTTAACTGAATCTAACTCAAAACTGATTGAAAGATAAAGTTTTCTAGTGTATAAAGATTAGGTTAACTTTGGTTTCTTGAAAGGTTTGGTAACTCTTAGGAAAACAAAGGTTATAGAGCCTTGTATTTATAGAATTACTCTTAGAGATCGATATGTTAACGATGGTGTTGGCTCTACCGAGAGGGGGGGTGAATCGGTTTTCTAGTGATGATAGCAAATTTTAATTTAATCCTATCTTAATTTGCAAATGTAAGTAAGCAATTTAATAAAATTAAACAATTTAATGCAAGATAGGGAAGAGAGAAACAAACACAGTCGTTTATAGAGGTTCGGCCAACTCTTGCCTACGTCCTCTCTCCTTGACCTTCTTGTCAAGTGCTTTCTTTCCCTCTTTCAACAGAGTTACAATGTTCCTTTTACAGGTTAAGGAATAACCTCTCTACCCTTAGCAATACAGAAAAGTATTCAACCTTTTTACAATTTTCTCTTACTGAGGAACAATCCTCTTCTCTTTTAAGGTAAGGTTGAATACAAAATGAAGCTTTAAAGTGGGTAGGACAAAACACAGTTTCTGCACTTAAGCTTATACAATGAATCTAAAAAAAAAATGAGCTATGAAGACACAAGGAATGAAAGAATTAAAAGCTTGAGAGTGTTAGGTGTCATGCCCCGCTTTCGGGAACCCTTCTATCCATACATTCTCTGCTACGGTTGGGCTGTGAGAAGATGCAATTACTAAAAATTTATTCATTTACAGCGGAATATTTAAAACTTTAAGTCACACTCCCAGATGTGTGTGTAAATACACAAAATTAATTGTATAAATACCATGTGCTTACATATCATCCCCGTAATACTATTTACAATTCCAAGATATAACTGTGCGATACAATATATTAGATACAAAATACTCGTGTATATAAATCTTATACCTTTGCAGATTGTGGGAGCTGTTTAGCACAAAAGATCTAGAGATCACTGCTCTCTTACTTCTCAGTACCTGGAGGGGGAAAATAGTGGGATGAGCAAACCACGGCTCAGTAAGGAAATGTATGCTAGCAGGTAGATATCGTACTACCTACATAGCCCATGCATGCATAAACCAAAACCATGTTTTCGTTATAAATGAAAATATCATACGAACAATGCATTTAAACATATATTTCTCAATAGCATTTTCGTGTAAATCAAATGTCAAACTTCCATTTAAAACATGCTCATAAATAGTGCCCTCATGGCACAAATGTGAAATCAGAGATTTATTAAAACACGAAATCTCTTTCACTTCTCGAATCATTCTTTCTCGCAAATCTCTTTCTTTTCTGAGATTGTCTCTGTTTCTCGATTCTCTGAGACAGGCATGGAATTTTAGGCAATCAAATATCCACGACTTATGGTCACAGTCAGTGATCCCAGGCCTCACTGATCGGGTGTGCACAGGGTATCACTTCGCCTGAAGGGGGATGGGTCAGTCCTACCCTCCGGCTCATTTCAATCCACCTCATCTCCTCGTATACTCACGGTGAAGATACGTCGTGTGTCATCTACGCGATACTCGTACTCACGTGCACCCAGCACGGTACATAGTATACCAACGGGTGACTACACTATTCTACGTACAACCGTGGACCCAAGTCCATACTCCAACTCCGATGGACTTTTTATCCTTAAACCATGTCTCATATACCAGGCGAGCAAGCAGCGTGACACACAGTCAACGCAAAGCTCCAGCGCGGTACGATCTATCGTTAAGGCCCAGCCCGTTCAATTGGCCGTCGGTTGGTATCCCCTTGGGTCCCAGACCCCCAGGTTTACCTCAACTCAACAAAACAGGTGCGACCAAGGTTCTCGTACTTTCTCAAAACCCTCGTGTTAGTTAAAACTCCCGCACGATACATCAAGGCATTAAAACGGGTGTGGGCTAACGCTTCAACACCAAATCTCATCTCAAAACTGATAGATGGCTATTTTCTCTTTTTAAAACTCAAAACACATTTATTCATACAGCATGACTCTTCATGCTAAAACATGTAAAAGTAGCCAACCTATCATCGACATTTCTCAATCATCAATAATAATGTAAAATTGAGAACATCATTGAAAACATGCATATCATGCTATTTCCTTACCCGATCCCATTTCTCAATACATATATACATCATAGTACTTTTCATACTTCTACATCATCTCATAGGATTATAATATCGTACTAGTCCTAGCAATATATCTACGAAATTGCTGTAATTACGTACGAACATCTCTATAGCTAACACACAGTCCCTTACCTCGTTTTACTTGTGTGCAACTATCCGCCTTTATGCTTCTCGCGTTCTCATCTCGATTGCTCCGATGTATCATCCGAAACTGAAATTCATCCATCAACATTTGAGTTAATGTTTCTAACTCTTATTCAACTAAGCATTTATCAAATGCCTTAATTACACATTTTTACCCTTTGTGGTAAATCTCACAATTTTATCCCAATATCAACATGTCCAAATCATTTCCACAACATACTCATCCACTCAAGATATCTCATTCATCATAAACACTCCCACACTCCACTTTCTCACACTTGACCATTTCTAAGTTATATTCATTCCATACCATTTTAGGTAGTTCTATCCACAATATGCACACCCAAATATCTTTATAATCATTAACTAAACCAATGTACTTGGATTTGTGCATTAGAACTTACCTCATTGGATTTTCCTCTTGCTCCAATTAGGATTGTCCTTTATTTCTTCAATCCATCAAATGGGGAAATGCCTCTAGACTATGTTGTTCTTCTCTTTGATGTGAAAAACTTTGTCTCTAATAGCCTTTCCTCAAATCTTACTGAAAATGGCTGGATTTAGGAGTTAGAAACTAGATTTCTTTGAGTAGAAGTGAAAAGGAAATGTTTGTCCCGAAATTCTGATGATCCAACTGCTCCCATTTATAGTTTTGACTTGATGAGATCGATCTTCCTTGGGTGGAGATCGATCTGTTCCTCAAAAATCCCTCTTTTCTAAGATGTTTTAAAGGTAGGAGATCGATCTGTCGAGACTGGAGATCGATCTACTTTCAAACAGAAGCTTAAGGAGATCGATCTGGTCTTAGGGGAGATCGATCTGGTCTTAGGGGAGATCGATCTGCTGCCAAACAGAAGCTTAAGGAGATCGATCTGGTCTTATGGGAGATCGATCTGCTTCCAACCCGAGAGCTAAGGAGATCGATCTGCTTCCTTTGGAGATCGATCTGTTCGCTTCCATTTCTCACATAAGGGCATTCTGGCTCTCCCAGATCGATCTCTCATCCTATGAGATCGATCTGGCCTTCACAAATTCCAGATTTTCCTGCAGTTTTTCTGCAATAACCCTTACCAAACACCCTTAATTTGCTACCATGATCATTTCCTCATTCATTCATCTTTGAGACTTAAAAATGGGATTCATCCTCACTACATACACATTAAAACTTGTGTAGAATCTTTGTATGACCACACATATATACGATATTACTCGAATCGAAATATACACTTATGTAAATCTTTCCTTCCATTTTACTATACTACTCATATTCCATTTCGATCACATTCTTCTTGTATTCAAGTTCATTTCTTCCTACTCATTCGTAATGCAACTTGTACGTATAATCACAATTCTTACTACAAGTGCGTACATAATCTTATGAACTTACATTGCATACACTTCACATTACAATACATCATCTTACTTATGATTTTATTTACATTCCCATGTTCTTATATACATAGCTATACATATACGGGGTCTCACATTCTCCCCCACTTAGAGAATTTGGTCCTCCAAATTAGAACCAATTCAATTTGTGAATAACTAGGGATACTTTTCCCGCTTCAAACTTTCCAGTTCCCATGTGGCCTCTTCCACAGTGTGATGTTGCCACAAAACCTTAACCAATGAAATCGTCTTGTTCCACAACACCTTCTCTTTCCTGTCCAACACCCTGATCGGTCTCTCGACATACGACATATCTTTCTTGAGCTCCAACGGCTCATAACTAATTACATGTGTCGGATCCGGGTAGTACTTCCGAAGCATAGAAACGTGGAAGATATGGTGGACTTCTGCTAGCCCAGGTGGTAAGGCTAGCCTATATGCTCCTTCTCCCACTCTATCCAAAATCTCGAAGGGACCAATGTAACGAGGACTTAATTTTCCTTTCTTCCCAAACCTCATTATTCCCTTAGAAGGAGATACTTTCAAAAATACGGACTCGCCAACATCAAACTCAAGTGGTCTCCATCTCCTGTCAGCGTAGGTCTTTTGTCGACTTTGAGCTGTTCGCAACCTCTCGCATATTATCTGAACATCGTCGGAGGCTTGCTTAACCAAATCGAGAGCGAGTAATTGTCTGTCACTAACTTCTTCCCAACCAATGGGCGATCGACATCTACGACCGTATAGTGCCTCATAAGGGGCCATACCAATACTTGAGTGATGACTGTTATTGTAGGCGAACTCAATCAATGGCAAGTGATCGTCCCATGAGCCTCTAAAATCCAGCACACACGCTCTCAACATATCCTCCAGGGTCTGTATAGTCCTCTCCGACTGACCATCTGTCTGAGGATGAAAAGCGGTGCTAAAACTCAATTGGGTCCCCATCGCTTCCTGGAAATGTCCCCAAAAGTGGGAAGTGAAGCGGTCATCCCTATCAGAAACAACACTCACTGGGACTCCATGCAATCTCACTATTTCTCGCACATACTGGTTCGCCAGTACACTCAATGTATCAGTAGATCTCATGGCTAAGAAATGTGCCGATTTTGTTAACCGATCTACTATCACCCATATCGCATCATGGTTCTTACGGGTTCTCGGTAACCCCATCACAAAATCCATGGTGACATGCTTCCACTTCCATGTTGGTATCGATAGAGGTTGTAATAATCCTCCTGGTTTCTGATGTTCGACTTTTACTTGCTGACAAATGAGACATCTAGCGACATACTCAGCTATGTCTCTCTTCATTCCAGACCACCAATATGCTTTTCGGAGATTTTGATACATCTTACTACTCCCCGGGTGTATCGTGTATCTCGACGAGTGTGCCTCTGATAAGATCAGCTTTCTCAGCTCTAAATCCTTAGGGACACATATTCTATTTCTAAACCTTAGTATTCCATCTGGACTCAATATAAAATCAGCACCCTTCCCTTTCCGAATTTGGCTAATCATGACAATACACCATTGATCGATTTGCTGAGCTTGTCGGATTCTCTCAATCAACTCCGGTTCTAATCTCAAGCTAGCAATAATCCCATAGCTGCCAATCTCAGGTAGGGTCGTATCCAGACTAAGGTTCGTGAATTGTTCCAACAACTCGTGCTCTCTAACCATCATGTGAGACTCCAACCCGAGACTCTTCGGACTCAATGCATTGGCAACCACATTTGCCTTCCCTGGGTGGTACAAGATCTCACAATCATAGTCCTTGAGGAGTTCCAACCACCTCCTCTGTCTCATGTTTAACTCCTTTTGCGAGAATAGATATTTCAGACTCTTATGATCCGTAAAGATCTGAAATCTCTCACCATATAAGTAGTGGCGCCATATCTTCAGCGCAAACACTACGGCCGCTAACTCCAAATCGTGAGTGGGGTAGTTCTTCTCGTGATCTTTCAACTGTCTAGATCCACAAGCTACTACCCTTCCATCTTGCATCAAAACACAGCCTAGTCCTTAATGCGAAGCATCAGTATACACCAAGTAATTCCCTGAACTGTTAGGGATGACATGAACTGGCACGGTAGTTAATCTGCGCTTAAGTTCCTAAAAACTCCTCTCATAAGCTTCATCCCATGAAAACTCCACACTCTTCCTCGTAAGACGTGTCAATGGAGCAGCTAATTTAGAGAAACCTTCTACAAATCTCCTGTAGTAACCAGCCAAACCCAGAAAACTTCTGATCTCTGTGACTGTCCTAGGTTGTTCCCACTGAACAACTGCCTCAATCTTGGATGGATCTACTGACACCCCATCCTTCGATATAACATGGCCAAGAAAAGAAATTTGTTCTAGCCAAAAGTCACATTTGTTAAGCTTGGCATATAACCTTTTCTCTCGGAGGGTCTGCAAAATAATCCTTAAGTGCTGCTCATGCTCTTCTCTGGACCTTGAATACACCAATATATCATCAATGAAAATAATTACGAATTGGTCCAGGTATGGCTTGAATACTTCGTTCATTAGAGCCATAAAAGCTGCCGGCGCATTGGTCAACCCAAAAGGTATCACTAAGAATTCGTAATGGCCATAGAGGGTACGAAATGCTATCTTGGGCACATCCTCCTTTCGAATCTTCAATTGATGATACCCAGACCTCAGATCTATCTCGGAGAAGATCTGTGCTCCCCGAAGCTGATCCAATAAATCGTCAATGCGTGGCAAGGGGTACTTATTCTTGATGGTAGCCTTGTTTAACATCCAATAGTCAATGCACAACCTGAGGCTCCCATCTCTCTTCTTCACAAACAACACCGGGGCTCCTCATGGTGAGACACTCGATCTATGAACCCCTTCTCTAACAACTCTTGCAGCTGTTTCCTTAATTCCTCTAACTCAACTGGAGCCATCCTATATGGTGACTTCGATATTGGTTCGGTTCCAGGCGTCAAGTCTATACCAAATTCTGTTTCTCTATCAGGTGGCAATCCTGGTAGATCGTCTGGAAAGACATCAGGGAATTCTCTGACCACTGAGATGTCCTCTATATCCGGGTGTACTTTGTTCAAATCCACCACATAAGCAACAAAACCTTCAAAACAACACTCAAGCCATTTATACCAAAGTACTTTACTTAACACAAAATTTAAGATTTCATTTCTTCTCTTAAAATCTTACAACACATCCTTCAGGTAGAGAAAACTTAATGGTCTTAGAACGACAGTCTATGACAGCATGATTGGCGGCTAACCAATCCATTCCCAAAATTACATCAATGTCATACATATTCAACAAAATCAAGTTGGCTGTCATGCACTTATCTCCCACCCTCACTTTACAATCTTTATACACTTGTTCAACTAATTGGCTAACTCTCATTGGAGTACTTATTAGTAAAGTCCTACTCAAGTATGTGGGCTCTACAAAACCTTTTAATTTAGATGCACATGCAGGTGATATGAAGGAATGCGTAGCACCAGAATCAAACAAAGCAATAACCTCCAAATTGAAAATCAAGATTGTACCTTTTATCACTTCAGAAGAGGTATCAGCCGATGCCTGGTCTATCGCATACACCCTGCCTTGACCCATAACTTGTTTTCCTTTTTCTTCAGCCGAGGCTTTCTTTCTTGCAGGAGGTGCAACTGTAGGAACCCTCTCTGGCTCTTTACCCCTCTGTGGAATTGCCTCAACTATCTTCGGGCACTCTCTGGCATAATGTCCAAATTTACCACATCTGAAACATCGGGTACCCTGAAGATGATATGGCCTACCACCATGGTATCGACCGCATAACCTACACTGATCTGTAGTCGGTCGGGGTCCACCAATCACTATACCCCTGGCTGGTGTCTGAGTCGGACGCATAAAAGGTCTAGCAACCTTTTTCTGGAACTCATCTACCTCTCTCCGACGTTTACTCATGAATTTTTGACCAAATTTGGCACTCTTGCCATCTCCCAGCTTCCTCGGACCCTTGTCCTTACCCCAACTAAACTCAGAAATCTGCAAGTCATGATCCTGCTCGCATAACTGGGCCCGTCGCACTGCCTCTCTATATGTACCGACATCAAATGGGGCCAACTTCGCTCGGATCGAAGGCCTCAGTCCATCCACAAATCTACGGACTCTAATAGCCTCGCTCCTGATCGAGTCTGGATCGTATCTACCCAGCGAAGTGAATCGTGACTCGTACTCATCAACTGTTCGATTCCCTTGAGTCAGATTCAGAAATTCCATCTGTAGTCTCCGTCGAGCAGTATCTAGGATGTATTGCTCTCTGAAAATGTCCAAGAACATATCCCAAGTGATAACCATTCCTTGAGCTCTTAACATCGGCCTGACGGACTTCCACCAGTGCTCTGCTTCGCCTCTCAATACAAAGGCTGGAAACGCTACTCTCTCCGTAGCTGAACATCTACAGAAGTCGAATAACTTCTCCATTTGACTGATCCAGTCCTCAGCCACCGTCGGATCCTTTACCCCGCTAAACGAAGGAGGCTTAAAGTCTATAAAATGCCTCAATCTTTCCATATCATAATCATATCCATACCCCAAATCATCATCATGCTGATGTGGGGCTACCGGAGGAGGTACCGATCGAATATGAGGTTCCCGTGGCCTAGCCGGTTCAGCTTGCGCAGGTGCAACATTCTCAGGTTCAGGTGCAGCTGCTGGGGGATTCGGTGCAGCCTGTCCCGCTGTACCAGGTGTACCCTCAATCCTAGCCATGATCTGGCCCATCATGGTCATCATCGTGCGCATGTCTTCCTCCAATCGAGTTATCCGAGGATCAGAAGCCTCTAATTGTTCCTGGGGCTCATGACTAGAGGATGATCTACTGTGCCTCTCAGTCCTGTCATTTTGCCCTCGAGCCCTCGAGCTCTCTCCCCTCTTGCGGTGTCTCTCAGGCATAACTCACAAGCCTGATAATTTTCCTGCGTTATAACAAACATTTAATTCACTACCAGCTCCGCACACACATTTGTATCTAAATATCGCACAGTAACTTGGGGATGTATGTTTTCTTAGTCCTAAGCATCAACTCACATCAGACCAACCTTGCTCTGATACCAAGCCTGTCATGCCCCGCTTTCGGGAACCCTTCTATCCATACATTCTCTACTACGGTTGGGCTGTGAGAAGATGCAATTACTAAAAATTTATTCATTTACAGCGGAATATTTAAAACTTTAAGTCACACTCCCAGGTGTGTGTGTAAATACACGAAATTAATTGTATAAATACCATGTGCTTACATATCATCCCCATAATACTATTTACAATTCCAAGATATAACTGTGCGATACAATATATTAGATACAAAATACTCGTGTATACAAATCTTATACCTTTGCAGATTGTGGGAGCTGTTTAGCACAAAAGATCTAGAGATCACCGCTCTCTTAGTTCTCATTACCTGGAGGGGGAAAATAATGGGATGAGCAAACCACGATTCAGTAAGGAAATGTATGCTAGCAGGTAGATATCGTACTACCTACATAGCCCATGCATGCATAAACCAAAACCATGTTTTCGTTATAAATGGAAATATCATACGAACAATGCATTTAAACATATATTTCTCAATAGCATTTTCGTGTAAATCAAATGTCAAACTTCCATTTAAAACATGCTCATAAATAGTGCCCTCATGGCACAAATGTGAAATCAGAGATTTATTAAAACACGAAATCTCTTTCACTTCTCGAATCATTCTTTCTCGCAAATCTCTTTCTTTTCTGAGATTGTCTCTGTTTCTCGATTCTCTGAGACAGGCATGGAATTTTAGGCAATCAAATATCCACGACTTATGGCCACAGTCAGTGATCCCAGGCCTCACTGATCGGGTGTGCACAGGGTATCACTTCGCCTGAAGGGGGATGGGTCAGTCCTACCCTCCGGCTCATTTCAATCCACCTCATCTCCTCGTATACTCACGGTGAAGATACGTCGTGTGTCATCTACGCGATACTCGTACTCATGTGCACCCAGCACGGTACATAGTATACCAACGGGTGACTACACTATTCTACGTACAACCGTGGACCCAAGTCCATACTCCAACTCCGATGGACTTTTTATCCTTAAACCATGTCTCATATACCAGGCGAGCAAGCAGCGTGACACACAGTCAACGCAAAGCTCCAGCGCGGTACGATCTATCGTTAAGGCCCAGCCCGTTCAATTGGCCGTCGGCTGGTATCCCTTTGGGTCCCAGACCCCCAGGTTTACCTCAACTCAACAAAACAGGTGCGAGCAAGGTTCTCGCACTTTATTAAAACCCTCGTGCGAGTTAAAACTCCCGCACGGTACATCAAGGCATTAAAACGGGTGTGAGCTAACGCTTCAACACCAAATCTCATCTCAAAATTGATAGATGGCTATTTTCTCTTTTTAAAACTCAAAACACATTTATTCATACAGCATGACTCTTCATGCTAAAACATGTAAAAGTAGCCAACCTATCATCGACATTTCTCAATCATCAATAATAATGTAAAATTGAGAACATCATTGAAAACATGCATATCATGCTATTTCCTTACCCGATCCCATTTCTCAATACATATATACATCATAGTACTTTTCATACTTCTACATCATCTCATAGGATTATAATATCGTACTAGTCCTAGCAATATATCTACGAAATTGCTGTAATTACGTACGAACATCTCTATAGCTAACACACAGTCCCTTACCTCGTTTTACTTGTGTGCAACTATCCGCCTTTATGCTTCTCGCGTTCTCATCTCGATTGCTCCGACGTATCATCCGAAACTGAAATTCATCCATCAACATTTGAGTTAATGTTTCTAACTCTTATTCAACTAAGCATTTATCAAATGCCTTAATTACACATTTTTACCCTTTGTGGTAAATCTCACAATTTTATCCCAATATCAACATGTCCAAATCATTTCCACAACATACTCATCCACTCAAGATATCTCATTCATCATAAACACTCCCACACTCCACTTTCTCACACTTGACCATTTCTAAGTTATATTCATTCCATACCATTTTAGGTAGTTCTATCCACAATATGCACACCCAAATATCTTTATAATCATTAACTAAACCAATGTACTTGGATTTGTGCATTAGAACTTACCTCATTGGATTTTCCTCTTGCTCCAATTAGGATTGTCCTTTATTTCTTCAATCCATCAAATGGGGAAATGCCTCTAGACTATGTTGTTCTTCTCTTTGATGTGAACAACTTTGTCTCTAATAGCCTTTCCTCAAATCTTACTGAAAATGGCTGGATTTAGGAGTGAGAAACTAGATTTCTTTGAGTTGAAGTGAAAAGGAAATGTTTGTCCCGAAATTCTGATGATCCAACTGCTCCCATTTATAGTTTTGACTTGATGAGATCGATTTTCCTTGGGTGGAGATCGATCTGTTCCTCAAAAATCCCTCTTTTCTAAGACGTTTTAAAGGTAGGAGATCGATCTGTCGACACTGGAGATCGATCTGCTTTCAAACAGAAGCTTAAGGAGATCGATCTGGTCTTAGGGGAGATCGATCTGCTGCCAAACAGAAGCTTAAGGAGATCGATCTGGTCTTATGGGAGATTGATCTGCTTCCAACCCGAGAGCTAAGGAGATCGATCTGTTTCCTTTGGAGATCGATCTGTTCCCTTCCATTTCTCACATGAGGGCATTCTGGCTCTCCCAGATCGATCTCTCATCCTATGAGATCGATCTGGCCTTCACAAATTCCAGATTTTCCTGCAGTTTTTCTGCAATAACCCTTACCAAACACCCTTAATTTGCTACCATGATCATTTCCTCATTCATTCATCTTTGAGACTTGAAAATGGGATTCATCCTCACTAAATACACATTAAAACTTGTGTAGAATCTTTGTATGACCACACATATATACGATATTACTCGAATGGAAATATACACTTATGTAAATCTTTCCTTCCATTTTACTATACTACTCATATTCCATTTCGATCACATTCTTCTCGTATTCAAGTTCATTTCTTCCTACTCATTCGTAATGCAACTTGTACGTATAATCACAATTCTTACTACAAGTGCGTACATAATCTTATGAACTTACATTGCATACACTTCACATTACAATACATCATCTTACTTATGATTTTATTTACATTCCCATGTTCCTATATACATAGCTATACATATACGGGGTCTCACATTAGGAATGTGCAGCAATGGTCTGTTTTTTCTCTTTGTCTTCAATGCTTGGTTAAATACTGAAGGATTGGTAGTTGGAGCATTAAATGCTGTTTTTCCCGTTGAGATTTTGCAGAAATAGCCTTTGGGTACCTCCAGTAGAGTGCCAGATCGATCTGCCATCTTGGCCAGATCGATCTCTTAGTTATAAATCCTGCAAGATTGAAGCACAAATACACAAAGAGATCGATCTCATAGGTTAGCAGATCGATCTGTTAGTTTGAAAATAATGAGTGAGATCAATCTGTAGAATAGGCAGATCGATCTCCTAATCTCTCTGTTTGAGGCAAGATCGATCTACAGATCGATCTGCCATGCAGTCTCGTAGTGGGGAGATCGATCTCTCAACAACACAGATCGATCTCCTTAGCTCTCTGACTTTGAGGAGATCGATCTCTTCCTTACCAAATCGATCTCTTAAGTTCTCTGTTTGAGTGTGGATTGATCTTCCAGATCGATCTACAGTCTTATGCTCTTAAGGGAGATCGATCTCTTCCTAGACCAGATCGATCTCTCAACTCTAGCTTTAGCCAGATCGATCTCTTAACCCTTGTAGATCGATCTCACTCTACCTAAATCCCTTTATAAAGGTTTAAGGCTTGGCAGATCGATCTCATACCTTCATGAGATCGATCTCTCATTAGGTAAAAACCCAGGAGATCGATCTCTCATCAGCCAGATCGATCTCTCATCAACAGAACTCTAAGTTCTGGTACTGATAACCTCTAAACATGTTTTTATATCATCTTAATACTATTGAATTAACTTGTTTTTTCATTTCAAAATACATTAACTCAACAGATGGGGATCGATCTATCCTGCCTTTTTCTCCTCAAAAATTGACTTTCCAAGCCTAGGGAGATTGATCTGCTCCTAAGTATGAGATCGATCTGCATTACTCAGAACCTTAAGCAGATCGATCTGGCCCTTACATGAGATCGATCTGTTCTACCCAGAACCTCTTTAAAATCGATCTGCATTGAGTGAGAGATCGATCTACTCCTCTTTAGAAGCAGTTCTGTTGTAATTTCTCCTAGAATTGCACTGTTACATTCAATTTAACTTTGCTTAATTACCTGTTTTACATTTCATACGCATTGGTAACTTAAATACATTCATTCCTTATGATTTATATTAAATGTGACTTGTCCATACATCACAAAATCATAAAGAATACATATTATGTTACGGTCTTTACAACTATTCTCTTTGTCACTCAAGGATAGAGCCAAATACTGATTCACTTCTTTACCTCCAAGATTTATTTTCACATGGGACGAGCTAGCCCAATAGTTCTTAGCCAAAATATTCCTCTATCTAAAATGGCTAAGCTTCATAATGACATCTCCTCCTTTGCCCAATTTGATTTTGAGTTTTATTTGAGGCATGGGATATATAAAGACCTACTTAGGAAGTGTCCACACCACAACCTACCCCTATGGCTTTAGGTCTATACCTTCTACAATGATCTTACTAGTCAGAATAAGACGATCGTTGATGCTACAACTGGAGGAGCCTTAATGTGAAAGACGAAGCAAAATGCTTATTCATTGCTGGACAAGATGGCCGTCAATAATTATCAGTGGTCAACTGAGAGATGCACACCTAGGAAGGCTGTTAAAGTATACGAGTACGATACTTTATCTACCTTGACCTCACAATTGCCACATTAACTAAGAAGGTAAAGTCTTTAAGTACCCAGCCTAGAATAGTCCTATCATGGCCATTCAAAATCATTTTCTTCATGTGATCTCTATAGTGGTACTCACTCAGTAGATAAATGTTCGATTAAGGTTGAGTCAACTTAATATGTTGCCCCACCCCTAGGCAGTAGCACATCTCATTTTCTAACACCTATAATCCAGGGTGAAGGAATCACCCTAACTTTTCATGGAGCCAAAATTAAAGGTAATCTTCCACTTTCAGACTTATAAGACCCCTTGGTTTTCAGCTTCCACCTTTTCATATTCCTCCACCCACTCAAGTACTACCACTTTAGTAGTTCCATTAGCAACAATTTTATCAGCCATATTAGCTACCACCTATTCAGCCGCTATCTATTTTACCTCTGTCTGCTCAGTTTTAGCTTGCACATGTAAATTAAAAGAAGCCATCGCTTGAAACCATGTTCACTTAGATTCTAAAAAATTAAGTGACTTCTATTAAGAATGAAGACACATGTGGGTAGATAGTTAGTGCTCTTCATCAACGCTCAGAAGATGCTCTACCTAGCAATACATAGTCGAATCCTATTAGGAGACCAGGTAAGGAGTAGTGTAATGAATTAGATGATGATGAGGGGTAATTAACTGAGGAGGATTCAGATATAGGCCACAAGGATGAGCTTATTCCTTCATATAATGTGGTGAGTACAATTCAAGGCAACTTCTACTCACACTTTCTTTCTAATATAGTGAGTACAGTTGAGCTTAACTCTTGTTCACATTTTTCTTTTGATATTTCATTTGCCTCAGCTCAGGCTAGTTTTTCAAGCCTCCACCTAAACCCATTTCCATAAAGCATTCTGAGATAATTAAGCCTAGCTCTTGTAAGACTTAGTGTACATACCTTCTGTACCCTTTCCTTAGAGGCTAGTTAAGCCTAAATATAGTGAGCCTCCCCTATAGCCAGTAGCACTTATTGAGAAATGCAAAGCTATCATAGAGACACACGTTATCCCTAAAATAGGAGATCTTGGTAGCTTTAGTTTCCCTTGCTCCATATTTGATTAGTTCTTTGCTAATGCCTTTGTTAGCCTAGGTTTTAATGTCAATTTGATACCGTTAGTGGTTTATGAAATACTAGGATTAGGGGAATTTAAGCCTATTAAGACTACTCTTCAAATTACAGATAGATCTGTTAGATACCCGAGAAGAGTGACGATAGATGTTCTTGTCCAGGTTATTTTTATGATTCTAGTTAACTTTTTATTTTTAGACATGAGAGGGAGAGAGAGTAGGAGTGTCTTTATTCTCTTAGGTAAACCATTCTTGGCTTCAGGGAGAGTTTTGATTGATGTAGATGTGGGGAAGTTGATTTTTAGACTTCAGGATATAAAGGTGAAATTTAAGATGAGGAAGAAAAATGTTGGTCTTGATGGTCACCCTAAATGAGTTAAGAAGGATTTAACGGAAGATAAGGATGTTAATAAGTTATTTTTTTAAAGATAATCTCGCTGAGTCCTTTATGATGACCACTACATTGATGGATTATAAGGATAAGTTGATTAGATTGATAGATGTTGATGGAGATGTGAGTGGATTCATTATAGACGTGGTTGATGAGAAAGATGTTAATACAAGGTTTTAGAGTGACCATGCTAGGAGAGCCACTTCATCCACTGTGGCATTGATAGAGAGCACACCTTTTATTGTGAATGCTATCACTCTTATCGAGCCTGAGCCTGAGCCTGAGCCTGATTGGTTTTATGTTATACAGCTTCATGATAGTCTGTTAAGGACTATAAACTTCGCCCAGCTTCATTCCTTTCATTTTTGTATATTTTTTTCTAGTTTAATACTTGTTTTCTTTTTCTTTTCTTTTATAGATGCCCTTGTTAGCCACACCTAGTGTAAAACTTCAAGGTATTCATCCAGATGATAGGGGAGTTTTCTATTTTGAACTTTATTGTCTATGTTTATCTGCACACTGAGTACAATGTGCACTTTATGTTTAGGGGAGGGGATTTACTTAAGAAAATTTCAAAACGTTTTAAGCAAAATTGTAAAATGTTTCAAAAGTTTTAAAAATTTGAGCTTAATTTTTTTGATTTGAGGTGATTTTGTATTTAACTTGTTTTGTTTTCTCATGTTCCTACTGACTTTGTATGATTTTAATCGATGGGAGCATGATTGTTGTGAAAGCATGAAGTTAATTCCTTGAATTTGTCATTACTTTGGTTGTGAGTTCCTCCTTTTATACACATGTCAGGTCATAGATTTGTATGCTTATTTAGAGAAAGTTTACATGGATTTAGGATTACATTGTTTCATTTGATCTTGTGCATTGTATTCTAAAATTTGTTTGATCTTCTCTAAAGGTGAAATATTAGATCACATTGGATTAGGGAAGTGATTTAGGCCATTTTTGGATCGTTTGAGCCTTTTTAGGCATCTGTGTATATATTTTATTCCTAGTCACCCCTCTGGTCCAAACAAGCTTTTCTCTGTATATATGCCCCTATGATTTCACTAGGATATATTTAGAACTATGTATATATGGGTTAAGGGGATATTGAAAAAAGAAAAAAAAAAGAAAGAAGAAAAAAAAGAAAAAAAAGAAAAAGAGAAAAGCAAAAACAAAAAATGAAAAAAAGGAAAAATACAAAAATAGAATAAAGTGTATATGAAAATAAATAAGTTTGGGAGAATAATAAAAAAGCTTTAAACATTAGTTATCCTAGTAGATAATGCATGTCTAAGGGTTTTTGAGCTTAAATTAACTTTATCATACCTTAGCCCTACCTTTACATTACAAACCTAATGAGGTCCTATTGATTATTGATTAAGTGTTAATACATTAGTGGAGAAGGAAGTGAAAAGGAAACTTATAAGAGTAATAACTTGTCATTGACTTTGCTTCCTTTTGTTTGCATGATCTGATCCGGGTGGTGTACTTTGAAGTGGCCTTGACATTTTCACACACACACAAACACGAGGAATTCAATTTGGGTTTAGACTTATGATTGGTTAATACTTAGTGCTTGAATAGCAATTGTATTTCTCTGATTTGGGATTTGTTCTTTGTCTTGTGGATATGTTGGGAGACTAAGAATATTGAGTATTTTATCACTTCCTTTATGATTTTGGTTGCTCTTATTTTTCTTGAGGACAAGTAATAGTTTAAGCTTGGGGGTGTGATAATTCTATTTTATAGAGTTATTTATGAGTTTATTTTCATTAATTATTGCTTAATTCTCTTGCAAAAATGATAATTTCCCTATTAATTTGATTAATTTTTTCTAATTGTGTAGATAAATAAATTTTAGAAGAAATTTGGTCAAATTGATGTCATTTGAACTCACCCATGTAAAATGAGATTGAGTGTACTAGAAGACATCTTCCATAACATCTAAATTTTTCTTTTAGTACAAATCACTCATTGCAACCTAGCATGCCACATGACTTAATTTCATTTACTCTTGAAAGATGATGATAATTTTTCACATGGACTTCACATAGGTTGGTAACCTAGGATGACACTTGGATAAGAAGATAATATGTGGTTATGGGGCTTTGATGATGTGGAAATATCTTCCTTGAAGACCTAATTAGATTAGGACACATGACAATTAATTGCCAACTTATTTACCATTTGTTTTAACCTCTTTACCCCTAATTTGCTTATGTATATATTAATTGCCAACTCATTTACCATTTGTTTTAATCTCTTTACCCATAATTTGCCTATGTATATATGTGTATATACGAAATGATGGAAAAGAGAATAAGGGTCTACTATTATAGGATTTTAGGCTGCATTTTTATGTTTTTTAATTCTTTTGGTAATGTAGAGTAGACACCAATTTACTTGTTTTGAAGCTTTTATTTTTCTTTGTTAATTTACTTGCTTTCTTTACATTTCAAGTTTAAGCTTTATTCAATTATGTTTTTAAATTTTCTCTTCTTTTACTCAATTTCTATCTTTATTTTTGTTTCTTGATGGAGTTCTATGCGGATAAAAGCTTAAGAGGTTGCAAAATCACCTCTATAGCTCTTGTTCTTGAACTTGATCCATAGTTGCCTTGTTTGATTTGAATATCTTTCATTTTCGAACTTCATATTTTCCATTTATAAGTGTCAATATATTGTGTTAAATACTGTTTTAATTCATAGTTTTCAAGTAAAAAAAAAATTGATTAGGATTCACATAAAAAGAAAAAAGAAAAATCATGCTGTTAGTTTGTTGGCATTTCATGTTTTCAATGCAAAAGTAGGCTGTCGATTTAGGTTGTACTGGTTGTCGATTTAGGTTGGATTTAGGTTGGATTTAGTGGCTGACTCATAAGTTTTTCTTCATAATTTAGTGCTAGTAAAATAGTATTAGAATGTTTATATTTGGTAATTTTTCATGCATTAATTGAGTTCGTTTCTATCCATTTGATTGTTACTTGTCTTTCTCGATCGGTTTAGCCGAAATGTCACTTTTAGATGAATATTTTTGAAACCCAAAATTTTTTCACTTCATTTCTTATTTGAAAAAAAAAAAACTAAGATGTAATTGAGAATTCAGAATAATGTTATGCAGGCTCGAAACCACCGAAGCATTCGAGATTGTGGCTAAGGCCCGACAGCACAAAAATTGAAGTAAGGCTCTAAGCCCGAGAATTACTTAAGAATTAGATGAATAAGCATGAAATGATGTTTAGAAATGTAACGACCCGTGACCTATAAAAATTTGGGGGAAATTTTTTTTTGAAACTTCGGCTTGCAACTTAATCATTTATTCACTTAGACTGTATTCCTGTTCAGTGTCAATCCCTCTTCTTACTTTTTTTTTTATCTGTAATTATATTTAAGTTTAACATTTAGATTTATATGGCCGATAGAAATTTCGACAGCATAACGACTAAGATATAAGCTACCCACCTGTAAATTCTCACAATATCAACCCTAGCTATCCACAACTATTAGACATGCTTTCCAAGTCATATCATCAAATCATTCTACACATTCCAAACACATCTAGCTACTCCCAAAAATCAATCCTTAAAAATATTTCATTTCATTTATCCTTATACAGATTACATCCCGACACATTACTTTCAATAGATGTCTGTGCATACAAATGGTCTGGTAAAGAGATAAAAATGCATACCTCATGTATGTACAAAAGGTAGTCTGGGGAAGCTCATATCCGCCAGCCTACGTCGTCTATGCAGCAATTATCAACTGTAGTTCACTGTAAACAATTTGAGAGGTGGAGGGGTGAGCTTTTGAGAAAAAGCCCAGTAAGAAAATACATTTAAAGTAGTTCTAATATGTAAACGCATGCAAGAATCATTTATGAAACAAACTTTGTTTCAGAAAAACTGATCATAAGTTTCTTTAAGAAACTAACATTTAGAAGATATGTAAAACTTTCATTACGTGCATAGTTATCATAAGAAAATATGAAGCATGGGTTCTTTAAATCAAATAGCATGCTTAAACCGTTTCATAAGATCTTCATCGTTCATAGATAATTTCATAAAATCATTATCATTCATAAACGTTTCATAAAACATAATCATTCTTAAACATTTCGTCATAAATCATAACTGTTCGTAAGTATTTTGTCATAATCTCATAAAAACATAGTCATTCATCATCATCATCATCATCATCATAATCATAATCATAATCATAATTGTAATCATAATCGTGGAGACTAGGCTATAACTAAGCCATGCGATACATGTCATCCTCCTAGAGGGTCATCTTACCTATGTCCATGGCGGGGGGCTGTAGACTGGATCAGGGTCGTACAGTACTTTCAAAAAACATGGGTAGTATCTATTTTTCTTACTTTCTCTAGCACCTAGCTAGGGCATGGGCACCAAAGGCACTCTCCACGCGGGAAACATTCATGAGTGCTGTGCGGGCACGAGATACTATCAAAACATCATCATCATTAACTACAAGTAGCGAGACATCTACCACACAGGTAGAGTCAAGTGCTACATAGGCCCTACGTATCGGCACTCAAGTGGTAGAGTCGGTGCACCACAAGAAGTAGCCATGCATGAGGCCTACAGTCCATTATAAAACTTCCATGCATTTTCAGACTTCAGGAAATTCATTTCATAAACATAGACGTACTTAGTGAACATTTCATAAAACGAAATCATGTTTGGTAAATCATTCCATAAGTATGAAAACAATCATAAATCATTTCAAAACATACATTGCTTCATAAATTTTTTTTTATCAATGCAATGAGGGTTCATTATCAGAACTAAATTAAATTATACCCCTCACCTCGATGTCTGTACAATCTAACTATTCTAAATGCTAAGATTTCGCTCAGTCTGATTTGCTCCCAATCAACTCTTTGGAGTTGCATATAATTATTTATCAGTACAATACTTCCATCAGTATTTCACTTTTATCGGGCTTAATTTAAACTATTGGGTCCAATTACCCCTTAATGGGCCTCACTCAGTCTTAATCACATTTTCACTTACTATTCACTTTATCTGGGCCTATGGGCTCATCAAGCCCATTAACACTTATTGGGCCTTTTCCTAGGCTCTTTGGATAGCTCATTTGGTCATTTACGATAATCGATTTTCAATTCTAATCATAAGGCATTTTATACGGAATTAATCTATAACTTACGCGATGAATTTCTAATGCACATTATTATACAAATTGTCGTAATTGAGATTCACTTACCCAAGATTTCGTGATACACGTAAATCGAGGCTAATTTGAACTCTCATTTGTCGCCAATTATTGTGCTATACATTTGTATAATTAATCGGGTCAATTTTCAGTCAGATATACATTCAACTAAATTTTTCCAAAAATTAAAAGATCAATTTCGGTCACTTATTGGTTTATCCTCAAACTCGATGAGTCATCAAATTTTGTTTTTTTTCATTTTTTCGTTCTTTCTTTTTTTTTTTGGCTGAACCGGTCCAGTCCGGTGCAGTACCTTCTCTTCAGTTAATCGATCCGAACTAGTTCAGCTTCAACCCTTCGATTTTCAGCTCCGACGGTCAGTTCTTCGCCGGTTTTCACCTCCAGTGAGTCTGCCAGGCTGTGCGATGCATGGATCTGGTGACGGTCACACTCGGATCGACGACGATGAGGTCGATTCAGCCTCTTCTTTCTTCGGCATCGCTGTTGAATTTCTGTTTTTTCGATATGCTTCTTGTCCAGCGCCGTCGGCGACCATTTGACCTCCCTCTAGCTGGCGACGACACGAACTTCCCCCTCTAGCCACTGTTTCCTCTCCTCTCCTCTCTTTTCTCCTTCTTTCTCTCTCTGTTTGTCTCTGTTTCGCTCGCCGACCATCGTTCCCTTATCGGATTGCGACTGTGTCGGTGTTAGCGGTGGTCTTCTTTCCCCCGGTCACCATCTCCCTTCTCCTCTCTATCATTCTCTACTCGATCGGGGAAGGGAAATCAGGGAAGGGAATCCTGATTCCCTTCTCTGTTCTGTGTCGCGCGACATTGTGTCGCGCTACACAAACCCTTTTTTTTCAATTTCTTTTCTTTTTTTCTTTTTCTTTTTACTTTTTTTTTTAATTTTTATTTTATTACTTATATATTTTATTGTATATATATTATATACATATATATATATATTAAATTACATTTTCAAAATAGAAAAAATATATACATTTATTGTATTTATTTTTATATATTTTTTAAATACATTTTCAAATTTAACAAAAATATATATATATATATATATATATATTCTTATAACATATTTTCATTTAATTTTATTATCTAATTAAGTATAAAAAATTTTACGGTGTTTACATTCTCCCCACCTTTAAAGAATTTGGTCCTCCAAATTCATCTTGGTCCTTCAGAATAGATGAGGGTACTTCTCCTTCATGAGACTTTCTAGCTCCCATGTAGCTTCTTCAACCGAATGGTGTTGCCAGAGAACCTTTACCAGAGGAATAGTCTTCGATCGAAGTACCTTGTCCTTTCTGTCCAAAATTCGGATAGGTTGCTCCATGTACCTCATGTCCTCTAGAATGCTCAAATGGACCAATTGAAACGAGGACTCAGTTTCCCCTTCTTTCCATAGTTCATAATACCCTTGCTTGGGGATACTTTCAGAAACACGGAGTCCCCAATCTGAAACTCAAGTGGCCGCCTATACTTATCCGCATAACTCTTCTGCCTACTTTGTGTGGCCTTAAGTCTATCACAGATTATCCGAACATCTTCTGCTGCCTGTTCCACCAAATCGGGAGCCAAGATCTTTCTGTCACCTACTTCTTCCCGAGCCACTGGAGACCTACATCTTCTACCATACAAGGCCTCATACGGTGCCATCCTGATGCTAGTATGATAGCTGTTGTTATAAGCAAACTCTGTAAGAGGCAGATGATCATCCCATGAGCCCTTAAACTCCAAAACGCACACCCTCAGCATATTCTCTATAGTCTGAATGGTCTTGTCGGAGTGACCGTCAGTTTGAGGATGATAGGCAGTGCTCAGGTTAAGCTGAGATCCCATGGCTTTTTAGAAATGAGCGCAAAATCTGGAAGTGAATCGAGAATCTCTATCTGATGTAATACTCACGGGAGCCCCATGCATCCGAGCTATCTCCTTCACATACAACTCTGCTAAGGCACTTAAGGAGTCTGTACTTTTAATGGCCATGAAGTGGGCACTCTTAGTTAATCTATCTACAATCACCCAGATTGCATCATGACCCTTTCAGGTCCATAGTTAGCCCATAATGAAGTCCATGGTAATGTGCTCCCATTTCCAAGTAGGCATTGGAAGAGGCTGGCTTTTGGTGTTCGATCTTAATCTGTTGACAAATCAAACACTTAGCCACAAACTCTACAACATCCCGTTTCATTTCAGACAACAAAAACACCCTTCGTCGATTTTGGTACATTTTTGTACTACCAGGAAGAAGAATGTACTTACTACTATGGGCTTCAGTCAAAATTAATCTCCATATTAAAGATCAAACACTTGTTAAATTAACAATAATCCAAAAGTTTGTAACTTAAATCCAATCACACTTCAACTGCTCCCTCTAATATGTCATTCGAATATAATCGTGAAAACCTCAAAGTTATTGTTCATAACATTGTCCGGGATCAATATAATTTCTTGTTCACCAAATTTCTTAGAATAAAATTTCCAAATCATGTTAAGTAATTATAACCACATAAAACTTTAAATCTGAATAATGATATCAACAAATTTTCTAGTTACTTATAAACTATTGGATATTGATTTTCTATTCTTTTTCACTGTATCAAAATATTTATCATTAGTTGACCATCATACACTAGGATAAAGATAAAATCAATAGAACAAAAATTTGTAATAAACATAAGTTTTTTCATACCCAACAAATTCAAACATAAATCTATGAGTATCCAACTCATCTCTAATCTTAAATATTAATAGCTTTCAAGTCCCATAGATCAATTATAGATGATGATGAAACTCTTCGCAGAGCTTATAATATCATAATCCAAAATTTTCTATTAGTCAAATACACTATTAACTCTAACCAAAAGTTAGAGTCTAGGAACAATAGGAAACATCAGTCGATGATTTCAATCATTATAACTCCAAATAATAAAATTCATATCAAGATCACAACTCCAAACACTAATCACATACATCACATAATCTTATAGATTCCTTAATCTTTGGAACCATTATTAGAAATTAGTCACTCTCATCATTAACAAATTAATAGCACTCCATGTAGAAGTTTAAAGATAGTCATGCAATGACTTGAATATGTCAAGACCCTTCCTGATTTAACCAAAACCACTACAAAGTTTTCGTATTTTTAACTTACCTTTCCTCTCTTTAATGGTTGGGCTATGATTCGATATTAGCTTCCTCACATACCATATCATCCATTATCATACATACATGTCAATATACTGTTACTAACTGTAACTTCTTTTATAATACATCTGAGATCATATAAAAGCTAATACAAATACATTCCCCATAATATATATCGTATACATCACTGTGCTGTTTCTATGTTTAGATACATAACCGTACGAAATATGTATACCTGTCGATCGATAGGAAATAGCAGCGGACAACAGGAATACTATCCCTCAAATGCTCTCACTCTACTACTGATGCTCTGTAGAGAGATATAAAAAAAAGGGGGTGAGCATACAATGCGCTCAGTAAGAAAATTAGGCAAGCAAGTAGACATCTATACTATCTACTCAAAATAATGCTATGCCTTGAAAATATAATTTCCTTAACTCACTTTAAAAGCATGTTTCTAAATATATATATATATATACTTGTACAGAATAAATCCCATGTATAAAAATCATGCTTGCATTCTCAAATGTAGGCATGTAGTGCAAAACAAAGCATCTTTATAATATCACAATGCCTTTAGATATATCATGCCATGTATATTTTAAATCATAGTAAATATGGCACTTAAATCATTCACAGTACAACATCGGATTTCGACCTATCCCTCAAGTCTATCCGTAAATAAATCAGTCAATCAGGTAATATATCATGAGAGACTCTGTGGTGAAATGCAATAATATCCTGGACTATGGCCATATCATATAATGGTGATCCCAGGTAACACAGATCTCAGTGTGCGAGACATCACTGCTGCAACGGGAGGGGGGTCAATCCATCACAACCGTCAGCTATATCCTCTTGAACTCCATAACACCACACGATACAGTGTACTCCATGCCACTTGCACGGTAAAATGTACTTCGTGGACCCTACATCACAGTTGGGGTGCTTGCCATAGGTCTTAGCCCTTAAACCATGGAATATCATACCACGTCTCTAAATCCACATGCGAACCTCTCATAGTGTGACACTCAGTCTACACGAGGAAATCAAGCATGGTTTTCAACATGCATTATATATCACATAAATTACAGTGCGCGCCTTTGAGTGCGACTCACAGTCAACACTCCACTCAAACACTGTTTCACATCATAAACTCAACTCTAGTGCAAGTAAACCTCCAGCAACTAGGTCAATGCATAGTTCATGTTTCAAATCAAGTACGAGTAATAGCTCCAGTACCATGCTATGCATAAAACTCATCAAATCAAGTACGAGAAATAACTCAAGTTCTATGCCATGTATAAATCATGAAGAATCGAGTACGAGCAACGCTCTAGCACGCTGTCATGTATCTCATGTAAAATTCAAGTACGAGCCAATCGCTCTAGCACTCTCTCATGCATATATCATATAAAACTGAGTACGAGTAATAACTCCAGCATTCTATCATGCATGTCATGGAAATTTAGTGCGAATCACTATATAATACTAATATATGTGGAAAATATATGAAATCAAGTGCGAGTTGTGCTCTAGCACGATTTACTCACACAGAATTCGATAGATGGCTCTTTTAAAAAGGGATGTTTTTCAAAGCATCATAATCAACACTATAAAGTGTGCTTAATTCATATTAACCTTAAAATCATTAGCCAATCTACTTAATTTGTTGCTAAACAATAGTAAGAATAGTCAAAATGGTGGTTTCCATTCTTTTTCCAACTTTTCACAAAAGTTGACTTTTTTCCTAACTAAGGGCAAAATCGTAATTTACCACTATCGGGTCACAATAATTATTATTCACTTTCTATGACCCTCAGAGTTTTTAAGTGAATGTAAAAGCAGACGAAAATATGTGTAGGTATCTCTAACTACTCATAAAAGTCCCTTACCTGCAATCACTCGAGAAATTTTACTTTCTCAACGCTGCTCGATCCAGCAGTCCGATTTGCTCCTCCAATAATCTCTGGAGCTGCATATAACCATTTATCAGGTCAATTATACTTTTCCTACTGTATTTCACATTAAATACAGTCTATTTTCCTTAATGGGCTTTAATAAACCTTAATGAGCCTAACTATGCCTTAAGCCTATTTTCATTTTACTATTTATTTTCGTTGGGCCTATTGGGCTTGTAGGGCCCACTAAATCTTATAGGGCTTGTCCTATACCATTACATTACATTGGGCCTAAAATAACTGGGCTTGGCCCATTGGACCTCTCGGCCACATGCCATGGTCGAGAGCACCCCATGCCGTCGGTCACACCATGGCATGCCGTCCATGTCCATTTCCTTAGCCAATTCACTTAGGCATTTTATCAAACACCTTGATTGCCAACTTAATACATGTATTAATTAATCAAATTGATTAATTCTAGCTATACCATAATCATTAACACATGTACATTAACCCATTTATGCCTTAAAATCATATGGGCATTCATTAATATTCCACTACTCACTCTCGACCTAACCATGATCATAGTGATTTCATATGTTTCAATGCTTAAAACATATACCAATATACTTAAAATCATTCATACATTAACATATATGAATTTGAAAGCTTGAAAAAATACATAGTATTTGTGTACACACTTGGCCGAAACTTTGGAGCCTCACTGTTTGCACACTATGGCTTCTTGATAGCCAATTCCAACATATGTGACTCTCCTCTCAATTTGGAACAACTTTCATGAAGAATACAAGTTCCAAATATGCCTAAATCCTAGTGATTTCTAGTGAGAGAAAACCTGGATAAATGTATTTCAATGGTTTCCTTCTTCTAGCCAAGAATGGTATGGTGAAGATGACAATGGTGTGGTTGATTTTATAAGCCATTTGCTTAGCCGTTAAGCCTTACTTTTCAGCAATTAAAATTGACTTCCTAAGGCTTAGTTATGAGTCACCTAATGAGTCATCTAATGAGTCATAGTTAGCTTTAACTATGGTTAGATAATTAATCCTAATGGGCTTTACAATTGGGCCTCTCGATTTGGGCTTTCTTAATGAGCTTTCGGGCTGAAAAATTTACTATACCTCGGGCCTTTTATTGTCTCAATATTTGACCTATCAATTGGTCCAACAATTCAGTCTAAGGGACCTAAAATTTCAATCTACGTTGAGTATACCTTAATGGGCTTTAAAATCTTCATTTCGGCCTATTACGTTTTTATCCATTAATTTTAATTTGGAATCCTTCCGAATAAATTTTTCTTACTTCCAGGGATGATTATCTTGTATTCTGACCAAAATATTTTTTCCCAAATTTTTCTCCATACTTGGGTAAATTTTTAACCATGGTTAGTCAACTATGATAAAAGTCCACTTTTCTTAAGTATAGTTGACTTTTTCCTAAATCATGACCAAGTTGACTTTTTTTCAAAATTTTGAAAGTGTCATATCTTATGTCTTACACTCTCGTCTTTACGTTTTAACCGTTCTCGGTAGGTAAATATGCCCGAAATACCTTAAATACCTTAACTCCCTAAAAAGGTCTGTTTTACCCTTTTTTTGCTTTTACTCTTGTTCTCTGTGTTCGGAACTAAATTAAACTGACTTTCCTTCATAAGCTCTCTATATTTTCTCATTTTAGGTTCTTCTATTCAGTCAAAATGATTCAGATCCATTCGGTTTAACCTGTGACTCTTATAGCTCCATTAGGCTTTTATGTAGCTTGTGAGTGCTAAATCATTGCACATGCACTTTAAATCTAGTAAATACCCTTTTTATGATTTAACTATAATAATAGAGTGTTCATACACATAGGAATCATAAGGAATAGGCTACATAAAATATTGGTCTGACAATCCTCCCTTACTCAAAAAATTTGGTCCTCCAAATTAGAACAAAGTCAGTCATCAAATAGATGAGGGTGCTTCTCTCGCATCAGACTCTCCAGCTCCCAAGTAGCCTCCTCTGAAGTATGATGCTTCTAGAGAACCTTCACTAATCCGATAGTCTTTGATCTCAATACCTTCTCCTTCCTATCCAATATCCGAATCGATCGCTCAACATATGACATGTCCTCTCGGAGCTCCAAAGGCTCATAACTAATCACATGTGCCGGATCCGGGTGATACTTCCGAAGCATCGATATGTGGAAGATGTTATGGACACCTGATAAGTCCGGTGGCAATGCCAACCTATAAGCGTTATCTCGCACTCGATCAAGTATCTCAAAAGGTCCAATATAGCGAGGATTCAACTTTCCTCTCTTCCCAAACCTCGCTATGCCCTTGGAAGGAGAAACTTTCAGAAACATAGATTCACCAACTGTAAACTCTAGTGGTCTTCATCTCCTGTCAGCGTAGCACTTCTGTCTACTCTAAACTGTCCTCAGTCTCTCTACAATCAAGTGGACGTCCTCAGATGCTTATGTAACCATATCAGGAGCGAAAATCTTACGGTCACCCACTTCTTCCCATCCAATAGGGGAACGACATCTTCGGCTATATAAAGCCTCATACGGTGCCATCCCGATACTCGAATGATAGTTGTTGTTGTAAGCGAACTCGACTAGCGGCAAGTGGTCATCCCAGGAGCCTCTAAAATCTAGCACACATGCTCTTAACATATCCTCCAGAGTTTGTGTAGTCCTCTCTGACTAACCATCTGTCTGAGGATGAAAAGTGGTGCTCAAACTCAACTGGGTTCCCATGGCTTCCTAAAAATGTTCCCAAAAGTGGGAAGTGAAGCGGGAATCCCTATCAAAGACTATGCTCACTGGTACACCATGTAACCTCACTACCTCACGTACATACAGCTCTGCCAATGAACTCAGAGTATCGGTTGCTCTCATAGCTAGGAAGTGGGCTGACTTCGTCAGTCTATCGACAATCACCCATATAGCATCGTGATTCCTACGAGTCCTCGGTAAGCCTATCACGAAATCTATGGTGATATGCTCCCATTTCCATGTAGGTATAGGTAGAGGCTATAATAAACCTGCAGGTTTCTGATGCTCTACCTTTCACCTGGTGACATACGAGACACTTTGCCACAAAATCTGCTACATCTCTCTTCATACCCGACCACCAGTATACCTTTCGGAGGTTCTGATACATCTTGTTACTCCCTGGATGTAACGTATACCTCGATGAATGAGCTTACGCCAATATCAATCTCCTGAGTCCTGGATCCTCAGGAACACACAATCTACCTCTGAACCTCACTAGTCCATCAGAACTCAACTCAAAATTAGTCATTGTGTCCTTCTGCATCTAACCACTCACATCCATACAAAACAGATCAGTTTGCTGAGCCACTATGATCCTGTCCAACAGATCCGGCTCCAAGCATAGACTAGCTATCACATAGCCTGTATCCATGTCAGAAGGCACAACTCCCAAACTGAGGCTAGCAAACTGCTCTAGCAACTCATGTTCCTTAACCATCATATACGATACCATCCCTAGGCTCTTCCTACTCAAAGCATCAGCTACAACGTTAGCCTTACCTAGATGATAAAGTATCTCACAATCGTAGTCCTTCAGAAGCTCTAGCCATCTTCTCTGTCTCATGTTCAATTCTTTCTGTGAGAACAGATACTTGAGGCTCTTGTGGTCGGTAAATATTTGAAACTTCTCACCATACAAATAGTTGCGCCATACCTTTAATGTAAACACTACTGCTGCTAACTCCAAATCATGGTTCGGATAATTTTTCTCATGATCCTTCAACTGTTTGGATCCATAAGCAACTACCCTTCCATCCTGCATCAATACACAGCCTAGTCCCTAATGTGAAGCATCGGTATACACTGTAAATCATCCTGAACTGGTAGGGATAGTGAGAATCGGAGCGATGGTCAATCGACGCTTCAACTCCTGAAAACTTCTCTCATAATATTTGTTCCATATGAACGGTACACTTTCAAAAAAGACGTGTCAACGGAGCAGCCGACTTCAAAAATCCCCCAACGAATCTTCGATAATATCCAGCTAAACCCAAAAAACTCCTGATCGTGGTGACTGTCTTTGACTGTTTCCACTAAACTACAGCCTCTATCTTAGATGGATCGATTGATACACCATCCTTTGATACAACATGTCCCAAAAACGAGATCTGTGACAACCAAAAGTCACACTTACTGAGCTTAGCATATAACTCCTGCTCTCGTAGAGTCTGTAATACGATCTTGAGGTCCTCCTCATGCTCCTCATTGAATCTCGAATACACCAATATGTCATCGATGAAGACGATAACAAACTGGTCCATATATGGCTTGAACACATCGTTCAGCAAAGCCATGAAAGTAGCTGGAGCATTCGTCAATCCGAATGGCATGACCAAGAACTCATAATGGCCATATCAGGTACGAAACGCTATCTTGGGTACATCTCCACTCCGAACTCTCAGCTGATGATACCCAGACCTCAGATCAATCTTGGAAAAGACCTGTGCTCCCCGAAGCTGATCTAACAAGTCGTCAATGCGTGGAAGGGGATACCTATTCTTGATGGTGGCCTTATTCAACAATCGGTAATCTATACACAATTGGAGGCTCCTATCCTTCTTCCTAGTGGTTGTCGAGACCAACTATAATAATTCCTATTCAAAATAAATTTAAACTGTAGTATAAATAAGTAAGGTCGTTTCCCAAGAGATTGGTAAGATTTATTTTTCTGTAAAATATTTAAAAAGAAAATAAATGTGGGGGTTTTGTTGTAGTGAGAATAAAAAGAGAAATTTAAATATAGCAAAGAAAAATCACTATGTAAAAATATTGGGAGAAAATTAATATGATGAAAATATCTAACCAAAGGAATAATCTTAGAATGGGTTCATGGAATTGATCATTGATGCAAAAATAAATTCTTTTAATCTTTACCAAATTGGTTATGGTTATTGGTACGACCTAACAACCTATCCCTCCTTACTTCTTCGATAATTAGGATACGATCTCTAATTATTTCTCTTGTCAGTTAAACGACCTTAGATACGATCTTAAGATTTAATTTACCAACAGCATTGAAAACTAGAGAAACTACCAATTCTAACCAACAAACACACATGTAGGTTCATTTAAGCTAGATTATATATCTTCTTAACATAGAATCGAAATCCTGTCTGAAATCAATTATGTTATTTACCACTTATATTAGAATTCCTAAACAATTACGGATTCAGGTTTCTAATTGGTGATATATTATCCTAACAATTGAACAAAGGGCCCTTTTTGCACAATCAATCAAAACAATAATTTAAACAAGAACAGAAGACATATAAATAATAAAGATATAAAAGAACAAGATAAAAACTAATTAGATCTCACAATTCTTAAAGAACCTAAACTTTAATTATCCTTTGGCTAGATTAAAAATTTAGCAAGCCATAAGTTCAGAGAAAAACACTAAAGAAAAATAAATATATATGAAGATTCAGTCCTTTCTCCCTAGCCACTCTTAGTCTATAAATACTAAATATCCTAGCTCTAGAATCTGTCTCCAAAGGAAAGTTCTCTGATTGAGTTTGATTACAATTAAACTTCTTTCCTTTTTCCACCATTGGCCAAAGACAGAAATTGCATATCTTTTCCTTAATAATTAAAATCTTCCACTTGCCATCTTTAGACTGTTTCAGTCAACTTCAGCTACAAGTGATAGATCTTGACTTGAATTTCAAGATTTCTTCTGATTTTGTGACTTGAGCAGAATTTGCAACTTTTAATCCATTTGTCCATTTTCCTTCATTCACAATACAAAATAGAAAATATAAGTCAAATCCAAACATTAAGCACATAAAAGAATTTAAATCATGGGAAAATATGACAATTAATATGTATAATATGCAACTTATCAAATTCCCCCACACCTAAACCTTGCTTGTCCTCAAGCATACAATAGTCTAAATTCATAATCTCTTCTCATCATTCCTTCATACTCTTCCTATGCTCATCCAAAACACATTCCTTTCAATAATTAAAACAAGCGTTTTTAAAGCGAATTCTCATAATACACATTAATAGCACTTTAATGATTCACTTAAATTTATAAAGTACACAGGATCCAACACCCTCGCAATTGGATTTCACTCATCACACTCTTAGTGTTTAAGGCATATATCAATGAACTCTCAAGTCATTGCATAGAAGATTTCTTACCATAAGCGTGCAAATTCATCACATCTCTTCCACCAATGAATGAATTAAGATGCAAAAATCTAAGGGTCTAAAAGGGTTGTATCGGGGCTTAGGTAAGGTATGACAAAAGGATTTTTAGGCTAGAGAAATTGAAGGAATCATACAAAACTTTTCACATAAAATTCAAATCAATGATTTCTAAAGACTGCTTCAATCACATAATTTTCAGAACTAACTTCCAAGCAATAAAAATCTTACTTCTCTTTCTCTTTAATTTTTTTTTTCAACTTTTTTTTTTCGTTTTTTTTTTGAAAGAGAAACTCAATGAAAGTAACAGCTTGAAACACTAAATTTTCAACATGTTGCAATCTTTGTAAAAATATTTTGATGTTTCGTGTGCATAAGTCTATATGATTCATCAATTCAAGGTTCAAAAAGAGGGAAAATCAACAAAAGGGTTTATCATGGCTTGTAATGTGGTTTAATCCAAAGAAAAGGGCTAGGCTCAACATGGTTTCTCTAGGGGTTAATAATAATAAGGTAGGCTATAAAAGAAATGGTCTAATGACAAGAAAAATGGTTTAACCTAAATGCCCTTATTTGATTTATTGAATCATATTCATCAAAGGAGTTGATTAAGACATGTATGACCGAGCAAGTTCTAAAATAGTCAACTATGCATGACAATCACACAAACAAAGAAAATAGAGCATGATGTAATGAATGTCATGGGCTCAAATCTCACCAAAAAGGGTTATATGTGCTAGATCCTATACTTTTCCATCTAATAAATCAAAAGTAACTAATTACAATGTATTAATGAGAATTCAAAATTGTTTTGCACATATGTAAATCACAATTTTTTTTTCATGGGATAAGCATTGGAAAAATCTAGAACTCAATGAAATCACAAATAATAACTAATGTATCTTTTGGAACAAAATATTTTTTAGATTTGTAAAAATTTTCATGAAAATTAATCAAGAATGAAAGGAAAAGAAAACAAACAACAGTCACAATTAATTATCCTTTACCCTCCCCCACACCTAGACTAGACATTGTCCTCAATGTATCAAAATAATGCTCATTAACTTTAAAAGATCAAGAGAATTAAGAAACTTCCCTGAAAAATATTGAGCAGTGTGAAGCATTGCGTTGATTTTAACCACTTTGTCAATCCGAGAACGCTTACGAGAGGATAAAGCTCCTTAATTTCCACTGCTAAACAAAAAAATTTCGCACCCCGTGTGATTATTAATCTCCAACAAATAACTTCACCAAATCAGAAAATATTAATAAAAATGGTATTGAAACTTGTCAACCACCACAATTTTTTTTTCTTCTTAAATCTGAAAATATAGCAAAATATAAAAAAAATTAAAAACAAAAAAAAAATCAGATCTTGCTGCTGAAGATGTTGTGATTCTCGGAGTTGTGCTCGGTAGCTAGGAAGAGGTCTTGGGTCAGATGTTCATGAGCTTGAGGGAACCATGTCAGTGAAATTTATGAGTATTAGCTTCTGACTGGTTCAGTGCAAAGTCGAGGAAAACGTCTCCATCAGATAGTAACCACATCTACCCGAGGCATGGATTAGACAACCCAACTCTTTGTTCCCCATCTGAGTTTCAGTTTTAGGAGAATTTTCTTTTGCTGGTCTTTATACTGCTCGGTTCCTGTGGAGAGGGAGGGAAGGTGCTGCTGCAAACGAAAATGGTTCTCGGTTGCAGTCGGGAAGTGGTCTACAGCAGTCGGCTCTGGTGGGTGTTGAAGTGCTTGGAGAGAGGCAAGATCGCGGCTCCACTGCTGGAAGGGGTCAGAGCTAGTGGACTTTGGGGCCTCAGGGAAAGGGGAGGTCGCAGGCGTTGTGCTACAGTCGGTAAGTGGGTATTGCTGCAGTTGGTGGAGGGGTGAATCGACTGCTGATGACGTCGAGAGTTTGCTGCTATCAGTGTTGGAAAGAAATTGCGGCTGCTGTTGCTGTTCTGTTTGTGGGGCTGCTGCAGGTACTACTCGGGCTACTGTGGAGAAGAAAGACGAAGGTTGGGCTCATAGGCTATGGGACTGGAAGTGGGAGTGACCGGCGCGTGTGGATGGAGCTGGTCGGATGGGTTCGATGGTGAGGCTAGCGGTGTTGCCGGAGCTGTTACCGGTTGGTGATTGGAGGTGTTGAAGACGACGCCAAAAAGGGATGGTGAAGATGGTGCCTACGAGAGAGAAAAAAATGCAGTTGAATGAGAAAGAAAAAAAATAAAGTAAAATAAAAATAATAATAATAAAAGCAAATAATATTTTTTTTTACAACAGAAGTTGGGTTTTCATAGGGCGTGCCCACGCCCTATTGAAAACCAGCTTCTGTAAATTTTATTTTTAAATAACCCAAAAACAAAATAAATTTTATCTATTACTAATAAAACAACAAAAAAAAAATAGTTGCGAATAAAAAAAAAAAGATAAATTTTGGGTTGCCTCCCAAAAAGCGCCTTTTTTTAAAGTTTTTGGCTAGACATAGTCATGCTCAATTATATGTTGGACATTTCAACCCAATTTGTTCAACTTCATGCGGTTGTAAACCTTCATAAAAAGGTTTTAAACGATCACCCTTGACCTTAGAGATTTGACCTGTATCCAAATTTTGAATTTCAATTTTACCACGAGGAAACACGTTAGTAACAACATAAGGGCCTAACCATCTAGAATGAAATTTACTAGAAAATATTTTTAATTTAGAATGAGATAATATAACTTTCTGACCAACACAAAATTTTTTCCTGAAAACTATATGATCATGAAAGGCATTTATCTCTTCCTTGTAAATCATAGAGCTTTCATAGGCATGATTAATATTAAACTTAATGATTTCATCATCAAATTCCATTGTGAGTGTACCATCATGCACATCAATTTTAGTCCTAGATGTTTTTAGAAAAGGTCTTCCCAACAAAATTAAAGATCTAGATGAGTCATCATCATCCATATCAAGCACATAAAAATCAGCAGGAAAGATCAATCCATTTACTTGCACCAAAACATCCTCTAGAACACCTTCAAAATAAACGTTAGATCTATCAGCAAGCTGAATAATCACACCAGTCTCTTTTAATGGTCCAACATTTAAAGATTTATAAATAGACAGAGGCATGACATTAATTGAAGCTCCTAGATCTAACATTGCTCGTTCAATTTTAAGACTACCTACCTTACAAGGGATAGTAAACATACCTGGATCCTTGCATTTAGAAGGTAACTTTTTCTGAAGGATAGCTGAAACATTCTCACCCATGCTCACAAATTCATTACCTTTCAGTTTCCTTTTGTTGATGCACAACTCCTTGAGAAATTTGGCATATCGAGGTACTTGTTTAAAAACATGAAGTAAACGAATATTTACCTCAATCTTGCGAAAGATGTTAAAAGTTTCTTTTTCCTCCTCCTCCTTTTTAGATTTGGATGATCTAAATGGAAAAGGAGGAATTGGTGCCAAAACTTTTTGTTGCATGCCATTAGGTTCCTTAGGGTGATCCAACTATGGCTGGGATGCAGTAACTTTCTTTTCAGCTTTTTCTGGAATGTGCTTTCAGATTGTCTTGCTAGACTCCCCTAACTCAGTTCCACTCCTCAAGGTCATTGCACTAACATTCTATTTGGGATTGATGATTGTCTGTGAGGGCAATTTTCCTTGAGATTTCTATTCAGGGAAATGGCTAGCTGACTCATTTGATCCTCCAGTTTCTTGATGCTTGTTGTTGTTTCCTGTTGAAATTGTTATGTGTTAATCGCAAGTGATTTAACAATTTCTTCAAGAGACGTACCTGAACTAGAAGATGGTTGATGTTGCTATGGAGCGGGCTGTCTATATTGAAAGTTCTGAAATTGAGTTCTTGCTCCATAACTCAAGTTGGGATGGTCCCTCCACCCTGGATATGGATAATGATTCCTTTGTGGTGGACTTGGAAATCCTCCAACTGCATTTGCGTGCTCATGAGGTTCATCTTGAAGTGTGGGGCACATGTCGGTTGGGTGGCCAGTAGCAGTACAGATTCCGCATGCTTTAACTTGTTGCACTTTTCCCATGCCTATAGCCAATTGTTGAACAACAGATGTTAGATTAGCTATTTGATTTTAAAGAGAATGTGTATTTACCTCATTTACTCTTCTGTGAGGTATGTCTTGTCTGAATCCAAACTGTTGGGAGTTAGTAGCCATGGTGGAAATCAAATCTCTAGCCTCTCTAGTAGTCTTGTTCGCTATCGCACCTCCACTGGCTGCGTCCATCATCCTTCTTTCCACGGGTAACAATCCTTCATAAAAATATTGAATTAAGAGTTGTTCGGAAATCCCATGTTGAGGACAACTTGCACAAAGTTGCTTAAATCTTTCCCAGTATTCGTGAAGAGTCTCAATATCTTTCTGCTTGATTCCACATATCTCTCTTCTAATGCTAGCAGCTCTTGAAGCAGGGAAAAATTTGTCAAGGAACAATCTCACTATTTCAGTCCACGTAGTTATAGAACTAGGAGGTAAATAGAACAGCCAATCTTTTGCTCTATTAGCTAGTGAGAATAGAAAAGCTCGCATTTTAATTTGCTCTTCAGTAACTCCTTGTGGTTTCAGGCTTGAACATACCAAGTGAAATTCTTTTAAGTGCTTGTGAGGATCTTCATTCTCAAGACCATGGAACTTGGGAAGCAAATGGATCAAACTCGATCTTAACTCAAAATCTACTTGCAAATTTGGATAATGAATGCAGACGGTTGTTGATTGACAGGTGGTGCAGCCAACTGCCTTAAAGTTTGCTCCTCTTCAACCATTATTTCTTCAGTCTCAGAATCACTAGATGAGTTGGGCAAATCAAGTGCTAAATTCAGTCCAGGGGATGAAGATGTAGCTTCTTGTGCCTTTTGGATTTTTGTCTCCTTCCTATTTCGCTTAGCTATCTTTTCAATCTCAGGATCATATGAGATTAATTCACATGCACGAAAAGAACGAGGCATCAAAATAAATCTAATTAAAAAACCAATCCCCGACAACGACGCCAAAAATTGGTGGTTGTCGAGACCAACAATAATAATTCCTACTCAAAATAAATTTAAACTGTAGTATAAATAAGTAAGGTCGTTTCCCAAGAGATTGGTAAGATTTATTTTTTTGCAAAATATTTAAAAAGAAAATAAATATGGGGATTTTGTTGTAGTGAGAATAAAAAGAGAAATTAAAATATAGCAAAGAAAAATCACTATGTAAAAATATTAGGAGAAAATTAATATGATGAAAATATCTAACCAAAGGAATAATCTTAGAATGGATTCATGGAATTGATCATTGATGCAAAAATAAATTCTTTTAATCTTTACCAAATTGGTTATGGTTATTGGTACGACCTAACAACCTATCTATCCTTACTTCTTCGATAATTAGGATACGATCTCTAATTATTTCTCTTGTTAGTTAAACAACCTTAGATACGATCTTAAGATTTAATTTACCAACATCATTGAAAACTAGAGAGACTACCAATTCTAACCAACAAACACACATGTAGGTTCATTTAAGCTGGATTATATATCTTCTTAACATAGAATCGAAATCCTGTCTGAAATCAATTATGTTATTTACCACTTATATTAGAATGCCTAAACAATTACGGATTCAGGTTTCTAATTGGTGATATATTATCCTGACAATTGAACAAAGGGCCCTTTTTGCACAATCAATCAAAACAATAATTTAAACAAGAACAGAAGACATATAAATAATAAAGATATAAAAGAACAAGATAAAAACTAATTTGATCTCACAATTCTTAAAGAACCCAAACTTTAATTATCCTTTGGCTAGATTAAAAATTTAGCAAGCCATAAGTTCAGAGAAAAACACTAAAGAAAAATAAAAATATATGAAGATTCAGTCCTTTCTCCCTAACCACTCTTAGTCTATAAATACTAAATATCCTATCTCCAGAATCTGTCTCCAAAGGAAAGTTCTCTGATTGAGTTTGATTACAATTAAACTTCTTTCCTTTTTCCACCATTTGCTAAAGATAAAAATTGCATATCGTTTCCTTAATAATTAAAATCTTCCACTTGCCATCTTTAGACTGTTTCAGTCAACTTCAGCTACAAGTGATAGATCTTGACTTGAATTCCAAGATTTCTTCTGATTTTGTGACTTGAGCAAATTTGCAGCATTTAATCCATTTTGTCCATTTTCCTTCATTCACAATACAAAATAGAAAATATAAGTCAAATCCAAACATTAAGCACATAAAAGAATTTAAATCATGGGAAAATATGACAATTAATCTGTCTAATATGCAACTTATCACTTCCTCACGAATAAAATCGGTACACCCCAAGGTGAAACACTCGGTCTAATGAAACCCCTATACAACAGCTCCTGCAACTGCCTCTTGAGCTCCTCCAGCTCAACTAAGGCCATGCGATATGGTGGTCTCAAAATGGGCTCCGTACCAGGCACCAAGTCTATATAGAACTCCATCTCTCTGTCTAGTGGTAACCCTAGCAACTTATTTGAAAAAACATTTGGGTACTCACTGACCACAGTAATATCTAACAACTCCGGATATGCCTTATCCATATCTATCACGTACGTAATGAAACCTTGATATGTTGAAGGTTTTCTAAGTCAGTATATCATATTATAATCATAATTACTTCTTTCATTTATTTTTATTAAACATTACAACATATCTAGTAGGGTTAGGAAACATAACTGTCTTAACATAACAATATAAAACAACATGGTTTGCAGATAACCAAGCCATTCTTAAAATTATATCAAAGTCACTCATACTTAGCAATATTAGATTGGCTATCATCTCCTTGTTCCCTACTCTCAACTTGCAGTCATTAAATACATACTCTACAACTTAACTATTGTTCATAGGCGTACTAATCAACACCATCATACATAACAGTGTACGCTCTACATGTCTTATTAATTTTCATGCAAATGAAGGCGATATAAAAGAATGTGTGGCACCAGGATCAATTAAAACATATGCTTCAATATCATAAATTAGGATGTTACCTCGTATCATATCCGATGAAGCATCAGCTGTCCCCTGGTCTAAAGCATGTACGCGCCCTCGACCAATCACTTGCTTTCCCTTTTCTTCTGTTGTCGCTCTCCTCCTCAAAGTAGAAAGATCAACTGGAGCTCTCTCTGGCTCCCTGCCCTTCAGTGGAGCAGTATCAACCATCTCTGGGCAAGCTCTAGCAATATGCCCTTGTTTCCCACATCGAAAACACACTATAGGAGTCAGCGGACACGGTCTACCTCCATATTGCCTACCGCATCTTCTGCATTGATCAGAAGTAGGTCTCTGTCCTCCTATGACAATACCCTTTGCTGGAGCTGTGGTCAGATAAGCAGGTGGTCTGGTAGGTCTCTCTCATGCCTCCTCAACCCATGGTCTCTTACGAAAGAGTTTCCTCCCTCCTCGATAACTGAAACCTCTATCTCTAGCTGGCCTCTTCCTCTGTATATCTCAGCTCTAGCTAAACTTCCTAAACTCAGAAGCATTCCTCTCATAATCTTGCTCGCACAGTTGTGCCCTGCGCACTGCTTCCTCATAGGTAGTTATATCTAATGGGACTAACCTGGACCGTAGAATCGGTCTCAATCCATCGATAAACCTGTGGACCTTTCTGGCCTCACCATACAAGGTATCTGGGTCATATCTCCCTAGGGACAGGAATGAGTCTCATACTTGTCCACTGACAAACTCCCCTGGTTCAGTCCTAAAAACTCAGCCTGTAGTTTTCGCTGTGCGGTATCGAGGACAAACTGACTCCTAAAGGCATCCCAAAATATCTCCCAACTAATATCTGTATGTCGGGCTCTCAATATGGGTCTGGTGGACTTCCACCAATGCTCTGCAGCTCCCTTTAGTAGGAACGTAGCAAATGTGACGATCACCGATGTTGTACACTTAAAGAATCCATAAAGCTTCTCCAGCTCAGCAACCCACTCCTCAGCGGCTACAAGGTCCTTGACCCCACTAAAAGATGGAGGTCTAAACTTTTGGAACTCTCGCAGCCGATGCAAATGACATCTGTACCCTAATCCACTACTATCCGAAACTAGTGGGGGTGCAGAAGTATTTACAGTCCTCGGTGCATGAGCTGGCTGTATAGGAGTATCAGGGGCAACTGCCTCTCCTGTCGCAGCTCCTACCTCCTGTCTATGCCAATATCTCTACTATCGTCTCTAGACTAAGCTCTAATATCGTAAAGCGCATCCCAGCACACTCTGGTGCCTCAGTAGCACCTGGTGTCTCATGGGCAGGTAATGGTTCGGTCGCAGCTCGTCTCTCAAGCCTATCTCCACGACCTCGAGCCCTACCTCTCGTCCCTCTACCACTACGAGTATTTGCCATATAGGCAAAGTTCCTGCATTCACAATCATGAATTAGTCCATCTCCTATCTGGTATTCACAGTTGTATCTAAACACAGCACAATACTATGAGGATGTACACTTTCCTATTTTCTAACACTGACTCACATTAGACCAACCTCTGCTCTAATACCATTCTGTCAAGACCCTTCTTGACTTAACTAAAACCACTACAAATTTTTCGTATTTTTAACTTACCTTTCCTCTCTTCAATGGTTGGGATGTGATTCGATGTTAGCTTCCTCGCATACCATATCATTCATTATCATACATACATGTCAATATACTGCTACTGACTGTAACTTCTTTTATAATACATGTGAGATCATATAAAACCTAATACAAATACATTCCCTATAATATATCGTATACATCACTGTGCTGCTTCTATGTTTAGATACATAACCGTATAAAATATGTATACTTGTCGATCGATAGGAAATAGTAGCGGACAACAGGAATACTATCCCTCAAATGCTCTCACTCTACTGTTGATGCTTTGTAGAGTGATGTAAAAGAAAGGGGGGTGAGCATACAACGTGCTCAGTAAGGAAATTAGGCAAGCAAGTAGACATCTACACTATCTACTCAAAATAATGCTATGCCTTGAAAATATCATTTCCATAACTCACTTTAAAAGCATGTTTTTAAATATATATACTTTTACAGATTAAATCCCATGGACAGAAATCATGCTTGCTTTCTCAAATGTAGGCATGTAGTGCAAAACAATGCATCTTTATAATATCGCAATGCCTTTAGATAAATCATGCCATGTATATTTTAAATCACAGTAAATATGGCATTTAAATCATTCACAGCACAACATCAGATTTTGACCCATCCCTTAGGTCTATCCGTAAATAAATCAGTTCATCAGGTGATATATCATGTGAGACTTTGTGGTGAAATGCAATAATATCCTAGACTATGGCCATATCCTATAGTGGTGATCCCAGGCAACACAGATCTCGGTGTGCGGGATATCACTGCTGTAATGGGAGGGGGGTCAGTCCATCACAACCGTTAGCTATATCCTCCTCAACTCCACAACACCACACGGTACAATGTACTCCATGCCACTCGCAAGGTACAACATACTTCGTGAACCCTACATCACAGTCGGGGTGCCTACCATAGGTCTTAGCCCTCCAACCATGGAATATCATACCACATCTCTAAATCCACATGCGAACCTCTCATAGTGTGACACTCAGTCTACACGAGGAAATCAAGCATGGTTTTCAACATGTATTATATATCACATAAATTACAGTGCGCACCTTTGAGCGCGACTCACAGTCGACACTCCGCTGAAACACTGTTTCACATCACAAACTCAACTCTAGTGTGAGTAAACCTCCAGCAACTAGGTCAATGCATAGTTCATGTTTCAAATCAAGTACGAGCAATAGCTCCAGTACCATGCTATGCACAAAACTCATCAAATCAAGTACGAGAAATAACTCAAGTACTATGTCATGTATAAATCATGAAGAATCAAGTACGAGCAACGCTCTAGCACTCTATCATGTATCTCATGTAAAATTCGAGTACGAGCTAATCGCTCCAGCACTCTCTCATGTATATATCATATAAAACTGAGTACAAGTAATAACTCCAGCATTCTATCATGCATGTCATGGAAATCTAGTGCGAATCACTATCCAGCACTAATATATGTGGAAAATATATGAAATCAAGTGTGAGCTATGCTTTAGCACGATTTACTCTCACATAATTCGATATATGCCTCCTTTAAAAAGGGATGTTTTTCAAAACACCATAATCAGCACTATAAAGTGTGCTTAATTCATATTAACCTTAAAATCATTATCCAATCTACTTACTCTGTTGCTAAACAATAGTAAAAATAATCAAAATGGTGGTTTCCATGCTTTTTACAACTTTTCACAAAAGTTGACTTTTTTCCTAACAAAGGGTAAAATCGTAATTTGTCACTATCGAGTCATAATAATTATTATTCACTTTCTCTGACCCTCAGAGTTTTTAAGTGAATGTAAAAGAAGACGAAAATACGTGCAGGTATCTTTAACTACTCACAAAAGTCCCTTACCTGCAATCACTCGAGAAATTTTACTTTCTCAACGCTACTCGATCTAGCAGTCCGATTTTCTCTTCCAATAATCTCTGGAGCTGCATATAATCATTTATCAAGTTTATTATATTTTTTCTACTGTATTTCACATTAAATATAGTCTATTAACCTTAATGGGCTCTAATAAACCTTAATGGGCCTAACTATGCCTTAAGCCCATTTCTATTTTACTATTCATTTTCGTTGGGCCTATTGGGCATGTCGGGCCCATCAACTCTTATTGGGCTTGTCCTAGACCTATTACATCACATTGGGCCTAAAATAATTGAGCTTGGCCCATTGGACCTCTTGGCCACATGCCATGGCCGAAAGCACCCCATGCCGTTGGTCACACCATGGCATGCCGTCCATGTCTATTTCTTTAGCCAATTCACTTAGGCATTTTCACAAACACTTGGTTGGCAATGTTCTTAGGCATCACATAGTTCATTTAGGCATTTTATCAAACACCTTGATTTCCAACTTAATACATGTATTAATTAATCAAATTGATTAATTCTAACTATACCATAATCATTAACACATGTACATTAACCCATTTATGCCTTAAAATCATATGGGCATTCATCAATATTCCACTACTCACTCTCGACCTAACCATGATCATAGTGATACATATGTTTCAATGCTTAAAACATATACCAATATACTTAAAATCATTCATACATTAACATATATGAATGAAAGCTTGAAAATATACCTAGTATTTGTGTTTACACTTGGCCGAAACTTTGGAGCCTCACAGTTTGCACACTATGGCTTCTTGATAGCCAATTCCAACATATGTTACTCTCCTCTCAATTTGGAACAACTTTCATGGAGAACGCAAGTTCCAAATATGCCTAAATTCTAGTGATTTCTAGTGAGAGAAAGCTTGGATAAATGTATTTCAATGGTTTCCTTCTTCTAGCCGAGAATGGTATGGTGAAGATGACAATTGTAAGACCCGAATTTAATTAAAATATGAAATAAAGGAGTATTTGTGAAGGGAAGTCGGGTTAAATTAATCCCGAACACGTGTAAGGGCAAAACGATCAAAAGACCGAAAGCCGGAGTAAATTCGATAAGGAAATTTAATTAAAAACATGGATTTAAGAAATCTTGGTCAATAAAGGTGAAATAAATTTATTTTGGGTTAAGTTGATCAAGATATTAATTTATTGGAATTAATCGGGATTAATTGGAATTTTTAGTTCGAAAAAATAATCCCGAAAATAATCGAAAAATATATCGAAAAGTCACTCGGGACAATATCCCGAAAATACGAAGAAATTATACCCGAAAAAGAGGTTAAAATATAATAAATAAATTAAATAAAATTAAATTGATAAATTTAGAATTTAATAATAATTTTAAGAGATATTTGGGTAATTTTAATGTATTTTAAGGAATAGTAAAATAATTAAAATAAATAAAAATAAAAAATAATAAAATTAATAATAAAATAAAAAAAGAAAGGAATCTGAAAACAAAAAAAAAAAAAAGAGAAAAGGGTCGGGGAGAGAGAAACCAAACGGAAGCCGATTAACCCAAGGAGCCCGACGAGCTGTCCGGCGGCAAGGGACCCCGACGAGGAGCCGGCGAGGAAGAGGAGAGGCCGGCGACCTCACTGGTACCGGCAGCATGCCCAACCGACGCCGGAGGAAGCCGATCGGAGGAGAGAAAGGCCGACGGGTTGAGGGGCTCGATCCCGGCGAACGGCGGCGCCTTGGCCCCGATCCGACCCCGAAAAATGATCCCCAAGCCTAGACGATGCGATTGGTGGTGGTGGCAGCCACCGAAACCGGCGGACGACGTCGGAAACGGCGAAATAGCAAAACGGGTCCGACGGCGAAGAGGAGAACAGCCGGACCGGCCACTTTCCGGCGACGTTGAGTGAAGCCGAGGCCAGATTCAAGATGCGGACAGCCTTGCGGAGCTACTGGCGGTGGAAGCCGATGGAGAACCGGCCGGCAAGGTGGCGAACCGGCGGTCTGAACCGGTCCAAACCGGACTGAACCGGTTCAGCCAAAAAGAGAGGAAAAAAGGAAGAAAAAGGGAAAAAGAAAAAGAGAAAAAATTGGAAAAAATTCCTGTGGTGTAATCGAGCTTCGGGTAAATCAGTGAGCGGTCGAATTGACCCGATTTAAATTTTGGAGTATTTAATTTAATTAATTTTGGGCAGAAAACTTACCCGAAAAAATTGTGGAATTGTGTAGCTCGACGATTGGCATCCACCGAGGGCTCGAGACAGCCTCGAATTTTGTACTAGCATGGAATCTCGGGTAAGTGACCCTTATTTACGATAATTACCTCGTTATGCGTGTATTGATTTAATTTTCGCATAAATTGGATTAAATTATGGAAATTTAGATAAATTGTCGTAAATAATCGATTTAGCTATTCGAGAATTAGAACGAGGCCCAATAAATTATTGGTGGGCCCAATGAGCCCAATAGGCCTCGATAAAGTGAAAATTAAGTGGTAAACGGGCTTAAGGCCGATTAAGGCCCATTAAGGTGCAATCGGGCCCAATAGGGGTGAACGGGCCCAATGATTTAAATTAAGCCCAGAAAGTATTAAATACAATTAAATTGTATAATATCTGACCTGAGAAATATTAATACGCAGTTCCGAGAATTTGATTAGGAGCATATCGGACTGCGCGACGAGACAACAGAGGAAAAGAAAAGGTCAGACTCGACAGGAAAATAAGGTAAGGGAATTCTACGGACTGCTAGAGGTAAACTCTACGAAATTTTAAATTCATATGCAGTCTTTAAAATTTATCTGAAGGGTCTAGAGGTCGAATAATAATATTAGTGCCCCGTATGGGCAAAATTACTAAAATACCCTTGTTAAGGGTAAAATCTAAAAATTTAGGAAAAATTGGGAGGAGCAAGAACAAAAGGTTCCTGCTCATTCTGGAGGTGTTTTGATGCATGCATGAGTAGGCTGGCTCACCTTGAAAGAAAATGCACAGCATTGCATACTTTCAACGTGATATTGTTTTGAAAACTGTTTTGAGGAAACAGAGCCGCTTACGTGTTTTCATTTACATGTGACGTGCTAGAGCTCAGCTCGCACGATGTTTGATTTGTGTGATGCATGCATTAGTGCTGGAGCGAGAGCTCGCACTAGAGTTTTACATGCATAGGTGCTAGAGTATAACTCGCACCAGATTTCATATGCTTTTTCGTGACACGGTGCTAGAGTCTAACTCGCACCAGATTTTACATGATTTTCATGACAGGGTGCTGGAGTATAACTCGCACCATATTTTTATACACGATTTTCGTGACAGAGTGCTTGAGCTTAGCTCGCACTAGTTTTATTTGATTTACTGACAGTGTTAGAGCACCGCTCGCACTACTTTTCAGAGATCATACGATAAGCCGTGCTTGGAGCATCGAGTAGACTGTGTGTCACCGATTAAATTGGCCCGCACGTGCGTTTTGAGACATGGCATGAGTATAGAGATATTATATGGGTTCACGGAGTACGATGTACCGTGCAAGTAGCATGGAGTACGATGTACTGTGTGGTATCTTCGTGATACATTGAACTTGCTGACGTTGTTGGACCACCCATTGTTAGACCACCATCGTTGTGCGTGGGCCCAAGAGGGGTGGCCATGGCCGATGGCAGGGGTTGGCCGGGCAGGGGTTGGCCGTCATAGTAAAACGCATCTTCGGATGCATGAGATCGGATAAGACCGACGAGATGGAGTGACCCACCTCCCGGGCGGTTCCCGATCATGGTGAGAACCCGCACACTAGGATCCGTGTAGCTGAGGAACTCCCGAGGACAGATATGGCCATAGTCCTGGTTATTGCCGTTATACAGATATTGCCTCGTCTCGCATGTCGACGATTTCGATGATTTAAACTGGGTTTTTAAACTAAATTTGCATGATGGTATTTCCATGCTTTTCAAACCCATGTGTGAATGTAAATTGATTTTTATGGTTTCGTGTGAGTCAGGATCACCCGAAGGAGGGGTCGAGTCCTGACTTTATTGTGAAATTTTTATATGAGAAATATATGATTTTGAATATTATTGCATGTTGATTTTCCGTGCAAATGTGTTTTACATAACATCATAACGCATATCATTTGTTTTAAAATGTGTGGAGAAAGGGTGGTTTATGCATGGCACCACGTTCATGTAGGTAGTATGGTTACCTACTTGTTGGTAGGATTGCCTTACTGAGCTTGATGTGCTCACCCCTTTCATTTTCTCCCACAGATAATCTCCAGTTGAAGTTGCGACGACTCAATACTGCATTCCGGAGATCCGTTGCTGCCCATCAACATAAGGTATATACACTTGTACATATTGCATCTACATAAGCATAGCACAGTAACATGTTTGTAAGTAACTTTAGGGGATGTATAAATAATATAAATAATTATAAATGACTGAAGAATAAATAAGTTAGATGGTAATTGAATGGTGGGACTGGCATTGACGCACAGCCCAATTATTAGTGAAGTGTTGGTCACGATTCAAGGACAGGTAAGAATGTAAGTAAGAAAATAATAAAAAGTGAAAAATTAACTCTGATTTTTGGGTAGTTTGGGTCGTGACATATAAAGGTGGTATCAGAGCAGCAATTGGTCTGATGTGTGTGAGTGTCAGTAATTAGAAAATTACATCCTCGTGTTACTGTGCTTGGTTAGATACAATAGTGTATATCGAGATGGGCTTGACTAAGAAATGGTTGAGAATGCAGGAATGCCTAATATGAGTCGCGTTAGATGAGATAGTGCACGAGGCAGAGGTCGTAGAGGTAGACCTGAATCTGCTAAGTCGTGCTGAGTTTGACTATGAGAATCAGGATGAAATTGAAATAAAGGCTAATGTTGAGCATGCCCTACTGAGTCTGACAGAGAGATCGGACAGTATTGAGACACGCTACGCAAGATTGGAGCGGAGTGTAGAGATTATTTTGAGGAGCAAATTGCTCAGATTATGTATGAGATCAGAGGGCGCAGCGGAGCATTGGTGGAAACCCGCTCGACCCATCTTAAGAGCTGATATGAGAAATATCTTGGATATATTCCGGTGACAGGATATCCCGGACATGATTTAAAGGAAATTTCAAGGAAAAATTTCTTACATTGCCCAGGAATACTAAATTGATTATGAGTATGAAACTCAGTTATATTCTTAGACAGATATTACCTCGACACTATGAACAAGTGACAGTCGAGATGTCTAGAAGCCCATGAGAGGGTTCGACTTTTCAATTAGAGTCCGATTGGCCATTGAGATATTACCTATACCGAGGTAGTGCGCAGATTTGCAGTTGGGTAAATAAGGATATGAATTGCACGCCTCTGAGATTCGAAAAGGTAATGAGGGCTGAAATAGAGACAGAAAAGAGAATCAAGAAATGACAGAGATGTTAAAAATGGAAACTGGTAAGAGATTTAATTTGATGAGTTATGGGCTAAGATAATTGGTAAGGCCTCAGTGCATCTAATTTTGGCACTCTTGAGGGGCATTGCGATTGGAGGACCCCGACCTGCTACGAAGTAGTGTAGCAGTGTGAGCACTGTAAGCAGTGTGAGATGTGTGGTGGATACCACGAAAGGAGGGTCTATACCTACACGGTATTGGTGAAAATGGTCGTCAAGTGTGGTAAGACAGACCATTGATTTTGATTGCTCAGAGTTGAGCGAGATCGCCCTACAGAAAAGTAAAGAGACAAAGAAAAACTTCGTTGGTATAGCTGCAACGAAAAGGGGGACCATAGCCGAAAGGAAAAAAAAAAGGAAGTAGGCTGTTGGACGAAGGCGAGAGGATGTCTTGGACCAGGACACTATTGATGTTTCATGGATGTGGTGTAAGATACCACACTTGTTATGAATAATGAAGTACATATGTTCATTGATCCTGGTGCCACACATTTATTCGTACCGCCTTCAATTCGCATATAAGTGAGTAAAAGGCATGAATGCCTATATCATTGGGCACAATACTGATAAATGAGTACCCCAATGGAGGAGGATTAATTAACGGAATATGGATATAGAGATTTTAAGTTGAAAACAAGGGTGAAAACATCACTGAAAAGTATACGGTAAGTGTCTACAAGTGATAAAAAGGGGTGCGACAGTTGAAAATTTCAGGAGTAAAGGATTGTACTCATGGAATAAATAAAGACAAGAGTTTTGTCATGATGGATATACGAAAGGAGATAATCTTTGAGATAAGATAGATCCTAAATACAAGATGTATTGGAGTAAGAGACATATGCTAGGTAAGGATACCCTTAATATGTGAAGTCATTAGAGATTAAGCAATTAGTATCGAATACAAATTATGACCACATAGACTGAGATATTACGTAGTTGTGGTTAAGTCTAAAGGTTAATAAAGGTATTTCAAAATACCTCCCCGCCTGAAGACTTGACAGCGTCTAAAAGTATATATATATAATCTATAACGTGAAATCGATCGTCGTAATAAATACCTTTAGCATTAGGATACCCTTACTAAGACGATAAGAATATTAAAATTCGACGAATCATAAAGGTTAACATAGTAAAATTTAATAAGAGCCGTTAAGATAAGGAAAGGAAGTGACGCAGGTTAGTACCTGAAAACGTAAGCGGTTGAGAAGGATCTTATACGCTTATGCGTAAATAAGTCAAGGATTAGATCGAGTTGTAATCATCATTATCGATGATATATTGGGTGTAGTTAAAGTTTAGGGCGATTTATAAGCAACAATTGGGAAATTGCTTTTGCAGATGGTTGCTGCGAGTTCTAAAAGGATATACCTGGTTGACACGTTTAACTAAGAAAACGTGGTCTTTGAATGAGATGATAAATAAGATGACAGATGTGATATGGATTTCGGTGTAGTGAAGTATGAACTGACCACCGTGAATAATTTCACCATACCCAACAGCTCAAGAGGTTCTCAGTGAGTATGGATACCTCAAAATTGTGAAGGAGCTGTATATTGATGTATAATGGGAAGATAGTCAATTTTGGAGTCAAACAACTCCTTGATCATGAAATAAACTATCTGACCCATGATTTAAGTTGGCAACAGTATTTGTACCAAGGATATGGTACTATTAGGTACAGGGTGAGAAATTATGGATATGCACTGATCATAAAGCCCGAGTATCTGTTTTCACAGAAAGAGGCGAACATGAGAATACATAGTGGGTTAGAGCATCTGAGAGATTTTGATTGTGGAAAATTGTACCACCCAGGAAAGGCTAATGTGATGACTGATGTCTTGAGTAGAAAGAGCCTCGAGATGGTATTACATATGATGGTCAGGGAGCGTGAGCTGCTAGAGCAGTTGTGAACCTCGGTAGTGATATGATCCCTTCTGATGATGACAGTGATTGGTATGATTATGTGATAGCTAGCCTGGATTAGAATCGGATGAGAGTGCCCGGATTTGACAGGCTTAGCGTGATGATCGGCACGATGTCGATAGTTTGGGTCAGATTCAGAAGGGTACAGTGACAGAGTTCACAGAATACGATAATGATTTACAGAGGTTCCGAGATAGTATGAGTGCTCCCCAAGACCACAGTTGATGAGATAGTAATGTTGTCAGAAGCTCACTTTTCAGGATATACAGTGCATACGGAAAGTAATGATTATATATTGAAATCTTGAAAAGGGTATTGGTGGTCAGATGTGAAAAGAGACATAGTAGAGATTGTAGAAAAGTGCCTAGTGTGTCAGCAGAGTAAGGTAGAGTATTAAAAGTCTGCAGAGTTATTGCAGCACCTACCTATATCGACACGGCACAAAAAACGAGAGCAAGTCTCCATGAATGTCGTGATGGGTTACAGAGGACCCAGGTGAATTACGAGGCTATTTGGATGATAGTCGATAGAGTGACTAAGTCTACCCACCTTCTGGTTATGAACTCCCCAGATACTCAGAGTGTATATGAGGATTTATGTGTAAGAAAGATTGTGGAACATTATGTAGCGTTCCAGTGAGCATGATATCATATAGGGATTCCCGCTTCACTTCCTACTTCGGAGGATATTTTCAGGAAGCTATGGGAACCCGACTGAGTATTAGCACATCTTTCCATCCTCAGACAGATGGTCAGTCAGAGAGGACTGTACAAGTTCTGGAGGATCCGATGAAAGCGTGTGCCGTTAATTTTATAAGCTCCTGGAATGATCAGTTGATTTCTAATTGAAGTTGCCAATAACGACAGTTGGCAGTTGAGTATCGGGATAACAAGATATGAGACAGTGTATGGCTGTAGGGGTTGTTCCCCAAATTGGATAAGAAAAAGTGGGTGACAGGTAGAATCATTTACGACTTTGGATAATAAGTCTCTGAGGATGTTTTAGTTAAGGATGAGAGATTAAGAATACCTCAGAGCAGATAGACAAGTATTGGAATTCACCCTTGGTGAATTAGTATGGTTGAAATATTTCTTGTCCTAAGAGAATAAAGACATAGCGAACTTAGGAAGAAGGTAAATTGAGTTGCGCTGGATGGAATATTTTGAGAGATTGGACAAGTGGGAGATAAGACCTGTAGGTTGGTGTTATCACTTGAATTAACAGGCACCCACAATGTGTCTCAGCTTTTGATGCTTCGGGAATACTATTCGGATCTAGCAGAGGTGATAGGATATGAACTCCAAAAGTTCAGTTTAATAAAAATATAAGTGTATTGATAAGTCGATTCGGGCATTAAACAGGAAAGAGACAGTATTGAGGTTGAAGATCTCCCTAATTAAAGTCCTTTGATATTAATACACTCCGGAGAAAGGTCATGTAAGAATTTAAGAGTATGATACGATCGATGTACCCAGAGTTGTATATGGACTCATATGAATTGGTTCTAATTTGGAGGACTAAATTCCTTAAGTGGGGGAGAGTTGTAAGACCCGAATTTAATTAAAATATGAAATAAAGGAGTATTTGTGAAGGGAAGTCGGGTTAAATTAATCCCGAACACGTGTAAGGGCAAAACGGTCAAAAGATCGAAAGTCGGAGTAAATTCGATAAGGAAATTTAATTAAAAACATGGATTTAAGAAATCTTGGTCAATAAAGGTGAAATAAATTTATTTTGGGTTAAGTTGATCAAGATATTAATTTATTGGAATTAATCGGGATTAATTAGAATTTTTAGTTCAGAAAAATAATCCCGAAAATAGTCGAAAAATATATCGAAAAGTCACCCGGGACAATATCCCGAAAATACGGGGAAATTATACCCGAAAAAGAGGTTAAAATATAATAAATAAATTAAATAAAATTAAATTGATAAATTTAGAATTTAATAATAATTTTAAGAGATATTTGGGTAATTTTAATGTATTTTAAGGAATAGTAAAATAATTAAAATAAATAAAAATAAAATTAATAAAATTAATAATAAAATAAAAAAAAGAAAGGAATCTGAAAACAAAAAAAAAAAAGAGAAAAGGGTCGGGGAGAGAGAAACCAAACGGAAGCCGATTAACCCAAGGAGCCCGACGAGCTGTCCGGCGGCAAGGGACCCCGACGAGGAGCCGACGAGGAAGAGGAGAGGCCGGCGACCTCACTGGTACCGGCAGCATGCCCAACCGACGCCGGAGGAAGCCGATCGGAGGAGAGAAAGGTCGACGGGTTGAGGGGCTCGATCCCGGCGAACGGCGGCGCCTTGGCCCCAATCCGACCCCGCAAAATGATCCCCAAGCCTAGACGATGCGATTGGTGGTGGTGGCAGCCACCGAAACCGGCGGATGGCGTCGGAAACGGCGAAAAAGCAAAACGGGTCCGACGGCGAAGAGGAGAACAGCCGGACCGGCCACTTTCCGGCGACGTTGAGTGAAGCCGAGGCCAGATTCGAGACGCGGACAGCCTTGCGGAGCTACTGGCGGTGGAAGCCGGCGGAGAACCGACTGGCAAGGTGGCGAACCGGCGGTCTGAACCGGTCCGAACCGGACTGAACCGGTTCAGCCAAAAAGAGAGGAAAAAAGGAAGAAAAAGGGAAAAGAAAAAGAGAAAAAATTGGAGAAAATTCCTGTGGTGTAATCGAGCTTCGGGTAAGTCAGTGAGCGGTCGAATTGACCCGATTTAAATTTTGGAGTATTTAATTTAATTAATTTTGGGCTGAAAACTTACCCGAAAAAATTGTGGAATTGTGTAGCTCGACGATTGGCATCCACCGAGGGCTCGAGACAGCCTCGAATTTCGTACTAGCATGGAATCTCGGGTAAGTGCCCTTATTTACGACAATTACCTCGTTATGCGTGATATTGATTTAATTTCCGCATAAATTGAATTAAATTATGAAAATTTAGATAAATTGTCGTAAATAATCGATTTAGCTATTCGAGAATTAGAACGAGGCTCAATAAATTATTGGTGGGCCCAATGAGCCCAATAGGCCTCGATAAAGTGAAAATTAAGTGGTAAATGGGCTTAAGGCGGATTAAGGCCCATTAAGGCTTAAGGTGCAATCGGGCCCAATAGGGGTGAACGGGCCCAATGATTTAAATTAAGACCAAAAAGTATTAGATACAATTAAATTGTATAATATCTGACCTGAGGAATATTAATACGCAGTTCTGGGTATTTGATTGGGAGCATATCGGACTGCGTGACGAGACAACAGAGGAAAAGAAAAGGTCAGACTCGACAGGAAAATAAGGTAAGGGAATTCTACGGACTGCTAGAGGTAAACTCTACGAAATTTTAAATTCATATGCAGTCTTTAAAATTTATCTGAAGGATCTAGAGGTCGAATAATAATATTAGTGCCCCGTATGGGCAAAATTACTAAAATACCCTTGTTAAGGGTAAAATCTAAAAATTTAGGAAAAATTGGGAGGAGCAAGAACAAAAGGTTCCTGCTTATTCTGGAGGTGTTTTGATGCATGCATGAGTAGGCTGGCTCACCTTGAAAGAAAATGCACAGCATTGCATACTTTCAACGTGATATTGTTTTGAAAACTATTTTGAGGAAACATAGTCGCCTACGTGTTTTCATTTACATATGACGTGCTAGAGCTCAGCTCGCACGATGTTTGATTTGTGTGATGCATGCATTAGTGCTGGAGCGAGAGCTCGCACTAGAGTTTTACATGCATAGGTGCTAGAGTATAACTCGCACCAGATTTCATATGCTTTTTCGTGACACGGTGCTAGAGTCTAACTCGCACCAGATTTTACATGATTTTCATGACAGGGTGCTAGAGTATAACTCGCACCATATTTTTATACACGATTTTCGTGAAGAGTGCTTGAGCTTAGCTCGCACTAGTTTTATTTGATTTACTGACAGTGTTAGAGCACCGCTCGCACTACTTTTCAGAGATCATACGATAAGCCGTGCTTGGAGCATCGGGTAGACTGTGTGTCACTGATTAAATTGGCCCGCACGTGCGTTTTGAGACATGGCATGAGTATAGAGATATTATATGGGTTCACGGAGTACGATGTACCGTGCAAGTAGCATGGAGCTGATGTACCGTGTGGTATCTTCATGATACGTTGAACTTGTTGACGTTGTTGGACCACCCGTTGTTAGACCACCATCGTTGTGCGTGGGCCCAAGAGGGGTGGCCATGGCCGATGGCAGGGGTTGGCCGGGCAGGGGTTGGCCGTCACAGTAAAACGCATCTTCGGATGCATGAGATCGGATAAGACCGACGAGATGGAGTGACCCACCTCCCGGGCAGTTCCCGATCATGGTGAGAACCCGCACACTAGGATCCGTGTAGCTGAGGAACTCCCGAGGACAGATATGGCCATAGTCCTGGTTATTGCCGTTATACAGATATTGCCTCGTCTCGCATGTCGACGATTTCGATGATTTAAACTGGGTTTTTAAACTAAATTTGCATGATGGTATTTCCATGCTTTTCAAACCCATGTGTGAATGTAAATTGATTTTTATGGTTTCGTGTGAGTCAGGATCACCCGAAGGAGGGGTCGAGTCCTGACTTTATTGTGAAATTTTTATATGAGAAATATATGATTTTGAATATTATTGCATGTTGATTTTCCGTGCAAATGTGTTTTACATAACATCATAACGCATATCATTTATTTTAAAATGTGTGGAGAAAGGGTGGTTTATGCATGGCACCACGTTCATGTAGGTAGTATGGTTACCTACTTGTTTGTAGGATTGCCTTACTGAGCTTGATGTGCTCACCCCTTTCATTTTCTCCCACAGATAATCTCCAGTTGAAGTTGCGACGACTCAGTACTACATTCCGGAGATCCGCTGCTGCCCATCAACATAAGGTATATACACTTGTACATATTGTATCTACATAAGCATAGCACAGTAACATGTTTGTAAGTAACTTTAGGGGATGTATAAATAATATAAACAATTATAAATGACTGGAGAATAAATAAGTTAGATGGTAATTGAATGGTGGGACTGGCATTGACGCACAGTCCAATTATTAGTGGAGTGTTGGTCACGATTCGAGGACAGGTAAGAATGTAAGTAAGAAAATAATAAAAAGCGAAAAATTAACTCTGATTTTTGGGTAGTTTGGGTCGTGACAACAATGGTGTGGATGATTTTATAAGCCATTTGCTTAGCCATTAAGCCTTACTTTTCAGCCATTAAAATTGACTTCCTAAGGCTTAGTTATGAGTCACCTAATGAGTCATCTAATGAGTCATAGTTAGCTTTAACTATGGTTAGATATTTAATCCTAATGGGCTTTACAATTGGGCCTCTCGGTTTGGGCTTTCTTAATGGGCTTTCGGTCTAAAGATTTTACTATACCTCAAGCCTTTTATTGTCTCAATATTTGGCCTATCAATCGGTCCAACAATTCGGTCTAAGGGACCTAAGAATTTCGATCTACGTTTAGTATACCTTAATGGGTTTTAAAATATTCATTTCGGCCTATTACGTTTTTATCCATTAATTTTAATTCGGAATCCTTCCGAATAAATTTTTCTTACTTCCAGGGATGATTATCTTGTATTCTGGCTGAAAATATTTTTCCCCAAATTTTTCTCCATACTTAGGTAAATTTTTAACCATGGTTAGTCAACTGTGGTAAAAGTCCACTTTTCTTAACTATAGTTGACTTTTTCCTAAATTATTACCAAGTTGACTTTTTCTCAAAATTCTAAAAGTGTCATATCTTATGTCTTACACTCTCGTCTTTATGTTTTAACATTTCTCGGTAGGTAAATATGCCCGAAATACCTTAAATACCTTAACTCGGTAAAAATGTTTGTTTTACCCTTTTTTGCTTTTACTCTTGTTCTCTATGTTCGGAACTAAATCAAACTGACTTTCCTTCATAAGCTCCCATATTTTCTCATTTTAAGTTCTTCTCTTCAGTCAAAATAATTCAGATCCACTCGGTTTAACCTGTGGCTCTTGTAGCTAACATTAGGCTTTTATATAGCTTATGAGTGCTAAATCATTGCACATACACTTTAAATCTAGTAAATACCCTTCTTATGATTCAACTATAATAATAGAGTGTTCATACACATAGGAATCATAAGGAACAGGCTACATAAAATACGGGTCTATCAGAATAAATATCAATTCATATCCTCAAGTTAAGATACTTTTCTCTTTCTTTTACTAAACCAAGATCACTTCAAATTAAGCAATTATCCTCTTTAAATGCAAGATTGATTCCAGCCAATAGAAAATCTTACAATATACAATGATAAATTTTATGCTGATGATTTTCAATTACTGCCTAAAATATACGTTCCCACATAGCATTTCTTTGCAGTTGATATTGAACCATTGATCCATATTCCATAGTTTATACGATTTCACTAGAATGAAATTCATTTCTTCACCTTCACAAGGCGATACCTGACTAAGATATTTAATTCTATCTTCCAAATTCAAAAGCTCATGAATTCAAAGTCTTATTCATATCTCAATAAGGATAACTGACAATCCTACTCTTAGAATGATCCACCGTGTGTAAGGTGATAAGCTTGTATCAAAACTTCTCATAATTATTTATCCAATAATCGAATCAAAATGAATATGATCCACATCCTATATAACAAACATTCCAAATCTTCAATCTCCATTTTGTTTCTCGTAGTAAGATGCCAAACTCCTTAGACTCCAAAAAAAAAAAAAAACAAAACACATCCATTCAAATGGCTCTTAATAAAAAGATAAAAAATCTCACAACTTATCGGTTCTCAAAACATCAAGAATCAAACTCTAACATGTTTAGCAAAATTAGGTTAGCTAACGCCACCTTATCAACTATCTATCTTATCTTCACAATTTCTATGCACTACCTCAGTTGTTGGTGACTCTTTCCTTGGTGTCTTAACCTTAAGTATATAACCTAAAGTCTCGGGTTTTCTCATCAACTTCCTAGCAAAAATGGGTACAGGAGCATTTGGAGTAAGAGGAAACCCTTGGTCCAGGGGTCAAAGCTCTAGATGCACCAACCCTCAGCTTCTTATTCTGCCCCCTATTCTAAAAAAGACCCCTATCATCATATCTCCTGCCCTAGCTCCTCAATCTAGACTGAAATTCAGCTTGGGATAACTCCATGTCTTGCTCTATGAATTGTGCCCTCTGAATGGCTTCTGCATAAGTCCGTAGGTTCAGAGGTGTTAACCTACTTCAGATCACCGATTTCAGCCCATGGATAAACTTAACTATCTTCTTCAACTCATTTCAGGCTATGTCAGGATCATATCGGAGGAGTGCGATGAATTTCGACTCATTTTGGTCCACCATCATGTTACCTTAGACCAAACTTAGAAACTCTGCTCCTTTCTTTCTCTGAGCACATTTCGGGATGTATTGCTTATTAAATGCCTCAAGGAAAATCTCCCAAGTAATCTCCGAGTGCTTAGCTAACAAAACAGTCTCAACAGACGTCCACCATTGATATGCCTCACTTTCTAACATGTAGGTAGCTAACGCCACCTTCTCAACACCACTGCATTGCATGTACTTGAACATCTTTTCCAATTTTAAAATCCACTATTTAGCTTTATCAGGGTCCTTAACTCCCTTGAAGATGGGTGGATTCATTTTCGTAAACTGTTTCAATCGAGCCATATTCTTGTCCATTGGGTCTTGGGCTGGAGGCTGCACCACTTGAAGTTGTGGTGGAGTAAGTGGAGGAGGTGGTGGTTCAGGTACTTGCGGAGCTAGTGGAGGATCTTGGTACCTCTTATGAGTTTTCTGGATTTCCTCTGTTTCACTTCTCTACTTATCCAGATTATACTCGGAGGCATTCTGATCAAAATTGTACTCGCGTAATTACGCCTTGCGTATTGCCTCCTCGTACATAGAGATATTCTATGGTAACAGTTTGAACCTGATAGCTGGTCTCCATTCGTTAATAAACTTACAGACATTTCTTAACTTCACTGCTCATAATGTTGGGTCATACCTTTCTAGGGATATAAATCATAATTCATACTCATTGACAGATCAATTTCCTTGTGCTAGACCCATAAATTCCATTTATAGCTTCCTTAATATCATTCATTCAGTTCTGTATAACTACTAGGTCCTTTATCCTAATTAGCAAGGGCGGTCTAAACTTCTGAAATTGCCTTATCTATTGTAGCTCCTACTCCTAACCCAAGTCATCATCATTCTGCTGTAGGAGCAGGAATATTTGTAGTTCAGAAACATCTCTACAAGCTGTGCGAGCGTATCGGGAGTAATCTGCCTGTCTATTCTTCCATCTACCCCATCACCTAACATAGCCTGTGTCCCAATTTTTTCCATAGCATGCTCAATACTCCACTCATTCTTAGTAAAGTGTATCTCAGTACCATCTGCCCTTTCCATAGGACCTGATGGAGCACACTCAATGTCAGTTTCAATCTCAGTATCATTTATGAGTCTCATATGGCAACCCTGCATGATTCTCAGACCTACCGCTGTGACCTCTAGCCTGTGATCTAATTCCTCACGTAAACCAAACATTAAGACTTAACTTCATTAGGTGTACTTAGTCTACAACCAGACAAACACAAATATTTGGGATGTAATCTTATCCTTATTATTGACACTGACAGTACTAGACAACTTTTGCTCTGATATCACCTTAAAACTGTAACGACCCGTGACCTATAAAAATTTGGGGGAAATTTGTTTTTGCTCTGATATCACCTTAAAACTGTAACGACCGTGACCTATAAAAATTTAGGGGAATTTTTTTTTGAAACTTCAGCTTGCAACTTAATCTTTTATTCACTTAGGCTGTATTCCTGTTCAGTGTCAATCCTCTGTCTTACCTTTTTTTATCCGTAATTATATTTAAGTTTAACATTTGGATTTATATGGTCGATAGAAATTTCGACAGCATAACGGCTAAGATATAAGCCTACCCACCTGTAAATTCTCATAATATCAACCCTAGCTATCCACAACTATCAGACATGCTTTCCAAGTCATATCATCAAATCATTCTACATATTCCAAACACGTCTAGTTACTCCAAAAAATCAATCCTTAAAAATATTTCATTTCATTTATCCTTATATAGATTACATCCCGACACATTACTTTCAATAGATGTTTGTGCATACAAATGGTCTGGTAAAGAGATAATAATGCATACCTCACACATGTACAAAAGGTAGTCTGGGGAAGCTTGTATCTGTCAGCCTACGTTGTCTACGCAACAGTTATCAACTGTAGTTCACTGTAAACAATCTGAGAGGTGGAGGGGTGAACTTTTGGGAAAAAGCCCAGTAAGAAAATACATTTAAAGTAGTTATGATATGTACATGTAGTGCAGTTCATAAGTTTTTCTTCATAATTTAGTGCTAGTAAAATAGTAGTAGAATGTTTATATTTTGGCAATTTTTCATGCATTAATTGAGTTCATTTCTATCCATTTCATTGTAACTTGTCTTTCTTGATCGGTTCAGCTAAATGTCTTTTTTGGATGAATTTTTTTAAAAGCCAAAAATTTTTCACTTTATTTCTTATTTGGAAAAAGAACTAAGAAGTAATTGAGAACTCAGAATAATGCTATGCAGGCTCGAAACCACCGAAGCATTTGAGATTGTGGCGTAAGGCCCGATAGCAAAAAAATTGAAGTAAGGCTCTAAGCCCGAGAATTACTTAAGAATTAGATGTATAAGCATAAAATGATGTTCAAAAATGTAACGACCCGTAACCTATAAAAATTCGAGGGAATTTTTTTTTGAAACTTCGGCTTGCACCTTAATCCTTTATTCACTTAGGTTGCATTCTTGTTCAGTTTCAATACTCTTTCTCTCTTTTTTTATCCGTAATTATATTTAAGTTTAACATTTGGATTTATATGGCCGATAGAAATTTTAGCAGCATAGCGACTAAGATATAAGCTACCCACATGCCAATTCTCACAATATCAACCCTAGACAATATCAACCCTACGATGGACAGTGAGGTCAAGAAGGTCTGAAAGTTTATGAATGAACTAAGACCATCCATTTGATCTCGATTGGTCTCGTTTGACATATCGACCTACGAAGAGGCAGTGCATAGGTCACAGTTGTGTGAACAAGATATCGAGCAGGTTACCTCAGAGTTTGAAAAGTTTGGTAGAGTGAGGGACAGAGACAGGAAGAGACAGACAGTGGATAGAGGCTTCAGCTATAGAGGAAGCAAGAGATTTTCTAAGAAGAGGTTGAGGATTGAGGAAATCTGAGAGATGGCAGTTAAGCCTCTCGTGTATCTAGTCATAGCTCTGCTAAAGGGTATAGTGATTGGATGGCCACGACCTACTACAAAATAGTGTAATAAGTGTGGTAGGTACCATAGGACTCTGCCATGTTATGGATCTCCTGCAGTATGTTTCTGATATGGGAAACCAAGGTATATGATTAGAAATTACCCAGAGATGACTGAGAGTGCCCCACGAAAGGGCAAGGAGCCAGAGAGAGCTCCTGTTGATACTCATACTCCGAGGCATAGGGCGACAGCTGAAGAAAAGGGGAAGCAGGTGGTTTGTGAGGGTGAGTACACGCTTTGGACGAGGATACTGCAGATCAGTCGTCAGATGTGGTGAAAGGTACCATCTTAATCTTTGACCTTGAAGCTTATGCTTTGATAGATCCTAGTGCAACACATTCATTTGTATCACTTGCATTTGCATGTAAATTGTTTAAGTATGTGAAGCTTGCCTCGTTAAGTAGGAGGATGCTGATAAGCACTCCCATGAATAATAGTCAGCTAGTGGAGTATGTATTTGAGATTATAAGTTGAAAGTAGGGGAAAAAGAAATGACAGCGGATCTCATTTTAACATTTATGAGAGACTTTGATGTAATCCTAGGAATGGATTGGTTGGCTGCGAACCATGCTGTAGTGGATTACTTTTCTAAGACGGTAACATTTCCAGGGGTAGATAGTGTTATCGTAAGTTTCCCCAAGAAATGTAATGTAAAATCCCTTTGAAAAGTAATAAAAGCAATTGTGGTTGTCAGTGAATAGATAAATATTCTGTTCTGATTTAATGGTTGATATTTTGAAAGGTTATATTACGTACGTGGTTGAAGCGGATAAGGCATGCCTGAAATTGCGAGACATCCCAGTGGTCAGGGAATTTCCAGATGTCTTTTTGGATGATTTACCAGGGTTACCGCAAGATAGAGAGATGGAATTTTGTATAGAATTGGCACCTGGTACAGAGTCGATATCTAAGCCACCATACAAAATGGCTCCGACTGAATTGGAGGAACTGAAGAAGCAATTACAGGAGTTATTGGATAAGGGGTTCATCAGATCGAGTGTATCACCTTGGGGAGCATCGGTACTGTTTGTAAAGAAGGATGGGAGCCTCCGACTGTGTATTGACTACAGGTTGTTGAATAAGGTAACCATTAAGAGTAAGTAACCCCTTCCACGCATCGATGATTTGTTAGATCAGCTTTGGGGAGCAAAGGTCTTTTTAAAGATATATTTAAGATCTGGGTAACAACAATTGAGAATTCGGGATGAAGATGTACCCATGACAGCTTTTCGCATCCGGTTTAGTCATTTTGAGTTTATGGTTATGCCATTCGGGTTGACGAATGCTCCCGCAGCTTTTATGTCATTGATGAATGAGGTGTTTAACCAGTATTTGGATAGATTTGTTATCATGTTCATTGATGATATCTTGGTGTATTCGAGGTCTAGAGAAGAGCATAAGCAACACTTAAGGATAGTTCTACAGACCTCCGAGAGAAGAAGTTGTACCTTAAACTCATTAAGTACAATTTTTAGTTAGAACAAATCTCTTTTCTGGGTCATATTGTGTCGAAGGATGGTGTGTCAGTGGAGCCATCTAAGATTGAGGCAATGGTTCAGTGGCAAAGACCCCAGACAGTTATAGAGATTAGGAGTTTCCTAGGTTTAGCTAGATATTATCGACGATTTATGGAGGGATTCTCAAGATTAGCTGCTCTATTGACACATCTCACGAGAAAGAATGTTGAGTTTGTGTGGGACCATAAATGTGAGAAGAGTTTACAGGAGTTGAAGAAGAGATTAACTACAGCTCTGATTCTCACCATTCCTACCAGCCCAAGAGGTTTTTCTGTATATACGGATACAGCATGTCACGCCATGGAAGTGCGAAAAATAGGGCTAATTTAAGACTTTTTACTCATTAATTCACAATTAAGGGTGCATTCCTGTGCAGTGTCATACATCATCATAATTATCATGCCTCAGGATCTCATCATAATATAGTATATATTGTATCATATACATTACTTAATTCCAAGTTAATTAATCCTAATACATCCCATACAATGTTGTACATCAAGTGTCTGCAATTACAGTAATTGTCTGGATACATGAAAAGATAAAAGATACCTCAAAATACAATATATGGCCTGGAGCTCAAGTCCTCCACTAGCCACTACTCCGTACGTCGCATGAAAACCCTTTTTACTTGAAGAAATCTGGGGGGAAAGAAAACAGGGTGAGCTTCTAAATCGCTCAGTAAAGGGGGTAAGGGACTCATTTCATAAACCAAAATGCACATCACAAAATATTTATTTGTATGTGAAACTCATTAATCTCATTTGAAAACCATAGCATGAAAGTACTCAAAATGACATTCTCATGTCTCAAATCATGTGAAAACATGAAGTAAAAAGGCTCAGTCTAGAGCAATAACAAAGAATGTGAAAATAATACAATAAATGCTTTCGTAATGAACGTGATAAAATCACTGAAATAGTAATGCACGTGGCGCAGCCACTAAACACACGTGGCATAGCCACTGATTTAAATTCACACGTGGCATAGCCACTAAACACACGTGGCATAGCCATTGATTTAAATTTACACGTGGCATAGCCACTAAACACACGTGGCATAGCCACTGAGTTAAATTTACACGTGGCACAGCCACAGGATAGGGTTTCACGTGGCAACGGCCACCAATTAGGGTTTCTCACGTGGCAACGGCCACCAAATGGGGTTTCTCACATGGCAACGGCCACCAAATAGGGTTTCTCACGTGGCAACGTCCACCAAATGAGGTTCTCACGTAGCAACGGCCACCAAATATACATGGCATAGCCACAGAATGGGTTATTCTCACATTACCAGAACGGAGAAGAATCGGGCTTACATGCTACCAGAGCAATACCCGGTGTGTACTCAAAATTACACACCTAAGTCTTAATCACATAAGACTAGTTTGCCTTCACGTAGAACTCATAGTGGTTTTTCTCTTATTAAACTCATTTGAAAATCGTTTTGTACACAACACAAAACATAATAAAACCGAGTTCCAATCGACAAAGCACACATACATTTCTCAAATCTCGATATTGCCTTAACGTAGAGCCCAATTTATTACTCACACAAATTCGACGGTTTATTAAGCAATTTCACACTCAGCTTATAAACGCATAAAATAATGGGCTACAACCGGCTATAAAAACCGTGTGCAATTATATCTCAACACAACACTCAACATGCTTGTTTTATAAACCACAAATCATGCTATAATAGTTTACAAATCACATACACAAATGGTTTAGATTTCCCTTACCTCTTTGCACCTCGTATAGTGCAATCGTTTCCCCCGTATCACGGACTAGTCCCGCATTCCACTCTGGAACTCCCGAGCTGTCCAAACGATGTTAAAACATCAATACTCAATTATCTCATCAACCTTAATTCTCAAAATCGAACATAATTGCTCATAACACCTCAAATCTCTTGATTCTCGTAACTCTACCCCAAACTACACTCTCATTCACAACATCTCAACGTTCTACATTTCTCATGCCAATTATCTATGCTAATTCACCACATTGTCTAAATTTCTATTTATAGCTCAAATTCCCAAAATTGCTAAATATCATTATCACTCCGACCACATTGCAATTTCATCAATCCCTAATCATTTCTCAGCTATTTCAACACAATGACAACCACCATTATCATCAAAATCATCTCAAATATCAAGATGAAATTACCCAAAGCTTGTGAGACGCACAACCCACGCCTCGATTTGATTCGTCCTTCGATTTCCAAGTATGTTGTTCTCCCTTTGATGAGGAACAACTTTCCTTCTTGCTACAACTTCTGATTTGGTCGGAAATGGGTGCTTTGGAGGAGTGAAAAAGCTAGGTTTCGGTGAAAATGGGGGTAGGAAGAGAGAAAGTGAGATTACAGGAGAAAAACAGGGGTTCCTTATATAGGCTGAGGGTAGGAGATCGATCTGGCTCTTGATGAGATCGATATGCATTTGAATTTTGGGACGATTTGGGGCAATTTATGCCAAGGAGATCGATCTGTCGAGGGGTGAGATCGATCTCTTTATGGCTTTATGAGATTGATCTGCTCCTTGAGGAGATCGATCTTCTCCCAAACAGAATCATTTGGAGATCAATCTCTTCCTCATGAGATCGATCTTCTCTCAAATAGAATCATAAGGAGATTGATCCTCTTCCATTGCAGATCGATCTGCTCCTTAAATTCCTCCTTCCTAGTCATTTTTAACTCACCAGATCGATCTCTCCTCCCAGATCGATATGTCCTCATAACTTTACACTTATTTTAAACACTTAACATATAAATCTCCAATTATCATTCCCCAATTCACTTAGCTCAATAAATTACACTTCAAGTTCATATTACATCATTCAAATATATCTAAAATTCTCAGATCTCACATCCTCCCCACCTTAAAAAGAATTTGGTCCTCCAAATTCAACTCAACTAGTCAAATAGATGGGGGCATTTCTCCTTCATGAGATTCTCTAGTTCCCACGTTGCCTCTTCCATTGAGTGATGTTTCCACAAAACTTTCACTAATGGGATGCTCTTAGTTCTCAGTACTTTCTCTCTTATATCGAGAATCTGGACGGGTTCCTCAGTTTAGCTCATATCCTCTTGAATGTCCATCTCGTCATACTCTATGACATAAGAAGGGTCCGGGTGGTACTTCCTCAACATAGACACATGAAAAACATTGTGTATTCCGAAAATCTGTGGGGGTAATGGTAATCTGTAAGCTACCTCTACCACTCTCTCAAGAATCTCGAATGGTCCTATATATCGTGGACTTAATTTCCCTTTCTTCCCAAATCGCATTATACCCTTACTCGGTGATATTTTCAGAAATACTGCATCACCAACCTCAAACTCGAGTGGCCGTCTACGCACATCCGCGTAGCTTTTCTGTCTACTTTGTGTAGCCCGTAACCTCTCACATATGAGTTTCACACTATGTAAGGCTTGCTCAACAAGCTCGAGAGCATTTATCTTTCTGTCACCGACTTCTTCCTAAGCTACAAGGGATCTACACCTCCTACCATATAGAGCCTCAAAAGGTGCCATTCCAATACTCGCATGATAGCTGTTATTGTATGCAAACTCTGCTAGGGGCAGGTGATCATCCCATGATCCCATAAAATCCATCGTACACGCCCTCAACATATCCTCCAGGGTCTGAATAGTCCTCTCTGACTGACCATCTGTCTGAGGATGATAGGCGGTACTGAAACTCAATCGAGATCCCATGGACTCCTGAAACTGGGTCTAAATTCTGCAAGTAAACTGGGAATCTCTATCAGAAGTAATACTCACTGGAGCCCCATGTAATCTAGCTATCTCGCTAACATACAGCTCAGCTAAGGCATCCACAGTATCTGTGCTCTTGATGGCAAGGAAGTGGGTACTCTTGGTCAATCTATCCACAATGACCCATATCGCGTCACGACCTCTTTGGGTCCTCGGTAAACCCATAATAAAGTCCATAGTGACATGCTCCCATTTCCATGTAGGTACAGGTAAGGGCTGTAGTAGTCCTCCGGGCTTCCGATGCTCAGCTTTCACTTGCTGTCATACTAAACACCTGGCCACATACTCTGCCACGTCTCGCTTCATACCACTCCACCAATACACCTTTCTCAAGTCTCGTTACATCTTAGTACTCCCTGGGTGCATGGTGTATCGCGAGCAGTGGGATTCTCTCAGTATCTGTCTCTTCGGGGTATCATCGTCCGGTGCACAAATCCGTCCTCTGAACCTTAACAATCTATCCTCACTGACTGTGAGATCCGACTGTGAACTCTGTTCAGCTTGGCTAACCATATCTATCAATCTCTGATCACGGCGCTGCCCAGTTCTAATCTGATCCATGATCCTGGGTTCTATTCGCAAGCTAGCCACAAATCCAGTCTCTATCTCTTTAACTCTGATCCGAAGTTCAGCAAACTGCTCCAGTAAATCCCATTCCCTGATCATCATAGCAGATATCATACTCTTCCTGCTCAGGGCATCAGCAACCACATTTGCCTTGCCCGGATGATATAGAATCTCGCAGTCATAATCCTTAAGGAGTTCCATCCATCTAACTCTTTCTGATTAAAGAAATATCTCAAACTCTTGTGATCAGTGAAGATCTGGAATCTTTCCCCATATAAGTAGTGTCGTCAGATCTTCAAAGCAAATACCACAGCGGCTAACTCCAAATCATGCGTGGGGTAATTCCGCTCATGGTCTTTCAGCTGTCGCGATCCATATGCGACCACTCTTCTGTGCTGCATAAGCACACACCCCAATCCTTGATGAGATGCATCACTATACACCGAAAATCCTCCTGATCCCTCAGGAATAGTTAACATAGGTGCCGCTGTCAACCTCCTCTTTAATTCCTGAAAACTGAGCTCACACTGATCAGTCCATATAAATGAAGTCTCTTTGCACGTGAGCTTAGTCAAAGGGGCGGCAATTCGAGAAAATCCTTCCATAAATCTTTTGTAATACCCTGCCAAACTAAGGAAGCTTCGCACCTCAGTAACTGTCCTCAGTCTCTCCCAATTAAGCACAGCCTCCACCTTGCTTGGGTCCACTGATACTCCTTCCTTTGAGACTATATGACCAAGGAAAGCTATCCGATCCAGTCAAAACTCACACTTACTAAGCTTTCCATATAATTGCTTATCTCGGAGTATCTGTAGTACTAACCATAAATATTGTGCATGCTCCTCATACGATTGAGAGTATACCAGGATATCATTAATAAAGACTATCACAAATTTATCCAGATAGTCTCTGAACACCTCGTTCATCAATCTCATAAATGCTGCAGGGGCGTTCGTTAATCCAAAGGACATCACCAAAAATTTGTAATGGCCATACCTCGTCCTGAAGGCCGTCTTTGGAATATCTTCTTTCTTGATCCTCAATTGGTGATAGCCCGATCTCAAATCAATCTTAGAAAAGACTGATGCCCCTCTCAGCTGATCAAGTAGATCATCAATCCTTGGCAATGGGTATTTATTCTTCACCGTGGCTTTATTCAACAGCCGGTAGTCTACGCATAATCTGAGACTACCATCCTTCTTCTTGACAAATAAAATCGGTGCTCCCCACGGTGAAACACTGGGCCTAATGAACCCTTTATCCAATAACTCCTGTAGTTGTTTCTTTAATTCCTCAAGTTCCACTAATGCCATCGTGTAGGGGGTTTAGAGATCGGCTGAGTATCTGGTACCAAATCAATGGTAAACTCTAGCTCTCTCTCTGGTGGTAAACCTGGTAACTCATCTGAGAAAACATCCGAAAATTCACACACCACAGGTATACTCAATCCTCGGATGTTCCCGCTCATCGTCTGAGATGAGTGTCTCATAACCTTCACATGAATAATCATATTTAATATTCTCCAAAATAATATTAAAATTCTCAAATTACTTACTAGAATTCCACATATTCATTTCCTCAACATCTCAATCGTACACTGTAAGGTTCAAGTAGGGAGAAAGTTACAATCTTAGTGTAGCAATCTAAGCTCACTCGATTGGTTGGCAACCAATCCATTCCCAAAATTACATCAAACCCATGTATATTCAACATGATTAGATCTGCTAACATCACTCTATCTCCCACCTTTATCTCACATCCTCTATAGCTTAACTCAGTTCTCTGGGATTCACGGATAGGGGTATTTACATGTAGTATATATTCTAGAGGTTCAAACTTCAAGTTTAATCTACATGCAACATGCTCAGAAATAAACGAATGCGTGGATCTTGAATCAATCAACACATGAGCCTTATGATTACAGACAGAGAGTGTACCTCTTATAGTTTCTACAGAAGTGTCAGCGGTCTCCTTATCTAGGGCAAACACACATCCCTGGGTAACAGGTCTCTTTCCTTTCTCTGCAGTAGTGGCCCGTCTCGAGGGATTCACTCTCTGAGGCTGTTGTCTTATGGGCTCCAAGGCATGTGGTTTCTGAGGTTGATGGCAATCCTTTACCATGTGACCCATGTCTCCACATCTAAAACATCCATGGATCGACCCAGTACAACTTCCCTCATGCATTCGGCCATAATTTCTGCAAAACCTTGTCTTAGGCCTGACATCTCGAGGGGTCTCTCTAATGTTAGGGTACCCTCTGGGTCTCTCTAATCTATCCTTCTGTACCTCAATCCTTCCTCTTCTGAAGGAACCTCTCCGAGCCTCTGTTTAGAAAATCGTTAGCCTCTTGCCCTTATCTCTATTCACCGCTCTGAGCTCATTCTGGGATTGTACCATCTCAATTCCTCTTTCAATCTCTTGTGCTCGTCTCAGAGCATCTTCAAACTCAGTAATACATAGCCCTATCAATCTATCTCTGATGACGGGCTTCAACCCATACACAAACTTCTCTGTGCGAAGCTCTTCACTCTTGAAGGTCTCTAGGTCATATCTCAATAGCGCTGTGAATTGGCTCTCATAGTCATCCACAGACATGTCACCCTGTACCAAACTCAAAAACTCGGCCTGTTTCTTTCTCTGGGCGGCTCGTGGTACATATTAGGTCCTAAAGGCTGTCTGAAACTCTTCCCAACCAATCACATCTTGGCGGGACATCAGAATACCCTGGGTAGTACCCCACCAATCTCGAGCTCTCCCTTTCAACATATAGATACTCATACTGACCCTCTCAACATCGGTGCACCCCAGATAATCAAATATAATTCTCAACTCCGTTAGCCACTCCTCAACCTCTGTAGGATCCTTCTTTCCCCTAAACACGGGTGGATTCATCTTCAGAAAATCCTTCAGTCGGACCATACTTCTATCATCAGGTTGAGTGACGGGAGGTATTGGGGGTATGGGAGGTCCTTGTGGTGGTGTAGGAGTAGTACCAGAGGCATTAACTCCAAAGTGTTGCGTGAATAACGCTGCCATCTGCTCAAAACCTTGTCTCACATCGGTCTCAATCCGATTAAATCGAGAGTTAGGACTTTCTGGTTGTGGAACAGGTGGCGGAGGGGACTCTGCCTGCCTCCTCGAACGACCTCGTCGTCCACTCATTCTCTATCTTAACTCGTCTCTTGCGCGTACATATCAGAATCGATTGAAATCTCAATCCTCAATTTCAGTTCATGACCAGACTATTACAGACACTTGGGATGTATTCTATTTCACTTAACCGACACTGACAGTACTAGGCACCCTAAGCTCTGATACCAAGAAAACTCTGTCACGGCCCGAAAGTGCGGAAAATAGGGCTAATTTAAAACTTTTTACTCATTAATTCACAATTAAGGGTGCATTCCTATGCAGTGTCATACATCATCATAATTATCATGCCTCAGGATCTCATCATAATATAGTATATATTGTATCATATACATTACTTAATTCCAAGTTAATTAATCCTAATACATCCCATACAATGTTGTACATCAAGTGTCTGCAATTACAGTAATTGTCTGGATACATGAAAAGATAAAAGATACCTCAAAATACAATATATGGCCTGGAGCTCAAGTCCTCCAATAGCCACTACACCGTACATCGCATGAAAACCCTTTTTACTTGAAGAAATCTGGGGGGAAAGAAAACAGGGTGAGCTTCTAAATTGCTCAGTAAAGGGGGTAAGGGACTCATTTCATAAACCAAAATGCACATCACAAAATATTTATTTGTGTGTGAAACTAATTAATCTCATTTGAAAACCATAGCATGAAAGTACTCAAAATAACATTCTCATGTCTCAAATCATGTGAAAACATGAAGTAAAAAGGCTCAGTCTAGAGCAATAACAAAGCATGTGAAAATAATGAGATAAACACTTTCGCAATGAACGTGATAAAATCACTGAAATAGTAATACACGTGGCGCAGCCACTAAACACACGTGGCATAGCTACTGATTTAAATTCACACGTGGCATAGCCACTAAACACACGTGGCATAGCCACTTATTTAAATTTACATGTGGCATAGCCACTAAACACACGTGGCATAGCCACTGAGTTAAATTTACACGTGGCACAGTCACAGGATAGGGTTTCACGTGGCAACGGCCACCAAATGGGGTTCTCACGTGGCAACGGCCACCAAATGGGGTTCTCACGTGGCAACGGCCACCAAATGGGGTTTCTCACGTGGCAACGACCACCAAATAGGGTTTCTCACGTGGCAACGGCCACCAAATGGGGTTCTCACGTGGCAACAGCCACCAAATATACGTGGCATAGCCACAGAATGGGTTATTCTCACGTTACCAGAACGGAGAAGAATCGGGCTTACATGCTACCAGAGTAATGCCCGGTGTGTACTCAAAATTACACACCTAAGTCTTAATCACATAAGACTAGTTTGCCTTCACGTAGAACTCATAGTGGTTTTTCTCTTATTAAACTCATTTGAAAACAGTTTTGTACTCAACACAAAACATAATAAAATCGAGTTCCAATCGGCAAAGCATGCATACATTTTTCAAATCTCGATATTGCCTTAACGTAGAGCCCAATTCATTACTCACACAAATTCGACGGTTTATTAAGCAATTTCACACTCAGCTTATAAACGCATAAAATAATGGGCTCCAACCGGCTATAAAAACCGTGTGCAATTATATCTCAACACAACACTCAACATGCTTGTTTTATAAACCACAAATCATGCTATAATAGTTTACAAATCACATACACAAATGGTTTAGATTTCCCTTACCTCTTTGCACCTCGTATAGTGCAATCGTTTCCCCCGTATCACGGACTAGTCCCGCATTCCACTCTGGAACTCCCGAGCTGTCCAAACGATGTTAAAACATCAATACTCAATTATCTCATTAACCTTAATTCTCAAAATCGAACATAATTGCTCATATCACCTCAAATCTCTTGATTCTCGTAACTCTACCCCAATCTACACTCTCATTCACAACATCTCAACGTTCTACATTTCTCATAACAATTATCTAGCTAATTCACCACATTGTCTAAATATCTATTTATAGCTCAAATTCCTAAAATTGCTAAATATCATTATCACTCCGACCACATTGCAATTTCATCAATCCCTAATCATTTCTCAGCTATTTTAACACAAAGACAACCACCATTATCATCAAAATCATCTCAAATATCAAGATCGAGGTTTAGAAATTACCCAAAGCTTGTGAGATGCACAACCCACGCCTCTATTCGATTCGTCCTTCGATTTGCAAGTATGTTTGTCACGACCCTCAACTTACCAAAATACATACAAATTTTTCGCATTTTCATGCATCAATCCTTAATCATCCTTCCTCGATCGTGAACAACCACGCGCTTAACAGTTGGGCTGTGTGTCGACGTCTAACCCACTCCACCATACCAATTCAATTGAAACATTATTTATGAGTAAACACTTGTGTAAATGTATATATATCAGAGTTGTTACATGTGTTTACATTGTTTTACATCCCCAGTAGTTACATACAAAATGCTACTGTGCTATGTCTAGTTTAGATACAAAATAATCCAAGTGTGTATACCTTTAGCGATGGGATACAGCGGATTACCAAAAAGGGGCGCCTCCAGTCACGCTCAATCTATACTCAAATCTCTGTAGAGAGGGGAAAATAAGGGGGTGAGCAAACCACACGCTCAGTAAGGCAATCATGCGAACAGGTAGATACTGTACTATCTACGTGATCGTGATGCCATGCTCAAAAGCATCTTATTCATTGTTTATCTCAAAACATGAGTGTATGATTGTGTTAATGGTATGTAAAGCATTCATGCTATTAAAATTCAGTGCACATTTCAACTCAAAGCATGGTATAAATCATCATGCATAATTCACAATAAAAGCATGGCATTAAACATCATGCATTTTCACAATAAGGCATGGCATTAAACATCATGCATTCGTGCACTTTAAAAAAACCATTAACAAATCAATTCAACGTCAGGTCCCAGCCCATCCCTCGGGCTTTCCTGACCACAAACACTTCAAACATGGATTTATTCTCAAATAGCATTATACATGTGAGATAGGCAGTTTCAACAATAGGTAATAACCTCAAGGTCTATGTACATAACCTGTGATACCGGCTACACGAATCAGGTGTGCGGGATATCACCACCATCTGCTTCCACACGGGAGGTGGGTCAAATCCTACCCGCCGGTCCATAGCAGATCTCGTCCGAAGATGGCACATCACATCACAACACGGTACAATGTACTCCATGCTACATGCACGGTACAACGTACTCCGTGGACCCCCAGCCTTATCCCTCGTTCGGGCTCATCAGCTGTTCCTCCAACCCTTATCCCTCGTTCGGGCTCATCAGGCGGATCTCCAACCCTTATCCCTCGTTCGGGCTCATCAGGTTGTTTTAACATGCCATGTCTCAAAACAATGCACGTGTGAGCCTATTTAATCGATGTGACACCAAGTCTACTCGAAGCTCCAAACACGGCAACATGCAAGATGGGCATCCAGTGCGAGACAAACTCAAAGCACAATGCCAAAACAATATGAAATCCATGTGAAAACTAGTGCCTTTTGCACTCTTCCATACTCACGAAATCATGTAGGTGGCTCAAAACTTGCAAAATGTGGTTATCAAAACCAAAACATACTCATTTCTTTTGCAAATCATTTCAATGTTAGCCAACCTACCAATCATTTGCTAAAAAGCAATAAAACATGATTTTCAAAGCAATATGCTTTTGTTTTCATGCACATTTCTCAAACTCCCACTTTTACCCTTCAATCACCCAACAACAACATTTCCTAATCTCATGCATTCTAGCAAAACATTTATGCGCCCAAATTGCGTACAATATCTTTAAGAGTCCACACAATTCCCTTACCTCGATTTACTTGGTGTGACTCCTTTCCTTTTAGCTTCTCACGCTCTTGGCTCAACTCGCCTCGGCGTATCCTCGGAAGCTGCGATTCATTCATTAAATCGATTGAGTTAACGTATTTAACCCATAATTGACCTCACTAGTCAACATTATTTACTTATGCATTTTACAAATGCCTTAACCCTCATTTTACCTCTTTTAGGTAAATCTCCCAATTTTATCCACTAACCACATCTTAAAATCATACCACAACACTATAAATAACTTTTACATATCTCATTCATCATTAATCTTCATACATTCCACTTTCTCACTCTAGACCATTTCTAGGTCAAAATCATTCCAATGTATTTAGATAGTTTCTAACCATCCATACTCATGCCAAACAACTCCAAAATCAATTAAATAAACAATGTACCATAGTTGGAGTGTTAGAATCTTACCAAATTTGATTTCTCTTCTTGCTCCAATGGCAATGCCCTTAAATCCTTCAATATCAACAATGGGAAATTGCTTTCAAACTATGTTGTTCTTCTCTTTGATAGGAACAACTTTGTCTCTAATGGTCTCTCTTCAAACCTCACTGAAAATGGTTGATTTTTGAGAGAGAATGTTAGGTTTTTGGGTTGAAAGTGAAAGGTTTGTGTTTTTCCCGAAATTTTCTGATTTCCAGCACTCCTTATATAGAAATAGCTTGAGGAGATCGATCTGGTCCAAGAGGAGATCGATCTGGTCCCTTAAAATCCCTCTTTTCACGGTATTTTTAAGCCTGAGATTGATCTGTCGAAGCATGAGATCGATCTGTGGAGGCATGAGATCGATCTGCTCCCAAACAGAGAGCTAAGGGGATCGATCTGGTCCATTGGAGATCGATCTGTTCTATTCTTTTGCTCAAATAAGAGCATTCTGGCTCTTCCAGATCGATCTCTCATCCCATGAGATCGATCTGCCCTTCAAAATTCCCAGATTTTCTGCAGTTCCTCTGCAACAACACTTACCAAACATCCTTAATTTGCTACCATGATCATTTCCTCATTCATTCATCTTTGAGACTTGAAAATGGCATCCATCCTCACTTCATACACATTAAAACTTGTGTAGGATCTTTGTGTGACCAATGGTATTTAATATAAACAAAAATGGAAGTGCACATCTTATGCAATTCTACTTCCATTTTATCAAACTATTCATAATCCACTCTACACACATTCTCCACATGTTTAAGTCCATTTCTACACATTCATACATAATGAAACTTGTATGTACGATTACCACTCTCATTACAAGTGTGTACATTACTTATGGACTTACATCACATATACTTCACTTATGAATTCATAGTACAACTCTATTTACACTTCTATGTACATATATACCCTTGTACATATACGGGGTCTCACATTCTCCCCCACTTAGAAAATTTGGTCCTCCAAATTGGAACCAATTATTCTGTGAACAACTCGGGATACCTCTCCCGCATCAAACTCTCCAATTCCCATGTGGCTTCTTCCACAGTGTGATGTTGCCAAAGTATCTTCACCAAGGGAATTGTCTTTGTCCTCAGTACTTTCTCTTTTCTGTCCAATACCCGAACTGGCTTCTCATCATAGGTCATACCCTCATTGAGCTCCAAAGGCTCATATCTTATCACATGTGCCGGGTCCGGGTGATACTTCCTCAACATGGATACGTGGAAGACGTTATGCACACTTGCCAACTCTGGTGGCAATGCCAACCTATACGCCTTGTCTCCCACCTTATCAAGTATCTCAAATGGCCCGATATATCGAGGGCTCAACTTTCCCTTCCTCCCAAATCTCATAATTCCCTTCGAAGGGGAAACTTTCAAAAACACTGACTCACCCACCTCAAACTCTAGTGGTCTCCGTCTCTTGTCAGCATAACTCTTTTGTCTGCTCTGAGCTGTCCGTAACCTCTCACATATCAATTGGACGTCCTCAGAGGCTTGTCTAACCAAGTCGGGAGCAAAGATCTGTCTGTCACCAACCTCTTCCCATCCAATAGGGGAACGGCATCTACGCCCATACAATGCCTCATATGGTGCCATCCCGATACTCGCATGAAAACTGTTATTATACGCGAACTCTGCGAGTGGCAAATGGTCATCCCAGGAGCCTCCAAAATCCAATGCACACGCTCTCAACATGTCCTCCAGGGTCTGTATAGTCCTCTCTGACTGACCATCTGTCTGAGGATGAAACGCGGTGCTAAAATTCAACTGGGTCCCCATCGCTTCCTGAAAATGTTCCCAAAAGTGGGAAGTGAAACGGGCATCCCTATCAGAAACAACGCTCACTGGAATTCCATGTAGCCTCACTATCTCGCGCACATATAGGTTCGCTAACTGGCTCAGAGTATCGGTAGCTCTCATAGCTAGAAAATGGGCTGATTTCGTCAACCGATCCACAATCACCCATATGGCATCATGACCTCTCCGGGTCCTCGGCAATCCCATCACAAAATCCATGGTGACATGCTCCCACTTCCATGTCGGAATCGGTAGAGGCTGCAATAACCCTGCAGGCTTCTGATGCTCTACCTTCACCTGCTGACAAACGAGACACTTAGCAACATATTCAGCAATGTGCTTTTTCATTCCCGACCACCAATAAACCTTTCGAAGGTTTTGATACATTTTGGTACCCCCTAGATGTATCGTATACTTCGATGAGTGAGCCTCTGTCAGGATCAACCTTCTGATCTCTGCGTCATCAGGAACACATATCCTACCTCTGAACCTCAACAATCCATCCAAACTCAACCCAAAGTCCGTCTCTATACCCCTCTGTATCTGCCCGACAATATCACCACACTGCTGATCAACTCGCTGAGCCTGTCGGATTCGATCTACCAGATCCGGTTCCAACTGCAGGCTAGCTATCATAAATCCACTATCAGCGTCAGGCGGGGTCATATCCAAACTGAGGTTCATGAACTGTTCCAACAGCTCGTGTTCCCTGATCATCATGAATGATACCATCCCGAGATGCTTCCTACTCAATGCATCAGCAACCACATTTGCTTTACCCGGGTGGTATAGGATTTCACAATCATAATCCTTTAACAACTCAAGCCATCTCCTCTGTCTCATGTTCAACTCTTTCTGTGAGAACAGGTACTTAAGGCTCTTATGATCTGTATAAATCTGAAATCTCTCACCATAGAGGTAGTGGCGCCATATCTTCAGCGCAAACACCACCGCTGCCAACTCCAAGTCATGGGTCGGGTAGCTCCTCTCATGATCCTTTAACTGTCTTGATCCATAGGCTACTACCTTCCCATCCTGCATCAATACACAGCCCAGTCCTAGGTGTGAAGCATCTGCATACACCGAGAAACCTCCTGAGCTGGTAGGAATGGTGAGTATTGGAGCTGTAGTTAATCTCCTTTTCAACTCCTCAAAACTGTCTTCACACTTTTTGTCCCACACAAACTCTACATTTTTCCTTGTGAGACGTGTCAAAGGAGCAGCTAACCTCGAAAATCCCTTTACAAACCTTCGATAATACCCAGCTAAACCCAGGAAACTTCTGATCTCTGTCACTGTTTGGGGTCTCTGCCACTGAACTACGGCCTCAATCTTAGATGGATCCACTGATACTCCATCCTTTGATACTATGTGACCCAGAAAAGAGATCTGTTCCAACCAAAAGTCGCACTTACTGAGTTTAGCGTACAACTTCTTCTCTCGAAGGGTTTGTAGCACTATCCTTAAATGCCTTTCATGCTCCTCTCTAGACCTTGAATACACCAGTATATCATCAATGAACACAATAACAAATCGATCCAAGTACTGGTGGAATACCTCATTTATCAAAGACATAAAAGCTGCGGGAGCATTCGTCAACCCGAATGGCATAACCATAAACTCATAATGTCCATACCGGGTGCGAAAAGCTGTCTTGGGTACATCTCCATCTCGTATCTTCAACTGATGGTACCCTGATCTCAGATCTATCTTGGAAAAGACTTGCGCTCCCTTAAGCTGATCCAACAAATCATCGATGCGTGGGAGGGGATACTTATTCTTGATGGTGGCCTTATTCAACAACCGGTAATCTATACACAGTCGGAGGCTTCCATCTTTCTTCCTTACAAACAGAACCGGTGCTCCCCAAGGTGAGACGCTCGGCCTGATGAACCCCTTCTCCAGCAACTCTTGTAATTGTTTCCTTAACTCCTCTAACTCAACTTGAGCCATCCTGTATGGTGGCTTGGACATCGGCTCTGTACCAGGTGCCAAATCTATACCAAACTCCATCTCCCTATCTGGAGGTAATCCTGGTAACTCATCCGGAAAGACATCTGGAAATTCCCTAACCACTGGTATGTCTTCCAATTCCGGACGTGCCTTATCCATCTCAATCACAAAAGCGATGAATCCTTCACATTATTCTTTCCACCATTAGTATCATAAATCATCACATCACATACATAAATGAAATCAAATTTATCTTTCATACATCATGTATCAAGATTATACTCATCACACTTATAAAAATCATGTTCTTTAATTTCATTTCACAAAATTAACTACAAGATTGTCTATCTTTGGAAACATCAAGGTTTTTAGCATGACAATCCATAACAACATGATTGGCAGCCAACCAATCCATTCCTAGGATAACATCAAAATCACTCATATTTAATAAAATTAAATGGGCTGCCATCTCTTTACCTCCTATCTTCATTTTACAATCCCTATATATATGCTCAGTCAACTGACTATCATTCATAGGGGTAGATATCAATAACATCTTATCAAGCAGCGTGGGTTTTACATGCTTCAACAATTTACATGCAAAGGATGGCGAAGTAAAGGAATGCGTGGCACCAGGATCAAACAGTACATAAGCTTCTAAATCAAAGATTTGGATGGTACCTTTTACCACATCTGATGACTGATCTGCAGTATCCTGATCCAGTGCGTGCACTCGTCCTCTGCTTACACCCACTACTTGCTTCCCCTTTTCCTCAGCTGTAGCCCTCCTCCTCAGAGCAGCAGTACCAACTGGAGCTCTCTCTGGTTCCTTGCCCTTCTGTGGGGCTCTCTCTATCATCTCTGGGCAATCTCTGATTACGTGCCCTGGCTTCCCACATCTGAAGCATACAACCTGAGGTCCGTAACATGGTCGAGTACCATGGTACCTACCACACTTGCCACACTGGTCTGTAGTAGGCCGTGGTCCTCTAATCACGATTCCCTTAGCTGGAGCAATGGTCGGATACATGGGAGTATCAACTGTCCTCTCTCGGATTTCATCAATTCTCGGCCTCTTTCCAGAGAATCTCTTGCTTCCTTTATAGCTGAAGCCTCTATCCATTATAGGTTTCTTCTTATCTCTGTCCCTCATCTTACCAACCTTTCCAAATTCCGAGGCGATTCTATCAACATCTTGTTCACATAATTGCGCCCTGCGCACTGCCTCTTCATAGGTCGGTATATCCAAGGGAACCAATTTAGACCTGATGGTTGGTCTCAATCCATCCACAAACTTCTGGATCTTCTCGACCTCATTACTCATCGTGTTGGGATCATATCTGCCCAGGGATATAAAAGCAGTCTCATACTCATCCACAGTCCTGCTCCCTTGGGTCAGTCCCAAAAATGCCATCTTCAGCTTCCGCTGGGCGGTATCCGGGACATACTGTCTCCGGAAGGCCTCTAGAAACACATCCCAGCTGATCTCAGTATGCCGGGCTCTCAAAATAGGCCTGGTGGATTTCCACCAATGTTCTGCTGATCCCTTCAGCATAAAAGCGGCAAATGCTACCATCTCGGTAGTAGTGCACTCAAAGAACCCATATAATTTCTCGATCTCATTGATCCAATCCTCAGCCGCTACTGGGTCCTTTACTCCACTGAAAGACGGCGGTCCAAACTTCTGGAACTGCCGCAGTCTATCCAAATCACATCCATATCCCCAACCTCTACTGCCTGGCATAGCAACCGGCGTAGGCACATCCTGTGGGGGTGGGGTATCTGTCGTCTGAGGTCCTTGGGCTTGCCTCGCCCGTGCCTCGGGAGCAGCTGCTTGCTCAGCATCACCCTGTGTAGCGGGGCTCTGTCTACCGCCAACTCCAGGTAAAGATTGAGTGACCAATTCCAAAATCATCTCAATGCTCCGCTCAATCCTTGCGAAGCAAGCCTCAGTACTCTCGGGCCTCTCTTCTGGACCCCGTGGAGCGTGCTCAACGTCGACCTCCACCTCAACATCCTCCTGAGCCTCGTGTGTTTTCGGCTCAACACGACCCCCAGGCCTACCTCTACGGCCTCGAGCCTGTGCTCTCATCCCTCTACCGCGACTGGTATTAGGCATACTTACTCAGTTCCCTACATTCACAACCAATTACTTAGTCAACCCATCGACATACACTATTTGTATCTAAACAAGCACAGTAACTTGGGGATGTAATTTTTCACTTATTAGGTATTTTAGACACGACACACGTCAGACCAACTCGAGCTCTGATACCAACTTCTGTCACGACCCTCAACTTACCAAAATACATACAAATTTTTCGCATTTTCATGCATCAATCCTTAATCATCCTTCCTCGATCGTGAACAACCACGCGCTTAACAGTTGGGCTGTGTGTCGACGTCTAACCCACTCCACCATACCAATTCAATTGAAACATTATTTATGAGTAAACACTTGTGTAAATGTATATATATCAGAGTTGTTACATGTGTTTACATTGTTTTACATCCCCAGTAGTTACATACAAAATGCTACTGTGCTATGTCTAGTTTAGATACAAAATAATCCAAGTGTGTATACCTTTAGCGATGGGATGCAGCGGATTACCAAAAAGGGGCGCCTCCAGTCACGCTCAATCTATACTCAAATCTCTGTAGAGAGGGGAAAATAAGGGGGGTGAGCAAACCACACGCTCAGTAAGGCAATCATGCGAACAGGTAGATACTGTACTATCTACGTGATCGTGATGCCATGCTCAAAAGCATCTTATTCATTGTTTATCTCAAAACATGAGTGTATGATTGTGTTAATGGTATGTAAAGCATTCATGCTATTAAAATTCAGTGCACATTTCAACTCAAAGCATGGTATAAATCATCATGCATAATTCACAATAAAAGCATGGCATTAAACATCATGCATTTTCACAATAAGGCATGGCATTAAACATCATGCATTCGTGCACTTTAAAAAAACCATTAACAAATCAATTCAACGTCAGGTCCCAGCCCATCCCTCGGGCTTTCCTGACCACAAACACTTCAAACATGGATTTATTCTCAAATAGCATTATACATGTGAGATAGGCAGTTTCAACAATAGGTAATAACCTCAAGGTCTATGTACATAACCTGTGATACCGGCTACACGGATCAGGTGTGCGGGATATCACCACCATCTGCTTCCACACGGGAGGTGGGTCAAATCCTACCTGCCGGTCCATAGCAGATCTCGTCCGAAGACGGTACATCACATCACAACACGGTACAATGTACTCCATGCTACATGCACGGTACAACGTACTCCGTGGACCCCCAGCCTTATCCCTCGTTCGGGCTCATCAGCTGTTCCTCCAACCCTTATCCCTCGTTCGGGCTCATCAGGCGGATCTCCAACCCTTATCCCTCGTTCGGGCTCATCAGGTTGTTTTAACATGCCATGTCTCAAAACAATGCACGTGTGAGCCTATTTAATCGATGTGACACCAAGTCTACTCGAAGCTCCAAACACGGCAACATGCAAGATGGGCATCCAGTGCGAGACAAACTGAAAGCACAATGCCAAAACAATATGAAATCCATGTGAAAACTAGTGCCTCTTGCACTCTTCCATACTCACGAAATCATGTAGGTGGCTCAAAACTTGCAAAATGTGGTTATCAAAACCAAAACATACTCATTTCTTTTGCAAATCATTTCAATGTTAGCCAACCTACCAATCATTTGCTAAAAAGCAATAAAACATGATTTTCAAAGCAATATGCTTTTGTTTTCATGCACATTTCTCAAACTCCCAACTTTTACCCTTCAATCACCCAACAACAACATTTCCTAATCTCATGCATTCTAGCAAAACATTTATGCGCCCAAATTGCGCACAATATCTCTAAGAGTCCACACAATTCCCTTACCTCGATTTACTTGGTGTGACTCCTTTCCTTTTAGCTTCTCACGCTCTTGGCTCAACTCGCCTCGGCGTATCCTCGGAAGCTGCGATTCATTCATTAAATCGATTGAGTTAACGTATTTAACCCATAATTGACCTCACTAGTCAACATTATTTACTTATGCATTTTACAAATGCCTTAACCCTCATTTTACCTCTTTTAGGTAAATCTCCCAATTTTATCCACTAACCACATCTTAAAATCATACCACAACACTATAAATAACTTTTACATATCTCATTCATCATTAATCTTCATACATTCCACTTTCTCACTCTAGACCATTTCTAGGTCAAAATCATTCCAATGTATTTAGATAGTTTCTAACCATCCATACTCATGCCAAACAACTCCAAAATCAGTTAAATAAACAATGTACCATAATTGGAGTGTTAGAATCTTACCAAATTTGATTTCTCTTCTTGCTCCAATGGCAATGCCCTTAAATCCTTCAATATCAACAATGGGAAATTGCTTTCAAACTATGTTGTTCTTCTCTTTGATAGGAACAACTTTGTCTCTAATGGTCTCTCTTCAAACCTCACTGAAAATGGCTGATTTTTGAGAGAGAATGTTAGGTTTTTGGGTTGAAAGTGAAAGGTTTGTGTTTTTCCCGAAATTTTCTGATTTCCAGCACTCCTTATATAGAAATAGCTTGAGGAGATCGATCTGGTCCAAGAGGAGATCGATCTGGTCCCTTAAAATCCCTCTTTTCACGGTATTTTTAAGCCTGAGATCGATCTGTCGAAGCATGAGATCGATCTGTGGAGGCATGAGATCGATCTGCTCCCAAACAGAGAGCTAAGGAGATCGATCTGGTCCATTGGAGATCGATCTGTTCTATTCTTTTGCTCAAATAAGAGCATTCTGGCTCTTCCAGATCGATCTCTCATCCCATGAGATTGATCTGCCCTTCAAAATTCCCAGATTTTCTGCAGTTCCTCTGCAACAACACTTACCAAACATCCTTAATTTGCTACCATGATCATTTCCTCATTCATTCATCTTTGAGACTTGAAAATGGCATCCATCCTCACTTCATACACATTAAAACTTGTGTAGGATCTTTGTGTGACCAATGGTATTTAATATAAACAAAAATGGAAGTGCACATCTTATGCAATTCTACTTCCATTTTATCAAACTATTCATAATCCACTCTACACACATTCTCCACATGTTTAAGTCCATTTCTACACATTCATACATAATGAAACTTGTATGTACGATTACCACTCTCATTACAAGTGTGTACATTACTTATGGACTTACATCACATATACTTCACTTATGAATTCATAGTACAACTCTATTTACACTTCTATGTACATATATACCCTTGTACATATACGGGGTCTCACAATGTTGTTCTCCCTTTAATGAGGAAAAACTTTCCTTCTTGCCACAACTTCTGATTTGGCCGAAAATGGGTGCTTTGGAGGAGTGAGAAAGCTAGGTTTCGGTGAAAATGGGGGTTGAAAGAGAGAGAAAGTGAGATTGCAGGAGAAAAATAGGGGTTCCTTATATAGGCTGAAGGTAGGAGATCGATCTGGCTCTTGATGAGATCGATATGCATTTGAATTTTGTGACGATTTGGGGCAATTTATGCCTAGGAGATCGATCTGTCGAGGGGTGAGATCGATCTCTTTATGGCTTTATGAGATCGATCTGCTCCTTGAGGAGATCGATCTTCTCCCAAATAGAATCATTTGGAGATCAATCTCTTCCTCATGAGATCGATCTTCTCTCAAACAGAATCATAAGGAGATCGATCCTCTTCCATTGGAAATCGATATGCTCCTTAAATTCCTCATTCCTAGTCATTTTTAACTCACCAGATCGATCTCTCCTTCTCCCAGATCAATCTGTCCTCATAACTTCACACTTATTTTAAACACTTAACATATAAATCTCCAATTATCATTCCCCAATTCACTTAGCTTAATAAATTACACTTCAAGTTCATATTACATCATTCAAATATATCTAAAATTCTCAGATCTCACACATCACCCCAAGGACTGGACTGTGTACTGATGCAAGATGGGAAGGTAGTAGCATATGGATCAAGATAGTTAAAGGATCATGAAAGGAACTACCCGACCCATGATTTGGAGTTGGCGACCGTGATATTTGCTTTGAAAATATGGCACCATTATCTTTATGGTGAGAAATTTTAAGTATTTACTGACCACAAGAGCCTTAAGTATCTATTCTCATAAAAGGAAATGAACATGAGACAAAAGAGGTGACTCGAGCTTCTGAAAGACTATGATTGTGAGATCTTGTACCACCTGGGTAAAGCAAATGTAGCAGTTGATGCATTGAGTAGAAAGCACCTAGGGTTGGTATCGTACATGATGATCAGGGAACACGAGCTGTTAGAACAGTTCGCGAGCCTCACTTTGGATGTGACCCCTCCTGATGCTGATAGTGGTTGTATGGTAGCTAGCCTACAGTTAGAATCGGATCTGGTGGATCATATCTGACAGGCTCAGTGGATTGATCAATAGTGTAGTGATATTGTCGGGCAGATACAAAGGGGTACAAAGACTGATTTTGATTTGAGTTCAGATGGTTTACTGAGGTTCAAGGGTAGGATATGTGTTCCCAATGATCCATAGATCAGGAGGTTGATTTTATCAGAAGCTCATTCGATGAAGTATACACTACATTCGAGAAGGAACAAGATGTACCAGAATCTCTAGAGAGTGTATTGGTGGTCAAGGATGAAAAGAGAGGTACCTGAATTTTTGACAAAGTGTCTCATCTGTCAGCAGGTGAAGGTAGAGTATCAAAAGCTTGCAGGGCTATTACAACCTCTACCTATACCGACTTGGAAGTGGGATCATGTCACTATGGACTTCGTGATGGGCTTACCTAGAACCTATAGGAATCACGATGCGATTTGGGTGATAGTGGACATATTGACGAAGTCGGTACACCTCCTAGCTATGAGAGCCACCAATACTTTGAGTACACTGGCAGAACTATATGTGGGCGAGATAGTGAGATTGCATGGTGTTCCAGTGAGCGGTATATCTGATAGGGATGCCTACTTCACTTCTCACTTCTGGGAATATTTTCAGGAAGCGATGGGGACCCAACTGGGTTTTAGCATAGCGTTTCATCCTCAGACAGATGGTCAGTCAGAAAGGACTATACAGACCTTGAAGGATATGTTGAGAGCCTGTACTTTGGATTTTGGAGGCTCCTAGGATGACCATTTACCACTTGTAAAGTTCGCCTATAATAACAGTTATCATTCGAGTATTGGGATGGCACCGTATGAGGCTTTGTATGGCCGTAGATGTTGTTCCTTTATTGGATGGGAAGAGGTTGGTGACCGACTGATATTTGCTTCTGACTTAGTGAGACAAGCCTCTGAGAATTCCCAGTTGATTTGTGAGAGGTTACAGGCAGCTCAGAGCAGACAAAAGAGTTATGCTGACAAGAGACGGAGACCATTGGAATTCACAGCAGGTGAATCAATTTATTTGCGAGTTTCTCATTCCAAGGGTATAATGAGGTTCGAAAAGAAAGGGAAGTTAAGACCTTATTAGATTGGACCCTTTGAGATATTGGATAAAGTAAGAGATAAGGCATTCAGGTTAGCATTACCACCTGAGCTAGCAGGCGTTCATAACGTCTTTCACATCTCTATGTTTTGGAAGTATCACCTGGATTCGGCACATATGATAAGATATGAGCCATTGGAGCTCCACGGGAACATGACATATGTTGAGAAACCGATTCAGATATTAGATAGGAAGGAGAAGGTGTTGAGATTGAAGACGATCCCCTTAGTGAAAGTTCTTTGGAAGCACCACACCGCAGAAGAAGCTATATGGGAGTTGGAGAGTTTGATACGGGAAAAGTATCCCGAGTTGTTCACGAACTTAATTAGTTCCAATTTGGATGACTAAATTTCCTTAAGTGGGGGAGATTGTGAAACCCCATGTATGTATTACTTTGTAATATATGTTAATGGGATTATAAGACAAATGATTTCGGATCATGTAAATGTGAATGAATTGCAATAGGATGAATGAGTGTCAAGATACCTGTAAAGGATAAATAAGGGCTGAATGGCCATAAGACTAAACGAATAAAACTTTAAACACTTGGATTGAAGGTGAGTAATGAAGACACGAAATAATGATGCAGGGACGATGAATTTTGTGTATCCATTCTAATTTCCAAGCAATACACACAACTTCCATAACACGAAAATCATAGGAAATAAACCTTTCCATGCTCAAAGTGTGAATATATTGCAAAATGACTAGGGACACAATTGAAAGCAAGTTCTCCCTTGGAAATTCTAGAAATATTGCAACAAAAAAGGCTGCAGATGAAGGCCAGATTGATCTCCCATTCAAGGCAGATCGATCCCTTGTGTAAACAAAGCCATTCCAAGTGAATCTACCAAGCCCAAATCGATCCCCCTTAAGTGCAGATCAATCTCCATTTTATTCTGTAAAGAGCAGATCGATCCCTCCCCATGAGCATATCGATCTCCTTAAGCTTCTGCCAGTCCAAGATCGATCTCCCCCCAATGAGCAGATCGATCTCCCTCTTCTAAAACTCGCGAATTCGAAGGTAAAAAAACCAAAGGAAGATAAATCTCCTCACCCTAGTAGATCGATCTCATCACTCTCAATCTATAAATACCCTATAAAAAACACTATTTCTTCAACAAACTAACACACCTCTTCCATTTCATCCAAAATACAAAGCTTTTCCTCTCTAGAATACACCTCTTCCAAAAAGAATTGGAAAAAAGCCATTAGAGCCAAAGTTGTTCATCTTGAGCAAAAGAATAACATAGCTTGGAGCCAACATTCAACTCATTGGATTGAAAGAGCTAAGGAGTCTTCCAAACTTGGAAAAGAAGAAAGTCAAGCTAGGTGAGTTTTCAATACACCAACTCCAAGTGTATTCATCTAGTTGTTGTTGTGAGTAGATTGGTGTATGTATTGATGATTGAAACCACCTAGAATGTAATGATACAAGCATAACCTAGAATGAGTCTAGTTGAGAAAGTAAAATGTAGTTGATTTGATGATAGAAATGGTTATATCAAGTTGTTAGTGAGGTAATGTGCATGATTTTGAGATGATTGGATGTAAGACCCGATTTTTATCGTAGTTTCTTATGAAGGATTGAAATGGTCACAAATTAAATGAATGAGATTCGGACTGGAGATAAGGATTTAAAACATAAAATGCATGAGTGTTTGTGAAGGGGAGTTGGATTTGTCACGACCCAAATTACCTAAAAATCAGAGTAAATTTTTTCGCTTTTTAATTTCCTTACCCGTCGTGAACAGTTACACTATTAAACAGTTGGGCTATGATTCGATGTTAGTCACCTCTCACCTATTTACCATTCCATTTTCATATTTCATTTACATATCAATTTATTTTAAATAAATATATCCCCAATATTACATCCATGTACAGTACTGTGCCTCTATATGTTCAGATACAAAAATTATACAAATGTGTATACCTGGTCTTGATAAGAAGCAGTGGATATGACTACTATCGTTCTCTTCTACTGAATATACCCTGTGGGGTGAAAAATGAAAGGGTGTGCATAAACAGCTCAGTAAGGCAATAATGTAAGCAGGTAGATAACTATACTATCTACGTGCTTATAATGTCATGATATAAAATCGTTTACATTGGGAGCATGAGATATAACTAAAACGATGCCACATGTATGTATATATCATATAAGAGAAATCATGAAATCGACATATAAAACAAACATGAAAAAATCATCATGTATGTCATCTCATGCTCGTCACATTTAAAACTTATTTGTGTTCATCATAAACTCATCACGTTAAAACTTATTTGTTTAATCATAAACTCATCACGTTAAAACTTATTTGTTTTATCATAAAACAACCACATCAAGGCAAAACCCATCTCTCGGGAATACCTTGATTCATTAAATCACATCTCTTTTGAAAACATTAATCGGGACATTACCCCTCCCTCGGGTTCATCCTAGTCTATTCAGACCATATGATATCATGTGAGGCATGTAGGTTACTGTATGAAAATCGAGGACTATGGCCATACTTTGTCCTTGTGATCCCAGGCTACACGGATCCCGGTGTGCGGGGCATCACAACTGCAACGGGAGGTGGGGTCAAATCCTACCCACCAGAATATCAAGTAACACATCGAGTCATCATGACTGCACGGTATAGCGTACTCCGTGTGACATACACGGTACATCGTACTTCATGGACCCATATCATAGTCTGGGGGTGCCTGTCGTAGGTCTTATCCACCCCAATACTATGTCGATAACCAACCCATGTCTCAAAGTATACGTGCGAGCATCTCAACTCTCTGCGACACACAGTCTACAGGAGGCTTCCGCACGACTATATGCATGTCAACTCACGTCTAGTGCGAGCGGAGCTCCAGCACCACGCTATGCATATCATGATATCTAAAATCTCGTGCGAGCGAAGCTCCAGCACGATTTTGTGCACACACAAATTTCTCGTACGAGCAATGCTCCAGTACGGCTTTTCATGAGTAATAAATCAATAAACTTGAGTGCGAGTAAGACTCTAGCACTCTTTTTACTCGAATAAATATGATAGGTGGCTCAATCTTTATAAAACATCTTTTAAAATCGTAACTGGTACAAACCGGTACCCTTTCATATAATTCATGAAATCTATAGCCAACCTATGTGTATATTTACTTAAATCAAACAATACATTCATATAAAACATCAAAACATGAAAATCATGCAATTTATCTGCCTTACTACCCTTTTTGTAAATTTTACTCCTAGGGGCAAAATCGTTTTTTTTCCTTTATTCACCTATACCCTGGTTTTCGTAAAAATTATTATTTCATTTCTAGATACTTTAAGGAATTGTAAGCCCTGTAAATCCCCTCAATAAATACGTAAAGAAATCTCTATGCACTTATAAAATTCCCTTACCTCGATTCTCGTCGAGCGCGTATCTAAATTCCATTGTCGGAGGCTCGTCCGATCCGATTTGCTGCTAATCCAGTCTCTAGGGCTGCAGATAATTATTTATCATGTCAATTTAACCCAATAAATATAATTCTCCTGTTTACTATAGTTGATTTAACTAATTGGGCCAATTTACTCTTATTGGGCCCAATCGCACCTTAATGGACCTCGACCCATTTTCATCCCGTTTCTACTTATTAAATCCCTTCTTTGGGTTTACTGGGCTTATTCAGCTTGCCAATAATCATCGGGCTTCTTTCCAAACTCATTAGATAACCCGTATATTATTTACGGTAATTACGTTAATATTTCGAATACTATTTCTTTTATATTGAATTAATCCGTAAAATAATCGAAACTCTGTATTAAAGGACTCTAATTGTCAAAATTAAAATATACTTACCCAATGTGATGCGGGGTACAAAAATCGGAGCTCCATCGGCTCTTATTCGGGCTTATCGTACAACTACACAATTATATATTTAATCCCGGGTTACTTTTTGATTAAATATAATTTAAATAAATTTCCCAGAATTCAAATCGGTCACTTTTGACCTCTTACCGACTTACCCGAAGTCCGGTGTACCTCAGAAAATCTTCCCTTTTTTCCTTTTTCTCTTTTTCTCTTTTTTCCCTTCTTTCTTGGCTGAACCGGTTCAGTCCGGTTCAAACCCGGTTCAGATCGATCTTATTCAGTCGGTTCAGTCTGGTTCACCTCTTTGCTGAACCGATCCGTACTGGTTCAGACCTTCCCGCCGCCGTTCACGACTTGTTTTGCATGATTTTGGCTCCATTCGATGCGGCATCACCTGGGAGTTCAAAATCGGGCCTCGGTGTGGGTTGAAACGGCACCATCACCGGCGAATCTTCCCTTCTCCCCCACGGCAGTCACCTCTCGATCCAGCGGATTCCGACAGCTTCGTCGGCCAATACTGGTCTCAAAAGAACCGCATCCTCTTCCCGATCACGTCGGTGCCTCCGTTCGAGCCCAGCTACTGTGGATCGTCGGAATCTACCCCGTTTTCCTCGCAGGCTTCTTTTTCTCCATTCGACATTTTTTGACCTCCTGGCGATGCGTCTCCGGTGCCAATAGCTTCGTCGGCCTCCCCTCTTTCTCCTCGGCTCTTCGTCGGGGCCGTCGGTAGCTAGTGGCTGTGGGTCGGTCGGCCACGCGCAGTCTCTATTTTCGGTTTCCTTTATTTTTCTCTCTCCCCGATAAATTTTTTGAATTCTCTTCTTCTTTTTTTGAATTAATTTAATTTAATTTATTATTTAATTTTATTATTATTTTATTCAATATTATATTATTATTTTACCAAAATATCTAAGATAAATTATTATTTAATTTGTTTAATGAATAAATAATTTTTTCGGTATTATTTCGACTTTTCGGTATATTTTTTGATTATTTTCGGGTTTATTTTCTGAAGTGAAAATCCCACTTAATTTTGATTAATTCTCAAAAATTCATATCTTGATCAATTTAACCCGAAATTTAATTATTTCTTCGTTATTGATCAAGATTCTCAAATCCATTATTTTTAATTAAATTTTCTTATCGAATTTATTTTGACTTTCGGTCGTTTAACCATTTTACCCTTGCACGTGTTCGAGATTAATTTAACCCGACTTCCCTTCATGAATACTCATTCATTTCGCATTTTAAATCGTTATTTCATGTCTGAATCCCGTTTCATTTAATTTGGGACCATTTTCAATTCTTTGTAAGAAATTACGATATAATTTTTGGGTGTTACAGGATTGGTTTGGTCTCAACCGTGTAGAAGGGTAAAACGATCAAAAGATAAAAATTTGGTATTAATGGTGACAAGAAAATTTTATTAAATATATGGGATTGAGAAATCTTGATCAATAATGAAGAAATAAATAAATTTCAGGGTAAATAGATCAAGATATAAATTTATTGGAATACATCGAAATTTTCACCTCAAAAAATATCCTGAAAATATTGAAAAAATATACTGGAAAGACAAAATAAGACAAAGAAATTCAATTATTGATTAAAAGAATAAAATATAATCTGTTTAGATATTTTTCAGATTTTTAGAATATAATAATGAATAAAATAATAATATAATAAATTATAAAAAAAAAGACTGGCGAACGACGAACGACAAGGCGGAAGAGAAGACCGACGAAGTAAGGTCAACACTGAGGGAGCCTTCACCAGCCGGCATGCGCTTCCCAGCCACCAAAAATCGCGAGAATGGCGAGGGGGGAGAAACCGAAAAGAGAAAAGAGAATCGACGGCCACCGGCGCCGATCTGGCCAACCCCACCCCCAGCCGAGCGTTCCCAAGGCAAAGACGAGTAGATTGGTGGTGGCCACGGCCGGTGAAACCAACGGATAGCACCGAAAACGACGGAAAGGGGAGGCACCACTGACGCGGAAGGGAGAAGAGCCGGACCGGCCACTTTTCGGCCAGCCATGGCAAAATCGAGGCCAGATCTATGCACTGGACGACCTCGCGGAGCTGCCAGAGACGAAAGCTGATGAAGAACCGGTCGATGAAGACTCGAACTGGGCTAACCGTGCTGAACCGACTGAACCAGACCGATTTGAACTGGACTGAACAGGACCGAACCGGTTCAGCCAGAAAAGAAGGAAAAGAAAGAGAAAAAGAAGAAAAAGAAAAAGAGGAAAAATTGGAAAAAAATTTCAGTGATGCAATCGAGCTACGGGTAAGTCGGTAAGCGATCGAAATTAACCGATTTAAATTTTGAAATATTTAATTTGATTAATATCCGACTGAAGATTGACCGAGGAAAATATGTAATTGTGTAACTCGATAATTGACATCAAACGAGAGCTCGAGACAGCCTCGATTTGTGTACTATCATGGAATCTCGGGTAAGTAACCCTTATTTAGACAATTTCTATCGATATTCATATAAAATGACTTAAATTCTAGAATTTGAGATAAATTTTTGTAAATAATTAATTGAGCTATCTGAAAGTTTAGAACGAGGCCCATTAAATACGAATGGGCCCAATGAGCCCAATAGGCCTCGATAATGTGAATAGTAAGTGAAAAAATGGCTTAGGGTCGATTAAAGCCTATTAAGTTGTAACCGGGCCCAATAGGGGTAAACTGGCTCAATGATTTAAATTAAGCCTAGTAAAAGTGAAATATGGATTAATATGTTTGGATTTAACCTGATAAATGATTATCTGTAGCTCCGAAGAACATATTAGAAGCTAAACGGATCGGGTGATCGGTAGCATTGGGAAAAAGGTCAGACTGTACAGAAAAATGAGGTAAGGGAATTTTACTGATTGCTAGAGGTAACTTTAGGCAATTTCAACTTCATTTGCAGTCTCTTAAATTGTCTGAAGGGTCTAGATTTCAAATAAATTTTTAGTGCCCGGATGGGTAAATGACCAAAATACCCTTGTGAAGGATAAAATTTCCAAAATTAGGAAAAGTTGGGAGGAGCAACAACAAGAGGTTCTTGCTTGTTTTTGAGGTGGTTTGACACGTGAATGAGTAGGCTGGCTAGCTTGTAAATAAAAATGTACAACATTGCATATTTTCAACAATGTGATTTCCTTTGAAATTTTGTTGAGAAAATGTAGCCGCCTACGTGATTTTATGAAAGTGTGGCGTGCTACAGCTCAGCTCGCACGAGTTTTGATTTGTGTGATGTATGCATTAGTGCTGGAGCGAGAGCTCGCACTAGAGTTTTACATGCATTGGTGCTGAGTCTAACTCGCACTAGATTTTTACATGATTTTTGTGACATGGTGCTGGAGTCTAACTCGCACCAGATTGTTACATGATTTTTGTGACACGGTGCTGGAGTCTAACTTGCACCCGATTTTCACATGATTTGTATACATAGTGCTAGAACTTAGCTCGCACTAGTTTTACTTGATTTTATGAGGGTGATGGAGCATCGCTTGCACTAGTTTTCTGAGAATATGTGATGAGCCATGCTTGGAGCGTCGGGTAAACTGTGTGTCATGCCGATTAAATATGCTCGCACGTTGTTTTGAGATAGGCACGATTGTGGATATGAGATATGGGTCCACGAAGTACGTTGTACTATGCAAGTAGCATGGAGTACGATGTACCGTGCTGAGATTGATTATGTGGCATATTCAGATGCATGGCATCTTCGGATGCGTGGCATCTTTGGATGTGAGTGGCATCTTCGGATACGAGTGATCGGACAGGGCCGACGGGATGGACTGACCCACTTCCCGGGGTGATCCCTGATTGTGGTGAGACCCTGCACACTAGGATCCGTATAGCAGTGGGATCACAATGACATATGGCCATCGTCCTAGATATTTACCGAGATATATATATCTATTGTCTAGTCTTGCATGTTGATATTTTTGAAAAACACATTTTATGGATTTCTGTGTGAGTCTGGATCACCCGAGGAAGGGGTTGGATCCTGACTGAGATATGATTTTGATGAGAATGAAATTGGGTTTTAAAATGAACTTGCATGATGTTATTTCCATGCTATTTAAACCCATGAGTGATGTAAATTGGTTTTACATGACATTCATTGTATCGCATATTTCTATTGCTGTGAAAAGCATTTGATTTCATGGTGTTGTGTGAGTCAGGAACACCCGAGGGATGGGCTGAGTCCTAGCTTTGTTGTGAAATTTTAATGAGAATGAAATGATTTAAAAGAGTTGCATGTTAAATTTTCCATGCTCTTTTAAATCCACATGCTAACTTGTTTTACATGACATTATGAATTATAGCATCTATTTTGAAATATGTGGAGAAAGGGTTATTTATGCATGGCACCAGGTTCATGTAGGTAGTACGGTTACCTACTTGTTCATAGGATTGCCTTACTGAGCTTGATGTGCTCACCCCTTTCATTTTCTCACACAGATCATTTCTAGTAGACTTTGAGGCGACTGAGTACTGCATTCCTGATATCCGCTGCTACCCATCATTTCGAGGTATATACACTTGTACATATTGTATCTAAATAAGAATAGTACAGTAACATGTTTGTAGGTAATTGTGGGGGTTGTATAGATAATGTAAACACTCGTAAATGAATGAGAAATAATTAATGAAAAATGCATGTGTTTACCTTTCATTTAATAAAGAGTTAAGTTATATGTTGAATGAATGTTGAGACTGGCATTGACGCACAGCCCTATTGTTAGGGGAGTGTGGTCACGATCAGAGGATAGATAGGTATGGAAGAAAAACAAAAAAGTTACTCTGATTTTTAGGTCGTGACATTGGATGAAGCCACATTGTGAGATTAGTCAAGTGATAAAAATGTGCATAAATGGTGTTGTAGAGAATGCTTAAATGATGGAAAAATTATAGGTAAACACTCATGCCAAGTATTTGACTAAAAATGGCATAATAATGGCCAAATGTGAAAATGGGTCAAACGTAATGAAATAGGATCGATGAGATATATCGATTGGTTGAAGATAGAATATGAGTTATTGATATTGACTCATATGATCGATGTATATTTGCAGCTCCCTAGGATAAAACCAGAGCAAGTTGAGCCAAATCGTAAAAAAATGGAAAAAAGAAGGAAGAGTTACTTCCAAGAGAATCGAGGTAAGGGAATTGTGTTAGCCCTAGGGATATCTGTACGCCTTTCGGGCGCACAGGCAATTTTTAACACGTTTAAGAGTCATAGGATGAAATGATTGTTTGAAGGGTAAAGAATTGAGATTTTAAGAAACGAGCATTAAAAGCAAGAGCATGATGCTTTGAAATCGATTTATTGCTTTTTAGCATGTGATTGGTAGGTTGGCTAGTATTTGAAATAATTTGTGTAAAATGGCTTGATTCTGTTTTATAAACCATGCTTTGCAAAGAATAAGCCACCTACATGAGTTTTGTGGAAATGAAACGTGCTAGAACGCTGCTCGCATGAGATTTGATGTGTTTTATACGTGCATTAGTGCTGGAGAGATACTTGCAATAGAGTTTTACATGCATGAGTGTTGCAGCTTAGCTCGTACTAGTTTTCACATGAATTTTATGACATTGTGCTGGAGCCTAGCTCGCACTAGTTTTCATACGAGTTTTGACATGGTGCCGGAGCATAGCTCGCACTAGATGTCCATTATACTTGTTGTCGTGCTTGAGACTACTCGCACGTGGTTTTATGACATGTTGGGAGCTTTGGGTTGGATGTGTGCTACACCGATTAAATAGGCTCGCACATGCGTATTGAGATGCAGAAGGATATATTATGATGATATGGGTCCACGGAGTACGTTGTACCGTGTGTGATATTTATGCCGTCTTTGGATGATGGATTCTGCCGTGGACCAGCAGGTTGGATGTGACCCACCTCCCATGCAGAAGCAGATAGTGGTGATACCCAGCACACTAGGATCTGTGTAGTCTGAGATCACAGAGGATATGGCTATAGTCCCAGTTATTACATTTATTGATATTGTATGCCTATCTCACATGTCTATTGTTGAATGAGAGATCCATGTTTTGAAATATGTTTGTGGGTCAGGATAGTCCATGGGAATGGCTGAGTCCTGACAAGTGATGATTTTGTATTGGCTTGTGTTGTGAATTGGAATTGCTTTTAAGTGCACCTTGCATGATGATTTTCCATGCTTTGATTTGAGAACGGATGATGATTTTTCCATGCTATGTTTTGAGAAACTGTGCACTAATTTATATAGCATGATTTGCTTTACATGGCATAAACACAAGCATGAGCATACATTTTGGTGTATGACAGATAATTTGTGTGATTTAAGCATGGCATCACGATCACATAGATAGTACAGTTATCTACTGCTCGCATGATTGCCTTACTAAGCGCATGGTCTGCTCATCCCCTTATTTCCCCCCTCTACAGAGCACCTACAGTAGATAGTGGGTGACTAAGGATTGGATTTTGGAGTCCGGTGCATCCCATCACACGAGATATACACATTTGTATAATTTTTGTATCTAGACCTGTCAAAGTATAGAAATGTCTTTAAATGTAATTTTTGGGGATATAAAAGATTGTAAACACATGTAAATAGTAACTCTGATTTAGAAATATAAGTGTTTACATTTAAATGAATTGTAATTTGAAATGGTATGATTGGATGAGATTGACACCGATACACAACCCAACTGTTGGAGGTGTAGCTGTTCACGATCAAGTAAGGTAAGGTAAAGAACAAACAGTAAGAATTGGATTAAATAAATAACAAAAAATGAAAAAAAACTTTGTAGTGGATTTTCGGTGGATTGAGGGTCGTGACATTAGGCACCACGAGTGGCGAAGTCGAAGCACCAGAAGCAGTGGGCATGCTAATTGGATAACCTTGTAGTCTCAAAATCTATTTTCCTTACTTACTTTCAAAATCATAAAAAGCTCCTTTGAAACATAGAAATAAAGTCATATAGGTGACTATGAAATACCTATGTGTTAAAATTTGTGTATAATGGCTAAAACCTTGATTTATCATTATTTTATTTTCTTTTTGAAAGTTCTTCATACTTCATAATTCATTTTATAAACATACATAAGTATAGTTAGTCAGAACTATGGTAAATTACATCCCTTACCTCTACTGGGTTAAAGCAGTGTTATTTCGTCGAGGTCGGGTATTGCCTTATTGAATGTGCCAATTTTATCGAGCTGTCCAAAACAATATCAACTCATCAAATATTGTTCAATTTCAGCTAAACATATCCGAATATGTATTTATCTTCTTAAAGTTTGATCGATTTTGACTTTTTAGTCAACTTTTTTCTACTTTTTCAGTTTTACCAATTTAAGTACCAGTTTAAGCTAATTTTTTCAATTTTATTGTCTTAATTTTATAATCATTACCTCAATAACTTAAATACTCACTTAAGTCCATGATTTAAGCTTATCAACTTTTTGATTTCTCAATTTCTACACTTTTCAGTTTTTCAACTAAACCTAGCTTTAAACCGGACTTTCTCGATATTAATTTAACAATTTATAACCTCAAACATTGCCAAAATTCATCCTCTTCTTATAACCTGGGCTGACCGAAATCATTCCCCTTCCTAAAAATTATTTCATCAATTTTCACTTAACTAAAAATCATCCAACAACAAATAATCACATATCTCAAGTTCATCGTGATTCATCACGTTTACCTCAACTTTGGCCAGGGTTGACCCATCTTTTGATCCTTAAAACTACTCCTCAACTGTAGATAAACATGTATATAGCTTAGATTCATAAAAAACTACAAGAAAAATCAACCAAAAACTTCCAAGATTAAAACTTTCTCTCACCTCGTAATGGACAGATTCTGCCCCCCGTTCTTCTCTCTAAGATTTCACCTAGTAAATGAACCTCTTTAGGGCTGAATTTTTTATATGTTGTAGAGAATTTGAAGGGGAATATTTTTTCCTTCTTCACCATTGCCTGAAAATGGCCGAAAGGTTTTGAAAAAATCATGTCTTCTTCTCTAGGGAATGAGGAATATGAAAATTTCTGGAGGGAGGTGAGGGCGCGTGAAAGCTTGTTTTAGGATGATTTTAGAGTCATCTGGAAGCTATTTAAGTATATTTTCATGTACCAAAAATTTGGGTCCAAATCCAGTCGTAGGCAGGTCAAAATTGGGTTTTTTCGGGTACTAGTCCGTTTATTGAAGCAGAGAAATGTTCTATTCTGTTTTGATAAATTCATAAAAAATATTTCTAGTTCAATTTTCTCCAAATTTTCACTTCTAAAATTGTTCTACTATGTCTCTAGTATCTCTCATAAAAATTTGGAGCCAACTTGTTCACGAAAATATTCCTAATTTGGCCTCTTTTGCACAACTGAGTCATTACCGAACAATGTAACTTAAGGTTTTTAGTTTACTTTAAAAATTTATTTGGTCATCGTAACCTCCTTATTTCCACTCAATATCCATTCCTCATGTAAATTATAACTTGTACTAATTTCCCATGGCCTCAGAATAATATTTGTGATTTTCTAGAATTTATTTCTGAATTTATTTCTTATTGGGCCTATTTGCTCAGTTTAGTGGAAACTCGAGTTTCACTAACTTTTTCACTTCTAACACGTTAGTTTCACTTCCCAATCATCAAAACATACTTAAAATCATAGTTTTGAAGAATATTTAAATTTGCACTCTTACCTCAAAGTGCGTGTGTCAGGCTTCGTGCCACTATTCTAGGCGTCTCGATTACTTTGGGTCTTACATAAGCATTTACATGAGTCTTCATTATTGGATGTTTCTTATTTAGTAGAGTTTTAAATAGAAGTTTAAAGTTTTCAATATCAAGTTCTCGGTTCCTAAATTTTCTTCTATATTTGTTTGATAAACCATTAGTTTGATTTTAGCTTTCGGTTTGTTCCTTTTGAACATTCAGGTTTCAAGATATCTTCATTCAATCTTCTGCCTTTTGATTCTGTTGCCTTGATGTGGGATGATACAAAGCATTTGTCCACATCAAGAGCTATGTGGAGTCACGACTGGAGAAGAAAATGAAGCAATCCGAGGAAGTTGAGATCACTGTCAATGGAAGAAGCTCACGGGTGCTGTGTAGTTGTGATTTTTATTTCCTTTCGGTTTTAAGTTTGTATTCAGCTATGCGTCATTGTTCATTCCGTATTTCATTGTTATTTGCTTACAATTCATGATCTGGTTTGTGACTACATTTAGAGCTTAGCTTCCATTTTTACTGCATTTTCATTATGTTTCTTTAATCATTCACTGCATTTCATTTCAACATTTTAAGTTTTCATTTTCTGCTTGTAAATGGATAGTGACAAGGATGGGGTGAGTTTTCCGATGTAGAGTCTCAAGAAGTAATTTCGAGGAGCATAGTTCACTATTGGCTGCATTTTTATCCTCTGTTTGTCTCTGCTTTAATCTTAATATGCTGTTCACGTTCTGCTATGTGTTGTTTTAATCCAGTGTTGGTTTTTAAGTTTCTAGTTGTTAAACGCTGATTTCCATTACCATTAATGAGCTGTTGTTTAGATATTGCTATGTGTAGTTGACGGGTGCAGAGCATGTGCAACCAGGAAAGGATTCAACCTCTATCATCGTGTCCTGTCTCATCTCCAATTGTCGAGAGTGTCGGTTATGTGCTACTGAGTGTTGCTGCATATTCTGGACTAAATGGGTAGCTGTAGATTGCTTAAAAATTATGAAATGCATATAAGAGGATGGGGCCAAGGTGAGAGCCGTGACTCACAATGGAAAACAGTAAGAGTGGTGACTGAGAATGCTCAGGATATTGTTTTTGGTACAGCAGTCGAGGTTTGGACTAGAGAGCATGCAATATGACAAGCGGTAACAGCAGCTGAAGCACGACAGAACGGTAGCAATACTTGCAGCAAATTTGAGCAGGCGCATGACAGGAGCAGAGTGCAGGACAAAGCAGACTGGCCGCATGTCCGTAGCACCTGGAGGCAGAGCAAAATAACGGAGAAGACAGTGCAATAGTGCACTTGCAAAGCAAAATCGGGACCACTATGTTTATTAATTGATAAGGCCACGTTTGGCTAACCCATTGTAGTTGTTAATTCATTTTGCATGCATTTTTAGATAGATTAAGTTCAAGTTTATTATTTAATTTAGTTAGTTAATTTCTAATTTGCATGTTAGTCATAGTTTCTTTGTTGCATGAGTTTAACTTAGATTTAATTTGGTTACTAAGTAATTTTTATTCTAGCATTAGGAGATGTGCTCAAAATTAATTTAGATAAACTCATTTTATGCATTTTAAGTTTTAGTGAAAATCCAAAAATGTGTTTCATGCATTAGTTAGATTTTAGTGTTAATTTAGTATTTAGATATATCTAGGAGTAATTTTAGATTCATTAGTTTAGACATTTAGATTTATGATTATTTTTCTTAATTTTATAGGATTTTATTTTATTAGATCTTAGGTTAGTTTAGATTGCAATTTTTATTAATTAATTTGCATGCAAATTTCACTTTAGGTTTGTTTAAATTTTAGTTTAATTAATTTTATTCCTTTATTTTTATATTCGCATTTTAATTGCATTAATTCATTTTAACTGTTTTAATTTTTTTTTGTAAGTTATTTGCTTTTAATTGCTCAGAGAAATTAAGTAAATTTTGCTCGGTTTTATTTCCTTTAGTTCTTATTATTTTATTGCTTTCCAATAATTTTAATTAGCCTTAGTACCCTCTTTAATTTCATAATTTGCTAGGATATAATTAGGGTAAGATTAACCGGTAGTTAATTAGGCTAATCAACTTCTCTGTGGGACAATATCTCGGGACTCAAATCCCATTATTACTTGTACGACCCGTGCACTTGCGGACAATACCCTTAGGGCGTGTCAAGTTTTTGGCACCGTTGCCGGGGAAGTCTTAATTAGTCAGTAATTAATATCGGTGAAATTATACTTAGGTGTAATTCTAGCCTGTAAATATTTAGGTTGTAAATATTTAGATTAGTTAATTTTCTCAGAACTAATTAAAATAAAAAAAATTGAAAAATTAAAAAACTTAAAGAATTTTCTAAGGACTTTTGATGTTTGCATGCGTAGAGCAAGGAGTTTTGATTGCTTTCCTCTAGATCCTGAAATCGAACGAACTCTTAGGAAAATTCAAAAGGACTCTAGGAAATTTATAGCTCCGCTGCAACACACGATGGCAGAAAATAGGGAAATCAGAACCGTTAGGGATTATGCGGTGCCGACGATTGGAGGATATTATACTGGCATTAGGCCACCAGGAGTCCCTGCTAATAATTTTGAAATTAAGCCGTCCATCCTCCAGATGATCCAGAACTCTTTGCAGTTCAGTGGGCTTCCACACGATGGCCCACATGCTCATCTCGGGCAATTCCTAGACTTATGCAACACGTTCAAACACAATGGATTATCTGACGATACGCTTAGGCTTAGATTATTCCCCTTATCACTTAGGGATAGGGCGAGACACTGGTTGACCTCCACGCCTCCAGGATCAATTTCTACATGGGACGAGTTAGCCCACCAATTTCTAGCCAAATTTTTCCCTCCTTCTAAAATGACCAAACTCCGTACCGATATATCCTCCTTTGTCCAGTACGACTCTGAATCTTTTTACGAGGCATGGGAACGATATAAGGAGCTTCTTAGGAAGTGCCCTCACCACAGCCTACCTCTATGGCTGCAAGTCCAGACCTTCTACAATGGACTTACAAGCCAGAATAGGACCATAGTGGACGCTGTTTCGGGTGGAGCATTGATGTGAAAAATAAAGGAGGAGGCTTATGAGCTGCTAGACAAGATGGCGGCTAACAACTATCAATGGTCCTCGGAAAGGCAATTGCCAAAGAAATCGATGGGTATTTATGAGCTCGACACTCTGTCCACCTTAACCTCTCAAATCGCCAATCTTACAAAGAAGGTGGAGTCGCTCAATACCCAACCTAATCCATCCAACAATCCTAACCCTGTGTTTTCTATCCAAAGTCCTTTTCTCTCGTGTAATCTGTGTAATGGTACCCACGTTGTGGATAGGTGTCCACTTAACCTAGAATCAGTTCAGTACGTTGCCCCTAAGCAACAGAACAACCCTTTTTCAAACACCTATAATCCAGGGTGGAGGAACCATCCTAACTTTTCTTGGAGCCAAAACCAAGGGCAAGCTTCTAATTCTAAACTAGTAGGACCCCCAGGTTTTCAAGCTCCACAGGTTCAGGTACCACCACAGCATCAATTTCCTCACCACCCACCACCTCCATATCCACATCATCCACCTAATCATTCCCATCCATCCCACATCCATCAACCACCACCACAACCCTAGCATTCACCATTAGCTGATAAGAAACCCTCTTTTGAGGAAATGTTCACAACAATCTTGCAAAATTAAGTAGCTTCAATTAAGAACCTAGAAGTTCAGGTAGGACAAATAGCAAACGCTCTTAGTCAATGTCCTCAGGGAACCCTTCCTAGTAACACTGAAGCCAATCCTATTAGGCAAAGGGAAGGGAAGGAACATGTGAAAGCTATCACCCTTAGGAGTGGCAGAGAGCTAGTAACTCCCCCTATTAAGTCCAGACCTAACCAACCCCTAGTTGAAAAACCCATAGGTTCTAATGAAGCAGCTTAGAAGGAGCAAGAATCAAAAGATCAAGCTGTAAAGGAAACAAAGCCAAGCATTTCTTCACCTTTACCTATTTCCTTGTCACAGCCTTCTTTAACCTCTGATGCTACAAAAGTTCCCACTACATCTCCTCCTGTTAGACCACCAGTCCCTTTTCCTCAGAGATTTCACAATCAAAAACTAGACCAACAATTTGTAAAATTTCTTAAGGTTTTTAAGAAACTTCACATCAACATTCCATTCGCAGATGCCTTAAAGCAAATGCCAAGCTATATGAAGTTTTTGAAGGACATCCTCTCTAGGAAAATAAGATTGGAAGATTACAAAACGGTGGCCTTAACTGAGGAATGTAGTGCCATTATCCAGAGAAGGTTACCCCCCAAGCTCAAGGATCCCGGGAGCTTTACCATACCATGCACTATTGGAAATTTATTCTTTGGTACATCCCTATGCGATTTAGGAGCGAGTATAAATTTTATGCCTTTATCTATCTATCAGAAGTTAGGAATAGGGGATGCCAAGCCCACCACCGTGACCCTCCAGTTGGCCAATCGATCAATTAAATATCCGAAGGGGGTCATTCAAGATGTCTTAGTAAAAGTGGACAAGTTTATTTTCCCTGCAAATTTTTTTTATTGGACATGAAGAAAGACAGGGAAGTCCCAATTATACTAGGCAGACCATTCCTAGCAACTGGTAGAACTTTAATAGATGTACAGAAGGGGGAGTTAACAATGAGAGTTCAAGATCAGGAAGTCAAGTTTAATGTGTTCAAATCTCTAAGGTTTCCTGATGACTCTCACGATTGTTTTAGGATGGATTTAGTAGATAAGGACATCACTGAGGAGTTTTCCAAGACACATCCTTTAAACCCTTTAGAAACCTCCTTAGTGAAATCTGTTGATCTTAGAGAATACAGTGAAGATGATGATGAGGTCTACGAGACTTTACAGTTATTAGAGGTCACTCCTTTTGAGGAAATTGCCCAATTTGAGACACTAGACTCTTCATCTATTCTAGCTTCAAATATCTTTCCATCCACCAGTGATCCTCCAGCATTAGAACTCAAACCTTTACCCTCACACCTTAGGTATGCTTACTTAGGTGAATCCTCCACACGATCGGTAATAGTATCTGCTGCTCTCTCCAGTGATCAGGAAGCAAAATTACAAGTGCTAAGAGAGCATCATAAGGCTATAGGCTAGTCTATCTCTAACCTTAAGGGTATTAGTCCCTCTATCCGTATGCATAAGATACTATTGGAGGAAGGGTATAGGTCATCCATAGAGCATCAGCGTCGATTAATCCCTGTAATGAAAGAAGTTGTCAAGAAGGAGATCATTAAGTGGTTAGATGCAGGGATTATCTATCCCATTTCTAACAGTGCCTAGGTGAGCCCAATACAATGTGTCCCTAAGAAAGGAGGGATGACAGTGATCAAAAATGAAAATAATGAGATCATCCCCATTATGATTGTCAATGGTTGGCGAGTATGTATGGATTATAGGAAACTTAACAAAGCCACCAGGAAAGACCACTTCCCTTTACCCTTCATTGACCAAATGCTAGATCGATTAGCTGGTCACAAATTCTACTGTTTGCTAGATGGATACTATGGGTACAATCAGATAGCTATAGCCTCGAAAGATCAAGAAAAGACTACCTTCACCTGTCCCTATAGGACCTTTGCTTTTAGAAGAATACCTTTTGGCCTATGCGATGCACCTACTACACTCCAGCGCTGCATGATGGCCATATTCCATGATATGGTGGAGGATTTTCTTGAGGTTTTCATGGACGATTTCTCAGTATTTGGGGATAGCTTTGATTTATGTTTGCAGAATTTAGCACTAGTACTGAGGAGGTGTGAAGAAACAAACTTAGTGCTTAATTGGGAGAAACGCCACTCTATGGCGAAAGAAGGTATAGTGCTAGGGCACAAAATCTTTACTAGGGGGATAGAAGTGGATAAGGCCAAGGTGGAAATTATTGAGAAGTTACCTCCCCCTACCACTATAAAAGGAATTAGAAGTTTCCTGGGCCATGCGGGATTTTATAGAAGGTTCATTAAGGATTTTTCGCAGATATCTAAACCTTTATGTAATCTCCTTGAGAAGGACACTGTGTTTTTCTTTGATGAGAAATGCTTAGAAGCATTTAAGACTTTGAAGGAAAAATTAGTTACAGCCCCTGTAATCATAGCTCCAGATTGGAGTTTACCTTTTGAGCTTATGTGTGATGTAAGTGATTATGCTGTCGGGGCTGTACTAGGACAAAGAAGAGGAAGAGTCTTTTATGCTATTTACTACGCAAGAAAAACACTTAATGAGGCCCAGATGAACTATGCTACTACCGAGAATGAGCTGTTAGCTGTGGTATTCGCCTTTGATAAGTTTCGCTCCTATCTCATTAGTACTAAGGTAGTTGTATATACTAATCATGCTGCCATTAATTACTTAGTCTCCACGAAAGATGCAAAGCCGAGGCTGATTCGATGGATCCTCCTACTATAGGAGTTTGACTTGGAGATTAAGGACAGGAAAGGTACGGAGAATCAGGTTGCTGACCATTTATCTAGATTAGAGAGTGGACTTAAAGAAGATGGTACAGCTATTAATGAGTCCTTTCCTGATGAGCAGCTATTTACTTTCGGGCACTCCAGATTACCTTGGTATGCTGATTTTGTAAATTATTTGGTGAGCAATGTGATGCCACCTGATTTAACTGCCCAGCAAAAGAAAAAGTTTTTTAGTGATGTCAAGTATTATGTTTGGGATGAACCCTTCCTATACAAGCAATGTAAAGATCAAATTTTGAGAAGGTGTGTTCCCATGGAAGAAGTAGAGGATATACTTAGACATTGCCATTCTTCTGATTATGGAGGGCATTTTGGAGGAGAGAGGACAGCAGCCAAGGTTTTGCAATCTGGATATTACTGGTCCACGTTATTTAAGGATGCCCACTACTTTGTGCTGAAATGTGATAGATGTCAGAGGGTAGGTAATATTTTCAAAAGAAATGAGATGCCTCTGACTAATATTTTAGAAGTAGAACTCTTTGATGTCTGGGGCATTGATTTCATGGGACCATTTGTTCCTTCATATGGCAATCTCTATATTCTAGTGGCTGTGGACTATGTGTCAAAATGGGTTGAAGTAATGGCCTTACCGACTAATGATGCCAAGGTAGTGATAAGGTTTTTAAAGAAGAATATTTTTACACGATTTGGCACACCTAGGGCTATCATTAGTGATGAAGGATCCCACTTTTGCAATCGAAGTTTTGATGGGCTATTAAAGAAATATGGGGTCAAACATAAGGTAGCCACTGCTTATCACCCACAGACGAATGGCCAAGTAGAGTTGTCCAATAGGGAAATTAAGGGAATATTGGAGAAAACAGTGAACTCAAGTAGGAAGGACTGGTCCATTAGGTTAGAGGATGCACTTTGGGCCTACAAGACAGCCTTCAAAACACCTTTAGGAATGTCCCCTTATAATTGCATAAATGGGATAGTAAGGCTAATAATTGCATAAATCTAACGTTTTGATGTTTTTCAAAACGAAATTGCTTGGTTTTAAGCAAGCTTGTAGATGGGTTAGCTAGTGTTTTGTTGATGTTGTGGAAAAGCAATTGTGAAGTGCTAAACCGGTTGCCGAGATTGTTTGATTGTGTATGAGCCGCCTATCGTATTTGCATGACATAAATAGCGCTAGAGCCTCGCTCGCGCTAGATTTCTATGTTTTCACTTGTGTGATATGTGCTTGAGCTTTGCTCGCACTTTGATTTGAATTGTGACGATGTTTTATAAACCATACTAGAGCTTACGCTCGTAAGTGGATTTGAGTGGTTTTTCTTATGCATATAACCGTACTGGAGCTATGCTCGTATGTGGTTTCTTCATATTTTATGCATAAATGTCGTACTAGAGCGTTGCTCGTACGAAGTGATTGGTTTTGATGCATGAATTCGCGCTAGAGCGTAGCTCGCGCTGGTTTTCACACTGTGGTATGTATGAGGTCGTGGTGAGAGATACGGATTAACTCAGGGAACCCAACAGGCCTGACAAACCTCTTGAGTGGGGTAAGGGTGAGGGGCTAGGACCTGACATAATCCATTCAGGGAACCCAACAGGCTTAACAAACCTCTTGAGTGGGGTGAGGGTGAGGGGCTAGGACCTGAATCAGGGAACCCAACAGGGGCGAGCAAGGCCATGAGGGGCTAGGACCTGGTATTGAGGTTACTCCCACGCGCTCTTGAGACTATAAAGGTTACACTTGGTATGGGGTAGATAAGACCTATGGCAGGCACCCCCAACCATGTTATGGGTCCGCAGAGTACGATGTACCGTGTATATCACATGGAGTACGATGTACTGCGTGGTAGTTACTTGATTTGAGAAATTCTGGCGGAGAACTAACCCACCTTCGTGCCAGCATGATACCCCGCACACCGGGATCCGTGTGGTCTGGGATGATATGTGACGATTGGCCAACGTAGTCACTTGAGATATAGTAACCTGTCTCCTTACTTGATTTACTTACTACCACATGATTTTAAATCTCTAAGTGTGATTGTGATTGTTTAAGGTAGACCCGAAGGAGGGGTCGAGCCTCGTGGATTTGATTTGTGAAATGAAAATGAGATTGTGATTGTGAATTGATGTGATGTGATTGTATGTGTTGAGAAAGAGTTTTATGACGTGGGTTTAAAAAGGAGGTTTCTTAATGAATTGCCCTTTTTATGAATTTAAATGAGATCGAGCATGAGATGATTTATACATGATGTTTTTACCATGTTTTATATGCCAATGTACATGATTTTGATACATGATATATATGTATACTCATATGGCATAGTCTTATTCCTCATACTCCTACCATAAATGATTTATGCATAACACTATCAGCATGTAGATAGAGTAGTTATCTACCATGCTTGCATTATTGCCTTACTGAGCGTGTGGTTGCTCATCCCTCTCTATTTTCCCCCTACAGAGCGTGCATAGTAGCCCAGTGAGGACTGAGGCGTGGTATTTTGGACTTCGCTGCATCTCCATCGCTTAGAGGTATATACACAGTGATTCTTTTTGTATCTAAACAATGTAAAAGCACAGTATTCTTTTGAGTTGTAATTATAGGGGATGTAGATGTCAGTAAAACATGCTTTTGTATAAGTACAAGATTAAATGCAAATGTATGACATCGTTTTATTTAACTGAGAATGAATGAGATGTGGTGTTTATTATTGACTCACAGCCCAACAGTGTGTGGTGAGTTAGTTCACGACCACGTAAGGTAACAGTAAAACGCGAAAATTTTTTAGTGATTTTCGGTTAAAGAGAATGGAATTGGGTTGTGACAGTTTGTTTCTTTTTTAACATTCAGGTTTCAGGATATCTTCATTCAGTCTTCTGCCTTTTGATTCTGTTGCCTTGATGTGGGATGATGCAAAGCATTTGTCCACATCAAGAGCTATGTGGAGTCACGACTGGAGAAGAAAATGAAGCAATCCAAGGAAGTTGAGATCACTGTCAATGGAAGAAGCTCACGGGTGCTGTGTAGTTGCGATTTTTATTTCCTCTCGGTTTTAAGTTTACATTCAGCTATGAGTCATTGTTCATTTCGTATTTCATTGTTATTTGCTTACAATTCATGATCAGGTTTGTGACTACATTTAGAGCTTAGCTTCCATTTTTACCGCATTTTCATTATGTTTCTTTAATCATTCACTACATTTCATTTCAACATTTTAAGTTTTCATTTTTTGCTTGTAAATGGATAGTGAAAAGGATGGGGTGAGTTTTCCGGTGTAGAGTCTCAAGAAGTAATTCTGAGGAGCATAGTTCACTATTGGCTGCATTTTTATCCTTTGTTTGTCTCTGTCTTAATCTTAATATGTTGTTCACGTTTTGCTATGTGTTGTTTTAATCCAGTGTTTGTTTTTAAGATTCTAGTTGTTAAATGCTGATTTCTATTACCATTAATGAGTTGTTGTTTAGATATTGCTGTGTGTAGTTGACGGGTGCAGAGCATGTGCAACCAGGAAAGGATTCAACCTCTGTCATCGTGTCCTGTCTCATCTCCAGTTGCTGAGAGTGTCGGTTATGTGCTGCTGAGTGTTGCTGCATATTCTGGACTAAATGGGTAGCTGTAGATTGCTTAAAAATTATGAAATGCATATAAGAGGATGCGGCCAAGCTGAGAGCCGTGACTCACAATGCAGAACAGCAAGACGTGGTGACTGAGAATGCTCAGGATATTGTTTTTGGTACAGCGATAGAGGTCTGGACTGGAGAGCATGCAATATGAAAAGCCGTAACAGTAGCTGAAGCACAACAGAACGGTAGCAATACCTGCAGCAGATTTGAGCAGGAGCACGGCAGGAGCAGACTGGCCGCATGTCCGTAGCAGCTGGAGGCAGAGCAAAATAACGGAGAAGACAGTGCAACAGTGCACTTGCAAAGCAAAATCGGGACCACTGTGTTTATTAATTGATAGGCCACGTTGGGCTAGCCCATTGTAGTTTTTGATTCATTTTGCATGCATTTTTAGATAGATTAAGTTCAAGTTTATTATTTAATTTAGTTAGTTAATTTCTAATTTGCATGTTAGTCATAGTTTCTTTGTTGGATGAGTTTAACTTAGATTTAATTTGGTTACTAAGTAATTTTTATTCTAGCATTAGGAGATGTGCTTAAAATTAATTTAGATAAACTCATTTTATGCATTTTAAGTTTTAGTGAAAATTCCAAAAATGTGTTTCATGCATTAGTTAGATTTTAGTGTTAATTTAGTATTTAGATATATCTAGGAGTAATTTTAGATTCATTAGTTTAGACATTTAGATTTATGATTATTTTTCTTAATTTTCTAGGATTTTATTTTATTAGATCTTAGGTTAGTTTAGATTGCAATTTTTATTAATTAATTTGCATGCACATTTCACTTTAAGTTTGTTTAAATTTTAGTTTAATTAATTTTATTCCTTTATTTTTATATTCGCATTTTAATTGCATTAATTCATTTTAACTGTTTTAATTTTCTTTTATAGGTTATTTGCTTTTAATTGCTCAGAGTACTGTAAGTAAATTTTGCTCGGTTTTATTTCCTTTAGTTCTTATTATTTTATTGCTTTCCAGTAATTTTAATTTTCCTTAGTAGATCACCCTCTTTAATTTCATAATTTGCTAGGATATACTTAGGGTAAGATTAACCGGTAGTTAATTAGGCTAATCAACTTCTCTGTTGGACGATATCTCGGGACTCAAATCCCATTATTACTTGTACGACCTGTGCACTTGCGGACAATACCCTTAAGGCGTGTCAGTGTGCCAGCAAGTGAAAGCTGAGCATCGAAAGCTCGGAGGATTACTACAGCCTTTACCTGTGCCTACATGGAAATGGGAGCATGTCACCATGGACTTTATTATGGGTTTATCGAGGACTCGAAGAGGTCAGGACGCTATATGGATTATAGTGGATAGACTGATGAAAAATACCCACTTCCTTGCCATCAAGAGCACAGATACTGTGGATGCCTTAGCTGAGTTGTATGTTAGCGAGATAGCTAGATTACATGGGGCTCAAGTGAGTAGTACTTCTGACAGAGATTCTCGATTTACTTCCAGATTTTGGACTAAGTTTTAGGAGTCCATGGGATCTCGATTGAGTTTTAGTACCGCCTATCATCCTCAGGCAGATGGTTAGTCAGAGAGGATTATTTAGACCCTGAAAGATATGTTGAGGGCATGTACGATGGATTTTAAGGGATCATGGGATAATCACGTGCCCCTAGCAGAGTTTGAGTATAATAATAACATCATGCGAGTATTGGAATGACACCTTTTGAGGCTCTATATGGTAGGAGGTGTAGATCCCCTATAGCTTGGGAAGAAGTGAGTGACAGAAAAGATAAATGCTTCCGAGCTTGTTGAGTAAGCTATATAGAGTGTAAAACTCATATGTGAGAGATTACGAGCGGCACATAGTAGACAGAAAAGCTACGCAGATGTGCGTAGACGGCCACTCAAGTTTGATGTTGGTGATGCAATATTTCTGAAGATATCACGAAGTAAGGGTATCATGAGATTTAGAAAGAAATGGAAATTGAATCCTCGATACATCAGACCATTCGAGGTTCTTGAGAGAGTAGAAGAAGTAGCCTACAGGTTGGCATTACCCCCACAGATATCTAAAATACACAACGTCTTTCATGTATCTATGTTGAGAAAGTACCACCCGGACCTTTCTCATGTCATAGAGTATGAAGATATGGACATACAAGAGGACATTACCTACACTGAGGAACCCATCCGGATCCTTGATAGGAAAGAGAAGGTACTTAGAACCAAAAACATCCCCTTCGTGAATTGTGAAAACATCACTCAATGGAAGAAGCAACTTGGGAATTGGAAACTCTCATGAAGGAGAAATACCCCCATCTGTTTGATGAGTCGAGTTGAATTTGGAGGACCAAATTCTTTAAAGGAGGGAAGGATGTGAGAACTGTGAATTTTGTATACCCCATTTATGAGAATTGTAATTTTGTGTATGTGATTATGATATGTTTATGTACACACAAGTTTTAAACATGATGAAGTATACGAAGATGAGGTTTGTAAGTCTTGAATGTGTATGGATTGAAATATGGACTATGGGGTAGATTTTGAGAAGTTTTACATTGAGTTTTTTACAAATTGATGCAGAAGTACAATCTGTGAAGGCCAGATTGATCTCCAAGGATGAGAGATCGATCTAATGGATCCAGAATGCAGGAAATATACAAGAACTGATAGGCAGATCGATCTCATAGACAAGCATATTGATCTCATGAAGCGTTCTGTAAATGGAAGATCGATCTCATAATTGGAGTAGATCAATCTCAAGAAGCAATTAAGAGATCGATCTCACCCCACGATAGATCGATCTCCTATGCATGAACTTACCCCAAAATGTTCCCAAATTCAAAAAGAGATCTATCTCATCAAGGACTATATCAATCTCCTACCATCCACCTATATAAATACCCCTGTGTATTCCTGCATTTCATCTTTTCTCTCTCTCCCAAACCTCCATTTTAGTCGAGCCCTAGCTTTCTCTCTCTTCCAAAGCCCCCATTTTCGTCCAAATCAAAGGTTGTGGCAAGAGGGAAAGTTATTCCTCATCAAAAGGAGAACAATATACTTGGAAATCGAAGGACAGATTGAATCGTGTGAATAGAGCACTCCACAAGTTTTGGGTAAATTCTATACTTTAATCTTAGATTTTTAAGTGATTTTATTGAGTATGGCAGTAGATATTGTGATGAAATAGGTAGGAAAGGATTAAAGATTAATGAAATGGTAATTTTGTTGGAGTAAAGATGATATTATGCAATTGTGGTAATTTTGGCGATTTATGACTATAAGTTAGGATAGAGGCAATGAGGTGAATTGGGCATGGATATTATACATGAAAAATGTAGGATTTGAAATGTAGTAGATGAGAATGTGGATTGTGATAAAATTATAAGAATTGGGTTATATGAATATTTAACGAGAATATGAGCAAATATGTGTTCGATGATGTGATTGAGGTGAATTTTGAAGTCTTTACATCGTTTGGATAGCCCGAGAGTTCCAGAGGGAAATGCGTGGCTAGTCCGTTGTTTGGGGGAACGATTGCACTATACGAGGTGCAACGAGGTAAGGGAAAACTTATGATTTTGTGATGAATATTGTAGCATGAAATGTGATTTGAGAAGACAAGCATGTTTTTATGAGTTGTGAATGAGTTGTTGCATAGGATTTTATAGCGGGTTGGGGCTCAATTTTTATGAGTTGTAAGCTAAATATGAAATTATTTTACAACCGTTTTGAGTTTAAAAGTGAAAAGTGATTTGGGCTATCCGTTAAGGCTTACTGAGATTTGAGAAATGTGTACATGGTTTTGTCGGTTTGAGCTCGGTTTTGACATGTTTTGTGTTGAGTACAAAATTGTTTTGAGATGAATTTTATGAGAAAAACCATATGAGCGCTACGTGAAGGCAAAATGTTTTATTTGATAATGGCTATTACTGAGACTTAGGCGTGTCATGTTGAATACACAGTGGGCCTTGCTCTGGTAGCATGTAAGTCTGATATCGTTCGTTCTGGTAACGTGAGATGACCCCGCTCCACGGTAGCGTTGGGTGGCATTACTTTGATAGCATGTATGACCGGGCCTTGCTTATTAGCATGTAAGACCGATGACTGTACGACTCTGATCAAGTCTACAGCGAACCATGATCATGGGTGTTCTATTGTCGACAAAATCTCTCGATTGGGGATGTCCACCTAGGGGACGAGTTCAATCATTTTGATGTGCCATGACGAGTTTTTATATGAGTTTTATTGCCTAGTCTCCTTTTTATACACATGAGATTGTGTTTTGTGGCTGCGCCACGTGCATTACTAATGCGGTGATTTTCATCACATTTTATGAGGAAAGTCATTATCGCATCATGTTTTATACATGCTTGTAATTACTTGTGACCATGGTTTTGTGTTAAGCCATTGATTATCATGTTTCTACATGAGCTTTGAGAAATGAGTTGAGATGATGTTTTAATTATTCATGCTACATTTTCCACGGAGTTTATTGAGTTTAACACGTAAAACAAAATTATTGTGCTGTGTAAATCATTTTTCTTATTAATGAATCTCTTTCCCTCTTACTGAGCGATTTAGAAGCTCTCCCTATTTTATCTTCCCCCCAGATTTCTTCAAGTGAAAAGAGTTTCCCTGCAACATACGAAGTAGAGGCTAGTGGAAGACTTGAGCTGCAAGCCATATATATTGTACTTTGAGGTATAATTTATCATTTCATGTACCCAGACTTATATTGTATTTACAGACAATTGATAAACAGTGATGTATGGGATGTATTAGGATTAATTAACCTTGAGTTCAATAATGTTATGGTATGAAATATAACTATGAGATGATGAGATCCTGAGGTGAAAGTTTGGTAACTTATGTATTATGATGTATGAAACTGCACAACAATGCACCCTTAATTGTGAATGGATGTGAAAAAGTTTTAAATTTGCCCTGTTTTCTGCGCTTTCGGGGCATCACAACATTTCTCCCCACCTTTTTGGAATTTGATCCTTCAAATTCACTCGAGTCTGTCTAATAAGCGAGGGTACTTCTCTTTCATCAAGCTCTCTAGTTCCTAAGTTGCTTCTTCTGTCGAGTGATGCTTCTAGATAACCTTTACCAACGGAATTCTTTTCGTTCGAAGTACCTTTTCCTTCCTATCGAGGATCCGGATAGGTTCTTCCACATAACTCATGTCTCCCTGAATGTCCAAAGCTTCATATTCAATGACATGGGAGGGATCCAGATTATATCTCCTCAACATAGAGACGTGGAAGACATTATGTATCTCAGCAAGCTGTGGAGGTAAAGCTAGGCGGTAAGCAACATCTTCCACTATCTAAAATATCTCAAACAGACCGATAAAGTGAGAACTCAGCTTCTCATTCTTCCCAAAACACCTGATGCCCTTAATCGGAGATTCCTTCAAAAACACAGAGTCCCTAATCTGAAATTCAAGTGGCCGTCTACGTACATCGACGTAACTTTTTTGTCTACTCTGAGCAGCCCGAAGGTTGTCACAAATAATCTGAACACCCTTCGCTGCTTGTTCCACTAAATCGGGAGCTATAATTTTTCGATCACCCACTTTTTCCTAAGCAACTACGGACCTACATCCCCTGCCATAAAGAGCTTCATAAGGTGTCATCCTGATACTAGTTTGGTAGCTACTATTATAAGCAACTCTGTAAAGGCTGGAGAATGAGCTTAAATAACAGAAACTAAAGAAAAGAAAAATAAAACTATGCATTAAAGAACTTAAATGTGTCAAATACAAGAAAAGAAAGCTGGCAATTCGAGAACAACCATGGTGGCTGCCTCCACCAACGTGAGAACATAAAAAAAACCAAAGATAATATAAAACTAACCTAAAACCTAGCAGCCAATATAAAAAAAAAAAAAAAAACTCCTTAAGATTATCTCATCTTTTTCTTTTTATACACATCAAAATGGGGGTACAAAGAGAAATTTTAATCCTAGATTAGTTGGCATTGTTTGGCTAGTTGTCTTCACACCATTGGCTCCTAGAGAAGATATTTTCATGTCATTTGTCTTCTTGCCCACTTGGATGTGCAAGGTGGCATGGCTTGTGTCTTCCATGAGGTGGCCAAGGTGTCCTTTTGTGACAGCCCGAAAGCGCGAAAAATAGGGCTTATTTAAAAATTTTCTTAAAAGAAAACTAACAACTCTGGGTGTATTCCTGTGCAGTGTCATGTGCTCACTTATGTCTTAACACTAGACATTATACCCAAGATCATACAACTCATACTTAATGAAGTCAATTATATAATATCCCAAAAAGAATCAACCCATAAGTCTCAAATCATCTCTTTCATATCAACCTAATTACATCCCAAAATACTCATTACAAATGTCTGTATTACATCAATGTCAGGATACAAAATGAATTGAATTATACCTTAAGCGTGTACAAGCAATAGCCTGGGGAGATCTTATCCACCAGTCTATATCACGTACGCGGCAGGCTCTATCTCGCTTACTTCAAGTAATTTGGAGGGGGAGGAAAAAGGGTGAGCTCTCAAAATGCTCAGTAAGGAGGATAAGGAAAGTTATAGAAATCATCATCACAAACAAAATATGATGGAAATAATGAGCATGCAAGTAGTTATCGAAATAACTGTGTAAAACAATGGCATTAGCATTAAGCACGTGATAAAAATCACCAATCACATTATACCAAATCTCATAACATGATATAAATCACAGTAGTAAAATTCACATCATCATCAAATAAATTGAGACTAGGCATTTATAAAACTCATATGAAATCAATATCACGGCACATCACAACGATTGAATTCGTCCCCTAGGCGGACATCCCTAATCGAGGGATTTCGTCAACAATAACACACACATGGCCATGGTTCGCTATAGACTTGATCAAAGTCGTACAGTCGTCGATCTTACATGCTATCACAGCACAGCCCAGTCTTACATGCTGTCAAAGCAAAGCCACCCATCGCTACCGCGGAGCGGGGTCATCTCACGTTACTAGAATGGAGGCGTTGGTCTTACATGCTACTAGAGCACGGTCCGACCTTACATTCTACAAGAGCAAAGCCCGATGTGCATCTCATGACAAGCCATAGTCTAAGTAAAAATCGTTTTGCCTTCACGTAGAGCTCTTAGTAGTTATCACAAATCCTATTTCTGTTATAACACATTGTGTTCACATTTACACAAAACTCATCAAATCGAGCTCAAACCGGCAAAACAATCACACAGTAAGAACATGCCATTGTTGTATATAAATTGTTTTATCTTCACGTAGAGCTCATGGTGGTTATCACAAAAACCCATTTTGGTTATAAACCATATGTGTTCACAATTACACAAATCACATCAGAAATCGGGCTCAAACCGGTAAAACACTCACACATTAATCAACACATCAAATCATCTCATAAAACATGCTCATTCATCAAACTCTTTTACATGCTTTTAAAACGTTTTCATTCACTAGAAAACTCACAAGCACAAATGGTTTATTTCCCTTACCTCTTGTACCTCGAGTGGTACACTATCCTCAGTTCTCGGAATAGCCTCATTTTTCGTGTTGGATTCTCGAGCTGTCCACACATCATTAAATCATCAATACACAACATTTTCATTTTCCATCTCTTTTTCTTACTCATTCTAACTCAACATTATCTCAAAATTCTTTCTAAATTTTTATTGACACTATAATTAGCTCATAACCATCACAAGATACCCACATATCATTTTTCATCTATACTCGTTATTTGTTTTCCCTCATAACTTAGATATCTCTAACCACATATATGTATATGTGCATTTATTCTCAAATATACCCAATGATAATACTTAAAACAAGGATCTTGTGTCACGACCCATTTTATCCTTTTTTATCTAAAATTTACTACAAATGTTTCGCATTTTTCCTTTCCTAACCCGGTCGTGAACAAACTCACCACTACACAGTTGGGTTGTGAGTCAATAATAAACATCACTCCACATTCAATTTCAATTAAATCAAAAGAAGTGTCATTCATTGAAAGTTAAGTTATACATGACACATTTCTAACTTTTACATCCCCCACATTACGATACAAAATGACTACTGTGATTTTACAATTGTTTAGATACAAAACGAATCTTCATGTGTATACCTCTTAGCGATGGATGGCAGCGGATGTCCAAAATACCATGCCTCAGTCCTCACTGGGTTGCTATGTAAGCTCTGTAGAGGGAAAAAATAGGGAGGGATGAGAAACCACACGCTCAGTAAGGCAATAATGCAAGCATGGTGGATAACTACTCTATCTACATGCTGATAGTGTTATGCATAAATCATTTATAATCAGAGCATGAGGAAAACAAAACTATGTCATGTGCATATACATATATCATGTATTTAAATCATGGAAATTAGCATATAAAACATGGTAAAATCATCATGTACAAATTATCTCATGCTCATCAATCGTTAAATCTCATAGAAAATGGCAATTCATTTAAGAAACATCCTTTTGAAATCACATCTCTTTCTCAAATACATACAATCCCATCACAATTAATTTTCTCAATCATAGACATCATTACCATTTCACAAATCATATCCCACAAGGCTCGACCCCTCCCTCAGGTCTACCCTGGACAGTCAAAATTGCACTCAAGTATCAAACCGTGTGGTATTATGTAATAAGTAAGGGGACAGGTCACTACATCTCAATGGACTATATTGGCAAACTATGCCATAAATCATCCCAGACCACACGGATATCGGTATGCGGGGTATCATGCTAGAACGAAGGTGGGTTAGTTCTCCGCCAGACTTTCTCATCAGTATCCCAACCACTGATACAGCTTACTCCATGTGATATACACGGTGTAACGTACTTCGTGGACCCATAACATGGTTAGGGGTGCCTGCAGTAGGTATCTACCCCATACCGAGTGAAACCTCTAGTCTCAAGTGCACATGGGAGTACTCTTAATACCAGGTCCTAGCCCCTCATGGCCTTGCTCACCCCTGTTGGGTTCCCTGATCCAGGTCCTAGCCCTTCACCCTCACCCCACTCAAGAGGTCTGTTAGGCCTGTTAGGTTCCCAGAACACGAATCCGTATTACCCTCACCACGGCATCATACATACCACAGTGTGAAAACCTGCGCAAGCTGCGCTCTAGCAAGAATTCATGCATCATAAACAAATCACCTCGTACGAGCAACACTCTAGTACGAGATTTATGCATAAAATATGAAGAAAACCACGTATGAACATAACTCCAGTACGGTTATATGCATAAGAAACCCACTCGAAATCCACATACGAGCAAAAGCTCCAGTACTGTTTATAAAACATAATCATTGTATCAAATCAAGGTGCAAGCTAAGCTCTAGCACGTTTCAAACATTTGAAAACATCAATATCCAATACGAGCTAGGCTCCAGCACGGTTTAATTCACATAAATATGATAGGCGGCTTATAAACAACCAAAACATTCACAACTTATGTTTAGCACCTTGATAATTCTATTTTTAATAGAATTATTTTTGCTTAATTTTCTAATTAATTATTTTAATTCCCATATTATTTTATTAATAATCCTCTTTATTTAATTAAAATTCTTTAATATGTAGTAAATTAAATATGGATGAAACTCAGTCGTTTCAATCAAAATTGGGCTGAAAAAGGACTAAAGGAGACTGGACCACTTCCAATTTACAGACCGAGTCACCAGTCGTCTGGACACGCGTGATGCCAGGTGTCCGTATTTTATTTTCTCTGAAACGATAAGATCGACGGACACCGTGCGAACATTCTGGAAGGCACACACCGGGCCACATCACACAGCGAACTAGACAAACCGACAAATAACGTGGAAATATCTGCTCTGCAACAAATCAAATGACGACAAGCGACATGCCCTGAAGGTATTGTCCGCAAGTGCACGAGTCGTACAAGTAATAATGGGATTTGAGTCCTGAGTTATCGTCCCTCAGAGAAGTTGGTTAGCCTAATTAACTACCGGTTAATCTTACCCTAAGTATATTCTAGCAAATTATGAAATTTAAGGGAGTGATCTACATGGCTAGAATTTAAAATACTGGAAAGCAATAAAATAATAAGAACTAAAGAAAATAAAACCGAGCAAAATATACTTACAGTGCTCCAAGCAATTAAAACAAAATACCTACAAAAATAATTGAGACAGTTAAAATTAATTAACGCAATTAAAATAAAATGCAATTATGAAAATAACAAAGCAAGATTAATTAAACTAAAATTAACAAACCTAAAATGCAATTAAACTACTTAATCAAAATGCAATTTAATCTAACTTAAGATTTAATGAAAATAAAATCCTAGGAAATTAAGAAAATAACTATAAAACAACATGTCTAAAATATTAATCCTACATTACTCCTAATTATATCTAATTACTAATTAAGCAATGAAATCTAACTAATGCGTGATAAATTAACTAATGCATGATAAAATAGAAATGGACAAAAGACATAATTGAATCTAATTCATGAACTAATCAAGAAAAATGGATTATTGTGCACAAGATAAATGCCAAACAAGCCTTAATCAATTTGCAAAACATCAAAGTGGTACCGATTTGCACTGCTACTGTGCATGTCTTCAACATTGTCTGATTCATTTTCTTCTCGGTTTTGCCCAGGCGTGTCCAGCTTACTTGTTCTCGATTCTGTCCTAATCTGCTATCCACCAACTCTGTCTCGGTTTCATGTGTAGCTTCAATTCCTGCAACAACCCAACACAACACGCCAGCCCAACGTTCCTGCCTGCCCAGACCTTCTCCTTCTTCATCTTCTTCGTGAGAATGTCCAGCTACAGCTCTGTGTTCTGCATTAACGTTTATCTAGCTCCTGTCCTGCACGCGACCTGCTGTGCCCACGGTACCAGTTTGCTTATTACTCCTGACTCAGACCAACTGCTGCTGATCATGCTCACTGACTAGACTGCTGGTTCATTCTCCTGTTAATAGAATGTAAAACTGAAAAATGAATATGAACAGTAATGGAAATAACAAAACAAGGGAGAACAGAGAGTGATTGTCTGGCTTGGTCCTCTGCCATGATGCAGTTTGGTTTCGGTTTAGTGAGGTCTATTCAACTAGCAGCTTCCTCATACCAAACAAGGTCTGTTCTTCTCGGTTCAGCCTTCTCCAATCCTATTGCTTCATGCCCGATCAGCCCTTAAGTTTGCCACACTCACTCTGCTATCACACTTAATCAGCCATGTAGCCTTCTTCATGCCATTCGGTTGCATCAAGACTCCACTACCCGAATAACCATAGAAAATCAAAGGAGCATAACTGACTTACTAAGCAACCTGAGAGCAAAGAAACATAAAAGTTGCAAATCGAGAGCATAAAATGACATAGGTTTGTCAAATAAAAAACATAAGCAAAAGTTTTTCTTTATGGAAACCGAGAGCTACACTAGGAGTTAAGCTATGTAAATAACACTTAAAAAATAAAAGAACTAGATTTAACAGAACTGAGAAGAAGGATGAGCAAATGAGGCTGCAATTAAAACATGAAAAGCTATTCATAAAAGATAACAAATATAGATTAACTGTAAAATAGAAAATGGTTTTCGGGAAAAGCTTCTAAAAAAAACTAAACTAATCTAAATAAGCTACTCTAACACTACTTATACACTAACACTACTCCTAACTTACATCTACTCCTACTTACATTACATAGTTTTTCAATTTCCATCCTTTCCTATTTATACACACACTTAGGGTAAAATTGTAATTTTTCCATTCTAGATGAGTTGGCATTGTTTGGCTCCTTGAAAAAAATATTTCCATGTCATCTCTCTTTTTGTCCAATTGGATGTGTTAAGTGGTATGGCTCGTGTTGTCTGCGTGGTCTAATCTCGATTTTAGCCAAATTCCAGTCCATTTTCTAATGAAATATTCAAAATTTATCTGGATTTAATTTATTTGCAAACATGATAATTTTAATTAATTAAAGGGGATAATTAACAAAATAAATTGGGGATTTAAATAATTAGTTAGGAAATTAAGCACAAATAATTCTAAAAAATATAGAATTATGACACCCCCAAACTTGAGCTTTTGCTTATCCTCAAGCAAAACAAAATAATTGTAGGAATGACAAGTACAAAACATAATAATTTTCCCAATATCATCCTTAAAGAAAAAGTACAAACTATGATCTCAAAGACTCACAATTAGAAGTCCAACATTCAGAATCATTCAATCATAAGTCCTACCCCAAATTGGACTCCTCGTGAGTGTGTGAAAAATATCAAAGTCACTTCACAGTACATTATCCGGATCAGATTATGCAGACACAATGAATGCAAAGTCAATGACATGTGATCATTCCCATAAGTTTGCTTTTCACTTCTCTCTCCACTAATGTAGTCACACTTAACCAAAGATCAATAGGACTTCATTAAGTTTGTAATGTAAGGCTGGGGCTAAGGTATGATAAAGTCGATTTAGGTTTAATTACCCCTTAACATGCATTACTTCTAGGATCTTAATGTAAGAGCTCAAATTTATTTCCCCCAAACTTATTTATTTCACTAAAATTTTTATTCTATTTTTTTATTTTCTTCTTTCTTCTTTTCTTTTTCTTTTTCTTTCATTTGCATTTTTTTTTTTTGAACTTTCACTATCACCAGATACCCATATGTACAAAGCTCACAATATATCCCAATGACTTTTCATGCTTTCGGGGTAAGGGATAAGAAAAGAGAATTTAAGATAAGGAAAAATATAAGCAGGTGTATTTACAGAGAAAGGCTTATTTGGCCCAGATGGGTGACTAGGGGTAAAATATGTACAAGGATGGCTAGAAAGGCTCAAACGATCCAAAGATGGCCTAAATCATTTCTCTAATTAAGTGTGATCTAATATTTCACCTCGAGTTTAGATCAAACAAATTCTAGAATATGATGCACAAAATCAATTGAACAAATGCAATCCTATGTCCACATAAGCTTTTTCTAAATAAATATATAGATTCATGACATGACATGTGCATAAGATGCGGCAATCACAATCAGAATTAAGACAAATTCAAGAATTCAACTTCATGCTTTTCCTATAATCATGCTTCTCAGTTAATCAAAGTTCGACTAAATCATGGGGTCATATCATCGGAATATGGAAAAACTACATGCTAAGCACTAAACCATCCCAAAATCAAACAACTTAAGCTCATATTATCGAAAAAAATTTGAAAATTCTTTCTCAGATTTTTGAAAAAATTTTGAAAATTCTTCCAATTTTTCACAAAATTGATCAAGTGATATCCCCTCCCCCAAACTTAAAGTACATAGTGTCCTCAGTGTGCAGATAATATAAGAATTTAAGCTCAAGAACAGAGTACTTCCCTCTCTGATGATAATGATGAATAACTGAAGCTTGATTGAAAACGTAATACTGGAAAAGAAATCTGCAAAAAAAAAAAAAGAAACAATAAAAAAGAAAAAGAAAAAGAACTACATACAAAGTGAAAATAAAAACACAGCCACTTCAAATGTAGCTGAAGAAAACAATACTCAACAGCAGGGCGAAGAGTAGGAGGGTTAGCCAAAATGGTGACAGAATGTTTACAATTAAATCCTCATAAGCTCTATCTACTTCCCTCCTTCTCTTAGATATTATATGGTCAAGCTTTATGTCCTCCTCAATCTCCATCTTAAAACACTTTTGAGAGTTATTAGGGAGCTTCAAAGGTTTAAAAATATGAAATATCACATCCTGATCTAGGACTCTCATAGTTAACTCCCCCTTTTGTACATCAATCAAGGTTCTACCAGTCACTAGGAAAGGTCTGCCTAGTATAATGGGGACTTCCCTGTCTTCCTCCATGTCTAAAACAATAAAATCCATAGGGAAAACAAATTTGTCCACCTTGACTAACATATCCTTAATGACCCCCTTTGAATATTTAATGGATCGATTTGCTAGCTGAAGGGTCACTGTGGTAGGCTTGGCATCCCCTATTCCTAACTTCTGATAGATAGACAAAGGCATCAAATTTATACTAGCTCCTAAATCACACAGGGCTCTACCAAAGAATAAATTTCCAATAGTGCATGACTAGCTCCTAAATCACACAGGGCTCTACCAAAGAATAAATTTCCAATAGTGCATGGTATGGTAAAACTCCTAGGATCTTTGAGCTTGAGGGGTAATTTCCTCTGGATAATTGCACTACATTCCTCAGTTAAGGCCACTGTCTCATAATCTTCCAATCTTCTTTTGCTAGAGAGGATGTCCTTCAAAAACTTCACATAACTTGGCATTTGCTCTAAAGCATCTGCGAAAGGAATGTTGATATGAAGTTTCTTAAAAACCTTAAGAAATTTGACGAATTGTTGATCCAATTTTTTATTTTGAAACCTCTGAGGAAAAGGTACTGGTGGTCTAACTAGAATGGATGTAGTGGTAACATGTGTAGCATCAGAGAACGAGGAAGGCTGTGAAGTAGAAGAAGGTAAAGATGAAGAAGCGCCTAGCTTTATTTCCTTTGCAACCTGATCAGTTGGTTCCTGCACTTTCTGAGCTCCTTCGTTAGAACTTATGGGTTTTTCAACTATGTTCTATTCAGGTTGGGACTTAACTTGTGGATCATCATCTAGCTCTCTGTCACTCCTAAAGGTAATGGCTTTCACATGTTCCTTACCCTTCCTTTGCCTAACAGGATTGGCTTCAGTGTTACTAGGAAGGGTCCCTTGAGGACGTTGGCTAAGAGCATTTGCTATTTGTCCCACCTGAACCTCCAAGTTCTTAATTGAAGCAGCTTGATTTTACAGGATCGTTGAGAACATTTGTCACGACCTATTTTCATTCCCTTTAACCGAAAATCACTATAAATTTTTTGCGTTTTACTGTTACCTTACCCGGTCGTGAACAAACTTACCACCGCACTGTTGGGTTGTGAGTCAATAATAAACATCACATCTCATTCATTCTCAGTTAAATAAAACGAAGTCATACATTCGCATTTAATCATGTACTTATACAAAAACATATTTTACTGACATCTACATCCCCCATAATTACAACTCAAAAGAATATTGTGCTTTTACATTGTTTAGATACAAAAAGAATCACTATGTATATACCTCTGTGTGATGGAGATGCAGCGGATGTCCAAATTACCACGCCTCAGTCCTCATTGGGCTACTATGCATGCACTGTAGGAGGGGGAAAATAGAGAGGGATGAGCAACCACACGCTCAGTAAGGCAATAATGCAAGCATGGTAGATAACTATTCTATCTAAATGCTGATAGTGTTATGCATAAATCATTTATGGTAGGAGCATGAGGAAGTAAAACTATGCCGTATGAGTATACATATATATCATGTATCAAAATCATGTACATTGGCATATAAAACATAGTAAAGACATCATGTATAAATCATCTCATGCTCAATCTCATTTAAATTCATACAAAGGGCAATTCATTAAGAAACCTCCTTTTTAAACCCACATCACAAAAACTCTTTCTCACACACATACAATCCCATCACAAAACCATTTTCTCAACCACAAACATCATCATCATTTTACAAAGTAAGTCCACAAGGCTCGACCCTTCCCTCAGGTCTACCCTGGTCAACCATAATCACACTTATAGATTAAAATCATGTGGTAGTAAGTAAATAAGGCAAGGAGACGGTTACTATATCTCAAGTGACTACGTTGGCCAATTGTCACATATCATCCCAGACCACACGGATCCCAGTGTGTGGGGTATCATGCTGGTAAGGAGGTCGGTTAGTTCTCTGCCAGACTTTCTCAAATCAAGTAACCACCACGTGGTACATCGTACTCCATGTGATATACATGGTACATCGTACTCCACGGACCCATAACAAGGTTGGGGGTGCCTGCCGTAGGTCTTATCTATCCCATACCGAGTGTAACCTTTATAGTCTCAAGAACGCGTGGGAGTAACTTCAATACCAGGTGCTAGCCCCTCATGGCCTTGCTCACCCTTGTTGGGTTCCCTGATTCAGGTCCTAGCCCCTCACCCTCACCCTGCTCAAAAGGTCTGTTAGGCCTGTTAGGTTCCCTGAATTGATTCTGTCAGGTCCTAGCCTCTCACCCTCACCCCACTCAAGAGGTCTGTTAGGCCTGTTGGGTTCCCTGAATTAATCTGTATCTCTCACCACGGCGTCATACATACCACAGTGTGAAAACCAGCGTGAGCTACGCTCTAGCGCAAATTCATGCATCAAAACCAATCACTTCGTACGAGCAACGCTCTAGTACGGCATTTATGCATAAAACTATGAAGAAACCACGTACGAGCATAGCTTCAGTACGGTTATATGCATAAGAAAAACCACTCAAATCCACGTACGAGCGTAAGCTCCAGTACCATTTATAAAACATCGTCACAATTCAAATCAAAGTACGAGCTAAGCTCAAGCACGTTTCAAACAAGTGAAAACATAGAAATCCAGCCCGAGCGAGGCTCTAACACGATTTATGTCATACAAATACGATAGGCAGCTCATACATAATCAAACAATCCCGACAATCGAGTTTAGCATTTCACAAATGCTTTTTCCACAAGATCAACAAAACACTAGCCGGCCCATCTACAAGCTTGCTTAAAACAAAGCCATTTCGTTTTGAAAAACATCAAAACATTAGATTTATGCAATTATTAACCTTACTATCCCATTTCTTTACAATACCATTTCAACCACCAAATCTCATACAATTATTCATAGTCACATCCATACATTGTCAAAATACATTTTTATAAATCCATGCACATTTCCAAAGCCCTATATACCCACAAAATACGAGTAGCTACCTCTATATACCTACAGAATTCCCTTACCTGGAATCACGATGCGTGATTCCACTTCCTTAAAGCTACTTACTCATACAACTCGATTCGTTTCCAACGGACTCCTCGAAACTGCGCATAATCACATTTCACATTATATTCGATCCATATAATGCAACCCTTGTGCTTGCTATAGTCAATTCAATCTATAGCCTCTATTAGCGCTTATGAGGCCTCGTCTCATTACTTTACCCATAACTCGAGTCTATGGATCTTCTTAGGCCTATTAACTTATTCCAAATCGATATTAAATCGACATTAAGCTCATAGTGTTCATATTTCATGAATTCCCTCACTATGGCATTTATCAATCATATACATACTCATTTTCATAATTTCACTTAAACCCACAATGTAATTCCATTTAGAGAGAGAAAGTTAGGTTTTTGGGTTAGAAATGGAAGATTAGTGTTTTTCCTGAAATTTTTAGATTTTAAGCACTCCTTTTATAGAAATAGCTTGAGGAGATCGATCTGCACTAAGAGGAGATCGATCTGGTCCCCCTAAATCCCTCTTTTTCACAGTAATTTAAGCATGAGATCGATCTATCGAAGCATGAGATCGATCTGCTCCCAAACAGAGAGCTAAGGAGATCGATCTATATGCTTGAGGATCGATCTTTTCATTACAGAATGCTTAGGAGATCGATCTGGCCCCATTGGAGATCGATCTGCTCTATTCCATTGCCCAAATAAGAGCATTCTGGCTCTTCCAGATCGATTTCTCATCCTATGAGATCGATCTAGCCTTCATACTTCCCAGATTTTCTGCAGTTCTCCTGCTGTAACTCACACCAAAACACCCTTAATTTGCTACCATAGCCATTTTCTCATCCATTCTCCTTTATAACTTGGAAATGGCATCTATTCATACCTTATGCACATTGAAACTTTTGTGCATTCATTGTATATCCCAAGGTACACTATATAAAACCAAATGGAAGCATTTGTATTCATACAACTTTCTTCCATTTACCATACTATTCATTTTGAGTTCTAATCACATTTATCACTTACAAGAACTCATTTCTTCATATTCATACTCAATGAAACTTGTATGTACATTACAAATCATATTACACATATGTACATTGAATCCATGGACTTACACCACTTATGCTTTACATTACAAGTCCATTCACATTAATTGATCCCATTACACACGTTACAACTATACTTGTACGGGGTCTCACATTCTCCCCTCCTTCAAGGAATTTGGTCCTCCAAATTAGAACCAAGTCACTCTTCAAAAAGTTGGGGGTACTTCTTCCGTATCAAGTTCTCTAATTCCCATGTGGCCTCTTCCGCCGTGTGATGTTGCCAAAGAACTTTCACCAAGGGAATTGTCTTATTCCGCAACACTTTCTCTTTTCTATCCAATATTCGAACCGGCTTCTCAACATACGTCATACTCTCATTAAGCTCTAACGGCTCATATCTTATCACGTGGGTCAAGTCCGGGTGATACTTTCGAAGCATCGAGACGTGGAAGATGTTGTGGACATTTACCAAATCTGGTGGTAATGCCAACCTACGCCTTATCTCTCACTCTCTCCAAAATCTCGAAGGGTCCGATATATCTAGGGTTCAGCTTACCCTTCTTACCAAATATCATAATACCCTTCGATGGTGAAACTCTCAGAAATACCGACTCACCCTCATCAAATTCTAGTGGTCTTCATCTCTTGTCAGCATAACTCTTTTGCCGACTCTGAGCTGTCCGTAATCTCTCACATATCAACTGGGCGTCCTCAGATGCCTGCTGCACTAAGTCTGGAGTAAAAATGTGTCTGTCACCAACCTCTTCCCATCCAATAGGGGAATGGCATCTACACCCGTATAATGCCTCATAGGGTGCCATCCCGATACTCACATGATAGCTATTATTATAAGCGAACTCGACTAACTGCAGGTGGTCATCTTAGGAGCCTCTAAAATCCAGCACATACGCTCTCAACATATCCTCTAAGGTCTGCATAGTCCTCTCTGATTGCCCATATGTCTGAGGATGAAAAGCGGTGCTAAAACTCAGTCGGGTCCCTAGCGCTTCTTGAAAATGTTCCCAAAAATGGGAAGTGAAGCAGGCATCCCTATCAGAAACAACGCTCACTGGTACACCATGTAGCCGTACTATCTCTCGAATATAAAGGTCTGCCAACTAACTCAGTGTATCGATAGCTCTCATAGCTAAGAAATGGGCAGACTTAGTCAACCGGTCCATAATAACCCATATGGCATCATGACCTCTGCGGGTCCTTGGCAACCCCATCACAAAATCCATGGTGACATGCTCCCACTTCCATGTCGGTATCGATAGAGGCTACAATAATCTTGCAGGCTTCTAATGCTCTACCTTCACTTGCTGACAAATGAAACACTTAGCGACATATTCAGCAATGTCTCTTTTCATTCCCGACCACCAATAAACCTTCCGAAGGTTTTGATACATCTTTGTACTTCCTAGATGTATCGTATACTTCGATGAGTGAGCCTCTGATAAAATCATTCTCCTGACCTCAGGATCCTTGGGAACGTATACTCTGCCTCTGAACCTCAATAACCCATCAGCACTCAGCTCAAAATCAATACCCACACCTATTTGTATCTGCCTCAGCCAATCGATGCACCGTCGATCGCTCTGCTAGGCTTATCGAATACGGCCAATCAATTCTGGCTCCAGTCTCAAACTAGCCATGATCTCAAGTCTCTCCGAACCAGGTGGGGTTACATCTAAACTGAGGTTCACAAAGTGTTCTAACAATTCATGTTCCCATACCATCATATATGACACCAACCCAAGGTTCTTTCTACTCAAAGCATCGGCAACTACATTTGCCTTACCCGAGTGGTACATGATTTCACAATCATAGTACTTCAGGAGTTCTAGCCATCTCCTCCGTCTCATATTCAGCTCTTTCTGTGAGAACAGGTACTTAAGGCTCTTATGATCATGAACACCTGAAATTTCTCACCATAGAGCCATATTTTCAAAGAAAATACCACGGTCGCCAACTCTAAATTATGTGTCGGGTAGTTCCTCTCATGATCTTTCAACTGTCTAGATCCATAGGCAACTACCATCCCCTCCTGCATAAGTACACTGCCCAATCCCTGGTGTGATGCATCCGTATACATCGAGAATCCTCTTGAGCTGGTAGGAATGGTGAGAACTAGAGCAGTCATCAATCGATGCTTAAGCTCCTCAAAACTCCTCTCACATGCCTCATCCCATACAAACTTAATGTCCTTACGCATGAGGCGTGTCAACGGAGCAGCTAGTCTGGAGAAACCCTCTACAAATCTTCGATAATATCCTGCCAATCCCAAAAAACTTCTTATCTCAGTAACTGTCTTGGGTTGTTCCCACTGTACGACTACCTCTATCTTGGATGGATCCATCGATACCTTATCCTTCGACACAACATGGCCCAGAAATGAGATCTACTCCAACCAAAAGTTACACTTGCGGAGTTTGGCATATAACTCTTTCTCTCGAATGGTCTGCAGAACTATCCTCAAGTGCTCCTCATGATCTTCCCTAGACTTGGAATAAACCAATATGTCATCAATGAACACAATTACAAACTTGTCCAGGTATGGCTTGAATATATCATTCATATTCAACAAGATTAAATTAGCTATCATTTCCTTTCCCTCTATCTTTAACTTACGATCTCTACATACATGCACAGTCAATTGACTATAATTCATGGGTGTGGAAATCATCAACATCTTATCCAACAATGTAGGTTTCACATACTTCAACAATTTATGTGCAAAGGAAGGTGATATGAAAGAATGCGTGGCACCAGGATCAAATAATACCAATGCTTCTAAATCAAAGATTTGGATGGTACCTTTAATCACATCCGTCGAAGCATCTGTGGTGTCCTGATCCAGTGCATGTACTCTTCCTCTGCTCACACCCGCAGCCTGTTTCCCTTTTTCCTCAGCTGTAGCCCTCCTCCTTGGGGCTGCTATCTCAATAGGAGCTCTCTCAGGCTCCTTGCCCTTCTGTGGGGCAGTCTCAATCATCTCATTGCAAAACCTCGATACTTGTCCCGACCTCTCACATCTATAACACGAGACAGGGGGTATCTGACATGGCCTAGTCCCATGGTATCTCCCACATCTCCTATACTGGTCAGTGGTAGGTCGTGGTCCTCTAATAGTTATACCCCTCGGCGCAGTCAAAGCCGGGTACATGGGAGGTCTAGCAGCTCTCTCCTACACCTCCTCAATATTGGGCCTCTTATCTAAATATCTTTGGCCTCCTCTCCTGGGCCTCTATCCATCCTGGATCTCTTTCGATCTCTATCCTTTCTAACACTGATTCTCCCAAGCTCGGAGGCATTCCGCTCAAAATGTTGCTCGCATAACTGAGCCTTATTCACAGCCTCCTCATAGGTCAAGATGTCAAAGGGAGCTAGCTTAGTCCGGATGGCCAATCTCAATCCATCCATGAAGTTCTGAATCCTTTAAGTCTCACTACCGATCGTGTCCGGGTCATATCTCCCCAAGGACATAAACTTGGACTCAAACTCGTCCACAGTACGGTTCCCTTAAACCAGATTCATAAATTCCATTCGCAGCTTCCTCTGTGCGGTGGCTGGAATGTACTATCTCCTGAAAGCCTCTATAAATATCTCCCATGAGATCTCAGAGTGTCTGGCCCTCAAAATAGCCTCGGTGGACCTCCACCAGTACTCTACCTCACCTTTCAACATAAACACGACAAAGACAACCTTCTCAGCTGAAGTGCATCGAAAAAACTTATATAGTTTCTCCATCTCATACACCCAATCCTCCGTAACCACTGGGTCCTTCACCCCTCTGAACATTGGGGGTTTCAATGCTTGGAACTCTCTCAACCTGCTCAAATCACAGTCATAACCCAAATCACTACCGCTCTGCTGTGGAGCAATAGGAGAAGATATATCCTAGGTTGGAGGTGGTGTAACTGTAGCTGTCTCAGCAGTCTGAGGTCTCTCCACCTCTGAAGCTGCCTGTTTTGTAGTAGGCTGTGCCGCGGGACCTCGTCTATCACCGGCACCTAATACCTGTGTGACTATCTCCACCAGATTCTCAATAGTCTGCTCTATCCTAGAGAAGTGTGCCTCTGTATCTTCTGCTCTCTCAGCAGGGTTTTATGGAGCCTGCTCAGTCTGTGGCTCCACACGGCTCTCAGGCCTACCTCTACGGCCTCTAGCACATGCCCTCATCCCTCTACCTTTGCGTGTAACTAGCATAATGCCTAACTTCTTGTATTATAATAATTTATTAAGCTCAATCCATCACAATATACACAGTTATATCTAAACAAAACCACAGTAATATGGGGATGTACTTTCCTACGTTTTATTACTAACTCACATCAGGCCAACACAGCTCTGATACTAATCTCTGTCACGACCCATTTTCATTCCCTTTAACCAAAAATCACTATAAATTTTTTATGTTTTACTATTACCTTACCCAGTCATGACAAACTTACCACCACACTGTTGGACTGTGAGTCAATAATAAACATCACATCTCATTCATTCTCAGTTAAATAAAACGATGTCATACATTCGCATTTAATCGTGTACTTATACAAAAACATGTTTTACTGATATCTACATCCCCCATAATTACAACTCAAAAGAATACTGTGCTTTGACATTGTTTAGATACAAAAAGAATCACTGTGTATATACCTCTGTGTGATGAAGATGCAGCGGATGTCCAAATTACCACGTCTCAGTCCTCACTGGGCTACTATGCAAGCTCTATAGGAGGGGGAAAATAGAGAGGGATGAGCAACCACATGCTCAGTAAGGCAATAATGCACGCATGGTAGATAACTACTCTATCTACATGCTGATAGTGTTATGCATAAATCGTTTTTGGTAGGAGCATGAGGAAGTAAAACTATGTCGTATGAGTATACATATATATCATGTATCAAAATCATTTACATTGGCATATAAAACATGGTAAAGACATCATGTATAAATCATCTCATGCTCAATCTCATTTAAATTCATAAAAAGGGCAATTCATTAAGAAACCTCCTTTTTAAACCCACATCAGAAAAACTCTTCCTCACACACATACAATCCCATCACAAAACCATTTTCTCAATCACAAACATCATCATCATTTCACAAAACAAGTCCACAAGGCTCGACCCTTCCCTCGGGTCTACCCTGGTCAACCACAATCACACTTATAGATTAAAATCATGTGGTAGTAAGTAAATCAAGCAAGGAGATAGGTTACTAGATCTCAAGTGACTAAATTGGCCAATTGTCACATATCATCCCAGACCACATGGATCCCGGTGTACGGCATATCTTGTTGGTACGGAGGTGGGTTAGTTCTCTGCCAGACTTTCTTAAATCAAGTAACCACCATGCGGTACATCGTACTCCATGTGATATACATGGTACATCGTACTCCGCGGACCCATAACAAGGTTGGGGTTGTCTGCCGTAGGTCTTATCTACCCCATACTGAGTGTAACCTTTATAGTCTCCAGAGCACGTGGGAGTAACCTCAATACCAGGTCCTATCCCCTCATGACCTTGCTCGCCCCTGTTGGGTTCCCTGATTCAGGTCCTAACCCCTCACCTTCACCCCACTCAAGAGGTCTGTTAGGCCTGTTGAGTTCCCTGAATGGATTATGTCGGGTCCTAGCCCCTCACCCTCACCCTCACCCTCACCCTCACCCCACTCAAGAGGTCTGTTAGGCCTGCTGGGTTCCCTGAATGGATTATGTCAGGTCCTAGCCCCTCACCCTCACCCCACTCAAGAGGTCTGTTAAGCCTGTTGGGTTCCCTGAATTAATCTGTATCTCTCACCAGGGCCTCATACAAACCACAGTGTGAAAACCAGCATGAGCTAAGCTCTAGCGCGAATTCATGCATCAAAACCAATCACTTCGTACGAGCAACGCTCTAGTACGGCATTTATGCATAAAACTATGAAGAAACCACGTACGAGCATAGCTCTAGTACAGTTATATGCATAAGAAAAACCACTCAAATCCACGTACGAGCGTAAGCTCTAGTACGGTTTATAAAACATCGTCACAATTCAAATCAAAGTGTGAGCTAAGCTCAAGCACGTTTCACACAAGTGAAAACATAGAAATCCAGCGCGAGCGAGGCTCTAGCGCGATTTATGTCATACAAATACGATAGGCAGCTCATACACAATCAAACAATCTCGGCAATCGGGTTTAGCATTTCACAAATGCTTTTTCCACAACATCAACAAAACACTAGCCGGCCCATCTACAAGCTTGCTTAAAACAAAGCCATTTCGTTTTGAAAAATATCAAAACATTAGATTTATGCAATTATTAGCCTTACTATCCCATTTCTTTACAATACCATTTCAACCACCAAATCTCATATAATTATTCATAGTCACATCCATACATCATCAAAATACATTTTTATAAATCCATGCACATTTCCAAAGCCCTATATACCCACAAAATACGAGCAGCTACCTCTATATACCTACAGAATTCCCTTACCTGGAATCGCGATGCGTGATTCCACTTTCTTAAAGTTGCTTACTCGTACAACTCGATTCGTTTCCAACGGACTCTTCGAAACTGCGTATAATCACATTTCACATTATATTCGATCCATAAAATGCAACCCTTGTGCTTACTATAGTCAATACAATCTATAGCCTCTATTAACGCTTATGAGGCCTTGTCTCATTACTTTACCCATAACTCGAGCCTATGGATCTTCTTAGGCCTATTAACTTATTCCAAATCGATATTAAATCGACATTAAGCTCATAGTGTTCATATTTCATGAATTCCCTCACTATGACATTTATCAAGCATATACATACTCATTTTCATAATTTCACTTAAACCCACAATGTAATTCCATTTAACCATCTAAAATCATACACATTACCTTAATAACAACTTTAGCATGCCCATAAATCATAAACTCATTCAACCCATATCTTCTCACATTATACCCATTCTAGGTTTTCTAGGTCACACCAATTCCACCACATCCCTAGATAATTTATCCATCAATACATATCCCACTCAACTCTAAAATCACTTAAATAAACAATGTAATTGGATTGGAGTATTAGAATCTTACCAAAAATCTGATTTTTCTTCTTGCTCCAAATGTCAATGCCCTTAGCTCCTTCAATACCAATAATGGGATTTTGGGTTCCAACTGTGTTGTTCTCTTCCTCAAGAGGAACAACTTAGTGTCTAATGGTCTCCCCTCAATTCTTGCTGAAAAATGGCTGATTTTAGAGAGGGGAAGTTAGGTTTTTTGGTTAGAAATGGAAGATTGGTGTTTTTCCCTAAATTTTTAGATTTTCAGCACTCTTTTTATAGAAATAGCTTGAGGAGATCGATCTGCACCAAGAAGAGATCGATCTGGTCCCCCTAAATCCCTTTTTTTCACGGTAATTTAAGCATGAGATCGATCTTCTCCCAAACAAAGAGCTAAGGAGATCGATTTGTATGCTTGAGGATCGATCTTTTCATTACAGAATACTTAGGAGATCGATCTGGCCCCATTGGAGATCGATTTTCTTTATTTCATTGCCTAAATGAGAGCATTCTGGCTCTTCCAGATCGATCTCTCATCTTATGAGATCGATCTGGCCTTCATACTTCCCAGAGTTTTTGCAGTTCTCCTACTGCAACTCACACCAAAACACCCTTACTTTGCTACTATAGCCATTTACTCATCCATCCTCCTTTATAACTTGAAAATGGCATCTATTCATAACTTATGCACATTGAAACATGTGTGCATTCATTGTATATCCCAAGGTACACTATATAAAACCAAATGGAAGCATTTATATTCATACAACTTTCTTCCATTTACCACACTATTCATTTTGAGTTCTAATCACATTTATCACTTGTAAGAACTCATTTCTTCATATTCATATGTAATGATACTTGTATGTGCATTACAAATCATATTACACATATGTACATTGAATTCGTGGACTTACACCACTTATGCTTTACATTACAAGTCCATTCACATTAATTGATCCCATTACACACGTTACAACTATACTTGTACGGGGTCTCACAACATTTCCTCAAGTGAGGGCTTCTTCTCAACTGCTGGTGCGTGGTAATGTTGGGACTGCATAGGTTGTGGTGGTGGTGGTGGTTGATGGAAGTGAGGTGGATGATGTTGAAATTGAGGTGGGGATGGTTGATGAGGCAAATGATATGGAAATTACGATTGTGGTGGTACATGAACCGGTAAAGCTTGAAAACTAGAGGTGTCAGAACCGCATTTTTATGTAGCCAGTACCTTATGATTCCTATGTGTATGAACACTCTATTATTATAGTTGAATCATAAGAAGAGTATTTACTAGATTTATAGTGTTAGTAAAATGATTTAACACACAAAAGCTACATAAAAAGCCTAATGTGAGCTATAAGAGTCACAGGCTAAATTGAGTGGATCTGAATCATTCTGACTGAAGAGACGAACTTAAAATGAGAAAATATAGCGTGCTTATGAAGGAAAGTCGGCTTGACTTAGTTCCAAACACAGAGAACGAGAGTAAAAGCTAAAAAGGGTAAAATGGACTTTTTAGCAAGTTAAGGTGTTTCGTGTGTAATTATCTACGGGGAACGGTTGAAACATAAAGACGAGAGTGTAAGACATAAGATATGACACTTTCAAAATTTTGAAAAAAAGTCAACTTGGTCAATGGTTAAGGAAAAAGTCAACTATACTTAAGAAAAGTGGACTTTTATCATAGTTGACTAACCATGGTTAGGAAATAACCTAAGTATGGGAGAAAAAATTGGAGAAAAATATTCTTAGTCAGAATACAAGATAATCATTCCCAAAAATAAGGAAAATTTATTCGGAAGGATTCTGAATTTAATTTTATGGTTAAAAACGCAATGGGCCAAAGTTACAAATTTTAAAGCCCATTAAAGTATCATAAGTGTGGGCCGAATTCGGAAAGCCCAATGGGCCAAATTTTTTGGACAATTTGTGGGCCCAATATTAAGACAATTGAAGGCCCAATAGGTAGTAAGAATTTCAGCCCAAAATCCCAAAGGAAAAGCCCAAACCGAGAAGCCCAATTGAAAGCCCATTTGAATAAGTTAAAAAGCCATTAATGAAAGGTAACAAAGTCTAAAATGATAACCATTACCTAAACTTTTTGGAAGTCAATTAAGGTGGCTGGATTTTATATTAATGACTAAGTAATGGACTTATAAATATCAACCAACATATAATCATCTTCATCCTTTCATTTTCGGCAAAGTGAAGAAACCATAACTGAAAAGTTTTCCAAGCTTTCTCTCACTAGAAATCACTAGGAAAAAAGGTATATTTGGAACTTGCAATCTTCATGAAAGTTGTTCCAAATTGAGAGGAGAGTAACATATGTTGGAATTGGCTATCAAGGAGCCATAGTGTGCAAACCGTGAGGCTTCAAAGTTTCGGCCAAGTGTGAACACAAATACTAGATATAATTTCAAGCTTCCAACTTCATATATGTTAATCTATGAGTTATATGGAGTTGATTGGTATATGTTTTATGGATTGAAATACATGAAAACACTATGAACATGTGATGGTCGAAAGTTGGTATATGAGTTTGATAAATACCCATATGATTTTAAGACATGTATAGGTTGATATGCATGTAGACATGATTATGGCATGGTTAGTTATAATCAATTTGTTCATATGGATGGTGGAATGATATTGGCACATAAGGTGTTTGATAAAATACCTAAATGAACTATGTGATGTTGAAGAATGTTTCCAACCAAGTGTTTGTGAAAATGCCTAAGTGAATTGGCTAAGGAAAGGGACATGGCCGGCATGCCATGGTGTGACCCACAACATGGAGATCTCTCGGCCATGGCATGTGACCGAGAGGTCCAATGGGCCAAGCCTAATTATTTTAGGCCCAATATAATGTAATGGGTCTAGGACAAGCCCAATAAGAGTTGGTGGGCCCCATAAGCCCAATAGAACAACGAAAATGAATAGTAAAATGGAAATGGGCTTAAGGCATAGTTAGGCCCATTAAGGTTTATTAAAGCCTATTAAGGGAAATTGACTGTATTTAATGTGAAATACAGTAGGAAAAGTGTAATTAACCTGATAAATTGTTATATATAGCTCCAGAGAGTATTAGAGAAGCAAATCCGACTGTTGGATCGAGTAGCGTTGAGAAAGTGAAATTTCTCGAGTGATTGTAGGTAAGGGAATTTTATAAGTAGTTAGAGATACATGCACGTATTTTCATCTGTTTTTACATTCACTTAAAAACTCTGAGGGTCAGAGAAAGTGAATAATAATTATTGTGACCCGATAGTGGTAAATTACGATTTTACCCCTAGTTAGTCAAAAAGTTAACTTTTGTGAAAAGTTGTAAAAAGCATGGAAACCACCATTTTGAGTGTTTTACTGCTGTTTAACAGAAGAATAAATAGATGGGGTAATGATTTTAAGGTTGATGTGAATTAAGCACACTTTATAGTGTTGATTTTGATATTTTGTAAACCATCCCCTTTTTAAAGAGACATATATCATATTATGTGAGAATAAATCGTGCTGGAGCATAGCTCGCACTGGATTTCATATATTTTCCACATATATTAGTGCGGGATTATGATTCGCACTAGATTTCCATGACATGCATGATAGAGTGCTGGAGTTATTACTCGTACTCAGTTTTATGTGATTTATGCATGAGAGAGTGCTGGAGCGATTAGCTCGTGCTCGAGTTTTACATGAGATGCATGACAGAGTACTGGAGCATTGCTCGAACTCGATTTTTCATAATTTATACATGAGATAGTACTGGAGCTATTGCTCGTACTTCATTTGAAACATGAACTATGCATTGACCTAGTTGCTAGAGGTTTCCTCGCACTAGAGTTTGAGTTTGTGATGTGAAACAGTGTTTGAGCGGAGTGTCAATTGTGAGTCGCGCTCAAAGGCGCGCACTGTATGTGATATATAATACATGTTGAAAACCATGCTTCATTTCCTCGTGTAGATTGAGTGTCACACTATGAGAGGTTCACATGAGGATTTAGAGACGTGGTATGATATTCCATGGTTTTGAGGGCTAAGACCTATGGCAGGCACCCCGACTGTGATGTAGGGTCCACGGAGTACGTTGTACCGTGCATGTGGCATGGAGTACACTGTACCATGTGGTGTTGTGGAGTTAAGGAGGATATAGCTGGCGGTTGTGATGGACTGACCCCCATCCCGTTACAGCAGTGATGCCCCGCACACTGAGTATTGTGTTGCCTGGGATCACCGTTGTCGGATATGATCATAGTCCAGGATGCTATTTCATTTTTGCATTTCACCACAGAGTCTCAGATGATATATCACCTGATTGACTGATTTAATTACGGATAGACCTGAGGGATGGGCCGAATTTCGATTTTGTGTTGTGAATGATTTAAATGCCATATTTACTGTGATTTAAATATAAATGGCATGATTTAGCTAAAGGCATTGTGATATCATAAAGATGCATTGTTTTGCACTACATGCCTACATTTGGGAAAGAAAGCATGATTTCTGTACATGGGATTTAATCTGTACAAGTATATATATATATATTTAAAGACATGTTTGAAAATGAGTTAAGGAAATAACGTTTTGAGGCATAACATTATTTTGAGTAGATAGTGTAGATATCTACTTGCTTGCCTGATTTCCTTACTGAACGCGTTGTATGCTCATCCTCTTTCTTTACATCTCTCTACAGAGCATCAGCAGTAGACTGAGAGCTTTTCAGGGATAGTATTCCTGTATCCGCTGCTATTTCCTATTGATCGACAGGTATAAATGTTTTGTACGGTTATGTATCTAAACATAAAAACAGCACAGTGATGTATATGATATATATTATGGGGAATGTATTTGTGTTAGCTTTTATATGAGCTCACATATATTATAAAAGAAATTACAGTCAGTAGATAATGTATTAACTTGTATGTATGGAAATGGAAGAATGATATGGTAAGCGAGGATTCTGACATCGAAACACAACCCAACCATTGAAGAGAGGAAAGGTAAGTTTAAAATGCAAAAAATTTGTAGTGCTTTTGGTTAAGTCAAGGAAGGGTCTTGACAAGGGGGTTCTACAGGTCTAGAGCCAGAAGTTTGCCCTTGGTTTTGGCTCCAGGAGAAGTTAGAATGGTTCCTCCACCCTGGATTATAGGTGTTTGAAAAAGGGTTGTTCTGTTGCTTAGGGAGGGTAACATACTGAACTGATTCTAAGTTAAGCGACACCTATCCATAGAGTGTGTACCACTACACAGATCACAAGAAAGGAAAAAACTTTGGATAGAATAAATCGGATTAGGACTGGTTGAAGGATTATGCTGGGTACTGAGTGACTCTACCTTCTTCGTAAGATTAGCGATTTGAGAGGTCAAGGTAGACAACGTGTCGAGCTCATATATACCCCCTGACTTCTTTGGCAATTACCTCTTCGAGGACCATAGATAGTTGTTAGAAGCCATCTTTTCTAAGAGCTCGTAAGCTTCCTCCTCCGTTTTACACATTAGCGCTCCACCTGCTGCAACGTCAACAATGGTCATATTTTGGCTTATAAGTTCATTGTAGAAGGTCTGGACTTAAAGCCACAAAGGTAGCCATGGTGAGGGAACTTCCTAAGAAGCTCCTTATATCGTTCCCATGCTTCGTAAAGAGTTTTCGAATCGAGCTGGGCAAAGGAAGATATATCACTACGGAGTCTGACCATTTTAGAGGGAGGGAAAAACTTATCTAGAAATTGATGGGCTAACTCGTCCCATGTAGAAATGGATCCTGAAGGCAAGGAGGTTAACCAGTGTCGCGCCCTATCCCTAAGCGAGAAAGGGAATAATCTAAGCCTAAGTGCATCATCAGATAATCCATTGTGCTTGAAGGTGTTACACAAGTCCAAAAATTGCCCGAGGTGAGCATGTGGGTCGTCGTACGAAAGCCCACTGAACTGCAGAGAAGTTTGGATCATCTGGAGGATGGAAGGCTTAATTTTGAAGTTGTTTGCAGGGACAGCTGGTGGCCTAATGCCGGTATAATAACCTCCAATAGTCGGCATTGTATAATCTCCAACGGTCCTAATTTCCCTATTTTCTGTCATGGTGAATTGCAGCGAAGCTATTAATTTCCTAGAATCCTTTCGAATTTTTCTAAGTGTTCGTTCAATTTCAGGATCTAAAGGAAAGCAATCATAACTTCTGGCTCTACGCATGCAATCATTAAAAAGTCCTTAAATTTTTTTTTAAAATTTTTTAAATTTTTAAATTTTTAATTTTAATTTTTCAATTAACTAATCTAGATTAAACTTCTAAATATTTACAACCTAAATATTTACAAGCTAGAATTACACGTACGCATAATTTCATCGATATTAATTAACGACTAATTAAAATTTCCCCGGCAAGGGCGCCAAAAACTTGACATGCCCTGAAGGTATTGTCCGCAAGTGCACGGGTCGTACAAGTAATAATGGGATTTGAGTCCCGAGTTATCGTCCCTCAGAGAAGTTGGTTAGCCTAATTAACTACCGGTTAATCTTACCCTAAGTATATTCTAGCAAATTATGAAATTTAAGGGAGTGATCTACATGGCTAGAATTTAAAATACTGGAAAGCAATAAAATAATAAGAACTAAAGAAAATAAAACCGAGCAAAATTTACTTACAGTGCTCCAAGTAATTAAAAGAAAATACCTACAAAAATAATTAAAACAGTTAAAATTAATTAACGCAATTAAAATAAAATGCAATTATGAAAATAACAAAGCAAGATTAATTAAACTAAAATTAACAAACCTAAAATGCAATTAAACTACTTAATCAAAATGCAATTTAAACTAACTTAAGATTTAATGAAAATAAAATCCTAGGAAATTAAGAAAATAACTATAGAACTATATGTCTAAAATATTAATCCTACATTACTCCTAATTATATCTAGTTACTAATTAAGCAATGAAATCCAACTAATGCATGATAAATTAACTAATGCATGATAAAATAGAAATGAACAAAGGACATAATTGAATCTAATTCATGAACTAATCAAGAAAAATGGATTATTGTACATAAGATAAATGCCAAACAAGCCTTAATCAATTTGCAAAACATCAAAGTGGTACCGATTTGCACTGCTACTGTGCATGTCTTCAACATTTTCTGATTCATTTTGTTCTCGATTTTGGCCAGGTGTGTCCAGCTTGTTTGTTCTCGGTTCTATCCTAGTCTGCTATCCACCAACTCTGCCTCGGTTTCATGCGTAGCTTCAATTCTTGCAACAACCCAGCACAGCACGCCAGCCCCACGTTCTTGCCTGCCTAGACCTGTTCCTTCTTCTTCTTCTTCTTCTCCGTGACAATGTCCAGCTATAGCTCTGTGTTCTGCATTAAGTTTATCTGGCTCCTGTCCTGCACGCAACCTACTGTGCCCATGGTACCAGTTTGCTTCTTACTCCTGACTCTGTCTAACTGCTGCTGATCATGCTCACTGACTAGATTGCTGGTTCATGCTCCTGTTAATAGAATGTAAAACTGAAAAATGAATATGAACAATAATGGAAATAACAAAACAGGGGAGAATAGAGAGTGATTGTCTGGGTTGTTCCTCTGCCATGATGCAGTTTGGTTTCGATTTAGTGAGGTCCATTCGACTAGCAGCTTCCTCATACCAAATAAGGCTTGTTCTTCTCGGTTCAGCCTTCTCCAATCCTATTGCTTCATGCCCAATCAGCCCTTAAGTTTTCCACACTCACTCTGCTATCACACTTAATCAGCCGTGTAGCCTTCTTCATGCCATTCGGTTGCATCAAGACTCCACTACTCGAATAACCATAGAAAATCAAAAGAGCATAACTGACTTACTAAGCAACCCGAGAGCAAAGAAACATAAAAGTTGTAAACCGAGAGCATGAAATGATACAGGTTTGTCAAATAAAAAACGTAAGCAAAATTTTTTCTTTATGGAAATCGAGAGCTACACTAGGAGTTAAGCTATGTAAATAACACTTGAAAAATAAAAGAACTAGATTTAACAGAACCGAGAAGAAGGATGATCAAATGAGGCTGCAATTAAAACATGAAAAGCTATTCATAAAAGATAACAAATGAAGATTAACAGTAAAATAGAAAATGGTTTTCGGGAAAAGCTTCTGAAAAAGAAAACTAAACTAATCTAACTAAGCTACTCTAACACTACTTCTACACTAACACTACTCCTAACATACATCTACTCCTACTTACATTGCATAGTTTTTCAATTTCCATCCTTTCCTATTTATACACACACTTAGGGGTAAAATTATAATTTTTCCATTCTAGATGAGTTGGCATTGTTTGGCCACTTGTCTTCACACCATTGGCTCCTTGAAAAACATATCTCCATGTCATCTGTCTTTTTGTCCAATTGGATGTGCTAGGTGTCATGGTCGTGTTGTCTGCGTGGTCCAATCTCGATTTTAGCCAAATTCCAGTCCATTTTCTACTGAAATATTCAAAATTCATCCAGATTTAATTTATCTGCAAACATGAAAATTTTAATTAATTAAAGGGAATAATTAATAAAATAAATTAGGGATTTAAATAATTAATTAAGAAATTAAGCACAAATAATTCTAAAAAATATAGAATTATCAACAAGTGGCCAGACCGAATGCTGTGAAATGCAACACAAAACCGCAAGTAATGGTGATTGCTCCTGTTCGGGACATTGCTATTGGAACTGCAGAAAAGGACTGAATCGTGTGTGAGATGGGCACGCTAGGAACAAGCAGCGATAGTGATGAAGGACAGTATATGGGGTAGCAGCACCTGGAAAAAAGCCTTGATGCAGTACATGGAGACAACCAAAATCTGGAGCAGAGGACAAACAGTGAGCAAAGCTGGAATTTGGAATTTGGGGAGAAGACGTCCACAGTACCAGCATGTCAGGACCACTTTGTTTTGCAATTTGTTAAGGCCATGTTTGGCCACTTTCCTTTCTTTTATACTTTAGTACTTATTGCATTTATATTATTTTGCTTTATTTAGTTGTCAATTTAGGTTAGTTGTTAGGTAATAATTTTAGGTTAATTCTAGTGTTTTAGTTGTTAATTTAATTTTTAGTTTTAATTTTTAGTTAATAGTTAATTTTATATTTTATGTTTTAGAATTTAAATTTAGTTAAGTGTTTTAAGGGTTACATTTATAGTTAATCTAGATTAAATATGTTTCATGCATTTTTAATTTAGTTTTCATTTTTATTAGATTTTAGGTTAGTTTAATTTGCAATTTTTATTAGTTTAATTATATGCATATGTTATTTTAGGCTTGTTTAATTTTAGTTTAATGATTATTGTTTCTTTATTTTCATTTTTGCATTTTATTTTAGTTGCATTAATTAATTTTAACAATTTTAATTATTTTTGTTGGTATTTGCTTTTAATTGCGTGGAGCTCTGTAAGTAACTTTTAGCTTGGTTTTATTATTTAGTTTATAGTTTTTATTATTCTATTGTTTTTCAAAATTTTTAATTCTAACTTTGTAGATCACCCATCAAGACTTCATAATCTGCTAGGAATACTTAGGGTAAGATTAACTCGTAGTTAATTAGGCTGATCAACTTCTCTGTGGGACGATAACTCGGGACTCAAATCCCATTATTACTTGTACGACCCGTGCACTTACGGATAATACATTTCAATCGTACCAAGTTTCTGGCGCTGTTGCTGGGGAAGTTTTAATTAGTCGTTATTTGATATCCGTGAAATTATGCTTAGGTGTAATTCTAGCATGTAAATATTTAGGTTGTAAATATTTAGAGATTTAATCTAGATTAGTTAATTTTCTTTCATTAATTAAAAAATTTGAAAAATTTAAAATTTTAAAAACATTTTCTAAGGACTTTTTGATGTTTGCATGCGTAGAACCAGAAGTTATGATTGCTTTCCTTTAGATCCTAAAATTGAATGAATTCGTAGGAAAATTCGAAAGGATTTTAGGAAATTTATAGTTTCGCTGCAAAACACAATGGCAGAAAATAGAGAAATTAGGACCGTTGGAGATTATGCAATGCCAACTATTGGAGGTTATTATACCGACATTAGGCCACCAGCTGTCCCTGCAAACAATTTCGAAATTAAGTATTCCATCCTCCAGATGATCCAGACTTCATTGCAGTTCAGTAGGCTTCCGCTCGATGATCTACATGCTCACCACGGGCAATTCCTGGACTTGTGCAACACATTCAAGCACAATGGATTATCTAATGATGCGCTTAGGCTTAGATTATTCCCCTTCTCGCTTAAGGATAGGGCGCGACACTAGTTAACCTCCTTGCCTCCAGGATCCATTTCTACATGGGACGAGTTAGTCCATCAATTTCTATCTAAGTTTTTTCCTCCCTCTAAAATGGCCAGACTCCGTAGTGATATATCTTCCTTTGCCCAGTATGACTCTGAATCTCTTTACGAAGCATGGGAACGATATAAGGAGCTTCTTAGGAAGTGCCCTCACCATGGCTAACCTTTATGGCTGCAAGTCCAGGCCTTCTATAACGGACTTACAAGCCAGAATAGGACCATTGTTGACGCTGCTACGGGTGGAGCGCTAATGTGTAAAACAGAGGAGCAAGCTTACGAGCTCTTGGACAAGATGGCTGCTAACCACTATTTATGGTCCTCAGAGAGGCAACTGCCAAAGAAGTCGGCGGGTATTTATGAGCTCAACATGCTATCTACCTTGACCTCTCAAATCACTAATCTTACGAAGAAGGTAGAGTCGCTTAGTACCCAGCATAATCCTTCCTCCAGTCCTAATCCTGTTTATTCTGTCCAAAGTCCTTTTCTTTCCTGTGAGCTGTGTAGTGGTACCCACTCTGTAGATAGGTGTCCGTTCAACTTAGAATCGGTTCAGTATGTTGCCCCCCCAAAGCAACAAAACAACCCTTTTTCAAACACCTATAATCCAGGGTGGAGGAACCATCCTAACTTCTCATGGAGTCAAAACCAAGGGCAAACCTCTAACTCCATATCTATAGGACCCCCTAGTTTTCAAGCTCCACTGGTTCAGGTACCACCACAGCTCTAATTTCCATACCATCCACCTAATCATCCCCATCTACCTTAATTTCAGCATCATCCACCTCACTTCCATCAACCACCACCACCACAACCTATGCAGCCCTAACATTACCACGCACCAGTAGCTGAGAAGAAGCACTCACTTGAGGAAATGTTCACGACTATCCTGCAATCAATTAAGAACTTAGAAGTTCAGGTTGGACAAATAGCTAATGCTCTTAGCCAACGTCCACAAGGGACCCTTCCTAGTAACATTGAAGTTAATCCTATTAAGCAAAGGGAGGGTAAGGAACATGTTAGATCCATCACCCTTAGGAGTGGCAGAGAGCTAGATGATCCATAAGTTAAGTCCAATCCTATTAAGCCCATAGTGGTAGAGCCCTTAGGGTCTAAAGAGGCAGCTTAGAAAGAGCAGGAACATCAGGATCGGGATGGAAAATAAACAAAGCTAGGCGCTTCTTCATCTATACCTTCTTCTACTCCACAGCCTTCCTCATCCTCTAATGCTACACATGTTTCCACTACATCCCCTCTGGTTAGAGCACCAGTACCTTTTCCTCAGAGGTTCCAGAATCAAAAACTAGATCTACAATTCGCTAAATTTCTTGAGGTTTTTAAGAAACTTCACATCAACATTCCTTTCGCAGATGCCTTAAAGCAAATGCCAAGTTATGTTAAGTTTCTAAAGGATATCCTCTCTAGGAAAAGAAGATTGGAAGATTATGAGACGGTGGTCTTAACTAGGGAATATAGTGCAATTATGCATAGGAAATTACCCCCAAGCTCAAGGATCCCGAGAGTTTTACCATACCCTGCACTATTGGAAATATGTTCTTTGGTAGAGCCCTATTTGATTTAGGAGCCAGTATCAGTCAGATGCCTTTGTCTATCTACCAAAAGTTAGGAATATGGGATGTTAAGCCTACCATAGTGACCCTTCAGCTAGCAGATCGATCCATTAAATATCCAAAAGGGGTCATTGAGGATGTGTTAGTAAAGGTGGTCAAGTTTATTTTCCCTGCGAATTTTATTGTATTAGACATGGAGGGAGACAGGGAAGTCCCCATTATACTAGGCAGACCTTTCCTAGCTACTGGTAGGATGATAATTTATGTGTAAAAGGGGGAGTTAACTATGAGAGTGCAAGATCAGGAAGTGAAGTTTAATGTTTTCAAATCTTTGAAGCTCCCTGATGACTCTCAAGAGTGTTTTAAGATGGAGATTGAGGAGGATATAAGGCTTAAGCACAAGAAATCTAAAAGGAGGGAAGTAGATAGAGCTAAGGAGGAGTTAATTGTTGACTTTCTATCACAACTCTGGCTGATTCTCCTACTCTTTGCCCTGCTGCTGAGTGTTGTGTTCTTTAGCTGCATTTGAAGTGGCTTAATTTTTCTTTCCATTTTGTATATAGTTCTTTTTCTTTTTTCTTTTCCGTTGTTTCTTTCTTTATTTATTTTATAGGTTTCTTTTCTAGTTTAATGTTTTCAATCAAGCTTTAATTGTTCATCATCATCATCAGAAAGGGGAGTACTCTGTTCTTAAGCTTAAATGTTTATATTATCTGCACAGTGAGGACACTGTGCACTTTAAGTTTGGGGGAGGGGATATCACTTGAGCATTTTTCGAAAATTTAAGCAAAATTGAAAATTTTTTCAAAATTTTTCAAAAATCTGAGCTTAAATTTTTTTGATTTTGGGATGATTTAGTGCTTAGCATGTAGTTTTCCCATATCCCGATGATATGACCCCATGATTTAGTCTAACTTTGATTGAATGAGAAGTATGATTATAGGAAAAGTATGAAGTTGAATTCTTGAATTTGTCTTGATTTTGATTGTGATTTCCTCATCTTACGCACATGTCATGTCATGAATCTGTATATTTATTTAGAGAAAGCTTATGTGGATAAGGATTTCATTTGTTCAATTGATTTTGTGCATCATATTCTAGAATTTTCTTGATCTGATCTCGAGGCGAAATATTAGATCGCACTTAATTAGGGAGATGATTAAGGCCATTATTGGATCGTTTGAGCCTTTCTAGCTATCATTGTACATATTTTACCCCTAGTCACCGATCTGAGCCAAATAAGCTTTTCTCTGTAAATACACCTGTATATTTTCCTTAGCTTAACCACTCTTTTCCTATCCCTTACCCCGCAAGCATTAAAAGTCATTGGGATATATTGTGAGCTTTGTACATATGGGTATCTGGTGATAGTGAAAGATTCCAAAAAAAATGAAAATGAAAGAAAAAGAAAAAGAAAAAGAAAAGAAGAAAGAAGAAAAATACAAAAATAGAATAGTGAAATAAATAAGTTTGGGGGAATAATATGGAGCTCTTACATTAAGATCCTAGAAGTAATGCATGTTAAGGGGTAATTAAACCTAAATCGACTTTACCATATCTTAACCCTAGCCTGACATTACAAGCTTAATAAAGTCCTATTGACCTTTGATTAAGTGTGACTACATTAGTGGAGAGAGAAGTGAAAAGAAAACTTATGGGAATGATCACATGTCATTGACTTTGCATTCACTGTGTTTGCATAATCTGATCCGGGTAATGTACTGTGAAGTGACTTTGACAATTTCACACACACACGAGGAATCTAATTTGGGTTAGGACTTATGATGGAATAATTCTAAATGTTAGACTTGTAATTGTGAGTCTTTGAGATCATAGTCTGTACTTTTTCTTTGAGGATAATATTAGGGAAATTATTATGTTTTATACTTGTCATTCCTATATTTGTTTTGTTTTGCTTGAGGACAAGCAAAAACTCAAGTTTGGGGGTGTGATAATTCTATTTTTAATAGAATTATTTGTGCTTAATTTCCTAATTAATTATTTTAATCCCCATATTATTTTATTAATAATCTCCTTTATTTAATTAAAATTCTTTAATGTGCATATAAATTAAACTCAGATGAAACTCAGTCGTTTCAGTCGAAATTGGGCTGAAAACGGACTAAAGGAGACTGGACCACTTCCAATTTGTAGACTGAGTCACCAGTCGTCTGGACACACGTGATGTCAGGTGTCCATATTTTATTTGCTCCGAAACTATAAGATCGATGGACACCGTGCGAACATTCTGGAAGGCACACGCCTGACCACATCACACAGCCAACTGGACAAACCGACAAGTGACGTGAAAATATCTGCTCTACGGCAAATCAAATGAAGACAAGTTGCCAAACCGAATGCTGTGAAATGCAACGCAGAGCAGCAAGTAATGGTGACTGCTCCTGTTAGGGACATTGCTATTGGAACTAAAGAAAAGGACCAAACCGTGTGTGAGCTGGGCACGCGAGGAACGAGCAGCGACAGTGATGAAGGACAATATACGGGGTAACAGCACCTGGACAGAAGCCTTGATGCAGCACATGGAGACAATCAAAATCTGGAGCAGAGGACGAACCGTGATCAAAGTTGGAATCTGGAATTTGGGAAGAAGACGTGCACAGTACCAGCATGTCGGGACCACCTTGTTTTGCAATTTGTTAAGGCCATGTTTGGCCAATTTCCTTTCTTTTATACTTTATAACTTATTGCATTTATATTATTTTGCTTTATTTAGTTGTCAATTTAGGTTAGTTGTTTGTTGATAATTGTAGGTTAATTCTAGTGTTTTAGTTGTTAATTTAATTTTTGGTTTTAATTTTTAGTTAATAGTTAATTTTATATTTTATGCTTTAGAATTTAAATTTAGTTACATGTTTTAAGGGTTACATTTATAGTTAATTTAGATTAAATATGTTTCCATGCATTTTTAATTTAGTTTTCATTTTTATTAGATTTTAGGTTAGTTTAATTTGCAATTTTTATTAGTTTAATTGCATGCATATGTTATTTTAGGCTTGTTTAATTTTAGTTTAATTAATCTTGTTTCTTTATTTTCATTTTTGCATTTTATTTTAATTGTGTTAATTAATTTTAACAGTTTTAATTATTTTTGTAGGTATTTGCTTTTAATTGCGTGGAGCTCTATAAGTAACTTTTAGCTCAGTTTTATTATTTAGCTTATAGTTTGTATTATTCTATTGTTTTTCAGAATTTTTAATTCTAGCTTTGTAGATCACCCATCAAGACTTCATAATCTGCTAGGATATACTTAGGCTAAGATTAATCGGTAGTTAATTAGGCTGATCAACTTCTCTGTGGGACGATAACTCAAGACTCAAATCCCATTATTACTTGTACGACGCATGCACTTGCGAACAATACGTTTAGATCGTACCACACCTCACATGCGCTATTTCACAAAACGTTCAACATTTGCCAGCCTATCAGTCAATCTGCTTAAAACAAAGCAAGGTGTCTTGTGAAAACATTCAAAACACGTGATTTGTGCAATTATTAGCCTTACTATCCCATTTCTTTATAATACCATTTCAAACAACCAAATCTCATACAAATTCTCGTAGTAATTTCCATACATTGTCAAACACATTTCGATAAACTCATGCACATTTCCAAGGCCCTATATACCCACAAAATATGAGCAGCTACCTCTATATACTTACAAAATTCCCTTACCTAGAATCGTGACACGTGATTCCACTTCCTTAAAGCTGCTTACTCATGTGGTTCGATTCGTCTCCAAGGAGGTCTCCGGAACTGCACATAAATGTATTTCACAACATTTTAGCCCATTATAATCCAACTCTTGCGTTCACTATAGTCGATTCAACCTATAACTTCTATTAACGCTTAGGAAGCCTCGTTTCATTACTCTACCCATAACTCGAGTCTATGGATCCTTTTAGGCCTATTAACTGATTCCAAATCGATATTAGATCGATACTAAGTCTATAGTGTTCATATTTCATTGATTTCTTTACTATGGCATTTATCAAGCATTTACATACTCATTTTTCATAATTTTCCCCAAACTCACAATGCAACTCCATTTAACTATCTCAAATCATCCACATTGCTCTAATAACAACTTAACATAATCCTTAAATCATCAACACACCCAAATCACACTTTCTTACACTATACTCATTCCATTTTCTAGATCACATCAATTCCATCAATACACATCAAACTCAATTCCAAAATCAACAAATAGACAAATGTACTTGGGCTGAAGTGTTAGAAACTTACCAAATCTAGCTTCTCCTCTTACTCCAAATGACAATGTCCTTAGCTCCTTCAATTCAACAAGTGACATTTTAATTCCTAACTATGTTGTTCTCTTCTTTAAGACAAACAACTTTGTATCTAATAGCTCCCCTTCAATTCTTACTAGAAATGGCAGATTTTAGAGAGATAAAATATAGGTTTTTGGTGGAAAATGGAAAAGAAAGGTTCTATCTCAAAAAAATGCAGATTTCACTGCTCTTTTTTATAGAAATCACTTGATGAGATCGATTTGTCGAATCATGAGATCGATCTGATCCTCTTAAATCCCTCATTTTCATGCTAATTTGAATGCATGAGATCGATCTGTCGAAGGCTTGAGATCGATCTGTCTCAAGCAGTAGCTTAAGGAGATCGATCTGCTTCCAGGGGAGATCGATCTGCTCTAGCCCAAGAACTAAGGAAATTGATCTGTTCTCCTTAAGAATCGATCCTCATTTTACAGAATGTTAAGCAGATTGATCTGGCTCTATTAGAGATCAATCTGTCTTGTTCTATAGCTCAAATAAGAGCATTTTGGCTCTTCCAGATTGATCTCTCATCCTATGAGATCGATCTGACCTTCATATTTTCCAGATTTTACTGCAGTTTTCTGCAATAACTTCACACAAAACATCCTCAATTTGCTGTCATAGTCATTTTCTCATCCAACAACCTTTAAGACTTGAAAATGACATCCATTCATACTTCATACTCATTAAAACTTGTGTGCATTCATTGTACAACCAAAGATACACAATACAAAGCCAAATGGAAGTACATCTTCATTTCATTTTACCACACTACTCATTTTGAGTCCCTATCACATTTATCACTTATAAAAGTCTATTTCTCCATATTCATATAAAATGAAACTTGTGTGTACATTACAAACTCATGTTACAAGTATGTACATTGAATCCATGGACTTATATCATTTATGCATTACATTGTAAATACATCACCATACTCATGATTTCATAAAGTTTACATCCAAAAATACAGGTCTTACATTCCTCCCCTCCTTCAAGGAATTTGGTCTTCCAAATTAGAACCAAGTTACTTTTCAAAATGTTGGGGGTATTTCTCCCATATTAAGTTCTCCAATTCCCATGTGGCTTCCTTCACCGTATGATGTTGCCAAAGGACTTTTACCAAAGGCATTTTCATTGTCCTCAACACCTTTTCCTTTCTGTCCAATATCCGAACCGACTTCTCAACATATGTCATACTCTTATTAAGCTCCAATAGCTCATACCTTATCACATGTGTCGGGTCCGGATGATACTTTCGAAGCATCGAGACGTGGAAGACGTTATGAACATTTGCCAATTCCGGTGGCAATGCCAACTTATACGCCTTATCTCCCACTCTCACCAAAATCTTGAAAGGTTCGATATATCTAGGGCTCAGCTTTTCCTTCTTACCAAATCTCATAATCCCTTCGAAGGTGAAACTCTCAAAAATACCGACTATCCCACATCAAACTCTAGTGGTCTCCATCTCTTATCAGCAAAAGCCTTTTATCGGCTATGAGCTGTCCATAATCTCTGACATATCAACTAGACGTCCTCAGATGCCTGCTGCACTAAGTCTAGAGCAAAAATCTATCTGTCACCAACCTCTTCCCATCCAATGGGGGATCAACATCTACGTCCATACAGTGCCTCATAGGGTGTCATCCCGATACTCACATGATAGCTATTATTATAGGCGAACTTGGTTAACTATAAGTGAACGTCCCAAGAGCCTCCAAAATCTAGTACACATGCTCTCAACATATCCTCCAAGGTCTATGTAGTCCTCTCTGATTGCCCATCTGTCTAAGGATGAAAAGCGATGCTAAAGCTTAAGTGGGTCCCCATCGCTTCCTGAAAATGTTTCCAAAAATGGGAAGTGAAGCGGACATCCCTATCAGAAATAATGCTCACTGGTACACCATGTAGCTACACTATCTCTCGAATATACAGGTTCGCCAACTGACTCAGAGTATCGATAGCTCTCACAACTAGGAAATAGGCTGACTTAGTCAACCGATCCACAATAACCCATATGGCATCATGACCTCTGCGGGTCCTCGGCAATCCCATTACAAAATCCATGGTGACATGCTCCCACTTCCAAATCGGTATCGGTAGAGGCTGCAATAATCCTGTAGGCTTCTAATGCTCTACCTTCACCTGTTGACAAACGAGACACTTAACGACATAATCAAGAATGTCCCTCTTCAATCCACACCACCAATAAACCTTCTGAATGTTTTGATACATCTTGGTACTCCTCGGATGTATCGCATACTTCGATGAGCAAGCCTCTGATAAAATTATTCTTCTGATCTCAGGATCCTCAGGAATATATACTCTGCCTCCGAACCTCAATAAGCCATTTGTACTCAGCTCAAAATCAATACCCACACCTGCCAGTATTTGACTCAACCAATCGATACACCGTCGATAATTCTGCTAAGCTTACCGAATACGGCTAATCAACTCTGGCTCTAGTCTCAAACTAGACATGATCTCAAGTCTCTCTGAACCAGGCGAGGTTACGTCCAAACTGAGGTTTGCAAATTGTTCCAACAACTCATGTTCCTGTACCATCAAATAAGACACCAACCTGAGGTTCTTCCTACTTAAAGCATTGACAACTACATTTACCTTACCTGGGTGGTACATGATTTCATAATCATAATCTTTCAAAAGTTCGAGCCATCTCCTCTATCTCATATTTAACTCTTTCTGCGAGAACAGGTACTTAAGGCTCTTATGATCTGTAAAGACCTGAAATTTCTCACCATAAAGATAGAGGCGCCATAATTTCAAAGCAAACACCACGGTCGCCAACTCCAAATCATGGGTCAGGTAGTTCCTGTCATGATCTTTTAACTGTCTAGATCCATAGGCAACTACCTTCCAATCATGCATAAACACATAGCCCAGTCCCTATTGTGATGCATCCGTATGCACCGAGAATCTTCCTGAGCTGGTAGGAATGGTGAAAGCCGGATCAGTAGTCAATCGACGTTTAAGCTCCTCATAACTCCTCTCATGTGCCTCATCCCACACAAACTTAACATCCTTACGCGTGAGGCGTGTCAACGGAGCAGCTAGTCTGGAGAAACCCTCAACAAATCTTCGATAATACCCTGCCAATCCTAGAAAACTTCTGATCTCAGTAACTGTCTTGGGTTGTTCCCACTGTACAACTACCTCTATCTTGGATGGATCCACTGATACCCTATCCTTCAACACGACATGGCCCAGAAATGAGATCTACTCTAAATAAAAGCTACACTTGCTGAGTTTGGCATATAACTCTTTCTCTCAAAGGGTCTACAGAACTACTCTTAAGTGCTCCTCATGATCTTCCTTGAACTTGGAATATACCAATATATCATCTATAAATACAATCACAAACTTATCCAAGTATGGCTTAAACATATCATTCATCAATGCCATAAATGTTATGGGGGCATTCGTCAATCCGAATGGCATCACCAAGAACTCGTAGTGGCCATAGCGGGTACGAAATGTTGTCTTGGGTACACCTCCACCCCTGATCCTCAACTGATGGTACCCTGACCGCAGATCTATCTTTGAAAATACTTGGGCTCCTTGGAGCTGATCCAGCAAATCATCTATGCATGGAAGAGAGTACTTGTTCTTAATGGTGGCCTTATTCAACAACTGGTAATCTATACACAGTCGGAGGCTCCCATCCTTCTTCCTTACAAACAGTACCGGTGCTCCCCAAGGTGAGACAGTTGATCTTCTAAACCCCTTCTCTAGCAACTCTTGCAGCTATTTCTTTAGCTCTTCCAACTCAATCGGTTCCATTCTATATGGTGGTTTTGATATCGGCTCGGTACCAGGCACTAACTCTATACAAAATTCCATTTCCCTTTCAGGTGGTAGCCCTAGTATATCCTCCGAAAAGACATCAGGGTAATCCACAATTACGGGTATATCTCTCAATTCTGAGTGTGCCTCATCTATATCGACCACATAGGCAATGAACCCTTCACATCATTCTTTCTACCATTAGTAACATAAACTATCACATCCACATTCAAAGTAAACAATAAATCCATCTCTCGATTATTATGGATTTCAAAATTATACTATTTCATTTATAATAATCATGAGATTTCATTTCTTTTCATCAAATTTACAATGAGATTATCTAATCCTGAAAACATTAGGGTCTTAGCATGACAATCCATAACAACACGATTGGCAGCCAACCAATCCATTCCCAAAATTACATCAAAGTCATTCATATTCAATAAAATTAAATTGGCTGTCTTTTCCTTTCCCTTTATCTTTAACTTACAATCTCTGCATACATGCTTAATCAATTGACTATCATTCATGGGTGTGAAAATCATCAACATTTTATCCAACAATGTAGGTTTCACATGCTTCAACAATTTATGTGCAAAGGAAGGTGATATGAAGGAATGCATGGCACTAGGGTCAAATAATACCAATGCTTCTAAATCCAAGATTCGGATGGTACCTTTAATCACATCTGTCGATGCGTCCGTACTGTCCTGGTCTAGTGCATGCACTCTTCCTCTGCTCACACCCACTGCCTGCTTCCCCTTTTCTTCAACTGTGGCCCTTCTCCTTGGGGTAGCTGTCTCAACTGGAGCTCTCTCTAGCTCCCTGCCCTCCTGCGGGGCATTCTCAATCATCTCAGTACAGTACCTCAAAATATGTCTAGGCTTCCCACACCTAAAATATGACACAGGGGGCATCTGGCATGGTTTAGTCCCATGGTATCTACCATATCTCCTACACTGATCAGTAGTGCGTTGTGGTCCTCGAATAGCCATACCCCTCGGTGCAGTCAAAGCCGGGTATACGGGAGGTCTAGTAGCTCTCTCCAGTACCTCCTCAATCTTAGGCTTCTTCTCAAAATATCTTTGGCCTCCTCTCCTGGCCACTCTATCCATCTCGAATCTCTTTCGATCTCTGTCTCTTCTGACAATAATCTTCCTAAGCTCGGAGGCATTCTGCTCAAAATCTTGCTCGCATAACTGAGCCTTGTGCACAGCTTCCTCATAATTCTGAATATCAAATGGGGCTAGCTTAGTTCGGATGTCCAATCTCAATCCATCAATGAACTTTTGGATCTTTCAAGTCTCATTACCCATAGTATCCGGGTCATACCTCCCCAAAGACATGAATTTGGACCCATACTCGTCTACAGTGTGGTTCCCCTGAACCAATTTCATAAATTCCATCCGTAATTTCCTCTGTGCAGTGGTTGGGATGTATTGCCTCCTGAAGGCCTCCAAAAATATCTCCTAAGAAATCTCGGAGTGTATAGCCCTCAAAATAGCTTCGGTAGACCTCCACCAATGCTCTGCCTCGCCTTTTAACATAAACACGACAAAGGCTACCTTCTCAGCTGATGTGCATTTAAAGAGTCGATGCAGTTTCTCCATCTCATACACCCAATCCTCAGTAACTACTGGGTCCTTCCCCCTGAACACTGGAGGTTTCAACCCTTGGAATTCTCGTAATCTGCTCAACTCGCAGTCAACCCAAATCACTATCGCTCAGCTGTGGAGTGATGGGAGAAGCCGTATCCTGTACTGGGGGTGTCACCGTCTTAGTAGTCTAAGGTCTCTCCGCCTCTGTAGCTGTCTGTCAAGTAGTAGGCTGTGCTATGGGACCTCATCTATCACCAGCACCTAATGCTTGAGTGACTATCTCAACTAGGCTCTATATACTCCGCTCTATCCTAGCGAAATGAGCCTCTGTATCCCCTGATCTCTCAGTAGGGTCCTGTGGAGCCAGATTAGTCTGTGGCTCCGCACGGCTCTCAGGCCTACCTCTACGGCTTCTAGCACATGCTCCAACCTCTCTACCTCTACATGTAACAGGCATTTTGCCTAACTTCCTGTATTCACAATCACTTATTAGACTCAATCTATCACGGTATACACAGTTATATCTAAACAAAAGCACAATAACATGGGGATGTAATTTTCCTACGTTTTATTTACTGACTCACATCAGGACAACTCAGCTCCGATACCAATCTCTGTCATGACCCATTTTATCCTTTTTATCAAAAAATTGCTACAATTTTTTCGTATTTTTCCTCTCCTTACCCAGTCATGAACAAACTCACCACTACACAGTTGGGCTATGAGTCAATAATAAAATCACTCCACATTCAATTTCAATTAAATCAAAAGAACTGTCATTCATTTAAAGTTAAGTTATACATGACACGTTCCTAACTTTTACATCCCCCACATTACGATACAAAATGATTACTGTACTTTTACAATTGTTTAGATATAAAAAGAATCTTCATGTGTATACCTCTTAGCGATAGATGGCAGCGGATGTCCAAAATACCACGCCTCAGTCCTCACTGGGCGGCTATGTACGCTCTGTCGAAGGGAAAAGTAAAGAGGGATGAGCAACCACACGCTCAGTAAGGCAATAATGCAAGCATGGTAGATAACTACTCTATCTACATGCTGATAGTGTTATGCATAAATCATTTATAATCAGAGCATAAGGACAACAAAACTATGCCATGTGCATATACATATATCATGTATTTAAATAATGGAAATTTGCATATAAAACAAGGTAAAATCATCATGTACAAATCATCTCATTCTCATCAATCGTCAAATCTCATAGAAAAGGGTAATTCATTTAAGAAAAATCCTTTTGAAATCACATCTCTTTCTCAAATACATGCAATCCCATCACAATTCATTTTCTCAATCACAGACATCATTACCATTTCACAAATCATATCCCACAAGGCTCAACCCCTCCCCCGGGTCTACCCTGGACAGTCAAAATTGCACTCAAGTATCAAACCGTGTGGTATTATGTAATAAGCAAGGAGACAGGTCACTACATCTTAATAGACTATGTTGACCAACTATGTCGTAAATCATCCCAGACCACACGGAACTTGGTGTGCAGGGTATCATGCTAGAACGAAGGTGGGTTAGTTCTCCGCCAGACTTTCTCATCAGTATCTCAACCACGCGATATAGTGTACTCCATGTGATATACACGGTGTAACGTACTCCGCGGACCCATAACATGGTTGGCAGTGCCTGCAGTAGGTCTTATCTACCCCATACCGAGTGAAACCTCTAGTCTCAAGTGCACGTGGGAGTACTCTTAATACCAGGTCCTAGCCCCTCATGGCCTTGCTCGCCCCTGTTGGGTTCCCTGATTCAGGTCCTAGCCCCTCACCCTCACCCCACTCAAGAGGTCTGTTAGGCCTGTTAGGTTCCCTGAATGGATTAGTGTCAGGTCCTAGCCCCTCACCCTCATCCCACTCAAGAAGTCTGTTAGGCCTGTTGGGTTCCCTAAACACCAATCCGTATTACCCTCACCACGACATCATACATACCACAATGTGAAAACCTGCACGAGCTACGGTCTAGCATGAATTCAAGTATCATAAACAAATCACGTCATACGAACAATGCTCTAGTATGGCATTTTATGCATAAAACATGAAGAAAACCATGTACGAGCATAACTCCAGTACGGTTATATGCATAAGAAACCTCCTGCACGGTTATAAAACATCATTATAGTATCAAATCAAAGTGCGAGCTAAGCTCCAGCACGTTTCAAGCATGTGAAAACATCAATATCCAGTGTGAACTAGGCTCGAGCACGGTTTAATTCACATAAATATGATAGGTGGCTCATAAACAACTAAAACATTCACAACCCATGCTTAAACGTTCAAATACTTACCAGCCTATTAGTCAATCTACTTAAAACAAAGTAAGGTGTTTTTTGAAAACATTCAAAACACGTGATTTGTGCAATTATTAGCCTTACTATCCCATTTCTTTATAATACCATTTCAAACAACCAAATCTCATACAAATACTCCTAGTAATTTCCATACATTAACAAACACATTTCTATAAACCCATGCATATGTCCAAAGCCTTATATACCCATAAAATACGAGCAGCTGCCTCTATATACTTACAAAATTTCCTTACCTGGAATTGCGACGCGTGATTCTACTTCCTTAAACTTGCTTACTCTTGCGGTTCGATTCATCTCCAACGGGGTCTCCGGAACTATACATAAGCGTATTTCACAACATTTTAGCCCATTATAATCCAATTACGTTTACTATAGTTGATTCGACCTATAGTCTCTATTAATGCTTAGGAGGCCTCGTTTCATTACTCTACCCATAACTTGAGTCTATGGATCTTTTTAAACCTATTAACTCATTCCAAATCGATATTAGATCGATATTAAGTCCATAGTGTTGATATTTCATTGATTTCTTCAATATGGCATTTATCAAGCATTTACATACTCATTTTCCATAATTTTCCCCAAACTCACAATGCAACTCCATTTAACTATCTCAAATCATCCACATTACTCCAATAACAACTTAACATAATCCTTAAATCATCAACACACCCAAATCACACTTTCTCACACTAGACTCATTCCATTTTCTAGGTCACGTCAATTCCATCAAATTCCTTTATAATTTATCCATTAATACACATCCAACTCAATTCCAAAATCAACAAATAGACAAATGTACTTGGGCTAAAATGTTAGAAACTTACCAAATCTAGCTTTTCCTCTTGCTCCAAATGACAATGTCTTTAGCTCCTTCAATTCAACAAGTGAGGTTTTGATTCCCAACTATGTTGTTCTCTTCTTTAAGATGAATAACTTTGTATCTAAGAGCTTCCCTTCAATTCTTACTGGAAATAGCTAATTTTAGAGAGATAAAATCTAGGTTTTGGGTGGAACATGGAAAGGAAAGGTTCTATCTCAGAAAAATACAGATTTCACTGCTCCTTTTTAAAGAAATCACTTAATGAGATCGATCTGTTGAATCATGAGATCGATCTGGTCCTCTTACGTCCCTCATTTTCATGCCAATTTGAATACATGAGATCGATCTGTTGAAGGCTTGAGATCGATCTGTTGAGATAATATATTTTGAAATGACAAAACAAGTAAATTCAATAATATAAAGGTGATATAAAAACATGTTTAGAGGTTATCGGTACCAGAACTTAAGTTTCTGTAGATGAGAGATCGATTTGGGTTATGAGAGATCGATCTCCTGGGTTTTCTTGGATGAGAGATCGATCTCATGAAGACATGAGATCGATCTGCTAAGCTTTGAACTCGTTCAAAGGTATCAAGGAAGATTGAGATCGATCTATAAGGGTTATAAGATCGATCTGCCTAGTACAAGATGCTGATAAGATCGATCTGGTATAGCAAGAGATCGATCTCCCCTAAAACAAAGGTAAAGGAAGTAGATCGATCTGTAAGATCGATCTATACTCAAACAGAGAGCTCAAGAGATCGATCTGGTATAGGAAGAGATCGATCTCCCCAAAGTCAGAGAGCTAAGGAGATCGATCTGGGTTAATGAGAGATCGATCTCCTCACTACGAGATTACCTGGCAGATCGATCTATAGATCGATCATGCCTCAAACAGAGAGATTGGAAGATCGATCTGCCTGTTCGACAGATTGATCTGCTCTAATATTTTCAAATTATGAGATCGATCTGCTCATATATGAGATCGATCTCCTTGCTTCTTTTTGCCTTGATCTTGCAGGGATTATAACTAAGAGATCGATCTGGCACTCTACTGAAGGTTTCCAATGGCTCTTTCTGTAAAATCTCAACGGGAAAAATAGCATTAAATGCTCCAACTACCAATCCTTCAGTATATAATCAAGCATTGAAGACAATGAGAAGTAGAGACTATTGCTGCACACTCTGTACATTCTTAAGAGTTTAATTCTTTCATTCCATTTGTCTTCAATCTTTATACATTGAATTTGCTGTATAAGCTTATGTAAAAGCTGTATTTATCCTACCCACATTAAAAGCTTGATATTGTATTCTTCCTAATTTTGAGAGAAAAGAGGATTGTTCCTTAGTGAGATAAATCTTGTAAAAAGGGGAATACATCTTTTTTTAAAAAGGGTAGAGAGGTTATTCCTTAACCTGAAAAAGGAGGTTGTAACTTTTGTTGAAAGTGAGAAAGAAAGCACTTGATAAGAAGGTTAAGGAGAGAGGACGTAGGCAAGAGATTGGCCGAACCTCTATAAACAACTGTGTTTGATACTCTCTTCCTTATCTTGCTTTAATTTGATTCATTTCATTATATTGTTTATCTATTATTTGTTAATTAAGTTCGAATTAATTTTAATTTGCCATTAACATTAGAAAACCGATTCACCCTCTCTCGGTAGAGCCAACACGATCTATCTCAGGCAGTAACTTAAGGAGATTGACCTGCTTCCAAAGGAGATCAATCTGCTCCAACTCGAGAACTAAGGAAATCGATTTGTTTGCCTTAAGAATCGATCCTCATTTTATAGAATGTTAAGCAGATCGATCTGGCTCCATTGGAGATTGATCTGTCTTATTCCATAGCTCAAATAAGAGTATTTTGGCTCTTCCAGATCGATCTCTCATCCTATGAGATCGATCTGGCCTTCATATTTTTTAGATTTTACTGCAATTTTCTACAGTAACTTCACACAAAACATCCTCAATTTGCTACCATAGTCATTTTCTCATCCAACAACCTTTGAGACTTAAAAATGACATCCATTCATTCTTCATACTCATTAAAACTTGTGTGTATTTATTGTACAACCAAAGATACATAATACAAAGCCAAATGGAAGTACAACTTCATTCCATTTTACCACACTACTCATTTTTAGTCCCTATCACATTCATCACTTATAAAAGTCCATTTCTCCATATTCATATAAAATAAAACTTGTGTGTACATTACAAACTCATGTTACAAGTATGTACATCGAATCCATGGACTTACATCATTTATGCATTACATTGTAAATACATCACCATACTCATGATTTCATAAAGTTTACATCAAAAAATATGGGTCTTACATCTTGTGAGCTTACCTAGCTTGTCCTCTCTTAACCAAGTTGTAGAATGCTTGTCTCTTCCATTTGCTCAAGCCCACATTTGATTTTTTAGTATGTTATTCTCCTTACCAAGAGGAACAAATTTGTCTCTTGCCCCTTTGTCAAATTTTATCTAGAATAGGGTGAATCTTAGAGAGCGAAAACTTATTTTGGGTGAAAATGGTGAAGGTTTGGGTTGCAGAGAGAGAAAAGCTCAGTTTCAGGCAAAAATCTCGTGATCCTTATATAGACAGGTTTATGAGATCGATCTAGTATTGAAGGAGATTGATCTCTGCTCGATTCAACTGCTCCAAACTGCTCCTTTAACAACTACAAGATCGATCTGGTTGAGGGTGGAGATCGATTTGCTCTTCATAGGAAAACTCAATGGAGATCGATTTGGCTTTGAATTGGGGATCGATCTCTTCCAGGCCAAGAGTTAAGGAGATCGATCTGGCTAAGGGAGGAGATCGATCTGCTCCAACCCGAGTGTAGGACCCGATTTTTATTTTATTTTCTTATGATTCACACATTGTATGGATATTGTTATATGTTAATGGAATCATAAGACGGATGATTTTGATCATATAAATATGAATGAAGTAGTCGAATGTACATAAAATTTGAAAATGGATAATTAAGGAATTTTAAATTAAATTTATGATATTTGAACTGTCCGGACAGAGATACGAATTTTAAATAAGAAACTATAGTGGGTTCAAGAAGAAAAGTCGGCCTAGATTGGTCCCGAACGTGTAGAAGGTAAAATGGTCAAAAGACCAAAAATCTGGTATAAATTCGTTAAAAAAAATTCATTAAAAATATAGATTTAGGAAATCTTGATCAATAAAGGAGAAATTATTGAATTTCGAGACCAATTGCTCAAGATATGAATTTATTGGAATTAATCAAAATTTTCCCTTTGGAAAACTATCCCGAAAATATTAAAAAAATATATCGGAAAGACAAAATAAGACTGATAAATTCATTTATGGATTAAATGAATTAAATAAGAATTTTTTTAGATATTTTGGGATTTTTAGAATCTTTTAATGAATAAAATAATAATAAAATAAATTATAAATAAATTAAAAAAAATGAAATCAGCATAATCGCGCGAAGAAGAAACGAAGGCCGGCGAGGACCGATCCTCTGCCCGTCGACCTCCAGTGACCAGGAAGCCAGGCAACCACCGTAAAATGAAGCTGACCCTCGTGCGACTCTCCATGCACCGGTACGACCGCCAACGACATCGGAATCCAGCGGATCGAGGGAGAGAAGGCCAAGAGGGAGAAGAGAGAAATCGACCGCCACCGACGCCAATTTCGCCAACCCCGCCCCCAGTCAGACAATCCCCCAGTGCAGGCGCACCGATTGGCGCCAGAAATGAGCCAGGAACCGGTCGAAAACAACGTAAACGGCGACGGGGAAACCTGAATCGGTAGGGACCTGTTCAGTAAGAAGAGAACTGGGTTGAACTAACCTGTCTGAACCGGGCTGAACCAGACCGAACCAGTTCAGGCAAGAAAGAGAGGAAAAAGGGAGAAAAAAAGAGAAAGAGAAAAAGGAAAAAAAGGGAAGATTTTCGGGGATACATCGAACTTCGGGTAGGTCGGTAAGAGGTCAAAAGTGACCAATTTGATTTTCAAAAAATTTATTTAAATTATATTTTATACAAAATTTACTCGAAATTAAATATAAAATTGTGCAGTTCGACGATAAATTCCAAACGTGAGCAGATCGAACTTCGATATGCGCACCATCACATAATTTCGAGTAAGTAAAGCTCATTTACGACAATAGTATGATTATTACGCAATTGGAATTTATTTTGTAGATTTCAGATTAATTTCTACAAAAAATAAATAAATTATATTCATATTTTTGAATTAATTGTCGTAAATGATATACGAGCTATCCAATGAGTTTTGAACGAAATCCGATGAGTATTGGTATGCCAAATGAGCCCAATAGACCCAAAGAAGGGATGTAATTAGTGAAAATGGGCTAAAAAAGGGTTGAGGCCCATTAAGGTGCAATCGGGCCCAATAAAGTAAAACGGGCCCAGTGTTTAGATTCGATCCGTAAGAGTGAAATACTGATAAGTATATTGGAACTGACCCAATACGTGGTTATATGCAGCTCTATAGATTTGGTTTGGAGCGAATTGGATTGAGAGACCTGGCACGACCGAGACAAGATAAGCTCGCGCGTGATTCCAGGTACGGGAATTTTAAGGACTGCTAGAGGTAACTTTATGCTATTTTGACATCATTTACATTCCCTAAAATTATCTGAAGGGTTTAGATTTAAGATAAAAATTTTAGTGCCCCGGATGGGCAAATTACCAAAATACCCTTGTGAAGGGTAAAAATTTCCAAATTTAGGAAAAGTTGGGAGAAGCAAGAACAAGAGGTTTCTGCTTGTTTTTTAGGTGTTTTGACACATGTATGAGTAGGCTGGCTAACTTTTAAATAAAAATACACGGTATTGCATAGTTTCAACAATGTGATTTCTTGTGAAAATTATTTTGAGATAACAGAGCCGCCTACGTGACTTTATGAAAGTATGACGTGCTAGAGCTCAGCTCACACGAGTCAGCTCGCACGAGTTTTGATTTGTGTGATGCATACATTAGTGCTGGAGCAAGGGCCCACACTAAAGTTTTACATGCATAGGTGCTGGAGTCTAACTCGCACCAGATTTTCATATGATATTCGTGACAGGGTGCTAGAGTCTAACTCCCACTAGATTTTCACTTGATTTTTATGACATAGTGCTGGAGCCTAGCTCACACTAGTTTTACATGATTTTGACAGAGTGCTGGAGCTTAGCTCGCACTAGATCTTATGAGATTTTATAATACACATGCTGGAGCTTTGCTCACACGAGATTTTCTTTGATTTTATGAGAGTGCTAGAGCATCGCTCGAACTGATTTTATGAGACATACGATGAGCCGTAATTGGAGCATCGTGTAAACTGTGTGTCACGTCGATTAAATATGATCGCACGTACGTTTTGAGACAGGCACGATTGTGGATATGAGATATGGGTCCATGAAGTATGTTGTACCGTACAAGTAGCATGGAGTACGTTGTATTGTGCTGAGATTGATTATGTGGCCTCTTTGGATGCGAGTAGCATCTTCGGATGTGAGATATTGTAAAGGATCGACGGGATGGACTGACCCACCTCCTGGGGCAGTTCCCGATAGTGGTGAGACCCCGCACACAGGATTCGTGTAGCAGTGGGATCACGAGTATGTGGCCAATACTCTTGGTTATTTACCTGAGATATATATATATTGCCTAGTCTCGCATGTTATAAATTGATGTTTTGAGAAACATGTTTTGTGTACTTTTATGTGAGTCTGGATCACCCGAGGGAGGGGTTGGATCCTGACTGAGATGTAATTTTGATGAGAATGAAACTGTGTTTTAAATTGAACTTGCATGACGTTATTTCCATGCTATTTAAACCCATGCGTGATGTAACCTGGTTTTACATGACATTCATTCGTGTGGCATATGGGTATGCTTGTATGTTATTATTGCTTTAAAAAGCATCTAATTTCATGATTTTGTGTGAGTCATGAACACCCGAGGGAGCGGTGGAGTCCTGGCTGTGTTATGAAATTTTAACGAGAATGAAATGATTTAAATGGATTTACATGTTGAGTTTTCCATCTCTTTGAAATCCATATGTGAACTTGTTTTACATGACATCATGAATTGTAGCATCTATTTTGAAATGTGTGGAGAAAGGGTGGTTTATGCATGGCACCACGTTCATGTAGGTTGTATGGTTACCTACTTGTTCGTAGGATTGCCTTACTGAGCTTGATGTGCTCACCCCTTTCATTTTCGACTTTGAGGTGACTGAGTACTGCATTCCTGATATCCGCTACTACCCATCATTATGAGGTATATACACTTGTACATATTGTATCTAAATAAGAATAGCACAGTAGCATGTTTGTAAGTAACTTTCGGGGATATATAGACACTGTAAACACTTGTAAATGAATGAGAAAGAATGAGTTAAAAAATCATGTGTTTACCTCTCTTTTAATAAGGAATTAAGTTATATGGTGAATGAATGGTGGCATTGGCATTGATGCACAGTCCAATTGTTAGTGGAGTGTGGTCATGATCAGAAGACAGGTAAGTATGAAAGAAAAAACAAAAAATTTACTCTGATTTTTGGGTCGTGACACCGAGAGCTAAGGAAATCGATCTGCCTACATTAAGGATCGATTTCTTCATTTACAGAACGCTTAGCAGATCGATCTGCCCTATTCCATTGCTCAAATAACAGCATTTTTGGCTCTTCTATATCGATCTTTCCTTCAATGAGATCGATCTGGCATTCATATTTTTCAGATTTTGCTGCAGTTTTCTGCAATAACTTACACCAAACATCCTTAATTTGCTGCCATAGCCATTTTCTCATCCAACCACCTTTAAGAATTGAAAATGACATCCATTCATACTTTATACATAATGAAACTTGTACATACATCAATATATCATAATTACATTCACCAAATTACAGTTGCCACTTAGCAAATCTCATAAAATTTACAGTTCTCACACCTTTGATCTTATCCTTTAAAGGTGAATAAAATATGGACACTTGGCATCACATGTGTCTAGAAGAATGGTGACTCATGCTACACGACGAAATGGTAGTGGTCCAATCTCCTTTTCCGCTTATTTTCAATCTATTTTCTACTGAAATGACTGAAATTCATATGGATTTAATTTATCTACAAACATGAGAATTTTAATTAAAATGAGGGGATAATTAATAAAATAATACAAGGATTAAAATAGTTAATTAAGAAATTAAGTATAAATAAATTTATTTTAATAGAATTATTACACCCCCAAACTTGAGCTTTTGCTTGTCCTCAAGCAAAACAAAACATATGTAGGAGCTGACAAGTACCAAACATATTGATTTTCTCAATATTATCCTCAAAGAAAAAGTACAAACTCTGATATCAAAGATTCACAATTATAAGTCCAACACATAGAATCATTCAATCATAAGTCTTAACACAAATTGGACTCCTCGTGTGTGTGTGAAAATGTCAAAGCCACTTCACAGTACATTACCCAGATCAGATTATGCAAACACAGTAAATGCAAAGTCAATGACAAGTGATCATTCCCATAAGTTTTCTTTTCACTTCTGTCTCCACTAATGTAGTCACACTTAACTAAAGATCAATTAGGACTTCATTCAGCTTGTAATGTAAGGCCGAGGCTAAGGTATGATAAAGTCGATTTAGGTTTAATTACCCCTCAACATGTATTACTTCTAGGATCTTTGATGTAAGAGATCATATTTGTTCCCCAAACTTATTTATTTTGCTAAACAATTTTATTCTGTTTTTGTATTTTTCTTCTTTTTTTTTTTTTGAGATTTCACTGTCACTTATAACCCATATGTACATAGCTCAAAATATATCCTAGTGAAATTACACGCTTTTGGGGTACGAGATAGGAAAAGAGTGTTTAAGCTAAGGAAAAATATGCAGGTGTATTTACAGAGAAAAGCTTATTGGCCCAGATGGGTGACTAGAGGTAAAATATTTACGAAGACGGTTGGAAAGGCTCAAATGATCCAAAGATGGCCTAAATCATTTCCCTAATTAAGTGTGATCTAATATTTTGCCTCGAGATAAGATTAAACAAATTCTAGAATATGATGCACAAAATCAACTAAACAAATGCAATCTTATGTCCACATTATCTTTCTCTAAATAAGTATACAGATTCATGACATGACATGTGCATAAAAATAGGAAATCACAATAAAAATCAAGACAAATTCAAGAATTCAACTTCATGCTTTTCCTACAATCATGCTTCATATTTATTCAAAGTCAGACTAAATCATAGGGTTATATTATCGAAATATGGGAAAAACCACATGCTAAGTATTAAATCAAACAATGTAAGCTCATATTTTTGTAAAATTTTGTAATTCTACCCAAAATTTTTCAAAAGTGCTTAAGTGAATCCCCTCCCCCAAACTTAAAGTGTGCAGTGTCCTCAGTGTGCAGATAATATAAGAATTACAGTTCAAGAATAGAATACTCCCCTATCTGATGATGAAGCATATATGAAGCTTGATGAGAAAGTGCTGCTGCAAAGGCTATCTATACAAGAAACAAAGAAAGAGGCAACAGAAAAGAGAAAAAGAACTATACAAAAAGTGAAAAAAGAAAAATAGAGCAACCTCCAATGAAGTTAAACTAAGTAGCAGGATCAAAAGCAAGAGGATCAGCTAAAGTGGTAACAGAATGCTGACGATCAAATCCTCCCCCAAAATAGTTCTTAAGTCTACACCCATTAACTTTAAAGGGTTACTTCAAGGTTTCATCCATGATCTCAATGGCTTCATTAGGGAATACTTGTGTAATGGTGAAGGGTCCTGTCCACTTAGACTTAAGCTTTCTTGGAAACAACTTCAAGCGAGAATTGAAAAGCAGTACTTGTTGGCCTGGCTTGAAGTGTCTCTCCTTTATTTTCTTATCATGTCATCGCTTAGTCTTTTTTTTTTTTGTAGAGCTTGGCATTCTCATATGCATGTAACCTGAACTCATCTAACTGATTAAGTTGTAAAAGCCTCTTCTCCCCTATTGCATCTAAATTGAAATTCAGGTTTTTAAGGGCCCAATAGGCCTTATGCTCAAGCTCCACTGGTAAATGACAGGTCTTACCATAAACAAGTTGATAAAGGGACATCCCTATAGGTGTTTTGAAGGTTGTCCTATAGGCCCAAAGTGCATCATCTAACCTAATGGACCAATCCTTCCTACTTGGATTCACTGTCTTCTCTAATATCCACTTAACATCCCTGATAAATCTGCGATAGAAGCCTGCATGTCCTAAAAAGCTCCTCACAGCTTTAACTAATTTTAGAGGGAAGCTTTTCAATAGCAGTGACCTTAGCTCTATCCACCTCAATGCCGTGAGCTGAAATTTTGTGTCCAAGGACGATTCTTTCTTGCACCATAAAATGACACTTCTCCCAATTTAAGACGAGATTCGTCTCTTCACATCTCTGCAAAACAAGTGCCAAATTAGATAAGCATTGGTCAAAAGTTTTACCAAATACCGAGAAGTCATCCATGAAGACTTCCATTATTTCTTCAACCACGTCAGCGAAAATTGACATCATGCATCTCTGGAAGGTTGCTGGGGCGTTACACAACCCGAAAGGCATCCTCCTATATGCGAAAGTTCCATATGGACAAGTAAATATTGTTTTCTCTTGATCTTCTAGGGCTATTGCAGTCTGGTTATAGCCCGAGTAGCCATCTAAAAAGCAATAATAACTATGCCCGGCTAGTCTATCTATCATTTGGTCAATGAACGGAAGCGGGAAGTGATCTTTCCTAGTAGCTTTGATCAACTTCCTATAATTGATGCAAACTCTCCATCCTGTTACAGTTTTGGTGGATATGATTTCATCATTGGTGTCACGAACTACTGTCATTCCACCTTTTTTTGGCACAACCTGCATAGGACTCACCCAAGAACTATCAGATATAGCATATATAATACCAGCATTTAATAATTTTAAAATCTTAGCTCTAACAACTTCTTTCATTACTGGATTTACTCTTCTTTGTGGTTCAATAGAGGGTTTATGATATTCCTCTAACTGAATTTTGTGCATCACAACAGAGGGAATAATTCCTTTGATGTCAGCAATAGACCATCCAATTGCCGGTTTGTGCTCTCTTAAGATTCTAAGCAACTTGTCTTTCTCTGCAGTAGAAAAAAATGATGAAATAATTACAGGAAAAGTACTATCATCACCTAAGAAAGCATACCTCAAATGACTTGATAATTCTTTCAATTCAGTTTTTCCTTCTTTTTTTCTCACGTACCTGTGACTTGTCAATCTTTTCCTTAGTTGTTGTAGTCGTACTTTCAATGGGTTAGCTTCCAAAGTAACAACATAACATTTAATTTCATCAGTTAATAATTTATCATCTAAATTAGAAACTGAATTTACCAGACATTGAGCCATAGGATCGGTTGGTGCCTCCTTTGTTTCAACTTCTCTTACACAACTCTGCACTACTTCAATCAATTTATAGGTCTCTGGCTCATCAGCAAATTTCATCGCCTTATAGATGTTGAACATAACTGATTCATCATTCATCCTCAGGGTTAATTGCCCTCTCTGAACATCTATTAGTGCTCTCCCAGTGGCAAGGAATGGTCTCCCAAGTATAAGTGGAATTTCTCTATCCTCTTCATAATCTAAGACTACAAAATCAGCAGGAAAGATTAGCTTATCTACTTTAACAAGAACATCTTCTATTATACCTCTAGGATAAGTAATCGATCTATCCGCTAGTTGCAGTGTTATGGTGGTCGGCTTTACCTCTCCAAGACCTAGGCCCCTGAAAATAGATAAAGGCATTAAATTTATGCTAGCACCTAAATCACACAATGCATTACCCACTTTCGATCCTCCAATCTCGCACGGAATAGTAAAGCTTCCAGGGTCTTTCAATTTTTACGGTAACTTCTGCTGCAAAATTGCACTGCATTCCTCTGTCAAATTGACAGTTTCATAATCTTCAAGTCTCTGTTTCTTTGACAGCACTTCTTTCATGAACTTTGCATAATGTGGCATATGCTGCAGAGCATCAACAAATGGAATGTTAATATGTAATTTCTTAAATATATCAAGAAATTTCTTAAACTCAGATTCAATCTTCCTTTTCTACAAAGCTTGAGGATAAGGTATAGATGGTTTCAACAAAGGAGGATTATCAGGAAAAAGTTTACTAAAAGGTTTAGAATTAACTCTTTGTTTTACTATTTCTGATTCTGCATCCTTTGACATAACAGGTTCAATCTGCTTCTTCTGCACCTCAGTGATTGGTGTAGTTTCTTCTTTCTCTGCTACCTTCGGTGACTCATAGGTGTTCCCACTTCTCAGAGATATAGCATTGCAGTGTTCTTTCAAATTTAGCACTGTATCACTAGGAAACATACCTCTTTCATTCAAAGAATTGACAGTTGCAGCTAGCTGTCCCAAAGTGGTCTCTACAGACTTCATCTGCGCACCAAGACTGGTATTCATCTCTGACATTTTAGCTTCCACGTTGTCTAACCATGCATCAGTTTTACTAAATCGTGTTCTAGTTTCAACCATGAACTCCTCAAATTTGTTCCTTCTAACTCTACCATAACCTTAGGAATTCCCTTGGTTATTAAATCCTGTGTTGCTGTTACTTGCTGCTCCTGGGTTTAGAACATTCTTAAAATTACCATAAGATAGATTCTCATGGTTTCTGAATCCTGGCTGGTAATAGTTAGGAACCCGATTTCCCTAAAAATCAAAGTTGCGATTATTAACATAATTCACCTGCTCCAAATTCGTCCCCATCAAGTTAGGATTTGTGTTGTCAGGATGAATCATAGCTTGCGACCCTTATATACCCATTGAAAAAATTTATGTCGAAATCTGCTCAAGTCTTGCTAGAATGGCTGTCTGCGTATCTAACTCATGCATACCTACTACTCTTCTGACATAAGCTCTTTCACTTGGCCATTGGCTGCTGTTTACAGCCATCTCCTCAATTAACTGCATAGCTTGATCAGGTGTCTTAGACCACAGTGAACCTCCTGTTGAAGCATCCATAGTAGCTCGTGTCTGCGGAGTCATTCCCCTGTAGAAAACTTGTATCTAGTTTCCTTCATCATATCCATACTGAGGGCATCTACGCAATAACTCTTTAAATTGCTCCCACGCCTCATGTAATGGCTCTTGGTCTAATTGTGTGAACTGGACAATCTCTAATCTCATCTGCATTGTCTTTCCTGGTGGGAAGTAATTTGCTAAGAATTTCTGTGCCATCATTGCCCATGTCGGAATGCTTCCTACATGTAGATTTTGATACCAACTCAAGGCTTTATCCCGAAGAGAAAATGGAAATAATCTCAGCCGAATAGCATCATCAGGGGCTCCATTAATCTTAATGGTGTTGTAAATATGCAGAAAACTTGTCAAATGTGTGTTAGGATCCTCCAAGGCCGAACCTCCAAATTGATTTTGAATAACCATGTTGATCAATGCCGGCTTCAATTCATAGTTATTACAGTTTACAGGAATCTCTCTTATAGCAGTAAAATTCTGATTCACAACTGGGGTAAAGTAATCGCGTATAGCTCGCTGCTGCTGATTTTCATCTGCCATGATTAAATTATGATCTTTCTCTTCAAATCTGTTCTGTTGAATTTGTCTGATGGTTCTCTCAATCTCTGGATCTAACTCCTTTTTTATGTCTGTATTTCCACTTCTGCGAGTTTTTACCATTCACCTAAAAAAATAAAAAAAATAAAAATTTGTAGATAGTAAATTGAAACAAAAATAAAAATCTAAATTAAAGTAAAGGCTATTGGGGAACAGTGTTAACGAAAAACGAAACAACAATTCCCAGGCAATAGCGCCAGAAAACTTGTTGTGCTCAAATGGAACACTACTGCAAGCGCACAGGTCAGTTTTCGAGTATAGAGTAAATATAAGTATCGTCCCACAGGGAACTGTGTCTACCGTAAATTACTGTAATCAACAACCTTGAACTTTATTTAGAAAAAGTAATTTATATTAGTTAAGATCCTATTTACTATTCTAACTATTAATTACGGAACAAATTAATTAAAACAAATCACAATTATTACGTATGAAAATATCAATGGCAAAATATTCTTAGAACTCGATTTCACCTAACTAGGGTTCATACAATTTCTTTGATCGATTGTTCTTTTGATTTCAAATTGTTTATAGCCGAAACTATTTCCTGTTTATCTCTCCCGAGTTTTAAACAGTCATACCCAAATTACCTAATCCTAACCTCCCGATTCAGAATTAAATAATAGAGTTCATTAAGCGATGGTAATCCGTTTCTCTATGGCTCATAAGAATTGTCAACCTCCCGATTCAACAATGTCCTATGTTAATATACCCTTGTGCATATAAATAATCCCCTCTTTCGAGTGTCGAATTCCTATACTAATTCATCCAATTGTGGCTAATCAACTAGAGCATTAAGAACAAGTAGATTAAATAAACACAATTGAAATCATCCAAACAATCATCACAAAGTAATTGCAATCAGCCCAAAGTTGGTTACATCGATTCTAGGAAAAAGGAGTTTAGTTCCTAGAAATCATAATAACATCCAATAATTCCAAATTATCATCCCAAGAATAACAATTGGTGGAAAAAGATGTAAAAGATAGAGTTTCTATGGAGCTAAATCAATCTTGAAGTCTTCGGTCGCAGCCCCCTTCAAATTCTGATAAAAAGACTACTTATAAGGTTTCCGAGCACTAAAAGGCAGAAGGCCATGCGAAAAAATAGTATTGCCCTAATCAGACTGCTATGCTGCGACAATGGTATTAATTCTTTAGATCTGCTCTGCACTGTCCAGTTTCTTTTATTGCTGCAGCATAAGTCACGATCAGCATCCTGTAACTTCAATTCTTCACGGAATCATTAGAACCAGCTCCAAAAACTTTAACTTCTCCAAATTGTTCTTTTTCCTGCACAAATGCACAAAACACATAAAACATACCTAATATTGCAAAGAACAAGTCAAATAACTAAGTAAAAAGGGTTCTAAACATATATAAAATTCAGTGCTAACAAACTCGCACGAGATTTGATTTATTTATGCATAAAGCCGTGCAGGAGTGTAACTCGCACGATATTTGATTTATTGATGCATAACACTGTGCTGGAGCTTACTCGTACAAAGTTTTATATGTATTTATAACTCATTTTAAAGTCATACTGGAGTGCTACTCGTACGCAGATTTTACTGATTTTTTTATGAAACCGTGCTAGAGCTTCGTTCGCATGAGATTTTCAGATATCATGAATATGCATGGAGCCGTGCTAGAGCTTCGCTTGCATAGGGATTTATATGACATGCATATAGCCGTGTTGGAACCTCCTGTAGACTGTGTGTCACTGTGAGATGATATGTCCACACGTGCATACTGAGAAAGAGATGGTATGGGTGGATAAGACCTATTGCAGGCACCCCTGACTGAGCTTGGGTTCACGGAGTACGTTGTACCGTGTATGTCACGCGGAGTACATTATACCATGGGGATTGTTGGAGTGGAGTGGCATTAGCCACGAGGCAGCAAGCCTTGCTCTCGCAATCCTGATGTTATGCTGTTCTGGCGGGTAGGACCGACCTACCTCCTGTTTCAGGTGTGATACCCCGTACACTAGGTACCGTGTATCCAGAGATCACTAAGTTATGGCCATAGTCCTCGTTGTTACTGATATAGTCACCTACATGTCTCACATGATATAATTTGTGGTCTCGATAGACCAGGGTAGACCCGAGGGAGGGGTCAGGCCCCTGATTTTGTGATTTTCATTTAAATGTGCTTTACTACTATCATGCTAGATTTTTCAGAGAATTTTATAACGAATTGATTTATGAGATGCTTAACCCCTTCGGGTTATTTTATACTGCAGTTTTAATGAAATGATTTAAATACAGTAGCATGATGAGTTTTCCATGCGTTAATGATAAATTCATGAAAAGAATTATTTCTCATGATTTGTTTTACATGGCATGATCTTGGTTTACCTCATGCTAAGTATGATTTAATGATGTCACATAAAATGCCTTTGATGCATGAATTACATGATTTCTATATGCACAAATAGTTTTGATAAACTATGTCATTGATGTATGCATGGTTTTGTGCTTGAGATTTTAATGAAAAGAAATGGATTTTTAGGGGCATGGCATTATGAGCATGTAGATAGTGGAGCTATCTACTTACTTGCATAATTACCTTACTGAGCGTGTGGTTTGCTCACCCCCTATATTTTCCTATCTTTTCAGAGTACTCGCAGTAGTTAGGGAGCAGTTGAGAACTTGCATTCTTGGTATCCACTGCTTCCCATCGAGAAACAGATATACACATTTGTATGTTTTTGTATCTAAATATGTAGATAGATAGTATTGTAAACGTATATGATGTCAGGGATGTAAGGTTATGTAAATACCATTGTGTATGTATTTAGTTAAAGTCAAAAGATAGTAAACTCTGATATGTGAATGTGATTATGGAAATGGAATGGTAAATAGGTGAGAGGTAACTAACACCAAATCATAGCCCAACTGTTTGTAGGATGGTCACGATGAGAGAAAGGTAAGAATTAAATAATAAATGAAAAAGCAAAAAATTTACTCTGATTTTTAGGTAAATTTGGGTCGTGACACATGAAGTCTATACCCCAAACATCAAAAAACTCTACTTCCAAATGGTTAGTCAAAGGCATCTCATTTCTTTTGGAAATATTACCTACCCTCCGACATCTATCAGATTTCAGCATAAAGTAGTGGGCATCCTTAAACAAGGTGGGCCAGTAACATCTAGATTGCAAAACCTTAGCAGCTGTCCTTTCTCCTCCAAAATTCCCTCCATAATCAAAAGAATGGCAATGTCTAAGTATATCCTCTACTTCTTCCATGAGAACACACCTTCTTAAAACCTGATGCTAGACCCGTATTTTTATGTAGCTTGTTCCTTATGATTCCTATGTGTATGAACACTATATTATTATAGATGAATCATAAGAAGAGTATTTACTTGATTTAAGTGTTAGTGAAATGTTTTAACACTTAAAAGCTACATAAAAGTCGAAAAAGGGCTATGAGATCCACAGGTTAAACCGAGTGAATTTGAATCATTCTAATTGAAAAGAAAAACTTAAAATGAGAAAATATAGAGAGCTCATGAAGGAAAGTTAGTTTGATTTAGTCCCAAACACAAAGAACGAGAGTAAAAGCTAAAAAGGGTAAAACAGACCTTTTTAACGATTTAAGGTATTTAAGGTATTTAAGGCATATTTACCTACCGAAAACGGCTAACACTTAAGACGAGAGTGTAAAACATAAGATATGACACCTTCACAATTTTGAGAAAAAGTCAACTTGGTCAATGATTAAGAAAAAAGTCAACTATATTTAAGAAAAGTGGACTTTTACCATAGTTGACTAACCATGGTTAAAAATTAACTTAAGTGTGGAGAAAAATTTGGGGAAAAATATTTTTAGTTAGAATACAAGATAATCATCTTCGAAAGTAAGAAAAATTTATTCAGATGGATTCCAGATTAAATTTAATGGATAAAAACGTAATGGGCCAAAATGAAGATTTTAAAGCCTATTAAGGTATACTAAGTGTAAATCGAATTTCTTAGGTCCCTTAGACCGAATTGTGGGGTCGATTGATAGGCCAAATATTTAGATAATTAAAGGCTCAAGGTATAGAAAATATTTCAGCCCAAAAGCCTATTAGGAAGGCCCAAACCGAGAGGCCCAATTGTATGGCCCAAATGGATTAAATATCTAGCCCATTAGTTAAAGGTAACTATTGTTATTTTGGTAACCATTACCTAAGCTTTATGAAGTCAATTTAGGTGGCTGGAAAGTAAGGCTTAATGGTTAAGTAAATGGCTTATAAAATCAGCCACCACATGGTCTTCTTCAACATATCATTCTCAACTAGAAGAAGAAACCATTAAAACACATTTATCCAAGCTTTCTCTCACTAGAAATCACTAGGATTTAGGCATATCTGGAACTTGCGTCCTTCATGAAAGTTGTTCCAAATTGAAAGGAGAGTGACATATGTTGGAATTGGCTATCAAGGAGCCATAGTGTGCAAACCGTGAGGCATCAAAGTTTCAGCCAAGTGTGAACACAAATACTAGGAATAATTTTAAGCTTTCAAATTCTATATGTTAATGTATAAATGATTTTAAGCATATTGGTATATGTTTTAAGCATTGAAACATATGAAATAACTATGAACATGGTTTGACCGAGAGTGAGTAGTGATAAATTGATGAATGCCCATATGATTTTAAGGCAAAAATGGGTTAATGTACATATGTTCATGATTATGGTATAGTTAGAATTAATCAATTTGATTAATTGATACATGAATTTAGTTAGTAATCAAGGTGTCTGATAAAATGCCTAAATGAACTAAGTAAAGCTTAAGAACATTTCCAACCAAGTGTTTGTGATAATGCCTAAGTGAATTGGCTAAATAAATGGACATGGACGGCATGCCATGGTGTGACCGACGGCATGGGATGCTCTCAGCCATGGCATGTGGTCGAGAGGTCCAATGGGCTAAGCCCAATTAGTTTCAGCCCGATGTGATGTAATGGGTCTCGGATAAGCCCAATAACAGTTGGTGGGTCCCACAAGCTCAATAGGCCCAACAAAAATGAATAGTAAAATGAAAATGCGCTTAAGGCATAGTTAGGCCCATTAAGGTTTATTAAAGCTCATTAAGTGAAATAGATTGTATTTAATGTGAAATATAGTAGGAAAAATATAATTAACCTACTAAATGGTTATATGCAGCTCCAGAGATTAGTGGAGGAGCGAATTGAACTGCTGGATCGAACAGCGTTGAGAAAGTAAAATTTCTCGAGTGATTGCAGGTAAGAGACTTTTGTGAGTAGTTAGAGATACCTGCAGGTATTTTCATCTTCTTTTACATTCACTTAAAAACTCTGAGGGTCAGAGAAAGTGAATAATAATTATTGTGACCCGATAATGGCAAATTACGATTTTACCCTTAGTTAGAAGAAAGTCAACTTTTGGAAAAAGTTGTAAAAAGCATGGAAACCACAATTATGAGTGTTTTTACTGCTGTTTGGTAGAATAGTAGGTAGATGGGCTAATGATTTCTTAGTTAATAAGAAATAGCACGCTTTATAGTGCTGATTTTGATATTTTGAAAATCATCCCTTTTTAAAGAGTCATCTATCGAATTATGTGAGAATAAATCGTGCTAGAGTACAGCTCGCACTTGATTTCATATATTTTCCACATATATTAGTGCTGATGTATGATTCGCACTAGCTTTCCATGATATGCATGATATAATGCTGGAGTTATTACTCTTACTCGAAATTTTACATTGAGATGCATGACAGAGTGCTAGAGTTATTGCTCGTACTCGATTCTTCATGATTTATACATGACATAGTACTTGAGCTATTGCTCATACTTGATTTGATGAGTTTTGTGCATAACATGGTACTGGAGCTATTGCTCGTAGTTGATTTGACATATGAACTATGCATGGCCTAGTGTTGGAGGTTTACTTGCACTAGAGTTTGAATTTGTAATGTGAAACAGTGTTTGAGCGGATTGTCAACTGTGAGTCATGCTCAAAGGCACGCACTGTATTTTATGTGATATATAAGACATGTTGAAAAACCATGCTTGATTTCCTCGTGTAGACTGAGTGTCACACTGTGAGATGTTCGCATGTGGATTTAGAGACGTGGTATTGATTATCCATTGAGATAGGGTCCACATAATACGTTGTACCATGCGAGTGGCATAGAGTACACTGTACTGTGTGGTATTATGGAGTTGAGGAGTTTATAGCTGGCGGTTGTGATGGATTGACCCCCCTCCCGTTACAGCACTGATGCCTCGCACTCTGAGATCTATGTTGCCTGGGATCACCATTATAGGATATGGCTATAGTCCAGGATATTATTGCATTTCACCACAGAGTCTCACCTGATATATCACCTGACTGATTTATTTATGATACGGGTAGACCTGAGGGATGGGTCGAAATTCGGTTGTTGTGTTGTGAATGATTTAAATGTCATATTTACTTTGATTTGAATATCAATGGCATGATTTATCTAAAGGCATTGTGATATTATAAAGATGCATTATTTTGCACTACATGCCTTCATTTGAGAACGAAAGCATGATTTCTGTACATGGAATTTAATCTGTACAAGTATATGTATATATTTTAAAGACATGCTTTTAAAGTGAGTTAAGGAAATAATATTTTTGAGGCATAGTATTATTTTGAGTAGATATTGTAGATGTCTACTTGCTTGCCTGATTTCCTTACTAAGTTGTGAGCTCACCTTTTTTTTTTACATCTCTCTACAGAGCATTAGCAGTAGAGCGAGTACGTTTGAGGGATAGTATTCCTGTTGTCCGCTGTTATTTCCTATCGATCAACAGGTATACATATTTTGTATAGTTTTGTATCTAAACATATAAACAGCAAAGTGATGTATACGATATATTTTATTGGGAATGTACTTGTATTAGATTTTATATGAGCTCACATGTATTATAAAAGAAGTTACAATTAGAGATAGTATATTGACATGTATGTATGATACTGGATGATATGGTAAGCGAGGATGCTGACATCGAAACAAAGCCCGACCGTTGATAAGGGGAAAGGTAAGTTAAAATGCGAAAAAATTTGTAGTGGTTTTGGTTAAGTCATGAAGGGTCATGACAGAATAGTATTGGAGCAGAGGTTGGTTTGTTGTGATTCGGTGTTAGAATTAGGAAAGTGTACATCCCCATAGTAATGTGTTGTGTTTAGATACAACTATGTATATCAGATGGGAAACGAACTAATTCATGATTGTGAATGCAGGAACTTAGCCTATATGGCGAATACCCGTAGTGGTAGAGGGACGAGAGGTGGGGCTCAAGGTCGTAGAGATAGGCCTGAGAGACGAGTTGCTACTGAGCCATTACCTACCCATGAGACTCTAGGTGCTACTGAGGTACCAGAGAGTGCTGAGGCACGTTTCACAAGGTTAGAGCGTAGCCTAGAGACGATAGTGGAGATATTGGCACAGACGATGCTAGGTAGGCAAGGACAGGAGGCAAGAGATCCGACAGGAGAGGCAGTTACCCCTGATACGCCTACATAGATGGCTCATGCACCGAGGACTACAGATACTCCTACACCCCCACCAGTTTCATGTAGTAGTGGATTAGGGTACGGATGTGATTTAGATTGGTTGCGACAGTTCCAGAAGTTTAGACCTCCATCTTTTAGTGGGGTCAAAGACCCTATTGCTGCTGAGGAGTGGGTTGGAGATATGTAAAAGCTCTATGGATTCTTCGAGTGTACGACATCGGAGATGGTCGTATTTACTGCGTTCCTACTGAAGGGATCTGTAGAGCATTGGTGGAAGTCTACCATACCCATATTGAGAGCCCGACATACTGATATTAGTTGGGAGATTTTTTGGGATGCCTTTAGGAGGCAATTTGTTTTAGATATCGCACAGTGGAAACTACAGGTTGAGTTTTTGGGACTAAACCAGGGGAGTTTGTCTATGGACAAGTATGAGACTAGATTTTTATCCTTGGGACGATATGACCCAGACACCATGTATAGTGAGACCAGGAAGGTCCACATGTTCATTGATGGAGTGAGACCGGTTCTGCTGTCCAGATTGGTCCCATTTGATATAGCCATATATGAGGAAGCAGTACGCAGGGCGCAACTATGGGAGCAGGATTATGAGAGGAATGATTCCGAGTTTGGAAAATTTAGTCGGAGCCGTGATCGAGAGAGGAAGAGACCGGTTAGAGATAGAGGCTTCAGTTATCAAGGAGGGAGGAGACTCTTTGATAAGAGACCACGGATTAAGGAGGCACGAGAGAGACCTGCTAGACCTCCTACTTATTCGACCGTAGCTCCAACGAAGGGTATTGTCATTGGAGGACAGACACCTACTATCGATCAGTGCAATAGATGCGGTAGACATTATAGATGTAGACCTTGTCCGTTGACTCCTATAGTGTGTTCCCGATGTGGGAAACCAAGGCATATTGCTAGAGCTTGCCCGAAGATGGTTGAGACTACTCCATTGAAGGGCAGGGAGCCAGAGAGAGCTCTAGTTGATACTTCTGCTTCGAGGAGGAGAGCGACAGTAGAAAAGAATGGGAAGCAAGTGATTGGTCGAGGGCGCGTACATGCTTTGGACCAGGGCACAACTATTGCTTCATCGGATGTGATACGAGGTAACATCCTGATTTATGATATTGAAGCATATGTTTTAATTTATCCTGGTGCCACGCATTTATTTGTATCACCTTCATTTGCATGTAAATTAGCAAGACATGTAGAGCATACACCGTTATGTATGATGATATTGATTAGTGCGCCTATAAATAGTAGTCAGCTTGTAGAGTATGTATTTAATGATTGCAAGTTGAAAGTAGGGGAAAAAGATATGACAGCTAATCTAATATTGCTAAATATGAGCGACTTTGATATAATCTTAGGAATGGATTGGTTATCTGCAAACCATGCTGTTTTATATTATTATGCTAAGACAGTTATGTTTTCTAACCCACTAGTTATATTGTAAAGTTTAATGAAAAGAAATGAAAGTAGTAGTATGATTATAATAACGATATACTCTGCTGATTAAGAAACGAATATGTTGAAGGTTTCATTGCGTACGTGGTAGATACGAAAAAGGCATATCTAGAGTTGTTAGATATTCCTGTGGTCAATGGTACCCAGATGTTTTTTCGGATGAGTTGCGAGGGTTACCATTAGACAGAGAAATGGAGTTCTGTATAGACTTGGTGCTTGGTACGGAGCCTATTTCGAAACCACCTTATCATATGGCCTTAGTTGAGCTGGAAGAGCTCAAGAGACAGTTGCAAGAGCTATTAGATATGGGTTTCATTAGACCGACTGTTTCACCTTGGGGAGCACCGATTTTATTCATAAGGAAGAAGGATAGGAGCCTCTGTGTATAGATTTTCGATTGTTGAATAAGGCCACCATCAAGAATAGGTATCCCCTTCTACGCATTTACGACTTTTTGGATCAGCTTCGGGGAGCACAGGTCTTTTTCAAGATTGATCTGAATTTTGGGTATCATCAGCTGAGAGTTCGGAGTGGAGATGTACCCAAGACAACGTTTCGTACCCGATATAGCCATTATGAGTTCTTGGTTATACCATTCGGATTGACGAATGCTCCCGCGGCTTTCATGGCTTTGATGAACGATGCGTTCAAGCCATATTTGGATCAGTTTGATCTCGTCTTCATCAATGACATATCGGTGTACTCGAGATCCAAGGAGGAGCATGAGGAGCACCTCGAAATTGTATTGCAGATTCTACGAGGCAGAAGTTATATGTTAATCTCAGTAAGTGTAACTTTTGGTTGTCATAGATCTCGTTTTTGGGGCATGTTGTATCGAGGGATGGTGTGTCGGTTGATCCATCCAAGATAGAGGTTGTAGTTCAATGGGAACAGCCGAGGACAGTCACTGAGATCAGGAGTTTTCTTAGTTTAGCTGGATATTATCAGAGATTCGCTAAGGGATTTTCGAAGTTGGCTGCTTCGTTGACACATCTCACTCGGAAGAGTGTACAGTTCGTATGGAACGAAGATTGTGAGAAGCGTTTTCTAGAGCTAAAGCGTCGATTGACCACCACTCCGATTCTCACTATCCCTACCAGCTCAGGAGGATTTGCAGTGTATACCTGTCAGACCCTCAACTTACCAAAATACGTGCAAATATTTCGCATTTTCATGCATCATTTATTATTCGTCCTTTCCCGATCGTGAACAGCTACTCTCCTCAACAATTGGGTTGTGTGTCAATGTCTACCTTATCCATCCATAACCATTTAATTTGCAATATAATTTTAGAAATAAACACTTTTATAAATACATCAGAGTTACTGTTTAGAAGTGTTTACATTGCTTTACATCCCCAATGTATACATACAAAATGCTACTGTGCTATGTCTAGTTTAGATATAAAATAATTCAAGTGTGTATACCTTTAGCGAAGGGATGCAACGGATACCAAAAGGGATAAGCCTCCAGTCATGCTCACTCTATACTCAAATCTCTGTAGAGAGGGGGGAAAATAAGGGGGTGAGCAAACCACACGCTCAGTAAGGCAATCATGCGAACATGTAGATACTACACTATCTACGTGAACGTGATGCCGTGCTCAAAGCAGATATTTCATCATTTCTCAAATTATGAGTTCATGCTTATGTTAATAGTACGTAAAGCATTCATGCTATTAAAATCCAGTACACAATTCAATTCAAAGCATGGTATAAATCATCATGCATAATCACAATAAAGCATGGCATTACCCATCATGCGTTTTTTTCAAATAAGGCATTAACCATCATGCATTTTTCTCGAATAAGCATGGCATTAACCATCATGCATTTTTCACAATAAAGCATGATATAAATCATCATGCTTCGGTGAACTTTAAACCATTAACAAAACAATCCAACACTTGTTAGGTCTCAGCCCTTCCCTCGGACTGCCCTGACCCACAAATCATTTCAAACATCGATTTATTCATAAAACAATAGACATGCAAGATAGGCAATTCAATAAGAGGTAATAACCTCTAGGACTATGGCCATAACTTGTGATACTGGCTACACGGATCAAGTGTGCGGGATATCACCACTATCTGCTTCCACATGGGAGATGGGTCAAATCCAGCCCATCGATCCATAGCATATCTCGTCCGAAGATGGCATATCACATCTCAACACAGTACAACGTACTTCGTGGACCCAACCATCACATCATATCACGCCACATCTGAAAACGCACGTGTGACCCTATTTAATTGGTACGACCTCTTGTCTACCAGAAGCTCCTAACACGGCTATCAACATGTCAAAATCACAAACTGCACGTGTGAGCATATTTAATTGGTGCGACACTAAGTCTACCCGAAGCTCCAAGCACGGCAACAAATAAGGTGGGCATCTAGTGCGAGCTAAACTCCAAGCACCATGCCAAAACCAGTAAAAAGCATGAAAACCACAATTATGAGTGTTTTTACTACTGTTTAGTAGAAGAGTAGGTAGATGGGCTAATGATTTCTTGGTTGATGAGAAATAGCACACTTTATAGTGCTGATTTTGATATTTTGAAAATCATCCCTTTTAAAGAGCCTTCTATCGAATTATGTGAGAATAAATCGTGCTAGAGCACAACTCGCACTTGATTTCATATATTTTCCACATATATTAGTACCAATGTATGATTTGCACTAGCTTTCCATGATATACATGATAGAGTGCTGGAGTTATTACTCGTGCTTGAAATTTTACATTGAGATGCATGACAAAGTGCTAGAGTTATTGCTCATACTCGATTCTTCATGATTTATATATGACATAGTACTTGAGCTATTGCTCGTACTTGATTTGATGAGTTTTGTGCATAGCATGGTACTGGTTCTATTGATCGTACTTAATTTGATATATGAACTATGCATGGCCTAGTGCTGGAGGTTTACTCGCACTAGAGTTTGAGTTTGTGATGTGAAACAGTATTTGAGCGGAGTGTCGACTGTGAGTCGCGCTCAAAGGCGCGCATTGTTTTTTATGTGATATATAAGACATGTTGAAAAACCATGCTTGATTTCCTCGTGTAGACTAAGTGTCACACTGTGAGATGTTCACATGTGAATTTAGAGACATGATATTGATTATCCATTGAGATAGGGTCCACGGAGTATGTTGTACCGTGCGAGTGGCATGGAGTACACTGTACCGTGTGGTGTTATGGAGATGAGGAGTTGATAGCTGGCGGTTATGATGGACTGACCCCCCTCCCGTTGCAGCAGTGATGCCCCGCACACCGAGATTTGTGTTGCCTGGGATCACCATTATAGGATATGGCCATAGTCCAAGATATTATTGCATTTCACCACAGAGTCACACATGATATATCACTTGACTGATTTATTTATGATACAGATATACCTGAGGGATGGGTGAGAATCCGATTGTTGTGTTGTGAATAATTTAAATGCCATATTTACTTTGATTTGAATATCAATGGCATGATTTATCTAAAGGCATTGTGATATTATAAAGATGCATTATTTTGCACTATATGCCTTTATTTGAGAACGAAAACATGACTTCTGTATATGGGATTTAATCTGTACAAGTATATGTATATATTTTAAAGACATGCTTTTAAAGTGAGTTAAGGAAATAATATTTTCGAGGCATAGCATTATTTTGAGTAGATAGTGTAGATGTCTACTTGCTTGCCTGATTTCCTTACTGAGCTATGAGCTCACCCTTTTTTTTACATCTCTATACAGAGCATTAGCAGTAGAGTGAGTACGTTTGAGGGATAGTATTCCTGTTGTCCGCTGCTATTTCCTATCGATCGATAGGTATAGATATTTTGTACAGTTTTACATCTAAACATATAAACAGCGCAGTGATGTATACGATATATATTATGGGGAATGTATTTGTATTAGATTTTATATGAGCTCACATGTATTATAAAAGAAGTTACAATCAGAGATAGTATATTGACATGTATGTATGATTATGGATGATATGATAAGCGAGGATGCTGACATCGAATCACAGCCCAACCGTTGATAAGGAGAAAGGTAAGTTAAAATGCGAAAAAAATTTGTAGTGGTTTTGGTTAAGTCATGGAGGGTCATGACACCTGATCTTTACATTGCTTATACAAAGAGGGCTCATCCCACACATAATACTTGACATCACTTAGAAACTTCTTCTTTTGTTGGGCAGTCAAATCTGGTGGCATCACATTGCTCACCAAATAATTCACAAAATCAGCATATTAGGGCAGACTGGAGTGCCCAAAAACAAATAACTGCTCATCAGGAAAAGACTTATTAATTACTATACCATCTTCTTTAAGTTGACTCTCCAATCTAGATAAATGGTCAACAACCTGATTCTCTGTCCCTTTCTTATCCCTAACTTCCAAGTCAAACTCTTGCAATAGGAGGATCCATCTAATCAATCTAGGCTTTGCATCCTTCTTGGAAAATAAGTATTTAATGGCAGCATGATCAGTATATACTACTACCTTAGTGCCAATGAGATAGGAGCGAAACTTATCAAAAGCAAAGACTACAACCAATAACTCCTTCTCGATAGTAGCATAGTTTAACTTGGATTTATTCATTGTTTTACTTGCATAATAGATCACATAAAAGACTTTTCCTTTTCTTTGTCTAAGTACAGCCCCAACTGCATAATCACTTGCATCACACATCAGCTTAAAAGGTAAACTCCAATCCGAAGCTATGATTACAGGGGCTGTAACTAACTTCTTTTTCAAAGTCTTAAATGCTTCTAAGCAATGCTCATCAAAACAGAATGTAGTATCTTTTTTCTAGAAGTTTACATAAAGGCTTTGAGATCTGGGAAAAGTCCTTTATGAACCTTTTGTAAAATCCTACATAGCCCAGAAAACTCCTAATTCCCTTAACAGAGGTAGGGGGTAATTTCTCAATGATTTTCAGTTTAGCTCTATCCACTTTTATCCTTCTAGCAGATATCTTGTGCCCAAGCACTATACCTTCCTTAACCATAAAATGACACTTCTCTCAATTAAGCATCAAATTCGTTTCTTGACATCTCTTTAGAACAAGTGCCAAGTTGTGTAGACAAAGATTAAAGCTATCCCCAAATACATAAAAATCATCCATGAAGACCTCTAGAAAATCCTCCACCATATCATGAAATATGACCATCATGCAACGCTGGAAGGTAGCGGGTGCATTGCATAGGCAAAAAGGCATCCTCCTAAAAGCAAATGTCTCGTAGGGATAGGTGAAGGTGGTATTTTCTTGGTCCTCTGGGGCTATAGCTATCTGATTATGCCTAAAGTACCCATCCAGCAAGCAGTAGAACTCATGACCCGCCAATCTATCTAGCATCTGGTCAATAAAGGCTAGAGGGAAGTGGTCTTGTTAAGTTTCTTATAGTCCATACATACTCGCCAACCAGTGACAGTCCTAGTGGGTATGAGCTCATTGTTCTCGTTCTCAATAATAGTCATCCTTCCTTTCTTAGGGACACATTGAATTGGGCTCACCCAGGCACTGTCAGAAATGGGATATATGATCCCAGCATCCAACTACTTAATTATCTCCTTTTTGACCACTTCTTTCATTACAGCATTCATCCTACGCTGGTGCTCTACTGACGACCTATACCCTTCCTCTAACAGTATCTTGTGCATACATATTGAGGGACTAATACCCATAAGATCAGAAATAGACCAGCCTATAACTTTCTGGTGCTCTCTCAAAACCTGTAGTAATTTTTCCTTTTGATCAATGGAGAGAGCAGCATACACTATCATTGGCCTAGTGGAGAACTTACCTAAATAAGCATATCTAAGGTGTGAGGATAAAGGCTTAAGCTCTAAAGCTGGAGGATCACTTGTAGATTGAGAGACATCTAAAGCTGGAATAGATGAAGTGTCTAAAGTTTTAAACTGGGCAATCTCCACAAGGGGGGTAACCTCTAACAATTGTAAAGCCTCATAAACATCATCATCATCATCCTCATTGTATTCATTAAGATTAACTGATTTCACCAAGGAAGCTTCTAAATGGTTAAATGGGTGGGTGTGTCTTAGAGAACTCCTCGGTGATGTCTCTATCTACAATATCCATCCTAAAACAATCATGAGAGTCATCAGGAAACCTCAAAGATTTGAAAACATTAAATGTCACTCCCTGATCTTGAACTCTCATGGTCAATTCCCCTTTCTGCACATCAATCAATGTCCTACCAGTAGCTAAGAAACCTCTGCCTAGAATGATGGGAACTTCCCTGTCTTCCTTCATATCCAACACAATAAAGTCTGCAGGAAAAATGAACTTGTCCACCTTAACTAGAACATCCTCAATGATTCCATTCGCAAACTTACTAGATCTGTCTGCTAACTGAAGGGTCATTATGGTAGACTTTGCATCTCCTACTCCTAACTTCTTGTATATGGACAAAGGCATAAGATTAATACTAGCTCCTAGATCACATAAGACTCTACCAAAAAACTTATCACACCCCATGACCTAACTTCTAACATAGTTACGCAATGTTAAGCGAAATTACGTTAGGAGATATCGTATGTATCTCTATGGATCGTTTTACTTGTTTATGTCCAATGTAGGAACCATGCTACTCTCTTTTAATATTTTCATACATGATGAATTTCTAATCATAGCTTGTATTATCTAGGATATCAGGTTTCTTTACAATTTCGACATAATCATCACAAATACTCAACCACAAAAATATTAAATCCAGGTTATCAAGACTATTAATCATACATCACATAATCACAACCCAACATAATAGTCAATGCCATGCAACATGCCTTGTCTTTCACCCATTTTAAACCAAAAAGAAGAAACCTAAGGTAATCTATGGTAACCGAATCTAGCATATCAACACAACCACAATCATGACCAAATGGTTTAATAGCTTACAACATATTGCCAAATCTATTGTTTAAACTGAAACCAAAAGAAGAAACCTAAGTACAATACTTATTAATCATACTTAAACATCTTCCAACTAATACATCTCACAAAATACAACCGTGCGTACATATCTGAAAATAAAATGCATATATATACATATAAATCGTCCATCGCATATACATCGGAATACTCAAAAAGCAGCTAAATAGATCGAAGGAGTCAGCTATAACGTGACGCTCGCCTTGGAATCTAATCTAAAAAATGTTGGAAAGAGAGGGGTGAGCAACCACACGCTCAATAAGGAATCTACATAACCGAAGCTAGCAAAACACCATACAACACACCATGTAGTGGTAAATCATGAGAATCATGTAAAACGTCATGCACAATTTGATAAAACCATGTTATTTATACTTTGGTTAAGACATTCTTGGAATCTATAAATCATGCATCATTAAGCAAATTTGCATTTCAAGAACTACTTACCAAATCTCAAAAATCGATCCCATAGTAAAATATGAGCAATTTAGTCAAAATACATGCATGGGCATACTTAAATCATTCAATACAATAAAGTGAGAATGTGGCAATTACCCAAACCAGTCATGGATCCAATACTCAAACAATATCACCAATATCAATGGAAAATAAACACCTATGGCCATAGTGACTACCGCCCTATCCTAACTGAGCAAGTTTCGAACTAGGGTACTGAAGACGGGCTCAGGGTCTAACAGTAGTAGGTAGCAATAACATATCAATGGCATAAAGGCATCCCCGTGAAGCACTTGGCACCGTAGGGCAATCACACTGAACCTCCTACAGGGTGCTAGAGATGGCTCTCACAGGATATGACTACCACACAGGCATAAACCGAGTTGCCAATAAACTCAAAAATCTCATGATGAGTTCACAACAAAATTCAACAAATCATCCCAAATTCATAGTTTTCAAAGTTAGGGAAAAACGACCCATCGTTAAATGAAACATGTATCCACCGTTCAAAATCAGCATGTATGTAAATTATGCAGCTTCATGCTATTTCGAAAATACAGTCAAAGAGCTCATGCAACAGCTTCGAAAATCAACAGTCTTAATGGAGTTACAAAAATCTATAGTGAAATGCTCACACGCACATGCTACTATCAAGTAAAATCACATCTGATAAAACTATAACTCCAAGTTGTGACAGAATTTAAATCATGGCGATTTTTAAAACGAACAGATTTCAAATCGGTAATATAAGTTAAGGGAATTTATTCTAAGTTATCCTATCAAATCGGCTAACCTATAGCCTATCTTTAAAAATGGAATCTAACCTATCCTAAGTATTTTACTAACAACAGCTACATAAACCCCTTACCACACAACAGCTACGTGCTCGATTTTACCCTTTTTCACCTTTCGCCTTAGACGCGCATATATGCGTCTAAGCTTCCTTGGCGCCTTCTGAAGTAGTTACTACGAAATCATATTTAAGGGCATCTGTTATTTACCGTTCATACAATAACAAATAAAATTTCAATACATAAACGCTCACAAGGTTATTTCGAGACTAACTACCATTAACGTAGTTTACCGGTTTAAGCCTTACGTTTAGTCGTACTTGTAAAATTCCCCTTTTTATTTGGTCATAGCCGAACCTTACCTTAATCATTTCCAATCATGCTCTTATAGCCTATTTCTTACAATGCACTAGTAAATTATTTCTATTCCATTCAAGTGGCTGAATGCCTTGAGCATAACCTTACTTCACACTAAATTCATGCAAATCCTATAATTATATAACATTCCTCACCTAACATTTAATTTAAATTCTGCAATTTCTACATCCAATTTGCCAACGTTTTATTAATCGAAACTCCCATAATCATCCTTATTCTTTAGCGAATTTCTAGTTTTATCATTATGGGACTATGTTATTTATACACAAATTGACTAACTTAGTTCTTAATTTCCAACAAGCAATATCTTCTTAAACTTCTCATTTGGCTGAACCTAATCCACCATTTTCATTTAACAATTTCAATATTCATTTGACATTTTATTATCAGCTAATAATTTCTTATAATTTTCAGCCAACAGAATTAAATTTTTAATTTCTTCTCATTTACTACATGCATCAAATGTATGTTTCAATTTCATTCTAATTATGTAATCTATTCCCTCTAACCGAAATCATGCATCAAGTTTTCTTAGATTTCCCACCTTAGCCGAGCATTGATTCCCATCACTTCTCATCAATTTTCAGCAATTCTCTATAATTATTCATTGAGATAATGCATTATTCTCCAAGCTTTTTAATTCTACCTAATTTATCCTAAATTTTCAGCCAATAAATTCTGATTTTATTTTCCTTGAATTACATGAACTTAAACTATCCTACATCTAATTTCTGCATTTTAATTTAAACATAGCATTATGAAATTTCCAGAATTTTAGCTTACTTACAATTTACATGCATATTAAAAATTTGTTTTACCCATTTTTCATGCTTTGGCCGAACCTATGTTTCCAACATTCAGATTTCCTTATCAAGTTTTAAATCATATACATCTACATTTGTTTTATGACATTTCAGATTACTTGATTTAATTCAATCCTTCACATGCAACCATTTCTTCTATATTTCTCTCCATGGCCGAATGCCTATGTTCCGACATTCCAATTTCTTGTTAAATTTTAAGTCATAGAAATTTGCATTTGTTTTTCAGTAATTCGGATTGTATGATTAAATTCAGCCTTTATATTTCAACAATTCTTTCCTACATTTCTTTATATTGTCGAACTCACACTTAATATCCCTACTTGTCTAGCTAAATTTTAATCCTGCAACCATAGAACAACATTATTCACATTATAAATTACTAATCTAATCTTTAAATTCCAGCAAAATCCAATCTTCCTAATTTAATTCTAAGTGGTCGAATACCATCCTCTATGTACATACTGAAATTTCATCAATTCATTTAAATTTATCCTATCTAACAGTAAATTCATCACTAAAACTCTTTTAATTAGCTAAGGAAACCATATTCATTCCCTAATTTCGAAATCCCCAATTTCAATTAGCTAAGAACCCTAATCCTCATGCATGTGTAATTTCCTGAAATTGATTAAAATAAATACTCATTCTACACTAATATAACAGTAATTAACAATAAATTTCCAGAATTTACACCATTCTCACCTCAATTGCACAAAGTCGAGAATCCTATCTAAAATTCCCAATTCTGTTTCTATGCAATCCTTGAAATTTCAAAGTCCTACTTGTTTGCAGCTCAATTGAAGGTATTCTTCACCTAACCGGACCACCTAGGCAATCTTCTCACCCATGGAGCTCTTGGTTTCAGCATGCAGTGCAGGTGTGGGGGCTGTTTGGAAATTGTCTGGTATGTGGGGGATGCAAAATGTGTTTTGGTGAGGGTGGAGTAACAATCTAAATCATAAACTAGCTCCTAATTAGTCTACACTAACATGCACACTAGGATTTGCAGGTTTGTTGGCTGGACTGAACATTTTCTGGTAGGTGAGGGCCTGTTCGGTGGAAGACAAAGGAAGCAAGGATAGAAGTTGCATGCAGGCTTGGGAGGGTGATTTGGGTGGCTGGTGGTGTGAGGAAGTGGTGGCTGGCTGCTGGATTTTCAGCTGGTGGTGTGGTGGTGGCTTGAGGAAGAGAGAAGGGGACTTTTCTGGTTTCTTTCCTTAGTGAAAATCGTGCGAGGGGGAAAGAATAGAAGAGGGAAACCAGAAAAAAAAATGTTTAATTCCCCTATTTATATTTTCTAGTTTATTTTCATATTTGTATATGGTTTTAATAATTTGATAAATAATTTGCAGCTTATAATTTTAATCTACATGTTTTACTCTAATACATATATGTATAATTACATTTCAGATTTATTTTCATAAAATCTGACTTTATATCTATCATAATTATATATACATGTTCCAAAAATAATTTTACATAAGGTTTATATCTATATATTTCAGATTTTATAAATAAACATTAAGTATATTTCTTATCTTAATGTTAATAGTCTTAATATTTCTAATTTTGTTACATTACATTATTAAATTTATTTGCCTCGTAATTAACTAAATTAGCTTACTCAAATTTAAGAAAGACATACTTAATTATCATCCAATTTCCATTTAACCAAATTTAGCATGGTTTCCTATTAATTTTGGTCACTACTTAAGATTACTTACATGAATTAAATTTATTTCTACATTCATGTACATTTAGCTTAATGTCTAATGGTAGGTTCCCTTAATCTATCCTAATTTGATCATTTGAATATGTTTCTACAAAATAAGTTGCCTCATGCACTTATTCATAAACATACATTATGCATTTAAATTATATTCTCCCTATACAATTTATCATGGTTAAATTTTATTTGTATTATATTATAAATTTTCAGATTTAATATTTATACATACCTATTATGTAAATGTCTCTCACATCCTATATTTCCTAAACTAAACTACAACAAAGTTATTATACTAAGTGGTGTGCACCCGAATAATCACTATCCTAACTCGATATGTCTTATCTCCTAATTAAATTAGATCCTCCTATCCGCAGATTAATTCCGACTCAACATAATATTAAACAAAACATTGGTATAGAGAAATTTGCAGTCTTACAGAACTGATCTCCTATGGTGCAAGGTATGGTAAAACTATCTGGATCTTTGAGCTTATGGGGTAATCTCCTCTCAATGATGACACTACACTCCTCAGTTGTAAGACCCGAAAATTATATCATAATTTCTTATAACGAATTGAAAATGGTCCCAAATTAAATGAAACGGGATTCAGACAGAAGATAAGGACTTAAAATGCAAAATGAATGAGTATTCGTGAAGGAAAATCGGGTTAAATTAATCCCGAACACGTACAAGGGCAAAACGGTCAAAAGATCGAAACTCGGTATAAATTCGATAAGAAAATTTAATAAAAAATAATGGATTTGAGAATCTTGATCAATAACGAAGAAATAATTAAATTTTGAGTCCAATTGATCAAGATCCGAAATTTTTAGAAATACCGAAAAGTCACTCAGGACAATATCCCAAAAATACGAAGAAATTATACCCGAAAAATGGTTAAAAATATAATAAATAAATTAAATTAAATTAATTTATTTGGAATAAAAAAATTGATTTTTTGTAGATATTTTGAATATTTTGACTAAAATAATGAATATAATAATAATAAACTAAATTATAAATAATAATAAATAAAAATAATAAATATTGTAAAAAAAATTGAAACTAAAAAAAAAAAAACTGAAACAGAATCGCGAAATGCGATTCTGTAAACTGAGAAGCGAAGAATAGACACGACCGAGGCAGTCGGTCTCCACCACCGACGGCCTCCGGTGACCCAGACGCCAGATGAGAGAAGCAAACGAACCACTGACGACCCTCCAGGCGACGAAACCACCTCCAACGACGTCGAAATCCGACGAAATCGAAGGAGAGAGAACCCGAGGGAGAAAAGGAGATCGACGGCGAACGGCGTCGATCTAGCCCCACCCGACCACCGTCGAATACCCCCGAGGCCAAGACGAGCAGATTGGTGGTGGTAGCAGTCGCCGAAATTGACGGACGGCGTCGGAAACAGCGGAAAAGAGGAATGGGTAACGACGACCGAGGGAAAACAGTCGGACCGGCCACTTCTCGGCCACCTCGTGCGAAACCGAGACCAGATCCGAGATGCGGACAACCTTACGGAGCTACTGGCGGCGGAAACCGGTGAAGAACCGATCGGTGAGGCCTCGAACCGGCCAAACCGGAGTGAACCGAATTGAACCGGATCGATCTGAACCGGGTTGAACCGGACTGAACCGGTTCAGCCAAGAAAGAAGGGAAAAAAGGAGAAAAAGAGAAAAAAGAAAATGGGGAAGAATTTTCGGGGATACACCGGACTTCGGGTAAGTCGGTAAGAGGTCAAAAGTGACCGATTTAAATTTCAAAAAATTTATTTAAATTATATTTAATCGAAAAGTAACCCGAGATTAAATATATAATTGTGCAATTGTACGACAAAACCCGAACGAGAGCCGATTGAGCTCCGATTCTCGTATCCCGCATCATATTGGGTAAGTACATTTTAATTCTGACAATTAGAGTCCTTTAATACAGAGTTTCGATTATTTTAGGAAATTTATGGATTAATTCTGTATAAAAAGGAATATTTATCGGAATTGCAACGTAATTACTGTAAATAGTGTACGGGCTATCCAATGAGTTTGGAATGAAACCCGATGATTATTGGTAAGCTGAATGAACTCAGCAAACCCGAAGAAGGATTTAAATAGTATAAACGGGCTGAAAACGGGCTCAAGGCCCATTAAAGTGCAATTGGGCTCAATAAAGTAAAACGGGCCCAGTACGTTAGATTCGATCAGTAAATGTAATATACTGATAAAGATAATTGAACTGACCCAAAATATGTGGTTATATGCAGTTCCGTAGACTTGGTTAACGCGCAGTTGGATCGAGAGATCGAGTATTATCGAGACGAGATAAGTTTACGCGTAAATCGAGGTAAGGGAATTTTGTAGGTACATAGAGATACCTATACATATTTTTGAAGGGATTTACAGGGTCTAGAATTTCTTAAATTATCTAGAAAAGAAATAATAATTTTGCGAAAATCGGGGCATAGGTGAATAAAGAAAAAAGACGATTTTGCCCATGGAAGTAAAATTTATAAAAAGGGTAGTAAGGCAGATAAATTGCATGAATTCATGTTTTAATGTGTTATATGAATATATTGCTTTGATTTAAGCAAATATGCACATTGGTTGGCTGTTGATTTCATGAATTATACGAAAGGGTACCGGTTTGGACCGGTTACTATTTTAAAAGATGTTTTATAAAGATTGAGCCACTTATCATATTTACATGAGTAAAAAGAGTGCTAGAGTCTTTCTCGCACTCAAGTTTACTGATTTATTTCTCATGAAAAGCCGTATTGGAGCATTACTCGTACGAGAAATTTGTGTGTGCATAAAACCGTGCTGGAGCGTCGCTCGCACGAGATTTTAGATATCATGATATGCATAGCGTGGTGCTGGAGCTTCGCTCACACTAGACGTGAGTTGACATGCATATAGTCGTGCGGAAGCCTCCTGTAAACTGTGTGTCACAGAGAGTTGAGATGCTCGCACGTATACTTTGAGACATGGGTTGGTTATCGACATAGTATTGGGGTGGATAAGACTTACGGCAGGCACCCCCAGACTATGATATGGGTCCACAGAGTACGATGTACCGTGTATGTCACACGGAGTACGATGTACCGTGCAGTCATGATGACTCGATGATGTTACTTGATATTCTGGCAGGTAGGACTTGACCCCACCTCCCGTTGCAGTTGTGATACCCCGCACACCGGGATCCGTGTAGCTTGGGATCACAAGGACAAAGTATGGCCATGGTCCTCGATTTTCATACAGTAACCTACATGCCTCACATGATATCATACGGTCTGGATAGACCAGGACAAACCCGATGGAGGGGTAAGTCCCAATTTATGTTTTTTAAAAGAGATGCGATTTAATAAATCAAGGTATTCCTGAGAGATGGGTTTGGCCTTGATGCAGTGGTTTTATGATAAAACAAATAAGTTTTAACGTGATGAGTTTATGATTAAACAAATAAGTTTTAAAGTGATAAATTTATGATGAAACAAATAAGCTGTAATGTGACGAGCATGAGATGTCATACATGATGATTTTCCATGTTTGATTTATATGTTGACTTCATGATTTCTCTTATATGATATATACATACATGTGGCATCGTTTTAGTCTTACCTCATGCTCCAAATGTAAACGATTTTATATCATGACATTATCAGCACGTAGATAGTATAGTTATCTACCTGCTTACATTATTGCCTTACTGAGCTGTTTATGCTCACCCTTTCATTTTCCACCCCACAGGGTATATTCAGTAGAAGAGAACGACAGTAGTCATATCCGCTGCTTCTTATCAAGACCAAGTATACACATTTGTATAATTTTTGTATCTGAACATATAGAGGCACAGTACTGTACATGGATGTAATATTGGGGATGTATTTAGTTTAAATAAATTGATATGTAAATGAAATATGAAAATGGAATGGTAAATAGGTGAGAGGTGACTAACACCGAATCATAGCCCAACTGTTTAGTAGTGTAACTGTTCATGACAGGTAAGAAAATGAAAAAGTGAAAATTTACTCTGATTTTTAGGTAATTTGGTCGTGACATCAGTAAGTGCCACTATCTCATAATCCTCTAATCTTTTCTTCCTCGAGAGGATATTCTTCATGAACTTCACATAACTGGCATTTGCTCCAAAGCATCTGCAAAAGGAATGTTAATGTGAAGCTTCTTAAACACCTCAAGAAATTTAGCAAATTGTTGATCAAGTTTCTGGTTTTACAACGGCTGAGGAAACGGTAATGGGGGTCTAATTGGAGGAAGTGTAGTGGTAGCAGGTTCAGTATCAGATGAAGATGAAGGCTGTGAAGAAGAATATGAAGATAAAAAAGTGCCTGACTTAGTTTTCTTTACAACGTGATCATCTTGTTCCTGCTCTTTTTGAACTTCCTCTTTAGAACCTAGTGGCTCTGCTACTTTATGCTCAACAGGACTGGACCTATCATGTGGATCATCTAACTCTCTACTGCTCCTAAGGGTTATGGCCTTAACATGCTCCTTACCTTCCCTCTGTCTGACAAGGTTAGCTTCGGTGTTACTGGGGAGGGTCTTTTGTGGACGCTGGCTGAGAGCACTAGCTATCTGTCTAACCTGGACTTCTAGATTCTTAATAGAGGCAGCCTAATTCTGCACGAAAGTCGTGAACATCTCCTCAAGTGAAGGCTTCTTCTCAGTTGCAGTTGCTGGTACAGATAAGTGCTAGGGCTGCACAGGTGGCGGTGGTGGTGGATGATGTTGAAACTGATGTGGGTGATGGGAATGATTAGGCTGATGATGTGGAAGTTTTTGAGGTTGTGATACATGAACAAGTGAAACCTGAAAAAGGGGTCCTATAAGTCTGGGATTAGAAGACTGCTTCTGATTTTAGTTCCAAGAAAAATTAGGGTGATTCCTCCACCCTGATTGTAGGTGCTCGAAAATGGATTGTTTTGTTGCCTTTGAGGTGGGGCAATGTATTGAACATACTCTAAGTTTAATGGGCACCTATCAATTAAGTGTGTACCACACACAAAGTGCATGAGATGAAAGGACTTTGGGCAGCTAAAACAGGACTAGGACCATTGGCAGAACTATTATGGGTACTAAGAGACTCTACCTTCTTTATGAGATTGGTAATTTGAGAAATTAAGGTAGAAAGTGTATCCAACTCATAAATACCCGCAGCTTTCTTAGGTAACTGCCTCTCTGATGACCATTAATAATTGTTAGCTGCCCTCTTATCCAGTAGACTATAAGCTTCTTCCCTCGTCTTACACATCAAAGTTCCTCTTGCAGCAACATCGACTATGGTCCTATTCTGGCTAGTGAGTCCGTTATAGAAGGTTTGGACTTGAAGCCATAAGGGTAGGCCATGATGGGGACACTTCCTATGAAGGTCTTTGTATTGTTCCCATGCCTCATAAAGGGACTCAGAGTCGAATTGAGAAAATGAAGATATATCACTGTGTAGTTTAGCCATTTTGGAAGGAGGGAAGAACTTTGCTAAAACTGATGGGCTAACTCATCCCAGTGGATATGGATCTCGGAGGTAAAGAGGTCAACCAGTGTCTGGCTCTGTCTCTAAGAGAGAAAGGAAATACCCTAAGCCTAAGTGCATCATCTGAGAGTCCATTATGCTTGAAAGTATTGCACAGATCTAGAAATTGCCCTAAGTGAGCATGTGGGTCATCATGAGGAAGCCCACTGAACTGTAGCGAAGTTTAGATCATTTGGAGGATTGACCACTTAATCTCAAAGTCGTTTGCTGGGACAGTTGGTGGCCTAATGCCCGTGTAGTAACCTGCTATGGTGGGGATAGCATAGTCTCCCACTGTCCTAATCTCTCTGTTTTCAGCCATCTTGTCTTGCAGCGGAGCTACTGTTTTCCTAAAATCTTTTCTGATTTTTTTAAGTGTTCTTTCTATTTCAGGATCAAAAGGAAAACCAGTCAAACCTTTTGGCTCTACGCATGTGGACATTCAGAATCTCTAAGGAATGATTTTTTTTTTTTGAATTAACTAATCTAAATTATTTCTCATGCATGTGGACATTCAGAATCTCTAAGAATCTCTAAGGAAATTAACTAATCTAAATTAAGGTTTTGAATATTTACAACCTAAGTATGTACAAAACTAAAATTATACCTAAGCATGATTTCACCGATATTAGTCCATGGCTAAGCGTGATTCCCAAGCAAAGGTGCCAAAAACTTAATTGCATCCTCGCTAGACGTGTAAACCGTAAGTGCACGGGTCGCACAAGTAATAATGGGAATTGAGTCCTAGATTATCGTCTCACAGAGAAACGTAGTTAGCCTAACTACGTACCAGTTAATTTTACCCTAAGTATATTTTAGCAAATTATGAGATTAAAGGGTTATCTACAAGGTTTAATTTGAAAATACTGGAAGACAATAAAAATATGAAAGCTATAAAATAAATAAAATAGAGCAAAAAATACTTATAGAGCTCCAACCAAATAAAAGCGATAATTTGCAAAGGAAAAATACTGAAACTAGAATTAATTAGTGTAAATGGACTAAAAATAAGCAAATATAAGAAAATAAAGAAATAAAAACAAATAGATTAAAACTAGAAAATCCTAATATAAAAATTACATATGTTTAATCTAATTAATTAACAGAAATAAAAATGCAAAGTAATCTAACTTATGGCCTAATGAAATAAAATTCTAATAATAATTCTAAACTTTCTAAGTACAACTTTAACCATAAATGCCTAAATTAGTAACTGAAATTATATAAAGCTATAAATAATTGCTAACTTAATAAAATGCCTAGATTAAAAATAAAATCTACTCTAATTAATGCATGAGAAATAAAATATTTTTGGGTTTATTTTAAAATTTATATAACTTTTACCTAATTATCTAAATTAACCAAGTAATAAAATCTAGTAGAGTAATAAACTAAAGAAATAACTCATAACTAATTTAAACTTAAACTAATATAACATATAATAACTAAAAAATAAACTATTCTTAAATTACTAAAAACTTTCAACTAATTGTATTTATATGCATGAACAGTAAACTAAGCTGTGAATAGTGCACTAAAACTAAAAATCCATATCTGCCTTCTTCATCTCATGCCCAGCCTCACGCGTCTCTCCCAGCCAACACGTCTTTGCCTTTAGTACCAACATTTTGGTACTGTACTCCCTCCAGCTTCTGAGTCAGCTGCTGCTACATTCCCTGCACAGACCTGCACCAGCTGCTGAAAAAGTTCACATCCTGTCATGCGTTTGCTCCCCTGCCACGCACGAGCTAAAAACCAGCAAGCTTCCTCATGTTAGTCACGACAATCAGAGATAAATAATGCAGCTCATACCTAGCAACACCACGTTTTGCCTGCTTCATGGCCCTCAAACCACACGAAGCCACCACGGACAGCAAGGCAACACAACAGCTTCCTCCTGTGCAATGCAGTAGCGGTGTCCAAGAAACACGAGTATCAGCCACTATCCTTTGAACCAAAAGCAAACTTGAAATCGAATAGAAAAGAATCGAACAGAAATGACCAATAGAAAAAAATATAAAACAATGTAGAGAAATCAAATAAAGCTTGAAAAAATTTTGTTGTTTAAAGCCGAGAATTGAAAAGGCATTAAAAGAGATTGAACACATATAAAGTAAACTTAAGAACTTGGGAAGAGTTTCCTATGTCACTCAGCCTCTCTCCCCCAGAGGCAGTGTGTACCACCTAGAAACAACAATAACACTGGAAACTGAAGTGGGAAATAACTAAATAAAATTAAAACAGTAAACTTAATAAGAAACAAAGCATAATAGAGGAATTAAAATAGAAACGAGAGGAAATAGAGAAGAAAATAGTGAACATAATTTCAAAAAGTAAGCAAACTAAAACAAAGCAATTGAAAGAAAGCTATTAAACTATAAATTTATTGAATTAAAACTAATATGAAACCAAAACAAAATCTACGAAGCAAATCGAATGTAAGAACATGAAAAAGAATATCTAGTAAGGAGGGACTTTGGTTGCTGTCACTAGCCTCTTTTCTTCCTTTTTAATATAATTCTAAAGCTTTAAAATAATTTTTAATGTACTGCCAAAGCTAAGAAAACATTAAAGAAAAAATTCTAGCAACAATTTGAAGCAGTTGAAAATGAGGATGAAGATGATGGCTGCTGTCACCAGCCCCCTTTTGTTAGAAACCGAGCATAGCAGAAATCGATCAACAAGCAATAGTTAAAAAATAGTGGGTTAAGCCAATACCGAGAAGAACCACAAGCTGCCTCCAGCCACCTTTCTTGTGGCAAAGGAAGAGCATAACCAAAAATATCAAAAATGTAAAAAAGAACCGAATGTAGGTAATAAGAAATGCATGAAAAGGAGACACAAACATGAACCTTTCAAATTGTTATTCTTTTAGAGTTAAATCACCACCAATAGATTCAGAAAAGAAGATAGAAAGGAGTGATGAAAGGGCTGGAGAATGAACTTAAATAACAAAAACTAATGAAAAGAAAAATAAAACTATGCATTAAAGAACTTAAATGTGTCAAATGCAAGAAAGGAAAACTTGCAATTCGAGAACAACCATGGTGGCTGCCTCCGCCAACGTGAGAACCTAAAAAAACTAAAGATAATATAAAACTAACCAAAAATCTAGCAACTAATACAAAAAAAAAAAAAACTTTAACCTAAAAACTATAAAAAAAAAACTCCCTCTTAAAATTGTCTCATCTTTTTCTTTTTATACACATCAAAATAGAGGTACAAAGGGAAATTTTAATCCTAGATGAGTTGGCATCGTTTGGCCACTTGTCTTCACACCATTGGCTTCTAAAGAAGATATTTCCATGTTATTTGTCTTCTTGTCCACTTGGATGTGTAAGGTGGCATGGCTTGTGTCTTCCATGAGGTGGCCATGGTGTCCTTTGATCTTATCCTTTAAAGGTGAATAAAATATAGACACTTGGCATCTCATGTGTCCAGAAGAATGGTGATTCATGCTACATGCCGAAATGGTAGTGGTCCAATATCCTTTTTAGCTCATTTTTAGTCTATTTCTATTGAAATGACTGAAATTCATCTAGATTTAATTTATCTGCAAACATGAGAATTTTAATTAAAATAAGGAGATAATTAATAAAATAATACGATGATTAAAATAGTTAATTAAGAAATTAAGTATAAATAATTCTATTTTAAAGAATTATCACCCCTTACCATGGACATCGGTACTTTATATGTTAAGTGAACATGACTTCTGATTAACACATGCAAATGCCTAGTCTCTATGACTTATATGTCTGATTTAATGAAAAGTGATAAGTTCCGTATTCGTTTTGACTTCAAAAGTATAAGTTTTGTATCTGTTCCGATTTGAATGATAAGTTTTCTATTCGTTTGATTTTGAATCAGCTTCGGAAGCTAAGTTCTGATATATGTTTTGTTTTGATTTTAGAGAAATGGTAAGCTTTAGACTATGTTTTAATTTGATTTAGTCTTGAAACTAAGAATGCATTTTTGAGAAAGTATGTGAATATATTGATCATTTCACTATATATGGCGTAAGGCCTATTATTTTTTGATTTTATAGTTCTCATTGCTTGGAATTCATTACTTACTGAACTTGAAGAGCTCATTCCCCTCTTTCAGATTATTTCCATTGATCGCACATATATCACCTAAGTAGTGGTAGTGGACGAGCGAATCCCGACCCTTTTTTGAATTACTTTTGTATAAGCAAGGTATACTATACTTACTTTCCAGACACCTTGTAAAACATAGACTATTATTGTAAAGGATGATGTTGGGATGTAAGTTAGGTGTAAATGTTGATAAATAGAGTTGTACTAACACAGTTTAATGACTTGTATATATTTTGATATGGTTGAAGATTAATATGATGATGAGATGTGTTGATGATCAAGAAAAGAGATTAAAATCAACTGGCTTGTGGATATAAACTGCGTTTACACTTTGCAGGATGGGTTAAGTACAATTGCAGCTGTTATGCTGTCGAAATTTTTAAAAAATAAATTGGTTAAGTATGTGACGCTGATAGGAATGCAACATAAGGAAATGTTTAGAAAAGTTTAAATTTAGCCCATTTTTTTGCGCTTCCGAGGCATTACAGTTCGGAATTAGATCTTGACTTGGGAGATATTATTGGATGCCTTCAGGAGATAATATGCTCCGGAGACGACTTAGAGACGGTTATAAATGGAGTTTTTTGGTCTGACTCAGGGTAACCGATCCGTGGACGAGTATGAGTCCCAATTTACGTCTCTGAGGAGATATGATCCTGACACCATGAGTAATGAAGATAAAAAGGCCAGGAAGTTTATGGATGGGTTGAGATCGTCTACCAAAGCTAGACTAGCTCCTTTGGATATTTTGACTGACAATGAGGTAGTGCGCAGAGCTCAATTATGTGAGTAGGATTTTGAGCAAAACGTCTTTGAGTTTGGTCAATTTGGGATATGTGGTAAAGGCCGAGAGAGAGGCAGGAAGAGAAGAGGGGATGATAGAGTGATCAGAGAGGGAAAGAAACCTTCTGGGAAGTGACAGAGATTCGAGGAATTGCGAGGTAAGGCCAGTAGACCCCAATACATCCTACTACAGCTCCAGCCAAGGGTATTGTGATTGGTGAACCCTGGCCTATTACCAAGCTATGTAAGATCTATGGGAGATATCATAGGGGTAGGCATTGTTATGTGACAGCCGGAGCTTACTTTAGATGTGGTAAGACATGGCATCTGATTAAAGATTGCCCAAAATTAGCTGAGATTGCCCCATAGAAGGGCAATGAGCCAGAGAAAGCTTCACCTAGTACTTCTGCCCCGAATGAAAGACTACAACCGAAGAGAAGGGGAAGCAGACTATTGGTCAGGGTAGAGTTTATGCGATAGACCAGGGCACTGCAGATGCTTCACCTGAGATGCTTAAAGCTGCAATCCTAATCTTTAATCTTGAAGCATTAGCATTGTATGATCCTGGTGTAACACATTCATTTATCTCTTCGTCATGTGCATTTAAATTACTAGAGCATGTAAAGCCTACACCTTTAGGTAGAAGGTTGTTGATTAGCACACCGATGAGAGATAGCCAAATAACTGAGTGGGTATGTAAGGATTGTAAGTTGAAGGTAAGATATAAGAGCATGACAGCTGATCTTATTGTGTTAAATATGTATGATTTTGATATTGGGTATGGAATGTTGGCGGTAAATCATGCTATCTTAGATTGCCATTCTAAGGTAGTAATGTTTTCTCTATCTGAGAAACATATTGTAAAATTTTATTAAATTAATGAAAAAAGCATTATGGGAATTGAGAAAATGTCAAGTGTTAAGCTAATTTAATAATTAATATTTTGAAGGCTTTATTTCATACGTGGTTGATACGGATACGGCACGCACAGAACTGACCAACATCCCCGTGGTTAGGGAATTTCTTGATATCTTTTCGGATGATTTACCAGGGTTGCCACCAAGCAGGGAGATGGAGTTCTGAATTGATGTGGTACCTTGTGCTAAACTAATATCCAAACCACTGTACCGTATGGCTCCAATGGAATTAGAGGAGCTTAAGAAGCAATTACAGGAACTTTTGGATAAGGGGTTTATCAAACTAAGCGTCTCACCTTTGGGAGCCCCGATTCTATTTTTGAAGAAGAATAATGGAAGCCTCCGACTGTACATTGACTACAGATTGTTGAATAAGGCTACTATCAAGAATAAGTACCCATTGCCACGTATAGATGATCTGTTGGATCAACTTCGGGGAGCACAAATCTTTTCCAAGATCGATCTGAGATCTAGGTATCATCAGTTGAGAATTCGGAGCGAAGATGTACCTAAGTCAGCTTTTCGCATCCGTTATGGTCATTATGAGTTCATGGTTATGCCATTCGGGTTGACTAATGCTCCTGCAACTTTTATGGCTCTGTTGAATGATGTATTCAAGCTATACCTAGACCGATTTGTTATCGTCTTTATCAATGACATTTTGGTATATTCGAAATCTAAGGAAGATCATGAGCAGTATTTGAGAATTGTGTTACCGACCCTCCGAGAGAAGCAGTGGTATGCTAAACTCAGTAAGTGTGACTTCTGGTTGGAACAGATTTCATTTTGGGCCATGTTATATCAAGAGACGGGGTGTCAATAGACCTGTCTAAGATCGAAGCCGTAGTCCAGTCGGACAGGCCTAAGACAGTTACAGAGATAAAAAGTTTTCTAAGTTTAACAGGGTATTACAGAAGATTCGTTGAGGGTTTCTCAAAATCGGCTGCTTCTTTGCCTTGTATCACTCAGAAGAATGTTGTATTTAAGTGGTATGATGCTTGTGAGAGAAGTTTTTAGGAGTTGAAACTTCGACTGACCACTGCACCTATTCTCACCATACCGACCAGCTCAGGAGGTTTCTCTGCGTAGACCGATGCGTCGGGACAGGGACTGAGTTGTGTATTGATGCAAGATGGGAAGGTAGTTATTTATGGATCCAGACAGCTTAAGGACCATGAGAGGAACTATCCAACCCATGATTTAGAGTTAGCGCCCATAGTGTTTGCTCCTTGGGGAGATCAATCTTCTCCTTAACAGAAACATTTTGAGATCGATTCCTTCCTCATGAGATCGATCTCTTCATTACAGAATCATAAGGAGATCGATCCTCTTCCATTGGAGATCGATCTGCTCACTTAAATTCCTCATTCCTTGTCATTTTTGACCTACCAGATCGATCCTCTCTTCTCCAAGATCGATCTGGCCCCATAGTTTCACACTTTAACATAAAATCTCATTTATAACTCATTCATCACTTAAAATTTCATTCCATTCCACCTCAATATATCAGTATATCATATCTAGTTCAATCAATTACACTTCATGTTCTCATTACATAATTTGATATGTGTAAAATTCTCAGATCTCACATCCTCCCCACCTTAAAAAGGATTTGGTCCTCCAAAATCAACTCAGCTCGTCAAATAGATGAGGGTATTTCTCCTTCATGAGATTCTTCAGTTCCCACGTTGCCTCTTCCCTTGAGTGATGTTCCCATAAAACTTTCACTAATGGGATGCTTTTGGTTTGAAGTACCTTCTCTTTCCTATCAAGAATCCGGATAGGTTCTTTAGTGTAGCTCATGTCCTCTTGTATGTCGATATGTTCATACTCTATGACATGAGAAGGGTCCGGGTGGTACGTCCTTAACATAGATACATGAAAGACATTATGTATTCCAGACTTCTATGGGGGTAATGCCAATCTGTAGACTACCTCTCCCACTCTCTAAAGAATCTTGAATGATCCTATGTATCGAGGACTCAATTTCCCTTTCTTCCCAAATCGCATGATACCCTTACTCAGTGATATCTTTAGAAATACTGTATCACCAACATCAAACTCGAGTGGCCGTCTACGCACATCCACGTAGCTTTTCTGTCTACTCTGTGCAGCCCGTAACCTCTCACATATGAGTTTCAGACTCTGTACAGCTTGCTCAAGAAGCTCGGGAGCATTTATCTTTTCGTCACCCACTTCTTCCCAAGCTACAGGGGATCTACACCTCCTACCATATAGAGCCTCAAAAGGTGTCATTCCAATACTCGCATAATAGCTGTTATTGTACGCAAACTCTGCTAAGGGTAGGTGATCATCCCATGATCCCTTAAAATCCATCGTACATGCCCTCAACATATCCTCCAAGTTCTGAATAGTCCTCTCTGACTGACCATCTGTTTGAGGATGATAGGCGGTACTAAAACTCAATTGAGATCCCATGGACTCCAAAAACTGGGTCCAAAATCTGGAAATAAATCGGGAAACTCTGTCAGAAGTAATACTCATTGGAACCCCATGTAATCTAGTTATCTGGCTGACATACAACTCAGCTAAGGCATCCATAGTATCTGTGCTCTTGATGGAAAGGAAGTGGGCACTCTTGGTCAGTCTATCCACTATGACCCATATCGCATCATGACCCCTTCTGGTCCTCGATAAACCCATAATAAAGTCCATGGTGACAAGCTCCCATTTCCACGTAGGTATAGGTAAAGGCTGTAGTAGACCTCCGGGCTTCCGATGCTCAGCTTTCACTTGCTAGCATACTAAACATCTGGCCACATACTCTACCACATCTCGCTTTATACCACTCCACCAGTACACCTTTCTCAAATCTCAGTACATCTTAGTATCTATCTCTTTAGGGTATAATCGTCCGGTACACATATTCGTCCTCTGAACCTCAATAGTCCATCCTCACTGATTATGAGATCTGACTGCAAAGTCTGCTAAGCTTGGCTAACCATATCTATCAACCTCTTATCATTATGCTACCCAGTTCTAACCTGATCCATGATCTTGGGCTCTATTCGCAGGCTAGCCAAAAATCTATTCTCTACTTCGTTAACTCTGATCCGGAGTTCAACGAGCTGTTCCAACAAATCCCATTCCCTGATCATCATAGCAAGTATCATACTCTTCCTGCTTAGGGCATCAACAACTGCATTCTCCTTACCCGAATGGTATAGAATCTCGCAGTTATAATCCTTAAGGAGTTCCATCAATCTCCTTTGTCTCATGTTTAACTCCTTCTGATCAAAGAGATACCTCAAACTCTTGTGATCAGTGAAGATCTGGAATCTTTCCTCATATAAGTAGTGTCGCCAGATCTTCAATGTAAATACCACAGCGGTTAACTCCAGATCATGCGTAGGGTAATTCTGCTCATGATCTTTCAATTGTCGAGATCCATAAGCGACCACTCTTCCATGCTGCATGAGCATACACCCCAATCCGTAATGACAAGCATCACTATACACCGAAAATCCTCCTAATCCCTCAGGGATAGTCAACACAAGTGCCGCTGTTAATCTCCTCTTTAACTCCTGAAAATTGAGCTCACATTGATCAGTCCATACAAATGGAGTCTCCTTGCGTGTGAGCTTAGTCAAAGGAGCGGCAATCCTGAAAAATCCTTTCACAAATCTTCTGTAATACCTTGCCAAACCAAGGAAGCTTTGTACTTCTGTAACTGTCCTCAGTCTTTCCCAATTAATCACAGCCTTTACTTTACTTGAATCCACTGATACTCCTTCCTCTGAGACTACATGACCAAGGAAAGCTATCCGATCTAACCAAAACTCACACTTACTAAGCTTTCCATATAATTGTTTATCTCGGAGTATCTGAAGTACTAACCACAAATGTTGCGCATACTCCTCATATGACCGAGAGTATACCAGCATATCATTTATAAAGACTATCACAAATTTATCTAGATAGTCTTTGAACACCTCGTCCATTAATCTCATAAAGGCTGCAAGGCATTCGTCAATCCAAAGGACTTCACTAGAAATTCATAATGGCCATACCTTGTCCTAAAGGCCGTCTTCGAAATATCTTCTTCTTTAATCCTCAATTGGTGAAAGCTCGATCTCAAATCAATCTTAGAAAAGACTGAGGCCCCTCTGTGAGACCCCGTATATGTATAGCTATATATATATAGGAACATGGGAATGTAAATAAAATCATAAGTAAGATGATGTATTGTAATGTGAAGTGTATACAATGTAAGTTCATAAGATTATGTACGCACTTGTAGTAAGAATTGTGATTATACGTACAAGTTGCATTATGAGTGAGTAGGAGGAAATGAACTTAAAACGAGAAGAATGTGATCGAAATGGAATATGAGAAGTATAGTAAAATGGAAGGAAAGATTTACATAAGTGTATATTTCCATTCGAGTAATATTGTATATATTTGGTCACACAAGGATTCTACACAAATTTTAATGTGTATGTAGTAAGGAAGAATCCCATTTTCAAGTCTCAAAGATGAATGAATGAGGAAATGATCATGGTAGTAAATTAAGGGTGTTTGGTAAGAGTTGTTGCAGAAAAACTGCAGGAAATCTGGAATTTGTGAAGGCCAGATCGATCTCATAGGATGAGAGATCGATCTGGGAGAGCCAGAATGCTCTAATGTGAGAAATGGAAGGGAACAGATCGATCTCCAAAGGAAGCAGATCGATCTCTTTAGCTCTCGGGTTGGGAGAAGATCGATCTCCCCTAAGACCAGATCGATCTCTCTAGGTCTCGGGTTGGAAGCAGATCGATCTCCCCTAAGACCAGATCGATCTCCTTAAGCTTCTGTTTGATAGCAGATCGATCTCTAGCCTCGACAGATCGATCTCCTACCTTTAAAACGTCTCAGAAAAGAGGGATTTTTGAGGAACAGATCGATCTCCACCCAAGGAAGATCGATCTCATCAAGTCAAATCTATAAATGGGAGCAGTTGGATCATCAGAATTTCGGGGAAAACATTTCCATTTCACTTCAACTCAAAGAAATCTAGTTTCTCACTCCTAAATCCAGCCATTTTCAGTGAGATTTAAGGAGAGGCTATTAGAGACAAAGTTGTTCACATCAAAGAGATGAACAACATAGTCTAGAGGCATTTTCCCATTTGAAGGATTGAAGAAATAGAGGGCAATCCTAATTGGAGCAAGAGGAAATCCAATGAGGTAAGTTCTAATGCACAAATCCAAGTACATTGGTTTAGTTAATGCTTATAAAGATATTTGGGTGTGCATATTGTGGATAGAACTACCTAGGATGGTATGAAATGCATATAGCTTAGAAATAGTCAAGTGTGAGAAAGTGGAATGTGGGAGTATTTTGATGAATGGGATATCTTGAGTGGATGAGTATGTTGTGGAAATGGTTTGAAAATGTTGATATTAGGACAAATTGGGAGATTTACCACAAAGGGTAAAAATGTATAATTAAGGCATTGGATAAATGCTTAGTTGAATAAGAGTTAGAAACATTAACTCTAATGTTGATGGATGAATTTCAGTTTCGGATGATACGCCGGAGCAAGTCGAGATGAGAACGCAAGAAGCATAAAGGCGGATAGTTGCACACAAGTAGAACGAGGTAAGGGACTGTGTGTTAGCTATAGAGATGTTCGTACGTAATTACAGCAATTTCGTAGATATATTGCTAGGACTAGTACGATATTATAAGTTTATGAAATGATGTGGAAATATGAAAAGTACTATGATGTATATATATGTATTGAGAAATAGGATAGGGTGAGGAAATAGCATGATATGCATGTTTTCAATGAAATTCTCAATTTTATATTGTGATTGATGATTGAGAAATGTTGATGATAGGTTGGCTAATTTTACATGTTTTAGCATGAAGAAGCATGCTGTATGAATAAACATGTTTTGAATTTTTAAAAAGAGAAAATAGCCTTCTATCAGTTTTGAGATGTGATTTGGTGTTGAAGCGCTAGCTTACACCTGTTTTAATGCCTTGATGTACCGTGTTGGAGTTTTAACTCGCACGGGGGTTTTGAGAAAGTGCGAGAACTATGCTCGTACCTGTTTTGTTGAGTTAAGGTAAACCTGGGGGTCTGGGACCCAAGGGGATACCAGCCGACGGCCAATTGAACGGGCTGGACCTTAACGATAGATCGTACCGCGCTGGAGCTTTGCGTTGACTGTGTGTCACGCTGCTTGCTCGCCTGGTATATGAGACATGGTTCAAGGATAAAAAGTCCATCGGAGTTGGAGTATGGACTTGGGTCCACGGTTGTACGTAGAACAGTGTAGTCACCCGTTGGTATACTATGTACCGTGCTGGGTGCACGTGAGTACGAGTATCGCGTAGATGACACACGACGTATCTTCACCGTGAGTATACGAGGAGATGAGGTGGATTGAGATGAGCCGGAGGATAGGACTGACCCATCCCCCTTCAGGCGAAGTGATACCCTGTGCACACCCGATCAGTGAGGCCTGGGATCACTGACTGTGGCCATAAGTCATGGATATTTGATTGCCTAAAATTCCATGCCTGTCTCAGAGAATCGAGAAACAGAGACAATCTCAGAAAAAGAAAGAGATTTGTGAAAGAGAATGATTTGAGAAGTGAAAGAGATTTTGTGTTTCAATAAATCTCCGATTTCACATTCGTGCCATGGGGGCACTGTTTATGAACATGTTTTAAATGGAAGTTTGACATTTGATTTACACAAAAATGCTCTTGAGAAATATGAATTTAAATGCATTGTTCGTATGATATTTTCATTTATAACGAAAACATGGTTTTGGTTTATGCATGCATGGGCTATGTAGGTAGTACGATATCTACCTGCTAGCATACATTTCCTTACTGAGCCGTGGTTTGCTCATCCCACTATTTTTCCCCCTCCAGGTACTGAGAAGTAAGAGAGCGGTGGTCTCTAAGTCTTTTGTGTTGAACAGCTCCCACAATCCGCAAAGGTATAAGATTTGTATACACGAGTATTTTGTATCTAATATATCGTATCGCACAGTTATATCTTGAAATTGTAATCAGTATTATGGGGATGATATGTAAACACTTGGTATTTATACAATTAATTTTGTGTATTTACACACACCTGGGAGTGTGAATTTAAGTTTTAAATATTCCGCTGTAAATAAATAAATTTTTAGTAATTGCATCTTCTCACAGCCCAACCGTAGTAGAGAATGTATGGATAGAAGGGTTCCCGAAAGCGGGGCATGACAGGCTTGGTATCAGAGCATGGTTGGTCTGATGTGAGTTGATGCTTAGGACTAAGAAAACATACATCCCCAAGTTACTGTGCGATATTTAGATACAAATATGTATACGGAGCTGGTAGTAAATTAAATGTTTGTTATAACGTAGGAAAGTTATCAGGCTAGTGAGTTATGCCTGAGAGACATCGCAAGAGGGGAGAGAGCTCGAGGGCTCGAGGGCAAAATGACAGGACTGAGAGGCACAGTAGATCATCCTCTAGTCATGAGCCCCAGGAACAAATAGAGGCTTCTGATCCTCGAATCACTCGATTGGAGGAAGACATGCGCACGATGATGACCATGATGGGTCAGATCATGGCTAGGTTTGAGGGTACACCTGGTACAGCGGGACAGGCTGCACCGAATCCCCCAGCAGCTGCACCTGAACCTGAGAATGTTGCACCTGCGCAAGCTGAACCGGCTAGGCCACGGGAACCTCATATTTGACCGGTACCTCCTCTGGTAGCCCCACATCAACATGATGATGAATTGGGGTATGGATATGACTGTGATATGGAGAGATTGAGGCACTTTATGGACTTTAAGCCTCCTTCGTTTAGCGGAGTAAAGGATCCGACGGTGGCTGAGGACTGGATCAGTCAAATGGAGAAGTTATTCGACTTCTGTAGATGTTCAGCTACGGAGAGAGTAGCACTTGCAGCCTTTGTATTGAGAGGCGAAGCAGAGCACTGGTGGAAGTCCGTCAGGCCGATGTTAAGAGCTCAAGAAATGGTTATCACTTGGGATATGTTCTTAGACGTTTTCAGAGAGCAATACATCCCAGATACTGCTCGACGGAGACTACAGATGGAATTTCTGAATCTGACTCAAGGGAATCGAACAGTTGATGAGTACGAGTCACGATTCACTTCACTGGGTAGATATGATCCGGACTCGATCAGGAGTGAAGCTGTCAGAGTCCGTAGATTTGTAGAAGGACTGAGGCCTTCGATCCGAGCGAAGTTGGCCCCATTTGATGTCGCTACATATAGAGAGGCTGTGCGACGGGCCCAGTTATGTGAGCAAGATCATGACTTGCAGATTTCTGAGTTTAGTTGGGGTAAGGACAAGGGTCCGAGGAAGATGGGAGATGGCAAGAGTGCCAAATTTAGTCGAAAATTCATGAGTAAACGTCGGAGAGAGGTAGATGATTTCCAGAAAAAGGTTGCTAGACCTTTTATGCCTCCGAGTCAGACACCAGCCAGGGGTATAGTGATTGGTGGACCCCGACCGACTACAGATCAGTGTAGGCTATGCGGTCGATACCATGGTGGTAGGCCATGTCATCTTCAGGGTACCCGATGTTTCAGATGTGGTAAATTTGGACATTATGCCAGAGAGTGCCCAGAGATAGTTGAGGCAATTCCACAGAGGGGCAAAGAGCCAGAGAGGGTTCCTACAGTTGCACCTCCTGCAAGAAAGAAAGCCTCGGCTGAAGAGAAAGGAAAACAAGTTGTGGGACAAGGCAGGGTGTATGCGATAGACCAGACATCGGCTGATACCTCTTCTGAAGTGATAAAAGGTACAATCTTGATTTTCAATTTAGAGGTTATAGCTTTGTTTGATTCTGGTGCTACGCATTCCTTCATATCACCTGCATGTGCATCTAAGTTAAAAGGTTTTGTAGAACCCACATACTTGAGTAGGACTTTACTAATAAGTACTCCCATGAGAGTTAGCCAATTAGTTGAACAAGTGTATGAAGATTGTAAAGTGAGGGTGGGAGATAAGTGCATGACAGCCAACTTGATTTTGTTGAATATGTATGACATTGATGTAATCTTAGGAATGGATTGGTTAGCCGCCAATCATGCTGTCATAGACTGTCGTTCTAAGACCATTAAGTTTTCTCTACCTGAAGAATGTGTTGTAAGATTTTAAGAGAAGAAATGAAATCTTAAATTTTGTATTAAGTAAAGTACTTTGGTATAAATGGCTTGAGTGTTGTTTTGAAGGTTTTGTTGCTTATGTGGTGGATTTGAACAAAGTACATCCGGATATGGAGGACATCTCAGTGGTCAGAGAATTCCCTGATATCTTTCCAGACGATCTACCAGGATTGCCACCTGATAGAGAAACGGAATTCGGTATAGACTTGACGCCTGGAACCGAACCAATATCGAAGTCACCATATAGGATGGCCCCAGTTGAGTTAGAGGAATTAAGGAAACAGCTGCAAGAGTTGTTAGAGAAGGGGTTCATAAGACCGAGCGTCTCACCATGGGAAGCCCCGGTATTGTTTGTGAAGAAGAGAGATGGGAGCCTCAGATTGTGTATTGACTATCGGATGTTAAACAAGGCTACCATCAAGAATAAGTACCCCTTGCCACGCATTGACGATTTATTGGATCAGCTTCGGGGAGCACAGATCTTCTCCAAGATAGATCTGAGGTCTGGGTATCATCAATTGAAGATTCGGAAGGAGGATGTGCCCAAGACAGCATTTCGTACCCGCTATAGCCATTACGAATTCTTAGTGATGCCTTTTGGGTTGACCAATGCGCCGGCAGCTTTTATGGCTCTAATGAATGAAGTCTTCAAGCCATACCTGGACTAATTCGTAATTATTTTCATTGATGACATATTGGTGTATTCAAGGTCCAGAGAAGAGCATGAGCAGCACTTAAGGATTATTTTGCAAACCCTTCGAGAGAAAAGGTTATATGCCAAGCTTAACAAATGTGACTTTTGGCTAGAACAGATTTCTTTTCTAGGCCATGTTATATCGAAGGATGGGGTGTCAGTAGATCCATCAAAGATTGAGGCAGTTGTTCAATGGGAACAACCTAGGACAGTCACAGAGATCAGAAGTTTTCTGGGTTTGGCTAGTTACTACAGAAGATTTGTAGAGGGTTTCTCTAGATTAGCTGCTCCATTGACACGTCTTACGAGGAAAAGTGTGGAGTTTTCATGGGACGAAGCTGGTGAGAGAAGTTTTCAGGAACTTAAGCGCAGATTAACTACAGCGCCAGTTCTTGTCATCCCTAACAGTTCAGGGAATTACTCGGTGTATACTGATGCTTCGCATCAAGGACTAGGCTGTGTTTTGATGCAAGATGGAAGGGTAGTAGCTTATGGATCTAGACAGCTGAAAGATCATGAGAAGAACTACCCCACTCACGATTTGGAGTTAGCGGCCGTAGTGTTTGCGTTGAAAATATGGCGCCACTACTTGTATGGTGAGAGATTTCAGATCTTTACAGATCATAAGAGTCTGAAATATCTATTCTCACAAAAGGAGTTAAACATGAGACAGAGGAGGTGGTTGGAACTCCTCAAGGACTATGATTGTGAGATCTTGTACCACCTGGGGAAGGCAAATGTGGTTGCCAATGCATTGAGTCGGAAGAGTCTCGGGTTGGTATCACATATGATGGTTAGAGAGCACGAGTTGTTGGAACAATTCACGAACCTTAGTCTGGATATGACCCTACCTGAGATTGGCAGCTATGGGATCATTGCTAGCTTGAGATTAGAACCGGAGTTGATTGAGAGAATCCGACAAGCTCAGCAAATCGATCAATGGTGTATTGTCATGATTAGCCAAATCCGAAAAGGGAAGGGTGCTGATTTTATATTGAGTCCAGATGGAATACTAAGGTTTGGAAATAGAATATGTGTTCCTAAGGATGTAGAGCTGAGAAAGCTGATCTTATCAGAGGCACACTCGTCGAGATACACGATACACCCGGGGAGTGGTAAGATGTATCAAAACCTCCGAAAAGTATATTGGTGGTCTGGAATGAAGAGAGACATAGCTGAGTATGTCGCTAGATGTCTCATTTGTCAGCAAGTAAAAGTCGAACATCAGAAACCAGGAGGATTATTACAACCTCTATCGATACCAACATGGAAGTGGGAGCATGTCACAATAGATTTTGTGATGGGGTTACCGAGAACTCGTAAGAATCATGATGCGATATGGGTGATAGTAGATCGGTTAACGAAATCGGCACATTTCTTAGCCATGAGATCTACAGATACATTGAGTGCACTGGCGAATCTGTATGTGCGAGAAATAGTGAGATTGCATGGAGTCCCAATGAGTGTTGTTTCGGATAGGGATGCCCGCTTCACTTCCCACTTTTGGGGACATTTCCAGGAAGCGATGGGGACCCAGTTGAGTTTTAGCACCGCTTTTCATCCTCAGACAGATGGTCAGTCAGAGAGGACTATACAGACCCTGGAGGATATGTTGAGAGCGTGTGTGCTGGATTTTAGAGGCTCATGGGACGATCACTTGCCATTGATTGAGTTCGCCTACAATAACAGTCATCACTCAAGTATTGGTATGGCCCCTTATGAGGCACTATACGGTCGTAGATGCCGATCGCCCATTGGTTGGGAAGAAGTTGGTGACAGACAATTGCTCGCTCCCGATTTGGTTAAGCAAGCCTCCGAGGATGTTCAGATAATATGCGAGAGACTGCGAACAGCTCAAAGTCGACAAAAGAGCTACGCTGACAAGAGACCGAGACCACTTGAGTTTGATGTTGGCGAGTCCGTATTTTTGAAAGTATCTCCCTCTAAGGGAATAATGAGGTTTGGGAAGAAAGGAAAATTAAGTACTCGTTACATTGGTCCCTTCGAGATTTTGGATAGAGTGGGAGAAGGAGCATATAGGCTAGCCTTACCACCTGAGCTAGCAGAAGTCCACAATGTCTTCCACGTTTCTATGCTTCGGAAGTACTACCCGGATCCGACACATGTAATTAGTTATGAGCCGTTGGAGCTCAAGAAAGATATGTCGTATGTCGAGAGACCGATCAGGGTGTTGGACAGGAAAGAGAAGGTGTTGCAGAACAAGACGATTTCATTGGTTAAGATTTTGTGGCAACATCACACTGTGGAAGAGGCCACATGGGAACTGGAAACTTTGATGCGGGAAAAGTATCCCGAGTTATTCACAGATTGAATTGGTTCTAATTTGGAGGACCAAATTCTTTAAGTGGGGGAGAATGTGAGACCCCGTATATGTATAGCTATATATATATAGGAACATGGGAATGTAAATAAAATCATAAGTAAGATGATGTATTGTAATGTGAAGTGTATACAATGTAAGTTCATAAGATTATGTACGCACTTGTAGTAAGAATTGTGATTATACGTACAAGTTGCATTATGAGTGAGTAGGAGGAAATGAACTTAAAACGAGAAGAATGTGATCGAAATGGAATATGAGAAGTATAGTAAAATGGAAGGAAAGATTTACATAAGTGTATATTTCCATTCGAGTAATATTGTATATATTTGGTCACACAAGGATTCTACACAAATTTTAATGTGTATGTAGTAAGGAAGAATCCCATTTTCAAGTCTCAAAGATGAATGAATGAGGAAATGATCATGGTAGTAAATTAAGGGTGTTTGGTAAGAGTTGTTGCAGAAAAACTGCAGGAAATCTGGAATTTATGAAGGCCAGATCGATCTCATAGGATGAGAGATCGATCTGGGAGAGCCAGAATGCTCTAATGTGAGAAATGGAAGGGAACAGATCGATCTCCAAAGGAAGCAGATCGATCTCTTTAGCTCTCGGGTTGGGAGAATATCGATCTCCCCTAAGACCAGATCGATCTCTCTAGGTCTCGGGTTGGAAGCAGATCGATCTCCCCTAAGACCAGATCGATCTCCTTAAGCTTCTGTTTGACAGCAGATCGATCTCTAGCCTCGACAGATCGATCTCCTACCTTTAAAACGTCTCAGAAAAGAGGGATTTTTGAGGAACAGATCGATCTCCACCCAAGGAAGATCGATCTCATCAAGTCAAATCTATAAATGGGAGCAGTTGGATCATCAGAATTTCGGGGAAAACATTTCCATTTCACTTCAACTCAAAGAAATCTAGTTTCTCACTCCTAAATCCAGCCATTTTCAGTGAGATTTAAGGAGAGGCTATTAGAGACAAAGTTGTTCACATCAAAGAGATGAACAACATAGTCTAGAGGCATTTTCCCATTTGAAGGATTGAAGAAATAGAGGGCAATCCTAATTGGAGCAAGAGGAAATCCAATGAGGTAAGTTCTAATGCACAAATCCAAGTACATTGGTTTAGTTAATGCTTATAAAGATATTTGGGTGTGCATATTGTGGATAGAACTACCTAGGATGGTATGAAATGCATATAGCTTAGTAATAGTCAAGTGTGAGAAAGTGGAATGTGGGAGTATTTTGATGAATGGGATATCTTGAGTGGATGAGTATGTTGTGGAAATGGTTGGAAATGTTGATATTAGGACAAATTGGGAGATTTACCACAAAGGGTAAAAATGTATAATTAAGGCATTGGATAAATGCTTAGTTGAATAAGAGTTAGAAACATTAACTCTAATGTTGATGGATGAATTTCAGTTTCGGATGATACGCCGGAGCAAGTCGAGATGAGAACGCAAGAAGCATAAAGGCGGATAGTTGCACACAAGTAGAACGAGGTAAGGGACTGTGTGTTAGCTATAGAGATGTTCGTACGTAATTACAGCAATTTCGTAGATATATTGCTAGGACTAGTACGATATTATAAGTTTATGAAATGATGTGGAAATATGAAAAGTACTATGATGTATATATATGTATTGAGAAATGGGATAGGGTAAGGAAATAGCATGATATGCATGTTTTCAATGAAATTCTCAATTTTATATTGTGATTGATGATTGAGAAATGTTGATGATAGGTTGGCTAATTTTACATGTTTTAGCATGAAGAAGCATGCTGTATGAATAAACATGTTTTGAATTTTTAAAAAGAGAAAATAGCCTTCTATCAGTTTTGAGATGTGATTTGGTGTTGAAGCGCTAGCTTACACCTGTTTTAATGCCTTGATGTACCGTGTTGGAGTTTTAACTCGCACGGGGGTTTTGAGAAAGTGCGAGAACTATGCTCGTACCTGTTTTGTTGAGTTAAGGTAAACCTGGGGGTCTGGGACCCAAGGGGATACCAGCCGACGGCCAATTGAACGGGCTGGGCCTTAACGATAGATCGTACCGCGCTGGAGCTTTGCGTTGACTGTGTGTCACGCTGCTTGCTCTCCTGGTATATGAGACATGGTTCAAGGATAAAAAGTCCATCAGAGTTGGAGTTTGGACTTGGGTCCACGGTTGTACGTAGAACAGTGTAGTCACCCGTTGGTATACTATGTACCGTGCTAGGTGCACGTGAGTACGAGTATCGCGTAGATGACACACGACGTATCTTCACCGTGAGTATACGAGGAGATGAGGTGGATTGAGATGAGCCGGAGGATAGGACTGACCCATCCCCCTTCAGGCGAAGTGATACCTTGTGCACACCCGATCAGTGAGGCCTGGGATCACTGACTGTGGCCATAAGTCATGGATATTTGATTGCCTAAAATTCCATGCCTGTCTCAAAGAATCGAGAAACAGAGACAATCTCAGAAAAAGAAAGAGATTTGTGAAAGAGAATGATTTGAGAAGTGAAAGAGATTTTATGTTTCAATAAATCTCCGATTTCACATTCGTGCCATGGGGGCACTATTTATGAACATGTTTTAAATGGAAGTTTGACATTTGATTTACACGAAAATGCTCTTGAGAAATATGAATTTAAATGCATTGTTCGTATGATATTTCCATTTATAACGAAAACATGGTTTTGGTTTATGCATGCATGGGCTATGTAGGTAGTACGATATCTACCTGCTAGCATACATTTCCTTACTGAGCCGTGGTTTGCTCATCCCACTATTTTTCCCCCTCCAGGTACTGAGAAGTAAGAGAGCGGTGGTCTCTAAGTCTTTTATGTTGAACAGCTCCCACAATCCGCAAAGGTATAAGATTTGTATACACGAGTATTTTGTATCTAATATATCGTATCGCACAGTTATATCTTGAAATTGTAATCAGTATTATGGGGATGATATGTAAACACTTGGTATTTATACAATTAATTTTGTGATTTACACACACACCTGGGAGTGTGAATTTAAGTTTTAAATATTCCGCTGTAAATAAATAAATTTTTAGTAATTGCATCTTCTCACAGCCCAACCGTAGTAGAGAATGTATGGATAGAAGGGTTCCCGAAAGCGGGGCATGACACCCTCTCAGCTGATCAAGTAGATCATCAATCCTAGGCAATGGGTATTTATTCTTCACCGTGGCTTTATTCAACAGTCGGTAGTCTATGCATAATCTGAGACTACCATCCTTCTTTCTCATGAATAACACTGGTACTCCCCACGGTGAGACACTGGGTCTAATAAACCCTTGATCCAATAACTCCTGTAGTTATTTCTTCAATTCCTCAAGTTCCACTAATGCCATCCTGTATGGAGGTCTAGAGATCAGTTGAGTATCTGGTACCAAATCAATGGTAAACTCCAGCTCTCTCTCTGGTGGTAAACCTGGTAACTTATCTGGGAAAACATCCGAAAATTCACACACCACAGGTATATCCTCAATCTTCGAATGTTCCTGATCATCATCTGAGATGAGTGTTTCATAACCTTCACATAAACAATCATATTTAGTACTCTCAAAAGCAACATCATAATTTCTAATTATTTACAAAGTTCCATATGTTTATTTACTCAAGATTTCAAACGTACACTGTAGGGTTCAGGTAGGGAGAAAGTTACAATCTTAATGTAGCAGTCTAAACTCACACGATTGGTTGCCAGCCAATCCATTCCCAAAATTACATCAAACCTATGTATATTTAACATGATTAGATCTGCTAACATCACTCTATCTCCCACCTTTATTTCACACCCTTTACAGACTAACTCAGTTCTCTGGGATTCACGCATATGGGTATTTACATGTAGTATATACTCTAGGGGTTCAAACTTTAAGTTTAATCTACATGCAAAATGCTCAGAAATAAATGAATTCGTGGATCTTGGATCAATCAACATATGAGCCTTATGATTATAGACAGAGAGTATACCTTTTATAGTTTCTGCTGAAGTGTCTGCTGTTTCTTTGTCCAAAGCAAACACATATCCCTGTGTGACGAGTCTCTTTCCTTTCTCTGCAACAGTGGCCCGTCTCTGGGAATTCACTCTCTGAGGCTGCTATCTAGTAGGCTCATGAGCATGTGGTATCTGAGGCTCAGGAAAGTCCTTCACTCTGTGACTTATGTCACCACATCTAAAACATCCACGGATCAACCCAGTACAACTCCCCTCATGCAGTCGGCCACAATCTTTGCAAACCCTCATCTCAGGACTAACATATCGAGGGGTCTCCCTGATGATAGGATAAACTCTGGGTCTCTCCAATATGCCCTTTTGTACCTCAATCCTTCCTCTCCTGAAGGAACCTCTCCGAACATCTACCTAGGACATCGCTGGCCTCTTGCCCTTATCCTTAGTCACTGCTCCAAACTCATTCAGGGATTGTACAATTTCAATTCCCCTCTCAATCTCTTGTGCTCGTCTCTGAGCATCTCCAAACTTGGTAATACATATCCCTATCAATCGATCTCTGATGATGGGCTTTAATCCATATACAAATCTCTCAGTACGGAGCTCTTCATTCTTGAAGGTCTTTGGGTCATATCTCTTCATTATTGGGATTGTACAATCGGCTCTCGTAATCATCCACAGACATGTTGCCTTGTACCAAACTCAAAAACTCTGCTTGCCTCCTTCTCTGGGCAGCTCGTGGTATGTATTGGGCTCTGAAGGCTATCTGAAACTCTTTCCAACCAATCACATCCTGGTGGCACATCAGAATACCCTCGATAGTACCCCACCAATCTCGAGCTCTCCTTTTCGACATATAGGTACTCATACTGATCCTCTCAGTATTTGTATACCCCAGATAGTCAAATATAACTCTCAACTCCGTCAGCTACTCCTCAACCTCTGTAGGATCCTTCTTTCCCCTAAATGCGGGTGGATTCATTTTCAAAAAGTCCTTCAGTCGGACCATACTTTTGTCATCAGGCTGAGTGACGGGAGGCACTAGGTCCATCTGTACTAGGGGTACGGGAGGTCCCTGTGGTGGTGTAAGAGTAGTACCCGAGGCATTAACTCCAAAGTGTTGCGCGAATAGCGCTGCCATTTGCTCAAATCCCTGCCTCACATCAGTCTCAATCCGGTTAAATTGAGAGTTAGGACTCTCAGGTTATAGGGCAAGTGGCGGAGGGGACTCTGCCTGCCTCCTCGAACGACCTCGTCGTCCACTCATTCTCAATCTCAACTCGTTTCTTGCAAGTACATATCAAAATCGATTGAAATCTCAATCCTCAATTTCAGTTCATGACCAAACTTATACAGACACTTAAGATGTATTCTAATTCACTTAACTGACACTAACAGTACTAAACACCCTAAGCTCTGATACCAAGAAAACTATGTGGTGCCTCGAAAACGTGGAAAATAGGACAAATTTAAAACTTTTTACTCATCAAATCACAATTAAGGGTGCATTCCTGTGCAGTGTCATACATCATCATACTTATCATGCCTCATGATCTCATTATAAAATAGTATATATCATATCATATACATTACTCAATTTCGAGTTAATTAATCCTAATACATCTCATGCATCATTGTACAACAAGTGTCTGTAATTACAACTTTAGTCTGGGTACATGAAAAGATAAATTATACCTCAATACAATATATGGCCTGGAGCTCAAGTCCTCCACTAGCCACAACTCCGTGCGTCGCAGGGAAAATCTCTTCACTTGAAGAAATCTGGGGGCAAGAGAAAATAGGATGAGCTTCTAAATCGGTCAGTAAAGGGGTAAGAGACTCATCAATTAAACAATGATTTGCACAACACAATCATTTTAACTCATAGTTGAAAACTCATTAGAAAATGTAACATGACTTAATAAAACATCATTCTCTAAAATCATGTGAAAACATGAAAGTACATAACTCAGTCTAAACCATAGTTAAAAGCATGCGAAAATCATGATGCGATAATGGCTTTTCTCATTAAAACGTGATAAAAATCACCGCAATAAAATGCACGTGGCACAGCCACAAAACACAACTCATGTGTATAAAAAGGAGACTAGGCAATAAAACTCATATTAAAACTTTTCATGGCACATCAATAATATATCTCCTCTGGGTGCGCATCCCAGGCATCCTCATAAAAGGGAACGTCGACATATGGTTATGTACATGGTATATTGGACTTACGCGTTACCAGAATAAGGCCTGGCCTTACATGCTACCAGAGCAATGCCTCTCCTCATGCATACTATCATGTGGTCCCTAGCTCGGTTCCTAGATGGCCCACTCTATCGGTCTTACATGGTACCAAAGCAAGGCCGGGACTTACATGTTACCAAAGCAAAGCCACCCAACGTTACCAGAATGAGGGTCATCTCACATTACCAAAATAGAGGCATCTCTCGTTACCAAAATGGAGGAATATCAGACTTACATGCTACCAGAGCAAGGCCTCCTAACGCTACCAAAGCAAAGGAATAATCGGACTTACATGTTACCAGAACAAGGCCCGATGTGTATTCAACATGAAACGTCTAAGTCTCAATCATTAGCCATTATCATATAAAACGTTTTGCCTTCACGTAGAACTCATAATGGTTTTCTTTCATAAATCTCATTTAAAACATTTGTGTACTCAACACAAAACATGTTAAAACCGAGTTCCAACCGACAAAACCACGAACACATTTCTCAATCTCAGTAGGCCTTAACGTAGAGCCCAAATCTCTTTTTAACGTTTTAAACACAAAACGGTTGTAAAACATTTTCACACATAGTTTACAACTCATAAAATTTGGGCCCCAACAGGCTATAAAATCATGTGCAATCTCTCATTCACAACACATAAAACATGCTTGTTTTCTCAATCACAATTCATGCTACAACATTTCACAATTCACATACACAAATAATTTTAAGTTTCCCTTACCTCTTTGCACCTCGCATAGTGCAATCATTCCCTCGTATCATGGACTAGTCTTGTAATCCTCTCTGGAACTCCCGAGCTGTCCAAACGATTTAAAAACATCAAAACTCATTATCACATAACCTTCAAATCTCTACATCGAGCATATTGCCTATATTCTCATTAAATACCTCAATTATCCCATTTCTCATGACTCTATCAAATTCATAATCTCATCCACTAGATTTCAACCTTCTACATTTCTCATGCATAATACCCATGCCAAAATCACTTCATTGCCTAAATTTCCAATTTATAGACAAAAATCCCAATTTACCATAATTTACTTAATATCATCATCACTCCAATAAAATCACAATTTTTGTCAACTCTAATCCTTTCCTAACTATTTCACCACAATGTCCATATTCACAATCACCAAAAATCACTTCAAAATCCAAGATTGAAGTTTAGAGATTACCCAAACTTGTGGAGTGCTCAACTAACACCTCGATTCGATTCGTCTTTCGATTTCCAAGTATGTTATTCTCCTTTGAATGAGGAACAACTTGCCTTCTTGCCACAACCCTTGATTTGGACAAAAATGGGGACTTTGGAAGAGAGAGAAAGCTAGGGTTCGGCTGAAATGGAGGTTTAGGAGAGAGAAAGATCTATTTCCAGGAAAAACAAAGGGGTCTTTATATAGACTGAGGGTAGGAGATCGATCTGCACTTGAATTTGGGGATGATTTGGGGCAATTTTATACCTAAGAGATCGATCTGTCGTGGGGTAAGATCGATCTCTTAATGGCTTTATGAGATCGATCTGCTCCAATTATGAGATCGATCTCTAGTTTACAGAATGCTTCATGAGATCGATCTGCTCCTTAGGGAGATCGATCTTCTCCTTAATAGAAACATTTTGAGATCGATTCCTTCCTCATGAGATCGATCTCTTCATTACAGAATCATAAGGAGATCGATCCTTTTCCATTGGAGATCGATCTGCTCGCTTAAATTCCTCATTCCTTGTCATTTTTGACCTACCAGATTGATCGTTTCTTCTCCAAGATCGATCTGGCCCCATAGTTTCACACTTTAACATAAAATCTCATTTATAACTCATTCATCACTTAAAATTTCTTCCATACCACCTCAATATATGAGTACATCATATTTAGTTCAATCAATTACACTTAATGTTCTTATTACATAATTTGATATGTGTAAAATTCTCAGATCTCACACTGATACACTGAGCTAAAATAGCTTTGGGATGGTATCTTATATGATGATCAGGGAACATGAGTTGCTAGGGCAATTTTGTGAGCCTCAACTTGGATGTGACCCCTTCTGCTACTGACGCTTATTGTGTGGTAGCTAGTTTGAGGTTGGAACCAAATGTGGTTGATCAGATTAGACAAGCTCAACATGATGATCGCTTATGTATCAATATGGCTAGTCATGCCATGACCCAAATCGCTTAAAAACCACTACAATTTTTTATTTCGTTATTCTTTAATTTTTACCTTTCTCTCATCATGACCATCCTACCAACAGTTGGGCTATGATTCGGTGTTAGTTCCCTCACACTATGTACCATTCCATTTCCATATTCACATTCACATATCAAGATATATTATCCTTTGACTTTAACTAAATACATATACAATGGTATTTACATAACTCTACATCCTCGACATCATATCCGTTTACAGTACTGTGCATTTACATGTTCAGATACAAAACTATACAAATGTGTATTCCTGACTCTCAATGGGACGCAACGGATACCAAAGATGGAAGTCCTCAGCCGCGCTCAAACTACTGAAAGTACTCTGTAGAGGGGGAAAATAAGGGGGTGAGCAACCACATGCTCAGTAAGGCAATTATGTAAGCAAGTAGATACCTACGCTATCTACATGATCATAATGCCATGCCCTTAAATCCATTTCTTTTCATTAAAATCTCATGCAGAAATCATGCATACATCGATGCCATTATTTATAAGAACTATTCGTGCTTATAGAAATCATGCAACTCATGCATCAATGGCATTTCATGTAAAATCATAATTCGCATGAAGTAAATTAAGATCATGCATTATTTCATGCTATGTAAAATAAATCATGAGAGATAATTCTTTTCATGAATTTGTAATTAAAGCATGGAAAACCACTCATGCTACTGAATTTAAATCACATCATTAAAGCTCAGTATAAAATAACCCCTCAGGGTCAATCATCTCATAAATCTATCTCAAACTCATTATAAAATTTGTTATAAAATTTTGTTATAAAATCACCCTTCTTTCAGGCTCACATGTCATAAAATCCTCTGAAAAATCTATCATCATAGTAGAAAGTCAAATCTCATTTAAAAACATAAATCGGGACATTACCCCTCCTTCGGGTCTACCCTGGTCTATTCAGACCATATGATATCATGTGAGGAATGTAGGTTACTGTATGAAAAATCGAGGACTATGGACATACTATGTCCCTGTGATCCCAGGCTACACAAATCCCGGTGTACGGGGCATCACAACTGCAACGAGAGGTGGGGTCAAATTCTACCCGCCAAAATATCAAGTCACATCAGCTAGTCGTCAAGACTACACGGTACAACGTACTCCGTGTGACATACACAGTACAATGTACTCCGTGGACCCATATCATAGTTTGGGGGTGTTTGCCATAGGTTTTATACACCTCATACTATGTCGATAACTAACCCATGTCTCAAGGTACACGTTCCAGCATATCATCTCTCTGTGACCCACAGTCTACAGGAGGCTCCAACACGACTCTATGCATGTCACATCACGTCTACTGCGAGCGAAGTTCCAGCACGGCTCCATGCATATTCATGATATCTGAAAACCTCGTGCGAGTGAAGCTCCAATACAGTTTTGTGCACATACAAAAATCCTCATATGAACAATGCTCCAGTACGGTTTCATGCGTAAATAAATCAAATCTCGTGCGAGTTACACTCCAGCATAGCTTTTATGCAATTACATCGATTAAATCATGTATGAGCAAGGCTCCAGTAAGGCTTTTATGCAATTATCATATCAAAACTGGATACGAGCTAAGCTCTAACATCTCTCATGCCTGTCAAATCATTAAAACTAGTGCGAGCAATTGCTTCAGCACCTTTTATGCATATCAAGTCAAAACAGGGTGCGAGCTAGGCTCCAGCACCTCTCATGCATTTCACAATAATAAAAATCAGTGCAAGCAATCGCTCTAGCACATTTCATGCATATGATGTCACACAAATCGGTGCAAGTAACCGCTCCAACACATTTTATGCACACCCACAAACTCAAATATAGTGCGAGCAAGGCTCTAGCACCATCTGTTTCCATATAAACTTGATAGTTGACCCATTTTCCAAAGAAATTTCATTTAAATCTAAATAACACTTACGTAGTGTTATCTTGTGAAATTTATGCAAATGCTGGTCAATCTACCAATTTGCTTTGCTAAAAAGTCACGAAAATTCCTCAAATCATGCATTTCATGCATGTTATGCTTTCACCATCCTTAGGTGAATTTCCCTCAATAGGGGTAAAATAGTCTTTTACCCATCCCGAGTCCTTGAAATTTTTAATCCATTTCTAGGACCTTTATACATTTTTAGTGTATACAAAAGCTATTAAAAATATGCGTAGCTACCTCTAGCTACTCACAAAATTCTCTTACCTCACTTCACTCTGTACAGTCTGACTTTTTCCAACAATGTCGCGTCACGCAGTCCAATCTACTCCTAATCAAATCTCCGGAGCTACGTATAATTATTTATCGGGTCAAAAATCATACAATTAGTTGTATTTCATAATTTCTGAGCTTAATTCAAAGTATTGGGCCCGTTTACCATTTTGAGCTCGATTGCACCTTAATGGGCCTTAATCGGCCTTAAGCCCATTTTCCACTTACTATTCACATCATCGAGGCCTACTGGGCTCATTGGGTCCACCAACAATTTATTGGGCCTCGTTCTAAACTCTTGGACAGCTCGAATAATTATTTACAACAATTTATCTCCAATTCCAGAATATAATTCATTTTATGCGAAATTAAATATGTAATTTATGCGGTAAATTTCTAACACGCATGAAGATGAAAATTATCGTAAATAAGGGTTACTTACCCGAGATTCCATGATACTACTCAAATCAAGGCTGACTCAACCTCTCGTTTGTCGCCAATTATCGAGCGGCTTACCTATAGCTCGACTGCATCGCTGGATTTTTTCCCAATTTTTCCTTTTTTTTCTTTTCTTTTCTTCTTTTCTTTATATTTCTTTTCTTTCTTCCCTGGCTGAACCAGCTCGGTCCGGTTTAGCTCGGTTCAGTCCAGTTCAATTCTCTCCTTCACTGTTCGGAGTTTCGTCGATTGGTTCTTCGCCTGCTTTCTCCTCCGGCAGGTCTGCGGGGTCGTTCGGTGCACAGATCTGGTGTCGGTTTCACTGGGACTGGCAAAAAAGTGGCTGGTCCGGCCTCTTTTCCCTTAGGCCTCGCTGCCGATTTTCTTCTTTTCACCGTTGACGGCATTTCTGACCGTTTCACCGACCGATTCACCCACTAGTCGGTCCGCCTGCACTTGGGGAACCTTCGGCTGGTGGTGGCCAAGGCTAATCGGCGTCGGTAACCATCGAATCTCCATTTTCTTCTCTCAATTTCTCTCTCTTTTCTCGTCGCCGATCTTGTTCCTCGCCCCTCATTGGTGCCGGCAGTCCCTCGGCTCCCTCGTCAGCGTCCTCGTCGGGCTCTCCCCTCGCAGGCAACCTTCTTCGTTTGTCGGAGGAAAAGGCTGGAGCCTTCGCAATTTTGGGGTCGCGCGATCCCAATTCCTTTCTTTTCTTTTCATTTTATTTTATTTATTCTTTATTCTTTATTATTATTTAATTAGAATAAAATATATTATTTTTTCCAAAATATCCTAAAAATTTATATTTTATTCATTTAACCAATTAATTGAATTTATCTGTCTTATTTTATCTTTTCGGTATATTTTTTCAATATTTTCGAGATAATTTCTTGAGGTGAATGTTTCGATTTATTCCAATAAATTCATCTCTTGATCAATTTAACCTGAAATTTAATTATTTCTCCTCTATTGACCAAGATTCCCTGAATCCATGTTTACAGTGTCGATTTCTTACCGAATTAACACCAAATTTCGGGTCTTTTGACTGCTTTACCCTTCAACGTGTTCGGGACCAAATCAACACAGCTTTCCTTCACGAACCCATTCTCATTTCGTGTTTTAAATTCTTATCTCCAATCCGAATGGTCTGAATCCCATTCGTTTAATATATGGCATTTCAGTCTCCATTTGATCTTTAAATGCATTCGAAAATTTTTATTCATTCCATTTGCATTTTTCATTAACGTAAAACTCTTCTTATGATTCAATTTACATATAACCATATTTAGATCACGTGAATCATAAGGGGATATGATAAAAATTTGGGTCTTACATAATCTCCCCCACTTAAGAAATTTGGTCATCCAAATTAGAACAAAGTCAAATGGGTCCATAAACAACTCCAAGTATGTCTATCGCATCATACTCTTTAATTCCCGTGTGCCTTTTTTCGGAGTGTAATACTACCAAAGTACTTTGACTAGGGAGATCATCTTATACCTCAACACTTTCTCCTTCCGTCTAATACCCGAATCGACTTTTCAACATACGACCTACTCTCTTTGAGCTTTAACGGTCTCCATCTCTTGTCAGCATAGCTTTTCTGTCTTCTCTGAGTTGTTCTTAATGTCTCACACATCAACTGAACATCCTCAGAGGATTATCTTACCAAATCGGGAGCAATTATTTATCACCAACGGCCTATTTTTCGTGGTAATTACCGCATATCCAACACAGCTCAATAACAGGTCGGGGTTCTCTATTTACAATACCCCTCGTAATTGCTGAAACTAGATACACTGGGGCTTATCAATCATCTTACCCGTGACTCATCAACTCTAATCTCTTAGCAAACTGCCTCTTTCTCGTTCTGACATCTCCATCATGCACTATTCTCTTTCTGTCTCTATTACAACACGTACTACCTTTCCCAATCTCAAAGGCGTGTAACTCACAATTTTATTCACAGAACTGTGGTCTGCGCACTGCCTCATCGAAGGTAGTGATATCTAACGGGGCCAATCAGACTCTAATAGACAATTTGAGCCATTCCATGAACTTTTGGGCTTTCTGACTCTCACTGCTCATAGTGTCGGGTTGTACCTGCCTAGGGATGTAAACTGAGTTTCATACTCGTCAATCAACCAGTTCCTCTCGGTCAGGGTAAAGAACTTTATTTGTAATTTCCTTTAAACAGTGTCTGGGATATTCCGTCACCAGAATACATCCCAGATTATTTCTCATGTCAGCTCTAGATGTCTAACTCTTAAGATGGGTCGAGCAGACTTCCACCAATGCTCCACCTCACCCTCAAACATGAATACATCAAAAGGCAACTTTCTCAGTGGATCTAAGCTATCAGTGAAAGTTGTGCCCTACCTATTCTCAACTCCCTGCATAGATTGAGTAAACAATTCTACAATATTCTCCCCACTCCATTCTAACCTCATGAAATGTGTCTCAATATTGTTTGGCCTCTCTGTCGGACTCTGTGGGGCCTCCACCACAATCTCATCTTGAGTCTCATATGGCGACTCAGTATGACTCTCAGGCCTACTTCTACGGCCTCGAAAATGTGTACTCTCGCCCCTCTACCATAGCGGATATCAGTTATAATAATTAGATTCTTGCATTCAAAACCAAATTCTTTGATGCAATTCTATCTCGATATACATAATTGTATCTAAATAATGCACAGTACATATGGATGTAAACTTCCTTAACCACTAACACCGACTCATATCAGGCTAATTCAACTCTAATACCACCTCTGTCACGACCTAAATCGCCTAAAAACCACTACAAATATTTTTTTTCATTTTTTTCGTTTATTCTTTAATTTTTACCTTTCTCTCATCGTGACTATCCTACCAACAGTTGGGCTATGATTCAGTGTTAGTTCCCTCACACTGTTTACCATTCCATTTCCATATTCACATTCACATATCAGGATTTACTATCCTTTGACTTTAACTAAATACATATACAATGGTATTTACATAACTCTACATCCCCGACATCGTATCCGTTTACAGTACTGTGCATTTACATGTTCAGATACAAAACTATACAAATGTGTTGTAAGACCCTCAAATTCAAAAGTACATACATGTACATGCTATGTGAAGCATGAATGATGTAAAGTCCATAGAATTGAATGTACATACTTGTAATATGAGTTGGTGATGTACGTACCAGTTTCGTTACATATGAATAATAAGAAATGGACTTTAGTATGTGATGAATGGGAATATATGGAAAATTGAGTAGTGTGGTAAAATAGATTTAAGTATGCAAAAGTTTTATACTCTAATTGGTTTTAAATGGTATACCTTTGGTTATATAAAGGAGACACACAAGTTTTAATGTGTATAAGGTATGAATGGATGTTATTTTCAAGCCTTAAGTGTGGATGAATGAGAAAATGGTCATGGTAGCAAAATGTATGAAGTTGGCATGTGTTACTGCAGAAAACTGTAGTAAAATCTGGTAAATATGGATGAGAGATCGATCTCATGGGATGAGAGATGATCTGGAAGAGCACAAAATGCTCTTATTTAAGAGATGAAACTAGTCAGATCGATCTCCATAGGGGCTAGATCGATCTGCTAACCATTCTGTGTTGAAGGGATCGATCTCTGAAGGGTCAGATCGATTTCCTTAAGCTACTGACTCGCAACAGATCGATCTCATGTAAGAGCATATCGATCTCCTGAAGGTTCTGTCTTACAACAGATCTATCTCATGTAAGAGCAGATCAATCTCATGTAGTTTGGAAGGTCGATTTCAAAAGGAAAAATGCAGAGTAGATCGAACTCCTAGGGTAGCAGATCGATCTCATCAAGACAGTTCTATAAATACTGGACTTCTGCACTTCATTTTCCCGAGAGTTACTATTTCATTCAAGAACTAAACCTAAACCTAGCCAAGAAACACTAGAAAACTTCAGTTTGTGATCAGTTTTGAGTGAGATATAAGTAAGCAAAGTTGCTCTTAGCAAAGAGGAGAACAACATACTTGGAAACAAAGGATTGAAATCAAGAGTTCATGGAGTAAGGAGGATTTTACCATTTTTGGTGAAAAGGGAAGGAAAGTTCAACTAGGTAAGATTTAATGCACCAAGTTGATATATGTTAAACTAGGTGTATTGATGAGTTGATTGGTATATATATAAAATGTTGGAAATGGAAGGAGAATGAAAAATCACCATAACCTAGATATTGGTGAGAAAATGAGAAAGTGATGAAGAAATGGTATTAACATTTATTCAATGATGAAATATGTATGTATGGAAGATTATGAGAAAATCTTATGAAATACATAAATTGGAAATAAGGAGAAATAAAGGTAGTTATGTGAAAATGAGATTTTTCACTATATTAGGAGAAAATTGTGAGATTGATGTTTTTAATTGAGATTTGGCAAATGAAACGAGTATAGAGTGATATACTAACACCAATATTTATAACAGCTTCGAAAATCACAATAGAAGCTGATTGGACTGCAAGAGTGAGCAGAACCAAGGAAGTGAGGTCACTTGACGTGATCTGAGGTAAGGAAATTTCGTGAGTTGCTAGAGATGGCTACATATATTTTAAATAGAGTTTTGATATTATACTCTATATGAATTCCCATGAATAGGCCTAATGTGTGTGATAGAGATTGATGAGATAAAGTACGTTTTATCCAAAAATATGATAAAAAGCCTGAAAAGCATGTTGTGACACAAAATTTATGAGTTGCATGATAGAATGGCTAATGTTTTCATGTGTATGCAAAAACGGCACATTTAAGTGCTAATTTGATTTGAAATGAGTGAATTGTGATTTGAATAGTCCATCTATCTGGTTTTGTGTGAAAACCATAAGTGCTAGAGAATACTCGCACTATATTTTGAGATATGCATCACATAGTACTGGAGGATATACTCGTACTATATTTTAATGCCATTTTATGCATGTTAGAGTACTGGGAGCATTGCTCGTACTCAATTTGTGATTGATGCATATAGAGTATTGGGAGGTATGCTCATACTCAGTTTTACATGATATAGTACTGGGAGCATTGCTCGTACTCGACTTTTCATGATTTATGCATGATATAGTACTTGAGTAATAACTCGTACGTGTTCGGGACTAAATCAAATTGACTTTCCTTCATGATTTCTCTATATTTTCTCATTTTAAGTTCTTCTCTTCAGTCAGAATGATTTAAATCCACTCGGTTTAACCTGTGGCTCTTTTAGCTCACATTAGGCTTTTATGTAGCTTTTAAGTGTTAAAGCATTTCACTAACACTTAAATCTAGTAAATATTCTTCTTATGATTTAAAAAACTTAATACATGTCTGTACATATATAAATCATAAGGAACAAGCTACATAAAAATATGGGTCTGACATAAGGGAATTTTGTGAATATATAGAGGTGGCTGTTAGTATTTTGTGGGTATATAGGGCCTTGAAAATGTGCATGAGTTTATAGAAATGTGTTTGACGATGTGTCATGACCCAAATTACCTAGAAATCAGAGTAAATTTTTCGCTTTTTCATTTATTATTTAATTCTTACCTTTCTCTCATCGTGCCCATCCTACAAACAATTGGGCTATGATTCGATGTTAGTCACCTCTCACCTATTTACCATTCCATTTCCATAATCACATTCATAAATCAGGATTTACTATCCTTTGACTTTAACAAATACATACACAATGGTATTTACATAACCTTACATCCTCGACATCATGTCCGTTTACAGTACTGTGTCTTACATATTTAGATACAAAACTATACAAATGTGTATACCTGTCTCTCGATGGGAAGCAACGGATACCAAGATGCAAGTTCTCAACCGCTCACTAACTATTGCGACTACTCTGAAACGATGGGAAAATAAGGGGGTGAGCACACCACACGCTCAGTAAGGCAATTATACAAGTAAGTAGATAGCTCTACTATCTACATGCTCATAATGTCATACCCTTAAAATCCATTTCTTTTCATTAAAATCTCAAGCACAAAACCATGCATACATTAATGACATAGTTTATTAAAACTATTTATGCATATAGAAATCATGTAATTCATACATCAATGGCATTTTATGTGACATCATTAAATCATACTTAGCATGAGGTAAATCACTATCATGTATTAGTTCATGCCATTTAAACCAAAGCATGAGAAACAATTCTTTTCATGAATTTATCCTGTAAAGCATGGAAAACTCATCATGCTACTGCATTTAAATCATTTCATTAAATCTTCAGTACAAAATAACCCGAAGAGGTTAAGCATCTCATAAATCAATTCATTATAAAATTCTCTGAAAAATCTAGCATGATAGTAGTAAAGCACATTTCAGTGAAAATCACAAAATCAGGGGCCTGACCCCTCCCTCGGGTCTACCTGGTCTATCAAGACCACAAGTTATATCATGTGAGACATGTAGGTGACTATATAAGTAACAACGAGGACTATGGCCATAACCTAGTGATCCCTGGCTACACGGTACCTAGTGTGCGGGGTATCACACCTGAAATGGAGGTGCGTCAATCCTGCTGCTAGAACAACATAACATTAGGATTGCGAGGGCAAGGCTTGCTGCCTCGTGGCTAATGCCACTCCACTCTAACAATCCCCACGGTACAGTGTACCCCATGTGATATACACGGTACAACGTACTCCGTGAACCCAATCTCAGTCAGAGGGTGCCTGCAATAGGTCTTATCAACCCATACCAATTATGTCTCAGTATGTACGTGTGGGCATATCATCTCACTGTGACACACAATCTACAAGAGGCTCCAACACGGCTATATGCATGTCATATAAATCCCTATGCAAGTGAAGCTCTAGCACGGCTTCATAAAAATCAATAAAATCTGCGTACGAGTAGCACTCCAGTACGACTTCAAAAAGAGTTATAAATCCATATATAACATAAATCATTCAAAACTTCATGCGAGAAATGCTCTAGCACGAATAAATACTCAAGTAAATCAAAACATTGTGCGAGCAACGCTCCAGCACAGTTTCATGCATGAAGAAATCAAATCTCGTGCGAGTTACACTCCAGCACGTTTTTATGCAATTTAATCGATTAAATCACATACGAGCAAGACTCCAGTACGGCTTTTATGCAATTACCATATCAAAATAGGATGTGAGCTAAGCTCCAGCACCTCTCATGCATGTCAAATCATTAAAACTAGTGCGAGCATCCACTCTAGCACCTTTTTATGCATATCAAGTCAAAACAGTCAAAATAGAGTGCGAGCTAAGCTCTAGCACCTCTCATGCATTTCAAAATAATAAAAATCAGTGCGAGCAACGGCTCTAGCACATTCCATGCATATGATGTCATATAAGTCGGTGCGAGCAACCGCTCTAGCACATTTTATGCACACTCACATACTCAGATATAATGCGAGCTATGCACCAGCACTATCTGTTTCCATATAAACTTGATAGTTGGTCCATTTTTTAAATAATTTTCATTTAAATATTAATAACACTTACGTAGTGTTATATTGTGAAATTTATGCAATTACTGGCCAATCTATCGATTTGCTTTGCTTAAAAACCATAAAAATTCCTTAAATCAGAAAATTCTTTAAATCATGCATTTCATGCATGTCATGCTTTCACCATCTTTAGGTGAATTTCCCTCAATAGGGGTAAAATAACCTTTTACCTATTTTGAGTCCTTAAAATCTTTTATCTATTTCTAGGACCTTTATACATATTCAGTGTATACAAAAACTATTAAAATACGCGTAGCTACCTCTAGCTACTCACACAATTCCCTTACCTCAATTTTCTGTACAGTCTGACCTTTCACTGATGTCTCATCATGCAATCCGATTTGCTCTCAATCAAATCTCCGAAATTGTGTACAAATATATAGCAGGTCAAATACAATACAATTAATTGTATTTGATATTTTCTGGGCTTAATTTAAATCATTGGGCCCGTTTACCCATATTGGGCCCGATTGCACCATAATGGGTATTAATCGGTCTTAAGCCCATTTTTCACTTACTATTCACATTATCGAGGCCTATTGGGCTCATTGGGCCCACCAGTATTTATTGAGTCTCGTTCTAAACTCTCGGATAGCTCAATTAATTATTTAAGACAATTTATCTCTAATTCCAGAATATAATTCATTTTATGCGAAAATTAAATCCATAATTTATGCGGTAAATTTCTAACACGTATAACGATGCAAATTATCGTAAATAATGGTTACTTACTTGAGATTCCATAATAGTACGCAAATCGAGGTTCACTCGAGTCCTCGTTTGACGTCAATTGTCAAGCTACACAATTAAATATTTTTCAGGGTAAACTTTCAGTCGAATATTAATCAAATTAAATATTTCAAAATTTAAATCGGTCAATTTCACCGACTTACCCGTAGCTCGATTGCATCACTGGGATTTTTCCTCATTTTTTCCTCTTTTTCTTTTTTCCTTTTTCTTCCTTTATTTATTTATTTATTTATTTATAATTTATTTTTAATATTATTTTAATCCATTAAAATATATTACAAATCAAAATATCCTAAAAAAAATTCTAATTTAATTCATTTAATCAATAAATGAATTTATCGATATTATTTCGTATTTTCGGTATATTTTTCAATTATTTTCGGGGTAATTTCTTGAAGTGAAATTTTTTGATTAATTCCACTAAATTCATATCTTGATCAATTTAACCCGAAATTTAATTATTTTCTTCGTTATTGATCAAGATTCTCAAATCCATTATTTTTAATGAAATTTTCTTGTCACGATTAATACTGAATTTCAATCTTTTGACCGTTTTACCCTTGCATGTGTTCGAGACTACCATTTCAATCCTTCATTTGACCTTTAAATGCATTCGGGAATTTTTATTCATTCCATTTGCATTTTTCATTCGCGTACAACTCTTCTTATGATTCAATTTACATCATTTGAATCATAATAAATTTTGATAAAAATTGGGTTTTACATAATCTCCCCCACTTAAGAAATTTGGTCCTCCAAATTAGAACCAAGTCAAAAGGGTCCATAAACAACGCCGGGTACCTTTATCTCATCATACTCTTTAATTCACATGTGACTTTTTCGGAGTGTAATACTACCAAAGGACTTTGACTAGGGAGATTGTCTTAAACCTCAACACCTTCTCCTTTCGTCTAATACCCGAATCGATTTTTCAACGTATGTTATACTTTCATTGAGCTAAGCTGTTGGAGCTCATATCCGATCACATATGCTAGGTCCAGATAGGATTTTCGAAGCATCAAAAGATAGGACACATTGTGGATGCCTTCTTACTCAAGTGGTAACACCAACCTACGGGCCTTATCTTCCACTTTGTCCAATCTCTCAAAGGATTCAATCTAACGAAACTCAATTTGCCTTCTTTCTGAATCTCGTTATGTCCTTATGCCCTTAGGACAAGTAACTTCCGACAATACTAATTCACCCTCAGTGAATTCCAATGGTTTCTGTCTCTTATCAGCATAGTCTTTCTGTCTGCTCTGAGTCTCTCACAATCAATTGAACATCCTCAAAGGTTTATCTTACCAATTCGGGAACAATTCTCTATCTGTCACCCACTTCTTCTTATCCAAGTCAGGGAACAACCCCTACGGCCATACAATGCCTCATATATAGTCATCCCGATACTCGAGTGATAACAGTCATTATTGGCGAATTCGATTAGTAACAACTGATCATCCCAGGAGCTTATAAAATCAAAGGTACACATTCTCATCATATCCTCTAGAACTTGTACAGTCCCTTCTAACTGACTATCTCTCTGAGGACAAAAAGCTGTGCTAACACTCAATCGGGTTCCCATAACTTCCTGAAAAATATTCCCAGAAGTGGGAAGTGAAGCGAGAATCCCTATCTGATACCATGCTCACTGGAACACTACATAATGTTCCACAATATTTCGTATACATATATCTGCCTACACACTTAAAGTATCTGGGGATTTTCATAACTAGAAGGTGGGTAGACTTAATCAATCTATCGACTATCACCCAGATAGCCTCGTGATTCATTTGGGTCCTCTATAACCCATCACAATATTCATGGTAACTTGCTCCCATTTTCGTGTCGATATAGGTAGAGGCTGCAATAACCTTGTAACTTTTTTTGCTCTACCTTAATTTGCTGACATACGAGACACTTTTTCACAATCTCTACAATGTCTTTTTTTCATATCTGACCACCAATACCCTTTTCAGAGATTCTGATATATTTATTACTTCCTGGATGCACTGTATATCCCGAAGAGTGAGCTTTTGACAATAACACTATCTCAGCAACTGTGGTCCTGTGGAGCAATTATACTGTCTCTGAACCTCTGTCACTGTACCCATCTGAATCTGACCCCCACACTATCGACATTATGCCAATCATCACGCTAAGCCTGTCAAATTTAATCACTCAAATTCGATGCTAATCTCAGGCTAGCTGTCACACAATCACGATCATCATCAGAAGGGATCACATCACTACTGAGGCTCACAACTGCTCTAGCAGCTCACACTCCCTGACCATCATATGTAATACCATCCCGAGGCTCTTTCTGCTTAAGGCATCAGCCATTACATTAGCCTTTCTTGGGTGGTAAAATTTTCACAATCAAAATCCCTCAGAAGCTCTAACCCTCTTTGTTATCATATTCGACTCTTTCTCTGAAAACAGATACTCGGGATTTTTTATGATCAGTGCATAACAGAAATTTCTCACTGTATAAGTGGTGGCGCCATACCTCCAGTGTAACGCTACGACTGCCAACTCTAAATCATGGGTCAGATAGTTTCTCTTATGGTCCTTAAACTATCTAGATCCATAAACGACTATCATCTCATTTTACATCAATACATAGCCCACTCATTATTTTGTGGTATCCATACACATTGAAACCTCTTGAGCTGTTGGTTATGGTAAGAATCATTACGGTGGTCAGTTCATACCTCAATACACCAAAACTTACCGAAGCTATTTTCATACTTATCATCCTACTCGTATGTAATCATTTTTCGAACGATAAATGTCAACTGAGCAGCCAATTTCGAGAAACTCTCAACAACTCGTCTGTAAGACAGTTTCTTGTTGCTACTCATGCTCTTCCCTGGACTTCAAATACATCAAAATATCATCGCTCAAGATGACAACCACTCGGTCCAGGTAAACTTTAAATACCTCATCGTAGTTGAGTTCCACTAAATATTTCAATCACCCATATCCTTGACCTATGTATGCATAAACATATAATGTCATTTCGAAATCGCTTCCGTTTAATATACTAACCTGCGTCATTTTCTTTTTCTTATATTAACGACTTTTATAAAATTTTAATTTTTAAACCTTCATGATTACTCGAATTCTATATTTCTTTATCGTACCAGCAAACTTACCCAAATTTTAAATGTATATATTACGACTGTCGATTTCAATTTATAGGTTATGTGTGTGCTTCTAGACGCTGTCAAGTCTTCAGGCGGGGAGGTATTTTGAAATACGTTTATTAACCTCAGACTTGACCACATAGACTGGTTATGGATATATCATCCTCTTATTCTTGGCCGCAATTCATATTCACTACATATCGCTTAATCCAAATTACTTTGCATATCAAAGATATTCTTACCTTGCATACGTCTCTTATTCCAATATATCTCATATTCAGGATCTATCACATCTTAAAGCTTATCTCTTTTCATATATCATTTATAACAAACTCTTTCATTACTTATTAAAACTTACAATACACTTTTTAGGGATGAAAACATCACTATCTTAGGATAGCAATCTAAACATCATAGTTTGCAGCCGAATCAATCTATTCTTAAATATTACTTCAAAATTATTCATATTCCATTGAATAAAATCGGCTGACATATCCTTTTTCCCCCGTTTCAACTTATAATCCCTATACCCATATTCAGTTAGTGATAATTAGCTAACTAGCATCATCTTGCTTAAGGGTACAGGCTTCACATCTTTCACTAGCTTATAAGCAACTGAAGGCGGTATGATTAAATGCGTGGCACCAGGATCAATTAAAATAATTACTCCATTATTCACAACTAGTGTGGTATCTTCCACCACATCATAAGAAACATCAACAGTGTCCTAGTCCAAGGCATACACTCGCCCTCATCCAACATCTTGTTTCCGTGGTAACTACCACATATCCTTCACTGCTTACACTGCTACGGAGCAGGTCGGGGTCCTCCAATCACAATACCTCTCAAAAGTACTGAAATTAGATACACTAGGGCCTTACCAATCACTTACCTCGTGACTCATCAGCTCTAATCTTTTACCAAACTACCTTTTCTAGTTCTGACATCTCTGTCATTCTCTATTCTATTTTTTTCTCAATTTCGACCCTTACTACCTTTTCCAATCTTAGAGACGTGCAACTCATGATCTTATTCACACAACTGTAGTCTGCGCACTGCCTCGGCATAGGTAGTGATATATAACGGGGCCCATCAGACTCTATTTGACAATCTGAGCCCTTTCATGAACTTTCAGACATTCTGACTCTCACTGTTCATAGTGTTGGGTCATAGCTGGGCAGGTATATAAACTGAGATTCATACTCATTAATCAACCAATTCCTCTGGGTCAGAGTAAAAAATTTTATCTGTAATTTCCTTTAAGCAGTATCCGGGATATTTTGTCATCGGAATACATCTAGAATTATGTTCTCATGTCTAATATGGATGTCTAACTCTTAAGTTGGGTCGAGCAGACTTCCACCAATGCTCTGACTCTCCTTCAATTCCCATGCATACTCTGAGCAATTAGCTCCTAAAATATTTTCCACAATCTGCTCCAACCTCTCGAAGTGTGTCTCCATACTGTCCGATCTCTCTGTCGGACTTTATCCGATCTTTCTGTCGGACTCTGTGAGGCATACTCAATACCAGCCTCCACGTCAATCTCATCTTGAGTCTCATGTGACGACTCAATAGGACTCTCAGGCCTACCTCTACGGCCTCAAGCTCGTGTACTCGCCCTTCTACCATAGTGACTGTCGGTTAATAGGTCTATTCTTGCATTTGAAATCAAATTCTTAACTGCAATTTCATCTCGATATATACAATTGCATCTAAACAATGCACAGTACATGGGGATGTAAACTTTCTTAACCACTAACACCAACTCATATCAGGCCAAGTTAAGCTTTGATACTAAAAACTGTCATGACCCAAATTAACTAAAAATCAGAGTAAATGTTTTATTTTTTCATTTATTATTTAATTCTTACCTTTCTCTCATCGTGACCATCCTACAAACAGTTGGGCTATGATTCGGTGTTAGTCACCTCTCACCTATTTACCATTCCATTTCCATAATCACATTCATATATCAGGATTTACTATCCTTTGACTTTAACAAATACATACACAATGGTATTTACATAACCTTACATCTCCGACATCGTGTTCGTTTATAGTACTGTGCATTACATATTTAGATACAAAACTATACAAATGTGTATACCTGTCTCTCGATGGGAAGCAGCGGATAACAAAATGCAAGTTCTCAACTGCTCACTAACTACTGCGACTACTCTGAAAAGATGAAAAAATAAGGGGGGTGAGCAAACCACACGCTTAGTAAGGCAATTATGCAAGTAAGTAGATAGCTCCACTATCTACATGCTCATAATGTCATGCCCTTAAAACCCATTTCTTTTCATTAAAATCTCAAGTACAAAACCATGCATACATCAATGACATAGCTTATCAAAACTATTTGTGCATATAGAAATCATGTAATTCATACCTCAATAGCATTTTATGTGACATCATTAAATCATACTTAGAATGAGGTAAATCACGATCATGTATTAGTTCATGCCATTTAGACCAAATCATGAGAAACAATTCTTTTCATGAATTTATCCTTTAAAGCATGGAAAACTCATCATGCTACTGCATTTAAATCATTTCATTAAATCTGTAGTATAAAATAACCCGAAGGGGTTAAGCATCTCATAAATCAATTCATTATAAAATTCTCTGAAAAATCTAGCATGATAGTAGTAAAGCACATTTTAGTGAAAATCAAAAAATCGGGGCCCTGACCCCTCCCTCGGGTCTACCCTGGTCTATTGAACCACAAGTTATATCATGTGAGACATGTAGGTGACTATATAAGTAACAACAAGGACTATGGCCATAACCTAGTGATCCCTGGCTACACGGTACCTAGTGTGCGGGGTATCACACCTGAAATGGAGGTGGGTCAATCCTGCCACTAGAACAACATAACATCAGGATTGCGAGGGCAAGACTTGTTGCCTCGTGGCTAATGCCACTCCACTCCAACAATCCCTACGGTACAGTGTACCTTATGTGATATACACGGTACAACGTACTCCGTGAATCCAATCTCAGTCAGGGGGTGCCTGTAATAGGTCTTATCCACCCATACCAATTATGTCTCAGTATGCACGTGTGGGCATATCATCTCACTGTGATATAGTCTACAGAAGGCTCCAACACGGCTATATGCATGTCATATAAATCCCTGTGCGAGCGAAGCTCTAGTACGGCTCTATGCATATTCATGATATCTAAAAATCTCGTGCGAGCGAAGCTCTAGCACGGTTTCATAACAATCAATAAAATCTGCGTACGAGTAGCACTCTAGTACGACTTTAAAAAGAGTTATAAATCCATATATAACATAAATCATTCAAACCTTCGTGCGAGCAATGCTCTAGCATGAATAGATACTCAAGTAAATCAAAACTTCATGCAAGCAACGTTCCAGCACACTTTCATGCATAAAGAAATCAAATCTCATGCGAGTTACACTCCAACATGATTTTTATGCAATTTAATCGATTAAATCACGTACGAGCAAGGCTCCAGTATGGCTTTTATGAAATTTCCATATCAAAACATGATGTGAGCTAAGCTCTAGCACCTCTCATGCATGTCAAATCATTAAAACTAGTTTGAGCATCCGCTCTAGCACCCTTATATGCATATCAAGTCAAAACAGTCAAAATAGAGTGCGAGCTAAGCTCCAACACCTCTCATGCATTTCACAATAATAAAAATCAGTGCGAGCAACCGGTCTAGGACATTTCATGCATATGATGTCACATAAGTCAGTGTGAGAAATCGCTCTAGCACATTTTATGCACACTCACATACTCAGATATAGTGCGAGCTATGCGCCAGCACTATCTGTTTCCATATAAACTTGATAGTTAGCCCATTTTCCAAATAATTTTCATTTAAATCTTAATAAGACTTACGTAGTATTATATTGTGAAATTTATGCAATTATTGGCCAATTTATCGATTTACTTTGCTTAAAAACCACGAAATATTCCATAAATCAGAAAATTCCTTAAATCATGCATTTCATGCATGTCATGCTTTCACCATCCTTAGGTGAATTTCCCTCAACAGGGGTAAAATAACCTTTTACCTATTTCAAGTCCTTAAAATCTTTAATCTATTTCTAGGACTTTTATACATATTTAGTGTATACAAAAACTATTAAAATACGTGTAGCTACCTCTAGCTACTCACACAATTCCCTTACCTCATTTTTCTGTACAGTCTAACCTTTCACTGATGTCTCGTCATGCAGTCCAATTTGCTCTCAATCAAATCTCCGAAACTGCGTATAAATATACATCAGGTCAAATACAATACAATTAATTGTATTTCATACTTTCTGGGCTTAATTTAAATCATTGGGCCCGTTTACCCATATTGGGCCCGATTGCACCATAATGGGCCTTAATCGGCCTTAAGCCCATTTTTCGCTTACTATTCACATCATCGAGGCTTATTGGGCTCATTGGGCCCATCAGTATTTATTGAGCCTCGTTCTAAACTCTCGGATAGCTCAATTAATTATTTACGATAATTTATCTTTAATTCCAGAATATAATTCATTTTATGAGGAAATTAAATCCGTAATTTATGCGATAAATTTCTAACACGTATAACGATGCAAATTGTCATAAATAAGGGTTACTTACATGAGATTCCATAATAGTACACAAATCGAGGCTGACTCGAGTCCTCGTTTGACGTCAATTGTCAAGTTACACAATTAAATATTTTTTCGGGTAAACTTTCGGTCGAATATTAATCAAATTAAATATTCTGAAATTTAAATCGATCAATTTCGACCACTTATCGACTTACCTGTAGCTCGATTGCATCACTGAGATTTTTCACCAATTTTTTCTCTTTTTCTTTTTTCCTTTTTCTTCCTTTTTTTATTTATAATTTATTTTTAATATTATTTTAATCCATTAAAATATATTAAAAATAAAAATATCCCAAAAAAATTCTTATTTAATTCATTTAATCAATAAATGAATTTATCGGTATTATTTCGTATTTTTAGTATATTTTTTGATTATTTTCGGGGTAATTTCTTGAAATGAAAATTTTGATTAATTCTAGTAAATTCATATCTTGATCAATTTAACCCGAAATTTAATTATTTCTTTGTTATTGATCAAGATTCTCAAATCCATTATTTTTAATGAAATTTTCTTGTCACGATTAATACCGAATTTTGATCTTTTGACCGTTTTACCCTTACACGTGTTCGGGACTACCATTTCAATCCTTCATTTGACCTTTAAATGCATTCGAAAATTTTTATCCATTCCATTTGCATTTTTCATTCACGTACAACTCTTCTTATGATTCAATTTACATAATTTGAATCATAATAAATTTCGATAAAAATCGGGTCTTACACGATGTATGGAAGTAACTATGAGAATTTGTATGAGATTTGGTTGTTGAAATGGTATTACAAAGAAATGGGATAGTAAGGCTAATAATTGCATAAATCACGTGTTTTGAATGTTTTCACAAAACACATTGCTTTGTTTTAAGCAAATTGATGGATAGGTTGGCTAGTGTTTGAATGATGTTGTGTAATAGCACATGTGAGGTGCTAAATGTGCTTTGAGATTGATTATTTGAATGTTTATGAGCCGCCTATCATGTTTATGAGAATTAAACCATGCTGGAGCGTAGCTCGCACTGGATACTGATATTTTTACGTGTTTGAAACGTGCTGGAGCTTAACTCACACTTTGATTTGAACTATGGTGATGTTCTATAAACCGTATTGGAGCTTTTGCTCGTACGTGGATTTCGAGTGGTTTCTTATGCATATAACCATACTGGAGTTATGCTCGTACGTGGTTTTCTTCATGTTTTATGCATAAATGTCATACTAGAGTGTTGCTCGTACAAGGTAATTTGTTTATGATGCATGAATTCGCGCTAGAGTGTAGCTCGCGCAGGTTTTTACATTATGGTATGTATGATGTCATGGTGAGGGTAATACAGGTTGGCGTTCAGGGAACCCAACAGGCCTAACAGACCTCTTGACTGGGGTTAGGGTGAGGGGCTAGGACCTAGCACTAATCCATTGAAGGAACCCAATAGGCCTAACAGACCTCCTTAGTGGGGTGAGGGTGAGGGGTTAGGACCTAAATCAGGGAACCCAACAGGGGCGAGCAAGGCCATGAGGGGCTAGGACCTAGTATTAAGAGTACTCCCATGCGCACTCGAGACTATATAGAGGTTTCACTCAGTATGGGGTAGATAAGACCTACTGCAGGCACCCCCAACCATGTTATAGGTCCACGGAGTACGATGTACCGTGCATATCACATGGAGTACGATGTACCGCGTGGTTGAGATACTGATGAGAAAGTCTATCGAATAAATAACCCACCTTCGTTTCAGCATGATACCCCGCACCTTGGGACCTATGTGGTCTGGGATGATTTATGACATAGTTGGCCTACATAGTCAATTGAGATATAGTGACCTATCTCCTTGCTTATTACATAATACCACCTGGTCTTAATACTTGAGTGTGATTTTGACTGTCCAGGGTAGACCCGAGGGAGGGGTCGATCCTTGTGGGATTTGATTTGTGAAATGGTAATGATGTTGTGAATGAGAAAATGATTTGTGATGGGATTGTATGTATTTGAGAAAGAGATGTGGTTTTAAAAAGGATGTTTCTTAAATGAATTGCCCTTTTTATGAGATTTGACGATTGATGATTATGAGATGATTTGTACATGATGTTTTACCATGTTTTATATGCCAGATTCCATGATTTTAAATACATGATATATGTATATTCATATGGCATAGTTTTAATTCCTCATGCTCCTGTTATAAATGATTTATGCATAACATTATCAGCATGTAGATAGAGTAGTTATCTACCATGGTTGCATTATTGCCTTACTGAGCGTGTGATTGCTCATCCCTCTCTATGTTCCCCCTCCTACAGAGCGTACATAGTGGCCTAGTGAGGACTGAGGCATTATATTTTGGATATCCGCTGCCATCCTCCGCTAAGAGGTATACACATGAAGATTCTTTTTGTATCTAAACAATTGTAAAATCACAATAGTCTTTTGAGTTGTAATTATGAGGGATGTAGATGTCAGTAATCATATTTTGTATAAATGAATGATTGACGTTCAAATGTATGACATCACTTTTATTAACTGAGAATGGATATTGTGAGTGGATTATTATTGACTTACAGCCCAACAGTGTAATGGTAAGTTTGTTCACGATCGAGTGGCGAAAGGAATAAACGCAAAAAATTTATAGTGATTTTCGAATAAAAAGAATGAAATAGGTTGTGACAGTTTTTAGCTAGAAAGGATCGAAACCTTCCCATGAGCAGATTGATCACACAGCTTACTTACTGAATATTTGTATAGTTCAACCAAAGGAAGATCGATCTCTCACCATTGAAGATCGATCTCACAATACTCATTTCTATTTAAAAGCCCGACAGTCGAGTCTTCTTCCCCAAATAGAAAATACCACTCCATTATAGCAAAGTGAACAAGTTTTCTCACTCTAAAATATCATCACCTTCCAAACAGATTTGAGAAAGGTTGCTGTTAGCAAAGTGACACGACCACTTTTTCCTAAAAATCACTACAAAATTTTTGCTTTTTCATTTCTTTACTCGTCGTGAATAGTTTCACTACTAACAGTTGGGTTATGAGTCGACATTAGTCCCTCCTGTCATGTTACTTAACTTAACATCCATTTCCACATCACATTTACATATTTTAATCTACTGTCATTTGACTTTAACTAATTACATTCATAACTGTATTTACATAGGTTTACATCCCCGATATTCCATCCATGTACAGAACTATGCTTTTACATGTTCAGATACAAAAAGATACCAGTGTGTATACCTCTTGGTGATGGGAAGCAGCGAACAACAGGAATGTAGTCTCTACCCGCTCTTAACTACCGTGGATGCTCTGTAGGGGTGGAAAGTGAAAGAGTGAGCAGAACTTGCTCAGTAAGGCAATAATGTAAGTAGGCAGATAACTACACTAACTACATACTTATAATGTCATGATATATAAAAATCATTTATATCCAGAGCATGAGGTATAATTAAAACTATGCCACATGTATATAAATATATCACGTACTGAAAACATGAAAATAGGCATGTAAACATGGAAAATCATCATGTCAACGTCTTATGCTCAACACATTAAAAGGTCATCGTAAAACAGCCCCTCAAGGTTTAACACCTTAAAAACCTCAATAAAGCTCATTAAAACATTATTAAAACCATATTTTGTTTTAAAATCACAAATCGAGGTGTAACCCCTCCTTCTAGTTTGCCCTAGTCTATCTAGACCATATGATATCACGTGAGGCATGTAGGTTATTATATAGGAAAAATCAAGGACTATGTCTCTGTGATCCCAAGCTACAGGCACCACGGCTGCAACAAGAGGTGGGTCAATCCTACCCGCCAGAATATCAAATCACCAATCTCATAGTCATGACGACATGGTACAGCGCACTTCGTGTGACATACACAGTACAATGTACTCCATAAACCCATATCATAGTTTGGGGGTGCCTACCATAGGTCTTATCCACCCCATATTGACACGCCCTGAAGGTATTATCCGCAAGTGCACGGGTCGTACAAGTAATAATGGGATTTGAGTCCCGAGTTATCGTCCCATAGAGAAGTTGATCAGCCTAATTAACTACCGGTTAATCTTACCCTAAGTATATCCTAGCAAATTATGAAATTAAAGTGGGTGATCTACTAGGCTAAAATTAAAGTACTGAAAATAATAACAACTATAAAACAAAGAAAATTAAACATAGCTAAAATTACTTACAAAACTCCAAGTAATTAAAGGCAAGTACCTACAAAAGAAAATTAAAACAGTTAAAAATTCATTAACGCAATTAAAATAAAAAGCAAAAATGAAAATAAAGAAACAAGATTAATTAACTAAAATTAACCAAATCTAAAATAACATGTGCATGTAATTAGACTAATGAAAATTGCAAATTAAACTAACCTGAAATTTAACAAAAATAAAGACTAAATTAAAAATGCATAAAATGAGTTTATCTAATTTAATTCTAATTGGAAAACCTATTACTAAAATAAAAATAAAAATTAACTAATGGCATAATTAAATCTAAATTCTAGACTAATCAATAAATTGAACTATAACTAATCATGCAATAAAATTAAAATCATAACTTCTTATGCTAACAAATTAAATTGGAATTACCTATTCTAAAAATGCATGAAAATGGATTAAAGCTGCAATGCAAATGTGCTAAACATGGCCTTAAGTGAATTGCAAAACACCAAAGTGGTCCTGATTATGCACTGTACACGTCTTCTTGGCTACTTTAGGCTTTCGGTCTGTCCAGGTAATGCAAAGGTACTCCAGCTGCATGATCATGCTGTCTCCAATCTGCACACAACCTCTGCTACAGCTTCTAACCAGGCTTGTTGTCCTGCTCTCTCTCCCGCACGGTCTACGTACTGCTCTTGGGTTTTGCCCAGCTTCATTCCAGCTGATGTCTGCTGCACTGTCCTGCTCTGTACAATGTCACAACTTCATTCTCGAGCCGTATCTCCAGCAGCAACCCTGTTATGCTTGCCTCATATGTGTCTTAAGCACCTACAGCCTCACCACCTCATGTACTATCCAACATCAAACATAGCCATGCCAGCAAATGGAGCAGCAATAATCCGACCTCCTGCATTAACACCGATTCACCATCACCTGCTGTAGTCTTCAACACGCACCAGCTTTACCTCAGCCCATGCCACACACCTGCAGCAGCAAACAAAAAACAAATTAGTGCAGAATAAAAGCAAACACACAAATGAACAGTACAATATCCTAAGAACAGAGCAAAGCAGAGGAAGGTATGTGCTCCCTATCCACTGCAACAGTGTATTCCGACTTGGTTCAGCACCGACGCCAGTTGCTGCTTCAATCACCCGCTCTACACTTCTGCCTCATTCCTGATTTTCTTGCAGTGCCCCACATGAACCCAGGGACATTAGCCAGCAACACCACGTCCAGCAATGGCAGTGCAGCTTCAGCCCCAACTTTCAGCTTCATCACGCAACCAGTAGTAGTGAACCCATTAGCAGCGTTGCTAAGAAATGTAAGCTTTGTACTGCAAGCTTCAACTCTACCTTCTAGCTTCTGCCCAACAAAATGGATGAAAACGGGCCAAAAAGGAAAACGCACAAGCAATATCTATAATAGAAACTAAAGTCTAAACCAAAAATAAAGAGAGTAGTAAAATAGAAATCAACTGTTGGCTCTACCGAGAGGGGGGGTGAATCGGTTTTCTAACAATTATGGGAAATTAAAAATTAATCATAATTTAATCACAATTTAATCACAAATGATAATGAGCAATATAGTGCAATATAACAATTTAATGCAAAGTAGGGAAGAGAGAAACAAACACAATCGTTTATAGAGGTTCGGCCAAACTCTTGCCTACGTCCTCTCTCCTTGACCTTCTTGTCAAGTGTTTTCTTTCTCTCTTTCAATAGAGCTTACACAGTTCCTTTTGCAGGTTAAGGAATAACCTCTCTACCCTTAGCAATACAGAAATGTGTTCACCCTTTTACAATGTCTCTCACTGAGGAACAATCCTCTTTTCTTTTTGGGTATGGATGAATACAGAATAAGGCTTTACAATGGGTAGTGCTAACAAAGCTTGTTGCACTTAAGCTTGTACAATAAATTTCAATTGATGAGCAATAGGGACACAAAGAATGAATGAATTAAAGCTTGAGAATGTTTGGAATGTTCAGCAATAGTGTCTCTTTTCTCTTTGTCTTCAATGCTTGGTTAAATACTGAAGGATTGGTAGTTGGAGCATTAAATGCTATTTTTCCCGTTGTGATTTGCAGAAACTAGTCGTTGGGTACCTCCAGTAGAGTGCCAGATCGATCTGCCATCTTGGCCAGATCGATCTCTTAGTTATAAATCCTGCAAGATTGAAGCAAAAATACACAAGGAGATCGATCTCATAGGTTAGCAGATCAATCTGTTAGTTTAAAAATAATGAGGCAGATCGATCTGTCAAATAGGCAGATCGATCTCCTAATCTCTCTGTTTGAGGCAAGATCGATTTCTAGATCGATCTACCATGCAATCTCGTAGAGAGGAGATCGATCTCTCAACAACACAGATCGATCTCTTTAGCTCTCTGACTTTGAGGAGATCGATCTCTTCCTTACCAGATCGATCTCATAAGTTCTCTGTTTGAGTGTGGATCGATCTCTCAGATCGATCTATAGTCTTAAGCTCTTAAGGGAGATCGATCTCTTCCTAGACTAGATCGATCTCTCAACTCTAGCTTTAGCCAGATCGATCTCTTAACCCTTGCAGATCGATCTCATTCTACCTAAGTCCCTTTGTAAAGGTTTAAGGCTTGCCAGATCGATCTCTTCCATTATGAGATCGATCTCTCATCAAGTAAAAACCCAGGAGATCGATCTCTCATCAGCCAGATCGATCTCTCATCAATAGAACTCTAAGTTCTGGTACTAATAACCTCTAAACATGTTTCTATATCATCTTAATGTTATAGAATTAACTTGTTTTGTCATTTCAAAATACATTAACTCAACAATCTCCCCCTTTTTGATATGACAAAACATAAAATAAACATGTTTAGTGAATTTTTGCAAAAGCTCCCCCTTTTTGTGAGCTCCCCCTTTTTGTGAGCTTTTTGGTTCTGTTACTTGCTTAACTCCCCCTCAATTTAATCATTCTTAGACACCTTTATGTATCTTAACACAATCACATGTTTCTTCTCCCCCTTTTTGTCATATCAAGATCACAAGAATAGAATACTCATCATTTCAAAATGAACTTTTTCATTAACACAACCAGTATCTTAAAATGACATTTCATTAACACAAGTCAAAAGGTATTTCATTCAAGCAAATTCATCATAGATAACATCAAGTAGCTTAAAATGTTGTAACTATACTAAATCAAAACACCTAAGCCCTATTGTGAGGGAGGATCACGATCCAAAAGATTCTCAACATGCGTGCGTGTTACTTGGAGCTCATCGAACATCGCCTCTTGAGCCTCTTGAATCTTATCCACTCTTTGGTTTAAAGATGCAAATCCGTTATCGATTTTTTGAGTGAGGTCACTCAGCATCTTCATAAAGATCTCCATTTCTCCCGGTGGGGCTGTCGGTGCAGTGGGCGGAGCCGTTGAGGACGATGGTTCCAGAGCTGCTGCAGCAGATGGGGCCACTAGCTCATTGGAGGGGTCTTCCTCCATGGCTTCAGCTGGCTGCTGGTCCCTCTTTTTCTTCCAATCTCCCCGGAAGTCTTTGTAGTATCCCATATGATGAAGGGACCCAATGTTGAGGACGCTCTTGGGAGATGGCAGTTCTCCGGTTTCGCCGCTGTAGTCGACGCCAACGCGGTGGAGAAGATAGGCTACCGGTTGCGAAAAAATGATCGTGGTAGCCTGTCCACGCACTATCTTCAGCCAGTCTTCGTATATGAAATGAACAAGATTTGGTTTTTGGCTTGTGGAGTGAATGTGATGGAGCCAAAAACGATCTAAGCGCCTAACGGTGGAATGACGAGTACCGAAAGGGCGGAGGTTCCAAGAGATTATGAGGTGGAGTAACCGAAGGTGCATTGGAAGGTTACTCGCCTTGTCCCCAGGGAGATCAAACTCAAAGGAGACTTCCTCATCTTCATTGGTCAAGCCTTCATTTTTCATCTGGAAGGCCTGAGCTAAGATATCAGTATCGACATGAACGGTTTTACCCATGACATATGTTTTGAAACCGACAATTTTGCAAGTGTCATTTGGGTCAAAAATGAGTTCGGCATTGGAAAAGAATGTACGAACTAGATTTGGAGGGACGGGAGTGTTGATTTTTAAAAAATTCATCCAACCAAATTCTTCAAACTTTGACACGTATGGAAAGTCGATGCGATTGAGGAAGGAAAAATCTATGGTTCGCCAATGCTTAATTGGCATGGTTGAGAAATATTCCTCATATCGCTTTCTTTTTGCTGGTGTTTTAAAACACCGATTGAAGGAAGCAATGGAAGATGGAGGAATGGGTTGGGAGGATGAACCAGCCTCTACATTGGTTTTAGGAGGTTTGTGACCTACTGTCTTAAGCCTAGGCATGATTCTAGACTCTAAAGATGCGCTAAATAGATTCAAAAACGAGAAAAGCAATGAAACAGTACCTAGGTTTGCCCTAGAATTAAAATGAACACAAATTAAAGAAAAATTTTGAGAAAATCAGTAAGGAATGTTGGTTACAATACCGAAATTTGACACCGAGACGCAAGGAGGACCGTACGGAGATCGATCTGAGGAGAAATCGACAGTGATGGTGCGAGGGAATTTGGGAATTTGAAAGTTAGGTTTTGTGAAATTTGGGAAATTTTCGCGAGTTTATATACTTCAGGACACATGAGATCGATCTGTCGAGGTGACAGATCGATCTGTCACTTCCAGAAGCCAAGAGAGATCGATCTGTCGTATGGGCAGATCGATCTGTTCGCAAACAGAGGCTTAAGGAGATCGACCTGTTACATGCCCGATCGATCTGTAGTGAAACCGAGACTTAGAGAGATCGATCTGCCAAATGCATGGATCGATCTTCAGAATGCAGAAGCTTTGAAGAGATCGATCTGTCGTGTGGACAGATCGATCTGCTCTTTAACAGAGGCGTAAGGAGATCGATCTTATGGTTAGAGGATCGATCTGCTTAGCTTTACCTTGATGATTTAGGCTTGTTGGAAGTGAGGAGATTGATCTATATTGCAAGGAGATCGATCTCTCATCCTCATTGCCAGAAAATCTTTGCAAAAACTCTCTTAAAATCAACTTGAAACCAAGATTTTTGAAACACATAAATCTTAAGAGATATTCATGAGTCCTAATTCACCTCTAAGGATACAAAACCTATCTCTATCAAGGGGTTTGGTGAATATATCAGCTATTTGATGTAGAGTGTCAATGTACTCTAAAATTATATCCCCTTTTTGTACATGGTCTCTAAGGAAGTGATGTCTAATTTCTATGTGTTTGGTTCTGGAGTGTTGAATAGGATTCTTAGACAGATTAATGGCACTGGTATTATCACATTTAATAGTGACTTGCTTCATGTCAATACCATAATCTCTCATTTGTTGTTTAATCCACAACACTTGAGCACTACAACTACCAGCTGCTATATATTCAGCTTCAGTTGTGGACTGAGCCACACTGTTTTGTTTCTTGGAGAACCAAGAAATTAACCTATTTCCTAAGAATTGGCAAGTACCTGAAGTACTTTTCCTATCTATTTTGCATCCTCTAAAATCAGCATCTGAAAATGCATGAAGGGCAAAAGTGGAGTCCTTGGGGTACCAAAGTCCTAGTGAGGGAGTGTCTTTGAGGTATCTAAAGATTGTCTTAGTTGCCAATAGATGTGATTCCTTAGGAGAGGATTGAAATCTAGCACAAAGGCATACACTAAACAAAATATCTGGTCTACTTGCAGTTAAATAAAGCAATGAGCCTATCATAGACCTATAGAGTTTAGTGTCTACACACTTACCACTTTCATCTTTATCAAGCTTGATGTTGGTGCCCATTGGAGTGGCTTGAGGTTTGCAATTGTCCATTCCAAATCGCTTGAGCAAGTCCTTGGTATACTTTGCTTGATTGATGAAGGTTCCATCCTTTGTTTGCTTCACTTGAAGTCCCAAGAAGAATGTGAGTTCTCCCATCATGCTCATCTCAAATTCTCCTTGCATGATCTTAGCAAACTCTTGGCATAAAGACTCATTAGTTGAACCAAAAATAATATCATCTACATACACTTGTACAACTAATAAATCCTTATTTTTATTCTTAATGAATAAGGTGGTATCCACTTTTCCTCTTGAAAATCCCTTTTCTATTAAGAATTTTGACAACCTTTCATACCAAGCTCTAGGAGCTTGTTTTAACCCATAAAGTGCCTTTGATAATTTAAAAACATGTTCAGGAAATTCATGATTTTCAAATCCGGGAGGTTGCTAAACATATACTTCTTCATTAATAAAACCATTTAAGAATGCACTCTTTACATCCATTTGATATAACTTGAAGTTTTTATAACATGCAAAGGCAAGTAACATTCTTATTGCCTCTAATCTAGCTACCGGTGCATATGTTTCATCATAGTCTATGCCTTCCTCTTGGCTATAGCCTTGAGCAACTAGCCTAGCCTTATTCCTTGTGATCACACTATTTTCATCCATTTTGTTCTTGAATATCCTTTTAGTTCCAATTATTGAGTGATTACTAGGCCTAGGAACTAGTTTCTATACTTTGCTTCTCTCAAATTGATTTAATTCTTCTTGCATTGCTAGGAACCAATTATTATCTTCTAAGGCTTCATTGACATTCCTAGGCTCAATTTGAGATACAAAGGCTATATATTGGCACATATTCCTTAGGGATGATCTAGTTCTAACTCCAAGAGTTGGATCTCCTACTATTTCACAATCTTTTACATATCCTAACTCTCTTGGTGCTCTAGGCTCTCTTTCTAAAACCTCTATATCTTCTTCATCTTTTTTATTCAAGTCAAGCTTTTCTAGAAAGTCATCTTCTAAGTTTTCATCAAATATTCCAACATTCTCATCATTGGCTGAATCTTTTGATATATTATTTGACTCATCAAATATAACATGAATAGACTCTTCAACCATTAATGTTCTTTTGTTATATATTCTAAAAGCCTTTGAATTCAATGAATATCCTAGAAATATTCCCTCATCACTCTTGGCATCAAATTTTCCTAAATTATCTTTTCCATTATTTAGAACAAAGCATTTGCAGCCAAAAGGATGGAAGTAACTAATGTTAGGCTTCTTACCTTTGTAGAGCTCATAGGGAGTTTTCTTTAGCATGGGTCTTATCATAGCTCTATTAATTATATAACATGATGTGTTTATAGCTTCAGCCCAAAAGTACTTTGGTAAGTTATTTTCACATAACATAGTTCTAGCCATTTCTTCCAAAGTTCTATTTTTTCTCTCAACTACACCATTTTGTTGTGGTGTCCTAGGGGCTGAAAAATTATGGCTAATTCCTTGTTCATTGCAATGCTCATCAAATCCTATATTTTTAAATTCTTTGCCATGATCACTTCTAATGCTTGTTATTGTATATCCTTTTTCATTTTGAGTCACCTTTGAGTAGGCTATGAATTTCTCTAAGGCTTCATTTTTTACTCTCAAAAAGAACACCCATGTGTACCTAGCGTAATCATCAACTATTACAAATCCATAGTGTTTCCCACCTAAGCTAGTGGTTCTAGTTGGTCCAAATAAGTCTAAATGCAGTAATTGAAGAGGCCTAGTGGTGGATACACTATTCTTAGGCTTAAAAGTTGTCCTCTTGTGTTTTCCTTTAACACAAGCTTCACATATTTCTTCATGATCAAAAGGTATTTTGGGTAAGCCTATTACTAGATCCTTTCTAGCTAACTTGGATAGCACACTCATGCTAGCATGGCCTAGTCTTCTATGCCATAACCAAGATTCCTTTTTGTTGTCTACCATTAAGCATATGTTTTCATTTTTGAGTTCATTAAGATAGACAATATATATGTTACCTTGCCTATGACCTAGAAAAAGAATTTTATTTGACTTAGGATCTATAACATTACACTTCATGCAATCAAAAATTACTTTGTAACCTTTGTCACAAAGTTGACTAATGCTTAGCAAGTTATGCTTAAGACCCCTAACAAGTAATACTTTTTCTAAAGAGAAATGATCATTACCTATTGAGCCACTTCCTTCCACTTGGCCTTTGGAGTTGTCCCCAAAAGTGACTTCTCCACCAATTTTTGATTTGAAAGAATTGAAATGGCTTTTATCACCCGTCATGTGCCTTGAGCATCCACTATCTAAGTACCAAGCATCTTTTGTTTTAGCTTTGTGGCTATGCTCAATCACCTACAAAAAATCAAACTCAAGTATTAGGTACCCAAATTTTCTTGGGTCCTTGGAGGTTAGTAAATGCAATTCTTGATCCCATTGGGATCCATTTTGCTAATGCATTACAGTCCTTGGAAAGAATTACCTCTTTTGGAATCCATATCCTTTTTACTCTTTTTCCTTTAAGATTCCTCATCTTTATATTGCAATAATGTGACTTATGTCCCTTTCTATTACAATATGAACAAGTAATTGCAGGTTTATTCATGCTCTTCCTAGCAATAAAACTCTTAAGATGGGTCTCCCTACTTTGTGCATTATATCCTAAGCCATTTTTGTCAAAAAATGCCCTTTGGGTTTCTAGCATGCTATCTAGCTTTTGTTGCCCCATGTGAAATCTATTAAAGGAGTTATGTAGATTGTTATTTTTCTCCTTAAGGTCACAAATTTCTAGATTTGAAATCTCTAGTTTCTTTTCACATTCTAATTTATCCAATTGCATTATTTCATTTTCTTTTCTCAATTTGGATATTATCTTTTTATACTTCATACTCATACATTCATACTCTAATGCTAGATCATCAAAGGCATCTTGCAATTCATCAAATGAGTATTCATTGAGATTGGAGGTTACCTTTTCATCATCATCAATAGCCATGAAGCATAAGTTGGCAATATCCTCATTTGATTCATCATCGGAGCAGTCACTGTCGCTCCATGTTGCCACCATTGCCTTATTTTTATGGAACCTATCATTGGATCTTTTAAGAAGAGGGCAGTTAAATTTTATGTGTCCAGGTTTTTTACATTCATAACACACAATAGAGTCTTTTCTACCTACTTCCTCTTGTTCTCTCCTATTGTTTCTCCTATTACTACTACTAGCTCTCATCCTCATGAACTTATTAAATCTTTTGGCAAACATTGCCATCTCAATATCCTCCTCACTGCCACTCTCATTTTTAATCTCCTCTTGAGCAGTGGATTTTAGAGCAACTCCCACTTTCTTGGGTGGCTCTTCATTTCTTTTAAGTTTCATCTCATAAGTGAGCAAAGATCCTATCAATTCATCTAGGCACAATGTGTGAGGATCCTTAGATTCCTCAATTGCCGTCACTTTAGCTTCCCATGATTTAGGTAAGCTATTTAAAATTTTCTTTACCATTTCAATATTAGAATATATTTTTCCTAAAGATTTTAATCCATTAATTACATCTGTGAATCTAGTGAACATATCACTAATTGATTCTCCTTCCTTCATCCTAAAAAGCTCATAGTCATGTGTGAGCATACCTACTTTTGTCTCCTTCACTTGGGTTGTACCCTTATGAGTTATTGCCAATTTATCCCATATTTGCTTGGCATTATCACACCCGGAGACTCTATTGTATTCATTAGGACCTAAAGCACAAAATAATGTGTGCATGGCTTTAGCATTTAGCTGTGCACATTTAATGTCATTAGAATCCCATTCATCTTCTTCTTTGGGGATATCTCTTCCCTCTATTCTCTTTGTAGGGATTTGAGGTCCCTTAACTATAATTCTCCACACTTCATAATCATTTGCTTGAATGAATAACATCATCCTAGTCCTCCAATACGAATAATGTTCACCATTAAACATGGGAGGTCTAACCGTAGAGTGCCCCTCTCCTACCAAACTAGTTGCTACATTGTTAAGAGCCATTTGATCGTTTCTAACTCTTAGGAAGTTGTTCCTATGTGATTAAAGAGTCCTAGCTCTGATACCAATTGTTGGCTCTACCGAGAGGGGGGTGAATCGGTTTTCTAACAATTATGGGAAATTAAAAATTAATCACAATTTAATCACAATTTAATCACAAATGATAATGAGCAATATAGTGCAATATAACAATTTAATGCAAAGTAGGGAAGAGAGAAACAAACACAATCGTTTATAGAGGTTCGGCCAAACTCTTGCCTACGTCCTCTCTCCTTGACCTTCTTGTCAAGTGTTTTCTTTCTCTCTTTCAATAGAGCTTACACAGTTCCTTTTGCAGGTTAAGGAATAACCTCTCTACCCTTAGCAATACAGAAATGTATTCACCCTTTTACAATGTCTCTCACTGAGGAACAATCCTCTTTTCTTTTTGGGTATGGATGAATACAGAATAAGGCTTTACAATGGGTAGTGCTAACAAAGCTTATTGCACTTAAGCTTGTACAATAAATTTCAATTGATGAGCAATAGGGACACAAAGAATGAATGAATTAAAGCTTGAGAATGTTTGGAATGTTCAGCAATAGTGTCTCTTTTCTCTTTGTCTTCAATGCTTGGTTAAATACTGAAGGATTGGTAGTTGGAGCATTAAATGCTATTTTCCCCGTTGTGATTTGCAGAAACTAGCCGTTGGGTACCTCCAGTAGAGTGCCAGATCGATCTGCCATCTTGGCCAGATCGATCTCTTAGTTATAAATCCTGCAAGATTGAAGCACAAATACACAAGGAGATCGATCTCATAGGTTAGCAGATCGATCTGTTAGTTTAAAAATAATGAGGCAGATCGATCTGTCGAATAGGCAGATCGATCTCCTAATCTCTCTGTTTGAGGCAAGATCGATTTCTAGATCGATCTGCCATGCAATCTCGTAGAGAGGAGATTGATCTCTCAACAACACAGATCGATCTCTTTAGCTCTCTGACTTTGAGGAGATCGATCTCTTCCTTACCAGATCGATCTCATAAGTTCTCTGTTTCAGTGTGGATCGATCTCTCAGATCGATCTATAGTCTTAAGCTCTTAAGGGAGATCGATCTCTTCCTAGACCAGATCGATCTCTCAACTCTAGCTTTAGCCAGATCGATCTCTTAACCCTTGCAGATCGATCTCATTCTACCTAAGTCCCTTTGTAAAGGTTTAAGGCTTGCCAGATCGATCTCTTCCATTATGAGATCGATCTCTCATCAAGTAAAAACCCAGGAGATCGATCTCTCATCAGCCAGATCGATCTCTCATCAACAGAACTCTAAGTTCTGGTACTAATAACCTCTAAACATGTTTCTATATCATCTTAATGTTATAGAATTAACTTGTTTTGTCATTTCAAAATACATTAACTCAACATCAACAAAGCATAACAAAGCCTCAAGCTCTACACGAATGAATAGCAAATAAAAATACTGAAAAACAGACTAACAAATGGAGCTAGTAAAATCGGATTATGCTAAAGTTCAAGCAGTAACCAAGCTAAAATAGAAATCAATGGAAAATATGTAAAGAAAAACATGAAAAGATTTGAAAAAGGAGCTGTTGTCACAATAATGAAAAAAACAAGGTAGAAAGCTATCATAAAATGAATAGGTAAGACCAAGATTAAAGAAAGGTAAAATGAAAATGATTCATTGAAGAAATTTTAGATATGCCATCAACAGTAGCTAAGTAAGACTCTTAAAAAACAAAAGGCTATGGTGGCTAACGGAAAAGAAAGACTTAAAACAATAAATCCTAAAATATACCCTAAAACTATTCTACCCTAACTTACTTTCTACTCCTACTCTACTTTCTACTTCTACTCCTACTTCTTACTTTTTACTTCCTACACTACTTGATTTTTCAATTGCCATCATGTTCTATTTATACACAAACATAGGGGTACAATGGTAAATTTTCATCCTAGATGAGTTGGCATTGTTTGGCCAATTGTCTTCATTTGATTTGCTGCAGAGTAGATATTTCCACGTCATCAGTCTTTTTGTCCAATTAGCTGTATGATGTGGACTAGCGTGTGTCTTCCAGAGGGTTGGCACGGTGTCCTTCGATCTTATCGTTTCGGAGCAAATAAAATATGAACACCTGACATCACACGTGTCCAGTCGATTGATGACCCGGTCTGCAAATTGGAAGTGGTCCAATTTTTTTAGCCCATTTTTAGCCCAATTTCATCTGAAATGATTGAATTTCATCTGGATTTAATTTACCTGCACATTAAAGAATTTTAATTAAACAAAGGGGATTATTAGTAAAATAATATGGTGATTAAATAAATAATTAAGAATTTAAGCATAAATAATTCTATAAAAAATAGAATTATCACACCCCCAAACTTGAGTTTTTGCTTGTCCTCAAGCAAAACAAAACAATTGTAGGAACGACAAGTACAAAACATAATAATTTCTCTAATATTATCCTCAAAGATAAAGTACAGACTATGATCTAAAAGAATCACAATTACAAGTCAAACACTTAGAATCATTCAATCATAAGTCCTAACCCAAATTGGACTCCTCGTGTGTGTGTGAAAAATGTCAAAGTCACTTCAAAGTATATTATCCGGATCAGATTATGCAAACACAGTAAATGCAAAGTCAATGACATGTGATCATTCCCATAAGTTTGCTTTTCACTTCTCTCTTCACTAATGTAGTCACACTTAGTCAAAGATCAATAGGACTTCATTAAGCTTGTAATGTAAGGCTGGGGCTAAGGGTCTGATAAAGTCGATTTAGGTTCAAAAACCCCTTAACATGCATTACTTTCTAGGATCTTTAATGTAAGAGCTCAATTTATTTCGATAAGGGATAGGAACAAAGTATTTAAGCTAAGGAAAATAACGCAGGTATATTTACAGAGAAAAGCTTATTTGGCCCAGATGGGTGACTAGGGGTAGCATATGTACAAGGAAGGCTAGAAAGGCTCAAACGATCAAAAAGATGACCTAAATCATCTCCCTAATTAAGTGTGATCTAATATTTCACCTCGAGATCAGATCAAACAAATTCTAGAATATGATGCACAAAATCAACTGAACAAATACAGTCCTATGTACACATAAGTTTTGTCTAAATAAATATACTGATTCATGACACGACATGTGCATAAGATGAGGAAATCACAACCAGAATTAGGACAAATTCAAGAATTCAACTTCATACTTTTCCTATAATCATGCTTCTCAGTCAATCAAAATCAGAATCATGGGGTCAAATCATCGAAATATGGAAAAACTACATGTTAAGCACTAAATCATCCCAAAATCAAACAGTTTAAGCTCAGATTTTCGAAAAAATTTTGAAAATTTTTTCAATTTTGCTCAAATTTTAAAAAAAAATACTCAACTGATATCCCCTCCCCAAAACTTGAAGTGCACAGTGTCCTCAGTGTGCAGATAATATAAGAATTAAAGTTCAGGAACAGAGTACTCCCCTTTCTGATGATGATGATGATAACTGAAGCTTGATTGAAAACATAAAACTAGAAAAGAAATCTGCATAATAAACAAAGAAAGAAACAGCAGAAAAGAAAAAGAACTATATACAAAGTGAAAAAAAAATAAAGCTAAGTAGTAGGATCAGAAGTAGGAGACTCAACTAAAGTGGTCACAGAATGTTGACGATCAAACCCTCCCCCAAAATAGTGTTTCAGACTGCCCCCATTAACCTTAAAGGGTTGATTCAGGGTCTCATCCATAATTTCAATGGCTCCATGAGGGAATACTTGTGTAATGGTAAAGGGACCTGACCACCTAGACTTAAGCTTTCCTAGAAATAACTTCAAACGTGAATTAAACAACAGAACCTGCTGGCCTATCTCAAAGTGTCTCTCTTTAATTTTCTTATCATGCCATCGATTAGTCTTTTCCTTGTAGAGCTTGGCATTCTCATATGCCTGCAACTTGAACTCATCTAACTGATTAAGCTGTAGCAGCCTCTTCTCCCCTGCTGCCTCTAAGTTGAAATTCAGGTTCTTAAGGGCCCAGTAGGCCTTGTGCTCAAACTCTAGTGGTAGATGACAAGCTTTACCATAAACAAGCTGATAAGGGGACATTCCTAAAGGTGTTTTAAAGGCTGTCCTATAGGCCCAAAGTGCATCCTCTAACCTAATGGACCAGTCCTTCCTACTTGGGTTCACTATCTTCTCTAATATCCCCTTAATTTCCCTATTGGATAACTCTACTTAGTCACTCATCTGTGGGTGATAAGCAGTGGCTACCTTATATTTGACCCCATATTTCTTTAACAACCCATCAAAACTTTGATTGCAAAAGTGGGATCCTCCATCACTAATGATAGCCCTAGGTGTGCCAAATCGTGTGAAAATATTCTTCTTTAAAAACCTTATCACTACCTTGGCATCATTAGTTGGTAAGGCCATTGCTTCAACCCATTTCAACACATAGTCCACAGCCACTAGAATATAGAGATTGCCATATGAAGAAATAAATGGTCCTATGAAATCAATGCCCCAGACTTAAAGAGTTCTACTTCTAAAATATTAGTCAGAGGCATCTCATTTCTTTTGGAAATATTACCTACCTTCTGACATCTAACACATTTTAGCACAAAGTAGTGGGCATCCTTAAATAACGTGGGCCAATAATATCTAGATTGCAAAACCTTGGCTGTTGTCCTCTCTCCTCCAAAATGCCCTCCATAATCAGAAGAATGGTAATGTCTAAGTATATCCTCTACTTCTTCCATGGGAACACACCTTCTTAAAATTTGATCTTTACATTACTTGTATAGGAAGGGTTCATCCCAAACATAATACTTGACATCACTCAAAAACTTTTTCTTTTGCTGGGCAGTTAAATCAGGTGGCATCACATTGCTCACCAGATAATTTTCAAAATCAGCGTACCAAGGCAATCTGGAGTGCCCGAAAGTAAATAGCTGCTCATCAGGAAAGGACTCATTAATAGTTGTACCATCTTTTTTAAGTCCACGCTCTAATCTAGATAGATGGTTAGCAACCTGATCTCTATACTGTTTTTATCCTTAATCTCCAAGTCAAACTCCTGTAGTAGGAGGATCCATCGAATCAACCTCGGCTTTGCATCTTTCTTGGCGACTAAGTACTTAATGGCAGCATGATCAGTATATACTACTACCTTAGTACCAATGAGATAAGATCGAAACTTATCAAAGGCAAATACTACAGCTAACAGCTCCTTCTCGGTAGCAGCATAGTTCATCTGGGCCTCATTAAGTGTTTTGCTTGCGTAGTAGATAGCATAAAAGACTCTTCCTTTTCTTTGTCCTAGTACAGCCCCGACAGCTTAATCACTTGCATCACACATAAGCTCAAAAGGTAAACTCTAATCTGGAGCTATGATTACAGGGGTTGTAACTAATTTTTCCTTCAAAGTCTTAAATGCTTCTAAACATCTCTCATCAAAGCAAAACACAGTATCCTTCTCAAGGAGATTACATAAAGGCTTAGATATTTGAGAAAAGTCCTTAATGAACCTTCTATAAAATCCTGCATGGCCCAGGAAACTTTGAATTCCTTTTACAGTGGTAGGGGGAGGTAACTTCTCAATAATTTTCACCTTAGCCTTATCCACCTCTATCCCCCTAGCAGAGATTTTGTGCCCTAGAACTATACCTTCTTTCACCATAAAGTGGCATTTCTCCCAATTAAGCACTAAGTTTGTTTCTTCACACCTCCTCAGCACTAGTGCTAAATTCTGCAAACATAAATCAAAGCTATCCCTCAATACTGAGAAATCGTCCATGAAAATTGATAATTCTATATTTTTAGAATTATTTGTGCTTAATTTCCTAATTAATTATTTAAATCTCCAATTTATTTTGTTAATTATCCCCTTTATTTAATTAAAATTCTCATGTTTACAGATAAATTAAATTCGGATAAATTTTGAATATTTTGATAGAAAATAGACCGAAATTGGACTAAAATCGAGATTGAGCCACGCAGACAACACGAGTCATGCCACCTAGCACATCCAATTGGACAAGAAGACCGATGACATGGAAATATCTTTTCAAGGAGCCAATGGTGTGAAGACAAGTGGCAAAAAAAAGTCAACTCATCAAGGATGTAAAAATTACAATTTTACCCCTAGTGTGTTTATAAATAGGAAAGGATGACAATTGAAAGGGGATGTAAGTTAGGAGTAGAAGTAAGTGTAATTTTTAGGAGTAGGAGTAGATGTAATTTTTAGGATAGAATAGTGTTAGAATTAATTTTTCTTGTTTTCTTTCAGCCTTCTTTTCTTTTCCGTTACCTACCATTAAGAACTTACTTTTCATAGCAGCTTCTTTATTTCTCATGAGAGGTTTTTATTAATTCTTGTTCTTAGTTATTTTTACATTAATGAATAGTTAATATTTTCATTTTATCTTTTGTTTGGTTGTGTTTCAATCCCAGATCTTTATTTTAGTGTTACCATGAAATCAGTATTCTTCCTTATTGTTAAGTTCTCGATTTTCAGTGTTTGCTTTACTTGTCATTTTTCTGTTTTCTTTTTCTTTTGCTCATTCGGGTGACAAGGTTCTTTTACTCCTGCTATTGTTGTTCTGATGCTTTGATGTGGATTTAATGTTGGGCATTTTTTTTACATCAAAAGCATGGTGGAATCACAGAGGTAGTAAACATTGAAGTCACTCGAAGTTATTAGAGTTTCCATTTTTATTTGGTGCACAGTTGTTTATAGTCCTGGTTTAATATTTAGCTATGGATTCTACTTGTTCCTCTTCAGCTTTAAGCTTTTAACGGTGCAGTAGAGAAGATGCTTTACGGGTGCAGTGGATAGATGACCACCTACTTCCATTCTGTTCTTCTCTATTTCTACTTACATTAGCCGATCAACAGAAGACTAACGATTGCTGTCTGGATGATCATCTATTTCCAGTACCATGGCAGCAGGCAAAACAGGGTCCCAAGAGCAAGCACCGCACCTCCTGCTCCTGGGTTGACACTCACCTTCAAGCGAGAGCAGTGCAGGACAGTAGCTGTACAGGATCGTGCAGCAGTGGGCAAGACAACGCCTGGCAGCAAAAGTAAGTAGCAGCATGGCAGAAAATGATGCTGATGAATGAAATCGAAGCAGTTGGAGACGTGTAGAGCATGTCTAATAGCCAAAAGCATGGGTAGGACAGAAGAAATGCATGAAACTGAGAGCCATAGACAGACTGGATGCAGCAGAGTTGGTGAGAGTTTCTAAAGCAAGTTGGAACAAAGCCTGGAGTAGCAGACCGAGAGTAGCCCTGAATCGAGAATAGACTAGGCAGCTAGAACCGAGACAGACTTGGCAGTAGGACACGACAGGACACAGCAGAACCGAGACATGTCTGGAGTAGTGTCTGGTTAATATCGAGAAGGAGAATGCAGCAGCACACCTTGCCAAAAACGTGAAAGCCTGAAAATGTTTTAGAAGACATGTGAATAGTGTTTGGAGGGAATGGTTTAAAAATGCTTAAGGCTTGTTCGGCAATTACCTTATGCACAATAATCCATTTTTCTTAATTAGTTCATCAAATAGATTTAATTATGTCCTTAGCTCATTTTTATTTTTAACATGCGTTAGTTAAGTTAGATTAAATTTGTTACATGCACTAGTTAAATTTTATTGTTAAATTAGTAAGTAGATATAGTTAGGATTAATTTAGAGTTAATATTTTAGATATGTAGTTTTATAGTTATTTTCTTAATTTCCTAGGATTTTATTTTCATTAAGCTTTAGTTTAGTTTAAATTGCATTTTAATTAAGTAGTTTAATTGCAATTTTAGGATAGTTTAATTGTAGTTTAATTAATCTTGCTTTGTTATATTCATAATTGCATTTTATTTTAATTGCGTTAATCAATTTTAACTGTTTTAATTATTTTTGTAGGTATTTGCTTTTAATTGTGTGGAGCTCGGTAAGTAATTTTCAGCTCGGTTTTAATTTCTTTATTTTATAGCATTTTATTGCTTTCAGTATTTTTAATTCTAGCTATGTAGATCACCCACCTTAATTTTATAATTTGCTAGAATATACTTAGGGTAAGATTAACCGGTAGTTAATTAGGCTAGTCAACTTCTCTGTGGGATGATAACTCGGGACTCAAATGCCATTATTACTTGTACGACCCGTGCACTTGCAGACATCACCTTTAGGGCCTATCAAAAACCTCAAGAAAATCCTCCACCATATCATGGAATATGGCCATCATGCAACGCTGGAATGTAGCAGGTGCATTGCATAGGCCAAAAGGCATTCTTCTAAAAGCAAAGGTCCCATAGGGACAAGTGAAGGTAGTCTTTTCTTGGTCTTCCGGGGCTATAGTTATCTGATTGTACCCAAAGTATCCATCCAGCAAACAGTAGAATTCGTGACCAGGTAATTAATCTAACATTTGGTCAATGAAGGGTAAAGGGAAGTGGTCTTTCCTGGTGGCCTTGTTTAGCTTCCTATAATCCATACATACTCGCCAACCAGTGAGAGTCCTAGTGGGGATGAGCTCATTATTTTCATTTTCGATCACTGTCATCCCTCCCTTCTTAGGGACACATTGTACTGGGCTCACCTAGGTACTGTCAGAAATGGGATAGATAATCCTTACATCTAACCACTTAATGATCTCCTTCTTGACAACTTCTTTCATTACAAGGTTCAATCAACGCTGGTGCTCTATGGATGACCTATACCCCTCCTCCAATAGTATAGTATGCATACAAATAGAGGGACTAATACCCTTAAGGTTAGAGATAGACCAGCCTATAGCCTTCTGATGCTCTCTAAGCACTTGTAGTAATTTTGCTTCTTGATCACTGGAGAGAGCAGTCGATACTATTACCGGTCGTGTGGAGGATTCACCTAAGTAAGCATACCTAAGGTGTGAGGGTAAAGGTTTGAGTTCTAATGTTGGAGGATCACTGGTGGATGGAAAGATATTTGAAGCTGGAATAGATGAAAAGTCTAGTGTCTCAAATTGGGCAATTTCCTCAAAAAGAGTGACCTCTAATAATTGTAAGTCTCGTAGACCTCATCATCATCTTCACTGTATTCTCTAAGATCAACAGATTTCACTAAGGAGGCTTCTAAAGGGTTTAAAGGATGTGTCTTGGAAAACTCATTAGTGATATCCTTATCCACTAAATCCATCCTAAAATAATCATGAGAGTCGTCAAGAAACGTTAGAGATTTGAACACATTAAACTTGACTTCCTGATCTTGAACTCTCATTGTTAACTCCCCCTTTTGTACATCTATTAAAGTTCTACCAGTTGCTAGGAATGGTCTGCCTAGTATAATTGGGACTTCCCTGTCTTCCTCCATGTCCAACAAGATAAAATCTACAGGGAAAATAAACTTGTCCACTTTTACTAAGACATCCTGAATGACCCCTTTCAGATATTTAATTGATCGATCGGCCAACTGGAGGGTCACTGTAGTGGGCTTGGCATCCCCTATTCCTAACTTATGATAGATAGACAACGGCATCAAATTTATACTAGCTCCTAAATCGCACAGGGCTCTACCAAAGAATAAATTTCCAATAGTGCATGGTATGGTAAAACTCCTGGGATCCTTGAGCTTGGGGGGTAACCTTCTCTGGATAATGGCACTACATTCCTCAGTTAAGGCCACCGTCTCGTAACCTTCCAATCTTCTTTTCCTGGAGAGGATGTCCTTCATAAACTTCACATAGCTTGGCATTTGCTCTAAGGCATCTGTGAATGGAATGTTGATGTGAAGTTTCTTAAAAACCTCAAGGAATTTTGTAAATTGTTGGTCCAGTTTTTGATTTTGAAATCTCTGAGGAAAATGGATTGGTGGTCTGACAGGAGTAGATGTAGTGGAAACTCTTGTAGCATCTGCGGATAAAGAAGGTTGTGACACAGAAACAGGTAAAGGTGAAGAAATTCCTGGCTTTGTTTCCTTTGCAGCTCGATCTTTTGATTCTTACTCCTTCTGAGCTGCTTCATTAGAACCTATGGGTTTTTCAATTATGGGCTGGTTAGGTCTGGACTTAACAGGGGGAGTTACTAGCTCTCTGCCACTCCTGAGGGTGATAGCTTTCACATGTTCCATCCCTTCCCCTTGCCTAACAGGATTGGCTTTAGTGTTACTAGGAAGGGTCCCCTGAGGACGTTGACTAAGAGCGTTTGCTATTTGTCCTACCTGAACCTCTAGGTTCTTAATTGAAGCTGCTTGATTTTGCAAGATTGTTGTGAACATTTCCTCGAGAGAGGGTTTCTTATCAGCTACTGATGAATGCTGGGGTTGTGGTGGTGGTTGATGGAAGTGGGATGGATGGGAATGATTAGGTGGATGATGTGGATATGGAGGTGGTGGGGGGTGAGGAAATTAATGCTGTGGTGGTACCTGAACTTGTAGAGCTTGAAAACCTGGGGATCCTACTGGTCTAGAAGTAGAAGTTTGCCCTTGGTTTTGGCTCCAAGAAAAGTTAGGATGGTTCCTCCACCCTGGATTATAGATGTTTGAAAAAGGTTATTCTGTTGCTTAGGGGCAACGTACTGAACCGATTCTAAGTTAAGTGGACACCTATCCACAGTGTGGGTACCACTAGACAGATCACATGAGAGAAAAGGAATTTGGACAGAAAACACAGGGTTAGGATTGTTAGAAGGATTAGGTTGGGTACTGAGCGACTCCACCTTCTTTGTAAGATTAGCGATTTGAGAGGTCAAGGTGGACAGAGTGTCGAGCTCATATATACCCGCCGCTTTCTTTGGCAATTACCTTTCCGAGGACCATTGATAGTTGTTAGCCGCCATCTTGTCTAGCAGCTCATAAGCCTCCTCCTCTGTTTTGGACATCAAGGCTCCACCCGAAGCAGTGTCCACTATGGTTCTATTTTGGCTTGTAAGCCCATTGTAAAAGGTCTGGACTTGTAGCCATAGAGGTAGACCGTGGTGAGGGCACTTCCTAAGAAGCTCCTTATATCGTTCCCATGCCTCGTAAAGAGATTCAGAGTCGTATTGGGCAAAGGAGGATATATCGCTACGGAGTCTGGCCATTTTAGAAAGAGGGAAAAATTTGGCTAGAAATTGGTGGGCTAACTCGTCCCATGTAGAAATTGATCCTGGAGGCAGGGATGTCAACCAGTGTCTCGCCCTATCCCTAAGTGAGAAGGGGAATAATCTAAGCCTAAGCGTATCGTCAGATAATCCATTGTGTTTGAACGTGTTGCATAAGTCCAGGAATTGCCCGAGATGAGCATGTGGGTCAACGTGTGGAAGCCCACTGAACTGCAAAGAGGTCTGGATCATATGGAGGATGGATGGCTTAATTTCAAAATTATTAGCAGGGACTGCTGGTGGCCTAATGCCAGTATAATATCCTCCAATCGTCGGCACCGCATAATCCCCAACAGTCCTGATTTCCCTATTTTCTGCCATCGTGTGTTGCAGCGGAGCTATAAATTTCCTAGAGTCCTTTCGTATTTTCCTAAGAGTTCGTTCGATTTCAGGATCTACGCATGCAAACATCAGAAAGTCCTTAAAATTTTTTTTTAAGTTTTTTAATTTTTTAATTTTAATTAATTATGAGAAAATTAACTAATCTAAATATTTACAACCTAAATATTTACAGGCTAGAAGTACACCTAAGTATAATTTCACCGATATTAATTAACGACTAATTAAAACTTCCCCAACAACGGCGCCAAAAACATGACACACCCTGAAGGTATTATCCGCAAGTGCACGGGTCGTACAAGTAATAATAAGATTTGAGTCCCGAGTTATCGTCCCACAGAGAAGTTGATCAGCCTAATTAACTATCGGTTAATTTTACCCTTAGTATATCCTAGCAAATTATGAAATTAAAGTGGGTGATCTACTAGGCTAAAATTAAAGTACTGAAAATAATAACAACTATAAAACAAATAAAATTAAATAGAGATAAAATTACTTACAAAACTCCAAGTAATTAAAGGCAAGTACCTACAAAAGAAAATTAAAACAGTTAAAAATTCATTAACGTAATTAAAATAAAAAGCAAAAATGAAAATAAAGAGACAAGATTAATTAATTAAAATTAACCAAATCTAAAATAACATATGCATGTAATTAAATTAATGAAAATTGCAAATTAAACTAACCTGAAATTTAATAAAAATGAAGACTAAATTAAAAATGCATAAAATGAGTTTATCTAATTTAATTCTAATTGGAAAACCTATTACTAAAATAAAAATAAAAATTAACTAATGGCATAATTAAATCTAAATTCTAGACTAATCAATAAATTGAACTATAACTAATCATGCAAATAAAATTAAAATCATGACTTCTTATGCTAACAAATTAAATTAGAATTAACTATTCTAAAAATGCATGAAAATGGATTAAAGCTACAATGCAAATGTGCCAAACATGGCCTTAAGTGAATTGCAAAACACCAAAGTGGTCTCAATTATGCACTGTACACGTCTTCTTGGCTGCTTCAGGCTTTCGGTCTGTCCAGGTAATGCAAAGGTACTCCAGCTACATGCTCATGCTGTCTCCAGTCTGCACGTAACCTCTGCTACAGCTTCTGACCAGGTTTGTTGTCCTGCTCTCTCTCCCGCACGGTCCAGGTACTGCTCTCGGGTTTTGCCAGCTTCATTCCAGCTGATGTCTGCTGCACTGTCCTGCTCTGTACAATGTCGCAACTTCATTCTCGAGCCGTATCTCCAGCAGCAACCCTGTAGTGTTTGCCTCATATGTGTCTTAAGCACCTGCAGCCTCACCACCTCATGCACTGTCCAACATCAAACATAGCCATGCCAGCAAATGGAGCAGCAACAATCCGACCTCCTGCATTAACACCGATTCGCCATCACCTGCTGTAGTCTTCAACACGCACCAGCTTTACCTCAGCCCGTGCCACACACCTGCAGCAGCAAACAAAAAACAAATTAGTGCAAAAATAAAAGCAAACACGCAAATGAACAGTACAATATCCTAAGAACAGAGTAGAGCAGAGGAAGGTATGTGCTCCCTGTCCACTGCAACAGTGCATTCCAACTTGGTTCTGCACCGACGCCAACTGCTGCTTCAATCACCCGCTCTACACTTCTGCTTCATTCCTGATTTTCTTGTAGTGCCCCACACGAACCCGGGGATATTAGCCAGCAACACCACGTCCAGCAACGGCAGTGTAGCTTCAGCCCCGACTTCCAGCTTCATCACGCAACCAGCAGTAGTGAACCCATTAGCAGCGTTGCTAACAAATGTAAGCTTTGTACTGCAAGCTTCAACTCTACCTTCTAGCTTCTGCCCAACAGAATGGATGAAAATAGGCTAAAAAGGAAAACGCACAAGCAATATCTATAATAGAAACTAAAATCTAAACAAAAATAAAGAGAGTAGTAAAATAGAAATCAACAAAGCATAACAAAGCCTCAAGCTCTACACGAATGAACAGTAAATAAAAACAATGAATAACAGACTAACAAATGGAGCTACTAAAATCGGATTATGCTAAAGTTCAAACAGTAACCAAGCTAAAATAGAAATCAATGGAAAATATGTAAAGAAAAACATGGAAAGATTTGAAAAAGGAGCTGTTGTCACAATAATGAAAAAAACAAGGTAGAAAGCTATCATAAAATGAATAGGTAAAGAAAGGCAAAATGAAAATGATTCATTGAAGAAATTTTAGATATGCCATCAACAGTAGCTAAGTAAGACTCTTCAAAAACAAAAGGCTATGGTGGCTAACGGAAAAGAAAGACTTGAAACAATAAATCCTAAAATATACCCTAAAACTATTCTACCCTAACTTACCCTACTCCTACTCCTACTCTACTTTCTACTTCTACTCCTACTTCTTACTTTCTACTTCCTACACTACTTGATTTTTCAATTGCCATCATGTTCTGTTTATACACAAACGTAGGGGTACAATGGTAAATTTTATCCTAGATGAGTTGGCATTGTTTGGCCACTTGTCTTCATTTGATTTGCTGCAAAGTATATATTTCCACGTCATCAGTCTTTTTGTCCAATTAGTTGTGCGATGTGGCCCGGCGTGTGTCTTCCAGTAGGTTGGCACAGTGTCTTTCGATCTTATTGTTTCGGAGCAAATAAAATACGGACACCTGATATCACGCGTGTCCAGTCGACTGATGACACGGTCTGCAAATTGGAAGTGGTCCAGTCTCCTTTAACCCGTTTTTAGCCCAATTTCGTCTGAAACGACTGAATTTCATCTGCATTTAATTTACCTGAACATTAGAGAATTTTAATTAAATAAAGGGGATTATTAGTAAAATAATATGGGGATTAAATAAATAATTAAGAATTTAATCACAAATATTTCTATAAAAAATAGAATTATCACATACCATATCGATAACCAACCCATGTCTAAACATACACGTGTGAGCTTATCATCTCACTATGACACACAGCCTACAAGAGGCTCCAGCAGGACTCTATACATGTCATATCACTTCTAGTGAGAATGAAGCACCAGAACGACGCCATGCATATCATGATATCTAAAATCTCATGCGAGCGAAGCTCTAGCACGATTTTATACCTATACAAAAATCCTCGTACGGGCAATGCTCTAGTATGACTTCTATGCGTAATAAATTAGTGTAAATCACGTACGAGCAAAGCTCCAGTATGGTTTTATACACAATAAATCAATGTAAAATTACGACGAGTAAGGTTCCAAAACGATTTTCATGCACATAATTCAGTAAAACTCAGTGCGAGCGAGGCTTCAACACTTTGTATGTAAGTCAAAACATCAAAATCCAGTGCGAGCAAGGCTCTATCACAATTTATACTCATATAAATCTGATAGGCTGCTTTATTTTGATAAAACACTTTCGAAATCAAAATTGGCACCTCACACATGCCCCTTTCATGCAAATCATGAAAATCAATAGTCAGCCTATCAATCAATTGCTTAAGTCAAGCAATATATTTCATAAAAATATCAAAAACATGTTATTCATGCAATTTATTAGCCTTACTACCCTTTTTGTAAAATTCCTAACTAGGGGCAAAACAATCTTTTTCCATCGATACCCCGATTTTCGTAGAAATTATTATTTCATTTCTAGATACTTTAGGAAATTTTAGGCCTTGTAAATCCCCTCAAAAATACGCATAGATATCTCTAAGCACTTACAAAATTCCCTTACCTCGTATCAAGTCGAATGTGGTAAATTTTCACTGCTAGAAGCTTGTCCAGTCCGATCTACTCCTAATCCAATCTTAGGAGCTGCAAAAAATTATTTATCATATCAATTTAACCCAATAAATATAGTTCTTTCGTTTACTACAGTCGATTTAACTTATTGGGCTCATTTACATTTATTGGGCTTTCCGTGGGGCCCATAATCTTAATTCGGTTGATTGCAACTCAAGCTTGGCCCATTACGAACATTTGCCCAAATTCTTAGCCTAACATCACTATTACGTTATCTTATCCAATTTCTAGTCTCTTTCGACCGTTTAAAATCATTTACGACAGTCTATTTTCAATTCCAAGCATTACGAAATTTTATACGAGATAAATCGCAACTTACATGATTAATTACTAACTCATATAACTATCAAATATATAGAAATCGAGATTCACTTATCCGAGATTCTGTGATAGCACGTAAATCGAGGCTGATTCAAACTCTCGTTTGTCGCCAATTCTTGCGCTACACGTTTATATATTGACTAAGTCAATTTCAGTCAAATATAATTTCAATTAAATATTTTGAAAATTAAATCGGTCAATTTTGACCGCTTACCGGCTTACCTATAGCTCTATTGCATCCCCAAATTTTTTTCCATTTTTCCTTTTTTTCTTCTTTTTTTCTTTTCTTTTTGTTTTTGGCTGAACCGGTCTGGTTCAGCACACCATCATTTCAGTTAAATTGGATCATATCGGTTCAGCCGTCCCTTCACCGTTCCCGGCATTTTCGGTCGATTCTTCATCGATTTTCCCTCCAGCTAATCCGTACAGACCAGATGACCCTTCGATCAAAACAAGGGGGAGCCAGATCGACGGCGGTGACTGCCTTTCCCCATCTTCTCTCCCGCGGCCTCTCCCCATCGATCTCCCTCTCCAAGCTTCGTCGACGATTACCGCTTCCTCCCCCTGGTGTGCCGACGTCGCTCCTCGCTTCCCCTCCGGCCGCTTCTCTCCCTTCCTTGCTCTTCTTCTTCTCCTCTTCTCCTCTCCTTCTATTCGATTTCGTTTCCTCTATTAAACGCGATGGTTGGTGGGATATTTTCCCATCGATTTCATTTTTTTTTCAATTTCATTTTTTATAATTATTTTATATATATTATATTATATTTTAATATAATATAATATATAATATACTACAAAATATTTTAAAATTTTAATATAATTAATAAAAATATCTTAAAATTTTACACTATTATTTTATTAATAATTATAATAATAAAACAATTATTAATATTATTATAATTATATTCTATTTCCACATTGTATTTTATACATTAATATTTATACACTTTTGTACATGTATTTTATTTATTTTATTTTTACAACAATATATGGGCATCATATTTTATTTTAGTGTACTTATTTATTCCTCCGGAGATATATTTTTCTATATTTTCGGGATAAATTGCCAAAAATAAGGTAATTTTCGGTTTATCATTTTTGAACCAACTTCCCTTTCCCTATACTTTCACGTTATGAGTCTATATTTTGAATCAATTTAACATAATTTCATTCGGTTTATTCTAAATTTACCTAAACTATTACTTTGCACTTTAGTGCATTCAGACGTCTAACTTAAAAATTCAGACTTAAAATCCACACGAAATCTCTTTATTGATTAACCTATTACATACAAAGGTTCACACTAACATGTTCTTAAGGAGAAAGAACCAAATTTCAGGTCTTACATTCCTCCCCTCCTTAAGAAATTTGATCCTCCAAATTGAACCAGTCTTAGTTCTCATATAAATAGATATGCTTTTCTCGCATCATACCCTCTAACTCTCACGTAATTTCCTCTGAAGTGTGGAGTTGCCAGAGACCCTTAACCAACAGGATGGTCTTAGACCGTAATGCTTCATCCTTCCTATCTAATATTCGAGTACTTAATTTACCCTTCTTACCGAATCTTATAATATATTTCGACGGAGGTACCTTAAAGAACACTAATTCGCCAACCATAAATTCTTAACGGTCTTTATCTTGTGTCAGTATAGTTTTACTGTCTGCTCTGAGCTGTTCTCAATTTCTTACACATCAACTGAACATCCTCAGAGGCTCGTTTCACAAAATCGGGAGCAAATATCTGTCGATCATCCACTTTTTCCCATCCAATCGGAGAATGATACCTACTATTCTACCATGCCTCATACGGTGTTATTCCGATACTCGAGTGATACCTGTTATTGTAGATGAATTTGGTTAATGATGAATGATCATTCCAAGAGTCTTTCAAATTCATTACACACACTCTCAACATATCCTCCTAAGTCTGGATAGTTCTCTCAAGTTGTCCATCGATATGAGGATGAAGAGTTATGTTATAACTCACTCGGGTTCCCATAACTTCCTGAAAATGTTCCCAAAAATGATAAATGAAGCGGGAATCCCTATCTGACACAATGCTTACTGGAATACTACATAGTGTTCCATAAGTCTTCATACATATAACTTCACTAACGCGCTCTGAGTATCTGTGGATTTCATAATTAGGAAGTGGGTTGACTTCGTCAATCTATCGACTATCACCCAAATAGCCTCGTGATTCTGGCGGCTCCTCTGTAACCCATGACAAAATCCATGGTAACATGCTCCCATTTCTATATCAATATAAGTAGAGGCTGCAATAACCTTACAGGCTTCTGATACTCTACCTTACTCTGATGACATACGAGACCCTTCACTACTAACTCTACGATATCTCTTTTCATGCCTAAACATAAATACCCTTTATAGAGATTTTAATACATTTATCGCTCCCCAAATGAAATGTATATTTCGAAAAGTGAGCTTTTGATAATAACAATCTCATCAACTGTAGTCCTTGGGAACACATATTCTGCCTTAGAACCTCATTAAGTCATCATCACTCACTGTGAACTCTATCATTGTACCCATCTAAAGCTGACTCACACTATCGACACCCTGTCGATCATCACGCTGAGCCTGTCGAATCTGGTCAACCAAATCTAGGTCTGATCTCTCAGGCTAGCTATCACATAATCATTGTCAGTATCAGAAGGGATCATATCTCTACTGAGGCTCACAACTGCTCTAACAACTCATTCTCCCTGACCATCATATGTGATACCCTCCTGAAGCTCTTTTTGCTCAAGGTATCAGCAACTACATTAGCCTTACTCGGGTGGTATAATATCTCACAATCATAGTCCTTTAGAAGCTCTAACCTTCTTTGTTATCTCATATTCAATTTTTTTCTGTGAAAACAAATATTGGGGCTTTTATGATCATTGCATACCTAAAATTTCTCACCGTGTAATTAGTGGCGCCATACCTTCAGTGCAACCACTATAGCTGCCAACTCTAAATCATGGGTCAGATAGTTCCTCTCATAGTCCTTGAGTCGTCTGGATCCATAACTAACTATCTTCCCATTTACATAAATACCCAGCCCAGTCCTTAGTTCGAGACATTTGTATATACTGAGAAACCTCCTGAGCTGTTCGGTATGGTGAGAATAGGCGTGGTGGTCAGTCTATGCTTCAATTCACCAAAACTCCTTTCACGTTTTGTCACCCCTCTCAAACGCAACCTTCTTTCGAATGAGACGTGTCAACGGAGTAGCTAATTTCAAGAAACCCTCAACAACCGTCTATAATACCTGGACAAACTTAAAAAACTTTTTAATCTCTGTGACTGTTCTGGGTCGTTCTAGCTAAACCGGTACCTTCATCTTGGACAGATCCACAAACACCTTGTCTTTCGATATAATATGACCCAGAAATGATATTTATTCTAACTAGAAGTCACACTTACTTAGTTTGGCATACAACTGTTTCTTTCGGAGGGTTTGCAAAACAATTCTTAAGTGCTGCTCATGTTCTTTCATGGACTTTGAATATACCTAAGTACATCAATCAAGAGACTAACAAATTAGTCCAGGTAAGGTTTTAATACCTCGTTCATCAACAACATAACGGTTTTGGAAAAAGCTATTGTCAGGACCCGTTCTCAATCCATGACTTTATCTAAAAATCACTATAAATTTTTCGCATTTTTAACTTACATTTCCTCTCCTCAATGGTTAGGCTGTGATTCGATGTCAGAGTCCTCACTTACCACATTCATCCATTTCATACATACATGTCAGATTATATAAAATCTAATACAAATACTTTCCCCATAATATATAACGTATACATCACTGTGCTGTTTCTATGTTTAGATACACAACTGTACATAATATGTATACCTGGCGATCGATAGGAACTAGCAGTGGACTCTGGGACACTATCCCTCGATAGCTCTCGCTCTACTGACGCTCTGTAGAGAGATGTAAAGAAAAGGGAGGTGAGCATATAACGCGCTCAGTAAGGAAATCAGGCAAGCAAGTAGATATCAACATTATCTACTCAAAATAATGCTATGCCTTGAAAACATTATTTCCTTTACTCGCTTTAAAAAGCATGTCTTGAAATATAATATATATACTTGTACAGAATAAATCCCATGTACAGAAAATCATGCTTTCTTTCTCAAATGTAGGTAAGTAGTGCAAAACAATGCATCGTATATAAATCATGCCTTTATGTAAATCATGCCATGTATATTTAAATCACAATAAATATGGCATCAAATGATTCACAACACAAAATCGGAGTCCGACCTATCCCTCAGGTCTGTCCGCAGTTTAAATCAGTCAATCAATGTGTATATCATGTAAGACTCTGTGGTTAAATGTAAATAGTATCCTGGACTATGATCATATCCAATGTGATCCCAAGCTACACGGAATCCTAGTGTGCAGGGTATCACTTACTGCAACGGGAGGGGGGTCAGTCCATCACAACCACCAGCTATATCCTCCTCAACTCCACAACAACACACGGTACAGCGTACACCTTGCGCCACTCAGACACGGTACAAAGTACACCCGTGGACCCGTCCTCATGGTCAGAGTGCCTGCCATAGGTCTTAGCTCTCGTACCCGTGGAATTGCAACATCACAGTCAGGGTGCCTAACATAGGTCTTAGCCCTCGCGCCTGTGGAAATATCATACCACATTCACAAATACCCTCATGCTGCCCATCCTCTCAAAATGTGACACTCAGTCACACAAGAATGCGGCATGAATAGGTACCATGTATATAATATCACATACAGTGTGCGCCCTCGAGTGCGACACACAGTCGACACTACGCTCGAACACTGTTTCACATCACAAACTCAACTCTAGTGCGAGCAACCTCCAGCAACTAGGTCAATGCATAGTTCATGTATTAAATCAAGTACGAGCAATAGCTCCCAGTACTATGCTATGCATAATATCAAATCAAGTACGAGCAATAGCTCCAGTACTATGTCATGTATAAACCATGAAGAATCGAGTACGAGCAACGCTCCAGCACTCTATCATGCATCTCATGTAAAACTCGAGTACGAGCTAATCGCTCCAGCACTCTGTCATGCATATATCATATAAAACTGAGTACGAGTAAAAACTCCAGTACTCTAAATCTAGTGCGTATCAAAATCCAGCACTAATGTTATATGGAAAACATATGAATCCCAGTACGAGCTATGCTCTAGCACGATTCATTCTCACATAATATGATAGATGGCTCTTTAAAAGGGGTTGTTTATAAAACATCAAAATCAGCACTATAAAGTGTGCTTAAGTCACATCAACCTTAAAATCATTAGCCCATCTATTTATTGTCATGCTAAACAGCAATTAAACACTCACAATAATTGTTTCCATGCTTTTTGCAACTTTTCACAAAAGTTGACTTATTGACTAACTAGGGGCAAAATCGTAATTTGCCACTATCGGGTCGCAATAATTATTATTCACTTTCTCTGACCCTCAGAGTTTTTAAGTGAATGTAAAAGCAGACGAAAATACGTGCAGGTATCTCTAACTACTCGCAAAAGTCCCTTACTTCAGATCACGTCAAGTGACCTCACTTCCTCGGTGCTGCTAAATCCCGTAGTCCGATCAGCTCTCAATGTAAACTCCAGAGCTGTAAATAACCATTCTCAGGTTAATCAAAATTTTCTTACTGTATTACACATTATTACAGCCTATTTTCCCGTAATGGGCCTTAAAAATCCTTAATGGGACTAACTAGGCCTTAAGTCCATTTTCATTTTACTATTCTCTTTTGTTGGGCTTATTGGGCTTGTGGGGCCCACCAACTCTTATTGGGCTTGTCCTAGGCCCATTACACCGTATTGGACCTAAAATAATTGGGCTTGGCCCATTGGGCCTCTCGACCACATGCCATGGCCGAGAGCTACCCATGCCTCGGTTTTACCATGGCATGCCATCCATGCCTATTACCTAGCCATTTTCACTTAGGCATTTTCACAAACACTTGGTAGGCAATATTACCAATCATCATATAGTTCATTTAGGTATTTTATCAAACACCTTGATTGCCAACAATTTACATGTATTAATTAATCAATTTGATTAATTCTAATTACACCATTTACATTAATACATGTACACTAATCCATTTATGTCTTAAAATCATATTGACATATTTCAATATCCCATTAATCACTCTCGGCCTAACCCACTTCATGGTGATTTAATATGTTTCAATGCTTAAAACATATATCAACATACTTGAAATCATTCATACATTAACATATATGAAATTGGAAATTAGAAAATATACCAATTGTTGTGTTCACCCTTTGGCCGAAACTTTGGAGGCTCTCGGTTTGCACTCTATGGCTCCTTGATAGCCAATTCCAACATATGTCAATCTCCTTTCAATTTGGAACAACTTCTATGAAGAATGCAAGTTCCAAATATGCCTAATTCCTAGTGATTTCTAGTGAGAGAAAGCTTGGAAAATATATTTCAATGGTGTTTTCTTCTAGCCGGATTTGGTGTGATGAAGATGACAATGGTGTGGTTGAATTTATAAGCCATATACTTAGCCATTAAGCTTTACTTTCCAGCCATTATGCTTGACTTTCCAAACCTTAGCCATGAGTCACCTTATGAGTCACCTTATGAGTCATAGTTAACTTTAACTATGGTTAGATATTTATCTCATGGGCTTTTCCAATTGGGCTTCTCGGTTTGGGCTTTCCTAATGGGCTTTCGGGTTGAAATTTTTACTATGCCTCAGGCCTTTTATTGTCTCAAAATTTGGCCGATCAATTGGTCCAACAATTCGGTCTAAAGGACCTAAGAAATTCGATATACGTTTAGTATACCTTAATGGGCTTTAAAATTTTCACCTTAGGCCCATTACATTTTTAACCATTAAATTTATTCCGGAATCCTTCCGAATAAATTTTCCTTACTTCCGGGGGTGATTATCTTGTATTCTGGCCAAGAATATTTTTCCCCAAATTTTCCTCCATACTTAGGTTAATTTTTAACCATGACTAGTCAACTATGGTAAAAGTCCACTTTCTTAACTATAGTTGACTTTTTCCTTAACCATTGACTATGTTGACTTTTTCTTAAAATTTCAAAAGTGTCATATCTTATGTCTTACACTCTCGTCTTTATAATCCAACCGCTCCCGGTGGATAATTTCACCCGAAACTCCTTTTCTTGCCAAAAAGGTCCGTTTTACCCTTTTTAGCTTTTACACTCGTTTTATATGTTCGGGACTAAATTAAGCTGACTTTCCTTCATGAGCTCTCTACGCTCTCTGATTTTAAGTTCTTATTTTTAGTCAGAATGATTTAGAATAACTCGGTTTAGCCTGTGATACCCATCGCTCACATTTGGCATTTTATGTAGCTTTTTGCGTGTTAAATCATTTCAATAACACTTTAAGTCTAGTAAATACTCATCTTATGATTCAACTATAATTACATAGTGTTCATACACATAGGAATCATAAGGTACAAGCTACAAAAATCCGAGTCTGACAATCCTCCCCCACTCAAAAAATTTGGTCCTCCAAATTAGAACCAAGTCAGTCATCAAATAGCTGAGGGTACTTCTCTCGCATCAGACTCTCTAGCTCCTAAGTAGCTTCCTCTGAAGTATGATGCTACCAGAGAATCTTCACTAATCCGATGGTCTTCGATCTCAATACCTTCTCCTTCCTATCCAATATTCGAATCGGTCTCTCAACATATGACATGTCTTCTCGGAGCTCCGAAGGCTCGTAACTAATCACATGTGACGGATCCGGGTGATACTTTCGAAGCATCGATATGTGGAAGACGTTATGGACACCTGATAAGTCCGGTGGCAATGCCAACCTATACGCCTTATCTCCCACTCGATCAAGTATCTCAAAGGGTCCAATATAGCGAGGATTTAGTTTCCCTCTCTTCCCAAATCTCGCTATACCCTTGGAAGGAGAAACTCTAAAAAACACGAATTCACCAACTGCAAACTCTAGTGGCCTACGTCTCCTGTCAGCGTAACTCTTCTATCTGCTCTGAGCTGTCCTCAGTCTCTCTACAATCAAGCGGACGTCCTCAGATGCTTGCGTAACCATGTCAGGAGTGAAAATCTTACGGTCACCCACTTCTTCCCATCCAATAGGGGAACGACATCTACGACCATACAAAGCCTCATACGGTGTCATCCTGATACTCGAATGATGACTATTGTTGTAGGCGAACTCGGCTAGTGGCAGGTGGTCATCCCAGGAGCCTCGATAATCTAGCACACATGCTCTCAACATGTCCTCCAAAGTCTGTATGGTCCTCTCCGACTGACCATCTGTCTGAGGATGGAAAGCGGTGCTCAAACTCAACTGGGTTCCCATGGCTTCCTGAAAATGTCCCCAAAAGTGGGATGTGAAGCGGGAATCCCTATCAGAGACTATGCTCACTGGTACACCGTGTAACCTCACTACCTCGCGTACGTACAGTTCTGCTAACGAACTCAGAGTATCGGTAGCTCTCATAGCTAGGAAGTGGGCTGACTTCGTCAGTCTATCGACGATCACCCATATAGCATCGTGATTCCTGCGGGTCCTCGGTAAACCCATCACGAAATCCATGGTGATATGCTCCCATTTCCATGTCGGTATAGGTAGAGGCTGTAATAACCCTGCAGGTTTTTGATGCTCTACCTTCACCTGCTGACATATGAGACACCTTGCCACGAAGTCTGCTACATCTCTCTTCATACCCGACCACCAGTATACCTTCCGGAGGTTCTGATACATCTTGTTACTCCCTGGATGTAATGTATACCTCGACGAATGAGCTTCCGCCAATATCAATCTCCTGAGTCTTGGATCCTCGGGAACACACAATTTACCTCTAAACCTCAGTAGTCTATCAGAACTTAACTCAAAATCAGTCACCGTGCCCTTCTGCATCTGTCTACTCACATCCATACAAAATGGATCAGTCTGCTGAGCTACTCTGATCCTGTCCAACAGGTCTGGCTCCAAGCGTAGACTAGCTACCACATAGCTTGTATCCATGTCAGAAGGCACGACTCCCAAACTGAGGCTAGCAAACTGCTCTAGCAAATCATGTTCCCTAACCATCATGTACGATACCATCCCCAGGCTCTTCCTACTCAAGGCATCGGCTACAACGTTAGCCTTACCCGGATGATAAAGTATCTCACAATCGTAGTCCTTCAGAAGCTCTAGCCATCTTCTCTGTCTCATGTTCAGCTCCTTCTGTGAGAACAGATACTTGAGGCTCTTGTGGTCGGTAAATATCTGGAACTTCTCGCCATATAAGTAGTGGCGCCATACCTTCAACGCAAACACTATCGCTGCTAGCTCCAAATCATGGGTCGGATAGTTCTTCCCATGATCCTTCAGTTGTCTGGATCCATAAGCAACTACCTTCCCATCCTGCATCAATACGCAGCCCAGTCCCTGATGCGAAGCATCGGTATACACTGCAAATCCTCCTGAGCTGGTAGGGATAGTGAGAATCAGAGCGGTGGTCAATCGACGCTTCAACTCCTCAAAACTCTTCTCACAATCCTCGTTCCATACGAACGGTACATTCTTTCGAGTAAGACGTGTCAATGGAGCAGCCAACTTCGAAAATCCCTCAACGAATCTCTGATAGTATCTAGCTAAACCCAGAAAACTCCTGATCTCGGTGACTGTCTTCTGCTGTTCCCACTGAACTACAGCCTCTATCTTAGATGGATCAACCGATACACCATCTCTCGATACAACATGTCCCAAAAATAAGATCTGTGATAACCAAAAGTCACACTTACTGAGTTTAGCATATAACTCATGCTCCCGTAACGTCTGCAACACGATCCTGAGGTGCTCCTCATGCTCCTCCTTGGATCTCGAATACACCAATATGTCATCGATGAAGACGATAACAAACTGGTCCAAATATGGCTTGAACACATCGTTCATCAAAGCCATGAAAGCAGCTAGAGCATTCGTCAATCCGAATGGCATGACCAAGAACTCATAATGGCCATATTGGGTACGAAATGCTGTCTTGGGTACATCTTCACCCAGAAGCTTCAACTGATGATACCCAGACCTCAGGTCAATCTTGGAAAAGACCTGTGCTCCCTAAAGCTGATCTAACAAGTCGTCAATGAGTGGAAGGGGGTATCTATTCTTGATGGTGGCCTTATTCAACAATCGGTAGTCTATACACAATTGGAGGCTCCCATCCTTCTTCCTCACAAACAGAACTGGTGCTCCCCAAGGTGAAACACTCAGTCAAACAAAACCCCTATCCAACAGCTCCTGTAACTGTCTCTTGAGCTCCTCCAGCTCAACTAAGGCCATGCGATATGGTGGTCTCGAAATAGGCTCTGTACCAGGTACCAGATCTATACAGAACTCCATCTCTTTGTCTGGTGGTAACCCTGGCAATTCATCCGGGAAAACATCTGGGTACTCACTGACCACAGTAATATCTGACAACTCCGGATGTGCCTTATCCATATCTACCACGTACGCAATGAAACCTTGATATGTTGATGGTTTTCATTATCAGAAATCATGTAATAGTCATAACTACTCCTTTCATTTATTCTTATTAAACTTTACAACATATCTAGTAGGGTGAGGAAACATAACTGTCTTATCATAACAATCCAAAACAGCATGGTTTGCAGATAGCCAATCCATTCCTAATATTATATCAAAGTCACTCATACTTAGTAATATTAGATTGGATGTCATCTCCTTATCCCCTACTCTCAACTTGCAGTCATTATATACATATTCGACCACTTGACTACTATTCATAAGCATACTAATCAACATCATCATACATAATGGTGTACGCTCTACATACTTTTCTAACTCACATGTAAATGATGGTGATACAAAAGAATACGTGGCACCAGGATCAATTAAAACATATGCTTCAATATCATAAATCAGGATGTTACCTTGAATCACATCCGATGAAGCATTAGCTGTCCCGTGGTCCAAAGCATGCACTCGCCCTTGACCCATCACTTGTTTTCCCTTCTCCTCTGCCGTCGCTCTACCTCTCTGAGCAGACGTACCAGCTGAGGTTCTATCAAACTCCCTGCCCCTCTGTGGTGCAGTCACAAATGGCGCTGGGCACTCTCTAGCCATGTGCCCCTGTTTCCCACATCGGAAACATACCATAGCACCCTGTGAACACTGTCTATCTCCATGTGATCTACCGCATCGGATAAGCAGGAGGTCTAGCATATCTCTCTCGTACCTCTTCTACCCGTGATCTCTTACCGGAGAGTCTCTTCTCTCCTCGATAACTGAAATCTCTAGTCGGCCTCTTCTTCTGTATATCTCGGCTACGGCTAAACTTCCCAAACTCGAAAGCATTCCTATCATAATCCTGCTCACATAATTGCGCCCTACGCACTGCTTCCTCATAGGTCACTATGTCTAATGGGACCAACTTGGACCGTAGCACCGGCCTCAACCCGTCAATAAACCTGTGGACCTTCCTAGTCTTACTGTACATGGTATCTGGGTCATATCTTCCTAGGGATAGGAATCGAGTCTCACACTCGTTCTCAGATAAACTCCCCTGGCGTAGTCCCAAAAATTCTACCTGTAGTTTTCGCTGTGCGGTGTCGGGAATAAACTGGCTCCTGAAGGCCTCCCAAAATATATCCCAACTGATATCCGTGTGTCGGGATCTCAATATAGGTCGGGTGGACTTCCACCAATGCTCTGCAGCTCCCTTTAGTAGGAACGTAGCAAACGCGACCATCTCCGAGGTCGTACACTCAAAGAATCCATAGAGCTTCTCCAGCTCTGCTAACCACTCCTCAGCAGCCACTGGGTCCTTGACCCCATTAAATTATGGAGGTCTAAACTTCTGGAATTCTCGCAACTGATGCAGATCACATCCATATCCTAATCCACTACCACCTGAAACTGGTGGGGGTGTAGGAGTATCTACAGTCTTCTGTGCATCAGCTGTCTGCGTAGGTGTATCAGGGGCAACTGCCTCTCCTGTAGCAGCTCCTGCCTCCTGTCTCTGCCTACCTGGCATCGTCTGTGCCAGTATCTCAATAATAGTTTCGAGACCACGCTCTAATCTCGTGAAGCGCGTCTCAGCACACTCGGGTGCCTCAGTAGCACCTGGAGTCTCATGCGCAAGTAAAGGTCCGACAGCGGCTCGTCCCTCAGGTCTATTTCCCCGGCCTCGAGCCTTACCTCTCGTAATTCTACCACTATGCGTATTTGCCATATCGACAAAGTTCCTGCATTTATAATAATGAATTAGTCCGTCTCCTATCTGGTATACGCAGTTATATCTAAACACAGCACAGTACTATGGGGATGTACACTTTCCTATTTTCTAACACCGACTCAGATCAGACCAACCTTTTCTCTGATACCATTCTGTCAGGACCTGTTCTCAATCCATGATTTTATTCAAAAATCACTATAAATTTTTCGCATTTTTAACTTACCTTTCCTCTCTTCAATGGTTGGGCTGTGATTCAATGTCAGAGTCCTCACTTACCACATTCATCCATTTCATACATACATGTCAGATTATATAAAATCTAATACAAATACTTTCCCCATAATATATAACGTATACATCACTGTGCTGTTTCTATGTTTAGATACACAACTGTACATAATATGTATACCTGGCGATCGATAGGAACTAGCAGTGGACTCTGGGACACTATCCCTCGATAGCTCTCGCTCTACTGATGCTCTGTAGAGAGATGTAAATAAAAGGGGGGTGAGCATATAACGCGCTCAGTAAGGAAATCAGGCAAGCAAGTAGATATCAACACTATCTACTCAAAATAATGCTATGCCTTGAAAACATTATTTCTTTTACTCGCTTTAAAATGCATGTCTTGAAATATAATATATATACTTATACAGAATAAATCCCATGTACAGAAAATCATGCTTTCTTTCTCAAATGTAGGCATGTAGTGCAAAACAATGCATCATATATAAATCATGCCTTTATGTAAATCATGCCATGCATATTTAAATCACAATAAATATGGCATCAAATGATTCACAACACAAAATCGGAGTCCGACCCATCCCTCAGGTCTGTCCGCAGTTCAAATCAGTCAATCAATCTGATATATCATGTAAGACTCTGTGGTTAAATGTAAATAGTATCCTGGACTATGATCATATCCGATGTGATCCCAAGCTACACGGAATCCTAGTGTGCGGGGTATCACTTACTGCAACGGGAGGGGGGTCAGTCCATCAAAACCGCCAGCTATATCCTCCTCAACTCCACAGCAACACACGGTACAGCGTACACCTCGCGCCACTCAGACACGGTACAAAGTACACCCGTGGACCCGTCCTCACGGTCAGAGTGCCTACCATAGGTCTTAGCTCTCACACCCGTGGAATTTCAACATCACAGTCAGGGTGCCTAACATAGGTCTTAGCCCTCGCGCCTGTGGAAATATCATACCACATTCACAAATACCCTCATGCTGCCCATCCTCTCAAAATGTGACACTCAGTCACACAAGAATGCGGCATGAATAGGTACCATGTATATAATATCACATACAGTGTGCGCCCTCGAGTGCGACACACAGTCGACACTACGCTCGAACACTATTTCACATCACAAACTCAACTCTAGTGCGAGCAACCTCCAGCAACTAGGTCAATGCATAGTTCATGTATTAAATCAATTACGAGCAATAACTCCCAGTACTATGCTATGCACAATATCAAATCAAGTACGAGCAATAGCTCCAGTACTATGTCATGTATAAACCATGAAGAATCGAGTACGAGCAACGCTCCAGCACTCTATCATGCATCTCATGTAAAACTCGAGTATGAGCTAATCGCTCCAGCACTCTGTCATGCATATATCATATAAAACTGAGTACGAGTAAAACCTCCAGTACTCTATCATGCATGTCATGGAAATCTAGTGCGTATCAAAATCCAGCACTAATGTTATGTGGAAAACATATGAATCCCAGTGCGAGCTATGCTCTAGCACGATTCATTCTCACATAATATGATAGATGGCTCTTTAAAAGGGATTGTTTATAAAACATTAAAATCAGCACTATAAAGTGTGCTTAAGTCACATCAACCTTAAAATCATTAGCCCATCTATTTATTTTCATGCTAAACAACAATTAAACACTCACAATAATTGTTTCCATGCTTTTTGCAACTTTTCACAAAAGTTGACTTTTTGACTAACTAGGGGCAAAATCGTAATTTGCCACTATCGAGTCGCAATAATTATTATTCACTTTCTCTGACCCTCAGAGTTTTTAAGTGAATATAAAAGCAGACGAAAATACGTGCAAGTATCTCTAACTACTCGCAAAAGTCCCTTACTTCGGATCACGTCAAGTGACCTCACTTCCTCGGTGCTGCTAAATCCCGCAATCCGATCGGCTCTCAATGTAAACTCCGGAGTTGTAAATAACCATTCTCAGGTTAATCAAAATTTTCTTACTGTATTACTCATTAATACAGCCTATTTTCCCTTAATGGGCCTTAAAAATCCTTAATGGGCCTGACTAGGCCTTAAGTCCATTTTCATTTTACTATTCACTTTTGTTGGGCTTATTAGGCTTGTGAGGCCCACCAACTCTTATTGGGCTTGTCCTAGGCCCATTACACCGTATTGGACCTAAAATAATTGGGCTTGGCCCATTGGACCTCTCGGCCACATGCCATGGTCGAGAGCTACCCATGCCTCAGTTTTACCATAGCATGCCATCCATGCCTATTACCTAGCCATTTTCACTTAGGCATTTTCACAAACACTTGGTAGGCAATATTACCAATCATCATATAGTTCATTTAGGCATTTTATCAAACACCTTGATTGCCAACAATTTACATGTATTAATTAATCAATTTGATTAATTCTAATTACACCATTTACATTAATACATGTACACTAATCCATTTATGTCTTAAAATCATATTGACATATTTCAATATCCCATTAATCACTCTCGGCCTAACCCACTTCATGGTGATTTAATATGTTTCAATGCTTAAAACATATATCAACATTCTTGAAATCATTCATACATTAACATATATGAAATTGGAAATTAGAAAATATACCAATTATTGTGTTCACCCTTTGGCCGAAACTTTGGAGGCTCTCGGTTTGCACTCTATGGCTCCTTGATAGCCAATTCCAACATATGTTAATCTCCTTTCAATTTGGAACAACTTCTATGAAGAATGCAAGTTCCAAATATGCCGAATTCCTAGTGATTTCTAGTGAGAGAAAGCTTGGAAAATATATTTCAATGGTGTTTTCTTCTAGCCGGATTTGGTATGATGAAGATGACAATGGTGTGGCTGAATTTATAAGCCATATACTTAGCCATTAAGCTTTACTTTCCAGCCATTATGCTTGACTTTCCAAACCTTAGCCATGAGTCACCTTATGAGTCACCTTATGAGTCATAGTTAACTTTAACTATGGTTAGATATTTATCTCATGGGCTTTTCCAATTGGGCTTCTCGGTTTGGGCTTTCCTAATGGGCTTTCGGGCTGAAATTTTTACTATGTCTCGAGCCTTTTATTGTCTCAAAATTTGGCTGATCAATTGGTCCAACAATTCGGTCTAAAGGACCTAAGAAATTCGATATACGTTTAGTATACCTTAATGGGCTTTAAAAATTTTCACCTTAGGCCCATTACGTTTTTAACCATTAAATTTATTCCGGAATCCTTCCGAATAAATTTTCCTTACTTTCGAGGATGATTATCTTGTATTCTGGCCAAGAATATTTTTTCCCAAATTTTCCTCCATACTTAGGTTAATTTTTAACCATGATTAGTCAACTATGGTAAAAGTCCACTTTCTTAACTATAGTTGACTTTTTCCTTAACCATTGACTATGTTGACTTTTTCTTAAAATTTCAAAAGTGTCATATCTTATGTCTTACACTCTCGTCTTTATAATCCAACCACTCCCGGTGGATAATTTCACCCGAAACTCCTTTTCTTGCCAAAAAGGCCCGTTTTACCCTTTTTAGCTTTTACACTCGTTTTATATGTTCGGGACTAAATCAAGCTGACTTTCCTTCATGAGCTCTCTACGCTCTCTGATTTTAAGTTCTTATTTTTAGTCAGAATGATTTAGAATAACTCGGTTTAGCCTGTGATACCCATCGCTCACATTAGGCATTTTATGTAGCTTTTTGCGTGTTAAATCATTTCAATAACACTTTAAGTCTAGTAAATACTCATCTTATGATTCAACTATAATTATATAGTGTTCATACACATAGGAATCATAAGGTACAAGCTACAAAATTCGGGTCTGATAGCTATCTTGGGCACATCCACATTGCGAATCCTTCACTGATGATACCCAGACCTCAAATCAAACTAAAAAAAGATTAGTGCTCTCCAAAGCTAATCCAATAGCTCATCAATGCGTGGAAGGGAATAGTTATTCTTGATGGTAGCCTTATTCACAACCAAAAATCACTGCATAGTCGAAAGCTTCTATCTTTCTTTTTCACAAATAGAACCGGTGCTCTTCAAGGCGAAACACTCGGTCTGATGAACCCTTATCTAATAACTCCTGTAATTGCTTCTTTAGTCCCTTCAGTTCCACTGAAGTCATTTTATATAGTGGTTTGGATATCGGCTCAGTATCAGGTACCAAATCAATACAAAACTCCATTCCTCTAAATGGTGGCAACCATGGTAGATCATCTAGAAAGACATCAAGCAACTTTCTGACCACTAGGATATTTGTCAACTCCGGATATGCCTTATCCATGTCAACCACATAAGCGATGAAATCTTCTCATCGTTATTCATTCTGTTAGTACAATCATTTACTCCTTTAATTACAACTACTACACTTTTCCATCACTTGTCAAAACTTACAGTACACATTTTGAGGGTTGAAAACATCCCTGTCTTAACGTAGCCATTTAAAACAGCATGGCTTGCAGTCAACTAATCCATCCCTATATTACTTCAAAATCATTCGTATTCAATTGAATGAGATTGGCTGGCCTATTCTTTTACCCTCACTTTCAACTTATAATCTCTATACACATATTCAGTTGGCTGACTATCATTCATTAGGGTGCAAATCAGCAACATTTTACCTAACGGTGTAGGTTGTACATACTTTAGCAATTTAGATGCAAATGAAAGCATTATAAATAAAGGCGTGGCAGTAGGATTAATTAAATCAAATGCTTCAAGATCAAAATCAATATGGTACCTTCCACCACAATGAATGAAGCGTCAGTTATGTCCTGGTCCAAGGCATATACTCTGTCACGACCCAAAAATCAGAGTAAATTTTTCATTTTTCTTTCATATTTACTTCTTACCTTCCTCTCATCGTGACCATCCTAATCATAGTTGGGCTATGATTCGGTGTTAGTCCCTTCATACTACTTATCATTCCATTTTCATGTTACATTCACAATTTCATTTACATAACCTTACATCCCCGACGTCCTATACGTTTACAGTACTGTGCATTTACATATTTAGATACAAAAACCATACAAGTGTGTATACCTTTTCTCGATAACGGGAAGTAGAGGATACCAAGAATGCAAGTCATCAGCCGCTCACTATCTATTACGAGTGCTCTGAAAAAAGAGGGATAATAAAGGGGGTGAGCAAACCACATGCTCAGTAAGGCAATCATGCAAGTAAGTAGATAGCTTCACTATCTACATGCTCATAATGCCATGCACTTAAATCCATTTCTTTTCATTTCAAGCACACATCAATGCCATAGTTTATAAAAGTTGTTCGTGCTTATGGAAATCATGCAACTCATGCCTTAATGGCATCTTATGTAAAATCATACAACGCATGAATTAAATCAAAACCATGCATTTGCAATTAAAGCATGGATAACCTCCTCATGCTAAAACATTTCATTTCATGATTGATGAACAATCATGAAAAATACATCAAGCTGAGTTTCCACAAAATCGTAGAAAACATTTTAATTCATTTCCTGAATCCACATCCATCACACTCATTAGGACTCAACCCCTCCCCGGGTGATCCTAATCCACATAAAATCATTTATTTCCAAGCATTTTCGAAAACATTGAAATTTCATTTGTTCACAAAAAACCAATATCATCAGTTAGGATCCAACCCCTCTCTCGAGTGGTCCAAACTCACACAAAATCCACGCATTCTCAAGCTTTCAAAACATCAGATAGTAACATACGAGACTAGGTAATATATATATATATATAAATATCTTAGGCAAACAACAAGGAGTATGGCTAAATACTCGTGATCCCACTGCTACATAGATCCTGTGTGCGGGGTCTCACCACTATCGGGAATCACCTCGGGAGGTGGGTCAGTCCATCCCGTCGGTCTTGTCCGATATCTCGCATCCGAAGATGCCACTCGTATCCGAAGATGCCACTCGCATCCAAAGATCCCACATAATCAATCTCAGCATGGTACAACGTACTCCATGCTACTTGCATGGTACAACGTACTTCGTAGACCCACATCTCATATCAATAATCGTGCCTGTTTCAAAACGCACGTGCAAGCATATTTAATCGACGTGACACACAATCTACCCAACGCTCCAAGCACGGCTCATCGCATGTCTCATAAAATCAGTGCGAGCGATGCTCCAACACTCTCATAAAATAAAGGAAAATCTCGTGTGAACAAAGCTCCAATACGCGTTTCATAAAATCTCATATTATTTAATGCGAGCTAAGCTCCAGCACTCTGTCAAAATCATGTAAAAGTAGTGCGAGCTAGGCTCCAGTACTATGTCATAAAAATCAAGTGAAAATCTGGTGCGAGTTAGACTCCAGCACCTATGCATGTATAACTCAAGTGCGAGCCCTTGCTCCAGCACTAATGCATGCATCACACAAATCAAAACTTATGCGAGCTAAGCTCTAGCACCTCTCATGCATGTCAAATCATTAAAACTAGTGCGAGCAACCGCTCTAGCACATTTCATGCATATTATGTCACACAAATCGGTGCGAGCAACCGCTCCAGCACCATTATGCACACTCACAAACTTAGATATAGTGAGAGGAAATGCTCTAGCACCATTTGTTTCCATATAAACTTGATAGTTGTCCCATTTCCAAAGAATTTCATTTAAATTATAAATAACACTTACGTAGTGTTATCTTGTGAAATTTATGCAATTACTGGCCATTCTACCAATTTGCTTTGCTAAAATTTCACGAAAATCTTTCAAATCATGAATTTCATGCATGTCATGCTTTCACCATCCTTAGGTGAATTTTCCCTCAGTAGGGGTAACATAGTCTTTTACCCATCCCAAGTCCTTCAAAATTTTAATCCATTTCTAGGGTTTTTATACAGTTTCAATGTATGTAAAAGCTATTAAAAATACGCGTAACTACCTCTAGCTACTCGTAAAATTCCCTTACCTCATTTTTCTGTACAGTCTGACTTTTTCACTGATGTCTCGTCACGCAGTCCGATTTGCTTCCAATCTAATCTCCGGAGCTGCGTATAATTATTTATCTGGTTAGAAATCATTTAATTAACTTTATTTCAACATTTTTGAGCTTAATTAAAAGTATTGGGCCCGTTTACAATCTTGGGTCCGATTGCACCTTAATGGACCTTAATCGGCCTTAAGCCCATTTTCCACTTACTATTCATATTATCGAGGCCTATTGGGCACATTTGGCCCATCAGTATTTATTATGCCTCGTTCTAAACTCTCGGATAGCTCAATTAATTATTTACGACAATTTATCTCAAATTTCAGAATTTAATTCATTTTATGCGGAAATTAAATCCTTAATTTATGCGGTAAATTTCTAACATGCATAACGATGTAAATTTTCGTAAATAAGAGTTACTTAGCCAAGATTCCATGATAGTACACGAATCGAGGCTGACTCGAGCTCTCATTTGTCGTCAATTGTCAAGCTACACAATTACATATTTTTTTGGGTCAATTTTCAGTCGGATATTAATCATATTAAATATTTCAAAATTTAAATCAATCAATTTCGATCGCTTACTGGCTTACCCGTAACTCGATTGCATCACTGGAATTTTTTCCAATTTTTTCTCTTTTTTTCTTTTTCTTTTTCTTTTCTATTCTTTCTTTTCTTTTTGGCTGAACCGGTCTGGTCCGGTTCAGCATAACTGTACTATACTGAACCGGTCTGTACCGGTTCAGGCTCATCTTCGTCAATCCGACGCTATCCGATCGGTTCTCTGAAAGTTTTCGATGTTGTTCGGCGTGCCATCGTGAGGGGAACCTTCGACTGGCCTCGAGGTGGTACGAAACGGCGCCATCGCCGGTGAATCCCCCTTCTCCCCCGCGACACTCTCCCTCTCGATTTGACGAGGTCGGCGCGCATGCCTGCGCCTGATGGCATCCACGGTGATCATCGCCCTTCGCCAGCCCTCGCCTGGGGTTCCTGGTCGCCTGTGGCTCGTCGGTAAGGGAAATCGATTCCCTTGTCTTCGTTCACTTTCACCTGCATCATTTCTTTCTCAGTTTCATGATTTCAGATTTCTTTTCCCTTTTTTTCATTTATTTATTTATTTATAATTTATTTTATTATTATTTTATTCATTAAAATATTATAAAAAACTCAAAATATCTAAAAAAATTTTGATTTAATTCATTTAATCAATAAATGAATTTATCTGTCTTATTTCGTCTTTCCGGTATATTTTTCCAATATTTTCGGGATAATTTTTCAAAGTGAAAATTCTGATTAATTCCAATAAATTCATATCTTGATCAATTGGACTCGAAATTCAATATTTTCCTCGTTATTGATCAAGATTTCTCAATTCCATATTTTTAATGAAATTTTTCTTATCGAATTTATATCGGATTTCAATCTTTTGACCGTTTTACCCTTGCACATGTTCGAGACTAAATCAACACAACTTCCCTTCACAAACCCTTTCTCATTTCGTGTTTTAAATTCTTATCTCCGATCCAAATGGTCCGAATCTCATTCGTTTAATATGTGGTCATTTCAATCTCCATTTGATCTTTAAATGCATTCGGGAATTTTTATTCATTCCATTTGCATTTTTCATTCACGTACAACTCTTCTTATGATTTAATTTACATCCACCCATGTTTACATCATATGAACCATAAGGAATTTCGATAAAAATCAGGTCTTACATAATCTCCCCCACTTAAAAAATTTGGTCCTCCAAATTAGAACCAAGTCAAATGGGTCCATAAATAACTCCGAGTACATCTATCGTATCATACTCTTTAATTCCTATGTGACTTTTTTCGAAGTTTAATACTACCAAAGGACTTTGACTAGGGATATCGTCTTAAAGCTCGACACTTTCTCCTCCCTATTTAATGCTCGCATCGATTTTCAACATACGACCTACTCTCGTTGAGCTTCAACAGTCTTCGTCTCTTGTCAACATAGCTTTTCTATTTGCTCTGAGGTATCCTCCATCACTCACAATCAACTGAACACCTTTAGAGACTTATTATACCAATTCGGGAGCAATTCTCTATCTGTTACCCACTTCTTCCTATCCAAGTCGGGGAATAACTCCTACGACCATAAAATGCCTCATATAATGTTATCTCGATACTCAAGTGATAAATGTCGCTATTAGCAAATTTAATTAGTAACAATTGATCATCCTAGGAGATTATAAAATCAATGGCATATGCTCTCATCATATCCTCCAGAACCTGTATAGTCCTCTTTAACTGACCATCTGTTTGAGGACAGAAAGCTGTGCTAACACTCAACCGAGTTCCCATAGCCTCCTGAAAAACGTTCCCAAAAGTGGGAAGTAAAGCGAAAATCCCTATTTGATATCATGCTCCCTGGGACGCTACATAATGTTTCACAATTTTTCGCACACATAAATCCGCCTACACACTCAGAGTATCTAAGGATTTCATAACCAGAAGGTGGGTAGACTTAGTTAATCTATCGACTATCACCCAGATAGCCTTGTGATTCCTGCGGTCCTCTATAACCCATCACGATATCCATGGTAACTTGCTCCTATTTTCGTGTCGATATAGGTAGAGGCTGCAATAACCTTGCAAACTTCTATTGCTCTACCTTAATCTGCTGACCCACGAGATATTTCTCCATAATCTCTACAATGTCTCTTTTCATATCTGACCACCAATACCCTTTTTAGAGATTTTGATATATTTATTACTTCCCGGATGCACTGTATATCCCGGAGAGTGAGCTTCTGATAATAACATTATCTCATCAACTGTGGTCTTGGCGAGCACTTATACTGTCTTTGACCCTCAGTAAGCCATCATCACTCACTGTGAACTTTGTCATTGTACCCTTCTGAATCTGACCCACACTATCGACATCCTGCCGATCATCACGCTAAGCTTGACAAATTCAGTCACTTAAATCCACTTTTAATCTTAGGCAAGCTCACACAATCACTGTCATCATCAGAAAGGATCACATCACTGCTGAGGCTCACAACTGCTCTGGCAGCTAAAGCTCTCTGACCCTCATCTGTGATACCATCTCGAGGCTCTTTCTGCTCAAGGCATCAGCTATTACATTCGCCTTTATTAGGTGGTATAATTTTCACAATCATAATCATTCAGAAGCTCTAACCCTCTATGTTATCTCATATTCTACTCTTTTGTGAAAATAGATACTCGAGGCTTTTATGATTAGTGCATACCCAAAATTTCTCACCGTGTACATAGTAGTGCCATATACTCAGTACAAACACTACCTCTGCCAACTTTAAATCATGGGTCAGATAGTTTCTTTCATGATCCTTGAGTTGTTTGGATCCATAATCGACTATCTTCCCATTTTGCATCAATATACAGCCCACTCATTATTTTGAGGTATCCATATACACTGCGAAACCTCCTGAGATATTGGGTATGGTGAAAATAATTACGGTGGTCAGTTCATATCTCAATACACCAAAACTCACCGAAGCTACTTTCTTACTTATCATCCCACTCGTATGTAATCTTTTTCCGAATGAGATGTGTCAATTGAGCAGCCCATTTTGAGAAACTCTCAACAATTTATCTGTAAAATAGTTTCCAATTGCTGCTCATGCTCTTCCCTGCACTTCGAATACATCAAAATATCATCGCTAAGGATGACCACAAATTAGACCAGGTAAAGTTTAAATACCTTGTTCATCAATGCCCTAACGGTTACGAAAATCATTCTGGGCACATTTAAATTTCGAATTCTTAACGGATGTTACCCAGACTTCAAATCGATCTTTAAATCACTCCTATAATTGCTTCTTTAGTCCTTCCAGTTCCACTAATACCATTTTATACCGTGGTTAAGATATCTGCTCCGTACTAGGTACCAAATTAATACAATCTCTATTCCTTTAAAGGGTGGCAACCCTGGTAGATTATCCAAGAAGATATCAGGAAACTCCCTGACCATAAGGATATCTGCTAACTCCGGATGTGCCTTATCCATTCCAACCACACAAGCGAGAAAAACATTCCCATCATTACTTATTCCGTGAGTACAATCATTTACTCCTTTAATTTTAATCGCTACACCTCTTTCATTACTTGTCAAAATTACAGTACACTTTTTCAGGGGTGAAAACATCACTATCTTGGGATAACAATCTAAACAGCGTAATTTGTAGCTAAATCAATCTATTCTCAATATTACTTCAAAATTATTCATATTCCACTGAATAAAATTGGCTGACATATCCTATTTTCCCCATTTTAAAGTTACAATCCCTATACCCATATTCAATTAGTGATAATCAGCTAACTTGCATCATCTTATCTAAGGATATAGGCTTCACATCTTTCACTAACTTATAAGCAAATGAAGACGGTATGCATAAATGTGTGGCACCAGGATCAATAATTACTTCATTATTCACAATCAAGGTGGTACCCTCCACCGCATCAAATAAAACATCAGTAGTATCCTGGTCCAAGGCTTACACTCGCCCTCGTCCAACATCTTATTTTCGTGGTAACTACCACATATCTAACCCTGCTCAGTAGCAGGTCGGGGTCCTCCAACCACAATACCCCCTCAAAAGTGCTGCAATTAGATACACTAGGCCTTACCAATCATCTTACCCCATGACTCATCAACTCTAATCTCTTACTAAACTACCTTTTCCCCATTCTGACATCTCCGTCATCCTCTATTCTCTTTCTATCTCTATTTCGGCCCTTACTACCTTTCCCAATCTTAAAGGCATGCAACCCATGATCTTATTCACACAACTATAGTCTGAGCACTGCCTCGGCATAGGTAGTGATATCTAATGGGGCCAATCGAACTCTAATTGACAATTTGAGCCCTTCCATGAACTTTCAGACATCTCGACTCCCACTGTTCATTGTGTTGGGGTCATACTTGCCCAGGAATATAAACTGAGTTTCATACTCGTCAATCAACTAGTTTCTCTGGGTCAGAGTAAGGAACTTTATCTGTAATTTCTTTTAAGCAGTGTCTGGGATATTCTGTCACCGAAATACATCAAAAATTATCTCACATGTCAGCTCTGGATGTCTAACTCTTAAGATGGGTCAAGCGGACTTCCCCCAATGCTCTGACTCACCCTCAAATCCCATGCATACTCTAAGTAAATAACTCCCAAAATATTCTCCACACTCCGCTCCAACCTCACGAAGCATGTCTCAATACTGTCTGATCTCTCTGTCGGACTCTGTGGGGCATACTCAATACCAGCCTCCACTTCAATCTCATCCTGAGTCTCAAGCACATGTACTCTCGCCCCTCTACCCTAGCGGCTATCAGTTATAATAAATAGATTATTACATTCAAAATCAAATTCTTAGCTGTAATTCCATCTCAATATACATAATTGTATCTAAGCAAAGCACAGTACATAGGGATGTAAACTTCCTTAACCACTAACTCTGACACATATTAGGCCAACTCAGCTCTAATACCACCAATTGTCACGACCCAAAAATCAGAGTGAATTTTTAATTTTTCTTTCATATTTACTTCTTACCTTCCTCTCATCGTGAACATTCTACCAACAGTTGGGCTATGATTCGGTGTTAGTCCCCATATACTACTTATCATTCCATTTCCAAATATTTACTTCTTACCTTCCTCTCATCGTGACCATTCTACCAACAGTTAGGCTATGATTCGGTGTTAGTCCCCTTATACTACTTATCATTCCATTTCCATGTTACATTCACAATTTCATTAATATAACCTTACATCCCCGACGTCCTATACATTTACAGTACTATGCATTTAAATATTTAGATACAAAAACCATACAAGTGTGTATATCTTTTCTCAATAATAGGAAGTAAAGGATACCAAGAATGCAAGTCATCAACTGCTCACTATCTACTGCGAGTGCTCTGAAAAAGAAGGATAATAAGGGGGTGAGCAAACCACGCACTCAGTAAGACAATCATGCAAGTAAGTAGATAGCTTCACTATTTACATGCTCATAATGCCATGCCCTTAAATCCATTTCTTTTCATTTAAAGCTCACGCACGAAATCAAGCACACATCAATGCCATAGTTTATAAAAGCTGTTCGTGCAACTCATGCCTCAATGGCATCTCATGTAAAATCATACAACGCATGAATTAAATCAAAATCATGCATTTGCAATTAAAGAATGGATAACCTCCTCATGCTAAAACATTTCATTTCATGAATGATAAACAAGCATGGAAAATACATCATGCTAAGTTTCCACAAAACCGTAGAAAACATTTTAATTCATTTCCTGAATCCACATCCATCACACTCATCAGGACTCAACCTCTCCCTCGGGTGATCCTGATCCACATAAAATCATTTATTTCCAAGCATTTCCGAAAACATTGAAAATTTCATTTATTCACAGCAAAACCAATATCATCAGTCAAGATCTAACCCCTCCCTCGGGTGGTCCAAACTCACACAAAATCTACGTATTCTCAAGCTTTCAAAACATCAGATAGTAACATGCGAGACTAGACAATATATATATATATATATATATATATATCAATATCTCAAGTAAATAACTAGGAGTATGGCTAAATACTCATGATCCCACTGCTAGACGGATCCTGTGTGCGAGGTCTCACCACTATCGGGAATTACCCCGGGAGGTGGGTCAGACCAACCCGTCAGTCCTGTCTGATATCTCGCATCCGAAGATGCCGTAAAATCAATTCCAGCACGATACAACGTACTCCATGCTACTTGCATGGTACAACGTACTCCGTGGACCCACTTCTCATAACAATAATCGTGCCTGTCTCAAAACGCAAGTGCGAGCATATTTAATCGGCGTGACACACAGCCAACCCGACGCTCCAAGCACTGCTCATCGCATGTCTCATAAAATCAGTGCGAACGATGCTCCAGCACTCTCATAAAATCAAGAAAAATCTCATGCGAGCAAAGCTTCAGCACGCATTTCATAAAATCTCATATGATTTAGTGCGAGCTAAGCTCCAGCACTCTGTCAAAATCATGTAAAAGTAGTGCGAGCTAGGCTCCAATACTGTGTCATAAAAATCAAGTGAAAATCTGGTGCGAGTTAGACTTCAGCACCTATGCATGTAAAACTCTAGTGCGAGCCCTTGCTCCAGCACTAATGCATGCATCACACAAATCAAAACTCGTGCAAGCTAAGCTCTAGCACCTCTCATGCATGTCAAATAATTAAAACTAGTGCTAGCAATCGCTACAGCAGCTTTTTATGCTTATCAAGTCAAAACAGGGTACGAGCTAGGCTCCAACACCTCTCATGCGTTTCACAATAATAAAAATCAGTGCGAGCAACCGCTCTAGCACATTTCATGCATATGATGTCACACAAATCGGTGCGAGCAATCGCTCCAACACCATTATGCATACTCACAAACTCAGATATAGTGCGAGGAAATGCTCCAGCACCATCTGTTTCCATATAAACTTGATAGTTGGCCCATTTCCAAATAATTTTATTTAAATTATAAATAATACTTACGTAGTGTTATCTTGTGAAATTTATGCAATTACTGGCCAATCTACCAATTTTCTTTGCTAAAATTTCACGAAAATCTTTCAAATCATGCATTTTATGCATGTCATGCTTTCACCATCCTTAGGTGAATTTTCCCTCAGTAGGGGTAAAATAGTCTTTTACCCATCCCAGGTCTTTCAAATTTTTAATCCATTTCTAGGACCTTTATACAGTTTCAGTGTATGTAAAAGCTGTTAAAAATACACGTAGCTACCTCTAGCTACTCGTAAAATTCCCTTATCTTATCTTTCTGTATAGTCTGACTTTTTCACTGATGTCTCGTCACGCAGTCTGATTTGCTCCCAATCCACTTTTTGGAGCTACGTATAATTATTTATCGGGTCAGAAATCATTCAATTAACTTTATTTCATCATTTCTGAGCTTAATTGAAAGTATTGGGCCCGTTTACAATCTTGGGGCCGATTGCACCTTAATGGGCCTTAATCGACCTTAAGCCCATTTTTCACTTACTAATCACATTATCGAGGCCTATTGGGCTCATTGGGCCCATCAGTATTTATTGTGTCTTGTTCTAAACTCTCGGATAGCTCAATTAATTATTTACGACAATTTATCTCAAATTTCAGTATTTAATTCATTTTATGCGAAAATTAAATCTGTAATTTATGCGGTAAATTTTTAACACGCATAACGATGCAAATTGTCATAAATAAGAGTTACTTACCCAAGATTCCATGATAGTACACGAGGCTGACTCGAGCTCTCATTTGACGTCAATTATCGAGCTACACAATTACATATTTTTTCGGGTCAATTTTCAGTCAGATATTAATCATATTAAATATTCCAAAATTTAAATCGGTCAATTTCAACTGCTTACCGGCTTACCCGTATCTCAATTGCATCACTGAAATTTTCTCAAAATTTTCCTCTTTTTTTCTTTTTCTTTTTCTTTTTTTTCTTTCATTTCTTTTTGGCTGAACCGATCCGGTCCAGTTCTGCATAACAGTACTGCACTGAACCGATCCGTTCCGGTTCAGGCTCATCTTCGCCGTTTCGGTGCTGTCCGGTTGGTTCTCCGACTATTTTTGATGCTTTTCTGCACGCCATCGCGAGGGGAACCTTCGACTGGCCTCGGTGTAGGTCGAAACGGCTCCATTACCGACGAATCCCCTTCTCCCCCGCGGCACTCTCCCTCTTGATCGGACGTTCTCCGGCGATGTCGGGGTACGTGCTGACACCTGATGGCTTCAACTATGATCATCGCCCTTCGCCAGCCCTCGCCTAGGGTTCTTGGTCGCCTGTGGCTTGCCGCTAAGGGAAATCGATTCCCTCGTCTTTCTTCGCTTTCGCCTGCTTCATTTCTTTCTCAGTTTCACGATTTCAGATTTCTTTTCCTTTTTTATTTATTTATTTATTTATAATTTATTTTATTATTATTTTATTTATTAAAATATTATAAAAATCTCAGAATATCTAAAAAAGTCTTATTTAATTCATTTAATCAATAAATGAATTTATTTGTCTTATTTCATCTTTTCGATATATTTTTCTAATATTTTCAGGATAATTTTTCGAAGTGAAAATTCTGATTAATTCCAATAAATTCATATCTTGATCAATTCGACTCGAAATTCAATATTTTCCTTGTTATTGATCAAGATTTCTCAATTTCATATTTTTAATGAAAGTTTTCTTAATGAATTTATACCGAATTTTGGTCTTTTGACCGTTTTACCCTTGTACATGTTCGGGAGTAAATCAACAAAACTTCCCTTCACGAACCCTTTCTCATTTCATGTTTTAAATTTTTATCTCTGATCCGAATGGTCCGAATCTCATTTGTTTAATATGTGGCCATTTCAATCTCCATTTGATCTTTAAATGCATTCGGGAATTTTTATTCAGTCCATTTGCCTTTTTCATTCACGTAAAACTCTTCTTATGATTCAATTTACATCCAACCATGTTTACATCATATGAACCATAAGGAATTTTGATAAAAATCAGGTCTTACATACTTGCCCTCGACCAACAACCTGTTTCCTCTTCTCTTCGACTGTGGCCTTCTTTTTGAAGCATAGGTATCAGTAGGGGCCTTCTCTGGCTCTTTGTCCTTCTGTGGGGCAGTGTCACCTAGCTCTGGGCAATTCTTCTTTAAATGCCATGTCTTACCACTAGTGAGAGTTAGAATGTTTGAAAGTTCATAGAAGGGCTCAGACCGTCTATCTCACGGGCCAATCGGGCTCAGATAGACCGTCTGAGCCCTTCTATGAACTTTTGGACATTTCAACTCTCACTAGTCATAGTATTGGGGTCATACATACCCAAGGATATGAATCTCAATTCATACTCATCAATAGATCGGTTCCCCTGAACCAAACTAAAAAATTCCATCTGTAACTTCCTCAAAGCAGTGTCCGGGACATACTGTCTCCAGAATGCATCCAGAAATATTTCTCATGTCAGCTCAAGATGTCTAATTCTCAAGATGAGTCAGGCAAACTTCCACCAATACTCCGCCTCGGCCTCAAATTCCATACATTGTCTGAGCAAATAGCTCCATAATATTCTCTAAGCTTCCCTCAAATCTGGCAAAGCGTGCCTCAGCACTCTTTGGTCTCACTATGGGATCCTATGGAGTATGATCAGACGAAGACTTGTCTCGACTATAAGGCCTACCCCTACGGCCTCGAACGCGTGTACTTGCCCCTATACCGTGGTGACTATCAATCAGGATAACTATATTCCTGTATTCACATCCCTTTCTCTGTCTAATCCCATCTCGGAATACACAATTATATCTAAACAATGCACAGTACATGGGGATGTAAACTTCCTTAACCATTAACACCGACTCATATCAGGCCAACCAGATAGCACCTCTGTCACGACCTCTTTTTCCTAAAAATCACTATAAATTTTTTGGTTTTTCATTTCCTTACCTGTCGTGAACAGTTTAACTACTAACAGTTGGGCTATGAGTCGACATTAGTCCCTCCTGTCATGTTACTTAACTTAACATCCATTTCCATATCACATTTACATATTTGGATCTACTGTCCTTTGAATTTAACTAATTACATTCGTAACTGTATTTACACAAGTTTACATCCCTGATATTCCATCCATGTACAGTACTGTGCTTGTACATGTTCAGATACAAAAAGATACCAGTGTGTATACCTCTTGTTGATGGGAAGCAGCGAACAACAGGAATGCAGTCTCTACTTGTTCTCAACTATTGTGGATGCTCTGTAGGGGTGGAAAGTGAAAGGGTGAGCACAACTTACTCAATAAGGCAATAATGTAAGCAGGTAGATAACTACACTATCTACATGCTTATAATGTCATGATATATAAAAATCATTTATATCCAGAGCATGAGGTAGAATTAAAACTATGCCACATGTATATAAATATATCACATACTGAAAATAAGAAAATAGGCATGTAAACATGGAAACTCATCATGTCAACATCTCATGCTCAACACATTAATAACTCATTGCAAAACAACCCCTCAAGGTTTAACACCTTATTAAAACTCAGTAAAACTCATCAACACATTATTAAAACCATATTTCGTTTTAGAATCACAAATCGAGGCGTAACCCCTCCTTCGAGTCTACCCTGGTCTATCTAGACCGTATGATATCACGTGAGGCATGTAGGTTACTGTATAAGAAAAATTGAGGACTATGTACTTGTGATCCTAGGTTACACGGATCCCGGTGTGTAGGGTATCACGGTTGCAACAGGAGGTGGGTCAGTTCTACCCGTCAGAATATCAAATCACCAATGTCATAGTCATGACTACATGGTATAGCGTACTCTGTGTGACATACACGGTACAACCTACTCCATGAACCTATATTACAGTCTGGGGGTGTCTGCCGTAGGTCTTATCCACCCCATACCATGTCGATAACCAACCCATGTCTCAACATACACATGCGAGCATATCATCTAACTATGACACAGTCTACAGGAGGCTCCAGCATAATTTATGCTCATATAAATCTGATAGGCTACTTTATTTCGATAAACACTTTCAAAATCAAAATTGGCACCTCACACGTGCCCCTTTCATGCAAATCATGAAAATCAATAGTCAGCCTATCAATAAATTGCTTAAATCAAGCAATATATTTCATAAAAATATCAAAAACATGTTATTCATGCAATTTATTAGCCTTACTATCCTTTTTGTAAAATTCCTAACTAGGGGCAAAATAGTCTTTTTCCACCAATACCCCGATTTTCGCAGAAATTATTATTTCATTTCTAGGTACTTTAGAAAATTGTAGGCCCTGTAAATCCCCTTAAAAATATGCATAGATATCTCTAAGCACAGACAAAATTCACTTACCTCATATCAAGTCGAGTGTGGTAAATTTTCACTGCTGGAAGCTTATCTAGTCTGATCTACTCCTAATCCAATATCAGGAGCTGCAGAAAATTATTTATCATATCAATTTAACCAAATAAAATATATTTCCTTCGTTTACTACAGTTAATTTAACTTTTTGGTCTCATTTACTTTTATTTGGCTTTTCGTGGGGCCCATATTCTAAATTGGGTTGATTGCTACTCAAGCTTGGCCCATTATGAACATTTGGCTGAATTCATGATTTAACATCACTGTTACATTATCTTATCTAATTTCTAGTCTCTTTCAACTGTTTAAAATCATTTACAACAGTCTATTTTCAATTCCAAGCATTACGAAATTTTATACGAAATAAATCACAACATACGAGATTAATTTCTAACTCATATAACTATCAAATTTATAGAAATCGAGATTCACTTACCCGAGATTCTGTGATAGCATGCAAATCGAGGCTGACTCAAACTCTCGTTTGTCGTCAATTCTCGCGCTACAAGTTTATATATTTATCGGGTCAATTTCAGTCAAATATAATTTCAATTAAATATTTTGAAAATTATATCGATCAATTTCAACCACTTACTGGGTTACATGTAGCTCGATTGCATCCTTAGATTTTTTTCCATTTTTCCTTTTTTTCTTTTTTTTTTGCTGAACCGGTCTGGTTCAGTGCACTTTCATTTCAGCTGAACCAGACCGTACTGGTTCAGCCTTCCCTTCACCATTCCCAACATTTTCGGTCGGTTCTCCGCTGGTTTCCACATCCAGCGGATCTGTACGGACCGGACGGCTCTTCGATCGAAAAGGGGGGAACTAGATCGACGGTCGTGGTTGCCTTTCCCTATCTTCTCTCCCGCGGCCTCTCCCCATCGATCTCCCTCTCCGAGCTTCATCGACGATCACCGCTTCCTCCCTTAGTGCGCCGACTTCGCTCCTCGCTTCCCCTCCTGCCATTTCTCTCCCTTCCCTTCTGTTCTTCTTCCCCTCTTCTCCTCTCCTTCCGTTCGGTTTCATATCCTCTGTTATCTTAACAAAGGGAACTCGATGGTCGGTGGGATATTTTCCCACCAATTTCATCCTTTTTTTTTTCAATTTCATTTTTTATAATTCTTTTATATATATTATATTATATTTTAATATAATATATTATATAATATAATACAAAATATTTAAAAAATTTAATATAATTAATAAAAATGTATTAAAATTTTACACTATTATTTTATTAATAATTATAATAATAAAACAATTATTAATATTATTATAACTATATTTTATTTCCACAATGTATCTTATACATTAATATTTATACAGTTTTGTACATGTATTTTATTTAATTTATTTTTACAACAATATATGGGCATCATATTTTATTTTATTGTATTTATTTATTCCTCCAAAATTATATTTTTCTATATTTCTGGGATAAATTGCCCAAAATAGGGTAATTTTCAGTTTATCATTTTCGAACCAACTTCCCTTTTTGGACTCCCTATACTTTCGCGTTCTGAGTCTACATTTTAAATTGATTTAACCTAATTTCATTCAGTTTATTCCAAATTTACCCAAACTCTTACTTTTCACTTCAGTGCATTCGAACATCTAACTTAACAATTCGGACTTAAAATCCACATGAAATCTCTTTATTGATTAACCTATTATGTACAAAGGTTCACACTAACATGTTCTTAAGGAGAAGACACCGAATTTCAAGTCTTACACAAAGTTGTTCCTTGTGATGTGGAGAATAACATTGTAAAAAAAATGTAGTAGTCGAATTGCTAGATTGAAGAAGCAAAGTGTTTCCCCAATTTTGGCCAAAAGAGAAAAGTCAAGCTAGGTGAGTTTTCAATACACCAACTTCAATTATGTTAATCTAGACATTTTTATGAGTTGATTAGTGTATGTATTGTTGGCTTAAACATCCTTGAGCATGCTTAATCATCAATGACCGAATATGGGTTTAATGTGAGAAAGTGAGAGAAAGTTGATTTTGCATGGATTTAATGATGATTTAAACATGTATTGATGTTATTAAGCATGTATACATGATTCTAAGATGGTTTTGTGAAACCAATATGTTGGAATAAATGATGATTTAAAGTAGGCATAAGAGGTGTATGATGAAATGCCTTAGTGAAGGAAAGTGATGAACTTAAGGCAAGCACACAAAGTGTTTACCGAAATGCGCATGAGGGCTAGGCAACCATAGGGTTAGCCATGGCTAGGTGTGGCACACCATGCGTGACCGAATGGTCAAGTGGGGCAACCGTTGAGTATTCAACTGAATAAGGCATTGTGGGCCTAAGGCCGACCCAATATGAATCAGTGGGCTTGATGGGCCTAATAGATTCTCGAGAAATGAATAGTATAATCAAAATGGACTTAAGAGAAAATAAGGCCCAATAAGAGTAAATGGGCCCAATAAGTTAAATCAATTATAGTGAAAGTGAAATACCGATAAATAAACTGTATTTAATATGATAAATGATTACGTGCAGCTCCGAAGATTATATTCGGAGCTAAACGTGTGAGATCTGCATCTTTGTATGATATTCCTTATGATTTGCATATTGTATGACATTATTATATGTTAATGGATTCATAAGATGGCTGATTCGGATTTGATAAATGTGGATGAAACGAAAAAATGTACGTAAAATCGAATAAGGATAAATTGGGAAAACAAGGAAGCAACAAGTTCATTTAAGAAATTTAATTGAGTTTACTGAAAATAAGGAATTGGAAATAGGGAAAAGATTATGGATTTATCAAAGAAAGTCGATTCAATTTAGTCCAGAACACGTGCAAGGGTAAAATGGTCAAAATACCAAAATTCGGTATAAATTCGATAAGTAATTTGCATTAAAATATGGAAATTGAGAAATTTGGATCAATACCGAGGAAAATATTTAAATTCGAGTCCTATTGATCTAGATATAAATGTATTGAAATTTACGGGAATTAATCGGAATTAATTTAGAATTAATCGAGATTTTTAATTCGAAAAATTATCCCGAAAATAATCGAAAAATATACCGAAAAGATAAAAATAGACTGATAAATTCATTTATGGATTAAATGAATTAAATAATAATTTTAAAGATATTTTTAGAGATATTTGGGTATTTTTAATAAATTTTAATGTATTAAAATAATAATAAATAAATTAATAAATAAAAAAAGGAAATCTGAAAATTATCGGGGAGAGAGAAGAAACCCGAGAAAACGAAAACTGAAGCTGACCCGTGAAAACTCGATAGGAACCCGAACCCCCCGACGAGTCACCGGCGTCTGACGAGCAAAGCCAACAGTCGAAAAAGGTAGAACGAAGTCTGGCGGTTCCAACGGTACTGGTAACGCGCGCCGAGGTCCCATATTTCCGGAGAATCGACGGACAAAAAGTAAAGGGAGAAATCACGTCGGTTCTGACGAACGACAGTGCCCCAGTTCTGATTTGACCCAACCGAACAATCCCTTGGTCGAGGAGGTTCTTTTGAGCCCAGTGACGGTCCACGAGACAGTCGGGATCGACGACGACATTAAAAAGCCCAAAACGGCACCGTAGCCAGGAAAGGGAGAAAAGAAAAAGAAAAAGAAAAAGAAAAGAAAGAAAAGGGAAAAAGGGAAGAAAGTGTAGCCGGGAACGACTCAAAATTCGGGTAAGGGACCGAGGGACCTGCGGATAAATCCCAGGAATTTAATTTAATACTATTTTAGTGGAAAATGACCCGAATTTATATAATTGTGCAATGTTACTGCAGAGCCCGAACGAGAGTCGATTTAGCTCCGATTTTCGTACCCCACATCATATAGGGTAAGTACATTTTAATTATGATAATATAAGTCCTTAAATGCAGAGTTAAGATTATTTTACGGAATTTACGGATTAATTCTGCATAAAAGGAATTTTATTTGAAATTTCAAAGTAATTATCGTAAATAGTATCCGGGCTATCCAATGAGTTTGGAACGAAGCTCGATGATTATCGATAAGCCAAATGAGCCCAGTAAACCTGAACAAGGGATTTTAAAAGTGGAAACGGGCCGAAAAAGGGGTCGAGGCCCATTAAAGTGCAATTGGGCCCAATAGAGTAAAACGGGCCCAGAGCTTTAGATTCGATCAGTAAAAGTGAAATATTGATCAATATATTTGAACTAAACCCATATGTGGTTATATGCAGCTCTGTAGATGAGCGAATTGGACTGAGAAACCTGGTACGGTCGAGTCGGGATAAACTCACACGTGATTCAAGGTAAGGGAATTTTATGAGCACTTAGAGGTAGCTGTATGTTGTTTCGAAGGGATTTATATTACGTTAAATTCATTAGGCTACCTGAAAACAGAATAATAATTTTTTGTGGAAAAATATCGAAATAGTGACAAATGACTATTTTGCCCCCAGTTAGGAAAATTTCAAAAAGGGTAGTAAGGCTATGAAATTGCATGAAATTCATGATTTTGATGTTTTCATGATGGTATTGCTTTAATTCAAGCAATTTACGGATAGGTTGGCTATTATTTTCAAGTTTTAAGTGAAAAGGCACAGGTTAGGTGCCAATTGATATTTATTTAACATGTTTTGATAAAATTGAACCACCTATCAGTGTTATATGAGTTGTAACCGTGCTTGAGCACTGCTCACACTGGATTTTATATTTTAACTCATACACTGAGTGTTGGAGCCTTGCTCGCACTATTTTACAGATTTATTTCATATGACTACCGTATTGGAGTTTTTCTCATACGAGGTTTTCACTGGGTTTTAATACCTATCCGTACTGGAGCAATACTCATACATGGATTTGAACTAAATTTATAATCAGTTTAAGTGTATTGGAGCGTTGCTCGTATGCAGATTTCGTTGATTTCTATGAAACTGTGCTAGAGCGTCGCTCGCACAAGATTTTCAGATATCATGAATATGCATGGAACCGTGCTAGAGCTTCGCTGGCACAGGGATTTATATTACATGCATATAGCCGTGTTGGAGCCTCCTGTAAATTGTGTGTCACAGTGAGATGATATGCTCACACGTGCATACTGAGACATACTTGGCATAGGTGGATAAGACCTATTACAGGCACCCCTGATTGAGCTTGGGTTCACGGAGTACGTTGTGCCGTGTATGTCATGCGGAGTACGCTGTACCGTGGGGATTGTTGGAGTGGAGTGGCATTAGCCACGAGATAGCAAGTCTTACCCTCGTAATCCTGATATTTTGTTATTCTAGCGGGTAGCACCGACCCACCTCTCATTTCAGGTGTGACAGCCCGTACACTAGGATCTGTGTGCCAGGGAGCACGAGGTTATGGCCATAGTCCTGGATATTACTGATATAGTCGCTTACATATCTCACATGATATAAGTATTAGTCTTGATAGACCAGGGTAGACCCAAGGGAGGGGTCAGGCCCCGATTTTCTTATGATTTCAATTGAATTTTGATTGTTCCCATGGAGGGATTTTATGAAAACTTTCATGATTTGTAACTCTGTGCGAAGGGTGATTTTATAACGAAAATTTTAAGATAAATTATTTTATTGAAATGGATTTAATTCCATAAGCGTATTATATTTAACCCAAATGGGGTGTTTTAAAACGTATTGCTTCATTTGAGTATGAGAGGTTTTCACATGAGAATTATTCCATGTTTTATATGCTGATTTCCTGTTTTATAATAGATGATATTATATATATGGCATATCATTGTTTTTACCTCATGCTCACATATATCCTGATTTCTTATCAGCATGTAGATAGTCTAGATATCTACTCGTTTGTATTATTGCCTTATTGAGCATGTGGAGCTCACCCTTTCATTTTCCACCCACTTTCAGTGTTTCCACCATAGGATAGCGGGTGTAGTGAGTAGACAACATAGCTGATATATGTGATTCCCATCGACTGTCAAGTATATACCACGTACAGAATTTTGTATTAGTATGCTTTCATCACAGTATTGTATATGAAGAAATATTTGGGGATGTAAATATAGAATCATATGATGTATAAACATACTGACCACTCTATTATAATATGATTGATGTTAGTATATATATATATATTTGTACGTGTGATATTTTAATGGTTACAAAGGGTATATCGATATTGATTCACAGCCCGACCTGTTTAGAGGGATATGTCACGAGGAGGTGAGAATGATTTTTCAAAAGCAAAAATTTTGTACTGATTTTGGTAGTATTATGTCGTGACAGTAAAAGGGTGTCAGAGCGAAGGTTGGCCAAACGTGAATCAGTATCGATAGGTATGTAATTAAGAGTTAGAGTTAGTCGGATATGAGTCGATAGTGGTCGTTAAGGATAATTACATCCCCCTTAGTACTGTGCTGTATGAGATGTCAAAGTGTATACTAAATGGAAACTAAATTAACAAATGATTTGGATTACAGGATTTACATTATGCCGGTCACCCGCAGTAATAGAGGGGCTAGTACACGTGCTAGAGGCCATAGGGTAAAGCCTAGAGGCCATGGTGATGGTATACAGACTGGTCAGGTACCCGAGGGTACTGTTGTGAGACCAGATGAGACTGAGGCATGCTTTGCTAGACTTGAGTGGAGTATTGAGAGCCTGGCTGAGATTGTAGCGCAACGGCAGCGCTTGGGGCTAGAGATAGGCGAGATCCAGTGGGACAGGCAACAGCTGATCCCGAGATGCTGACACAGGCCACAGAGTTACCCGAGGTTCAGGCTTAGGCTGCAGAGGCAGTAAGACCCCAGCCAGCTCAGGATGCTGGATATGAGTGTGACCTTGATAGATTTAGACATTTTTAGAAGTTTAGACCTCCAGTCTTACATGGGAAGAAGGACCCAGTAGTAGCTGAGGATTGGGTGTATCAGATGGAGAAGCTATATAGGCTTTTCAGGTGCACTACTACTGAGAGAGTTGCTTTTACCGTATTTGTATTTTAGAGAGCAGCAGAGCATTGGTGGAGATCTACCGAGCCGATTTTAAGAGCTCGACATGCTGAGGTTACATGGGAGATATTTTTGGATACCTTTAGGAGGCAGTATGTTCCTGCTGCTACACAGCGAAAGTTAAGGATGGGGTTTATGAGTTTGACTCAGGGGAACCAGTCTATTGATGAGTATGAGACTCGATTCATCTCTTTAAAGAGATATGATTTGGAGACGATGACCAGTGAGGATCGGAAGGTCCAGAAGTTTATAGATGGGCTAAGACCAGCCATCAGATCTCGGTTGGCTACCTTTGATGTTTCGACTCATAAGGAGGCAAAACATAGAGCTCAGCTGTGTAAACAGGATTATAAGCGAAATGTCTCCGAGATAGAAAAGTTTAGTAGGAGTCAAGATAGAGATCAAAAAAGACCCAGGAGAGATAGATTATTTAGGATAGGGGTACAGCTCTCTGATAAGAGGTCGAAGATTGAGGAGGCTCACGAGAGCATAGATAGACCCCCTGTTCATCCGGCTTTACCATCAGCTAGAGGCATTGTCATTGGAGGACCACGCCCTACTACTGATCGATGTAGGTGATGTGGCAGATATCATGGTACCAGACCTTGTCCAGTGCCTATAGCTACTACTGTAGTATGTTATTATCGTGGGAGGCCAGGGCATGTGGTTAGAGATTGCCCAGAGAGATAGGACACTGCCCCACAGAAGGGCAAGGAGCCAGAGAGAGCTCCAATTCAGGTTCCTGCTCAGAGGAGGAGAGCTACTGCTGAAGAGAAAGGGAAGCAAGTGATGGGTACAGGGCGAGTTCATGCTTTGGACCAGGATACGACAGATCAATCGTCTGATGTGGTGAAAGGTACCATCTTGATCTTTGATTTAGAAGCATATGTTTTGATTGATCCTGGTGCCACGCATTCATTCGTATCACCTTCATTTGCATATAAATTATCTAGGTATGTAAATTCTATTCCTCTGAGTAGTAAATTGTTAATACTTACCCCCGTAAACACTAGTCAGCTAGTAGAGTATGTAGTCAGGGACTGTAAGTTGAAAGTCGGGAAAAAAGAAATGTTGGTCGACCTTATTTTGATGTATATGAGAGACTTCGATGTCATACTAGGAATGGATTGGTTGGTTGCCAATCGTGTTGTGTTAGATTATTTTTCTAAGATGTTAACATTTAATACCCCCGAAAGATGTGTTGTAAAATTTCTCTGAAAAGTAATGCAATCAGTGGTTGTTCTAAATAGAGCAATGAATTTTTGCTGATTTTATGATTTATATTTTGAAAGATTCATCGCATATGTGGTTGATAGGGACCAGGTACGATCAGAATTGAGAGACATTCTAGTGGTTAGGGAGTTTCTTGATGTCTTTCTAGACGATTTACCAGGATACCACCAGCCAGAGAGATGGAGTTTGGGATAGATTTAGTACCTAGTACAGAATCGATTTTGAGACCACCGTATAGGATGGCTCCGGTTGAGTTGGAGGAGCTGAGGAAGCAATTACAGGATTTGCTTGAGAAGGGGTTTATGAGACCGAGTGTATCACTGTGGGGAGCTCCGGTCTTGTTTGTGAGAAAGAAAGATGGCAGCCTCCGATTGTGTATGGATTACAGATTGTTGAATAAGGCTACCATTAAGAATAAGTATCCCCTTCCACGCATTGACGATTTGTTGGATCAGTATTGGGGAGCACATGTCTTTTCTAAGATTGATCTGAGTTCTGGGTATCATCAGCTGAGGATACAGAGGGAGGATGTGCCCAAGACAGCATTTAGGACCCGTTATGGTTATTATGAGTTTTTGGTTATTCCATTTGGGTTGACTAATGCCCCCACAACATTCATGACTTTGATTAACAATGTGTTCAAGCTATACCTGGATCGATTTGTGATTGTGTTTATCGATGATATTTTGGTATACTCCAGGTCCAGGGAGGACCACGAGCAGCACTTGAGGATAGTTCTACAGACCCTCAGAGAGAGACAATTGTATGCCAAACTCAGTAAGTGTGATTTCTGGTTGGAGCAAATTTCTTTTCTGGGCCATGTGGTATCGAGGGATGGGGTGTCAGTGGACCCATCCAAGATAGAGACAGTTGTTCAGTGGGAGCAGCCTAGGACAGTCATAGAGATTCAGAGTTTTTTGGGTTTGGCAGGATACTACAGGAGATCTGTTAAGGATTTTTCTAGATTAGTTGCTCCGTTGACACGTCTCACATGGAAAGATGTTGAGTTTGTGTGGGATGATGCATGTGAGAGGAGTTTTCAGAAGCTGAAGCGTCGGTTGACCATTGCTCCGGTTCTCACCATACCTACCAGCTCAGGAGGTTTCTTGGTATATACAGATGCGTCACATCAGGGATTAGGTTATGTATTGATACATGATGGGAAGATAGTTGCCTATGGATCTAGATAGCTGAAAGACCACGAGAGGAACTATCTGACCCATGATTTGGAGTTGGCGGCCATAGTGTTTGCACTAAAGATATGGCGCCATTAACTATATGGTTAGCAGTTTCAGATTTTTACAGACCATAAGAGTCTGAAGTATTTATTCTCACAGAAGGAGCTGAACATGAGACAGAGGAGATGGCTTGAGCTCCTAAAGGATTATGATTGCGAGATATTATATCACCCGAGTAAGGCTAATGTAGTTGTTGATGCTTTGAGAAGGAAGAGCCTAGGGTTGGTATCATTTATGATGGTTCGGAAATATGACCTGTTATAGCAGTTCGCGAGCCTCAGTTTGGACATAGCACCCCCTGAGATTGACAGAGTTGAGATCATTACGAGCCTAAGGTTAGAGCCGAAGTTGATTGATCATATCCAGCAAGCTCAACAGAGTGATCAGGGATGTATTCAGTTGATGAGTTAGGGACAGGCAGGTGCGGATACAAATTTTATATTAAGTACTGATGGATTACTAAGGTTCCGAGGTAGGATATGTGTTCCCGAGGATCCTAAGATCAGGAGGATGAATTTATCAGAGGTTCACTCAACAAGGTATACAGTACATCCGGGGAGTACGAAGATGTATCAAAATCTCAAGAGAGTTTATTGGTGGTCTGGGATGAAGAGAGACATAGCAGAGTATGTCGTGAGATGTCTCGTCTGTCAGTAGGTAAAGGTAGAGCATCAGAAGCCTGCAGGATTATTACAGCCTCTACCGATACCGACATGGAAGTGAGAGCATGTCACTATGGATTTTATGATGGGATTATCGAGGACCCGTAGAGGTCACGATGCCATCTGGGTGATTATGGATAGATTGGCAAAGTCTGTTCATTTCTTAGCTATGAGAGCTACAGATGCTCTGAGTATGTTGGCAAACTTATATGTTTGAGAGATTGTCAGGCTACATGGCGTTCCAGTGAGCATTGTTTCTGATAGGGATGCCCGCTTTACTTTCCATTTTTGGGAACACTTTCAGGAAGCTTTGGGGACCCAGTTGAGATTTAGCACCTCTTTCCATCCTCAGATAGATGGTCAGTCAGAGAGGACTATACAGACTCTGGAGGATATGTTGAGAGCGTGTCTGCTAGATTTTGGAGGCTCTTGGGAAGATCATTTTCCATTAGCTGAGTTTGCCTATAATAACAGTTATCACTCGAGTATCGGGATGGCATCGTATAAGGCACTGTATGGTCGCAGATGCCGTTCCCCTATTGGATGGGAAGAGATTGGTGACAGACTGTTATTTGCTCCTGACTTGGTGCTGCAGGCCTCTGAGGATGTCAGATTGATATGCGATAGATTGCAAACAGCTCAGAGTAGACAGAAGAGTTATGCTGACAGGAGACGCAGACCACTAGAGTTTGCAGAGGGTGAGTCGGTGTTTTTGAGAGTTTCTCCTTCCAAGGGTATCATGAGGTTCGGTAAGAAAGGTAAACTGAGCCCTTGTTTTATTGGACCCTTTGAGATTTTGGAGCGAGTGGGAGATAAGGCCTATAGATTGGCATTGCCACCAGAGTTGGCAGGTGTACACAGTGTCTTCCATGTTTCTATGCTTCGAAAATACCATCCGGATCCGTCACATGTGATTCACTATGAGCCGTTAGAGCTCAGTGATAGTATGACATATGTTGAGAGACCGGTTCAGATTTTGGATAGGAAGGAGAAAGTATTGCGATCCAAGACGATCTCCCTGGTGAAGGTTCAATGGTAGTATCACACTACGGAGGAAGCTACCTGGGAGCTAGAGAGCATGATACAGGAGAAGTACCCGGAGTTGTTTACCGACTGATTTGGTTCTAATTTGGAGGACCAAATTCTTTTATTGGGGGAGATTGTGAGATCCGCATCTTTGTATGATATTCCTTATGATTTCCATATTGTATGACATTATTATATGTTAATGGATTCATAAAATGGTTGATTTGGATTTGATAAATGTGGATGAAATGAAAAAATGTACGTAAAATCGAATAAGGATAAATCAGGAAAACAAGGAAGCAACAAGTTTGTTTAAGGAATTTAATTGAGTTGACTGAAAATAAGGAATTGGAAATAAGGAAAAGATTGTGGATTTATGAAAGAAAGTCAATTCAATTTAGTCCCGAGCACATGCAAGGGTAAAATGGTCAAAATACCAAAATTCGGTATAAATTCGATAAGTAATTTGCATTAAAATATGGAAATTGAGAAATATGGATCAATACCGAGGAAATATTTAAATTCGAGTCTAATTGATCTAGATATAAATGTATTGGAATTTATGGAAATTAATCGGAATTAATTCGAAATTAATCGGTATTTTTAATTCGAAAAATTATCCCGAAAATAATCGAAAAATATATCGAAAAGACGAAAATAGACTGATAAATTCATTTATGGATTAAATGAATTAAATAATAATTTTAAAGATACTTTTAGAGATATTTGGGTATTTTTAATACATTTTAATGTATTAAAATAATAATAAATAAATTAATAAATAATAAAAAAGAAATCTAAAAATTATCGGGGAGAGAGAAGAAACCCGGGACAATGGAAACCGAAGCCGACCCGCGAAAACCCGATAGGAACCCGAATCCCCCGACAAGTCACCGACGTCTGACGAGCCAAGCCAACGATTGGAACAGGTATAACGAAGTCCAGCGGTTCCAACGATACCGGAAACGCATGCCGACATCCCATATTTTCGGCGAATCGACGAACGTAAAGTTGAAGGATAAATCGCATCGGTTCCGGTGAACCGCAGTGCCCCAGCTCCGATTTGACCCAGCCAAACGATCCCCTGGCCGAGGCGGTTCTTTTGAGCCCAGTGGCGGCCGACAAGATGGCCGGGATCGCCATCGACGTTGAAAAGCCCAAAACGACACCGTTGCCAGGAAAGGGAGAAAAGAAAAAGAAAAAGAAAAAGAAAAAGAAAAAAAGAAAGAAAAGGGAAAAAGGGAAGAAAGTGTACCCGGGGATGACTCGAAATTCGGGTAAGTGACCGAGGGTCGGGATTGACCTGCGGATAAATCCCGAGAATTCAATTTAATACTATTTTAGTGGAAAATGACCCGGATTTATATAATTTTGCAGTGTTACTGTAGAGCCCGAACGAGAGCCGATTTAGCTCCGATTTTCGTACTCCACATCATATTGGGTAAGTACATTTTAATTACGATAATATAAGTCCTTAAAAGCAGAGTTATTATTATTTTACAGAATTTACGGATTAATTCTGCATAAAAGGAATTTTATTCGAAATTTCAAAGTAATTACCGTAAATAGTATCCGGGATATCCAATGAGTTTGGAATGAAGCCCGATGATTATTGATAAGCCAAATGAGTCCAGTAAACCCGAAGAAGGGATTTTAAAAGTGGAAACGGGCTGCAAAAGGGGTCGAGGCCCATTAAAGTGCAATCGGGCCCAATAGAGTAAAACAGGCCCAAAGCTTTAGATTCGATCAGTAAGAGTGAAATACTGATCAGTATATTTGAACTGAACCCATATGTGGTTATATGCAGCTCCGTAGACGAGCGAATTGGACTGAGAAACCTGGTACGGTCGAGTCGGAATAGACTCGAGCGTGATTCCAGGTAAGGGAATTTTATGAGCACTTAGAGGTAGCTGTATGTTGTTTCAAGGGGAATTACATTACGTTAAATTCATTAGGCTATCCGAAAACAGAATAATAATTTTTGTGGAAAAATATCGAAATAGTGATAAATGACTATTTTGCCCCCAGTTAGGAAAATTTCAAAAAGGGTAGGAAGGCTATGAAATTGCATGAAATTCATGATTTTGATGTTTTCATGATGATATTGCTTTAATTCAAGCAATTTATGGATAGGTTGGCTATTATTTTCATGTTTTAAGTGAAAAGGCATAGGTTAGGTGCCAATTGATATTTATTTAACATGTTTTGATAAAATTGAGCCACCTATCAGTGTTATATGAGTTGTAATCATGCTTGGGCACTGCTTACACTGGATTTTAAATTTTAACTCATACATTAAGTGCTGGAGCTTGCTCGCACTATTTTACAAATTTATTTCATATGACTACCGTATTGGAGTTTTTCTCGTATGAGGTTTTCACTGAGTTTTAATACCTATCCGTATTGGAGCAATGCTCGTATGTGGATTTGAATTAAATTTATAATTAGTTTAAGTCATACTGGAGTGCTGCTCATATGCAGATTTCGTTGATTTCTATGAAACTGTGCTGGAGCTTCGCTCGCACGAGGTTTTCAGATATCATGAATATGCATGGAGCCGTGCTAGAGCTTCGCTTGCACAGGAATTTATATGACATGCATGTAGCCGTGTTGGAGCCTCCTGTAGACTGTGTCACAGTGAGATGATATGCTCACACGTGCATACTGAGACATACTTGACATAGGTGGATAAGACCTATTACAGGCACCCCTGATTGAGCTTGGGTTCACGGAGTACATTGTACTGTGTATGTCATGCGAAGTACGTTGTACCGTGGGGATTGTTGGAGTGGAGTGGCATTAGCCACGAGACAGCAAGTCTTGCCCTCACAATCCTGATATTATACTGTTTTGACGGGTAGGATTGACCCACCTCCCGTTTCAGGTGTGACACCCCGCACACTAGGATCCGTGTGCCAGGGATCACAAGGTTATGGCCATAGTCCTGGATATTACTGATATAGTCGCTTACATGTCTCACATGATATAACTATTGGTCTTGATAGACCAGGGTAGACCCGAGGGAGGGGTCGGCCCCGATTTTCTTATGATTTCAATTGAATTTTGATTGTTCCCATGGAGGGATTTTATGAAAACTTTCATGATTTGTAACTCTGTGCGAAGGGTGATTTTATAATTGAAATTTTAAGATAAATTATTTTATTGAAATGGATTTAATTCCTTGAGTGTATTATATTTAACCCAAATAGGGTGTTTTAAAACGTATTGCTTCATTTGAGCATGAGAGGTTTTCACATGAGAATTATTCCATGTTTTATATGCCGATTTCCTGTTTTAAAACAGATGATATTATATATATGGCATATCATTGTTTTTACCTCATGCTCACATATATCCTGATTTCTTATCAGCATGTAGATAACATAGCTATCTACCCGTTTGTATTATTGCCTTATTGAGCATGTGGAGCTCACCCTTTCATTTTCCACCCACTTTCAGTGTTTCCACCATAGAGATAGCGGGTGTAGTGAGTAGACGACATAGCTGATATCTGTGATTCCCATCGACTATCAGGTATACACCACGTACAAAATTTTGTATTAGTATGCTTACAGCACAATATTGTATATGAAGAAATATTTGGGGATGTAAATATAGAATCATATGATGTATAAACATACCGACCACTCTATTATAATATGATTGATGTCAGTATACATATATATATATAAATATATATATATATGTACGTTTGATATTTTAATGGTTACAAAGGGTATATCGATATTGATTCACAGCCCAACCTGTTTAGAGGGATATGTCACGAAGAGGTAAGAAAGATTTTCCAAAAGCGAAAAATTTGTACTGATTTTGGTAGTATTGGGTCGTAACAAAACGAACGGCGTGATCGAGCAGCGTTGGGAAAGCGATTTAGCTCTATGCGATTCCAAGTAAAGGAATTTTGTGAGTGTCTAGAGGTAACTAATACGCATTTTTGAGGGTATTTACAGGGCATGAAATTCCCTAAGGTATCTAGAAATAAAATAATAATTTTTACGAAAATCGAGGTATCGATGTAAAAAGATAATTTTACCCCTGGGAGTAAATTTTATGAAAAGGGTAGTAAGGCTAGTAAACTGCATGAATATCATGATTTTGATGTTTTAATGTGATGTTATGCCTTGATTTGGGCAAAACAAGGATATGTAGGCTAATTGTTTCATGTTTTGCATGACATAGCACGTGCCAGTGCTGATTTTGAGTTTTGAAAGGGGTTTTACATAAATAGAGCCACTTATCAAATTTATATGAGTATAATTAGTGCTAGAGCCTTGCACGCACTGGATTTTGATATTTTAACATGCCTGAAATGTGTTGGAGCCTAGCTTACACAATATTTTGAGTTGAGATGCATGCAAGTCATATTGGAGCTTTTCCTCGTACATGGGTTTTGGTACGATCTAAACGTATTATCCGCAAGTGCATGAATCGTACAAGTAATAATGGGATTTGAGTCCCGGAATATCGTCCCACAGAGAAGTTGACTAGCCTAATTAACTACCGGTTAATCTTACCCTAAGTATATTCTAGCAAATTATGAATTGAAGGTGGGTGATCTACTAAGTATGAAATTAAAAATACTAAAAACAATAACAATTATGAACTAAAGAAAATAAAATCGAGCTAAAATTACTTACAGAGCTCCGAGCAATTAAAGGCAAGTACCTACAAACATAATTAAAACAATTAAAAATTCATTAACGCAATTAAAATAAAGTGCAAATATGAAAATAACAAAATAAGATTAATTAAACTACAATTAAACTAACCTAAAATAAAATATGCATGCAAATTAATCTAATTATGAAAATGCAATTTAAACTAACATAAAATTTAATAAAAATGAAGACTAAATTAAAAATGCATAAAATAAGTTTAATCTAAATTAATTCTAATTGGAAAACCTATAAAAAAATTAAAAATTAAAAATTAACTAATGACATAATTAAATCTAAATTCTAGACTAACCGATCAATTGAACTATAGCTAATCATGCAAATAAAATTAAAATCTTGACTTCTTATACTAACAAATTAAATTAGAATTAAACTATTCTAAAAGTGCATGAAAATGGATTAAAGCTACAATGCAAATGTGCCAAACATGGCCTTAGACAACATCAAAAACCAAGTTGTCCCGATTTTTCACTGTGCTCATTTCATCTCCACCTAGCTCTCGGTCCCAGCTACTGGCATTGTACATTTTCTTCATTTTCCTCAGGTGCTAGAAATTGTGCTATCTGTTGCAAGAGCTGCTCCAGGCTGCTGTTCGACCCCTGCAATACCGTGCCAGTTGCTGCTCCTGGAACCTAATTCTAGGTGCTCAAGGTTTTGTGCCAGCGCATGTCCTGCTTTTGCTGTTTGCTCCCAGTTCTGTCCTTCTCCTCCATGCGCTGTCCAGGTCTGATCCAGGTAAGGTTCTCAGTCTGCTAAGTCCTGCCATCTGCTGCAGGCGTTGCTGTCCTCTGCCCAGCTGGGCACAGTCTGTCCTTGCACTGCAAGTTCACTCTCTGCTTTTGCTTCACCTAGCAGCTGCTGCTATCTTCAGTGTTGGGGTTTCTTTGCCATCATCTATTTCGTGTACCACACCATTCTAGTAGTAGACAACGGCTTACCATCACCTGTAACAGCAACACAATAAAAAGCATACAAAGAACTTTCGAATAAATCAGCGATTAATAGCAAGAAAAATGCAAAGCAAACAACCGAAAGAACTCAGCAAGACTAATGATTCTATAAAAGAAACTATACACTTTTGGAAAACAAAACTTAACATATAAAATAAGTGAAGCATAAAACTGACTTGAAGTGTAAATAAACAGTTCGAAACTAAGGCAGAAAATAGAAATAGTGGATACAAAACAGAAAATGGATCAAGGCTGGACCCGAGCTTAATCACACAGCTCTGCAACCTTCAAAACTTAAGCTACAATCTGCCAATCGATGTCCAAAGTCCTTCCCAGCAGTTCAGTAATGGTGACAGCACTCATCAATGAAAACCTGTAGCTACCGATTACTAGTTTAGTGCAGAATGACAGCATGTAAAAATAATGAACAGTACAAGGCTCATGAAACAGAGGAGAACAGAGTAAGTCTCTTGTTGCTGCCTTGCTATCGGGTTGCTGCTGTAGCCACCATTCATACCGAGTTCAGTAACTAACACCGAGACCTGCTAACCTCCTACACGCCCACACTCCCCATCTCTTAACTCTGAAAACAATAGAGACAAAAATGCAAGATTTTAAGGAAATGGCTAGCTCTCGATTGCAATGAGCAGTAAAAAAAAAACAACAAAATCAAAAGAAACTTGAATAGTGAAAATGAACTATTGAAATTTAAAATAAACATGGTTTTTCAATAAGCTGAATAGTGCCAAATCTAGAGGGAAAGGAAGCTTGCAAACTTAAGAATGGTGGCTGCCACATACGTGAAATACAATAAACCTAGAGATAATAGAGTTCTTCATAAAATAAAAATGACGTTGCCATTAACATGAACTACATGAAACTAGGACAGAAATCAAACATTTCATAAAATAGAAATAACATTTGCTATGAACAGTAGCTAAAAAAATAATGGTGGCTAACAAAAATCTAATCGGAAAAGCTTTAAAGGAAAAATAAAAATCTAAAGCTACCCTAGAATTACAACTACTCCTAAATTACTTCTAAAAACTACTCCTAAATTACTCTACACTACTCCTAACGTACTTGATTTTCTTTTTAATTGCCATCATGTTCTATTTATACACACACTTAGGGGTACAATGTTAATTTTTTCATCCTAGTTGAGTTGGCATTGTATGGCGACTTGTCTTCATTTGATTTGTTATAGAGTATATATTTCCACGTCATCAGTCTCTTTGTCTAATTGGTTGTGCGATGTGGCCCAGCATTTGTCTTCCAGAAGGTTGGCACGGTGTCCTTCGATCTTATCGTTTCAGAGCAAATAAAATACAGACACCTGGCATCACGCGTGTCCGGACGACTGGTGACTTGATCTACAAATTGGAAGTGGTCCAGTCTCCTTTAGTCCGTTTTCAGCCCAATTTTGACTGAAACGACTGAGTTTCATCTGGATTTAATTTACCTGCACATTAAAAAATTTTAATTAAATAAAGCGGATAATTAATAAAATAATATGGGGATTAAATAAATAATTAGGAAATTAAGCACAAATAATTCTATTAAAAATAGAATTATCAGGTTCATATATTTCTCATCTATATAACCGTATTGGAGCTTTGCTCTTACATGACTTTACCATTATTTATTTTGGATAAAGTCGTACTAGAGCGTTGCTCGTATGAGGATTTTTACTGATCATGCATGAAATCGTACTAGAGCCTTGCTCGCATTGGACTTTTCACACTGTGATATATAATGAGTCATGCTAGATGCCTCGTGTAGACTGTGTCACATAGATGAGATGTTCGGACGAGCCGTGCGAGATGCCTCGTGTAGACTATTAATCACACGGCTGAGATGCTCGTACGCGCACTCAAGATTGAGTCGGTTATACATGATATGGGGTAGATAAGACCTACTGTAGGCACCCTTGATCGTGTTATGGCCATGGAGTATGTTGTACCTTGTATGTCACATGGAGTACATTGTACCATGTGGTGATGATGTTGATTTATATTCTGGCAGGATGGAGTTAACCCACCTCTCGTTACAGTGTGATGTCCCACACACTGGGATCCGTATGGTCTGGGATGATAGCGATATAGTTGGTAAGCAGAGTGTCACGACCCAAATTTCCTAAAAATCACTACAAATTTTTCATTTTTCATTTATTCTTTAATTCTTACCTTTCTCGCATCGTGACCATCCTACTAACAGTTGGGCTATGATTCGGTGTTAGTCACCTCTCACCTATTTACCATTCCATTTCCATAATCACATTCACATATCAGGATTTACTATCCTTTGAATTTAACTATATACTTATACAATGGTATTTACATAACCTTACATCCCCGACATCATATCCATTTACAGTACTGTGCATTTATATATTTAGATACAAAACTATATAAATGTGTATACCTGTCTCTCGATGGGAAGCAGCGGATACCAAGATGCAAGTTCTCAATTGCTCACTAACTACTGCGAGTACTATGAAAAGATGGGAAAATAAGAGGGGTGAGCAAACAACACGCTCAGTAAGGTAATTATGCAAGTAGATAGCTATACTATCTACATGCTCATAATGCCATGCCTTTAAAATCCATTTCTTTTCGTTTAAATCTCACGCACAAAATCATGCATACATTAATGCTATAGTTTATAAAAACTATTTGTGCATATAGAAATTATGCAACTCATGCATCAATGGCATTTTATGTAAAATCATAAAATCATAAATAGCATGAAATAAATCAAGATCATGCATTAGTTCATGCCATGTACAACAAATCATGAGAAACAATCCTTTCATGAATTTATCATTAAAGCATGGAAAACTCATCATGCTACTACATTTAAATCACTTCATTAAAGATGCAGTATAAAATAACCCGAAGGGGTTAAGCATCTCATAAATAAATCTCAAACTCATAAAACAATTTGTTATAAAATTCTGTTATAAAATCACCCTTCTTTTAGGGTCACATGTCATAAAATTCTTTGAAAATCTTGCATTATAGTAAAAATCACAAAATTGGGGCCTGACCCCTCCTTCGGGTCTACCCTTGTCTATCGAGACCACAAGTTATATCATGTGAGACATGTAGCTGACTATATTAGTAACAACGAGGACTATGGCCATAACCTAGTGATCCTTGGCTACACAGTACCTAGTGTTCGGGGTATCACACTTAAAACGGGAGGTGGGTCGATCCTCCCCTCCAGAACAGCATAACATCAGGATTGTGAGGGCAAGGCTTGTTGCCTTGTGGCTAATGCCACTCCACTCCAACAATCCCCACGGTACAACGTACTCCATGTGATATACATGGTACATCATACTCCGTGAACCCAATCTCAGTGAGGGGGTGCCTGCTATAGGTCTTATCCATCCATACCATCTCTGTCTCAGTATGCACGTGTGACATATCATCTCACTGTGACACACAGTCTACAGGAGGCTCCAACACGGCTATAAGCATGTCATATAAATCCCTGTGCGAGTGAAGCTCTAGCACAGCTCCATGCATAATTATGATATCTGAAAATCTCGTCTGAGCGAAGCTCTAACACGGTTTCATAAAAAAATCAGTAAAATCTACGTACGAGTAGCACTCCAGTATGACTTTAAAATGAGTTATAAATCCATATAAAATCACGTGCGAGCAAGCTCCAACACGGTTTTATGCATAAATAAATCAAATCTCGTGCGAGTTACACTCCAGCACGGCTTTTATGCAATTATCATATCAAAACAGGATACGAGCTAAGCTCTAGCACCTCTCATGCAGGTCAAATCATTAAAGCTAGTGCGAGCAATTGCTTAAGCACCTTTTATGCATATCAAGTCAAAACAGTCCAAAACAATCAAAACAGGGTACGAGCTAGGCTCCTGCACCTCTTATGCATTTCACAAATAATAAAATAAGTGCGAGCAACCGGTCTCATGCATATGATGTCACACAAGTTGGTGCGAGCAACCGCTCTAGCATATTTTATGCACACTCACAAACGTAGATATAGTGCGAGCTATGCGCCAGCACTATCTGTTTTCATATAAACTTGATAGTTGGCCCATTTTCTAAAGAAATTTCATTTAAATCTTGATAACACTTACGTTGTGTTATATTGTGAAATTTTTGCAATTACTGGCTAATTTATCGATTTGCTTTGCTTAAAAAGTATGAAAATTCCTTAAATCAGAAAATTCCTTAAATCATGCATTTCTTGTATGTCATTCTTTCACCATCCTTAGGTGAATTTCCCTCAATAGGGGTAGAATAGTCTTTTCCTATTTTCGAGTCCTTAAAATCTTTAAACCATTTCTAGGACCTTTACATATTCAGTGTATACAAAAGCTATTAAAATATGCCTAGTTACCTCTAGCTACTCACACAATTCTATTACCTCATTTTTCTATACAGTCTGACATTTCCACTGATGTCTCGTCACGCAGTCCGATTTGCTTCAAATCCAATCTCCGGAACTGCGTATAAATATTCATCAGGTCAAATACAATATAATTAATTGTATTTCATATTTTCTGGGCTTAATTTAAATCATTGGGCCTGTTTATCCATATTGGGCCCGGTTACGTCATAATGGGCCTTAACCGGCCCTAAGCCCATTTTTCACTTACTATTTACATTATCGAGGCCTATTGGGCTCATTGGGCCGATCAGTATTTATTGAGCCTCATTCTAAACTCTCAAATAGCTCAATTAATTATTTACGACAATTTATCTCTAATTCCAGAATATAATTCATTTTATGCGAAAATTAAATCCGTAATTGATATGATAAATTTCTAACACGTATAACGATGTAAATTATCATAAATAAGGGTTACTTACCAGAGATTTCATGATAGTGTACAAATCGAGGTTGACTCGAGCTCCCGCTTGACGTCAATTGTCGAGTTACACAATTACATATTTTTTTAGGTAAATTTTCAGTTGAATACTAATCAAATTAAATATTCTGAAATTTAAATCGGTCAATTTCGATTGCTTATCGACTTACCCATAGCTTGATTGCGTTATTGGTATTTTTCTCCAATTTTTTCTCTTTTTATTTTTCCCCTTTTCTCTTTCTTTTTCTTCTTTTCTGGTTAAACCGGTTTGGTTCAGTCGGTTCAGTCCAGTTCGATCGGTTCAGGGCTTCATCGATCGGTTCTTCACCAGCTTTCATCGCCAGCAGCTCCGCGAGATCATCCGATGCACGGATCTACCCTCGGTTTCGCCATGGCTGGCCAAAAAGTGGCCGGTTCGGCCTCTTCTCCCTTCCGTCGTTGGTGCCATTTCTTTTTGCTGTCGTTGCCGGCGCTAGCCGTCATTTTGCTGGCCGATACTGCCACCAATCGCATCGCCTGTGCCTGGGAACGCTCGACTGGTGGTGGCTAGGCCTAGATCGACGTCAACGTCGACGAAAGCCTCTTTCCTTCCTCGCGGCTTCCACCCTCCGATTTCGGGTTTTTCTGTGACTGAGGGCGCGCGTTTCGGTGGCTAGTGGCCCTCCTAGGGTCGGGCTCCCTTCGTCGGCCCTCGCCTAGGGTTCCTGGCCGTCGGTTGCTCACTGGTGAGGGAATTCATTTCCCTCGGTTTCGGCTTCCCAAATTTCGCGTTTTCACGATTTTTGATAATTTTTATTATCATTTATTTTATTTATTTCTAATTTATTATTTTAATTGATTTTATTATTATTTTATTCAATTAAAATCCAAAATATATTTTAAAATTATTATTTTATTCATTTATTCAATAAAAGAATTTATCAGTCTTATTTCGTCTTTCGGGATAATTTTCTCAATACTTTCGTGTTAATTTTTTGATGTGAAAATTTTGATTAATTCCAATAAGTTCATATCTTGATCAATTGGACTCGAAATTTAATATTTTCCTCGTTATTGATCAAGATTTCTCAATTCCATATTTTTAATGAAAATTTTCTTTTCGAATTTATACTGAATTTCAATCTTTTGACTGTTTTACACTTCAATGTGTTCGGGAATACCATTTCAATCCTTCATTTGATCTTTAAATGCATTCAAGAATTTTTATTCATTCCTTTTGCATTTTTCGTTCACATACAACTCTTCTTATGATTCAATTTACATCATTTGAGTCATAATAAATTTCGATAAAAATCGGGTCTTACACAAATCCTCGATGGTATACAGTGACCACCTGTGTCACATGATATCACATGATTTTATATGCACTAAACATGATTTGTGTTATCCAAGGTAGACCCGAGGGAGGGGTCGAACCTTGTGGGATGTTTTTAAGGGATGATGTATTGTTTTATGATAATTTGACATGCTGTGCATGAGACGTTTTACATGATGATTTTCCATGGTCTTATGCCTACTTTCAGGTTTTCAGTACATGATATAATTATACACATGAGACATAGTTTTATCTATTTCCTTATGCTCTAAATGTAAGCGATTTTATTTCATGACATTATAAGCACATAGATAGTGTAGTTATCTACCTGCTTGCATTATTGCCTTACTAAGCTAATGAGCTCATCCCTTTCATTTTCCCCCTCTACAAAGTGTACATAGTAGTTAGTGAGTGGCTAAGGAGTTGCATCCTGGTATCCGCTGCTTTCCATCACCAAGAGGTATACACATTGGTATCTTTTTGTATCTAAACATGTAATAGCACAGTAATCATTTTAGAATGTAATATTAGGGATGTAAATATTAGTAAACGCATATAAGTATTGAACCTCAATTATAAAGTATACGTGTTTGCTTTTGAATAAATTAAAAGATAGATGGCATAGTAGATGGTGAATGATGACTAATACTGACTCATAGTCCAACTGTTTAGTGGTGAGAATGTTCACGACCTTGAAAGAAAAAGAAAAAGCAAAAAATTTGTAGCGATTTTAGGTAAAAATGGGTCATGACAATTTACAATTGCATTAGACTTGCGAATTCAAACCACAAAACACTCTTGACAAATGTAAAAGTATTTTGTATTAGTTATTCTTTTCTATAACGAACAATGTCTAAGATACTTATTTTTATTTTAAGAATAAAAGAAAAGATAAATAATATATATCACAATATATACGATATCTCAAATACTTTCTAGGGTTTTCATACTGTCTTAAAATGAATCTTGCCATCTTTATTTATAGAGGTCTAATCCTAGAGTTGTGTCTTGATTATAACCAAATGTTGTGATCTTTCAATTGTGTTTTTTAATTCAATAAATTTATCTTTTCAATAAAAATACAATTTTGGAAACTAACAGTTATATTTTTCAACCATTAATAAGTGAAAGAACATTATTTCAAAGAATATGTAACTTTTTATAATAAATTTTGAGATGAGTTCTCTCGAAATCCCTTCTACATGTAAGTTAAGGTAATAACGATAGCAAAATACTGAAACGCATCAAAAAGAAAGGTTAACGTGGTCAAACGACAAATGATAATAAGTTCATAGTTCTTGAAGCTAATGATGAGGTAAATGGTTTATCGCAGAAGGAGATATCATCTAGCGTTGGATTTGATTCATCATACAAGATATGTTAACAGGCGTAAGTGATTTAGATTCAGTTTGTGAGAACCCGGCTTGTAATGGGGTACACCACCCCTAGTTGACCACGCTGCAGCCACCGCTCCGCCTCACTCAACTGTATTGTCCTCTTTGGCTGCGCAACGAAAGCCTCAAGGTTTTATCATGAAGGGTTTCTAAGGGGCCACTGTTCCACAATTTTTTTCCCTTAAATGGTTCAAACTATGGACCCTCAAGTCTATTTATCTGACACACATGGTAAAGTTCATTTATCTTACACACAAGGTACCATTTGCATTTTATTGTGAGGACTCGGAGTGCACAACCCTAAACCACCCCTGGCTAGCCACCTCTCCAACCACAGTTCCGCCTCACTCAACCGTACTGTCCTTTTTGGCTACGCAGCGAAAGTTTCAAAGATTTATCATGGAGGGTGTCCAAGGGGCCACCGTTCCACAATTTGCATCCCCTATATGGTTCAAACCATTGACCTTTAAGCCCATTTAACTTACATACATGGTGTAAGATAAATGTGTGTAAGATAAATGGGCTTAAGGGTTTATGGTTCAAACCGTGTGGGGGACACAAATTATGGAACGGTGGCCCCTTGGACACCCTCCATGATAAAACCTTGAGGCTTTTGCTACTTAGCCAAAGAAGACAGTACGGTTGAGTGAGGTGGAGTGGTGGTTGGGGTAGTGGCCAGCCAAGTGTGGTGCACCCCAATGCACTCTTGGTCCTTGCACAGTTGATTGGCATGATTGGGGGTCAACTGATGGTTAGGATGATATGCGATTTGATGATGGAATCAGCCCTGATGATCTCACTTCAAGAGTTGTATTCGCCCATGAAGGAAAAAGGAGATACGAAAGCCATGGCGTACCTTGATTATAGTCAAGTTGCTTGGGAAATCCTTAGGTTTCCAAACTTTATTTGATAGAATCATGCAACTGTGGCGCTTATCTAAAAGATGAAAAATTGTGTACCTTGGTTTTGATTATTTTCTTTTCAAGTCTAAAAGGAAAGAATATTACATGAATGTATTAAATGGTGGTCTTTGGATTAATGGAAGATATTATCTTAGAGTGAGACAATGGACGCTAAACTTTAATCTTGCCAAAGAAATTATTGATATTGCTGGATTAGATTTTTGGATTTACTTATGGAATAGATAATTTTGTCGTCTATAACAAGGATGATTTTGGCATAGGACGAGTCATTAAAATCAATAAAAAATAAAAGAAGCCATCAGAGGCAAGTTTGCAAGATTACACGTTGAAATTAATCTTAAAAAGGCTTTGGTGTCAAAAATTCATGTGGGAAGACTGTTATGGTCTAAAGAACGTGACCTTTTGGACACTTCAATATGGAAGTATGAAAATTTGGGCTAAATTTTTCATTTTCCACTTTCCTTAACACTTGTTTGTGTTGGGAGCTTTGTCCTATTTTAGTATTTGGTCGATATCTACTTCATATGTAAATACCACAAAATTCTTATATTTAATTAGACTATATAAAAAATATATATTTTTAATAGAAGTGCGACTATTCGTTATAGGGCTCGAGAAGTATGGGAGTTGAGGAACCCTTGAATGATAGAGAGCTCGAAATACAGGAGGTGAGGAGCTAATGCAAGCATGGAGGGATTAGAAAATTTTGGTTTATTAGTTGGAAAATTTTATGTAAAGCCTTTATTGTGGAATCATAAGGAATGATGAGATCCCAAGAATATTTTCAGTTTGAAGTAATGAAAATTTTATGAAAACATGAATATTGTACAATTGAATAATTTTATTTTAAATATATATATATATATATATATATATACACTGAGACAAATTAAAATAAATAATATATATATATAACAAATACATGTTATGAAATATAGGCATTAATAAAATAGAACAAAACAAACTAAATAAACAAATATATATATATAAATTAATATAATATATACAAATATATGTGTACGAAATTGGCTTCCAAAAGAAGCCAATTCCGCACTCTGTTATTTTCAAAAGCAGAGTTATCTTAGCTGAGCAGGAAAACCAGAAAAAAATAGAAAAGGAAAGCTAGGTTGGCCGAGAAAGGAAGAAAGAAAAGAAAGGGAGAAAGGAAGAAAGAAAAGAAAAGAAAGAAGACAAGAAAGGGAGAAAGGAAAAGAAGAAAGGAAAGGGATCGAAGGAGAGCCACTGGAAATTGAAGAAATGATTGAGAGCCACTGAAATTGAAGTAGATCAAGGACTGAAGGGAAGAAGCAGACCGAGAATTGAAGGGAAGAAGCAGACCCGATAGCTGAAGGAAAAAAGAACCGAGAGGGTTGAAGGGGAAGCAAAACGAGAGGAGGAAAGCTGAAAATAGAACCGAGAGGGAAGAGATTAAACTGAACTGAAGTAGTGCGGTTGAGGGCTGATCATGAAGCGTGAACAGTGGATAAGAAGGGAAGCTTTTAGGTGCTGTGGAGAGTTACTTTAGAGGTTGTGATCGGTGGCTGTGAAGCGCAAAAACAGTGCCTCAAAAACAGAGTGGTCGATAGTGTGATTGAAGGCTGGAGCAAAAACAATTTTGAGATGCCTTGGGAACTAAAATTTTGCTGCATTGGGTGGCTATTTATGATGGCTCATAGTTGAGGATGAAAAGCCAGAGGGAGACTTCTTGTTATCCAGTAACAGGGGAAATCACGGTGGAATTAGGAAGCTGACCTTTAAGGTGAGTTAAAGTGAATTTTTTTTTAACACTGTTTTAAAACTATCTAAGGTTGGCTATAAAATTGAGTGTAAGGGTTGATTTTGAGACTATACCTGAGAGTTTCAAAGAGAGCTAAAGTGGGTTGAAATTTGCAGGTGTTAAATATATATATATATAATGTTTTTGTAATTATAAGCATGAATGTGTAAGTTAAAATAGGTGTAAAATAAAAAGTGGAGAAATGAGAAGTAGACAAAAAAAAAACAGATGTAATAATGAATAATAAAAGAAATATATATGTGTATATACGTATGTTTGTATATATATATAAATATATGTATAATAAATGTGTGTGTTAGTATAAGTACAAAAAAAAGGGAAGGGAAATATATAAACACATATCTGTTAGCCTAGGTATGGCAATTATACACACTCACGAAGTAGTAGCGAATAAGGTTATGATTTTAATGCATTGTGGACAATTCGGATGAATAGGATACTAAGTATACAAATTTCGGTGTAGGAGAATCGTAGAAGGAATTAAAGGAGGTATTCGGAGGCATCACCACTCGAACTCGAAATTTTCGATAAATCGAGGTAAGGGGGTGTAATTTAAAATGGTAATAGTTTACTTTCTGAACTGTGATTAAGGAAAACTCACAAAGATTTGAACTATGATTTTCGAGCATGTTTTCTTTTTTTGTCTTCTGAGTAAGTGCGTGTGAGACCCCGTATATGTATAAGGGTATATATGTACATAGAAGTGTAAATAGAGTTGTACTATGAATTCATAAGTGAAGTATATGTGATGTAAGTCCATAAGTAATGTACACACTTGTAATGAGAGTGGTAATCGTACATACAAGTTTCATTATGTATGAATGTGTAGAAATGGACTTAAACATGTGGAGAATGTGTGTAGAGTGGATTATGAATAGTTTGATAAAATGGAAGTAGAATTGCATAAGATGTGCACTTCCATTTTTGTTTATATTAAATACCATTGGTCACACAAAGATCCTACACAAGTTTTAATGTGTATGAAGTGAGGATGGATGCCATTTTTAAGTCTCAAAGATGAATGAATGAGGAAATGATCATGGTAGCAAATTAAGGATGTTTGGTAAGTGTTGTTGCAGAGGAACTGCAGAAAATCTGGAAATTTTGAAGGGCAGATCGATCTCATGGGATGAGAGATCGATCTGGAAGAGCCAGAATGCTCTTATTTGAGCAAAAGAATAGAACAGATCGATCTCCAATGGACCAGATCGATCTCCTTAGCTCTCTATTTGGGAGCAGATCGATCTCATGCCTCGACAGATCGATCTCATGTCTCCACAGATCGATCTCATGCTTCGACAGATCGATCTCAGGCTTAAAAATACCGTGAAAAGAGGGATTTTAAGGGACCAGATCGATCTCCTCTTGGACCAGATCGATCTCCTCAAGCTATTTCTATATAAGGAGTGCTGGAAATCAGAAAATTTTGGGAAAAACACAAACCTTCCACTTTCAACCCAAAAACCTAACTTTCTCTCTCTAAAATCAGCCGTTTTCAGTGAGATTTGAAGAGAGACCATTAGAGGCAAAGTTGTTCCTATCAAAGAGAAGAACAACATAGTTGAAGAGCATTTTCCCATTGTGGATATTGAAGGATTTAAGGGCATTGCCATTTGGAGCAAGAAGAGAAATCAAATTTGGTAAGATTCTAACACTCCAACTATGGTACATTGTTTATATAATTGATTTTGGAGTTGTTTGGCATGAGTATGGATGGTTAGAAACTATCTAGAATGCATTGGAATGATTTTGACCTAGAAATGGTTAAGTGTGAGAAAGTGAAATTGATGGAGATTAATGAGAAATGAGATATATATAGAAGTTATTAATAGTGTATGGGTATGATTTTAAGATGTTGTTGGTGGATAAATTGTGAGGTTTACCTAAAAGAGGTAAAATGAGGGTTAAGGCATTTGTAAAATGCATAAGTAAATAATGTTGACTAGTGAGGTCAATTATGGGTTAAATACGTTAACTCAATCGATTTAATGAATGAATCGCAGCTTCCGAGGATACGCCGAGGCGAGTTGAGCTAAGAGCGTGAAAAGCAAAAAGGAAAGGAGTCACACCAAGTAAATCGAGGTAAGGGAATTGTGTGGACTCTTAGAGATATTGTGCGCAATTTGGGCGCATAAATGTTTTGCTAGAATGCATGAGATTAGGAAATGTTGTTGTTGGGTGATTGAAGGGTAAAAGTTGGGAGTTTGAGAAATGTGCATGAAAACAAAAGCATATTGCTTTGAAAATCACGTTTTATTTGCTTTTTAGCAAATGATTGGTAGGTTGGCTAACATTGAAATGATTTGCAAAAGAAATGAGTATGTTTTGGTTTTGATAACCACATTTTGCAAGTTTTGAGCCACCTACATGATTTCGTGAGTATGGAAGAGTGCAAGAGGCACGAGTTTTCACATGGATTTTATATTGTTTTGGCATTGTGCTTTGAGTTTGTCTCGCACTGGATGCCCATCTTGCATGTTGCCGTGTTTGGAGCTTCGAGTAGACTTGGTGTCACATCGATTAAATAGGCTCACACGTGCATTGTTTTGAGACATGGCATGTTAAAACAACCTGATGAGCCCGAACGAGGGATAAGGGTTAGAGATCCGCCTGATGAGCCCGAACGAGGGATAAGGGTTGGAGGAACAGCTGATGAGCCCGAACGAGGGATAAGGCTGGGGGTCCACGGAGTACGTTGTACCGTGCATGTAGCATGGAGTACATTGTACCGTGTTGTGATGTGATGTGCCGTCTTCGGACGAGATCTGCTATGGACCGGCGGGTAGGATTTGACCCACCTCCCGTGTGGAAGCAGATGGTGGTGATATCCCGCACACCTGATCCGTGTAGCCGGTATCACAGGTTATGTACATAGACCTTGAGGTTATTACCTATTGTTGAAACTGCCTATCTCACATGTATAATGCTATTTGAGAATAAATCCATGTTTGAAGTGATTGTGGTCAGGAAAGCCCGAGGGATGGGCTGGGACCTGACGTTGAATTGATTTGTTAATGGTTTTTAAAGTGCACGAATGCATGATGTTTAATGCCATGCCTTATTGTGAAAATGCATGATGTTTAATGCCATGCTTTTATTGTGAATTATGCATGATGATTTATACCATGCTTTGAGTTGAAATGTACACTGAATTTTAATAGCATGAATGCTTTACATACCATTAACACAATCATACACTCATGTTTTGAGATAAACTATGAATAAAATGCTTTTGAGCATGGCATCACGATCACGTAGATAGTACAGTATCTACCTGTTCGCATGATTGCCTTACTGAGCGTGTGGTTTGCTCACCCCCCTTATTTTCCCCTCTCTACAGAGATTTGAGTATAGATTGGACGTGACTGGAGGCATTCCCTTTTTGGTAATCCGCTGCATCCCATCGCTAAAGGTATACACACTTGGATTATTTTGTATCTAAACTAGACATAGCACAGTAGCATTTTGTATGTAACTACTGGGGATGTAAAACAATGTAAACACATGTAACAACTCTGATATATATACATTTATACAAGTGTTTACTCATAAATAATGTTTCAAATTGAATTGGTATGGTGGAGTGAGTTAGACGTCGACACACAGCCCAACTGTTAAGCGTGTGGTTGTTCATGATCGAGGAAGGATGATTAAGGATTGATGCATGAAAATGCGAAAAATTTGTACGTATTTTGGTAAGTTGAGGGTCGTGACAGTGCGTGATTTCTGAAATGGATTTCTGAATAAAAGCATGTTTCTGAATTTTTTTTTTCGAATAAGTTTATGCTTCTGAATTTGTTTTCTGAACAAGAACATGTTCTCTGAATTTGTATTCTGAATAATTGCATATTTCTGAATTTGACTTCTAAACCAAAACATGTTCTCTGAAATTGTCTTTTGAATAAGATTGATGTATTTCGATTTATATATATATATATATATATGAAAACTATAGCATGTTCTGAGACTAAGGGCCACTTATGTTGTATGCTATCGCATGTCATGCTCGCCTTTGTGGCGTCTAAACTTCGCCTATGTGGCGTCTGAACTTCGCCTTCGTGGCGTCTGAACTCCACCTTTGTGTTGTCTACACTTCGCCTTTGTGGCGTCTAAATTCCACCTTCGAGTGTCTGAACGTTGTACGACCTTGAACACATCTACAACCCTACCATGGCCATAGGTTCTAAATTCCCTCTATGGAGGATGATTTTGTTTATTGATGCATGATAATCATATAGGCCAGCGTAGTCTCTATCTGAACTAAACTCTGTTTTCAGAATTTGACTATGTGATATGTGATTTATATGCAAATATGTTTTGAAATTTCGAATATACGAAAGGTTGTGTTATGACTGTTAAGTTCAAGTACTTAAAGATTCACGTTTTGATTGATGATGTTTTCAATTTCTTAAATTCGGAGATCCTTTTATATGAGTTGCAAAGAGAAGTTATTTTACGTATTATTATGTTTTTCTATATATTTTAATCACTATGATCGTTTTAAATGTACTTTCTTACTGGGCCTTTTCCAGAAAGCTCACCCCTCTACCTTTCTGATTATGTGCAGTGATCTACGGGTGCTACCTGCCACGTACACGATGTAGGCTAGTGGGAAAGAGTTACACTAGGCTACTTTTTGTACACGTAAAGGTATATAATTACATTCCTTTGCCAGATACGTTTTATATGCACAGACATGTATTGGGATGAAGTTGTTGGGATATAATTTGTAAGAAAACAAATATAAAGAATATTTCTTTTAAGAATTAATCTTGAAGTACTAGTCTTGGTTGGAATGAATTTATTTTGGCTTGACGCTGCAAATTGAGAAGTAAGCTTGATAGTTGTGGATATCTAGGATTGTTAAAGCCTTTGATTTGCAGGTGGGTAGGCTCATATATAAGCCGTTATGCTGCCAAAATTTCTATAGGCCATTTAGATGTAAAAATTTTAATCTAAGTATAATTATCGGTAAACAAGTAGGATAAAGGAAATGACAATAAACATGAATGCAGTTTAAGTGAATGAAGGAATAAGTAGGAATTTTTAAAGTTTCAAATTTTTTTTTCCAAATTTTCAAGGTTAAGGGTTGTTACAGTAAAGGTGGTATTAGAGCAAAGACTCTCTAGTACTGTTAGTGTCGAGAATAAGGTTAAGATTACATCCTAAATGTCTATGCTTGTCTGGTTATAGGCTATGTATACCTAATGAAGGTAAGGCTAAACCTTCGATTTACGCGCAGGTAGTAGATCACGTGTAAAATGAGTGGGAGACGAGGACGTCCTCAGAGGCAAGCTCAGCCACCTCCACCTCCTCTACCGCAGCCAAAGAGCCCCAATACTCATATGTCTCAGTTTGAATAGCGGTTGGAGCAGCGCTTTGAGCGAGGATTGGAATCTATAGCCGTGATGGTTGCCCAACACTTAGGGGCAAATGCTACCGATTTAGCTGGCACAGTACCGATGCCTACTCCGATGCCAACTCCTCTACAAGCACTACCTCCTCCTCCCCAGGTTCCCCAGTACCTATGGCACCTCAGCCACCTACATAAACTTGAACTGAAGAAAGGGACATTGGTAAAATAAGGGATTTCCTAAAGATGAAGCCTGCAACATTCAAGGGGGTTAAGGATCTGATAGAGGCTGAAGAGTGGCTAGTAGACCTAGAGAAGATTTTTGACTATCTGGGGTGTTCTGATGTAGAGAAGGTCTTTATGGCCACATACATGTTGAATGGCCAAGCAGAATACTGGTGGGGATCCACAAAGATCCTTTTGACTGCTCAGCATCCGATGATTGGTTGGGACGCATTCTTGTCAGCATTCAGAGAGCAGTATGTCCCACGAGTTGCCCAATAGAAGATGCAAACTAACTTTTTTAATCTGGTACAGGGCAATATGATTGTGGATGAGTACGAGAGTAAGTTTACTATGCTGATGAGATATGACCTCGAGACATTCAAAATTAAGAGCGTCTTACTGAGAAGTTCCTATCTGGGTTGAGGCCAGCAATTTACAACAAGTTGTTGGGATTACGGATTACGGAGTTCAGAGATGCTCTCAGTAGGGCACAGATGATCGAGAGGGGTCTGGATATTACACAGGCTAAGTATAGCTCTCGAGGGAAGAGTGGTGATAAGGGTAAGAGGATAGAGTCTGCCAGACATGGTTATCAGAGGGGCCAGCCTAAGAGAGAGAGGGCAGATGAGTCTCGGGCTAGGATTGATAGGTCCATGGCTCCTATAGCTACCCCACAGACGACCAGAGGCTTCCCGCAGTACAAGAGATTGTGTAATAGTTGTGGTAAATTCCATAGAGGTGTGTGTCATTGGACCATAGGGAGCTGCTTTAGGTGTGGACAAAAAGGACACCTGATTAAAGATTGCCCACAGAACAAGGTTCCACAGCCCCTAGAGTAACCGCGACAACCCGAGAGACAAGCTCCCCAGAGATAAATCCCACAGAGACGGGCTACCACAGCAGAGAAGGGCAAGAAGCCGATCACTCAGGGGAGTGTCTTTGCTTTAGATAGAAAGACTGCTGATGCCTCCACTGAGACTATTAGGGGTTATGTAGCATTCATCTCCGATGCTAGTTAGGAATGTCAAAGTATACAGGACATACCAGTGGTATGCTAATTCCCCGATGTATTTCCCGATGAATTACCTGGACTACCACCGGAACGAGTGATGGAGTTTACTATAAACTTAGCTCCAGATACACAACCTATCTCGAATGAAAAAGAAAAAGAAAAGAAGAAAGAAGAAAAATACAAAGATAGAATAAGATGTTTAGTGAAATAAATAAGTTTAGGGGAAATAAATTTGAGCTCTTACATTGGAGATCCTAGAAGTAATGCATGTTGAGGGGTAATTAAACCTAAATCGACTTTATCATACCTTAGCCCCAGCCTTACATTACAAGCTTAATGAAGTCCTATTGATCTTTGATTAAGTGTGACTACATTAGTGGAGAGAGAAGTGAAAAGCAAACTTATGGGAATGATCACTTGTCATTGACTTTGCATTCACTGTGTTTGCATAATATGATCCGGGTAATGTACTGAGTAGTGGCTTTGAAATTTTTCACACACACACGAGGAGTCCAATTTGGGTTAGGACTTATGATTGAATGATTTTGAATGTTGGAGTTGTTATTTTGAATCTTTGAGATCATAGTCTGTATTTTTTCTTTGAAGATAATATTGGAGAAATTATTATGTTGGTACTTGTCATTCCTGCATGAAATTTGTTTTGCTTGAGGACAAGCAAAAGCTTAAGTTTGGGGGTGTGAAAATTCTATGAAAATAGAATTGTTTGTGCTTAATTTCCTAATTAATTATTTAAATCCCCAATTTATTTTGTTAATTATCCCCTTTTTTTAATTAAAATTCTGTAATGTGCAGGTAAATTAAATCCAGATGAAACTCAGTCATTTCAGTCAAAAACGGGCTGCAAACGGGTTAAAGGAAATTGGACCACTTCCAATTTGCAGACCAAGTCACCTGTCGTTTGGACACGTGGGATGCCGGGTGTTAATATTTTATTCGCTCCGAAACGATAAGATCGACGAACACCGTGTCAACCCTCTAAAAGACACCCGTCGGGCCATATCGCACAGCTAAGTGTACTAGAAGACGGATGACATGAAAATATCTACTCTGCAGCAAATAAAATGAAGACAAGTGGCCAAAAAATGCCAACTTATCTAAGATGGAAAATTACCATTATACCCCTAAGTGTGTGAATAAATAGAGCATGATAGCAATTGAAGAAAACTAAGTAGTTTTAGTGTAGAACTAGTTAAGGTAGCATAGGTAGAATAGTTTTAGATTTTTTTCCTTGTTTTTAAGCTTTCCCGTTAGTTATTTTCTTAGCCACCATTGTTATAAGTTTTTACAAGTTCTCATTTGCAATTTTATTCACATAAGCTCCTTTTATGAACATTCTTGTTTTCTATTTAATGGTATTCATCCTCGGTTTGATTTTTCATTGATCTTCGCTGTTAAGAATTATTGAATGGAAGGGAGGCTCAACTGACAGGAGCAACACTCTATAATGTTTTTTTTTATGCTTTATAGTTTGAGTTGATGAACAGTAAAAGAGGGGAGATGACGCCGGTGACAGTGGTTATCTTCTTCAACTATTTCACTGTATTAATTCATTACAAATTTTGGTTTTGCATTAGCTTACTATCTTACTACCATTTGATATTTTTATGCTCAAGTTTTTTCAAGTTTCGATTTAAAACTTAAGTTATGGTCTGTATTACTTATTATCGTTTCTGTATTAATTTATTTTATTTTCTGTTCTGCGTATTTCTCTGTTTCTCAGTTTAAATATTTAGCTGCGTTGCTTCGTGTTTCTGTTTCTAGCATTCTGGTTACAGGACTTAACATGAAGCATGATAGGATGGTTGCTGAGCAGAACAGAAGCTAGTCGGGTTGCATTGCTGCAGTAGACAAGGATCATCATCCTTCTTTGCTTTGCTCTATTCTATGACCAGTGTACTGTTCATTTTTGCTTTTCAGTTTGCTCAACATTACTTCATGGTTGCTCGGTTCCTACTGCTCCAGCTGCTGGGCATCCTCAGTTATCTGCAGCAAGAAGAAAGCTTGAGCTGAGCAGCGTAACAAGTGAGCAAGAAGCTGGACAGCTGAAACCGAAGCTACTGACTTGTAGCCAGCAGGATTGAAGCTTGCAGAAACATGGAGACTACAGCATTAAACCGTGGTTTTAGATTTTGATTTTCATTCTAGTTTGTATGTTTATTTCACAATTACTGCTTTCATTTCTAACAGTGTCATTCCTTTTATATTTTTTATGCTTATTCTATTTAATTTTACTATCTCTTCACCCATCCGTTAGTCATGCTTGTGATGTTCTGTGGTCTTGCTTGTGCACTGATCATTATCTTCAATTAGGTAGGAAGGATGTTGGACATCCTCTGTGTCTACTGATGTTCGGTGATGAAGCAAGCTGGTACCGTGGGCACAGCTGGGCAGTTTGGCCAATGAACATGATCAACAGCAGTCGGACAGAGCTGGGAGTAGGATAGCCGGGCAGGACCGAGAGCAGTACTGGAGCAGGAATCGAGAGCAGGAGCTGGCAACACATGCAGGAAAATAAACATGGGGTTGGCATGTTGGAGCATGGTTTGATGATGGACAGTACAAGGAGCAGGAGTAAAAGTCGTGACCTGAAGTAGGAGCAGGAGCAGTTAGTGCTGCCAACGGCATGGGCAGAAATCTAGAGCAGAACAAGTGGTTGGAGACGTGCTATGCTGTGTTACAGGGAAGGGAGCTGTACACGGAACCGAGAGCAGAGTCGGTGGAAGTTGAAGAGGACAGCACCTGGAAATGAGGCAAACTATAGTCGAGCCCGAGGCAGCTGGGAAACTAAGCAAGGCCATGTTTGGCCACATTCCCTTTTTATAATTTAATACTTATTACATTTATATTATTTTGATTGCTTTTATTAGTTGTCAATTTAGGTTAGTTGTTAATTGATAATTATAGGTTAAATTTAGTGTTTTAGTTTGTTAATTTAATTTTTAGTTTTAACTTTTAGTTAATAGTTAATTTTATATCATATGTTTAGTTAATAGTTAATTTTATATCATATGTTTTAGGACTTAATTTTAGTATAGTATTTTATGAGTTGCATTTAGAATTAATTTAGATTAAATTTGTTTCATGCATTTTTAATTTAGTCTTCATTTTAAAATTTAATCCAAATATTATTTCTCATGCATTAATTAGATTTTGTTTTAGTGTTAGTAATTAGTTAGAGTTAGATTTAATTAGGATTATTTTATAGGTAGTTAATTTCTTAGTTAGATTTAAGAATTTCCTTAAGTTAATAGGATTTTATTTTATTAGACTTTAGGTTAGTTTAGTTTGCATTTCTATTAATTAGTTTAATTACATGCATATTTTAGTTTTAGAATCGTTGAATTTTAGTTTAATTAATTTTGTTTCTTATTTTCATATTTGTATTTTTAATTGCATTAATTAATTGTTTTAATTATCTTTTGTAGGTTATTGCTTTTAATTACTCGGAGCTCTGTAAGTAATTTTAGCTCTGTTTAATTTTCTTTATTTTATAGTTTTTATTATTTTCAGTATTATTAGCCATGTAGATCACCCATCAGCAATTCATAATTTTTTAGGATATACTTAGGGTAAGATTAACCGGTAGTTAATTAGGCTAATCACTTCTCAGTGGGACGATAATCCGGGACTCAAATGTCATTATTACTTGTACGACCCGTGCACTTGCGGATAGAATGTCTAAGTCACCTATAGTAGGCGTATCCAGTTTTTGGCACCGTTGCCGGGGAGTTTTACCAAAAACTTGATACGCCCACTATAGGTGACCTAGACGTTCTATCCGCAAGTGAACGGGTCGTACAAGTAATAATGGGATTTGAATCCCGGATTATCATCCCACAGAGAATTGATTAGCCTAACTAACTATCGGTTAATCTTACCCTAAGTATATCGTAGCAAATTATGAATTGCTGATGGGTGATCTACATGGCTAAAAATACTGAAAATAATAAAAACTGTAAAATAAAGAAAATTAAATAGAGCTAAAATTACTTACAGAGCTCTGAGTAATTAAAAATAACAACCTACAAAAGATAATTAAAACAATTAATTAACACAATTAAAAGTGCAAATATGAAAATAAGATACAAAATTAATTAAACTAAAATTCAACAATCCTAAAAATAAAATATGCATGTAATTAAGCTTATTAATAGAAATGCAAACTAAACTAACCTAAAGTCTAATAAAATAAATTCCTATTAACTTAAGGAAATTCTTAAATCTAACTAGGAAATTAACTACCTATAAAATAATCCTAATTAAATCTAACTCCAACTAATTACTAACACTAAAACAAAATCTAATTAATGCATAAGAAATAATATTTGGATTAAATTTTAAAATGAAGACTAAATTAAAAATGCATGAAACAAATTTAATCTAAATTAATTCTAAATGCAACTCATAAAATACTATACTAAAATTAAGTCCTAAAACATGTGATATAAAATTAACTATTAACTAAAAGTTAAAACTAAAAATTAAATTAACAAACTAAAACTCTAAATTTAACGTACAATTATCAATTAACAGCTAACCTAAATTGACAACTAATAAAAGCAATCAAAATAATATAAATGCAATAAGTATTAAATTATAAAAAGGGAATGTGGCCAAACATGGCCTTGCTTAGTTTCCTAGTTGACTAGGTCCCAACTACAGTTTGCCTTATTTCCAGGTGTTGTCCTTTGTAACTTCCACTGACTCTGCTCTTGGTTCCGTGTACAGCTCCCTTCCCTGCAACACAGCACAGCAGGTCTTCAACTGCTTGTTTTGCTCCAGATTTCTGCTCATGCCGTTGGTAGCACTTACTGCTCCTGCTCCTACTTCAGGTCATGACTTCTGCTCTTACTCCCTGTACTGTTCATCATCACACCATGCTCAAACACGCCAAGCCCACGTTTATCTTCCTTCATGTGTTGCTAGCTCCTGCTCTCGGTTCCTGCTCTAGTATTGCTCTCAGTCTTGCTCGGCTATCCTACTCCCGGCTCTGTCCGACTGCTGCTGATCATGTTTATTGGCCAGATTGCCTAGCTGTGCCCACGGTACCCGCTTGCTTCATCACCGAACATCAATAGACGCAGAGGATGTCCAACATCCTTCCTGCCCAATTGAAGATAATGATCAGTGCACAAGCAACAGCACAGAACATCGCAAGTGTGACTAACGGATGGGTGAAGAGACAATAAAATTAAACAGAATAAACATAAAAAAAATAAAAGGAATGACACTGTTAGAAATGAAAGTAGTAGTTGTGAAATAAGCATGCAAACTAGAATGAAAATCAAAAGCTAAAAGCATGGTTTAATGCTATAGTCTCCATGTTTCTACAAGCTTCAATCCTGCTGGCTGCAAGTCAGTAGCTTCGATTTCAGCTCTCCAGCTTCTTGCTCACTTGTTACGCTACTCAGCTCAAGCTTTCTTCCTGCTGTAGATAACTGAGGATGCCCAGTAGTTGGAGCAGTAGGAACCGAGCAACCATGAAGTAATGTTGAGCAAACTGAAAAATGAAAATGAACAGTACACTGGTCATAGAACAGAGCAAAGCAAAGAAGGATGATGATCCTTGTCTACTACAGCAATGCAACTTGACCATCTTCTATTCTGCTCAGCAACCATCCTTTCCTGCTTCATGTTAAGTCCTGCAATCAGAATGCTAGAAACAGAAACATGAAGCAGCACAACTAAATATTTAAACCTAGAAACAGAGAAATACACAGAACAGAAAACAAAATAAATTGATACAGAAAAAGGAATAAGTAATACAGACCAGAACTTAAGTTTTAAATCGAAACTTGAAGAAACTTGAGCATAAAAATATCAAACGATAGTAAGATAGTAAGCTAATGCAAAACTGAAATTTTTAGTGAATTAATACAGTGAAATAGTTGAAGAAGATAACCACTGTCACCGGCGTCTTCTCCCCCCTTTTACTGTTGATCAACTCAAACTATAAAGCATAAAAAAATAAACATTATGTAGTGTTGCTCCTGTCAACATCCCCTCCCCTCCATTCAACAATTCTCAACAGCGAAGACCAATGAAAAATCAAACCGAGGATTAATACCATTAAACAGAAAACAAGAATGTTCATAAAAGGAGCTTAGGTGAATAAATTGCAAATGAGAACTTGTAAAAACTTATAACAATGGTGGCTAAGAAAATAACTAACTGGAAAGCTTAACAACAAGGAAAGAAAAAAATCTAAAACTATTCTACCTATGCTACCTTAACTAGTTCTACACTAAAACTACTTAGTTTTCTTCAATTGCTATCATGCTCTATTTATACACACACTTAGGGGTACAATGGTAATTTTTCATCCTAGATGAGTTGGCATTGTTTGATCACTTGTCTTCATTTTATTTGCTGCAGAGTAGATATTTCCATGTCATTCGTGTTCTAGTCCATTTAGCTGTGCGATGTGGCCTGACGGGTGTCTTACAGAGGGTTGACACGGTGTCCGTCAATCTTATCGTTTTGGAGAGAATAAAATATTAACACCCGACATCCCACGTGTCCAGACGACTGGTGACTCGGTCTGTAAATTGAAAGTGGTCCAGTTTCCTTTAGCCTATTTTCAGCCCATTTTTTATTGAAACGACTGAGTTTCATCTGGATTTAATTTACCTGCACATTACAGAATTTTAATTAAATAAAGAGGATAATTAACAAAATAAATTGGGGATTTAAATAATTAATTTGGAAATTAAGCACAAACAATTCTATTTTCATAGAATTATCACCCCCAAACTTGAGTTTTTGCTTGTCCTTAAGCAAAACAAAATTCATGCAGGAATGGCAAGTACCAATATAATAATTTCCCCAATACTATACTCAATGAAAAAATACAGACTATGATCTCAAAGATTCACAATTACAAGTCTAACATTCAGAATCATTCAATCATAAGTCCTAACCCATATTGGACTCCTCGTGTGTATGTGAAAATGTCAAAGCCACTACTCAGTACATTACCCGGATCAGATTATGTAAACACAGTGAAAGCAAAGTCAATGACATGTGATCATTCCCATAAGTTTGCTTTTTCACTTCTCTCTCTACTAATGTAGTCACACTTAATCAAAGATCAATAGGACTGTAAGCTTGTAATGTAAGGCTGGGGCTAAGGTATGATAAAGTCAATTTATGTTTAATTACCCCTCAACATGCATTACTTCTAGGATCTCCAATGTAAGAGCTCAAATTTATTTCCCCCGAACTTATTTATTTCACTAAACATCTTATTCTATTTTTGTATTTTTCTTCTTTCTTCTTTTCTTTTCCTTATTCCTTCATTTTCAAATTATATATATATATATATATATAAATATACTCCTTCACTATCACTTAATACCCATATGTACATAGCTCACAATATATCCCAATGACTTTTCATGCTTTCGGTGTAAGGGATAGGAATAGAGTATTTAAGCTAAGGAAAAAATAAGCAGGTGTATTTACAGAGAAAAACTTATTTGGCCCAGATGGGTGACTAGGGGTAAAATATTTACAATGATGGCTAGAAAGGCTCAAATGATCCAAAGATGGCCTAAATCATCTCCCTAATTAAGTGTCATCTAATATTTCGCCTTGAGATTATATCAAACAAATTCTAGAATATGGTTCACCAAATCAATTGAACAAATGCAATACTATGTACACATAAGCTTTCTTTAAATAAATATACCGATTTATGGCATGACATGTGCATAAGATGAGGTAATCAAAATCAGAATTAAGATAAATTCAAGAATTCAACTTCATGCTATTCCTATAATCATGTTTCTTATTCAATCAAAGTCAGACTAAATCATGGGGTTATATCATCGAAATATGGGAAAACTACATGTAAAGCACTAAATCATCCCAAAATCAAACAATTTAAGCTCATATCTTCAAAAAACTTTTGAAAATTCTTTCTCAAATTTTTGAAAAAAATATGAAATTTTTTCCAATTTTCCCCAAAATTTCTCAAGTGATATCCCCTCCCCCAAACTTAAAGTGCACAGTGTCCTCAATGTGCAGATAATGTAAGAATTTAAGCTCAACAACAGAGTACTCCCCTTTCTGATGATGATGAACAACTGAAACTTGATTGAAAGCGTAATACTAGAAAAGAAATATGCAACATAAATAAAGAAAGAAACAACAAAAAAGAAAAAGAAAAAGAACTATATACAAAGTGAAAAGAAAAATTAAGCCACTTCAAATGCAACTGAAGAAAACAACACTCAGCAGTAGGACGAAGAGTAAGAGGGTCAGCAAAAGTGGTGACAGAATGTTAACAGTTAAATCCTCCTAAGTCTATCTACTTCCTTCATTCTCTCAGATTTCTTATGTTCAAACATTTTATCTTCCTTAACCTCCATCTTAAAACACTCTTGAGAGTCATCAGGGAGCTTCAAAGGTTTGAAAACATTAAACTTCACTTCTTGATTCTAAACTCTCATTGTTAACTCCCTCTTTTGTACATCAATTAAAGTTCTACCAATTGCTAGGAAAGGTCTGCCTAGTATAATGGGGACTTCCCTGTCTTCTTCTATGTCCAACACGATCAAATCCGTAGGGAAAATAAATTTGTCCACCTTTACCAGCACGTCCTCAATGACCCCCTTCAGATATTTAATGGATCAATCAGCTAGCTGAAGGGTCACTGTGGTGGGCCTGACATCCCTATTCCTAACTTTTGGTAAATAGACCAGGGTATCGGATTGATACTAGCTCCTAAATCACACAGGGCTCTACCAAAGAACAGATTTCCAATTGTGCATGGTATGGTAAAACTCCTGGGATCCTTGAGCTTGCGGGTAATTTCCTCTGGATAATTGCACTACATTCCTCAGTTAAGGCCACCGTCTAATAATCTTCTGATCTTCTTTTCCTAGAGAGGATATCCTTCAAAAACTTCAAATAACTTGGCATTTGCTCTAAAGCATATGCGAAAGGAATGTTGATGTGAAGTTTCTTAAAAACCTCAAGAAATTTCATGAATTGTTGATCGAGTTTTTGATTTTGGAACCTCTAAGGAAAAGGTACTGGTGGGCTAACTGGAGAGGATGTAATGGTAACATGTATAGCATCAAAGGACTTTAAAGGCTGTGAAGTAGAAGAAGGTATAGATGAACAAGCACCTAACTTTGTTTCCTTTGCAGCCCGATCCTGATGTTCCTGCTCTTTTTGTGCTGTTTCATTAAAACCTACGGGTTTTTCAACTATGGGCTATTCAGGTCCAGACTTAACTTGTGGCTCATCTAGCTCTCTGTCGCTCCTAAAGGTGATGGATTTCACACGTTCTTTACCCTCCCTTTCCCTAACAGGATTAGCTTCAGTATTACTAGGAAGGGTCCCTTGAGGACGTTGGCTAAAAGCATTTGCTATTTATCCCACCTGAACCTTTAAGTTCTTAATTGAAGCAGCTTGATTTTGCAGGATCGTTGAGAACATTTCCTCTAATGTAGGCTTCTTCTCAGTAGCTGGTGCAGGTAAATGTTGGGGCTGCATAAGTGGTGGTGGTGGTAGGGATGGATGATGTGGCGGATGATATGGAAACTGCTGATGTGGTGGTACATGAACTGGTGGAGCTTGAAAACTAGAGGGTCCTATAGGTCTAGAATTAGAAGATCGCCCTTGGTTTTAGCTCCAGGAAAAATTAGGATGGTTCCTCCACCCTAGATTGTAGGTGTTTGAAAAGGGGTTGTTCTGTTACGTCTGAGAAGGGGCAACATACTGAACTGATTCTAAATTAAGTGGACACCTATCTACAGAGTGTGTACCACCACATAGATCACAAGAAAGAAAAGGACCTTGGACAGAATACACAGGATTAGGACTGGTGGAAGGACTATGCTGGGTATTGAGCGACTCTACCTTCTTTGTAAGGTTAGCAATTTGAGAGGTCAAGGTAGACAACGTGTTGAACTCATAGATACCCATCGACTTCTTAGGCAATTGCCTCTCCAAGGACCATAGATAGTTGTTAGCAGCCATCTTGTCTAACAACTCATAAGCTTCCTCCTCTATTTTGTACATTAGAGCTCCACCCGCAGCAGCGTCAATAATGGTCCTATTTTGGCTTATAAGTCCATTGTAGAAGGTCTAGACTTGCAGCCACAAAGATAAGCCATGAAGCGGGCACTTCCTAATAAGTTCCTTATATCGTTCCCATGCTTCGTAAAGAGATTCAGAATCGAACTGGGCAAAGGAAGATATGCACTACGGAGTTTGGCTATTTTAGAGGGAGGGAAAAACTTAGTTAGAAATTGATGGGCTAACTCGTCCCATGTAGAAGCCCTATCCCTAAGCGAGAAGGAGAATAATCTAAGCCTAAGCGTATCATCAGATAATCCATTGTGCTTAAATGTGTTGCACAGGTCTAGGAATTGCCCGAGGTGAGCATATGTGTGACGCTTCGAAAGTGTGAAAACAGGGCAAATTTAAACTTTTATTTACATCAATACACATTTATGGGTGTATTCCTGTGCAGTGTCATGCATCATCATATATATAAGTTATAAAACCTAAACCTCCGGATCTCATCATCACACATTTAGAATTCATATCATATCCATTTCTCCACTCAGTATTAATTAATCCTAATACATCCCATACGTCATTGTACATCAAGTGTCTATAAATACACATTAGTCTGGGTACATGAAATGTAAATTATACCTCTAATACAATTATATGGCCTGGGGCTCAAGTCCTCCACTAGCCACTACTTCGTACGTCGCAGGAAATTCTCCTTACTTGAAGAAATCTGGAGGGAAGATAAAACAGGGTAAGCTTCTAAATCGCTCAGTAAGGGGGTAAGGGACTCATTGTTAAATTAATGATTTACACAAACAATCATTTATCACAGTTGAAAACTCAATAGAAAATGTAGTATGAACTCATTAAAACATCATGTAAAACATGGAAGTACATACTCAGTACAAATCACAGTTACAAGCAAGTGGAAATTAGGATGTGATAATGGCTTTTCTCCTTAAAACGTGATAAAAATCAATGCAATAAGGATGCACGTGGCACTGCCACTAAATACAATCGGCTCGTGGCACAACCACTAATTAGAATTTGCACGTGGCACTGCCACCAAACACACGTGAAACAGCCACTGATTTAGATTCGCACGTGGCACAACCACTGATTAAGATTCACACGTGGCACAACCACCAAATACACGTGGCACAGCCACTGATTAAGATTCACACGTGTCACAGCCACCAAATACACGTGTCACAGCCACTACTGAGGATTCACACGAGGTACTTAACCAACGCTACAAGAGTAGGGGTCATCTCACGTTACCAGAATGGAGGAATATCAGACTTACATGCTACCAGAGCAATGCCCGGTGTGTATTCAAAATGACACACCTAAGTCTCAATTGATAGCCATTATCATAAAAATCGTTTTGCCTTCATATAAAGCTTATAATGGTTTTCTCTCATAAAACTCATTTCCAACCGTTTTGTACTCAACACAAAACATGTTAAAATCGAGCTTCAACCGGTAAAACCACGCACACATTTCTCAAATCTCAGTACGCCTTATCGTAGGGCCCAAAACACTTTTCACATTTTAAACACAAAATGGTTATAAAACGTTTTCACATATAGTTTATAACTCATAAAGGTTGGGCCCCAACCGGCTATAAAATGGTGTGCAATTCTCATCCACAACACATAAAACATGCTTGTTTTCTCAATCGAAAATCATGCTACAATATTATCACAAAACATATACACAAATGAGTTTAGTTTTCCCTTATCTCTTTGCACCTCGTACTGTGCAATTGTTCCCCCGTATCACGGACTAGTCTCGTATTCCACTCTGGAACTCCCGAGCTGTCCAAACGGTGTAAAAACATCAATAACTCAACTCGATCGCATTATTGAGCACACATTTTCTCATATTCTCATTAACACCTCAAATTACTCAATTCTCATAACTCTATCACAGTTCACATACTCATCCACTACACCTCACAATCCTACATTTCTCATACCATATTCCATGCTAAATTCACCACATTGTCTCAATTCCAATTTATAGCCATAATTCCCAAAATTAGCACAATTGCATAATAACATCTCTACTCGAACAATATCATAGTTTCATCAATCCCTAATCATCTCCCAACTATTTCATCACAATGCCCATACTCACAATCACCAATGATTACTTCAAAATCAAAAATTGAGGCTTAGAAACTTACCCAAAACTTGTGGAGTGCTTAACTCTTGCCTCGGTTTAATATGTCCTTCGATTTCCAAGTATGTTGTTCTTATTTTGATGATGAACAACTTTCCTTCTTGCCACAACCTTTGATTTTGGATGAAAATGGGTGTTTTGGAGGGAGAGAAAGATAGGGTTCGAAAATGGCGATTAGAGAGAGAGAGAGTTTGATTTCTAGGAAAAACAAAGGGGTCTTTATATAGACTGAGGGTAGGAGATCGATCTGGCTCTTGATGAGATCGATCTGCATTTGAATTTGGGGATGATTTAGGGTAATTTTATGCTTAGGAGATCGATCTGTCGTGGGGTGAGATCGATCTCTTAATGGCTTTATGAGATTGATCTGCACCAATTATGAGATCGATCTCTAGTTTACAGAATGCTTCATGAGATCGATCTACTCCTTAAAGAGATCGATCTACTCCTTTACAAAAACATTTTGAGATCGATATCTTCATTACAGAATCATTAGGAGATCGATCCTCTTCCATTGGAGATCGATCTGCTCGCTTAAATTCCTCCTTCCTTATCATTTTTGGCCTACCAGATTGATCCTATCTTCTCCAAGATCGATCTGGCCCCATAGTTTCACACTTTAACATAAAATCTCATTTATAACTCATTCATCACATAAAAATTCATTCCATACCACCTCAATATATGAGTACATCATATTTAGTTCAATCAATTACACTTCATTTTCTCATTACATAATTTGATATGGGTAAAATTCTCAGATCTCACATCCTTCCCACCTTAAAAAGAATTTGGTCCTCCAAATTCAACTCAACTCGTCAAATAGATGGGGGTATTTCTCCTTCATAAGACTTTCCAATTCCCACATTGTCTTTTCCATTGAGTGATGTTTCCACAAAACTTTCACTAATGGGATGCTCTTGGTTCTAAGTAGCTTCTCTTTTCTATCGAGAATCCGCACGGGTTCTTCAGTGTAGCTCATGTCCTCTTGTATGTCCATCTCTTCGTACTCTATGACATGAGAAGGGTACGGGTGGTACTTCCTCAACATAGACACATGGAAGACGTTGTGTATTCCAGACATCTGTGGGGGTAACGCCAATCTGTAGGCTACTTCTCCCACTCTCTCAATAATCTCGAAGGGTCCTATGTATCGAGGACTCAACTTCCCTTTCTTTCCAAACCTCATGATACTCTTACTCAATGATATCTTCAGAAATACTGCATCAACAACATCAAACTCGAGTGGACGTATACACACATTCGCGTAGCTTTTCTGTCTACTCTGTGCAGCCCGTAAACTCTCACATATAAGCTTTACACTCTGTACAGCCTGTTCAACAAGTTCGGGAGCATTTATCTTTCTGTCACCGACTTCTTCCCAAGCTACAGGGGATCTACACCTCCTGCCATATAGAGCCTCAAAAGGTGCCATTCCAATACTCGTATGATAGCTGTTATTGTACGCAAATTCTGCTAGGGGCAGGTGATCATCCCATGATCCCTTAAAATCCATTGTACACTCCCTCAACATATCCTCCAGGGTCTGAATAGTCCTCTTTGACTGACCATCTATCTGAGGATGATAGGCGATACTGAAACTCAATCGAGACCCTATGGACTCCTGAAACGGGGTCCAAAATCTGAAAGTAAATTAGGAATCTCTGTTAGAAGTAATACTCTCTGGAGCCCCATGTAATCTAGCTATCTCGCTGACATATAACTCAGCTAAGGCATCCATAATATTTATGCTATTGATGGCAAGGAAGTAGGCACTCTTGGTCAGTCTATCCACTATGACCCATATCGCATCACGACCCCTTTGGGTCCTCGGTAAACCCATAATAAAGTCTATTGTGACATGCTCCCATTTCTATGTAGATACAGGTAAAGGCTATAGTAGACCTCTGGGCTTTCGATGCTCAGCTTTCACTTGCTGGCATACTAAACATCTGGCCACATACTCTGCCACGTCTCGATTCATACCACTCCACCAATACACCTTTCTCAAATCTCGGTACATCTTAGTACTCCCTGGGTGCATGGTGTATCGCGAGCAGTGAGATTCTCTCAGTATCTGTCTCTTTAGGGTATCATTGTCCAATATACAGATTCATCCTCTAAACCTCAATAATCCATCCTCATTGATTGTGGGATCCAACTGCGAAGTTTGCTCAGCTTGGTTAACCATATCGATCAACCTTTGATCACTGCGCTGCTTAGTTCTAATTTGATCCATGATCCTGGGCTCTATTTAGGCTAGCCAGAAATCCAGTCTCTACCTCTTTAACTCTGATCCGAAGTTCAGCGAACTGCTCCAACAAATTCCATTCCCTGATCATCATAACAGATATCATACTCTTTCAGCTTAGGGCATCAGCAACTATATTCGCCTTACCCAGATGGTACAAAATCTCGTAGTCATAATCCTTAAGGAGTTCCATCCATCTCCATTGTCTCATGTTTAACTCCTTCTGATCAAACAAATACCTCAAACTCTTATGGTCAGTGAAGATCTGGAATCTTTCCCCATATAAGTAGCGTCACCAGATCTTCAAGGCAAACACCACAGCAGCTAACTCCAAATCATGCGTGGGGTAATTTCGCTCATGGTCTTTCAACTGTCGCAATCCATATGCAACTACTTTTCCATGCTGCATGAGCACACACCCCAATCCTTAATGGGATGCATCACTATAAACTGAAAATCCTACTGATCTCTCAGGAATAGTCAACACAGGTGCCGCTATCAATCTCCTCTTCAATTCCTGAAAATTGAGCTCACACTGATCAATCCATATGAACAGCATCTCCTTGCGTGTGAGCTTAGTCAAAGGAGCAGCAATCCTGGAAAATCCTTCCACAAATCTTCTGTAATACCCTACCAAACCAAGGAAGCTTCGTACTTCTGTAATTGTCCTCGGTCTTTCCTAATTAAGCATAATCTGTACTTTACTGGGATCCACTGATACTCCTTCCTCTGAGACTATATAACCAAGGAAAGTTATCCGATCCAGCCAAAACTCACACTTACTAAGCTTTCCATATAATTATTTATCTCGGAGTATCTGAAGTACTAACCACAAGTGCTGTGCATGCTCCTCATATGACCGGGAGTATACCAGGATATCATCAATAAAAACTATCATAAATTTATCTAGATAGTCTCTGAACACCTCGTTCATTAATCTCATAAAGGCTATAGGGGCATTCGTCAATCCAAAGGACATCACTAGAAATTCATAATGGCCATACCTTGTCCTGAATGCCGTCTTCGGAATATCTTCTTCCTTATTCCTCAATTGGTGATAGCTCGATCTTAAATTAATCTTAGAAAGGACTGAGGCCCCTCTCAGCTGATCAAGTAGGTCATCAATCTTGGGCAATGGGTATTTATTCTTCACCGTGGCTTTATTCAATAATGGGTAGTCTACGCATAATCTGAGACTACCATCCTTCTTCTTAACAAATAAAACTGGTGCTCCCCACGGTGAAACATTGGGTCTAATAAACCCTTGATCCAATAACTCCTATAGTTATTTCTTCAATCCCTCAAGTTCCACTAAGGCCATCCTGTATGGAGGTCTAGAGATTGGCTGAGTATCTGGTACCAAATCAATGGTAAACTCCAGCTCTCTCTCTGATGGTAAACCTGGTAACTCATATGGAAAAACATCCAGAAATTCACACACCACAGGTATATCCTCAATCATCGGATGTTTCTGATCATCATCTGAGATGAGTGTTTCATAACCTTCACATGAATGATCAAATTTAGTACTCTCAAAAGCAACACCAAGATTTCAAATTACTTATAAAAATTCTACACTTTCATTTCCTCAATATTTCAAACGTACACTATAAGGTTCAGGTAGGGAGAAAGTTACAATCTTAGTGTAGCAGTCTAAACTCACTCGATTGGTTGCCAACCAATCCATTCCCAAAATTACATCAAACCCATGCATATTTAATATTATTAGATCTGCTAACATTACTCTATCTCCCACCTCACATCCTCTACAGATCAACTCAGTTCTCTGGGACTCACGCATAGGGGTATTTACATATAGTATATACTCTAAAGGTTCAAACTTCAAATTTAATCTACATACAAAATACTCAGAAATAAACGAATGCGTGGACCTTGAATCAATCAATACATGAGCCTTATGATCACAGACAGAGAGTATACCTCTTATAGTTTCTGCAGAAGTGTCTGTTGTCTCTTTGTCCATAGCAAACACACGTCCCACTGTAACGGGCTTCTTCCCTTTCTCTACAGCAGTGGTCCGTCTCGGGGGATTCACCCTCTGAGGTTACTGTCTAGTAGGCTCTGGAGCATATGGTCTCTGAGGTTGAAGACAGTCTTTCACCCTGTGACCCATATCTCCACATCTAAAGCATCCATGGATCAACCTAGTACAACTCCACTCATGCGATCAGCCACAATCTCTGCAAACCCTTATCTCAGCCTGACATCTTAATGGGTCTCTTTGATGATAGGATAAGCTCTGAGTCTCTCAAATCTGCCCTTCTGTACCTCAATCCTATCTTGTCTAAAGGAACCTCTCAGAACCTCTGCTTGGGAAATCGTTGGCCTCTTGCCTTTGTCCCGAATCACAGCACTGAACTCATTCTGGGATTGTACAATTTCAATTCCCTTTTCAATTTCTTCTACTCATCTCAGAGCATTTCCAAACTCAGTAATACATAGCCCTATCAAGCGATCTCTGATGATAGGCTTCAATCCATACATAAATTTCTTTGTGCGGAGCTCTTCATTTTTAAAGGTCTCTGGATCATATCTCAATAGGGCGGCAGATTGGCTCTCGTAATCATCCACAGACATATCGCCCTGTACCAAATTCAGAAACTGTGCCTGCTTCCTTCTCTGAGTAGCTCGTGGTACAAATTGGGCTCTAAAAACCGCTTGAAACTCTTCCCAGCTAATCACATCTTGGTTGGACATCAGAATACCCTGGGTAGTACCCCACCAATCTCACACTCTCCCTTCCAACATATAGGCGCCCATACTGACCCCCTCAGCATCAGTGTATCCCAAATAGTCAAATATGACTCTCAACTCAGTTAGCCACTCTTCAGCCTCTGTAGGATCCTTTTTCCCTCTGAATGCGGATGGATTCATTTTCAAAAAGTCCTTCAATCTAACCATACTCCTATCATCGGGCTGAGTAACGGGAGGCACCAGGTCCATTTGTACTGGGGGTACGAGAGGTCCTTGTGGTGGTGTAGGAGTAGTACCCAAGGCATTAACTCCAAAATGTTACACGAATAGCGCTGCCATTCGCTCAAATCCCTGCCTCACATCGGTCTCAATCCGGTTAAATCGAGAGTTAGGACACTCAGGTTGTGGAGCATGTGGTGGAGGGGACTCTGCCTGCCTCCTCGAACGACCTCGTCGTCCACTCATTCTCAATCTCAACACGTTTCCTGCGCGTACACATCAAACTTAATTGAAATTTCAATCCTCAATTTCAGTTCATGACCAGACTTATACAGACACTTGGGATGTATTCTATTTCACTTAATCGACACTGGCAGTACTAAACACCCTAAGCTCTGATACCAAGAAAACTCTGGACGCCCCGGAAGCTCGAAAAACAGGGCAAATTTAAACTTTTATTTACATTAATACACATTTATGGGTGCATTCCTGTGCAGTGTCATGCATCATCATGTATATAAGTTATAAAACCTAAACCTTAGGATCTCATAATCACGCATTTTGAATTCATATCATATCCATTTCTCAACTCAGTATTAATTAATCCTAATACATCCCATACGTCATTGTAGATCAAGTGTCTGTAAATACACATTAGTCTGGGTACATGAAATTTAAATTATACCTCTAATACAATTATATGGCATGGGGCTCAAGTTCTCCACTAGTCACTACTCCGTACGTCGCAAGAAATTCTCCTTACTTGCGGAAATTTGGAGGGACGATAAAACAAGGTGAGCTTCAAAATTACTTAGTAAGGGGGTAAGGGACTCATTATTAAATTAATGATTTACACACATAATCATTTATTTCACAGTTGAAAACTCAATAGAAAATATAGTATGAACTCATTAAAACATCATGCAAAACATGGAAGTACATACTCAATACAAATCACAGTTACAAGCATGTGGAAATCAGGATGTGATAATGGCTTTTCTCTTTAAAACATGATAAAAATCACTGTAATAAGGATGCACGTGGCACTGCCACCAAATACAATCAGCTCGTGGCACAGCCACTAATTAGGACCCTCACGTGGCACTACCACCAAACACACTTGGCACAACCACTGATTTAGATTCGTACGTGGCACAACCACTAAATACACGTGGCACAACCACCAAATACACGCGGCACAGCCATTGATTAAGATTCACATGTGGCACAGCCACCAAATACACGTGGTACAGCCACTGATTAAGATTCGCCCGAGGTAGGTAACCAACACAACCAGAGTAGGGGTCATCTCACGTTACCAGAACGGAGGAATATCGGACTTACGTGCTATCACAACAATGCCGGTGTGTATTCAAAATGACACACCTAAGTCTCAATCGATAGTCATTATCATAAAAATCATTTTGCCTTCACGTAAAGCTCATAATGGTTTTCTCTCATAAAACTCATTTCCAACTGTTTTGTACTCAACACAAAACATGTTAAAACCGAGCTTCAACCGGCAAAACCACGCACACATTTCTCAAATCTTAGTACGCCTTATCGTATGGCCCAAAACACTTTTTACATTTTAAACACAAAATGGTTATAAAACGTTTTCACATATAGTTTACAACTCATAAAGGTTAGGCCCCAACCGGCTATAAAATGGTGTGCAATTCTCATTCACAACACATAAAACATGCTTGTTTTCTCAATCAAAAATCATGCTACAATATTATCACAAAACACATACACAAATGAGTTTAGTTTTCCCTTACCTCTTTGTACCTCGTATAGTGCAATCGTTCCCTCGTATCACGGACTAGTCTCGCATTCCACTCTGGAACTCCCGAGCTGTCCAAACGGTGTAAAAACATCAATAACTCAACTCAATTGCATTATTGAGCACACATTTTCTCATATTCTCATTAACACCTCAAATTACTCAATTCTCATAACTCTATCACAATTCACATACTCATCCACTGCACCTCATAATCCTACATTTCTCATACCATATTCCATGCTAAATTCACTATATTTTCTCAATTCCAATTTATAGCCATAATTCTCAAAATTACCACAATTGCATAATAACATCTCTACTCCAACAATATCATAGTTTCATCAATCTTTAATCATCTCCCAACTATTTCATCACAATACCCATGCTTACAATCACCAAAGATTACTTCAAAATAAAAAATAGAGGCTTAGAAAATTACCTAAAACTTGTGGAGTGCTTAACTCTTGCCTCGATTCAATCCGTCCTTCGATTTCCAAGTATGTTTGTTCTCTTTTTGATGAGGAACAACTTTCCTTCTTGCCATAACCTTTGATTTCGGACGAAAATGGGTGTTTTGGAGGGAAGAGAAAGCTAGGGTTCGAAAATGGCAATTAGAGAGAGAGAGATCAATTTCCAGGAAAAAAACAAAAGGGTTTTTATATAGACTGAGGGTAGGATAGACTGAGGGTAGGAGATCGATCTGGCTCTTGATGAGATCGATCTACATTTGAATTTGGGGATGATTTGGGGAAATTTTATTCCAAGGAGATCGATATGTCGTGGGGTGAGATCGATCTCTTAATGGCTTTATGAGATCGATCTGCTCCAATTATGAGATCGATCTCTAGTTTACAGAATGCTTCATGAGATCGATCTGCTCCTTAAGGAGATCGATCTTCTCCTTTACAGAAACATTTTTAGATCAATTCCTTCATCATGAGATCGATCTCTTCATTACAAAATCATAAGGAGATCGATCTACTCGCTTAAATTCCTCCTTCCTTGTCATTTTTGGCCTACCAGATCGATCCTCTCTTCTCTAAGATCGATCTGGCCCCATAGTTTCACACTTTAACATAAAATCTCATTTATAACTCATTGACCATTTAAAATTTCATTCCATACCACCTCAATAAATGAGTACATCATATTTAGTTCAATCAATTACACTTCATGTTCTCATTACATAATTTGATATGTGTAAAATTCTCAGATCTCATAATGTGGGTCATCGTGCGTAATCCCACCGAACTGTAAAGAGGTGTGGATCATCTGGTGGATGGAAGGCTTAATTTAATAATTGTTTGCAGGGACAGCTGGTGGCCTAATGCCGGTATAATAACCTCCAATAGTCGGCATTGCATAATCTCCAACGGTCTTAATTTCTCTATTTTCTGCCATGATGTTTTACAGCGGAACTATAAATTTCCTAGAATCCTTTCAAATTTTTCTAAGAGTTCGTTCAATTTCAGGATCTAAAGGAAAGCAATCATAACTCTTGGCTCTACGCATATAAACATTAAAAAAAGTCCTTTGAAACTTTTTTAAGTTTTTTATTTTTTTTTCAAATTTTTTTTATGAGAGAGAAAATTAATTAATCTAGATTAAACTTCTAAATATTTACAACCTAAATATTTACAAGCTAAAATCACACCTAAGCATAATTTCACCGATATCAATTACTAGTTAATTGTCTTCCCCGAAACGGTGCCAAAAACTTGATACGCCCACTATAGGTAACCTAGACGTTCTATCTGCAAGTGCACGGGTCGTACAAGTGATAATGGGATTTGAGTTAACCTTACCCTAAGTATCGGTTAATTTTACCCTAAGTATATCCTAGCAAATTATGAATTGCTGATGGGTGATCTACATGGCTAACAATACTGAAAATAATAAAAACTATAAAATAAAGAAAATTAAACAGAGCTAAAATTACTTACAGATCTTTGAGTAATTAAAAGCAACAACCTACAAAAAGATAATTAAAACAATTAATTAACGCAATTAAAAATGCAAATATGAAGATAAGATACAAAATTAATTAAACTAAAATTCAACAATCCTAAAAATAAAATATGCATGTAATTAAACTAATTAATAGAAATGCGAACTAAACTAGCCTAAAGTCTAGTAAAATAAAATCTTATTAACTTAAGGAAATTCTTAAATCTAACTAAGAAATTAACTACCTATAAAATAATCCTAATTAAATCTAACTGTAACTAATTACTAACACTAAAACAAAATCTAATTAATGCATGAGAAATAATATTTGGATTAAATTTTAAAATGATGACTAAATTAAAAATGCATGAAACAAATATAATCTAAATTAATTCTAAATGCAACTCATAAAATACTATACTAAAATTAAGTCCTAAAACATGTGATATAAAATTAACTATTAACTAAAAGTTAAAACTATAAATTAAATTAACAAACTAAAACACTAAATTTAACCTACAATTATCAATTAACAACTAACCTAAATTGACAACTAATAAAAGCAATTAAAATAAATTAAATGCAATAAGTATTAAATTATAAAAAGAGAATGTGGCCAAACATGGCCTTGCTTAGTTTCCCAGCTGCCTCGGTCCCGACTACAATTTACCTCATTTCCAGGTGCTGTCCTCTGCAACTTCCACCAACTCTGCTCTCGGTTCCGTGTACAGCTCCCTTCCCTGCAACACAGCACAGCACGTCTCCAATCGCTTGTTTTGCTCTAGATTTCTGCCCATGCCGTTGGCAGCAGTAACTGCTCCTACTCCTACTTCAGGTCACGACTTCTACTCCTGCTCCCTGTACTGTCCATCATCACACCATTCTCCAACACGCCAGCCCCACATTTATCTTACTGCATGTGTTGCCAGCTTCTACTCTCGATTCCTGCTCCAGTATTGCTCTCGATCCTGCCCGGCTATCCTACTCTCGGCTCTTTCCGACTGCTGCTGATCATGTTCATTGGCCAGACTGCCTAGCTGTGCCCACGGTACCAGCTTGCTTCATCACTGAACATCAGTAGACACAGAGGATGTCTAGCATCCTTCCTACCTAATTAAAGATAATGATCAGTGCACAAGTAACACCATAGAACTTCACAAGCGTGGCTAATGGATGGGTGAAGAGATAGTAAAATTAAATAGAATAAACATAAAAAAGGAATGACACTGTTAGAAATGAAAGTAGTAATCATGAAATAAGCATGCAAACTAGAATGAAAATCAAAAGCTAAAACCACAGTCTAATGCTGTAGTCTCCATGTTTCTGTAAGCTTCAATCCTGCTGGCTGCAAGTCAGTAGCTTCTGTTTCAGCTCTCCAGCTTCTTGCTCACTTGTTATGCTGCTCAGCTCAAGCTTTCTTCATGCTGCAGATAACTGAGGATGCCCAGCAGCTGGAGCAGCAGGAACCGAGCAACTATGAAGTAATGTTGAGTAAACTAAAAAATGAAAATGAACAGTACATTGGTCATAGAACAGAGCAAAGTAGAGAAGGATGATGATCCTTATCTACTGTAGCAATGCAACCCGGGCAGCTTCTGTTCTGCTCAACAACCATCCTGTCATGCTTCATGTTAAGTCTTGCAATCAAAATGCTAGAAATAGAAACACGACGCAAGATAACTAAATATTTAAGTCGAGAAAAAGAAATACGCAGAACAGAAAATAAAATAAATTGATACAGAAACGGTAATAAGTAATACAGACCAGAACTTAAGTTTTAAATCGAAACTTGAAGAAACTTGAGCATAAAAATATCAAACGGCAGTAAGATAGTAAGCTAATGGAAAACCAAAATTTTTAATGAATTAATACAGTGAAATAGTTGAAGAAGATAACCTCTGTCACCAGCGTCTTCTCCCTCCTTTTACTTTTCATCAACTCAAACTATAAAGCATAAAAAAAATAAACATTATGGAGTCTTGCTCCTGTCAACCTCCCCTCCCCTCCATTCAACAATTCTCAACAGTGAAGACCAATGAAAAATCAAACCGAGGATGAATACCATTAAACAGAAAACAAGAATGTTCATAAAAGGAGCTTAGGTGAACAAAATTGCAAAGGAGAACTTGTAAAAACTTATAACAATGGTGGCTAAGAAAATAACTAACGGGAAAGCTTAAAAACAAGGAAAAAAAATCTAAAACTATTCTACCTATGCTACCTTAACTAGTTCTACACTAAAACTACTTATTTTTCTTCAATTGCTATCATGCTCTATTTATACACACATTTAGGGGTACAATAGTAATTTTTCATCCTAGATGAGTTGGCATTGTTTGGCCACTTGTCTTCATTTTATTTGCTGCAAAGTAAATATTTCCACGTCATCCATCTTCTAGTACACTTAGCTGTGCGATGTGGCTTGGCGGGTGTCTTTCAGAGGGTTGGCACGATGTCCGTCGATCTTATCGTTTCAGAGCGACAAAAATATTAACACCCGACATCCCACTTGTCTAGAAGACTGGTGACTCAGTCTGCAAATTGGAGGTGGTCCAGTTTCCTTTAGCCCCATTTTTAGCCCATTTTTGACTGAAACGACTGAGTTTCATCTGGATTTAATTTACCTGCACATTACAGAATTTTTATTAAATAAAGGGGATAATTAACAAAATAAATTGGGGATTTAAATAATAAATTAGGAAATTAAGCACAAACAAATATATTTTCATAGAATTATCAACCTCCTTACCGGATGGCCCTTGTTGAACTTGAGGAACTGATGAAGCAGTTGTAAGAACTACTAGACAAAGGGTTCATTAGGCCAAGTGTATCCCCGTGGGGAGCTCCGGTATTATGTGCGGAAGAAGGATGGTAGTCACAGGTTATGTATAGACTATAGGCTTTTGAACAGGGCCACAATCAAGAACAAGTATCCCTTGCCCAAAATGAATGATCTATTGACCAGCTAAGAGGGGCTACGGTGTTTCTGAAAATCGACCTCAGATCGGGCTATCACCAATTGAGGATTAGACAGGAGGATGTTTCGTAAATGGCCTTCAGGATGAGATACGACCACTATGAGTTCTTTGTGATGCCCTTTGGTCTAACTAATGCCCTAGCTGCATTCATGAGCCTAATGAATGAGGTGTTCCAAGAGTATCTAGATCGGTTCGTCATAGTTTTTATCGATGATATTTTGATATACTCAAAGTCCCGAGAGGAGCATGAGCAGTATTTGAGAGTAGTGCTCCAAACTCTCAGAGAGAAGTAGTTGTATGGGAAACTGGATAAGTGTGAGTTCTGGTTGGAACAAATAGCTTTTTTGGGCCACATTATTTCTAAGGACGGGGTGTCGGTTGATTCGTCTGAGGTAGATGCAGTACTCAATTGGGAAAGGCCAAAAACGGTTACAAAAATTCAGAGTTTTTAGGGACTAGCTGGATACTACAGGAGGTTTCTAAAAGGTTTCTCCAAGATTGCTGCTCCACTGACTAAGCTGATACATAAGGATGCTCCGTTTGAGTGGACTGATCAGTGTGAGCAGAGTTTTCAGGAACTTAAGCAGAGGTTGACCACTACCCCAGTATTAACTATTCTGAGCGGATCTGGAGGATATGAAGTGTACAGTGATGCCTTATATCAGGGTTTGGGGTGTGTGCTTATGCAGCATGAGAGAGTGGTCGCATATGGTTCTCGCCAGCTTAAGAACCATGAAAGGAATTACCCCACCCATGACTTGGAGCTAGCTGCAGTTGTCTTTGCTTTGAAGATATGGCAGCACTACCTATATGGAGAAAGATTTCAGATCTTCACTGACCACAAGAGTTTAAAGTACCTATTTGATCAGAAGGAGCTGAATGTGAGACTGAGACTGTGGATAGAACTTCTCAAAGACTATGACTGCAAGATTCTGTATCACCCGAGTAAGGCAAATATAGTGGCAGATGCTCTAAGCAGGAAGGGGATGGTTTCTTCTATGATGATCAGAGAATGGGAGTTGTTAGAGCAGTTTACCAAGCTCAGTGTTAGTGTGGAAACAACAGAAATTGGGTTCATAGCTAGTTTATTGAATGAACCTAGTATACTAGATCAAATCAGAATTGGACAGAGGAGTGATAAAAAATTATTAGACATGGTTAGTCAGGCAGAGCAGAACATCCAGTCGAACTTTACGGTCAATGAGGATGAGTTATTAAGATTTAGAGGCCGTATATGTGTCCCAAACGATGATACCCTGAGGCAGAGGATTTTGAAGGAGTCCCATTGCTCTCGATACACCATGCACCCAGAGAGCACTAAGATGTACCATGACTTATGTAAGGTGTATTGGTGGATCGGTATGAAGAGGGATGTAGCAGAGTTTGTAGCCAAGTGTTTCATTTGTCAGTAGATTAAGATTGAGCACCAAAAGCCAGCAGGACTACTTAAGTCCCTTCTAATGCCTACTTGGAAATGGGAGCACATTACTATGAATTTTATTATGTGTTTACCAAGGACCCGAAAGGGGCATGATGCAATCTGGCTGATTGTAGATAGTTTGACTAAGAGTGCCCACTTCCTAGCCATCAAAAGTACAGACTCCTTAAGTGCTTTAGTAGAGTTGTATGTGAAAGAGATAACTCGGTTACATGGGGCTCCCGTGAGTATTACATCAGATAGAGATTCTCGATTCACTTCCAAATTTTGGGCTCATTTCCAATAAGCTAAGGGATCTCAGCTTAACCTGAGCACAGCCTATCATCCTCAGACCGATGGTCAATTTAAGAGGACCATTCAAACCTTAGAAGATATGTTGAGGGCGTGCATTTTTGGAGTTTAAGGGCTCATGCGATGATCATCTGCCTCTTGCAAAGTTTTCTTATAACAACAGCTATCATGCTAGCATTGGGATGACACCATATGACGCCCTATATGGTAGAAGATGTAGGTCTCCAGTGGCTTGGGAAGAAGTGGGTGACAGAAAGATCTTGGCTCCTGAGTTGGTGGAACAGGCAGCAGAAGGTGTTCGGATAATCTGTGATAAGCTTAAGGCCGCACAAAGTAGGCAGAAGAGTTATGCGGATAAGCATAGGCGGCCACTTGAGTTTCAGATTGGGGACTGCGTGTTTCTTAAGGTATCTTCAAGAAAGGGTATCATGCGGTTTGGGAAGAAGGGGAAACTGAGTCCTCGTTTTATTGGTCCTTTTGAGATTCTAGAGAGAGTGGGAGACGTAGCCTACAGACTTACCTTACCACCGTAACTTTCTGGGGTACATAATGTCTTCCACATCTCGATGTTAAGGAAGTATAATCTAGATCCCTCACACATCATTGAGTATGAGCCCTTGAGCATTCAAGAGGATATGAGCTACTTTAAGCAACCTATCCGGATTTTAGACAGAAAGGAAAGGGTACTTCGATCAAAGACTATCCTTTGGTAAAGGTTCTCTAGCAACACCATTCAGTTGAGGAAGCTACATGGGAGCTAGAGAGCCTTATGAAAGAGAAGTACCCACATCTATTCTGATAGTCTCAAATGAATTTGGAGGACCAAATTCTTTAAAGGTGGGGAGAATGTAAACACCACAAAATTCCTATATTTAATTAGACTATATAAAAAAATAATATATTTTTAATGGAAGTGCGAATATTCGTTGTATGGCTCGAGAAGTATGGGAGTCGAGGAGCCCATGAATGACAGAGAGCCCGGAATACAGGAGGTGAAGAGCTAATGCAAGCATGGAGGGATTAGAAAATTTTAGTTTATTAGTTGGAAATTTTATGTAAAGCCTATATTGTGGAATCATAAGGAATGATGAGATCCCAAAAATATTTTCAGTTTGAAGTAATGAAAATGTTATGAAAACATGAATATTGTACAATTGAATAATTTTACTTTAAAAATATATATATATATATATATACACTGAGACAAATTAAAATAAATAAATAATATATATATATATAACAAATACATGTTATGAAATATAGGTATTAATAAAATAGAACAAAATAAACTAAATAAACAAATAAATATATATAAATTAATATAATATATACATATATATCTGTACGGAATTGGCTACCAAAAGAAGCCAATTCCACACTCTGTTATTTTCAAAGGTAGAGTTATCTCTGCTGAGCGGGAAAACCAGAAAAAAAATAGAGAAGGAAAGCTAGGTTGGCCGAGAAAGGAAGAAAGAAAAGAAAAGAAAGAAGAAAAGAAAGGGAGAAAGGAAAAGAAGAAAGGAAAGGGACCGAAGGAGAGCCACTGGAAATTGAAGCAAAGATCGAGAACCACTGGAATTGAACCAGACCGAGGACTGAAAGGAAGAAGCAGACCGAGAATTTAAGGGAAGAAGCAGATCGAGAATTTAAGGGAAGAAGCAAACCCGATAGCTGAAGGAAAACAGAACCGAGAGGGTTGAAAGGGAAGCAAAACGAGAGGAGGAAAGCTAAAAATAGAACCGAGAGGGAAGAGATTAAACTGAACTGAAGTAATGCGGTTGAAGGCTGATCGTGAAGCGTGAACAGTGGACAAGACGGGAGGATTTTGGTTACTGTGGAGAGTTGTTTTAGAGGTTGTGATCGGTGGCTGTGAAGCGCAAAAACAGTGCCTCAAAAACAGAGTGGTCGATAATGTGATTGAAGGCGGGAGCAAAAACAATTTTAAGGTGCCTTGAGAACTAAAATTTTGCTGCATTGGGTGGTTGTTTATGATGGCTCACAGTTGAGGATGAAAGGATGGAGGGAGACTTCTTGTTAGGCAGTAACAGGGGAAATCACGGTGGAGTCAGGAAGCTAACCTTTAAGGTGAGTTAAAGTGAATTTTTTTAAGACTGTTTTAAAACTATCTAAGGTTGGCTAAAAAACCGAGTGTAAGGGTTGATTTTGAGATTATACCCGAGAGTTTCAAAGAGGGCTAAAGTGGGTTGAACTTTGTAGGTGTTAAAAAATATATATATATATATATATAATGTACATATATATATATGTTTTTGTACTTATAAGCATGAATGTGTAAGTTAAAATAGGTGTAAAATAAAATGGGGAGAAATGAGAAGTAGACAAAAAAATTGATGTAATAATGAATAGTAATAAAATATATATTTATATATACGTATGTGTGTGTATATATATATATAATAAATGTGTGTGTTAGTATAAGTACAAAAAAAAGGGAAGGGAAATATATAAACAAACATGTGTTAGCCTAGGTATGCGCAATTATACGCACTCACGAAGTAGTAGCGAATAAGGTTATGATTTTGACACATTGTGGATAATTCGGATGAATAGGATACTAAGTATACAAATTTCGGTATAGGAGAACCGTAGAAGGAATTAAAGGAGGTACTTGGAGGCATCACCACTCGAACTCAAAATTTTCGATAAATCGAGGTAATGGGTGTAATTTAAATGGTAAAGTTTCAAAAAAAAAAATTTCCCAAATTTTCAAGGTCAAGGGTCGTTACATCATACAATTTAAGGTAGGTTACTTATGGTCCCAATCTAATGCAATATACTTAATGGCTTATACCAATTGTTCTATTTCTTTACCAAGAATCACTCATTTGACTCTTACACTCAGATCTTTAAAACCCTATTTAACATAATATACATCCTGACTCAAGTACTGAATATAAGCTATCTGAATTGAACACATACCGATAGTGAGATGCAAGATCTCCAAAGCCTTGACCTTATAGTTGATACTAATTTCGATGCCAATAAAGTTTTTCTCTGAACCTGTGATGGAAAGTAAGTGGGGTAAGCTTTGGGGAAAGCTCAGTAAGCATCCAACTTAAGTTCGAAAGTCATAACATATGAATATTGAATTCTAATGTATGTCTAACACATTCACTTTTAATCAATTTCTTATCACATATGCGATTTACCTTTTGAACCTAATTGAAAGTTACACTTTATGTGGATTTCAACTAAAACTCTATCTAGATGTTGTCAAGTCTTTCAGGAAGATAGGTATTTTGAAATACCTGGATTGGCTATTAAACTTGACCACCTTGAAACAATCACTACATCACTTGCTACAATTCAATAAAATTTTCAATGACATCGTTTCTATCACTTTTTGATCACTTGTCGTTGTTCGATAATTCTTTACTTCCAAAGATTGATACTCCTTCGTATCATCCTCAACAGTAGGACTAAGTGACGTTGTCACCACTATGCAGTCCTATCAATGCTCTATCACTATGTTTAATGTAATAAACAATGCAATGGTTTGATAAATGAATGCAATACATTTTTTGATAAGATAATATATTGTTCGATAAACAATTTTTAATGCAATTAGATGGTTTGGGATCAATGTTGAACCCAAACACTTGTTCGATAAAACACCTGTTCAAGAAAAAACTTTTGGTTTGATAAAATAATGTTCCATAAATGGTTTTCGATAGACATTTTTCAATAAACAATTTTTGATAAAACAAGACCATTCCTGAAAATTATAATCCTCATTAGCAGAGGCCAAAAATAACTATTAAAACCTGTCGACATGCATAATTATTAACTATAGCTATCAGTAGGCACAATCACTAATTATTATAATCCCTGTTAGCAAAGGCTGATACTGACTATTAAAGCTCGTTAATAGGATCGACCAATTTACTAACAATTATCGTCTGTTAGCAAGGCTGAATGGTTATGGTAAATCATTATCACTTGTGAGCTAAGGCAAAACAGTAAAACAATGAAAACTATTGGTGTGCATGTTTTGAAATCACTTTAAATCATAATGTGGATAAAAGCAGAGTTAGCATAAATTCAAAACAATAATGATATGCAATGTCACGACCCAAATTACCTAAAAATCAGAGTAAATTTTTAGCTTTTTCATTTATTATTTAATTCTTACCTTTCTCTCATCGTGACCATCCTACAAACAGTTAGGCTATGATTCGGTGTTAGTCACCTCTCACCTATTTACCATTTCATTTCCATAATCACCTTTACATATCAGGGTTTACTATCTTTTGACTTTAACTAAATACATACACAATGGTATTTACATAACCTTACATCCCCGACATCATATACATTTACAGTACTGTGCATTACATGTTTAAATACAAAACTATACAAATGTGTATACCTGTTTCTCAATAGGAAGCAATGGATACCAAGAATGCAAGTCCTCAACCGCTCACTAACTACCGCGAATGCTCTGAAAAGAAGGAAAAATAAGGGGGGTGAGCAAACCACACACTCAGTAAGGCAATTATGTAAGTAAGTAGATAGCTCCACTATCTACATGCTCATAATGCCATGCTCTTAAAATCCATTTCTTTCCATTAAAATCTCAAGCACAAAACCATGCATACATCAATGACATAGTTTATCAAAACTATTTGTGCATATAGAAATCATGTAATTCATGTATCAAAGGCATTTTATGTGACATCATTAAATCATACTTAGCATGATGTAAATCAAGATCATACCATGTAAAACAAATCATGAGAAACAATTCTTTTCATGAATTTATCATTAACGCATGGAAAACTCATCATGCTATTGCATTTAAATCACTTTATTAAAACTGCAGTATAAAATAACTCGAAGCGGTTAAGCATCTCATAAATACTTCTCAAAACTCATAAAACAACTCGTTATAAAATTCAGTCATAAAATCACCTTTCTTTTAGGGTCACATGTCATAAAATCATCTGAAATCTAGCATCACAGTAGAAAATCATAAAATCAAGTGCCTGACCCCTCCCTCGGGTCTACCCTGGTCTATCAAGACCACAAGTTATATTATGTGAGACAAGTAGGTGACTATATCAGTAACAACGAGGACTATGGCCATAACCTAGTGATCCCTAGCTACACGGTACCTAGTGTGCAGGGTATCACACCTGAAACGGAGGTGGGTCAATCCTGCAGCTAGAACAACACAACATCATGATTGGGAGGGCAAGGCTTGCTGCCTCGTGGCTAATGCCACTCCACTCCAACAATCCCCACCGTACAATGTATCCCATGTGATATACACGGTACAACGTACTCCGTGAACCCAATCTCAGTCAGGGGGTGCCTGCAATAGGTCTTATCCACCCATACCAATTATGTCTCAGTATGCACGTGTGGGCATATCATCTCACTATGACACACAGTCTACAAAAGGCTTCAACACGGCTATATGTATGTCATATAAATCCTTGTGCGAGCGAAACTCTAGCATGGCTCCATGCATATTCATGATATCTAAAAATCTTGTGCTAGTGAAGCTCTAGCACGGTTTCATAAAAATCAATAAAATCTGCGTACGAGAAGCACTCCAGTACGACTTTAAAATTAGTTATAAATTAATATAAAACTTCGTGCGAGCAACGCTCCAGCACGAATGTATACTCAAGTAAATCAAATCTCATGCGAGTTTCACTCTAGCACGATTTCATGCAAAAATAAATCAAATCTTATGCGAGTTACACTCTAGCACGGCTTTTATGCAATTATCATATCAAAACAGGATACGAGCTAAGCTCCAGCACCTCTCATGCATGTCAAATCATTAAAACTAGTGCGAGCAAGCGCTCCAGCACCTTTTATGCATATCAACTCATAAAAACTAGTGCAAGCAATCGCTCCAGCACCTTTTTATGCAAATCAAGTCAAAACAAATCAAAACATTCAAAACAGAGTGCGAGCTAAGCTCCAGCACCTCTTATGCATTTCATAATAATAAAAATCAGTGCGAGCAACCACTCTAGCACATTTCATGCATATGATGTCGCACCAGTCAGTGCGAGCAACCGCTCAAGAACATTTTATGCACACTCACAAATGCAAATATAGTGCGAGCTATGCACCAGCACTATCTGTTTCCATATAAACTTGATAGTTGGCCCATTTTCCAAATAATTTTCATTTAAATCTTAATAACACTTATGTAGTGTTATATTGTGAAATTTATGCAATTACTGGCCAATCTATCGATTTTCTTTGCTTAAAAACCAAGAAAATTCCTGAAATCATAAATTACTTAAATCATGCATTTCATGCATGTCATGCTTTCACCATCCTTAAGTGAATTTCCCTCAATAGGGGTAAAATAGCCTTTTCCTATTTCGAGTCCTTAAAATCATTAATTTATTTCTCGGACCTTTATACATATTCTGTGTATACATACATATTCAGTGTATACAAAAGCTATAAAATACGCGTAGCTACCTCTAGCTACTCACACAATTCCCTTACCTCATTTTTCTGTATAGTCTGACCTTTCCCACTGATGTCTCATCGCGCAGTCCGATTTGCTCTCAATCAAATCTCCAGAACTGCGTATAAATATACATCAGGTCAAATATAATACAATTAATTGTATTTCATATTTTATGAGCTTAATTTAAATCATTGGGCTCGTTTACCCAAATTGGGCCCGATTGTACCATAATGGACCTTAATCAGCCTTAAACCCGTTTTCCACATACTATTTACATTATCGAGGCCTATTGGGCCCATTAGTATTTATTGAGCCTCATTCTAAATTTTCGGATAGCTCAATTAATTATTTACGACAATATATCTCTAAGTCCAGGATATAATTCATTTTATGCGGAAGTTAAATCCATAAATTATGCGGTAAATTTTTAACATGCATAACGATGCAATATTGTCATAAATAAAGGTTACTTACTCAAGATTCCATGATAATACACAAATCGAGGTTGACTCGAGCTCTCGTTTGACGTCAATTATCGAGTTACACAATTATATATTTTTTCGGGTCAATTTTCTGTCGGATATTAATCAAATTAAACATTTCGAAATTTAAATCGGTCAATTTAGATTGGTTACTGACTTACCCGTAGTTCGATTGCATTACTTGGATTTTTTTCAATTTTTCCTCTTTTCTTTTTCTCTTTTTTTCTCTTTTTCCTTTTCTTTTTGGCTGAACCGATCCGGTCCGGTTCAGCATACCCTCACTACGCTGAACTGATCGTATTGGTTCAGGCCTCATTTTACCATTTCGACGTCGTTCGACTGGTTCCCGAGGTGATTCCGTTGCCGTTCGGTGCGCCATCACCTCGGCGTTCATTATCTGGCCTCGAGTTGGACCAAAACGACGCCGATGGCCGCCGATTTCCTTTCTCCCTTTTCGGCCTCACCTCCGTCGATCTATTGATTTCGGCGTCTCCACGGCGTGTTGCAGCCACTGGTGGGTCTCCCGGTGGTCGGGCTCCTCCGCGGGCCCTCGCCCGGCCTTCTCCCTCTCCGGTGGTCGTCTGATGGAGGGAATTTATTTCCCTCGATTTTTCGGCTTCTCCTTTCGTTTTCTTTCTGCAAAAATCGCGATGTGATTTCTTTATTTATTTTATTTTATTATTTATAATTATTATTATTATTATTTTATTCATTAAAATATTATTAAAATCCCAAAAATATCTTAAAAATTCTTATTTAATTCATTTAATCCATAAATGAATTTACCGGTCTTGTTTCGTCTTTTCGGTATAGTTTTGATTATTTTGTCACGCCCCGAAAATGCGGAAAATAGGGCTAATTTAAAACTTTTTACTCATTAATTCACAATTAAGAGTGCATTCCTGTGCAGTGTCATACATCATCATAATTATCATGCCTCAGGATCTCATCATGATACAATAAATACGGTATTATACACCTTACTCAATTCCAAGTAAATTAATCCTAATACATCCCATATAATGTTATACATCAAGTGTCTGCAATTACATTTGAAAAGATAAAATATACCTCAAGATACAATATATATGGCCTGGAGCTCGAATCCTCCACTAGCCACTACTCCGTACGTCGCAGGGAAGTCCTTATTCACTTGAAGAACTCTAGGGGGAAAGGAAAACAGGGTGAGCTTCTAAATCGCTCAGTAAAGGGGGTAAGGAACTCATTTCATAAACCAAAATACACATCACAAAAGGTTTATTTGTATGTGAAACTCATTTGAAAACCATAGCATGAAAATACTCAAAACGATATTCTCATATCTCAAATCATGTAAAAACATGAAGTAAAAGGCTCACTCTAGAGCAATAACAAAGCAAGTGAAAACAATGCGATAAACGCTTTCTCAAATACGTGATAAAATCACTGAAATAGTAATGCACGTGGCACAGCCACTAAACACACGTGGCATAGCCACTGATTTAATTTCTCACGTGGCATAGCCACAAAACACACGTGGCAAAGCCACTAATTTAATTTCTCGCGTGGCATAGCCACAGAATAGGGTTTCTCAACATGGCGCAGCCACCAATTGGGGTATAACGTGGCACAGCCACCAATGGGGTTTCTCGACGTGGCACAGCCACCAAGGGGGTATAACGTGGCACAGCCACCAATGGGGTTTCTCAACGTGGCACAGCCACCAAGGGGGTATAACGTGGCACAGCCACCAATGGGGTTTCTCAACGTGGCACAGCCACCAAGGGGGTATAACGTGGCACAGCAACCAATGGGGTTTCTCAACGTGGCACAGCCACCAATGGGGTGTAACGTGGCACAGCCACCAATGGGGTTTCTCAACGTGGCACAGCCACCAATGGGGTATAACGTGGCACAGCCACCAATGGGGTTTCTCAACGTTACCAGAACGGAGAAGAAATCGGGCTTACATGCTACCAGAGCAATACCCGGTGTGTACTCAAAACTACACACCTAAGTCTTATCACATAAGACTGGTTTGCCTTCACGTAAAACTCGTAATGGTTTTTCTCTCATAAAACTCATTTGAAATCGTTTTGTACTCAACAGAAAACGTAATAAAACCAAGTTCCAACCGGCAAAGCACACGCACACATTTCTCAAATCTCAATATTGCCTTAACGTAGAGCCCAGTTATAAACTCATAAAAACATTGGGCTCCAACCGGCTATAAAATCGTGTGCAATTAAATCTCAACACAAAACCCAACATGCTTGTTTTATAAACCACAATTCATGCTAAAATAGTTTACAATTCACATACACAAATGGTTTAGATTTCCCTTACCTCTTTGCACCTCGTATAGTGCAATCGTTTCCCCCGTATCACGGACTAGCCTCGCATTCCACTTTGGAACTCCCGAGCTGTCCAAACGATGTTAAAACATCAATACTCAATTATCTCATAAACCTCAATTCTCAAAATCGAGCATAATTGCTCATAACTCCTCCTCAAATCTCTTGATTCTCGTAACTCAACCCTAAACTACAACCTCATTCACAATATCTCAATGTCCTACATTTCTCATGCCAATTATCTATGCTAATTCACCACATTGTCTATAGTTCCATTTATAGCACAAATTCTCAAAATTACCAAATATCTACATTACTCCAACTACATTGCAATTTCATCAATTCCCTAATCCTTTCTCAACTATTTCAACGCAATGACAACCACCAATAACATCAAAATCACCTCAAATATCAAGATCGAGGTTTAGAAATTACCCAAAGCTTGTGAGACGCATAACCCACGCCTCGATCCGATTCGTCCTTAGATTTTCAAGTATGTTGTTCTCCCTTTGATGAGGAACAACTTTCCTTCTTGCCACAACAGTTGATTCGGCCGAAAATGGGGGATTTGGATGAGTGAGAAAGTTAGGTTTTCGGAAAAATGGGGGTTGGAAGAGAGAGAAAGTGAAATTGCAGGAGAAAACACGGGTCCCTTATATAGACTGAAGGTAGGAGATCGATCTGCCTCTTGATGAGATCGATCTGCGTTTGAATTTTGGGAACGATCTGGGCAATTTTATGCCTAGGAGATCGATCTGTCGAGGGGTGAGATCGATCTCTTTATGGCCTTATGAGATCGATCTGCTCCTAAGGAGATCGATCTTCTCCCAAACAGAATCATTTGGAGATCGATCTCTTCCTCATGAGATTGATCCTTTCTCAAACAGAATCATTTAGAGATCGATCTCTTCAATTGGAGATAGATCTGCTCCTCAAATTCCTCTTTCCTAGTCATTTTTAACTCGCCAGATCGATCTCTCCTTCTCCCAGATCGATCTGTCCTCATACTTCATGCTTATTTTACACACTTAACATATAAATCTCCGTTTATAATTCCCACAATTCATCTAGTTCAATAATTTACTCTTTAAATTATTATTACATTAACAAAATATGTCTGAAATTCTCAGATCTCACATCCTCCCCACCTTAAAAAGAATTTGGTCCTCCAAATTCAACTCAACTAATCAAATAGATGAGGGTATTTCTCCTTCATGAGACTCTCTAGTTCCCACGTTGCCTCTTCCATTGAGTGATGTTTCCACAAAACTTTTACTAATGGGATGCTCTTGGTCCTCAGTACCTTCTCCTTTCTATCGAGAATCCGGACGGGTTCCTCAGTATAGCTCATATCCTCTTGAATGTCCATCTCGTCATACTCTATGACATGAGAAGGGTCCGGGTGGTACTTCCTCAACATAGACACATGAAAAACATTGTGTATTCCGGACATCTGTGGGGGTAATGCTAATCTGTAAGCTACCTCTCCCACTCTCTCAAGAATCTCGAATGGTCCTATGTATCGAGGACTCAATTTCCCTTTCTTCCCAAATCGCATGATACCCTTGCTCGGTGATACTTTCAGAAATACCGCATCACCAATGTCAAACTCGAGTGGTCGTCTACGCACATCCGCGTAGCTTTTCTGTCTACTTTGTGCAGCCCGTAACCGCTCACATATGAGTTTCACACTCTGTACGGCTTGCTCAACAAGCTCGGGGGCATTTATCTTTCTGTCACCGACTTCTTCCCAAGCTACAGGGGATCTACACCTCCTACCATATAGAGCCTCAAAAGGTGCCATTCCAATACTCGCATGATAGCTGTTATTGTATGCAAACTCCGCCAGGGGCAGGTGATCATCCCATGATCCCTTAAAATCCATCGTACACGCCCTCAACATATCCTCCAGGGTCTAAATAGTCCTCTCTGACTGACCATCTGTCTGAGGATGATAGGCGGTACTAAAACTTAATCGAGATCCCATGGACTCCTGAAACTGGGTCCAAAATCTGGAAGTAAACCGGGAATCTCTATCTGAAGTAATACTCACTAGAGCCCCATGTAATCTAGTTATCTCGCTGACATACAGTTCAGCTAAGGCATCCACAGTATCTGTGCTCTTGATGGCAAGGAAGTGGGCACTCTTGGTCAATCTATCCACAATGACCCATATCGCGTCACAACCTCTTCGGGTCCTTGGTAAACCCATAATAAAGTCCATAGTGACATGCTCCCATTTCCATGTAGGTACAGGTAAAGGCTGTAGTAGTCCTCCGGGCTTCTGATGCTCAGCTTTCACTTACTGGCATACTAAACACCTGTCCATATACTCTGCCACGTCTCGCTTCATACCACTCCACCAATACACCTTTCTCAAGTCTCGGTACATCTTAGTACTCTCTGGGTGCATGGTGTATCGCGAGCAGTGGGATTCTCTCAGTATCTGTCTCTTTAGGGTATCATCGTCCGGTACACAAATCCGTCCTCTGAACCTCAATATCCATCCTCACTAATGGTGAGATCCGACTGCGAACTCTGCTCAGCTTAGCTAACCATATCTATCAATCTCTGATCACTGCGCTGCCCAGTTCTAATCTGATCCATGATCCTGGGCTCTATCCGCAGGCTAGCCAAAAATCCAGTCTCTACCTCTTTAACTCTGATCCGAAGTTCGACGAACTGCTCTAACAAATCCCATTCCCTGATCATCATAGCAGATATCATACTCTTCCTGCTCAGGGCATCAGCAACCACATTCGCCTTACCCGGATGATATAGAATCTCGCAGTCATAATCCTTAAGGAGTTCCATCCATCTCCTTTGTCTCATGTTTAACTCTTTCTGATCAAAGAGATATCTCAAACTCTTGTGATCAGTGAAAATCTGGAATCTTTCCCCATACAAGTAGTGTCGCCAGATCTTCAAAGCAAATACCACAGCGGCTAACTCCAAATCATGCGTGGGGTAATTCCGCTCATGGTCTTTCAGCTGTCGCGATCCATATGCGACCACTCTTCCGTGCTGCATCAGCACACACCCCAATCCTTGGTGAGATGCATCGCTATACACCGAAAATCCTCCTGATCCCTCAGGAATAGTTAACACAGGTGCCACTGTCAACCTCCTCTTTAATTCCTGAAAACTGAGCTCACATTGATCAGTCCATATAAATGGAGTCTCCTTGCGCATGAGCTTAGTTAAAGGGGCGGCAATCCTTGAAAATCCTTCCACAAATCTTCTGTAATACCCTGCCAAACCAAGGAAGCTTCGTACCTCAGTAACTGTCTTCGGCCTTTCCCAATTAAGCACAGCCTCCACCTTGCTTGGGTCCACTGATACTCCTTCCTCTGAGACTATATGACCAAGGAAAGCTATCCGGTTCAGCCAAAACTCACACTTACTAAGCTTTCCGTATAATTGCTTATCTCGGAGTATCTGAAGTACTAACCACAAATGCTGTGCATGCTCCTCATACGACCGAGAGTACACCAGGATATCATCAATAAAGACTATCACAAATTTATCCAGATAGTCTCTGAACACCTCGTTCATCAATCTCATAAATGCTGCAGGGGCGTTCGTCAATCCAAAGGACATCACCAGAAATTCGTAATGGCCATACCTCGTCCTGAAGGCCGTCTTTGGAATATCTTCTTCCTTGATCCTCAATTAGTGATAGCCCGATCTCAAATCAATCTTAGAAAAGACTGATGCCCCTCTCAGCTGATCAAGTAGATCATCAATCCTGGGTAGTGGGTATTTGTTCTTCACCGTGGCTTTATTCAACAACCGGTAGTCTACACATAATCTGAGACTACCATCCTTCTTCTTAACAAATAGTACTGGCGCTCCCCACGGTGAAACACTGGGTCTAATAAACCCTTGATCTAATAACTCCTGTAGTTGTCTCTTCAATTCCTCGAGTTCCACTAATGCCATCCTGTAAGGAGGTTTAGAGATCGGCTGAGTATCTGGTACCAAATCAATGGTAAACTCCAGCTCTCTCTCTGGTGGTAAACCTGGCAATTCATCTGGGAAAACATCTAGAAATTCACACACCACAGGTATATCCTCAATCCTCGGATGTTCCCGCTCATCGTCTGAGATGACTGTCTCATAACCTTCACATGAATAATCATATTTAATATTCTCCAAAATAATATCAAAATTCTCAATTACTTACTAGAATTCCACATATACATTTCCTCAACATCTCAACCGTACACTGTAAGGTTCAGGTAGGGAGAAAGTTACAATCTTAGTATAGCAGTCTAAACTCACTCGATTGGTTGCCAACCAATCCATCCCCAGAATTACATTAAACCCATGTATATTCAACATGATTAGATCTGCTAACATCACTCTATCTCCCACCTTTATCTCACATCCTCTACAGATTAACTCAGTTCTCTGGGATTCACGCATAGGGGTATTTACATGTAGTATATATTCTAGAGGTTCAAACTTCAAGTTTAATCTACATGCAAAATGCTCAGAAATAAACGAATGCGTGGATCCTGAATCAATCAACACATGAGCCTCATAATTACAGACAGAGAGTGTACCTCTTATAGTTTCTGCCGAAGTGTCTGCGGTCTCCTTATCCAGGGCAAACACACGTCCCTGTGCCATAGGTTTCTTCCCTTTCTCTGTCGCAGTGGCCCGTCTCCGGGGATCCACTCTCTGAGGCTGTTGTCTAGTGGGCTCCGGAGCATGTGGTATCTGAGGTTGGGGACAGTCCTTCACTCTGTGACCCATGTCACCACATCTAAAACATCCATGGATCGACCCAGTACAACTTCCCTCATGCATTCGACCACAATCTCTGCAAAACCTTATCTCCGGCCTGACATATCGAGGGGTCTCCTTGATAATAGGATAGGCTCTGGGTCTCATCAATCTGTCCTTCTGTACCTCAATCCTTCCTCTTCTGAAGGAACCTCTCCGAGCCTCTGTTTGGAAAGTGCTGGCCTCTTGCCCTTATCTCTATTCACTGCTCTGAGCTCATTCTGGGATTGTACCATCTCAATTCCTCTTTCAATCTCTTGTGCTCGTCTCAGAGCATCTCCAAACTCAGTAATACATAGCCCTATCAATCTATCTCTGATGACAGGCTTAAACCCATACACAAACGTCTCTGTGCGGAGCTCTTCACTCTTGAAGGTCTCTGGGTCATATCTCAATAGCGCTGTGAATTGGCTCTCATAGTCATCCACAGACATGTCACCCTGTACCAAACTCAAAAACTCAACTTGTTTCTTTCTCTGGGCGGCTCGTGGTACATATTGGGTCCTAAAGGCTGTCTGGAACTCTTCCCAACCAATCACATCCTGGCGGGACATCAGAATACCCTGGGTAGTACCCCACCAATCTCGAGCTCTCCCCTTCAGCATATAGGCACTCATACTGACCCTCTCAGCATCGGTGCACCCCAGGAAATCAAATATAATTCTTAATTCCGTCAACCACTCCTCAGCCTCTGTAGGATCCTTCTTTCCCCTAAATGCGGGTGGATTCATCTTCAGAAAGTCCTTTAGTCGGACCATACTTCTGTCCTCAGGCTGAGTGACGGGAGGCACTGGGGGTATGGGAGGTCCTTGTGGTGGTGTAGGGGTAGTATCCGAGGCACTAACTCCAAAGTGTTGCGCGAATAACGCTGCCATCTGCTCAAAACCTTGCCTCACATCGGTCTCAATCCGATTAAATCGAGAGTTAGGACTCTCTGGTTGTGGGACAGGTGGCGGAGGGGACTCTGCTTGCCTCCTCGAACGACCTCGTCGTTTACTCATTCTCTATCTCAACTCGTCTCCTGCGCGTACATATCAAAATTGATTGAAATCTTAATCCTCAATTTCAGTTCATGACCAGACTATTACAGACACTTGGGATGTATTCTATTTCACTTAACCGACACTGACAGTACTAGACACCCTAAGCTCTGATACCAAGAAAACTCTGTCACGTCCCGAAAATGCGGAAAATAGGGCTAATTTAAAACTTTTTACTCATTAATTCACAATTAAGAGTGCATTCCTGTGCAGTGTCATACATCATCATAATTATCATGCCTCAGGATCTCATCATGATACAATAAATACGGTATTATACACCTTACTCAATTCCAAGTAAATTAATCCTAATACATCCCATATAATGTTATACATCAAGTGTCTGCAATTACATTAACAGTCTGGGTACATGAAAAGATAAAATATACCTCAAGATACAATATATATGGCCTGGAGCTCGAATCCTCCACTAGCCACTACTCCGTACATCGCAGGGAAGTCCTTATTCACTTGAAGAACTTTGGGGGGAAAGGAAAACAGGGTGAGCTTCTAAATTGCTCAGTAAAGGGGGTAAGGAACTCATTTCATAAACCAAAATACACATCACAATAGGTTTATTTGTATGTGAAACTCATTTGAAAACCATAGCATGAAAATACTCAAAACGATATTCTCATATCTCGAATCATGTAAAAACATGAAGTAAAAGGCTCACTCTAGAGCAATAACAAAGCATGTGAAAACAATGCGATAAACGCTTTCTCAAATACGTGATAAAATCAATGAAATAGTAATGCACGTGGCACAGCCACTAAACACACGTGGCATAGCCACTGATTTAATTTCTCACGTGGCATAGCCACAAAACACACGTGGCAAAGCCACTGATTTAATTTCTCGCGTGGCATAGCCACAGAATAGGGTTTCTCAACGTGGCGCAGCCACCAATTGGGGTATAATGTGGCACAGCCACCAATGGGGTTTCTCGACGTGGCACAGCCACCAAGGGGGTATAACGTGGCACAGCCACCAATAGGGTTTCTCAACGTGGCACAGCCACCAAGGGGGTATAACGTGGCACAGCCACCAATGGGGTTTCTCAACGTGGCACAGCCACCAAGGGGGTATAACGTGCATAGCCACCAATGGGGTTTCTCAACGTGGCACAGCCACCAATGGGGTATAACGTGGCACAGCCACCAATGGGGTTTCTCAACGTGGCACAGCCACCAATGGGGTATAACGTGGCACAGCCACCAATGGGGTTTCTCAACGTTACCAGAACGGAGAAGAAATCAGGCTTACATGCTACCAGAGCAATGCCCGGTGTGTACTCACAACTACACACCTAAGTCTTATCACATAAGACTGGTTTGCCTTCATGTAGAACTCGTAATGGTTTTTCTCTCATAAAACTCATTTGAAATCGTTTTGTACTCAACACAAAACGTAATAAAACCGAGTTCCAACCGGCAAAGCACATGCACACATTTCTCAAATCTCAATATTGCCTTAACGTAGAGCCCAGTTATAAACTCATAAAAACATTGGGCTCCAACCGGCTATAAAATCGTGTGCAATTAAATCTCAACACAAAACCCAACATGCTTGTTTTATAAACCACAATTCATGCTAAAATAGTTTACAATTCACATACACAAATGGTTTAGATTTCCCTTATCTCTTTGCACCTCGTATAGTGCAATCGTTTCCCCCGTATCACGGACTAGCCTCGCATTCCACTCTGGAACTCCCAAGCTATCCAAACGATGTTAAAACATCAATACTCAATTATCTCATAAACCTCAATTCTCAAAATCGAGCATAATTGCTCATAACTCCTCAAATCTCTTGATTCTCGTAACTTAACCCTAAACTACAACCTTATTCACAATATCTCAATGTCCTACATTTCTCATGCCAATTATCTATGCTAATTCACCACATTGTCTATATTTCCATTTATAGCACAAATTCTCAAAATTACCAAATATCTACATTACTCCAACTACATTGCAATTTCATCAATTCCCTAATCCTTTCTCAACTATTTCAACGCAATGACAACCACCAATAACATCAAAATCATCTCAAATATCAAGATTGAGGTATAAAAATTACCCAAAGCTTGTGAGACGCACAACCCACGCCTCGATCCGATTCGTCCTTCGATTTCCAAGTATGTTGTTCTCCCTTTGATGAGGAACAACTTTCCTTCTTGCCACAACAGCTGATTCGGCCGGAAATGGGGGATTTGGATGAGTGAGAAAGTTAGGTTTTCAAAAAAATGGGGGTTGGAAGAGAGAGAAAGTGAAATTGCAGGAGAAAACACAGGTCCCTTATATAGACTGAAGGTAGGAGATCGATCTGCGTCTTGATGAGATCGATCTGCGTTTGAATTTTGGGAACGATCTGGGCAATTTTATGCCTAGGAGATCGATTTGTCGAGGGGTGAGATCGATCTCTTTATGGCTTTATGAGATCGATCTGCTCCTAAGGAGATCGATCTTCTCCCAAACAGAATCATTTGGAGATCGATCTCTTCCTCATGAGATCGATCCTTTCTCAAACAGAATCATTTAGAGATCGATCTCTTCCATTGGAGATCGATCTGTTCCTCAAATTCCTCTTTCCTCGTCATTTTTAACTCACCAGATCGATCTCTCCTTCTCCCAGATCGATCTGTCCTCATACTTCATGCTTATTTTACACACTTAACATATAAATCTCCATTTATAATTCCCACAATTCATCTAGTTCAATAATTTACTCTTTAAATTATTATTACATCAACAAAATATGTTTGAAATTCTCAGATCTCACAATTTTCGAGGTAATTTCCCAAAGTGAAAAATTTGATTTATTCCAATAAATTCATATCTTGATCAATTTAACCCGAAATTTAATTATTTCTTCATTATTGATCAAGATTTTTCAATCCCATATTTTTAATGAAATTTTCTTGTCACGATAAATACCAAATTTTGATCTTTTGACTGTTTTACCCTTGCACGTGTTTGGGACTACCATTTCAATCCTTCATTTGATCTTTTCTCATTTCGTGTTTTAAATAAAATCGAGTCTTACATGCAAATTAAGAATAATCCACAATCTTTCAAAACATGTCTGACGTGAGATTTAAAAGCCTTTCATTATGCAATAAAATTGATGCACGCTTTGAAAGTCTCACAGTTTACCATGTTATGCACAAAATGTAATTAAAGAATAAAGCATGGTTAGATAAATCACATGTGTTGGATAGAAAGCAAGGAAATGCATGATATGTTTTCTCTCCTAATCACTATACACTTTTCTTATTCAATCATTTACACTTAACATACTTTGGTCCTTAAATAAACATCTTATGTTTTAGTTACCGATTTACTCTATATGATACTACCTTACGTCCTTGAATTTCACTATCTCTTATGATACGACCTTACGTCATAATTGGTAATGATACCATTAAGTCCTTTTATTCCTAATCAATATAGGTTAGCCTTACTGTCTTCGATATAGGAGTCACATACCTTGGAGGTTAGCGAAGCATCCATTGTAGTTTGCTTCTTTGAACTATTTACATAGCCTTCAAAGGATTCCAAATACTAAGGGATTGGTCCTACTTTTTAAGGGAATCAAATCATTTCCTCTAAAACCCGTAAAGACATGCCAATCCACTAAGAGGATCAATCCTATACTCAAGGGATCAGTCCCTCAATCATTTCTACAAACATTTATGGCATACTGTCATATGGGAATCGATCCTCTGTAAGGGATAGGTCGTCCTCTTCCCTTATTTTCTCCACACAGACATTTATGTTAATTTTGGAAGGTTAATTTTCACTTATATTACTTATAGTCCTTTGATGCTATTTGATTCTCATTTTAGGAACCGTTTTAATCCATTTGATACTACTTCACATCTAGGGAATCAATTTACACCATAAAATGCTACCTTGCATCCAAAGATCTCTTATCCTTTCGATACTCTTATCCAATTATTTTCTTAATCAATCTTCAAACTTATCACTTAGGTTCGTTACACATAAATCAACTTGATATAGGTATAATGAGCCTACCCTATTGGATACTAACATGTATCTTTTTGATATTCTTGTAGCTTTATTCGTTATTTGATTTCAATCTAACACTTAACAAATATGGTATGATACTATTTTGCATCATGTAACCATCCACTTATCCTATTAGATGTTGATTTGCATCTTTAATCACTTATCTTCACCTAACCACCCATTTTTTGTTCACCTAACATAGGCGATTTAAGAAATTTCTGCAATAAGACCGGTAGCAATTGTTTATTACCCAGCTTGCAAAGCAGAAATAATTCATAATCCTATAGCAGTTGATTTATCCATAATACTTATCGTTTTTATTCGTTATTCAATTGTGGTTTTATCAAATGGCATAAGGATCTACAATCAAACCACGTTTACTTAAGTGGTAGAAGGTTGCCACTTTCACACTTAAATTCATTATTTGTGAATTTAATTAGTAGCTTATGTGATTTGGTGACTTAACAAGTTATTTCTATAGAGACAAGTAGAATTTAATTATCTATATGATACAATCTATATTGACTGTAGGTCACTTACCTATATACTGTGTTGGCACATAATTCAAGGCTAATCTGAAAGCCGCTACATGCCACACTTGGTCTTCTTAACCTACAATTTCATGCCAATCATTAAGAAATCACTTCAGTTAGTTTTATATTACACTTGATGCATACTTTTAACAGACTTTACCTTAAGCCCTCACAAGCTTATCAACCGTTTTTCTATAAACTGAAAGCTTAGAAATGCTTCTTATTAGTGTCACGACCCTATTTATCATAATCATCTAAAATTCGCTACAAATATTTTGTATTTTTCTTTTCCTTGCCCGATTGTGAACAACCCTCACAAATACAGTTGGGCTATGAGCCAGTAATAACCATCATTTACCATCCATTTTCCAATTTGATTAAAAGTAATATCATACATTTGAAAGTTAAGTCGTATGTTTATACATAACATATTTCTAGCATTTACATCCCCCATATCACAATTCAAAATGGTTACTATGCCTTTACATGTTTAGATATAAAAAGAATCCATGTGTGTATACCTCTTGGCGATGGAGAGCAGTGGATGTCCCAATACTATGCCTTAGTCCTCACTCGGCTACTATATGCACTCTGTAGAGGGGAAAATAGAGGGATGAGCAACCACACGCTCAGTAAGGCAATAATGCAAGCATGGTAGATAACTACACTATCTACATGCTGATAATGTCATTGCATAAATCATTTATAGTCGGAGCATGAGGAAATAAAACTATGCTGCATGTATATACATATATCATGTACTGAAAGCATAGAAGTAAGCATGTAAAACATGGAAAAATCATCATGTAAAACCTCTCATGCTCATCGTTATTAAAACTCATCATGAAAAGGGAAATTGAATACGAAACATCCTTTAAGATTTATCACTTTCTCAAAACACATCAAATCTCATCACCAATAGTAAATCATTTCTTTAAACAAAATCCCACAAGGCTAGACCCCTCCCTTGGGTCTACTCTGGACAAACACAATCACACTTAGTGTATAAAACCATGTGGTACTATGTAATATTATGTGAGATAGGTGGTCACTATACCTCAAGGACTATGTTGGCCAACAATGTCATAATCATCCCAGACCACACAGATCCCGGTGTATGGAGTATCATGCTGGAACGAAGGTGGGTTAGTTCTTCACTAAACTTTTCAATCATCATCACAACCATGCGGTACAATGTACTCGATGTGATATACATGGTACAACGTACTCTGCGGATCATGGTTGGAGGTACCAGCCGCAGGTCTTATCTACCCCATGTCATGTGTAACCTATATAGTCTCAAGTATGCATGGGAGCATTTCATTTTCATGTAACAAAGCCTCCCCACTAAACAGAGCCTCCCTACCCCAATGAGCTTAAGGATGTTGGCTTAAGGATCTTACCGTAAGAGAGCCTCCCCACCCCGTCGAGCTTAAGGATGTTGGGTTTGAGGCTCTTACTATCTCTACGGCATCATACATACCACAGTGTAAAAACCTGTGCGAGCTAAGCTCTAGCACGATTCATGCATCATCAATAAATCTCCTCGTATGAGTAACGCTATAGTATGACTTATGCATAAAAATCATGAAGAAATCACGTGCGAGTATAGCTCCAGTATGGTTATATGCATAAGAAAGTTAATAAAAAATCCACATACGAGAAGAAGCTCCAGTACAGTTTATAAAATATCATCACAATTCAAATCAAGGTGCGAGCTAAGCTCCAGCACATTTCATACATGTCAAAAAGTCTAATTCACATCGAATGATTCCACTTAGAGCTGCTCGTTTGTGTAGTTCGATTCGTTTTCCAACGAACTCTCCGAGACTGCATAAAATCATATATCACATCAATTGAATCCAATGTAACATAATTCGTGCGTCTACTATAGTTGATTCAACCTATAGTATGCATTAACACTTATAAGGCTTCATTTGATCGTTCTACTGATATCGCGAGAGCCTATTGGACTCTTTTAGACTCATTGATTCGTACTAAATCAATATTTAATGATCATAGTATCTCTAGTTCATCATTTACTTTGCTATGGCATTTTTTCGTACACCTTATATACTCATCTTCATGATTTGACTATCCTCACAATGTTGCTTCATTCCATCATCTTAAAATCATGTATATTACTCCACTAACATCTTAGCACAATCCATCTATCATCAACTCACCCATAACACATTTTCTCACACTAGACTCATTCTAGGTCATACTTGTTTCATTACACTCTAGGTAGTTTAATCATTAATACACATATCAATCAACTCCAAAATCAATAACTAAACCAATGTACTTCGGTTGGTGCATTAGAAACTCACCTAGCTTGATTTTCTTCTTGCTCCATGTAAGAACATTCCTTGCTCCTTCAATCCAACTAATGGGGTATTGATTCTAAGTTATGTTGTTCTTCTCTTTATAATGAACAACTTTGCTCTAATGGGTTTTTCTTAAATCCTTATAAAAATGGGGTGATTTTAAAGTGAGAAAGTTAGGTTTTAGATTGAAAAAGGAAAAATGAAGTTGTTTCCTGTGAGTTGTAGATCCAACTGCTCCCCTTTTTATAGAAATGGCTTGAAGAGATCGATCTGCATAGGATGGAGATCGATCTGGCCAGATTGATCTGGTCCAGCCCGAGAGTAATGGAGATCAATCTGCTTGAGTGAAGGATCGATCTCCCTCTTCCAAAATGCCTGATATTGCCTTTGCTAGGCCTTGAGATCGATCTCTCCTTACATGGGATTGATTTGGCCTTCATCCTGCACCCTTTTACTACAATTTTTCCCATTTAAACTCATACTAATTCGCTTCAACACTCATTTTATCAATTTATTTACACTTAGAACACAAAAACATTTGTTTCTTGTAATTTATAATGTAACTTGTCTGTACATCAAATAATCATATACATTACATAAAAATTTACGGGTCTTACAATCCTCCCCTCCTTCAAGGAATTTAGTCCTCCAAATTAGAACCATGTTAATCTGAAAATAACTCCGAGTACTTCTCTTGCATCATGCTTTCCAACTCCCATGTAGCTTCCTCCGGAGTGTGATATTGCCAAAGAACTTTCACTAATGGAATTGTCTTTGTCCTTAACACCTTCTCTTTCCTATCAAATGTCTGAACCGACTTCTCAACATACGCCATACTCTCATTGAGCTCCAATGGCTCATATCTTATCACATGTGTCGGGTTTGGGTGGTACTTTCGAAGCATAGAAACTTGGAAGACATTGTGAACACCTGCTAACTCTGATGGTAATGCCAACCTATAAGCCTTATCTCTCACTCTCTTTAGAATCTCGAAGGGTCTAACATATCAAATGCTTAACTTCCCCTTCTTACCAAACCTCATAATCCCTTTCGAGGGAGAAACTCTCAAAAATACTGACTCACCCACAGCAAACTCCAGTGGTCTATGTCTCCTATCAGCATAACTCTTTTGTCGGCTCTGAGCTATCCATAATCTCTCACATATCAACCGGATGTCCTCAGAGGCTTGTTGCACTAAATCAGGAGAAAAAATCTATCTATCACCAACCTCTTCCCATCCAATAAGGGATCGACACTGGCGTCCATATAGTGCCTCATATGGTGTCATTTCGATACTCGCATGATAGCTGTTATTATAGGCGAACTCGGCTAACTGTAGGTGATCATCCCAGGAGCCTCCAAAATCCAGCACACACGCTCTTAACATATCTTTCATGGTCTGTATAGTCCTCTTTGACTGACCATCTATCTAAGGATGAAAAGCGCTGCTAAAACTCAGTTGGGTCCCCATCGCTTCTTGAAAACGTTCTCAGAAGTGGGAAGTGAAGCGGGCATCCCGATCAGAAACAGCGCTCACTGGTACACCATGTAACTGAACTATCTCTCAAACATACAAGTTCACCAACTGACTCAGAGTATAAGTAGCCCTCATGGCCAAGAAATGGGCTGACTTCATCAACCGATCCACAGTAACCCGAATGGCATCATGACCTCTACGGGTCCTCGGGAATCCCATCACAAAATCCATGGTGACGTGCTCCCATTTCCATGTCGATATTGGTAGAGGCTGCAATAACCCTACATGCTTCTGATACTCTACCTTTACCTGTTGACAGATGAGACATCTAGCGACATATTCAACAATGTCGCTTTTCATTCCAAACCACCAAAAGAACTTTTCTGAGGTTTTGATACATCTTAGTACTCCCCGAATGTATCATGTACTTCGATGAGTGAGCGTCTATAAAAATTAATCTCCTGATCTCTGAATCCTCGGGAACATATACTCTGCTTCTGAACCTCAATAACCTATCTGTACTAAACTCAAAATCAGTACCCACACCTATTTGTATCTGACTCATCCAATCGATACACTGTCGATCGCTCTGCTGAGCATATCGAATATGACAAATCAACTCTGGCTCCAATCTTAAACTAGCCATAATGTCAAATCTCTCTAAACTAGTTGGGGTCACATCCAAACTGAGGTTCACAAATTGCTCCAACAACTCGTGTTCCTGTACCATCATATAAAACATCAACCCAAGGTTCTTCCTACTCAAGGTATCGACAACTACATTTACCTTACTTGGGTGGTACATGATTTCACAATCATAATCCTTTAGGAGTTTGAGCCATCTCCTCTGTCTCATATTTAACTTTTTCTGCGAGAACAGTTACCTAAGGCTCTTATGATCTGTATAAACCAAAAATTTCTCTCCGTAGAGATATGGCGCCATATCTTCAATGTGAAAACTATGACTGCCAACTCTAAATCGTGGGTCGGGTAGTTCCTCTCGTGATCCTTCAGCTGTTTAGATCCATAGGCTACTACCTTCCCATCCTGCATAAGTACACAGCCCAATTTCGATGTGATGCATCCGTATACATAGAGAAACCTTCTGAGCTGGTAGGAATGGTGAGAATCAAAACAGTGGTCAACTGACGCTTGAGCTCTTAAAAACTCCTCTCACATGCCTCATTCCACATAAACTTAACATCTTTCCGTGTGAGGTGTGTTAACGAAGTTGCTAGTCTGAAGAAACCCTCAACAAATCTCCGATAATATTCTGCCAATCCCAAAAAACTTCTAATCTCAGTAACTGTCTTGGGCTGTTCCTAATGTACAACTGCCTCAATCTTGGATAGATCTATTGATACCCCATCCTTTGATACAACATGCCCTAGAAATGAGATTGCTCTAACCAAAAGTTACACTTGCTGAGTTTGGCGTATAATTCCTTCTCTCGGAGGGTTTATAGAACTGTCCTCAAATGTTGATCATGATCTTCCCTGGACATGGAATAAACCTAAATGTCATCAATGAACACAATTACAAATTAGTCTGGGTATGGCTTAAATTCATTATTCATCAACACCATAAATGTTGTGGGGACATTCGTCAGTCCGAATGGCATAGCCAAAAACTCGTAGTGTCCATAACGGGTATGAAATGCTGTCTTGCGTACATCTCTACTCTGTATCCTCAACTTATGGTACCCAGATCGCAGATCTATCTTGGACAAGACATGTGCTCCCCGGAGTTGATCCAACAAGTCATCAATGCGTGGAAGGGGGTACTTGTTCTTAATGGTGGCCTTATTCAACAACCAGTAATCTATACACAGTCGGAAGCTTCCGTCCTTCTTCCTTACAAACAGAATGGGAGCTCCCCAAGGTGAGACGCTCGGTCTAATAAACCCCTTCTCCAGCAACTCTTGCAGCTGTTTCTTTAACTCCTCTAACTCAATCAGAGCCATTCTATATGGTGGTTTCGATATCGACTTGTACCAGGTGCTAACTTTATGCAAAACTCCATTTCCTTATCAGGTAGTAGCCCTGGTAAATAATCCGAAAAGACATTAGGAAATTCTGCCACTATTGGAATGTCTCCTAATTCCAGGTGTGCCTTATTTGTGTCAACTACGTAGGCAATGAACCCTTCACATTATCCTTTTTACCATTAGCAACACAAGTTACCACTTTAACATTCATAAACAACAAATAAATTTATCTCTCAATATAATGGATTAATTCATCCTCTTTTCATTTACAATAATCATATTTTTCATTTCTTTCCAACAAAGCTTACAATAAGATTTTCTATCTTTAAAAATATCAATGTCTTAGCATGACAATCCATAACATGATTTGCAGCCAACTAATTCATTCCTAGGATTACATCAAAATCATTCATGCTCAGTAAAATTAAATCAGCTTACAATTCTTATACATATACTCAATCAATTGACTATCATTCATAGGGGTAGATATCATAAACATCCTATCTAATAATGTAGGCTTCACATACTTCAACAATTTATGTGTAAAGGAAGGCGATATGAAGGAATGCGTGGCACCAGGATCAAATAATACAAATACTTCTAAATAAAAAATTTGATGGTACCTTTAATCACATTCGTTGATGCATCTGCTGTGTCCTGGTCCAGTGCTTGCACTCACCCTCTACCAACGTCAACCGCCTGTTTCCCTTTTTCCTCAACGTAGCCCTCCTCCTCGGAGTAGCTGTCTTAACTGGAGCTCTCTCTGGCTCCTTACCTTTCTATGGGGCAGTCTCCATCACTCAGGACAGTACCTTATGATATGCCCGGGCTTCCCACATCTATAACATGTAATAGGGGGCATCTGGCAAGGCTTAGTCCTATCAAATCTGTCGTATCTCCTACATTGATCAATAGTAGGTCGGGGTCCTCTAATAACCATACCTCTCGGTGCAGTCAAAGCTGGGTACACGAGAGGTCTAGCAGCTCTCTCCTACACCTCCTCAATCTTAGGTCTCTTCTTAAAAAAATCTCTAGCCTCCTCTCTTGGCCACTCTATCAATCTCAAATCTCTTTCGATCCCTATCTCTCCTGACACTAACTTTCCTAAACTCGAAGGCATTCTGCTCAAAGTCCTGCTCACACAACTGTGCCCTATGCATTACCTCCTCGTAAGTATGAATGTCAAATGGAGCTAACTTAGTTCGGATGGCTAATCTCAATCCATTCACAAACTTTTGGACCTTTCGAGTCTCCTTGTTCATCATATTTGGGTCATATCTCCCCAAGGACATGAATCTCGACTCATACTTTTCCACAAAATGATTCCCCTGAACTAATGTAATGAACTTCATCCGTAACTTCCTCTGTGCGATGGTCGGAATATATTACCTCCTAAAGGCCTCCAAGAATATCTCCCATATGATCTCGGAGTGTCGGGCCCTCAGGATAGATTCAGTGGACCTCCACCAATGTTCTGCCTTACCTTTCAGCATAAATACGGTAAATGCTACATTCTCAGCTGACGTATATTTGAAGAACCTATATAGTTTCTCCATCTCGTACACCCAATACTCAGTAATAATCATGTCCTTTACCGCTCTAAATACTGGAGGTTTCAACTCCTGAACTAGCATAGCCTACTCAGTTCATAATCATACCCCAGGTTGCCATCGCTCAACTGTGGAACGATGGGAGAAGCGGTATTTTATACTGGGGGCGTAACAATCTCCATAGTCTGAGGTCTCTCCACCTCTGTAGCTTCTTGTCCAATACTAGTAGGTTGCACTGCAGGGCCTCGTCTATCACCGGCACCCAATGCCTGTGTGACTATCCCAACAAGGCTTTCAATACTCCGCTCTACCCTAGCGAAGCGTGCCTCTATATCCCTTGATCTCTCAGTAGGGTCCTATGGAGCCTGATCAGTCTGTAGCTCCACATAGCTCTCAGGCCTACCTCTACGGCCTTTAACACGTACGCCTGCCCCTCTACCTCAACGTGTAACAGGAATAATGTCTAACTTCCTATATTCAAATCCATTTGTTAGTCTCATTCCATCTCGGCATACACAATTATATCTAATCAAGAGCACAATAATATGGGGATGTAATTTTCCTACCTATTATTACTAACTCACATCAGGCCAACTCAGCTCTGATATTAATCTCTCTCGCGACCCTATTTATCCAAATCATCTAAAATTCGCTACAAATTTTTCGTAATTTTTTTCCTTACCCAGTCGTGAACAACCCTCACAAATACAATTGGGCTGTGAGCCAGTAATAACCATCATTTACCATCCATTTTCCAATTTAATCAAAAGTAATGTCATACATTTGAAAGTTAAGTCGTATGTTTATACATAACATATTTCTAACATTTACATCCCCCTATCACAATTCAAAATGGTTACTGTGCCTTTACATGTTTAGATACAAAAATAATCTCTATGTGTATACCTCTTGGTTGTAAGACCCGTATTTTCAGATGTAAACCTTATGAATTCATAAGTATGGAGATGTACATGTAATGTGAAGGATAAGTAATGTAAAGTCAATAAATTCAATGTACACAATTGTAATAAGAGTTTGTGATGTACGTACAAGTTTCATTATGTATGAATATGAAGAAATAGACTTTTGTATGTGATGAATGTGAGTGGAATGGAAAATGAGTAGTGTGGTAAAATGGAAGGAGGTTGCATGAGTTGCATAGATCTTTATACTTCCATTTAGTTCTGGATGGTATACCTTTGGTTATACAATGAATGCACACAAGTTTTAATGTGTATAAAATATGAATGAATGCCATTTTCAAGTCTTGAAGGTGGTTGGATGAGAAAATGACTATGGCAGCAAATTAAGGATGTTTGGTGTAAGTTACTGCAAAAAATTACAGCAAAATCGGGGAAGTATGAATGCCAAATCAATCTCATAGGATGAGGATCGATCTGGAAGAGCAAAAAATGTTCTTATTCGAGCAATGAAACAGGCTAGATCGATCTCCAATGGAGCCAAATCGATCTGCTAAACATTTTGTAAAGAATGAATCGATCCTTGAAGGGCCTAGATCGATCTCCTTAGCTCTTGGGTTGGAGCAGATCAATCTCCCTTGGATGCAGATCGATCTTCTTATGCTACTGTCTAGGACAGATCGATCTCAAGCCCTTGACAGATCGATCTCATGATTGAAAAACGTCGAGAAACTGAGGGATTTAAGGGGACCAGATCGATCTCGTGCTTCGATAGATCGATCTCATCACGCAATTTCTATAAATAAGAGCAGTGAAATCTGTAGATTTTGGGAAACAATCTCTCTCTTCCATTTCAACCTAAAACCTCACTTTCTCACTCCTAAATCCACCTATTTCTAGGAAGATTTGAGGAAAGACCATTAAATACAAAGTTGTTCTTATTAAAGAGAAGAACAACATACTTTGGAATCAAAGCCTCATTTGTAGTATTGAAGGAGCAAGGGACATTTTCATTTGGAGCAAGAAGACAAAATAGATTGGTAAGTTTATAATACTTCAGCCCAAGTACATTTATCTATTTATTTGTTTTGGAGTTGATTGGGTGGTATATTAATGATCAAAACTACCTAGGATGTGATAGAACTAGTGTAACCTAGAAAATAGAATAAATCTAATGTGAGAAAGTGAGATTTGAATGAATTGATAATTTATGGGTATGCTAAAGTTGTTATTGAAGTGATGTGAATGATTGGAGAGGGGTAAATGAAGTTACATTGTGAGTTTAGAGGATTTGTGGAAATGAGTATGTAAGATGTTTGATAAAATGCCATAGTGAAGAAATTGATGAGATATGAACACAATGAGCTTAATATCGATTTAATATCGATTTGGTATGAATCAATAGACTCAAGATTTCGAGTAGAACAATAAAATGAGGCCTTATAAGTATTAATGGAGGCTATAGGTTAAATTGACTATAAAAAACACAAGAGTTGTGTTATATGAACTAAATTGGTGCGATATACGATTGTGTGCAGTTTCGGGGAGATCGTTGGAGCCAAATTGAGCCGTACAAGCAGCTCTAAGGGAATTGAAATCACGCGACGCGATTCCAGGTAAGAGAATTCTGTAAGTATATAGAGATAGCTGCTCGTACTTTAAACTCGTGGGTGAATATAGGGCATTTATGAAGTGCATGATTGTTTACGAAAATGATTATTGGTATGCGTGAATTTCTACGAGTATGTATATGATTTGGATTATAAAATGATTCTTGAAAAGGGGATAGTAAGGCTAATAATTGCATAAATCACAAGTTTTGATGTTTTTACAAAACACATTGCCTTGTTTTAAGCAAATCTACGAGCAGGCTGGCTAATGTTTGAATGATGTGTGAAATAGCACATGTGAGGTGCTAAACATGTTTTGAGATTGTTTTAAATGTATATGAGCCGCCTATCGTATTTGTGTAAATTACATCATACTAGAGCCTTGCTCGCACGGGATTTTGGTATCTTTACTTGTATGAAACATGTTGGAGCTTAGCTCGCACTTGATTTGAAATGGTGATGATGTTTTGTAAACCGTACTGGAGCTTCTGCTTGTATGCGGATTTCGAGTGATTTTCTTATGCATATAACCATATTGGAGTTATGCTCTACGTGGTTTCTTTATGTTCTTATGCATAAATGTCGTACTAGAGCGTTGCTCGTACGAGGAGATTTATCTATGATGCATGTATCGTTCTATAGCTTTGCTCGCATAGGTTTTGACACTGTGGTATGTATGATGCCATGGTGAGGGTAATACGAACTAATTCAGAGAACCCAAAAGGGGTGAGCAAGGCCATGGGGCTAGGACCTAACGTCATAAGAAAATACTCCCATGTGCATTGGAAACTATATCTCTTATACATGGCATTAAGGTAGATAAGACCTACGGCTGGTACCCCCAACCATGATATGGGTCTGCGGAGTATGTTGTACCATGTAAATCACATGGAGTACGCTGTATCACGTGGTTGTGATGATGATATGAAAGTCTGGCGAAGAACTAACCCACCTTCATTCCAGCATGATATGCCGCATACCGGGATCCGTGTGGTCTGGGGTCGAGCCTTGTAGGATTTGTGATTTAAAGAAATGATAATTCGATTTGGGATGAGATGTGATGTGGTTTAAAAAAGATGTTTCTTAAATGAATTTCCCTTTTTGTGATGAGATTTAATAAGAATGAGCATGAGATGATTTTATATGTCGATTCTTCCATGTTTTATATGCCTAGTTCCATGATTTTCTATACATGATATATGTATACTCATATGGCATAGTTTTATTTCCTCATGCTCCTATTATAAATGAATTATGCATAACATTATCAGCATGTAGATAGAGTAGTTATCTACCATGCTTGCATTATTGCCTTACTGAGCGTGGGGTTGCTTATCCCTCTCTATTATTCCCCTTTTCAGAGCGTATATAGCAGCCCGGTGAGGACTGAGTCATTTTATTTTAGACATCCGCTGCTTCCATCGCCAGAAGGTATACACATAGGGAATTCTTTTTGTATCTAAACATGTAAAGGCATAGTAGTTAATATGTATTATAATGTGGGGCATGTAAAAGTTAGAAAACGTGTCATGTATAACTTAATTTGAAATGAATGACACTTCTTTTGATTTAATTGTGAATGAATGATGAGAGATGGTTATTATTGACTCATAGCCCAACTGTGTAGTGGTGAGTTTGTTCAAGATCGGGTAAAGAAAGGAAAACGCGAAAAATTTATAGTGATTTTCGGTTAAAAAGAATAAAATGGGTCATGACATTGGTGATGGAGAGCAGCGGATGTCCCAATACTATGCCTCAGTCCTCACTGGGCTACTATATGCGCTCTGTAGAGGGGAAAAATAGAAGGATGAAGAACCACACGCTTAGTAAGGCAATAATGCAAGCATGGTAGATAACTACACTATCTACATGTTGATAATGTCATGGCATAAATCATTTATAGTCGAAGCATGAGGAAATAAAACTATGATGCATGTATATACATATATCATGTACTGAAAGCATGGAAGTAGGCATGTAAAACATAGAAAAATTATCATGTAAAACCTCTCATTCTCATCGTTATTAAACTCATCATAGAAAGGGAAATTCAATACGAAACATCTTTTAAGATTTATCACTTTCTCAAAACACATCAAATCTCATCACAAATAGTATCATTTCTTTAAACAAAATCCCACAAGGTTGACCCCTCCCTCGGGTCTACCCTGGACAAACACAATCACACTCAGTGTATAAAACTATGTGGTACTATGTAATATTATGTGAGACAGGCGGTCACTATATCTCAAGGACTATGTTGGCCAACTATGTCATAATCATCCCAGACCACACGGATCTCGATGTACGGGGCATCATGCTAGAACGAAGGTGGGTGAGTTCTTCGCCAAACTTTTCAATCATCATCACAACCACGTGGTAGAGCGTAATCCATGTGATATATATGGTACAACGTACTCCACGGACCTATATTATGATTGGGGGTACCAGCCATAGGTCTTATCTACCCCATGCCATGTGTAACCTATATAGTCTCAAGTGTGAATCGGAGCATTTTGTTTTCATGTAAGAGAGCCTCCCCACCAAATAGAGCCTCCCCAACCCAATGAGCTTAAGGATGTTGGCTTAAGGATCTTACTGTAAGTGGGCCTCCCCACCTATCAGAGCCTCCCCACCCCGTCAAGCTTAAGGATGTTGGGCTTGAGGATCTTACCATCTCAACGGCATCATACATACCACAGTGTGAAAACCTGTGCGAGCTAAGCTCTAGCACGATTCATGTGTCATCAATAAATCTCCTCGTACAAGCAACGCTCTAGTACGGCTTATGCATAAAAATCATGAAGAAATCACGTACGAGCATAGCTCCAGTACGGTTATATGCATAAGAAAGTCAATAAAAAATCCACATACGAGCAGAAGCTCCAGTACGGTTTAGAAAATATCATCACAACTTAAATCAAGGTGTGAGCTATGCTCTAGCACAGTTCATACATGTCAAAACATCAAAATCCAGTGCGAGCGAGGCTCCAACATAATTTAACTCACGTAAATACGATAGGCGACTAATTTTCAACACAACTTATTTCAAAACAAAGTCATCACATACCTCGTGCTATTTCATAAATTTACAGAAATCAAATAGCCAGCCTATCCATCGATTTGCTTAAACCCAAGCAATGTGTTTTTTGTAAAACATCAAACATGTGATTTATGCAATTATTAGCCTTACTACCCCCTTTTATAAGAATCACTTCGAAAATCAAATCATATCTACTCGTAGTTGTTCACACAATCATAAATCCTTTTCTAGATATCCAAGCATTTGTAAAGCCCTATATACACCCACAAAGTACGTGCAACTATCGCTATATACTTATAAAATTCTCTTACCTGAAAATCACGTCGAATGATTCCACTTAGAGCTGCTTGTTTGTGCTGTTCGATCCATTTTCCATCAAACTCTCTGGGGCTGCACAAAATCATATATCACATCAATTGAATCCAATGTAACATAATTCGTGCATCTACTATAGTCGATTCGACCTATAGTACACATTAACACATATAAGGCTTCATTTAATCGTTCTACTCATATCTCGAGAGCATATTAGACTCTTTTAGACTCATTCATTCAATTGATCCGATATTTAATGCTCATAGTGTCTCTAGTTCATCATTTACTTCGCTATGGCATTTTGTCATACACCTTATATACCCATCTTCATAAATTGACTATTCTCAGAATGTTGCTTCATTCCATCATCTTAAAATCATGTATATTACTCCACTAAAACCTTAACATAATCCATCTATCCTCAACTCACCCATAACACATTTTCTCACACTAGACTCATTATAGATCATACTTGTTCCATTGCACGCTAGGTAGTTTAATCATCATTACAATATCAATCAACTCCAAAATCAATAACTAAACCAATGTACTTGGGTTGGTGCATTAGAAACTCACCTACTGCTCCCCTTTTTATAGAAATGGCTTGATAAGATCGATCTGTATAGGATGGAGATTGATCTGGCCCTCTTGAATCCTTCAGTTTTCTCGACATTTTGCAAGCATGAGATTGATCTGTTTACTGCATGAGATTGATCTGTCGTGTTGCATGGGATCGATCTGCTCAATGAAACAGGATCGATCTATCTCAGGCAAAGAGTTTAGGAGATCGATCTGGCCTTAAGGGGAGATCGATCTGGTCCAGTTCGAGAGTATAGAGATCGATCTGCTTGAGTGAGGGATCAATCTCCCTCTTCCAAAATGCCTGATATTGCCTTTTCTAGGCCTTGAGATCAATCTCTCCTTACATGGGATCGATCTGGCCTTCATCCTGCACCCTTTTACTACAATTTTTCCCATTTAAACTTATACTAATTTGCTTCAACACTCATTTTAACAATTCATTCACACTTAGAACTCAAAAACATTTATTTCTTATAATTCATATGTAATGTAACTTATCTGTACATCAAATAATCATATGCATTACATAGAAATTTACGGGTCTTACAGTTAGTCCTCATTTGATATATATATATATATATATAAGAACTACAGATTGATAGAGACTGAATCTCTATAAATCTAAAAGAAGTCATAACTTACACAAATTTTGCTTCTCAAGTCTTTACTCACTCGTTTCTCCGAATCTGACCTCCATTTTTCAATATGTTGTAGAGAAGGTAGAGTAAAGCAAGTTTCTAGGGGACTTAGAAGTAAACGAGGCTAGAAATGGTGGAAATTGGTCAAAACGAAAGAAAAAAGAGGAGGTAAAATTTTCTTTTCTCTTGTAATTTCCAAAATTTTCATGTCTTTTATATAGAAATCTGCTTGAGGGGATTGATCCCTTTGTTGAGGAGATCGATCATTCGCCCTATTGTGGCCTAAAATCGCATTCTGTTTAGAGGAGATCTATCCTTTCGCTTAGGGGATCAACTTTTTAGTTAGTTAAGATAAAATTGACATTTTGCCAAGTAGAGATCGATCCCATTGCATAAAGGATCGATCCTTAGGCTCCTTATAGCCAAAATTAACTTTATTCCTTTACAAAATCAAGATCGAATTAAGAAGAATCGATCTCTATGGGTGCCTTCACCCCGATTTACCTGATCACTCTTCTTTGAGCCATATTCGGGACTTATCACATATCCAAAACTTATCTTATTTCACACTTAACACTTATGGATGTATGCTTATACATTTTCAATGTTTGAAAAATTTGGGTTCTCACATCCGCCCTACCTTAAGGAATTCGATCCTCCAAATTCTTTCCTAACAAATATGACTAGCTAAACTTATACTCATAACATTTTGGGAAGCTTGATGCTATTCGAGAACCTTTTCTTATCCAAATCTATTCAAAAGTTCACAAGTTGAAAATTGTTTAATAGTTGTGGAGGTGAAAGAGTGAAAACATTTATATCACTTCTCTTAGGAAACCTATACGTCCTTACCTCATATTCAATTTCACAATTCTTATGCATAACATTTTGTATGCATTAGAACAGTATCGTAAAATCGTAACTCAATTTCAGATAGACATAGTGTAAACACCATAAATTTTATGTACATGGACTTATCCGTGAATAACAATGTAGCCATGTGAATTCAAGATGCCATTCCGTAGTCAAAGATTTAAATTAAATTGTATTTTTCATTATGGAACTTTGAAGAATTAATTAAATAAAATGCATTAGCCCTAAGAATAAATAAATATAGGTATAGGCATATATATATATGTGTGTGTGTGTGTGTGTGTGTATCTGTATATATATATATATATCAATGTATATATATATATATAAGTAAATATACATATGCTTCTTCATGGCTGAGAGCTCCATTTCAAAATACATATAAGGATATTTATATGTATCTATATGTTATGCGAGTGCTTTAAAGGCATGGGAATTAGCATCGTTTGAGCCAAACCCGAGTACCCTCGTTTGCTATTGTTAGCCGCAGCAATAGGAAAGGAGATCTGAAGTACGGGTTTGGCTTCCAAAGAGCCACACCCGCAAGGCTCTCACCTGCTGCAGACTTACTGCAGCAAGAGATGTGAAGAAAGAAGAGTGAAGAAGATGTCTGGTAAGGTAAGTAGAAGAATAAGGTGAGGAACAAGGTACAACAGCCTAGATAATAGGGGTTACATGACTTTTAATTGTTGTTCCAAGGTCTTAAATTGGCAGAGGGAGCTGGAAACTTGACAAAAACTATGGAAGAACAATGACAATAGAGAGGAAACCGAAGCAAGAAAACTCCAACCATCGGTGGAACAAATATATATATATATATAAACATATATATATATTTACATGACATAATAGAGCAGATGTTAGGAAGCTAGAAATGAGAAAGAGAGAAAATTGAGGAAATCGCGATGCCCGATACTTTGAATTGTTAGGTGGAGGTTTTTACTGAAACAGTAGGAGATAGTGGGAGTAGTTCAATCTCAGAAAAAAGGTGTCACAGGGCATAGGATTGAGAACTATGGATAAGGACTGAATACGGTAGGCTGTAGGTTGACAGGAAAGGAAAGGAAGAGAACGTGAAGGAAAGCAAGAAAGGAGAGTGGAGTGGTGGTGGAGGCAGTAGCGTGAGAGAAAAATAAAGTAGCAAAAATCGAGAAAGGAGGTATGTCTGCTGCTGAAAAAGGAAAGGCGCAGTCCGAGAGTAAGAAAGAAACGATTGGGACGAAGGAAAGAAATGAAGGATATAAGGCTGATGATGAGGTGAAACAGACCGAGAGAGAGATGGAGATCGAGAGAGTGACCTGCAAAACGAAACCTTGAAGAAAAGAGAAACAAGTTGGAAACAGTAGTTAGAAACAAAAAAAAAGAAATAAGTATAAAAAGATAGAAGAGGTAAAACACGAAAATGAAGAAAACAAGGTTAAAGGGAGGCATAAGGAAGACAGTGGCCGAAACATGAAGGATCTTAGAGCAGGAAACATGTGCTGCCTTGAAAGCTAAGTAGAGAGAATTGCAACGCGTCCAACAGCTTCATTTCACCTTTGTCAACCATTGTTAACCGCCAGCCATCCCCACAAATATTGTTGCTGTTGTCGTACTCCCATAGTTCACTACTATTAATTCGAACATGCAATAAAAGGAATAGGGAGGAAGAAGGAAAATTTGAAAACCTATAGTATAGTTTAAGTAAGGCTCTCAGGAGGTGAAAAACCTATTTATAGAAAATATAGGAAATATACGATGAAGAACCTAGAGTGGTATCTAGCTTCTTTCATAGTAACATGACTAATTAGAAAGATTGGTAATTTTTACAGATCCGGAGAAAACGAACTCGAAGAAATGAACCGTCTGATTCACATGCCGAGACCTTAAGGGACTACCATCTATCATCAGTGTAAGGAAATTTGTTGTGAGCTATTAGTGTGTCTACACGTATTTTCTGTTGGACCATAGATATAAATTCTAAGAAAATTTTACAGTAAGGAAAATATTTGTGTACTGCTAGAAATAATTACGTGTATTTTCTCTGGAATCGTAGACATAAAATCCTAGGCTAATTTTATGGTTATTGAAATTATAGAATACTCTTGACCGATTTTATTATCACCAAATTTATAGAAAAACTTTAGCCTCAGTTAATCTGCCTATCTTTATCAATATAAATTTATTTAGTTTATTTATTTAAATATCAATGTGGTTTTAATTATTGATTTTAATTGAAATATCCCTAGTCTTAATTGCCATAGACTGTACAGTGAGGATTTTGACTGAAAACTTATGAGCCAGCCTCTTTTGAATTATTTTATGTACCGAACTGAATTTTAAAAATTGTTTTGATGAAAATGAATTGATTATAAATTAGTAGCAATAAAATGTGCTTGAGCGTGTGTTAACTGTGCGTCGCACGGCCTGACTCGCACTAGCTTTTAAGGAAAAGACAATAATTGATTATGCTACATTGTTATTATTACTGAATCGCTACTATTATTATGGTCTACGGAGTACGATGTACCATGCAACACGCATTTGAATACGTTGTACCGTTCTATCGGTCTTCGGACATATTGCATTGTAAGCCATTTTGGTAGCTGACCACTCCTACATCGATTGACATCCCAGTACACCTGATCAGTGAGGCTCAGAGTCACCGACATTGGCCAATTGTCATATTGATTATCGTTTATAGCATGTTTTGTCTTGTCTCGTTTATTTGATTTACTGAACTGACCGTATGAACAACGTTATTGCATGGAAATCGTTTATTCTACCGTATAAAGATTTAGAACTTGTATTTATTGCAGTTTAATGTTTATTCTATCGTTATTGAAACTGATATTGATTTCCAACTCTGATTTTACTAGATTACCTGGCATATTTTTACATAATAACCCTATTATGCAAACACGTAGATAGTGTATTTATCTATCTACCACATATTTTTCTTACTGAGCATGTTAAGCTCTCTCCTTATTTTTCCCTATAGAACCTCATCAATGGCTGAATCTCTTTCGTAAGTAGGGTTATTTTGCACATCCATTGTTCTGCAGAGTATTCTTCTATGTCAAAGGTATACTAGTTTTAAGTATTCTTTTGTATCTAAAAATTTTAGTAAGTACAATAATGTAAGGAAAATATATTGGGGGAATGTGAACGACGATTATTTTGTAAATAACAATTATACTAATTAAATGGAAAGCATCTTCATTGGTTTTTGTTTAAAATGGTTACCATAAAACGTATTTACATAGACAAATTAACTATATTGATCTAACATTAACTCGTAGCCCAACCATATTGTACTGTAAAAGGGTCGTTACAGAAGTTGGTATCAGAGAAAAGTTGGTCTGATATGAGTCGATGATAGGAGTTAGAAAATTTAGAAAGTTCGCATCCCCAACATTACTGTACATTGTTTAGATACAAACGACTGTACCTGGTTGTGTTTTACTGAGAAATTGTGTCATTGAATGAGGGAAAACTAGTAGATATGGTTGGTAGGTATTGAGATATAGTGAATCCTCAATTGATCGTGCACCTCATATTTCAACCAAAAATTCTGAATCCGCTTTGCAAGATTAGAGCGGATACAGTGATGATATTGTTTAGTTAGGTAATAACACACATTGATAGTTTGCAAGGCATGGCTAGACCTTTTATTTTTACTGTGCCATCACCACCCCCATCTTCAAAGACAAGAAAGGAAAGGACGAGAACATGAAGGAGAGTAGGAAAGAAAAGTGGACTGGTCTGGTGGAGGCAATAGCGTGAAAAGAAAAATAAAGCAACGAAAATCGAGAAGGAATGTATGGTCTACTGTTCAAAAAGGAAGGTCACAGACCGAGAGTAGGAAAGAAATGATTAGAACGAAGGAAAGAAAGGAAGGTATAAGGCTGATGATAAGGTGAAACATACCGAGAGAGAGATGGAAATCGAGAGAGTGAACTGTAAAACAAAAGCTTAAAGAAAAGAGAAACAAGTTGGAAATAGTAGTTAGAAACAAAAAAAAAAAAGCAGAAAAGAAGTATAAGAAGATAGAAGCAGTAAAACATGAAAAATGAAGAAAACGAGGCTAAAGGGGGGCATGAGGAAGACAGTGGCCAAAACAAGAAGGATCTTGGAGCAGGAAACATGCGCTGCCTTAAAGGCTCAATAGAGAGAATCGCAACACATCCAATAACTTGATTTCACCTTTGACAGCCATTGTTAACCGCCAGCCATCCCCACAAATATTGTTGTTGTTGCTGTTCTACATTACTCCACTCTATTAATTCGAACAAGCAGTAAAAAGAATAAGAAGGACGAAGGAAATTCGAAAAGCTATAATATAGTATAAGTAAGGCTCTAAGGAGGTGAAAAACCAATTTATAGAAAATATAGGAAATATATGATGAAGAATCCAGAGTGGTATCTAGCTTATTTCATAGACTAATTAGAACGAATGGTAATTTTTACAGCTTCGGAGAAAACGAACTCGTAGGAACGGACCGTCTGATTCACATGCCGAGGCCTTAAGTCATTAGTGTAAAGAAAATTGTTGTGAGTTGTTAGTGATATCTACACGTATTTTCTATTGGATCGTAGATATAAATTCTAGGAAAATTTTACAATTTGAAAAATTTTTGTGTGCTGCCAGAAATAATTTCGCGTATTTTTTGTGAAATCGTTGACATAAAATCCTAGGACGATTTTATCGTTATTGAAATTATAGAATACTCTAGACCGATTTTATAGTCACCAAATTTATAGAAAAACTTTAGCCTCAATTAATCGGCCTATCTTTACCGATATAAATTTATTTAGTTTATTTATATAAATATCAATGTGGTTTTAATTATTGATTGTAATTGAAATATTCCTAGTCTTAATTGCCATAGACTGTATACTGAGGATTTTGATCGAAAAAGGATGAGTCAAACTCTTTTGAATTGCTTTATGTACCGAACTGAATTTTAAAAATTGATTTGATGAAAATGAACTACATATAAATTATTACCGATAAAATGTGCTTGAGGGCGTGTTAACTGTGTGTCGCACGGCCTGACTCGCTCTGGCTTTTGAGGTAAAGACAATAATTAATCATGCTACATTGTTATTGTTACTAAATCGCTATTGTTATTGTGGTCTACGGAGTACGATGTACCGTGCAACACGTATTTGAGTACATTATACCATACTATATTGTGAGTTGTTTGGGTAGCTGACCACTCCCACAACGATTGACATCCCAACACACCTGATTAATGAGGCTCAGATTCACCGACATTGGCCAATTGTCATATTGATTATCGTTTATAGCATGTTCTGTCTTGTCTCATCTATTTGATTTACTGAACTGACCGTATGAACAACATTATTATATGGAAATCGTTTATTCTACCGTACAAAGTTTTAGAACCTGTACTTATTGCAATTTAATGTTTCTTCTATCGATATTGAAACTGATATTGATTTCTAACTCTGATTTTACTGGATTGCCTGGTATATTTTTACATAATAACCCTATTATGCAAACATGTAGATGGTGTATTTATCTATCTACACATATTTTTCTTACTAAGCACATTGAGGTCACTCTTTATTTTTCCCTAGAGAGCCTCATCAGGAGTTGAACCGCTTTTGTAAGTACGGTTATTTTGCACAGTCATACTTCTGCGAAATATTCTTTTGTGTCAAAGGTATACCTAGTTTTATGTATTCTTTTGTTGTAAGACCCATAAATTTCCATTGAATAATTATGATTCTGGAATGTATAGACATGTTATATTATATGAATCATACGAAATGGATGTTTCTAAGTTTTAAGTATGAATGAATTTGTAAAATGAGTGTTGAAGTAATTGAATGGGAGTTTAACTTTGGAAATCTGGAGAAATTGCAGCTGAAATGTTGCAAGAGGAATGCTAGATTGATCTGAGAGCAAGGGAGATCGATCTCATTGCCTTGGAAATTGGTACGATCTAAACGTATTGTCCGCAAGTGCACGAGTTGTACAAGTAATAATGAGATTTCAGTCCCGGAATATCGTCCCACAGAGAAGTTGATCAGCCTAATTAACTACTGGTTAATCTTACCCTAATTATATCCTAGTAAATTATGAAGTTTTAATGGGTGGCCTACTAGGCTAAAATTAAAAATACTGAAAATAATAAAAGCTATAAACTAAAGAAAATAAAATCGAGCAAAAAGTACTTACAATGCTCCAAGCAATTAAAAACAACAACCTACAAAAGATAATTAAAACAGTTAAAATTAATTAACAAAATTAAAATAAAATGTAAATATGAAAATAAAGAAATAAAATTAAACTAAAATTTAAACAAACTTAAAATAAAAATGCATTAAATTAAACTAATAAAAATTGGAAATTAAACTAACCTAAAATCTAATAAAAATGAAGACTAAATTAAAAATGCATAACATGATACTCCTTTAATTTAATTCTAAATGCAAAATCTAATTCTTAAATCCTAATCTAGTCACCAATTAACTATTAATGAAATTAAACTAAAACTTAAAACAACAAACTAAGAGAATTAAACTATTCTATCTAACTAAGCTAGAAAGTAATAAAAAAACATAACAAAACTTAGATAAAGCAACGTAATCGCATGGAATATTAAACTATGAAGAAAAATGCAATGTGGCCAAACATGGCCTTAACCGAACAAGCCAGCCTAGTGGTCCCGATTTTTAAGCATTGTACATGTCTTCTACAGCACAATTTATCTTCAGGCAATGTTGTCCGCTACATCCGGTTTGTCCACGCCTCTCGGTTTGCCCTCTGCTCCAGGTGCTGACCAGAAACTGATCCTGTTTTGTCCGACTACTTTTGCATCCTACTGCTGTACTGGCGTCTGCTTTGCTCATGCCGACTGTCCTTGCAATTTCCAACTCCCGCTCCTACACCTAGTTGTTGTTCTGCTCTGCACTACACTGCTTCATTTCATGCACAGCAACGCACAGCAAAGAAAAGGTTGCACCAACTTTTTACTCATTCCTGCACATGCTTCGGCAACCTAGAGTGCACATCATCCTCTTCCATTGCTTTATCATACAGCTCTGCACCATAAAAGACTCCAGCAATATTCACAAGCTGTCCGACCTTTAACCAGTCCAATTTTCGGTAACAATGCGGCAGCAGAGAGAGAAGACAGAGAAACAAGCTTAAAAAACTACAAAGAAATGTAAATCATTCAGTACAATAAACTTGACGAATAACAAATTAGTGAACAGTACAGAAGAATAGAAACAGAGCAGAACAGAGAATTGTTCCCTATTGCTGTCACAGTGCCATCCAGCTGTTGCCTCTACACCGATGCTAGCTACTACCTCTCCAGGTCTGCACCACAACCAGCCAACTCCTCTCCACTAGTCACAGTTTAAAAGAATCCAGCAACACAGAATAGTGTGGTTTAATCACATGATGAGGTAAAGTTCAATGAAAGAGAAATATATCCTTGCATGTAAGCATGATATAAAATCGAGAACCAACAATAACATAAAAAAAAAACTAAAGCTTATCATTAAAAACTTAAATGCACTAAACAAAAAGGAGATGAAAGCTTGTAAAACCGAGAATACAAAACATGGTAATGTCACGACCCAATTCCATTCTCTTTAATCGAAAATCACTAAAAATTTTTCGCGTTTTACTGTTACCTTACCCGGTCGTGAACTAACTCACCACACACTGTTGGGCTGTGAGCCAATAATAAATTCCACATCTCATTCATTCTCAGTGAAATAAAACGATGTCATACATTTGCATTTAAATCTTGTACTTATACAAAAGCATGTTTTACTGACATCTACATCCCCCATAATTACAACTCAAAGAATACTGAGCTTTTACATTATTTAGATACAAAAAGAATCACTGTGTATATACCTTTAAGCGATAGAGATACGCGGAGTCCAAAATACCAAGCCTCAGTCCTCACTGGGCTACTATGCAGGCTCTGCAGGGGGGAAAATAGAGAGGGATGAGCAACCACACGCTCAGTAAGGCAATAATTCAAGCATGGCAGATAACTACTCTATCTACATGCTGATAGTGTTATGCATAAATCATTTATGGTAGGAGCATGAGGAATAAAACTATGCCATATGAGTATACATATATATCATGTATTAAAATCATGTACATTGGCATATAAAACATGGTAAAACATCATGTATAAATCATCTCATGCTCAATCTCATTTAAATTTATAAAAAGGGCAATTCATTAAGAAACCTCCTTTTTTTAAACCAACATCATAAACCTCTTTCTCAACACATAAATACCACCAAATCAATTCACAATCACAACCACATTTTCATTTCACAATTCACGCATGTGTATAAAAAACTAGGTCACTATATCAAAAGTGCCTATGTGGACCACTACATCGTAAATCATCCCAGACCACACGCATCCAGGTGTGCGGGGTATCATGCTGGCACGAAGATGGATTATCCCTCGCCAGACTTTCTCATCACATAACCATCATGCGGTACATCGTACTCCATGTGATATACACGGTACAGTGTACTCCACAGACTCATATCTTGATTGGGGGTGCCATTCCTAGGTCTTACCTACCCCATACCAAGAGTTTTTCATATCCATGAAGGAGAGCCTCCCTGCCGAACAGAGCCTCCCTGCCTAACAGAGCCTCCCTGCCTCCTCGGGCTTAAGGATGTTAGCTTAAGGATCCTTCCGTAAGAGAGCCTCCCCACCAAACAGAGCCTCCCCGCCTAACAGAGCCTCCCCGCCTCTTTGGGCTTAAAGATGTTGGCTTAAGGATGTAGGGCTTAAGGATCTTACCGTACCCATGTAGGAGAGCCTCCCTGCCTAACAGAGCCTCCCCGCCCCTCCAGGGCTTAAGGATGTTGGCTTAAGGATCCCACCGTAAGAGAGCCTCCCCACCGAACAGAGCATCCCCACCTAACAGAGCCTCCCCGCCTCTTTGGGCTTAAGGATGTTAGCTTAAGGATGTAGGGCTTAAGGATCTTACCAACTTTCACAACCTTATACGTATCACAATGTACAAACTTGTGCGAGCAAAGCTCTAGCACGACTCATGCATCCTCTCATAAAGAGACGCGTACGAGCATAGCTCTAGTACGGTTATACTCATAAGACAAACCATTCAAAAGCCACGTATGAGCAGAAGCTCCAGTACGGTTTATAAACATCATCATAGTTTCCAAATCAAGGTGCGAGCTAAGCTCCAGCACGTTTCATACAAATGAAAACATCAATACCCGGTGCGAGCTAGGCTCTAGCACGGTTTAATTCACATAAACATGATAGGCGGCTCATAAGCTTTTAAAGCTATCTTAAAACATATTTGGCACTTCACATGTGCTACAAATATCAAACCACAATAGCCAACCTATTTATCAATTCATTTAAAACCAAATACATGTTTTGTGAAAGCATTCAAAACACTTGATTTATGCAATTATTAGCCTTACTATCCCTTTTTATACATCCATGTAAAAACCAAATCATCCAATATTCACAACTATTTTCACATACCAAACAACCCATTTCTCAAACGTTCATGCATTTCATAAACACCCTATAATCCCACAAATTACGAGCAGCTACCTCTATATACTTACAGAATTCCCTTACCTGGAATCGCTATGCGTGATTCCACTTCCTTAAAGCTGCTACTCGTACCACTCGATTCGTTTCCAACGAACTCTTCGGGACTGCACAAAATCGTATCCCGCATTATACTCGATCCATATAATATGATATCGTGCATTCACTATAGTCAATTCGACCTATAGTTTTCTATTAACGCTTGTGAGGCCTCATTTCATTACTTTACCCAAAACTCGAGTCTATGGATTCTTCTTAGGCCTATTACTTATTCCGAATCAATATTAAATCGATATTAAGCTCATAGTGTTCATATTTCATGAATTCCCTCACTATGGCATTTATCAAGCATATACATACCCATTTTCACAATTCCTCCAAACTCACAATGAAATTTCATTTAACCATCTAAAATCACGAACTCATTCAACCCATATATTCTCACATTATACCCATTCTAGGTTTTCTAGGTCACACCAATTCCACCACATCCCTAGATAATTTATCCATCAATACTCATGCCAAACAACTCCAAAATCAATTAAATAGACATTGCACTTGGATTGGAGTGTTAGAATCTTACCAAATATGATTTTTCTTCTTGCTCCTAATGTCAATGCCCTTAACTCCTTCAATACCAACAATGGGAAAATGCCTACCCACAATGTTGTTCTTCTCTTTGATAGGAACAACTTTGCCTCTAATGGTCTCTCTTCAAATCTCACTAAAAATGGCTGATTTTAGAGAGGGAAAGTTAGGTTTTTGGGTTAGAAATGGAAGATTGGTGTTTTTCCCGAAATTTTTAGATTTTCAGCCCTCCTTATATAGAAATAGCTTGAGGAGATCGATCTGGTCCCCTTAAATCTCTCATTTTCACAAAATTTTTAAGCATGAGATCGATCTGTCTAAGCATGAGATCGATCTGTTGAAGCATGAGATCGATCTGTCAAAGCATGAGATTGATCTGGTCCCAAACAGAGAGCTAAGGAGATCGATCTGGGTGCTTGAGGATCGATCTTTTCATCACAAAATGCTTAGGAAATAGATCTGGCCCCATTGGAGATCGATCTGCTCTATTCCATTGCCCAAATAAGAGCATTCTGGCTCTTCCAGATCGATCTCTCATCCTATGAGATCGATCTGGCCTTCATGTTTTCCAGTTTTCTTGCAGTTTCCTTGTTGCAACTCATACCAACACATCCTTAATTTGTTGCCATGACCATTTTCTCATCCATCCACCTTTATAACTTGAAAATGGCATCCATTCATACCTTATGCACATTGAGACTTGTGTGCATTCATTGTATGTCCAAAGGTATGCTATATAAAACCAAATGGAAGCATAACTTCATTCCATTTTACCACACTACCCATTTTGAGTTTCAATCACATCCATCACTTATAAGAACTCATTTCTTCATATTCATACTCAATGGAACTTGTATGTACGTTTCAAATCATATTACACATACGTACATTGAATCCATGGACTTACATCAATCATACTTTACATTACAAGTCCATTCATAGATATTACACATTACAACTTTACATATACGGGGTCTCACAGGTAAATAAAAATATTAATGCTAAAACTAAGAAAATTGGAACCATGAAACTATTCCTAAAATAAAGCAATTGGAAATAAACATGAACAGTAGCTAAACAAGAATAAAATAAAAATTGGTGGGAAAAGAAAGTGATCGAAAAAGCTTAGAAAAATTAAACTAAAACTACTCCTAAATTACTCTACAGTACTCCTATTCTACCCTAACTACACTACTCCTACTTTCTACTTTCAATTGCCATTATATTCTATTTATTTACACACTTAGGGGTACAATGGTAATTTTTCCATCCTAGATGAGTTGGCATTGTTTGGCTACTTGTCTTCATTTGATTTGCTGCAAAGTAGATATTTCCACGTCATTAGTCTTTTTGTCTAATTGGCTGTGCGGTGTTGCCTGGCGTGTATCATCCAGAAGGTTGGCACGATGTCCTTCAATCTTATCGTTTCAGAGCAAATAAAATACGGACACTCGGTATCACGCGTGTCCAAACGACCTGATGACTCGGTCTGCAAATTGGAAGTGGTCCAGTCTCCTTTAGCCTATTTTCAGCCCAATTTTGACTGAAACGAATGAGTTTCATCTGAATTTAATTTATCTACACATTAAAGAATTTTAATTAAATAAAGGGGATTATTATTATTAAAATAATATGGGGATTAAATAAATAATTAAGAAATTAAGCACAAATAATTCTATTAAAAATAGAATTATCACACCTCCAAACTTGAGTTTTTGCTTGTCCTCAAGTAAAGCAAAATTTCATACAGGAATGACAAGTACTAAGCACAATAATTTTTTCAATATCATCCTCAAAGATAAAGTGCAGACTATGATCTCAAAGACTCACAATTACAAGTCCAACTCTCAGAATCATTCAATCATAAGTCCTAACCCAAATTGGACTCCTCGTGTGTGTGTGAAAAATGTCAAAGTCACTTCACAGTACATTATTCGGATCAGATTATGCAAACATAATGAATGCAAAGTCAATGACATGTGATCACTCCCATAAGTTTGCTTTTCACTTCTCTCCCCACTAATGTAGTCACACTTAACCAAAGATCAATAGGACTTCATTAAGCTTGTAATGTAAGGCTCGGGTTAGGGTATGATAAAATCGATTTAAGTTTAAATACCCCTTAACATGCATTACTTCTAGGATCTTTAATGTAAGAGCTCAAATTATTTCCCCCAAACTTATTTATTTCACTAGACATTTTATTATATTTTTGTATTTTTCATCTTTCTTCTTTTCTTTTTCTTTTTCTTTCATTTTTTTTTCGAACTTTAACTATCACTAGATACCCATATGTACAAAGCTCACAATATATCCCAATGACTTTTCATGCTTTTGGGGTAAGAGATAGGAAAAGAGTGATAAAGCTAAGGAAAATTTATGCAGGTGTATTTACAAAAAAAAAAAAAAAAGCTTATTTGGCCTAGATGGGTGACTAGAGATAAAATATGTACAAGGATGGCTAGAAAGGCTCAAACAATCCGAAGATGGCCTAAATCATTTCCCTGATTAAGTACGATCTAATATTTCACCTCGAGATCAGATCAAGCAAATTCTAGAATATGATGCACAAAATCAATTGAACAAATGCAATCCTATGTCCATATAAGCTTTCTCTAAATAAATATACAGATTCATGACATGACATGTGCATAAAATGAGGAAATCACAATCAGAATCAAGACAAATTCAAGAATTCAACCTCATGCTTTTCCTATAATCATGCTTCTCTTTCAATCAAAATCATACTTAATCATGGGGTCATATCATCGGAATATGAAAAAACTACATGCTAATAAATAAATCATCCCAAAATCAAACAATTTAAGCTCAAATTTTTGAAAAATTTTGAAATTTTTTTCAATTTTGCCCAAATTTTCAAAAATCGCTCAAGTGATATCCCCTCCCCCAAACTTAGAGTGCATAGTGTCCTCAGTATGCAAATAATATAAAAATTGAAGTTTAGGAACATAGTACTCCCCCTTCTGATGATGATGACGAACAACTGAAACTTGATTGAAAACATAAAACTAGAAAAGCAATCTGCAAAATAAACAAAGAAAAAAACAACAGAAAAGAAAAAGAACTATATACAAAGTGAAAAGAGAAATACAGCCACTTCAAATATAGCTAAAGAACACAACACTCAGCAGCAGGGCGAAAAGTAGGAGGATCAGCCAAAGTGGTGACAAAATGTTGACAGTTAAATCCTCTTGAGCTCTATCTACTTCCTTCTTTCTCTCAAATTTCTTATGTTCAAGCCTTATATCCTAAAACAGTCTTAAGAGTCATCAGGGAGCTTCAAAGGTTTGAAAACATGAAATGTCACTTCCTGATCCAGGACTCTCATAGTCAACTCTCCCTTTTACACATCAATTAAAGTTTTACTAGTCGCTAGGAAAGGTCTGCCTAGTATAATGGGGACTTCCCTGTCTTCTTCCATGTCCAATACAATAATATCCGCAGGGAAAATAAATTTGTCCACCTTCACTAACACATCCTCAATGACCCCTTTTAGATATTTAATAGATCAATCAGCTAGCTGAAGGGTCACTGTGGTATGCTTGACATCCCCTATTCCTAACTTTTCGTAGATAGACAAAGGCAACAGATTGATACTGGCTCCTAAATCACATAGGGCTGTACCAAAGAAAAGATTTCCAATAGTGCAGGGTATGGTAAAACTCCAAGGATCCTTGAGCTTGGGGGGGTAATTTTCTCTGGATAATTGCACTATATTCCTCAGTTAAGGCCACCGTCTCATAATCTTCCAATGTTCTCTTCCTCGAGAGGATATCCTTCAGGAACTTCACATAACTCGGCATTTAATCTAAAGCATCTGTGAAAGGAATGTTGATGTGAAGTTTCTTAAAAACCTCAAGAAATTTGGTAAATTATTGATCGAGTTTTTGATTCTAGAACCACTGAGGAAAGGGTACTGGTAGTCTAATCGTAGGGGATGTAGTGGAAACATGTGTAGCATCAAAGGATGAGGAAGGCTGTGAAGTAGAAGAAGGTATAGATGAAGAAGCACCTAGCTTGGATTCTTTTACAGCCTGATCCTAATGTTCCTATTCTTTCTGAGCTGCCTCTTTAGACCCTAAGGACTCTACCACTGTGGGCTTAACAGGATTGGACTTAACTTGTGGATCATCTAGCTCTTTGTCACTCCTAAGGGTGATGGATCTAACATGTTCCTTACCCTCCCTTTGCTTAACAAGATTAACTTCAGTATTACTAGGTAGGGTCCCTTGTGGATGTTGGCTAAGAGCATTGGCTATCTGTCCAACCTGAACTTTTAAATTCTTGATTAAGGCAGCTTAATTTTGCAGGATCGTTGTGAACATTTCCTCAAGCGAGGGCTTCTTCTCAGCTGCTAGTGCGTGGTAATGTTAGGGCTGCATAGGTTGTGATGGTGGTGGTAGTTGATGGAAGTGAGGTGGATGATGTTGAAATTGAGGTGGATAGGGATGATTAGGTGGATGGTATGGAAACTGCTGATGTGGTGGTACATGAATCGATGGAGCTTGAAAACCAGGGGGTCCTATATATATAGAGTTAGAAGATTGCCCTTGATTTTGGCTCCAAGAAAAATTAGGATGGTTCCTCCACCCTGAGTTGTAGGTGTTTGAAAAGGGGTTGTTCTGTTGCTTCTGAGATGGGGCAATGTACTGAACCGATTCTAGGTTAAGCAGATACCTATCTATAGAGTGTGTACCACCACACAGATCACATAAAAGAAAAGGACTTTGGACAGAATATACATGATTAGGACTAGTAGAGGGATTATGTTGGGTACTGAGTGACTCTACCTTCTTCGTAAGATTATCGATTTGAGAGGTCAAGGTAGACAGCGTGTCGAGGTCATAAATACTTACTGACTTCTTTGGCAATTGCCTCCCCGAGGATCATAGTAGCCATCTTATCTAAGAGCTCGTAAGCTCCATCCTTTGTTTTACACATTAGCGCTCCACCCGCAGCAACGTCAACAATGGTCATATTTTGGCTTGTAAGTCTGTTGTAGAAGGTCTGGACTTGCAGCCACAAAGGTAGGCTATGGTGAGGACACTTCCTAATAAGCTCCTTATATCGTTCCCATGCTTTGTAAAGAGTTTTCGAATTGAACTGGGCAAAGGAAGATATATCACTACGGAGTCTGGCCATTTTAGAGAGAGGAAAAAACTTAGCTAGAAATTGATGGGCTAACTCGTCCCAAGTAGAAATGGATCCTTGAGGCAAGAAGGTTAACCAGTGTCGCGGCCTATCCCTAAGAGAGAAGGGGAATAGTTTAAGCCTAAGCGCATCATCGGATAATCCATTGTGCTTGAAGGTGTTACACTGGTCCAAAAATTGCCCGAGGTGAGCATGTGGGTCGTCGTATGGAAGCCCACTGAACTGCAGAGAAGTTTAGATCATCTGGAGAATGGAAGGCTTAATTTCGAAGCTGTTTGTAGGGACAGCTAGTGGCCTAATGCCGGTATAATAACCTCCAATAGTCGACATTGCATAATATCTAACGGTCCGAATTTCCCTATTTTCTGCCATGGTATTTTGCAGCGGAGCTATAAATTTCCTATAATCCTTTCGAATTTTCCTAAGAGTTCGTTCAATTTCAGGATCTAGAAGAAAGAAATCAAAACTCTTGGCTCTACGCATGCAAACATCACAAAGTCCTTAGAAATTTTTTTTAAGTTTTAAATTTTTTAATTTTTAATTTTTTTATGAGATATAGAAAATTAACTAAACTAAACTACGAATCTAAATATTTACAACCTAAATATTTAAAAGCTAGAATTACACCTAAGCATAATTTCCCCGATATTAATTAACGACTAATTAAAACTTCCCCGGTAACGGTGCCAAAAACTTGGTACGATCTAAACGTATTGTCCGCAGGTGCACGGGTCGTACAAGTAATAATGGGATTTGAGTCCCGAAATATCGTCCTATAGAGAAGTTGATCAGCCTAATTAACTACCGGTTAATCTTACCCTAAGTATATCCTAGCAAATTATGAGTTTTAATGGGTGGTCTATAAGGCTAAAATTCAAAATACTGAAAATAATAAAAGCTATATACTAAAGAAAATAAAACCGAGCTAAAAGTACTTACAATGCTCCAAGCAATTAAAAACAACAACCTACAAAAGATAATTAAAACAGTTAAAATTAATTAACGTAATTAAAATAAAATGCAAATATGAAAATAAAGAAATAAAAGTAAACTAAAATTTAAACAAACTTAAAATAAAAATGCATGAAATTAAACTAATAAATATTACAAATTAAAATAACCTAAAATCTAAAAAAAATGAAGACTAAATAAAAAAAGCATAACATGATACTCCTCTAATTTAATAATAAATGTAAAATCTAATTCTTAAATCCTAATCTAGTCACCAATTAACTATTAATGAAATTAAACTGAAACTTAAAACAACAAACTAAGAGAATTAAACTATTCTATCTAACTAAGCTAGAAAGTAATAAAAAAAAACCATAACAAAACTTAGATAAAGCAACTTAATTGCATGGAATATTAAACTATGAAGAAAAATGCAATATGGCAAAATGTGGCCTTAACCGAACAAGCCAGCCTAGTGGTCCCAATTTTTAAGCACTGTACATATCTTCTTCAGCAAAATTTGTCTTTAGGAAATGCTGTCCGTTGCATCCGGTCTGTTCACGCCTCTCGGTTTGCCCTCTGCTCCAGGTGCTGACAAAAAACTGATCCTGTTTTGTCCGACTACTTCTGCATGCTATTGCTGTACTGGCGCCTGCTTTGCTCATATCGACTGTCCTTGTAATTTCCAGGTCCCGCTCCTGCACCTGGTTTCCATCCTGCTCTGCACTGCACTGCTTCATTTCATGCACAGTAACGCACAATAAAGAAAAGGATGCACCAACTTTTTTCTCTTTCCTGCACATGCTTCAGTAACTTAGAGTGCACATCATCCTCTTCCATTACTTTGTCCTGCAGCTCTGCACCATAAAAGACTCCAACAATATTCACAAGCCGTCCGACCTTTAACCAGTCCAGTTTTTGACGACAATGCGGCGACAAAGAGAGAAGACAGAGAAACAAGCTTAAAAAACTACAAAGAAATGCAAATCATTCAGTACGATAAACTCGACGAATAAGAAATTAGTGAACAATACAGAAGAATGGAAACATACCAGAACAGAGAATTGTTCCCTATTGCTGTCACGGTGTCGTCTAGCTGCTGCCTCTACACCGATGCTAGCTGCTGCCTCTCCAGGTCTGCACCACAACCAGCCAACTCGTCTCCACTAGTCACGGTTTAAAAGAATCCAACAACATAGAACAATGTGGTTTAACTACATGATGAGGTAAATTTCAAAGAAAAGAAAAATATATCCTTGCATGTAAGCACGATGAACAATGGAGAACTAATAATAACATAAAAAAACTAAAGCTTATCATTAAAAACTTACATGCACTGAACAAAAAGGAGATGAAAGCTTGTAAAATCGAGAATACAAAACATGGTAAATAAAAAAATTAATGCTAAAACTAAGAAAATTGGAACCATGAAACTATTCATAAAATAAAGCAATTGGAAATAAACATGAACAGTAGCTATACAAGAATAAAATAAAAATTGGCGGGAAAAGAAAGTGATCAGAAAAGCTTAGAAAAATTAAACTAAAACTACTCCTAAATTACTCTACACTACTCCTAACTTACTCTACACTACTCCTATTCTACCCTAACTACACTACACCTACTTTCTACTTTCAATTGCCATCATATTCTATTTATATACACACTTAGGGGTACAATGGTAATTTTTTCATCCTAGATGAGTTGGCATTGTTTGGCCACTTATCTTCATTTGATTTGCTGCATAGTAGATATTTCCACGTCATCAGTCTTTTTGTCCAATTGGCTGTGCAGTGTGGCCCGGCGTGTGTCTTCTAGAAGGTTGGCATGGTGTCCTTCGATCTTATCGTTTCGGAGCAAAAAAAAAATACGAACGCCTGGCATCACGCGTGTCCAGACGACTTGATGACTCGGTCTTCAAATTGGAAGTGGTTTAGTCTCTTTTAGCCCGTTTTAACCCAATTTTGACTGAAACAACTGAGTTTCATCTGAATTTAATTTATCTACACATTAAAGAATTTTAATTAAATAAAGGGGATTATTAATAAAATAATATGGGGATTAAATAAATAATTAGGAAATTAAGCACAAATAATTCTTTTAAAAATAGAATTATCAGAAATGCAATGCAGAGGCATTCTGTAAGATGGAGATTGATCCCTCACTCAAGTAGATCGATCTTAAGTTGTCTCGAGTTGGACAAGATCGATCTCCTCCTATAGGAAGATCGATCTCTAGTTGCCTCTGGATAAGCCAGCTCGATCTTTGAAGTCATCTTCCTAAATCAGATCAATCCTATACCAATGAGCAGATCACTTCGACAGATCGATCCCCTGCCTGCAAATTCTAAAAATTTTGAAGGAGTTTAAGTAAGGGCATATTGATCTCCCCCTTTGGAGATCGATCACATAAGGCATTTTCTATATAAACTGGGCAGCAGAATCTGCATAACATGAGAACAAACGTTTTTCCTCCATTTTTAACAAGTGACCTAGCTTTCTCACTCTAAAGTCACTACTTTCCAATTAGTTATGAGAGAAGTTCCTCTTAGCAAAGTTGTTCCTAGTGAAGGAGTGAACAACGTAGTCAAAGATTGGAAGCTCAAACCTTACATTGAAAGAGAAAATAGGCTTTTCCCCAATTTAGCAAAAAAAGAGAAATGGTAAAGCTAGGTAAGATTTCAAAACACCATCTTCTAGTATGTTAATCTAGACACTTTGATGAGTGATTTGGTGTATGTGTTGTTGGTTGAAATGTGATGAACATGCTTAAACAACCATGACCTAGAAATGGCTTAGTGAGAGAAAGTTGTAATGGCATGGAGTTAATGATGATTTAAGAATGTAGAAATGTTAATAAGCATGTGAAGATGATTCTAAGATAACTTTATGAAATCCATATGTTGGATTAGATGAGGATTGATAATAGGCATCATAGGTGTTTGATGAAATGCCATAGAAAAGAAAATTGATGAACTAAAGGCATGGTGAACTTAATGCTGGTTCAATATTAATCAATAGACTCAAGGAGTCTAATGGATTCTCGAGAAATGAATAGAATAATCAAAATGGACTTAAGAGTGAGTAAAGTCCAATAAGACAAAATGAGGCCAAATTAGTGTAAAATGGCTATTGGAGTATACTAATGTGAAATGTAATTCATTGTAGCTCTTGGAGACATAATTGGAGCCGATAAGATCGGATCACGAGCATTGGAAATCAAGGAAGATGATTTAAGCGTGATTCAAGGTAAGGGATTTATGTGAGCTCTTAGAGATAGCTATACATAGGTTTCTTACTTGCTATGTGTGAATAAATATGATAAAGTATATAGATATTGATATATCTAGGTAAAAACTAAGTATGAGAAGAACCTATAAGCATGGGTTGCATGACTTCTATGTTATTGTTGTGAAAAGAGGTTTTACAAACATTTTGAGAAAGTGTAATAATAGACAGGCTCTCGGTTTAGTAATTTGCATGAAAAGCTTTTAACGAATGATTGAAGGGAGATTTACCTCTCACTTATACTCAGTGAATAGAGCCTTTTATTTCTTTTCTGAATGAAATTGTGCTAAAGCCTAAGTGACGACGGTAGATTTACTAGCCTTGCTCGCACATTATTTTTAAAAGGGATTTTGAGAAAAGCAAAAAAGGTGCTCGATGCCTCGGGTGATGCTGTGTTACACTCGACAGCTCGCACTAGATTTTTGGAATCATGCTGGAGCCAAAGAGTATTGCTTAGTGATCTTGCTCTGATTATACTCGCATGTGACCCCCTCGATTTAAATTGATGGGAAAAAATCGTGCTCGATGCCTTAGGTATGTTGTGTATTCTTATGTTGAGTTTCTCGCACGTGGTCTCTTGAACTTTACTGTGTGATAAGCAAAACCGTGCTCGATGCCTCAGGTATGTTGTGTGTTCTTACGCTGAGTTGCTCGCACGAGAGTTTATGAGCTTGCTGTGTGATGAGTAAAACCGTGCTAGAGTCGTCGTTTATTACTTAGTGATCTTGCACAATCTTACTCGCACGTGATTTTAAGACAATCAAAATGGGTGATAAGGATCCACGAGAGCACGATGTACCATGAGCGTTAGCCATGGAGTACGATGTGCTGTGATATCTTAGTGATTCTGTGTGGGTTTAAGGGATGGTTGTCTGCCTCCCCAAGGATAGGGTTCCCGCACACCTGATCAATTTTTCTTGGAATTCGGACTATGGCCATAAGTCTTATATCTGTATGATATGACATTTTGTCACTACTGTGTGAGATGACATGTGTCCCCCCTACTGTGTGATACAGGGTGATATGATATCCCATTATATGTCTCATGTGAATTTTTTTCTAAGTGATTTGCTAAACATAAAGCAATTTCTTAGTATGTATTGTGTGGATTGATGAGTAAACTGTGTGATTTGAGAATGAAATATGCATATACCCATCTAGCGAATTAATAATTTTGCAATTGATGGAGCTATTTTCAAAAAAATGCATATGTTTTATAAGAAAAATAAATGTTTATATTTTAAGCATGTAGATAGTGTAGTTATCTCCCTACTTTCATATTTTCCTTACTGAGTGTGTTACCTCACCCCATTATTTCCTCCTCCAAAGATACTACACAATAGTGAGTTACTGCAGTTGTTTCTGCTACGGTGTTCTCTAATTCTCCAGTAGTATAGAGATATACATTTATGAGAAAAAATTTTGTATCCTATAAATTAATGCACATTATAGTTATCTTTTGTATGAAAGGGATGTATATGATAGAAACTGATGTAAACGTTCCCCATATTTATAAAAGAACAATTTCTATTTCATTAAATCAATTATGAATTATGAATGGATGGGATGTGGATATGGATTTTAACTCACAGCTCAACTGTTAATAGTAAGTTAAGTCATGGGAAGAGGGTCGTGACATTTGTATCTAAAAATTTTTGTAAGTATAATAATGTAAGGAAAATATATCTAAGGAATGTGAACGGTGATTATTTTGTAAAGAACTATTATACTGATTTAATGGAAAACACCTTCATTGGTTTTTGTTTAAAATGGTTACCATAAAACATATTTACGTAGACAGATTCGTTTTATTGATCCAGCATCGACTCGTAACCCAACCATATTATACAGTAAAAAAGGGTCATTACACATAGTACATGGGATGTGCTTAGGTTGCAAATGACTCTTGGGACCTTTTTATATGACTTACAAAACAAACTTTTGCTCTGATACCATTAAATCTATCACAACCTTAAGGATGTGACATTTCAAAAACTTTGCTATGGAAGTACGAAAATTTAGGCTAAATTTTTCATTTTTCACTTTCCTCAACACTCGTTTGTGTTGTCAGCTCAGTCCTATAGTAGTATCTGGTCGATATCTACTTCATACAATTTAAGGTAGGTTACCTACAGTCCCAGTTAATGCAATATTTAATGGTTTATGCCATTTGTTCTATTTCTTTACCAAGAATCAATCATTTTCATCATACACTAAGATCTTGACAATACTATTTAGCACTATAGACATTACAACTCAAGTAACTTACCTAAATTGAACACATACCGATAGTGAGATACAAGATCTTTGAAGCCTTGACCTCGAAGTTGATATTGATATTGATGCCAATAAACTTCATATCTGAACCTATGTTTGAAAGTAAGTGGGCAGCTTTGGGAAAAACTCAATAAGTATCCAACATAAGTACGGAAGTCGCAGCATACAGATACTAAATTCTAATTCATGTTTAACGCATTCACTTTCAATAAGTTTCTTATCACTCATACGATTTACCTATCGAACCTTATTGAAAGTTATACTTTACATAGGTTTCGACCAGAACTCTCTCTAGACATTGTCAAGTTTTTCTGGAAGAGAGGTCTTTTGAAATACCTCGATTGGCCATCAAACCTGACTACCCTGAACAATTCGATACGATTTTTTATGATATTATTTCTATAACTTTTTGGTCACTTATCGATGTTCGATAACTCTTCAATTCCAAGGACTGATACTCCTTCACATCATCCTTAATACTAAGACTAAGTGACGTTGTCATGACTAAGTAATCCTATCAATGCTTTATAACCATGTTCGATGCAATAAACAGTACAACGGTTTAATAAATCAATGCAATCATTTTTTGATAGAATGATGCATTGTTCGATAAACATTTTCCAATGCAATTACATGGTTTGGAATCGATGTTGAGAACAAACACATGTTTGATAAAATATTTGTTTAGTAAACACTTTTGGTTCGATAAAACAATGTTCAATAAATGACTTTCAATTGAAACTTTTCAATAGACAATTTTTGATAACACATGACCATTGCTAACAATTATAATCTTAATAAGAAAGGGCCAATACTGACTATTAAACTCATTAGCAGGACCGATCACTAACCATTATAACTCGTCAGTTGGGTTTATTCAGTGGCTATTATAGCCGTTAGTAGGTACAATCACTGACTATAACTATCAGTAAGCACAATCACTAACTATTATATTCCCCATTAGTAGGGGATGATACTGACTATTAAAGCCCATTAGTAGGATCGATCAATTCGCTAACAATTATGGCTCATTACTAGGGCTGAATGGTGATGTCTAACTATTATAACCTGTCAGCTAAGGTAAAACAGTATAATAATGAAAACTGTTAGTTTGCGCATTTTGAAATCACTTTAAATCACAATGTGGATAAAAGTATTGTTAGCTTAAATCTAAAACAATATGCAAATTAAGAATAATCCACAACCTCTAATGACATGCCTGGGAGGAGATTTAAAAAGCCTTTCACTATGCAATAAAATCGTTGCACGCTTTGAAAAGCTCACGATTTACCATGCTATGCATAAAATATAGTAAAGCATAAAGCATGGTTCGATAAATCACATGAGTTAGGTAGAAAACAATAAAATTCACGATATGCTTCCTATCCTTTTTACTATATACTTTTCTTATTCGATCACTTGCACTAATGCATTTATCCTCAAACATTCATCTTTTGTTTTAGAACTCGATGTGCTCCATATGATACTACCTTGATTCCATGAATTTCACTATCTCTTATGATACGAACTTGCATCATAATTAGTAATGATACCATTAAGTCTTTTTATTCCTAACCATTATAGGTTGGCCTTACTGTCTTTGATACAGAAGTCACTCACCTTAGAGGCTAGCGAAGCATCCATTACAGTTTGCTTTTTTGAACTATTTACAAAGCCTAGAAAGTCTCTAAACACTAAGGGATCAATCTTACTCTTTAGAGGTGTTATTTCCTCTAGAACCCGTAAAGACATGCCAATCCACTTTGGGGATCGATCCTATACTTGGGGGATCAGTCCCTCTATCATTCTTATAAACACTTATAGCATACTGCTATGTGAGGATCGATCCTTTGCAAGGGAGTGATCTGTCTTTTTCACTTATTTTCTCTGCACAATCACTTATTTTAATTTCAATCAATTGATCTTTCATTTATAACACTTAAAGTCATTAAAAGTTATTTGATTCTCATTTTAAGACCTGATTTAATCTATATGATGTTACTTCACATCTAGGGAATCAATTTACACCATGAGATGCTAACTTGCATCAAAAGATCACTTATCCTTTCGATACTCTTATCCAATTCTTTTCTCAATCAATCTACAATACTTATCACTTAGGTTCGTTAGATGTAAATCAACTTGATATAGGTAAGTGAATCTACACTATTGGATACTAAGATGTATCAATATTCTTATAACCTCATTTGTTCATCAATTTCAATCTAGCATTTAACTAATATGGTATGATGTTAACTTTGCATCATGTAACCATCCACTTATCTTATAAGATGCTAATTTGCATCTTCAATCACTTATCCCTATCCAACTACTCATTTTTAGTTCAGCTAACAAGAGCAATTTGCAAAATTTTTGCAATAAGACAGGTTAAAACTTGCTTATTACCCAGCCTACAAAGTAAAAGTAGTTCATGATCCCAAAGAAGTTGATTTATCCAAAATTAGTTGTCACAACCCCTTTTCATCCTTTTCATCTGAAAATCGCCATAAATGTTTCACTCTTTCATTTCCCTTCCAGGTCGTGAACAACTTTCACCAATAACAGTTGGGCTATAAGTTAGTATTAATCATCATTTACCATTCATCTTTCAATTAATCAAGAGCAAGCACATACATTTGAAAGTTTAAGTTCTATACTGATACATGTTTACTGACACTTACATCCCTCATATTACAATTCAAAATTATTACTGTGATATTACATGTTTAGATACAGAAGGATTTCCTGTGTGTATACCTCTTGGCGGTGGAGAGAAGCGGATATCGGGATATAATTCCTCAGTCCCTGCTATATATTCTTTGTAGAGGGGGAAATGATAGGGATGAGCAACCACACACTTAGTAAGGCAATAATACAAGCATGGTAGATAACTACACTATCTACATGCTCATAATGTCATGCACAAAGATCATTGATATCCAGAGCATGAGGAAATATTGAAACTATGCCACATGTATATACATAACTCATGTACTGAAAACATGAAAATAGGCATGTAAATATGGAAAATCATCATGTAAAACTTCTCATGCTCATCATAATAATACTCATCATAAAACCATTCATCAGGGTTTAACATCAAATTAAAACTTAGTAAAACTCATCACAGTCAGCATATTATCGTTTTAAAAACATCCCTCAAGGTTAGACCCCTTCCTCGGGTCTACCCTGGACAACACAAATCATGCTATGTATATAAAACCATTTGATATCATGTGAGACATGTGGGCACTATATATAATCGAGGACTCTGTTGGACAACTATGTCATTATCATCCCAGACCACACGGATCTCGGTGTGCGGGGCATCATGCCAGAACAGAGGTGGGTTAGTCCTACACCAGAATTTTAAATCAACATCATAACCTCACAGTACAGAGTACTCCATGTGATATTGTCACGCCCCGAATATACGGAAAATAGGGCAAATTTAAAACTTTTTACTCGTTAATTCACAATTAAAGGTGTATTCCTGTGCAGTGTCATACATCATCATAATTATCATGCCTCAGGATCTCATCAATAAGATTTATATATCATACCAAATACATTAATCCATCTCAAGTTAATTAATCCTAATACATCCCATAAAATGTGTGAGATCTGAGAATTTTAGACATATTTAATGATGTAATAATAAATTGAAGTGTAATTTATTGAGCTAAGTGAATTGTAGGAATTATAATTGGAGATTTATATGTTAAGTGTGTAAAATGAGCATGAAGCATGAGGACAGATCGATCTGGGAGAAGGAGAGATCGATCTGGTGAGTTAAAAATGACGAGGAAGGGGAAATTTGAAGAGCAGATCGATCTCCAATGGAAGAGATCGATCTCCTTATGAATCTGTTTGAGAAGGGATCGATCTCATGAGGAAGAGATCGATCTCCAAATGAATCTGTTTGAGAAGGGATCGATCTCATGAGGAAGAGATCGATCTCCAAATGAATCTGTTTGAGAAGGGATCGATCTCATGAGGAAGAGATCGATCTCCAAATGAATCTGTTTGAGAGAAGATCGATCTCATGAGGAGGAGATCGATCTCCAAATGCTTCTGTTTGGGGAGAAGATCGATCTCCTTAGGAGCAGATCGATCTCATAAAGCCATAAAGAGATCGATCTCACCCTTCGACAGATCGATCTCCTAGGCATAAAATTGCCCAGATCGTCCCCAAATTTCAAACACAGATCGATCTCATCAAGAGGCAGATCGATCTCCTACCTCCAGTCTATATAAGGAACCTGTGTTTTCTCTGCAATTTCAATTTCTCTCTCTTCCAAAACCTCTATTTTTTCAAAAACCTAGTTTCTCACTCCTCCAAATCCCCCATTTTCGGCCGAATCAGCTATTGTGGTAAGAAGGAAAGTTGTTCCTCATCAAAGGGAGAACAACATACTTGGAAATCGAAGGACGAATCGGATCGAGGCGTGAGTTGTGCGTCTCACAAGCTTTGGGTAATTTCTAAACCTCGATCTTGATATTTGAGCTGATTTTGATGTTATTGGTGGTTGTAATTGTGTTGAAATAGTTGAGGAATGATTAGGGATTGATGAGATTGTAATGTAGTCGGATTAATGTCGATATTTGGAAATTGTGGCAATTTTGGGGATTTTGCTATAAACAAAAATATAGACAAGGTGGTAAATTAGCGTAGATAATTGGTATTAGAGATATCGAACATTGGGATTTTGTGAATAGGGTTGTAGTTTAAGGTTGAGTTACGAGAATCGAGAGGTTTGAGGAGTTATGAGCAATTATGCTCGATTTTGAGAATTGAGGTTTGTGTGATGTTGAGTATTGATGTTTTAACATCGTTTGGACAGCTCGGGAGTTCCAGAGTGGAATGCGAGGTTAGTCCGTGATACGGGGGAACGATTGCACTATACGAGGTGCAAAGAGGTAAGGGAAATCTAAACCATTTGTGTATGTGAATTGCAAACTGTTTTAGCATGATTTATGATTTATAAACAAGCATGTTGAGTGTTTTGTGTTGAGATTAAACTGCACACGATTTTATAGCCGGTTGGAGCCCAATGTTTTATGAGTTTATAACTGGGCTCTACGTTAAGGCAATATTGTGATTTGAGAAATGTGTGCGTGTGCTTTGCCGGTTGGAACTCGGTTTTACTACATTTTGTGTTGAGTACAAAACGATTTCAAATGAGTTTTATGAGAGAAAACCATTACGAGTTCTACGTGAAGGCAAACCTGTCTTATGTGATAAGACTTGGGTGTGTAGTTGTGAGTACACACCGGGCATTGCTCTGGTAGCATGTAAGCCCGAATTCTTTTTCGTTCTAGTAACGTTGAGAAACCCCATTGGTGGCTGTGCCACGTTGAGAAAACCCATTGGTGGCTGTGCCACGTTATACCCCATTGGTGGCTGTGCCACGTTATACCCCATCGGTGGCTGTACCACGTATACCCCATTGGTGGCTGTGCCACGTATACCCCATTGGTGGCTGTGCCACGTTATACCCCATCGGTGGCTGTGCCACGTATACCCCATTGGTGGCTGTGCCACGTTATACCCCATTGGTGGCTGTGCCACATTGAGAAAACCCCATTGGTGGCTGTGCCACGTTGAGAAACCCCATTGGTGGCTGTGCCACGTTGAGAAAACCCCATTGGTGGCAGTGCCACGTTGAGAAAACCCCATTGGTGGCTGTGCCACGTTGAGAAAACCCCATTGGTGGCTGTGCCACGTTGAGAAACCCTATTCTGTGGCTATGCCACGTGAGAAAATAATCAGTGGCTTTGCCACGTGTGTTTTGTGGCTATGCCACGTGAGAAAATAATTCAGTGGCTTTGCCACGTGTATTTTGTGGCTATGCCACGTGAGAAAATAATTCGGTGGCTTTACCACGTGTGTTTTGTGGCTATGCCACGTGAGAAAATAATTCAGTGGCTTTGCCACGTGTGTTTTGTGGCTATGCCACGTGAGAAAATAATTCGGTGGCTTTGCCACGTGTGTATTGTGGCTATGCCACGTGTGATTTTAAATCAGTGGCTATGCCACGTTATTTGAGAAAGCGTTTATCTCGTTGTTTTCACATGCTTTGTTAATGCTCTAGAGTGAGCCTTTTTACTTCATGTTTTCACATGACTTGACACATGAGAGTGTCGTTTTGAGTATTTTCATGCTATGGTTTTCAAATGAGTTTCACATACAAATAAATGCTTTGTGATGTGCATTTTGGTTTATGAAATGAGTCCCCTACCCCCCTTACTGAGCGATTTAGAAGCTCACCCTGATTTTCTTTCCCCCCAGAGTTCTTCAAGTGAATAAGGACTTCCCTGCGACGTACGGAGTAGTGGCTAGTGGAGGATCCGAGCTCCAGGCTATATATTTTGTACTTTGAGGTATATTTATCTTTTCATGTACCCAGACTATTATTGTAATTACAGACACTCGATGTATGACATTATATGGGATGTATTAGGATTAATTAATTTGTAATCGAGTAATGGGTATAAGACAATATTTGTTATATCATGATGAGATCCTGAGGCATGATAATTATGATGATGTATGACACTGCACAGGAATGCACTCTTTATTTGTGAATTAACGAGTAAAAAGTTTTAAATTTGCCCTATTTTCCGCATTTTCGGGGCGTGACAGAGTTTTCTTGGTATCAGAGCTTAGGGTGTCTAGTACTGTCAGTGTCGATTAAGTGAAATAGAATACATCCCAAGTGTCTGTAATAGTCTGGTCATGAACTGAAATTGAGGATTGAGATTTCAATCGATTGTGATATGTACGTGCAGGAGACGATTTGAGATTGAGAATGAGTAAACGACGAGGTCGTTCGAGGAGGCAGGCAGAGTCCCTTCCACCACCTGTCCCACAACCAGAGAGTCCTAACTCTCGATTTAATAGGATTGAGACCGATGTGAGGCAAGGTTTTGAGCAGATGGCGGCGCTATTCGCGCAACACTTTGGAGTTAATGCCTCGGATACTACCCCTACACCACCACCAGGACCTCCCATACCCCAAGTGCCTCCCGTCACTCAGCCTGAGGACAGAAGTAAGGTCCGACTAAAGGAATTTCTAAAGATGAATCCACCAGCATTTAGGGGAAAGAAGGATCCTACAGAGGCTGAGGAGTGGTTGACGGAGTTGAGGGTTATATTTGATTTACTGGGATGCACCGATGCTGAGAGAGTCAGTATGAGTGCCTATATGCTGAAGGGGAGAGCTCGAGATTGGTGGAGTACTACCCAGGGTATCTTGATGTCCCACCAGGATGTGATTGGTTGGGAAGAGTTCCAGACAGCTTTTAGAACCCAATATGTACCACGAGCTGCCCAGAGAAGGAAACAGGCCGAGTTTTTGAGTTTGGTACAGGGTGACATGTCGGTGGATGACTATGAGAGCCAGTTCACCGCACTACTGAGATATGACCCAGAGACCTTCAAGAGTGAAGAGCTCCGCACAGAGAAGTTTGTGTATGGGTTGAAGCCCGTTATTAGAGATAGACTGATGGGGCTATGTATTACCGAGTTTGGAGATGCTCTGAGATGAGCACAAGAGGTTGAAAGAGGGATTGAGATGGTACAATCCCAGAATGAGCTTAGAGCGGTGAATAGAGATAAGGGCAAGAGGCCAGCACTTTTCCAGTCAGAGGCTCGGAGAAGTTCCTTCAGAAGAGGAAGGATTGAGGTGCAGAAGGACAGATTGGAGAGACCCAGAGCCTATCCTATCATCAAGGAGGCCCCTCGATATGTCAGGCCGGAGATGAGGATTTGTAGAGATTGTGGCCGATCGCATGAGGGAAGTTGTACTGGGTCGATCCATGGATGTTTCAGATGTGGTGACATGGGTCACAGAGTGAAAGACTGTCCCCAACCTCAGATACCACATGCTCCGGAGCCCACTAGACAACAGCCTCAGAGAGTGGATCCCCGGAGACGGGCCACTAGGCAGAGAAAGGGAAGAAACCTGTGGCACAGGGACGTGTGTTTGCCCTGGATAAGGAGACCGCAGACGCTTCGGCAGAAACTATAAGAGGTACACTCTCTGTCTGTAATTATGAGGCTCATGTGTTGATTGATTCAGGATCCACGCATTCGTTTATTTCTGAGCATTTTGCATGTAGATTAAACTTGAAGTTTGAACCTCTAGAATATATACTACATGTAAATACCCCTATGCGTGAATCCCAGAGAACTGAGTTAATCTGTAGAGGATGTGAAATTAAGATGGGAGATAGAGTGATGTTAGCAGATCTAATCATGTTGAATATACATGGGTTTGATGTAATTCTGGGAATGGATTGGTTGGCGACCAATCGAGTGAGTTTAGACTGCTACACTAAGATTGTAACTTTCTCCCTACCCGAGCCTTACAGTGTACAATTGAGATATTGAGGAAATGATTATGTGGATTTGTAGTGAGTAATTTGAGAATCTTAACATTATTTTGGAGAATATTAAATGTGATTATTCATGTGAAGGTTATGAGACACTCATCTTAGACGATGAGCGGGAACATCCGAGGATTGAGGATATATCTGTGGTTTGCGAATTTTTGGATGTTTTCCCAGATGAATTGCCAGGTTTACCACCAGAGAGAGAGCTGGAGTTTACCATTGATTTGGTACCAGATACTCAGCCGATCTCTAAACCTCCCTACAGGATGGCATTAGTGGAACTTGAGGAATTGAAGAAACAACTACAGGAGTTATTGGATCAAGGGTTTATTAGACACAGTGTTTCGCCGTGGGGAGCGCCAGTACTGTTTGTTAAGAAGAAGGATGGTAGTCTCAGATTATGTGTAGACTACCGGCTATTGAATAAAGCCACGGTGAAGAATAAATACCCACTGCCCAGGATTGACGATCTACTTGATCAGCTAAGAGGGCATCAGTCTTTTCTAAGATTGATTTGAGATCGGGCTATCACCAATTGAGGATCAAGGAAGAAGATATTCCAAAGACGGCCTTTAGGACAAGGTATGGCCATTACGAATTTCTGGTGATGTCCTTTGGATTGACGAACGCCCCTGCAGCATTTATGAGATTGATGAACGAGGTATTCAGAGACTATCTGGATAAGTTTGTGATAGTCTTTATCGATGATATCCTGGTGTACTCTCGGTCGTATGAGGAGCATGCACAGCATTTGTGGTTAGTACTTCAGATACTCCGAGATAAGCAATTATATGGAAAGCTTAGTAAGTGTGAATTTTGGCTGAACCGGATAGCTTTCCTTGGGCATGTAGTCTCAGAGGAAGGAGTATCAGTGGATCCGAGTAAAATAGCAGCTGTGCTTAATTGGGAAAGACCGAGGACAGTGACTGAGATACGAAGCTTCCTTGGTTTGGCAGGGTATTACAGGAGATTTGTGGAAGGATTCTCGAGGATTGCCGCTCCTTTGACTAAGCTCACGCGTAAGGAGACTCCGTTCATATGGACTGATCAATGTGAGCTCAGTTTTCAAGAGTTAAAGAGGAGATTGACAGCGGCACATGTGTTAACTATTCCTGAGGGATCAGGAGGATTCTCGGTGTATAGTGATGCATCTCACCAAGGATTGGGGTATGTGCTTATGCAGCACGGAAGAGTGGTCGCATATGGATCACGACAACTGAAAGACCATGAGCGGAATTATCCCACGCATGATTTGGAGTTAGCCGCTGTGGTATTTGCTTTGAAGATCTGGCGACATTACTTATATGGGGAAAGATTCCAGATCTTCACTGATCACAAGAGTTTGAGATATCTCTTTGATCAGAAAGAGTTAAACATGAGACAAAGGAGATGGATGGAACTCTTTAAGGATTATGACTGCGAGATTCTTCATCATCCGGGTAAGGCGAATGTGGTTGCTGATGCCCTGAGCAGGAAGAGTATGATATCTGCTATGATGATCAGGGAATGGGATTTGTTAGAGCAGTTTGTCAAACTTCGGATCAGAGTTAAAGAGGTAGAGACTGGATTTTTGGCTAGCCTGCGGATAGAGCCTAGGATCATGGATCAGATTAGAACTGGGCAGCGCAGTGATCAGAGATTGATAGATATGGTTAGCCAAGCTGAGCAGAGTTCGCAGTCGGATCTCACCATCAGTGAGGATGGATTGTTGAGATTCAGAGGACGGATTTGTGTACCGGACGATGATACCCTAAAGAGACAGATACTGAGAGAATCCCACTGCTCACGATACACCATGCACCGAGGGAGTACTAAGATGTACCGAGACTTGAGAAAGGTGTATTGGTGGAGTGGTATGAAGCGAGACGTGGCAGAGTACGTGGCCAGGTGTTTAGTATGCCAGCAAGTGAAAGCCGAGCATCGAAAGCCCGGAAGACTACTACAGCCCTTACCTGTACCTACATGGAAATGGGAACATGTCACTATGGACTTTATTATGGGTTTACCGAGGACCCGGAGAGGTCGTGACGCGATATGGGTCATTGTGGATAGATTGACCAAGAGTGCCCACTTCCTTGCCATCAAGAGCACAGATACTGTGGATGCCTTAGCTGAGCTATATGTCAGCGAGATAGCTAGATTACATGGGGCTCCAGTGAGTATTACTTCTGATAGAGATTCTCGATTTACTTCCAGATTTTGGACCCAGTTTCAGGAGTCCATGGGATCTCGATTGAGTTTTAGTACCGCCTATCATCCTCAGACAGATGGTCAGTCAGAGAGGACTATTCAGACCCTGGAGGATATGTTGAGGGCGTGTACGATGGATTTTAAGGGATCATGGGATGATCACCTGCCCCTAGCAGAGTTTGCGTACAATAACAGCTATCATGCGAGTATTGGAATGGCACCTTTTGAGGCTCTATATGGTAGGAGGTGTAGATCCCCTGTAGCTTGGGAAGAAGTCGGTGACAGAAAGATAAATGCTCCCGAGCTTGTTGAGCAAGCCGTACAGAGTGTGAAACTCATATGTGAGAGGTTACGGGCTGCACAGAGTAGACAGAAAAGCTACGCGGATGTGCGTAGACGGCCACTCGAGTTTGATGTTGGTGATGCAGTATTTCTGAGAGTATCACCAAGCAAGGGTATCATGCGATTTGGGAAGAAAGGGAAATTGAGTCCTCGATACATAGGACCATTTGAGATTCTTGAGAAAGTGGGTGAGGTAGTGTCAGACCCGAGTTTTTGATTTACGTATGTAGCTTGTACCTTATGATTCCTATGTGTACGAACGTTATATTTCATAGTTGAATCATAAGAAGAGTATTTACTATCGTGCAATCGATTTATTGAGAATTAAAAATGCATGTAAGCTACATAACAGCGAGATAAGGGTTCAGTTTATTTTCAAGTAAGTACAGGGGTAAGACGGTCAATTGACCAAAATTCGGTATAAATCCGATGAGAAAATTTCATTAAAAATATGAAATCGAGAGATCTTGATCAATAACGAGGAAAATATTGAATTTCGAGTCCAATTGATCGAGATATGAATTTAATTAATATTTTTGGAATTTTTGTCTCGAAAAACGAGCCCAAAAATAGTGGAAAAATATACCGAAAAAGTAAAATCGGACTGATAAATTCATTTACGGACTAAATGAATTTAATTGGAATTTTTGAGAATTTTTGAGATATTTTTGGGATATTCTAGGATTTTAATATTATTTTAAGGATTAAAATAATATTAAAAATATATTATAAAGTTAAAAAAAAAAAAAAAAAAAAAAAAAAAAAAAAACGAAACAGAAACGGATTGAAGAAAACGTGGGGAGAGAGAAGGAGAGAAACCGAGCAGACCCGAGGAGAGGAGAACCACCGGACCAGCCATCTCCGGCGACCAGCGGCCAGGCACGCGACCGGAAAAGGAAGCCGACACCCGCGCGATCAACCAGTCACCGGTAACGCGCTCCACCGGCGCCGGAAAAGGGAGATCGGCGAGGTTGAAGCCGCGGAGGAAAAAGCGGGCGTTCGTCGGCCACCGGCGGGAGTTGGCTCCGATCGAGGCCAACCGAGTGACCCCCTGTCCAAGACACGTCGAACGGCGGCAGCGGCACGTCGGGAACCGGTCGGACGACGCCGGCACGGCTAAATCACCCCTGAACCGGTCGGCGGTTCAGTGGAAAGTCACTGTGCTGAACCGGACCGGACCGGTTCAGCCAAGGAGAAAAGGGGAAAAAGAGGAAAAAAAGAAAGAAAAAGGAAAAAGAAAATTTTCGGGAATTCACCGGACTTCGGGTAAGTCGATACGAGGTCAAAAGTGACCAATTTAATTTCTGATAAATTTATTTAAATTATATTTAATCAGAAATTGACCCGGAGTTAAATTTACGAAATTGTGCAGTTCGACGATTAATTCCGAACGGAAGCCCGATCGAACTCCGATTCGCGCACCATCGCACAATCTCGGGTAAGTAAAGCTCATTTACGACAATTTATGTGATTTATGCGTATTTAAGATTTAATTTACGCATTTCGGATTAAATTTTAGATTTAGTGAATTATATTCAAAAAATTGAATAAAATGTCGTAAATGATATACGGGCTATCCAAAGAGCTTGGAATAAAGCCCAATGGGTATTGATAGGCCCAATGAGTCGATAGACCTTGATGAACGGGCTTAATACGGATTAAGGCCCGATTAACGTAATTAAGGCCCATTAAGCGTAAAAGGGCCAATTTAAGTGAAATAAACTGTATTAAATGTGTAATACAGTAAGAAAAGTGTAATTAATTCAGTGAATGATTAAATGCAGTTCCAGAGTCATATTGAGAGTTGACCGGACTGCGAGATTAGACAGCACAGAGGAAGAGAGGTCACACGACGTGATCCGAGGTAGGGGACTCTTGCAAGTAGCTAGAGATATCTGTGCATATTTTCGTTGGATTTTACATTCACTGAAATTGTTTGAGGGTCAGAGAAAATCTATAATAATTATAGGGACCCGATATGGGTAAATTACGATTTTGCCCCTAGTTAGGCAAAAAGTGAAATTTTGGGAAAAGTGGTAGAAAGCATGGAAATGATGTTTTGAGTGGTTTTTACTGCTGTGTAGCAGAAGAGTAGGTGGATGGGCTAATGTTTTGAGGTCGATGTAAATTAAGCACACTTTATAGTGCTGATTTTAGTGATTTTTAACATCCCTATTTTTAAAGAGCCATCTACCGAATTATGTGGAAACAATCGTGCTAGAGCATAACTCGCACTTGATTTCAGATGTTTTTCACATACATTAGTGCTGGAGGTTGACTCGCACTACATTTATTTGACATGCATGATAGAGTACTGGAGCATTGCTCGTACTCAGTTTTTATGTGATTTGTGCATGATAGAGTGCTGGAGCGATTAGCTCGTACTCGAGTTTTACATGAGATGCATGACCTGGTGCTGGAGGTTCACTCGCACTAGTGTTGATATTTTGACATGCATATACAGTGTTTTGAGGCGGAGTGTTGACTGTGTGTCACACTCAAGACGCGCACTGTAGTTTTTCGTGATATACACACATGTTAGAAAACCGTGACGATTTCCTCCGTGTAGACTGAGTGTCACATTGTTGAGATGTTCTCACGTGAATTTAGAGACGTGGCATTTATTCCATGGTTTCGAGGGCTAAAGACCCTGGCTATGAGGTTTTCCATGGTTTCGAGGGCTAAAGACCCTGGCTATGAGGTTTTCCATGGTTTCGAGGGCTAAAGACCTTGGCTGTGAGGGTCCACGGGTGTACTGTGTACCGTGTCTGAGTGGCACGAGGTGTACACTGTACCGTGTGTTACGTAGCTGGCGGCTGATAGTGGACTGACCCCCCACCCGTTACAGCAGTGATTACCCCGCACACCGAGTACTGTGTTGCCTGGGATCACCATTGTTAGGATATGGCCATAGTCCGGAGATACTCTCTTACGGTAAGATCCTTAAGCCCAACATCCTTAAACCTGTTAGGCGGGGAGGCTCTGTTCGGCGGGGAGGCTCTCTTACATAGTCTAGAGAGATTGCATTTAGCCACTGAGTCTCGCATGATATATCACATGTATTTTATGATACGGGTAGACCTAAGGGATGGGTCGAAACCCAGTTTATTTGTGTTGTGATGAGAAATGCCATATTTCCTGTGTTTTGAATGTAAATGGCATATTTTATATAAAGGCATTCTTAAATGATTAAATATGCACTGTTTTGCATGAATGCCTCTGATTGATAAACCAGCATGTGTTTAGTACATGGGATTTGAAATCTGTACTATATTATATATATTTTAAACATGCTTTTGAAATGAGAGAAGGAAAGGCAAAGCACTATTTTCAAGTAGATAGTATGGATGTCTACTTGCTTGCCTGATTTCCTTACTGAGCGCGTTGATAGCTCATCCCATTCATTTTCCCCCCATCTCTACAGATTCTCATCAGTAGATCGAGTCGGCCAGGGTATTGCATTCCTTTGATCCGCTGCCACTCCCCATCTAGCGAAAGGTATACACACGCGTACTCTTTTGTATCTGAACAATGTATAAACACAGTGATGTACACGTTTTAATATGGGGGATGTAATGATGTAATTATATTTAAGAATACGAATTTACTTATGATATAAATGTCATGTATGTATGGTACGAAAAAGAATGGTAAGGTATGCATGGATGAGGAGACTAATGCCTATTCACAGCCCAACTGTTGAGGAGATAAAGGTAAGTAAAAAGCGAAAAATTTATTGTGGTTTTTGGTAAAGTCGCGTGTGGGAGGAGGGCGTGACAGGTAGCTTACAGATTGGCATTACCCCCACAGATGTCCGGAATACACAATGTTTTTCATGTGTCTATGTTGAGGAAGTACCACCCGGACCCTTCTCATGTCATAGAGTATGATGAGATGGACATTCAAGAGGACATGAGCTACACTGAGGAACCCGTCCGGATTCTCGATAGAAAGGAGAAGGTACTGAGAACCAAGAGCATCCCATTAGTGAAAGTTTTGTGGAAACATCAGTCAATGGAAGAGGCGACGTGGGAACTAGAGAGTCTCATGAAGGAGAGATACCCCTATCTATTTTGACTAGTTGAGTTGAATTTGGAGGACCAAATTCTTTTTAAGGTGGGGAGGATGTGAGATCTGAGAATTTCAGACATATTTAATGATGTAATAATAAATTGAAGTGTAATTTATTGAGCTAAGTGAATTGTAGGAATTATAATTGGAGATTTATATGTTAAGTGTGTAAAATGAGCATGAAGCATGAGGACAGATCGATCTGGGAGAAGGAGAGATCGATCTAGAAAGTTAAAAATGACGAGGAAGGGGAAATTTGAAGAGCAGATCGATCTCCAATGGAAGAGATCGATCTCCTTATGAATCTGTTTGAGAAGGGATCGATCTCATGAGGAAGAGATCGATCTCCAAATGAATCTGTTTGAGAAGGGATCGATCTCATGAGGAAGAGATCGATCTCCAAATGAATCTGTTTGAGAGAAGATCGATCTCATAAGGAGGAGATCGATCTCCAAATGCTTCTGTTTGGGGAGAAGATCGATCTCCTTAGGAGCAGATCGATCTCATAAAGCCATAAAGAGATCGATCTCACCCTTCGACAGATCGATCTCCTAGGCATAAAATTACCCAGATCGTCCCCAAATTTCAAACACAGATCGATCTCATCAAGAGGCAGATCGATCTCCTACCTCCAGTCTATATAAGGAACCTGTGTTTTCTCTGCAATTTCAATTTCTCTCTCTTCCAAAACCTCCATTTTTCCGAAAACCTAGTTTCTCACTCCTCCAAATCCCCCATTTCCGGCCGAATCAGCTATTGTGGTAAGAAGGAAAGTTGTTCCTCATCAAAGGGAGAAAAACATACTTGGAAATCGAAGGACGAATCGGATCGAGGCGTGAGTTGTGCGTCTCACAAGCTTTGGGTAATTTCTAAACCTCGATCTTGATATTTGAGCTGATTTTGATGTTATTGGTGGTTGTAATTGTGTTGAAATAGTTGAGGAATGATTAGGGATTGATGAGATTGTAATGTAGTTGGATTAATGTCGATATTTGGAAATTTTGGCAATTTTGGGGATTTTGTTATAAACGGAAATATAAACAAGGTGGTAAATTAGCGTAGATAATTGGTATTAGAGATATCGAACATTGGGATATTGTGAATAGGGTTGTAGTTTAAGGTTGAGTTACGAGAATCGAGAGGTTTGAGGAGTTATGAGCAATTATGCTCGATTTTGAGAATTGAGGTTTGTGTGATGTTGAGTATTGATGTTTTAACATCGTTTGGACAGCTCGGGAGTTCCAGAGTGGAATGCGAGGCTAGTCCGTGATACGGGGGAACGATTGCACTATACGAGGTGCAAAGAGGTAAGGGAAATCTAAACCATTTGTGTATGTGAATTGCAAACTGTTTTAGCATGATTTATGATTTATAAACAAGCATGTTGAGTATTTTGTGTTGAGATTAAACTGCACACGATTTTATAGCCGGTTGGAGCCCAATGTTTTATGAGTTTATAACTGGGCTCTACGTTAAGGCAATATTGTGATTTGAGAAATGTGTGCGTGTTCTTTGCCGGTTGGAACTCGGTTTTACTACGTTTTGTGTTGAGTACAAAACGATTTCAAATGAGTTTTATGAGAGAAAACCATTACGAGTTCTACGTGAAGGCAAACCTGTCTTATATGATAAGACTTGGGTGTGTAGTTGTGAGTACACACCGAGCATTGCTCTGGTAGCATGTAAGCCCGAATTCTTCTCCGTTCTAGCAACGTTGAGAAACCCCATTGGTGGCTGTGCCACGTTGAGAAAACCCATTGGTGGCTGTGCCACGTTATACCCCATTGGTGGCTGTGCCACGTTATACCCCATCGGTGGCTGTACCACGTATACCCCATTGGTGGCTGTGCCACGTTATACCCCATCGGTGGCTGTGCCACGTATACCCCATTGGTGGCTGTGCCATGTTATACCCCATTGGTGGCTGTGCCACATTGAGAAAACCCCATTGGTGGCTGTGCCACGTTGAGAAACCCCATTGGTGGCTGTGCCACGTTGAGAAAACCCCATTGGTGGCAGTGCCACGTTGAGAAAACCCCATTGGTGGCTGTGCCACGTTGAGAAAACCCCATTGGTGGCTGTGCCACGTTGAGAAACCCTATTCTATGGCTATGCCACGTGAGAAAATAATCAGTGGCTTTGCCACGTGTGTTTTGTGGCTATGCCACGTGCGAAAATAATTCAGTGGCTTTGCCACGTGTATTTTGTGGCTATGCCACGTGAGAAAATAATTCGGTGGCTTTGCCACGTGTGTTTTGTGGCTATGCCACGTGAGAAAATAATTCAGTGGCTTTGCCATGTGTGTTTTGTGGCTATGCCACGTGAGAAAATAATTCGGTGGCTTTGCCACGTGTGTATTGTGGCTATGCCACGTGTGATTTTAAATCAGTGGCTATGCCACGTTATTTGAGAAAACGTTTATCGCGTTGTTTTCACATGCTTTGTTAATGCTCTAGAGTGAGCCTTTTTACTTCATGTTTTCACATGACTTGACACATGAGAGTGTCGTTTTGAGTATTTTCATGCTATGGTTTTCAAATGAGTTTCACATACAAATAAATGCTTTGTGATGTGCATTTTGGTTTATGAAATGAGTCCCCTACCCCCCTTACTGAGCGATTTAGAAGCTCACCCTGATTTTCTTTCCCCCCAGAGTTCTTTAAGTGAATAAGGACTTCCCTGCGACGTACAGAGTAGTGGCTAGTGGAGGATCCGAGCTCCAGGCTATATATTTTGTACTTTGAGGTATATTTATCTTTTCATGTACCCAGACTATTATTGTAATTACAGACACTCGATGTATGACATTATATGGGATGTATTAGGATTAATTAATTTGTAATCGAGTAATGGGTATAAGACAATATTTGTTATATCATGATGAGATCCTGAGGCATGATAATTATGATGATGTATGACACTGCATAGGAATGCACTCTTTATTTGTGAATTAACGAGTAAAAAGTTTTAAATTTGCCCTATTTTCCGCATTTTCGGGACGTGACAAAATGTTATACATCAAGTGTCTGCAATTACAATAATAGTCTGGGTACATGAAAAGATAAAATATACCTCAAGATACAATATATATGGCCTGGAGCTCGAATCCTCCACTAGCCACTACTCCGTACGTCGCAGGGAGATCCTTTTTCACTTGAAGAACTCTGGGGGGGAAAGGAAAACAGGGTGAGCTTCTAAATCGCTCAGTAAAGGGGGTAAGGAACTCATTTCATAAACCAAAATACACATCACAAAAGGTTTATGTGAAACTCATTTGAAAACCATAGCATGAAAATACTCAAAACGATATTCTCATATCTCAAATCACGTAAAAACATGAAGTAAAAGGCTCACTCTAGAGCAATAACAAAGCATGTGAAAATAACGCGTTAAACGCTTTCTCAAATAACGTGATAAAATCACAGTAAAAATAATGCACGTGACACAGCCACTAAACACATGTGGCATAGCCACTGTTTTAAATTCTCGCGTGGCATAGCCACAAAACACACGTGGCAAAGCCACTGATTTAATTTCTCGCGTGGCGTAGCCACAGATTTAATTTCTCGCGTGGCATAGCCACAGAATAGGGTTTCTCAATGTGGCACAGCCACCAATGGGGTATAACGTGGCACAGCCACCGATGGGGTTTCTCAACGTGGCACAGCCACCAATGGGGTATAACGTGGCACAGCCACCAATGGGGTTTCTCAACGTGGCACAGCCACCAATGGGGTATAACGTGGCACAGCCACCAATGGGTTATTCTCACGTTACCAGAACGGAGAAGAAATCAGGCTTACATGCTACCAGAGCAATGCCCGGTGTGTACTCACAACTACACACCTAAGTCTTATCACATAAGACTAGTTTGCCTTCACGTAGAACTCGTAATGGTTTTTCTCTCATAAAACTCATTTGAAATCGTTTTGTACTCAACACAAAACGTAATAAAACCGAGTTCCAACCTGCAAAGCACACGCACACATTTCTCAAATCTCAATATTGCCTTAACGTAGAGCCCAGTTATAAACTCATAAAAACATTGGGCTCCAACCGGCTATAAAATCGTGTGCAATTAAATCTTAACACAAAACTCAACATGCTTGTTTTATAAACCACAATTCATGCTAAAATAGTTTACAATCCACATACACAAATGGTTTAGATTTCCCTTACCTCTTTGCACCTCGTATAGTGCAATCGTTTCCCCCGTATCACGGACTAGCCTCGCATTCCACTCTGGAACTCCCGAGCTGTCCAAACGATGTTAAAACATCAACACTCAATTACCTCATAAGCCTCAATTCTCAAAATTGGGCATAATTGCTCATAACTCCTCAAATCTCTCGATTCCCGTAACTCAACCCTAAACTATAACCTCATTCACAATAGCTCAACGTCCTATATTTCTCATGCCGATTATCTATGCTAATTCATCACATTGTCTACATTTCCATTTATAGCACAAATTCTCAAAATTACCAAATATCTACATTACTCCAACTACATTGCAATTTCATCAAATCCTTTCTCAACTATTTCAACGTAATGACAACCACCAATAACATCAAAATCATCTCAAATATCAAGATCGAGGTTTAGAAATTACCCAAAGCTTGTGGAGAGCTTATCTCTTGCCTCGATCCGATCCGTTTTTCGATTTCCAAGTATGTTGTTCTCCCTTTGATGAGGAACAACTTTCCTTCTTGCCACAACAGCTGATTCGGCCGAAAATGGGGGATTTGGATGAGTGAGAAAGTTAGGTTTTCGAAAAAATGGGGGTTGGAAGAGAGAGAAAGTGAAATTGCAGGAGAAAACATGGGTCCCTTATATAGACTGGAGGTAGGAGATCGATCTGCCTCTTGATGAGATCGATCTGCGTTTGAATTTTGAGAACGATCTGGGCAATTTTATGCCTAGGAGATCGATCTGTCGAGGGGTGAGATCGATCTCTTTATGACTTTATGAGATCGATCTGCTCCTAAGGAGATCGATCTTCTCCCAAACAGAATCATTTGGAGATCGATCTCTTCCTCATGAGATCGATCTTCTCTCAAACAGATTCATAAGGAGATCGATCCTCTTCCATTGGAGATCGATCTGCTCCTTAAATTCCTCATTCCTTGTCGTTTATAGCTCACCAGATCGATCTCTCCTTCTCCCAGATCGATCTGTCCTCATAGTTTCACATTTATTTTACACACTTAACATATAAATCTCCAATTATAATTCCCACAATTCACTTAGCTCAATAAATTACACTTCAAATTCTTATTACATCATTAAAATATGTCTGAAATTCTCAGATCTCACATCCTCCCCACCTTCAAAAGAATTTGGTCCTCCAAATTCAACTCAACTAGTCAAATAGATGGGGGTATTTCTCCTTCATGAGACTCTCTAGTTCCTACGTTGCCTCTTCCATTGAGTGATGTTTCCACAAAACTTTCACTAATGGGATGCTCTTGGTTCTCAATACCTTCTCCTTTCTATCGAGAATCTGGACGGGTTCCTCAGTATAGCTCATATCCTCTTGAATGTCCATCTCGTCATACTCTATGACATGAGAAGGGTCCGGGTGGTACTTCCTCAACATAGACACATGAAAAACATTGTGTATTCCGGACATCTGTGGGGGTAATGCTAATCTGTAAGCTACCTCTCCCACTCTCTCAAGAATCTCGAAAGGTCCTATGTATCGAGGACTCAATTTCCCTTTCTTCCCAAATCGCATGATACCCTTACTCGGTGATATTTTCAGAAATACTGCATCACCAACCTGAAACTCGAGTGGCCATCTACGCACATCCGCGTAGCTTTTCTGTCTACTTTGTGCAGCCCGTAACCTCTCACATATGAGTTTCACACTCTGTACGGCTTGCTCAATAAGCTCGGGAGCATTTATCTTTCTGTCACCGACTTCTTCCCAAGCTACAGGGGATCTACACCTCCTACCATATAGAGCCTCAAAAGGTGCCATTCCAATACTCGCATGGTAGCTGTTATTGTATGCAAACTCTGCTAGGGGCAAGTGATCATCCCATGATCCCTTAAAATCCATCGTACACGCCCTCAACATATCCTCCAGGGTCTGAATAGTCCTCTCTGACTGACCATCTATCTGAGGATGATAGGCGGTACTGAAACTCAATCGAGATCCCATAGACTCCTGAAACTGGGTCCAGAATCTAGAAGTAAATCGAGAATCTCTATCAGAAGTAATACTCACTGGAGCTCCATGTAATCTAGCTATCTCGCTGACATATAGTTCAGCTAAGGCATCCACAGTATCTGTGCTCTTGATGGCAAGGAAGTGGGCACTCTTGGTCAATCTATCCACAATGACCCATATCGCGTCACGACCTCTTCGGGTCCTCGGTAAACCCATAATAAAGTCCATAGTGACATGCTCTCATTTCCATGTAGGTACAGGTAAAGGCTGTAGTAGTCCTCCGGGCTTCCTATGCTCAGCTTTCACTTGTTGGCATACTAAACACTTGGCCACATACTCTGCCACGTCTCACTTCATACCACTCCACCAATACACCTTTCTCAAGTCTCGGTACATCTTAGTACTCCCCGGGTGCATGGTGTATCGCGAGCAGTGGGATTCTCTCAGTATCTGTCTCTTTAGGGTATCATCGCCCGGTACACAAATCCAACCTCTGAACCTCAATAATCCATCCTCACTGATGGTGAGATCCGACTGCGAACTCTGCTCAGCTTGGCTAACCATATCTATCAATCTCTGATCACTGCGCTGCCCAGTTCTAATCTGATCCATGATCCTGGGCTCTATCCGCAGGCTAGCCAAAAATCCAGTCTCTACCTCTTTAACTCTGATCCGAAGTTCGACGAACTGCTCTAACAAATCCCATTCCCTGATCATCATAGCAGGTATCATACTCTTCCTCCTCAGGGCATCAGCAACCACATTCGCCTTACCCGGATGATATAAAATCTCGCAGTCATAATCCTTAAGGAGTTCCATCCATCTCCTTTGTCTCATGTTTAACTCTTTATGATCAAAGAGATATCTCAAACTCTTGTGATCAGTGAAAATCTGGAATCTTTCCCCATACAAGTAGTGTCGCCAGATCTTCAAAGCAAATACCACAGCGGCTAACTCCAAATCATGCATGGGGTAATTTCGCTCATGGTCTTTCAGCTGTCGCGATCCATATGCGACCACTCTTCCGTGCTGCATCAGCACACACCCCAATCCTTGGTGAGATGCATCGCTATACACTGAAAATCCTCCTGATCCCTCAGGAATAGTTAACACAGGTGCCACTGTCAATCTCCTTTTTACTTCCTGAAAATTGAGCTCACATTGATCAGTCCATATAAATGGAGTCTCTTTGCGCGTGAGCTAAGTCAAAGGGGCGGCAATCCTTGAAAATCCTTCCACAAATCTTCTGTAATACCCTGCCAAACCAAGGAAGCTTTGTACCTCAGTAACTGTCTTCGATCTCTCCCAATTAAGCACAGCCTCCACCTTGCTTGGATCCACTGATACTCCTTCCTCTGAGACTATATGACCAAGGAAAGCTATCCGGTTCAACCAAAGCTCACACTTACTAAGCTTTCCATATAATTGCTTATCTCGAAGTATCTGAAGTACTAACCATAAATGCTGTGCATGCTCCTCATACGATCGAGAGTATACCAGGATATCATCAATAAAGACTATCACAAATTTATCTAGATAAGCTCTGAACACCTCGTTCATCAACCTCATAAATGCTGCAGGGGCGTTTGTCAATCCAAAGGACATCACCAGAAATTCGTAATAGCCATACCTTGTCCTGAAGGCCGTCTTTGGAATATCTTCTTCCTTGATCCTCAATTGGTGATCGCCCGATCTCAAATCAATCTTAGAAAAGACTGATGCCCCTCTCAGCTGATCAAGTAGATCATCAATCCTGGGTAGTGGGTATTTATTCTTCACCGTGGCTTTATTCAACAACCGGTAGTCTACACATAATCTGAGACTACCATCCTTCTTCTTAACAAATAGTACTGGTGCTCCCCACGGTGAAACACTGGGTCTAATAAACCCTTGATCCAATAACTCCTGTAGTTGTCTCTTCAATTCCTCAAGTTCCACTAATGCCATTTTGTAGGGAGGTTTAGAGATCGGCTGAGTATCTGGTACCAAACAGGGTGAGCTTCTAAATCGCTCAGTAAAGGGGGTAAGGAACTCATTTCATAAACCAAAATACACATCACAAAAGGTTTATTTGTATGTGAAACTCATTTGAAAACCATAGCATGAAAATACTCAAAATGATATTCTCATATCTCAAATCACGTAAAAACATGAAGTAAAAGGCTCACTCTAGAGCAATAACAAAGCATGTGAAAATAACGCGTTAAACGCTTTCTCAAATAACGTGATAAAATCACAGTAAAAATAATGCACGTGGCACAGCCACTAAACACACGTGGCATAGCCACTGTTTTAAATTCTCGCGTGGCATAGCCACAAAACACACGTGGCAAAGCCACTGATTTAATTTCTCGCGTGGCGTAGCCACAGATTTAATTTCTCGCGTGGCATAGCCACAGAATAGGGTTTCTCAACGTGGCACAGCCACCAATGGGGTATAACGTGGCACAGCCACCAATGGGGTATAACGTGGCACAGCCACCGATGGGGTTTCTCAACGTGGCACAGCCACCAATGGGGTATAACGTGGCACAGCCACCAATGGGGTTTCTCAACGTGGCACAGCCACCAATGGGGTATAACGTGGCACAGCCACCAATGGGTTATTCTCACGTTACCAGAACGGAGAAGAAATCGGGCTTACATGCTACCAGAGCAATGCCCGGTGTGTACTCACAACTACACACCTAAGTCTTATCACATAAGACTAGTTTGCCTTCACGTAGAACTCGTAATGGTTTTTCTCTCATAAAACTTATTTGAAATCATTTTGTACTCAACACAAAACGTAATAAAACCTAGTTCCAACCGGCAAAGCACACGCACACATTTCTCAAATCTCAATATTGCCTTAACGTAGAGCCCAGTTATAAACTCATAAAAATATTGGGCTCCAACCGGCTATAAAATCGTGTGCAATTAAATCTCAACACAAAACTCAACATGCTTGTTTTATAAACCACAATTCATGCTAAAATAGTTTACAATCCACATACACAAATGGTTTAGATTTCCCTTACCTCTTTGCACCTCGTATAGTGCAATCGTTTCCCCCGTATCACGGACTAGCCTCGCATTCCACTCTGGAACTCCCGAGCTATCCAAACGATGTTAAAACATCAACACTCAATTACCTCATAAGCCTCATGTAAGACCCCGTATATGTATAAGGGTAATGTGTGTACTTGGATCAAATAATATGAATGGACTTGTAATGAAAAGTATGATTGATGTAAGTCCATGGATTCAATGTATGTATGTGTAATATAAATTGTAACGTACATACAAGTTTCATTGAGCATGAATACGAAGAAATGAGTTCTAGCAAGTGATGGATGTGATTGAGACTCAAGATGAGTAGTGTGGTAAAATGGAATGGAGTTATGCTTCCATTTAGTTTTATGTAGCATGCCTTTGAACATACAATGAATGCACACAAGTTTCAATGTGCATAAGGTATGAATGGATGCCATTTCCAAGTTATAAAGGTGGATGGATGAGAAAATGGCCATGGCAATAGATTAAGGATGTGTTGGTATGAGTTGCAGCAAAGAAACTGCAGGAAATCTGGAAAACATGAGGTCCAGATCGATCTCATAGGATGAGAGATCGATCTGGAAGAGCCAGAATGCTGTGATTTGGGCGAAAGAATAGAGCAGATTGATCTCCAATGGAGCCAGATCGATCTGCCAAGCATTCTGTAAGTGAAAAGATCGATCCTCAAGCACCCAGATCGATCTCATTAGCTCTCTGTTTGGGACCAGATCGATCTCATGCTTCGACAGATCGATCTCATTCTTCAACAGATCGATCTCATTGCTTCAACAGATCGATCTCAGGCTTAAAAATGCCGTGAAAAAGAGGGATTTTAAGGGACCAGATCGATCTCCTCTTGGACCAGATCGATCTCCTCAAGCCATTTCTATATAAGGAGAGCTGAAAATCTGAAAATCTCGGAAAAACATATTAACCTCCCATTTTCAACCCAAAAACCTAACTTTCCCTCTCTAAAATCAGCCATTTTCAGTGAGATTTGGAGAGAGATCATTAGAAGTAAAGTTGTTCCTATCAAGGAGAATAACAACATAGTGAGAGGGCATTTTCCCATTCTTGGAATTGAAGGAGTTAAGGGCATTACCAATTGGAGCAAGAAGAGAAATCATATTAGTAAGATTCTAACACTCCAATCCAAATGCATTAGCTATTTAATTGATTTTGGAGTTGATTGATATGAGTATTGATGTATAAACTACCTAGGAATGTAGTGGAATTGGTGTGACCTAGAAATCTAAAATGGGTGTAAAGTGAGGATATGTGGGATTGAATGAGTTTATGATTTATGGCATGCTAAAGTTGTTATTGGGATAATATTATGATTTTAAACGGTTAAATGAGATTACATTGTGAGTGTGAAGGAATTGGGGAAATGAGTATGTATATGAGTGATAAATGCCATAGTGAGGGGATTCATGGAATATGAACACTATGAGCTTAATATCGATTTAACATCGATTTTGAATAAGTTAATAGGCCTAAGATGATCCATAGAACTCGAGTTATGGGTAAAGTAATGAAACGAGGCCATATAAGCGTTAATAGAGGCTATAGGTTAAATTGACTATAGCAAGCGCAAGGGTTGCATTGTATGGATCGAATATAATGCGGGATACAATTTTGTCCAGTCCCCGAAGAGTTCGTTGAAGGCGAACCGAACCGTACAAGTAAGCAGCTTAAGGAAGTGGAATCACGCATCGCGATTCCAGGTAAGGGAATTTTGTGAGTATATAGAGGTAGCTGCTCGTACTTTAAACTTGTGGGTGAATATTGGGTGTTGTATGAAATGCATGAATTGCTCAAATAAAAGATTGGTGGTATTCGTGAATGATGATGAGTATATACGTGGTTTTGGATTTTGAAGTGGATTTTATGAAATGGGATAGTAAGGCTAATAATTGCATAAATCTATTGTTTTGATGTTTTTCCAAAACGAATTGCTTGGTTTTGAGCAAGCTTATAGATAGGTCGGCTAGTATTGTATTGTTGTTGTGGAAAAGCATTTGTGAGTGCTAAACCCGATTGCCGGGATTGATAAATTGTATATGAGCCACCTATCGCATTCGTATGACATAAATCGCGCTAGAGCCTCGCTCGCGCTGGATTTCCATGTTTTCATTTGTATGAAACGTGCTGGAGCCTAGCTCGCACCTTGAATTGGAAACTATAATGATATTTACAAACCGTACTGGAGCTTCTGCTCGTACGTGGATTTTGAGTGGTTGTCTTATGAGTATAACCGTACTAGAGCCATGCTCGTACGTGCCTCTTTATGAGAAGATGCATGATGCATGAGTCGTGCTAGAGCTTTGCTCGCACAAGCTTGTACAATGGGATTCGTATAGGGTTGTGAAAGTGGGTAAGATCCTTAAGCCTTACATCTTTAAGCTAACATCCTTAAGCCCGAGGAGGCAGGGAGGCTCTGTTTGGCAGGGAGGCTCTCTTACGGTGGGACCCTTAAGCCAACATCCTTAAGCCCAAAGAGGCGGGGAGGCTCTGTTAGGCGGGGAGGCTCTCCTACATGGGTACGGTAAGATCCTTAAGCCCTACATCCTTAAGCCAACATCCTTAAGCCCGAGGAGGCAGGAAGGCTCTGTTCGGTGGGGAGGCTCTCTTACGGAAAGGATCCTTAAGCCCTACATCCTTAAGCTAACATCCTTAAGCCCGAGGAGGCAGGGAGGCTCTGTTAGGCGGGGAGGCTCTGTTCGGCAGGGAGGCTCTCCTTCACAAAATATGAAAAACTCTTGGTATGGGGTAGATAAGACCTAGTAATGGCACCCCCAATCACGATATGAGTTTGCGGAGTACGCTGTACCGTGTATATCACATGGAGTACGATGTACCGCACAATGGTTATGTGATGAGAAAGTCTGGCGAGGGATAATCCATCTTCGTGCCAGCATGATACCCCGCACACCTGGATGCGTGTGGTCTGGGATGATTTATGATGTAATGGTTCACATAGGCACTTTTGATATAGTGACCTAGATTTATACATATGCGTAAATTGTGGAATGTAAATGTGGTTGTGATTGTGAGTTGATTTGGTGGTGTTATGGTGTTGGTTTAAAAAGGAAGTTTCTCAAAGAATTGCCCTTTTTATGAATTTAAATGAGATCGAGCATGAGATGATTTACACATGATGTTTTACCATGTTTTATATGCCAATTTTACATAACTTTGATACATGATATATATGTATACTCATATGGCATAGTTTTACTCCTCATGCTCCTACTATAAATGATTTATGCATAACACTATCAGCATGTAGATAGAGTAGTTATCTACCATGCTTGCATTATTGCCTTACTGAGCGTGTGGTTGCTCATCCCACTCTATTTTTCCCCCCAACAGAGCGTGCATAGTAGCCCAGTGAGGACTGAGGCGTATTATTTTGGACTCCGCTGCATCTCCATTGCTGAAAGGTATATACACAGTGATTCTTTTTGTATCTAAACAATGTAAAGGCACAGTATTCTTTTGAGTTGTACTTATGAGGGATGTAGATGTCAGTAAAACATGTATTCGTATAAGTACACGATTAAATGCACATGTATGACATTGTTTTAATTAATTGAGAATGAATGAGATGTGGTGTTTATTATTGACTCACAGCCCAACAGTGTGTGGTGAGCTTAGTTCACGACCGGGTAAGGTAACAGTAAAACGCGAAAAATTTTCAGTGATTTCGGTTAAAGAGAATGGAATTGGGTCGTGACACCTCAATTCTCAAAATTGGGTATAATTGCTCATAACTCCTCAAATCTCTCGATTCCCGTAACTCAACCCTAAACTACAACCTCATTCACAATAGCTCAACATCCTATATTTCTCATGCCAATTATCTATGCTAATTCATCACATTGTCTACATTTCCATTTATAGCACAAATTCTCAAAATTACCAAATATCTACATTACTCCAACTACATTGCAATTTCATCAATCCCTAATCCTTTCTCAACTATTTCAACGCAATGACAATCACCAATAACATCAAAATCATCTCAAATATCAAGATCGAGGTTTAGAAATTACCCAAAGCTTGTGGAGAGCTTATCTCTTGCCTCGATCCGATCCGTCTTTCGATTTCCAAGTATGTTGTTCTCCCTTTGATGAGGAACAACTTTCCTTCTTGCCACAACAGCTGATTCGACCGGAAATGGGGGATTTGGATGAGTGAGAAAGTTAGGTTTTCAAAAAAATGGGGGTTGGAAGAGAGAGAAAGTGAAATTGCAGGAGAAAACACGGGTCCCTTATATAGACTGGAGGTAGGAGATCGATCTGCCTCTTGATGAGATCGATCTGTGTTTGAATTTTGGGAACGATCTGGGCAATTTTATGCCTAGGAGATCGATCTGTCGAGGGGTGAGATCGATCTCTTTATGGCTTTATGAGATCGATCTGCTCCTAAGGAGATCGATCTTCTCCCAAACAGAATCATTTGGAGATCGATCTCTTCCTCATGAGATCGATCTTCTCTCAAACAGATTCATAAGGAGATCGATCCTCTTCCATTGGAGATCGATCTGCTCCTTAAATTCCTCATTCCTTGTCGTTTATAGCTCACCAGATCGATCTCTCCTTCTCCCAGATCGATCTGTCCTCATAGTTTCACATTTATTTTACACACTTAACATATAAATCTCCAATTATAATTCCCACAATTCACTTAGCTCAATAAATTACACTTCAAATTCTTATTACATCATTAAAATATGTCTAAAATTCTCAGATCTCATAGATATACACGGTACAATGTATTCCATGGGCCCATATCATGGTTGCGGGTGTCTGTCGTAGGTCTTATCTACCCCATGCCATGTATAACCTACTCAGTCTCAAGTGCACATGCAAGCATGTCATCCATGTGACTAGCAGTCTACACGAGGCATCCAACATGACTTGTGCTAGCATCTCATCCGTGTGACATAAAGTCTACACGAGGCATCTAACACAACTCATTACATAACACAGTGTGAAAAGTCCAGACCGAGAAATGCTCTAGCACGATTTCATGCATCATCAGTAAATACCCTTGTACGAGCAAGGCTCTAGTACGACTTAATGTAAAATATATAATGAGGAAATCATGTGCGAGCATAGCTCCAGTACGGTTATATGCATAAGAAAATCAATGGAAGCCCACGTATAAGTAAAAACTTCAGTACGGTTTGTAAAATATCACAACTCAAAACACGGTGCGAGCTAGGCTCTAGCACATTTCATTCATATTAAAACATCAAAATCCAGAGGTAGTTAACTCATATAAATCTGATAGGTGGCTCTATTTCAACAAAACACGTTCAAATCACAGTTAGCACCGGACTCGTGCTATTTCACAAATTTATGAAGTCTATAGCCAGCCTATCCATAAATTTTGCTTAAAACAAAGCAATATGTTCATAAAAATATCAAAACATGATGTTTCATGCAATTATTAGCCTTACTACCCTTTCTGTAAGATTCATTTCCAAAACCAAAATCATCTATATCTGAAATCATTTGTACAAATCATTAATTCTTTTCTAGATAACCAAGCAATTACAAAGCCATATAAACACCTTCAAAATACATGCAGCTACCTCTAGATACTCACAAAATTCCCTTACCTGGAATCATGTCGAGTGATTCCACTTCCTTAAAACTGCTCGATCGTGCAGTTCGATTCACTTCCAATGAAATCTCCAGAGTTGCACAATATTACTTATCACATCAATTTAACCCATTATAATACGATTCTTGTTTTTACTATAGTCAATTTGACTTATTATTTTCATTAACACTTATTGGGCCTTACTTTCTCTTAAGCCCTTTTTTGATGGTACTATTCATTCTCGAGAATCTATTGAACTCTTTAGGTATATTGATTCACACTAAACCGACATTAAGCTTAAAATGTCTCTAGTTCATCATTTCCTTTACTATGGCAATTTATCAAACACATCTTATGCCCATTTCCAATCATCATCCATTCCAACATATGAATTTCACAAAGTTATCTTAAAATCATCTATACATGCTTACTAACATCTCTACATGTTTAAACCATCATCAACTTCATGCCACTTTAACTTTCTCTCACTAAACCCATTTTAGGTAATGGTTGTTTAAGCTTGTACATGAACATTTCAGCCAACATTATATACACCAATCAACTCATCAAAATGTCTAGATTAACATACTAGAAGATGGTGTATAGGAATCTTACCTAGCTTTACTTTTTCATATTTTTGCCAAATTGGGGAAAAACCCTCTTTGCTCCTTCAATCCAAAGTTTGAGCTTCTAATCTTTGACTATGTTGTTCACTTCCTCACTATGAATAACTTTGTATAAAGGAACTTCTCTCAAAACTGATTGGATAGTGGTGATTTTTAAAGTGAGAAAGCTAGGTTATTGTTAAAATAGAGAATTTTTGGGATTTCTGGGGAAGAAGGCTCGACAGTCAGGTCCTTTTTATAGTAATCATGTTATGAGATTGATCTCCAAAGGTGGAGATCGATCTCCCATTGCTTAAATTCCTTCAAAATTTGACAATGCAGGCTAGGGGATCGATATGCCTCTTGGATGAGATCGATCTGCCTCTTTGAAGAAGGGATCGATATACTCATTGGTAGAGATCGATCTTGGTTAGGCAGAATCACTTAGATCGATCTAGCTTTGGGAAGAGATCAATCTTGACTAGGCAGAAGTAACTGAAGATCGATCTGCTCATAGGGAGAGATCGATCTGCTCTTACTAAATCAAGTGGGATCGATCTGTTCCTTACAGAATCACATAGGGATCGATCTGATGGAATTGAGAGATCGATCTGCTATTGAATAAGAGATCGATTTGCTTGGATGAGGGATCGATCTCCTCTTTACAGAATGCTTGGTACTCCATTTTGAGATAATAAGATCGATCTCCCTTGCATGTAAGATCAATCTGGCATTCATCCTGGAGTATTTTAGCAACAATTTTTTGAAGTTTTAAAGTTAAACTCATATCAAATCACTTCAATACCCATTTTGCATTTCATTCACACTTAACACTCAAAAATATCTAATTCTTATGATTCATTTATTGTGTAACTTGTTTGTACATCATGGAAATCATAAGATTACAAAGAAATTCATGGGCCTTACATTCCTCCCCTCCTTCAAGAAATTTGGTCCTCCAAATTAAAACCAAGTTAACCTGAGAACGACTCTGAGTACTTCTCTTGCATCAAAATCTCTAACTCCCATGTAGCTTCCTCCGGAGTGTGATACTGCCAAAAAACTTTCACTAAGGGAATCATCTTCGACCTCAGCACCTTCTCTTTCCTATCCAATATTTGAACCGACTTCTCAACATATGATATACTCTGATTGAGCTTCAATGGTTCATATCTTATCACATGTGCCCGGTCTGAGTGGTACTTTCGAAGCATGGAGACGTGGAAGACTTTATGAACACCTGCTAATTTCGACGGTAATGCCAACCTATAAGCCTTATCTCTCACTCTCTCCAGAATCTCGAAGGATCTGACATATCGAGGGCTCAACTTACCTTTCTTACCAAACCTCATAATCCCTTTCAAGGGAGAAACTCTCAAGAATACCGACTCACCCACAGTATACTCCAATGGTCTCTGTCTCCTATCAGCATAACTCTTTTGTTGGCTTTGAGCTGTCTGTAACCTCTCACATATTAACTGGACATCCTCAGAGGCTTGCTGCATTAAATCGGGAGCAAAAATTTATCTGTCACCAACCTCCTCCCATCTTATAGGGGATGCATTTGCGTCCATAAAGTACCTCATATGATGCCATCTCGATACTCACATGATAACTGTTATTAGAGGTGAACTCGACTAATGGTAGGTGATCATCCCAAGAGCCTCTAAAATCTAGCACACATGCACTCAACATATCCTCCAGAGTCTGTATAGTCCTCTCTAACTGACCATCTGTCTGAGGATGAAAAGTGGTGCTAAAACTCAATTGGGTCCCCATCGCTTCTTGAAAGTGTTCCCAGAAATGGGAAGTGAAGCGGGCATCCCGATCAAAAATAATGCTCACTAGAACACCATGTAACCGAACTATCTCTTGAACATATAAGTTCACCAACGGACTCAAACTATCGGTAGCTCTCATAGCCAAGAAATGGACTAACTTCTTCAACCAATCCAAATCACCTAAATGGTATCATGACCTCTACGGGTCCTCGATAAACCCATCATAAAATCCATGGTAACGTGCTTCTACTTCCATGTAGGTATTGGTAGAGGCTGCAATAACCCTGTAGGCTTCTGATGCTCCACCTTCACTTGCTGACAGACAAGACATCTAGCAACATACTCAGCAATATCTGTGAGAACTGAAAATTTTGTAAAGCAAAGTTAAGAGAATTGTAATTTGGTGTATGTGATTATGATATGTTAATGTACACATAAGTTTTAAATATGATGAACTATAAGAAGATGAGGTTTTTAAGTCTTGAATGTGTATGAACTGAGTTATGGACTATGGGGTAGATTTTAGGAAGTTTTACATTGAGTTTTCTGCAAATTGATGCAGCAACAATACAATCTGTGAAGGCCAGATCGATCTCGAAGGATGAAAGATCGATCTCATGGCTCCAGAATGTAGAAAATGTGCTAGAACTGATAGGCAAATCGATCTCATATGCAAGCAGATCGATCTCCAAATGTTTTTGTAAAGAGAAAATCAATCTCCTCAAGGAGCAAATTGATCTCATGAAGTATTCTGTAAATAGAAGATTGATCTCCTCAAGGAACAAATCAATCTCATGAAGTAATCATGAGATCGATCTCACCCCACGACAGATCGATCTCCTAGGCATAAAATTACCCAAAAATGTTCTTAAATTTAAAGGGAGATCGATCTCATCAAGGACCATATCGATCTCCTACCTTCGGCCTATATAAGGACCCCTTTGTTTTTCTAGAAATCAATCTCTCTCCCCAAATCACCATTTTCGCAACCTTAGCTTTCTCTATCCTCTAAAACCTCCATTTTCGTCCAAATCTCAGGCAGAGGCAAGAAGGAAAGTTGTTCCTCTTCCAAAGGAGAATAACATACTTGGAAATCGAAGGACGAAATGAATGGAGGTGTGAATAGAACTCTTCATAAGTTTTGGGTAAATTTCTAAGCTTTAATCTTTGATATTGAGGTGATTTTGGTGATTCTGACTATGAGTGTTGTGATAAAATAGCTAGGAAATGATTAGAGATTGATGAAATTGTGATTTTGCTAGACTGATGATGATATTATACAATTTGTGCTAATTTTGAGATTTTGGCTATAAATTGGAATCGAGGCAATGAGGTGATTTTGGCATGGATATTATGCATGAAAAATGTAAGATTTGAAATGTAGTGGATGAGAATGTGGATTATGATAGGAATATGAGAAAAATGAGGTTTGTAGTATTTAACAAGAATATGAGCAAATATGTGCTCGATGATGTGATTGAAATGAATTATTGATGTTTCAGCATCGTTTGGATAGCTCGGGAGTTTCAGAGAGGAATCCGAGGCTAGTCTATTGTTTGGGGGAATGATTGCACTATACGAGGTGCAACGAGGTAAGGGAAACTTAAACTCATTTGTGTATGCGATTTTGTGATGATATTGTAGCATGAAATGTGATTTGAGAAAACAAACATGTTTCTATGAGTTGTGAATGAGTTATTGCACACGGTTTTATAGCCGGTTGGGGCCAAATTTTATGAGTTGTAAACTAAATCAGAAATTGTTTTACATCCATTTTGAGTTAAAAAAAAAAGTGAAAAGTGATTTGGGCTCTACGTTAAGGCGTTCTGAGATTTGAGAAATGTATGCGTGGTTTTGCCGATTTGAGCTCGGTTTTGACATATTTTGTGTTGAGTACAAAACGATTTTCAGATGAGTTTAATGAGAAAAACCATTATGAACTCTACGTGAAGGCAAAACGGTTTTATATGATAATGGCTATTATTAAGACATAGGTGTGTCATGTTAAATACACATCGGGCCTTGCTCTGGTAGCATGTAAGTCCAGGCATTGCTCTAGTAGCATGTAAGTCCGATATTCCTCCGTTTTGGTAACGAGAGATGCCTCCGTTCTGGTAAAGTGAGATGACCCCCGCTCTGGTACTGCTGGGTGGCCTTGCTTTGGAAGCTTGTAAGGCTCGGCATTACTTTGGTAGCATGTAAGTCTGATATTTTTCCCCGCTCTGGTAGTGTTGGGAGGCCTTGTTTTGATAGCATATAAGTCCAGTCCTTACTTTGGTAGCATGTAAGACCGATAGTATGCATTAGAAGACGCTTTACTCTAGTAGCATGTAAGTCCAGGCCTTGTTCTGGTAACGCGTAAGTCCAATATACCATGTACACGACTATATTGTTAACGTTCCCTCTTTTGAGGATGCCTGGGATGCACACCCAAAGGAGAATTATATTGATGTGCCATGACGAATATTTTATTTGAGTTTTATTTACCTAGTCTCGTTTTACACATGAGATTGTGTTTGGTGGCTGTGCCACGTGCATTACTATTGAGGTGATTTTTTTATCATTTTTTTACTGGAAAAGCCGTTATCACATCCTGATTTCCACATGCTTGTGACTGTGACTTGTACATGAGTCATGTACTCTCATCTTTTTACATGATTTTAGAGAAATGAGATGACAATGATGTTTTACTGTTTTCATGCCACACTTTTATTGAGTTTTAACTACGAGATAAAATGATTCTGCTGTGCAAATCATTATTTTGTTAATGAATCCCTTACCCCCTTACTAAGCGATTTAGAAGCTCACCCTGTTTTATCTCCCCCCAAATTTCTTCAAGTGAATAGAGTTTTCCTGCGAAGTATGGAGTAGTGGCTAGTGGAGGACTTGAGCTCCAGGCCCCATATTGTGCTCGAGGTATATTTTAATATTTCATGTACCCAGACTAAAGTTGTATTTATAGACACTTGATGAACAATGAAATATGGGATGTATTAGGGGTATTTAACTTTGAATTAGGGAAATGTAATTAGTATGATATATTAATATGAGGTGATGAGATCCTGAGGTGTAACTTTATAATTTATACATGATGATGCATGACACTATATAGGAATGCACCTAGATATGTGTATTGAGCTAGAAAAATTTTAAATTTACCCTATTTTCTGCGCTTCCAGGGCTTCACAGAGATTTCTTGGTATCAACGCTTATGGTGTTTAGTATTGTCAGTGTCGGTCAAGTGAAATAGAATACATCCCAAGTGTTTGTATAAGTCTGGTAATGAATTGAAATTGAGGATTGAGATTTAAATCAAATTTGATGTGTACTCACAGGAAACGTGTTGAGATTAAGCATGAGTGAACGACAAGGTCATTCGAGGAGGTAGGCAAAGCCACCTCTGCTACCTAGCCCACAACCAGAAAGTCCTAACTCTCGATTTAATCGGATTGAGCAAGATGTACGACAAGGTTTTGAGCAAATGGCAGCGCTATTTACGTAACATTTTGGAGTTAATGCCTCGGGTACTACTCCTACACCACCACAAGGACCTCTTGTGCCCCCAATATAGATAGACCCAGTGCCTCCTGTCACTCAACCTGATGATAGAAGTTTGGTCTGGCTGAAGGATTTTTTGAAAATGAATATGCCCGCATTCAAAGGGAAAAGGATCCTGCTGAGGCTGAGGAGTAGCTGACTGAGTTGAGAATCATATTTGACTAGTTAGGATGTGCAAATGCTGAGAGGGTCAGTATGGGCGCTTATATGTTGAAAGGGAGAGCTTGAGATTGGTGGGGTACTACCCAGGGTATTCTGATGTCCAGCCAGGATGTGATTAGTTGGGAAGAGTTTCAGACGACATTTAGAGCCCAATATGTAGCACAAGCTGCTCAGAGAAGGAAGCATGTAGAGTTTTTGAATTTGGTACAAGGTAATATGTTTGTGGATGATTACGAGAGTCGATTTACCGCTCTATTAAGATATGATCCAGAGACCTTCAAAAATGAAGAGCTCTGCACAGAGAGATTTGTGTATGGATTGAAGCCCATCATCATAGATCAATTGATAGGGCTGTGTAGTACTAAGTTTAGAGATGCTCTGAGACGAGCACAAGAGATTGAGATGGGAATGGAAATCGTACAATCCCAAATGAGTTCAGTGCAGTGACTCGAGATATGGGCAAAAGACCAGCGAATTTCCAGGCAGATGTTCGGAGAGGTTCCTTTAGAAGAGGAAGGATTGAGGTACAGAAGGGCAGATTAGAGAGACCCAGAGCTTATCCTATCATTAGGGAGAACCCTCGAAATGTCAGGCCTGAGATAAGAGATTACAGAAATTATGGTCGATTGCAGGAGGGAAGTTATACAGGGTTGATCTATGGATGTTTTAGATCTGGAGACATGGGTTACAGAGTAAAAGACTGCCCTCAACCTTAGAGACCACATGCTCTGGAGCCTACTAGACAGTATCCTCAGAGAGTGAATCCCCCGAGATGGGCCACTACTACAGAGAAAGGAAAGAAGCTCGTTACAGTGGGACATGTGTTTGCTCTGGACAAGGAAACAACAGACACTTCAGCAGAAACTATAAGATGTACACTCTCTGTCTGTGATCATACTGCTCATGTGTTTATTGATCCAGGGTCCACGCATTCGTTTATTTATGAGCATTTTAAATGTATATTAAATTTGAAGTTTGAACCTCTAGAGTATGTACTGCATGTAAATACCCCTATGCGCGAGTCCCAGAGAACTGATTTAATCTGTAAAGGGTGTGAAATAAAGGTGGAAGATAGAGTGATGTTAGCAAATCTAATGATGTTAAATATACATGGACTTGATGTACTTTTGGGAATGAATTGGCTGCAACCAATCAAGTGAGTTTAGACTGCTACACTAAGATTGTAACTTTCTCCCTACCTGAACCTTACAGTGTACGTTTGAAATGTTGAGGAAATAAATGAGTGGAATTTTTGTAAGCAAATTGAAATTTTGATGTTGCTTTTGAGAGTACTAAATATGATTGTTCATGTGAAGGTTATAAAACACTCATCTTAGATGATAAGCGGGAACATCCAAGGATTGAGAATATACCTATGGTGTGTGAATTTTCGGATGTCTTCCCAGATGAGTTGCTAGTTTTACCACCAGAGAGAGAGCTGGAGTTTACAATTGATTTGGTACTAAATACTCTGCCTATCTCTAGACCTCCATATAGGATGGCATTAGTGAAACTTGAGGAATTGAAGAAGCAACTACAGGAGTTATTGAATCAAGGATTTAGTAGACCCAGTGTATCATCGTGGGGAGCACCAGTGTTATTCGTGAGGAAGAAGAATGGTAGTCTCAGATTATGCATAGACTACCGACTATTGAATAAAGCTACGATGAAGAATAAATACCCATTGCCCAGGATTGTTGACCTACTCGATCAGCTGAGAGGAGCTTCAGTCTTCTCTATGATTGATTTGAGATCGAGCTATCACCAATTGAGGATTAAGGAGGAAGATATTCCGAAGACGGCCTTCAAGATAGGGTATGGCCATTACGAATTTCTAGTGATACCCTTTGGATTAACGAACGCCCCCACAGCCTTTATGAGGTTAATGAATGAAGTGTTCAGAGACTATCTAGATAAGTTTGTGATAGTCTTTATTGATGATATCTTGTTGTATTCTCGCTCTTACGAGGAGCACGCACAGCAATTGTGGTTAGTACTTTAAATACTCTAAGATAAGCAATTATATGGCAAGCTTAATAAGTGTGAGTTTTGGCTGGATTGGATAGCTTTCCTTGGTCACATAGTTTTAGAAGAAGGAGTATCAGTTGATCCAACTAAAGTGGAGGCTGTGCTTAATTGGGAAAGACCGAGGACAGTTACTGAGGTACAAAGTTTCCTTGGTTTGGCAGGGTATTACAGAAGATTTGTTGAAGGAGTTTTCAGGATTGTTGCTCCTTTGACCAAGCTCATGCGTAAGGAGGCTCCATTCATATGGAATGATTAAAGTGAGCTCAATTTTTAGGAATTAAAAAGGAGATTAACAGCGGGACCTGTATTGACTATCCCCGAGGGACTAAGACGATTTTCAGTATACAGTGACGCTTCCCATCAAGGATTGGGGTGTGTGCTCATGCAGCATGGAAGAGTAGTTGCCTATGGATCGCGATAATTGAAAGATCATGAGCGGAATTACCCCACACATGATTTGGAGTTAGCTACTGTGGTGTTTGCCTTGAAGATCTGGCGGCACTACTTATATGGGGAAAGATTTCAGATCTTCACTGACGAGAAGAGTTTGAGGTATCTGTTTGATCGAAAAGAGTTAAACATGAGACAAAAAAGATGGATGAAACTCCTTAAGGATTATGACTCTGAGATTTTATACCATCCGAGAAGAGTGAACATAGTTGCTGATGCCCTGAGCAGGAAGAGTATGATATCTGCTATGAGGGTAAGGGAATGGGATTTATTAAAGCAGTTCGTTGAACTCCAGATCAGAGTTAAAGAGGTAGAAACTAGATTTTTGGCTAGCCTACAAATAGAGCCCAGGATCATGGATCAGATTAGAACGGGTAGCGTGATGATCAAAGTTTGATCGATATGGTCAGACAAGCCGAGCAAACTTCATAGTCGAATCTCATAGTTTGTGAGGATGTATTATTGAGATTCAGAGGATGAATTTGTGTACCGAACGATGATACCCTGAAGAGACAGATATTAAGAGAATCCCACTACTCGCAATACACCATGCACCCGGGGAATACTAAAATGTACCAAGATTTGAGAAAGGTATATTGGTTGAGTGGTATGAAGCGAGACGTGGTAGATTTTGTGGCCAGATGTTTAGTGTGCCAGCAAGTGAAAGCTGAACACTAGAAGCCCGGAGGATTATTGCAGCCTTTACCTATGCCTACATGGAAATGGGAACATGTCACCATGGACTTTATTATGGGTTTACCGAGGACCCGAAGGGTTCGTGATGCAATATGGGTCATAGTGGATAGACTAACGAAAAGTGCCCACTTCCTTGCCATTAAGAGCACCAATACTGTGGATGCCTTAACTGAGTTATATGTCAGCGAGATACTAAGATTACATGAGGCTCCAGTGAGTATTATTTATGACAAAGATTCTGGATTTACTTCCAGAGTTTGGACCCAGTTTTAGGAGTCGATGGGATCTCGATTGAGCTTTAGTACCGCATATCATCCTCAGACAGATGGTCGGTCAGAGAGAACTATTCAGACCTTGGGAGATATGTTGAGGGCATGTACGATGGATTTTAAGGGATTATGGGATGATCACCTACCCCTAGCAAAGTTTGTGTACAATAATAGCTATCATGTGAGTATTGGAATGGCACCTTTTGTGGCTCTATATGGTAGGAGGTGTAGATCCCCCGTAGCGTGGGAAGAAGTGGGTGATAGAAAGATAAATGCTCCTGAGCTTGTTGAACAGGTTGTACAAAGTGTGAAACTCATATGTGAGAGATTACAGGCTGCACAGAGTAGATAGAAAAGCTATGCGGATGTACGTAGATGACCACTCGAGTTTGATGTTGGTGATGCAGTATTTCTGAAGATATCATCGAGTAAGGGTATCATGAAATTTGAAAAAAAAAGGGAAGTTTAGTCCTCGATACATTGGACCATTCGAGATTCTTGAGAGGGTGGGAGAGGTAGCCTACAGGTTAGCACTACCCCCACAGATGTTCGGAATACACAACGTCTTTCATGTATCTATGTTGAAGAAGTACCACCCGGACCCTTCTCATGTCATAGAGTATGAAGAGATGGACATACAAGAGGACATGAGCTACACTCAGGAACCTGTCCAGATTCTCAATAGAAAAGAGAAGGTACTTAGAACCAAAAGCATCCCATTAGTGAAAGTTTTATGGAAACATCACTCAATGGAAGAGGCAACTTGGGAATTTGAAATACTCATAAAGGAGAAATACCCCCATCTATTTGATGAGTCGAGTTGAATTTGGTGGACCAAATTCTTTAAAGGTGGGGAGGATATGAGAACTGAGAATTTTGTATACCCTAGTTATGATAATTGTAATTTGGTGAATGTAATTATGATATGTTAATGTACACACCAGTTTTAAATATGATAAAGTATAAGAAGATGAGGTTTTTAAGTCTTGAATGTGTATGGATTGAATTATGGACTATGGGGTAGATTTTGGGAAGTTTTACATTGAGTTTTCTATAAATTGATACAGCAGCAGTACAATCTGTGAAGGCCAGATCAATCTCCAAGGATAAGAGATCGATCTCATGGCTCCAGAATGCAGAAAATATGCAGGAATTGATAGGCAGATCAATCTCATATGCAAACAGATCGATCTCCAAATGTTTCTGTAAAGAGAAGATCGATCTCCTTAAAGAGCAGATCAATCTCATGAAGTATTCTGTAAACAGAAGATCGATATCCTCAAGGAGCAGATCGATCTCATGAAGCAATTATGAGATCGATCTCACCCCACGACAGATCGATCTCCTAGGCATAAAATTACCCCAAAACTTTCCCAAATTTAAAGAGAGATCGATCTCATCAAGGACCAGATCGATCTCCTACCTTCTGCTTATATAGGGACCTTTTTGTTTTTTTGGAAATCGATCTCTCTCTCTCCCCAAATCACCATTTTTGCAACCCTGGCTTTCTCTCTCCTCCAAAACCCCCATTTTTGTCCAAATCTCAGGCAGAGGTAAGAAGGAAAGTTATTCCTCATCCAAAGGAGAACAACATACTTGAAAATCGAAGGACGAATTGAATCGAGGTGTGAATAAAACTCTTTATAAGTTTTAGGTAAATTTGTAAGCTTTAATCTTTGATATTGAGGTGATTTTAGTGATTGTGACTATGGGTGTTGTGATAAAATAGCTAGGAAATGATTAGAGATTGATGAAATTATGATTTTGTTAGAGTGATGATGATATTATACAATTTGTGGTAATTTTGAGATTTTGGCTATAAATTGGAATCGAGGCAATGAGGTGATTTTGGCATGGATATTATGCATGAAAAATGTAGTGGATGAGAATGTGGATTATGATAGGAATATGGGAAAAATGAGGTTTGTAGTATTTAACAAGAATATGAGAAAATATGTGCTCGATGATGTGATTGAGAATAATTATTGATGTTTTAGCATCGTTTGGATAGCCTGGGAGTTCTAGAGAGGAATGTGAGGCTAGTCCGTTGTTTGGGGGAACGATTGCACTATACGAGGTGCAACGAGGTACGGGAAACTTAAACTTGTTTGTGTTTGCAATTTGGTGATGATATTGTAGCATGAAATGTGATTTAAGAAAACAAACATGTTTTTATGAGTTGTAAACTAAATGTGAAATTGTTTTACAACCGTTTTGAGTTTAAAAAAAGTGAAAAGTGATTTGGGCTCTACATTAATGCGTACTGAGATTTGAGAAATGTGTGCGTGGTTTTGCCAGTTTAAGCTCGATTTTGACATGTTTTGTGTTGAGTACAAACGATTTTGAGATGAGTTTTATGAGAAAAAACCATTATGAGCGCTACGTGAAGGCAAAACGGTTTTATATGATAATGGCTATTATTGAGACTTAGGCATGTCAAGTTGAATACACATCGGGCCTTGCTCTTATAGCATGTAAGTTCAAGCATTGCTCTGATAGCTCGTAAGTCTAATATTCCTCCGTTTTGGTAACGAGAGGTACCTCCATTCTGGTAACGTGAGATGACCCCCGCTCTGGTAGTGCTGGGTGGCCTTGCTCTGGTAGCATGTAAGTTCGAGCATTGCTCTGGTAGCATGTAAGTCTGATATTTTTTCCTCGCTCTGGTAGCACTGGGAGGCCTTACTTTGATAGCATGTAAGTCCGAGCCTTACTTTGGTAGCATATAAGGCTGATAGTGTGCATGAGGAGAGGCTTTGCTCTGGTAGCATGTAAGGCCGGTCCGTGTTCTGGTAACGCATAAGTCTAATATACCATGTACATGACCATATTGTCGATGTTCCCTCTTTTGAGGATGCATGGGATGAATACCCAAAGGAGAATTATATTGATATGCCATGATGAATATTTTATCTAAGTTTTATTTGCCTAGTCTCTTTTTACACATGAGATTGTGTTTTGTGTCTACGCCACATGCATTACTATTGAGGTGATTTTTCATCATGTTTTTACGAGAAAAGCCATTATCGCATCCTGATTTCCACATGCTTGTGACTGTGACTTTTACATGAGTCATATACTCTCATGTTGTTACATGATTTTAGAGAAATGAGATGATAATGATGTTTTATTGTTTTCATGATACACTTTTATTGATTTTCAACTATGAGATAAAATGATTGTGTTGTGCAAATCATCATTTTGTTAATAAATCCCTTACCCCTTTACTGAGCAATTTAGAAGCTCACCTTATTTTATCTCCCCTCAGATTTCTTCAAGTGAAGAGAGTTTTCCTACGACGTATGGAGTAGTGGCTAGTGGAGGACTTGAGCTCCAAGCCACATATTGTGCTTGAGGTATATTTTAATATTTCATGTACCCAGACTAAAGTTCTATTTACAGACACTTGATAGATAATGACATATGGGATGTATTAGGGGTATTTAACTTTGAATTGGGGAAATGTAATTAGTATGATATATGAATATGAGGTGATGAGATCCTGAGGTGTAACTTTATAATTTATATATGATGATGCATGACATTGTATAGGAAAGTACCTAGATATGTGTATTGAGCTAGAAAAATTTTAAATTTTCCCTATTTTTCGCGCTTCCGGGGCGTCACAATATCTCTCTTCATTCTAGACCACCAATAAATTTTTTGAAGGTTCTGATACAACTTAGTACTCCCCGGATGTATCGTATACCTCGATGAGTGAGCTTCTGATAAAATCAATCTCCTGATCTCTAGATTCTTGGGAACACATACTCTACCCTTGAACCTCAGTAATCCATCTATACTAAGCTCAAAATCAGTACCCACACCTATCTGTACCTGTCACAACATCAAATCTCTCTGTATCAGCTGGGGCTACCTCAAAATTGAGATTCACGAACTACTCCAACAACTCGTGTTCTCGAACCATCATATAAGACACCAACCGAGGTTCTTCCTACTCAAGGCATCGACAACTACATTCGCCTTACCCGGTGGTACATGATTTCACAATCGTAGTCCTTCAGGAATTTGTGCCATCTTCTCTGTCTCATTTTCAACTCTTTCTGCGAAAACAAATACTTAAGGCTCTCGAGATCTGTATCTACCTGAAATTTCTCACCATAGAGATAGTGGCACCATATCTTCAACGCAAACACTATGGCCACTAACTCTAAATTCTAAGTCGGATGGTTCCTCTCGTGATCTTTCAACTGTCTGGATCCATAGGCAACTACCTTCCCATCCTGTATAAGTACATAGTCCAGTCCCTGATGTGATGCATTCGTATACACAGAGAAAGCTCCTGAGCTGGTAGGAATGGTGGGAATCGGAGCTGTGGTCAATTGACCCTTAAGCTTCTGAAAACTCCTCTCACATGCCTCATCCCGCACAAACTTAACATCCTTCCGTGTGAGACGTTTCAACAGAGCAGCTAGTCTGGATAAACCCTCTACAAATCTTCGATAATACCCTGTCAATCCCAAAAAACTTCTGATTTCAGTAACTGTCTTGGGCTATTCCCACTGTACAACTGTCTCAATCTTGGATGGATCCACTAATACCTCATCCTTCGATACAAAATGACCCAGAAATGAGATCTGCTCCAATGAAAGTTACACTTACTGAGTTTAGCATATAATTCCTTATCTCGGAGGGTCTGCAAAACTATCCTCAAGTACTGCTCATGATCTTCCTTGGACTTGGAATAAAACAATATATCATCAATAAACACAATCACAAACTGGTCCATGTGTGACTTAAATACATTATTCATCAAAGCCATAAATGTTGCGGGGGCATTCGTCAATCTGAATGGTATAACCAAGAACTCGTAGTGGCCATAATGGGTTTGGTTACTTCTCCACTCTGTATCCTCAACTGATGGTACCCAGATCGCATATCTATTTTAGAAAATACATGTGCTCCCCGGAGCTGATCCAATAGATCGTCAATGTGTGGAAGAGGATACTTATTCTTAATGGTAGCCTTATTCAACAATCGAAAATCTATGCACAGTCGGAGGCTCCCAGCCTTCTTCCTCACAGGCAGAACCAGAGCTCCTCAAGGTGAGACGCTCGGTCTAATAAACCCCTTCTCTAGCAACTCTTGCAACTGCTTCTTTAACTCCTCCAAATCAATTGGAGCCATTCTATATGGTGGCTTACATATCAGCTCTGTACTAGGTACCAACTTTGTACAAAACTCCATTTCTCTGTCGGGTAGTAGCCCTGGTAAATCATCTGGAAAGATATCAGGAAACTATAAAAACCACCGGAATGTCTCTCAATTCTGGATGTACCTTATCTGTGTCAACCACGTATGCAATGAACCCTTCACATTATCCTTTCCACCGTTAGTAACATAGGTCATCACATTAACATTCATGATTAATAAGTAGATTTATCTCTTAAATATGATAAATAAAAATTATACTATTCTCATATACAATAATCATGTTCTTTCATTTCTTTTCAACAAAACTTACAATAAGTTTATCTATCTCTGAAAACATCATTGTCTTAGTATAACAATCCAAAACAACATGATTTGCAGCCAACCAATCCATTCCTAAAATTACATCAAAATCACTCATACTTAATAGAATTAAATTGACTGCCATATCTTTTCCCTCTATCTTCAACTTACAATTCCTATAAACATACTCCGTCAGCTGACTATCATTCATAGGTGTAGAAATCATCAACATTCTATCTAACAATGTAGGTTTTACATGCTTCAATAACTTTTTTGCAAAGGAAGGCGATATAAAGGAATGCGTGCCACTAGGATCAAATAATACAAATGCTTCTAAATAAAAAATTAGGATGGTACCTTTAATCAAATCCGTTGAAGTGTCTGCTATGTCCTGGTCCAGTGCATGTACTCGCCCTCTGCCAACCGCCTATTTCCCTTTTTCCTTAGCTGTGGCTTTCTTCCTTGGAGAAGAAGTCTCAAAGTGGCTAGAATATACTGCTTCCTAAAGGCCTCTAAGAATATCTCTCATGTAATCTCCGGATGTCGGGTTCTTAGAATAAATATGGTGGATCTCCACTAGTGCTCTGCCTCGCCCTTCAGCATAAATACGACAAAGGCAACCCTCTCAGTCGACGTACACCTGAAGAACCCATACAGTTTCTCTATCTCATATACCTAATCCTTAGCCACAACCGGGTCCTTCACTCCTCTAAATACTGGAGGTTTCAACTCCTGGAACTGTCGTAACCTACTCAACTCACAATCATAACCCAGGTCACTTCCTCTCGTTTGTGGAGCGATAGGAGAAGTCGTATCCTGAATTGGAGATGGTGTAACAGTCCCTGTAGTCTAAGGTCTCTCTGCCTCTGCAGCTGCCTGTCCAGTAGTGGTAGGCTATATGGCTAGACCTCGTCTATCATCAGCACCTAACGCTTGTGTGACTATCTCCACAAGGCTCTCCATACTCTGCTCTATCCTAGCGAAGCGTGCCTCAGTATCCCTTAGGCTCTCAATAGGGTCTTGTGGAGCCTAATCAGTCTGTGGCTCATCACGACTCTCAGGCCTGCGCCTACGACCTATAGCATGTAAACTCGCCCCTCTACCTCGATGGGTGACAGGCACAAAGCCTAATTTCCTATGTCCATACCATATATTAGTCTCATTCCATCTCAGTATACATAGTTATATCTAAACAAAAGCACACTAATATGGGGACGTAACATTCCTACTTATTAATATCGACTCATATCAGGCCAACTTGGCTTTGATACCACTCTCTTTCACAACCCATTTTCATCCTTTTCATCTAAAAATCGCCATAAATTTTTCGTTTTTTTATTTCCTTTCCTAGTCGTGAACAACTCTCACCAATAACAGTTAGGCTATGAGTCAGTATTAATCATCATTTACCATTCATCTTTCAATTAATCAAGAGCAAACATGTACATTTGAAAGTTTAAGTTCTATACTTATACATATTTGATAACACTTACATGCCCTATATTACAATTCAAAATGATTACTCTGCTATTACATGTTTAGATATAGAAAGATTTCTTGTGTGTATATCTCTTGGTGATGGAGAGCAATGGATATCCAGATACAATTCCATAGTCCCTCACTAGACTACGATGTACGCTTTCTAGAGGAGGAAACGATAGGGATAAGCAATCACACGCTCAGTAAGGCAATAATGCAAGCATGGTAGATAACTACACTATTTACATGCTTATAATGTCATGCATAAAGATCATTGATATCTAGAGTATGAGGAAATATTAAAACTATGCCACATGTATATACATATATCATGTACTGAAAACATGAAAATAGGCATGTAAACATGGAAAATCATCATGTAAAACTTCTCATGCTCACCATAATAAAACTCATCATAAAACCATTCTTTAGGGTTAACATCAAATCAAAACTTAGTAAAACTCATCACAGTCAGTATATCATCCTCTTAAAAACATCCCATAAGGTTAGATCCCTCCCTCGAGTCTACCCTGGACAACACAAATCATGTTCAGTATATAAAACCATGTGATATCATGTGAGATAGGTGGTCACTATATATAATCGAGGATTCTATTGGCTAACTGTGTCATTATCATCCCAAACCACACAGATCCCGATGTGCGGGGCATTATGTTGGAACGGACGTGGGTTAGTTCTATGCCAGACTTTTAAATCAATATCATAACCTCACGGTACATAGTACTCCATGTGATATACATGGTACAACGTACTCCATGGACCAAAATCATGGTAGGGGGTGCCTGCCGTAGGTCTTATTTACCTCATGCCATGTATAACCTACTTAGTTTCAAGTGCACGTGCGAGCATCTGATCCGTGTGACTAACAGTCTACATGAGGCATCCAGCACGGCTCGTGCGAGTATCTCATCCGTGTGACACAAAGTCTACACGAGGCGTCCAAGATGACTAATTACATATCACAGTGTGAAAAGTCCAGTGCGAGCAAAGCTCTAGCACGATTTCATGCGTCATCTGTAAATACCCTTGTATGAGCAATGCTCTAGTACCACTTAATGCAAAATAAATAATGAGGAAATCACGTACGAGCATAGCTCCAATAGGGTTATATGTATAAGAAAATCAATGGAAACCCACATACGAGCAAAAGCTTCAGTACGACTTGTAAAACATCACAACTCTAAACATGGTGCGAGCTAGTCTCCAGCACATTTCATGCATATTAAAACATCAAAATCCAGTGCAAGCGAAGCACCAGCACGATTTAACTCATATAAATCTGATAGGTGGCTCCATTTCAACAAAACACATTCAAATCACAGTTAGTACCAGACTCATGCCATTTCCCAAATTTATGAAGTCAATAGCCAGCCTGTCCGTAAATTTTTCTTAAAACAAAGTAATATGTTCATAAAAATATCAAAACATGATGTTTCATCCAATTATTAGTCTTACTACCCTTTTTGTAAGATTCACTTCCAAAACCAAAATCATCTATATCCGAAATCATTCGTACAAATCATTAATTCTTTTCTAGATAACCAAGCAATTAAAAAGCCCTATAAACACCCTCAAAATACGTGCAGTTACCTCTAGATACTCACAAAATTCCCTTACCTGGAATCGCGTTTACTTATTTCACTTCCTTAAATGTGCTCGATTGTGCAGTACGATTCGTTTCCAATGAAATCTCTGGAGCTGCACAATATTACTTATCACATCAATTTAACCCAATATAATACGATTCTTGTGTTTATTATAGTCGATTCAGCTTATTATTTTCATTAACACTTATTAGGCCTTACTTTCTCTGAAGCCCTTTTTTCAATTGTACTATTTATTCTATAGAATTTATTGAACTCATTAGGTCTATTGATTCACACTAAATCGACATTAAGCTCATAATGTCTTTAGTTCATCATTTCCTTCACTATGACAATTTATCAAACACCTCTTATGCCCATTTCCAATCAGCATCCATTCCAACATATAGATTTCACAAAGTTATCTTAAAATCATCTATACATGCTTATTAACATCTTTACATGTTTAAACTATCATCAACTCCATGCCACTACAACTTTCTTTCACTAAACCAATTCTAGGTCATGGTTATTTAAGCATGTACATGAACATTTCAACCAACATTATATACACCAATCAACTCATCAAAAACGTCTAGACTAACATACTAGAAGATGGTATATAGAAATCTTACCTAGCTTTACTTTTTCCTATTTTTGCCAAACTGGGGAAAATCCCTCTTTGCTCATTCAATCCAAAGTTTGAGCTTTCAATCTTAAACTATGTTGTTCTCTTCCTCACTAGGAATAACTTTGCTCAAAGGAACGTATCTCAAAACTGATTGGATGGTGATGATTTTTAGAGTGAGAAAGTTAGGTTATTGTTAAAATGGAGGAATTTTAGGATTTTTGGGGAAGAAGGCTCGATAATCAAGTCCTTTTTATAGTAATTGCGTTATGAGATCGATCTCCAAGGGTGGAGATCAATCTTGCTTAAATTCCTTCAAAATTTGATAATGCAGTCTAGGGGATCGATCAGCCTCTTGGCTGAGATCAATCTGCCTCTTTGAAGAAGGGATCGATTTACTCATTGTTAGAGACCTATCTTGGTCAGGAAGAATCAATTAAAGATCAATCTGGCTTTAGGAAGAGATTGATCTTTGCTAGACAGAAGCAACAGGAGATCGACATGCTTATGAGGAGAGATTGATCTGCTCTTACTAAATCAAGTGGGATCGATCTATTCCTTACAGAATCACAAGGGGATCAATCTGATTAAAATGAGAGATCGATCTACTATTGAATAAAAGATCGATCTGCTTGGATGAGGGATCGATGTCCTCTTTACAGAATGTTTAGTACTCCATTTCGAGATAATGAGATTGATCTTCCTTGCATGTAAGATCAATTTGGCATTCATCCTGCAGTATTTCAGCTGCAATTTTCCATATTTTTAAAGTTAAACTCATATCAAATCACTTCAATACCCATTTTGCATTTCATTCACACTTAACACTAAAAAATATCAAATTCTTATGATTCATTTATTGTGTAACTTGTTTGTACATCATGAAAATCATAAGATTACATAGAAATTCACGAGCCTTACATTATCGTTCTTATTTGTTATTCAATTGTGGTCTTATCAAATGGTATAATGATATACAATCGAACTACATTTACGTAAGCAATGGAAGGTAACCACTTTCACACTTAAATTCATTATTTATGAATTTAATTAGTAGCTTATGAGATTTGGTTACTTAAAGTAATATGTTCATAAAAATATCAAAACATGATGTTTCATCCAATTATTAGTCTTACTACCTTTTTTGTAAGATTCACTTCCAAAACCAAAATCATCTATATCCGAAATCATTCTTACAAATCATTAATTCTTTTCTAGATAACCAAGCAATTAAAAAGCCCTATAAACACCCTCAAAATACGTGCAGTTATCTCTAGATACTCACAAAATTCCCTTACCTGGAATCGCGTTTACTTATTTCACTTCCTTAAATTTGCTCGATTGTGCAGTACGATTCGTTTCCAATGAAATCTCTGGAGCTGCACAATATTACTTATCACATCAATTTAACCCAATATAATACGATTCTTGTGTTTATTATAGTCGATTCAGCTTATTATTTTCATTAACACTTATTAGGCCTTACTTTCTCTGAAGCCCTTTTTTCAATTGTGCTATTTATTCTCGAGAATTTATTGAACTCATTAAGTCTATTGATTCACACTAAATCGACATTAAGCTCATAATGTCTTTAGTTCATCATTTCCTTCACTATGACAATTTATCAAACACCTCTTATGCCCATTTCCAATCAGCATCCATTCCAACATATAGATTTCACAAAGTTATCTTAAAATCATCTATACATGCTTATTAACATCTCTACATGTTTAAACTATCATCAACTCCATGCCACTACAACTTTCTTTCACTAAACCAATTCTAGGTCATGGTTATTTAAGCATGTGCATGAACATTTCAACCAACATTATATACACCAATCAACTCATCAAAACGTCTAGACTAACATACTAGAAGATGGTGTATAGAAATCTTACTTAGCTTTACTTTTTCCTATTTTTGCCAAACTGGGGAAAATCCCTCTTTGCTCATTCAATCTAAAGTTTGAGCTTTCAATCTTAAACTATGTTGTTCTCTTCCTCACTAGGAATAACTTTGCTCAAAGGAACGTATCTCAAAACTGATTGGATGGTGATGATTTTTAGAGTGAGAAAGTTAGGTTATTGTTAAAATGGAGGAATTTTAGGATTTTTGGGGAAGAAGGCTCGATAATCAAGTCTTTTTTATAGTAATTACGTTGTGAGATCGATCTCCAAGGATGGAGATCGATCTTGCTTAAATTCCTTCAAAATTTGATAATGCAGTCTAGGGGATCGATCTGCCTCTTGGCTGAGATCAATCTGCCTCTTTGAAGAAGGGATCGATCTACTCATTGTTAGAGACCTATCTTGGTCGAGAAGAATCAATTAAAGATCAATCTGGCTTTAGGAAGAGATTGATCTTTGTTAGACAGAAGCAACAGGAGATCGATATGCTTATGAGGAGAGATCGATCTGCTCTTGCTAAATCAAGTGGGAACAAATCTGTTCCTTACAGAATCACAAGGGGATCAATCTGATTAAATTGAGAGATCGATCTGCTATTGAATAAAAGATCGATCTGCTTGGATGAGGGATCGATGTCCTCTTTACAGAATGTTTAGTACTCCATTTCGAGATAATGAGATTGATCTTCCTTGCATGTAAGATCAATTTGGCATTCATCCTGCAGTATTTCAGCGGCAATTTTCCATATTTTTTAAGTTAAACTCATATCAAATCACTTCAATACCCATTTTGCATTTCATTCACACTTAACACTAAAAAATATCAAATTCTTATGATTCATTTATTGTGTAACTTGTTTGTACATCATGAAAATCATAAGATTACATAGAAATTCACGAGCCTTACATTATCGTTCTTATTTGTTATTCAATTGTGGTCTTATCAAATGGTATAATGATATACAATCGAACTACATTTACGTAAGCAATGGAAGGTTACCACTTTCACACTTAAATTCATTATTTATGAATTTAATTAGTAGCTTATGAGATTTGGTTACTTAAAGTAATATGTTCATAAAAATATCAAAACATGATGTTTCATCCAATTATTAGTCTTACTACCCTTTTTGTAAGATTCACTTCCAAAACCAAAATCATCTATATCCGAAATCATTCGTAGAAATCATTAATTCTTTTCTAGATAACCAAGCAATTAAAAAGCCGTATAAACACCCTCAAAATACGCGCAGTTACCTCTAGATACTGACAAAATTCCCTTACCAGGAATCGCGTTTACTTATTTCACTTCCTTAAATCTGCTCGATTGTGCAGTACGATTCGTTTCCAATGAAATCTCTGGAGCTGCACAATATTACTTATCACATCAATTTAACCCAATATAATACGATTCTTGTGTTTATTATAGTCGATTCAGCTTATTATTTTCATTAACACTTATTAGACCTTACTTTCTCTGAAGCCCTTTTTTCAATTGTACTATTTATTCTCGAGAATTTATTGAACTCATTAGGTCTATTGATTCACACTAAATCGACATTAAGCTCATAATGTCTTTAGTTCATCATTTCCTTCACTATGACAATTTATCAAACACCTCTTATGCCCATTTCTAATCAGCCTCCATTCCAACATATAGATTTCACAAAGTTATCTTAAAATCATCTATACATGCTTATTAACATCTCTACATGTTTAAACTATCATCAACTCCATGCCACTACAACTTTCTTTCACTAAACCAATTCTAGGTCATGGTTATTTAAGCATGTACATGAACATTTCAACCAATATTATATACACCAATCAACTCATCAAAATGTCTAGACTAACATACTAGAAGATGGCGTATAGAAATCTTACCTAGCTTTACTTTTTCCTATTTTTGCCAAACTGGGGAAAATCCCTCTTTGCTCATTCAATCCAAAGTTTGAGCTTTCAATCTTAAACTATGTTGTTCTCTTCCTCACTAGGAATAACTTTGCTCAAAGGAACGTATCTCAAAACTAATTGGATGGTGATGATTTTTAGAGTGAGAAAGTTAGGTTATTATTAAAATGGAGGAATTTTAGGATTTTTGGGGAAGAAGGCTCGATAATCAAGTCCTTTTTATAGTAATTGCGTTATGAGATCGATCTCCGAGGGTGGAGATCGATCTTGCTTAAATTTCTTCAAAATTTGATAATGTAGTCTAGGGGATCGATCAGCCTCTTGGCTGAGATCAATCTGCCTCTTTGAAGAAGGGATCGATCTACTCATTGTTAGAGACCTATCTTGGTCGGGAAGAATCAATTAAAGATCAATCTGGCTTTAGGAAGAGATTGATCTTTGCTAGACAGAAGCAACAGGAGATCGATATGCTTATGAGGAGAGATCGATCTGCTCTTGCTAAATCAAGTGGGATCGATCTGTTCCTTACAGAATCACAAGGGGATCAATCTGATTAAATTGAGAGATCGATCTGCTATTGAATAAAAGATCGATCTGCTTGGATGAGGGATCGATGTCCTCTTTACAGAATGTTTAGTACTACATTTCGAGATAATGAGATTGATCTTCCTTGCATGTAAGATCAATTTGGCATTCATCCTGCAGTATTTCAGCTGCAATTTTCCATATTTTTAAAGTTAAACTCATATCAAATCACTTCAATACCCATTTTGCATTTCATTCACACTTAACACTAAAAAATATCAAATTCTTATGATTCATTTATTGTGTAACTTGTTTGTACATCATGAAAATCATAAGATTACATAGAAATTCACGGGCCTTACATTATCATTCTTATTTGTTATTCAATTGTGGTCTTATCAAATGGTATAATGATATACAATCGAACTACATTTACGTAAGCAATGGAAGGTTACCACTTTCACACTTAAATTCATTATTTATGAATTTAATTAGTAGCTTATGAGATGTGGTTACTTAAAGTAATATGTTCATAAAAATATCAAAACATGATGTTTCATCCAATTATTAGTCTTACTACCCTTTTTGTAAGATTCACTTCCAAAACCAAAATCATCTATATCCGAAATCATTCGTACAAATCATTAATTCTTTTCTAGATAACCAAGCAATTAAAAAGCCCTATAAACACCCTCAAAATACGTGCAGTTACCTCTAGATACTCACAAAATGCCCTTACCTGGAATCGCGTTTACTTATTTCACTTCCTTAAATCTGCTCGATTGTGCAGTACGATTCATTTCCAATGAAATCTCTGGAGCCGCACAATATTACTTATCACATCAATTTAACCCCTGCACAATATTACTTATCACACCAATTTAACCCAATATAATACGATTCTTGTGTTTACTATAGTCAATTCAACTTATTATTTTCATTAACACTTATTAGGCCTTACTTTCTCTGAAGCCCTTTTTTCAATTGTACTATTCATTCTCGAGAATTTATTGAACTCATTAGGTCTATTGATTCACACTAAATCGACATTAAGCTCATAATGTCTCTAGTTCATCATTTCCTTCACTATGACAATTTATCAAACACCGGCATCCATTCCAACATATAGATTTCACAAAGTTATCTTAAAATCATCTATACATGCTTATTAACATCTCTACATGTTTAAACTATCATCAACTCCATGCCACTACAACTTTCTCTCACTAAACCAATTCTAGGTCATGGTTGTTTAAGCGTGTATATGAACATTTCAACCAACATTATATACACCAATCAACTCATCAAAATGTCTAGACTAACATACTAGAAGATGGTGTATAGAAATCTTACCTAGCTTTACTTTTTCCTATTTTTACCAAACTGGGGAAAAACCCTCTTTGCTCATTCAATCTAAAGTTTGAGCTTCCAATCTTTAACTATGTTGTTCTCTTCCTCACTAGGAACAACTTTGCTCAAAGGAACGTCTCTCAAAACTGATTGGATGCTGATGATTTTTAGAGTGAGAAAGTTAGGCTATTGTTAAAATGGAGGAATTTTAGGATTTTTGGGAAAGAAGGCTCGACAATCAAGTCCTTTTTATAGTAATTGCGTTATGAGATCGATCTCCAAGGGTAGAGATCGATCTTGCTTAAATTCCTTCAAAATTTGATAATGAAGGCTAGGGGATCGATCTGCCTCTTGGCTGAGATCAATCTGCCTCTTTGAAGAAGGGATCGATCTACTCATTGTTAGAGACCTATCTTGGTCGGGAAGAATCAATTAAAGATCAATCTGGCTTTGGGAAGAGATTGATCTTTGGTAGACAGAAGAAACGGGAGATCGATATGCTTATGTGGAGAGATCGATCTGCTCTTGCTAAATCAAGTGGGATTGATCTGTTCCTTACAGAATCACAAGGGCATCGATCTGATTAAATTAAGAGATCGATCTGCTATTGAATAAAAGATCGATGTGCTTGGATGAGAGATCGATGTCCTCTTTACCGAATGTTTAGTACTCCATTTCGAGATAATGAGATCGATCTTCCTTGCATGTAAGATCAATTTGGCATTCATCGTGCAGTATTTCAGCTGCAATTTTCTAGATTTTTAAAGTTAAACTCATATCAAATCACTTCAATACCCATTTTGCATTTCATTCACACTTAACACTAAAAAATATCAAATTCTTATGATTCATTTATTGTGTAACTCGTTTATACATCATGAAAATCATAAGATTACATAGAAATTCACGGGCCTTACATTATCGTTCTTTTTATTATTCAATTGTGGTCTTATCAAATGGTATAATGATCTACAATCGAACTACATTTACGTAAGCAATGGAAGGTTACCACTTTCACACTTAAATTCATTATTTATGAATTTAATTAGTAGCTTACGAGATTTGGTTACTTAAAGTAATATGTTCATAAAAATATCAAAACATGATGTGTCATCCAATTATTAGTCTTACTACCCTTTTTGTAAGATTCACTTCCAAAACCAAAATCATCTATATCCGAAATCATTCGTACAAATCATTAATTCTTTTCTAGATAACCAAGCAATTAAAAAGCCCTATAAACACCCTCAAACTACGTGTAGTTACCTCTAGATACTCACAAAATTCCCTTACCTGGAATCGCATTTACTTATTTCACTTCCTTAAATCTGCTCGATTGTGCAGTACGATTCGTTTCCAATGAAATCTCTGGAGCTGCACAATATTACTTATCACATCAATTTAATCCCTGTACAATATTACTTATCACATCAATTTAACCCAATATAATACGATTCTTGTGTTTACTATAGTCGATTCAACTTATTATTTTCATTAACACTTATTAGGCCTTACTTTCTCTGAAGCCCTTTTTTCAATTGTACTATTCATTCTCGAGAATTTATTGAACTCATTAGGTCTATTGATTCACACCAAATCGACATTAAGCTCATAATGTCTCTAGTTCATCATTTCCTTCACTATGACAATTTATCAAACACCTCTTATGCCCATTTCCAATCAGCATCCATTCCAACATATAGATTTCACAAAGTTATCTTAAAATCATCTATGCATGCTTATTAACATCTCTACATGTTTAAACTGTCATCAACTCCATGCCACTACAACGTTCTCTCACTAAACCAATTCTAGGTCATGGTTGTTTAAGCATGTACATGAACATTTCAACCAACATTATATACACCAATCAACTCATCAAAATCTCTAGACTAACATACTAGAAGATGGTGTATAGAAATCTTACCTAGCTTTACTTTTTCCTATTTTTGCCAAACTGGGAAAAAACCCTTTTTGCTCATTCAATCCAAAGTTTGAGCTTTCAATCTTTTACTATGTTGTTCTCTTCCTCACTACGAACAACATTGCTCAGAGGAACGTCTCTCAAAACTGATTGGATAGTGATGATTTTTAGAGTGAGAAAGTTTGGTTATTGTTAGAATGGAGGAATTTTAGGATTTTTGGGGAAGAGGGCTCGACAATCAAGTCGTTTTTATAGTAATTGCATTATGAGATCGATCTCCAAGGGTGGAGATCGATCTTGGTTAAATTCCTTCAAAATTTGATAATCCAGGCTAGGGGATCGATCTGCCTCTTGGCTGAGATCAATCTGCCTCTTTGAAGAAGGGATTGATCTACTCATTGTTAGAGACCTATCTTGGTCGGGAAGAATCAATTAAAGATCAATCTGGCTTTGGGAAGAGATTGATCTTTGCTAGACAGAAGCAGCAGGAGATCGATATGCTTATGAGGAGAGATCGATCTGCTCTTGCTAAATCAAGTGGGATCGATCTGTTCCTTACAGAATCACAAGGGGATCGATCTGATTAAATTGAGAGATCGATCTGCTATTGAATAAGAGATCGATTTGCTTGGATGAGGGATCGATGTCCTCTTTACAGAATGTTTAGTACTCCATTTTGAGATAATGAGATCGATCTTCCTTGCATGTAAGATCAATTTAGCATTCATCCTGCAGTATTTCAGCTGCAATTTTCCAAATTTTTAAAGTTAAACTCATATCAAATCACTTCAATACCCATTTTGCATTTCATTCACACTTAACACTAAAAAATATCAAATTCTTATGATTCATTTATTGTGTAACTTGTTTGTACATCATGAAAATCATAAGATTACATAGAAATTCACGGGCCTTACATTATCATTCTTATTTGTTATTCAATTGTGGTCTTATCAAATGGTATAATGATCTACAATCAAACTACATTTACGTAAACAATGGAAGGTTACCACTTTCACACTTAAATTCATTATTTATGAATTTAATTAGTAGCTTATGAGATTTGGTTACTTAACATGGTTTAGCTACAGAGACAAGCACAATTTAATTATCTATATGATACAATTTGTATCGAGTGTAGGTTATTTACCTATACGCTATGTTGGCATGCACTTCGAGGCTAATCTATAAGCCACTACATGTCACACTTAGTTTCTACAACCTACAATTTCATGTCATTCATTAATAAATCACTTCAGTTAGTCGTATAGTACATTTATTGCATGCTTTTAACAAACTTCGCCTTAAGCCCACACTAGTAATAGAATGACATAAGTCACAATTTACAATTTTTTGATCATTTAGATCGCATTAGATGCACTTACACATGCATCACACTGGTTCAATAACAATTTACACTTATGGGGCAAAATTATCATTTTACTCCTAGCTTGAATTAAGGCATAACTTTCTATTTACACATGATACAACCAATTTTTGTTTCACAATTTCAGTTATTTCCTAACTCATTTACACATAGATCGAATTGCAGCATCAAAACCAATTAAAAAGTTACCTTTTTCAGACCTAATTTGGCCAATTGTGGAAGACAAGCTTAGCAAACGTTTTCCTCCAAACCGAATGCATAGAAATGGTTCTTGTTAGTCCTTATTTGATATATATATTTATATATATATATATATATATATAAGAACTACAGATTGATAGAAACTAAATCTTTACATATCTGAAAGAAATTAGAGCTTATGCAAATTTTTAGCTCATCTCATTATTGATTCTAATTTTATTATTTTTCTTTTGCAATTTCTTTCTTATATTGCTTAGAGTTCTGTGAGTATTTTTGCATTATTTCATTTTTTATTTTTTTTAATTTCTAGTGTTTTTAATATAAACATAGTAGATCACACTTTGAAACCATTCATAATTGATTAGGATATATATTAGGTAAAATTAACTGGTGCTTAGTTAGGTTTTATGCTTTCTTTGAGGGACGATATTTTGGACTCAAGTCTGTATTACTTGTATAACAGTGTATACTTGCATGTAGATATCATTTAGGGTCATCTTCACGAAGATGTATACATATGAGGGCATTTTGAATAATGATTTTGATAGAAATAGTTCAAGGGATGCTTGTACACTAAACATATAATAGGTCGAGGGGATGGGAAAAATTCCTATGAATGATGAGATACAAAGTGCATTACATTGAAAGGCTTTTTTCAAAGCTCCAAGACCAGATGGTGTCCAAGAAATTTTCTAGAAAGCAAAATTGGGAGTTGGTGAGTAAGTCTTTGTGCAAAATTACCCTACAGCTTTTACTAATAGGTGTTTTGACACTGATCTAAGTAAAGTCCTAGTTGTTTTTATTCCAAAATTGGCACAACATGAATACAATTACACAATTTAGACCTATCAATTTATATAATGTTTCAGTTAAGCTAATATCTAAGGTGATTGTAAATATACATCTGCCCTATTTAAAGAGCATTTTGGCTCTTACAAAAGGTAATTTTATTCTGAGGCAAAGTAGCGCAGATAATATAGTGGTGGTATAAGAAACAATTCATTCCATGTCACAAAAGAAAAGTAAAAAAAGGAGAGGTGATTTTGAAGAAAGATCTTGAAAAACTGTATGATATGATTACTTGGGAGTTTTTGAGATGGGTGTTATCTGATATGGGCTTACCTTAAAATTTGATTAATCTTTGAATGTTTCCTATTACTTCCACAAAGATGAATATTTTAACGAATGGTGAATTAACATCTAAGTTTAAGCCTTTATGAGGGTTTAGACAGGGTGATTCAATTTCCCCTTCTCTGTTTACGCTTTGTCTCCAAAAGCTTTCAGGCATTATTAAGTTTGCAGCCAAAAGTGGTTTGTGAAAGCCAATCTAAATATCACTGTGACACCCCAAAAATGTGGGAATACAGGCTAATTTTTAACTTTCTAAATCCTTTACTTAAGTTGTATTCCTATCAGTTCTGATTTCTTAACCTTTTTATTTCGTAAAAATTTCACAAGCATCACGACGTATTTTTATCCTAACCCTCCTGCAAGGTACACAACACATTTTATAATCACAACCAGTTGATTTTAATTTCCTTTTCTTACTCAACAGTTCATCCATTCTCATTTCCATACTTTGACATTTTGGAATATATAATATAATACGAATTGCGTATTTACAAGTTTGTTTACATTCATTCTTACTTAACTTACATCCCAAATATTATTTATAATGTTTGTCTATGTTTTACAGGGTGTCTGGATAGTAAAGTAACAGTATACCTTGCTTGTACAAAAGTAGCTCCAAAAAGGGGGTCGAGTCCACTCGCCCATGACCATTGTACGACAGGTAGAGCCAGTGAATCACTTAAGATAATCTGGTAGAGAGAAAGGAAAGGGTGAGCTCTCCAAGCCCAGTAAGACATGCGTTTAAAGCAGTCTTAGCAATAAAAAAATGTAGAATTAAAACATTGTAACATGTAACTTTAAAATCACATAGCTTAGTTCAGTTTCAAGTATCATATAACTTATAAGCCACATAGCACATATCATGGAGCATGTATCGTTTAGTTCATTTCAAAAATCAAGTCAAAACATGTAACATATGAAACACATAGCTTAATACTCATTCTTTAAAATCATACTTGTTGTACATGATAAAAGAATAATAATAGTACGCCACGTGACGTACAAAGAATGCACCATGTGGCGCACGAATAAAACAGATGAGAAATGATACAAACCCTAAGTAAGATAAAAAGAGAAAAAATGTAATTAATGACAGAGTTAATCCCTATAAATAGGGGTCAAGTACGATTCGTTAACCTAATTCTGAATTCCCTACTAAAACTCTGCTCAATTCTCTGGCTGACTTAAGTATCAGAGTGCTAACGCATTGAACAACCCTTGCGTCCCTCTGATCTTTCTCTCTTTTTCAAAGGTATTCTAGAACACGTGATGCGAAGATCGAGGTGAAGACGTCTGCAATTCGACACTGTTGTAACTGAGCAACAATAATTGGCGCCGTCTGTGGGAAACGAAAAAAAAGCTCTCGACAACGATGGTACGAACATGCTCAGCAGCAATCAGAAGTGAAGAAAGTAAGAATATGGCGAGCTCTCTAATGACTGACTTGGGTGATGACGTTTTGAGAGAGAGAGGGTCAGAGATGATGATGATTCCCATAGCTGAATTCGAAGCCGTGTAGAATCAGGGGGAAGAGACCGTCGAAGCCCTGTGGACTATGGTTGATTTGTTCAAGTGAACTTTTCCGCAAGTGAACCTACCGCTGACCCTCCAGAATTTGGTAGGAGAAGGGCGAACTACGCGAAGTCCTAACGCTCAAGTCCCTCACGGCAGAGGAGCGCGAGACCTTGCACAAGTCTCTCGCGGCATGGCTACTGGAGACCCTCACGGGAGGGGTGTGTGAGACCCTCGCGACATGGCTGCAGGAGACCCTCACGGTAGGGGTGCGTCACACCCTCACGGAGGGGTGCGCAAGACCCTCGTGGCACTCTCGCAACAGACCCTCGCGGCACACCCGCGACAGATCCTCGCGGCACTCTCGCAACAGACCCTCACGGCACACCCGCGACAGTCCTTCGCGGCAAACAAGCTACAGACCCTTGCGGCACTCTCACAACAGACACTCGCGGTACACCCGTGACAGACCCTCTCGGCACTCTGGCGACAGACCCTCGCAGCACACTCACGACAGACACTCGCGGCACTCTGGCGACAGACCCTCATGGTAAACTCGCAACAAACCCTCGCAGTACTCCCACGGCAGACCCTCGCGGTGCTCCCGCGCCAGACCTTCGCGGTAGGGGTGCACAAAACTCTCACGGCATGGCTACGCAAGACCCTCCGTTTGCTGGCGCACTCATAGCTCAGGGATGCCAGCTCACACGAGACTCTTCTGCACAAGACCGTTGGGAGAGACTCGGAAATAGATCCAACACGGAGCCTTGAAACTGGAATGGCAAACTTTCAACCTCAGATTCGTCAAAACCAAACTCAGGGTAACGGGAGAGAAGCTATGGAATACGACCAAGTTGATTCATATGATGCTAAGAAAGTGCAAAACAGACTTGCGTCCAAGGCACAAGTTGTCACGGACATGAAAAGAATGGTGGAACGAATCTTAGAAGAGAAAAGGTTGGTTCCAATTGAAGAAAACCAGAGGAGGAGAAACCCATTCAGTACAACGATAATGGTAAAACCGTCGCCCCCAAAATTCAAGACGCCGTAGATGATGACGTATACGGGAAAGACTGACCCTTATGACCACGTTCAAAACTATGAGTCATTGATGTTATTACATGGATGGGAGGATGAGATTATGTGTAGAGCATTCCCCTTAACTTTAATTGATCACTCACTAAAGTGGTTTAACAGTTTACCGGAGGGATCTATTTTTTCTTTCAATCAATTAAGAAGTGAATTCCTGAAGGCCTTTGTAATAAAAAGCCAGAAAAAGAAGGGGGCCAACTATTTGCTTACCTTGAGGCAGGGAAGCAAGGAATCACTCAAGAGCTATGTGGATCGGTTCCGCAATACTACTCTTGAAATACATGACCTACAAGCTGGAGTAGCTGTGATAGCTATGCTACAAGGGACAAGGACTGAAAAGTTACAAGAGTCTCTATCTTTAGATCAATCGACGATAATATCAGACTTGTTCTCTAGAGTAGATAAATATATCACTCAAGAAGAAGTGATGAAAAAGATACTGTCGCTGAACTACATATAAGGAAGTTTAAAGAAAAGAAACCCTTACCATCGTCAGGCTGCCTAAGCCATCACCAATGCCTTGAAAGAAGATGGAAAGTTCACAAGATAAGAGGATAGCAAAAACATGGAATGCTAATCACCTGAAGCCATACTGGCAGTGAAATTTTATTAATTTAATGTCATTGTCAAAACTATGAATTGAAATTTCATTTATTGAATAATGATTTATTACGTATTTTATTTCATATTGAGACTTTCAGCTATATTCAATAGAAGGGCTTGAAGTGAAAAATGCGCGAGGTAAGCCACGAAGAAAATGTGCAAGGGCTTGAAGAAAAAAGTGCGTGATGTAAGCTAAGCACACAATCAAAGGCTTGAAGCGAAAAATGCGCGATGTAAGCTAAACACACAACCAAAGGGCTTGAAGCGAAAAATGCATGAGGTAAGCCATGAAGACAATGTGCGAGAGCTTGAAGCGAAAAGTGCACGATGTAAGCTAAGCACACAACCAAGGGCTTGGAGCGAAAAATGCGCGAGGTAAGCCACGAAGATAATATGCGAGAGCTTGAAGCGAAAAGTGCGCGATGTAAGCTAATCACACAACCAAAGGCTTGAAGCGAAAAATGCACGAGGTATGCCACGAAGACAATGTCCGAGAGCTTGAAGCAAAAAGTGCGCGATGTAAGCTAGGCACACAACCAAGGCCTTGAAGTAAAAAATGCGCGAGGTAAGCCACGAAGACAATGTGCGAGAGCTTGAAGCGAAAAGTGCACGATGTAAGCCTTGAAGCGAAAAATGCACGAGGTATGCCACGAAGACAATGTCCAAGAGCTTGAAGCGAAAAGTGCGCGATGTAAGCTAGGCACACAACCAAGGGCTTGAAGTGAAAAATGCGTGAGGTAAGCCACGAAGACAATGTGTGAGAGCTTGAAGAGAAAAGTGCGCGATGTAAGCTAAGCACACAACCAAGGGCTTGAAGCAAAAAATGCGCGATGTAAGCCACGAAGACAATGTGCGACAGCTTGAAGTGAAAAGTGCGCGATGTAAGCTAAGCACACAACCAAAGGGCTTGAAGCGTAAAATGCGCGAGGTAAGCCATGCACTCAAACAAGAGCTTGAGAATTAGATGGCCAGAGAATTTAACTTCAGAATCTAATGTAAAGATTTGACCTGAGGCTACAATGAGAACATATGTACTCTTTCGCAAGGTTATACCTAGCGAAAGAGTGGGGAGCAATTGTTGTGCATGATAAAAGAATAATAATAGTATGCCACGTGACGTACAAAGAATGCACCACGTGGCGCACGAATAAAACATATGAGAAATGATACAAACCCTAAGTAAGATAAAAAGGGCAAAAATGTAATTAATGACAGAGTTAATCCCTATAAATAGGGGTCAGGTACGATTCGTTAACCTAATTCTGAATTTCCCTACTGAAACTCTGCTCAATTCTCTGGCTGACTTAAGCATCGGAGTGCCAACGCAGGGAATAACCCCTGCATCCCTCTGATCTTTCCCTCTTTTGCAGAGGCATTCTAGAACACGTGACACAAAGATCGAGGTAAAGACGTCTGCAATTCGACACTGTTGTAACCGAGCAACAACAATACTGAATAATTTCATGGAGACTAGGTAGAGACATAGTAATAGAAGTCATGTTCGTGTAGATATTTCACGTAGGTAGTTCGCGTAGATAATTCAGTAGACAGAGCACCTATGGCCATGGTAAAGGGACTGTAGACTAGATCAAGGTCGTACAGTGCCCTACGCCACTTTAACAGATGGCGAAAACAAGGCACTGAGTGGCATAATTACCCGACGAGGTTATCCATACACCACAAGAGACTGAGCGTACACCAAGCAGCATATGGCATGTACCATGAAGGTCTAGAGTCCACACGGGCCACACATGACAAATCATGTAGACTACATGTGGCCTCGTCTCAAAACAAAACTTTTTAAAGCATATTTCGGGTCTATTAACCTGTAAACTCGTAGAAACTACATTTTTGTTTCATTCCATAAACCTATGCATCATTTACAAAATTTCATTTTCGCATAGCAAACCGTATGTAAGACCCGAAAAATTAATCATAAATTTTTATGAGGGATGAAAATGGTCCCAAATTAAATGAAACGGGGATTCGAACAGGAGATAAGGATTTAGAATACGAAATGAGTGAGTATTCATGAAAGGAAGTCGAGTTAAATTAATCCCGAACACGTGAAGGGCAAAACGGTCAAAAGATCGAAAGCCGAAATAAATTCAATAAGAAAAATTAATTAAAAATAATGGATTTGAGAATCTTGATCAATAACGAAGAAATAATTAAATTTCGAGTCCAATTGATCAAGATTCGAAATTTTTAGAAATATCGAAAAGTCACTCGGGACAATATTTCGAAAATACGGAGAAATTATACCTGAAAAATGGTTTAAAATATAATAAATAAGTTAAATTAAATTAAATTAATTAATTTGAATAAAATAATAATTTTGGTATATATTTTTGGCAAAATAATAATAAAATAATGAATATAATAATAATAAACTAAATTATAAATAATAATAAATAAAAATGATAATAATTGTAAAAAAAAAAAAAAGAGAAATCAGAAGCTTTAGTCGGGGAGAGAGAAAGAGGAGAGAAACAGAAACGGAAGCCAAAAACCATCATCGGCAAGCCACTATCGGCGCTGGATGAAGGACCACGACCACCGGAAAAGGAAAAGGAGAGGTCGATGATCTCCCTGGTACCGGAGACGAAGCCCACCGACGTCGAAATCCGGCGGATTGAGGGAGGGAAACCGACGGGGAGAGAAGAGATTTTTCGTCGATCGACGCCGATTCGGCCCAAACCACCGGCCACCGAAGAACCCCCATGTGATGCCGAGCCGAATGGGGCCGAAAATAGCCGGGGAAACGGTGGCCAGCACCGGCAATGACGAGAAACGAGGAAGCCACCGACGCCAAAAAGGAGAAAAGGCCAGACCGGCCACTTTTCGATGACCTCGTGCGAAACCGACACCAGATCCGAGCTACGGACGACCTTGCGGAGCTGCTGGCGACGGAAGCAGGCAGAGAACCGGCTGACGAGGCACCGAACCGATTGAACCAGAGTGAACCGGCTGAACCAGATCGGTCTGAACCGGGTTTGAATCGGACTGAACCGGTTCAGCCAAGAAAGAAGGGAAAAAAGGAGAAAAAGAGAAAAGGGAAAAAGGGGAAGAATTTTCGGGGATATATCGGACTTCGGGTAAGTCGGTAAGAGGTCAAAAGTGACTGATTTGAATTTCAAAAAATTTATTTAAATTATATTTGATCGGAAATTAACCCAGGATTAAATATAATAATTGTGCAGTTGTATGACAAAGCCCGAACGAGAGCCGATTGAGCTCCGATTTTCGTATCCCACATCATATTGGGTAAGTATATTTTAATTCCGACAATTAGAATCCTTTAATACAGAGTTTCAATTTATTTTACAAAATTTACGGATTAATTCTGTATAAAAAGGAATATTTATCGGAATTGCAACGTAATTATCGTAAATAGTATACGGGATATCCAATGAGTTTGGAACGAAGCCCGATAATTATCGGTAAGCTGCATGAGCCCAGTAAACCCGAGGAAGGGATTTAATAAGTAAAAACGGGCTGAAAATGGGTCGAGGCCCATTAAGGTGCGATTGGGCCTAATAAGAGTAAATTGGCCCAATTAGTTAAATCAACTATAGTAAACAGGAGAATTATATTTATTGGGTTAAATTGAAGTGATAAATAATTATCTGCAGCCCCAGAGACTGGATTAGCAGCAAATCGGATCGGACGAGCCTCCAACAATGGAATTTAGATACGCGCTCGACGAGAATCGAGGTAAGGGAATTTTTTAGGTGCATAGAGATACCTATGCGTAATTTTGAGGGGATGTACAGGGTTTAGAATTCCTTAAAGTATCTAGAAAAGAAATAATAATTTTTACGAAAATCGGGGCTTAGGTGAATAAAGAAAAAGACAATTTTTCCCCTGAGAGTAAAATTTACAATAAGGGTAGTAAGGCAGATAAATTACATGATTTCATGTTTTTAATGCTTTATATGAATGTGTTGCTTTGATTTAAGCAAATATGCACATAGGTTGGCTATTGATTTCTTGAATTATACGAAAGGGAACCGGTTTGTGCCGGTTACTATTTTAAAAGATGTTTTATAAAGATTGAGCCATCTATCGTATTTACATGAATAAAAAGAGTGCTAGAGTCTTTCTCGCACTCAAGTTTACTGATTTATTTCTCATGAAAAGCCGTACTGGAGCATTGCTCGTACGTGAAATTTGTGTGTGCACAAAACCGTGCTGGAGCTTCGCTCGCACGAGATTTTAGATATCCTGATATGCATAGCGTGGTGCTGGAGCTTCGCTCGCACTAGACGTGAGTTGACATGCATATAGTCGTGCGGAAGCCTCCTGTAGACTGTGTGTCATAGAGAGTTGAGATGCTCGCACATATACTTTGAGATATGGGTTGGTTATCGACATAGTATTGGGGTGGATAAGACCTACGCCAGGCACCCCCAGACTATGATATGGGTCCACGGAGTATGATATACCATGTATGTCACACGAAGTACGCTGTACCGTGCAGTCATGATGACTCTATCATGTTACTTGATATTCTGGTGGGTAGGACTTGACCCCACCTCCAGTTGCAGTTGTGATGCCCCGCACACCAAGATCCGTGTAGCTTGGGATCACAGGGACAAAGTATGGCCATAGTCCTCGATTTTCATACAGAAACCTACATGCCTCACATGATATCATACGGTCTGAATAGACCAGGACAAACCCGAGGGAGAGGTAATGTCTCGATTTATTTTTTTAAAAGAGATGCGATTTAATGAATCAAGGTATTCCCGAAAGATGGGTTTGACCTTGATGAAGTTGTTTTATGATGAAACAAATGAGTTTTAATGTGATGAGTTTATGATTAAACAAATAAGTTTTCAAAGTGATGAGTTTGTGATGAAACTAATAAGTTTTAATGTGACGAGCATGAGATGTCATACATGATGATTTTTCCATGTGTGTTTTATATGTCAATTTCATGATTTCTCTTATACAATATATACATACATGTGGCATCGTTTTAGTCATTCCTCATGCTCAAAATATAAAGGATTTTATATCACGACATTATCAGCATGTAGATAGTATAGTTATCTACCTGCTTACATTATTGCCTTACTGAGCTGTTTATGCTCACCCTTTCATTTTCCACCCCACAGGGTACATTCAGTAGAAGAGAACGACAGTAGTCATATCCGCTGCTTATTATCAAGATCAGGTATACACATTTGTATAAATTTGTATCTGAACATATAGATGCATAGTACTGTACATGGATGTAATATTGGGGATGTATTTATTTAAAATAAATTGATATGTAAATGAAATATGAAAATGGAATGGTAAATAGGTGAGAGGTGACTAACACCGAATCATAGCCCAACTGTTTAGTAGTGTAACTGTTCACGATGGGTAAGGAAATTAAAAAGCAAAAAATTTACTCTGATTTTTAGGTAATTTGGGTCGTGACACCGTATTTCAAAACATGTCATACGTACTAAAAGTACAGTTGAAGAGCAAAGAAAATAGGGCTTGTTCTTTGGTTTTCCCGATTTAATATGAATAGTAATTTTTCAGGTTCAAGAATACTTTTTTTTTAATACGAGCAAACTTTATGAGTTCATATATCAAAGTAAGGTATTGGAATACCAATATTACTTTAAAAGATAGCCCTTACCTCGTTGACCTTGGGGCAGAGCAAAATTCTTAGGTTACGATATTACCTCGATTTATGTGTTGCTTTCCCAAGCTGCCCAAAATGATACCAAATCATCACATAATGCTTAAAAGCATATCAACATATTCAAACATACGTTTAGTTTCATAAATGTTGACCAATTTTGAATTTTTTTTTCAACTTTTCCTATTTTCTCAGTTTAACCAATTTAATTGTCGGTTTAAGCTATTTTAGAGAATTCCGTTATGCTAACTTCACCTTCATTATCTTAATAGCCTAAGTACTCATTCACATCCATAGTTCATGTAAAGGCATGAGCTCGCCCCTCACCAGGTCACTCAAAACCCCACACTCCACGTATTGTCCGCTTTGGGCTGGCCCACTGGCCCCCTCACGGTTTTGTCCTCTTTGGCCTGGCTCTGACACTAGCCTCAAGACGCGTCCTCAGAGGCTCGAACTCAGGACTTCATCATAGTTGACGTCGACTATAATGAAGTCCTGAGTTCGAGCCTCTGAGGACGCGTCTTGAGGCTGGTGTCAGAGCCAGGCCAAAGAAGACAAAACCGTGAGGGGGTCAGTGGGCCAGCCCAAAGCGGACAATACGTGGAGTGTGGGGTTTTGAGTGACCTGGTGAGGGGCGAGCTCTGGCCTTTACATAAATCGCGCGTTTTAATGTAAGGATTTTGCACTGGAGCACGCTAGACCCCTCTAGGCGTCGCTCCCACTACTAACCAGTCCTACAACTCCACGTATTATCCTCTTTGGGCCCACTAAACCTCAGGTTTTGCTCCACTGGGAAATTCCCATGAGACGCCTCCCCAGAGGTTTAAACCTAAGACCTTAAAGTCTTAGTTCTTACACACTTGGTACCAATTGATCCAACTAGCCTGAGCCCGCCCCTCACCATGTCACTCGAAGCCCCACAATCCATGTATTGTCCGCTTTGTGCTGGCCTATTGGCCCCTGGTACGAACTGAAGGTATTGTCCGCAAGTGCACGGGTCGAAAAAGTAATAATGGGATTTGAGTCTCGAGTTATCGTCCCACAGAGAAGTTGATCAGCCTAATTAACTACGGGTAAATCTTACCTTAAGTATATCCTAGCAAATTATGAAGTGAAGATGGGTGATCTACTAAGTCTAAAATTAAAATTACTAGAAAGCAATAAAATAATAAGAACTAAATAAAACCGAGCAAAAATTACTTACAGCTCCAAGAAATTAAAGGCAAATAACCTACAAAAGAAAATTAAAACAGTTAAAACTAATTAACGCAATTAAAATAAAATGCAAATACGAAAATAAAGAAATAAAGTTAAACTAAATCTAAACAAACTTAAAATAAAAATGCATGTAATTAAACTAATAAAAATTGCAAATTAAACTAACCTAAAATCTAATAAAAAATGAAGACCAAATTAAAAATGCATGAAACACATTTCTAAAATATTAACTCTAAACTAATCCTAACTATATCTAATTACCAACTTAACAATAGAATCTACCTAATGCATGGAAACTAATATTTTTGGATTAAATTTAAAATGGAAACAAACTTAAAATTACATGAAATAAATTTACCCCTAATCTAATTCTAAATGAACACTTAATTAACTATCAACCTAATTAAAACTAAGTTTTATACCACTAAGCAAGAAAACTAACATGCAATTTAATTAAAGACTCTAAACTAAGCTAACAAATTAAATTGAAATTAAACTATACTAAAAATGCATGAAAATGAATTAATTACAATGCACTAGCCAAACAAAGCCTTAGCAAATTGCAAAACATCAAAGTGGTCCCGATAACACCACTGTGCACGTCTTCTTTATTGTTTATTTTCATTTCCAGGTGCTCTCGGTTTGTCCTATGCTCCAGGCTGCTATCCTCGGTCTGACCAGCTAACTGCTGCACATCTGTGATCTCCGCCCAGCTACCGCATACAGATTGCACGTCTCTGCCTGCTTTTACTGCCCAGGCGTGTCCAGCTCCCATTCTCGGTTCCATGTACAGCATCCTTACTTGCAACAACATATCACGTTACCACCTACTTCAAACTACATTTTCTGGCCAGACCTGCTCCTACTTTAGGTCACGACTTCTACTCCTGCATTTGCTTCCAACTCCAGCAATAACAGCTCCCCATTCTTTTCTAGTTGCTGGCTCATGCTCCTGCCTTGCTGCTGCTCCAGGCTCCAGGTGCTGCTTACGGTTTTGTCCTCATTCTCGGCTCTGCAACATCAAGCTAGATGACAGCTTACTGCTGTTCATGCTTCATCGTCATCTTTGCCCATTCCTAGTATCGAGAGCCTCCTTAAAGAATTTGCAGACAACAAATAAACTATAATAACAGAGCTAAACATAGGACAAAACTGAAGTTGAAGAAACGTACAGGTTAAATACAAACTATAAACAAAAAAAAAAATGACAATATGAACTACTAGAAACTAATAAGTAAATATAAGTAGAATATGGAAATTAAACATGATCATGGAACCAAAGCCGCAGTTCTTGGCACATTAATCACTCAAACCCTAGAAGCCATAAGCAGAAGAAAGCAATGAAAGATACTATTAAAATCCAATAAAGAGTTGAATTCATTAAGTGCAGACAAAGGAAGGTAAAATAAACAAAAAATAACAAGGTAATCACACTTAAAACCAAAAGGAACTAAGTAACATTAGCAACTGAAAATAGAAACAAGACTATCAACACCCGTAAAGCACATAAACATGAAAAACTAGTATCCTCGGTTTGCTTCTAATCCTCCTCCTACTGTTGTGATCCCACATTACCATTGATGTGGAAATAATACTGGGCATTAAGACCACATCAAAGCATCAGAATCAAAGATAGTGATGGATGAAACCGATTTACTTGAATGAACATTGAAGAATAAAAAAGGTGACTCTAAAGAATGAACAAACCGAGAGCTTGACATTGAAAACTTTAAACTTTCATTTAAAACTCACAAAATAAGAAACATCAAGGAATGAACATTTACAAACCGAGAAGAAGAAGAAGATGGAACGTGATTGCTAATGAAATACCAAGAAATTAGGAAATGAAACAAACTTTTTCATAAAATGAAGATTGAATGAACAGTAAAATTCCGCTAAACAAGGTACTCTTTTCGGGAAAGCTAAAAACAAAGGCAATAAATCTTAAAGTTACCCTAAAAACTATTCTACCCTAACTTACATTTTTTTTCAATTACCATCCTTTCCTATTAGGGGTACAATTGTAATTTTTCCATCCTAGAGGAGTTGGCATTGTTCGGCCCCTTGTCTTTACACCATTGGCTCCTTGAAAAAAATATTTCCATGTCATCTGTCTTTTTGTCTAATTGGATGTGCTAGGTGGTATGGCTCGTGTTGTCTGCGTGGTCCAATCTTGATTCTAGCCAAATTCCAATCCATTTTCTACAAAAATATTCAAAATTCATCCGGATTTGATTTATCTGCAAACATGAGAATTTTAATTAAATAAAGGGGATAATTAACATGTCATGCCCCGAAAATGCGGAAAATAGGGCTAATTTAAAACTTTTTGCTAGTTAATTCACAATTAAGAGTGCATTCCTGTGCAGTGTCATACATCATCATAATTATTATGCCTCAGGATCTCATCACTAGGATTTAAATATCATATCAAATACATTAATCCATCTCAAGTTAATTAATCCTAACACATCCCATATAATGTTATACATCGAGTGTCTGTAATTACAATAATAGTCTGGGAACATGAAAAGATAAATATACCTCAAAGTACAAAATATATAGCTTGGAGCTCGAATCCTCCACTAGCCACTACTCCGTACGTCGCAGGGAAGTCCTTATTCACTTGAAGAACTCTGGGGGGAAAGAAAAACAGGGTGAGCTTCTAAATCGCTCAGTAAAGGGGGTAAGGAACTCATTTCATAAACCAAAATACACATCACAAAAGGTTTATTTGTATGTGAAACTCATTTGAAAACCATAGCATGAAAATACTCAAAACGACATTCTCATGTCTCAAGTCATGTAAAAACATGAAGTAAAAGGGCTCACTCTAGAGCAATAACAAAGCATGTGAAAACAACGTGATAAACGCTTTCTCAAATACGTGATAAAATCACAGTAAAAATAATGCACGTGGCACAACCACTAAACACGCGTGGCATAACCACTGATTTAATTTCTCACGTGGCATAGCCACAAAACGTACGTGGCAAAGCCACTGATTTAATTTCTCGCGTGGCATAGCCACAGAATAGGGTTTCTCAACGTGGCGCAGTCACCAATTTGGGGTATAACGTGGCACAGCCAACGTGGCACAGCCACCAATGGGGTTTCTCAACATGGCACAGCCACCAATGGGGTATAACGTGGCACAGCCACCAATGGGGTTTCTCAACGTGGCACAGCAGACAATTTTACGTGGCATAGCCACAGAATAGGTTATTCTCACGTTACCAGAACGGAGAAGAATTCAGGCTTACATGCTACCAAAGCAATGCCCGGTGTGTACTCATAACTACACACCCAAGTCTTATCACATAAGACAGGTTTGCCTTCACGTAGAACTCGTAATGGTTTTTCTCTCATAAAACTCATTTAAAAATCGTTTTGTACTCAACACAAAACGTAATAAAACCGAGTTCCAACCGGCAAAGCACACGCACACATTTCTCAAATCTCAATATTGCCTTAACGTAGAACCCAGTTATAAACTCATAAAAACATTGGGTTCCAACCGGCTATAAAAATCGTGTGCTTTTATATCTCAACACAAAACACTCGACATTCTTGTTTTATAAACCACAATTCATGCTAAAATAGTTTACAATTCACATACACAAATGGTTTAGATTTTCCTTACCTCTTTGCACCTCATATAGTGCAATCGTTTCCCCCGTATCACGGACTAGCCTCGCATTCCACTCTGGAACTCCCGAGCTGTCCAAACGATGTTAAAACATCAATACTCAATTATCGCATCAACCTATATTCTCAAAATCGAGCATAATTGCTCATAACACCTCAAATCTCTTGATTCTCGTAACTCAACCCTAAACTACAACCTCATTCCCAATATCTCAACGTCCTACATTCCTCATGCCAATTATCTAGGCTAATTCTCCACATTGTCTATATTTCCATTTATAGCTCAAAATTCCTAAAATTATCAAAATCGCTAAATATCATTATCAGTCTAACCACATTGAAATTTCATCAATCCCTAATCATTTCTCAGCTATTTCAACACAATGACAACCACCAATATCATCAAAATCAGCTCAAATATCGAGACCGAGGTTTAGAAATTACCCAAAGCTTGTGAGACGCACAACTCACGCCTCGATCCGATTCGTCCTTCGATTTCCAAGTATGTTGTTCTCCCTTTGATGAGGAACAACTTTCCTTCTTGCCACAACAGCTGATTCGGCCGAAAATGAGGGATTTGGATGAGTGAGAAAGTTAGGTTTTTGGAAAAATGAGGGTTGGAAGAGAGAGAAAGTGAAATTTCAGGAGAAAACACGGGTTCCTTATATAGACTGGAGGTAGGAGATCGATCTGCCTCTTGATGAGATCGATCTGCATTTGAAATTTGGGGACGATCTGGGCAATTTTATGCCTAGGAGATCGATCTGTCGAGGGGTGAGATCGATCTCTTTATGGCTTTATGAGATCGATCTGCTCCTAAGGAGATCGATCTTCTCCCTAAACAGAATCATTTGGAGATCGATCTCTTCCTCATGAGATCGATCCTTTCTCAAACAGAATCATTTGGAGATCGATCTCTTCATCATGAGATCGATCTTCTCTCAAACAGATTCATAAGGAGATCGATCCTCTTCCATTGGAGATTGATCTGCTCCTTAAATTTCTCCTTCCTTGTCGTTTATAACTCACCAGATCGATCTCTCCTTCTCCCAGATCGATCTGTCCTCATAGTTCATGCTTATTTTACACACTTAACATATAAATCTCCAATTATAATTCCCACAATTTACTTAGCTCAATAAATTACACTTCGAAGTCTTATTACATCAATAAAATATGTCTGAAATTCTCAGATCTCACATCCTCCCCACCTTAAAAAAAGAATTTGGTCCTCCAAATTCAACTCAACTAGTCAAATAGATGGGGGTATTTCTCCTTTATGAGACTATATAGTTCCCACGTTGCCTCTTCCCTTGAGTGATGTTTCCACAAAACTTTCACTAATGGGATGCTCTTGGTTCTCAGTACCTTCTCCTTTCTATCGAGAATCCGAACGGGTTCCTCAGTGTAGCTCATATCCTCTTGAATGTCCATCTCGTCATACTCTATGACATGAGAAGGGTCCGGGTGGTACTTCCTCAACATAGACACATGAAAAACGTTGTGTATTCCGGACATCTGTGGGGGTAATGCCAATCTGTAGGCTACTTCTCCCACTCTCTCAAGAATCTCGAATGGTCCTATGTATCGAGGACTCAATTTCCCTTTCTTCCCAAATCGCACGATACCCTTACTCGGTGATACTCTCAGGAATACTGCATCACCAACGTCAAACTTGAGTGGCCGTCTACGCACATCTGCGTAGCTTTTCTATCTACTTTGTGCAGCCCGTAACCTCTCACATATGAGTTTCACACTCTGTACGGCTTGCTCAGCAAGCTCGGGAGCATTTATCTTTCTGTCACCGACCTCTTCCCAAGCTACAAGGGGATCTACACCTCCTACCATATAGAGCCTCAAAAGGTGCCATTCCAATACTCGCATGATAGCTGTTATTGTACGCAAACTCTGCTAGGGGCAGGTGATCATCCCATGATCCCTTAAAATCCATCGTACACGCCCTCAACATATCCTCCAGGGTCTGAATAGTCCTCTCTGACTGACCATCTGTCTGAGGATGATAGGCGATACTAAAACTCAATCGAGATCCCATGGACTCCTGAAACTGGGTCCAAAATTTGGAAGTAAACCGGGAATCTCTATCAGAAGTAATACTCACTGGAGCCCCATGTAATCTAGCTATCTCGCTGACATACAGTTCAGCTAAGGCATCCACAGTATCTGTGCTCTTGATGGCAAGGAAGTGGGCACTCTTGGTCAATCTATCCACAATGACCCATATCGCGTCACGACCTCTCCGGGTCCTCGGTAAACCCATAATAAAGTCCATAGTGACATGCTCCCATTTCCATGTAGGTACAGGTAAGGGCTGTAGTAGTCTTCCGGGCTTCCGATGCTCAGCTTTCACTTGCTGGCATACTAAACACCTGGCCACATACTCTGCCACGTCTCGCTTCATACCACTCCACCAATACACCTTTCTCAAGTCTCGGTAGATCTTAGTACTTCCTGGGTGCATGGTGTATCGCGAGCAGTGGGATTCTCTCAGTATCTGTCTCTTCAGGGTATCATCGTCCGTTACACAAATCCGTCCTCTGAATCTCAACAATCCATCCTCACTGATGGTGAGATCCGACTGCGAACTCTGCTCAGCTTGGTTAACCATATCTATTAATCTCTGATCACTGCGCTGCCCAGTTCTAATCTGATCCATGATCCTGGGCTCTATCCGCAAGCTAGCCAAAAATCCAGTCTCTACCTCTTTAACTCTGATCCGAAGTTCGGCGAACTGCTCTAACAAATCCCATTCCCTGATCATCATAGCAGATATCATACTCTTCCTGCTCAGGGCATCAGCAACCACATTCGCCTTACCCGGATGATAAAGAATCTCACAGTCATAATCCTTAAGGAGTTCCATCCATCTCCTTTGTCTCATGTTTAACTCTTTCTGATCAAAGAGATATCTCAAACTCTTGTGATAAGTGAAAATCTGGAATCTTTCCCCATATAAGTAATGTCGCCAGATCTTCAAAGCAAATACCACAGCGGCTAACTCCAAATCATGCGTGGGGTAATTCCGCTCATGGTCTTTCAGCTGTCGCGATCCATATGCGACCACTCTTCCGTGCTGCATAAGCACACACCCTAATCCTTGGTGAGATGCATCACTATACACTGAGAATCCTCCTGATCCCTCAGGAATAGTTAACACAGGTTTCGCTGTCAACCTTCTCTTTAATTCCTGAAAACTGAGCTCACATTGATCAGTCCATATAAATGGAGTCTCTTTGCGCGTGAGCTTAGTCAAAGGGGCCTGCAATCCTTGAAAATCCTTCCACAAATCTCCTACAATACCCTACCAAACCAAGGAAGCTTCGTACCTCAGTCACTGTCCTCGGTCTGTCCCAATTAAGCACAGCCTCCACCTTGCTTGGGTCCACTGATACTCCTTCCTCTGAGATATATCCCCAAGGAAAGCTATCCGGTTCAGCCAAAACTCACACTTACTAAGCTTTTCGTACAATTGCTTATCTCGGAGTATCTGAAGTACTAACCACAAATGCTGTGCATGCTCCTCATACGACCGAGAGTACACCAGGATATCATCAATAAAGACTATCACAAACTTATCCAGATAGTCTCTGAACACCTCGTTCATCAATCTCATAAATGCTGCAGGGGCGTTCATCAATCCAAAGGACATCACCAGAAATTCGTAATGGCCATACCTTGTCCTGAAGGCCGTCTTTGGAATATCTTCTTCCTTGATCCTCAATTGGTGATAGCCCGATCTCAAATCAATCTTAGAAAAGACTGATGCCCCTCTCAGCTGATCAAGTAGATCAGCAATCCTGGGTAGTGGGTATTTATTCTTCACCGTGGCTTTATTCAACAGCCGGTAGTCTACGCATAATCTGAGACTACCATCCTTCTTCTTAACAAATAGTACTGACGCTCCCCACGGTGAAACACTGGGTCTAATAAACCCTTGATCCAATAACTCCTGTAGTTGTCTCTTCAATTCCTCAAGTTCCACTAATGCCATCCTGTAAGGAGGTTTAGAGATCGGCTGAGTATCTGGTACCAAATCAATGGTAAACTCCTGCTCTCTCTCTGGTGGTAAACCTGGCAATTCATCTGGGAAAACATCCAAAAATTCACACACCACAGGTATATCCTCAATCCTCGGATGTTCCCGCTCATCGTCCGAGATGAGTGTCTCATAACCTTCACATGAATAATCATATTTAATATTCTCCAAAATAATATCAAAATTCTCAAATTACTTACTAGAAATCCACATAATCATTCCCTCAATATCTCAACCGTACACTGTAAGGTTCAGGTAGGGAGAAAGTTACAATCTTAGTGTAGCAGTCTAAACTCACTCGATTGGTCGCCAACCAATCCATCCCCAGAATTACATCAAACCCATGTACATTCAACCTGATTAGATCTGCTAACATCACTCTATCTCCCACCTTATCTCACATCCTCTACAGATTAACTCAGTTCTCTAGGATTCACGCATAGGGGTATTTACATGTAGTATATATTCTAGAGGTTCAAACTTCAAGTTTAATCTACATGCAAAATGCTCAGAAATAAACGAATGCGTGGATCCTGAATCAATCAACACATGAGCCTCATAATTACAGACAGAGAGTGTACCTCTTATAGTTTCTGCCGAAGTGTCTGCGATCTCCTTATCCAGGGCAAACACTCGTCCCTGTGCCACAGGTTTCTTCCCTTTCTCTGCCGCAGTGGCCCGTCTCTGGGGATCCACTCTCTGAGGCTGTTGTCTAGTGGGCTCCGGAGCATGTGGTATCTGAGGTTGGGGATAGTCCTTCACTCTGTAACCCATGTCACCACATCTAAAACATCCATGGATCGACCCAGTACAACTTTCTTCATGCGATCGGCCACAGTCTTTACAAAACCTTGTCTCCGGCCTGACATATCGAGGGGTCTCCTTGATAATAGGATAGGCTCTGGGTCTCTCCAATCTGTCCCTCTGCACCTCAATCCTTCCTATTCTGAAGGAACCTCTCCGAGCCTCTGTTTGGAAAAGTGCTGGCTTCTTGCCCTTATCTCTATTCACCGCTCTGAGCGCATTCTGGGATTGTACCATCTCAATCCCTCTTTCAATCTCTTGTGCTCGTCTCAGGGCATCTCCAAACTCAGTAATGCATAGCCCTATTAATCTATCTCTGATGACGGGCTTCAACCCATACACAAACTTCTCTGTGCGGAGCTCTTCACTCTTGAAGGTCTCTGGGTCATATCTCAATAGCGCTGTGAATTGGCTCTCATAGTCATCCACAGACATGTCACCCTGTACCAAACTCAAAAACTCGGCCTGTTTCTTTCTCTGAGCGGCCCGTGGTACATATTGGGTCCTAAAAGCTGTCTGAAACTCTTCCCAACCAATCACACCATGGTGGGACATCAAAATACCCTGGGTAGTACCCCACCAATCTCGAGCTCTCCCCTTCAGCATATAGGCACTCATACTGACCCTCTCAGCATCGGTGCACCCCAAGATATCAAATATAATCCTTAACTCTGTCAACCACTCCTCAGCCTCCGTAGGATCCTTCTTTCCCTTAAATGCGGGTGGATTCATCTTCAGAAAATTCCTTAGTCGGACCATACTTCTATCCTCAGGCTGGGTGATGGGAGGCACTGGGGGTATGGGAGGTCCTTGTGGTGGTGTAGGGGTAGTATCCGAGGCATTAACTCCAAAGTTTTGCGCGAATAACGCTGCCATCTGCTCAAAACCTTGCCTCACATCGGTCTCAATCCAATTAAATCGAGAGTTAGGACTCTCTGGTTGTGGAACAGGTGGCGGATGGGACTCTGCTTGCCTCCTCGAACGACCTCGTCGTTTACTCATTCTCTATCTCAACTCGTCTCCTGCGCGTACATATCAAAATTGATTGAAATCTCAATCCTCAATTTCAGTTCATGACCAGACTATTACAGACACTTGGGATGCATTCTATTTCACTTAACCGACACTGACAGTACTAGACACCCTAAGCTCCGGTACCAAGAAAACTCTGTCACGCCCCGAAAATGCGAAAAATAGGGCTAATTTAAAACTTTTTACTAGTTAATTCACAATTAAGAGTGCATTCCTGTGCAGTGTCATACATCATCATAATTATTATGCCTCAGGATCTCATCACTAGGATTTAAATATCATATCAAATACATTAATCCATCTCAAGTTAATTAATCCTAACACATCTCATATAATGTTATACATCGAGTGTCTGCAATTACAATAATAGTCTGGGTACATGAAAAGATAAATATACCTCAAAGTACAAAATATATAGCCTGGAGCTCGAATCCTCCACTAGCCACTACTCCGTACGTCGCAGGGAAGTCCTTATTCACTTGAAGAACTCTGGGGGGAAAGAAAAACAGGGTGAGCTTCTAAATCGCTCAGTAAAGGGGGTAAGGAACTCATTTCATAAACCAAAATACACATCACAAAAGGTTTATTTGTATGTGAAACTCATTTGAAAACCATAGCATGAAAATACTCAAAACGACATTCTCATGTCTCAAGTCATGTAAAAACATGAAGTAAAAGGGCTCACTCTAGAGCAATAACAAAGCATGTGAAAACAATGCGATAAACGCTTTCTCAAATACGTGATAAAATCACAGTAAAAATAATGCACATGGCAGAGCCACTAAACACGCGTGGCATAGCCACTGATTTAATTTCTCACGTGGCATAGCCACAAAAAGCACGTGGCAAAGCCACTGATTTAATTTCTCGCGTGGCATAGCCACAGAATAGGGTTTCTCAACGTGGCGCAGTCACCAATTTGGGGTATAACGTGGCACAGCCACCAATGGGGTATAACGTGGCACAGCCACCAATGGGGTTTCTCAACATGGCACAGCCACCAATGGGGTATAACGTGGCACAGCCACTAATGGGGTATAACGTGGCACAGCCACCAATGGGGTTTCTCAACGTGGCACAGCCACCAATTTTACGTGGCATAGCCACAGAATAGGTTATTCTCACGTTACCAGAACGGAGAAGAATTCGGGCTTACATGCTACCAGAGCAATGCCCGGTGTGTACTCACAACTACACACCCAAGTCTTATCACATAAGACAGGTTTGCCTTCACGTAGAACTCGTAATGGTTTTTCTCTCATAAAACTCATTTAAAAATCGTTTTGTACTCAACACAAAACGTAATAAAACCGAGTTCCAACCGGCAAAGCACACGCACACATTTCTCAAATCTCAATATTGCCTTAACGTAGAACCCAGTTATAAACTCATAAAAACATTGGGTTCCAACCGGCTATAAAAATCGTGTGCTTTTATATCTCAACACAAAACACTCAACATGCTTGTTTTATAAACCACAATTCATGCTAAAATAGTTTACAATTCACATACACAAATGGTTTAGATTTCCCTTACCTCTTTGCACCTCGTATAGTGCAATCGTTTCCCCCGTATCACGGACTAGCCTCGCATTCCACTCTGGAACTCCTGAGCTGTCCAAACGATGTTAAAACATCAATACTCAATTATCGCATCAACCTATATTCTCAAAATCGAGCATAATTGCTCATAACACCTCAAATCTCTTGATTCTCGTAACTCAACCCTAAACTACAACCTCATTCCCAATATCTCAACGTCCTACATTCCTCATGCCAATTATCTAGGCTAATTCTCCACATTGTCTATATTTCCATTTATAGCTCAAAATTCCTAAAATTATCAAAATCGCTAAATATCATTATCACTCTAACCACATTGAAATTTCATCAATCCCTAATCATTTCTCAGCTATTTCAACACAATGACAACCACCAATATCATCAAAATCAGCTCAAATATCAAGATCGAGGTTTAAAAATTATCCAAAGCTTGCGAGACGCACAACTCACGCCTCGATCCGATTCGTCCTTCGATTTCCAAGTATGTTGTTCTCCCTTTGATGAGGAACAACTTTCCTTCTTGCCACAACAGCTGATTCGGCCGAAAATGGGGGATTTGGATGAGTGAGAAAGTTAGGTTTTCAGAAAAATAGGGGTTGGAAGAGAGAGAAAGTGAAATTTCAGGAGAAAACACGGGTTCCTTTTATAGACTGGAGGTAGGAGATCGATCTACCTCTTGATGAGATCGATCTGCGTTTGAAATTTGGGGACGATCTGGGCAATTTTATGCCTAGGAGATCGATCTGTCGAGGGGTGAGATCGATCTCTTTATGGCTTTATGAGATCGATCTATGGCTTTATGAGATCGATCTGCTCCTAAGGAGATCGATCTTCTCCCCGAACAGAATCATTTGGAGATCGATCTATTCCTCATGAGATCGATCCTTTCTCAAACATAATCATTTGGAGATCGATCTCTTCCTCATGAGATCGATCTTCTCTCAAACAGATTCATAAGGAGATCGATCCTCTTCCATTGGAGATCGATCTGCTCCTTAAATTTCTCCTTCCTTGTCGTTTATAACTCACCAGATCGATCTCTCCTTCTCCCAGATCGATCTGTCCTCATAGTTCATGCTTATTTTACACACTTAACATATAAATCTCCAATTGTAATTCCCACAATTTACTTAGCTCAATAAATTACACTTCGAATTGTTATTACATCAATAAAATATGTCTGAAATTCTCAGATCTCACATAACAAAATAAATTGGGGATTCAAATAATTCATTAGAAAATTAAGCACAAATAATTCTATTTTCATAGAATTATCACACCCCCAAACTTGAGCTTTTGCTTGTCCTCAAGCAAAACAAAATAATTGTAGGAATGAGAGGTACCAACATAATAATTTCCCTAATATTATCCACAAAGAAAAAGTACAGACTATGATCTCAAAGTCTCACAATTACAAGTTCAACATTCAGAATCATTGAATCATAAGTCCTAACCCAAATTGGACTCCTGGTGAGTGTGTGAAAAATGTCAAAGTCACTTCACAGTACGTTATCCGGATCAGGTTATGCAAACACAGAGTGAATGCAAAGTCAATGACATGTGATCATTCCCATAAGTTTGCTTTTCACTTCTCTCTCCACTAATGTAGTACACTTAATCAAAGATCAATAGGACTTCATTAAACTTGTAATGTAAGGCTGGGGCTAAGGTATGATGAAGTCGATTTAGGTTTAATTACCCCTTAACATGCATTACTGTCACGACCCAACTATCCAAAAATCAGAGTGAATTTTTCGCGTTTTTGTTTATTTTCTTACTTAATTCTTACCTGTCCTCGAATCGTGACCAACACTCCACTACTAATTGGGCTGTGCGTCAATGCCAGTCCCACCATACATCTACCCCAGTACTTATTTCTTCTCCAGTCATTTATAGTTGTTATATTATTTATACATCCCCTAAAGTTACTTACAAACATGTTACTGTGCTATGCTTATGTAGATACAATAAGTACAAGTGTATATACCTTATGTTGATGGGCAGCAGCGGATATCCGGAATGCAGTACTGAGTCGCCTCAACTTCAACTGGAGATCATCTGTGGGAGAAAATGAAAGGGGTGAGCACATCAAGCTCAGTAAGGCAATCCTACGAACAAGTAGGTAACCATACTACCTACATGAACGTAGTGCCATGCATAAACCACCCTTTCTCCACACATTTTAAAACAAATGATATGCGTCATGATGTTATGTAAAACACATATTGCATGGAAAATTCGACATGCAAGTATATTCGAAAACATATTTTTTTCGTTTAAAATTTCATAGTAAAGTTAGGACTCGACCCCTCCTTCGGGTGATCCTGACTCACACAAAACCTTGAAAACTGAGTTTCTCAACAGCATAGATATCCGAAAACATATGTATATATATATACAAGATACGAGACTAGGCAATAACTGTATATCGGTAATAACCAGGACTGGCCAATATGTCCTCGTGAGTCCTCTAGCTTCACGGATCCCAGTGTGCGAGGTCTCACCCTGATCGGGAACTGCCCGGGAGGTGGGTCAATCCAACCCGTCAGTCTTATCCGATCTCACGCATCCGAAGATGCCGTATCCGAAGATACCCCGTATCACAAAGATACCGTATCACAAAGATACCCCGTATCACAAAGATACCGTATCCGAAGATACCCTGTATCACAAAGATACCGTATCCGAAGATACCCCACGGTGCATCTTACTCCATGCTACTTGCACGGTACATCGTACTCCATGGACCCATATCACTCTAGGTACTCCAGCCCAATTGGCCTGCTTCCCACAGAGGTTTTCATAACTCAATACTCGTTGCCATGTCTCAAAACGCACGTGCGAGCCTATTAAATCGGTGACACACAGTCTACCCGATGCTCCAAGCACGGCTTATCGTATGTTCTCTTAAAAATCAGTGCGAGCGATGCTCAGCACTCTCATCAAATCAAGTAAACTTGGCAGAGCCCGCTTTACATCTCCACAAGGCCGCCAACCTCATCCCTCACTCTCACCCTACTTAAGAGGTCTATTGAGCCTGTTGGGCCTTTTGGCTGACTCCAAGGGCAGACAGCGCTACTCCACAAATCCAGTAAAACTAGTGCGAGCTAGGCTCAGCACTCTGTATGTAAATTGTATGAAAATCTTATAAAATCTGGTGCGAGTTAGACTCTAGCACCGTGTCACGCAAAAGCATGTGAAATCTGGTGCGAGTTATACTCTAGCACCTATGCATGTAAAACTCTAGTGCGAGCTCTCGCTCCAGCACTAATGCATGCATCACACAAATCAAACATCGTGCGAGCTGAGCTCTAGCACGTCACATGTAAATAAAACATGTAGGCGGCTCGGTTATTTCCAAATAGTTTTCACAGAAATCACAACAATTAAGATATGCAATGCTATGCATTTTTCTTTAAAAGTGAGCCATCCTACTCATGCATGCGTTGAAATACCTCCAAAACGAGCAGGAACCTCTTGTCCTTGCTCCTCTCAATTTTTCCTAAATTTTTAGATTCTACCCTTAACAAGGGTATTTTAGTAATTTTGCCCATTCGGGGCACTAAAATTGTTCTTCGACCTCTAGACCCTTCAGTTAATTTTAAAGGACTGCGTATGAATTTAAAATTGCGTAAAGTTACCTCTAGCAGTCCGCAGAATTCCCTTACCTCGATTCTCGTCGAGTCTGACCTTTTTCTTTTCCAATGTAGTCCCATCGCGCAGTCCGATATGCTTCCAATCCAATGCCCGGAACTGCGTATTAACATTCCTCAGGTCAGATATTATGCAATTTAATTGTATCTATTACTTTCTGGGCTTAATTTAAATCATTGGGCCCGTTTACCCTTATTGGGCCCGATTGCACCTTAATGGGCCTTAATCGGCCTTAAGCCCGCTTTTCACTAAATTCCCACTTATCGAGGCCTATTGGGCTCATTGGGCCCACCAATAATTTATCGGGCCTCGTTCTACTTCTCGAGTAGCTAAATTAAATATTTACGACAATTAATCTAAATTTCCATAATTTTATTCAATTTATGCGGAAATTAACTCAACATCTCGCATAACGAGAAAATTGTCGTAAATAGGGATCACTTACCCGAGATTCCATGCTAGTCCGCAAATCGAGGCTGTCTCGAGCCCTCGGTTGATGCCAATCGTCGAGCTACACATTTAATTACATTTTCGGGTAAACTTTTCGGTCGAAATTTAATTAAATAAAATATTCCAAATTTAAATCGGGTCAATTTGACCGCTTATCGACTTACCCGAAGCTCGATTGCATCATCGGAATTTTCCCCAATTTTTTTCTCTTTTTCCTTTTCCCTTTTTCTCCCCTTTTTCTCCTCTTTTTGGCTGAACCGGTTCAGTCCGGTTCGAACCGGTTCAGCCCGCCGGTTTTTTTCTCCGGTTCGGCCGGTTCACCGTCGGTTCGCCACCTTGCCGGCCGGTTCTCCGCCGGCTTCCACCGCCAGCAGCTCCGCTGGGTCGTCCGCACCTCAAATCTGGCCTCGGTTCGCCTCAACGTCGCCGGAATACCGCCGGTCCGGCTGTTCTCCCCTTCGCCATCGGACCCATTTCCTTCTCCCACCGTTTTCGGCGTTTTTCGGACACTTCGACGGTTGTGGCTACCACCGATCGACTCGCCTTGGCCTCGGGGACATTCGGCTAGGGGTGGCCGAGCCTGAATCGCCGCCGATCGTTGGGAATCTCCTCTTCTCCCCTCGCGGCTGTCTCCTCCCGATCCGGCGGATTCCGGCGATTTCGTCGGCCAATACCGGTCTCAAAAGGACCGGCTCCTCCTCCTGGTCACATCGGTACCCGCCGATCGCCTCCAGCTGCCGTGGATCGCCGGCACCGACACTGTTTTCCCCGCGGGTTTCTCTCCCTCCGTTCGGCTTCCTCCGGCGTCGGTAAGCTGCACCGTCGGTACCATCGTGTTCGTCGGGCGTCGGGCTTCCTTTTTCGGTGGGCGGCCTGGGACAGGGATTGCCGGTGGTCGTTCGGCCTCTTCCCCCGACACAGCTTCCGTTTCTCTGCTTTTCTGTTTCTGTTTCTTTCTTTCTCTCTCCCCGACCCCCCTTTTTTTTTGTTTCAATTACTATTTTTTTTCTTCTTATTTTATCAATTTTATTATTATTTTTATTTATTTTAATTATTTTACTATTCAATAAAATATATTAAACTACCCAAATACCTCTTAAAATTATTATTTTATTCTTAATTAATTAATTTAATTTAATTTAATTTATTTTAATCCTTTTTCGGGTATGAGTTCTCCGTATTTTCGGGATATTGTCCCGGGTGACCTTTCGGTATATTTTTTGATTATTTTCGGGATTATTTTTAATTAAATTCCCTTATCGAAATTATACCGGCTTTCGGTCTTTTGACCATTTGGCCCTTACACGTGTTCGGGATTAATTTAACCCGACTTCCTTCACAAATACTCCTCATCTTTTCTTATTTAATTTTCGTATTTAGTTAAATTCGGGTCTTACAACTCTCCCCCACTTAAGGAAATTTGGTCCTCCAAATTAGAACCAAGCCATATGAGTCCATATACCACTCCGGGTATATCGATTATTTTCGGGATTATTTTTAATTAAATTCCCTTATCGAAATTATACCGGCTTTCGGTCTTTTGACCATTTGGCCCTTACACGTGTTCGGGATTAATTTAACCCGACTTCCTTCACAAATACTCCTCATCTTTTCTTATTTAATTTTCGTATTTAGTTAAAATTTAAATATAGTTTATTTTAATCCTTTTTCAGGTATGAGTTCTCCGTATTTTCGGGATATTGTCCCGGGTGACCTTTCGGTATATTTTTCGATTATTTTCGGGATTATTTTTAATTAAATTCCCTTATCGAAATTATACCGGCTTTCGGTCTTTTGACCATTTGGCCCTTACACGTGTTCGGGATTAATTTAACCCGACTTCCTTCACAAATACTCCTCATCTTTTCTTATTTAATTTTCGTATTTAGTTAAATTCGGGTCTTACAATTACTTCTAGGATCTTAATGTAAGAGCTTAAATTTGTTTCCCCCAAAATTATTTATTTCACTAAACTTTTTATTCAATTTTTGTATTTTTATTCTTTCTTCTTTTCTTTTTCTTTTTCTTTCTTTTTCAAATTTTTTTCGTTACATACTCCTTCACTATCACTTAATACCCATATAGCTCACAATATATCCAAATGACTTTTCATGCTTTCGGGGTAAGGGATAGGAAAAAAGTATTTAAGCTAAGGAAAATTTTGCAGGAATATTTACAGAGAAAAGCTTATTTGGCCCAAATGGGTGACTAGGGGAAGAATATGTACAAGGAAGGCTAGAAAGGCTCAAACGATCCAAAGATGGCCTAAATCACTTCTCTAATTAAGTGTGATCTAATATTTTACCTTGAGATTAGATCAAACAAATTCTAGAATATGATGCACAAAATCAATTGAACATATGTAAACCTATGTCCACATAAGATTTATCTAAATAAATATACCGATTCATGACATGACATGTGCATAAGATGAGGCAATCACAATCAGAATTAAGACAAATTCAAGAATTCAACTTCATGCTTTTCCTATAATCATGTTTCTCAGTTAATCAAAGTTAGACTAAATCATGGGGTCATATCATCGGAATATGGGAAAACTACATTCTAAGCACTAAATCATCCCAAAATCAAGCAATTTAAGCTCATATTATCGAAAAAAATTTGAAAATTCTTTCTCAGATTTTAGAAAAAATTTTGAAATTTTTTTCAACTATTCACAAAATTGCTCAAGTGATATCCCCTCCCCCAAACTTAAAGTGTACAGTGTCCTCAGTGTGTAGATAATATAAGAATTTAAGCTCAAGAACAGAGTACTCCCCTATTTGATAATGATGAATAACTGAAGCTTGATTGAAACGTAATACTGGAAAAGAAATCTGAAACATAAACAAAGAAAGAAACAATAAAAAATAAAAAGAAAAAGAACTATACAAAAAATGAAAATAAAACACAGCCACTTCAAATGCAGCTGAAGAAAACAACACTCAGTAGTAGGGCGAAGAGTAGGAGGGTCAGCCAAAGTGGTGACAGAGTGTTAACAGTTAAATCCTCATGAGCCCTATCTACTTCCATCCTTCTCTCAGATTTCTTATGTTCAAGCCTTATATCCTCCTCAATAACCATCTTAAAACACTCTTGAGAGTCATCAGGGAGCTTCAAAGGTTTGAAAACATGAAATATCACTTCTTGATCTAGGACTTTCATAGTTAACTCCCCCTTTTGTACATCAATTAAGGTTCTACCAGTCGCTAGGAAAAGTCTGCCTAGTATAATGGGGACTTCCCTGTCTTCCTCCATGTCTAAAACAATAAAATCCGTAGGGAAAATAAATTTGTCCACCTTTACTAACACATCCTCAATGACCCCATTTGGATATTTAATTGACCGATCAGCCAACTGGAGGGTCAGTATAGTGGGCTTGGCATCCCCTATTCCTAACTTCTGATAGATAGACAAAGGCATCAAATTTATTCTAGCTCCTAAATCACACAGGATTCTACCAAAGAATTAATTTTCAATAGTGTAGGGTATGATAAAACTCTCGGGATCTTTGAGCTTGGGGGTAATTTTCTCTGGATAATGGCACTACATTCCTCAGTTAAGGCCACCGTCTCATAATCTTCCAAGCTTCTTTTCCTAGAGAGGATGTCCTTCAAAAACTTCACATAACTTGGCATTTTCTCTAAAGCATTTGCGAAAGGAATGTTGATATGAAGTTTCTTAAAAACCTCAAGAAATTTAGCAAATTATTGGTCAAGCTTTTGGCTTTGAAAACCTCTGAGGAAAAGGTACTGGTGGTCTAACTGGAAGGGATGTAGTGGTAACATGTATGGCATTAGAGGACTTTGAAGGCTGTGAAGTAGAAGAAGGTATAGATGAAGAAGCACCTATCTTTGATTCCTTTACAGCTTGATCTTTAGCTTCCTGCTCCTTCTGAGCTGCTTCGTTAGAACTTAAGGATTTTTCAACTATGTGCTATTCAGGTTGGGACATAACTTATGGATCATCATCTAGCTCTCTGCCACTCCTAAGGGTAATGGCTTTCACATGTTCCTTACCCTTCCTTTGCCTAACAAGATTGGCTTCGGTGTTACTAGGAAGGGTCCCTTGAGGACGCTGACTAAGAGCATTCACTATTTATCCTACCTGAACCTCTAAGTTCTTAATTGAAGCTGCTAGATTTTGCATGATCGTTGAGAACATCTCCTCAAGCTAGGGCTTCTTCTCAGCTACTGGTGTATGGTAAAGTTGTGGCTGCATAAGTTGTGGTGGTGGTGGTGGTGGTGGTTGATGGAAGTGAGGTGGATGATTCTGAAATTGAGGTAGGGATGGTTGATGGTATGGAAATGGATGTTGTGGTGGTACCTGAACCGGTGGAGCTTGAAAACTAGGGGGTCCCATAGGTCTAGAATTAGAACTTTTCCCTTTATTTTTGGCTCCAGGAGAAGTTAGGATGGTTCATCCACCCTGGGCTGTAGGTGTTTGACAAGCGGTTGTTCTGTTGCTTCTGAAGTAGAGCAACATACTGAATCGATTCTAAGTTAAGCGAACACCTATCAACAGACTGTGCACCACTATACATCTCGCATGAAAGAAAAGGACTTTGGACAGAATACACAGGGTTAGGACTAGTGGAAGGATTATGTTGGGTACTGAACGACTCTACCTTTTTCGTAAGGTTAGCAATCTGAGAGGTTAAGGTAGACAGCATGTCGAGCTCATAGATACCCCCTAACTTCTTGGGCAATTACCTCTCTAAGGACAATAGATAATTGTTAGATGCCAGCTTGTCTAACAATTCATAAGCTTCCTCCTCTGTTTTACACATTAGCGCTCCACCCGCAGCAGCGTCAACAATGGTCCTATTTTGGCTTGTAAGTCCGTTGTAGAAGGTCTGGACTTGCAACCACAAAGGTAGGCCATGGTGAGGGCACTTCCTAAGAAGCTCCTTATATCCTTCCCATGCTTCATAAAGAGATTTAGAATCGGACTGGGCAAAGGAAGATATGTCGCTACGGAGTTTGGCCATTTTAGAGGGAGGGAAAAACTTAGCTAGAAATTGATGGGCTAACTCATCCCATGTAGAAATGGATCCTGGAGGCAAGGAGGTTAACCAATGTCGCGCCCTATCCCTAAGCGAGAAGGGGAATAGTCTAAGCCTAAGCGCCTCATCAGATAATCCATTGTGCTTGAATGTGTTGCACAAGTCCAGGAATTACCCGAGGTGAGGATGTGGGTCATCATGCGGAAGCCCACTGAACTGTAAAGAAGTCTGGATCATCTGAAGGATTGCAGGCTTAATTTCAAAATTGTTCGCAGGGACAGCTGGTGGCCTAATGCCGGTATAATATCCTGTAATCGTCGGCACCGCATAATCTCCAATAGTTCTAATTTCCCTATTTTCTGCTATGATGTTTTGCAGCGAAGCTATTAATTTCCTACAATCCTTTCGAATTTTCCTGAGGGTACTTTCAATTTCAGGATCTAAAGGAAAGCAATCGTAACTCCTGGCTCTACGCATGCAAACATCTAAAAGTCCTTAGAAATTTTTTTTTTAGTTTTTCAATTTTTTTATTTTAATTTTTCAATTAACTAATCTAGATTAAAATTCTAAATATTTACAAGCTAGAATTACACCTAAGTATAATTTCACCGATATTAATTAACGACTAATTAAAACTTCCCCAGCAACGGCGCCAAAAACTTGGTACAAACTGAAGGTATTGTCTGTAAGTGCACGGGTCGTACAAGTAATAATAGGATTTAAGTCCTGAGTTATCGTCCCACAGAGAAGTTGATCAGCTTAATTAACTACGAGATAATCTCACCCTAAGTATATCCAAGAAAATTATGAAGTGGAGATGGGTGATCTACTAAGTCTAAAATTAAAATTACTGGAAAGCAATAAAATAATAAGAACTAAATAAAACCGAGCAAAATTTACTTACAGTGCTCCAAGCAATTAAAGGAAAATAACCTACAAAAAAAAATTAAAACAGCTAAAACTAATTAATGCAATTAAAATAAAATGCAAATATGAAAATAAAGAAATAAAGTTAAACTAAAATTTAAACAAACTTAAAATAAAAATGCATGTAATTAAACTAATAAAAATTGCAAATTAAACTAACCTAAAATCTAATAATAAACGAAGACTAAATTAAAAATGCATGAAACACATTTCTAAAATATTAACTCTAAACTAATCCTAACTATATCTAATTACTAACTTAACAATAGAATCTAACTTATGCATGGAAACTAATATTTTTGGATTAAATTTAAAATGGAAACAAACTTAAAATTGCATGAAATAAATTTACCCCTAATCTAATTCTAAATGAACACTTAATTAACTATCAACCTAATTAAAACTAAGTTTTATACCACAAGAATACTAACATGCAATTTAATTAAAGACTCTAAACTAAGCCAACAAATTAAATTTAACTTAAACTATACTAAAAATGCATGAAATTGAATTAATTAGCTACATTGCACTAGCCAAACAAGGCCTTAGCAAATTACAAAACATCAAAGTGGTCCCGATAACACCACTGTGCACGTCTTCTTCATTATTTATTTTCATTTCTAGGTGCTCTCAGTTTATCCTCTGCTCCAGGCAACTGTCCTCGGTCTGACCAGCTAACTGCTGCACATATGTGATCTCTGCCCAGCTACCGCAAACAAATTGCACGTCTCTACCTGCTTTTGCTGCCCAGGCGTGTCCAGCTCCCATTCTCGGTTCCGTGTACAACATCCTTACTTGCAACAACACATCACGTTACCACTTGCTTCAAGCTGCATTTTCTAGCCAGACATGCTCCTACTTCAGGTCATGACTTCTGCTCCAACATTTGCTTCGAACTACAGCAATAACAGCTCCCCATTCTGCTCCAGCAGCTGGCTCATGCTCCTGCCTTGCTGTTGCTCTAGGCTCCAGGTGCTGCTCACAGTTTTGTCCTCATTCTCGGCTCTGCAACATCAAGCTAGATAACAGCTTACTGTTGTTCATGCTTCATCATCATCTTTGCACATTCCTGGTACCGAGAGCCTCCTTAAAGAATTTACAGACAACAAATAAACTGTAATAACAGTGGCAGGACATAAAACAGAGCTGAACAGAGGATAAAACTGAAGTTGAAGAACCGTACGAGTTGATTACAAACTATAAACAAAAAAAAATATAATATGAACTACTAGAAACTAATAAGTAAATATAAGTAGAATATGGCAATTAAACATGATCATGGAACCAAAGCTGCAATTCATGGCACATTAATCACTCAAACCCGAGAGCCATAAGTAGAAGAAAGCAATGAAAGATACTATTAAAATCCAATAAAGAGTTGAATTCATGAAGTGTGGACAAAGGAAGATAAAATAAACAAAAAATAACAAGGTAATCACACTTAAAACCAAAAGGAACTAAGTAACATTAGCAACTGAAAATAGAAACAAGACTATCAACACCCATAAAACACATAAACATGAAAAACTAGCATCCTCGGTTTGCTTCTAATCCTCCTCCTACTGTTGTGATCCCACATTACCATTGATGTGGAAATAATATTGGGCATTAAGACCACATCAAGGCATCAGAATCGAAGACAGTGATGGATGAAACCGATTTACTTGAATGAACATTGAAGAATAAAAGGTGACTCCAAAGAATGAACAAACCGATAACTTGACATTGAAAACTATAAACTTTCATTTAAAACTCACAAAATAAGAAACATCAAGGAATGGACTCTTACAAACCGAGAAGAAGAAGAAGATGGAACGTGATTACTAATGAAATACCAAGAAACTAGAAAATGAAACAAACTTTTTCATAAAATGAAGATTGAAGGAACAGTAAAATTTGGCTAAACAAAATACTCTTTTTGGGAAAGCTAAAAACAAATGCAATAAATCTTAAAGTTACCCTAAAAACTATTCTACCCAAACTTACATTTTTTTTTCAATTGCCATCCTTTCCTATTTATACACACACTTAGGGGTACAATTGTTGTCACGACCCAAATTACCTAAAATCACTATAATTTTTTTCGTTTTTCGATTATTATTTAATTCTTACCTTTCTCTCATCGTGACCATCTTACCAAACAGTTGGGCTATGATTTGATGTTAGTCATCTCTCACCTATTTACCATTCCTTTTCCATAATCACATTCACATATCAGAGTTTACTATCTTTTCACTTTAACTAAATACATACACAATTGTATTTACATAACCTTACATCCCTGACATCATATACGTTTACAGTACTGTGCATTACATGTTCAGCTATAAAACCATACAAATGTGTATACCTGTTTCTCAATGGGAAGAAGTAGATACCAAGCATGCAAGTCCTTAACCGCTCACTAACTACTGCGAGTGCTCTGAAAAGATGGAAAAATAAGGGGGTGAGCAAACCACACGCTCAGTAAGGCAATTATGCAAGTAAGTAGATAGCTCCACTATCTACATGCTCATAATGCCATGCCCTTAAAATCCATTTCTTTTCATTAAAATCTCAAGCACAAAATCATGTATTTCATCAATGACATAGTTTATCAGAACTATTTGTGCATATAGAAATCATGTAATTCATGCATCAAGGCATTTTATGTGACATCATTAAATCATACTTAACATGAGGTAAATCAAGATCATGCATCATTTCATGCCATGTGTAAAACAAATCATGAGAATGAATTTATCATTAACGCATGGAAAACTCATCATGTTATTACATTTAAATCACTTTATTAAAGCTGCAGTTTAAAATAACCCGAAGGGGTTAAGCATCTCATAAAAATTCATTAAAACATTTCGTTATAAAATTCTGTTAAAAATCACATCTCAGTATAAATCACAAAATTCGAGGGGCCTGACCCTTCCCTCGGGTCTACCCTGGTCTATCGAGACAACAAGTTATATCAATTGAGACAAGTAGGTGACTATATCAGTAACAACAAGGACTATGGCCATAACCTAGTGATCCTTGGCAACACGGTACCTAGTGTGCAGGGTATCACACCTGAAACGGGAGGTGGGTCAGTCATACTCGCCAAAACAGCATAACATCAGGATTGCGAGGGCAAGCATGCTGCCTCGTGGCTAATGCCACTCCACTCCAACAATCCCCACGGTACAGCGTACTCAGCGTGACATACACGGTACAACGTACTCCGTGAACCCAAGCTTAATCAGGGGTGCCTGCAATAGGTCTTATCCACCCTATACCATCCCTGTCTCAGTATGCACGTGTGAGCATATCATCTCACTGTGACACACAGTCTATAGGAGGCTCCAACACAACTATATGCATGTCATATAAATCCCTGTGCGAGCGAAGCTCTAGCATGGCTCCATGCATATTCATGATATCTAAAAGTCTTGTGTGAGCGAAGCTCTCGCACGGTTTCATAAAGATCAGTAAAATCTGCATACGAGTAGCACTCTAATACGACTTTAAAATGAGTTATAAATCCATATAAAACTTCATGCGAGCAATGCTTCAGCACAAATGAATGCTCAAGTAAATCAAAACTTCGTACGAGCAACGCTCCAGTACGGCTTATACATAAATACATCAAATCTCATGTGAGTTACACTCCGGCATGGCTTTTATGCAATATCATATCAAAATAGGATGCAAGCTAAGCTCCAGCACCTCTCATGCATGTCAAATCATTAAAACTAGTGCGAGCAATGGCTCTAGCACCTTTTTGTACATACCACGTCAAAACAAATCAAAACATTCAAAATAGAGTGCGAGCTAGGCTCCAGCACTTCTCATGCATTTCATAATAATAAAAATCAGTGCGAGCAACCGTTCTAGCACATTTCATATATATGATGTCACACAAGTCGGTGCGAGCAACCGCTCAAGCATATTTTATGCACACTCACAAACTTAGATGTAGTGCGAGCTATGCGCCAGCACTATCTATTTCTATATAAACTTGATAGTTGGCCCGTTTTTCAAAGAAATTTCATTTAAATATAAATAACACTTACGTAGTGTTATCTTGTGAAATTTATGAAATTACTGGCTAATCTATCGATTTACTTTGCCTAAAAACCAATAAAATTCCTTAATTAAAAAAATTCCTTAAATCATGCATTTAATGCATGTCATGTTTTCACCATCCTTAGGTGGTAAAATAGTCTTTTCCTATTTCGAGTCTTTAAAATCTTTAAACCATTTTCTAGGACCTTTATACATAATCAGTGCATACACAAAAGCTATTAAAATATGCGTAGCTACCTCTAGCTACTCACACGATTCCCTTACCTCATTTTTCTGTACAGTCTGACCTTTCCACTGATGTCTCATCACGTAGTCCGATTTGCTCCGAATCCAATCTCCGAAACTACGGATAATTATTCATCAGGTCAAATACAATACAATTAATTGTATTTCATATTGTTTGGGCTTAATTTAAATCATTGGGCCCGTTTACCCATATTGGGCTCGATTGCACCATAATGGGTCGTAATCGGCATTAAGCTATTGGGCTCATTGGGCCCATCAGTATTTATTGAGCCTCGTTCTAAACTCTCAGATAGCTTAATGAATTATTTACGACAATTTATCTCTAATTCCGAAATTTAATTCATTTAATGCAAAAATTAAATCCGTAATTTATGCGAAAATTACTAACACGCATAATGATGCAAATTGTCATAAATAAGGGTTACTTACCCGAGATTCCATGATAGTACGCAAATGGAGCTGACTCGAGCTCTCGTTTGACGTCAATTGTCGAGCTACACTATTAAGTATTTTTCTGGGTAAACTTTCAATCGAATATTAATCAAATTAAATATTCTAAAATTTAAATCGGTCAATTTCGACCGCTTATCGACTTACCCACAGCTCGATTGCATCACTGAATTTTTTCCCAATTTTTCCTCTTTTTCTTTTACCTTTTTTTCCTTTTTTATTCTTTTCTTTTTGGCTGAACCAATCCAGTCTGGTTCAGCATACCCTAACTGGGCTAAACCGACCGTACCAGTTCAGGCCACATTTTTTCGTTCTGGCGCTGTCCGGTTGGTTCTCGATGTGATTTCGATGCCGTTCGGCTCGACTGCGTCTGGGCATTCATCATCGGCCCTCGGGGTGGATCGAAACGGCGCCATCGTCGGTGAATCCAAGCTTCTCTCCTGCTGCCTCTCCTCTTTCGATCTGTCGATTTCGACGGGATCCACGACGCTTTGCGGCCAATGGTGGGTCGCCCGGTGTTGGGCTACCTTCACTGGCCCTCGCCTGGGCTTCTCCCTCGCCAGTGGCCATCAGCTGAAGGGATTTGGTTCCCTTGGTTCGCTTCCTTCAGTTTCACCATTTTCTTTCTGTTTCGCAATTTTCACATAGTGTTTTTTTCATTTATTTATAATTAAATTTTATTATTATTTTATTCAATTAAAATAATAATAAAATCCTAAAAATATCCCAAAAATTTAGATTAAATTCATTTAATCTGTAAATAAATTTATTAGTTCAATTTTACCTTTTCAGTATATTTTTTGATTATTTTTGAGATAATTTTTCGAGGTAAAAATTTCGGTTTATTCCAATAAATTCATATCTTGATCATTTTAATCTGAAATTTAATTATTTCTTCATTATTGATCAAGATTCTCAAATCCATTATTTTTAATTAAATGTTCTTGTCCCGATTAATACCGAATTTTGATCTTTTGATCATTTTACCCTTCACGTGTTCGGGAATTCCCTTTCAATCCTTCATTTGATTTTTTTCTCATTTCGTGTTTTAAATAAAATCGGGTCTTACAATCTCCCCCACTTAAGAAATTTGGTCCTCCAAATTAGAACCAAGTCTAATGGGTCCATAAACTACTCCGGTACATTATCGCATCATACTCTTTAATTCTCATGTGCCTTTTTTCGGAGTGTTATACTACCAAAGGATTTGACTAGGGAGATCATCTTAAACCTTAACACTTTCTCTTTCCGTCTAATACCCAAATCGATTTTTTTCAACTTACGTTATACTTTCATTGAGCTAAATTGTTGGAGCTCATATCCGATTACATATGCTGGGCCCGGATAGTATTTCTGAAGCATCAAAAGATGGGACACATTGTGGATGCCTGCTAATTCAGGTGGTAACGCCAACCTACAGGCCTTATCTCCCACTTTGTCCAATCTCTCAAAGGATTTAATCTAACGAAACTCAATACTGATTCACCCTCGGTGAATTCCAATGGTTTCCTGTCTCTTGTCAGCATAGCTTCTCTATCTGCTTTGAGGTGTTCTTAATCTCTCACAATTTAACTAAACATCCTCATAGGTTTGTCTTACCAATTCGGGAACAATTCTTTATCTGTCACCCACTTCTTCTTATCCAAATCGGGGAACAATCCCTACGGCCATACAATGCGTCATATAAATTCATCCTGATACTCAAGTGACAATTGTCATTATTGGCGAATTCGATTAGTAACAAATGATCATCCCAGGAGCTTATCAAATCAATGGCACACGCTCTCATCATATCCTCCAGAACTTGTACAATCCTCTCTGACTGAAAATCTGTCTGAGGACAGAAAGCTGTGCTAACACACAATCGGGTTCCCATAGCTTCTTGAAAAATATTCCCAAAAATGGGAAGTGAAGTGGGAATCCCAATATGATACCATGCTCACTGGAACGCTACATAATGTTCCACAATTTTCCATACACATAGTTCCACCTACGCACTTAGAGTATCTAGGGATTTTCATAACTAGAAGGTGGGTAGACTTAATCAATCTATCGACTATCACCCAGATAGCTTCGTGATTCATTCAGGTCCTCTATAACCCATCACAATATTCATGGTAACTTGTTTCCATTTCCATGTCAATATAGGTAGAGGCTGCAATAATCATGCAGACTTCTATTACTCTACCTTAATCTGCTGACATACGAGACACTTTTCCACAATCTACAATGTCTATTTTTTTCATATCTGACCACCAATACCGTTTTCAGAGATTTCAATATATTTATTACTTCTCGAATTCACTGTATATCCCGAAGAGTGAGCTTCTGACAATAACAGTATCTCAGCAACTATGGTCTTGGGGAGCACTTACACTATCTCTGAACCTCTGTAAGTCATCATCACTCATTATGAATTTTGTCACTATACCCTTCTGAATCTGACCCATACTATCGACACCATGCTAATCATCACGCAAAGCCTATCAAATCTGGTCACACAAATCTGGTTCTAACCTCGGGCTAGTTGTCACAAAATCACTGTCATCATCAGAAGGGATCACATCACTACTGAGGCTCACAAATACTCTAGCAGCTCACGCTCCCTGACCATCATATGTGATACCATCCCGAGGCTCTTTCTGTTCAAGGCATCAGCCATTACATTAGCCTTTCCTGGGTGATACAATGTTCACAATCATAATCCTTAGAAGCTATAACCCTCTTGGTTATCTCATATTCTACTCTTTCTATGAAAACAGATACTCGGGGCTTTTATGATCAGTGCATACTCGAAGCCTCTTACCATTTAAATGGTGGCGCCATACTTTTAGTGTAAATGCTAGGCTACTAACTCTAAATGATGGGTCGGATAGTTTCTCTCATGATCCTTGAACTATCTGGATCCATCAATGACTATCTTCCCATTTTTACTTCAATACACAACCCAATCCTTATTTTGAGGTATCCATACACACTGAAACCTCTTGAGCTGTTGGTTATGGTGAGAATAATTACAGTGGTCAGTTTATTACTTTCATATACCAAAACTCACGGAAACTATTTTCATACTTATTATCCTACTGACATACAATCTTTTCCGAACAAGATGTGTCAACTGAGCAGCCCATTTCGAGAAACTCTAAACAACTCGTCTGTAAGATAGTTTCCTGTTGCTACTCATGCTCTTCCCTGGACTTCGAATACATCAAAATATCATTGCTAAAGATGACAACCAATCGGTCTAGGTAAAGTTTAAATACCTCATCGTTGTTGAGTTCCACTAAATCTTTCAATCACCCATATCCTTGACCTATGTACGCTTAAACTTATAATGTCATTTCGAAATCGCTTTCGTTCAAGATATTAACCCACGTCATTTCCTCTTTCTTATATTAACAACTTTTATAAAATTTTCATTTTTAAACCTTCATGATTACTTGAATTCTATATTTCTTTATCGTACCAGTAAAGGTACCCAAATTTTAAATGTATATTTATTACGACTGTCGATTTCAATTTATAAGTTATGTGTGCGCTTCTAGACGCTGCAAGTCTTCAGGTGGGGAAATATTTTGAAATACCTTTATTAACCCTCAGACTTGAGCACATGGACTAGGTGTGGATATATCCTCCTCTTATCCTTGGCCGCATTCATATTCACTACATATCGCTTAATCTAAATTACTTTACATATCAAAGATATCCTTAACTTGTATACGCCTCTTATTCCAATATATCTCGTATTCAGGATCTATCACATCTCAAAGCTTATCTCTTTTCATATATCACTTATAACAAACTCTTTCATTACTTCTCAAAACTTACAGTATACTTTTCAGGGGTGAAAACATCACTATCTTAAGATAGCTATCTTAACAACATAGTTTGCAGCCGAATCAATCTATTCTCAAATATCACTTCAAAATTATTCATATTTCATTGAATAAAATCGGCTGACGTATCCTTTTTTCCCTCGTTTTCAACTTACAATCCCTATACCTATATTCAGTTAGTGATAATCAGCTAACTATCATTATCTTGACTAAGGGTACAAGCTTTACATCTTTCACTAGCTTATAAGCAAATGAAGGCGGTATGAATAAATGTGTGGCACCAGGATCAATTAAAATAATTACTTCATTATTTACAACCAGTGTGGTATCTTCCACCACATCAGATGAAACATCAGTAGTGTGGTCCAAGGCATACACTCGCCCTCATCCAACATCATCCTACATTGTTTACACTGCTACGGAGCAGGTCGGGGTCCTCCAATCACAATACCCCTCAAAAATACTGTATTTGGATACACTGAGGCCTTACTAATCATCTTACCCCGTGAGTCATCAACTCTAATCTTTTATCAACTACCTTTTTCCTATTCTGACATCTCTGTCATTCTCTATTCTCTTTCTATCTCTATTTCGGCCCTTACTACCTTTTCCAATCTCAGAGGTGTGTAACTCATGTTCTTATTCACACAATTGTAGTCTGCGCACTGCCTTGACATAGGTAGTGATATCTAACGGGCTAATCGGACTCTAATTGACAATCTGAGCCCTTTCATGAACTTTCAGACATCTTGACTCTCACTATTCATAGTGTCGGAGTTATATCTGCCCAGGAATATAAACTGAGATTAATAATCGTCAATCAACCAGTTCCTCTGGGTTAGAGTAAAGAATTTTATCTGAAATTTCCTTTAAGCAGTGTCCGGGATATTCTGTCATCGAAATACATCTAGAATTATTTCTCATGTCCATTCTGGATGTCTAACTCTAAAGATGGGTCGAGCGGACTTCCATCAATGCTCCGACTCGCCCTTAAATCCATTGCATACTATGAGCAATTTGCTCGTAAAATATTCTTCACACTCCATTCCAACCTCGCGAAGCGTGTCTCAATACTGTCTGATCTCTCTGTCAGACTCTGTCTGATCTTTCTATCGGACTCTGTGGGGCATGCTCAATATCAGCCTCCGCTTCAATCTCATCTCGAATCTCATGTGGCGACTCAATACTACTCTCAGGCCTGCCTCTACGGCCTCGAACTCGTGTATTCGCCTCTCTACCATAGCGGCTATCAGTTAATGAGTCTATTCTTGCATTCAAACCAAATTCTTAGCTGCACTTCCATCTCGATATACACAATTGTATCTAAACAATGCACAGTACATGGGGATGTAAACTTTCTTAACCATTAACACCGACTCATATCAGGCCAACTTCGCTCTAATACCAAAAACTGTCACGACCCAAATTACCTAAAATCACTATAAATTTTTTCGCTTTTCAATTATTATTTAATTTTTACCTTTCTCTCATCGTGACCATCTTACCAAACAGTTGGGCTATGATTCGGTGTTAGTCACCTCTCACCTATTTACCATTCCATTTCCATAATCACATTAACCTATTAGAGTTTACTATCTTTTGACTTTAACTAAATACATACGCAATGGTATTTACATAACCTTACATCCCCGACATCATATATTTACATAACCTTACATCCCCGACATCATATACGTTTACAGTACTGTGCATTACATGTTCAGATACAAAACCATACAAATGTGTATACCTATTTCTCAATGGGAAGCAGCAGATACCAAGCATGCAAGTCCTCAACCACTCACTAACTACTGCGAATGCTCTGAAAAGATTGGAAAATAAGGGGGTGAGCAAACCACACGCTCAGTAAGGCAATTATGCAAGTAAGTAGATAGCTCCACTATCTACATGCTCATAATGTCATGCCCTTAAAATCCATTTCTTTTCATTAAAATCTCAAGCACAAAATCATGTATTTCATCAATAACTTAGTTTATCAAAACTATTTATGCATATAGAAATCATGTAATTCATGCATCAAAGGCATTTTATGTGACATCATTAATCATACTTAACATGAGGTAAATCAAGATCATGCATCATTTCATGCCATGTATAAAACAAATCAAGAAAAACAATTCTTTTCATGAATTTATCACTAACGCATGGAAAACTCATCATGCTACTGCATATAAACCGCTTCATTAAAGCTGCAGTTTAAAATAACCCGAAGGGGTTAAGCATCTTATAAAAATTCATTAAAGGATTTCGTTTTAAGATTCTGTTAAAAATCACATGTCATTATAAATCACAAAATCGGGGGCTTGACCCCTCCCTCGGGTCTACCCTGGTCTGTCGAGACCATAAGTTATATCATGTGAGACAAGTAGGTGACTATATCAGTAACAATGAGGACTATGGCCATAACCTAGTGATCCCTGGCAACACGGTACCTAGTGTACGGGGTATCACACCTGAAACGGGAGGTGTGTCGGTCCTACCTGCCAAAACAGTATAACATCAGGATTGCGAGTGCAAGGGTTGCTGCCTCGTGGCTAATGCCACTCCACTCCAACAATCCCCATGGTACAGCGTACTCCGCATGACATTCACAGTACAATGTACTTTGTGAAGCCAATCTCAGTCAGGGGTGCCTGCAATAGGTCTTATCCACCCATACCATCTCTGTCTCAGTATGCACGTGTGAGCATATCATCTCACTGTGACACACAGTCTACAGGAGGCTCCAACACGGCTATATGCATGTCATATAAATCCCTATGCAAGCGAAGGTCTAGCATGGCTCCATGCATATTCATGATATCTAAAAATTTCGTGCGAGCGAAGCTCTAGCACGATTTCATAAAGATTAATAAAATCTGCGAACGAGTAGCACTCCAGTACGACTTTAAAATGAGTTATAAATCCATATAAAACTTCGTGCAAGCAACGCTCCAGCACAAATGAATGCTCAAGTAAATCAAAACTTCGTACGAGCAACGCTCTAGTACAGCTTATACATAAATACATCAAATCTCATGTGAGTTACACTTCGGCACAGCTTTTATGCAATATCATATGAAAACAGGATGCGAGCTAAGCTCCAGCACCTCTCATGCATGTCAAATCATTAAAACTAGTGCGAGCAATCGCTCTAGCACCTTTTTATGCATACCACGTCATAACAAATCAAAACATTCAAAACAGAGTGTGAGCTAGGCTCCAACACTTCTCATGCATTTCACAATAATAAAAATCAGTGCGAGTAACCGCTCTAGCACATTTCATGCATATGATGTCACACAAGTCGGTGCGAGCAACCGCTCAAGCATATTTTATGCACACTCACAAACCCAGATGTAGTGCGAGCTATGCGCCAGCACTATCTGTTTCCATATAAACTTGATAGTTGTCCCGTTTTTAAAAGAAATTTCATTTAAATATAAATAACACTTACGTAGTGTTATCTTGTGAAATTTATTTAATTACTGGCCAATCTATTGATTTACTTTGCTTAAAAACCAATAAAATTCCTTAATTCAGAAAATTCCTTAAATCATGCATTTCATGCATGTCATGCTTTCACCATCTTTAGGTGAACTTCCCTCAATAGGGGTAAAATAGTCTTTTCCTATTTCGAGTCCTTAAAATCTTTAGACCATTTTCTAGGACCTTTATACATAATCAGTGTATACATACATATTCAGTGTATACAAAAGCTATTAAAATAAGGGTAGCTACCTCTAGCTACTCACACAATTCGCTTACCTCATTTTTCTGTACAGTCTGACATTTCCATTGATGTCTCATCACGCAATCCGATTTGCTCCAAATCTAATCTCTGAAACTGCGGATAAATATTCATCAGGTCAAATACAATACAATTAATTGTATTTCATATTTTTTGGGCTTAATTTAAATCATTGGGCCCGTTTACCCATATTGGGCCCGATTGCACCATAATGGGCCTTAATCGGCCTTAAGCCCGTTTTCCACTTACTATTCACATTATCGAGGCCTATTGGGTTCATTGGGCCCATCGGTCTTTATTCAGCCTCGTTCTAAACTCTCAGATAGCTTAATGAATTATTTACGATAATTTATCTTTAATTCCAAAATTTAATTCATTTAATGCGAAAATTAAATCCGTAATTTATGCCGTAAATTTCTAACACGCATAATGATGCAAAATGTCGTAAATAAGGGTTACTTACCCAAGATTCCATGATAGTACGCAAATCGAGCTGACTCAAGCTCTCGTTTGACGTCAATTGTCGAGCTACACAATTAAATATTTTTTGGGTAAACTTTCAATCGAATATTAATCAAATTAAATATTCTAAAATTTAAATCGATTAATTTCGACCGCTTACTGACTTACCCGTTGCTCGATTGCATCACTAGACTTTTTTCCAATTTTTCCTCTTTTTCTTTTTCCTTTTTTTTATTTTTTTCTTTTCTTTTTGGCTGAACCGGTCTGGTCCGATTTAGCATACCCTCACTGCGCTGAACTAGCCATACCAGTTCAAGCCTCATTTTGTCGTTTCGGGACCGTCCGGTCGATTCTCGACGTGATTCCGATGTCGTTCCGCTCGGCTGCGCCTGGGTGTTCATCATCGACCCTCGGGGTGGATCGAACTGGCGCCATCGTCGACGAATCCAAGCTTCTCTCCCGCGGCCTCTCCTCTTTCGATTTGTCGATTCGGGCGAGATCCACGATGCGTCGTGGCTGCTGGTGGATCGTCCGATGTTAGGCTACCTTCGTCGACCCTCGCCTGGGCTTATCCCTCGTCGATGGCCGTCGGTTGAAGGGATTTGGTTCCTTCGGATCGCCTCCTTCAATTTCACCATTTTCTTTCTGTTTCGTGATTTTCATAAATTTTTGTTTTTTTATTTATTTATAACTAAATTTTATTATTCTTTTATTCAATTAAAATAATAATAAAATCCTAAAAATATCCCAAAAATTCATATTAAATTCATTTAATTCGTAAATGAATTTATCAGTTCAATTTTACCTTTTCGGTATATTTTTTGATTATTTTCGGGATAATTTTTCGAGGTAAAAATTTCGATTTATTCCAATAAATTCATATCTTGATCAATTTAATCCAAAATTTAATTATTTCTTCATTATTGATCAAGATTCTCAAATCCATTATTTTTAATTAAATGTTCTTGTCTCGATTAATATCGAATTTTGATCTTTTGATCGTTTTACCCTTCACGTATTCGGGAATTCCATTTCAATCCTTCATTTGATTTTTGTTTCTCATTTCGTGTTTTTTGTTTCTCATTTCGTGTTTTAAATAAAATCAGGTCTTACAATTGTAATTTTTCCATCCTAGATGAGTTGGCATTGTTTGGCCACTTGTCTTCACACCATTGGCTCATTGAAAAAAATATTTCCATGTCATCTGTCTTTTTGTCCAATTAGATGTAATAGGTGGCATGGCTCGTGTTGTCTATATGGTCCAATCCCGATTCTAACCGAATTCCAGTCCATTTTCTATCGAAATATTCAAAATTCATCTGGATTTGATTTATCAGTAAACATGAAAATTTTAATTAAATAAAGGGGATAATTAACAAAATAAATTGGGGATTTAAATAATTAATTAGAAAATTAAGCACAAATAATTCTATTTTCATAGAATTATCAACCCCCTCACAATTTTCTCCTCTTTGGCTTGACTCTGACACCCACCTCAACACGCATCCCCATTGAGTATTGTTTCAAATAGGGATTTTCGCTTCACTTCTCACTTTTGAGAACACTTTTAAGAAGCGATGGAGACCCAGTTGAGTTTTAGCACCGCTTTCCATCCTCAGACATATGGTCAGTCAGAGATGACTATACAAACTCTGGAGGATATGTTAAGAGCATGTGTGCTGGATTTTAGAGGCTCCTGGGATAACCACTTTGCCACTAACCGAGTTCGCCTATAACAATAGTTATCACTCAGGTATCGGGATGGCACCATATGAGGCACTGTATGGACGCAGATGTCGATCCCCTATTTGATGGAAGGAGGTTTGCGACAGACAAATTTTTTCTCCCGATTTAGTACAGCAAGCCACTGAGATTGTTCAGCTGATATGTTAGAGATTGAGGATAGCTCAGAGTAGACAGAAGAGTTATACTGACATAAACCAGAGGACATTGGAGTTCCCTGTAGGTGATTCAGTGTTCTTGAGAGTTTCTCCCTCGAAAGGGATTATGAGGTTCAGTAAGAAAGGTAAGTTAAGCCCTCGGTATATCGGGTCATTTGAGATACTAGAGCAAGTGAGAGATAAGGCCTACAGGCTCGAATTACCATCGGAGCTAGTAGGCATTAATAACATCTTCCACGTATCAATGCTTCGGAAGTATCATCCAGATCTGGCCCATGTGATTCGGTATGAGCCATTAGAGCTCAAGGATGATCTGTTGTATGTAGAGAGACTGATCCAGATACTAGATAGGAAGGAGAAGATGTTATGGACTAAGACGATTCTGCTTGTTATGGTGATCTAGCAATACCACACTTCAAAGAAGGCTACTTGAGAGTTTAAGAGCCTGATGCGAGAAAACTGCACCCAATGTTTCGAGTAGTGACTTGGTTCTAATTTGGAGGACCAAATTTCTTGAAAGACGGGAGGAATGTAAGGCCCATGAATTCTATGTACCCTTTTTGATTCCATGTTGTACACATAAGTTACATAATACGTGAATCATAAGAAATACACCTTTTATGCTCTAAGTGTGAATAAAATGAAAAATGATTAGTGAAGCAGTTAAATGCAATTTTCCCTTGGAATCCTGGAAAAATTAGCAGCTGGAATCGTACAGATGAATTCTAGATTGATCTCCTTTCATGACAGGATCGATCTTGTAATTCCAGAATGAAATTACAAAGGTTCTATAGGCAAACAGATCGATCTCAAGGTGATTCTGCATAGAGATGATCGATCCCTACCCAAAAGCAGATCGATCTCGAGGTGATTATGTATAGAGAGGATCGATCCCTACCCAAAAATAGATCGATCTTGAATGGTTTCTAGCTAAAAAGGATCAATCCCATCCCAAGAGCAGATCAATCCCTTCCTAGGAGCAAATCGATCCCACATCTTACTTACTAAATATTTGTGTAGTTCAACCAAAGGAAGATCAATCCTCACTCTAAGAGATTGATCTCATTATACAATTTCTATTTAAAAGCCCGACAGCCGAGCCTTCTTCCCTAGATTTAACAAATATCTCTCCATAGTAAAGTAAACAAGTTTTTCTCACTCTAAGATATCACCACCTTCCAAACAGATTTGAGAAAGGTTATTTTTAGCAAAGTTGTTCCTTGTGATGAGGAGAACAACATAGTCAAAAACTAGTAGCTAATTTTTTGAATTTAAGGAGTAAGGTGTTTCCCCAATTTTGGCTAAAAGAGAAAGGTTAAGTTAGGTAAGTTTTCAATACAGCAACTTCAATTATGTTAATCTAAACATTTTTATGAGTTGATTGGTTTATGTATTGTTGGCTGAAACATCCTTGAGCATGCTTAATCATCCATGACCTAATATGGTTTAGTGTGAGAAAGTGAGTTATGGTTGACTTAATGATGAATTGATTATTTAGTAATGTTATATGCATGATTTTGATATGGTTTTGTGAAATCGATATGTTGGAATAGATGATGATTTAAAGGAGGCATAAGAGGTGTATGATGAAATGCCTAAGTGAATGAAAGTGATGAACTTAAGGCAAGCACACCAAGTGTTTGCCGAAATGCCCATGAGAGATAAGTAACTATGGTGTCGGCTATGGCTAGGTGTGGCGCACCATATGTGACCGAATGGTCAAGTGGGCCAAGTGTTAGTATTCGGTTCAATAAGGCATTGTAGGCCTAAGGCCGGCCCAATATGAATCAGTAGGTTTGATGGGCCTAATAGATTCTCGAGAATAAATAGTACAATCGAAATGGACTTAAGAGAAAGTAAGGCCCAATAAGAGTAAATGGTCCCAAAAAGCTAAATCAATTATAGTGAAAGTGAAATACAGATAAATAAATTGTATTTAATATGATAAATAATTTTGTGCAGCTCCAGAGATTAATTGGGAGCGAATCGGACTGCGCAATCGAGCAGCTCTGAGGAAGTGGAATTACTCGATGCGATTCTAAGTAAGGGAATTTTGTGAGTATTTAGAGGTAGCTGCATGTATTTTAAGGGTATTTACAGGACATTAAATTTTCTTGGTTACCTAGAAAAGAAATAATATTTTTTGGGGAAAAATTTGGCTATACGTGAAAAAAATCATTTTGCCCCTAGTTAGGAATTTTACAAAAATGGTAGTAAGGCTAATAAATTGCATGAATAACATGTTTTTTTATATTTTAATGAAATATATTGCTTTGATTTAAGCAATTTATCGATAAGCTGACTATTGATTTTCATGATTTGCATGAAATGGGCACCTGTGAGGTGCCAATTATGATTTTAAAAGTGTTTTATCGAAATAAAGCAGCCTACCAGATTTATATGAGTATAAATCGTGCTAGAGCCTTACTCGCACTGGATTTTGATGTTTTGACTTACATACAGAGTGCTGGAGCCTCGCTCGCACTGAGTTTTATTGATTTATTTCACATAAAAGTCATACTGGAGTGTTGCTTGTACGAGGATTTTTATATGTGCTTAAAATCGTTTTGGAGCTTCGTTTGCACGAGATTTTGGATATCATGATATGCATGGCATTGTACTGGAGCTTCGCTCGTGCTAGACATGATGTGACATGCATAGAGCCATGCTAGAGCCTGCTGTAGATTGTATGTTACAGTGAGATGATATGCTCACACGTGTATGTTGAGACATGGGTTGGTTATCGACATGGTATGGGGTGGATAAGACCTACGGCAGGCACCCCCAGACTATGATATTGATTCGTGGAGTATGTTGTATCGTGTATGTCACACAGAGTACGTTGTACCATGTAGTCATGACTATGGGATTGGTGACTTAATATTCTAGCGGGTAGGACTGACCCACCTCCCATTGCAGTTGTGATGTCCCGCACCCCGAGATCCGTGTAGCTTGGGATCACAGGGACATAGTCCTTTATTTTTCCTATACAGTAACCTACATGCCTCACGTGATATCATACGGTCTAGATAGACCAAGGCAGACCCGAATGAGGGGTTACGCCTCGATTTGTAATTTTAAAGCGATAGTTTTAATGATGTGTTGACGAGTTTTACTAAGTTTTGATAATGTGTTAAACCTTGAGGGGTTGTTTTATAATGAGTTTCCAATGTGTTGAGCATGAGACATTGACATGATGATTTTCCATGTTTACATGTCTATTTTCATGTTTTCAGTATGTGATATATTTATATACATGTGGCATAGTTTTAATTATACCTCATGCTTTGGATATAAATGATTTTTACATCATGACATTATAAGCATGTAGATAGTGTAGTTATCTACCTAGTTACATTATTACCGTACTGAGCAAGTTGTGCTCACCCTTTCACTTTCCACCCCTACAGAGCATCCACAATAGTTGAGAGCGGGTAGAGACTGCGTTCCTATTGTTCGCAGCTTCCCATCGAGACAAGGTATACACACTTGTATAGTTTTTGTATCTGAACATGTAAAAGCATAGTACTGTACATGGATGGAATATCGGGGATGTAAACCTATGTAAATGCAGTTATGAATGTAATTAGTTAAAGTCAAAGGACAGTAGATCCTAATATGTAAATGTGATATAGAAATGGATGTTAAGGTAAGTAACATGACAGGAGAGGCTAAAGTCGACTCATAGCCCAACTGTTAGTAGTGAAACTGTTCACGACGGGTAAGGAAATGAAAAAGCAAAAAATTTGTAGTGATTCTTAGGAAAAAGAGGTCATGACAGTTCATACTTGTCATCATTCTAATTTTACCAATTTTCACACATTCCGATTTTTCACTAAACTAAGCTATAAACCAAACTTTTTTGGTATAATTTTAACTGTTAATAACACCAAATTCATTTAAATTTCTCCACAACTACACTAACCCTAGACTGGTCAAATTCATACAGTCCCCTAGAAATTATTTCTTTCAATTCAACTTAACTAAAAATCATTCAAAAACACCAAATAACAACATATCTCAAGTTTATCATTATTCATCAAGTTTACCTCAACTTTAACCAAGGTTGATCACATTTTTAATTTTCCAAATTGATCCTCAAATGTAATTCAACATATATATAGCTTATAATCATCAAAAACTATAAGAAAAACTAACCAAAATCTTCCAAAAATTTAGCTTTCTCTCACCTCGGAATAAGGCAGATTCTTCCCTTGTTCTTCTTTCTAGATTTTCACCTAGCAAATGGACTCCTTTATGACTGGATTTTTTATATGTTATAGAGGACTTGAAGCGGGAGATTTTATCCTTTTGACTGTTGCCTGAAAGTGGTCGGAAGGCTAAAAAAAAAATCTCAAAAGTCTGGGTTAAAGGTGACATCACCGACACTTTGAGAGGGTTGGTGTGTTTCGCGTTTAGGTCAATTTAGGGTGGTCAGTATGAAGCCAGAAAGCTTAAAAAGTATACTTTTAATCTAGAGAATTTAGGAGTCAAAAAGCTTCTAGCTGGTCTTTAAATCTTGCAAGTTTTATTGGTTAGCCGATTTTCTGGAACAGAACAATTTTGGGTTATGTTTTGGAAAATTCATAAAAATTATTTTTGGTCCAATTTCCTCCAAAATTACACTTGTCAAGTGTTATAATATATCCCTAGTATGTCTCATAAAACTTTTAGGGTCACTTGTTTAAGGAAAGTTTCGTGATTGAGCTCATTTCGTGTGATTTGGTCATTACCGAGCAAAATGGCTTAAGGTTTTCGATTGACTTTAAAAATTAATTTGATCCCTGAAACCTCCATATTTCCACTTGATTTTTATTTCCAATGTTAAATATGCCTTATACTAATTTCCTATTGCCTTGAAATAATTTTCAAGAATTTCTAAAATTTATTTCAAATTTATTTTCTTACTAGGCCCTTTTTCTCGGTTTAGTGTAAACCCGAGTTTTACTAACTTTTTTACTTCTAATACCTTAGTTTTCACTTGTACACATCATTTCATGATTATACATGTAATTATTAATTAATTCTTGGGCTTAGAGCCTTACCTCAATTTTTGTGCCACGAGGCCTCACACAACAATCCCGAGTGCTACGATGGTTTCGGGCCTGCATAATATTATTCCGAGTTCTAAATTACTTCTTAATTTTTCCAAATAATAAATAAAGTGGAAAAATTTGGGTTTCACATTTCTCCCAACCCTTTAGGAATCAGGTTCTCCAAATTCAGGCTGGTCCATCGAATAACTATGGGTACTTCTCTCTCATGTGGCTCTCCGACTCCCACATAACTTTTTATGTCGAGTGGTGTCTCCAGAGAACCTTTACTAATGAAATCATCTTAGATCGAAGTACCTTCTCATTTCTGTCAAGGATCTGAATTAGTTGTTCAACAAAACTCATGTCTTGCTAAATCTCCAGTGGTTCACACTCAATGACATGAGAAAGGTCCGGATAATATTTTCTCAACATGAAAATGTGGAAGACATCATGTATTCCCGACAGCTATGGAGGTAGTACGAGTCGGTAGGCAACGTCTCCCACTTTCTTTAATATTTCAAATGGACCAAATAGGCGAGGAATAAGTTTCCCTTTCTTTCTGAAACGCGTGACACCCTTTATCGGTGACACCTTTACAAATACAAAGTCCCCAACTTGAAATTCCAGAGGACGTCTTCGCACATCAGTATAACTCTTCTGTCTACTTTGTGTCATCCTCAATCTATCACAGATTAGCTGAACACCTCTAGCTGCCTGTTCACCAGTTCGGGAGCAAGTATTTTTCTATCACCCACTTCTTCCCACACTACAAGAGATCTACATCATCTGCCATTTAGAGCTTCATAAGGAGCCATCCCAATGCTAGCAAGATAATTGTTATTATAGGCAAATTCTATGAGAGGCAATTGATCATCCCATGAGCCCTTAAAGTCCAATGCACATGCCTTTAACATATCCTCTAAGGTCTGAATAGTCCGCTCGGACTGTCGTCGATCTGAGTATGGTAAGCAGTGCTCAAAATCAGCTGAAATCCCATGGCTTCCTAAAAATGAGTTTAAAACATTGAAGTGAACAGGGAATCTCTATCAGAAGTAATGATCACAGGAGCTCCATGTAATCGTGCCACTTCTCTGACATATATATGCTAGCTTATCTAGAGAATCAATGCTCTTAATGGCAAGGAAGTGGGCACTCTTAGTCAGCCTGTCCACACTCACCCAGCCTCCATCTTGACCCCTCTAGGTCCTTGGTAACCCCATAATAAGATCCATAGTGATATGCTTCCATTTCTAGGTAGGCACAGGTAATGACATAAGCAGTCCTATGGGCTTCTGGTGCTCAACCTTAATCTGTTGGCAGACAAACATCTAGCTATAAAATCTGCCATATCTCTCTTCATCCCTATCCACCAATACATTTTATGGAGATTGCGGTACATCTTAGTGTTCCCTAGGTGCATTGTGAATCGAGAACAATACGACTCTTTCTGAATGCTCTGTCAGAAGGTGTCATCATGTGGCACACAAATACGGCCCTGAAATCTCAACAACCCATCATCACAAATCGAGAAGTCTGATTGTGATCTTTCTTTAACCTTGGTAACCATGTTCATTAACTTCTGATCATTCCTCTGCCCTAATCTGATCTGATCCAAAATATTGAGCTCCATTTGTAGGTTAGCCACAAACTCAACCTCAACCTCGTGAACATTTATTCTGAGCTTGACGAACTGTCCCAACAATTCCCATTCTCTGATTATCATGTAGGACACCATACCCTTTCTACTGAAGGCATCTACTGCCACATTCATCTTGCCCTGATGGTACAAAATCTCATAGTCATAATTCTTCAGGAGCTCTATCCAAAAACTCCCGAAAGATATCATTCATCAAATTCATAAAGGCAACAGGGACATTAGTTAGTCCAAAGCGCATCTCCAAAAATTCATAGTGCTCGCATCGGGTCCGAAAAGTGATCTTCAGTACATCAGCCTCTTTAATTCTCAACTGATGGCAACCCAATCTCAAGTCTATTTTACAGAACACTAAACTCCCTCTTAATTGATCAAACAAATCATCTATTCTTTGCAAGGGGTACTTGTTATTTATCGTTGCCTTATTCAACAACCTATAGTCAATAAACAAACGGAGACTGCCATCTTTCTTTCTGACTAATAGTACCAAAACACCCCATAGAGATACACTTGGCCTAATAAATCCCTTATCAATCAATTCTTGCAACTGCTTTTTTAGTTCCTTCAATGCAACCAATGCCATTCAATAAGGTAGCTTGGTAGATAGGCTGAGTGTCAGGTACCAGATCAATTGAACTCAACTTCCCTCTCCGGTGGTAGCCCCGACAATTCATCTGGAAAAACATCGAGAAACTCACATACAACAGAAACGTTTTAGATACTTGGTGGTTCCCAACTATTGTCTGAAATAAAGGTAATATAACCTTCACAAGAATTTCTATTGTCAATAATTTTAATTTAATTGAATAGCCGATATCTTCGTAAAATTTAACACAATGCACTTTATTTCTTTTTAATAAAACATGCATCAAACTTTTCAGGTAAGGAGAAAGTTAGGGTCTTAGTACAACAGTCTAGACTTACACGATTGGCAGCCAGCCGATCCATGCCCAAAATTACATCAAACTCATACATATTCAGTAAAACTAGATATGCTAACAATTTTCTACCTCCTAGCGTGATTTCACAATTTTTACATATCATATCAATCTTTTGTGCTTCGTGCATAGGTGTAATTATATGCAACATGTAACCTAAGGACTCAAGTTTTAGATGTAACTTACATGCAAATTATGGGGAGATAAAAGAGTGGGTGGAACCTTGGTCAAATAATACATGTGCTTCATAATTACAGACAATGAGAGTACCTCTAATAGCATCAAAGGAGGTATCAGTTGTCTACTTATCAATGACGTACACATGCCCCTAGAGACAGGCTTCTTACCCTTATCTGTAGTTGCGGCCCTCTTCTGTGGGGCGTATCTCAGTGGAATCTGTACCTACCTCTCAGTCTATCTTAGCTACTGCAGAGGCTCTTGAGGTCTCATCAACGGACAATCCCTAATCAAGTGTCCTACCTCCCCACATCTGTAATAGGCACCCATAGTCACGCGACATGGTCCATAATGTAGCTTGCCACAGTTCTTACATTGGCATAACTCGGTGCTACGACCTCTGGCAGTGTTAGTACTATCATAGGAGTGTTGGGTTTCCCAGCCCCTGTCTGAGGTTCCTCTATTCTCTACCTCTTAGGCTGACCCCGTCTCAGTTCAAACCAAGATACCTGTATTTTTTCCCTTATCTCGACCTTAGGTACACGAGTTCTGCCTATTCACATCTGGACCCTTTCAATTTCTTGAGCCTATCTTAGGGCATCCTTAAAATTTGTGAATCGAAATCCAAGTAATCTACCTAAATCCTTGATCTCAAAATTACCAAGAATCTCTCAATCTAACGTGTAGGATCCCTAACGGTTTCTGGGTCATATCTTGATAAAGTAGTAACCCGATTCTCATACTCGTCTACGGTGTCCCCTAAACAAAACTCAAAAACTCTGTTTGCATCTTCTTCCGTGCTGTGGGCAGAATGTACTAGGCTCAGAATACATCAAGGAAGGCATCCCATGTAATATCTGTTGGATTCTCAACTAAGGCTGTCTACTTGTCACTCTACCAAAAATTGGCCTGACCTCTAAGCATGTAACTAGCCATGATCACTTTCTTTGCATCAGTGCACCCCATATAATGAAATACTATATCGAGGTCCAATAACCATTCTTTGGCCTTGATTGGATCTTTCATCGCTGTGAACTCTAGGGGATCCATTCTCAGAAAGTCTTGCAACCTCTGCGTATCTCTATCATCTCTAGGTTGTAGAACTATTGGCTGAGGAACTGGGGTTGTTGGAAGGTCCTGTGGTGGGGGAGGAGGAGTAGGTGAGAGTGTGATGGTAGCACTGGTACCAGATGAATTTGCCCCGAACTAATGGGCAAACATGGTAGTAAGGGCACTTAATCCTTCCCTCATACTCTGCATGCCTTCTTCGAGCCTCCTTATTCTAGTAGTAGGGCTCTCAGGCTGAGAGGGAGGTGGCGGAGGTGGCTGTTCCTGTCTCCGTGGATGGCCTCGTCTACCACTCATAGTTCAATGATCATTTACCTGCACATATACCAAGATTTCAGTCATAACTTAATAGATATACTTACTTTATAACCAGACAAGCATAGACAATTTGGGATGTAATCTAATTTCACTAACCGACACTAACAGTACTAGCCAACTTTTGCTTTGATACCAAGTAAACTGTGACGCCCCGAAAACGTGAGAATATGGGGTAATTTTTAACTTCCTAAATCCTTTACTTAAGTTGTATTCATATCAGTGTCGATTTCTTAACCCTTTTATTTCGTAAAAATTTCATAAGCATAATGGCGTATTTTTATCCTAACCCTCCTACAAGGTACAAAACACAGTCTATAATCGCAACCAGTTGATTTTAATTTCCTTTTCTTACTCAACAGTACATCCATTTTCATTTCCATACTTTAACATTCTAGAATATACAATATTATGTGAACTACTAATTTACAATTTTATTTACATTCATTCTTACTTAACTTACATCCCAAATGTTTTCTACAACATCTATCTATGCTTTACAGGGTGTCTGAATAGTAAAGTAACAGTACACCTTGCTTGTACAAAAGTAGCTCCAAAAAAGGGGTGGGGTCCACTTGCCCACAACCACTGTAAGCCAGGTAGAGTCAATGAATCACTTAAGATAATTTGAGAGAGAGAAAGGAAAAGGATGGGCTCTTCAAGCCCAGTAAGACATGCGTTCAAAGTAATCTTAGCAATAAAACATGTAGAATTAAAACATTGTAACATGTAACTTTAAAATCACATAGCTTAGTTCAGTTTCAAATATCATATAACTTATAAACCACGTAGCATATAATGTGTGGCATGTATCGCGTAGTTCATTTCAAAAATCAAGTTAAAACATGTAACATATGAAACACGTAGCTTAATACTCATTCTTTAAAATCATACTGAATAATTTCATAGAGACTAGGTAAAGATACATAGTAATAAAAGTCATGTTCGTGTAGATATTTAACAAAAGTAGTTCGTGTAGATAATTCACATAGAGAAAAGTACCTATGGCCATAGTAAGGAGACTGTAGAGTGGATCAAGGTCGTACAGCACCCTACGCCACTTAAACAAATGGCGAAAATAAGGCACCGAGTGGTATAAATACCCGACGCGGTTATGCATACGCCACAAGTGACTAAACGTACACCAAACGACATATGGCATGCACCACGAAGCTCTAGATTCCACATAGGCCATACATGACAAATCAAGTAGACTATATGTGGCCTCAGTCTCAAAACAAAACTTTTTAAAGCATATTTCGGGTCTATTAACTCGTAAACTCGTAGAAACTACATTTTTGTTTCATTTCATAAACATATGCATCATTTATAAAATTTCATTTCCACGTAGTAAACTATATTTCAAAACATTTCATAGGTATTAAAAGTACAATTGAAGAGCTCAAAAAATAGAGCTTGTTCTTTGGTTTTCCCGATTTAATGTTAATAGTAACTTTTCAGGTTCGGGAATAGATTTTTATAAATACGAGCATACTTAACTAGTTCATATATCAAAGTAAGGTATTGAAATACAAATACTACTTTAAAACACATCCCTTACCTCGTAGACCTTGGGGCAGCGCAAAATTATTGAGTTCCAATATTGCCTCGATTTACATGTCGATTTCTCGAGCTGGCCAAAATGAAACCAAATCATCACATAATGCTTAATAGCATCTCAACATATTCAAACATATGTTTAGATTCATAAATGATTACCAATTTTGACTTTTTTGTCAACTTTTCCTATTTTCTCGATTTTATCGATTTAAATGCCGATTTAAGCTATTTTAGCCAATTTCGTTATTCTAACTTCACCTCCATTATCTTAATAGCCTAAGTACTCATTCACATCCATAGTTCATACTTCTCATCATTCCAATTTTTCCAATTTTCACACCTTTCGATTTTTCACTAAACTAAGCTATAAACCAAACTTTTTCAATATAATTTTAACTGTTAATAACACCAAATTCATCAACATTTCTCCATAACTACACTAACCCTAGGCTGGCCAAATTCATACACTCCTATAGAAATTATTTCTTTCAATTCCACTTAACTAAAAATATTCAAAAACACTACATATCTCAAGTTTATCATCATTCATCAAGTTTACCTCAACCTTGACCAAGGTTGACCACGTTTTTTATCCTCCAAATTGATCCTTAACTGTAATTCAATATATATATATATAGTTTAGAATCATTAAAAACTACTAGAAAAACTAACCAAAATCTTCCAAAAATTTAACTTTCTCTCACCTCAGAACAGGGCAGATCTTCCTCTGTTCTTCTTTTTAGTTTTTCCCTAAGCAAATCGACTCCTTTGTGGCTGGATTTTTTCTATGTTATAGAGGACTTGAAGGGGAAGATTTTATCCTTCTTGGCCGTTGTCTGAAAGTGGCCAGAAGGCCACCAAAAAACATGTCCTAGGTACTAAATGTATGGTTGAAAAGTCTCATAAAATAGGGCATGTTCTTTGGTTTTCTCGGTTTAATATGAATAGTAACTTTTTGAGTTCGAGAATAAATTTTATAAATACGAGCATACTTTATGAGTTCATATATCAAAGTAAGGTTTTAGAATACTAATACTACTTTAAAACACATCCCTTACCTCGTAGACCTTAGGGCAGTGTAAAATTACTGGGTTTTGAGATTGCCTCGATTTACGTGCTGATTTCCTGAGATACCCAAAACGATACCAAATCATCACATAATGCTTAATAGCATTTCCACATATTCAAACATATGTTTAGTTTCATAAATGACAACCAATTTTGACTTTTTTGTCAACTATTCCTATTTTCTCGATTTTATCGATTTAAGTGTCGGTTTAAGCTATTTAAGCCAATTTCGTTGTTCTAACTTCACCTTCATTATCTTAATAGCCTAAGTACTCATTCACATCCAAATTTCTTAATTGTCATCATTCCAATTTTACCAATTTTCACACATTTCAATTTTTCACTAAACTAAGCTATAAACCGAACTTTTTCGGTATAATTTTAACTGTTAATAACACCAAATTCATCCAAATTTCCCCACAAATACACTAACCCTAGGCTGACCAAATTCATACACTCCCATAGAAATTATTTCTTTCAATTCCACATAACTAAAAATCATTCAAAAACACCAAATAACAACATATCTCAAGTTTATCATCATTCATCAAGTTTACCTCAACTTTGACCAAGGTTGACCACATTTTTTATCCTTTAAATTGATCCTCAACAATAATTCAACATATATATATAGCTTATAATTATCAAAAACTACAAGAAAAACCAACCAAAAGCTTCTAAAAATTTAACTTTCTCTCACCTCAGAATAAGGCAGATTTTGCCCCTATTCTTCTTTCTAGGTTTTCACCTAGCAAATGGACTCCTTTATAGCTGAAGTTCTTATATGATATAGAGGAATTGAAGGGAAATATTTTATCCTTTTTGAATATTGCTTGAAAGTGGCCGAAAGGCTGTCGAAAAAATCGTACAAGTCTAGGTTGAAGATAACGTCAACGGCAACTTGAGAGGGTTGGTGTGTTTCGAGTTTAGGTTAGTTTAAGGTGGTCAATATGGATCCATAAATCTTAAAAAGTATAATTTTAATCTGGAGAATTTTGGATTCAAAAGGCTTCTATATGGTCTTCAAATCTTGCAAGTTCTACTAGTTAGTTAGTTTTCTGAAATAGAATAATTTCAGGTTCTGTTTTGGCAAAATTCATAAAATTTATTTCTGATCCAATTTTTGCCAAAATTCCACTTCTCAAGTGTTATACTAAATTCCTACTATGTCTCATAAATATTTTGGGGTCACTTGTTTAAGGAAATTTCCCTGATTGAGCTCATTTCGCGCAGTGTGGTCATTACGAAGCAAACAAGCTTAAGGTTTTCGATTGACTTTAAAAATTAATTCAATCCCTGAAACCTCCATATTTCTACTTGAATTTTATTTACCATATTAAATATAACATATAATAATTTTCCATTATCTCAGAATAATTTTTGAGAATTTGTAGAATTTATTCTGAATTTATTTCTCATACTAGGCCATTTTTCTCGGTTTAGCGTAAACCCAAGTTTTACAAACGTTTTCACTTCCAATACCTTAGTTTTCACTTCTACACGTCATTTCATACTTAAAAATGCAATTCTTAAGTAATTCTCAGGCTTAGAGCCTTACCTTGATTTTTGTGCCACCATGCCCCACGCCACAATCCCGAGTGCTACAATGGTTTTGGGCCTGCATAACATTATCTCGATTTCTCAATTACTTATCAGTTTTCTAAACAAGAAATAAAGTAGGAAAAAATTGGGTTTCACAATCACGATGAGGACTTGTTTTATCACATATTTTCTTTGTAGATGATTTAATCTTATTTGAGATAGCCTCTAATCAAGAATGGTAGGTAATTTTGAATTTTTTTTTTTAATTTAAACGACAAAAGTGAATTTTAGCAAATCAAATATGTTTACTTCTCGAAATGTTCTTCAGAATGTAATTTACAATATTTTTATGTTTCTAGTATGTCTCACAATGAGAAACTTCGCACTTACCGTAGTGTCCTTATGTCACGACCCTCTATGACTTAACCAAACATTACAAATTTTTCGCATTTTAACATACCTTTCTCCTTATCAATGGTTGGGCTGCGATTCGATGTCAGCATCCTCGATTACCAGATCATCCATTATCATACATACATGCCAATGTACTATCACTGACTGTAACTTCTTTTATAATATATGTGAGCTCATATAAATCTAATACAATTACATTCCCCATAATATATATCGTATACATCATTGTGCTGCTCATATGTTTAGATACAGAACCGTACAAAATATGTATACCTGTCGATTGCTAGGAAAAGACAGCGAACAACAGGAAACACTATCCCTCTCTCGTAATTGCTCTATTATAGATGCTCTGTAGAGAGGTTTAAAAAAAAGGGTGAGCTCACAGCTCAGTAAGGAAATCAGGCAAGCAAGTAGACATCTACACTATCTACTCGAAATAATGTTATGCCTCAAAAATATCATTTCCTTAACTCACTTTCAAAACATGTCTTTAATATAAATATATATATATATATATATATACTTGTACAGATTAAATTCCATGTACAAAAATCATGCTTTCATTCTCAAATGTAGGAATGTAGTGCAAAATAATGCAACTTTATAATATCACAATGCCTTTAGATAAACCATGTCATTTATATTTAAATCATAGTAAATATGGCATTTAATCATTCACAACACAACAACCGGATTCTGACTCATCCCTCAGGTCTATCCGTATCATAAATAAATCAGTCAGGTGATATATCATGTGAGACTGTGGTGAAATGCAATAATATCCTGGATTATGGCCATATCCTATAATGGTGATCCCAGGCAACAGAGTACTCGGTGTGCGGAGCAACCACTGCTGCAACGGGAGGGGGGTCAATCTATCACAACCGCCAGCTATCAACTCCTCAACTCCATAACACCACACGATACAGTGTACTCCATGCCACTCGCACGGTACAACGTATTTCGTGGACCTTACATCACAGTTGGGGTGCCTGCCATACGTCTTAGCCCTCATACTATGGAAAATAAATACCACGTCTCTAAATCCACATGTGAACATCTCACAGTGTGACACTTAGTCTACACGAGGAAATCAAGCATTATTTTTCAACATGTCTTATATATCGCATAAAATACAGTGCGCGCCTTTGAGCACGACTCACAGTCGACACTCCGCTCAAACACTGTTTCACATCACAAACGCAAACTCTAGTGCGAGAAAACCTCCAACACTAGGTCATGCATAGTTCATGTTTCAAATCAAGTACGAGCAATCGCTCCAGTACCATGCTATGCACAAAACTCATCAAATCAAGTACGAGTAATAGTTCAAGTACTATGTCATGTATAAATCATGAAAATTGAGTACGAGCAACGCTCTAGCACTCTGTCATGCATCTCATATAAAATTTGAGTACGAGCTAATCGCTTCAGCACTCTCTTAAGCAAAAATCATATAAAACTGAGTACGAGTAATAACTCCAGTACTCTTTCACGCATGTCATGGAAATCTAATGCAAATCATACATCAGGACTAATATATGTGAAAAATATATGAAATCAAGTGCGAGCTTTGCTCTAGCACGATTTATTCTCACATATTAAGATAGATGGCTTTTTAAAAAGGGATGATTTTTAAAACATCAAAATCAACACTATAAAGTGTGCTTAATTCACATCAACCTTAAAACCATTAGCCCATCTATTTACTATGCTGCTAAACAGTAGTAAAACACTCAAAATTTATGGTTTCCATGCTTTTTACAACTTTTCCCAAAAGTTTACCTTTTTTCCTAAATAAGGGTATAATCGTAATTTGTCGCTATCGGGTCACTATAATTAATATTCACTTTCTCTGACCCTCAGAGTTTTCAAGTGAATGTAAAAGCAGACGACAATACGTGCAGGTATCTCTAACTACTCATAAAAGTCCCTTAACTGCAATCACTCGAGAAATTTTACTTTCTCAACGCTGCTCAATCCAGCAGTCCGATTCGCTCCTCCAATAACCTCTGGAGCTGCATATAACCATTTATCAAGTTAATTATACTTTTCCTACTGTATTTCACATTAAATAAAGTCTATTTCACTTAATGGGTTTTAATAAACCTTGATGGGCCTAACTATGCCTTAAGCCCATTTCTATTTTACTATTCATTTTCGTTGGGCTTATTGGGCTTGTGGGGCCCACCAACTCTTATTGGGCTTATCCGAGACCCATTACATCATATTAGGTCAAAAATAATTGGTCTTGGCCCATTGGACCTCTCGACCACATGCCACGGCCGAGAGCATCTCATGTCGTCGGTCATACCATGGCATGTCATCCATGTCCATTTGTTTAGCCAATGCACTTAGGCATTTTCACAAACACTTGTTGGCAATGTTCTTAAGCTTCACTTAGTTCATTTAGGCATTTTATCAAACACCTTGATTGCCAACTAAATTCATGTATCAATTAATCAAATTGATAAATTCTAACTATACCATAATCATAAGCACATGTACATCAACTCATTTATGCCTTAAAATCATATGGGCATTCATCAATTTATCACTACTCACTCTCGGTCAATTTATGTTCATAGTGATTTCATATGTTTCAATGCTTAAAACATATACCAATATACTCAAAATCATTCATACATTAACATATATGAATTTGAAAGCTTGAAATTACACCTAGTATTTGTGTTCACATTTGGCCAAAACTTTGAAGCCTCACGGTTTGCACACTATGGCTCCTTGATAGCCAATTCCAACATATGTCACTCTCCTCTCAATTTGGAACAACTTTCATGATGATTGCAAGTTCAAAATATGCTTAAATCCCAGTGATTTCTAGTGAGAGAAAGCTTGGATAAATGTGTTTCAATGGTTTCTTCTTCTAGCCGAGAATGATATGTTGAAGAAGATAATGTGGTGGCTGATTTTATAATCCATTTACTTAGCCATTAAGCCTTACTTTCCAGCCATCAAAATTGACTTTCAAAAAGTTTAGGTAATGGTTATCATTTTGGACTTTGTTACCTTTCATTAATGGCTTTTAACTTATACTAATGGGCTTTTTAATTGGGCTTCTCGGCTTGGGCTTTCTTAATGGGCTTTCGGGCTGAAATATTTACTATACCTCGGGCCTTTAATTGTCTAAATATTTGGCCTATCAATTGGTCCAACAATTCGATCTAAGGGACCTAAGAAATTTGATTTACACTTACTATACCTTAATGGGCTTTAAAATCTTCACTTTGGCCCATGTTGTTTTTATCCATTAAATTTAATCTGGAATCCATCTGAATAAATTTTCCTTACTTTCAGGGATGATTATCTTGTATTCCGACCAAAAATATTTTTCCCCAAATTTTTCTCCATACTTTAATTTTTAACCATGGTTAGTCAACTATGGTAAAAGTCCACTTTTCTTAACTATAGTTGACTTTTTACTTAATCATTGACCAAGTTGACTTTTTCTCAAAATTTTGAAAGTGTTATATCGTATGTTTTACACTCTTATCTTTACGTTTTGGCCGTTTCTGGTAGGTAAATACACCTGAAATACCTTAAATACCTTAACTCACTAAAAAGGTCTATTTTACCGTTTTTAGCTTTTACTCTTGTTCTCTGTGTTCGGGCCTAAATCAAACTGACTTTCCTTCATAGGCTCTCTATATCTTCTCATTTTAAGTTCTTCTCTTCAGTCAGAATGATTCAGATCCTCTCGGTTTAGCTTGTGGCTCTTATAGCCCTTATTCGACCTTTACGTAGCTTATGGATGTTTTACTACTTTACTTACAATTTCATTGTAGTAAATACTCTTCTTACGATTAAATCTACATATAAAATGTTTATGCATATAAGAATCATAAGGGATAAGATACATAAAAAATTCAGGTCTTACAGTCCTCCCCAACTTAAGAAAATTTGGTCCTCTAAATAGAATAAAGCCAATCCTCAAATAACTAAGGGTACTTCTCACGAATTAGGTTCTCTAACTCACAAATAGCCTCCTCGGAAGTATGATGTTGCCAGAGAACCTTCACTAATCCGATAGTCTTCGATCTCAAGACCTTCTCCTTCCTATCCAGTATCCGTATCGGTCTCTCAACATATGACATGTCCTCTCTGAGCTTCAACGGCTTATAACTAATCACATGTGCCGGATCCGTGTGATACTTTCAAAGCATCGATATGTGGAAGACGTTATGGACACCTGATAAGTTCGGTGGTAATGCCAACCTATATGCCTTATCTCCCATTCGATCAAGTATCTCAAAGGGTTCACTATAGCGAGGACTCAGATTTCCTCTCTTTCCAAATCTCGCTATGCCCTTGGAAGGAGAAACTTTCAGAAACACTGATTCACCAACTGCAAACTCTAGTGGCCTTCGTCTCTTGTCAATGTAACTCTTCTGTCCACTCTAAGCTGTCCTCAGTCTCTCTACAATCAAACGGACATCCTCAGATGCTTATGTAACCAAGTCAGGAGCAAAAATCTTACGGCCACCCACTTCTTCCCATCCAATAGAGGAACGACATCTACGGCCATATAAAGCCTCATATGGTGTCATCCCGATATTTGAATGATAACTGCTGTTGTAGGCGAACTTGGCTAGTGGCAAGGGATCATCCCAGGAGCCTCTAAAATCTAGTACACATGCTCTCAACATGTCCTCTAGAGTCTGTACAGTCCTCTCTGACTAACTATCTGTCTAAGGATGGAAAGCGGTGCTCAAACTCAACTGGGTTCCCATGGATTCCTGAAAATATTTCCAAAAGTGAGAAGTGAAGCGAAAATCCCTATCAGAGACTATGCTCACTGGTGCACCATATAACCTCACTATCTCGCGTACATACAATTCTGCCAATGAACTCAGAGTATCGATAGCTCTCACAGCTAGGAAGTGGGCTAACTTTGTCAGTCTGTCGACGATCACCTATATAGCATCATGATTCCTGCGAGTCCTTGGTAAACCCAACACGAAATCCATGGTGATATGCTCTTATTTCCATGTCGGTATAGGTAGAGGCTGCAATAACCCTGTAGGGTTCTGATGCTCTACCTTCACTTGCTGACATACTAGACATTTCGCCACAAAATCTGCTACATCTCTCTTCATACCTGACCACCAGTACACCTTTCGGAGGTTCTGATACATCTTGTTACTCCCCAGATGTAACGTGTACCTCGATGAATGAGCTTTCGCCAATATCAATCTCTTGAGTCCTAGATCCTCGGGAACACACAATCTGCCTCTAAACGTCAGTAGTCCATCAGTGAACCTATGGACCTTCCTGGTCTCACTATACATGGTGTTTAGGTCATATCTCCCCAAGGATAGGAATCCAGTCTCATACTCGTCTACGAAAAAACTCCCCTAGTTCAGTTCCAAAAACTTAGCCTGTAGTTTTTACTGTGCGGTATCGAGAACAAACTGCCTCCTAAAGGTATCCCGAAATATCTCCCACTAATATCTGTATGTCGGGCTCTCAATATGGGTCTGGTGAACTTCCACCAATGCTCTGCAGATCCCTTCAATAGGAACGTAGCAAATGCGACCATCTCCGATGTTATACACGCGAAGAATCCATAGAGCTTCTCCATCTCTCCAACCCACTCCTCAGCAACAACAGGGTCCTTAACCCCACTAAAAGATGGAGGTCTAAACTTCTGGAATTACCGCAACAAATCCAGATCACATCCATACCCTAATCCATTAATACCCGAAACTGGTGGGGGTGTAGGAGTATTTGTAGTCCTCGGTGCATGAGCTGTTTGTGTAGGCGTATCAGGAGCAACTGCCTCTCCTGTCGTAGTTCCTGCATCCTGTCCCAGCCTACCTGGCATCGTTTGTGCCAATATCTCCACTATCGTCTCTAGGCTATGCTCTAACATCATAAAGCGTGCCTCTGTACTCTTTGGTACCTCACTAGTACCTGGAGTCTCATGGGTAGGTAATGACTCAGTGGTATCTCAACTCTCAGGCCCACCACTATGACCTCGAGCCCTACCTCTAGTCCCTCAACCACTATGGGTATTCACCATATAGACTAAGTTCCTGTATTCACAATCATGAATTAGTCCATTTCCCATCTGGTATACATAGTTGTATGTAAGCACAACATAGTACTATAGGGATGTACACTTTCCTATTTTCTAACACCGATTCACATTAGACCAACCTCTGCTCTGATACCATTCTGTCATGACCCTCCATGACTTAACCAAACCACTACAAATTTTTCGCATTTTAACTTACCTTTCTTCTTATCAACGGTTAGGATGTGATTCGATGTCAGCATCCTCGCTTACCAGATCATCCATTATCATACATAGATCTCAATGTACTATCACTTACTGTAACTTCTTTTATAATATATGTGAGCTCATATAAAATCTAATACAAATACATTCCACGTAATATATATCGTATACATCATTGTGTTGCTTATATGTTTAGATACAGAACTGTACAAAATATGTATACCTATCGATTGATAGGAAAGGGTAGGGGACAACAGGAAAGACTATCCCTCTCTCATAATCGCTCTACTACTGATGCTCTGTAGAGAGGTTTAAAAAAAAGGTGAGCTCACAGCTCAGTAAGGAAGTCAGGAAAGCAAGTAGACATCTACACTCTCTACTCGAACTAATGTTATACTTCAAAAATATCATTTCCTTAACTCACTTTAAAAGTATGTCCTTAATATATATATACATATATACTTGTACAGATTAAATCCCATATAAAGAAATCATAAGAAATCATGCTTTCGTTCTCAAATGTAGGCATGTAGTGCAAAATAATGCATCTTTATAATATCACAATGCCTTTAGATAAATCATGTCATTTATATTTAAATCACAGTAAATATGGCATTTAATCATTCACAACACAACAATTGGATTTCGACCCATCTCTCAAGTCTATCTGTATCATAAATAAATCAGTCAGGTGATATATCATGTGAGACTCTGTGGTGAAATGCAATAATATCCTGGACGATGGCCGTATCCTATAATGGTGATCCCAGGCAACATAGTACTCGGTGTGCGAGGCAATCACTGCTACAATGGGAGGGGGGTCAGTCCATCACAACCGCCAGCTATCAACTCCACAACTCTACACAGTACAGTGTACTCCATGCCACTCGCACGGTACAACGTACTCCGTGGACCCTACATCACAGTCGGGGTGCCTGCCATAGGTCTTAGCCCTCATACAATGGAAAATAAATACCACGTCTCTAAATCCACATGCGAACATCTCACAGTGTGACACTCAGTCTACACGAGGAAATCAAGCATGGTTTTTCAACATGTCTTATATATCACATAAAATGCAGTGCGGGCCTTTGAGCGCAACTCACAGTCGACACTCCGCTCAAACACTGTTTCACATCACAAAATCAAACTCTAGTGCGAGAAAACCTTTAACACTAGGTCATGCATAGTTCATGTTTCAAATCAAGTACGAGCAATCGCTCTAGTACCATACTATGCATAAAACTCATCAAATCAAGTAGAGCAATAGCTCAAGTACTATGTCATGTATAAATTATGAATAATCGAGTACGAGTAATGCTCTAGCACTTTGTCATGCATCTCATGTAAACTTTGAGTACGAGCTAATAGCTTCAGCACTCTCTCATGCATAAATCATATAAAACTTAGTATGAGTAATAACTCCAGCACTCTTTCATGCATGTCATGGACATCTAGTGCGAATCATACATTAGTACTAATATATCTGGAAAATATATGAAATCAAGTGCGAGCTGTGCTCTAGCATGATTTATTCTCACATAATAAGATAGATGGCTCTTTAAAAAAGGATGATTTTCAAAACATCAAAATCAGCACTATAAAGTGTGCTTAATTCACATCAACCTTAAAAACATTAGCCCATCTATTTACTCTTTCGCTAAACAGCAGTAAAACACTCAAAATTTATGGTTTCCATGCTTTTTACAACTTTTCCCAAAAGTTTACCTTTTTTCCTAACTAAGGGCAAAATCATTATTTACCACTATCGGGTCACTATAATTATAATTCACTTTCTCTGACCCTTAGAGTTTTTAAGTGAATTTAAAAACAGATGAAAATACGTGCAAGTATCTCTAACTACTCACAAAAGTCCTTTAACTGCAATCACTCGAGAAATTTTACTTTCTCAACGCTGCTCCATCCAACAGTCTGATTCGCTCCTCCAGTAACCTCTGGAGCTGCATATAACCATTTATCAGGTTAATTATACTTTTCCTACTATAGTTCACATTAAATACTGTCTATTTCACTTAATAGGCTTTAATAAACCTTAATGGGCCTAACTATGCCTTAAGCCTATTTTCATTTTACTATTCATTTTCGTTGGGTTTATTGGGCTCGTGGGGCCCACCAACTCTTATTAGACTTATTTGAGACCCAGTACATCAAATTGGGTCAAAAATAATTAGGCTTGGCCCATTGGACCTCTCGGCCACATGCCATGGCCGAGAGTATCCCATGTCGTCGGTTACACCATGGCATGTCGTCTATGTCCATTTGTTTAGCCAATTCACTTAGGCATTTTCACAAACACTTGGTTGGCAATGTTATTAAGCTTCACTTAGTTCATTTAGGCATTTTATCAAACACCTTGATTGCCAACTAAATTCATGTATCAATTAATCAAATTGATAAATTCTAACTATACCATAATCATGAACACATGTACATCAACTCATTTATACCTTAAAATCATATGGGCATTCATCAATTTATCACTACTCACTCTCGGTCAATCTATGTTCATAGTGATTTCATATGTTTCAAAGCTTAAAACATAAATCAACATACTCAACATCATTCATACATTAACATATATGAATTTGAAAGCTTGAAATTATACATAGTATTTGTGTGCACACTTGGCCGAAACTTTGAAGCCTCACTACTTTCACACTATGGCTCCTTGATACCCAATTCCAACATATGTCACTCTCCTCTCAATTTGGAACAACTTTCATGAAGATTACAAGTTCAAAATATGTTTAAATCCCAAGGATTTCTAGTGAGAGAAAGCTTGGATAAATGTATTTCAATGGGTTCTTCTTCTACCCGAGAATGATATGTTGAAGAAGACAATGTGGTGGCTGATTTTATAAGCCATTTACTTAGTCATTAAGCCTTACTTTCCAGCCATCAAAATTGACTTTCAAAACGTTTAGGTAATGGTTATCATTTTGGACTTTGTTACCTTTCATTAATGGCTTTTAACTTATACTAATGGGCTTTTTAATTGGGCTTCTCAGTTTGGGCTTTCTTAATGGGCTTTCAGGCTAAAATGTTTACTATACCTCAGGCCTTTAATTGTCTAAATATTTAGCCTATCAATCGGTCCAACAATTCGGTTTAAGGGACCTAAGAAATTTTATCTACACTTAGTATACCTTAATGGGCTTTAAAATCTTCACTTTGGCCCATTACATTTTTATCCATTAAATTTAATTCAGAATCCATCCGAATAAATTTTACTTACTTCCGGGGATGATTATCTTATATTCTGACCAAAATTATTTTTCCCCAAATTTTTCTCCAAACTTGGGTTAATTTTTAGCCATGGTTAGTCAACTATGGTAAAAGTCCACTTTTCTTAACTATAGTTGACCTTTTCCTTAATCATTGACCAAGTTGACTTTTTCTCAAAATTTTGAAAGTGTCATATCTTATGTTTTACACTCGTCTTTACGTTTTGGCCGTTTTCGGTAGGTAAATACACCTGAAATACCTTAAATACCTTAACTCGCTAAAAATGTCTGTTTTACCCTTTTTAGCTTTTACTTTTCTTCTCGGTGTTCAGGCCTAAATCAAACTGACTTTCCTTCATGGGCTCTCTATATATTCTCATTTTAAGTTCTTCTTCCTCTCGGTTTAGCTTGTGGCTCTTATAGCCCTTATTCGGCTTTTATGTACCTTATGGATGTTTTACCACTTACAATTTGATTGTATGTAAATACTCTTCTTATGATTCAATCAACATATAAAATGTTTGTGCATATAAGAATCATAAGGGATAAGCTACATCAAAAATTCGGGTCTTACACCTTATTACTAGTAGGAAGGTAAAGAAAGTAGATTTTCAACATGATATTTTAGTAGCTTTGAGAACCCTAAATTTTATTTTTTTCCTTCTCTAATTAATTTAAGAAATCAATATGATATTTTATTTGGATGATTTCAAGGTCAAGCCTATAGCTTTATGGAGCAAATAATAAAGCTCGAGGTTTGAGATGGTTAAGTAACCCTAATATTCTCCATTTATGACTTTATGTATTAAGTAAGGATAAGTAATGACTTTATATAGGTATTGACTAAGGAAGTATGATATGAGAATGCATTTGAATGTATATAAAATGAACGTTTAAGGTTATGGATAAAGAAAATAAGAATAACTAATTTATTTAAGCTAACAAGCTAGGAGTTTGAGAACTTAGCTTGAAGAATAGTGTTTAAGCATGCAAAATGCCAATTTCATGCCATCCAGGGAATAGCCATCTTAAGGTACATTGAGCCCACAAGGTTCTGGGTGAAATTAAGGAAGAAAAATGGTATGATTAAGTAAGATTAAGGGTTTGATTAAAGCTTGCAAATTAGCCAAGCATTTTAGGCGCATGCTTAGAGTTTAGGTGCATAAACATAGCCAAATGAAGATCAAAGGAATTTGATATTAACCAAGAAAAATATACGATTTAACAAGTTAATTAAGAGAATAAATGAACTTTTAAAGTGATTAAATAAGGTTGATAAATTGGCTAAAAGAAATTTGCAAAGAAAAGGGCCAAAACCATGGGGTTCATATGTACTAGGCCAAGAAATGCACCCAAACGGTACAGAAATTATTCATACTAAAAATTGGGGTTAATTTAGCTTAAAGTAGAATTAAAATGGGATAACTTTATAGAAAAAGCATAGCCAATAACTGTAAGACCCATAAATTTCTATATAATGATTATGATTTCAGAATGTACAGACAAGTTACATTACATATGAATCATAAGAAATGGATGTTTTTAAGCTCTAAGTGTGAATGAAATGTAAAATGAGTATAGAAGAAAATGAATGGAAATTTAACTTTAGAAATTTGGGAAAAATGCAGCTGGAATGTTGCAGAATGCAGGGAAGATCGATCTCATTGCAATGGGAGATCAATCTTATCTTCTTGAAATGCCATGCCAAGACACTCTGCAAGAGGGAGATTGATCCCTCACTCAAGCAGATCGATCTCAAGTTATTTCTGTATGGACCAGATCGATCTCCTCCCATAAGGTAGATCGATCTCTTCTTAAGGCCAGATCGATCTCTAAAACCTTCTGCCTAAACCAGATCGATCCCACCCCATGAACAAAGATCGATCCTATTCCCTTGAGCAGATCGATCTCATGATGATAGGCAGATCGATCTCCTGCCTGCATTATCAAAATTTTGAAGGGGTTAAAGCAAGTGGAGATCGATCTCCGATCTCCACCCCTTGAAGATCGATCTCATAATGTGAATTCTATAAAAAGCCCGACATTCGTGCCTTCTTCCTCAAACATTCACATCCTTTCCATTTTAAGTAAAAGAAAAACCTAATTTCTCACTCTAGACTACCACCCTTTTCAAAAAGATTGGAGGAAAAGCTATTTGAGAAAAGTTGTTGCTTAAGAGGAGGAGAACAACATAATCAAAAATTAGAAGTGGAGTTGATCGATTAAAGAAGAAAAAAGATTTCTCCCCAAATTTGACAAAAGAGGAAAAAGTCAAGCTAGGTAAGATTTCAATACACCATCTTCTAGTATGTTATCTAGACATTTAGATGAGTTGATTGGTGTATATAATGTTGGCTGAAATATTAATGTACATGCTTAAATAACCATGACCTAAAATGGGTTTAGTGAGAGAAAGTTGAAATGGCATGGAGTTAATGATGATTTAAACACGTAGAGATGTTATTAAGCATGTATAAAGGATTCTAAGATAACTTTGTAAAGTCCATATGTTGGAATGGATGATGATTGAAAATGGGCATAAGAAGTGTTTGATAAAAGGCCATAGAGAAAGAAAATGATGAATTTGAGGCATTGAGAGGCTAATGCCGATTCAATATGAATCAGTAGACTCGATGAGTGGATTTCTTTTGATATCATATTATTTTGTTAAGAGATTGTGGATGTTTGAATGATCCTCGAGATATTTAGTTGAAGAGGTTAACTGACACTGTATAGGAATACACCTCGAGTATGAAGTTTACTTTAAGAAAATTTTAAATTAGCCATATTTTTCGCACTTTTAAGCTGTCACAGATTTGGTGCTATCAGAGCGAATGGTGACTAGTGCTGTCAGTGTCGATCAATTGGAAATAGATTACATCCCAAGTGTCTATACTTGTCTAGTTATGAATTGAATTTAACGGTTAAAATTATAATGGATGTTTAATGTATACGCGCAGGTACGTAAGAATTAAGATATAAGGAGAAAATGAGGTCATCCCCAGAGGTAGGCACAACAACCTCTACCACCTGAACCACAATCTGAGAGCCCTAACACTCGAATTAATCGGCTAGAACAGGATGTACGACAGGGGTTTGAACAGATGGCAGCGCTATTTGTGTAGCATTTCGAGGCTACTGCCTCAGGTACCACCTACCCCAGCTCCTACACCACCATAAGATCTGCCCCCACCTCCTATACAAACTGACCTGGTGCCAACCGCCACTCAGCCTCCGGCACAGACCAGGCCCGATGATAGAGATATGGGCCGATTGAAGGACTTTCTTAAGATGACTCCATCGATATTTAGAGGGGTGAAGGGTCCAGCAGAGGCAGAGGAGTGGTTGACCAAGATGAGGATAATCTTTGATTTTCTAGGGTGCACTGATGAAAAGAAGGTTAGTATGGGTACCTACATGCTTAAGGAACAAGCTCGCTGTTGGTGGAGTACCACCCAGACTATTGACTGTCATTCATCCAGTGATCAGCTAGGAGACTTTTTAGTTGGCCTTCAAGACCCAGTATATCCCTCGTGCTGGCCAGAGAAAAATGCAAGCAGATTTCATAAATTTAGTGCAATGCAGTATGACAGTCGACAAATATGAGAACCGATTCACGGTTTTGTTGAGATATGATCTGGAGACTGTCAAATACGAGGAGCACCGAACAGAGCGATTTGTTTATGGGCTGAGACCAGCCATTCAAGATAGATTGATGTGGCTCTGCGTTACTGAGTTCAATGATGCTCTGAGACGGGTACAGAAAGTTGAGAGAGGACTAGTGTCACGACCCAAAATTACCCAAAAATCAAATTAAATTTTTCATTTTTATTTCATACTTATCTATCCTCTGAATCGTGACCACACTCCACTAATAATTGGGCTGTGTGTCAATACCAGTCCCACCATTTAATCATCATATAACTTAATTTCTTATTACAGAAAAAGGTAAACATATTCGTTTTTCATTTATTCTTTTCCATTTATTTACAAGTGTTTACATTATCTACACATCCCTGACAGTTACTTACAAACATGTTACTATGCTATACTTATTTAGATACAATATGTACAAGTGTATATACCTTAACATGATGGATAGCAGCGAATATCAGGAATGCAGTACTCAGTCACCTCAATGTCTACTAGAGGGAATCTGTGTTGGAAAATGAAAGGGGTGAGCACATCAAGCTCAGTAAGGCAATCCTACAAACAAATAGGTAACCATACTACCTACATGAACGTGGTGCCATGCATAAACCACCCTTTCTCCATACATTTCAAAATGAGTCAGGTAAAACAAGATCATATATGGATTCAAAAGCATGGAAAACTCGACATGCATATGCATTTAAAACATTTCATCATCGTTAAAATTTCACAACACAGTCAGGACTCAACCCTTCCCTCGGGTTATCCTGACTCACTCAAAACCATGAAATCAAATGCTTTTTAAAGCAACAGTACCATGCGATATATTGAATGTCATGTAAAACCAGTTGACATCATTCATGGGTTTAAATAGCATGGAAAATAACATCATGCAAGTTTCCGTTTAAAACCCAATTTAATTTCCATCAAAAATATACCTTAGTCAAGATCCAACCCCTCTTTCGGGTGATCCAGACTCACATAAAAATCCACAAATGAGTTTCTCAAAACATCAACAGGCGAGACTAGGCAATATATGTATATCTCAGGCAAATAACCAGGACTATGGCCATGTGTCCTCATGAGCCCCTCTGCTACACGGATCCTAGTGTGCGGGGTCTCACCCTGATCAGGAACCGCCTGGAAGGTGGGTCAGTCCAACCCGTCAGTCTTATCCGATTCCACGTATCCAAAGATGCCATTTGTATCCGAAGATACGACGTATCCGAAGATACCACACGGTACAACATACTCCATACTACTTGCACGGTACAACGTACTCCGTGGACCCCTATCATATCTTCATACTCATCCCTGTCTCAAAATGCATGAGCAAGCCTATTTAATCTATGTGACACACAGTCTACCCAACGCTCCAAGCATGGCTCATCGCCTGATTTCAGAAAAATAGTGCGAGCGATGCTTCAGCACTCTCATAAAATCATGTAAAACTAGTGCGAGCTGAGCTCTAGCACTCTGTACACATTTCATGTGAAAATCGAGTGCGAGTTAGACTCCAGCACCGTATTAAAAAAATCATATAAAAATTTGGTGCGAGTTAGACTTCAGCACCGTGTTACGAAAATCATATATAAATCCTGGTAGCACCAATACATGTAAAACTCTAGTGTGAGCTCTCGCTCCAGCACTAAGGTATGCATCACACAAATCAAAACTCGTGCGAGCTGAGCTCTAGCGCGTCACATTTTCATAAAATCATATAGGTGGCTACATTTCTCAAATCATTTTTTGAGAAAATCAACATCAGTTGAAATTATGCAATGCTGTGCATTTTTATTTAAAAGTTAGCCAGCCTACTCATGCATGTGTTTAAACACCTCAAGAAACGAGTAGGAATCTTTTGTCCTTGCTCCTCCCATATTTTTCTAAAGTTGGAAATTTTACCCTTAATAAGGGTATTTTGGTAATTTACCCATTCGGGGCACTAAAAATTTTATCTGAAATCTAGACCCTTTAGACCATTTAAAAGACTATAAATGGCATCAAAATTTCGCAAAGCTACCTCAGCAGTTCGTAAAATTCCCTTACCTAGAATCACACGCGAGCTTATCTTGTTCCGCTCGTACCAGGTCTCTCAGTCCAATTTGCTCCAAACCAAGTCTGCGGAACTGCATATAACCACATAATTGGGGTCAATTCAATTATCTTTGTTAGTATTTCACTTATACTGATCGAATCTAAAACACTAGGCCCGTTTTACTTTATTAGGCCCGATTATGTCTTAATGGGCCTCGACCCATTTTCAGCCCGTTTCCATTTATTTAATCCCTTCAACGGGCCTATTGGGCTCTTAATACCCATTGAGCTTCATTCTAAACTCTTTGGATAGCCCATATATCATTTACGACAGTTTACTTAAAATTCCAATATTATCTACTAAATGCGAAATTAAATCCGTAATGCATAAAAATACATTTCTAATACATAAATAATTATATAAATTCTCGTAAATGAGCTTTACTTACCCGAGATCATGCGATGGTGTGCAAATCGAAGTTCAATCGATTCACGTTCGGAATTCATCGTCGAACTGCACAATTTATATTTAATTCTTGGTTATTTTTCTGATTGAATATAATTTAAATAATTTCTCAAAAATCAAATCGGTTAATTTTGACCGCTTACCGACTTACCCGAAGTCCGGTGTATCTTCAAAAATTCTTTCTCTTTTTTTCCCTTTTTCCTCTCTTTCTTGGCTGAACCGGTTCAGTCTGATTCAACCCGGTTCAGACCATCGGCTCAGTCCGATTCGGTCGGTTCGGTGCCTCGCCGATTGGTTGTCCACCAGTTTTCGTCGCCAGCAGCTCCGCTGGGTTGTTCGATTCTCATATTTGGCCTCGTTTTCGTCTAAGGCCGTCGAAAAGTGGTCGGTCCGGTGTGTTCTCCCCTCGCCGTCGGTACCCATTTCCTTTTCTGCCATTTTTGACGCCGTCCGTCGGTTTCGGCGATTGTGGCCACCACCAATCTTCTCGGTATCACATGGGGGTCCTCGACTGGCGGTGGTCGGGGTTGAATCGGCGCCGTTCGTCGCTGTTTCCTTTTCTCCTTCACGGTTTCATTTTTCTCGTCGTTCCTCTCGCTGGTCGCCGCCGTTCGTGGGTCCTTTAGGCTGGTGGTGGCCCGGCCCTCGTTGGGCTCCCTTCCTCGACCTTCGCCGGCTGTCGATCACCGGCAAGGGGCTCGGCCTCTGTTGTTTTCTTCAAAAATCGCCTTTCGAGATTTTTTCGATTGAATTTTCTTAATTAATTTATTTATTTATTATTATATTCAATTTTTTTATTATTTGGCAAAAATATCTAAAAATATTCATATTTTATTCATTTAACCTATAAATAAATTTATCGGTATTATTTCAACTTTTTGGTATATTTTTCAATTATTTTCGAGATTATTTTTTGAAGTAAAAATCCTGATTAATTCTGATTAATTCCCATAAATTCATATCTTGATCAATTTAACCCAATATTTAATTATTTATTCGTTATTGATCAAGATTTCTCAATCCCATATTTTTAATTAAATTTTCTCATCGAATTTATACCAGATTTCGATCTTTTGATCGTTTTGTTCTTGTACGTGTTCGGGATTAATTTAACTCGACTTCCCTTCACGAACACTCACTCATTTTGTATTTTAAATCCTTATCTCCAGTCTAAATTTCATTCGTTTAAATTTGTGACCATTTTCATCCCTCATAAAAATTTACGATTTAATTTCGGGTCTTATAACTAGAGTTGATACAGTCTCAGTCTGAGTCTTGAGTGATAACCATAGATAAAGGTAAGAGACCTGCAGCTTCCCACACTGACTTCAGGGTGGGTTATTTTAAGAGGCAAATAGTCGAGGGACCTAAAGGGAGAGTTGATAGACCCAAGGTTCCTCCCATTGCTATGGAGACCCCTTGAGGTGTCAGACCTAACACTAAGATCTACAGAGACTGTGGTCAGCCTCATGAGGGTACTTGTTTCTGGATAATACAGGGATGTTTTAGATGCGGGGACATGGATCATATGGTGAAGGAATGCCCGCTGCCATAGAGACCACATCCTCAAGAGCCTCCTCGACAGTAGCCTCAGAGAGTGATCCCCCAGAGACAGGCCACAACTGCTGATAAGGGAAAGAAGCATGTCATTGAGGGACGTGTATTTGCTTTGGATAAAGAGACTGCAGACACTTCATTCGAGGCTATATGAGGTACATTTCTTGTCTGTAATGATAAGGCTCATGTGTTGTTTGACCCAAGGTCCACGCATTCTTTTATTTCAATACATTTTGCATGTAAATTGAATTTAGTGCCTGAACCCCTAACTCATATTTTACAAGTAAGTACACCCATGCGTGAGTCGCAGAGGACTGATATAGTACGTAGAAAATGTGAGATTAAGGTGGGAGATAAAGTGATGTTAGCAAATCTAGCTTTACAAAATATGTGTGGTTTTGATGTGATTCTAGGGATGGATTGGTTAGCGGCCAACTGTGTTAGTCTAGACTGCTACACTAAGACTGTAACTTTCTCATTACCGAAAAAATTTAGTATATGTTTGAATGTTAAGGAATAAAAATGTGTGAAGTTTATTGTGAGAAATCTTAAGTATAATTATAATTTCTGGAAAACACTGATTAAATTATTGATGTGAAGGTTATATCACAGTCATCTCTGATATCAGTCAGGAACATCTAAGGATAGAGGACATACCGATAGTATGGGAGTTTTCGGATGTATTCCAAGATGAGTTATCGGGTTTACCACTAGAAAGAGAGCTGGAGTTCACTATCGATTTAGTACCAGATACCCAGCCAATCTCTAAACATCCATATAGGATGGCATTGGTTGAATTGGAAGAGTTAAAGAAACAGTTGCAAAAGCTGCTTAACCAGGGTTTTATTAGACCCAATGTGTCACCATGGGGAGCTCCGATTTTGTTTGTGAAGAAAAGGGATGGTAGCCTCAAATTGTGCATATATTACAAACTACTGAACAAGGCTACGGTGAAGAACAAATACCCCCTACCAAGGATAGACGACTTGTTCGATCAGCTGAGAGGGGCTTCTGTCTTTTCTAAGATTGACTTAAGATCAGGCTATGACAATTAAGAATCAGGAAAGAGGATATTTCGAAAACAACCTTTAAAACTAGGTATGGCCACTACGAATTCTTAGTGATGCCCTTTGGTTTGACAAATGCCCCTGCCGCTTTCATGAGTTTGATGAATGAGGTATTTTGAGACTATCTAGATCAGTTTGTGATAGTCTTCATTGATGATATCCTTATATATTCTCGGTCCTAAGAGGAACACGCACATCATTTGAGGATCATGCTTCAGATACTCCGAGATAAGTAGTTGTATGGAAAGCTTAGAAAAAGTGAGTTTTAGCTAGATCGGATAGCTTTCCTTGGTCAGATTGTATCTAGAGACGGGGTGTCAATTGATCTGTCTAAGGTAGAGGCTTTACTTAATTGGGAGAGATCGAGGACAATTACAGAGATTTGGAGTTTTCTGGGACTTGCAAGATATTACAGGAGGTTTGTTGAGGGTTCTCCAATATTGAAGCTCCTTTAACTAAGCTTACAAGCAAGGACGTTTTGTTTATATGGTCGGATCAGTGTGAGCAAAGTTTCCAAGAGCTTAAAAAGAGATTGACTACAGCATCCATTTTAACTATCCCGAGTGGATCTAGAGGCTTCGCAGTGTATAGTGATGCTTCCCACCAAGGTTTGGGGTGCGTACTCATACAACATGGATGACCAGTCGCTTATGGGTCACACCAACTGAAGGACCATGAGCGAAACTACCCTATGCATGATTTGGAGTTAGTCGCAATGGTGTTTGCATTGAAGATATGGCGGTATTACCTGTATGGGGAAAGGTTTCAGATTTTCACTGACCATAAGAGCTTGAAGTATATCTTCGACCAAAAGGATCTTAATATGAGACAAAGACGATGGATGGAGCTCTTTAAAGACTATGACTATGAGATTTTATATCATCCAGGGAAGGCAAACGTAGTTGCTGATGCCCTGAGCAGAAAGAGCATGGTTTCTGTTATGATTATCAGGGAATGGGATTTATTGGAACAGTTCGTCAGACTTAGGATCAGAGTTGAGGAAGCAGTGGTCAGATTTATGGCTAGCATACGGATAGAACCCGGTATTATGGATCAGATTAGAACCAGACAGAGAAGTGACCAGAAGCTACTGGATTTGGCTAGACAAGCTAAAAAGACCTTGCAGTCAGGTTTTACTGTCAGTGATGATGGATTGTTGAGGTTTAAGAGTTGTATTTGTGTCTCGAACAATGATACCTTGAAGCAGCAAATTTTGAAGGACTCTCACTGTTCCTGTTACACCATGTACTCAGGTAGTACTAAGATGTATCAAGACCTACGTAAGGTGTATTAGTGGAGTGCTATGAAACGGGAAGTGGCAGATTAGTAACTAAGTGGTTGGTGTGTAAACAGGTAAAAGTTGAGCGTCAAAAACCCGGAGGATTACTTAAGTCCTTGTTAGTGCCTAAGTGGAAATGGGATCATATTACCATGGACTTTATCATCGGATTACTGAGGACCCAAAGAGGTCATGATGTAATATGGGTAATAATAAATAGATTAACTGTGAGACCCCGTATAAGGTTTAACCTTGAACATATGTAAATGAATTCATAAGTATGATGACGTAATAGTAATGTGAAGCATATGTGATGTAAAGTCCATAAGATTAATGTGTTGTAATAAGAGTTGTGATGTACGTACGAGTTGCATTAAATATAAATATGAAGAAATGGACTTTGATATATGATGAATGTGAGTGGAATGGGAAATGAGTATTAGAGTAAAATGGAATGAAATTGCACAAGTGGTGCAAATTTTTATGTTCCCATTTAGTTATATGTTGTATATATTTGGTCATGCAAGGATTACACATAAGTTTTAATGTGTAGAAAGTGTGATTGGATGTCATTTTCACGTCTTAATGATGGATGAATGAGGAAATAACTATGACAGCAAATTAAGGATGTGTGTGAGAGAATTTTTACAGAAAACTGTAATAGCCAAAATGACCTTATTTTGAGCTATGGGGCAAGATAGATCAATCTTCGATGGAGCCAGATCGATCTGATGAACATTCTGTAATGAGAAGATCGATTTTAAGGCAAGAAGATTGATCTCCTTAACTCTCTATTTGGGAACATATCGATCTTAAGACTTGACAGATCGATCTCCATAAGGGTTCTGTAAGGAGCAGATCGATCTCCTACAAGAGGCAGATCGATCTCCAAGAGGAAAATTGGCCTTCGACAGATCGATCTCATCAAAGGAGAAGATCGATCTGGGAGTGGTTATGTTAGGTGAAAAGGACTACTAAACGTGCAAAAATCAATCTCTACAAGGACCAGATCGATCTCATAAGCCTGCATCTATAAAAAGAGCACGGGATTGAGATGAAAACTCAAAACTCTTCCTCCTCCAAACCTCACCTGCCATTTTCTCTCAAAACTCAAGTTTTCTCACTCTAAAAATCCATATATTTCAGCCAGTTTTGGAAGAAGCTCAAGAAGGGAAAGTTGTTCCTTGGATCAAGGAGAACAACATACCCAAAAATCTTACATTGGTGTGATCAAGAGAAGGAGTTGCGGCTACCACAAGTTTGGCTAAGAAAAAGGGGTAAGTTCTTCAACCCTCAAGCTTTAAATAAGGATTCTAGACATTGTACGGGCTGAATGGTATGCAAAAGGTTGATAAGAGAGATTTGTAGTGATGAGTGAGTAATGTTAAGAGAAATTTAAGAAGAGGAAACTTTATGGAAAGCTTGAGAAATAGTTTAATGAGATAAGTGATACAATGAAAAAGTGATATATGATTTAAAGGCTTGAAAGGTATAAATGGGAGAATAATTGACAATGAGGAAATTTGGGAGAAAGAAAAGAAATGACTTAATGGTTATGTGTGTAGATTGGAAGAACGTGGAACACGGCTAACCCAGATCACGAACGGAGCATACATGACAAAGGAAATATGAGCGCGATTCGAGGTAAGGGACTGTGTGTTAGCTATAGAGATGTTCGTACGTATTTTACGGTACTTTCATAGATATATTGCTAGAATTAGTACAATACTACGATTCTATGAAATGATATGGAGCATGAAATGTACTATGATATATACGTATTGAGAAAAAGAATGGGGTAAAGAAATAGCATGATATGCATGTTTTTAATGTTTTTCTCAATTTTGTATTGATATTGGTGATTGAGAAATGATGATGATAGGTTGGCTAATTTTTACATGTTTCAGCGTGGAGAGGCATACTGCATAAAAAAACATGTTTTGAGTTTTTCAAAAGAGAAAATAGCCACCTATCGAATTTGAGATGAGATTTGGTGTTAGAGCTCTAGCTTACACCCTTTTTAATGACTTTGACTATGTGCTAGAGTGTTAGCTCACACATGTTTCTATGCTTTTGATGTGTCGTGCTGGACTTTAACTCGCACGATGGTTTTAAGAAAAGTGTTAGAACATTGTTCGCACTTGTTTTTAATGAGTTGAGGTAAACCTGGGGGTTTGGGACCCAAAGGGATGCCACTTGATGGCCTTTTAATGGGCTGGGCCTTAACAATAACTCGTACCGCGCTGGAGCCTTGAATTGACTGTGTATCACACTGATTGCTCACTTGGTATATGAGACATGGTTCAGGATGAAAGGTCCATCGGAGTTGGAGTATGGGCTTGGGTCCACTGGCATACGTAGTACTGTGTAGTTGTCCGTTGGTATACTATGTACCGTGCTGGGTGCACGTGAGTACGAGTATCGCGTAAATGACACATGGCATACCTTATACCGTGAGTATATGAGGAGATGAGGTTGGTTGAGATGAGCCAAAGGGTAGGACTGACCCATCCCCCTCCAGGCGAAGTGATGCCCTGTGCACACCTGATCAGTGAGGCCTAGGATCACTAACTATGGCCATATGTCGTGGATATTAGATTGCCAAAAATTACATGCATGTCTCAGAGATTCGAGAAAAAGAGATAACTCAGAAAAGAAAGAGATTTGAGGAAAAGAAATGATTGAGAGAGTAAAGAGATTTTGTGTTTTGATAAATCTCTGATTTAAACACTTGTGTTGTGAGGGCATTGTTTTATGAATCATGTTTTAAAATGGAAGCATGACATATATAATTTACATGAAAATGAAAATGAGAAATATATGTGTAAAAACATTTTCGTATAATATTTCCATTTGTAATGAAAACATGGTTTTGGATTATACATGCATGGGCTATGTAGGTAGTACGATATCTACCTGCTAGCATTCATTTCCTTACTGAGCTGTAGTTTGCTCACCCCACTATTTTTCCCTTCCAGATACTGAGAAGTAAGAGAGCGGTGGTCTCTGGATCTCTTTTTGTGTTGGACAGCTTTCGCCAATCGTAAAGTTATAAGATTTGTATACACAAGAGTATTTTGTATCTATTATCTTGTATCGCACAGTTATACCAAGGAAATGTAACAGTTTTATAGGGATGTTATGTAAAGATATTAATATTCAATTAATCTTGTATATTTACGCACACATTTGGGAGTGTTAATTAAATTTTAAATATTTTCGCTGTAAATTCAAGGAACTTTAATAATTGCATCACCTCACAGCCTAACTGTAGTAGAGTAAGTTTGGATAAAGGACACCCGGAAGTGAGGTGTGACAGATTTGGTATCAGAGCCTGGTTGGTCTGATGTGAGTAGATGTTTAGGACTAAGAAAACATACATCCCCAAGTTACGGTGCGATATTTAGATACAAATGTGTACATGGAGCTGGTAGGGAGCTAAAAGTTTGTTTTAAATGCAGGAAGTTATCAGGCTTGTGAGATATGCCTGAGTGACACCGCAAGAGGGGAGAGAGCTCAAGGGTAGAATGACAGGACTGAGAGGCACAGCCGAACGTCCTCTAGTCATGAGCCCCAGGAACAGATAGAGACTTTCGATCCTCAGATAGCCCGATTAAAGGAAGACATGCACACGATGAAGACCATGATAGGTCAAATTATGGCTAGGTTTGAGGCTACACCTGGTACAGCGGGATAGGCTGCACCGAATCCCCCAGCAACTGCATCTGAACCTGAGAATGTTGCACTTGCACAACCTGAACCGGTTAGGCCACGAGATCCCCATATTCGACTAGTACCTCCTCCATTAGCTCCACAATAATATGATGATGATGAATTAGGGTATGGATATGATTGTGATATTTAGAGGTTGAGAAATTTTATGGACTTTAAGCCTCCTTCTTTTAGCGGGGTAAAGGATCCGACAGTGGCTGAGGACTGGATCAGTCAAATGGAGAAGTTGTTTGACTTCTACAGATGTTCAGCTACGGAGAGAGTAGCACTTGCGGCCTTTGTATTGAGAGGCAAAGGAGAGCACTGGTGGAAGTCCATCAGGCCTATGTTGAGAGCTTAGGGTGCAGCTATCACGCGGGATACATTTTTGGGTGCTTTCAAAGAGTAATACATCCCAGATACTGCTCGATGTAGGTTGCAGATGGAATTTTTGAATTTGACTCAAGGGAATCAAACAGTTGACGAGTACGAGTCACGATTCACCTCATTAGGCCAGTATGATCCGGACTCTAATAGGAGTGAAGCCATCAGAGTTTACAGATTTGTGGATGGATTGAAACCTTCGATTAGAGCTAAGTTGGCCCCATTTCATGTCGCTACATATAAAGACGCTGTACGACAGGCTCAATTGTATAAGCAGGATTATGACCTGCAGATATCTGAGTTCAGTTGGAGTAAGGAAAAAGGTCAGAGGAAAATGGGAGATGGCAAAAGTGCCAAGTTTTGTTAAAGATTTATGAGTAAACGTCGGAGAGAGGTAGATGAGTCACAAAAAAAGGCTGCTAGACCTTTTATGCCTTCGACTCAGACACCAGCCAAGGGTATAGTGATTGGTGACCCCGACAGACTACGGATCAATGTAGAGCATGTGGCCGATATCATAGTGGTAGGCCCTGTTACCTTCAGAGTACATGATGCTTCATATGTGGTAAGTTCGGACATTATGCAAAGGAATGTCCAGAGGCAGTTGAGGTAGTTCCATAGAGGGGTAAGGAGCCAGAGAGAGTTCCTACAGTTACACCTCCTGTAAGGAAGAGAGCCACGGCTGAAGAAAAAGGAAAACAAGTTGTGGGTCAAGGCAGGGTGTATGCGATAGACCAGGAATCAGCTGATACCTCCTCTGAGGTGATAAAAGGTACAATTTTGATCTTTAATTTGGAAGCTATGGCTTTGTTTGATTCTAGTGCTACGTATTCTTTCATATCACCTGCATGTGCATCAAAGTTAACAAGACTTGTGGAACCCACACACTTGAATAGGACTTTGTTAATAAGTACTCTAATGAGAGTTAGCCAATTGGCTGAACAAGTGTATAAGGATTGTAAGGTGAGGGTAGGAGATAAGTGTGCGACAACCAACTTGATCTTGTTAAATATGTATGATATTGATGTAATTTTGGGAATGGGTTGGTTAGCTACCAATCATGATGTCTTAAACTGCCACACTAAGTCTATTATGTTTTCTCTACCCGAGGAATGTGTTGTAAGATTTTAGAAAAGTAATAAAATCTTGAATTTTGTGATAAGTAAAGTACATCGGTATCAAATGACATGAATGTTATTTTGAAGGTTTTATTGCTTATGTGGTGGATTTGGAAAAAGTACATCCAGATATGGAAGACATTCCAGTGGTTAGAGAATTCCCTGATGTCTTTCCAGACGACCTATCAGGATTGCCACAGGATAGAGAAATGGAATTTGGTATCTATTGGCTCTACCGAGAGGGGGGTGAATCGGTTTTCTAACAATTATGGGAAATTAAAAATTAATCACAATTTAATCACAAATGATAATGAGCAATATAGTGCAATATAACAATTTAATGCAAAGTAGGGAAGAGAGAAACAAACACAATCGTTTATAGAGGTTCGGCCAAACTCTTGCCTATGTCCTCTCTCCTTGACCTTCTTGTCAAGTGTTTTCTTTCTCTCTTTCAATAGAGCTTACACAGTTCCTTTTGCAGGTTAAGGAATAACCTCTCTACCCTTAGCAATACAGAAATGTATTCACCCTTTTTACAATGTCTCTCACTGAGGAACAATCCTCTTTTCTTTTTGGGTATGGATGAATACAGAATAAGGCTTTACAATGGGTAGTGCTAACAAAGCTTGTTGCACTTCAGCTTGTACAATAAATTTCAATTGAGGAGCAATAGGGACACAAAGAATGAATGAATTAAAGCTTGAGAATGTTTGGAATGTTCAGCAATAGTGTCTCTATTCTCTTTGTCTTCAATGCTTGGTTAAATACTGAAGGATTGGTAGTTGGAGCATTAAATGCTATTTTTCCCGTTGTGATTTGCAGAAACTAGCCGTTGGGTACCTCCAGTAGAGTGCCAGATCGATCTGCCATCTTGGCCAGATCGATCTCTTAGTTATAAATCCTGCAAGATTGAAGCACAAATACACAAGGAGATCGATCTCATAGGTTAGCAGATCGATCTGTTAGTTTAAAAATAATGAGGCAGATCGATCTGTCGAATAGGCAGATCGATCTCCTAATCTCTCTGTTTGAGGCAAGATCGATTTCTAGATCGATCTGCCATGCAATCTCGTAGAGAGGAGATCGATCTCTCAACAACACAGATCGATCTCTTTAGCTCTCTGACTTTGAGGAGATCGATCTCTTCCTTACCAGATCGATCTCATAAGTTCTCTGTTTGAGTGTGGATCGATCTCTCAGATCGATCTATAGTCTTAAGCTCTTAAGGGAGATCGATCTCTTCCTAGACCAGATCGATCTCTCAACTCTAGCTTTAGCCAGATCGATCTCTTAACCCTTGCAGATCGATCTCATTCTACCTAAGTCCCTTTGTAAAGGTTTAAGGCTTGCCAGATCGATCTCTTCCATTATGAGATCGATCTCTCATCAAGTAAAAACCCAGGAGATCGATCTCTCATCAGCCAGATCGATCTCTCATCAGCAGAACTCTAAGTTCTGGTACTAATAGCCTCTAAACATGTTTCTATATCAACTTAATATTATCGAATTAACTTGTTTTGTCATTTCAAAATACATTAACTCAACAATCTCCCCCTTTTTGATATGACAAAACATAAAACAAACATGTTTAGTGAATTTTTGCAAAATCTCCCCTTTTTTGTGAGCTCCCCCTTTCTTTTAGCTTTTTGGTTTTGTTACTTGCTTAACTCCCCCTCAATTTAATCATTCTTAGACAACTTTATGTATCTTAACACAATCACATGTTTCTTCTCCCCCTTTTTGTCATATCAAGATCACAAGAATAGAATACTCATCATTTCAAAATGAACTTTTTCATTAACACAACCAGTATCTTAAAATGACATTTCATTAACACAAGTCAAAAGATATTTCATTCAAGCAAATTCATCATAGATAACATCAAGTAGCTTAAAATGTTGTAACTATACTAAATCAAAACACCTAAGGCCTATTGTGAGGGAGGATCACGATCCAAAAGATTCTCAACATGCGTAGGTGTTACTTGGAGCTCATCGAACATCGCTTCTTGAGCCTCTTGAATCTTATCCACTCTTTGGTTTAAATATGCAAATCCGTCATCGATTTTTTGAGTGAGGTCACTCAGCATCTTCATAAAGATCTCCATTTCTCCCGGTGGGGCTGCCGGTGCAGTGGGCGGAGCCATTGAAGACGATGGTTCCGGAGCTGGTGCAGCAGATGGGGCCACTGGCTCATTGGAGGGGTCTTCCTCCATGGCTTCAGCTGGCTGCTGGTCCCTCTTTTTCTTCCAATCTCCCCGGAAGTCTTTGTAGTATCCCATATGATGAAGGGACCCAATGTTGAGGACGCTCTTGGGAGATGGCAGTTCTCCGGTTTCACCGCTGCAGTCGACGCCAACGCGGTGGAGAAGATAAGCTACCGGTTGTGAAAAAACGATCGTGGTAGCTTGTCCACGCACAATCTTCAGCCAATCTTCCTATATAAAGTGAGGAAGGTTAGGTTTTTGGCTTGTGGTGTGAATGTGATGGAGCCAAAAGCGATCTAAGCGCCTAACGGTAGAATGACGAGTACCGAAAGGGCGAAGGTTCCACGAAATTATGAGGTGGAGTAACCGCAGGTGCATCGGGAGGTCACTCGCCTTGTCTCCAGGGAGATTAAACTCTCAGGAGACTTCCTCTTCCTCATTCGTCAAACCTTCATTTTTCATGTGAAAGGTTTGAGCTAAGATATCGGTATCGACAGGAATGGTTTTACCCATGACATATGTTTTGAAACCGACAATTTTGCAAGTGTCATTTGGGTCAAAAATGAGTTCGGCATTGGAAAAGAATGCACGAACTAGATTTGGAGGGACGGGAGTGTTGATTTTTAAAAAATTCATCCAACCAAATTCTTCAAACTTTGACACGTATGGAAAGTCTATGCGATTGAGGAAGGAAAAATCTATGGTTCGCCAATGCTTAATTGGCATGGTTGAGAAATATTCCTCATATCGCTTTCTTTTTGCTGGTGTTTTAAAACACCGATTGAAGGAAGCAATGGAAGATGGAGGAATGGGTTGGGAGGATGAACCAGCCTCTACATTGGTTTTAGGAGGTTTGTGACCGACTGTCTTAAGCCTAGGCATGATTCTAGACTCTAAAGATACGCTAAATAGATTCAAAAACGAGAGAAGCAATGAAACAGTACCTAGGTTTGCCCTAGAATTAAAATGAACACAAATTAAAGAAAAATTTTGAGAAAATCAGTAAGGAATGTTGGTTACAATACCGAAATTTGACACCGAGACGCTAGGAGAACCGTACGGAGATCGATCTGAGGAGAAACCTACAGTGATGGTGCGAGGGAATTTGGGAATTTAAAAGTTAGGTTTTGTGAAATTTAGGAAATTTTCGCGAGTTTATATACTCCAGGGCACAGGAGATCGATCTGTTACCTCGACAGATCGATCTGTTACTTCCAGAAGCCAAGAGAGATCGATCTATCGTATGGGAAGATCGATCTGTTCGCAAACAGAGGCTTAAGAAGATCGATCTGTTACATGCACAGATCGATCTGTAGTGAAACCGAGACTTAGAGAGATCGATCTGCCAAATGCATGGATCGATCTTCAGAATGAAGAGATCGATCTGTCGTGTGGACAGATCGATCTGCTCTTAAACAGAGGCGTAAGGAGATCGATCTTATGGTTAGAAGATCGATCTGCTTAGCTTTACCTTGATGATTTAGGCTTGTTGGAAGTGAGGAGATCGATCTATATTGCAAGGAGATCGATCTCTCATCCTCATTGCCAGAAAATCTTTGCAAAAACTCTTTTAAAATCAACTTGAAACCAAAATTTTTGAAACACATAAAACTTAAAAGATATTCATGAGTCCTAATTCACCTCTAAGGATACAAAACCTATCTCTATCAAGGGGTTTGGTGAATATATCAGCTATTTGATGTAGAGTGTCAATGTACTCTAAAATTATATCCCCTTTTTGTACATGGTCTCTAAGGAAGTGATGTCTAATTTCTATGTGTTTGGTTCTGGAGTGTTGAATAGGATTCTTAGACAGATTAATGGCACTGGTATTATCACATTTAATAGTGACTTGCTTCATGTCAATACCATAATCTCTCAATTGTTGTTTAATCCACAACACTTGAGCACTACAACTACCAGCTGCTATATATTCAGCTTCAGTTGTGGACTGAGCCACACTGTTTTGTTTCTTGGAGAACCAAGAAATTAACCTATTTCCTAAGAATTGGCAAGTACCTGAAGTACTTTTCCTATCTATTTTGCATCCTCCAAAATCAGCATCTGAAAATGCATGAAGGGCAAAAGTGGAGTCCTTGGGGTATCAAAGTCCTAGTGAGGGAGTGTCTTTGAGGTATCTAAAGATTCTCTTAATTGCCAACAGATGTGATTCCTTAGGAGAGGATTGAAATCTAGCATAAAGGCATACACTAAACAAAATATCTGGTCTACTTGCAGTTAAATAAAGCAATGAGCCTATCATAGACCTATAGAGTTTAGTGTCTACACACTTACCACTTTCATCTTTATCAAGCTTGATGTTGGTGCCCATTGGAGTGGCTTGAGGTTTGCAATTGTCCATTCCAAATCGCTTGAGCAAGTCCTTGGTATACTTTGCTTGATTGATGAAGGTTCCATCATTTGTTTGCTTCACTTGAAGTCCCAAGAAGAATGTGAGTTCTCCCATCATGCTCATCTCAAATTCTCCTTGCATGATCTTAGCAAACTCTTGGCATAAAGACTCATTAGTTGAACCAAAAATAATATCATCTACATACACTTGTACAACTAATAAATCCTTAATTTTATTCTTAATGAATAAGGTGGTATCCACTTTTCCTCTTGAAAATCCCTTTTCTATTAAGAATTTTGACAACCTTTCATACCAAGCTCTAGGAGCTTGTTTTAACCCATAAAGTGCCTTTGATAATTTAAAAACATGTTCAGGAAATTCATGATTTTCAAATCCGGGAGGTTGCTCAACATATACTTCTTCATTAATAAAACCATTTAAGAATGCACTCTTTACATCCATTTGATATAGCTTGAAGTTTTTATAACATGCAAAGGCAAGTAACATTCTTATTGCCTCTAATCTAGCTACCGGTGCATATGTTTCATCATAGTCTATGCCTTCCTCTTGTCTATAGCCTTGAGCAACTAGCCTAGCCTTATTCCTTGTGATCGCACTATTTTCATCCATTTTGTTCTTGAATATCCATTTAGTTCCAATTATTGAGTGATCACTAGGCCTAGGAACTAGTTTCCATACTTTGCTTCTCTCAAATTGATTTAATTCTTCTTGCATTGCTAGGAACCAATTATTGTCTTCTAAGGCTTCATTAATATTCCTAGGCTCAATTTGAGATACAAATGCTATATATTGGCACATATTCCTTAGGGATGATCTAGTTCTAACTCCAAGAGTTGGATCTCCTACTATTTCACAATCTTTTACATATCCTAACTCTCTTGGTGCTCTAGGCTCTCTTTCTAAAACCTCTATATCTTCTTCATCTTCTTTATTCAAGTCAAGCTTTTCTAGAAAGTCATCTTCTAAGTTTTCATCAAATATTCCAACATTCTCATCATTGGCTGAATCTTTTGATATATTATTTGACTCATCAAATATAACATGAATAGACTCTTCAACCATTAATGTTCTTTTGTTATATATTCTATAAGCCTTTGAATTCAATGAGTATCCTAGGAATATTCCCTCATCACTCTTGGCATCAAATTTTCCCAAATTATCTTTCCCATTATTTAGAACAAAATATTTGCAGCCAAAAGGATGGAAGTAACTAATGTTAGGCTTCTTACCTTTGTAGAGCTCATAGGGAGTTTTCTTTAGCATGGGTCTTATCATAGCTCTATTAATTATATAACATGATGTGTTTATAGCTTCAGCCCAAAAGTACTTTGGTAAGTTATTTTCACATAACATAGTTCTAGCCATTTCTTCCAAAGTTCTATTTCTTCTCTCAACTACACCATTTTGTTGTGGTGTCCTAGGGGCTGAAAAATTATGGCTAATTCCTTGATCATTGCAATACTCATCAAATCCTATATTTTCAAATTCTTTGCCATGATCACTTCTAATGCTTGTTATTGTGTATCCTTTTTCATTTTGAGTCACCTTTGAGTAGGCTATGAATTTCTCTAAGGCTTCATTTTTTGCTCTCAAAAAGAACACCCAAGTGTACCTAGTGTAATCATCAACTATTACAAATCTATAGTGTTTCCCACCTAGGCTAGTGGTTCTAGTTGGTCTAAATAAGTCTAAATGGAGTAATTGAAGAGGCCTAGTGGTGGATACACTATTCTTAGGCTTAAAAGTTGTCCTCTTGTGTTTTCCTTTAACACAAGCTTCACATATTTCTTCATGATCAAAAGGTATTTTGGGTAAGCCTATTACTAGATCCTTTCTAACTAACTTGGATAGCACACTCATGCTAGCATGGCCTAGTCTTCTATGCCATAACCAAGATTCCTTTTTGTTGTCTACCATTAAGCATATGTTTTCATTTTTGAGTTCATTAAGATAGACAATATATATGTTACCTTGCCTATGACCTAGAAAAAGAATTTTATTTGACTTAGGATCTATAACATTACACTTCATGCAATCAAAAATTACTTTGTAGCCTTTGTCACAAAGTTGACTAATGCTTAGCAAGTTATGCTTAAGACCCCTAACTAGTAATACTTTTTCTAAAGAGAAATGATCATTACCTATTGAGCCACTTCCTTCCACTTGGCCTTTGGAGTTGTCCCCAAAAGTGACTTCTCCACCAATTTTTGATTTGAAAGAATTGAAATGGCTTTTATCACCCGTCATCTACCTTGAGCATCCACTATCTAAGTACCAAGCATCTTTTGTTTTAGCTTTGTGGCTATGCTCAATCACCTACAAAAAATCAAACTCAAGTCTTAGGTACCCAAATTTTCTTGGGTCCTTGGAGGTTAGTAAATGCAATTCTTGATCCCATTGGGATCCATTTTGCTAATGCATTACAGTCCTTGGAAAGAATTACCTCTTTTGGAATCCATATCCTTTTTACTCTTTTTCCTTTAAGATTCCTCATCTTTATATTGCAATAATGTGACTTATGTCCCTTTCTATTACAATATGAACAAGTAATTGCAGGTTTATTCATGCTCTTCCTAGCAATAAAACTCTTAAGATGGGTCTCCCTACTTTGTGCATTATATCCTAAGCCATTTTTGTCAAAAAATGCCCTTTGGGTTTCTAGCATGCTATCTAGCTTTTGTTGCCCCATGTGAAATCTATTAAAGGAGTTATGTAGATTGTTATTTTTCTCCTTAAGGTCACAAATTTCTAGATTTGAAATCTCTAGTTTCTTTTCACATTCTAATTTATCCAATTGCATTATTTCATTTTCTTTTCTCAATTTGGATATTATCTTTTTATACTTCATACTCATACATTCATACTCTAATGCTAGATCATCAAAGGCATCTTGCAATTCATCAAATGAGTATTCATTGAGATTGGAGGTTACCTTTTCATCATCATCAATAGCCATGAAGCATAAGTTGGCAATGTCCTCATTTGATTCATCATCGGAGCAGTCACTGTCTCTCCATGTTGCCACCATTGCCTTCTTTTTATGGAACCTATCATTGGATCTTTTAAGAAGAGGGCAGTTAAATTTTATGTGTCCAGGTTTTTTACATTCATAACACACAATAGAGTCTTTTCTACCTACTTCCTCTTGTTCTCTCCTATTATTTCTCCTATTACTACTACTAGCTCTCATCCTCATGAACTTATTAAATCTTTTGGCAAACATTGCCATCTCAATATCCTCCTCACTGCCACTCTCATTTTTAATCTCCTCTTGAGCAGTGGATTTTAGAGCAACTCCCACTTTCTTGGGTGGCTCTTCATTTCTTTTAAGTTTCATCTCATAAGTGAGCAAAGATCCTATCAATTCATCTAGGCACAATGTGTGAGGATCCTTAGATTCCTCAATTGCCGTCACTTTAGCTTCCCATGATTTAGGTAAGCTATTTAAAATTTTCTTTACCATTTCAATATTAGAATATATTTTTCCTAAAGATTTTAATCCATTAATTACATCTGTGAATCTAGTGAACATATCACTAATTGATTCTCCTTCCTTCATCCTAAAAAGCTGATAGTCATGTGTGAGCATACCTACTTTTGTCTCCTTCACTTGGGTTGTACCCTTATGAGTTATTGCCAATTTATCCCATATTTGCTTGGCATTATCGCACCCGGAGACTCTATTGTATTCATTAGGACCTAAAGCACAAAATAATGTGTGCATGGCTTTAGCATTCAGCTGTGCACATTTAATGTCATTAGAATCCCATTCATCTTCTTCTTTGGGGATATCTCTTCCCTCTATTCTCTTTGTAGGGATTTGAGGCCCCTTAACTATAATTCTCCACACTTCATAATCATTTGCTTGAATGAATAACATCATCCTAGTCCTCCAATACGAATAATGTTCACCATTGAACATGGGAGGTCTAACCGTAGAGTGCCCCTCTCCTACCAAACTAGTTGCTACATTGTTAAGAGCCATTTGATCGTTTCTAACTCTTAGGAAGTTGTTCCTATGTGATTAAAGAGTCCTAGCTCTGATACCAATTGTTGGCTCTACCGAGAGGGGGGTGAATCAGTTTTCTAACAATTATGGGAAATTAAAAATTAATCACAATTTAATCACAAATGATAATGAGCAATATAGTGCAATATAACAATTTAATGCAAAGTTGGGAAGAGAGAAACAAACACAATCGTTTATAGAGGTTCGGCCAAACTCTTGCCTACGTCCTCTCTCCTTGACCTTCTTGTCAAGTGTTTTCTTTCTCTCTTTCAATAGAGCTTACACAGTTCCTTTTGCAGGTTAAGGAATAACCTCTCTACCCTTAGCAATACAGAAATGTATTCACCCTTTTTACAATGTCTCTCACTGAGGAACAATCCTCTTTTCTTTTTGGGTATGGATGAATACAGAATAAGGCTTTACAATGGGTAGTGCTAACAAAGCTTGTTGCACTTCAGCTTGTACAATAAATTTCAATTGATGAGCAATAGGGACACAAAGAATGAATGAATTAAAGCTTGAGAATGTTTGGAATGTTCAGCAATAGTGTCTCTATTCTCTTTGTCTTCAATGCTTGGTTAAATACTGAAGGATTGGTAGTTGGAGCATTAAATGCTATTTTTCCCGTTGTGATTTGCAGAAACTAGCCGTTGGGTACCTCCAGTAGAGTGCCAGATCGATCTGCCATCTTGGCCAGATCGATCTCTTAGTTATAAATCCTGCAAGATTGAAGCACAAATACACAAGAAGATCGATCTCATAGGTTAGCAGATCGATCTGTTAGTTTAAAAATAATGAGGCAGATCGATCTGTCGAATAGGCAGATCGATCTTCTAATCTCTCTGTTTGAGGCAAGATCGATTTCTAGATCGATTTGCCATGCAATCTCGTAGAGAGGAGATCGATCTCTCAACAACACAGATCAATCTCTTTAGCTCTCTGACTTTGAGGAGATCGATCTCTTCCTTACCAGATCGATCTCATAAGTTCTCTGTTTGAGTGTGGATCGATCTCTCAGATCGATCTATAGTCTTAAGCTCTTAAGGGAGATCGATCTCTTCCTAGACCAGATCGATCTCTCAACTCTAGCTTTAGCCAGATCGATCTCTTAACCCTTGCAGATCGATCTCATTCTACCTAAGTCCCTTTGTAAAGGTTTAAGGCTTGCCAGATCGATCTCTTCCATTATGAGATCGATCTCTCATCAAGTAAAAACCCAGGAGATCGATCTCTCATCAGCCAGATCGATCTCTCATCAGCAGAACTCTAAGTTCTGGTACTAATAGCCTCTAAACATGTTTCTATATCAACTTAATATTATCGAATTAACTTGTTTTGTCATTTCAAAATACATTAACTCAACAATCTCCCCCTTTTTGATATGACAAAACATAAAACAAACATGTTTAGTGAATTTTTGCAAAATCTCCCCCTTTTTGTGAGCTCCCCCTTTCTTTTAGCTTTTTGGTTTTGTTACTTGCTTAACTCCCCCTCAATTTAATCATTCTTAGACACCTTTATGTATCTTAACACAATCACATGTTTCTTCTCCCCCTTTTTGTCATATCAAGATCACAAGAATAGAATACTCATCATTTCAAAATGAACTTTTTCATTAACACAGCCAGTATCTTAAAATGACATTTCATTAACACAAGTCAAAAGATATTTCATTCAAGCAAATTCATCATAGATAACATCAAGTAGCTTAAAATGTTGTAACTATACTAAATCAAAACACCTAAGGCCTATTGTGAGGGAGGATCACGATCCAAAAGATTCTCAACATGCGTGCGTGTTACTTGGAGCTCATCGAACATCGCCTCTTGAGCCTCTTGAATCTTATCCACTCTTTGGTTTAAATATGCAAATCCGTCATCGATTTTTTGAGTGAGGTCACTCAGCATCTTCATAAAGATCTCCATTTCTCCCAGTGGGGCTGCCGGTGCAGTGGGCGGAGCCATTGAAGACGATGGTTCCGGAGCTGGTGCAGCAGATGGGGCCACTGGCTCATTGGAGGGGTCTTCCTCCATGGCTTCAGCTGGCTGCTGGTCCCTCTTTTTCTTCCAATCTCCCCGGAAGTCTTTGTAGTATCCCATATGATGAAGGGACCCAATGTTGAGGACGCTCTTGGGAGATGGCAGTTCTCCGGTTTCGCCGCTGCAGTCGACGCCAACGCGGTGGAGAAGATAAGCTACCGGTTGTGGAAAAACGATCGTGGTAGCTTGTCCACGTACAATCTTCAGTCAATCTTCGTATATAAAGTGAGGAAGGTTAGGTTTTTGGCTTGTGGTGTGAATGTGATGGAGCCAAAAGCGATCTAAGCGCCTAACGGTAGAATGACGAGTACCGAAAGGGCGGAGGTTCCACGAAATTATGAGGTGGAGTAACCGAAGGTGCATCGGTAGGTCACTCGCCTTGTCTCCAGGGAGATTAAACTCTAAGGAGACTTCCTCATCCTCATTCGTCAAACCTTCATTTTTCATGTGAAAGTTTGAGCTAAGATATCGGTATCGACAGGAATGGTTTTACCCATGACATATGTTTTGAAACCGACAATTTTGCAAGTGTCATTTGGGTCAAAAATGAGTTTGGCATTGGAAAAGAATGCACGAACTAGATTTAGAGGGACGGGAGTGTTGATTTTTAAAAAATTCATCCAACCAAATTCTTCAAACTTTGACACGTATGGAAAGTCTATGCGATTGAGGAAGGAAAAATCTATGGTTCGCCAATGCTTAATTGGCATGGTTGAGAAATATTCCTCATATCGCTTTCTTTTTGCTGGTGTTTTAAAACACCGATTAAAGGAAGCAATGGAAGATGGAGGAATGGGTTGGGAGGATGAACCAGCCTCTACATTGGTTTTAGGAGGTTTGTGACCTACTGTCTTAAGCCTAGGCATGATTCTAGACTCTAAAGATGCGCTAAATTGATTCAAAAATGAGAGAAGCAATGAAACAGTACCTAGGTTTACCCTAGAATTAAAATGAACACAAATTAAAGAAAAATTTTGAGAAAATCAGTAAGGAATGTTGGTCACAATACCGAAATTTGACACCAAGACGCTAGGAGAACCGTACGGAGATCGATCTGAGGAGAAATCGACAGTGATGGTGCGAGGGAATTTGGGAATTTGAAAGTTAGGTTTTGTGAAATTTAGGAAATTTTCGCGAGTTTATATACTCCAGGGCACAGGAGATCGATCTGTTACCTCGACAGATCGATCTGTTACTTCCAGAAGCCAAGAGAGATCGATCTGTTTGTATGGGAAGATCGATCTGTTCACAAACAGAGGCTTAAGAAGATCGATCTGTTGCATGCACAGATCGATTTGTAGTGAAACCGAGACTTAGAGAGATCGATCTGCCAAATGCATGGATCGATCTTTAGAATGAAGAGATCGATCTATCGTGTGGCAGATCGATCTGCTCTTAAACAGAAGCGTAAGGAGATCGATCTTATGGTTAGAAGATCGATCTGCTTAGCTTTACCTTGATGATTTAGGCTTGTTGGAAGTGAGGAGATCGATCTATATTGCAAGGAGATCGATCTCTCATCCTCATTGCCAGAAAATCTTTGCAAAAACTCTTTTAAAATCAACTTGAAACCAAAATTTTTGAAACACATAAAACTTAAGAGATATTCATGAGTCCTAATTCACCTCTAAGGATACAAAACCTATCTCTATCAAGGGGTTTGGTGAATATATCACCTATTTGATGTAGAGTGTCAATGTACTCTAAAATTATATCCCCTTTTTGTACATGGTCTCTAAGGAAGTGATGTCTAATTTCTATGTGTTTGGTTCTGGAGTGTTGAATAGGATTCTTAGACAGATTAATGGCACTGGTATTATCACATTTAATAGTGACTTGCTTCATGTCAATACCATAATCTCTCATTTGTTGTTTAATCCACAACACTTGAGCACTACAACTACCAGCTGCTATATATTCAGCTTCAGTTGTGGACTGAGCCACACTGTTTTGTTTCTTGGAGAACCAAGAAATTAACCTATTTCCTAAGAATTGGCAAGTACCTGAAGTACTTTTCCTATCTATTTTGCATCCTCCAAAATCAGCATCTGAAAATGCATGAAGGGCAAAAGTGGAGTCCATGGGGTACCAAAGTCCTAGTGAGGGAGTGTCTTTGAGGTATCTAAAGATTCTCTTAGTTGCCAATAGATGTGATTCCTTAGGAGAGGATTGAAATCTAGCACAAAGGCATACACTAAACAAAATATCTGGTCTACTTGCAGTTAAATAAAGCAATGAGCCTATCATAGACCTATAGAGTTTAGTGTCTACACACTTACCACTTTCATCTTTATCAAGCTTGATGTTGGTGCCCATTGGAGTGGCTTGAGGTTTGCAATTGTCCATTCCAAATCGCTTGAGCAAGTCCTTGGTATACTTTGCTTGATTGATGAAGGTTCCATCCTTTGTTTGCTTCACTTGAAGTCCCAAGAAGAATGTGAGTTCTCCCATCATGCTCATCTCAAATTCTCCTTGCATGATCTTAGCAAACTCTTGGCATAAAGACTCATTAGTTGAACCAAAAATAATATCATCTACATACACTTGTACAACTAATAAATCCTTATTTTTATTCTTAATGAATAAGGTGGTATCCACTTTTCCTCTTGAAAATCCCTTTTCTATTAAGAATTTTGACAACCTTTCATACCAAGCTCTAGGAGCTTGTTTTAACCCATAAAGTGCCTTTGATAATTTAAAAACATGTTCAGGAAATTCATGATTTTCAAATCCGGGAGGTTGCTCAACATATACTTCTTCATTAATAAAACCATTTAAGAATGCACTCTTTACATCCATTTGATATAGCTTGAAGTTTTTATAACATGCAAAGGCAAGTAACATTCTTATTGCCTCTAATCTAGCTACCGGTGCATATGTTTCATCATAGTCTATGCTTTCCTCTTGTCTATAGCCTTGAGCAACTAGCCTAGCCTTATTCCTTGTGATCACACTATTTTCATCCATTTTGTTCTTGAATATCCATTTAGTTCCAATTATTGAGTGATCACTAGGCCTAGGAACTAGTTTTCATACTTTACTTCTCTCAAATTGATTTAATTCTTCTTGCATTGCTAGGAACCAATTATTGTCTTCTAAGGCTTCATTGACATTCCTAGGCTCAGTTTGAGATACAAAGGCTATATATTGGCGCATATTCCTTAGGGATGATCTAGTTCTAACTCCAAGAGTTGGATCTCCTACTATTTCACAATCTTTTACATATCCTAACTCTCTTGGTGCTCTAGGCTCTCTTTCTAAAACCTCTTTATCTTCTTCATCTTCTTTATTTAAGTCAAGCTTTTCTAGAAAGTCATCTTCTAAGTTTTCATCAAATATTCCAACATTCTCATCATTGGCTGAATCTTTTGATATATTATTTGACTCATCAAATATAACATGAATAGACTCTTCAACCATTAATGTTCTTTTGTTATATATTCTATAAGCCTTTGAATTCAATGAGTATCCTAGGAATATTCCCTCATCACTCTGGCATCAAATTTTCCCAAATTATCTTTCCCATTATTTAGAACAAAACATTTGCAGCCAAAAGGATGGAAGTAACTAATGTTAGGCTTCTTACCTTTGTAGAGCTCATAGGGAGTTTTCTTTAGCATGGGTCTTATCATAGCTCTATTAATTATATAACATGATGTGTTTATAGCTTCAGCCCAAAAGTACTTTGGTAAGTTATTTTCACATAACATAGTTCTAGCCATTTCTTCCAAAGTTCTATTTCTTCTCTCAACTACACCATTTTGTTGTGGTGTCCTAGGGGCTGAAAAATTATGGCTAATTCCTTGATCATTGCAATACTCATCAAATCCTATATTTTCAAATTCTTTGCCATGATCACTTCTAATGCTTGTTATTGTGTATCCTTTTTCATTTTGAGTCACCTTTGAGTAGGCTATGAATTTCTCTAAGGCTTCATTTTTTGCTCTCAAAAAGAACACCCAAGTGTACCTAGTGTAATCATCAACTATTACAAATCCATAGTGTTTCCCACCTAGGCTAGTGGTTCTAGTTGGTCCAAATAAGTCTAAATGGAGTAATTGAAGAGGCCTAGTGGTGGATACACTATTCTTAGGCTTAAAAGTTGTCCTCTTGTGTTTTCCTTTAACACAAGCTTCACATATTTCTTCATGATCAAAAGGTATTTTGGGTAAGCCTATTACTAGATCCTTTCTAGCTAACTTGGATAGCACACTCATGCTAGCATGGCCTAGTCTTCTATGCCATAACCAAGATTCCTTTTTGTTGTCTACCATTAAGCATATGTTTTCATTTTTGAGTTCATTAAGATAGACAATATATATGTTACCTTGCCTATGACCTAGAAAAAGAATTTTATTTGACTTAGGATCTATAACATTACACTTCATGCAATCAAAAATTACTTTGTAACCTTTGTCACAAAGTTGACTAATGCTTAGCAAGTTATGCTTAAGACCCCTAACAAGTAATACTTTTTCTAAAGAGAAATGATCATTACCTATTGAGCCACTTCCTTCCACTTGGCCTTTGGAGTTGTCCCCAAAAGTGACTTCTCCACCAATTTTTGATTTGAAAGAATTGAAATGGCTTTTATCACCCGTCATGTGCCTTGAGCATCCACTATCTAAGTACCAAGCATCTTTTGTTTTATCTTTGTGGCTATGCTCAATCACCTACAAAAAATCAAACTCAAGTCTTAGGTACCCAAATTTTCTTGGGTCCTTGGAGGTTAGTAAATGCAATTCTTGATCCCATTGGGATCCATTTTGCTAATGCATTACAGTCCTTGGAAAGAATTACCTCTTTTGGAATCCATATCCTTTTTACTCTTTTTCCTTTAAGATTCCTCATCTTTATATTGCAATAATGTGACTTATGTCCCTTTCTATTACAATATGAACAAGTAATTGCAGGTTTATTCATGCTCTTCCTAGCAATAAAACTCTTAAGATGGGTCTCCCTACTTTGTGCATTATATCCTAAGCCATTTTTGTCAAAAAATGCCCTTTGGGTTTCTAGCATGCTATCTAGCTTTTGTTGCCCCATGTGAAATCTATTAAAGGAGTTATGTAGATTGTTATTTTTCTCCTTAAGGTCACAAATTTCTAGATTTGAAATGTCCAGTTTCTTTTCACATTCTAATTTATCCAATTGCATTATTTCATTTTCTTTTCTCAATTTGGATATTATCTTTTTATACTTCATACTCATACATTCATACTCTAATGCTAGATCATCAAAGGCATCTTGCAATTCATCAAATGAGTATTCATTGAGATTGGAGGTTACCTTTTCATCATCATCAATAGCCATGAAGTATAAGTTGGCAATGTCCTCATTTGATTCATCATCGGAGCAGTCACTGTCGCTCCATGTTGCCACCATTGCCTTCTTTTTATGGAACCTATCATTGGATCTTTTAAGAAGAGGGGAGTTAAATTTTATGTGTCCAGGTTTTTTACATTCATAACACACAATAGAGTCTTTTCTACCTACTTCCTCTTGTTCTCTCCTATTGTTTCTCCTATTACTACTACTAGCTCTCATCCTCATGAACTTATTAAATCTTTTGGCAAACATTGCCATCTCAATATCCTCCTCACTGCCACTCTCATTTTTAATCTCCTCTTGAGCAGTGGATTTTAGAGCAACTCCCACTTTCTTGGGTGGCTCTTCATTTCTTTTAAGTTTCATCTCATAAGTGAGCAAAGATCCTATCAATTCATCTAGGCACAATGTGTGAGGATCCTTAGATTCCTCAATTGCCGTCACTTTAGCTTCCCATGATTTAGGTAAGCTATTTAAAATTTTCTTTACCATTTCAATAATAGAATATATTTTTCCTAAAGATTTTAATCCATTAATTACATCTGTGAATCTAGTGAACATATCACTAATTGATTCTCCTTCCTTCATCCTAAAAAGCTCATAGTCATGTGTGAGCATACCTACTTTTGTCTCCTTCACTTGGGTTGTACCCTCATGAGTTATTGCCAATTTATCCCATATTTGCTTGGCATTATCGCACCCGGAGACTCTATTGTATTCATTAGGACCTAAAGCACAAAATAATGTGTACATGGCTTTAGCATTTAGCTGTGCACATTTAATGTCATTAGAATCCCATTCATCTTCTTCTTTGGGGATATCTCTTCCCTCTATTCTCTTTGTAGGGATTTGAGGTCCCTTAACTATAATTCTCCACACTTCATAATCATTTGCTTGAATGAATAACATCATCCTAGTCCTTCAATACGAATAATGTTCACCATTGAACATGGGAGGTCTAACCGTAGAGTGCCCCTCTCCTACCAAACTAGTTGCTACATTGTTAAGAGCCATTTGATCGTTTCTAACTCTTAGGAAGTTGTTCCTATGTGATTAAAGAGTCCTAGCTCTGATACCAATTGTTGGCTCTACCGAGAGGGGGGGTGAATCGGTTTTCTAACAATTATGGGAAATTAAAAATTAATCACAATTTAATCACAAATGATAATGAGCAATATAGTGCAATATAACAATTTAATGCAAAGTTGGGAAGAGAGAAACAAACGCAATCGTTTATAGAGGTTCGGCCAAACTCTTGCCTACGTCCTCTCTCCTTGATCTTCTTGTCAAGTGTTTTCTTTCTCTCTTTCAATAGAGCTTACACAGTTCCTTTTGCAGGTTAAGGAATAACCTCTCTACCCTTAGCAATACAGAAATGTATTCACCCTTTTTACAATGTCTCTCACTGAGGAACAATCCTCTTTTCTTTTTGGGTATGGATGAATACAGAATAAGGCTTTACAATGGGTAGTGCTAACAAAGCTTGTTGCACTTCAGCTTGTACAATAAATTTCAATTGATGAGCAATAGGGACACAAAGAATGAATGAATTAAAGCTTGAGAATGTTTGGAATGTTCAGCAATAGTGTCTCTATTCTCTTTGTCTTCAATGCTTGGTTAAATACTGAAGGATTGGTAGTTGGAGCATTAAATGCTATTTTTCCCGTTGTGATTTGCAGAAACTAGCCGTTGGGTACCTCCAGTAGAGTGCCAGATCGATCTGCCATCTTGGCCAGATCGATCTCTTAGTTATAAATCCTGCAAGATTGAAGCACAAATACACAAGGAGATCGATCTCATAGGTTAGCAGATCGATCTGTTAGTTTAAAAATAATGAGGCAGATCGATCTGTCGAATAGGCAGATCGATCTCTTAATCTCTCTGTTTGAGGCAAGATCGATTTCTAGATCGATCTGCCATGCAATCTCGTAGAGAGGAGATCGATCTCTCAACAACACAGATCAATCTCTTTAGCTCTCTGACTTTGAGGAGATCGATCTCTTCCTTACCAGATCGATCTCATAAGTTCTCTGTTTGAGTGTGGATCGATCTCTCAGATCGATCTATAGTCTTAAGCTCTTAAGGGAGATCGATCTCTTCCTAGACCAGATCGATCTCTCAACTCTAGCTTTAGCCAGATCGATCTCTTAACCCTTGCAGATCGATCTCATTCTACCTAAGTCCCTTTGTAAAGGTTTAAGGCTTGCCAGATCGATCTCTTCCATTATGAGATCGATCTCTCATCAAGTAAAAACCCAGGAGATCGATCTCTCATCAGCCAGATCGATCTCTCATTAGCAGAACTCTAAGTTCTGGTACTAATAGCCTCTAAACATGTTTCTATATCAACTTAATATTATCGAATTAACTTGTTTTGTCATTTCAAAATACATTAACTCAACAGTATCGACTTGACGCTTGGAACCGAGTCGATATCCAAGTCACCATATAGGATGGCTCCAATTGAGCTAGAAGAATTAAGGAAGAAGTTACAAGATATGCTGGATAAGGGGTTTATAAGACCAAGCGTCTCATCATGGGGAGCTCCGATATTATTTGTGAAGAAGAGAGATAGGAGCCTTAGGTTGTGTATTGACTATAGGATGTTGAACAAGGCTACCATTAAGAATAAATATCCCTTGTCGTGCATCGATGACTTATTGGATCAGCTTCGGGGAGCACAGATATTTTCCAAGATAGATCTGAGGTCTGGGTATCATTAATTGAAGATCCGAAAGGAAGATGTGCCCAAGACAGCTTTTCGAACCTGCTATGGCCATTACGAATTCCTGGTGATGCCTTTCGGGTTGACTAATGCGTCAGCAGCTTTTATAGCTCTACTGAATGAAGTATTCAAGCCACACCTGGACCAGTTCGTGATTGTTTTCATTGATGATATACTGGTGTATTCAAGGTCCAGAGAAGAGCATGAGTAGCACTTAAGGATTATTTTACAGACCCTCCAAGAGAGAAGGTTATATGCCAAGCTTAGTAAATCTGACTTTTGCCTAGAGCAGATTTCCTTTCTAGGCCATGTTGTATCGAAGGATAGGGTGTCAGTAGATCCATCCAAGATTGAGGCAGTTGTTCAATGGGAACAGCCCAGGACAGTCATAGAGATCAAAAACTTTTTGGGTTTGGCTGGTTACTACAGGAGATTTGTAAAGGGTTTCTCTAGATTGGCTGCTCCATTGACACGTCTTATGAGGAAGAGTGTTGAGTTTACGTGGGATGAAGCATGTGAGAGGAGTTTTCAGGAACTCAAGCGCAGATTAACCACTGCGCCAGTTCTTATCATCCCTAACAGTTCAGGAAACTATTCTGTTTATACAAATGCTTCGCATCAAGGACTAGGCTGTGTTTTGATGCAAGATGGAAGGGTAGTAGCTTATGGATCTAGATAGCTAAGAGATCATGAGAAGAACTACCCTACTCATGATTTGGAGTTGGCGGTCATAGTATTTGCATTGAAGATATGGAAACATTACGTATATGGTGAGAGATTTCAGATCTTTACGGATCACAAGAGTCTGAAGTATCTATTCTCACAGAATGAGTTAAATATGAGACAGAGAAGGTGGTTAGAACTCCTCAAGGACTACGATTGTGAGATCTTATACCACCCGCGAAAGGTAAATGTGGTTGTCGATGCATTGAGTAGGAAGAGTCTCGGGTTGTTATTGTATCTGATGGTTAGAGAACATGAGTTATTGGAGCAATTAACTAACCTTAGTCTGGATATGACCCTACCTGAGATTGGCAGCTATAGGATGATTGCAAGCTTGAGACTATAACTAGAGTTGATTGAGAGAATCTGGCAAGCTCAGCAAATTGATCAATGGTGTATTGATGTGATTTGCTAAATCCAGAAGGGTAAGGGTACGAAATTTGAAATGAGTTCAGATGGAATACTAAGGTTCAAAAATAGAATGTGTGTTCCTAAAGATTCAGAGCTGAGAAAGTTGATCTTGTCAGAGGCTCACTCATCGAGATATACAGTACACTCAAGGAGTAGTAAAATGTATCAGAATCTCTAGAAGGAATATTGGTGGTCTGGAATGAAGAGGGATATAGCTGAGTATGTCGCTAGATGTCTCATTGGTCAACAAGTAAAAGTCGAACATCAGAAACTAGGAGGATTATTACAACCTCTACCAATACCGATATGGAAATAGGATCACATCACCATGGACTTTATGATGGGGTTACCGAGAACCCGTAAGAACCATGATGCTATATGGGTGATAGTAGATCGGTTAACAAAATCGACACACTTTTTAGCCATGAGATATACAAATACATTGAGTGCACTAGCGAACCTGTATGTACGGGAAATAGTGAGATTGCATGGAGTCCCAGTGAGTGTTGTTTCCGATCGGGATGCCCGCTTCACTTTCCACTTTTGGGGACATTTTCTAGAAGCGATGGGGACCCAGTTGAGCTTTAACACCGTTTTTCATCCTTAAACAGATGGTCAGTCAGAGAGGACTATACAGACCCTTGAGGATATGTTGAGAGCGTGTGTGCTGGATTTTAGATGCTCATGGGATGATCACTTGCCATTGATTGAGTTCGCCTACAATAACAGTTATCACTCAAGTATTAGTATGGCCCCTTATGAGGTACTATACGGTCGTAGATGCCGATCGCCAATTGGATGGGAAGAGGTTGGTGACAGACAGTTGCTCGCTCCTGATTTGGTTAAACAAGCCTCCGAGGATGTTTGGATAATATGTGAAAGGCTGCGAACAGCTCCAAGTCGATAAAAGAGCTATGCTGACAGGAGACAGAGACTACTTGAGTTTGATGTGGGTGAGTCTGTATTTTTGAAAGTATCTCCTTCAAAGGGAATAACAAGGTTCGAGAAGAAAGGAAAACTAAGTCCTCGTTATATTGGTCCCTTCGAGATCTTGGATAGAGTGGGAGATGGAGCATATAGGCTAGCCTTGCCACCTGAGCTAGCGGAAGTCCACAATGTGTCTTCCATGTTTCTATGCTTCGAAAATACTATCCGGATCTAACACATGTAATTAGCTATGAGCCATTAGAGCTCAAGGAGGACATGTCGCATGTGGAGGAACAAATCTGGACATTGGACAGGAATAAGAAGGTTTTGCGAAACAAGACGATTTCATTGGTTAAGGTTTTGTGGCAACATCATACATCGGAAGAAGCCACATAGGAATTGGAGAGTTCGATGCGGGAGAAGTATCCCGAGTTATTCACAGAATGATTGGTTCCAATTTGGAGGACTAAATTTTCTAAGTGGGGGGGAATGTGAGACCCCGTATAAGGTTTAACCTTGAACATTTGTAAATGAATTCATAAGTATGATGACGTAATAGTAATGTGAAGCATATGTGAAGTAAAGTCCATAAGATTAATGTACACACTTGTAATAAGAGTTGTGATGTACGTACAAGTTGCATTAAATATGAATATGAAGAAATGGACCTTGATATATGATGAATGTGAGTGGAATGGGAAATGAGTAGTAGAGTAAAATGGAATGAAATTGCACAAGTAGTGCAAATCTTTATGTTCCCATTTAGTTATATGTTGTATATTTTTTGTCATACAAGGATTACACACAAGTTTTAATGTGTACAAAGTGTGATTGGATGCCATTTTCAAGTCTCAAGGAGTTGTGGCTACCATAAGTTTGGCTAAGAAAAAGGGGTAAGTTCTTCAACCCTCAAGCTTTAAATAAGGATTCTAGACATTGTATGGGCTGAATGGTATGCAAAATGTTGATAAGAGTGATTTGTAGTGATGAGTGAGTAATGTTAGGAGAAATTTAAAAAGAGGGAAATTTATGGAAAGCTTGAGAAATAGTTTAATGAGATAAGTGATACAATGGAAAAGGGATATATGATGTAAAGGCTTGAAAGGTATAAATGGGAGAATAATTGACAATGAGGATATTTGGGAGAAAGAAAAGAAATGACTTAATGGTTATGTGTGTAGATTGGAAGAATGTGGAACATGGCTAACTCGGATCGCGAATGGAGCATACGTGACAAAGGAAATACGAGCGCGATTCAAGGTAAGGGACTGTGTGTTAGCTATAGAGATGTTCGTACGTATTTTACTGCAATTTCGTAGATATATTGCTAGAATTAGTATGATACTATGATTCTATGAAATGATATGGAGCATGAAATGTACTATGATATATGCGTATTGAGAAATGGGATGGGAGAAGGAAATAACATGATATGCATATTTTTAATGTTTTTCTCAATTTTGTATTGATATTGGTGATTAAGAAATGATGATGATAGGTTAGCTAATTTTTACATGTTTCGGTGTGGAAAGGCATATTGCATAAATAAACATGTTTTGAGTTTTTAAAAAGAAAAAATAGCCACCTATTGGATTTGAGATGAGATTTGGTGTTGGAGCGTTAGCTCACACCCGTTTTAATGACTTTGACTATGTGCTAGAGTGTTAGCTCGCACATGTTTCTATGCATTTGATATGCCGTGCTGGGGTTTAACTCGCATGATGGTTTTGAGAAAAGTGTTGGAGCATTGCTCGCACCTGTTTTTAATGAGTTGAGGTAAACCTAGGGGTTTAGACCTAAGGGGATGCCAGTCGACGGCCTTTGAATGGGCTGGGCCTTAACAATAACTCATACCGCTTTGGAGCCCTGCGATGACTGTGTGTCACACTGATTGCTCGCCTGGTATATGAGACATGGTTCAGGATGAAAAGTCCATCGGAGTTGGTGTATAGGCTTGGGTCCACGAGCGTACGTAGTATGGTGTAGTTATCCGTTGGTATACTATGTACCGTGCTGGGTGCATGTGAGTACAAGTATCGTGTAGATAGCACATGGCGTACCTTATACCGTGAGTATATGAGGAGATGAGGTTGATTGAGATTAGCCAGAGGGTAGGACTGACCCATCCCCCTCCAGGCGAAGTGATGCCCTATGCACACCTGATCAATGAGGCCTGGGATCACTGACTATGGCCATATGTCGTGGATATTAGATTGCCAAAAATTCCACGCCTGTCTCAGAGATTCGAGAAACAGAGACAACTCAGAGAAGAAAGAGATTAGAGGAAAAGAAATGACTGAGAGAGTAAAGAGATTTTGTGTTTTGATAAATCTCTGATTTAAGCACTTGTGCCATGAGGGCATTGTTTTATGAATCATGTTTTAAAATGGAAGAATGACATATATAATTTACATGAAAATGCAAATGTGGAATGTATGTGTAACAGCATTTTCATATAATATTTCCATTTATAATGAAAACATGATTTTGGATTATACATGCATGCGCTATGTAGGTAGTACGATATCTACCTGCTAGCATTCATTTCCTTACTGAGCTGTGGTTTGCTCACCCCACTATTTTCCCCCTCCAGATACTGAGAAGTATGAGAGCGGTGGTCTCTGGATCTCTTTTTGTGTTGGACAGCTTCCACCAATCATAAAGGTATAAGATTTGTATACACAAGAGTATTATGTATCTATTATCTTGTATCGCACAATTATACCTAAGGAAATGTAACAGTTTTATGGGGATGTTATGTAAAGATATTAATATTCAATTAATCTTGTATATTTACGCACACATCTGGGAGTGTGAATTAAATTTTAAATATTTTCTCTGTAAATTCAAGGAACTTTAGTAATTGCATCACCTCACGGCCCAACCGTAGTAGAGTAAGTATGGATAAAGGACACCCGGAAGTGGGGTGTAACATTAACTAAGAGTGCCCACTTCCTTGCCATCAAGAGTACAGATACTTTGAGTGTCTTAGCTGAGCTATATGGGGGCCCAGTGAGCATTACATCTGATAGAGATTCCAGATTTACCTCTAGATTTTAGACTTATTTCCAGGAAGCCATGGGATCTCGGTTGAATTTTAGTACCGCCTATCATCCTCAGACTTATGGTCAGTCCGAGTGAACTATACAGACCTTGGAGGATATGTTGCGGGTGTGTACAATGGATTTTAAGGGATCATGGGATGATCACCTGCCCCTTGCTAAGTTTACTTACAGCAATAGCTATCATGCGAGTATTGGTATGGCACCTTATGAGGCTTTTTATGGTAGGAGGTGTAGATCCCTTATAGCTTGGGAAGAAGTGGGTGACAGAAAAGGTAATTGCTCCCAACCTCGTTGAGTAGGTAGTTCAGAATGTAAAGATTATTTATGATCGATTATGAGAGTCTCAGTGTCGACAAAAGAGTTACGTCGATGTGCGTAGACAGCCACTTAAGTTTTAAACTAGAGATTTTATGTTTCTTAAGGTGTCTCCGAGTAAAGGTATCATGCGATTCGGGAAGAAGGGGAAGTTGAGTCCCTGTTTATTGGTCTGTTTGAGGTATTAGAGAGGGTGGGAGATGTCACCTACCAGTTAGCTTTGCCCTCACAGCTTTTCGCGATTCATAATGTCTTTCACGTCTCGATGTTGAGGAAGTATAATCCGGATCCCTCCCATGTCATCGAGTATGAAGCGTTAGACATCCAGGGAGACATGAGTTATGTAGAAGAACCTATCTGAATCCTCGACAAAAAAGAAAAGGTACTTCAAACAAAAAAAATCCCTTTGGTAAAGATTCTTTGGAAGCACCACTCAACCGAAGAGGCAACTTGGGAACTCGTGAGCCTAATGAAAGAAAAGTACCCTCAACTTTTTTAGGAATGACTTAGTTCTAATTTGGAGGACCAAATTTCTTTAAGAAGGGGAGGAATGTAAGACCTGTAAATTTCTATGTAATGATTATGATTTCAAAATGTACAGACAAGTTACATTACATATGAATCATAAGAAATGAATGTTCTTAAGCTCTAAGTGTGAATGAAATGTAAAATGAGTATATAAGCAAATGAATGGAAATTGAACTTTGGAAATCTGGGAAAACTGCAGCTGAAATGCTGTAGAACGCAGGACAAATCGATCTCATCTGCTTGAAATTCCATGCCAAGACATTCTGCAAGAGGGAGATCGATCCCTCACTCAAGCAAATCAATCTCAAGTTGTTTCTGTATGGACCAGATCGATCTCCTCCCATAATGTAAATCGATCTCTAGTTGCCTCTAGATAGGCTAGATCGATCTCTTCTTAAGGCCAGATTGATCTCTGAAGCCTTCTGCCTGAACCAGATCGATCCCACCCCATGAACAAAGATCAATCCTATTCCCTTAAGCAGATCAATCTCATGATAATAGGCAGATCGATCTCCTGCCTGCATTGTCAAAATTTTGAAGGAGTTTAAGCAAGGAGAGATCGATCTCCACCCCTTGAAGATCGATCTCATAATGTGAATTCTATAAAAGCCTGACAATCTGTGTCTTCTTCCTCTGACATTCACATCCTTTCCATTTTAAGTAAAAGAAAAAACCTAGTTTCTCACTCGAGATTACCACCCTTTCCAAAAAGATTGGAGGCAAATCTATTTGAGCAAATTTGTTGCTTAAGAGGAGGAGAACAACATAATCGAAAACTAGAAGTGGAGTTGATCGATTGAAGGAGAAAAGGGATTTTTTCCCAAATTTGAAAAAAGATGAAAAAGTCAAGCTAGGTAAGATTTCAATACACCATCTTCTAGTATGTTAATCTAGACATTTAGATGAGTTAATTGGTGTATATAATGTTAGCTGAATTATTAATGTACATGCTTAAACAACCATGACCTAGAATGGGTTTAGTGGGAGAAAGTTAAAATGGCATGGAGTTAATGATGATTTACACACGTAGAGATATTATTAAGCATGTATAGAGGATTCTAAGATAACTTTGTGAAGTCCATATGTTGGAATGGATGATGATTGAAAATGGGTATAAGAAGTGTTTGATAAAAGGCCATAGAGAAAGAAAATGATGAATTTAAGGCATTGAGAGGCTAATGCAGTTCAATATGAATCAGTAGACTCGATGAGTCTAAAGGACTCTCGAGAAAAAAATAGAACAATCGAAATGGACTTAAGAGGATATAAGGTCCAAAAGATGTAACAAGGCCAAATTTGGTGTAAAATTGCCTCATGCATTGAATTGAAAATTCATGCAAATAAGGATTGAGTATATTAAAGTATGCTAATGCTAGTAGCAAATGCTTGCAGCTACTGAAGATTGAATTGAAGCCGATAAAGCTGGATCACGAGCATTGGAAAACGAAGGAATGTGATTCGCACGTGATTCGAGGTAAGGGATGTACCGTTTTGTGCATATGTATTCCTTACAGATAAAAATGTTGTGGTAGCATGAAAATATTTTGTTAATGAGCATGTGTTTTGAGAAAAGTGTTTAACCTGAGATTTATTACTTAAGAGCATGTTTTGCCGGTTTGAGCTCAGTTTTGTGATTTGAATTGTTGTGAACAAATATACTTTATGATTGAATGAAATTTATAAAGCAAGACTAATATGAGCTCTACGTGAAGGCAAAACTATTTTCAACATAATAATGGCATGTTTTTGAGACTAAGGACTTGTCATGATATCTGTACATCGATACCTCCACTTTGGTAGTGTGAGATGCCTCCACTTTGGTAGTGTGAGATGCCTCCGTTTTGGTAACGAGAGATGCCTCCACTCTGGTAGTGTGAGATGCCTTCGTTTTGGTAACGTGAGATGATTTAGCTCGTTTGAAGATGCCCTCGTTGAGGATGATGTGATGTGATGATTGTTTTCATGACAACTATGATATGCCTAGTCTCTATAATTGTTCTGAGATAAGGATGTTTTGATGAAGTGTGATTTTATCACGTGTTTATAATTATGTGAAATTATGCCATTATTACACTTATGATGTGATTATGATTGCGAAATCTCATATGCACTCCTTACTGAGCAAGTTGAAAGCTCACCCCCTCATTTTCCTCCCCCCCCCCCCCCCAAAAAAAAAATATTTATAGTGAAATGATAGTACCTGCTGCGTATGTGACATAGGTTGGTGGACGAGACTCTCCCCAGGCTATTGCTTATACACACGAGTAGTATAATTCAATTCATTTTTGTATCCAGACAATTATGTAACACAGACACTTATATTTAAGTAACGTTGGGATGTAATCAATATGATACATGTATGATAAGTGGATTTCTTTTGATATCATATTATTTGGTTAAGAGATTATGGATGTTTAAATGATCCTCGGGATATTTGGTTGAAGAGGTTAACTGACACTGTACAGGAATGCACCTCGAGTAGGAAGTTTAATTTAAGAAAATTTTAAATTAGTCCTACTTTTCGCACTTCCGAGCTGTCACAATAACTAATTAGAGGATTATAAAATAAATTAAACAAAACAATGCACAAGCTTACCTACCCCTACAGCAGGTGATCCAACATTACCCCATGATTTTAAGGGCTTGTTTCAATTTAAATTATAATTTAATTTGACCATGGACTTTTAGGTTCATCATATATCATGTTTATAGTGAATTTAGATTCCATGCCCTTTCCATTTTTTAGCCAAAAACCAAGAGAAACAAACTCATCGAGTTTGAAACCTTTAACCCGAGGTGTTCCTATAACACTCCCTTTGTGGATTTCTTTTTTAAGCCATCAGACAACCTTGCTTATTTGGGCTCCTTTGAGATTGATTTTCCGACTTGAAGGTACTACAACATAGATTTTTGGGGGGAATTTAGAAGCTCATCTTAAGGGTGTTTTTTGGTCAAGAGGAACAGGGCACAAAAATTGCCTTGCGTCTAGGTAAGTTAAGTTTTGAGGTTTTGTTTCTAAGGTTGCTTTACTTGATAAATGGTGATGTTTTAAGATCGATTTTAAGTGTAAAATGAAAGCTAAAAGCTTAAGGAAAGGAGGTGTTCTAAGCTGGGCAAAGATATGACAAGAGTAAAGAACTTTGACTGCTCATGTTGGATGTTAGCTTGGTGATTTTGGCATGCTTTATTGTTGTTTGAATTGTGGTTTGTGGAATGGCAATCTATGGTAACCATTTAGAGCTTTGGCCAAGAGAGATAAGCTGGGGTTAGAGTGTGCCAAATTTGGATTTAATGTGTTGGATTAATTATAAGATTTATGCATGTAAACTTAAGATGCATTAGTGGTAACATGGAGTAGAAACCAAGTAATGCCTTATTTTTGGGATTTTCAGCCACCATGGGACTTTTGGGATTAATGACTTTATTTAGGGTTATGATGAAGTATTACATTAAGTAAGACTAAGCTAAGATGAATTTTAGGGTTAAAGATTAAAAGTAATGATATAATGTTAAGTAAGGTAATGAAAGCTTAAGTGAAGAAGTAAGAAGACTTGAAGTATATTTATGGATGGTAATATTAGTAAGGATTTACTTTAGTTAAATTAAATGAATTATAAGGTTAAGGATGAATTATGATGAAGATTAAGGATTATAAGCCAATCGGCCAAGTTAAGAAATTAAAGAATTTAATTATAGAAAGAAAGCTATATAAGCATTAAGTTAAAGGAAAAGGAATAAGTTATGGAAAAAATATTTGGAAAATATATTTTTGAATCTGAAAAAAAATATATTATTTAAGTATTGAAGTTACTAAGTATTTTAAGGAGAAATTAAGGAAAAGAAATTAATTAAGAAATTTGGTTCGGCAATGTAGATTAGATTGTCCGGAGAGAGGTGATAGAGTAAGCTACATATATTTATAGCCGAAGATAATCTTTGAGGTCGGACCGACTCTCAACACAGCAAATCTAGTCAAAAGACATGTGCACAAGACATATTTATCTAAAAAACACATGATTTTTAATTAAGCGTTTTTAATTTAAATTAAGTGAAATTTATCAGAGTTACGTTAGTTTCTTAAGTATGTCTTTTAAGTTTATGAATTAAGACTCAAGTTTACAATTTAAGACCTCAGCTATGTTCTTTCTGCATAAACCATGCATAAACATAAGAATTTGTTTTAAGCTAAGCTAAGAGTTTTAAGAACTCGATTTATAAGAAAATCGAAAATCCCACTAAGTGCATTGAAATATTTATATTTTAATGAACTACATAGTTTTTAAATAAAATTGCACAAATTATGATTTTTAAATCTATTTCAAATAAAGTAAGTTAATTTTTTTACTTAGTTTTAGCATTGTTTTCTTAGTGGAACTATCAGCATATGATTACAAATAAGTTTTACTATGAGGAGGATGATCACCGTTTCTAAGAATTATAACTATGATTTATGTTTTTAAGTAAAGGGATGATGATCCCAATTTCTAAGTATTTAAACTAATATTAAGTTTAAGTTTTATTAAAGGGATGAAAATCCAAAGTTTTAAGAATTATGTTTTAAGTATAAGTTCATTAAGTGGATAATGATCCCAGCTTTAAGAATTAAGCTTTTTAAGAAGTTTCGCCTTAGGGGAAGACAAATCCAAAAGAATTATGCTTTTAAGATATGTTTTAAGACTAGTAGGCTTCCCTGGTACATGCACCATTGGCAGTGCACAGTCAACCCCTATGTTACTAAGCATATATATTGCTACTATGATTTTGTTAAGCTAAATGGCTGTTAGACTTGGACATGTCTCCAGCCATCCCAGTATTCACCTGTCCAATGAGACTGCGGACATTGAACATGGCCATTAGATTACTTCCCTTATTGGACCTATGTTATAATTGCATGATACTACACGGATGTATGTCTTGTCTCACTTATGCTATAACTATGTTTTATGATTATATTTTATGACTATGTTTTATGTAAGAAAACTTAAGTTATGAATTCATTATGATTATGTTTATAAGCTATAGATTTGTTATGATTTATGCCTTTCAAATGATTATGAAAGTAAGAATTTTATGAAAGCTGTGAACTCTGTTATGGTATGAACCATATTTCTGGTAACTTTTAGAGAAAGTTTTGATCAGTTTTAGATAAAAAAATCATAAAAATGATTTTGATCTGCATTCATTATCATGCATAGCATGATTTTATTGTTTTTGAGCTTGCCCATGTTTTTCCATTATTTTAATCGGTATACGAACGCTTGTTACTTGAGGTATATGCCCTCATAGTTCATTTCAGTTTATGCTTTCCGAACAATTGTAAATGTACAGTTTATGTATATTTGTGTGGGGATGTAAATACTTTATTATTTTGGGGATGTATTAAGGCTATAATGGATCTCTAATACGGTACATAAGATTGTATTAGATGTCAATTATAGTTTTATTAGGATGTGACGTAATTTATGTTAATGTTCGGAGTATAACTCTCTGATTTATGATTTGCTAAAAAATCGATGTTTAAGTCTAAGTTGTATGAAAATTTGAGAAGTCTATGAATTGATCACTTATGTCACATCACACACTATGACTGTGATTAAGTTAATAAAAGCATTGGTAACTGTTGCTGCTAAACAAAATGATGATGTGTTGTTGACATCCTCGCTTCGATCTTCGTGTCACGTGTTACTAGAGGCTCTGTAAGAAAGAAAATGATCAGAGGGACGCAGGGGTTGTTCCTGTTGAGTTAAGTTATTTTGAAATAACAAAACAAGTAAATTCAATAATGGATATAAAATATAGAAATGCTTTAAACATGTTTAGAGTTTATTTAAATACATATTAGTACTAGAAACTAAGTATTTAAGGTTAAGAGATCGATCTCCTGGGTTTTCTAGTATGAGAGATCGATCTAATAAGAATATGAGATCGATCTTCTAAAAGATTGAAAACTCAAAGAGACTATAAGCTGTTGAGGAAGCAGAGATCGATCTGTAGGGGTTATGAGATCGATCTGTAAATTACAGAATGTCTGAGAGATCGATCTGGTCTAGGAAGAGATTGATCTCCTCTAAGACAAAGGCTAAAGGTATTAGATCGATCTGTAGATCGATCTATGTTCAAACAGAGAGTTTATGAGATCGATCTCCTCAAAGCTAGAGAGTTAAGGAGATCGATCTAGGGTGATTAGAGATCGATCTCCTCTCTACGAGAATACTTGCTAGATCGATCTGGAGATCGATCTTACCTCAAACAGAGAAATTAGAAGATCGATCTACTGGTTTGACATATCGATCTCCACTAACATTTTCAAATTATAAGATCGATCTCTATAAATATAAGATCGATCTCCATGCTTCAAGTTGCTTTGTAATTGCAGGAATTTAAACTAAGAGATCGATCTGGTCATGATGGGAGATCGATCTGGCACTCTACTAGAGGTTCCCAACGGCTCTTTCTGCAAAATATTCAATGGGAAAAATAGCATTAAATGCTCTAACTACCAATCCTGCTATATAAAATCAAGCATTGAAGACACTGGAAAAGAAGACACTATTGCTGTAATTTCTGTATATTCTCAAGAAATCTTTTCCAACATTCTCTTTGTCTTAAAACATCATTTATTGACATTGTTGTAAAAATCCTTGTGTAGAAGCTATTTTCTCCTACCCTAAAAAGAAAGCTTCACTTTGTATTCATCCTTAATTCAAGAGAGAAGATGAGAGTTCCTCTGTGAGATAACTTTGTAAAGGGTGAATATTTGTCTATGTAAAAAGGGTAGAGAGGTTATTCCTTAACCTATAAAATGGAGTTTGTAACAGCTATTGATAGAGTGAAAGAAAGCTCTTAACAAGGAGGTCAAGAAGAGAAGACGTAGGCAAGAGATTGGCCGAACCTCTATAAACCATTGAGTTTGTTGTTTTCTTCCCTTATCTCCTTTCAATTTATTGCACTACATTTTATTGAGTATTCTTTGATTACTTGCAATTAGATTCAATTAAGTTTAAATTTACCATTATCTTTAGAAAATCGATTCACCCCCCCTCTCGGTAGAGCCAACAGTTCCCTACATAAGCACTGCGATACTTAAGTCAGAAGGGAATTTGGCAGAGTTTCTGTAGAGAAAATAAAGACTTAGGTTTTTTAGTAATATCTGACCCTATTTATAGGGATTTATTCTGCTTGTAATTACGCATGTATCCTTGGATCAAATGTCATTTTTTGTCTTATTTAAGACTTATGTAATTTAAAATATAAGAAAAATAAAATATGTGACATTTCTCATGTCACGTGGTAATTATTGATTGGACTAAGTGTTTTTAATATTTTTATCCTCAACAATTGCTCCTCACTCTTTTGCAAGTTGTAACTTTGCGGAAGAGTACACTTTGTTGCTATTATTTTTTTTAACAGTATTTTTCGTTAGAGTCATCTATGCGATAGTCTATGCAGCTCGCGACATATATATAAGTGCCGTGAGTCGTCGACGTCACTTTACTCGCATATTCACTCAGATAAAACTCTCACGATAGACTCTCGCGGTAGACTCGACAGACTCTTACGGTAGTATACCTCATGGAAATATACCTCTCGCGACAGACTCTTGCGACAACATAGTCTTGCGGCAAACATACAATTGTGGCAATATACCTCTCGCGGCAGCATACCTCTCACGGCAACATACCCTCACGACAGCATACCTCTTGTGGCACCATACCCTTGCGGCAGTGTACCCTCGTGGCAACATACCCTCGCAGCAGTGTACCCCTTATGGAAAGCACACCCTCACGGCAGTGTACCCCTTGTGACGAGCATACCCTCACAGCATAATCCGTCACACATTGCTCAATTTACTTCTGATGGCTAGACAAGGTACTGAGAAACAAATACATTTAGAATCTTATTCCAAGCTTAGGGAGTCAGATCTTGAATTTATTTGTAGTGCTTTTCCTTTTCCCGAGGGCTATTATTATAGGCTCCCAACCGATGCGAATGCACCCCTCAAGCTGTTAGTAGTAGTGTTCTCGTTCACCAAGCTTCATTAGAATTTGGGTTTCGTTTTCCCTTACCTAACTTCGGAGTTGATTTCCTTCAACATTACGGTGTTGTCCCGCTCAACTTCACCCAATGGATGGGCGCAAGTGTTCGGGTTTACTATTGTATGTCATAGATTTAATGTTACATCCATTATTCCCCTGTTTAACTCCTTCTTCAGAGTTCGTAGTGTTCGAAACTCGACTCATTTTTGTATTCAGAAGGTTTCGAGAAGGGATACAGTAGTAAACTTTTCGAGAAGCCTCCATCTAAATTACATAATTATGCCTCTGATTGGCTTATTATCGAGATCCCTTTGACTTTACACATCCCCACTCAGTGGTGTCTCCACAGGCCTTCTAACCTTAGTAAGTGATGTATATGGTCCTTTTATCTCTCAGTTGCAAACAAATGATGAGAATGCTTTATTGACTCTTTTGACTCCAGAAAATATAGCCGCCGTCGATTGGTGGCGTGTTCCCGTCGCTTCAGTTTCCTCATCGGAGCCTATTTTACCTTGTCATTCTCTCGAAGGAGGTCAAGGTGTGGGATATTCCAACGATCCTTCTAATGAGGACTTAGATTGCGATCAGGGCAAGGCTTTTGGGAGCCCCTTTTTAGACTTCCCTTCTGACGAGAGTTTAGCTAACATCTGTTCTCTTGATGATTATCTTAATTCGGGTGATTTTATATTGCATTTTAATCTGCAAATAATTATCTATTTCAAAGGGTTTCTCTAACTCTTTTTCATTTGTTTTTCTCTCAGGAACGGGTCTACTCAGAAGGGTTTTTGATCGTCTGGCAGAGACTGGGAGTGCTACTAGGGCTGCTCGCCCTCGTCCACATAAACGTATACACGTTGCGATCTCCAGTCAAGATCAAGCTGGGTGGACTTCTTCTCAAGAGCGACCTCGAGGTGAAAGGACGCGATCCTCCCCTGTTGCATTCCTCGTATCCTGATGTCGCGGTTCCCCAAAACCCTGATACCTCTGGTAAATTGGAGTCTCGCGCATGGGATCTTTTGCAGCTTGGCGTCAAAAGCCTTCCGAACCTTTATGCTCAAGGCCTCTCATACCCTGGAGCCTCATGCCTACTGGGATTTTACGTCCAAAATTTTCTTGAACTTTTTGTACGAGGTCTTACGCACCCTGACACCTCAATCCTTTCGCAGCCTCACGTATAAGGTCTACTACAACTTCACGTAATAGATCTTCAACTGCCAGGTCCACGTGTGAAACCCCGTATAGGCTTAACCTTGAACATATGTAAGTGAATTCATAAGTATGATGATGTACTAGTAATGTGAAGCATATGTTCTATAAAGTCCATAGGTTTAATGTACACATTTGTAATAAAAGTTGTAATGTACGTATAAGTTGCATTAAGTCAAAATATGAAGGAATGGACTTTGATATATGATGAATGTGAGTGGAATGGAATATGAGTAATAGGGTAAAATGGAATGAAATTGCATAAGTGGTGCAAATATTTATGTTTCCATTTAGTTATATATTGTATACATTTGGTTATACAAGGATTACACACAAGTTTTAATGTGTATAAAGTATGAATGAAAGTCATTTCCAAGTCTCAAAAGTGGGTGAATAAGAAAATGACAATGGTAACAAATTAAGGATGTTTTGTGTGAAGTTGCTGCAGAAAACTGCAGTAAAGTCTGGAAATATGAATGACAGATCGATCTCAAAGGATGAGAGATCGATATGGAAGAGCCAAAATGATCTTATTTTGAGCTATGGAACAGGACAGATCGAACTCTAATGAGGCCAGATCGATCTGCTAAACATTCTATCATGAGAAGATCGATTCTTAAGGCAAGTTGATCGATCTCCTTAACTCTCTGTTTGAGACAGATCGATCTTAAGCCAAGACAGATCAATCTAATTAAGGGTTCTCTAAAGAGAAGATCAATCTCCTACAAAAGGCAGATCGATCTCCAAGACGGAAATAGTTTGCAAACAGATCGATCTCATCAAGGAAGAAGATCAATCTGGTAGTAGTTACATTTAGTAAAAAGGACTACCAAACCTTGTAAAGATCGATCTCTATAAGGACCAGATCGATCTCATATGCCTGCATATATAAAAAAGGGGCACGGGATTCGACTGAAAACTCATATTTTCCCTCCCACCAAACCTCACCCACCATTTTCTCTCAAGACCCAAGCTTTCTCACTTTAAAGATCACTACATTCCAGCCAGTTTTGGAAGAAGCTCAAGAATGAAAAGTTGTTCCTTGAAGCAAAGAGAACAGCATACCCAAAAATCTCACATTGGTGTGACCAAGAGAAGGAGTTGTGGCTACCATAAGTTTGACTAAGTAAAGGGGTAAGCTCATCAACCTTCAAGCTTCTAAATATGGTTTCTATATATTTATGGGTTGAATGATATGTGAAATGTTGATAGGAATGATGAATGTAGTGATGGGTGAGTAAATTAAGGGAGATTTATAAAAAGGAAATACATGAAAAAGTGATGGAAAACTTAAGAGATGGTAAAATGATATCTGTGGAAGAGTGAAATGTGATTTAAGGGTTTAAGAAGCATGAATAGATAAATAGAAGACACTGTGTATGTTTAGTAGAGGGAAAAGAAAATAACTTGATGATTTATACGTGTAGCTAGGAATACGTGAGATGCGACTAACCCGGATCGCGAAAGGAGCAAACGTGACAGTGGAAATACGAGCGCGATTCGAGGTAAGGGACTGTGTGTTAGCGATAGAGGTACTTGTACGTATTTTACTGCGATTTGAGTAGTTACGATGCTAGAAACAATATGTTTATCTTTTGAGCTATGGAAATCTATATGAAAGTACGAAAAGTATTAGATATACATATATATTGTGAAAATGGGATGTGGGAGGGAAAACAACCTGACATGCATGTTTTTAATACTTTACATCTATGAATGATGTTTTGATGTTTTCTCATCCATGTACTGATTTTGAGATTGAGGAATGATAGTAGGTAGGCTGGCTAGTTTTACATGTTTAGCATGGGACGACATGCTGTGTAAACAAACATGTTTTGAGTCTTTTTAAAAGAGAAAATAGCCACCTATTATATTTGAGATGTGAAATGGTGTTGGAGCTTTAGCTCACACCCATTTTGATGAATTGGACTATGCTAGAGTTTCACTCGTATACGTCTGCATGTTTTAGTAAATCGTGCTGGAGATTAACTCGCACGATGGTTTTGAGAAAAGTGTTGGAGCTTTGCTCACACCCGTTTTTACTGAGTTGAGATAAACCTGGGGGTTTGGGACCCAAAGGGATGCCAGCCGATAGCCTCGGAACAGGTTGGGCCTTAACAATAATCATATTGTGCTGCAACCTTGCAATGACAATGTGTCACGCTGATTGCTCGCTCGGTATATGAGACATGGTTCAAGATGAAAAGTCCATTGGAGTTGGTAGATGGACTGTGTCGACGGTCGTACGTAGAACTGTGTAGTTGTCCATTGGTATACTATGTACCGTGCTGGGTTCACGTGAGTTCTAGTATCGCGTAGATGACACATGGCATACCTTGTACCTTGAGTATGTAAGGAGATGAGTTTGATTGAGATGAGCCGGAGGGTCGGACTGACCCATCCCCCTTTAGGTGAAGTGATGCCCTATGCACACCTGATCAGTGAGGCCTGGGATCACTGACTATGGCCATATGTCGAGGATATTAGACTACCATAAATTCCATGCCTGTCTCAGAGATACGAGAAATTGATAAACTCATAAAAGAAAGAGATTTGGTGAAAAGAAATGATTTGAGAAAAGTAAAGAGAGTTTATGATTTGATAAATCTCTCGACTTGAATGCTCGTGCTATGATAGCACTGTTTATGACATGTTTTTAAATGGGAATATCGTATACATGTTTTCATGAAAATGCTTATATGAGAAATGAATGTTTAAATGCATTTTCTAGTAATATTTCCATTTACATTGAAACATGGTTTTTTTATGCATGCATGGGCTATGTAGGTAGTACAGTATCTACCTGTTAGCATCCATTTCCTTACTGAGCTGTGGTTTGCTCATCTCACTACTTTTTCCCCTCCAGATACTGAGAAGTAGGGCAGTACGGTGGTCTTTGGATCTCTTTTTGGGTTGGACAGCTCCCACTAGTTGTAAAGGTATAAGATTTGTATACACACAAGTATTTTGTATCTATTATAATGTATCGTACAGTTACAAATCGAGAATGTAAACAGTGGTATGGGGGATGTTATGTAAAGATATTATTATACAATTGATTTTGTATATCTACACTCATCTAGGAGTGTGAATTAAAGTTTTAAATATTTCGTTGTAAAACTTATGAAATTTTAGTAATTGCATCGTCTCACAGCCCAACCGTAGTAGTGTATGTATGGATAAAGGGCACCCAGGAGTGGGGTGTGACAGATTTGGTATCAGAGATTGGTTGGTCTGATGTGAGTCAATGTTTAGGACTAAGAAACATACATCCCCAAGTTATTGTGCGATATTTAGATACAAATGTGTATACGGAGTTGGTAGTAAATTAAAAGTTTATTATAAATGTAGGAAGTTATCAGGCTAGTGAGATATGCCTGAAAGACACCGAAAGAGGGGAGAGAACTCAAGAGCTCAAGGGCGGAATGACAGGGCTGAGAGGTATAGTAGATCATCTTCTAGTCATGAGTCCCAGGAACAGATAGAGGCTTCTGATCCTTGGATAGCCCGATTAGAGGAAGACAAGCGCACTATGATAACCATGATGGGTCAGATCATGGCTAGGTTTGAGGGTACACCTGGTACAGCGGGACAGGCTGCACCGAATCCCCCAGCAGCTGCACCTGAACCTGAGAATGTTGCACCTGCACAACCTGAACCGGTTAGACCTTGAGATCTACATATTTGACCAGTACCTCCTTCAGTAGCCCCACAGCAGTGTGATGATGATGATTTGGGGTATGGATATGACTACGATATGGAGAGGTTGAAGCATTTCATGGATTTCAACCCTCCTTCTTTTAGTGGGGTAAAGGATCCGACAGTGGCTGAGGACTAAATCAGTCAGATGGAGAAGTTGTTTGACTTCTGCAGATGTTCGGCTGCGGAGAGAGTAGCGCTTGCGGCCTTTGTACTGAGAGGCAAAGCAGAGCACACGTAGAAGTCCACCAGGCCTATGTTGAGAGCTCAGGGTATGACTATCACATGGGATATGGTTTTGGGTGCTTTTAGAGAGAAATACATCCCAGATATCGCTCGACGTAGGTTACAGATTGAATTTCTGAATCTGACTTAAGGGAATCGAACTATAGACGAATACAAGTCACGACTCACTTCATTGGGCCGATATGATCCGGACTCTATCAGGAGTGAAGTTATCAGGGTCCGTAGATTTGTAGATGGATTAAGGCCTTTGATTCTAGCTAAGTTGGCCCCGTTTGATGTCGCTACATATAGAGAGGTTGTACGATGGGCCCAGTTGTGTGAGCAGGACTATGACTTGCAGATTTCAGAGTTTAGTTGGGGTAAGGACAAAGGTCCAAGGAAATTGGGAGATGGTAAAGGTGCCAAATTGGGTCTGAGATTTTTGAGTAAGGGTCGAAGAGAGGCAGATGAGTCACAGAAAAAGGCTGCTAGATTTTTTATGCCTTCGACTCAGACACCAGCTAGGGGTATAGTGATTGGTAAACCTCGACCGACTACTAATCATTGCAGAATATGCGACCGATATCATGGTGGTAGGCTCTGTCATCTTCAGGGTACACGATGCTTCAGATGTGGTAAGTTTGGACATTATGCAAAGCAATGTCCAGAGGCAGTTGAGGTAGTCCCACAAAGGGGTAAGGAGCGAGAGAGAGTTCCTACAGTTACACCTCCTGCAAGGAAGAGAGCCACAGCCGAAGAAAAAGGAAAGCAAGTTGTAGGTCAAGGCAGGGTGTATGCAATAGACCAGCCATCAGCAGATACCTCTACTAAGGTGATAAAAGGTACAATCCTGATTTATAAGTTGGAAGCTATAGCTTTGTTCGACTCTGGTGCTACGCATTCCTTTATATCACCTGCGTGTACATCAAGATTGACGAGTTTTGTAAAACCCACATACTTAAATGGGACTTTGTTAATAAGTACTCCAATAAGAGTTAGTCAATTAGTTGAACAAGTGTATAAGGATTGTAAGGTGAGGGTAGGAGATAAGTGGGCGATAGCCAACTTGATCTTGTTGAATATGTATGATATTGATGTAAACTTGGGAATGGATTTGTTAGCTACCAATCATGCTGTCTTAGATTACCACATTAAGTCTATTACATTTTCTCTACCCGAAGAATGTGTTGTAAGATTTTAGAGAAGTAATAAAATCTTGAATTTTGTGACAAGTACAGTACATTGGTATCAAATGACATGAATGTTATTTTGAAGGTTTTATTGCTTATGTGGTGGATTTAGACAAAACACATCTGGATATGAAGGACATCCCAGTGGTCAGAGAATTCCTTGATATCTTTCCAGACGACCTACTGGGATTACCACCGAATAGAGAAATGGAATTCGATATAGATTTGACACCTGAAACCGAGCCAATATCCAAGTCACCATATAGGATAGCTCCAGTTGAGCTAGAGGAATTAAGAAAGCAGTTGCAAGATATGCTAGATAAGGGGTTTATAAGACCGAACGTCTCACCATGGGGAGCTCTGGTATTGTTTGTGATGAAGAGAGATGGGAGTCTCAGGTTGTGTTTTGACTATCGGATGTTGAACAAGGCTACCATCAAGAATAAGTACCCCTTGCCGCGCATCGATGATTTATTGGATCAGCTTCCAACAGCGCAAATCTTTTCCAAGATAGATCCGAGGTCTGGGTATCATCAATTGAAGATTTGAAAGGAGGATGTGCCCAAGACAGCTTTTCGCACCCGCTATGGTCATTACGAATTTCTAGTGATGCCTTTCGGGTTGACGAATGTACCAGCAGCTTTTATGGCTCTAATGAATAAGATATTCAAGCCATACTTAGACCAATTCATGATCATTTTCATTGATGATATATTGGTGTATTCAAGGTCCAAGGAAGATCATGGGCAGCACTTAAGGATTGTTTTGTAAACCCTCTGAGAGAGAAAGTTATATGCCAAACTTGGTAAATGTGACTTTTGGCTACAGCAGATTTCCTTTATAGGCCACGTTGTATCGAAAGATGGGGTGTCAGTAGATCCATCCAAGATTGAGGTTGTTGTTCAGTGGGAACAGTCCAGGACAGTCACAGAGATCAAGAGCTTTCTGGGTTTGGCAGGATACTACAGGAGATTTGTAGATGATTTTCTAGATTGGCTACTCCGTTGACATGTCTTACAAGAAAAGATATGGAGTTTATATGGGATGAAGCATGTGAGAGGCACTTTCAGGAACTCAAGCGCAGATTAACCACTGCGCCAGTTGTTATCATCCCTAACAGTTTAAAAAACTATTTTGTGTATACAGATACTTCACATCAAGGATTAGGTTGTGTCCTGATACAGAATGGAAGGGTGGTTACCTATGGATCGAGACAGTTAAAAGATCATGAGAAGAACTACCCCACTCACGATTTAGAGTTGGCGATTATAGTATTTGCATTGAAGATATGGCGCCACTACTTGTATGGTGAGAGATTTTAGATCTTTACGGATTACAAGAGTTTGAAGTATCTATTCTCATAGAAGGAGTTAAACATGACACAAAGAAGGTGGTTAAAACTCCTCAAGGACTACGATTGTGAGATTTTGTACCACTCAGGGAAGGCAAATGTGGTTACCGATGCATTAAGTAGGATGAGTCTCGAGTTGGTATCACATATAATGGTTAGAGAGCATGAGTTGTTGGAACAATTCACCGGACCTTAGTCTGGATATGACCCTACCTGAGATTGGCAGCTGTGGTATTATTGCTAGCTTGATATTAGAATCAGAGTTGATTGAGAGAATCTGGCAAACTCATCAAATTGATCAATGGTGTATTGATGTGATTAGCCAAATCCAGAAGGGTAAGGGTACGAAATTTGAACTGAGTTCAGATGGAATACTAAGGTTCGAAAATAAAATGTGTGTTCCTAAGGATTCAAAGCTGAGGAAGATGATCTTATCAGAGGCTCACTCATTGGGATACACAGTACACCTGGGAAGTAGTAAAATGTATCAGAATCTCCAAAAGGTGTATTGGTGGTCTATGATGAAGATGGACATAGCTAAGTATGTCGCTAGATGTCTCATTTCTCAGCAAGTAAAAGTTGAACATCAGAAACCTGGAGGATTATTACAACCTCTACTGATACCGACATAGAAGTGGGAGCACGTCACCATAGACTTTGTGATGGGGTTATCGAGAACCCGTAAGAACCATAATGCTATATGGGTTATAGTAGATCGGTTAATGAAATCGGCACACTTCTTAGCCATGAGATCTACAGATACCTTAAGTGCATTGGCGAACTTGTATGTATAGGAGATAGTGAGATTACATAGAGTCCTAGTGAGTGTTGTTTCTGACAGGGATGCCGACTTTACTTCCCACTTTTGGGGACATTTTCAGGAAGCGATGGGGACCCAGTTGAGCTTTAGTACTGCTTTTCATCCTCAGACAGATGGTAAGTCAGAGAGAACTATACAGACCCTAGAGGATATGTTGAGAGCGTGCGTGCTGGATTTTAGAGGCTCGTGGGGCAATCACTTGTCATTGATTGAGTTCGCCTACAAAAATAGTTATCACTCAAGTATTGGTATGGCCCCTTATGAGGCACTATACGGTCGTAGATGTCGATCACCCATTGGTTGGGAAGAGGTTGGTGACAGACAGTTGCTCGCTCCCGATTTGGTTAGACAAGCCTTTGAGGATGTTTATATAATATGCGAGAGGCTGCGAACGGCTTAAGGTCGACAAAAGAGCTATGCTGACAAGAGAAGGAGACCACTTGAGTTTGATATGGGTGAGTCCGTATTTTTGAAAGTGTCTCCTTCTAAAGGAATAACGAGGTTCGAGAAGAAAGGAAAACTAAGTCCTCGTTACATTGGCTCTTTCGAGATTTTGGATAGAATGGGAGATGGAGCATATAGGCTAGCCTTACCACCTGAGCTAGCAGGAGTTCACAATGTCTTCCATGTTTCTGTACTTCATAAGTACTATCCGGATCCAACACATGTAATTAGCTATGAGCCATTAGAGCTCAAGGAGGACATGTCGTATGTGGAGGAATCAATCCGGATATTGGACAGAAAAGAGAAGGTGTTGTGGAACAAGACGATTTCATTAGTTAAGGTTTTGTGGTAACATCATACATCGGAAGAAGCGACATGGGAATTGGAGGATCTAATGAAAGAGAAATATCCTCAATTTTTCGAGGAATAGACTTGGTTCAATTTGGAGGACCAAATTTTCTAAGTGGGGGAGAATGTGAGACCCTATAGGTTTAACCTTAAACATATGTAAATGAATTCACAAGTATGATGATGTACTAGTAATGTGAAGCATATGTGCTATAAAGTCCATAGGTTTAATGTACACATTTGTAATAAGAGTTGTAATATACGTACAAGTTGCATTAAGTCGAAATATGAAGGAATGGACTTTAATATATGATGAATGTAAGTGGAATGGAATATGAGTAGTGGGGTAAAATGGAATGAAATTGCATAAGTGGTGCAAATCTTTATGTTTCCATTTAGCTATATATTGTATACATTTGGTTATACAAGGATTACACACAAGTTTTAATGTGTATAAAGTATGAATGAAAGTCATTTCCAAGTCTCAAAAGTGAGTGAATGAGAAAATTACTATGGCAGCAAATTAAGGATGTTTTGTATGAAGTTGTTGCAGAAAACTGCAGCAAAGTCTGGAAATATGAATGGCAGATTGTCACGACCCAAATTACCTAAAAATCCCTACAAATTTTTCGCTTTTTCATTTCCTTACTCGTCGTGAACCTTTACACTACTAAACAGTTGGGCTATGATTCGGTGTTAGTCACCTCTCCCCTATTTACCATTCAATTTATTTAAACTGAATACATCCCCAATATTACATCATATATAGTACTGTGCATCTATATGTTCAGATACAAAATTATACAAATGTGTATACCTGATATTGATAAGAAGCAGCGGATAACCGAATTGCGAAGCTATTGTCGCTCTCTTCTACTGAGTGTACCCTGTGGGGTGGAAAATGAAAGGGTGAGCGAAACGTACTTAGTAAGGCAATAATGTAAGCAGGTAGATAACTATACTATCTACGTGCTGATAATGTCATGATGTAAAAATCGTTTACTTTCGGAGCATGAGGTAAGATTAAAACAATGCCACATGAATGTATATATCATATACAAGAAATCATGAAATCGACATATAAAGCACACATGGAAAATCATCATGCATGACATCTCATGCTCGTCACATTAAAACTCATTTGTTTAATCACAAACTCATCACTTTGAAACTTATTTGTTTCATTATAAATTCATCTCATTTAAAACTCATTTATTTCATCATAAACTCTCACTTTAAAACTCATTTGTTTCATTATAAAACAACTTCATCAAGGTCAAACCCATCTCTCAGGAATACCTTGATTCATCAAATCAAATCTCTTTTAAAAACATAAATCGGGACTACCCCTCCATCGGGTTTGTCCTGGTCTATCCAGACCGTATGATATCATGTGAGGCATGTAGGTTACTGTATGAAAAATCGAGGACTATGGCCATACTTTGTCCCTGTGATCCCAGGCACACAGATCCCGGTGTGTGGGGTATCACAACTGCAACGGGAGGTGGGGTCAAGTCCTACCCGCCAGAATATCGAGCAACATCGTAGAGTCATCATGACTGCATGGTACAGCGTACTCCGTGTGACATACACGGTACATCGTACTCCGTGGACCCATATCATAGTCTGGGGGTGCCTGCCGTAGGTCTTATCCAGCCCAATACTATGTCGATAACCAACCCATGTCTCAAAGTATATATGCGAGCATCTCAACTCTCTGTGACACACAGTCTACAAGAGACTTCCGCACGACTATATGCATGTCAACTCGCGTCTAGTGCGTTTATGTGAGCATCCTGCTACCCGCCCCACACCAAGTCACAGGCTTACGGAGCTCCAGCACCACGCTATGCATATCATGATATCTAAAATCTCGTGCGAGCGAAGCTTCAGCACGGTTTTATGCACACATAAATTTCTCGTACGAGCAATGCTCCAGTACGGCTTTTCATGAGAATAAATCAGTAAACTTGAGTGCGAGTAAGACTCTAGCACTCTTTTAGTCATGCAAATACGATAGGTGGCTCACTTTTAATAAAACATCTTTTAAAATAGTAACCGGTACAAACCGGTACCCTTTCGTAAAATTCACGAAATCAACAGCCCACCTATGTGTATATTTGCTTAAATCAAAGCAATATAATCATATAAAACATTAAAATCATGAAATTCATGCAATTTCATAGCCTTACTACCCTTTTTGAAATTTTCCTAACTGGGGGCAAAATAGTCATTTTCCTTTATTTATCTAAGCCCCGATTTTCGTAAAAATTATTATTTTATTTCTAGATGTTTTAATAAATTTCTAAGCCCTGTAAATCCCCTCTCAAAATACACATAATTATCTCTATGCACCTACAAAATTCCCTTACCTCGATTCTCGTCGAGTCTGACCTTTCCTTTTTCACTGTTGTCACGTCGCGCAGTCCGATCTGCTCCCAATCAAACCTTCGAAACTGCGTATAATTATTCCTCAGGTCAGATATCATACAACTTAATTGTATTTAATACTTTCTGCGCTTAATTTAAATCATTGGGCCCATTTATCCCTATTGGGCCCGATTGCACTTTAATGGGCCTCGACCCATTTTCAGCCCGTTTATACTGTTTAAATCCCTTCTTCGGGTTTACTAGGCTCATGCAGCTTACTAATAATTATCGAGCTTCGATCCAAATTCATTGGATAGCCCGTATACTATTTACGGTAATTTACGTTGTAATTCCGATTAATATTCCTTTTATACAGAATTAATCCATAAATTCTGTAAAATAATTGAAACTCTATATTAAAGGACTCTAATTGCCGGAATTAAACTGTACTTACCCGATACGATGCGGGATACAAAAATCGGAGCTTAATCGGCTCTCGTTCGGGCTTTATCGTCGAACTGCACAATTATTATATTTAATCCTGGGTTACTCTTCGATTAAATATAATTTAAATAAATTTCTCGAAAATCAATTCGGTCACTTTTGACCTCATATTGACTTACCCGAAGTCCGATGTATCCCCGAAAATCCTTTCCCTTTTTCCTTTTCCTCTTTTTCTCCTTTTTTCCTCTCTTTTTGGCTGAACCGGTTCAGTCCGGTTCAGACCGGTTCAGACCGCCGATTCAGCTCGGTCCGGTTCGGTTCAGTTTTGGGCGGTTCAGGCCGGTTCGACCTGTCCAATCCCCATTTGCTCATTCCGGCGTCGTCCGGCCGGTTCCAGGTGCGATTTCGGTGCCGTTCGGCTCGGCTACACCTGGGCATTCAGAATCGGGCCTCGGTTGGGGTCGAAACGCGACCATCGTCGGTGAATTCCTCCTTCTCCCCCGCGGCTGTCTCCTCCCGATCCGACGAATTTCGACGGTTTCGCCTGCCGGTACTGGTCTCAAAAGGACCGGCTCCTCCTCCTGATCACGCTGGTACCCGCCGTTCGCCCCCAGCTGCCGTGGATCGCCGATACCGACTCCGTTTTCCCCGCGGTCTTCTCCTCCTCCGTTCGACGATTTCCGGCCTCCTTAGCGCGCGTCGCCGGCGCCAATAGCTTCACCGGCCTCTCCTCTTGCTGCTCGGCCCTTCGTCGGAGGTCAAAGGTCGTCGGTGGTGGCTCGTCGGTCGGCCACGCGCGGGTCTCCTTCTCCGTTTTCCTTGGTTCTTCTCTCTCCCCGATAGTTTTCATTTTCTGATTCTGATTCTTCTTTTTTTTTTTAACAATTTGTTTTATTATTAAAATATTCATTAAAATATTCAAATATATTGTAAAATATCTACAAAAATCTATTAATTTATTCCAAATAAATTAATTTAATTTAATTTAATTTATTTATTATATTTTTAATCATTTTTCCAGTATAATTTCTCCGTATTTTCGGGACATTGTCCCGGGTGACTTTTCGGTATTTCTAAAAATTCCGGATCTTGATCAATTGGACTCGAAATTGTATAATTCCCTCATTATTGATCAAGATATTCTAAATCCTTATTTTAAATTAAATTTTCTTATCGAATTTATCCCGGCTTGCGGTCTTTTGATCGTTTTGCCCTTACACGTGTTCGGGATTTATTTAGCCCGACTTCCCTTCACGAATACTCACTCATTTCGCATTTTAAATTCTTACCTCCTATCCGAATCCCGTTCCTTTAAATTTGTGAACCTTTTTCTACCTCATAAAATTTACGATTTAATTTCGGGTCTTACAAATCTCCCCCACTTAAGGAATTTGGTCCTCCAAATTAGAACCAAGTCATATGAGTCCATATACAATTCCAGGTACATCTATCGTATAATATCCTGTCATCCTCAAGTGACTTCTCTGGAGTGTATTACTACCAAAGGGCTTTAAATAGGGAGATCCTCTTAAACCTTAATATTTTCTCTTTCCTGTTTAATGCCCGAATCAACTTCTTCAATATACTTATATTTGTATTACGCTGAACTGTTGGATCTCATATCCTATCACCTATGCTGGATCTGGATAGTATTTTCGAAGCATCAAAAAGTTGAGACACATTGTGGGTGCCTGTTAATTCAGGTGATAACACCAACCTACAGGTCTTATCTCCCACTTGTCCAATCTCTCAAAATATTCTATCCAGCACAACTCAATTTACCTTCTTCCAAAAGTTCGCTTTGTCCTTATTTTCTTAGGACAAGAATGTTTCAACCATACTTATTCACCCCCTGTGAATTCCAATGCTTGTCTATCTGCTCTGAGGTGTTCTTAATCTCTCATTCTTAACTAAAACCTCCTCAGAGACTTATTATCCAAAGTCGAAAATAATTCTCTCTGTCACCCACTTTTTCTTATCCAATTTGGGGAACAACCCCTACAGCCATACACTGCTTCATATCTTGTTATCCCAATACTCAACTGCCAACTGTCGTTATTGGCGACTTCAATTTGTGACAATTGATCATTCCAGGAGCTTATAAAATCAACGGCACACGCTTTCATCGGATCCTCTAGAACCTGTACAGTCCTCTCTGACTGACCATCTGTTTGAGGATGGAAAGCTGTGCTAATACTCAGTCGGGTTCCCATAGCTTCCTGAAAAATATTCCCTGAAGTAAGAAGTGAAGCGGGAATCCCTATATAATACCATGCTCACTGGAACGCTACTTAATGTTCCACAATCTTTCTTACACATGAATCCTCATATACACTCTGAGTATTTGAGAATTTCATAACCAAAAGGTGGGTAGACTTAGTCAACTTAGCGACTATCATCCAAATAGCCTCGTAATTCACTTGGGTTCTCTGTAACCCATCATAAAATTCATGGAGACTTGCTCTCATTTTTCGTGCCGTGTCGATATAGGTAGGTGCTGCAATAACTCTGCAGACTTTTAATACTCTACCTTACTCTGCTGACACACTAGGCACTTTTCTACAATCTCTACCATGTCTCTTTTCACATCTGACCACCCATACCCCTTTTCAGAGAATTCAATATATATATTCATTACTTTCCGTATGCACTGTATATCCCGAAGAGTGAGCTTCTGACAACATCACTATCTCATCAACTGTGGTCCTGGGGAGCACTTATACTGTCTCTGAACCTCTCTGTAAATCATTATCACACTCTTTGTGATCTCTGTCACTGTACCCTTCTGAATCTGACCCAAACTATCAACATCCGGTCAATCATCACGCTAAGCCTGGCAAATCCGGGCACTCTCATCCGGTTCTACTCATCAGGCTAGCTGTCACACAATCACTGCCATCATCAGAAGGGATCACATCTATACTGAGGCTCACAACTGCATCTAGCAGCTCACGCTCCCTGACCATCATATGCAATACCATCCCAAGGCTCTTTCTACTCAAAGCATCAGCCTTTCCTAGGTGGTACAATTTTCACAATCAAAATTTCTCAGAAGCTTTAGCCTACTATGTAATCTCATATTTGCCTCTTTCTGTGAAAACAGTTACTCGGGCTTTATGATCAGTGCATATCCAAAATTTCTCACCCTGTACATAATAGTACCATATCCTTGGTACAAATACTGTTGCCAACTTTAAATCATGGGTCAGATAGTTTATTTCGTAATCGAGGAGTTGTCTGACTCCATACTTGACTATCTCCCCATTATACATCAATACACAGCTCCTTCATAATTTTGAGGTATCCATACTCACTGGGAACCTTTTGAGCTATTGGGTATGGTGAAATTAATCACGGTGGTCAGTTCATACTTCATTACGCCAAATTCACGTCACAACAATAATCTTATTTATCATCTCATTCAAAGACCACGTTTTCTTAGTTAAACGTGTCTACCAAGTAAACCATATTAAGAACTCGCAACAACCCTTTTGTAAAAGTCATTTTTCAATTGTTGCTTACAATTTGCCCTAGACTTCAACTACACCCAACATATCATCAATAATGATGATTACAAATCGGTCCAGGTCAAGTTTAAATAACTTATCGTAATTGAGCTCCACTGCATAATTCAATCGCCTATATCCTTGACTTATGTACGCATAAGCGTATCAGATCCTTCAAAATCGCTTACGTTTTCAGGTACTAACCTGCGTCATTTCCTTTTCTTACCCTAACGGCTCTTATTAAATTTTACTATGTTAACCTTTATGATTGTCGAATTTTTTATATTCTTATCGTCTGAGTAATGGTATCCTAATGCTAAAGATATTTATTACGATGATCGATTTCCTGTTATAGATTATATATATATATATATATACTTTTAGACGCTGTCAAGTCTTCAGGCGGGGAGGTATTTTGAATACCTTTATTAACCCTTAGACTTAACCACAGTTACTTTACATATATGTCCTTGTGGTCACAATTTATTTTCACGACTTATCTGTAAGACCCGAAATTAAATCGTAAATTTTATGAAGAATTGAAAATAGTCCCAAATTATATGAAATGGGATTCGGATAGGAAATAAGGATTTAAAATATGAAATGAGTGAGTGTTTGTGAAGGGAAGTCGGGTTAAATTAATCCCGAACACGTGAAGGGCAAAACGGTCAAAAGATCGAAAGCCGGGATAAATTCGATAAGAAAATTTTATTAAAAATAATGGATTTGAGAATCTTGATCAATAACGAAGAAATAATTAAATTTCGGATTAAATTGATCAAGATATGAATTTATGAAAATTAATCGAAATTTTCACTCGGGACAATATCCCGAAAATACGGAGAAATTATACCCGAAAAAGAATTAAAAATATAATAAATAAATTAAATTAAATTAAATAAATCTATTTTGAATAAAATATTAATTTTGGTAGATATTTTGATTCTTTAATATAATTTATTGATTAAAATAATAATAAAACAAATTGTTAAATAAAATAATAATTGTAAAAAAAAATCAGAAATCTGTAAAACGTCGGGGAGAGAGAAAGAAAAGGGAAACGGAGAGGAGAGACCGCGCGTGGCTCGTCCGACCGACGGCCACCGGGCACCGACGGCCTCCGACGAAGGGCCGAGCAGCAAGAGGAGAGGCCGGCGAAGCCAATGGCACCGGTGACGCGCCGTCAGGAGGCCGGAGATCGCCGAACGAAGGAGGAGAAGACCGCGGGGAAAACGGAGTCGGTACCGGCGATCCACGGCAGCTGGGGGCGAACGGCGGGTACCAGCGTGATCAGGAGGAGGAGCCGGTCCTTTTGAGACCAGTACCGGTCGGTAAAATCGTCGAAATCCACCGGATCGGGAGGAGACAGCCACGGGGGAGAAGGAGGAATTCGCCGACGATGGTCGCGTTTCGACCCCATCCGAGGCCCGATTCTGAATGCCCAGGTGTAGCCGAGCCGAAAGGCATCGAAATCGCACCGGGAACCGACCGGACGGCGCCGGAATGAGCAAATGGGGATTGAACCGGTCGAACCGACCTGAACCGGCCAAAACTGAATCGAACCGGACCGAGCTGAACCGGCGGTCTGAACCGGTCTGAACCGGACTGAACCGGTTCAGCCAAAAAGAGAGGAAAAAAGGAGAAAAAGAGGAAAAGGAAAAAGGGAAAGGATTTTCGGGGATACACCAGACTTCGGGTAAGTCAATATGAGGTCAAAAGTGACCGAATTGATTTTTGAGAAATTTATTTAAATTATATTTAATCGAAGAGTAACCCGGGATTAAATATAATAATTGTGCAGTTCGACGATAAAGCCCGAACGAGAGCCGATTGAGCTCCAATTTTTGTATTCCACATCGTATCGGGTAAGTACAGTTTAATTCCGGCAATTAGAGTCCTTTAATACAGAGTTTCAATTATTTTACAGAATTTACGGATTAATTCTGTATAAAAGGAATATTAATCGAAATTACAACGTAATTACCGTAAATGGTATACGGGCTATCCAATGAGTTTGGAACGAAGCCCGATAATTATTGGTAAGCTGAATGAGCCCAGTAAACCCGAAGAAGGGATTTAAACAGTATAAACGGGCTGAAAATGGGTCGAGGCCCATTAAAGTGCAATCGGGCCCAATAGGGATAAATGGGCCCAATGATTTAAATTAAGCCCAGAAAGTATTAAATACAATTAAGTTGTATAATATCTGACCTGGAGAATATTGATACGCAGTTTCGGGTATTTGATTGAGAGCAGATCGGACTGCGCGACGTGATATCTGTGGAAAGGTCAGACTCGACGAGAATCGAGGTAAGGGAATTTTGTAGGTGCATAGAGATAATTATGCGTATTTTGAGAGGGGATTTACAGGGTTTAGAAATTTCTTAAAGCATCTAGAAATGAAGTAATAATTTTTACGAAAACCGGGGCTTAAATAAATAAAGGAAAATGACTATTTTGCCCCCAATTAGGAAAATTTCAAAAAGGGTAGTAAGGCTATGAAATTGCATGAATTTCATGATTTTAATGTTTTATATGATTATATTGCTTTGATTTAAGCAAATATACGCATAGGTGGGCTGTTGATTTCGTGAATTTTACGAAAGGGTACCGGTTTGTACCGGTTACTATTTTAAAAGATGTTTTATTAAAAGTGAGCCACCTATCGTATTTACGTGACTAAAAGAGTGCTAGAGTCTTTCTCGCACTCAAGTTTACTGAATTATTTCTCATGAAAAGCCGTACTGGAGCATTGCTTTACGAGAAATTTGTGTGTGCACAAAACCGTGCTGAAGCTTCGCTCGCACGAGATTTTAGATATCATGATATGCATAGCGTGGTGCTGGAGCTCCGTAAGCCTGTGACCTGGTGTGGGGCGGGCAGCAGGATGCTCACATAAACGCACTAGACTCGAGTTGACATGCATATAGTCGTGCGGAAGCCTCCTGTAGACTGTGTGTCACAGAGAGTTGAGATGCTCGCACATATACTTTGAGACATGGGTTGGTTATCGACATAGTATTGGGCTAGATAAGACCTACGGCAGGCACCCCCAGACTATGATATGGGTCCACGGAGTACGATGTACCGTGTATGTCACACGGAGTACGCTGTACCGTGCAGTCATGATGACTCTACGATGTTGCTCGATATTCTGGCGGGTAGGACTTGACCCCACCTCCCGTTGCAGTTGTGATACCCCGCACACCGGGATCCGTGTGCCTGGGATCACAGGGACAAAGTATGGCCATAGTCCTCGATTTTTCATACAGTAACCTACATGCCTCACATGATATCATACGGTCTGGATAGACCAGGACAAACCCGATGGAGGGGTAGTCCCGATTTGTGTTTTTAAAAGAGATGTGATTTGATGAATCAAGGTATTCCCGAGAGATGAGTTTGACCTTGATGAAGTTGTTTTATAATGAAACAAATGAGTTTTAAATGTGATGAATTTATGATGAAACAAGTAAGTTTCAAAGTGATGAGTTTTGTGATTAAACAAATGAGTTTTAAAGGGAAGAGTTTATGATGAAATAAATGAGTTTTAATGTGACGAGCATAAGATGTCATACATGATGATTTTCCATGTGTGCTTGATATGTCGATTCAATGATTTCTTGTATATGATATATACATACATGTGGCATTGTTTTAATCTTACCTCATGCTCCAAAAGTAAATGATTTTTTACATCATGACATTATCAGCACGTAGATAGTATAGTTATCTACTTGCTTACATTATTGCCTTACTGAGCACGTTTCGTTCACCCTTTCATTTTCCACCCCACAGGGTATATTCAGTAGAAGAGAACGACAGTAGTCATTTCCGCTGCTTCTTATTAAGATCAAGAATACACATTTGTATAATTTCGTATCTGAACATATAGATGCACAGTACTGTATATGGATGTAATATTGGGGACGTATTTAGTTCAAATAAATTGATATATAAATGAAATATGAAAATGGAATGGTAAATAGGTGAGAGGTTACTAACACCGAATCATAGCCCAACTGTTTAGTAGTGTAACTGTTCACGACGGGTGAGGAAATGAAAAAGTGAAAAATTTGTAGGGATTTTTAGGTAATTTGGGTCGTGACAAATTTAATGGTATCAGAGCAGAGTTGGCCTGATATGAGTCGGTGTTAGTGGTTAAGTAAATTACATCCCCATGTACTGTGCATTGTTTAGATACAATTGTGTATATCAAGATGGAACAGCAGCTAAAAACTTAGTTTCGAATGCAAGAATATAGTTGTTATAATTGATAGCCGCTATGGTAGAGTGGCGAGTACACATGCTTGAGGCCGTAAAAATTGGCCTGAGAATCGAATGAGTCATGATATGAGACTCAAGATGAGATAGTGCACGAGGCAGAGGTCGTAGAGGTAGACCTGAGTCTGCTAAGTCGTGCTGAGTTGATTTGTGAGAATCAGGATGAAATTGAAATGGAGGCTAATGTTGAGCATGCCTCTCAGAGTCCGACAGAGTGATCGGATAGTATTGAGACACGCTTCGCGAGATTGGAGCGGAGTGTGAAGATTATTTTGAGGAGCAAATTGCTCAGAGTAGACATAAGATCAGAGGGCGCAGCGAAGCATTGATTGAAGCCCGCTCGACCCATCTTAAGTGTTAAACATCCATAGCTAAGATGAGAAATCTTATTGGATGTATTCTGGTGACTGAATATTTTGGGCACTACTTAAAGGAATTTATTGATAAAGTTTCTTACACTGCCCATAGTCATTGGTTGATTGATGAATATGAATCTCAGATTACATCCCTGGGCAAGTATGAACCCGATATTGTGGACAGTGAGAGTCAGAAAACCCAAAAGTTCATGAAAATGGCTCAAATTGTCGATTAGAGTCTGATTGGCTCACTACCTATGTCGAGGCAGTGCACAGAATACCGTTGCATGAATAACGTCATGTGTTGCACGCCTATGAGATTGGGAAAGTTAGTAAGGGTCGAAATAGAGACAGAAGAGAATAGAGAATGACAGAGATGTCAGAGCAGGAAAGAGACCAGTTGGTAAGAGATTGGAGTTGACGAGATATGGAGTAAGATAATTGGTAAAGCCCCAGTGCATCCAATTTTGGCACTCTTGAGGGGCATTGTGATTGGAAAACCCCGACCTGCTATGAAGCAGTGTAGCAGTGTAAGCAGAGTAGCAGTGTGATCACTGTAGAATGTGTGGTGGATACCACGGAAGGAGGGTCTATACCTACACGGTATCGATGAAAATGGTCGTTAAGTACGGTAAGATGGACCATTGATTTTGGTTGCACAGAGTTGGGCGAGATCGCCCCACAGAAAAGTAAAGAGACAGAGGAAAACTTCGTTGGTATAGCTGCAACGAAAAGAGAGGCAATAGCCGAAAAGAAAAAGTAAAGTAAGTTGTTGGACGAAGGCGAGAGGATGTCTTGGACCAGGACACTATTGATGTTTCATGGATGTGGTGTAAGATACCACACTTGTTATGAATAATGAAGTACATATGTTCATTGATCCTGGTACCACACACTTATTCGTACAGCCTTCATTCGTATATAAGTGAGTAAAAGGCATGAATGCCTACATAATTGGGCATAATACTGATAAAGGAGTACCCCAATAGAGGAGGATTAATTAACGGAATATAGATATAGAGATTTTAAGTAACAAAAAGGGGTGCGACAGTTGAAATTAAAGGAGTAAAGGATTGTACTCACGGAATGAATAATGACAGGAGTTTTGTTATGATTGATATACGAAATGAGATAATCTTTAAGATAAGATAGATTCTGAATACAAGATGTATCCGAGTAAGAGGCGTATGCAAGGTAAGAACATCTTTACGATATAAAGTCATTAGGATTAAGCGATAAGTCGTGAAAATAAATTGTGACCACAAGGACATATATGTAAAGTAACTGTGGTTAAGTCTAAGGGTTAATAAAGGTATTTCAAAATACCTCCCCACCTGAAGACTTGACAGCGTCTAAAAGTATATATATATAATCTATAACAGGAAATCGATCATCGTAATAACTACCTTTAGCATTAGGATACCTTTACTAAGACGATAAGAATATAAAAAATTCGACAATCATAAAGACTAACATAGAAAAATTTAATAAGAGCCGTTAAGATAAGAAAAGGAAATGACGCAGGTTAGTACCTGAAAACGTAAGCGATTTTGAAGGATCTTATACGCTTATGCGTAAATAAGTCAAGGATTGGATCGAGTTGTAATCATCATTTTCGATGATAGGTTGGGTGTAGTTAAAGTCTAAGGCAAATTATAAGCAACAATTGGAAGATTGCTTTTACAAATGGGTTGTTGCGAGTTCTCAAATGGTCTACTTGGTTGACACGTTTAATTAAGAAAACGTGGTCTTAGAATAAGATGATAAATAAGATGAGAGATGTGACATGGATTTCTGTGTAGTGAAGTATGAACTGACCACCGTGATTAATTTCGTCATACCCAACAGCTCAAGAGGTTCTCAGTGAGTATGGATACCTCGAAATAATGAAGGAGCTGTGTATTGATGTATAATGGGAAGATAGTCAATTATGGAGTCAGACAACTCCTTGATCACGAAATAAACTATCTGACCCATGATTTTAAGTTGGCAACGGTAGTATTTGTACCGAGGATATGGTACTATCATGTACACAGTGAGAAATTATGGATATGCACTGATTTTGAAAGTCCGAGTATCTGTGTACACAGAAAGAGACGAATATGAGAATATATATAGTGGGTTAGAGCTTCTGAGAGGTTTTGATTTGTGAAAATTATACCGCCCAGGAAAGGCTAATGTAATGGCTAATACCTTGAGCAGAAAGAGCCTCGGGATGGTACTACATATGATGGTCAAGGAGCGTGAGCTGCTAGAGCAGTTGTGGACCTCAGTAGTGATGCGATCCCTTCTGATGATGACAGTGATTGTGTGATAGCTAGCCTGATGATTAGAACCGGATGAGAGTGCCCGGATTTGACAGGCTTAGCATGATGATTGGCATGGTGTCGATGGTTTGGGTCAGATTCAGAAGGGTACAGTGATAGAATTCACAGAGTGTGTTGATGATTTACAGAGAGGTTCAGAGATAATATAATAATATAAGTGCTCCCTAGGACCATAGTTGATGAGATAGTGATATTGTCAGAAGCTCACTCTTCGGGATATACAGTGCATACGAAAAGTGATAAGAATGTATCAAAATCTCGAAAAGGGTATTGGTGGTCAGGTATGAAAAGAGACATGGTAGAGATTGTAGAAAAGTGCCTAGTATGTCAGTAGAATAAGGTAGATTATTAAAAGTCTGCAGGGTTATTGCAGCCTCTACCTATATCGACACGGCACGGAAATGGGAGCAAGTCTCCATGAATTTTATGATGGGTTACAGAGAACCCAAGTGAATTACGAGGCTATTTGGATGATAGTCGCTAAGTTGACTAAGTCTACCCACCTTTTGGTTATGAAATTCCCAAATACTCAGAGTGTATATGAGGATGTTTAGTTAAGAGAGATTAAGAACCCCTCAGAGCAGATAGACAAGTATTGGAATTCACCATTAGTGAATTAGTATGGTTGAAATATTTCTTGTCCTAAGAGAATAAGGACATAGCGAGCTTTTGGAAGAAGGTAAATTGAGTTGTGCTGGATGAAATATTTTGAGAGATCGGACGAGTGGGAGATAAGACCTGTAAGTTGGTGTTATCACCTGAATTAACAGGCACCCACAATGTGTCTCAGCTTTTGATGCTTCGGCAATACTATCCGGATCCAGCATAAGTGATCGAATATGAATTCCAAAAGTTCAGTTTAATGAAAATATAAGTATATTGATAAGTTGATTCGGGCATTAAATAGGAAAGAGAAAGTATTGAGGTTTAAGATGATCTCCCTAATTAAAGTCCTTGGTAGTAATACACTCCGGAGAAGGTCACATAAGAATTTAAGAGTATGATAATATCGATGTACCTGGAGTTGTATATGGACTCATATGACTTGGTTCTAATTTGGAGGACCAAATTCCTTAAGTGGGGGAGATTTGTAAGACCCGAAATTAAATCGTAAATTTTATGAAGAATTGAAAATAGTCCCAAATTATATGAAATGGGATTCGGATAGGAAATAAGGATTTAAAATATGAAATGAGTGAGTGTTTGTGAAGGGAAGTCGGGTTAAATTAATCCCGAACACGTGAAGGGCAAAACGGTCAAAAGATCGAAAGCCGGGATAAATTCGATAAGAAAATTTTATTAAAAATAATGGATTTGAGAATCTTGATCGATAACGAAGAAATAATTAAATTTCGGATTAAATTGATCAAGATATGAATTTATGGAAATTAATCGAAATTTTCACTCGGGACAATATCCCGAAAATACGGAGAAATTATACCCGAAAAAGAATTAAAAATATAATAAATAAATTAAATTAAATTAAATAAATCTATTTTGAATAAAATATTAATTTTGGTAGATATTTTGATTCTTTAATATAATTTATTGATTAAAATAATAATAAAACAAATTGTTAAATAAAATAATAATTGTAAAAAAAAAATTAGAAATCTGTAAAACGTCGGGGAGAGAGAAAGAAAAGGGAAACGGAGAGGGGAGACCGCGCGTGGCTCGTCCGACCGACGGCCACCGGGCACCGACGGCCTCCGACGAAGGGTCGAGCAGCAAGAGGAGAGGCCGACGAAGCCAATGGCACCGGTGATGCGCCGTCAGGAGGCCGGAGATCGCCGAACGGAGGAGGAGAAGACCGCGGGGAAAACAAAGTCGGTACCGGCGATCCACGGCAGCTGGGGGCGAACGGCGGGTACCAGCGTGATCAGGAGGAGGAGCCGGTCCTTTTGAGACCAATACCGGCCGGCGAAACCGTCGAAATCCGTCGGATCGGGAGGAGACAGCCGCGGGGGAGAAGGAGGAATTCACCGACGATGGTCGCGTTTCGACCCCAACCGAGGCCCGATTCTGAATGCCCAGGTGTAGCCGAGCCGAACGGCACCGAAATCGCACCGGGAACCGGCCGGACGGCGCCGGAATGAGCAAATGGGGATTGAACCGGTCGAACCGGCCTGAACCGACCAAAATTGAACCGAACCGAACCGAGCTGAATTGGCGGTCTGAACCGATCTGAACCGGACTGAACCGGTTCAGCCAAAAAGAGAGGAAAAAAGGAGAAAAAGAGGAAAAGGAAAAAGGGAAAGGATTTTCGGGGATACACCGGACTTCGGGTAAGTCAATATGAGGTCAAAAGTGATCGAATTGATTTTCGAGAAATTTATTTAAATTATATTTAATCGAAGAGTAACCCGGGATTAAATATAATAATTGTGCAGTTCGACGATAAAGCCCGAACGAGAGCCGATTGAGCTCCAATTTTCGTATTCCGCATCGTATCGGGTAAGTACAGTTTAATTCCGACAATTAGAGTCCTTTAATACAGAGTTTCAATTTTTTTACAGAATTTACGGATTAATTCTGTATAAAAGGAATATTAATCGGAATTACAACGTAATTACCGTAAATGGTATACGGGCTATCCAATGAGTTTGGAACGAAGCCCGATAATTATTGGTAAGCTGAATGAGCCCAGTAAACCCGAAGAAGGGATTTAAACAGTATAAACGGGCTGAAAATGGGTCGAGGCCCATTAAAGTGCAATCGGGCCCAATAGGGATAAATGGGCCCAATGATTTAAATTAAGCCCAGAAAGTATTAAATACAATTAAGTTGTATAATATCTGACCTGGAGAATATTGATACGCAGTTTCGGGTATTTGATTGAGAGCAGATCGGACTGCGCGACGTGATATAAGTGGAAAGGTCAAACTCGACGAGAATCGAGGTAAGGGAATTTTGTAGGTGCATAGAGATAATTATGCGTATTTTGAGAGGGGATGTACAGGGTTTAGAAATTTCTTAAAGCATCTAGAAATGAAGTAATAATTTTTACGAAAACCGGGGCTTAAATAAATAAAGGAAAATGATTATTTTGCCCCCAGTTAGGAAAATTTCAAAAAGGGTAGTAAGGCTATGAAATTGCATGAATTTCATGATTTTAATGTTTTATATGATTATATTGCTTTGATTTAAGCAAATATACACATAGGTGGGCTGTTGATTTCGTGAATTTTACGAAAGGGTACCGGTTTGTACCGGTTACTATTTTAAAAGATGTTTTATTAAAAGTGAGCCACCTATCGTATTTACGTGACTAAAAGAGTGCTAGAGTCTTTCTCGCACTCAAGTTTACTGAATTATTTCTCATGAAAAGCCGTACTGGAGCATTGCTCGTACGAGAAATTTGTGTGTGCACAAAACCGTGCTGAAGCTTCGCTCGCACGAGATTTTAGATATCATGATATGCATAGCGTGGTGCTGGAGCTCCGTAAGCCTGTGACCTGGTGTGGGGCGGGCAGCAGGATGCTCACATAAACGCACTAGACGTGAGTTGACATGCATATAGTCGTGCGGAAGCCTCCTGTAGACTGTGTGTCACAGAGAGTTGAGATGCTCGCACATATACTTTGAGACATGGGTTGGTTATCGACATAGTATTGGGCTGGATAAGACCTACGGCAGGCACCCCCAGACTATGATATGGGTCCACGGAGTACAATGTACCGTGTATGTCACACGGAGTACGCTGTACCGTGCAGTCATGATGACTCTACGATGTTGCTCGATATTCTGGCGGGTAGGACTTGACCCCACCTCCCGTTGCAGTTGTGATACCCCACACATCGGGATCCGTGTGCCTGGGATCACAGGGACAAAGTATGGCCATAGTCCTCGATTTTTCATACAGTAACCTACATGCCTCACATGATATCATACGGTCTGGATAGACCAGGACAAACCCGATGGAGGGGTAGTCCCGATTTGTGTTTTTAAAAGAGATGTGATTTGATGAATCAAGGTATTCCCGAGAGATGGGTTTGACCTTGATGAAGTTGTTTTATAATGAAACAAATGAGTTTTAAATGTGATGAATTTATGATGAAACAAATAAGTTTCAAAGTAATGAGTTTTGTGATTAAACAAATGAGTTTTAAAGGGAAGAGTTTATGATGAAATAAATGAGTTTTAATGTGACGAGCATGAGATGTCATACATGATGATTTTTCATGTGTGCTTGATATGTCGATTTCATGATTTCTTGTATATGATATATACATACATGTGGCATTGTTTTAATCTTACCTCATGCTCCAAAAGTAAATGATTTTTTACATCATGACATTATCAGCACGTAGATAGTATAGTTATCTACTTGCTTACATTATTGCCTTACTGAACACGTTTCGCTCACCCTTTCATTTTCCACCCCACAGGGTATATTCAGTAGAAGAGAACGACAGTAGTCATTTTCGCTGCTTCTTATCAAGATCAGGAATACACATTTGTATAATTTCGTATCTGAACATATAGATGCACAGTACTGTATATGGATGTAATATTGGGGACGTATTTAGTTCAAATAAATTGATATATAAATGAAATATGAAAATGGAATGGTAAATAGGTGAGAGGTTACTAACACCGAATCATAGCCCAACTGTTTAGTAGTGTAACTGTTCACGACGGGTGAGGAAATGAAAAAGCGAAAAATTTGTAGGGATTTTTAGGTAATTTGGGTCGTGACATTATCGCTTAATCCTAATAACTTTATATCGTAAAGATGTTCTTACCTTGCATACGCCTCTTACTCTGATACATCTTGTATTCAGAATCTATCTTATCTTAAAGATTATCTCATTTCGTATATCAATCATAACAAAACTCCTGTCATTATTCATTCTGTGAGTACAATCCTTTACTCCTTTAATTTCAACTGTCGCACCCCTTTTTGTTACTTAAAATCTCTATATCTATATTCCGTTAATTAATCCTCCTCTATTGGGGTACTCCTTTATCAGTATTATGTCCAATTATGTAGGCATTCATGCCTTTTACTCACTTATATGCGAATGAAGGCTGTACGAATAAGTGTGTGGTACCAGGATCAATGAACATATGTGCTTCATTATTCATAACAAGTGTGGTATCTTACACCACATCCATGAAACATCAATAGTGTCCTGGTCCAAGACATTCTCTCGCCTTCGTCCAACAACCTACTTCCCTTTTTTTTTCGGCTATGGCCTCCCTTTTTACGTTGCAGCTATTCCAATGAAGTTTTTCTCTGTCTCTTTACTTTTCTGGGGGGGCAATCTCGCCCAAATATGTGCAATCAACATCAATGGTCCGTCTTACCACACTTAACGGCCATTTTCATCAATACAGTGTAGGTATAGACCTTACTTCCGTGGTATCTACCACACATCCTACACTGCTTACACTGATCACTCTGCTTACACTGCTACACTACGTCGTAGCAGGTCGGGGTTGTCCAATCACAATGCCCCTCAAGAGTGCCAAAATTGGATGTACTGGGGCTTTACCAATTATCTTACTCCATAACTCGTCAACTCTAATCTCTTACCAACTGGTCTCTTTCCTGCTTGACATCTCTGTCATTCTCTAATTTCTTCTATCTCTATTTTGGCCCTCGCTACCTTTCCCAATCTCAGAGGCGTGCAATTCATGTTCTTATCTACCCAACTGTAAATCTGCGCACTGCCTCGATATAGGTAATATCTCACGGGCCAATCGGACTCAAATTGAAAAGTTGAGCCATTTCATAAACTTTTAGACATCTCGACTGTCACCTGTTCATAGTGTCGAGGTAATATCTGCCCAGGAATATAACCAAGTTTCATACTCATAAATCATACTCATCAATAAATCAAATCCTCTGGGTCAGAGTACGGACTTTTATCCATAATTTCCTTTAAATCATGTCCAGGATATCCTATCACCGGAATGCATCTAAAATATTTCTCATCTTAGCTCTGGATGTTTAACACTTAAGATGGGTCGAGCGGGTTTCAATCAATGCTCCGCTGCGCCCTCTGATCTTATGTCTACCCTGAGCAATTTGCTCCTCAAAATAATCTCCACACTCCGCTCCAACCTCACGAAGCGTGTCTCAATACTATCCGATCACTCTGTCAGACTCTGAGAGGTATGCTCAACATTAGCCTCTATTTCAATCTCATCCCGATTCTCATGGGTCAACTCAGCACGACTTAGCAGACTCAGGTCTACCTCTACGACCTCTGCCTCGTGCACTATCTCATCTTGAGTCTCATATCATGACTCATTTGATTCTCAGACCGATCTCTACGGTCTCGAGCATGTGTACTCGCCACTCTACCATAGCGACTATCAGTTATAAAAACTATATTCTTGCATTCGAAACAAAATTCTTAGCTGCAATTCCATCTTGATATACACAATTGTATCTAAACAATGCACAGTACATGGGGATGTAAATTTACTTAACCACTAACACCGACTCATATCAGGCCAACTCTGCTCTGATACCATTAAATTTGTCACGAACCAAATTACCTAAAAATCCCTACAAATTTTTCGCTTTTTCATTTCCTTACTCGTCGTGAACCTTTACACTACTAAACAGTTGGGCTATGATTCAGTGTTAGTCACCTCTCCCCTATTTACCATTCAATTTATTTAAACTGAATACATCCCCAATATTACATCATATATAGTACTGTGCATCTATATGTTCAGATACAAAATTATACAAATGTGTATACCTGATATTGATAAGAAGCAGCGGATAACCGAATTGCGAAGCTATTGTCTCTCTCTTCTACTGAGTGTACCCTGTGGGGTGGAAAATGAAAGGGTGAGCGAAACGTGCTCAGTAAGGCAATAATGTAAGCAGGTAGATAACTATACTATCTACGTGCTGATAATGTCATGATGTAAAAATCGTTTACTTTCAGAGCATGAGGTAAGATTAAAACAATGCCACATGAATGTATATATCATATACAAGAAATCATGAAATCGACATATAAAGCACACATGGAAAATCATCATGTATGACATCTCATGCTTGTCACATTAAAACTCATTTGTTTAATCACAAACTCATCACTTTGAAACTTATTTGTTTCATTATAAATTCATCTCATTTAAAACTCATTTATTTCATCATAAACTCTCACTTTAAAACTCATTTGTTTCATTATAAAACAACTTCATCAAGGTCAAACCCATCTCTCGGGAATACCTTGATTCATCAAATCAAATCTCTTTTAAAAACATAAATCGGGACTACCCCTCCATCGGGTTTGTCCTGGTCTATCCAGACCGTATGATATCATGTGAGGCATGTAGGTTACTGTATGAAAAATTGAGAACTATGGCCATACTTTGTCCCTGTGATCCCAGGCACACGGATCCCGGTGTGCGGGGTATCACAACTGCAACGGGAGGTGGGGTCAAGTCCTACCCGCCAGAATATCGAGCAACATCGTAGAGTCATCATGACTGCACGGTACAGCGTACTCCGTGTGACATACATGGTACATCGTACTCCGTGGACCCATATCATAGTCTGGGGGTGCCTGCCGTAGGTCTTATCCAGCCCAATACTATGTCGATAACCAACCCATGTCTCAAAGTATATGTGCGAGCATCTCAACTCTCTGTGACACACAGTCTACAGGAGACTTCCGCACGACTATATGCATGTCAACTCGCGTCTAGTGCGTTTATGTGAGCATCCTGCTGCCCCCCCACACCAGGTCACAAGTTTACGGAGCTCCAGCACCACGCTATGCATATCATGATATCTAAAATCTCGTGCGAGCGAAGCTTCAGCACGGTTTTGTGCACACATAAATTTCTCGTACGAGAAATGCTCCAGTACGGCTTTTCATGAGAATAAATCATAAACTTGAGTGCGAGTAAGACTCTAGCACTCTTTTAGTCATGTAAATACGATAGGTGGCTCACTTTTAATAAAACATCTTTTAAAATAGTAACCGGTACAAACCGGTACCCTTTCGTAAAATTCACGAAATCAACAGCCCACCTATGTGTATATTTGCTTAAATCAAAGCAATATAATCATACAAAACATTAAAATCATGAAATTCATGCAATTTCATAGCCTTACTACCCTTTTTGAAATTTTCCTAACTGGGGGCAAAATAGTCATTTTCCTTTATTTATCTAAGCCCCGATTTTCGTAAAAATTATTACTTTATTTCTAGATGTTTTAATAAATTTCTAAGCCCTGTAAATCCCCTCTCAAAATACGCATAATTATCTCTATGCACCTACAAAATTCCCTTACCTCGATTCTCGTCGAGTCTGACCTTTCCTTTTTCACTGTTGTCACGTCGCGCAGTCCGATCTGCTCCCAATCAAACCTTCGAAACTGCGTATAATTATTCCTCAGGTCAGATATCATACAACTTAATTGTATTTAATACTTTCTGGGCTTAATTTAAATCATTGGGCCCATTTATCCCTATTGGGCTCGGTTGCACTTTAATGGGCCTCGACCCATTTTCAGCCCGTTTATACTGTTTAAATCCCTTCTTCGGGTTTACTAGGCTCATGCAGCTTACTAATAATTATCGAGCTTCGATCCAAATTCACTGGATAGCCCGTATACTATTTACGGCAATTTACGTTGTAATTCCGATTAATATTCCTTTTATACAGAATTAATCCGTAAATTCTGTAAAATAATTGAAACTCTGTATTAAAGGACTCTAATTGCCGGAATTAAACTGTACTTACCCGATACGATGCGGGATACGAAAATTGGAGCTCAATCGGCTCTCGTTCTGCACAATTATTATATTTAATCTCGGGTTACTCTTCGATTAAATATAATTTAAATAAATTTCTCGGAAATCAATTCGGTCACTTTTGACCTCATATTGACTTACCAGAAGTCCGGTGTATCCCCGAAAATCCTTTCCCTTTTTCCTTTTCCTCTTTTTCTCCTTTTTCCTCTCTTTTTGGCTGAACCAGTTCAGTCCGGTTCAGACCGGTTCAGATCGTCGGTTCAGCTCGGTCCGGTTCGGTTCAGTTTTGGTCGGTTCAGGCTGATTCGACAGGTTCAATCCCCATTTGCTCATTCCGATGTCGTCCGACCGGTTCCTGGTGCGATTTCGGTGCCATTCGGCTCGGCTACACCTGGGCATTCAGAATCGGGCCTCGGTTGGGGTCGAAACACGACCATCGTCGGCGAATTCCTCCTTCTCCCCTGCGGCTGTCTCCTCTCGATCCGACGGATTCCGGCGGTTTCATCGGCCGGTACTGGTCTCAAAAGGACCGGCTCCTCTTCCTGATCACGCTGGTACCCGCTGTTCGCCCCCAGCTGCCGTGGATCGCCGGTACCGACTCCGTTTTCCCCGCGGTCTTCTCCTCCTCCGTTCGGCGATTTCCGGCGTCCTTAGCGCACGTCGCCGGCGCCAATAGCTTCGCCGGCCTCTCCTCTTGCTGCTCGGCCCTTCGTCGGAGGTCAAAGGTCGTCGGTGGTGGCTCGTCGGTCGGCCACGCGCGGGTCTCCTTCTCCGTTTTCCTTGGTTCTTCTCTCTCCCCGATAGTTTTCATTTTCTGATTCTGATTCTTTTTTTTTTTAACAATTTATTTTATTATTAAAATATTCATTAAAATATTCAAATATATTGTAAAATATCTACAAAAATCTATTAATTTATTCCAAATAAATTAATTTAATTTAATTTAATTTATTTATTATATTTTTAATCATTTTTCCAGTATAATTTCTCCGTATTTTCGGGACATTGTCCCGGGTGACTTTTTGGTATTTCTAAAAATTCTGGATCTTGATCAATTGGACTCGAAATTGTATAATTCCCTCATTATTGATCAAGATATTCTAAATCCTTATTTTAAATTAAATTTTCTTATCGAATTTATCTCGGCTTTCGGTCTTTTTTAACCGTTTTGCCCTTACATGTGTTCGGGATTTATTTAGCCCGACTTCCCTTCACGAATACTCACTCATTTCGCATTTTAAATTCTTACCTCCTATCCGAATCCCGTTCCTTTAAATTTGTGAACCTTTTTCTACCTCATAAAATTTACGATTTAATTTCGGGTCTTACACAGATCGATCTCATAGGATGAGAGATCGATCTGAAAGAGCCAAAATGATCTTATTTTGAGCTATGGAACAGGACAGATCGATCTCTAATGGAGCTAGATCAATCTGCTAAACATTCTGTCATGAGAAGATCGATTCTTAAGGCAAGCCGATCGATCTCCTTAACTCTCTATTTGAGACAGATCGATCTCAAGCCAAGACAGATCGATCTCCTTAAGGGTTCTCTAAAGAGAAGATCGATCTCCTACAAAAGGCAGATCGATCTCCAAGAAGAAAATAACCTGCAAACATATCGATCTCATCAAGGAAGAAGATCGATCTGGTAGTGGTTGCATTTGGTAACAAGGACAACCAAACCTTGCAGAGATCGATTTCTATAAGGATCAAATCGATCTCATATGCCTGCAACTATAAAAAAAAGGGGCTTGGGATTGGACTGAAAACTCAAATTTTCCCTCCCACCAAACCTCACCTGCCATTTTCTCTCAAGACCTAAGCTTTCTCACTCTAAAGATCACTACATTCCAACTAGTTTTGGAAAAAGCTCAAGAAGGGAAAGTTGTTCCTTAAAGCAAGAAGAACAACATACCCAAAAATCTCACATTGGTGTGACCAAGAGAAGGAGTTATGGCTACCACAAGTTTGACTAAGTAAAGGGTAAGCTCTTCAACCTTCAAGCTTCTAAATATGGTTTCTAGATATTTGTGGGTTGAATGATATGTGAAATGTTAATAGGAATGATGAATGTAGTGATGGGTGAGTAATATTAAGGGAGATTTATAAAGAAGAAATACATGAAAAAGTGATGGAAAACTTAAGAGATGGTAAAATGATATTTGTGGAAGAGTGAAATGTGATTTAAGGGTTTGTGAAGAATGAATAGATAAATAGAAGACAATGTGTATGTTTAGTAGAGGGAAAAGAAAATAACTTGATGATTTATACGTGTAGCTTAGAATACGTGAGACGCGACTAACTCGGATCGCGAAAGGAGCAAACGTGACAAAGGAAATACGAGCGTGATTCGAGGTAAGGGACTGTGTGTTAGCGATAAAGGTATTTGTATGTATTTTACTGCGATTTGAGTAGTTACGACGCTAGAAATAATATGTTTAGCTAATGAGCTATGGAAATCTATATGAAAGTAAGAAAAGTATTAGATATACATATATATATTGTGAAAATGGGATGTGGGAAGGAAAAACAGCCTGACATGCATGTTTTTAATGCTTTACATCTATGTATGATGTTTTGATATTTTCTCATCCATGTACTGATTTTGAGATTGAGGAATGATAATAGGTAGGCTGGCTAATTTTACATGTTTAGCATGGGACGGCATGCTATGTAAACAAACATGTTTTGAGTTTTTTTAAATGAGAAAATAGCCATCTATCGGATTTAAGATGTGAAATGGTGTTGGAGCTTTAGCTCACACCCGTTTTAATGAATTGGACTATACTGGAGTTTCACTCGCATATGTCTGCATGTTTTAATAAACCGTGCTGGAGTTTAACTCGCACGATAATTTTGAGAAAAGTGCTGGAGCTTTGCTCGCACCCGTTTTTATCGAGTTGAGATAAACCTAGTGGTCTGGGACCTAAGGGGATGCTAGCCGACAACCTTAGAACGAGCTGGGCTTTTACAATAATCATACCGTACTGGAGCCTTGCGATGACTGTGTGTCACGCTGATTACTCGCCTGGTATATGAGACATGGTTCAGGATGAAAAGTCGATTGGAGTTGGTAGATGGATTGGGTCCACGGTTGTAAGTAGAACTGTTTAGTTGTCCGTTGGTATACTATGTACCGTGCTGGGTGCACGTGAGTACGAGTATCGCGTAGATGACACATGGTGTACCTTATACCGTGAGTATGTAAGGAGATGAGGTTGATTGAGATGAGCCGGAGGGTAGGACTGACCCATCCCCCTTCAGGCGAAGTGATGCCCTGTGCACACCTGATCAGTGCGGCCTGGGATCACTGACTATGGCCATATGTCGTGGATATTAGATTGCCGAAAATTCCATGCCTGTCTCAGAGATACGAGAAATTGAAAAACTCAGAAAAGAAAGAGATTTGGTGAAAAGAAATGATTTGAGAAAAGCAAAGAGAGTTTGTGATTGGATAAATCTCTCGATTTGAATGCTCGTGCTATGATAGCACTGTTTATGACATGTTTTTAAATGGGAATATCGTATACATGTTTTCATGAAAATGCTTATATGAGAAATGAATGTTTGAACGCATTTTCTAGTAATATTTCCATTTACATTGAAACATGGTTTTGTTTATGCATGCATGGGCTATGTAGATAGTACAGTATCTACCTATTAGCATCCATTTCTTTACTGAGCTGTGGTTTGCTCATCCCACTACTTTTCCTCCTCCAGATACTGAGAAGTAGGGCAGTGCAGTGGTCTCTGGATCTCTTTTTGGGTTGGACAGCTCCCACCAGTTGCAAAGGTATAAGATTTGTATACACACAAGTATTTTGAATCTATTATAATGTATCGCACAGTTACAAATCGAGAATGTAAACAATTGTATGGAGGATGTTATGTAAAGATATTATTATACAATTGATTTTGTATATCTACACACACCTGGGAGTGTGAATTTGTGAGATCTGAGAATTTCAGACATATTTTATTGATGTAATAATAATTTGAGTATAATTTATTGAGCTAAGTGAATTGTGGGAATTATAATTGGAGATTTATATGTTAAGTGTGTAAAATGAGCATGAAGCATGAGGACAGATCGATCTGGGAGAAGGAGAGATCGATCTGGTGAGTTAAAAATGACGAGGAAGGGGAAATTTGAAGAGCAGATCGATCTCCAATGGAAGAGATCGATCTCCTTATGAATCTGTTTGAGAAGGGATCGATCTCATGAGGAAGAGATCGATCTCCAAATGAATCTGTTTGAGAGAAGATCGATCTCATGAGGAGGAGATCGATCTCCAAATGCTTCTGTTTGGGGAGAAGATCGATCTCCTTAGGGGCAGATCGATCTCATAAAGCCATAAAGAGATCGATGTCACCCCTCGACAGATCGATCTCCTAGGCATAAAATTTCCCAGATCGTCCCTAAATTTCAAACACAGATCGATCTCATCAAGAGGCAGATCGATCTCCTACCTCCAGTCTATATAAGGAACCCGTGTTTTCCCCTGAAATCTCACTTTCTCTCTCTTCCAAACCTCCATTTTTCCGAAAACCTAGTTTCTCACTCCTCCAAATCCCCCATTTTCGGTCGAATCAGCTATTGTGGTAAGAAAGAAAGTTGTTCCTCATTAAAGGGAGAACAACATACTTGGAAATCGAAGGACGAATCGGATCGAGGCGAGAGTTGTGCGTCTCACAAGCTTTGGGTAATTCCTAAACCTCGATCTTGATATTTGAGCTGATTTTGATGTTATTGGTGGTTGTAATTGTGTTGAAATAGTAGAGAAATGATTAGGGATTGATGAGATTGTAATGTAGTTGGGTTAATGTCGATATTTGGAAATTGTGACAATTTTGAGAATCGAGCTATAAATGGAAATATGGATAATGTGGTGAATTAGCATAGATAATTGGTATTAGAGATGTAGAACTTCGAGATATTGAAAATGAGGTTGTAGTTTAGGGTTGAGTTACGAGAATCAAGGGATTTGAGGTGTTATGAGCAATTATGCTCGATTTTGAGAATTGAGGTTTATGTGATGTTGAGTATTGATGTTTTTAACATCGTTTGGACAGCTCGGGAGTTCCAGAGTGGAATGCGAGGCTAGTCCGTGATACGGGGGAACGATTGCACTATACGAGGTGCAAAGAGGTAAGGGAAATCTAAACCATTTGTGTATGTGATTTGTAAACTGTTATAGCATGATTTATGATTTATAAACAAGCATGTTGAGTGTTTTGTGTTGAGATTAAATTGCACACGATTTTATAGTCGGTTGGAGCCCAATGTTTTATGAGTTTATAACTGGGCTCTACGTTAAGGCAACATTGAGATTTGAGAAATGTGTGCGTGTGCTTTGCCGGTTAGAACTCGGTTTTATTAAGTTTTGTGTTGAGTACAAAACGGTTTTCAAATGAGTTTTATGAGAGAGAAACCATTACGAGTTCTACGTGAAGGCAAACCCGTCTTATGTGATAAGACTTAGGTGTGTAGTTGTGAGTACACATCGGGCATTGCTCTGGTAGCATGTAAGCCCGATTTCTTCTCCGTTCTGGTAACGTGAGAATGACCTATTCTGTGGCTGTGCCACGTTGAGAAACCCATTGGTGGCTGTGCCACGTATACCCCATTGGTGGCTGTGCCACGTTGAGAAACCCATTGGTGGCTGTGCCACGTATACCCCATTGGTGGCTGTGCCACGTATACCCCATTGGTGGCTGTGCCACGTTGAGAAACCCCATTGGTGGCTGTGCCACGTTGAGAAACCCCATTGGTGGCAGTGCCACGTTGAGAAACCCTATTTTGTGGCTATGCCACGTGAGAAAATAATTCAGTGGCTTTGCCACGTGTGTTTTGTGGCTATGCCACGTGAGAAAATAATTCAGTGGCTTTGCCACGTGTGTTTTGTGGCGATGCCACGAGTGATTTTAAATCAGTGGCTTTGCCACGTGTGTTTTGTGGCGATGCCACGAGTGATATTAAATCAGTGGCTTTGCCACGTGTGTTTTGTGGCGATGCCACGAGTGATTTTAAATCAGTAGCTATGCCACGTTATTTGAGAAAGCGTTTAACGCGTTATTTTCACATGCTTTGTTTTGCTCTAGAGTGAGCCTTTTTACTTCATGTTTTCACATGACTTGACACATGAGAGTGTCGTTTTGAGTATTTTCATGCTATGGTTTTCAAATGAGTTTCACATACAAATAAACCTTTTGTGATGTGCATTTTGGTTTATGAAATGAATCCCTACCCTCCTTACTGAGCGATTTAGAAGCTCACCCTGTTTTTCTTTCCCCTCAGAGTTCTTCAAGTGAATAAGGACTTCCCTGCGACGTACGGAGTAGTGGCTAGTGGAGGATCCGAGCTCCAGGCTATATATATTTTGTACTTTGAGGTATATTTATCTTTTCATGTACCCAGACTATTATTGTAATTACAGACACTTGATGTATATCATTATATGGGATGTAGTAGGATTAATTAACTTGGAATTGAGTAATGTATATGATTCAATATACACTATGTTGTGATGAGATCCTAAGGCATGATAATTATGATGATGTATGACACTGCACAGGAATGCACCTTTAATTGTGAATTAACGAGTAAAAAGTTTTAAATTAGCCCTATTTTTCGCATTTTTGGGGCGTGACAGAGTTTTCTTGGTATCAGAGCTTAGGGTGTCTAGTACTGTCAGTGTCGGTTAAGTGAAATAGAATACATCCCAAGTGTCTGTAATAGTCTGGTCATGAACTGAAATTGAGGATTGAGATTTCAATCGATTGTGATATGTACGCGCAGGAGACGAGTTGAGATTGAGAATGAGTAAACGACGAGGTCGTTCGAGGAGGCAGGCAGAGTCCCCTCCACCACCTGTCCCGCAACCAGAGAGTCCTAACTCTCGATTTAATCGGATTGAGATCGATGTGAGGCAAGGTTTTGAGCAGATGGCAGCGTTATTCGCTCAACACTTTGGAGTTAATGCCTCGGATACCACCCCTACACCACCACCAGGACCTCCCATACCCCAGTGCCTCCCGTCACTCAGCCTGAGGACAGAAGTAAGGTCCGACTAAAGGAATTTCTGAAGATGAATCCACCAGCATTTAGGGGAAAGAAGGATCCTACAGAGGCTGAGGAGTGGTTGACGGAGTTGAGAGTTATATTTGATTTACTGGGGTGCACCGATGCTGAGAGAGTCAGTATGAGTGCCTATATGCTGAAGGGGAGAGCTCGAGATTGGTGGAGTACTACCCAGGGTATCTTGATGTCCCACCATGGTGTGATTGGTTGGGAAGAGTTTCAGACAGCTTTTAGAACCCAATATGTACCACGGGCCGCTCAGAGAAAGAAGCAGGCCGAGTTTTTGAGTTTTGTACAGGGTGACATGTCGGTGGATGACTATGAGAGCCAGTTCACCGCACTACTGAGATATGACCCAGAGACCTTCAAGAGTGAAGAGCTCCGCACAGAGAAGTTTGTGTATGGGTTGAAGCCCGTCATTAGAGATAGACTGATGGGGCTATGTATTACTGAGTTTAGAGATGCTCTGAGACGAGCACAAGAGGTTGAAAGAGGGATTGAGATGGTACAATCCCAGAATGAGCTCAGAGCGGTGAATAGAGATAAGGGCAAGAGGCCAGCACTTTTCCAGTCAGAGGCTCGGAGAGGTTCCTTCAGAAGAGGAAGGATTGAGGTGCAGAGGGACAGATTGGAGCGACCCAGAGCCTATCCTATTATCAAGGAGACCCCACGATATGTCAGGCTGGAGATGAGGATTTGTAGAGACTGTGGCCGATCGTATGAGGGAAGTTGTACTGGGTCGATCCATGGATGTTTCAGATGTGGTGACATGGGTCACAGAGTGAAGGACTGTCCCCAACCTCAGATACCACATGCTTCGGAGCCCACTAGACAACAGCCTCAGAGAGTGGATCCCCAGAGACGGGCCACTGCGGCAGAGAAAGGGAAGAAACCTGTGGCACAGGGACGTGTGTTTGCCCTAGATAAGGAGACCGCAGACGCGTCAGCGGAAACTATAAGAGGTACACTCTCTGTCTGTAATTATGAGGCTCATGTGTTGATTGATTCAGGATCCACGCATTCGTTTATTTCTGAGCATTTTGCATGTAGATTAAACTTGAAGTTTGAACCTCTAGAATATATACTACATGTAAATACCCCTATGCGTGAATCCCAGAGAACTGAGTTAATCTGTAGAGGATGTGAAATTAAGGTGGGAGATAGAGTGATGTTAGCAGATCTAATCATGTTGAGTATACATGGGTTTGATGTAATTCTGGGAATGGATTGGTTGGCGACCAATCGAGTGAGTTTAGACTGGTACACTAAGATTGTAACTTTCTCCCTACCTGAACCTTACAGTGTACGATTGAGATATTGAGGAAATGATTATGTGGATTCTAGTGAGTAATTTGAGAATTTTAACATTATTTTGGAGAATATTAAATATGATTATTTATGTGAAGGTTATGAGACACTCATCTAAGACGATGAGCGGGAACATCCGAGGATTGAGGATATACCTGTGGTTTGCGAATTTCTGGATGTTTTCCCAGATGAATTGCCAGGTTTACCACCAGAGAGAGAGCTGGAGTTTACCATTGATTTGGTACCGGATACTCAGCCGATCTCTAAACCTCCCTACAGGATGGCATTAGTGGAACTTGAGGAATTGGAGAAACAACTACAGGAGTTATTGGATCAAGGGTTTATTAGACCCAGTGTTTCACCGTGGGGAGCGCCAGTACTGTTTGTTAAGAAGAAGGATGGTAGTCTCAGATTATGTGTGGACTACCGGCTATTGAATAAAGCCACGGTAAAGAATAAATACCCACTACCCAGGATTGACGATCTACTTGATCAGCTAAGAGGGGCATCAGTCTTTTCTAAGATTGATTTGAGATCGGGCTATCACCAATTGAGGATCAAGGAGGAAGATATTTCGAAGACGGCCTTTAGGACAAGATATGGCCATTACGAATTTCTGGTGATGTCCTTTGGATTGACGAACGCCCCTGCAGCATTTATGAGATTGATGAACGAGGTGTTCAGAGACTATCTGGATAAGTTTGTGATAGTCTTTATCGATGATATCCTGGTGTATTCTCGGTCGTATGAGGAGCATGCACAGCAATTGTGGTTAGTACTTCAGATACTCCGAGATAAGCAATTATACGGAAAGCTTAGTAAGTGTGAGTTTTGGCTGAACCGGATAGCTTTCCTTGGGCATGTAGTCTCAGAGGAAGGAGTATCAGTGGATCCGAGTAAAATAGTAGCTGTGCTTAATTGGGAAAGATCGAGGACAGTGACTGAGATACGAAGCTTCCTTGGTTTGGCAGGGTATTACAGGAGATTTGTGGAAGGATTCTCGAGGATTGCAGCTCCTTTGACTAAGCTCACGCGTAAGGAGACTCCGTTCATATGGACTGATCAATGTGAGCTCAGTTTTCAAGAGTTAAAGAGGAGATTGACGGTGGCACCTGTGTTAACTATCCCTGAGGGATCAGGAGGATTCTCGGTGTATAGTGATGCATCTCATCAAGGATTGGGGTGTGTGCTTATGCAGCACGGGAGAGTGGTCGCATATGGATCGCGACAGCTGAAAGACCACGAGCGGAATTATCCCACGCATGATTTGGAGTTAGCCGCTGTGGTATTTGCTTTGAAGATCTGGCGACACTACTTATATGGGGAAAGATTCCAGATCTTCACTGATCACAAGAGTTTGAGATATCTCTTTGATCAGAAAGAGTTAAACATGAGACAAAGGAGATGGATGGAACTCTTTAAGGATTATGACTGCGAGATTCTATACCATCCGGGTAAGGCGAATGTAGTTGCTGATGCCCTGAGCAGGAAGAGTATGATATCTGCTATGATGATCAGGGAATGGGATTTGTTAGAGCAGTTCGCCGAACTTCGGATCAGAGTTAAAGAGGTAGAGACTGGATTTTTGGCTAGCCTACGGATAGAGCCCAGGATCATGGATCAGATTAGAACTGGGCAGCGCAGTGATCCGAGATTGATAAATATGGTTAGCCAAGCTGAGCAGAGTTCGCAGTCGGATCTCACCATCAGTGAGGATGGATTATTGAGGTTCAGAGGACGGATTTGTGTACCGGACGATGATACCCTGAAGAGACAGATACTGAGAGAATCCCACTGCTCGCGATACACCATGCACCCAGGAAGTACTAAGATGTACCGAGACTTGAGAAAGGTGTATTGGTGGAGTGGTATGAAGCGAGACGTGGCAAAGTATGTGGCCAGGTGTTTAGTATGCCAGCAAGTGAAAGCTGAGCATTGGAAGCCCGGAGGACTACTACAGCCCTTACCTGTACCTACATGGAAATGGGAGCATGTCACTATGGACTTTATTATGGGTTTACCGAGGACCCGAAGAGGTCGCGACGCGATATGGGTCATTGTGGATAGATTGACCAAGAGTGCCCACTTCCTTGCCATCAAGAGCACAGATACTGTGGATGCCTTAGCTGAGCTATATGTCAGCGAGATAGCTAGATTACATGGGGCTCCAGTGAGTATTACTTCTGATAGAGATTCCCGATTTACTTCCAGATTCTGGACCCAGTTTCAGGAGTCCATGGGATCTCGATTGAGTTTTAGTACCGCCTATCATCCTCAGACAGATGGTCAGTCAAAGAGGACTATTCAGACCCTAGAGGATATGTTGAGGGCGTGTACGATGGATTTTAAGGGATCATGGGATGATCACCTGCCCCTAGCAGAGTTTGCGTACAATAACAGCTATCATGCGAGTATTGGAATGGCACCTTTTGAGGCTCTATATGGTAGGAGGTGTAGATCCCCTGTAGCCTGGGAAGAAGTCGGTGACAGAAAGATAAATGCTCCCGAGCTGCACAGAGTAGACAGAAAAGCTACGCGGATACGCGTAGACGGCCACTTGAATTTGATGTGGGTGATGCAGTATTTTTGAGAGTATCACCGAGCAAGGGTATCATGCGATTTGGGAAGAAAGGAAAAATTGAGTCCTCGATACATAGGACCATTCGAGATTCTTGAGAGAGTGGGAGAGGTAGCCTACAGATTGGCATTACCCCCACAGATGTCCGGAATACACAACGTTTTTCATGTATCTATGTTGAGGAAGTACCACCCGGACCCTTCTCATGTTATAGAGTATGATGAGATGGACATACAGGAGGACATGAGCTACACTGAGGAACCCGTCCGGATTCTCGATAGAAAAGAGAAGGTACTGAGAACTAAGAGCATCCCATTAGTGAAAGTTTTGTGGAAACATCACTCAAGGGAAGAGGCAACGTGGGAACTAGAGAGCCTCATGAAGGAGAGATACTCCCATCTATTTTGACTAGTTGAGTTGAATTTGGAGGACCAAATTCTTTTTAAGGTGGGGAGGATGTGAGATCTGAGAATTTCAGACATATTTTATTGATGTAATAATAATTTGAGTATAATTTATTGAGCTAAATGAATTGTGGGAATTATAATTGGAGATTTATATGTTAAGTGTGTAAAATGAGCATGAAGCATGAGGACAGATCGATCTGGGAGAAGGACAGATCGATCTGGTGAGTTAAAAATGACGAGGAAGGGGAAATTTGAGAGCAGATCGATCTCCAATGGAAGAGATCGATCTCCTTATGAATCTGTTTGAGAAGGGATCGATCTCATGAGGAAGAGATCGATCTCCAAATGAATCTGTTTGAGAGAAGATCGATCTCATGAGGAGGAGATCGATCTCCAAATGCTTCTGTTTGGGGAGAAGATCGATCTCCTTAGGGGCAGATCGATCTCATAAAGCCATAAAGAGATCGATCTCACCCCTCGACAGATCGATCTCCTAGGCATAAAATTTCCCAGATCGTCCCCAAATTTCAAACACAGATCGATCTCATCAAGAGGCAGATCGATCTCCTACCTCCAGTCTATATAAGGAACCCATGTTTTCTCCTGAAATCTCACTTTCTCTCTCTTCCAAACCTCCATTTTTTCGAAAACCTAGTTTCTCACTCCTCCAAATCCCCCATTTTTGGCCGAATCAGCTATTGTGGTAAGAAGGAAAGTTGTTCCTCATTAAAGGGAGAACAACATACTTGGAAATCGAAGGACGAATCGGATCGAGGCGAGAGTTATGCGTCTCACAAGCTTTGGGTAATTCCTAAACCTCGATCTTGATATTTGAGCTGATTTTGATGTTATTGGTGGTTGTAATTGTGTTGAAATAGTAGAGAAATGATTAGGGATTAATGAGATTGTAATGTAGTTGGGTTAATGTCGATATTTGGAAATTGTGACAATTTTGAGAATCGAGCTATAAATGGAAATATGGATAATGTGGTGAATTAGCATAGATAATTGGTATTAGAGATGTAGAACTTCGAGATATTGAAAATGAGGTTGTAGTTTAGGGTTGAGTTACGAGAATCAAGGGATTTGAGATGTTATGAGCAATTATGCTCGATTTTGAGAATTGAGGTTTATGTGATGTTGAGTATTGATGTTTTTAACATCGTTTGGACAGCTCGGGAGTTCCAGAGTGGAATGCGAGGCTAGTCCGTGATACGGGGGAACGATTGCACTATACGAGGTGCAAAGAGGTAAGGGAACTCTAAACCATTTGTGTATGTGATTTGTAAACTGTTATAGCATGATTTATGATTTATAAACAAGCATGTTGAGTGTTTTGTGTTGAGATTAAATTGCACATGATTTTATAGCCGGTTGGAGCCCAATGTTTTATGAGTTTATAACTGGGCTCTACGTTAAGGCAACATTGAGATTTGAGAAATGTGTGCGTGTGCTTTGCCTGTTAGAACTCGGTTTTATTACGTTTTGTGTTGAGTACAAAACGATTTTCAAATGAGTTTTATGAGAGAGAAACCATTACGAGTTCTACGTGAAGGCAAACCCGTCTTATGTGATAAGACTTAGGTGTGTAGTTGTGAGTACACACCGGGCATTGCTCTGGTAGCATGTAAGCCCGATTTCTTCTCCGTTCTGGTAACGTGAGAATGACCTGTTCTGTGGCTGTGCCACGTTGAGAAACCCATTGGTGGCTGTGCCACGTATACCCCATTGGTGGCTGTGCCACGTTGAGAAACCCATTGGTGGCTGTGCCACGTATGCCCCATTGGTGGCTGTGCCACGTTGAGAAACCCCATTGGTGGCTGTGCCACGTTGAGAAACCCCATTGGTGGCAGTGCCACGTTGAGAAACCCTATTCTGTGGCTATGCCACGTGAGAAAATAATTCAGTGGCTTTGCCACGTGTGTTTTGTGGCTATGCCACGTGAGAAAATAATTCAGTGGCTTTGCCACGTGTGTTTTGTGGCAATGCCACGAGTGATTTTAAATCAGTGGCTTTGCCACGTGTGTTTTGTGGCGATGCCACGAGTGATATTAAATCAGTGGCTTTGCCACGTGTGTTTTGTGGCGATGCCACGAGTGATTTTAAATCAGTGGCTATGTCACGTTATTTGAGAAAGCGTTTAACGCGTTATTTTCACATGCTTTGTTTTGCTCTAGAGTGAGCCTTTTTACTTCATGTTTTCACATGACTTGACACATGAGAGTGTCGTTTTGAGTATTTTCATGCTATGGTTTTCAAATGAGTTTCACATACAAATAAACCTTTTGTGATGTGCATTTTGGTTTATGAAATGAATCCCTACCCCCCTTACTGAGCGATTTAGAAGCTCACCCTGTTTTTCTTTCCCCCCAGAGTTCTTCAAGTGAATAAGGACTTCCCTGCGACGTACGGAGTAGTGGCTAGTGGAGGATCCGAGCTCCAGGCTATATATATTTTGTACTTTGAGGTATATTTATCTTTTCATGTACCCAGACTATTATTGTAATTACAGACACTTGATGTATATCATTATATGGGATGTAGTAGGATTAATTAACTTGGAATTGAGTAATGTATATGATTCAATATACACTATGTTGTGATGAGATCCTGAGGCATGATAATTATGATGATGTATGACACTGCACAGGAATGCACCTTTAATTGTGAATTAAAGAGTAAAAAGTTTTAAATTAGCCCTATTTTCCGCATTTTCGGGGCGTGACAGAATTAAAGTTTTAAATATTCCACTGTAAAACTTATGAAATTTTAGTAATTACATCGTCTCACAACCCAACCGTAGTAGTGTATGTATGGATAAAGGGCACCCGGGAGTGGAGTGTGACACCACAGGGTCTCGCGCGGCTAGGTCATTAAAGTTTCATGCAAGCATGACGTGAGGGTCTCGTACGGACACGCCGTAAGGGTTTCGCGTGCGAATGCCGTGAGGATCCTGCGTGAATATGCCGTGAGGGTCCTACGCGGACACGCCGTGAGGGTCTCGCTCGGACATGTCGTGAGGGTTTCGCGCAGGCACACCATGAGGGTCTTGCGCAGGCATGTCGTAAGTGTCTCGCGCGGACATGTCGTGAGTGTCTCTTGCAGGCCTGCCGTGAGGGTCTTGCGCGAGCATGCCATCAGGGTCTCGCGCGATACTTCTTTCTCCCACCAAATTTTGGACAGTTGTTGGCAGATTCACTTGCGGAAAGGTACCTTCAAACAGATCAACCATAGCCTATAAGGCTTTAACATTTTCTTCACCTTGCTTTCTCATAGCTTCAAATTCAGCTACGAGAATTGTCATCATACTTGACCCTCTCTCCCCTTGGACTCCATCACCCAGGCCACCTATTGGAGAGCTTGCCACATCTTCATTTTCATCACTCTTCATCGTTGTTGATCGTGTTCTCACCATGATTGTAGAGGTAAGAACTTTTTTTTCGTTTCTCATAGACGACGCCAATTGTTGTTGCCAAACAGAACAATGATGTGTTGTTGACGTCCTCACTTCGATCTTCATGCCACGTGTTACCAGAGGCTCTGTAAGAAAGAGAATGATCAGAGGGACGCAGGGGTTATTTCCTGCGTAAGCACTCCGATGCTTAAGTTAGAAGCGAATTTGGCAGAGTTTCTGTAGAGAAAATAGAGACTTAGGTTTTTGAGTAATACCTGACCCCTATTTATAAGGATTTATTCTTCCTGTAATTGCTCATGTATCCTTAGATCAAATGTCATTTTTTGTCTTATTTAAGACTTGTGTAATTTATAATATATGACGAATAAAATATGTGACATTTCTTATGTCACATGGTAATTCTTGATTGGACCAAGTGTTTTGAATATTTTTATCCTCAACAGTAACAAAATTGGATTAAGTAAGAATCTACATTAGATGTAGGCAAAGCTAACTAAAGAAAAATAAAAATTTTATACAAAAATTTTAAAAAAATCGGTACCTAACAGCAACTTCAAAAGTGCAACATTTATCTATGGTGAAGAAGTCCACAAGGTTATAGTCAGTAATTAGCACTAGAGTTGCTTATAGTATGCTAACAACCAAGCTGCCTACCATTGTCTCTAAGGAAATTGATAAGTTAAACCATGACTTTCACTGGGGGTTCTACAAACACTAAACGTAGAATTCAGTTACTTACGTGGGGAAAAATATGTACACCTAAAGCTTTTAGAGGGCTGGGTTTTCAAAAACACAAGGATATGAATTCAGCCTTGATTAAATTGAGGTGGTAACTAGAAGTGGGAGACAAAGGTTTTTTAGCGAGAGTTCTACAAGCGAAATACTTGAAAGGAACCTCCTTTTAAAAGAAAACACTTCTAGAGCTGCTTCTCATATGTAGAGAAGTATTATATCGACTAGAGAGATTGTGGCAAATGGATGTGTGAAAACCATTAGTGATGGTAGAAATATATTGTTTTGGTATGACAGATGGATAGTTACGAAATATATTGTTAAGATATGTACTGATCCTATACCCCTAGATTACTCAACCTGGAGAGTTTGTGACCTAAAACTTAATGACAATAATTGAGGATAGAGGAAAATAAGTTTGGTTCCAAAAGAGGTAATCAGTTATATTTCCTTATCGTCTCCCCTATCAAATGAGTAGGATGAAGTGTTCTAGGCAGCTTCATCTTCGAGGAAGTTAACAGTCAAATCTTTGTACTCAATAGTTCTAAAATATCTCCAATCCAGCTTCCTTTGGAATAAAGTTTGGAAAGTGGATGTTTTACAATGAATCAAACAATTTCTTTGGCTTGTTTTTCATGATAGGCTTTTAACAAAGGAAATTTGCTTTTAAAGGAACCTAGTTGGTGGTACCCTTTGTTTGAGATATGGATGCACTCTGGAGACTATCCTACATGTATTATGGGATTGTCCCATATCACAACAACTATGGGCCAATTCATTTTATAGTGTTGATCTTACCTTTTTCAATAGTTTTACACTAACATATTAGTTATTGTTTAATCTCAATAAATAGGTTAAAAAAGCTAATGGGTCAATTGATTGGCTTTTTATATGTTTGCTTTGATTTGTTGGCAGTTATGGACATGGAGAAACAAATTTATCTTTAAAGAAGAGTTCATTTGGCCTGTGGGTGGTTAGTAAAGGATCATGAAATACATCGTTAGTAAAGGAGGAACTCAAGTAGAAAGATCGTTGATTTAGGAGAAAAGATGAGGGGTATTGCTTGGGTTAAATCGGCTGAGGAAGTCATCAAAATCAATGTGGATACATGAGTTAAGACGAATCCTGGTTGTTTACCAATAGGAGTTATTAGGTGTTATCATCAAAGGAGTGGATATTTGGTTTTGTGAGAAAATTGGGATGGGGTTCGATTGCTCAAGCAAAGTTCCGCTATTTATTTTGGATTACTAACAACATAAGAGCTTAGATATAGGTATTTAATCAGACTCACTTTTTGTAATTAACAAACTGATGCAACCATTATAGGAGTGCGATCCTCTGGTGCATCTTCGACGGGCATGCAAAGAGATACTAGGAAGAGATTGGTCTTACTCTCTACAACATGTATTTTGAGAAGTAAGTACTTCTGCAAATTTTTTAGCAAATCATGTACATGATGCTTCCTTTGATTCAGTTAAACTTATTCATCCACCAAAAGGGTTAGAGAAGATGTTACAAGATGATATTCACAATGTTAATTAGTTATCCTCGGCTTTGTTTTACTTAAGTAGGCAATTGCTTCATATTAATAAAAAAAAATACGTAACTCATTGAAAAAAATATATTGATTGAAAATCATTTCTAATTTTATTTGTTTGTTACTCCATTAATGAAACATCGTATTTAATAAATCATTTTTTTACTACTTAGAAAATATTAAAAAATTGGAAGAAATAAATTGAACGTCTTTGTTAGTATTAATGGATTAATTTTTCATTACGCGGGTGTGCCCACGCAGTCCTTTTACTCAAAATTGGTTTTTGATATTGCAGTTCCTGAAAGGATAAATTCTGTGTTCAACAACAGTGCGAATTGGTTGGATGGGTTTAATGGGGTGGGAGAATGGAATGGGAAACAGAGCAAAAGGAAAGAGACCACTCAACCTTATATTCTGGGCTGACCGGACCCTCAAGGTTGTAGGACATTAATACCGACACGCTCCCTCGAAGGGCAAACTACTTCCCTTTGTTGAAATAGCCGAGCAAAATAAAAAATAAAAAAAATAAAAGACTATTCTAATGGCATTAATAATTAGTTCTTAAGCTGAATTTTCAGCTTAAACGTTGCTTCGGTCTTCGTTTCCATACTCGTAGCAATTTCTTCAATGGAAATGCTAAAAACACCTCGCTTGAAATTGGAACCAGCAAGATAGGGAAGGATTGTGCGCGGTTTCCAGATGGACTTCCACTGATGCTATCTCTGTCAAAGATTGTCGTTTGTTCCAACTTCCATGTAATAAGGGGCGAGGTTTCCCTTTGACTCCTCCCCTTTTTAACACATCTTTTAACATGATCATCTGTTTTATTTGAACCTAGGAAATTGAGATTCGTGGGATTTTCAAGGGAACAATACCTAGTTGGCCGCCTCATTTGAGTTTTGACACCTAGTTGCTTTTGTTTTTATCTCAACCCTCTATGTTTCAAAATTGACCACTAATAAATTATGAGAAAAATCTAGCTAGCTAGAATTGATTTTACAATTCTTTACACTGTTAATTTTACATTTTCAGATTCAGCCATTGTTTTACATCTTAATTTCAAGGGAATCTACAAGAGCCAATGTTTGAGCACCACTGATCCGTATCCAATATGTAGATGCATGGTAGCTAGACTAGCTTGACATGTTATTTTTCTTAATTTTTTTTTTAATGTTGTCAGTATCTGTATAATGCAATGTCATCATAGCAGAACATTTTTAATTCCGGAAATCTTGAAGCTGGACATAAATAGAACCGTCCAACCTTGGAGTTTTGCTGTGAGCGTACAACGTTTTTTTTTTTCTTTTTTTTTTTTTAGGATTCACTTAACTCGATGCAATTGACTGCCATAAAATTAAAAAGATTAATTATTAAAATTTTTTTTAATAAAATTTTAAAAGTAAAAGTAAAAAAATAACTTACTTTTCCACCGAGTTTAGTTTTATTAATTGATAGAGGTCATACTCATCAAGATAAACATTAACTATAAGAGGACAGCCACATGTCAGATACTAAGCACCAAGAGGCATATGCCACGTGGCAAACAATGAAAGGTGGCAACATAGTCTACAAAGTAGCAGAGTCCACCATGCGACAGAGTCCACCAAGGGACAGAGTCCACTGGCGACAGAGTGTACACTGCGATAGACCTCTGCGCCCTTGAGTCCAGCAGCAGAGAGGCGGTAGACCTCTGCGGTAGAGTATACTTGCGACAGACTGTGATGCGGCAGAGTTACTGCGGCAGAGTGAGCCGCGATAGAACTCTACGCCCAAAACTGCGGCAGAGGTCTGCGAACCTCTGTCGCAAGTTGAACTCATCCGCACAGCGACAGACTCTGAGTCCGCGACAGAGTATCTAGTAACTCTGTCACAGCCCAAATACGCATCTGGACCTCAGATCCGAATCGTCCAAAACCCTATAGTTTTGAACCCAAAATATTCGTAAGTCCTAGAAAAATATGAAACCCAATCTAATTCCAAAAATATCTATAAATACTCCAGGTATGATCAAAAAACTCAAAGCTCTATTTTGCTTATTCAGACTTTGCTTAAACCCTTTTTCTGACTTAAGCATCGGAGTGCGCGCGCAGGGACAAATCCCTGCGCCTCTCTGACTTTCACTGTTTTTGCAGAACATTCAAGATACGTGGACTGGACCACATCAGCATCATCTAATCATTGTTGTTCAGTACAACAACAATTGGCGCCGTCTGTGAGAATCAGAACAAAAAGTCAGATTCTCTATCAAAATGGTGAGAACACGTTTGACAGCAGTAGCAAATCTGGGAGAAGAGAATTCTGTGAGTCCTCCTGCCAAACCAGAGAGAGGACAAGAGCAGAATGAAGAAGGCGACAGAGTTGCCTCTGTTTTCCTTGATGAATTTGAGGCTTTGAAGCGTCAGAATGAGCAGACCACTACAGCGTTGAGGGCTATGGTGAATTTCTTCAAAAATGCTCTGTCGCAATTTAGCTTACCTCCAGAAGTGCAGCAGATGGTAACAGAGAATGTCCCGAGGCAGACTTACAAGAGAGGTCAACCCTCTACAATGGTGAATGCCGGATAAGGAGATTGGGGACAGAATACTACCGCTGGCCTGATTCAGAACTCTATCGCAGGCCTGGAGGAAAACCCTGCCACAACTCTTTAGATGAACTCTGCCGCAGGTCTAGAGGACAACCCTGCTGCAGGTTTGAGGGTAAACCTTGCCGCAACTCTGAGAGTGAACTCTGCCGCAGGTCTGGAGAATAACCCTGTCGCAGGTCTGAGGGTAAACCCTACCGTAACTCTGAGAGTGAACTCTGTCGCAGGTCTGGAGGACACCACTATCGCAGCTCTGAGGAGGCGCCCTACGACAGGGCTGCGAGAGGTGAACCCTACCGCAGGTCTGAGACGAATGAACACTGCCGCAAATCTGACAGAGCCCAATGCTGCCGCGCAGGTTCAGGAGCAACACCCTAGCACGAAGTTAGGGAGGCAAAACTCTCCCGCAGAGTACAGGCGGTAGACCTCTGCCGCGGAGATCAGGACTTCTGCCACAGAATTGGAGCATGACTTTAAAGATCACAGATCTGGAGAGCGGCAGAGACAGAATAGTCATGACTCCCGAGACTATTTTGAAGGTATAAGGTCGAATCATGGAATGGAAGGTGCAGGAAGAAAGGATACAGTGCAGGCTCCTAGAGGCAAGGAAACCACGAACGAGGAGGAGATCTTTAGCCGGGGAGTGGACCGTGTGCAAAATCTTCGGAACAGAGGTAGAAGGAGTGCTTACTACCCAGACTCTTCTAGTGCAGAAGAGAAGGGAGCACACTCGACCCGAGGGTCAAAAAATGTTGAGAAAGTTATTGAGAGGATCCTAGAAAGGAAGAAGTTAGTGTCTCCCGACGACAGTCAGAGTAGGAGAGTTCCTTTTAGTCTCGAGATTATAGACAAACCTTTACCGAAGAAGTTCAAGATGCCTTCTATGGCTACCTATGCCAGCAAAGCAGACCCATACGACCATATACAGAGTTATGAGTCCCTCATGTTGCTCCATAGATGGGAAGATGAAATTATGTGCAAAGTTTTCTCGCTCACACTGTCGAGACATGCGCTAAATGGTTTAACGAGTTAAACGAAGGTTCTATCTCTTCCTTCGACCAATTACGAAGTGAATTTTTAAGAGCTTTCATGATCAACAGCCAGCGGAAGAAAGATGCTACTTATCTGCTCACCCTTAAACAATGAAACAAAGAGTCATTGAAGAACTATGTAGATCGTTTTTGAGATGCAACCTTAGAGGTGAAAGATCTACCAGTGAGAGTAGCCATGACTGCAATGCTATAGGGGACGAAATTTGAGAAGCTGCAAGAATCTCTCTCTCTTGATCAGCCAGCAACCCTTTCTAATTTATTTACTAGAGAAAATAAATATGTGGCTCAAGAGGAAATAATAAAGATGGTATAGTCTCGAGAGGCAAGGGAAGGAAGAAAAAGAGAGAGAGATGTACCTGAAAGAAGCTCTTCGAGACCTGTCAGATTGGACAAGGCTCCTAGACTCAGGTATGAAAACTATACCAGACTAAATGAGCCTCGCGTCGCAATACTTTTCGCTATTGAAGGGACTGGACTATTGGAATTCCCTAAAACGAAGATTGGAGAAATGGGTTGAAATCTTAATGCTTATTGTGAATTTCATGCCACTCACAGTCACCCTACTGAAAAATGCAGAGATTTGATGGATCAGTTAGAGAGGTTGGCTAGAGATGGGAAAATTAACCGCTTTCTGTGGAGAAGTGAAAGGCCTCGTTATCCTCCGCGAGATCAAAGGAATGATCATCCACGGAATATACAAAATAATGATAACAAGAGAAATAGGCCAAGAAATGAAGTAGCTAAACCTATCCCTCGAGATAACCGGCTGGATAATGAGCCCACCGACCCGGTTATAAATGTTATTACAGGAGAAGAATCGATGGCAGAAAGTTCCTTTGCTTCTCGTAAAAGTTACGCGAGACAAACGTGTCAAATTCACGCTATGATGGAGGAAAAAGCATATGAAGAGCCCATTATGTTCACTCTGACAGACAGGGGTGATATCATTATGCCTCATGATGACCCAATGGTGATATCGACGGTGGTGGCGAAACATCCAGTGAGCAGAATCCTAGTCGATAATGGAAGTTCGGTAAACTTAATCTATTGGAATTGCTTTGAGAAAATGAATGTATCCGAAGATAGATTATGACCTATTATGACACCATTGTATGGATTTGCAGGTGAGAAGGTGAAGGTAGCTGGGTTTATAGAGTTGCCTGTGACTCTAGGGGAAAGCCCAAAGGATGTGACTCGACAGGTATTGCTCATGATTGTAAGGTCAACCTCAACTGCTTACAACATGATCCTTGGGAGGCTTGTATTAAATGATATGAGGGCGATGATATCTTCTTTCTACTTATTAATGAAGTTCCCTACTCCCAATGGAGTTGGGTAAGTGTGAGGAGATCAAAAGAGGGCTCGTACTTGTTATATTTCTTCTACCGCCAGCAAATGAGTACAGAGAAAGGAGACATTGTGTATAGATGACCCTCCTAAGCCTCAACCTGTGGAGAAAATGGAAGCCATTGAGCTAGTCAAAGGGGATGAAGAGAAGAAGACATTCATAGGGACTCAACTAAATGAACAAACAAGAAGGGAGATAGTTGAATGCCTACAGAGAGACTCAGATGTTTTCGCTTGGACCCCAACTGATATGCCCGAGATTAATCCTGAAATGATTTGTCATAAGCTTAATGTTTCACTCGGGCATGGGCCTGTCAAATAGAAGAAGAGAAATTTTACCCTGAAAAGACAAAAGGCGATCACTGAAGAAGTCAATAAACTTTTAGAAGCTGAGTTTATTAGAGAGATCTACTACCCTAAGTGGTTGTCCAACGTAGTAATGGTGAAGAAATCCAATGAGAAATGGCGAATGTGTGTGGATTTCACTGATTTGAATAAAGCTTGCCCTAAAGATTCGTACCCTTTGCCCCGAATTGATAGGCTTGTGGATGAAACGTCCGAATATGAACTCCTCAATTTTTTAGATGCTTTCTCCGGGTATCATCAAATTATGTTCCACCCAGAAGATGAAGAGAAGACTTCTTTTATAACCGACAATGGAATATACTGTTATCGGGTAATGCCATTCGGTTTAAAGAACGTTGGAGCCACATATCAGCGAATGGTGAACAAAGTATTCAAAGATCTTCTAGGAAATACTATGGAAGCCTATGTGGACGATATGATTATCAAGAGCAAAGCAGGAGAGTCTCACGCTCATCAGATGTCCAAGGTATTCGATGTGCTAAGGGAATTCAGTATGAAGCTAAATCCCAACAAATGCTCATTCGGAGTTAGATCGGGGAAGTTCTTGGGGTTCATGATCACCAACAGGGGTATTGAGGCAAATCTTAAAAAGGTACAGGCGATTATAGACATGAAGCCACCAACGACAGTGAGAGATGTCTAAAGGTTGACAGGCATAATAGCAACTCTGAACTATTTTTTGTCAAAGTATGTAGAAAGGAGCTTGCCATTCTTCAAAACTCTATGGGGCAGAAGGAATTACGAGTAGACAAATGATTGTCAAAGAGCTTTTGAAGACTTAAAAGAATATTTGAAGCAGTTACCTTTGTTAACAAGGCCTTTGGAAGGGGAACAGTTGTATATGTACTTGGGAGTGGTGAATTCGCCGTCAGTATGGTACTACTGAAGAAAGATGAAATAGTGTACTGTCCCATCTACTATGTGAGTAAGATACTACTAGACTCGGAGACCCGTTATCCGCTGGCTGAAAATCTAGCATTGGCCCTTGTGATGGCCTCTCGTAAATTGCGCCCTTTTTTCAGGCACACTCCATTACTGTCTTGACAGATCAACCGTTAAGACAAATCCTTCAGAAGCCTGAACATTCAAGGAGATTGGTGAAATGGGCAGTGAAACTTGGAGAGTATGATATCACATTTCAACCCAGGCAGGCTATTAAGGGCCAAGCTTTAGCAGATTTTATAGTAAAATGTACTAACCCGAGCGACAATATTGAAAAGGAGACTCGACTGTGGCTACTGTATGTTAACGGAGCGTTAAGTGCAAATGGTAGTGGGGCAGGTATAGTCTTAGTGTCGCCAGAAGGGAAATCCTTAGAATACTCTTTGCGATTTGGGTTTCCTAGTTCAAACAATATAGCAGAGTATGAGGCTCTGGTTACTGGAATGAAGCTGGCAGAGAGGTTTCAAGTTCACCACCTAGTGGCGCATAGTGATTCTCAATTGGTGATAAACCAGTTCAGTGGACAGTATAAGATTCGAGAGCCAATGCTGGACCCTAATCTAAAGAAAGTCCAATCTCTAGTTTAGACTTTCAAAAATTTCTAGTTGATACAAACTAACCGGTCTGAAAACACACATGCAGATTCATTTTCCAAATTAGCTTCCTCCAATGAGACCGAAGAAAGAATGGTAAAGGTGGAGAAACTCGAATGACCTAGCATTGAAGAAGTCGAAGTGTGTGACATTGAAGTGGGGGACGATTAGAGAACCCCATTCAAACAGTATCTCACTGAAGGTACGGTCCCGCAAGATAAGGAAGAGGCTTGTCGTTTAAGGATACAAGGGGCAAAGTTCACACTGATAAATAGGGAACTATACAAAAAGGGGTATTCATCGCCTTTGTTAAAGTGCCTGGGGTCAGAACAAGCAAACTATGTCCTAGCTGAGGAACACGAAGGTATTTGTGGTGAGCACTTGGGAGCTAGAGCCCTTGCCGTTAAGATATTACGATCAAGATTCTATTGGCCGACATTGAAAAAAGATGCGATGGATAAAGCCCGCAGGTGTGACAAGTGCCAAAGGTTTGCACCGATAACAACGGCCCTAGTGATGCCATTCCAGAGTACGGTACAACTAACTCCTTTTGCACAATGGGGATTGGACATTCTAGGGCCCTTCCCATTAGCTACAGGTCAAAGAAAATTTCTATTGGTTGCTACCGATTACTTTACAAAGTGGATTGAGGCAAAGCCTTTAGCTACAATCACAGAGAAGAAAGTTGAAGCGATGGTGTGGAAAGATATTATCTGTCTGTTTGGGATCCCACGTATCTTAAATGCTGACCATGGAAAGCAGTTTGATTGTGACGCCTTCCGTGAATTCTGTAAGCGCCTTGTCATTCAGCTAAGGATTTCTTCTGTATCATATCCTCAAGCTAATGGGCAGGTCGAAGTTAGCAATCGAACTATTCTTCATGGGTTGAAAACCAGACTGGACAAAGCTAAGGGAACATGGGTGGACGAGTTACCTAGTGTCTTATGGGCATATCGTACCACTAGTCGAGTATCAATTGGAGAAACGCCGTTTAGCCTTGTATACGGCACTGAAGCATTGATTCCTGTGGAAATTGGAGCACTGTCATCCAGGGTAGTGCCTTTAGTAAAAGAAAAGAATTCACAAGGGCTAAGGGAAAACCTAAATCTGCTTGATGAGCATAGAGAGGCTGCAGCTGTCCGACTGGCATCCTATCATCAGAGGGTTGCCAACTACTACAACAGTCGGGTAAAAGATAGACCGATATCCGAGGGAGATTTGGTGCTTAGAAAGTCACATATCACCAATGCCTTGAGGGAAGACGAAAAGTTCAGAGCCAATTGGAAAGGTCCATATCGAATCAGACGAAGGATTGGGCCCAACACCTGTATCCTGGAAACTCTAAAAGGGAATAAAATAGCAAAAATATGGAACTCAAATCATTTGAAATTGTATTTGAATTAATCATTATGTTTTCTTTCTTGATTCTTATATTTCCGCATTATTATTATTTGATTGCACTGTCACAAGATACTATTAACTGATCATTATGCAGATTATTTCTTTATTCTTCTATTATATCTCCGGCTTTTATAAATCTAAATCTTGTGACAGAAGACAGACGAGCCGTAAGAGCTTGAGGCGCAATAGCGTCACTGTGGCCAGGCGTACAAAATCAGACGAGCCATAAGAGCTTGAGGCGCAATAGTGTCACTGTAGCCAGGCGTAAAAAATCAGACGAGCCGTAAGAGCCTGAGGCGCAATAGCGTCATTGTGGTCAGGCGTAAAAAATCAGATGAGCTGTAAGAGCCTGAGGCGCAATAGCGTCACTGTGGCTAGGCGTACAAAATTAGACAAGCCGTAAGAGCCTGAGGCGCAATAGCGTCACTGTGGCCAGACATAAAAAATCGGACGAGTTGTAAGAGCCTGAAGCGCAATAGCGTCACTGTGGCCAAGCGTACAAAATCAGAAGAGCCCTAAGAGTCTGAGGTGCAATAGCGTCACTGTGGCCAGGAGTACAAAATCAGACGAGCCGTAAGAGCTTGAGGCGCAATAGTGTCACTGTGGTTAGGCGTAAAAAATTAGACGAGCCGTAAGAGCTTGAGGCGCAATAATGTCACTATGGCTAGGCGTAAAAAATCAAATGAGTCGTAAGAGTCGGAGGGGCAATAGCGTCACTGTGGCCAAGCGTAAGAAATCAGACGAGCCGTAAGAGCCTGAGGTGCAATAGCGTCACTGTGGCTAGGCGTAAAAAATCAAACGAGCCGTAAGAGCATGAGGCACAATAGCATCACTGTGGCCAGGCGTACAAAATCAGACGAGTCGTAAGAGCCTGAGGCGCAATAGCGTCACTGTGGCCATGCGTAAAAAATCAGACGAGCCGTAAAAGCCTGAGGTGTAATAGCGTCACTGTGGCCAAGCGTTGCAGACGAAGAAGCCGTAAGAGCCTGAGGCGTAATTGCGTCACTGTGGCCAGGCATGAAGAAGCCGTAAGGACCTGAGGCGCAATAGCGTCACTGTGGCTAGGCGTAAAAAATCAGACGAGCCGTAAGAGCCTAAGGCGTAATAGAGCCACTATGGCCAGGCGTTGCAGACGAAGAAGCCATAAGAGCCTGAGGCGTAATTGCGTCACTGTGGCCAGGCATGAAGAAGCCGTAAGGGCCTGAGGCACAATAACGTCACTATGGCCAGGCAATGGAAACGTATTAGCCGTAAGAACCAAAGACGTATTAGCGTCATGGTGGTCAGGCATCAGAAAAAGGTATGTTTACGTATGTAATTCTTTCTAAAAGTATGCCTTTCTATCAAGAATTGGGGAGCATACACGGATAAATAAACATACGAGTAAAACAAATATACAGATAAGTGATAATAGAAAAAGTTAAACATTTCATAAGCAATATGAAGCATGAACAGATTAACTTTATTTATAAATTTAAGAAAATCTTTACAAGCGAGATAGGGAGTATGAATAAGTTCAACAACAAAATATTCAAAAAGAAAAATAAATCAGTCTGCACGATCTGGTGGCTGGGGATCAGGCGTCGTCGGACCCTCGCATTTTAAGGACTGGTGACCAGGAAGTAATAGATCTTCTCCATCCAGGTCGTCAGGGGCACCAATAGGTTCGGGAACATTATCCAGGCTCACAGGCTCCCAAGGGCCGACCAGGTTTGCAAGATCATCTTGCGCAGTCTTCTTAAAAAGCTCATCAGGGGGTTCAGCCTCTAGTTCATATTTAGTCCAATCAGGAGCTTCAAATAACATTGCTTCACGCGTATATTGAAGCTCAGGGAACTCTTCGCCTTCCCTATGCTTCTCCAACCAGGATCTAGCGAGGTAAAAACCATATTTCACATATGGCACCGAAAAATCCTCTTTTTGCCTCAAGCAATCTTTAGAAAGACGGTACTCCTTCACGGCTTCCGTTGTGATACTATCAATCTCAACTTGATTAAGATAGGGAGTGACCTGACTTTCTAGTTCAGTGACGTATTGTTCCAGCTCCTGATTGCGATCTATTAAGGATCCATATTTAGACTGCATACTATCCAGTTTGGCTTGTGCCTGTTGAAGGTCTTCATTAAGTTTGTTAGACTTAGCCGTCTCGACAGTAAGGTTCCCCTTGACATGATTCAAATCCTGAAGCACTTTTAAGAGCTGATCCTCTAAATTTCGCACCACATCGGGTAGCCCAGATAAGTTGTTGACAGTGTTCGACAAGTCCATAACTTTGTTCCTCAACTCTTGAATTTCTTTGTTAGCTCGCTCCCGATAGGCTCGGTGTTGAGCATTATTGGCCACGGTCCTCTGAGTAAGTTGAAACGAAACACAAAAAGTCAAACTCAAAGTAGAGCAAAAAGAAATAAAATGAAAAAGAATTTGAAGATTACCCTCAGTGCTTTCATATCAGCCAGGTCTTCCCCCTCTGAAAAATTTCTAAATATTCGGTATTCGCCCCTTGGAAGAATAGTGGCCCAACTCAACCGAGAAGCCAACCTGGGAGTATCTAAGGTATCATTGTCACGTACTCCCGGGTACACTCAGAACTCCGACCCCCTCATTACGAAGCCACCGTCTACAAGATAGGACCTCTCGTCAACAGGACCTATCCTAGGAAGAATTGGCTTCTTCCTCATTGTCAGTTCAATGTACAAATGCCTCCGATTCTTTCACTGAGACGAGATTATATTACATTCAGCACGCTCTTCAGATCGAGACCGTCCTGAGGAATCGAAAGCTCTCCTTGAAGAGGAAGGAGCCTTCCCTCTATCCCGAGAAGGATACTTTTGTTCAGTGGGTGGGCGTGTCTCTTGTCTAGAAGGAGGCAGGGTCCAAGCCCGAGGCAATGGAGGTGGAACTGGTGCCTCACTGGGAACAAAATTTGTCAGGCGAGGTCTCTTTCTAGCAGGATCACTAAACGAACCTTCCTCCATCCCCTAACGCACCAAAGAACATCTAAAATGGCTCATCTCTATAATAAAGAAAAAACCAAATAAATTGTCAAAAACGTGGTCAGAACTAACAACGATAAATTGAAAAGCATGAAAAGTTATCATCAGGAGAATCAAGATGCTCTTGAAGGGACTCTATGTTTAACATATCATCATCCGAAAGGACCATAAAAGTTGAACCAAACCCTTTCCAGTCACTCAGATCGACTAGGGGTTCACTCTCAGTGCTAGACTCTCTATTTGTGCTCCCTATATCCTCTTGCGACCTTAAAAGTTCAGGGTTCAACTCAAAAGGAATCGATAATGGAAGATTTAAGGGAGGAACAGAGGGGCTGACAACAGGAATGAGACCTACACCCTAACCGGCAGACATCAAATTTTCATTTGATAGAAGAATATCAAGATTAATAGGGTTATCAACTAATAATTTATTAATATCTGAGGATAATTGTTTCCTGAGTGTAGAAATCCGAGGACCCTTAGGGATTTCACGTCTAGTTTTCCAATGAGTAGGGAAATCCAGGCCCCCAGGCGTCTCCACAATAAGCCACTCCGATTCAAATCCATGAAGCTTATTTGCAGGTTTTTCGAATAACCTATTTTCAAATCCAGGCTTATACACCCGTTGAAGGGAATATGGAACTAAACCGGAGCTACATCGAAACCTAAAAAAAGTATAAAGTAAGGAAAGAGACAGAGAAACACCCCTTAATCGGCAATGCACGGTAAAGTCAATTAATTGCATCCATGCGTGAGGATGCAGTTGTCTAGGGACAATCCTATGCGCCCTAAGAAAAGAAGCTCCGAAGTCAAAAATTGAAAAACGAAATCCTAGCTCTAAGGATGCTCTGAAAATAACTACCCCATTGGACACACTACGTATGTCGTTTTCCTGAGGGTTTGAAAGTCTATAGGAGTACCCATCAGGCAATGAAAATCTAGAGGTAAGATCCTGGATATCAGCTTCCTTCAAAGTCGATCTACCTCTTAGTTCTATACGCTTCCCCACACCATGACTAGCCATTTTGGACTTAAGAAAAATTACAAAGAAAAAGTGATCGACGACAGAGTTTTACCTAAACGACCAAAGGTACACTTACAAAGCAACAAGAATGAAGGCAGACACTGGATAACAGCATCAAAACGTTTGCGACAGAGTTACGACAAACATTGCGGGAAGGACGCGATAGAGTAGCAATGCACGCGGTAGAGTTACGACAGAGGTGCCAAATAGTACTGGTTACGCGGTAGAGTTGCGACAGGGATGCGGAAGAGTACTGATGTGTGCGATAGAGTAGTGACAGAGTGCGCAGAGAAGTGAGCGACAGAGTGATCGTTATGCGAGAGAACTCAGCAAATACGGCGATACCTGAGACCTTATATATAAGCGCGGCTGTAGTCGCACGTGTACATTCACGGCTGAAGTGAACGAGCATCCTTCAGGAATAGTAAACCAAATGCGTCAATATATATATATATATTATTGTCATACTCTTTTGTAGGAAACTTTCCTACCAAAGAGTGGGGAGCAATTGATAGAAGTCATACCCATCAAAGTCCACGTAGACAAACATCGGCCAACAGAGGACAGCCACGTGTCTGATACTAAGCACCAAGAGGCATATGCCACGTGGCAAACACTGAAAGGTGGCGACAGAGTCTACAAAGCGACAAAGTCCACCATGCGACAGAATCCACCAAGCGACAGAGTCCACTGGCGACAGAGTGTACACCGCGACAGACCTCTACGCCCTTGAGTCCAGCAGCAAAGAGGCGGTAGACCTCTGCGGTAGAGTATACTTGCGACAGACTGTGATGCGGTAGAGTGAGCAGCGATAGAACTCTGGGCCCAAGACTGCGGCAGAGGTCTTTGAACCTCTGTCGCAAGTTGAACTCATCCGCACAGCGACAGACTCTGAGTCCGCGACAGAGTATCTAGTAACTCTGTCGCAACCCAGACGCGCGCCTGAGCCTCAATCCGAATCGTCCAAAACCCTTAGTTTTGGGCCCAAAATATTCGTAAGTCCTGAAAAAATATGAAGCCCAACCTAATTCCAAAAATATCTATAAATACTCTAAGTATGATAAAAAAAACCCTAAGCTCTATTTTGCTTACTGAGACTCTGCTTAAACCCTTTTTCTAACTTAAGTATCGGAGTGCGCGAACAAGGACAGATCCCTGCACCTCTCTGACTTTCACTGTTTTTACAGAACATTCAAGACACGTGGAAAAAATCACATCAGCATCATCTAATCATTATTGTTCAGTACAACAATAATACCAAACTGATATCCAAGTAACTTACTTTTCTACCAAGTTTAGTTTTATCATACCAAACTGACATCCAAGTGGTGCATTAAGCGAAGGATATACCTCGCAAGCAGGTAGCAAGGATGCACCAGAGGAGTATAATCGAATTTTAACCGTAACTTGTCCCTGTCTTCCCATCTCTAAATGAGGATAATTTACCATATCGGGCTTCATTACAGAAGACAAAACAAATTATTTTTTCAATTTATACTAATACGTATAAGAAGATTCTCAACTTGCTCTTTCAAAGAAAATCATTTCAGATTACAGTATTCTCAGTCAAATGTAACAATAAAAATTTAGTTGTTCTAGTAGTGAAACAGATAAAGCAATATTCTTCTACCGGTTTCTATATATTGAATAATCCAACAGTAACATTTATTTATTATACTCAAAGTTAGCATAGGTTAGGTAATACCTAGGGACAAGTCTTATACTTGGCTTTTCACTTCTTTATTAATTATTACTGCTACTACTCCAAGTTAGATACGCACGATTGAAAAAGTTGCTGACCGTCTCTAGTTTTTTTTTCAAGTTGGGAAGATGGTATTAATATGAAACAAAATATCCATCCCACCTTTACCTCTGTCAAATTTTCCCTTTAATTTTGTTTTACAAGTAACTCTATTTACTTGGCAATCTTCTTAGTTTATGTATATATAAACACGCGCGTAGGTAAAAAGTAGAATATGAAAATTAATGTTTAACGAAAAATAAATTGACCATTAAGTAAAAATCTACAATATAAAGTAATGGTCCTAGTAGTTGGGCTGTGGAAACCAAGATTGTATACGAGGAAAATAAAACAAAGAGGTTAAAACGGAACATTAATAATTAGGCAAAGTGGCAATAATTAGATGATGAGAAGATAATGCATGCATGCTCTTAATCCAAATCCCAACGCATCTTTACATTAAATTTGGCGCCCATTTTGATTAAAAAAAAAATGTCACTCCTCAAAAGTCTTTGCAGATTGTTGACCTATATCGTGACTTTGGTGGGGAGTATCTGTATATTGGAATCATATCTTGCCAAGTCGTACTCTAACTTTGGCTAGCCAGTTTTCTTATTTGAAAATACATTCTATTGGATTTGGACACGTAAGTCCTTTCGAAGTAAGATGCCGCCACATGATCAAGGGCGTATGGAAAAGATAAACCCTGTTTCAGAAGAAATACTCTGCATCTTTCACAAGGATGGATCCTTAAATTACAGTTAATATGTTTTCTGATGATGTAACACTCTTAATGAGGATTCCCAGTGGTAGGTCTAGGCTGAATAGATTTCTTATATTAGTCACATGGATTACATAAGCAGAGATACTACAGCGCAATTTCTTGGTTTAAACTCGACTTACTATTTATTTATAAATATTTATATAAAGCAAAATACTACTAGGTATATTTTATGTGGGTCCCTTTTGGGTCAAAGCACGCTGCCTGCTTGTTAATTAATCTTCTTGTGCTTTTAATTACTAATTAAATATATAGGTCTTCCTAATGAATTGTTTTGTTCAAAAAAGCATGCCTATGTATCCTTCTCACATGCAACCCAACATCCTTACCCCTTTCATTTGATTTGAGTGTGTTGCGTTCATACATACTAATATGCAACAAGGATGCTCCAAAAAATTTCACAAATGCTATAAAAATAGGGCAAAAGGCATTCCCCATGGGATTGAAAAAATGAAAAAATGAAAAAAAGCACACATTTTAGTTTCAAAAGCTGAGAAAGATTGTGGAACCTATCATTATATTAGGCTTAAATTGGAAGCACATGGCTGAGATTATGATATTCCATATGTTTTTTTCCACGTAAAAAGGCTCCACCTCCATTAGTCTAGGGCAACATGACCTTTTCTATGTAGGAGAGGACTAGTACGTATTATATAAATATATTTGTGTAGATTGTGTTGTTTTGTGTCAGAAAGAAAAAGCTTTTAGACTTGTATTGCAAGGCTGAATGATAAAAGGTCGGTAAAAACTATACTTGTGGAAATGATGGGTACTGACAATTGAATGATCATGTGAATGATAATTGGATTGTGATCATGCATTAGGCAATCATATGGTGCTGTTCAGTCTATTACAATCCTTTTTGAGTTTGGATAAAGTTATACTCAGAGTCATGCATGCTCATAAATACTAGAGATTTTATTACTACATTCCATGATTAGTTCCTGATTCAACTGAGACTCTCTTTTTCGGTCTCTCCTGCAAGCACTCATGTCAGAATCTTTGGAGAACATATTAGTCTCATTAATGAACTCATTCGTAATGAAGAGAACTTGGTCGTTGGAAATTTTAGAAAATGGCAAAAAAAAAAAAAGTTCATTCAAGGAGCAAGCACATGTCAATCATGGGTAGATATTAAGCTGCTGATGAGCCCATGATTGCGCTTACTGACCAGTGGGCAGGACTGCAAGAGAAATCATCAGAAACTTTACTTTTATGGCCCAGGGGATGTTATATATATACATATATAATTCAACTCCAGGTAGATGATGAATGATGAGTTGTACTAATCAAATCAGCTGAATAATCTCAGAACTCATGAATACAGGTCAATGATGGTATCTTTGCCAAATTCATGCCTTGGAGTGCCTTAAGTGCGCGCAGGCAGTTTCCTTGATATATGCTTCATCTAATTATTGAAAATTTGGAATACCTCTCTTATCTTAATTAGTCAAATTGAAATATAAGCAAAATGGACTAAGCGTTTTAATTTTCCTTTAAAAGAGGTAACTGTTTTTTGTTTCAGAAAAGAAAAAGTTAACTGTTTTGTGGAAGTTTGGCATTTGATGATTTGAAGAAAGCTTTAATGGTGAAGTTGATGCATAGTTTTGCTGCTTCTTTTTCGTTCTCAAACATTATGAATCATAATGAAGGGCAACTGTGCTCATGCGAGCTTATGAGGGTCCAATCAGAATCAAGGGCCCACACTAGGATCATTAGCAGGCATTGCTCAGTCATAATTTGGATCAGAAAATCAGGAGTACATTTGATAATTTCTCCAATGGCAACTCTGGTAAAAAAAGAAAAAAAAAATTACAATGGGGAGGATGAGATGGTAAAATCATTCTCCCTATTTAAGCACCCGACATGCAAACGGCGGATAAACAAGTCCAACTATCATTTTCTTCTTAAAAACTAGCAATCTAATAGTGCTCTATTCCATTCTAAGAGAAGACCAAGAGTTCTCCCTTTTTACTCTCTTTCTGTCTGTCTAAGACTAAGACACACACTTTGTTCAAGAGAAGACCAGACAGACAGACAGTAAACGAAACGCAGAAACACGAAAGTTTTTCTTTCTTAGCAGCCTATAAACTTCAAAGCTTTTTTTTTTAGTTCATGGATTTCAGCAACTCAAAAACCAACTCACCTTCGTCTTCTAAAAACAAAAGAAAGCAGCAACAGCAGCCACCTCAACCTCAGCAGCAGCAGCAACAGCAGCAAGAAGCAAGATTCTTGGGAGTAAGGAGGAGGCCATGGGGCAGATACGCAGCGGAGATAAGAGACCCTTCTACAAAGGAAAGGCATTGGCTTGGCACGTTTGACACTGCCGAGGAAGCTGCCTTAGCATACGACCGTGCCGCTCGCTCCATGCGTGGCTCCAAGGGTCGAACCAACTTTGTCTATTCCGATATGCCAGCCGGCTCATCAGTCACCTCCATCATCTCCCCTGACGAATCACAACTAGACATGTCATCCATTTTTTCCATTAATCCTCCTTTCCACCAACAAAATGATGGTAACCAGAACCAGCTCTTCTTCAGTGCTCAAGACCCTTTCATTGCGAGCCAGTTTTCTTCCACTGCAGATGGGTGGACCCAAGAGAGTGATACCATTGAGTCTTACAGGCCCATTACCGGTGTCATGGATGCTGGAAATGGTGGTTCTCAACATTTCAACCATGACTCTGAGCTGCCACCCTTGCCTCCTGATGTCTCTACTTGTTATGGGTACGGAGTTGATGGTTCGGATATGGGTTATGGGGCTTGGAATGACACAGGACTTTTCGGGTTCTCGGATCAAAGCACAAATGGATTTGACTCAGGAGTAAGTGGACCGTATTTGGGCTTTGACACTTACGATTTTGTGCAGCAGACCCCAGTCTTTGGGAGGATGCCAGCGGTTCCTGATACCGCAACTGACGGATTCGATTTGGGTTCTTCATCGGGTTACTTCTTTTAATAATTTCTGCAAAAGCAAACAAGTGCAACTACTACCAGTACAATATATTATTAGGAAAATTAATGCGTCAGTTTAGTTTTGGAGTCTTGCCTTTAATGGCTTTTATTATTTTTTATGTTTTTGGCGGGACGCAAGTAACGGTTTCTTGGGTTGTTGGATTTGGTCCATTTTGGAAAATGGCCCTGATGATTGTAAGTCTAGCTACTTTTGTGGTTCATGTCATGCGTTTTGGTCAAAGGTGTAGGGGGCCAGACAATGGTTCCTCTTTTTTGGAGTTTAAATGTAAAATATGCAATGATTTTGAGTTTCTAGAATCTACAGGAGCAGCTTGCCTTTCTTCTGTTTTTTTTTTTTTTTTTTCATTTTTCTTTCTTTTTGTTGTTGCTCGAAAAAAACAATGATAGGATGAAGATGGGAGTGTTGCTCTTTTTATAAGACTTGAAATTTATTGTCATTTTTTTTATGAAATTAACTTTTGAAATATGAATTCGTATAATCTTAATCAATAAAAAAATAATTAAATTTCAAGTCTAATTGATCAATATATGAATTAATTTTGATAACATGAAAATTTTTCACATCGAGAATTTATCTCGAAAATATGAAAAAATAAAAATAATTTTGTAAAAATAAAAATAAATAAATAATAAGATATTTCGAGAAAAATAAGATATTTTATTAAATAAGATATTAGATTATATTTTAATATAATATATATATATATATATATATATATATATATATATATATATATACATACATATATATAAAGATATTGGAATCACGCGACTGTGTCGCACGACCCCTAAACAGAAACAAGGATCGGACGAACCGATCCCCTGAAATCTCGGTGAAGGGCGGCAACATGGGGAAAGAGAAGACCGATGAAGCAAGATCGACACCGAGGGACCTCACCAGAGCCGTCACGTGCGCCCGATCGTCGGCGGTGATGAGATCACCGAGGGTGAAACTGAAAGAGGGAGAAGAGGACTCATCGGCATTGGCGTCGATTTGACCCCAGACCAAGCAGATCGAAGGTTCCTTAGGTTCAAGCGCGTCGATTGGCGGAGGAATCGACTGGAGAAACAACCGGCAATGGTGAGTAGGAGAGAGGGCAGTGATGCCGAAAAAAGAGAAGGTCGAACTGGCCTCATCACCACCGATCCGAGCGTGGCCACCACCAGATCCATCCTTCGCGTGGCCAGACGGATTAGTTGGAAGTGAAATCCGGTGAAGAACCGACTGGCAGAGCTCCGAACAGTGAAGGTGAAACTGAACCGGACTAAACTGATCCGAACCGATTCAACCAGGAAAGAAAAAAATAGAGGAAAAATGGGGAGAAAAATTTGATGACGCATCGGGTCTAAGAATAAACCGGTAAGCGACCGAATTTGATCGTTTTAATTTTTGAAAAATTTATTTGAATATATATCTCGCTGAAATTGACCTGATTTAATTATATAAATGTATAACGTGACAATTAGAGACAAACGAGAGTTCGAGTCAATCTCGATTTACGAGCCATCATAGAATCTTGGGTAAGTAAATCTCATTTACGACAACTTGTATAATTATAAGAGTTAGAAATTCATCGCATAAGTTGCAGATTAATTTTCGTATAAAATGTCTCATGATTAGAATTGAAAATCGATTGTCTTAAATGACTAAATGAGCTATCCAAAGAGCCTAGGAAAAGACCCAATAAGTATTAATGGGCTTGATGAGCCCAATAGGCCCAGATAAAGTGAATAGTAAGTGAAAATGAGTTTAAGACTGAGTAAGACCCATTAAGGGGTAATTAGGCCCATTAAGAGTAAATGAGCCCAATAGTTTAAATTAAGCCCAATGAAAGTGAAATACAGATGAAAATATTGTATTTAATCTGATAAATAATTATATGCAGCTCCGAAGATTTAATTGAGAGCAAAACAGATCGCGTGGAATCTCAGCGTTAGAAAAGACAGAGTGATCAGAGTGATTTGAGGTAAGGGTATTTTGTGAGTACCTAAAGGAATGTACATGTATTTTTGAAGGTATTTCTAGGTCATGAAATTCTCTAAGGTATTTAGAAATAAAATAATAATTTTTACGAAAATCGAGGTATCAATGTAAAAAGACAATTTTGCCATTGGGAGTAAATTTTATGAAAAAGATAGTAAGGCTAGTAAACTGCATGAATATCAAGATTTTGATATTTTAATGTGATGTGATGCCTTGATTTGGGCAAAACAAGGATAAGCCGACTAATTGTTTCATGATTTGCAAGACATAGCACGTGTTGGTGCTGATTTTGAGTTTTGAAAGGGGTTTTACCTAAATAGAGCCACCTATCAGATTTATATGAGTATAAATCGTGCTATAGCCTTGCTAGCACTGGATTTTGATATTTTAACATGCATGAAATGTGCTGGACCCTAGCTCGTATCATATTTCGAGTTGAGATTGTCACGACCCAATACTACCAAAATCAATGCAAAATTTTCGCTTTTGGAAAATCTTTCTTAACTCCTCGTGACATATTTCTCTAAACAGGTCGGGCTGTGAATCAATATCGATATACCCTTTTTAACCATTAAGAAATATCACACGTAAAGATACATACTGATATCATTCATATTATAATAGAGTGGTCGGTATGTTTTATACATCACATGATTCTATATTTATATCCCCAAATATTCCTTCATATACAATACTGTGATGTAATCATACTAATACAAAATTCTATACATGGTGTATACCTGAAAGTCGATGGGAATCACAGAAATCAGCTATGCCATCTTGATATGCGCGTATAAGAGGATGATTTAGGATGTTCAAGAAAACGTGTGGATTGGGAATTGAAACAGCAAAGAAAACATAAGCGGGGTGAAAATAATGATGATAGACTTTGAATGGAAAAATATAATAACAACCTAGACTCGAAGTCTAAAGAGACTTGAACCAAAGGTATTAGACCTCGACCCTACGAATATAAAATTCGAGAACCTAAGGTATAACAATGGTGGTTGGTGAAGAGGGAGGCACCACAAGGAAGAAGACCTTGATAAGCCTAGTTGAGAGGGAATCCTAGAAAGAGGCACACTAAAATTTTTGAAAATTCAATCTGATCTGTTCTATTTTTCAAGAGCGTTTACAAAGTATTTATAATAATATCTAGCACTTAAGCCCTTAAACAAGTGGGTTGGAATAAACACCAAACAGAAAATAAGACTAAAACTTAAATTCACGCATAAGCCTAGTTACATAGTAAAATTGGTCTAAAACGCTATAAAACTCAAATGTGGGCTATTTAAACACTTAACCCAACTTATTACTAAACCAAGATTCATGTCATTTGGGCTTCCAAACAAATATAGAGGGCTCGGGTAATTGGACCTCCTTGGATGACCCATGGATCCTTGGTATCACAATCATCATGAACATTACGAGCAAGTGGACCTCTATCACGATCATCATGAACATTACGAGCAAGTGGACCTCCATCATTCCCCCTCTTCTCAAAAGGATTTGTCCTCAAATCGTATGTACCTTGTTTGTACTTGATCACGTACAGGAACACCTCAATGAACTCCATCCACTTGGCATGACGCTTGTTCAGCTTACTCTGTCCTTTCAGATGCTTCAAGGACTCGTGATCGGTGTAGATGACGAATTCTTTGGGCCACAGGTAATGTTGCCATGTCTCCAAGGCCCTCACTAACGCTTACATCTCTTTGTCATATGTAGGATAGTTAAGTGCTGCACTTAACTTCTTACTGAAGAAGGCAATTGGGCGTTTTTCCTGCATGAGCACAGCTCCAATTCCTACACTTGAGGCATCACACTCAATCTCAAAAGTTTTAGTAAAGTTAGGCAAAGTTAACAAAGGAGCAGAACAAACTTTATCCTTGAGCAAATTAAAAGCATGCTCTTGTGCAGGACCCCAATGAAATGCAACATTCTTTTTGACCACTTCGGTCAAAGGTGCGGCTATAGTGTTAAAGTCTCTAACGAATCGACGATAGAAACTAACTAAGCCATGAAAACTGCGCACTTCAGAAACAGACTTAGGTATAGGCCAATCTCTAATTGTCTTTACCTTCTCATCATCAACAGAAATGCCATGTGAAGAAACTACATACCTAAGGAAAACAACCTTATCAGTGCAGAATGTACATTTCTTAGAATTGGCATACAAACTTTCATTCCTCAAAACAGTAAGAACATTCCTAAGATGCTCAACATGCTCATGCAGACTCTTACTGTAAATTAGAATGTCATCGAAATAGACAACCACATACTTACCAATGAAAGCACGTAAAACATAGTTCATTAAGTGCATGAAAGTACTGGGTACGTTAGTCAAGCCAAAAGGCATAACTAACCACTCATAAAGACCATGTTTAGTATTAAATGCGGTTTTCCATTCATCACCTTCTTTCATATGAATTTGGTGATATCCACTCTTTAAATCAATTTTAGAAAATATGCATGCACCATGCAACTCATCGAGCATGTCATCTAGCCTAGGAATAGGATAGCGATACTTTACAGTGATTTTGTTGATGGCTCGGCAGTCAATGCACATCCTCCACGTCCCATCCTTTTTAGGCACAAGCAATACGGGCACGACGCATGGACTCATGCTCTCTCTCATGTAACCTTTCCTCATGAGCTCCTCAACTTGCCTTTGAAGCTCCTTCGTTTCCTCTGGATTACTTCTGTAGGCTGGGCAGTTAGGTATGGTAGCTCCGGGGACAAGGTCAATCTGATGCTCAATCCCACGAATCAGTGGTAGTCCATTTGGGATCTCCTCAGGGAATACATCCTTGAACTCCTGCAATAATGAGACAACATCAGTAGGCAAAGTATCATGGAGTTCAATGTCAATGAAACAAGAATATTTAAATAAAAGCAAAAGGATAGGAGACTTAGCAATAAATGCAGTTTTCACATCTCGAGGATTGGCATGGTAGCTCATTCCTTTTCTTTCCTTGCTTCCCTTCTTTTATTTAGCTAGCTTCCTTTGCTCGTCATGTTGCTCCTTCAGCCTTAATTGATTCTCGTAAATCTCCTTGGGGCTAAGGGGAGCAAGAGTGATCTTCTTGCCATCCATAAAAAAAGAGTAACGATTAGTGTAACCGTTATGGATGATTCTCCGATCATACTGCCACGGTCTACCTAGAAACAGGTGGCTAGCTTGCATGGGTACCGCGTCACACAACACTTTATTTTGATATCTTCCAACACGGAAAGGAACCAAGACTTGCTTCACCACATTCACTTCACCACAGTCATTAATCCACTGCAACTTATATGGGCGGTGATGCTTGGTAGTGGGCAATTTTAGCTTATCAACAAGGTATGTGCTAGCAACATTAGTACAACTCCCACCATTAATGATCACAGAGCATACCTTGTCACTAATATAACATCTTGTATGGAAGATGTTTTCACGTTGTACCTCATCCTCAAATTTCACATGAGTATTAAGAGCACGTCTGGCAACAAGTGCTTCACCATAAGCAGCAAACTCAACAACTTCTTCTTCTTCAGCATCTTCTAACGCAGGCATCTCATTCTCAATACCAACATCAGAACCTTCACTCTCAACATCTCCATTCTCAAGCATGAGCATCACTTTACGGTTAGGACACTGAGAGGCAACATGTCCACGACCCAAACACTTAAAACACTTTATGTCACATGTTCTGCTCTGGGATGCTTGGGCAGGCTTAATCTTAGGCTTTGGAGGGTCTTTAGACTTTAGCTTAACAAAACTTTCTGACTTAGGCTTAAACACAGGCTTATCATCCCTACGATTAGATTTCCAAACAGGAACTGAACTAGGAGTGAAACGGGATGTACCTTTCCTTTTGAGTTGCCTTTCCACTTTAATGGCCACATGCAGCATCTCCTCTAAATCCATGTAATGCTGCAACTCTATAACATTGGCAATCTCACGATTCAAACCTTGGAGAAAATGAGCCATTGTAGCTTCTGCATCCTCTTGGATATTGGCTCGGATCATGATTATCTCCATCTCCTTATAATAATCGTCAAACTTTTTGAACCCTAGGTGAGACCTTGGAGCTTCTGGTACAGCTATCTGTAATAATGGTTAGGCACAAATCTTTTCCTCATGATACGCTTCATCTCATCCCATGTAGACACTAGAGGATCACCACATCTTCTTCTACTGGAGACCAGCTGATCCCACCATACCATAGCATATTTTGTGAACTCTATTGCAACAAGTTTAACCTTCTTTACCTCAGAGTAGTGGTGGCAGTCAAATACCATGTCAATCTTCCTTTCTCACTTTAAATATGCCTCGGGATCATTCTTGCCTTGGAAAGGAGAAATCTTCAATTTTATGCTACCAAGGTTTCCATCCATCTTCTCTTTGCCTCTATCACGGGCTCTATCAACTCGATCTCTATCTCTATACTCATGATGCCTTCTATGATGTCTATTTGCCTCAAACTCTTCTTCCAAATCATACCCAATATTATCATCATACTCTTCATTGGTAACAATCTTACTTTTCATACGGGAAGAATCACCTTGTTGGATCCTTGCAAACTGAGCTTCATGTTGGTCCAACTTATCATAAATGTTATTGAATTTCACGTCCATCCGTTGGAACTGTTGTTGCATTGCCTGGAGCATGAACTCAATTTTTTTAAAGTCTGACTTATCACCTTCAGAAGACATCTTTAACCTGCAAGAAACGTTAGTGATAACAGAAAACAAAGAACCTCACAAGTGATAACCTCACATGTTTACACTCAATTCACTCAAGATGGGGCACTCACACTCATGTTTCACTCAAGTAATTTGGCTTTTCTCTACTAATGTTTCTCACACGCTCATGCCTTTTTCCCTTACTCTACCTCAACTCTATAGGTTCACAATCGTACTAGAGACTCTATCAAAGATTCAACCTCGAAAGATCAACCAATTCACCAAGTAATTTTTTTCTTCTTTTTTTTGCTTCTTTTTTTTTCTGTTTTTTTTTTTACAAAGACTAATCTGATTTGTGGCTAGGGTGGTGAGAAAGAGTTTTAGTGTGGCTAAGAGACTGACTTGAAACAAAAATTCAGAAGTCCAATTCAAACACAACAACTAAGTGTAGAGTCCAACTCAAACACAATGACTAAGTGTAGAGTCAAACTCAAACACAACGACTAACTGTAGAGTCCAACTCAAACACAATGACTAAGTGTAGAATCCAACTCAAACACTACAACTAAGTGTAGGATTTTTTTTTTGCTTTTTTTTGTAACAAAGACTAATCTGATTTGTGGCTAGGGTGGTAAGGAAGAGTTTTAGTGTGGCTAAGATACTGACTTGAAACAAAATTTCAGAAGTCCAACTCAAACACAACAAGAATCTCAAAGAAATAATCACCAGAAAAACAAAAAAATGCCTAAAACTATAGGAAAATAATGGAATTTGGCCAAGAGAGGGTGGGGCCCGTGAATTTATTTCACAGGTTCATTGTATTTCGTCGTTTTCTTTAAAACATGTACTCGTGCGTCTCGTAACTCAATAAAATTTGTTTATGAACAGTGTTTGAACCGTACACGATTTTTTTTTCTTTTTTTTCTTTCTTTTCTTTCTTTCTTTTTCTTTTTGACACTGACTTAGTGTTAGAGATGAAGGGGAAGACGCACTACCAGAAAATCGAAACCTTGCTCTGATGCCAAACTGATAGCGAGTACAAGAGGATGATTTAGGACGTTCAAGGAAACATGTGGATTGAGAATTGAAACAGCAAAGAAAACGCAAGCGGGGCGAAAATAATGATGATAGACTTTGAATGGAAAAATATAATAACAACCTAGACCCAAAGTCTAAAGAGACTTGAACCAAAGGTATTGGACCTTGACCCTACGAATATAAAATTCGAGAACCTAAGGTATAACAATGGTGGTTGGTGAAGAGGGAGGCGCCACAAGGAAGAAGACCTTGATAAGCCTAGTTGAGAGGGAACCCTAGAAAGAGGCAGACTCAAATTTTTGAAAATTCAATCTGATCTGTTCTATTTTTCAAGAGCGTTTACAAAGTATTTATAATAATATCTAGCACTTAAGCCCTTAAACAAGTGGGCTGGAATAAACACCAAACAGAAAATAAGACTAAAACTTAAATTCACACATAAGCCTAGTTACATAGGATAATTGGTCTAAAACGCTATAAAACTCAAATGTGGGCTATTTAAACACTTAACCCAATTTATTACTAAACCAAGATTCATGTCATTTGGGCTTCCAAACAAATATAAAGGGCTCGGGTAATTGGACCTCCTTGGATGACCCATGGATCCTTGGCATCACGATCATCATGAACATTACGAGCAAGTGGACCTCCATCACGATTATCATGAACATTACGAGCAAGTGGACCTCCATCACGTCTACTCTCTACACCCGCTATCTCTATGGTGGAAACACTGAAAGTGGGTGAAAAATGAAAGGGTGAGCTCCACATGCTCGTAAGGAAATAATACAAATAGGTAGATAGCTATATTATCTACATGCTGATAAGAAATCAGGATATATGTGAGCATGAGGTAAAAACAATGATATGTCATATGTATAATATCATCTGTTCTAAAACAGGAAATCGGCATATAACGCATAGAATTATTCTCATGTGAAAACCTCTCATGCTCAAATGGATCAACACGTTTTAAAACACCCCATCTGGGTTAAATATGATACACTCAAGGAATTAAATCCATTTCAATAAAATAATTTATCTTAAAATTTTCGTTATAAAATCACCCATCTCACAGGGTTACAAATCATGAAAGTTTCATCAAAATTCCTTTGTGGAAAAATCAAATCTAAATTAGATTCATAAGAAAATAGAGGCCTGACCCCTCCCTCGGGTCTACCCTGATTTATCAAAACCAAATGATTTATCATGTGAGAAATGTAAGCGACTATATCGGTAACATTTAGGACTATGGTCATAACCTCATGATCCTTGGCACACGGATCCTAGTGTGCGGGATGTCACACTTGAAACGGGAGGTGGGTCGGTCCTACCCGCCAGAACAACATAATATCAAGATTGCGAGGGCAAGACTTGCTGTCTTATGGCTAATGCCACTCCACTCCAACAATCCCCACGGTACAGCGTACCCCATGTGATATACATGGTACAACGTACTCCATGAACCCAAACTCAATTAGGAGTGCCTGTAATAGGTCTTATCCACCCATGTCAAGTATGTCTCAGTATGCACATGTGAGCATATCATCTCACTGAGACACATAGTCTACATGAGAAACTCCAACACGGCTCCATACATATACATGATATTTAAAAACCTCGTGCGAGCGAAGCTCCAGCACGGTTTCATAGAAATCAATGAAATCTGCGTACGAGCAGCGCTCCAGTACGACTTAAACTGATTATAAATTCAATCATAGTCCACGTACGAGCAATGCTCTAGTACGGGTATGTATAAAAACTCAATGAAAATCTCGTACGAGAAAAAATTCCAGTATGGTAGTCATATGAAATAAATCTGTAAAATAGTACGAGCAAGGCTCCAGCACTCTGTGTATGAGTTAAAATATAAAATCCAGTGCAAGTAGTGCTCAAGCACGGTTTCAACTCATATAACACTGATAGGTGGCTTAGTTTTATCAAAACATGTTAAATAAATATCAATTGGCACCTAACCTGTGCCTTTCACTTAAAACATGAAAATAATAGCCAACCTATCCATAAATTTCTTGAATTAAAGCAATATCATCATGAAAACATTAAAATCATGAATTTCATGCAATTTCATAGCCTTACTACCCTTTTTGAAATTTTCCTAACTAGGGGTAAAATAGTAATTTATCACTATTTCCATATTTTTTCGCAAAAAAATATTATTCTATTTTCGGGTAGCCTAATGAATTTAACGTAATGTAAATCCCCTTGAAACTACGTACAGCTACCTCTAAGTGCTCATAAAATTCCCTTACCTGGAATCACGCGCGAGCTTATCCCGACTCGACCGTACCAAGTCTCTCAGTCCAATTCGCTCGTCTACGGAGCTGCATATAACCACATATGGGTGCAGTTCAAATATACTGATAAGTATTTCACTCTTACTGATCGAATCTAAAGCTCTGGGCCCGTTTTACTCTATTGGGCCCGATTGCACTTTAATGGGCCTTGACCCCCTTTTCAGCCCATTTTCACTTTTTAAATCCTTTCTTCGGGTTTACTGGGCTCATTTGGCTTATCAATAATCATCGGGCTTCATTCCAAACTCATTGGATAGCCCGGATACTTTTTGCGATAATTACTTTGAAATTTCGAATAAAATTCCTTTTATGCAGAATTAATCCGTAAATTCCGTAAAATAATCTTAACTCTGCATTTAAGGACTCATATTATCGTAATTAAAATGTACTTATCCAATATGATGCGGGGTACAAAAATAGGAGCTAAATTGGCTCTCGTTCGGGCTCTGTAGTAATACTGCACAATTATGCAAATCCGGGTCATTTTCCATCAATAAAATATTAAATTGAATTCTCAAGATTTATCCGTAGGTCAATCCCGATCCTCGGTCACTTACCCGAATTTTGAGTCATCCCTCGGTAATTTTCTTCCCTTTTTCCATTTTCTTTATTTTTTTTCTTTTCTTTTCTTTCTTTTTCTTTTTTCTTTTCTTTTTTTTCCTCCCTTTCTTGGCTACAGTGCCGTTTTAGCCCGTTTGCCGTCGTTGGCAATCTCGACCATCTCGTCGGCCGCCATTGGGCTCAAAAGAACCGCCTCGGCCAGGGGAGTGCTCGACTGGGTTGAATCGGCGTTGGGACACCGTCATTCATCGAGATCGACGCGTTTTCTCCCACAATTTTTCGTTCACCGATTCGCCGGAAATTAGGGTCGTCGACGGACGTTACCGGTACCATTAGGTTCGTCGGGCTTCGTTCTATTGTCTCCGACCGTAAGCTTGGCTCGTCAGACGCCGGTGGCTCGTCAGGGGTCATGGGTTGCTATCGGGTTTATGGGTTGGTTTTCGCGGGTCTTTCTCTCTCCCCGATTCTGATTTCCAATTTCTTTATTTATTTATTTATTAATTAATTTATTATTATTTTAATACATTAAAATATTTTAAAATAAGAAAACTATCCCAAAAAAATCTTACAAATTATTATTTTATCCATTTAATCAATAAATGGATTTCTCAGTCTATTTTCGTCTTTCCGATATATTTTTCGATTATTTTTGGGATAATTTTTTGAGTTAAAAATCCCGATTAATTTCGAATTAATTTCGATTGATTCCCATAAATTAATATCTAGATCAATCGGACTCGAAATTAAATATTTTCCTCGGTATTGATCCAGATTTCACAAATTCCATATTTTATATGAAAATTACTTGTCGAATTTATACCGAATTTTGGTCTTTTGACCATTTTACCCTTGCACGTGTTCGGGACTAAATTGAATCGACTTTCTTTCATAAATCCACAATCTTTTCCCTATTTTCAATTTCTTATTTTCAGTCCACTCGATTAAATTCCTTATTCGATTTTACGTACGTTATTTCATTGCATCGACATTTATCAGATCCGAATCAACCCTTTTATGAATCCATTAACATATAATAATGTCATACAATATGGAAATCATGAGGAATATCATACAAATATGCGGATCTCACAATCTCCCCCACTAAAAGAATTTGGTCCTCCAAATTAGAACCAAATCAATCGGTAAACAACTTCGGGTACTTCTCCTGTATTATGCTCTCTAGCTCTCAGGTCACTTCCTCGGAGTGTGATACTGCCACTGAACCTTCACCAGGGAGATCATCTTGGATCGTAATACCTTCTCATTCCTATCCAAAATCTAAACCGGTCTCTCAACATATGTAATACTGTCATTGAGCTCTAACGGCTCGTAGTGAATCACCTGTGATGGATCTGGATGGTACTTCCGAAGCATAGAAACGTGGAAGACACTGTGTACACCTGCCAACTCTGATGGCAATGCCAATCTATAGGCCTTATCTCCCACTCGCTCCAGAATCTCAAAGGGTCCAATAAAACGAGTGCTCAGTTTACCTTTCTTACCGAACCTCATGATACCCTTGGAAGGAGAAACTCTCAAAAACACCGACTCACCCTCTGCAAACTCTAGTGGTCTGTGTCTCCTATAAGCGTAACTCTTCTGTCGACTCTGAGCTGTCCGTAATCTATCGCATATCAATCTGACATCCTCAGAGGCCTGCTGCACCAAGTCAGGAGCAAATAACAGTTTGTCACCAATCTCTTCCCATCCAATAGGGGAACGGCATCTGCGACCATATAGTGCCTCATACGGTGCCATCCCGATACTCGAGTGAAAACTGTTATTATAGGCGAACTCGACTAATGGTAAATGATCATCCCAAGAGCTTCCAAAATCTAGCACACACGTTCTCAACATATCCTCCAGAGTCTGTATAGTCCTCTCTGACTGACCATCTGCCTGAGGATGGAAAGCGGTGCTAAATCTTAACTGGATCCCCAACGCTTCCTGAAAGTGTTCCCAAAAATGGGAAGGGAACCAAGCATCCCTATCAGAAACAATGCTCACTAGAACACCATGTAGCCTGACAATCTCTCGAACATATAAGTTCGCCAACGTACTCAGAGCATCTGTAGCTCTCATAGCTAAGAAAAGGGCGGACTTCATCAGTCTATCCACAATCACCTAGATGGCATCGTGACCTCTGCGAATCTTCGGTAATCCCGTCACAAAATCCATGGTGACATACTCCCACTTCCATTTCGGTATCGGTAGAGGCTGCAATAATCCTGCAGGCTTCTGATGCTCTACCTTTACATGCTGACAGACGAGACATCTCGCAACATACTCTGCTATGTCTCTCTTCATCCCAGACCACCAATAAACTCTTTGAAGATTCTGATACATCTTCGTACTTCCCGGATGTACTGAATACCTCGCTAAGTGAGTCTCTGATAAAATCATCCTCCTAATCTTAGGATCCTTGGGAACACATATCCTACTGTGGAACCTCAGTAAACCATCAGTACTCAATGCAAAATTGGTGTCTGCACCTGCTTGTACCTGACTCATCAACTGAATACATCCCTGATCACTCTGCTGAGCCTGCCAGATACGATCAATCAACTTCAGCTCCAATCTCAGGCTCACAATGATCTCAACTCTGTCAATCTCAGGGGGTGCTATGTCCAAACTGAGACTCGCGAACTGCTCTAGCAGGTCATATTCCCGAACCATCATAAATGATACCAACCCTAGGCTCTTCCTACTCAAAGCATCAGCAACTACATTAGCCTTACTCATGTGGTATAATATCTCGCAATCATAATCCTTTAGGAGCTCGAGCCATCTCCTCTGTCTCATGTTCAGCTCCTTCTGCGAGAATAAATACTTCAGACTCTTATGGTCTGTAAAGATCTGAAACTGCTCACTATATAAGTAATAGCGCCATATCTTCAGTGCAAACACTATGGTCGTCAACTCCAAATCGTGGGTCGGATAGTTCCTCTCGTGATCTTTCAACTGTCTAGATCCATAAGCAACTACCCTCCTATCTTGCATCAATACACAACCCAGTCCCTGATGCGATGCATCTGTATATACCAAGAAACCTCCTGAGCTGGTAGGTATGGTGAGAATTGGAGCAGTGGTCAACCGACGCTTCAGCTCCTGAAAACTCCTCTCATAGGCATCATCCCACACAAACTCAACATCCTTCCGTGTGAGACGTGTCAACGGAGCAGCTAATCTGGAGAAACCCTCTATGAATCTCCTGTAGTATCCAGCCAAACTCAAAAAACTCTGAATCTTTGTGACTATCCTGAGCTGCTCCCACTGAACAACTGCCTCAATCTTAGATGGGTCCACTGACATCCCATCCCTCGATACCACATGGCCCAGAAAAGAAATCTGTTCTAACCAGAAGTGACACTTACCGAGTTTAGCATACAACTGTCTCTCTCTGAGGGTCTGTAGAACTATCCTCAAGTGCTACTTGTGGTCCTCCCTGGATCTGGAGTATACCAAAATATCATCGATAAACACAATCACAAACTGATCCAGGTATGGCTTGAACATATCGTTCATCAAAGCCATGAATGCCGCGGGGGCATTAGTAAACCTGAATGACATAACCAAAAACTCATAATGACCATAACGGGTCCTAAATGCTGTCTTGGGCACATCCTCCCTCCGTATCCTCAGCTGATGATACCTAGACCTCAGATCAGTATTAGAAAAGACCTGTGCTCCCCGAAGCTGATCCAACAAATCGTCAATGCGTGGAAGGGGATACTTGTTCTTAATGGTAGCCTTATTCAACAATCTGTAATCCATACACAATCGGAGGTTGCCATCTTTCTTTCTCACAAACAAGACAGGAGCTCCCCAAAGTGATACACTCGGTCTAACAAACCCCTTCTCAAGCAAATCCTGTTACTACTTCCACAGCTCCTCCAACTCAATCAGAGCCATCCTATATGTGGTCTCAAAATCGATTCTGTACTAGGTACTAAATCTATCCCAAACTCCATCTCTCTGGCTGGTGGTAATCCTGGTAAATTTTCTAGAAAGACATCAGGAAACTCCCTAACAACTGGAATATCTCTCAAATCTGGTCATACCTGGTCCGTATCAACCACATATGTGATGAATCCTTCAAAATATAAATCATAAAATCAGTAAAAATTCATTGCTCCATTTAGAATAACCACTGATTTCATTACTTTTCAGGGAAATTTTACAACACATCTTTCGGGGGTATTAAATGTTAACGTCTTAGAAAAGCAATCTAACACTACACGATTGTCAGCCAACCAATCCATTCTTAGCACGACATCAAAGTCTCTCATATACATCAAAATAAGGTTGGCTGACATTTCTTTTTCCCCGACTTTCAATTTACAATCCTTAACTACATACTCTACTAGCTGACTAGTGTTTATGGGGGTAAGTATTAACAATTTACTACTCAAAGGAATAAACTTTACATACTTAGACAATTTATATGCAAATGAAGGTGAGACGAATGAATGCATGGCACCAGGATCAATCAAAACATATGCTTCTAAATCAAAGATTAAGATGGTACCTTTCACCACATCAGAAGACTGATCTGCCGTATCCTGGTCCAAAGCATGAACTCGCCTTATACCCATCACTTGCTTCCCTTTCACTTTGGTAGGAGCTCTCCTCCTCTGAGCAGGAACCTAAACTGGAGCTCTTTCCTACTTCTTGCCCTTCTGTGGGGCAGTGTCCTGTCTCTCTGGGCAATCTCTAACCACATGCCCTGGCCTCCCACAATGATGACATACTACTGTAGTAGCTATAGGCACTGGACAAGGTTTGGTACCATGATATCTGCTACATCGCCTACATCGATCAGTAGTAGGGCATGGTCCTCCAATGACAATGCCTCTAGCTGGTGGTAAAGTCAGATGAACAGGGGGTCTATCTATCCTCTCCTGAACCTCTTCAATTTTTGACCTCTTATCAGATAGTCGTACACCTCTCCTGACAAATCTGTCTCTCCCGAGTCTCTTCTGGTCTCTGTCTCAACTCCTACTAAACTTTCCTGTCTCGAAAATGTTTTGCTCATAATCTTGCTCACACAGCTGAGCTCTATGTACTACCTCCTCATAAGTCGAAACATCAAAGGGAGCTAACCGAGATCTGATGGCTGATCTCAGTCCATCTATAAACTTTTGGACCTTCTGATCCTCACTGTTCATCGTCTCTAAATCATATCTCCCCAAAGAGATGAATCGAGTCTCATACTCATCAATAGACTGGTTCCCCTAAACCAAACTCATAAACTCCATCCTTAATTTCCGCTGTGCAGTAGCGGGAACATACTGCCTCCTAAAGGCATCCAAAAATATCTCCCATGTGACCTCAACTTGTCGAGCTCTCAAAATAGGCTCGGTAGATCTCCACCAATGCTCTGCCGTTCCCTGAAATATAAATACGACAAAAGCAACCCTCTCAGTAGTAGTGCACCTGAAAATTCTATATAGCTTTTCCATCTGATACACCAAATCCTCAGCTACTACTGGGTTCTTCCTCCAATGGAAGATTGGAGGTTTAAACTTCTGAAAATATCTAAATCTAGCAAGGTCACATTCATATCCAGCATCCTGAGCTGGCTGGGGTCTCATTGCCTCTGCAGCCTGAGTCTGAACCTCAAGTAACTCTGTTGCCTGTGTCGGTATCTTGGGATCAACTGCTGCCTGTCCCGTCGGATCTCGCCTATCTCTAGCCCTAAGCGCTACCTACTGCACTACAATCTCAGCCAAGTTCTTAATACTCTGCTCAAGTCTAGCGAAGTGTGCCTCTGTCTCATCTGGTCTCACAGCAGTACCCTCGGGTACCTGACCAATCTGCATACCATCACCACGGCCTCTAGGCCTGCCCCTACTACCTTTAGCACGTGTACTAGCCCTTCTACCACTACGGGTGATTGACATAATGTAAATCCCGTAATCCAAGATCATTTGTTAATTTAGTTCCCATCTAGTATACACTTTGACATCTCATACAACACAATACTAAGGGGGATGTAATTTTCCTTAACGACCACTACCAACTCTCATCCGACTAACTCTAACTCTTAATTGTTACTTATCGATACTAATTCACATCTGATCAACCTCCACTCTGATACCACTTTTACTGTCACGACCCAATACTACCAAAATCAGTACAAATTTTTTGCTTTTGAAAAATCTTTCTTACCTCATCGTGACATATTCCTCTAAACAGGTCGAGCTGTGAATCAATATCGATATACCCTTTTTAACCATTAGGAAATATCACACATAAACATACATACTGATATCATTCATATTATAATAGAGTGGTCGATATATTTTATACATCACATGATTCTATTTTTACATCCCCAAATATTCCTTCATATACAATACTGTGTTGTAAGCATACTAATATAAAATTCTATACATGGTGTATACTTGAAAGTCGATGGGAATCGTAGAAATCAGCTATGCCGTATACTCTCTACACCTATTATCTCTATGGTGGAAACACTGAAAGTGGGTGAAAAATGAAAGGGTGAGCTCCACATGCTTAGTAAGGCAATAATACAAACGAGTAGATAGCTATACTATCTACATGCTGATAAGAAATCAGGATATATGTGAGCATGAGGTAAAAACAATGATATGCCATAGATATAATATTATCTGTTCTAAAATAGGAAATTGACATATAAAACATGGAATGATTCTCATGTGAAAACCTCTCATGCTCAAATGGATCAACACGTTTTAAAACACCCCATCTGGGTTAAATATGATACGCTCAAGGAATTAAATCCATTTCAATAAAATAATTTATCTTAGAATTTTCGTTATAAAATCACCATTCTCACAGGGTTACAAATCATGAAAGTTTCATCAAAATTCCTTTATGGGAAAATCAAATCTAAATTAGATTCATAAGAAAATAGAGGCCTGACCCCTCCCTCGGGTCTACCCTGATTTATCAAAACCAAATGATTTATCATGTGAGACATGTAAGCGACTATATCGATAACATTTAGGACTATGGCCATAACCTTGTGATCCCTGGCACACAGATCCTAGTGTGCGGGGTGTCACACCTAAAACGGGAGGTGGGTCGGTCCTACTCGTCAGAACAACATAATATTAGGATTGCGACGGCAAGATGTAAACCCCACAAATTTCCTACGATAATTTAATTATATAAAAAAATGGAAATAATATATATCAACAGAAGTGTGAATATTCGTTGTAGGGCTCGAGGACTATAGGAACTGAGAAGCCCGTGAATGACCGAGAACCCGAAGATACAAGAAGTGATAACGCGAATGTGAGTATGGAGGGATTAGAGAATTTTAATTTGTTAAATGGAAAATTGTTGAGGTAAACACTTATATCGGGATTTATGAAGAATGATGGAATCCCGATACTATTTCATTTTCGGAATAAGAAAAATTTTATGGAAGGCATGATATTATGTTTTTGGATAAATTATATAAGAAAATGTATATATGTAGATATATACATATATACTAGACATTTAAAGAAAAGAATAATAATATATAAAGCATATATATATTATTTAGTGTATAGTATTTAATATATAATATTAACAAATAAATAAATATAAATGATGAAGTAAAATAAAAGGAAATGAGATGAATACAAAACAATAATACAAACATTAAACAAAAAGACAAACATACAAAAAATATAATAACACAAAATAAATAAAACAAATAATATATAATATACATATAATATAATATATATATATATATTAATATATTATATATAATTAATATATATGTATAACATAGCATGTACGGAATTGGCTTAGAAAAGCCAATTCCGTCTGCTATGTTTTCGAATTGAGAAACAAAACAGAGGAGGCTTGGGCGAGAATTAGGAGAGGAGAAGAGAAGGAAGAACTCGGTCAGCTGGAGAAGAAGGAGGAAGAGAAAGGAAGAGAAAGAAGAGAAGGGAAAAAAGAGGAGAAGGGGCCGATCCTGCCGAGAGAGAAAGGAAAGAAAGAAAAGGGGAGCTGTCCAGCCGAGGGAGGAAGAAAGAAAGGAAGAAAAGAAAATAGAGGGGCTGCTGGTCGAGGAAGAGAGGAGAAGAAAAAGGAAAGGAATGGAGGAGAAGAAGAAGAGGAGAGGGCTAGAAATGGAGCTGGAACCGAGGGTGTGCAGGGGAGATTGAGGAAGAAGGAGAAACCGTGGAGCAGTCCAAAACCGAGACTGAAAAGAGAAAAGGACAGAACAAAATTGAAGAAGGAAGGGGGACCGAATAAAGATGAGAATGATGGAGAATTAAAAAAAAAGGAAACGGAAATTGAAGAAGAAGACAGGAGCTGAAGAGAGGCGGAACCGAGGGAGGAGAAGACTGCAATTGGAACTGACCGAGGAGCAGGGGAGGCTGACGGGAGGAAGAAGAAGGCCAAAGGAATTGAGCTGGAACCGAGACAAGTGAAGGGAACAGAAATAGCTGGGAAACAGCAGCTAACCGAGGGAGAAAGAGAGGAAGAAGAAGAGCAATCGGGATAGTGAGCAGCTGGAACTGAGAGGAAAGAGGAGAAAAGAAAAAAAAGGGGAAAAGGAAAGAAGGAAAGGAAAAAGAAAAAAAGGGGTAAGATATTTATGTATATATGTATTTTCTTGTTAATATACATGTATACATAGGTGGTAGTGTACATAAGCATGTTAGTGTAGATTGGAAGAAAAAAAGGGGGTAAATTTAATGTACAAATATACATGTATGAATATATATGTATACATGCTAGAGATATAGGTTGGTGTGTATTAAGGTGTGTGAAATGAGAATGAAGGGAAAAGCGGTAAAAATCTATATGTATAGATGTATATTTAATTTTATATGTATATATATGTGATGGTATATAAGTATAATAAGGTAAATTGAATTAGATGTGAAATAAAAATAAAAATGGGAGAGATGAATAATAGACAAAAAATGTATGCATATATATTTATGTGATGGTGAATAATGGAGACAAGTAATGATATATATATGTATTCATGTGAATATATATATATATATATATATATATATATTTGGGTATGCTAGTATTTATACAAAAAAATATGTATGCAATTGTGATAAGGAAAAATGGAAAACAATGATATATATATATATTTATTTATTTAGTTGCATACACATATGGATGTACATAGGATGAATGTATGTTAGTATATGTATATACAAAGAATGTATATATATATATGAGATAGGGAAATATGAAAAACAAATAAAAGTATATATGTGTATATACAAAGAATGTATATATGTGAGATAGGGAAACATGAAAACAATAAAAGTATATATCTATATTATATATATATATATATAACTATATATATATATATATTTATGCGTGTATACATGTGGATGTATATAATAAAGGTATATGTTAATACTTGTAGGAGCAAAATATATAAATAGTGAAGAAATATATAAACGTGCGTGTTGGCCTAAGGATATACAATAATACGTACACACGCAGTAGCAACGATAAATTACTATTTTAACGCAATTCGTATGAATAGGGTGCTAAGTCTACAATTTCAGTGTAGGTGATTGTAGAAGGGATTAAAGGAGGTACTAGGAGACGTCACCGTTCGAATTCGGGATATCCGATAAATCGAAGTAAGGGGTATTATTTAACTTAGTTCTAATAATGCATTTTTGTTTCACCGATAAATGATTTTATGAAAGAGCATGTGATTTGAAATGATTTATCAATGCTTTCATACTTGTGAAACTGTTTACGATGCATGTTTTAAATTCATCGAAATATTCCCCGAGTACTTTCCATGTTGTGAAATGAATTTTTCTAAGGTATGAAGTGTATGGATGTATTAATTTGTAAGGAAATGATGTAAAGAATATGATTCTTGGGATTAGGTTGTAAGATGATTGGTATTAATCGATATCGATATATTGAGTTGTAAAAGTGGATTGAGAAAGTATGCTTGGTAGTTGTAGATATCTAGGATTTTTGGAAAGCATGCTTGGTAGTTGTGGATATATAGGATTGTCGAAAACAACTGAATTGCAGGTGGCTAGGCTCACATATAAGTCGTTATGCTGTCGAAATTTCCATCGGCCATATAAGTTAAAGTATGGAAATTAATTATAATTACGAGTAAAGAAATAGGAAAAGTGTTTTGACTCTGCACAGGAATACAACCTAAGTGACTAAGGGAATAAGTGGTAAATTAAATTCAAAAAAAAAATTTATCCCGATTTTCAAGGGTCAAAGGTCGTTACACAAGACTTACTGTCTCATGGCTAATGCCACTCCACTCCAACAATCCCCACGGTACAGCGTACCCCATGTGATATACAGGGTACAACGTACTCCATGAACCCAAGCTCAATTAGGGGTGCCTGTAATAGGTCTTATCCACCCATGTCAAGTATGTCTTAGTATGCACATGTGAGCATATCATCAGACTGTGACACATAGTCTACAGGAGAAACTCCAACACGGCTCCATACATATACATGATATCTAAAAACCTCATGCAAGTGAAGCTCTAGCACGATTTCATAGAAATCAATGAAATCTGCGTACGAACAACGCTCCAATACGACTTAAACTAATTATAAATTCAATCATAGTCCACGTACGAGCAACGCTCTAGTACGGGTATGTATAAAAACTCAATGAAAACCTCGTACGAGAAAAAATTCCAGTACGGTAGTCATATGAAATAAATCTATAAAATAGTACGAGCAAGGCTCCAGCACTCTGTGTATGAGTTAAAATATAAAATCCAATGCGAGCAGTGCTCAAGCACGGTTTCAACTCATATAACACTGATAGGTGGCTCAATTTTATCAAAACATGTTCAATAAATATCAATTGGCACCTAACCTGTGCCTTTTCACTTAAAACATGAAAATAATAGCCAACTTATCCATAAATTGCTTGAATTAAGGCAATATCATCATGAAAACATTAAAATAATGAATTTCATGCAAGTTTATAGCCTTACTACCCTTTTTGAAATTTTCCTAACTGGGGGTAAAATAGTAATTTGTCACTATTTTCATATTTTTCCACAAAAAAATATTATTCTATTTTCGGGTAGCCTAATGAATTTAACGTAATGTAAATCCCCTCGAAACTATGTACAGCTACCTCTAACTGCTCATAAAATTCCCTTACCTGGAATCACGCGCGAGCTTATCCCGACTCGATCGTACCAGGTGTCTCATGTAAAAATATGATAAGAAATGGCTCAATTCAAGGTTACAAGCATGTAGAAATCAAGATGCAATAATGGCTTTTCTCTTTAAAACGTGATAAAAATCACTGCAATAGTAATGCACGTGGCACGACCACTAAATAAAATCTACACGTGGCACAGCCACTAATTAAAATCCACGCGTGGCACAACCACCAAACACACATGGCACAACCACTAATTTAGGTTCGCACGTGGCACAGCCACCAAATACACATGGCACATCCATTGATTAAGATTCGCACGTGGCACAGCCACCAAATTCACGTGGCACAGCCACTGATTAAGATTCGCACGTGGTACAACCACCAAATACACATGGCACAACCATTGATTAAGATTTGCATGTGGCACATCCACCAAATACACGTGGCACAGCCACTAATTAAGATTCGCGCGTGGCACAACCACCAAATACACGTGGCACAGCCACATATTAAGATTCGCACGTGGCACAGCCACCATATGCACGTGGTAGGTAACCAACGCTACCAGAGTAGGGGTCATCTCACGTTACCAGAATGGAGGACTATCAGACTTACATGCTACTAGAGCAATGCTCGATGTGTATTCAAAATGATACACCTAAGTCTCAATCAATAGCTATTATCATAAAAATCGTTTTGCCTTCATGTAAAGCTGATAATGGTTTTCTCTCATAAAACTCATTCGAAACCATTTTATTCTCAACACAAAACATGTTAAAACCAAGCTTCAACCGACAAAACCACGCACATGTTTTCTCAAACCTCAGTACGCCCAAAACACTTTTCACATTTTAAACACAAAATGGTTATAAAACTTTTTCATGTATAGTTTACAACTCATAAAAGTTGGGCCCTAACTGGCTATAAAATCGTGTGCAATTCTCATTCACAACACATAAAACATGCTTGTTTTCTCAATCGAAAATCATGCTACAATATTATCACAAAACACATACACAAATGAGTTTAGTTTTCCCTTACCTCTTTGCACCTCATATAGTGCAATCGTTCCCCTGTATCATGGACTAGCCTCGCATTCCACTCTGGAACTCCCGAGCTGTCCAAACGATGTTAAAAACATCAATATCTCGACTCAATTTCATTATCGAGCATACATTTGCTCATATTTCTCACTAACACCTAAATCTCTCAATTATCCCATTTTTCATGACTCTATCACAATACATCATCTCATCCACTACATCTCAACATTCTACATTTCTCATGCATAATACCCATACCAAAATCACCTCATTGCCTCAATTTTCAATTTATAGAAAAAATCCCAATTTACCACAAAATGCATAATAGCATCTCTACTCCAACGAAATCATAGTTTCATCAATCTCTAATCATTTCCCAACTATTTCATCACAATGCCCATGTTCACATTCACAAAAAATCACTTCAAAATCCAAGATTGAAGTTTAGAGATTACCCAAACTTGTGGAGTTCTCAACTCCTACCTCGATTCGATTTGTCCTTCGATTTCCCAGTATGTTGTTCTCCTTTGGATGAAGAACAACTTTCCCTTTTGCCATAACCTTCGATTTGGATGAAAATGGGTGTTTTGGAGGGGATAGAAAGCTAAGGTTCAAAAATGGTGATTTGGGAGAGAGAGAGATCAATTTTCAAGAAAAATAAAAGGGTCTTATATAGACGGAGGGTAGGAGATCGATCTGGCTCTTGATGAGATCGATCTGCATTTGAATTTGGGGACGATTTTCGGTAATTTTATGCCTAGGAGATCGATCTATCAAGGGGTGAGATCGATCTGCTCCAATTATGAGATCGATCTCTAGTTTACAAAATGCTTTATGAGATCGATCTGCTTCTTGAGGAGCTCGATCTTCTCCTTAACAGAAACATTTTGAGATCGATTCCTTCCTCATAAGATCGATCGCTTCATTACAGAATCATAAGGAGATCGATCCTCTTCCATTGGAGATCGATCTGCTCACTTAAATTCCTCATTCCTTGTCACTTTAGCCTACCAGATCGATCCTCTCTTCTCCAAGATCGATCTGGCCTCATAGTTTCACACTTTGGTTAAACACTTAAGATAAAATCTCTTTCATGACTCATTCATCACTTAAAAATTCATTCCATACCACCTCAATGTAAGAGTACATTACATTCAACTCAATAAATTACATTTCAAATTCACATTACATAAATGGATAAGTGTAAAATTCTCAGATTTCACAGATGCTGGGATCATATATCCCATTTTTGATAGTGCCTGGGTGAGCCCAGTTCAATATGTTCCTAAGAAAGGAGGGATGATTGTGATTGAGAATGAGAACAATGAGCTCATACCCACTAGGACTGTCACTAGTTGGCGAGTATGTATGGACTGTAGGAAACTTAATAAGGCCACTAGGAAAGACCACTTCCCTCTACCCTTTATTAATCAGATGCTAGATGGATTGGCTGATCATAAGTTCTACTGCCTGCTGGATGGGTACTCTAGGTATAATCAGATAGCTATAGCCCTAGAGGACCAAGAAAAGACCACCTTTGTAAGACCCTTAATTTTCTATGTAATGTATATGATTATTTGATGTACAGATAAGTTACATTACATAAGAATTACAAGAAATAAATGTTTTTAAGTTCAAAGTGTGAATGGAATGATAAACGAATGTGGAAGTGATTGAGTATGAGTTTGAATGAGGAATTTACAGTAAAAAAGGGTGCAGGATAGAGGCTAGATAGATCCCATACAAGGAGAGATCCATCTAAAGGCTTGGAAAACACAAAATCAAGCATGTTGGAAGAGGGAGATCGATCCCTCACTCAAGCAGATCGATCTCCATTACTCTCGGGCTAGAGCAGATCGATCTCCCCTTAAGGCCAGATCAATCTCCTTAGCTCTCTACCTGAGACAAATTGATCTTTTTCCATTAAACAGATCAATCTCATGCCTTCAAAATATCGGGAAAGTGAGGAATTCAAGAGGACCAGATCGATCTCCATCCTATACAGATCGATCTCATCCAGCTAATTCTATAAATAGGGAGCAGTTGGATCTGCATTTCACGGGAACAAACCATTTCTTCCATTTTCAATCTTAAAACCTAGCTTTCTCCTTCTAAAATCACCCCATTTTCATAAAGATTTGAGAAAATATCATTAGAGCAAAGTTGTTCATTATAAAGAGAAGAACAACATAGTTTGGAATCAATACCCCATCGGTTGGATTGAAGGAACAAAGTTTGGAATCAATACCCCATTGGTTGGATTGAAGGAACAAGGAGTGTTCTCACTTGGAGCAGGAAGGAAATTAAGCTTGGTGAGTTTCTAACACTCCAACTCAAGTACATTTGTTTAGTTTTTGATTTTGGAGTTGATTGGTATGTGTATTGATGATAAAAACTATATGGAATATGATGGAACAAGTAATACCTAGAATGAGTCTAGTGTAAGAAAATGTGACAAAGTTGAGTTGATGATAAAAAGATTATGCTAGGGTGTTAGTAAGGCAATATGTATGATTTTTAGAAGGCTGAATGAAGCCACATTGTTAGATTGGCCTAGTTAAGTGAATGAGTATATGAGGTGTTTGACAAAATTCCATGGTGAGGCAAATGATGGATAAGAGACTCGGTGAACTTAAATATCAATTTAGTATGAATCAACGGACTCTCGAGGTATTAGTAGAGCAGTCAAATAAGGCTTTTCAAGTAATAATGGAGACTATAGGTTGAATCAGCTATGGTAAACACAAGAGTTGTGTTATATTGGACTAAATTGACTTAGAACGTAATCTTGTGTAGTTTCAAAGACTTCGTTGGAGGCGAATCGAACCGCGCAATCAAGCAGCTTTAAGGAAGTGGTGTCTCGACCCCAAATTACCTAAAAATCACTACAAATTTTTTGTCTGTTTATTTAATTCTTACCTTTCTCTTGTCGTGACCATCCTACCAACAGTTGGGCTATGATTCGGTGTTAGTCCCCTCTCACCAATTTACCATTTTATTTCCATATTCATATTTACGCATTAGGATTTTTCTATCCTTTGACTTTAACTAATACATTCACAATTGGATTTACTTAACCTTACATCCCCGACATCATATACGTTTACAGTACTGTGCATTTACATATTTAGATACAAAACTATACAAATGTGCATACCTATCTCTTGATGGGATGCAGCGGATACCAAGAATGCAAGTCCTCAGTCGCTCACTAATTGCTGTGAGTGCTTTGCAAAAAGGGGATAATAAGGGGGTGAACAAACCACGCGCTCAGTAAGGCAATCATGCAAGTAAGTAGATAGCTCCACTATCTACATTCTCATAATGCCGTGTCCTTAAATCCATTTCTTCTCGTTTAAATCTCACTCACGAAATCATGCACACATCAATGCCAAAGTTTATAAAAACTATTCGTGTATATAGAAATCATGCAACTCATGCATCAATGGCATTTTATGTAAAATCATAATTCGCATGAAGTAAATCGGGATCATGCATTATTTCATGTCATGTAAAATAAATCATGAGAGGCAATTCTTTTCATGAATTTGTAATTAAAGCATGGAAAACTCCTCATGCTACTGCATTTAAATCACTTCATTAAAGCTCAGTATAAAATAACTCCTCCGGCTTAATCATTTCATAAATCAATCTCAAACTCATTAAAAATTCATTATAAAATTCTGTTATAAAATCACCCTTCTTTTAGGGTCGCATGTTATAAAATCCTCTGAAAAATCTATCATCATAGTAGAAAATCACATCTCAGTGAAAATCACAAAATCAGGGGCTTTACCTCTCCCTCGGGTCTACCCTGGTCTATCGAAACCAAAGTTATATCATGTGAGACATGTAGGTGACTATATCAGTAACATTGAGGACTATGGCCATATCCTAGTGATCCCTGGCTACATGGTACCTTGTGTGTGGGGTATCATACCTGAAACGAGAGGTGGGTTATTCCTGCCACCAGAACAACATAAATACCAGGATTGTGAGGGTAAGGCTTATAGCTTCATGGCTAATGCCACTCCACTCTAACATTCTCCACGGTATAACGTACTTCGCGTGACATACACGGTATAACGTACTCCGTGAACCCAAATCATAGTCAAGGGGTATCTGCCGTAGGTCTTATCCACCCAACCTATGTCTCAGTATGACGTGTGGGCATATCATCTCACTGTGACACACAGTCTCCAGGAGGCTCCAACACGGCTATATGCATGTCATATAAATCCTTGTGCGAGCAAAGCTACAACATGGCTCCATGCATATTCATGATATATGAAAACCTCGTGCGAGCGCAAGCTCTAGCATAGTTTTATAAAAATCAATAAAATCGACGTACGAGTAGCACTCCAGTACGACTTTAAAAGAATTATAAACCCACGTGTGAGCAAGCTCCAGCACGATTTATGCATAAAATCCATCAAAGCCTCGTGTGAGCAATGCTCCAGTACGACATCATGCATAAATCATTCAAAACTTCGTGCGAGCAATGCTCCAGCACGAATGAATGCTCAAGTAAATCAAAACTTCATGTGAGCAACGCTCCAACACGGTTTCATGCATAAATAAATCAAATCTCGTGCGAGTTACACTCCCGCACGGCTTTTATGCAATTAAATCAATTAAATCACGTACGAGCAAGGCTGCAGTACGACTTTTATGCAATTATCATATCAAAACAGGATGCGAGCTAAGCTCCAGCACCTCTCATGCATATCAAATCATTAAAACTAGTGCGAGCAATCGCTCTAGCACCTTTTTATGCATATCAAGTCAAAACAAGGTGCGATCTAGGCTCCAGTACCTCTCATGCATTTCACAATAGTAAAAATCAGTGCGAGCAACCGCTCTAGCACATTTTATGCATATGATGTCACACAAATCGGTACGAGCACTCCAGTACCCTTTTATGCACACTCACAAACTCAGATATAGTGTGAGGAAATGCTCCAGCACCATCTATTTCCATATAAACTTGATAGTTGGTCCATTTTCCAAAGAATTTCATTTAAATTCATTATGGAATTTATGCAAATACTGGTTAATCTACCAATTTGCTTTGCTAAAAAGTTACAAAAATTCCTCAAATCATGCATTCCATGCATGTCATGCTTTCACCATCCTTAGTTGAATTTTCCCTCAGTATGGGTAAAATAGTCTTTTACCTATCTCGGGTCCTTAAAATTTTTAATCCATTTCTAGGACCTTTATACATTTTCAGTGTATAAAAAAGCTATTAAAAATATACGTAGCTACCTCTAGCTACTCACAAAATTCCCTTACCTCATTTTTCTGTACAGTCTGACCTTTCCATTAATGTCTTGTCATGCAGTCCGATTTGCTCCCAATCCAATCTTCGAAACTGTGTATAAATATTCATCACGTCAAATACAATATAATTAATTGTATTTTTCATATTTTCTGGGCTTAATTTAGATCATTGAGCTCGTTACCCATATTGGGCCCGATTGTACCATAATGGGCCTTAACCGACCTTAAGCCCATTTTCTACTTACTATTCACATCATCAAGGCCTATTGGGCTCATTGGGCCCATCAGTATTTATTGGGTCTCGTTCTAAACTCTTGGATAGCTCAATTTATTATTTACGATAATTTATCTTAAATTCCAGAATTTAATTCATTTTATAAGGAATTAATCCGTAATTTATGCGGTAAATTTTTAACACGCATAACTATGCAAATTATCATAAATAAGGGTTACTTACCCGAGATTCCATGATAGTACACAAATTGAGGCTAACTCGAGCTCTCATTTGACGTCAATTGTCGAGCTACACAATTACATATTTTTCTGGGTAAATTTTCAGTCGAATATTAATCAAATTAAATATTTCAAAATTTAAATTGCTTAATTTCGACTGCTTACCGGCTTACCCATAGCTCGATTGCATCACTGGAAATTTTTCTCGATTTTTTCTCTTTTTCTTTTTCCCTTTTTCTCATTCTTTTTCTTCTTTTCTGGCTGAACAGGTTCGGTCCGGTTCAGCCCGATTCAGACCGGTTCGGTTCAGTTGGTTTAGTCTGGTTCAGTTTTCTTCTTCGCCATTCGGAGCATCGCCAGCCGGTTTCATCTCCAACAGATTCGCGAGGTCATCCGGTGCACGGATCTGGTGTCGGTTTCACCAGGACTGGCCGAAAAGTGGCTGGTTCGGCCTATTCTCCCTTCGACGTCGGTGCCATTTTGCTTCTTTCTCGCTGTTGCAGGCGCAGGCCGCCGTTTCTCAAGCTGTTTTGGGCACCAATTAGCATGCAATCGCAAGGGGGACCTTTGACTGGCCTCGGGGTGGGTCAAATCGACGCCGATGGCACCCGATCCAGTCTCCTCTCCCACGGTCTCTCCCTCTCGATCCGGCATTCTCCAACGATCTCACCGCGCGTGGGTGTGCGGGTCGACTTCCTGGGGTACTAATTGCCCTTTGTCGTACGCCTCTTCGCTTTGTTCACCAGCGGTTTCGTCGAAGCCGAGGGAAACCATTCCCTCGGTTTCGTCTTCTTCAGAAATCGCCAATCACAATTTCTTTTCTCTTCTTTTTTTAATTAATTAATTAATTAATTATTATATTATTTTTTATTGAATAAAAAATGACTTTATTGACAAAATATCTACAAAAATCATATTTTATTCAGTTAATCCATTAAATGAATTTATCTGTCTTATTTCGTCTTTCCGGTATATTTTTCCAATATTTTCGGGATAATTTCTCGAAGTGAAAATTTCGATTAATTCCAATAAATTCGTATATTGATTAATTGGACTCGAAATTCAATATTTTCTTCGTTATTGATCAAGATTTCTCGATTCCATATTTTTAATGATAATTTCTTATCAAATTTATACCGAATTTTAGGTCTTTTAATCATTTTACCCTTCTACATGTTCAGGACCAATTTAGACCGACTTTCGTTCTCGAACCCTTTCTCATTTCATATTTTAAATCCTTATCTCCAATCTGAATGGTCCGAATCTCATTCGTTTCGTCTGTGGCCATTTCAATCATTCATTTAATCTTTAAATGCATTCGAGAATTTTTATTCATTCCATTTGCATTTTTCATTCACGTAAAACTCTTCTTATGATTCAATTTACATATAATCATGTTTACATCGCATGAATCATAAGGGAATATGATAATAATTCGGGTCTTACAAGTGGAATTGTGCGACGCGATTCTAGGAAAGAATTCTGTGAGTATATAGAGATAGCTGCTCGTATTTTGTGGGTGAATATCGGGCTTTGTAAAATGCATAGTTGTTTAGAAAAGTGGTTGATAGTATGTATGAAAGACTACAAGTATTTTGTATATGGTTTGGCTAAGAAGTGATTTTGGTAAAAAGGATAGTAAAGCTAATAATTGCATAAATCACATGTTTTTATGCTTTTATGAAAACACATTGCTTTGGTTTAAGCAAATTGATGGATAGGCTGGCTATTTGATTTCTATAACTTCATGAAATAGCACAAGGCATGTGCTGATTTTGATCTGAAATGTGTTGCGTTGAAATAGAGCCGCCTATCGTATTTACGTGAGTTAAAATCGTGCTGGAGCCTTGCTCGCACTGGATTTTGGTGTTTTCACATGTATGAAAAGTGTTGAAGCTTAGCTCGTACCTTAATTTGAATTGTGGTGATGTTTTGTAAACCGTACTATAGCTTTTACTCGTACGTGGATTTTGATTGACTTTCTTATGCATATAACCGTAATAGAGCTATGCTCGTACGTGATTTCTTCATGATTTTATGTATAAAGTCGTACTAGAGCGTTGCTCGTACGAGGAGATTTATTGACGATGCATGAATTGTGCTAGAGCTTAGCTCGTACAGGTTTCACATTGTGGTATGTATCATGTCGTGGAGTTGGTAAGATACTCAAGCCCTACATCCTTAAGCTCGACGGAGTGGGGAAGCTCTGTTCGGTGTGGAGGCTCTCTTACAGTAAGATCCTTAAGCCAGAATCCTTAAGCTCGTTGGGGTGGGGAGGCTCTCTTACAAGGTGAAAAGCTCCCACGTGCACTTGAGACTATATAGGTTTCACATGGCATGAGGTAAATAAGACCTACGGTTGGCACCCCCAACCATGATATGGGTTCGCGAAGTACGTTATACCGTGTATATCACATGGAGTACGCTGTACCACGTGGTTTTGATGATGATTTGAAAAGTCTGGTGAAGAACTAACCCACCTTCATTCCAGCATGATGCCCCGCACACCGGGATCTGTGTGGTCTGGGATGATTATGACATAGTTGGCCAACATAGTCCTTGAGATATAGTGACCGCCTGTCTCACATAATATTACATAGTACCACATGGTTTTATACATTAAGTGTGATTGTGATTGTCCATGGTAGACCCGAGGGAGGGGTCGAGCCTTGTGGGATTTTGTATAAAGAAATGATATTCTATCTGTGATGAGATTATTGTGTTTTGTGGAAATGATAAATCTTAAAGGATGTTTCATATTGAATTTCCCTTTACACAATGAGGTTTGATAACGATGAGCATGAGAGGTTTTACATGATGATTTTACCATGTTTACATGCCTATTTTCATGTTTTCAGTATATGATATACGTATATACATGCGGCATAGCTTTATTTCCTCATGCTTTGACTATAAATGATTTATGTCATGATATTATCAGCATATAGACAGTGTAGTTATCTACCATGGTTGCATTATTTCCTTACTAAGCGTGTGGTGGCTCATCTCTCTACTTTCCCCCTCTACAGAGAGTACATAGTAGCCTAGTGAGGACTGAGGCATTGTATTGGGATATCCACTGCACTACATCGCCAAAAGGTAAACACACAAGGATTCTTTTTGTATCTAAACATGTAAAGGAACAGTAGTCATTTTGAATTGTGATATGGGGGATGTAAATGTTAGAAAACATGCCATGTCTAAGCTTATGACTTAACTTCAATGTATGACATTGTTTTTGATTATTGGTGAGGGTTGTTCACGACCAGGTAAGGGAAATGAAAAATGCAAAAAATTTACAGTGATTTTTTAACGAATTGAATAAATAGGGTCGTGACAACCTTCACCTGTCCCTATGGGACGTTTGCTTTTAGGAGGATGCCTTTTGGCCTATACAATGCACCTACTACCTTTTAGTGTTGCATGATGGCCATATTTCATGATATGGTGGAGGCTTTTCTAGAGATCTTCATGGATGATTTTTTTTTGTATTTAGGGACAACTTTGATCTTTGTCTGCACAACTTGGCACCTGTTCTGAAGAGATGTAAAGAAACAAATTTGGTACTTAATTGGGAGAAGTGCCATTTTATGGTTAAGGAATGTACAGTGCTTGGGCACAAGATATTTGCTAGAGGGATAGAAGTGGAGAGAGCTAAGGTGGAAATCATTGAGAAGTTACCTGCCCTTACCTCTGTTAAGGAAATTAGGGGTTTTTTTAGGCCATACAGGATTTTACAGAAGGTTCATAAAGGACTTCTCCCAGATGTCAAAGCCTTTATGTAACCTTCTAGAAAAGATATTGCATTCTGTTTTGATGATCGTTGCTTAGAAGCACTTAATACTTTGAAGGAGAAGTTAGTTACAGCCACTGTAATTATAGGTCCGAATTGGAGTTTACCTTTTGAGCTGATATGTGATGCAAGTGATTATGCAGTTGGGGTTGTACTTGGACAAAGAAAAGGAAAAGTCTTTTATGTTATCTATTATGCAAGTAAAACTCTGAATGAAGCCTAGTTGAACTATGTTACTATCGAGAAGGAGTTGTTGGCTATAGTGTTTGCCTTTGATAAGTTTCGCTCCTATCTCATTGTCACTAAGGGGGTAATATATATTGATCATGCTACCATTAAGTACCTACTTTCTAAGAAGGATGCAAAGCCTAGATTAATTAGATGGATCCTCCTGCTGTAGGAGTTTGATTTGGAGATTAAGGATAGGAAAGGGACAGAGAATCGGGTTACTGACCATTTATCTATATTGGAGAGTGGTGTCAAGACCCTTCCTGACTTAACCAAAACTACTACAAATTTTTCGCATTTTAACTTACCTTTCCTCTCATCAATGGTTGGGTTGTGATTCGATGTTAGCTTCCTCGCATACCATACCATCCATTATCATACATACATGTCAATATACTGTTATTGACTGTAACTTCTTTTATAATACATGTGAGATCATATAAAAACTAATATAAATACATTCCCCATAATATATATCGTATACATCACTGTGCTGTTTCTATGTTTAGATACATAACCGTACAAAATATGTATACCTGTCGATCGATAGGAAATAGCAGCAGACAACAGGAATACTATCCCTTAATCACACTCGCTCTACTGCTGATGCTCTATAGAGAGGGAAAATAAAGGGGGATGAGCATACAACGCGTCAGTAAGGAAATCAGGCAAGCAAATAGAGATCTACACTATCTACTCAAAATAATGCTATGCCTCAAAAATATCATTTCCTTAACTCACTTTCAAAGCATGTTTTTAAATATATATATGCTTGTACAGATTAAATGTAAGACCTGATATTTTCGAGTGCATTTAAAAAATGCAAAAGGACTTAAATGGTATTCTCGAAAATGTGCAAGGGTAAAACGATCAAAAGACCAAAATTCGGTATTAATCGGGACAAGAAAATTTAATTAAAAATATGAGAATGAGAAATCTTGATCAATAACGAAGAAATAATTAAATTTCGGGTTAAATTGATCAAGATATGAATTTATTGGATAAATCGAAATTTTCGTATCGAAAAATAATCTCAAAAATAATCAAAAATTATACCGAAAAGGTAAAATCGGACTGATAAATTTATTTACAGATTAAAATGAATAAAATAGAATTTTTCTAGATATTTTGGAAATTTTATTATTATTTTATTGAATAAAATAATAATAAAATTTAATAATAAATAAATAAATAAAGTTACAAAAAAAAAAACGAATCTGAAAATTGCAAAATAGAGGATAAACGAAACAGAAAGCAAAAAAGGGCGAAACGTGAGAGACGGAACCGAGGGAGTCGGTTCCCTCCGTCCGGCAAGCCACCAACGAAGCAAAGGTGCGGGTAATGACCGGGAGAGGAGCCCGACCACCAGGAGACCCACCAGCGACGGCAACGCACTGTGGAGTTGCCGAAAAATGCCGAAAAATGAAGGAAATGCCGCGGGAGAGATACCTCGATTCGTCGGCCATGGCGTCGATTCGACCCCAGTCGAGGCTCGATTTAGGAAGCCCAGGCCGTGGCGCGCCGATTAGTGTCAGAATCGGTCGGAGAATCGGTCGGACGGCGGCGGAACGACCAGAGGATGATTGAACCGGTCAAATCGGACTGAACCGATCGAACCGAACCAGACCGAACCGACGGTCCGAACCGGGTTGAACCGGACCGGGCTGGTTCGGCCAAAAAAAGTGGGAAAAAAGGAAGAAAAAGGGAAAAAGAAAAAGAGGAAAAATTAGAAAAAATTCCAGTGATGCAATCGAGCTTCGGGTAAGTTGGTAAGCGGTCGAATTGACCGATTTAATTTTTGAAATATTTAATTTGATAAATAATCGACTGAAAGTTTACTCGAAAATAATTTAATTGTGTAGCTCGACGATTGGCATCAACTGAGAGCTCAAGATAGTCTCGATTTGAGTACTATCATGGAATAACGGGTATGTGACCCTTATTTACGATAATTTTATATTGTTATGCGTGATTGATATTTAATGCATAAATTATGGATTTAATTTCCGCATAAATGAATTAAATTCTGGAAAATTGGATAAATTGTCGTAAATATTAAATTGAGATATCCGAAAGTTTAGAACGAGGCTAAATAAATACTGCTGGGCCCAATGAGCCCAATAGGCCTCGATAATATGAATAGTAAGTGGGAAACGGGCTTAAGGCCGATTAAGGCCCATTATGGTACAATCGGGCCCAATATGGATAAACGGGCCCAATGATTTAAATTAAGCCTAGAAAATTATGAAATACAATTAATTGCATTGTATTTGACCTGATGAATGTGTATCCGCAGTGCCGGAGATTTGATTTGGATTCGGAGCAAATCGGACTGCGTGACGAGACATCAGTGGAAAAGGTCAGACTGTACAGAAAAATGAGGTAAGGGAATTATGTGAGTAGCTAGAGGTAGCTACGCGTAATTTAATAGTTTTTGTACACTGAATATGTATGTATACGCGATTATTGTATAATGATCCTAAAAGTGGTTTAAATGATTGTTAAGGATCTAAATAGGTGAAATGTCTATTTTACCCCTATTGAGGGAAGTTCACCTAAAGATGGTGAAAGCATGACATGCATGATATGCATGATTTAAGGATTTTTATGATTATGGAATTTTCTTGGTTTTAATCAAAGTAAATCTATAGATTGGCCAATAATTGCATAAGTTTCCTAAAATAACACTACGTAGGTGTTATTAATATTTAAATGGAAATTTCTTTGGAAAACGGCCAACTATCAAGTTTATATGGAAACAGATAGTGCTGACACGTAGTTCGCACTATATCTACGTTTGTGAATGTGCATAAATGTGCTTGAGCGGTTGCTCGCACCGACTTGTGTGACATCATATGCATGAAATGTGCTAGAGCATGGTGCTCGCACTGATTTTTATTATTGTGAAATGAGAGCTGCTGGAGCCTAGCTCGCACTCTGTTTTGACATGTTTTGATTTGTTTTGACGTGGTATGCATAAAATGGTGCTGGAGCGATTGCTCGCACTAGTTTTACTGATGTAATATGTATGAGAGATGTTGGAGCTTAGCTTGCATCATGTTTTGATTTAATTATGCATGAAGCCGTGCTGGAGTGTAACTCGCACGAGATTTGATTTAATTATGCATAAAGCCGTGCTGGAGTGTAACTCGCACGAGATTTGATTTACTTAAGCATTCATTTGTGCTGGAGCGTTGCTCGCACAAAGTTTTATATGGTTCTTATAATTCATTTGAATGTCGTATTGGAGTTTTTCTCGTACGAGGTTTTCATTGAGTTTTTATACATATCCGTACTAGAGCATTGCTTGTACGTGGATTTTACTTGAAATTATAGTCAGTTTAGTCATACTAGAGCGCTGCTCGTACGCAGATTTCATTGATTTCTATGACACCGTGCTAGAGCTTTGCTCGCACGAGATTTTCTGATATCATGAATATGCATGGAGCCGTGCTTGAGCTTCGCTCGCACAGGGAATTGTATTACATGCATATAGCCGTGTTGGAGCCTCCTGTAGACTGTGTATCACAGTGAGATGATATGCTCACACGTGCACTTTGAGACAGAGATGATTTGGGTGGATAAGACCTATTACAGGCACCCCTGACTAAGCTTGGGTTCACGGAGTACGTTGTACCGTGTATGTCACGCGGAGTACGCTGTACCGTGGGGATTGTTGGAGTGGAGTGGCATTAGCCACGAGGCAGCAAGCCTTGCCCTCGCAATCCTGGTGTTATGCTGTTCTGGCGGGTAGGACGACCCACCTCCCGTTTCAGGTGTGATACCCCGCACACTAGGTACCGTATTGCCAGGGATCACTAGGTTATGGCCATAGTCCTCGATGTTACTGATAATTACCTACTTGTCTCACATGATATAACTTGTGGTCTATTAGACCAGGGTAGACCCGAAGGAGGGGTCAGACCCCTGATTTCATGATTTTATGATTTGTGACCCTAAAAGAAGGGTGGTTTTATAACTGGAATTTTATAATGAACTTTATGAGATTGTTTTATGAGTTGATTGACCCGAAAGGGTTAGTTTTTACTGCAGTTTTAATGTATTGATTTAAATGCAGTAGCATGTGAAGTTTTTCATGCTTTCAATTGCAATCCATGATTTGTCTTACATTACATGAAAGACTGCATGATCTTGATTAAATTCATGCTTAATATGATTTAATGATGTCACATAAAATGCTTTGAATGCATGAATTACATCATTTATATATGCACAAATAGTTTTGGATAAACTATGGCATTGAATATGCATGACTTTGTGCGTGAAATTTTAATGAAAAGAAATGGATTTTAAGGGCATGGCATTGTGAGCATGTAGATAGTGGAGCTATCTACTTACTTGCATAATTGCCTTACTGAGCGTGTGGTTTGCTCACCCTCTTTATTTTCCCATCTTTTCAGAGCACTTGCAATAATTATTGAGCGGCTGAGGACTTGCATGCTTGGTATCCGCTGCTTCCCATCGAGAGACAAGTATACACATTTGTATAGTTTTGTATCTAAATATGTAATGCACAGTACTGTAAACGGATATTATGTCGGGGATGTAGAGTCATGTAAATACCATTGAGTATGTGTTTATTTAAAGTCAAAAGGATAGTAAACTCTGATATATGATTATGGAAATGGAATGGTAAATAGTGTGAGGTGACTAACACCGAATCATAGCCCAACTGTATTGTAGGATGGTCACGATGAGAGAAAGGTAAGAATTAAATAATAAATGAAAAAGCGAAAAATTTACTCTGATTTTTAAGTAATTTGGGTTATGACATTAAATCCCATGTACAGAAATCATGCTTGCTTACTCAAATGTAGGCATATAGTGCAAAATAATGCATCTTTATAATATCACAATGCCTTTAAATAAATCATGCCAAGTATATTTAAATCACAGTAAATATGGCATTTAAATCATTCACAACACAATCGAATTTCGACCCATCCCTCAGGTCTATCCATATCATAAATAAATCAGTCAGTCATATGATATATCATGTGAGACTCTGTGGTGAAATGCAATTATATCCTGGACTATGGCCATATCCTATAATGGTGATCCCAGGCAACACAGATCTCGATGTGCGGGGCATCACTGCTGCAACGGGAAGGGGTCAGTCCATCACAACCGCCAGCTATCAACTTGTGAGATCTGAGAATTTCAGACATATTTTAATGATGTAATAAGAATTTAAAGTGTAATTTATTGAGCTAAGTGAATTGTAGGAATTATAATTGGAGATTTATATGTTAAGTGTGTAAAATGAGCATGAAGCATGAGGACAGATCGATCTGGGAGAAGGAGAGATCGATCTGGTGAGTTAAAAATGACGAGGAAGGGGAAATTTGAGGAGCAGATCGATCTCCAATGGAAGAGATCGATCTCCTTATGAATCTGTTTGAGAGAAGATCGATCTCATGAGGAGGAGATCGATCTCCAAATGCTTCTGTTTGGGGAGAAGATCGATCTCCTTAGGAGCAGATCGATCTCATAAAGCCATAAAGAGATCGATCTCACCCCTCGACAGATCGATCTCCTAGGCATAAAATTGCCCAGATCGTCCCCAAATTTCAAACACAGATCGATCTCATCAAGAGGCAGATCGATCTCCTACCTCCAGTCTATATAAGGAACCCGTGTTTTCTCTGCAATTTCACTTTCTCTCTCTTCCAAACCTCCATTTTTCCGAAAACCTAGTTTCTCACTCCTCCAAATCCCCCATTTCCGACCGAATCAGCTATTATGGTAAGAAGGAAAGTTGTTCCTCATCAAAGGGAGAACAACATACTTGGAAATCGAAGGACGAATCGGATCGAGGCGTGAGTTGTGCGTCTCACAAGCTTTGGGTAATTTCTAAACCTCGATCTTGCTATTTGAGCTGATTTTGATGTTATTGGTGGTTGTAATTGTGTTGAAATAGTTGAGGAATGATTAGGGATTGATGAGATTGTAATGTAGTTGCATTAATGTTGATATTTGGAAATTGTGGCAATTTTGAGAATTATGCTATAAACGGAAATATAGACAATGTGGAGAATTAGCCTAGATAATTGGCATGAGGAATGTAGGATATTGGGATATTGTGAATAGAGTTGTAGTTTAGAGTTGAGTTACGAGAAATCAAGAGAATTGAGGTGTTAGGAGCAATTATGCTCGATTTTGAGAATTGAGGCTTATGTGATGTGGAGTATTGATGTTTTAACATCGTTTGGACAGCTCGGGAGTTCCAGAGTGGAATGCGAGACTAGTCCGTGATACGGGGGAAACGATTGCACTATACGAGGTGCAAAGAGGTAAGGGAAAACTAAACCATTTTGTGTATGTATTTTGTTGAATTGTTAGCATGAACCATGATTTGAGAATACAAGCATGTTTTGTGTTGTGATGTAATTGCACACGGTTTTATAGCCGGTTGGAGCCCATTATTTTATGAGTTTATAAGCTGAGTGTGAAATTGCTTTATAAACCTTTGAGTTGGTGAAAAGTAAATTGGGCTCTACGTTAAGGCGATATTGAGATTTGAGAAAATGTGTGCGTGTTTTGCCGGTTGGAACTCGGTTTTAATATGTTTTGTGTTGAGTACACAAATGTTTTAAATGAGTTTTTAAGAGAAAACCATTATGAGTTCTACGTGAAGGCATAACGTTTTATAAGATAATGGCTAATGATTGAGACTTAGGCGTGTCATGTTGAATACACATCGGGCATTGCTCTGGTAGCATATAAGACCGATATAGTGGGACGCCTGGGAACCGACCCAGGGACCACAGGCCTTGTTCTGATAACATGTAAGTCCGATTATTCCTCCGCTCTGGTAGCGTTGGGAGGCATTGCTCTGGTAGCATGTAAGACCGAGAGAGTGGGCCGCCTGGGAACCGACCCAGGGACCACAGGCCTTGTTCTGGTAACATGTAAGTCTGATTATTCCTCCGCTCTGGTAGCGTTGGGAGGCATTGCTCTGGTAGCATGTAAGACCGAGAGAGTGGGCCGCCTGGGAACCGACCCAGGGACCACGTGTCAGTGTGCATTAGGCGAGGCATTGCTCTGGTAGCAAGTAAGGCCGGGCCTTGTTCTGGTAACATATAAGTCCAATATACTTTGCACACGACCATATTGTCGACGTTCCCTCTATACGAGGATGCCTGGGATGCGCACCCAGAGGAGCTTATATATATTTGATGTGCCATGACGAATTTTAATTGAGTTTTATTGCCTAGTCTCGTTTTACACATGAGTGGTGTTTTGTGACCTTGTCACGTGTGATTTACTGAGGTGATTTTTATCACGTATTTGAGAATAGCCATTATTGCATATATTTACACATGCTTGTGAGTGCTCGGTGTTGAGCCTTTTATCTTCATGTTTTCACATGATTTAACGAGTTATGAGATGATGTTTTGAGAACTTTCATGCTACGATTTCAAATGAGCTTTATAAACAGATACATATTTGTGATGTGTGAAATGGTTTATATAACTGAGTTCCTTTACCCCCCTTACTGAGCGATTTAGAAGCTCACCCTGTTTTTATTTCCCCCCAGAGTTCTTCAAGTGATAAGAGGATCTCCCTGCGGCGTACGGAGTAGTGGCTAGTGGAGGACTTGAGCTCCAGGCCCTATATATTGTATTTGAGGTATATTTTACCTTTTCATGTACCCAGACTATTAATGTGATTACAGACACTCGATGTATGTCATTGTATGGGATGTATTAGGATTAATTAACTTGGAATTGAGTAATGTATATGATTCAATATACACTATGTTGTGATGAGATCCTGAGGCATGATAATTATGATGATGTATGACACTGCACAGGAATGCACCTTTAATTGTGAATTAACGAGTAAAAAGTTTTAAATTAGCCCTATTTTCCGCATTTTCGGGGCGTGACACAACTCCTCAACTCCACACACCACACGGTGCAGTGTACTCCATGCCACTCGCACAGTACAACGTACTTCGTGGACCCTACATCACAGTCGGGGTGCCTACCATAAGTCTTAACCCTCAAACCATGGAATATCATACCACGTCTCTAAATCCACATGCGAACCTCTCATAGTGTGACACTCAGTCTACACGAGGAAATCAAGCATGGTTTTCAACATGTATTATATATCACATAAATTACAGTGCGCTCCTTTGAGCGCGACTCACAGTCGACACTCCGCTCAAACACTGTTTCACATCACAAACTCAAACTCTAGTACGAGTAAACCTCCAACACTAGGTCATGCATAGTTCATATTTTAAATTAAGTACGAGCAATAGCTCCAGTACCATGCTATGTAAAAAATCATCAAATCAAGTACGAGAAATAACTCAAGTACTATGTCATGTATAAATCATGAAGAATCGAGTACGAGCAATGCTTTAGCACTCTGTCATGCATCTCATGAAAAAGTCGAGTATGAGCTAATTGCTCCCGCACTCTTTCATGCATATATCATATAAAACCGAGTACGAGTAATAACTCTAGCACTCTATCATGCATGTCATGGAAATCTAGTGCGAATCATACATCAGCACTAATATATGTGAAAAAATATATGAAATCAAGTGCGAGTTGTGCTCTAGCACGATTTATTCTCACATAATATGATAAATGACTCTTTAAAAAGGGGTGTTTTCAAAACATCAAAATCAGCACTATAAAGTGTGCTTAATTCACATCCACCTTAAAATCATTAGCCTATCTATTTAATCTTCTACTAAATAGCAGTAAAACACTCAAAATGGTGATTTCCATGCTTTTTACAACTTTTCACAAAAGTTGACTTTTTTCCTAAGGGCAAAATCATAATTTGCCACTATCAGGTCACAATAATTATTATTCATTTTCTCTGACCTTCAAAGTTTTTAAGTGAATGTAAAAGCAGCGAAAATACGTGCAGGTATCTCTAACTACTCATAAAAGTCCCTTACTTGCAATCACTCGAGAAATTTTACTTTCTTAACGCTGCTCTATCCAACAGTTTGATTTGCTCCTCCAATAATCTCTAGAGCTGCATAGAACCATTTATCAGGTTAATTATCTTTTCCCTACTGTATTTCATATTAAATACAGTCTATTTCCTTTAATGGGCTTTAATAAACCTTAATAGGCCTAACTATGCCTTAAGCCTATTTTCATTTTACTATTTATTTTCGTTGGGCCTATTGGGCTTGTGGGGCCCACCTACTCTTATTGGGCTTATCCTAGACCCATTTCATCTCATTGGGCCTAAAATAATTGGGCTTGGCCCATTGGACCTCTCGACCACATGCCATGGCTGAGAGCATCCCATGCCATTGGTCAGACCATGGCATGCGGTCCATGTCCATTTCCTTAGCCAATTCACTTAGGCATTTTTACAGACACTTGGTTGGCAATATTCTTAAGCATCACGTAGTTCATTTAGACATTTTATCAAACACCTTTATTGCCAACTTAATACATGTATTAATTAATCAAATTGATTAATTCTAACTATACCATAATCATTAACACATGTATATCAACTCATTTATACCTTAATATCATATGGGCATTCATCAATATTTCACTACTCACTCTCGGCCTAACCATGTTCATAATGATTTCATATGTTTCAATGCTTGAAACATATACCAATATACTTAAAATCATTCATACATTAACCTATATGAATTTGAAAGCTTGAAAATATACCTAGTATTTGTGTTCACACTTGGTTGAAACTTTGGAGCCTCATGGTTTGCACACTATGGCTTCTTGATAGCCAATTCCAACATATGTTACTCTCCTCTCAATTTGGAACAACTTTCATGCAGAATGCATGTTCCAAATATGCCTAAATCCTAGTGATTTCTAGTGAGAGAAAGCTTGGATAATTGTATTTCAATGGTTTCCTTGTGTAGCCGAGAATGATATGGTGAAGATGACAATGGTGTGGCTGATTTTATAAGCCATTTACTAAGCCATTAAGCCTTACTTTTCAGCCATTAAAATTGACTTCCTAAGGTTTAGTTATGAGTCACCTAATGAGTCATCTAATGAGTCATCTAATGAGTCATAGTTAGCTTTAACTATGGTTAGATATTTAATCCTAATGGGCTTTACAATTGGGCCTCTCGGTTTGGGCTTTCTTAATGGGTTTTCAGGCTGAAATTTTTACTATACCTCGGGCCTTTAATTTCTAATTATTTGGCCTACCAATCAGTCCAACAATTCGGTCTAAGGGACCTAAGAATTTCGATCTACGTTTAGTATAACTTAATAGGCTTTAAAATCTTCACTTTAGGCCCATTACATTTTTGTCCATTAATTTTAATTCGGAATCCTTCCGAATAAATTTTCCTTACTTCCGAGGATGATCATCTTGTATTTTGACCAAAAATATTTTTTCCTAAATTTTTCGCCATACTTGGGTTAATTTTTAACCATGGTTAGTCAACTATGGTAAAAGTCCACTTTTCTTAACTATAGTTGACTTTTTCCTTAATCATTGACCAAGTTGATTTTTTCTCAAAATTTTGAAAGTGTCATATCTTATGTCTTACACTCTCGTCTTTACGTTTTAGCCATTTTCAATGGGTAAATATGCTTGAAATACCTTAAATACGTTAACTCGCTAAAAAGGTCCATTTTACCCTTTTTAGCTTTTTACTCTCATTCTCTGTGTTCGGAACTAAATCAAACTGACATTCCTTCATAATTTCTCTATATTTTCTCATTTTAAGTTCTTCTCTTCAGTCAGAATGATTCAGATCCACTTGGTTTAGCCTGTGACACTTATAGCTCACATTAGGCTTTTATGTAGCTTATGAGTGCTAAATCATTTCACATACACTTTAAATCTAGTAAATACTCTTTTTATGATTCAACTAGAATTATAGAATATTCATACACATAGAAATCATAAGGAACAAGCTACATAAATTACGGGTCTGACAGGTGGACTTAAATAAGATGGTACAGTAATTAATGAGTTCTTTCCTGACGAGAAGTTATTTGATTTTGGGCACTCCAATTTGCCTTGGTATACTGATTCTGTGAATTATTTGGTTAGCAATGTGATGCCACCAGATTTGACTTCCCAACAAAATAAGAAGTTTTTTAGTGATGTCAAGTATTATGTGTGGGATGAGCCCTTCCTATACAAGTAATGTAAAGATCAGGTTTTAAGGAGATATGTTCCCATGGAAGAAGTAGAGGATATACTTAGACATTGCCATTCTTCTGATTATGGAGGGCATTTTGGAGGAGAAAGGACAGCTACTAACGTTTTACAATCTGGGTATTACTGGGCCACCTTGGTTTAGGATGCCTACTACTTTATGATGAAATGTCATAGATGTCAAAGGGTAGGTAACATTTTCAAAAGAAATGAGATGACTGACTAAAATTTTTGAAGTAGAGATTTTTTATGTTTCGGGTATAGACTTCATGGGACCTTTTGTTCCTTCATATGGCAATCTCTATATTTTGGCAGTTATAGATTATGTGTCAAAATGGGTTGAAGCAATGGCTTTACCAACCAATAATGCTAAGGTGGTGATAAGGTTTTTGAAGAAGAATATTTTTACGAGATTTGGCACACCTAGAGGCATCATTAGTGATGAGGGATCCCATTTTTGCAACAAGAGTTTTGATGGGCTTTTAAAGAAATATGGGGTCAAGCATAAGGTAGCCACTACTTATCACCCATAAACTAGTGGTCAGGTTGTAAGACCCGATTTTATTTCAAACACGAAATGAGAAAAAAGTCAAATGCAAAAGGATTGAAATGGTATTCCTGAACACGTTGGAGGGTAAAACGATCAAAAAACCGAAAGTCGGTATAAATTTAAGAAGAAAATTTAATTAAAAATAATGGATTTGAGAATCTTAATCAATAACGAAGAAATAATTAAATTTCAGGTTAAATTGATCAAGATATGAATTTATTGGAATTAATCGAAATTTTCACATCGGGTGTCACGACCCAAATTACCTAAAAATCCCTACAAATTTTTTTGCTTTTTTTTTTTTCATTTCCTCACCCGTCGTGAACAGTTACACTACTAAACAGTTGGGCTATGATTCGGTGTTAGTAACCTCTCACCTATTTACTATTCCATTTTCATATTCACATTCACATATCAATTTATTTAAACAAAATACATCCCTAATATTAAATCCATATACAGTACTGTGCATCTATATGTTCAGATACGAAATTATACAAATGTGTATACCTGGTCTTGCTAAGAAGCAGCGGATAACCGAGATGCGAGACTATTGTCGCTCTCTTCTACTGAATATACCCTGTGGGGTGGAAAATGAAAGGGTGAGCGAAACGTGCTCAGTAAGGCAATAATGTAAGCAGGTAGATAACTATACTATCTACGTGCTGATAATGTCATGATGTAAAAATTGTTTACTTTCGGAGCATGAGGTAAGATTAAAACAATGCCACATGTATGTATATATCATATACAAGAAATCATGAAATCGACATATCAAGCACACATGGAAAATCATCATGTATGACATCTCATGCTCGTCGCATTAAAACTCATTTATTTCATCATAAACTCTTCACTTTAAAACTCATTTGTTTAATCACAAAACTCATCACTTTGAAACTTATTTGTTTCATCATAAACTCATCACATTTAAAACTCATTTGTCTCATTATAAAACAACTTCATCAAGGTCAAACCCATCTCTCGGGAATACCTTGATTCATCAAATTACATCTCTTTTAAAAACACAAATCGGGACTACCCCTCCATCGGGTTTGTCCTGGTCTATCCAGACCGTATGATATCATGTGAGGCATGTAGGTTACTGTATGAAAAATCGAGGACTATGGCCATACTATGTCCCTGTGATCCCATGCTACACGGATCCCGGTGTGCGGGGTATCACAACTGCAACGGGAGGTGGGGTCAAGTCCTACCCGCCAGAATATCAAGTAACATCATAGAGTCATCAAGACTGCACGGTACAGCGTACTCTGTGTGACATACACGGTACATCGTACTCCGTAGACCCATATCATAGTCTGGGGGTGCCTGCCGTAGGTTTTATCCACCCCAATACTATGTCGATAACCAACCCATGTCTCAAAGTATACGTGCGAGCATCTCAACTCTCTGTGACACACAGTCTACAGGAGGCTTCCGCACGACTATATGCATGTCAACTCGCGTCTAGTGCGAGCGAAGTTCTAGCACCGCTCTATGCATATCATGATATCTAAAATCTCGTGCGAGCGAAGCTCCAGCACGGTTTTGTGCACACACAAATTTCTTATACGAGCAATGCTCCAGTACGGCTTTTCATGAGAAATAAATCAGTAAACTTGAGTGCGAGAAAGACTCTAGCACTCTTTTTATTCATGTAAATACGATAGGTGGCTCAATCTTGATAAAATATCTTTTAAAATCATAACCGGTACAAGCCGGTACCATTTCGTAAAATTCATGAAATCAACAGCCAACCTATGTGCATATTTGCTTAAATCAAAGCAATATATTCATATAACACATTAAAAACACGAAATCATGCAATTTACCTGCCTTACTACCCTTTTTGTAAATTTTACTCCTAGGGGCAAAATCGTCTTTTTCCTTTATTTATCTAAGCCCCGATTTTCGTAAAAATTATTATTTCGTTTACTAGATACTTAGATAAATTCTAAGCCCTGTAAATACCCTCAAAATATGTATAGGCATCTCTATGCACTTACAAAATTCCCTTACCTCGATTCTCGTCGAGTCTGACCTTTCCACTGATGTCACATCGCGCAGTCCGATCTACTCTCAATCCAATGCCCGGAACTGCGTATCAATATTCCTCAGGTCAGATATTATACAATTTAATTGTATTTCCTATTTTTTGGGCTTAATTTAAATCATTGGGCCCATTTACCCCTATTGGGCTCGATTGCACCTTAATGGGCCTTAATCGGCCTTAAGCCCGTTTTCCACTTAATTTTTTACACTATCGAGGCCTATTGGGCTTATTCAGCTTACCGATAATTATCGGGCTTCGTTCCAAACTCATTGGATAGCCCGTATACCATTTACGGTAATTACGTTGTAAATCCGATTAATATTCCTTTTATACAGAATTAATCCATAAATTTCGTAAAATAATCGAAACTCTGTATTAAAGGATTCTAATTGTCGAAATTAAAATGTACTTACCCAATATAATGCGGGATACAAAAATCGGAGCTCAATCGGCTCTCGTTCGGGCTTTGTCGTACAACTGCACAATTATATATTTAATCCCGGGTTACTTTCAGATTAAATATAATTTAAATAAATTTTCCGAAAGTCAAATTGGTCACTTTTGACCTCTTACCGACTTACCCGAAGTCTGGTGTATCCCCGAAAATTCTTTCCCTTTTTCTTTTTCTCTTTTTCTCCCTTTTTCCCTTCTTTCTTGGCTGAACTGGTTCAGTCTGGTTCAGACCCGGTTCAACCTGGTCCGGTTCGGTTCAGTTTTGGCCGGTTCAGGCCGGTTCAGTCCCCATTTGTTCATTCCGGCACCGTCCGACAGGTTCTCGAAGCGATTTCGGTGCCGTTCGGCTCGGCTACACCTGGGCATTCAGAATCGGGCCTCGATTGGGGTCGAAACGCGGCCATCGCCGGTGAATTCCTCCTTCTCCCCCGCGGCTGTCTCCTCCCGATCCGGCAGATTTCGGCGGTTTCGTCGGCCAATACCGGTCTCAAAAGGACCGGCTCCTCCTCCCGATCACGTCGGTACCCGCCGTTCGCCCCCAGCTGCCGTGGATCGTCGGTACCGACTTCGTTTTCCCCGCGGTCTTCTCTTCCTCCGTTCGCAGGGTACAGCCATCGTCGGCGCGCGTCACCGGTGCCAATGGCTTCACCGGCCTCTCCTCTTGCTACTCGGCCCTTCGTCGGAGGCCGTCGGTGCCCGGTGGTGGCTTGTCGGTTGGCCACGCGCAGTCTCCCTTTTCGGTTTCTCTCTTCTCTTTCTCTCTCCCCGATCGTTTTTACAGATTTCCCTTTTTTTTTTACAATTATTATTTTATTTAACAATTTATTTTATTATTAAAACATTCATTAAAATAGTCTAAAAAAATCTGAAAATATCTACAAAATTAATATTTTATTCCAAACAATTTAACTTAATTTAATTTATTTTATTTATTATATTTTTAATCATTTTTCGGGTATAATTTCTCCGTATTTTCGGGATATTGTCCCAAAGTGACTTTTCGATATTTCTAAAAATTCCAGATCTTGATCAATTGGACTCGAAATTGTATAATTCCTCATTATTGATCAAGATATCCTAAATCCTTATTTTTTTAATTAAATTTTCTTATCGAATTTATCCCGACTTTTGATCTTTTGACCGTTTTGCCCTTCACATGTTCGGGATTTATTTAATCAAACTTTCCTTCACGAACACTCATTCATTTTATGATTTGAATCCTTATTTTCAGTCCGAATCTCATTCCTTTAAATTTGTGAACATTTTTCTACCTCATAAAATTTACGATTTAATTTCGGGTCTTACAAATCTCCCCCACTTAAGAAATTTGGTCCTCCAAATTAGAACCAAGTCATATGAGTCCATATACAACTCCGGGTACATCGATCGTATCATACTCTTAAATTCTTATATGACCTTCTCCGGAGTGTATTACTACCAAAGGATTTTAATTAGGGAGATTCTCTTAAATCTCAATACTTTCTCTTTCCTGTTTAATGCCCGAATCAACTTATCAATATACTTATATTTTCTTAAACTGAACTTTTGGAGTTCATATTCGATCACCTATGCTGGATCTGGATAGTATTGCCGAAGCATCAAAAGCTGGGACACATTGTGGGTGCCTGTTAATTCAAGTAGAAATGCCACCTACAGGTCTTATCTTCCACTTGTCCAATCTCTTAAAAGATTCCATCAAGCGCAACTCAATTTACTTTCTTCCAAAAGTTCGCTATGTCCTTATTCTCTTAGGACAAGAAACATTTCAACCATACTAATTCACCAAGGGTGAATTCCAATACTTGTCTATCTGCTCTGAGGTGTTCTTAATCTCTCTTAACTAAACATCCTCAAAGACTTATTATCCAAAGTCGAAAATAATTTTATCTGTCACCCACTTTTTCTTATCCAATTTGGGGAACAACCCCTACAGTCATACACTGCCTCATATCTTGTTATCCCGATACTCAAGTGACAACTGTCACTATTGGCAAATTCGACTTGTAATAACTGATCATCCTAGGAGCATAAAAATCAAGGGCACACGCTTTCATCGGATCCTCCAAAACTTGTACAGTCCTCTCTGGCTGACTATCTGTCTGAGGACGGAAAGCTGTGCTAACACTCCGCCGGGTTCCCATAGCTTCCTGAAAAATATTCCTCAAAGTAGGAAGTGAAGCGGGAATCCCTATCTGATACCATGCTCACTGGAACGCTACATAATGTTCCACAATCTTTTTTATACATAAATCCTCATATAAACTCTAAGTATTGGGGATTTCATAACCAAAAGGTGGGTAGACTTAGGCAATCTGTCGGCTATCATCCAAATAGCCTCGTAATTCACCTGGGTTCTCTGTAACCCATCAAAAAATTCATGGAGACTTGCTCTCATTTTTCGTGCCATGTCGATATAGGTAGGTGCTGCAATAACTCTGCAGACTTTTAATTCTCTACCTTATTCCGCTGACATACTAGGCACTTTTTCACAACCTCTCCAATATCTCTTTTTACATCTGACCACCCATACCCTTTTCGAGATTTCGTGTATTATTATTACTTTTCGTATGCATTGTATATCCCGAAAAGTGAGCTTCTGACAATATTAGTATCTTATCAACTGTGGTCCTGGGGAGCACTTATACTGTCTCTGAACCTCTCTGTAAATCATTATCATACTCTGTGAACTCTATCACTGTACAATTCTGAATCTGACCCACACTATCGACACCCTGTCAATCATCTCGCTAAGCCTGTCAACTCCGGGCACTCTCATCCGGTTCTAATCTCAGGCTAGCTGTCACATAATCACTGTCATCATCAGAAGGGATCACATCAATAATGAGGTCCACAACTGCTTAGCAGCTCCCGCTCCTTGACCATCATATGTAATACCATCCCAAGGCTCTTTATACTCGAGGCATCAGCCATCACATTAGCCTTTCCTGGGTGGCATAATTTTCACAAATCAAAACCTCTCAGAAGCTCTAACCCACTATGTATTTTCATATTCGCCTCTTTCTGTGAAAACATATACTTGAGACTTTATGATCAGTGCATATCCACAATTTCTCATCGTGTACCTAATAGTACAATATCCTCGGTACAAATACTGTTGCCAACTTTAAATCATGGGTCAGATAGTTTATTTCATGATCAAGGAGTTGTCTGACTCCATACTTGACTATCTTCCCATTATACATCAATACACAGCTCCATCATAATTTTGAGGTATCAATACTCACGGAGAACCTCTTGAGCTGTTGGGTATGGTAAAATTAATCACGGTGGTCAATTCATACTTCATTACACCAAAATTTATGTCACATCTATCATCTCATTTATCATCTCATTCTAAGACCACGTTTTCATAATTAAACGTGTCAACCAAATAGACCATATTGAGAACTCGCAACAATCCATCTGTAAAAGCCATCTTCCAATTGTTGCTTATAAATCGCCCTAGACTTTAACTACACCCAATATATCATCGATAATGATGATTACAAATCGATCTAATCCTTGACTTATTTACGCATAAGCGTATAAGATCCTTCTCAACTGCTTACGTTTTCAGGTACTAACCTGCGTCACTTCCTTTTCTTATCTTAATTGCTCTTATTAAATTTTTACTATGTTAAACTTTATGATTTGTCGAATTCTAATATTCTTATCGTCTTAGTAAAGGTATCCTGATGCTAAAGATATTTATTACGACGATCGATTTCACGTTATAGGTTATACATATATACTTTTAGACGCTGTCAAGTCTTCAGGCGGGGAGGTATTTTGAAATACCTTTATTAACCTTTAGACTTAACCACAATTACTTTACATATCAGTCCATGTGGTCATAATTTATATTCGCTACAAATTGCTTTAATCCTAATTACTTCATATCGTAAAGATGTTCTTACCTAGCATACGCCTCTTACTCTGATACATCTTGTATTCAGAATTAAGCATATCTCATCTAAAGATTATCTCCTTAGTGTATCTATTATAACGAAACTCTTGTCATTATTCATTTCGTGAGTACAGTCCTTTACTCCTTTAATTTCAATTGTTACACCCCTTTTTGTCACTTAAAATCTCTATATCCATATTTCGTTAATTAATCCTCATCTATTGGGGTACTCATTTATCAATATTGTGCCCGATGATGTAGGCATTCATGCTTTTTACTCACTTATATGCGAATGAAGGCGGTATGAATAAATGTATGGCACCAGGATCAATGAACATATGTACTTCATTATTCATAACAAGTGTGGTATCTTACACCACATCCATGAAACATCAATAGTGTCCTGGTCCAAGACATCCCCTCGCCTTCGTCCAACAGCCTACTTTCCTTTTTTCTTTTCTTTTCGGCTATTGCCTCCCTTTTCGTTGTAGCTATACCAACGAAGTTTTTCTGTCTCTTTACTTTTCTGTGGGGCGATCTCGCCCAACTCTGTGCAATCAAAATCAATGGTCCGTCTTATCACACTTAACGGCCATTTTCATCAATACAGTGTAGGTATAGACCCTCCTTCTGTGGTATCCACCACACATCTCACACTGCTTACAGTGCTTACACTGCTACACGGCTTCACAGCAAGTCGGGGTCCTCCAATCACAATACCCCTCAAGAGTGCCAAAATCGGATGCACTGGGGCCTTACCAATTATCTTACTTCATGACTCATCAAATTAACTCTTTTACCAATTACCATTTTCCCATTTTAACATCTCTGTCATTTCTCGATTCTCTTTTCTGTCTCTATTTCAGCCCTCACTACCTTTCCCAATCTCAGAGGCGTGCAACACATGATATTATTCACGCAACTGTATTCTACGCACTGCCTCGACATAAGTAGTGAGCCAATCGAACTCTTATCGATAATTTGAGCATTCCATGAACTTTTGGGCTTTTCGACTCTCACTGTCCACAACATTGGGTTCATACTTGCCCAGGGATGTAATCTGAGATTCATATTCATCAATCAACCAATGACTATGGGCAATGTAAGAAACTTTATCAATAATTTCCTTTAAGTAGTGCCCGAAATATTCAGTCACCAGAATACATCCAGTATTTCTCATGCCGACTCCGGATGTCTAACTCTTAAGTTGGGTCGAGCAGACTTCTACCAATGCTCTGCTGCGCCCTCGTATCTCATTCATAATCTGAGCAATTAGCTCCTCAAAATAATCTTCACACTCCGCTCCAATCTCGCGAAGCGTGTCTCAATACTATCCGATCACTCTGTCGGACTCTGAAAGGCATGCTCAACATTAGCCTCCATATCAATTTCATCCTGATTCTCACAAATCAACTCAGCACGACTTAGCAGACTCAGGTCTACCTCTACGACCTCTGCCTCGTGCACTATCTCATCTTGAGTCTCATATCATGACTCATTCGATTCTCAAGCCGATCTCTACGGCCTCGAGCATGTGTACTTGCCCCTCTACCATAGCGGCTATCAGTTATAACAACTATATTCTTGCATTTGAAACTAAGTTCTTAGCTGCACTTCCATCTTGATATACACAATTGTATCTAAACAATGCACAGTACATGGGGATGTAAATTTACTTAACCACTAACACCGACTCATATCAGGCCAACTCTGCTCTGATACCATTAAAATTTGTCACGACCCAAATTACCTAAAAATCCCTACAAATTTTTTTGCTTTTTTTTTCATTTCCTCACCCGTCGTGAACAGTTACACTACTAAACAGTTGGGCTATGATTCGGTGTTAGTAACCTCTCACCTATTTACTATTCCATTTTCATATTCACATTCACATATCAATTTATTTAAACAAAATACATCCTCAATATTAAATCCATATACAGTACTGTGCATCTATATGTTCAGATACGAAATTATATAAATGTGTATACCTGGTCTTGCTAAGAAGCAGCGGATAACCGAGATGCGAGACTATTGTCGCTCTCTTCTACTGAATATACCCTGTGGGGTGGAAAATGAAAGGGTGAGCGAAACGTGCTCAGTAAGGCAATAATGTAAGTAGGTAGATAACTATACTATCTACATGCTGATAATGTCATGATGTAAAAATCGCTTACTTTCGGAGCATGAGGTAAGATTAAAAGAATGCCACATGTATGTATATATCATATACAAGAAATCATGAAATCGACATATCAAGCACACATGGAAAATCATCATGTATGACATCTCATGCTCGTCACATTAAAACTCATTTATTTCATCATAAACTCTTCACTTTAAAACTCATTTGTCTAATCACAAAACTCATCACTTTGAAACTTATTTGTTTCATCATAAATTCATCACATTTAAAACTCATTTGTCTCATTATAAAACAACTTCATCAAGGTCAAACCCATCTCTCGGGAATACCTTGATTCATCAAATTACATCTCTTTTAAAAACACAAATCTGGACTACCCCTCCATCAGGTTTGTCCTGGTCTATCCAGACCGTATGATATCATGTGAGGCATGTAGGTTACTGTATGAAAAATCGAGGACTATGGCCATACTATGTCCCTGTGATCCCATGCTACACGGATCCCGGTGTGCGGGGTATCACAACTGCAACGGGAGGTGGGGTCAAGTCCTACCCGCCAGAATATCAAGTAACATCATAGAGTCATCATGACTGCACGGTACAGCGTACTCCGTGTGACATACACGGTACATCGTACTCCGTGGACCCATATCATAGTCCGGGGGTGCCTGCCGTAGGTTTTATCCACCCCAATACTATGTCGATAACCAACCCATGTCTCAAAGTATACGTGCGAGCATCTCAACTCTCTGTGACACACAGTCTACAGGAGGCTTCCGCACGACTATATGCATGTCAACTCGCGTCTAGTGTGAGCGAAGCTCTAGCACCGCGCTATGCATATCATGATATCTAAAATCTCGTGCGAGCGAAGCTCGAGCACGGTTTTGTGCACACACAAATTTCTCGTACGAGCAATGCTCCAGTACGGCTTTTCATGAGAAATAAATAAGTAAACTTGAGTGCGAGAAAGACTCTAGCACTCTTTTTATTCATGTAAATACGATAGGTGGCTCAATCTTGATAAAATATCTTTTAAAATCATAACCGGTACAAGCCGGTACCCTTTCGTAAAATTCATGAAATCAACAGCCAACCTATGTGCATATTTGCTTAAATCAAAGCAATATATTCATATAACACATTAAAAACACGAAATCATGCAATTTACCTGCCTTACTACCCTTTTTGTAAATTTTACTCCTAGGGGCAAAATCGTCTTTTTCCTTTATTTATCTAAGCCCCGATTTTCGTAAAAATTATTATTTCGTTTACTAGATACTTAGATAAATTCTAAGCCCTGTAAATACCCTCAAAATATGTATAGGCATCTCTATGCACTTACAAAATTCCCTTACCTCGATTCTCGTCGAGTCTGACCTTTCCACTGACGTCACGTCGCGCAGTCCGATCTACTCTCAATCCAATGCCTGGAACTGCGTATCAATATTCCTCAGGTCAGATATTATACAATTTAATTGTATTTCCTATTTTCTGGGCTTAATTTAAATCATTGGGCCCATTTACCCCTATTGGGCCCGATTGCACCTTAATGGGCCTTAATCGGCCTTAAGCCCGTTTTCCACTTAATTTTTTACACTATCGAGGCCTATTGGGCTTATTCAGCTTACCGATAATTATCGGGCTTCGTTCCAAACTCATTGGATAGCCCGTATACCATTTACGGTAATTACGTTGTAAATTCGATTAATATTCCTTTTATACAGAATTAATTCATAAATTTCGTAAAATAATCGAAACTCTGTATTAAAGGATTCTAATTGTCGAAATTAAAATGTACTTACCTAATATAATGCGGGATACGAAAATCGGAGCTCAATCGGCTCTCGTTCGGGCTTTGTCGTACAACTGCACAATTATATATTTAATCCCGGGTTACTTTCAGATTAAATATAATTTAAATAAATTTTTCGAAAGTCAAATTGGTCACTTTTGACCTATTATCGACTTACCCGAAGTCCGGTGTATCCCCGAAAATTCTTTCCCTTTTTCTTTTTCTCTTTTTTCTCCCTTTTTCCCTTCTTTCTTGGCTGAACCGGTTTACTCCGGTTCAGACCCGGTTCAACCCGGTCCGGTTCGATTCAGTTTTGGCCTGTTCAGGTCGGTTCAGTCCCCATTTGCTCATTCCGGCGTCGTCCAGTCGGTTCTCGATGCGATTCGGTGCCGTTCGGCTCGGCTACACCTGGGCATTCAGAATCGGGCCTCGGTTGGGGTCGAAACGCGGCCATCGCCGACGAATTCCTCCTTCTCCCCCGCGGCTGTCTCCTCCCGATCCGATGGATTTCGACGATTTCTCCGGCCAATACCGGTCTCAAAAGGACCGGCTCCTCCTCCCGATCACGTCGGTACCCGCCGTTCGCCCCCAGCTGCCGTGGATCGTCGGTACTGACTCCGTTTTCCCCGCGGTCTTCTCTTCCTCCGTTCGCCGGGTACAGCCATCGTCGGCGCGCGTCACCGGTGCCAATGGCTTCACCGGCCTCTCCTCTTGCTACTCGGCCCTTCGTCGGAGGCTGTCGGTGCCCGGTGGTGGCTTGTCGGTCGGCCACGCGCAGTCTCCCTTTTCGGTTTCTCTCTTCTCTTTCTCTCTCCCCGATCATTTTTACAGATTTTCCTTTTTTTTTACAATTATTATTTTATTTAACAATTTATTTTATTATTAAAATATTCATTAAAATAGTCTAAAAAAATCTGAAAATATCTACAAAATTAATATTTTATTCCAAACAATTTAACTTAATTTAATTTATTTTATTTATTATATTTTTAATCATTTTTCGGGTATAATTTCTCCGTATTTTCGGGATATTGTCCCAAAGTGACTTTTCGATATTTCTAAAAATTCCAGATCTTGATCAATTGGACTCGAAATTGTATAATTCCTCATTATTGATCAAGATATCCTAAATCCTTATTTTTTTAATTAAATTTTCTTATCGAATTTATCCCGACTTTTGATCTTTTGACCGTTTTGCCCTTCACGTGTTCGAGATTTATTTAATCAAACTTTCCTTCACGAACACTCATTCATTTTATGATTTGAATCCTTATTTTCAGTCCGAATCTCATTCCTTTAAATTTGTGAACATTTTTCTACCTCATAAAATTTACGATTTAATTTCGGGTCTTACATCGAGAAATTATCCCAAAAATAATCGAAAAATATATCGGAAAGACGAAGTAAGATCGATAAATTCATTTAGTGATTAAATGAATAAAATATAATTTTTTTAAAGATATTTTGGATTTTTTTTAATAAAATAATGATTAAAATAATATTAAAAATAAATTATAAATAAATAAATAAAATAAAAATTAAAAAAATTAGAAATCTAAATTTAGGAATCGGGGAGAGAGAATACGCGAGGAGAGAACCCAAACCGACAAAGCCGAGCCCGAGGGATTCACCACCGGATGGCCACTACCGGCGACCCCACGACCAGGCACGTGATCGGAAAAGGAAGCCCCGTACCGTGCGATCCTTCTAACATCGACAACACGCTCCAACAGCGCTGAAAAAGGCAGATCGATGAGGTTGAAGCCGCAGAGAAGAGAAGGGAATCCGACGGCCACCGACGGTGATTGGTCCCGATCAAGGCCAACCGAGAGGTCCCCAGGCTGAGGCGCGTCGAACGGCATGGTGAGACGTCGGGAACCGGTCGGACGACACCGGCATACCAAAGGAGCCCTGAACCGGTCAACGGTTCAGTGAAGAAGCTTCTACGCTGAACCGGACCGGACCGGTTCAGCCAAAAAGAAAAGGAAAAAGAAGAAAAAAAGGAAGGAGAAAGAGGAAAAATTTTAGTGATGCAATCGAACTATGGGTAAGTCGGTAAGCGGTCGAAATTGACCGATTTAAATTTCAAAATATTTAATTCGATTATAATTCGACTGAAAGTTTACCCGAAAAATATTTAATTGTGTAGCTCGATGATTGACATCAAACGAAAGCTTGAGACAACTTCAAATTATGTACTATCATGGAATCTCGGGTAAGTAACCCTTATTTACGATAATTTACATCGTTATGCGTGTTAAAAATTTACCGCATAAATTACGAATTTAATTTTCGTATTAAATGAATTATATTATGGAAATAGAGATAAATTATCGTAAATAATTAATTGAGCTATCCGAAAATTTAGAATGACGCTCAATAAATACTGATGGGCCCAATGAGCCCAATAGGCCTTAATAATGTGAATAGTAAGTGAAAAACGGGCTTAAGGACGATTAAGACCCCTTATAGTGCAATCGGGCCCAATATGGGTAAACGGGCCCAATGATTTAAACTAAACCCAGAAAATATGAAATACAATTAATTGTATTGTATTTGATCTGATGTATATTTATACGCAGTTCCGGAGATTTGATTGAAAGCAAATCGGACTGCGCGATGAGACATCAGTGGAAAGGTTAGATTGTACAGAAAAATGAGGTAAGGGAATTGTGTGAGTAGCTAGAGGTAGCTACGCGTATTTTAATAGTTTTTGTATACATATGTACACTGAATATGTATAAAGGTCCTAGAAATAAATTAATGATTTTAAGGACTCGAAATAGGAAAAGGCTATTTTACCCCGATCGAGGGAAATTCACCTAAGGATGGTGAAAGCATGACATGCATGAAATGCATGATTTAAGGAATTTTTTGAATTAAGGAATTTTATTGGGTGTAAGCAAAGTAAATCGATAGATTGGCCAATATTTGCATAAATTTCACAATATAACACTACGTAAGTGTTATCAAGATTTAAATGAAAATTCTTTGGAAAAATGGGTAAACTATCAAGTTTAAATGGAAACAGATAGTGCTGGCGCATAGCTCGCACTATATCTGAGTTTGTGAGTGTGCATAAAATGTGCTTGAGCGGTTGCTCGCACCGAATTGTGTGACATTATATGCATGAAATGTGCTAGAGCGACTGCTCGCACTGATTTTTATTATTGTGAAATGCATGAGAGGTGCTGGAGCCTAGCTCGCACCCTCTTTTGACTGTTTTGACGGTTTTGACTATTTTGACTGAAATGCATAAAATGGTGCTGGAGCGATTGCTTGCACTAGTTTTAATGATTTGACATGCATGAGAGATGCTGGAGCTTAGCTCGCATCCTGTTTTGATATAATATTGCATAAAAGCCGTGCTGGAGTGTAACTCGCACGAGATTTGATTTATTTATGCATAAAGCCGTGCTGGAGTATAACTCGCACGAGATTTAATTTATTGATGCATAACACCGTGCTGGAGCTTGCTTGTACGAAGTTTTATATGGATTTATAACTCATTTTAAAGTCGTACTGGAGTGCTACTCGTACGCAAATTTTACTGATTTTTATGAAACCGTGTTAGAGCTTCGCTCGCATGAGATTTTCTGATATCATGAATAAGCATGGAGCCATGCTAGAGCTTCACTCGCACAGGGATTTATATGACATGCATATAGCCGTGTTGGAGCCTCCTGTAGACTATGTGTCACAGTGAGATGATATGCTCACACGTGCATACTGAGACAGAGATGATATGGGTGGATAAGACCTATTGTAGGCATCCCTGACTGAGCTTGGGTTCACGGAGTACGTTGTACCGTGTATGTCATGCAGAGTACGCTGTACCGTGGGGATTGTTGGAGTGGAGTGGCATTAGCCATGAGGCAGCAAGCCTAGCCCTCGTAATCCTGATATTATGCTGTTCTGGCAGGTAGGACCGACCCACCTCCCGTTTCAAGTGTGATACCCCGCACACTAGGTATCGTGTTGCTAGGGATCACTAGGTTATGGCCATTGTCCTTGTTGTTACTGATAGTCACCTGCTTGTCTCACATGATATAACTTGTGGTCTCGATAGACCAGGGTAGACCCGAGGGAGGGGTCAGGCCCTCGATTTTGTGATTTTCTACTGTGATGCTAGATTTCAAATGATTTTATGATAGTGACCCTGAAAGAAGGGTGGTTTTATAACCAAAGTTTTATAATGAATTTTAATGAATTGTTTTATGAGATGATTGACCCGGAAGGGTTAGTTTATATTGCAATTTTAATGAAATGATTTAAATGCAGTAGCATGATAAATTTTCCATGCTTTAATCTGACACGCCCTAAGGGTATTATCCGCAAGTGCACGGGTCGTCCAAGTAATAATGGGATTTGAGTCCCGGAATTATCGTCCCACAGAGAAGTTGACTAGCCTAATTAACTACCGGTTAATCTTACCCTAAGTATATCCTAGCAAATTATGAAGTTAAAGAGGGTGATCTACTAAGGCTAATTAAAAATAATACTGGAAAGCAATAAAATAATAAGAACTAAAGGAAATGAAACCGAGCAGAATTTACTTACAGTACTCCGAGCAATTAAAAGCAAATAACCTACAAAAGAAAATTAAAACAGTTAAAATAAATTAACGCAATTAAAATGTGAATATAAAAATAAAGGAATTAATTAAACTAAAATTTAAACAAACTTAAAATGAAATGTGCATGCAAATTAATCTAATTAATAAAAATTGCAATTTAAACTAACCTAAGATCTAATAAAATAAAATCCTAGAAAAATAATCATAAATTTAAATGTCTAAACTAATGAATCTAAAATTACTCCTAGATATATCTAAATACTAAATTAACACTAAAATCTAACTAATGCATGAAACACATTTTTGGAATTTTCACTAAAACTTAAAATGCATAAAATGAGTTTATCTAAATTAATATTAAGCACAACCGCTAATACTAGAATAAAAATTAATTACTAATTTAACTAAATCTAAGTTAAACTAATGAAACAAAGAAAATATAACAAACATGCAATTGAGAAATCAACTAAATAAGCTAACTAATAAACTTGAAATTAATCTATCTAATAATGCATGTAAAATGAAGTAAACAAATACAATGATCAAGCCAAACGTGGCCTTAGCAAAATTGCAAATCCAAGTGGTCCCGATTTTACACTGGTACTGTGCACTCATCATGTCCAGTGCTGCCCGACTATCTGCTGCAAATTCAGGCATTGTTCAGCTGCTTCTGCATCACACGACCTCCTCTGCTAATAGCAGAATGCTCCAGCCGTGCTGCAAACTCATGTCACTGTTTTAAGCAAGTACCCATAGAAATAGACGATTAGACTCCAGCAACACACGTCTTCTGCAATTCAGTTTCATTCTCTGTTGTTCTGCAACAATGCACTTCCTTGCACAGTACAGGCTGCATCAGCTGCGCACCATAATCCTCACCCAACTGCTTCCTGTCTACTATGCTGGTTCTGCTTGTCCATCATCTACTTCACGCACCACTTCAGTCTGGTAACAAACAGCAGCTAACGGAAACAAGGGCTGGAGCCGAACTGTGTCACACAACTTCTGTACGCCTAACTACTCCCGCTACAACTTGCCATTGTGTGCACAATGTCCTTCACAGCAGTTCGGTGATGGTGAAAAATGACACCAACGAACATCTATAGTTATCAAATACTTGGTTAATGCAAAATGAAAGTGTAGACTAACATGAACAGTACGAATTAATGAAAATAGAGCTGAACAGAGTGGAAGTTAATCACCGATTTGCTGCCATGGTGAACTCATTCTATGTTCTACAATTAATGGTGATAGTTGGTAACAAAAGCAAGGTGGAAATACTTATGTAAATAAAAGAAAGACATGAAGTGCAGTGATGAACAAATGCAGAACCGAGAGGCATAAACATATTCAGTCGAAAATAACAGAGGTTAGCATTAATAGCAGTAAAAGGGCAGCATGTGCATAGTTCAATCAATGAAGCAAAAACTAAACCTTTCAAGGATACCAGCAATAAACCGAATAGGAAAAAGCAATATTTAACAACAGAACATTAAAGTGAGATTGTAAATAATTGAATAGAAAAGCAACGTGAAACCAACAGCTAGGATTGCTTCAGTCTTTTGATAGTGATCTGAACTTCCTCAGATTACTTCACTTTCTTCTCCAACCATGTTGCACTTTACTCATGATGTGGACAAATGTTCAGCATCAATCCACATCAAGGCAATAGAATCATAAGGTGAAAGAATGAATGAAATATTTATGCCACCCGACTGCACCCCTTAATATCTAACCGAGAGCTACTAAAGTGATGGTTTCTTTCAAATAAAACTAAGGAAAAATAAACAATGTTCAAGGAAAAATCGAGAGCTATAATAAGGAGTAATCTTTGTGAATAAAAATTGGCAAATAAAAGAGCTTAATGATTCCAAATCGAGAGCATGAAATGAAAGTGAGTTTCCATTGAAATGAAATTTAACAAAGATTAATGAAGACAATGGAATGAACAATAAACAACTTGTAAAAAAAACTATGCGAAAATTTAAAGAAAACTTTTAAAATTAATCTAAAAGCTATTCTACCCTAACCTACATTACTCTTACTCCTACTCTACTTTCTACTTCTACTCCTACTTTAGCTTACCCTACTCCTACATCCTACTTTACTCCTACTTGTTTTTTCAATTGCCATCATGTTCTATTTATATACAAACATAGGGGTACAATGGTAAATTTTCATCCTAGATGACTTGGCATTGTTTGGCCACTTGTCTTCATTTGATTTGTTGCAGAGTAGATATTTCCACGTCATCAGTCTTTTTGTCCAATTAGTCGTGCAATGTGGCCCGACGTGTGTCTTCCAAAGGGTTGGCACGGTGTCCTTCGATCTTATCGTTTCGGAGCAAATAAAATATGGACACCTGACATCACGCGTGTCCAGTCGACTGATTACTCGGTCTGCGAATTGGAAGTGGTCCAATCTCCTTTAGCCCATTTTCAGCTCAATTTCATCTGAAACGACTGAATTTCATCTGGATTTAATTTACCCGCACATTAAAGAATTTTAATTAAATAAAGGGGATTATTAGTAAAATAATATGGGGATTAAATAAATAATTAGGAATTTAAGCACAAATAATTCTATAAAAAAATAGAATTATCACACCCCAAACTTGAGTTTTTGCTTGTCCTCAAGAAAACAAAATAATTGTAGAAATGACAAGTACTAAACATAATAATTTCCCCAACATTATCCTCAAAGAAAAAGTACAGACTTGAAATCAAAGACTCATAATTACAAGTCAAACATTCATAATTATTCAATCATAAGTTCTAACCCAAATTGGATCCCTTGTGTGTGTGTGAAATTGTCAAAGTCACTTCACAGTACATTACCCGGATCAGATTATGCCAACATAGTGAATGCAAAGTCAATGACATTTGATCATTCCCATAAGTTTGCTTTTCACTTCTCTATCCACTAATGTAGTCACACTTAATCAAAGATCAATAGGACTTCATTAAGCTTGTAATGTCAGGCTGGGGTTAAGGTATGATAAAGTCGATTTAGGGTTAATTACCCTTTTACATGCATTACTTCTAGGACCTTTAATGTAAGAGCTCAAATTTATTTCCCCCAAACTTATTTATTTCACTAGACATTTTATTCTATTTTTGTATTTTTCTTCTTTTTCTTTTTTCTTTTTTTTTTCATTCATTTTTTTTCTTTTGCTTTCATTTGCATTTTTTTTTGAACTTTCACTATCACCAGATACCCATATGTACAAAGCTCACAATATATCAAATGACTTTTCATGCTTTCGAGGTAAGGGATAGGAAAAAAAAATACTTTAGGCTAAGGAAAATAACGCAGGTGTATTTACAGAGAAAAGCTTATTTGGCCCAGATGGGTGACTAGGGGTAAAATATGTACAGGGATGGCTAGAAAGGCTCAAACGATCCAAAGATGGCCTAAATCATCTCTCTAATTAAGTGTGATCTAATATTTCGCCTTGAGATTAGATCAAACAAATTCTAGAATATGATACACAAAATCAACTGAACAAATGCAATCCTAGGTCCACATAAACTTTCTCTAAATAAATATACAGATTCATGACATGACATGTGCATAAACTGAGGAAATCACAATTAGAATCAAGACAAATTCAAGAACTCAACTTCATGCTTTTCCTATAATCATGCTTCTCAGTCAATCAAAGTCAGACTAAATCATGGGATCATATCATCAGAATATGGGAAAACTACATGCTAAGCACTAAATCATCCCAAAATCAAATAATTTAAGCTCAGATTTTCGATAAAATTTTGAAAAAATTTTCAATTTTGCTCAAATTTCTGAAAAATACTCAAGTGATATCCCCTCCCCCAAACTTGAAGTGCACAGTGTCCTCAGTGTGCAGATTATATAAGAATTGAAGTTCAGGAACAGAGTACTCCCCTATCTGATGATGATGATGAACAACCGAAGCTTGATTGAAAACAAAATACTAGAGAAGAAACCTGCAGCATAAACAAAGAAAGACACAACAGAAAAGAAAAGAAAAATGAACTATATACAAAGTGAAAAGAAAAAACACAACCACTTCAAATGCAGCTGAAGAAAACAACACTCAGCAGCAGGGCGAAGAGCAGGAGGATTACCCAAAATGGTGACAGAATGTTAACAGTTAAATCCTCCTGAACCCTATCTACTTCCTTCTTTCTCGTAGACATTATATGCTTAAGCCTTATATCCTCATTAATCTCCATTTTAAAACACTTTTGAGAGTCATCAGGGAGCTTCAAAGGTTTGAAAACATGAAATGTCACTTCTTGATCTAAGACTCTCATAGTCAACTCCCCCTTTTGCACATCAATTATCGTCCTACCAGTAGCTAGGAAAGGTCTACCTAAAATAATGGAGACTTCCCTGTCTTCCTCTATATCTAGTACAATAAAATCTGCAGGGAAAATAAACTTGTCCACCTTTACTAAGACATCCTCAATGACCCCCTTTGGATATTTAATGGATCGATCTGCCAGCTGAAGGGTCACTGTAGTGGGCTTTACATCCCTTATTCCTAACTTCTAATAGATTGACAAAGGCATTAGATTGATACTAGCTCCTAAATCACACAAGGCTCTACCAAAGAATAAAATTTTAATAGTGCATGGTATGGTAAAACTCCTGGGATCCTTGAGCTTGAGGGGTAATTTTCTCTGGGTAATGGCACTACATTCTTTAGTTAAGGCCACCGTCTCATAATCTTTCAGTCTTCTCTTCCTCGAGAGGATATCCTTTAGAAACTTCACATAACTTGACATTTGCTCTCAGGCATCTGCGAAAGGAATGTTGATGTGAAGCTTCTTAAAAACCTCAAGGAATTTAGCAAATTGTCGTTCCAGCTTTTGATCTTGGAACCTCTGAGGAAAAGGTACTGGTGGTCTAACTAGAGTCAATGTAGTGGTAACATGTATAGCATCAGAGGACGAGGAAGGCAATGAAGAAGAAGAAGGTATAGATGAAGAAGCGCCTAGCTTTGTTTCCTTGGCAGCCCAATCTTTAGGTTCCTACTCTTTCTGAGCTGCTTTTTTAGAACTTACGAATTCTTCAACTATGTGTTGTTCAGGTTGGGACTTAACTTGGGGCTCCTCTAGCTCTCTGCCACTCCTAAGGGTGATAGATCTAACATGTTCCTTAACCTCCATCTGCTTAACAGGATTAACTTCAGTATTACTAGGAAGGGTCCCTTGAGGACGTTGGCTAAGAGCACTAGATATTTGTCCCACCTGAACCTCTAAGTTCTTAATTGAAGCAGCTTGATTTTGCAGGATCGTTGAGAACATCTCCTCTAATGTAGGCTTCTTCTCAGCTGCTGATGCATGGTAGAGTTGGGGCTGCATAATTGGTGGTGGTGGTGGTGATGGATGATGTGAGTATGGGTGATGAGAAGGCGGATGAAATGGAAATTGCGGCTGTGGTGGTACCTGAACTGGTGGAGCTTGAAAACTAAGGGGTCCTACAGATATGGAATTAGAAGTTTGCCTTTGGTTTTGGCTCCAGGAGAAGTTAAGATGGTTCCTCCACCTTGAATTATAGGTGTTTGAAAAAGGGTTGTTCTGTTTCTTAGGGGGAGCAACATACTGAACCGATTCTAAGTTAAGCGGGCACCTATCTACAGAGTGGGTACCACTACACAGCTCGTGGGAAAGAAAAGGACTTTGGACAGAATACATTGGATTAGGACTAGTAGAAGGATTATGCTGGGTACTGAGCGACTCTACCTTCTCCGTAAGATTAGTGATTGGAGAGGTCAAGGTAGACAGTGTGTCGAGCTCATAAATACTCATCGACTTCTTTGGCATTTGCCTCTCCGAGGACCATAGATAGTTGTTAGCCGCCATCTTTTCTAACAGCTCGTAAGCTTCCTCCTCTGTTTTGCACATCAAGGCTCCACCCGCCGCAGCGTCAACAATGGTCCTATTTGGGCTTGTAAGTCTGTTGTAGAAGGTCTGGACTTGCAACCACAAAGGTAGGCCACGGTGAAGGCACTTCCTAAGAAGCTCCTTATATCGTTCCCATGCTTCGTAAAGAGATTTAGAGTCGTACTGGGCAAAGGAAGATATATTACTACGGAGTTGGGCCATTTTAGAGGGAGGAAAAAACTTAGATAGAAATTGATGGGCTAACTCGTCCAATGTAGAAATGGATCCTGGAGGCAGGGAGGTTAACCAGTGTCTCGCCCTATCCCTAAGTGAGAAGGGGAATAATGTAAGCCTAAGAGCATCATCAAATAATCCATTATGTTTGAAGGTGTTGCACAAGTCCAGGAATTGCCTAAGGTGAGCATGTGGGTTATCGTGAGGGAGCCCACTGAACTGTAAAGAGGACTAGATCATCTGGAGGATGGAAGGCTTAATTTCAAAATTGTTTGCATGGACAGCTGGTGGCCTAATGCCGGAATAATATCCTCTAAACGCCGGTATTGCATAATCTCCAACGGTTCTAAATTTCCTATTTTCTGTCATTATGTTTTGCAGCGGAGCTAATAATTTCCTAGAATCCTTTCGAATTTTTCTAAGAGTACGTTCAATTTCAGGATCTAGAGGAAAGCAATCAAAACTTCTGGCTCTATGCATGCAATCATCGAAAAGTCCTTAGAATTTTTTTTTAAGTTTTTCAATTTTTCATTTTTTTTAATTAAGAGAAAATTTAACTAACCTAAGCTAAGGCTCTAAATATTTACAACCTAAATATTTCCAAGCTAGAATTACACCTAAGCATAATTTCACCGATATTAATTACTGACTAATTAAAACTTCCTCGGCAACGACGCCAAAAACTTGACACGCCCTAAGGGTATTATCAGCAAGTGCACGGGTCGTCCAAGTACTAATGGGTTTTGAGTCCCGGAATTATCATCCCACAGAGAAGTTGACTAGCCTAATTAACTACCGGTTAATCTTACCCTAAGTATATCATAGCAAATTATGAAGTTAAAGAGGGTGATCTACTAAGGCTAATAAAAAATAATACTGGAAAGCAATAAAATAATAAGAACTAAAGGAAATGAAACCGAGCAGAATTTACTTACAGTACTCCGAGCAATTAAAAGCAAATAACCTACAAAAGAAAATAAAAATAGTTAAAATAAATTAATGCAATTAAAATGTGAATATAAAAATAAAGGAATTAATTAAACTAAAATTTAAACAAACTTAAAATGAAATGTGCATGCAAATTAATCTAATTAATAAAAATTGCAATTTAAACTAACATAAGATCTAATAAAATAAAATCCTAGAAAAATAACCATAAATTTAAATGTCTAAACTAATGAATCTAAAATTACTCCTAGATATATCTAAATACTAAATTAACACTAAAATCTAACTAATCCATGAAACACATTTTTGGAATTTTCACTAAAACTTAAAATGCATAAAATGAGTTTATCTAAATTAATATTAAGCACAACCCCTAATACTAGAATAAAAATTAATTACTGATTTAACTAAATCTAAGTTAAACTAATGAAACAAAGAAAATATAACTACCATGCAATTGAGAAATCAACTAACTAAGCTAACTAATAAACTTGAAATTAATCTATCTAATAATGCATGTAAAATGAAGTAAACAAATACAATGATCAAGCCAAACGTGGCCTTAGCAAAATTGCAAATCCAAGTGGTCCCGATTTGACATTGGTACTATGCACTCATCATGTCCAGTGTTGCCCGACTATCTGCTGCAAATTCAGGCATTGTCCAGCTGCTTCTACATCACACGACCTCCTCTGCTAACAGCAGAATGCTCCAGCCTTGCTGCAAACTCATGTCACTATCTTCAGCTGGTACCCACAAAAACGGACAATTAGACTCCAGCAACACACGTCTTCTGCAATTCAGTTTCATTCTCTATTATTCTGTAACAATGCACTTCCTTGCCCAGTACAGGCTGCATCAGCTGACACCATAATCCTCACCCAGTTGCTTTCGGTCTACTATGCTGGTTCTGATTGTCCATCATCTGATTCACGCACCACTTTAGTCTGGTAACAAACAGCAGCTAACGGAAACAAGGGCTGGAGCTGTGTCACATAACTTCTGTACCCCTAACTACTCCCGCTGCAACCTGCCATTGTGTGCACAACGTCCTTCACAGCAGCTCAGTGATGGTGAAAAATGACACCAACGAACATCTATAGTTATCAAATACTTGGCTAATACAGAATGAAAGTGTAGACTGAACATGAATAGTATGAATTAATGAAAACAGAGCTGAACAGAGTGGAAGTTAATCATCGATTTGCTGCCATGGTGAACTCATTCTATGTTCTACAATTAATGGTGACAGTTGGTAACAAAAGCAAGGTGGAAATACTTAACTAAATAAAAGAAAGACATGAAGTGCAGTGATGAACAAATGCAGAACCGAGAGGCATAAACATATTCAGTAGAAAATAACAGAGGTTAGCATTAGTAGCAGTAAAAGGGCAGCATGTGCATAGTTCAATCAATGAAGCAAAAACCAAACCTTTCAAGGATACTAGCAATAAACCGAATAGGAAAAAGTAATATTTAACAACAGAACATTAAAGTGAGATTGTAAATAATTGAATAGCAAAGCAACGTGAAACCAGCAGCTCGGATTGCTTCAGCCCTTTGACAGTGATCTGAACTTCCTCAAATTACTTCACTTTCTTCTCCAACCATGTTCCACTTTGCTCATGATGTGGACAAATGTTCAGCATCAATCCACATCAAGGCAATAAAATCATAAGGTGAAAGAGTGAATGAAATAGTTATGCCACCCGACTGCACCCCTTACTATCTAACCGAGAGCTACCAAAGTGATGGTTTCTTTCAAATAAAACTAAGGAAACATAAACAATGTTCAAGGAAAAATCGAGAGCTATAATAAGGAGTAATCTTTGAGAATAAAAATTTACAAATAAAAGAGCTTAATGATTCCAAACCGAGAGCATGAAATGAAAGTGAGTTTCCATTGAAATGAAATTTAACAAAGATTAATGAAGACAATGGAATGAACAGTAAACAACTTGTAAAAAAAAAAACTATACGAAAATTTGAAGAAAACTTTTAAAATTAATCTAAAAGCTATTCTACCCTAACCTACATTACTCCTACTCCTACTCTACTTTCTACTTCTACTCCTATTTTAGCTTACCCTACTCCTACTTCATACTTTACTCCTACTTGTTTTTTCAATAGCCATCATGTTCTATTTATACACAAACATAGGGGTACAATGGTAAATTTTCATCCTAGATGAGTTGTCATTGTTTGGCTACTTTTCTTCATTTGATTTGTTGTAGAGTAGATATTTTCACGTCATCAGTCTTTTTATCCAATTAGCTGTGCGGTGTGGCCCGACGTGTGTCTTCTAGAGGGTTGGCACGGTGTCATTCGATCTTATCGTTTCAGAGTGAATAAAATACGGACACCTGACATCACGCGTGTCCAGTCGACGGATGACTCGGTCTGCAAATTGGAAGTGGTCCAGTCTCCTTTAACCCATTTTCAGCCCAATTTCGTCTGAAACAACTAAATTTCATCTGGATTTAATTTACCTGCACATTAAACAATTTTATTAAATAAAGGGGATTATTAGTAAAATAATATGAGGATTAAATAAATAATTAGGAATTTAAGCACAAATAATTCTATAAAAAAATAGAATTATCATAGTCATAGATTCATGAAAAGGATTATTTCTCATGATTTGTTTTACATGGCATGATCTTGATTTACCTCATGTTAGGTATGATTTAATGATGTCACATAAAATGCTATTGATGCATAAGTAGTATGATTTATATATGCACGAAGAGTTCTATAAACTAAGTCATGATGAAATACATGATTTGTGCTTGAGATTTTAATGAAAAGAAATGGATTGTAAGGGCATGACATTATGAGCATGTAGATAGCGGAGCTATTTACTTACTTGCATAATTACCTTACTGAGTGTGTGGTTTACTCACCCCATTATTTTCCTATCTTTTTAGAGCACTCACAATAGTTAGTGAGCGGCTGATGACTTACAATTCTTGGTATCCACTGCTTCCCATCGAGAGACAGGTATACACATTTGTATAGTTTTGTATCTGAACATGTAATGCACAGTACTGTAAACGTATATGATGTCGGGGATGTAAGGTTATGTAAATACCATTGTGTATGTATTTAGTTAAAGTCAAAAGATAGTAAACTCTGATATGTGAATGTGATTATGGAAATGGATTGATAAATGGTGAGAGGTGACTAACACCAAATCATAGCCTAACTGTTTGTAGGATGGTCACGATGAGAGAAAGGTAAGAATTAAATAATAAATGAAAAAGTAAAAAATGTACTCTGATTTTTAGGTAATTTGGGTCATGACACAGGTAAAGTTATCCAATAAGGAGATTAATGGGATATTAGAGAAGACAGTGAATTCAAGTAGGAAGGATTGGTCCATTAGGTTAGATGATGCACTTTGGGCCTATAAGACGACCTTCAAAACACCTATAGGGATATCCCCTTATCAGCTTGTTTATGGTAAGGCATACTGGGCCGTTTAGAACCTAAATTTCAATCTAGATGCAGTGGAGGAGAAGAGGCTGCTACAGCTTAATCAATTAGATGAGTTTAGGTTACAGGCATATGAGAATGCTAAGCTCTACAAGGAAAAGACTAAGCGATTGCATGATAAGAAAATAAAGGAGAGACACTTCGAGCCAGGCCAGCAAGTATTGCTTTTCAATTCTCACTTAAATTTATTTCCAGGAAAGCTTAAGTCTAGATAAATAGGACCCTTCACCATTACACAAGTATTCCCTTATGGAGCCATTGAGATCATGGATGAGACCCTGAAGCAACCCTTTAAAGTTAATGCGTGTAGACTTAAGCACTATTTTGGGGGAGGATTTGACCGTCAGCATTCCGTCACCACTTTGGCTGATCCTCCTGCTTTTGATCTTGCTATTTAGCTTTAGTGAGGATCCTACTTAGAACTATAAATTCAGCTCAACTTCTTTTTCATGCATACAACTTCATTTGATGTTGCTTTATTTTTCTTTTCACTTTTTATACAGTTCTTTTGCTCTTCTCTACTGCCTCTTTCTTTGTTTCTTGTATAGATAGACTTTGCAGTAGCACTTTCTCATCAAGCTTCACATGTTCTTCATCATCAGATAAGGGAGTATTCAATTCTTATATTATCTGCACACTGAGGACACTGTACACTTTAAGTTTAGGGGAGGGGATTCACTTGAGCATTTTTGAAAATTTTTGGGCAAAATTGTAAAATTTTACAAAAATATAAGCTTACATTGTTTGATTTAGTACTTAGCATGTGGTTTTTCCCATATTCTAATGATATAACCACATGATTTAGTCTGACTTTGATTGAATAAGAAGCATGATTGTAGGAAAAGCATGAAGTTAAATTCTTGAATTTGTCTTCATTCTGATTGTGATTTCCTCATTTTATGCACATGTCATATCATGAATCTGTATACTTATTTAGAGAAAGCTTATGTGGACATAGGATTGCATTTGCTCAGTTGCTTTTGTGCATCATATTCTAGAATTTGTTTGATTTTCTCTCGAGGTGAAATATTAGAGCACACTTGATTAAGGAAATGATTTAGGTCATCTTTAGATCGTTTGACCCGTTCCAGCCGTCCTTGTACATATTTTACCCCTAGTCACCCATCTGGCCCAAATAAGTTTTTCTCTGTATATACACCTGCATACTTTTCCTTAGCTTAAACACTCTTGTCCGATCCCTTACCCCGAAAATGAGTAATTTAACTAGGATATATTTTGAGCTATGTACATATGGGTAATAGGTGATAGTGAAAGTGAAAAAAAATACAAAAATAGAATAATAATGTTTAGCAAAATAAATAAGTTTAGGGAATAATTATGGGCTCTTACATCAAAGATCCTAGAAGTAACGCATGTTAAGGGGTAATTAAACCTAAATCGACTTTATCATACCTTAGCTCTGGCCTTACATTACAAGCTGAATGAAGTCATATTGATCTTTGGTTAAGTGTGACTATATTAGTGGAGAGAGAAGTGAAAAGCAAACTTATAGGAATGATCAATTGTCATTGACTTTGCATTTATTGTGTTTGCATAATCTGATCTGGGTAATGTACTGTGAAGTGGCTTTGACATTTTCACACACACACGAGAAGTCCAATTTGGGTTGAGACTTATGATTGAATGATTCTGTGTGTTAGACTTATAATTATGAATTTTTGATATCAGAGTTTGTATTTTTTTCTTTGAGGATAATATTGGGAAAATCAATATGTTTGGTACTTGTTAGTTCCTACATATGTTTTGTTTTGCCTGAGAACAAGTAAAAGCTCAAGTTTGGGGGTGTGATAATTTTATGAAAATAGAGTTATTTATACTTAATTTCTTAATTATTTATTTTAATCCCCATATTATTTTATTAATTATCCCTTCATTTTAATTAAAATTCTCATGTTTGCAGATTTTGAGATCTGAGAATTTCAGACATATTTTAATGATGTAATAAGAATTTGAAGTGTAATTTATTGAGCTAAGTGAATTGTGGGAATTATAATTGGAGATTTATATGTTAAGTGTGTAAAATAAGCATGAAGTATGAGGACAGATCGATTTGGGAGAAGGAGAGATCGATCTGGTGAGTTAAAAATGACGAGGAAGGAGGAATTTGAGGAGCAGATCGATCTCCAATGGAAGAGATCGATCTCCAAATGATTCTGTTTGAGAAAGGATCGATCTCATGAGGAAGAGATCGATCTCCAAATGATTCTGTTTGGGAGAAGATCGATCTCCTTAGGAGCAGATCGATCTCATAAAGCCATAAAGAGATCGATCTCACCCCTCGACAGATCGATCTCCTAGGCATAAAATTGCCCAGATCATCCCCAAATTTCAAACGCAGATCGATCTCATCAAGAGGCAGATCGATCTCCTACCTCCAGTCTATATAAGGGACCCATGTTTTTCTCCTGCAAACTCACTTTCTCTCTCTTTCAAACCCATTTCCACCTAAAACTTAGCTTTCTCACTCATCCAAATCCCCCATTTTCGGCCTAATCAGCTGTTGTGGCAAGAAGGAAAGTTGTTCCTCATCGAAAGGAGAACAACATACTTGGAAATTGAAAGACCGATCGAATCGAGGCAAGAGATAAGCTCTCCACAAGCTTTGGGTAATTTCTAAATTTCGATCCTTCCATTTGAGATGATTTTGATGTTATTGGTGGTTGTCATTGTGTTGAAATAGTTGAGAAAGGATTAGGGATTGATGAAATTGCAATGTGGTTGGAGTAATGTAGGTATTTGGTAATTTTGAGAATTTGTGCTATAAATGGAAATATAGACAATGTGATGAATTAGCATAGATAAATGGCATGAGAAATGTAAGACATTGAGATATTGTGAATGAGGTTGTAGTTTAGGGTTGAGTTACGGGAATCAAGAGATTTGAGGAGTTATGAGCAATTATGCTCAATTTTGAGAATTAAGGCTTATGAGGTAATTGAGTGTTGATGTTTTAACATCGTTTGGATAGCTCAGGAGTTCCAGAGTGGAATACGAGGCTAGTCCATGATACGGGGGAAACGATTGCACTATACGAGGTGCAAAGAGGTAAGGAAAATCTAAACCATTTGTGTATGTGAATTGTAAACTATTTTAGCATGAATTGTGGTTTATAAAACAAGCATGTTGAGTTTTGTGTTGAGATTTAATTGCACACGATTTTATAGCCGGTTGGAGCCCAATGTTTTTATGAGTTTATAACTGGGCTCTACGTTAAGGCAATATTGAGATTTGAGAAATGTGTGCGTGTGCTTTGCTGGTTGGAACTCGGTTTTATTACGTTTTGTGTTGAGTACAAAACGATTTCAAATGAGTTTTATGAGAGAAAAATCATTACGAGTTCTACGTGAAGGCAAACCAGTCTTATGTGATAAGACTTAGGTGTGTAGTTGTGAGTACACACCGGGCATTGCTCTGGTACCATGTAAGCCCGATTTCTTCTCCGTTCTGGTAACGTGAGAATAACCCATTGGTGGCTGTGCCACGTTATACCCCATTGGTGGCTGTGCCACGTTGAGAAACCCCATTGGTGGCTGTGCCACGTTATACCCCATTGGTGGCTGTGCCACGTTGAGAAACCCCATTGGTGGCTGTGCCATGTTATACCCCATTGGTGGCTGTGCCACGTTATACCCCATTGGTGGCTGTGCCATGTTAAGAAACCCCATTGGTGGCTGTGCCACGTTGAGAAACCCTATTCTGTGGCTATGCCACGTGAGAAATTTAATTAGTGGCTTTGCCACGTGTGTTTTGTGGCTATGCCACGCGAGAATTTAATCAGTGGCTTTACCACGTGTGTTTTGTGGCTATGCCACATGAGAATTTAAATCAGTGGCTACGCCACGTGTGTTGTGCATTACTATTTCAGTGATTTTATCACGTATTTGAGAAAGCGTTTATCGCATTGTTTTCACATGCTTTGTTATTGCTCTGAGTGAGCCTTTTTCTTCATGTTTTTACATGACTTGAGACATGAGAATGTCATTTTGAGTATTTTCATGCTATGGTTTTCAAATGAGTTTCACATACAAATAAACCTTTTGTGATGTGTATTTTGGTTTATGAAATGAGTTCCTTACCCCCTTTACTGAGCGATTTAGAAGCTCACCCTGTTTTCCTTTCCCCCCAGAGTTCTTCAAGTGAAAAAGGATCTCCCTGCGACGTACGGAGTAGTGGCTAGTGGAGGATTCGAGCTCCAGGCCATATAAATTGTATCTTGAGGTATATTTTATATTTTCATGTACCCAGACTATTATTGTAGTTGCAGACACTTGATTTATAACATTATACGGGATGTATTAGGATTAATTATCTTGAGATGGATTAATGTATTTGGTATGATATATAAATCCTATTGATGAGATCCTGAGGCATGATAATTATAATGATGTATGACACTGCACAGGAATGCACCTTTAATTGTGAATTAACGAGTAAAAAAGTTTTAAATTAGCCCTATTTTCCGCATATTCGGGGCGTGACAGAGTTTTCTTGGTATCAGAGCTTAGGGTGTCTAGTACTGTCAGTGTCGGTTAAGTGAAATAGAATACATCCCAAGTGTCTGTAATAGTCTGGTCATGAACTGAAATTGAGGATTGAGATTTCAATCAATTTTGATATGTACGCGCAGGAGACGAGTTGAGATAGAGAATGAGTAAACGACGAGGTCATTCGAGGAGGCAGGCAGAGTCCCCTCCGCCACCTGTCCCACAACCAGAGAGTCCTAACTCTCGATTTAATCGGATTGAGACCGATGTGAGGTAAGGTTTTGAGCAGATGGCAGCGTTATTCGCGCAACACTTTGGAGTTAATGCCTCGGATACTACCCCTACACCACCACAAGGACCTCCCATACCCCCAGTGCCTCCCGTCACCCAGCCTAAGGATAGAAGTATGGTCCGACTAAGGGATTTTTTGAAGATGAATCCACCTGCATTTAAGGGAAAGAAGGATCCTACAGAGGTTGAGAAGTGGTTGACGGAATTGAGAGTTATATTTGATTTTCTGGGGTGCACCGATGCTGAGAGGGTCAGTATGAGTGCCTACATGCTGAAGGGGAGAGCTCGAGATTGGTGGGGTACTACCCAGGTTATTTTGATGTCCCACCATGGTGTGATTGGCTGGGAAGAGTTCCAGACAGCCTTTAGGACCCAATATGTACCACGAGCCGCCCAGAGAAAGAAACAAGCTGAGTTTTTGAGTTTGGTACAGGGTGACATGTCTGTGGATGACTATGAGAGCCAATTCACAGCGCTATTGAGATATGACCCAGAGACCTTCAAGAGTGAAGAGCTCCGCACAGAGAAGTTTGTGTATGGGTTGAAGCCTGTCATCAGAGATAGATTGATAGGGCTATGTATTACGGAGTTTGGAGATGCTCTGAGACGAGTACAAGAGATTGAAAGAGGAATTGAGATGGTACAATCCCAGAATGAGCTCAGAGCAGTGAATAGAGATAAGGGCAAGAGGCCAGCACTTTTCCAAGCAGAGACTCGAAGAGGTTCCTTCAGAAGAGGAAGGATTGAGGTACAAAAGGACAGATTGGAGAGACCCAGAGGCTATCCTATTATCAAGGAGACCCCTCGATATGTCAGGCCGGAGATAAGGGTTTGTGGAGACTGTGGTCGATCGCATGAGGGAAGTTGTACTAGGTCGATCCGTGGATGTTTTAGATGTGGTGACATGGGTCACAGGGTGAAGGACTGTCCCCAACCTCAGATACCACATGCTCCGGAGCCCACTCGACAACAGGCTCAGAGAGTGGATCCCCGGAGACGGGCCACTGCGGCAGAGAAAGGGAAGAAACCTGTGGCACAGGGTCGTGTGTTTGCCTTGGATAAGGAAACCGCAGACACTTCGGCAGAAACTATAAGAGGTACACTTTCTGTCTATAATCATAAGGCTCATGTGTTGATTGATTCAGGATCCACGCATTCTTTTATTTCTGAGCATTTTGCATGTAGATTAAACTTGAAGTTTGAACCTCTAGAATACATACTACATGTAAATACCCCTATGCGTGAATCCCAGAGAACTGAGTTAATCTGTAGAGGATGTGAAATAAAGGTGGGAGGTAGAGTGATGTTAGCAAATCTAATTATGTTGAATATACATGGGTTTGATGTAATTCTGGGGATGGATTGGTTGGCAACCAATCGAGTGAGTTTAGACTGCTACACTAAGATTGTAACTTTCTCCCTACCTGAGCCTTACAGTGTACGATTGAGATATTGAGGAAATGAATATGTGGAATTCTAGTAGTAATTTGAGAATTTTGATATTATTTTGGAGAATATTAAATATGATTATTCATGTGAAGGTTATGAGACACTCATCTCAGACGATGAGCGGGAACATCCGAGGATTGAGGATATACCTGTGGTGTGTGAATTTTTGAATGTTTTCCCAGATGAATTGCCAGGTTTACCACCAGAGAGAGAGCTGGAGTTTACCATTGATTTGGTACCAGATACTCAGCCGATCTCTAAACCTCCTTACAGGATGGCATTAGTGGAACTCGAGGAATTGAAGAGACAACTACAGGAGTTATTGGATCAAGGGTTTATTAGACCCAGTGTTTCACTATGGGGAGCGCCAATACTATTTGTTAAGAAGAAGGATGGTAGTCTCAGATTATATGTAGACTACCGGTTGTTGAATAAAGCCACGGTGAAGAATAAATACCCATTGCCTAGGATTGATGATCTACTTGATCAGCTAAGAGGGGCATCAGTCTTTTCTAAGATTGATTTGAGATCGGGCTACCACCAATTGAGGATCAAGGAAGAAGATATTCCAAAGATGGCCTTCAGGACAAGGTATGGCCATTACGAATTTCTGGTGATGTCCTTTGGATTGACGAACGCCCCTGCAGCATTTATGAGATTGATGAACGAGGTGTTCAGAGACTATCTGGATAAATTTGTGATAGTCTTTATTGATGATATCCTGGTATACTCTCGGTCGTATGAGGAGCATGCACAGCATTTGTGGTTAGTACTTCAGATACTCTGAGATAAGCAATTATACGAAAAGCTTAGTAAGTGTGAGTTTTGGTTGAACCGGATAGCTTTCCTTGGTCATATAGTCTCAGAGGAAGGAGTATCAGTGGATCCAAGCAAGGTGGAGGCTGTGCTTAATTGGGAGAGACCGAGGACAGTTACTAAGGTTCGAAGCTTCCTTGGTTTGGCAGGGTATTACAGGAGATTTGTGGAAGGATTTTCAAGGATTGCCGCTCCTTTGACTAAACTCACGCGCAAAGAGACTCCATTTATATGGACTGATCAATGTGAGCTCGGTTTTCAGGAATTAAAGAGGAGATTGACAGCGGCACCTGTGTTAACTATCCCTGAGGGATCAGGAGGATTTTCGGTGTATAGCGATGCATCTCACCAAGGATTGGGGTGTGTGCTAATGCAGTACGGAAGAGTGGTCGCATATGGATCGCGACAGCTGAAAGACCATGAGCGGAATTACCCCACGCATGATTTGGAGTTAGCCGCTGTGGTATTTGCTTTGAAGATCTGGCGACACTACTTGTATGGGGAAAGATTCCAGATCTTCACTGATCACAAGAGTTTGAATTATCTCTTTGATCAGAAAGAGTTAAACATGAGACAAAGGAGATGGATGGAACTCCTTAAGGATTATGACTGCGAGATTCTTTATCATCCGGGTAAGGCGAATGTGGTTGCTGATGCCCTGAGCAGGAAGAGTATGATATCTGCTATAATGATCAGGGAATGGGATTTGTTAGAGCAGTTCGCCGAACTTCGGATCAGAGTTAAAGAGGTAGAGACTGGATTTTTGGCTAGCCTGCGGATAGAGCCCAGGATCATGGATCAGATTAGAACTGGGCAGCGCAGTGATCAGAGATTGATAGATATGGTTAGCCAAGCTGAGCAGAGTTCACAGTCGGATCTCACCATCAGTGAGGATGGATTGTTGAGGTTCAGAGGGCGAATTTGTGTACCGGACGATAATACCCTGAAGAGACAGATACTGAGAGAATCCCACTGCTCGCGTTACACCATGCACCCAGGGAGTACTAAGATGTACCGAGACTTAAGAAAGGTGTATTGGTGGAGTGGTATGAAGCGAGACGTGGCAGAGTATGTGGCCAGGTGTTTAGTATGCCAGCAAGTGAAAGCTGAGCATCGGAAGCCCGGAGGACTACTACAGCCTTTACCTGTACCTACATGGAAATGGGAGCATGTCACTATGGACTTTATTATGGGTTTACCGAGGACCCGAAGAGGTCGTGACGCGATATGGGTCATTGTGGATAGATTGACCAAGAGTGCCCACTTCCTTGCCATCAAGAGCACAGATACTGTGGATGCCTTAGCTGAACTGTATGTCAGCAAGATAGCTAGATTACATGGGGCTCCAGTGAGTATTACTTCTGATAGAGATTCCCGGTTTACTTCCAGATTTTGGACCCAGTTTCAGGAGTCCATGGGATCTCGATTGAGTTTCAGTACCGCCTATCATCCTCAGACAGATGGTCAGTCATAGAGGACTATTCAGACCTTGGAGGATATGTTGAGGGCGTGTACGATGGATTTTAAGGGATCATGGGATGATCACCTGCCCCTAGCAGAGTTTGCATACAATAACAGCTATCATGAGAGTATTGGAATGGCACCTTTCGAGGCTCTATATGGTAGGAGGTGTAGATCCCCTGTAGCTTGGGAAGAAGTCGGTGACAGAAAGATAAATGCTCCCGAGCTTGTTGAACAAGCCGTACAGAGTGTGAAACTCATACGTGAGAGGTTACGGGCTGCACAAAGTAGATAGAAAAGCTACGCGGATGTACGTAGACGGCCACTCGAGTTTGAGGTTGGTGATGCAGTATTTCTGAAAATATCACCAAGTAAGGGTATCATGCGATTTGGGAAAAAAGGGAAATTGAGTCCTCGATACATAGGACCATTCGAGATTCTTGAGAGAGTGGGAGAGGTAGCTTACAGATTAGCATTACCCCCACAGATGTCCGGAATACACAATGTTTTTCATGTGTCTATGTTGAGGAAGTACCACCCGGACCCTTCTCATGTCATAGAGTATGACGAGATGGACATTCAAGAGGATATGAGCTATACTGAGGAACCCGTCCGAATTCTCGATAGAAAGGAGAAGGTACTGAGAACCAAGAGTATCCCATTAGTGAAAGTTTTGTGGAAACATCACTCAATGGAAGAGGCAACGTGGGAACTAGAGAGTCTCATAAAGGAGAAATACCCCCATCTATTTGACTAGTTGAGTTGAATTTGGAGGACCAAATTCTTTTTAAGGTGGGGAGGATGTGAGATCTGAGAATTTCAGACATATTTTAATGATGTAATAAGAATTTGAAGTGTAATTTATTGAGCTAAGTGAATTGTGGGAATTATAATTAGAGATTTATATGTTAAGTGTGTAAAATAAGCATGAAGTATGAGGACAGATCGATCTGGGAGAAGGAGAGATCGATCTGGTGAGTTAAAAATAATGAGGAAGGAGGAATTTGAGGAGCAGATCGATCTCCAATGGAAGAGATCGATCTCTAAATGATTCTGTTTGAGAAAGGATCGATCTCATGAGGAAGAGATCGATCTCCAAATGATTCTGTTTGGGAGAAGATCGATCTCCTTAGGAGCAGATCGATCTCATAAAGCCATAAAGAGATCGATCTCACCCCTCGACAGATCGATCTCCTAGGCATAAAATTGTCCAGATCGTCCCCAAATTTCAAATGCAGATCGATCTCATCAAGAGGCAGATCGATCTCCTACCTCCAGTCTATATAAGGGACCCATGTTTTTCTCCTGCAAACTCACTTTCTCTCTCTTCCAAACCCATTTCCACTGAAAACCTAGCTTTCTCACTCATCCAAATCTCCCATTTTCGGTCGAATCAGCTGTTGTGGCAAGAAGGAAAGTTGTTCCTCATCGAAAGGAGAACAATATACTTGGAAATCGAAAGACGGATCGAATCGAGGCAAGAGATAAGCTCTCCACAAGCTTTGGGTAATTTCTAAACTTCGATCCTTCCATTTGAGATGATTTTGATGTTATTGGTGGTTGTCATTGTGTTGAAATAGTTGAGAAAGGATTAGGGATTGATGAAATTGCAATGTGGTTGGAGTAATGTAGGTATTTGGTAACTTTGAGAATTTGTGCTATAAATGGAAATATAGACAATGTGATGAATTAGCATAGATAAATGGCATGAGAAATGTAGGACATTGAGATATTGTGAATGAGGTTGTAGTTTAGGGTTGAGTTACAAGAATCAAGAGATTTGAGGAGTTATGAGCAATTATGCTCAATTTTGAGAATTGAGGCTTATGAGGTAATTGAGTGTTGATATTTTAACATTGTTTGGACAGCTCGGGAGTTCCAGAGTGGAATACGAGGCTAGTCCGTGATACGGGGGAACGATTGCACTATACGAGGTGCAAAGAGGTAAGGGAAATCTAAACCATTTGTGTATGTGAATTGTAAACTATTTTAGCATGAATTGTGGTTTATAAAACAAGCATGTTGAGTTTTGTGTTGAGATTTAATTGCACACGATTTTATAGCCGGTTGGAGCCCAATGTTTTTATGAGTTTATAACTGGGCTCTACGTTAAGGCAATATTGAGATTTGAGAAATGTGTGCGTGTGCTTTGCCGGTTGGAACTCGGTTTTATTACGTTTTGTGTTGAGTACAAAACGATTTCAAATGAGTTTTATGAGAGAAAAACCATTACGAGTTCTACGTGAAGGCAAACCAGTCTTATGTGATAAGACTTAGGTGTGTAGTTGTGAGTACACACCGGGCATTGCTCTGGTAGCATGTAAGCCCGATTTCTTCTCCGTTCTGGTAACGTGAGAATAACCCATTGGTGGCTGTGCCACGTTATACCCCATTGGTGGCTGTGCCACGTTGAGAAACCCCATTGGTGGCTGTGCCACGTTATACCCCATTGGTGGCTGTGCCACGTTGAGAAACCCCATTGGTGGCTGTGCCACGTTGAGAAACCCCATTGGTGGCTATGCCACGTTGAGAAACCCTATTCTGTGGCTATGCCACGTGAGAAATTTAATCAGTGGCTTTGCCACGTGTGTTTTGTGGCTATGCCACGCGAGAATTTAATCAGTGGCTTTGCCACGTGTGTTTTGTGGCTATGCCACATGAGAATTTAAATCAGTGGCTACGCCACATGTGTTGTGCATTACTATTTCAGTGATTTTATCACGTATTTGAGAAAGTGTTTATCGCATTGTTTTCACATGCTTTGTTATTGCTCTAGAGTGAGCCTTTTTCTTCATGTTTTTACATGACTTGAGACATGAGAATGTCATTTTGAGTATTTTCATGCTATGGTTTTCAAATGAGTTTCACATACAAATAAACCTTTTGTGATGTGTATTTTAGTTTATGAAATGAGTTCCTTACCCCCTTTACTGAGCGATTTAGAAGCTCACCCTGTTTTCCTTTCCCCCCAGAGTTCTTCAAGTGAAAAAGGATCTCCCTGCGACGTACGGAGTAGTGGCTAGTGGAGGATTCGAGCTCCAGGCCATATAAATTGTATCTTGAGGTATATTTTATCTTTTCATGTACCCAGACTATTATTGTAGTTGCAGACACTTGATGTATAACATTATACGGGATGTATTAGGATTAATTATCTTGAGATGGATTAATGTATTTGGTATGATATATAAATCCTATTGATGAGATCCTGAGGCATGATAATTATGATGATGTATGACACTGCACAGGAATGCACCTTTAATTGTGAATTAACGAGTAAAAAAGTTTTAAATTAGCCCTATTTTCCGCATATTCGGGGCATGACACAGATAAATTAAATCCAGATGAATTTCAGTCATTTCAATAGAAAATGGACTGAAAATGGGCTAAAAAGGAGATTGGACCACTACCATTTTGTCTTGTAGCATAAGTCACCTTTATTCTCTCTCTTCTTGACACATGTGAAGCCAAGTGTCCATATTTTATTCACTTTTGAAGGATATGATCAAAGGACAACTTGGCCACCTTATGGAAGCAAGCTATGCCACCTTGCACATCCAAGTGGACAAGAAGACAAATGACATAGAAATATCTTCTCTAAGAAGCTAATAGTGTGAAGACAAGTAGCCAAACAATACTAACTCATCTAGGATTAAAATTCGCCTTTGTACCCCCATTTTGATATGTATAAAAAGAAAAGGATGAGACACGTTATGGGGGAGTTTTTTTTTTTTTTGGAGGTTGGCTGCTAAGTTTTTTTAAGGTTAGTTTTATATTGTTTGTTTTTTTAGTTGTGGCACGAAAGGGAAAGCTTGGCTGGTGACAACAGCCGCATCTCTTCCCCCTTTTGTTTTTTTTTTTGCATGTTGCTATTCTGTTTTAGGCTCTTTTTAGTTATTGTACTTTTAATATTTTCATCTTTCTTAAATCTGTTTTAGGATTCCTTCAATCAGTGTGTTCATTAGATTAAATATAATTATGATTTTCTTCTTCCTCATTTACATGCTTTGTTTGTAATTGAATCTATTGTTTCATTGTCTCCTTATTATTTTCTGCTTTAAACTCTTTAAATTTACAATTAAAATACAAGTTCTGAATTAGTTTTACTAAATTGCGTTTTTTTCCTTCTTTTACATTGAACTTTTCATCTTTCTATACTTGAAATTTTTCACTGTTTTATTTGGGTTCTTCTTATCTTCTCGGTTCTACATCACGATATCTATACTTTGATCTTATTTCTGCTCCCTCTTTTGTTGTTGTTTGATCCATTAGGTTCAGAGGTGTTGCCATTTTCATCATTTTCAATATAGTTTCAGCTATAATCTCTTGATTTTCTTTATGCCACTATGCTTTAAATTGATTTCTGCTGTGTTTATTTTTTTTACACTTAAATTCTTTACGGTTTTGTCTTGTTCTTTGTCGCATTCCAAGGCATGAAGCTAGCAGCAAGCTGGAGTTGTTTATGAATTTGGAATACATGAAATTGCTATTTCTTTTCTTCTCTTTCTTCCAACGCTCTGTTTGCTTGCTACTTTACTATTATGATATTTTATTAATTATCGCTTAAAATATATGTTCTGATTTAAGTCTGTTTCACTACATTATTTCTTTCTTTTTCTGTATTCAAATATTACATTATCCTGCATTAAAAATTTTAAGTTCCTTTCTATTTTGCTGTGTCTTCAAAACTTTACTTGATGACATTTTCTTGCTCTATTTCTGTTTCGTTTACTGGGTTGTTACCATCCCTGCTCTATTATGAAAACATAAGGCTTTGGTGTGAGCTTGCGCTGGTTCTGTAAAGGTCGCACCATTCTTGGCTATGTATGTGGTGCAGGACTGCTTGTTGGTTACTGTTCTATGTTGCTGTTGCAGTGAAGAGGAACGTTTGGATTGATCGTAACTGCTGCTGTGAGGGACAAGGTGTAGGGCAGGGAACGTTTTAGTGTTGCTGGTTCTCGGGGCAGTATGCAAGAAACAGCTATAGATCTTGCAAGTTTGGTGACAGGTCAGAGGAGCAAGACACGTTTGAAGTAGGTGTGGGGATATCAGGCGCGAGGATAGAAGTTGGTGCATGGCAGGGAGCAGTGCATGGCTGTGTATTTGGCACTTTTGGGATTTTAAAATTTTCTTTATCATGTTTTTATATAAATTGTTAGATGTTTGTTGTTCTTTTATTACTATTTGTTAGTTTAGGTAATAGCATTAGTGGTTAAATTATGATTCTTGAATTAATTTTCGTGCTAGCTTAATTTTCTTTGCTTTTTAGTTTAAGATTTAATTTTAATTGTAATAATATTTAATTTTTGAATGCAATAGGATTTAAGATTTAGTTTTAAGTGTAGTGCTTATGTATGACATTTTGAGTTAGTTTAGGGATAGAATCATTTTATACATATTTAGGATAGTTTTCATTTTAAATTTTAAAAGCCCAAAAAAATATTTTGTTTCTCATGCATCATTTAGAATAGATTTTATTATTCATTTAGGCATTTTATTAATTTAGTAATTATCTAAAGCTATATATAATTTCGGGTTACCAATTTAGGCATTTAGGGTTAAAGTTACTTAGGGATCTTTAGAATTTTTATTACAATTTTATTTCATTAGACCTTAGGTTGGATTATTTTGCATTTTTTTTAGATTAAACACATGCAAATTTTATTTTATAGTTAGGATTTTTTAGGTTTTAATCTATTTATTTTTATTCTATAATTTCTTATATTTGCATCTTTAGTCAATTTACACTAATTAATTGGAGTTTTATATTTTCTTTCTTTTACAGATTCTCGCTTTTATTTTTCTTAAAGCTCTGTGAGTAATTTTTGCTATATTTTATTTATTTTAGTGTTTTTATTATTTTCCTTGCTTTCCTGTATTTTCAAATTAAACCTTGTAGATCATTTTTTTATTATAATTTGCTAGGATATACTTACTGTAAAATTAACTGGTGCTTAGTTAGGCTGAGTGTGTTCTCTATGGGACGATAATCTGGGACTCAGTTCCTTTTATTACTTGCGCAACCCGTACATTTGCGGTATACTCGTCTAGGACGCATCAATTATCGCAGAAAAACCTAAAATTTCGGATTTGCACCCGAGACTATATTTTATGGATTTTTAGCTGAAAAAGGCACGACCAACCCCTTTTAATCGATTTTTCACGCAAAAACAAAATTTAAGTATCTTAAAAATAAAACTCGTGACAGTCAGACGTGTATTGCTGTGTGATCTTGTACGGAGCTGTCTGCACGAGATTTTGAGATGTTTTAAGGACAAAACTGTTCCAGCCGGTCGTGTATTGCAGTGTGATCCTGCATGGACCTGCTCGCACGTGATTTTTAAGTGATTTGATAAAACTGTGCTAGCTAGTCGTGTATTGCTGTGTGATCTTGCATAGACCCCCTTGCACGTGATTTTAAGTGATTTGATAAAATCGTGCCTAACAGATGTGTATTGCTGTGTGATCTTGCACGTATCTGCTCGCACCTGATTAGAGGCAAAGAGGGAGATGATGAATTTCATGGAAATGTGAATGATGAAATTATATGGAAATGTGAATGATGCAAAGGTCCATGGAGTACGATGTAACTTGTTGTGTGCACGTGAGTACGTTGTACCGTGTTATTGAGAAATAGTGAAACGAGTAAACCGATTGGGTAGCTGACCACTCTCATGGCACTTGACATCCCCGAACACCTGATCAGTGATTGTTCGAAGTCATTGACATTGGTCAATTGCCCTATTCATTGATTATTGATGATGAATATTTCGCCATGCCTCACTTATTTGATTTAATTGAACTGAGTTTAATGAAATGAATTTTTGATATGAAATGAGTTTTATTTTGCTACATTTGATTTAATTGATATTTTGCAGTAATTTTTATGTGATACCGACACTGTGAGAAAATGGTAATTTTCACTGTACTATACTGGACTCTATGGTATTACTTTAAGCACATATTTTGTAGATAGTGTATTTATCTACCTACCACTTTATTTTTCTTACTAAGCATGTTGAGCTCACCCCTTACTTTACTCCACCGATGTCACGACCCTTTTCCTACCAAAAATGACAAATTTTTTCGCTTATACATTATCTTTCCCCCGTTGTGAACAATTTTAACACCAATTAGTTGAGCTATGACCCGGAGTTAGATACCTCTTACCATATGCCATTATCATTTAAGATTTATACAAAATAATTGTAGATACTTAAACTACTTACATTGTAACTTTATTATTTCGTACATGTCTACAAATATTAACATCCCCCATATTTACATTCCAAAAGTATTACTGTGTTGTACTTGTTTAGATACAAATTAATGTGTATACTTCTCAGCGATGGGCAGCAGCGGACACTGGGAGTGCAAGTCTCTACTCGCTCTCTACCACTATGGAAGCTCTGTAGAGATAGAAAGTGAAAGGGTGAGTACAACTTGCTCAGTAAGGAAATAATGTAAGCAGGTAGACAGCTGCACTATCTACATGCTTATAATGTCATGATATAAAAATCATTTACATTCAGACCATGAGGTACAGTAAAACCATGCCACATGAATATGTATAGAATATATGAAAACTCATAAAATCAGTCATGATAACACATGGAAAACCATCATGTAAAACATCACATAACAAAACTCATCAATTCATCTCAAATCATAGATTTCATCAAAAGTCATTTAAATCAAAGTCAATCCCACTCTTTGGGAAATCTAGTGCAAAAACCACATTTCTTTTAAAACATAATCATAAGTGTCACCCCTCCTTCGGGTTTACTCGGGTCTATCAACATAATATAATATCACGTGAGGCATGTAGGTTACATTACAGAAACAAATTTGGGAATAATGGCCATATAGAAATCCCTGTGATCCCAGGCTACGCGAATCTCGGCATGCGGGGCATCACAACTGTAATGAGAGGTGACGTTAACCATACTCATGCAATAACTCAACCAACTAGCCATCAAGACTACACGATACAGCGTACTCCGTGTGACATACATGGTACAACATACTCCGTGGACCCACATGGTCTGGGGGTGCCTGCCATTGGTCTTAACCCACATCATTGTCTGGGGTGCCTACCATAGGACTTAGACCACATAACTGTCTGGGGTGTTTGCCATAGAACTTAGCCCACATCATGGTTCGAGGGTGCCTGCCATAGGTCTTAGCTACCCAATACCATGCCTGTAACCATCTCATGTCTCAAAATCCGCATGCAATATATCATCTTACTATGACATACAGTCTACAGGAGGCTTCAGCACGGCTTATGCATGTCATGATATCCAACATCTTGTGCGAGCAAAGCATCAACATGATTTTTTGTAAAGCATATAAAATCCTCATACGAGCAACGCTCCATTACGGCTTTCATGCATAGTAAATCATTATAAAATCACATACGAGCAAGGCTCCAGTACGACTTTCATGTATGTTATCGGTAAAAACTAGTGCGAGCAGGGCTCCAACACTATTATCATGAGTCAAAACATCGAAATCTAGTGCGAGCTAGGCTCCAGCACTATTTGTACTCACACAAATAAGATAGGTGGCTCTAGTTTAAATAAAGTATGTTAAAAAATACAACTTAGCACACAATCTGTGCTATTTCATGCTGTTACGACCCACTTTTCACTAAAACTCACTACAATTTTTTTGCTTTTCTATACATCTGACCTCATCGTGACAATTCCATTTTGGACGAGTAGAGCTATGAGCTAGTAATAATCTTAATGCCTATTTCGTTTAATCATATTATTATTATTATGATAACGATAGCAGAGTCTCATGCAGCATAATAATAACTACATATGTTATAAAACTGTATGTACATACGTTTACATATAATTGCATCCTCCATAATTACATTCCTTTACAAAAATGTGCTATATATGTTTAGATACAAAATTGTATGATGTGTATACCTGATTCGTGATGGAAAACAACGAAAAACCAAGAATACAGTCTCTATCCTCTCTCAACTACTGTGGATGCTCTGTAGAGGGTGGAAAGTGAAAGGGTGAGCACAACTTGCTCAGTAAGGCAATAATGTAAGTAGGTAGATAATTATACTGTCTACGTGCTTATAATGTCATGATATGAAATCGTTTACATCTTGAGCATGAGGTAAGACTAAAACGATGCCACATGTATATATCTATCATATAAGAGAAATCATGAAATCAGGCATATAAAACAAACATGGAAAAATCATCATGTATGACATCTCATGCTCGTCACATTAAAATTATCAGTTTCATCTTAAAACAACAACGTTAAGGCTAAACCCATCCCTCGGGAATGCCTTGATCCATTAAATTGCATCTCAATTTAAAAAACATAAATCGGGACACTACCCCTCCTTCGGGTCTTTCCTAGTCTATTCAGACCATATGATATCATGTGAGGCATGTAGGTTACTGTATGAAAAATCGAGGACTATAGCCATACTATGTACCTATGATCCTAGGCTACACAGATCCCGATGTGAGGGGTATCACAACTGTAATGGGAGGTGGGGTTAAATCCTACCTACCAGAATATCAAGTCACATCAACTAGTCATCATGACTACACGGTACAGTGTACTCCGTGTGACAAACACGGTACAACGTACTCCATGGACCCATATCATAGTATGGGGGTGCCTGTCGTAGGTCTTATCCACCCCATACTATGTCATTAACCAACCCATGTCTCAAGGTACACGTGCGAGCATATCATCTCTCTGTGACACACAGTCTACAAGAGGCTCCAGCACGGCTCTATGCATGTCACATCACATCTAGTGCAAGCAAAGCTCCAGCACAATGCTATGCATATCATGATATCTAAAATCTCGTGCGAGCGAAGCTCCAACACGGTTTTGTGCACATAAAAAAATCCTTATACGAGCAACGCTCCAGTAGGACTTTTTATGAGTAATAAATCAGTAAAATTTAGTGCGAGTAAGACTCCAGCACTCTTTTTACTCTTATAAATATGATAGGTGGCTCAATTTGTATAAAACATATTTCAAATCGCAATTGGTACCTAACCTGTACCATTTCGTATAAATCATGAAATCAACAGCCAACCTATGTGAAAATTTGCTTAAATCAAAGCAATACATTCATATAAAACATCAAAACATGATAATCATGTAATTTATTAGCCTTACTACCCTTTTTGTAAATTTTATTCCCAGGGGCAAAATCATCTTTTTCCATTGATGCCCCGATTTTCGTCAAAAAATATTATTTCATTTTTAGATACTTTAGGAAATTCTAAACGCTGTAAATCCCCTTAAAAAAACGTATAGATATCTCTAAGCAGTTACAAAATTCCCTTACCTCGAATCACGTGAGCGCGTAGCTAAATTCCACTGTCGGATGCTCGTCCAATCCGATTTGCTCTTAATCCAGTCTCTGGAGCTGCAAATAATTATTTATCACCTCAATTTAACCTAATAAATATAATTCTCATGTTTACTATAGTCGATTTAACTAATTGAGCCAATTTACTCTTATTGGGCCCGATCACACCTTAATGAGCCTTAATCCGTTTTGAGCCCCTTTTCTACTTACTATTCACGTCATCAAGGCCTATTGGCCTCATTGGGCCTATCAAAACTTATTAGGCCTCGTTTTAGGTTATTTAGATAGCTAGTACTATCATTCACGACAATCAATTTCAAAATTGCGAAAATAATTCATTTTATACAGAAATTAATCTGTAACTTATAAGATAATTTCTAATGCACATCATTACACAAATTGTCGTAAATAAGATTTACTTACCCGAGATTTTACATGGGTACGAAATGCGAGGCTCGATGAAGCTCACGTTCGTCGTCTATCGTCGAGCTACACAAATATATATTCAACCTGGGTCAATTTCGGTCAAATATAAGTTTAAATAAATTTTTAAAAAATTAAATCGATCAATTTTGGTTGGTTATCGACTTACTCGTAGTCCGGTGCATCATCGAATTCTTTTTCCCCTTTTTTCCCTCTTTTTCTTCTCTTTTTTCTCTTTCTTCCTTGGCTGAACCGATCCGGTCCGGTTTAGCACAGTTTAACTTCAATAAATCGGCCAGTACCGGTTCAGTCGTCCCCTCGCCGTTCGCAATGTTTTTTGCCCGTTCTCGACTCCCTTCTGCCACCGTTCAACTCGTCTCTTGCTGGGGAAAGTTCGGCTGGCCTTGGATCAAAGCGATCGGTCTTGCAGCTGCCAGATTTCTCCTTTCTCTCCTTGACAATCTCCCTCGCCGATCTCCTCTTTTTGACGTCCTCAGCGCGTGTGCTGACGCTTGGTGGCTCTCACATGGTCGGGCTTCCTTCGCCAGTCATCGTTTACCATCTCTCTCACCGGTGGCTCATCGGAGCAGGGTCATTTCCCTCGGTCGTCTTCCTCTTTCCTTTCCGCGTTTTTCGCGATTTCTGTTTTTGTTTTCTTTTTTTTTTTCTTTCAATTCCTTTACTTTTTATATTTATTATATATATATATATATATATATATATATATATATAAAACACATTATATTATTATTTTAATAGAATAAAATATATTATTTTTACACATATATATTTATATATTTAATTAATTAAATATATATTTATCTTCTTTTATTATTTTTTTGAGAGTATTTTTCCTACATTTTGAGATAATTTCCCGGGGTGAAAATTCAGGTTATCGTAATAAATTCGTATCTTGATCAATTGGACTCGGAATTCAATGATTTCTTCTTTATTGATCAAGATTTCCTAAATCCATGTTTAAAATGACAATTTCTTACCGAATTAATACCGAATTTTAGGTCTTTTGACCTATTTACCAATTTTCGCATTTTACGTACTTGTCTAACTACTTCATTCACATTTGTATGATCAAAATCATCCGTCTATGATTCCATTACATATAATAATGTCATATAACGTGTGAATCATAAGGAATGTCATACAAAAATATGGGTCTCACAGATCTCCCCTCTAAAGAAATTTAGTCCTCCAAATTAGAACCAAATTGTCTGTAAATAACCACGAGTACTTTTCCCTCGTCATACTCTCCAACTCCCAAGTAGCTTCCTCCAGAGTGTGATACTGCTAAAGAACCTTCACGAGAGAGATCATCTTGGACCACAATACCTTCTCCTTTCTATCCAATATCCGAATCGATCTCTCGACATATGACATACTCTCACTGAGCTCCAACGGCTTGTAGCTAATCAAATGCGCCGGATCCAGATGGTACTTCTGAAACATAGAGACGTGGAAGACGTTATGAATACCTGCTAACTCTGACGGGAATGCCAACCTATAAGCCTTATCTCCCACTCGCTCCAAAATCTTAAAGGGTCCAATATAACGAGGACTCAGCTTACCCTTCTTCCCGAATCTCGTAATACCCTTGGAAGGTGAAACCTTCAAAAATACTGACTCACCCATGGTAAACTCTAATGGTCTCCCTCTTCTGTCAGTATAACTCTTCTGTCGACTTTGAGCTGTCCGTAACCTCTCACATATCACTCGAACATCCTCAAAGGCCTGTCTAACCAAGTCAGGAGTAAAAATCTGTCTGTCACCAACCTCCTCCCATCAATAAGGGATCGACATCTGCGTCCATACAGTGCCTCATATGGTGCCATCCCAATACTTGAGTGATAACTGTTGTTGTAGGCGAACTCGGCTAGTGGTAAGTGGTCATCCTAAGAGCCTCTAAAATCCAGCACATACACTCTCAACATATCATCCAGAGTCTGTATAGTCCTCTCTGACTGACCATCTATCTGAGGAAGGAAAGTGGTGCTAAAACTCAGCTGGGTCCTTATCGCTTCCTGAAAATATTCCTAAAAGTGGGAAGTGAAGCGGGCATCCCAATTAGAAACAATACTCACTAGAACACCATGTAGCCGTACTATCTCTTGGACATACAGGTTTGCCAATATACTCAGAGTATTTATAGTTCTCATGGCTAAGAAATGGGCTGACTTCGTCAACCTATCCACAATCACCCATATGGCATAATGACCTCTGCGGGTCCTTGGTAAACCCATCACAAAATCCATGGTGATGTGCTCCCACTTCCATGTCGGTATCGGTAGAGGTTACAATAACCCTGTAGGCTTCTGATGCTCTACCTTCACCTGCTGACAGATGAGACATCTAGTGACATACACTGCAATGTCTCTCTTCATCCTAAACCACCAATAAACTCTCCAGAGATTTCGATACACCTTCGTGCTCCTTGGATGTACCAAATACCGTGTCGAATGAGCCTCTGATAAAACAATCTCCTGATCTTTGGATCTTTGGGAACACATACTTTGCCCCTGAACCTCAGTAATCCATTTATACTCAGCTCAAAATCAGTACCCACACCTGTATTTGCCTGACTCAACTAATTGATACACTATCGATCACTCTACTGAGCCTGTCAAATACGACCAATCAACTCTGGCTCAAATCTCAAACTAGCCACAACATCAAATCTATCTGTATCAGGTGGGGCTATATCCAAACTGAGGTTCGTAAACTACTCCAACAACTCGTGTTCCCGAACCATCATAAATGATACCAACTCGAGTCTCTTCCTCAAGGCATCAACAACTACATTCTCTTTGCCCGGGTGGTACAGGATCTCACAATCGTAGTCCTTCAGAAGCTCGAGCTATCTTCTTTGTCTCATAGTCAGCTCCTTCTGAGAGACCAGATACTTGAGGATCTTGTGGTCCGTAAATATCTGAATTTTCCCACCATAGAGATAGTGGCGTCATATCTTCAAAGCAAACACCACGGTCGCCAACTCTAAATTATGGGTCGGGTAGTTCCTCACATGATCCTTCAACTGTCTAGATCTATAGGCAACTACCTTCCCATCCTGCATAAGTACACAGCCCAGTCCCTGATGTGATGCATCCGTATACACAGAAAAACCTCCTAAGCTAGTAGGAATGGTGAGAGTCAGGCAGTGGTCAACCGACAGTTAAGCTCCTGAAAAATCCTCTCACACGCATCGTCCTACACAAACTCAATATCCTTCTGCGTGAGACGTGTTAACGGAGCAGCTAGTCTTGAGAAACCCTTTACAAATGTCTGATAATAACCTGCCAATACCAAAAAACTCTTGATCTTGATGACTTTCCTGGGCTTTTCCCACTGAATAATAGCCTCAATCTTGGATGGATCTACTGCTACCCCATCCCTCGATACTATATGGCCCAGAAATGAAATCTGCTCCAACCAAAATTCACACTTATTGAGTTTGGCATACAACTGATTCTCGCGGCATTTTCGACAGGTTCCCAGCTCCCTTCTGTCACCCTTCGACTCGTCTCTGGCTGGGGACCGTTCAAATGGCCTTAGATCGAACCGATCGGCTTTACAGCTGCCAGATTTCTCCCCTCTCTCCTCGATAATATCCTTCATCGATCTCCTCTTTCCAGTGTCGTCGGCGCGCGTGTTAGCGCCTGGTGGCTCTCACATGGTTGGGCTTCCTTCGCCGGTTGTCGCTTGCCGTCTCTCTCGCTGGTGGCTCGTCAGAGCGAGGTCGTCTCCCTCGGTCGTCTTCCTCTTTCCTTTTTGCGTTTTTCGCGAATTCTGTTTCTGTTTTCTTTTTTATTTTTTCAATTCCTTTACTTTTATATTTATATATATATATATATAACACATTATATATTTATTTTTACACAAATATATTTATATAATTAATTAATTAAATATATATATTTATCTTATTTTATTATTTTTTCGACGTATTTTTCCCACATTTCGAGATAATTTCTCGGGGTGAAAATTTTGGGTTATCGTAATAAATTCGTATCTTAATCAATTGGACTTAGCATTCAATGATTTCTTCTTTATTGATTAAGATTTCCTAAATCCATGTTAAAATGAAAATTTGTTACCGAATTAATATCGAATTTTGGGTCTTTTGACCTATTTACCCTTTTTCGCATTTTACGTACATGTCTAACTACTTCATTCACATTTATATTATCAAAATCATCTGTTTTATGATTCCATTACATATAACAATGTTGTACAACGTGTGAATCATAAGGAATGTCATACAAAAATATGGGTCTCACACATGCAACAACAGAAAGTAATAGCTAACTTATCCTCATTTCATTCATATCAAATCATTTTATCATGATAAAAACATCAAAAGCATGAAAATTCATGCATGTTAGGATCCTTACTACCCCTTTTCATAAACTTTTCTGCCAAGGTAAAATCATCTTTTCTTTCCTTATTTTCGAAACCTTTCTAAAAAATTCTTATTAAATTATTAGATAGCTTAGAGAAATTCACGCCTTAGAAATTCTTATTATATTACAAAACCCCTTACCTCGAATCACGTCGAGCGTAGTACAAGTTCCACCGCTGGAAGCTCGTCCAGTCCAATTTATCCTTAATCCAATCTCTGGAGTTGCAAACATTCATCAATCACTTCAGTCAACACTGATAACTCGTTTTACGACTTAATCAAAATCGATATATCTTATTGCACCTTATTGCATCAAGCTTGGCCCATGATTACATTTGGCCATGGCATGGTGGCCAAACACCCATCATGCCACTCCTAGCCAATTTGGCTAGCAATTAACTTAGTTATACTATTAAGCACTTGGCATGCATTTTTAAACCTTAGTTTTCCATTCATTCATGCATTTTCACAAACACCTTATATGCATATTTCATAATTTCATCCAATTCCATAAATTTATTTTACAAAACCATCTCAAAATCATGCATATAACATCACCAACACCATAGTATAACCAATTCATCATTAAATCCACCCTAGCTCATTTTCTCGCACAAAACCCATTTTTAGGTCATGTTTGATTCATCATGTTCTAGGTAGTTTCAACCAACAATACATACACCAATCAACTCATAACAATGTCTAGATAAACATACTTAGAGTTGGTGTATTGAAAACTCACCTAGCTTGTGTTTTCTGTTATCCGAAATTGGAAGACCCTTTTTACTCCTTCATCTAACGATTTGGACGCTGATTCTAAACTATGTTGTTCTCCTGCTCACAATGAACAACTATGCTCAAAGCAACTTTTCTCAAATATTTTTAGAAGGGGATGGTATTCTAGAGTGAGAAAGCTTGTTGTTTTTGGATAAAAATGAAGAGGTGTTTTATTTTTTCTGAGGAAGAGGACTTGGCTGTAAGGTTTTTACAGAATAGGGGTGGTGAAAATGATCTCCTAGGGTAAAAGATCGATCTTCCTTTGGTTTGAACTATCAAAGTATTCAAGTATGTAAGTGTGGGATCGATCTGCTCTATGGAAAGAGATTGATCCTTTCTTGGCAGAATCAAGTTAAGATCGATCTGCTCATGGGGAGAGATCGATCTGCTCATGGGGAGAGATTGATCTGCTCTTTGGGAAGGGATCGATCCTTGCTAGGCAGGAGCAAATGGAGATCGATCTGCACTAAGCAAGGGATTGATCTATTCTTGGCATAATGAAATGGGGATCGATCTGCTTGAATAAGAGATCGATCTACTTTAAATAAGAGATCGATTTGGCCTTCATCTGCAGGTTCCCAACTGTAGGTTTTCCCAAAATTTCATAGACCAACTTGCATTTAATTGCTTCACAATCCATTTTGCATTCTATTCACACTTAGCGTATGAAAAGATCAATTTCATATGATTCACGTATTATGTAACTTCTGTGTCTATGATGGAATCATAAAAGGTACATAGAATTCACTGACTGTCACGCCCCGAAAATGCGGAAAATAGGGCTAATTTAAAAACATTTTATTTTCATCAACACACATTTATGGGTGCATTCCTGTGCAGTGTCAAACATCATCATGCATATCATACCTCAGGATCTCATCATTAGATAGTATATATCATATCATATACATTACTCAATCTCAAGTTAATTAATCCTAATACATCCCATACAATGTTGTACATCAAGTGTCTGTAATTACACTATTTGTCTGGATACATGAAAAGATAAATGTTACCTCGAAATACAATATATGGCCTGGAGCTCCCACTACTCCGTACGTCTTAGGGAAACCCTTTTTTTTTTTTTTACTTGAAGAAATCTGGGGGGAAAGAAAACAAGGTGAGCTTTTAAATTGCTCAGTAAGGGGGTAAGGGACTCATTATTAATTTAATGATTTACACACACAATCATTTGTTTCACAGTTGAGAACTCAATAGAAAATGTAGCATGAACTCATTAAAGCACCATGTAAAACACAAAAGTACACACTCAGTACAAATCACAGTTACAAGCATGTAGAAATCAAGATGCGATAATGGCTTTTCTCTTTAAAATGTGATGAAAATCACCGTAATAGTAATGCACGTGGCACAGCCACAAAATACACGTGGCACAGCCACAAATTAGGATTCTCACGTGGCACAGCCACCAAATATACGTGGCACAGTCACATATTAGGATTCTCACGTGGCACAGCCACCAATTATACGTGGCACAACCATAAATTAGGATTCTCACGTGGCACAACCACCAATTATACGTAGCACAGCCACAGATTAGGATTCCCACGTGGCACAACCACCAATTATACGTGGCATAGCCACAGATTAGGATTCTCACGTTACCAGAACGGAGGAATATTGGACTTACATGCTAATAGAGCAATGCTCGGTGTGTATTCAAAATGACACACTTAAGTCTCAGTCATAGCCATTATCATAAAAAATCGTTTTGCCTTCACGTAAAGCTCAAAAATGGTTTTCTATCATAAAACTCATTTTAAACTGCTTTGTACTCAACACAAAACCTGTTAAAATCGAGCTTCAACCGGCAAAACCACGCACACATTTTCTCAAATCTCAGTATGCCTTAACGTAGAGCCCAAAACACTCTTCTCATTTTAAACACAAAATGGTCATTAAACGTTTTCATGTATAGTTTACAACTCATAAAGGTTGGGCCCCAACCGACTATAAAATCGTGTGCATTTCTCATTCACAACATGTGAGACATGCTTGTTTTCTCAGTTGAAAATCATGCTACAATGTTATCACAAAATACATACACAAATGAGTTTAGTTTTCCCTTACCTCTTTGCACCTTGTATAGTGCAATCGTTCCCCCGTATCACGGACTAGCCTCGCATTCCACTCTGGAACTCCCGAGCTGTCCAAACGATGTTAAAAACATCAATATATCGACTCAATTTCACTATCGAGCATATCTTTGCTCATATTTCCATAAATCTCTCAATCATCCTATTTTTCTCATAACCCTATCACAACTAACATTCTCGTCTACAACATTTCAAAATTCTACATCTCTCATACCATATTCTACGCTAACTTCACCACATTGCCTAAATTTCCAATTTATAGTCAAAATCCCAAAATTTCCAAAAATTGCTTAATCTCATATTTTCTCCAACTGTATCATAGTTTCTTCAATCTCTAACCATCTCCGAGCTATTTTAGCACAATGCCCATGTTCACATTCACCAAGAATCACTTCAAAAATCAAAGAGCAAAGTTTAGAAAATTATCCAAACTTGTGGAGTGCTCAACTCACACCTCGATTCGATTAGTCTTTTGATTTCTAAGTACGTTGTTCTCCTTTGGGTGGGTAACAACTTTCCTTCTTGCAACAACTCTTGATTTGGACGAAAATTGGTGTTTTGGAGGAGAGAGAAAGCTAGGGTTTGAAAATGGCAATTTTGGGGAGAGAGAGATTGATTTCTAGGAAAAACAAAGGGGAATTTATATAGACTGAGGGTAGGAGATCGATCTGGCTCTTAATGAGATCGATCTGCATTTGAATTTGGGGACGATTTAGGGAATTTTATGCCTAGGAGATCGATCTATCGAGGGGTGAGATCGATCTCTTCATGGCTTTATGACTTCGATCTGCTACTTGAGGAGATCGATCTTCTCCCAAACAGAAACATTTTGAGATCGATCCCTTCCTCATGAGATCTATCTTCTTCCATTGGAGATCGATTTGCTCGCCTAAACTCCTCATTCCTTGTCATTTTTAGCCCACCAGATCGATCTTCCTTCTCTAAGATCGATCTGGCCTCATAGTTTTACACTTTGGTTTAAACACTTAACATATAAATCTCCAAATATAATTTTCACAATTCACTAGTTTGATTATTTCTCATTCGTTACTTATACATTTCACTCAGCTTAATAAATTACACTTCAAGTTCATATTACATAATTAAAATATGTCTAAAATTCTCAGATCTCACACTAACCTTGTATTATCAATTGTGTTTGAGTCCTTATATTAGTCTAAAGGGTTTAAATTCCATTCATTTAATCTGTGGCCACTTCAGCCCTTACATAGCCATTATATGTATTCATCAATATTCATACATTCTCTTTGTAATTTTATTCACATTTATATGATCCAAAAATCATCCGTCTTATGATTCCATTAACATATAATAAAGTCATACATACATGAGGTCTCACAAATCTCCCTATCTAAAGAAATTTGGTCCTCCAAATTAGAAGCAAATTAGTCTGAGAACAACTCCGTGTACTTCTCTTACATCATATTCTCCAATTCCCATGTAGCTTCCTCTGGAGTGTGATATTACCAAAGAACTTTCACTAAGGGAATCATTTTCGACTGTAATATCTTCTCTTTCCTATCTAATAACCGAACCGACTTCTCAACATACGGCATGATCTCATTGAGCTCCAATGGCTCGTATCTAATCACATGCGCCGGATCTGGGTGGTACTTGCGAAGCATAGAGACGTGGAAGACGTTATGAACACTAGCTAACTCTGGCGGCAATGCAAACCTATAAGCCTTATCTCCCACTCTATCAAGTATCTCAAATGACCCGATATACCGAGGGCTCAACTTACCCTTCTTACCAAACCTCATAATCCCTTTTGAGGGAGAAACTCTCAAGAATACCGACTCACCCATAGTAAACTCTAGTGGTTTCCGTCGCCTATCAGCATAACTCTTTTACCTGCTCTGAGCTATCCGTAACCTTTCACAAATCAACTAGACGTCCTCAGAGGCCTGTATCAATAAGTCAGGAGCAAACATCTATCTGTCACCAACCTCTTCCTCTCAAATAGGGGAACAACATCTACGGCCATACAATGCCTCATATGGTGCCATCCCGATACTCGCATGATACCTATTATTATAAGCGAACTCGGCTAGTGGTAAGAGGTCATCCCAAGAGCCTCTAAAATCCAGCACACATGCTCTCAACATATCTTTCAGAGTCTATATAGTCCTTTCTGACTAACCATCTGTCTGAGGATAGAAAGCGGTGCTAAAACTCAATTGGGTCCCAATCACTTCCTGAAAATGTTCCCAGAAGTGGGAAGTGAAGCGGGCATCCCGATCAGAAACAATGCTTATTGGAACACCATGTAACCAAACTATCTCTCGAACATACAAGTTCACCAACTGACTCAGAGTATCGGTAGCTCTCATAGCTAAGAAATGGGCTGACTTTGTTAACCGATCCACAATTACCCAGATGGCATCATGACCTCTGTAGGTCCTCGATAAACCCGTCACAAAATCCATGGTGACGTGTTCCCACTTCCATGTTTGTATCGGTAGAGGCTGAAAAAATTGTGCAAGTTTTTGATGCTCTACCTTCACCTGCTGACAGACGAGACATCTAATGACATACTCAACAATGTCTCTATTCATCCCAGACCACCAATAAACCTTTCGAAGGTTCTGATACATCTTGGAACTCCTCGGATGTATCGTATACCTCGATGAGTGAGCCTCTGTCAAGATCAACCTCCAGATCTCTAGATCATTGGGAACACATATCCTACCTTTGAACTGCAGCAATCCATTTGAACTCAAATCAAACTTAGTCTCTGTATCTGCTCGATAACATCACTGTATTGCTGATTAGTCCACTGAGCCTGTCGAATATGATCCACCACATCCGGTTCCAACCGCAGGCTAGCTACCATACAACCACAATCAGTTTTAGGCGGGGTCACATCTAAACTGAGGCTCGTGAACTGTTTAAACAGCTCGTGTTCCCTAATCATTATGTACGATACCAACCCGAGATGCTTCCTACTCAGTGCATTAGCTACTACATACATCTTACCCGGGTGGTACAGGATTTCACAATCGTAATCCATTAGGAGCTCGAGCCATCTTCTCTTTCTCATGTTCTGCTCCTTCTACGAGAACAATACTTAAGGCTCTTGTGGTCTGTAAATGCCTGAAACTTCTCACTATAAAGATAGTGGCACCATTTCTTCAACGAAAACACTACGGCTACTAATTCTAAATCGTGAATTGGATAGTTCCTCTCGTGATCCTTCAACTATCTTGATTTATTGGCAACTACCTTCCTATCCTACATAAGTACGTAGCCCAGTCCCTGGTTTGATGCATCAGTATACACACAGAAACCTCCTGAGCTGGTATTAATGGTGAGAATTAGAGCAATGGGCAATCGATGCTTAAGCGCTTGAAAACTCCTCTCACATGCCTTATCCCATAGAAACTTAACATCCTTCCGCATGAGATGTGTCAACAGAGCAATTGGTTTGAAGAAACCCTCTACAAATCTTGGATAATAACTTGTTAACCTTAGAAAACTTCTTATTTTAGTGACTGTGCTGGGTTGTTCCCACTAAACAATTGCCTCAATCTTGGATGGATCTATTGATACCCCATCCTTCGATACAACATGACCCAAAAATGAGATCTGCTCTAACAAAAAGTTACACTTACTGAGTTTGGAATATAACTCCTTCTCTCGAAAGGTCTGAAGAATTATCCTTAACTGATGGTACCCAGACTGCAGATCTATCTTAGAAAAGACCTGTACTCCCTGGAGTTGATCCAATTGATTATCGATGTATGAGAGGGGATGTTCTTAATGGTAGCCTTATTCAACAACCGATAATCTATGCACAGTCGGAGGCTTCCTGCAACTGTTTCTTCAACTCCTCTAACTCAATCAGAGCCATCCTATAGGTGGTCGAGATATTGGTTTAGTACCAGGTACTAACTCTATACAAAACTCCATCTCTCGGTCCGGTGGTAATCCTGGTAGATTATCTAGAAAGACATCAAAAAACTCCATAACCACTGGAATGTCTCTCAATTCTGGATGATCCTTATCTGAGTCAACCATGTATGCAATGAACCCTTCACATTATTAATCATTTAGTTAGTATAGAATGTTATCCCTTTCGATTACAACAACTACTACTTTCATTACTTTTTAAGGGAACTTTACAATACATTTTTGGGGGACACTTACGACAACACTATCTACCCCTGAAAATGTTACTGTCTTAGAAAAACAATCTAAAATAGCATGATTTGCAGGTAACTAATCCATTCCTAAAATTACATCAAAATCACTCATATTCAATAGAACAAGATCGACTACCATATCTTTCCCCTATCTTCAGCCTACAATCCCTATATATTTGGTCAACTGTCATTCATGGGTGTCAAAATCAATAACATTTTTTTTAATGATGTAGACTCAACATATTTCGACAATTTATAAACAAATGAAGGCGATATGAAGGAATGCATGGCGATATGATATTTTGATATGAAGGCTCACATTTGTCCTTAATCCAGTCTCTAGAGTTGCAAACATTCATCAATCACTTTAGTCAACACTGATAACTTGTTTTACGACTTCATCAAAATCGATATATCTTATTGGACCTTATTACATCAAGCTTGGCCCATGATCACATTCAGCCATGGCATGGTGTAACGACCCTTGACCCTTGAAAATCGGGGGAAATTTTTTTTTGAATTTAATTTACCCACTTATTCCCTTATTCACTTAGGTTGTATTCCTGTGGAGTGTCAAAACACTTTTCCTAATTCTTTATCCGTGATTACATTTAATTTCCATACTTTAACCTATATGGTCGATAGAAATTTCAACAGCATAACGACTTATATATAAGCCTACCCACCTGCAAAACAGTTGTTTTGACAATCCGGGATATCCACAACTACCAAGCAAGCTTCTTAACGATTCTAAATATCTACAACTACCAAGCATACTTTCCCAATCCACTTTTACAACTTAATATATTGATTTCGATTAATACTAGCCATCTCAAAATATAAACCCAAAATAATATTGTTTACATCGTTTTCCTTACAAATTACATCCCAACAAACATATTCCTAATATACGTGTCTGTGCATACATATATGTCTGATATAGGAATGTAAATGTATACCTTTCTGCGTGTACAAAAAGTAGCCTAAGGTAGCTCTCCCCACTAGCCTATGTCGTGTACGTGATAGGTAGCGCCTACGAATCATTGCAATTAATCTGAGAGGTAGAGGGGTGAGCTTTTGGGAAAAAGCTCAGTAAGAAGATGTATTTAAAACGATCCCAGCAATTCAAATATGTAGAAAACATAATAGTACGTATTATGATACTTTCTAAAAACTAATATAAATGACATTCAAAGATTAAGGAAAATCAGAAACATCGAGATTCAAAACGTAATTCTTTAAATACGTGAAACTTAACAGATATTACGTAAAACTGATCATACATTTAAAATTCCAAACAAGAATACATATCAAATTACATACTACAAAATCCGTTTCTGAAATCAGAGTTTAATTTTCCAATTGAGATTACATCGGCCCACATAATTATCACGCGACAATAACAAATTCGTCATGCGGTAAATAACCAAGTCATCCTCCATATAGGGAATTTAGAACCCGAAGGTAATTTCAGATGCCACAAAGGCGAAGTACAGGCGCCACGAAGGGAAATACAGGCGCCACGAGGGTGAAATACAGGCGCCACGAAGGTGAAATACAGGCAGCACGAGGGCAAAATACAGGCGCCACGAAGGCGAAATACAGGAGTCACGAGGGTGAAATATAGGCGCCATGAAGGCAAAATATAGGCGCCACGAGGGTGAAATACAGGCACCAAATAGGCGAGTTCAAATGCCACACAGGCGAAGTTGACATGCGTAAGCATACAACATAAATGGCCCTTAGTCTCAAAACATAGTATAGTTTTCATATGCGAAAACATCGAAATAAAATCATCTTATTCGAAAGATCATTTCAAAAGACATCCTCTTATTCAGAAGTTAAATTCAGCTATATGCAATTATTCAAAAACACAAATACAAAGAGCATAGTCTTGATCAGAAATATAATTTAGAAACAAGCATGAAAATCATACTTCATGTTTTTATAAGCTTTCTTTAATCAAGGTTCAGAGAGTAACTAATACCGTTTTAAATTATATCCCCTTTCCTCGATCTATCGAAATCCCCATGCTCGAGTGGTGACCCCTCTTAGTACCTTCCTTAATTCCTTCTACAATCACCTACACCGAAATCGTACACTTAGCACCCTATTCGTGCGAATTGTCCGAATTGCGTTAAAATCGTAACCTATTCGTTACTACTGCGAGTGTACGTATTATTGTACGTACCTAAGTCAACACACACGTTTATATATTTTCTTTGCTATTTATATATTTTGTACATACAAATATTAATCATACACATTTTCTATATACATTTACATGTATATGCACATAAATATATATATATATATCATCATTTGTTTTCATTTTTCCTTATCCCATGTATATATCCTTGTATGTACATATACTTAACATATCCATTCATTATATACACCTATATGTATATACCCAAATATATATATATATATATATATTCACTTAAATACACATTTTTCTTATATACATCCACATGTATATACACCAATATATATATATATACATATATATATATATATATACATATATTATTATTAGTTTCCATTATTCAATATCACAAACATATATATATATGTTTGCCTACTCCTCATCATTCCCACTTTTATCTAATTCAAACTATACTAGCATGCTTCTATATACCACACATATATATTCATGTACATTAATACACATCTATACATATATGTATTTTACCCCCCTTTTTTTTTCTTCCATTTTCATTTCACACACCTTAATACACACTAAGCCTATATCTTAAGCATGTATACATATATATACTTAACCTTATCATACTTATACACAATCACTTATCTATATGCATGTACAATTAAATATACATATATACACATATATTTTTACCTTTTCTTTTCTTCCTGTCTTCCTCTTTTTTTTTTCTTTTCTTTCTTCCTTTTCCTATCTTCCCTCTCGGTCAGCCTCTAACTTCAGTCTTGGTCTTCTTTCAGTTTTTCAACTCCCTCGATTTTCTTCCATTTCCAGTCCCTGTTTTGTTCTCTATTTCCCAAGTCCTGCTTCAATGATGCCTCGGTTCCAGCCTCACCTCTTCAACTTGCTTCAATTCCCAGTTTCTTGTTTTTGTTTCCCCCCTCTCGGTTGCTTCTGTTCAGCCTCAATTCAGTCCCACTTCCTTTTCTCCCTCAGCTCTAGATTCCAATCTTGCACATCCTCGGTTTCTCCTTCTTCCTCAACCTCTCGGTTCCTCACTCCCTCATTCCTTTCTCTACTTCGATCTCCTCCAGCTTCTCCTGGCCATCCCTTCTTTTATGTTGCTGTAGTTTTACAGAGGTAGGAATTCCTCTGTTCCTAGCTCTTTTCTCCGGTCTCCTACTTCATTTTTCATTTCCTTTGCTGACTTCACCTTTCTCGTCTCGTTTTCTCACTTCAGCTTCAACTTCCCTACTGCTATCTATTCCTTCCTTCTCCTTTTTCCCTCCAAATCAGCCTTAGTCCACACATCTTTCTCTTCTCCCTTTCTTCTCTCTTCCTCTTTTTTTTTTCTCGGCCAGCAGCTCCCTCTCTTCCTTTCTCTTCTTTCTCCTTCCCTTTCCTTTTCTCTTCTTTCCTTTTCTTCTTCCTCGGCAAAGTTGGCTTCCTCTTCTTTCTTGGTTTCCCACCCAAGTCTCCTCTGTTTCGAATGGTTTCCTTTTCAATCTGAATGTGGCAGACAAAATTGGCTTTTCTAAGCCAATTCCATACATACCATATATATATATTATTTTAAGATATATATATATATATTATATTAATATATATATTTGTTTATTATTTCTTTTGTATTGATATTATTTTTGTTTGTCTTTTTGTTTTGCTTCCATTTTATTTTAAATTGTCTCATGTTTCATGCTTTATTTATTTATTTGATTAATACTATATATTAAATTCTATACACTAAATAATATATATATATATGCTTTATATATTATTATTCTTTTATTTAAATGTCTAGTATTTATGTATATATATATATACATATTCACCTTTGTATATATCTACATATATACATTTTCTTATATAGTTTATCCAAAGACATAATATCATGCCTTCCATGAAATTTTCATTATTCCGAAAATGAAATAGTATCGAGATTCCATTAGTCTTCATAAATTCTTGATCAAGTGTTTGCATCAACAATTTTCAACTAACAAATTAAAATTTTCCAATCCCTTCGTACTTGCATTTGCTTTATCACTTCTTGTATCTTCGAGTTCCCAATCATTCATGGGCTTCTTGATCCCTATAGTCCTCGAGCCCTACAAACGAATATTCGCACTTCCATTAAAATATATTATTTCCATTTTTATATAATCTACTTAGATGTAGGAAATTTGTAAGGTTTACATTCTCCCCACCTTAAAAGAATTTGGTCCTCCAAATTCATTCGGTTCCATCTATCTACGATCACCCAGATTGTATCATGCCCCTTTCGGGTCCTTGATAATCCCATTATGAAATCCATAGTAATGTGCACTTTTTTCCAAGTAGGCACTGGAAAAATCTTATGTAACCCCGCTAGTCTTTGGTGTTCGATCTTAATCTGTTGGCAAATCAAATACTTGGCCACAACTCAGCTACATCTCTTTTCGTATCTCAAGAATCGACAAATTCATTCCTTGTTCAAATTAAGTCTCACATTCAAAACATAAGGATATCAAATTACAATCCTTAGATTCAATATGTAATCCATATTCTAAAGTTTCCTTATATCTCACACTCTGAATCCTCATAATAGTTTGGATCTTTCTCATAACATGTAACCCCTGTTTGGGCAAGCCTACTTACACCCATTCTTAATACACTGTGACCCAAGATACTTCGAGTTTCCTTAAAATTTTACACCGGTACAGTCCAAAGTGAATCACCAAATTCGATAATCTCCTTTTCATGTAATCATTATAATTGTTCTCTCAGCATATCTAATCCAAGTAAGGTCACTCAGTACAGTGGTTTGAGTAGTTAATTCGATACCACCTGCTAAAATCAATCCTAGTCCTAGACTCGTCTTTCCTCAATCTCCTAGGCTGGCCCCTCCGAAAGTCCTGTCTCACAAACTCTGTTCGCTTACTCTTATCTCTGTTCTTTCTCTTAAACGCTGGGGGCTTCATCTTCCGAAAATCCTTCATCCCATCGATATCCCTCTCCTCCCTCCTAGCCTGTACAGGAGGCTGAGGCACCATAGATACTGGAAGAACTTACGGAGGAGGAGGAGGTGGTGTTTGTGGAGGAGTCGGCACCGGAGTAGGAATTGGTGTCATGCCAACTGAATCGGAAACGTTTGCCCCTAGATGTTGGGCAATCATGGCAGCCATCGACTCCAAACCTCGCTCGAGACGCTGCTCTAATCGCTGGTCGAACTGAGCCATACGAGTACGAAGATTTTCTGGCTCGGGTTGTCTCGACCCAATTCCATTCTCTTTAACCGAAAATCACTGAAAATTTTTTTTTTGCGTTTTACTGTTACCTTACCCGGTCATGAACTAACTCACCACACACTGTTGGGCTGTGAGTCAATAATAAACACCACATCTCATTCATTCTCAATTAATTAAAACGATGTCATACATGTGCATTTAATCGTGTACTTATACGAATACATGCTTTACTGACATCTACATCCCCCATAAGTACAACTCAAAAGAATACTGTGCTTTTACATTGTTTAGATACAAAAAGAATCACTGTGTATATACCTTTTAGCGATGGAGATGCAGCGGAGTCCGAAATATTACGCCTCAGTCCTCACTGGGCTACTATGCACGCTCTGAAGGGGGAAAATAGAGTGGGATGAGCAACCACACGCTCAGTAAGGCAATAATGCAAGCATGGTAGATAACTACTCTATCTACATGCTGATAGTGTTATGCATAAATCATTTATGATAGGAGCATGAGGAATAAAACTATGCCATATGAGTATACATATATATCATGTATCAAAGTCATGTAAAATTGGCATATAAAACATGGTAAAACATCATGTATAAATCATCTCATGCTCGATCTCATTTAAATTCATAAAAAGGGCAATTCATTAAGAAACCTCCTTTTTAAACCCACGTCATAAAACTCTTTCTCATCACATGTAATCACATCACATCAACTCACAATCACAACCTCATTTCCATTTCATAAATCAAATCCACGAGGCTCGACCCCTCCTTCGGGTCTGCCTTAAACAATCACAAATCACACTTAGAGATTTAAAATCATGTGGTAGTAAGTAAATCAAGCAAGGAGACAGGTTACTATATCTCAAGTGACTACGTTGGCCAATCGTCACATATCATCCTAGACCACACGGATTCCGGTGTGCGGGGTATCATGTTGGCACGAAGGTGGGTTAGTTCTCCGCCAGACTTTCTCAAATCAAGTAACCACCACGCGGTACATCGTACTCCATGTGATATACACTGTACATCGTACTCCGCGGACCCAATAACATGGTTGGGGGTGCCTGCCATAGGTCTTATCTACCCCATACCAAGTGTAACCTTTATAGTCTTAAGAGCGCGTGGGAGTAACCTCAATACCAGGTCCTAGCCCCTCATGGCCTTGCTCGCCCCTGTTGGGTTCCCTGATCCAGGTCCTAGCCCCTCACCCTCACCCCACCTAAGAGGTCTGTCAGGCCTGTTGGGTTCCCTGGATGGATTACATCAGGTCCTAGCCCCTCACCCTCACCCCACCTAAGAGGTCTGTCAGGCCTGTTGGGTTCCCTAAGTTAATCCGTATCTCTCGCCACGGCCTCATACATACCACAGTGTGAAAACCAGCGCGAGCTACGCTCTAGCGCGAATTCATGCATCAAAACCAATCACTTCATACGAGCAACGCTCTGGTACGGCATTTATGCATAAAATATGAAGAAACCATGTACGAGCATAGCTCCAGTACAGTTATATGCATAAGAAAAATCACTCAAATCCACGTACGAGCGTAAGCTCCAGTACGGTTTATAAACATTATCACAATTCAAATTCAAAGTGCGAGCTAAGCTCGAGCACGTTTCACACAACTGAAAACATAGGAATCCAGCGCAAGTGAGTCTCTAACGCGAATTAAATCACATACACGCGATAGGCGGCTTACATGCATTCAAAACATCTCATAATATGCTTAGTGCCTCATATGGGATATTTCACAACATCATTCAAGTACTAGCCAGCCTATCCTTTTATTTGCTCAAATCAAAGCATTGTGTTTTGTAAAAGCATTCAAAACACATGATTTATGCAATTATTAGCCTTACTATCCCTTTTTCGATAACCATTTCAAAGCAACCAAATCTCATACAAACACTCATACATCATCAAAACACATTTCTATAAGTCCATGCACATTTCCAAAGCCCTATATATACCCACGAGTTCAAAATACGAGCAGCTACCTCTATATACTTACAAAATTCCCTTACCTGGAATCGCGATGCGTGATTCCACTTCCTTAAGCTGCTTACTCGTACGGTTCGGTTCGCCTTCAACGAACTCTTCGGGACTGCACAAAATCGTATCCCGCATTATATTCGGTCCATATATTGCAACCCTTGTGCTTGCTATAGTCAATTTAATCTATAGCCTCTATTAAAGCTTATTTGGCCTCGTTTCATTACTTTACCCATAGCTCGAGTCTATGGACCTTCTTAGGCCTATTAACTTATTCAAAGTCGATATCAAATCGACATAAAGCTCATAGCGTTCATATTTCATGAATTCCCTCACTATGGCATTTTATCAAGCATATTCATACTCATTTCCACAATTCCTCCAAACTCACAATGTAATCTCATTTAACCATTTAAAATCATAAATATTACCCCAATAACAACTTTAGCATGCCATAAATCATAGGCTCATTCAATCCCACATATCCTCACATTATACCCATTTTAGATTTCTAGGTTACACCAATTCCACTACATTCCTAGGTAGTTTATCCATCAATACTCATATAAATCAACTCCAAAATCAATTAAATAGCTAATGCCTTTGGATTTGAGTGTTAGAATCTTACCAATATGATTTCTCTTCTTGCTCCAAATGGTAATGCCCTTAACTCCTTCAATTCCAAAAATGGGAAAATGCCCTCTCACTATGTTGTTCTTCTCTTTGATAGGAACAACTTTGCCTCTAATGATCTCTCTCCAAATCTCACTGAAAATGGCTGATTTTAGAGAGGGAAAGTTAGGTTTTTGGGGTTGAGATTGTAAGGTTAAGTGTTTTTCCGAGATTTCCAGATTTTCAGCTCTCCTTATATAGAAATGACTTGAGGAGATCGATCTGGTCCAAGAGGAGATCGATCTGGTCCCTTAAAATCCCTCTTTTTCACGACATTTTTAAGCCTGAGATCGATCTGTCGAAGCAATGAGATCGATCTGTTGAAGCATGAGATCGATCTGTCAAAGCATGAGATCGATCTGGTCCCAAACAGAGAGCTAAGGAGATCGATCTGGGTGCTTGAGGATCGATCTTTTCACTACAAAATGCTTGGCAGATCGATCTGGCTCCATTGGAGATCGATCTGCTCTATTCTTTCGCCCAAATAAGAGCATTCTGGCTCTTCCAGATCGATCTCTCATCCTATGAGATCGATCTGGACCTCATGTTTTCCAGATTTCCTGCAGCTTCATTGCTGCAACTCATACCAACACATCCTTAATCTATTGCCATGGCCATTTTCTCATCCATCCACCTTTATAACTTGAAAATGGCATTCATTCATAACTTATGCACATTGAAACTTGTGTGCATTCATTGTATGTTCAAAGGTATGCTACATAAAACCAAATGGAAGCATAACTCCATTCCATTTTACCACACTACTCATCTTGAGTCTCAATCACATCCATCACTTGCTAGAACTCATTTCTTCGTATTCATACTCAATGAAACTTGTATGTACGTTACAATTTATATTACACATACATACATTGAATCCATGGACTTACATCAATCATACTTTACATTACAAGTCCATTCATATTATTTGATCCAATTACACATATTACCCTTATACATATACGGGGTCTTACATTCTCCCCTCCTTCAAGGAATTTGGTCCTCCAAATTAGAACCAAGTCACTCTTCAAACAGTTGGGGGTACTTCTCTCGTATCAAGTTCTCCAATTCCCACGTTGCCTCTTCCGCCGTGTGGTGTTGCCAAAGCACTTTCACCAAGGAAATTGTCTTATTCCGCAACACTTTCTCTTTTCTATCCAATATCCGAACCGGCTTCTCAACATACGTCATACTCTCATGGAGCTCCAACGGCTCATATCTTATCACGTGTGCCGGGTCCGGGTGATACTTCCGAAGCATCGAGACGTGGAAGACGTTGTGGACATTTGCCAAGTCCGGTGGCAATGCCAATCTATACGCCTTATCTCCCACTCTCTCCAAAATCTCGAAGGGTCCGATATATCTAGGGCTCAGCTTGCCCTTCTTACTAAATCTCATAATACCCTTCGATGGTGATACCCTCAGAAACACTGACTCACCCTCATCAAACTCCAGTGGTCTTTGTCTCTTGTTAGCATAACTCTTTTGCCGGCTCTGAGCTGTCCGTAATCTCTCACATATCAACTGGACGTCCTCAGATGCCTGCTGCACTAAGTCCGGAGCAAAAATCTGTCTGTCACCAACCTCTTTCCATCCAATAGGGGAACGACATCTACGCCCGTATAATGCCTCATAGGGTGCCATCCCGATACTAGCATGATAGCTATTATTATAAGCGAACTCGGCTAACTGTAGGTGGTCATCCCAGGAGCCTCTAAAATCCAGCACACATGCTCTCAACATATCCTCGAGGGTCTGTATAGTCCTCTCTGACTGCCCATCTGTCTGAGGATGAAAAGCGGTGCTAAAACTCAATCGGGTCCCCAGCGCTTCCTGAAAATGTTCCCAAAAATGGGAAGTGAAGCGGGCATCCCTATCAGAAACAATGCTCACTGGTACACCATGTAGCCGTACTATCTCTCGAATATACAGGTTCGCCAACTGACTCAGTGTATCGATAGCTCTCATAGCCAAGAAATGGGCGGACTTAGTCAACCGATCCACAATAACCCATATGGCATCATGACCTCTACGGGTCCTCGGCAACCCCATCACAAAATCCATGGTGACATGCTCCCACTTCCAGGTCGGTATCGGTAGAGGCTGCAATAATCCTGCAGGCTTCTGATGCTCTACCTTCACTTGCTGACAAACGAGACACTTAGCGACATATTCCGTAATGTCTCTTTTCATTCCAGACCACCAATAAACCTTCCGAAGGTTTTGATACATCTTGGTACTTCCCGGATGTATCGTATATTTCGATGAGTGAGCCTCTGATAAAATCATTCTCCTGATCTCAGGATCCCTGGGAACGCATACTCTGCCTCTGAACCTCAATAAGCCATCAGCACTCTGCTCAAAATCAATACCCACACCTGTCTGTACCTGCCTCAGCCAATCGATGCACCGTCGATCACTCTGCTGGGCTTACCGAATACGGCCAATCAATTCTGGCTCCAGTCTTAAACTAGCCATGATCTCAAGTCTCTCAGATCCAGGTGGGGTTACATCTAAACTGAGGTTCGCAAAGTGTTCTAACAATTCATGTTCCCGTACCATCATATAAGACACCAACCCAAGGTTCTTTCTACTCAAAGCATCGGCAACTACATTTGCCTTACCCGGGTGGTACATGATTTCACAATCATAGTCTTTTAGGAGTTCGAGCCATCTCCTCTGCCTCATATTCAGCTCTTTCTGTGAGAACAAGTACTTAAGGCTCTTATGATCTGTGAACACCTAAAATTTCTCACCATAGAGATAGTGGCGCCATATTTTCAATGTAAATACTACAGCCGCCAACTCCAAATCATGTGTCGGGTAGTTCCTCTCATGATCTTTTAACTGTCTAGATCCATAGGCAACTACCTTCCCATCCTGCATAAGCACACAGCCCAGTCCCTGGTGTGATGCATCCGTATACACCGAGAATCCTCCTGAGCTGGTAGGAATGGTGAGAACTGGAGCAGTCGTCAATCGACGCTTAAGCTCCTCAAAACTCCTCTCACATGCCTCATCCCATGTAAACTTAACATCCTTACGCGTGAGGCGTGTCAACGGAGCAGCTAGTCTGGAGAAACCCTCTACAAATCTCTGATAATATCCTGCCAATCCCAGGAAACTTCTGATCTCAGTTACTATCTTGGGCTGTTCCCACTGCATAACTGCCTCTATCTTGGATGGATCCACTGATACCCCATCCTTTGACACGACATGCCCCAGAAATGAGATCTGTTCCAACCAAAAGTTACACTTGCTGAGTTTGGCATACAATTCTTTCTCTCGAAGGGTCTGCAGAACTATCCTCAAGTGCTCCTCATGATCTTCCCTGGACTTGGAATACACCAAAATATCATCAATGAACACTATTACAAACTTGTCCAGGTATGGCTTGAATATGTCATTCATCAATGCCATAAATGCTGCGGGAGCATTCGTCAATCCGAATGGCATCACCAAAAACTTGCAGTGGCCATAACGGGTACGAAATGCTGTCTTGGGTACATCTCCACTCCTGATTCTCAACTGATGATACCCTGACCGCAGATCTATCTTAGAAAATACTTCGGCTCCCTGGATCTGATCCAACAAATCATCGATTCTTGGAAGGGGGTACTTGTTCTTAATGGTGGCCTTATTCAACAACCGATAATCTATACACAGTCGGAGGCTTCCATCCTTCTTCCTTACAAATAGAACTGGTGCTCCCCAAGGTGAGACACTCGGTCTAATAAACCCCTTCTCCAGCAGCTCTTGCAGCTGTTTCTTCAGCTCTTCCAATTCTATTGGAGCTATTCTATAGGGTGGTTTCGATATCGGCTCTGTACCAGGCACTAACTCAATGCAAAATTCCATTTCCCTTTCAGGTGGTAGTCCTGGTAATTCATCCGGAAAGACATCAGGGTAATCCGTAATTACGGGTATGTCCTTCAATTCCGGGTGTGCCTCATCTATATCGACCACATAGGCAATGAACCCTTCACAATATCCTCTCCATCGTTAGTAACATAAACCATCACTCCACATTCAATATTTATCATGAACAATAAATTTATCTCTCAAGCAATATGAATTTAAAATCATACTCCTTTTATTTACAACAAACATGCTAGTTTCATATCATTTCTTTTTATCAAAGTTTACAATAAGATTGTATAATCCTGAAAACATCAATGTTTTGGCATGACAATCCATCACAACACGATTGGTAGCCAACCAATCCATTCCCAAAATTACATCAAAATCATTCATATTCAATAAAATCAGATTGGCTATCATTTCCTTCCCCTCTATCTTTATCTTACAATCTCTACATACATGCTCAGTCAATTGACTATCATTCATGGGTGTGGAAATCATCAACATTTTATCCAACAATGTTGGTTTCACATATTTCAATAATTTATGTGCAAAGGAAGGTGATATGAAAGAATGCGTGGCACCAGGATCAAATAATACCAATGTTTCTAAATCAAAGATTCGGATGGTACCTTTAATCACATCAGTCGAAGCATATGCGGTGTCCTGATCCAGTGCATGTACTCTTCCTCTGCTCACACCCGCAGCTTGTTTCCCTTTCTCCTCAGCTGTAGCCCTCCTCCTAGGGGCTGCTGTCTCAATTGGAGCTCCCTCTGGCTCCTTGCCCTTCTGTGGGGCAACCTCAATCATCTCAGTGCAGAACCTCGATATATGTCCTGGCCTCCCACACCTAAAATAAGAAACAGGGGGCACCTGACATGGTCTAGTCCCATGATATCTCCCACATCTCCTACACTGATCCGTGGTAGGTCGTGGTCCTCCAATAGTTATACCCCTCGGTGCAGTCAAAGCTAGGTATACGGGAGGTCTAACAGCTCTCTCCTGCACCTCCTCGATCTTAGGCCTCTCCTCGAAAAACCTTTGGCCACCTCTCTTGGCCACTCTTCCAAACTCGGATCTCTTCCGGTCTTTGTCCTTCCTAACACTGACTCTCCCAAGCTCGGAGGCATTTCGCTCGAAGTCTTGCTCACATAACTGAGCCTTATGTACAGCCTCCTCATAGGTCAAGATATCAAAGGGAGCTAGCTTAGTCCGGATGGCCAATCTCAATCCATCCATGAATTTCTGAATCTTTCGGGTCTCACTACCCATCGTGTCAGGGTCATATCTTCCCAATGACATAAACTTGGACTCATACTCGTCCACAGTATGGTTCCCCTGAACCAAATTCATAAATTCCATCCGTAATTTCCTCTGTGTGGTAGCTGGAATATACTGTCTCCTGAAGGCCTCTAGAAATATCTCCCACGAGATCTCAGAGTGTCTGGCCCTCAAAATAACCTCGGTGGACCTCCACCAATGCTCGGCCTCGCCTTTCAACATAAACACGGCAAAGGCTACCTTTTCAGCTGAAGTGCATCGAAAAAACCTATATAGTTTCTCCATCTCATACACCCAATCCTCCGTAATCACTGGATCCTTCACCCCTCTAAACACTGGGGGTTTCAGCGCTTGAAACTCTCGTAACCTGCTCAAGTCGCAGTCATAACCCACATCACTACCGCTCTGCTGTGGAGCGATAGGAGAAGCTATATCCTGGGCTGGAGGTGGTGTAACTGTAGCTGTCTCAGCAGCATGAGGTCTCTCCGCCTCTGCAGCTGCCTGTTCAGTAGTAGGTTGTGCCGCGAGACCTTGTCTGTCACCGACGCCCAAGGCCTGCGTGACTATCTCCACCAAACTCTCAGTACTCCACTCTAATCTAGCGAAGCGAGCCTCAGTATCCTCTGCTCTCTCAGCAGGGTTCTGTGGAGCCTGCTCAGTCTGTGGCTCCGCACGGCTCTCAGGCCTACCTCTACGGCCTCTAGCACGTGCTCTCGCCCCTCTACCTTGGCGTGTAACTGGCATAGTGCCTAACTTCCTGTATTATAATAATTTATTAAGCTCAATCCATCACAGTATACACAGTTATATCTAAACAAAAGCACAGTACTATGGGGATGTACTTTCCTACGTCTTATTAATGACTCACATCAAGCCAACACAGCTCTGATACCAATCTCTGTCACGACCCAATTCCATTCTCTTTAACCGAAAATCACTGAAATTTTTTTTTTTCGCATTTTACTGTTACCTTACCCGGTCGTGAACTAACTCACCACACACTGTTGGACTGTGAGTCAATAATAAACACCACATCTCATTCATTCTCAATTAATTAAAACGATGTCATACATGTGCATTTAATCGTGTACTTATACGAATACATGTTTTACTGACATCTACATCCCCCATAAGTACAACTCAAAAGAATACTGTGCTTTTACATTGTTTAGATACAAAAAGAATCACTGTGTATATACCTTTTAGCGATGGAGATGCAGCGGAGTCCAAAATATTACGCCTCAGTCCTCACTGGGCTACTATGCACGCTCTGAAGGGGGAAAATAGAGTGGGATGAGCAACCACACGCTCAGTAAGGCAATAATGCAAGCATGGTAGATAACTACTCTATCTACATGCTGATAGTGTTATGCATAAATCATTTATGATAGGAGCATGAGGAATAAAACTATGCCATATGAGTATACATATATATCATGTATCAAAGTCATGTAAAATTGGCATATAAAACATGGAAAAACATCATGTATAAATCATCTCATGCTCGATCTCATTTAAATTCATAAAAAGGGCAATTCATTAAGAAACCTCCTTTTTAAACCCACATCATAAAACTCTTTCTCATCACATACAATCACATCACATCAACTCACAATCACAACCTCATTTCCATTTCACAAATCAAATCCACGAGGCTCGACCCCTCCTTCGGGTCTACCTTAAACAATCACAAATCACACTTAGAGATTTAAAATCATGTGGTAGTAAGTAAATCAAGCAAGGAGACAGGTTACTATATCTCAAGTGACTACGTTGGCCAATCGTCACATATCATCCCAGACCACACGGATTCCGGTGTGCGGGGTATCATGCTGGCACGAAGGTGGGTTAGTTCTCCGTCAGACTTTCTCAAATCAAGTAACCACCACGCGGTACATCGTACTCCATGTGATATACACGGTACATCGTACTCCGCAGACCCAATAACATGGTTGGGGGTGCCTGCCATAGGTCTTATCTACCCCATACCAAGTGTAACCTTTATAGTCTCAAGAGCGCGTGGGAGTAACCTCAATACCAGGTCCTAGCCCCTCATGGCCTTGCTCGCCTCTGTTGGGTTCCCTGATCCAGGTCCTAGCCCCTCACCCTCACCCCACCTAAGAGGTCTGTCAGGCCTGTTGGGTTCCCTGGATGGATTATGTCAGGTCCTAGCACCTCACCCTCACCCCACCTAAGAGGTCTGTCAGGCCTGTTGGGTTCCCTGAGTTAATCCGTATCTCTCGCCATGGCCTCATACATACCACAGTGTGAAAACCAGCGCGAGCTACGCTCTAGCGCGAATTCATGCATCAAAACCAATCACTTCGTACGAGCAACGCTCTGGTACGGCATTTATGCATAAAATATGAAGAAACCATGTACGAGCATAGCTCCAGTACAGTTATATGCATAAGAAAAATCACTCAAATCCACGTACGAGCGTAAGCTCCAGTACGGTTTATAAACATTATCACAATTCAAATTCAAAGTGCGAGCTAAGCTCGAGCACGTTTCACACAAGTGAAAACATAGGAATCCAGCGCAAGCGAGTCTCTAACGCGAATTAAATCACATACACGCGATAGGCTGCTTACATGCATTCAAAACATCTCATAATATGCTTAGTGCCTCATATGGGCTATTTCACAACATCATTCAAGTACTAGCCAGCCTATCCTTTTATTTGCTCAAATCAAAGCATTGTGTTTTGTAAAAGCATTCAAAACACATGATTTATGCAATTATTAGCCTTACTATCCCTTTTTCGATAACCATTTCAAAGCAACCAAATCTCATACAAACACTCATACATCAACAAAACACATTTCTATAAGTCCATGCACATTTCCAAAGCCCTATATATACCCACGAGTTCAAAATATGAGCAGCTACCTCTATATACTTATAAAATTCCCTTACCTGGAATCGCGATGCGTGATTCCACTTCCTTAAGCTGCTTACTCGTACGGTTCGGTTCGCCTTCAACAACTCTTCGGGACTGCACAAAATCGTATCCCGCATTATATTCGATCCATATATTGCAACCCTTGTGCTTGCTATAGTCAATTTAATTTATAGCCTCTATTAAAGCTTATTTGGCCTCGTTTCATTACTTTACCCATAGCTCGAGTCTATGGACCTTCTTAGGGCTATTAACTTATTCAAAGTCGATATCAAATCGACATAAAGCTCATAGCGTTCATATTTCATGAATTCCCTCACTATGGCATTTTATCAAGCATATTCATACTCATTTCCACAATTCTTCCAAACTCACAATGTAATCTCATTTAACCATTTAAAATCATAAATATTACCCCAATAACAACTTTAGCATGCCATAAATCATAGGCTCATTCAATCCCACATATCCTCACATTATACCCATTTTAGATTTCTAGGTTACACCAATTCCACTACATTCCTAGGTAGTTTATCCATCAATACTCATATAAATCAACTCCAAAATCAATTAAATAGCTAATGCCTTTGGATTTGAGTGTTAGAATCTTACCAATATGATTTCTCTTCTTGCTCCAAATGGTAATGCCCTTAACTCCTTCAATTCCAAAAATGGGAAAATGCCCTCTCACTATGTTGTTCTTCTCTTTGATAGAAACAACTTTGCCTCTAATGATCTCTCTCCAAATCTCACTGAAAATGGCTGATTTTAGAGAGGGAAAGTTAGGTTTTTGGGGTTGAGATTGTAAGGTTAAGTGTTTTTCCGAGATTTCCAGATTTTCAGCTCTCCTTATATAGAAATGACTTGAAGAGATCGATCAGGTCCAAGAGGAGATCGATCTGGTCCCTTAAAATCCCTCTTTTTCACGGTATTTTTAAGCCTGAGATCGATCTGTCGAAGCAATGAGATCGATTTGTTGAAGCATGAGATCGATCTGTCGAAGCATGAGATCGATCTGGTCCCAAACAAAGAGCTAAGGAGATCGATCTGGGTGCTTGAGGATCGATCTTTTCACTACAGAATGCTTGGCAGATCGATCTGGCTCCATTGGAGATCGATCTGCTCTATTCTTTCGCCCAAATAAGAGCATTCTGGCTCTTCCAGATCGATCTCTCATCCTATGAGATCGATCTGGACCTCATGTTTTCCAGATTTCCTGCAGTTTCATTACTGCAACTCATACCAACACATCCTTAATCTATTGCCATGGCCATTTTCTCATCCATCCACCTTTATAACTTGAAAATGGCATTCATTCATAACTTATGCACATTGAAACTTGTGTGCATTCATTGTATGTTCAAAGGTATGCTACATAAAACCAAATGGAAGCATAACTCCATTCCATTTTACCACACTACTCATCTTGAGTCTCAATCACATCCATCACTTGCTAGAACTCATTTCTTCGTATTCATACTCAATGAAACTGGTATGTACGTTACAATTTATATTACACATACATATATTGAATCCATGGACTTACATCAATCATACTTTACATTACAAGTCCATTCATATTATTTGATCCAATTACACATATTACCCTTATACATATACGGGGTCTTACACGGGTGAAGGAGGTGGAGGTGGTTGAGTCTGCCTCCGAAGACGTCCACGTCTTTCACTCATCATGCTAGTGATCTAATACCTGCGCGTAATTTCAAAGTTCAAACCTTAAAGTCATTAGGTATGCATTACCTACAACTAGACAAGCACAGACATTGGGATGTAATTTTAGCCTTATTTTCGACACTGACAGTACTAGACAACATTCGTTCTGATACCACTTAAACTGTAACGACCCCTGACCCTTGAAAATCGAGGAAAATGTTTTTTTGAATTTAATTTACCCACTTATTCCCTTATTCACTTAGGTTGTATTCCTGTGCAGTGTCAAAACACTTTTCCTAATTCTTTATCCGTGATTACATTTAATTTCCATACTTTAATCTATATGGCTGATAGAAATTTCGGCAGCATAATGACTTATATATAAGCCTACCCACCTGCAAAACAGTTGTTTTGACAATCCTAGATATCCACAACTACCAAGCATGCTTTCCAACGATTCTAAATATCTACAACTACTAAGCATACTTTCCCAATCCACTTTTACAACTCAATATATCGATTTCGATTTAATACTAGCCATCTCAAAATATAAACCCAAAATAATATTGTTAACATCATTTTCCATACAAATTACATCCCAACAAATATATTCCCAATATACGTGTCTATGCGTACAGATATGTCTGGTACAGGAATGTAAATGTATACCTTTCTGCGTGTACAAAAAGTAGCCTAGGGTAGCTCTCCCCACCAGCCTATGTCGTGTATGCGGTAGGTAGCGCCTATGGATCACTGCAATTAATCTGAGAGGTAGAGGGGTGAGCTTTCGGGAAAAAGCCCAATAAGAAGATGTATTTAAAACGATCCCAGCAATTCAAGTATGTAGAAAACATAATGGTACGTATAATGATGCTTTCTGAAAACTAATATAATGACATTCAAAGATTAAGGAAAATCAGAAACATCGAGATTCAAAACGTAATTCGTTATGTACGTGAAACTTAACAGATATTACGTAAAACTGGTCGTACATTCAAAATTCCAAATAGGAATACATATCAAATTACATACTACAAAATTCGTTTCTGAAATCAGAGTTTAATTTTCAAATTGAGACTACATTGGCCCACATAATTATCATGTGGCAATAACAAATTCGTCACGCGGCAAATAACCAAGTCATCCTCTGTAGAGGGAATTCAGAACCCGAAGGTAATTTCAAACGCCACAAAGGTGAAGTACAGGTGCCACGAAGGCGAAATACAGGAGCCACGAAGGTGAAATACAGGCGCCACGAGGGCGAAATATAGGCGCCACGAAGGCGAAATACAGGCACCACACAGGCGAGTTCAAACGCCAGACAGGCGAGTTCAGACGCCACACAGGTGAAGTTGACACGCGTAAGCATACAACATAAATGGCCTTTAGTCTCAAAACATAGTATAGTTTTCATATGCGAAAATATCGAAATAAAATTATCTTATTCGAAAGATCATTTCAGAAGACATGCTCTTATTCAGAAGTTAAATTTAGCTATATGCAATTATTCAAAAACACAAATACAGAGAGCATAGTCTTGATCAGAAATATAATTTAGAAACATGCATGAAAATCATACTTCATGTTTTTATAAGCTTTCTTTAATCAAGGTTCAGAAAGTAACTATTACCATTTTAAATTATATCCCCTTACCTCGATCTATCGAAATCTCCGTGCTCGAGTGGTGACGCCTCTTAGTACCTCCCTTAATTCCCTCTATGATCACCTACACCGAAATCGTACACTTAGCAACGTTTCGTGCGAATTGTCCGAATTGCGTTAAAATCGTAACCTATTCGTTACTACTGCGTGTGTACGTATTATTGTACGTACCTAAGTCAACACGCACATTTATATATTTCTTATATACACCCACATGTATATACACCAATATATATATACACATATATATATACATATACATATACATATATTATTATTAGTTTCCATTATTCAATATCACAAACATATATATATATATATGTTTGCCTACTCCTCATCATTCCCACTTTTATCTAATTCAAACTATACTAGCATGCTTCTATATACCACACATATATATATTCATGTACATTAATACACATATATACATAGATGTATTTTACCCCCCTTTTTTTTTCTTCCATTTTCATTTCACACACCTTAATACACACTAAGCCTATATCTCAAGCATGTATACATATATATACTTAACCTTATCATACTTATACATAGTCAAATATCTATATACATGTACAATTAAATATACATATATACACATATATTTTTACCTTTTCTTTTCTTTCTCTCTGCCTCTGTTCCCAGCTCTTTTCTTCGGTCTCCTACTTCAGTTTTCATTTCCTTTGCTGACTTCACCTTTCTCCTCTCATTTTCTCAGTTTGGCTTTAGCTTCCTTGCTGCTATCTATTCCTTCCTTCTCCTTTTTCCCTCCCGATCAGCCTCAGTCCATGCACCTTTCTCTTCTCCCTTTCTTCTCTCTTCCTCTTTTTTTTTTCCCAGCCAGCGCCTCCCTCTCCTTCCTTTCTCTTCTTTCTCCTTCCCTTTCCTTTTCTCTTCTTTCCTTTTCTTCTTCCTCGCCAAAGTCGGCTTCCTCTTCTTTCCTGGTTTCCCGCCCAAGTCTCATTTGTTTCGAATGGTTTCCTTTTCAATCTGAATGTGGCAGACGGAATTGGCTTTTCTAAGACAATTCCATACATGCCATATATATATATATATTATTTTAAGATATATATATATATATTATATTAATATATATATATATTTGTTTATTCTTTCTTTTGTATTGATATTATTTTTGTTTGTCTTTTTGTTTTGCTTCCATTTTTATTTTAAATTGTCTCATGTTTCATGCTTTATTTATTTATTTGATTAATACTATATATTAAATTCTATACACTAAATAATATATATATATATGCTATATATATTATTATTCTTTTATTTAAATGTCTAGTATATATGTATATATATACATATTCACCTTTGTATATATCTACATATATACATTTTCTTGTATAGTTTATCTAGAGACATAATATCATGCCTTCCATGAAATTTTCATTATTCCGAAAATGAAATAGTATCGGGATTCCATCATTCTTCATAAATTGTCGATACAAGTGTTTACATCAACAATTTTCAACTAACAAATTAAAATTTTCCAATCCCTCCGTACTTGCATTCGCTTTATCACTTCTTGTATCTTCGAGTTTCTAATCATTCACGGGCTTCTCGATCCCTATAGTCCTCGAGCCCTACAACGAATATTCGCACTTCCATTAAAATATATTATTTCCACTTTTATATAATCTACTTAAATGTAGGAAATTTATGGGGTTTACACATGGTGGCCGAACACCCATCATGCCACTCCTAGCCAATTTGGCTAGTAATTAACTTAGTTATACTATTAAGCACTTGGCAAGCCTGCTTAAGCCTTAGTTCTCCATTCATTCATGCATTTTCACAAACACCTTATATGCACATTTCATAACTTCATCCAATTCCATAAATTGATTTCACAAAACCATCTGAAAATTATGCATATAACATCACCAACACCGTAGTATAACCAATCATCATTAAATCCACCCTAGCTCATTTTCTCACACTAAACCTACTAGGTCATGTTTGATTCATCATGTTCTAGGTAGTTTCAACCAGCAATACATACACCAATCAACTCATAACAATGTTTAGATAAACATACTTTGAGTTGGTGTATTAAAAACTCACCTAGATTGTCTTTTCTCTTGTTCGAAATTGGAAGACCTTTTTGCTCCTTCTATCCAAGGATTTGAACGCTGATTCTCAACAATGTTGTTCTCCTTCTCACAATGAACAACTTTGCTAAAAGTAACTTTTGTCAACTCTTTTTAGAAGGGGATGGTATTCTAGAGTGAGAAAGCTTATTTGTTTTTCGGTAAAAATGAAGAGGTGTTTTGTTTTTTTCTGAGGAAGAAGACTTGGCCATCTGGTTTTTATAGAATAGGGGTGATGAGATCGATCTCTTAGGGTAAGAGATCAATCTTCCTTTAGTTTGAACTATCTAAGTATTCAGGTATGTAAGTGTGGGATCGATATGCTCTTTAGAAAGAGATCGATCCTTTCTTAGCAGAATTAAGTGGAGATCGATCTGCTCATGGGGAGAGATCGATCTGCACTAAGGAAGGGATAGATTTGTTCTTGGCAGAACCAAATGGGGATCGATCTGCTTGAATAAGAGATCGATCTGCTTAGAATAAGAGATCGATCTGGCCTTCATCTGCAGGTTTCCAGCTGCAGTTTTGCCTAAAATTTCAAAGACTGACTTGCATTTAATTGCTTCACTATCCATTTTGCATTCTATTCAAACTTAGCGTATAAAAAGATCAATTTCATATGATTCACGTATTATGTAACTTATGTGTACATGATGGAATCATAAAAGGTACATAGAATTCACTGACCTTGTATTATCAATTTGTGTTTGAGTCCTTATATTAGTCTGAAGGGTTTAAATTCCATTCATTTAATCTGTGGCCACTTTAGCCCTTACTTAGCCATTATATGTATTCATGAATATTCATGCATTCTCTTTGTAATTTCATTCACATTTATATGATCCAAAAATCATCCGTCTTGTGATTCCATTAAAATATAATAAAGTCATACATACATGGGGTCTCACAATAGAGCCTCAGCAATAGCTGGGAATGTTGCAAGTCAAATAAATTTGCACAGTCATGTGTCAGCGAATGACTCTTCTGCACTAAAGGTATACCCAGCATAGATATTTATATTGTATCTAAATTTTGCAAGTATAGTAATGTATAGAGAAATATATTTGGGGAAATGTGAACATGAGGGAACAATTATAATGATTAATTGAAAAGTACCTCGATTGGAATTTTGTTTAAATTTGTCCCCTAAAAATGAAATCGAGCACTCGTATTTACTATTTTCGATATGTTATCGACTCATAGCCCAACCAAAAATGTGTGTAAATCGGGTTCTCACATTCCTATGGGTTTTCGGTAAACCCATCACAAAATTCATAATCATTTGATCCCATTTCTATGTTGGTATAGGTAGAGGCTGCAATAACCCTGCAAGTTTCTGATGCTCTACCTTAATCTGCTGACATACAAGACACTTAGCCACAAACTCTGCAATATCTTTCATTACTTCATATTAAACTTTACAACCTACTTCTTATGTGTAGAAAACATTATTATCTTAGAATGACAATCTAAGACGACATGGTTTGCAGCTAACCAATTTGGGAATGGATTGGTTCACCTCAAAATCATACATATTCAATTGAATAAGATCGATTGACATATCCTTGTTTCCTACTCTTAACTTACAATCCTTATACACATATTCTGCTAGTTAACTATCTCTCATAGGTGTACTAATAAGTAATACCCTCCCTAAAGGCACAAATTTTACATATGGAAGTAGTTTATATGCAAATTCAACAATTTAAATAAATGCTTGAAGAAAATTATCAAAGTTGTACCTTTCACCACATCAAATGAAGCATTAGGAGTGTCCTGATCCAAGGCAAACACTCACCCTCTACCGATGTGAGATCTGAGAATTTTAGATATATTTTAATCATGTAATAAGAACTTGAAGTGTAATTTATTGAGCTAAGTGAATTGTGGAAATTATATTTGGAGATTTATATGTAAGTGTTTAACATAAGTGTGAAACTAAGAGGTCAGATCGATCTTGGAAAAGGAGAGATCGATCTGGTAAGTTAAAAAAGACAAGAAAGGAGGAATTTAAGGAGCAGATCGATCTCCAATGGAAGAGGATCGATCTCCTTATGATTCTGTTTGAGAGAATATCGATCTCATGAGGAAGGGATCGATCTCCAAATGTTTCTGTTTGGGAGAAGATTGATCTCCTCAAGGAGTAGATTGATCTCATAAAGCCATAAAGAGATCGATCTCATCCCTCGACAGATCGATCTCCTAGGCATAAAATTACCCTAAATCGTCCCCAAATTTAAATGCAGATCAATCTCATCAAGAGCCAGATCGATCTCCTACCCTCAGTTTATATAAGGAACCCCTGCTTTCTCCTGTAATTTCATTTTCTCTCTCTTCCAACCCCCATTTCTATCGAAGCCCTAGCTTTCTCAGTCACCCAAAGCACCCATTTTCATCCAAATCAGAGGCTGTGGTAAGAAGGAAAGTTGTTCCTCATCAAAGGGAGAACAACATACTTGGAAATCGTAAGACAGATTGAATCGAGGTAAGAGAAAAGCTCTCCACAAGTTTTGGGTGATTTTTAAACCTCGATCTTGATATTTGAGATGATTTTGGTGATAATGGCTGTTGGCATTGTGTTGAAATAGTTGGAAAATGATTAGGCATTGATGAAATTACAATGTAGTTGGAGTGATGATGATATTTAGCAATTTTGGTAATTTTGAGAATTTTGAGCTATAAATGGAAATTTAGACAATGTGGTGAATTAGCATAGATAATTTGACATGAGAAATGTAGAATATGGGGATGTTGTGAATGAGATTGTAGTTTGGGGTAGAGTTACGAGAATCGAGAGATTTGAGGTGTTATGAGCAATTATGCTCGATTTTGAGAATTGAGGTTACTGAATGATGAGTGTTGATGTTTGAACATCGTTTGGACAGCTCGGGAGTTCCACAGTGAAATGCGAGACTAGTCCGTGACAAGGGGGAAACGATTGCGCTATACGAGGTGCAAAGAGGTAAGAGAAACTAAACCATTTGTATATGTGATTTATAAAACAAGCATGTTGAGTGTTGTGTTGTGATATAATTGCACACAGTTTTTATAGTCGGTTGGAGCCCAATGTTTTTATGAGTGTATAAGCTACGTGTGAAACCGCTTTATAAACCGTTGAGTTTATGTGAGAAATGAATTGGGCTCTACGTTAAGGCAATATTGAGATTTGTGAAATGTGTGCGTGCTTTGTCGGTCGAAACTTGATTTTAATATGTTTTGTGTCGAGTACAAAACGATTTTAAATGAGTTTTTATGACGGAAAAACCACTATGAGTTCTACATGAAGGCAAACTAGTCTTATGTGATAAAGACTTAGGTGTGTGATTTTGAGTACACACCAGGCATTACTTTGGTAGCATGTAAGTCCGATTCTTCTCCGTTCTGGTAACGTGAGATTCCCCAATCTGTGGCTGTGCCACGTATATTTGGTGGCTGTTGCCATGTGAGATTCCCTAATCTGTGGCTGTGCCACGTATATTTGGTGGCTGTTGCCACGTGAGATTCCCCAATCTGTGGCTGTGCCACATATATTTGGTGGCCGTGGCCACGTGAAACCCTATTCTGTGGCTGTACCACGTGTCAATCTAAATCAGTGGCTATGCCACGTGTGTTTGGTGGCTGTGCCACGTGCATTATTATTACAGTGATTTTATCACGGATCTTGAGAAAGCCATTATCGCATTATTTTCACATGCTTGTTACTGCTCTAGACTGAGCCTTTTTACTTCATGTTTTCACATGATTTGAGATATGAGAATGTCGTTTTGAGTACTTTCATGCTATGGTTTTCAAATGAGTATACTGAGCTTCACATACAAATGAATATTTTATGATGTGCATTATGGTTTATATAATGAATCCCTTACCCCTTTTACTGAGCGATTTAGAAGTCACCCTATTTTCTTCCCCCCAGATTTCTTCAAGTGAAAAAGGGTTTCCCTGCGACGTACGGAGTAGTGGCTAGTGGAGGACTTGACCTCCAATCCATATATTGTATTTTGAGGTATCTTTTATCTTTTCATGTACCCAGACAATTATTGTAATTACATGCACTTGATGTATAACATTGTATGGGATGTACTAGGATTAATTAACTTGAGATTGAATAATGTATTGATATGATATATAATTTCTAGTGATGAGATCCTGAGGTATGATAAATATGATGATGTATGACACTGCACAGGAATGCACCCTTAATTGTGAATTGATGAGGAAAAAGTTTTAAATTGGACCTATTTTCTGCATTTTCGGGGCGTGACAGAGTTTTCTTGGTATCAGAGCTTAGGGTGTCTAGTACTGTCAGTGTCGGTTAAATGAAATAGAATACATCCCAAGTGTCTGTAATAGTCTGGTCATGAACTGAATCTGAGTATTGAGATTTCAATCGATTTTGATATGTACGCGCAGGAGACGAGTTGAGATAGAGAATGAGTAAACGACGAGGTCATTCAAGGAGGCAAGCAGAGTCCCCTCTGCCACCTGTCCCCCAACTAGAGAGTCCTAACTCTCAATTTAATCAGATTGAAACCGATGTGAGGCAACATTTTGAGCAGATGACAGCGCTATTCACGCAACACTTTAGAGTTAATGCCTCGGGTACTACTCCTACACCACCACCAGGACCTCCCGTACCCCCAGTACAGATGGATCCAGTGCCTCCCGTCACTCAGCCTGGTGATAGAAGTATGGTCCGACTGAAGGATTTTTTGAAGATGAATCCACCCGTATTTAGGGGGAAGAAGGATCGTACCAAGGCTGAGGAGTGGCTGACGGAGTTGAGAATTATATTTGATTATCTGGGGTGCACCGATACTGAGAGGGTCAGTATGAGTATCTATATGTTGAAGGGGAGAGCTCGAGATTGGTGGGGTACTACCCAGGGTATTATGATGTCCTGCCAGGATGTGATTGGTTGGGAAGAGTTTCAGACAGCCTTTAGGACCCAATATGTACCACGAGCCGCCCAGAAAAAAGAAGCAGGCCGAGTTTTTGAGTTTGGTACAGGGTGATATGTCTGTGGATGACTATGAGAGCCAATTCACTGCGCTATTGAGATATGACCCAGAGACCTTCAAGAACGAAGAGCTTCGTATTGAGAAATTTGTGTATGGATTGAAGCCCATCATCAGAGATAGATTGATAGGGCTATGTATTACTGAGTTTGGAGATGCTCTGAGACGAGCACAAGAGATTAAGATGGGAATTGAAATGGTACAGTTCCAGAACGAGCTCAGAGCGATGAATAGAGATAAGGGCAAGAGGCCAGCGATTTTCCAAACAGATGCTCGGAGAGGCTCCTTCTGAAGAGGAAGGATTGAGGTACAGAAGGATAGGTTGGAGAGACCCAGAGTTTACCTTAACATTAGGGAGACCCCTCGAGTTGTTAGGCCTGAGACAAGGTTTTGTAAAAATTGTGGCCAAATGCATGAGGGAAGTTGTATCGGGTCGATCCATGGATGTTTTAGATATGGAGACATGGGTCACATGGTGAAGGATTGCCCTCAACCTCAGAGACCACATATTCCAGAGCCCGCTAGACAACAGCCTCAGAGAGTGAATCCCCAGAGACGGGCCACTGCTGCAGAGAAAGGAAAGAGACTTGTTACACAGGGACGTGTGTTTGCCCTAGATAAGGAGACCACAGACACTTCTGCAGAAACTATAAGAGGTACACTCTCTGTCTGTAATCATAAAGCTCATGTGTTGATTGATTCAGGATCCATGCATTCGTTTATTTCTGAGCATTTTGCATGTAGATTAAACTTGAAGTTTGAACCTTTAGAATATATACTACATGTAAATACCCCTATGCGTGAATCCCAAAGGACTGAGTTAATCTGTAGAGGATGTGAAATAAAGGTAGGAGATAGAGTGATGTTAGCAGATTTAATCATGTTGAATATACATGGGTTTGATGTAATTCTGGGGATAGATTGGTTAGCAACCAATCGAGCAAATTTAGACTGCTACACTAAGATTGTAACTTTCTCCCTACCTGAACCTTACAGTGTACGTTTGAAATATTAAGGAAATAGACGTATGAAATTTTGTAAACAATTTGAGAATTTTAATATTATTTTGGAGAATATTAAATATGATTGTCCATGTGAAGGTTATGAAACACTCATCTCAGACGATGAGCGGGAACATTCAAGGATTGAGGATATACCTATGGTTTGCGAATTTTTGGATGTTTTCCCAGATGAGTTATAGGTTTACCACCAGAGAGAGAGTTGGAGTTTACCATTGATTTGGTACTAGATACTCAGCCGATCTCTAAACCTCCCTACCGGATGGCATTAGTGAAACTTGAGGAATTGAAGAAACAACTACAGGAATTATTGGATCAAGGGTTTATTAGACCTAGTGTTTCATCGTGGGGAGCACCAGTATTATTTGTTAAGAAGAAGGATGGTAGTCTCAGATTATGCGTACACTACTGGTTGTTGAATAAAGCTATGGTGAAGAATAAATACCCATTGCCCAGGATTGATGATCTACTTAATCAGCTAAGAGGGGCATCAGTCTTTTTTAAGATTGATTTGAGATCGGGCTATCACCAATTGAGGATCAAGGAAGAAGATATTCCAAAGATGGCCTTCAGGACGAGGTATGGCCATTATGAATTTTTGGTGATGTCCTTTGGATTGACGAACGCCCCTACCGCCTCTATGAGATTAATGAATGAGGTGTTCAGAGACTATCTAGATAAGTTTGTGATAGTCTTTATTGATGATATCCTGGTGTACTCTCGGTCGTATGAGGAGCATGCACAGCATTTGTGGTTAGTACTTCAGATACTTCGAGATAAGCAATTATATGGGAAGCTTAGTAAGTGTGAGTTTTGGCTGGATCGAATAGCTTTCCTTGGTCATATAGTCTCAGAGGAAGGGGTATCAGTGGATCTAAGTAAAGTAGAGACTGTGCTAATTAGGAGAGACCGAGGACAGTTACTGAGGTACGAAGCTTCCTTGGTTTGGCAGGGTATTATAGAAGATTTGTGGAAGGATTTTCAAGGATTACCGCTCCTTTGACTAAACTCACGCGTAAGGAGACTCCGTTCAATGGACTGATCAGTGTGAGCTCAGTTTTCAGGAGTTAAAGAGGAGATTAACAGCGGCACCTGTGTTAACTATTCCTGAGGGATCAGGAGGATTTTCAGTGTCTAGTGATGCATCTCATCAAGGATTGGGGTGTGTGCTTTTGTAGCATGGAAGAGTGGTCACATATGGATCGCGACAGTTGAAAGACCATGAGCAGAAATACCCCACGCATGATCTGGAGTTAGCCGCTGTGGTATTTGCCTGAAGATTTGGCGACACTACTTATATGGGGAAAGATTCAAGATCTTCATTGATCACAAGAGTTTGAGATATCTCTTTGATCATAAAGAGTTAAACATGAGACAAAGGAGATGGATGGAACTCCTTAAGGATTATGACTTCGAGATTCTAAATCATCCGGGTAAAGCAAATGTAGTTGCTGATGCACTGAGCAGGAAGAGTATGATATCTGCTATGATGATCAGGGAATGGGATTTACTGGAGCAATTCGTCGAACTCCGGATCAAAGTTAAAGAGATAGAGACTGGATTTTTGGCTAGCTTGCGGATAGAGCCCAGGATCATGGATCAGATTAGAACTGGGCAGCGCAATGATCAGAGGTTGATAGATGTGGTAAGCCAAGCTGAACAGAGTTCGCAATCGGATCTCACAGTCAGTGAGGATAGATTGTTGAGATTCAGAGGACGAATTTATGTACCGGACGATGATACCCTAAAGAGACAGATACTGAGAGAATCTCACTGCTCATGATACATCATGCACCCAGGGGGTACTAAGATGTATCGAGATTTAAGAAAGGTGTACTGGTGGAGTGGTATGAAGCGGGACGTGGCAGAGTATGTGGCTAGATGTTTAGTATGCCAGCAAGTGAAAGCTGAGCATCGGAAGCCCGGAGGACTACTATAACCTTTACCTGTACCTACATGGAAATGGGAGCATGTCACTATGGACTTTATTATGGGTTTACCGAGGACCCGAAGAGGTCGTGACGGTATATGGGTTATAGTGGATAGATTGACCAAGAGTGCCCACTTCCTTGCCATCAAGAGCACAGATACTGTGGATGCCTTAGCCGAGCTGTATGTCAGCAAGATAGCTAGATTACATGGGGCTCCAGTGAGTATTACTTCTGACCGAGATTCCCGGTTTACTTTCAGATTTTGGACCCAGTTTCAGGAGTCCATGGGATCTCGATTGAGTTTTAGTACCGCCTATCATCCTCAGACAGATGGTCAGTCAGAGAGGACTATTCAGATCCTAGAGGATATGTTGAGGGCGTGTACGATGGATTTTAAGGGATCATGGGATGATCACCTGCCCCTAGCAGAGTTTACGTACAATAATAGCTATCATGCGAGTATTGGAATGGCACCTTTTGAGGCTCTATATGGTAGGAGGTGTAGATCCCCTGTAGCTTGGGAAGAAGTCGATGACAGAAAGATAATTGCTCCCGAGCTTGTTAAGCAAGCTGTACAGAGTGTGAAATTCATATGTGAGAGGTTACGGGCTACACAGAGTAGACAGAAAAGCTACGTAGATGTGCGTAGATGACCACTCGAGTTTGATGTTTGTGATGCAATATTTCTGAAAATATCACCGAGTAAGGGCATCATGCGATTTGGGAAGAAAGGGAAATTGAGTCCTCGATACATAGGACCATTCGAGATTCTTGAGAGAGTGGGAGAGGTAGCCTACAGATTGGTATTGCCCCCACAGATGTCCGAAATACACAATGTTTTTCATGTGTCTATGTTGAGGAAGTACCACCCGGACCCATCTCATGTCATAGAGTATAACGAGATGGACATACAAGAGGACATGAGCTACACTAAGGAACCCGTCCGGATTCTCGATAGGAAGGAGAAGGTGCTTAGAACCAAGAGCATCCCATTAGTGAAAGTTCAGTGGAAACATCAATCTATTTGACTAGTGAGTTGAATTTGGAGGACCAAATTCTTTTAAGGTGGGGAGGATGTGATATCTGAGAATTTTAGATATATGTTAATCATGTAATAAGAACTTGAAGTGTAATTTATTGAGCTAAGTGAATTGTGAAAATTATATTTGGAGATTTATATGTAAGTGTTTAACATAAGTGTGAAACTAAGAGGTCAGATCGATCTTGGAAAAGGAGAGATTGATCTGGTAAGTTAAAAACGACAAGGAAGGAGGAATTTAAGGAGCAGATCGATCTCCAATGGAAGAGGATCGATTTCCTTATGATTCTGTTTGAGAGCAGATCGATCTCATGAGGAAGGGATCGATCTTGGAAAAGGAGAGATCGATCTGGTAAGTTAAAAATGACAAGGAAGGAGGAATTTAAGAAGCAGATCGATCTCCAATGGAAGAGGATCAATCTCCTTATGATTCTGTTTGAGAGCAGATCGATCTCATGAGGAAGGGATCGATCTCCAAATGTTTCTGTTTGGGAGAAGATCGATCTCCTCAAGGAGCAGATCGATCTCATAAAGCCATAAAGAGATCGATATCACCCCTCGACAGATCGATCTCCTAGGTATAAAATTGCCCCAAATCGTCCCCAAATTCAAATGCAGATCGATCTCATCAAGAGCCAGATCGATCTCATACCCTCAGTCTATATACGGAACCCCTGCTTTCTCCTATAATTTCACTTTCTCTCTCTTCTAACCCCCATTCTGCCGAAGCCCTAGCTTTCTCACTCATCCAAAGCACCCATTTCCGTCTAAATCAGAGGCTGTGGTAAGAAGGAAAGTTGTTCCTCATCAAAGGGAGAACAACATACTTGGAAATCGTAAGACGGATTGAATCGAGGCAAGAGATAAGCTCTCCACAAGTTTTGGGTAATTTCTAAACCTCGATCTTGATATTTAGATGATTTTGGTGTTAATGGCTATTGGCATTGTGTTGAAATAGTTGAAAAATGATTAGGGATTGATGAAATTACAATGTAGTTGGAGTGATGATGATATTTAGCAATTTTGGTAATTTTGGGAATTTTGAGCTATAAATGGAAATTTAGACAATGTGGTGAATTAGCATAGATAATTTGACATGAGAAATGTAGAACGTGGGGATGTTGTGAATGAGATTGTAGTTTGGGGTAGAGTTACGAGAATGGAGAGATTTGAGGTGTTATGAGCAATTATGCTCGATTTTGAGAATTGAGGTTACTGAATGATGAGTGTTGATGTTTTAACATCGTTTGGACAGCTCGGGAGTTCCAGAGTGGAATACGAGACTAGTCTGTGACAAGGGGGAAACGATTGCACTATACGAGGTGCAAAGAGGTAAGGGAAACTAAACTATTTATGTATGTGATTTATAAAACAAGCATGTTGAGTGTTGTGTTCTGATATAATTGTACACGATTTTTATAGCCGGTTGGAGCCCAATGTTTTTATGAGTTTATAAGCTATGTGTCAAACCGCTTTATAAACCATTGAGTTTATGTGAGAAATGAATTGGGCTCTACGTTAAGGCAATATTGAGATTTGTGAAATGTGTGCGTGCTTTGCCGGTTGGAACTCGGTTTTAATATGTTTTGTGTCGAGTACAAAACGGTTTTAAATGAGTTTTTATGAGGGAAAAACCACTATGAGTTCTACGTGAAGGCAAACCAGTCTTATGTGATAAAGACTTAGGTGTGTGATTTTGAGTACACACCGGGCATTGCTCTGGTAGCATGTAAGTCCGATTCTTCTCCGTTCTGGTAACGTGAGATTCCCCAATCTGTGGCTGTGCCACGTATATTTGGTGGCTGTTTCCCCGTGAGATTCCCCAATCTGTGGCTATGTCACGTATATTTGGTGGCTGTTGCCACTGAGATTCCCCAATCTGTGGCTGTGGCACGTATATTTGTTGGTCGTGGCCACGTGAAACCCTATTCTATGGTTGTGCCACGTGTGAATCTAAATCAGTGGCTAAGCCACGTGTGTTTGGTGGTTGTACCACGTGCATTATTATTACAGTGATTTTATCACAGATCTTGAGAAAGCCATTATCACATTATTTTCACATGCTTGTTACTGCTCTAGACTGAGCCTTTTTACTTCATGTTTTCACATGATTTGAGATATGAGAATGTCGTTTTGAGTACTTTCATGCTATGGTTTTCAAATGAGTATACTGAGTTTCACATACAAATGAATATTTTATGATGTGCATTATAGTTTATATAATGAATCCCTTACCCCCTTTACTGAGCGATTTAGAAGCTCACCCTATTTTCTTCCCCCCAGATTTCTTTAAGTGAAAAAGGGTTTCCCTGCGACGTACGGAGTAGTGGCTAGTGGAGGACTTGAGCTCCAGGCTATATATTGTATTTTGAGGTATCTTTTTTTTTTCATGTACCCAGACAATTATTGTAATTACAGACACTCGATGCATAACATTGTATGGGATGTATTAGGATTAATTAACTTGAGATTGAATAATGTATTGATATGATATATAATTTCTAGTGATGAGATCCTGAGGTATGATAAATATGATGATGTACGACACTGCACAGGAATGCACCCTTAATTGTGAATTGATGAGTAAAAAGTTTTAAATTGACCCTATTTTCCGCATTTTCGGGCGTGACAACCGAAAACTTGCTTCCCTTTCTCCTCGGTTGTGGCCTTCCTTCTCTCGGTCGAAGGACCAACGAGAGCTTTTTGTGGCTCCTCTTACCTCTATGCTATAGGAACTGGAAGTTTAGGGTAATCCCTCACTAAATGGCCAATCTTGCCACATCTATAACATGCTCCAAAGGCCACATAGCAAGGCATGTTACTGTGATACCTACCACACACTCTACACTGTTCTGTAGCAAGCCAAGGTCCTCTAATAACTATACCCCTGTCTGGAGTTGGGGCCAGTAACATAGCTGTCTTAACTGTCCTACCCTGAATCTCCTCAATCCTCGATCTCTTACTGAACAGTCTTCTCCCAACTCTGAAACCTCTATCATCCTCTGTTCTCTTTCTATCTCTATCTCTACCTCTGCCTACCGTGTCAAACTCAAACGTGTGCAGCTCAGAATCCTATTCGTATAGCTGCGCTCTATGTACTACCTCCTCATAAGTAGAAATGTCCAATGGGGCCAGTTGAGACCTAATGGATGGTCTCAGTCCATCAGTAAACTTTCAGACCTTTCGGACCTCACTGCTCATGGTATCAGGATTATACCTGCCCAATGATATAAATCTCAACTCATACTCATCCACTGATCTATTCCCCTGGTTCAATCCCTTAAACTCTATCTGTAACTTCCTCTGAGCAGTGTTTGGAACATTTTATCTACGAAAAGCCTCTAAAAATATCTCTCAAGTAACGACTGTATGTCGGGCTCTCAGAAATGGTCTGGTGGACTTCCACCAATGTTTTGTCTCTCCCTTCAGTAGTAATACGGTAAATGTGACTCTCTTAGTCGTCATACACCTAGAAAACCCATAGATTTTCTCTATCTTGTTTACCCAATCCTCAGTAATCATTGAGTTCTTTACCCTGCTAAACGACGGTGGTTGGTACTTCTGGAATTACCTTAAGCTATCCAACTCGTAGTCATACCCCAAATCATTACCAGACTACTGTGGGGCCACTGGGGAAGGTGTAGGCTGAACCGATGAGGTCTGTCCAGGTCCAATAGATATAGGTGTAGACGGTCCTGCTGTCGATGGCATGGGTGCAGGCTCTGCGAGTGCAGGTGTCTCAAGTGCAGCTGTAGGTGTAGCTGGGGCGGCTTGGCTAGCTTTGCCTTGCATACTAGTAAACCTCGCCATAGTCTGACTCAATAGTGCCCTTATGTTATCCACACTCTGCTCTAAACTCGAGAAGCAGGCATCAATGGTCTCTGTGGGACCCTATGGGGCATGGTCAGATGAAGATTCAGTCAGGCTCACAAGCCTACCTCTATGACCTCGAGCATAGGTGCTCGCCCCTTTACCACGACATCTGTCTGTCATAGTGACGAATTTTTGCATACACAATCTTTCCTTATAACAATCACAGCCCGGTATACACAATTGTATCTAAACAATGCACATTAACATGGGGATGTAAACTTTTCTAACCACTAACACCGATTGATATCAGACTAACTCATCTCTGATACCACTTCTGTCGTGACTGCTTTCCTTAAAAATCACTACAATTTTTTTACTTTTTCACTACCAGTTACAGTTAAATAGTTGGACTATGAATAGACATCAGTTTAGTCACTTTACTTATCTTACCATCCATTTTCTATATCAGTTTACCAGTAGGATCGATAGTCAGTAAACTTTATACGGTAGCATTTCACAACTATAAACACATATGTTTACATCCCCTAAATATTACATCCATATACATTATTGTGATATTACATGTCCAGATACGAAAGCTAGATAATTGTGTATACCTTCTCTCACGATGAGAAACTGCGAGCGATGACTCTCTATCTATGACAAGTGCTCTATAGAGAGGGGAAAATGAAGGGATGAGCTCAACTTGCTCAATAAGGCAAATATGTAAGCCAGTAGATAACTACACTATCTACGTGCTCATAATGTCATGCAGTAAAACAACCACTTCCATATAAACCATTGGCAGTAAATCCATCATGCAATCTATTTAATAGATTGAAAGCCCATTCAGTGGAAAGCATGCTCGGTTCATTACAGTAAATCAGTTCGGTTCAAAGCAGTAAAACAGTTCAGTTTAGTGCAGCAAATCAGTTCAGTTCAGTGTAGTAAAATCAATAAATCAAGGCTCTAACCCATCCCTAGGGTTTACCTTGTCTCAGTAAAAAACATGTGTAGTTTTATCAGTATAATAATATATGAGATCATGAGAGCATAGGTAGGATTTTGTAAACAGTAGGAAGTATGATCATATCTTATGGATTCTAAGCATCTCGAATTAGGTGTGGGGGATATCCAATCGCTTAGGGAGGTAGGTCAAATCCTACCCGTCAGCCAGTCAGTTTAGTACAGTTCAGTAGTCCGAAGACTTAAACACGGTACATCATACTTCGTGTTGCTTACACGGTACAACGTACTGCATAGGCCCCAATATTCAGTATCCAATGCCATGTCTCAAAATCTCATGCAAGCAAAGTCAGTGTGACACACAGTCTACAGGAGGGCTCTAGCACAGTTTTACTTATCTCATCATTTCAAAATCTAGTGCGAGCCTTGAGTGTGACTCTCAGTCAAGACCCCATTCCAACACGGTTTCATTCATATCTAAATCCAGTGCGAGCAAGTCTGTGTAACCCTTGGTTAACACAACGGCTCCAGCACGGTTTCATATCACAAACACGTCAAATGACTCAATTATGGAAAAAACGATACTCAAAACCGATTTCAGCACATAAAATGATGCAAGAGGGGTAATCTTCCCGTCAGGTCACCCATCCATGAGATTTCTCCCACTCGAGCACGTTTGACTTTGAAAAATGTGCAATTTAATGCAGACAGTAAAATCTTGAGCCAGTCTATCAGTATACTCTTTAAAAAATCACTTTTTACGAAGAAAAAAATGAAATATGCATTTTCATACATTTTTATTTTTTTCAATTCCCAGTGGCATTTTCGTAATTTTTCCCATGTTTTGGTACTGTCTAGAAAATCTCATATCTATACTCTATACGAAATTTAAGTGAATGTAAACGACGACGAAAATACGTACAACTATCTCAAACAACTTGTATAAATCCTTTACTTGGATTTCAGTCAAATGCACTTCTCACTTTTCCACTTTTCGTATATTGGTTTATCAGGCTCCCGATATGTCTCCCGGAGTTGTAGACAGTTATCTACCATGTCAATCCATCTTTATAACCCATATTACACTTTTATTACGGTATATTGGGCCCAATTACTCATATTAGGCCTCGTTGATCCTTAATGGGTCCAACTTTATCTTAAGCCCATTTCGATTTTTCCACTAAGGCTCATGTAATGCATGTAGTTTTACAAGTCCTTCTTATGAAGCTATATTGTATATGTACATTATTACATGTGTATAAATGATAAAAGGATGTAAGGATAATGAATCTAATGTAGAATTCATGATTTCAAGTCTGTGCACAAGTTTCATTGCCTATAAACTATATAGAACGGATACTATTATACGTTAGTTGTGTACGGAATGTAAAATGAGGTATTAAGCAAATAAGGATGAATTACAAAGTGAAAATTTGCAGAAAACTACAATAATAAGGGTGTAGGGGAAGGGCGAATCGATCTCTCATGAAGGAGAGATCGATCCCCTCTCACAAAATGCTAAATATCAGCTCAATTGAACAAGGCAGATCGATCTCTTTAAGTCTCTGTATGGATGAAATCGATCTCTCACAAGGCACAAATTGATCTCCAAATGTCTCGGCCAAGAAGAGATTGATCTCCCTTAAGCAACAGATTGATCTCCCCTTTACAAACAGATCGATCTCGTTAAGAATTATGAGGAGAGATCGATCTCCTACAAGAAGCAGATCGATCTCTAAGAGGATTTTACCCTGTGACAGATCAATCTCATCATGAAAGCAGATCGATTTGGTAGTAGTTACGTTAGGTAAAAAGAACTACCAAACCATGCAGAGATCGATGTCCACAAGGGACCAGATCGATCTCATGTCTCTACATCTATAAAAAGGCCATGGGATTTCACTGCAAAACTGAAATCACTCTAAACCAACCCTCTCCTTCCACCATTTTCATCCAAACATCCAAGTTTTCCTACTCTAAACATCACTACAACCCAGCCAGAATTTGAAGAAGCTCAAGAAAGGAAAGTTGTTCCTTGAAGTAAGGAGAACAACATACCCAAAAATCACACATTGGTTTGATCAAGAGGAGGAGAATGGACTACCACAAGTTTGACTAAGGAAAAGATAAGCTAGGTAAGCTCTTCAACCCTCAAGCTTTAAATGTGAGTTTCTAAACACTTTATGGGTTGAATGGTATGTGAAATATAGATAGAAATGATGATTGTAGTGATGAGTGGCAATATTAAGAGGGAATTCATGAAGAAATACTTATGGATAAGTGATGGAAAATTTAGGGAAGATATAGAGATGCTAGTGGAAAATATGAAATATGATAAAGGGCTTGAGGAGTATAAATAGATAAATAAATGACAATATGAATGTTTGGGAGAAGGGAAGGAAAATAACTTAATGATTTACATGTGTAGATTGGAATACATCGGAACACAATTAACCTGGATTACGAACAGAGCCAAGAGACGAGGGAGAATACAAATGCGATTCGAGGTAAGGGATTCTATGTTAGCGATAGAGATATTCGTACATATTTTACTACGATCTTAATAGTTATGACGCTAGAAATAATATGTTTAGCTATTGAGCCATAAGTGATATGAAATGTACTATAGTATGAATTGTGAAAATGGGATGTGGGAAGGAAAATAGCCTGACATGCAAGTTTTTAATGTTTTCACAACTATACATTGTTTTGTGACTGAGAAATTATGATGGATAGGCTAGCTAGTTTTGCATATTTAGCATGGGACGACATGCTACGTTAATAAACATGATTTGAGTTTTAAAAGAGAAAAATAGTCACCTATCAGATTTGAGATGTGAATTGGTGTTAGAGCCTTAGCTCACACCTGCTTTGATTATTTTGACTATGCTAGAGTTTTACTCGCATATATTTTCATGATTTGACAAACCGTGTTGGGGTGTAGCTTGCATGAGGTTTTATGATGATGACTATGTGCTGAAGCTTAGCTCGCACAAGTTTTTATGGTTTTATGATGATGATGATGTGTTGAAGCCTAGCTCGCACAACGATTTTGAGATGATACAGTGTTAGAAGCAATTGCTCACACTGAGAGATACCTCGTTGGAGCCTTGCGATGACTGTGTGTCACACTGATTTTGCTCGCCTAGTATATGAGACAAGGTTAAGGATGGTGAGTCTATTGGTGCAAGGTAGATGGACTAGGTCTACGGGCGTGCGTTGAACCGTGTAGTTGTCCGTGGAGTTCTATGTATTGTGTTGGGTGCATGTGGGTACGAGTATCATGTAGATGACACATGGCGTACATTGTACCATGAGTATATGTGATGTGATAAGGAAGATGATGATGATTGAGATGAACCAAAGGGTAGGACTGATCGATCCCCCTTCAGGTGAGTGATGCCCTATGCACATCTGATTGGTGAGGCCTGAGATCACTGACTATGGACATATGTCATGGATATTTGTTTGCCTATATTCCATACCTATCTCAAAGATAAGAGAAATTTGAGAAACTCATAAAAGAAAGGAATTTGATAAAAAGAAATGATTTATGAAAAGAAAATAGATATTGTGATGTGATAAATATCCTGATCTGAATAGTTGTGCTGTGACAGCTCTATTTGATGACATGTTTTCCAATTGGAAATAATGAGCATTGAATTTTATGAAAATGCCTACGAGAGAAAAATGTTTTAATACATTTTCCATTAATATCTTCATTTATAAATGAAAGATGATTTTATTGATCATGCATAGGCTACGTAGATAGTACAGTATCTACCTGTTAGCATCCATTTCCTTACTGAGCTGTGGTTTGCTCATCCCACTATTTTTCCCCTCCAGATATTGAGAAGTAGAATAGTGTGGTGGTCTCTAGATCTTTTTATGCTGGTCAGCTCCTGCCAGTTGCTAAGGTATAATAATTGTATACAGAAAAGCATTTTGTAACTATCATATTGTATCGCACAGTCGTACATTGAAATTGAGAAAATTGTATGGGGATGTTATGTAAATGTATTTCATTTATATAAGAGTTTTTGTATATCTACACGTGCCTGGGAGTTTGTGTTTTAAAATTTCAAATATTTATACTATAAATGTATGGAACTAGTAGTTACATCGGCTCACAACCCAGCCGTAAGTAGTATATGTATGGATGAAGGGCACCCGGAGTCAGGGTGTGACAGCCTATTTGGCATTTTAGGCTCGTTAACACTTATTGGGTTGACCTTAAGGCCCATTTATCCTATTAGGCCCGTCATATTTCTTCTTGGCCCATGGAAGACATCGGCCAAGTCATGGTGGTCGAGCACCATCATGCCTAGCCATGGCCAATTGGCCATCATCATGGCCTACCATGCTTACCAAGCTCACTTAAGTATTTCGACAAACACTTGGTGTGCTTGCCTTAAGCTTTTCATATTGTTCATTAAGGCATTTCATCAAACACCTTATATACATGCTTCTTAAACCTAGCCAATTCAACAAATTGGTTTCACTTAATCACACTATCATCATGTACACATCATAAACCATATATGCATTTAAACATCATGCATATTCATCAAAATCCAAATACCCATTTCCGGCCTAAGCTTGTTCATGGTGTTCAAGGTAATTTTGATACATAATTCATACACCAACTGACTCCATATAATTCATATATCAGTATATATGAGATTGGTGGATTGAAAACATACCTAGCTTGTTGTTCGGAGGAACTTGGCTTCTCCAATTAAAATTCTTAGGTGCTGGTTTTAAAGTATGTTACTCCTCTCACAATATGGAACAACTTTGATGAAGAACACTTGATCCAATTATGTTTGTAGAGGGATGAAATCCAGAGAGAGAAAGCTTGGTGGCTTATGTTTCCATGGTGGTTGAACTTTACTTAATGAAGAAGGAAATCTTCACTTAGCCAATTTTGATTTTTCTTCTTCAATTTCAGCCAATATATATCTTAAAAATCAGCCCATGGGTTGGGCTTACAATTTGGTTTGGGCTTGGTTAAGTTTTTGGCTTGGATTTGGGCTTGAACTATTCATATTAGGCTTGTCTTGAATTTCCTATTGGGCTTTCGGTTTGGGCCTAAAATTTTAGGCTTTTATTTTCTTGGTAATTGGGCCTATATTTATACCTTTAAATGGGCCCACATTCAGCCCAATAGCTTGGCCCAATTTTCAGCCCACTTTAGTTTAAGCTTAATGGGCTTTAACAATTTAACTATTTGGCCCAATATCTTTTCTTCATTTTCAGCCCATAATGATCAAACCCAATTATATTTCATTCATTTTTCTAAGCCTTGACCAAATTCTCCAAGTGTTCTTTGCTTAGAATAATTTCCTCAAGCCTTAACCATAGTTGAGTTAACCATGGTTAGCTAAATTATAAAAGTCAACATTTCCTATTTGACTTTTGTTGACTTTTAGCCTTTAACCACGTTTGACTAAAGTCATCTATCCCAAATTCATGCATTCCAATTCATGGTTAGCCCATCTCAATGTTTTGGACACTCGTAGGTGAATGCCTCAAAAACACCTTAAACGGTCTATTTTGAGCTCGTTTGAGTCCTTTTTAGCATTTTCGCTTCTTCGACCTTATCGAGACCAAACCAAACCAACTTTCTTGCTTGAACCCTTTATATTTTAATGTTCTGAGTCTATTTCTTCAGTCAAAATGGTCAGAATCCCTACGGTTTAGCCTGTGCTCACTTTAGCTCACATTTGGCTCTTTATGCTTTTAAAGCATTTTCTACTTTTACTTGGACTTGGAATTGTAATACCCTCTTTCTTATGATTCCAATAACCTATTTCATTGTTTACTATGTTGAATCATAAGTGGTACAATTAAAAATTATGGGTCTTACATGAATTATGTCTAAGAATATTAAGTGACATAAGTATGTAAGAATATTGGCAATAAGATTATCGGAAAGGATATGTTCTTATACAGACCTATTTTCAATTAAATATTTTATCTCGAAGCAAGTTATAATTTTATGAGATGTAAAAAGCTTACATGATTTTTGTACAATTTTATAAATTTGATAATTTAGAGATCAAGCATGTATATGTGTGTTTTCTAAAAAAAAGGATTTTCGTAAGCTTTCTTACAAATAAAATTTGAAAATGATTCCAAATTGATTTTAAGTAAGTATAAAAGTAATTAAGATTTTTTCGAGATTAGAAGGCTATCTTATTAGCATATGTTTGTGCATATCATGCCCACTACTTGTGGTATTCTGGCTCCGCCACTTGTAGTGCCTAATACGTGGAACCCGTGTTGTGCTTGTCTTAACCTTTATGGTGGTTGCCTTTGCCACCCATGGTATATGTTTTCGTAGTATCTCGTGCCCGCGTAGCACGCATGTACGTCTCTCACATGGCGAGTCCCACTGGTGTCTGTGCCCTAGTTGTGTGCTAGTGTAAATTTATGCAGATACTACACATGTTTGTTCTACGACCTTGATCTAGTCTACAGCCCCTAATAGCCATGGGTATGATGTTCCCTCTTCGGAGGATACCCTATTCTGAGAAAGACGTATGTTGCATGTTAGTTATACGGACATAGCTTAGTTTCCATATTTTAATGTATGAATGTTTTAAGTATGAAAGAAAGTATGAAAGTACGTAAGTATGTAAGTATGATGTATTTCAAACTAAATAATATGCAATTTTGATAATGTAAGCATGTATGTAAGCTTGTTTACTTAAAAGTAAGTAAGTACGTATGTAAATTAAATTTCATAAATATGTATGTACGAATGTTTTATTTCAAAGTAATTTTATACAAAATGATTTAAGTAAGCATGAAAGCATGTTAACCCTGAGTTCTCACATGTTCTAAGGATTGTCAGGATTTCTTCAAATGCATTCCTTGTAACGTGAAACCTGTTTTGAAGTATGAAATTATGTTTTCCAAAATGTTCTTGTGAACATAAGCATGGTTCCCAAAACATATCCTGACGATATGACATAAATATGTTGTGCCCTACTAATGAGGATGATAAGTAAGGAATGAAGTCTAAATTGAAGGATTGCAATAGTCAGTAGTATCCCAATTAACAGAATATAAAAGTTAGCAAAAGATAGTATAAGATACGTTTTGAATTTCGATAGACGTTTTGAAATAAGAACTACGTTTCAAGAAGCAATGAGAATTTGGAATATGGAAGATGTTTCGAATATAAGGATTATATTTCGAGTATGAATATGTTTCGGATGTAAGACCGATTCCAAATAAAGTAAATGTTTTCGATACAGATGATGTTTGAAATAAGATAAATTTTAAAGTATGACAAGTTTGGAATATGAGTGATATATGAAAAATAGATGTTTTTGAAATACAATTGTTTTCGGTTTAAATATACTTTTAATGAATGATATAATTTCGAAAATGACTGTTTTTGAAGGATGAATGAGGATGTCAATAAATTTTGGTTTGATGCATTTCACTATGTTAGAATTTTGAATCCCTATGGCTATGTTCAGTTCGAGTGGTCAGGTTTGATGGCTAATTAAGGTATTTCAAAATAAGTCTCTGCCTGAAAAACTTGAAAGCCTCTAGAACATACCGTAGTCCATAAACCCAAGAGAAATACGACATTTCAATAAGTTTCAATTGTAAAGTATGAGTTTAACAGGACTGGACTTAACTTGTGGATTATCTAGCTCTCTATCGCTCCTAAGGGTTATAGCCTTAACATGCTCCTTACCTTCCCTCTGTCTAACAAGGTTAGCTTCAATATTATTGGGGAGGGTCCCTTGTGGACACTGGTTAATAGTACTAGCTATTTGTCTAACCTGAACTTCTAAATTCTTAATAGAAGCAGCTTTATTTTGCAGGATAGTCGTGAACATCTCCCCAAGCGAGGGTTTCTTCTCAGCTGCAGCTGCTGGTGCAGGTAAGTGCTGGAGCTGTATAGATGGTGGTGGTGGTGAATGATGTTGAAATTGTTGAAGTGGGTGATGAGAATGATGAGGTGGAAACTGTTGAGGTGGTGGTACATGAACAGGTGGAGCCTGAAAACCCGGGGATCCCATAGGTCTGGAATTAGAAGATTGCCCCTGATTTGGTTCTAAGAAAAATTAGGATGATTCCTCCACCCTGGATTGTAGGTGCTCGAAAAGGGATTATTTTGTTACTTTTAAGGTGGGGCAACGTACTGAACAGATTCTAAATTAAGTGGGCACCTATCTACAGAGTGGGTACTACCACACAGATTGCATGAAATGAAAAGACTTTGGACAGCTAAAATAGGACTAGGACTATTGGCAGAATTATACTAGGTATTGAGTAATTCTACCTTTTTCGTGAGATTAGCTATTTGAGAAATCAAGGTAGACAGTGTGTCTAACTCATAAATACCCACAGCTTTCTTAGGCAACTGCCTTTCTGACGACCATAGATAATTGTTAGCTGCCATCTTATCTAACAGACGATAAGCTTCCTCATTCGTCTTACACATTAAAGCTTCTCCTGCAGTAGCATCAACTATGGTCCTATTTTGGCTAGTGAGTCTATTATAGAAGGTTTAGACTTGAAGCCATAAGGGTAGGCCATGATGAGGACACTTCATAAGAAAGTCTTTATATCGTTCCCAGACTTCATAAAGGGATTCAGAATCGAATTGAGCAAAGGAAGATATGCCACTATAGAGTTTAGCCATTTTGGAGGGAGGGAAAAACTTAGCTAAAAATTGATGGGCTAACTCTTCCCAGATGGATATGGATCCTGGAGGTAAGGAGGTTAACCAGTGTTATGCTCTATCTCTAAGAGAGAAAGGAAATAGCCTAAGCCTAAGTGCATTATCTGATAATCCGTTATGCTTAAAACTGTTGCATAGATCCAGGACTTACCGTAAGTGAGCATGTGGGTCATCATGGGGAAGCCGATTGAATTGCAGCGAAGTTTAGATCATCTGGAGGATCGAAGGCTTAATTTCAAAATTGTTTGTTGGGATAGCTGGTCACCTAATGCCAATGTAATAACCTTTAATAGTTGGTACAACATAATCTCCTATGGTCCTAATTTCTCTGTTTTTAGCTATCGTGTTTTGCAGTAAAGCTACTATTTTCCCAGAGTCCTTCCTGATTTTTCTAAGTATTCTTTCAATTTTAGGATCAAAAGAAAAGCAATCAAAACTCTTGGCTCTACACATGCAAACATTTAGATGTCCTAATGATTTTTTTTAATTTTAATAATTTTTTAATAGAGAGAAAATTCACTAAACTAAATTAAGGCTCTGAATATTTACAACCTATGTCAGACCCGGATTTTTATGTAGCTTATTCCTTATGATTCCTATGTGTATGAACACTCCGTTATTATAGTAGAATCATAAGAAGAGTATTTACTAGACTTAAAATGTTAAGGAAATGATTTAACACGCAAAAGCTATATAAAAAGCCTAATGAGAACTATAAGTGTCACAGGCTAAACCGAGTAAATCTAAATCATTTTTACTGAAAATAAGAACTTAAAACGAGAAAGTATAGAGAGCTCATGAAGGAAAGTCAGCTTGATTTAGTCCTGAACATAGAAAACGAGAGTAAAAGCTAAAAAGGGTAAAATGGACCTTTTTGGCGAGATAAGGTGTTTCGGGTGAAATTATCCATCGGGAACGGTTGAAACATAAAGACGAGAGTGTAAGACATAAGATATGACACTTTCGAAATTTTGAAAAAAAGTCAACTTGGTCAATGGTTAAGGAAAAAGTCAACTATAGTTAAGAAAGTGGACTTTTACCATAGTTGACTAATCATGGTTAAAAATTAACCTAAGTGTGGAGAAAAAATTGGAGAAAAATATTCTTGGCTAGAATATAAGATAATTATCCCCGGAAGTAAGGAAAATTTATTCGGAAGGATTCCGGATTTAATTTAATGGTTAAAAACGTAATGGGCCTAAGGTGAAAAATTTTAAAGCCCATTAAGGTATACTAAACGTATATCGAAATTCTTAGGTCCTTTAGACCAAATTGTTGGACCAATTGATTAGCCAAATATTTAGACAATTAAAGGCCCGAGACATAGTAAAAATTTCAGCACAAAAGCCCATTAAGAAAGCCCAAACCGAGAAGCCCAAATGGAAAGCCCATGGGATAAATATCTAACCATAGTTAAAGCTAACCATGACTCATAAGGTGACTCATTAGGTGACTCATGGCTAAGGCTTGGAAAGTCAAGCTTAATGGCTGGAAAGTAAAGCTTAATGGCTAAGTATGTGGCTTATAAATTCAGCCACACCATTTTCATCTTCATCACACCAAATTCGGCTAGAAGAAGAAACCATTGAAACATATTATCCAAGCTTTCTCTCACAAGAAATCACTAGGAATTAGGCATAATTGGAACTTGCATCCTTCATGGAAGTTGTTCCAAATTGAAAGGAGAGTGACATATGTTGGAATTGGCTATCAAGGAGCCATAGAGTGCAAACTGAGAGCCTTCAAAGATTCGGCCAAAGGGTGAACACAACAATTGGTATATTTTCTAATTTTCAATTTCATACATGTTAATGTATGAATGATTTTAAGTATATTGATATATGTTTTAAGCATTGAAACATATTAAATCACTATGATGTTGGTTAGGCCGAGAGTGAGTGGTGAGACATTGATTTATGTCCATATGATTTTTAAGGCATAAAAGGATTAATGTACATGTGTTAATGATTATGGTGTAATTAGAATTAATCAATTTGATTAATTAATACATGTAATTAGTTGGCAATCAAGGTGTTTGATAAAATGCCTAAATGAACTATATGATGTTTAGGAATGGTGCCAACCAAGTGTTTGTGAAAATGCCTAAGTGAATTGGCTAAGAAATAGGCATGGATGGCATGCAATGGCATAACCGATGGCATGGGTAGCTCTCGGCCATGGCATGTGGCCAAGAGGCCCATGGGCCAAGCCCAAATATTTTAGGCCCAATATGATGTAATGGGTCTAGGACAAGCCCAATAAGAGTTGGTGGACCCCACAAGCCCAATAGGCCCAACAAAAATGAATAGTAAAATGAAAATGGGCTTAAGGCATAGTTAGGCCCATTAAGGATTTTTAAAGCCCATTAAGGGAAATAAATTGTATTTAATGTGAAATATAGTAGGAAAAGTATAATTAACCTGATAAATGGTTATATGCAGCTCCAGAGAGTATTGGAGAAGCAAACCGGACTGCTTAATCGAGCAGCGCAGAGAAAGTGAAATTTCTCGAGTGATTGCAGGTAAGGGACTTTTGTGAGTAGTTAGAGATACTTGCACGTATTTTCATCTGCTTTTACATTCACTTAAAAACTATGAGGGTCAGAGAAAGTGAATAATAATTATTGCGACCCGATAGTGACAATTACGATTTTGCCCCTGGTTAGTCAAAAAGTCAACTTTTGTGAAAAGTTGTAAAAAGTAAGGAAACCATCATTTTGAGTGTTTAACTGCTGTTTAGCAGGAGAATAAATAGATGGGCTAAAGATTTTAAGGTTGATGTGAAATAAGCACACTTTATTGTGCTGATTTTGATATTTTATAAAATCATCCCTTTTTATAGAGCCATCTATCATATTATGTGAATGAATCGTGCTGGAATACAGCTCGCACTGGATTTCATATATTTTCCACATACATTAGTGCTGAATTTTGATTCGCACTCGATTTCCATGACATGCATGATAGAGTACTGGAGTTGTTACTCGTACTCAGTTTTATATGATATATGCATGAGAGATTGCTGGAGCGATTAGCTCGTACTCGAGTTTTACATGAGATACATGACAGAGTGCTGGAACGTTGCTCATACTCGATTCTTCATGATTTGTACATGACATAGTACTAGAGCTATTGCTCGTACTTGATTTAATACATGAACTATGCATTGACCTAGTTGCTAGAGGTTTACTCGCACTAGAGTTGAGTTTGTGATGTGAAATAGTGTTTGAGCGGAGTGTCGACTGTGAGTCACACTCAAAGGCGCGCACTGTATGTGATATATAATACATGTTACAAACCCATGCCCGCATCCTTGTGTGACTGAGTGTCACATTATGTGAGAGGATAGCCGCATGAGGGTATTAGAGATGTGGTATGATATTCCATGGTTTGAGGGCTAAGACCTATGGCAGGCACCCCGACTGTGATGTAGGGTCCACGGGTGTACTTTGTACCGTGCATGTGGCATGGGAGTACACTGTACCGTGTATTGTTGTGGATTTGAGGAGGATATAGCTGACGGTTGTGATGGACTGACCCCCCTCCCGTTGCAGCAGTGATGCCCCGCACACCGAGATCTGTGTTGCTTGGGATCACATGTCGGATATGATCATAGTCCAGGATACTATTTGTATTTCACCACAGAGTCTCATATGATATATCACATTGATTGACTAATTTAAATTGTGGACAGACCTGAGGGATGGGTCAGACTCCGATTTTGTGATGTGAATGATTTAAATGCCATATTTATTGTGATTTAAATATACATGGCATGATTTACCTAAAGGCATGATTTATATAAAGATACATTGTTTTGCGCTACATGCCTACATTGAAAAAGAAAGCATGATTTCTGTACATGGGATTTAATCTGTATAAGTATACATATATATATATTTAAAGACATGCTTTTAAAGTGAGTTAAGGAAATAATGTTTTTAAGGCATAGCATTATTTTGAGTATATAGTGTAGATATCTACTTGCTTGCCTGATTTCCTTACTGAGCGCGTTGTATGCTCACCCCCCTTTCTTTACATCTCTCTATAGAGCATCAGCAGTAGAGCGAGAGCTATTGAGGGATAGTTTTTGTTGAGTCCACTGCTAGTTCCTATCGACCGCCAGGTATACAGATTTTGTACGGTTAAATATCTAAACATAGAAACAACACAGTGATGTATACGATATATATATATATAAATATATATGGGGAATGTATTTGTGTTAGATTTTATATAATGTCACATGTATTATAAAAGCAGTTACAGTCAGTAACAGTATATTGACATGTATGTATGATAATGGATAATGTGGTAAGCGAGGATTCTGACATCAAATCACAGCCCAACCATTGAAGAGAGGAAAGGTAAGTTAAAAATGCGAAATATTTTAGTGGTTGTTGGTCAAGTCATGGATTGAGAACGGGTCCTCACAACCTAAGTATGTACAAACTAGAATTATACCTAAGCATAATTTCCCCAATATTAGTTAATGGCTAATCGATTCTCCGACAACAACGCGAAAAACTTGACATCACCCGTCCTAAGTGACCTAGACGTGTAAACCGTAAGTGCACGGGTCATACATGTAATAATGGGATTTAAGTTTCGATTATCATCCCACAGAGAATACAATTAGTCGAACTAAGTACTGGTTAATTTTACCCTAAGTATGTCCTAGCAAATTATGAAGATTGAAAGTGTGATCGACAAGTTTTTGAATTAAAATACTGGAAAACACTAATAACAAAATAAATAAAACAGAGCTAAAATTACTTACAAAGTTTCAAGCAAATAAAAGCAGTAACCTGCAAAAGAACAATACTGAAACTAAAATTAATTAGTGCAAGTAAACTAAGATGCAAACATAAGAGAATGTAAATTAAAATGAATAATATTAGAAAATTCTAATATGAAACTAAAAATTGCATGTATTAAGTTTAATGCAAAGTATTCTAACCTATGGTCTAATTCTATTAATTTACAAAAATTCCTAAATCTAACTATAAATCTAAATGTCTAAAATGATGACTCTAATTAAATGTAACTATAGCTAATTACTAACCTAATAAAATGTATAAGTAAATAATAAAATCTAAATAATGCATGAAAAATAAATATTTTTGGATTTTTTAATGCTTAAAGTGAAAACTAACTAAATAAAATTGCATAAAATAATTCTACCCCTAAATTAACCCTAAATGCTATACATGAGCGTTACTTTAAAATTTAAGTCTTCAATCCTATTGTATTCAAAAATTAATTATTAACATAATTGAAATCGAGTTTTAAACTAACAAGCAAAGAAAATATAGCCAATCATACAAATTAATTCAAGACTCTAACTTTTACCTAGTCTAACAAATAATAACAGAATAATAACATTGAGCAAATAATATAAAAGCATGAAAATTAAATTGGGACAATTCATTACTGCCAAACACAACCTTGTACTATTTGTCAATCAGCAGCTTGTCCCAACCCCTGCCATACTGTGTTCTGCAAATCGTTCCTTGCTGATTTCCTCTGCTGTCAGATGGGCACCACTTCTTGCCAATCATCCAACAGCTATTTCCTCACGCATGTACTGCCATGTTCACGGGTCAGCTGCTCGCTACGTCTTGCTCATTCTTATCTTGCTACGCCTCTTGCATTTGTACAATAGTTGGCAGCCAACAAGCTGTTTGAGAAGAAGATAGATCCGATTAAAGCAGAAAAATAAATTACAGAATCATAAACATAGACAATAGAGAATAGTGCAGGAAACCGATAAAACATGGAATAGGAGTTTTAGAAATTAAGCTTTAAGAAACTGTATTTTGATTATTCCAAGTTGTAAACAGTAGACTAATAACAGAAGCTTAAATCAAATAAACAAAGAAGGCTAAAACCAAAAGTAAAATGTTAAAGTGCAGAAACGCAAAATAGAGGAGCAAATCGTGTTGTGTCACTCAACCAATTTCAACCTCTTCTAAACCTAGTCTATGCTAAAAATCTAAAACTGCTCTAAACCTAAGGAAAACAGTAAAGAATGAAATGCCGTAGAAATTTGGTGAAGAAAAGTTAAACTAATATAAAATATAATAAACTAAAAATAAAATGCTCTTAAATCACTAAAACTTTAAAACTAATTGTATTCTGTCCCAGCCAATAATACCTTACCACTAGCCCTTGCATAATACCATATTCTACCAGCATCCAGTCCTGCAGCTGCTCAACCCAGATTCCAGTAAGCAATGCAGAGTCGAAGACAGTGTCACCTGCTACTCCAAGAACAGAAGCATTCCATGCTTCTGGTCAAGTAAAGGCATTCATAGTAATGAGCCTAAGGGTAGAGATGAATCCAACTGGAACGCCAACTCTACTTCAGTCCTCAACATACTCCAGTTCTGCCTTAGCCCGTGCCTCATAAACTGTAGCAGTAAACAACATATTAATGCAGAATAAAAACAACAACAAAGATGAACAATATAAATAACCAAGAACAGGGTAGAGTCAAGAGGGACGATGATCCTTGTCTATTGCAACGATACACTGTTGCTTGATTCGACAGCAGTCTTACTAACTCCGGCAAGCAGTAGCAGATCGACACTAAAGAACACAACCGACAGAATTTCTTCTAAGCAGCAGTCACCACTGAGGCATCATCTACCACATATGCATTTTGAGCTAGAATCGAGAAAGCACAGGCAAAACCGAGAGCAAAGACAAGAACAGAGCAGAAATCTTGAAATACAGAAAAATGGATTCGTTGCTTACTTAATGGAAGATAAAAATGCAATGAAATCAAATGACTTAGACACTAAATTTTCATCATAAGATTTAAGAATTTAAAGTAGACAATAGCCAAAAAGTGATGAAACACTGACAAAATGAAAACAAATAAACTGGAAAATATAGTGAAATGGAACACACAAATTGGACAATGTAAAAAAAAAAACTAAATATAAAAGGTATGCTGGAAAGCGAAAATGAATCAGAGGCAACGGGTTGATGGAAATGGTTGATGTTATCAGCCTCTTACTACCCGATACACAGTAGAGTTCATACAAAGAAAAACAATAGAATAATAAAGGAATGAGTAACACAGGAAAATGAAATCTCTTTTCATAAAAAAAATAAAATGTGCCAAAGAGAAAGAAAAAAATTAAAGCTTGCTAACACACTAAAATGGTGGCTGCCCGTAAATGAAAAGCTTCAAAATGAAAACTAAGGAAGAAAATAAAACCTAACAATAAAGCTTTTTAACATAAAAATAGAACTTAAACTATTCTAAAAGCTACCTCTACTCCTACTCTTACCCTAGACTACGTTGACCCTAAAATTCTACTTTATTTCTAATTGCTCATCATATTCTATTTATACACAAAATTGGGGGTACAATTGTAATTTCTAATCCTAGATGAGTTGGCATTGTTTGACCACTTTCTTCACACCATTGGCTTCTAGAGGTGGCATGGCATGTGTCTTCCAGAAGGTGGACACGGTATCCGTTGATCTTATCCTTCCAAGGCAAATAAAATGCGAACACTCGGTAGCACACATGTCCAGATGAATGGTGACTCAGACTGTGAAATGGTAGTGGTCCAATCTCCTTTAGCCCATTTTCAGCCCATTTTCTACCGAAATGATTGAAATTCATCCGAATTTAATTTAGCTGCACATAAGAGAAATTTAATTAAATTAAGAGGATAATTAATAAAATAATATGGGGATTAAAATAATTAATTAGGAAATTAAGCACGAATAATTCTATTTTAATAGAATTATCAGTGATAAGTTTAAATAAGTGATACGAAAGAATAATCGAATGGAAGTGTGTTAGACATGCATAAGAAATCCAGTATCATGTAAATTGTTTTCTCTGTGTTTGTGTGGTTTGCTTACTAATCTTCTCAAAGCTCACCCCTTTCTTCTTTCCATCACAGGTTCAGACCAAAGGCACACTGACATCATTATCAGTATCAGCTTCGAAGTTAGTGCTTCGAGATCTCGCAGTTTATAACGGTATATTTATTTTTACTGATTTAATTTTCAGATAGTTACTTTCCAGTACATGTGTCGGGATGTGTATTAAACTAAGAAATGATTAAAAAAGCTAATAAGAAGTTAGGCTGAGACCTTAGGTTCATAACCTTAAACCAAACTAGGTAATTGGAAACCTAGAAATAGTTACAACTATACTCACATGATAAACAATGTATGGAAAAGAAAATTAAAAAAAAATAGCTCACATTTTTACACTTCTATAATAAATAATTGAAAAAGTTTACAATTTTGGGTCGTTACAGATTTGGTGGTATCAGAGTAAGTTTGTCTTGTTGAGTCAGTCGAAAAAGGTTTAGAGAGTTAATTATGTCCCAATCACATCTCATGCACTGTATCTGTCTGATTTTGAGCTGTGATTTAATGATACTATTCTAATGCATATAATGTTATCCGTATGAAAATAGCAGATAGTGAGGTAAGGACGCATAAGTAGTCCCGAGGAAGATTCTCATTAGTATTGTCATTTCTTCGCCTCTTTAATAATTAATTGAATTCGATATTGTAAACTTTCGAAAGAATTTGAGTGAGTGAAAGTACTGAGATTGCATCACTCACATTAGTAAGTAATCCAATATAAGTTCAGCTAACCCATTTAGATTTGAAGAAATTTATAAGACCAATTTTTTTTTTTTAAGGAGGGGGATGAGATAACTCGGAATTTTCTACCTCTGAAAATTTATCTTAGAAATATGAAGAAATATTTCCAAGAAAATAAACATAAATAAAAATAAATAATATATAAATGATTAAATAATATATGTATATATATTTAGATATTTATGTATAAAATATAAAATAATAATATATTATATGTATAAGAATTTTATTATATAATATATTATATTATATTTAAATATATATATATATATGATCTTATATATTAATGAAAAAGAAAAGAAAGAAAAGAAATAAATGAATATATATATATATATAGGGAAAAGCCCGACCCCCTGTTATTTTCTCTTCTGTTTTTACAGAGGACAAAGACATAAACGAAAATGTAAAAGCACGATGAGCGAAAAATGATGACGAGGGCAAGAGACGGACGACGAGAAGGAGACCGGTACGGAGGGAGCATCCGAAAGCCATCACGCATGCTGGTTCACTGGAAAATGACAGATCGAAGAGGGAGAGGCTGCGGGAGAGAAGAGGAGAAAATGGTAGAACCGCCGCCAATTTACCCCAGGCCAAGCCAACTGAAGCTTCCTTTCCACCACGCAACGTCACTGGTGGAAAAACGGAGTGGAGAATCGGTCGCCGAAGCCAATGTCGACGAATGAAGGGAGAAGTAGTGACGCCGAAAAGGAGAAGGGGTGAACCGACCACATTATGTCAGACCCACATTTTTATGTAGCCAGTACCTTATGATTCTTATGTGTATGAACACTCTATTATTATAGTTGAATCATAAGAAGAGTATTTACTAGATTTAAAGTGTTAGTGAAATGATTTAATACGCAAAAGCTACATAAAAAGCCTAATGTGAGCTATAAGAGTCACAGGCTAAATCAAATGGATCTGAATCATTCTGACTAAAGAGAAGAACTTAAAATGAGAAAATATAGAGAGCTCATGAAGGAAAGTCAGTTTAATTTAGTTCCGAACACAGAGAACGAGAGTAAAAGCTAAAAAGGGTAAAATTGACCTTTTTAGCAAGTTAAGGTGTTTCCGGTGTAATTATCTACCGAGAATGGTTGAAACGTAAAGACGAGAGTGTAAGACATAAGATATGACACATTCAAAATTTTGAGAAAAAGTCAACTTGGTCAATGGTTAAGGAAAAAGTCAACTATAGTTAAGAAAAGTAGACTTTTACCATAGTTGACTAACCATGGTTAGAAATTAACATAAGTATGGAGAAAAAATTGGGGAAAAATATTCTTGGTCAGAATACAAGATAATCATCCCCAAAAGTAAGGAAAATTTATTCGGAAGGATTCCGGATTAAATTTAATGGTTAAAAACGTATTGGGCCTAAAGTGAAGATTTTAAAGCCCATTAAAGTAACTAAACGTAGATCGAAATTCTTAGGTCCCTTAGACCGAATTGTTAGACCAATTGATAGGCCAAATATTGAAACAATGAAAAGCCCGAGATATAGTAAAATTTTCAGCCCGAAAGCCCATTAAGAAAGCCCAAACCGAGAACCCAATTGAAAGCCCATGTGAATAAGTTAAAAGCCATTAATGAAAGGTAACAAAGTCTAAAATGATAACCATTACCTAAACTTTTTGGAAGTCAATTAAGGTGGCTGGATTTTAGCTTAATGACTAAGTAATGGACTTATAAATACCAGCCAACACATAATCATCTTCATCCATTCATTTTCGGGAAAGTGAAGAAACCATAACCGAAAAGTTTTTCAAGCTTTCTCTCACTAGAAATCACTAGAAAAAAGGCATATTTGGAACTTGCAATCTTCATGAAAGTTGTTCCAAATTTAGAGGAGAGTGACATATGTTGGAATTGACTATCAAGGAGCCATAGTGTGCAAACCGTGAGCCTCCAAAGTTTCGGCCAAGTGTGAACACAAATACTAGGTATATTTTCAAGTTTTTAAATTCATATATGTTAATGTATGAATGATTTTAAGTATATTGGGATATGTTTTAAGCATTGAAACATATGAAATCACTATGATCATGGTGAGGCCGAGAGTGAGTAGTGAAATATTGATGAATGCCCATATGATTTTAAGGCATAAATGGATTAATGTACATGTGTTAATGATTATGGCATAAATAGAATTAATCAATTTGATTAATTAATACATGTATTAAGTTGGAAATCAAGGTGTTTGATAAAATGCCTAAATGAACTATGTGATGTTTAAGAATGTTGCCAACCAAGTGTTTGTGAAAATGCCTAAGTGAATTGGCTAAGGAAAGGGACATGGCCGGCATGCCATGGTGTGACGGACGGCATGGAGAGCTCTCGACCATGGCATGTGGCCGAGAGGTCCAATGGGCCAAGCCCAAATATTTGAGACCCAATGTGATGTAATGGGTCTAGGACAAGCCCAATAAGAGTTATTGGGCCCCACAAGCCCAATGGGCCCAACAAAAATGAATAGTAAAATGGAAATGGGCTTAAGGCATAGTTAGGCCCATTAAGGTTTATTAAAGCTCATTAAGGGAAATAGAGTTTAGTTAATGTGAAATACAGTAGGAAAAGTGTAATTAACCTGATAAATGGCTATATGCAGCTCCAGAGAGTATTGGAGAAGCAAATCGAACTGCTGGATCGAGCAGCGTTGAGAAAATGAGATTTCTCGAGTGATTGCAGGTAAGGGACTTTTATGAATAGTTAGAGACACCTGTACATATTTTCGTCTGCTTTTATATTCACTTAAAAACTCTGAGGGTCAGAGAAAGTGAATAATAATTATTGTGACCCGATAGTGGTAAATTACGATTTTACCCCTATTTAGTCAAAAAGTCAACTTTTGTGAAAAGTTGTAAAAAGCTTGGAAACCACCATTTTGAGTGTTTTACTGCTGTTTAGCAGAAGAATAAATAGATGGGCTAATGATTTTAAGGTTGATATGAATTAAGCACACTTTATAGTGCTGATTTTGAAGTTTTGAAAATCATCCATTTTTTAAAGATCCATCTATCATATTATGTGAGAATAAATCGTGCTGGAGCATAGCTCGCACTGAATTTCATATATTTTCCACATATATTAGTGTTGGATTATGATTCGCACTAGATTTCCATGACATGCATGATAGAGTGCTAGAGTTATTACTCGTACACAGTTTTATATGATATATGCATGAGAGAGTGCTGGAGCGATTATCTCATACTCGAATTTTACATGAGATACATGACAGAGTGCTAGAGCGTTGCTCGTACTCGATTCTTCATGATTTATACATGACATAGTACTGGAGCTATTGTTCGTACTTGATTTGATGAGTTTTGTGCATAGCATGGTACTGGAGCTATTGCTCGTACCTGATTTGAAACATGAACTATGCATTGACCTAGTTGCTGGAGGTTTACTCACACTAGAGTTGAGTTGTGATGTGAACAGTGTTTGAGCGGAGTGTCGACTGTGAGTCGCACTCAAAGGCTTGCACTGTATGTGATATATAATACATGTTGAAAACCATGCTTGATTTCCTCGTGTAGACTGAGTGTCACACTATGAGAGGATCACATGATGATTTAGAGACGTGGTATGATATTCCATGGTTTTGAGGGCTAAGACCTATGGCAGGCACCCCGACTGTGATGTAAGGTCCACAGAGTACGTTGTACCGTGTGGTGTTGTGGAGTTGAAGAGGATATAACTGGCAGTTGTGATGGACTGACTCCCCTCCTGTTGCAGCAATGATGCCCCGCACACCGAGTACTGTGTTGCCTAGGATCACCATTGTCGGATATGATCATAGTCCAGGATACTATTTACATTTTCACCACAGAGTCTCACATGATATATCACCTGATTGACTAATTTAATTGCGGATAGACCTGAGGGATGTGTCACGCCCTCCTCCCACACGCGACTTTACCGAAAACCACAACAAATTTTTCACTTTTTACTTACCTTTCTCTCCTCAACAGTTGGGCTGTGAATAGGCATCAGTTCTCTCATCCATACATATCTTACCATTCTTTCCCGTATCATAGATACATGATATTCATATCATAAGTAAATTCATATACTTAATATAATTACATCATTACATTTACATCCCCAACATTAAAATCATGTACATCACTGTGTTTATGGATTGTTCAGATACAAAAGAGTGCACATGTGTATACCTTTCACTCGATGGGGAGTGGCAGCGGTCAAAAGGAATGCAATACCTGGTCGACTCGATCTACTAACGAGAATCTGTAGAGATAGGGGGAAAATGAATGGGATGAGCTATCAACGCACTCAGTAAGGAAATCAGGCAAGCAAGTAGACATCCATACTATCTACTGAAAATAGTGCTTTGCCTTTACTTCTCTCAATTCAAAAGCATGTTTAAAATATATATAATATAGTACAGATTTAAAATCTCAAGTACTAAACACATGCTGGTTTATCAATCAGAGGCATTCGTGCAAAACAATGCATATTTAATCATTTAAGAATGCCTTTATATAAAATATTCCATTTACATTCAAAACACAGTAAATATGGCATTTCTCATCACCACACAAACAAATCGGGTTCCGACCCATCCCTCAGGTCTACCCATATCATAAAAACACATGTGATATATCATGCGAGACTCAGTGGCTAAATGCAATATCTTCGGACTATGGCCATATCATAACAATGGTGATCCCAAACAACACAGTACTCGGTGTACAGGGCAATCACTGTTGTAACAGGTAGGGGGTCAGTCCATCACAACCGCCAACTATCAACACTCTCCTCCATAACTCCACAACACAAAACATGGTACAATGTACCCCATGCCACATGCACGGTACAACGTACACCCGTGGACCCATACATCATGGTCGGGGTGCCTGCCATAGGTCTTAGCCTCTCATACCATGGAAATACATCATAGTCGGGGTGCCAACCATAGGTCTTAGCCCTCATACTATGGAATTAATGCCATGTCTCTAAATCCACATGAGAACATCTCAACAGTGTGACACTCAGTCTACAAGGAGGAAATCGTCACAGTTTTTTTAACATGTGTATATATCACGAAAAACTACAGTGCGCGTCTTGAGTGTGACACACAGTCCACGCTCCGCCTCAAAACACTGTATATGCATGTCAAAATATCAACATTAGTGCGAGTAAACCTCCAGCACCAGGTCATGCATAGTTCTCATTACAAATCAAGTACGAGTAAATCACTCAAGTACGATGTCATGTAAAATCATGAAAAATCGAGTACGAGCAATGCTTCAGCACTCTGTCATGCATCTCATGTAAAACTCGAGCAGAAGCTAATCACTCCAGCACTCTATCATGCACAAATCACATAAAAATTGAGTACGAGCAACGCTCCAGTAGTCTATTATGCATGTCAAATAAATGTAGTGCGAGTAAACCTCCAGCACTAATGTTTGTGAAAAACATCTGAAATCAAGTGCGAGCTGTGCTCTAGTACGATTGTTTCCACATAATTCGATAGATGGCTCTTTAAAAACAGGGATGTTAAAAATCACTAAAATCAGCACTATAAAGTGTGCTTAGTTTACATCGGCCTCAAAACATTAGCCCATCCACCCACTCTTATGCTACACAGTAGGAAAAACCACTCAAAACATCATTTCCATGCTTTTTGGAACTTTTCCCAAAATTTCACTTTTTACCTCACTAGGGATAAAACTGTAATTTACCCATATCGGGTCCCTATAATTATTATAGATTTTCTCTGACCCTCAAACAATTTCAGTGAATGTAAAATCCAATGAAAATATACACAGATATCTCTAGCTACTTGCAAGAGTCCCCTACCTCGGATCACATAGTGTGACCTCTCTTCCTCTGTGCTGCTCTAATCTGGCAGTCCGGTCAACTCTCAATATGACTCTGGAGCTGCATTTAACCATTCACTGGATTAATTCACGTTTCCTATTGTATTACACATTTAATACAGTTCATTTCACTTAAATGGGCCTATTTACTCTTAATGGGCCTTAAACACTTTAATTGGGCCTTAACCCATATTAAGCCCATTCATCAGGGTCTATCGACTCATTGGGCCTATCAATACCCATTGGGCTTTATTCCAAGCTCTTTGGATAGCCTATATATCATTTACGACATTTATTTCAAAATTCTGAATATAATTAACTAATTACGAAATTAAATCTGAAATGTGTAAAATAAATCTTAAATACGCATAAATCACTTAAATTGTCGTAAATGAGCTTTTCTTACCCGGATTGTGCGATGGTACGCGAATCGAAGTTCGATTGGGTTTTCATTCGGAATTAATCATCGAACTGCATAATTTCGTATATTTAACTCCGGGTCAATTTTCGATTAAATATAATTTAAATAAATGTATTGAAAATTAAATCGATCACTTTTGACCTCGTATCGACTTCCCCGAAGTCCGGTGAAATCCCAAAAATTTTTCTTTTCTTTTTTCTTTCTTTTTTCCCTTTTCTCCTTGGCTGAACCGGTCCGGTCCGGTTCAGTTTAGAAGGTTCTCCCCTGAACCGCCGATCAGTTCAGGGATGATTTGGCCGTGCCAGCGTCGTCCGGCCGGTTCTCCGAGAGCTGTTGCCGCCGTTCGGTGCGCCACAGCCTGGGGAACGTTCGGCTGGGCTCGATCAGAGCCTAGCACCGCCAGTGGCCGTCGGATTTCACGTTTTCCTTCGGGGCCTTCCCTCTCGTCAATCTCCCTTTTTTCGACGCCGGTGAGGCGCGTTACCGGTGGCTGGGAGGTCGCGTCGTTGCCTTCTTCCTTTTCCGACCGTTCGCTGGCCACTAGGGTCGTCGGTGCTCACCGTCTGGCAAGTTTTCTCCTCGTTGGCTTGCTTGCGGTTTCTGTTTCCTCTTTCACGCAGTTTCTCTCTCCCCGTGTTTTCCATATTTCAGATTTTCTCTTTTTTTTTTCTTTTATTTATAATTGATTTTTAATATTATTTTAATCCTTAAAATAATATTAAAAACCCTAAAATATCCCAAAAATATCCCAAAAATTTTGATTAAATTCATTTAGTCCTTAAATGAATTTATCAGTCCGATTTTACTTTTTCGGTATCTTTTTTCACTATTTTTGGGCTCATTTTTTGAGATAAAAATTCTAAAAATATTAATTAAATTCATATCTCTATCAATTGGACTCGAAATTCAATATTTTCCTCGTTATTAATCAAGATTTCTCGATTTCATATTTTTAATGAAATTATCTCATTGTATTTATATCAGATTTCGATCAATTGACCGTTTTACCCCTGTACTTGCTCGAAAATGAATTTAACCCTTATCTTGCTGTTATGTAGCTTACATGCATTTTTAATTCTCAATAAATCGATTGGATGATAGTAAATACTCTTCTTATGATTCAACTATGAAATATAAAGTTCGTACACATAGGAATCATAAGGTACAAGCTACATACGTAAATCAAAAACTCGGGTCTGACAATCCTCCCCAACTAAAAGAATTTGGTCCTCCAAATTAGAACGAAATCAATCCTTAAACAACTGGGGGTACTTATCTCGCATTAAGCTCTCTAACTCCCAAGTAGCCTCCTCGGAAGTGTGATGCTGCCATAATACTTTCACTAACCCAATAGTCTTCGCTCTCAACACCTTCTCCTTCCTATCCAGTATTCGAATCGACCTCTCAACATATGACATGTCCTCACTGAGCTCCAAAGGCTCATAACTAATCACATGTGCTTGATCCGGGTGATGCTTTCGAAGCATCGAGATGTGGAAGACGTTGTGCATGCCTAACAAATCTGGTGGCAATGCCAACTTATAGGCCTTATCTCCCACTCGATCGAATATCTCAAAGGGTCCAATGTAGCAAGGACTCAGCTTACCCCTCTTCCCAAACCTCGCTATACCCTTGGAAGGAGAAACCTTTAGAAACACGGACTCACCTACTGTGAACTCAAGTGGCCTACGTTTCTTGTCAGCATAACTCTTCTATCGACTCTGAGCTGTCCTCAATCTCTCAACTATCAACCGAACATCCTCAGAAGCCTATGTAACCAAATCAGAAGCAAAAATCTTTCGATCACCCACTTCTTCCCATCCAATAGGGGAACGACATCTACGGCCATACAATGCCTCATACGGTGCCATCCCGATACTCGAATGATAACTGTTGTTGTAGGCGAACTCAGCTAGTGGCAAATGATCATCCCAGGAGCCTCTAAAGTCTAGCACACATGCTCTCAACATATCCTCCAGAGTCTGTATCATCCTCTCTGACTGACCATCTATCTGAGGATGGAAAGCTGTGCTCAAACTCAACTGGGTTCCCATGGCTTCCTGAAAATGTTCCCAATAGTGGGAAGTGAAGCGGGAATCCCTATCTGAGACAATGCTCACTGGAACACCATGCAACCTCACTACCTCACGTACATACAACCCTGCCAATGTACTTAGAGTATCGGTAGCTCTCATAGCTAGGAAGTGGACTGAATTTGTTTGTCTATCAATGATCACCCATATAGCATCGTGATTCCTCCGGGTCATCGGTAAACCCATCATGAAATCCATGGTGATATGCTCCCATTTCCATGTCGGTATAGGTAGAGGCTGTAACAATCCTACAGGTCTCTGATGCTCTACCTTCACCTGCTAACATACGAGACATCTCGCCACAAAATCTGCCACATCTCTCTTCATACCTGACCACCAGTACACCTTCTGGAGGTTTTGATACATCTTGCCACTCCCCGGATGCAATGTGTACCTCGATGAATGAGCTTTCGACAATATCAATCTCTGAAGCTCTGGGTCCTCGGGAACACACAATCTACCTCTGAACCTCAGTAGTCCATCAGAACTTAACTCAAAATCCATCACTGTGCCCCTCTGTATCTGACCAATCACATCGATACACTATGGATCAGTCTGCTGAGCCTGTCTGATCCTGTCCAATAGATCTGGCTCTAAGCGTATACTCGCAATCATACAATCAGCATCCATGTTCGAAGGCATAACTCCCAAACTGAGGCTAGGAAACTACTCTAGCAGATCGTGCTCCTTGACCATCATATACGATACCATCCCAAGGCTCTTCCTACTCAAAGCATCTGCTACAACGTTAGCCTTACTTGGATGATAAAGTATCTCACAATCATAATCCTTCAGAAGCTTTAGCCATCTTCTCTGTCTCATGTTCAGCTCCTTCTGTGAGAACAGGTACTTGAGGCTTTTGTGGTCGGTAAAAATCTGAAACTTCTCGCCATACAAGTAGTGGCGCCATACCTTAAACGCAAACACTACTACTGCCAACTCTAAATTGTGGGTTCGATAGTTCTTCTCATGGTCCTTCAGCTGTCTGGATCCATAAGTAACTACCCTTCCATCCTGCATCAACACACAGTCTATGATGCGAGGCATCGGTATATACGAAAAATCCTTCTGAGCTGGTAGGGATATTAAGAATCGGAGCGGTGGCCAATCGACTCTTTAGCTCCTGAAAACTCCTCTCACAATCCTCGTCCCACACGAATGCAACACTCTTCCGAGTGAAATGTGTCAACGGAGTATCCAACTTCAAAAATCCCTCAATGAATCTCTGATAGTATCCTGCAAAACCCAAAAAACTCCTGATCTCGGTAACTGTCCTCGACTGTTCCCACTGAACTACAACCTCAATCTTGGATGGATCTACTGATACACCATCCCTTGACACTATGTCCCAAAAACGAGATCTATGTCAACCAAAAATCACACTTGCTGAGTTTAGCATACAACTGTTGCTCTCGTAGAGTCTGCAATAAGATCCCAAGGTGCTCCTCATGCTCCTCCTCGGATCTCGAATACACCAATATGTCATCGATGAATACGATAACAAACTGATCCAAATATGGCTTGAACACATCATTCATCAAAGCCATGAAAGCTGCGGGTGCATTCGTCAGTCCGAATGGCATAACTAGGAACTTATAATGGCCATATTGAGTCCTAAATGGCGTCTTGGGTACATCTCCACTCCGGACTCTCAACTGATGATACCCAGACCTCATATCAATCTTAGAAAAGACTTGCGCTCCTCGAAGCTGATCCAGTAAGTCATCAATGCGTGAAAGGCGGTATCTATTCTTGATGGTAGCTTTATTTAACAATCTGTAATCTATACACAATCGGAGGCTTCCATCCTTCTTCTTTATAAACAAAATCGGTGCTCCCCATGAAGAAACACTCGGCCTGATAAAACCCCTATCCAACAGCTCCTGCAACACTCTCTTGAGCTCCTCCAACTCAACTAAGGCCATGCGATACGGTGGTCTCGAAATAGGCTCAGTACCAGGCACCAAATCTATATAGAACTCCACCTCTCTGTTTGGTGGTAACCCTAGCAACTCATCCGCGAACACATCTGGGTACTTACTGACCACAGGAATATTTACCAACTCCGGATGTACCTTATCCGTATCCACCACGTACTCAATGAAACCTTCCAAAAATTAATCTCTCAGTCAGTAAAATATTTTATTTATTAATAACATAACTATTACTTTCATTTCTTTTGATCAAAATTTACAACAACTTTCGTAAGGTTAGGAAACATAACTGTCTTAGTGTAACAATCTAAAATAGCATGGTTTGCAGATAACCAATCCATACCTAAGATTACATCAAAGTCACTTATAATTAGCAATATTAGATTGGCTGTCATATCCTTTTCCCTTACTCTTAACTTACAATCGTTATACACATGCTCAACTAGCTGACTGGAATCCATAGGCGTACTAATCAACATCATCATCTTTAAAGGAGTACGCTCTACATGCTTTTCTAACTTACATGCAAATGATGGCGATACAAATGAATGCGCGACACCAGGATCAATTAAAACATATGCTTCTAAATCATAAATCAGGATGTTACCTCTAATCACATCCGTAGAAGCATCAGCTGCGTCATGGTCCAAGGCATGTACTCGTCATCGACCCATCACCTGCTTCCCCTTCTCATCTGTCGTCTCTCTACCTCTCTGAGCAGACGTACCAACTGGAGCTCTATCAGGTTCCCTGCCCTTCTGTGGGGCAGTCACAAATGTCTATGGGCACTCTCTAGCAATATGCCCCTGTTTCCCACATCGAAAACATACTACAGGGCTTAACGGATAAGGTCTACCACCATGATGTCTAACATATCGACTGCACTGATCAGTAGTAGGCCACGATCCTCCAATCATAATGCCCTTTTCCAGAGCTATGGTCGGGTATGTAGGAGGTCTAACTGGTCGCTCTCGCACCTCCTTACTATGGTCCCTTACCGAAGAGTCTCCTCCCACCTCGATAACTGAATCCTCTATCTCTAGCCGACCTCTTCCTCTCTCTATCTCAGCTCCAACTAAACTTCCCAAACTCAGAGGCATTTCTCTCGTAATCCTGCTTACAAAGCTGCGCCCTACGCACTGCTTCATCATATGTACTGATGTCTAGTGGTACCAATTTAAACCGCAACATCGATCTCAATCCGTCAACAAATCTGTAGACCTTTCTGGTCTCGTTGTATATGGTATAAGGATCATATCTCCCCAGGGCCAAAAATCTAGTCTCGTACTCATCCACTGTGAGACTCCCTTGGCTCAATCCTAAAAACTCAACCTGCAGTCTACGCTGCACCGTATCAGGAACAAACTACCTCTTGAAGGCCTCTAGAAGCATCTCCCAACTAATCTCAGCATGTCGGGCTCTCAATATCGACCTGGTGGACTTTCACCAATGCTCTGCCATTCCCTTCAGTAGGAACGCAGCAAATGCGACTCTCTCTGAAGTCGTACAGTCAAAGAAGTCATAAAACTTCTCCATCTCGCTAATCCACTCCTCTGCACTAGCTGGGTCCTTGACCCCTCAAAAAGATGGAGGTCCAAGCTTTTGGAACTATTGCAACTGATCCAAATCACACCTATATCCTCTACCACCCTGAGCTGTGGGGGTGTAGCAGTATCAGTAGTCTGTGGCATCTCAGGTACATGCTGTGCAGGTGTATCAGGTGCAACTGCCTCTCCAGTCGTAGTCTTTACATCTTGTCCCTGTCTAACTGGCAATGTCTATGCCAACAACCCTACTATCATCTCTAAGCTACGTTTAAACCTCGTAAAGCGTGCCTCAATACTCTCTATTACCTCAATGGGACTCTACATCACCAAGTCAAATTAAGACTTATCTCGGCTCTTAGGCCTACCTTTAGGGCTTCTAGCCCTTCCTCTCGCCCCTCTACCAAGGCGGGTAATTGCCATAAAGGCTAGATTCCTGCATTCATAAACATTAATTTGTCCAACTCCCATATTGTATACACAATTGTAATTGAACAAAACACAGAGATATGGAGATGTACATTTTCCTAATTACTAATGCCTAGACACATCAGACCAATAATGCTCCAATACCATTCTGTCACGCCCTCCTCCCACACGCGATTTTATCGAAAACCACAACAAATTTTTCACTTTTTACTTACCTTTCTCTCTTCAATAGTTGGGCTATGAATAGGCATCAGTTCTCTCATCCATACATATCTTACCATTCTTTCACGTATCATACATACATGATATTCATATCATAAGTAAATTCATATACTTAACATAATTACACCATTACATTTACATCCCCAACATTAAAATCATGTACATCACTGTGTTTATGCATTATTCAGATACAAAAGAGTGCACATGTGTATACATTTCGCTAGATGGGGAGTGGTAGCGGTCAAAAGGAATGCAATACCTGGTCGACTCGATCTACTGACGAGAATTGTAGAGATGGGGGGAAAATGAATGGGGTGAGCTATCAACGCGCTCAGTAAGGAAATCAGGTAAGCAAGTCGACATCCATACTATCTACTGAAAATAGTGCTTTACCTTTCCTTCTCTCAATTCAAAAGCATGTTTAAAATATATATAATATAGTACAGATTTAAAATCCCATGTACTAAACAAATGCTGGTTTATCAATCAGAGGCATTCGTGTAAAACAGTGCATATTTAATCATTTAAGAATGCCTTTATATAAAATATGCCATTTACATTCAAAACACAGTAAATATGGCATTTCTCATCACCACACAAACAAATTGGGTTTCGACCCATCCCTCAGGTCTACCCGTATCATAAAAACACATGTGATATATCATGCGAGACTCAGGGGCTAAATGCAATATCTCTGGACTTTGGCCATATCCTAACAATTGTAATCCCAGTCAACAAGTACTTGGTGTGTGGGGCAATCGCTGCTGTAACGGGTGGGGGATCAGTCCATCACAACTGCCAGCTATCAACACTCTCCTCCACAACTCTAAAACACAAAACACGATACAGTGTACCCCATGCCACATGCATGGTACAACGTACACCCGTGGACCCATACATCATGGTCATGGTGCCTGCCATAGGTCTTAGCCCTCATACTATGGAATCAATGCCATGTCTTTAAATTCACGTGAGAACATCTCAACAGTGTGACACTCAGTCTACACAGAGGAAATCATCACGATTTTTCTAACATGTGTATATATCACGAAAAACTACAGTGCGCGGCTTGAGTGTGACACATAGTCAATGCTTCGCCTTAAAACAGTGTATATGCATGTCAAAATATCAACATTAGTGTGAGTAAACCTCCAGCACCAGGTCATGCTGTGAGACCCCGTATATGTATAGCTAGGTATATAGGAACATGGGAATGTAAATAAAATCGTAAGTATGATGATACATTGTAATGAGAAGTATATGCAATGTAAGTTCATAAGATTATGTACGCACTTGTAATAAGAATTGTGATTATACGTACAAGTTGCATTACGCATGAGTAGGAGGAAATAAACTTGAACACGAGAAGAATGTGATCGAAATGGAATATGAGTAGTATAGTAAAATGGAAGGAAAGATTTACATAAGTGTATATTTCCATTCGAGTAATATCGTGTATATTTGGTTATACAAAGATTTCCCACAAGTTTTAAAATACATTAATTGGGATGGGATGACATTTTTAAGTCTCAAGGAGCGATGAATGAGGAAAGGACTATGAAGGTAAATTGGGGAAGTCTTGAAGGGAGTTGTTGCAAAAAAACGGCAGGAAATCTGGAATTTGTGAAGGCCAGATCGATCTCATAGGATGAGAGATCGATGTGGGAGAGCCAGAATGCTCTTATGTGAGTAATGGAAGGGAACAGATCGATCTCCAAAGGAAGCAGATCGATCTCTTTAGCTCTCGGGTTGGAAGCAGATCGATCTCCCCTAAGACCAGATCGATCTCCTTAAGCTTCTGTTCGACAGCAGATCGATCTCTAGCCTCGATAGATCGATCTCCTACCTTTAAAATGTCTTAGAAAAGAGGGATTTTAGAGGACCAGATCGATCTCCACCCAAGGGAGATCGATCTCATCAAGTCAAAACTATAAATAGGAGCAGTTGGATCTGCAGAATTTCGGGATAAACCATTTCCTCTCACTTCAACTCAAAGAAAACTAGCTTTCTCACTCCTAAATCCAGCCATTTTCAGTGAGATTTAAAGAGAGTCTATTAGAGACAAAGTTGTTCACAACAAAAAGAAGAACAACATAGTCTAGAGGCATTTCCCCATTTGATGGATTGAAGAAATAAAGGGCAATCCTAATTGGAGCAAGAGGAAATCCAATGAGGTAAGTTCTAATGCACAAATCCAAGTACATTGATTTAGTTAATGATTATAAAGATATTTGGGGTGTGCATATTGTGGATAGAACTACCTAGAATGGTATGAAATGAAAATGACTTAGAAATAGTCAAGTGTGAGAAAGTGGAATGTAGAGGTGTTAACGATGAATGAGATATCTTGAGTGGATGATTATGTTGTGGAAATGGTTTGGACATGTTGATATTGGGATAAAATTGTGAGATTTACCACAAAGGGTAAAATATGTATTTAAGGCATTAGATAAATGATTAGTTGAGCAAGAGTTAGAAATGTTAACTCGAGTGTTTGATGGATGAATTTCAGTTTCGGATGATACGCCGGAGCAAGTCGAGATAAGAACGCAAGAAGCATAAAGGCAAATAGATGCACACAAGTAAAACAACGTAAGGGACTGTGTGTTAGCTATAGAGATGTTCGTACGTATTTTACGGCAATTTCGTAGATATATTGCTAGAACTAGTACGATATTATAATTCTATGAAATGATATGGAAGCATGAAAAGTACTAGGATGTATATATGTATTGAGAAATGGGACGGGGTAAGGAAATAGCATGATATGCATGTTTTTAATGTTTTTCTCTATTATACATTAATCTTGAGGATTGAGAAACGTTGATGATAGGTTGGCTAATTTTACATGTTTTAGCATGTAGAGGCATGCTGTATGAACACATGTTTTGAATTTAAAAAAAAATGAGAAAATAGCCATCTATCAGTTTTGAGATGTGATTTGGTGTTGAAGCGCTAACTTACACCCGTTTTAATGCCTTGATGTACCGTATTGGAGTTTTAACTCGCACGAGGGTTTTGAGAAAGTGCGGGAACTTTGCTCGCACCTGTTTTATTGAGTTAAGGTAAACCTGAGGGTCTGGGACCCAAGGGGATACCAGTCGACGGCCATTTGAACGGGCTGGGCCTTAACGATAGATCGTACCGCGCTGAAGCTTTGCGTTGACTGTGTGTCACGCTGCTTGCTCGCCTGGTATATGAGATATGGTTTAGGATAAAAAGTCCATCAGAGTTGGAGTATGGACTTGGGTCCACGGTCATATGTGGAATAGTGTAGTCACCCGTTGGTATACTATGTACCGTGCTGGGTGCACGTGAGTACGAGTATCGCGTAGATGACACACGACGTATCTTCACCGTGAGTATACGAGGAGATGAGGTGGATTGAGATGAGCCGGAGGGTAGGACTGACCCATCCCCCTTCAGGCGAAGTGATACCCTATGCACACCTGATCAGTGAGGCCTAGGATCACTGACTATGGCCATATGTCATGGATATTTGATTGCCGAAAATTCCATGCCTGTCTCAGGGATTTGAGAAACAGAGATAATCTCAGAAAAGAAAGAGAATTGTGGAAAGAATGATTTGAGAAGTGAAAGAGATTTTGTATTTTTGATAAACCTCTCATTTCACATTCGTGCCGTGAAGGCACTATTTATGAGCATGTTTTAAATGGAAGCTTGATACTCATTTTACACGAAAATGCTATTGAGAAATATATGTTTAAATGCATTTTTCGTATGATATTTCCATTTATAACGAAAACATGGTTTTGGTTTATGCATGCATGGGCTATGTAGGTAGTACGATATCTACCTGCTAGCATACATTTCCTTACTGAGTTGTGGTTTGCTCATCCCACTATTTTTCCCCTCCAGGTACTGAGAAGTAAGAGAGCGGTGGTCTCCAGATCTTTTGTGTTAAACAGCTCCCACAATCCACAAAGGTATAAGATTCGTATACACGAGTATTTTGTATCTAATATATTGTATTGCACAGTTATATCTTGGAATTGTAAACAGTATTATGGGGATGATATGTAAGCACATGGTATTTATACAATTAATTTTGTGTATCTACACACACACCTGGGAGTGTGAATTAAAGCTTTAAATATTCCGCTGTAAATGAATGAATTTTTAGTAATTGCATCTTCTCACAGCCCAACCGTAGTAGAGAATGTATGGATAGAAGGGTTCATAAAAGCGGGGTATGACAGGTTTGGTATCAGAGCCTGGTTGGTCTGATGGAGTTGATGTTTAGGACTAAGAAAACATATATCCCCAAGTTACTGTGCGATATTTAGATACAAATGTGTGTACAGAGCTGGTAGTGAATTAAATGTTTGTTATGACGCAGGAAAGTTATCAGGCTAGTGAGTTATGCCTGAGAGACACCGCAAGAGGGGAGAGAGCTCGAGAGCTCGAGGGTAAAATGACAGGACTGAGAGGCACAGTAGATCATCCTCTAGTTATGAGCCTCAGGAACAGATAGAGGCTTCTGATCCTCGAATAACTCGATTGGAGGAAGACATGCGCACGATGATGACCATGATGGGTCAGATCATGGATAGGTTTGAGGGTACACCTGGTACAGCAGGACAGGCTGCACCGAATCCCCCAGCAGCTGCACCTGAACCTGAGAATGTTGCACCTGCGCAAGCTGAACCGGCTAGGCCATGGGAACCTCATATTCGACCGGTACCTCCTCCGGTAGCCCCACATCAGCATGATGATGATTTGGGGTATGGATATGATTGTGATATGAAAAGATTGAGGCATTTTATGGACTTTAAGCCTCCTTCGTTTAGCGGGGTAAAGGATCTGACAGTGGCTGAGGACTGTATCAGTCAAATGAAGAAGTTATTCGACTTCTGTAGATGTTCAGCTACGTAGAGAGTAGCGCTTGCGGCCTTTGTATTGAGAGGCGAAGCAGAGCACTGGTGGAAGTCCACTAGGCCGATGTTAAGAGCTCAAGGAATGGTTATCACTTGGGATATGTTCTTGGACGTTTTCAGAGAGCAATACATCCCAGATACTGCTCGACGGAGACTACAGATGGAATTTCTGAATCTGACTCAAGGGAATCGAACAATTGATGAGTACGAGTCACGATTCACTTCACTAGGTAGATACGATCCGGACTCGATCAGGAGCGAGGCTATTAGAGTCCGTAGATTTGTAGATGGACTGAGGCCTTCGATCCGAGCGAAGTTGGCCCTATTTGATGTCGCTACATATAGAGAGGCTGTGCGACGGGCCCAGTTATGTGAGCAAGATTATGACTTGCTGATTTCTGAGTTTAGTTGGGGTAAGGACAAGGGACCGATGTAGCTGGGAGATGGCAAGAGTGCCAAATTTGGCCGAAAATTCATGAGTAAACGTCGGAGAGAGGTAGATGAGTTCCAGAAAAAGGTTGTTAGACCTTTTATGCCTCCGACTCAGACACCAGCCAGGGGTATAGTGATTGGTGGACCCCGATCGACTACAGATCAGTGTAGGTTATGCGATCGATACCATGGTGGTAGGCCATGTCATCTTCAGGGTACCCGATGCTTCAGATGTGGTAAATTTAGACATTATGCTAAAGAGTGCCCGGAGATAGTTGAGGCAGTTCCACAGAGGGGTAAAGAGCCAGAGAGGGTTCCTACAGTTGCACCTCCTGCAAGAAAGAAAGCCTCGGCTGAAGAAAAAGGAAAACAAGTTGTGGGTCAAGGCAGGGTGTATGCGATAGACCAGGCATCAGCTGATACCTCTTCTGAAGTGATAAAAGGTACAATCTTGATTTTCAATTTGGATGTTATTGCTTTGTTTGATTCTGGTGCTACGCATTCCTTCATATCACCTGCATGTGCATCTAAGTTAAAAGGTTTTATAGAGCCCACATACTTGAGTAGGACTTTACTAATAAGTACTCCCATGAGAGTGAGCCAATTAGTTGAGCAAGTGTATAAAGATTGTAAAGTGAGGGTGGGAGATAAGTGCATGACAGCCAACTTGATTTTGTTGAATATGTATGACATTGATGTAATTTTGGGAATGGATTGGTTAGCCGCCAATCATGCTTTCATAGACTGTCGTTCTAAGACCATTAAGTTTTCTCTACCTGAAGAATGCGTTGTAAGATTTTAAGAGAAGAAATGAAATCTTAAATTTCGTGTTAAGTAAAGTACTTTGGTATAAATGACTTGAGTGTTGTTTTGACGGTTTTGTTGCTTATGTGGTGGATTTGAACAAAGTACATCCGGATATGGAGGACATCTCAGTGGTCAGAGAATTCCCTGATGTCTTTCCAGACGATCTACCAGGATTGCCACCTGATAGAGAAACGGAATTCGGTATAGACTTGACGCCTGGAACCGAACCAATATCGAAGTCACCATATAGGATGGCTCCAGTTGAGTTAGAGGAATTAAGGAAACAGCTGCAAGAGTTGTTAGAGAAGGGGTTCATAAGACCGAGCGTCTCACCATGGGGAGCCCCGGTATTGTTTGTGAAGAAGAGAGATGGGAGCCTCAGGTTGTGCATTGACTATCGGATGTTAAACAAGGCTACCATCAAGAATAAGTACCCCTTGCCACGCATTGACGATTTATTGGATCAGCTTCGGGGAGCACAGATCTTCTCCAAGATAGATCTGAGGTCTGGGTATCATTAATTGAAGATTCGGAAGGAGGATGTGACCAAGACAGCATTTCGTACCCGCTATGGCCATTACGAATTCTTAGTGATGCCTTTTGGGTTGACCAATGCGCCGACAGCTTTTATGGCTCTAATGAACGAAGTATTCAAGCCATACCTGGACCAATTCGTAATTATTTTCATTGATGATATATTAGTGTATTCAAGGTCCAGAGAAGAGCATGAGCAACACTTAAGGATTATTTTGCAGACCCTCCGAGAGAAAAGGTTATATGACAAGCTTAACAAATGTGACTTTTGGCTAGAACAGGTTTCTTTTCTAGGCCATGTTATATCGAAGGATGGGGTGTCAGTAGATCCATCCAAGATTGAGGCAGTTGTTCAGTGGGAACAACCCAGGACAGTCACAGAGATCAAAAGTTTTATGGGTTTGGCTGGTTACTACAGGAGATTTGTAGAAGGTTTCTCTAGATTAGCTGCTCCATTGACACGTCTTACGAGAAAGAGTGTGGAGTTTTCATGGGATAAAGCTTGTGAGAGGAGTTTTCAGGAACTTAAGCGCAGATTAACTACCGCGCCAGTTCTTGTCATCCCTAACAGTTCAGGGAATTACTCGGTGTATACAGATGCTTCGCATCAAGGACTAGGCTATGTTTTGATGCAAGATGGAAGGGTAGTAGCTTATGGATCTAGACAGCTGAAAGATCATGAGAAGAACTACCCCACTCATGATTTTGAGTTAGCGGCCGTAGTGTTTGCGTTGAAGATATGGCGCCACTACTTATATGGTGAGAGATTTCAGATCTTTACGGGTCATAAGAGTCTGAAATATCTATTCTCACAAAAGGAGTTAAACATGAGACAGAGGAGGTGGTTAGAACTCCTCAAGGACTATGATTGTGAGATCTTATACCACCCGGGGAAGGCGAATGTGGTTGCCGATGCATTGAGTTGGAAAGTCTCAGGTTAGTATCTCATATGATGGTTAGAGAGCACGAGTTGTTGGAACAATTCACGAACCTTAGTCTGGATATGACCCTACTTGAGATTGGCAGCTATGGGATTATTGCTAGCTTGAGATTAGAACCGGAGTTGATTGAGAGAATCCGACAAGCTCAGCAAATTGATCAATGGTGTATTGTCATGATTAGCCAAATCCGAAAAGGGAAGGGTGTCGATTTTATATTGAGTCCAGATTGAATACTAAGGTTTAGAGATAGAATATGTGTCCCTAAGGATTTAGAGCTGAGAAAGCTGATCTTATCAGAGGCACACTCGTCGAGATACACGATACACCCGGGGAGTAGTAAGATGTATCAAAATCTCCGAAAAGCATATTGGTGGTCTGGAATGAAGAGAGACATAGCTGAGTATGTCGCTAGATGTCTCATTTGTCAGCAAGTAAAAGTCGAACATCAGAAACCAGGAGGATTATTACAGCCTCTATCGATACCAACATGGAATTAAGAGCATGTCACCATGGATTTTGTGATGGGGTTACCGAGAACCCGTAAGAACCATGATGCGATATGGGTGATAGTAGATCGGTTAACGAAATCGGCACATTTCTTAGCCATGAGATCTACAAATACATTGAGTGCACTGGTGAACCTGTATGTGCGAGAAATAGTGAGATTGCATGGAGTCCCAGTGAGTGTCGTTTCTGATCGGGATGCCCGCTTCACTTCCCACTTTTGGGGACATTTCCAGGAAGCGATGGGGACCCAATTGAGTTTTAGTACCGCTTTTCATCCTTAGACAGATGGTCAGTCAGAGAGGACTATACAGACCCTGGAGGATATGTTGAGAGCGTGTGTGCTGGATTTTAGAGGCTCATGGGACGATCACTTGCCATTGATTGAGTTCGCCTACAATAACAGTCATCACTCAAGTATTGGTATGGCCCCTTATGAGGCACTATACGGTCGTAGATGCCGATCGCCCATTGGTTGGGAAGAAGTTGGTGACAGACAATTGCTCGCTCCCGATTTGGTTAAGCAAGCCTCCGAGGATGTTCAGATAATATGCGAGAGGCTGCGAACAGCTCAAAGTCAACAAAAGAGCTATGCTGACAGGAGACGGAGACCACTTGAGTTTGATGTTGGCGAGTCTGTATTTTTGAAAGTATCTCCTTCTAAGGGAATAATGAGGTTTGGGAAGAAAGGAAAATTAAGTCCTCGTTACATTGGTCCCTTCGAGATTTTGGATAGAGTGGGAGAAGAAGCATATAGGCTAGCCTTACCACCTGAGCTAGCAGAAGTCCACAATGTCTTCCACGTTTCTATGCTTCGAAAGTACTACCCGGATCCGACACATGTAATTAGTTATGAGCCGTTAGAGCTCAAGAAAGATATGTCGTATGTCGAGAGACCGATCAGGGTGTTGGACAGGAAAGAGAAGGTGTTGCGGAACAAGACGATTACATTGGTTAAGGTTTTGTGGCAATATCACACTGAGAAAGAGGCCACATGGGAACTGGAAAGTTTGATGCGGGAAAAGTATCCCGAGTTCTTCACGGATTAAAATTGGTTCTAATTTAGAGGACCAAATTCTCTAAGTGGGGGAGAATGTGAGACCCCGTATATGTATAGCTAGGTATATAGGAACATAGGAATGTAAATAAAATCGCAAGTATGATGATACATTGTAATGAGAAGTATATGCAATGTAAGTTTATAAGATTATGTACGCACTTGTAATAAGAATTGTGATTATACGTACAAGTTGCATTACGCATGAGTAGGAGGAAATAAACTTGAACACGAGAAGAATGTGATCGAAATGGAATATGAGTAGTATAGTAAAATGGAAGGAAAGATTTACATAAGTGTATATTTCCATTCGAGTAATATCGTGTATATTTGGTTATACAAAGATTTCCCACAAGTTTTAAAATACATTAACTGGGATGGGATGACATTTTTAAGTATCAAGAAGCGATGAATGAGGAAAGGACTATGAAGGTAAATTGGGGAAGTCTTGAAGGGAGTTATTGCAGAAAAACTGCAGGAAATCTGGAATTTGTGAAGGCCAGATCGATCTCATAGGATGAGAGATCGATTTGGGAGAGCCAGAATGCTCTTATGTGAGTAATGGAAGGGAACAGATAGATCTCCAAAGGAAGCAGATCGATCTCTTTAGCTCTCGGGTTGGAAGCAGATCGATCTCCCCTAAGACCAGATCGATCTCTTTAAGCTTCTGTTCGACAGCAGATCGATCTCTAGCCTCGACAGATCGATCTCCTGCCTTTAAAATGTCTTAGAAAAGAGGGATTTTAGAGGACCAGATCGATCTCCACCCAAGGGAGATCGATCTCATCAAGTCAAAACTATAAATAGGAGCTGTTGGATCTGCAGAATTTCAGGATAAACCATTTCCTCTCACTTCAACTCAAAGAAAACTAGCTTTCTCACTCCTAAATCCAGCCATTTTCAGTGAGATTTAAGGAGAGTCTATTAGAGATAAATTTGTTCACAACAAAAAGAAGAACAACATAGTCTAGAGGCATTTCCCCATTTGATGGATTGAAGAAATAAAGGGCAATCCTAATCGGAGCAAGAGGAAATCCAATGAGGTAAGTTCTAATGCACAAATCCAAGTACATTGGTTTAGTTAATGATTATAAAGATATTTGGGGTGTGCATATTGTGGATAGAACTACCTAGAATGGTATAAAATGAATATGACTTTGAAATAGTCAAGTGTGAGAAAGTGGAATGTAGAGGTGTTAACGATGAATGAGATATCTTGAGTGGATGATTATGTTGTGGGAATGGTTTGGACATGTTGATATTGGGATAAAATTGTGAGATTTACCACAAAGGGTAAAATATGTATTTAAGGCATTGGATAAATGATTAGTTGAGCAAGAGTTAGAAACGTTAACTCGAGTGTTTGATGGATGAATTTCAGTTTCGGATGATACGCCGAAGCAAGTCGAGATGAGAACGCAAGAAGCATAAAGGCGGATAGTTGCACACAAGTAAAACAAGGTAAGGGACTGTGTGTTAGCTATAGAGATGTTCGTACGTATTTTACGGCAATTTCGTAGATATATTGCTAGAACTAGTACGATATTATAATTCTATGAAATGATATGGAAGCATGAAAAGTACTAGGATGTATATATGTATTGAGAAATGGGACAGGGTAAGGAAATAGCATGATATGCATGTTTTCAATGTTTTTCTCTATTATACATTAATCTTGAGGATTGAGAAACGTTGATGATAGGTTGGCTAATTTTACATGTTTTAGCATGAAGAGGCATGCTGTATGAATACACATGTTTTGAATTTTTTTTAAAAAAAAGAGAAAATAGTCATCTATCAGTTTTGAGATGTGATTTGGTGTTGAAGCGCTAGCTTACACCCGTTTTAATGCCTTGATGTACCGTATTGGAGTTTTAACTCGCACGAGGGTTTTGAGAAAGTGCGGGAACTTTGCACGCACCTGTTTTATTGAGTTAAGGTAAACCTGGGGGTTTGGGACCCAAGGGGATACCAGTCGATGGCCATTTGAACGGGCTGGGCCTTAACGATAGATCGTACCGTGCTGGAGCTTTGTGTTGACTATGTGTCACGCTGCTTGCTCGCCTGGTATATGAGACATGGTTTAGGATAAAAAGTCTATCGGAGTTGGAGTATGGACTTGGGTCCACGGTCGTACGTGGAATAGTGTAGTCACCCGTTGGTATACTATGTATCGTGCTGAGTGCACGTGAGTACGAGTATCGCGTAGATGACACACGACGTATCTTCAACGTGAGTATATGAGGAGATGAGGTGGATTGAGATGAGCCGGAGGGTAGGACTGACCCATCCCCCTTCAGGCGAAGTGATACCCTATGCACACCTGATCAGTGAGGCCTGAGATCACTGACTATGGCCATATGTCGTGGATATTTGATTGTCGAAAATTCCATGCCTGTCTCAGGGATTTGAGAAACAGAGATAATCTCAGAAAAGAAAGAGAATTGCGAAAAGAATGATTTGAGAAGTGAAAGAGATTTTGTGTTTTTGATAAACCTCTCATTTCACATTCGTGCCGTGAGGGCACTATTTATGAGCATGTTTTAAATGGAAGCTTGATACTCATTTTACACGAAAATGCTATTGAGAAATATATGTTTAAATGCATTTTTCGTATGATATTTCCATTTATAACGAAAACATGGTTTTGGTTTATGCATGCATGGGCTATGTAGGTAGTACGATATCTACCTGCTAGCATACATTTCCTTACTGAGCTGTGGTTTGCTCATCCCACTATTTTCCCCCTCCAGGTACTGAGAAGTAAGAGAGCGGTGGTCTCTAGATCTTTTGTGTTAAACAGCTCCCACAATCCGCAAAGGTATAAGATTCGTATACACGAGTATTTTGTATCTAATATATTGTATCGCACAGTTATATCTTAGAATTTTAAACAGTATTATGTGGATGATATGTAAGCACATGATATTTATACAATTAATTTTGTGTATCTACACACACACCTGGGAGTGTGAATTAAAGCTTCAAATATTCCGCTGTAAATGAATGAATTTTTAGTAATTGCATCTTCTCACAGCCCAACCGTAGTAGAGAATGTATGGATAGAAGGGTTCACAAAAGCGGGGTATGACACATGCATAGTTCTCATTACAAATCAAGTACGAGCAAATCGCTCAAGTATGATGTCATGTACAAATCATGAAAAATCGAGTACGAGCAACGCTCCAGCACTCTGTCATGTATCTCATGTAAAACTCAAGTACAAGCTAATCGCTCCAGCACTCTATCATGCACAAATCACATAAAAACTAAATACGAGCAACACTCCAGTACTCTATCATGTATGTCAATTAAATGTAGTGCGAGTAAACCTCCAGCACTAATGTTTGTGAAAAACATCTGAAATCAAGTGCGAGCTGTGCTCTAGCACGATTGTTTCCACATAATTCGGTAGATGGCTCTTTAAAAACAGGGATGTTAAAAATCACTAAAATCAGCACTATAAAGTGTGCTTAGTTTACATCGACCTCAAAACATTAGACCATCCACCTACTCTTCTGCTACACAACAGGAAAAACCACTCAAAACATCATTTCTATGCTTTTTGGAACTTTTCCTAAAATTTCACTTTTTACCTCACTAGGGGTAAAATCGTAATTTGCCCATATCGGGTCCCTATTATTATTATAGATTTTCTCTGACCCTCAAACAATTTCAGTGAATGTAAAATCCAACAAAAAATATGCAAAGATATCTCTAGCTACTTGCAAGAGTCCCCTACCTCGGATCACATAGTGTGACCTCTCTTCCTCTGTGTTGCTCTAATCTGGCAGTCTGGTTAACTCTCAATTTGACTCTGGAGCTGCATTTAACCATTCACTGGATTAATTCATGTTTCCTACTGTATTACACATTTAATACAGTTTATTTCACTTAAATGGGCCTGTTTACTCTTAATGGGCTTTAAACACTTTAATTGGGCCTTAACCCGTATTAAGACCATTCATCAGGGTCTATCGACTCATTGGGCCTATCAATACCCATTGGGCTTTATTCCAAGCTCTTTGGATAGCCTGTGTATCATTTACGACATTTATTTCAAAATTTCGAATATAATTAACTAATTACGAAATTAAATCTGAAATGCGTAAATAAATCTTAAATACGCATAAATCACTTAAATTGTCGTAAATGAGCTTTTCTTACCCGAGATTGTGTGATGGTGCGTGAATCAAAGTTCGATCGAGCTTCCGTTCGAAATTAATCGTCGAACTGCACAATTTCGTATATTTAAGTCTGGGTCAATTTTTGATTAAATATAATTTCAATAAATGTATCAGAAATTAAATCGATCACTTTTGACCCCGTATCGACTTACCCGAAGTCCGATGAAATCTCGAAAATTTTTCTTTTCCTTTTTCTTTCTTTTTTCCTCTTTTTCCCCTTTTCTTCTTGGCTGAACCGGTCCGGTCCGGTTCAGTTTAGAAGGTTCTCCCTTGAACCGCCGATCGGTTCAGGGATGATTTGACCATGTCGACGTCGTCCGGCCTGTTCTCAGGGAGTTATTGCCGCCGTTCGGTGCGCCATAGCCTGGGGAACGTTCGGCTGGGGTCGATCGGAGCCTAGCACCGCTAGTGGCCGTCGGATTTCACGTTTTCCTCCGCAGCCTTCCTTCTCGTCGATCTCCCTTTTTCAGCACCGGTGAGGCACGTTACCGGTGGCTAGGAGGTCGCGTCGTTGCTTTCTTCCTTTTTCGACCGTTCGCTGGCCGCTGAGATCGCCGGTGCTCGCCGTCCGGTAAGTTTTCTCCTCGTCGGCTTGCTCACGGTTTTTGTTTCCTCTTTCACGCGGTTTCTCTCTCCCTACGTTTTCCAAATTTTAGATTTTCTCTTTTTTTTTCTTTTATTTATAATTGATTTTTAATATTATTTTAATCCTTAAAATAATATTAAAAACCCTAAAATATCCCAAAAATATCCCAAAAATTTCTATTAAATTTATTTAGTTCGTAAATGAATTTATCAGTCCGATTTTACTTTTTCGGTATCTTTTTTCACTATTTTTGGGCTCATTTTTTGAGATATAAATTCTAAAAATATTAATTAAATTCATATCTCGATCAATTGGACTCAAAATTCAATATTTTCCTCGTTATTGATCAAGATTTCTCGATTTCATATTTTTAATGAAATTGTCTCATCGTATTTATACCAGATTTCGATCAATTGATCGTTTTACCCCTGTACTTGCTCGAAAATAAATTTAACCCTTATCTTGCTGTTATGTACCTTACATGCATTTTTAATTCTCAATAAATCGATTGCATGATAGTGAATACTCTTCTTATGATTCAACTATGAAATATAAAGTTCGTACACATAGGAATCATAAGGTACAAGCTACATACGTAAATCGAAAACTCAGGTCTGATAGGATGGGTCGGACTCCGATTTTGTGTTGTGAATGATTTAAATGCCATATTTACTGTGATTTAAATATACATGGCATGCTTTATCTAAAGGCATTTTGATATTATAAAGATGCATTGTTTTGCACTACATGCCTACATTTGAGAAAGAAAACATGATTTCTGTACATGGGATTTAATCTGTACAAGTATATATATATGTATATTTAAAGACATGCTTTGAAAATGAGTTAAGGAAATAACGGTTTTAGGCATAGCATTATTTTGAGTAGATAGTGTAGATATCTACTTGCTTGCCTGATTTCCTTACTATGTGCGTTGTATGCTCACCCCCTTTCTTTACATCTCTCTACAGAGCATCAGTAGTAGAGTGAGAGCTTTTGAGGGATAGTATTCCTGTGTCCGCTGCTATTTCCTATCGATCGATAGGTATACATGTTTTGTACGGTTATGTATCTAAACATAGAAATAACATAGTGATGTATACGATATATATTATGGGGAATATATTTATATTAGATTTTATATGATCTCATATGTATTATAAAAGAAGTTACAGTCAGTAAAAGTATATTGACATGTATGTATGATAATGGATGATATGGTATGCGAGGAAGCTAACATCGAATCACAGCCCAACCATTGAAGAGAGGAAAGGTAAGTTAAAAATGTAAAAAATTTGTAGTGATTTTTGGTTAAGTCAGGATGGGTGTTGACAGAATGGTATCAAAGCAGAGGTTGGTCTGATGTGAGTCGGTGTTGGAAAATAGGAAAGTATACATCCCCATAGTACTGTGTTGTGTTTAGATATAACTGTGTATACCAGATAGGAGACGGACTAAGTCATGATTGTGAATGTAAGAACTTTGCATATATGGTAAATACTCGTAGTGGTAGAGGTACGAGAGGTAGGGCTCGAGGTCATGGAGATAGGCCTGAGAGACGAACTGTTGTCGAACCATTACCTACCCATGAGACTCTAGGTGCTACTGAGGCACCAGAGTGTGCTGAGATGCGCTTTACGAGATTAGAGCATAGTCTACAGACGATTGTAGAGATATTGGCACAAACGATGCCAGGTATGTAGGGACAGGAGGCAGGAGCTGCGACAGGAGAGGCAGTTGCCCATGATACACCTACACAGACAGCTCATGCACCGAGGACTGTAGATACTCCTACACCCCCACCAGTTTCGGGTAGTAGTGGATTAGGGTACAGATGTGATCTGCATCGGTTGCGAGAATTCCAGAAGTTTAGACCTCCATCTTTTAGTGGGGTCAAGGACCCTGTAGCTGCTGAGGAGTGGGTAGCTGAGATGGAGAAGCTTTATGGATTCTTCGAGTGTATGACATCGGAGATGGTCGCATTTGCTGTGTTCCTACTGAAGGGAGCTGCAGAGCATTAGTGGAAGTCCACACGACCCATATTGAGAGCCCGACACACATATATTAGTTGGAAGATATTTTGGGAGACCTTTAGGAGGCAGTTTGTTCCCGATACCGCACAGCATAAACTACAGGCAGAGTTTTTGGGACTGAACTAGGGGAGCCTATCAGTGGACGAGTATGAGACTTAATTCCTATCCCTGGGGAGATATAACCCAGATACCATATATAGTGAGGCCAGGAAGGTTTATAGGTTCATCGATGGATTGAGACCAGTTCTGCGGTCCAGGTTGGTTCCATTAGATATAACCACCTATGAGGAAGCAATGCGCAGGGCGCATCTGTGTGAGCAAGATTACAAGAGGAATGCTTTCGAGTTTGGGAAGTTTAACCGGAGCTGAGATATATAAAAGAAGAGGCTGGCTAGGGATTTCAGTTATCGATGAGTGAGGAAACTCTTTGGTAAGAGATCACGGGTTGAGGAGGCACGAGAAAGACTTGCTAGACCTCCTGCTTATCCGACCATAGCTCCAGCAAAGGGTATTGTCATAGGAGGACAGAGATTTACTACTGATTAGTGTCGAAGATACGGTAAATAACATGGAGGTAGACCGTGTCCACTGACTCCTATAGTGTGTTTCCGATGTGGGAAACAAGGTCATATTGCTAGAGCTTGCCTAGAGATGGTTGAAATTACCCCACTGAAGGGCAGGGAGCATGATAGAGCTCCAGCTGGTACGTCTGCTCAGAGAGGTAGAGCGACGGCAGAAGAAAAGGGGAAACAAGTGATTGGTTGAGGGCGCGCACATGCTTTGGACTAGGGGATAGCTGATGCTTCATCGGATGTGATACGAGGTGACATCCTAATTTATGATATTGAAGCATATGTTTTAATTGATCCTGGTGCCACGCATTTTTTGTATCGCCTTTATTTGCATGTAAATTAGCAAGACATGTAGAGCGTACACCGTTATGTATAATGATGTTGATTAGTACGCCTATGAATAGTAGTCAAGTTGTAGAGTATGTATATAATGACTGCAAGTTGAGAGTAGGGAATAAGGAGATGACAGCCAATCTAATATTGCTAAGTGATGTGGCCTCGAATAAAATGACAACGGGATTACAACTTCCACGTGTTCTTCGTATATTCTGCAAAAACAATAGGAATCAGAGGGCACAGGGATTTGTCCCTGCACGCGCACTCCGATGATTAAGTTAGAAAACTGAAGTTTTGTATATAGGGGAAGAGAATTGTGTTCTTCAGAATCAAGAGTCTTATTTTTTTTCCGTCCCTTTTCTGAGAGCTCACCTGGGGTATTTATAAGTTTCTTCCGAGTCGGTTTGAGCTGAGGTCCAGGCACGTGTCTGGCCGCGACAGAGTCATTGAGCACTCTGTCGCGTTTCGGGTTAGACAACCTGCGGGTGAGTCTGGAAGGCGGCAGAGTTCATGTGTGGACCTCTACTGCGGTCCACGCGGTAGAGTTTTGTCGCAGAGCTGGCGACATAGGTCTGTCGCAGGATATGTGGTAGAGGTCTATAGCAGAGTATGCGGTAGAGGTCTGTAGCGACATACAGTGCCGCACAAAGCCTACGCGACAGAGTCTCTGTCGCCACGAGACTCTGTCGCATGTCAAGATACTCTGCCGCATGGAGCTCTGTCACTGTAACAGCCACGTGGCTTATCTTGTGTTTGACACGTGGCGATCTCTGGTTGGTCAATCTTTGTACACGCGAACTTTGATGATAGGACCACCATCAATTGCTCCCCACTCTTTGGTAGGAATTTTTCCTGCGAAAGAGGATCCGGGTTCGAATTTGCTTTTTTCGGGTCAAGGCGGATCCTTGCGCGGGCGTGGCGCAGCCACGCGCCTATATATACTGGGTCCCTACTGTCACAATCGCTATTGAGTTCTCTCACGAAGACCACTCTCTCGCAGATTCTCTCACACTCTGTCGCAACTCTCTCGCAACTCTGCCGCAACTCTGCCGTAACTCTGCCGCGTGACGTTAGCGTGTCACAAGTCTACCGCCAGACCTTGAAACTGTGTCGCCCGTTCTTTTGTTGTCTTCCTTTTAGGTAAACTCTGTCGTCCATAATTGTTTTTGATTTCCCCCGAACTTCTAAAATGGCTAGCCATGGTGTAGGAAAACAAATAGACCTAGGTGTTAAGTCGACTTTGAAGGAAGCCAACGTCCAAGACCTAGTATCTAGGTTTCCTTTGCCCGAGGGATACTCCTATAGACTTCCAACCCCTCAGGAAAGTGACATACGTCGTGTTTCTGACGGGGTAGTTATCTTTAGGGCAACTTTAGAATTAGGACTCCGCTTCCCGTTGTCCGACTTTGGGGCTTCTTTCCTTAGGACTCATAGGATTGCCCCCGGACAGCTGCATCCTCACGCATGGATGCAGTTAATAGGGTTTACCGTGCATTACCACCTAAGGGGCGTTTCTCCATCTCTTCCCCTTCTCGATGTCTTTTCAGATTTCGAGGTAGCCCCGGTCTAGTCCCTTACTCACTTCAATGGGTGTATATGCCGGGATTCGAGAACAGGCTATTCGAAAAACCTGCCAATAAGCTCCACGTTTTGAATCGGAGTGTCTTGTTGTGGAGATGCCTGGGGGCCTGGATTTCCCTACTCACTGGGAGACTAGGCGTGAAATCCCCAAGGGCCCTCGGATTGCTACTCTTAGAGAACAGCTGGCCTCAGACGTCGATAGGTTATTGGTAGATAGACCCATTAGCCTTGACAGCCTTTTATCAAATGAAAATTTGATATTAGCTAGCTGGGGCGTGGGTCCTATTCCTATTGTCGGCCCTTCTGTCCCTTCTTCTGATCCTCCACCTTCAATTTCTCCTGAGTTGAACCCCGACCCTCCTAGGCCACAGGAAGACATAGGGAGCACCAATGTAGAGTCTAGTTCTGGTAGCGAACCTTTAACTGACCTGACTGGCTGGGAAGGGTTCGGCTCAACTTTCATGGTGCTCCCTGACGACGACACGCTAAATATAGAGTCCCTTCAGGAGCATTTTGATTCTCCTGACGGTAACCTTTTATTCTTTTTACTGCTTACTGTTTTTGATCAGTGTTTGACCACTTATTTGTTTTCTTTCTTTTTTGCAAAAATGAGTCACTTTCGAAGATCCTTAGCGCGTCAAACATCAGAGGCCGGTCCATCTAGTGCTCCCACCAGGAAGAGGCCGCGTGTAGCTGACGATGTTCGTAGCGAGGCACCGGTCCCTTCTCAGTTGCCTCGGGCTCGGACACCTCCCGTTTCTAGGCCAGCTATGTCTCCTCCTCCCCCGAAACAAAAGGATCCCTCTCGAGATAGGGGAAGAGTTCCTTCCTCTTCACGGGGAGCATCCGGTTCGTATGGACGATCTCGCTCCGAAGAGCGCGCTGAGTGCAACATAATTTCGTCCCAACGAAAGAACCGGAGGTGCTTGTATACTGAGGCGTCGATGGCGACTAGGCCAATTCTCCCGAGGGTAGGCCCCATTGATGAGAGGTCCTACCCTGTGGACGGTGGTTTTATCATGAGGGGGTCGAGTTTTGGGTTTACCCGAGAGTTCGTGACAACGATACCTTGGACACTCTCGGGGTAGCTTCCCGACTGAGTTGGGCTACTATTCTCCCGAGGGACGAGGCTAGAATATTCAGGAATTATCCGGAGGGAGAAGACTTGGCTGATATGGAAGTGATAAGGGTAAGTTTCATATTCTTTTTCGTGTAATTTCTTTTTGCTGTGCTTTTGAATTTGACTTTTTGTATTTCTTTGCAGCTGGCTCAGAGGACCGTGGCCAATAACACTCAACACCGGGCCTATCGGGAGCAAGCTGATAAGGAAATTCGGGAGTTGAAGGACAAGGTCATGGAGCTATCAAACACTGTCAACAACTTGTCCAAACTTTCGGATGTGGTACGAAACTTAGAGGAACAGCTCTCAAAGGCATGGCAGGATTTGGACCAGGCCAAGGGGGATCTTACCGTCGAGGCGGCCCGATCAAGTAAATTCCACGAGGATCTTCAGGAGGCCCATGCCGAGCTGGATCGTATGCAGTCCAACTATGGGTCCTTGCTCACTCGTAATCAGGAGCTCGAGCATTGCGTTGCCGAGTTAGAAAGTCAAGCTACTCCTGTACTGACTCGAGTGGAGATCGATAGCATACGGGCAGAGGCCGTGAAGGAGTACCGCCTTTCCAAGGATTGCTTAAGGCGGAAGGAGGATTTCTCGAATCCCTACGTGAAATATAGATTCTACCTTGCTCGATCATGGTTAGAGAAGCATAGGGAAGGAGAGGAATTCCCCGAGCTCCAGTACACGGACGAGGCGATGCTGTTTGAGGCCCCTGACTGGACTAAATATGAACCCGGGGCAGAACCAACGGACGAGCTTTTCCAGAGGACTGCCCAAGACGATCTAGCCAACCTCACCGGTCCTTGGGAGCCCGCGGACCTGAGCGATGCTCCCGAGCCTATTAGCGCTCTTCTTGACTTGGACGGTGAGGAGGGTCAGCAGTCCTTAGGGAGCGAGGGTCCATCTGCAGCTGATCTCCAGCCTCCTCCTGAAGATTGAGTTTTTGTTTTTTATTTTTCTTTTCAAGTATTCTGTTGTCATTTTATTTTGATTTTATACTTTTTTCAGATGTAATCGTAAAGATCTACTGACGATCTACTTGTAATGATTTTTTGAATGAAATGAAATCCAGATTTTTGTTCATGCTTTGTATCGCATTACTTCTCTATTTATCATTTATCATCCTTTGTCTGTTTGTTTATTTTGCTTGTACATATTTGTTTTGAATGTATTCGTGTATGCTCCCCAACTCTTGATAGAAAGATATATTTTCAGAAAGAGTTTTTCATATAAACATATCGTTTTCTGAGGCGTGATTACTATGACGCAAGTGCGTCTTCAGTTTTTACAGCTTTTATATTTTTGTTGCCTGGCCACAGTGACGCATAGCGCCTCAGGCTCTTACGGCTCGTTGGTTGTATGCCTGGCCACAGTGACGCATAGCGCCTCAGGCTCTTACAGCTCTTCTGATTGTACGCCTGGCCACAGTGACCCAGAGCGCCTCAGGCTCTTACGGCTCGTCTGATTGTACGCCTGGCCACAGTGATGCATAGCGCCTCAGGCTCTTACGGCTCGTCTGATTGTTCACGCCTTGCCACAGTGACGTATAGCGCCCCAGGCTCTTACGGCTCGTCTGAATATACGCCTGGCCACAGTGATGCATAGCGCCTCAGGCTCTTACGGCTCTTACGAATATACGCCTGGCCACAGTGACACATAGCGCCTCAGGCTCTTACGGCTCGTCTGATTGTTCACGCCTGGCCACAGTGACGCATAGCGCCTCAGGCTCTTACGGCTCGTCTGAATATACGCCTGGCCACAGTGATGCATAGCGCCTCAGGCTCTTACGGCTCGTCTGATTGTTCACGCCTGGCCACAGTGATGCATAGCGCCTCAGGCTCTTACGGCTCGTCTGAATATACGCCTGGCCACAGTGACGCATAGCGCCTCAGGCTCTTACGGCTCTTCTGTATCCTGTCACAGAATTTAGATATATAACAGCTGGAAACGTATGACAATAATAGTATATTGTGATAGTAAAAAATATGAGATTATAACGTTCAAGAAAGAAAATATAGCGATTAATTCAAATACAGTTTTAAGTGACTTGAATTCCATGTTTTCCCTATTTTCTTTCCTTGTAGAGTTTCCAGGATACAGGTGTTGGGCCCAATCTTCCGTCTGATTCGGTATGGACCTTCCCAGTTGGCTCTAAACTTTTCGTCTTCTCTCAAAGCGTTGGTGATGTGTGACTTTCTGAGCACTAGATCTCCCTCAGGCATTGGTCTGTCTCTCACCCGGCTATTATAGTAGTTGGCCACCCTTTGATGATAAGATGCCAATCGAATAGCCGCGGCTTCTCGATGCTCGTTAAGTAAGTCGAGGTTTTCCCTTAGTGCATGTGAATTCTCTTCTTCTACTAAGGGTACCATTCTGGGTGATAGCGCGCCAATTTCCACGGGGATCAATGCTTCAGCGCCGTATACGAGACTGAACGGCGTTTCTCCGGTCGACACACGACTGGTGGTACGATATGCCCATAGAACACTAGACAATTCGTCCACCCATGCCCCTTTAGCTTTGTCTAGCCTGGTCTTCAGCCCATGAAGAATAGTCCGATTACTGACTTCGGCCTATCCGTTGGCTTGAGGATATGACACCGAAGAGATCCTTAGCTGAATGCTGAGGCTTTTACAGAATTCGCGAAAGGCATTACAATCAAATTGCTTCCCATGGTCAACATTTAAGATGCGTGGGATTCCGAATCGACAGATAATGTCTTTCCATACCATCGCCTCGACTTTCTTTTCTGTGATTGTAGCTAAGGGTTCTGCTTCAATCCACTTTGTGAAGTAGTCGGTGGCGACTAACAGGAATTTTCGTTGGCCCGTAGCTAATGGAAAAGGTCCTAAAATGTCCAACCCCCATTGTGCGAATGGAATTGGCTGTATCGTACCTTGGGATGGAGTTACCGGGGCTGTCGTTATTGGTGCAAACCTTTGGCATTTGTCACACCTGCGGGCTTTGTCCATTACGTCTTTTTTCAATGTCGGCCAGTAAAAGCCCATTCGTAGTATCTTAGCAGCAAGGGCTCTAGCTCCCAGGTGTTCGCCGTAAATTCCTTCATGTACTTCAGCTAGGACGTAATTTGCTTGCTTCGGCCCCAGACACTTTAACAAGGGTGATGAGTATCCCCTTTTGTACAGTTCCCCGTTGATGAGTGTGAATTTTGCCCCTTCTATTCTTAAGCGACGAGCCTCGTCCTTATCTTGGGGGATTGTACCTTCAACGAGATATTGTTTGAATGGGGATCTCCAGTCATCTCCCGTTTCAATGTCAAAGACATCGACTTCTTCAATACTAGGCCGTTCGAGCCTCTCAACCTTCACTATCCTTCCTCTTATTTCGGTGGAAGAGGCTAACTTAGACAATGAATCAGCATGTGTGTTGTCGGACCGGTTGATTTGTATCAGCTGAAAGCTTGTAAAAGTTTATGCCAAAGATTGGACTTTCTTCAGGTAAGGGACCAACATCGATTCTCGAACCTCATATTGTCCGTTGAACTGGTTCACCACCAACTGAGAGTCACTACGTGCTACCAAGTGGTGAACCTGCAGCGTTTCGGCCAGCCTCATCCCGGCTATCAAAGCCTCGTACTCCGCTATGTTGTTTGAGCTGGGGAACCCAAATCGTAAGGAGTATTCCAGGGATTCCCCTTCTGGTGATATCAAGACTACACCTGCCCGCTTCCATTTGCACTGGATGCCCCGTGGACATACAGCAACCATGGTTGAACTTTCCTCTCATCGCTGTCGCTCGGGCTAGTGCATTCCACTATAAAATCTGCCAAAGCTTGACCCTTGATGGCTTGTCTGGGTTGGAACGTGATATCGTATCCTCCGAGTTCCACTGCCCATTTCACTAGTCTTCCTGAGTGTTCAGGCTTCTGAAGGATTTGTCTTAACGGTTGATCCGTCAGGACAATGATGGGGTGAGCCTGAAAATAAGGGCGCAACTTGCGCGAGGCCATCACAAGGGCTAGTACTAGCTTTTCGGCAAGCGGATAGCGGGTTTTCGGGTCTAGTAGTACTTTGCTCATATAGTAGATGGGACGGTACACCATTTCATCCTTATTTAGTAACACCGCACTGACGGCGTGATCACCGATTCCCAAGTACATATACAATTGTTCCCCTTCGAGGGGCCTTGTCAGCAAAGGTAATTGCTTAAGATATTCTTTGAAGTCCTCAAAGGCCTTTTGGTAATCTCCCGACCATTCAAAATTCTTTCCTCCCCGTAGAGTTTTGAAGAAAGGCAAGCTCCTTTCTGCTGACTTTGACAGAAAGCGATTCAGAGCTGCTATTCTGCCTGTCAATCTCTGGACCTCTCTTACGGTGGCTGGGGGTTTCATGTCAATGACTGCCTGCACCTTTTCGAGATTAGCCTCAATACCCCTGTTGGTGATCATGAAGCCCAAGAACTTTTCTGATCTCACCCCGAACGAGCACTTTTCGAGGTTTAGCTTCAAATTGAATCTCCTTAGTACTTCGAATACCCGAGACATCTGATGAGCATGAGACTCTCCTGCTCGGCTCTTGATGATCATATCATCCACGTAGGCTTCCATGGTATTTCCCAGAAGATCTTTGAATACTTTGTTCACCATTCGCTGATATGTAGCTCCAGCGTTCTTTAAACCGAACGGCATTACCTGATAGCAATATGTTCCGTCATCGGTTATAAAAGAAGTCTTCTCTTCGTCTTCTAGGTGAAGCATGATTTGGTGGTATCCGAAAAAGGCGTCTAAGAAGCTGAGGAGTTCGTATCCGGATGTCTCATCCACAAGTCTATCTATCCGGGGTAGGGGGTATGAATCTTTAGGGCAGGCTTTATTCAGATCGGTGAAATCTACACACATTCGCCACTTCCCACTAGATTTCTTTACCATTACCACGTTGGCTAGCCACTCAGGGTAGTAGACCTCTCGAATGAATCCGGCATTTAGGAGCTTATTTACTTCTTCAGTAATTGCTTTTTATCTTTCCGGGGTAAAGTTTCTCTTTTTCTGTTTGACAGGCCTATGTCCGGGTAAGACGTTGAGCTCATGACAGATCACTTCGGGATCAATCCCGAGCACGTCTGTAGGGATCTGAGCGAAGACATCCGAGTTTTCTCTCAGGCATTCAACTATCTCACTCCTTGCTTGTTTGTTTAGCTGAGTCCCGATGAATGCCTTCTTCTCTCCATCTCCCCTTGTTAGCTCAATGGCTTCCGTTTCCTCTACGGGCTGAGGCTTGGGCGGATCCTCTATGCACAAAGTCTCTTTTTTCTTTGTGCTCCTTTGTTGGCGGTAGAAGCGATATAACAAGTGCGGGCGCTCTTCTGATCTCCTTGCACTTGCCCGACTCCGTTGGGAGTGGGGAACTTTATTAACAGATAGCAAGAGGATATCATCGCCCTCATGTCGTTCAGTACAGGTCTACCCAGGATTATGTTGTAAGCAGCGGAGGTTGACCTTACTACCATGAATAATACTTGTCGGGTCACATCCTTTGGGTTTTCACTGAGAGTCACAGGCAACTCTATGGACCCAGCTACCTTCACCCTTTCGCCTATAAATTCGTATAGTGGCGTCATGACAGGCCTTAACCTATCTTCAGATATGCTCATTTTTTCGAAGCAATTCCAATAGATTAGGTTTACCGAGCTCCCGTTATCGACCAGGATTCTGCTCACCGGGTGTTTTGCCACTACCACGGATATCACCATTGGGTCGTCATGGGGCATGACGATGTCACCCTTGTCAGCTGGGGTGAACATGATAGGTTCTTCATCCGCTCTCTCCTCCATTACAACGTTAACCTGATATGCCTGCCTTGCGTAACTCTTACGGGAAGTAGAGGAGCTTCCCGCCATCGATTCCCCTCCTGCAATAACATTTATTACCAGGGCGGTGGGTTCGTTGTTTGGCGGATTGGTGAGGGGGACCGTAGGCCTAAATACTTCGTTCCTTGGCCTATTTCTTCCGTTATCGTTATTTGTCCCAGTCCGTGGATGGTCATTCCTTTGGTCACGCGAAGGATAACGGGGTCTCTCACTTCTCCACAGGAAGCGGTTGATTTTCCCCTCTCTGGCCAGTCTTTCTAACTGATCTATTAAATCTCTGCATCTCTCTGTTGGGTGGCCGTGAGCGCAATGGAATTCGCAGTAGGCATCAGAGTTTCGTCCTACATCCCCAATCTTCTTCTTGGGGAATTCCAACAATCCTGCCCCTTCGATAGCTGCCAGTATCGCAGTGCGAGGCTCGTTCAACTTGGTATAACCTTCATACCTGAGCCTAGGGGCTTTGTCTACTCTCACGGATCTGGGGGAGCTTCTTTCGGGTGCATCTTTCTCTCTCTTCTTTCCTTCCTTTGCCTCCTTAGGCTATATCATCTTCATCACCTCTTCTTAGGCCACATACTTATTGGCCCTAGCAAAGAGATCGGAGAGTGTCATTGGCTGATCAAGAGAGAGGGATTTTTGTAGCTTTTCGGAGCTCATCCCTTGCAACATTGCAGCCATGGCTACCCCTACCGGTAGATCTTCTACCTCCAGGGTTGCATCTCGGAAGCGGTCTACGAAGCTCTTCAAGGATTCTCTATTCCCTTGTTTAAGAGTGAGTAGATAAGTAGCGTCCTTCTTTCTCTGGCTGTGGATCATAAAGACTTTCAAAAATTCATTTCTCAGTTGGTCGAAAGAGGAGATTGAACCTTCGCTCAACCCGTTGAGCCACTTCAGAGCGTGCCCGGACAGTGTGAGAGAAAAAGCCCTGCACATAATTTCGTCCTCCCACCCATGCAGCAGCATGAGGGACTCATAGCTTTGTATGTGATCGTAGGGGTCTGCTTTGCCGTGTGTAAGTAGTCATGGAAGGCATCTTGAACTTCTTCGGCAAAGGCTTGTTTATGATCTCCGGACTGAACTGAATTCTCCTCTTTCGGCTATTGTCCGGAGACACCAGTTTTCTCTTTTCCAAGATCCTTTGGACGACTTTCTCCACGTTTTTCGACTCTCGGACTGAGTACGGTCCCGTCCCTTCCGGTCTAGAAGAGTCCGACTGATAAGCACCCCTTCTGGAACCTCCCATTCTGGGATTTGACATTTCGAGACCGTCTCGTGGGTTAGAACCCCTCTGTCTTCGTTGCCCCCTGGCTCTATATTCCTCTGACTCGTGTTCCAACTCCACAGGAGAAGGGCTACGCCATGTGGGAGAACTTTGTCGCCTATAGGCCGCTGGAGAACTCCGTCGCAGAGATGCTGCGAGAGACCTCTGCCGCAAGTATTCCTCGGGTGAGCTCTGTCGCCTATTTGCTGAGGGTGAGCTCTGCCGCACAGGTGCTGCTGGTGATCTCTGCCGCCTGTCTGCTGCGGGAGACCTTTGCCATATATGAGCCGCGGGTGAGCTCTGCCGCCTCTCGGCTGCGGGTGAGCTCTGCTGCACAGGTGCGGTGGGTGAACTCTACCGCCTGCGGTCCGCGGGTGAGCTCTGCCGCCTATTTGCTGCGGGTGAGCTCTGCCACACAGGTGCTGCAGGTGAACTCTGCCGCCTGCGATCCGCGGGTGAGCTCTGCGGTCTTCCTGCTGCGGGAGACCTCTGCCCCACAGGTACTGCGGGCGAGTACTGCCGCTGATCTACTGCGGGAGAGCTCTGTCGCCCGCAGATTGAGGGTGAGCTCTGCCACCTGTCTGCCGCGGGAGAGCTCTGAAGTCTGCGGTCTGCGAGAGAGCTCTATCGCCTGTCTGTCGTGGGAGAGCTCTGACGCGTTGGGTCAACGGTAGCATTCACTTCCCATAACCCTGCCACAGGGTGATTCCTTTGAAATGCGGTGGAGTTCGGGGCCAATCCCGTGACATCATTTAGCGCTCCTGCTCCTTGTCCAACACTCACCCGGGTGGAGGGTTGACCTCTTTCATAGGTCTGCCTCGAGATGTTTTCCCCCACCAACTGCTGCACTTCATGGGGTAAGCTAAATTGGGGGAGAGCGTCTCTAAAAAAGCTCACCATAGCTTTCAACGCTGTCGTCGTCTCCTCATTTTTGCTTTTCAGGGTCTCAAATTCCTCTAAAGAAACCAATGCTCCTCTGTCATCCCTTTCACTATGTCTTCGTCTTTGTTCTGATCTGACAGGGGGACTCACAGAATTTTGCTCCCCTGTCACCTCTGCTGTAGAACGTGTCCTCACCATTTTGATAGGGAATCTGACTTTTTGTTCTGATTCCCACAGACAGCGCCAAATGATGAGGCCTCGAATAAAACGACAACGGGATTACAACTTCCATGGGTTCTTCGTATATTCTGTAAAAACAATAGGAATCAGAGGGCGCAGGGATTTGTCCCTGCACGCGCACTCCGATGATTAAGTTAGAAAACTGAAGTTTTGTATATAGGGGAAGAGAATTGTGTTCTTCAGAATCAAGAGTCTTATTTTTTTTCGTCCCTTTTCTGAGAGCTCACCTGGGGTATTTATAAGTTTCTTTCGAGTCGGTTCGAGCTGAGGTCCAGGCACGTGTCTGGCCGCGACAGAGTCATTGAGCACTTTGTCGCGTTTCAGGCTAGACAACCTGCGGGTGAGTCTGGAAGGCGGCGGAGTTCATGTGTGGACCTCTACTGCGGTCCACGTGGTAGAGTTTTATCGCAGAGCTGGCGGCATAGGTCTGTCGCAGGATATGTGGTAGAGGTCTGTAGCAGAGTATGCGGTAGAGGTTTGTAGCGACATACAGTGCCGCACAAAGCCTACGCGACAGAGTCTCTATCGCCTCAAGACTCTGTCGCATGTCAAGCTACTCTGCCGCATGGAGCTCTATCGCTGTAACAGTCACGTAGCTTATCTTGTGTTTGACACGTGGCGGTGTCTGGCTGGTCAATCTTTGTACACGTGGACTTTGATGATAGGACCACCATCACTAAGTATGAGGGACTTTGATATAATCGTAGGAATGGATTGGTTATCTGCAAACCATGCTGTTTTAGATTGTTATGCTAAGACAGTTATGTTTCCTAACCGTACAAGCTATATTGTAAAGTTTAATAAGAATAAATAAAAGAAGTAGTTATGATTATAATATGATATACTGACTGAGAGAACCTTCAACATATCAAGGTTTCATTGCGTACATGGTAGATATGGATAAGGCACATCTGGAGTTGTTAGATATTACTGTGGTCAGTGAGTACCCAGATGTCTTTTCGGATGAGTTGCCAGGATTACCACCAGACAGAGAGATGGAGTTCTGTATAGATTTGGTGCCTGGTACGAAGCCTATTTCAAGACCACCATATCGCATGGCCTTAGTTGAGCTGGAGGAGCTCAGGAGACAGTTACAGGAGCTATTGGATAGGGTTTTTGTTCGACCGAGTGTTTCACCTTGGGGAGCACCAGTTTTGTTTCTGAAGAAGAAGGATGGGAGCCTTCGATTGTGTAGAGATTACCGATTGATGAATAAGGCCACTATCAAGAATAGGTATCCCCTTCCACGCATTGACGATTTGTTAGATCAGCTTCAGGGAGCACAGGTCTTTTTCAAGATTGACCTGAGGTCTGGGTATCATCAGCTGAAAGTTCAAAGTGGAGATGTACCTAAGACGGCATTTCGTACCCGGTATAGCCATTATGAGTTCTTGGTCATGCCATTCAGATTGATGAATGCTCCTGCTGCTTTCATGGCTTTGATGAATGATGTGTTCAAGCCATATTTGGACCAGTTTGTTATCGTCTTCATCGATGACATATTGGTATACTCGAGATCCGAGGAGGAGCATGAGGAGCACCTCAGGATCGTATTTCAGACGCTACGAGAGCAGAAGTTATATGCTAAGCTCAGTAAGTGTGACTTTTGGTTGTCACAGATCTCGTTTTTAGGACATGTTGTATCAGGAGATGGTGTATCAGTGGATCCATCTAAGATAGAGGCTGTAGTTCAATGGGAACAGCCAAGGACAGTCACCGAGATCAGGAGTTTTCTAGGTTTAGTTAGATATTATCGAAGATTCGTTGAGGGATTTTTGAAATTGGCTGCTCCGTTGACACGTCTTACTCGAAAGAGTGTACCGTTCATATGGAAGGAGGATTGTGAGAAAAGTTTTCAGGAGTTGAAGTGTCGATTGACCACCGCTCCAATTCTCATTATCCCTACTAGAGCAGGAGGATTTTTGTAGTGTATACCGATACTTCGCATCAGGGACTGGGTTGTGTATTGATGCAGGATGGGATGGTAGTTGCTTATTGATCCAGACAACTGAAGGATCATGAGAAGAACTATCCGACCCATGATTTGGAGCTAGCAGCAGTAGTGTTTGCATTGAAGGTATGGCGCTGCTACTTGTATGGTGAAAAGTTCTAGATATTTACCGACCACAAGAGCCTCAAGTATCTGTTCTCACAGAAAGAGCTGAACATGAGACAAAGAAGATAGCTAGAGCTTTTGAAGGACTACGATTGTGAGATACTTTATCATCCGGGGAAGGCTAAGTTGTAGCTGATGCATTGAGTAGGAAAAGCCTAGGGATAGTATCGTATATGATGGTTAGGGAGTATGATTTGCTAGAGCAGTTTACTAGCCTCAGTTTGGGAGTTGTGGCTTCTGACATGGATATAGGCTATGTGATAGCTAGTCTACACTTGGAGCCGAATCTGTTGGACAAGATCAGTGTGGCTTAGCAGACTGATCCTTTTTGTATGGATGTGAGTAGTCAGATGCAGATGGGTACAGTGACTGAGTTTAAGTTGAGTTCTGATGGACTACTGAGGTTTAGAGGCAAGTTGTGTGTTCCCGAGGATCCAGGACTCAGGAGATTGATATTGGCAGAAGCTCATTCGTTGAGGTATACGTTACATCCGAGGAGTAACAAAATGTATTAGAACCTCCAGAAGGTATACTGGTGGTCGGGTATGAAGAGAGATGTAGTAGACTTTGTGGCAAAGTGTCTCGTATGTCAGCAGGTGAAGGTAGAGCATCAGAAACTTGCAGGATTATTGCAGCCTCTACCTATACCGACATGAAAATGGGAGCATATCACCATGGATTTTGTAATGGTTTACCGAGAACCCACAGGAATCATGATGCTATATGGGTGATCATCGACAGACTAACGAAGTCTGCCCACTTCCTAGCTATGAGAGCGACCGATACTCTGAGTTCATTAGCAGAGCTGTATGTACGCGAGGTAGTGAGGTTACGCGGTGTACCAGTGAGCAAGGTCTCTGATAGGGATTCCCGCTTCACTTCCCACTTTTGGGGACATTTTCAGGAAGCCATGGGAACCCAGTTGAGTTTGAGCACCGCTTTTCATCCTCAGATAGATGGTCAGTCAGAGAGGACTATACAGACCCTGGAGGATATGTTGAGAGCATGTGTGCTAGATTTTAGAGGCTCCTGGGATGACCACTTACAACTAGTCGAGTTCACCTACAACAACAGTTATCATTCGAGTATCGAGATGGCACCGTATGAGGCTTTATATGGCCGTAGATGTCGTTCCCCTATTGGATGGGAAGAAGTGGGAGACCGTAAGATTTTCGCTCCTGACATGGTTACGCAAGCATCTGAGGATGTCCACTTGATTGTAGAGAGACTGAGGATAACTCAGAGTAGACAGAAGAGTTACGCTGACAGGAGACGTAAGCCACTAGAGTTTGCAGTTGGTGAATCCGTGTTTTTGAAAGTTTCTCCTTCCAAGAGCATATCGAGATTTGGGAAGAGAGGGAAGCTAAATCCTCACTATATTGGACCCTTTGAGATACTTGATCGAGTGGGAGATAAGGCTTATAGGTTGGCATTGCCATCGGACTTATCAGGTGTCCATAACGTCTTCCACATATCGATGCTTCAGAAGTATCACCTGGATCCGGCACATGTGATTAGTTATGAGCCTTTAGAGCTCCGAGAGGACATGTCATATGTTGAGCGACCGATTCGGATATTGGATAGGAAGGAGAAGGTATTGAGATCGAAGACCATTGGGTTAGTGAAGATTCTCTGGCAGCATCATACTTCAGAGGAGGCTACTTGGGAGCTAGAGAGTCTGATGCGAGAGAAGTACCCTCACCTGTTTGATGACTGACTTGGTTCTAATTTGGCGGACCAAATTTCTGAGTAGGGGAGGATTGTCAGACCCGCATTTTTATGTAGCCAATACCTTATGATTCCTATGTGTATGAACACTCTATTATTATAGTTGAATCATAAGAAGAGTATTTACTAGATTTAAAGTGTTAGTGAAATGATTTAACACGTAAAAACTACATAAAAAGCCTAATGTGAGCTATAAGAGTCACAGGCTAAACCAAGTGAATCTGAATCATTCTGACTGAAGAGAAGAATTAAAATGAGAAAATATAGAGAGCTCATGAAGGAAAGTTAGTTTAATTTAGTTCTGAACACAAAGAACGAGAGTAAAAGCTAAAAAGGGTAAAATAGACCTTTTTAGCGAGTTAAGGTGTTTCAGGTGTAATTATCTATCGGGAACGGTTGAAATGTAAAGACGAGAGTGTAAGACATAAGATATGACACTTTCAAAATTTTGAGAAAAAGTCAACTTGGTAAATGGTTAAGGAAAAAGTCAACTATAATTAAGAAAAGTGGACTTTTACCATAGTTGACTAACCATGGTTAGAAATTAACCCAAGTATGGAGAAAAAACTGGAGAAAAATATTCTTGGTCAAAATACAAGATAATCATCCCCGGAAGTAAGAAAAATTTATTCGGAAGGATTTCAGATTAAATTTAATGGTTAAAAACGTAATGGGCCTAAAGTGAAGATTTTAAAGCCCATTAAAGTATACTAAACGTAGATCGAAATTCTTAGGTCCCTTAGACCAAATTATTGGACCAATTGATAGGCCAAATATTGAGATAATAGAAGGCCCGAGGTATAGTAAAATTTTCAGCCCGAAAGCCCATTAAGAAAGCCCAAACTGAGAAGCCCAATTGAAAGCCCATGTGAATAAGTTAAAAGCCATTAATGAAAGGTAATAAAGTCCAAAATGATAACCATTACCTAAACTTTTTGGAAGTCAATTAAGGTGACTGGATTTTAGATTAATGACTAAGTAATGGACTTATAAATACCAACTAACACATAATCATCTTCATGCTTTCATTTTCGGCAAAGTGAAGAAACCATAACTGAAAAGTTTTCCAAGCTTTCTCTCACTAGAAATCACTAGGAAAAAGGCACATTTGGAACTTGCAATCTTCATGAAAGTTGTTCCAAATTGAGAGGAGAGTGACATATGTTGGAATTGGCTATCAAGGAGCCATAGTGTGCAAACCGTGAGCCTCCAAAGTTTTGACCAAGTGTGAACACAAATACTAGGTATATTTTCAAGTTTTCAAATTCATATATGTTAATGTATGAATGATTTTAAGTATATTGGTTTATGTTTTAAGCATTGAAACATATGAAATCACTATGATCTTGGTGAAGCTGAGAGTGAGTAGTGAAATATTGATGAATGCCCATATGATTTTAAGGCATAAATGGATTAATGTACATGTGTTAATGATTATGGCATAATTAGAATTAATCAATTTGATTAATTAATACATGTATTAAGTTGGAAATCAATGTGTTTGATAAAATGCCTAAATGAACTATGTGATGTTTAAGAATGTTGCCAACCAAGTGTTTGTGAAAATGCCTAAGTGAATTAGATAAGGAAAGGGACATGGCCGGCATGCCATGGTGTGACCGACGACATGGAGAGCTCTCGGCCATGGTATGTGGCCGAGAGGTCCAATGGGCCAAGCCCAAATATTTTAGGCTCAATGTGATGTAATGGGTCTAGGACAAGCCCAATAAGAGTTGGTGGGCCCCATAAGCCCAATAGAGCAAAAAAATGAATAGTAAAATGAAAATGGGCTTAAGGCATAGTTAGGCCCATGAAGGTTTATTAAAGCTCATTAAGGGAAATAGACTGTATTTAATGTGAAATACAGTTGGAAAAGTGTAATTAACCTGATAAATGGCTATATGCAGCTCCAGAGAGTATTGGAGAAGCAAATCGGACTGTTGGATTGAGCAGCGTTGAGAAAGTGAGATTTCTCGAGTGATTGCAGGTAAGGGACTTTTGTGAGTAGTTAGAGATACCGGCACATATTTTCGTCTACTTTTACATTCACTTAAAACTCTAAGGGTCAGAGAAAGTGAATAATAATTATTGTGACCCGATAGTGGAAAATTATGATTTTGCCGCTAGTTAGTCAAAAAGTCAACTTTTGTGAAAAGTTGTAAAAAGCTTGGAAACCACCATTTTGAGTGTTTTACTGCTGTTTAGCAGAAGAATAAATAGATGGGCTAATGATTTTAAGGTTGATATGAATTAAGCACACTTTATAGTGCTGATTTAGATGTTTTGAAAATCATCCATTTTTTAAAGAGCCATCTATCATATTATGTGAGAATAAATCGTACTGGAGCATAGTTCGCATTGGATTTCATATATTTTCCACATATATTAGTGTTGGATTGATTCACACTAGATTTCCATGACATGCATGATATAGTGCTGGAGTTATTACTCGTACTCAGTTTTATATAATATATGCATGAGAGAGTGCTGGAGCGATTAGCTCGTACTCGAATTTTACATGAGATACATGACAGAGTGCTAGAGCGTTGCTCATACTCAAGTCTTCATGATTTATACATGATATAGTACTGGAGATATTACTCGTACTTGATTTGATGAGTTTTGTACATAGCATGATATTGGAGCTATTGCTCATACCTGATTTGAAACATGAACTATGCATTGACCTAGTTTCTGGGGGTTTACTCGCACTAGAGTTGAGTTGTGATGTGAACAGTGTTTGAGCGGAGTGTCTACTGTGAGTCGCGCTCAAAGGCACGTACTGTATGTGATATATAGTACATGTTGAAAACCATGCTTGATTTCCTTGTGTAGACTGAGGGTCACCCTATAAGAGGATCGCATGAGGATTTAGAGACGTGATACGATATTCCATGGTTTTGAGGGCTAAGACCTATGGCAAGCACCCTGACTGTGATGTAGGGTCAACGGAGTACGTTGTACCGTGCATGTGGCATGGAGTACACTGTACCATGTGGTGTTGTGGAGTTGAGGAGGATATAGTTGGTGGTTGTGATGGACTGACCCCCCTTCCGTTGCAGCAGTGATGCCCCGCACATCGAGTACTGTGTTGCGTGGGATCACCATTGTCGGATATGATCATTGTCCAAGATACTATTTACATTTTCACCACAGAGTCTCACATGATATATCACCTGATTGACTGATTTAATTGCGGATAGACGTAAGGGATGGGTCGGACTCCGATTTTGTGTTGTGAATGATTCAAATGTCATATTTACTATTATTTAGATATACATGGCATGATTTATCTAAAGGCATTGTGAAATTATAAAGATGCATTGTTTTGCACAACATGCCTACATTTAAGAAAGAAAGCATGATTTTTGTACATGGGATTTAATCTGTGCAAGTATATATATATATATATATATATATATTTAAAGACATGCTTTGGAAATGAGTTAAGGAAATAACGTTTTGAGGCATAGCATTATTTTGAGTAGATAGTGTAGATATCTACTTGCTTGCCTGATTTCCTTACTGAGCGCGTTGTATGCTCACCCCCTTTCTTTACATCTCTCTACAGAGCATCAGCAGTAGAGTGAGAGCTTTTGAGGGATAGTATTCCTGTGTCCGCTGCTATTTCCTATCGATCGACAGGTATACATGTTTTGTACGATTATGTATCTAAACATAGAAACAGGACAGTGATGTATACGATATATATTATGGGGAATGTATTTATATTAGATTTTATATGATCTCATATGTATTATAAAAGAAGTTACAGTCAGTAATAGTATATTGACATGTATGTATGATAATGGATGATATGGTATGCGAGGAAGCTAACATCGAATCACAGCCCAACCATTGAAGAGAGGAAAGGTAAGTTAAAAATGCGAAAAATTTGTAGTGATTTTTGGTTATGTCAGGATGGGTGTCGACACATTAAGGCCAACCCAGGCATAACCCATCCAAACCCACATGTCGCGCTGCCAGACGGAGCGGCTGGAAGCGAAAACTAATGAAGAACCTACCGTCGGCGCCAGATCGGAGGGAAACAAAGTTGAACCGATTTTAGACCAGTTCAGCTGAAGGGAATGGGCTGAACTAGGCTAAACAAGTTCGCTAGAAAAAAAATAAAGAAGAAAGTGAAAAAGGGAGAAAAATTCATTGATGCCCCAGGTTTAACGATAGACTGGTAAGCAGTTGGATTTCATCATCTCAATTTTTTGAAAATTTATTTAAATTTATATTTGAATGAATTTAACCCGGTTTAAATATATAAATGTGTAGCTCTACAATAAGCGACGAACGAGAGTTCGATTCAGCCTTGATTTATGTGCCAGCACGAACACTGGGGTAAGTGAACCCCACTTGCTACCACATGTATTATTATACTGGCTAGATTTAATCGTATAAGTTACGATTTAATTTTGTATAAATTGTGTTATGCTTTGGAATTAAACAATTGCTATCGTAAATAATTATTTGAACTTCTCGAAGACATAAGTGAATCGTCTAATCGATTTTAAAGATGTTAAGTGAGGAATCAGCTGGATTGGGAATACAAATTATTTTCTGCTCTGCAGGCTGGGTAATGAGCAAGTGAAATCCGATCTTGTTACAGAAATTTAACAATTTTGTAAATTATCGGTATCCCAAGTTGGAACCTCTGAACTATCGAAAATGTGATACAATCATTGCCTGTATTTTATGGAAAATTTGGAAGCTTTTATAGACTTTATCTGTATAATCTTATTTAAATTGAGCTTTGAACTAATCGAGCATATAGCTTATTTAGCTTATGCTTAGTATTTCGAATTTAAGCATCAACTGCTTTCAGTCTCAATCGTGATATGGATTTTGGAAACACGATTGCTGGATGTTTTTCGTTTAAGACGTTTTAGTTAAGTTAATTTCGATAGAGTATATATAGACCTTCAAATTTGTAATTAAAGGTAATACCCTAGTCACGGGTTAATTTTAGCTCACTGATAGCTACAACGGGAAAGCTTTTATCGAAATATAATTTTGAATATCGCTTAGATTTTTATAATTTAATCATTGAATTTTTCGAATAAGATATCGACGATATGATTTTAGAAATCGCTTTCAGACGTGTGAACGTGATATGGATTAAGCTCTTTGAGACAAGATGGCATCAAATGAAATTAATCGAGTCATAAGATAAGGAATAAATGATGTCTAAGAATATTAAGTGACATAAGTATGTAAGAATATTGGCAATAAGATTATCGGAAAGGATATGTTCTTATACAGACCTATTTTAAATTAAATATTTTATCTGGAAGCAAGTTATAATTTTATGAGATGTAAAAAGCTTACATGAGTTTTGTACGATTTTATAAATTTGACAATTTAGAGATCAAACATGTATATGTGTGTTTTTTGAAACATGAATTTCGTAAACTTTTGTACAAATAAATTTTGAAAATGAATTTGAAAATGATTTTAAGTAAGTATAAAAGAAAGTAAGATTTTTTCAAGACTAGAAGGCTATCCTATAAGCATATACTGTGTACATATTATGGCCACCACTTGTGGTGTTCCAGCTCCGCCACTTGTAGTGCCTGATATGTGGAACCCGTGTAGTGCTTGTCTTCACCTTTGTGGTGGTTGCCTTTGCTACCCGAGGTATATGTTTTCGCAGTATCTTGTGCCCGAGCAGCACACACGTACGTCTCCCACACGGCGAGTGCAACTAGTGTCTGTGCCCTAGTTATGTGCTAGTGTAAAGTTTATTCAGATACGCGCATGTTTACTGTACGACCTTGATCTAGTCTACAGCCCCCCATGCCCAGGGGTATGATGTCACGACTCTCTCTCTCTCAGTCCGTGACTTTTACCTTACCACTTACAGTTGGGCTATGATTCAATATCCAATCCATATCTCATCCATTTATAGTTTAAATAAATTCAATTAAATTAAGAAGAATAAAAACTGGACTTTTATACAGATGTGGGGAAGCGTTTACATTAGTTTCTATTATATACATCCCCTAAGATACAAAATAAAAAACTTTACTGTGCATTAATTTATAGGATACAAAATTTTTCATCTCAAGTGTTACCTCTATACTGCTGGATGACTGAAGCAACACGATAGCAGTGACAATTGCAATATACTCACTACTGCGTAGAATCTGTGGAGGAGAAATAAGGGGGTGAGCTAACACGCTCAGTAAGAAAAATATGAAAGCAGGTAGATAACTACACTATCCACATGCTAAAAATATACAATCATTTTCCTTATAAAACATATGCATTCTTTAAAATAGCTTCCATCGATGCGAAATCATTAATTCGCTAGATGGGCATATGCATATTCACACATCACACTCTTTTCACATAGTACACATTTAGAAATTACTTTGCACTCAACAAAACAATGTACATGAGACATAATTATGGGTTATCATATCCCCAGATACACAGCAAGGGAAACATATATCACCACACACAGTAATGACAATGTCATATCACTCAGATAAAAAAAGGACTTATGAGGACTTATGGCTATAGTCGAATTCCAGAAAACACTGATCAGGTGTATAGGAACCCTATGCTTTGGGAGGTGGATCAACCATCCCTTCAGCACATATTGAAATCACGGCACATCGTACCCCATGGCTAACGCTCATGGTACATCGTGCTCCCATGGATCCTTATCACCCATTTCCATTGTCTCAAAATCTCGTTCGAGCAGGTCTGTGCAAAACACACAGTAATACATGACGGCTCCAACACAGTTTTGTACTCATTACATCACATCCTTAAACCATGTGCAAGCAGGTCAATACAAGACACACACCAATACATGAGGGCTCTAACATGGTTTTACTCAACACATAACATAATCATGAAAACCTCGTACGAGCAACTCAGCATAAGACACACAGCATACCTGAGGCATAGAGCAAGATATTACTAGGAAATTACATGCGAGCATAGTCAGAGCACGACACACAGTAATACTCGAAGGCTCTAGCAAGATTCCTAAAATCTAGTGCGAGCTCTCGAGTGGAACACATAGCATCACCCGAGGCATCGAGCACCCTTTTTGCTTTTCTCAAAATCCCTTTTTAAAATGATGTGCGAGCAAGGCTTGGAAATCTACCGTTACCACTTAGGCTCTAGCATAATTTCACACAGAAAAGAAATAAAAGGCTCCATTCATTAAGTATGAGTGAGAGGGAAATCTCCCTTCAATCACTCGTTAAAAGCTTATCAATAAAATTACTAAACCGAGAGCCTGTCTATTCTTACTCTTCCTCAAAACGTTTGTAAAACTTCTTTTTACAACAATAACATGGAAGTCATGCAACTCATACTTATGGACTTATTCTCATACGTAGTTTTCGCCTAGATATATCAATATCCACATACTTTTCGTATACATTCGTACACAGCAGGTAGGAAAACATACGTATAGCAATCTCTAATAGCTCGTATAATTCCCTTACTTCAAATCATGCTCGAATCACATTCCTTCGATTCCCAACGCTCGTGACCCGATCTTATCGGCTTTGATTATATCTTCTAGAGCTGAAATTGTGTATCACATACATTAATATACTGTCATATACTTCATTTCACTTGCATGATATTCAAATCAATGCATTGGGCCATTCATATCTCATTAGGCCTCATTAAATTTTTATCGGACCTTACTTTTTCTTGAGTCCATTTCGAGTATATAACTCATTTCTCGAGAATCTCTTAGACTCCTCGAGTTTATTGATTCATATTGAACTGGCAATAAGCTTAAAATGCCTTTTGTTCATCATTTCATTTCATTTTGGCACTTCATCAAATACCTCATATGCTTATTTTTAACCATTATTGTTTCTAGCACATGGATTTCACCAAACTATTATTCAAGTATATATATATGCTCAATAACATCAATGAACCCTTAAATTTATCATTAAATCTATGCCTACTAATCCTCCTCTCGTTTTGGCACATCAAGCTATTTATAGGTCTTGGAAGATTAGGCATGAACTAAGATGTTTCAACCATCAATCTATATACCAAATCATTCATCATCATACCTAGATTAGCATACATGAGATTGTTGCATTGAAATTTTATCTATTTCAGCTTTTCTCATTTTTCACCAAATTTGGGGGAAAGCTCTTTTCCTTTTTCAATCAAACGATTCGACCTCCCGTTTTTAACTATGTTGTTCTCCTCCTCTATAGGAACAACTTTGCTGGAATGAACTTTTCTTAAATCTCTAAGGAAATTATTAAGAGTTTAGGGAGAGAAACTAGGTTACTTTGCTTCAAAAATGGAAAGTTTTGAGTTGTTTTCATGAAATGCAGTTCAACTGCCCAGTTTTTATAGAATTGGCATGATGAGATCGATCTCCATTAGTGAGGGATCGATCTTCTCCTATTTTTAGTCTCTCGGCATTCAGTTTTCAAGCATGAGGGATCGATCTGTTTTGAAGGGTAAGATCGATCTTAGCCATACAAAGAGCTTCAGAGATCGATCTAGCTGAGGGATGAGATCAATCTGCTTCTGGCCGAGACATAATAAGATCAGTCTGCTTGAGGATGAGATCGATCTTTACTTGACAGAAGCTTTTAGAGATCGATCTGGCCTGAAGGAGGGATCAATCTCCTTTTGCTCTGCAGCATACTTATCTGAGATTTCTCCCAAATTCTCAAGACTAACTTCATATCAATTTACATCACTGTTCATTTTCATTCATTCCACATTCATCACTTAAAAAGGCCCATTTCTTATAATTCATACTCAATGAAACTTGGGTGTACATCATGCACTTATATAACAAGTGTGTACATCAAGTTTACGGACCTTACAACTCTTATGATTCATATTACATGAATAATTGTATACTTAGGGAATCATAAGGATTACATATGAAAATATAGGTCTTACATTCCTCCCTTCTTTTAAGAAATTTGGTCCTCTAAATTATAATCAAGTTACACTTTAAAAAGTTGGGGGTACTTTTCCTATATGAGGTTCTCTAATTCCCAAGTAGCTTCCTCTGAAGTATGGTGCTACCAGAGAACCTTAATAAGCGAAATCGTCTTATTCTGTAGCACCTTTTCCTTCATATCAAGTATCCAGATCGATTTCTCTACATATGATGAATCATTCTTGAGCTCCAATGGCCAATACCGAATCACATGAGTTATATCTGGATGGTAATTTTGAAGTATAGGCACATGGAAGACATTATGTATGCCTACTAGCTCCGGTGTCAATGCTAGCCTATAGACCTTATCTCCCACTCGCTCCAATATCTTAAACGGTCCAATATACCGAAGGCTCAATTTACCCTTCTTATCGAACTCATAGTCCGCTTCAAGGGAAAAACTTTTAAGAGAACTGAGTCACCCATAGTGAACACTAGTGGCCTCCGTCTCATATCAGCGTAACTTTTCTGCCTACTCTGAGCTGTTCTCAATCTCTCACATATCAGTTGAACAACCTTAGAGGCTTGCTGTACCAAATCAGGAGCAAAAATTTTCCTTTCAACCAATTCTTCCCAACCAATAGGCGAACGACACCTTCTACCATACAAGGCTTCATATACTCGAGTGATAACTATTGTTGTATGTAAATTCAGCTAACGGTAGGTAATCATCCTAGGAGCCTTTAAAATCCATAACACTTGCTCTCAACATGTCCTCTAATGTTTGGATGGTTCTCTTTGACTGACTATCGGTCTGAGGATGGAAAGTAGTACTGAAACTCAATCGGGTTCCCATAGCTTCCTGAAATTGTTTCCAAAAGTGAGAAGTGAAGCTGGAATCCTTATGTCAGACCCAAATTTTTGAAGCTTGTACCTTATGATTCCTATGTGTATGAACACTATGTAATTATAGTTGAATCATAAGAAGAGTATTTACTAGACTTAAAGTGTTATTGAAATGATTTAACACGCAAAAGCTACATAAAATGCCTAATGTGAGCGATGGGTATCACAGGCTAAACCGAGTTATTCTAAATCATTCTGACTGAAAATAAGAACTTAAAATAAGAGAGCGTAGAGAGCTCATGAAGAGAAGTCAGCTTGATTTAGACCCGAACACACAAAATGAGAGTAAAAGCTAAAAAGGGTAAAATGGACCTTTTTGGCGAGAAAAAGAGTTTCGGGTGAAATTATCCACCGGGAGTGATTGGAATATAAAGACGAGAGTGTAAGACATAAGATATGACGCTCTCGAAATTTTAAGAAAAAGTCAACTTAGTCAATGGTTAAGGAAAAAGTCAACTATAGTTAAGAAAGTGGACTTTTACCATAGTTGACTAATCATGGTTAAAAATTAACCTAAGTGTGGAGGAAAATTTGGGGAAAAATATTCTTAGCCAGAATACAAGATAATCATCCCCAAAAGTAAGGAAAATTTATTCGGAAGGATTTTGGAATAAATTAAATGGTTAAAAACGTAATGGGCCTAAGGTGAAAATTTTAAAGCCCATTAAGGTATACTAAACGTATATCGAAATTTTAGGTCCTTTAGACCGAATTGTTGGACCAATTGATCGGCCAAATTTTGAGACAATTAAACACCCGAGACATAGTAAAAATTTCAGCCCGAAAGCCCATTAGGAAAGCCCAAACCGAGAAGCCCAATTGGAAAAAGCCCATGAGATAAATATCTAACCATAGTTAAAGTTAACTATGACTCATAAGGTGACTCATAAGGTGACTCATGGCTAAGGCTTGGAAAGTCAAGTATAATGGCTGGAAAGTAAAGCTTAATGGCTAAGTATATGGCTTATAAATTCAGCCACACCATTGTCATCTTCATCACACCAAATCCGGCTAGAAGAAGAAACCATTGAAACATATTTTTCAAGCTTTCTCTCACTAGAAATCACTAGGAATTAGGCATATTTGGAACTTGCATTCTTCATGGAAGTTGTTCCAAATTGAAAGGAGATTGACATATGTTGGAATTGGCTATCAAGGAGCCATAGAGTGCAAACCGAGAGCCTCCAAACTTTCGGCCAAAGGGTGAACACAACAATTGGTATATTTTCTAATTTCCAATTTCATATATGTTAATGTATGAATGATTTCAAGTATGTTGATATATGTTTTAAGCATTGAAACATATTAAATCACCATGAAGTGGGTTAGGCCGAGAGTGATTAATGGGATATTGAATTATGTCAATATGATTTTAAGACATAAATGGATTAGTGTACATGTATTAATGTTAATGGTGTAATTAGAATTAATCAATTTGATTAATTAATACATGTAATTTGTTGGCAATCAAGGTGTTTGATAAAATGCCTAAATGAACTATGTGATGATTGATAATGTTGCCTACCAAGTGTTTGTGAAAATGCCTAAGTAAAAATGGCTAAATAATAGGCATGGATGGCATGCCATGGTAAAACCGAGACATGGGTAGCTCTCGGCCATGGCATGTGGCCAAGAGGCCCAATGGGTCAAGCCCAATTATTTTAGGCCCAATAGGATGTAATGGGCCTAGGACAAGCCCAATAAGAGTTGGTGGGCCCCACAAGCCCAATAGGCCTAACGGAATTGAATAGTAAAATGAAAATGGACTTAAAGCCTAGTTAGGGCCATTAAGGATTATTAAGGCCCATTAAGGGAAAATAGATTGTATTAATGTGTAATACAGTAGGAAAATTATAATTAACCTGAGGAATGGTTATTTACAGCTTCGGAGTTTACACTGAGAGCTGATCAGACTGCGAGATTGAGTAGCACCGAGAAAGTGAGGTCACTTGACGTGATCCGAGGTAAGAGACTTTTGTGAGTAGTTAGAGATACCTGCACGTATTTTCATCTGCTTTTACATTCACTTAAAAACTCTGAGGGTCAGAGAAAGTGAATAATAATTATTGTGACCCGATAGTGGCAAATTACGATTTTGCCCCTAGTTAGTCAAAAAGTCAACTTTTGTGAAAAGTTGTAAAAAGCATGGAAACTATTATTGTGAGTGTTTAATTGCTGTTTAGCATGAAAATAAATAGATTGGCTAAAGATTTTAAGGTTGATGTGACTTAAGCACACTTTATAGTGCTGATTTTAATGTTTTGTAAACAATCCCTTTTAAAGAGCCATCTATCATATTATGTGAGAATGAATCGTGCTAGAGCATTGCTCGCACTGGATTTCATATGTTTTCCACATACATTAGTGCTGGATTTTTATACGCACTAGATTTCCATGACATGCATGATAGAGTACTGGAGTTTTACTCGTACTCAGTTTTATATGATATATGCATGACAGAGTGCTGGAACGATTAGCTCGTACTTGAGTTTTACATGAAATACATGACAGAGTACTGGAGCGTTGCTCGTACTTGATTCTTCATGGTTTATACATGACATAGTACTGGAGCTATTGCTCGTACTTGATTTGATATTGTGCATAGCATGGTACTGGAGCTATTGCTCGTACTTGATTTAATACATGAACCATGCATTGACCTAGTTGCTGGAGGTTTACTCGCACTAGAGTCGAGTTTGTGATGTAAAACGGTGTTTGAGCGGAGTGTCGACTGTGAGTCGCACTCAAAGGCACGCACTGTATGTGATATATAATACATGTTAAAACCCATGCCCGAGTCCTTGTGTGACTGTGTGTCACATCTTGTGAGAGGATATCCGCATGAGGTTAATATAGACGTGGTATGATATTCCACAGGTGCGAGGGCTAAGACCTATGTTAGGCACCCTGACTGTGATGTTGATATTCCATGGTTTCGAGAGCTAAGACCTATGGTAGGCACTCTGGCAGTGAGGAAGGGTCTACGGGTGTACTTTGTACCGTGTCTGAGTGGCGCGAGGTGTACGCTGTACCGTGTGTTGTTGTGGAGTTGAGGAGGATATAGCTGGTGATTGTGATGGACTGACCCCCCTCCCGTTGCAGCAGTGATGCCCCGCACACCGAGATCTGTGTTGCTTGGGATCACATTTCGGATATGATCATAGTCTAGGATACTATTTGCACTTAACCACAGAGTCTCACATGATATATCACATTGATTGACTGATTTAAACTGTGGACAGACCTGAGGGATGGGTCGGACTCCGATTTTGTGATGTGAATTATTTAATGCCATATTTATTGTGATTTAATTATACATGGCATGATTTACATAAAGGCATGATTTATATACGATGCATTGTTTTGCACTACATGCCTACATTTGAGAAAGAAAGCATGATTTTCTGTACATGGGATTTATTCTGTACAAGTATATATATTATATTTCAAGACATGCTTTTAAAACGAGTTAAGGAAATAATGTTTTCAAGGCATAGCATTATTTTGAGTAGATAGTGTTGATATCTACTTGCTTACCTGATTTCCTTACTGAGCGCGTTGTATGCTCACCCCCCTTTCTTTACATCTCTCTACAAAGCGTCAGTAGAGCGAGAGCTATCGAGGGATAGTGTCCCAGAGTCCACTGCTAGTTCCTATCGATCGCCAGGTATACCTATTATGTACAGTTGTGTATCTAAACATAGAAACAGCACAGTGATGTATACGATATATATTATGGGGAATGTATTTGTATTAGATTTTATATAATCTTACATGTATAATAAAAGCAATTGAAGTCAGTAATAATATATTGACATGTATGTATGAAATGGATGATGTGGTAAGTGAGGACTCTGACATCGAATCACAGCCCAACCATTGAAGAGTGGAAAGGTAAGTTAAAAATGCGAAAAATTTGTAGTGTTTTTGGTTAAAGTCACGGATTGAGAACGGGTCCTGACACCTTATCTGATACGATGCTCACTAGAACACCATGTAGCCTCACTATCTCCCGTATATACAACTCGGCCAAACTACTTAAAGTATCTATAGATTTCATAGGCAAAAAGTGGGCAGATTTCGTTAATCTGTCTTCCACTACCCAGGTAGCACCATGGTTCCTCTTAGTCCTCGAGAATCCCATGATGAAATCCATGGTGACATGCTCCCATTTCCAAGTTGGTATAGGTAGAGGTTGCAATAGTCCTATAGGCTTCTGATGCTCTACCTTCACTTGCTAACATATCAGACATCTTGCCACAAATTCTGCGATATCTCTTTTCATCCCTGACCACCAATACACTTTCCAGAGATTCTGATACATTTTGTTACTCCCTGAATGCAATGTAAATCTAGATGAATGAGCTTCAGTCAAAATCAACCTCTTTAACTCTAGGTTATTGGGAACGTAAATCCTGCCTCTAAACCTCAATAGGCCATCTCCACTCACTAATAAATCGGCCACATCACCCCTCTGAATCTAACTCGCACGATCCTCACCCAGTAGATTGGCATACTGAGCCTGTCGTATCTGGTCAATCAAATCTGGTTCCATTCGTAGGCTAGCTATCACACAGTCAGTGTCAACATCAAGAGGGTCTATATCCAACCTAAGGTAAGCAAACTTCTCGAGTAGCTCATATTCCCTGACCATCATGTACGATACCATTCCAAGGCTCTTTCTACTCAAGGCATCAGCCATAACATTAGCCTTCCCTAGATGGTATAGTATCTTCCCTGGATGGTATAGTATCTCATACTCGTAATCCTTTAGAAGCTCTGCTTCATATTCAACTCTTTTTTGTGAAAACAGATATATGTGCTCTTATGATCAGTATACCCCTAAAATTTCTCACCGTACAAGTAGTGGCGCTATATTTTTAATGTAAATACCACAGCTACCAAATCTAAATCATGGGTTGGGTAGTTCCTCTCATGGTTCTTAAGCTGTCTGGATCCATAGTAACCTTCCCGTCCTGCATCAACACATAGCCCAGTCCCTGTCCCGAGGCATCTGTATACACTGTGTAACCTCCTGAGCTGGTGGGTATGGTGAGAATAGGTGCGGCGGTCAGTCTGTGCTTTAGCTCGCAAAAACTTCTTTCACATTTATCATCACACTCAAATACCACATTCTTTCGAGTGAGACGTGTCAATGGAGTAGCCAGCTTAGAGAATCCCTCGACAAACCATCGGTAATAACCTGTTAAACCCAGGAAACTACGGATCTCTGTAACTGTCTTGTGTCTTTACCACTGTATCACAGCCTCTATCTTAGATGGATCCACTGATACATCGTCTCTTGAGACTACATGACCCAAAAATGATATCTCACTCAGCCAGAAATCACACTTGTTGAGTTTAGCATACAACTTCTGATCTTGGAGGGCCTGCAACACTGTTCTCAAATGCTGCTCATGCTCTTCCTTAGACTTCGAGTACACTGATATGTAATCTATAAAAACAATCATGAAGATGTCCAGGTATGCCTTAAACACATCATTCATTAGAGCCATAAACGCTGCAGGAGCATTCGTCAACCCAAATGGCATAACCAGAAACTTAAAATGGCCATAATGGGTTCGAAAGACTATCTTGGGTACATCTCCACTCCGAATCCTCAATTAATGATACCCAGACCTCAAATCAATCTTCAAAAAGACTTGTGCGCCCTGCAACTGATCTAATAGATTATCTATCCATGGAAGGGGATATTTATTATTGATGGTAGCCTTGTTCAACAACCGATAGTCTATACATAGTCATAGACTCCCATCTTTCTTCTTTACAAACAAAACTGGTGCTACCAACGTGATACACTCGATCTAATGAACCCCTTGTCCAGCAACTATTGTAATTGCTTCTTTAGCTCCTCTAATTCAATCGGAGCTATTCTATACGGCAGCTTGGATATCGATTCAGTTCCAGGCACCAAATCAATACAGAACTCCATTTCTCTATCTGGTGGCAACCCTAGTAATTCTTTCGGAAAGACATCTGGGAATTCTCTAACCACTGGGATGTTAATCATATCCGGGTACACCTTATCCAAGTCAACCACATAGGCAATAAAACCTTCAACACATTATTATTACATTCGTTAGCAAAATCATCCATCCTTTAAAAATAATTTACTACTTCTTTCATTACTTTTCAAATCTTACAATGTACTTTTCAGTGATGGAAAACACTATTGTCTTAGCATAGCAGTCTAAAATAGCATGGTTTACAGCCAACCAATCCATTCCTAGTATTACATCGAAGTCCTTCTTAGTTAATAAGATGAGATCGGTCAACATGTTCCTTTCCCCTACTTTTAACTTACTACTCTTACATACATACTCCATCATTACATTGTCTCTCACTAGAGTGCTTATAAGTAAGACTCTACCTAAGGGTATACAGGTTTCACATGTTCATATAGTTTACATGAAAATGAAGGCGATATGAATGAATGTGTGGCACCAAGATCAATTAATGCTAATGCTTCAAAATTAAAGACTAGGATGGTACCTTTAATCACATCCGAGGAAGCCTCTGCAGATGCCTGGTCCAATGCAAACACTCACCCTCTACCAATAGCTTGCTTCTCTTTCTCTTCAGCAGTGGCGTTCCTCTTAGGTATAAGTGTCTAACTGTAGCCTTCTCTGGCTCTTTGCCCTTCTGTGGGGTTATATCTATCAACTCTGGGCATTCACGAGCTATATGCCATGGTTTACCACACCTATAACATGATCTTATCAATAACGAGCATGGTCTACGCCCATGATATCTACCACATAACCAGCACTGCTCTGTGGTAGGTTGAGGTCCGCCAGTAACTATACCCCTCGAAGCTAGAGGTAAAATTGGATGAACTGGAGGCTTTGCGGGCGTTTCTCGTATTTCCTTAATCTTAAGCCCCTTACTAAATAACTTGCGACCCTTTCTGAACCCTCTATCATCAACTGACCTCTTTCGGTCACTATCTCTGCCATTACCACTCTTGCTTAATTTTGAGGCATGCAACTCATAATCTTGCTCACATGGCTGAGCTTTGCGTGCTGCCTCATCATAGTTGGTAATGTCTAATGGAGCTAATCAAGCTTTGATGGAAAGTCTCAACCCCTCAAGAAATTTCTGAACCTTTTTCTCTTCAAGGCTCATAGTGACTGTATCATATCTACCTAGGGATGTGAATCCAAACTCATACTCATCCGCTGTTCGGTTCCCCTGAGTCAATGTCATAAATTCCATCTGCATCTTTCTCTGAGCAGTAGCTGGAATGTATTGTGTCCTCAAGGCATCCAAGAATATATCCTATGTCACAACCGAGTGGCGTGCACTCAACATTGGCTATGTGGCCATCCACTAATACTCGACCTCATCCTCTAATACAAAAGCAACAAAGGTGACATTCTTAATGGTGGAGCAATGAAAAAATCAGTAGAGCTTCTCCATACTATGTATCCAATGCTCAGCTAACACTAGGTTCTTCACCCCACTAAATGAAGGTGGTCGAAACTTCTGAAACTCTCTTAATCTACCCAGATCACAATCATACACTCCTTCACCACCAACCTGTTGTGGAGCTACTGGATCCTGAACTAGTGGGGGAATATCCTGAATTGGAGGGGTGCAGGAATCTCTGCCTCTACAGCCCGAGGTCTCAGTGCAAGTTGTACTGCCTCATGTCTCTCAGGTGCAGCAGCTTGACCAGCAAGGTTCTCCTGTCTACCCTTAAATCTGGCCATCGCCTGTGCAAACATCTCCATGACTATGTCTACACTATGCTGTAATTGCGCTATACGTTCCTCAGCGACCTCACTATGACCGGGTAGATCTCTACTAGAACTAGACCCACTGCGTCTCTCGGGCTCATCTCTACACCCTTGAGAGCACGAAATCTCTCCTCTACGAGTACATGATCTATTAGACATCCTACATACTCAAAATAAGTGTCTCCGTCACATTTTCCCAACTTGGCATACACAATTGTATCTTAATAATGCACAGTACTTTGGGGATGTATAATTTCCTAACTATAGATACTAACTCTCATCAAACCAACTCTGCTTTGATACTATTAATTATGTGACGACCCTCTCTCTCTCTTTATCCGTGACTTTTACCTTATCACTTACAGTTGGGCCGTGAGACAACATCCAATCCATATCTCATCCATTTATAGTTTAAATAAATTCATTTAAATGAAGTAGAATAGAAATTGGACATTTATACATATGTGCGGAAGAATTTACATTAGTTTCTATTATATACATCCCCCAAGATACAAAATACAAACTTTACTGTGCATTAATTTAAAGGATACATAATTTTTCATATCAAGTGTATACCTCTATACTACTGGATAACTGAAGCAACATGATAGTAGGGACGATTGCAGTATACTCACGACTACATAGAATCTATGGAGGAGAAATAAGGGCGTGAGCTAACACGCTCAGTAAGGAAAATACGAAAGCAAGTAGATAACTGCACTATCTACATGCAAACAATATGCAATCATTTTCCTTATAAAACATATGCATTCTTTAAAATAGCTTCCATTGATGCGAAATCATTAATTCGCTAGATGGGCATATGCATATTCGCACAGCACATTCTTTTCACACAGTACACATTTAGAAATCACTTTGTACTCAGCAAAACAATGTACATGAGACATAATTATGGGTTATCATATCCCCAAACACACAACAAGGGAAACATATATCACCACACACAATAGTGACAATGTCATACCACTCAGATAAATAAAAGACTTATGAGGACTTATGGCCATAGTCGGATTCCAGGCAACACCGATCAGGTGTGCAGAAACCCTATGCTTGGACAGGCGAATCAACCATCCCTTCAGCACATACTGAAATCATGACACATTGTACCTCATGGCTAACGCTCACGGTACATCGTGCTCCGGGGCATCCTTATCACCATTTCCATTATCTCAAAATCTCGTGCGAGCAGGTCTATTGAAGACACGCAGCAAGACACGACGGCTCTAACACTATTTTTTACTCATTACATCACATCCTTAAACCACGTGCATGCAGGTCAATGTAAGACATACATCAATACATGACGGCTCTAACATGGTTTTACTCAGCACACAGCATAATCATGAAAAGCTCGTGCGAGCAACTCAGCGTAAGACACACAGCATACCTGAGGCATCGAGCATTGTATTACTAGGAAATTACATGTGAGCATAGTCAGAGCAAGACACACAGCAATACTCGAAGGTGCTAGCATGATTCCTAAAATCTAGTGCGAGCTTTGAAGTGGAACACACAGCATCACCCGAGGAATCGAACACCTTTTTTGCTTTTCTGAAAATCCCTTTTTAAAATGATGTGCGAGCAGGGCTGGTAAATCTATAGTTACCACTTAGGCGCTAGCAGAATTTCACACAGAAAAGAAATAGAAGGCTCTATTCACTGAGTATGAGTGAAAGGGCAATCTCCCTTCAATCACTCATTAGAAGCTTATCATGCAAATTACTAAATTGGGAGCCCGTCTATTCTTACTCTACCTCAAAACGTTTGTAAAACTTCTTTTTACAATAATAACATGGAAATCATGCAGCTCATACTTATAGACTTAATCTCATACGTAGTTTTCACCTAGATATATCAATATCTCATACTTTTCACATACATTCGCACACAGCAGGTAGGAAAACAAACGTATAGATATCTCTAATAGCTTGTATAAATCTCTTACCTTAAATCATGCTTAAATCACTTTCCTTCGATTCCCAATGCTTGTTACTCGGTCTTATCGGCTTCGATTATATCTTCTAGAGCTGAAATTGTGTATCACACACATCAGTATACTGTCATATACTTCATTTCACTTGCATGATATTCAACTCAATGCATTGGGCCATTCATATCTTATTTGGCCTCGTTAAATCTTTATCGAACCTTACTCTTTCTTGAGTCCATTTTGAGCATATAACTCATTTCTTGAGAATCTCTTAGACTCCTTGAGTCTATTGATTCATATTGAATCAACATTAAACTTACAATGCCTTTAGTTCATCATTTCATTTCATTTTGGCATTTCATCAAATACCTCATATGCTTATTTTTAACCATTATTGTTTCTAGCACATGGATTTCACCAAACTATTATACAAGTATATATATATATGCTCAATAACATCAATGCACCCTTAAATTCATCATTGAATCCATGCCTACTAATCCTCCTCTCATTTTGGCATATCAAGCCATTTATAGGTCTTGGAAGATTAGGCATGAACTAAGATGTTTCAACTATCAATCTATATACCAAATCACTCATCATCATGCTTAGATTAACATACATGAGATTATTGCATTGAAATCTTACCTATCTCAGCTTTTCTTTTTTTTTCACCAAAATTGGGGGAAAGCTCTCTTCCTCTTTCAATCCAACGATTTGACCTCCTGTTTTCAACTATGTTGTTCTCCTCCTCTCTACGAACAACTATTGCTGAAATGAACTTTTCTCAAATATTTAAGGAAAGTGTTGAGAGTTTAGGGAGAGAAATTAGGTTACTTTGCTTAAAAAATGGAAGGTTTTGAGTTGTTTTCGTGAAATACAGTTTAGCTGCCCAGTTTTTTATAGAATTGGCTTGACGAGATCGATCTCCATTAGTGAGGGATTGATCTTCTCCTATTTTAAGTCTCTCAACATTCAGTTTTCAAGCATGAGGGATCGATCTCCATTAGTGAGGGATTGATCTTCTCCTATTTTAAGTCTCTCGACATTCAGTTTTCAAGCATGAGGGATCGATCTGTTTTAAAGTGTAAGATCAATCTTAGCCAGGCAGAAAGCTTTGAGGTCGATCTGCCAGATGGATGAGATCGAACTGCTTCTGGCTGAGACATAATGAGATTGATTTGCTTGAGGGTGAGATCGATCCTTGCTTGGCATAAGCTTATCGAGATCGATCTGGCTTGAAGGAGGGATCGATCTCCCCTTACTTTACAGCATACTTAGCTGAGATTTCTCTCAGATTCTCAAGGCTAGATTCAAATTAATTTACATCACTACTCATTTTCCATTCGTTCCACATTCATCACTTAAAAAGGCCCATTTCTTATAATTCATACTCCGTGAAACTTGTGTGTACATCATGCACTCATAAAACAAGTGTGTACATCAAGTTTATGGACCTTACAACTCTTATGATTCATATTACATGAACAGTTGTATACTTAAGGAATCATAAGGATTACATATGAAAATACGGGTCTTACATATGATGTTCCCTCTTAGGAGGATGCCCTCTTTTGAGGAAGATGTATGTTGCATGATAGCTATACAGACATAGCCTAGTCTCCATATTTTAATGTATGAATGTTTTCAGTATGAAAGAAAGTATGGAAATACGTATGCATGTAACTATGATGTATTTCAAAGTAAATAAGTATGTAAGTTTGATAAAGTAAGCATGTTTTACTTAAAAGTAAGTTAGTACGTATGTAAATTGAATTTCATAAGTATGCATGCACGAATATTTTATTTCAAAGTAAGTTTATACAAAATGATTTAAGTAATCATGAAAGCATGTTAACCCTGAGTTCCCGCATGTTTTAAGGATTGTCAGGATTTCTTTAAATGCCTTCCTTGTAACGTGAAACATGTTTTGAAGTATGAAATTATATTTTTGAAAATGTTTTTATGAACATGAGCATGGTTCCTAAAACATATCCTAACGATATAACATAAATATGTTGTACTCTACTAACGAGGATGATAATAGTCAGGAATAGAGTCTCAACTGGAGGATTGTAATAGTCAGTAGTATCCTGATTAATGGATTATAATTGTTAGCGAAAGAGAGCATGGGATACTTTTTGAATTTCGATAGATGTTTTGGACTAAGAACTACATTTCAAGAAGTGAAGAGAGTTTAGAATATGGAAGATGTTTCGAATATAAAGATTATATCTCGAATATGAATAGGTTTCGGATGTAAGACCAATTCCAAATAAAGTAAAAGTTTTTGATACAGATGATGTTTAAAATAAGATAAATTTTAAAGTATGACAAGTTTCGTATAACAGTGATGTATGAAAAAGAGATTTTTTTTTTTGAAATACGATTGTTTCAGTATATAAATACTTTTGATGAATGATATATTTTTGAAAATGGCTATGTTTGAAGGATGAATGACGATGTCAATAATTTTTGGTTTGATGCATTTGACTATGTTAGAATTTTGAATCCTTATGGATATGTTCAGTCCGAGTGGTCAAGTTTAATGGCTAATTAAGGTATTTCAAAATACCTTCCTGCCTGAAAAACTTGATAGCGTCTAGAACATACCCTAGTCCATAAAGCTAAGAGAAATATGACATTTCGATAAGTTTCAATTGTAAGGTATGTTGTGGAACAAGACATGTTTCAAAATTTGATAAGTTCGGATAACTGATAAGAAAGAATAATTAAATGGAAAATGTGTTAGACATGCATTAGAAATCTAGTATCATGTAAATTATTTTCTCTGTTCTTGTGTGGTTTGCTTATTGAGCTTCCCAAAGCTCACCCTTTTTCTTCTTTCCATCACAGGTTCAGACTAGACGCACATTGGCATCATTATTAATATCGGATGTATGACCTGAAATTCAGTGTCATTTCTTAAGAAGTTGTCATTATAAATATGGATTCCTGTAATCTTAATCAATAAAGAAGAAATAATTGAATTCCATGTCTAATTGATCAAGATACGAATTTATTTGGATAACCTAGAAAGTTTCCACCTCGTGAATTTATCTCGAAAATATGGAAAAATATTTCTGAAAAATAATAATAAATAAAAATATTTTCGGAGAAATAAAAATAAAATAATAATATTTTATGTTCAAGATATTTTGTATATATTATATTATATTAAAATATAATATAATATACATTAAATAAAAAGAAAAAGAAAAAGAAATTAAAAAAATTTTATGTCGCACCAATGCCGCGTGATAGAGAAGGGGAGGATTGAGCGAGACGTGATCCCTCACCCTCGTCTCCTCCGACGACCGAAAGAGGCTACTGACGGACACACCCAGGTGAGAGGCCGAAGGGAGAGGCAGCCCGAGCCACCACTGGCACCGACAACTCGAAGGAACGACGACTGGCGACCGAGAGGGAGTGAAATGGAAAACCGAGAGGACAAGAGAGGAAAGAGAGGGAATAGAGGCGAAAGGAGGCCAAAGAAGGGAGAGGACCTCGGGATCAGCCAGGGGAAGGGCCAAATCGCCACCGTCGACGATGTATAGGCACCAAACTGTGCGGGAGAAAAACCCATCACGAGGCCAAAAAAGGAGAAGGCTGATCTGGCCTCATCGCCACTGATTTGAGCATGGCCACCACAGATCTGGGCTTCGCGTGGCAAGATGGACCAGCTGCAAATGGAAGCCGACGAAGAACCGATCGGCAGAGCTCTGAACAGCGAAGCTGGAACTGAATCGGACTGAACAGGTCCAAACCATTTTAGCCAAAACAAAAAGAAAAAAAGAGAAAAATGGGAAAAAATTTTGTGATGCCTTAGGTTAAGGATAAACCAATAAGCGGTCAAAATTGATCGATTTAATTTTCAAAAAAGTTATCTGAATTTATATTAGATCGAAATTAATCTGGTTTAAATGTATAATTATGTAGCCCGACAATAGGCGATGATACGTGAGCTCGATCGAATCTCGATTTATGTGCCATCACGGAATCACGGGTAAGTGAATCTCACTTACTATAACTTCTATAGTTATAAAAGTTAGAAATTCATCGCATAAGTTGCGGATTAATTACGTATAAAATGCCTCATGATTAGAATTGAAAATCAATTGTCGTAAATGACTAAATGAGCTATCCAAAGAGCCTAGGAAAAAGACCAATAAGTGTTAATTGGCTTGATGAGCCCAATAGGCCCAGATAAAGTGAATAGTAAGTGAAAATGAGCTTAAGACTGAGTAAGGCCCATTAAGGGGTAATTGGTCCAAATAAGAGTAAATGCGCCCAATAGTTTAAATTAAGCCCAATGAAAGTGAAATACAGATGGAAGTATTATATTTAATCTGATAAATGATTATATACAGCTCCAGCGATTTAATTGGGAGCAAATTAGATCGCGTGAAATCTCCGCATTGAAATAAGCAGAGTAATCAGAGTGATTTGAGGTAAGGGGATTTTATGAGTACCTAGAGGTATCTACACATATTTTTGAAGGTATTTACAAGGCATGGAATTCCTTAAGGTATCTAGAAATAAAATAATATTTCTTACAAAAATCACGGTATTAGTGTAAAAAGACGATTTTACCCAAGGGAGTAAATTTTATGAAAAGGGTAGTAAGGCTAGTAAACTGCATGAATATCACGATTTTGATGTTTTAATGTGATGTGATGCCTTGATTTGGGCAAAAGAAAGATAGGTCGGCTAATTGTTTAATGATTTTCATGACATAGCACGTGTCGGTGCTGATTTTGAGTTTTAAAAGAGGTTTTACTTAAATAGAGCCACCTATCATATTTATGAGTATAAATCGTGCTAGAGCCTTGCTCGCACTGGATTTTCATATTTTAACATCCATGAAATATGCTAGAGCCTAGCTCGCACCATATTTCGAGTTGTGATGCATGCAAGCTGTACCGGAGCTTTTGCTCATATGTGGGTTTCATTATTTCTTATGTACATAACTGTATTAGAGCTTTGCTTGTACATGATTTCACCATTATTTATTTAGCATAAAGTCGTACTGGAGCATTGCTCGTACGAGGATTTTTACTGATTATGCATGAAATCGTGCTAGAGGCTTGCTCGCACTGGACTTTACACATTGTGATATGTAATAAGTCATGCCGGACGCCTCGTGTAGACTGTGTGTCACATGATTAGGTGCTCGCACGTACAGTTAAGACTGAGTCGATTATACATGGTATGGGGTAGATAAGACCTACGGCAAGCACCCCCGACGGTGATATGGATCCATTGAGTACGTTATATTGGGTATATCATATGGAGGACGTTGTATCGTGTGGTGATGTTGATTTATATTCTAATGGGTAGGATTTGACCTGTCACGACCCTCAATCCACTGAAAATCCACTGTAATTTTTTTTTTGTTTTTCTTTGTTTTCTATTTATTGATTATTATTTAATCTAGTTCTGATGGTTTGTTCTTTACCTTTACCTTACTCGATCGTGAACAGCTACACCTCCAACAGTTAGGTTGTGTATCGATGTCAATCTCATCCAATCTTACTATTTCAATTTACAATTCATTTAAATGTAAACACTTGTATTACTAAATCAGAGTTACTGTTTACATGTGTTTACAATCTTCTACATCCCTAAAAATTACATTTAAAGGTATTACTGTGCTTTGACCGATCTAGATACAAAAATTGTACAAGTGTGTTACCTCGTGTGATGGGATGCAGCGGACTTCCAAAATCCAATCCTTAGCCACCTATTATCTACTATAACTGCTCTGTATAGGGGAAAAAATAAGGGGGTGAGCAAACAACGCACTCAGTAAGGCAATCATGTGAGCAGTGGATAACTGTACTATCTGCGTGATCGTGATGCCATGCTTAAATCACACAAATTATATGTCATGCACCAAAACGTATGCTCATGCTTGTGTTTATGCCATGTAAAGCCAATCATGCTATATAAATCAGTGCACAGTTTTAAAAACATAGCATGGAAAAATCATCATGCGTTATCAAATCAAAGCATGGAAAATCATCATGCAAGGTGCACTTAAAAGCATTTCCAATTCACAACACAAGCCAATACGAAATCATCACTTGTCAGGACTCAGCCCCTCCCATGAACTATCCTGACCCATAAAACACATTTCAAAATATGGATTTCTCATTTAACAATAGACATGTGAGATAGCATACAATATCAATAAGGGTAATAACTAGGACAATGGTCATATCCTCTGTGATCCCAGGCTACACGGATCCTAGTGTCCGGGGTATCACCACTATCTGCTTCCACACGGAAGGTGGGTCACGTCCAACCTGCTGGTCCATAGCAGAATCTGTAACGACCTTTGACCCTTGAAAATTAGGGGATTTTTTTTCAACTTAATTTACCCACTTATTCCCTTATTCACTTAGGTTGTATTCCTGTGCAGTGTCGAATCACTTTTTCCTAATTCTTTATCCATAATTATATTTAATTTCCCTACTTTGACCTATATGGCCGATAGAAATTTCGGCAGCATAACGGCTTATATATAAGCCTACCCACTTGCAATTCAATTATTTTGACAATCCTAGATATCCACAACTACCAAGCAATATTTCCAACAATCCTAGATATCCACAACTACCAAGCATACTTTCCAAATCCACATTTACAACTCAGTACATCCGTTTCGACTAAATACCAATCTTCTTGAAACCTAATCCCAAAAAGAATATTCTTTACATCGTTTCCTTACAAATTACATCCTAACAAAATATTCCTAATATATGTCTGTGCATACAAATATGTCTGGTAGAAGAATGTAACTGTATACCTTTTTGCGTGTACAAAAAGTAGCCTAGGGTAGCTCTTTCCCACCAGCCTACGTCGTGTACGCGACAGGTAACGCCTATAGATTCACTGCAAATGGTCTGAAGGTAGAGGGGTGAGCTTTTGGGGAAAAGCCAAGTAAGATAATACTTTTAAAATAGATTTGATATATAAAAGCATGTGAAATTATTCATAGAACAGAACTTTAATGAAACACATAAATTATCATTTCATGCATAATCATCATAAAAAGTCATAAAGCATGCGTGTCTATAAACAAATAACATGCTTAACCATTTTACAACTTTTCATTGTTCATGAATGAGTTCTTAAAACTATCGGGTTCATAAACGTTTTGTAAACGTTTCATAAACCTTTCGCAAACATTTCATAAACATTTCATAATCATTTCATAAACATTTCATGAACATTTCATAAACATTTCATGAACCTTTCATAAACATTTCATAAACATTTCATGAACATTTCATAAACATTTCATGAAGCATATCGGTCGTAACCAATTATCGTATATATCATGAAAACACATATTCATTGATCATAGTCGATTTTCATAATCAAATCGAGAATACTAGGCTATATCTAAGTCATGCGATATGTGTCATTCTCCGTAGAGAGTCATCATACTTATGGCCATGGTAAGGGGGCTGTAGACTGGATCAGGTTCGTACAGCTCTTTCGTAAAATATGGGTAGTATCTATCTTACTTACATTCACTAGCACCTAGCTAGGACACGGGCACCAATGGCACTCCCCATGTGGGCAACATAATTGTGTGCTGCGCGGGCATGAGATACTACCAAAAACATCATTATAAACCACTAGTAGCATGACATCTTCCACACAGGTTGAGTCAAGTGCTAAAGGGGCCCTACGTACCGGCACCCAAGTGGTGGATCCGGAACACCCCAAGAAGTAACCATGCACGAAGCATATAGTCTCAAAACATCTTTTCTTTTTCCCCATTTTTCCCTTTTTCTATGCTTTTGAAATTGTCAAAAGTTTCTTTAACGATATGGATATAAAATCATAAATAAATGTAAAACATTCATACGTTTCATACCTTAGGAAAATTCATTTCATATCATGAAAGGTACACAGGGAATATTTCGACAAATTAAAACATGCTTCGTAAACAGTTTCATAAGTATGAAAGTATTGATAAATCATTTCAAATCATATGCATTTTCATAAAATCTTTTATCGGTGAAACAAAAATGCATTATCAGAACTAAGTTAAATAGTACCCTTACCTCGATCTATCGAAAATCTCGAATTCGAGTGGTGACGCCTCCTAGTACCTCCTTTAATTCCTTCATCAATCACTTACACCGAAATTGTATACTTAGCACCCTATTCATGCGAATTGTCCGAATTGCGTTAAAATCGTAACCTATTCGTCACTACTTCGTGTGTACGTATTATTTTACATACCTAGGCCAACATGCACGTTTATATTTTTTCTTTACCATTTATATATTTTGCACATACAAATATTAACATACACATTTATTATATACATCTCCATGTATATACACATATATATATACTCCTATATATATTAATATTTGTTTTCATTTTTCCTTATCACATGTATATATTCTTTGTATGTACATATACTAACATAGACATTTATCTTATATACACCCATATGTATATACACACCAATATATATATATTTATACACATATACATATATATTATTATTTGTTTCCATTATTCAATATCACAAATATATATTTTTTGTTTACTCCTCATTTTCCTATTTTTTGTCTAATTAAATCTACACTAACATGCATGTATCTACGACACATATATCTACATGTACATTAAATATACATGCATGTATATATATTTTACCTCTTTTTCCTTTCAATTTTCTAGCTTTTCTTTTCGTCTTCTTCTTTTTTTTTCTTTCCTCCTTTCTTCCCTCTCGGTCAGCCCAATCTCGGCTTGCTCTTCTTCTTCCTCGGTTTGGTTTTTAGATTCTCAGTTCTGCTTAAATTCCACTCTTGATTGCCAGCCTTCCTTCAGCCTTCTTCACCTTCGGTCCTGCTCCTATTTTCCAGCCTCGATCTTCCTCCTCCTCGATTTTTGTCCTGCTTTCACCCCCTTCGATCTCCCTCTCCTTCTCCCCTGCCTCTCGGTCTGCTCCTTCTCTTTTCAGTCTCGATTTGTTGATGTTTTCCAGTCCTTTTCTCTTCTTCTTCTCATCCCTTCCTTTCTTTTTTTTCTTTCTTCTTCCTTTCCCGATCAGCTCCTTCTTCTTTCTTTTTCGCTTTTCTTTCTTCCTTTCTTCCTTTCCCGATCAGCCCTCCTTCTTCTTTCTTTTCCTCTATTCTTTCTTCCTTTCCCGATCAGCCCTCCTTCTTCTCTCTTTTCCTCTTTTCTTTCTTCCTTTCTTCCTTTCCCGATCAGCCCTCATTCCTTTCCTTTCTTTTCTTTTCTTCTATTCTTTTTTCCCTTTTCTTTCTCTTCTTTCTCTTTTTTCCTTTCTTTCTTTTCCAGCCGAGCAGTTTCCCTCTTTTCTTCTTTTTTTTTCTTTCCTGGTTTCCCGCCTAGCTCTCCTCTGTTTGTTGTTTTCAATTGAAACAATCGGAATTGGCTTTCTTTGAAAGCCAATTCCGTACAATGCCCCTTTTTATATATTATATTAATATATATATTATATCAATATATATATCATATTAATATATATATTATATCAATATATATATTATATTAATATATAGATAGATATTATCTGTTTGTTTTTGTTTAGTGTTAGTATATTTTGTTGTTTTATTGTTTTGTGTTCCATTTCATTTTTTTTTTTGTTTATCTCATGCTTTATTTATTATTTATCAATACTTATATATTAAATACTATACACTACATAATATATATATGCTATATATATTATTATTCATTTATTTAAATGTCTAGTATATATATATACATGTACATGTAAGACCTCGTATATATATAATGGTAATGTGTGTAATTGGATCAAATAATATGAATGGACTTGTAATGTAAAGTATGATTGATGTAAGTCCATGGATTCAATGTATGTATGTGTAATATGAATTGTAACGTACATACAAGTTTTATTGAGTACGAATATGAAGAAATGAGTTTTTATAAGTGATAGATGTGATTGAAACTCAAAATGGGTTGTGTGGTGAAATGGAATGGAGTTATGCTTCCTTTTGGTTTATGTAGCATACCTTTGAACACACAATGAATGCACACAAGTTTCAATGTGCATAAGGTATGAATGGATGCCATTTTCAAGTTATAAAAGGTGGATGGATGAGAAAATGGCCATGGAAATAGATTAAGGATGTATTGGTATGAGTTGTAGCAAGGAAACTACAGGAAATCTAGAAAACATGAGGGCCAGATCGATCTCATAGGATGAGAGATCGATCTGGAAGATCCAGAATGCTCTTATTTGGGTGAAAGAATAAAGCAGATCGATCTCCAATGGAGCCAGATCGATCTCCTTAGCTCTCTGTTTGGGACCAGATCGATCTCATGCTTCAACAGATCGATCTGATGCTTCGACAGATCGATCTCATGCTTAAAAATGCAGTGAAAAAGAGGGATTTAAGGGGACTAGATCGATCTCCTCATGAACCAGATCGATCTCCCCAAGCTATTTCTATATAAGGAGGGCTGAAAATCTAGAAATCTCGAAAAAACATATTAACCTCCCATTTTCAACCCAAAAACCTAACCTTTCCTCTCTAAAATCAGCCATTTTCAGTGAGATTTGAAGAGAGATCATTAGAGGTAAAGTTGTTCCTATAAAAGAGAAGAACAACATAGTGAGATGGCATTTTCCCATTTTTGGAATTGAAGGAGTTAAGGGCATTACCATTTGGAGCAAGAAGAAAAATCATATTGGTAAGATTCTAACACTCCAATCTAAATGCATTAGCTATTTAATTGATTTTGGAGTTGTTTGGTATGAGTATTGATGGATAAACTACCTAGGAATGTAGTGGAATTGGTGTGACCTAGAAATCAAAAATGGGTATAATGTGAGAATATGTGGGATTGAATGAGCTTATGATTTATGGCATGCTAAAGTTGTTATTGGGGTAATGTTTATGATTTTAGATGGTTAGATGGAATTACATGGTGAGTTGGAGGAATTGTGAAAATGGGTATGTATATGATTGATAAATGCCATAGTGAGGGGATTCATGAAATATGAACACTATGAGCTTTATGTCGATTTGATATCGATTTTGAATAAGATAATAGGCCTAAGAAGATCCATAGACTCGAGCTATGGGTAAAGTAATGAAACGAGGCCATATAAGCGTTAATAGAGGCTATAGATTAAATTGACTATAGCAAGCACAAGGGTTGCATTATATGGATTGAATATAATGCGGGATACGATTTTCTGCAGTCCCGAAGAGTTCGTTGAAGACAAATCGAACCGTACAAGTAAGCAGCTTAAGGAAGTGGAATCATGCATCGCGATTCCAGGTAAGGGAATTTTGTGAGTATATAGAGGTAGCTGCTCGTACTTTGAACTTGTGGGTGAATATCGGGTGTTTTATGAAATGCATGGTTGCTCAAATAAATGTTGATGGTATTCGTGAATGATGATGAGTATATGCGTGATTTTGGTTTTGAAGTGGATTTTATGAAATGGGATAGTAAGGCTAATAATTGCATAAATCTAATGTTTTGATGTTTTTTCAAAACGAAATTGCTTGGTTTTAAGCAAGCTAGTAGATGGGTCGGCTAGTATTGTATGGTTTTTGTGGAAAAGCATTTGTGAGTGCTAAACCCGATTGTCGGGATTATTTTATTGTGTATGAGCTGCCTATTGTATTTGTATGACATAAATCGCGCTGGAGCCTCGCTCGCGCTGGATTTCTATGTTTTCATTTGTATGAAACGTGCTGGAGCTTAGCTCGCACCTTGATTGGAAATTAGGTTGATGTTTATAAACCGTACTGGAGCTTCTGCTCGTACGTGGATTTTGAGTGGTTGTCTTATGAGTACAACCGTACTAGGAGCTATGCTCGTACGCGTCTCTTTATGAGAGGATGCATTAGTCGTGCTAGAGATTTGCTCGCACAAGTTTGCACATTGTGATAAGCATAAGGTTGTGAAAATTAGTAAGATCCTTAAGCCTTACATCCTTAAGCCTTACATCCTTAAGCTAACATCCTTAAGCCCAAAGAGGGGGGGAGGCTCTGTTAGGCGGGGAGGCTCTGTTTGGCGGGGAGGCTCTGTTCGGTGGGGAGGCTCTCTTACGGTGGGATCCTTAAGCCAACATCCTTAAGCCCAAAGAGGCGGGGAGGCTCTGTTAGGCAGGGAGGCTCTCCTACATGGGTACAGTAAGATCCTTAAGCCCTACATCCTTAAGCCAACATCCTTAATCCCAAAGAGGCGAGGAGGCTCTGTTAGGCGGGGAGGCTCTGTTCGGTGGGGAGGCTCTCTTACGGAAGGATCCTTAAGCCCTACATCCTTAAGCCAACATCCTTAAGTCCAAGAGGCGCGGAGGCTCTGTTAGGTGGGGAGGCTCTGTTCGGCAGGGAGGCTCTCCTTCACGGAATATGGAAAACTCTTGGTATGGGGTAGATAAGACCTAGGAATGGCACCCCCAATCACGATATGAGTTACGGAGTACGCTGTACCGTGTATATCACATGGAGTATGATGTACCGTATGATAGTTATGTGATGAGAAAGTCTGGCGAGGGATAATCCATCTTCGTGCCAGCATGATACCCCGCACACCTGGATGAGTGTGGTCTGGGATGATTTATGATGTAATGGTTCACATAGGCACTTTTGATACCTAGTTTTTATACACATGCATGAATTGTGAAATGAAAATGTGGTTGTGATTGTGAGTTGATTTGGTGGTAATTTTGTGTTGAGAAAGAGGTTTATGATGTTGGTTTAAAAAAGGAGGTTTCTTAATGAATTGCCCTTGTTATGAATTTAAATGAGATTGAGCATGAGATGATTTATACATGATGTTTCTACCATGTTTTATATGCCAATGCACATGATTTTGATACATGATATATATGTATATTCACATGGCATAGTCTTATTCCTCATGCTCCTATCATAAATGATTTATGCATAACACTATCAGCATGTAGATAGAGTAGTTATCTACCATGCTTGCATGATTGCCTTACTGAGCGTGTGGTTGCTCATTCCACTCTATTTTCCCCCCTACAGAGCGTGCATAGTAGCCCAGTGAGGACTGAGGCGTGTTATTTTGGACTCTGCTGCATCTCCATCGCTAAGAGGTACATACACAGTGATTCTTTTTGTATCTAAACAATGTAAAAGCACAGTATTCTTTTGAGTTGTAATTATGGGGGATGTAGATGTCAGTAAAACATGTATTCGTATAAGTACACGATTAAATGCAAATGTATGACATCGTTTTAATTAATTGAGAATGAATGAGATGTGGTGTTTATTATTGACTCACAGCCCAACAGTGTGTGGTGAGTTTAGTGCACGACCGGGTAAGATCACAGTAAAACGCGAAATTTTTTTAGTGATTTTTGGTTAAAGAGTATGGAATTGGATCGTGACAGAGATTGGTATCAGAGCTGTGTTGGCCTGATGTGAGTCATTAATAAAACGTAGGAAAGTACATCCCCATAGTACTGTGCTTTTGTTTAGATATAACTGTGTACACCATGATGGATTGAGCTTAATGAATTATTATAAAACAGGAAGTTAGGCACTATGCCAGTTACACGCAATGGTAGAGGGGCGAGAGCACGTGCTAGAGGCCGTAGAGGTAGGCTTGAGAGCCGTGCAGAGCCACAGACTGAGCAGGCTCCACAGAACCCTGCTGAGAGAGCAGAGGATACTGAGGCTCGCTTCGTTAGGTTAGAGCGGAGTATTGAGAGTTTGGTGGAGATAGTCACGTAGGCATTGGGTGCCGGTGACAGACGAGGTCCCGCGTCACAGCCTACTACTGAACAGGCAGCTGCAGAGGTGGAGAGACCTTAGACTGCTGAGACAGCTACAGTTACACCACCTCCAGCCCAGGATATAGCTTCTCCTATCGCTCCGCAGCAGAGCGGTAGTGGTTTGGGTTATGACTGCGATTTGAGCAGGTTGCGAGAGTTTCAAGCGCTGAAACCCCCAGTGTTTAGAGGGGTGAAGGACCCAGTGATTACGGAGGATTGGGTGTATGAGATGGAGAAACTGTATAGGTATTTCCGATGCACTTCAATTGAGAAGGTTGCCTTTGTCGTGTTTATGCTGAAAGGCGAGGCCGAGCATTGGTGGAGGTCCACCGAGACTATTTTGAGGGCCAGACACTCTGAGATCTCATAGGAGATATTTCTAGAGGCCTTCAGGAGACAGTATATTCCAGCTACCGCACAGAGGAAATTACGGATGAAATTTATGAATTTGGTTCAGGGGAACCGAACTGTGGACGAGTATGAGTCCAAGTTTATGTCATTGGGAAGATATGACCCTGACACGATGGGTAGTGAGACCCGAAAGATTCAAAAGTTCACAGATGGATTGAGATTGGCCATCCGGACTAAGCTAGCTCCCTTCGACATTGTGACTTATGAGGAGGCTGTACATAAGGCTCAGTTGTGTGAGCAAGACTTTGAGCGAAATGCCTCCGAGCTTGGGAGAATCAGCGTTGGAAAGGACAGAGACCGGAAGAGATTCGGGAGGGATAGAGTGGCCAGGAAAGGAGTCCCAAGGTATTTTGAGAAGAGACCTAAGATCGAGGAGGTGCAGGAGAGAGCTGCTAGACCTCCCGTATACCCAGCCTTGACTGCGCCAAGGGGTATGACTATTAGAGGACCACGACCTACTACTGATCAGTGTAGGAGATGTGGGAGATTTCACAGGAATAGACCCTGTCTGATGGCCCCTATGGTGTGTTTTAGATGTGAGAGACCAGGCCATATAGCTAAGTATTGTCCCGAGAAGATGGAGATTGCCCCATAGAAGGGCAAGGAGCCTGAGGGAGCTCCAGTTGAGACAGTAGCCCCGAGGAGGAGGGCTACAGCTGAGGAAAAAGGAAAACAGGCTGCGGGTGTGAGCAGAGGAAGAGTACATGCACTAGACCAGGACACTGCAGACGCATCGACGGATGTGATTAAAGGTACCATCCGAATCTTTGATTTAGAAGCATTGGTATTATTTGATCCTGGTGCCACGCATTCTTTCATATCACCTTCCTTTACACATAAATTGTTGAAATATGTGAAACCAACATTGTTGGATAAAATGTTGATGATTTCCACACCCATGAATGATAGTCAATTGACTGAGCATGTATGTAGGGATTGTAAGTTAAAGATAGAGGAGAAGGAAATGATAGCCAATCTGATTTTATTAAATATGAATGATTTTGATGTAATTTTGGGAATGGATTGGTTGGCTACCAATCCTGTTGTGATGGATTGTCATGCCAAAACATTGATGTTTTCAGGATTAGACAATCTTATTGTAAATTTTGATGAAAAGAAATGATATGAAACTTGTATAATTGTGGTAAATAAAAGAGTATAATTTTAAATGCATATTGCTTGAGAGATAAATTATTTGTTTTTGATAAATATTGAATGTGGAGTGATGGTTTATATTACTAACGATGGAGAGGATAATGTGAAGGGTTCATTGCCTATGTGGTCGATATAGATGAGGCACACCCGAAATTGAAGGACATACCCGTAATTACGGATTACCCTGATGTCCTTCCGAACGAATTACCAGGACTACCACCTGAAAGGGAAATGGAATTTTGCATTGAGTTGGTGCCTGGTACAGAGCCGATATCGAAACCACCCTATAGAATGGCTCCGATAGAATTAGAAGAGCTGAAGAAACAGCTGCAAGAGTTGCTGGAGAAGGGGTTTATTAGACCGAGTGTCTCACCTTGGGGAGCACCAGTTCTATTTGTAAGGAAGAAGGATGGAAGCCTCCGACTGTGTATAGATTACCGGTTGTTGAATAAGGCCACCATTAAGAACAAGTACCCCCTTCCAAGAATCGATGATTTGTTGGATCAGCTCCAGGGAGCCAAAGTATTTTCTAAGATAGATCTGCGGTCAGGGTATCATCAATTGAGGATCAAGAGTGGAGATATACCCAAGACAGCATTTCGTACCCGTTATGGCCACTACGAGTTTTTGGTGATGCCATTCGGATTGACGAATGCTCCCGTAGCATTTATGGCATTGATGAATGGCATATTCAAGCCATACCTGGACAAGTTTGTGATTATTTTCATAGATGATATTTTGTTGTACTCTAAGTCCAGGGAAGATCATGAGGAGCACTTGAGGATAGTTCTGCAGACCCTCCGAGAGAGAGAATTGTATGCCAAACTTAGCAAGTGTAACTTCTGGTTGGAACAGATCTCATTTCTGGAGCATGTTGTGTCAAAGGATGAGGTATCAGTAGATCCATCCAAGATAGAGGTAGTTGTACAGTGGGAACAGCCCAAGACAGTAACTGAGATCAGAAGTTTCCTGGGATTGGCAGGATATTATCGAAGATTTGTAGAGGGTTTCTCCAGACTAGCTGCTCCATTGACACGCCTCACGCGAAAGGATGTTAAGTTTACATGGGATGAGGCATGTGAGAGGAGTTTTGAGGAGCTCAAGCGTCGATTGACGACTGCTCCAGTTCTCACCATTCCTACCAGCTCAGGAGGATTCTCGGTGTATACGGATGCATCACACCAAGGACTGGGCTGTGTGCTTATGCAGGATGGGAAGGTAGTTGCCTATGGATCTAGACAGTTGAAAGATCATGAGAGGAACTACCCGACACATGATTTGGAGTTGGCGGCTGTAGTATTTGCTTTGAAAATATGGCGCCACTATCTCTATGGTGAGAAATTTCAGGTGTTCACAGATCATAAGAGCCTTAAGTACCTGTTCTCGCAGAAAGAGCTGAATATGAGACAGAGGAGATGGCTCGAACTCCTGAAGGACTATGATTGTGAAATCATGTACCACCCAGGTAAGGCAAATGTAGTTGCCGATGCTTTGAGTAGAAAGAACCTTGGGTTGGTGTCTTATATGATGGTATGGGAACATGAATTGTTAGAAGACTTTAAGAACCTCAGTTTGGATGTAACCCCACCTGGATCTGAGAGACTTGAGATCATAGCTAGTTTGAGACTAGAGCCAGAGTTGATTGGCCGTATTCGGCAAGCCCAGCAGAGTGATCGACGATGCATTGATTGGCTGAGGCAGATGCAGACGGGTGTGGGTAGTGATCTTGAGCAGAGTGCTGATGGGTTATTGAGGTTCAAAGGCAGAGTATGCATTCCCAAGGATCTTGAGATCAGGAGAATGATTTTATCAGAGGCTCACTCATCAAAGTACACGATACATCTGGGAAGTACCAAGATGTATCAAAACCTTCGAAAGGTTTATTGGTGGTCTGGAATGAAGAGAGACATTGCTGAATATGTCGCAAAGTGTCTCGTTTGTCAGCAAGTGAAGGTAGAGCATCAGAAGCCTGTAGGATTATTACAGCCTCTACCGATATCGACCTGGAAGTGGGAGCATGTCACCATGGATTTTGTGATGGGGTTACCGAGGACCCGCAGAGGTCATGATGCCATATGGGTTATTGTGGACCGGTTGACTAAGTCTGCCCATTTCTTGGCTGTGAGAGCTATCGATTCACTGAGTCAGTTGGCGAACCTGTATATTCGAGAGATAGTACGACTACACGGTGTACCAGTGAGCATTGTTTCTGATAGGGATGCCCGCTTCACTTCCCATTTTTAGGAACATTTTCAGGAAGCGCTGGGGACCCGACTGAGTTTTAGCACCGCTTTTCATCCTCAGACAGATGGGCAGTCAGAGAGGACTATACAGACCCTCGAGGATATGTTGAGAGCATGTGTGCTGGATTTTAGAGGCTCCTGGGATGACCACCTGGAGTTAGCCGAGTTCGCTTATAATAATAGCTATCATGCTAGTATCGGGATGGCACCCTATGAGGCATTGTACGGGCGTAGATGCCGTTCCCCTATTAGATGGGAAGAGGTTGGTGACAGACAGATTTTTGCTCCGGACCTAGTGCAGCAGGCATCTGAGGACGTCCAGTTGATATGTGAGAGATTACGAACAGCTCAGAGCCGGCAAAAGAGTTATGCTGACAAGAGATGAAGACCACTGGAGTTTGATGAGGGTGAGTCGGTGTTTCTGAGGGTATCACCATCGAAGGGTATTATGAGATTTGGTAAGAAGGGCAAGCTGAGCCCTAGATATATCGAACCCTTCGAGATTTTGGAGAGAGTGGGAGATAAGGTGTATAGGTTGGCATTGCCACCGGACTTGGCAAATGTCCACAACGTCTTCCACGTCTTGATGCTTCGGAAGTATCACCCGGACCCGACACACGTGATAAGATATGAGCCGTTGGAGCTCCATGAGAGTATGACGTATGTTGAGAAGCCGGTTCGGATATTGGACAGAAAAGAGAAAGTGTTGCAGAATAAGACAATTCCCTTGGTGAAAGTTCTTTGGCAACACCACAAGGCGGAAGAGGCCACGTGGGAATTAGAGAACTTGATACGGGAGAAGTACCCCCCAACTTTTTGAAGAGTGACTTGGTTGTAATTTGGAGGACCAAATTCCTTGAAGGAGGGGAGAATGTAAGACCCCGTATATGTATAATGGTAATGTGTGTAATTGGATCAAATAATATGAATGGACTTGTAATGTAAAGTATGATTGATGTAAGTCCATGGATTCAATGTATGTATGTGTAATATGAATTGTAACGTACATACAAGTTTTATTGAGTACGAATATGAAGAAATGAGTTTTTATAAGTGATAGACGTGATTGAAACTCAAAATGGGTTGTGTGGTGAAATGGAATGGAGTTATGCTTCCTTTTGGTTTATGTAGCATACCTTTGAACACACAATGAATGCACACAAGTTTCAATGTGCATAAGGTATGAATGGATGCCATTTTCAAGTTATAAAAGGTGGATGGATGAGAAAATGGCCATGGAAATAGATTAAGGATGTATTGGTATGAGTTGTTGCAAGGAAACTACAGGAAATCTGGAAAACATGAGGGCCAGATCGATCTCATAGGATGAGAGATCGATCTGGAAGAGCCAGAATGCTTTTATTTGGGCGAAAGAATAGAGCAAATCGATCTCCAATGGAGCCAGATCGATCTCCTTAGCTCTCTGTTTGGGACCAGATCGATCTCATGCTTCAACAGATCAATCTGATGCTTCGACAGATCGATCTCATGCTTAAAAATGTCGTGAAAAAGAGGGATTTAAGGGGACCAGATCGATCTCCTCATGAACCAGATCGATCTCCCTAAGCTATTTCTATATAAGGAGGGCTGAAAATCTGGAAATCTCGAAAAAACATATTAACCTCCCATTTTCAACCCAAAAACCTAACTTTCCCACTCTAAAATCAGCCATTTTCAGTGAGATTTGAAGAGAGATCATTAGAGGCAAAGTTGTTCCTATCAAAGAGAAGAACAACATAGTGAGAGGGCATTTTCCCATTTTTGGAATTGAAGGAGTTAAGGGCATTACCATTTGGAGAAAGAAGAAAAATCATATTGGTAAGATTCTAACACTCCAATCTAAATGCATTAGCTATTTAATTGATTTTGGAGTTGTTTGGTATGAGTATTGATGGATAAACTACCTAGGAATGTAGTGGAATTGGTGTGACCTAGAAATCAAAAATGGGTATAATGTGAGAATATGTGGGATTGAATGAGCTTATGATTTATGGCATGCTAAAGTTGTTATTGGGGTAATGTTTATGATTTTAGATGGTTAGATGGAATTACATGGTGAGTTGGAGGAATTGTGAAAATGGGTATGTATATGATTGATAAATGCCATAGTGAGGGGATTCATGAAATATGAACACTATGAGCTTTATGTCGATTTAATATCGATTTTAAATAAGATAATAGGCCTAAGAAGATCCATAGACTTGAGCTATGGGTAAAGTAATGAAACGAGGCCATATAAGCGTTAATAGAGGCTATAGATTAAATTGACTATAGCAAGCACAAGGGTTGCATTATATGGATCGAATATAATGCGGGATACGATTTTGTGCAGTCCCGAAGAGTTCGTTGAAGACAAATCGAACCGTACAAGTAAGCAGCTTAAGGAAGTGGAATCATGCATCGCGATTCCAGGTAAGGGAATTTTGTGAGTATATAGAGGTAGCTGCTCGTACTTTGAACTTGTGGGTGAATATCGGGTGTTTTATGAAATGCATGGTTGCTCAAATAAATGTTGATGGTATTCGTGAATGATGATGATTATATGTGTGATTTTGGTTTTGAAGTGGATTTTATGAAATGGGATAGTAAGGCTAATAATTGCATAAATCTAATGTTTTGATGTTTTTTCAAAACGAAATTGCTTGGTTTTAAGCAAGCTAGTAGATGGGTCGGCTAGTATTGTATGGTTTATGTGGAAAAGCATTTGTGAGTGCTAAACCCGATTGTCGGGATTGTTTTATTGTGTATGAGCCGCCTATCGTATTTGTATGACATAAATCGTGCTAGAGCCTCGCTCGCGCTGGATTTCTATGTTTTCATTTGTATGAAACGTGCTGGAGCTTAGCTCGCACCTTGATTGGAAATTATGTTGATGTTTATAAACCGTACTGGAGCTTCTGCTCGTAAGTGGATTTTGAGTGGTTGTCTTATGAGTACAACCGTACTAGGAGCTATGCTCGTACGCGTCTCTTTATGAGAGGATGCATTAGTCGTGCTAGAGATTTGCTCGCACAAGTTTGCACATTGTGATAAGCATAAGGTTGTGAAAATTGGTAAGATCCTTAAGCCTTACATCCTTAAGCCTTACATCCTTAAGCTAACATCCTTAAGCCCAAAGAGGCGGGGAGGCTCTGTTAGGCGGGGAGGCTCTGTTTGGCGGGGAGGCTCTGTTCGGTGGGGAGGCTCTCTTACGGTGGGATCCTTAAGCCAATATCCTTAAGCCCAAAGAGGCGGGGAGGCTCTGTTAGGCAGGGAGGCTCTCATACATGGGTACAGTAAGATCCTTAAGCCATACATCCTTAAGCCAACATCCTTTAGCCCAAAGAGGCGAGGAGGCTCTGTTAGGCGGGGAGGCTCTGTTCGGTGGGGAGGCTCTCTTATGGAAGGATCCTTAAGCCCTACATCCTTAAGCCAACATCCTTAAGCCCAAGAGGCGGGGAGGATCTGTTAGGTGGGGAGGCTCTGTTCGGCAGGGAGGCTCTCCTTCACGGAATATGAAAAACTCTTGGTATGGGGTAGATAAGACCTAGGAATGGCACCCCCAATCACGATATGAGTTGCGGAGTACGCTGTACCGTGTATATCACATGGAGTACGATGTACCGTATGATAGTTATGTGATGAGAAAGTCTGGCGAGGGATAATCCATCTTCGTGCCAGCATGATACCCCTCACACCTGGATGAGTGTGGTCTGGGATGATTTATGATGTAATGGTTCACATAGGCACTTTTGATACAGTGACCTAGTTTTTATACACATGCGTGAATTGTGAAATAAAAATGTGGTTGTGATTGTGAGTTGATTTGGTGGTAATATTGTGTTGAGAAAGAGGTTTATGATGTTGGTTTAAAAAAGGAGGTTTCTTAATGAATTGCCCTTTTTATGAATTTAAATGAGATTGAGCATGAGATGATTTATACATGATGTTTCTACCATGTTTTATATGCCAATGTATATGATTTTGATACATGATATATATGTATATTCACATGGCATAGTCTTATTCCTCATGCTCCTATCATAAATGATTTATGCATAACACTATCAGCATGTAGATAGAGTAGTTATCTACCATGCTTGCATTATTGCCTTACTGAGCATGTGGTTGCTCATCCCACTCTATTTTCCCCCTACAGAGCGTGCATAGTAGCCCAGTGAGGACTGAGGCATGTTATTTTGGACTCTGCTGCATCTCCATCGCTAAGAGGTACATACACAGTGATTCTTTTTGTATCTAAACAATGTAAAAGCACAGTATTCTTTTGAGTTGTAATTATGGGGGATGTAGATGTCAGTAAAACATGTATTCGTATAAGTACACGATTAAATGTAAATGTATGACATCGTTTTAATTAATTGAGAATGAATGAGATGTGGTGTTTATTATTGACTCATAGCCCAACAGTGTGTGGTGAGTTTAGTGCACGACAGGGTAAGGTCACAGTAAAACGCGAAAAATTTTCAGTGATTTTCGGTTAAAGAGAATGGAATTGGGTCGTGACAGTACACCTATGGATATATCTATATATAGACATTTTCTTGTATAATTTATCCAAAGACATAATATCCATGCCTTCCATGAAATTTTCATTACTTCGAGAATAAAATATCCTTGGGATTTCATCATTCCTCATAAATCCCGATATAAGTTTTTACATCAACAATTTTCAACTAATAAATTAAAATTTTCCAATCCCTCTGTTCTTGCATTTGCTTTGTCACTCCCTGTATTTCGGGTTCCCTGTCGTTCACGAGCTTCTCAGTTCCTATAGTCCTCGAGCCCTACAACGAATATTCACACTTCCTTTAAAATTTATTATTCCCATTTTTATATATAGTCTAACTAAATGTAGGAAATTTGTGGTGTTTACATTCTCCCTACCTTAAGAGAATTTGGTCCTCTAAATTCATTCGGGTCCATCAGAAAAGATGTGGGTACTTCTCCTTCATGAGGCTCTCTAGTTCCCATGTAGATTCTTCAATCGAATGGTGTTGCTAGAGAGCCTTTACCAGAGGTATCGTCTTCGATCGAAGTACCTTTTCCTTTCTATCCAAAATCCGGATAGGTCGCTTAACGTAGCTCATATCCTCTTGGATGCTCAAGGGCTCATACTCAATGATGTGTGAGGGATCCGGATTATACTTCTTTAACATCGAGACATGGAAGACATTGTGTACCCCAGAAAGCTGCGGTGGTAAGGCAAGTTTGTAGTCTACATCTCCCACTCTCTCTAGGATCTCAAAAGGACCAATGAAGAGAGGACTCAACTTCCCTTTCTTCCAGAACCGTATGATACCCTTGCTCAGAGATACCTTAAGAAACGCGGAGTCCCCAATCTGAAAATCAAGTGGCCACCTATGCTTATCCGCATAACTCTTCTGTCTACTTTGTGCGGTCTTAAGTCTATCATAGATTATCCGAACACCTTCCGCTGCCTGTTCTACCAACTTGGGAGCCAAGATCCTTCTGTCACCCACTTCTTCCCAAGCCACTGGGGACCTACATCTTCGACCATACAAGGCCTCATAAGGTGCCATCCCGATACTCGTATGATAGCTGTTGTTATAAGCAAACTCTTTAAGAGGTAGATGATCATCCCATGAGCCCTTAAACTCCAAAACGTACGCCCTCAGCTTATCCTCTAAGGTCTGAATGGTCCTCTCGGACTGACTGTCGGTCTAAGGATGATAGGTTGTGCTCAAATTAAGCTGAGATCCTATGGCTTCTTGAAAATAAGCCCAAAATCTAGACGTGAATCGAGAATATCTATCTGATGTAATGCTCACTGGTGCCCCATGTAATCGAGCTATCTCTCTCACATAGAACTCTGCTAAAGCACTCAAGAAGTCTGTACTTTTGATGGCTAGGAAGTGGGCATTCTTAACCAATCTGTCTATAATCACCCAGATTGCATCATGCCCTTTTTGGGTCTTTGGTAAACCCATAACGAAATCCATAGTAATGTTCTCCCATTTCCAAGTAGGCACTGGAAGAAACTTAAGTAATCTCGTTGGTCTGTGGTGTTCGATCTTAATCTGTTGACAAATCAGACACTTGGCCACAAACTCAGCTACATCTCTTTTCATACCGACCCACTAATACACCCTCTGTAAATCATGGTACATCTTAGTGCTTTCTAGGTGCATGGTGTACCGAGAATAATGGGACTCCTTTAAGATCCTTTGTCGTAAGGCATCATCATTTGGGACACATATACGGCCCTTAAATCTCATCAATCCATCCTTACCGACGACAAAGTCTGACTGTATGTCCTATTTTGCCTGACTAACCATGTCCAATAACTTTTGATCACCCTTCTGTCCAGTTATGATCTGATCAAGTATACTAGTTTCAATCTACAAACTAGCTATGAACCCAACATCTGTTATTTCCACACTAACACTGAGTTCGGCAAACTACTCTAGCAACTCCCATTCTCTGACCATCATAAAAGAAATTATCCCCTTCCTGCTTAAAGCATCTGCCACTACGTTTGCCTTGCCTGGGTGATACAGAATCTCGCAATCATAATTCTTAAGGAGCTCAATCCACCGCTCTGTCTCATATTTAGGTCATTCTGATCAAATATATACTTCATGCTCTTGTGGTCAGTAAAAATCTGAAAATTTTCTCCATACAGATAATGTCACCATATCTTCAATGCAAAAACAACCGCGTCCAACTCCAAATCATGGGTGGGGTAATTTCTTTCATGGTTCTTCAGCTGTCAAGAACCATATGCAACCACTCTCCCATGCTGCATAAGTACACACCCCAAGCCCTGGTAGGATGCATCACTGTATACTGTATAGCCTCCAGACCCACTAGGAATAGTTAAGACTGGGGTGGTAGTCAACCTCTTCTTGAGTTCTTCAAAACTCTGCTTACACTGATCAGTCCACTTGAATGGAACATCCTTGCGTATCAGCTTAGTCAGTGGAGCGACAATCTTGGAGAAACTTCTACAAACCTCCTGTAGTATCCAACTAGTCCCAAAATACTCCAGATTTTTGTAACAGTTTTTGGCCTCTCCCAATTAAGTACTGCCTCAACCTTAGACGGATCCACTGACACCCCGTCCTTAGAAATAACATGGCCCAAAAATGCTATTTGCTCCAACCAAAACTCACACTTATCCAACGTCCCATACAACTGCTTCTCTCTGAGGGTTTAGAGCACTACTCTCAAGTGCTAATCATGCTCCTCTCGGGACTTTGATTAAATCAAAATATCATCGATGAAAACTATGACGAACCGATCTAGATACTCCTGGAACACCTCATTCATCAGGCTCATGAATGCAGCTGGGACATTAGTGAGACCAAAGGGCATCACGCGAAACTCATAGTGGCCATATCTCATTCTGAAGGTCGTCTTCAGAATATCCTCCTTCCTAATCCTCAATTGGTGATAGCCCGATCTCAGGTCAATCTTTGAGAACACCGTAGCCCCTCTTAGCTGGTCAAATAGATCATCTATTATGGGCAAGGGATACTTGTTCTTAATTGTGGCCTTGTTCAGCAGCCTGTAGTCTATACATAACCAGAGAGACTACCATCTTTCTTCTGCACAAATAATACCGGAGCTCCCCACGGGGATACACTTGGCCTAATGAACCTTTCGTCTAGCAAGTCTTACAACAGCTTTTTAGTTCCTCAAGTTCAACAAAGGCCATCCGATAAGGAGACTTCGAGATTCGCTGAGTCTCTGGTGCCAAATCTATCGTGAATTCTAACTCTCTCTCTAGTGGTAGTCCCACAAGTTCATCAGGAAACACATTCGGGAACTCGCATACCACTGATATGTCTTGAATACTTGGACATTCCCAACTAGTATCGAGGATGAATGCAACAAAACCTTCACATTAACACGTTCACTAAAATTTTTCATCAATTATCAAAATCATAAGATTTATTCCTTAATTGTAAAGCATACATTAAACTTACTAGGTAAAGAGAAAGTTACAGCCTTAGAGTAGCAGTCTAAACTTACACGGCTGGTGGCTAGCCAATCCATACCCAAAATTGCATCAAAGCCATACATGCTCAACAAGATTAGATCTGCTAACATGATCCTATCTCCTACCTTTATTTCACAATTTCTACACACCATATCAGTCTTTTGTGATTTATACATGGGTGTACTAATGTGTAATGTAAAGTCTAGAGATTCCGGCTTAACATGCAATTTACTTACAAAATGAGGTGATATGAAAAAGTAAGTGGAACCTGAATCAAACAATACTTGTGCCTCATGATTGTAAATTAAAAGCTTACCCTGAATGGTCTCAGTGGAGGTATCAGCAGTCTTTTTGTCCAAGGTAAAGACCCTCCTATGCGTGACAGGCTTCTTACCCTTCTCTGCTGCGGTAGCCCGTCTCTGTGGGTTTTGTCTCTGGGGAGCTTACCTCTCAGGCTGTCATGATGGCTCTGGGGGTTGTGGAACCTGGTTCTGTGAGCAATCCCTCATTATATGTCCCTTCTGTCCACACACAAAGCAGCTCCCTGTGGTTAAACGACACACACCTCTATGAAGTTTTCCACACTCTTTGCACAATGCCCTATACTGTTACGGACCTCTAGCAATCTAAGGAGCAGGTACTAAAATGATGGGTCTATCAAGTCTAGGTCGAAACTCATCCGTCCTCTGCCTCTTGGGTTGACCCCTTCTGAAATCTTGTCTCACAAACTCTGTCCGCTTACTCTTATCCCTGCTCTTTCCCTTAAGGCTATACTCCGTCTATGTGACATTTAGGCCCATCTCGATCATCTGTGCACTCCCCAGGGCATCCTGGAATTCAAAAATCTATAACTCTAAAAGTCGATCTCGGATAGCTGACCTTAACCCCGCTAGGAACCTTTCAGTCTGACGCTCTTCATTCTGAAACGTCTCCGGATCATACCTCATCAGCATAGTGAACTTACTTTCGTACTCATCCATGGTCATACTACCCTGTACCAAATTCAGAAAGTCCATCCTCAACTTCTGCTAGGCAGCTCGTGGAACATACTGCTTCCTAAAGGCTGTGGAGAATGCATCCCAACTAATCACCGGATGCTGAGCAGTCAGAAGGACCTTGGTGGATCCCCACCAATACTCTGGTTGGCCCTACAGCATGTAAGTGGCCATAGAAACCTTCTCAACATCATAACACCCCAAAAAATCGAAGATCTTCCCAAGGCTTACCAGCCACTCTTCAGCCTTTACGGGATTCTTAATTCCCTTAAATGTCGGAGGTCTCATATTTAGGAAATCCCTCATCCTACCGATATCCCTCTCCTCCCTTCGGGCTTGTATAGGAGGCTAAGGCGCCATAGGTACTGGAGGAACTTGTGGAGGAAGAGGTGGTGGTGCTTGTGGAGGAGTTGACATCAGAGTAGGAATTGGTGTTGTACCAGCTGAAACGAAAACGTTTGCCACTATATGTTGGGCAACCATGGTAGTTATTGACTCCAAGCCTCGCTCGAGGCGCTGCTCCAATCGCTGCTCGAAATGAGCTATACGAGTACTAGGACTCTCTGGCTCCGGTGAAGGAGGTGGAGGTGGCTGAGCCTGCCTCCGAGGATGTCCACGTCTTCCACTCATCGTGCAAGTTCCAAAGATCAAATCTTAAATTCATTAGGTATACATTACCTACAACTAGATAAGCATAAACATTTGGGATGTAATTTTATCCTTATTTTCGACACTGACATTACTAGATAACCTTTGCTCTGATACCACTTAAACGGTAATGACCATTGACCCTTGAAAATTTGAGGATTTTTTTTTTGAACTTAATTTACCCACTTATTCCTTTATTCACTTATGTTGTATTCCTGTGCAGTGTCGAATCACTTTTCCCTAATTCTTTATCCATAAATATATTTAATTTCCCTACTTTGACCTATATGGCCGATAGAAATTTTGACAGCATAACGACTTATATATAAGCCTACCCACCTGCAATTGAATTGTTTTGACAATCCTAGATATCCACAACTACCAAGCATACTTTCCAAATCCACATTTACAACTCAGTACATCCGTTTCGATTAAATACCAATCTTCTTGAAACCTAATCCACAAATAATATTCTTTACATCGTTTCCCTACAAATTACATCCCAACAAAATATTCCCAATATATGTCTATGCATACAAATATGTCTGGTACAGGAATGTAACTGTATACCTTTTTGTGTGTACAAAAAGTAGCCTAAGGTAGCTCTTTCTCACCAGCCTACATCGTGTACGCGGCAGGTAACGCCTATAGATTCACTACAAATGGTCTAAAGGTAGAGGGGTGAGCTTTTAGGGAAAAGCCCAGTAAGATAATACTTTTAAAACAGTTCTGATATATAAAAACATGTGAAATTTTTCATAGAACGAAACTTTAATGAAATACATAAATTATCATTTCATGCATAATCATCATAAAATGTCATAAAGCATGCGTGTCTTTAAACAAATAACATGCTTAACAATTTTACAACTTTTCATTGTTCATGAATGAGTTCTTAAAACCATCGGGTTCATAAATGTTTCGTAAACGTTTCATAAACCTTTCGTATACATTTCATAAACATTTCATAAACATTTCATAATCATTTCATAAACATTTCATGAACATTTCATAAACATTTCATGAACCATTCATAAACATTTCATGAACATTTCATAAACATTTCATAAATATTTCATGAAGCATATCGGTCGTAACCAATTATCATATATATCATGAAAACACATATTCATTCATCATAGTCGATTTTCATAATCAAATCGAGGAGACTAGGCTATATCTAAGTCATGCGATACGTGTCATTCTATGTAAAATATAGGTAAGGGGGCTTTAGACTGGATCAGGGTCGTACAACTCTTTTGTAAAATATGGGTAGTATCTATCTTACTTACATTCACTAGCACCTAGCTAGGACACGGGCACCAAAGGCACTCTCCGTGTGGGCAACATATTTGCGTGTTGCGCGGGCACGAGATACTACCGAAAACATCATCATAAACCACCAGTAGCACGACATCTTCCACACAGGTTGAGTCAAGTGCTAAAGGGGCCCTACATACCGACACCTAAGTGGTGGAGCCGGAACACCACAAGAAGTAACCATGCATGAAGCCTATAGTCTCAAAACATCTTTTCTTTTTCCCCATTTCCCCCTTTTTCTATGCTTTTGAAATTATCAAAAGTTTCTTTAACGATATGGATATAAAATCATAAATAAATGTAAAACATCCATACGTTTCATACCTTAGGAAAATTCATTTCATATCATGAAAGGTACTCGGGGAATATTTCGACAAATTAAAACATACTTTGTAAACAGTTTCACAAGTATGAAAGCATTGATAAATCATTTCAAATCATATGCACCTTCATAAAATCTTTTATCGGTGAAACAAAAATGCATTATCAGAACTAAGTTAAATAGTAGCCCTTACCTTGATCTATCGAAAATCTCGAATTCCAGTGGTGACGCCTCCTAGTACCTCCTTTAATTCCTTCTACAATCACTTACACCAAAATTGTATACTTAGCACCCTATTCATGCGAATTGTCCAAATTGTGTTAAAATCGTAACCTATTCGTCACTACTTCGTGTGTACGTATTATTGTACATACCTAGGCCAACACGCACGTTTATATATTTTCTTTACCATTTATATATTTTGTACATACAAATATTAACATACACATTTATTATATACATCTACATGTATATACACATAAACATATATATATATACATATATATTATTATTTGTTTTCATTTTTCCTTATCACATGTATATATTCTTTGTATGTACGTATACTAACATACACATTTATCTTATATACACCCATATGTATAAACACACCAATATATATATATATATATTTATATACATATATATATTATTATTTGTTTCCATTATTCAATATCACAAATATATATTTTTTTTGTCTACTCCTCATTTTCCCATTTTTCTGTCTAATTAAATCTACACTAACATACTTATATCTACAACACATATATCTACATGTACATTAAATATACATACATGTATATATTTACATTTTACCTCTTTTTCCTTTCAATTTTCCAGCACTTCTTTTCTTCTTCTTCTTCTTCTTCTTTTTTTCTTTCCTCCTTTCTTCCCTCTCGGTCAGCCCAGTCTCGGCTTGCTCTTCTTCTTTGTCGGTTTGGTTTTCAGCTTCTCGGTTCTGCTTAAATTCCACTCTCGATTTCCAACCTTCCTCCAGTCTTCTTCTCCTTCGTTCCTGCTCTTGTTTTCCAGCCTCGATCTACCTCCTCCTCGGTTTTTATCCTACTTTCACCCCCTTTGGTCTCCCTCTCCTTCTCCCCTGCCTCTCGGTCTGCTCCTCCTCTTTTCAGTCTCAGTTTGTTGCTATTTTCCAGCCCTCTTCTCTTCTTCTTCTCCTCCCTTCCTTTCTTTTTTTTCTTTCTTCTTTCTTTCCCGATCAGCTCCCTCTTCTTTCTTTTCCTCTTTTCTTTCTTCCTTTCTTCCTTTCCCGATCAGCCCTCCTTCTTCTTTATTTTCCTCTTTTCTTTCTTCCTTTCCCGATCAGCCCTCCTTCCTTTCATTTCATTTCTTTTCTTTTATTCTTTTCTCCCTCTTCTTTCTCTTCTTTCCTTTCTTTCTTCTCCAGTCGAGCAGCTTCCCTCTTTTCTTCTTTTTTTTCTTTTCCTGGTTTCCTGCCCAGCTCTCCTCTGTTTGTTCTTTGAAAGTTAATTCCGTACAATGCCCCTTTTTTATATATTATATTAATATATATATATTATATCAATATATATATTATATTAATATATAGATAGATATTATTTGTTTGTTTTTGTTTAATGTTAGTATATTTTGTTGTTTTATTGTTTTGTGTTCCATTTCATTTTTTTTTATCTCATGCTTTATTTATTATTTACCAATACTTATATATTAAATACTATACACTACATAATATATTAATATATATGCTATATATATTATTATTCATCTATTTAAATGTCTAGTATATATATATACATGTACACCTATGTATATATCTATATATATACATTTTCTTGTATAATTTATCCAAAGACATAATATCCATGCCTTCCATGAAATTTTCATTACTTCGAGAATAAAATATCCTTGGGATTTCATCATTCCTCATAAATCCCGATATAAGTTTTTACATCAACAATTTTGAACTAATAAATTAAAATTTTCCAATCCCTCCGTGCTTGCATTTGCTTTGTCACTCCCTGTGTTTCAGGTTCCCTGTCGTTCACGGGCTTTTCGGTTCCTATAGTCCTCAAGCTCTACAATGAATAATCACACGTCCATTAAAATTTATTATTCCCATTTTTATATATAGTCTAACTAAATGTAGGAAATTTGTGGTGTTTACATAATCCATCGTCCGAAGACGGCATAAATATCACACACGGTACAGTGTACTCCATGCTTCTTGCATGGTACAATATACTCTGTTGACCCATATCATCACAATATATTCTGCCACATCTCAATACGCAAGTGCGAGCCTATTTAATCGGTGTGGCACACAGCCTACCCGAAGCTCCCAGCACGGCTCCTGACATGTCATAAAACCACGTGCGAGTAATCTCTAGCACGACAACAAGTGTAATGGACATCTAATGCAAGCTATGCTCCAGCACCATGTCAAAACTCATATGAAAACTAGTGCGAGCTAGGCTCTAACACAATGTCATAAAATCCATGTGAAAACTAGTGCGAGCTAAGCTCCAGCACTCATGCATGTAAAACTCTAGTGCAAACATCGTTCCAGCAATAATGCACGTATAAAACATGTCAAATCTCATGCGAGCAACACTCTAGCTTCTTTCATTTCCACAAAACACATGTAGGTGGCTCATTCTTTGCAAAGCATGGTTTATAAAACCAAATCAAGCCATTTTATGAAAATCATTTCAAATGTTAGCCAACCTACCAATCACATGCTAAAAAGCAATAAATTGATTTCAAAGCATCATGCTCTTGCTTTTAAATGCACATTTCTCAAAATCTCAATTCTTTACCCTTAAAACAATCATTTCATTCTAAGACCCCTAGATACGTTGAAGCAACTCTTCCTTCCTTTCCCGCTTTTGGCGATTTGGCTCAACTTGCTCTGGTTTTATCCTAGGGAGCTGCAAATACACATCGATCATATGAGTCAATACCAATAACTCATATTCTAACTTTAACCAATCAATATATCTCATCGATCCTATTTCTTTATGTTTGACCCATTTTCACATTTGGCCATTATTATGCCATTTTTAGTCAATTTATCTAGTAACATACTTGGTTACTCATCAAATACTTGGCATGAGTGTTTACCCATAACTTTCCATCATTTAAACATTCTCTACAACACCATTTATGCACATTTTTATCACTTGACTAATCTCACAATGTGACTTCATCCAATCATCTCAAAATCATGCACATTGCCTTACTAACAAACTTGATATAACCATTTTTATCATCAAATCAACTACATTTTACTTTCTCACACTAGACTTATTCTAGGTTATGCTTGTATTATTACATTCTAGGTGGTTTCAATCATCAATACATACACCAATCTACTCACAACAACAACTAGATGAATATACTTGGAAGACTCCTTAGCTCCTTCAATCCAATGAGTTGAATGTTGGCTCCAAGTTATGTTGTTCTTTTCTTCAAGATGAACGACTTTGGCTCTAATAGCTTTTTCCCAATTCTTTTTGGAAGATGGTGTATTCTAGAGAGAGAAAGCTTGGTATTTTGGATGAAAATGGAAGAGGTGTGTTGGTTTGTTGAAGAAAGAGTGTTTTTCGTGGGGTATTTATAGATTCAGAGTGATGAGATCGATCTGTTAGGGTAAGGAGATCGATCTTCCTTTAGTTTTAGCCATCGAATTCTTCGATTTTAAAAGGGGGAGATCGATCATGACTTGGCAAAAGCTTGAGGAGATCGATCTGCTCATAGGGAGAGATCGATCTGTTCTTTACCAAATAAAATGGAGATCGATCTGTACTGAAGGGGGATCGATTTGGGCTTGGCAGATTCACTTAGAATGGCTCTATTTATGCAAGGGATTGATTTGCCTTGAATTGGAGATCGATCTGGCCTTCATCTGCAGCCCTTTTACTGTAATTTTTCCATAATTTCCAAGGGAGAACTTGCATTCAATTACTTCGCTAGTCATTTTGCAATGTATTCACACTTCGAGCATGGAAGGTTCATTTTCTATGATTTTCGTGTCACGGAACTTGTGTGAACTGCTTGGAAATTAGAATGGATACACAAAATTCATCGTCCATGCATCATCATTTTGTGTCTTCATTACTTATCTTCAATCCAAGTGTTTAAAGTTTTATTCGTTTATTTTATGCCCACTTCAGCCCTTATTTATCCTTTACGTGAATCATGTCATTCATTCATCCCATTGCAGTTCATTCACATTTACATGATCCGAAATCATTTGTCTTATAATCCCATTAACATATATTACAAAGTTAGAAATATATGGGGTTTCACAATCTCCCCCACTTAAGGAAATTTGGTCCTCTAAATTGAAAACAATTTAATTCGTGAACAACTCGGGATACTTCTCCTGCATCAAACTCTCCAACTTCCATGTAGCTTCTTCTGCAGTGTGGTGCTGCCAAAGGACTTTCACTAAGGGGATCGTCTTCGATCTTAATACCTTCTCCTTCCTATCAAATATCTGAATCAATTTCTCAACATATGTCATGTTCTCATGGAGCTCCATTGGCTTATATCTTATCACATGTGCCGGATCCAGGTGATACATCTGTAACATAGAGATGTGGAAGATGCTATGAACACCTGCTAGCTCAGGTGGAAATGCTAGCCAATAGGCCTTATCTCCCACTCTATCCAATATCTCAAAGGGTCCAATGTAATAAGGACTTAACTTTCCTTTCTTTTCAAACCTTGTTATACCTTTGAAAGGAGAAACTCACAAAAACACTTATTCACCCACTATGAATTCCAATGGTCTCCATTTCTTGTCAGAATAACTCTTTTGTTTGCTATGAGCTGTTCGTAATCCCTCACAAATCAACTGGACATCCTCAAAAACTTGTCTTATTAAGTCGGGAGCAAATATCAGTCGGTCACCAACCTCTTCCCATCTAATAGGGGAACGACATCTACGGCCATACAAAGCCTCATACGGTTCAATCCCGATACTTAAATGATAACTGTTATTATAGGCGAACTCTACGAGTGACAAATGATCATCCCAGGAGACTCCAAAATCCAAAGCACAGGCTCTCAACATATCCTCCGGGGTCTGTATTGTCACGACCCTCTCTCTCTCTCTCTCTTGTGACTTTTATCTTACTTTCAACAGTTGGGCTGTGAGTCAACATCCAATCCATAACTCATCCATTTTAATTTAAATAAATTCATTTAATTGAAGTAGAATAGAAACTAGACTTTTATATATATGTGCGGAAGCGTTTACATCAGTTTCTATCATATACATCCCCCAAAATAAAAAATACAAACTCTATTGTGCATTAATTTACAGGATACAAAATTTTTTATCTCAAGTGCATACCTCTATAATGCTGGATGATCGAAGAAACACGATAGCAGGGACGACTGCAGTGTACTCACTGCTGCGTAGAATCTATGGAGCAAAAATAAGAGGATGAGCTAACACACTCAGTAAGGAAAATACAAAAGCAGATAGATAACTACACTATCTATATGCTAAAAATATATAATCATTTTCCTTATAAAACATATGCATTCTTTAAAATAGCTTCCATCGATGCGAAATCATTAATTCGCCAGATGGGTATATGCATATTCACATAGCACATTCTTTTCACACAGCTTATCTTTAAAATAACACAGTACACATTTAGAAATTGCTTTGCACTCAACAAATCGATGTAAATGAGACAGAATTATGGGTTATCATATCCCCAAACACACAGTAAGGGAAACATATGTCACCACACACAGTAGTGACAATGTCATATCACTCAGATAAATAAAAGACTTATGGCCAAAGTCGGTTTCCAGGCAACACTGATCAGGTGTGCGGGAACCCTATGCTTGGGGAGGCAGATCAACCATCCCTTCAGCTCATACTTAAATCACATCACATCATACTCCATGGCTAACACTCACGGTACATTGTGCTCCTGTGGATCCTTATCACTCATTTCCATTGTCTCAAAATCACGTGTGAGTAGGTCTGTGTAAGACACACAACAATACACGACGGCTCAAACACGATTTTGCACTCATCAATCACATCTATAAACCATGTGTGAGCAGGTCAATGCAAGACAGACAACAATACACAATGGCTCAAGCATAGTTTTACCTAACACACAACATAATTATAAAAACCTCGTGCGAGTAACTCGGCGTAAGAGCACACAGCATACTTGAGGTGTCGAGCACGATTTTATTAGGAAATTACAAGCGAGCATAGTCAGAGAAAGGCACATGATAATACTCGAAGGCTCCAACATGATTCCCAAAATCTAGTACGAGCTCTCGAGTGGAACACACAGCATCACCCAAAGCATCAACCACTCTTTTTGTTTTTCTTAGAAATCTTTTCAAAAATGATGTACGAGCATGACCGGTATATCTACCATTTGTCACATTGGCTCTAGCACAAGTCACACATAAAAATCGATAGCTAGCTCTACACATAAGTATGAGTGAGAGGGCAATCTCCCTTCAATCACTCGTTAAATACTTTTTACTCAGAAATTCACGCATTCTATATGCAATAGTCAAACCGAGATCCAGTTTATGATTTTACACACTCAAAACATTTACAAACATCTTTTCACACCAAGACATTGTTGAAATATAATCCATGCATAGGAGCTTATACTTATGCTCGATTTTTCACATAGATAATTCGATATCTATCTACTTATTGATATTTATCATTCACATACAGGGATTTATCAAAATACGTCTAGCTATCTCTATAGCCTTGCATAAATCCATTACGTCGAATCACGCTCCAATCATTTTCCTTCGATTCCCAACACTCGTGACCCGATCTTATATACTCCAATTATATCTTATGGAGCTAAAAATTGTGTACTACACGCATCAGTATACTTTCATATACTTCATTTCACTTGCATGATATTCAAATCAGTGCATTTAGGTCATTCATATCTCATTTGGCCTCGTTAAATTTTTATCGGACCTTACTCTTTGATAAGTCCATTTCGAGTATATAAATCATTTTTTGAGAATCTCTTAGACTCCTCAAGTCTATTGATTCATATTGAACCGACATTAAGTTTACAATGCCTCTAGTTCGTCATTTTCTTCCTCTATGGCATTTCATCTAACACTTAACATATCATTTATAAATTCTCATTTAGTCAAACTTATGGATTTCAAAATGTCAACTTAACATCATCTATACATGCTCATTAACATCTCTACATACTCAAATCTTCATTATCATTATGCCATTTCAATGTTTGCTCATTAAATCCATTATAGGTCATAGCTTCGTTTAAGCATGTTTATCACATTTCAACCAACATTATATACACCAAATCACTCATCATCATGCCTAGGTTAACATACTAGGAAATGGTGTACATAAATCTTACTAATCTCAGTTTTTCTCCTTTTTCACCAAAATTGGGGAAAAACTCTCTTCCTCTTTCAATCCAATGATTCGACCTCCCGTTTTCAACTATGTTGTTCTCCTCCTCTCTAGGAACAACTTTGTTGAAATGAACTTCTCCCAAATCTCTAAGGAAAGTGTTTAGAGTTTAGAGAGATAAACTAGGTTACTTTGCTTCAAAAATGGAAGGAGTTATTTTCATGAAATGTAGTTCAACTGCCCAGTTTTTATAGAAATGGCTTGATAAGATCGATCTCCATAAGTGAGGGATCGATCTTCTCCTGTTTTAAGTCTCTCAGTATTCAGTTTTCAAGCATGATGGATCGATCTATTCTGAAGGGTAGGATCGATCCTGGCCAGGCAGAAAGCTTCAGAGATCGATCTGGCAGAGGAATAAGATCGATCTACTTCTAGCCGAGACATAATGAGATCGATCTGCTCGAGGATGAGATCTATCCTTACTTGGCAGAAGCTTACCGAGATCGATCTGGCTTGAAGGGGGATCGATCTCCCCTTGCTCTGCAGCATACTTAGCTGAAATTCATCCCAGATTTTCAAAGTTAAGTTCGTATCAATTTGCTTCACTACTTATTTTGCATTCATTCCACATTTATCACTTAAAAATGTCCATTTCTTATAATTCATACATAACAAAACTTGTGTGTACATCACGAACTCACATAACAAGTGTGTACATCCAATCTATAGACCTTACATTACTTATGATTCATATTACATAAACAAGTGTTTACTTAGGGAATCATAAGGATACATACAAAAATACGGGCCTCACATTCCTCCCCTCCTTCAAGAAATTCGGTCTTTCCAATTAGAACCAAGTTACTCTTCAAAAAGTAGGGGGTACTTTTCCCGTATAGAGTTCTTCAACTCCCAAGTAGCTTCATCTGAAGTATGGTGTTGCCAGAGAACCTAAATAAGTAGAATTGTCTTGTTCGGTAGCACCTTTTTCCTTCATATCCAGTATCCGGATCGATTTCTCTACATATGAAAAATCATTCTTGAGCTCCAATGGCTCATACTGAATCACATGAGTTGGATCTCGATGGTACTTCCAAAGCATAGACACATGGAAGACATTATGTATGCCTGCTAGCTCCGGTGGTAATGCTAGCCTGTAGGCCTTATCCCCCACTCTCTCCAATATCTCAAATGGTTCGATATAACGAGGGCTCAACTTACCCTTCTTATCGAACCTCATAATCCCTTTCGAGGGAGAAACTTTCAAAAATATCGAGTCACCCATGGTGAACTCTAGTGGCCTCTGTTTGATGTCAGTGTAACTTTTCTGCCTGCTATGAATTGTTCTTTGTCAGACCCAGATTTTTGTAGCTTATTCCTTATGATTCCTATGTGTATGAACACTATGTAATTATAGTTGAATCACAAGAAGAGTATTTACTAGACATAAAGTGTTATTAAAATAGTTTAACACACAAAAGCTACATAAAAAGCCTAATGTGAGCTATAAGTGTCACAGGCTAAACCGAGTGAATCTAAATCATCCTAACAGAAAATAAGAACTTAAAATGAGAGAGCATAGAGAGCTCATGAAGGAAAGTCAGCTTGATTTAATCCCAAACATAGAAAACGAGAGTAAAAGTTAAGAAGGGTAAAATGGACCTTTTTGACGAGATAAGGTGTTTCGGGTGAAATTATCCACCAGGAACAGTTGAAACATAAAGAAGAGAGTGTAAGACATAAGATATGACACTTTCAAAATTTTGAAAAAAAGTCAACTTGGTCAATGGTTAAGGAAAAAGTCAACTATAGTTAAGAAAGTGGACTTTTACCATAGTTGACTAATCATGGTTAAAAATTAACCTAAGTGTGGAGAAACATTTGGGAAAAAATATTCTTGGCCGGAATACAAGATAATCATCCCCAAAAGTAAGGAAAATTTATTCGGAAGGATTCCAGAATAAATTTAATGGTTAAAAACGTAATGGGCATAAGGTGAAAATTTTAAAGCCCATTAAGGTATACTAAATGTATATCGAAATTCTTAGGTCCTTTAGACCGAATTGTTGGACCAATTGATTAGCCAAATTTTGAGAAAATTAAAGGCCCGAGACATAGTAAAAATTTCAGCCTAAAAGCCCATTAAGAAAGCCCAAACCGAGAAGCCCAAATGGAAAGCCCATGAGATAAATATCTAACCATAGTTAAAGCTAACCATGACTCATAAGGTGACTCATAAGGTGACTCATAAGGTGACTCATGGCTAAGGCTTGGAAAGTCAAGCTTAATGGCTGAAAAGTAAAGCTTAATGGCTAAGTATGTGGCTTATAAATTCAGCCACACCATTGTCATCTTCATCACACCAAATTCGAGTAGAAGAAGAAACCATTGAAACATATTTTCTAAACTTTTTCTCACTAGAAATCACTAGGAATTAGACATATTTGGAACTTGCATCCTTCATGGAAGTTGTTCCAAATTGAAAGGAGAGTGACATAGGTTGGAATTGGCTATCAAGGAGCTATAGAGTGCAAACCGAGAGCCTTCAAAGATTGGGCCAAAGGGTGAACACAACAATTGGTATATTTACTAATTTTCAATTTCATATATGTTAATGTATGAATGATTTTAAGTATGTTGGTATATGTTTTAAGCATTGAAACATATAAAATAAGCATGAAGTTGGTTAGGCCGAGAGTAAGTAATGGGATAATGATTTATGTCCATATGATTTTAAGGCACAAATGGATTAATGTACATGTGTTAATAATTATGGTGTGATTAGAATTAATCAATTTGATTAATTAATACATGTAATTAGTTGGCAATCAAGGTGTTTGATAAAATGCCTAAATGAACTATATGATGGTTAGTAATGTTGCCTACCAAGTGTTTGTGAAAATGCCTAAGTGAAATGGCTAGACAAATAGGCATGGATGGCATGCCACGGTGAAACCGAGGCATGGATAGCTCTCGGCCATGGCATGTGGCCGAGAGGCCCAATGGGCCAAGCCCAAATATTTTAGGCCCAATATGGTGTAATGGGCCTAGAACAAGTCCAATAAGAGTTGGTGGGCCGCACAAGCCCAATAGGCCCGACAAAAATGAATAGTAAAATGAAAATGGGCTTCAGGTATAGTTAGGCGCATTAAGGATTTTTAAGGCCCATTAAGGGAAATAGACTGTATTTAATGTGAAATACAGTAGGAAAAGTGTAATTAACCTGATAAATGGTTATATGCAGCTCCAGAGAGTATTGGAGGAGCAAATCGAACTGCTGAAACGAGCAGCACAGAGAAAGTGAAATTTCTCGAGTGATTGCATGTAAGGGACTTTTGTGAGTAGTTAGAGATACCTGCACGTATTTTTGTCTGCTTTTACATTCACTTAAAAACTCTGAGGGTCAGAGAAAGTGAATAATAATTATTGCGACCCGATAGTGGTAAATTATGATTTTGCCCCTAGTTAGTCAAAAAGTCAACTTTTGTGAAAAGTTGTAAAAAGCATGAAAACTACTATTGTGAGTGTTTAACTGTCATTTAGCATGAAAATAAATAGATGGGCTAATGATTTTAAGGTTGATGTGACTTAAACACACTTTATAGTGCTGATTTTAATATTTTGTAAACTATCCATTTTTAAAGAGCCATCTATCATATTATGTGAGAATGAATTGTGCTAGAGCACAGCTCGCATGGGACTTCATATATTTTTCCACATACATTAGTGCTGGATTTTGATTCGCACTAGATTTCCATGACATGCATGATAGAGTACTGGAGTTCTTACTCGTACTCAATTTTATATGATATATGCATGACAGAGTATTGGAACGATTAGCTCGTACTCAAGTTTTACATGAGATACATGACAGAGTACTGGAGCATTGCTCGTACTTGATTCTTCAGTATTTATACATGACATAGTACTGGAGCTATTGCTCATACTTAATTTGATGATATTATGTATAGCATGGTACTGGAGCTATTGCTCGTACTTGATTTAATACATGAACTATGCATTGACCTAGTTGCTGGAGGTTTACTCGCACTAGAGTTGAGTTTGTGATGTGAAACAGTGTTCGAGCGTAGTGTCGACTGTTTGTCGCACTCAAAGGCGCAAACTATATGTGATATAAATTACATGTTACAATCCCACGCCGCATCCTCGTGTGACTGAGTGTCACATTTGTGAGAGGATGGCCGCATGGGGATATTAGAGATGTGGTATGATATTTCATGGTTTGAGGGCTAAGACCTATGGCAGGCACCCCGACTGTGATGTAGGGTCCAGGGTGTACTTTGTACCATGCCCGGGGTATGGGAGTACGCTGTACCGTGTGTTGTGTATAGCTGGCGGTTGTAATGGACTGACCATCCTCCTGTTGCAGCAGGATACCCTGTGCACTGAGATCTGTGTGGCTTGGGTTCACATGTCGGATATGATCATAGTCCAGGATACTATTTGCATTTCACCACAGAGTCTCACATGATATATCACATTGATTGACTGATTTAAACTGCGAACAGACTTGAGGGATGGGTCGGACTCCGATTTTGTGTTGTGAATTATTTAATGCCATAATTATTGTGATTTAAATATACATGGCATGATTTACATAAAGGCATGATTTATATACGATGCATTGTTTTGCACTACATGCCTACATTTGAGAAAGAAAGCATGATTTCTGTACATAGGATTTAATCTGTACAAGTATATACATTATATTTAAAGACATGCTTTTAAAGTGAGTAAAGGAAATAATGTTTTCAAGGCATAGCATTATTTTGAGTAGATAGTGTAGATATCTACTTGCTTGCCTGATTTCCTTACTCAGATCGTTGTATGCTCACCCCCTTTCTTTACATCTCTCTACAGAGCATCAACAGTAGAGCGAGAGCTATTGAGTGATAGTATTCCTGAGTCCACAGCTAGTTCCTATCGACCGCCAGGTATACAAATTTTGTACGGTTATGTATCTAAACATAGAAACAGCACAGTGATGTATACGATATATATTATGGGGAATGTATTTGTATTAGATTTTATATAATCTTACATATATAATAAAAGCAGTTACAGTCAGTAATAGTATATTGACATGTATGTATGATAATGGAAAATGTGGTAAGCGAGGACTCTGACATCGAATCACAGCCCAACCATTGAAGAAAGAAAAGGTAAGTTAAAATGTGAAAAATTTATAGTGATTTTGGTTAAAGTCATGGATTGAGAATGGGGTCCTGATAGAATGGTATCAGAGCTGAGGTTGGTCTGATGTGAGTCGGTGTTAGAAAATAGGAAAGTGTACATCCCTATAGTACTGTGCTGTGTTTAGATATAACTGTGTATACCAGATAGGAGACGGACTAATTCATTATTATGAATGCAGGAACTTTGCCTATATGGCAAATACAAGTAGTGGTAGAGTTACGAGAGGTAGGGCTCGAGGCCGGGGAGATAGACCCGAGGGATGAGTTGTTGCCCAACCATTACCTACGCATGAGACTCCAGGTGCTACTGAGGCATCCGAGTGTGCTGAGATGCACTTTACGAGATTAGAGTGTAGTCTCAAGACGATTGTCGAGATATTGGCACAGACGATGCCAAGTAGGCAGAGACAGGAGGCAGAAGCTGCGACAAGAGAGGCAGTTGCCCCTGATACACCTACGTATATAGCTAATGCATAGAGGACTGTAGATACTCCTACACCCCCACTGATTTCGGGTGGTAGTGGATTAGGGTATGGATGTGATCTGCATCGGTTGAGAGAATTCTAGAAGTTTAGACCTCCATCCTTTAGTGGGGTCAAAGACCCCGTAGCTACTGAGGAGTGGTTAGCAGAACTGGAGAAGTTTTATGGATTCTTCGAGTGTACGACCTCAGAGATGGTCACATTTGCTGCGTTCCTACTGAAGGGAGCTGCAGAGCATTGGTGGAAGTCCACCCGACCTATATTGAGATCCCGACACACAGATATCAGTTGGGAGATATTTCGGGAGGCCTTTAGGAGGCAGTTTGTTCTCGATACCGCACAACGAAAACTACAGGCAGAGTTTTTAGGACTAAACCAGAGGAGTTTATCTGTAGAAGAGTATGAGACTCGATTCCTATCCCTAGGGAGATATGACCCGGATACCATGTATAGTGAGACCAGAAAGGTCCACAGGTTTATCGACGAGTTAAGACCGGTTCTGCGGTCCAGGTTGGTTCCATTAGACATAGTAACCTATGAGGAAGCAGTGCGCAGGGCGAAACTGTGTGAGCAAGATTATGAGAGGAATGCTTCCGAGTTCGGGAAGTTTAGCCATAGTCGAGATATACAGAAGAAGAGGGCGGCTACAGATTTTGATTATCAAGGAGGGAAGAGACTCTTTGGTAAGAGATCACGGGTAGAGGAGGCATGAAAGAGGTATGCTAGACCTCCTGCTTATCCGACTACAGCCCCAGTGAAGGGCATTGTCATGGGAGGACAGAGGCCTACTGCCGATCAGTGCAGAAGATGTGGTAGACCACATGGAGATAGACCAAGTCCATGGAGTACTATAGTATGTTTTCGATGTGGGAAATAGGGGCATATGGCTAAAGAGTGCCCAGAGACATTTGTTACTGCACCACTGAGGGGCAGGGAGCTGATAGAACTCCAACTGGTACGTCTGCTCAGAGAGGTAGAGTGAGGCAGAGGAGAATGGGAAACAAGTGATGGGTCAAGGGCGAGTACATGATTTGGACCAGGGGACAGCTGATGCTTCATCGGATGTGATTCGAGGTAACATCCTGATTTATGATATTTAAGCATATGTTTTAATTGATCCTGGTGCCACGTATTCTTTTGTATCGCCTTCATTTGCATGTAAATTAGCAAGACATGTAGAGCGTACACATTTATGTATGATGATGTTGATTAGTACGCCTATGAATAGTAGTCAAGTTGTAGAATATGTATTTAATGACTGCAAGTTGAGAGTAGGGGATAAGGAGATGACATCCAATCTAATATTACTAAGTATGAGTGACTTTGATATAATATTAGGAATGGATTGGCTATCTGCAAACAATGCTATTTTAGATTGTTATGCTAAGACAATTATGTTTCCTAACCCTACTAGGTATGTTGTAAAATTTAATAAGAAAAAATGAAAGGAGTAGTTATGATTATTAAATGATTACTGAGTTAGAAAAACCTTCAAACATATCAAGGTTTCATTGCGTACATGGTAGATATGGATAAGGCACATCCGAAGTTGTCAAATATTACTGTGGTCAGTGAGTACCTAGATGTTTTTCCAGATGAATTGCCAGGGTTACCACCAGACAGAGAGATAGAGTTCTGTATAGATTTGGTGCCTGGTACAGAGCCTATTTCGAGACCACCATATCACATGGCCTTAGTTGAGCTGGAGGAGCTCAAGAGACAGTTACAAGAGCTGTTGGATAGGGGTTTTGTACGACCGAGTGTTTCACCGTGGGGAACACTGGTTCTATTTGTGAGAAAGAAGGATGGGAGCCTCCGATTGTGTATAGATTATCGATTGTTAAATAAGGCCACCATCAAGAATAGATACCTCCTTCCACGCATTGACGACTTATTAGATCAGCTTCAGGGAGCACAGGTCTTTTCTAAGATTGACCTGAGGTCTGGGTATCATCAGCTGAAGGTTCAAAGTGGAGATGTACCTAAGACGACATTTCGTACCTGATATGGCCATTATGAGTTCTTGGTCATGCCATTCGGATTGACGAATGCTCTAGCTGCTTTCATGGCTTTGATTAACAATGTGTTCAAGCCATATTTGGACCAATTTGTTATCGTCTTTATCGATGACATATTGATATACTCGAGATCCAAGGAGGAACATGAGGAGCACCTCAGGATCGTGTTGCAGACTCTACGAGAGCATGAGTTATATGCTAAGCTCAGTAAGTGTGACTTTTGGTTGTCACAGATCTCGTTTTAGGACATGTTGTATCGAGAGATGATGTATCAGTTGATGCATCTAAGATAGAGGCTGTAGTTCAGTGGGAACAGCAAAGGACAGTCATCGAGATCAGGAGTTTTTTGGGTTTAGCTGGATGCTATCAGAGATTCGTTGAGGGATTTTCAAAGTTGGCTGCTCCATTGACACGTCTTACTCAAAAGAGTGTACCGTTCGTATGGAACGAGGATTGTGAGAAGAGTTTTAAGGAGTTGAAGCATCAATTGACCACCGCTCCGATTCTCACTATCCCTACCAGCTTAGGAGGATTTACAGTGTACACCGATGCTTCGCATCAGGGACTTGGCTGTGTATTGATGCAGGATGGGAAGGTAGTTGCTTATGGATCCAGACAGCTGAAGGATCAGGAGAAGAACTATCCGACCCATGATTTGGAGCTAGCAGCAGTAGTGTTTGCGTTGAAGGTATGGCGCCACTACTTATATGGCGAGAAGTTCCAGATATTTACCGACCACAAGAGCCTCAAGTATCTGTTCTCACAAAAAGAGCTGAACATGAGACAGAGAAGATGGCTAGAGCTTCTGAAGGACTACGATTGTGAGATACTTTATCATCCAGGTAAGGCTAACGTTATAGCCGATGCCTTGAGTAGGAAGAGCCTAGGGATGGTATCGTACATGATGGTTAGGGAACATGATTTGCTAGAGCAGTTTGCTATCCTTAGTTTGGGAGTCGTGCCTTCTGACATGGATACAGGCTATGTGATGGCTAGTCTACGCTTGGAGCCAGACCTGTTGGACAGGATGAGAGTGGCTTAGCAGACTGATCTATTTTGTATGGATGTGAGTAGTCAGATGCAAAAGGGCACCATGACTGACTTTGAGTTGAGTTCGGACGGACTACTGAGGTTCAGAGGTAGATTATGTGTTCCCGAGGATCCAAGACTCAGGAGATTGATATTGACAGAAGCTCATTGTCGAGGTAGACATCACATCCGAGGAGTAACAAGATGTATTAGAATATCCGGAAGGTATACTGGTGGTCGGGTATGAAAAGAGATGTAGCAGACTTTATGGCAAAGTGTCTCGTATGTCAGCAAGTGAAGGTAGAGCATCAGAAACCTGCAGAGTTATTGTAGCCTCTACCTATACCGACATGGAAATGGGAGCATATCACCATGGATTTCGTGATGGGTTTACCGAGAACTCGTAGGAATCACGATGCTATATGGGTGATCATCGACAGACAGATGAAGTTAGCCCAGTTCCTAGCTATGAGAGCGACCGATACTCTGAGTTCATTAGCAGAATTGTATGTATGCGAGGTAATGAGGTTACACAGTGTACCAGTGAGCATAGTCTCTGATAGGGATTCCCGCTTCACATCCCACTTTTAGGAACATTTTCAGGAAACCTTGGGAACCCAGTTGAGTTTGAGCACCGCTTTCCATCCTCAGATAGATGATCAGTCAGAGAGGACTATCAGACTCTGAAGGATATGTTGAGAGCATGTGTGCTAGATTTTAGAGGCTCCTGGGATGACCACCTACCACTAGCCGAGTTCGCCTACAACAACAGTTATCATTCGAGTATCGGGATGGCACCGTATGAGGCTTTGTATGGTTGTAGATATCGTTCCCCTATTGGGTGGGAAGAAATGGGTGACCGTAAGATTTTCACTCCTGACATGGTTACGTAAGCATCTGAGGATGTCTACTTGATAGTAGAGAGATTGAGGATAGCTCAGAGCAGACAGAAAAGTTACGCTGACAGGAGACGTAGGCCACTAGAGTTTGCAGTTGGTGAATCCGTGTTTTTGAGAGTTTCTCCTTCCAAGGGCATAGCGAGATTTGGGAAGAGAGGGAAACTAAATCCTTGCTATATTGGACCCTTTGAGATACTTGATCGAGTGGGAGATAAGGCGTATAGGTTGGCATTGCCACCGAACTTATCAGGTGTCCATAACGTCTTCCACATATTGATGCTTCGAAAGTATCACCCAGATCCGGCACATGTGATTAGTTACGAGCCTTTGGAGCTCCGAGAGAACAAGTCATATGTTGAGAGACCGATTCGGATATTAGATAGGAAGGAGAAGGTATTGAGATCGAAGACCATCGGATTAGTGAAGATTCTCTGGCAGCATCATACTTTAGAGGAAGCTACTTGGGAGCTAGAGAGTCTGATGCGAGGGAAGTACCCTCACCTATTTGACGACTGACTTGGTTCTAATTTGGAGGACCAAATTTTTTGAGTGGGGGAGGATTATCAGACCCAGATTTTTGTAGCTTATTCCTTATGATTCCTATGTGTATGAACACTATGTAATTATAGTTGAATCATAATAAGAGTATTTACTAGACATAAAGTGTTAGTAAAATAGTTTAACACGCAAAAGCTATATAAAAAGCCTAATGTGAGCTATAAGTGTCACAGGCTAAACCGAGTGAATCTAAATCATCCTGACTGAAAATAAGAACTTAAAATGAGAGAGCATAGAGAGCTCATGAAGGAAAGTCAGCTTGATTTAATCCCGAACATAGAAAACGAGAGTAAAAGTTAAAAAGGGTAAAATGGACCTTTTTGACGAGATAAGGTGTTTCGGGTGAAATTATCCACCAGGAACGGTTGAAACATAAAGACGAGAGTGTAAGACATAAGATATGACACTTTCAAAATTTTGAGAAAATGTCAACTTGGTCAATGGTTAAGGAAAAAGTCAACTATAATTAAGAAAGTGGACTATTATCATAGTTGACTAATCATGGTTAAAAATTAACCTAAGTGTGGAGAAAATTTTGGGGAAAAATATTCTTGGCCAGAATACAAGATAATCATCCCTGAAAGTAATGAAAATTTATTCGGAAGGATTCCGGAATAAATTTAATGGTTAAAAACGTAATGGGCATAAGGTGAAAATTTTAAAGCCCATTAAGGTATACTAAACGTATATCGAAATTCTTAGGTCCTTTAGACCGAATTGTTGGACCAATTGATTAGCCAAATTTTGAGAAAATTAAAGGCCCGAGACATAGTAAAAATTTCAGCCGAAAAGCCCATTAAGAAAGCCCAAACCAAGAAGCCCAAATGGAAAGCCCATGAGATAAATATCTAACCATAGTTAAAGCTAACCATGACTGATAAGGTGACTCGTAAGGTGACTCATGGCTAAGGCTTGGAAAGTCAAGCTTAATGGCTGAAAAGTAAAGATTAATGGCTAAGTATGTGGCTTATAAATTCAGCCACACCATTGTCATCTTCATCACACCAAATTCGGCTAGAAGAAGAAACCATTGAAACATATTTTCCAAGCTTTCTCTCACTAGAAATCACTAGGAATTAGGCATATTTGGAACTTGCATCCTTCATGGAAGTTGTTCCAAATTGAAAGGAGAGTGACATATGTTGGAATTGGCCATCAAGGAGCCATAGAGTGCAAACCCAGAGCCTTCAGAGATTCGGCCAAAGGGTGTACACAACAATTGGTATATTTACTAATTTTCAATTTCATATATGTTAATGTATGAATGATTTTAAGTATGTTGGTATATGTTTTAAGCATTGAAACATATTAAATCACCATGAAGTTGGTTAGGCCGAGAGTGAGTAATGGGATAATGATTTATGTCCATATTATTTTAAGGCATAAATGGATTAATGTACATGTGTTAATAATTATGGTGTAATTAGAATTAATCAATTTGATTAATTAATACATGTAATTAGTTGGCAATCAAAGTGTTTGATAAAATGCCTAAATGAACTATATGATGGTTAGTAATGTTGCCTACCAAGTGTTTGTGAAAATGCCTAAGTGAAATGGCTAGACAAATAGGCATGGATGGCATGCCATAGTGAAACCGAAGCATGGATAGCTCTCGGCCATGGCATGTGGCCGAGAGGCCCAATGGGCCAAGCCCAAATATTTTATGCCCAATATGGTGTAATGGGCCTAGAACAAGCTCAATAAGAGTTGGTGGGCCCTACAAGCCCAATAGGCCCTACAAAAATGAATAGTAAAATGAAAATGGGCTTAAGATATAGTTAGGCCCATTAAGGATTTTTAAGTCCCATTAAGGGAAATAGACTGTATTTAATATGAAATACAGTATGAAAAGTGTAATTAACCTGATAAATGGTTATATGCAGCTCCAGAGAGTATTGGAGGAGCAAATCGGACTGCTGAAACAAGCAGTACAGAGAAAGTGAAATTTCTCGAGTGATTGCAGGTAAGGGACTTTTGTGAGTAGTTAGAGATACCTGCACGTATTTTCGTCTGCTTTTACATTCACTTAAAAACTCTGAGGGTCAGAGAAAGTAAATAATAATTATTGCGACGCGATAGTGACAAATTACGATTTTACCCCTAGTTGTCAAAAAGTCAACTTTTGTAAAAAGTTGTAAAAAGCATGGAAACTACTATTGTGAGTGTTTAACTGCCGTTTAGCTTGAAAATAAATAGATGGGCTAATGATTTTAAGGTTGATGTGACTTAAGCACACTTTATAGTGCTGATTTTAATATTTTGTAAACTATCCCTTTTTAAAGAGCCATCTATCATATTATGTGAGAATGAATCGTGCTAGAGCACAGCTCGCACGGGACTTCATATATTTTTCCATATACATTAGTGCTGGATTTTGATTTGCACTAGATTTCGGTGACATGCATGATAGAGTACTGGAGTTCTTACTCGTACTCAGTTTTATATGATATATGCATGACAGAGTACTGGAGTGATTAGCTCGTACTCGAGTTTTACATGAGATAAATGACAGAGTACTAGAGTGTTGCTCGTACTTGATTCTTCATGATTTATACATGACATAGTACTGGAGCTATTGCTCGTACTTAATTTGATGATATTATGCATAGCATGGTAGTAGAGCTATTGCTCGTACTTGATTTAATACATGAACTATGCATTGACCTAGTTGCTGGAGGTTTACTCGTACTAGAGTTGAGTTTGTAATGTGAAACAGTGTTCGAGCGTAGTGTCGACTGTGTGTCGCACTGAAAGGCGCGCACAGTATGTGATATAAATTACATGTTACAATCCCACGCCGCATCCTCGTGTGACTGAGTGTCACATTTGTGAGAGGATGGCCGCATGGGGATATTAGAGATGTGGTATGATATTCCATGGTTTGAGGGCTAAGACCTATAGCAGGCACCCCGACTGTGTTGTAGGGTCCACGGGTGTACTTTGTACCGTGCCCGGGGCATGGGAGTACGTTGTACCGTGTGTTGTGTATCGCTGGAGGTTGTAATGGACTGACCATCCTCCCGTTGCAGCAGTGATACCCTAAGCACCGAGATCTGTGTGGCTTGGTTTCACATGTCGGATATGATCATAGTCCAGGTTACTATTTACATTTCACCACAGAGTCTCACATGATATATCACATTGATTGACTGATTTAAACTGGGGACAGACCTGAGGGATGGGTCGGACTCCGATTTTGTGTTGTGAATTATTTAATGCCATATTTATTGTGATTTAAATATACATGGCATGATTTACATAAAGGCATGATTTATATTCGATGCATTGTTTTGCACTACATGCCAACATTTAAGAAAGAAAGCATGATTTCTGTACATGGGATTTAATCTGTACAAGTATATACATTATATTTAAAGGCATGCTTTTAAAGTGAGTAAAGGAAATAATGTTTTCAAGGCATAGCATTATTTTGAGTAGATAGTGTAGATATCTACTTGCTTGCCTGATTTCCTTACTGAGCGCGTTGTATGCTCACCCCCTTTCTTTACATCTCTCTACAGAGCATCAACAGTAGAGCGAGAGCTATTGAGGGATAGTATTCCTGAGTCCACAACTAGTTCCTATCGATCGCCAGGTATACAGATTTTGTACGGTTATGTATCTAAACATAGAAACAGCACAGTGATGTATACGATATATATTATGGGGAATGTATTTGTATTAGATTTTATATAATCCTGCATATATAATAAAAGCAGTTACAATCAGTAATAGTATATTGACATGTATGTATGATAATGGAAAATGTGGTAAGCGAGGACTCTGTCATCGAATCACAGCCCAACCATTGAAGAGAGAAAAGGTAAGTTAAAATGCGAAAAATTTGTAGTGATTTTGGTTAAAGTCATGGATTGAGAATGGGGTCTTGACATTCTTAATCTTTCACAGATAAACTGAACAACCTCAGAGCCTTACTGTACCAAATCATGAGTAAAAATTTTCCTTTCACCAACTTCTTCCAAACCGTAGGGGAGCGACACCTTCTACCATACATGGCTTCATATGGTGCCATCCTGATACTCGAGTGATAACTATTGTTGTATGCAAATTCGGCTAACGGTAGGTGATCATCCTAAGAGCCTTTAAAATCCATAACACTCGTTCTCAGCATATCCTCTAATGTCTGGATGGTTCTCTCTGACTGACCATCGGTCAAAGGATGGAAAACAATACTGAAACTCAATCGGGTTCCCATAGCTTCCTGAAATTGTTCCTAAAAGCGAGAAGTGAAGTGGGAATCCCTATCCGATACGAAGCTCACTGGAACACCATATAGCCTCATAATCTCCCTTACATACAACTCTGCTAGACCACTCAAAGTATCTATAGATTTTATAGCTAGAAAGCGGGTGAATTTCGTCAGTCTGTCTACCACTACCCAGATAGCATCATGGTTCCTCTTAGTTCTCGACAATCCTAAGATGAAATCTATGGTGACATGCTCCCATTTCCAAGTTGGTATAGGCAAAGGCTGCAATAACCCTACAGGCTTTTGATGCTCTACCTTCACTTACTGACAAACGAGACATCTTGCCACAGACTCTGCGATATCTCTTTTCATCCCTGACCACCAATACACTTTCGGAAGATGCTGATACATTTTGTTACTTCCTGGATGCAATGTATATCTCGATGAATTAGCTTCTTTCAAAATTAATCTCTTTAACTCTGGGTTATTGGGAACGTAAATCCTACCTCTGAACCTCAGTAGGCTATCATCACTCACTAAGAAATTGACCACATCACCCCTCTGAATCTGACTAGTATGACATCATGCGCCTGTCATATTAAGTCCATCAAATTCAATTCCACTCACAGGCTAGCTATCACACAGCCACTGTCAACATCAAGAGGGTCAATATCCAATATGAGGTGAGCAAACTGCTCGAGTAGCTCATATTCCCTGACCATCATGTGTGATACCATTCCGAGACTCTTTCTACTCAGGGCATTAACCCCAACATTAGCCTTTCCTAGATGGTACAATATCTCTTACTCATAATCCTTTAGAAGCTCTATCCATCGTCTCTACCTCATATTTAATTCTTTATATGAAAATAGATATCTGAGGCTTTTGTGATCTGTATACACTTGAAATTTCTCACTGTACAAATAGTGGCACCATATTTTCAATGCAAATACCACGATTGCCAACTCAAAATAATGGGTCGGGTAGTTCCTCTTGTGATCCTTAAGTTGGTTAGAACCGTAGGCTACTACCTTCCCATCCTGCATCAACACACAGCCCAATCCCTGTCCCAAGGCATCTGTACACATTATGTAACCTCCTGAGCTGGTGGGTATGGTGAGAATAGATGCGGTGGTCAGTCTATACTTTAGCTCGCAGAAACTTCTTTCACACTTATCATCCCACTCAAAGGCCACATTCTTTCGAGTGAGATGTGTCAATGGAGCAGCCAGATTAGAGAATCCCTTGACAAATTATCGATAATAACCTGCTAAACCCAAGAAACTACAGATCTCTATAACCGTCTTAGGTCTTTCCCACTATATCACGGCCTTTATCTTTGACAGATCCACGGATACCCCATCTCTAGAGACTACAGGATTAAAAAACGATATCTCACTCAGCCAGAAATCACAATTGTTGAGTTTAGCATACAACTCCTAATCTCGGAGGATCTATAACACTATTCTCAAATGCTGCTCATGCTCTTCCCTGGACTTCGAGTACAATAATATGTCATCTACAAAGACAATCATGAACCAATCCAGGTATGGCTTAAACACATCATTCATTAAAGCCATAAACACTACAGGGGCATTCGTCAACCCAAATGGCATAACTAAAAACTCATAATGGTCGTAATGGGTCCGTAAGGCTGTCTTGGGTACATCTCCACTCTGAATCCTCAACAGATGATACCCAGACCTCAGATCAATCTTCGAAAAGATCTGTGCTTCCTGCAACTGATCCAATAGATCATTAATCCGTGGAAGGGGGTATTTATTCTTGATGGTAGCCTTGTTAAACAACTGATAGTCTATACACAGTTGGAGACTCCCATCTTTCTTCTTTACAAACAAAATCGATGCTCCCCAAGGTGATACACTCGGTCTGATAAACCCCTTGTCTAACAACTCTTGCAATTGCTTCTTTAGATCCTCTAATTCAATCAAAGCCATTCTATATGATAGCTTCAATATCTGTTCAGTTCCAGGCACCAAATTAATACAGAATTCCATTTCTCTGTCTGGTGGCAACCCTGGTAATTCTTTCGAAAAGACATCGAGAAATTCTCTAACCACTGGGATGTCAGCTATATCCGGGTACACCTTATCCAAGTTAACCACATAGGCGATAAAACCTTCAACACATTATTATTACATTCATTAGTAAAATCACCCATTCTTAGAAATAATCTAATATTTCTTTAATTACTTTTCAAATCTTACAATGTGCTTTTCTGGGATGGAAAACATTATTGTCTTAATATAACAGTCTAAAACAGCATGGTTTGCAGCCAACCAATCCATTCCTAGTATTACATCGAAGTCCTTCATAGATAATAGGATGAGATCGACCGACATGCCCTTTTTTCCTACTTTTAACGTACAACAATTGCATACATATTATGTCATTACATTGTCTCTCACTGGAGTGCTTATAAGTAAAACTCTACCTAAGGGTACAGGTTTCACATGTTCACACAGTTTACATGCAAATGAGGGTGATATGAATGAATACATGGCACCAAGACCAATCAATGCTAATGCTTCAAAATCAAAGACAAGGATGGTACCTTTAATCACATCTAAGGAAGCCTCTGCAGATACCTAGTCTAATGCAAACACTCGCCCTCGACCAACAACTTGCTTCCCTTTCTCTTCAGCTGTAGCCTTCCTATTAGGTATAAGTGTCTCAACTATAGCCTTCTTTGGCTCTTTGCCTTTCTGTGGGGCTGTATCAATCAACTCTCGGTATTCATGAGCTATATGCCCTCGTTTACCACACCTATAACATGATCTCATCGATAACGGGCATGGTCTACCACCATGATATCTACCAGATAACCTGCACTGCTCTATGGTAGGTCGAGGTCCGCCAATAACTATGCCCCTCGAAGTTGGAGGTAAAGCTGGATGAACTGGAAGCTTCGCATGCCTCTCTCGTACCTCCTCAATCTTAGACCCCTTATCGAAAATTGTCACGACCCAAATTACCTAAAAATCAGAGTAAATTTTCGTTTTTTCATTTATTATTTCATTCTTACCTTTCTCTCATTGTGACCATCCTACAAACAGTTGGGCTATGATTCGGTGTTAGTCATCTCTCACCTATTTACCATTTCATTTCCATAATCACATTCATATATTAGGATTTACTATCCTTTGACTTTAACTAAATACATATACAATGATATTACATCACCTTACATCCTTGACATCATATCCATTTATAGTACTATGCATTACATATTTAGATACAAAACTATACAAATGTGTATACCTGACTCATGATGGGAAGCAGCGGATACCAAGATTGCAAGTCCTTAGCCGCTCACTAACTATTACGAGTGCTCTGAAAAGATGGGAAAAATAAGGGGGTGACCAAACCACACGCTCAGTAAGGCAATTATGCAAGAAAGTAGATAGCTCTACTATCTACATGCTCATAATGCCATGCCCTTAAAATCCATTTCTTTTCATTAAAATCTCAAGCACAAATTCATGCATACATCAATGACATAGTTTATCAAAACTATTTATGAATATAGAAATCATGAAATTCATGCATCAAAGGCATTTTATGTGACATCATTAAATCATAATTAGCTTGAGTTAAATCATGATCATAAATTAGTTCATGCCATGTAAATCAAATCATGAGAGACAATTCTTTTCATTAATTTATAATTAAAGCATGGAAAACTCTTCATGCTACTGCATTTAAATCATTTCATTAAAACATCAGTATAAACTAACCCGAAGGGGTTAAGCATCTCATAAATCAATTCGTTATAAAATTCTTTGAAAAATCTAGCATGATAGTAGTAAAGCACATTTAAGTGAAAATCACAAAATCAGGGGCTTAACCCCTCCCTCGGGTCTACCGTGGTCTATCGAGACCAAAAGTTATATCATGTGAGACAAGTAGGTGACTATCAGTAACAACAAGGACTATGACCATAACCTAGTGATCCCTGGTAACACGGTACCTAGTGTGCGGGGTATCACACCTGAAACAGGAGGTAGGTCGGTCCTACCCGCTAGAACAGCATAACATCAGGATTGTGAGGGCAATGCTTGCTGCCTCGTGGCTAATGCCACTCCACTCCAACAATCCTCACAGTACAACGTACTTCGCGTGACATACACAGTACAACGTGCTCCGTGAACCCAAGCTCAGTCAGGGGTGCCTGCAATAGGTCTTATCCACCCAAACCATCTCTGTCTCAGTATGCATGTGTGGGCATATCATCTCACTGTGACACAGAGTCTACAGGAGGCTCCAACACGGCTATATGCATGTCATATAAATCCCTGTGCAAGTGAAGCTCTAGCACGACTCCATGCATATTCATGATATCTAAAAACCTTGTGCGAGCGAAGCTCTAACACGGTTTTATAAAAATTAGTAAAATCTGCATACGAGTAGCACTCTAGTATAACTTTAAAATGAGTTATAAATGAGTTATAAATCCATATAAAATCATGTGGGAGCAATGCTCCAGCATGAATGAATGCTCAAGTAAATCAAAACTTTGTATGACCAACACTCTAGTACGGCTTTATGCATAAATACATCAAATCTCGTGCGAGTTACACTCCAGCACGACTTATATGCGATATCATATCAAAATAGGATGCGAGCTAAGCTCCAGCACCTCTCAAGCATCTCCAATCATTAAAACTAGTACGAGCAATCGCTCCAGCACCTTTATATGCATATCAAGTCAAAACAAATCAAAATAGTCAAAACAGAGTGCGAGCTAAGCTCCAGCCCTTCTCAGGCATTTCACAATAGTAAAATCAGTGCGAGTAACCTCTCTAGAACATTTCATGCATATGATGTCATACAAGTCGGTGCGAACAACCGCTCAAGCACATTTTATGCACACTCATAAACTTAGATATAGTGCGAGCTATGCACCAGCACTATCTGTTTCCATATAAACTTGATAGTTGGCCCATTTTCCAAATAATTATCATTTAAATATTAATAACACTGACGTAGTGTTATCTTCTGAAATTTATGCAATTACTGGCCAATCTATCGATTTGCTTGCTTAAAACCACGAAAATTCCTTAAATTAGAAAATTATTAAATCATGTATTTCATGCATGTCATGCATTCACCATCCTTAGGTGAATTTCCCTCAATAGGGGTAAAATAGCCTTTTCCTTTTTCGAGTCCTTAAAATCATTAGTTTATTTCTAGGGCCTTTATACATATTCTGTGTATACAAACATATTCAATGTATACAAAAGCTATTAAAATACGCGTAGCTACCTCTAGCTACTCACATAATTCCCTTACCTCATTTTCTGTACAGTTTGACCTTTCCACTGATGACTCGTCACGTAGTCCGATTTACTGCGAATCTAATCTCTGAAACTGCGTATAAATATACATCAAGTCAAATTCAATACAATTAATTGTATTTCATATTTTTTGGGCTTAATTTAAATCATTAGGCCTGTTTACCCATATTGGGCCTGATTGTACCATAATAGGCCTTAATCGGCCTTAAGCCCGTTTTCCACTCACTATTCACATTACGAGGCCTATTAGTCTCACTGGGCCTATCAGTATTTATTGAGCCTCGTTCTAAACTATCGAATAGCTCAATTAATTATTTACGACAATTTATCTCTAATTCTAGAATTTAATTCATTTTATGCCAAAATTAAATCCGTAATTTATGCGATAATTTCTAACACGCATAACGATGCAAAATTGTTGTAAATAAGGGTTACTTGTCAAGACCCCTCCTGACTTAACCAAAAATCACTACAAATTTTTCGCATCTTTAACTTACCTTTCCTTTCTTCAATGGTTGGGCTGTGATTCGATGTTAGCTTCCTCGCATACCATATCATCCATTATCATACATACATATCAATATACTGTTACTGACTGTAACTTCTTTTATAATACATATGAGATCATATAAAATCTAATATAAATACATTCCCCACAATATATATCGTATACATCACTGTGCTTTTTCTATGTTTAGATACATAACCGTACAAAACATGTATACCTGTCGATCGATAGGAAATAGCAGCGGACACAGGAATACTATCCCTCAAAAGATCTCACTCTACTACTGATGCTCTGTAGAGAGATGTATAGAAAGGGGGTGAGCATACAACGCGCTCAATAAGGAAATCAGGCAAGTAAGTAGATATCTATACTATCTACTCAAAATAATGCTATGCCTAAAAACGTTATTTCTTTAACTCATTTTAAAAGCATGTCTTTAAATATATATATATATATATATGTATATATATATATATATACTTATACAGATTAAATCCCATGTACAGAAATCATGCTTTCTTTCTCAAATGTAGGCATGTAGTGCAAAATAATGCATCTTTATAATATCACAATGCCTTTAGATAAATCATGCCATTTATATTTCAATCACAGTAAATATGACATTTAAATCATTCACAACACAAAATCGGAGTTCGACCCATCCCTCGGTCTATCCGCAATTAAATCAATCAATCAGGTGATATATCATGTGAGACTCTGTGGTGAAAGTGTAAATAGTATCCTAGACTATGATCATATCCGACAATGGTGATCCCAGGCAACACAGTACTCTGTGTGCAGGGCATCACTGCTGCAACGGGAGGGGGGTCAGTCCATCACAACTGCCAGCTATATCCTCATCAACTCCACAACACCACACGGTGCAGTGTACTCCATACCACATGCACGGCACAACGTACTCCGTGGACCCTACATCACAGTCAGGGTGCCTGCCATAGGTCTTAGCCCTCAAAACCATGGAATATCATACCACGTCTTTAAATCCTCATGCGACCCTCTCATAGTGTGACACTCAGTCTACACGAGGGAATCAAGCATGGTTTTCAACATGTATTATATATCACATACAGTGCGCGTCTTTGAGCATGACTCACAGTCGACACTCCGCTCAAACACTGTTCATATCACAAACTCAACTCTAGTGCGAGTAAACCTCCATCAACTAGGTCAATGCATAGTTCATGTTTCAAATCAAGTACGAGCAATAGCTCGAGTACCATGTTATGCACAAAATTCATTAAATCAAGTACGAGCAATAGCTCAAGTACTATGTCATGTATCTCATGTAAAATTTGATTACGAGCTAATCGCTCTAGCACTCTCTCATGCATAAATAACATAAAACTGAGTACGAGTAATAACTCCAGCACTCTATCATGCATGTCATGAAAATCTAGTGCGAATCACAATCCAGCACTGATATATGTAGAAAATATATGAAATCCAATGCGAGCTGTGCTCCAGCACGATTTATTCTCATATAATATGATAGATGGCTTTTTAAAACAGGGAAGGTTTACAAAATATCAAAATCAGCACTATAAAGTGTGCTTAATTCACATCAACCTTAAAATCATTAGCTCAGCTATTTATTTTTCTTCTAAACAGCAGTAAAACACTCAAAATGGTGGTTTCCATGCTTTTTACAACTTTTCACAAAAGTTGACTTTTTTCCTAACTAAGGGTAAAATCGTAATTTGCCATTATCGGGTCACAATAATTATTATTCACTTTCTTTGACCCTCAGAGTTTTTAAGTGAATCTAAAGCAGACAAAAATATGTGCAGGTATCTCTAACTACTCACAAAAGTCCCTTACTTGCAATCACTCGAGAAATTTCACTTTCTCAACGCTGCTCGATCCAGCAGTCCGATTTGCTTCTCCAATACTCTCTGGAGCTGCATATAACCGTTTATCAGGTTAATTATATTCTTTCTACTGTATTTCACATTAATTACAGTCTATTTCCCTTAATTGTGCCCGTTTACTCTAAATGGGCCTAAATACTTTAATTGGGCCTTAATCTGTATTAAGCCCATTTTTCACGTATTATTTTCCTTCATCAGGGTCTATTGACTCATTGGGCCTATCAATACCCATTGGGCTTTATTCCAAGCTCTTTGGATAGCCCGTATATCATTTACAACAGTTAATTCAAAATTTCGAATATAATTCACTAAATGCGGAATTTAATCGGAAATGCGTAAAATAAATCTTAAATACGCAATAATCACATAAATCGTTGTAAATGAGCTTTACTTACTCGAGATTATGTGATAGTACGCAAACCAAAGTTTGATCGGGCTTCCGTTCAGAATTTATTGTCGAACTGCACAATTTTGTATATTTAATTTCAGGTCAATTTCTGATTAAATATAATTTAAATAAATTTATCGAAAATCAAATCGGTCACTTTTGATCTCGTATCGACTTACCCAAAGTCCGGTGAAATCCCAAAAATTTTTCTTATCGACTTACCCAAAGTCCGGTGAAATCCTAAAAATTTTTCTTTTTCCTTTTCTTTCTTTTTTTCTTCTTTTTCCCCTTTTTTCCTTGGCTGAACCGATCCGGTCCGGTTCAGCGCAGAACCTTCTTCATTGAACCGCCGATCGGTTCAGGCTTCCTTTGGTCGTGCCGACATCTTCTAGTCGATTCCCGACGCATCACCACCGCCGTTCGGCACGCCTTAGCCTGGGGAACGTTCGACTGGCCACGATTGGGACCAAGCACCGCCGATGGCCGTCTGATTCCTCCTTTTCCTCCGCTGTAATTTCTCTTCGATTCGTCGGCGTCCGGCGTCAGTGACATGCGTCCCGGTGGTTGGGAGGTCGCACGGTACCTGGCTTCCTTTTTCGGTCTCGTGCTTGGCTGTGGGGTCGCCGGTGCTCGTCGTCCGATGGTCTCTTCTCTTCCTCGGCTTACGTCGGTTTCCTCTGTTCACTCTCCCCGATTTTCAATCCCAATTTCTGATTTTCAATTTCTTTTTTTTTCTTTTATTTATAACATATTTTTATTATTATTTTATTCCTTAAAATAATAATAAAAATCCCAAAAATATCCCAAAAATATCTAAAAATATCCTAATAAATTCATTTAGTCCATAAATGAATTTATTAGTCCAATTTTACCTTTTCGGTATATTTTTCCACTATTCTTGGGATCATTTTTCGAGGCAAAATTTCTAAAAATATTAAATAAATTCATATCTTGATCAATTGGACTCGAAATTCAATATTTTCCTCGATTTTGATCAAGATTTCTCAATTTCATATTTTTAAAGAAATTTCTTCATCGAATTTATACCGAATTTTGGTCAATTGATCGTTTTACCCCTGCACTTGTTTGAAAATCAATTTAACCCAAATTTCTGGCTGTTATGTAGTTTACATGCATTGTTAATCTTTAATAGTCGATTGCATGATAGTAAATACTCTTCTTATGATTCAACTATGTAAATATAATGTTCGTACACATAGGAATCATAAGGTACAAGTTACATATAAAATCGAAAACACATGTCTGACAATCCCCCCGCCCCAACGTAGAAAATTTGGTCTTCCAAATTAGAACCAAGTCAGTCATTAAATAGGTGAGGGTACTTCTCTCGCATCAGACTCTCTAGCTCCCAAGTAGCCTCCTCTGAAGTATGATGCTGCCAGAGAATCTTCACTAACCCAATGGTATTCGATCTCAATACCTTCTCCTTCCTATCCAATATCTGAATCGGTCGCTCAACATATGACATGTCCTCTCGGAGCTCCAAAGGCTCATAACTAATCACATGTGCTGGATCCGAGTGATACTTCCGAAGCATCGATATGTGGAAGACGTCATGGACACCTGATAAATCCAGTGGCAATGCCAACCTATAAGCCTTATCTTCCACTCGATCAAGTATCTCAAAGGGTCCAATATAGCAAGGATTTAGCTTCCCTCTCTTCCCAAATCTCATTATACTCTTGGAAGGAGAAACTTTCAAAAACACGGATTCACCAACTGCAAACTCTAGTGGCCTACGTCTCTTGTCAGCATAACTCTTTTGTCTACTCTAAGCTGTCCTTAGTCTCTCTACAATCAAGTGGACGTCCTCAGATGCTTGCATAACCGTGTCAGGAGCAAAAATCTTACGGTCACCCACTTCTTCCCATCCAATAGGGGAACGATATCTACAGCCATACAAAGCCTCATACGGTGCCATCTCGATACTCGAATGATAACTGTTGTTGTAGGCGAACTTGGCTAGTGGCAAGTGGTCATCCCAGGAGCCTCTAAAATCTAGCACACATGCTCTTAACATATCCTCCAATGTTTGTATAGTCCTCTCTGACTGACCATCTGTTTGAGGATGGAAAGCGGTGCTCAAACTCAACTGGGTTCCCATGGCTTCCTGAAAATGTCCCTAAAAGTGGGAAGTGAAGCGGGAATCCCTATCAGAGACTATGCTAACAGGTACACCGTGTAACCTCACTACCTAGCGTACATACAGTTCTGCTAATAAACTCAAAGTATCGGTCGCTCTCATAACTAGGAAGTGGGCAAACTTCATCAGTCTGTCGACGATTACCCATATAGTATCGTGATTCCTGCGGGTTCTCGATAAACCCATCACAAAATCCATGGTGATATGCTCCCATTTTCATGTCGGTATAGGTAGGGCTGCAATAACCTAGCAGGTTTCTGATGCTCTACCTTCACCTGCTGACATACGAGACACTTTGCCACAAAGTCTGCTACATCTCTCTTCATACCCGACCACCAATATACTTCCAGAGTTTCTGATACATTTTGTTACTCCCCAGATGTAACGTATACCTCGACGAATAAGCTTCCACCAATATCAATCTCCTGAGTCCTGGATCCTCGAGAACACACAATCTGCCTCTAAACCTCAGTAGTCCATCAAAACTCAACTCAAACTCAATCACTGTGCCCTTCTGCATCTGACTACTCACATCTATACAAAACGGATCAGTCTGTTGAGCCGCTCTGATCCTATCCAATAGATCCGGCTCCCAGCGTAGACTAGCTATCACATAGCATGTATCCATGTCCGAAGGCACAACTCCCAAACTGAGGCTAGCAAACTGCTCTAGAAAATCATGCTCCCTAACCATCATATACGATACCATCCCAAGGCTCTTCCTACTCAAAGCATCAGCTACAACGTTAGCCTTCCCCGGATGATAAAGTATCTCGCAGTCGTAGTCCTTCAGAAGCTCTAGCCATCTTCTTTGTCTCATGTTTAGCACTTTCTGTGAGGACAGATACTTGAGGCTCTTGTGGTCGGTAAATATCTAAAACTTTTCACCATACAAGTAGTGGCGCCATACCTTCAACGCAAACACTACTATTACTAGCTCCAAATCATGGGTTGGATAGTTTTTCTCATAATCCTTCAATTGTCTGGTTCCATAAGCAACTACTTTTCCATCTTGCATCAATACACAGCCCAGTCCCTGATGCGAAGCATCGGTATACACTGCAAATCCTTTTGAGATGGTAGGGATAGTGAGAATTGGAGCGGTGGTCAATCGACGCTTCAAATCCTGAAAACTCTTCTCACAATCCTCGTTCCATACGAACGGTACACTTTTTCAAGTAAGACGTGTCAACGGAGCAGCCAATTTTGAAAATCCCTCAAGAATCTCCAATAATATCCAACTAAACCTAGAAAACTCCTAATCTCGGTTACTGTCCTTGGCTGTTCCCACTGAACTACAGCCTCTATCTTAGATGGATCCACTGATACACCATCTCTCAATACAACATGTCCTAAAAACGAGATCTGTGACAACCAAAAGTCACACTTACTTAACTTAGCATATAACTTCTGCTCTTCTAGAGTCTGCAGTACGATCTTGAAGTGCTTCTCATGCTCCTCCTCGGATCTCGAGTATACCAATATGTCATCGATGAAGACGATAACAAACTGGTCCAAATATGGCTTGAACACATCATTCATCAAAGCCATGAAAGCAGCTGGAGCATTCGTCAATCCGTATGGCATGACCAAGAACTCATAATGGCCATATCAGGTACGAAATGCTGTCTTGGGTACATCTCCACTCCGAACTTTCAGCTGATGATACCTAGACCTTAGGTTAATCTTGGAAAAGACCTGTACTCCATGAAGCTGATCTAACAAATCATCAATACGTGGAAGGGGATACCTATTCTTGATGGTGGCCTTATTCAACAATCGGTAATCTATACATAATCGGAGGCTCCCATCCTTCTTCCTCACAAATAAAATCGGTGCTTCCCAAGGTGAAACACTCGGTCGAACAAAACCCCTATCCAACAGCTCCTGTAACTACTTCTTGAGCTCCTCCAGCCCAACTAAAGCCATGCGATATGGTGGTCTCGAAATAGGCTCCGTACCAGGCACCAAATCTATACAGAACTCCATCTCTCTGTCTGGTGATAACCCTGGCAACTCATCCCAAAAAACATCTAGGTACTCACTGACCACAGTAATATCTAACAACTCCAGATGTGCCTTATCCATATCTACCACGTACGCAATGAAACCTTGATATGTTGAAGGTTCTCTCAGTTAGTATATCATATTATAATCATAACTACTTCTTTTATTTATTCTTATTAAACTTTACAACATAGCGTGTAGGGTTAGGAAACATAACTGTCTTAGCATAACAATCTAAAACAGTATGGTTTGCAGATAACCAATCCATTCCTAAGATTATATCAAAGTCCCTCATACTTAGCAATATTAGATTGGCTGTCATCTCCTTGTTCCCTACTCTCAACTTGTAGTCATTATATACATACTCTACAACTTGACTACTATTCATAGGCGTACTAATCAAAATCATCATACATAACGTTGTACGCTCTACATGTCTTGCTAATTTACATGCAAATGAAGGCGATACAAAAGAATGCGTGGCACCAAGATCAATTAAAATATATGCTTCAATATCATAAACAGGATGTTACCTCAGTCACGACCCAATACTACCAAAATCAGTACAAATTTTTCGCTTTTGAAAAATCTTTCTTACCTCCTCGTGACATATTCCTCTAAACAGGTCGGGCTGTGAATCAATATCGATATACCATCCAAACCATTAAGAAATATCACACGTAAACATACATACTGATATCATTAATCATATAATAGAGTGGTCGGTATGTTTATACATCAAATAATTCTATATTTACATCCCCAAATATTCTTTCATATACAATACTGTGCTGTAAGCATACTAATACAAAATTCTGTACGTGGTGTATACCTGACAGTCGATGGGAAACAAAGATATCAGCTATGCCGTCTACTCTCTACACCCGCTATCTCTATGGTGGAAACACTGAAAGTGGGTGGAAAATGAAAGGGTGAGCTCCACATGCTCAGTAAGGCAATAATACAAACGGGTAGATAGCTATACTATCTACATGCTGATAAGAAATCAGGATATATGTGAGCATGAGGTAAAAACAATGATATGCCATATATATAATATCATCTGTTCTAAAACAGGAAATCGGCATATTAAAACATGGAATAATTCTCATGTGAAAACATCTCATGCTCAATGAAACAACACGTTTTAAAATACCCCATCTGGGTCAAAATACGATACACTCACAAATCAAAATCAATTTCAACAAAATTCTTTATTTTCAAATCTCCATTATAAAACACCCTTCTCACAAGGTTACAAATCAATGAAAGTCTCGTAAAATCCCTCCATGGGAATAATCAAAACTCAATTGAAATCATAAGAAAATTGGGGCCTGACCCCTCCCTCAGGTCTACCGTGGTCTATCAAGACCAATAGTTATATCATGTGAGACATGTAAACGACTATATCGGTAATATCCAGGACTATGGCCATAACCTCGTGATCCCTGGCACACGGATCCTAGTGTGTGGGGTATCACACTTGAAACGGGAGGTGGGTCATCCTACCCGCCAGAACAACATAATATTAGGATTGCGAGGGCAAGACTTGCTGTCTCGTGGCTAATGCCACTCCACTCCAACAATCCCCACGGTACAGCGTACTCCACGTGACATACACGGTACATCGTACTCCGTGAACCCAAGTTCAATTAGAGGTGCCTGTAATAGGTCTTATCCACCCTGTCAAGTATGTCTCAGTATGCACGTGTGAGCATATCATCTCACTGTGACACACAGTCAACAGGAGGCTCCAACACGGCTATATGCATGTCATATAAATTCCTGTGCGAGCGAAGCTCCAGCACGGCTCCATGCATATTCATGATATTTGAAAACCTCGTGCGAGCGAAGCTCTAGCACGGTTTCATAGAAATCAATTAAAATCTGCGTACGAGCAGCGCTCTAGTACGACTTAAACTGATTATACATTCAATTCAAATCCACGTATGAGCATTGCTCCAGTACGGATAAGTATTAAAACTCAGTGAAAACCTCTTATGAGAAAAACTCCAGTACGGTAGTCATATAAAACAAATCTGTAAAATAGTGCGAGCAAGGCTCCAGCACTCTGAGTATGAGTTAAAATATAAAATCCAGTACGAGCAATGCTCAAGCATGGTTACAACTCATATAACACTGATAGGTGGCTCAATATTATCAAAACATGTTAAATAAATATCAACTGGCACCTAACCTGTGCCTTTTCACTTAAAACATGTAAATAATAGCCAACCTATCCATAAATTGCTTGAATTAAAGCAATATCATCATGAAAACATTAAAATCATGAAATTCATGCAATTTCATAGCCTTACTACCCTTTTTGAAATTTTCCTATCGGGGGCAAAATAGTCATTTTTCACTATTTCCATATTTTTTCGTAAAAATTATTATTCTGTTTTCGGGTAGCCTATTGAATTTAACGTAATGTAAATCCCCTCAAAATTACGTACAGCTACCTCTAAGTGTTCATAAAATTCCCTTACTTGGAATCACGCGCGAGCTTATCCCGACTCGGTCGTACCGGGTCTCTCAGTCCAATTCGCTCTTCTACGGAGCTGCATATAACCACATATGGGTTCAGTTCATTATACAGATCAGTATTTCACTCTTACTGATCGAATCTAAAGCTCTAGGCTCGTTTTTACTCTATTGGGCCCAATTGCACTTTAATGGGCCTTGAACCCCTTTTTCAACCCGTTTCCATTTTTAAATCCCTTCTTCGGGTTTACTGGGCTCATTTGATTTATCAAAATCATTGGGCTTCGTTCCAAACTCACTGGATAGCCTGGATACTGTTTACGATAATTACTTTGAAATTTCGAATAAAATTCCTTTTATGCAGAATTAATTCGTAATTTTCGTAAAATAATCGAAACTCTGCATTAAAGGACTCATATTATCGTAATTAAAATGTACTTACCCAATATGGTGCGGGGTACAAAAATTGGAGCTAAATCGGCTCTCGTTCGGGCTCTGTAGTGACACTGCACAATTATTTAAATCCGGGTCATTTTCCATCAATAAAATATTAAATTGAATTCCCAGAATTTATCCACAGGTCAATCTCGACCCTCGGTCACTTACCCGAATTTTCGAGTCGTCCCCGGGTACACTTTCCTCCCTTTCCCCCCCTTTTTTTCTTTCTTTTCTTTTCCTTTTCTTTTTCTTTTTCTTTTCTTTTTCTTTTCTCCCTTCTCGGCTACGGTGTCGTTTTGGCCCGTTTGCCGTCACCGGAGATTCCGGCCATCTCGCCGACAGCCAATGGGTTCAACAGAACCGTCTCGGCCAGGGGAGTGCTCGGCTGGCCTAAATCGGAGCTGGAGTGTCAGACCCGAGTTTTTTTATTTACGTATGTAGCTTGTACCTTATGATTCCTATGTGTACGAACGTTATATTTCATAGTTGAATCATAAGAAGAGTATTTACTATCATGCAATTGATTTATTGAGAATTAAAAATGCATGTAAGCTATATAATAGCAAGATAAGGGTTAAATTAATTTTCGAGCAAGTACAGGGGTAAAACGGTCAATTGACCAAAATTCGGTATAAATCCGATGAGAAAATTTCATTAAAAATATGAAATCGAGAGATCTTGATCAATAACGAGGAAAATATTGAATTTCGAGTCCAATTGATCGAGATATGAATTTAATTAATATTTTTGGAATTTTCGTCTCGAAAAAATGAGCCCAAAAATAGTGGAAAAATATACTGAAAAAGTAAAATCGGACTGATAAATTCATTTGCGGACCAAATGAATTTAATTAGAATTTTTGAAAATTTTTGGGATATTTTAGGATTTTTAATATTATTTTAAGGATTAAAATAATATTAAAAATATATTATAAAGAAAAAAAAAACGAACGAAATTCTGAAAACGCGGGGAGAGAGAAGGAAACGAAGCCGACGCAAACCGAGGGAGAAGAGCTCACCGGACGGCCACCAATCACGCAACCAGCGGCCACGCACGCGACCGGGAAAGGAAGGCCGACACCGTGCGACCTCCCAGCCACCAGGACGCGCGCCACCGGCGCCGGAATCCGGCGAATCGAAGGGAGAAAGCCGCGGAGGAAAAACGGGCATTCGGCGGCCACCGGCGGGAGTTGGCTCCGATCGAGGCCAACCGAGAGGTCCCCTGTCCAATACGAGTCGAACGGCGGCAACGGCACACCGGGAACCGACCGGACATCGTCGGCACGACTAAAAAGGTACTGAACCGGTCGGCGGTTCAGTGGGAAAGTGACTGTGCTGAACCGGACCGGACCGGTTCAGCCAAGGAAAAAAGGGGAAAAAGAGGAAAAAGGAAAGAAAAAGGAAAAGGAAAATTTTCGGGATTTCACCGGACTTCGGGTAAGTTGATACGAGGTCAAAAGTGACCAATTTAATTTCTGATAAATTTATTTAAATTATATTTAATCAGAAATTGACCCGGGGTTAAATATACGAAATTGTGCAGTTCGACGATTAATTCCGAACGGAAGCCCGATCGAACTCTGATTCGCGCACCATCGCACAATCTCGGGTAAGTAAAGCTCATTTACGACAATTTATGTGATTTATGCGTATTTAAGATTTAATTTACGCATTTCGGATTAAATTTTGGATTTAGTGAATTATATTCAGAAAATTGAATAAAATGTCGTAAATGATATACGGGCTATCCAAAGAGCTTGGAATAAAGCCCAATGGGTATTGATAGGCCCAATGAGTCGATAGACCTTGATGAACGGGCTTAATACGGATTAAGGCCCGATTAACGTGATTAAGGCCCATTAAGTGTAAAATGGCCAATTTAAGTGAAATGAACTGTATTAAATGTGTAATACAGTAAGAAAAGTGTAATTAACTCAGTGAATGATTAAATGCAGTTCCAGAGTCATATTGAGAGTTGACCGGACTGCGAGATTAGACAGCACAGAGGGAGAGAGGTCACACGACGTGATCCGAGGTAGGGGACTCTTGCAAGTAGCTAGAGATATCTGTGCATATTTTCATTAGATTTGACATTCACTGAAATTGTTTGAGGGTCAGAGAGAACCTATAATAATTTTAGGGACCCGATATGGGTAAATTACGATTTTGCCCCTAGTTAGGCAAAAAGTGAAATTTTGGGAAAAGTGGTAAAAAGCATGGAAATGATGTTTTGAGTGGTTTTTACTGCTGTGTAGCAGAAGAGTAGGTGGATGGGCTAATGTTTTGAGGTAGATGTAAATTAAGCACACTTTATAGTGCTGATTTTAGTGATTTTTAACATCCCTATTTTTAAAGAGCCATCTACCGAATTATGTGGAAACAATCGTGCTAGAGCATAACTCGCACTTGATTTCAGATGTTTTTCACATACATTAGTGCTGGAGGTTGACTCGCACTACATTTATTTGACATGCATGATAGAGTACTGGAGCATTGCTCGTACTCAGTTTTTATGTGATTTGTGCATGATAGAGTGCTGGAGCGATTAGCTCGTACTCGAGTTTTACATGAGATGCATGACCTGGTGCTGGAGGTTTACTCGCACTAGTGTTGATATTTTGACATGCATATACAGTGTTTTGAGGCGAAGTGTTGACTGTGTGTCACACTCAAGACGCGCACTGTAGTTTTTCGTGATATATACACATGTTAGAAAAACCGTGACGATTTCCTCCGTGTAGACTGAGTGTCACACTGTTGAGATGTTCTCACGTGGATTTAGAGACGTGGCATTGATTCCATAGTATGAGGGCTAAGACCTATGGCAGGCACCCCGACTATGATGTATTTCCATGGTATGAGAGGCTAAGACCTATGGCAGGCACCCCGACCATGATGTATGGGTCCACGGGTGTACGTTGTATCGTGCATGTGGCATGGAGTACATTGTACCGTGTTTTGTGTTGTGGAGTTATGGAGGAGTGTGTTGATAGCTGGCGGTTGTGATGGACTGACCCCCCACCCGTTACAGCAGTGATTACCCCGCACACCGAGTACTGTGTTGCCTGGGATCACCATTGTTAGGATATGGCCATAGTCCGGAGATACTCTCTAACAGTAAGATCCTTAAGCCCAACATCCTTAAGCCAGAATAGGCGGGGAGGCTCTGTTCGGTAGGGAAGCTCTCTTACATAGTCTAGAGAGATTGTATTTAGCCACTGAGTCTTGCAAGGTATATCACATGTATTTTATGATACGGGTAGACCTAAGGGATGGGTTGAAACCCAGTTTATTTGTGTTGTGATTATAAATGCCATATTTACTGTGTTTTGAATGTAAATGGCATATTTTATATAAAGGCATTCTTAAATGATTTAATATGCATTGTTTTGCATGAATGCCTCTGATTGATAAACCAGCATGTGTTTAGTACATGGGATTTTAAATCTGTACTATATTATATATATTTTAAACATGCTTTTGAAATGAGAGAAGGAAAGGCAAAGCACTATTTTCAAGTAGATAGTATGGATGTCTACTTGCTTGCCTGATTTCCTTACTGAGCGCGTTGATAGCTCATCCCATTCATTTTCCCCCCATCTCTACAGATTCTCATCAGTAGATCGAGTCGGCCAGGGTATTGCATTCCTTTGATCCGCTGCCACTCCCCATCTAGCGAAAGGTATACACACGCGTACTCTTTTGTATCTGAACAATGTATAAACACAGTGATGTACACGTTTTAATATGGGGGATGTAATGATGTAATTATATTTAAGAATACGAATTTACTTATGATATAAATGTCATGTATGTATGATACGAAAAAGAATGGTAAGGTATGTATGGATGAGGAGACTAATGCCTATTCACAGCCCAACTGTTGAGGAGATAAAGGTAAGTAAAAAGCGAAAAATTTATTGTGGTTTTTGGTAAAGTCGCGTGTGGGAGGAGGGCGTGACATGGAGTGCCGCCGTTAGCCGAGACAGAGGCGATTTCTCCCCGAAACTTCCGTCGATCGATTCGTCGGGAATAGCTGCCGTCGGCGCGCGTCACCGGTACCTTCGGAATCACCGAGCGTCGCTCTACCTTTTCCGACCTTCACCTGGGCTCAATGGTCACCGGTGGCTCGCCGGGGGTGTCGGGTTGCAGACGGGTTCTTTGGTTCCGTTTTGGTTTCGCGGGTCTTTCTCTCTCCCCGACTGATTTCCAATTTTTCATTTTTTTTGTTATTTATTATTTATGAATTGATTTATTATTATTTTAATACATTAAAATTTATTAAAATAATCCAAATATCCCAAAAAAATCTTAAAAAAAATATTATTAAATTCATTTAATCAATAAATGAATTTATCAGTGTATTTTCGTCTTTCTCGGTATATTTTTCGATTCTTTTCGAGAAAATTTTTCGAATTAAAAATCCCGATTAATTCCAAATTAATTCCCGTAAATTTCAATAAATTAATATCTAGATCAATCGGCCTTGAATTTAATTATTTTCCTCGGTATTGATCCAGATTTCACAAATTCCATATTTTTAACGAAAATTACTTATCGATTTCATACCGAATTTTAGTCTTCTGACCATTTTACCCCTGTACGTGTCCGGGACCAAATTGAATCGACTTTCTTTCATCAATCCACAATCTTTTCCCTATTTTCAATTTTTCATTTTCAGTCAACTCGATTTAATTCCTTAAACAACTTGTTGCTTCTTTATTTTCTCGATTTATCCTTATTCGATTTTACGTACATTATTTCGTTTCATCCACAATTATCAAATCCGAATCAACCATCTTATGAATCCATTAACATATACTAATGTCATACAATATGAAAATCATAAGGAATCTCATACAAAAATTGCGGATCTCACAATCTCCTCCACTAAAAGAATTTGGTCCTCCAAATTAGAACCAAATCAATTAGTAAACAACTCCGGGTACTTCTCCTGTATCATGCTCTCTAGCTCCCAGGTAGCTTCCTCCGGAGTGTGATACTGCCACTGAACCTTCACCAGGGAGATCGTCTTGGATCGCAATACTTTCTCCTTCCTATCCAAAATCCGAACTGGTCTCTCAACATATGTTATACTGTCACTGAACGGCTTGTAGTGAATCACGTGTGACGGATCTGGATGGTACTTCCGAAGCATAGAAACGTGGAAGACACTGTGTACACCTGCTAACTCTGGTGGCAATGCCAATCTATAGGCCTTATCTCCCACTCACTCCAGAATCTCAAAGGGTCCAATAAAACGAGGGCTCAGTTTACCTTTCTTACCGAACCTCATGATACCCTTGGAAGGAGAAACTCTCAAAAACACCGACTCACCCTCTGCAAACTCTAGTGGTCTGCGTCTCCTGTCAGCGTAACTCTTCTATCGGCTCTGAGCTGTTCGCAATCTATCGCATATCAACCTGACATCCTCAGTAGCCTGCTGTACCAAGTCAGGAGCAAATAACAGTCTATCACCAATCTCTTCCCATCCAATAGGGGAACGACATCTGCAACCATACAGTGCCTCATACGGTGCCATCCCGATACTCGAATGATAACTATTATTGTAGGCGAACTTTACTAATGGCAAATGATCATCCCAGGAGCCTCCAAAATCCAGCACACACTTTCTCAACATATCCTCTAGAGTCTGTATAGTCCTCTCTGACTGACCATCTGTCTGAGGATGGAAAGCGGTGCTAAATCTCAACTGGGTCCCCAACGCTTCCTGAAAATGTTCCCAAAAATGGGAAGTGAAGCGAGCATCCCTATCAGAAACAACGCTCACTGGAACGCCATGTAGCCTGACAATCTCTCAAACATATAAGTTCGCCAACGTACTCAGAGCATCTATAGCTCTCACAGCTAAGAAATGGGCGGACTTCGTCAGTCTATCCACAATCACCCAGATGGCATCATGACCTCTGTGGGTCCTCAGTAATCCCATCACAAAATCCATGGTGACATGCTTCCACTTCCATGTCGGTATCGGTAGAGGCTGCAATAATCCTGCAGACTTCTGATGCTCTACCTTTACCTGCTGACAGACGAGACATCTCGCAACATACTCTGCTATGTCTCTCTTCATCCCAGACCACCAATAAACTCTCTGGAGATTCTGATACATCTTCGTACTCCCCGAATATACTGTATACCTCGCTGAGTGAGCCTCTGATAAAATCATCCTCCTAATCTCAGGATCCTCGGGAACACATATCCTACTGCGGAACCTCAGTAAGCCATCAGTACTCAATGCAAAATCGATATCTGCACCTGCCTGTACCTACCTCATCAACTGAATACATCCCTAATCACTCTGCTGAGCCTGTCGGATACGATCAATCAACTCCGGCTCCAATCTCAGGCTCGCAATGATCTCAACTCTGTCAATCTCAGGGGGTGCTATGTCCAAACTGAGGCTCGCGAATTGCTCTAACAAATCATGTTCCCGAACCATCATAAATGATACCAACCCTAGGCTCTTCCTGCTCAAAGCATCAGCAACTACATTAGCCTTTCTCGGGTGGTATAATATCTCGCAATCATAATACTTCAAGAGCTCGAGCCATCTCCTCTGTCTCATGTTCAGCTCCTTCTATGAGAATAAATACTTCAGACTCTTATGGTCTATAAAAATCTGAAACTGCTCACCATATAAGTAATGGTGCCATATCTTCAGTGCAAACACTATGGCCGCCAACTCCAAATCGTGGGTCGGATAGTTCCTTTTATGATCTTTCAGCTGTCTAGATCCATAGGCAACTACCCTCCCATCCTGTATCAATACACAGCCCAGTCCCTGATGCGATGCATCTATATATACTAAGAAACCTCCTGAGCTGGTAGGTATGGTGAGAACTGGAGCAGTGGTCAATCGACGCTTCAGCTCCTGAAAACTCCTCTCACAGGTATCATCCCACACAAACTCAACATCCTTCCGTGTGAGACGTGTCAACGGAGAAGCTAATCTGGAGAAACCCTTTACAAATCTCCTGTAGTATCCTGCCAAACCCAGAAAACTTCGAATCTCTGTGACTGTCTTGGGCCGCTCCCACTGAACAACTGCCTCTATCTTGGATGGGTCCACTGACACTCCATCCCTCGATAATACATGGCCCAGAAAAGAAATCTGCTCCAACCAGAAGTCACACTTACCGAGTTTGGCATACAACTGTCTCTCTCTGAGGGTCTGTAACACTATCCTTAAGTGCTGCTCGTGGTCCTCCCTGGATCTAGAGGATACCAAAATATCATCAATAAACACAATCACAAACCGATCTAGGTATGGCTTGAACACATCATTCATCAAAGCCATGAATGCTGCGGGGGCATTAGTCAACCCAAATGGCATAACCAAAAACTCATAATGACCATAACGGGTCCTAAATGCTGTCTTGGGCACATCCTCTCTCCGTATCCTCAGCTGATGATACCCAGACCTCAGATCAATCTTAGAAAAGATCTGTGCTCCCTGAAGCTGATCCAACAGATCATCAATGCGTGGAAGGGGATACTTATTCTTAATGCTAGCCTTATTCAACAATCTGTAATCCATACACAATCGGAGGCTGCCATCCTTCTTCCTCACAAACAAGACCGGAGCTCCCCAAGGTGATACGCTCGATCTCACAAACCTCTTCTCAAGCAAATCCTGTAACTGCTTCCTCAACTCCTCTAACTCAATCGGAGCCATCCTATACGGTGGTCTCAAAATCAGTTCTGTACCAGGTACTAAATCTATCCCAAACTCCATCTCTCTAGCTGGAGGTAATCCTGGTAAATCGTCTGGAAAGACGTCAGGAAACTCCCTAACCACTGATTCATTACTTTTCAGGGAAATTTTACAACATATCTTTCGGGGTATTAAACGTTAATGTCTTAGAAAAACAATCTAACACAACTCGATTGGCAGCTAACCAATCCATTCCTAGTATGACATCGAAGTCCCTCATATACATCACAATAAGGTCGGCTGATATTTCTTTCTCCCCAACTTTCAACTTATAGTCCCTGACTACATACTCTACTAGCTGACTTGTGTTTATGGGGGTAAGTATTAACAATTTACTACTCAGAGGAATAGACTTTACATACCTAGACAATTTACATGCAAATGAAGGCGATACGAATGAATGCGTGGCACCAGGATCAATCAAAACATATACTTCTAAATCAAAGATTAGGATGGTACCTTTCACCACATCAGACGATTGATCTGCCGTATCCTGGTCCAAAGCATGAACTCGCCCTGTACCCATCACTTGCTTCCCTTTCTCTTCTGCAGTAGCTCTCCTCCTCTGAGCAGGAACCTAAATTGGAGCTCTCTCCGACTTCTTGCCCTTCTGTGGGGCACTGTCTGGTCTCTTTGGGCAATCTCTCATCACATGCCCTGGCATGCCACATCGATAACATACTACAGTAGTAGCTATAGGCACTGGATAAGGTCTGGTACCATGATATCTGCCATATCGCCTATATCGATCAGTAGCAGGGCGTGGTCCTCCAATGACAATGCCTCTAGCTGGTGGTAAAATCGGATGAACAAGGGGTCTATCTGTCCTCTCTTGAACCTCCTCAATCTTCGACCTCTTAACAAAGAGCCGTACACCTCTCCTGAAAAATTTATCTCTGTCGGGTCTCTTCCAGTCATTGTCTCGAATCCTACTGAACTTTCCTATCTCGGAGACGTTTCGCTCATAATCCTGCTCACACAGCTGAGCTCTATGTACTGCATCCTCATATGTCGAAACATCAAAGGGAGCTAACCGAGATCTGATGGCTGGTCTCAGTCCATCTATAAACTTCTGGACCTTCCGATCTTCACTGCCCATCGTCTCCAAATCATATCTCCCCAAAGAGATGAATCGAGTCTCATACTCGTCAATAGACTGGTTCCCCTGAACTAAACTCAAAAACTCCATCTTCAACTTCTGTTGTGCAGTAGCGGGAACATACTGCATCCTAAAGGCATAAAAAAATATCTCCCATGTGACCTCAGCATGTCGAGCTCTCAATATAGGCTCGGTAGATCTCCACCAATGCTCTGCCGCTCCTTGAAATACAAATACGGCAAAAGCAACCCTCTCAGTAGTAGTGCACCTGAAAAGCCTATATAGCTTCTCTATCTGATACACTCAATCCTCAGCTACTACTGGGTCCTTCCTCCCATGGAAGACTGGAGGTCTAAACTTCTGAAAATGTCTAAATCTATCCAGGTCACACTCATATCCAACATCCTGAATTGGCTGGGGTCTCACTGCCTCTGCAGCCTGAGCCTGAACCTCGGGTAACTCTGTGGCCTGTGTCGATATCTCAGGATCAGGTGCTACCTGTCCCATCGGATCTCGCCTATCTCTAGCCCTGAGCGCTGCCTGCTGCGCTACAATCTCAGCCAGGCTCTCAATACTCCGCTCAAGTCTAGCAAAGTGTGCCTCAGTCTCATCTGGTCTCACAGCAGTACCCTCGGGTACTTGACTAGTCTGTATACTATCACCACGACCTCTAGGCCTACCCCTACGGCCTTTAGCACGTGTACTAGCCCCACTAACACTGCAGGTGACCGGCATAATCTAAATCCTGTATTCCAAATTCATTTGTTAATTTAATTCCCATCTAGTATACACTTTGACATCTCATACAGCACAATACTAAGGGGGATGTAATTTTCCTTAACGACCGTTATCGACTCTTATCCGACCAACTCTAACTCATAATTGCTTACTTATCGATACTGATTCATGTCTGGCCAACCTCTGCTCTGATACCACTTTTACAGTCATGACCCAATACTACCAAAATGAGTACAAATTTTTCGCTTTTGAAAAATCTTTCTTACCTCCTCGTGACATATTCCTCTAAACAGGTCGGGCTGTGAATCAATATCGATATACCATTCAAACCATTAAGAAATATCACACGTAAACATACATACTGATATCATTAATCATATAATAGAGTGGTCGTATGTTTATACATCAAATAATTCTATATTTACATCCCCAAATATTCTTTCATATACAATACTGTGCTGAAAGCATACTAATACAAAATTCTGTACGTGGTGTATACCTGACAGTCGATGGAAAACAAAGATATCAGCTTTGCCATCTACTGTCTACACCCGCTATCTCTATGGTGGAAACACTGAAAGTGGGTGGAAAATGAAAGGGTGAGCTCCACATGCTCAGTAAGGCAATAATACAAACGGGTAGATAGCTATACTATCTACATGCAGATAAGAAATCAGGATATATGTGAGCATGAGGTAAAAACAATGATATGCCATATATATAATATCATCTGTTCTAAAACAAGAAACTGGCATATTAAAACATGGAATAATTCTCATGTGAAAATATCTCATGCTCAATGAAACAACACGTTTTAAAATACCCCATCTGGGTCAAAATACGATACACTCACAAATCAAAATCAATTTCAACAAAATTCTTTATTTTCAAATCTCCATTATAAAACACCCTTCTCACAGGGTTACAAATCAATGAAAGTCTCATAAAATCCCTCCATGGGAATAATCAAAAGTCAATTGAAATCATAAGAAAATCGGGGCCTGACCCCTCCCTCGGGTCTACCCTGGTCTATCAAGAACAATAGTTATATCATGTGAGACATGTAAATGACTATATCGGTAATATCCAGGACTATGGCCATAACCTCGTGATCCCTGGCACACGGATCCTAGTCTGCGGGGTATCACACCTGAAACGGGAGGTGGATCATCTTACCCGCCAGAACAGCATAATATCAGGATTGCGAGGGCAAGACTTGCTGTCTCGTGGCTAATGCCACTCCACTCCAACAATCCCCACGGTACAGCGTACTCCGCGTGACATACACGGTACATCGTACTCCGTGAACCCAAGCTCAATCAAGGGTGCCTGTAATAGGTCTTATCCACCCATGTCAAGTATGTCTCAGTATGCACGTGTCAGCATATCATCTCACTGTGACACACAGTCAACAGGAGGCTCCAACACGGCTATATGCATGTCATATAAATTCCTGTGCGAGCGAAGCTCCAGCACGGCTCCATGCATATTCATGATATCTGAAAACCTCGTGCGAGCGAAGCTCTAGCACGGTTTCATAGAAATCAATTAAAATCTGCGTACGAGCAGCGCTCCAGTACGACTTAAACTGATTATACATTCAATTCAAATCCACGTACGAGCATTGCTCCAGTACGAATAAGTATTAAAACTCAGTGAAAACCTCGTACGAGAAAAACTCCAGTACAGTAGTCATATAAAACAAATCTGTAAAATAGTGCAAGCAAGGCTCCAGCACTCTGAGTATGAGTTAAAATATAAAATCCAGTGCGAGCAGTGCTCAAGCATGGTTACAACTCATATAACACTGATAGGTGGCTCAATATTATCAAAACATATTAAATAAATATCAACTGGCACCTAACCTGTGCCTTTTCACTTAAAACATGTAAATAATAGCCAACCTATCCATAAATTGCTTGAATTAAAGCAATATCATCATGAAAACATTAAAATCATGAAATTCATGCAATTTCATAGCCTTACTACCCTTTTTGAAATTTTCCTAACTGGGGGCAAAATAGTCATTTTTACTATTTCCATATTTTTTCGTAAAAATTATTATTCTGTTTTCGGGAAGCCTATTGAATTTAACGTAATGTAAATCCCCTCAAAATTACGTACAGCTACCTCTAAGTGTTCATAAAATTCCCTTACCTGGAATCACGCGCAAGCTTATCCCGACTCAGTCGTACCAGGTCTCTCAGTCCAATTCGCTCTTCTACGGTGCTGCATACAACCACATATGGGTTCAGTTCATTATACAGATCAGTATTTCACTCTTACTGATCGAATCTAAAGCTCTGGGCTCGTTTTTACTCTATTGGGCCCAATTGCACTTTAATGGGCCTCGAACCCCTTTTTCAGCCCGTTTCCATTTTTAAATCCCTTCTTCGGGTTTACTGGGCTCATTTGATTTATCAATAAGCATCGGGCTTCATTCCAAACTCACTGGATAGCCCGGATACTGTTTACGATAACTCACTGGATATCCCGGATACTGTTTACGATAATTACTTTGAAATTTCGAATAAAATTCCTTTTATGCAGAATTAATTCGTAATTTCCGTAAAATAATCGAAACTCTGCATTAAAGGACTCATATTATCGTAATTAAAATGTACTTACCCAATATGGTGCGGGGTACAAAAATCGGAGCTAAATCGGCTCTCGTTCGGGCTCTATAGTGACACTGCACAATTATTTAAATCTGGGTCATTCTCCATCAATAAAATATTAAATTGAATTCCCGGGATTTATCCACAGGTCAATCTCAACCCTCGGTCACTTACCCAAATTTTCGAGTCGTCCCCGGGTACACTTTCTTCCCTTTTCCCCCCTTTTTTTTTCTTTCTTTTCTTTTTCCTTTTCTTTTTCTTTTTCTTTTCTTTTTCTTTTCTCCCTTCTCGGCTTCGGTGCCGTTTTGGCCCGTTTGCCGTCGCCGGAGATTCCGGCCATCTCGCCGGCAGCCAATGGGTTCAACAGAACCGTCTCGGCCAGGGGAGTGCTCGACTGGCCTGAATCAGAGCTGAGGTGCCGCCGTTCGCCGGGACAGAGGCGATTTCTCCCCGAAACTTTCGTCGATCGATTGGCCGGGAATAGCTGCTGTCGGCGCGCATCACCGGTACCTTCGAAATTGCCGAGCGTCGCTCTACCTTTTTCGACCTTCGCCTGGGGTCAATGGCCGCCGGTGGCTCGTCGGGGGTGTCGGGTTGCAGACGGGTTCTTTTGTTTCATTTTGGTTTCGCGGGTCTTTCTCTCTCCCCGACTGATTTCCAATTTTTCGTTTTTTTTATTTATTTATTATTTATTAATTGATTTATTATTATTTTAATTAAAATAATCCAAATATCCTAAAAAAATCTTAAAAAAATATTATTAAATTTATTTAATCAATAAATGAATTTATCAGTGTATTTTCGTCTTTCTCGGTATATTTTTCGATTCTTTTCGAGAAAATTTTTCGAATTAAAATTCCTGATTAATTTCAAATTAATTCCCGTAAATTTCAATAAATTAATATCTAGATCAATCGGCCTCGAATTTAATTATTTTCCTCGGTATTGATCCAGATTTCACAAATTCCATATTTTTAAAGAAAATTACTTATCGATTTCATATCGAATTTTGGTCTTTTGACCATTTTACCCTTGTACGTGTCCGGGACCAAATTGAATCGACTTTCTTTCATCAATCCACAATCTTTTCCCTATTTTCAATTTTTCATTTTTAGTCAACTCGATTTAATTCCTTAAACAACTTGTTGCTTCTTTATTTTCTCGATTTATCCTTATTCGATTTTACGTACATTATTTCGTTTCATCCACAATTATCAAATCCGAATCAACCATCTTATGAATCCATTAACATATACTAATGTCATACAATATGGAAATCATAAGGAATCTCATACAAAAATTGCGGATCTCACAACCTCGTATCACATCCAATGAAGCATCTGTTGTCCCCTGGTCCAAAGCATGTACGCGCCCTCAACCAATCACTTGTTTCCCCTCTGTCGTCGCTCTACCTCTCTGAGCAGACGTACCAGCTGGAGCTCTATCAAGCTCCCTGCCCTTCAGTGGGGCAGTATCAACCATCTTTGGGCAAGCTCTAGTAATATGCCCTTGCTTCCCGCATCGAAAACACACTATAGGAGTCAGTAGACACGGTCTACCTCCATGTTGTTTACTGCATCTTCTGCACTGATCGATAGTAGATCTCTATCCTCCTATGACAATACCCTTTACTGGAGCTACGATCGGATAAGCAGGAGGTCTAGCAAGTCTCTCTCATGCCTCAATCCGTGATCTCTTACCGAAGAGTTTCCTCCCTCCTCGATAACTGAAATCCCTAGTCGGCCTCTTCTTCTGTATATCTCGGCTCCGGCTAAACTTCCCAAACTCGGAAGCATTCCTTTCGTAATCTTGCTCGCACAGTTGTGCCCTACGAACTGCTTCCTCTTAGGTGGTTATATCTAATGCAACCAACCTGGACCACAGAACTGGTCTCAATTCATCAATAAACCTATGGACCTTCCTGGCCTCACTATACATGGTATCTGGGTCATATCTCCCCAGGGATCGAAATTGAGTCTCATACTCATCCACTGACAGGCTCCCCTGGTTCAGTCCTAAAAACTCTGCCTGTAGTTTCTGCTGTGCGGTATCTGCAACAAACTGCCTCCTAAAGGCCTCCCAAAATATCTCCTAACTAATATCTGTGTGTCGGGCTCTCAATATGGGTCGGATGGACTTCCACCAATGCTCTACAGCTCCCTTCAGTAGGAACCCAGTAAATGCGACCATCTTCGATGTCGTACCCTCGAAGAATCCATAAAGCTTCTCCATCTCAGCAACCCACTCCTCAGCAACTACTGGGTCTTTGACCCCACTAAAAGATGGAGGTCTAAACTTCTAAAATTCTTGCAACCGATGCAGATCACATCCGTACCCTAATCCACTACTACCCGAAATTGGTGGGGGTGTAGGAGTATCTATAATCCTCGGTGCATGAGCTGTCTGTGTAGGTATATCAGGGATAACTGCCTCTCCTGTCGTAGCTCCTGCCTCCTGTCCTTGCCTACCTGGCATCATCTGTGCCAATATCACTACAATCATCTTTAGACTACGCTCTAATCTCGTAAAGTGCATTCAATACACTCTGGTGCCTCAGTAGCACCTGGAGTCTCATAGGTAGGTAATGGTTCGATAGCAGCTCGTCTCTCAGGCCTATCTCCACGACCTCGAGCTCTACCTCCTGTACCTCTACCACTACGAGTATTTGCCATATAGGCAAAGTTCCTACATTCACAATCATGAATTAGTCCATCTCCTATCTGGTATACACAGTTATATCTAAACACAGCACAGTACAATAGGGATGTAAACTTTCCTATTTTCTAACACCGACTCACATCAGACTAACCTCCGCTCTGATACCATTCTGTCAAGACCCATCCTAACTTAACCAAAAATCACTACAAATTTTTTGCATTTTTAACTTACCTTTCCTTTCTTCAATGGTTGGGCTGTAATTCGATGTTAGCTTCCTCGTATACCATATCATCCATTATCATGCATACATGTCAATATACTGTTACTAACTGTAACTTCTTTTATAATACATATGAGATCATATAAAATCTAATATAAATACATTCCCCATAATATATATCGTATACATCACTGTGCTTTTTCTATGTTTAGATACATAACCGTACAAAACATGTATACCTGTCGATCGATAGGAAATAGCAACGGACATAGGAATACTATCCCTTAAAAGCTCTCACTCTACTGTTGATGCTCTGTAGAGAGATGTAAAGAAAGGGGGTGAGCATACAACGCGCTCAGTAAGAAAATCAGGCAAGTAAGTAGATATCTACACTATCTACTCAAAATAATGCTATGCCTCAAAACGTTATTTCCTTAACTCATTTTAAAAGTATGTCTTTAAATATATATATATATATATACTTGTACTACAGAAATCATGCTTTCTTTCTCAAATGTAGGCATGTAGTGCAAAACAATGCATCTTTATAATATCACAATGCCTTTAGATAAATCATGCCATTTATATTTAAATCATAGTAAATATGGAATTTAAATCATTCACAACACAAAATCATAGTTCGACCCATCCCTCAGGTCCATCTGCTATTAAATGAGTCAATCAGGTGATATATCATGTGAGACTCTGTGGTGAAAATGTAAATAGAATTCTGGACTATGATCATATCCGATAATGTGATCCCAAGCAACACAGTACTCGGTGTGCGGGGTATCACTGCTGCCACAGGAGGGGGATCAGTCCATCACAACCGCTAGCTATATCCTCCTCAACTCCACAACAGCATACGGTACAGTGTACTCCATGCCACATGCACAGCACAACGTACTCCCTGGACCCTACATCACAGTCGGGGTGCCTGTCATAGGTCTTAGCCGTCAAAACCATAGAATATCATACCACGTCTCTAAATCCTCATACGACCCTCTCATAGTGTGACACTCAGCCTACATGAGGAAATCAAGCATGGTTTTCAACATGTATTATATATCAGATACAGTGCACGCCTTTGAGCACAACTCATAATCGACACTCCGCTGAAACATTGTTCATATCACAAACTCAACTCTAGTGCGAGTAAACCTCCAGCAACTAGGTCAATGCATAGTTCATGTTTCAAATCACGTACGACAATAGCTCCAGTACCGTGCTATGCATAAAATTCATTAAATCAAGTATGCGCAATAGCTCAAGTACTATGTCATATATCTCATGTAAAATTCGAGTACGAGCTAATCGCTCCAGCACTCTCTCATGCATAAATCACATAAAATTGAGTACGAGTAATAACTCCAGCACTCTATCATGCATGTCATGGAAATCTAGTGCGAATCACAATCCAGCACTAATATATGTAGAAAATATATGAAATCCAGTGCGAGCTGTGCTCGAGCACGATTTATTCTCACATAATATGATAGATGGCTTTTTAAAATAGGGATGGTTTACAAAATATCAAAATCAGCACTATAAAGTTTGCTTAATTCACATTAACCTTAAAATCATTAGCCCATCTATTTATTTTTCTGCTAAACAGTAGTAAAACACTTAAAATGGTGGTTTCCATGCTTTTTACAACTTTTCACAAAAGTTGACTTTTTTCCTGACAAGGGTAAAATCATAATTTACCACTATCGGGTCACAATAATTATTATTCACTTTCTCTGACCCTCAAAGTTTTTAAGTGAATGTAAGAGTAGACGAAAATATGTGCAGGTATCTCTAACAACTCACAAAAGTACCTTACCTGCAATCACTCGAGAAATTTCACTTTCTCAACGCTGCTCGATTCAGCAGTCCGATTTGCTTCTCCAATACTCTCTGGAGCTGCATATAACTATTTATCAGGTTAATTATATTTTTTCTACTGTATTTCACATTAAATACAGTCTACTTCCCTTAATTGTGCCCGTTTACTTTAAATGGGCCTAAATAATTTAATTAGGTCTTAATCCGTATTAAGCCCATTTTCCACGTATTATTTCCCTTCATCAGGGTCTATCGACTCATTGGGCCTATCAATACCAATTGGACTTTATTCTAAGCTCTTTGGATAGCCCGTATATCATTTACAACAGTTAATTTGAGATTTCGAATATAATTCACTAAATACGAAATTTAATCCGAAATGCGTAAAATAAATCTTAAATACGCAATAATCACATAAATCGTCGTAAATGAGCTTTACTTACTCGAGATTATGCGATGGTACGCAAATCGAAGTTCGATCGAGCTTTCATTTGAATTTATCGTCGAACTGCACAATTTTGTATATTTAACTCCGGGTCAATTTTTGATTAAATATAATTTAAATAAATTTATCGAAAATCAAATCGGTCACTTTTGACCTCGTATCGACTTACCCGAAGTCCGGTGAAATCCCAAAAATTTTTCTTTTTCCTTTTCTTTCTTTTTTTTCTTATTTTTCCCTTTTTCTCCTTTGCTGAACCGGTCCGGTCCCGTTCAGCCCAGAACCTTCTTCACTGAACCGCCGACCGATTCAGGCTTCCTTTGGTCGTGTTGGCATCTTTCGACCGGTTCCCGACGCATCACCACCTCCGTTCGGCGTGCCTCAGCCTGGGGAACACTTGATTGGCCTCAATCGAGACCAAGCACCGTCGATGGCTACCGGATTCCTCCTTTTCCTCCACGACAATTTCTCTTCGAATCGCTGGCGTCCCGCGTCTTTGACACGCGTCTCGGTGGCTGGGAGGTCGTACGGTACTGGGCTTCCTTTTTCGGTCACGTGCCTGGCCGTAGGGTCGCCGGTGCTCGCAGTCCAGTGGTCTCTTCTCTTCCTCGGCTTGTGTCGGTTTCCTCTGTTCTCTCTCCCCGATTTTCAATCCCAATATCTGATTTTCAATTTCTTTTTTTTTCTTTTCTTTTATTTATAACATATTTTTATTATTATTTTATTCCTTAAAATAATAATAAAAATGCCAAAAATATCCCAAAAATATCTAAAAATATCCTATTAAATTCATTTAGTCCATAAATGAATTTATCAGTCCGATTTTACCTTTTCGGTATATTTTTTCACTATTCTCGGGATTGTTTTTCAAGGAAAAAATTTTGAAAATATTAAATAAATTCATATCTTGATCAATTGGACTCGAAATTCAATATTTTCCTCAATTTTGATCAAGATTTCTCAATTTCATATTTTTAATGAAATTTCTTCATCAAATTTATACCGAATTTTGGTCAATTGACTGTTTTACCCCTACACTTGTTCGAAAATCAATTTAACCCAAATTTTTGGTTGTTATGTAGTTTACATGCATTTTTATTCTTTAATAGTCGACTGCATGATAGTAAATACTCTTCTTATGATTCAACTATGTAAATATAGTGTTCGTACACATAGGAATCATAAGGTATAAGCTACATATAAAATCGAAAACACGGGTCTGACATTACTTACCCGAGATTCCATGATAATACGCAAATCGAAGCTGTCTCGAGCACTCATTTGACGTCAATTGTCGAGCTACACAATTTCATATTTTTTCAGGTCAATTTTCAGTCGGATATTAATCAAATTAAATATTTCAAAATTTAAATCGATCAATTTCGACTGCTTACCTACTTACCCGTAGCTTGATTGTATCACTGAAAATTTTCCCAATTTTTCCTCCTTTTCTTTCCTTTCTTTCTTCTTTTTCCTTTTCTTTTTAGCTGAATCGGTCCGGTCCGGTTCAGCATACCGTCACTGCGCTGAACCGGCCGTACCTGTTCAGGCATCATTTTGTCGTTCCGAAGCCATCCGACTGGTTCTTGGGCCGTTTCTGGTGCCGTTCGACGTGCCATCGCCTGGGTTTCCATCATCAGGCCTCGTAGCTGGTTGAATCGACGCCGATGGCTGCCGATGAAACCTTCTCTCCCACGGCAAGCTCCTCCGTAGATCTCCCGATTCAGGCGTCTCCAATGCGAGTTGCGATCGATGGTGGTTCGCCCGATGTTAGCCTGCCTTCGTCGGTGGTCGTCGAATGGAGGGATTTCGTTCTTCCTCGATTTCGATCAGCTGCTTTGTTTCTCTTCAGAAAATCGCATTTCGCGATTTTCTGTGTTTTTTTTAATTTACTTTATTTTATTATTTATAATTTATTTTTATATTATTTTAATCTATTAAAATATTATTAAAATTTCAAAAATATCTAAAAAATTATATTTTATTCATTTATTCAATAAATGAATTTCTCGGTCTTATTTTGGCTTTCCCTATAATTTTCGATTATTTTCGGGATAATTTTCCGAGGTGAAAATTCTGGTTAATTCCAATAAATTCATATCTTGATGAATTTAACTCGCAATTTAATTATTTCTTCATTATTGATCAAGATTTCTCAATCTCATATTTTTAATTAAATTTTCTTATCGACTTTATATCGGGTTTCAGTCTTTTGACCGTTTTACCCTTGCACGTGTTCGGGAATACCATTTCAATCCTTTTGCATTTTTCAATGCACACAAAGATTTCTATTCATTCCATTTGCTCTTACGATAAAAATCGGGTCTTACAATCTCCCCCACTTAAGAAATTTGATCCTCCAAATTAGAACCAAGTTAAATGGATCCATAAACAACTCCAAGTACATCTATCGCCTCATACTTTTTTAATTCCTATGTGACTTTTTTCGGAGTGTAATACTACCAACAGACTTGACTAGGGAGATCATCTTAAACCTCAACACTTTCTCCTTCTGTCTAATACCCATATTGAGTTTTCAACATACGTTATACTTTCATTGGGATGAGCTGTTGGAGTTCATATCCGATCACATATGCTGGATCCAGATAGTATTTCTGAAGCATCATAAGATAGGAAACATTGTGGATGCCTGCTAATTCAGATGGTAACGCCAACCTATGGGCCTTATCTCCCACATTGTCCAATCTCTCAAAGGATTCCATCTAACGAAACTCAATTTGTATTCTTTCCAAATCTCATTATGTCCTTATGCTATGTCCTAAGGGCATGTAACTTTCGACAATACTGATTCACCCTCAGTGAATTCTAGTGGTTTTCTGTCTCTGGTCAGCATAACTTTTCTTTCTGCTCTGAGGTGTTCTTAATCACTCACAAATCAACTGAACATTCTCAGAGGTTTGTCTTACCAATTCGGGAACAATTCTCTATCTGTCACCCACTTCTTCTTATCTAAGTCGGGGAACAATCCCCACGGCCATACAATGCCTCATATAAGATGTTATCCCGATACTCAAGTGACAACTGTCATTATTGGCGAATTTGATTAGTAACAACTAATCATCCCAGGAGCTTATCAAATCAATGGCACACACTCTCATCATATCCTCCAGAACCTGTACCGTCACCTCTGACTGACCATCTGTCTGAGGATGGAAAGCTGTGCTAACACTCAGTCGGGTTCCCATAGCTTAAAAATATTCCCAGAAGTGGGAAGTGAAGTGGGAATCCCTATATGATATCATGCTCACTAGAACGCTACATAATGTTCCACAATTTTCCATACACATAATTTCGCCTACGCACTTAGAGTATATGGGGATTTTCATAACTAGAAGGTAGGTAGACTTAATCAATCTTTCGACTATCACCTATATAGCATCGTGATTTATCCGGGTCCTCTGTAACCCATCATGAAATTCGTGGTAACTTGTTCCCATTTTCGTGTCAATATAAGCAGAGGTTGTAATAATCCTGCAGACTTCTATTACTCTACCTTACTCTGCTGACATACGAGACACTTCTTCACAATCTCTACAATATCTCTTTTCATACCTGACCACCAATACCCTTTTCAGAGATTTTGATATATTTATTATTTCTCGGATACACTGTATATCCCGAAGAGTGAGCTTCTGACAATAACACTATCTCATTAGTTATAGTTCTGGGGAGCACTTATACTGTCTCTGAACCTCTGTAAGTCATCATCTCTCTCTGTGAACTCTGTCACTATCCCCCTCTGAATCTGACCACATTATCGACATCATGCCGATCATCATGCTAAGCCTGGCAAATCCAGTCACTCAAATCTGGTTCTAACCTCAGGCTAGCTGTCAAAAAATCACGGTCATCATTAGAAGGGATCACATCACTACTGAGACTCACAACTACTCTAGCAGCTCATGCTCCCTGACCATCATATGTGATACCATCCCAAGGCTCTTTCTGCTCAAGGCATCAGCCATTACATTAGCCTTTCCTAGGTGGTACAATTTCCACAATCATAATCCTTAGAAGCTCTAACCCTCTTAGTTATCTCATAGTCCACTCTTTCTGTGAAAACAGATACTCGGGGCTTTTACGATCAGTGCATACCCGAAATTTCTTACCATTTAAGTGGTGGCGCCATACCTTCAGTGTAAACACTACGGCTGCTAACTCTAAATCATGGGTCGGATAGTTTCTCTCGTGGTCCTTAAACTATCTGGATCCATAAACGACTATCTTCCCACTTTACATCAATACACAACCCAATCCTTATTTTGAGGTATCCATACACACTGAAACCTCTTGAGTTGTTGGTTATGGTGAGAATAATTACGGTGGTCAGTTTATTAATTCAATATACGAAAACTCACCGAAGCTACTTTCATACTTATCATCGTACTGACATACAATCTTTTTCAAACAAGATGTGTCAACTGAGCAGCCCATTTCGAGAAACTTTCAACAACTCGTCTGTAAGACAGTTTCCTGTTGCTACTCATGCTCTTCCCTGGACTTCGAATACATCAAAATATCATCTCTAAAGATGACAACCAATCGGTCCAGGTAAGGTTTAAATACCACATCGTAGTTGAGTTCCACTAAATATTTCAATCACCCATATCCTTGACCTATGTACGCATAAACATCTAATGTCATTTCGAAATCACTTCCGTTCAAGATACTAACCCACGTCATTTCCTTTTTCTTATATTAATTGCTTTTATAAAATTTTAATTTTTAAACCTTCATGATTACTCGAATTCTATATTTCTTTATCGTACCAGTAAAGGTACCTAAATTTTAAATGTATATATTACAACTGTCGATTTCAATTTATAGGTTATGTGTGCGCTTCTAGATGCTGTCAAGTCTTCAGGCGGGGAGGTATTTTGAAATACCTTTATTAACCCTCAGACTTGACCGCATGGACTGGGTGTGGATATATCCTCCTCATATCCTTGGCCACAATTCGTATTCACTACATATCGCTTAATCCAAATTACTTCACATATCAAAGATATTCTTACCTTGCATACGCCTCTTATTCTAATATATCTTGTACTCAGGATCTATCACATCTCAAAGCTTATCTCATTTCATATATAACTTATAACAAACTCTTTCATTACTTATTAAAACTTACAATACACTTTTCAGGGGTGAAAACATCACTATCTTAAGATAGCAATCTAAACATCATAGTTTGTAATTGAATTAATCTATTCTTAAATATTACTTCAAAATTATTCATATTCCATTGAATAAAATCCGCTGACATATCATTTTTCCCCCGTTTTCAACTTATAATCCCTATACCCATATTCTGTTAGTGATAATTAGCTAACTATCATCATATTGCCTAAGGGTACAGGCTTCACATCTTTCACTAGCTTATAAGCAAATGAAGGCGATATGAATAAATGCATGGCACCAGGATCCATTAAAATAATTACTTTATTATTTACAACCAGTGTGGTATCTTCCACCACATCAGATAAAACATCAGTAGTGTCCTGTCCAAGGCATACACTCGCCCTCGTCCAACATCTTATTTTCGCGGTATCTACCACACATCCTACACTGTTTACACTGCTACGGAGCAGGTCGGGGTCCTCCAATCATAATACCCCTCGTAACTCATCAACTCTAATCCTTTACCAAAGTACCTTTTTCCCATTCTGACATCACTGTCATTCTCTATTCTCTTCCTGTCTCTATTTTGGCCCTTACTACCTTTCTCAATCTCAGAGGCGTGCAACTCATGATCTTATTCTCACAACTGTAGTCTGCACACTGCCTCGGCATAGGTAGTGATATCTAACGGCCTAATCGGACTCTAATTGACAATCTGAGCCCTTCATGAACTTTCAGACATTCTGACTCTCACTGTTCATAGTGTCGAAGTCATATCTGGGCATGTATATAAACTGAGATTTATACTCGTGAATCAACCAGTTCCTCTGGGTCAGAGTAAAGAATTTTATTTGTAATTTTCTTTAAGCAGTGTCCGGTATATTCTGTCACCGGAATACATCTAGAATTATTTTTCAAGTCCATTTTGGATGTCTAACTCTTAAGATGGGTTAAGCGGATTTCTATCAATACTCTAACTCACCCTTAAATACCTTGCAAACTCTGAGCAAATAGCTCTCAAAATATTCTCCACTTCGTTTCAACCTCGCAAAGCGTGTCTTAATACTGTCCGATCTCTCTGTCAGACTCTGTCCGATCTCTCTGTCGGACTCTATGGGGCATTCTTAACATCAGCCTCCACTTCAACCTTATCTTGATTCTCTTATGGTGACTCAGTACGACTCTCGGGCCTACCTCTACGACCTCGAGCTCATGTACTTGCCCTTCTACCATAGCGGCTATCAGTTAATGAGTCAATATTCTTGCATTCAAAACCAAATTCTTAGCTGTAATTCCATCTCGATATACACAATTGTATCTAAACAATGCACAGTACATGGGGATCTAAACATCCTTAACCACTAACATCGACTCATATCAGGCCAACTTAAGCCCTAATTCCAAAAACTGTCACGACCCAAATTACCTAAAAATCAAAGTAAATTTTTTGCTTTTTCATTTATTATTTAATTCTTACCTTTCTCTCATCGTGACCCTACAAACAGTTGGGCTATCATTCGGTGTTAGTCATCTCTCACCTATTTACCATTTCATTTCCATAATCACATTCATATATCAGGATTTACTATCCTTTGACTTTAACTAAATACATATATAATGATATTACATCACCTTACATCCCCGACATCATATCCGTTTACAGTACTGTGCATTACATATTTAGATACAAACTAAACAAATGTGTATACCTGACTCTCGATGGGAAGCAGCGGATACCAAGATTGTATGTCCTTAGCCGCTCACTAACTATTGCGAGTGCTCTGAAAAGATGGAAAAATAATAGGGGTGAGCAAACCACAGGCTCAGTAAGGCAATTATGCAAGTCAGTAGATAGCTCCACTATCTACATGCTCATAATGCCATGCCCTTAAAATCCATTTCTTTTTATTAAAATCTCAAGCACAAATTCATGCATACATCAATGACATAGTTTATCAAAACTATATGTTCATATAGAAATCATGAAATTCATGCATCAAAGGCATTTTATGTGACATCATTAAATCATAATTAGATGAGTTAAATTAGGATCATAAATTAGTTCATGCCATGTAAATCAAATCATGAGAGACAAATCTTTTCATGAATTTATAATTAAAGCATGGAAAACTCATCATGCTACTGCATTTAAATCATTTCATTAAAACTGCAGTATAAACTAACCCGAAGGGGTTAAGCATCTCATAAATCAATTCGTTATAAACTTCCCTAAAAAATCTAGCATGATAGTAGTAAAGCACATTTCAGTGAAAATCACAAAATCGGGGGCCTGACCCCTCCCTCAGGTCTACCCTGGTTTATCGAGACCAAAAGTTATATCATGTGAGACAAGTAGGTGACTATCAGTAACAACAAGGACTATGGCCATAACCTAGTGATCCTTGGCAACACGGTACCTAGTTTGCGGGGTATCACACCTGAAATGGGAGGTGGGTAGGTCCTACCCGCCAGAACAGCATAACATCAGGATTGCGAGGGCAAGGCTTCCGCCTCGTGGATAATGCCACTCCATTCTAACAATCCCCACGGTACAGTGTACTCCGTGTGACATACACGGTACAACGTACTCCGTAAACCCAAGCTTAGTCAGGGGTGCCTACAATAGGTCTTATCCACCCATACCATCTCTATCTTAGTATGCACGTGTGGGCATATCATCTCACTGTGACACACAGTCTACTGGAGGCTCCAACACGGCTATATGCATGTCATATAAATCCCTGTGCAAGCGAAGCTCTAGCACGGCTCCATACATATTCATGATATCTGAAAACCTCGTCCGAGCGAAGCTCTAGCACGGTTTCATAAAAATCAGTAAAATCTTCGTACGAGTAGTACTCCAGTACGACTTTAAAATGAGTTATAAATCCATATAAAATCATGTGCGAGCAATGCTCCAGCACTAATGAATGCTCAAGTAAATCAAAACTTCATACGACCAACTCTCTAGTACGGTTTTATGCATAAATACATCAAATCTCGTGCGAGTTACACTCTAGCATGGCTTATATGCAATATCATATCAAAGCAGGATGTGAGCTAAGCTCCAGCACCTCTCATGCATGTCAAATCATTAAAACTAATGCGAGCAATCTCTCCAGCACCTTTTTATGCATATCAAGTCAAAACAAATCAAAACAGTAAAAACAGAGTGCGAGCTAAGCTCCAGCACTTCTCATGCATTTCATAATAGTAAAATCAGTGCGAGCAACCGCTCTAGCACATTTCATGCATATGATGTCACACAAGTCAGTGCGAGCAACCGCTCAAGCACATCTTATGCACACTCACAAACTCAGATATAGTGCGAGCTATGAGCCAGCACTATCTGTTTCCATATAAACTTGATAGTTGGCCCATTTTCCAAATAATTTTCATTTAAATATTAATAACACTTACGTAGTGTTATCTTGTGAAATTTATGCAATTACTGGCCAATCTATCGATTTGCTTGCTTAAAACCACGAAAATTCCTTAAATCAAAAAATTATTAAACCATGCATTTCATGCATGTCATGCTTTCACCATCCTTAGGTGAATTTCCCTCAATAAGGGTAAAATAGCCTTTTCCTATTTCGAGTCCTTAAAATCATTAATTTATTTCTAGGACCTTTATACATATTCTGTGTATACATACATATTCAGTGTATACAAAAGCTATTAAAATACGCGTAGCTACCTCTAGCTACTAACACAATTCCCTTACCTCATTTTCTGTATAGTCTGACCTTTCCATTGATGACTTGTCACGCAGTTCGATTTGCTCCGAATCCAATCTCCGAAACTGCGTATAAATATACATCAGGTCAAATTCAATAGAATTAATTGTATTTCATATTTTTTGGGCTTAATTTAAATCATTGGACCTGTTTACCCATATTGGGCCCGATTGTACCATAATGGGCCTTAAGCTCGTTTTCCACTCACTATTCACATTATCGAGGCCTATTAGGCTCACTGAGCCCATCAGTATTTATTGAGCCTCGTTCTAAACTCTCGAATAGCTCAATTAATTATTTACGACAATTTATCTCTAATTCCAGAATTTAATTCATTTTATGCGAAAATTAAATTCGTAATTTATGCGATAATTTCTAACACACATAACGATGTAAAATTGTCATAAATAAGGGTTTCTTACCCGAGATTCCAGATAGTACGCAAATTGAAGCTGTTTCGAGCTCTCGTTTGACGTCAATAATCGAGCTACACAATTTCATATTTTTTCGGGTCAATTTTCAGTCGGATATTAATCAAATTAAATATTCCAAAATTTAAATCGGTCAATTTTGACTGCTTACCGACTTATCTGTAGCTCGATTGCATCACTGAAATTTTTCTCAATTTTTCCTCTTTTTCTTTCCTTTTTTTCTTCTTTTTCCTTTTCTTTTTGGCTGAACCGGTCCGGTCTGGTTCAGCAGACCGTCACTGCGCTGAATCGACCATACCGGTTTAGGCATCATTTCACCATTTCGATGCCGTCCAGTTGGTTCTCGGGCCATTTTCGTTGCCGTTCGACGCGCCATCGCCTGGGCTTCCATCATCGGGCCTCGTAGCTGGTCGAATTGGCGCCGATGGTCGCGGATCAAGCCTTCTCTCCGGCGACAAGCTCCTCCGTTGATCTCCTGATTTCGACGTCTCCACGGCGTATTGCAGCCAATGGTGGTTCGCTCGATGTCGGCCTGCCTTCTCCAGCCCTCGCCAGCCCCTTAGCCTCGCCGGTGTTCGTCGGATGGAGGGATTTCGTTCTTCCTCGGTTTCGTTCGGCTGCTTTGTTTCTCTTCAGAAAATCGCATTTCACGATTTTCTGTGTTTTTTTTCATTTACTTTATTTTGTTATTTATAATTTATTTTTATATTATTTTAATCCATTAAAATATTATTAAAATTCCAAAAATATCTAAAAAATTATATTTTATTCATTTATTCAATAAATGAATTTCTCGGTCTTATTTCAACTTTTTGGTATAATTTTTGATTATTTTCGGGATAAGTTCCTAAGGTGAAAATTCTAGTTAATTCCAATAAATTCATATCTTGATCAATTTAACCCGCAATTGAATTATTTCTTCGTTATTGATCAGGATTTCTCAATCCTATATTTTTAATTAAATTTTCTTATCGACTTTATATCGGGTTTCAGTGTTTTGACCGTTTTACCCTTGCACGTGTTCGAGAATACCATTTCAGTCCTTTTGCATTTTTTAATGCACTGAAAAATTTCTATTCATTTAATTTGCTCTTACGATAAAAATCGGGTTTTACAGAATAACCTTCTACCCTTTCTGAACCATCTATCATCAACTGACCTCTTCCAGTCTCTATCTATCTTTGCCTTTACCACTCCTGCTCAATTCTGAGGCATGCAACTCATAATCTTGCTCATATAGCTGAGCTCTGCGTACTGCCTCATCATAGGTGGTAATGTCCAATGGAGCTAATCGAGCTCTGATGGAAGGTCTCAGTCCCTCAAGAATTTTTTGAACCTTTCTATCCTCAAGGCTCATAGTGACTGTATCATATCTTCCCAGGGATATGAATCCAGACTCATAGTTATCCACTGTCAGATTCCCTTGAGTCAATGTCATAAATTCCATCTGCATCTTTCTCTGAGCAGTGGCTGGAATGTACTGCTTCCTAAAGGCATCCAAGAATATATCACATGTCACAACCGGCTGTCGTGCACTCAACATCAGTTGTGTGGCCATCCACCAATGCTCGGCCTCATCCTCTAATACAAAAGCCGCAAAGGTGACCTTCTTTGTGGTAGAGCAATGGAAAAATCGAAGAGCTTCTCCATACTACGTATCCAATGCTCAGCTAACATTGGGTTCTTCACCTCGCTAAATGAAGGTGGTTCAAACTTCCGAAACTCTCTCAGTCTACCCATATCAGAATCATACACTCCTTCACCACCAACCTGTTGTGGAGCTACAAGATCCTGAACTGGTGGGGGAATGTCTTGAAATGGAGGGGGTGCAGGAATCTTTGCCTCTACAACCCGAGGTCTTGGTGCAGGCTGTGTTGGCTCATGTCTCTCTGGAGCAGTAGCCTGACTAGCCGGGTTTCCTATCTACTCTCAAATCTGGTCATCGTCTGTGTAAACATCTTCATGACTGTGTTTACACTGCGCTGTAACTGTGCTATATGTTTCTTAGCTACTGCACTAAGACCGGGTGGATCTCTACTAGAACTAGGCCCACTGCATCTCTCGAGCTCATTTCTATGCCCTAGAGAGCGCGAACTCTCTCCTCTATGAGTACGCGTCTACCAAACATCCTGCATACTCAAAATAAGTGTCAGTCACATTTTCCTGCTCGGTATACATAATTGAATCCTAATAATGCATAGTACTTTGGGGATGTATAATTTCCTAACTATGGATACCGACTCACATCAAACCAACTTTGCTCTAATACCATTAATTCTGTCACGACCCTCTCTCTCTCTCTCGTGACTTTTATCTTACTTTCAATAGTTAGGTTGTGAGTCAACATCCAATCCATATCTCATCCATTTTAATTTAAATAAATTCATTTAATTGAAGTATAATAGAAACTGAACTTTTATATATATATATATGTGCGGAAGCATTTACATAAGATTCTATCATATACATCCCCCAAAATACAAAATACAAACTCTATTCTGCATTAATTTACAGGATACAAAATTTTTCATCTCAAGTGTATACCTCTATACTGTTGGATAACCGAAGAAACACGATGGCAGGGACGACTGCAGTGTACTCACTACTGCGTAGAATCTGTGGAAGAGAAATAATGGGGTGAACTAACATACTCAGTAAGGAAAATACGAAAGCAGGTAGATAACTAACGAAAGCAGGTAGATAACTACACTATCTACATGCTAAAAATATATAATCATTTTCATTATAAAACATATGCATTCTTTAAAATAGCTTCCATCGATGCGAAATCAATAATTCGCCAGATGGGTATATGCATATTCACACAGTACATTCTTTTCACACAACTTATCTTTAAAATCACATAGTACACATTTAGAAATCGCTTTACACTCAACAAATCGATATACATGAGACATAATTATGGGTTATCATATCCCCAGACACAGCAAGGGAAACATATGTCACCACACACAGTAGTGACAATGTCATATCACTCAGTTAAATAAAGGACTTATGGCCAAAGTCGGATTCCAGGCAACATTGATTAGGTGTGCGGGAACCCTATGCTTGGGGAGGTGGATCAACCATCCCTTCAGCTCATATTGAAATCACGGCACATCGTACTCTATGGCTAACGTTCATGGTACATCGTGCTCCTGTGGATCCTTATCACCCATTTCCATTGTCTCAAAATTATGTGCGAGCAGGTCTGTGCAAGACACACAACAATACATGGCTGCTCATGCATGATTTTGTACTTATCAATCACCTATTTAAACGACGTGCGAGTAGGTCAATGGAAGACACACAGCAATACACGATGGCTCAAGCACGATTTTACTCAACACGTCCCCAAGCCTACCCCTCTGGTCTCTAGCTCGTGCTCTCGCCCCTCTACCGCGATTGCTATTAGGCATTATGCCAAGATTCTTACATTCATAATCTTTTCTTAGTCAAACCCATCTCGATATACATAATTATATCTAGACAAGCATAGTATCATGGGGATGAAATTTTTTGAGATTTTGACAAGGACACACATCAGACCAACTCGGCTCTGATATCACCTCTGTCACAACCCTCAATCCACCAAAAATCCACTGTAAATTTTTTTTCTTTGTTTTCCATTTGTCGATTATTATTTAATCTAGTTCTTATGGTTTGTTCTTTACCTTTACCTTACCCGATCGTGAATAGCTACACCTCCAATAGTTTGCATGTGTGTCGGTGTCAATATCATCTAATCATACCATTTCAATTTACAATTCATTTAAATGTAAACACTCGTATTACTAAATCAGAGTTATTGTTTACATGTTTTTACAATCTTCTACATCCACAAAAATTACATTTAAAGGTATTATTGTGCTTTGATCGGTCTAGATACAAAAATTATACAAGTGTGTATACCTCGTGTGATGGGATGTAGCGGACTTCCAAAATCCAATCCTCAGTCGCCCACTATCTACTATAAGTGCTCTGTAGAGGGGAAAATAAGGGGGTGAGCAAACCACACGCTCAGTAAGGTAATCATGCGAGCAGTAGATAACTGTACTATCTACGTGATCATGATGCCATGCTTCAATCACATAAATTATCTATCATACACCAAAACGTATGCCCATGCTTGTGTTTATGCCATGTAAAGCAAATCATGCTATATAAATTAGTGCACAATTCTAAAAACATAACATGGAAAAATCATCATGCAAGGTTCACTTAAAAGCATTTTCAATTCATAACACAAACCAATACGAAATTAACACTTCTCAGGACTCAGCCCCTCCTATGGACTATCCTAACTCATAAAACACATTTCAAAACATGGATTTCTTATTCAACAATAGACATGTGAGATAGGTATACAATATCAATAAGGGTAATAACTAGGACTATGGTCATATCCTCTGTGATCCCAGGCTACACGGATCCTAGTGTGTGGGGTATCACCACTTTCTGCTTCAGCACAGGAGTGGGTCACGTCCAACCCACTGGTCCATAGCAGAATCCATCGTCCGAAGATGACATAAATATCACACATGGTACATTGTACTCCATGCTACTTGCATGGTACAACGTGCTCCGTAGACACATATCATCACAATATATTTTGCCACATCTCAATACGCACGTGCGAGCCTATTTAATCGGCGTGGCACACAACCTACTCGAAGCTTCCAACACAGCTCCTGACATGTCATAAAACTACGTACGAGTAATCTCTAGCACGATAACAAGTTTAATGGACATCTAGTGCGAGTTATGCTCCAACACCATGTCAAAACTCGTATGAAAACTAGGTCGAGCTAGGTTCCAGCACAATGTCATAAAATCCATGTGAAAACTAGTACGAGCTAAGCTCCAGTACTAATGCACGTATAAAACACGTCAAATCTCATGCAAGAAATGCTCTAGCACGTTTCATTTTCATAGAACTCATGTAGATGGCTCATTCTTTACAAAGCATGTTTATAAAACTAAATGAAGCCATTTTATGCAAATCATTTCAAATGGTAGCCAACTTACCAATCACATGCTAAAAAGCAATAAAACGATTTGAAAACATCATGCTTTTGCTTTTAAATGCTCATTTCTCAAAATCTCAATTCTTTACCCATTAAACATTCATTTCATGCTATGACTCTTAGATACGTTAAAATCGCCCATGTGCCCGAAATGTGTACAGATATCCCTAGGGCTAACACAATTCCCTTACCTCGATTATCTTGGAAGCAACTCTTCCTTATTTTTCTCATTTTTTACGATTTGGCTCAACTTACTTCGATTTTATCTCAGGGAGCTGCAAATATATATCAATCATATGAGTCAATACCAATAAATCATATTCTAACTTCAACCAATCAATATATCTCATTGATCCTATTTCATTACGTTTGACCCATTTTCACATTTGGCCATTATTATGCCATTTTTAGTCAATTATCTAGTAACATACTTGGTTACTCATCAAATACTTAGCATGAGTGTTTACCAATAACTTTCCATCATTTAAGCATTCTCTACAACACCATTTATGCACATTTTTATCACTTGACTAATCTCACAATGTGGCTTCATCCAATCATCTTAAAATCATACACATTACCTAACTAACAACTTGATATAACTATTTTTATCATCAAATCAGCTACATCTTACTTTCTCACACTAGACTCATTCTAGGTTATGCTTGTATCATTACATTCTAGGTGGTTTCATCAATACATACACCAATCTACTCACAACAACAACTAGATGAATATACTTGGAGTTGGTGTATTGGAAACTCACCTAGCTTGACTTTCTTCTTTTCCAAGTTTGGAAGACTCCCTACCTCCTTCAATCCAATGAGTTGAATGTTGGCTCCAAGCTATGTTGTTCTTTTCCTCAAGATGAACAACTTTGGCTCTAATAGCTTTTTTCCAATTCTTTTTGGAAGAGGGTGTATTCTATAAGGAGAAAGCTTGGTATTTTGGATGAAAATCGAAGAGGTGTGTTGGTTTGTTGAAGAAAGAGTATTTTTGTGAGGTATTTATAGATTAAGAGTGATGAGATCGATCTGCTATGGTGAAGAGATCGATCTTCCTTTGGTTTAAGCCATCGAAGTCTCAGGTTTTAAAAGGGGAGATCGATACATTTATTGGGGAGAGATCGATCTTGACTTGGCAGAAGCTTGAGGAGATCGATCTGCTCATGGGGAGAGATCAATCTGCTCTTTACAGAATAAAATGGAGATTGATCTACACTTAAGGGGGATCGATCTGGGTTTGGCAGATTCACTTGGAATGGCTTTGTTTACATAAGGGATCGATCTACCTTGAATTGGAGATCGATCTGGCTTTCATTTGCAGCCCTTTTGCTATAATTTTTCCATAATTTTCAAGGGAGAACTTGCATTCGATTACTTCGCTAGTCATTTTGTAATCTATTCACACTTCGAGCATGGAAAGGTGTATTTCCTATGATTTTCGTGTTATGAAACTTGTGTGTACTGCTTGGAAATTAGAATGGAAACATAAAATTCACCATTCATGCATCATCATTTTGTGTCTTCATTACTTATCTTCAATCCAAGTGTTTAAAGTTTTATTTGTTTAGTTTATGGTCACTTCAGGCCTTATTTATCCTTTACGTGCATCATGACATTCATTCATCCCATTGCAATTCATTCACATTTACATGATCCGAAATCATTTGTCTTATAATCCCTCTAACATATATTATAAAGTTATACATACATGGGGTCTCGTACATGATTTCACCATTATTTATTTAGCATAAAGTAGTACTGGAGCATTGCTCATACGAGGATTTTTACTGATTATGCATGAAATCATGCTAGAGCCTTGCTCGCACTGGACTTTTCACACTAAGATATGTAATGAGTCATGCTGGATTCCTCGTATAGACTGTGTGCCACATGGATTAGATGCCCACACAAGTCGTGTTGGATGCTTCGTGTAGACTATTAGTCACACGGTTGAGATGCTCGCACGTACACTTGAGATTGAGTCAATTTTACATGGTATGGGGTATATAAGACCTACGGTAAGCACCCCCGACTGTGATATGGGTCCATGAAGTATGTTGTACCCTGTATATCACATGGAGGATGTTGTACCATGTGATGATGATGTTGATTTATATTATAGCGGGTAGGATTTGACCCACCTCCCATTACAACGTGATGCCCCACACACCGGGATCCGTGTGGTCTGGGATGATAGGGACATAGTTGACCAGCAGAGTCTTCGATTGTATATAGTGACCACCTGTCTCACATGATATCACATAATTTTATATGCACTAAACATGATTTTTGTTGTCTAGGGTAGACCCGAGGGAGGGGTTGAACCTGGTGGGATGTTTTAAAGGATGATGTACTATTTTATGATAAGTTGACATACTGAGCATGAGACATTTTACATGATAACTTTCCATGGTTTTATACATGCTTTCATGTTTTATAGGACATGATATATCTATACACATGCGACATAGTTTTATCCATTTCCTCATGCTCTAAATGTAAATGATTTTATATTATGACATTATAATCACGTAGATAATGTAGTTATCTACATGCTTGCATTATTGCCTTACTGAGCTAGCAAGCTCATCCCTTTCACAATGTAGTGTACACAGTAGTTAATGAGTATCTGAGGACTTGTATCCTGGTATCCGCTGCTTCCCATCACCGAGATGTTTACATATTGGTATCATTTTATATCTAAACATGTAATAGCACAGTAATCATTTTGAATTGTAATATAGGGGATGTAAATATTAGTAAACACATACAAGTATTGAACCTCAATTATAAAGTATACATGTTTATTTTTTAATAAATTAAAAGATAGATGGCATGGTAGATGGTAAACGGTGACTAATATTGACTCATAGCCCAACTGTTTAGTGGTGAGAATGTTCACGACCGGGAAAGGAAAGGAAAAAGTAAAAAATTTGTAGCAATTTTAGGTTAAAATGGGTCGTGACAGAGGTGGTATCAAAGCTGAGTTGGCCTGATTTGAGTCGGTATTAGTAAGTAGAAAAGTTACATCCCCATATTAGTGTGCTTTATTTAGATATAACTGTGTATGCCAAAAAGGATTAGACTAATGAATGGTTATAGATGCACGAATTTAGGCATTATGCTTGTTACCCTCCATGGTAGAGGGACAAGTTCACATACTAGAGGCCAAAGGGGTAGGCCTGAGAGCCGTGCAGAACCACAGAGTGGTCAGATCCCGCAGGAGCCTATTGAGGGGCCAAGGGATATTGAGGCACACTTCGTTAAGATTGAGTGGAGTATAGAGAGCCTCGTTGAGATAGTTACATAGGCTACATTAGGGGTTGGAGATAGATGAGGTCCAGCCTACTGATGTTGGACAGGCAGTTGCTACAGATACGCCTACACCCCCATCAGTTAAGGATACAATATCTCATGCTGCACCAGAGCAGGGTAGCAGAGGATGGGGATATGGTTGTTATTTGGATATATTACGGCAGTTTCAGAAGTTTAAACCATCGGTATTTAGCGAGGTAAAAAACTCAATAGTTATTGAGGACTGGGTGAATGAAATAGCGAAGTTGTTCGAGTTCTTTCAGTGTAAGTTGATCGAGAAAGTGACTTTCGATACGTTTATGTTAGAGGGTAAGGCGAAGCATGGATAGAAGTCCTCTCGACCTATCTTAAGAGTTAGACATCCAGAGCTGACATGAGAGATAATTCTGGATGCATTCCGAAGATAGTATATTCTGAACACCGTTCAGAGGAAGTTACAGATAAAGTCTTTTACTCTGACCCAGAGGAATAGGTCAATCGACGAGTATGAATCTCGATTTACATCTCTGGGTAGGAATGACCTAACACTATAAACAATGAGAATCGAAAGGTCCAAAAGTTATTGAAAGGCTCAAACTATCTATCAGAGTCTGATTGGCCCCGTTAAATATCACTACATCGATGAGGCAATGCGCAGACCACAATGGTGCGAATAAGATTATGAGTTGCACGCCTCTGAGTTTGGGAAAGGTAATAAGGGCCGAAATAGAGATAGAAAGAGAATAATGGATGACAAAGGTGTCAGAGTGGGAAAGAGGCCATTTAACAAGAGATTTAGAGCTGATGAGTCACGAGGTAAGATGATTAGTAAGCCCCCAGTGTATCTAGTTTTAGCGCCTACGAGGGATATTGTGATTAGAGGACCTCGACCTACTATTGAGCAGTATAAGATGTGTGGTAGATACCACAGAAATAGAGTCGTATCTTATTGACTAAAACATGCGTTAAGAGTGGTAAGACGGGCCATCTATTTAAGGATTATCCAGAGCTGGGTGAGATTGCCCCACAGAAAGGCAAAGAGCTTGAGAAAGCCCCTGCTGATACCTCTGCATCAAAAAGGAAGGCCACAGCCGAAGAGAAAGGGAAATAGGCTGTTGGTCGAGGGCGAGTGTATGTCTTGGACCAAAACACTATTGATGCTTCATCTAATGTGGTGGAAGGTACCACTCAGATTGTTAATATTGAAGCAACTCTTTTAATTGATCCTGGTGCCATGCATTTATTCATATCGCCTTCATTTTATAGATAAGTTAGTAAAATATGTGAACCCTATACCCTTAGGCAAAATACTAATAGTTAGCACCCCAATGAAGGATAGTCAGCTAACTGAATATGTATATAGAGATTGAAGTTGAAAGTGAGGGAAAAGGATATATCAATCGATCTTATTCAATTGAATACGAATGATTTTGATGTAATATAGGGAATGGATTGGTTGACTGTAGTCTATGCTGTTTAGATTGCTATTCTAAGATAGTGATGTTTCCACCCTGAAAAGTGTATTGTATGTTTTGACAAGTGATAAAAGAATGTAATGGTTGTAACTAAGGAGTGAATGATTGTACTAACGAAACGAGTACTGATATAAAGGTTTCATCACTTACGTGGTTGGTATGGATAAGGCACATCCGGATTTGACAAATATACCAATAGTTAGGGAGTTTCCTGATATCTTCCCGGATGACTTACCAGGGTTACCACCCTATAAAAAGATGGAATTTTGTGTTGATTTGGTACTTGGTACTGAGCCGGTATCCAAACCCTTGTATAAAATGGCACTAGTGGAACTGGAAGGACAAAGGAAGCAATTACAGAAGTTATTAGATAAGGGGTTCATCAGACTGAGTATCTCAACACGAAGAGCACTGGTCCTATTTGTGAAAAAGAAATATGAAAGCATCCGACTATATATTGATTATTGGTTGTCGAATGAGGCTACCATCAAGAGTAAGTGTTTCCTTCCATTATTGATAATCTATTAGATTAGTTTTGAAGAACGAAGATCTTTTTCGAGATCGATTTGAAGTCCGGGTATCATCCGTTGAGGATTCAAAATGTGGATGTGCTCAAGATAACTTTTTGTACCCACTAGGACATTAATGAACGAGGTATTTAAACTTTACTTGGACTGATTTGTTATCATCTTTATCGATGATATGTTGGTACATTCGAAATCTAGGTAAGATCATGAGCAGCAATTGAAAACTATTTTGCAGATGATTTGTTAAGGATTTCATGAAATGGGCTACTCCGTTAACATGTCTTACTCTGAAGAAGGTTGTATTTGAGTGGGATGATAAGTGTGAAAGTTGCTTTTGTGAGTTTTGGTGATTTGGAGCATAAACTGGCAACCGAACCTAGTCTTACCATACCCAATAGCTCAAGAGGTTTCTCAGTATATATGGATGCCTCAAAATAAGGATTAGGTTATATATTGATGTAAAATGGGAAGATAGTCGCTTATGGATCCTGACAGTTTAAGGACCATGGGAGACATTATCCAACCATGATTTAGAATTGGTAGCCATAGTGTTTACACTGAAGGTATGGCACCACTACTTATACGGTGAAAAATTTCAGGTATACACTAATTATAAAAGCCTCAGTATCTGTTTTCATAGAAAGAGTTGAATATGAGATAACAAAGAGGGTTATAGCTTCTGAAACACTATGATTGTGAGGTATTGTACCGTTCACGTAAGGCTAATGTAGTGGTTGATGCCTTGAGCAGAAAGAGCCTTGGGATGGTATCACATATGATGGTCAGGGTGTGTGAGTTGTTAAAGTAGTTTATGAGCCTCAATTGAGATGTGATCCCTTCTGATGCTGACAATGATTATGTGATAGCTAGCCTGAGATTAGAACCGGATTCGACAGGCTTAGCGTGATGATCTACAGGGTATCGATAGTGTGAGTCAGATTTAGAGAGGTACAGTGACAGAGTTCACAGTGAGTGATGATGACTTACTGAGGTTCAGAGGTAGAATAAGTGTTCCCAAGAACCCACTGTCTATGAGATTGTTAATGTCAAAAGCTCACTCTTCAAGATATACATTACATCTGAGGACTAATAAAATGCATTAGAATCTCAAAAAGGGTATTGGTGGTCAGGCATGAAAATAGACATCGTAGAGTTGTATCGAAGTGTCTTATATGTCAGTATATTAAGGTAGAGCATCAGAAGTTTGCAGGGTTATTACATCCTCTACCTATATCGACATGGAAATAGGAGCACGTTACCATAGATTTCGTTATGGGTTTACCCAAGGACTCAACGAAACCATAATGCTATCTGGGTGATTATGGACAAATTGACTAAGTCGGCCTACGTTTGGGCTATGAAATCCATAGATACTCTGAGTGCGTGGGCGGATTGATATGTGAGACCCCGTATAGGTTTAACCTTGTATATATATATATATGTAAATGAATTCATAAGTATGGTGATATACTTATAATGTGAAGTATATGTAATGTAAGTCTATAAGTTTAATGTACACACATGTAATAAGAGTTGTGATTGTACGTACAAGTTGCATTATGTATGAATATGGGGAAATGGACTTAAACATGTGAAGAATGTGAGGAGAATGGATAGTGAGTAGTATGGTAAAATAGAAGGAGGATTGCATAAGTTATGCACTTCTGTTTGGTTTAGATCATGTACCTTTGGATATATAAAGATTCTCCACAAGTTTTAATATGTATGAAGTATTAATGGATGCCATTTTCAAGTCTTAAAGATGATTGGATGAGAAAATGACCATGGCAACAAAATGTATGAAGTTTGGTATGTATTGCTGCAGAAAAACTGTAGAAAATCTAGAAATATGAATGACAAATCGATCTCATAGGATGAGAGATCAATCTGGAAGAGCCAAAATGCTCTTATTTGAGCTATGGAATAGGACAGATTGATCTCCAGTGGAGCCAGATCGATCTCCTAAACATTCTGTAAAATGCAGATCAATCCTTAATGGAACAGATCGATCTCTTTAGCTCTCTGTTTGGAGCAGATCGATCTCAAGCTTCGACAGATTGATCTCATGCTTGAAAATGCCATGAAAAAAGAGGAATTAAGGGGACCATATCCATCTCCACCCAAGGGAGATCGATCTCATCAAGTTGACTCTATAAATAAGAGCAGTTGACTTCTGCAAATGACGAAAATAACCATTCCCTCTCCATTCCAAACACAAAACCTAGATATTACTCTCTAAATTCGACCATTTTCAAGAAGATTTTAGGGAATGAGATCAGACATAAAGTTGTTGACATCGAATAGAAGAACAACTTAGCTTGGAGGAATTTTCCTCATTTGTTGGATTTGAGGAACAAGGTGCATTTCTATTTGGAGCAAAGAGGAAATCCAAAGAGGTGAGTTTCTAATGATTTCTATTTGGAGCAAAGAGGAAATCCAATGAGGTGAGTTTCTAATGAAATACTTAAGTACATTGTTTGGATATTTATGTGGGAAATGATTTGGTATGCATTAAAATGGTAGAAACTACATAGAGTAGAATGAATCCACCATGACCTAGAAATGGTCTAGTGTGAGAAAGTGAAATGTATTGAGATTAATGATGAATGGGGTATCTTGAAGTGATAATAGTGTTATGAGTATGATTTTAAGATGTTGTTAGTGAATAAATAGTGAGATTTACCAAAAAGGGGTAAAATGTGGATTAAGGCGTTGGTAAATGTATAGATGAATTATACTGACTAGTGAAGTCAAAAGGCGAGTTAACAACATTAACTCAAGTGACTTGGATGAATGAATTGTAGCTCCAGAGGATACACCGGAGCAAGGCGAACCAAGAGCGCAAGAGGCTAAGAGGAAGCGAGAGTTGCACTCAAGTAAATTGAGGTAAAGGAATTTTGTGGACTCTTCGAGATATCTGTACGCAATTTGGGCGCTTAATTGTTTTACTAGAATGCATGAGATATTAGGAAATGATATTGGATGATTGAAGGGTAAAAAGTTGTGTGTTTGAGAAATGTGCATGAAAATAAAAGCATAGTGTTTTGGAAAATCATGTTTTATTCCTTTTTAGCAAGTAATTGGTAGGTTGGCTAACATTTGAAAATGAATTTCAAAAGAAATGAGTTGTTTTGGTTTGTTAACAATACTTGTAAAGAATTGAGCCACCTACATGGTTTTTGTGAGAATGAAAGCGTGCTAGAGTATGACTTGCATGAGATTTGATGTGTTTTATACGCATGAGTGCTGGAGCTTAGCTCGTACTAGTTTTCACATGGATTTCATACTGGTTTTGGCATGATGCTTGGAGCTTAGCTCGCATTAGATGCCCACCTTATTTGTTGTCATGCTTAGACCTTCGGGCAGACTTGGTGTTGCACCGATTAAATAGGCTCGCACGTGCCTTTTGGAAATTTGACATGTTGATAGCCGTGTTAGGAGCTTCGAGTAGACAAGAAGTCGTACCGATTAAATAGGCTCACACGTGCATTTTGAGATGTGGCATGATATAGTGTATTGATGTGGGTCCACGGAGTATGTTGTACCGTGTAGGTAGCATGGAGTACGCTATACCATGTTGAGATTGTGATATGCTGTTTTCGGACGAGATCTGCTATGGACTGGTGGCTTGGATTTGGCCCACCTCTCTTGCGAAAGTAGATAGTTGTGATATCCCGCACATTTGATCCGTGTAGCCGGTATCACAAGTTATGGCCATAGTCTTAGAGGTTATTTCCCTCATTGAATTGCCTATCTCACATGTCTATTACTTTGTGAATAAATCCATGTTTGAAATGATTTGTGGGTCAGGACAGTCCGAGGGAGGGGCTGAGACCTGACAAGTGTTGGATTGTTTTGAGATGACTGTTGTTAATGGTTTTAAAGTGCATTGATGCATGATGTTTAATGTCATGCTTTACTTATGAAATATGCATGATGATTAATGTCATACCATACTTATAAAATATGCATGATGGTTAATGCCAAGCTTTGAATTGGTTTTTATGCACTGGATTTTAATAGCATGAATGCTTTACATACCATTAACACCAACATGAACTCATATTTTGAGAAAATGATGAAATGTATGCTCTGAGCATGTGGTTTGCTCACCCCCCTTATTTTCCCCTCTCTACAGAGTTTTGAGTATAGATTGAGCGTGACTGGAGGCTATCCCTTTTGGTATCCGTTGCATCCCATCGCATAAGGTACACACACTTGGATTATTTTGTATCTAAACTAGACATAGCACAGTAGCATTTTGTATGTAACTATTGGGGATGTAAAGCAATGTAAACACATGTAAACAAGCTCTGATTTATTTATACAAGTGTTTACTTATAAATAATACGAAATTTAAACTGGTATGGTGGAATGAGATAGACATTGACACACAGCCCAACTGTTGAGGAGAGTAGCTGTTCACGATCGTGAAATGATAATAAATAATGCATGAAAATGCAAAAAATTGGTACATATTTTGGTAAGTTGAGGGTCGTGACATAATATGTTTAGGAGATTAGGGAATACCATGTAACGTTCCAGTGAGCATTGTATCATATAGGAATTTTTGCTTCACTTCCCACTGCTGGGAACATTCTCAAGAAATCATGGGAACCTAATTGAGTTTTACCATAGCTTTCCATCCTCAAACCGATGGTCAATCAGATAGATCCAGACATTGAAGGATATGTTGAGAGCGTGCGAAATGGATTTGAAAGGCTCTTGGGATGATCATTTGTTAGTAGTCAAATTTACCTACAACAATAGTTACTACTCGAGTATCGAAAAGGCACTGTATGACTGTTGTTGTTCCCAGATTGGATAGGGAGAAGTGGGTGAAAATCAGATATTGGCTCCTGATTTGGTAAGACAAGCCTCTGAGGATATTCAGTCGATAGGTGAGAGATTAAAAACAGGTTAGAGCAGACATAAAAACTATGCTAACATGAGACAAAGGCAAATTGAATTCACCGTGGGTGAATCAATATTTCTAAAAGTTTCTCTCTCTAAAGGTATAACGAGATTCGAGAAGAGAGATAAACAGAATCCTCGTTATATTAGACCCTTCTTACATATTAGACAGAGTGGAAGATAAGGCATGTAGGTTGGCGTTACCACCTGAATTAGCGTCCACAATGTCTTTCATATTTCGATGCTTCAGAGCTATCATCTGGTTCCGACACATGAGATTAGATATGAGCCATCGGAGCTCAATGAGAACCTATAGTATGTAAAGAAACCAGTTCGAATAGTGGATAGGAAGGAGAAAACACTACAATTTAAGACGACCCCTTTAGTTAAAATCCTTCGACAGTACCACACTCCAGAAAAAGCCACATGGAAATTGGAGAGCATGATACATGAGAAGTACCAGAAGTTGTTCATGGACTGATCTAGTTCAATTTGGAGGACCAAATTTCTTAAGGAGGGGAGGATTGTAAGACCCGAAATTCAATGTCATTTCTTAAGAAGTTGTCATTATAAATATGGATTCATGTAATCATGATTAATAAAGAAGAAATAATTGAATTCCAAGTCCAATTGATTAAGATACGAATTTATTTGGATAACCCGAAAAGTTTCCACCCCGAAAATTTATCTTGGAAATATGAAAAAATATTTTTGGAAAATAATAATAAATAAAAATATTTTCGAAGAAATAAAAATATAATATTTTATGTTCAAGATATTTTGTATATATTATATTATATTGAAATATAATATAATATATATTAAATAAAAAGAAAAATAAATTAAAAAAATTTTGTCGTATGAAAGTCGCATGACAGAGAAGGGGAGGATCGGGCGAAACCCGATCCCTCACCCTCGTCTCTTCCGACGACCGGAACAGGCTACCAACGGATGCACCCAGACGAGAGGCCGAAGGGAGAGGCAGCCCTAGCCACCCCGGCATCGACAGCTCGAAGGAAAAACGATCGATGATCGAGAGAGAGAGAAATGGAAAATCGAGAGGAAAAGAGAGGAAATAAAGGGAAGAGAGGCGGGCAGAGGTCAGAAGAAGGGAGAGGACCTTGCCACCAGCCAGGGGAATGTTCAAATCGCCACCGCTGGCGACGTAGAGGTGTTGAATGACGCGAGAGAAAACCCATCGCAGGGCTAAAAAAAGAGAAGGTCGATCCGTGCTTCGCGTGGCCAGATGGACCAGCTGGAAATAGAAGCTGGCAAAGAACCGATCAGTAGAGCTCCGAAAGGTGATGGTGAAACTGAACTGGTTTAGCAAGAAAAAAAAGGAAAAAAAGAGAAAAATGGAAAAAAATTTAATGATGCCTCGGGTTAAGAATAAACCGGTAAGCGGTCGAAATTAATCGATTTAATTTTAGAAAACATTATCTGAATTTATATTGGACTAAAATTAATCTGGTTTAAATGTATAATTATGTAGCCCGACAATAAGCGATGAAACGTGAGCTTAATTGAGTCTCAATTTGCGTGCCATCACGGAATCGCGGGTAAGTGAATCTCACTTACTATGACTTGTATAGTTATAAGAGTTAGAAATTCATCGCATAAATTGTAAATTGATTCTGTATAAAATGCCTTATGATTTGAATTGAAAATTGATTGTCGTAAATGACTAAATGAGCTATCTAAAGAGAAAAGGCCCAATAAGTGTTAATGGGCTTGATGAGCCCAATAGGCCCGGATAAAGTGAATAGTAAGTGAAAATGAGCTTAAGACTAAGTAAGGCCCATTAAGGGGTAATTAGGCCCAATAAGGGTAAATGAGACCAATAGTTTAAATTAAGCCCAATAAAAGTGAAATACAGATGGAAGTATTGTATTTAATCTGATAAATGATTATATACAGCTCCGGAGATTTAATTGGGAGCAAATCAGATCGTGTGGAATCTCAGCGTTGGAAAAGACAGAGTGATCAGAGTGATTTGAGGTAAGGGGATTTTGTGAGTACCTAGAGGTATCTACACGTATTTTTGAGGGTATTTACAGGGCATGAAATTCCCTAAGGTATCTAGAAATAAAATAATAATTTTTACGAAAATCAGGGTATCGGTGTAAAAAAATGATTGTTCCCCTGGGAGTAAATTTAACGAAAAGGGTAGTAAGGTTAGTAAACTGCATAAATATCACGATTTTGATGTTTTAATGTGATGTGATGCCTTGATTTGGGCAAAAGAAGGGCAGGTCGGCTAATTGTTTCATGATTTCCATGACATAGCATGTGTCGATGCTGATTTTGAGTTTTGAAAGAGGTTTTACGTAAATAGAGCCACCTATCAAATTTATATAAGTATAAATCGTGCTAGAGCCTTACTCGCACTGGATTTTGATATTTTAACATGCTTGAAATGTACTGGAGCCTAGCTCGTACCATATTTCGAGTAAAGATGCATGCAAGTCGTAATGGAACTTTTGCTCTTACGTGGGTTGCATTATTTCTTATGCACATAACAGTATTAGAGCTTTGCTCGTACATGACTTCACCATTATATATTTAGCATAAATTCGTACTGGAGCATTGCTCGTACGAGGATTTTTACTAATTATGCATGAAATCGTGCTAGAGCTTTGCTCGCACTAGACTTTTCACACCTTGATATGTAATAAGCCGTGCTGGATGCCTCGTGTAGACTGACTGTCACAGGGATGAGATGTTCGCACGTGTACTTGAGACTGAGGCAGTTATACATGATATGTGGTAGATAAGACTTACGACAGGCACCCTCGATAGTGATATGGGTCCATAGAGTACGTTGTACCGTGTATATCACATGTAGTACGTTATACCGTGTGGTGATGATGTTGATTTATATTCTAGCGGGTAGGATTTGACCCACCTCTCGTTACAGCGTCATACCCCACACACCGCAATCCGTGTTGTTTGGGATGATAGAGATATAGTTGGCCAATAGAGTCCTCGATTATATACAGTGACCACCTGTCTCACATGATATCACATGATTTTATATGCACTAAACATTATTTATGTTATCCAAGGTAGACCCAATGGAGGGGTCAAACCTTGTAGGATGTTCTAACGGATAATTACTGTTTTATGATAAGTTGACATGCTGAGCATGAGACGTTTTACATGATGATTTTCCATGGTTTTATGCCTGCTTTCATGTTTTATAGTACATGATATATCTATACACATGCAGCATAGTTTTATCTATTTCCTCATGCTCTAAATGTAAACGATTTTATATCATGACATTATAAGCACGTAGATAGTGTAGTTATCTACCTGTTTGCATTATTGCCTTACTGAGCTAGTGAGCTCATCCCTTTCATTTTCCCCCTCTACAGAGTGCACACAGTAGTTAGTGAGTGGCCGAGGACTTGCATCCTGGTATCCGCTGCTTCCCGTCATTGAGAGTATACACACTGGTATCATTTTGTATCTAAACATGTAATAGCACAGTAATCATTTTGGAATGTAATATGGGGGATGTAAATATTAGTAAACACGTACAAGTATTGAACCTCAAGTATAAAATATATGTGTTTTCTTTTGAATAAATTAAAAGATAGATGCCATGGTAGATGGTAAAGGATGACAAATACTGACTCATAGCCCAATTGTTTAGTGGTGAGAATGTTCACGACCGGGAAAGGAAAGAAAAAAGCAAGAAATTTGTAGCGATTTTAGGTAAAAATGGATCGTGACAGCTTTGAAGTAAATGTTTTAAGATCTCACAACTTATAGCGGTATATTTATTTATACTGATTTAATTTTTAGAGAGTTACTTTTCAATGCATCTGTTGGGATGTGTATTAAATTAAGAAATGATTACAAAAGCTAATAAGAAGTTAGGCTAGGACCTTAGGTTCATAAACTTAAACTAAACTAGGTAATTGGAAACCTAGAAATATTTACGACTGTACTCACATGACAAACAATGTATGGAAAATAAAATTGAAAAAAATTTAGCTCACATTTTTACACTTTCGCAATAAATAATTGAAAAAGTTTACAATTTCGGGTCGTGACATCAGCAGCTTCTCTTTTTATTCTCTTGAAACTAAGTGTGAAACCTGTAACACCTCGGAAACGTGGAATTGAGGGCTAGTTTTTTATCTTAACTTCCTACTCGTGGTGCATTCTTGTACAATGTCAGTTTATCTCTTATCTATTCATTATTGTACTCCTTATACTCGATTATACTTACGTTGTTTTCTAACAAAAATTAGGCAACATCTCCCCTTATATTTTTCACTATCCTCCTGCAAATTTCAAAAGCAATTCAATATCCACAATTCAGTTGATTTTTTAAACTTTCATTTCATTAAAAAACAACCCATGGATCTCTGAAAGCATCAACATTCATTCTATCACAACACATAGTATCAAAAAGTGACCCACTTATTGAATTTACATACATATATGACTAGATTACATCCCAACTCAAACTTATGTACAAGTATACTGTTTGGATGCAAAATGAATATTACCTTAAGCATGTACAAGCAATAGCCTGGGGGGAGTCTTGTCCACCAGCCTATGTCACGTACGCGATAGGTACGGGTACTCACTGTAGATAATCTGGGCGGAGGAAGGAAAGGGGGTGAGCTTCAACTAGCTTAGTAAGGAGTGCATTAAGATTAAATATAATAATCAAGCATAAATATAATAATGTTACAATTTCGCATATTAAAAAACTCATGATTAAAATTACAAAATCATCAAATCATCATCTCATTTTCATGACACATCACAGCTCAAAATAGTTTATGGAGACTAGACATTAATATCAATGTCATGAAAAGCAACCATCACATCATCCTTGAACGAGGGCATCCTCCGAAGAGGGAATATCGTCACATCATCCTCATACAAGGGCATCCTCTAAATAGAGAACATCATCTCCCATGGCCATGGCAAGGCTGTAGACTGGATCAGGGTCATACAACATCGGCTCAACTCTACCAAAGTGAAGCCATCTCAACGCTACCGAAGCGGAGGTATCTCATCACTACCAAAACGGAGTCATGCATCAATGTGTAAGTATCATGATGAGCCCTTAATCTCAAAAACATGTCATTATTATACTGAAAAGATAGTTTTGCCTTCAACGTAGAGCTCATAATGGTATTACTTATAAAACCCATTCAAATATAATATATTTATTCACAAAACATTAAAATCAAGAAACCGAGCTCAAACCGGCAAAACATGCACTCGAATTAAGAAATCTCGGGTAAAAACTTTTCTCAAAAAAATATGCTCATTTTATGAAATACTTCTATGCTATAAAAGCATTTTCGTTAGTAAAGAACACAAATGTACAAAAAGGTTGCATCCTTGACCTCTTGCGCCTTGGGGCAGTACAATATCGTCGAGTTTTAGACTAGCCTCGGTTTACGTGTCAGATCCCCGAGCTGCCCAAAATGACATCAAACTATCAAATATTGCTTAATAACATTTTAGCACATTTAACTAAGTGTTTAGCTCTATAATGTTGACCAAGTTTGACCCTTTTGTCAGCTTTGTTCATTTTCTCGACTTTATCGATAAATTTCGGTTTAAGCTATTTCATTAGTTTTCTTTCAGCCAAATTAAAGATTTATCAACTTAATAGCTTAAACATTTATCTTATACTTCATTCAACCACTCAAAATACTCAAATCGCTAAATTTTCGTTCTTTCTCGATTTTTCACTTAACTGAGCTGTAAACGAGTTTCTTCGGTATCATTTTAACATCTAACAACCTTAAATCAAACCGCATTTTACCATTAACATAATAACCCTAGGCTACCCGAAACCACATTACCCTTATAATTTATTTCAATCAATTCCATTTAAGTAAAAAATCCTTAAAAACCATCAAATATTAACATATCTCATCATTTTCATCATTCATCAACTTTCTCTTACCTTTGACCAAAGTTGACTACTCCTTTGATTCTCCACTGTAAATCATCATTTATATATATATATATATATATATATATATATATATATATATATATATATATATCTTAAAATCATCCAAAACAACAATAAAATCCAATCAAAAACATTTAAAATCAAGCTTTCTCTCACCTTATGAACAGGACAGTTTCTATCCATGATTTTCTCTCTAGGATTTCACCTAGCAAATGACCTTCATTGTGGCTGAAATTTTTATAATGTTGTATAGGGGTAAGCAGGAAGATTCTTTATTTTTTGGTCAAGATCTGAAAATGACTGGAAGGGGCTCAAAATAATCGCACAAGCAAAGTTGCACAATAACACCTACGGAAGAAGATGGGATTGGTTCTCTCTCGTCTGATGGGTTTTCCAGGAAAAAATAGGAGATTAAAAGTTTATAGGGTATAGATGAAATCTGGAGAGGCCTAGAATTTTTGGGCCTCAGTATGGGCCTCAAATTGGGCCAACATTGATGGGTACACCATTTCCTAAAAACAGAACAACCTAATGCTTGATTAGAAAATTCTTTAAAAACTATTTCTAGTCCAATTTCTTCAAAATTGTCACTTCTAAATTGTTCTAATATGTCTCTAGTATCTCTCATAAAAATTTAGGACCCACTTGTTTAAGAAACATTTCTTGATTGGGCCCATTTTACATGACTTGGTCATTACCGAACAATGTAACTTAAGGTTTTGTATTTACTTTAAAAATTCACTCGGCCATCAAAACCTTCTTATTTCAACTAAATATTCATCCCTTATGTAAAGCATACCTCATACTAATTTCCCATGGCTTTAGAATAATTTTTGTGAATTTCTAGAATTTATTTCGAATTTATTTCTCTTATTGGGCCTATTTGCTCGGTTTAGTGGAAACTTAAGTTTCACTAACTTTTTCACCGCTAGCACTTTAGTTTCAATTCCCAATCATCAATTCATGATTTAATACACACTTTATGAAAACTATTTAAACTTGAGTTCTTACCTTGAAGTGCGCACCTCGGGCTTCGTGTCACTATCTCGGGCTTTTCGAGCATTCTGGGCCCTACATGAACATTCACATGAATCTTAGACCTCTAAGCTTTACTTAAAATGATTAGTAGTAGGGAAAATTTTGGTTTCACATTCCTCCCCACCTTTTAAGAATTTGGTCCTCCATATTCAATCAAGTCCATTGAATTGTTGAGGGTACTTATCTTTCATCAGGCTCTCTAGTTCCCAAGTTGCTTCCTCTGTCGGATGGTGTTTCCAGAGAACCTTGACCAATGATATTCTCTTCGTTCGAAGTACCTTTTCTTTCTTGTCCAGGATCCAGTTAGGTTCTTCTACATAGTTCATGTCTCCCTGAATGTTTAATGCTTCATATTCGATGACATGGGAGGGATCCAGATTATACTTCCTCAACATAGAGACATTTAAGACATTATGAATCCCGAAAAGCTGTGGGGGAAAAGCTAACTGGTAGGCGACATCTCCCACTCTCTCTAATACCTCAAACGGACCAATAAAACGAGGACTTAGCTTTCCCTTCTTCCTGAAGCGTATGATACCCTTACTTGGAGACACTCGAAGGAACACGGAATCTCCAACTTGAAACTCAAGTAGTCTTCTACGCACATCAGCATAATTCTTCTGTCGACTCTGAGCAGCCCATTATCTATCACAAATAATTTGTACGTTCTGAACTGCCTGCTCAACAAGGTCAGGAGCAATCACTTTCATGTCACCCACTTCTTCTCAAGCTATCAGGGATCTACACTTTCTACCATATAGAACCTCACAAGGTGCCATGCCAATACTTGCGTGATAGCTGTTATTGTAGGCAAACTCAGCAAGGGGCAGGTGATCATCCCATGATCCCTTAAAGTCAATCGTACACGCTCGTAACATATCCTCCATGGTCTGTATAGTCCGCTCGGACTGACCGTTAGTCTAAGGATGATAGGCGATACTAAAATTCAACTGAGATCCCATGGCTTCCTAAAAATAGGTCCAAAATTTGGATGTAAACCTGGAATCTCTATCAGATATAATACTCATGAGGGCCCCATATAGTTGAGCTATCTCTTTTACATATAACTCTGCAAAGACACTTAAGGAATTCGTGCTCTTGATTGCAAGGAAGTGGGCACTCTTTGTTAATCTATCCAATATCACGCATATTGCATCATGACTTCTCCGGGCTTCTGATGCTTAGTTTTCACCTACTGACATACCAAACATCTGGCCATAAATTCTGCCACATCCCGTTTTATACCACTCCACCAATACACCTTACGCAGATTTTGATACATCTTGGTACTACTTGGGTGCATGGTGTAACGAGAACAATTAGACTCCCTCAAAATTTGTTGCTTCAGGGTATCATTGCTCGGAACACAAATACGACCCTTAAACCTTAATAACCTTCATCACTGACCGTTAAATCTGACGGCAAGGTCTGTTCAACTTGGCTAACCATGTCCAGTAACTTCTGATAGCTTCTTTGTCAGGTTCTAATCTGATCTAAAATATTGGGCTCTATCTGTAGGTTAGCCATAAATTCGACCTCTGCTTCCTCAATCTTGATCTTGAGTCCAACGAACTGTTCCAACAAATCCTATTCCTTGATCATCATAGTAGAAACAATTGTGATTATATCATGCAACTCATGAATTTTGATCACAACATGCTTCTAAGGTATTTTCACCCTAGTTTTGGATAAAACACACTTACCCTCATTGATTTCTATCACTACATCATGCCTTTTCATAGGAGTTCATATAGTATATAATATTAAAATGCTATTCAAAATACATGGAGCCATCCTTAGTTACTCACGAAATTTCATTACCTCGGATCACGTCAAGTGACCTCTCTTCCTCAGTTCTGCTCACTCTTGTAGTCCGATCAGCTTCAATTTGATTCTCCGAAGTTGTTATAGTATTTACGTTAGTATATCGTAATATACTCATTTCATTTATCAATCTCAACTTAACACATCATTTTCATGATTCTTTCTCCCAATATGGTATTATACCACATTTTCCATAGAGTTATATTTATTTCTCCTTATTTCCAATATACGCATTTCATAAGATTACTTTATAATCTTCCATACATGCATAATCCATCATTATATCCATGTTAACACCATTTCCTCATCATTTTCTCATTTTCACACCAATAGCTAGGTCATGCTCATTTTTCATGATTCTTTCATTTCCAACAAATCATATATATACCAATAAACTCATCAACGCACCTAGTTTAACATATATTAACTTGGTGCATTAAATCTTACCTAGCTGAGATTCCCTTCCTTTTCCACCAATTGGTACAAATCCTCCTTACTCTTGATATCCTTGGTTTCAATCTCTTGTTTCTAAGTATGTTGTTCTCCTCTTTGCCAAGAACAACTTTGCTCAACTATATCTCACTTAAAACTAATCACAAACTGAAGTTTCCTAAAGTAGAAATGTTAGGTTACACCTTTTCTTTTGAATGGAATAGTTTCTCTCATGCAAACTGAAGTGCAGAAGTACGGTATTTATAGAATTGTCTCTATAAGATCGATTTGCTCTCTCATGAGATCGATCTCCCCTGCACTTCTTCCTCTTGAAACCAACCTTTCTAACTTAATGAGATCGATTTACTCCCAAGCATTAGATCGATCTGAATAACACAGAACCTTAAGGAGATCGATCTCCTCTCCAAATGAGATCAATCTTCTCCAAGTCAGTAGCATAAGGAAATCGATCTAGCCCTCTAGGGATCAATTCCTTCTTCACAAAATGCTTAACAGATCGATTTGGCCCTATTAGAGATCGATCTGTCCCTATTCCATTGCTCAAACAAAAGCATTTTTTGGCTCTTCCAGATCTATCTCTTATTCATCTTTTCCAGATTTTACTGCAGTTTTCTCAAGTAACTTACACCAAACTTCATACATTTTGCTGCCATAGTTATTTTCTCATCCAATCACCTTTAATGCTTAAAAATGACATCCTTGCATACTTTATATACATTGAAACTTGTGTACATTCATTGTATAACCAAAGATATACAATACAACATCAAATGGAAGTACAAAGATTTATGCACTAATGCAACTTCATTCCATTTTACCATACTACTCATAATTCCATATATTCACATTCATCACATACAAAAGTTCATTCCTTCTTATTCCTATATAATGAAACTTGTACGTACATCACAAACTCATATTACAAGTGTGTACATTAATTTTATGGACTTTACATCATTTATGCTTCACATAGCATATACATATATGTACTTATGAATTTAAAGGTCTTACAATCCTCCCCTCCTTAAAAGAATTTGGTCCTCCAAATTAAAGCCAAGTTACTCTACAAACAAATGGGGATATTTCTCTCGCATCAGACTCTCTAGTTCCCAAGTAGCTTCCTCTGAGGTGTTATGCTGCCAAAGAATCTTCACTAACTCGACAGCCTTATTCCTCAAGACTTTCTCCTTTCTATCCAGTATCTAAATCAGTTTCTCTACATATGTCAAATCGTCTTGGAGCTCCAATGGCTCATACCAAATCACATGAGTTGGATCTGGATGATACTTCCTCAAAATCAAAATGTGGAAGACATTGTGCACTCCCGATAATTTTGGTGGCAATGCCAATCTATATGCCTTATCTCCTACTCTGTCCAGTATCTCAAAGGGTCCAATGTAGCGAGGACTCAACTTACCTCTCTTCCCAAATCTCGCTATAGCCTTGGATGGAGAAACCTTAAGAAATACTGATTCACCAACTGCAAATTCAAGTGGTCTTCGTCTCTTGTCAGAATAGCTTTTCTGTCTACTTTGAGCTGTCCTCAATCTCTCAACAATCATCCGGACATCCTCAGAAGCTTGTGCAACCAAATCAGGAGAAAAAATCTTTCTGTCACCCACTTCTGCCCAACCGATAGGGGAACATCATCGACGGCCATACAAGCCCTCGTACGGTGCCATCCCGATACTCACATGAAAACTATTATTGTAGGTGAACTCAGCTAGTGGCAAATGATCATCCTAAGAGCCTCTAAAATCCAGCACACACACTCTCAACATATCCTCCAGAGTCTGTATGGTCCTCTCTGACTGACCATCTGTCTGAGGATGATAAGTGGTGCTCAAACTCAACTGGGTTCCCATGGCTTCCTGAAAATGTTCCCAAAAGTGGGAAGTTAAGCGGGATCCCTATCCGAAACAATGCTCACTGGAATACCATGTAATCTCACTACCTCGCGTACATACAACTCTGCCAAAGAACTCAAAGTATCAGTAGCTCTCATAGCTAAAAAGTGGGCTGACTTCGTCAGTCTATCAACTATCACTCATATCGCATCGTGATTACTCCGGGTCCTTAGTAAACCTATCACGAAATCCATGGTGATATGCTCCCATTTCCATGTCGGTATAGGTAGAGGCTGCAATAACCCTATAGGTTTCTAATGCTCTACCTTCACTTGCTGACACATGAGACATCTTGCCACAAAATCTGCCACATGTCTCTTCATACCTAACCACCAGTACACTTTTTAGAGATTCTGGTACATCTTATTACTCCCAGATGTAACGTGCACCTCAACGAATGAGCTTTAGTCAATACCAATCTCCTGAGTTCTGGGTCCTTGGGAACATGCAATCTGCCTCTAAACCTCAAAAGTCCATTAGAACTTATCTCAAAATCAGTCTCTATGCCCTTCTGTATCTGACTATTCATGTCAATGAAATACGGATCAGTCTGCTGAGCCTGCCTAATCCAACCTAACAGATCCGACGCCAAGCGTAGACTAGCAATCACACAGTCCGTATCCATGTTAGAAGGCACCACTCTCAAACTGAGGTTAGCAAACTGCTCTAACAACTCACGTTCCCTGACCATCATATACGATACCATCCCTAAGCTCTTCCTGTTTAAGGCATCAGCTACAACATTTGCCTTACCCGGATGATAGAGTATCTCACAATCATAGTTCTTTAGAAGCTCTAGCCATCTTCTCTATCTCATATTTAATTATTTATGTGAGAACATATACTTAAGGCTCTTATGGTCGGTAAAAATCTGAAATTTCTCTCTATACAGATAGTGGCGCCATATCTTCAACGCAGACACTACTGCTGCTAACTCCAAATCATGGGTCAAATAGTTCTTCTCATGGTCTTTCAGCTGTCTGGATCCATAAGCAACTACCTTTCCATGCTGCATTAATACACATCCAATTCCATGATGTGATGCATCGCTATACACTAAAAATCCTCTTGAGCTGGTAGGGATAGTGAGAATCAAAGCAATAATCAATCGACTCTTCAACTCCCGAAAACTCTTCTCATAATCTTCATCCCATACAAAAGCTACACCCTTTCGAGTGAGACGTGTCAATGAAGAAGCTAACTTCGAGAATCCTTCTACGAATCTCTGATAATATTCTGCTAAACCCAAGAAACTCCTGATCTCGGTGACTGTCCACGACTGTTCCCACTAAACTACAGCCTCAATCTTGGATGGATCCATTGATACAATATCCTTTGACACAAGGTACCCCAAAAATGAGATCTGTGACAACCAAAAATCACACTTATTGAGTTTAGCATATAGCTTCTGCTTTCGTAGGGTATGTAATACAATCTTGAAGTGCTTCTCATACTCTTCCTCAGATTTAGAATATATCAAAATGTCATCTATGAATACGATAACAAATTGATCCAAATATAGCTTGAACACATCATTCATCAAAACAGTGAAAGCTGCGGGAGCATTTGTCAATCCGAATGGCATAACCAAGAACTCATAATGGCCATATCGGGTCCTAAATGCTATCTTGGGTACATCTCCACTCCTAACTCTCAACTGATGATACCCAAACCTTAGATCAATTTTAGAAAAGACCTACGCTCCTCTGAGCTGATCCAACAGATCATCAATGCGTGGAAGAGGATACCTATTCTTGATGGTGGCCTTGTTCAACAATCTGTAATCTATACACAATCGGAGGCTTCCATCCTTCTTCTTTACAAACATCACCGGTGCTCCCCAAGGTGAAACACTCGATCTGATGAAACCATTGTCCAACAACACCTGTAATTGTTTCTTGAGCTCCTCTAGCTCAACTAGGGCCATGTGATACGGTGGTTTCGATATAGGTTCAGTACCAGGCACCATGTCTATATAGAATTCCATCTCTCTGTCTGGTGGCAACCCTGACAATTCATCTAGAAAGACATTTGGGAATTCCCTAACCATAGGAATATCTTCTAACTTTGAATGTACCTTATCCGTATCAACCACGTACGCAATAAAACTTCAATATATCCATTTCTCAGTCAGCATAGTACATTATCAATCACAAATCATAACTACTACTTTTATTTCTTTTCATCAAGCTTTACAACATACCTATCAAGGTTAGGAAACATAACCATCTTAGCATAAAAATCTAAAACAGCATGGTTTGATGATAACCAATCCATTCCTAAGATTACATCAAAGTCACTCATGCTTAACAGTATTAGATGGTTGTCATGTCCTTTTCCCCTACTTTCAGCTTACAATCTTTTAACACATACTCTACCAGCTGACTAATATTCATATGCGTACTAATCAACATCATCCTACATAAAGGTGTATGCTCTATATGCTTTTCTATTTTACATGCAAATGAAGGCGATACAAATGAATGCGTGGCACCAGGATCAATTGAAACATGTGCTTCTAAATCATATATCAGGATGTTACCTCTAATCATATCCGAAGAAGCATCGGTTGTCCCCTAGTCTAAGGAATGCACTCGCCCTCGTCCCATGACTTGCTTCCCTTTCTCTTTCGCTGTCGCTCTCCCCCTCTCAGGCTCCTTACCCTTCTGTGGTGTAATATCTATCACCTCTTGGTACACTCTAGCCATATAGTCTGACTTCCCACATTGGTAAAATAAACCACTAGAAACAAGATAAGGTCTACCTCCATGGTATCTACCACATCGACTGCACTACTCATTGGTAGGCCTCTGTCCTCCAATCATAACTCCTCTAGCTGGAGCTATAGCCGAGTATGCAAAAAATCTCACAATCTTTTCCTGTACTTCCTCGATCCTTGGTTTCTTATCGAAAAGTCTCCTCGCTCCTTGATAACTGAAACCTCGAGCACTACCACTTACCGATCTCTTTCTGTCTCTGTCTCTACCTTTTCCCATTGTTTTGAACTTTGAGACATTTCTTTCATAATCTTGTTCACAAAGTTGCGTCTTGCGCATAACCTCATCGTAGGTAGAAATGTCAAATGGAACTAGTTTAGACCACAATACAGGTCTCAATCCATCGATAAACCAGTGAACCTTCCTAGTCTCGCTACTCATGGTGTCAAGGTCATATCTCCCGAGAGATAAAAATCTGGTCTCATACTCATCCACTGAGTCACTCCGCTAACTCAACCCCAAAAATTCAACCTGCAGCCTCCGCTGAGCTGTATCTGGAACAAACTACCTCTTGAAGGCATCCAAAAATATCTCCCAACTGATCTCTGCATGTCGGGCTCTTAATATGGGTCGGGTGGACTTCCTCTAATGCTCTACAGTCCCCTTCAGTAGGAACGCAGCAAATGCGACCATCTCTGAAGTCATACTCTTAAAGAATTCGTACAACTTCTTCATTTCTCCTATCCATTCCTCCGCCAATATTGGGTCCTTAATCCCACAAAAAGTTAGAGGTCCAAGTTTTTGGAATTATCGGAGTCTATCCAAATCAAAACCATACCCCAAAACATTACTGCCCTGTCGTGTAGTGACCTGTGGCGGCATATCCTGAACTGGTGGGGGTGTAGGTGTATCAGGTGCAGCTGACTCTCCAGGCGCAGTCTCTGCATCTTATCCCTGTCCTCCTGGCATCGTCTGTGCCAGTATCTCCACTATGGCCTCTAGGTGACATTCTAGTGTCTCGAAACGTACCTCAGTACTCTCAGGTACCTTAGTAGGACCAATAGTCTCAGCTTGGGTCTCTGGCCTTCCTTTACGGCCTCGAGACCTACCTCTATCCCCTCTCCCACGGTGAGTATTAACCATAATGGTTAAATCCCTGCATTTATAATCATTAATTAGTCTGATATCCATCTTGTATACACAATTGTAACATAACAAAGCATAGTACTATGAGGATGTATATTTTTCCTAATTAATAATATCGATTCACATCAGACCAACACTGCTCTGATACCATTCTGTCACGCTCTTCCCCCACACGCGACCTACCTTATTTACCTCAAATTTTTTGCATTTCACGTACCTTTTTTTCTGTCATCTCTCACATCAAACGTTGGGCTGTGATTCGATATTAGTCACCCATTCACACTCATTCATAATATATATAGAATTTAATATTCTTTTCTATAATACAAACTCTTGTACATTAATACACTTATCTATACATATACATCCCGACCGTACCTTTATTTACATAGTTGTGCTTATACATTGTTTAGTACAAAATATCAAGTTGTGTATACCTCTAACAAAATGGATCAACAATGAATATCAAGGAATATCAGTCCTCAACCGTGTTTACCTATGTGGATGCTCTGAAAAAAGGGAAATAATAAGGGGGTGAGCTCACAGCTCAGTAAGGAAATCAAGCAAACAAGTAGATAACCACACTATCTACAAAATACAATGCTTATGCCTTGAAATCGTTTCCTTACCCTATTTGTATCTATATCATGCATCTCTCTCAAATCATTATGCAAACATATATGTATATATAGATACAAAACGTCAGTCATAAAAACTGGAAATTTGCTAGTTTAACAACCTCAGCATTATATGTAAAACACTGCATTTCTCATATAATTTCATAAATCTCATTTTATCATGCCATGCATTTAAATCAAAATCATATGGCATTCATCATGTTTAAAAACATGGAAAACTGGGCCTCACCTGTCCCTCAGGTTACACTTTTCACAATTCACTAACTCACATGTTTATATCATAAAACCATGTGGTAATTCATTCAAGAAATTCACTTAGCCAGAAAGGGGATAGGCGACTACATGTTCTGAGTGTATGATCATAACTCATTTTTCATGATCCCAAGCTACACAGTACTCGATGTGCAGGGTCTCAAAATTGTTGTAATGGGAGGTGGGTCAAATCCTAGCCGTCAGCTCACAATTTATTCTCATCGTGTACTCACGATACAACGTACTTCATGTGACATACACGGTACACAGTACTCCATAGACCCTATCTCAAGGTAGGATGCTCACCATGAGTCTTAGTCCTCACACCTTGGATATGCCTCATAGTCAGAATGCTCGCTATGAGTCTTAGTCCACATACTACAGGTCTACCTCATAGTTAGGATGCTCACCATGAGTCTTAGTCCTCACACTTATGGGTTATTTCGATAGCCCTCTGTCATATCTCAAAATAATGCACATGTGAGCATATAATATCAGTACGACACACAGTCAGCACATGCTCCCAGCACAGCTATTTCATGCTCTTTATAAAACTGGTACGTGTGAGTAAAACTCCCAACACGACCATATCACAATATCACAATCTCTAGTGTAAGCAATGCTCCCAACACTAGGTTATGTAAAAACATGAGTATGAGCAAAGCTCCCAATGCTCTATAATGTATAATATGTAAAAATTGAGTACGAGCTAAGCTCCAGTACTCTATCATGTAAAACTGAGTATGAGCATAACTCCCAATACTCTATAATGCATCAATCATAATCTAAGTACGAGCAATGCTCTCAGTACTCTAACATGCATAAATCGCATTAAAATGTAGTACGAGTATAACTCTCAAGTACTATGTGATGCAGAGCTTAAAATATAGTGCGAGCAATCTCTAGCACTTATGGTTTTCACATAAAACTAGATAGATGGCTATTCAAATCAAATCAGCACTCAAATGTGCATGTTTTCGCATATAAATGAAAACAATTGCAATTCTATCATGCAACTCATGAATTTTGATCACAACATGCTTCTAAGATATTTTCACCCTAGTTTTGGATAAAACACACTTACCCTCATTGATTTCTATCACCACATCATGCCTTTTCATAAGAGTTCATATAGCATATAATATTAAAATGCTATTCAAAATACGTGGAGCCATCTTTAGCTACTCACAAAATTCCATTACCTCAGATCACGTCAAGTGACCTCTCTTCCTCGATTCTGCTCACACTTGCAGTCTGATCAGCTTCAATGTGATTCTTCGAAGTTGTTATAGGTATTTACGTTAGTATATTGTAATATACTCATTTCATTTATCAATCTCAACTTAACACATCATTTACATGATTCTTTCTCCCAATATGGTATTATACCACATTTTCCATGGAGTTATATTTATTTCTCCTTATTTCCAATATATGCATTTCATAAGATTACTTTATAATCTTCCATACATGCATAATCCATCATTATATCCATGTTAACACCATTTCCTCATCATTTTCTCATTTTCACACCAATAGCTAGGTCATGCTCATTTTTCATGATTCTTTCATTTCCAACAAATCATACATATACCAATAAACTCATCAACGCACCTAGTTTAACATATATTAACTTGGTGCATTAAATCTTACCTAGCTGAGATTCCCTTCCTTTTTCACCAATTAGTACAAATCCTCCTTACTCTTGGTATCCTTGGTTTCAATCTCTTTTTCTAAGTTTGTTGTTCTCCTCTTTGCCAAGAACAACTTTGCTCAAATTTATCTCACTCAAAATTGATCACAAACTGAAGTTTCCTAAGGTAGAAATGCTAGGTTACACTTTTTCTTTTGAATGGAATAGTTTCTCTCGTGCAAACTGAAGTGCAAAAGTCCAGAATTTATAGAATTATCTCTATGAGATCGATCTGCTCTCCCATGAGATTGATCTGCCCTGCACTTTTTCCTCTTTAAACTGACCTTTCTAACTTAATGAGATCAATCTGCTCCCCAGCATGAGATCGATCTGAATAACACAGAACCTTAAGGAGATCGAACTGCTCTCCAAATGAGATCGATCTTCTCCAAGTCAGTTGCTTAAGGAAATCAATTTGGCCCTCTAGGGATCAATTCCTTCTTCATAGAATGCTTAGCAGATCGATCTGGCCTCATTGGAGATCGATCTGTCCTTATTCCATTGCTCGTAAAAGAGCATTTTTTGGCTCTTCCAGATTGATCTCTCATTTATCTTTTCTAGATTTTACTGCAGTTTTCTGCAGTAACTTACACCAAACTTCATACATTTTACTGCCATAGTTATTTCCTCATCCAATCACCTTTAAGGCTTAAAAATGACATCCATGCATATTTTATATACATTGAAACTTGTGTACATTCATTGTATAACCAAAGGTATACAATACAACATCAAATGGAAGTATAAAGATTTATGCACTAATGCAACTTCATTCCATTTTACCATACTACTCATAATTCCATATATTCACATTCATCACATATAAAAGTTTATTCCTTCTTATTCCTATATAATGAAACTTGTACGTACATCACAAACTCATATTACAAGTGTGTACATTAATTTTATGGACTTTACATCATTTATGCTTCACATAGCATATACGTGTATGTACTTATGAATTTAAGGGTCTTACACATAAAATCTACTTGCATTTTCCTTTGGGCAGCTCGAGGGATATACTAGGTCCTTAAGGCTGACTAAAAAGTTTCCTTGCTAATCATTAGATGGCTGGTAGTCAATATACTCATACTAACCCACTCTACATTAGTGCACCCCAGGAAATAAAAAATTATCCTCATCTCTGGCAACCACTCCTCTACCACTATGGGGTTCTTCACCCCTTTAAATGTTGATGGATTCATCTTAAGAAGTCTCATAATCGACCCATACCTCAGTCATCGAGCCTAGTCTGTCAGAGACTGAGTGATGGGTGGCACTAGGTCAATCAGTAGGGGAGAATCTTATGGTGGTGTAGGTGTAAGAGCCGAGGTAGGTGTGGTACCCAACACATTAGCCCCGAAATGCTACGAAAATAATGCTGCCATCTCTTCGAACCCTTATCTCACATCCTGCTCCAACCGACTAATTCGAAAGTTAGAACTCTCGGGCTATGGGGCAGGGAGTTGGGGTGGCTGTGCATGCCTTCGGGGACGACCTCGTCCCCCTCTCATAATGTAAATCTATGTACCTGGGCGTACATGTCAAACTTGATCAAAATTTTAATCAATATATTCACTTCATAACCAGATAAGTACAGATACTTGGGATGTAATCTATTTCCAACTGACCGACACCGACAGTACTAGACCCCTTTCGTCATGCCCCGAAAGCACAAACAATAGGGCAAATTTAAACTTTTTACTCATCAAATCATAATTAAGGGTGCATTCCTTTGCAGTGTCAAACATCATCATACATATCATGCCTCAGGATCTCATCATTAAATATATATATCATATCATATACATTACTTAATCCCAAGTTAATTAATCCTAATACATCTCATACAATGTTGTACATCAAGTGTCTGTAATTACAATAATTGTCTGGGTACATGAAAAGATAAATGATACCTCAAAACACAATATATGGCCTGGAGCTCAAGTCCTCCACTAGCCTCTACTCCGTATGTCGCAGGGAAATCCTTTTCACTTGAAGAAATCTGGGGGAAGGATAAAATAGGGTGAGCTTCTAAATCGTTCAGTAAGAGGATAAGGAATTCATTAATAATAAATGGTTTGCACCGCACAATCATTTTGTTTTACATGATAAACTCAATAAACTCAGAGAAAAAGGTAGCATGAATAGTTAAAACATCATCTCAAAGCCCATGTAAAAACATGATAATAAATGGCTCAATTTAAGGTTACAAGCATGTAGAAATCAAGATGCGATAATGGCTTTTCTCTTTAAAACGTGATAAAAAGCACTGCAATAGTAATGCATGTGGCACGGCCACTAAATAAAATCTACATGTGGCACAGCCACAAATTAAAATCAGCACGTGGCACAGCCACCAATACACGTGGCACAGCCACTGATTAAGATTCGCACGTGGCACAACCACCAATTACACATGGCACAGCCACTGATTAGGATTCACACGTGGCACAGCCACCAAATACACGTGGCGCAACCACTAATTAAGATTCACACATGGCACAACCACCAAATACACATGGCACAGCCACTGATTAGGATTCACACGTGGCACAACCACAAAATACACATGGTACAGCCACTGATTAGGATTCACATGTGCCACAACCACCAAATACACATGGTAGGCAACCAACGCTACCAGAGTAGAGGTCATCTCACGTTACCAGAACGGAGGAATATCGGACTTACATGCTACTAGAGCAATACCTGGTGTCTATTCAAAATGACACACCTAAGTCTCAATTAATAGCCATTATCATAAAAATCGTTTTGCCTTCACGTAAAGTTCATAATGGTTTTCTCTCATAAAATTCATTTCAAACTGTTTTGTACTCAGCACAAAACATGTTAAAACCGAGCTTCAACCGGTAAAACTGCGCACACATTTTCTCAAACCTCAGTACGCCTTAGCGTAGGGCTCAAAACACTTTTCACATTTTAAACACAAAATGGTTATAAAACGTTTTCACATATAGTTTACAACTCATAAAGGTTGGGCCTCAACCGGCTATAAAATTGTGTGTAATTCTCATTCACAACACATAAAAACATGATTGTTTTCTCAAATCACATTTCATGCTACAATATCATCAACAAAATCGCATACACAAATGAGTTTAAGTTTTCCCCTACCTCTTTGCACCTCGTATAGTGCAATGGTTCCCCCGTATCACGGACTAGCCTCACATTCTACTCTGGAACTCCCAAGCTATCCAAACGATGTTAAAAACATCAATATCTCAACTCAATCACATTATTGAGCATACATTTGCTCATATTTCTCACTAACACCTAAATCTCTCAATTATCCCATTTCTCATGACTATCACAATACGTCATCCCATCCACTACATCTCAACATTCTACATTTCTCATGCATAATACCTATACTAAAATCACCTCATTGCCTAAATTTCCAATTTATAGACAAAAATCCCAATTTACCACAATTTACTTAATATCATCATCACTCCAATAAAATCACAATTTCATCAATCTCTAACCATCTCCTAGCTATTTCATCACAATGCCCATGTTCACAATCACCAAAAATCACTTCAAAATCCAAGATTGAAGTTTAGAGATTACCCAAACTTATGGAGTGCCCAACTGACACCTCGATTCGATTCATCTTTCGATTTCCAAGTATGTTGTTCTCCTTTGGGTAAGCAACAACTTTCCTTCTTTCCTACAACTCTTGATTTAGACAGAAATGGGCAATTTGGAAGAGAGAGAAAGTTAGGGTTCGGCTAAAATGGAGGTTTGAAAGAGAGAGAAAAGATGAAATGCAGGAAAACACAGAGGTCCTTTTATAGACGGAGGGTAGGAGATCGATCTGGCTCTTGATGAGATCAATCTGTATTTGAATTTGGGGACGATTTGGGGCAATTGTATGCATAGGAGATCGATCTGTCGTGGGGTAAAATTGATCTCTTAATGTCTTTATGAGATCGATCTGCTCCAATTATGAGATCGATCTCTAGTTTACAGAATGCTTCATGAGATCAATCTACTCCTTGGGGAGATCGATCTTCTCTTTAACAGAAAAATTTTGAGAATTGATTCCTTCCTCATGAGATCGATATCTTCATTATAGAATCATCAGGAGATCGATCCTCTTCCATTGGAGATCGATCTGCTCGCTTAAATTCCTCTTTCCCTGTTATTTTTTACCTACCAAATCGATCCTCTCTTCCCCAAGATCGATCTGACCCCATAATTTCACACTTTAACATAAAATCTCATTTATAACTCATTCATCACTTAAAATTTCATTCCATACCACCTCAATATATGAGTACATCATATTTAGTTCAATCAATTACTCTTCATGTTCTCATTACATAATTTGATAGGTGTAAAATTCTCAGATCTCAGATCCTCCCCACCTTAAAAAGAATTTGGTCTTCCAAATTCAAATCAACTCGTCAAATAGATGGGGGTACTTCTCCTGCATGAGCTCTCCAATTCCCACGTTGCCTCTTCCATTGAGTGATGTTTTCATAAAACTTTCACTAATGGGATGCTCTTGGTTCTAAGTACCTTCTCCCTTCTATCGAGAATCCAGACGGGTTCTTCAGTGTAGCTCATGTCCTCTTATATGTCCATCTCTTCGTACTCTATGACATAAGAAGGGTCCGGGTGGTACTTCCTCAACATAGACACATGGAAGACGTTGTGTATTCCAGACATCTGTGGGGGTAACGCCAATCTGTAGGCTACTTCTCCCACTCTCTCAATAATCTCGAAGGGTACTATGTATCGAGGACTCAATTTCCCTTTCTTTCCAAACCTCATGATACCCTTACTCGGTGATATCTTCAAAAATACTGCATCACCAACATCAAACTCAAGTGTCCATCTATGCACATCCGCGTAGCTTTTCTGTCTACTCTGTGCAGTCCATAATCTTTCACATATGAGTTTTACACTCTATACAGCCTACTCAACAAGTTCAGGAGCATTTATCTTTCCGTCACCCACTTCTTCCCAAGATACAGGGGATCTACACCTCCTACCATATAGAGCCTCAAAAGGTGACATTCCAATACTCGCATGATAGCTATTATTGTACGCAAACTCTGCTAGGGGCAGGTGATCATCCCATGATCCCTTAAAATCCATCGTACACGCCCTCAACATATCCTCTAGGGTCTGAATAGTCCTCTCTGACTAACTATCTGTCTGAGGATGATAGGCGATACTAAAACTCAATCGAGATCCCTTGGACTCCTGAAACTGGGCCCAAAATCTGAAAGTAAATCAAAATCTCTATCGGAAGTAATACTCACTGGAGCCCCATGTAATTTAGCTATCTCGCTGACATATAACTCAGTTAAGGCATCCATAGTATCTGTGCTCTTGATGGCGAGGAAGTGGGTACTCTTTGTCAGTTTATCCACTATAACCCATATAGCGTCACGACCTCTCTGGGTCCTCGGTAAACCCATAATAAAGTCCATGGTGACATGCTCCCATTTCCATGTAGGTATAGGTAAAGGCTATAGTAGTCCTCCGGGCTTTCGATGCTCAGCTTTCACTTGCTAGCATACTAAACATCTGGCCACATACTCTGCCACGTTTCACTTCATACCACTCCACCAGTACACCTTTCTCAAATCTCGGTACATCTTAGTACTCCCTAGGTGCATGGTGTATCGAGAGCAGTGAGATTCTCTCAGTATCTGTCTCTTTAGGGTATCATCGTCCGGTACACAGATTTGTCCTATGAACCGCAATAATCCAACCTCACTGATTATGAGATCTGACCGCAAAGTTTGTTTAGCTTGGCTAACTATATCTATCAACCTCTGATCACTGCGCTACCCAGTTCTAATATGATCCATGATCCTGGGCTCTATTCGCAATCTAGCCAGAAATCCAATTTCTACCTCTTTAACTCTAATCCGAAGTTCGGCGAACTGCTCCAGTAAATCCCATTCCCTGATCATCATAGCAGATATCATACTCTTCCTGCTCAGGGCATCAACAACTACGTTCGCCTTACCCGGATGGTATAGAATCTCGCAGTCATAATCCTTAAGGAGTTCCATCCATCTCCTTTGTCTCATATTTAACTCTTTCTGATCAAAGAGATATCTCAAACTCTTGTGATCAGTGAAGATCTGGAATCTTTCCCCATATAAGTAGTGCTGCCAAATCTTCAAGGCAAACACCACAGCAGCTAACTCCAAATCATGCGTGGGGTAATTTCATTCATGATCTTTCAACTATCGCGATCCATATGTGACCACTCTTCTATGCTGCATAAGCACACACCCCAATCCTTGATGGGATGCATCACTGTAAACTGAAAATCCTCCTGATCCCTCAGGAATAGTCAACACAGGTGCCACTGTCAGTCTCCTCTTCAATTCCTGAAAATTGAGCTCACACTGATCAGTCCATATGAACGGAGTCTCCTTACGCGTGAGCTTAGTTAAAAGAGTGACAATCCTGGAAAATCCTTCCACAAATCTTCTGTAATACCCTGCCAAACCAAGGAAGCTTCGTACTTCTGTAACTGTCCTCGGTCTCTCCCAATTAAGCACAGCCTCTGCTTTACTTAGATCCACTGATACTCCTTCCTTTGAGACTATATGACCAAGGAAAGCTATCTGATCCAGCCAAAACTCACACTAACTAAGCTTTCCATATAATTGTTTATCTCGGAGTACCCGAAATACTAACCACAAATGTTGTGCATGCTCCTCGTATGACCGAGAGTATACCAGGATATCATCAATAAAGACTATCACAAATTTATCTAGATAGTCTTTGAACACCTCGTTCATTAATCTCATAAAGGCTGCAAGTGTGTTCGTCAATCCAAAGGACATCACTAGAAATTCATAATGGCCATACCTTATCCTGAAGGCTGTCTTCGAAATATCTTCTTCCTTAATCCTCAATTGGTGATAGCTCAATCTCAAATCAATCTTAGAAAAGACTGAGACCCCTCTCAGCTGATGAAGTAGATCATCAATCCTGGGCAATGGGTATTTATTCTTCACCGTGGCTTTATTTAATAATCGGTAGTCTACACATAATCTGATACTACCATCCTTCTTCTTAACAAATAAAACTAGTGCTCCCCACCGTAAAACACTGGGTCTAATATACCCTTGATCCAATAACTCCTGTAGTTGTTTCTTGAATTCCTCAAGTTCCACTAATGCCATCCTGTATAGAGGTCTAGAGATCGACTAAGTATCTAGTACCAAATCAATGGTAAACTCCAGTTCTCTCTGGTGGTAAACCTGGTAACTCATCTGGGAAAACATCCAGAAATTCACACACCACAGGTATATCCTCAATCCTCAGATGTTCCCTATCATCATCTGAGATTAATGTTTCATAACCTTCACATAAACAATCATATTTAGTACTCTCACGAGCAACATCAAAATTTCAATTTGCTTACAAAATTTCATACGTCTATTTACTTAATATTTCAAACGTACACTGTAAGGTTCAGGTAAGGAGAAAGTTACAATCTTGGTGTAGCAGTCTGAACTCACTCGATTGGTTGCCAACCAATCCATTCCCAAAATTACATCAAACCCATGCATATTTAATATTATTAGATCTACTAACATCACTCTATCTCTCACCTTTATTTCACATCTTCTACAGATCAAATCAGTTCTCTGGGATTCACGCATAGGGGTATTTACATGTAGTATATACTCTAGAGGTTCAAACTTCAAATTTAATCTACATGCAAAATACCCAAAAATAAACAAATGCGTGGACCCTAAATCAATCAACACATGAGCCTTATGATTACAGACAGAGAGTGTACCTCTTATAGTTTCGGCAGAAGTGTTTGCGATTTCCTTATCCAGGGCAAACACATGCCCTTGTGTAACAGGCTTTTTCCCTTTCTCTGCAACAGTGGCCCATCTCTGGGGATTCACTCTTTGAGGTTGTTGTCTAGTAGGCTCTGGAGCATGTGGTCTCTGAGGTTGAGGGTAGTCTTTCACCATATGACCCATGTCTCCACATCTAAAACATCCATAGATCGACCCAGTACAACTTCCCTCATGCATTCAACCACAATTTTTGCAAATCCTTATCTCAGGCCTGACATCTCGAGGGGTCTCTCTAATGATGGGATAAGCTCTGGGTCTTTCTAATCTTCCCTTCTTCACCCAATCCTTCCTCTTCTGAAGGAACCACTCCGAACAACTATTTAGGAAATCGCTGGCCTCTTGCCCTTATCCCTATTCACCGCTTTGAGCTCATACTGGGATTGTACCATCTTGATTCCCCTCTCAATCTCTTATGCTCTTCTCAGAGCATCTCCAAACTCAGTAATACATAGCCCTATCAATCGATCTCTGATGATGGGCTTTAATCCATACACAAATCTCTTTACGCAGAGCTCTTCATTCTTGAAGGTCTTTGGATCATATCTCAATAGAGCGGTAAATTGGCTCTCATAATCATCCACAGAAATATCGCCATGTACCAGATTTAAAAACTCTGCCTGCTTCTTTCTCTGAGCGGCTCGTGGTAAATATTGGGCTCTAAATGCCGTTTGAAACTCATCACAGTTAATCACATCCTGGCTAGACATTAGAATACCCTGGGTAGTACCCCATCAATCTCAAGCTCTCCCTTTCAACATATAGGCACTCATACTGACCCTCTCAACATCTGTAGGCCCCAGTTAGTCAAATATAACTCTTAACTCCGTCAGCCACTCCGTCAGCCACTCCTTAACCTCTGTAGGATCCTTCTTTCCCCTAAATACGAGTGGATTCATTTTCAAAATGTCCTTCAGTTGGACCATACTTCTGTCATCAGGCTGAGTGATGGGAGGCACTGGGTCCAACTGTACTGGGGGTACGAAAGGTCCTTGTGGTGGTGTAGGAGTAGTACCAGAGGTATTAACTCCAAAGTGTTGCACGAATAGCGCAGCCATTTGCTCAAAACCTTGCCTCACATTGGTCTTAATCTGGTTAAATTGAGAGTTAGGACTCTCTGGTTGTGGGGCAGGTGGTGGAGGTGGCTTCGTTTGCCTCCTCGAACAACCTCGTCGTCCACTCATTCTCAATCTCAATTCGTTTCCTATGCGTACACATCAAACTTGATTGAAATCTCAATCCTCAAATTCAGTTCATGACCAGACTATTACAAACACTTAGGATGTATTCTACTGCACTTAATCAACACTGACAGTACTAGACACCCTAAGCTCTGATATCAAGAAAACTCTATCATGCCCCAAAAGCGTGAAAAATAGGGTAAATTTAAACTTTTTACTCATCAAATCATAATTAAGGGTGCATTCCAGTGCAGTGTCAAACATCATCATACATATCATGCCTTAGGATCTCATCATTAAATAGTATATATCATATCTATACATTACTCAATCCCAAGTTAGTTAATCCTAATACATCCCATACAAAGTTGTACATCGAGTGTCTGTAATTACAATAATTGTTTGGGTACATGAAAAGATAAATGATACCTAAAAATACAATATATGGCCTAGAGCTCAAGTCCTCCACTAGCCACTACTCCGTACATCGTAGGGAAATCCTTTTCACTTGAAGAAATCTGGGGGAAGGATAAAACAGGGTGAGCTTCTAAATCGCTCAGTAAGAGTATAAGGGATTCATTAATAAGAAAATGATTTGCACCGCACAATCATTTTGTTTTACATGATAAACTCAATAAATTCAGTGGAAAAGGTAGCATGAATAGTTAAAACATCATCTCAAAGCTCATGTAAAAAATTATAATAAATGGCTCAATTCAAGGTTACAAGCATGTAGAAATTAAGATGCGATAATGGCTTTTCTCTTTAAAACGTGATAAAAATCACAGCAATAGTAATGCACGTGGCACGGCCACTAAATAAAATCTACACGTGGCACAGCCACAAATTAAAATTCGGATGTGGCACAGCCACCAACACACATGGCACAGCCACAGATTAAGATTTTCATGTGGCACAGCCACCAAATACACTCGTACAGCAACTGATTCGGATTCACACGTGGCACAGCCACCAAATACATGTGGCATAGCCACTGATTAAGATTCACACATGGCACAGCCACCAAATACATGTGGCACAGCCACTGATTAGGATTCACACGTGGCACAGCCACCAAATACATGTGGCATAGCCACTGATTAGGATTTACACGTGGCACAGCCACCAAATACACGTGGTAGGTAACCAACACTACTAGAGTAGGGGTCATCTCACGTTACCAGAATGGAGGAATATCAGACTTACATGCTACTAGAGTAATGCCCATTGTGTATTCAAAATGACACACCTAAGTCTCAATCAATAACTATTATCATAAAAATCGTTTTGCCTTCACGTAAAGCTCATAATGGTTTTTTCCCATAAAACTCATTTCAAACCATTTTGTACTCAACACAAAACATGTTAAAACCGTGCTTCAATCGGTAAAATCGCGCACATATGTTCTCGAACCTCAGTACACCTTAACGTAGGGCCCAAAACACTTTTCACATTTTAAACACAAAATGGTTATAAAACGTTTTCACATATAGTTTACAACTCATAAAGGTTGGGCCCCAACCGGCTATAAAATTATGTGCAATCGTTCCCCCGTATCACAGACTAGCCTCGCCTTCCACTCTAGAACTCCCGAGCTGTCCAAACGAAGTTAAAAACATCAATATCTCAACTCAGTCACATTATTGAGCATACATTTGCTCATATTTCTCACTAACACCTAAATCTCTTAATTATCCCATTTCTCATGACTATCACAATACGTCATCTTATCCACTACATCTCAACATTTTACATTTCTCATGCATAATACCCATACCAAAATCACCTCATTGCCTAAATTTCCAATTTATAGACAAAAATCCCAATTTACCACAATTTACTTAATATCATCATCACTCCAATAAAATCACAATTTTGTCAATCTCTAACCATCTCCTAGCTATTTTATCACAATACCCATGTTCACAATCACCAAAAATCACTTTAAAATCCAAGATTGAAGTTATAGATTACCCAAACTTGTGGAGTGCTTAACTCACACCTCCATTCGATTCATTTTTCGATTTCCAGGTATGTTGTTCTCCTTTGGGTGAGCAACAACTTTCCTTCTTACCACAACTCTTGGTTTGGACGGAAATGGGCGATTTTAAAGAGAGAGAAAGTTACGATTCAGCTGAAATGGAGGTTTGAAAGAGAGAGAAAAGATGAAAAGTAAGAAAACACAGGTGTTCTTTTATAGACGGAGGGTAGGAGATCGATCTGGCTCTTGATGAGATCGATCTGCATTTGAATTTGGGGACGATTTGGAGCAATTTTATGCCTAGGAGATCGATCTGTCGTGGGTTAAGATTGATCTCTTAATGGCTTTATGAGATCGATCTGTCATGGGTTAAGATTGATCTCTTAATGGCTTTATGAGATCGATCTGCTCCAATTATGAGATGATCTCTAGTTTACAGAATGCTTCATGAGATCGATTTGCTCCTTGGGGAGATCGATCTTCTACTTAACAGAAACATTTTGAGATCGATTCCTTCCTCATGAGATCGATCTCTTCATTACAAAATCATAAAGAGATCGATCCTCTTCCATTATCGATCTGCTCGCTTAAATTCCTCCTTCCTTGTCATTTTTGACCTACCAGATCGATCCTCTCTTCTCCAAGATCGATCTGGCCCTATAATTTCACACTTTAACATAAAATCTCATTTATAACTCTTTCATCACTTAAAATTTCATTCCATACCACCTCAATATATGAGTACATCATATTTAGTTTAATCAATTACTCTTCATGTTCTCATTACATAATTTGATATATGTAAAATTCTCAGATCTCACACCTTTCGCTCTATTACCAAACAAATTTATAATACCTCGAAAACGTAGAATGGAGGGCTAGTTTTCTTTTATCTTAACTTCCTACTCATGGTTTATTCTTGTACAGTGTCAATTTATCTTTTATCTATTTTCTATTAAACTCCTTATACTTGATTATACTTCTGTTATTTTCCTACAAACATTCGACAACATCTCCCCTTATATTTTTCACTGTCCTCTTACAAATTTCAAAAGCAATTCAATATCCACAACCAAGTTGATTTTTTAAACTTTCATTTCATTAACAAACAACCCATGGATCTCTCAAATCGTCGACATTCATTGTACTGCAGCGCATAGTATCAAAAAGTGACCCACTTATCGAATTTAAATGCATATATAACTAGATTACATCCCAACTCAAACTTATGTACAAGTGTTTGCACTACGTGTAATGTCTGGATACAAAATGAATATTACCTTAAGCGTGTAAAAGCAATAGGCTGGGGAGAGTCTTATCCACTAGCTTATGTCACGTACACGGTAGGTACGGGTACTCACTGTAGATAATCTAGGAGGAGGTAGGAAAGAGCGTAAGCTTCAACTAGCTCAGTAAGGAGTGCATTAAGATTAAATATAACAATCAAAGCATAAATATAATAATGGCACAATTTCGCATATTTAAAAACTCATGATTAAAATTACAAAATCATCATCTCATTTTCATGACACATAACAGCTCAAAATAGTTTATGGAGACTAGGCATTAATATCAATGTCATGAAGAGCAACCATCATATCATACTTGAACGAGGGCATCTTCCTAAGAGGGAATATCGTCACATCATCCTCATACGAGGGCATCCCCCAAAGAGGGAACATCATCACCCATGGTCATGGCAAGGCTGTAGAATGGATCAGGGTTGTACAGCAACGACTCAACACTACCAAAGCAAAGTCATCTCAACGCTACCAATGCGGAGGTATCTCAACGCTACCAAAGCAGAGTCATGCATCGATGTACAAGTATCATGACGAGCCCTTAGTCTAAAACACATGCCATTATTACGCTAAAAAGACAGTTTTGCCTTCAACGTAGAGCTCATAATGATATTGCTTATAAAACTCATTCAAATAAAAATATATTTATTCACAAAACAATAAAGTCAAGAAACTAAGCTCAAACCGGTAAAACATGCACTCAAATTAAGAAATCTCGGGTTAAACACTTTTTCTCAAAAAATATGCTCATTTTATGAAATACTTCTATGCTACAAAAGCATTTTCGTTAGTAAAGAACACCAATGTACAAAACGGTTACATCCTTTACCTCTTGCACCTTTGGGTAGTATAATATCGTCAGGTCCCAAACTACCCTCGATTTACATGTCAAATCCTCGAGCTGCCCAAAATAACGTCAAACTATCAAATATTGCTTAATAACATCTTAAATCATTTAAGTGTTTTGCTCCATAATGTTGACCAAGTTTGACCCTTTTGTCAACTTTGCTCATTTTCTCAATTTTACCGATAAATTCTCGTTTAAGCTATTTCATTAGTTTTCTTTCAACCAAATTTAAGGTCTATCAACTTAATAGCTTAAACATTTATCTTATACTTCATTCAACCACTCAAAATACTTACATCACTAAATTTTCATTCTTTCTCAGTCTTTCACATCTGAGTTTCTTCGGTATCATTTCAACATCTAACAACCTTGAATCATACCATATTTCACCATTAACATAATAACCCTAGGCTGGCCGAAACCACAATACCCCTAAAATTTATTTCACTCAATTCCATTTCAGTAAAAATCTTTAAAAACCATCAAATATTAACATAGCTCATCATCTTCATCATTTATCAACTTTCTCTTACCTTTGACCAAAGTTGACCACTCCTTTGATTCTCCAAATTGGTCCTCAACTGTAACAATAAAATCCAACCAAAAACATTTTAAATCAAGCTTTCTCTCACTCATGAATAGAACCATTTCTGTCCCTGATTTTCTCTCAAGTATTTCATCTAGAAAATTACCTTCATTGTGGCTGAAATTTTTAAATTTTGTAAAAAGGTCAAGTAACCAGATTCGATCTTTCTTGGTCAATATCAGAAAAAGGCTGTAAGGGGCTCAAAAAATCAAACAAGTAAAGTTGCATAGTAACACCTATGGGAAGAAGATGGGATTAGTTCTCTCTCGTCTGATAGGTTTTCCAGGAAAAACAAATAGGCTATGGAAAGCTTATAGAGTGTAGATGAAATTTGGAGAGGCCAAGAACTTTTGGGTCTCAATATGGGCCTCCAATTGGGCCAACATTGCTGGGTATACCATTTCATAAAAACAGAATAGCCCATTACCTGATTAGAAAAATCATTAAAAAATATTTCTAGTCTAATTTCTTCCAAATTCTCACTTCTCAATTATTCTACTATATCTCTAGTATCTCTCATAAAACATTGGGGCCCACTTGTTTAAGAAACGTTTCTCGATTGGGCCCATTTCGTATGACTTGATCATTACTGAACAATGTAACTTAAGGTTTTTGGTTTACTTTAAAAATTTATTCGGCCATCAAAACCTTCTTATTTCAACTCAATATTTCATCCCTCATGTAAATTATGCCCTATACTAATTTACCATGGCTTCGAAATAATTTTTATGAATTTTTAAACTTATTCCGAATTTATTTCTCTTATTGGGCCTATTTGTTTGGTTTAGTCGAAACTCAAGTTTTACTAACTTTTTCACCTCTAGCACTTTAGTTTCACTTCCCAATCATTAATTCATGCTTTAATTCACTCTTTTTGAAAAATATTTAAACTCAAGTTTTTAACTCAAAGTGCGTGCCTCAGGCTTCATGCCACTATCTCGAGCTTCTCGAGTATTTTGGACCCTACATGAACATTCACATGAGTCTTAGACCTCTCAACTTAATTTAAAATGATAAGTAGTAGGGAAATTTTGGGTTTCACAAAACCCCACACTTTTATGTTCATTAAGTAGACTCAATAAGTGTAATAAGACAACTTTAATGCATTAATGAATGGAAATGCAATTATTGAGGTCAAATTTTCATTTTTTATATTAACGTTATGTTTTATAGTTAAATAAGTTGTAAAAGGAGTTAATAAATGGAAAATGGGTGAAATGAATGAATGATGATGAGAAGTCAATCCAAACAAGTGTAAATGGGTATGTTTAATGTGCTGGAAGAGTTGGAAACCTTAGGTGATGGCTTGGAGTGAAATTGTTGTGGTTTTGGATTGATATGCAAAGTGAAACATTTTCAGAAAATGCAACTCGAGTATGAGGAATCGATCCAGTCCCCTAACGGATCAATCCCCTATGAAGAAAATTATGTAGAATTACATTCTGTCGTGAAGGGATCGATCTGTTATCCTTAGAGGATCGGTCCCCTACCCATAGAACTGTAGAAATTTGTATTATGCCAAAAAAGAATTGATCCCCTACACTCAAGGATCGATCCTCTACTTGTCGAAAGTTTATAAGGATGTAAATTTGCCTTAAGGGAACAATCCCCTTAAGTAAGAGATCGACCCCCTAAAGCTTACTTGTTTCCACTCAGCTTGAAAACCCCAATTTTTGCTATGTTTTCATTCTCTCTCTCAACCTTGACATAGAAACTAGAGAAAAGGAAAAAAAAAGAAAGAAAAAAAGAAAGAGAGAAAGGGAAGGAAAGAAAGGAATCCACCCTAAGGCTTTTAAGCCACTTCATCTACTCATCACCCTCTATCACATATATTCACTTAAAAGCCATTGAAGGTCATTTGGAAGAGGAAATCCAAGAGAGAAGTTGAAGCTTCACAAGGTAATTTAGAAAGAGAAAGTCTTAAACCTTCAGGATATGAATTTGAGATATTGTTATAGTAGTTCTAAGATCATTTATGATGTTTATTTGTAGTAAAGTTTGGAAAGGTGTTTCTTGGTTTGGTCAAACCTAGGGTTTGGAGGTAAAGTATTTTTAAAAATTATGAAATTAATATATGTGGCATGTGTTTGAAGGATCTATAACTTCGTTAAGGTAGATTTTTGAGTAAAAATAGGAAAAGTTGACTTAGGGTTTGACCATGAGGAATTTAGGGTTTGTTTTGTGAATTTTATGGTTAGCAAGCGTTAAATGAAATCTTAGATATGAATTAATAATGCATTGAACTTATTTGGTAGTTAGGCTAGTTAAGGAGTCATCCAGCTAAAGAAAGAAGTGTGTGGTGCCATAACCATAGCTGATTCAGGGGTGTGTTTAATGTAAGAGGTGTATGTGGAAGTTAGTGGCAACCAACTAAATTGTTTCGATGCATGTTTTGTGAAAATGATAGATTTTTGGAACTAAGTAGGTATCTAGGACTTGAAAAGTATCTGTAGCCTATAGGCTTAGCTTAAGCGTAGCTTTTCAAATCACAATAAAAGTGTTTTAGCATGAAATAAAGGCTTTTTGACTAGCATGTTTTGGTTTCTAATGCTTTTTTATGGTTTAGAGTTTAAAAACCCAAAAATTTGTAAATTGGTACTTAAAGGACTGATCCCTTAAGATATAGGACCGATCCTTCTGCACGGTTTTGAAAGTGTTTTACATTCTAACTTTTTGGGTTCAATTCGTTGCCTCTAAAGGAGCAATCTCTAATGCACATATTTGTTTTAAAGCTCTGAAAACCCATTTTCGAGGCATGACTCGGCCCACTACTATTACAAAAGGTTTTTAAAGATTATGTATTATGTTTTAGAAACCTATTTTGATAAGACAAAAATGGGTTATCATATGAAGTATAAAATATGCTTTCATTTTTTATTAGCCTATTATTTTGATATGTTTTTGAAATTATGATTGAGACTTCGTACCTATGGTTCAGCCAGTGTGGTAGTCATACGGGTGAGCATCTCTACGTGACATGCAACATTTCCACTGTTAACTTTATCGCATGGTGAGTCCTGAATGATACCTATGCACCTTGCCATAGCTTCGTGCTCGGCCTACACATGATTATGTTTCTAGACTATGTTTCTGGATACTGTATGACCTTGATCCAGTCTACAATAAGACCATAGCCATCGGTGAACCTTCCCTTTATTAGAGACCTATGTTTATGGTGCATGATTTCTATAGGGTTAATTACCTAATCTCTATCTATGCTTTTGGATGGTGTTTCAGTATGATCCTATAATTTATGTTTTTGATTTATGATTTTGAACATGTTTATGACTTAAGATTTCGAAAGTATTATGACTATGATTCTGTTATGATTTCGATTTTCACTCATGATTTCGGATCATGCTTTCGATTTATGTTTTTTGGCATGGTTATGATTTATGCTTTCAAAAGTGTTATGTTTTTGTCTTCGAACTTGATGAACTATGCATGTTTTAATAATACATGTTTTTAGTCACAAGCATCATGTTTTCGCTATCCTACTCTTGCTTGTAACTCATAATGGGCTTTTCCCAAAGCTCACCCCCTCTCAGATTTCTTGTAGTGTGCCAAGCAGAATACACAACGTAGGCTAGTGGATAAGAAGTCTCCCTAGGCTACCTATTGTACCAGTGAGGTATATAGCTTCTCTTTTGTATGGTTTATTTGTTAAACATGGTAAGCACGACTAGGTATCTTTTTTTACCATTGGATGCTTAGGTGGGTTATATAGGTATTCAAGTATAATCTTTTTATATTAATGATGCTTAGTAATGAAGTAGATGTATATATCTTGTGAATGGAAACGAATGTGAATAATGATATGGGAGTAACTGTTGGACATCATTTGGCTAGGGTGCAGGTGGACTAATAATCTTCATAAAACAAAAATTTGGTAGGCCATAGAGACAGGCTTAACCACATCCATCATCTCATCCATAACCCAAAGACCAAATTCATGTATTCATAGACTCGAGCCGAGGTTCGAGTAAAAATTCAATAATCTAATTGCTGCTCTATCAACTATGATCATGTAGTACTAGTGGCACTAGTACACCTAAGAAGGAACCCAAAGTGATAGACCTAATAAAGTGTCTATCACAATAACCATCGTGTTGGCATAAGAATCACGCTTTAAAAAGGCACAGTATGGACAATTGTTAAGTTCTTACTAGATAGGAAGTAGTGAGTGACTCGAAGTTGGCTACTCTAAAATCACCGAGAAGGGTCAAGAAACTGGCGACTCTAGATGGAATTTGACTATAGATTAGCAATAGCTAATGTAGCATTTAATGTTATAAGGAAGATGCATAATTGATAGAGTAAGACTCGAATAACATGGAGATGAATAGGATATGATGTTTAGAATAGAGTAAGACTCAAGATACTCAAGTAATTGCCATAGTAGTAATCATGTAAGTTGATGCTCAAATGACATGTAATTAAGTATTTACCTATTTGGCATTTACATTCTCAAATGCTCATGCCTCTGTGGCATGGGGCACTTGTGTTTTCCCCATGTGGAACCCATGATAGCCCTCATGCTATGTTTTATGCGTTATGTAAACTATGCTATGATACTAGTCACGTCACAACTCTACAGTTATTCCCTTGACTAGTGAGACTGGGATCTTAACCATAACCATGGATTTTGATGGACTGTTATTACACATGATTGTTATAAAGGTAAATTACTTGGTCCCCCTAACCTGATTCAAGTATGGGAGTACAAATTAATGACTGATTCAGTTAATAAGCTACCACGGAAATAGACAAGATATATAAGGATGATTGTCACGATGATGAATATTTCAGAATTCAAATATTGAGTATAGGATTTCAAAATGACATTGACAATTTATAGGACGTAATTAAGGGTCGAAAGTTAATAGTAGGTCACTATAGGCAAAAGTAAAAGTGAAAGGAAAAATATTTAATTGTATGGTATAGTAAATGTCTCGAGATTAGCAAATAATTTCTTTGCGAGCGTCAATTAACGAAGCTAGGAGGCAATAGCACCAAGATGTCATGTCATTATTCACTAGGTACTGAGAGAACTCACACTCAAGATTGGGGTATCTGTATCGATAGTATTACACAAGAAGGGGCTTATTTTGGTTCAGTCATACAACGATATATAGGTGTATTATGATGATATTTTGATGAAAGAAATGTCAAATTGTGGTTTCATGAAATGTTTATGTTTTGAAAGTGTGACCAAAAAAGTTTAAGAGTTATGCACGTGCAACGATACGAGTAATAATGGTCGTGTGATCATGAGACAGTGAATATGTGATTATAAGAAAGTTCAATAGAGTAGGCCCTGGATGGTTTCTTTTATACCTGAATGAATTTGGATTTATAGTGAAATTAAAATTGATAAACAAGATTGATTCTGGTTTAATGAGATCTTAGAATTTGTATTTGAGGATATTGATATAAAGAAACTAAATTAGGTGTGTAATATACATTGGATGACTGATCATGAGTGACTATGACTTCATTAAGGGTGTATCATTTTGATATGACAAACTTGGATTTTTTTTTTATGGTAGATGGTTATAATATAAACACATGATCATGATAGGAATGTACAATGATAAAAGACTGAGTCTTAATTATAATTTAGGAATTATAGAGCTTGGGATGTGTTATGGTATATGCTTCAATGAATTTGTGGATGTTAAATGAACTTGGAGTTATGGATATGCGACGATGGGAATACGAGTAACTAAGTAATGATGAGTTTATAAATTCGAGACTGTTGGAAAAATGGATTTGAGTAAGTCTTGATTTATTTTAATCATATTTGAATGAAATTAGAGAACCTTCAGAGGATTGTTTATTAGCTAGCCTCCAGATTTGGCTAAGTATAACAAATTAGATAAGGATTACACAAAAGAAGTAAGCAAAGACTAGTGCAGATAATTAGCCAGGTGAATCAAGGTTTGCATTAAAAATTTTATTGTCAGTAGTGATGGGTTATTTCGATTCAAGGGACGAATATGTGTTCCTACCGATGATGCCATGAGGTAAACAGATATTAAAGGGAGCATATCACTATGAATTCCATCATAGATATTAAAGGGAGCATGTCGCCATGAATTCCATTATGGGCATACCAATGACCAAGTAGGGTATGATGCTATCTGAGCGATAGTAGATAGGATGATGAAGATGGCTTGCTTCCTCGCCATTATGAGCACTAATTCTTTTGATTTGTTTGCAGAGTTATACACCCAAAAGATAGTTCAGCAACATGGCATTCCCGTAAGAATAACTTTAGATCGAGATTCCAGCTTCACATCAAGATTTTGGAGTCATTTTCAAGAAGCTATGGGATCTCGATTGAATTTGAGCATAGCCTACCATCCCCAAGCTGATGTTCAGTCTAGACAGACCATTCAAACATTAAAGGACATGTTGGGGGCATGTGCCTTAAATTTTAAAGGTTCATGGGATGATCAATTGCTATTGTCCGAGTTCGCATACAAGAACATTTTTTGTGCTCATTATATAAGAAAGTGTTGATCCCTGGTAGCTTAGGAGAAAGTAGGTGACAAAAAGATTTTGGCTTTTGAACTTGTTGAACAGATCTCTAAGGGAATTAAGATCTTATATGAGAGGTTATAGACAGCTCAAAGCCAGCAAAAGAATTATGCCAATATGCGTAAAAGGTAACTTGAGCTCCAAATTAGGGATTTTATATTCTTGAAAATGTCACCTAATAAATATGTTATGCAATTTGGGAAAAAAAGGAAATTAAGTTCTTGCTTTATAGCTCCATTTAATAGCTTGGGAGAGAGTGGGGGATGTTGCATATAGGCTAGCTCTTCCACTGTAGCTCTTTAGGATATACACTGTCTCCACATCTCTATCCTAATGAAGTACCATTTAAACCCCTCACACATAATAGAATACAAACCATTGGAAATTCAAAAGGATATGAGCTATGTAGAGAAATCTATTTGGACTTTGGACCAAAAGGATAAAGCACTTCAATCCATGACCATCACATTGGTTAAGGTTTTTTGGTAACACCATTCAACGGAAGAAACAACTTAGGAGCTAGAGAATCTCATGAAGGAGAAGTACCCTCACTTGTTTAACTAGCTTAGGTGAATTTGGAGGACCAAATTCCTTAAAGTGAGGAGGATACAAAACCCCACACTTCTATGTACTTTAAGTAAACTTAATAGTGTAATAAGACAAGTTTAATATATTGATGAATGTAAATGCAATTATTGAGGTCAAATATGCATTTTTGGCATTAAGGTTCTGTATTATGGTTAAATAAGTTGTAAAAAGGGTTAAATATATAGAAAATAGGTGAAATGAATTAATGACGATGAGAAGTCAATCCAAGCAAGTGTAAATGGGTATGTTTGGTGTGCAGGAAGGGTTGAAACCTTGGATGATGGCTTAAAGTGAAATCGATGTCTTTTGGTATGATTTGCAATGTGAAAAATTTTCAGAAAATGTAGTTTTTGTATGAAAGATCGATCCCCTCTCTTAGAGTATCAATCCCCTATGAAGAAAATGGGAGGAACTAATCCCTATTCCTTTGAAAATCGATCCCTTATCCATAGAACTATAGAAATTTACATTCTTGCTAAAAATGGATCAATCCCCTACCATTAAGGATCAATCCTCCACTTGCCAAAAGTTTCTAGAAATGAAAATTTGTCTTAAGGGATCGATCCCTCAAAGCTTACCTGCTCCACTCAGCTTGAAAAGCCTCAATATTTGCTAAGTTTTCATTCTCTCTCTTAAACTTCACCTAGAAATTAGAGAAAAAGGAAAAAAAGGAAACAAAGAAAGAAGAAAGAGAGAAAAGGAAGAAAAGAAAGGAACCCACCCGAAGGCTCTTAAGTCACTTCATCTACTTTTCACATGTTAACCCTATAATAAAAATAGGCCTTGCATCATGATGGAGAACTCAAATATCACATATATTCACTTGGAAGCCAATAGAGGTCATTTGGAAGGGGAAATCCTAGAGAGAAGTTAAAGTTTTACATGGTAAGTTAGAGAGAAAAAGTCTCTAATTTTCAAACTATGAATTTGTAATATTGTTACGGTGGTTCTAACATCATCTATTTGGAAAAGTGTTTCTAAGCTTGGTTAAACCTAGGGTTTAGAGATAAGAAATTTTTATATATTGTGAAAGTAATATATGTGACATGTGTTTAAAGGATCTATAACTTGGCTAAGGTAGATTGTTTAATAAAAACAGGAAAAGTTGACTTAGGGTTTGACTATGAGGAATTTAAAGTTTGTTTTGTGAAATTTGTGGTTAGCGAGCATTAAATGAAATCTTAGATATGAATTAATAATGCATTGAACTTATTTGGCAACTAGGCTAGTTAAGGAGGCACCCGACTAAAGAGAAAAAGTCTGTAGTGCCATAGTTTTAGCTGATTCAGTGGTGTGTTTAAGGTAAGGGGTGTATGTGGAAATCGGTAGCAACCAACTAAATTGTTTCAATGCATGTTTTGTGAAAATGATAGATTTTTGGACCTAATTAGGCGTCTAGTACTTGAAAAGTACCCTTAGCCTATAGGCTTTACTTAAGCTTATCTTTCCAAATCATGATAAAAGTGTTTTGGCATAAAACAAAGGTTTTATGACTTGCATGTTTTGGTTTCTAATGATTTTAGTTGGTTTTGGAGTTAAAAACCCAAAAAAATTGCATATTGGTGCACAAGGGACTAATCCCCTAAGATATAGGACTGATCCCCTAGAATATAGGATCGATCGCTCTGCACGGTTTTGAAAGAGTTTTGCATTTTGACTTTTTAGGACCAATCCTTGCCTCTAAGGGAGCGATCCACAATACACAGATTTCTTTTAAAGCTTTGAAAACCCATTTTAAGGCATGACTCAGCCCACTAGTATTACAAAAGGTTTCTAAAGATTATGTATTGTGTTTAAGAAACCTATTTTGATATGATATGAATGGGCTATCTTATGAAGTATAAAATATGTTTTCGTTTTTGATCGACCTATGCTTTTGACATATTTTCGAAATTAAGTTTGAGACTTGGTACCCATAGTTAATGCTTGTTAAGCAGTCATGCGGGTGAGCATATCCATGTGACATGCAACATGCCCATGGTTATCGAATGGTGAGTGTTGAATAGTGCCATGCTGTGCCTTGCTCTAGCTTTGTGACTAGTCTATGCATGATTATGTTTTTAGAGTACGCTTTTAGACGCTCTATGACCTTTATCCAATCTATAGTAAGATCATGGCTATCAGTGAACCTTTCTCTTTGTTAGGGACCTATGTTTCTGGAGCATGATTTCTATAGGGTTACTTACTAGTCTTTATCTATGTTTTTGGACTATGTTTCTGTATGATTTTGACCTATGATTTACGTTTTTGATTTATGTTTTTAAACATGTTTATTACTTAAGCTATTGAAAGAATTATGACTATGATTCTGTTATGATTTCGATCTATGGTTTCGAATACGATTTTAACTCATTATTTCAGATTATGCTTTTGATTTATCTTTTTGGGCAAATTTATGATATATTCTTTCGAAAGTATTTTGATTTTGTATTCGAACTTGATTTACTATGCGTGTTTTAATAATGCATGTTTTCAGTCACAAGCATCATGCTTTCACTATCCTGCTTCTACATGTACGTCTTAGGGGGCTTTTCCCAAAGTTCACCCCCTACAAATTTCTTGTATGAGCCACACAAAGACTGTAGACTGTTGGATAAAGAGTCTCCTCATGCTAGCTATTGTATTTAGTGAGGTACATAGCTTCTCTTTTGTATGGTTTGTTTCCAAGACATGGTAAGCACAATCATGTATCTTTTTCTGACCATGGGGATGTATAGTGTAACGACCCGAATTTAACATATTTTGGTTGGGCTACAAGTCGATATTAGGTCAATATAACACTCAGTCAAATAAAATTTTTTTTCTTTCTTAGTAACAAATTTAAACAAAATATGTTCACATTCCCCATACACATATCGTATGCATTACTGTACATATAAATATTTTAGATACAAAAGAATTTCTTACAACTGGGGATACCTTCAACGCAGAAAGATACTCCACGACCATAGCTGTGCAACATGTTAACAGAAGCGTCCAAGTTACTAATGGGACTCTGTGGAGGAAAGTAGGGAGTGAGCTTAATGCGCTCAGTATGAAATTTATGTAAGTAGTAGACAATCGTACTATCTACATGCTTATAATGTATGCTATGATCAGTTATAAAAAACTGTAAAACACTTGAATATAATTCAATTCGTTAATACTGAAAGCGATTCACAATCGATGCACTTTCTTTGAAAAACACTTTCAATCACACTCCATTCCGGTAATATACTTTATCATATGTAAAACAAATGCATTCATTATACTCGATACGATGAAACCATTTACTGTTCAATTAATGCAATAAAACACTTGAATTCGTTTCTTTAAAACGATTCATTCAATCAGTAAAATAGTTCAATTCACTTTTCTTTCTATCAATAAACAATTCAGTTCGCTGAGACTAGGTTGGGATTCAATCAATAACAGTAGGATTCAATCAATAACAATACAGTCGACATATGGCCATAGTTAGTGACCCCGTGCCTCACGGGCCATATGTGCGTAAGTGTCATACACCTCAGGGGGTATCGGTCTGTGAGACCCCGTATATGTAAAGTTGTACATAGGAACATAAAGATGTAAATGAAATCATAAGTACGATGATACATTTGTAATGTGATGTATATGCAATGTAAGTCCATAAGATTATGTACACACTTGTAATAAGAATCGTGATTATACGTACAAGTTGCATTATGAATGAGTAGTGTGGTAAAATGGAGGGAAAGACTCACATAAGTTGTATACTTCCATTCGGGCAATATCGTGTATATTTGGTTATACAAAGATTGCCCACAAGTTTTAATACGTGCTAAGTGTGATTGGATGGCATTTTTAAGTCTCAAGGAGGGATGAATGAGGAAAGGACTATAGAGGTAAATTGAGGAGGTTTTGAAGGAAGTTGTTGTAGAAAAACTGCAGGAAATCTGAAAATGTGAAGGCCAGATCGATCTCATAGGATGAGAGATCGATCTGGAATAGCCAGAGTGCTCTTATGTGAGTAATGGAATGGAGCAGATCGATCTCCAAGGGAATCAGATTGATCTCCTTAGCTCTCGGGTTGGAAGCAGATCGATCTCCCCTAAGACCAGATCGATCTCCTTAAGCTTCTGTTTGACAATAGATCGATCTCAAGTCTCGACAGATCGATCTCCTCCCTTTAAAATGTCTTAGAAAAGATGGATTTATAGAGGACCAGATCGATCTCCACCCAAGAAAGATAGATCTCATTAAGTTAAATCTATAAATAGGAGCAGTTGGATCTACAGATTTTGGGATATACCATTTCTTTTCACTTCAACTCAAAAACCTAGCTTTCTCACTCCTAAAACCAACCATTTTTCGTAAGATTTGAGGGAAAGCTATTAGAGACAAAGTTGTTCACGTCAAAGAGAAGAACAACAAAGTTTAGAGATATTTCCCCATTTGTCGGATTGAAGGAATAAAGGGCATTTCTAATTGGAGCAAAGAGGAAATCCAAGGAGGTAAGTTCTAGTGCACAAATCCAAGTACATTGGTCTAGTGAATGATTATGAAGTTAATTAGGTGTGCACATTATGGGTAGAACTACCTAGAATGCCATGAAATGCATATAACTTGGAAATGGTCTAGTGTGAGAAAGTGGAATGTAGAAGTGTTAATGATGAATGAGATATCTTGAAAGGATGATTATGTTGTGGGCATGGTTTGGGTATGTTAATATTTGGATAAAATTATGAGATTTACCACAAGGGGGTAAAATGTATATTTAAGGCATTGGATAAATGCTTAGTTGAACAAGAGTTAGAAACGTTAACTCAAGTGTTTGATGGATGAATTTTAGTTTCGGATGATACGTCGGAGCAAGTCGAGATGAGAACGCGAGAAGCGTAAAGGAGGATAGTTGCACACAAGTAAAGCGAGGTAAGGGACTGTGTGTTAGCTATAGAGATGTTCGTGCGTATTTTACAGCAATTTCGTAGATATATTGCTAGAATTAGTACGATACTATAATTCTATGAAATTATACGGAAGCATGAAAAGTACTATGATGTATATATGTATTGAGAAATGGGATAGGGTAAGGAAATAGCATGATATGCATGTTTTCAATGTTTTTCTCAATTTTGTATTGATATTGATGATTGAGAAATGTTGATGATAGGTTGGCTAATTTTACATGTTTTAGCATGAAGAGGCATGCTATATGAATAAACATGTTTTGAGTTTTAAAAAGAGAAAATAGCCATCTATCAGTTTTGAGATGAAATTTGGTGTTGAAGTGCTAGCTCACACCCGTTTTAATGCCTTCAATGTACCATGCTGGAGTTCTAACTCGCACGATGGTTTTGAGAAAGTGCGGGAGCTTTGCTCGCACCTGTTTTATTGAGTTGAGGTAAACCTGGGGGTCTGGGACCCAAGGGGATACCAACCAATGGTCATTTGAACGGGCTAGGCCTTAACGATAGATTGTACCGCGCTGGAGCCTTACGATGACTGTGTGTCATACTGCTTGCTCGCCTGGTATATAAGACATGGTTCAGGATGAAAAGTCCATCAGAGTTGGAGTATGGACTTGGGTCCACGGTCATACGTAGTACAGTGTAGTTGTCTGTTGGTATACTATGTACTGTGATGGGTGCACGTGAGTACGAGTATCGCGTAGATGACACACGACATATCTTTACCGTGAGTGTACGAGGAGATGAGGTTGATTGAGATGAGCCGGAGGGCAGGATTGACCCATCCCCCTTCAGGCAAAGTGATGCCCTGTGCACACCTGATCAGTGAGGCCTGGGATCACTGACTATGGTCATATGTCATGGATATTTGATTGTCGAAAATTTCATGCCTGTCTCAGAGATTCGAGAAACAGAGACAATCTCAGAAAAGAAAGAGATTTGCGGGAAAGAGTGATTTGAGAAAAGAAAGAGATTTTGTGTTTTGATAAATCTCTGATTTCACATTTGTGCCGTGAGGGCACTATTTATGAGGATGTTTTAAATGGGAGTTTGATATATTTAATTTACACGAAAATGCTATTGAGAAAAATATGTTTAAATGCATTTTTTGTATGATAATTCCATTTATAATAAAAACATGGTTTTGGTTTATACATGCATGGGCTATGTAGGTAGTACGATATCTACTTGCTAGCATTCATTTCCTTACTGAGCTGTAGTTTGCTCATCCCACTATTTTTCCCCTCCAAGTACTGAGAAGTAAGAGAGCGGTGGTCTCTAGGTCTTTTGTGTTGAACAGCTTCAACAATTCTGCAAAGGTATAAGATTGTATACACGAGTATTTTGTATCTAATTTATTGTATCGCACAGTTATATCTTGGAATTGTAAACAGTATTATGGGGATGATATGTAAGCACATAGTATTTATACAATTGATTTTGTATATCTACACACACACCTGGGATTGTGAACTAAAGATTTAAATCTTCCGCTGTAAATGAATGAATTTTAGTAATTTCATCTTCTCACAGCCCAACCGTAGTAGAGTAAGTATGGATAGAAGGGTTCCCAAAAGTGGGGTGTGACACGGTCAGTCCAGTCCGTCGGCCAATCAATACAGTATAGTTCAAATCAGCTCAGTTCAGTAGTCTGAAGACTCAATACAAGGTACAACGTACTCCATGTGCATCCACACGGTACAACGTGCTCCGTGGACCCCGATATAGTATAATATGACTGAGGGTACCGAGTAATCTCAAAGATTTACCCCCTAGCATCAATATCAACCATCACCTTAGTCTCAAAATCCAGTGCGAGCAAGTCAGTGCAAGATCTCACAGCAATACACGACGGCTCTAGCACAATCTTTCTCATAAATCATATAAAAATCCAATGAGAGCAATTCAGTGTGACACAGTCTACACAAGGGCTCTAGCACAGTTTTGTATCGAAAATCAGATAGGTGGTTCAATTCTTTCAAAAATGATATAAAAATCAATATTCAGTACAAAAACAACGCATAAATTGGTGAGTGGAGACTTCCCGAGAGGTCACCCATCATGAAATTTCTCCCACTCAAGAACACTTAACTTCGTAAAACGTGTTATTTTATGAAAACAGTAAAAACAATAACCAACCTATCCATATACTGTTGGAAACAGTATTTCAATGATGAAAACACTAAAACAAGCAATTTATGTAATTATGAATTTTTTTAACACTTTTCAGTTCAGTTCAGTCTATACGTGAGGGTAATATCGGGTTTCCGATCTCTACAGTATCTATTTAGTTACTCAAAATCATAAAATACGTACAGTTATCTCTAAAACTTGCATAAATTCCTTACCTTGATGTCTATCTGTAGTCTTCAATGCCCTAGTGGTTGGAGTCAGCGGGTTCGATCTACTCAATTTATTTTCTCAAAATTTCGTACCAGTATTTTCGACCATCTTTTCCCCAAGTTTTTCCCAAATTCTTTGCGTCTTCTTCTCTATTCCATGTATATATATATATATGTATGTATGTATAAAAATTCCCTTTTTTTTTCAATTACTGTTCATCTTCCTCTTCTTTTTTTTTAAATTATTTTCCTTTCCTGCCAACCCCATCTTCTTTCATTTCTTCTATGTTTTCTTCTTCGTCAGCTCACTGTTCACTGTTTGCCATAATTCTCCTCACTGTTTCCTTTGGTTTTCCAACTCCACCATCACCATCACTCTCCACTCGCTCCTTGTACACTTTCTACCAAAAGGAGGATTAGCAGTGATCTACGGTTTCAGCTCTACTTGTCTTCCTCCAGTTTCGATTTGACAAAGAAAGTGCCTTACTTCCTCTCCCTCGGTTCCGTTGTCACCTTCTCGCTCGTCTCTCTTTTTTTTTTCTCTATTTCCAGTGACCTCATCTTACCTCTTTCCAGCAACTATCAAAACAGTTTAGGTTCTTGTTTCCAAGTCATTTTCATTTCTTTTCAGTAGACCAACACTTAAGGCTCCATTTCCAACCTTCTTCAGCCAGATCATCCACTGTGGCTATAATAAAATTTATCCATCAATCTTCCCCATATTTTAGCAAACCATACACTTTTCTTCCTGCCCTCAATCAATTCAGTTTTGCCATGTTCAATTTTCCATCTCACCTACCCTCTCGGTTTCCTTCCTATTTTCTTCTAGGTCACCCACGGTCTTCATCATTTATTTCCTACTCCCATTCTCTGTCTCATATTTCCTGGCTTGATCTGATTTCTTTTCTTTTCCCTGCAGTAGAGTACACGCAAACTGTACAACATTTGTTCCTCTTCTTCGATTTGCTTTAAGCCATCTTCAACTGCTTCTATATTTCCTTCACACGATTTCTATCTTTTTCTTTTCATTTCTTTTGGTCAGTCACCACAATTCCCCATATATATATGTATATATATATATATATATACATATATATATAGACGTGTGTCTTTCACATATGCTACCTATCTTCAGACTCTTGTTCACAAGGCGTTTGTACACATAAATCTTCTATATATATATACATATATGTTTAGGTATATACTTATGTCTATACCAATATACTCTATACTGGAGGATACCTACAACGGCACGTACAAATGTATTTATATATATATATATATACATATGTATTCTCATCTATGTACTCAAATAAATTCTCATTTATTTACTAACAAATTCTAAGTAATTATTTAATATTCCATCATGTATATATGTATATAGATGCAAAGAAAATTTTGTAAATCAACCTCATCTAAGTCTGAGTCTCTCGTATTAAAATTAAGATGTAATTTCGATTATTTTTTAATTAATCACATTCAGGCATAATTAAATCCCAATGGTATTTCTTAAAATCAAGTACCGAAAATTTCGCGGGGTTTACATTCTCCCCACCTTAGGGAAATTTGGTCCCCAAATTTAATAGTATTTCATCCTTAAACAAATGCGAATCTCTTTCACATTAAATTATCTAAATTCCTACGTGGTCTCCTCCGAAGTATGATACTGCCCTTGAACTTTGACCAGGAGGACCGTCTTAGACTGCAATACTTCTTTTTTCCTATTCGGTATCCAAATTGACTTCTTTACATACGCTGTATCCTTTTTCAATTCCAGTGGTTCATACCTAGTCACAAGGATCAGATCTAGATGATATTTTCAAACCATCGAGACATGAGAGATATTATGAATACTCGATAAATCAGGCAGTAATGCCAATCTATATACTTTTGTCTCCCACTTGGTTTGAGATTTCCAAAGTTCTAGTATAAAAGGGACTCAGTTTTCCTTTCTTCACAAACCTCATTAAACTATCAGTATCAATACTAAGATCTATTATAGTACCCATCTAGATCTGATTAGCTACATCGATACAGTACTCATCATTACGCTGAGCCTGTATGATTTAATCAATTAAGTCTACTATTCAAATCTTAGGTTAACTACCATACTATAAACATTCGTATTCCAAAGAACAACATCCAATTTGAGGTTTACAAAATGCTCGAACAGTTCGCATTCCCTGGCCAATATACATAACGTCGTCCCGAAATCACTTCTACTCAAAGCACTAACCCGAGTCATTCCATTTTCCTTTTATTAGACGACCTTTGTGCAATTTAATATTTAAACCTTCTTGATTAGTAGGATTCTATAATTCTTCATCGCACAAGTAGTGGCATCTTGACTTCAAACGCGAATACTACAACTATCAACTCCAGTTTATGGGTTAAGGATCAGGGTACTTCTTGATGCTGTCAATTCTCTCAAGCGGGGAGATATTTTGAAATACCTTTATTAGCCATCAGACTAGACCACATAAACTGGTTATGGATATAAGGGTTCAAGGTACAGTCCCAATTAAGAAGTAGGATACCAAAACTTATCGCAATAACACATTTATCCTTCGGACACAATCAATTCTCAATCCATATCACTTAATCCGAATTCATTTCACATACCAGAGATATTCTTACCTTGTATACACCTCTTATTCCAATATAACTTACATTCAGAATTTATCACACTTCAACGCTCGTCTCATTTCGTTTATCAATTATAACAAAATCATTTTCTTACTCAAATTGAGTCTCGTATTCAAAACGTAAGCATATACAATTTACAATCCTTAGATTCGATACGTAATTCATATTCAAAAGTCTCTTTATATCTCAATCTCTTAATCATCTTAACAATTTTAGGTCCTTCCCACTTATCTATAACCTCTATTTTGGGAGAATCTAATTAACTCCCATTTTTTATACAAAGCGACCCAGAAGACTCCGGGTCTCTTTAAAGATTAAGGCCAATACACTCCAAAGTGGATCACCTGGTCTGATAATCTCCTTTCATGTAGTCCTTGTAATTGCTTTTTCAGCATTTCTAAGTCAATCAAAGCCATTATGTACAGTAGTTTGAATAATTATTCGATACAAGGTGCTAAATCAATTTCGAAACTTCACCTTTCAATTTATAGGTAACTGTGACAGCCCGGAAGCGAGGAAAATAGGGATAATTTAAAATTTTCTTACATTAAATCCTCTTACTCACGTTGCATTCCTATACAGTGTCATTTAATCACTTTTGTTAATAATAAATTATTAACCCCAAGATCACACAATTTCTAGTTCATAAAATCAAATACATAATATCCCAAAGGGGTTAACCCACAAAACACTATTCATTTTCCTCATATCATCCTAGTTACATCCCAAAAATACTTAACAAAAATATTTGTATTACATCATTGTTTGGATACAGAATGAACTGAATTTATACCTTGTGTGTGTACAAGCGATAACCTCGGGAGATCTGTCCACCAGCCTATATCACGTACGCGGTAGGTACTAGCTCGATCACTGCAAGTAATCTGGAGGGGGGAAAAGGGTGAGCTCTCAAAACGCTCAATAAGGAGGATAAGGGGAGATTTCATAAAATCATATCACATCACACTCATCGTTTGGGCATGTAAAACATGATTGAAGTATTTGAGCATGCAAAACATTTATTGAAATAATGATAACAATAATGGCAACAGTTTGCATCAGCATAATTTTACGTGATAAAATCACAAATCGTCATAACATCAAATCTCAATACGTGATAGAAATCACAGTCATCAAAACACGTCATTCATCAAAATAATTGAGGCTAGGCATTTAATAAAACTCACATATAACAATGTCATAAGCACATCACATCATCCTCAAAGAGGGCATCTCACGTTACCAAAATGGAGGCATCTCTCATTACCATAATGCAGGCATCCACAAAAGAGGGAAAATGTCAACATCTCTCCATGGCCATGATATCGTTGTAGACTTGATCAGAGTCATACAGCCTCGGTCTTACATGCTATCAAAGCAAGGCCCGATCTTACATGCTATCAAAGCAAGGCCACCCATCGCTACCAGAGCGGGGTCATCTCACGTTACCAGAACGGAGGCGTCGGTCTTACATGCTACTAGAGCAAGGTCCGATCTTACATGCTACTAGAGCAAGGCCACTCAATGCTATCAAAGCAGAGTATCGATGTGTATCTCATGACAAGCCATAGTCTCAGTAAAATATGTCATTATTGTATTAAAACCGTTTTGCCTTCACGTAGAGCTCATAGTGGTTATCTCAAAAACTCATTTTCATTATAAAACATTGTGTTCACAATTACACAAAAATTATCAAAATCGAGCTCAAACCGGCAAAACACTCACACATTCATCGAAGCATCAAATCAACTCATTTCTTATAAACATGCTCTTTCACAAACCTTTTTCACACTAAAAGGTATTTTCATCATTTAGAAACTCACATGCACAAACATTTTTATTTCCCTTACCTCTTGTACCCTGAGTGGTCCAATGCCCCTCGAGTCTCGGAACAGCCTCGTTTCCCGTGTCAAATTTCTCGAGCTGTCCAAACATCATCAAATCGTCCATATACATCATTCTCATTGTCGATTTTCTTTCTCTTACTCATCCTAACTCAACATTTCCCTTTTTATCCTATTTACACATATACACCCTAAACTACATTCAAGCTACAAAATCTTACATGCATACATTGTCTCAAAACTCTTCCTACATCTTTATCAACCCATAGTTAGCTCATGATCCCTTCTTGATTTACACATTCCCAACTAAATATTCATATATTTATTCACCAATATTTATATATATATATATATATATAATGATAATACTTAAAGATAAGGGTCTAGTGAGCTCACCTAGCTAGTCCTCTCTTGACCAAACTTGTAGAATGCTTGTTTCTTCCCTTTTCTTCAAACCAACCCTTGATTTTCTAGTATGTTATTCTCTTTACCAAGAGGAACAACTTTGCCTCATACCACTTTTCTTTATTCTATCCAGAACGTGGTGAATCTTAGAGACAGAAAGCTTAGTTTGGGTGAAAATGGTGAGTGTTGGCGTTTGCAGGTGAGAGGGAATCAATTTTCAGGCAAAATCTCGTGATCTTTATATAGAAAAAGTGTGTGAGATCAATCTGGTGTTGGATGGAGATCGATCTCTGCTTGTTTTCAACTACTCCAACTGCTCAATTACCAATTACAAGATTGACCTGCTCGATGGTAGGGATCGATCTATTCTCTAAGGGGGGATCGATCTCTTTCAGGCCGAGATAATTGGAGATCGTTCTGCCCTTCTGACAGGATCGATTCTTGTTAGGTAGAGGCTGTAGGAGATCGATCTGCTCCCTCATGAGATCGATCTGCCTGTCTACTATAGTACACTTATTGTAATCCTGGGATCATGGGATTGATCTTTCTCCCTACGAGATCAATCATTCATCTCTTGAGTTTGATCTAGCCTTCCTAAACTTCACTGTTACTGCACAATCTTGCAGGAAACTCAATGTAAAACCTACTACAGTTTATTTCATAGGCCATATTTCAATCCATACACATTTAAGCCTTAAAAACATCATCTTCTTATACTTCATTAGATTCAAAGCTTGCGTGTACATTGCAATATCATAACTACATTCTCCAAATTATAAATCTCATAGTTAAAGTACACAAAATTCATAGGCCTCACATCCTCCCTACCTTTAGAAAATTTGGTCGTCCAAATTTAACTCGAGCTATTAAATAGTTTGGGGTACTTCTCTTTCATAAGACTCTCTAGCTCCCAAGTTGCTTCCTCTATGGAATGGTGCTTCCAAAGGAACTTAACTAGTGGAATCCCTTTCATCCAAAATATTTTTTCTTTCCTGTCGAGTATCAGGATGGGTTCTTCCACATAACTCATATCTCCCTGAACATCCAATGCTTCATACTCAATAACATGGGAGGGATCCGGATTATATTTCCTTAACATGGATACATAAAAAAACATTGTGTATCCTGAAAAACTGCGAAGGTGAAGCCAATCGATAAGCAACGTCTCCCACTCTCTCCAAAATCTCAAACGGTCTTATATATCGAGGACATAATTTTCCTTTCTTCCTAAAATGCATGATACCCTTACTTGGAGATATCTTAAGGAATACAGAATCTCTAAATCAAAACTCGAGTGGCCGTCTACACATAGCTGCGTAACTTTTCTGCTTACTCTAAGCAGTCCGTAGTCTCTCACAAATGATCTTCATATCCTAAGCTGCCCGTTCAACGAGTTCGGGAGCATTTATTTTCTTGTCGCCCACTTCTTCCCATGCTATGGGGGATCTACACCTCATACAATATAGAGCCTCATAAGGCGCCATGCCCATACTCGTATGATAGCTATTATTATATGCAAACTCCGTAAGAGGTAGAAGATTATCCCATGATCCTTTAAAATCCACCGTACATGCCTTCAACATGTCCTCCAAGGTTTGTATAGTCAGCTTGGACTGACCATCAGTCTGAGGATGATAGGCGATACAAAAACTCAACCGAGATCCCATGGCCTCTTAAAAATAAGTCCAAAACCTGGAGGTGAATCGAGAATCTCTATCAGATGTAATACTCACTGGAAGCCTATGTAGTCTAGCTATCTCTCTAACTTATAACTCGGCTAAGGTACTCAATGTATCCGTGCTCTTGATGGCAAGGAAGTGGGTAAACTTTGTTAATCTATCCACTATCACCCATATAGAATCATGACTTCTTCGGGTCCTCGGTAATCCCATGATAAAGTCCATGGTGATATGCTCTCATTTCTATGTATGCACAGGCAAAGGTTTAAGCAATCCTCTAGGCTTTTAGTGCTCAGCTTTCACTTATTGGCACCCCAAACATTTGGTCACATATTCTGCCACATCTCGCTTCATACCACTCCACTAATATACCCTTTTTAAATCCTAGTACATCTTGGTACTTCCCTGGTGCATGGTGTATCACGAGCAATAAGACGCTCTCAATATTTATTGCTTCAGGGTATCATCGTTCAGAACATAAATTAGACCTTTAAACCTCAATAACCCATCGTCACTAACCATGAAATCTGACTGTAAGGTCTGTCTAGCTTGGCTAACCATATCCAATAACCTTTGATCATTTCACTGCCCGACTCTAATCTGATCCATAATACTGGGCTCTATCTGTAGGCTCGCCATAAACCCGACCTCTGTTTCCTCTACTTTGATCTTGAGTCCGACGAACTGTTCTAACAAGTCCCATTCCCTAATCATCATAGCAGATACCATACTCTTCCTGCTTAGGGCCTCAGCAACTACGTTCGCCTTCCCGGGATGATAGAGTATCTCACAATCATAGTCTAAAGAGTTTCATCCATCTCCTTCGTCTCATGTTTAACTCCTTCTGATCAAATATATATCTCAGGCTCTTGTGGTCAGTAAATATCTAGAACCTTTCCCCATATAAGTAATGCCGCCAGACTTTTAATGCAAACACCACTGTGGCTAACTCCAAATCATGTGTGGGGTAGTTCCGCTTATGATCCTTCAGCTATCACGAACCATACACGACTACTCTCCCATGCTGCATGAGTACACACCCCAACCCTTGTTGAGAGGCATCACTGTACACCGCGAAGCCTCCGGGTCCATTTAGGATAGTCAACACAGGTGCCGTCGTTAATCTCCTCTTTAATTCTTGGAAGCTTTGCTCTCACTACGCAGACCATACAAAAGGAATCTCATTACCTGTGAGCTTGGTCAAAAGAGCGACAATCTTAGTGATAATTCTATTTTTAATAGAATTATTTGTGCTTAATTTCCTAATTATTTATTTAATCTCCATATTATGTTATTAATAATCCCTTTTATTTAATTAAAATTCTTTAATGTGTAGATAAATTAAATTCGGATGAAACTTAGTGATTTCAGTCAAAATTAGGCTGAAAATGAGCTAAAAGAGATTGGACCACTTCTAATTTGTAGACTAAGTCACCAGTCCTCTAGACACATGTGATGTCAGGTGTCCGATTTTTATTTGCTCCTAAACGATAAGATCGAAGGACACCGTGCCAACCTTCTGGAAGACACACATCGGGCCACATCGCACAACCAATTGGATAGAAAGACTGATGACGTGGAAATATCTACTCTACAGCAAATTAAATGACAACAAGTGGCCAAACAATGCCAACTCATCTAGGATGGAAAAATTACCATTGTACCCCTATGTTTGTGTATAAATTGTACATGATTGCAATTGAAAAATAAAGTAGAGTAGGAGGTAGCTAGGTTAGCAGTAGTGTAGAGTAATTTAGGAGTAGATGTAATTTAGGGTAGAATAGTTTTTAGGGTAACTTTAAGATTTATTGCCTTGTTTTTAAGCTTTTTCGAAAATTTTATTTGTTTTAGCCAAATTTCACTGTTCATTCAATTTTCATTTTATGAAAAAGTTTTTTTCATTTTCTAGTTTCTTGGTATTTCATTAGCAATCACGTTTCATCTTCTTCTTCTTCTCGGTTTGTAAAAATTCATTCCTTGATGTTTCTTATTTTCTGAGTTTTAAATGAAAGTTTATAGTTTTCAATGTCAAGCTCTCGGTTTCGTTATTTTTTAGAGTCATCTTTTATTCTTCAATGTTCAACCAAGTGAATCAGTTTCTGTGAGATCTGAGAATTTCAGACATATTTTATTGATGTAATAATAATTTGAAGTGTAATTTATTGAGCTAAGTGAATTGTGGGAATTATAATTGGAGATTTATATGTTAAGTGTGTAAAATAAGCATGAAGTATGAAGACAGATCGATCTGGGAGAAGGAGAGATCGATCTGGTGAGTTAAAAATGAGAAGGAAGGAAGAATTTGAGGAGCAGATCGATCTCCAATGGAAGAGATCGATCTCTGAATGATTCTGTTTGAGAAAGGATCGATCTCATGAGGAAGAGATCGATCTCCAAATGATTCTGTTTGGGAGAAGATCGATCTCCTTAGGAGCAGATCGATCTCATAAAGCCATAAAGAGATCGATCTCACCCCTCGACAGATCGATCTCCTAGGCATAAAATTGCCCAGATCGTCCCCAAAATTCAAACGCAGATCGATCTCATCAAGAGGCAGATCGATCTCCTACCTCCAGTCTATATAAGGAACCCGTGTTTTTCTCCTGCAAACTCACTTTCTCTCTCTTCCAAACCCATTTCCACCGAAAACCTAACTTTCTCACTCATCCAAATCACCCATTTCTGGCCGAATCAGAGGTTGTGGCAAGAAGGGAAGTTGTTCCTCATCAAAGGGAGAACAACATACTTGGAAATCGAAGGACGAATCGGATCGAGGCGTGGGTTGTGCGTCTCACAAGCTTTGGGTAATTTCTAAACCTCGATCTTGATATTTAAGATGATTTTGATGATATTGGTGGTTGTCATTGCGTTGAAATAGCTGAGAAATGATTAGGGATTGGTGGAATTACAATGTAGTTGAAGTAATGTTGATATTTGGCAATTTTGGTAATTTTAGGAATTTTGAGCTATAAATGGAAATTTAGACAAATGTGGTGAATTAGCATAGATAATTGGTATTAGAAATGTGGAACGTCGAGATGTTGTAAATGAGGTTGTAGTTTAGGGTAGAGTTATGAGAATCGAGAGAATTGAGGTGTTATGAGCAATTATGCTCGATTTTGAGAATTGAGGTTTATGTGATAATTGAGTATTGATGTTTTAACATCGTTTGGATAGCTCGGGAGTTCCAGAGTGGAATGCGAGGCTAGTCCATGATACGGGGGAAACGATTGCACTATACGAGGTGCAAAGAGGTAAAGGAAATCTAAACCATTTGTGTATGTGAATTGTAAACTATTTTAGCATGAATTGTGGTTTATAAAACAAGCATGTTGGGCTTTGTGTTGAGATTAAATTGCGCACGATTTTTATAGCCGGTTGGAGCCCAATGTTTTTATGAGTTTATAACTGGGCTCTACGTTAAGGCAATATCGAGATTTGAGAAATGTGTGCGTGTGCTTTACCGGTTGGGACTCGGTTTTTATTACGTTTTGTGTTGAGTACAAAACGATTTTCAAATGAGTTTTATGAGAGAAAAACCATCATGAGTTCTACGTGAAGGCAAACCAGTCTTATGTGATAAAACTTAGGTGTGTAGTTGTGAGTACACACCGGGCATTGCTCTGGTAGCATGTAAGCCCGACTTCTTCTCCGTTCTGGTAACGTGAGACTAACCTATTATGTGGCTATGCCATGTATACTTGGTGGCCGTTGCCACGTTGAGAAACCCCATTGGTGGCTGTGCCACGTTATACCCCATTGGTGGCTGTGCCACGTTGAGAAACCCCATTGGTGGCTGTGCCACGTTATACCCCATTGGTGGCTGTGCCATGTTGAGAAACCCCATTGGTGGCTGTGCCACGTTATACCCCATTGGTGGCTGTGCCACGTTATACCCCATTGGTGGCTGTGCCACGTTGAGAAAACCCATTGGTGGCTATGCCACGTTATACCCCATTGGTGGCTGTGCCACGTTATACCCCATTGGTGGCTGTGCCACGTTATACCCCATTGGTGGCCGATGCCACGTTGAGAAACCCTATTCTGTGGCTATGCCACGCGAGAAATTAAATCAGTGGCTATGCCACGTGTGTTTTGTGGCTATGCCACGTGAGAATTTAAATCAGTGGCTATGCCACGTGTGTTTAGTGGCTGTGCCACGTGCATTACTATTTCAGTGATTTTATCACGTATTTGAGAAAGCGTTTATCGCATTGTTTTCACATGCTTTGTTATTGCTCTAGAGTGAGCCTTTTACTTCAAGTTTTTACACGATTTGAGATATGAGAATATCATTTTGAGTACTTTCATGCTATGGTTTTCAAATGAGTTTCACATACAAGCAAACATTTTGTGATGTGCATTTTGGTTTATGAAATGAATTCCTTACCCCCTTTACTGAGTGATTTAGAAGCTCACCCTGTTTTCTTTCCCCCTAGAGTTCTTCAAGTGAAAAAGGATCTCCCTGCGACGTACGGAGTAGTGGCTAGTGGAGGACTTGAGCTCCAGGCCATATATTGCGTTTTAAGGTATCTTTTATCTTTTCATGTACCCAGACTATTATTGTAATTGCAGATACTTGATGTATAACATTTATGGGATGTATTAGGATTAATTAACTTGAGATGGATTAATGTATTTGATATGATATATAAATTCTATTGATGAGATCCTGAGGAATGATGATTATGATGATGTATGACACTGCACAGGAATGCACCTTTAATTGTGAATTAACGAGTAAAAAGTTTTAAATTAGCCCTATTTTCCGCACTTCTGGGGTGTGACAGAGTTTTCTTGGTATCAGAGCTTAGGGTGTCTAGTACTGTCAGTGTCGGTTAAGTGAAATAGAATACATCCCAAGTGTCTGTAATAGTCTGGTCATGAACTGAAGTTGAGGATTGAGATTTCAATCAATTTTGATATGTACGCGCAGGAGACGAGTTGAGATAGAGAATGAGTAAACGACGAGGTCGTTCGAGGAAGGATTTTCAAGGATTGCCACTCCTTTAACTAAGCTCACACGCAAAGAGACTCCATTTATATGGACTGATCAATGTGAGCTCAGTTTTCAGGAATTAAAGAGGAGGTTGACAGCGGCACCTGTGTTAACTATTCGTGAGGGATCATGAGGATTTTCGGTGTATAGTGATGCATCTCATCAAGGATTGGGGTGTGTGCTTATGCAACACGGAAGAGTGGTCGCATATGGATCGCGACAGCTGAAAGACCACGAGCGAAATTACCCCACGCATGATTTGGAGTTAGCCGCTGTGGTATTTTCTTTGAAGATCTGGCGACACTACTTATATGGGGAAAGATTCCAGATCTTCACTGATCACAAGAGTTTGAGATATCTCTTTGATCAGAAGGAGTTAAACATGAGGCAAAGGAGATGTATGGAACTCCTTAAGGATTAAAACTGCGAGATTCTTTATCATCCGGGTAAGGCGAATGTAGTTGCTGATGCCCTGAGCAGGAAGAGTATGATATCTGCTATGATGATCAGGGAATGGGATTTACTAGAGCAGTTCGTCGAACTTCGGATCAGAGTTAAAGAGGTAGAGACTGGATTTTTGGCTAGCCTGCGGATAGAGCCCAGGATCATGGATCAGATTAGAACTGGGCAGCGCAGTGATCAGAGATTGATAGACATGGTTAGCCAAGCTGAGCAGAGTTCGCAGTCGGATCTCACCATCAGTGAGGATGGATTATTGAGGTTCAGAGGACGGATTTGTGTACCGGACGATGATACCCTAAAGAGACAGATTCTGAGAGAATCCCACTGCTCGCGATACATCATGCACCCAAGGAGTACTAAAATGTACCGAGACTTGAGAAATGTGTATTGGTGGAGTGGTATGAAGCGAGACGTGGCAGAGTATGTGGCCAGGTGTTTAGTATGCTAGTAAGTGAAAGCTAAGCATCGGAAGCCCGGAGGACTACTACAGCCTTTACCTGTACCTACATGGAAATGGGAGCATGTCACTATGGACTTTATTATGGGTTTACCGAGGACCCGAAGAGGTCGTGACGCGATATGGGTCATTGTGGACAGATTGACCAAGAGTGCCCACTTCCTTGCCATCAAGAGCACAGATACTGTGGATGCCTTAGCTAAACTGTATGTCAACGAGATAGCTAGATTACATAGGGCTCCAGTGAGTATTACTTCTGATAGAGATTCTCGGTTTACTTCTAGATTTTGGACCCAGTTTCAGGAGTCCATGGGATCTCGATTGAGTTTCAGTACCGCCTATCATCCGCAGACAGATGGTCAGTCAGAGAGGACTATTTAGACCCTGGAGGATATGTTGAGGGCGTGTACGATGGATTTTAAGGGATCATGGGATGATCACCTGCCCCTAGCAGAGTTTGCATACAATAACAGCTATCATGCGAGTATTGGAATGGCACCTTTTGAGGCTCTATATGGTAGGAGGTGTAGATCCCCTGTAGCTTGGGAAGAAGTCGGTGACAGAAAGATAAATGCTCTCGAGCTTGTTGAGCAAGCTGTACAGAGTGTGAAACTCATATGTGAGAGGTTACGGGCTGCACAAGGTAGACAGAAAAGCTACGCGGATGTGCGTAGACGGCCACTCGAGTTTGAGGTTGGTGATGCAGTATTTCTAAGAATATCACCGAGTAAGGGTATCATGCGATTTGGGAAGAAAGGGAAATTGAGTCCTCGATACATAGGACCATTCGAGATTCTTGAGAGAGTGGGAGAGGTAGCTTATAGATTAGCATTACCCCCACAGATGTCCGGAATACACAATGTTTTTCATGTGTCTATGTTGAGGAAGTACCACCCGGACCCTTCCCATGTCATAGAGTATGACGAGATGGATATTCAAGAGGATATGAGCTACACTGAGGAACCCGTCCGGATTCTCGATAGAAAGGAGAAGGTACTGAGAACCAAGAGCATCCCATTAGTGAAAGTTTTGTGGAAACATCACTCAATGGAGGAGGCAACGTGAGAACTAGAGAGTCTCATGAAGGAGAAATACCCCCATCTCTTTAACTAGTTGAGTTGAATTTGGAGGACCAAATTCTTTTTAAGGTGGGGAGGATGTGAGATCTGAGAATTTCAGACATATTTTATTAATGTAATAATAATTTGAAGTGTAATTTATTGAGCTAAGTGAATTGTGGGAATTATAATTGGAGATTTATATGTTAAGTGTGTAAAATAAGCATGAAGTATGAAGACAGATCGATCTGGGAGAAGGAGAGATCGATCTGGTGAGTTAAAAATGAGAAGGAAGGAAGAATTTGAGGAGCAGATCGATCTCCAATGGAAGAGATCGATCTCCGAATGATTCTATTTGAGAAAAGATCGATCTCATGAGGAAGAGATCGATTTCCAAATGATTCTGTTTGGGAGAAGATCGATCTCTTAGGAGCAGATCGATCTCATAAAGCCATAAAGAGATCGATCTCACCCCTCGACAGATCGATCTCCTAGGCATAAAATTGCCCAGATCGTCTCCAAAATTCAAACGCAGATCGATCTCATCAAGAGGCAGATCGATCTCCTACCTCTAGTCTATATAAGGAACCCGTGTTTTTCTCCTGCAAACTCACTTTCTCTCTCTTCCAAACCCATTTCCACCGAAAACTTAACTTTCTCACTCATCCAAATCACCCATTTCTGATCGAATCAGAGGTTGTGGCAAGAAAGGAAGTTGTTCCTCATCAAAGGGAGAACAACATACTTGGAAATCGAAGGACGAATCGGATCGAGGCGTGGGTTGTGCGTCTCACAAGCTTTGGGTAATTTCTAAACCTCGATCTTGATATTTAAGATGATTTTGATGATATTGGTGGTTGTCATTGCGTTGAAATAGCTGAGAAATGATTAGGGATTGATGGAATTACAATGTAGTTGAAGTAATGTTGATATTTGGCAATTTTGGTAATTTTAGGAATTTTGAGCTATAAATGGAAATTTAGACAAATGTGGTGAATTAGCATAGATAATTGGTATTAGAAATGTGGAACGTCGAGATGTTGTAAATGAGGTTGTAGTTTAGGGTAGAGTTATGAGAATCGAGAGAATTGAGGTGTTATGAAAAATTATGCTCGATTTTGAGAATTGAGATTTATGTGATAGTTGAGTATTGATGTTTTAACATCGTTTGGACAGCTCGGGAGTTTCAGAGTGGAATGCGAGGCTAGTCCGTGATACGGGGGAAACGATTGCACTATACGAGGTGCAAAGAGGTAAGGGAAATCTAAACCATTTGTGTATGTGAATTGTAAACTATTTTAGCATGAATTGTGGTTTATAAAACAAGCATGTTGGGCTTTGTGTTGAGATTAAATTACGCACGATTTTTATAGCCGGTTGGAGCCCAATGTTTTTATGAGTTTATAACTGGGCTCTACGTTAAGGCAATATCGAGATTTGAGAAATGTGTGCGTGTGCTTTGTCGGTTGGTACTCGGTTTTTATTACGTTTTGTGTTGAGTACAAAACGATTTTCAAATGAGTTTTATGAGAGAAAAACCATCATGAGTTCTACGTGAAGGCAAACCAGTCTTATGTGATAAGACTTTGGTGTGTAGTTGTGAGTACACACCGGGCATTGCTCTGGTAGCATGTAAGCCCGACTTCTTCTCCGTTCTGGTAACGTGAGACTAACCTATTCTGTGGCTATGCCACGTATACTTGGTGGACGTTGCCACGTTGAGAAACCACATTGGTGGCTGTGCCACGTTGAGATACCCCATTGGTGGCTGTGCCACGTTGAGAAACCCCATTGGTGGCTGTGCCACGTTGAGATACCCCATTGGTGGCTATGCCACGTTATACCCCATTGGTGGCTGTGCCACGTTGAGAAACCCCATTGGTGGCTGTGCCACGTTATACCCCATTGGTGGCTGTGCCACGTTATACCCCATTGGTGGCCGATGCCACGTTGAGAAACCCTATTCTGTGGCTATGCCACGTGAGAAATTAAATCAGTGGCTATGCCACGTGTGTTTTGTGGCTATGCCACGTGAGAATTTAAATCAGTGGCTATGCCACGTGTGTTTAGTGGCTGTGCCACGTGCATTACTATTTCAGTGATTTTATCACGTATTTGAGAAAGCGTTTATCGCATTGTTTTCACATGCTTTGTTATTACTCTAGAGTGAGCCTTTTACTTCATGTTTTTACATGATTTGAGATATGAGAATATCGTTTTGAGTACTTTCATGCTATGGTTTTCAAATGAGTTTCACATACAAGCAAACATTTTGTGATGTGCATTTTGGTTTATGAAATGAATTCCTTACCCCCTTTACTGAGTGATTTAGAAGCTCACCTTGTTTTCTTTCCCCCCAGAGTTCTTCAAGTGAAAAAGGATCTCCCTGCGACGTACGGAGTAGTGGCTAGTGGAGGACTTGAGCTCCAGGCCATATATTGCGTTTTAAGGTATCTTTTATCTTTTCATGTACCCAGACTATTATTGTAATTGCAGACACTTGATGTATAACATTTATGGGGTGTATTAGGATTAATTAACTTGAGATGGATTAATGTATTTGATATGATATATAAATTCTATTGATGAGATCCTGAGGAATGATGATTATGATGATGTATGACACTGCACAGGAATGCACCTTTAATTGTGAATTAACGAGTAAAAAGTTTTAAATTAGCCCTATTTTCCGCACTTCCGGGGCGTGACAGTTTCATCCATCACTGTCTTTGATTCTGATGCCTTAATGTGATCTTAATACCCAGTATTATTTCTACATCAATGGTAATGTGGGATCACAGCAGAATGAGGAGGATTTGAAGCAAACTGAGGATGCTAGTTTTTCATGTTTATGTGCTTTACGGGTGTTGATGGTCTTGCTGTTAATTTCAGTTGCTAATGTTAATTAGTTCCTTTCAGTTTTAAGTGTGATTACCTTGTTATTTTTTGTTTATTTTATATCCCTTTGTCTACACTTCATGAATTAAACTCTTTACTGGATTTTAATATTATCTTTCATAGGTCTCTTCTGCTTATGGCTTCTCGATTTTGAGTGCTTAATGTGCCAAGAACTACTGCTTTGGTTCCATGATCATGTTTAGTTTCCATATTCTGCTTATATTTACTTATTAGTTTCTATTAAGTTCATATTGTCAATTTTTTTTTATAGATTTTAGTCAACCCGTACGTTTCTTCAACTTCAGTTTTAATCCTCTGTTTATCTCTGTTTTAATGTTCTGCACTGTTCATCATAGTTTAGTTATTTTCTTTTATGCAATATTCGTTAGTTAATGTTGTTGGTGTTGGGTTGTTCCTGTGTTGATCATTGACACCAAAGCTGCTTCCAGGATTACTCTCGGTTACAAGAAGTTGCAAGGTGAAATGAGCATCCTATTGCTCTCGATAGTATGTTGTTATCGGGCATGATTTTGTAGAGTATTAAGTTGATGAGCAAAGCTGGGCATGCATGAAACAAGTGGTAACAGCGGTGATGGACATTGTACGGAGTAGCAGCACACTTGCACTGAACAGAGAGCATGTATGGAGCACCTGGAGCTATCAAAATTTGGATCAGAATACAGGACCGTGAGCACCTAAAACTTGCAGTGGGGACGTGCATTGTACTGGGCAGGACAGACCGAGGAACAACAGCTGAAGCAGAGGTTGCAGGCCGACTGGAGACAGCACGAACAGCAGCCTGGAGCAGCATTTGCAGAGGACGTGTGCAGCAACATAGCACCTGGAACTGAGAATGCCTGGAGCTGGAATTTACAAAGAAGACATGTGAACAGTGAAAAAAATGGGGACCACTTTGATATGTTGCAATCGGTTAAGGCCTTGTTTGGCCACCTCTATTGTGTTTAGTTTAATTTTTATGGCATTTTTATTATTTTGATTGTTTCATTAGTTGTTAGTTTAGTGTAGTTGTTAGTTGATAATTGTAGGTTAAATTCAATGTTATAAGTTGTTAATTTAATCTTAGTTTTAAGTCTTAGTTAATAGTTAATTTTAGAGTATATGTGTTAGGATTTAATTTTTAGTTTAGTATTTTATGAGTTATATTTTAGAATTAATTTAGATTAGATTTGTCTCATGCATTAGTTAGATTTTATTTTATTAGCATTTAGTTAGAGTTAAGTTTAAGAATTTCTTTAGGTAAGTAGATTTTTATCTTATTAGACTTTGAGTTAGTTTAAATTACATTTTCTTAGTTAGTTTAATTACATGCACATTTTATTTTAAGATTGTTTAATTTTAGTTTAATTAGTTTTTTTAGTTATTTTCATATTTGCACTTTATTGCATTAATTAATTTTAACTGTTTTAATTTTCTTTTGTGGGTATTTGCTTGCATGGAGGATTGTAAGTAACTTTTAGCTCTGTTTAATTTTCTTTATTTTATAGTTGTTATTATTTTCAGTACTTAAATTTTAGCCATGTAGACCACCCATCATAACCTCATAATTTGCTAGGACATACTTAGGGTAAGATTAACCGGTAGTTAATTAGGCTGATCAACTTCTCTGTGGGACGATAACTCGGGACTCAAATCTCATTATTACTTGTACGACTCGTGCACTTACGGATAATACCCTTAGGGCGTGTCACTTAGAAAATGCTTCAACAAACCTTCTATAATACCCTGCAAGCCCCAAGAACCTCTGAATCTCTATCACTGTCCTCAGTCTCTCCCAATTAAGTACATCTACTATCTTAGATGGATCAATTGACACCCCATCCTTAGATATAATATGACCAAGGAAAGCTATTTGATCCAACCAAAACTCACTCTAATTGATCTTCCTATAAAGCTGCCTAACTCTGAGTGTCTGCAGCACAATCCTCAAATGCTGCGCATGTTCCGTGTGGGATCGAGAATACACAAGGATATCATTAATGAAGACTATCATAAACTGATCTAGATGGTCCCGAAATACCTCATTCATTAGACTTATGAAAGCAACAGGGACATTCATCAAACCAAAGGGCATCACTAAAAACTCATAGTGGCCATATCTAGTTTTGAAGGTCGTCTTCGAAATATCCTCTTTCCTGATTCTTAACTGGTGATAACCCGATCTTAAGTCAATCTTGAAAAAGACAAAACCCCTCTCAGCTGATCAAACAAATCATCTATTCTTGGCAGGGGGTATTTATTCTTCACCGTAGCCTTGTTCAGCAATTGGTAATCTATGCATAATCTGAGGCTACCATCCTTTTTCTTTACCAAAAAAAATCGGAGCTCTCCATGGTGACACACTGGGTTTAATAAAACCCTGGTCAAGAAGTTCTTGCAACTATTTCTTTAACTCTTCCAATTCAACTAATGCCATCCTATAGGGAGGTTTAGAGATTGGGTGGGTATCTGGCACTAAATCGATAATGAACTCCAACTCTCTTTCCGATGGTAAGCCAGGTAATTCATTTGGGAATACATCCGGGAACTCACATACTACTGGTATGTCCTCTATCTTTGGATGTTCCCGACTCATGTCAGAGATGAGTGTGATGTAACCTTCACATCAATAATTTAATCAGTACTTTTATGGTAACATCATTATATTCTAAAATCTTCTCATAATAAACTTCACACATTTTCATTCCTTAGCATTCAAATATACACTAAATTTTTCAGGTAGGGAGAAGGTTACAGTCTTAGTATAGCAGTCTAGACTCACACGATTGGCCGCTAACCAATCCATTCCTAGAATCACATCAAAATCACGCATACTTAACAAAATTAGATCTGCTAACATTACCTTATCTCCCACCTTAATCTCACACCTTCTACATACCATATCAGTCCTCTAGGACTCACGCATAAGGGTATTTACATGTAAAATATAATTTAGGGATTCATGCTTTAAACTCAGTTGATATGCAAAGTGTACATCGATAAAAGAATGTGTGGATCCCGAGTCAAACAACACATGAGCCTCATGATTACAAACAAGAAGCGTACCTCGTATGGTCTCAGACAAAGTGTTTACGGTTTCCTTATCCAAAGTAAACACACGTCCTTCTACGACCAGCTTCTTACCCTTATCAGCAGCCATATCCCATCTTTGGGGAATTATCCTCTGAGGCTGCTGTCTATAAGGCTCTTAAGAATGTGGCTTATGTAGCTCCAGGCAATTTCTCACTCTATAACCCATGTCCCCACATCTAAAACATCCTTGTATGGTTCGGGAACAACTTCCCTCATGTGATCGGCCACAATCTCTACAAACTTTAATCTCTGGCCTGGCACCTTGAGGGGTCTCCATAGTACTGGGAGAAAACTTGGGTCTATCCACTCTCCCTCTAGGTCCTTCGACCGTATATCTCTTAAAAGAACCCCTTCTGAAGTCGGTGTAGGAAGTTGCAAGTCTCTTACCCTTACCCTTATCCTTGGTTATCACTCGAGACTTAGACTGGGACTGTATCAACTCTAGTCCCCTCTCAACTTCATGTGCCCTTCTCTAAGCATCATTAAACTCAGTAATGCAAAGCCCTATCAACCGGTCTCTAATGACGGGTCTCAGTCCATACACGAATTGCTCTGTACGAAGCTCCTTATCCTTAAGGGTCTCATGATCATACTTCAGTAGGGTGGTGAATCGATTCTCGTACTTATCAACCAACATATTTCCTTGAGTCAAATTTAGGAATTCAGCTTGCATTCTCCTCTGGGCAGCTCGTGGCACATACTGAGTTCTAAATGTGGACTGAAAAATCTCTCAGCTGACCACTGGATGAATGGAAACCACTATACTATGGGTGGTATTCCACCAACATCGGGCTTGTTCCTTGAGCATGTAGGTACCCATACTAACCCTCTCTGCATCTGTGCATCCCAGAACCTCAAAGATGATCCTCATCTCGGTCAACCACTCCTCTGCCCCTGCTGGACCCTTCACTCCTTTAAATGCCGATGGATTTATCATAAGAAAATCCTTCAACCGGCCCTTACCCTCATCATCAGACCTAGTTTGTTCTGGAGGTTAAACCATTGGTGGCACTGGGTCAGTCTGCGGATCCTGTGGTGGTGTGGGAGCCGGGGCAGGTGTGGTACCCGAGACATTAGCCCCAAAATGCTTCGCGAATAGCGCTGCCATCTGCTCCAATCCGTACTGCACATCATACTCTAGCTGATTCATTCCAGAGTTAGGACTCTCTGGCTATGGGTCAGGTGGTGGAGGTGGCTGTGCCTGCCTCCTGGGACGACCTCGTCTCCCGCTCATCTCTTATCTCTTTCGTACCTACGCGTATGCGTTAAGCATTGATCATAATTTTACCTGTTAAATTCAATTCATTAACAAATAATATAGACTATTGGGATGTAATCTATTTCCAATTACTCGACATTGACAGTACTAGGCAACCTTAGCTCTGATACAAAACAAATAAGTGACAACTCGAAAGAGCAAAAAATATGGCTAATTTAAAATTTTCTTACATTAAATCCTCTTCCTAGGGTTGCATTCTTGTACAGTGTCACTTAATCACTTGTGTTTATAATAAATCATTAACCCCAATATCACACAATTTCTAGTTCATAAAATCAAATACATAATATCCCAAAGGGGTTAACCCACAAAACACTATTCATTTTCCTCATATCACCCTAGTTACATCCCAAAAATACTTCACACAAATGTTTGTATTACATCATTGTCTAGATACAGAATGAACTGAATTTATACCTTGTGTGTGTACAAGCAATAGCCTAGGGAGATATATCCACCAGCCTATATCACATACGCGATAGTTACTAGCTCGATCACTGCAAGTAATCTGGTGGGGGGAGGAAAAAGGGTGAGCTATCAAAACGCTCAGTAAGGAGGATAAGGGGAGATTTCAAAAAATCATCATCACATCACAACTCATCATTTGGGCATTTAAAACGTGATTGATGTATTCAAGCATACAAAACATTTATGGAAATAATGATAACAATAATGGAAACAATTTGCATCAGCATAATTTTACGTGATAAAATCACAAATAGTCATAACATTAAATCTCAATACATGATAGAAATCACAGTCATCAAAACACGTCATTCATCAAAATAATCGAGACTAGGCATTTAATAAAACCCAGATAAAAAAAAGTCATAAACACATCACATCATCCTCAAAGAGGGCATCTCATGTTACCAAAACGGAGGCATTTCTCATTAACAGAATATACGCATACTCAAAAGAGGGAAAACATCAACATATATCCATGGCCATGATATCGCTGTAGACTTGATTAGAGTCGTACAACCTCGATCTTACATGCTATCAAAGTAAGGCTCGGTCTTACATGCTATCAAAGCAAGGCCACCCATCGCTACCAGAGCAAGGTAATGAATGCAATCGACATATGGCCATACTCAGTGACCCCACGCCTCACGGGCCTGGTGTGCACGAGTGTCATACGCTTCAGGGGGGATGGGTCAGTCTAGCCCATCGACCAATCAATACAGTACAGTTCAGTTCAGTTCAGTAGTCCAAAGACTGAATACACGGTGCAACGTATTCCATATGTGTCTACACGATACAATGTGCTTCGTGGACCCCGATACAGTACAATATGACTAAGGGTACTAAGTAGTCTCATGCATTTACCCCCCAGCATCAATATCAACCATCACCTTAGTCTCAAAATCTAGTGCGAGCAGTTCACTGCAAGATTACACAGCAACAGACGACGGCTCTGGCACGATTTTTCTCATAAATCATATAAAAATATAGTGTCAGCAATTCAGTATGACACACAGTCTACACGAGGGCTCTAGCAGTGTTTCGTATCGAAAATCAGATAAGTGGTTCAATTCTTTCAAAAATGATATAAAAATCAATATTCAGTATAAAAATAATGCATAAACAATATGTGAGAGGAAACTTCCCGGGAGGTTACCCATCACGAAATTTCTCCTACTTAAGCACACTTAACTTCGTAAAACGGTTTATTTTATGCAGACAGTAAAACAATAGCCTACCTATCCATATAGCGTTGGAAACAGTATTTCAACGATGGAAACACTAAAACATGCAATATCTTAACACTTTTCAGTTCAGTTCAGTATAAACGTAGGGGTAATATCAGGTTTTCTATCTCTACGATATCTATTTAGCTACTCAAAATCATAAAATACGTACAGTTATCTCTAAAACTTGCATAAACTCCTTACCTCAATGTCTATCTGTAGTCCTCGATGCCTTAGTGGTTGGAGTCAGTAGGTCTGATCAACTCGATTTATTTCCTCGAAATTTTGTACCAATGTTTTCGACCATCTTTTCCCCGGGTTTTTCAAAATTCTTTGCGTCTTCTTCTCTATTCCATATATATATGTATAAAAAATCCCTTTTTTTCAATTGTTGTTCACTATCCTCTTCTTCTTTTTTAATCATTTTCCTTTCCGCCAACCCCATCTTCTTTCTTTTCTTCTTCATTTTGTTCTTCCTCAGCTACTGTGTCACGACCCAAAACTACCAAAAATTAGAGTAAATTTTTCGTTTTTCTTTCATACTTACCTGTCCTCTGATCGTGACCACACTCCACTAACAATTGGGCTGTGCATTAATGCCAGTCCCACTATTCATTTACAAGTGTTTACAGTGTCTATACATCCCCGAAAGTTACTTACAAACATGTTACTGTGCTATTCTTCTTTAGATACAATATGTACAAGTGTATATACCTCAACATGATGGGCAGCAGCAGATATCAAAAATGCAGTACTCAGTCGCCTCAAAGTCTACTGGAGGAAATCTGTGTAGAAAAATGAAAGGGGTGAGCACATCAAGTTCAGTAAGGCAATCCTACGAACAAGTGGGTAACCATACTACCTACATGAACGTGGTGCCATGCATAAACCACCCTTTCTCCACACATTTTGAAACAGATGCTATAATTCATGATGTCATGTAAAACAAGTTCACATGTGGATTTCAAAGAGCATGGAAAATTAACATGCAACTCTTTTAAATCATTTCATTCTCATTAAAATTTCACAACAAAGCCAGGACTCAGCCCATCCCTCGGGTGTTCCTAACTCACACAATACCATGAAATCGAATGCTTTTCACAGCAATAGAAATATGCGATACAATGAATGTCATGTAAAACTAGTTTACATCGCTCATGGGTTTAAATAGCATGGAAATAACATCATGCAAGTTCAGTTTAAAACCAGTTTCATTCTCATCAAACTCACATCTCAGTCCGGACTCAACCCCTCCCTCAGGTGATCCAGACTTACGTAAAAATCCACAAAATGTGTTTCTCAAAAACATCAACATGCGAGACTAGGCAATAGATATATGTATCTCGAGCAAATAACTAGGACGATGGCCATACGTCCTTGTGATCCCACTGATACACGGATCCTAGTGTGCGGGGTCTCACCACGATCAGGGACCACCCCGAGAGGTGGGTCAGTCTATCCCGTCGGCCTTGTCCGATCACTTGCATCCGAAGATGCCACATAATCAATCCTAGCATGGTACAATGTACTCCATGCTACTTGCATGGTACAACGTACTCCGTGGACCCATATCTCATATCCACAATCGTGCCTGTCTCAAAATACACATGCGAGTAAATTTAATCGATATGACACATAGTCTACTTGACGCTCCAAGCAGGGCTCATCGCATGTCTCATAAAATCAGTGCGAGCAATGCTCCAGTACTCTCATAAAATCAAGGAAAATCTCATGCGAGCCAAGCTCCAACACGCATTTTATAAAATCTCATAAGATCTAGTGCGAGCTAAGCTCCAACACTCTGTCAAAATTATGTAAAACTAGTGCGAGCTAGGCTCCAGCACTCTATCATAAAAATCAATGGAAAATCTGGTGTGAACTAGACTCCAGCACCCTGTCACAAAAATCATATAAAAATCTGGTGCAAGTTAAAATCCAGCACCTTGTCATGAAAATCATATGAAAGTCTGGTGCGAGTTAGACTCCAGCACCAATGCATGTAAAACTCTAGTGCGAGCTCTTACTCCAGCACTAATGCATGCATCACACAAATCAAAACTCGTGCGAGCTGAGCTCTAGCACATCACAATTCTATAAAATCACGTAGGCGGCTACATTTCTCAAATTATTTTCAAAGGAAATCAATGTTGATTAAAGTTATGCAATGCTGTGCATTTTATTTAAAAGTTAGCCAGCCTACCCATGCAAGTGTCAAACCACCTCAAAAACAAGCAAGAAACCTTCGTTCTTGCTTCTCATAACTTTTCCTAATTTTGAAAATTTTACCCTTCACAGGGGTATTTTGGTCATTTGCCCATCCGGCCAGTAAAAATTTTTATATCAAATTAGACCCTTCAGATAATTTAAAAGATTGCAAATGAAGTCGAAATTGCGTAAAGCTACCTCTAGTAGTCCATAAAATTCCCTTACCTCATTTTTCTGTACAGTCTGACCTTCCCACTGATGTCTCGTCACGTAGTCTGATTTGCTCCCAATCAAATCTTCAAAACTGCGTATAAATATTCATCAAGTTAAATCCAAACATATAAATTCATATTTCACTTTTACTGGGCTTAATTTCAGTCATTAGGCTCGTTTACCCCTATTGGGCCCGGTTGCACCTTAATGGGCTTTAATCGGCCTTAAGCCTATTTTCCACTTACTATCCACATCATCGAGGCCTATTGGGCTCATTGGGCCCATCCGTATTTATTGGGCCTTGTACTAAACTTTCGGATAGCTCAATTAATCATTTACGACAATTTATCTTAAATTCCATAATTTAATTCATGTTATACAAATATCGATGCAAATTGTTGTAAATAAAGGTTACTTACCCGAGATTCCATGATAGTACACAAATCGAGGCTATCTCGTTTGATGTCAATTGTTGAGCTACACAATTACATATTTTTTCAGTTCAATTTTCAGTCAGATATTAATCAAATTAAATATTTCGAAATTTAAATAGGTCAATTTTGACCTCTTACCGACTTACCCTAGCTCGATTGCATCACGAAAATTTCTCCCAATTTTACCTCCTTTTCTTTTTCCCTTCTTCTCTTTCTTTTTCTTCTTTTCTGGCTGAACCAGTTCGGTCCGGTTTAGCCCGGTTCAGACTGGTTTGGTTCAGCAGGTTCAGTCCAATTCAATTGGTTCGAAGCTTCGTCCGCCGGTTCTTCATCGGCTTCCGTCGCCAGTAGCTTCGCCAGACCTGGTGAAGCTCGGATCTGGGGTCAGTTTAGTCAGAGGTGGCCGAAAAGTAGCCGGTCCGGCCTGTTTTCTCCTCGCCGTTGTGCCGTTCTCTTTCATTGCAGTCGTCGACGTTAGTGGCCGTTTCACCGACCGATTCTGGTGCCATTCAGTGCGCCTACACTGGGGGAGCGCTCAGCCAGGGTCGGTTGGGGTCGATCACCGGTAAAATGGTCGAATTTCTCTTCTCTCCCCCATTAGTTTCTCTCCCTCAATTCACCGGATATCGGCACTGTTAGCGGTCGTCCCGGTGCCTAGAGGGTCGCGCGATGACCGGCTTCATTTTGTGGGGTCGCCTGGCCTCCTGGTCACCGGAGGTCGTCGGCGATGGAGGACCGACTCCCTCAGTCTCTGCTTCCTTTCCCATTTCACGTTTTTGCGATTTTCTTCTTCTTTATTTATTTATTTATTTATATTATTATTTTAATTGATTTTATTATTAGTTTATTCAAATAAATATTATTTAAATCCAACAATATCTTCAAAAATCATATTTTATTCATTTAACCAATTAAATGAATTTATCAGTCTTATTTCATCTTTTCGGTATATTTTTCCAGAAATTTCGGGATAATTTTTCGAAGTGAAAATTTCAATTTATTCCAATAAATTCATATCTTGATTAATTTAACCCAAAAATTAATTATTTCTTCATTATTGATCAAGATTTCTCAAATCCATATTTTTAATGAAATTTTCTTATCAAGTTTATACCGAATTTTGATCTTTTGACCGTTATACCCTTCTACACGTTCGACACCAATTTAGGCCGACTTTCCTTCTTGGACCCACTATAATTTCTCATTTACAATTCGTATATCTCTATTCAAACAATTCAAATCTCATAAATTTAATTTGAAATTTCTTAATTGTTCGTTTTCGGATTTAACGTACGTTCGACTACTTCATTCATATTTATATGATTGAATAATCTGTTTTATGATTCCATTAACATTTAACCATATCCATAAAATGTGTGAATCATAAAGAAATACAATAACAATCGGGTCTTACACACTCTCCACTGTTTTCCATAATTCTCCTCACTGTTTCCTTTGGTTTTTCCAACTCCACCATCACCATTACTCTCCACTCACTCCCTGTACACTTTCTACCGAAAGGAGGATCAGCAGTAATCTACGGTTCAGCTCTGCTTGCCTTCCTCAAGTTTTGGTTTGAGAAAGAAAGTGTCTTGCTTCCTCTCCCTCAGATCTGTTGTCTCCTTCTCACTAGTCTCTCTTTTTTTTTTCTTTGTTTCCAGCGACCTCATCTTACCCCTTTCTAGCAACTATCAAAATAGTTTAGGTTCTCGTTTCCAAGTCATATTCATTTTTTTTCAACAGACCAACACTTAAGGCTCCATTTCTAGCCTTCTAATGTCAGATCATCTACTGTGGCTATAGTAAAATTTATCCATCAATCTTCCCCATATTTTAGCAAATGATACACTTTTCTTCTTACCCTCAATCAATACGGTTCTGCCATGTTCAGTTTTCCATCTCACCTACCCTCTTGATCTCCTTCCTATTTTCTTCCAGGTCACCCACGGTCTTCATCATTTCTTTCCTACTTCCATTTCTGTCTTATGTTTCCTGCCTTGATCTGATCTCTTTTCTTTTCCCTGCAGCAGAGTACACGCAAACTGTACGGCATTTGTTCCTCTTCTTCTGTTTGCTTCAAGTCATCTTCAACTGCTTCTATATTTTCTTCACACATTTTCTATCTTTTTCTTTTCGTTGCTTTCGGTTAGTCACCACAATTCCCATACATATATATACATATATATATATATATATATATATATATATATACATGTATCTTTTACATATGCTACCTATCTTCAGACTCCTGTTCACAATGCATTTATACACATAAATCTTGTATATATAAAAATATATATTTATATATTTAGGTATATACTTATGTCTATACCTACATACTCTATACTGGAGGATACCTACAACGACACGTACAAATATATATATATATATATATATATATATATATATATATATACATATGTATTCTCATCCATGCACTCAAATAAATTCTCATTTATTTACTAACCAATTCTAGGTAATTATTTTAATATTCCATCATGTATGTATGTATGTATATACATGCAAATAAAATTTTGTAAATCAACCTCGTCTAAGTCTGAGTCTTTCGTATTAACATTAAGATGTAATTTCATTTTTCTTAATTAATCACATTCAGACATAATTAAATCCCAATGGTATTACTTAAAATCAAGTACCAAAAATTTCGCGGGGTTTACACATAGTGGGCTGTATAGGAATTCAAGTATGATTTTTTATATTAATGACACTTAGTAACTGAAGTAGATGTATATCTATCCTATGGATGGAAACGAGGCGTTAACAACTAAGAGAATGAAAAGAAAAAGTTAGTCCAAATTTCCTCTTTTGGGCTGTTACACCAAAAGCTCCAACTATCTTGAAATCACTTTTTTTTATCTTTGCCTCTTAATTAAGTTTGATTGTTTGAGGTTGAATGTTTGCTGCTGAAATGATTGGTTTGTTTATTTAATTCTTCTGATTTTTAGATTAGATTTTGGGGAAAGGAAAGATTGGGTTGAATGTCCCGTTATTGACCATAATTCTAGTTTTTTACAGCCACAACGAACTACTATGAGTATGAATTATGTTCACACTTAGTTTTTGTTCAATATCAGTGGTAGATGGTGTCGATACCATGAAATAGAGAGAATGATCTATGCCACCACTATCTGAATCCCTGGATATAACAGAGTAAGCAGGATTAAAGGCAGTAGGGTATAAGAGAAAACATCACAAGACAGGGCAGCAACAGTCTAAGCAACAAAAATAAAAATGGTAATCAGTCATGCAGTGAATATCAGAAGCTTTCTAGTAATAGGTGGTGAGAAACAGCTAGTTAGGACAATGGCACCATCACTACAACAGCAATAAGCTTCAAAGATGTAAACACACAGCAAAAGTGGCCATTGCTTGAAACAACAATAAGTGTAAATGTAAGGCCCATGAATTTCTATGTAATCTTATGATTTTCATGATGTACAGACAAGTTACACAATAAATGAATCATAAGAATTGGATATTTTTTAGTGTTAAGTGTGAATGAAATGCAAAATGGGTATTGAAGTGATTGAATGGGAGTTTAACTTTGAAAAACCTGGAAAATTACCGCTGAAATGCTGCAAGATTAATGACAGATCGATCTTACATGCAAGGAAGATCAATCTCATTGCCTTGAAATACAATGCCAAGCATTCTGGAATAGGGAGATCGATCCTTAATTCAAAGCAGATCGATCTCAAGTTGATTCTATTTGGGCCAGATCGATCTCCTCCCACAAGGCAGATCGATCTCTAGTGCCTCTGGTTAGCAAAGATCGATCTCTTCATCAAGGCCAGATCGATCTCTGAAGTTCCCTGCCTGGTAAAGATTGATCCTATCCCTAGAGCAGATCGATCTCATCCAAATAGGTAGATCTATCCCCTTGCTTGTATTACCGAATTTTAGAGTTTAAACAAGGGCAAATCGATCTCCCACCCTAGGAGATCGATCTGATAAGGTAAATTCTATAAAACCCGACAGCTGAATCTTTATTTTCATGAGATAGCCCAAATTTCCTCAATTTTTAACAATAACCTAGCTTTCTCACTCTAAAAATCATCACCTTTCAAAAATATTTGAGGAAAAAGTTATTTGAGAAAAGTTGTTCCTAGTGAGGAAGAGAACAACATAGCCAAAGATTGGAAGCTGAAACTTTGTATTGAAGGAGAAAAGAGGTTTTTCCCCAATTTGGCAAAAAGAGGAAAAAGTCAAGCTAGGTAAGCTTTTAATACACCATCTTCTAGTATGTTAATCTAGACATTTTGATGAATTGACTGGTGTATATAATGTTGGCTGAAATATTCATGTACATGCTTAAACAACCATGACCTAGAATGGGCTTAGTGAGAGAAAGTTAAAATGGCATGGAGTTGATGATGATTTAAACATGTAGAGATGTTAGTAAGCATGTATAGATGATTTTAAGATAACTTTGTGAAATCCATATGTTGGAATGGATGATGATTAAAAATGGGCATATGAGGAGTTTGATAAACTGTTATAGTGAAGGAAGTGAGGAACTAGAGGCATTATGAGCTTAATACTAGTTTAGTGTTAATCAAGAGACCTAAAGAGTCCAATAGATTCTCGAGAAATGAATAGAGCAATCAAAATGGATTTAAAAGAAAGTGAGGCCTTATAAGTGTTAATGAAAAAAAATAAGTCGAATTGACTATAGTAAACACAAGAATTTTATTACATTGGGTTAAATTGATGTGATAAGTAATTTCGTGCAGCCTCGAAGATTTCATTATAAGCGAATTAAACTACACGATCGAGCAGCTCTGAGGAAGTGGAATCACTCGACGTGAATCCAAGTGAGGAAATTTTATGAGTATCTAGAGGTAGCTGCACGTATTTTTAAGGTGTTTATAGGGCTTTGTAATTGCTTGGTTATCTAGAAAAGAATTAATGATTTGTATGAACGATTTTGGATATAAATGATTTTGGTTTTGGAAGTGAATATTACAAAAAGGGTAGTAAGGCTAATAAATTGCATGAATGTCATGTTTTGATATTTTTATGAAATACATTGCTTTGGTTTAAGTAAATCTATGGATAGGCTGGCTATTGACTTCATAATTATATGAAATAGCACGAGTCAGGTGCTAACTATGGTTTTAAGCGTATTTTGTTGAAATAGAGCCTCCTATAAGATTTATATGAGTTAAATCGTGCTAGAGCTTCGCTCGCACTGGATTTTGATGTTTTAATATGCATGAAATGTACTGGAGCCTAGCTTGCACCATGCTTTGAGTTGTGATGTTTTACAAGCCGTACTGGAGCTTTTGCTCATACGTAGGTTTCCATTGATTTTCTTATGCATATAACTGTACTGGAGTTATGCTCGTACGTGATTTCCTCATTATTTATTATACAAAAAAGTCATACTAGAGCGTTGCTCGTACGATGGTATTTATTGATGATGCATGAAATCGTGCTAGAGCCTTGATCGCACTGGCCTTTTCACATTGTGATATGTAATGAGTCGTGTTGGATGCCTTGTGTAGACTTTGTGTCACACGAATGAGATGCTCGCACGAGTCGTGCTAGATGACTCGTGTAGACTGCTAGTCACACGGATTAGATACTCACACGTGCACTTAAGACTGAGTAGGTTATACAAGGCCTGGGGTAGATAAGATTTACGATAGGCACCCCAACCATGATATCGATCAACAGAGTATGTTGTACCGTGCATATCACACGGAGTACACTCTACCGTGTGGTTATGATGTTGATTTAAAAAGTTTGGTGGTAGAATTAACCTACCTTTGTTCCAGCATGATACCCCGCACACCGGGATCCGTGTGGCCTTGGATAATAGTGACATAGTTGGCCAAACAGAGTCCTCGATTATATATAATGACCACCTGTCTCACATAATATCACATAGTTTTATATACTGAACATGATTTGTGTTGTCCAGGGTAAACCCGAGGGAGGGGTCTAACCTCGTAGGATGTTTTGAAAAGGATGATATGATGGTTGTGATGAGTTTTACTAAGTTTTGATTTGATGTTAAACCCCGAGGAATGGTTTTTATGATGAGTTTTATTATAATGAGCATGAGAAGTTTTACATGATGGTTTTCGATGTTTACATGCCTATTTTCATGTTTCTTAGTACATGATATATGTATATACATGTGGCATAGTTTTAATATTTCCTCATGCTCTAGATATTATTGATCTTTATGTCATGACATTATAAGCATGTAAATAGTGTAGTTATCTATCATGCCTACATTATTGCCTTACTGAGCGTGTGGTTGCTCATCCTATTATTTCCCCCTCTACAGAGCGCACACAGTAATCTAGTGAGGGACTGAGGAATTGTATCCGGATATCCACTGTTCTCCATCACCAATAGGTATACACACAGGAAATCTTTTTGTATCTAAACATGAAATAGCACAGTAATCGTTTTGAATTGTAATATAGGGGATGTAAGTGTTAGCAAACATGTATAAGTATAGAACTTAAACTTTCAAATGTATGTGTTTACTCTTGATTTATTGAAAGATGAATGGTAAATGATGATTAATACTAACTCATAGCCCAACTGTTATTGGTGAGAGTTGTTCACGACCGGATAAGGAAATGGAAAAGCGAAAAAAATTATGGTGATTTTTAGATGAAAAGGATGAAAAGGGGTCGTGACAGTAAAAATAAGTAAACGATGTAGAAAGTGGTATGAGGAAACTTTCGAAACATTTTTTCCTGTGTTTTCCCTCGATGTGTTTTCTGTATGCAAAATAAGGTGGTCAAGCCACCAACAGTCAAGCAATATCAGTAGCCTCCTTCCGCTCTTTTGTTTTTTTCTCCCTCCCTTTTTTTGTATGTTCCCCCTTCTGTCTCTTTTCTACCTTGGCTTTTATATACCGTTTTCTAACCCCTAACCTAAGGAAAGAAGTAAATTTCTTCCCTTTTTAGGCCCTTAAATTGTGGTTGTCATCGTAATATTCTCTTAATAGAGTTTTTACAACCTAATTCATCTCTTTTTCTTTTACAAATTATTTTTTTGATTCTTGGTAACAAATTTCACTAGTCAACTCTTACCTGGCTTTAGTAGGGTTTGGTCAAGGGTGAGTTTGGGATTTGTATGGTGCATGGGTTTGTATGGGGTCTTATGAAGGTTTGCATGGGCTTTCAAGAGAGTTTGCAAGAAAGTTTCATGGATTTTGTATGTTTTTTGAGTGGTTTCGAGTTCTAGCTTATAGGGTTTGGATGGATTTTAGGGTTTAAGGTTAAGGCATATGTTTCAAGTTTAAGTATTTTTAAGGTTAAGTCATGGTTTAGGGTTAGGTTTTAGGGTTTGAAGTTGGTTTATGGTTTAAGGTTAGGATTAAGTTTCAGGTAGATTTAGGGTTTAGGGTTATGATAAGGTTTTAGGGTTTAGATATTGATACCTTAATGCAGTAAAGGCTAGTTTCTTCAATTTTGGAGCAAGTTCAATACCTAAGGTCCTTAGAAAGTTCCCAATGGCTAGTTTTGGTTGCTACTAATGGCTATTTTCTTTTCTAATTAATTCCTAATGGCTTCGTGCTTTATTCCATATATAAAAGGAGTTTTTAACATCGTATACAAATTACATCAAGAGAGCTTAAATTCAAGTCTTCCAACAAAATAAGAGTAAGGGTTTAGCATTTAATTCTTTCTATTGTTTACCCAAGTTGTATTTGTCTAGAATTATTCTCTTTATCTTATGCCCAAATTGTGTTCATTCATAATTTCTCCTTAATTGTATTAGGCAAACATTAAAACCTATTGAATAGCTTGTAATTAATCAAGGAGGGTATCCTTTGTGTGTTTATGTGTTTTGGTAGAAACTCACTTTGAGTTTTGGAGGTTTTTTTATCTTAACCTTAGAAAAGATAAAATTAGAGGTTATACCTTAATCATGAAAAGGTAAATTATGAAGCTTATATATTAACCTTAAAAAGGTAGTTGATATTGGATTACAACCCTTTAGTATGGGTGCTAAGGGAAATGACATAGGCAAGTGGAAAGCCAAAAATATATAAAATCCAAGCATTTGATTTTCAATCCTTTCACTCTTTGTACTTTCAAGTTCATTAATTATTTAGATTATTCTCTATTTACTTGAAAATGTAAATTGGTTAATATTTTCTTAAAATTTTATTGAAACAAATTCACCTCTTATTGGTTAAACTACAGTTGAGCTAATATTTTCTATCCAGTGAAGAGGTTTTAGGATCCAGACATAATAACTGCTTGAAATCTGCTTAAGATAAATATTTGAACATGTCTATGAGTTGAATACATTGATTTCTTGAACCTTGAATTTGTTAGACTCAAAGATTATGAACTTACGATCTCTAACTTTAAGTGCATGTAATGATTTGTTTGAGTTAAACCACATTTTTCAAAATAGTATCACCTTGATTTAAATTCTATTTTTGGGTATATTGACATACATTAAATTAATATTGAAACACATATGCCTATGTGTCCATCATTAATTTAATATTTGGACAAAAATGATTTTATGATTATTGACAAAGAATAGTGATTTGAAGCTTAATACTCATGGATACTGTGAGACCTGAGAATTTTGTACACATCTAATTATGTAATGTGAACATGAAGTGTAATTAATTGAGCTAAATGTGATGTACTTATAAATTGAAGTGATGAATGAGTATTGAATGAGAAATAATCAATGGAGTAAATTATGGCAATTAAATGTAGAGATTTTATGTCAAGTGTGCAACCAAAGGGTGAAACTATGAGGCCAGATCGATCTTGGAGAAGAGGGGATCGATCTGGTAGGCCAAAGTGACAAGGAATGAAAAGTCTAGACCAGCAAATCGATCTCCAGGGAAGGCAAATCGATCTCCTTATGATTCTGCCTCAAAGGGATCGATCTCCTATAGGAGCAGATCGATCTCCAAAAGTTTTTGTAAAATGCAGATCGATCTCCTCACAAGGAGCAGATCGATCTCCTCAAGGTTATGAGATCGATCTTACCCCACGACAGATCGATCTGGTATGCATAAAAAGTACCCAGAACGTCCCCAAATTTAAAGGCAGATCGATCTCCTACAAGAGCAGATCGATCTCCTGCCCTTTACCTATATAAAGACCCCTGTGTTTTGTTGGAGTTCATCTTCTCTCTCTTTAGAAAACTAAATCCCTAGCTTTCTCTCTCTTCCAAAACACCCATTTTCGTTCGAATCAGAGGTTGTGGCAAGAGGGAAAGTGGTTCCTCATAAAAATGATAACAACATACTTGGAAATCGAAGGACGATTTGAGCTGAGGCGTGAATTGAACACTCTACAAGTTTTGGGTAAATTTCTAAGCTTTAATCCTTGATTTTGAAGTGGATTTATGCAATTATGGCTGTAGATTTATGATGTGTAGGCTAAAAATGGTTAGAGTTGTTAGAATCATTGAGATATTGAGAAAGTATGAGAATGTGAGCAATTATGCTCGATGTTGAGATTAGAGACAATGTGATGATGTGTTGATGATGTTTTTACATCGTTTGGACAGCCTGGGAGTTCCAGAGGGGAATGCGAGGCTAATCCATCTTTAGAGGGAAACGATTGCACTATACGAGGTGCAACGAGGTAAGGGAAAACTTAAAACTCATTGTGTATGTGATTTTGTGATGACAATTGTAGCATGAAACGTTTTGAGAAACAAGCATGTTTTACGAGTTGTGATTGATTTATTGCACACGGTTTTATAGCCGATTGGAGCCCAATTTTTATGAGTTGTAAACAAAGCGTGAAATTGTTTTACAAACGTTTTAGTTTAAAAGTGAAACGGGATTTAGGCTCTACATTAAGGCATATTGAGATTTGAGAAATGTGTGTGTGGTTTTGTCGGTTTGAGCTCGATTTTTTATATGTTTTGTAATGAGTACAAAAAGAGGTTTTCAGATGAATTTTATGAGAAAAACCATTATGAGCTTTACGTGAAGGCAAAACAGTTTTATATGATAATGGCTATTACTGAGACTTAGGCGTGTCATGTGATAACACATCAAGCCTTGCTCTGGTAGCATGTAAGTTCGAGCCTTGCTTTGGTAGCATGTAAGTCCGAGCCTTGCTTTGGTAGCATGTAAGTCTGATATTCCTTCATTTTGGTAACGAGAGATGCCTCCGTTTTGGTAACGTGAGATGACCCCCGCTCTAGTAGGGCTAGGTGGCCTTGATTTGGTAGCATATAAGTTCGTACCATGCTTTGGTAGCATGTAAGACCAATAGTGTGCATGAGGAGAGGCCTTGCTCTGGTAGCATGTAAGTCTGGGCCTTGTTCTGGCAACACGTAAGACCAATACACCATGTACACGACCATATTATCGACGTTCCCTTTTTGAGGATGCCTGGGATACACACCCAGAGGAGATCATTTTGATGTGCCATGACAGATGTTTTTATCTGAGTTTTATTTGCCTAGTCTCCATTTTACACATGAGATTGTGTTTTGTGGCTGTGCCACATACATTACTACTGAGATTATTTTTATCACGTTTTACGAGAAAAGCCATTATCGCACCCTTATTTCCATATGCTTGTAACTATGGTTTTCATACTAAACCATTTACTCTCATGTTTCTACATGATTTTAGAGAAATGAGATGAGAATGATGTTTAATGATTTCATGCTACGTTTTCTACCAAGTTTATTGAGTTTCACTTACTAAGCAAAATGATTGTGTTGTGTGATTAATCATTTTTGTTAATGAGTCCCTTACCCCCTTATTGAGCAATTTAGAAGCTCACCTTATTTTTATATCCCCCCAGATTTCTTCAAGTGAAAAGAGTTTTCCTGCGACATACGGAGTAGTGGCTAGTCGAGGACTTGAGCTTCAGGCCTTATATTGTATTTTGAGGTATAATTTAACATTTCATGTACACAGACTAAAGTTGTATTTACAGAAATTTGATGAGCAGTGATGTATAGGATGTATTAGGATTAATTAAATCTATATTGAGAACTGTATGAGCTATAATATATGAATATTACATGATGAGATCTTGTAGTGAAAGTTTTATAATGTATATATTATAATGCATGACATTGTACAGGAATACACCTAGAATTGTGCATCAAGGAAAATAAGTTTTAAATTTTCCCTGTTTTTCGCTCTTCTGGGGCGTCATAGAGTTTATTTTGTATCAGAGCTTAAGGTGTTTAGTACTGTCAGTGTCAGTTAAATGAAATAAGATACATCTCAAGTTTCTGTATAAGTTTGGTCATGAACTAAAATTGAGGATTAAGATTTCAATCAAGTTTGATGTGTACGTGCAGGAACGCATTGAGATTAAAATGAGTGGACGACAAGGTCGTTCGAGGAGACAGGCAGAGCCACCTTCGCCACCTGCCCCACAACTGGAGAGTCCTAACTCTTGAATTAATCGGGTTGAGCAAGATGTACGGCAGGGTGTTGAACAGATGGCAACGCTATTCGTGCAACATTTTGGAGTTAATACCTCGGGTACTACTCCTACACCACCACAAGGACCTCCCGTACCCCCAGTGTAGATTGACCCGGTGCCTCCCGTTACTCAGCCCGATGACAAAAGTATAGTCTAACTGAGGGAATTTTTTAAAATGAATCTACCCGCATTCAAGGGGAGAAAGGATCCCGTAGAGGCTGAGGAGTGGCTGACTGTGTTCAGAGTCATATTTGACTATTTGGGATGCACTGATGCTGAGAGGGTCAGTATGGGTGCTTATATGTTGAAAGGGAGAGCCCGAGATTGGTGGTATACTACCCAGAGTATTTTGATGTCCCGCCAAGGTGTGATTAGCTAGGATGAGTTTCAGAAAGCCTTTAGAGCCTAATATGTACCACGAGCTGCCCAGAGAAGGATGCAGGCTGAGTTTTCAAGTCTGGTACAATGTGAGATTTCTGTGGATGATTGTGAGAGTCGATTAACCACTCTGTTGAAATATGATCCAGAGACCTTTAATGATGAAGAGCTCCACACTAAGAGATTTGTCAATGGACTAAAGCCCATCATCAGAGATCGATTAATAGGGTTGTGTATTATTGAGTTTGGAGATGCTCTGAGACAAGCATAAGAGATTGAGAGGGGAATCGAGATGGTGCAATCCCAAAATGAGTTCAGAGCAGTGACTAGAGATAAGGGCATGAGGCCAGTGATTTCCCCGACAGATGTTCGGAGAGGTTCCTTCAGAAGATGAAGGATTGAGGTACAGAAGGGCAGATTGGAGAGACCCAAAGCTTATCCTATCATTAAGGAGACCCCTCGAGATGTCAGACCTGAGATAAGGGTTTGTAGAGACTGTGGCCGACCGCATAAGGGAAGTTGTACTGGGTTGATCCGTGAATGTTTTAGATACGGAGACATGGGTTATAGAGTAAAAGACTATCCTCAACCTCAGAGACCACATGCTTTAGATCCCTACTAGACAGCAGCCTCAGAGAGTGAATCCCCCGAGGTGGGCCATTGCTGCAGAGAAAGGAAAGAAGCCCATCATAGTGGGACGTGTGTTCGCTCTGGATAAGGAAACAATAAACACTTCTGCAGAAACTATAAGAAGTACACTCTCTATCTGTAATCATAAGGCTCATGTGTTGATTGACCCGGGGTCCATTCATTCGTTTATTTTTGAGCATTTTGCATGTAGTTTAAATTTGAAGTTTGAACCTCTAGAGTATATCTCACATGTAAATGCCCCTATCCGTGAGTCCCAGAGAACGGATATGATATGTAGAGGATGTGAAATAAAGGTAGGAGATACAGTAATGCTAGCAGATCTAATAATGTTAAATATACATGAGTTTGATGTAATTTTAAGAATGGATTGGCTGGCAACCAATCGAGTGAGTTTAGACTGCTACACTAAGATAATAACTTTCTCTCTACCTGAACTTTACAGTATACGTTTGAAATATTGAGGAAATAAAGGTCTGAAATTTTTGTAAGCAATTTGAAATTTATAATGTTACCTCTTGAGAGTATTAAATTTGCTTTTAATGTGAAGGTTATGAAGCGCTCATTTCAGATGATAATCGGAAACATCCGAGGATTGAGGATATACCCGTGGTGTGGATTTTTGGATGTTTTCTCAGATGAGTTACCCGGTTTACCACCAGAGAGAGAGTTGGAGTTTATCATTGATTTGGTATTGGATACTCAGTCTATCTCTAGACCTCTGTATAGGATGGCATTAGTGGAATTAGAAGAATTGAAGAAACAACTATAGGAGTTATTGAATCAAGGATTTATTAGACCCAGTGTCTCACCGTGGGGAGCACCAGTGTTATTCGTAAGGAAGAAAGATGGTAGTCTCAGACTATACATAGACTATCGACTATTAAATAAAGCCACGGTGAAGAATAAATACCCATTACTAGGATTGACGATCTGCTTGATCAGCTGAGACGGGCCTCAGTCTTCTCTAAGATTGATTTAAGATCGGGCTATCACCAATTGAGGATTAAGGAGGAAGATATCCCAAAGATGGCCTTCAGGACAAGGTATGGCCATTATGTATTTTTAGTGATGCCTTTTGGATTGACGCCCCTGCAGCCTTTATGAGATTAATGAATGAGGTGTTCAGAGACTATCTAGATAAGTTTGTGATAGTCTTTATTGATGATATCTTGGTGTACTCTTAGTCTTATGAGGAACACGTGCAGCAATTGTGGTTAGTATTTCAGATACTCCGAGATAAGAAATTATATGAAAAGCTTAGTAAGTGTGAGTTTTGGCTGGATTAGATAGCTTTCCTTGGTCATATAGTTTTAAAGGAAGGAGTATCAGTTTATCCAATTAAAGTGGAGGCTGTACTTAATTGGGAAAGACCAATGACAGTTACAGAGGCACAAAGTTTTCTCGGTTTGGCAAGGTATTACAGAAGATTTGTGCAATGATTTTCCAGGATTGTCGCTCCTTTGACTAATCTCACGCTCAAGGAGACTCCATTCCTATGGACTGATCCATGTGAGCTCATTTTTTAAGAATTAAAGAGAAGATTAACAGCGACGCCTATGTTGACTATCCCTGAGGGATCAGGAGGGTTTTCAGTATATAGGACGCTTCCCATCAAGGATTGGGATATGTGCTCATGCAGCACGGAAGAGTGGTCGCCTATGGATCGCGACAGATGAAAGATCATGAGCGAAATTACTCCACTCATGATTTGGAATTAGCCGCTGTGGTATTTACCTTGAAGATCTGACAGCACTATTCATATGGGGAAAGATTCCAGATCTTCACTGACCACAAGAGTTTGAGGCATTTGTTTGATCAGAAAGAGTTAAATATGAGACAAAAGAGATTGATGGAACTCCTTCAGGATTATAACTATGAGATTCTATACCATCCGGGGAAGGCAAACGTAGTTGTTGATGCCCTGAGCAGGAAGAGTATGATATCTACTATAATGGTCAGGGAATGGCATTTATTGGAGCAGTTCGCCAAACTCAAGATCAGAGTTAAAGAGGTAGAAACTGGATTTTTAGCTAGCCTGTGAATAGAGCCCAGGATCATGGATTGGATTAGAACTGGGCAACGTGATGATTAGAGGTTAATTGATATGGTTAGCCAAGCCGAGCAAACTTCGCAGTCGGATCTCATAGTCAATGAGGATGGGTTGTTTAGATTTAGAGGACGAATTTATGTACCAGATGATGATACCCTGAAGAAACAGATACTGAGAGAATCCTACTGCTCGCAATACACCATGCACCTAGGGAGTACTAAGATGTACCGAGATTTGAGAAAGGTGTATTAGTGGAGTGGCATAAAGCGAGACGTGGTAGATTTTGTGGCCAGATGTTTAGTGTGCCAGCAAGTGAAAGCTGAGCATCAGAAGTCCAGAGGATTATTACAGCCTTTACCTATGCCATCATGGAAATGGGAGCATGTCACCATGGATTTTATTATGGGTTTACCGAGAACTTGAAGAGGTCGTGACACTATATGGGTCATAGTGGATAGACTGACAAAAAGTGCCCACTTCCTTACCATCAAGAGCACAGATATTGTGGATGCCTTAGTTGAGTTATATGTCAGCGAGATAGCTAGATTACATGGGACTCCAGTGAGGATTATTTTTGACAGAGATTCTCGATTTACCTCCAAATTTTGAACCCAGTTTCAGGAGTCCATGGGATCTCAATTGAGTTTTAGTACCACCTATCATCCTCAGAGAGATGGTTAGTCAGAGAAGACTATTCAGACCTTGGAGGATATGTTGAAAGCGTGTACAATTGATTTTAAGGGATCATGAGATGATCACTTGCCCCTAGCAGAGTTTGCGTACAATAATAACTATCACGTGAGTATTGGAATGACACCTTTTGAGGCTCTATATGGTAGGAGGTGTAAATCCCCTGTAACTTGGGAAGAAATGGGTGACAGAAAGATAAATGCTCCCGAGCTTGTTGAACAGGCTGTACAGAGTGTAAAACTTATATGTGAGAGATTACGAGCTGCACAAAGTAGACAGAAAAGCTACATGGATGTGCGTAGACGGCCACTCGAGTTTGATGTTGGTGATGCAGTATTTCTGAAGATATCACCGAGTAAGGGTATCATGAGATTTGGAAAGAAAGGAAAATTGAGTCCTCGATACATTGGACCATTCTAGATTCTTGAGAGAGTGAGAGAGGTAGCCTACAGGTTGGCGTTACCCCCACAAATGTCTGGAATACACAACGTCTTTCATGTATCTATGTTGAGGAAGTACCATCCAGACCCTTCTCATGTCATAGAGTATGAAGAGATGAACATACAAAAGGACATGAGCTATACTAAAGAATCCGTCCGAGTCCTCGATAGGAAAGAAAAGGTGCTTCGGACTAAGAGCATCCTATTAGTGAAAGTTTTATGGAGGCATCACTCAATGGAAGAGGCAACTTGGGAATTGGAAAGCCCTATGAAGGAGAAGTACCCCCATCTGTTTGACGAGTCGAGTTGAATTTAGAGGACCAAATCCTTTAAAGGTGCGGAGGATGTGATACCTGAGAATTTTGTACACATCTAATTATGTAATGTGAACATGAAGTGTAATTAATTGAGCTAAAAGTGATGTACTTATAAATTGAAGTGATGAATGAGTATTGAACGAGAAATAATCAATGGAGTAAATTATGACAATTACATGTAGAGATTTTATGTCAAGTGAGCAACCAAATGATGAAACTATAAGGCCAAATCAATCTTGGAGAAGAGGGGATCGATCTGGTAGGCCAAAGTGACAAGGAATGAAAAGTCTAGATGAGCAAATTGATCTCTAAGGAAGGCAGATCGATCTCCTTATGATTCTGCCTCAAAGGGATTGATCTCCTGTAGGAGCAGATCGTTCTCCAAATGTTTCTGTAAAATGCAGATCGATCTCCTCAAGGTTATGACATCGATCTTAGCCCACAATAGATCGATCTGGTAGGCATAAAAAGTGCCCAAAACGTTCCTAAAATTCAAAGGTAGATCGATCTCCTACAATAGCAGATCGATCTCTTGCCCTATGCCTATATAAAGACCCCTGTGTTTTGTTGGAGTTCATCTTCTCTCTCTTCAGAAAATCGAATCCCTAGCTTTCTCTCTCTTCTAAAACCTCATTTTCGTTCAAATCAGAGGTTGTGGCAAGAGGGAAAGTTGTTCTTCATCAAAAGGAAAACAACATACTTGAAAATCGAAGGACGATTTGAGCTGAGGCGTGAATTGAGCACTCCACAAGTTTTGGGTAAATTTCTAAGCTTTAATCCTTGATTTTGAAGTGAATTTCTGCAATTGTGGCTGTAGATTTATGATGAATAGGCTGAAAATGGTTAGAGTTGTCCCGCCCTCCTCCCACACGCGACTTTACTAAAAACCACAATAAATTTTTCAGTTTTTACTTACCTTTATCTCCTCAACAGTTGGGCTGTGAATAGGCATTAGTCTCCTCATCCAGACATACCTTACCATTCTTTTTCGTATCATACATACATGACATTTATATCATAAGTAAGTTCGTATACTTAAATATAATTACATCATTACATCCCCCATATTAAAACGTGTACATCACTGTGTATATGCATTGTTCAGATACAAAAGAGTACGCATGTGTATACCTTTCACTAGATGGGGAGTGGCTGCGGATCAAAGGAATGCAATACCTCAGCTGACTCAATCTACTGACGAGAATCTGCAGAGATGGGGGGAAAATGAATGGGATGAGCTATCAACGCGCTCAGTAAGGAAATCAGGCAAGCAAGTAGACATCCATACTATCTACTGAAAATAGTGCTTTGCCTTTCCTTCTCTAAATTCAAAAGCATGTTTAAAATATATATAATATAGTACAGATTTAAAATCCCATGTACTAAGCACATGCTGGTTTATCAATCAGAGGCATTCGTGCAAAACAGTGCATATTTAATCATTTAAGAATGCATTTATATAAAATATGCCATTTACATTCAAAACACAGTAAATATGGCATTTCTCATCACAACACAAACAAATCAATTGGGTTCCGACCCATCCCTCAGGTCTACTCGTATCATAAAACACATGTGATATATCATGCGAGACTCAGTGGCTAAATGCAATCTCTCTAGACTATGTAAGAGAGCCTCCCCGTCGAACAGAGCCTCCCCGCCCACTCTGGCTTAAGGATGTTGGGCATAAGGATCTTACCGTAAGAGAACATCTCCGGACTATGTACATATCCTAACATGTGGTGAAATCCCAGGCAACACAGTACTCGGTGTGCAGGTTATCACTGCTGTAACGGGAGGGGGGTCAGTCCATCACAACCGCCAGCTATCAACACTCTCCTCCACAACTCCACAACACAAAACACAGTACAATGTACTCCATGCCACATGCACGGTACAACGTACACCCGTGGACCCATACATCATGGTCGGGGTGCCTGCCATAGATCTTAGCCTCTCATACCATAGAAATACATCATAGTGGGGTGCCTGCCATAGGTCTTAGCCCTCATACTATGGAATAAATGCCACGTCTCTAAATCCACGTGAGAACATCTCAACAGTGTGACACTCAGTCTACACGGAGGAAATGGTCACAGTTTTTCTAACATGTCTATATATCACGTAAAACTACAGTGCGCGTCTTGAGTGTGACTCACAGTCAACGCTCCGCCTCAAAACACTGTATATGCATGTAAAAATATCAACACTAGTACGAGTAAACCTCCAGCACTAGGTCATGCATAGTTCTCATTCAAATCAAGTACGAGCAAATCGCTCAAGTACTATGTCATGTACAAATCATGAAGAATTGAGTACGAGCAACGCTCCAGCACTCTGTCATGCATCTCATGTAAAACTCGAGCACGAGCTAATCGCTCCAGTACTCTATCATGCACAAATCACATAAAACTGAGTACGAGCAATGCTCCAGTACTCTATAATACATGTCAAATAAATGCAGTGCGAGTAAACCTCCAGCACTAATGTATGTGAAAAACATCTGAAATCAAGTGCGAGCTATGCTCCAGCACGATTGTTTCCACATAATTCGGTAAATGGCTCTTTAAAAATAGGGATGTTTAAAATCATTAAAATCAGCACTATAAAGTGTGCTTAGTTTACATCGACCTCAAAACATTAGCTCATCCACCTACTCTTCTGCTACACAGCAGTAAAAACCACTCAAAACATTATTTCCATGCTTTTTACCACTTTTCCTAAAATTTCACTTTTTGCCTAAATAGGGGTAAAACCGTAATTTACCCATATCGGGTCCCTATAATTATTATAGGTTCTCTCTGACCCTCATACAATTTCAGTGAATGTCAAATCCAATGAAAATATGCACAGATATCTCTAGCTACTTGCAAGAGTCCCCTACCTCGGATCACGTCGTGTGACCTCTCTTCCTCTGTGCTGTCTAATTTCGCAGTCCGATCAACTCTCAATATGACTCTAGAGCTGCATTTAATCATTCACTGAGTTAATTACACTTTTCCTACTGTATTACACATTTAATACAGTTCATTTCACTTAAATTGGCCCGTTTACGCTTAATGGGCCTTAAACACTTTAATTGGGCCTTAATCTGTATTAAGCCCGTTCATCAAGGTCTATCGACTCATTGGGCCTATCAATACCCATTGGGCTTTATTTCAAGCTCTTTGGATAGCCCGTATATCATTTACGACATTTTATTCAATTTTTCGAATATAATTCACTAAATCTGAAATTTAATCCGAAATGCGTAAATTAAATCTTAAATACGCATAAATCACATAATTCGTCGCAAATGAGCTTTACTTACCCGAGATTGTGCGATGGTATGCAAATCGAAGTTCGATCGGGCTTCTGTTCGAAATTTATCGTCAAACTGCACAATTTTGTATATTAAACTTCGGGTCAATTTTTGATTAAATATAATTTAAATAAATTTATCAGAAATTAAATTGGTCACTTTTGACTTCGTATCGACTTACCCGAAGTCCGGTGCAATACCAAAAATTTTCTTTTTCCTTTTTTCTTCTTTTTTTTCTTTTCCCCTTTTCTCCTTAGCTGAACCGGTCCGGTCCGGTTCAATTTAGAAGGTTCTCCCCTGAACCGTCGACCGGTTCAAGGATGATTTGGCCGTGCCGGCATCGTCCGGCCTGTTCTCCGGGAGCTTCTGCTGCCGTTTGGTGCACCACAACCTGGGGATCTCTCAGCTGGGCTTGATCGGACCCTAGCACCGCCGGTGGCCACCGGATTTCACTTTTTCTTCGCGGCAGTTTTTCCCACGATTCGTCGGCGTCCGGCGACGGTGGAGGGTGTGACCAGTGTCGATGGGTGCGCGCCGAGGTCCTCTCCCTTTTTCGGTATCTGGCTCGACCGTGGGATCGCCGGTGGTGGCTCGTCGGTGATGAATCCCTCGGGTAGCGTCTTCGTCGGTTTCGTGCGGGTTTCCTGTTTCTAACTTTCCAGATTTCTATTCTCTTTTTTTTCTTTATAATATATTTTTAATATTATTTTAATCCTCAAAATAATATTAAAAATCCTAAAATATCCCTACAATATCCCAAAAAATTCTATTAAATTCATTTAGTCCGTAAATGAATTTATCAGTCCGATTTTACTTTTTCGGTATATTTTTCTCTTATTTTTAGGCTCATTTTTCGAGACAAAAATTCTAAAAATATTAAATAAATTCATATCTTGATCAATTGGACTCGAAATTCAATATTTGACCCGTTATTGATCAAGATTTCTCGATTTCATATTTTTAATGAAACTGTCTCATCGTATTTTTACCGGATTTCGATCAATTGATCGTTTTACCCCTGTACTTGCTCGAAAATTAATTTAACTCTCATCTCGTTGTTATGTAGCTTACATGCATTTTTAATTTCTTAAATAAATCGATTGCATGATAGTAAATACTCTTCTTATGATTCAACTATGAAATACAATGTTCGTCCACATAGGAATCATAAGGTACAAGCTACATACGTAAATCGAAAACTCGGGTCTGACAATCCTCCCCAACTAAAAGAATTTGATCCTCCAAATTAGAACCAAATCAATCATCAAACAACTGGGGGTGCTTCTCTCGCATCAAGCTCTCTAACTCCCAAGTAGCCTCCTCGAAAGTGTGATGTTGCCATAGTACCTTCACTAACCCGATAGTCTTCGATCTCAAAACCTTCTCCTTCGTATCCAGTATTCGAATCGGCCTCTCAACATATGACATGTCCTCACTGAGCTCCAAAGGCTCATAACTAATCATATGTGCCGGATCCGGGTGATACTTCCTAAGCATCAAAATGTGGAAGACGTTATGCACGCCTGACAAATCTGGTGGCAATGCCAACCTATAGGCCTTATCTCCCACTCGATCAAGTATCTAAAAGGGTCCAATGTAGCGAGGACTCAACTTACCCCTCTTCCCAAACCTCGCTATACCCTTGGAAGGAGAAACCTTCAGAAACACTAACTCACCAACTGCGAACTCAAGTGGCCTACGTCTCCTGTCAGCATAACTCTTTTGTCGACTCTGAGCTGTCCTCAATCTCTTAACTATCAACCGGACATCCTCAGAAGCCTGTGTAACCATATCAGGAGCAAAAATCTTACGGTCACCCACTTCTTCCTATCCAATAGGGGAACGACATCTACGGCCATATAAGGCCTCATACGGTGCCATCCCAATACTCGAATGATAACTGTTGTTGTAGGCGAACTCGGCTAGTGGCAAATGATCATCCCAGGAGCCTCTAAAATCTAGCACACATGCTCTCAACATATCCTCCAAAGTCTGTATCGTCCTCTCTGACTGACCATCTGTCTGAGGATGGAAAGCTGTGCTCAAACTTAACTGGGTTCCCATGGCTTCCTGAAAATGTTCCCAAAAGTGAGAAGTGAAGCGGGAATCCCTATCCGAAACAATGCTCACTAGAACACCATGCAACCTCACTACCTCGCGTACATACAACCCTGCCAATGTACTCAGAGTATCGGTAGCTCTCATAGCTAGGAAGTGGGCTGACTTCGTCAGTCTATCTACGATCACCCATATAGCATCGTGATTCTTCCGGGTCCTCGGTAAACCCATCATCAAATCCATGATGATATGCTCCCATTTCCATGTCGGTATAGGTAGAGGCTGCAATAATCTTGCAGGTTTCTGATGCTCTACCTTCACCTGCTGACATATAAGACATCTCGCCACAAAATTCGCGATATATCTCTTTATACCTGATCACCAGTACACCTTCCGGAGGTTCTGATACATCTTGCCACTCCCCGGATGCAACGTGTACCTCGATGAATGAGCCTCTAACAATATCAATCTCCTGAGCTCTGGGTCCTCGGGAACATACAATCTACCTCTGAACCTCAGTAGTCCATCAGGACTCAACTCAAAATCTGTCACTGTGCCCCTCTACATCTGACCAATCACATCGATGCACTGCAGATCTGTCTGCTGAGCCTGTCTGATCCTGTCCAACAGATCTGGCTCTAAGCGTAGACTCGCAATCATACAATCCGCATCTCTGTCCGAAGGCACAACTCCCAAATTGATGCTAGCAAACTGCTCTAGCAGCTCGTGCTCCCTGACCATCATATATGATACCATCCAAAGCTCTTCCTACTCAAAGAATCTGCTACAACATTAGCCTTACCCAGATGATAAAGTATCTCACAATCATAATCCTTCAGAAGCTCTAGCTATCTTCTCTGTCTCATGTTCAGCTCCTTCTGTGAGAACAGGTACTTGAGGCTCTTGTGGTCGATAAAAATTTGAAACTTCTCACCATACAAGTAGTGGCGCCATACCTTCAACGCAAACACTATTGCTGCCAACTCTAAATCGTGGGTCGGATAGTTCTTCTCATGGCCCTTCAGCTGTTTCGATCCATAAGCAACTACCCTCCCATCCTGCATCAACACACAACCCAGTCCCTGATGCGAAGCATCTGTATATACTAAAAATCCTCTTGAGCTGGTAGGAATAGTGAGAATCAGAGCGGTGGTCAATCGACTCTTTAGCTCCTGAAAACTCCTCTCACAATCCTCGTCCCACACGAATGCAACATTCTTCCGAGTGAGACGTGTCAACGGAGCAGCCAACTTCGAAAATCCCTCAATGAATCTCCGATAGTACCCTGCTAAACCCAGAAAACTCCTGATCTCGGTAACTGTCCTCGACTATTCCCACTGAACTACAGCCTCAATCTTGGATGGATCTACTGATACACCATCCCTCGACACTACATGTCCTAAAAGTGAGATCTCTGTCAACCAAAAATCACACTTGCTGAGTTTAGCATACAACTACTGCCCTCGTAGAGTCTGCAATACAATCCTGAGGTGCTCCTCATGCTCCTCCTCGGATCTCGAATATACTAATATGTCATCGATGATTACGATAACAAACTGATCCAAATATGGCTTGAACATATTGTTCATCAAAGCCATGAAAGCTGCGGGAGCATTTGTCAGTCTGAATGGCATAACTAGGAACTCATAGTGGCCATATCGAGTCCTAAATGCTGTCTTGGGTATATCTTCACTCCGAACTCTCAACTGATGATACCCAGACCTCATATCAATCTTAGAAAAGACCTGCGCTCCCCGAAGCTAATCTAGTAAGTCATCAATGCGTGGAAAGAGATATCTATTCTTGATGGTAGCCTTATTCAACAATCTGTAGTCTATACACAATCGGAGGCTTCCATCCTTCTTCCTCACAAATAGAACCGATGCTCCCCACGGTGAAACACTCAGTCTGATAAAACCCCTATCCAACAGCTCCTGCAACTGTCTCTTGAGCTCCTCCAGCTTAACTAAGGCCATGCGATACGATGGTCTCGAAATAGGCTCAGTACCAGGCACCAAATCTATACAGAACTCCATCTCTCTGTCGGTGGTAACCCTGGCAACTCATCCGGGAAAACATCTGGGTACTCACTGACCACAAGAATATCTACCAACTCCAGATATACCTTATCTGTATCCACCACATACGTAATAAGACCTATAATCACATCCGTAGAAGCATCAGCTGCGTCCTGGCCTAAGGCATGTACTCGCCCTCGACCCATCACCTGCTTCCCCTTCTCCTCTGCTGTCACTCTACCTCTCTGAGCAGACGTAGCAGCTGGAGCTCTATCATGCTCCCTGCCTTTCTGTGGGGCAGTCACATATGTCTCTGGGCACTCTCTAGCAATATGCCCATGTTTCCCACATCGAAAACACACAACAGGGCTCAACGAACAAGGTCTACCGCCATGATGTCTACCACATCGGCTGCACTGATCAGTAGTAGGCCTCAGTCATCCAATCAAAATGTCCTTCGTCGGAGCTATGGTCGGGTATGTAAGAGGTCTAACTGGTCGTTCTCGCACCTCCTCTATCTGTGGTCCCTTACCGAAGAGTCTCCTCCCTCCTCGATAACTGAACCCTCTATCTCTAGCCGACCTCTTCCTCTCTCTATCTCAGCTCCGATTGAACTTCCCAAACTCAGAGGTATTTCTCTCGTAATCCTGTTCATAAAGCTGCGTGCTGCCTCATCATATGTACCAATATCTAGTGGTACCAATCTAGACCGTAACACCGGTCTTAATTCATCAACAAATCTGCGGACCTTCCTGGTCTTGTTGTACATGGTATCGGGATCATACCTCCCTAGAGCCAAAAATCTAGTCTCGTACTCATCCACTGTGAGATTCCCCTGGCTCAATCCCAAAAACTCAGCCTGCAGTCTACGCTGCGTAATATCAGGAACAAACTGCCTCCTGAAGGCCTCTAGAAACATCTCCCAACTAATCTCAGCATGTCGGGCTCTCAATATCGACCTGGTGGACTTCTACCAAAGCTCTGTCGTTCCCTTCAGTAGGAACGCAGCAAATACGACTCTCTCCGAAGTTGTACAATCAAAAAAGTCGTACAACTTCTCCATCTCGCTAATCCACTCCTCTGCACTAGCTGGGTCCATGACCTCTCGAAAAGATAGAGGTCCAAGCTTCTGGAACTGTCACAATCGATCCAAATCACACCTATATCTCAATCCACTACTAACCTGAACTGGTGGGGGTGTAGGAGTATCAGTAGTCTGTGGCCTCTGTACAGGCTGCGCAGGTGTATCAGGTGCAACTGCCTCCCCTGTCGCAGTCTCCGCATCCTGCCTCTGTCTACCTGGCAAAGTCTGTGCCAACAACCCTACTATCACCTCCAGGCTACGCTCTATCCTGGTGAAGCGTGCCTCAGTAATATCCGGTACCTCAGAAGTATCCGGTACCTCAGTAGTACCTGAGGGTGTATGGGTAGTCGAAGAATCACCCTGGCTAGTCGGCCTACCTCTACGGCCTCTAGCCCTACCTCTCGCCCCTCTATCACGGCGGGTAATTGCCATAAAGGCTAGATTCCTGTATTCACAAACATTAATTTGTCAAACTCCCATCTTGTATACACAAATGTAACTGAACAAAACACAGTGATATGGGGATGTACACTTTCCTAATTACTAATGCCTAGACACATCAGACCAACTACGCTCTGATACCATTCTGTCACTCCCTCCTCCCACACGCGACTTTACCAAAAACCACAATAAATTTATCACTTTTTACTTACCTTTATCTCCTCAACAGTTGGGTTGTGAATAGGCATTAGTCTCCTCATCCAGACATACCTTACCATTCTTTTTCGTATCATACATACATGACATTTATATCATAAGTAAATTCGTATACTTAAATATAATTACATCATTACATCCCCTATATTAAAACATGTACATCACTGTGTTTATGCATTGTTCAGATACAAAAGAGTACGCATGTGTATACCTTTCGCTAGATAGGGAGTGGCAGCGGATCAAAGGAATGCAATACCTCAGCCGACTCAATCTACTGACGAGAATCTGCAGAGATGGGGGAAAATGAATGGGATGAGCTATCAACGCGCTTAGTAAGGAAATCAGGCAAGCAAGTAGACATCCATACTATCTACTGAAAATAGTGCTTTGCCTTTCCTTATCTCAATTCAAAAGCATGTTTAAAATATATATAATATAGTACATATTTAAAATCCCATGTACTAAACACATGCTGGTTTATCAATCAGAGGCATTCGTGCAAAACAGTGCATATTTAATCATTTAAGAATGCCTTTATATAAAATATGTCATTTACATTCAAAACACAGTAAATATGGCATTTCTCATCACAACACAAACAAATCAATTGGGTTCCGACCCATCCCTCAGGTCTACCCTATCATAAAACACATGTGATATATCATGCGATACTCAGTGGCTAAATGCAATCTCTCTAGACTATGTAAGAGAGCCTCCCTGCCAAATAGAGCCTCCCCGCCCACTCTGGCTTAAGGATGTTGGGCTTAAGGATCTTACCGTAAGAGAACATCTCCGGACTATGTACATATCCTAACATGTGGTGAAATCCCAGGCAACACAGTACTCGGTGTGCGGGTTATCACTGCTATAACGGGAGGGGGGTCAGTCCATCACAACCGCCAGCTATCAACACTCTCCTCCACAACTCCACAATACAAAACACGGTACAATGTACTCCATACCACATGCACGGTACAACATACACCCGTGGACCTATACATCATGGTCGGGGTGCCTGCCATTTGTCTTAACCTCTCATACCATGGAAATACATCATAGTATGGTGCCTGCCATAGGTCTTAGCCCTCATACTATGGAATAAATGCCACGTCTCTAAATCCACGTGAGAACATCTCAACAGTGTGACACTCAGTCTACACGGAGGCAATCGTCACGATTTTTCTAACATGTCTATATATCACGTAAAACTACAGTGTGCGTCTTGAGTGTGACTCACAGTCAACGCTCCGCCTCAAAACACTGTATATGCATGTAAAAATATCAACACTAGTACGAGTAAACCTCCAGTACTAGGTCATGCATAGTTCTCATTCAAATCAAGTACGAGCAAATCCCTCAAGTACTATGTCATGTACAAATCATGAAGAATCGAGTACGAGCAATGCTCTAGCACTCTGTCATGCATCTCATGTAAAACTCGAGCACGAGCTAATCGCTCAAACACTCTATCATGCACAAATCACATAAAACTAAGTACGAGCAATGCTCCAGTACTCTATAATGCAAGTCAAATAAATGCAGTGCGAGTAAACCTCCAGCACTAATGTATGTGAAAAACATCTGAAATCAAGTGCGAGCTATGCTCCAGCACGATTGTTTCCACATAATTCGGTAGATGGCTCTTTAAAAATAGGGATGTTTAAAATCATTAAAATCAGCACTATAAAGTGTGCTTAGTTTACATCGACCTCAAAACATTAGCTCATCCACCTACTCTTCTACTACACAGCAGTAAAAATCACTCAAAACATTATTTCCATGCTTTTTACCACTTTTCCCAAAATTTCACTTTTTGCCTAACTAGGGGCAAAATCATAATTTACCCATATCGAGTCCCTATAATTATTATAGGTTCTCTCTGACCCTCAAACAATTTCAGTGAATGTCAAATCCAATGAAAATATGCACAGATATCTCTAGCTACTTGCAAGAGTCCCCTACCTCAGATCACGTCGTGTAACCTCTCTTCCTCTGTGCTGTCTAATCTCGCAGTCCGGTCAACTCTCAATATGACTCTGGAGCTGCATTTAATCATTCACTGAGTTAATTATACTTTTCTTACTGTATTACACATTTAATACAGTTCATTTCACTTAAATTGGCCCGTTTACGCTTAATGGGCCTTAAACACTTTAATTGGGCCTTAATCCGTATTAAGCCCGTTCATCAGGGTCTATCGACTCATTGGGCCTATCAATACCCATTGGGCTTTATTCCAAGCTCTTTGGATAGCCCGTATATCATTTACGACATTTTATTCAATTTTTCGAATATAATTCACTAAATCTGAAATTTAATCCGAAATGCGTAAATTAAATCTTAAATACGCATAAATCACATAATTTGTCTCAAATGAGCTTTACTTACCCGAGATTATACGATGGTATGCAAATCGAAGTTCGATCAGGCGTCCGTTCGAAATTTATCGTCGAACTGCACAATTTTGTATATTAAACTCCGGGTCAATTTTTGATTAAATATAATTTAAATAAATTTATCAAAAATTAAATTGGTCACTTTTGACCTCGTATCGACTTACCCAAAGTCCGGTGCAATCTCAAAAATTTTCTTTTTCCTTTTTTCTTCTTTTTTTTCTTTTCCCCTTTTCTCCTTGGCTGAACCGGTCCGGTCCGGTTCAGTTTAGAAGGTTCTCCCCTGAATCGCCGATCGGTTTAGGGATGATTTGGCCATGCCGACGTCGTCCGACCGGTCTCCGGGAGCTTCTGTTGCCATTCGGTGCGCCACAACCTGGGGATCTCTCAGCTGGGCTTGATCGGACCCTAGCACCGCCGGTGGCAACCGGATTTCACTTTTTCTCCGTGACAATTTTTCCCTCGATTCGCCGGCGTCCGACGTCGGTGGAGGGTGTGACCGGTGCTGATGGGTGCGCGCCGAGGTCCTCTCCCTTTTTCGGTATCTGGCTCGGCCGTGGGATCGCCAGTGGTGGCTCGTCGGTGATGAATCCCTCGGGTCGCGTCTTCGTCGGTTTCGTGCGGGTTTCCTGTTTCTAACTTTCTAGATTTCTATTCTCTATTTTTTTATTTCTTTATAATATATTTTTAATATTATTTTAATCCTTAAAATAATATTAAAAATCCTAAAATATCCCTATAATATCCTAAAAATTTCTATTAAATTCATTTAGTCCATAAATGAATTTATCAGTCCGATTTTACTTTTTCGATATATTTTTCTCTTATTTTTAGGCTCGTTTTTTCGAGACAAAAATTCTAAAAATATTAAATAAATTCATATCTCAATCAATTGGACTCGAAATTCAATATTTGCCCCGTTATTGATCAAGATTTCTTGATTTCATATTTTTAATGAAACTGTCTCATCGTATTTATATCGGATTTCGATCAATTAACCGTTTTACCCCTGTACTTGCTCGGAAATTAATTTAACCGTCATCTCACTGTTATGTAGCTTACATGCATTTTTAATTTCTTAAATAAATCGATTCCATGATAGTAAATACTCTTCTTATGATTCAACTATGAAATATAATGTTCGCACACATAGGAATCATAAGGTACAAGCTACATACGTAAATCGAAAACTCAGGTCTGACAAGAGTTGTTAGAATCATTGAGATATTGAGAAAGTATGAGAATGTGAGCAATTAGGCTCGATGTTTAGATTAGAGACAATGTGATGACGTGTTGATGATGTTTTTATATCATTTGGACAGCCCGGGAGTTCCGGAGGGGAATGCGAGGCTAGTCTATCGTTAGGGGGAAACGATTGCACTATACGAGGTGCAACGAGGTAAGGGAAAACTTAAAACTCATTGTGTTTGTGATTTTGTGATGATAATTATAGCATGAAACGTTTTGAGAAACAAGCATGTTTTACAAGTTGTGATTGATTTATTGCACACAGTTTTATAGCCGGTTGGAGCCCAATTTTTATGAGTTGTAAACAAAGGGCGAGTGTTTTACAAACTGTTTGAGTTTAAAAATGAAACGAGATTTGGGCTCTACGTTAAGGCATACTAAGATTTGAGAATTGTGTGCGTGGTTTTGCCAGTTTGAGCTCGATTTTTTATATGTTTTGTAATGAGTACAAAAAGGGGTTTTCAGATGAATTTTTTGAGAAAAACCATTATGAGCTTTACGTGAAGGCAATACAGTTTTATATGATAATGGCTATTACTAAGACTTAGCCGTGTCATGTGATAAGACATCGGGCCTTGCTCTGGTAGCATGTAAGTCCGATATTCCTCCATTTTGATAATGAGAGATGCCTCCATTCTGGTAACGTGAGATGACCTCCACTCTGGTAGTGTTGGGTGGCCTTGCTTTGGTAGCATATAAGTCCGTACCTTGCTTTGGTAGCATGTAAGACCAATAGTGTGCATGAGGAGAGGCCTTGCTTTGGTAGCATGTAAGCCCGGGTCTTGTTCTGGTAACACATAAGGCCAATACACCATGTACACGACCATATTGTCGATGTTCCCTCTTTTGAGGATGCCAGGAATGCGCACCTAAAGGAGATTATATTATTGTGCCATGACAGATGTTTTTATTTTAGTTTTATTTGCCTAGTCTCCGTTTTACACATGAGATTGTGTTTTGTAGTTGTGCCACGTACTTTACTACTGAGGTGATTTTTATCACGTTTTACGAGAAAAATCATTATCGCATCCTTATTTCCGTATGCTTGTAACTATGGTTTTCATACTAAACCATTTACTCTCATGTTTCTACATGATTTTAGAGAAATGAGATGAGAATGATGTTTAATGATTTCATGCTACGTTTTCTACCAAGTTTATTGAGTTTCACTTACTAAACAAAATGATTATGCTGTGTGATTAATCATTTTTGTTAATGAGTCCCTTACCCTCTTACTGAGCGATTTAGAAGCTCACCCTATTTTTATATCCCCCCAAATTTCTTCAAGTGAAAAGAGTTTTCCTGCGATGTACAGAGTAGTGGCTAGTAGAGGACTTGAGCTCCAGGCCTTATATTGTATTTTGAGGTATAATTTAACATTTCATGTACCTAAACTAAAGTTGTATTTACAGACACTTGATGAACAGTGGTGTATGGGATGAATTAGGATTAATTAAATCTATATTGAGAACTGTATGAGCTATAATATATGAATATTAGATGATGAGCTTCTGCAGTGAAAGTTTTATAATGTATGTACGATAATGCATGACACTGTACAGGAAAATAAGTTTTAAATTGTGTATCGAGGAAAATAAGTTTTAAATTTACCATGTTTTCCGTGCTTCCGGGGTGTCACAGATACAAATGAATTAGTAATTGATATATGAGTTTTTGGTTCACATTTAATACAATATGCCTACGAAAGATTGCTTTGAATTATAAGCAAGTGAAATATTTAATAATTGGAGATAGAGGTTGAGTTGCTTGAATTTGAACCAAACCTTTACTATATGCAACAAGTCTTTCTTAACAACTCGTTGCAGAGGTTGTTGGCATAGAGATATTCTTTAGACCTTTTCATATGTTTGACATATGTTTGTTTCCTAAAATATGTTGATGAACTGTTGAATTCTCATGAATGTTGAATGATATATGCCATGAATTCTAAGCATGTTCTATTTATGACATGATTTGTTAGCATTATGTATATTAGTTGTTATATCTTCATGCTCATAAATAACATGTGGTGACTTTATGAAGATTAAGTGTTAACCATTTTAAATTGGCACACTTACGCTTCTCCTAAAATTGCTTGCTTTTGATATTTGTTATATATTTTGAATTGATCTTTTAATCTCCGATCTTTGCTGTGCCTGAAAGAGGAAGAAATTTTGATGACAAATTTGGACCTACTCTTTGTGCTTATTAAATTAATATAATTGTACTCTTCGTTATTTATAAGTTATTATATGAATATGTTTGTAAAATATTTGTTTCGGATACCATGCGTATACTGAAACCAGTTTTATTTTTTGGGGAGTTTTTCAAAATTGTTTTCCTAATCCTTTAAGTCACTTCTTGAACAACCTCACGGAGGAATTTTTATAAAAATCAATTTTTCTTAAAATTTTGTCATATCAAAAATAAAAAGATTATCAGTATTAAAGTTATCAATATTTTGAAATGAAAAAATAAAAAAAAGCCTTAAGCGTGTTTAAAAGTGTTTAGCAAACAAAAGTTGTTTTTAATATTTGAGAATTTTTCGAGCGAAGAGATTGATTTTGAAAAGATTATTTCTATGAATTATATTTGAAAATATAAGTACCAACAGCTATTCATAGAAACATTATTTTACTTGCACTTAACATAATTGGTTTGTGAAAGAATTTTTTTTTTCCCTTAAATTAAAAATTTGAAATAAAAACTTTCTGTATGAATTACTAGATCTTTTATTCTTGAAAAGAAAAATACATCGAACTCTAACAATTACTTATGTTTTATTTTTCTGCACTGATTTATAAAGTTCTAATATTCAAATTATATATGGTTGAAAAATCCTTTAAGTCTACTTTTTAATTAAACAGATGAAATTGAAATCCAAAGTTTCTATAAAAGAATGAATTTTTACTATTTGAAATTAAACTTTCTATATATATATATATATATATATATATATATATATATATATATATATATATATGTGTGTGTGTGTGTATTTGATAAGATAATTAAGTTTAGTTTTCAAATTTTTAAATGGATTGTAATTTTGAATTTTGAACTCATATATATATATATATATATATATATATATTAAAACGTAAAAATTAAATTTTATATTTTTCATATCGATACGAATTTTCATACGAAATTTTTATGTTTTATATGATATAAATATAATTTTATTTGATACGAATCCAAATTATAAAAACAAACTGTCACGTCTAGATGTCACGTCTAGATTTCAGTTTGTGCTGGGGTTATAGGAGAAAAAGAAATATCCAGATGGGAAACGTTTTGAAACTAGGCAACATGCCTCAAAGCCACCCAACACGTATGTACAATCCAATATTAATTGTAAACATGCAGAAGGCAGAGAGGGCCAAAGAGGAACATCTATTACCAGTAATCCTGGCAAGAACAAGATCCCTTACTAAAATGGTGGAATCGATTCCGATCTCTTACAACAATTTCTCTGTCAAACTTATCTGAAACATGTTTCATGAAACAATGACAATCATAACAAATTCGAAGATTCTTTATGACCCTTATGGTCCTTCTATCCTTAAAGCTAAGAAGCGCAAAAGCAACAGCTAACTTTTCGCTATGATAACTAAGACTCCGCTCCTTCTCCTCCTCTTCAATGTCATATAAAACATTGCATGTATAGGGAGTATAACCTTCAACCCTAAGATCATCAATTATTGAAATCAAGAATTCTTTAATTTCCTTGGATTTAGGATGTGAATTATCTCCGGAAACAAACTCATAAACCATCTCCTCCACTCTAAGCAAACTATAGCCGGGGTTCTTCCCGACTTTTTTCTCCCTCATCAAATTTCTTACATCAGCTTTCTCATTCCATCTGCCAACTCCACCATATGCATTTGATAAAAGCACATAATCACCATCATGATTAGGGTCAAGCTCATAAATCCTTTCCCTGGCTTTCTCAGCCAATTTAAGCTCATTATGTTTCACACAAGCTCCAAGCAAAGTCCTCCAAATAACTGCGTTTGGCCTAGTAGGCATTCTATCAACAAATTCAAATGCTTCGTAGAGCAACCCTGCACGACCAAGTAAATCAACCATACAACCATAATGCTCTACCGTAGGCTCCAACCCATAATCCATCTTTATACTCTCAAAAACTCCCCACCCGTCGTCCACAAGTCCCCCATGACTACAAGCCACTAAAACCCCGTTAAAAGTAACATGATCAGGCTGCAAACCAGTTTTTTCCATCTCATAGAACACTTTTAAAGCTTCTTTACTGCGCCCGTGAACAGCCAGCCCGTTAATCAACACCGTCCAAGTCAATACATTTTTCATAGGCATTCCATTAAAAACTTTTATAGCATCATCAACAGAGCCACATCTCGAATACATATCAATCAGTGCAGTACCCAATGAAATGGTGCGTTTCAGTCCAGTTCTTGAAATAAAAGCATCAACCCACTTACCCAATTCCAGAGCCCCAAATCTTGAAATCGCAGATATTACACTAAGCATGGTAACTTCATCCGGCTTAAAATTTTCCACCAACTGCATTTCTTGAAACAAACACAAAGCTTCATACCCAAAATTATTATTTGCAAAACAAGCAATCATACTAGACCAAGAAACCAAATCTTTCTCCGGCATTTTATCGAACACGTCGAGTGCTCCCGCCACTGACCCTAACGAGCCATAAAGACTAATCAGTGCGTTTTGTATATAAATATCGGAATCCAAACCGAGCTTGATTATGAGGGCGTGAGTGTCGTGACCTACGTGGAGACAGGCGCACGCTTTAAGGACGAAAGGGAAAGTGAAGTGATCCGGTGATAAGCCGTCATGGAGCATGGTGGAGAAGAGGAAAACGGCGTGAGAAGGAGAGAAGTGAGCGTGGGCCCTGATGAGAGTGTTGTAAGAGAAGGTGTCAGGGGAGGAAATGCTAGCTAAAACAGAACGTGCATAGGATAAGGAGATGGGGGCAGAGGCTGCGCAAGATAGTAGGAGGGGACGGAGAGAGAGAGGGTCGTTTTGGAGACCGGTTTTGGTGAGGCGAGCGTGGAGCTTGTACACATTCTTCATAGGTAGATTCGATAAACGCATTATTGGGTCCTAGTCTTTTTCGTGGGTTTGAACATCGCCCCTTCGGATCAGAACCTTAATCTGGCGCGGTAGACCATCTCGGGCATTTCAACCAATTATAAATGTCTGACACAGGCACAAATAATTCGATTTCAATTTAACGTTTGTTTCATTTATTCTAATTGATCAACAAGCATTACCAAATTGCACAAATATCTACCCGTTCCTTATAACAGTGATAGCAAAGATGAACCTCTTCTCTTTGTTGCATATAAAACAGAAATAATAAACATCCATCAAACCGGCAACAATATTAGTAACACCATTCCTATTTTTTTCCCCCAATATCATCACCTACTGTTAGGTGCTAAAATGAAAATTCTACTTTCTTCTTTCCAAAATCACTCGGTTATTGATAAGCCCTAAAGATATTATCCGCAAGTGCACGGGTCGAACAAGTAATAATGAGATTTGAGTTTCGGATTATTGTCCCACAGAGAAGTTGATCAGTCTAATTAACTACCGATTAATCTTACCCTAAGTATATTCTAGCAAATTATGAAGTTCTGATGGGTGGTCTACATGGCTAAAATTAAAGTACTGAAAATAATAACAACTATAAAATAAAGAAAATAAAACCGAGTTAAAATTACTTACAAAGCTCCAAGCAATAAAAAGCAAGAACCTACAAAAGAAAATTAAACAGTTAAAACGAATTAACGCAATTAAAATAAAATGCAAATATGAAAATAAAGCAATAAAACTAGTTAAACTAAAATTAAACAAGTTTAAAATAAAATGTACATGTAATTAAACTAACTAAGAAAATGTAATTTAAACTAACTTAAAATCTAAAAAAAATGAAAACTAAATTGAAAATGCATAAAATGAGTTTAATCTAAATTAATTCTAATTGAAAAACCTATTACTAAAATTAACTAATGGCATAATTAAATCTAAATTCTAGACTAATCAATCAATTGAATTATGACTAATCATGCACATAAGAAATCAACTAACTAAGCTAACTAATAAAGTTGAAATTAATCTAACTAAAAATGCATACGAAATGAATTAAACCAATACAATAGGCTAGCCAAACGTGGCCTTAGCAAAAACTAGACAAAGTGGTCCCGATTTTGGTACTGTTCACTCTCTTCTTTCCAGTGCTGCCCGACTATCTGCTGCAAATTCAAGCATTGTCCAGCTGCTTCTGCATCACACGACCTCCTCTGCTAACAGCAGATTGCTCCATCCTTGCTGCAAACTCATGTCACTATCTTCAACTAGTACCCGCAGAAACAGACAACTAGACTCTAGCAACAAACGTCCGCTGCAATGCAGTTTCATTCTCTGTTGTTCTGCACAAATGCACTTTCTTGCTCAGTACAGGCTGCATCAGCTGCGCACCAAAATCCTCACCCAGCTGCTTCTTGTCTACTATGCTGGTTCTGCTTGTCCATCATCTGCTTCACGCACCACTACAGTCTGGTAAAAAAAAAATAGCAGCTAACGGCAACAAGGGCTAGAGCCGAAATGTGTCGCACAACTTCTGCACCCCTAACTATTCCAGCTGCAACCTGCCATTGTGTGCACAACGTCCTTCACAACAGCTCGATGATGGTGAAAAATGACACCAACGAAAATCTATAGTTATCAAATACTTGGTTAGTGCAGAATGCAAGTGTAGATTGAACATGAACACTATAAATTAATGAAAACAGAGCTGAACAGAGTGGAAGTTAATCACTGATTTGCTGCCATAGTGAACTCATGCTATGTTCTACAATGAATGGTGACAGTTGGTAACAAAAAGCAAGGTGGAAATACTTAACTAAATAAAAGAAAGACATGAAGTGCAGTGGTAAACAAATGCAAAACCGAGAGACATCAATATATTCAGTAGAAAATAACAGAGGTTAGCATTAATATGCAGTAAAAGGGCAACATGGACATAGTTCAATCAATGAAGCAAAAACTGAACCTTTCAAGGATACCAACAATAAACCGAATAGGAAGAAGCAATATTTAACAACAGAACATTAAAATGAGATCGTAAATAATTGAATAGCAATGCAACGTGAACTAGCAGCTCGGATTGCTTCATTTTCTTCTCCAGCCGTGACTCCACATAGCTCTTGATGTGGACAAATGCTTTGCATTATCCCACATCAAGGCAACAGAATCAAATGGGAGAAGATTGAATGGACTAGTTATGCCACCCGACTGCACCATTTAATATCTAACCGAGAGCTACAAAAGTGATGGTTTAACAACTAAAGAAGAGAACACATAAGTAATGCTTCTGGAAAAGAAACCGAGACCTGAACTAGGAAAACAAGTTATGGAAATAGAGAACTCATGGAAAAGAAACCGAGAGCATGAAAAAGAGATTGATTTTCCATTGAAAATGAAATTCAACAAAGATTAATAAAGAACATGAAATGAATAGTAAAACAACTTGTAAAAACTATGCGAAAATTTAAAAAAAACTTTTAAAATTAATCTAAAAGCTATTCTACCCTAACCTACCTTACTCCTACTCCTACTTACCCTACTTAATTTTTCAATTACCATCATGTTCTATTTATACAAAAATATAGGAGTACAATGGTAAATTTTCATCCTAGATGAGTTGGCATTGTTTGGCCACTTGTCTTCATTTGATTTGCTGCAGAGTAGATATTTCCACGTCATCAGTCTTTTTGTCCAATTAGCTGTGCGATGTGACTCGACGTGTGTCTTTCAGAGGGTTGGTACGGTGTCCTTCGATCTTATCGTTTCAGAGCAAATAAAATACGGACATCTGGCATCACGCGTGTCCAGATGACTGATGACTCGATCTACAAATTGGAAGTGGTCCAGTCTCCTTTAGCTCGTTTTCAGCCCAATTTCGTCTGAAACGACTGAGTTTCATCTGGATTTAATTTATCTGCACATTAAAGAATTTTAATTAAATAAAGGGGATTATTAATAAAATAATATGGGGATTAAATAGATAATTAAGAATTTAAGCACAAATAATTCTAAAAAAAATAGAATTATCACACCCCCAAACTTGAGTTTTTGCTTGTCCTCAAGCCAAACAAAATAAATGTAGGAATGATAAGTATAAAACATAATAATTTCTCCAACATTATTCTCAAAGAAAAAGTACAGACTATGAAATCAAAGACTCACAATTACAAGTCCAACCCATAAAATTATTCTATCATAAGTCCTAACCCAAATTGGACCCCTCATGTGTGTGTGAAAAATGTCAGAGCCACTTCAAAGTACATTATCCAGATCAGATTATGCAAACATAGTGAATACAAAGTCAATGACAAGTGATCATTCCCATAAGTTTGCTTTTCACTAATCTCTCCACTAATGTAGCCACACTTAATCAAAAATCAATAGGACTTCATTAAACTTGTAATGTAAGGCTGGGGTTAGGGTATGATAAAGTCGATTTATGTTTAATTACCCCTTAACATGCATTACTTCTAGGATCTTTAATGTAAGAGCTCTAATTATTTCCCCCAAACTTATTTATTTCACTAGACATTTTATTCTATTTTGTATTTTTCTTCTTTCTTCTTTTCTTTTTCTTTTTCTTTCTTTTGCAAATTTTTTTTTTGAACTTTCACTATCACCAGATACCCATATGTACAAAGCTCAAAATATATCCAATGACTTTCCATGCTTTCAGGGTAAGGGATAGGAAAAGAGTTTAAGCTAAGGAAATTGTACAGATGTATTTACAGAGAAAAGCTTATTTGGCTCAGATAGGTGACTAGGGTAAAGTATGCATAGAGATGGCTAGAAAGGCCCAAACGATCCAAAGATGGCCTAAATCATCTCCCTAATTAAGTGTGATCTAATATTTCACCTCGAGATCAGATCAAGCAAATTCTAGAATATGATACACAAAATCAACTGAACAAATGCAATCCTATGTCCACATAATTTTTTTCTAAATAAATATACAAATTTATGACATAACACACGTTCTGTTCTGGTATTGAAACAGCTCAAGAAACCAAGCAAGTCACGTGTTGCCTTATTCCACCAGCGTCTCTTTCCACGTCCAGCTTTTCTTCTCAAATTCGGTTCAGCAACTTTGACTTGGTTTTACTCCGTAGTAAGTCTCTCGGTTTTAGCAAACTGGTTCCAAGCAGCTCCTGTTTCACTCCAACTCACGATTCAGTTCTGCCTCTCAAGGTTCCTGCCTTTCCACGGGTTTTGTTGCCTGCTCTAATCTCTCGATACTGCCCTGCAACAAGATTAAGTTTCGGTTCAGCAGCAGTTCAGTCTCCTGCTCTTACACGTCTCGAACAATCCGGCAACTCTGCTTCCACCGCTTCAACCAGCTCTACATGTCAGCTTACACCGGGTCTATTCTAAAACGGGCTCTTTCATTTCTTGCAAAGCAAATCAGCTGCAACTCTCGGGTCTCCCTCTGTCTGTTCTCTCCTTCGGGGCCTTACTCTGATACCGCCACCTCCCTCTGTTCTGCCGCACCTATTGTTACATATAAATATAGACCAAAAACTTGCAGCCCAAATACATCAAACCTAGAAAAATTAGCTATCTCCTAATATGTGCCATTAGGTGTTGGCCCTTCCTCATTTAATTTTATATTTTCTTTCGTTAGCACTTAAAACTTCAATATACCAATTGTAATAATATAAAAAATTTGGGAATTAATTATAAAATAGATATTTCAAACAATATATATTTCCTAATTTAGTACCAATCGTATAAATTATTGATTGAATTCACACCATAAATTCAAAAATTAATACCAAAGCCAATATCTTATAAATTGGTTCACAAAATACATTAAACAATTAATTCCACAAAAGAATATAGCATAAAATTTAGTAATAAATATAAAAGTAATATAACAAATATATTATTATCAAGGTCAATACCTGTGACTTTCAAAAGTTTCCCTGTGTGCAGGAATGTCAAAAAATGAGCGATCGGTAAAGAGACAGGTATAAATTTTGATAGGGAACTCCGATTGAGGTGATTCTAGGAAAATGAACTCAAAGACCTTTCTGACAATGTATGGCTCATACTTTTACCTATGGTGGATTAATCTTAGTGAATTTTCAAAGTTAGTGATAAGTACAGTAAATCAAATTGAGAAATGAGTTAAAGCTAAGGAAAATAAATGGATGATTTATTATAGACATGTATTAGCAATTTAATGGATTGATCAAGTGACTTGAAGCATTCTAGGAGATTATATTGGAACAATTTAATTAAATTGGTGTTATAAGATAGGAACTTAATTATGAGAAAGAATTAATTCTCATTTAAGTTAATACATGAAATTCAGCCATGTAAGGAAAATTGAAACATAATCTAAGAATTGGCAAGTAAATATGTATAATTAAAATAAAATGTGGATACATTATAAAATATTACATGGCTTCATGAAAAAGCCATTATTATTTTGCAACACCTACCCCCACTAAACCAGTCTTCTCACACACCTGGAACTGCGACTAATTTAAGGGCAGAATGTCGGTGTGAAAAAGGTTTGAAAGTTGAGACATATAGGGAGAGAAGAGAAGCCACGGGAAAGAGATTAGAGTGAAGGGCTGTAAGAGAAGCACAAGTAACAAAGAAAGGAGCCAGAGGAGCCGACAATTGTTGTTGGAAAGGAAGAAACAAAACAGAACGATAAAAGCCAAGAAGCTGAGTTGATCAGGAATTTCAGGCTGAATCAAGGAGTTCTGAGGAGCTGAAGCAAACAACAATCGTAAGGAATTTGAGGAGCTAAAGTAAGGGATGAATGGAGGAGAAAAAGGCTGAGAGAGGTAAAGGACAGGGTTGACAATTGGTAAGGGAATCGGAGAGTGGTAGCAAGGTTGTTTCCTTTTAGCAACAAATTTGATTTGTTTAAGAGGTGAAGAATCGAGAGAGATAGGTAAAAAAAGCCATTAACTCATCCTCATATCCCTTACATGGCTAATTGTTTCAAGCTATCAAAATTTGTCCACATTATTGATGTTGGTATAGGATGATCTGCTAAGACAAATCACTGTATAAGAGCTAATCCTGATCAAGAAAAATAAGGGTGATGGTGAAAAAGAATTAGAGAAAAGGAAGGGAAAAGAGGAAGAGCGGGAGAAGCAAAGGAAGGAAGGGAGAGAGCTAAGAGTTGACCCCTCAACACTCTCGGCTGGGCTGGAAAGGACGCCAATTGGGCTGGGAAGCTGAAGTAGAAACCGAACGGTGGCAGGGTGGAAATAGGGCAAGTGGTTTGGCCAAGCAAAATTAAAAGGGTAATAGAGTCTCTCTAAATTTAGATTAAATTACGAGATTAATTATTATGATAGCATGTTGAGTGAAATTTGATGAAGCTTGAGATTTTAGTAAATCATATATATAAATGTTGGTTAGGCTATGTGGCTTAGTCAATAATTATGAGATTGGCTATCACTATCACTACTACTATTGTTCACACTATTGCTACTATTACTACGTGATAAGGCAATGATGAGGCAATGTCCGAAAATGAAACGATAACACGCCTACAATACAAGTCAATGAGTATTCGACTACACTGCAAAGTTCACACTCATGCAAAGAGTGACAATAAGGAATGCAAATTGATAACTAAGAGAGTACACCATCCACATGACCGAACATATTAAGCGTACTCTAAGGTTTGAATAACCTAGCTACAATTCAAACAAATTCTAAGGCATGCAACGTGAAACATTAACTACAATGTTTAACTAAGTCCTAATGCATGTAATAAAAGACAACAAGATGCCAAAGAATGAACTTCAATTTGACCAAGATGTGAGTAAGTGCAACATCAAATAATGATGGAAAAGAAGCAACCTATTAACAAATGGCTAAATTGGTGTGACCAGCTAAGTAAGCATGAAATGGTGCGAAGTCATAGAGGCATACTTCAAATTCGGCCACGACACACAAATAAGCATAAAAACTGGCAATGGCATTTGAGCATTATCAAAATTCAACAATGGTATACAAACATGTTGAAAGTTCAGCTATGAGATACAAGTGTGAGCATAATTAGCAATGGCATGCAAAAACACACGTTGTACAACAAGTAACATGCAAACATACTTAATGATCGACCATGTCATCTACTAAAAGTGCAACGGCATGACATGAATACATGTAGACTTGATGAGATGGAATATAGTTAAATTACTTTGAGGAAATGTGATGAGCAACTAGCTTTGATTTAGTGTCGAGTCCTAGAATAATGATAGGAGCCAAGCAAATAAGCCAAATGATGAAAGAAGAAAATTTTTCAATAGTCAATAAGAAAGGTTCGACCAAATGCCAATCATGGTGGAAATTTGATTCAACAACCATTCAAGAAGAAGGAATTAGGGGCAAGGAGGTAAAAGGCAAGGAAATTCAAAATGTGGAGGGAAAATTAAATTTTCTAGACTTACCTTACAAAGAAAAAGAAAAAAAAAAGCAAAAAGTAGAAAAATGCAAGAATGATGAAAAAGGAATGAAAAAGTAAAAGGAAAAAAATAAAAAAATAGATCACATGCTCTAGTTATGCGAAAAGTTAACAAAGTTAAAAGGTAAAAAAAAGTTGGCCAAGGTAGCCATCCATGAAAACAAGGTGAACGAAGCTACACCAAGATACCCTAACAAAGGCCATTGATCAACGAAGAAAGCACCACCTTGCCCAAACTAAACCTTTAATTCATCTTCATCAAGTGTGAAACAATAATAAGGTACGCAAAGGTTGAAATGACCAAGTTGTCATGTCCCAAACCACAATATTACACATATACTAAAGACTTTTCATAATTATCATGCACATGGTGTTTGTCACAAGTTAGATACAATTCAAAATTTCAAACCCACTACTATTTAAGACTTAACCTTATTAGACTGGTACATCAAATTTAAGCCACACAGACATATCATGATCTCATTATACTAAATATCGTCACAATTTCCAATTATAAACATCCCTCATTTCAACTTGAAATGACAAAATAGTTATCTTACATCCCTCATTTCATGCCCTCATAGAATGTATACATCCATCATAATCACAAGTTATAATGTTATCAATGTCACACAAACACTCTAACAACTTGTTCCATTAGAAAATACATAAAATAGTATGGTCATACTACAGTGGATCCCACATTCATGTATTGGGATTGAGTATCTCACCACTCGTCGATACCTCGGTTAATCCTCATTTTTATTGGCGAGAATCGTAGATAAAGTCGAAGTCACATAGACATTCGATCCCCATACCCTCGTGGATGTGAGCCAGTCACAGCTGACAAAATCCTACGCAGTTCTAATGAATTGCTCAAATCTCCTAATGAAAAACAATATCCTCGAAGAGACCTAAAATTTACAAAACACATATATACAAAAATACAACAAAGATTGTAAAGCTTATACAAATCACATATCGGAATCAAATCAAAACATATGGTCTAACCACAAACTTTACAAAATAAGACTTAAAGCATTGGTTGAAGGCACAACAATTTCAAAATGTTTAAAAGCAAGTTATAAACGAAATTTCACGGAATTAGACCACATATACATTTGTCATAATTTCATGAAACACATGCTTTATAACATTGATAGAAACCAAAGAGGCTTGATTATGAGTACATAATCTCTTAGAAAAATTTACTATACTTACACTTCGAGTTCACAAAATGCTCTATAGTCAACGTGTAGTCAAATTCAATGCTTATTTACAAAAGTCAAACCATTACCTTAATTGCTTTGACCGTTCTATTTCACATTTCAACTTGATTTTCATCAATCACATGGTTTCCCCCCTTAGTCGAATCTCATTTTGACTTTTTAATTGAAGTCGACTTTTGATCGAAGTTAAACAAAGTTTGACTAGCAAATCTTAAGCTTACTTTGTCAAAAGTTTGCCAAAACCGTTTTGTTATCAATATGACTTTCAAAACCAACTTCAAGGCCCAAATTACCACAAGTCAACATTTTTTTCCTAAAAGTCAAACCCTAAACAAACAAGTTAACCTTTTGATTTTAAAACCCTATCTTCTCTCTTGGTTCCAAATGACTATAAAACCTTAAGATTAATTATGATTTTTAAACACAAAAATTAACATCCGAACTTACACCTGACAATTCGTGTTTATAATTTGTGTTCGTATCATATAATATCGTGTTCGTGTCGTGTAAAATACGAAAATTTCGTATCAACATTCGTTTCAACTTGAAAAAAAAGAAAATATTATTTTTTTAGTTTTTACCACATTCCTACATAATTTTTACTTAATTTTAGTTTGTGGCACCTTCATATCGTGTCTAGGATTGCCAAGTAGTGTCGAACCCCTAGCTTTTAGTGTTGGCCGAATCCACCTTACCAAAACCCTTAAATTGTGCATTTTTTATCCTAAAGCTTTTTAACCCCAAATTCAACTTCTACTATTTCAATAACCACGTCATAATAGTTTTCTTCAACATAGTAATCAACCATCATCCTAGCATATTTCAAAAAACGTAACCCTAAAATGTCACAAACCTCAAAAATCACCATTTAGAACCCAATTCAACATACCAAATCCTCACACAATATCAAAAAGTATATGTTATATCTTATAGCACCAAAATGTGTCAAAATCTTCCCCTTAAAGCCTTGGTCAAATGCTCCTAAGTAAAATTTTCAACATTTTTGTTGAGAATCCATAATACTATGACTATATACACAACAATACCACTTGAAACGTCAAAGAAATGAATTCCCCTTGCCTAGTTTCTCTCTTTGGCCAGAACCCCCTTTGAAATTCTTCCAAGTTCATTATTCTCTTTTTTTTTTTTGACTAATTGTTATTTCTGAATGAAAACTAAAGGCAAAGGGAGTTAGTGGCCAGCCATGGTGGAAGAAATTGGCCCATGGTTGCCATTTGTCACATTCTACTTGGCCATAGGTGGAGGTGGGTAAATTATATATTTTGTACAAGCAAAATCTTAATTATAAAAAGGGTGTAATTAAATATTTCATACTTGTTTCAATTTAGTCCTTTTTTCCATTAATCCACTTAATGAGATTGATTAATCTTCGATTACACATTCAATTATAATCTCAACTTGATAATTAACTCGAATTTCCTATTTTATCCATTTGAACTCTAATAATTACAATTAAATTGCTTAAGTTAAGCTTATAACATTCTCAAGTCTCACATAAGCGCCATGAAGTTCTCGCGAAAAAATAATCATGCTCGGTTAAAACATAACCATTGCTCAAGGATGACAACAATAACTAAGGCAATAGTGATTTGGCTAATCAAGAAGCCTTGTCCAACCTAATTTGTGCCCATTGCCTAAGAGGAAATGAAAACGGCTAAATATCATAACGACTACCCAAACAAAAGGGCATGCCCAACTATGTCACACTTAGTGACCAAGAAAACAACCAAAATGACCAAATATAATGGTGTTGCCCGAACAAAGAGTCATGCTCAACCAAAGTCACGCCTACTGCTCCAGGTTTTTGTAAGGTTTTGTTATCTCATTTTATCATGTTATACATGAAAAAGGTATCGGATTAGAAAACGACAAAACCAAAACCACTAAGATCATACAACAATACTACTTTCAGGATAGAAACTTACCTTTTTAGTGTTGCTCGTGTAAGGAGATTCAACCTTTGAGTTTGACAGCCAATGAACAGTCCTCGATTTATCGTTAACTTGAGACTCCTAACTGAGATAAACCCTCTAATAGTATCCACACAAGTAAAATACAAAACAAAACCTTTTCCTGAGACAGAATGTAGTCAACGACAATGGGAGGAGAGGGGATTGTTTTCTGAGTGAAAGCTCCAAAAGGCAGAGTGACTATTAAGAACGTTCTGTCTGATTGTTTTGAATTAATGTTACTTATATAGTGACTCTTAATGAAACCCTAAAAACGCCTTAGCCTTAGTCCAACTAAATTGGGTCCATTTGGCCTTTTTAATATTACTTAATTCAAACCCAAACTCTAACAATTTCCTACTTGCACAACAAGTCATTGGTCATGTATTTGGATCAATAATTTGGACCAACCATGAATTATTAAATTAATAATTCATAGTTATAATCTCATTATAATTGAAAAGATTAAAATACCCTTTAGCCATCTTGGGTAAAATCACCATTAATTATATATCGAATTCTAGTTGAAATAGATTTTAGTCTCATTAGGAATCTTACTTGTACTAGGATTCATCACATGAATCCAACTCCAATTACCTTGTTTGGTCATACTCTTATTGTGTGTGACCTTTTAGATTTCCATTATGTTGATAGTGAACCAAAATCTTATTAATAAATCACAAGCTAAGATTGGCAACTAACAATGCATCATGGCTACCCAAGTAATGAAAATGTCAATGAGTTGACGACTTTTCCATAAGCAATTACCAAATAATTCAATTGTTTCGTCACCTAAAATCTTAGTTGAACATAGAGTATGAACTGTGTCATCTTTATTAAAGTTCAACTACGTTGTTTCTCAATTTCAAGATGAATGACGCAATTAAATGAATCCAAAATCTCAAGTTGAATCTAATTTGTATTGTTGCCATAGATTTTCAATAATCTATCTCTATTGAGAGACCTTGAGATATATAATCTTGTTACCAAAAGGGATGAATCCTATTTTGATCACTCACAACCCTCGTATGATTCATGATGTACCCAATTACTACTTTAATTGTAATCCTTATTGAACTAGTTTACAAGCATTAAAGTACACCAATCCACATAAAGGTTACCATGGTGATCTCAAGTCTAAGAATCACATATACCATTGTCAGTTGAGAATATCTAATGACACTCAATGTAACAATCCACATAGAGTTCTCAAGGCGAGTCAATCCAGTGTATTCATTCACAATAATCACCCATGTGTTGATTTGGATATCACCATATTTATGACTTATGAAATCAATCAGCTAAAGAAATCTAACACGTGTTACTTTTACTGTATCATTGATATTCCTTCTTAGTGACACTACGACTAAGGAAATTTAAGAATAACATTTTTAAATCATAAGGATCTTATTATCAAAGTCACTACTTTGATTCCCTTGATACGAATATGATATTCATGGGACTTTATCATTTGATTATGATTTGAATAAATTAAATAGTCAACAATGATAAACGCCATTTAATATGGAATAATATAAACAATCACAATATCATAAGTGTAATACAAGTCCAAATCTGATTGGCTCGTAGAGTATACACTAATAATCGCCCACTTGCACTACAGCCAATTCGATTGGCGTCTAGTATATGTTAGACATCTAGTGAGACCAGTGTTCCTTAGCTTATGCAAGGGCTCCATTATTGTCATACAATAGAGTGTCACTAGATCAATAATGCTAAGGACCATTCCAAGCTTTCTGATGAACTTCTTGATCTAAACAACTTCCTTAGCTATATCTTAAGCCATTGTATACTTATCCTCATATGTAGAATCAACCACTATCTCTTGTTTTGAAATTTTCAAACTCACAGCTTTAGGAAAAACACACCCAGATTGTGACTTAAAGCCATCCTTATTAGATTGGAAAGTAGCCTTTATTAACTATTTACAACGAGCTCATTCTCTTTTCCATAGATTAAAAAGGTATCCTTAATTCTTCTAAGTATTAAGGATGTTCTTAACTGCTACTTAGTGACACTCACCTGGGTCAGCTTGATACCTGCTCGCTATGCTTAAAGGATACAAGACATCAAGCCTAGTACATAACATGGCGTAAGATCCAATAGCTGAAGCATATGAAATCTTAGCCATTTTATCTCTCATCTTGTGTTTTAGGACACATGTCCTTGGAGAGATAAATGTCATGTGACATAGGTAAGAATCATTTTCTTCGATTCTTTTATGCCGAACTTTTTCAACACATTATCAATATATGTATTTTGACTCAAACAAAACAACCTACTCAATCTATCTCTATAGATCGTTATCCCGAAGATATAGCTACTTTTCTAGTCTTTCATGGAGAGGCAATTCCTTAGCCAAGTTTTGATAAATTGTACGACAAAAATGTCATTTCCTCTGAGTAACATGTCATCCACATATAACATTAGGAATATGATAGTACTCCTACTAACCTTGTAAACACAAGGTTCTTCTTCATTTCTGATGAAGCCAAACTCTTTAATTGTCTCATAAAAAAAATGTTTTAACTCTCAAAAGCTTGTTTTAATCCATAAATGGATTTCCAAAGCTTACATACCTTGTTAGCATTCTCAGCTGTGATAAAACCATCAAGTTATGTCATATGCACATCGTCAAATAAGTTTCAACTCAAGAACACAGTTTTAACATCAATCTGTCAATCTCATCATCATGGTATACAACTATAGCACACAAAATTCGAATGGACTTGAGCATTGCAACTAGTGAAAAGGTCTCATCATAGTCTATACCATGCCTTTGTTTGAAACCTTTGAACACCAATCGACCCTTATAGTTATGCACGTTACCATCCATGTCAATCTTCTACTTGAAAACCCACTTGCACCCTATGGTTTTTACCCTTTCAAGTGGATCAACCAAAGGCTATACTTGTTTGTAGACGTGGAGTCCATTCTAAATTTCATGGCTTTAAGCCATTTCTCAAAATCTGAATTGTAATTGCTTTTTCGTATATGGTAGGCTCATCATTATACATGAGCAATACGTCGTCGTGACGAGAAGAGAGAAGGCTAAGCTTCTCGAGCTCTAGACGTATCCTACTAAATCTACGCGAGTTTTAATGTTTCTATAGGGGTGTAAACGAACAGAACGTTCGGTGAACCGTTCGTGAACCGTTCGGTTACTGTTCATTTATGTTCGTTTATTAAGCTTAACAAACGAACACGAACAACATTTTTTGTGTTCGTTTATTAAACGAAAGAACATGAACAGAGGTGTGGTTCGTTCGTTTATGTTCGCGAACAAGCTCGTTTATGTTCGTTTATTATTCGTTCGTTTAAAGTGTCGTTTGTTGTTCGTTTAATGTTCGTTTGTTGTTCGTTTGTAATTTATTAAAGTATTAAAATTGCTTATATTATATAATTATATAAGTTATATGTTATATAATTATAATATATACTAAAATATTAAAGTCGTGTTTGATGCATATTTTATTTATTTTATACTTTAAAATTTTTAGTATTAATTTTTGAACTTTTAATGTATTAATTCTTAAATTTCGTTGTGTTATATTTAAGAATTTTAATTGGATGATTTTAAATTGTATTATTGTTTATGTAGGATTTAGTATTTATGTAAGATTTTTAATATTTAATATTAATTTTCAATTTGTATTAATATTTAACGTGTTCGCGAACACGTAAACGAACATGTTCGCGAACGCTTGTTCGCGAACACGTAAACGAACATGTTCGCGAATGCTTAAACGAACATGTTCGCGAACGCTTGTTCGCGAACACGTAAACGAACATGTTCGCGAACATGTTCACGAATGAAAACGAACAGTATTAAAAAATAAACGAACGAACACGAACGAACACCTTAACGAACACAAACGAACACGAACAACACTAAAAAATAAACAAACGAACATGAACATCAATCGTTCGTTTGTGTTCGGTTCGTTTACAGCCCTATGTTTCTAAAGTAACTTCTTGTTCCACAACATCTTGTAAGACTTGTTCATGTTTCACTAAAGGCTCAAAGACATTTTTGTGATTTTTAAATCTCTTCAGGATCTATTTTACTGTCACTAATTCTTCTAGAAAAGATGTCTTTTTTTAAAAAAAATTGTACCCAGCCACAAACACTCTGTGCTCTATAATATTGTAGAAATAGTATCATTTTGTCTCTTTGGGATAACTCACAAATATGCATTTATCAGATTTGGGTCCTAATTTGTCTGAGACTTGTCTTGTGACATAAGCCTCACAACCTAAATTTTTAGAAAAGACAGATTGAGCTTTTTCCCAGTCTATATCTCATACGGTGTCTTTTCAACTGCTTTAATAGGAACATAATTCAGTGTGAATGCAACTGTCTCTAAAGCGAAACCCCTAAAAGGAGACAAGAAGGTCAGTTGACTCATCATGGATCAAACCATGCCTAACATGGTCTAATTCCTTCTTTCAAATACGTTGTTCCATTTAAGTGTAGCAGGTGGAGTGAGTTGTGGAACTATTCTACACTCTTTTAAATGATTTGTGAATTTGAGGCTCAACTATTCTCCTCCACGATTTGATTAGAGTGTCTTGATATTCTTGTTTAGTTGGTTCTGTACTTCATTCTTAGATTCCTTGAATTTTCAAAGGATTCTGACCTGTGTCTCATTAGATACATATAGTCATATCTGTTGTAGTCATCAGTGAATATGATGAAGTATTGGAACCCTCCTCTAGCTTGTGTGGTTAATAAGTCACATACATTTGTATGGCTAAGCTCTAGTAAACCACTAGCCCTTTTACTTGTTCCTGTAAAAAGAGCATTGGTCATCTTACTAGGAAAACAAGATTTGCATACACATATGATTCGAAATCAAATGAATCTGTCTAACTTTATAAAACTTAGATATGCGTTTCTCGTTCATGTAATCAAGTCTATAATGTTGGAGGAATGTAGGGTTAATCTCATTACTTTTTGACCTCTTAGAATCAACATTGTATATGTGATTATCTAAGTCTAGAATAAACAATCCATTCATAATAGAAGCACTGCTATAGAAAATATCATTAAAGTAAATTGAACAACTATTATTCATAATTTTAAAAGAAAAAACTTTCTTTGCCCAAACAAGACACAGAAATAATATCCTTGGCCATTTATGGAACATATTAACAATTATCAAGTTTTAGAATTAGGCTTAAAGGCAACGATAAACTAAAAGTTCCTATAGCTGATACAACAACCCTTGCTCCATTTCCAACTCGTAGGTCCACCTCACCACTAGCAAGTCTCCTACTCTTTGTTAGGCCCTGCACATTCATGCTAATTTGAGAACTACATCCAATATCTAATACCCAAGATGAAGTACACTAGTTTATCTAATCATATCCATACCTGAGGTGCAAGTCTCACTTTCTTTCTTTTTCTTCAACTCCTCAAGGTACACAAAATAATTCTTCTCCCAATGATCAATCTTACTACAATGAAAGCAATTTCTTGTTTTAGCACTCCACTAGATGGCTTGAGATTCTTAGCCCTTCCCTTCTTGTTACCTTTGAGCTTAGGCTTACCCCTAGGCTTGCCTTTGCATTTGGATTTGGCTTTGTCGACCACCATAACAGAAGTAGGCCTTGATTTCTTCAAGTCTTGCTCAGGAGTTCTCAACATGTTGAGTGATTCTTCCAGTGCCTTATCCATACTGTCCATGTTTTAGTGCAACACAAACATGAATGTGCACCGGAGCTCCCTAAGTCATCTTACTTGGAAAAGTGCCTTAAATAACTTATAATGTTCATGTCGTGCCTGCTCTTGAAACATTTTCTTGAGATGTTTGATCATACCAAACAATTTCATAGTCTCATGTTGCTTATAAAGTTCAAAAATCTTGGATGCTAACATTAGGCAATATACGTTAGTGGCATCATACAAATGCTTCTGATAAGTTTGCTTATAAGCAATGGAAGCATTTTGTCGAGATTGAGTAGGGATCCAATGCTTTAGAAAACATTACTTCTTTTCTTGATTGAGGATTATCCTCAAATTTTTGTACTAGTCCAAGAAGTTTACCCCAACCAACTTGTTATCCTTCTTAATAATAAAATGTATGGATAGATTGTTGTTTGCCATGATAATTCTACAATCATAAAAAATAAATATGCAAGTAAATAACATTGCTATTAAAATCATTTAATTATGATCTTTAAATTAAATGAATTACACCCATTATTTTCTTCAAGCCAATAGCTCTCACCATCAAGTGGGAAAGGCTTTTCACACTAGACTTCCTAGTGGGTCAGGTTCTATATTTGGTCCCATTATGACTTTAGCTAAGCTCATGCGTCCAATGAGATTATTTAAGTATACAACTGTTGTCAATTGCATTTCATGCAACTCTTCGATAATTGTGTGAAAAACTCTTATTTTGATTCATCATATGGGTAAAACTCAACCCATTCCTCTAAATCTTATTAGGTTTGATTGAGCCAATACCCTAATTTGATTTAGTTAAGTCTCGCCTAATGCACTTGAAGATAATTCTTATCTCATGCAACATGAATGACTAAAGAAGATATGGTATTGACTGAGCAAAAGTAGCACAATACCAGAGTCTCTTTCATATGCACCATATTGGAAGACATCTTAATTTGTTATTTTTGACTTAATATTTTATTTTGAAGAATTTGTTAATTTACCGTCTCATTTAACATGTTTTTTTAACATATGTATCAATATATATATATATATATATATATATATATATATATATATATAAGCATAAAATTAAACGTGACATAATTATGACCATTCTATTACAAATGAACTTATGAATACATTACTTTCTAATATCTTACCCTTGACTTACCTTCAAGCATCACATTGATTCACCTTGGCACTAGACCATTTTGGCTCCATTTTATAAGATAATCCTAATTTATCTATATAACTATTACATAAATTACAAATAAAATCAAAACCTAAGCTCATAACCACGCATCCATTCATATGACATACGAATTAAGCATCAAGCATACATTATAATATCACATTTAATTTGCATGCTTCCTAATAAAAATTTTATTTTAATTAATCATATTTTTAATTGATTAAGGCATCAATAGCTGTTTTAATTTAATTTCAATTCTAAAAGTCAATTTGGATTCAATTGAAATTTTAAGCTCATTGAAATCTCGAAACCATTAGATAAGTCTTATCTACTAAAAATATTTTACTTTAAAATATACTTAATTAGAATACATTTTGAAATTTCAATTTCATTAAAATCTCAAAATCATTAAGTAACTCTTAAACCCATTTTAATTTATAAAATCTCTTTTCAAAATTATATTTAATTTTAAATTTTATCAAGATAGCTTTTAAAATTTTAATCTCATTAAATTATCAAAATCATTAGATAACTCTTATCATACCTCAATTTAGAAAAAAAAAATTAAATTATTTAATTTGAAGCTCTATCAAGATAACTTTTATCTTAAAATATTTTTTAAATAAAATATATTTAAAATAAATAAAATAAACATTTTTTTTAGGTGCAAGGTTTTTGTCAAACAATTTTGACAACTAATAACAGCTCAAAAAATATATTAAAACTTGCTATCATAACTTACATAAAAGCCTACCGGGTTTCTTTAATTTTATAATTGTCTTACAATTATTTTAGGGTTCCCCAAACTAATTTTGAAATTTAAGATAAAATTAAAATTGTAACAACATACAATAAAAACAGGCACTATCGCGAATCGAATCTGTTATCCCAAAAGGCGTTTACACACCGACTCGAATATCACTGTAAGGTTTCGTTGTCTCAATTTATCATGTCATGCACAAATAAGGCATCGAATTAAAAAACAATAAAACCAAAACCAACAAGATCATATAACAAAATTACTTTTGAAATAGAAACTTACCTTTTTAATGTTGCTAGTGTAAGAAGATTCAACCTTTGAATTTAACAACCAACTAATAATCCTCAATTTATCATTTACTCAAGACTCCTAGTTGAGAGAAACCCTCAGCGATATCCACATAAGTAGAACATAAAATGTTTTCTCAATACTAGCTCCAAAAGGCAGAGTGACATTAAGAACGTTCTGTCAGATTTTTCAAACTTAATGTTGCTTATGTAATGCCTCTTAACAAAACCCTAAAAAGGCTTTAGCCTTATTCCTACTAGATTGGATCTATTTGGACATTTTTAAAATTACTTAATCCAAATCCAAAGCATATGGGGCACACTCTAACAATTTCAGCTAAAGGGGTTTCCATTGCTCAAAGTGGCTAATTATGATTGTGTGGCTCGAAGAAAGGGTTATGTTCATCCAAAGTTATGCTTACTACTATAAGTTTCAACCAAAGTGAAAAAGTGACTAAACACCGCCCCATCAAATGAGTATGTTAGACCAAAGGAGTTCCCATTGCTCAAACCAAGTCTCAAAGACGTTTGCCTGATCTAAACATTACATTCAACCATGATGCTATTCAACACTACAAGGATGGTCAAGATGGCTGAATCTACGGACATTGCCCAAACAAAAGGCCATGTTCAATTAAAGGGGCATGCATTACTCACATGTAGCAAATTGGCTATGTGCTAAGATGGATACCCAATCAAGAGGCCATGTTTGGCTTGGATGACATTCATTGCTTCAATATGACAAAAATGGCTATGTATGGGAGCCATTACTTGATCAAAGGGTCTTGCTCAACCATATTAAGGTCTATCGTACCAAGAATGGCAAAAGTAAGTGTCAAGCAGGATACCCATTAAAAGGTATTGTTTGGCTAAAATGACATCCACTTCTCAAATATGACCACTTCTCAAATATGACTAAAATGACTAAGTGTTTAAGATGGTTTCCCGACCTAAGGTCAATGCTCGACTAGAGAGATCTTAATTCTTCAAAAATGGCTGAAATGGTTAATTATTCAACATGGTTGCCCGAACTAGGACCTTGTTAAATCAAGGCCATCTCCATTGCTCAAGTGTGGTTAAATCGGCCAAGTAAGATAGTTGCCCAACCTAAGCACCATGCACGGCCATGACGAGTCTTACTGGAACAAAGTTGATAAAAATGCCTAAGTCTTAAAAGGTTGCCCAACCAAAAGGCTATGACTGGCAGAAGCTATGTTCATGACCCCAAGTCTCAGATCGAACGACTAAGTATTGAAAGTAGATCACTCAGTTCAAGCAATATGAATCATTGTTACAGGCAAAACAGAACAGACACAGGTTGAGTAGTATCTCCAGATGAAGACAATTATTAAAAGAGAAGCTATTGGATTTAATATGGAAGAAATATATCTAGTCCATTCTAGCATTTCCATGACCGGGTTGATCATCTAGGGCTTGCCGAATACTTCTCACAAACCTCAAAACCTGCCACGTTCAATAGGCGAGCTCTTTAATTGTTATTCAATTAGGAAAAACTCAAAATATCATCTGATAAACCCCATAATCAAAATATATTTCCTAATTGGCATACAATTGCAAAAACCAATACTTTAAAGTTTAAACCAAGCTCAAACTTTTGCAGCCAACTAACGATCAGAGAAAAGAGGGGAAAGTTTTTATCCAACAGCCAAACTTAATAAATAAATAAATAAACAAACAAACAAATAAAAATCAGCCTAAAAATTACCCTGTTTAATTATTCTTCTTCTTTCTGAAAACATAAACATCAGTCTCCTCGTAAGCGTAATCAGCGTGCAAATCCTGATGAGGAACCTTCTCGATCACGAAAACCTTTTCACACATTTCCCAAAACAACTTGTCAGCTTCCGGTGATCTCAACTGGTACCCTAATAGAACCACCCCATCATCCGCAACTAATGCCTCCATTGCACCCACTAGATGGCCCACAGATTCCTCCATGTAAACCACGTCAGCCGCGATTACCACATCAAATGGTGGATTAACGACCTTGATCTGATCCTTGTTGTTCCAGTAGAGAATTGATGTCTTCAGGTTCTTGCCCAGAACGGCTTTGTTGCGTTTCAGGTTGTGTTTGAGCGCGGGCATGACTGGGGATATGTCGGTGAGGATTAGGTCTTGGAGACCAAGCAGGTGGAAGGCCATGCCGGCAGCTCCACAGCCGGTTCCTAATTCGATGGCGCGGCGACGGCGACTTTGGAAATCGAGGAGTTCGGTGTAAGGATTATTGTTGACGGTGGTGGTAGGTGAAGGAGGTGCCCATCGCTCGGCGAATTTGGCGAGGACTAAGGAACAAGGCCAGACGGAGGTGCCTACGTGGTAGGAGCCGTTGTCTTGTTGGATAGAGAGGCGGGAATCACGCACTTGCAGCTCTATTACTGGTGAATCAGTGAATTTCATCTTTGCTTCTCTGCTCAGTTCACTTTAGTGTCTTTCACTGACCCTGATCTGATTTTCGAGCAAGCTTTTGCTATTTATTAATTTTTTTTCGTGATTTGGTTTTAGGGTTAGGTTTTGGGATTTAGATTTCGAAGGGTTGGTTGGGCTAGGTTTGTTATCCAAGGTGTAGATGGGGGGCTCAGTCTTTGGCATAGCTGGGAGGGCTTTTGTAAGGTTAAGCACAAGAGTGGACTGTTGGGTGGTTAATGTTTTTGGGTACGTAGCATAAGTTTTTGGGTCTTTCGAAATAAGAATGTTTCTTCAAGAAAAATTAATAGCGACCATTTCAAACAGAACATATTCCAAACAATGGTTTAGAGCATAGACAAATCTATACACCTAATATTAAAATTGAGTTCTGTCATTATCATAGCTGTGTGGTTGACTACAGTCCAATTTGTTTCACAATTGAGAATCAACTAGATATTTTTTTTTTTTTTTGGTTACAAAGAGAAAATAAGGTAAATTTCAATTATACTAGAAGTTCATGGGGAAACTAACACGCCACATGTCAACTAGTAACAGAAAATTCAAATCAGGAGGATCCCATAGTTCTTCATAGTCAATTTCCAAATCGGAACCTGACTTATCCAAAGCATCTGCACAAAATTTTGCTTTACGAACCGTGAGTCACAACACATCTCCAATTTCTAGCCATTAGTTCCCTTATATCCTTAATCAAGCAGCCAAGAGGGTGCAAGCTTGTGTCAGCATAATGTATTAATTCAGTCACCACCGTAGCATCTAGCTCACATACTACATCTCGAAAACCTTTCTCCCACGCCAATAACAGAACATACCTCACGCCAAATAGCTCCGCCGCAATGTCAGAGCCTATACCCCGTCGGGATCTAAACCCAACAACCCAATGGCCCCATTCATCCCTGATCAAACTACCAGCTCCATATAATCCAGGATTACCACATGAAGAGCCACTTGCATTAACCTTCACAGTTCCCTTATAATATGTAAGCCACCATTTGATTAACATTCACTGCCCGAGCACCCCCAAAACTTCATTACATCTCCTTGTCCAAACTCTTCATAGAGCAGTAAGAAAAAGTGCACCTCTAATCATTGCATATGCTATCGATATTCTCTTCAACTCTTTAAGTTCTTTTCCAATCACTCAACCAAGTCCCATTCGAAAAAGTCAGGAACTTACTCTGCACCCTATAACTTAGACCACACCTATTTGGCAGCAACACAATCTCTTAATACATGCAGCACCGTTTCTTCATAGCTGTCAAAACCTTGACAGACTGTTGAGTTAGCTACCTCCATGAAACCCTTAAACTGTGCATGAGAAGTCTATTTTGCCTAACGAGCCATACAAAATACTTTAATTTTTGCAGGATTGGAAGCTTCCACAACCATAGCTAATTACTCCGATCATCCTTATACAACTGGGATAGAGTAAGCCTGCCAGCTTCACCTTAAACACAACCTTCGAAGAGTGGCCCTAAATCTATTTTTCCTTCACTGGTCGAAGCTTTGGTACAAGATAACTTAAAACCTTCACCACGAGATTTTCAGGTAGATGCTTTGAGACCAAACCGAAATTCCAACCATTTGAGCCCTCAGGATAATCAACAGTAGCATCTACATCTATTCAATGAGGGGGGAAACATCAATCTAATTTGGCAAAGGCTTTCCAATCCAGGGGTCCTTCCAGAATAAGGTTTTATTACCCAAAAACACTCTTCTTTGTAACCTTCTAGCGAGCTCTCAACATGCCTTAGTTAAGTCATTCCAAAACTATGACCAGGTAGCTACCCTCTTGTTGAAGAATCTAATATACTAAACCAAGTCATCATGAACTCCATACTTAGTTTTGAACAGCTGAGCCCACAGCCTGTCATTATCTTGCAAAAAATGCCATGCTATTTTTTGGATCAAAGAACTTTTCTGAATGCGCATCGATCGAATGCGCATCGATCTAATGCTGAGGCCACCATGCTCCTTTGGGTTACACACTTCATGCCAATTAACCAAATGCATACCCTTTTTTTCATTAGACCCACCCCAAAGAAACCTTTTTATTCAATCTATCAATTTGATGATTGATAGACTTTGGTAAGATGGTTGTCAACATATGATTCAGAGGAATAATAAATGTAATAGACTTAACTAGTATAGCTCGACCCACGAAGCTAAGACACTTTGATTTCCAACCAAATAATCGATCATTAATTTTATCAATCAACTCTCGATACAATTTTCTTGAGGCATAGCCATGAATCAAATGGACTCCTAAGTATTTGACCAAGTTTTTAGTAAGAGAAATAGAGAGAAGTCTACTTACACTTCTACCACTACGCTTATTCGCCCTTGAGGATACGAATATTTTTTATTTCTCCAACCTAACTTTCGCACCAGAGGCTTTATAGAATCTATGAAGCACATCCCTCATGATCCTTTCTTGGGACTCATTCGCTCTGCCAAACAACATTAAATCATTTACGAAAAAAAAATGTGATATCCTTAATTTGCTCCGCCCAACTTTGATTGGTGTCACGGGGTTGTCTCGGACTAAGATTTTTTGCACCTCGTGATGGCACTAAGTCTCGCACTTAGTCAGCCAACCAACACACAATCAAACACAATCACAAGCAATAGGGCCAATCCGCAAGAAAATGCTCACTTACAAGAATCTCCAACCTTCATATTCACACTTTACAAAGAAAATAGGTCTGCTGCAGGGACACAACAACAACTCACTCAAGGAGGTCTGCCTCACTGCCATTCACAACCAACATTATATGGGCAAGCACTGGCTGACACCCCCAGCTAGAAAAGGAAAGTATTAATGCCCTGAATCCCACTGATTTCGGACAGATTGCCTCCATAGATCTCACCCCACATATGGCAAGTCAACTGTCTTAGCACGGATCCTATCGAATTCTCACGGATTCTCCTGAGATCCTCGCAATCTCCCACAATCATGTCTAACCATAAATGAGTCTTGATGCGCCCTGGAAATCCGCTGACGTGTACCAATCCGCATTCAATACTCATCGATTCCTTCGATGCCTATCAAGCGTGAAGTTCGCCCCACGCAGATTCGATAGTAGCCAACTGCCATTTGATGTCAAGCCCCCATCCAAGGCTTGCTCGATGCCACCAAGTGCCAGCTTGCGCACAATCCCGCATCCCGCACGCGCACATCGCGCGCTCTGCACACATCTCGCGTGCCTCAAGCGCATCCAGCTCACGAGGGTGTGACAAACTCTCCCCCACCGAATGGAGCCGACATCCTCGTCGGGAGGGTTTCCAAGTACGCCTGCACTTGGTCTTCAAACTGCCACAGTGTCATATCCCTTTCCCATGACTCACTTCCATCTTCCCATCGAACAAAAAAATCAATGCACCTATTCTTACTGCTCGCGCCCTGAGTATTGTGAGCGAGGATCTCCTTCAACTTCTTTTGGAACTCTTTCCGGACAGTTGGAGGAGCTCTCTTCCCTTGCTCACGCGTCTCATCTTGATGAAATGGCTTAAGGAAGCTTACATGGAAAGTCGGATGGATCTTCATACTCGCAGGTAGTTCAAGCCGATAGGCCACATTCCCAACTCGCTTAACTACGTTGAATGGCCCATCATACTTCTGGACAAGACCTTTATGGTACCGCTTGTCCGTCACCTTCTTCCATATCTGTGGTGTGAGTTTCAAGAGCACAAGGTCTCCTTCTTGAAACTCCAAGGGCCGTCTATGTCTATCTGCATACTCCTTCATCCGCTGCTGTGCCATAGCCAAGCTGTCCTGTGCCTGATTAATGAGCTCCTATTTATCTCGGACAAATCTGTACGCAGCTGGGCAGCTTCCTTGCGTTTGCTGCTTGACTATCTCGGCAAGTGTCAAAGGTTGACGTCCAAATGTTAGCTCCGATGGGCTCAAACCTGTTGTAGAAGATTTATGCAGATTGTAGCAAAATTAGGCAACATTAAGTAAACTTACCCAATTTCGCTGACTTGCAGTCACATAATGCCACAAGTACTCCTCCACCAAAGCATTCACCCGCTCCGTCTGGCCATCTGTTTGGGGGTGGTTTGCAGTGGAGAACTTCAATTTTGAACCCAACAGTTTGAACAAAACCGTCCAAAATTTACTAGTGAACCAAGCATCTCGATTGCTTACAATGTCTCTAGGGAGCCCAAATACTTTCACCACGTATTTGAACATTAGCTCCGCGGCTAGTTCTGTAGTACAAACTTGAGGCGCTGCAATGAAGACTGCATACTTAGAGAAACGATCGACCACTATCAAGATGGATCCTATTCCATCTACCACTAGCATGCTTACTATAAAATCCATAGAAAGAGACTCCCAAGGTCCCTCTGGTATTGGTAGCGGTTGAAGCAGCCCAACCTGCTTTCTCTTCTCGATTTTGTCTAGTTGACACACTAAATAAGTGCGGACATACAACTCAATGTCCTCCAACATCTTCGGCCAGAAGTAATTCCTCGATATTAGAGCAAACATCCTTTCCACACCCGGATGTCCTGCCTATTGCGGATCGTGGGTCTCTTTCAACAACTCGCACCTCAATCCCCCGCCTTTAGAGGCATATAATCTACCTCCCTTTGCATAGAGAATATCATTTTCGACCTAATACTTCCGAACAACACCATCTAAGACTTGTCGCCTAGTCTTACAGTAGGCAACATCTGTCTCAGCAGCTAACTTTATCCGCTCGACAAAATCAGAATGGACCAAGGTCAAGGAAGCAACAAAGGACTGTACCTCCTTCCGACTCAACACATCAGCCACCCAATTCTCTCATCCCCCACGATGTAACCAAGTGAAGTCAAACTTAGCAAGAAACTCCTGCCACCTTGCCTGCTTGGCGGACAGGTTCTTCTGTGTTTTGAAAAAGGTATTGGCTACGTTATCCGTCACAATAATGAACCTGGTTCCCAACAAGTAGTGCCTCCAGACACTCAAGCAATGAATCACTGCAGTCATCTCCTTCTCATGCGTCGAGTAGCGCTGCTCCGCTTCCTTCAACTTTTGACTTTCATAGGCTATGGGGTGGCCCTCTTAGACCAGCACTCCCCCTATAGCCTTATCCGAGGCGTCTGTGTGTACCTCAAAAGGACTCTCAAAGTCTGACAGTCTAAGCACAGGCTTGGAGGTCACCGCCTCCTTGACTCTCTCGAAGGCTTCTTCACATTCGACTGTCCACTCCCATGGTTTTCCCTTTTTCAACAAATCTGTGAGGGGACTAACCAATTTTAAAAATCTCGCGATGAAGCATCGATAGTAATTAGCCAAGCCCAGAAAAGATCTCAACTCTGACACTGTTTTCGGGAAGGACCACTCCACAATCGCTTGGATTTTTCGCTCATCCATGCGGATCTTTCCCTTACTCACCTTGTGCCCTAGAAACAAGATCTCCTGCATGCCAAACTCACATTTTTCCTTCTTGACATACAATGAGTGTTCCCTCAATTTAGTGAACTCCTTCTCAAGGTGCTCCACATGTGCCTTAAGGGTCTCACTGTAAACAACAATGTCATCTAGGTACACCACAACAAAGCTATCCAAGAACTCATACAGGACGTCGTTCATGAGGTTACAAAATGTAGCTGGGGAGTTTGTTAGACCGAAAGGCATTACCAAGAACTCGAACGATCCATACCTTATCACCATGGTCGTCTTTGATTCGTCCCCAGGGCTATCCGCACTTGTCAATACCCCGACTGCAAGTCTAGCTTAGTGAAATAGGCTGCCTTGGTCAACTTATTGAACAAATCTGCTACATTCGGTATAAGATACTTGTTCCTTATCGTAACCTTGTTCAACGCCTAGTAATCCACACACATTCGAAGGGACCCATCTTGCTTCTTTTGAAAAAGCACAGGGGCACCATATGGGGCCTTCGATGGCTAAACAAGACCAGCCTCCAGCAACTCGTCGAGCTGTTTTCGCAACTCTGCCAACTCCTATGGGGGCATCCGATAGGGTGCCTTTGCTGGTGGTCTCACTCCCGATTCCAACTCGATCCGGTGGTCAACATTTCACCACGGTGGCAACTCCTTAAGCAACTCGGGTGGCATCACATCGTTGAATTCCTTGAGCACATTCGCAATGCAGTCAAGAACCTCCATAACATGGTCTGGTTTGATCTCGACCAGAGCTACGAGCATAGTGGTCTTGCCACGCTTTACTCCTGACTTGAGCTGCGAAGCCGATTGCATCAACGACTTCTCTGCCACTCGTCCCTCATATTTTGCTGGGATAAAACCCGGATGCCCTTCATCACCAATCCATAAGCCGTGATGGCTAGGTAGAGGCGCGGCCTTTGCCTCTACAAAGAACTCCATTTCGAGTATAATCTCGAAATCATCAAGGGGCACGACCATGAAAGAGCATGACTTCTCCCAATCACCTACTCTCAACACTATTGTCGTGACACCTTGTACCGGCCGAGCTCCAAAATTCACTGCCTTGATTCTGCTAGAGCTCTTGGACAGAACTAGTCCAAACCGATTCACTGCTCGCTGCGCTATGAAGTTGTTGGTCACGTCGGTATCCAACATCACGCGCGCCACTCGTCCATTCACCAACACTAGCACATACATCAGGCCCTTGTAGACAGTCCGCTTGTCTATAGTGATGGCATTCAGTAGCCGCAACGGATTCAGTCGAGGGTTCTCCTCTTCTGACTCCGAATCCTCCTTAGCTATCAAGGCTGATAGTCTCTCCCTTCGAGGATAGTCTCTCGCACAGTGAGGTCCATCGCACAGGAAGCACCCTGTCTTCTTGCCTTGGGGTGGATATGTCCCCTTTGGTTTTGATGGCTCACCATCCTTCTTCTTGTCCCACGGACCTTTCCTACCTTCCTCTCAATTCGCTTCCCCTCGACTCTGGTCTTTCTCTTGTCAACATTGGAGGAAGTAGCTCCATGTTTGAAATCATTGAGGCTGTCTGCTGCTGCAATGGCTAAAGGCAGGTCCGTCACCGTCAATCGCCTCAACTCTGCCTGTGCCCAAGGCTGGAGCCCTAACAAGAAATTGAAGACTCGATCCTCCTCGGACATGTTGTTGATTTCCAGCATCAAGGAACTAAACTCCTTGACATAGTCTCGCACAACTCATGTGTGCTTCAGCTTCTTAAGCGATTCTCTCGCTAGCCATGCTATGTTCATGGGAAGGAATTGATCCTTCAACTCCTTCTTCAACGCATCCCACGTTTGGATTGGGTTGCGCCCATTGCCCGCATCATCATCGAGCCGAGTTCGCTACCAGAGCTTCGCATCACCACCAAGGTACATGTTGGCAATGGAAACTTGCTCGTCCGCATCAACTCGAGCAGCCTTGAAATACTACTCCATGTCCCAAATGAAGTTCTCGAGCGCCTTAGCATTCTGACTCCCTTGGAATTGCTTAGGCTCGGGTACCTTCAGTTTGAATAGTGGTTTCTCCCCATTATTCCCGCCATGCTGCGAATTACTAACGGCTAACTTTAGCAGGTTGACATCCGTGTTAATGTCACCAACTCGATCGGACAGCGACTAGATCTGCTCCATCAGGTCAGTGACGCGATCGGTGAGATCACTCTGGAAGTCACTCATCGCATGCTGAAGGATTATAATGGCTTGCGAATGGAGCGTAGCTTGCTCCGAGAGTGAGGTAGCGTCTGGCGCAGGTGCACCGATTAGCTCCTCAAGGACGGCAACTCGTTCACTCAACGTTTCGGCCATCAAAACACAGGCTCTGATACCAAACTGTCACAGGGTTATCTCAGACTAAGATTTTTTGCACCTCGTGATGGCACTAAGTCTCGCACTTAGTCAGCCAACCAACACACAATCGAACACAACCACAAGCAATAGGGCCAATCCGCAAGAAAATGCTCACTTATAGGAATCCACAACCTTTATATTCACACTTTACAAAGGAAATAGGTTTGCTGCAGGGACACAACAACAACTCACTCAAGGAGGTCTGTCTCACTACCATTCACAGCCAACATTATATAGGCAAGCACTGGCTGACACCCCCAGCCAAAAAAGGAAAGTATTAATGCCCTGAATCCCACTGATTTCGGATAGATTGCTTCCATAGGTCTCGCCCCACTTATGGCAAGTCAACTGTCTTAGCACGGATCTTGCTGGATTCTCACGGATTCTCTCGAGATCCTTGTAATCTCCCATAATCATGTCCAACCATCAATGAGTCTTGATGCGCGCCTGAAAACCCACTGACGCGTATCAATCCGCATTCAATACTCATCAATTCCTTCGATGCCTATCAAGCGTGAAGTTCGCCCCACGCAGATTCGACAGCAGCCAACTGCCATTTGATGTCAAGTCCCCATCCAAGGCCTGTTTGATGCCACCAAGTGCCAGCTTACGCATAATCCCGCATCCCGCGTGTGCACATCGAGCACTCTGCGTACATCTCGCGCACCTCGCGTTTATCCAGCTCACGAGGGTGTGACAATTGGCTTCCAAGACCCCTTCTCAACTTCCTATTATATCATGTGCCCCAATCTCTCTAAGCAAAGAATAAACAAATAAGGTGAAATAGGATCCCCTTGCCTCAAACCTCTCTCTGGGTAAAATGTTTTTAACTTTTCTCCATTCAATAAAATCGACATACTAGCGCTTGAGACTAGAACATGATCAACCTTATCCATTTTATTGAGAAACCAAAACTAACTAACATTTTTTTAAGAAAATCCCCCCTCACACGATCACAAGCTTTCTCTATATCAATTTTGGTAGCCATTAAACGATCACTAGAATTTGGTTTTCTAATAGTATGAACCAGCTCTTGGGCAATTAAGATATTATCAAAAGCCTATCGACCAGGAAAGAAACTTAACTGCATAAGTCCCACCAAATCATCCAATACCGGTCTTAACTGATTCACTAAGATTTTTGTAACTAATTTATATGGAACACAACCTAAAGTAATTGGTTTAAAGTGAGTTTCAAGTTTCGAAGATTGGTTTCTAGGAATTAAAGTGATGAGGTTTCGTTTAAAATACCGGGGAAAGAGCCACTTTCAAACGCTTGACATGCTAAGTCACATAAGCTTTCTCCAGTCACATCCTTTTACTTTTAGAAAAGTCTTGCTTGAAAGCTATCTACTCTGGGGGCTTTCCATGGCTTCATTTGAAAGAGGACAGCCTTTACTTTATCTATTCCAAAGTGGCTATCCATATTTGTGAGAAAATAATCAACCAATTTTGGGCTTCCCATACATTGCAAGGAACAAGACCACCCCTCATGCACGCTATAAAGGTTCTTAAAGAAACTCAACACCATTTTCTGTAAGTCCTGATTATATACCTAGTCACCACTCTCGTCCTTGAGAAAAGTGACTTTATTGCGCCTGCGCCTATAGATTATAGACAAGTAGAAGAAACGTGTATTTTTCTCCTCTTCCTACATCCATTGTAGCTACGATTTTCGATGCCAAAATAATTCCTTCTGCTTCAACAAGTTATTATACTCCTATACCAGTTTCTTTTCAAAAGGTAAAGTTGATGACTCCACTGTATAGAAAGGGAATGTTGAACTCCATTTAATCGTGCTCTTAACTCCTTTTTCCTACCAAACAAATTACCAAACTCATCCCTCTTCTACCTTTTCAACATATCAGCCAGCATTCTTGTTTCGTTCCTTACATCACTGCTAGTCGTATACCAGCCATTGTTGTCCAGCACAATGATGATCAGTTGTTGACGTCTGTATTTTGATGCTTTTGCCACGTGTTATTGGTAACTCTACAAAAACAGAAACAATCAGAGGGACGCAGGGCTTTTTCTTTATGTAAGCACTCCGATTCTTAAGTCAGAACGAAATTTCAGCAGAATCTCAGTAAAGTCAAAAAATTGAAAATTAATTAATTCATAAATCATACTTGACCCCTATTTATAAGGAGTAATCTCTTTTTTAATTACGTATTTGTCCATCTGCATTAACTAGAGATATCTAAGGACAAAATCATCCAGGTAAATTTTGACACAGAGTCTTCTCTCATCTGTGTTCAATTTTAATGTGACACATGACGCCTTATAATGATGACACGTAATATTATTCTTTTTTCTTTTTTCTTATTTTATTTTGTTCATAACAATTGCTCCTCACTCTTTCGCGAGTCACATTGCTCAGAAGAGTTTACTGTTTTCTCGTGGTTGTTGTCGACAAATATATATAGCGTAAGGGTGTTGGCTCAGGCTTCATTTTCCCTCGCAGATCTCGCCTTCCTACAGCAGATCCTCACGGTAAATTCTCTCGCCATAGTCTCCTGGTAGAGTCTAGCGGCGTAGTCTCGCGGCACAGTCTGGCTGCATTTAGACCCTCGCAGCATCAAACCTTCATCCTTACGGCATCAGACCCTCGCGGTAAGCTCGTTTCTCTCGACATTCAACTCTTGCGGCAGCAGACCTGTACGACTTGCACTCTTGCGACAATACCATCGAGACAGACTAGACCCTCGCAGCGCCCTGACCCTCACGGCACCTTCGACCCTCGCGGCAGGCATAGACTCTCGTGGCAATACCCTCGTGGCAACCTTGACCCTCGCGGCACCCTGACCCTCGCGGCACCTTCGACCCTCGCGACACCTTGGACCCTTGCGGCAGCATAGACTCTCGCGGCAATAATCTTGCAGTAGGCTTGGACCCTCGCGACACCTTGTATCCTCGCGGTAGGCTGCTACCGAAGGTAGACAGAATCTTTTATTGTCTTTAGCATCAGTGATATTAATCCATTTTTTAATGGTCGGGCACGACAGTGGAAAACAAATAGTTTTAGATCCTTGTTCTAGGCTTAGAGAGTCTGATCTTAAATACCTCCGTAATACCTTTCCTCTTCCTGAGGGTTATATTTATAGGCTTCCAAGCACTGTAGAATGCGCTCCCCAATCTGTTAGTAGCGGTGTCCCTATACATCGAGCTTCACTGGAATTTGGGTTCCATTTTTCTCTTCCTGAATTCGAAGTTTTTCTTCAACACTATGGCATAGTTCCTGCTCAACTTCACCCCAATGGATGGGCTCAAGTTGTAGGATTTACAATTATATGTCGTAAACTTAATGTTAGGCCTACCATCCCTCTGTTCAACTCCATTTTTAGAGTCTGTAGTGCCCCCGTAATTCGACACATTTTTGTATACAAAAAGTTTCTGGGAGGGGTCAGAGTAATAAACTTTTTGGGAAGCCTCCTTCCAAGCTACATAATTATGCTTTGGATTGGCTTATTATTAAGGTTCCCTCATCTTTAAATATCCCTACACAATGGAGCTGTTGTGGACCTTCCAATCTCAGCCCTTTATCTAATTTAAGAGATGCATATGGTCCCCTTATTTCTCAGCTGCAAGTAGATGACGAGGACGCTTTACTATCTGTATTAACTCCAGAGAAAATAATTGCTGCAGGTTGGAGATGCGCTTCTGTTGGCTCAGTTCTCGCACCCGAGCCCACTTCTCCTTCTAGTTTTCCTGAAGGAAGTCAGGGTGTGGGAAATCCCACCGATCCTTCGGAGGAAGATTTTGAGGAGAACTTGGATTGGGGCCAGGATGAGGCTTTTGGTAGCCCATTTATAGAATTGCCCACGGATGAGAGCTTAGCTAGCATCCATCTTCTTGATGATTACTTGAATTCGGGTGATTTCATATCGCATTTCATTGCATAAATAATTATCTGTTTTCCTCTTGTCTGTTTTGACTTTTGTGTTTCTGTTCTTCTTTCAGGAATGGACTCACTTAAGAGAGCTTTTGGTCGGCGAGAAGGCGATGAGAATACTACTAGAGTTGCCCGTCCTCTTAAACGTAGATGTCGAAGAGACCATGCTCGAGAGTCCCGAAGCCATGCTCATGCTTCCATCCTAGATTCTCGAGGTGAAAGATCAGGGTCTCCCCAAGCTCCTCTCCCATCTCATCTTGATGGATGCGATTCTCGAGATCAAGATAGAGGGAAACATGTGAGACCCCGTATATGTACAAGGGTATATATGTACATAGAAGTGTAAATAGAGTTGTACTATGAATTCATAAGTGAAGTATATGTGATGTAAGTCCATAAGTAATGTACACACTTGTAATGAGAGTGGTAATCGTACATACAAGTTTCATTATGTATGAATGTGTAGAAATGGACTTAAACATGTGGAGAATGTGTGTAGAGTGGATTATGAATAGTTTGATAAAATGGAAGTAGAATTGCATAAGATGTGCACTTACACTTTTGTTTATATTAAATACCATTGGTCACACAAAGATCCTACACAAGTTTTAATGTGTATGAAGTGAGGATGGATGCCATTTTCAAGTCTCAAAGATGAATGAATGAGGAAATGATCATGGTAGCAAATTAAGGATGTTTGGTAAGTGTTGTTGCAGAGGAACTGCAGAAAATCTGGAAATTTTGAAGGGCAGATCGATCTCATGGGATGAGAGATCGATCTGGAAGAGCCAGAATGCTCTTATTTGAGCAAAAGAATAGAACAGATCGATCTCCAATGGACCAGATCGATCTCCTTAGCTCTCTGTTTGGGAGCAGATCGATCTCATGCCTCGACAGATCGATCTCATGCCTCCACAGATCGATCTCATGCTTCGACAGATCGATCTCAGGCTTAAAAATACCGTGAAAAGAGGGATTTTAAGGGACCAGATCGATCTCCTCTTGGACCAGATCGATCTCCTCAAGTTATTTCTATATAAGGAGTGCTGGAAATCAGAAAATTTCGGGAAAAACACAAACCTTTCACTTTCAACCCAAAAACCTAACATTCTCTCTCAAAAATCAGCCATTTTCAGTGAGGTTTGAAGAGAGACCATTAGAGACAAAGTTGTTCCTATCAAAGAGAAGAACAACATAGTTTGAAAGCAATTTCCCATTGTTGATATTGAAGGATTTAAGGGCATTGCCATTGGAGCAAGAAGAGAAATCAAATTTGGTAAGATTCTAACACTCCAACTATGGTACATTGTTTATTTAATTGATTTAGGAGTTGTTTGGCATGAGTATGGATGGTTAGAAACTATCTAAATACATTGGAATGATTTTGACCTAGAAATGGTCTAGAGTGAGAAAGTGGAATGTATGGAGATTAATGATGAATGAGATATGTAAAAGTTATTTATAGTGTTGTGGTATGATTTTAAGATGTGGTTAGTGGATAAATTGGGAGATTTACCTAAAAGAGGTAAAATGAGGGTTAAGGCATTTGTAAAATGCATAAGTAAATAATGTTGACTAGTGAGGTCAATTATGGGTTAAATACGTTAACTCAATCGATTTAATGAATGAATCGCAGCTTCCGAGGATACGCCGAGGCGAGTTGACCCAAGAGCGTGAGGAGCTAAGAGAAAAGGAGTCACACCAAGTAAATCGAGGTAAGGGAATTGTGTTGACTCTTAGAGATATTGTGCGCAATTTGGGCGCATAAATGTTTTGCTAGAATGCATGAGATTAGGAAATGTTGTTGTTGGGTGATTGAAGGGTAAAAGTTGGGAGTTTGAGAAATGTGCATGAAAACAAAAGCATATTGCTTTGAAAATCATGTTTTATTGCTTTTTAGCAAATGATTGGTAGGTTGGCTAACATTGAAATGATTTGCAAAAGAAATGAGTATGTTTTGGTTTTGTTAACCATATTTTGCAAGTTTTGAGCCACCTACATGATTTCGTGAGTATGAAAGAGTGCATGAGGCACTAGTTTTCACATGGATTTCATATTGTTTTGGCATTGTGCTTGAGTTTGTCTCGCACTGGATGCCCACCTTGCATGTTGCCGTGTTTGGAGCTTCGAGTAGACTTGGTGTCACATCGATTAAATAGGCTCACACGTGCATTGTTTTGAGACATGGCATGTTAAAACAACCTGATGAGCCCGAACGAGGGATAAGGGTTGGAGATCCACCTGATGAGCCCGAACGAGGGATAAGGGTTGGAGGAACAGCTGATGAGCCCGAACGAGGGATAAGGCTGGGGGTCCACGGAGTACGTTGTACCGTGCATGTAGCATGGAGTACATTGTACCGTGTTGTGATGTGATGTGCCGTCTTCGGACGAGATCTGCTATGGACCGGCGGGTAGGATTTGACCCACCTCCCGTGTGGAAGCAGATGGTGGTGATATCCCGCACACCTGATCCGTGTAGTCGGTATCACAGGTTATGTACATATGCCTTGAGGTTATTACCTATTGTTGAAACTGCCTATCTCACATGTATAATGCTATTTGAGAATAAATCCATGTTTGAAGTGATTGTGGTCAGGAAAGCCCGAGGGATGGGCTGGGACCTGACGTTGAATTGATTTGTTAATGGTTTTTAAAGTGCACGAATGCATGATGTTTAATGCCATGCCTTATTGTGAAAATGCATGATGTTTAATGCCATGCTTTTATTGTGAATTATGCATGATGATTTATACCATGCTTTGAGTTGAAATGTGCACTGAATTTTAATAGCATGAATGCTTTACATACCATTAACACAATCATACACTCATGTTTTGAGATAAACAATGAATAAAATGCTTTTGAGCATGGCATCACGATCACGTAGATAGTATAGTATCTACCTGTTCGCATGATTGCCTTACTGAGCGTGTGGTTTGCTCACCCCCCTTATTTTCCCCTTTCTACAGAGATTTGAGTATAGATTGGACGTGACTGGAGGCATTCCCTTTTTGGTAATCCGCTGCATCCCATCGCTAAAGGTATACACACTTGGATTATTTTGTATCTAAACTAGACATAGCACAGTAGCATTTTGTATGTAACTACTGGGGATGTAAAACAATGTAAACACATGTAACAACTCTGATATATATACATTTATACAAGTGTTTACTCATAAATAATGTTTCAAATTGAATTGGTATGGTAGAGTGAGTTAGACGTCGACACACAGCCCAACTGTTAAGCGTGTGGTTGTTCACGATCGAGGAAGGATGATTAAGGATTGATGCATGAAAATGCGAAAAATTTGTACGTATTTTGGTAAGTTGAGGGTCGTGACAGAAGTTGGTATCAGAGCTCAGGTTGGTCTGACGTGTGTCGTGTCTAAAATACTTAATAAGTGAAAAAAATTACATCCCCAAGTTACTGTGCTTGTTTAGATACAAATAGTGTATGTCGATGGGTTGACTAAGTAATTGGTTGTGAATGTAGGGAACTGAGTAAGTATGCCTAATACCAGTCGCGGTAGAGGGATGAGAGCACAGGCTCGAGGCCGTAGAGGTAGGCCTGGGGGTCGTGTTGAGCCGGAAACACACGAGGCTCAGGAGGATGTTGAGGTGGAGGTCGACGTTGAGCACGCTCCACAGGGTCCAGAGGAGAGGCCCGAGAGTACTGAGGCTCGCTTCGCGAGGATTGAGCGGAGCATTGAGATGATTTTGGAATTGGTCACTCAATCTTTACCTGGAGTTGGCGGTAGACAGAGTCCCGCTACACAGGGTGATGCTGAGCAAGCAGCTGCTCCCGAGGCACGGGCGAGGCAAGCCCAAGGACCTCAGACGACAGATACCCCACCCCCACAGGATGTGCCTACGCCGGTTGCTACGCCAGGCAGTAGAGGTTGGGGATATGGATGTGATTTGGATAGACTGCGGCAGTTCCAGAAGTTTGGACCGCCGTCTTTCAGTGGAGTAAAGGACCCAGTAGCGGCTGAGGATCGGATCAATGAGATCGAGAAATTATATGGGTTCTTTGAGTGCACTACTACCGAGATGGTAGCATTTGCCACTTTTATGCTGAAGGGATCAGCAGAACATTGGTGGAAATCCACCAGGCCTATTTTGAGAGCCCGGCATACTGAGATCAGCTGGGATGTGTTTCTAGAGGCCTTCCGGAGACAGTATGTCCCGGATACCGCCCAGCGGAAGCTGAAGATGGCATTTTTAGGACTGACCCAAGGGAGCAGGACTGTGGATGAGTATGAGACTGCTTTTATATCCCTGGGCAGATATGATCCCAACACGATGAGTAATGAGGTCGAGAAGATCCAGAAGTTTGTGGATGGATTGAGACCAACCATCAGGTCTAAATTGGTTCCCTTGGATATACCGACCTATGAAGAGGCAGTGCGCAGGGCGCAATTATGTGAACAAGATGTTGATAGAATCGCCTCGAAATTTGGAAAGGTTAGTAAGATGAGGGACAGAGATAAGAAGAGACCTATGATGGATAGAGGCTTCAGCTATAAAGGAAGCAAGAGATTCTCTGGAAGGAGGCCGAGAATTGATGAAATCCGGGAGAGGACAGTTGATACTCCCATGTATCCGGCCATTGCTCCAGCTAAGGGAATCGTGATTGGAGGACCACGGCCTACTACAGAACAGTGTGGCAGGTGTGGTAGGTACCATGGTACTCGACCATGTTACGGACCTCAGGTTGTATGCTTCAGATGTGGGAAGCCAGGCCACGTAATCAGAGATTGCCCAGAGATGATAGAGAGAGCCCCACAGAAGGGCAAGGAGCCAGAGAGAGCTCTAGTTGGTACAGCTGCTCCGAGGAGGAAGGCTACAGCTGAAGAAAAGGGGAAGCAAGTAGTGGGTGTAAGCAGAGGACGAGTGCACGCACTGGATCAGGATACTGCAGATCAGTCATCAGATGTGGTAAAAGGTACCATCCAAATCTTTGATTTAGAAGCTTATGTACTGTTTGATCCTGGTGCCACGCATTCCTTTACTTCGCCATCCTTTGCATGTAAATTGTTGAAGCATGTAAAACCCACGCTGCTTGATAAGATGCTGTTGATATCTACCCCTATGAATGATAGTCAGTTGACTGAGCATATATATAGGGATTGTAAAATGAAGATAGGAGGTAAAGAGATGGCAGTCGATTTAATTTTATTAAATATGAGTGATTTTGATGTTATCCTAGGAATGGATTGGTTGGCTGCCAATCATGTTGTTATGGATTGTCATGCGAAAACTTTGATGTTTCCAAAGATAGACAACCTTGTAGTTAATTTTGTGAAATGAAATTAAAGAACATGATTTTTATAAGTGTGATGAGTATAATCTTGATACATGATGTATGAAAGATAAATTTGATTTCATTTATGTATGTGATGTGATGATTTATGATACTAATGGTGGAAAGAATAATGTGAAGGATTCATCGCTTTTGTGATTGAGATGGATAAGGCACGTCCGGAATTGGAAGACATACCAGTGGTTAGGGAATTTCCAGATGTCTTTCCGGATGAGTTACCAGGATTACCTCCAGATAGGGAGATGGAGTTTGGTATAGATTTGGCACCTGGTACAGAGCCGATGTCCAAGCCACCATACAGGATGGCTCAAGTTGAGTTAGAGGAGTTAAGGAAATAATTACAAGAGTTGCTGGAGAAGGGGTTCATCAGGCCGAGCGTCTCACCTTGGGGAGCACCGGTCCTGTTTGTAAGGAAGAAGGATGGAAGCCTCCGACTGTGTATAGACTACCGGTTGTTGAATAAGGCCACCATCAAGAATAAGTATCCCCTCCCACGCATCGATGATTTGTTGGATCAGCTTAAGGGAGCGCAAGTCTTTTCCAAGATAGATCTGAGATCAGGGTACCATCAGTTGAAGATACGAGATGGAGATGTACCCAAGACAGCTTTTCGCACCCGGTATGGACATTATGAGTTTATAGTTATGCCATTCGGGTTGACGAATGCTCCCGCAGCTTTTATGTCTTTGATGAATGAGGTATTCCACCAGTACTTGGATCGATTTGTTATTGTGTTCATTGATGATATACTGGTGTATTCAAGGTCTAGAGAGGAGCATGAAAGGCATTTAAGGATAGTGCTACAAACCCTTCGAGAGAAGAAGTTGTACGCTAAACTCAGTAAGTGCGACTTTTGGTTGGAACAGATCTCTTTTCTGGGTCACATAGTATCAAAGGATGGAGTATCAGTGGATCCATCTAAGATTGAGGCCGTAGTTCAGTGGCAGAGACCCCAAACAGTGACAGAGATCAGAAGTTTCCTGGGTTTAGCTGGGTATTACCGAAGGTTTGTAGAGGGATTTTCGAGGTTAGCTGCTCCTTTGACACGTCTCACGAGGAAAAATGTAGAGTTTGTGTGGGACAAAAAGTGCGAAGAAAGTTTTGAGGAGTTGAAAAGGAGATTAACTACAGCTCCAATACTCACCATTCCTACCAGCTCAGGAGGTTTCTCGGTGTATGCAGATGCTTCACACCTAGGACTGGGCTGTGTATTGATGCAGGATGGGAAGGTAGTAGCCTATGGATCAAAACAGTTAAAGGATCATGAGAGGAACTACCCGACCCATGACTTGGAGTTGGCAACGGTGGTGTTTGCGCTGAAGATGTGGCGCCACTACCTCTATGGTGAGAGATTTCAGATTTATACAGATCATAAGAGCCTTAAGTACCTGTTCTCACAGAAAGAGTTGAACATGAGACAGAGGAGATGGCTCGAGTTGTTAAAGGATTATGATTGTGAAATCCTATACCACCCGGGTAAAGCAAATGTGGTTGCTGATGCATTGAGTAGGAAGCATCTCGGGATGGTATCATTCATAATGATCAGGGAACACGAGCTGTTGGAACAGTTCATGAACCTCAGTTTGGATATGACCCCGCCTAACGCTGATAGTGGATTTATGATAGCTAGCCTGCAGTTGGAACCGGATCTGGTAGATCGAATCCGACAGGCTCAGCGAGTTGATCAGCAGTGTAGTGATATTGTCGGGCAGATACAGAGGGGTATAGAGACGGACTTTGGGTTGAGTTCGGATGGATTGTTGAGGTTCAGAGGTAGGATATGTGTTCCTGATGACGCAGAGATCAGAAGGTTGATCCTGACAGAGGCTCACTCATCGAAGTATACGATACATCCAGGGGGTACCAAAATGTATCAAAACCTTCGAAAGGTTTATTGGTGGTCGGGAATGAAAAAGCACATTGCTGAATATGTTGCTAAGTGTCTCGTTTGTCAGCAGGTGAAGGTAGAGCATCAGAAGCCTGCAGGGTTATTGCAGCCTCTACCGATTCCGACATGGAAGTGGGAGCATGTCACCATGGATTTTGTGATGGGATTACCGAGGACCCGGAGAGGTCATGATGCCATATGGGTGATTGTGGATCGGTTGACGAAATCAGCCCATTTTCTAGCTATGAGAGCTACCGATACTCTGAGCCAGTTAGCGAACCTATATGCGCGCAAGATAGTGAGGCTACATGGAATTCCAGTGAGCGTTGTTTCTGATAGGGATGCCCGCTTCACTTCCCACTTTTGGGAACATTTTCAGGAAGCGATGGGGACCCAGTTGAATTTTAGCACCGCGTTTCATCCTCAGACAGATGGTCAGTCAGAGAGGACTATACAGACCCTGGAGGACATGTTGAGAGCGTGTGCATTGGATTTTGGAGGCTCCTGGGATGACCATTTGCCACTCGCAGAGTTCGCGTATAATAACAGTTTTCATGCGAGTATCGGGATGGCACCATATGAGGCATTGTATGGGCGTAGATGCTGTTCCCCTATTGGATGGGAAGAGGTTGGTGACAGACAGATCTTTGCTCCCGACTTGGTTAGACAAGCCTCTGAGGATGTCCAATTGATATGTGAGAGGTTACGGACAGCTCAGAGCAGGCAAAAGAGTTATGCTGACAAGAGACGGAGACCACTAGAGTTTGAGGTAGGTGAGTCAGTGTTTTTGAAAGTTTCACCTTCGAAGGGAATTATGAGATTTGGGAAGAAGGGAAAGTTGAGCCCTCGATATATCGGGCCATTTGAGATACTTGATAAGGTGGGAGACAAGGCGTATAGGTTGGCATTGCCACCAGAGTTGGCAAGTGTGCATAACGTCTTCCACGTATCCATGTTGAGGAAGTATCACCCGGACCCGGCACATGTGATAAGATATGAGCCTTTGGAGCTCAATGAGGGTATGACCTATGTTGAGAAGCCGGTTCGGGTATTGGACAGAAAAGAGAAAGTGTTGAGGACAAAGACAATTCCCTTGGTGAAGATACTTTGGCAACATCACACTGTGGAAGAAGCCACATGGGAATTGGAGAGTTTGATGCGGGAGAGGTATCCCGAGTTGTTCACAGAATAATTGGTTCCAATTTGGAGGACCAAATTTTCTAAGTGGGGGAGAATGTGAGACCCCGTATATGTACAAGGGTATATATGTACATAGAAGTGTAAATAGAGTTGTACTATGAATTCATAAGTGAAGTATATGTGATGTAAGTCCATAAGTAATGTACACACTTGTAATGAGAGTGGTAATCGTACATACAAGTTTCATTATGTATGAATGTGTAGAAATGGACTTAAACATGTGGAGAATGTGTGTAGAGTGGATTATGAATAGTTTGATAAAATGGAAGTAGAATTGCATAAGATGTGCACTTACACTTTTGTTTATATTAAATACCATTGGTCACACAAAGATCCTACACAAGTTTTAATGTGTATGAAGTGAGGATGGATGCCATTTTCAAGTCTCAAAGATGAATGAATGAGGAAATGATCATGGTAGCAAATTAAGGATGTTTGGTAAGTGTTGTTGCAGAGGAACTGCAGAAAATCTGGAAATTTTGAAGGGCAGATCGATCTCATGGGATGAGAGATCGATCTGGAAGAGCCAGAATGCTCTTATTTGAGCAAAAGAATAGAACAGATCGATCTCCAATGGACCAGATCGATCTCCTTAGCTCTCTGTTTGGGAGCAGATCGATCTCATGCCTCGACAGATCGATCTCATGCCTCCACAGATCGATCTCATGCTTCGACAGATCGATCTCAGGCTTAAAAATACCGTGAAAAGAGGGATTTTAAGGGACCAGATCGATCTCCTCTTGGACCAGATCGATCTCCTCAAGTTATTTCTATATAAGGAGTGCTGGAAATCAGAAAATTTCGGGAAAAACACAAACCTTTCACTTTCAACCCAAAAACCTAACATTCTCTCTCAAAAATCAGCCATTTTCAGTGAGGTTTGAAGAGAGACCATTAGAGACAAAGTTGTTCCTATCAAAGAGAAGAACAACATAGTTTGAAAGCAATTTCCCATTGTTGATATTGAAGGATTTAAGGGCATTGCCATTGGAGCAAGAAGAGAAATCAAATTTGGTAAGATTCTAACACTCCAACTATGGTACATTGTTTATTTAATTGATTTAGGAGTTGTTTGGCATGAGTATGGATGGTTAGAAACTATCTAAATACATTGGAATGATTTTGACCTAGAAATGGTCTAGAGTGAGAAAGTGGAATGTATGGAGATTAATGATGAATGAGATATGTAAAAGTTATTTATAGTGTTGTGGTATGATTTTAAGATATGGTTAGTGGATAAATTGGAAGATTTACCTAAAAGAGGTAAAATGAGGGTTAAGGCATTTGTAAAATGCATAAGTAAATAATGTTGACTAGTGAGGTCAATTATGGGTTAAATACGTTAACTCAATCGATTTAATGAATGAATCGCAGCTTCCGAGGATACGCCGAGGCGAGTTGACCCAAGAGCGTGAGGAGCTAAGAGAAAAGGAGTCACACCAAGTAAATCGAGGTAAGGGAATTGTGTGGACTCTTAGAGATATTGTGCGCAATTTGGGCACATAAATGTTTTGCTAGAATGCATGAGATTAGGAAATGTTGTTGTTGGGTGATTGAAGGGTAAAAGTTGGGAGTTTGAGAAATGTGCATGAAAACAAAAGCATATTGCTTTGAAAATCATGTTTTATTGCTTTTTAGCAAATGATTGGTAGGTTGGCTAACATTGAAATGATTTGCAAAAGAAATGAGTATGTTTTGGTTTTGTTAACCATATTTTGCAAGTTTTGAGCCACCTACATGATTTCGTGAGTATGAAAGAGTGCATGAGGCACTAGTTTTCACATGGATTTCATATTGTTTTGGCATTGTGCTTGAGTTTTTCTCGCACTGGATGCCCACCTTGCATGTTGCCGTGTTTGGAGCTTCGAGTAGACTTGGTGTCACATCGATTAAATAGGCTCACACGTGCATTGTTTTGAGACATGGCATGTTAAAACAACCTGATGAGCCCGAACGAGGGATAAGGGTTGGAGATCCACCTGATGAGCCCGAACGAGGGATAAGGGTTGGAGGAACAGCTGATGAGCCCGAACGAGGGATAAGGCTGGGGGTCCACGGAGTACGTTGTACCGTGCATGTAGCATGGAGTACATTGTACCGTGTTGTGATGTGATGTGCCGTCTTCGGACGAGATCTGCTATGGACCGGCGGGTAGGATTTGACCCACCTCCCGTGTGGAAGCAGATGGTGGTGATATCCCGCACACCTGATCCGTGTAGCCGGTATCACAGGTTATGTACATATGCCTTGAGGTTATTACCTATTGTTGAAACTGCCTATCTCACATGTATAATGCTATTTGAGAATAAATCCATGTTTGAAGTGATTGTGGTCAGGAAAGCCCGAGGGATGGGCTGGGACCTGACGTTGAATTGATTTGTTAATGGTTTTTAAAGTGCACGAATGCATGATGTTTAATGCCATGCCTTATTGTGAAAATGCATGATGTTTAATGCCATGCTTTTATTGTGAATTATGCATGATGATTTATACCATGCTTTGAGTTGAAATGTGCACTGAATTTTAATAGCATGAATGCTTTACATACCATTAACACAATCATACACTCATGTTTTGAGATAAACAATGAATAAAATGCTTTTGAGCATGGCATCACGATCACGTAGATAGTACAGTATCTACCTGTTCGCATGATTGCCTTACTGAGCGTGTGGTTTGCTCACCCCCCCTTATTTTCCCCTCTCTACAGAGATTTGAGTATAGATTGGACGTGACTGGAGGCATTCCCTTTTTGGTAATCCGCTGCATCCCATCGCTAAAGGTATACACACTTGGATTATTTTGTATCTAAACTAGACATAGCACAGTAGCATTTTGTATGTAACTACTGGGGATGTAAAACAATGTAAACACATGTAACAACTCTGATATATATACATTTATACAAGTGTTTACTCATAAATAATGTTTCAAATTGAATTGGTATGGTAGAGTGAGTTAGACGTCGACACACAGCCCAACTGTTAAGCGTGTGGTTGTTCACGATCGAGGAAGGATGATTAAGGATTGATGCATGAAAATGCGAAAAATTTGTACGTATTTTGGTAAGTTGAGGGTCGTGACAAAACAGTCAGTCGTGGAGCCCCAGCTTCTAGATTCTGAGATGGAAGAGCATCACCGGGCTAATCGGCCAGCGTGTAACACTGCTCGCCCATCTCGAATTGGGAGGCGATGTTTATACATCGAGTCGACCATGAGGGATACACCAGCGTTTCCTCTAGTCGTTGAACTTAACACTTCCAGATATGCGGTGGACGGTGGCACAGTAATCCATGGACAGAACCTTGTATTATATCCAGGCGTTAATGATAATGATTCAATCCATGATCCTGGTGTAGCATCTCGGTTAGGTTGGTCGACCATATTCCAAAGGGACGAGGTGGAGTTGTTTAAAAGTTTTCCTCAGCCCGAAGATCGAGAAGATTATTTAGCTATGATGGTACATTTTTTGTCTGTCTTCCCTCTCTGTCCCTTTTTATTCTTTATTTTCTTGGTTAACTCTTTGATCTTTTATGCATTTTCAAACAGCTAAACAAGTAATTGCTTGCAATACGCGATATCGGGCATATAGAACTTAGGCTGATACTGAACTCCACCAATTAAAGGCTGAGAAGGCTGAGTGGCTCACTTATAGGAACCAATACAGGAGGCTTCCTGAGCAACTTGACCGACTGAAGAAGGAGAAAGAGGATCTGAACGTCAGCCATTTTTTTCCTTCAAGAGGATTTTGCTAAGGCGCAAGAGAAGTCTGACCAATACAAAGAGTCTTATACTGCAAATCAAGAGGAGCTGAACTTAGTCTTGTTAAAGCTGCAAGACCTCCAAACTAATTATGATGATCTAAAGTCTGATCACAGGCGGTTAGAAGAAGAAGTTTCTAGCTCACGTAGAGGACCTTCGTCTTCCTCAGTTAGCTAAGATGTGCATAACGAGATTCGTTTCGAAGCCGTTAAAGAGTATCGTTTATCACAAGACTGTCATGACAAGAAGCTGTTATTCTCTACTAGCTTCGTGAAGTATGGTTTCTATATGGTCCGTTCTTGGCTAGAAAATGAGAGATCGGGAGAAACTTTTCCTGAGCTGCAGTGGTCGAAACAGTTAGAGGGCTATACCAGCGAATTTCGAGGTTGGACATATTATGAGCCCGATAATGAGGATTTTAAGACCTATCTGGAGAAGGGGGGCCATGACGACCTTTCCAATCTATCGGGCCCTTGGGAGCCTCGTCAGTAACCAGGAGTGATTGACGCACTAGGCGACCTGGATTGTGACGAGTCAGATTCTTCGGGCGAAGACCCTCCTCCACCGACTAATGAATAGTTTTAGTTCTTTTCTTCTTTTTCCTTATTGCCAATGTTCCTCTCTATCTGCAGTAAGAATTTTGGATATATAACATAGAAAGTTTTACTTTTTCTTTGAAGTACATATTATTAAGATGATTTACTTTGCATATTATCATTTTAAGTTTCCTTTATAACTTGTTTTACATGTTCTTTGCTTTAAGCCGTTTATATTTTTCATTGGTGGCTTACCTTGCGCATTTTTTGCTTCAAGCCCTTTTTCTTAAGTGCGTGGCTTACCTCGCGCATTTTTCGCTTCAAGCTCTTGCACATTTTCTTCGTGGCTTACCTCGCACATTTTTCGCTTGAAGCCCTTTTTCTTGAGTGCGTGGCTTACCTCGCGCATCTTTCGCTTCAAGCCCTTTTTCTTGAGTGTGTGGCTTACCTCGTGCATTTTTCGCTTTAAGCCCTTGTACCTTTTCTTCGTGGCTTACCTCGCGCATTTTTTGCTTCAAGCCCTTTTGTACTAAGTATGGCTGAAAATCTCATTATGCAATAAAATATTAATAAATCACTATTCAATAAATGAAATTTCAATCCATAGTTTTCACAATGACATTAAATAAATAAAATTTTTATTGCCAGTATGGCTTCAGGTGATTAGCATTCCATGTCTTTGCTATCTTTTTGCCCTGTAAACTTTCCAAGATGCATATACCAGGTCCAATCATTCTCTTGATTCTGTAAGGTCCTTCCCAATTTGCTCTGAACTTCCCGTCTTCTTTCAAGGCGTTGGTGATGGATGACTTTCGCAACACCAGATCTCCTTCTCGTAAGGGTCTGTCTTTCACGCGAGAGTTGTAATAACGAGCAATCTTTTGTTGGTAAGCAGCTAGCTGTATAGCGGTAAGATCTCGTTGCTCGTTAAGCAGATCCAGATTCTCTCGTAACCTTTGGGAATTCACTTCTTGCACATAGGGAATTATCCATGGCGAGACGACTCCGACCTCTACAAGTATTAAAGCTTTAGTTCCGTATACTAAGCTGAACGGTGTTTCCCCTATCGGCACCCGACTCGTGGTCCTATATGCCCATAAAATACTAGGCAGCTCATCCACTTAAGCCCTTTTTACTTTGTCCAGACGAGTCTTGAGGCCATGAAGTATGGTTCTATTACTAATTTTTGCTTGGCCAATAGCTTGCGGATATGACCCTGAAGATATCCTGAGTTGGATCTTTAGTCCCTCGTAGAAATTTTGAAAGACATCACAATCAAACTGCTTCCTATGATCTGCATTTAAGATTCTTGAAATTCCAAATCGGTAGATTATCTCTTTCCAAACCATTGCTTCAACCTTCTTCTTAGTAATTGTGGCCAATGGCTCTGCTTCTATCCATTTAGTAAAATAATCTATTGCTACTAACAAGTACTTCCGTTGACCCGTGGCTGCTGGGAATGGTCCTAGTATATGCAAGCCTCATTAGGCAAATGGTGTGGGCAGAAATGTACTTTGAAGGGTAAATACTGGGGTAGTCGTCAATGGGGCAAATCTTTGACACTTGTCACATTTTCGCACTTTATCAAGTGCGTCTTGCTTGAGCGTGGGCTAGTAGAATCCTACCCTGAGTATTTTTGTTGCCAAAGCCCGGGCTCCTAAATGCTCTCCACATATCCCCTCGTGAACTTCAGTCAATGTGTAGTTGGCTTTTTCTGGGCCTAAACACTTCAACAGTGGCATAGTATATCCCCTTTTATAGAGCGCCCCATTCACCAAAGTAAATTTTTCAATTTGGATTCTTATTCTCTGAGCTGCTTCTTTTTCATCAGGAAGTGTTCCCTCCATTAAATACTGCTTCATGGTCGTCCTCCGATCAGTACCGACTTCAATTTCTAACACCCCTTCTTTTTCTATACTCGGCTTTACTAACCTTTCTACTTTCACAGACTCCCCAATAGCTTCTTTGGAGGATGCTAACTTAGATAGGGCGTTGGCATGGCTATTTTCGAATCGATCAATTTGACTTAGCTGGAAATTATCAAACAATCGAGCTAACCACTGAACCTTTTCCAAGTACGGAATGAGAGTAGATTCCTGCACTTCATACTACCCCTTGAACTAGTTGATGACAAGTTGCGAATCGCTATGGGCTTGCAAATTTCAAACTTGGAGCTCCCTTGTAAGTTTCATGCCACAAATTAACGCTTCATATTCAATCACATAGTTGGAACTAGGGAAATCAAAGCGTAGAGAATACTCTAACATTTCTCCTTTTGGCGATACTAGTACAATGCCAGCTCCGCTTCCCGTAACACTTGACGCTCTGTCAACAAACAGGTTCCACCATTCTAACTCTTTCTCCTTGGTATCTTCTCAACATGTGCACTTAACAATGAAATCTGCCAGTGCTTGTGCTTTGATAGCTTGTCGAGGCTAGAAAGAAATATCATACTCTCTGAGTTCGACGACCCACTTCACTAACCTTTCAGAATGCTCAGGCTTCTGGAGGATCTGTCTCAACGGTTGATCTGTTAACACAGTTATCGAATGTGCCTGAAAATAAGGGCATAGTTTTTGGGCTACTATGACAAGTGCTAAGTCTACTTTCTCAGCTTGCGGATACCTCGTCTCTGCCTCTAGGAGCACTTTGCTCACATAATAAACTGGCCTATCTCCTTCCGTGGTTCTCCTTAGTAAAACTGCACTAACCGCTTTATCGTCTGCCCCAAGGTACATAAATAGATGCTCCCTGGTTGAAGGCCTTGACAGCAACGAGAGTTCTTTCAAATACTCCTTTAACTCTTCAAAGGCCACTTGACATTCTTCAGTCCATTGAAAGTTTTTTTTACCTCGGAGTGTGTTGAAGAACGGTAAGCTCCTTTCAGCAGATTTTGACAGGAAACGGTTTAGTACGGCTATTCTCTCCGTCAACCTTTGCACCTCTTTAAAAGTAACTGGAGGCCTCATATCCAAAATGGCTTGGACCTTTTCGAGGTTAGCCTCGATCCCATGATTGGTTATCATGAATCCCAAAAACTTCTCAGATTGGACTCTGAACGAACACTTGTTGGGATTTACCTTCATGTTATACTTCCTTAGAATTTTGAATACTTTGGATAGCCGCAAAGCATGAGATTCCCCTTCCTTACTTTTCACAATCATATCGTCCACATAAGCTTCCATTGTGTTTTGAAGAAAATCCTTAAAAATTCTATTTATCGTACGCTGATACGTAGCACCTGCATTTTTTATGCCAAATGGCATTACTCTGTAACAGAGATACCTTTATCAGGGATGAAAGACGTCTTTTCTTCGTCTTCAGGGTGCATTAGGATCTGATGATAACCGAAGAATGCGTCCAAGAAACTAAGAAACTCATATCTTGAAGTTTCATCTACTACCTTATCTATTCGAGGCAGTGGATATGAGTCTTTCGAACATGCCTTATTCAAATCGGTAAAGTCCACATACATTCTCCACTTTCTGGTGGCTTTCTTCACCATCACCACATTTGCTAGCCATTCCGGATATAAGACTTCTCGAATGAACCCAGCCTCGAGCAGCTTATCTATCTCTTCTTCAATGACTTACTGCCTTTCAGGGGCAAAATTCCTTTTCTTCTGTTTAACGGGTTTTGCCTTGGGCAACACGTTAAGTTTATGCCAGATAACTTCCGAATCAATTCCAGGCATATCAGTAGGGGTCCAAGCGAAAACATCGGCATTATCTCTTAAACACTTCATTATCTCTTCCTTTATTTCGGGCTTCAATTGGCTTCTAATGTACACTTTCTTCTCTCCGTTATCAGTCCTCAACTTCATTTCTTCCATCTCTTCAACAGGCCTTGGCTTGGATGGCTCTGTGATAGTAAGAGTTTCTTCTCTCTAAACCCCTTTACATGTAGTTGATGCAACATTACATGTTCTCGCTCTCCTTTGGTCTCCTCTTACTTACCCCACACCTTTGGGGTTGGGAACTTCATCAATAGATAACACGGTGAAAGTACGGCTCTCATATCACTCAACAATGGCCATCCGAGAATAATATTGTAGGCTAGAGAGGTTAACTTGACTACCATAAATAAGACTTGTCTTGTAACACTCTTAGGGTCTTCACCCAGAGTAACAGGTAGTTCAACTGACCCCGTCACCTTCACCTACTCTCCTGTGAAGCCAAATAGGGGAGTAGTTATGGGCTTCAATCTATCTACACTCAAATTCATTTTTTCGAAACAATTCCAGTAGATGAGGTTCATCGAGCTCCTATTATCTACCAGAATTTGGCCTATCAGATGTTTAGCCATGACTGCCGATATGACCATAGGATCATCGTGTGGAACGATAACATCTCCTTAATCAGCATAAGTGAAAGTAATTACCTTTCCATCTTCAGTTGCTTTTATCACAGAATGGACCGGGTATGCTTGTCTAGCATAAGCTTTTTGCGAGGCAAATGAGCTACCGACTACGTATTCTCCACCAGAGATGACATGAATGACGGCTCCTATAGGCTCATTTATCGGCTGATTTCTACGTTCCCCCTGCCTTGCCCCATTTCCTCTTTCTTTGATTTTCCTTCTATTTGCTCTGTTATCATTGCGTCTATCCCGTAGTTTGTTTTCTCCTCGAGCACGCACAGGATACTGATTCCTCTCGTTTCTCTATATGTAACGGTCTAACAGCCCTTCTTTAGCTAATTTCTCAAGTTGATTTATCAGATCGCGACACTTCTTAGTCGAATGACCAAAGGTGGAGTGGAAACTACAATAGGAACTGAGGTCTCATCCTAGATTTCCCTTACCTCTCCTAGGGAATTGAAGCATCCCAGTTCTTTTGATCACTGCTAGGATCGAAGCACGCAAATCAGTAAGCCATGTGTAGTTAGCATACTTTAATTTTGGGGCTTTGTCGGATTTGTTTAATCTCCCCATACTCTTCTCATCAAGCTCTCTTTCTCGCTTCCTTCCTTCTTTAAAGTCTCTTGTCGGAATCATTTTCATCACCTCCTCTTGAGTGATATACTTGTTTGCTCTAGAGAATAAGTCTGAAACAGTCGTTGGCTGATCCAAAGAATAATGATTCTTAGAGTTTTTTAGACCTTGTTCCTTGTAGCATGGCTGTCACTGCTATCCCCACTTGTAGGTCACGTACCTCAAGAGTAGCATCACAGAATCGATCTACATAGCTTTTTAAGGACTCTTTGTTTCCTTGCCTTAGGGTGAGCAGATAGGTGGCTTCCTTCCTTTTCTGGCTATTTATCACAAAGGCCTTCAGGAATTCGCTTCTCAGCTGATTGAAAGAAGAAATAAACCCTTCTGGTAAGTTGTTGAACCATTTCAGTGCGTGGCTCGTTAAGGTTAGAGAGAATGCCTTACACATAATCTCATCCTCCCATCCATGTAGTAGCATTAATGACTCATAATTTTCAACATGGTCAGAAGGGTATGTCTTTTTGGCATATGTTGTTATCTGCGACATCTTAAACTTTGGAGGCAGTGGTTTCCCCATGATTGTTGTGCTGAATGGGATTCTTCTTCTTTGGTTCTCTTCAGCTGAAACCAACTTTTTCTCTTCTAGGATTTGTTCAACCATTCTCTTCATGTCCATGGCATCTTGTGCCGATCTTGGACCTTTTTGGTATTACATGAATCAGCTTGGTCACAATTAACAGTCTCTTTCCCCTTGCTATATAGATTATGAGTTTGGTTTCGCTCAGTTCGAGTGGAAAGTTTACCATTTCAGTTGGGGGGTTCCATGTTGGATCTATCTCTGAGTCTCTCCTTCTCATATAGGATCTCGTCATTCCTGTACCTCCTATACCATCCATACGTCCAGCATCTATCCCCGTTGGACTTTCAGGATTTCCAATATTTGGGCATCGTAGGCCCCTAACAATCTCTCGTGCAGCTTCTTTCGTACTTGGACGCCTCAAGCCTTCTGCAGCTTCGCGTCAGGGGTTTTCTACATCCTGGCGCCCAAGATATTCTACGCTCTCACGCGTAGGGTCTCGCGCACCTTGGCGGCCCAAGTCTCGTGCACCCTCACGAATGTCTCGTGCACCTTGGCGCATGAAGCCTTCCGTATGGTTCCCAGCACTTTGGCGATCTTTGTCTCGAAGACTCTCGCGAATGGGATCCTGCGCACCCTGGCGCATCAAACCTTCCACAGGGTCTTACGCATTCTGGCGGCCAATGTCTCGCTCGCCCTCATGGATTGAGTCTTGCGCACCCTCACGAACAGAGCCTCGTGCACCCTGGCACAACAAATCTTCAATCGATTCTTGCGCACCCTGGCGGCAAATGTCTTGTGTAACTTAGCGACAAATATCTCGCTCACCCTCACGAACATAGCCTCGCATACCCGGGCACATCAATTATTCCACAGGGTCTTACGCACCCTGGCGGCCGATGTCTCTTGCACTCTCTCGCATGGCGTCAACCACACCCTCATGCCTCAAGTCTTCTGCACTCTCGCGCAGATTGTCTTGCGCACTCTGGCTCCTCAGGCCTCCTACGGCCTCGCGCATAAGGTCTTTTGCAACCTCACTCAACAGGTCTTCTGCAGTCATATGCATAGGGGTTTCAGCACCCTGATGCCTTAAGCTCTCCGCAGTCTCGCGCCCGAGCTCCCCATCCTCCGAAGCACTCCTTCTCTGTGTTCTTTGCTCCACCAAGTTCTGAACGGTCGGTGACAGATTCACCTGCGGGAAGACACCTTTGAACAAGTCGACCGTAGTGCATAAGGCTTGGGTAGTCTCTTATCCCTATTTTCTCATGACCTCAAATTCTACTACAGGGATCGTCATCATATTGGACTCTCTCTCCCCCTGAACTTCTTCTCCACAGTCAAGTGGAGAGCTTGCCATATCTTCACTTTCTTCATTTCTGATTGCTGCTGAACGTGTCCGTACCATTGCTGTAGAGCCAAATGCTTTTCTTTCGATTCCCATAGACGGCCTCAATTGTTGTTGTCCAGCATAACGATGATCAGTTGCTGACATCTGTACTTCGATCCTTTAACCACGTGTTATCGATAACTCTGCAAAAACAGGAGCGATCAGAGAGACGCAAGGCTTTTTCCCTGCGTAAGCACTCCGATGCTTAAGTCAGAACGAAATTTCGGCAGAGTCTCAATAAAGTCAAAAAATGGAGAATTAATTAATTCATAAATCATACCTGACCCCTATTTATAGGGAGCAATCTCTTCTTTAAATATGTATTTGTCCATCTGCATTAGTCAGAGATATCTAAAGACAAAATCGTCCAGGTAAATTTTGGCACAGAGTCCTCTCTCATATGTGTTCAATTTTAATGTGACACGTGGCACCTTATAATGATGACACGTAATATTGTTATTTTTTCCTTTTTTTTATTTTATTTTTCTCATAACACCAGCTTTCTTAGATTATACACTACAAGAAAACATACTTTCAACGACGAAATTTTACCGATGAAATTATTTTGTCGCTAAAAAATAAATTAGCGACAGATTTGTGACGAAATACTGTTGCTATAGGTTTCAAATATATTATTTATCTTTTTCGACGGATTTTACTACGGAATTTCGTCGCTGAAGCCTATTAAATTTTTCCTAATTTTTTTATATTTATTCTGTCGTTGAAAGGCTTCACCTACAAAATTTTGTCGCTGAAAGGCTTCAGCTACGAAATTTTGTCGTTGAAGCCTGTCGAATTTTTCCTATTTTTTTATATTTTTTTCGTCACTGAAGCCTTTGTTGAATTTTTCGTTACTGAAAGGCTTCAGCTACGAAATTTGGTCGCTGAAAAGCTTCAGCTGCGGAATTTCGTCGCTGAAGCCTGTCGAATCTTTCCTAAGTTTTTTTTTTATATATTTTTCGTCGCTGAAAGGCTTCAGAGACGGAATTCCGTAGCTGAAACCTTTCTTGAATTTTTCGTCGCTGACAGGCTTCAGCTATGAAATTCTGTTGCTGAAACCTGTCGAATTTTTACTATTTTTTTATATTTTTTCGTCGCTGAAAGGGTTTAGCTACGAAATTTCGTCGCTGATGCCTGTCAAGTTTTTCCTAATTTTTTTATATTTTTTTCGTCGTAGAAGCGTCTTCTGTTTTTTTAAAATTATTTATTTATTTTTGTCACTGAAAGGCTTCAGTGAAATTTCGTCACTGAAGCCTTTTTTAATTTTTAATTAATTTATTAATTAAAAAAAAGAAACAAAGTTTCCCCGATCTCTTCACCCCCAGACCCCATTCCTCTTTTCTTTAAACGCTGAAGCCTATCCAGTCGCGATCTCTTCCCTTTGTGACGTTTCTCTTCACCGTTGGCAACCCAGCTCCACCGACTGACCGCCTTTCCCTCTCTTCCTCACCGCCGATGAGCTCCCCCTCCCTGGCGTGAATCATAAACACTTTCCCCCATTTTCTTTTGCTGTTTGCCTCTGTTCCACCGGCGATCGGAGCCCGTTCCAGACCGATCGACGGCCTACTCCCCTTCAACCGAACCCCATTTTCGTTTCCTCCCCTCCCATCCCTCGAACCCAGTAGAACCCAGCTCCCCTGATTCTTGTACTTCTGCGTCTGTTTCGGGCTGGCCACCAGTAAAGATGCCGACAATCGTACCAAATTCGAACCCGGTGACGACTATTAACCTGTGCAACCCCTCTAGATTATCCATTGGCCCTCTGACGCAACAGTGCCATTAACTTGTAAGTCTGTTTCAATTTTGCTTGATTATTTATTTTTTGTTTTTCCAGATTCATTTTCCTGCGAACATAGATTTATTTTTTGAATATTATTTTGGCAAATTTAGGCATATTCATATTTTATTATATGTAAAAATGGATTTGAGCAAGTAAAAAAAAAAAAAATCAAATTGGGTCAGATTTAGACTCACTATTAATATTTTAATACTTTACTTAGACCTCTCCCGTGAACATCTCTAAAACCTAAAGAATCCAATAGTCTTTTCTGTAAAGCATTTGCACTGTCTTACATAAACTGAATCATAAATCTTCAGAGATCAAATCAAAGCAACACAATTCAAAAAGTTGTTTTAATAAAACAAGAACATGTTTCATTTTCTATAACAAAGTCAAGATGCATTTATAATTCTAGTTATTGCTTAAACATTTATATGTATGCATTCTTTATTGCCACATAAACTATTCCTGAGACTAATTTTGATCACTATATTGCCTTAAAAATGACTACTTGAGCTTACCAGGATATTGTCTGGCAAATTATATGAAGTAATTATCTATGAGTTACTCAGGATGAGAAAAATTAGTAATTGTCTTATACAACATTCTAAAAAAATATTAGTCTATTCGGCAAAAAGGACACATAATGATTGCTTGTAGTGATGTTCTGTGTTTTCTTGATGCCACAAACACTTAGTATACAACAAAATCACTGAACTCGATCCCTTTTTTCCCCAGTATATATTTGGATGAAGTATGAAACCTACCATTTACACCACCAGTTGTACTAGCCTGCACCTGGAAAGGAACAAATCATCTGAGTTTATAAAAACACATCTCAGTATCATAAGTGTTGAGTTAATATATTTTGAAATGACAAAACAAGTAAATTCAATAATATAGAAATGATTTAAAACATGTTTAGAGGTTATAAGTACCAAAAACTAAGTATTTAAGGATGAGAGATCGATCTGGTGAGATGAGAGATCTATCTCCTGGGTTTTCTAGTATGAGAGATCGATCTTATGAGAACAAGAGATCGATCTGCTAAAAGATTAAAATCTCAAAGAAACTGTATAGGATGTTAAGGAAGCAAAGATCGATCTGTAAGGGTTATAAGTTCGATTTGATTATTACAGAATGCCTGTGAGATCGATCTGGTCTAGGAAGAGATCGATCTCCAAAGGGTAGAGGTAGTAGATCGATCTGAGATCGATCTGGTCTAGGAAGAGATTGATCTCTAAAGGGTAAAGGTAGTAGATCGATCTGTAGATCGATCTATGCTCAAACAGAGAGTTTATAAGATCGATCTCATAAGGATAGAGATCGATCTCCTCAAAGTCAGAGAGTTAAGGAGATCGATCTAGGGTGTTTAGAGATCGATCTCCTCTCTACGAGAATACTTGCTAGATCGATCTGGAGATCGATCTTGCCTCAAACAGAGAGATTGGAAGATCGATCTGCTAGTTCGACAGATCGATCTTCACTAACATTTTTAAATTGTAAGATCGATCTCTACAAATATGAGATCGATCTCCATGCTTCAAGTTGCTTTGTAATCACAGGAAATTAAACTAAGAGATCAATCTGGTCATAATGGGAGATCGATCTGGCACTCTACTGGAGGTTTTCAACGGCTCTTTCTGTAAAATCTTTAACGAAAAAAATAGCATTAAATGCTCCAACTACCAATCCTGCTGTATAAAATCAAGCATTGAAGACACTGGAAAATAAGACACTATTGCTGTAAATTTTATATATTCTCAAGAATTTCATTCCAACATTCTTTTTGTCTTCAAACATCATTTATTGATATTGTTGTAAAACTCTTTGTGTAAAAGCTATTTTTATCATACCCTCAAAAGAAAGCTTTACTTTGTATTCATCCTAAAATTAAGAGAGAAGAGGAGAGTTCCTCTGTGAGTCAACTTTGTAAAGGGTGAATATTTCTCTGTGTAAAAGGGTAGAGAGGTTATTCCTTAACATGTAAAAGGGAGTGTGTAACATCCATTGATAGAGTGAAAGAAAGCTCTTGACAAGGAGGTCAAGAAGAGAGGACGCAGGCAAGAGATTGGTCGAACCTCTATAAACTACTGAGTTTGCTATTTCCTTCCCTTATCTTCGTTCAATTTATTACATTACATTATATTGATTATTCGTTATTTGCAATTAGATCTAATTAAGTTTAAATTAGCCATTAACTTTAGAAAATCGATTCACCCCCTATCGGTAGAGTCAACAATTGGTATCAGAGCTAGGACTCTTTGATCATAGAGGAATAACTTCCTAAGAGTTAAAAACGATCTAATGGCTCACAACAATGTAGCAACCAATCTAGTAGGAGAGGGGCATTCTACAGTTAGGCCTCCTATGTTCAATGGTGAACATTATGCTTATTGGAAAACTAGGATGATGCTTTTTCATTCAAGCAATGATTATGAGGTATGGAGGATTATAACTAAAGGACCTCAAATCCCAACTAAAAGAATAAAGGGAAGAGATATCCCTGAAGAAGAAGATGAGTGGGATTCAAATGATGTAAAATGTGCTCAGCTAAATGCTATGGCTATGCATACCCTATTTTGTGCTTTAGGGCCTAATGAATATAATAGAGTCTCCGGTTGTGATAATGCCAAACAAATATGGGACAAATTGGTAATAACTCATGAAGGCACAACTCAAGTAAAAGAGACTAAGGTAGGAATGCTCACACATGATTATGAGCTATTTAGGATGAAAGAAGGAGAGTCAATTAGTGACATGTTCACTAGATTCACTCATGCAATAAATGGGTTAAAATCCTTAGGAAAAATTTATTCAAATATAGAAATGGTTAGGAAAATATTGAATAGCCTACCAAAATCATGGGAAGCTAAAGTAACTGCAATTGAGGAGTCCAAAGAGCCCCACACACTGTCACTAGATGAATTAATAGGATAACTACTCACTTATGAAGTGAAGTTAAGAAGAAATGAAGAGCCACTCAAGAAAGTGAAAACTGTCACGCCCCGAAAGCGCGAAAAAATGGGGCTAATTTAAAATTTTTTATCCATTAACTATGTTGTTTTCCTGTCCATGTCTAAAATTAAAATCCTTTCATTTTCCAGGATCTCATTACATCACATACATTCTGTATATATAAAATTATTTACAACTATTACATCCCGACTATTATATACAATAGTGTCTATTATGTATCACATGTCTGGAATATAAGTAAGACTGTACCTCAAGGTTACAAGAGTATCTACTGAAAGGTCGGACTACCTTGTAAACGACCACAGTCTCATATGTGCAGTAGACTCGCTATAGATAATCTGGGAGATGGAGAGGAGGGGGTGAGTTTTTCAGACTCAGTAAGAGATACATTTAAAATAGCTTTAAATACTCAAAACATGGTCAGCATAAATATGTACTGGAGTAGAGATGCTTACATTTCATAAAAGCAGTAAAAACATGCTTAAATCATAAGTTTACACATCATGCATCCTTTTTAGTAAAACTCATATATAATATGCATATCACACCGTGTAAACAGGTAAAAAGCATCTCAAAACTTAATCATGCATATCATAACATGCTTATCACTTTAAAGTGAAATTGTATTGTCATATGCACATTTCGTAAAACATACTCATAGCTACCTTTAAAATCTCATCATAGAAAATATGTGCTCAATAGCAAATCATAAAACAGGTAGTATGAAATGTGCGAAAATATATATATATATATCGTTCCGTCAATTCATCGTGTAGGGTCAGGCAATTGTCTCATATACTAGTCCCGAAGGACATCATACATCTGGTCCCGTAGGATAAAATCATAGTACTCATGGCCATAGCACAAGGGAGTTGTAGGACTGGATCAGGGTCGTACGCTGCCCTATCTCTCGTGCACCACTAAATGGGGACTATACGCACGAACTCACGTGCATCACCAAGTGTGGTCTATACGCACGTTTCTCATATCAAGTCAGAGCCTGCCCGTTCCCTGGCCGTCGGCTAGGTAGATCCTCGATCGTCTCCATACGAGATCGATCCCAGATCCTCTGACATTCTTCATGTCATGCCTTTTTACCCCATAAAAATCATTTTGGGCCTCTTACCCAATTTATCAAAATCATTTCGGGCCTCATACCCGTGTATTAAAATCGTTACGGGACTCTAACCCGATTTTCATAGAAAACATGATTTTCATAAATTATTGCGGGACTCTAGCCCGTGTAATTATGGAAAGCATAGTTATCAAAGTCAATTCTTGGGACTCATACCCGTACCGTGAAAATATAGCTTAAAAGCTGTTTCGAGACTTTAACCCGTATCATGAAAACATTGCTTTGGTAAAGCATTCTCAGGGCTCTTCCCCGTCTTTTCATGAAATGAAACCATGTTTTCTTTTTCATATTGAAAAATCACATTTTCATAAACATGTGAAGTAAAATGTATCTCATGCATGTAGCAAACACGTTGAAAAACTCGGGAAACGGTTTAGTTTCAGTTTCGAAGGCATTGCAGCATATTTCATAAAATCCCATTCAACTAACATACATCAAGTCATTGGTAAGGTAGGTGGAGCACTAACGCTACTCTAAATTATATCCCTTACCTCTTAGCGATTGATGTAGAGCATTTTTCTCGATGCTCGAATTTACCTCGTAAAATGTGTCAATAGATCGAGCTGCTGCAAAACAAGTTCAACTTATCACATATGGCTTAAATTCATTTCAATATATCCAAATATGTGATTATATCGAAACTTTAGCCAAAAGTTGACTTTTATCGATTTTACTCTTTTTGCTCGGTTTTATCGGTATAAACCTCGATTTAATCGTGTTTAACTCAATAAATATTTTTCTCATATTTATTACTGTCGAGTTAGCTAATTGGGCCAATTTCTCTCTTATTGGGCCAAATTGCACCTTAATGGGTCTTAATTCGTTTTAAGCCCGTTTTCCACTTATTAATTCTTTCATCAAGGCCTATTGGGCTCACTGGGCCCATCAGTACTTATTGGGCCTTTTCTAGACTCTTTGAATAGTCTGTATATCATTTACGACAATTTAATTAAAAATCTTGATTTAATCCACTAAATGCGCAATTTAATCCGTAACTCGTAAATTAAACTTTTTATGCCCAATAATTACATAGATTGTCGTAAATGAGCTTTACTTACCCGAGATTTTGAGATAGTGCGCAGTTCGAAGTTCGATCGGGCTCACGTACGCGATTTATCATCGAACTGCACAATTTATATATTTAATTTTCGGGTGAATTTTCGATCAAATATAATTTAAATAAATTTCTCGAAAATTAAATCGGTCACTTTTGACCTCTTACCGACTTACCCGAAGTCCGGTGTATCCCCGAAAATTTTTCTTTTTTCTTTTTTCTCTTTTTCTTTCCTTTTTCTCCTTTTTCCTTCTCTTTTTCAGCTGAACCGGTTCGGTCCGGTTCAGACCGGTTCAGACCGCCGGTTTATCCCGATTCGGCCGGTTCAGGGCCTCACCGGTCGGTTCTCCGCCGGCTTCCATAACCAGCAGCTCCGCTGGGTCGTCCGATGCACGGATCTGGCCTCGGCTTCGTCCAAGGCCGCCGGAAAGTGGCCAGTCCGACTGTTCTCCTCTTCGCCGTCGGTACCGTTTCCTTTTCCGCCTTTTTCGACATCTGCCGGCCGTTCTACTGGCCGATACTACCACCAAACAAGTCGCCTGCGCCTGGGGAAGCTTTGGCTGGGGTCGGTCGGGCCTGAATCGGCGCCGATCGCCGGCGTTTCCTCTTCTCTCCCCGTCGGTTTCTCTCCCTCGATCCGCCGGATTTCGACGTCGGTGGGCTGCACCACCGGTTCCAGGGAGGTCGTCGGCCTCTCCTCTTCCATTTTCGGCCCTTCGCCCGGCCGTTGGTCGCCGGACGGCTCGTCGGTGGTCATCCTCAGTTTGCTTTGTTTTTTTTTTTCGTTTTCATTCTCTGTTTCCTTTTCTGTCTCAATTCCCGATTGTTTCAATTTTTTTTTTACTTTATTATTTTATTATTATTATATTTATTATATTTTATTATATTTTATTTATTATATTTTATTTTAATCAAATAAAATATAATAAATTGTACAAAATATCTTAAAAATCATATTATATTTTTTAATTAATTAATTTAATTAATTTAATTTATTTTAATTATTTCGATGTATTTCTCGCATATTTTCGGGATAATGTCCCGGGTGAAAATTATGAAAATTCGTAATATATTCTTATCTTGACCAATTGAACTCGAAATTCCATAATTTCTTCTTTATCGATCAAGATTTCCTAAATCCATATCTTTAATGAAATTTCTTCATCGAATTTACACCGAAATTAGGATCTTTTGATCATTTTACCCTTTTTCATGTTCGGGATTAATTTAGACCGATTTTCCTTCTCGGACTCACTATCTTTTCTCATTTAAATTTCGTATCTTTCGTCCAACGATTTAAATCCCTTTAATTTAATTTATGGTCCAAATAATGAACATAGTGGGAAAAATCCGGGTTTCACATTTCTCCCCACCTTTTAAGAATTCAGTCCTCTGAATTCAAGCTGGTCCATCAACCACGTGAGGGTACTTCTTCTTCATTTGGCTCTCTAGTTCCCAAGTGACTTCTTCTGTCTTGTGGTGTTACCAGAGAACCTTTACTAGTAGAATAATCTTAAATCGTAGCACTTCCTCTTCTTTTTTTTTTTGAAGTGTACTATACTCTTCATAAGTGACACCTTAACAATTACAGAGTCCCTAACCTGAAATTCAAGAGGATGTCTGTGCACATTGGCATAACTTTTCTGTGTGGTCCTCGATCTGTCACGGATGAGCTGAACACCCTCAGCTTCCTGTACCACTAAATCGAAAGCAAGGTGAATCTAGGATAATGAGACTCCTTCAGAATGCTCTGTCTCAAGGTGTCATCATGTAGCACACAGATACGGCCTTGGTACCTCAGTAATTCATCATCACTGACCGTAAACTCAGACTGCGATCTTTCCTCTGCCTGGCTAACCATATCCAGTAACCTTTGATCGTTTCGCTATCCAGCTCTAATATGGTCTAGCATACTTGGTTCGATCTGTAGGCTAGCCATATATCCATGCTCAATCTCATCTACATTAATCCTGAGTTTGATGAATTTGTTCCAATAAGTCCCACTCTTTAATCATTATGTAGGACATCATACCCTTTTTACTCAGGGCGTCAGCTGCCACGTTCGTCTTACCATGATAATATAAAATCTCACAGTTGTAAACCTTAAGGAGCTCTATCCATCTCCGCTATCTCATATTCAACTCCTTCTAATTAAACAAGTACTTAAGACTCTAGTGGTCAGTGAAGATCTGAAATCTTTCTTCATCTAATTAATGCTGTCATATCTTGAGTGCAAATACTACGACAGCTAACTCCAAGTCGTGAGTGGAATGATTACGCTCATGATCCTTTAGCTGATGGGATCCATAAGCTACCACTCTACCATGCTGCATAAGCACATAGCCGAGACCTTAGTGGGAAGCATCATTGTATACCACAAATCCCTCAGACCACTCGGAATGGTCAAGACTGGTGTCGTATTCAATCAACGTTTGAGCTCTTGTAAGCTCTGCTCACACTATTCAGACCATATAAACTGAACCTCTTTAAGGGTCAGTCTGGTTGATGGAACTGTTATCCATGAAAACCCTTCGACAATCCGTCGGTAATACCATATTAATCCCAATAAGCTTCTGACCTCCGTGACTGTACTCAGTCTTTCCCATCTCAATATTGCATCTACCTTGGACAGATCCATTGGCACCCCGTCCTTAGATACCACGTGTCCGAGGAATGCAATCTGATCTAGCCAGAAGGCATAATTACTAAATTTACCATATAACTTCTTCTCACGGAGAGTCTGGAGTACAGTTCTTAATGTTGTTCGTGCTCTTATCGGGATCTAGAATAAATCAAGATGTCATCGATGAATACTATCATCAATCTATCCAAGTATTCTCGGAAGACATCGTTCATAAGACTTATGAATGTAGTTGGGGCATTAGTCGATCCAAAAGGGCATAACTAGGAACTCGTAGTGCCCATATCGGGTTCGAATTGCTGTCTTTGGTATATCAGCCTCCTTAATCCTTAGCTGATGATAACCCGATATCAAATCTATCCTTGAAACACTGAAGCCCCTCTCAGCTGTTCAAATAAGTCGTCTATCCTTGACAGGGGATATTTATTCTCAACTGTTGCTTTATTCAAAAGCCTGTAGTCTATACATAGACAGAAACTACCATCCTTCTTTCTGGCAAATAATAGTGGTGTACCGCATGGTGACACACTAGGCCTTATAAACCCTTTACCGAGTAATCATTGCAACTGCTTCTTTAATTCTTTCAACTCTACCAATGCCATTTGGTAAGGTGTCTTGAAGATGGGTTGAGTATCTGGTACTAGCTCAATGGCAAACTCAACTTCTCTCTCGGGTGGTAATCCCATTAAGTCCTCTAGGAATACTTTGGAAAACTTACATGTAAATTGTGGTGACACAAACGAGTGTGTGGAACTTGGGTCACCAGTACATGTGCTTCATGATTACAGACAATGAGAGTACCTCGAATAACATCGAAGGATGTATCTGCTGTCTCCTGGTCATAGGCGTACACTCGACCCTGGGAGACAGGCTTCTTGCCCTTGTCTGCGGCTGTGGCTTTCCTCTGTGGAGCCTGAGTCAGTCTCTCTGTCTATCTAAGTGCCTCATGAGGTTCCTGAGATCTCATAAGTGGACACTCTCATTATGTGCCCTACTTCATCGCTTCTGTAGCAAGTAATTGTATTTGCTCGACAAGGTCCAGTGTGAATATTATCACATGTCCTGCACCGTGGCACTCGTATCTCAAGGTCCCTAATCATATATGCGGCACCAACCAGAGTCTTGTGTTTACCAACCCTTATCTGAGGTCCTTCCAACCTCTGTCTCTTGGGTTGACCCCTTCTCAATTCATGTCAAGAAGCAACTGCTCTCTTTTCATTAACTCTGACTGATCACCTGAGATCATGCTTTGCTTGAATAATATCCAAGCCCCTCTCTATCTCTTGGGCTCGTCTCAGAGCATATCTGAAATCTATGATATTTTGATCCAACAGCTTATCTCCGATCCCGGATCTCAGTCCTGCCAGAAATCTCTGTCTGGCGCTCGGGATCTCTAACTGTCTCTGGATCGTATCTCATCAGGGTTATAAATTTGTTCTCATACTCATCTACTATAGAACTTCCCTGTTACAGATCCAAAAACTCTGCATGCATCTTCTTTCAAGCGGTAATCGGTACATATTGCTCTCAGAATGCGACTAAGAAAGCATTCCATGTGATCTCTAAGGGATCCTCGGCTAATGTCGTCTGTGTGGATCTCTTCTAGAACTTAGCCTGTCCCTTTATCATTTAACCTGCCATAGTCACTCTCTCCCTATCAGTACACCCCAAAACTAAAATATCGCCTCAATATCAACGATTCACTTCTCAGCCTTAACCGGGTCCTTAAGCCCTGTGAACTCCGGAGGATGCATATTCAAGAAATCTCGCACCCTTTGAGTCTCTCTGTCATCCCTATACTAGGGAGCTGCCGACTGAGGGCTGGGGCTACTGGAGAAACTGGTGGGGGAGGATGATTAGGCATAAGAGTGGCTGTCTCCGTACCAGGTGTATGTACCCCAAACTGCTGGGTAAACATAGTGGTAAAGGTTGTAAGTCTTTCCCTCATACCATGTACTGTCTCTTCGAGCCTCCTTATTCTTTCAATAGGGCTCTCGAGTTGAGGGGAAGATGATAGAGTGGGTTCAACTCGTCTCTGTCAACGGTCTCGTCTACCACTCATGATTAGCGATCTACTATTTGCACATAATTCATAAATTAAGTCATACTTTGACAAGTAAGCTTACTTTATTACCAGACATGCATAGACACATTGGGATGTAATACACTCTTATTACTAGACACGACAGTACTACACAACATTTGCTCTGATACTAAGAAAACTGTCACGCCCCGGAAGCGCGAAAAAATGGGGCTAATTTAAAATTTTTTATCCATTAACTATGTTGTTTTCCTGTCCATGTCTAAAATTAAAATCCTTTCATTTTCCAGGATCTCATTACATCACATACATTCTGTATATATAAAATTATTTACAACTATTACATCCCGACTATTATATACAATAGTGTCTATTATGTATCACATGTCTGGAATATAAGTAAGACTGTACCTCAAGGTTACAAGAGTATCTACTGAAAGGTCGGACTACCTTGTAAGCGACCACAGTCTCATATGTGCAGTAGACTCGCTATAGATAATCTGGGAGATGGAGAGGAGGGGGTGAGTTTTTCAGACTCAGTAAGAGATACATTTAAAATAGCTTTAAATACTCAAAACATGGTAAAACGCATGGTTTTACAAATCAGCATAAATATGTACTGGAGTAGAGATGCTTACATTTCATAAAAGCAGTAAAAACATGCTTAAATCATAAGTTTACACATCATGCATCCTTTTTAGTAAAACTCATATATAATATGCATATCACACCGTGTAAACAGGTAAAAAGCATCTCAAAACTTAATCATGCATATCATAACATGCTTATCACTTTAAAGTGAAATTGTATTGTCATATGCACATTTCGTAAAACATACTCATAGCTACCTTTAAAATCTCATCATAGAAAATATGTGCTCAATAGCAAATCATAAAACAGGTAGTATGAAATGTGCGAAAATATATATATATATATATATCGTTCCGTCAATTCATCGTGTAGGGTCAGGCAATTGTCTCATATACTAGTCCCGAAGGACATCATACATCTGGTCCCGTAGGACAAAATCATAGTACTCATGGCCATAGCACAAGGGAGTCGTAGGACTGGATCAGGGTCGTACGCTGCCCTATCTCTCGTGCACCACTAAATGGGGACTATACGCACGAACTCACGTGCATCACCAAGTGTGGTCTATACGCACGTTTCTCATATCAAGTCAGAGCCTGCCCGTTCCCTGGCCGTCGGCTAGGTAGATCCTCGATCGTCTCCATACGAGATCGATCCCAGATCCTCTGACTTTCTTCATGTCATGCCTTTTTACCCCATAAAAATCATTTTGGGCCTCTTACCCAATTTATCAAAATCATTTCGGGCCTCATACCCGTGTATTAAAATCGTTACGGGACTCTAACCCGATTTTCATAGAAAACATGATTTTCATAAATCATTGCGGGACTATAGCCCGTGTAATTATGGAAAGCATAGTTATCAAAGTCAATTCTTGGGACTCATACCCGTACCGTGAAAATATAGCTTAAAAGCTGTTTCGAGACTTTAACCCGTATCATGAAAACATTGCTTTGGTAAAGCATTCTCAGGGCTCTTCCCCGTCTTTTCATGAAATGAAACCATGTTTTCTTTTTCATATTGAAAAATCACATTTTCATAAACATGTGAAGTAAAATGTATCTCATGCATGTAGCAAACACGTTGAAAAACTCGGGAAACGGTTTAGTTTCAGTTTCTAAGGCATTGCAGCATATTTCATAAAATCCCATTCAACTAACATACATCAAGTCATTGGTAAGGTAGGTGGAGCACTAACGCTACTCTAAATTATATCCCTTACCTCTTAGCGATTGATGTAGAGCATTTTTCTCGATGCTCGAATTTACCTCGTAAAATGTGTCGATAGACCGAGCTGCTGCAAAACAAGTTCAACTTATCACATATGGCTTAAATTCATTTCAATATATCCAAATATGTGATTATATCGAAACTTTAGCCAAAAGTTGACTTTTATCGATTTTACTCTTTTTGCTCGGTTTTATCGGTATAAACCTCGATTTAATCGTGTTTAACTCAATAAATATTTTTCTCATATTTATTACTGTCGAGTTAGCTAATTGGGCCAATTTCTCTCTTATTGGGCCAAATTGCACCTTAATGGGTCTTAATTCGTTTTAAGCCCGTTTTCCACTTATTAATTCTTTCATCAAGGCCTATTGGGCTCACTGGGCCCATCAGTACTTATTGGGCCTTTTCTAGACTCTTTGAATAGTCTGTATATCATTTACGACAATTTAATTAAAAATCTTGATTTAATCCACTAAATGCGCAATTTAATCCGTAACTCGTAAATTAAACTTTTTATGCGTAATAATTACATAGATTGTCGTAAATGAGCTTTACTTACCCGAGATTTTGCGATAGTGCGCAGTTCGAAGTTCGACCGGGCTCACGTACGCGATTTATCATCGAACTGCACAATTTATATATTTAATTTTCGGGTGAATTTTCGATCAAATATAATTTAAATAAATTTCTCGAAAATTAAATCGGTCACTTTTGACCTCTTACCGACTTACCCGAAGTCCGGTGTATCCCCAAAAATTTTTCTTTTTCTTTTTTCTCTTTTTCTTTCCTTTTTCTCCTTTTTCCTTCTCTTTTTCAGCTGAACCGGTTCGGTCCGGTTCAGACCGGTTCAGACCGCCGGTTTATCCCGGTTCGGCCGATTCAGGGCCTCGCCGGTCGGTTCTCCGTCGGCTTCCATCACCAGCAGCTCCGCTGGGTCGTCCGATGCACGGATCTGGCCTCGGCTTCGTCCAAGGCCGCCGAAAAGTGGTCGGTCCGGCTGTTCTCCTCTTCGCCGTCGGTACCGTTTCCTTTTTCGCCTTTTTCGACGTCTGCCGGCCGTTCTACTGGCCGATACTACCACCAAACAAGTCGCCTGCGCCTGGGGAAGCTTTGGCTGGGGTCGGTCGGGCCTGAATCGGCGCCGATCGCCGGCGTTTCCTCTTCTCTCCCCGTCGGTTTCTCTCCCTCGATCCGCTGGATTTCGGCGTCGGTGGGCTGCACCACCGGTACCAGGGAGGTCGTCGGCCTCTCCTCTTCCATTTTCGGCCCTTCGCCCAGCCGTTGGTCGCCGGACGGCTCGCCGGTGGTCATCCTCAGTTTGCTTTGTTTTTTTTTTTTCGTTTTCATTCTCTGTTTCCTTCTCTGTCTCAATTCCCGATTGTTTCATTTTTTTTTACTTTATTATTTTATTATTATTATATTTATTATATTTTATTATATTTTATTTATTATATTTTATTTTAATCAAATAAAATATAATAAATTGTACAAAATATCTTAAAAATCATATTATATTTTTTTAATTAATTAATTTAATTAATTTAATTTATTTTAATTATTTCGATGTATTTCTCGCATATTTTCGGGATAATGTCCCGGGTGAAAATTATGAAAATTCGTAATATATTCGTATCTTGACCAATTGAACTCGAAATTCCATAATTTCTTCTTTATCGATCAAGATTTCCTAAATCCATATCTTTAATGAAATTTCTTCATCGAATTTACACCGAAATTAGAATCTTTTGACCATTTTACCCTTCTACATGTTCGGGATTAATTTAGACCGATTTTCCTTCTCGGACTCACTATCTTTTCTCATTTAAATTCCGTATCTTTCGTCCAACGATTTAAATCCCTTTAATTTAATTTATGGTCCAAATAATGAACATAGTGGGAAAAATCCGGGTTTCACATGGGAGTAGCTCTGAAATCTACTACTCAAGAGGAGAATAAAAATAAGAGTGGTAGTAAAGAAGATCTTGAAATGGCAATGTTTGCCAAAAAATTTAACAAATTTATGAAAATGAGAGCAAGTGGTAGTGGTAGGAGAAACCATAAGAAAGATCAAGAAGAGTTAGGTAGAAAAGATACTATTGTATGTTATGAATGTAAAAAACCTAGACATATTAAATTTAACTGCCATATTCTTAAAAGATCAAATGATAGGTTCCACAAAAAGAAGGCAATGATGGCAACATGGAGCGACAGTGATAGCTCCGATAATGACTCAAATGAGGATACTGCCAATCTTTGTTTCATGACAATTGAAGATGAAAAGCTAACTTCAGATCTCAATGAATATTCCTTTGATGAACTGCAAGATGCATTTGATGATCTTGCATTAGAATATGAATGCATGAGTATGAAGTACAAAAAATTAATATCTAAATTAAGGAAAGAAAATGAGATATTTTTAAAGGATAAGATAGAATGTGAAAAGAAACTAGAAAATACAAATCTAGAAATTTGTGACCTAAAAGAAAAAAATAGTAACTTACATAATTCTTTTACTAGATTTTACATGGGTCAACAAAAATTAGATAACATGCTAGAAACTCAAAGGGCATTTTTTGATAAGAATGGATTAGGATATAATGAAAAAAGTAGAGAAACTCACCTCAAAAGTTTCATAGCTAGAAAGAGCATGCATAAACCTTTAACTATTTGTTCATATTGTAATAAAAAGGGGCATGCACCATATAGTTGTAATGTGAAGATGACCACATTTAGAGGAAAAATTGTGAAAAGAATTTGGGTTCCAAAAGATATAGTTAATTCAAAAGATATTATACTATAGTAAAATGGATCCCAAAGGGATTAAGAATTGTATTCACTAACTCCAAAGGACCCAAGAAAATTTGGGTACCTAAGATATGAATTTAAATTTTGATTATAGGTGATTGAGCATTGCTACAAAGCTAAAACAAAGGAAGCTTGGTACTTGGACAGTGGATGCTCAAGACACATGACCAGTGATAGAAGCCACTTCAACTCATTTAAATCAAAAGTTAGTGGAGAAGTCACATTTAGGGACAACTCCAAAGGCCAAGTTGAAGGAAGTGGTTCAATAGGTAATGACTACTTTTCATTAGAAAAGGTGTTGCTTGTTAGGGGTCTAAAACATAATTTACTAAGTATTAGTCAACTTTGTGACAAAGGTTACAAAGTAATTTTTGATTGCTTGAAATGTCATGTTAATGATCCTAAATCTAATAAAGTTCTTTTTCTAGGTCATAGGCAAGGTAACATTTACATTGTTTATCTAAATGAACTTAAAAATGAAAATATATGCCTTATGGTAGACAAAGAAAAAGAACCTTGGTTGTGGCATAGAAGACTAGGTCATGCTAGCATGCATGTGTTATCTAAGCTAGCTAGAAAAGATCTTGTTATAGGATTACCTAAGCTGTCCTTTGACTATGACAAAATATGTGAAGCTTGTGTTAAAGGAAAACATAAAAGGACAACATTTAAACCTAAACATAGTGTATCAACCACTAGGCCTCTCCAATTACTTCATCTAGATCTATTTAGACCAACTAGAACAAAAAGCCTAGGTGGGAAACATTATGGGTTTGTAATTGTAGATGATTACACTAGGTTCACTTGGGTGTTCTTTTTGAGAGTAAAAAATGAAGCCTTAGAAAAATTCATTGTCTATACAAAAATGGCTCAAAATGAAAAAGGTTACACTATAACTAGCATTAGATGTGATCATGGCAAGGAGTTTGAAAATATTGAATTTGATGAATATTGCAATGATCAAGGAATTAGTCATAATTTTTCAGCCCCTAGGATACCACAACAAAATGGGGTAGTTGAGAGAAGAAATATAACATTGTAAGAAATGGCTAGAACCATGTTGTGTGAAAATAACTTACCTAAATATTTTTGGGGTGAAGCTATAAATACATCTTGCTATATCATTAATAGAGCTATGATTAGACCAATCTGAAAGAAAACCCCTTATGAGCTTTACAAGGGAAAGAAGCCTAATATTAGCTATTTTCACCCTTTTGGTTGTAAATGCTTTGTCTTAAATAATGGAAAAGATAATTTAGGAAAGTTTGATGCCAAAAGTGATGAGGAAATCTTTTTAGGCTATTCTTTGAATTCAAAGGCATATAAAGTATATAACAAAAGAACATTGATGGTTGAAGAATCAATTCATGTAATATTTGATGAGTCAAATGATTTATCTAAAAGTTCAACCAATGATGAGGATATTGAAATATTTGATGAAAATTTGAAAGAAACCTCAAACATAGAGAATGATCTATTAGAGAAACTTGACATTAATAAAGAGGATGAAGATGAACTAGAAATATTAGAAAGAGAGTCTAGAGCACCAAGAGAACTAGGATATGTAAAAGATTGTGAAATAGTAGGAGATCCAACTCTTGGAGTTAGAACTAAATCATCTCTAAGGAATGTGTGTCAATATATAGCCTTTATATCTCAAATTGAACCTAGAAATGTCAATGAAGCCTTAGATGATAATAATTGGTTTTTAGCCATGGAAGAAGAATTAAATCAATTTGAGAGAAGCAAAGTATGGAAACTAGTTCCTAGACCTAATGATCACTCAATAATTGAAACAAAATGGATCTTCAAGAACAAGATGGATGAAAATGGTGTGATCATAAAAAACAAAGCTAGGCTAGTTGCACAAGGCTATAGGCAAGAAGAAGGAATAGACTATGATGAAACTTATGCACTGGTAGCTAGATTAGAAGCAATAAGAATGCTACTTGCCTTTGCATGCTATAAAAACTTCAAATTATATCAAATGGATGTGAAGAGTGCATTTTTAAATGGTTTCATTAATGAAAAAGTTTATGTTGAGCAACCTCCCGGTTTTGAAAGTTATGAATTTTCTGAACATGTCTTCAAACTATCTAAGGCACTTTATGGTTTGAAACAAGCTCCTAGAGCATGGTATGAAAGATTGTCAAAATTCTTAATAGAAAAAGGATTTTCAAGAGGAAAATTAGATACTACTCTGTTTATCAAAAATAAAAATAAAGATTTCCTAGTTGTTCAAGTGTATGTAAATGACATTATTTTTGGATCAACTAATGAATCTCTATGCCAAGAGTTTACTAAGACCATGCAAAGTGAATTTGAAATGAGCATGATGGGAGAGCTCACCTACTTCTTGGGACTTCAAGTGAAGCAAACTAAAGATGAACCTTCATCAATCAAGCAAAATATACTAAGGATTTGCTCAAATGATTTGGAATGAATAACTGCAAACCTCATGTCACGACCTAAATTACCTAAAATCACTACTGATTTTTCACTTTTTTTTTACTTCCTTACCCGTCGTGAACAGTTACACTACTAAACAGTTGGGCTATGATTCGATGTTAGTCACCTCTCACCTATTTACCATTCCATTTTCATATTTCATTTACATATCAATTTATTTAAACTAAATACATCCCCAATATTACATCCATATACAGTACTGTGCTTCTATATGTTCAGATACAAAAATTATACAAATGTGTATACCTGGTCTTGATAAGAAGCAGCGGATAACCGAAATGCAAGACTACTGTCGTTCTCTTCTACTGAATGTACCCTGTGGAGTGAAAAATGAAAGGGTGAGTATAAACAGCTCAGTAAGGCAATAATGTAAGCAGGTAGATAACTATACTATCTACGTGCTGATAATGTCATGATATAAAATCGTTTATATTTGGAGCATGAGGTAAGACTAAAACGATGCCACATGTATTTATATATTATATAAGAGAAATCATGAAGTCGATATATAAATCAAACATGGAAAAATCATCATGTATGACATCTCATGCTAGTCACATTAAAACTTATTTGTGTTCATCATAAACTCATCACTTTAAAACTTATTTGTTTAATCATAAACTCATCACGTTAAAACTTATTTGTTTCATCATAAAACAACCACATCAAGGCTAAACTCATCACTCGGGAATACCTTGATTCATTAAATCGCATCTCATTTAAAAACATAAATAGGGACATTACCCCTCATTTGGGTTTGTCCTGGTCTATTCAGACCATATGATATCATGTGAGGCATGTAGATTACTGTATGAAAATCGAGGACTATGGCCATACTATATCCCTGTGATCCCAGGCTACACGGATCCCGGTGTGCGGAGCATCACAACTGCAACGGGAGGTGGGGTCAAATCCTACTCGCCAGAATATTAAGTAACATCATCGAGTCATCATGACTGCACGGTACAGCGTACTTCGTGTGACATACACGGTACAACGTACTCCGTGGACCCATATCATAGTTTAGGGGTGCCTGCCGTAGGTCTTATCCACCCCAATACTATGTCGATAACCAACCCATGTCTCAAAGTATACGTGCGAGCATCTCAACTCTCTACGACACAGTCTACAGGAGGCTTCCGCACGACTATATGCATGTCAACTCACGTCTAGTGCGAGCGAAGCTCTAGCACGACGCTATGCATATCATGATATCTAAAATCTCGTGCGAGCGAAGCTCCAGCACGGTTTTGTGCACACACAAATTTCTCGTACGAGCAATGCTCCAATACGACTTTTCATGAGTAATAAATCAGTAAACTTTAGTGCGAGTAAGACTCTAGCACTCTTTTTACTCGTGTAAATATAGTAGGTGGCTCAATCTTGATAAAAACATCTTTTAAAATCGTAACCGGTATAAACCGGTACCCTTTCGTATAATTCATGAAATTAACAGCCAACCTATGTGAATATTTGCTTAAATCAAAGCAATGCATTCATATAAAACATTAAAACATGATAATCATGCAATTTATTTGCCTTACTACCCTTTTTTGTAAATTTTATTCTTAAGGGCAATCTCGTCTTTTTTCTTTATTCACCTATGCCCCAATTTTTCGTAAAAATTATTATTTCATTTCTAGATACTTTAAGAAATTCTAGGCCTTGTAAGTCCCCTCAAAAATACGTATAGAAATCTCTATGCACCTACAAAATTCCCTTACCTCAATTTACGCGTAAACTATCTCGTCTCGATAATATCCGATCTCTCAGTCCAACTGCGCGTCAACCAAGTCTACGAAACTGCATATAACCACATATTTTGGGTTAATTCACTTATTTTTATCAATATATCACATTTACTGATCGAATCTAACGTACTGGGCCCGTTTTACTTTATTGGGCTCGATTGCACTTTAATGGGCCTCGACCCATTTTCAGCCCGTTTTTACTTATTAAATCCATTCTTCGGGTTTACTGGGCTCATTCAACTTACTAATAATCATCAGGCTTCGTTCCAAACTCATTAGATAGCCCGTATACTATTTACGGTAATTACGTTATAATTTCGAATAATATTCATTTTTATATAGAATTAATCCGTAAATTCCGTAAAATAATCAAAACTCTGTATTGACGACTCTAATTGTTGAAATTAAAATGTACTTACCTAATTTATGCGAGGTACAAAAATCGGAGCTCAATCGGCTCTCGTTCGGGCTTTGTCGTAAAACTGCACAATTATATATTTAATTTCGGGTTACTTTCTGATTAAATATAATTTAAATAAATTTCTCAAAAATCAAATCGGTCACTTTTGACCTCGTATCGACTTACCCGAAGTCCGATGTATCCCCGAAAATTCTTCCCCTTTTTCCTTTTTCTCTTTTTCTCCTTTTTTTCCCTTCTTTCTTGGCTGAACCGGTTCGTCTGGTTCAACCCGGTTCAGACCGATCCGGTTCAGTCGGTTCAATTCGGTTCACCTTTTTGCTGAACCGATCCGTACCGGTTCAGACCTTTCCGTCACTGTTCACGGCGTTTTCGGCCGGTTCTCGGCATGATTCTGGCTCCATTCGACGTGCCATCACCTGGGAGTTCAAAATCGGGCCTCGGTGTGGGTTGAAACGGCACCATCGTCAGTAAATCTTCCCTTCTCCCCTGCGGCAGTCACCTCTCGATCCGGCAGATTCCAACGATTTCGTCGGTCGATACCGGTCTCAAAAGAACCGCATCCTCTTCCCGACCACGTCGGTGCCCGCCGTTTAAGCCCAGCTACCGTGGATCACCGGGATCGAGCTCCTTTCTCCCGTTGGTTTCTCCTCCTCCATTCGTTGGATTCGACTGTCCTTGGAACGCTTTGTCGGTGCCAACTTGCTCGCCGACTTCCTCTCTTTCTCCTCAGCTGTTCGTCGCGGCCGTCAGTCGCCGGTGGCCGTGGGTCGGTCGGGCCACGCGCGGTCTCCTTCCTCAGTTTCCTTTATTTTCTCTCTCCCCGATAACATTTTCTGATTCTCTCTTCTTCTTTTTTTAATTAATTTATTTTTTATTTTTTATTTAATTTTATTAATATTTTAATCAATAAAATATATTAAAGAAATCAAAAATATCTATCAAAATTATTATTTTATTCAAATTAATTAATTTAATTTTATTTAATTTATTTATTATATTTTTAACCCTTTTTCGGGTATAATTTCTCCGTATTTTCGGGATATTGTCCCGAGCAAAAATTTTGATTAATTTCAGTAATTCATATCTTGATTAATTTAACCCGAAATTTAATTATTTCTTCGTTATTGATCAAGATTCTCAAATCCATTATTTTAATTAAATTTTCTTATCGAATTTATTTCGGCTTTCAATCTTTTGACCGTTTTGCCCTTGCATGTGTTCGAAAATTCCATTTCAGTCCTTTTTGCATTTTTAATTTCATGTTTTGAATCCTTATCTCCAGTCTGAATCCCGTTCGTTTAATTTAGGACCATTTCAATCATTCCTTTCACGAACATACTCATTCGTGTTTTTAACTAAATTTGGGTCTTACATAATCTCCCCCACTTAAGAAATTTGGTCCTCCAAATTAGAACAAGTTAAATGGATTCATAACAACTCCGGGTACGTCTATTGCATCATACTCTTTAATTCCCATGTGACTTTTTCGGAGTGTACTACTACCAACATACTTGACTAGGGAGATTATCTTAAACCTCAACACTTTCTCCTTCTTGTTTAATACCCGAATTGATTTTCCAATCATATGTTATACTTTCATTGAGCTAAACTGTTGAAGCTCATATTTGATCACATACACTGGGTCCGGATAATATTTTCAAAACATCATAAGATGGGACATATCGTGGATGCCTGTTTATTTAGGTAGTAACGCCAACCTACAGGTCTTATCTCCCACTTTGTCCAATCTCTTTCCGAATCTCGTTATGTCCTTAGGACCAGTAACTTCCAACAATACTAATTCACCCTTGGTGAATTCCAATGGATTCTGTCTCTTGTCAGCATAGCTTTTCTGTTTACTCTGAGGTGTTTTTTAATCTCTCACAATTAACTGAACATCCTCGGAGGTTTGTCTTACCAATTCGGGAACAATTTTCTATCTATCACCCACTTCTTCTTATCCAAATCGGGGAAACAACCCTTACGGCCATACAATACCTTATCTGAATTCATCCCGATACTCAAGTGACAACTGTCATTATTGGCGAATTCGATTAGTAACAACTGATCATCCCAAGAGCTTATTAGATAAATGGCGCACACTCTCATCATATCCTCCAGAACCTGTACAGTCCTCTCTGACTGACCATCTGTCTGAGGATGGAAAGCTATGCTAACACGCTGTCGGGTTCCCATAGCTTCCTGAAAAACGTTCCCAGAAGTGAGAAGTGAAGCGAAAATCCCTATATGATACAATGCTCACTGGAAAGATATTTGCTGTTCCACACTTTTCCATACACATAAATTCGCCTACACACTCAGAGTATCTGGGGATTTCCTGACCAAAAGGTGGGTAGACTTAGTCACTCTATCGACTATCACCCAGATAGCCTTATGATTCATCCGGGTCCTCTGTAACCCATCACGAAATTCATGGTAACTTGTTCCCATTTTCGTGTCACTATAGGTAGAAACTGCAATAACCCTACAACTTCTTATGCTCTACCTTGCTCTGCTGACATACGAGACACTTTTCCATAATCTCTACCATGTCTCTTTTCATATCTGACCACCAATACCCTTTTCTAATATTTTGATATATTTATTACTTCTCGGATGCACTGTATATCCTGAAGAGTGAGCTTCTGACAATAACTCTATCTCATCACTGTGGTCATGGGGAGCACTTATACTGTCTCTGAACCTCAATATCATCACTCTTTGTAAACTCTGTCACTGTACGCATCTGAATCTGACCCACACTATTGACACCCTGCCGATCATCACGCTCAGCCTGTCAAATTCGGTCACTCAAATTCGGTTCTAATCTCAGGCTAGCTGTCACACAATCACTGTCATCATTAGATGGGATCAAATCACTACTGAGGCTTACAACTGCTCTAGCAGCTCACGCTCCCTGACCATCATATGTAATACCATCCCGAGGCTCTTTCTGCTCAAGGAATTAGCCATTACATTAGCCTTTTTATGGGTGGTACAATTTCCACGATCATAATCCCTCAGAAGCTCTAACCCTCTTTATTCTCATATCCGACTCTTTCTGTGAAAACAGATATTCAGGGCTTTTATGATCAGTGCATACCTGAAATTTCTCACCGTATACATAGCAGTGTCATAAACTCAATACAACCACTATCGCTGTCAACTTTAAATCAAGGGCCGGATAGTCCTTTCATGATCCTTTAGTTGTCTGGATTCATAATTGACTATCTTCCCCTTTTGCATCAATACACCGCCTATTCATTATTTTGAGGTATCCATAGACTCATGAGAAACCTCTTAATCTGTTGGATATGGTGAGAATAATTGCGGTGGTCAGTTTATTACTTCAGTACACCAACACTCCTATCACGTCTATCATCCCATTCAAATACAACTTTTTCTAAGTTAAATGTATCAACAAAGTCCATTTCGAAAATTCTCAACAAATCATCTGTAAAAACAATTTTCAATTGTTGCTTATGATTTTTCCTGGACTGTAAATACACCCAAAAATATCATCAATATGGATGACAACAAATCGGTCCAAGTAAAGTTTAAATATCTCTTCGTAGTTGTGTTCCACTAAATATTTCAATCCCCATATCCTTGACCTATGTACGCATAAACGTATAATGTCATTTCGAAATCGCTTCTGTTCAAGATACTAACCTGCGTCATTTCCTTTTTCTTATATTAAAGGCTTTTATAAATTTTTTTAATTAATTTTTTTTAAACCTTCACGATTAATCGAATTCTATATTTCTTTATCGTACAAGTAAAGATACCCTAATTTTTAATGTATATATTACGACTGTTGATTTCAATTTATAGGTTGCGTATACTTTTAGACGCTGTCAAGTTCAGGCGGGGAGGTATTTTGAAATACCTTTATTAACCCTCAGACTTGACCACAATTACTTTACATATCAGTCCATGTGGTCACAATTCATATTCGTTACTAATTTCTTTAATCCAAATTACTTCACATATCAGAGATATTCGTACCTCGCATACGCCTCTTATTCAAGTCTATCTCGTATTCAGGATTTATCACATCTTAAAACTTATCTCTTTTCGTATATCACTTATAACAAAAGTCTATCATTACTCATTCCGTGAGTACAATCATTTACTGCTTTAATTTCAATCGCTGCACCCCTTTTATTACTTGTCAAAACTTACCGTATACTTTCCAGGGGTAAAACAGCACTATCTTAGAATAGAACTTTGAACATCATAATTTGCAGCCGATCAATTTTATTCTCAAATATTACTTCAAATTATTCATAGTCTATTGAATAAAATCGGCTGACTTATACTTCTTCCCCTGTTTTCAACTTATAATCTCTTAATAATTATTTCGTTAGTTAACCCTCCTCTATTGGGGTACTAACTATCAGCATTGTGCCCACGGATGTAGGCATTCACGTCTTTTACTAACTTATATACAAATGAAGGCAGTATGACTAAATACGTGGCACCAGGATTAATTAAAATAATTACTTCACTATTCTTAACTAGTGTGGTATCTTACACCACATCATATAAAACATTAGTAATGTCCTGGTCCAAGGCATACACTCGCCCTCGTCCAACAGTCGACTTTTCCCTTTCTCTTCGGCTGTGGCCTCCCTTTTCGGTGCAGAGATATCAACAGGGTTTTCTCTGTCTCTTTACCCTTCTGTGGGGCAATCTCACCCAACTCTGAGCAATCATTAAATAATTGGCCCGTCTTACCACACTTAATGCCTATTTTAGTCAATAAAGTGTAGGTGTAGGCCCTACTTACGGGGTATCTACCACACATCCTACACTGCTTACACTGCTACACTGCTTACACTACTCACTCTACTAACATTGCTCCACTGCTTACCCTGCTAACATTGCTCCACTGCTCCGTAGCAGGTCGGGGTCCTCAAATCACAATACCCTTAAAAAAATGCTGAAATTGGACACTCTGGGGTTTTACCAATCATTTTACCCTGTGACTCATCAGCTCTAATCTCTTACCAATTGATCTCTTTCCTGCTCTGACATCTCTGTCATTCTCTATTCTCTTCTGTCTCTATTTCAACCCTTACTACCTTTTCCAATGTTAGAGGCGTGCAACACATGATCTTATTCACGCAACTGTATTCTGTGCACTGCCTCGTCGTAAATAGTGATATCCAACAGGGCCAATCGGACTCTAATCGACAATTTGAGCCATTCCATGAACTTTTGGGTTTTCCAACTCCCCTGCCCATAATGTCGGGTTAATATCTGCCCAGGTATATAAACTAAGTTTCATACTCGTCAATCAACCAGTGTCTCTTTGTCAGTGTAAGAAATCTTACCTGTAATTTCCCTTAAGTAGTGTCCGAAATATTCTGTCACCAGAATATATCCAGAAATATTTCTCATATTAACTCTGGATGTCTAACTCTTCAGATGATTCGAGCGGACTTCCACCAATGCTCCGCCTCGCCCTCCAACATAAACGTATTTAGAAGTCACCTTCTCATTCGACATACATTGAAAGAATTCATACAACTTCGCTATCTCATTCACCCAGTCCTCAGTAACTATTGGTTTTTTTACTTCGCTATCTATCGGAGGGGTGTGAAAATCTCTATAGTCTGAGGCATCTGTTTAGGCTTTACCCTGCCTATCCTCAACTACCTACATAGACTGATTAAACAACTCTGAAATATTTTCTACACTCTACTCCATCCTCTCGGAGCGTGTCTCAATACTGTTTGGTCTCTTTATAGGACCCTGTGGAGTATGCTCAACATCAGCCTCCACTTCACTATCATCTTGAGTCTCATGTGACGACTCATTCGACTCTCAGATCTATCTCTACAGTCTCGAGCATGTGTACTCGCCCCTCTACCATAGCGGCTATCAGTTATAAAAACTATATTCTTGCATTCGAAACTAAATTCTTAGCTGCACTTCCATCTTGATATACACAATTATATCTAAACAATGCACAATACATGGGGATGTAAATTTACTTAACCACTAACACCGACTCATATCAGACCAACTCTGCTCTGATACCACCTTTTGTCACGACCCAAATGACCTAAAATCACTACTGATTTTTCGCTTTTTTTTTTTATTTCCTTACCCGTCGTGAACAGTTATACTACTAAACAGTTGGGCTATGATTCGGTGTTAGTCACCTCTCACCTATTTACCATTCCATTTTCATATTTTATTTACATATCAATTTATTTAAACTAAATACATCCCCAATATTACATCCATATACAGTACTGCGCTTCTATATGTTCAGATATAAAAATTATACAAATGTGTATACCTGGTCTTGATAAGAAGCAGCGGATAACCGAAATGCAAGACTACTGTCGTTCTCTTCTACTGAATGTACCCTGTTGGGTGGAAAATGAAAGGGTGAGCATAAACAGCTCAGTAAGGCAATAATGTAAGCAGGTAGATAACTATACTAGCTACGTGCTGATAATGTCATGATATAAAATCGTTTATATTTGGAGCATGAGGTAAGACTAAAACGATGCCACATGTATGTATATATCATATAAGAGAAATCATGAAGTCGATATATAAATCAAACATGAAAAAATCATCATGTATGACATCTCATGCTCGTCACATTAAAACTTATTTCTGTTCATCATAAACTCATCACTTTAAAACTTATTTGTTTAATCATATACTCATCACGTTAAAACTTATTTGTTTCATCATAAAACAACCACATCAAGGCTAAACCCATCATTCGGGAATACCTTGATTCATTAAATCGCATCTCATTTAAAAATATAAATAGGGACATTACCCCACCTTCGGGTTTGTCCTGGTCTATTCAGACCATATGATATCATGTAAGGCATGTAGGTTACTGTATGAAAATCGATGACTATGGCCATACTATGTCCCTGTGATCCCAAGCTACACGGATCCCAGTGTGCAGGGCATCACAACTGCAACAGGAGGTGGGGTCAAATCCTACCCGCCAGAATATCAAGTAACATCATCGAGTCATCATGACTGCACGGTACAGCGTACTTCGTGTGACATACACGGTACAACGTACTCTGTGGACCCATATCATAGTCTGGGGGTGCCTACCGTAGGTCTTATCCACCCCAATACTATGTCAATAACCAACCCATGCGTCAAAGTATACGTACGAGCATCTCAACTCTCTGCGACACATAGTCTACAGGAGGCTTCCGCACGACTATATGCATGTCAACGCACGTCTAGTGCGAGCGAAGCTCCAGCACGACGCTATGCATATCATGATATCTAAAATCTCGTGCGAGCGAAGCTCTAGCACGGTTTTGTGCACACACAAATTTCTCGTATGAGCAATGCTCCAGTACGACTTTTCATGAGTAATAAATCTGTAAACTTTAGTGCGAGTAAGACTCAGCACTCTTTTTACTCGTGTAAATATGATAGGTGGCTCAATCTTGATAAAAACATCTTTTAAAATCGTAACCAGTACAAACCGGTACCCTTTCATATAATTCATGAAATCAATAGCCAACCTATGTGCATATTTGCTTAAATCAAAGCAATGCATTCATATAAAACATTAAAACATGATAATCATGCAATTTATTTGCCTTACTACCCCTTTTGTAAATTTTATTCTCAAGGGCAATCTCGTCTTATTCCTTTATTCACCTGTGCCCCGATTTTTCGCAAAAATTATTATTTCGTTTCTAGATACTTTAACAAATTTTAGGCCCTATAAATCCCCTCGAAAATACGTATAGAAATCTCTATGCACCTATAAAATTCCCTTACCTCGATTTACGCGTAAACTTATCTCGTCTCGATAATATTCGATCTCTCAGTCCAACGGCGTATCAACCAAGTCTTCAAAATTACATATAACCACATATTTTGGGTTAATTCACTTATTTTTATCAATATATCACATTTACTGATCGAATCTAACGTACTGGGCCCGTTTTACTTTATTGGGCCCGATTGCACTTTAATGGGTCTCGACCCATTTTCAGCCCGTTTTTACTTATTAAATCCATTCTTCGAGTTTACTGGGCTCATTCAACTTACCAATAATCATCGGGCTTCATTCCAAACTCATTGGATAGCCCGTATACTATTTACGGTAATTATGTTATAATTTCGAATAATATTCATATTTATATAGAATTAATCTGTAAATTCCGTAAAATAATCGAAACTCTGTATTGACGACTCTAATTGTTGAAATTAAAATGTACTTACCTAATTTATGCGGGGTACAAAAATCGAAGCTCAATCGACTCTCGTTCGGGCTTTGTCGTAAAACTGCACAATTATATATTTAATTTCGGGTTACTTTTCGATTAAATATAATTTAAATAAATTTCTCAAAAATTAAATCGATCACTTTTGACCTCGTATCGACTTACCCGAAGTTTGATGTATCCCAAAAAATTCTTCCCCTTTTTCCTTTTTCTCTTTTTCTCCTTTTTTCCCTTCTTTCTTGGCTGAACCGTTCGGTCCGATTCAACCCGGTTCAGACCGATCCGGTTCAGTCGATTCAATCCGATTCACCTCTTTGCTGAATCGGTCCGTACCGGTTCAGACCTTTTCGCCATCGTTCACGACGTTACGGACTGGTTCTCAGCATGATTCTGGCTCCATTCGACGCACCATCACCTGGGAGTTCAAAATTGGGCCTCGGTGTGGGTTGAAACGGCACCATTGTCAGCGAATCTTCCCTTCTCCCCTGCGGCAGTCACCTCTCGATCCGGCGGATTCTGACGGTTTCGTCGACCGATACCGGTCTCAAAAGAACCGCATCCTCTTCCCGACCATGCCGGTTCCCGTCGTTCGAGCCCAATTGCCGTGGATCATCGAGATCGAGCTCCTTTCTCCCATCAGTTTCTCCTCCTCCATTAGCCGGATTCGGCTATCCTTGGCGTGCGTTGCCGGTGCCAACTTGCTCGCCGGCTTCCCCTCTTTCTCCTCGACTATTCGTCGGGGCCGTCAGTCGCCGGTGGCCGAGGGTCGGTCGGGCCACTCGCGATCTCCTTCCTCAGTTTCCTTTATTTTCTCTGTCCCCGATAACATTTTCTGATTCTCTCTTCTTTTTTTTAATTAATTAATTTATTATTTAATTTTATTAATATTTTAATTAATAAAATATATTAAAGAAATAAAAAATATCTACCAAAATTATTATTTTATTCAAATTAATTTATTTAATTTTATTTAATTTATTTATTATATTTTTAACCCTTTTTTCGGTATAATTTCTCCATATTTTTTGGATATTGTCCCGAGCGAAAATTTTGATTAATTCCAGTAATTCATATATTGATCAATTTAACCTGAAATTTAATTATTTCTTTGTTATTGATCAAGATTCTCAAATCCATTATTTTAATTAAATTTTCTTATCGAATTTATTTCAGCTTTCGATCTTTTGACCGTTTTGTCCTTGCATGTGTTCGAAAATTCCATTTCAGTCCTTTTTGCATTTTTAATTTCGTGTTTTGAATCCTTATCTCTAGTATGAATCCCTTTCATTTAATTTGAGACCATTTCAATCCTTCCTTTCACGAACATACTCATTTCGTGTTTTTAACTAAATTCGAGTCTTACACCTCAAGCAACTCCAATGGGCACCAACATTAAGCTTGATAAAGAAGAAAGTGGTAAGTGTGTAGACACTAAACTATATAGGTCTATAATTGGTTCATTGCTCTATCTTACTGCAAGTAGACCAGATATTTTGTTTAGTGTATGCTTATGTGCTAGATTTCAATCCTCTTCTAGGGAGTCACACTTATTAGCCACTAAAAGGATTTTTAGATATCTTAAAGACACTCCCTCTCTAGGACTTTGGTACCCTAAGGACTCCACCTTTGCTCTTCATGCTTTTTATGATGCAGACTTTGGGGGCTGTAAAATAGATAGAAAGAGCACTTTAGGTACATGCCAATTCTTAGGGAATAGATTAATCTCATTGTTCTCTAAGAAACAAAATTGTGTAGCACAATCCACAACAGAGGCTTAATATATAGCAGCAGGTAGTTGTAGTGCTCAAGTGTTGTGGATTAAACAACAAATGAAAGACTATGGTATTGACATGAAGCAAGTCTCAATTAAATGTGATAATACCAGTGCCATTAATCTATCTAAGAATCCTATTCAACACTCTAGAACTAAGCATATTGAGATTAGGCACAATTTTCTTAGAGATCATGTACAAAAAGGAGATATAATTCTAGAGTATATTGATACTTTACATCAAATAGCTGATATCTTCACCAAACCTCTTGATCGAGATAGATTTTGTGTTCTTAGAGGTGAATTAGGACTCATGAATGTTCCTTGAGATTTATCCCCTTCAAAACCTTCATTTCAGAGTGTTTTTCAACTGATTTTTCAATGTTTTTCTGGGTAAAAAGTATGAGAGATCGATCTTCAATCACTATCGATCGATCTTTATGCTCCAAAATGGCCTAAAGCAGAAAGGTTAAGCTAGGCAGATCGATCTTCTTTACTATAAGATCGATCTCCTTAAGCCTCTGTAAAACAGTAGATCGATATATGCATTTGGCAGATCGATCTCCTTAAGAAGCCTCTGTAAAATAGCAGATCGATCTATGCATTTGGCAGATCGATCTCCTTAAGCCTCTGTAAAACAGCAGATCGATCTATGCATTTGGCAGATCGATCTCCTTAAGCCTCTGTAAAATAGCAGATCGATCTATGCATTTAGCAGATCGATCTCTTTAAGCCTCTGTAAAACAGCAGATCGATCTATGCATTTGGCAGATCGATCTCCTTGAGCTTTTGTATTCTGAAGATCTATCCTTTGAAACAGCAGGTCGATCTCTTCAAGGTTCTGAAAATATGAGATCGATCTGGTACCTCGACAAATCAATCTCTTTAGCCCTGGACTATAAAAACTGCTTCAAAATCTCCAAATTTTAAAAACCCAAATTTTCAATTCCTTAACCCTCTGTTGCGCCTCAACCTTTGATTCTTCCTCCCAGATCGATCTCAGTAAGGTTTTTGCCAAATATTTTCACCATTTAGTGTTCTAGTAACCTACATTGCTAAATTTTCTTTAAAAATTTCTTGTTTTTGTGCTAAAATCTTCATTAGGGGAATACTAGCACTGTTTCATTAGCTAGGTTTTAGAGAACTCCTCAAACTAGTGCTTAGGTGCTTTTAGAACAATCCTTGTGTGTGTTTAGGTTACCTCTTAGTATACAACCATGCCTCGTCTTAAGAGAATGGCCAACAGAGAACCTAGACCATCTTCCTCACAACCACCCATTGGTGTCACGACCCAAATTACCTAAAAATCCCTACAAATTTTTCGCTTTTTCATTTCCTCACCCGTCGTGAACAGTTACACTACTAAACAGTTGTGCTATGATTCGGTGTTAGTAACCTCTCACCTATTTACCATTCCATTTTCATATTCACATTCACATATCAATTTATTTAAACAAAATACATCCCCAATATTAAATCCATATACAGTACTGTGCATCTACATGTTCAGATACAAAAATTATATAAATGTGTATACCTGATCTTAATAAGAAGCAGCGGATAACCGAAATGCAAAACTATTGTCGCTCTCTTCTACTGAATATACCCTGTGGGGTGGAAAATGAAAGGGTGAGCATACACAACTCAGTAAGGCAATAATGTAAGCAGGTAGATAACTATACTATCTACGTGCTGATAATGTCATGATATAAAATCCTTTATATTTTGAGCATGAGGAATGACTAAAACGATGCCACATGTATGTATATATCATATAAGGGAAATCATGAAATCGACATATAAAACACACATGGAAAAACCATCATGTATGACATCTCATGCTCGTCACATTAAAACTTATTAGTTTCATCATAAACTCATCACTTTAAAACTCGTTTGTTTCATCACAAACTCATCACATTAAAACTCATTGTTCCATCATAAAACAACTTCATCAAGGTCAAACCCATCTCTCGGGAATACCTTGATTCATTAAATCACATCTCTTTTAAAAACATAAATCGAGACATTACCCATCCCTCGGGTTCATCCTGGTCTATTCAGACCGTATGATATCACATGAGGCATGTAGGTTACTGTATGAAAATCGAGGACTATGGCCATACTTTGTCCCTGTGATCCCAGGCTACACGGATCCCGGTGTGCGGGGTATCACAACTGCAACGGGAGGTGGGGTCAAGTCCTACCTGCCAGAATATCAAGTAACATCATAGAGTCATCATGACTGCATGGTACAGCGTACTCCGTGTGACATACACGGTACATCGTACTTCGTGTGACATACACGGTACTGCACGGTACATCATGACTGCACGGTACAGCGTACTCCGTGTGACATACACGGTACATTGTACTCCGTGAACCCATATCATAGTCTGGGGGTGCCTGCCGTAGGTCTTATCCACCCCAATACTATGTTGATAACCAACCCATGTCTCAAAGTATATGTGCGAACATCTCAACTCTCTGTGACACAGTCTACAGGAGGCTTCCGCACGACTATATGCATGTCAACTCACGTCTAGTGCGAGTGAAGCTATGCATATCATGATATCTAAAATCTCGTGCGAGCGAAGCTCCAACACGATTTTGTGCACACACAAATTCCTCGTACGAGCTATGCTCCAGTACGACTTTTTGTGAGCAATAAATCAGTAAACTTGAGTACGAGAAAGACTCTAGCACTCTTTTTATTCATGTAAATACGATAGGTGGCTCAATCTTGATAAAACATCTTTTAAAATCGTAACCGGTACAAACCGGTACCCTTTCGTATAATTCAAGAAATCAACAGCCAACCTATGTGTAAATTTGCTTAAACCAAAGCAATACATTCATATAAAACATTAAAAACATGAAATCATGCAATTATATCTGCCTTACTACCCTTTTTGTAAATTTTACTCTCAGGGGCAAAAATCGTCTTTTTCTTTATTCACCTATGCCCCGGTTTTCGTAAAAATTATTATTTCGTTTACTAGATACTTAGATAAATTCTAAGTCCTGTAAATACCCTCAAAATACGTATAGGCATCTCTATGCACTTACAAAATTCCCTTACCTTATTTTTCTGTAGAGTATGACCTTTCCTTTTCCACTGTTGTCTCGTCGCGCAGTCCGATATGCTCCCAATCAAACCTCTGGAACTGCGTATAAATATTCCTCAGGTAAGATATTATACAATTTAATCGTATTTTCTATTTTCTGGGCTTAATTTAAATCATTGGCCCCGTTTACCCCTATTGGGCCCGATTGCACCTTAATGGGCCTTAATCGGCCTTAAGCTCGTTTTCCACTTAATTTTCACATTATCGAGGCCTATTGGGCTCATTGGGCCCAGTAACAATTCCTCGAGCCTCATTCTAACTCTCGAATAGCTAAATTTATTATTTACGACAATTTATCCGACTTTCCATAATTTAATTCAATTTATGCGAAATTTAAATTCATATCACGCATAACGATGTAAATTACGTAAATAAGGGTCACTTACCCGAGATTCCATGATAGTACAAAATTCGAGGCTGTCTCGAGCTCTCGGTCGATGCCAATCGTCGAGCTACACAATTAAATATATTTTCGGGTAAACTTTCAGTCGATTATTTATCAAATTAAATATTTCAAAATTTAAATCGGTCAATTTGACCGCTTACCGACTTACCCGAAGCTCGATTGCATCACTGGAATTTTCTCCAATTTTTCCTCTTTTTCTTTTTCCCTTTTTCTCCTATTTTTTCCTCTCTTTCTTGGCTGAACTGGTTTGGTCCGGTTCAAACCGGTCCGGTTCACTCCGGTTAGCTCCGATTCGACCGGTTCGGTGCCTTGCCGGCCGGTTCTCTGCTGGCTTCCGCCGCCAGCAGCTCCGCGGTGTCGTCCGCAGCTCGAATCTGGACTCGGTTTGGCAAGTGGTTGCCGAGAAGTGGCCGGTTCGACTGTTCTCCCTCGGCCGTCGGAACCCACTTTCCTTTTCTGCTGTTTCCAGCGCCGTTCGTCAGTTTCGGCGACTGCCACCACCACCGATCGCGTCTTCTGGGCTTGGGGAAGCCTCGACTGGGGTCGGTTAGGGCTAGATCGACGCTGGTTGCCACCGATCTCCTCTTCTCCCTTAGCTTTTCTCTCCCTCGATCCGACGTTCTCCAGCGTCGGTGGGCTTCATCTCCGGTACTAGGGAGATCGTCGGCCTCTCCTCTTCCTTTTCCGGCGGTCGTGGTTCTTCATCCGGCGCCGGTGGTGGCTCGTCGGTGATGGTTTTTGGCTTCCGTTTCTGTTTTCTCTCCTCTTTCTCTCTCCCCGACTAAAGCTTCTGATTTCTCTCTTTTTTTCTTTTTTTTACAATTATTATTTTATTTAACAATTTGTTTTATTATTAAAATATTCATTAAAATATTCAAATATATTCTAAAATATCTACAAAATCTATAAATTTATTCCAAATAAATTAATTTAATTTAATTTAATTTATTTATTGTATTTTTAATCATTTTTTCGGTATAATTTCTTCGTATTTTTGAGATATTATCCTGGATGACTTTTCGGCATTTCTAAAAATTTCGGATCTTGATCAATTTAACCCGAAATTTAATTATTTCTTCGTTATTGATCGAACTTCCTCAATCCATTATTTTTAATAATTATTTCTTGTTAAATTATACCGACTTTCGATCTTTTGACCGTTTTACCCTTGTACGTGTTCGGGATTAATTCAGTCAAACTTTCCTTCACGAACACTCATTCATTTTATGATTTGAATCCTTATTTTCAGTCCGAATCCCATTCCTTTAAATTTGTGAACATTTTTCTACCTCATAAAATTTACAATTTAATTTCGGGTCTTACAATTGGCTCTTCTGTCACTACAGTTAACAGGTGTTTTCAAACACCCGCAAAAAGGAAACGATATGAAGAGTATTTTTCCACTATGCCAATTAAACATTGACGAACAATTGACTTCTTGTTTTTAAATCGTATTGACTTTCCTTACCATCTCAAATGGAAGAATTTGGTTGGCTTCCATTTCCTAAAATTAATACCCCGGTACCTCCAAACATCATCAGGGCCTTCTTTTCTAATGCTGAACTCATCTATGACCCTGATGGTACCTGCAAAATACTAGGGTTTAAAACGTTTATCATGTCTAAAACACTATCTATAGACACATCCATATTAGCCCGAGTGTTTGACACAAAAGATGAGGGGTTGACCGATGAAGAGGAAGAAGTTCCTCTAGAATTTGACCTTCTCAGGGATAAGGCGAGTGACCTACCGATGCACCCGAGGTTACTCCACCTTATCATCTCATGGAATCTTAGACCCTTTGGTACCCGTCACTCCACAGTTAGGAGACTAGATCGATTTTGGCTCCACCACCTCCACTCTTCCCAAAATAAAAAATCCAATCTGGTCCACTTCATATACGAAGATTGGCTGAAGATCATACGCGGCCAAGCCTCCACGATAGTCTTTCCACAATCGCTTATGTACTTGATTCAATGATTTGGGGTCGATTGTTCTTGTGAGACCGGTGAAGTGCCTTCCCCAAAGAGCGTATTAAACATTAGCACACTTCATCACATGGGGTACTATAAGGACTTTCGAGGGGAATGGAGGAAGAAGTGAGAACAGCAGTCTTATGCAGCCATGGAAGGAGACCCATCAACAAAGCCTACTGCCCCACCAGCTGAACTTAATGAGGTTTCGTCTTTATCGACTGCTCAGCCTACTGCACCTATATCATTATCCTACGGGCTGAAATCGATTGTGGGAATGATTATGGAGCTTAACTAAAAGATGGATGAAGGATTTGTAAACCTTCATGCCACACAGCAGGCTATGTTCGATGAGCTGCAGGTTACTCGCACTCGAGTCGAGGAACTCATGGAGCGCTTTCCTCCTCAGCCTTAGGACATGATTGTTAGGAGTATTTTAGATACTTATGTTTACTGTTTGTTGTTTGAAACATCATTTGCTTGAATGCTTACTTTGTGAAATGACATGATAGTTCATTTTAAAATGTGTTATAATACGTTACCATTTTTGAAATGACATATCTTTTGAAAGTTAATTGCCTTTATACCTTTATTGCCATTGATATGACAAAAAGGGGGAGAAGAATACACTAGGAAAACATGCTTAATATTTTAAAGGAAAGCCTAAATTAAGGGGGAGTTAAGGGGCTAAAATTAAGGGGGAGTTAAGGGGAGCTTACATTAAGGGGGAGTTTATGAAAGCAAAACAAATTTTGTGCATAATGCAAATGGGGTAACTAAACATGTTATTGAATAAGTTTTGTCATATCAAAAAGGGGGAGATTGTTGAGTTAATATATTTTGAAATGACAAAACAAGTAAATTCAATAATATATAAATGATTTAAAACATGTTTAGAGGTTATAAGTACCAGAAACTAAGTATTTAAGAATGAGAGATTGATCTGGTGAGATGAGAGATCGATCTCCTGAGTTTTCTAGTATGAGAGATCGATCTCATGAGAACAAGAGATCGATCTGCTAAAAGATTGAAATCTCAAAGAAACTGTATAGGATGTTAAGGAAGCAGAGATCGATCTGTAAGGGTTATAAGATCGATTTGATTATTACAGAATGCCTGTGAGATCGATCTGGTCTAGGAAGAGATCGATCTCCAAAGGGCAAAGGTAGTAGATCGATCTGTAGATCGATCTATGCTCAAACAGAGAGTTTATAAGATCGATCTCATAAGGATAGAGATCGATCTCCTCAAAGTCAGAGAGTTAAGGAGATCGATCTAGGGTGTTTAGAGATCGATCTTCTCTCTACAAGAATACTTTCTAGATCAATCTGGAGATCGATCTTGCCACAAACAGAGTGTAAGACCCGAAATTAAATCGTAAATTTTTATGAGGGATGAAAATAGTCAAAAATTTAAATAAATGAGTATTCGTGAAGGGAAGTCAGGTTAAATTAATCCCGAACACGTGTAAGGGCAAAACGGTCAATAGATCGAAAGTCGGAATAATTTCGATAAGGAAATTTAATTAAAAATATGGATTTGAGAAATCTTGGTCAATAAAGATGAAATAAATTTATTTTGGGTTAAATTGATCAAGATATTAATTTATTGGAATTAATCGAAATTTTTAGTTCAGAAAAATAATCTCGAAAATAATCGAAAAATATACCGAAAAGTCATTCGGGACAATATCCCGAAAATACGGAGGAATTATACCCGAAAATGTTTTAAAATGTAGTTAATAAATTAAATTAAATTAAATAGATTAAATTTGGAATAAAATAATATAAGTTGTAGATATTTTGGGTATTTATAGTATTTTAATGAATAGTGAAATAATAAAAATAAATAAATAATAAATAAAATAAATTAAAGAATCTGAAAAAAAAGAGAGGAAACGGAAATATCGGGGAGAGAGAAAGAGAAGCAGAAAAACAGAAAGGGAGCCCAAACCGAGACCACCGACGGACCACCACCGGCGATCCTTGATCGTCGACGACCACCGAAAAATGGAGAGGAGAGGCCGACGACCTCCCTGGTACCGGCAACACGACCAACCGACGCCGGAGGAAGCCGAAATCGGCAGGAGAAAATCGCGGAAGAGAAAAGGAAACGATGGCCGATCGGTGCCGATTCAGGCCCGACCGACGGCCACCGAACGTCCCCGAGGAGCAGCTGAGCCGATTGGTACCGAGAACAGCCACTGAAACCGGCGGACGGCGCCAGAAACGACGAAAAGAGAAATGGGTTCCGACGCAGAAGAGGAGAACGACCGGACCGGAGGCGTTCCGGCGAGCCCGACCGAAACCGAGGGCGGATTCGTGCTGCGGACAACCTTGTGGAGCCACTGGCGGTGGAAGCCGACGGAGAACCGGCCGGCAAGGCGGTGAACCAACGGTGAACCGGAGTGAACTGGCGGTCTGAACCGGTCCGAACCGGACTGAACCGGTTCAGCCAAAAAGAGAGGAAAAAAGGAAGAAAAAGGGAAAAAGAAAAAGAGGAAAAAATTGGGGAAAATTCTAGTGATGCAATCGAGCTTCGAGTAAGTGGATAAGCGGTCGAATTGATCGATTTAAATTTCGAAATATTTTATTTAATTAATTTTGGGCTGAAAACTTACCCGAAAAAATTATGAAATTATGTAGCTCGACGATTGGTATCCACCGAGAGCTCGAGATAGCCTCGATTTACGGATTAGCATGGAATCTCGGGTAAGTGACCCTTATTTACGACAATTTACATCGTTATGCGTGATATGAATTTAAATTCCACATAAATTGAATTAAATTATGAAAAGTCGGATAAATTGTCGTAAATAATAAATTGAGTTATTCAAGAGTTAGAACGAGGCCCAATAAATTATTGGTGGGTCCAATGATCCCAATAGGCCTCGATAAAGTGGAAATTAAGTGGAAAACGGGCTTAAGGGCGATTAAGGCCCATTAAGGTGCAATCGGGCCCAATAGGGGTAAACGGGCCCAATGATTTAAATTAAGCCCAGAAAATAGGAAATACAATTAAATTGTACAATATCTGACCTGAGGAATAATTATACGCAGTTCCGGAGATTTGATTGAGAGCATATCGGACTGCGCGACGAGACAACAGTGGAAAAGAAAAGGTCAGACTCGACAGGAAAATAAGGTAAGGGAATTCTGCGGACTGCTAGAGGTAACTTTACGCAATTTTAAGTTCATCTGCAGTCTTTAAAAATTATCTGAAGGGTCTAGAGGTCAAATAATAATTTTAGTGCCCCGAAAGGGCAAATTACCAAAATACCCTTGTTAAGGGTAAAATTTACAAATTTAGGAAAAATTGGGAGGAGCAAGAATAAGAGGTTTCTGCTCGTTCTGGAGACATTTTAATGCATGCATGAGTAGGTTGACTAACCTTGAAAGAAAATGCACAGCATTGCATACTTTCAACGATGAAATTATCTTGAAAACTGTTTTGAGGAAACAGAGCCGCCTACGTGTTTTTATTTACATGTGACGTGCTAGAGCTTAGCTCGCACGATGTTTGATTTGTGTGATGCATGCATTAGTGCTGGAGCGAGAGCTCGCACTAGAGATTTACATGCATAGGTGCTAGAGTATAACTCGCACCAGATTTCACATGCTTGTTTCGTGACACGGTGCTAGAGTCTAACTCGCACCAGATTTTACATGATTTTCGTGATAGGGTGCTAGAGTCTAACTCGCACCAGATTTTTTATAAAATTTTCAGGTGATTTATATATAGAGTGCTAGAGCCTAGCTCGCACTAGTTTTACTGGATTTGTTGAGTAGCGCTGTCTGCCCTTGGAGTCAGCCAAAAGGCCCAACAGGCTCAAAAGACCTCTTAAGTAGGGTGAGAGTGAGGGATGAGGTTAGCGGCCTTGTGGGGATGTAAAGCGAGCTCTGTCGATTTTACTTGATTTGATGAGAGTGCTGAGCATCGCTCGCACTGATTTTATGAGAACATGCGATGAGCCGTGCTTGGAGCATCGGGTAGACTGTGTGTCACCAATTTAATAGGCTCGCACGTGCGTTTTGAGACGTGGCATGAGTATTGAGAAACAAAACCTCTCTGTGGGAAGCAGGCCATTTGGGCTGGAGTACCTAGAGTGATATGGGTCTATGGAGTACGATGTACCGTGCAAGTAGCATGGAGTACGATGTACCATGGGGTATCTTCGGATACGGTATCTTTGTGATATGGGGTATCTTCGGATACGGTATCTTGTGATACGGGGTATCTTTGGATACGGCATCTTCGGATGCGTGAGATCGGATAAGACTGACGGGTTGGATTGACCCACCTCCCGGGCGATTCCCGATCAGGGTGAAACCTCGCACACTGGGATCCGTGAAGCTAGACGGACTCACGAGGACACATATGGCCAGTACTAGTTATTGTCGTTATACAGATATTGCCTCGTCTCGCATGTCGACGATTTCGATGATTTAAACTGGGTTTTTAAACTAAATGTGCATGATGGTTATTTCCATGCTTTTAAACCCATATGTGATGTAAACGAATTTTCATGATTTTGTGTGAGTCAGGATCACCCGAAGGAGGGGTCGAGTCCTGACTTTACTGTGAAATTTTAAACGAGAAAGATATGATTTTGAATATTATTGCATGTTGAATTTTTCGTGCAAACTTGATTTAGATAACATCATAACTCATATAATTTGTTTTAAAATGTGTGGAGAAAGGGTGGTTTATACATGACACCACGTTCATGTAGGTAGTATGGTTACCTATTTGTTCGTAGGATTGCCTTACTGAGCTTGATGTGCTCACCCCTTTCATTTTCTCCCACAGATAATCTCCAGTTGAAGTTGAGGCGACTCAATACTGCGTTCTGGATATCCGCTGCTGCCCATCGACATAAGGTATATACACTTGTACATATTGTATCTACATAAGCATAACACAGTAACTTGTTTGTAAGTAACTTTAGGGGATGTATAATTAATGTAAACAATTATAAATGACTGGAGAAGAAATAAGTTAGATGGTAATTGAATGGTGGGACTGGCATTGACGCACAGCCCAATTTGTTAGTGGAGTGTGGTCACGATTCGAGGACAGGTAAGAATTTAAGTAAATAAACAAAACGCGAAAAATTAACTCTGATTTTTGGATAGTTTGGGTCGTGACATATAAAGGTGGTATCAGAGCGCAATTGGTCTGATGTGTGTCAGTGTCAGTAATTAGGAAATTACATCCCCGTGTTACTGTGCTTGGTTAGATACAATAGTGTATATCGAGATGGGTTTTGACTAAGAAATGGTTGAGAATGCAGGAATGCCTAATATGAGTCGCGTTAGATGAGAAAGTGCACGAGGCAGAGGTCGTAAAGGTAGACCTGAGTCTGCTAAGTCGTGCTGAGTTTGACTATGAGAATCAGTATGAGATTGAAATAGAGGCTAATGTTGAGCTTGCCTCACAGAGTCCGATAGAGAGATCGGACAGTATTGAGACACGCTTCGCGAGATTGGAGCGGAGTGTGGAGATTATTTTAAGGAGCTAATTGCTCAGATTATGTATGAGATCAGAGGGCGCAGCGGAGCATTGGTGGAAACCCGCTCGACCCATCTTAAGTGTTAAACATCCAGAGCTAAGATGAGAAATGTTTATGGATGTATTCTGGTAACAGGATATCCCGGACATGATTTAAAGGAAAAATTTCTTACATTGCCCAGGAATACTAAATTGATTATGAGTATGAAAACTCAGTTATATTCTTTGACAGATATTACCTCAACACTATGAACAAGTGACAGTCGAGATGTCTAAAAGTTTATGGAAGGGCTCATATTGTCAATTAGAGTCCAATTGGCCCCGTGAGATATTGCTTATACCGAGGCAGTGTGCAGATTTATAGTTGGGTAAATAAGAACATGAATTTCACGCCTCTGAGATTGGGAAAGGTAGTGAGGGCTGAAATAGAGACAGAAAAGAGAATCGAGAAATGACAAAGATGTTAAAATGGGAAAATGGTAATTGATAAAAGATTTAATTTGACGAGTCATGGAGTAAGATAATTGGTAAGGCCCCAGTGCATCCAATTTTGGCACTCTTGAGGGATATTGTGATTGGAGGACCCTGACCTGCTACGAAGCAGAGTAGCAGTGTGATCACTGTAGGATGTGTGGTGGATACCACAAAAGGAGGGTCTATACCTACACTGTATTGATGAAAATGGCTGTTAAGTGTGGTAAGACGGACCATTGATTTTGGTTGCACAAGTTGGGCGAGATCGCCCCACAGAAAAGTAAAGAGATAGGGAAAAATTTCGTTAGTATAGCTGCAACGAAAAGGGAGGCCATAGCCGAAAAGAAAAAAGGAAAGTAGGCTGTTGGACGAAGGCGAGAGGATGTCTTGGACCAGGACACTATTGATGTTTCATGGATGTGGTGTAAGATACCACACTTGTTATGAATAATGAAGTACATATGTTCATTGATCCTGGTGCCACACATTTATTCATACCGCCTTCATTCGCTTATAAGTGAGTAAAAAAGCATGAATGCCTACATCATCGGGCACAATATTGATAAATGAGTACCCCAATAGAGGAGGATTAATTAACGAAATATGGATATAGAGATTTTAAGTGAAAAAAAAGGGGGTGCAACAGTTGAAATTAAAGGAGTAAAGGATGGTACTCACGGAATGAATAATGAAAGAGTTTTGTCATAAGGGATATACGAAAGGAGATAATCTTTAAGATATGTTGATCCTAAATACAAGATGTATTGGAGTAAAAGGCGTATGCTAGGTGAGAACATCCTTACGATATGAAGTAATTAGGATTGAAGCAATTAGTAGCGAATATAAAGTTGTGACCACATGGACTGGTATATAAAGTATATGTGGTTAAGTCTGAAGGTTAATAAAGGTATTTCAAAATACCTCCCCGCCTGAAGACTTGACAGCGTCTAGAAATATATATATATAACTTATAGCGTGAAATCGATCGTCGTAATAAATACCTTTAGCATTAGGATACCCTTACTAAGACGATAAGAATATTAAATTCGACGAATCATAAAGGTTATCATAGTAAAAATTTAATAAGAGCCGTTAAGATAAGAAAAGGAAATGACGCAGGTTAGTACCTGAAAAGGTAAGCGATTTTGAAGGATCTTATACGCTTATACGTAAATAAGTCAAGGATTGGACCGATTTGTAATCATCATTATTGATGATATGTTGGGTGTAGTTAAAATCTAGGGCAAATTGTAAGCAATAATTGGAAGATGGCTTTTACAGATGGATTGTTGCGAGTTCTCAATATGGTCTACTTGGTTGACTCGTTTAACTAAGAAAACGTGGTCATTGAATAAGATGATAAATAAGATGATAGACGTGACAGGAATTTCAGTGTAGTGAAGTATGAACTGACCACCGTGATTAATTTCACCATACCCAACAGCTCAAGAGGTTCTCAGTGAGTATGGATACCTCAAAATTATGAAGGAGCTGTGTATTGATATATAATGGGGAGATAGTCAAGTATGGAGTCAGACAACTCCTTGATCATAACATAAACTATCTGACCCATGATTTAAAGTTGGCAACAGTATTTGTACCGAGGATATGGTACTATTAGGTACACGATGAGAAATTATGGATATGCACTAATCATAAAGCCCGAGTATCTGTTTTCACAGAAAGAGGCGCATATGAGAAATAATAAAGTGGGTTAGAGCTTCTGAGAGATTTTGATTGTGGAAAATTGTACCACCCAAGAAAGGCTAATGTAATGGCTTATACCTCGAGCAGAAAGAGCCTCGGATGGTACTACATATGATGGTCAGGGAGCGTGAGCTGCTAGAGCAGTTATAAGCCTCGGTATTGATGTGATCCCTTCTGATGATGACAGTGATTGTGTGACAGCTAGCCTAAGACTAGAACCGGATGAGAGTGCCCAGATTTGACAGGCTTAGCATGATGATCGGCATGGTGTCGATAGTATGAGTCAGATTCAGAGGGTACAGTGACAGAGTTCACATCGAGTGTTGATGATTTACAGAGAGGTTCAGAGACAGTATGAGTGCTCCCCAGGACCACAGTTGATGAGATAGTAATATTGTCAGAAGCTCACTCTTCGGGATATACAGTGCATACGGAAGTAAAGAATATATTGAAATCTCGAAAAGGGTATTGGTGGTCAGATGTGAAAAGAAATACGGTAGAGTATTAAAAGTCTGCAGAGTTATTGCAGCACCTACCTATATCGACACGGCACGAAAAATGAGAGCAAGTCTCCATGAATGTCGTGATGGGTTACAGAGGACCCAGGTGAATTACGAGGCTATTCGGATGATAGTCGATAGAGTGACCAAGTCTACCCACCTTTTGGTTATGAAATCCCCAAATACTCAGAGTATATATGAGGATTTATGTGTAAGGAAGATCGTGGAACATTAAGTAGCGTTCCAGTGAGCATGGTATCATATAGGGATTCCCGCTTCACTTCTTACTTCAGGGAATATTTTTCAGGAAGCTATGGGAACCCGACTGAGTATTAGCACAGCTTTTCATCCTCAGACAGATGGTCAGTCAGAGAGGACTGTACAGGTTCTGGAGGATCCGATGAAAGCGTGTGCCCTTGATTTTTTATGCTCCTGGAATGATCAGTTGATTTCTAATTGAATTCGCCAATAGCGACAGTAGTCATTCGAGTATTGGGATAACAAGATATGAGGCAGTGTATGGCTGTTGGGGTTGTTCCCCAAATTGGATAAGAAAAAGTGGGTGACAGATAGAATTATTTTCGACTTTGGATAATAAGTCTCTGAGGATGTTTTAGTTAAGAGTGAGAGATTAAGAACACCTCAGAGCAGATAGACAAGTATTGGAATTCACCGACGGTGAATTTCTCTGGTTGAAATGTTTCTTGTCCTAAGAGAATAAGGACATAGCGAACTTTAGGAAGAAGGTAAATTGAGTTGCGCTGGATGGAATATTTTAAGAGATTGGACAAGTGGGAGATAAGACCTATAGGTTGGTGTTATCACCTGAATTAACAGGCACCCACAATGTGTCTCAGCTTTTGATGCTTCGAAAATATTATCCAGATCCAGCATTGGTGATAGGATATGAGATCCAACAGTTCAGCTTAATGCAATTATAAGTATATTGAAGAAGTTGATTTGGGCATTAAACAGGAAAGAGACAGTATTGAGGTTTAAGACAATCTCCCTAATTAAAGTCCTTTGGCAGTAATACACTCCAAAAAAAGGTCACATAAGAATTAAAGAAGAATGATACGATTGATGTACCCAGAGTAGTTTATGGACTCATATGAATTGGTTCTAATTTGGAGGACCAAATTCCTTAAGTGGGGGAGATTTGTAAGACCCGAAATTAAATCGTAAATTTTTATGAGGGATGAAAATAGTCAAAAATTTAAATAAATGAGTATTCGTGAAGGGAAGTCAGGTTAAATTAATCCCGAACACGTGTAAAGGCAAAACGGTCAATAGACCGAAAGTCGAAATAATTTCGATAAGAAAATTTAATTAAAAATATGGATTTGAGAAATCTTGGTCAATAAAGATGAAATAAATTTATTTTGGGTTAAATTGATCAAGATATTAATTTATTGGAATTAATTGGGATTAATCGGGATTTTTAGTTCAGAAAAATAATCCCGAAAATAATCGAAAAATATACCGAAAAGTCATTCGGGATAATATCCCAAAAATACAGAGGAATTATACCCGAAAATGTGTTAAAATGTAGTTAATTAATTAAATTAAATTAAATAGATTAAATTTGAAATAAAATAATATAAGTTGTAGATATTTTGGGTATTTATAGTATTTTAATGAATAGTGAAATAATAAAAATAAATAAATAATAAAAATAAATAAAATAAATTAAAGAATCTGAAAAAAAAAAGAGAGAGGAAACGAAAATATCGGGGAGAGAGAAAGAGAAGCAGAAAAACGGAAAGGGAGCCCAAACCGAGACCACCGACGGACCACCACCGGCGATCCTTGATCGCCGACGACCACTGGAAAATGGAGAGGAGAGGCCGACGACCTCCCTGGTACCGGCAGCACGACCAACTGACGCCGGAGGAAGTCAAAATCGGCAAGAGAAAATTGCGGAAGAGAAAAGGAAACGGCGGCCGATTGGTGCCGATTCAGGCCCGACCGACGGCCACCGAACGTCCCGAGGAGCAGCTGAGCCGATTGGTACCGAGAACAGCCACTGAAACCGGCGGACGGCGCCAGAAACGACGAAAAGAGAAATGGGTTCCGACGCCGAAGAGGAGAACGACCGGACCAGCGGCGTTCCGACGAGCCCGACCGAAACCGAGGGCGGATTCGTGCTGCGGACAACCTTACGGAGCCACTGGCGGTGGAAGCCGAAGGAGAACCGACCGGCAAGGCGGTGAACCGATGGTGAACCGGAGTGAACCGGCGGTCTGAACCGGTCCGAACCGGACTGAACCGGTCAGCCAAAAAGAGAGGAAAAAGGAAGAAAAAGGGAAAAGGAAAAAATTGGAGAAAATTCCAGTGATGCAATCGAGCTTCGGGTAAGTCGATAAGCGGTCGAATTGACCGATTTAAATTTTGAAATATTTTATTTAATTAATTTTGGGCTGAAAACTTACCCGAAAAAATTATGAAATTATGTAGCTCGACGATTGGCATCCACCGAGAGCTCGAGATAGCCTCGATTTGCAGATTAGCATGGAATCTCGGGTAAGTGACCCTTATTTACGACAATTTACATCGTTATGCGTGATATGAATTTAAATTCCGTATAAATTGAATTAAATTATGAAAAGTCGGATAAATTGTCGTAAATAATAAATTGAGTTATTCAAGAGTTAGAACGAGGCCCAATAAATTATTGGTGGGCCCAATGAGCCCAATAGGCCTCGATAAAGTGGAAATTAAGTGGAAAACGGGATTAAGGCCGATTAAGGCCCATTAAGGTGCAATCGGGCGTAATAGGGGTAAACGGGCCCAATGATTTAAATTAAGCCTAGAAAATAGGAAATACAATTAAATTGTACAATATCTGACCTGAGGAATAATTATACGCAGTTCTGGAGATTTGATTGAGAGCATATCGGACTGCGCGACGAGACAACAGTGGAAAAGAAAAGGTCAGACTCGACAGGAAAATAAGGTAAGGGAATTCTGCGGACTGCTAGAGGTAACTTTACGTAATTTTAAGTTCATCTGCAGTCTTTAAAAATTATCTGAAGGGTCTAGAGGTCAAATAATAATTTTAGTGCCCCGAATGGGCAAATTACCAAAATACCCTTGTTAAGGGTAAAATTTACAAATTTAGAAAAAATTGGGAGGAGCAAGAACAAGAGGTTTCTGCTCGTTCTGGAGACATTTTAATGCATGCATGAGTAGGCTGGCTAACCTTGAAAGAAAATGCACAGCATTGCATACTTTCAACGATGAAATTATCTTGAAAACTGTTTTGAGGAAACAGAGCCGCCTACGCGTTTTTATTTACATGTGACGTGCTAGAGCTTAGCTCGCACGATGTTTGATTTGTGTGATGCATGCATTAGTGTTGGAGCGAGAGCTCGCACTAGAGTTTTACATGCATAGGTGCTAGAGTATAACTCGCACCAGATTTCACATGCTTGTTTCGTGACACGGTGCTAGAGTCTAACTCGCACCAGATTTTACATGATTTTCGTGACAGGGTGCTAGAGTCTAACTCGCACCAGATTTTTTATAAAATTTTCAGGTGATTTATATATAGAGTGCTAGAGCCTAGCTCGCACTAGTTTTACTGGATTTGTGGAGTAGCGCTATCTGCCCTTGGAGTCAGCCAAAAGGCCCAACAGGCTCAAAAGACCTCTTAAGTAGGGTGAGAGTGAGGGATGAGATTGGTGGCCTTGTGGGGATGTAAAGCGGGTTCTGCCGATTTTACTTGATTTGATGAGAGTGCTGAGCATCGCTCGCACTGATTTTATGAGAACATGCGATGAGCTGTGCTTGGAGCATCCGGTAGACTGTGTGTCACTGATTTAATAGGCTCGCACGTGCGTTTTGAGACGTGGCATGAGTATTAAGAAACAAAGCCTCTCTGTGGGAAGCAGGCCATTTGGGCTGGAGTACCTAGAGTGATATGGGTCCATGGAGTACGATGTACCGTGCAAGTAGCATGGAGTACGATGTACCGTGGGGTATCTTCGGATATGGTATCTTTGTGATACAGGGTATCTTCGGATACGGTATCTTGTGATACGGGGTATCTTCGGATACGGCATCTTCGGATACGTGAGATCGGATAAGACTGACGGGTTGGATTGACCCACCTCCCGGGCGGTTCCCGATCAGGGTGAGACCTCGTACACTGGGATCCGTGAAGCTAGAGGGACTCACGAGGACACATATGGCCAGTCCTGGTTATTGCCGTTATACAGATATTGCCTCATCTCGCATGTCGACGATTTCGATGATTTAAACTGGGTTTTTAAACTAAATGTGCATGATGGTTATTTCCATGCTTTTAAACCCATATGTGATGTAAACGAATTTTCATGATTTTGTGTGAGTCAGGATCACCTGAAGGAGGGGTCGAGTCCTGACTTTACTGTGAAATTTTAAACGAGAAAGATATGATTTTGAATATTATTGCATGTTGAATTTTTCGTGCAAACTTGATTTACATAACATCATAACTCATATAATTTGTTTTAAAATGTGTGGAGAAAGGGTGGTTTATACATGGCACTACGTTCATGTAGGTAGTATGGTTACCTACTTGTTCGTAGGATTGCCTTACTGAGCTTGATGTGCTCACCCCTTTCATTTTCTCCTACAGATAATCTCCAGTTGAAGTTGAGGCGACTCAGTACTGCGTTCTGGATATCCGCTGCTGCCCATCGACATAAAGTATATACACTTGTACATATTGTATCTACATAAGCATAGCACAGTAACATGTTTGTAAGTAACTTTAGGGGATGTATAATTAATGTAAACAATTATAAATGACTGGAGAAGAAATAAGTTAGATGGTAATTGAATGGTGGGACTGGCATTGACCCACAGCCCAATTTGTTAGTGGAGTGTGGTCACGATTCGAGGACAGGTAAGAATTTAAGTAAATAAACAAAACGCGAAAAATTAACTCTGATTTTTGGGTAGTTTGGGTCGTGACACAGAGAGATTGGAAGATCGATCTGCTGGTTCGACAGATCGATCTTCACTAACATTTTCAAATTGTAAGATCGATCTCTACAATTATGAGATCGATCTCCATGATTCAAGTTGCTTTGTAATCGCAGGAAATTAAACTAAGAGATCAATCTGGCCATAATGGTAGATCGATTTGGCACTCTACTGGAGGTTTTCAACGGCTCTTTCTGTAAAATTTTGAACGGGAAAAACAGCATTAAATGCTCCAACTACCAATCCTGCTGTATAAAATCAAGCATTGAAGATACTAAAAAAGAAGACACTATTGCTGTAAATTTTGTATATTCTCAAGAATTTCATTCCAACATTCTCTTTGTCTTCAAACATCATTTATTGATATTGTTGTAAAACTCTTTGTGTAAAAGCTATTTTTATCCTACCTTCAAAAGAAAGATTTACTTTGTATTCATCCTAAAATTAAGAGAGAAGAAGAGAGTTCCTCTGTGAGTCAACTTTGTAAAGGGTGAATATTTCTCTGTGTAAAAAGGGTAGAGAGGTTATTCCTTAACCTGTAAAAGGGAGTGTGTAACATCCATTGATAGAGTGAAAGCAAGCTCTTGACAAGGAGGTCAAGAAGAGAGGACGTAGGAAAAAGATTGGCCGAACCTCTATAAACTACTGAGTTTTCTATTTCCTTCCCTTATCTTCTTTTAATTTATTGCATTATTTGCAATTAGATCTAATTAAGTTTAAATTAACCATTAACTTTAGAAAATCGATTCACCCCCTCTCGGTAGAGCCAACAATAAGACAAACCATTATGGGATCTTTGAACAACGCACTATGCTATACTCTCGTTTATCCTTAATGAAGAATCAATCACAACATACTTTTGGAAAACCCATATTTGGTTGCTAATTTACGAGATTGGTTCCAAAGAAAAATGGAGAAGTATAGCAATTTGATAAATGAAAGAAATAAAACATGTTCTTGTTCTATTAAAACAACTTTTTGGAATAGTAAGGCACATAACTAAATTGAATTTGTATGGTTGTTATTGATTACTAGCTCTTTGAATATTGAAAAGAATATTAGCATCACACACTAGAGACTCTTTTTAGGATAAAATTAAATTTAAAGCTGCCTTTTAGCTAATAAGTTGTCAATTTTTTGGTAAAATTAAGATAAATTGTCAATACTCATTGATTTCTGTATCCTATGGTTTGTAGATTTGCATTCTCTCAAACCAAATTGATGTAAGAATCTAATTGCTATCATTTCAATATATGTATATATATATATATATATATATAGATATATAGTGAGATCCATCGAATGCAGTCTACGCAGATATTGTCTTAGAGTTGATAATCTTTTCTTCGTTGATGATAGCGAAGGATATAAGAGGAAAGCTAGAGCTAAAAAATTAATTTTGACAAGTCAACGCTCCTCTTTAGCCCTAACATTAGTGCTACTCAAAAGTAAGAATTCAAGTAGTTGTTTAGAATGAACGTAGTTACAAATCTAGAGAAGTAATTGAGCTTGCCGACAATGATAGGGAGAGGTAAAAAGAAAGAATTCAGGGGTATCAAAGAGAGGGTGCAAATCAAGATGGAAAACTTATCTTGAAAAACCAATCCGCACCCAATTGCGTTGTATTCTGTACTTTGTATTTATTGCATGCAGAAATAACTTTATGACTAGAAACAACAATTATAATTCAAAACATTCAATCACTAATTAGTTTGATACGCAGATAACAAACAATTGCATCTTTATGTGCAAATAGACAATTGTATGCAGACCTATATGTAGCTACAATGCAAGGGAGTATGTATGCAACATAAATTCAATCAACTCACTTTAATTAAGTACCACTACTGGCATAAGATCGTGCAGAGCAATGCAAGCCCTCCTTTAGAATTTAGATGGAGTCTATCTAATAGAATCAACTTAAGTCACAACCAAAATATGTATGAATATAAGTTTTATGAATATAAGTTTACTATCCTAGAATTAGCTAAAGTTATGAATATAAGTTTACTGATTTTAGTGTTGAATAAAAAAATGGTTTTATGATATTGTGGTTACTGATGTGATTGGAAAGCATGATTGTTAGTTGTGGATAACTAAGGTTGTTGAGATGATTTAATTTGCATGAATTGTATTGAGGATTTGGACTGCTTTATTTTATTATTTGTAGGTTGGGTAGAGACAAATTGCAGTCGTTATGCTGCCAAAATTTCTAAGGAAACTTAGGACTTTAATTGATTTATTTTGTAATAATTTATTTTTTTAGTTTATTTATTTTGTTTTGTAGAAGTGAATATGCACGTTACATAGTAACAATGTTTAAATTCCATGTTTATAATATGTATTACAAAATTATTTTTGTATTTTTTAGTTGTATATATTATTTGGAAATTAATAAATAATTAAAGAAAATATGAACAAAGGATGAATATGTATATTTTAATGAACAGTTACGTTTTAGGGTTATTTAGGGTTTTTCATTCCTGAGGTACAAAATTAAAAAAAAATATTTTAAAATTTTTCCAATGATTTGCTTAAGTAAAAAAAGTTGAATTTACTTAATTGACAAAAATTATTTCGTGATAGAGTGTAATTGTTATTCTATATTGTCAGATACTATATTTTGTGTGAAAAATGGATAAGGATAGATCTTGGATGTATTGTCGATTAGATGTAGATGGATTCATTAGAGATGAATTTCTGAATGGAGTTGAAGAGTTTATTAGTTTTGCATTTTGTCATCTGGAGGTAGTTAGTGGAAATCACATTAAATGTCCTTCTAGCAAATGTATGAATAAACAATTCTTGGAAGTCGATAAGGTGCGTAAACACCTTTATTACAAAGGTTTTGTTGTTGGTTATACCACGTGGGATAAACACGAAGAAATTGAAGAAAGACAGTCATTGCAAAATATAAATGAAACAGTTGATCCACTATCTGGGGTGAGACCTGAGGAACAAAATCCATATGTTAGAATGGTTACAGATGTTTTTCATCTGGATGATGGCATAGTTGGTAATTTTGTGAACAATTCAAGAAGTGAGGAGCAACATCTAAATTCATCTGCTACATACTTCTATTCTCTCTTGAATGATGCAGATGAACCTCTATGGCCTGGTTTAATGCACATAACATTATCGGTTGTTTCACAACTTTTGAACTGGAAGTCAGAGTTTAATATAAGTGAAGCATGCGTCAATTGTTTGTTGGGGATTATGAAGCCTATGTTGCCAGAAGATGATAATTTACCACAAACCAACTATGAAATGAATAAGAAGCTAGAAAAATTGGGTCTTAGTTATGTTAAAAGAAATGCATGCAAGAATAATTATATGTTGTTTGATAAAGAATATGCAGAGCAGGAGTATTGTCAAATATGTGGTCATCCTCGATATAAACCTATCTCAACAGTTGGTGGACGAGGAAAAAGGAAACCTTATAAGGTTTTACATTATTTGCCATTAATTTCGAGGTTGCAAAGGCTTTTTATGTCATCAGTAACTGCCAAGTTTATGACATGGCATGTTGAAAGTCGAAATACTAATGAAGTGCTCAATCATCCTATTGATGGGGAGGCATGGCAAAAATTCGATCGTATTCACCAATCGTTTGTTGTTGATCCTCGGAATGTAAGACTTGGTTTGTGTGCTGATGGATTTTGTCCTTATGAGCCGATATTGAGACATACTCTTGTTGGCCAGTAATGCTTGCTGTTTACAATTTGCCTCCATGGATATGCATGAAGCAACCATATTTGTTTTTCAATATGATAATTTCGGGAAGGAAAAGTCTATCACATAACATTGATGTTTTCTTAAGACCTTGAATTGATGAGTTAAAGGTGTTGTGGGAACAGGGTGTTGAGACTTATGATACTCACAGAAAATAACATTTTATGTTAAGGGCTGCATTGTTATGGATGATTAATGACTCCCTGCTTATGGAATGTTGTTTGGGTGGAACACCCATGGTCGATTATCTTGTTCTTATTGCATGGAACGTACAAAGGCCTTTAGGTTGCAGTATGGACGAAAGCCTTGCTTTTTCGATTATCATCGTCAATTTTTGCCTCCTAATCATCCTTTTAGGAGGCAACGTGACAAATTTAGTAAAAGGGTAGATCATGATCCTCCAGTGCAGAGATTGTCAGGAGAAGAAGTATTGCAACGATTAGATGCCATCGAAGATTTACCATACGATAAAAAATATGGTCCACAAAAACCTCTAGGGTTTGGGGTATCTCATAATTGGGTGAAGAAGAGTATATTCTGAGAATTGCCTTATTGGCATACCAATCTTATTTGACATAATTTGGATGTCATGCATATTGAGAAAAATGTCTTTGACAATTTGTTTAACACCCTGATAGATGTTAAGGGTAAAACTAAAGATAATATAAAGGTAAGAATGGATATGGCCTTCATTTGCAAAAGAAAAGAATTAGAATTGGTGAAAAGTGATGGAAAAACATTAAAGCCTAAAGCTTCATTCACTCTAACCAAGGAGGAGTAAAAAAGACTATGTGCTTGGGTTAAAGAGTTAAGGCTTCCTGATGGGTTTACATCAAATGTAGCTCGGTGTATTAATGTCGATGCATGCAAGTTCTACGGAATGAAATCTCATGACTGTCACATTTTTATACAGTGCTTACTTCCCATAGCTATTCGTAATTTTGTCCCCAATCCAACTTGGGATGCAATCACAGAGCTATCTCATTTTTCAGAGATGTATGCTTACCGAAAATAGGTGTAGATCACATGCAAGTTTTTCAAAGGAACAATGTACAAACCATTTGTAAACTAGAGAAGATCTTTCCCCCTTCATTTTTTGATTGTATGGAGCATCTTCCAATCCACTTGCCTTATGAGGCTATGGTGCGCGGTCTAGTACAATATTGATGGATGTATCCCTTTGAGAGGTAATCACTTATAGTTAATCATTATTCAATTTTATATTAATATTTATCATCTCAAATATTCTATCTGAAAAAGTTAATAAAATTTAATTGCTTACAATATTCATTTCAGGTTTTTGCATCACTTAAAAAAGAAAATGAAAAATCCAGCCCATTCAGAAGGGTCGATATGTGTGGCATACATAAGGGAGGAGATTGAAAACTTTTGTGCATTTTATTTTGAACCTGAAGTTCAAACAAGATTGACCTGTCCACCACGTAATGATGATGGAGGAGATGTCGATCCGATAGGATGTTTGTCCATTTTTAGACATCCGAGTCGACCAATTGGGCCGACAAAAAATAATGTTCGATACTTGGAGGAAGATGAATACAATGCTGCATGTATATACGTGTTAATGAATTGTGAGGAAATAGTCCCCTATATTGAGTAAGTTATCTAAATCTAACCCATCGCTGAATTTAGAATTATTTGGTTGATATAGTTGTTCTCTTATTTAGTTTCAAATGTCATTGTAGGACATTTGATGATATGATTAAAAGAGATCATCCGAATATCAACGATGCACAATTAGAGAAAGCACGTCATGATCATTTTCCAAAATGACTTGAACAATTTTTAAGTATTATAAAAATAGAACAATCAGTAGTTTGAACTTAATTTTTAAAATTTTAATGATTGGTTTCGCGGGGTATCAGGTATTTGAACATGCCAATCAAACAGATCCACGTATTATTGAGATTTCTTATGGTCCTGGACGTATGATAAGGAGTTATCAAGGTTATTTTGTAAATGGTTTCAAGTTTCATACGTTGGATTATAGTCGATCTCGAAAAATAATGAACAATGGTGTATGTGTTAAAGGCAACTGCTACAATGATTTTGATCGTGATTTTTATGGCATAATGACAGATCTAATCGAATTAGAGTACTTTGGAATTGGAAATAAAGTTGTGTTATTCAAGTGTCATTGGTTTGATACAGAACGAGGTTTTCATGTTGATCCTCGTCATGGTCTTATTGATATCAAGCATAAATCTATACTTGCCAGTAACGAACCATTTATATTAGCTGAACAAAGACAAAAGTGTACTTTAGTCATTATCCTTCTACAAAAAAAGATCGTCGTCATTGGTGGGCTGTATTTAAAACAAAGGCACGAAGTGGATTTAACCTTCGACGAAATGACAGTGGACAAACTTTAGATTTGAACGAAGGAGTTTACCAAGAAGTGGAAGTTTTGAACCCTAGAATAGTTGCATATTCAGACGAACTGGACAACCCTACTGTTCATATTAGTGGTGAATATGAAGAAGTCAATCAATTTGTAGAAGAAGAAGAAGAAGAAGAAGAAGAAGAAGAAGAAGAAGAAGAAGAAGAAGAAGAAGAAGAAGAAGAAGAAGAAGAAAAAGAAGAAGAAGAAGAAGAAGAAGAAGAAGAAGAAGAGGAGGAGGAGGAGGAGGAAGAGGAAGAGAAAGAGGAAGAAGAGGAGGATGAAGTATGGAATGATAAAGCAGTTGGTAATGATAGAGAAGATGACAATGATTATAATAATGAATAGTAGGAATTAAACATTTGATTGTAAAATAAATATTATTGTACTTCATTTACTTATTTCTGAACATAATTTTTGTATCTGTCTTGCAGATGAGAAGATTGAAAAAGTTAGCACAACGATCATCAATCTCCAAGTCTCCTTCACCTGCAATGGAGACTATACCTGGATTGGAGTTTGACTATAATCTTGACTCTGACATTCAACCTCAATCTCAGCATCCTAGTCAGTCTCATGCTCAGGCTCATGATCGACCTTTAGTTCACTGTCCAAAGCAGCCTCGTTCTCGGCCTCTTGTACAACTAACTCCAGCTTCAAGTCGACTTGATCCAGCTCGTGATAATGATGATGACGGTAATGACGACGATGATGATGCCATTCAAGCTCCTCCATCAGCGGTAGAATAACCATTATCCGGGCGAAGAATATCTACTGAGGAATATTCAGAGGAGGCTACACAAACTGCGGGTGGTAGTGGGAGTGGTAGTGGTCAAAAAAGAACAAAGGCCCAAATCAGAGCCTTGAAACACAGCAAAATCCAGAGCATAGGTTATTCCTGACGCCACTTGGTAATAGGTATATTGCTTCTAATTTTGTTTTTTTTTTTTCATACAACTATGATATTAAATATGGTATAATATTTAAGATAATTTTTTTTTTTTGCAGTTCTTTTGAAGACTCGAAGGGTGTAAGGACTATATCAAATTTAATTAAACAACATTACTCGGAACCATGGCCAACATGGAAAAGGGATCTAAATGAAGTGAAAACACATATCTGAAATAAATTTCAATTATATTACTTTGAAGTAAATAACTTGATAATTTTTTTAAACGTATCGAAATGATAATTATCATTTGTTTTGTTTGCAGGAGAAGTTCAGGTGGTCTGCTAACCAAACCAATAATGTCTATACAATTTGGGAGCACTTATGCAAGTCACGTTTTAGAGACTTGCTGCAGTTGGAGAGAAGAAAAGCAATGCAATATTTTAATATGGATAAAATATTTGACAGTAAAGGGTACAACAAGTCGAAGTGGATTTCAGTCCAAATATGAGATCAATTAGTTGAGAATGAATAAAGGACTGAAAGGTGGGAGGAGAAGTCAAAAAAAGGAAAACAAAATCGGTTGACGGAAAAAGAAGGAATGATAACAAAACATACAAGCAGTTCTGTATCTTTTTCGGTCCATGAATATAGGATGGTAAGTCCAAATAATAAAATGTATTTTGCTGTTTTATTTATTTTAATGTAATTTTTATTTCTTACAAGAATTTCATATCTTTCTATGAAAAATTGCATATCTTTTTATGTATGCGCAACGTCTAGGTTGAGCACCAACATATAAAGAATTGTTTGATCTGACGCATAAACGTTTAGGTGGAGATGGTGATTATGTGGACAACAAGTCCAAATCTGTCAGTGTACGTAATGCATTCTATTGGCTTCTAATATGGTTTTCTCATTATTAAATTTTATTGTTTATTATCCTTCTTCTAATTACATTGTAGGAAAAGTAAGCTACTTCATTGACTCAAAAATACAGTAAGGATATAAGCACACATCCTCATTTTGATCGAGCTGCATGGTGTGAGGTAATTGGAGGGATGGAGACTATGCGTATACATACGTACGGATTTGGGACTAGGCCACATCGCCTTGATTTACAAATGGGCACAAACATTGCATCTGCCTCTGTTTCCACCCAATCTTCTTGTGCATCTCATTCAGCTTATGGTCATTTTCCTCATTCAGATGTGCAGCAAGTGAAAGAGGACGTCAGAGTCATGATGAAAGGTTTGAGAATCTGGAAGGAAAGTTGTATGATTTTATGGATCAGATGATGAACTTGATGGCAAGAAATGCCAATAACACAGGAGCACCTGGACCTGGATCGTCTGGATCTAAAGGTCACCCTAATCAATAAGAGTACACATTTTTTTTATATTTTATTTTGTTTTCTTATGAATTCTGGATGATATTTGTGATGATGATTTTCAATGAATAGTTGATGTTAGTTTTGATATATAGTTGTGATATATATTTTATGTTTTTTTTTATCGATTTCTACATGTCTGTTTAATTATTTTAGGTACACGAATTTAAGCAACAAAAATATTAAAAATATAGTCAAATTAGCTACGGAAATCCGTCGCTGAAACCTTTCAACGACGAAAAATTTATTTCATTTTTAAATATATTTATATCAAAATTAGCTACGAAATTTTGTCGCTGAAACCTTTTAGCAACGTACAAATTAATGAATATATAAAAGTATTCAGCTACGAAATTTCGTCGCTGAATACTTTTAGCGACGGAAAATTTAATTAATTAAAAAAATAAACATATAAATTAGCGACGAGAAACATTTTAGCGACGAAAATTTAATTAATTCAAATATATAAATTAGCGATGAAATTTCAAATATATATATTAGCAACGGAAATCTATCACTGATTCCTTTTAGCAACGGATTTTTTGCGTAATTGAAAAATAAAAACAGCGTCGAAATTCCGTCGAAAAAAATTTTCAACGATGAAAATTATTTGTGACAAAATTAACGACGTAATTTTTAGCGACTTCAAATTTAGCGACGGAATTAGCAACGAAACTTACCGACGGTTCCGTCGCAAATAATCATTTGCAATGGAAAGCAAAAATTAGCGACGAAAAATCCGTGCTGTTGTCCCTTTTTCTTGTAGTGATATCATCAAACTTCAAGTGCTCTAACTACATGTAGTAAAATTGAAAAAGCCTCTGGCATTTATCCACTTTTAACCTCTGCTCGCATTGTAACCAAAAAAGACAGTGGTTGAAATATGTACGAGGAATATGCCTCACCATATCTTCCGAAAACATGAGTCTCCAACTTGGGCTAGCTAATGCTTTGTTAAGCCTTTGATATATTCGCGCCTTCTCTAGTCCATTATTACACCATGTAAACGGCTGGCCTTGAAACCCAATATCAATCAGATCACAATTACTTATCATACAATAATGTACTTCTAGTTGAAGAAATCCCAGCACCTCCAAATTTCTCCAATAAGAATTGCACATCATTAAAGTATCGCATAACAAGCCAAGGCATGTACATCGCAGCCGCAAGATCCTCCAAACTACTCCATAACAATATTTGGGACTCAAGAATAGGGCTCGCATACAATGCAAAGAATAGCCAGTCAGGTCTTCCTTTACTATGAACTAGAGCATGTACCACCAGTGATAAGCTAGAAACTACCGCGAGCTGCACTTGTAAACTATCCCAGCCAAGCCAAATTCCACCGAAAAACCCTATTGGATCAACAATGGAAAAAATCTTAAAATTTCATTTAATTTAAAACTTTCCTTGCCATCCTTAATGAGATCCTGGGTTTAACCACAACTACTATAGCAAGCCTATATAACCGCATTGACTTCTACATATTCTGGAGAAAAGTCTCGTTTCCAGCTTGTCTACTGTTCTATTGAAGTAGATTCATCAACAAGGATTACTGATTTTCCTAGATTTTGTTGCTCTTTAGGAAAAGCATGTCGCTACGTTCATCATGCTTTTTAAGCAGAGAATTAATCCGTTCCGGCATTTCTAATTGATGTTGCCCTGTACGACAACAGGGTGATTCCTTCCACGTATTCAAGTTGCGCTAACGACAAAAAGATGCTGTTGACTCAATTTCTTCCACGTGTGCCTCGTATATTCTGCAAAAACAACGAAAATCAGAGGGCGCAGGGATTCGTCCCTGCACGCGCACTCCGATGATTAAGCTAGAAAGCTGAGTTTCTGTATATAGGGGGAAGAGAATTATATTCTTCAAAATCAAGAGGGTTCAATTTTTTTTCGTCCCTTTCTGAGTACTCACCTGGGGTATTTATAGGTTTCTCCTGGGTCGGTTCAGGCTGAGGCCCAGGCGCGTGTCTGGGCCGCGACAGAGTCGTTTGGTACTCTGTCGCGGTTCGGAGCTGGACGACTTTGTGGGTGAGTTCGGTGGGCGACAGAGATATATGTGTGAACTTCTAATGTGGTCTATGCGGTAGAGGTCTGTCGCAGTACAGGCGGTAGAGGTCTGTCGCGATGTATGCGGTAGAATTCTGTCACGACCTACTGTGCCGCACGGAGCCTATGCGACAGAGTCTCTAACGCCTAGAGACTCTGTCGCCTACCAAGCAACTGTGTCGCGTGTAGACTCTATCGCTGTAACAGCCACATGGCTTATCTCGTGTTTGACACGTGGCGGTCCTTGGTTGGTAGATCATTGTACACGTGGACTTTGATGATAGGACCACCATCATTAATATCTGTTGTGTTTTAGGAACTAAGGAGTATGAAGATATCCCTTCCAAGTTATCCTTATGTCCCCGATCATGTTCCCCAAACATCCTTGCTCCCTCACCAACACACATTCCAACGGAGAGGGCTGCACCTCTATAATTTGGTGATCTTCTGATTTGCAAACAGACACACATCGCACATTATCATACATCAGTGAGCTAATTTAAGTACTGTCGCACTACTTGGTCTCAGTAGAGTTACATTGCATGGGCTTTTCCACAAGCACTAATGACCTGTTCTCATTAATGTGGGCTCTCAACTCCTGATTTTCCAACTGTTTTCCCAAGTTATCTTTGCTCCCATGCAAAGTCAACCCCTCATTACTCACATTATGCCTAAATTCAGCAGTCCCACTTTATTTAGGCTTTTCAACGGATTTTCCTGCATTATCATCCGTTTGAATTAAATTTGACAAAGCGTCAAATCTGGTTCCAAAATTTTCTACTTTCCTTAAACCACCAAGATTTCCCCTCGATCCTCTACGTTGCCTACGATTATGGGCAATCATCCAAGGGCCGTACTCTCTTGAAGGCTTGTCCACCATTTGTTCCTGAGCATGCATCTGATCTTTTGTATTCTCAACGTGTTTACTCTCCAAGGCAGCACCTTTTGAACTAGTTTGGTTAGTATTCTTTGACGAATGAAAAGTACAGGTTCCCTTGTGCCCCATTCTCCCACAAGTAAAACATATCATATTAACCTCTTCATACTCTATATTCTGCCAAACTCCATCCACATTAATCTTCAGGATCAAAGGTTTATGAAGATCTACCTCAACATAAACTAGGGCAAACTTACCCCGTGATCCATTCTAGTGTTCGCATCAATCGTCATCACCTCTCTCACTGTACTCCCGATTGAGAACAGGATACACTCATCGTAATACTCAATCGAAAGTCCTGGAAATCTAATCCACATTGCAGTGGAATCAATGATCATTGAACTTGGCCTGAAATCTAGCGTCCACTTTTCACCGTAAGACAATGCCTAAAAATAATCCATAGACTTTCATGAAGAGCAAATTGCAAATCAATCTTATTTGCAAACTTCACTAAAAAAAATTCTCCTCCAAATCAATCAACTCATAATCGCCTTTGGTATTCTACAGTTTTTTAATCTTGTCATCCAAGACCTTGTTACTAGTTAATCTTCCTAACAACTTCACAATCAAGAATCCTTCCAAGGCTTGAATAGATACTCTTTATACTTTTTTTATATAGATATGTACGGCCAAGAATCTACACTAGAGACTTTAATCATCTCATCATCGCCAAACTGCTCTTGATTAAGACTATGATTCTCCTCCTCACATTATTATCCAATCTCATAACCATATCCTTGAAAGAAGGTAGAGAAAGGTCACCATCTCGTCCCGTTGTCCTTAGCCTCTCTAATGAATCCCAGTTTGTAGCTTTCACTATTTGTTGAAAGAATTTCGCCCGCACGTTACTGCGAGGTTTTTAATATTTTATAATAATCTTAGCAAAATTTAGAAAAAGAGATCATAAAAGAAAAAGGATAATCTTAAGAGCAGAAGTGTGATTTGATCAATGTAATTAGAGGTGGCAAACGGGTAGGTTCAGATGAGTTCGGTTCGGGTTCTCTTCGGGTTTGAGTTTTTTCGGGTTCGAATTTTTTCGGGTTCGAGCTTTTTCGGGTTCGATTATTTCTGGATTCGTGCTTTTTTCGGATTCAGGTTTTTTCGGGTTCGGACTTTTTCGGTTTCGGATTTCTTCGGGTTCAGACTTCTTCGAGTTCGATCTCAGTTCTAGTCGGGCGGGTTTAGCGGGCCAGCTTGAATATTTTGAAATTTTATTAGTTATGATTTTTTTTTTTTAGATTTTGAATGTGATAATTAATTTAATTTTTATATAATTTTATATTTTAATAAATATTTATATAAAAATAATTTTCTATATTTTAATATTTGTTATTTGACAAAAATCATTTATTCTTTTTTAATTTCCTACAATATTTACTATAAAATAGTAGATATAATTATATTCATTAAATGCAAAAGAAATATTACATATAGATATTATAGGAAGAAAAGTACCAATTAATATTATCATTTACCAAAAAAATGCTTAATATGAATAAATGGTCAATTAATTAGCTCTATTTATTTCTAATTTGCTTTTTATTTGTACATAAATCATAATTAACATTATTGTATTAAATATAATCGTTTACATTAATTAATCAAATGTCTCATTAAAAATTTAGAATATTGAATTAAAAAAATTATATATTTTTAACATTTGATATAATTATATCATATACAATTATACAACCATATGAGCGATATTTTGTAGTTGATATGATACACTAAAAAAATATATTTATACAATAAAACTTTGTGAGCTTAAAAAAATAAAGCATAATATAAATAATTATGAAATTAATTTAGATAATTATGATTAAAATAATAAATTTTTAAATTTTAAACAGAAGTTACTAAAATTAGATTAATAAAAGTTTCATAATCGCCGCTTCTCACTCAATCTCTCTGCTCTGCTACCTCTCTTAGCTGCCCCTCATTCAGTCTGTCTGCATTGCTTCCTCACTCAGCCGCTCATCGTCACTCCTCACTTAGTCTCTCACTCAGGCGTCGTCACTCCTCACTCAAACGTCGCCGCCCCTCACTCAGTTAATTTAGGTAAATGATTCTATTTCTGAAAAGTAGGGTCGATGATTTCACATAGTAGCATTTAGGTTTAACAATGAGGCAAACAGAGTATTCTCTGATAATATGTTTACATAATTATATCGCCAACTTTGGTTGGTTTTTTGCTGCATGAAGTGTGCATTTTAAGCGGTTAGAATCGTTCGGTGTTGGTAGAATCATAAAATGTGAAGGGCATGCTCATGCCCATATATATCTTTTCCTGTCTTGTTTGATGTTTTGCTTGGTGTTTTTTTATTTTCATTTTGTGCAGAATCTAGTTTAGGATTTCCAATGTTTTCTCATTTATTTAAAGAAAAGAAACTCAAATTCTGGTGAAATTATCAAATCTGATTATTAAATTTTATCAATTAAAAGCTCTTATTATTATTATTATTATTATTTTTTTGTTATTTACTATGTGTAAGACCGCTAGTTAAATACTAAATCATTTTTAATATTGAGTATTCCAATTACCACAGTTGCAACTGAATCAACATTTAGTATGGGTGGTAGAGTTATCAACAAATGGAGAAATTGTCTCACAACACATAATGCAGAAATTTTGATTACCACTCGTAATTGGCTGTATGGATATGATATAGATTAAGATGGTAAGATTTTAGTGTCTTATTATTTTATTAATTTTTTATTATTTAAATTCTTATATGATTATTTTTATATATTTTATTAGATGAAGAAGATGAAACAATGAGATTTGGAAGGAATGTTGGATTAAATTGAACTAGTTGTTTTATGGAGGAGGATGAAGAGTTCTAATTGTAATGTATGTTGATATTTTATTTCTTACTAGTTATATTGTTAAAAATTTAAATTTTTTTATTAAGAGTAATTGTGATTGATCATTGCCTCATTAATCTTATTTGAAGACAGTGTCGCTCTTGGAGAGTTTGGTTGCTTCTTGCATTTACAATCTTTCTGAGCATGTTATTCATCAAGCCGCTAGCATTAAATGGAATGATCGTATTTTTCCTGTTTTGTTATTTATGCAATGTGTGGCTAGGGATTAGTTTCTCCATGGCTAGGTGGCTGTGTATGAGAATGATTGTATGTTTTCTATTTTGTTGTTCTTGTAATGTTACATGTCATAGCTTTAGGTGTTTGATGTTTTCTTTGTTGGTTTGTTTCCTACTATATTGGACTAATTTAGAACACAACAATCATTGACTTGTTAATAGCATGAGAACTTGGATGCAAACATGTCATAGTTGAGTTTGAATTTTTTTTGCAGTGAAAAAGTTATTACAGCATTTAAAATGGTATGATCTCCTCTTTCAACTTTTAATTCTTATTTTTAGCATAATCACCATTTAAAAATCAAATCACTATTTTTCTATTTACGAGTTCTAGGAGTCAGAATTTAAATTCTAATTTTGTTAAAAATGTATTCAATGTTTTATACGAAATATCAAATTTAAATAAATGTTACAATTATATAATGATTTATATATATTTGATTTATTATTTATTAAAATTAAAATTTTAATATGAAATAAATATATTAAAATAGTATAATAATTGTTTTTATAATAAAATCAAATGTTATATTTAATAATATATTTATTATTTATTATTACAAATATAATAAGCATAATATTAAAAATTATTTTATCTTAAACATTATATTTTTTTTAAAATAATTTTATTTAATAATTAAATTTAAATATTCAATATTTATTTTGTTAATAATAAATTATTGATATAATTATGTAATAAATAAATAATGATTGTTTTAAAATTTTATAAATTTGAATTAGAAAAAGTGTATTATTTATTTAGTTATTTATTAATATTGTGAGACGCTGTATAGGTTAAACCTTGTATATATATATGTAAATGAAATTATAAGTATGGTGATATACTTATAATGTGAAGTATATGTGATGTAAGTCCATAAGTTTAATGTACACAATTGTAATAAGAGTTGTGATTGTACGTACAAGTTACATTATATATGAATATGAAGAAATGGACTGAAACATGTGAAGAATGTGAGTGGAATGGAATATGAGTAGTATGGTAAAATGGAAGGAAGATTGCATAAGTTGTGCACTTCCATTTGGTTTATATCATGTACCTTTGGTTACACATAGATTTCACACAAGTTTTAATAAGTATAAAGTATGAATGAATGACATTTTCAAGTCTCAAAGATGATTGAATAAGAAAATGACTATGGCAGCAAATTAAAGATGTTTTGGGTGAAGTTGCTGCAGAAAAACTGCACTAAAATCTGAAAAATATAAAGGCCAGATCGATCTCATAGGATGAGAGATCGATAGGATGAGAGATCGATCTGGAAGAGCCAAATTGCTCTTATTCGAGTAATAGGAATAGTGCAGATCGATCTCCAATGGAGCCAGATCAATCTTCTAAACATTCTGTAAAATGAGGATCGATTCTTAAGGCAAACAGATCGATTTCCTTAGCTCTCGAGTTGAAGCAAGATCGATCTCCTCCCAAGTCAGATTGATCTTCTAGAGTTACTGCTTGAGACAAATCGATCTCCAGTCTTCGACAAATCGATCTCCTACCTTTAAATGCCTTAAAAAAAGAGAGATTTTATGAGTACCAGATCGATCTCCACCCAAGGAAGATCGTTCTCATTAAACTGAATCTATTAATAGGAGCAGTTGGATCTGCAGATTTCGGGAACAATCAACTTCTTTCATCTTTCAATCTAAAAACCTAGATTGTACCCTCTAAATCCAGCCATTTTCAAGAAGATTTGAGGGAAGGATATTAGACACAAAGTTGTTCACATCGAAGAGAAGAACAACTTAGCTTGGAGGCATTTTATCCTTTTGTTGGATTTAAGGAATAAGGGACATTTCCATTTTGAGCAAGGAGGAAATCTAAAGAGGTGAGTTTCTAAAGCACCAACTCAAGTACATTGTCAAACTATTGATATTTGGGGTTGAATGGGGTGCTTAGTAATGTTAGGAACTATCAAAAAATGCAATGGAATGCTTTTAATCTAGAAATGGGGTAGTGTGAGAAAGTGAAATGTAGAAGATTTGATGATGAATGGGATATCTTAAGGTAATAATAGTGTTGTGGGTATGAGTTTAAGATAGTGTTATGGAATGAATAAAGAGGCTTACCCAGAAAGAGTAAAATAAGTATTTAAGGCATTGGGTATAGTTGAATGAGAGTTAAGAACGTTAACTCAAATGTTTGGATGAATGAATTGCAGCTTCCGAGGATACGCCAAAACAAGTGGAGCTTAAGACTTGAGAAGATAAGAGGAGGAGAGTCGTACCCCGAGAAAATCGAGGTAAGGGAATTATGTGGACTCTTAAAGATATCTGTGCGAAATTTGGGCACTTAAATGCTTTGCTAGAATGCATGAGATATTAGGAAATGAAATTGGGTGATTGAAGGGTAAAAGTTGGGTGTTTGAGAAAAGTGCATGAAAACAAAAGCATGATGCTTTGAAAACCTTGTTTTGTTGCTTTTTAGTAAATGATTAGTAGGTTGGCTAACATTTGAAATGATTTTGCAAAAGAAATGATTTGATTTAGTTGATAACCATGTTTTGCAAAGTATTGACCTACCTATATGGACTTCGTGAGAATGATAGCGTGTTAAAGCATGACTCACACGAGATTTGACGTCTTTTATATGCATGAGTGCATGGATTTTTATGCTATTGTGTGAGAGTGGAACTTGCATAAACTTTATACCGATTTTAGCATGGTGCTAGAGCATAGCTCGCATTAGATGCCTACCATACTTGATGCCGTGCTAGGAACTTCGGGTAGACTGGGTGTCGCACCGATTAAATAGGCTAGCACGTGCTTTTTTGAGATTTTGACATGTTGATAGCCGTGTTAGGAGCTTTAGGTAGACAAGACGTCGTACTGATTAAATAGGCTCACACGTAAGTTTTAGAGATGTGGCGTGATATGATGTGTTGATATGGGTCCATGGAGTACGTTGTACCGTGCATGTAGCATGGAGTACGTTGTACCGTGTTGAGATTGTGTTATGTCATCTTCGGACGAGATCTGCTATGGACTGACGGGTTGGACTTGACCCACCTCCCGTGTGGAAGCAGATAATGGTGATACCCCGCACACCTGATCCGTGTAGCCTGGGATTACAAGATATGGCCATAGTCCTAGAGGAGATTTCCCTTATTATATTACCTATCTCACATGTCTTGTTTTATGAATAAATCCATGTTTTTGAAATGCTTTGTGGGTCAGGATAGTTCGAGGGGAAGGGGATGAATCCTAGCCAGTGGTGATTTTATTAAGATGAGAAAGTATGTTAATAGTTTTATAGTGCACTAATGCATGATGATTAATGCCATGCTCTATTTGTGAAATATGCATGATGATTAATGCCATGCTTTATTTGTGAAATATGCATGATGACTTATGCTATGCTTTAAATTTGACTTGTGCACTGAACTAAACAGCATGATTTGCTTTACATGCGATTAACATAAGCACGAAATAATGCTTTTGAGATGTGAATGAGAATTGTGTGGTTTTGAGCATGGCATCACGATCACGTAGATAGTGTAGTATCTACCTGTTCGGATGATTACCTTACTGAGCCTGCGGTTTGCTCACCCCTCCTTATTTTCCCCTTCTCTACATAGATTTTAGTATAGATTGAGAGCGACTGGAGGCATTCCCTTTTGGTATCCGTTGTATCCCATCGCGTAAGGTATACACATTGATGAGATTTTGTATCTAAATTTTTTATAGCACAGTAGCATTTTGTATGTAACTATTGAGGATGTAAAGCAATTTAAACATATGTAAACAACACTCTTATTTAATTATACAAGTGTTTACCTTATTTTAAAAATGCAATTAAATTGGTATGGTGGAATGAGATAGACATTGACACACAGCCCAACTGTTGAGGAGAGTAGCTGTTCACGATCGAGAAAGGACGAATAATAAATAATGCATGAAAATGCAAAACAATTTGTGCGTATTTTGGTAAGTTGAGGGTCATGACAGAAGTTTGTATCAGAGCCGAGATGGTTTGACGTGTGTCGTGTCTAAAATACTTAATAAGTTGGAAAATTACATCCCTATGTTATTGTGCTTGTTTAGATACAATTGTGTGTGTGTCGATGGGTTGACTAAGAAATTGTTGTGAATGTAGGGAATTGAGCAATTATGCCTAATACTAGTCGTGGTAGAGGGGCGAGAGCGCAAGTTAGAGGCCGTAGAGTTAGGTCTGGGGGTCGTGTTGAGCTGGAAACACACGAGGCTCAGGAAGAGATTGAGGTGGAGGCTGATGTTGAGCATGCTCCATAGAGTACAGAGGAGAGACCCGAGAGTACTGATGCACACTTCGCGAGGATTGAGCTGAGCATTGAGATGATCTTGGAGTTGGTCACTCAGTCATTGCCTAGAGTTGGGGGCCGACAGAGTCTCGCTACAGAGCGTGACGCTGAGCAGGCGGGAGCTCCTGAGGCACGGGCACAGCCAGCCCAAAGACCTCAAACGACAGATACACCTACACCCCCACCTGCACAGGATATGCCTACACCTGTTGCTATACCACAGGGGAATAGAGGCTGGGGTTATGGATATGATTTGGATAGACTGCGACAGTTCCAGAAGTTTTGACCGTCATCTTGCAGTGGAATTAAGGACCCAGTAGCTACAGAGGATTGGATAAATGAGATTAAGAAGTTATATGGGTTCTTTGAGTGCACTACTACCGAGATGATAGCCTTTGCCACTTTCATGTTGAAGGGAACAACAGAACATTGGTGGAAATCCACCAGGCCTATCTTGAGAGCCCGAAATACAGAGATTAGCTGGGAGGTGTTTTTGGAGGCCTTCCAAAGACAGTATGTTCTAGATATCGCACAACGAAAGATGAAGATGACATTTTTGGGACTGATCCCAAGGAGCAGTACTGTGGATGAGTATGAGATGACCTTTATCTCCCTGGGCAGATATGATCCCAGTACGATGGGTAATGAGGTCGAGAAGATCCAGAAGTTTGTAGATGGATTGAGACCGACATCAGGTCCAGATTGGTTCCCCTGGATATACCGACCTACTAGGAGGCAATGCGCAGGGCGCAGTTATGTGAGCAAGACATTGATAGAATCGCCTCAGAGTTTGGAAAGGTTGGTAAAGTGAAGGATAAGATAAGAAGAGACTAGTGATGGATAGAGGCTTCAGTTATAAGGGAAGCAAGAGGTTTGCTGGGAAGAGGCCGAGGATCGAGGAGGTTCGAGAGAGGACAGTTAATCCTCCCATGTATCCCGCCATAGCTCTAGCTAAGGGAATTATGATTGGAGGGCCATGACCTACTACAAAGCAGTGCAGCAAGTGTGGTAGGTACCACGGTACTCGACCATGCTATGGACCTCCTGCAGTATGCTTCAGATGTGGGAAATCGGAGCACATAATCAAGGATTACCCAGAGATGATAGAGAGGGCCCCACAAAAGGACAGGGAGCCAAAGAGAGCTCCAATTGGGATAGCTACTCCGAGGAGGAGGGCTACAGCTGAGGAAAAAGGGAAGCAGGAAGTGGGTGTGAGCAGAGGACGAGTACACGCACTAGACCAGGACACTGCGGATCAGTCTTCGGATGTGGTTAAAGGTACCATCCAAATATTTGATAAAGAAGCATTTGTATTGTTTGATCTTGGTGCCACGCACTCTTTTATATCGCCATCCTTTGTATGTATATTGTTGAAGCATATGAAACCCACACTACTAGATAAGATGTTAATGATATCTACCCCTATGAATGATAGTCAGTTGACTGAGCATGTATATAGATATTGTAATATGAGGATAGGAGGTAAAAAAATGGCAGTCGATTTCATTTTATTAAATATGAGTGATTTTGATGTAATCCTAGGGATGGATTGGCTGGCTGCGAACTATGTGGTTATGGATTGTCGTGCTAAAACATTGATGTTTTTAGGATTAGATAATCTTATTGTAAACTTTGATGAAACAAATAAAATGGCATGGTCTTTATAAATGAGAAAAGTATGATTTAAATTCATAATACTTGAGAGATGAATTTGTTTATCAATTACATATGTGTATGTGATGATTTGTGTTACTAACGATAGAAATGATAATGTGAAGGATACATTGCTTATGTGGTTGAGACGGATAAGGCACGTTCGGAGTTGATAGACATCCTAGTGGTCAAGGAATATCCAGATGTCTTTCTGGAGGAATTACCAAGGTTACCTCTAGATAGGGTGATGGAATTTGGTATAGATTTGGCACCTGGTACAGAGCCGATATCCAAGCCACCGTACAGAATGGCTCAAGTTGAGTTGGAAGAATTAAGGAAGCAGTTGCAAGAGTTGCTGGAGAAGGGGCTCATCAGGCTGAGTGTCTCACCTTGGGCAGCACCGGTTCTGTTTGTAAGAAAGAAGGATGGAAGCCTTCGACTGTGTATAGATTACCGATTGTTGAATAAAGCCACCATCAAGAATAAGTATCCCCTTCCACGTATCGATGACTTGTTGGATCAGCTTAGGGAAGCACATGTCTTTTCTAAGATAGATCTAAGATCTGGGTACCATCAGTTGAAGATACAGAATGGAGATGTACCCAAGACAGCTTTCCTTACCCGGTATGGACATTATGAATTTATGGTTATACCATTCGGGTTGACGAATGCTCTCGCAGCTTTTATGTCGTTGATGAATGAGGTATTCCATCAGTATTTGGATCGATTTGTAATCATGTTTATTGATGATATACTGGTTTACTCAAGGTCTAGAGAGGAGCATGAACGACAGTTAAGGATAGTGTTGCAAACCCTCTGAGAGAAGAAGCTGTATGCTAAACTCAGCAAGTGCGACTTTTGGTTGGAACAGATCTCTTTTCTGGGTCATATAGTATCAAAAGATGGAGTGTCAATGGATCCATCTAAGATTAAGGCCTTAGTTCAGTGGCAGAGACCCTAGACAGTGACAGAGATCAAAAGTTTCTCAGGTTTAGCTGGATATTATCGAAGGTTTGTGGAGGGATTCTCGAGATTAGCTTCTCTTTTGACACGTCTCATGAGAAAGAATGTTGAATTTGTGTGGGACGATAAGTGTGAGGAAAGTTTTGAGGAGTTGAAAAGGAGGTTAGCTACAGCTCCGATACTCACCATTCCCACCAGCTTAGGAAGTTTCTCGGTGTATGTAGATGCTTCACACCAAGGACTGGGCTATGTGTTGATGTAGGATGGGAAAGTAGTAGCCTATGGACCAAGGCAGTTGAAGGATCATGAGAGAAACTACCCAACCCACGATTTAGAGTTGGCGGCCGTAGTGTTTACATTGAAAATATGGCGCCACTATCTTTATGGTGAGAGATTTCAGGTTTACACAGATCATAAGAGCCTTAAGTACCTGTTCTCGTAGAAAGAGTTAAACATGAGACAGAGGAGATGGCTCGAGCTTATAAAGGATTATGATTGTGAGATCTTATACCACCCGGGTAAAGCGAATGTGGTTGCTGATGCATTGAGTAGAAAACATCTCGGGTTGGTTTCATTCATGATAGTCAGGGAGCACGAATTGTTTGAACAGTTCACGAACCTCAGTTTGGATATGACCCCGCCTGACGCTGATAGTGGATATATGATAGCTAGCCTGCAGTTGGAACCAGATCTAGTAGATCGAATCCAGCAGGCTCAGCTGATTGATCAACAGTGCAGTGATACTGTCAGGTAGATACAGAGGGGTACAGAGATAGACTTTAAATTGAGTTCAGATGGCTTGTTGAGGTTCTGAAGTAGGATATGTGTTCCCAATGATCCAGAGGTCAGGAAGTTGATCTTGATAGAGGCTCACTCATCGAGGTATATGATACATCCAGGGAGTACAAAGATGTATCAAATCCTACGAAAAGTTTATTAGTGGTTTGGGATGAAGAAAGACATTGTTGTATATGTCGCTAAGTGTCTCGTTTGTCAGCAAGTAAAGGTAGAGCATCAGAAGCCTGTAAGGTTATTGCAGCCTCTACCAATACCGACTTGGAAGTGGGAGCATGTCACCATGGATTTTGTGATGGGATTATCGAGGAAATCAGCCTATTTTCTAGTTATGAGAGCTACCGATACTCTGAGCCAGTTAGCGAACTTGTATGTGCATGAGATAGTGAGGCTATATGGAATTCCAGTGAGCATTGTTTCTGATAGGGATGACCACTTCACTTCCCATTTTTAGGAACACTTTCAAGAAGCGATGGGGACCTAGTTGAGTTTTAGCACCGTATTTCATCTTGAGATAGATGGTCAGTCAGAGAGGACTATACAGACCTTGGAGGATATGTTGAGAGCGTGTGCATTGGATTTTGGAGGCTCTTAGGGTGACCATTTACCACTGGCAGAGTTCGCTTATTATAACAGTTTTCATGCGAGTATCGAGATGGCACCATATGAGGCATTGTATAGGCGTAGATACCATTCCCCTATTGGATGGGAAGAGGTTGGTGACAGATAGATCTTTGCTCCAAACTTGTTTAGATAAGCCTCTGAGGATGTCCAGTTGATTTGTGAGAGGTTACGGATAGCTCAGAGCAGACAAAAGAGTTATGCTGATAGGAGACGGAGACCACTAGGATTTGATGTGGGTGAGTTAGTGTTTTTGAAGGTCTCTCTTTCGAAGGGAATTCTGAGATTCGAGAAGAAGGGAAAGTTGAGCCCTCGGTATATAGGGCCATTTGAGATACTTGATAAGGTGGGAGATAAGGCTTATCGGTTTGCATTGCCACCAGAGTTGGCAAGTGTACATAATGTCTTCCACATATCCATGTTACGAAAGTATCACCCAGACCCGACGCATGTGATACAGTATGAGCCTTTGGAGCTCAATGAAAGTATGACGTACATTGAGATGCTGGTTTGGATATTGGATAGAAAAGAGAAAGTGTTGAGGACAAAGACAATTCCCTTGGTGAAAGATCTTTGGCAACATCACATGGTGGAAGAGGCCACATGGGAATTGGAGAGTGTCAGGACCCTTCCTTGACTTAACTAAAACCACTACAATTTTTTCGCATTTTAACTTACCTTTCTCATCATAAATGGTTGGGCTGTGATTCGATGTCAGAATCCTCGCTTACCATATCCTTCATCCATTTTCATACATACAAGTCAATTCATTATCTATTGACTATTATTTCTTTTATAATACATGTGAGATCATATAAAACTAATACAAATACATTCCCCATAATATATATCGTATACATCACTGTGTTGTTTCTATGTTTAGATACATAACCGTACAAAATATGTATACCTATGATGGGAAATAGCACGAACAACAGGAATACTATCCCTCAAGCACACTCACTCTACTGCTGATGCTTTGCAGAGGGATGTAAAGAAAGGGGGTGAGCATACAACGCGCTCAGTAAGGAAATCAGGTAAGCAAGTAGACATCTACACTATCTACTCAAAATAATGCTATGTCTTGAAAACATCATTTCTTTAACTTATTTTAAAAGCATGTCTTTAAATATATATATATAAATATACTTGTACAGATTAAATCCCATGTACAGAAATCATGCTGTCTTTCTCAAATGTAGGCATGTAGTGCAAAATAATGCATCTTTATAATATCACAATGCCTTTAGATAAATCATGCCATGTATATTTAAATCACAGTAAATATGGCATTTAAATCATTCACAACACAAAATCGGATTTCGACCCATCTCTCAGGTCTATCCGTATCATAAATAAATTAGTCAAGTGACATATCATGTGAGACTCTGTGGTGAAATGCAATAATATCCTGGACTATGGCCATATCCTATAATGGTGATCCCAGGCAACACAGTACTCGGTGTGCGGGCAATCATTGTTGCAACGGGAGGGGGGTCAGTCCATCATAACCACCAGCTATAACCTCCTCAACTCCATAACACCACATGGTACAATGTACCCCATGCCACTCGTACAGTACAATGTACTCCGTAGACCCTACATCACAGTCGGGGTGCCTGCCATAGGTCTTAGCCATTAAACCATGGAATATCATACCACGTCTCTAAATCCACATGTGAACCTCTCATAGTGTGACACTCAGTCTACATGAGGAAATCAAGCATGGTTTTCAACATGTATTATATATCACCTAAAATATAGTGCATACCTTTGAGCGCGACTCACAGTCGACACTTCGCTTAAACACTGTTTCACATCACAAACTCAACTCTAGTGCGAGTAAACCTCTAGCAACTAGGTCAATGCATAGTTCATGTTTCAAATCAAGTACGAGCAATAGCTCTAGTACCATGCTATGCACAAAACTCATCAAATCAAGTACGAGAAATAACTCAAGTACTATGTCATGTATAAATCATGAAGAATCGAGTATGAACAACGCTCTAACACTCTGTCATGTATCTCATGTAAAATTGAGTACGAGCTAATCGCTCCAGCACTCTCTCATGCATATCATATAAAACTGAGTACGAGTAATAAGTCCAGCACTCTATCATGCATGTCATGGAAATCTAGTGCGAATCACAATCCAACACTAATATATGTGGAAAATATATGAAATCGAGTGCGAGTTGTGCTCAGCACGATTTATTCTCACATAATTCGATAGATGGCTCTTTAAAAAGGGATGATTTTCAAAACATCAAAATCAGCACTATAAAGTGTGCTTAATGCACATCAACCTTAAAATCATTAGCCCATCTATTTATTCTTCTGCTAAACAGTAGTAAAACACTCAAAAGGGTGGTTTCTATGCTTTTTACAACTTTTCACAAAAGTTGACTTTTTTCCTAACTAAGGGCAAAATCATAATTTGCCACTATCGGGTCACAATAATTATTATTCACTTTCTCTGACCCTCAGAGTTTTTAAGTGAATGTAAAAGCAGACGAAAATACGTGCAAGTATCTCTAACTACTCACAAAAGTCCTTTACCTGCAATCACTCGAGAAATTTTACTTTCTCAATGCTGCTCGATCCAGCAGTCCGATTTGCTCCTCCAATAATCTCCAGAGCTGCATATAACCATTTATCAGGTTAATTATATTTTTTCTATTGTATTTCACATTAAATACAGTCTATTTCCCTTAATGGGCTTTAATAAACTTTAATGGGCCTAACTATGCCTTTAGCCCATTTCTATTTTACTATTCATTTTTGTTGGGCCTATTGGGCTTGTGGGGCTCACCAACTCTTATTGGGCTTATCCGAGACCTATAACATCACATTGGGCTTAAAATAATTGGGCTTGGCCCATTGGACCTCTTGACCACATGCCATGGTCGAGAGCATCCCATGCCGTCCATGTCCATTTGTTTAGTCAAATTCACTTAGGCATTTTCATAAACACTTGGTTGGCATGTCTTAGGCCTTTCCTATAGTTCATGTTGGCATTTTATCAAACACCTTATGTGCCAATATCATACCACCATCCATATGAACAAATTGATTATAACTAACCATGCCATAATCATGTCTACATGCATATCAACCTATACATGTCTTAAAATCACATGGGTATTTATCAAAAATCATATACCAACTCTCGGCCATCACATATTCATAGTGTTTTCATGTGTTTCAATCCATAAAACATATACCAATCAACTCCATATAACTCATAGATTAACATATATGAATTTGGAAGCTTGAAATTATACCTAGTATTTGTGTTCACACTTGGCCGAAACTTTGAAGCCTCACAGTTTGCACACTATGGCTCCTTGATAGCCAATTCCAACATATGTCACTCTCCTCTTAATTTGGAACAAATTTCATGAAGATTGCAAGTTCCAAATATGCCTTTTTCCTAGGGATTTCTAGTGAGAGAAAGCTTAGAAAACTTTTCGGTTATCGTTTCTTCACTTTGCCGAAAATGAAAGGATGAAGATGATTATGTGTTGGCTGGTATTTATAAGTCCATTAATTATTCATTAAGCTAAAATCCAGCCACCTTAATTGACTTTCAAAAAGTTTAGGTAATGGTTATCATTTTAGACTTTGCTACCTTTCATTAATGGCTTTTAACTTATTCAAATGGGCTTTCAATTGGGCTTCTCGGTTTGGGCTTGTCCATTGGGCTTTTGGGTTGAAATTTTTACTACCTATTGGGCCTTCAATGGTCTCAATATTGAGCCCACAAATCGGCCCAACAATTGAGCCCATTGGGCTTCCCAAATTTGGCCCACACTTATGATACCTTAATGGGCTTTACAATTTCCAACTTTGGCCCGTTGCGTTTTTAACCATTAAATTAAATCCAGAATTCATCCAAATAAATTTTTCTTAATTTGGAGGATGAATATCTTGTATTCTAGCTAAAATTATTTTTTTCCAATTTTCTCTCCATACTTAGGTTAATTCCTAACCATGGTTAGTCAACTATGGTAAAAGTCCACTTATAGTTGACTTTTTCCTTAATCATTGACCAAGTTAACTTTTTCTCAAAATTTCGAAAGTGTCATATCCTTTGTTTTACACTCTCGTCTTTACGTTTTGGCTGATTCCGGGAAGTGAATATACCTAAACCACCTCGAACGGCTTAAAAGGTCTGTTTTGCCCCCTTTTTTTTTGTTATTTACTCTACCTTTATGTGTTCGGGACCAAATCAAACTGACTTTCCTTCATGAACTTTCTATATTTTCACATCATAAGTGCTTCTCTTCAGTCAGAATGATTTAGATCTATTCGGTTTAATCTATAGCCCTCATAGCTCACATTAGGCCTTTAGGTAGCTTTTAAGTTTTAAAGCATTTCACTAACACTTAAATCTAGTAAATACTCTTCTTATGATTTAAATAACTCAATACATGTCTGTACATGTATAAATCATAAGGAACAAGCTACATAAAAATACGGTTCTGACACATACATCATTGTACAACAAGTGTCTGTAATTACAACTTTAGTCTGGGTACAAGAAAAGATAAATTATACCTCAATACAATATATGGCCTAGAGCTCAAGTCCTCCACTAGCCACTACTCCGTATGTCGCAGGGAAAACTCTCTTCACTTAAAGAAATCTTGGGGGAAGAGAAAACAAGGTGAGCTTCTAAATCGCTCAGTAAGGGGGTAAGGGACTCATCAATAAAATAATGATTTGCACAGCACAATCATTTTAACTCATAGTTGAAAACTCGTTAGAAAATGTAGCATGACTTAATAAAACATCATTCTCATCTCATTCTCTAAAATCATGTGAAAACATGAGAGTACATAACTCAGTATAAACCACAGTTACAAGCATGTGAAAATCATGATGCGATAATGGCTTTTCTCATTAAAACGTTGATAAAAATCACTGCAATAGAATGCATGTGGCACAACCACAAAACATAACTCATGTGTATAAAAAGGAGACTAGGCAATAAAACTCATATAAAACTTGTCAAGGCACATCAATAATATATCTCCTCTGGGTGCACATCCCAGGCACCCTCATAAGAGGGAATGTCGACATATGGTCGTGTACATGGTATATTAGACTTACACGTTACCAGAAAAAGGCCCGACCTTACATGCTACCAGAGCAATGCCTCTCCTCATGCACACTATCATGTGGTCCCTGGGTCAGTTCCCAGGCGGCCCACTCTATTGGTCTTACATGCTACCAAAGCAAGGCCCAGACTTACATGCTACCAAAGCAAAGCCACCAGCGTTACCAGAACGGGGGTCATCTCACGTTACTAAAATGGAGGCATCTCTCATTACCAAAACGGAGGAATATCGGACTTACATGCTACTAGGCAAGGCCCAGACTTACATGCTACCAGAGCAAGGCCTCCCAACGCTGCTAAAGCAGAGGAATAATTGGACTTACATGTTACCAGAACAAGGCCCGGACTTACATGCTACCAAAGTAAGGCTCGATGTGTATTCAACATAACACGCCTAAGTCTCAATCATTAGCCATTATCATATAAAACGTTTTGCCTTCACGTAGAACTCATAATGGTTTTCTTTCATAAATCTCATTTAAAACATTTGTGTACTCAACACAAAGCATGTTAAAATCGAGTTCCAACCGGTAAAACCACACACATATTTCTCAATCTCAGTATGCCTTAACGTAGAGCCCAAATCTCTTTTTCACGTTTTAAACACAAAACAGTTGTAAAACATTTTCACACATAGTTTACCACTCATAAAAATTGGGCCTCAACCGGCTATAAAATCGTGTGCAATCTCTCATTCACAATACATAAAACATGCTTGTTTTCTCAATCACAATTCATGCTACAACATTTCACAATTCACATACACAAATGAGTTTATGTTTCCCTTACCTCTTTGCAGCTCGTATAGTGCAATTGTTCCCTCGTATCACGGACTAGTCTCGTATTCCTCTCTGGAACTCCCGAGTTGTCCAAACAATGTAAAAACATCAAAACTCATTATCACATAACCTCTAAATCTCTACATCGAGCATATTGCCCATATTCTTATTAAATGCCTCAATTATCCCATTTCTCATGGCTCTATCAATTCATAATCTCATCCACTACATTTCAACCTTCTACATTTCTCATGCATAATACCCATGCCAAAATCACTTCATTGCCTAAATTTCCAATTTATAGACAAAAATCCCAATTTACCACAATTTACTTAATATCATCATCACTCCAATAAAATCACAATTTTTGTCAACTCTAATCCTTTCCTAACTATTTCACCACAATGACCATATTCACAATCACCGAAAATCACTTCAAAATCCAAGATTAAAGTTTAGAGATTACCCAAACTTGTGGAGTGCTCAACTCACACCTCGATTCGATTCGTCTTTCGATTTTCAAGTATGTTGTTCTCCTTTGGATGAAGAACAACTTTCCATCTTGCCACAACCCTTGATTTGGATGAAAATGGAGACTTTGGAAGAGAGAGAAAGCTAGAGTTCGGCTGAAATAGAGGTTTGGGAGAGAGAGATCCATTTCCAGGAAAAACAAAGGGGTTTTTATATAGAATGAGAGTAGGAGATCGATATGGCTCTTGATGAGATTGATTTGCATTTGAATTTGGGGACGATTTAGGGTAATTTTATGCCTAGGAGATCGATCTGTCGTGGGGTAAGATCGATCGCTTAATGGCTTTATGAGATCGATCTCTAGTTTACAGAATGCTTCATGAGATCGATCTGCTCCTTGAGGAGATCGATCTTCTCCTTAACAGAAACATTTTGAGATCGATTCTTTCCTCATGAGATCGATCTCTTCATTATAGAATCATAAAGAGATCGATCCTCTTCCATTTGAGATCGATCTGCTCACTTAAAAGCCTCATTCCTTGTCATTTTTGACCTACCAGATTGATCCTCTCTTCTCCAAGATTGATCTGGCCCCATAGTTTCACTCTTTAACATAAAATCTCATTTATAACTTATTCATCACTTAAAATTTCATTCCATGCCACCTTAATATATGAGTACATCATATTTAGTTGAATCAATTACACTTCATGTTCTCATTACATAATTTGATATGTGTAAAATTCTCAAATCTCATATCCTTCCCACCTTAAAAAGAATTTAGTCCTCCAAATTCAAGTCAACTTGTCAAATAGATGGGGGTATTTCTCCTTCATGATATTCTCCACTTCCCACGTTGCCTTTTCCATTGAGTGATGTTTCCATAAAACTTTCACTAATGGGATGCTTTTGGTTCGAAGTACCTTCTCTTTCCTATCAAGAATCCGGATGGGTTCTTCAGTGTAGCTCATGTCCTCTTGTATGTCCATCTCTTCATACTCTATGACATGAGAAGGGTCCGGGTGGTACTTCCTCAACATAGACACGTGAAAGACGTTGTGTATTCCGAACATCTGTGGGGGTAATGCCAATCTGTAGGCTACCTCTCCCACTTTATCAAGAATCTTGAATGGTCCTATTTTTCGAGGACTCAATTTCCCTTTCTTCCCAAATCGCATGATACCCTTACTCGTTGATATCTTCAGAAATACTGCATCATCAACATTAAACTCGAGTGGCCGTCTATGCACATCCGCGTAGCTTTTTTGTCTACTCAGTGTAGCCCATAACCTCTCACATATAAGTTTCACACTCTGTACAGCTTGCTCAACAAGCTCGAGAGCATTTATCTTTCTGTAACCGACTTCTTCCCAAGCTACAGGGGATCTACATCTCCTACCATATAGAGCCTCAAAAGGTGCCATTACAATACTCGCATGATAGCTGTTATTGTATGCAAACTCTGCTAGGGGCAGGTGATCATCCCATGATCCCTTAAAATCCATCGTACACACCCTCAACATATCCTCCAAGGTCTGAATAGTCCTCTCTGACTGACCATCTGTCTGAGGATGATAGGAGGTATTAAAACTCAATCGAGATCCCATGGTCTCTTAAAACTGGGTCTAAAATCTGGAAGTAAATCAAGAATCTCTGTTAGAAGTAATACTCACTGGAGCCCCATGTAATCTAGCTATCTCGCTGACATACAACTCAGTTAAGGCATCCACTGTATCTGTGCTCTTGATGGTAAGGAAGTTGGCACTCTTGGTCAGTTTATCCACATGACCCATATTGCATCACGACCCCTTCGGGTCCTCGGTAAACCCATAATAAAGTCCATGGTGACATGCTCCTATTTCTACATAGGTATAGGTAAAGGCTCTAGTAGTCCTCCGGGCTTTCGATGCTCAGCTTTCACTTGCTATCATACTAAACATCTGGCCACATACTCTATCACATCTCGCTTCATACCACTCCACCAGTGCACCTTTCTCAAATCTTGATACATCTTAGTTTTTCCTGGGTGCATGGTGTATCACGAGCAGTGGGATTCTCTCAGTATCTGTCTCTTCAGGGTATCATCGTTCGGTACATAGATTCATCCTCTAAACCTCAATAGTCCATCCTCACTGATTGTGAGATCCGACTATGAAGTCTGCTCAGCTTGGCTAACCATATCTATCAACCTCTGATCATTACACTGCCCAGTTCTAACCTGATCCATGATCTTGGGCTCTATTCACAGGCTAGCCAAAAATCTAGTCTCTACTTCTTTAACTTTGATTCGGAGTTCAGCGAACTGCTCCAACAAATCCCATTCCCTGATCATCATAGCAGATATCATACTCTTCCTACTCAAGGCATCAACAACTACATTCGCTTTACCCGGATGGTATAGAATCTCGCACTCATAATCCTTAAGGAGTTCCATCCATCTCTTTTGTCTCATGTTTAACTCCTTCTGATTAAAGAGATACCTCAAACTCTTATGATTAGTGAAGATCTGGAATCTTTCCCCATATAAGTAGTGTCACCAGATCTTCAAGGCAAATACCATAGCGGCTAACTCCAGATCATGTGTGGGGTAATTTCTCTCATGATCTTTCAATTGTCGCCATAAGCGACCACTCTTCCATGCTGCATAAGCACACACCCCAATCCTTGATGACAAGCATCACTATACACCGAAAATCCTCCTGATCCCTCAAGGATAGTCAACACAGGTGCAGCTGTTAATCTCCTTTTTAACTCCTGAAAATTGAGCTCACATTGATCAGTCCATACAAATGGAGTCTCTTTGTACGTGGGCTTAGTTAAAGGAGCAGCAATCTTGGAAAATCCTTTCATAAATCTTCTATAATACCCTTCTAAACCAAGGAAGCTTCGTACTTCTGTAACTATCCTCGGTCTTTCTCAATTAAGCACAGCCTCTACTTTACTTGGATCCATTGATACTCCTTCCTCTGAGACTATATGACCAAGGAAAGCTATCTGATCCAGTCAAAACTCACACTTACTAAGCTTTCCATATAATTGTTTATCTAAGAGTATCGAAAGCACTAACCATAAATACTGTGCATGCTCATCATATGACCAAGCGTATACCAGGATATCATCAATAAAGACTATCACAAATTTATCTAGATAGTCTTTGAACACCTCGTTCATTAATCTCATAAAGGCTGTAGGGCCATTCGTCAATCTAAAGGACATCACTAGAAATTCATAATGGCCATACCTTGTCTTGAAGGCCGTCTTCGAAATATCTTCTTCTTTAATCCTCAATTGGTGATAGCCCGATCTCAAATCAATCTTAGAAAAGACTGAGGCCCTTCTCAGCTGATCAAGTAGATCATCAATCCTGGGTAATGGGTATTTATTCTTCATCGTCGCTTTATTCAACAGTCGGTAGTCTACGCATAATCTGAGACTACCATCCTTCTTTCTCACGGATAACACTGGTGCTCCCCACGGTGAGACACCGGGTCTAATAAACCCTTAATCCAATAACTCCTGTAGTTGGTTCTTCAATTCCTTAAGTTCCACTAATGTCATCCTGTATGGAGGTCTAGGGATCGACTGAGTATTTGGTACCAAATCAATGGTAAACTCCAGCTCTCTCTCTAGTGGTAAACCTGGTAACTCATCTGGGAAAACATCCAAAAATTCACACACCACAGGTATATCCTTAATCCTCGGATGTTCGCGATCATCACCTGAGATGAGTGTTTCATAACCTTCACATAAACAATCATATTTAGTACTCTCAAAAGCAACATCATAATTTCCAATTACTTACAAAGTTCCACATGTTTATTTACTCAAGATTTCAAACGTATACTGTAGGGTTCAGGTAGGGAGAAAGTTACAATCTTAGTGTAGTAGTCTAAACTCACACGATTGGTTGCCAGCCAATCCATTCCAAAAATTATATCAAACCCATGTATATTTAACATGATTAGATCTACTAACATCACTCTATCTCCCACATTTATTTCACACCCAGTACAGATTAACTCAGTTCTCTGGGATTCACGCATAGGGGTATTTACATGTAGTATATACTCTAGGGGTTCAAACTTCAAGTTTAATCTACATGCAAAATGTTCAGAAATAAACCAATGCATGGATCAATCAACACATGAGCCTTATGAGTACAGACAGAGAGTGTACCTCTTATAGTTTCTACTTAAGTGTCTATTATTTCCTTATCCAAAGCAAACACACGTCCTTGTGTGACGGGTCTTTTACCTTTCTCTGTAGCAGTGGCCCGTCTCTAGGGATTCACTCTTTGAGGCTACTGTCTAGTAGGCTCCGGAGCATGTGGTATCTGAGGTTGAGGACAGTCCTTCACTCTGTAACCCATGTCACCACATCTAAAACATCCACGGATCAACCCAGTACAACTCCCCTCATGCAGTCGACCACAATCTCTGCAAACCCTCATCTTAGGCCTAACATATCGAGGGGTCTCCTTGATAATTGGATAAGCTCTGGGTCTCTCAAATCTGCCCTTCTATACCTCAATCCTTCCTATTCTGAAGGAACCTCTCCGAACATCTGCCTGGGACATCGCTGGCCTCTTGCCTTTATCCCTAGTCACTGCTCCATACTCATTCTAGGATTGTACAATTTCAATTCCCCTCTCAATCTCTTGTGCTCGTCTCAGAACATCTCTAAACTCGGTAATACATAGCCCTATTAATCGATCTTTGATGATGGGTTTCAATCCATATACAAATTTCTCAGTACGAAGCTCTTCATTCTTGAAGGTCTCTGGGTCATATCTCAGCAGAGCGATAAATTGGCTCTCGTAATCATCCACAGACATGTCGCCTTATACCAAACTCAACTTGCCTCCTTCTCTGGGTAGCTCGTGGTACGTATTGGCCTCTGAAGGCTATCTGAAACTCTTCCTAACCAATCACATTCTCGCGGCACATCAGAATTCCCTGGGTAGTACCCCACCAATCTCGAGCTCTCCGTTTCAATATATAGGCACTCATACTGACCTTCTCAGCATTTGTGCACCCCAGATAGTCAAATATAACTCTCAACTCCGTCAGCCACTCCTCAGCCTCTGTAAGATCCTTCTTTCCCTTAAATGTGGGTGGATTCATTTTCAAAAAGTCCTTCAGTCGGACCATACTTCTGTCATCAGGTTGAGTGACGGAAGGCACTCGGTCCATCTGTATTGGGGGTACGGGAGGTCCCTGTAGTGGTGTAGGAGTAATACCCAAGGCATTAACTCTAAAGTGTTGCGCGAATAACGCTACCATTTGCTCAAATCCATGCCTCACATCGATCTCGATCCGATTAAATCGAGAGTTGGGACTTTCAGGTTGTGGGGTAGGTGGTGGAGGGGACTCTACTTGCCTCCTCGAATGACCTCGTCGTTCACTCATTCTTAATCTCAACTCGTTTCCTGCGCATACATATCAAAATCGATTGAAATCTCAATCCTCAATTTCAGTTCATGACCAGACTTATACAAACACTTTGGATGTATTCTAATTCACTTAACCGATATTGACCGTACTAAACACCCTAAGCTCTGATACCAAGAAAAACTATGTGACGCCCCGAAAAAGAGAAAAATAGGGCAAATTAAAAAATTTTTACTTATCAAATCACAATTAAGGGTGCATTCCTGTGCAGTGTTATACATCATCATACTTATCATGCCTCAGGATTTCATCATAAAATAGTATATATCATATCATATACATTACTCAATTCTGAGTTAATTAATCCCAATACATCCAATACATCATTGTACAACAAGTGTCTGTAATTACAACTTTAGTCTAGGTACATGAAAAGATAAATTATACCTTAATACAATATATGGCCTGAAGCTCAAGTTCTCCACTAGCCACTACTCCATGCGTCGCAGGGAAAACTCTTTTCACTTGACACTAGGGGGAAGAGAAAACATGGTGAGCTTTTAAATCGCTCAATAAGGGATAAGGGACTCATCAATAAAACAATGATTTGCACAGCATAATCATTTTAACTCATAGTTGAAAACTAGTTAGAAAATGTAGCATGACTTAAAAACATCATTCTCATCTCATTCTCTAAAATCATGTGAAAACATGAGAGTACATAACGCAGTATAAACCACAGTTACAAGCATGTGAAAATCATGATGCGATAATGGCTTTTCTTATTAAAACGTGATAAAAATCACCACAATAGAATGCACGTGGCACAGCCACAAAACACAACTCATTTGTATAAAAAGGAGACTAGGCAATAAAACTCATATAAAACTTATCATGGAACATCAATAATATATCTCCTCAGGGTACGCATCCCAAGCATCCTCATAAGAGGGAGAGTCAACATATGGTCGTTTATATGGTATATTGGACTTACGCGTTACCAGAACAAGGTCCGACCGTACATGCTATATGAGCAATGCCTCTCCTCATGCACACTATCATGTGGTCCCTGGGTCGGTTGCTAGGCGGCCCACTCTATCAGTCTCACATGCTACCAAAGCAAGGCCTGGACTTACATGCTACTAAAGCAAAGCCACCCAACGTTACCAGAACGGGGGTCATCTCACGTTACCAAAACGGAGGCATCTCTCGTTACCAAAATGGAGGAATATCAGACTTACATGTTACCAGAGCAAGGCCCGGACTTACATGTTGCCAGAGCAAGGCCCGGAGTTACATGCTACAAGAGTAAGGCCTCCCAACGCTACTTGTCACGACCCAATTCCATTCTCTTTAACCGAAAATCACTGAAAATTTTTCGCATTTTACTGTGACCTTACCCGGTCGTGCACTAAACTCACCACACACTGTTGGGCTATGAGTCAATAATAAACTCCACATCTCATTCATTCTCAGTGAAATAAAATGATGTCATACATTTGCATTTAAATCTTGTACTTATACAAAAGCATGTTTTACTGACATCTATATCCCCCATAATTACAACTCAAAAGAATACTGTGCTTTTACATTGTTTAGATACAAAAAGAATCACTGTGTATATACCTCTTAGCGATGGAGATTCAGCAGAGTCCAAAATAACACGCCTCAGTCCTCACTGGGCTACTATGCACGCTCTGTAGGGGGGAAAATAGAGTGGGATGAGCAACCACACGCTCAGTAAGGCAATAATGCAAGCATGGTAGATAACTACTATATCTACATGCTGATAGTGTTATGCATAAATCATTTATGATAGGAGCATGAGGAATAAGACTATGCCATGTGAATATACATATATATCATGTATCAAAATCATGTGCATTGGCATATAAAACATGGTAGAAACATCATGTATAAATCATCTCATGCTCAATCTCATTTAAATTCATAAAAAGGGCAATTCATTAAGAAACCTCCTTTTTTAAACCAACATCATAAACCTCTTTCTCAACACAAAATTACCACCAAATCAACTCACAATCACAACCACATTTTCATTTCACAATTCACACATGTGTATAAAAACTAGGTCACTATATCAAAAGTGCCTATGTGAACCATTACATCATAAATCATCCCAGACCACACTCATCCAGGTCTGCGGGGTATCATGCTGGCACGAAGGTGGATTATCCCTCGTCAGACTTTCTCATCACATAACTATCATACGGTACATCGTACTCCATGTGATATACACGGTACAGCGTACTCCGCAACTCATATCGTGATTGGGGGTGCCATTCCTAGGTCTTATCTACCCCATACCAAGAGTTTTCCATATTTCGTGAAGGAGAGCCTCCCTGCCGAACAGAGCCTCCCCACCTAACAGAGCCTCCCCTCCTCTTGGGCTTAAGGATGTTGGCTTAAGGATGTAGGGCTTAAGGATCCTTCCGTAAGAGAGCCTCCCCACCGAACAGAGCCTCCCCGCCTAACAGAGCCTCCCCGCCTCTTTGGGCTTAAGGATGTTGGCTTAAGGATGTAGGGCTTAAGGATCTTACTGTACCCATGTAGGAGAGCCTCCCTGCCTAACAGAGCCTCCCCGCCTCTTTGGGCTTAAGGATGTTGGCTTAAGGATCCCACCGTAAGAGAGCCTCCCCACTGAACAGAGCCTCCTCGCCAAACAGAGCCTCCCCGCCTAACAGAGCCTCCCCGCCTCTTTGGGCTTAAGGATGTTAGCTTAAGGATGTAAGGCTTAAGGATGTAAGGCTTAAGGATCTTACCAATTTTCACAACCTTATGCTTATCACAATGTGCAAACTTGTGCGAGCAAATCTCTAGCACGATTAATGCATCCTCTCATAAAGAGACGCGTACGAGCATAGCTCCTAGTACGGTTGTACTCATAAGACAACCACTCAAAATCCATGTACGAGCAGAAGCTCCAGTACGGTTTATAAACATCAACCTAATTTCCAATCAAGGTGCGAGCTAAGCTCCAGCACGTTTCATACAAATGAAAACATAGAAATCCAGCGCGAGCGAGGCTCTAGCGCGATTTATGTCATACAAATACGATAGGTGGCTCATACACAATAAAACAATCTCGGCAATCGGGTTTAGCACTCACAAATGCTTTTCCACATAAACCATACAATACTAGCCGACCCATCTACTAGCTTGCTTAAAACCAAGCAATTTCGTTTTGAAAAAACATTAAAACATTAGATTTATGCAATTATTAGCCTTACTATCCCATTTCATAAAATCCACTTCAAAACCAAAATCATGCTTATACTCATCATCATTCACGAATACCATCAACATTTATTTGAGCGACCATGCATTTCATAAAACACCCGATATTCACCCACAAGTTCAAAGTACGAGCAGCTACCTCTATATACTCACAAAATTCCCTTACCTGGAATCACGATGCGTGATTCCACTTCCTTAAGCTGCTTACTCGTACGGTTCGATTTGTCTTCAACGAACTCTTCGGGACTACACAAAATCGTATCCCGCATCATATTCGATCCATATAATGCAACCCTTGTGCTTGCTATAGTCAATTTAATCTATAGCCTCTATTAAAGCTTATATGGCCTCGTTTCATTACTTTACCCATAGCTCGAGTCTATGGATCTTCTTAGGCCTATTATCTTATTCAAAATCGATATCAAATCGACATAAAGCTCATAGTGTTCATATTTCATGAATCCCCTCACTATGGCATTTATCAATCATATACATACCCATTTTCATAATTCCTCCAACTCACCATGTAATTCCATCTAACCATCTAAAATCATAAACATTACCCCAATAACAACTTTAGCATGCCATAAATCATAAGCTCATTCAATCTCACATATTCTCACATTATACCCATTTTTGATTTCTAGGTCACACCAATTCAACTACAGTCTTAGGTAGTTTATCCATCAATACTCATACCAAACAACTCCAAAATCAATTAAATAGCTAATGCATTTAGATTGGAGTGTTAGAATCTTACCAATATGATTTTTCTTCTTGCTTCAAATGGTAATGCCCTTAACTCCTTCAATTCAAAAAATGGGAAAATGCTCTCTCACTATGTTGTTCTTCTCTTTGATAGGAACAACTTTGCCTCTAATGATCTCTCTTCAAATCTCACTGAAAATGGCTGATTTTAGAGAGGGAAAGTTAGGTTTTTGGGTTGAAAATGGGAGGTTAATATGTTTTTCCGAGATTTCCAGATTTTCAGCCCTCCTTATATAGAAATAGCTTGGGGAGATCGATCTGGTTCATGAGGAGATCGATCTGGTCCCCTTAAATCCCTCTTTTTCACGGCATTTTTAAGCATGAGATCGATCTGTCGAAGCATGAGATCGATCTGTTGAAGCATAAGATTGATCTGGTCCCAAACAGAGAGCTAAGGAGATCGATCTGGCTCCATTAGAGATCGATCTGCTTTATTCTTTCGCCCAAATAAGAGCATTCTGGCTCTTCCAGATCGATCTCTCATCCTATGAGATCGATCTGGCCCTCATGTTTTCCAAATTTCCTGTAGTTTCCTTGCTACAACTCATACCAATACATCCTTAATCTATTTCCATGGCCATTTTCTCATCCATCCACCTTTTATAACTTGAAAGTGCCATCCATTCATACCTTATGCACATTGAAACTTGTGTGCATTCATTGTGTGTTCAAAGGTATGCTACATAAACCAAAAGGAAGCATAACTCCATTCTATTTCACCACACAACCCATTTTGAGTTTCAATCACATCTATCACTTATAAAAACTCATTTCTTCATATTCGTACTCAATAAAACTTGTATGTACGTTACAATTCATATTACACATACATACATTGAATCCATGGACTTACATCAATCATACTTTACATTACAAGTCCATTCATATTATTTGATCCAATTACACACATTACCATTATACATATACGGGGTCTTACATTCTCCCCTCCTTCAAGGAATTTGGTCCTCCATATTAGAACCAAGTCACTCTTCAAAAAGTTGGGGGTACTTCTCCTGTATCAAGTTCTCCAATTCCCACGTGGCATCTTCCGCCGTGTGGTGTTGCCAAAGAACTTTCACTAAGGGAATTGTCTTATTCCGCAACACTTTCTCTTTTCTGTCCAATATCCGAACCGACTTCTCAACATACGTCCTACTCTCATGGAGCTCCAACGGCTCATATCTTATCACGTGTGCCGGGTCCGGGTGATACTTCCGAAGTATCGAGACATGGAAGACGTTGTGGACATTTGCCAAGTCCGGTGGCAATGCCAACTTATACGCCTTATCTCCCACTCTCTCCAAAATCTCGAAGGATCCGATATATCTAGGGCTCAGCTTGCCCTTCTTACCAAAATTCATAATACCCTTCGATGGTGATACCCTCAGAAACACCGACTCACCCTCATCAAACTCCAGTGGTCTTCGTCTCTTGTCAGCATAACTCTTTTGTCGGCTCTAAGCTGTCCGTAATCTCTCACATATCAACTGGACGTCCTCAGATGCCTGCTGCACTAGGTCCGAAGCAAAAATCTGTCTGTCACCAACCTCTTCCCATCAATAGGGGAACGACATCTACGCCCGTACAATGCCTCATAGGGTGCCATCCCGATACTAGCATGATAGCTATTATTATAAGCGAACTCGGCTAACTGTAGGTGGTCATCCCAGGAGCCTCTAAAATCTAGCACACACGCTCTCAACATATCCTCGAGGGTCTGTATAGTCCTCTCTGACTGCCCATCTGTCTGAGGATGAAAAGCGGTGCTAAAACTCAGTCGGGTCCCTAGCGCTTCCTGAAAATGTTCCCAAAAATGGGAAGTGAAGCGGGCATCCCTATCAGAAACAATGCTCACTGGTGAACCGTGTAGTCGTACTATCTCTCGAATATACAGGTTCGCCAACTGACTCAGTGTATCGGTAGCTCTCATAGCCAAGAAATGGGCAGACTTAGTCAACCGGTCCACAATAACCCATATGGCATCATGACCTCTGCGGGTCCTTGGCAACCCCATCACAAAATCCATGGTGACATGCTCCCACTTTCAGGTCGGTATCAGTAGAGGCTGCAATAATCATATAGGCTTCTGATGCTCTACCTTTGCTTGCTGACAAACGAGACACTTTGCGACATATTTAGCAATGTCTCTCTTCATTCCAGACCACCAATAAACCTTTCAAAGGTTTTGATACATCTTGGTACTTCTCGGATGTATCGTGTACTTTGATGAGTGAGCCTCTGATAAAATCATTCTCCTGATCTCAAGATCCTTGGGAACGCATACTCTGCCTCTGAACCTCAATAACCCATCAGCACTCTGCTCCAGATCACTACCCACACCCGTCTGTATCTGCCTCAGCCAATCGATGCATCGTCGATCACTCTGCTGGGCTTGCCGAATACGGCCAATCAACTCTGGCTCTAGTCTCAAACTAGCCATGATCTCAAGTCTCTCAGATCCAGGTGGGGTTACATCCAAACTGAGGTTCGCAAAGTCTTCTAACAATTCATGTTCCCGTACCATCATATAAGACACCAACCCAAGGTTCTTTCTACTCAAAGCATCGGCAACTACATTTGCCTTACCCGGGTGGTACATGATTTCACAATCATAGTCCTTCAGGAGTTCGAGCCATCTCCTTTGTCTCATATTCAGCTCTTTCTGCGAGAACAGGTACTTAAGGCTCTTATGATCTGTGAACACCTAAAATTTCTCACCATAGAGATAGTGGCGCCATATTTTCAAAGCAAATACTACAGCCGCCAACTCCAAATCATGTGTCGGGTAGCTCCTCTCATGATCTTTCAACTGTCTAGATCCATAGGCAACTACCTTCCCATCCTGCATAAGCACACAGCCCAGTCCCTGGTGTGATGCATCCGTATACACCGAGAATCCTCCTGAGCTGGTAGGAATGGTGAGAACTGGAGCAGTCGTCAATCGACGCTTGAGCTCCTCAAAACTCCTCTCACATGCCTCATCCCATGTAAACTTAACATCCTTACGCGTGAGGCGTGTCAATGGAGCAGCTAGTCTGGAGAAACCCTCTACAAATCTCCGATAATATCCTGCCAATCCCAGGAAACTTCTGATCTCAGTAACTGTCTTGGGCTGTTCCCACTGTACAACTGCCTCTATCTTGGATGGATCCACTGATACCCCATCCTTTGACACAACATGCCCCAGAAATGAGATCTGTTCCAACCAGAAGTTACACTTGCTGAGTTTGGCATACAATTCTCTCTCTCGGAGGGTCTGCAGAACTATCCTCAAGTGCTCCTCATGATCTTCCCTGGACTTAGAGTACACCAAAATATCATCTATGAAAACAATCACAAACTTGTCCAGGTATGGCTTGAATATTTCATTCATCAATGCCATAAATGCTGCGGGAGCATTCGTCAATCGGAATGGCATCACCAAAAACTCGTAGTGGCCATAACGGGTACGAAATGCTGTCTTAGGTATATCTCCACTCCTGATCCTCAATTGATGATACCCTGACCGCAGATCTATCTTAGAAAATACTTTGGCTCCCTGGAGCTGATCCAACAAATCATCGATTCTTGGAAGGGGGTACTTGTTCTTAATGGTGGCCTTATTCAACAATCGGTAATCTATACACAGTCGGAGGCTTCCATCCTTATTCCTTCCAAATAGAACTGGTGCTCCCCAAGGTGAGACACTCGGTCTAATAAACCCCTTCTCCAGTAACTCTTGCAGCTGTTTCTTCAGCTCTTCCAATTCTATCGGAGCCATTCTATAGGGTGGTTTCGATATCGGCTCTGTACCAGGCACCAACTCAATGCAAAATTCCATTTCCCTTTCAGGTGGTAGTCCTGGTAATTCGTCTGGAAAGACATCAGGGTAATCCGTAATTACGGGTATGTCCTTCAATTCCGGGTATGCCTCATCTATATCGACCACATAGGCAATGAACCCTTCACATTATCCTCTCCATCGTTAGTAATATAAACCATCACTCCACATTCAATATTTATCAAAAACAAATAATTTATCTCTCAAGTAATATGCATTTAAAATTATACTCTTTTATTTACCACAATTATACAAGTTTCATATCATTTCTTTTCATCAAAATTTATAATAAGATTGTCTAATCCTGAAAACATCAATGTTTTGGCATGACAATCCATCACAACACGATTGGTAGCCAACCAATCCATTCCCAAAATTACATCAAAATCATTCATATTCAATAAAATCAGATTGGCTATCATTTCCTTCCCTTCTATCGTTAACTTACAATCTCTACATACATGCTCAGTTAATTGACTATCATTCATGGGTGTGGAAATTATTAACATTTTATCCAACAATGTTGGTTTCACATGCTTCAATAATTTATGTGCGAAGGGAGGTGATAGAAAAGAATGCGTGGCACCAGGATCAAATAACACCAATGCCTCTAAATCATAGATTCGGATGGTACCTTTAATCACATCCGTCGATGCGTCTGCAGTGTCCTGGTCCAGTGCATGTACTCTTCCTCTACTCACACCCGCAGCTTATTTTCCTTTTTCCTCAGCTGTAGCCCTCCTCCTCGGGGCTGCTGTCTCAACTGGAGCTCCCTCAGGCTCCTTGCCCTTCTGTGGGGCAATCTCCATCTTTTCGGGACAATACTTAGCTATATGTCCTGGTCTCTCGCATCTAAAACACACCATAGGGGCCATCAGACAGGGTCTATTCTCGTGAAATCTCCCACATCTCCTACACTGATCAGTAGTAGGTCGTGGTCCTCCAATAGTCATACCCCTTGGCGCAGTCAAGGCTGGGTATATGGGAGGTCTAGCAGCTCTCTCCTGCACCTCCTCGATCTTAGGTCTCTTCTCAAAATACCTTGGGCCTCCTTTCCTGGCCACTCTATCCCTCCCGGATCTCTTCTGGTCTTTGTCCTTTCCAACGCTGATTCTCCCAAGCTCGGAGGCATTTCGCTCAAAGTCTTGCTCACACAACTGAGCCTTATGTACAGCCTCCTCATAAGTCACAATGTCGAAGGGAGCTAGCTTAGTCCGGATGGCCAATCTCAATCCATCCGTGAACTTTTGAATCTTCTGGGTCTCACTACCCATCGTGTCAGGGTCATATCTTCCCAATGACATAAACTTGGACTCATACTCGTCCACAGTTCGGTTCCCCTGAACCAAATTCATAAATTCCATCCGTAATTTCCTCTGTGCGGTAGCTGGAATATACTGTCTCCTGAAGGCCTCAAGAAATATCTCCCATGAGATCTCAGAGTGTCTGGCCCTCAAAATAGTCTCGGTGGACCTCCACCGATGCTCGGCCTCGCCTTTCAGCATAAACACGGCAAAGGCAACCTTCTCACTTGAAGTGCATTGGAAAAACCTATATAGTTTCTCCATCTCATACACCCAATCCTCCGTAATCACTGGGTCCTTCACCCCTCTAAACACTGGGGGTTTCAGTGCTTGAAACTCTCGCAACCTGCTCAAATCGCAGTCATAACCCAAATCACTATTGCTCTGCTGCGGAGCGATAGGAGAAGCTATATCCTGGGTTGGAGGTGGTGTGACTGTAGCTGTCTCAGCAGTCTGAGGTCTCTCCACCTCTGCAGCTGCCTGTTCAGTAGTAGGCTGTGCCGCGGGACCTTGTTTGTCACCGGTACCCAATGCCTGCGTGACTATCTCTACTAAACTCTCGATACTCCGCTCTAACCTAGCGAAGCGAGCCTCAGTATCCTCTGCTCTCTCAGCAGGGTTCTGTGGAGCCTGCTCAGTCTGTGGCTCTGCACGGCTCTCAGGCCTACCTCTACGGCCTCTAGCACGTGTTCTCGCCCCTCTACCATTGCGTGTAACTGGCATAGTGCCTAACTTCCTGTATTATAATAATTCATTAAGCTCAATCCATCATGGTGTACACAATTATATCTAAACAAAATCACAGTACTATGGGGATGTACTTTCCTACGTTTTATTAATGACTCACATCAGGCCAACACAGCTCTGATACCAATCTCTGTCACGACCCAATTCCATTCTCTTTAACCGAAAATCACTGAAAATTTTTTACGTTTTACTGTGACCTTACCCGGTCGTGCACTAAACTCACCACACACTGTTGGGCTGTGAGTCAATAATAAACTCCACATCTCATTCATTCTCAGTGAAATAAAACGATGTCATACATTTGCATTTAAATCTTGTACTTATACAAAAGCATGTTTTACTGACATCTACATCCCCCATAATTACAACTCAAAAGAATACTGTGCTTTTACATTGTTTAGATACAAAAAGAATTACTGTGTATATACCTCTTAGCGTGGAGATGCAGCGGAGTCCAAAATAACACGCCTCAGTCCTCACTGGGCTACTATGCACACTCTGTAGGGGGAAAATAGAGTGGGATGAGCAACCACACGCTCAGTAAGGCAATAATGCAAGCATGGTAGATAACTACTCTATCTACATGCTGATAGTGTTATGCATAAATCATTTATGATAGGAGCATGAGGAATAAGACTATGCCATGTGAATATACATATATATCATGTATCAAAATCATGTGCATTGGCATATAAAACATGGTAGAAACATCATGTATAAATCATCTCATGCTCAATCTCATTTAAATTCATAAAAAGGGCAATTCATTAAGAAACCTCCTTTTTTAAACCAACATCATAAACCTCTTTCTCAACAAAAAATTACCACCGAATCAACTCACAATCACAACCACATTTTCATTTCACAATTCACGCATGTGTATAAAAACTAGGTCACTATATCAAAAGTGCCTATGTGAACCATTACATCATAAATCATCCCAGACCACACTCATCCAGGTGTGCGGGGTATCATGCTGGCACGAAGATGGATTATCCCTCGCCAGACTTTCTCATCACATAACTATCATACGGTACATCGTACTCCATGTGATATACACGGTACAGCGTACTCCGCAACTCATATCGTGATTGGGGGTGCCATTCCTAGGTCTTATCTACCCCATACCAAGAGTTTTCCATATTCCGTGAAGGAGAGCCTCCCTGCCAAACAGAGCCTCCCCACCTAACAGAGCCTCCCCGCCTCTTGGGCTTAAGGATGTAGGGCTTAAGGATCCTTCCGTAAGAGAGCCTCCCCGCCTAACAGACCCTCCCCGCCTCTTTAGGCTTAAGGATGTTGGCTTAAGGATGTAGGGCTTAAGGATCTTACTGTACCCATGTAGGAGAGCCTCCCTGCCTAACAGAGCCTCCCCGCCTCTTTGGGCTTAAGGAAGTTGGCTTAAGGATCCCACCGTAAGAGAGCCTCCCTACCGAACAGAGCCTCCCCGCCAAACAGAGCCTCCCCGCCTCTTTGGGCTTAAGGATGTTAGCTTAAGCATGTAAGGCTTAAGGATGTAAGGCTTAAGGATCTTACCAATTTTCACAACCTTATGCTTATCACAATGTGCAAACTTGTGCAAGCAAATCTCTAGCACGACTAATGCATCCTCTCATAAAGAGACGCGTACGAGCATAGCTCCTAGTACGGTTGTACTCATAAGACAACCACTCAAAATCCACGTACGAGCAGAAGCTCCAGTATGGTTTATAAACATCAACCTAATTTCCAATCAAGGTGCGAGCTAAGCTCCAGCACGTTTCATACAAATGAAAACATAGAAATCCAGCGCGAGCGAGGCTCTAGAGCGATTTATGTCATACAAATACGATAGGCGGCTCATACACAATAAAACAATCCCGGCAATCGGGTTTAGCACTCACAAATGCTTTTCCACATAAACCATACAATACTAGCCGACCCATCTACTAGCTTGCTTAAAACCAAGTAATTTCGTTTTGAAAAAACATCAAAACATTAGATTTATGCAATTATTAGCATTACTATCCCATTTCATAAAATCCACTTCAAAACCAAAATCACGCATATACTCATCATCATTCACGAATACCATCAACATTTATTTGAGCAACCATGCATTTCATAAAACACCCGATATTCACCCATAAGTTCAAAGTACGAGCAGCTACCTCTATATACTCACAAAATTCCCTTACCTGGAATCGCGATGCGTGATTCCACTTCCTTAAGCTGCTTACTCGTATGGTTCGATTTGTCTTCAACGAACTCTTCGGGACTGCACAAAATCGTATCCCGCATTATATTCAATCCATATAATGCAACCCTTATGCTTGCTATAGTCAATTTAATCTATAGCCTCTATTAACGCTTATATGGCCTCGTTTCATTACTTTACCCATAGCTTGAGTCTATGGATCTTCTTAGGCCTATTATCTTATTCAAAATCGATATCAAATCGACATAAAGCTCATAGTGTTCATATTTCATGAATCCCCTTACTATGGCATTTATCAATCATATACATACCCATTTTCACAATTCCTCCAACTCACCATGTAATTCCATCTAACCATCTAAAATCATAAACATTACCCCAATAACAACTTTAGCATGCCATAAATCATAAGCTCATTCAATCCCACATATTCTCACATTATACCCATTTTTGATTTCTAGGTCACACCAATTCCACTACATTCCTAGGTAGTTTATCCATCAATACTCATACCAAACAACTCCAAAATCAATTAAATAGCTAATGCATTTAGATTGGAGTGTTAGAATCTTACTAATATGATTTTTCTTCTTGCTCCAAATGGTAATGCCCTTAACTCCTTCAATTCCAAAAATGGAAAAATGCCCTCTCACTATGTTGTTCTTCTCTTTGATAGGAACAACTTTGCCTCTAATGATCTCTCTTCAAATCTCACTGAAAATGGCTGATTTTAGAGAGGGAAAGTTAGGTTTTTGGGTTGAATATGGGAGGTTAATATGTTTTTCCGAGATTTCCAGATTTTCAGCCCTCCTTATATAGAAATAGCTTGGGGAGATCGATCTGGTTCATGAGGAGATCGATCTGGTCCCCTTAAATCCCTCTTTTTCACGACATTTTTAAGCATGAGATCGATCTGGTCCCAAACAGAGAGCTAAGGAGATCGATCTGGCTCCATTGGAGATCTATCTGCTTTAATCTTTCACCCAAATAAGAGCATTCTGGCTCTTCCAGATCGATCTCTCATCCTATGAGATCGATCTGGCCCTTATGTTTTCAAGATTTCCTGTAGTTTCCTTGCTACAACTCATACCAATACATCCTTAATCTATTTCCATGGCCATTTTCTCATCCATCCACCTTTTATAACTTGAAAATGGCATCCATTCGTACCTTATGCACATTGAAACTTGTGTGCATTCATTGTGTGTTCAAAGGTATGCTACATAAACCAAAAGGAAGCATAACTCCATTCCATTTCACCACACAACCCATTTTGAGTTTCAATCACATCTATCACTTATAAAAACTCATTTCTTCATATTCGTACTCAATAAAACTTGTATGTACGTTACAATTCATATTACACATACATACATTGAATCCATGGACTTACATCAATCATATTTTACATTACAAGTCCATTCATATTATTTGATTCAATTACACACATTACCATTATACATATACGGGGTCTTACACTACTAAAGCGGAGAAATAATCAGACTTACATGTTACCAGAACAAGGCCTGGACTTACATGCTACCAAAGCAAGGCCCGATGTGTAGTCAACATGACACGCCGAAGTCTCAATCATTAGCCATTATCACATAAAACGTTTTGCCTTCACGTAGAACTCATAATGGTTTTCTTTTATAAATCTCATTTAAAACATTTGTGTACTCAACACAAAACATGTTAAAACCAAGTTCCAACTGGCAAAACCATGCACACATTTCTCAATCTCAGTATGCCTTAACGTAGAGCCTAAATCTCTCTTTCATGTTTTAAACACAAAACGGTTGTAAAATATTTTCACACATAGTTTACAAGTCAAAAACATTGGGCCCCAACCGGCTATAAAATCGTGTGCAATCTCTTATTCACATTACATAAAACATGCTTGTTTTCTTAATCACAATTCATGCTACAACATTTCACAATTCACATACACAAACGAGTTTAAGTTTCCCTTACCTCTTTGTACCTCGTATAATACAATTGTTTCCCCGTATCATGGACTAGTCTCGTATTCCTCTCTGGAACTCCCAAACTGTCCAAACGATGTAAAAACATCAAACTTCATTATCACATAACCTCCAAATCTCTACATCGAGCATATTACCCATATTCTCATTAAATACCTCAATTATCCCATTTCTCATGACTCTATCAAATTCATAATCTCATCCACTACGTTTCAACCTTCTACATTTCTCATGCATAATACCCATGCCAAAATCACTTCATTGCCTAAATTTCCAATTTATAGATAAAAATTCTAATTTACCACAATTTACTTAATATCATCGTCACTCCAATAAAATCACAATTTTTGACAACTCTAATCCTTTCCTAACTATTTCACCACAATGCCCATATTCACAATCACCAAAAATCACTTCAAAATCCAAGATTGAAGTTTAGAGATTACCCAAACTTGTGGAGTGCTCAACTCATACCTCGATTTGATTCGTCTTTCGATTTTCAAGTATGTTGTTCTCCTTTAGATGAGGAATAACTTTCCTTCTTGCCACAAACCTTGATTTGGATGAAAATGGGGACTTTGGAAGAGAGAGAAAGCTAGGGTTCGGTTGAAATGGAGGTTTGGGGGAGAGAGAGATCCATTTCTAGGAAAAATAAAGGGGTCTTTATATAGATTGAGGGTAGGAGATCGATTTGGCTCTTGATGAGATCAATCTGCATTTGAATTTAGGGACGATTTGGGGTAATTTTATGCCTAAGAGATCGATATATCATGGGGTAAGATCGATCTCGTAATGGCTTTATAAGATCGATCTGCTCCAATTATGAGCGATCTCTAGTTTACAGAATGCTTCATGAGATCAATCTTCTCCTTAATAGAAACATTTTGAGATCGATTCCTTCCTCATGATATCGATCTCTTCATTACAGAATCATAAGGAGATCGATCCTCTTCCATTGGAGATCGATCTGTTCGCTTAAATTCCTCATTCCTTGTCATTTTTGACCTACCAGATCGATCCTCTCTTCTCTAAGATCGATCTGGCCCCATAGTTTCACACTTTAACATAAAATCTCATTTATAACTCATTCATCATTTAAAATTTCATTCCATACCACCTCAATATATGAGTATATCATATTTAATTCATTCAATTACACTTCATGTTCTTATTACATAATTTGATATGTGTAAAATTCTCAGATCTCACAGAAATTGAACATCAATGTCATGAACATATTTTCTTGATAGAAAGTAAAATCTTGAGACTTAAACAAAAATTTATTACAAATATTTCTAGTTAAATCCAAGATTAAAATCTTAGATTACTTTCTCTATGAAATAAGTTTGATTAAATAATCCAAAACCCTTGACGGAGGTCATACTAAGAATGTACATTATGGATCCATGCAAGCAGTACCTACTAATAGGGAGATGTCAGGTGTTAAGACCAAGGTGCCACGTGGCAGGGGCATGCCACGTGTCATCTCCAATACGATGGATCCCTACCGCAGACCACAGGGTCGTGTAGTAGAACCCTACCATAGTGCTCTACGATAGACCCTTACTGTAGGGTTGCGCGTCAGATCCCTATTGCGGTACCTTGAAACAGACCCTCTGCCACAGGATGAGGCCCACTCTTAGTGGTCTTCTACTTTACCTTTGACAGCCTAGACACACACCTGGTCATGAGGATTTAGTTAACCCTAAGTAGAGGCCAACTTAAAGAAAGCTCAATAACATTGATGAGATGTTTGGCTTAAGGCGTAATAGGTAATTATGATGTTACTGTTCTCTATAAATATCCCACAGATATCATCTAAGGACCCTAAGCTTTATCTTACTTACAAAAACTCTGCTAAAACCACTTTCTGACTTAAGCATTGGAGGGAGTGCCTATGCAGGGACAAATCCCTATGTCTCTCTGATCTCTATTATTTTTGTAGAGCTTTTGGTACACGTGGAAAAGAAAACTCAGGCATAGACGTCAGTATTTACTTGTTGTTTTGAAAAACAATAATTAGCGTAGTCTGTGGGAATCAAACATAAAAGCCACACTTTTCAACAAAATAGTGACAACACGTTTAATAGTAATAGCCAACTAGGGAGAGGAAGATTCAATGAGTTCTCCCCACAGATTGATGAAAATGGAAAGCAAGTTGCCACAGTTACCTGGCAAAGTTTGAGGCATTGAAGCAACAGAATGAAGAGGCCGGTTAAGCACTTCAGCGCTAAAACGAAGTAACCACTTGTGTGCTGAAGGCAACAGTGGAGTTCTTAATAAATGCTCTTCCATAGAACAGTCTCCCTTCAAAAGTGCAGTACTTGGATAGAGAGTATCTCGCGGTGAACATATGAGAGAGGCCAATCTTTTGTAGTGGTGATTTTGGGACGACACAATTCGACACTAATAGGAAGTCCATCGCATACTAGGCAGCATTAATAAACCTTTACTGTAAAGGTCTAGTGATAAACTTTTGTGATTGACATAGGGTGATAGAGCCCTGCCATAGGGGTTTGGTGGTAGACCTCGTTGCAGAGGTTTGGTGATAGACCTTTGTGGCAGAAGGTAAGCGACAGATCTTTGTCGCATAGGCTAGGTGGCAAACCTCTACCATATATCTTGTGCAGAAACTTAGGTAGCTAAGGAGACAAAGTCCTTATTCGACAGACAGGGTGCAATAGACTTATTTAAGGAATGGTTATGAGTTCCCTAGCTACCTTAAAAACTCAAGGCTGGTTCATGAAATGGAAGGTGTTGGAAGAAATCACCCAGACCGTGAGTTTAGGAAGATGCACGACATGTGAGACATGATGATGCCTAGTAAAGAGATAGACTCCATCTAGGATCCTAAGATGGAGAATAGAGAATATCCTCACATTAAGGCCCATTAGAGGCCATCAATTAAGCCTAAGAATAAAGGAAAAAAGGTTTTTTATTTAGACTATATAGATTCTTGTAGCACTAAGAGCTAAAGACTCACTCAGCGTGTAAGCTAGAGGATATGAAGAAAATGGTAGAAAAGATTTTTTAGGAGAAAAAGTTGATGCCTAAAAAAAATAGCCAGACTAGGAGAATCCTTTTCAATGCTGCGATCATGGAAAAGTTGTTGTCTCAAAAATTCAAAATGCCTTAAATGGTAACTTACGTTGGAAAAGCTAACGTATATGATCACTTGCAAAACTATGAGTAATTAATGATATTCCACGGATAGGAAGATGAAATAATGTGTAAAGCCTTCTCACTTACATTGATGAGACATGCCATGAAGTGGTTTAATGGGTTGAAAGAAGGCTCCATGTCCTTTTTTACCAGTTGCAGAGTAAATTTCTTAAAGCCTTTATAATCAATAGTTAGTGGAGGAAAAATGCTACTTACTTATCCACATTAAGCAGGGGAACAAGGAAACTTTGAAGAGTTATGTGGATAGATTTCGTGATGCTACTTTGGAGGTGAAGGGCTTACCAGTTGGAGTTGCCATAGTCACAATGTTACAAGGGACAACGTTTAAAAAGTTGCATGAATAATTTTTCTATTGATCAGCTTATGACAATTTCAGATCTATTTGCCAAGGAAAATAATACATTGCAGAGAAGAGGTAATGAGAATGGTGTGATTCAGAGAGACTAGAGAAGGAAGAGATCCTACCAAGAGAAGTTCCTTAAAATTTGATAAGTAAGACAATGCTCTCAAACTGAGGTATGAAACTACACCAAGCTGAATAAATCCGGAGCTACTATTTGTGTCGCCATTGAAAAGTCTGATTTATTAGAATTCTTGATGAAAGTGACTGAGAATTTAGGGAGAGATCTAGATGCCTACTGTAGCTTTAATTTTCTCATGGGTATCCAACTAAGGGGTGTAGAGATTTGAGGGACCAATTGAAAGAACTTTCTCGTAATGGGAAAATTGACTGCTTTGTTTATAGAAGCAAAAAGACACATTACCTCCTGTGGGATCGGAGAGACAATCGATAGCAAAACAAGTGAAATGACGATAGAAACAATAGGGGTAGAAATGGACCAAGGGGTGAAAAAGGAGTTAAAACTGGTCGTAGAGACCATTAGGATGATAATGAGCCAACCGGGTAAGGCATCAACGTTATTTCTAAAAAAGACTCGATGATTGGAAGCACTTCTACCACCCATAAGACTTATGTGAGGCAGACATATCAAGTTTACTCTATGATGGAAGAAAAGGCAGATGAGAAACCTATCACAGTTACCCTAACGAATAGAGAGGATGTCATCACTCCCTATGATGATCTTATGGTAATATCAGTGGTGGTAGCTAAACACCTTATCAGCAGTTTTCTGGTAGATAATGGAAGTTCAGTGAACCTAATCAAGTGGAATTGTTTTGAACAAATGAACATATTATAGGATAGGTTGAAGCCTGTTGTGATGCCATTGTGACGCCATTGTATGGCTTTACTGGAGAAAAAGTGAAAGTGGTTGGATCTATTCACTTACCTATAACTTTTGGAGAAAACCTCAAAAGTGTAACCTAATAGGTATTGTTCATGGTAGTGAAATCGACTTCAGTGGTATAAAACATAATTTTGGGATGCCTTTGTTGAATGACATGAAGGTTGTGATCTCCTCTTGTTACTTATTATGAAATTTCTAACTTTGAACGGAGTGAGATAAGTGCGAGGGGATCAAAAGAAGGCCCAAACATATTATATCTCTTCCACTACCTATAAGGGGATGTAGAGAGAGGAGAATTTGACAATAGTTGATCCTTTAAAGCATCAACCTCTCGAAGGAATGAAAGCCATTTAGTTAGTTAAGGGGGATAGGGAAAAGAAAGTCTTTGTAGGGAGACAGTTGGATGAACAAACGAGATAAGAGATAGTGGAATGCCTTAAGGAGAACTCAGACATTTTCATTTGGACTCCCATTGACATGCCAGGAATTAGTCCCGAGGTGATTAGTCATAGAATCACCATCTTACTTGGAGCTAAACCTGTGTAACAGAAGTAGAGGAATTTTGCTCCTGAAAGACGATAGGTAATTAACGAAGAGATTAATAAGCTTTTCAAGCAAGTTTCATTAAAGTAGTAAATTAGTCGAAATGGGTAGCCAACACAGTAATGGTAAAGAAGTCTAATGAAAAATAGAGGATGTGTGTGGACTTCAATGACCTGAACAAAGCCGGTCCTAAGGATTCATATCCCTTTCCCTAGGTTGACTAGTTGGTGGATGAGACATTGGGGTATAAACTACTTAGCTTTCTTGATGCTTTTTTAGATCCCATTAGATCATGATGCATCTCGAGGACAAGGAGAAAACATCTTTTATTATTGACGATAGAATATATTATTACCATGATGCCACTTAGTCTGAAGAATACTAGAGCCACCTATCAGCGAATGATCAACCAAGTCTTTAAGAATCTTCAGGGAAATATTATGGAAACTTATGTAGATGACATGATCATTAAAAATAGAGAGGATGAGTCTCACACTCGACATATGTCTAAGGTGTTCGAGGTATTGAGGAAATTCAATGTGAGGTTAAATCTTAATAAATACTCGTTTGGGGTTAGATTTGAGAAGTTTTTGGGGTTTATGATTACCAATAGACCATTGAAGTTGCTTTGAGGAAGTTCAGGCCATTATAGACATGAAGCCTTAGGCTACAATGTGAGAAATGCAACGGTTAATGGGGAGGATAGCTGTTTTGAATCATTTTCTATCCAAGTCTGCTGAGAGAAGCTTGCCAATTTTTAAAAACCCTGTGGGGTGGAAAACATTTCAAGTGGATAGGCAAGTGTCAAGCAGCCTTTGGGTCGTAACAGTTACTGTTTAGGACTTGGGTTATAGTATCCAAATAGCAAGCATTCCAATAATTTTGATCGTGAATATAAATATCTCTTCCAAACGCCTACTTTATCTATTCATGTTTAAGTTACCAAACTCTCATTTTGCCTTATATCGTTGATGCTCATTTCTTCTCATATTTAAGTCACTTCTTTAGGTTTTCAACTTAGATTCCATCTATTGATCCAAATTGCCCATTTTAGGTTTTCGATCTAAATCATCCTTTCTCTTTTTTATTTTTTTCTTTTCTTTCTTTTTCATTTTTCTTTCTTTCTCTCTCTTTTTTCTCTCAACTTCATTGGCTTTAATGAATTTTTCTGTCTATCCTTAATTCCAATTTATGCCATAATAGTAAACATTTCTTCACCCAATTTAATGCTTACAGGGATTCAAGAGAAAATCTTTCGAAGCCCATTCCTTTCATTTAGGCTAAATCCCTTGGTTCAACTAGATTTGCTTTTTCTAATTTCATAAAATGGATTATCATCTCATCATGCAACTATGCATTCATTCAATACATCATTCTTCAATTCATGTACTCACATTTGACCAAAATGGACTTAAAGCACGTAACATAGGTTCAGGTGGAAGAAAAGATAAAATAAGCCTAAAAATGTGTCTTAGGGTTGATCAAATCCGGGATTATTTTCCATTATGCAAATCATTTTTTTTTTGCATGTTGCCCCATTCTAATATCTTTTTTTTTTCTTTTTTAGACTTTAAATGTAATAAAGGCTTTTCGTTTTCTTGATTTCATATCCTTTGTCTTTTTCTTCTTCTTTTTTTCATTTTTCACATAAAAGGTTTTTTTCTTTTTACCCATAAATGTATTCACATTTTCATTACTAATCATTCATTTTCCATTTTTACTTGCCCCCAGTGTGGAGGGCGATTCTTGGTGGGTTACATGAAAAAATTAATAGGCTCAAAATTGGTAATTAATGGATAAATTTACTCACGCTTGAAAGATAGTTAAATAAGGGCATTTCTCATTTCAAACACAAATAATCTCATTGAAGATCATTCATTGAATAAAGACAAAGTCATTAGAAATTTTACGTAAGAGATTTACTTTTCCTTGTGCCAATCCATAAGTGAAAATTTTAAACAAATTCCCCTCTATTCTTTTCTTAGGCAATTTTGACAGATTAGAAATCCATCCAACTAGACAAAACAATTCTTTCAAAATTGAATTTTAGATTCATTGCCATCCTTATTATCATATTCATTATTTTGATACTTTCAATCTTAGTAAAAATGCAAAAAATGTTGGTATTAGAGTTTGCATAAAGAAATGAAAAGGACAAGGCTGCTCTTGGGATGAATAATTGAGAAAAATACATTAATGAAAACAAATGAAAGTTGGTTTAATTCATAAAAGAATTGTTTAAGCTTTTGAGGCTTAAGCACTTAAGTGCTACCTACATTACCTAAGAAATGAAATATCCATGAGAAAAATCTAAGATAAACAAAGATAAAATGGGTTTTTTTCATTCACTCTTAGAAGATGACAAGTTTTCACATAGACTTCACATGGGTTAGCCACATAGGATAACCCTTGGATAAAAAGACAAAAGGTAGTTATGGAGCTTTGATGATGTTGAAATATCTTTCTTGAAGACGCAATAGAATTAGGACAAGTGGCATTAATTGTCAACTCACCTAAATGGTCATTTTACCTATTTACCCCCAGTTTACCTATGTATATAGACAAAATGATGGGGAAGAATAGAGGGGTCGACTATCTAGGGATTTTTTGGTTTATTTCATTGTTTTCTTTAATGTTTTCCTCAATGTAGTGTAGCCACCATTTTTATTTACAAGTTTTTCTTTACATTTCTATGCATTTTTCTTAAGTTTTTCTTGTATTTTATTTACTATAAGCAATTTTAATACAAGTTTTAATTTTCTTTTCATTATGTATTTAAATTCTAGCATTTTTCTTCTTTTTCTTCTCCATTTCTTATCTTCCATTTTTTATTTTTAATCGAGTTTTCAGTTCATGGAAGCTTGAGAGGTTGAAAAATTACCCTTTTGGTTTTTCTTGATTAAGCTTGATCCACATATATTTTATTACTTATTTTAGCTACTTTTTAATTTTTTTCTAAGTTGTTTGGGAGTTTAGTTATTGTTTTGATTTTGTTTTCTTAGTTTTAAAATAGTTTTTAAGTAGTCAAAAATGATTTTCGAAGGTCAGGATTTTATTTTCTTTTATTTTCCTCTTGTTGGCGTCTTTTAAAGGGATTTTTTGGGGTTGTTTAGCTGCTGATTTGAGGTTGTTTTATGCCGATTTATGTAGTATTTCATCATTCTAAGATTATATTTTAAGTTGGTAATGTAATGCATGTAGTCTTACATGAACTTCTTATGAAGCTATGATGTATGTGCACATTATTACATGTGTATGGACAATAAAGGATGTAAGGATTATGAAAATTTAATGAACAATCCCAGATTTCTAGTTGTGTGCACAAGTTTTATTGACTATGAATTATATGGAATAGATACTATTATACGTTGGTTGTGTATAGAATGTAAAATGAGGTATTAGGCAATTAAGGATGAATTGCACATTAGAAAATTTACAGAAAACTGCAGTATTGAGGGTGTAGGGGAGGAGCAGATTGATCTCCCATGAAGGAGAGATCGATCCCCTCTCACGAAATGTCAGGTATCAGTCAATAGGAAAAAGGCAGATCAATCTCATAACAAGGTAGATCGATCTCCTTAAGCTTTTATCTGGAAGAAATCGATCTTTCACAAGGAACAGATCATATTCCAAATATCTCAGGTTGAAACAGATCGATCTCCCTTTTACTAACAGATTGATCCTCAAGAGAATTATGCTTGCAACAGATCGATCTCATCATGAAGAGTAGATCGATCTGGTAATAGTTATGTTAGGAAAAAGGACTACCAAACCATGCAGAGATCGATCTCCACAAGGGACCAAATCGATCTTATGTCTCTGCATCTATAAAAAGAGCATGAGATTGGACTGAAAATCAGGTTTTCTTCCTACAAAACCTGCACCTATCCTTTTCTCTCAAAAAATCAAGCTTTCTCACTCTAAATATCACTACATTCCAGTCAGATTTGGAAGAAGCTCAAGGAGGGGAAGTTGTTCCTTGAAGTAAGAAAAACAACATACCCAAAAATCACATTTGGTTTGATCAAGAGGAGGAGAATAGACTACCACAAGTTTAAACAAGGAAAAAGCTAAGTTGGATAAGTCTTCAAAACTCTCAACTCCAAGCATGATGTTTTAAGTGATTTTAGGAGTTGATGGATGTATATTGTGTTAGTAGGATATGGCTAGGATGTTTAGAACTCACTTAACCAAAATATGTCTAGAAGAGCAATAGATTGAATTTGCTATTGTGATGATCTTGAAAACACTATGATATTAGTGGTGTTGAGTGAATGGTTTTAGATGGATTCACAAAGAAACATTAAGTTGAAATATGATAAAAAAAAGTTTGTGAAAGCTTAAGTAAGAAAGTAAATGACAATGCGGATGTTTAGAACAAGAAGAGGAAAATGACTTAATGATTTATGCATGTAGATTGGAATACGTTGAGAGTCGATAAACTCGGATCGCGAACGGAGCAAACGAGACAAAGGAAATACAAGTGAGATTCGAGGTAAGGGATTGTATTTTAGTGATAGAGATATTAGTACGTATTTTACAGCGATTTCAGTAGTTATGACGCTAGTGATATTATGTTTAGCTATTGAGCCATGAAGTGATATGAAATTATGAAATATATTATGGTATATATTGTGAAAATGGGATACGGTAAGGAAAACAACATGACATGCATGTTTTTAACATCTTTACAAGTATATGTTCTTTTTGTGCCTAAGAAATGATGATGGATAGATTGGCTAGTTTTACGTGTTTAGCATGAAACGACATGTTACGTTAATAAACATGATTTGAGTCTTTAAAAGAGAAAAATAGCCACCTATCAGATTTGAGTTGGGAATTGGTGTTGGAGCCTTAGCTCACACCTGTTTTGATGATTTTGACTATAATAGAGATTTTACTCGCATATGTTTTCATGATTTAATAAACCGTGTTGGAGCATAGGTCGCATGTGGTTTTATGATGATGATAATGTGCTAGAGCCTAGCTCGCACTGAAAGATACCACGCTGGAGCCTTACGGAGAGTGTGTGTCACGATGATTTTGCTCGCCTGGTATATGAGACATGGTTTAGGATGATGAGTCCATTGGTGTAGGGTGGATGGACTGGGTCCGCGGGCATACGGTGTGTCGTGTAGTTGTCCAGGGAATACAATGTACTGTGCTGTGTGCACGCGAGTACTAGTATTGTGTAGATGACACATGGAGTACGTTGTACAGTGAGTATATGTGATATGATGAGGAAGATGATGATGATGATGATTGAGATAAACCGAAGGGTAGGGCTGACCCATCCCCCTTTAGGCGAGTGATGCCCTATGCACGCCTGATCAATGAGGCCTGAGATCACTGACTATAGCCATATGTCATGGATATTTGCTTACCTTAAATTCCCTACTTGTCTCAGAGATAAGAGAAAATCGATAAAAAGAAATTGTTTTGTGAGAAAGGAAAGAAATAACATGATTTGATAAATATCTTGATTTAAATGCTTGTGTTGTGATGGCACTATTTTTATGACACATTTTTAAATGGAAATATCGAGGATTGTTTTTTACGAAAATGTTTCTGAGAAAAGAATGTTTAAATGCATTTTCCAATGATATTTTTATTTCTAATGAAAGATGATTTTGTTGATCATGCATGGGCTATGTAGATAGTACATTATCTACCTGTTAGCATCCTTTTCCTTACTGAGCTGTGGTTTGCTCATCCCACTATTTTTCTCCCTCCAGATACTGTGAAGTAGAAATATGCGGTGGTCTCCATATCCGTTTTATATTGGCCAGCTCCTACCAGTTGCTAAGGTATAAGAGTATTATATACAAAATCATTTTGTATCTATCATATTGTATTGCACAGTCATACATTGAAAATGAGAAAGACTGTATGAGGATGTTATGTAAAGATAGTTTAGGTATACAATAGATTTTGTATATCTACACACAAGCCTCAGAGTGTGTTATTTAAAGTTTTCAAGTATTTCCACTATAAATGTATGAGATTTATATTTACATTGGCTCATAGCCCAACCTTAAGTGGTATATGTATGGATGAAGGGCACCCGGAGTCGGGGTGTGACAGAATTGGTATCAAGGCGTGGTTGGTCTTATGTGAGTCGATGTTCAGGATTAAGAAAATGTACATCCCCAAGTTACTATGCGATATTTAGATATAAATGTGTATATGGAGCTGGTATGTTTCTAAGAGTTTGTTATAAATGCAGGGAAGTCAATAAGCTTATGAGCCATGCTGGAGAGACACCACAAGAAGGGAGAGAGCCCACGAGCTCAGGGGCAGAATGATAGAACTGAGAGGCACAGTAGATCATCCTCTAGTCATGAACCCTATGATCAGGTAGAGGCTTTCGATCCTCAGGTAACCAGATTTGAGGAAGATATGTATACAATGATGACCATGATGGGTCAGATCATGTCTAGGTTGGAGGGTATACCTGGTACAGCATGACAAGCTGCACCGAATCCCCTAGCAGCTGCACCTGCACAACTCAAACCAGATAGACCACGAGGTCCCCCTATTTGGCTAGTTTCTCCTCTAGTGGTCCCACAGCAGTGTGATGATGATGATTTGGGGCATGGTTATGACTATGATATGGAGAGGTTGAGGCATTTTATAGACTTTAAGCCTCATTCTTTTAGTGGGGTAAAGGATCCAGCAGTGGCTGAGGATTAGATAAGTTAGATGGAGAAGTTGTTTGACTTCTGTAGATGTTCGACTACGAAAAGAGTAGCACTTGCATCTTTGTATTGAAAGGCGAAACAGAGCATTGGTGGAAGTCCACCAGGTTTGTGTTGAGAGCTCAGGGTACAACGATCACATGGGATATGTTTTTGGGTGCTTTTAGAGAATAATATATCCCAGATACTGCTCGACGTAGGTTACAAATAGAATTTTTGAATCTAACTCAAGGGAACCAAATAATGGATGAGTACGAGTCATGATTCACCTCATTGGACTGATATGATCCAGACTCTATCAAGAGTGAAGCTATTAGGGTCCGCAGATTTGTTGATTAACTAAAGCCTTCGATTAGAGCGAAATTGGCTTCGTTTGATGTTGCTACATACAGAGAATCTGTACGGTAAGCCTAGTTGTGTGAGTAAGACTATGACCTGCAAATTTCAGAGTTCAATTGGGGTAAAGACAAGGGTCCGAGGAAATTGGGAGATGGCAAGAGTGCCAGGTTTGGTCGGAGAGGTGCTGGTAAGCATCAGTGAGAGGCAGATGAGTCACAACTGTTAGACCTTTTATGCATCCGACTCCAGCCCCAGCCAGGGATAAAGCAATTGGTGGACCCCGGTCGACTACTGATCAGTGCAGAGTATGTGGTCGATATAATGGTAATAAGCCTTGTTATTTCCAGGGTATATGATGCTTCAGATGTGGTAGGCTTGGGCACTATGCAAAGGATTATCCAGAAGCAGCCCGCAGAAGGGCAAGGAGCCAGAGAAAGTTCCTATAGTTACACATCCTGTAAGGAAGAGAGCCACGACTAAAGAAAAAGGGAAGCAAGTTATGGGTCAAGGTAGGGTATATGCGTAGACCAGGCATCAGCAGATACCTCTTCTGAGGTGATAAAAGGTACAATTCTGATTTTCAATTTGGAAGTTATAGCTTTATTTGATTTCGGTGCTACACATTCCTTTATATCGCCTACATGTGGATCAAAGTTAACAGGTTTTGTAAAACCCACATACTTGAATAAGACCTTATTAATAAGCACTCCAATGAGAGTTAGTCAATTAGTTGATATAAAGATTGTAAGGTGAGGGTAGGAGATAAGCATATGATAGCCAATCTGATTTTGTTGAATATGTATGACCTTGATGTAATCTTGGGAATGGATTGGTTAGCTACCAATCATGCTGTCTTAGATTGCCACTCTAAGTCTATTACATTTTTACTACCCGAGAAATTTGTTGTAAAATTTTATGAGAAGTAATGAAATCTTGATTTTGTAGCAAGTAAAGTGTATTGGTATGTAAATGAAAAAAATGTTGTTTTAAAGATTTTATTGCTTATGTGGTGGACTTGAACAAAACAGATACGGATATAGATGACATTCCCGTGGTTAGAGAATTCCTTGATGTCTTTCAGACGACCTACCGGGATTGCCACCGGATAGAGAAATGGAATTTGGCATAGATTTCACACTTAGAACAGAGCCAATATCCAAATCACCATATAGGATAGCTCCAATCGAGCTAGAGGAATTAAGGAAGCAGTTACAATATATGATAGATAAAGGGTTTATAAGACCGAGCATTTCACCATGGGAAGCTCGGGTATTGTTTATAAAGAAAAGAGACAGGAGCCTTAGGTTGTGTATTGATTATCAGATGTTAAATAAGGCTACCATCAAGAATAAGTACCCCTTGCCGCACAATGATGATTTGTTGGATCAGTTTCTAGGAGCACAAATCTTTTCTAAGATAGATATGAGGTCTGGGTACCATCAACTGAAGATTTGGAAGGAAGTTGTGCCCAAAACAGCTTTTTGCACCCGCTATGGTCATTACGAATTCCTGGTGATGCCTTTCGGGTTGACAAATGCGCCAGTAGCTTTTATGGCACTAATGAATGAGGTATTCAAGCCATACCTAGATCAATTTATGATAGTATTCATCGATGATATATTGGTTTATTCCAAATCCAGGAAAGATCACAAGCAGCACTTAAGGATTGTTTTACAAACCCTCCGAGAGAGAAAGTTGTTTGTCAAACTTAGTAAATGTGACTTTTGGCTAGAGCAGATTTCCTTTTTGGGCCACGTTGTATCAAAAGATGGGGTGTCAGTGGATCCATCCAAGATTGAGGCTATTGTTCAGTGGGAACAGCCCAGGACAGTCACAGAGATTAGAAGCTTTCTGGGTTTGGCAAGTTACTACAGGAGATTTGTAGAGGGTTTTTTTTTTAGATTGGTTGCTCTGTTAACCTATCTTACGAGGAAGAATGTGGATTTTATGTGGGACGAAGCATGTGGGAGGAGTTTCCAAGAACTTAAGCACAGATTAACCACCGCGCCAGTTCTCACCATTCCTAACAGCTCAGGGAACTATTCTGTTTACACAGATGCTTCACACCAAGGACTGGGTTGTGTTTTAATGCAGAATGGAAGGGTGGTTTCTTATGGATCCAGACAGCTGAAAGATCATAAGAAGAACTACCCCACTCACGATTTAGAGTTGGCGACCGTAGTATTTGCATTGAAGATATGGCGCCACTACTTGTATGGTGAGAGATTTCAGATCTTTATGGATCACAAGAGTCTTAAGTATCTGTTCTCACAGAAGGAGTTAAATAAGAGATAGAAAAGGTGGTTAAAACTCCTCAAAGACTATGATTGTGAGATTTTTTACCACCCGGGGAAGGCGAATGTGGTTGCCGATGCATTGAGCAGAAAGAATCTCGGGTTGGTATCATTTATGATGGTTAGGGAGCATGAGTTGTTGGAATAATTCACGAACCTTAGTTTGGATGTGACCCCACCTGAGATTGGCAGTCTAGGGATTATAGCCAGCTTGAGATTAGAACCGGAGTTGATTGAGAAAATTCGACAAGCTCAGTAGAATGATTAACGGTGTATTGATGTAATTAGCCAAATTCAGAAAGGTGAGGGCATTGATTTCGTATTGAGTCCAAATGGAATACTAAGGTTCAAAGATAGAATATTTGTCCCCAAAGATTCAGAGCTTAGGAAGTTAATTCTATCAGAGGCTCGCTCATCGAGATACACAATACACCTAGGGAGTAGTAAAATGTAATAAAATCTTCGGAAGGTATATTGGTGGTCTGGAATGAAAAGAGATATAGTTGAGTATGTTGCTAGATGTATCATCTGTCAGCAGGTTAAGGTAGAGCATCAGAAACCTGACCTCTATCGATACCGACATTAAACTGGGAGCATGTCACCATGGACTTTGTGATGTGGTTACCGAGAACCCGTAAGAACCATGATGCTATTTGGGTTATAGTAGATCGGTTAACGAAATCGGTACACTTTTTAGCCATGAGATCTACAGATAATTTGAGTGCATTGGCGAACTTGTATTTACGGGAAATAGTGAGACTGTATGGAGTCCCAGTGAGTGTTGTTTCTAATAGGGATGCTCGCTTCCTTCCCACTTCTAGGGACATTTTCAGGAAGCGATGGGGACCCAATTGAGCTTTAGCACCACTTTCCATCCTCAGACAGATGGTCAGTCAAAGAGGACTATACATACCTTGGAGGATATATTGAGAGCGTGTGTGCTAGATTTTAAAGGCTGATGGGACGATCACTTGCCAGTGATTGAGTTCGCCTACAACAACAGTTATCACTCAAGTATTGGCATGGCCCCTTATGAGACAATATATGGTCATAGATGCTGATCGCCTATTGGTTGGAAAGAGGTTGGTGACAGATAGTTGCTCGCTCCCACTTTGGTTAGACAAGTCTCATAGGATATTCGGATAATATGTGAGAGGTTACGAATGGATCAAAGTCGACAAAAGAGCTATCCTGACAGGAGACAGAGGCCACTTAGGTTCGCTATGGGTGAGTCTGTATTTTTGAAAGCATCTCCTTCTAAGGGAATATCGAGGTTCGGGAAGAAAGGAAAACTAAGTCCTTGTTACATCGATCCCTTGGAGATTTTAGATAGAGTAGGAGATAGGGCATATAGATTAGGCTTACCACCTGGGCTAGCAGAGGTACATAATGTCTTCCATGTTTCCATGCTCTAGAAGTACCATTCGGATCCTGTACATGTAATTAGCTATGAGCCATTAGAGCTTAAGAAGGATATGTCGTATATAGAGAAACTGATGCGGATATTGGATAGAAAAGAGAAGGTGTTGCGAAATAAGTCGATTTTATTGGTTAAGGTCATGTGGCAACATCATACATCAGAGGAAGCCACCTGGGAATTAGAGGACCTGATGAAGGAGAAATATCTCCAACTTTTTGAGGAATGAACTTGATTCAATTTGGAGGACCAAATTTTCTAAGGAGGGGAGAAATGTAATGGCTGTAGTCTTACATGAACTTCTTATGAAGCTATGATGTATGTGCACATTGTTACATGTGTATGAACAATAAAGGATGTAGGGATTATGAAAATTTAATGAACAATCCATGATTTCAAGTTATGTGCACAAGTTTTATTGACTATGAATTATATGGAATGGATACTATTATACGTTGGTTGTGTACGAAATGTAAAATGAGGTATTAGGCAATTAAGGATGAATTGGATATTGGAAAATCTACAGAAAACTGCAGTTATGAGGGTGCAGGGGAGGAACAGATCGATCTCCCATGAAGAAGAGATCGATCCCCTCTCACAAAATGTCAGGTATCAGTCAATAGGAACAAGGCAGATCGATCTCATAACAAGGCAGATCGATCTCCTTAAGCTTCTGTCTAGATGAAATCGATCTTTCACATGGAACAGATCGATCTCCAAATGTCTCAGGTTAAAGCAGATTGATCTCCCCTTTACTAACAGATCGATCCTTAAGAGAATTCTGTTTGCAATAGATTGATCTCATCATGAAGAGCAGATCGATATGGTAGTAGTTATGTTAGGAAAAATGACTACCAAACCATGCGGAGATCGATCTCCATAAGGGACCAGATCGATCTCATGTCTCTGCATTTATAAAAAAAGCACGATATTGGACTGAAAATTATGTTTTCTTCTTACCAAACCTGCACCTATCCTTTTCTCTTAAAGAATCAAGCTTTCTCACTCTAAATATCACTACATTCCAGCCAGATTTGGAAGAAGCTTAAGAACGGGAAGTTGTTCCTTGAAGTAAGGAGAACAACATACCCAAAAATCACATATTGGTTTTATCAAGAGGAGGAGAATAGACTACCACAAGTTTGACTAAGGAAAAAGCTAAGTTGGGTAAGTCTTCAAAACTCTCAACTCCAAGCATGATGTTTTAAGTGATTTTAGGAGTTGATGGATGTATATTGTGTTAGTAGGATATGGCTAGGATGCTTATAACTCACTTGACCAAAATATGTCTAGAAGAGCAATATATTGAGTTTTCTATTTTGATGATCTTGAAAACACTATTATATTAGCGGTGTTGAGTGAATGGTTTTAGATGGATTCACAAAGAAACATTGAAATATGATAAAAAAAGTTTTGTGAAAGCTTAAGTAATAAAGTAAATGACAATGTGGATGTTTAGAAGAAGAAGAGGAAAATGACTTAATGATTTATGCATGTAGCTTGGACTACGTTAAGACTTGATAAACCCGAATCGTGAACGGAGCAAACGAGACAAAGGAAATAAGAGTACGATTCGAGGTAAGGGATTGTATGTTAGCGATAGAGATATTCGTACGTATTTTATAGCGATTTCAGTAGTTATGACGCTAGTGATATTATGTTTAGCTATTGAGCCATGAAGTGATATGAAATTGTGAAATATGTTATGGTATATATTATGAAAATGGGTTGCAGTAAGGAAAACAACATGACATGCATGTTTTTAACATCTTTACAACTATATGTTGTTTTTGTGATTGAGAAATGCTGATGGATAGGCTAGCTAGTTTTATGTGTTTGGCATGGAACAACATGCTACGTTAATAAACGTGATTTGATTCTTTAAAAGAAAAAAATAGCCACCTATCAGATTTGAGTTGGGAATTGGTGTTGGAGCCTTAGTTCACACCTGTTTTGATGATTTTGACTATGATGGAGATTTTACTCGCATATGTTTTCATAATTTGATAAGTCGTGTTGGAGCGTAGCTCGTACCTGGTTTTATGATGATGATAATGTGCTGAAGCCTAGCTCGCACAATGATTTTGAGATGATACAGTGCTAGAAGCAGTTGTTCGCACTGAGAGATACCACGCTGGAGTCTTGTAAAGACTGTGTGTCATGCTGATTTTGCTCGCTTGGTATATGAGACATGGTTTAGGATGATGAGTCCATCGGTGTAGGGTGGATGGATTGGGTCCACATGTATACGCTGTACCGTGTAGTTGTCCGGGGAATACTATGTACCATGCTATGTGCACGCGAGTACGAGTATCGGGTAGATGACACATGGAGTACGTTATACCTATGAGTATATGTGATATGATGAGGATGATGATGATGATGATTAAGATGAGCCGAAAGGTAGGATTGACCCATCCCCCTTCAGGTGAGTGATACCCTGTGCACACCTTATCAGTAAGGCCTGGGATCATTAACTATAGCCATATGTCGTGGATATTTGTTTGCCTAAAATTCCCTACCTGTCTCAGAGATAATAGAAAATCGATGAAAAGAAATGGTTTTGTGAGAAAGGAAAGAAATAACGTGATTTGATAAATATCTTGATTTCAATGCTTGTGTTGTGATGGCACTGTTTTAGGACACACTTCTAAATGGAAATATCGAACATTGGTTTTTACGAAAATGCCTGTGAGAAAAGAATGTTTAAATGCATTTTCCATTGATATTTTTATTTTTAATGAAAGATGATATTGTTGATCATGTATGGGCTACGTAGATACTACAGTATCTACATGTTAGCATCATTTTTCTTACTCAGCTGTGGTTTGCTCATCCTACTATTTTTCCCCCTCCAGATACTGATAAGTAGAACAGTGTAGTGGTCTCTAGATCTGCTTTGTATTGGTCAGCTCCTACCAGTTGCTAAGGTATAAGAATTGTATATTCAAAAGCATTTTGTATCTATCATATTGTATCACAGAGTCATACATTGAAAATGAGAAAGACTGTGTGGGGATGTTATGTAAACATATTTTAGGTATACAATAGATTTTGTATATCTACACTCATGCCTGAGAGTGTGTTATTTAAAGTTTTCAAATATTTCCAGTATAAATGTATGAGATTTGTATTTACATCGGCTCACAGCCCAACTGTAAGTGGTATATGTATGGATGAAGGGCACCCGGTGTCGGGGTGTGACAGGTAATTTTTAGAAGTGCATTAGTTTAGGTTCCATGGCATTTTAGTTTCATTTTCATGGATTGTATTGTATTTTCTTAATCAGTTTATGTAATCTATTTTGAGGTAGTCATAGCTATTGTTTGATGTAGTTTTTAAGTTCATTTAGGTGCATTTACATTATATTATAAGTATATAACCTTAGGTAACTTTTATGACATGTTAGCTTAGCATTTCATGGCATACTCTTGCATTAATTTCCATTTTCTTTTCTGTTTTTGCTTGTTGCCTTGGTCTAATAATTAACTATTGTTTGATATCATTTATATCATTTAGGTGTATTTAGGTATTAGTTAGGTCATACATTCATTAAATAATTTTTAGGAATCACTAAGTAATTTTTCTTCGCATTTTTTTATGATTAGGCGTCAATTGCATGTCGCTATCCAGAATTTTTGTGTTGCCTGTTCGACAGTGTTTTAGGTATTATTTAGTGCATTTAGATGTTAATTAGGTTATGCATTCATTAAATTAATTTTAAGATTAGTTAGGCAATTTTTCTAAGCATATTTTAGCACATTTAGCAATTTTTTTCCATTCAAGTAGGCATCCTTTATTATGTGAGTGTCTAGGTTTTATTTCAATTCTGTTTTGGGGTGTCTAGGTCTATTTAGATGCATATAATTAATGGGTAATTCATTTTATGGTCATATAATTAAAGGTTATTAGTTAGGATGCATTCAAGTTAGTTTATTTAGCATTTTAGGGTAGCATTTTGCATTAAAATTTAAATATGTCCAACCTTAATTTAACCACTGTTTTGGTACTTTTTAAGGCTGTTTTGAGTTTATTTTAGGTACATTTAGGTTGCATAAGTTTAGGGTTAAGACATGGTTAAGTTAGTTTAGGGTTTAATTGTCACGACCTCTTTTTTCCCAAAAACACTACAATTTTTTTCGCTTTTTCTTTACCTTTTTCCCTTCGTGACCATCTTATTAACAGTTAGGCTATGATTCGGCATTAGTCATATCATGTTACCTATCTCATCATTCATTTCTTATCACATTCACATATCAGGATCCGTTATCTTACAACTGTAACAACTTATATTTCATAATGTGTATTTACATAACCTTACACATTTTACAAACATTTACATCCCCAATATTACATCCATATTCATTACTGTGCTATTACATGTTTAGGTACAAAACTATACGAGTGAGTATACCTTTCGATTGATGGGAAGCAGCAGATATCGGAATGCAAGTTTGTAAGACCCGATTTTATCGTATTTCCTTATGATTCACGCATTTTATGGATATGGTTAAATGTTAATGGAATCATAAGACAGATTATTTGATCATATAAATATGAATGAAGTAGTCGAACGTAAGTTAAATCCGAAAATGGACAATTAAGGAATTTCAAATTAAATTTATGAGATTTGAATTGTTCGGATAGAGATACGAATTTTAAATGAGAGATTATAATGGGTCCAAGAAGGAAAGTCGGCCTAAATTGGTTCCAAACATGTAGAAGGGTAAAACAGTCAAACACCAAAATTCGGTATGAATTCCATAAGAAAATTTCATTAAAAATATGGATTTGAGAAATCTTGATTAATAACAAAGAAATAATTAAATTTCGAGTCCAATTGATCGAGATATGAATTTTCTGGAATTAATCGAAATTTTCACTCGGGACAATATCCCGAAAATTCAGAGAAAATACACCAAAAAGGGTTAAAATAAAATAAATTAATTAATCCAAATAAAATGTAAATTTTAATGATATTTTTAGATTTTTTTGAATATTTTAATGAATAAATTAACGAATAAAATAATAATAAAATATATTATACAAAAAAGAAAAGAATCGCGATTCGCGATTCTGAAAGAAACAGAAGACAAAAGCGAGGGAGCCGATGCCTTCTGCCCCCATCGGACGGAAGTTTCCGAGGAGAAGCCAAACGAGAGGGGCAGCTGAGGCCATCGCCGACGTTGGTAACCGAGGAGAGGCGTGGCCGGTGAGAGAGAAAGAGGAAAAGAGAGAGAAAACTGAGAGGGAGGAGAGAAATGGAAGACAGGGAGGTGATCGACGACCGAAGGAAGGAGGAATGCCTCACCGTCGGTCAGAGGGGGCGACAGTGGCACCGATCCAGGTGCAAATCGATGAGAAACGTTGCTGAACGGCACGGGAAGAGTAAGGGTACCGACGCCGAGGGAGAAGAGGTCGGACCGACCACTTTCTGGCCACCGTTGGTGAAACCGAGGCCAGATTCGTGAATCAGACTACCCCGCAGAGCTGCTAGAGACAGAACTTGATGAAGAATTGGCTGGCAGAGCTTCGAACGGTGAAGAACAAAGTCGAACCAGACTGAACCAGCTGAGCCGGACCGGTCTGAACTGGTCTGAATCGGACCGAACCGGTTCTGCCAGAAAAGAAGAAAAAGAAAGAGAAAAAGGGAAAAAGAAAAAGAGAAAAATTAAGAAAAATTTCAGTGATATAATAGAGCTACGGGTAAGCCAGTAAGCGGTCGAAATTGATCGATTTAAATTTTGGAAAATTTAATATGATTAATATTCAACTGAAAATTGATCGAAAAAATATGTAATTGTGTAGCTCTACAATTGACGTCAAATGAGAGCTCGAGATAGCCTCGATTTACGTACCATCATCGAATCTCGAGTAAATAACCCTTATTTAAGACAATTTACATCGTTATACATGTTAAGAATTTTATCGCATACATTACGGAGTAATTTCTTATAAAATGAATTAAATTATGGAATTTGAGATAAATTGTCATAAATAATTAATTGAGCTATCTGAGAGTTTAGAACGAGGTCAAATAAATACTGATGGGCCCAATGAACCCAATAGGCCTCGATATGTGAATACTAAGTGGAAAACGGGCTTAAGGCAGATTAAGGTGCAACCGGGCCCAATAGGGGTAAACGGGCCCAATGATTTAAATTAAGCCCAGTAAAAGTGAAATGTGAATTAATATGTTTGTATTTAACCCGATAAATATTTATACGCAGTTCCGAAGATTGGATTGGGAGCAAATTGGATTGCATGACGAGACATCAGTGGGAAGGTCAGACTGTACAGAAAAATGAGGTAAGGGAATTTTACGGACTGTTAGAGGTAGTTTTACGCAATTTCGACTTCATTTGTTGTCTCTTAAATTGTATGAAGGGTCTAGATTTCATATAAAAAATTTTAGTGACCCAGATGGGTAAATTACCAAAATACCCCTGTGAAGGGTAAAATTTCCAAAATTAGGAAAAGTTACGAGAAGCAAGAACGAGGGGTCTTGCTTGTTTTTGAGGTGGTTTGACACATGCATGGGTAGGCTAGCTAACTTTTAAATAAAATGTACAACATTGCATAACTTTAATCAATGTTGATTTCCTTTGAAATTGATTTGAGAAATGTAGCCGCCTACGTGATTTTTAAGAATGTGATGTGCTAGAGCTCAGCTCGCACGAGTTTTGATTTGTGTGATGCATGCATTAGTGCTGGAGCAAGAGCTCGCACTAGAGTTTTACATACATTGGTGCTGAAGTCTAACTCGCACCAGATTTTCATATGATTTTTGTGACAGGGTGCTGGAGTTTAACTCGCACCAGATTTTTATATGATTTTCGTTACCGGGTACTAGAGTTTAACTCACACCAGATTTTCAATTGATTTTTATGACAGAGTGTTGGAGCCTAGCTCGCACTAATTTTACATGATTTTGATAGAGTGCTGGAGCTTAGCTCGCACTAGATCTTATGAGATTTTATGAAACGCGTGCTGGAGCTTGGCTCACACGAGATTTTACTTAATTTTATGAGAGTGCTGGAGCATCGCTCGCACTGATTTTATGAGACATACGATGAGCTGTGCTTGGAGCATCGGGTAGACTATGTGTCACGCCTATTAAATATGCTCGCACGTGCGTTTTGAGATAGGCACGATTGTGGATATGAGATATGGGTCCACGGAGTACGTTGTATCGTGCAAGTAGCATGGAGTACACTGTACTGTACTAGGATTGATTATGTGGCATCTTCGGATGCGTGGCATCTTTGAATACGAGTGTTATCTTTGAATGTGTGGCATCTTCGGATGCTAGTGGCATCTTCGAATGCGAGTGATCGGATAAGGCCGACGGGATGGATTGACCCATCTCCCGGGGTGGTCCCCGATCGTGGTGAGACCCCGCTCACTAGGATCCGTGTAGCAGTAGGATCACAAGGACATATAGCCATAGTCCTAGTTATTTGCCTGAGATATATATATATATATATATATACATATCTATTGCTAAGTCTTGCTTGTTGATGTTTTTGAGAAACACGTTTTATGGATTTTTGCGTAAGTCTGGATCACCAGAGGGAGGGGTTGAGTCCTGACTAAGATGTGAGTTTGATGAGAATGAAATTGGGTTTTAATCTGAACTTGCATGATGTTATTTCCATGCTATTTAAACCCATGAGTGATGTAAATTGGTTTTACATGACATTCATTATATCACATATTTCTATTGCTGTGAAAAACATTTGATTTCATGGTGTTGTGTGAGTCAAGGACACCCGAGGGATAGGCTGAGTCCTAGCTTTGTTGTGAAATTTTAATGAGAATGAAATGATTTAAAAGAGTCGTATGTTAAATTTTCCATGCTCTTTGAAATCCACATGCGAACTTGTTTTACATGACATCATGAATTATACCATCTGTTTTGAAATGTGTGGAGAAAGGGTGGTTTATGGATGGCACCATGTTCATGTAGGTAGTATGGTTACCTACTTGTTCGCGGATTGCCTTACTGAGCTTGATGTGCTCACCCCTTTCATTTTCCTAAATAGATTTCCTCCGGTAGACATTACGACGACTGAGTACTGCATTCTTGATATCCGCTGCTACCCATCATTTTGAGGTATATACACTTGTACATATTGTATCTAAATAAGAATAGCACAGCAACATGTTTGTAAGTAACTTTCGGGGATGTATAGACACTTTAAACACTTGTAAATGAATGGTGGGACTAACATTGACGCACAGCCCAATTGTTAGTGGAGTGTGATCATGATCAGAGGTCAGGTAAGTATGAAAGAAAAATGAAAACTTTACTCTAATTTTAGGGTAGTTTTGGGTCGTGACAAAGTCCTCAGTCGCTCTTTAGCTACTGAAAGTGATTTGTAGAGAGGGGGAAAGTGAAAAGGGTGAGCTCACTAACTCGGTAAGATAATTATGCAAACAAGTAGATAACTACACTATCTACATGATCATAATGCCAGACTTTAAATCATTCTTTTTCCATGTCATGCATGAAACATGAGTTCATGCATACACCTATGCAACATACATAACAATTTTCGTACTTATGGAAATCATGAAATCTCATGCACAAATGGGCGTTTCATGCAAATAAGTTATGGACTTTTACTTTTCACATTAAATAAGTAAAGCAAGTATCAGGACATAACCTTTCCTCGGGTGTCACGATCCTCTTCCCGTAACTTACTTTACTACTAACAGTTGGGCTGTGAGTCAACATCCATATCCACATCTCATCCATTTATAATTTATAATTTATTTAATGAAATAGAAACTGTTCTTTTATAAATTTGCGGAAACGTTTACATCAATTTCTACCATATACATCCCTTTCGTGCAAAAGATAACTATACTGCGCATTAATTTACGGGATACAAAATTTTTCTCTCATAAATGTATACCTCGATACTACTGGAGAACACTGTAGCAGGGACAACTGCAGTAACTCACTACTGCATAGTATCTGTGGAGGAGGAAATAAGGTGGATGAGCTAACATACTCAGTAAGGAAAATATAAAAGTAGGTAGATAACTACACTATCTACATGCTTAAAAATACAAACATTTATTTTCCTTACAAAACATATGCAATTCTTTTTAAATCAACTTCTATCGATGAGAAACCATTAATTCGCTAGATGGGTACATGCATATTTCATTCTCAATTAACATAGCATATTCACACAACATAACCTTTTCAAAATCACACAGCTTAGATTTAATAAATTTCTTTGCACTTAGCAAATCACTTAGTAAATAAATAAACTTGAGACTAATATGGGATTTCATATTACCCATATCACACAGCTGGGGACATATGTCACCTCACACAGTAGTGACAATGTCGTATCACAAAGATATAAGAACTTATGGCCATAGTCTGGATTCCAGGCAATAGTGATCAGGTGTGCGGGAATCTCAAGCTTAAGGAGGCGGATCAACCATCCCTTCTGCCTACACAAAATCACTAAGATATTCACGGCACATCGTACTCTGTGGCTAACGCTCATAGTATAGCGTGCTCATGTGGATACTTATCACCCATTTTCTTTGTCTCAAAATCACATACGAGCATGTCTGTGCACAATCACTCAGCAATACATGACGACTCTAGCACGATTTTACTCATCACAGAACAACAATCATGAAACCTTGTGCGAGCAACTCAACTTAGGATCACATAGCACTACTTGAGGCATCTAGCACGATTTTGTTTATCACACAGTACACATCATAAAACCTCATGCGAGTAAGTCAGCGTAGGATCACATAGCACTACTAGAGGCATCTAGCACAGTTTTGTCTCTTCACTTTAAATCGAGAGAGTCACATGCGAGCATAGTCAGAGTAAAATCACTTAGCAATACTCGAAGGCTCTAGCATGGATCTCAAAATCGGGTGCGAGCTCTCGAGTGGATCACACGGCTTCGCTCAGCTCTAGCCCTTTTTTACTTTTTCTCAAAATCCTTTTTAAATTGATGTATGAGCAAGGCTGGTAAGTCTAACGTTGCCACTTTGGCTTTAGCACAAGTTCACACAGAAAAATCAATAGCTGGCTCCATTCACAAAGTATGAGTGAGAGGATAAATCTCCCTTCAATCACTCGTTAATTTCTTTTCACTTAGAAACAATTAAACTTGGAGCCAGTCTATTATTAATCTTGCTTAAAACACTTTTCACTTAGAAACAATTAAACTTGGAGCCAGTCTATTATTAATCTTGCTTAAAACACTTTTCACATAGAATACACCAAAAGCATGCACATCATGTACCTATGCCTTTTCAATCAGTTGCAGTATAACCACAAACTTGGTTTTCATACTGATATTTTGATATCTATCTACTTTATAGATATTATCCATTCACATATAGGGATTCATCAAAATACGTCTAGCTATCTCTATAGCTTGCATAAATCACTTACCTCGAATCACACTTGAATCACTTTCCTTGATTTCTACTACTCGTGATCCTTCTAATCGGCTCTGGTTATATCTTCAGGAGCTGAAATTATGTACTACTCACATCAATATACTTTAATATACTTTATTTCACTTGCATGATATTCAAATCAATGCATTGGTCCATTTACATCTTATTGGACATGATTCTCTCTTACGTCCATTTCGATTACACGATTCATTTCTTGAGAATCTCTACTAATTCGTATTAAATCGGCATTAATCTCACAATGCCTTAAGTTCATCATATACCTTATATGCTTATTTTCAACCATTTTTTTTTCTTGCATATTGATTTCACTAAACTATCTTACAATCATCTATACATGCTTCATAATACCTATTTATGCTCCATTCATCATTTAATCCATACCTATTACCTTTCTCTCACTAAGCTATTTATAAGTTATGGAAGATTAAGCATGATCATGGATGTTTCAACCATCAATGCATACACCAGTTAACTCACCAAAACATCTAGATTAATATACTAGAAATTAGTGTATTGAAATCTTACCTATCTCAACTTTTCTCTTTTTTAGCAAATTTGGGGGAAAACTCCTTTTCTCCTTCAATTGATCAACTAAACCTCTAGTTTTTCAACTATGTTGTTCTATTCTTCTCTAGGAACAACTTTGCTCAAATGATTTTTTCTCAAATCTCTATGAAAAGTGTTGATAATCTAGAGAGATGGGGTTTGCTTTCTTTGAGTAAAAACGGAAGGTTGTGATGTTTCCGGGGAGAAACTCAATATCGGGCTCCTTTATATAGAATTCACATTATAAGATCAATCTCCTAGGGTAGAGATCGATCTTCCCTTGCTTAAATTACACAATTCAAAGCCTTCAAGATCGATATGCTCTAAGGGATAGGATTGATCTTGGCCAGGCCGAGAGCTTCAGAGATCGATTTGCCATTGGGATGAGAACGATCTACTTCTGGCCGAGATAAATTGAGATCGATCTGCTTGGGGATGAGATCGATCCTTACTTGGCAGAAGTATACCGAGATCGATCTGGCTTGAAAGAGGGATCGATCTCCTCTTGCTCTGCAGCGTTTCAACTGAAATTTTTCCTAGATTTTCAAAACAACTTCACATCAAATTTGTTTCACTACTCATTTTGCATTCAATCCACATTTATCACTTAAAAAAGGTCAATTTCTTATAATTCATATGTAACAAAACTTATGTGTACATCACGAACTCATATAACAAGTGTGTACCTCGAATTCAAGGACCTTACATCACTTTTGATTCATATTACATGAACAAGGGTATACTTAGGGAATCATTAGGATACGTATGAAAATACGGGCCTTACATTCCTCCCTTCTTTCAAGAAATTTGGTCCTACAAATTAAAACTAAGTTACTACATAAAAAGTGTCACGCCCTTCTCCCACACATGACCTTACCAAAAACCACAACAAATTTTTCACTTTTTACTTACCTTTATCTCCTCAACAGTTGGGCTGTGAATAGGCATTAGTCTCCTCATCCAGACATATCTTACCAACTACGCTCTGATACCACTCTGTCACGCCCTCCTCCCACACGAGACTTTACCAAAAACCACAATAAATTTGTCACTTTTTACTTACCTTTATCTCCTCAACAGTTGGGCTGTGAATAGGCATTAGTCTCCTCATCCAGACATATCTCACCATTCTTTTTCGTATCATACATACATGACATTCATATCATAAGTAAATTCATATACTTAAGTATAATTACATCATTACATCCCCCATATTAAAACGTGTACATCACTGTGTTTATGCATTGTTTCGATACAAAAAAGTACGCATATGTATACCTTTCGCTAGATGGGGAGTGGCAGCAGATCATAGGAATGCAATACCTTAGCCGACTCAATATACTGACGAGAATCTGTAGTGATGGGGGAAAATGAATGGGATGAGCTATCAACGCGCTCAGTAAGGAAATCAGGCAAGCAAGTAGACATCCATACTATCTACTGAAAATAGTGTTTTGCCTTTCCTTATCTCAATTCAAAAGCATGTTTAAAATATATATAATACAGTACAGATTTAAAATCTCATGTACTAAACACATGCTGGTTTATCAATCAGAGGCATTTATGCAAAACAGTGCATATTTAATCATTTAAGAATGCCTTTATATAAAATATGCCATTTACATTTAAAACACAGTAAATATGGCATTTCTCATCACAACACAAACAAATCGGGTTTCGACCCATCCCTCAAGTCTACCTGTATCATAAAACACATGTGATATATCATGCGAGACTTAGTGGCTAAATGCAATCTCTCCAGACTATGTAAGAGAGCCTCCCCAACGAATAGAGCCTCCCCGTCCACTCTGGCTTAAGGATGTTGGGCTTAAGGATCTTACCGTAAGAGAGCATCTCCGGACTATGTACATATCCTAACATGTGGTGAAATCTCAGGCAACACAGTACTCTGCGGGTTATCACTGCTGCCAGCTATCAACAACTCTCCTCCACAACTCCACAACACAAAACACGGTACAGTGTACTCCATACCACATGCACGGTACAACGTACACTCGTGGACCCATACATCATGGTCGGGGTGCCTGCCATAGGTTTTAGCCACTTATACCATGGAAATACATCATAGTGGGGTGCCTGCCATAGGTCTTAGCCCTCATATTATGGAATAAATGCCACGTCTCTAAATCCACGTGAGAACATCTCAACAGTGTGACACTCAGTCTACACAGAGGAAATCGTCACGATTTTTCTAACATGTCTATATATCACGTAAAACTACTGTGCGCGTCTTGAGTGCGACACACAGTCAACGCTTCGCCTCAAAACACTGTATATGCATGTCAAAATATCAATACTAGTGCGAGTAAACCTCTAGCACCAGGTCATGCATAGTTCTCATTTCAAATCAAGTACGAGCAAATCGCTCAAGTACTATGTCATGTACAAATCATGAAGAATCGAGTACGAGCAACCTCTAGCACTCTGTCATGCATCTCATGTAAAACTCGAGTACGAGCTAATTGCTCCAGCACTCTATCATGCACAAATCACATAAAACTGAGTACGAGCAATGCTCTAGTACTCTATAATACATGTCAAATAAATGCAGTGCGAGTAAACCTCCAGCACTAAGGTATGTGAAAAACATCTGAAATCAAGTACGAATTGTGCTCTAGCATGATTGTTTCCACATAATTCGGTAGATGGCTCTTTAAAAATAGGGATGTTTAAAATCATTTAAATCAGTACTATAAAGTGTGCTTAGTTTACATCGACCTCAAAACATTAGCTCATCCACCTACTCTTCTGCTACACAGTAGTAAAAATCACTCAAAACATCATTTTCATTCTTTTTACAACTTTTCCAAAAGTTTCACTTTTTGCCTAACTAGGGGTAAAATCGTAATTTACCCATATCAGGTCCCTATAATTATTATAGATTTTCTCTGACTCTCAAACAATTTCAGTGAATGTAAAATCCAACGAAAATATGCACAGATATCTCTAGCTACTTGCAAGAGTCCCCTACCTCGGATCACGTCAAGTGACCTCTCTTCCTCTGTGCTGCTCTAATCTGACAGTCCGGTCAACTCTCAATATGACTCTGGAGCTGCATTTAATCATTCACTGAGTTAATTACACTTTTCCTACTGTATTACACATTTAATACAATTCATTTCACTAAAATGGGCCCGTTTACGCTTAATGGGCCTTAATCACGTTAATCGGGCCTTAATCCGTATTAAGCCCATTCATCGGGGTCTATCGACTCATTGGGCCTATCAATACCCATTGGGCTTTATTCCAAGCTCTTTGGATAGCCCGTATATCATTTACGATATTTTATTCAATTTTTTGAATATAATTCACTAAATCTGAAATTTAATTCGAAATGCGTAAATTAAATCTTAAATACGCATAAATCACATAATTTGTCGTAAATGAGCTTTACTTACCCGAGATTGTATGATGGTGTGCAAATCGAAGTTCGATCGGGCTTTCGTTCGGAATTAATCGTGGAACTGCATAATTTTGTATATTTAACTCCGGGTCAATTTCTGATTAAATATAATTTAAATAAATTTATCAGAAATTAAATTGGTCACTTTTGACCTCGTATCGACTTACTCGAAGTCCGGTGCAATCCCAAAAATTTTTCTTTTCTTTTTTCTTTCTTTTTCCTCTTTTCCCCCTTTTCTCCTTGGCTGAACCAGTCCGGTCCGGTTCAGTTTAGAAGGTTCTCCCCTGAACCGCCGACTGGTTCAGGGATGATTTGGTCGTGCCGGCGTCGTCCGGCCGGTTCTCCAGGAGCTTCTGCCGCCGTTCAGTGAGCCAAAACCTGGGGATCGTTCGGCTGGGCTCGATCGGACCCTAGCACCGCCGGTGGCTGCCAAAATCCTTCTTTCCTTCCGTGGCCTTCCCCTCTTCGATTCGTCAGCGTCCGGCTTTGGTGGAGGGCGTGACCGGTGGCAGAAGGATCGGGCCAACCTCCTCTCTCTTTTCCCGCAGCTGGTCGGGCTGCTGGTCGTCGGTGGTGGCTGGTCTGACGAAGAATCCTTCCCTCGGTTTGCGTCGGCTTGGCTACGTTTCTCTCTCCCTGATGTTTCAATTCGTTTTCTGTTTTCCTTTTTTTTTTTTCAATTTCTTTATAATATTATTTTAATCCTTAAAATAATATTAAAAATCCTAAAATATCCCAAAAATTCCTATTAAATTCATTTAGTCCGTAAATAAATTTATCAGTCTGATTTTGCTTTTTCGATATATATTTCTAATATTTTTAGGCTCATTTTTCGAGATAAAAATTCTAAAAATATTAAATAAATTCATATCTCGATCAGTTGGACTCGAAATTCAATATTTGCCCCGTTATTGATCAAGATTTCTCGATTTCATATTTTTAATGAAATTTTCTCATCGGATTTATACCGAATTTTGGTCAATTGACCGTTTTACCCCTGCACTTGCTCGGGAATCACTTTAACCCTTATCTCGCTATTATGTAGCTTACATGCATTTTTAATTTCTTAAATTAATCGATTGCATGGTAGTAAATACTCTTCTTATGATTCAGCTATGAAATAAAATGTTCGTGCACATAGGAATCATAAGGTATAAGCTACATACGTAAATCGAAAACTCGGGTCTGACAAAAAGTCAGGGATACTTTTCTCGTATAAGGTTCTCCAACTCCCAAGTAGCTTCCTTTGAAGTATGATGCTGCCAAAGAAGCTTAATAAGCGGAATTGTCTTGTTTCGTAGCACCTTTTCCTTCTATCTAGTATCCGGATCGGTTTTTCGACATATGACAAATCATTCTGGAGCTCCAACGGCTCATACCGAATCACATGGAAGGTATTATGTATGCCTGCTAGCTCTAGTGGCAATGCTAGCCTGTAGGCCTTATCTTCCACTCGCTCCAATATCTCAAACGGTCCGATATACCTAGGGCTCAACTTTCCCTTCTTACCGAACCTTATAGTCCCTTTCGAGGGAGAAACTTTCAAAAATACTGAGTTACCTACAGTGAACTCTAGTGGCCTTGGTCTCATGTCAGCGTAACTTTTCTGCTTGCTTTGAGCTGTTCTCAGTCTCTCACATATCAGCTGAACAACCTCAGAGGCTTGCTGCACTAAGTAGAAAGTAAAAATTTTTCCTTTCACGCACTTCTTCCCAACCAATAGGGGAACGACACCTTCTACCATATAATGCCTCATACGGTTCCATCCTGATACTCGAGTGATAACTGTTGTTGTATGCAAATTCGGCTAATGGTAGGTGATCATCCCAGGAGCCTTTAAAATTCATAACACTCGCTCTCAACATATCCTCTAACGTTTTGATGGTTCTCTCTAACTGACCATCAGTTTGAGGGTGGAAAACAGTACTGAAACTTAATCGGGTTCCCATAGCTTCCTGAAATTATTTCTAGAAGTGGGAAGTGAAGCGGGAGTCCCTATCCAATACGATGCTCACTGGAACACCATGTAGCCTTCCTATCTCCTATACTTACAACGCTACCAAAGTACTCAGAGTATCTATGGATTTCATGGCTAGAGAGTGTGCAAATTTCGTCAATTTGTCAACCACTACCTAGATAGCATCATGGTTCCTCTTAGTCATCAACAATCCCATGATGAAATCCATGGTGACATGCTTCCATTTCCAAGTCGGTATAGGTAGAGGTTGCAATAGTCCTGCAGGCTTTTGATGCTCTTCCTTCACTTGCTAACATACAAGACATCTTGCCACAATTTCTGCGATATCCTTTTTCATCCCTGACCACCAATACACTTTCTGGAGGTTCTGGTACATCTTGTTACTCCCTGGATGCAATGTATATCTCAATGAATAAGCTTCTGTCAAAATAATCTCTTTAACTCTGGGTCATTGGGAACGCAAATCTTGCCTTTAAACCTCAGTAGGCTATCATCATTCACTAAGTGTCACACCCCACTTCCGGGTGCCCTTTATCCATACATATACTACTAACAGTTGGACTGTGAGTCAATGTAATTACTAAATTTCGTACACTTATAGCGGAAAAATTAAAAACTTTAATTCACACACTCCCAAGCGTGTGTAAATATTCAAAATCAATTGTATAATAATTTATCTTTACATAACATCCCCATACAACTATTCACCTTTTTAATTCATAACTATGCGATATATTATATTAGATACAAAATGCTAATGTGTATACAAATCATTATACCTTTGCAACTGGTGGGAGCTGTCCAACACAAATAGGGATCTAGAGATCATCACATGGCTCTACTTCTCACTATCTGAAGGGGAAAAAATATTGGGATGAGCAAACCATAGCTTAGTAAGGAAAAAGATACTAATAGGTAGATATTATACTACATACGTGGCCCATGCATGAAATAACAGAACCATGTTTCAATATAAATGGAAATATCACTAGTAAATGCATTTAAACATGCTTCTCACATAAGCATTTTCATAAAAACTAATATTTAATACTTCCATTTAAAAACATTCATAAAACAATGCTGTCACAACACAAGCATCTAAATCAAGAGATTTATCAAATCATAATATCTCTTTGCTTTTCTCAAATCATTTCTTTCATCAAATCTAGTGTGCACAAGGCATCACTTGCCTGAAGGGGGATGGGTTAGTCCTACCCTTCGGCTCATCTCAATCAACATCATCTCCCTTATCAAATCACATATACTCACGGTACAATATACGCCATGTGTCATCTATGTGATACTCGTACTCACGTGCACCTAGCATGGTACATAGTATTTTAACGGACAACTACACAGTTCAATGTACGACCGTGGACCCTATCCATCCACCCAACTTCGATGGACTCATCATCCTGAACCATATCTCATATACCAGGTGAGCAAATCAGCATGACACACAGTCATCGTAAGGCTCCAGCACGGTATCTCTCAGTGCGAGCAATAACTTCTAGCACTGTATCATTTCAACTCAGTAAAAACTGGAGCGAGTAATGCTCCAGCACTTCTCTAAAAAATCATCGTGCGAGTTAAACTCCAGCATGAAACATCAAAAGCATAGAAACATGTCCAAGCTAAAACTCAAACACATTATCATTATAAAACCACGTGCGAGTCATGCTCCAGCATGGTTTATCAAAACATGTAAATATATGCGAGTAAAACTCCAGCAAAATCAAAATCATCAAGACAGGTGTGAGCTAATGCTTCCACATTGATTCACATCCCAAATTCGATAGGTTACTATTTTCTCTTTTGAAAAACTCAAATCAAGTTTATTAACTAGCATGTCGTTCCATGCTAAACATGTAAAACTAGCCAACATATCCATCATCATTTCTCGATCTTAAAATCAACACATAGTTGAGAAACCATCAAAAATATCGTATAGATGTAAAAGCATAAAAAAAAATGCATGTCAGGCTGTTTTCCTTCCCACATCCCATTTTCACAATATATATATCATACTACATTTCATGATCCCATATCATCTCATAGCTCAATAGCTAATGTAAGACCCGAATTTAATAAAAATACGAAAACTAAATAAGAAAAGATAGAGGAAGTATGAAGGAAGTCGGGTTAAATTAATCCCGAACACGTGTAAGGGCAAAACGGTCAAAGGACCGAAAGCCGGAGTAAATTCGATAAGGAAATTTAATTAAAAATAAGGATTTAAGAAATCTTGGTCAATAAAGATGAAATAAAATTATTTCGGATTAAATTGATCAAGATATTAATTTATTGGAATTAATCGGGATTAATCGGGATTTTTAGTTCAGAAAAATAATCCCGAAAATAATCGAAAAATATACTGAAAAGTCACTCGGGACAATATCCCGAAAATACGGAGCAATTATACCCGAAAAATAGGTTAAAATATAATAAATAAATTAAATAAAATTAAATTAATTAATTTAGAATAAAATAATAATTTTAAGGGATATTTGGGTATTTTTAGTGTATTTTAATAAATAAAAATAAATTGTTAAATAAGATAATAAATTGTAAAAAAAAAAAAAAAAAAAAAAAAGAAGAGAATTGAAAAAAAAAAAAGAGAGGAAAGTCATCGGGGAGAGAGAAACGGAAGACCCGAAGAAGACCAAAGGAGGCCCGATCACCGTCCGGCGGCCAACGGCCCGGCCAAGGGCCGGAAAAGAAAGAGGGGACGCCGATGAGCACGATGGTACCGGCGGTGTAGCCAACCGACGCCGGAGGAAGCCGATCGGAGGAGGAGAAGGCCGACGGGATTGAGGGGCTCGGTCCCGGCGAACGGCGGCGATCCGACCAGAACCAAGGCCCGATTTGGAGAGCCCAGTCGACGGCGGTGCTTTTGGCACCGGTGGCACTCAGCGAGACGGCCGGAATCGGCGGCGACGGCCAAGAGGAAGAAAATGGGTTCCGACGCCGAGGAGAAGAGGTCGAACCGGCGGTGTTCCGACGGACTTGGGTGAAACTGAGGGTAGATTTGGACTGCGGACGAGCCAGCGGATCGATTGGCGGTGGAAGCCGGCGGAGAACCGGCCGGCAAGGTGGCGAACCGGCGGTGAACCGGTCGAACCGGAGAAAAACCGGCGGTCTGACCGGTCCGAACCGGACTGAACCGGTTCAGCCAAAAAGAGGGGAAAAAAGGGAGAAAAAGGGAAAAGGAAAAAGAGGAAAAAAATTGGGGAAAATTCCGGTGATGCAATCGAGCTTCGGGTAAGTCGATAAGCGGTCAAATTGACCGATTTAAATTTGGAATATTTTATTTAATTAATTTTGGGCTGAGAACTTACCCGGAAAAATTATGGAATTGTGTAGCTCGACGATTGGCATCCACCGAGGGCTCGAGACAGCCTCGATTTGCGGACTAGCATGGAATCTCGGGTAAGTGACCCCTATTTACGACAATTTCCTCGTTATGCGTGATATTGATTAAATTTACGCATAAATTGAATTAATTTATGGAAATTTAGATTAATTGTCGTAAATATTAAATTTAGCTATTCGAGAATTAGAACGAGGCTCAATAAATTATTGATGGGCCCAATGAGCCCAATAGGCCTCGATAAAGAGAAAATTAAGTGGAAAACGGGCTTAAGGCCGATTAAGGCCCATTAAGGTGCAATCGGGCCCAATAGGGGTAAACGGGCCCAATGATTTAAATTAAGCCCAGAAAAGATTAAGTACAATTAAATCATAATATCTGACCTGAGGAATATTAATACGCAGTTCCGGGCATTGGATTGGAAACATATCGGACTACGCGATGGGACTACATTGGAAAAGAGAAAGGTCAGACTCGACGAGAATCGAGGTAAGGGAATTCTGCGGACTGCTAGAGGTAACAGTACGCAATTTTAAATTCATATGCAGTCCTTTAAAATATCCTGAAGGGTCTAGAGGTCAAATAATAATTTTAGTGCCCCGAATGGGCAAATTACTAAAATACCCTTGTTAAGGGTAAAATTCTAAAAATCTAGGAAAAATTGGGAGGAGCAAGGACAAGAGGTTCCTGCTCGTTCTGGAGATATTTCAACGCATGCATGAGTAGGCTGGCTCGTCTTGAAAGAAAGTGCACCGCATTGCATACTTTCAACGTGAAATTGATTTGAAAACTGTTTTGAGTAAATAGAGCCGCCTACGTGTTTTATTGACATATGACGTGCTAGAGCTCAGCTCGCACGGTAATTTCGATTTGTGTGATGCATGCATTAGTGCTGGAGCGAGAGCTCGCACTAGAGTTTTACATGCATAGGTGCTAGAGTATAACTCGCACCAGATTTCACATGCTCTTTCGTGACACGGTGCTAGAGTCTGACTCGCACCATATTTTTACATGATTTTCGAGACAGAGTGCTGGAGTTTAACCCGCACCAGTATTTATAAAATTTTCATGTGATTTATAATATACAGAGTGCTGAGCTTAGCTCGCACTAGTTTTACCGGATTTGTGGAGTACCGCTGTCTGCCCTTGGAGTCAGCCAAAAGGCCCAACAGGCTCAAGAGACCTCTTAGGTGGGGTGAGAGTGAGGGATGAGGTTGGCGGCCTTGTGGGGATGTAAGCGGGCTCTGCCAGTTGACGTGTTTTGATGAGAGTGCTGAGCATCGCTCACACAGATTTTATGAGAACATGCGATGAGCCGTGCTTGGAGCATCGGGTAGACTGTGTGTCACCGATTTAATAGGCTCGCACGTGCGTTTTGAGACATGGCATGAGTATTGAGAAACAAACCTCTGTGGGAAGCAGGCCAATTGGGCCGGAGTACCTAGAGATATTACATGGGTTCATGGAGTACGATGTACCGTGCAAGTAGCATGGAGTACGATGTACCGTGTTGTATCTTCGGATACGGCATCTCCGGATGCAGCATCTTCGGATGCCGGGGATCGGATAAGACTGACGGGATGGACTGACCCACCTCCCGGGCGGTTCCCGATCATGGTGAGAACCCGCACACTAGGATCCGTGTAGCTGAGGAACTCACGAGGACAGATGTGGCCATAGTCCTAGTTATTTACCTATATACAGACGTTGCCTAGTCTCGCATGTTGATGATTTCTATGATGATTTAAACTGGGTTTTAAAACTAAATTGCATGATGGTATTTCCATGCTTTTCAAAACCCACGTGTGATGTAAATGTTTTCATGATTTTGTGTGAGTCAGGATCACCCGCAGGAGGGGTCGAGTCTTGACTTTATTGTCTAAATCTTAATTGAGAAAGAAATGATTTATGATAATTGCATGTTGATTTTTCGTGCAAATGTATTTTACATATCATCATAATGCATAGCATTGTTTTAAAATGTGTGGAGAAAGGGTGGTTTATGCATGGCACTACGTTCATGTAGGTAGTATGGTTACCTACTTGTTCGTAGGATTGCCTTACTGAGCTTGATGTGCTCACCCCTTTCATTTTCTCCCACAGATGATCTCCAGTTGAAGTTGAGGCGACTCAGTACTGCATTCCGGATATCCGCTGCTGCCCATCAACATAAGGTATATACACTTGTACTTATTGTATCTACATAAGCATAGCACAGTAACATGATTGTAAGTAACTTTAGGGGATGTATAAATAATATAACAATTATAAATGACTGGAGAAGAAATAAGTACTAGGGTAGATGTATGGTGGGACTGGCATTGACGCACAGCCCAATTAGTAGTGGAGTGTTGGTCACGATTCGAGGACAGGTAAGAATTAAGTAAGAAAATAAACAAAAACGCGAAAAAATTCACTCTGATTTTTGGATAGTTGGGTCGTGACAATTATTTTGGTATCAGAGCGTAATTGGTCTGATGTGTGTCAGTGTCAGAAGTTAAGAAATTACATCCCCGTGTTACTGTGCTTAGTTAGATACAATAGTGTATATCGAGATGGGCTTGACTAAGAAATGGTTGAGAATGCAGGAATGCCTAATATGAGTTGCGCTAAATGAGATAGTGCACGAGGCAGAGGTCGTAGAGGTAGACCTGAGTCTGCTAAGTCGTGCTGAGTTTGGCTATGAAAATCAGTATGAGATTGAAATAGAGGCGAATGTTGAGCATGCCTCACAGAGTCCGACAGAGAGATCGGACAGTATTGAGACACACTTCGCGAGATTGGAGCGGAGTGTGGAGATTATTTTGAGGAGCTAATTACTCAGATTATGTACGAGATCAGAGGGCGCAGCGGAGCATTGGTGAAAACCCGCTCGACCCATCTTAAGAGCTGATATGAGAAATGATTATGGATGTATTCCGGTGACAGGATATCCTGGACATGATTTAAAGGAAATTTTGGATTAAAGTCCTTACTCTGACCCAGAGGATTTAATTTATTGACGAGTATGGAGACTCGATTATATTCTGGGCAGATATTACCTCGACACTATGAAAAGTGACAGTCGAGATGTCTAAAAGTTTATGGAAGGGCTCAGATTTTCAATTAGAGTCCGATTGGCCCGTGAGATATTACCTATACCGAGGCAGTGCACAGATTTACAGTTGGGTAAATAAGAACATGAATTGCACGCCTCTGAGACTTGGAAAGGTAGTGAGGGCCGAGATAGAGACAGAAAGAAAAGCGAGAAATGACAAGGATGTCAAAAATGGGAAAATTGGTAATTGGTAAAAGATCTGATGTAACGAGTTATGGGCTAAGATAATTGGTAAGGCCCTAGTGCATCTAATTTTGGGCACTCTTATGGGCATTGTGATTGGAGGACCCCGACCTGCTACGAAGCAGAGTAGCAGTGTCATTACTGTGGAATGTGTGGTGGATACCACAGAAGGAGCGTCTATACCTACACGGTATTGATGAAAATGGTCGTTAAGTGTGGTATGATGGACCATTGATTTTGATTACACAGAGTTGGGCGAAATCGCCCCACAAAAAAGTAAAGAGACAGAGAAAAATTTCGTTGTTATAGCTGAAAACGAAAAGGGAGGCCATAGCCGAAGAGAAAAAGGAAAGTAGGCTATTGGACGAAGGCGAGTGGATGTCTTGGACCAGGATGCTATTGATGTTTCATGGATGTGGTGTAAGATACCACACTTGTTATGAATAACGAAGTACATATGTTCATTAATCCTGGTGCCACATATTTATTCATACCGCCTTCATTCGCATATAAGTGAGTAAAAGGCATGAATGCCTACGTCATCGGTTACAATATGGGTAAATGAGTACCCCAATAGAGGAGGATGAATTAACGGAATATAGATATAGAGATTTTAAGTTGATAAACAGGGGTGTAACGGTTGAAATTACAGGAGTAAAGGATGTACTCACAGAATGAATAAAGACAAGAGTTTCATTATAATTGATACGCAAAGGAGAAAATCTTCGAGATAAGATAGATCCTAAGTACAAGATGTATTGGAGTAGAGATATATGCTAGATAAGGAATACCTTTAATATGCGAAGTAATTGAGGTTAAACAATTAGTAGCGAATACAAATTATAACCAAGGACAAAGATGGGTATAACCATAACCGGTAGTTGTGGTTAAGTCTGAAGGCTAATAAAGGTATTTCAAAATACCTCCCCGCCTGAAGACTTGACAGCATCTAGATAAATATATATATATCCTATAACGTGAAACCGATCATCGAAATAAATACCTTTAGCATTAGGATACCATTACTAAGACGATAAGAACATTAAAATTCGACAAATTATAAAGGTTAACGTAGTAAAATTTGATAAGAGCCGTTAAGATAAGAAAAGGAAATGACGCAGCTTAGTGCCTGAAAACGTAAGCGGTTGAGAAGGATTTTGTACGCTTATGCGTAAATAAGTCAAGGATTGGACCGAATTGTAATCATCATTAACGGTGATATGCTGGGAGTAGTTAAAGCCTAGGGCGAATTATAAGCAACAATTGGAAGATAGCTTTTACAGATGGATTATTGCGAGATTTAAAATGGTATACCCTGTTGACACGTTTAACTAAGAAAACGTGATCTTGGAATAAGATGATAAATAAGATGATAGATGTGACGTGAATTTGGCGTGATGAAGTATGAACTGACCACCATGATTAATTTCACCATGCCCAACAGCTCAAGAGGTTTTTCAGTGAGTATGAATGCCTCAAAGTTATGATGGAGCTGTGTATTGATGTATAATGGGAAGATAGTCAATTTTGGAGTCAGACAACTCTTCGATCACGAAATAAACTATCTGACCCATGATTTAAAGTTGGCAACAGTATTTGTACCGAGGATATGGTACTATTATGTACAGGGTGAGGAATTATGGATATGCACTGATCATAGAGCCCGAGTATCTGTTTTCACAGAAAGGGGCGAATATGAAAATACATATTGGGTTAGAGCTTCTGAGAGATTTTGATTTATGAGAATTGTACCACCCAAGAAAGGCGAATGTGATGACTGATGCCTTGAGCAGAAAGAGCCTCGGGATGGTACCACATATGATGGTCAGGGAGCGTGAGCTGCTAGATGCAGTTGTGGACCTCAGTATTGATGTGATCCCTTCTGAGGATGACAGTGATTGTGTGACAGCTAGCCTGATGACTAGTACCGGATGAGAGTGCCCGGATTTGCCAGGCTTAGCGTGATGATCGACCGGATGTCGATAGTTTGGGTCTGATTCAGAAGGGTACAGTGATAGAGTTCACAGTGGGTGATAATGAGTTACTGAGGATTCAGAGACAGTATGAGTGCTCCCCAGGACCACAGTTGATGAGATAGTGATATTGTCAGAAGCTCACTCTTCGGGATATACAGTGCATGCGGAAGGTAATAATAATATATATTAAAATCTCAAAAGGGGTATGGGTGGTCAGATGTGAAAAGAGATATTGGTGGAGATTGTAGAAAAGTGCCTAGTGTGTCAGCAGAGTAAGGTAGAGTATTAAAAGTCTGCAGAGTTATTGCAGCACCTACCTATATCGACACGGCACGAAAAACGAGAGTAAGTCTCCATGAATGTCGTGATGGGTTATAGGAGACCCGGATAAATCAGGAGACTAGTTGGATGGTAGTCGATAGAGTGACTAAGTCCACCCACCTTCTGGTTATGAACTCCCCAGATACTCAGAGTGTGTATGAGGATTCAGGTATAAGAAAGATTGTGGAACATTAAGTAGCGTTCCAGTGAGCATGGTATCATATAGGGATTCCCGCTCCACTTCCTACCTCAGGGAATATTTTTAGGAAGCTATGGGAACCCGACTGAGTATTAGCACAGCTTTACATCCTCAGACAGATGGTCAGTCAGGGAGGACTGTACAAGTTCTGGAGGATCCGATGAAAGCGTGTGCCATTGATTTTATAAGCTCCTGGAATGATCAGTTGATTTCTAATTGAAGTCGCCAATAACGACAATTGGCAATTGAGTATCGGGATAACGAGATATGAGGCAGTGTATAGCTGTAGGGGCTGTTCCCCAAATTGGATAAGAAAGAGTGGGTGACAGGTAGAAATTATTTCTGACTTTGGATAATAAGTCTCTGAGGATGTTTAGTTAAGGATGAGAGATTAAGAACACCTCAGAACAGATAGAAAAATATTGGAATTCACCCTTGGTGAATTATTATGGTTGAAAGTTACACGTCCTAAGAGAATAAGGACATAGCGGAACTTTTGGAAGAAGTAAATTGAGTTGAGCTGGATCGAATTCTTGAGAGATTGGACAAGTGGGAGATAAGACCTGTAGGTTGTTGTTAATCACTTGGATTAATAGGCACCCACAATGTGTCCCAGCTTATGATGCTTCGGTACTACTATCCAGATCCAGCAGAGGTGATAGGATATGAACTCCAAAAGTTCAGTTTAATGAAAATATGAGTATATTGAAGAAGTTGATTCGGGCATTGAACAGGAAAGAGACAGTATTGGGGTTTAAGATAATCTCCCTAATTAAAGTCCTTTGGTAGTAATACACTCCGAAGAAGGTCGCATAAATTTTAAGAGTATGATATGATCGATATACCCGGAGTTGTATATGGACTCATATGACTTGGTTCTAATTTGGAGGACCAAATTCCTTAAGTGGGGGAGAATTGTAAGACCCGAATTTAATAAAAATACGAAAACTAAATAAGAAAAGATAGAGGAAGTATGAAGGAAGTCGGGTTAAATTAATCCCGAACACGTGTAAGGGCAAAACGGTCAAAAGACCGAAAGCCGGAGTAAATTCGATAAGGAAATTTAATTAAAAATAAGGATTTAAGAAATCTTGGTCAATAAAGATGAAATAAAATTATTTCGGATTAAATTGATCAAGATATTAATTTATTGGAATTAATCGGGATTAATCGGGATTTTTAGTTCAGAAAAATAATCCCGAAAATAATCGAAAAATATACTGAAAAGTCACTCGAGACAATATCCCGAAAATACGGAGCAATTATACCCGAAAAATAGGTTAAAATATAATAAATAAATTAAATAAAATTAAATTAATTAATTTAGAATAAAATAATAATTTTAAGGGATATTTGGGTATTTTTAGTGTATTTTAATAAATAAAAATAAATTGTTAAATAAGATAATAAATTGTAAAAAAAAAAAAAAAAAAAAAAGAGAAGAGAATTGAAAAAAAAAAAAAGAGAGGAAAGTCATCGGGGAGAGAGAAACGGAAGACCCGAAGAAGACCAAAGGAGGCCCGATCACCGTCCGGCGGCCAACGGCCCGGCCAAGGGCCGGAAAAGAAAGAGGGGACGCCGATGAGCACGATGGTACCGGCGGTGTAGCCAACCGACGCCGGAGGAAGCCGATCGGAGGAGGAGAAGGCCGACGGGATTGAGGGGCTCGGTCCCGGCGAACGGCGGCGATCCGACCAGAACCAAGGCCCGATTTGGAGAGCCCAGTCGACGGCGGTGCTTTTGGCACCGGTGGCACTCAGCGAGACGGCCGGAATCGGCGGCGACGGCCAAGAGGAAGAAAATGGGTTCCGACGCCGAGGAGAAGAGGTCGAACCGGCGGTGTTCCGACGGACTTGGGTGAAACTGAGGGTAGATTTGGACTGCGGACGAGCCAGCGGATCGATTGGCGGTGGAAGCCGGCGGAGAACCGGCCGGCAAGGTGGCGAACCGGCGGTGAACCGGTCGAACCGGAGAAAAACCGGCGGTCTGACCGGTCCGAACCGGACTGAACCGGTTCAGCCAAAAAGAGGGGAAAAAAGGGAGAAAAAGGGAAAAGGAAAAAGAGGAAAAAATTGGGGAAAATTCCGGTGATGCAATCGAGCTTCGGGTAAGTCGATAAGCGGTCAAATTGACCGATTTAAATTTGGAATATTTTATTTAATTAATTTTGGGCTGAGAACTTACCCGAAAAAATTATGGAATTGTGTAGCTCGACGATTGGCATCCACCGAGGGCTCGAGACAGCCTCGATTTGCGGACTAGCATGGAATCTCGGGTAAGTGACCCCTATTTACGACAATTTCCTCGTTATGCGTGATATTGATTAAATTTACGCATAAATTGAATTAATTTATGGAAATTTAGATTAATTGTCGTAAATATTAAATTTAGCTATTCGAGAATTAGAACGAGGCTCAATAAATTATTGATGGGCCCAATGAGCCCAATAGGCCTCGATAAAGAGAAAATTAAGTGGAAAACGGGCTTAAGGCCGATTAAGGCCCATTAAGGTGCAATCGGGCCCAATAGGGGTAAACGGGCCCAATGATTTAAATTAAGCCCAGAAAAGATTAAGTACAATTAAATCATAATATCTGACCTGAGGAATATTAATACGCAGTTCCGGGCATTGGATTGGAAACATATCGGACTACGCGATGGGACTACATTGGAAAAGAGAAAGGTCAGACTCGACGAGAATCGAGGTAAGGGAATTCTGCGGACTGCTAGAGGTAACAGTACGCAATTTTAAATTCATATGCAGTCCTTTAAAATATCCTGAAGGGTCTAGAGGTCAAATAATAATTTTAGTGCCCCGAATGGGCAAATTACTAAAATACCCTTGTTAAGGGTAAAATTCTAAAAATCTAGGAAAAATTGGGAGGAGCAAGGACAAGAGGTTCCTGCTCGTTCTGGAGATATTTCAACGCATGCATGAGTAGGCTGGCTCGCCTTGAAAGAAAGTGCACCGCATTGCATACTTTCAACGTGAAATTGATTTGAAAACTGTTTTGAGTAAATAGAGCCGCCTACTTGTTTTATTGACATATGACGTGCTAGAGCTCAGCTCGCACGGTAATTTCGATTTGTGTGATGCATGCATTAGTGCTGGAGCGAGAGCTCGCACTAGAGTTTTACATGCATAGGTGCTAGAGTATAACTCGCACCAGATTTCACATGCTCTTTCGTGACACGGTGCTAGAGTCTGACTCGCACCATATTTTTACATGATTTTCGAGACAGAGTGCTGGAGTTTAACCCGCACCAGTATTTATAAAATTTTCATGTGATTTATAATATACAGAGTGCTGAGCTTAGCTCGCACTAGTTTTACCGGATTTGTGGAGTACCGCTGTCTGCCCTTGGAGTCAGCCAAAAGGCCCAACAGGCTCAAGAGACCTCTTAGGTGGGGTGAGAGTGAGGGATGAGGTTGGCGGCCTTGTGGGGATGTAAGCGGGCTCTGCCAGTTGACGTGTTTTGATGAGAGTGCTGAGCATCGCTCACACAGATTTTATGAGAACATGCGATGAGCCGTGCTTGGAGCATCGGGTAGACTGTGTGTCACCGATTTAATAGGCTCGCACGTGCGTTTTGAGACATGGCATGAGTATTGAGAAACAAACCTCTGTGGGAAGCAGGCCAATTGGGCCGGAGTACCTAGAGATATTACATGGGTTCATGGAGTACGATGTACCGTGCAAGTAGCATGGAGTACGATGTACCGTGTTGTATCTTCGGATACGGCATCTCCGGATGCAGCATCTTCGGATGCCGGGGATCGGATAAGACTGACGGGATGGACTGACCCACCTCCCGGGCGGTTCCCGATCATGGTGAGAACCCGCACACTAGGATCCGTGTAGCTGAGGAACTCACGAGGACAGATGTGGCCATAGTCCTAGTTATTTACCTATATACAGACGTTGCCTAGTCTCGCATGTTGATGATTTCTATGATGATTTAAACTGGGTTTTAAAACTAAATTGCATGATGGTATTTCCATGCTTTTCAAAACCCACGTGTGATGTAAATGTTTTCATGATTTTGTGTGAGTCAGGATCACCCGCAGGAGGGGTCGAGTCCTGACTTTATTGTCAAAATCTTAATTGAGAAAGAAATGATTTATGATAATTGCATGTTGATTTTTCGTGCAAATGTATTTTACATATCATCATAATGCATAGCATTGTTTTAAAATGTGTGGAGAAAGGGTGGTTTATGCATGGCACTACGTTCATGTAGGTAGTATGGTTACCTACTTGTTCGTAGGATTGCCTTACTGAGCTTGATGTGCTCACCCCTTTCATTTTCTCCCACAGATGATCTCCAGTTGAAGTTGAGGCGACTCAGTACTGCATTCCGGATATCCGCTGCTGCCCATCAACATAAGGTATATACACTTGTACTTATTGTATCTACATAAGCATAGCACAGTAACATGATTGTAAGTAACTTTAGGGGATGTATAAATAATATAACAATTATAAATGACTGGAGAAGAAATAAGTACTAGGGTAGATGTATGGTGGGACTGGCATTGACGCACAGCCCAATTAGTAGTGGAGTGTTGGTCACGATTCGAGGACAGGTAAGAATTAAGTAAGAAAATAAACAAAAACGCGAAAAAATTCACTCTGATTTTTGGATAGTTGGGTCGTGACAGCTAAACGTACTATTACTAGTGTCATATCTACTAAAATTGTTGTAAAATACGTACAAATACCTCTATCCCTAACATACAGTCCCTTATCTCGAATCGTACTTGTATTCCCTTCGTCTCGTTTGCTCCGTTCGCGATCCAGGTTAATCGTGTTCCACGTATTTCAATTTGACACGTGTAAATCATTAAGTTATTTTCCTTTCCTTCTTCTAAACCTCCACATTGTCATTTATTTATCTATTCATACTTCCCAATCCTTAAAATCATATCTCACCTTTCCCACTAATATCATTATATCCTCTCTTAAGTCTTTCATCACTTTTCCATGGATTTCCCTTCATAAGTTCCTCTTAATATTACTCACTCATCACTACAATCATCATTCCTACCAATTTTACATACCATTCAACCAAATAAGTGTCTAGTAATCTTATATTTTAGGCTTGGAGGTTGAAAAGCTTATCTAGCTTAGTCTGTTTCCTTAGCCCAAACTTGTGGTAGCCAAAACTCATTCTCTTGGTCACATTAACGTGTGATTTTTGGGTATGTTCGCATTGCTTCAAGGAACAACTTTTCCTTCTTGAGATTCTTCAGATTCTAGCTTGAATGTAGTAATATTTAGAGTGAGAAGGCTTGGTTTCTTAGAGAGAAAATGACAGATACAAGTTTGGTGGGGAAGAAATATGAGTTTTCAGCTCAATCTCGTGCTCCTTTTATAGATGTAGACACATGAGATCTATCTGGCCCTTGTGGAGATTGATCTCTGCATGATTTTGTAGTCTTTTTTACCAAACGTAACTACTACCAGATTGATCTGCTTTCATGATGAGATTGATCTGTTTGCTAGTAAAATCCTTCATGGAGATCGATCACTTCTTGGTCGAGGGTTAAGGAGATCGATCTGTGCCTTGTGGAAGATCGATTTCTTCCAGACAGAGACTTAAGGAGATCGGTCTTCCTTCCCTATGAGATCGATCTGCCCTGTTGTATTGTACTAATTCATGACATTTCATGAAAGGGGATCGATCTCTCCTTCATATGAGATCGATCTCTCATCCCCTGCACCCCTATTTTTGCATTTTTTTATAGATTTTCCAATGTATACTCATCTTTATTTACTTCATACCTAAATTTACAATCCGTGCATAATTAACGTACAATGACATCCCTTCCATATAGTTCATAAGTAATAAAACTTGTGCACACAACTTAAAATCATGGATGTTTCATTAAATCTCATAATTCCTTACCCCCTTTATTATTTATACACTAGTAACAATGTACATATACATATACATATATACGTCATAGCCTCTTAAGATATCCTTATAGCATTATAGGTATTACACTAAGAAATCGGCCACATCACCCCTCTGAATCAGACTCGCACGATTCTCACACAGTAGATCTGTATGTTATGCTTGTCGTATCAAATCAATCAAATTTGATTCCACTCGCAGGCTAGCTATAACATAGTCAGTGTCAACATCAAGAGGGTTTATGTCCAACCTGAGGTGAGCAAACTGCTCAAGCAGCTCATGTTCCCTAACCATCATGTACGATACCATTTCGAAACTCTTTATACTCAGGGCATCAGCTATAACATTAGCCTTTCCTGGATGGTATAATATCTTGCAACCATAATCTTTTAGAAGCTCTATCCATCGTCTCTGCCTCATATTTAACTCTTTCTGTGAAAACAGATATCTGAGGCTCTTATGATCTGTATACACCTGAAATTTCTCACCGTACAAGTAGTGGCGCCAAATCTTTAATGCAAATACCATGGCTACCGACTCTAAATCATGATTCGGGTAGTTCCTCTCATGGTCCTTAAGCTATTTGGATCCATAGGCTACTACCTTCCCATCCTGCATCAACACACAGCCCAGTCCCTGTCTCGAGGCATCTGTATACACTGAGTAACCTCCTAAGTTGGTGGGTATGGAGAGAACAGGTGCGGTGGTCAGTCTATGTTTCAACTCGTAAAAACTACTATCACATTTCTCATCCCATTCAAATGCCACATTTTTTTGAGTAAGACGTGTCAACAGAGCAACCAGCTTAGAGAATGCCTCGACAAATCGTCGATAATATCCTACTAAACCCAAAAAACTGCGGATCTCTATAACCGTCTTGGGTTTATCCCACTGTATCACAGCCTCTATCTTGGATGGATCCATTGATACCCCATCTCTTGAGACCATATAACCCAAAAACGATATCTCACATAGCCAAAAATCACCTTTATTGAGTTTAGCATACAACTCCTAATCTTGGAGGGTCTGTAACACTGTTCTCAAATGCTGCTTGTGCGCTTCTCTGAACTTTGAGTACACTAATTTGTCATCTATAAAGACAATCACGAAGCTGTCTAGGTATGGCTTAAATACATAATTCATTAGAGCCATAAATGTTGTAGGAGAATTCGTCAACCCAAATGGCATAACCAGAAATTCATAATGGCCATAACAAGTTTGAAATGCTATCTTAGTCACATCTCCACTTCGAATCCTCAACTGATGATACCCAAACCTCATATCAATCTTTGAAAAGATTTGGGCTCCTTGCAACTGATCCAATAGATCATCAATCCGTGGAAGGGGATACTTATTCTTGATGGTAGCCTTATTCAACAGCTGGTAATCTATACACAGTCGGAGACTCCCATCTTTCTTCTATACAAACAAAACTGGTGCTCCTCATGGTGACATACTCGGTCTGATAAACCCATTGTCAAATAACTCTTGTAACTGTTTCTTTAGCTCCTCCAATTCCACTCGAGCCATTCAGTACCAGGTACCAAGTCAATACAAAACTCCATCTCTCTGTCTGGTGGCAACCCTAGTAATTCATCCGAAAAGACATTAGGAAATTCTCTAACCACTGGGATGTCAACTAAATCTGGGTGCACCTTATCTAGATCAACCGCATATGCGATAAAACCTTCAACACATTATTACCAAATCTGTTAATACAACTATCCATCTTTAGAATTAGTTTACTACTTCTTTCATTACTCTTTAAGTCTTGTAACATACTTTTCAAGGGTGGAAAACATTACTGTTTTAGCATAACAATCCAAAACAGCATGGTTTGCAGCCAACCAATCCATTCCTAGTATTACATCAAAATCCTTCATACTTAATAGGATGAGATCAACCGACATATCTTTTTCCCCTACTTTTAACTTACAACTCTTACATACATACTCCGTCATTACATTGTCTCTCACTGGAGTGCTTATAAGTAAAACTCTACCTAAAGGTGCAGGTTTCACATGCTCAAATAATTTACATGTAAAGGAAGGCGATATCAATGAATGCGTGTCACCAGGATCAATTAATGCTAATGCTTCAAAATCAAAGACTAGGATGGTACTTTTAATCATATCCGTGGAAGGTTCTGCAGATGCCTGGTCCAATGCAAACACTTTCCCTCAACCAACAGCTTGCTTCCCTTTCTCTTTAGCTGTGGCCTTCCTCTTAGGTATAAGTGTTTTAACTGTAGCCTTCTCTGGCTCTTTGCCCTTTTGTGGGGCGGTATCAACCAAGTTTAGGCATTCACGAGCTATGTGCCCTGCTTTACCACATCTATAACATGATCTTGTCAACAGATGGCATGACCTATTCCCGTGATATCTACCACACATTCTGCACTGCTCGGTGGTAGGTTGGGGTCCGCCAATAACTATGCCCCTCAAAGCTGGAGGTAAAGCTGGATAAGCTAGAGGCTTTGTAGGCCTCTCTCGTACCTCCTCAATCTGAGTCCCCTTACCAAATAACCTTCAGCCCTTTTCGAACCCTCTATCAACAACTGACCTCTTCCGGTCTCTATCTCTGCCTTTACTGCTTCTGACTAGCTTTAAGGCATGTAACTCATAATCTTGCTCACATAACTAAGCTCTGCGTACTGCCTTGTCATAGGTGGTAATGTTCAATGGAGCTAATCGCGATCTAATCGAAGGTCGTAGCCCCTCAATAAATTTTTAAACCTTTCTATCCTCAAGGCTTATAGAGACGACATCATATCTGTCTAGGGATGTGAATCCAGACTCATACTCATCCACTGTCCAGTTCCCTTGAGTCAATGTCATAAATTCCATCTGCATCTTTCTCTGAGTAGTGGTTGGAATGTACTGCCTCCTAAAGGCATCCATAAAAATATCCCAAGTTACAACTGGGTGTCGTGCACTCAACATCGACTGTGTAGCCATCCACCAATACTCGGCCTCATCCTCTAATACAAAATCCACAAAGGTGACCTTCTCTGTGGCAAAGCAATGGAAAAATCTGTCGAGGTTCTCCATACAACGTATCCAATGCTCAGCTAACACTGAGTTCTTTAACCCACTAAATGAAGGTGGGCTAAATTTCTTGAATTCTCTCAATCTGCCCAGATCACAATTGAAAATTCCTTCACCACCAACCTATTATGGAGCTACAAGATCCTATATTGGTGGGAGAATATCCTGAACTGGGGGAAGTGCAGGAATCTCTGCCTCTGCCTCTCAAGGTCTCGGTGCAAGCTTTGCAGGCTTATGTCTCTAAGGTACATCAGCCTGACCAGTAGGGTTCTCCTGTCTACCCTCAAATCTGACCATTGCCTGTGTAAATATCTCCATAACTATGTCTACAGTGCGCTGTAATTGCACAATATGTGCCTCAGCGACATCACTAAGACCAGGTGGATCTTTACTAGAATTGAACTCACTACGCCTCTCGGGCTCATCTCTATGCCTCTGAGAGTGCAAACTCTCTCCTTTATGAGTACGTCATCTATCTGACATCCTGCATACTCAATAACAAGTGTCTCAATTACATTTTCAGCTTGGTATACACAATTGTATCCAATAATGCACATTACTTTAGGTATGTACAATTTCCTAATTATGGATACTAACTCACATCAGACCAACTCTGCTCTGATACCAATCTCTATCACGACCCTATTCCCATGACTTACTTTACTACTAATAGTTGGGTTGTGAGTTAACATCCATATCCACATCTCATCTATTTATAATTTATAATTCATTTAATGAAATAGAAACTGTTCTTTATAAATTTACAAACACGTTTACATCAGTTTCTATCATATACATCCCTTTCGTACAAAAGATAACTATATTGTGCATTAATTTACAAGATACAAAATTTTTTTCTCATAAATGTATACCTCTATACTGCTGGAGAACTAGAGAACACTGTAGTAGGGAACTGCAGTAACTCACTACTGTGTAGTATCTGTGGAGGAGGAAATAAGGGGGTGAGCTAACATGCTCAGTAAGAAAAATATGAAAGCTGGTAGATAACTACACTATCTACATACTTAAAAATACAAACATTTATTTTCCTTACAAAACATATGCAATTCTTTTTAAATCAACTTTCGTCGGTGAGAAACCGTTAATTCGCTAGATGGGTACATGCATATTTCATTCTTAATTCACACAGCATATTCACACAGGATCACACAACATAACGTTTTCAAAATCACACAGCTTAGATTTAATAAATTTCTTTGCACTTAGCAAATCACTTAGTAAATCAATAAACTTGAGACTAATATGAGATTTCATATTAACCAGATCACACAGCTGGGGACATATGTCACCTCCCACAGTAGTGACAATGTCGTATCACATAGATATAAGAACTTATAGCCATAGTCTAGATTCCAGGCAACACTGATCAGGTGTGCGAGAATCCCGTGCTTGAGGAGGCGAATCAACCATCCCTTCAGCCCACACAAAATCACTAAGATATTCATGACACATTGTACTTCATGGCTAATGCTCACGGTACAGTGTGCTCCCGTGGATCCTTATCACCCATTTTCGTTGTCTCAAAATCATGTGCGATCATGTCTGTGCACGATCACTTAGCAATACACGATGACTCTAGCACAATTTTACTTATCACACAACAACAATCATGAAACCTCGTGCGAGCAACTCAGCTTATGATCACATAGCACTACCTGAGGCATCTAGAACGATTTTGTTTATCACACAGTACACATCGTAAAACCTCATGCGAGCAACTCAGCGTAGTCACATGCGAGCATGGTCAGAGTAAGATCACTTAGCAATACTCGAAGGCTCTAGCATGGTTCTCAAAATCGGGTGCGAGCTCTCAAGTGGATCACACAGCTTCACTCAGCTCTAGCGCCTTTTACTTTTTCTCAAAATCTTTTTTAAATTAATGTACAAGCAAGGCTGGTAAGTCTACCGTCGCCACTTTGGCTCTAGCACAAGTTCACACAGAAAAATCAATAGCTTGCTCTATTCACAAAGTATGAGTGTGAGGGTAAATTTCCCTTCAATCACCCATTAATTTCTTTTCACTTAGAAACAATTAAACCTGGAGCCAGTCTATTGTTACTCTTTCTCAAAACACTTTTCACAAAGAATACACCAAAAGTATGCACATCATGTACCTATGCTTTTTTAATCAGTTGCAGTATAACCACAAACTTGGTTTTCGTATTGATATTTCGACATCTATCTGCTTTATAGATATTATCCATTCACCTACAGGGATTAATCAAAATACATCTAGCTATATCTATAGCTTGCAAAAATCCCTTACCACGAATTACGCTCGAATCACTTTCCTTGATTTCCACTTCTTGCGATTCGTCTAATCGGCTCCAGTTATATCTTCAGGAGTTGAAATTGTGTATTACTCACATCAGTATACTTTCATATACTTCATTTCACTTGCATAATATTCAAATCAATGCATTGGGCTATTTACATCTAATTAGACATGATTCGCTTTTACGTCCATTTTGATTATACGATTCATTTCTCGAGAATATCTACTAATTCATGTGAATCGGCATTAATCTCACAATGCCTTAAGTTCATTATATACCTTATTTACTTATTTTCAACCATTTTTGTTTCTAGCATATGGATTTCACCAAACTATCTTACAATCATCTATACATGCTTAATAATACCTATTCATGCTTTATTCATCATTTAATCCATACCTATTACTTTTCTCTCACTAAGCTATTTATAGGTTATGGAAGATTAAGCATGATCATGGATGTTTCAACCATCAATATATACACCAATTAACTCATCAAAACATCTAGATTAATATATTAGAAATTGGTGTATTGAAATCTTACCTATCTCAACTTTTCTCTTTTTTGAAAAATTTGGGGGAAAACTCTTTTTCTCCTTCAATTGATCAACTAAACCTCTAGTTTTTAAACTATGTTGTTCTCTTCTTCTCTAGGAATAACTTTGCTCGAATGCGGTTTTCTCAAATCTTTATGGAAAGTGTTAATAATCTAGAGAGATGAGGTTTGCTTTTTTTGAGTAAAAACGGAAGGTTGTGATGTTTCTGGGGAAGATGCTCAATGTCGGGCTCCTTTATATAGAATTCACATTATGAGATCGATCTCCTATGGTAGAGATCGATCTTCCCTTGCTCAAATTACACAATTCAAAGCCTTCAAGATCGATTTGCTTTAAGAGATACGATAGATCTTGGCCAGGCCGAGAGCTTCAGAGATCAATCTACCGTAGGGATGAGATCGATCTGCTTCTGGCCGAGATAAACTGAGATTGATCTGCTTAGGGATCTTTCTTGGCAAAAGCATACCGAGATCGATCTGGCTTGAAGGAGGGATCGATCTCCTCTTTCTCTATAGCATTCTAGCTGAAATTTTCCCCAGATTTTAAAGCTAACTTCACATCAAATTTGCTTCACTACTCATTTTGCATTCAATCCACATTTATCACTTAAAAAGGTTCATTTCTTATAATTCATACGTAATGAAACTTATGTGTACATCACGAACTCATATAACAAGTGTTTACCTCAAATTTAAGGACCTTCCATCACTTATGATTCATATTACATGAATAAGGGTATACTTAGGGAGTCGTAAGGATACATATGAAATTATGGACCTTACCTCGGGCTATCCCGATCCATATAAAACGGTATAAAACATGTGTCCATGTAACATATATCAAGGCTCCACCCGCTCTTCGGGATACCTTGATCCATGTAAAACCATATGAATTCATGTATTTATATAAACCATACAACATGCAAGACTGGGCAGGTATTTTGGTATGCATATTAAAACTTTGGCCATTTCTTGATCTGTGATCCCAGGCTACATAGATCCTAGTGTACGGGGTATTATGCTGTAACAATAGGTGGGTAAATCCTATCTGCTAGTCTATAATATCATATAGTGCAGAAACCCATATAATCCGAAGATTGCACGGTATAGCGCACTTCGTGCTACGTATACGGTAGAACGTACTCCGTGGACCCCATATCATGTCAATCACCCATGCCATGTCTCAAATTATATGTGCGATCATATCATATCAGTATGACACATAGTCTACATGAGGCTCTAGCACGACCTTATACATGTCATATCAAATCACGTGTGAGTAAAGCTCCAACATGGTTTTATGCATATCATAAGAAAATCTCATGCGAGTAAAGCTCCATCAAAACTTTATGCATATCATGTTAAAATATAGTGCGAGCAATGCTCCAGCACGTTATCACACATATCATATCAAAATATAGTGCGAGCAAGGCTCCAAAACGTTTTATGCATGGTTAATATCAAAACTCAGTGCGAGCGAAGCTCTAGCATAAATCGTTTCCACACAAGCCCATTATGTGGCCTAATTTCAAAGAGATAGTTCGCGCTCACAATCAGCACCAGAAATGTGCTCTTTTATGTAAATCATGCAAACACTAGCCAACTTATCCATGTACTTGCTAAAAAGCAGTAAAAACAGTCAAAAACATGTATTTCATGCATTTTGTGACTTTATAAAATTTTGGTAAAGAAACCCTTAATAGGGGTAAAATTGTAATTTACCCATATCGGGTCTCAATAAATTTTATTTCATTTCTAGAACCTTCAAACTTTTTAAGTCCCTGTAAATGCCCTAAAAAATACGTGTAGCTATCTCTAACAACTCACAAAATCTCTTACCTCGAATCACGTCGAGCATGCTTACTTTTCCAACGCTGCCTAATCACCCTGTCCGTTAGCTCTCAGTATAATCTTCAGAGCTGCACGTAATTATTTATCACATTAGTTTAACTAGATAAATATAATTCTTACGTTTTTATGGTTGTGAGACCCCATATATGTATAACTTAATTATATGTAAATAAAAGTATAAGACAAATGATTTTTAGATCATGTAAATGTCAGTGTATTGCGATGGATAAATGAGTGTCATGATACAAGTAAAGTATAAATAAGGGCTGAAGTGGCCACAAACTAAACGAATAGAACTTTAATCATTCGGATCGAAGATAAGGATTTAAAACACAAAATGATAATGCATGGACTGTGAATTCTAAGTATCCTTTCTGAATTCAAGCAATACAAACAAGTCACATTGTACGTGAATAATAAGAAATGAGCCTTTCCATGCTCTAAATGGGATTAAAATGCAAAATGAGTATTGGAGTAATGAAATAGGACTTTACCTTTGAAAAATCTAGGAAAAATAAAGCAGGAATGCCCCAGATGAAGGTCAGATCAATCTCCCCAATGAGCACATCGATCTGCATTTGCCTCTGCCTAGCAGAGATCGATCCCTTCCTAAGTACAGATTAATCTCCATTTGATTGTACCAAGAGAAGATCGATCTCTCTCCATGAGCAGATCAATCTGCAGTTGCCTCTGCCAAGCAAAGATTGATCTCTCTCCAGTGAGTAGATCAATCTCTCTCATTTCTAACCTGAAAATTCGATGGCTAAAACCAAGGAAAGATCGATCTCTTCACCCTAGTAGATTGATGTCATCACCCCTACTCTAAAAAAAACCCCACAAAAAACCTCTTTCTTTAACAAATCAACACACCTCTTCCATTTTTACCCAAAACACAAAGCTTTCTCTCTCTAGAATACACCTCCTTCTAAGAAGATTGAAGAAAAGACTATTAGAGCAATGTTGTTCACCTTGAGGAGGAGAACAACGTAACTTGGAGCCAACATTTAACTTGTTGGATTGAAGGAGAAAATGAGTCTTCAAATTTAGAAAAGAGGAAAGTTAAGCTAGGTGAGCTTCTAATACACCAACTCTAAGTATATTCATCTAGATGTTATCATGAGTATAATGGTGTATGTGTTGTTGGTAGAAACTACCTAGAATGTCATGAATTAAGCATAACCTATAATGAGTTTAGTGTGAGAAAAATATGATATGGTTGAGTTGATGATAAATGGATTATACTAAACTATTAGTGAGGTGATATGCATGATTTTGAGATGACTGGATGAAGCCACATTGTGAGATTAGTCAAGTGATAAAAATGTATAGAAATGATGTTGTAGAAAATGCATAAACGAATGGAAGATTATGGATAAAGATTTATGCTAAGTGTTTGATAAGTTACTAGGTGAGTTGCTAGGTAAATTGACTAGAAATGGCATAATGATGGCCGAATGAGATGATAGGCTAAAATTTATGAAATAGGCTCGATAAGATATACTGACTAGTTGATGTCAGAACATGAGTTATCGACATTGACTCATATGATTGATGAATGTTTCCAGCTACCGAGGATATATCCAGAGCAAACTGAGCCTAATTTCGAGAAGCAGGAAAGGAGGAAGGAGTTACTTCACTGAGAATCAAGGTAAGGGAATTGTGTTAGCGCTAGAGGTAGTTGTACGTACTTTTGGGTGCATGGGTGATTTCTTAAAGTGTCTAAGGGTCTGAGAATGGAATAGATGTTTGAAGGGCAAAAGAAATTGGAGAACTTTAAGAAATATGCATGAAATGCATGAACATGATGCTTTTGAATCTTTTTACTGCTTTTAGCATGTGAATTAGTAGGTTGGCTAGTATTTTAAGTGACTTGCATGAAAATAGCTCGATTTGGTTTTTATGACCATGCTTTACAAAAGAATGAGCCACCTAAATGAGTTTGTGGAAATGAAAACGTGTTAGAGTATTGCTCGCACGAGATTTGACATGTTTACACATGCATTATTGCTCGAGCATAGCTCGCACTAGAATTTTTATGATATTGTGCTGGAGCCTAGCTCGCACTGATTTTCATACTAGTTTTGACATTATGCTGGAGCGTTGCTTGCACTAGATGTCCATTATACTTGTTGTCGTGCTTGAGACTACTCGCACGTGGTTTTATGACATGATTGGGAGTCGTGCTGGGAACTTCGAGTAGGCTGTGTGCCACGTCGATTAAATAGGCTCGCACATGCGTATTGAGATGTGGCGTGATATGATATGATGATATGGGTCCATGGAGTACATTGTACCATGCAAGTAGCATGGAGTACGTTGTACCGTGTATGGATATGATATATATACCGTATTTAGACGATCAAATTCTGCTATGGACCGACAGGTTGGATGTGACCCACCACCCGTACGAAAGTAGATAGAGGTGATACCTCGCACACTAGGATCCGTGTAGCCTTGGATCACAAAGGATATGGCTATAGTCCTAGTTATTTCCCTTATTGATATTATATGCCTATCTCACATGTCTTGTTTTATGATAAATCCATGTTTGAAATGTGGTTGTGGGTCAGGACAGTCCGTGGGAGGGGCCGAGTTTTGAGGAATGATGATCTTGTATCGGTTTGTGTTGAGATTTGAAATGCTTTTAAGTGCACTTTACATGATGAGTTACCATGCTTTAATTATAACTAGTGCATGATGATTTTCCATACTTTGATAAGATTTGTACACTGACTTTAAATAACATGAACTCCTTAACATATCATGAACATGAGCATAATCTAATATGTTTTGAGTATGACCAATAACTGTGTGGTTTAAGCATGGCATCACTATCACGTAGATAGTGCAGTTATCTACTTACTCGCATGATTGCCTTACTGAGTGCGTGGTTTGCTCACCTCCTTATTTTCCCCCCTCTACATAGCACTTCTAGTAGATAGAGAACGATTGAGGATTGGATTTTGGTGTCAGTTGCATCCCATCACACGATGTATACACATTTGTATAGTTTTTGTATCTAGACTTGTCAAGCACAGTAATATCTTTAAATGTAATTTTTTGGGATGTAAAGAATTGTAAACACATGTAAATAGCAACTCTAACTTAAAAATACAATTGTTTACGTGTAAATGAATTGTAAATTGAAAATGAATTGATTGGATGTGATTGACACCGATACACAGCCCAATTGTTGGTTGTGTAACTGTTCACAATAAGATAAGGTAAAGGTAAAGAACAAATAATAAGAAATGGATTAAATAATAAATGAAAAATGAAAAATTTGTTACGAATTTTTGGTAGATTAAGGGTCATTACAAATTTATTTGGTATCAAAGCGGAGTTGGTCTGATGTGTGTCGATGTCAAAAATTAGGAAAATTACTTCCTCATGTTACTGTGCTTGTCTAGATACAACTGTGTATATCGAGATGGGTTTGAAAAAGAAATGATTGTGAATGTAGGAATCTTGGTATAATGCCTAATACCAGTCACGGTAGAGGGGCGAGAGCATGAGTGAGAGGCCGTAGGGTATGTAAGACCCGATATTTTTAGTGCATTTAAAAATGCAAAAGGACTTAAATGACATTCCCGAATACGTGCAAGGGCAAAATGGTCGAAAGACCAAAATTCGATATTAATCGGGACAAGAAAATTTAATTAAAAATATGAGATTGAGAAATCTTGATCAATGACGAAGAAATAATTAAATTTCGGGTTAAATTGATCAAGATATGAATTTATTGGAATAAATCGGGATTTTCGCATCGAAAAATAATCCCGAAAATAATCGAAAAATATACCGGAAAGGTAAAACCGGACTGAGAAATTAATTTATGAATTAAATAGAAATTTTTTATAATATTTTGGGATATTTTGTAATTTTAATAATATTTTAATGAATAAAATATTATTAAAAATAAATTATAAATAAATAAATGAAATTGTAAAAAAAAAAAAAAAAAAAAGAAACGAATCTGGAAAACGAAACGAAAGTCAGAAAACGAAACAGAAGCAAAACGCGAAGGAAGACCCGAGGAAGAGAGATCGCCGGCAGAGCCACCACCGGCGACCGAGGAGGTTCGATACCCACCGAAAAAGGAAGCCCGAACTCGGGCGAACCTCCAGCAACCCAGACGCGCGCCGAGAACGGCGAAAATCGTCGGAAACGGAGGAGAAGCCGCGGGGGAGAGAAGCCCGATTCGCCGGCGATGGGGCTGATTCGACCCCAGCCGAGGCCCGATTTAGGGAGCCCAGACGATTGCGCGCCGATTGGCACCGGAATCATGCCGGGAACCGGCCGGACGGCGCCGGCACGACCAAAGGGAGATTGGACCGGCCGAACCGGACAGAACCGGCCGAACCGGACCAGACCGAACCGGCGGTCCGAACCGGGTTGAACCGGACCGGACCGGTTCAGCCAAAAAGAGAGGGAAAAAAGGAAAAAAAAGGGAAAAAGAAAAAGAGAAAAAATTGGGGAAAATTCCAGTGATGCAATCGAGCTTCGGGTAAGTCGGTAAGCGGTCAAATTGACCGATTTAATTTTCTGAATATTTAATTTAATTAATTCCGACTGGAAGTTTACCCGAAAATATATTTAATTGTGTAGCTCGACAATTGGCATCCATTGAGAGCTCGAGACAGCCTCGATTTGTGTATGATCATGGAATAACGGGTAAGTGACCCTTATTTACGACAATTTTATATCGTTATGCGTGATTGACATTTAACGCATGAATTACGGATTTAATTTCCGCATAAATGAATTAAATTCTAGAAATTGGGATAAATTGTCGTAAATAATTCATAAGCTATCTGAGAATTTAGAACGAGGCTAAATAAATATTGATGGGTCCAATGAGCCCAATAGGCCTCGATAAAGTGTGGTAAAAGGGCTTAAGGTCGATTAAGGCCCATTAAGGTGCAATCGGGCCCAATATGAGAAACGGGCCCAATGATTTAAAATTAAGCCCAGAAAATTATGAAATACATTAAATTGTATTGTATTTGACCTGATGAATGTGTATCCGCAGTTCCGGAGATTTGATTTGGATTCGGAGCAAATCGGACTGCGTGACAAGACATCAGTGGGAAAGGTCAGACTGTACAGAAAAATGAGGTAAGGGAATTGTGTGAGTAGCTAGAGGTAGCTACGCATATTTTAATAGTTTTTCTGTACACTGAGTATGTATGTATACATGGATATTGTATAATGATCCTAAAAATGGTTTGAATGATTTTAAGGATCGAAATAGGTGAAATGTCTATTTTACCCCTATTGAGGGAAGTTCACCTAAGGATGGTGAAAGCATGACATGCATGAAATGCATGATTTAAGGATTTTTGATGATTAAGAAATTTTATTGGTTTTAATCAAAGCAAAGCAATAGATTGGCCAGAAATTGTTTAATTTCACAAAATAACACTACGTAGGTGTTATTAATAATTAAATGGAAATTTCTTTGGAAAACGGCCAACTATCAAGTTTATATGGAAACAGATAGTGCCGACACGTAGTTCGCACTATATCTGCGTTTGTGAATGTGCATAAATGTGCTTGAGCAGTTGCTCGCACCGACTTGTGACATCATATGCATGAAATGTGCTAGAGCATGGTGCTCGCACTGATTTTTAATATTGTGAAATGAGAGCTGCTGGAGCCTAGCTCGCACTCTGTTTTGACATGTTTTGACATGTTTTGATTTGTTTTGACGTGGTATGCATAAAATAGTGCTGGAGCGATTACTCGCACTACTTTTAATGATTTGACATGCATGAGAGATGCTGGAGCTTAGCTCGCATCCTGTTTTGATTTAATTATGCATAAAAGCCGTGCTGGAGTGAAACTCGCACGAGATTTGATTTAGTTATGCATAAAGCCGTGCTGGAGTATAACTCGCACGAGATTTGATTTACTTGAGCATTCATTTGTGCTGGAGCGTTGCTCGCACAAAGTTTTATATGGTTTTCATAATTCATTTGAATGCCGTACTGGAGTTTTTCTCGTACGAGGTTTTCACTGAATTTATATACATATCCGTACTAGAGCGTTGCTCGTACGTGGAATTTACATGAAATTATAATCAGTTTAAGTCGTACTGGAGCGCTGCTCGTACGCAGATTTCACTGATTTTTATGAAACCGTGCTAGAGCTTCGCTCGCACGAGATTTTCAGATATCATGAATATGCATGGAGCCGTGCTTGAGTTTCGCTCGCACAGGGATTTATATTACATGCATATAGCCGTGTTGGAGCCTCCTGTAGACTGTGTGTCACAGTGAGATGATATGCTCACACGTGCATTCTGAGACAGATGATATGGGTGGATAAGACCTATTACAGGCACCCCTGACTGAGCTTGGGTTCACGGAGTACTTTGTACCGTGTATGTCACGCGGAGTACGCTGTACCGTGGGGATTGTTGGAGTGGAGTGGCATTAGCCACGAGGCAGCAAGCCTTGCCCTCGCAATCCTGGTGTTATGCTGTTCTGGCGGGTAGGACGACCCACCTCCCGTTTCAGGTGTGATACCCCGCACACTAGGTACCGTGTTGCCAGGGATCACTAGGATATGGCCATAGTCCTCGATGTTACTGATAATTACCTTATTGTCTCACATGATATAACTTGTGGTCTGTTAGACCAGGGTAGACCCGAAGGAGGGGTCAGGCCCCCGATTTGATGATTTGATGATTTCAGATGATTTTATGATATGTGACCCTGAAAGAAGGGTGGTTTTATAACTCAAGTTTTATAATGAAATATAACGAATTGTTTTATGAGTTTTGAGATGATTGACCTAGAGGGGTTATTTTATACTGCGTTTTAAATGAATTGATTTAAATGCAGAGGCATGATGTGTTTTTCCATGCTTTCATTTGAAATCCATGTTTTGTCTTACATGGTATGAAAGATTGCATGATCTTGATTAAATTCATGCTTAATATGATTTAATGATGTCACATAAAATGCTTTGAATGCATGAGTTACATGATTTATATATGCACAAATAGTTTTGGATGAACTATGGCATTGAATATGCATGACTTTGTGCTTGATGATTTTAATGAAAAGAAATGGATTTAAGGGCATGGCATTATGAGCATGTAGATAGTGGAGCTATCTACTTACTTGCATAATTGCCTTACTGAGCGTGTGGTTTGCTCACCCCCTTATTTTCCCATCTTTTCAGAGCACTTGAAATAGTTATTGAGCGGCTGAGAACTTGCATGCTTAATATCCGCTGCTTGCTGCTTCCCATCGAGAGACAGGTATACACATTTGTATGATTTTGTATCTAAATATGTAATGCACAGTACTGTAAATGGATATGATGTCGGGGATGTAGAGTCATGTAAATACCATTTGGTATGTGTTTATTTAAAGTCAAAAGGATAGTAGACTCTGATATATGATTATGGGAATGAAATGTTAAATAGTGTGAGGTGACTAACACCGAATCATAGCCCAACTGTGTTGTAGGATGGTCACGACGAGAGAAAGTTAAGAATTAAATAATAAATGAAAAAACGAAAAATTTACTCTGATTTTTAGGTAATTCGGGTCGTGACAGGTTTAGTGGTATCAGAGCTTGAGTTGGCCTGATATGAGTCGGTGTTAGTGGTTAAGAAAGTTTACATCCCCATGTACTGTGCATTATTTAGATACAATTGTGTATATCGAGATGGAAGTGCAGCTAAGAATTTGGTTTTAAATGCAAGAATAGACTCATTGACTGATAGCCGCTATGGTTGAGAGGCGAGTACACGAGCTCAAGGCCGTTGAGGTAGGCCCATGAGTTGTACTGAGTCGCCACATGAGACTTGAGATGAGATTGACGTGGAGGCTGGTTGATCATGCCCCACAGAGTCCGATAGAGAGATCGGATAGAGTCTGACAGAGAGATCGGACAGTATTGAGATACGCTTCGCAAGGTTGGAGCGAAGGGGGAGAATATTTTGAGAGCTAATTACTCAGAATATGTATGATATTTGAGGGCGAGTTGGAGCATTAATTGAAGTTCGCTCGACCCATTTGAAGAGTTAGACGTCCAGAATGGACATGGAAAAAAATTATATATGTATTCCGATGACAGAATATCCCGGATATTGTTTTAAAGAAAATTACAGATGATATTATTTACTCTGACCCAGAGGAATTGGTTAATTAATGAGTATGAAACTCAGTTTATATTCCTGGGCAGATGTGACTCGAACATGATGAACAGTGAGAGTCAAGATGTCTGAAAGTTTATGGAAGGACTCAGATTGTCAATTAGAGTCCGATTAGCCCGTTTGATATCACTACCTATGCCGAGGCAGTGCGCAGACTATAGTTGTATGAATAAGATCACGAGTTGCATGCCTCTGAGATTGAGAAAGGTAGTGAGGGTCGAAATTTAGACAAAAAGAGAATAGAGAATGACAAAGATGTCAGAACAAGAAAAGGTAATTGGTAAAAAGCTTAGAGCTGATAAATCACGGGGTAAGTTGATTGATAAACCCCAGTATATCTAATTTTAACACTATTGAGGGGTATTATGATTTGAGGACCGCAACCTGCTACGGAGCATTGTAAACAGTATAACAGAGTAGCAGTGTGAACAGTGTAAGATGTGTGGTAGTTATCACGAAAATAAGATGTTGGACGAGGGCGAGTGTATGCCTTGGACCAGGACACTACTGATATTTCATTGGATGTGGTGGAAGATACCACACTGGTTGTGAATAATGAAATAATTATTTTAATTGATCCTGGTGCCACGCATTTATTCATACCGCCTTCAGTTGCTTATAAGTTAGTGAAAAATGTGAAGCCTGTACCCTTAGGCAAGAGGATGATAGTTAGTTGATTTTCACTAACTGAATATGAGTATAGGGATTGTAAGTTGAAAATAGGAGTGAAAATATCACTGAAAAGTGTATTGTAACTTGACAAGTAAGGAAAGAGTTTGCTATAAGTAAATATTAAAGGAGATAAGATTGGAGATGTGATAGATCCTGCATACGAGATAAATTGGAATAAAAGGCATATGCAAGGTAAGGATATCATTGATATGCAAAGTAATTTGGATTAAGCAATATGTAGTGTATATGGATTGCGACCAAGATAAAGGGTAGATATATCTACACCCAGTCGATGTGGTCAAATCTGAGGGTTAATAAAGGTATTTCAAAATACTTCCCTGCCTGAAGATTTGACAGCGTCTAGAAACGCACGCATAATCTATAGATTGAATTCGACGGTCATAATATATACATTAAAATTTGGGTACCTTTGCTGGTACGATAAAGAAATAAAGAACTTAATTAATCATGAAAGTTTAAAAATTAAAATTTTATAAAATCCGTTACTATAAGAAAAAAGGAAATGACGCGGGTTAGTAGCTTGACCAGAAGCTATTTCAAAACGACTTTATACATTTATGCGTACATAGGTCAAGGATATTGGTGATTGAATAATGAGTGGAACTCAACTATGATATGGTATTTAAAGCTTACCTGGACCGATTGGTTATCGTTTTTAATGATGATATTATGATGTATTCGAAGTCCAGGGAAGAGTATGAGTAGCAACAGGAAACTGTCTTACAAACAAGGTGTTATGAGTTTCTTGAAATGGGCTGCTCAGTTGACACGTCTCGTTTGGAAAAAGATTTCATACGAGTGTTATGATATATATGAAAATAGCTTCGGTGAGTTTTGGTATATTGGAGTAATGAACTGACCACCGTAAGTATTCTCACCATGACTAACAGCTCAAGAGGTTTCAGTGTGAATGGATACCAAAATAAGGATTGGGCTGTGTATTGATGTAAAATGGGAAGATAGTCGTTTATGGATCCAAATAATTCAAGGACCATAAGAGAAACTATCCGACCCATGATTTAGAGTTGGCAGCCGTAGCGTTTACATTAAAAGTATGGCGTCGCCACTTAAATGGTAAGAAATTTCGGGTATGCACTGATTGTAAAAGCCCCAAGTATCTGTTTTCACAGAAAGAGTAGAAAATGAGATAACCATGAGGGTTAGAGCTTCTAAGGATTATGAGTGTGAACATTGTACCACCCAGGAAAGGCTAATGTAATGGCTGATGCTTTGAGCAGAAAGAGCCTCGGGATGGTATTACATGTGATGGTCAGGGAGCGTGAGCTGCTAGAGCAGTTGTGAACCTCAGTAGTGATGTGATCCCTCCTGATGATGACGGTGATTTTATGACAGCTAGCCTGAGGATAGAACCGGATTTGTGTGACCGGATTTGCCAGGCTTAGCGTGATAATCGGCATGGTGTCGATAGTGTGAGTTAGATTCAGAAGGGTGTAGTGACAGAGTTCACAGTGTATGATGATGACTTACAGAGGTTCAGAGAAAGTATAAGTGCTCCCCATGACCACAGTAGATGAGATAGTAGTATTGTCAGAAGCTCACTCTTCGGGATATACAGTGCATCCGAGAAATAATAAATATATTTGAATCTCTGAAAAGGGTATTGGTGGTCAGATATGAAAAGAGATATTGTAGAGAATTGCGGAAAAGTGTCTCGTATGTCAGCAGAGTAAGGTAGAGTAAAAGAAGTTGCAGGGTTATTGCAGCCTCTACCTATATTGACACGGAAATGGGAACAAGTTACCATGGATTTCGTATGGGTTACAGAGGACCCGAATGAATCTCGAGGCTATCTAGGTGATAGTTGATAGATTGATTCAGTTACCCACCTTCTGGTTATGAAATCCCCAGATACTCTAAGTGTGTAGGCGGATTTATGTGTATGGAAAAATTGTGGAACAATATGTAGCGTTCCAGGGAGCATGATATCAGATGGGGATTCCCGCTTCACTTCCCAGTTCTGGGAATATTGTTTTTGGAAGCTATGGGACCCTGATTGTGTGTTAGCACAGCTTCCACCCTCAGACAGATGGTCAGTCAGAGAGGACTGTACAGGTTCTGGAGGATGTGATGAGAGCGTGTGCCATTGATTTTATGAGCTCCTGGGATGATCAGTTGCTACTAATCAAATTCGCCAGTGATGACAGTTGTTACTTGAGTATCGGGATGAGATTATATGAGGCTTAGTATGGCCGTAGGGAGTTGTTCCCTGACTTTGATAAGAGAAGTGGGTGACAGATAGAAAATTGTTCCCGAATTAGTAAGACAAACCTCTGAGTATGTTCAGTTGATTTGAGAGAGATTAAGAACACCTCAGAGCAGATAGGAAACTATGCTGACAAGAGACAGAAACTATTGGAATTCACCGAGGGTGAATTAGTATTATTGGCAGTTACTTGTCTTAAGGACATAACGAGATTCGGATAGAGAGAGATTGGACAAGTGGGAGATAAGACCTGTAAGTTGACATTACTACTTGAATAAACAGGCATCCACTATGTGTTTTATCTTAAGATGTTTCGAAAATAATATCCGAATCCGATATATGTGATCGGATATGAACTCCAACATTTTAGCTCAATGAAAGAGTAATGTATGAAATCGAGTTGGTTATTAAAAATGGAAAGAGAAAGTGTTGAGGGTTAAGATGATCTCCTTAGTTAAGTATATTGGTAGAATTATACTCCGGAGAAAGTCACTTGAGGATGACAGTATATGATACGATAGATGTACCGGAGTTGGGTATGGACTCATTTGACTTGGTTCTAATTTGGAGGACCAAATTTCTTAAGTGGGGGAGATTGTAAGACCCGATATTTTTAGTGCATTTAAAAATGCAAAAGGACTTAAATGACATTCCCGAATACGTGCAAGGGCAAAATGGTCGAAAGACCAAAATTCGATATTAATCGGGACAAGAAAATTTAATTAAAAATATGAGATTGAGAAATCTTGATCAATGACGAAGAAATAATTAAATTTCGGGTTAAATTGATCAAGATATGAATTTATTGGAATAAATCGGGATTTTCGCATCGAAAAATAATCCCGAAAATAATCGAAAAATATACCGGAAAGGTAAAACCGGACTGAGAAATTAATTTATGAATTAAATAGAAATTTTTTATAATATTTTGGGATATTTTGTAATTTTAATAATATTTTAATGAATAAAATATTATTAAAAATAAATTATAAATAAATAAATGAAATTGTAAAAAAAAAAAAAAGAAAAAAAGAAACGAATCTGGAAAACGAAACGAAAGTCAGAAAACGAAACAGAAGCAAAACGCGAAGGAAGACCCGAGGAAGAGAGATCGCCGGCAGAGCCACCACCGGCGACCGAGGAGGTTCGATACCCACCGGAAAAGGAAGCCCGAACTCGGGCGAACCTCCAGCAACCCAGACGCGCGCCGAGAACGGCGAAAATCGCCGGAAACGGAGGAGAAGCCGCGGGGGAGAGAAGCCCGATTCGCCGGCGATGGGGCTGATTCGACCCCAGCCGAGGCCCGATTTAGGGAGCCCAGACGATTGCGCGCCGATTGGCACCGGAATCATGCCGGGAACCGGCCGGACGGCGCCGGCAAGACCAAAGGGAGATTGGACCGGCCGAACCGGACAGAACCGGCCGAACCGGACCAGACCGAACCGACGGTCCGAACCGGGTTGAACCGGACCGGACCGGTTCAGCCAAAAAGAGAGGGAAAAAAGGAAAAAAAAGGGAAAAAGAAAAAGAGAAAAAATTGGGGAAAATTCCAGTGATGCAATCGAGCTTCGGGTAAGTCGGTAAGCGGTCAAATTGACCGATTTAATTTTCTGAATATTTAATTTAATTAATTCCGACTGGAAGTTTACCCGAAAATATATTTAATTGTGTAGCTCGACAATTGGCATCCATTGAGAGCTCGAGACAGCCTCGATTTGTGTATGATCATGGAATAACGGGTAAGTGACCCTTATTTACGACAATTTTATATCGTTATGCGTGATTGACATTTAACGCATGAATTACGGATTTAATTTCCGCATAAATGAATTAAATTCTAGAAATTGGGATAAATTGTCGTAAATAATTCATAAGCTATCTGAGAATTTAGAACGAGGCTAAATAAATATTGATGGGTCCAATGAGCCCAATAGGCCTCGATAAAGTGTGGTAAAAGGGCTTAAGGTCGATTAAGGCCCATTAAGGTGCAATCGGGCCCAATATGAGAAACGGGCCCAATGATTTAAAATTAAGCCCAGAAAATTATGAAATACATTAAATTGTATTGTATTTGACCTGATGAATGTGTATCCGCAGTTCCGGAGATTTGATTTGGATTCGGAGCAAATCGGACTGCGTGACAAGACATCAGTGGGAAAGGTCAGACTGTACAGAAAAATGAGGTAAGGGAATTGTGTGAGTAGCTAGAGGTAGCTACGCATATTTTAATAGTTTTTCTGTACACTGAGTATGTATGTATACATGGATATTGTATAATGATCCTAAAAATGGTTTGAATGATTTTAAGGATCGAAATAGGTGAAATGTCTATTTTACCCCTATTGAGGGAAGTTCACCTAAGGATGGTGAAAGCATGACATGCATGAAATGCATGATTTAAGGATTTTTGATGATTAAGAAATTTTATTGGTTTTAATCAAAGCAAAGCAATAGATTGGCCAGAAATTGTTTAATTTCACAAAATAACACTACGTAGGTGTTATTAATAATTAAATGGAAATTTCTTTGGAAAACGGCCAACTATCAAGTTTATATGGAAACAGATAGTGCCGACACGTAGTTCGCACTATATCTGCGTTTGTGAATGTGCATAAATGTGCTTGAGCAGTTGCTCGCACCGACTTGTGACATCATATGCATGAAATGTGCTAGAGCATGGTGCTCGCACTGATTTTTAATATTGTGAAATGAGAGCTGCTGGAGCCTAGCTCGCACTCTGTTTTGACATGTTTTGACATGTTTTGATTTGTTTTGACGTGGTATGCATAAAATAGTGCTGGAGCGATTACTCGCACTACTTTTAATGATTTGACATGCATGAGAGATGCTGGAGCTTAGCTCGCATCCTGTTTTGATTTAATTATGCATAAAAGCCGTGCTGGAGTGAAACTCGCACGAGATTTGATTTAGTTATGCATAAAGCCGTGCTGGAGTATAACTCGCACGAGATTTGATTTACTTGAGCATTCATTTGTGCTGGAGCGTTGCTCGCACAAAGTTTTATATGGTTTTCATAATTCATTTGAATGCCGTACTGGAGTTTTTCTCGTACGAGGTTTTCACTGAATTTATATACATATCCGTACTAGAGCGTTGCTCGTACGTGGAATTTACATGAAATTATAATCAGTTTAAGTCGTACTGGAGCGCTGCTCGTACGCAGATTTCACTGATTTTTATGAAACCGTGCTAGAGCTTCGCTCGCACGAGATTTTCAGATATCATGAATATGCATGGAGCCGTGCTTGAGTTTCGCTCGCACAGGGATTTATATTACATGCATATAGCCGTGTTGGAGCCTCCTGTAGACTGTGTGTCACAGTGAGATGATATGCTCACACGTGCATTCTGAGACAGATGATATGGGTGGATAAGACCTATTACAGGCACCCCTGACTGAGCTTGGGTTCACGGAGTACTTTGTACCGTGTATGTCACGCGGAGTACGCTGTACCGTGGGGATTGTTGGAGTGGAGTGGCATTAGCCACGAGGCAGCAAGCCTTGCCCTCGCAATCCTGGTGTTATGCTGTTCTGGCGGGTAGGACGACCCACCTCCCGTTTCAGGTGTGATACCCCGCACACTAGGTACCGTGTTGCCAGGGATCACTAGGATATGGCCATAGTCCTCGATGTTACTGATAATTACCTTATTGTCTCACATGATATAACTTGTGGTCTGTTAGACCAGGGTAGACCCGAAGGAGGGGTCAGGCCCCCGATTTGATGATTTGATGATTTCAGATGATTTTATGATATGTGACCCTGAAAGAAGGGTGGTTTTATAACTCAAGTTTTATAATGAAATATAACGAATTGTTTTATGAGTTTTGAGATGATTGACCTAGAGGGGTTATTTTATACTGCGTTTTAAATGAATTGATTTAAATGCAGAGGCATGATGTGTTTTTCCATGCTTTCATTTGAAATCCATGTTTTGTCTTACATGGTATGAAAGATTGCATGATCTTGATTAAATTCATGCTTAATATGATTTAATGATGTCACATAAAATGCTTTGAATGCATGAGTTACATGATTTATATATGCACAAATAGTTTTGGATGAACTATGGCATTGAATATGCATGACTTTGTGCTTGATGATTTTAATGAAAAGAAATGGATTTAAGGGCATGGCATTATGAGCATGTAGATAGTGGAGCTATCTACTTACTTGCATAATTGCCTTACTGAGCGTGTGGTTTGCTCACCCCCTTATTTTCCCATCTTTTCAGAGCACTTGAAATAGTTATTGAGCGGCTGAGGACTTGCATGCTTAATATCCGCTGCTTGCTGCTTCCCATCGAGAGACAGGTATACACATTTGTATGATTTTGTATCTAAATATGTAATGCACAGTACTGTAAATGGATATGATGTCGGGGATGTAGAGTCATGTAAATACCATTTGGTATGTGTTTATTTAAAGTCAAAAGGATAGTAGACTCTGATATATGATTATGGGAATGAAATGTTAAATAGTGTGAGGTGACTAACACCGAATCATAGCCCAACTGTGTTGTAGGATGGTCACGACGAGAGAAAGTTAAGAATTAAATAATAAATGAAAAAACGAAAAATTTACTCTGATTTTTAGGTAATTCGGGTCGTGACAGGGTAGGCCTGGGGGCCGTGCTGAGCCGATACCACACGAGGTATAGGAGAAGGTAGAGGTAGAGGTTGATGTTGAGCATGCTCCACAGGGTTCGATAGAGAGACCGAAAAGTACTGAGGCGCGCTTCGCAAGAATAGAATGGAGCTTAGAGGCGATTCTAGAGTTAATTACCCAGTCGTTGCCTGGAGCTGGGGGCGGGCAGGGGCCAGCTGCATAGAGTGATGCTAAACGGGCAGCTACTCCTAAGATGCCTGCACAGCCAATCCAAGAACCTTAGACTACAGATACTCCCACACCCCTACCAGTACAGGAAACAACTTCTGTTATTGCTCCACCACAGGGTAGAAGAGATTAGGGTTATGGATGTGACCTAGATAGGTTACGACAGTTTCAAAAATTTAACCCGCCATCTTTCAGCGGAGTTAAGGACCTAGTAGCTGCAGAGGACTGGGTGAATGAGATTGAGAAACTATATGGGTTTTTTGAGTGCACTACTACTGAGATGGTAACGTTTGCCCCATTCTTGCTGAAAGGATCAGTTGAACATTTGTGGAAGTCCACCAAACCCATTCTCAGTGCTTGACATGCAGAGATCAGCTAGGATGTATTTTTGGAGGCCTTCCGAAGGTAATATGCTTCGGATACTGCACAGCGGAGACTGCAAATGGAATTCTTGGATTTAACCTAGGGGAGTAGATCAGTGAATGAGTATGAGATAAAATTTATCTCTCTAAGCAGATACAACCCTGATACAATGAACAGTGAGGTCAAGAAGGTTCGAAAGTTTGTGGATAGACTGAGACCATCCATTAGGTCCCGATTGGTCCCCTTTGACATACAGACCTATGAGAAGGCAGTGCATAAGGCACAGTTGTGTGAACAAGACATCGAGCGAGTTACCTCAGAGTTTGGAAAGGTTAGTAGAGTGAGAGATAGAGATAGAAAGAGATCGACGGTAGACAGAGGCTTTAGTTATAGAGGAACTAAGAGATTTTTTGGGAAGAGGCTGAAGATTGAGGAGATCTGGGAGAGGACTGTTAAGCCTCCCGTGTATCTGACCATAGCTCCTGCAAAGGGTATAGTGATTGGAGGGCACAATCTATGATAGAACAGTGCAATAAGTATGGTAGGTACAATGGTACCCGACCATGTTATGGATCTCCTACAGTATGTTTTCGATATGAGAAAATCGGGCATATGATTCGAAATTGCCCAAAAATGACAGAGAGTGCCCTACAGAAGGGCAAAGAGCCAGAGAGAGCTCTAGTTAATACTCTTACTCCGAGATAGAAAGCGACAGCTAAAGAGAAGGGGAAATAGGTGGTTAGCAGAGGGTGAGTACATGCATTGGACCAGGATACTGCAGATCAGTCGTCAGATGTGGTGAAAGGTACCATCTTCATATTTGATCTTGAAACTTATGTTTTGATAGATCTTAGTGCTACAAATTCATTTGTATCACCTGCATTTGTATGTAAATTGTTTAAGTATGTGAAGCTTACCCCATTGAGTAGGAGGATGCTGATAAGTACTCCCATGAACAATAGTCAGCTAGTTGAATATGAGTTTAGAGATTGTAAGTTGGAAGTAGGGGAAAAAGAAATGTCAGCCGACCTTATTTTAATGTATATGAAAGACTTCGATGTAATCCTAGGAATGGATTAGTTGGCTGTAAATCGTGCAGTAGTTGATTGTTTTTCTAAGACAGTAACTTTCTTAGGGATAGAAAGCGTCACCGTAAGTTTCCCCAAACAATGTAATGTAAAATCCCCTTGAAAAGTATTAAAAACAGTAATTATTGTAAGCAAAATATATGTACTTCTATGCTGACTAAATGGTTGATGTTTTGAAAGGTTATATTGGATATGTGGTTGAGACAGATAAGGCACATCCAAAATTAAGAGACATCCCCGTGGTTAGGGAATTCCCAGATATCTTTCTGGATGATTTACCAAGGTTATCGTCAGATAGAGAGATGAAGTTTTGTATAGATTTGGCATTTAGTACAAAACCGATATCCAAGCCACCATACAGAATGGCTCCGATTGAATTGGAGGAGCTAAAGAAGCAGTTACAGGAGTTTTTGGATAAGGGGTTCATTAGATCAAGTGTATCACCTTAGGGAGCACCGATACTATTTGTACAAAAAAATTATGAGAGCCTTCGATTGTGTATTAACTATCGGTTGTTGAATAAGGTGACCATCATGAATAAATACACGCTTCCTCGCATCGATGACTTATTAGATCAGCTTCAGGGAGCACAGATCTTTTCTAAGATAGATTTGAGATCTGGGTATCACCAGTTGAGAATTCGGGATGGAGATGTATCCAAGACAGCTTTTCGTACCCGGTATGGTCATTTTGAGTTTATAGTTATGCCATTCTGGTTGACGAATGCTCCCACAACTTTTGTGTTGTTGATGAATGAGGTGTTTCACCAGTACTTGGATAGATTTGTTATCATATTCATCGATGATATTCTCGTGTATTTAAGATCTAGAGAGGAATATGAGCAACACCTAAGGATAGTGCTACAGACCCTCCACGAGAAAAAGTTATACGCTAAACTTAGTAACTATGATTTTTGGCTAGAGCAGATCTCTTTTCTGGGTCATATTGCAACAAAGGATGGAGTGTCTGTGGACCCATCTAAGATTGAAGCAGTGGTTCAGTGGCAGAGACCCCATACAGTAACAGAGATAAGAAGTTTCTTGGGTTTAGCTGGGTATTATCGACGGTTTGTGGAGGGATTCTCGAGACTAGCTGCTCCGTTGACATATCTCACGAGAAAAAATGTTGAATTTGTGAGGGACGACAAATGTGAGAAGAGTTTTCAGGAGTTGAAGAAGAGATTAACTATAGCTCCGATTCTCACCATTCCTACCAGCTTAGGAGGTTTTTCTATATATACATATGGTTCGTACCGAGGACTAGGCTGCTTACTGATGCAGGATGGGAAGGTAGTCACCTTTGGATCGAGATAGTTGAAGGATCATGAGAGGAACTACCCAACCCACGATCTAAAATTGGCGATTGTAGTATTTACCTTGAAAGTATGGCGCCATTATCTTTACGGTGAGAAATTTCAAGTATTTACTGACCACAAGAGCCTTAAGTATCTGTTCTCACAGAAGGAGTTAAACATGAGACAAAAGAGATAGCTTGAGCTTCTAAAGGATTATGATTATAAGATCTTGTACCACCCGGGTAAGGCGAATGTAGTAGCTGATGCACTGAGTAGGAAGCATCTTGGGTTGTTGTCATATATGATGATCAGGGAACACAAGCTATTGGAACAGTTTGCGAGCCTCAGTTTGGATGTGAGCTCGCCTGATACTAATAGTGGCTTTATGGTAGCTAGCTTGGGGTTGGAACCAGATCTGGTAGATCATATCTAGCAGGCTTAACGAATTAATCAACAGTGTAGTGATATTGTCGAGTAGATACAAAGGGGTAAAGAGATTGATTTTGAGTTGAGTTCTGATGGTTTGTTGAGGTTCAGGGGTAGGATATGTGTTCCCAGTGATCTAGAGATCAAGTGGTTAATTTTATCAGAGGCTCACTCGGTGAAGTATACACTGCATTCGAGAAGTAACAAGATGTATCAGAACCACTGGAGAGTGTATTGGTGGTCAAACATGAAGAGAGTTGTAGCTGAATATGTGGCTAACTGTCTAGTTTATCAGCAGGTGAAGGTAGAGCATCACAAGCCTGCAGGGCTATTGCAACCTCTACCTATACCGACTTAGAAATGGGAGCATGTCACTATGGACTTCGTGATGGGTTCACCCAGGACCTGTAGGAATCACGATGCAATTTGGGTGATAGTGGACAGACTAACAAAGTCGATACACTTTCTAGCTATGAGACCACCGATACTCTAAGTACACTGGAGGAACTATATGTGCACGAGATTGTGAGATTGTATGGTGTTCCAGTGAGCGTTGTTTCTGATAGGGATTCCCGCTTCACTTCCCATTTTTGGGAATATTTTCAAGAAGCGATGGGGACCCAACTGAGTTTTAACACAGCGTTCCATCCTCAGACAGATGGTCAGTCAGAGAGAACTATACAGACTCTGGAGGACATGTTGAGAGCATGTGCATTGGATTTTGGAGGCTCTTGGGATGGCCATTTTCCACTCGCAGAGTTTGCCTATAATAACAATTATCATTCGAGTATCGGGATGGCACCGTATGAAGCTTTGTATGGCCATAGATGTCATTCCCCTATTGGATGGGAAGAGGTGGGTGACTGACTGATATTTACTCTTGACTTAGTGAGACATGCCTCTTAGGATGTCTCGTTGATTTATGAGAGATTACAGACAGCTCAGAACAGACAAAAGAGTTATGCTGATAGGAGACAGAGACCATTAGAATTCATGGTGGGTGAATCAATATTTTTACGAGTTTCTCCTTCCAAGGGTATAACGAGGTTCAAAAAGAAAGGGAAACTAAGTTCTCGTTACATTGGACACTTTGAGATTCTTGATAGAATGAGAGATAAGGCCTACATGCTAGCGTTGCCACCTGAGCTAGCAAGCGTTCATAACGTTTTTCACATCTCTATATTACAGAAGTAACACCCGGACCTGACACATGTAATAAGATATGAACCATTAGAGCTCAACTAGAGTATGCAGTATGTTGAGAAGCCAATTCAAATATTGGATAGGAAGAAGAAGGTGTTGAGATCAAAGACAATCCCCTTAGTGAAAGTCTTTTGGCAGCACCACATTACAGAAGAAGCTACATGGGAGTTGGAGAGTTTGAAGAGGGGAAAATACCCCGAGTTGTTCACGAACTAAGTTGGTTCCAATTTGGAGGACCAAATTTTCTTAGTGGGGGAGATTGTAAGACCCCATGTATGTATGACTTAATTATATGTAAATAAAAGTATAAGACAGGTGATTTTTAGATCATGTAAATGTGAATGTATTGCGATGGATAAATGAGTGTCATGATACAAGTAAAGGATAAATAAGGGCTGAAGTCGCCACAAACTAAACGAAAAGAACATTAATCATTCGGATCGAAGATAAAGATTTAAAACACAAAATGATAATGCATGGACTGTGAATTCTAAGTATCCTTTCTGAATTCAAGCAATGCACACAAGTCACATTGTACGTGAATCATAAGAAATGAGCATTTCCATGCTCTATGTGGGATTAAAATGCAAAATGAGTATTGGAGTAATGAAATAGGACTTTACCTTTGAAAAATCTGGGAAAAATGCAGTAGGAATGCCCTAGATGAAGGCCTGATCGATCTCCTATTCAAGGCAAATTGATCCCTTGTGCAAGTAGAACAATTCTAAGAGAATCTGCTAAGGCCAGATCGATCTCCCCAATGAGCAGATCGATCTACATTTGCCTCTACTTAGCAGAGATCGATCCCTTCTTAAGTGCAGATCGATCTCCATTTGATTCTGTCAAGAGCAGATCGATCTCTCCCCATGAGCAGATTGATCTGTTATTTCCTCTACTAAGCAAAGATCGATCTCTCCCATTTCAAATCTGAAAATTTGATAGCTAAAACCAAGGAAAGATCGATCTCTTTACCCTAGCAGATCGATCTCATCACCCCTGCTCTATAAAAACCCCACGAAAAAACCTCTTTCTTCAACAAATCAACACACCCCTTCCATTTTTACCTAAAATACCAAGCTTTCACTCTCTAGAATACACCCTCTTCCAAGAAGATTTGAGAAAAGGTTATTAGAGCAAAGTTGTTCACCTTGAGGAGGAAAACAACATAACTTGGAGCCAACATTTAACTTATTGGATTGAAGGAGCAAAGGAGTCTTCAAATTTGGAAAAGAGGAAAGTCAAGCTAGGTGAGTTTCCAATACACCAACTCTAAGTATATTCATCTAGATGTTGTCGTGAGTGTAATAGTGTATGTATTATTGGTAGAAACTACTTAGAATGTCATGAATTAAGCAAAACCTAAAATGAGTTTATTGCGAGAAAATATGATATGGTTGAGTTGATGATAAATGGATTATACTAAAGAGTTAGTGAGGTGATATGCATGATTTTGAGATGACTGGATGAAGCCACATTGTGAGATTAGTCAAGTGATAAAAATGTTCATAAATGATGTTGTAGAAAATGCATAAACGAATGGAAGATTATGAATAAACATTTTTGCCAAGTGTTTGATAAGTTACTAGGTGAGTTGCTAGCTAAATTGACTAGAAATGGCATAATGATGGCCAAATGAGATGATAGGCCAAAATTTATGAAATAGGCTCGAGAAGATATACTGACTAGTTGAAGTCAGAACATGAGTTATTGGTATTGGCTCATATAATTGATGAATGTTTGCTACTACCGAGGATATATCTAGAGCAAATTGAGCCCAATTACGAGAAGCGAGAAAGGAGGAAAGAGTTACTTCACCGAGAATCGAGGTAAAGAATTGTGTTAGCCCTAAAGAGAGCTGTATGAACTTTTGGGTGCATGTGTGATGTCTTAAATTGTCTAAGGGTCTTAGAATGAAATGGATGTTTGAAGGGTAAAAGAAATTGGAGAACTTTGAGAAATACGCATGAAAAGCATGAACATGATGCTTTTGAATCTTTTTACTGCTTTCAGCATGTGAATTAGTAGGTTGGGTAGTATTTTAACTGACTTGCATGAAAATAGCTCGATTTGGTTTTTATGACCATGCTTTGCAAAAGAATGAGCCACCTACATGAGTTTGTGGAAATGAAAACGTGCTAGAGCGTTGCTCGCATGCGATTTGACATGTTTACACATGCATTAGTGCTGGATCATAGCTCGCACTAGAATTTTACATGCATGAGTGCTAGAGCCTAGCTCGCACTAGTTTTACATGCATGAGTGCTAGAGCCTAGCTCGCACTAGTTTTACATGGATATTTATGATATTGTGTTGGAGCCTAGCTCGTACTGATTTTCATACTGGTTTTAACATTGTGCTGGAGCGTTGCTCATACTAGATGTCCATTATACTTGTTGTCGTGCTTGAGACTACTCACACGTGGGTTTATGACATGATTGGGAGCCATGCTGGGAGCTTCAAGTAGGCTGTGTGCCACGTCGATTAAATAGGCTCGCACGTGTGTATTGAGATGTGGCGTGATATGATGTGATCTTATAGGTCCACAGAGTACGTTGTACCGTGTATGGGTATGATATATATACCATCTTCGGACGATGAATATTCTGCTATGGACTGGCGGGTTGGACGTGACCCACCTCTTGTACAGAAGCAGATAGAGGTGATACCCACACACTAGGATCCATGTAGCATGGGATTACAGAGGATAGGGTTGTAGTCCTAGTTATTTCGCTTATTGTTATTATATGCCTATCTCACATGTCGTGTTTTATGACAAATCCATGTTTGAAATGTGGTTATGGGTTAGGACAGTCCATGAGAAGGGCTGTGTCCTGACGAATGATGATTTTGTATCGATTTGTGTTGAGATTTGAAATGCTTTTAAGTGCACTTTGCATGATGAGTTACCATGCTTTAATTATAACTAGTGCATGGTGATTTTCCATGCTTTCTTAAGATTTGTGCACTGACTTTAAATAGCATGAACTGCTTTATATATCATGAGCACGAGCATGATCTAATATGTTTTGAGTATGACAAATAACTGTGTGGTTTAGGCATGGCATCACGATCACGTAGATAGTGCAGTTATCTACCTGCTCGCATGATTGCCTTACTTAGCGTGTGGTTTGCTCACCTCCCTTATTTCCCCCCTCTATAGAGCACTTTTAGTAGATAAAGAGCGGCTGAGGATTGGATTTTGGTGTCCGCTGCATTCCATCACACGTGGTATACACATTTGTATAGTTTTTGTATCTAGACTTGTCAAGCACAGTAATATCTTTAGATGTAATTTTTGGGGATGTAAAGAATTGTAAACACATGTAAATAGCAACTCTGACTTAGAAATACAAGTGTTTACGTGAAAATGAATTGTAAATTGAAAATGAATTGATTGGATGTGATTTGACATCGATACACAGCCCAACTGTTGGTGGTATAACTGTTCACGATCAGGTAAGGTAAAGGTAAAAAACACATAATAAGAAATGGATCAAATAATAAACGAAAATAAAAAATTTGTTGTGGATTTTTGGTGGATTGAGGGTCGTGACAGTGGTCAATTTAACTTATTGGGTGCATTTACTCTTATTGGGCCTTATTTCACCTTAACGGGCCTAACCCTGTCTTTAGCTCATTTTCACTTAACTATTCATTCTATTAAAGCCCATTGGGCTTACTAGGCCTAAAACCACTTTTTGGGCTTTATCCTAGGCTCATTAGCCTTATTGGGTCGAGACCATACCGGCTTGACCCATTACATCTCTCGGCCATGGCATGGTGGCTAAACACCCATCACACCACCCTTGGTCGAGAGCTATCCACCACCATGCCAACATTGCCATTTTCTCACTTAAGCATTTCATCAAAAAATTGGATAGCATGTCTTAAGCAATTTCTATGCATCCTAACCAATCCATATATGCCTTTAAACAACATGGGTATTCATCAAAAGTCACCATACCCATTTCGGCCAATAGGTGTTCATCGTGTTTTAGGTTGTTTTGCTATACAGTTCATACACCAATCAATTTAGAATAATCCCTAGGTAAACATACTTGAAGTTGGAAGCTTGAAAACTCACCTACTTGATGTTCCCTTTTTAGCCTAGACTTCAAGGGAATTTAGGTTGCTCAATTCAGCTCTTTGAGTGTTGGTTCCAACGTATGTTACTCCTCTCTCAATTTGGAACAACTTCCATGATGATCACTTGTTCCAAATATGCCTTTAGGTTAGTGATTTCTAGAGTGAGAAAGCTTGTAATCTTAAGCAAAAATGGTGTTTGGTCTCAGTTTGGTGAAGAAAATGATGATTACTGAATTTTCTTAGTTGTGAAGACTTAAATGATGTTTATTTTGTCTTAAAATTTCAGCCCATGAAGTGGACTTAATGGTTTTGGGCTTGAACCATGAGTTTTGGGCTTAGTTTTCATGAAATGGGCTTACAATTTGGGCTTTCGATTTTGGGCTTTTCCTCAATGTTATTGGGCTGGATTTTCATAGGTAATTGAGCATTCAATTTTCTTCAATTTGGGCACATCAAATCGCCCAAAAATTTTTCCTAATAGCTTGCACAATTTCGGCCCTTAATTAAGCTTAATGAGCTTAAAAAATTCCATTAGTTGGCCCATCAATTTCTGCCCATTTAATTAAATCCAAATTAAATTAAATTAATTTTCCATGCTCAAGAAGCTGAAGATTGAGTGTTTTAGCTAAAAATAATTCTTCCCACTCTTTAACCTTGGTTAGGTTAAATTTTAACCATGGTTAGTTCATATGTTCAAAGTCAATATTTCCAAAGCTAACTTTGACTTTCCTTGACCATTGACCATGTTTGACTTTTTTTCTAAAATCTAAAAGTGTAATTTCTCATGGTTAGCACTCACATCTCTGCATTATGGTCGCTTCCTGTCATAACCTCTTTTTATTGAAATTACTACAATTTTTTTCGCTTTTTACTACATTTTTCCTTTCGTGACAATTTAACCACCAACAGTTGAGTTATGATTCAGTATTAGTCACACCATCCTTACTTACCTTATCATCCATTCTATATCATACATACATGTCAATATAAACTATCAATTGACTGTAAATACTTTTATCTCATAAGTGAGCTCACGTATATTTACATACATTTGCATCCCCGATATTACATCTGAATACAGTACTATGCTATTACATGTTTAGATACAAAACTATACGAATGTGTATACTTTTTGCTCGATGAGAGTGCAGCGTATACTGGAATGCGAGTCCTCAGTCGCTCGCTAGCTGCTGTAAATGCTCTGTAGAGAGGGGTAAATGAAAGGGGTGAGCTCACTAGCTTAGTAAGGTAATCAGGCAAGTAAGTAGATAACTACTCTATCTACATATTTATAATGGCATGCCTTGAATTACTCTTTTCTTCATTTCACGACTAAAGCATGAATTGCAAAACTTATGCAATGTGTATTTGCTGAAATCATGTTGTGTTCTTAAATACAGGTATTTCATGCAAAACATTGTATTTTATATAATATCATATAATGCCTTTAAAACATATCATGCCACTTCATTTAAATCATATAAAATATGGCATTTCATCATATCAAAATACATCTATCAGGTTTCAACCCATCTTTCGGGTCCCCTTATTCATAAATTTTCACATTTATGGAAAATCATAAAATGATGTATCGGGACTCAACCCATCCCTATGGTCTACCCAAGTTCATATAAAACCATGTGATATGATCATGTGAGATTGAACGATTACTATGATAATATCTAGGACTATGACCATATCGAATACTGTGATCCCAAGCTACATGGTACCTAGTGTGCGGGGCATCACTACTGCAACAGAAGGTGGGTCAAATCCTACCTGCTAGCTAACAACTCTACAACTCCACATATCCCCCTTAACACTGCACGGTACAATGTACTTCGTGTCACATGCATGGTACAACGTACTCTCGTGGACCTTATCTCAAGTCGATAGTCAATGTCAAGTCTCTAAATGCACGTGTGAGCATTTCATCTGTGTAACACACAGTCTACACGAGGCATCCAGCACAACCTTAAGCATGTCATGTATATCACATCAAATACAGTGCACGCCTTGAGTGCGACTTTCAGTCGACACCCTGCTCAAACACTATTTTATGCACATTTCATATAAGATATAGTGCGAGTGATACTCCAGCACTATGCCATGCATAAATCATATTAAAAATCGAGTACAAGAAACACTCCATTACTATACCATGCATATCATGGGAAATCTAGTGCGAGTAACACTCCAGCACTTTTTCATGCAGAAAACATATAAAATTCAATGTGAGCAGCTCGATAGATGGCTCATTTTAAAATAGATATTTCAATTCAGTAAAATCAGCACCATAGTTGTGCTATTCTGTGTATTTCATCAAAACACTCACCAATCTATCTATTTTTCTGCTAAACAACAACAAAAACATTCAAAAACATGTTTTCCATGCTTTATGTGACTTTTCTTAATTTTCATAATTTTACCCTTAATAGGGGTAAAATGGTAATTTACCCATATTGGGTCTCTATAAATTTTATTCACTTTCTCTGACCCTCAAACTTCTTAAGTGAATGTAATCCTTGACGAAAATACGCATAGATATCTCTAACTACCCGTAAAATTCCCTTACCTCGAATCATGTCGAGTGAATTTACTTTTCTAAGGTTGCTTGATCACATAGTCTGATTCGCTCCAAATATAATTTCCAGAGCTGCATATAACCACTTATCAGGTTAATTACACTTTTTCAACTGTATTTCACTTTTAATACAGTCTATTTCATTTAATGGGCTTAAGCCTATTTCACTTTACTATTCATTTTATCTGGGCCTATTAGGCTTGTGTAAAGCCCGTATTTTCATATGTACCCTTATGACTCCTTAAGTATACATTCGCTCATGTAATATGAATCATAAGAGTTGTAAGGTCCGTATATTTGGATGTATACGCTTGTTATGTGAGTCCGTGATGTACACACAAGTTTCATTGAGTATGAATTATAAGAAATGGACCTTTTTATGTGATAAATGTGAAATGAATGCAAAATGAGTAGTGAAGTAAATTGAAATGAAGTTATCCTTGGAAATTTGGGATGAACTTCGATTAAGTATGCTGCAGAGCAAAGGGAGATCGATCTCTCCTTTAAGCCAGATCGATCTCGGTAAGCCTCTGCCAAGCAAGGAGAGATCTCATCCTCAAAGCAGACTGATCTCATTAAGTCTCAGCCAGAACAAGATTGATCTCATACCTCTGGCAGATTGATTTCTGATGCTCTCATCTTGGCTAAGATTGATCTTACCATTCAAAACAGATCGATCTTTCATGCTTGAAAACTAAACACCGAGAGATTTAAAGCAGGAGAAGATCAATCCCTCACTTAAGGAGATCGATCTCATCAAGCCAATTATATAAAAACTGGGCAGCTGAACTGCATTTCACGGAAAAAAAAAAACATCAAACCTTTCATTTTGACGTAAAGTAACCTAGCTTTTCTCTCTAAACTCTCAACACTTTCCTTAGAGATTTGAGAGAAGTTCAATTCAGCAAATTTGTTCCTAGAGAGGAGGAGAACAACATAGTTGAAAACGAGAGGTGGAATCATAGGATTGAAAGAGGAAAAGAGCTTTCCCCCAATTTTGATGAAAAAAGAGAAAAGCTGAGATAGGTAAGATTTCAATGCAACAATCTCATGTATGTTGATCTATACACTTGTATGAATTGATTGGTATATAGATTGGTGGTTAAAACATCTTAGTTCATGCCTAATCTTCTAAGACCTATAAATAGCTTGATGTGCTAAAATGAGAAAAAAAGATTAGTAGACATGGATTTAGTGATGAATTAAGTGTGCATTGATGTTATTTAAGCATGTATATATGCTTGTATTATAGTTTGGTGAAATCTATGTGCTAAAAACAATAAAGGTTGAAAATGAGCATATGAGGTATTTGCTAAAATGCCTAAATGAAACGAAATGATGAACTAGAGGCATTGTAAACTTAATGCCGGTTCAATACCAATCAGTAGACTCGAGGAGTTTGAGAGATTCTTGAAGAACGAGTTATATACTCGAAATGGACTCAAGAAAGGATAACATCGGATAATGATGTAACGAGGCCAAATGAGATATAAATGGTCCAATGCATTGATTTGAATATCATGCAAGTGATGTCACGACCCAAATTACCTAAAAATCAAAGTAAATTTTTCGCTTTTTCATTTCCTTACTCGTCGTGAACAGTTACACTACTAAACAGCTGGGCTATGATTCGGTGTTAGTCACCTCTCACTTATTTACCATTCCATTTTCATATTTCATTTACATATCAATTTATTTAAACTAAATACATCCCCAATATTACATCCATATACAATACTGTGCCTCTATATGTTCAGATACAAAAATTATACAATGTGTATACCTGGTCTTGATAAGAAGCAACGGATAACCGAATTGCAAGACTACTATCGTTCTCTTCTACTAAATGTACCCTGTGGGGTGGAAAATGAAAGGGTAAGCATAAACAGCTCAGTAAGGTAATAATGTAAGCAGGTAGATAACTATACTATCTACGTGCTGATAATGTCATGATATAAAATCGTTTATATTTAGAGCATGAGGTATGACTAAAACGATGCCACATGTATGTATATATCATATAAGAGAAATCATGAAGTTGACATATAAATCAAACATGAAAAAATCATCATGTATGACATCTCATGCTCGTCACATTTAAAACTTATTTGTTTCATCATAAACTCATCACGTTAAAACTCATTTGTTATATCACAAAACAACCACATCAAGGTCAAACCCATCTCTCGGGAATACCTTGATTCATTAAATCGCATCTCATTTAAGAACATAAATCAGGACATTACCCCTCCCTCGGGTTCGTCCTGGTCTATTCAGACCGTATGATATCATGTGAGGCATGTAGGTTACTGTATGAAAATCGAGGACTATGGCCATACTTTGTCCCTGTGAACCCAGGCTACACGGATCCCGGTGTGCAAGGCATCACAACTGTAACGGGAGGTGGGATCAAATCCTACCCGCTAGAATATCAAGTAACATCATTGAGTCATCATGACTGCACGGTACAACGTACTCCGTGTGACATACACGGTACATCGTACTTCATGGACCCATATCATAGTTTGGGGGTGCCTGTCGTAGGTCTTACCCACCTCAATACTATGTCGATAACTAACCCATGTCTCAAAGTATACGTGTGAGCATCTCAACTCTCTGTGATACACAGTCTACAAGAGGCTTCCGCACGACTATATGCATGTCAACTCACGTCTAGTGCGAGCGAAGCTCAGCACCACGCTATGCATATCATGATATCTAAAATCTCGCGCGAGCGAAGCTCCAGTACAATTTTGTACATACACAAATTTCTCGTACGAGCAATGCTCCAGTACGGCTTTTTATGAGTAATAAATCAGGAAATATTCAGTGCGAGAATGACTCTAGCACTCTTTTTACTCGTATAAATATGATAGGTGGCTCAATCTTGATAAAAACATCCTTTAAAATCGTAACCGGTACAAACCGATTCCCTTTCGTATAATTCTTAAAATCAACAGCCAAACTATGTGCATATTTGCTTAAATCAAGGTAATACATTCATATAAAACATTAAAACATGATAATCATGCAATTTATCTGCCTTACTACCCTTTTTGAAAATTTTACTCTCAGGGGCAAAATCATCTTTTTCTTTATTCACCTAAGCCCCGGTTTTTCGTAAAAATTATTATTTCGTTTCTAGATACTTAAAGAAATTCTAGGCCCTGTAAATCCCTTCAAAATTACGTATAGAAATCTCTATACACGTACAAAATTCCTTTACCTCGATTCTCGTCGAACGCGTCTCTAAATTCCACTGTCGGAGACTCGTCCAATTCGATTTACTGCTAATCCAATCTCTAGGGCTGCAGATAATTATTTACCCAGTCAATTTAACCCAATAAATATAATTCTCACGCTTACTACAGTCGATTTAACTAATTGGGCCAATTTACTCTTATTAGGCCCAATCGCAGCTTAATGGGCCTCGACCCATTTTCAGCCCATTTCTACTTATTAAATCCCTTCTTCGGGTTTATTGGGCTCATTCGGCTTACCAAAAATCTTCGGGTTTCGTTCCAAACTCATTGGATAGCCCGTACACTATTTACGGCAAGTACATTAATATTTCGAATTCTATTTCTTTATACCGAATTAATCCGTAAAATAATCGAAACTCTGTATTAAAGGACTCATATTTTCGAAATTAAAATATACTTACCCAATATGATGCGGGGTACAAAAATCGGAGCTCAATCGGCTCTCGTTCGGGTTTTGTTGAAAAACTGCACAATTATATATTTAATCCTAGGTTACTTTCCGATTAAATATAATTTAAATAAATTTCTCAGAAATCAAATTGATCGCTTTTGACCTCTTACCGACATACACGAAGTCCGGTGTATCCCAAAAAATTCTTCCCCTTTTTCCTTTTTTCTCTTTTTCTCCTTTTTCCTCTCTTTCTTGGCTGAACCGGTTCGGTCCGGTTCAACCCGGTTCAAACCGCCGGTTCAGATCGCCGGTTCTTTCCGGTTAGGCTGATTCGGTGACTTGCCGGCCGGTTCTCCGTCGGCTTCCGCCGCCAGCAGCTTCGCTGGGTCGTCTGATTCTCAAATCTGGCCTCGGTTTTGTCTAAGGCTGTCGGAAAGTGGCCGGTCCGGTGTCTTCTCCTTTCCGGCGTCGGTGGCTTCCTCGTTTCTCACCGTTTTCGACGCTGGCCGTCGTTTCCCCGGCTGTTTTCGCCCCGATTCGGCTCGACATCATGTGGGGTTCCTTCAGTGGCCGGTGGTTGGGGCTGAATCGGTGTCGATCGTCGAAAAAATTCCCTTTCCTCTCTCGGCTTCTCTCCCTCGATATGGCGTTCTCCGATGTCGGTGGGGAGCGTCGCCGGTACCAGGGAGATCGTCGGCCTCTCCTCTTCATTTTTCGGCCCTTCGCCTGGCCGTTGGGTCACCGGTGGTCGTTTGGTGCTGTGTCTTCCTCGTCGGCCTTCTCGGTTTCATTTGTTTTCTCTCTCCCCGACAATCATTTTAGATTTCACTTTTTTTTACTTAATTATTTTATTTTTATTTATTATTATTTATAAATTAGTTTATTATTATATTCATTATTTTAGTCAAAAATATTCTAAAATATCTACAAATTTAATTTTTTATTCCAAATAGATTTATTTAATTTTATGTAATTTATTTATTATATTTTTAACCATTTTTTCGGTATAATTTCTTCGTATTTTCGGGATATTGTCCCGAGTGACTTTCCGGTTTTTTAAAAATTTTCGGATCTTGATCAATTGGACTCGAAATTTAATTATTTCTTCGTTATTGATTAAGATTCCCAAATCCATAATTTTTAATTAAATTTTCTTATCAAATTTATTCCGACTTTCGATCTTTTGACCGTTTTTGCCCTTCACGTGTTCAAAAATTCCATTTCAGTTCTTTTGCATTTTTAATTTCATGTTTTGAATCCTTATCTCCAGTCTGAATCCCGTTAGTTTAATTTGGGACCATTTCAATCCTTCCTTTCACAGACATACTCATTTCGTGTTTTAACTAAATTCGGGTTTTACATAATCTCCCACACTTAAGAAATTTAGTCCTCCAAATTAGAATCAAGTTAATTGGATCCATAACCAACTCCGGGTACATCTATCGTATCATATACTGTCATTCTGAAGTGACTTTTTCTGGAGTGCAATACTACCAACATATTTTAATTAGGGAGATCATCTTAAACCTCAACACTTTCTCCTTCCAGTTTAATACCCGAATCGATTTTCCAATCATACGTTATACTTTCATTGAACTAAGCTGTTGGAGCTCATATCCAATCACATATGCTGGATCTGGATAGTATTTTCGAAGCATCATAAGATAGGATACATTGTGGATGCCTGCTAATTCAGGTGGTAATGCCAACCTACAGGCTTTGTCTCCCACTTTGTCCAATCTCTTTCTGAATCTCGTTACGTCCTTATGCTATGTCCTAAGGGCATGTAACTTCCAATAATACTAATTCACCCTTGGTGAATTCCAATGGTTTTTGTCTTTTGTCAGTATAGCTTTTCTGTCTATTCTGAGGTGTTCTTAATCCTTCATAATTAACTGAACATGCTCAGAGGTTTGTCATATCAATTTGGGAACAACTCTATATCTGTTACCCACCTCTTCTTATCCAAATCGGGGAAACAATCCCTACGGCCATATTATACCTCATCTGAAGTTATCCCGATACTCAAGTGACAACTCTCATTATTGACGAATTCAATTAGTAACAACTAATCATCCCAGGATGGCACACGCTCTCATCATATCCTCTAGAACCTGTACAGTCCTATTTGACTGACCATCTGTTTGAGGATGGAAAGCTGTACTAACACTCAGTCGGGTTCCTAAAGCTTCCTGAAAAATATTCCCCGAAGTAAGGAGTGAAGTGGGAATCCCTATATGATACAATGCTCACTGGAAAATACTTGGTGTTCCACAATTTTCCATACATAACTTTGCCTACACACTCAGAGTATCTGTGGATTTCCAAACCAGAATGTGAGTAGACTTAGTCAGTCTATCGACTATCACCCAGATAGCCTTACGATTCATTCGGGTCCTTTGTAACCCATCACGAAATTCATGGTACTTGTTCCCATTTTCGTGTCAATATAGGTAGAAACTGCAATAACCATGCAACTTCTTTTGCTCTACCTTATTCTACTGACATACGAGACACTTCTCCACAATCTCTACCATGTCTCTTTCCACATCTGACCACCAATACCCCTGTTTGAGAATTCGATAAATTTGTTACCTCTCGAATGCACTGTATATCCCGAAGAGTGAGCTTCTGACAATATCACGATCTCATCAACTATGGTCTTGGGGAGCACTTATATTATTATACTGTCTCTAAACCTCAATACCATCATCACTCTATGTGAACTCTATCACTGTACCCCTCTAAATCTGACCCATACTATCGATACCATGCCGATCATCACGCTAAGCCTGTCAAATTCGGTCACTCAAATTCGGTTCTAATCTCAGGTTAGCTGTCACACAATCACTGTCATAATCAGAAGGGATCATATCACGACTGAGGCTCACAACTGCTTTAGCAGCTCACGCTCCTTGACCATCATATGTAATACCATCCCAAGGCTCTTTCTGCTCAAGGCATTAGCCATTACATTAGCCTTTCCTGAGTGGTACAATTTTCACAATCATAATTTCTTAGAAGTTCTAACCCTTTTTATTATTTCATATTCGACTCTTTCTATGAAAACAGATACTCGGGATTTTATGATCAGTGCATACGCAAAATTTCAAATCGTGTAAATAGTGGTGCGACATACTCAGTACAATCACAGTCGCTGCCAACATTAAATTATGGGTCAGATAGTTTCTTTCATGATCCTTGAGTTGTCTGGATCCATAATCGACTATCTTCCCATTTTGTATCATTATTCAACCCATTCATTATTTTGAGGTATCCATATACATTGAGTAACCTCTTGAGCTATTGGGTAAGGTGGAAATAATCACAGCAGTCAGTTTATACTTCAATACACCGAAACTCATCTAAGCTACTTTCATACTTATCATCTCACTCGCATGCAATCTTTTTCGAATGAGATGTGTCAACTGAGCAGCCCATTTCTATAAACTCTCAACAAACCATCTGTACAAACAATCTCCCATTGTTGCTTATAATTTTCCCTAGACTTTAAATACACCCAAAATATCATCAATAAGGATGATAACAAATCGGTCCAGGTAAAGTTTAAATACCTCATCGTAGTTGAGTTCCACTGAATATTTCAATCACCCATGTCATTGACTTATGTGCGTATAAACGTATAATATCATTTCGAACTCGCTTCCATTCAAAATACTAACCCGCGTCATTTCCTTTTTAACGGCTTTTATAAAATTTTAAATTTTTAAACCTTCTTGATTAATCAAATTTTATATTTCTTATCGTACCAGTAAAGGTACCCTAATTTTAAATGTATATTTTACGACTGTTGATTTCAATTTATAGGTTGTGTATACTTTTAGACGCTGTCAAGTCTTCAGGCGGGGAGGTATTTTGAAATACCTTTATTAACCCTCAGACTTGACCACAATTACTTTACATATCAGTCCATATGGTCACAATTCATATTCGTTACTAATTTCTTTAATCCAAATTACTTCACATATCAGAGATATTCGTACCTCGCATACGCCTCTTATTCAAGTCTATCTCGGATTCAGGATTTATCACATCTGAAAACTTATCTCTTTTCGTATATCACTTATAACAAACTCTATCATTACTCATTCTGTGAGTACAATCATTTACTCCTTTAATTTCAATCGCTATACCCCTTTTATTACTTGTCAAAACTTACAGTATACTTTTCAGGTGTAACTTTATCACTATCTTAGAATAGAACTCTGAACATCATAATTTGCAGCCGACCAATTGAGATTTATTCTCAATATTACTTCAAATTATTCATAGTCTATTGAATAAAATCGGCTGACTTATACTTCTTCCACCGTTTTCAACTTATAATCTCTTAATAATTATTTCGTTAGTTAACCCTCCTCTATTGGGGTACTAACTATCAGCATTGTGCCCACGGATGTAGGCATTCATGTCTTTTACTAACTTATATACAAATGAAGGCGGTATGACTAAATACGTGGCACCAAGATTAATTAAAATAATTACTTCACTATTCATAACTAGTGTGGTATCTTTCACCGCATCATATGAAACATCAATAGTATCCTGGTCCAAGGCATACACTCGTCCTCACCCAACAACCTATTTCCCCCTTTTCTCTTCGGCTGTGGCCTCCCTTTTTCGGTGCAGAGATATCAACAGGGTTTTCTCTGTCTCTTTGCCCTTCTGTGGGGCAGTCTCACCCAACTCTGAGCAATCGTTAAATAAACGGTCTGTTTTACCACACTTAACGCCTATTTTAGTAAATAAAGTGTAGGTGTAGGCCCTACTTCCGTGGTATCTACCATACATCCTACCTACTTACACTGCTATACTGTTTACACTGTTACACTGCTACACTGTTCCGTAGCAGGTCGGGGTTCTCAAATCACAATACCCCTCAAAAGTGCTAAAATTGGATACACTGGGGCCTTACCACTCATCTTACCCCGTGACTCATCAGCTCTAATATCTTACAAACTGGTCTCTTTCCCGCTCTGACATCTCTGTCATTCTCTAATCTCTTCTGTCCTTATTTCGACCCTTACTACCTTTCCCAATCTCAGAGGTGTGCAACACATGATATTATTCACGCAACTATATTTTGCACACTGCCTAGACATAAGTAGTGAGCCAATCGGACTCTAATCAATAGTTTGAGCATTTCCATGAACTTTTGGGCTTTCCTACTCTCACTGCCCATAGTGTCGGGGTAATACCTCGATAGGTATATAAACTGAGAGTCATACTCATCAATCAACCAGTGTCTCTGGGGTCAGTGTAAGAAATTTTACCTATAATTTCCCTTAAGTAGTGTTCAAAATATTCTGTCACCGGAATACATCCAGAAATATTTTTCATGTCAGCTCTAGACGTCTAACTCTTCAGATGATTCGAGCGGACTTCCACCAATGCTCCGCCTCGCCCTCCAATATAAACATATTTAAAAGTCACTTTCTCAGTCGACATACACCAAAAGAATCCATACAACTTCACTATCACATTTACCCAGTCCTCAACAAGTATTAGTTTCTTTACTTCGCTATATACCGAAGGGATGTGAAAATCTCTATAGCCTGAGGCATCAGTTTAGGCTTTACCTGCTTATCCTCAACTACCTGCATAAACTGAGTAAACAACTCCGAAATATTTTCTACACTCCACTCCATCCTCTTGGAGCGTGTCTCAATACTGTTTCGTCTCTTTATAGGACCCTGTGGAGTATGCTCAACATCAGCTTCCACCTCACTCTCATCTCGAGTCTCATGTGACGACTCATTCGACTCTCAGGCCGATCTCTACGGTCTCGAGCATGTGTACTCGCCCCTCTACCATAGCGGCTATCAGTTATAAACACTATATTCTTGCATTCGAAACTAAATTCTTAACTGCAGTCCCATCTTGATATACACAATTATATCTAAATAATGCACAGTACATGGGGATGTAAATTTACTTAACCACTAACATTGACTCATATCAGACTAACTCTGCTCTGATACCACCTTTTTTTGTCACGACCCAAAAATCAAAGTAAATTTTTTGCTTTTTCATTTTCTTACCCGTCGTGAACAGTTACACTACTAAACAGTTGGGCTATGATTCGGTGTTAGTCACCTCTCACTTATTTACCATTCCATTTTCATATTTCATTTACATATCAATTTATTTAAACTAAATACATCCCCAATATTACATCCATATACAATACTGTGCCTCTATATGTTCAGATACAAAAATTATACAATGTGTATACCTGGTCTTGATAAGAAGCAGCGGATAACCGAAATGCAAGACTACTATCGTTCTCTTCTACTGAATATACCTTGTAGGGTGGAAAATGAAAGGGTGAGCATAAACAGCTCAGTAAGGCAATAATGTAAGCAGGTAGATAACTATACTATCTACGTGCTGATAATGTCATGATATAAAATCATTTATATTTAGAGCATGAGGTATGACTAAAACGATGCCACATGTATGTATATATCATATAAGAGAAATCATGAAGTTGACATATAAATCAAACATGGAAAAATCATCATGTATGACATCTCAAGCTCGTCGCATTTAAAACTTATTTTTTTCATCATAAACTCATCACGTTAAAACTCATTTGTTATATCACAAAACAACCACATCAAGGTCAAACCCATCTCTCGAGAATACCTTGATTCATTAAATCGCATCTAATTTAAAAACATAAATCGGGACATTACCCCTCCCTTGGGTTCGTCCTAGTCTATTCAGACCGTATGATATCATGTGAGGCATGTAGGTTACTGTATGAAAATCAAGGACTATGGCCATACTTTGTCCCTGTGATCCCAGGCTACACGGATGCCGGTATGCAAGGCATCACAACTGTAACGGGAGGTGGGGTCAAATCCTACCCTCCAAAATATCAAGTAACATCATCGAGTCATCATGACTGCACGGTACAGCGTACTCCGTGTGATATACACGGTACATCGTACTCCGTAGACCCATATCATAGTCTGGAGGTGGCTATCGTAGGTCTTACCCACCTCAATACTATGTCGATAACCAACACATGTCTTAAAGTATACGTGCGAGCATCTCAACTCTCTGTGACACACAATCTACATGAGGCTTCCGCACGGCTATATGCATGTCAACTCACGTCTAGTGTGAGCGAAGCTCCAGCACGATTTTGTACATACACAAATTTCTCATAGAGCAATGCTCCAGTACGGCTTTTTATGAGTAATAAATCAGGAAATATTCAGTGCGAGTATGACTCTAGCACTCTTTTTACTCGTATAAATATGATAGGTGGCTCAATCTTGATAAAAACATCTTGTAAAATCGTAACCAGTACAAACCAGTACCCTTTCGTATAATTCTTAAAATCAACAGCCAACCTATGTGCATATTTGCTTAAATCAAGGTAATACATTCATATAAAACATTAAAACATGATAATCATGCAATTTATCTGCCTTACTACCCTTTTTGTAAATTTTACTCCCAGGCGCAAAATCATCTTTTTCTTTATTCACCTAAGCCCTGGTTTTTCACAAAAATTATAGATACTTAAAGAAATTCTAGGCCCTGTAAATCCCCTCAAAAATACGTATAGAAATCTATATGCACCTACAAAATTCCCTTACCTCGATACTCGTCGAGCGCGTATCTAAATTCCACTGTCGGAGGCTCGTCCAATCCGATTTGCTACTAATCTAGCCTCTGGGGCTGCAGATAATTATTTACCATGTCAATTTAACCCAATAAATATAATTCTCACGTTTACTATAGTCGATTTAACTAATTGGGCCAATTTACTCGTACTGGGTCCGATCGCAGCTTAATGGGCCTCGACCCATTTTTAGCCCATTTCTACTTATTAAATCCCTTCTTCAAGTTTACTGGGCTCATTCAGCTTACCAAAAATCATCGAGTTTCGTTCCAAACTCATTGGATAGCCCGTACACTATTTACAGCAAGTACGTTAATATTCCGAATACTATTTCTTTTATACCGAATTAATCCGTAAAATAATCAAAACTCTGTATTAAAGGACTCATATTCTCAAAATTAAAATATACCTACCCAATATGATACGGGGTACAAATATCAGAGCTCAATCGGCTCTCGTTCGGGCTTTGTCGTAAAACTGCACAATTATATATTTCATCTCGGGTTACTTTTCGATTAAATATATTTTAAATAAATTTCCAAAAAATCAAACCGGTCACTTTTGACCTCTTACCGACTTACCCGAAGTCCGGTGTATCCCAAAAAATTCTTCCCCTTTTTCCTTTTTCCTTTTTTTTCTCTTTTTCTCCTTCTTCCTCTTTTTCTTGGCTGAACCGGTTCGATCCGGTTCAACCCGGTTCAGATCATCGGTTCATTTCTGTTCGACCAATTTGATGCCTCGTCGGCTGGTTCTCCGTCGGCTTTCACCGCCAGCAGCTCCGCTGGGTCGTCCGATACTCAAATCTGGCCTCGATTTTGTCCAAGGCTATCGAAAAGTGGCCGGTCCGGTGTCTTCTCCTTTTCGGCATCGGTGGTTTCCTCGTTTCTCACCATTTTCGACGCTGGCCACCGTTTCCCCGACTGTTTTCGCCTCCATTCAGCTCAGCATCACATGGGGTTCCTTCGGTGGCCGGTGGTTGGGGCCGAATTGGCGTCAATCGTCGAAAAAATTTCCTTTCCTCTCTCAGCTTCTCTCCCTTGATTTGGCGTTCTTCGGTGTCGGTAGGGAGCGTCGTCGGTACCAGGGAGATCGTCGGCCTCTCCTCTTCATTTTCTAGCCCTTCTCCTGGCCGCTGGGTCACCGGTAGTCGTTCGGTGTTGTGTCTTCCTCGTCAGTCTTCTCGGTTTCATTTATCTTCTCTCTCCCCGACAATCATTTCTGATTTCTCTTCTTCTTTTTTTACTTAATTATTTTATTTTTATTTATTATTATTTATAAATTAGTTTATTATTATTATATTCATTATTTTAGTCAAAAATATTCTAAAATATCTATAAAATTAATTTTTTATTCCAAATAGATTAATTTAATTTAATTTAATTTATTTATTATATTTTTAACCATTTTTTTGGCATAATTTATTGTATTTTTGGGATATTGTCCCGAGTGACTTTACGGTATTTTTAAAATTTCTGGATCTTGATCAATTGGACTCGAAATTTAATTATTTCTTCATTATTGATCAAGATTCTCAAATCCATTATTTTTTAATTAAATTTTCTTATCAAATTTATTCCGACTTTCGATCTTTTGACCGTTTTACCCTTCAGTTGTTTGAAAATTCCATTTCAGTCCTTTTGCATTTTTAATTTCATGTTTTGAATCCTTATCTCTAGTCTGAATCCCGTTAGTTTAATTTGGGACCATTTCAATCCTTCCTTTCACAAACATACTCATTTCGTGTTTTAACTAAATTCGGGTCTTACAAGTGAAGTGAAGTACATGAAAATATACTGATGTGTGTAGTACACAATTTCAGCTCCATAAGATATCATTGGAGCCGTTAGGATGGATCATGAGAAGTAAAAATCGAAAGAAAGTGATTCAAGCGTGATTCGAGGTAAGAGACTTATGAGAGCTATTAAAGATAGCTATACGTGGTTTTCTTACCTGCTGTGTGTAAATGTATATGAAAAGTAGATAGATATTGGTATATCTATGTAGAAAACTACGTATAAGAATAAGCCTACCCGTATGAATTGCATGTCTGCTATGCCTTGTTGTGAAAAGAGATTTTCTACAAGTGTTTTGAGGAAGATTAATAATAGATGGGCTCTCGGTTTAATCATTACATGAAATGTTTCTAACGAGGGATTGAAGGGAGATTTACCTGCTTACTCATGACAGTACATAGAGCCCCTTCTATTTCTTATCTGTGTGAAATTGTACCAACCCTGCTCACACATTATTTTAAAGTGATTTTTGAGAAAAATAAAAGAGTGCTCGATGCCTCGGGTGATTCTGTGTGTTCTACTCGAGATGCTCGCAGAAGATTTTTGGGAATCATGCTGGAGCCTTCGAGTATTGCTGTGTGTCTTGCTCTGACTATGCTCGTATGTAATTTCCTAATAATACCGTGCTCGATGCCTCAGGTATGCTGTGTGTTTTACGCTGAGTTGCTCACATGAGGTTTTCATAATTATGTTGTGTGTTGAGTAAAATTGTGTTAGAGCCGTCATGTATTATTATGTGTCTTACATTGACCTACTCACACATGGTTTATGAATGTTATGTAATGAGTACGAAACTGCGCTTCAGCCGTCGTGTATTGTTATGTGTCTTGCACTAACCTGCTCACACGAGATTTTGAGATAATGGAAATGGGTGATAAGGATCCACAGGAGCATGATGTACCATGAGCATTAGCCATGGAGTACTGTCACGACCCAAATTGCCTAAAAATCAGAGTAAATTTTTCGCTTTTTCATTTCCTTACCCGTCGTGAACAGTTACACTACTAAACAGTTGGGCTATGATTCGGTGTTAGTCACCTCTCACCTATTTACCATTCCATTTTCATATTTCATTTACATATCAATTTATTTAAACTAAATACATCCCCAATATTACATCCATGTACAGTACTGTGCCTCTATATGTTCAGATACAAAAATTATACAAATGTGTATACCTGGTCTTGATAAGAAGCAGCGGATATGACTACTGTCGTTCTCTTCTATTGAATGTACCCTGTGCGGTGAAAATGAAAGGCTGAGCATAAACAGCTCAGTAAGGCAATAATGTAAGCAGGTAGATAACTATACTATCTACATGCTGATAATGTCGTGATATAAAATCCTTTATATTTTGAGCATGAGGAATGACTAAAACGATGCCACATGTATGTATATATCATATAAGAGAAATCATGAATTCCATATATAAAACAAACATGGAAAAATCCTCATGTATGTCATCTCATGCTCGTCACATTTAAAACTTATTTGTTTCATCATATACTCAACACTCAAAAACTTATCTGTTTCATTTCAAACTCTTCTTGTTAAAACTTATTTGTTTCATTTCAAACTCTTCTCATTAAAACTTATTTGTTTTATCATAAAACAGCTTCATCAAGGTCAAACCCATCTCTCAGAAATACCTTGATTCATTAAATCACGTCTCTTTTAAAAACATAAATCAGGACATTACCCCTCCCTCGGGTTTGTCTTGGTCTATTCAGACCGTATGATATCATGTGAGGCATGTAGGTTACTGTATGAAAAATCGAGGACTATGGCCATACTTTGTCCCTGTGATCCCAGGCTACACGGATCCCGGTGTGCGGGGTATCACAACTGCAATGGGAGGTGGGGTCAAGTCCTACCCGCCAGAATATCAAGTAACATCATAGAGTCATCATGACTGCACGGTACAGCGTACTTCGTGTGACATACACGGTACAGCGTACTCCATGGACCCATATCATAGTCTGGGGGTACCTGCCGTAGGTCTTATCCACCCCAATACTATGTCGATAACCAACCAATGTCTCAAAGTATATGTTCGAGCATCTCAACTCTCTGTGACACACAGTCTACAGGAGGCTTCCACATGACTATATGCATGTCAACTCATGTCTACTGCGAGCGAAGCTCCAGCACCACGCTATGCATATCATGATATCTAAAATCTCGTGCGAGCGAAGCTCCAGCACTGTTTTGTGCACACACAAATTTCTCGTACGAGCAATGCTCCAGTACGATTTTTCATGAGAAATAAATCAGTAAACTTGAGTGCGAGAAAGACTCTAGCACTCTTTTTATTCATGTAAATACGATAGGTGGCTCAATCTTGATAAAACATCTTTTAAAATAGTAACCGGTACAAACCGGTACCTTTTCGTATAATTCATGAAATCAATAGCCAACCTATGTGTATATTTGCTTAAGTCAAAGCAATACATTCATATAAAGCATTAATATAGGATAATCATGCAATTTATCTGCCTTACTACCCTTTTTGTAAATTTTACTCTCAGGGGCAAAATCATCTTTTTCTTTATTCACCTAAGCCCCGGTTTTCGTAAAATTATTATTTCGTTTCTAGATACTTTAAGGAATTCTAAACCCAGTACATCCCCTCAAAATTACGTATAGGTATCTCTATGCACCTATAAAATTCTCTTTCCTCGATTCTCGTCGAGCGCGTATCTAAATTCCACTGTCGGAGGCTCGTCCTATCCGATTTGCTACTAATCCAGTCTCTGGACTGCAGATAATTATTTATCATGTCAGTTCAACCCAATAAATATAATTCTCTTGTTTACTACAGTCGATTTAACTAATTGGGCCAATTTACTCTTATTGGGTCCAATCGCACCTTAATGGGCCTCGACCAATTTTCAGCCCGTTTTTACTTATTAAATCCCTTCCTCGGGTTTACTGGGCTCATGCAGCTTACCGATAATTATCGGGCTTCGTTCCAAACTCATTGGATAGCCCGTATACCATTTATGGCAATTACATTACAATTCTGAAAAATATTCCTTTCTATATGAAATTAATCCATAATTCCGTAAAATAATCGAAACTCTGTATTAAAGGACTCTAATTGTCGGAATTAAAATGTACTTACCCAATATGATGCGGGATATGAAAATCGAAGCTCAATCGGCTTTCATTTGGGCTCTGTCGTAAAACTGCACAATTAATATTTAATTCCGAGTTACTTTTCGATTAAATATAATTTAAATAAATTTCTCGGAATTCAAAACGGTCACTTTTGACTTACCGACTTACCCGAAGTCCGATGTATCCCCAAAAGTTCTTTCCTTTTTTCCTTTTTTCTCTTTTTCTCCTTTTTTCCCTTCTTTCTTGGCTGAACCGGTTCAGTCTGGTTCAGACCGATTTAGACCGGTCCGGTTCACTTCGGTTCGCTCCGGTTTGACCGGTTCGGTGCCTTACCGATCGGTTCTCTGTCGGCTTCTGCCGCCAGCTGCTCCGCGAGGTCGTCCGCAGCTCGGATCTGCATGAGGTCGTCGAAAAGTGGCCGGTCCGGCCTCTTCTCCTTTCCGACGTCGGTGGCTTCCTCGTTTCTCGCCATTGCCGACGCTGGCCACCGTTTCCCCAGCTGTTTTCACCCCCATTCGGCTCGGCATCACGTGGGGGTTCTTCGGTGGCCGGTGGATGGGGCCGAATCGGCGTCGTTCACCGAAAATTTCTCTTCTCTCCCCGTCGGTTTCTCTCCCTTGATCCGGCGTTCTCCAACGTCTGTGGGCTGCACCGTCGGTACCAGGGAGGTCGTCGGCCTCTCCTTTTCCTTTTTCAACCTTCACCTGGCAGATTGGGTCGTCGGTGGCCTACCGATCTTCTCCCCGATTTCAGCTAGCTTCTCCGTTTCTCACTTCTTTCTCTCTCCCCGACTAAAGTTTCTGATTTCTGATTTTTTATTTATTTATTTTTTTGATTTATTATTATTTATAAATTAGTTTATTATTATTTTATTCATTATTTTATTATTATTTTGCCAAAAATATCTACCAAAATTATTATTTTATTCCAATTAATTAATTTAATTTAATTTAATTTATTATATTTTTAACCCTTTTTTCGGGTATAATTTCTCCGTATTTTCGGGATATTGTCCTGAGTGACTTTTCGGTATTTCTAAAAATTTCGGATCTTCATCAATTGGACTCGAAATTTAATTATTTCTTCGTTATTGATCAAGATTCTCAAATCCATTATTTTTAATAAAATTTTCTTATCGAATTTATTTCGGCTTTCGATCTTTTGACCGTTTTGCCCTTGCACCTATTCGGGATTAATTTAACCCGACTTCTCTTCACGAATACTCATTCATTTTGTGTTTTTAATTAAATTCGGGTTTTACAAAATCTCCCCCACTTAAAAAATTTGGTCCTCCAAATTAGAACCAAGTTAGTCTGTAAATCATTCCGGATATTTCACACATATCATACTCTTTAATTCCCTTGTGACTTCTTCGGAGTATACTACTACAACATACTTTAATTAGGGAGATCATCTTAAACCTCAACTCGACACTTTCTCCTTCCATCTAATACCCGAATCAAGTTTTCCAATCATACGTTATACTTCCATTGAGCTTCAATAGCTCATATCCGTTCATATATATCGGGTCCGGATAATATTTTTGAAACATCATAAGATGGGACACATTGTGGATGCCTGCTAATTTAGGTGGTAACGCCAACCTACAGGTCTTATCTCCCACTTTGTCCAATCTCTCAAAGGATTCAATATTACAAAATTCAATTTGCTTTCTTTCCGAAACTGGTTATGTCCTTATGTTATGTCCTAAGGACATGTAACTTCCAACAATATAAATTCACCCTCGGTGAATTCTAATGGTTTCTGTCTCTTGTCAGCATAGCTTTTCTATCTGCTCTGAGGTGTTCTTAATCCTTCACAATTAACTGAACATCCTCAGAGGTTTGTCTTACCAATTCGGGAACAATTTTCTATCTGTCACCCACTTCTTCTTATCCAAATGGGGAAACAATCCCTACGACCATACTATACCTCATCTGAAGTTATCCCGATACTCAAGTGACAACTGTCATTATTGGCAAATTCGATTAGTAACAATTGATCATCCCAGGAGCTTATCAGATAAATGGCACACGCTCTCATCATATCCTCCAGTTGCTGTACAGTCCTCTCTGACTGACCATCTATCTGAGGATGAAAAGCTATGCTAACACTCAGTCAGGTTCCCATAGCTTCCTAAAAACGTCCCTAAAAATGGGATGTGAAGCGAAAATCCCTATATGATACAATGCTCACTGGAAAAATACTTGGTGTTCCACACTTTTCATACACATAAATCCGCCTATACACTCATAGTATCTGGGGATTTTATAACCAGAAGGTGGGTAGACTTAGTCAATCTATTGACTATCACCCAGATAGCATCGTGATTCATTCGGGTCCTTTGTAATCCTTCACGAAATTCATGGTAACTTGTTCCCATTTTCGTGTCGATATAGGCAGAAATTGCAATAACCCTACAACTTCTTTTGCTCTACCTTACTCTGCTGACATACGAGACACTTTTTCACAATCTCCATTATATCTCTTTTCACATCTGACCACCAATAACCTTTCTAAGATTTTGATATATTTATTACTTCTCGAATGCACTGAATATCTCGAAGAGTGAGCTTCTGACAATATCACTATCTCCTAAACAGTGGTCATGGGGAGTACTTATACTATCTCTGAACCTCAGTAAGTCATTATCACTCTCTGTGAACTCTATCAATGTACCCATCTGAATCTGACCCAAACTATCGACACCATGCCGATCATCACGCTAAGCCTGTCAAATCCGGGCACTCTCATCCGGTTCTAGTCTCAGGCTAGCTGTCACACAATCACTGTCATCATCAGAGGGAATCACATCACTACTGAGGCTTACAACTGCTCTAGCAGCTCACGCTCCCTGACCATCATATGTAGTACTATCCCGAGGCTCTTTTTGCTCAAGGCATTAGCCATTATATTAGCCTTTCCTGGGTGGTATAATTTTCTACAATCAAAATCTCTCAGAAGCTCTAACCCACTATGTATTCTCATATTCGACTCTTTCTGTGAAAACAGATACTCGGGGCTTTAATGATCAGTGCATACCTAAAATTTCTTACCGTATATATTGTAGCATCATATACTCAATACAGCCACTATCGTTGTTAACTTTGAATCATGGGCCGGATAGTCCTTTCATGATCCTTAAGCTGTCTGGATCCATAATCGACTATCTTTCCCTTTTGCTTCAACATACAGCCCATTCATTATTTTGAGGTATCCATAAACTCATGAGAAACCTCTTAATCTGCTGGGTATGGTGAGAATAAATGTGGTGGTCAGTTCATACTTCACTACACCGAAATTCATGTCACATCTATCATCTCACCTATCATCTCATTCAAATACCACGTTTTCATAGTTAAACGTGCCAACAAAGTATACCCTTTTTAGAACTCGCAACAACCATCTGTAAAAATAATTTTTCAATTGTTGCTTATAATTTTCCCTAGACTTTAAATACACCTAAAATATCCTCAATAAGGATGATAACAAATTGGTCCAGGTAAAGTTTAATTAACTTGTCGTAGTTGACTTCCACTGAATATTTCAATTACCCATATCCTTGACCTATGTGCGCATAACGTATAATGTCATTTCGAAATCGCTTCCGTTGAAGCTACTAACCCGCGTCATTTCCTTTTTTAACAGCTTTTTATAAAATTTTAAATTTTTAAATCTTCTTGATTAATCGGATTCCTATATTTCTTTATCGTACAAGTGAAGATACCCTAATTTTAAATTTATATTTTACGACTGTCGCTTTCAATTTATAAGTTGTGTATACTTTTAGACGTTGTCAAGTCTTCAGGAGGGGAGGTATTTTGAAATACCTTTATTAACCCTCGGACTTGAACACAATTACTTTACATATCGGTCCATGTGGTCACAATTCATATTCGCTACTAATTGATTTAATCCAAATTACTTCACGTATCATAGATATTCGTACCTTGTATATGCCTCTTATTCCAATCTATCTCTTATTCAGGATTTATCACAAAACTTATCTCTTTTCGTATATCACTTATAACAACTATGTCATTACTCATTCCGTGAGTACAATCATTTGCTCCTTTAATTTCAATCGCTACACCCCTTTTATTTCTTGTCAAAACTTACAGTATACTTTCCAGGGGTAAAATAGAACTGTCTTAGAATAGAACTTTAAACATCATAATTTGCAGCCGAATCAATGTATTCTCAAATATTACTTCAAATTATTCATAGTCCATTGAATAAAGTCGACTAACTTATACTTCTTTCCCCGTTTTCAACTTATAATTTCTTAATAATTATTTCGTTAGTTAACCCTCCTTCATTGGTGTACTAACTATCAGCATTGTGCCCAAAGGTGTAGGTATTCACGTCTTTTACTAACTTATATACAAGTGAAGGCGGTATGACTAAATACGTGGCACCAGGATTAATTATAATAATTATTTCTCTATTCACCACCAGTGTGGTATCTTTCACCACATTATATGAAACATCAGAAATGTCCTGGTCCAAGGCATACACTCGCCCTCGTCCAACAGCCTACTTTCCCTTTTCTCTTCGGCTATGGCCTCCCTTTTTGGTGCAGAGATACCAACAGGGTTTTCTCTGTCTCTTTGCCTTTTTGTGGGTCAGTCTCACCCAACTCTGAGCAATCATTACTTAAGTGGTCCGTCTTACCACACTTAACTCCTATTTTAGTTAATAAAGTGTAGGTGTAGGCCCTACTTCCGTGGTATCTACCACACATCCTACACTGCTTACACTGCTACACTGCTTATACTGCCACACTGCTATACTGCTCACCCTGCTATGGAGCAGGTCGGGGTTCTCCAATCACAATACCCCTCATAAGTGTTAAATTGGATATACTGGGGCCTTACCAATCATCTTACCCCGTGACTCATCAACTCTAATCTCTTACCAATTGGTCTCTTTTTCCTGTTCTGACATCTCAGTCATTATTTATTCTTTTTTGTCTTTATTTCATTCCTTACTACCTTTCCAATCTCAGAGGCGTGCAACACATGATCTTCTTCACGCAAATATATTCTGCTCACTGCCTCGACATAAGTAGTGAGCCAATCAGACTCTAATCGACAATTTGAACCATTTCATGAACTCTTAGGCTTTTCGACTCTCACTGTCCATGGTATCAGGTTCATACTTGCCCAGGGATATAATCTGAGATTCATACTCATTAATCAACCAATGACTATGGGCAGTGTAAGAAATTTTACTTGTAATTTTCCTTAAGTAGTGTCTGAAATACTCTGTCATCAGAATACATCCAGAAATATTTCTCATGTCGGCTCTGGACGTCTAACTCTTCAGATTGGTTGAGCGAACTTCCACCAATTCTCCGCCTCGACTCCAACATAAACGTATTTAAAAATCACATTCTCGGTTGACATACACCGAAAAATCCATACAACTTCGCTATCTTATTCACCCAGTCGTTAGTAACTATTGGTTTCTTTACTTCGCTATATACCGGAGGGGTGTGAAAATCTCTATAGTCTGAGGCATCTGTTTAGGCTTTACCCTACCTATCCTCAACTATCAACATAGACTGAGTAAACAACTCCAAAATATTTTCTACACTTCACTCCATCCTCTTGGAGCGTGTCTCAATACTGTTTGGTCTCTTTATAGGACCTTGTGGAGTATGCTTAACATCAGCCTCCACTTTACTCTCATCTTGAGTATCATGTGACGACTCATTCGACTCTCAAGTCGATCTCTATGGTCTCGACCATGTGTACTCGCCCCTCTACCATAGCGGCTATCATTTATAAAAACTATATTCTTGCATTCGAAACTAAATTCTTAGCTGCTGTTCCATCTTGATATACACAATTGTATCTAAACAATGCACAGTACATGGGAATGTAAATTTGCTTAACCACTAACACCGACTCATATCAGGCCAACTCAGTTTTGATACCATCTTTTCTGTCACGACCCAAATTACCTAAAAATCAGAGTAAATTTTTCGTTTTTTCATTTCCTTACTCGTCGTGAATAGTTACACTACTAAACAGTTGGGCTATGATTCGGTGTTAGTCACCTCTCACCTATTTACCATTCCATTTTCATATTTCATTTACATATCAATTTATTTAAACTAAATACATCCCCAATATTACATCCATGTACAGTACTATGCCTCTATATGTTCAGATACAAAAATTATACAAATGTGTATACCTAGTCTTGATAAGAAGCAGCGGATATGACTACTGTCGTTCTCTTCTACTGAATGTACCCTGTGGGGTGAAAATGAAAGGGTGAGCATAAACAACTCAGTAAGGCAATAATGTAAGCAGGTAGATAACTATACTATCTACATGCTAATAATGTCGTGATATAAAATCCTTTATATTTTGAGCATGAGGAATGACTAAAACGATGCCACATGTATGTATATATCATATAAGAAAAATCATGAAATCCATATATAAAACAAACATGGAAAAATCCTCATGTATGTCATCTCATGCTCGTCACATTTAAAACTTATTTGTTTCATCATATACTCAACACTCAAAAACTTATCTGTTTCATTTCAAACTCTTCTCGTTAAAACTTATTTGTTTCATTTCAAACTCTTCTCGTTAAAACTTATTTGTTTTATCATAAAACAGCTTCATCAAGGTCAAACCCATCTCTCGGGAATACCTTGATTCATTAAATCACGTCTCTTTTAAAAACATAAATCGGGACATTACCCCTCCCTCGGATTTATCCTGGTCTATTCAGACCGTATGATATCATGTGAGGCATGTAGGTTACTGTATGAAAAATCAAGGACTATGGCCATACTTTGCCCTGTGATCCCAGGCTACAAGGATCCCGGTGTGCGGGGTATCACAACTGCAACGGGAGGTGGGGTCAAGTCCTACCCGCCAGAATATCAAGTAACATCATAGAGTCATCATGACTGCACGGTACAGCGTACTCCGTGTGACATACACGGTACAGTGTACTCCATGGACCCATATCATAGTCTGGGGGTGCCTGCCGTAGGTCTTATCCACCCCAATACTATGTCGATAACCAACCCATGTCTCAAAGTATATGTGCGAGCATCTCAACTCTCTGTGACACATAGTCTACAAGAGGCTTCCGCACGACTATATGTATGTTAACTCACATCTAGTGCGAGTGAAGCTCCAGCACCACGCTATGCATATCATGATATCTAAAATCTCGTGCGAGCGAAGCTCTAACACGGTTTTGTGCACACACAAATTTCTCGTACGAGCAATGCTCCAGTACGGCTTTTCATGAGAAATAAATCAGTAAACTTGAGTACGAGAAAGACTCTAGCACTCTTTTTATTCATGTAAATACGATAGGTGGCTCAATCTTGATAAAACATCTTTTAAAATAGTAACCGGTACAAACCAGTACCTTTTCGTATAATTCATGAAATCAATAGCCAACCTATGTGTATATTTGCTTAAATCAAAGCAATACATTCATATAAAGCATTAAAACAGGATAATCATGCAATTTATCTGCCTTACTACCCTTTTTGTAAATTTTACTCTCAGGGGCAAAATCATCTTTTTCTTTATTCACCTAAGCCCCGATTTTCATAAAATTATTATTTCGTTTCTAGATACTTTAAGGAATTCTAAACCCTGTACATACCCTCAAAATTACGTATAGGTATCTCTATGCTCCTACAAAATTTCTTACCTCGATTCTTGTCGAGCGCGTATCTAAATTCCACTGTCGGAGGCTCGTCCGATCCAATTTGCTGCTAATCCAGTCTCTGGGCTGCAGATAATTATTTATCATGTTAATTCAACCCAATAAATATAATTCTCTTGTTTACTACAGTCGATTTAACTAATTGGGCCAATTTACTCTTATTGGGCCCAATCGCACCTTAATGGGCCTTGACCAATTTTCAGCCCGTTTTTACTTATTAAATCCCTTCCTCGGGTTTACTGGGCTCATGCAGCTTATCAATAATTATCGGGCTTCATTCCAAACTCATTGGATAGCCCGTATACCATTTATTGCAATTACATTACAATTCTAGAAAATATTCCTTTCTATACGAAATTAATCCATAATTCCGTAAAATAATCGAAACTCTATATTAAAGGACTCTAATTGTCAGAATTAAAATGTACTTACCCAATATGATGCGAGATACGAAAATCGGAGCTCAATCGGCTATCGTTCGGGCTTTGTCGTAAAACTGCATAATTAATATTTAATTTCGGGTTACTTTTCGATTAAATATAATTTAAATAAATTTTTTGGAATTCAAAACGGTCACTTTTGACCTCTTAACAACTTACTCGAAGTTCGATGTATCCCCAAAAATTGTTTCCCTTTTTCCTTTTTCTCTTTTTCTCCTTTTTTCCCTTCTTTCTTGGCTGAACCGATTCAGTCCGATTCAGACCGGTTCAGACCGGTCCGGTTCACTCCGATTCGATCGGTCTGGTTCACTCCAGTTCGCTCCGGTGCCTTGCCAGTCGGTTCTCTATTGGCTTCCGCCACTAACTGCTCTGCGAGGTCGTCCGCAGCTTGGATCTGGTCTCGGTTTCACACGAGGTCGTCGGAAAAGTGGCCGATCCGGCCTCTTCTCCTTTCCGACGTCGGTGGCTTCCTCGTTTCTCGTCGTTGCCGGCGCTGGCCGTCGTTTCCCCAGCTGTTTTCGCCCCCATTCGGCTCGGCATCACGTGGGGGTTCTTCGGTGGCCGGTGGTTGGGGCCGAATCGACGTCGTTCGTCGAAAATTTCTCTTCTCTCCCTGTCGATTTCTCTCCCTCGATCCGGCTTCTCTGGCGTCGGTGGGCTGCACCGTCGGTACTAGGGAGGTCTCCGGCCTCTCCTCTTCCTTTTCGACCTTCACCTGGCCGATTGGGTCGCCGGTGGCCCGCCGGTCTTCTCCCTGATTTTGACTAGCTTCTCCGTTTCTCACTTCTTTCTCTCTCCCCGACTAAAGTTTCTGATTTTTGATTTTTTTCATTTATTTTATTTTTTATTTATTATTATTTATAAATTAGTTTATTATTATTTTATTCATTATTTTATTATTATTTTACCAAAAATATCTACCAAAATTATTATTTTATTCCAATTAATTAATTTAATTTAATTTATTATATTTTTAACCCTTTTTTTGAGTATAATTTCTCCGTATTTTCGAGATATTGTCCCGAGTGACTTTTCGGTATTTCTAAAAATTTCAGATCTTGATCAATTGGACTCGAAATTTAATTATTTCTTCGTTATTGATCAAGATTCTCAAATCCATTATTTTTAATAAAATTTTCTTATCGAATTTATTCTGGCTTTCGATCTTTTGACCGTTTTACCCTTGCACGTGTTCAGGATTAATTTAACCCGACTTCCCTTCACCAATACTCATTCATTTTGTGTTTTTAATTAAATTCGGGTATTACAAGTACGATGTGTCGTGATTTGAGTATGAGCTAAAAGGATGGTTGATCCGCCTCCCCAAGCATAGGGTTTTCGCACACCTGATCAGTGTTACCTGGAATCCGTTTATGGGCATAAGTTTTCTTATATCTATGTGATACGACATTGTCACTACTGTATGAGGTGACATATGTTTCCCTTGCTGTGTGTTTGGGGATATGATAACCCATAATTTATTTCTCAAGTATATTGATTTTCTAAATGTAAAGCATTTTCTAAGTTTGAACTGTGTGAATTTTAATATATTGTGTGAATCCGTGTGATTATGTGTGAATATGCATATACCCATATAGCGAATTAATGGTTTCGCATCGATGGAAGTATTTTAAAGAGAATGCATATGTTTTATAAGGAAAATGAATATATATGTATTTTAAGCATGTAGATAGTGTAGTTATCTACCTGCTTTCATATTTTCCTTACTGAGCGTGTTAGCTCACCCCCTTATTTCTCCTCCACAGATTCTATGTAGTAGTGAGTATATTGCAATCGTCCCTGCTACCGTGTTTCTTCGATCATCCAGCAGTATAGAGGTATACATTTGAGATGAAAAAATTTTGTATCCTGTAAACTAATGCACAGTAAAGTTTATATTTTGTATTTTGGGGGATGTATATAATAGGAACTGATGTAAATGCTTCCGCACATATATATAAAAGTCCAGTTTCTATTCTACTTCATTTGTATAACTTTATTAAACTATAAATGGATGAGATGTTGATTGGATATTGACTCACAACCCAATTGTAAGTGGTAAGGTAAAGGTCACAGATAGAGAGTGATGGTCGTGATAGAATTAATGGTATCAGAGCAGAGTTGGTTTGATATGAGTCAGTATCCATAGTTTGGAAGATATAAATCCCCAAAGTACTGTGCATTATTAGGATACAATTATGTATACCAAGCTAGAAAATGTGACTGAAACACTTATTTTGAGTATACAAGATGTCTGATAGACGACGTACTCATAGAGGAGAGAATTCATGCTCTCAAGGGTGTAGAGATGAGCCCGAGAGACGCAGTGGGTCTAGTTCTAGTAGAGATCCACCCAGTCTTAGTGAGGCCGCTGAGGAACGTATAGCGTAGTGTAGACACAGTTATGAAGATGTTTACATAGGCAATGGCCAGATTTGAGGGTAGACAGGAGAACCCTGCTGGTTAGGCTGCTGCCCCATGGAGACATGAGCTAGCACAGGCTGCACCATGACCTCGGGATGCAAAGGCAGACATTCCTGCACCCCCACCAGTTTAGAATATTCCTCTACCAGTTTAGGATCCTGGAGCTCTACAACAGGTTGGTGGTGAAGGAGTGTACGATTGTGATCTGGGTAGACAGAAAGAGTTTTGGAAGTTGGGACCATCTTCATTTAGTGGGGTGAAGAACCCAGTGTTAGCTGAGCATTGGATACGTAGTATGGAGAAGTTCTACCAATTTTTCCACTGCTCCGACACTGAGAGGGTCACCTTTACAGCTTTTGTATCAAAGGATGAGGCTGAGCATTGGTGGATGGCCACACAGTCGATGTTGAGTGCACGACACCCGGTTGTGACATGGGATATATTCTTGGATGGCTTCAAGAGGCAATACATTCTAGCTACTGCTCAGAGAAAGATGCAGATAGAATTTCTGACACTGACTCATGGGAACTGGACAGTGGATGAGTATGAGTCTGGATTCACATCCTTGGATAGATATGATACAGCCACTATGAGCCTTAAGGACAGATGAGGGATTGAGACCTTCCATCAAAGCTCGACTAGCTTAGTTGGATATTACCACCTATGATGAGGCAGTACGTAGAGCTCAGCTATGTGAGCAAGATTATGAGTTGCATGCCTCGAAATTGAGCAGGAGTGGTAAAGGCAGAGATAGAGATCAGAAGAGGTCTGTTGATGATAAAGGGTTCAGAAAGGGTAGAAGGTTATTCGGTAAGGGGCCTAAGATTGAGGAGGTACGAGAGAGGCATGCGAAGCTTCCAGTTCATCTAGCTTCGAGGGGCATAGTTATTGGTGGACCTTGATCTACCACAGAGCAGTGCAGGTTATGTGGTAGATATCATAGGGGTAGACCATGCCCATTATCGATGAGATCATGTTGTAGGTGTGGTAAAAAAGGGCACATAGCTCGTAAATTCCTGAAGTTGATTGATACAGCCCCACAGAAGGGCAAAGAGCTAGAAAAGGCTATAGTTAAAACACCTGCACCTAAGAGGAAGGCCACAGTTAAAGAGAAAGGGAAGCAAGCTGTTAGTCGAGGGTGAGTGTTTGCATTGGACCAGGCATCTGCAAAGACTTCCTCGGATGTGATTAAAGGTACCATCCTAGTCTTTGATTTTAAAGCATTAGCATTGATTGATCCTGGTGCCACGTATTCATTTATATCGCCTTCATTTGCATGTAAACTGTGTGAACATGTGAAACATGTACCCTTAGGTAGAGTTTTACTTGTAAGCACTCCAGTGAGAGACAATGTAATGATGAAGTATGTATGTAAGAGTTGTAAGTTAAAAGTAGGGGAAAAAGACATGCCGACCGATCTCATCCTATTAGCTATAAAGGATTTCGATGTAATACTAGGAATAGATTGGTTGGCTGTAAACCATACTATTTTAGACTGTTATGCTAAGACAGTAATGTTTTCCATCCCTGAAAAGTACATTATAAGATTTGAAAAGTAATGAAAGAAGTAGTAGATTATTTCTAAGGATGGATGATTTTGCTAACGAATGTAATGATAATATGTTGAAGGTTTTATCGCCTATGTGGTTGACTTGGGTAAGGTGTACCCGGATATAGTTGACATCCTAGTGATGAAAGAATTCTTCAATGACTTTTCAGAAGGATTACCAGGGTTGCCACCAGACAAAGAAATGGAATTCTGTATTAATTTGGTGCCTGGAACTGAATCGATATCTAAGCCACCGTATAGAATGGCTCCAATTGAATTGGAGGAGCTAATAAAACAATTGCAGGAGTTGTTGGACAAGGGGTTCATCAGACTGAGTGTATCACCTTGGGGAGCACCAGTTCTATTTGTAAAGAAGAAAGATAGGAGTCTCTGACTTTGTATAGACTATTGGTTGTTGAATAAGGCTACCATCAAGAATAAATACCCCCTTCCACGGATAGATGATGTACTAGATCAGTTGCAGGGAGTACAAGTCTTTCTGAAGATTGATCTAAGGTCTAGTATCATCAGTTGAGGATTCAGAGTGGAGATGTACCCAAGACAGCGTTTCAGACCCGTTATAGCCATTATGAGTTTTTGGTTATGCCATTGGGGTTGGCGAATGCTCCTGTCAGACTCGAATTTTATGTAGCTTGTTCCTTATGATTCCTATGTGTATGAACACTTTATTACATAGTTGAATCATAAGAAGAGTATTTACTAACATGCAATTGACAATTTGAGAAATTAAAAATGCATGTAAGCTACATAACAACGAGATAAGGGTTAAGTTGATTCCTGAACAAGTGTAGGGGTAAAACGGTCAAATGATTGAAATTTAGTATAATTTCGATAAGACAATTTCATTAAAAATATGAAATTGAGGAATCTTGATCAAAAATGAGGAAAATATTTAATTTTGAGCCCAATTGATCAAGATATAAATTTATTAGAATTTATTAAAATTTTTGCCTTGAAAAATAAGCCCAAAAATAGTGAAAAAATATACCGAAAAGGTAAAATCGAACTGATAAATTCATTTATGGACTAAATGAATTTAATATGATTTTTTTAGATATTTTTGGGATATTTTAGGATTTTTATTATTATTTTAAGAATAAAATAATAATAGAAATATATTATAAATAAAAGAAAAAAAAGGAAATCTAAAATTTAGAATGAGGGGAGAGAAAAAAATGGAGAGGAAACCGACGCAAGCCAACCCGAGGAAGAAGGAGTCACCGACGAGCATCTGGCGACCCAACGGCCAGGCAAGCGGTCGGAAAAGGAAGAGGAGGTCCGTGCGCACCCATCGGCACCGGTCACGCCCTCCACCGACGCCGAACGTCAGGAATCAAAAGGAAATTGCCACGGAGGAAAAGAAGAGATTCGACGACCACCGACGGTGCTTGGTCCCAATAGAGCCCAGCCGAGTGTTGCCCAGGCTGAGGTGCGTCGAATTGCGGTGGTGATGCGCCGGGAACCGGTCGGAAGACATCAGCACGACTAAAGGATGCCTGAACCGATCGACGGTTCAGTGAAGAAGGTTCTACGCTGAACCGGACCGGACCGGTTCAGCCAAGGAGAAAATGGGAAAAAAGAAGAAAAAGAAAGAAAAAGGAAAAGGAAAATTTTTGGGATTTCACCGGATTTCGGGTAAGTCAATACGAGGTCAAAAGTGACCGATTTGATTTTCGATAAATTTATTTAAATTATATTTAATCCAAAATTGACCCGGAGTTAAATATACAAAATTGTGCAGTTCGACGATAAATTTCGAACGGAAGCCCGATCAAACTTTGATTTGCGTACCATCGTATATTCTCGGGTATGTAAAGCTCATTTACGACAATTTATGTGATTATTGCGTATTTAAGATTTATTTTACGCATTTCGGATTAAATTTCGTATTTAGTGAATTATATTCAAAATTTCAAATTTACTGTCGTAAATGATATACGGGCTATCCAAAGAGTTTGGAATAAAGCCCAATCGGTATTGATAGGCCCAATGAGTCGATAGACCCTGATAAACGGGTTTAATACGGATTAAGGCCCAAATTGAAGTGTTAAGGCCCAATAACTGTAAACGGGCCCATTTAAGTGAAACATACTGTATTTAATGTGAAATACAGTAGGAAAAGTGTAATTAACCTGATAAATGGTTATATGCAGCTCCAGAGATTATTGGAGGAGCAAATTGGACTGCTGAAATGAGAAGCGCAGAGAAAGTGAAATTTATCGAGTGATTACAGGTAAGGGACTTTTGTGAGTAGTTAGAGATAACTGCACGTATTTTCGTCTGCTTTTACATTCACTTAAAAACTCTGAGGGTCAAAGAAAGTGAATAATAATTATTGCGACCCAATAGTGGTAAATTACGATTTTACCTCTAGTTAGTCAAAAAGTCAACTTTTGTGAAAAGTTGTAAAAAGCATGGAAACCACTATTTTGAGTGTTTAACTCCTACTTAGCAGGAGAATAAATAGATGGGCTAATGATTTTAAGGTTGATGTGAATTAAACACACTTTATAGTGCTGATTTTGATGTTTTGTAAATCATCCCTTTTTAAAGAGCCATCTATCATATTTTGTGAGAATGAATCGTGCTGAGCACAACTCACACTGGATTTCATATATTTTCCACATACATTAGTGCTGGATTTTGATTCGCACTAGATTTCCATGACATGCATGATAGAGTACTGGAGTTATTACTCGTACTCAGTTTTATATGGCATATGCATGACAGAGTGCTGGAGCGATTAGCTCGTACTCGAGTTTTTTCATGAGATACATGACAGAGTGCTGGAGCGTTGTTCGTACTCGATTCTTCATGATTTATATATGACATAGTATTGGAGTTATTGCTCGTACTTGATTTGATGATATTATGCATAGCATGGTACTAGAGCTATTGCTCGTACTTGATTTAATGCATGAACTATGCATTGACCTAGTTGCTAGAGGTTTACTCGCACTAGAGTTGAGTTTGTGATGTGAAACAGTGTTTGAACGGAGTGTCGACTGTGAGTCGCGCTCAAAGGCGCTCACTGTATGTGATATTTAATACATGTTACAAACCCATGCCCGCATCCTTGTGTGACTGAGTGTCACATTATGTGAGAGGATAGCCGCATGAGGGTATTAGAGATGTGGTATGATATTCCATTGTTTGAGGGCTAAGACCTATGGTAGGCACCCCGACTGTGATGTAGGGTCCACGGGTGTACTTTGTACCGCGCTTGGGACATGGGAGTAGACTGTATCGTGTGTTGTTATGGAGTTGAGGAGGATATAGCTGATGGTTGTGATGGACTGACCCCTCTCTTGTTGCAGCAGTGATGCCTCGCACACCGAGTACTGTTTTACTTGGGATCACATGTCGGATATGATCATAGTCCAGGATAATATTTGCATTTCACCACAGAGTCTCACATGATATATCACATTGATTGACTGATTTAAATTGTGGACAGACCTGAGGGATGGGTCAAACTCCGATTTTGTGATGTGAATTATTTAATGCCATATTTATTGTGATTTAAATATACATGGCATGATTTACATAAAGGCACGATTTATATAAAGACGCATTGTTTTGCACTACATGCCTACATTTGAGAAAAAAAGCATGATTTCTGTACATGGGATTTAATCTATACAAGTATACATATATATATTTAAAGACATGCTTTTAAAGTAAGTTAAGGAAATAATGTTTTCAAGGCATAGCATTATTTTGAGTAGATAGTGTAGATATCTACTTGCTTGCCTGATTTCCTTATTGAGTGCGTTGTATGCTCACCCCCTTTCTTTACATCTCTCTACAGCGCATCAGCAGTAGAGAGAGAGAGTTATCGAGGGATAGTGTTCCTTAGTCCACTACTAGTTCCTATCGATCGCCAGGTATACAGACTTTGTACGGTTATATATCTAAACATAGAAACAGCACAGTGATGTATACGATATATATTATGGGGAATGTATTTGTATTAGATTTTATATAATCTTACATGTATAATAAAAGCAGTTACAGTCGGTAACAGTATATTGACGTGTATGTATGATAATGGATAATATGGTAAGTGAGGACTCTGACATCGAATCACGGCCCAACCATTGAAGAGAGGAAAGGTAAGTTAAAAATGCAAAAAATTTGTAGTGATTTTGGTTAAAGTCATGGATTGAGAACGGGTCCTGACAAAATAGTATCAGAGCAGAGGTTGGTCTGATATGAGTCGGTGTTAGAAAATAGGAATGTCAGACCCGGATTTTTATGTAGCTTGTTCCTTATGATTCCTATGTGTATGAACACTTTATTACATAGTTGAATCATAAGAAGAATATTTACTAACATGCAATCGGCAATTTGAGAAATTAAAAATGCATGTAAGCTACATAACAGCGAGATAAGGGTTAAGTTGATTCCCGAACAAGTGCAAGAGTAAAACGGTCAAATGACTGAAATTCAGTATAATTTCGATAAGACAATTTCATTAAGAATATGAAATTGAGGAATCTTAATCAAAATCGAGGAAAATATTTAATTTCGAGCCCAATTGATCAAGATATAAATTTATTAGAATTTACCAGAATTTTTACCTCGAAAAATGAGCTAAAAAATAGTGGAAAAATATACCGAAAAGGTAAAATCGGACTGATAAATTTATTTACGGATTAAATAATTTAATATGATTTTTAGAGATATTTTTAGATATTTTTGAGATATTTATGGGATATTTTTGGGATTTTTATTATTATTTTATAATAAAATAATAATAAAAATATATTATAAATAAATAAATAAATAAAAAACAAAATCTGAAGAGAAATCGGGGAGAGAGAACAGAGGAAACGGAAGCAAGCCGACCCGAGGGAGAAAACTACCGGACGGCGAGCACCGGCCACCCCACGGGTAGGCAAGCGGCCGGAAAAGGAAGAGGAGGACCGTGCGCACCCATCGGCACCGGTCACGACCTCCACCGACGCCGGACGCAGGCGAATCGAAGAGGAGAAGCCGCGGAGGAAAAGAAGAGATTCGACGGCAACCGACGGTGCTTGGTCCCGATCGAGCCCAGCCGAGTGTTGCCCAGGCTGACGCGCGTCGAACGGCGGTGGTGATGCGTCGGGAACCGGTCGAAATACTCCAGCATGGCCAAAGGATGCCTGAACCGGTCGGCTGTTCAGGGGAGAAGGTTCTGCGTTGAACCGGACCGGACCGGTTCAGCCAAGGAGAAGAGAGGAAAAAGAAAGAAAAAGGAAAAGGGAAATTTTTGGGATTTCACCGGACTTCGGGTAAGTCGATACGAGGTCAAAAGTGACCGATTTAATTCCCGATGAATTTATTTAAATTATATTTAATCGAAAATTGACCCGAAGTTAAATATAATAAATTGTGCAGTTCGACGATAAATTTCGAACGAAAGCCCGATCGAACTTCGATTTGCGTACCATCACATATTCTCGGGTAAGTAAAGTTCATTTACGATAAATTATGTGATTATTGCGTATTTAAGATTTATTTTACGCATTTCGGATTAAATTCCGTATTTAGTGAATTATATTCAGAATTTTGAATTAAATGTCGTAAGTGATATACGAGCTATCCAAAGAGCTTGGAATAAAGCCCAATGGGTATTGATAGGCCCAATGAGTCGATAGGCCCTGATGAAGGGAAATAATAAGTGGAACACGAGCTTAATATGGATTAAGGCCCAATTAAAGTATTTATGCCCATTTAGAGTAAACGGACACAATTAAGGGAAAATAGACTGTATTAATGTGTAATACAGTAGGAAAATTATAATTAACCTGAGGAATGGTTATTTACAGCTCCGGAGTTTACACTGGGAGCTGATCGGACTGCGAGATTGAGCAGCACCGAGGAAGTGAGGTCACTTGACGTGATCCGAGGTAAGGGACTTTTGTGAGTAGTTAGAGATACCTGCACGTATTTTCGTCTGCTTTTACATTCACTTAAAAACTCTAAGGGTTAGAGAAAGTGAATAATAATTATTACGACCCGATAGTGGTAAATTACGATTTTGCCCTAGTTAGTCAAAAAGTCAACTTTTGTGAAAAGTTGTAAAAAGCATGGAAACTATTATTGTGACTGTTTAATTACTGTTTAGCATGAAAATAAATAGATGGGCTAAAGATTTTAAGGTTGATGTGACTTAAGCACACTTTATAGTCCTGATTTTAATGTTTTGTAAACAATCCCTTTTAAAGAGCCATCTATCATATTATGTAAGAATGAATCGTGCTAGAGCATAGCTCGTACTGGATTTCATATGTTTTCCACATACATTAGTGCTGGATTTTTATACGCACTAGATTTCCATGACATGCATGATAGAGTACTGGAGTTTTACTCGTACTCAGTTTTATATGATATATGCATGACAGAGTGCTGGAGCGATTAGCTCGTACTCGAGTTTTACATGAGATACATGACAGAGTACTGGAGCGTTGCTCGTACTCGATTCTTCATGATTTATACATGACATAGTACTGGAGCTATTGCTCGTACTTGATTTGATATTGTGCATAGCATAATACTGGAGCTATTGCTCGTACTTGATTTAATACATGAACTATGCATTGACCTAGTTGCTGGAGGTTTACTCGCACTAAAGTTGAGTTTGTGATGTGAAACAGTGTACGAGCGTAGTGTCGACTGTGTGTCGCACTCGAGGGCGCACACTGTATGTGATATTATTTACATGTTACCTATTCATGCCGCATTCTTGTGTGACTGAGTGTCACATTTTGAGAGGATGGCCAGCATGAGGGTATTAGAGATGTAGTATGATATTTCCACAGGCGCGAGGGCTAAGACCTATAGTAGGCACCCTGATTGTGATGTTGATATTCCACGGGTGTGAGAGCTAAGACCTATGGTAGGCACTCTGGCCGTGAGGAAGGGTCCACGGGTGTACTTTGTACATTGTCTGAGTGGCGCGAGGTGTACAGTGTACCGTGTGTTGTTGTGGAGTTGAGGAGGATATAGCTGATGGTTGTGATGGATTAACCCCCCTCCCGTTGCAACAGTGATGCCCCGCACACTAGGATTCCGTGTAGCTTGGGATCACATTTCGGATATGATCATAGTCCAGGATACTATTTGCACTTAACCACAGAGTCTTACATGATATATCACATTGATTGAATGATTTAAACTGCGGACAGACCTGAGGGATGGGTCGGGCTCCGATTTTGTGTTGTGAATCATTTAATGCCATATTTATTGTGATTTAAATATACATGGCATGATTTACATAAAGACATGATTTATATACGATGCATTGTTTTGCACTACATGCCTACATTTGAGAAAGAAAGCATGATTTTTCTGTACATGGGATTTATCTGTACAAGTATATATATATTATATTTCAAGACATGCTTTTAAAGCGAGTAAAGGAAATAATATTTTCAAGGCATAGCATTATTTTGAGTAGATAGTGTAGATATCTACTTGCTTGCCTGATTTCCTTACTGAGCGCGTTGTATGCTCACCCCCTTTCTTTACATCTCTCTACAGAGCGTCAGCAGTAGAGTGAGAGCTATCGAGGGATAGTATCCCAGAGTCCACTACTAGTTCCTATCGATCGCCAGGTATACCTATTATGTACAGTTGTGTATCTAAACATAGAAACAGCACAGAGATGTATACAATATATATTATAAGGAATGTATTTGTATTAGATTTTATATAATCTTACATGTATAATAAAAGCAGTTACAGTCAGTAATAATATATTGACATGTATGTATGAAACGGATGATGTGGTAAGTGAGGACTCTGACATCGAATCACAGCCCAACCATTGAAGAGAGGAAAGGTAAGTTAAAAATGCGAAAAATTTATAGTGATTGTTGGATAAAGTCATGGATTGAGAACGGGTCCTGACAAGGAAAATGTACATCCCCATAGTACTGTGCTTTGTTTATATATAACTGTGTATACTAGATAGGAGACAGACTAATTCATTATTATGAATGCAGGAACTTTGCCTATATGGCAAATACGCGTAGTGGTAGAAATATGAGAGGTAGGGCTCGAGGTCGAGGAGATAGACCCGAGGAACGAGCTGTTGCCGAACCATTACCTACGCATGAGACTCCAGGTGCTACTGAGGCACCCGAGTGTGCTGAGATACGCTTTACGAGATTAGAGCGTAGTCTTGAGACGATTGTCGAGATATTGGCACAGACGATGCTAGGTAGGCAAGGACAGGAGGCAGGAGCTGCGACAGGAGAGGCAGTTGCCCTTGACACTCCTGCACAGACGAGTCATGCACCGAAGACAGTAGATACTCCAACACCCCCATCGATTTCGGGTGGTATTGGATTAGGATACGGATGTGATCTACATCGGTTGCGAGAATTCCAGAAGTTTAGACCTCCATTTTTTAGTGGGGTCAAGGACCCTGTAGCTACTGAGGAGTGGTTGGCGGAGATGGAGAAACTTTATGGATTCTTCGAGTGTACGACCTCGAAAATGGTCGCATTTGCTGCGTTCCTACTTAAGTGAGCTGCAGAGCATTAGTGGAAGTCCACCCGACCTATATTGAGAGCCCAACACACATATATCAGTTCGAAGATATTTCGAGAGGCCTTTAGGAGGCAGTTTGTTCTTGATACCGTACAGCGGAAACTGCAGGCAGAGTTTTTGGGACTAAACTAGGGGAGTTTATCTGTGGACGAGTATGAGACTCGATTCCTATCCCTAGGGAGATATGACCCCGATACCATGTATAGTGAGACCTAGAAGGTCCACAGGTTTATTGACGGGTTGAGACCGGTTCTGCGGTCCAGGTTTGTTCCGTTAGATATAACCACTTATGAGGAAGCAGTGCGCAAGGCGTAACTGTGTGAGCAAGATTACGAGAGGAATGCTTTCGAGTTCGGGAAGTTTAGCCGTAGCCGAGATATACAGAAAAAGTGGTCGGCTCGAGATTTCAGTTATCGAGGAGGGAAGAAATTCTTCGGTAAGAGATCATAGGTGGAGGAGGCGCGAGAGAGATATGCTAGACCTCTTGCTTATTCGACTGTAGCCCCAGCAAAGGGCATTGTCATAGGAGGACAGAGACCTACTGTTGATCAGTGTAGAAGATGCGATAAACAACATGGAACTAGATCGTGTCCGCTGACTCCTATTGTATGTTTTCGATGTGGGAAACAAGGGCATATGGCTAGAGATTGCCCAGAGACATTTGTGACTGTACCACTGAGGGGCAGGGAGTCTGATAGAACTCCAGCTATGTCACGACCCAAACTACCCAAAAATCAGAGTTAATTTTTCGCGTTTTAATTATTTTCTTACTTAAATTCTTACCAGTCCTCGAATCGTGACCAACACTCCACTAGTAATTGGGCTGTGCGTCAATGCCAGTCCCACCACACATTTACCATGTAACTTATTTCTTCTCCAGTCATTTATAATTGTTATATTATTTATACATCCCCTAAAGTTACTTACAAACATGTTACTGTGCTATGCTTATGTAGATACAATATGTACAAGTGTATATATACCTTATGTTGATGGGCAGCAGCGGATATCCGGAATGCAATACTGAGTCGTCGCAACTTCAACTGGAGATCATCTGTGGGAGAAAATGAAAGGGGTGAGCACATCAAGCTCAGTAAGGCAATCCTACGAACAAGTAGGTAACCATACTACCTACATGAACGTAGTGCCATGCATAAACCACCCTTTCTCCACACATTTTAAAACAATGATATGTATTATGATGCTATGTAAATCGAGTTTGCACGGAAAATTCAACATGCAATTATTTTAAATCATTTCTTTCTCTTTAAAAATTTCACAATGAAGTCAGGACTCGACCCCTCCTTCGGGTGATCCTGACTCACACAAAACCATGGAAATTGAGTTTCTCAAAAGCATCGATATCGAAAACATACGTATATATATACAAGATACGAGACTAGGCAATACTGTATATCGGTAATAACCAGGACTGGCCAATATGTCCTCGTGAGTCCTTCTAGCTACACGGATCCCAGTGTGCGAGGTCTCACCCTGATCGGGAACTGCCCGGGAGGTGGGTCAATCCAACCCGTCAGTCTTATCCGATCTCACGCATCCGAAGATGCCGTATCCGAAGATACCCCGTATCACAAAGATACCGTATCACAAAGATACCCCGTATCACAAAGATACCGTATCACAAAGATACCCCGTATCACAAAGATACCGTATCCGAAGATACCCCACGGTACATCATACTCCATGCTACTTGCACGGTACATCGTACTCCATGGACCCATATCACTCTAGGTACTCCAGCCCAAATGGCCTGCTTCCCACAGAGGTTTTCATAACTCAATACTCGTTGCCATGTCTCAAAACGCACGTGCAAGCCTATTAAGTCGGTGACACACAGTCTACCTGATGCTCCAAGCACGGCTCATCGTATGTTCTCATAAAAATCGGTGCGAGCGATGCTCAGCACTCTCATCGAATCAAATAAACTTGGCAGAGCCCGCTTTACATCTCCACAAGGCCGCCAACCTCATCCCTCACTCTCACCCTACTTAAGAGGTCTATTGAGCCTGTTGGGCCTTTTGGCTGACTCCAAGGGCAGACAGCGCTACTCCACAAATCCAGTAAAACTAGTGCGAGCTATGCTCAGCACTCTGTATATAAATCGTATGAAAATCTTATAAAGTCTGGTGCGAGTTAAACTTCCGCACCCTGTCATGAAGATCATGTAAAATCTGGTGCGAGTTAGACTCTAGCACCGTGTCACGCAAAAGTATGTGAAATCTGGTGCGAGTTATACTCTAGCACCTATGCATGTAAAACTCTAGTGCGAGCTCTCGCTCTAGCACTAATGCATGCATCACACAAATCAAACATCGTGCGAGCTGAGCTCTAGCACGTCACATGTAAATAAAAACATGTAGGCGGCTCGGTTATTTCCAAATAATTTTCACAGAAATCACAACAATTAAGATATGCAATGCTATGCATTTTTCTTTAAAAGTGAGCCAGCCTACTCATGCATGCGTTGAAATACCTCCAGAACGAGCAGGAACCTCTTGTTCTTGCTCCTCCCAATTTTTCCTAAATTTTTTTTTTTAGATTTTACCCTTAACAAGGGTATTTTAGTAATTTTGCCCATACGGGGCACTAAAATTGTTCTTCGACCTCTAGACCCTCCAGATAATTTTTAAATGACTGCCAATGAATTTAAAATTGCGTACTGTTACCTCTAGCAGTCCGCAGAATTCCCTTACCTCGATTCTCGTCGAGTCTGACCTTTTTCTTTTCCAATGTAGTCCCGTCGCGCAGTCCGATATGCTTCCAATCCAATGCCCGGAACTGAGTATTAACATTCCTCAGGTCAGATAACATATAATTTAATTGTACTTAATCTTTTCTGGGCTTAATTTAAATCGCTGGGCCCATTTACCCCTATTGGGCCCGATTGTACCTTAATGGGCCTTAATCGGCCTTAAGCCCGTTTACCACTTAATTTTCACTTTATCGAGGCCTATTGGGCTCATTGGACCCACCAATAATTTATTGGGCCTCGTTCTAGCTCTCGAATAGCTAACTCTAATATTTACGACAATTTAACTAATTTCCATAATTTAATTCAATTTATGCGTAAATTAAATCAATATCACGCATAACGAGATAATTGTCATAAATAGGGGTCACTTACCCGAGATTCCATGCTAGTCCGCAAATCGAGGCTATCTCGAGCCCTCGGTGGATGCCAATCGTCGAGCTACACAATTAATTACATTTTCCGGGTAAATTTCTAGTCGAAAATTAATTAAATAAAATATTCCGAAATTTAAATCGGTCAATTCGACCGTTTACCGACTTACTCGAAGCTCGATTACATCACCGGAATTTTCCCCAATTTTTTCTCTTTTTCCTTTTTCCTTTTTCTTCCCTTTTTTCTCCTCTTTTTGGCTGAACCGGTCCGGTCCGGTTCAACCCGGTTCGGACCGTCGATTCGGTCTGGTCCGGTTCGGCCGGTTCTGTCCGGTTCGGCCGGTCCAGGCTCCCTTTGGTCGTGCCGGCGCCGTCCGGTCGGTTCCCGGCCCGATTTCGGTGCCAATCGACGCGCAATCGTCTGGGCTCACTAGATCGGGCCTCGGCTGGGTTCGAATAGCCTCCGTCGCCGGCGAATCAGCTCTTCTCCCCCGCGGCTGTTTCCTCCCGATCCGGCGGATTTCGGCGGCTTCGTCGGCCAATACCGGTCTCAAAAGGACCGGCTCCTCCTCCTGGTCACACCGGTACCCGCCGATCGCCCCCAGCTGCCGTGGATCGTCGGTACCGACTCCGTTTTCCCCGCGGGCTTCTCTCCCTCCGTTCGGCTTCCTCCGGCGTCGGTAAGCTGCACCGCCGGTACCATCGTGTTCGTCGGGCGTCGGGCTTCCTTTTCCGGTGGGCGGCCTGGGACAGGGATCTCCGGTGGTCGTTCGGCCTCTTCCCCCGACACGGCTTCCGTTTCTCTGCTTTTCTGTTTTCTTTCTTTCTCTCTCCCCGACCCCTTTTTTTTTTGTTTCAATTACTTTTTTTTATTTTATCCATTTTATTATTTTTATTTTTATTTATTTTAATTATTTTACTATTCATTAAAATATATTAAATACCCCAAAACATCTACAAAATTATTATTTTATTCTAATTTAACTAATTTAATTTTATTTAATTTATTTAATTTATTTTTAATCCCTTTTTCGGGTATAATTTCTCCGTATTTTCGGGATATTGTCCCGGGTGACCTTTCGGCATATTTTTCGATTATTTTCGGGATTATTTTTCCGAACTAAAAATCCCGATTAATCCCGATTAATTTTCATAAATTAATATCTTGATCAATTTAATCCGAAATAATTTTATTTCACTTTTATTGACCAAGATTTCTTAATCCATTATTTTAAATTAATTTTTCTCATCGAATTTATACCGGCTTCCGGTCTTTTGACCATTTTGCCCTTACACGTGTTCGGGAATTAATTCAGTCAAACTTTCCTTCACGAACACTAATTCATTTCGTATTTTAATTAAATTCGGGTCTTACAACTCTCCCCCACTTAAGGAATTTGGTCCTCCAAATTAGAACCAATTCATATGAGTCCATATACAACTCCGGGTACATCGATCGTATCATACACTTAAATTCTTATGTGACCTTCTCCGGAGTGTATTACTATCAAAGGACTTTAATTAGGGAGATCATCTTAAACCTCAATACTTTCTCTTTCCTGTTTAATGCCCGAATCAACTTCTTCAATATACTTATATTTTCATTATGCTGAACTGTTGGATCTCAAATCCTATCACCTATGCTGGATTCTGAATAGTATTTCTAAAGCATCAAAAGCTGAGACACATTGTGGGTGCCTGCTAATTCAAGCGGTAACACCAACCTACAGGTCTTATCTCCCACTTGTCCAATCTCTCAAAGATTCGATCCAGCGTATCTCAATTTACTTCTTCCAAAAGTTCGCTATGTCCTTACTCTCTTAGGACGAGTAACTTTCAACCATACTACTTCACCAAAGGTGAATTTCAACACTTGTCTATCTGCTCTGAGGTGTTCTTAATCCCTCATCCTTAACTAAACATCCTCAGAGACTTATTATCCAAGTCGAAAATAATTCTACTTGTCACCCACTTTTTCTTATCCAATTTGGGGAACAACCCCTACAACCATACACTGCCTCATATCTTGTTATCCCGATACTCAACTGCCAACTATCGTTATTGGCAACTTCAATTAGAAATCAACTGATCATTCCAGGAGCTTATAAAATCAATGGCACATGCTTTCATCGGATCCTCCAGAACTTATACAGTCCTCTCTGACTGACCATCTGTTTGAGGATGGAAAGCTGTGCTTAATACTCAGTCGGGTTCCCATAGCTTCCTGAAAAATATTCCCTGAAGTAAGAGGTGAAGCGGGAATCCCTATATGATACCATGCTCACTGGAACGCTACATAATGTTTCACAAACTGCCTTACACATCAATCCTCATGCACATTCTGAGTATCTGGGAAGTTCATAACTTGAAGGTGGGTGAACTTAGTCACTCTATCGACTATCATCCAAATAGTCTCCTGATTTATCCGGGTCCTCTAAAACCCATCACGACATTCATGGAGACTTGTTCTCATTTTTCGTGCCGTGTCAATATAGGTAGGTGCTGCAATAACTCTGCAGACTTTTAATACTCTACCTTATTCTGCTGACATACTAGGCACTTTTCCACAATCTCTACCATCTCTTTTCACATCTGACCACCAATACCCTTTTTAGGTATTTCGATATATTTATTTACTTCCGTATGCACTGTATATCCCGAAGAGTGAGCTTCTGACAATATCACTATCTCATCAACTGTGGTCCTGGGGAGCACTCATACTGTCTCTGAACCTCTCTGTAAATCAAAATCATACTCTGTGAACTCTGTCACTGTACCCTTCTGAATCTGACCCATACTATCGACATCCGGTCGATCATCACGCTAAGCCTGGCAAATCCGGGCACTCTCATCCGGTTCTAATCATCAGGCTAGCTGTCACATAATCATACTAATCACTGTCATCATCAGAAGGGATCACATCTATACTGAGGCTCACAACTGCATCTAGCAGCTCACGCTCCCTGACCATCATATGCAATACCATCCCAAGGCTCTTTCTACTCAAAGCATCAGCCTTTCCTGGGTGGTACAATTTTCACAATCAAAATCTCTCAGAAGCTCTAACCCAATATGTATATTCTCATGTTCGCCTCTTTCTGTAAAAACAGATACTCGGGTTTTATGATCAGTGCATATCTACAATTTCTCACCGTGTACATAATAGTACCATATCTTCGGTACAAATACTGTTGTCAACTTTAAATCATGGGTATCTTCCCATTATACATCAATACACAGCTCCATCATAACTTTGAGGTATCCATGCTCACTGAGAACCTCTTGAGCTGTTGGGTATGACGAAATTAATCACGGGGGTCAGTTCATACTTCATTACACCAAAATCCATGTCACATCTATCATCTTATTTATCATCTTATTCAAGACCACGTTTCTTAGTTAAACGTGTCAATAAGGTATATCCTCTTAGAACTCGCAGCAATCCATCTGTAAAAGTCATCTTCCAATTATTGCTTACAATCTGCCCTAGACTTTAACTACACCCAACATATCATCGATACTGCTGATTACAAATCGATATAATCCTTGACTTATCTATGCATAAGCGTAAAAGATCCTTCGAAATCGCTTACGTTTTCAGGTACTAACCTGCGTCATTTCCTTTTCTTATCTTAACGGCTCTTGTTAAATTTTTACTATGTTAACCTTTATGATTTGTCGAATTTTAATATTCTTATCGTCTTAGTAATGGTATCCTAATGCTAAAGGTATTTATTTCGACGATCGATTTCCCGTTACAGGTTATATATATATATTTTTAGACGCTGTCAAGTCTTCAGGCGGGGAGGTATTTTGAAATACCTTTATTAGCCTTCAGACTTAACCACAACTACTGGTTATGGTTATACCCATCTTTATCCTTGGTTATAATTTATATTCCTTACTAATTGCTTAATCCCAATTACTTCATATCGTAAGGATGTTCTTACCTAGCATACGCCTCTTACTCCGATACATCTTGTACTTAGGATCTATCTTATCTCGAAGATTTTCTCCTTAGTGTATCAATTATAATGAAACTCTCGTCATCATTCATTCAGTGAGTACAATCCTTTACTCCTTTAATTTCAATTGTCGCACCCCTTGTTATCACTTGTCAACACTTACAGTATACTCTTCAGTGATGTTTTCACCCCTGTTTTCAACTTAAAATCTCTATAGCCATATTCCGTTAATTAATCCTCCTCTATTGGGGTACTCATTTATCAGAATTATCCCCAATGATGTAGGCATTCATGCCTTTTACTCACTTATAAGCGAATGAAGGCGGTATAAATAAATATGTGGCACTAGGATTAATGAACATATGTACTTCAGTATTCATAACAAGTGTGGTATCTTACACCACATCCATGAGACATCAATAGTGTCCTGGTCCGAGACATCCTCTCGCCTTCGTCCAACAGCCTACTTTCATTTTTTCTTTTCGGCTACGGCTTCCCTTTTCATTGCAGCTATACCAACGAAATTTTTCTCTGTCTCTTTACCTTTCTGTGGGACGATCTCGCCCAACTCTGTGCAAATCAAATCGATGGTCCGTCTTTACCACACTTAACGGCCATTTCCACCAATACCGTATAGGTATAGACCCTCCTTTCGTGGTATCCACCACACATCTCACACTGCTTACAGTGCTCATACTGCTACACTACTTCGTAGCAGGTCGGGGTCCTCCAATCACAATGCCCACAAGAGTGCCCAAAATTAGATGCACTGGGGCCTTACCAATTATCTTACTCCATAACTCGTCAAATCTAATCTTTTACCAAATACCATATAAACATCTCTATCATTTCTCGATTTTCTTTTATGTCTCTATTTCAGCTCTTACTACCTTTCCCAATCTCAGAGGCGTGCAATTCATGTTCTTATTTACCCAACTGTAAATCTGTGCACTGCCTCGATATAGGCAATATTTCACGGGCCAATTAAACTCAAATTGAAAAGTTGAGCATTTTCATGAACTTTTAGACATCTCGACTGTCACTTTTCATAGTGTCGAGGTAATATCTACCCAGAATATAACCGAGTCTCCATACTCGTCAATAAATTAAATCCTCTGGGTCAGAGTAAGGACTTTAATTCGAAATTTCCTTTAAATAATGTCCGGGATGTTCTGTCACCGGAATACATCCATAAACAATTCTCATCTTAGCTCTGAATGTTTAACACTTAAGATGGGTCGAGCGGGTTTCCACCAATGTTCCGCTGCGCCCTCTGATCTCATACATAATCCGAGCAATTAGCTCCTCAAAATAATCTCCACACTCCGCTTCAATCTCGCGAAGCGTCACTCAATACTGTCCGATCACTCTGTCGGACTCTATGGGGCATACTCAACATTAGCCTCTATCTCGATCTCATACTGATTCTCATAAGTCAAACTCAGCACGACTTAGCAGACTCAGGTCTACCTCTACGACCTCTGCCTCGTGCACTATCTCATCCAACGCGACTCATATTAAGCATTCCTGCATTCTCAACCATTTCTTAGTCAAGCCCATCTCGATATACACTATTGTATCTACTAAGCACAGTAACACGGGGATGTAATTTCCTAATTACTGACACTGACACACATCAGACCAATTGCGCTCTGATACCACCTTTATATGTCACGACCCAAACTACCCAAAAATCAGAGTTAATTTTTCGCGTTTTAATTATTTTCTTACTTAAATTCTTACCAGTCCTCGAATCGTGACAAACACTCCACTAGTAATTGGGCTGTGCGTCAATGCCAGTCCCACCACACATTTACCATGTAACTTATTTCTTCTCCAGTCATTTATAATTGTTATATTATTTATACATCCCCTAAAGTTACTTACAAACATGTTACTGTGCTATGCTTATGTAGATACAATATGTACAAGTGTATATATACCTTATGTTGATGGGCAGCAGCGGATATCCGGAATGCAATACTGAGTCGTCGCAACTTCAACTGGAGATCATCTGTGGGAGAAAATGAAAGGGGTGAGCACATCAAGCTCAGTAAGGCAATCCTACGAACAAGTAGGTAACCATACTACCTACATGAACGTAGTGCCATGCATAAACCACCCTTTCTCCACACATTTTAAAACAATGATATGTATTATGATGCTATGTAAATCGAGTTTGCACGGAAAATTCAACATGCAATTATTTTAAATCATTTCTTTCTCTTTAAAAATTTCACAATGAAGTCAGGACTCGACCCCTCCTTCGGGTGATCCTGACTCACACAAAACCATGGAAATTGAGTTTCTCAAAAGCATCGATATCGAAAACATACGTATATATATACAAGATACGAGACTAGGCAATACTGTATATCGGTAATAACCAGGACTGGCCAATATGTCCTCGTGAGTCCTTCTAGCTACACGGATCCCAGTGTGCGAGGTCTCACCCTGATCGGGAACTGCCCGGGAGGTGGGTCAATCCAACCCGTCAATCTTATCCGATCTCACGCATCCGAAGATGCCGTATCCGAAGATACCCCGTATCACAAAGATACCGTATCACAAAGATACCCCGTATCACAAAGATACCGTATCACAAAGATACCCCGTATCACAAAGATACCGTATCCGAAGATACCCCACGGTACATCATACTCCATGCTACTTGCACGGTACATCGTACTCCATGGACCCATATCACTCTAGGTACTCCAGCCCAAATGGCCTGCTTCCCACAGAGGTTTTCATAACTCAATACTCGTTGCCATGTCTCAAAACGCACGTGCAAGCCTATTAAGTCGGTGACACACAGTCTACCTGATGCTCCAAGCACGGCTCATCGTATGTTCTCATAAAAATCGGTGCGAGCGATGCTCAGCACTCTCATCGAATCAAATAAACTTGGCAGAGCCCGCTTTACATCTCCACAAGGCCGCCAACCTCATCCCTCACTCTCACCCTACTTAAGAGGTCTATTGAGCCTGTTGGGCCTTTTGGCTGACTCCAAGGGCAGACAGCGCTACTCCACAAATCCAGTAAAACTAGTGCGAGCTATGCTCAGCACTCTGTATATAAATCGTATGAAAATCTTATAAAGTCTGGTGCGAGTTAAACTTCCGCACCCTGTCATGAAGATCATGTAAAATCTGGTGCGAGTTAGACTCTAGCACCGTGTCACGCAAAAGTATGTGAAATCTGGTGCGAGTTATACTCTAGCACCTATGCATGTAAAACTCTAGTGCGAGCTCTCGCTCTAGCACTAATGCATGCATCACACAAATCAAACATCGTGCGAGCTGAGCTCTAGCACGTCACATGTAAATAAAAACATGTAGGCGGCTCGGTTATTTCCAAATAATTTTCACAGAAATCACAACAATTAAGATATGCAATGCTATGCATTTTTCTTTAAAAGTGAGCCAGCCTACTCATGCATGCGTTGAAATACCTCCAGAACGAGCAGGAACCTCTTGTTCTTGCTCCTCCCAATTTTTCCTAAATTTTTTTTTTAGATTTTACCCTTAACAAGGGTATTTTAGTAATTTTGCCCATACGGGGCACTAAAATTGTTCTTCGACCTCTAGACCCTCCAGATAATTTTTAAATGACTGCCAATGAATTTAAAATTGCGTACTGTTACCTCTAGCAGTCCGCAGAATTCCCTTACCTCGATTCTCGTCGAGTCTGACCTTTTTCTTTTCCAATGTAGTCCCGTCGCGCAGTCCGATATGCTTCCAATCCAATGCCCGGAACTGCGTATTAACATTCCTCAGGTCAGATAACATATAATTTAATTGTACTTAATCTTTTCTGGGCTTAATTTAAATCGCTGGGCCCATTTACCCCTATTGGGCCCGATTGTACCTTAATGGGCCTTAATCGGCCTTAAGCCCGTTTACCACTTAATTTTCACTTTATCGAGGCCTATTGGGCTCATTGGACCCACCAATAATTTATTGGGCCTCGTTCTAGCTCTCGAATAGCTAACTCTAATATTTACGACAATTTAACTAATTTCCATAATTTAATTCAATTTATGCGTAAATTAAATCAATATCACGCATAACGAGATAATTGTCGTAAATAGGGGTCACTTACCCGAGATTCCATGCTAGTCTGCAAATCGAGGCTATCTCGAGCCCTCGGTGGATGCCAATCGTCGAGCTACACAATTAATTACATTTTCCGGGTAAATTTCTAGTCGAAAATTAATTAAATAAAATATTTCGAAATTTAAATCGGTCAATTCGACCGCTTACCGACTTACTCGAAGCTCGATTGCATCATCGGAATTTTCCCCAATTTTTTCTCTTTTTCCTTTTTCCTTTTTCTTCCCTTTTTTCTCCTCTTTTTGGCTAAACCGATCCGGTCCGGTTCAACCCGGTTCGGACCGCCGGTTCGGTCTGGTCCGGTTCGGCCGGTTCTGTCCGGTTCGGCCGGTCCAGGCTCCCTTTGGTCGTGCCGGCGCCGTCCGGCCGGTTCCCGGCGCGATTCCGGTGCCAATCGACGCGCAATCGTCTGGGCTCACTAGATCGGGCCTCGGCTGGGTTCGAATCGCCTCCGTCGCCGGCGAATCAGCTCTTCTCCCCCGCGGCTGTTTCCTCCCGATCCGGCGGATTCCGGCGGCTTCGTCAGCCAATACCGGTCTCAAAAGGACCGGCTCCTCCTCCTGGTCACACCGGTACCCGCCGATCGCCCCCAGCTGCCGTGGATCGTCGGTACCGACTCCGTTTTCCCCGCGGGCTTCTCTCCCTCCGTTCGGCTTCCTCCGGCGTCGGTAAGCTGCACCGCCGGTACCATCGTGTTCGTCGGGCGTCGGGCTTCCTTTTCCGGTGGGCGGCCTGGGACAGGGATCTCCGGTGGTCGTTCGGCATCTTCCCCCGACACGGCTTCCGTTTCTCTGCTTTTCTGTTTTCTTTCTTTCTCTCTCCCCGACCCCTTTTTTTTTTTTTTCAATTACTTTTTTTTTATTTTATCCATTTTATTATTTTTATTTTTATTTATTTTAATTATTTTACTATTCATTAAAATATATTAAATACCCCAAAACATCTACAAAATTATTATTTTATTCTAATTTAACTAATTTAATTTTATTTAATTTATTTAATTTATTTTTAATCCCTTTTTCGGGTATAATTTCTCCGTATTTTCGGGATATTGTCCCGGGTGACCTTTCGGCATATTTTTCGATTATTTTCGGGATTATTTTTCCGAACTAAAAATCCCGATTAATCCTGATTAATTTTCATAAATTAATATCTTGATCAATTTAATCCGAAATAATTTTATTTCACTTTTATTGACCAAGATTTCTTAATCCATTATTTTAAATTAATTTTTCTCATCGAATTTATACCGGCTTCCGGTCTTTTGACCATTTTGCCCTTACACGTGTTCGGGAATTAATTCAGTCAAACTTTCCTTCACGAACACTAATTCATTTCGTATTTTAATTAAATTCGGGTCTTACAACTCTCCTCCACTTAAGGAATTTGGTCCTCCAAATTAGAACCAATTCATATGAGTCCATATACAACTCCGGGTACATCGATCGTATCATACACTTAAATTCTTATGTGACCTTCTCCGGAGTGTATTACTATCAAAGGACTTTAATTAGGGAGATCATCTTAAACCTCAATACTTTCTCTTTCCTGTTTAATGCCCGAATCAACTTCTTCAATATACTTATATTTTCATTATGCTGAACTGTTGGATCTCAAATCCTATCACCTATGCTGGATTCTGAATAGTATTTCTAAAGCATCAAAAGCTGAGACACATTGTGGGTGCCTGCTAATTCAAGCAGTAACGCCAACCTACAGGTCTTATCTCCCACTTGTCCAATCTCTCAAAGATTCGATCCAGCGTATCTCAATTTACTTCTTCCAAAAGTTCGCTATGTCCTTACTCTCTTAGGACGAGTAACTTTCAACCATACTACTTCACCAAAGGTGAATTTCAACACTTGTCTATCTGCTCTGAGGTGTTCTTAATCCCTCATCCTTAACTAAACATCCTCAGAGACTTATTATCCAAGTCGAAAATAATTCTACTTGTCACCCACTTTTTCTTATCCAATTTGGGGAACAACCCCTACAACCATACACTGCCTCATATCTTGTTATCCCGATACTCAACTGCCAACTATCGTTATTGGCAACTTCAATTAGAAATCAACTGATCATTCCAGGAGCTTATAAAATCAATGGCACATGCTTTCATCGGATCCTCCAGAACTTATACAGTCCTCTCTGACTGACCATCTGTTTGAGGATGGAAAGCTGTGCTTAATACTCAGTCGGGTTCCCATAGCTTCCTGAAAAATATTCCCTGAAGTAAGAGGTGAAGCGGGAATCCCTATATGATACCATGCTCACTGGAACGCTACATAATGTTTCACAAACTGCCTTACACATCAATCCTCATGCACATTCTGAGTATCTGGGAAGTTCATAACTTGAAGGTGGGTGAACTTAGTCACTCTATCGACTATCATCCAAATAGTCTCCTGATTTATCCGGGTCCTCTAAAACCCATCACGACATTCATGGAGACTTGTTCTCATTTTTCGTGCCGTGTCAATATAGGTAGGTGCTGCAATAACTCTGCAGACTTTTAATACTCTACCTTATTCTGCTGACATACTAGGCACTTTTCCACAATCTCTACCATCTCTTTTCACATCTGACCACCAATACCCTTTTTAGGTATTTCGATATATTTATTTACTTCCGTATGCACTGTATATCCCGAAGAGTGAGCTTCTGACAATATCACTATCTCATCAACTGTGGTCCTGGGGAGCACTCATACTGTCTCTGAACCTCTCTGTAAATCAAAATCATACTCTGTGAACTCTGTCACTGTACCCTTCTGAATCTGACCCATACTATCGACATCCGGTCGATCATCACGCTAAGCCTGGCAAATCCGGGCACTCTCATCCGGTTCTAATCATCAGGCTAGCTGTCACATAATCATACTAATCACTGTCATCATCAGAAGGGATCACATCTATACTGAGGCTCACAATTGCATCTAGCAGCTCACGCTCCCTGACCATCATATGCAATACCATCCCAAGGCTCTTTCTACTCAAAGCATCAGCCTTTCCTGGGTGGTACAATTTTCACAATCAAAATCTCTCAGAAGCTCTAACCCAATATGTATATTCTCATGTTCGCCTCTTTCTGTAAAAACAGATACTCGGGTTTTATGATCAGTGCATATCTACAATTTCTCACCGTGTACATAATAGTACCATATCTTCGGTACAAATACTGTTGTCAACTTTAAATCATGGGTATCTTCCCATTATACATCAATACACAGCTCCATCATAACTTTGAGGTATCCATGCTCACTGAGAACCTCTTGAGCTGTTGGGTATGACGAAATTAATCACGGGGGTCAGTTCATACTTCATTACACCAAAATCCATGTCACATCTATCATCTTATTTATCATCTTATTCAAGACCACGTTTCTTAGTTAAACGTGTCAATAAGGTATATCCTCTTAGAACTCGCAGCAATCCATCTGTAAAAGTCATCTTCCAATTATTGCTTACAATCTGCCCTAGACTTTAACTACACCCAACATATCATCGATACTGCTGATTACAAATCGATATAATCCTTGACTTATCTATGCATAAGCGTACAAGATCCTTCGAAATCGCTTACGTTTTCAGGTACTAACCTGCGTCATTTCCTTTTCTTATCTTAACGGCTCTTGTTAAATTTTTACTATGTTAACCTTTATGATTTGTCGAATTTTAATATTCTTATCGTCTTAGTAATGGTATCCTAATGCTAAAGGTATTTATTTCGATGATCGATTTCCCGTTACAGGTTATATATATATTTTTAGACGCTGTCAAGTCTTCAGGCGGGTAGGTATTTTGAAATACCTTTATTAGCCTTCAGACTTAACCACAACTACTGGTTATGGTTATACCCATCTTTATCCTTGGTTATAATTTATATTCCTTACTAATTGCTTAATCCCAATTACTTCATATCGTAAGGATGTTCTTACCTAGCATACGCCTCTTACTCCGATACATCTTGTACTTAGGATCTATCTTATCTCGAAGATTTTCTCCTTAGTGTATCAATTATAATGAAACTCTCATCATCATTCATTCAGTGAGTACAATCCTTTACTCCTTTAATTTCAATTGTCGCACCCCTTGTTATCACTTGTCAACACTTACAGTATACTCTTCAGTGATGTTTTCACCCCTGTTTTCAACTTAAAATCTCTATAGCCATATTCCGTTAATTAATCCTCCTCTATTGGGGTACTCATTTATCAGAATTATCCCCAATGATGTAGGCATTCATGCCTTTTACTCACTTATAAGCGAATGAAGGCGGTATAAATAAATATGTGGCACCAGGATTAATGAACATATGTACTTCAGTATTCATAACAAGTGTGGTATCTTACACCACATCCATGAGACATCAATAGTGTCCTGGTCCGAGACATCCTCTCGCCTTCGTCCAACAGCCTACTTTCATTTTTTCTTTTCGGCTACGGCTTCCCTTTTCATTGCAGCTATACCAACGAAATTTTTCTCTGTCTCTTTACCTTTCTGTGGGACGATCTCGCCCAACTCTGTGCAAATCAAATCGATGGTCCGTCTTTACCACACTTAACGGCCATTTCCACCAATACCGTATAGGTATAGACCCTCCTTTCGTGGTATCCACCACACATCTCACACTGCTTACAGTGCTCATACTGCTACACTACTTCGTAGCAGGTCGGGGTCCTCCAATCACAATGCCCACAAGAGTGCCCAAAATTAGATGCACTGGGGCCTTACCAATTATCTTACTCCATAACTCGTCAAATCTAATCTTTTACCAAATACCATATAAACATCTCTATCATTTCTCGATTTTCTTTTATGTCTCTATTTCAGCTCTTACTACCTTTCCCAATCTCAGAGGCGTGCAATTCATGTTCTTATTTACCCAACTGTAAATCTGTGCACTGCCTCGATATAGGCAATATTTCACGGGCCAATTAAACTCAAATTGAAAAGTTGAGCATTTTCATGAACTTTTAGACATCTCGACTGTCACTTTTCATAGTGTCGAGGTAATATCTGCCCAGAATATAACCGAGTCTCCATACTCGTCAATAAATTAAATCCTCTGGGTCAGAGTAAGGACTTTAATTCGAAATTTCCTTTAAATAATGTCCGGGATGTTCTGTCACCGGAATACATCCATAAACAATTCTCATCTTAGCTCTGAATGTTTAACACTTAAGATGGGTCGAGCGGGTTTCCACCAATGTTCCGCTGCGCCCTCTGATCTCATACATAATCCGAGCAATTAGCTCCTCAAAATAATCTCCACACTCCGCTTCAATCTCGCGAAGCGTCACTCAATACTGTCCGATCACTCTGTCGGACTCTATGGGGCATACTCAACATTAGCCTCTATCTCGATCTCATACTGATTCTCATAAGTCAAACTCAGCACGACTTAGCAGACTCAGGTCTACCTCTACGACCTCTGCCTTGTGCACTATCTCATCCAACGCGACTCATATTAAGCATTCCTGCATTCTCAACCATTTCTTAGTCAAGCCCATCTCGATATACACTATTGTATCTACTAAGCACAGTAACACGGGGATGTAATTTCCTAATTACTGACACTGACACACATCAGACCAATTGCGCTCTGATACCACCTTTATATGTCACGACCCAAACTACCCAAAAATCAGAGTTAATTTTTCGCGTTTTAATTATTTTCTTACTTAAATTCTTACCAGTCCTCGAATCGTGGCCAACACTCCACTAGTAATTGGGCTGTGCGTCAATGCCAGTCCCACCACACATTTACCATGTAACTTATTTCTTCTCCAGTCATTTATAATTGTTATATTATTTATACATCCCCTAAAGTTACTTACAAACATGTTACTGTGCTATGCTATGTAGATACAATATGTACAAGTGTATATATACCTTATGTTGATGGGCAGCAGCGGATATCCGGAATGCAATACTGAGTCGTCGCAACTTCAACTGGAGATCATCTGTGGGAGAAAATGAAAGGGGTGAGCACATCAAGCTCAGTAAGGCAATCCTACGAACAAGTAGGTAACCATACTACCTACATGAACGTAGTGCCATGCATAAACCACCCTTTCTCCACACATTTTAAAACAATGATATGTATTATGATGCTATGTAAATCGAGTTTGCACGGAAAATTCAACATGCAATTATTTTAAATCATTTCTTTCTCTTTAAAAATTTCACAATGAAGTCAGGACTCGACCCCTCCTTCTGGTGATCCTGACTCACACAAAACCATGGAAATTGAGTTTCTCAAAAGCATCGATATCGAAAACATACGTATATATATACAAGATACGAGACTAGGCAATACTGTATATCGGTAATAACCAGGACTGGCCAATATGTCCTCGTGAGTCCTTCTAGCTACACGGATCCCAGTGTGCGAGGTCTCACCCTGATCGGGAACTGCCCGGGAGGTGGGTCAATCCAACCCGTCAGTCTTATCCGATCTCACGCATCCGAAGATGCCGTATCCGAAGATACCCCGTATCACAAAGATACCGTATCACAAAGATACCCCGTATCACAAAGATACCGTATCACAAAGATACCCCGTATCACAAAGATACCGTATCCGAAGATACCCCACGGTACATCGTACTCCATGCTACTTGCACGGTACATCGTACTCCATGGACCCATATCACTCTAGGTACTCCAGCCCAAATGGCCTGCTTCCCACAGAGGTTTTCATAACTCAATACTCGTTGCCATGTCTCAAAACACACGTGCAAGCCTATTAAGTCGGTGACACACAGTCTACCTGATGCTCCAAGCACGGCTCATCGTATGTTCTCATAAAAATCGGTGCGAGCGATGCTCAGCACTCTCATCAAATCAAATAAACTTGGCAGAGCCCGCTTTACATCTCCACAAGGCCGCCAACCTCATCCCTCACTCTCACCCTACTTAAGAGGTCTATTGAGCCTGTTGGGCCTTTTGGCTGACTCCAAGGGCAGACAGCGCTACTCCACAAATCCAGTAAAACTAGTGCGAGCTATGCTCAGCACTCTGTATATAAATCGTATGAAAATCTTATAAAGTCTGGTGCGAGTTAAACTTCCGCACCCTGTCATGAAGAACATGTAAAATCTGGTGCGAGTTAGACTCTAGCACCGTGTCACGCAAAAGTATGTGAAATCTGGTGCGAGTTATACTCTAGCACCTATGCATGTAAAACTCTAGTGCGAGCTCTCGCTCTAGCACTAATGCATGCATCACACAAATCAAACATCGTGCGAGCTGAGCTCTAGCACGTCACATGTAAATAAAAACATGTAGGCGGCTCGGTTATTTCCAAATAATTTTCACAGAAATCACAACAATTAAGATATGCAATGCTATGCATTTTTCTTTAAAAGTGAGCCAGCCTACTCATGCATGCATTGAAATACCTCCAGAACGAGCAGGAACCTCTTGTTCTTGCTCCTCCCAATTTTTCCTAAATTTTTTTTTTAGATTTTACCCTTAACAAGGGTATTTTAGTAATTTTGCCCATACGGGGCACTAAAATTGTTCTTCGACCTCTAGACCCTCCAGATAATTTTTAAATGACTGCCAATGAATTTAAAATTGCGTACTGTTACCTCTAGCAGTCCGCAGAATTCCCTTACCTCGATTCTCGTCGAGTCTGACCTTTTTCTTTTCCAATGTAGTCCCGTCGCGCAGTCCGATATGCTTCCAATCCAATGCCCGGAACTGCGTATTAACATTCCTCAGGTCAGATAACATATAATTTAATTGTACTTAATCTTTTCTGGGCTTAATTTAAATCGCTGGGCCCATTTACCCCTATTGGGCCCGATTGTACCTTAATGGGCCTTAATCGGCCTTAAGCCCGTTTACCACTTAATTTTCACTTTATCGAGGCCTATTGGGCTCATTGGACCCACCAATAATTTATTGGGCCTCGTTCTAGCTCTCGAATAGCTAACTCTAATATTTACGACAATTTAACTAATTTCCATAATTTAATTCAATTTATGCGTAAATTAAATCAATATCACGCATAACGAGATAATTGTCGTAAATAGGGGTCACTTACCCGAGATTCTATGCTAGTCCGCAAATCGAGGCTATCTCGAGCCCTCGGTGGATGCCAATCGTCGAGCTACACAATTAATTACATTTTTCGGGTAAATTTCTAGTCGAAAATTAATTAAATAAAATATTCCAAAATTTAAATCGGTCAATTCGACCGCTTACCGACTTACTCGAAGCTCGATTGCATCACCGGAATTTTCTCCAATTTTTTCTCTTTTTCCTTTTTCCTTTTTCTTCCCTTTTTTCTCCTCTTTTTGGCTGAACCGGTCCGGTCCGGTTCAACCCGGTTCGGACCGTCGGTTCGGTCTGGTCCGATTCGGCCGGTTCTGTCCGGTTCGGCCGGTCCAGGCTCCCTTTGGTCGTGCCGGCTCCGTCCGGCCGGTTCCCGGCGCGATTCCGGTGCCAATCGACGCGCAATCGTCTGGGCTCACTAGATCGGACCTCGGCTGGGTTCGAATCGCCTCCGTCGCCGGCGAATCAGCTCTTCTCCCCCGCGACTGTTTCCTCCCGATCCGGCGGATTTCGACGGCTTCGTCGGCCAATACCGGTCTCAAAAGGACCGGCTCCTCCTCCTGGTCACACCGGTACCCGCCGATCGCCCCCAGCTGCCGTGGATCGTCGGTACCGACTCCGTTTTCCCCGCGGGCTTCTCTCCCTCCGTTCGGCTTCCTCCGGCGTCGGTAAGCTGCACCGCCGGTACCATCGTGTTCGTCGGGCGTCGGGCTTCCTTTTTCGGTGGGCGGCCTGGGACAGGGATCGCCGGTGGTCGTTCGGCCTCTTCCCCCGACACGGCTTCCGTTTCTCTGCTTTTCTGTTTTCTTTCTTTCTCTCTCCCCGACCCTTTTTTTTTTGTTTCAATTACTTTTTTTTATTTTATCCATTTTATTATTTTTATTTTTATTTATTTTAATTATTTTACTATTCATTAAAATATATTAAATACCCCAAAACATCTACAAAATTATTATTTTATTCTAATTTAACTAATTTAATTTTATTTAATTTATTTAATTTATTTTTAATCCCTTTTTCGGGTATAATTTCTTCGTATTTTCGGGATATTGTCCCGGGTGACCTTTCGGCATATTTTTCGATTATTTTCGGGATTATTTTTCTGAACTAAAAATCCCGATTAATCCCGATTAATTTTCATAAATTAATATCTTGATCAATTTAATCCGAAATAATTTTATTTCACTTTTATTGACCAAGATTTCTTAATCCATTATTTTAAATTAATTTTTCTCATCGAATTTATACCGGCTTCCGATCTTTTGACCATTTTGCCCTTACACGTGTTCGGGAATTAATTCAGTCAAACTTTCCTTCACGAACACTAATTCATTTCGTATTTTAATTAAATTCGGGTCTTACAAGCTAGTACGTCTACTCAAAGAGGTAGAGCGACGATAGAGGAGAAGGGTAAACAGGTGATGGGTCGAGGGCGAGTACATGCTTTGGACTAGGGAACAGCTGATGCTTCATCGGATGTGATTCGAGGTAACATCCTGATTTATGATATTGAAGCATATGTTTTAATTGATCCTTATGCCACGCATTCTTTCGTACCGCCTTCATTTGCATGTAAATTAGCAAGACATGTAGAGCGTACACCATTATGTATGATGATGTTGATTAGTACACCTATGAATAGTAGTCAAGTTGTAGAATATGTATTTAATGACTGCAAATTGAGAGTAGGGGATAAGGAGATGACAGCCAATCTAATATTACTAAGTATGAGCGACTTTGATATGATATTAGGAACGGATTGGCTATCTGTAAACCATGCTGTTTTAGATTGTTATGCTAAGACAGTCATGTTTCCTAACCCTACTAGATATGTTGTAAAGTTTAATAAGAATAAATGAAAGGAGTAGTTATGATTATTACATGATTACTGATTTAGAAAACCTTCAACATATCAAGGTTTCATTGCGTATGTGGTAGATATGGATAAGGCACATCCGGAGTTGTCAGATATTACTGTGGTCAGTGAGTACCCAGATGTTTTTCTAGATGAATTGCCAGGGTTACCACCAGACAGAGAGATGGAGTTCTGTATAGATTTGATGCCTGGTACGGAACCTATTTCGAGATCACCATATCGCATGGCCTTAGTTGAGCTGGAGGAGCTCAAGAGACAGTTACACGAGCTATTGGATAGGGGTTTTGTTCGATCGAGTGTTTCACCTTAGGGAGCACCAGTTCTATTTGTGAGGAAGAAGGATGGGAGCCTCCGATTGTGTATAGACTACCGATTGTTGAATAAGGCAACCATCAAGAATAGATACCCCCTTCCACGCATTGACGACTTGTTAGATCAGCTTCAGGGAGCACAGGTCTTTTCCAAATTGACCTAAGGTCTGGGTATCATCAGCTGAAGGTTCGGAGTGGAGATGTACCCAAGACAGCATTTCGTACCCGATATGGCCATTATGAGTTCTTGGTCATGCCATTCGGACTGACGAATGCTCCAGCTGCTTTCATGGCTTTGATGAACGATGTGTTCAAGCCATATTTGGACCAGTTTGTTATCGTCTTTATCTATGACATATTGGTGTATTCGAGATCCAAGGAGCATAAGGAGCACCTCAGGATCGTGTTACAGACTCTACGAGAGCATGAGTTATATGCTAAGCTCAATAAGTGTGACTTTTGGTTATCACAGATCTCGTTTTTGGGACATGTTGTATCGAGAGATGGTGTATCAGTTGATCCATCTAAGATAGAGGCTGTAGTTTAGTGGGAACAGCCGAGGATAGTCATCGAGATCAGGAGTTTTATGGGTTTAGCTGGATACTATCTGAGATTCGTTGAGGGATTTTCGAAGTTAGCTGCTCCGTTGACACGTCTTACTCGAAAGAGTGTACCGTTCGTATGGAACGAGAATTGTGAGAAGAGTTTTGAGGAGTTGAAATGTCGATTGACCACTGCTCCGATTCTCACTATCCCTACCAGCTTAAGAGGATTTGTAGTGTATACCGATGCTTTACATCAGGGACTAAGCTGTGTATTGATGTAGGATGGGAAGGTAGTTGCTTATGGATCCAGACAGCTGAAGGATCATGAGAAGAACTATCCGACCCACGATTTAGAGCTAGCAGTAGTAGTATTTGCATTGAAGGTATGGTGCCACTACTTGTATGGCGAGAAGTTCCAGATATTTACCGACCACAAGAGCCTCAAGTATCTGTTCTCACAGAAAGAGCTGAACATGAGATAGAGAAGATGGCTAGAGCTTCTGAAGGACTACGATTGCGAGATACTTTATCATCCGGGTAAGGCTAACGTTGTAGCCGATACCTTGAGTAGGAAGAGCCTAGGGATGGTATCGTACATGATGGTTAGGTAACATGATTTGCTAGAGCAGTTTGCTAGCATCAGTTTGGGAGTCATGCCTACTGACATGGATACAGGCTATGTGATAGCTAGTCTACTCTTGGAGCCGAATCTGTTGGACAGAGTGGCTCAGCAGACTAATCTATTTTGTATGGATGTGAGTAGTCAGATGCAGAAGGGCACCGTGACTGACTTTGAGTTGAGTTCGGAAGGACTACTGAGGTTCAGAAGTAGATTATGTGTTCCCGAGGATCCACGACTCAAGAGATTGGTATTGGCAGAAGCTCATTCGTCGAGGTATACGTTACATCCGGGGAGTAACAAGATGTATCAGAACCTCCAGAAGGTATACTGGTGGTCGAGTATGAATAGAGATGTGGCAGACTTTGTGGCAAAGTGTCTCGTATGTCAGCAGGTGAAGGTAGAGCATCAGAAACCTACAGGGTTGTTGCAGCCTCTACCTATACCGACATGGAAATGGGAGCATATCACCATGGATTTCGTGATGGTTTTATCGAGAACCGGTAGGAATGACGATGCTATAAGGGTGATCGTCGACAGACTGATAAAGTCAGCACACCTTCTAGCTATGAGAGCGACCGATACTCTGAGTTCATTAGCAGAACTGTATGTACGCGAGGTAGTGAGGTTACACGGTGTACCAGTGAGCATAGTCTCTGATAGGGATTCCCGCTTTACTTCCCACTTTTGGGGACATTTTCAAGAAGCCATGGGAACCCAGCTGAGTTTGAGCACCGCTTTCCATCCTCAGACAGATGGTCAGTCAGAGAGGACTATACAGACTCTGGAGGATATGTTGAGAGCATGTGTGCTAGATTTTAGAGGCTCCTGGGATGACCACCTGCCACTAGCCGAGTTTGCCTACAACAACAGTTATCATTCGAGTATCGGGATGGCACCGTATGAGGCTTTATATGGCCGTAGATGTCGTTCCCTTTGTAATAACCGGGCTAATCTTTAAAAAGTCCAAAAAAAAATGAAAAGCCCAATACCAATTTTTATAAAAGACTGGTTTAGTATATTAGGGTTTTAAAAAATATATATATATATATACACACACAATAGGGCTGCTGTCAAAAAAAAAATCTATCGAACGAATGTTTTGAAGAAAAAATTTGGCTGCTCTTAAAAAAAAAAAATCCTTTGTCTTCTCCATTTGATTTTTCCAAGGTAATTATTCTTTACATTTATAAGATTTTGTCTTTTATATTGTATTTATCTAAATCTACAAATTAGTTTTATGTTTTGCAATTTTTCGGTAATATTCTGGTGATGTTCTGGTAAAAAAAAATTGGTACTAATAGAAAGTTCTCTTCAAGATCTTTCTAATGGTCTTTGAATCACTTAATTTGGTTGTGTATTTTAAAAGTTATGAATTTTTGAAATTTTAATAAAATGGGTCTTGACAGTGTTGAAAACCTAACTTTGGGTTACCGGAACTTCACTTTTCGATAACTATTTTGGTGAATTATTTGAGGGCGTTTGCTGTACGAAACATGAACTTTGTTTTGGTCTTAATACCTTGGTCAGAAACGTTTTGTACTAGTAGAACTGTTGCCCCAAACTTGGTTCGTGGAAACAGAAACCCAGAAATTCTGGGTTCTCTGTGATAAAGCTCAAAATTTTGGCTTTCGAAAATCATGGTTCCAGTAAGCTTTTTGAACGAAACAAAATACTAAATTGTAATATTACATTTGTAATTTTAATTGGTTCTAGTCTCACATTTAGATACTATACAGTGTGTTAGATATAAATGCTCAAAGTAGGTTAAATGAACACAAAAATAAGAAATTTCAGAATATTAGAAAATTTCATTTTAATTAATTTAAAATTTGTTTTGGGTCAATATTGATTCAATCATGTTATAGATTATATGAAAGTCAAATATATGTTTTTAGTAATTTTTACATATATAAATATAATTATAAAAATTTATTTACAAGATTTTGGATGTTAATAAATACTCACTAAATTTATATAAACTTGATAAAAATATATATATATATATATATTCATTAAATATTGTCATAAAACAGTATTAATTCTATTGACTTTCATGTTTTAGGTTTAATTTCAATTTTTACTTAATATTAAGTATTTTCTTAGATTAAAAGAACATTTATTTTAATATGAAAAATAATTTCTAATAAGTTCAAGTTATTTGGAGGATTATCACATCACCTACATGTCTTAGGATAGTTTATCGAAGATTGTATTTTATTAAACTAATAACTTCGTGATAGTTTCTAATGGTTGAATATTTCTTGAATTATTAGGAAACTAAGAAATTGTGTGATTGTTGTTCGGGTATCAATTTAGCGAGTTAGGTAAGTGACTTATATCCCTTCGGTGTTTTGACACCCTTAAAATCAACCCAATACGAATTATATATATTTGCGTATTATATACAAGTACTATACTTTGTCCTTATGATTTCTAAATTGGGTTAAGCATGCAAATATATATATATATATACATATATGATTCTTTAAATTGCCTATGAATGTGATTTTGTGCAAATGTTGGAAACGATTTAATCGCTTGATGAATTTTGTTATTACATATATTTACAGATATTATCTGTTTTGTGAATAAAACAATTTATTTTGTATGAAATATGTTTTGTGGAATTATAATAAAATTGCTTTGTATTTCTTTTGATAATTTGAAAATATGTTTTGTTTTGTCTCCTAGTATGGCTGTGCTATGACCCTGCCAATGGGGGTTAAATGTTGGCCGTGTCGACATGTATTTTGTTATAAGAAATCGATTTCTATCCGCACCACCGGATGAGAATAGTGGCTCTTTGATATCTGTTTTGTGCAACTACTAGTTGCTTCTGTTCTGATTCTGACCCATACCACTGGGGATAATTGTGGTTTTGTTCTGATTCTGACCCATACCACTGGGGTTAATTGTGGTTTTTTTCTGATTCTGACCTGTGCCACAAGGGTTAAGCGTGGCCATGGCATGTTACGGGAGACTAAAAAAAATAAAATAAACAAAAATAAAAAGATTTATGCTTTGTGAATCTTTTATTCAGTTTTGTTATATGAAGATTTTGTTTAGTTTTAAAATCTGTGTAAGTGAATTTGACAAATTGTGAATAAACATGACATTACACTTTCTGATGTTGAATAATTGTACTAGATATTTTGGCCTAAATATTTGATGGCATGCTTAATCTAGCTGAGGGGATATAGGTTGCTTACTGAGTGGTTGTACTCACCCCTTTCCTTAACATTTTTCAGGTTTTACTGCTGGTGATGAACGTAGGAATATTGAGGAGTGACGTCTCGAAGTAGGGCATGTTTCAGGACTTTTAGAATGACTAGTTTAAGTAATTGAGAACATTTTATATTATTATTTATGACTGTTAAAAACGAAGTTGAAACTTTATAAACTATTCTTAATCATTTCGTGGTACATTTATTGCAATTGTAGATTGCACTTTAAGTCAATTGCAAATTTCGAAGATTTAAATTTCTCAATTTAGACATTTGAAAGGAAAAAAAAAATAGATTGGTATGATAGAAGCCTTGCATGTCTGTAAGATTATATTTTACAGGTGTGCGGCGTCTGTTATGTTCCGAGCTCGGGGCGTGACAGATTAAGTGGTATCAGAGCCTAGGTTTATCGATCTTAAATTCGTATAGCTATGAATTAGAGAACATTTAGATGTAAACTGAGAGTGGGGTAGAACACCTAGGTGTGAAACGTTTTTATTGTTTATTTCTTTTATTAGAATAACGTGAATTGACCTTTAAAAATATCTTCTAGTAATATGTTGTTATCTTGATTGAATCAGTATGCCTCCTCGTCGAAATCCAGAAATTAGTTTAGCTGAGATGGCGGCAAATCTTAGGAGTAATGGTCGTAGAGGCTCTCAACTACAAAATTCTGAGAATCAAAATCAGGATGGAGATGTTTTTGTTGCACCAAATGCTCAAGAGAGGGTTGAAGTTAATCAAACCCTTGCGGATGAGACTACGGGAGCATAAGGTGTTGAGATTAGGACTAATGATAGAGTCTTGGAGCTGATTGGTGAAGTAGTGAGCTTGGTTAGGCAGCAACGACAACACCAACCTCAAGCACAACCTGATAATTCTGCAGAATGGAAAGCTTTAGGTGAGTTTAAGAAAATTGCACCACCAGCTTTTAAGGGATCTACAAATCCAGATGATGCAGAGTTATGGATTGAGGAGATGGAAAAAGCTTTTGATGCTATGCATTCTTCCGAGCAAGATAAGGTCAGATTTGCTGTATATCTGTTGCAAGGAAGTGCTTACTACTGGTGGAAGGGAGTGGCACGCACTCATGACGATAACCCTGGATTTTTTATATGGGAAAATTTTCGCACTGCTTTTTATACTAAATATTTTCCTCGAAGTAAGCTGTTACAGTTGGAGAGGGAATTTCTTAACCTTATTCAAGGCAAGATGACTATGGATGATTATGAGGCTGAGTTTGATCGATTGTCCAAGTTTGCCTCTTCTCTTGTTTTTGATGATGAAAGCCGAGCTAGAAGGTTTGAGAGTGGCCTGAATGCTCATATTTGTAGAGGACTGGCCCCACTACATTTGACCAGCTATGCTGAAGTGGTTAGTAGGGCAAAGTCCCTTGATTCTGTTTGGAGAGAGACTCAAGAGGCTCGAAAGGATTTTTCTAAGAGAAGGAGTAGAGACTTTGATTTTCGAGGTAAGAAGACTTTTAGTGGTCCATCCAAATTTCAAGCCACTGAAAGGTCTCAAGCTTCTTTTACCTCTAAGGGTAGGTTCCCTCCTCGTGGAACTCAATCTTATGGTGGTAACACACCTCAACAGGGGCCTAAGTGTTCAGTTTGTGGAGGGACACATGTAGTTACTGAATGTAGACATGTCATTGCTGCGTGTTTTAGATGTGGAAGGCAAGGCCATCGAATTGCTAATTGTCCTATGAACCATCAAGTATCCCAATCAATACATAAGCCTCGGAACTTTTAAGCAGTTAAACCCTCTGTCATTCAAAAGACACAATCCAGTCAGCCTTTTCAGACTGCACAGACACCTTTTACTAGTTCGCAAAAGGGAAAGAGACCTCAGACTCAGGGTCGTGCTTATGCCTTCACTCAACAAGAGGCAGAAGCCTTAAACGCTGTCGTTGTAGGTATTCTGCCAGCTTCCTCTGTTTATGCTCATGTTTTGTTTGATACTGGTGCATCTCATTCTTTCATTTCATCTGCTTTTGTTCGAAAGTCTGGTTTATCTAGTATGCTTTTGGAATATGACTTATGTGTGGACACTCCAGTTAGAGGTCAACTTTTATCTGATCGTATTTGTAAAATGTGTGTATTAAGAATTGAGGATAGAAACTTGTTTGCCAATTTGCATATTTTGGACATGCACGACTTTGATGTGATTTTAGGAATGGATTGGTTGTCTTCTCATTATGCTAAAGTTGATTGTCGAGACAAAAGGGTGGATTTTGAAATTCCTGGGGAAACACCCTTTAGTTTTTGTGGTAGTGGTGCACATACTCCTATATCGATAATTTCTGCTTTACAAGCTAGGCGATTGATTAGAAGTGGTTGTAAAGGGTATTTAGCAACGGTAGTTGATACCAGAACTAAGGAGTTGGCGTTAGAAAATATCCCTATTGTGAAGGAATTTCCTGATGTTTTTCCTGATGAGCTTCCTGGATTGCCTCCTGATCGGGAAGCTAATTTTTCTATTGACTTGATTCCGGGTACTGGCCCTATTTCTAAGGCTCCTTACAGAATGGCTCCTGCAGAATTAAAAGAGTTAAAGGAGCAGTTGCAAGAGCTTTTGGATAAAGGTTTCATTAGACCTAGTGTATCCCCGTGGGGAGCTCCAGTATTGTTTGTGAAGAAGAAGGATGGTAGTATGAGGTTGTGTATTGACTACCATGAGTTGAACAAAGTGACTGTGAAGAATAGGTATCCTTTGCCACGAATTGATGACCTATTCGATCAGTTAAATGGTGCTCAAGTATTTTCTAAAATAGATCTTCGATCTGGATATCACCAACTGAAAATCAAAGCAGAAGATGTACCTAAAACTACCTTTCGAACTCGGTATGGACATTACGAGTTTCTTGTGATGTCGTTTGGGTTGACAAATGTAAGACCCGAATTTATATAAAATACGAAAATTAAATAAGAAAAGATGGAGGAAGTATGAAGGAAGTTGGGTTAACTTAATCCCGAGCACGTGTGAGGGCAAAACGGTCAAAAGACCGAAAGCCGGAGTAAATTCGATGAAAAAAATTAATTAAAAACATGGATTTAAGAAATCTTGGTCAATAAAGGTGAAATAAATTTATTTTGGGTTAAATTGATCAAGATATTAATTTATGGGAATTAATCGGGATTTTTAGTTCAGAAAAATAATCCCGAAAATAATCGAAAAATATACCAAAAAGTCACCCGGGACAATATCCCAAAAAATACGGGGAAATTATACCCGAAAAAGAGGTTAAAATATAATAAATAAATTAAATAAAATTAAATTAATTAATTTATAATAAAATAATAATTTTAAGGGATATTTGGGTATTTTTAGTGTATTTTAATGAATAAAATAAATTGTTAAATAATAATGATAAAAAAAAAAGAGAGGAAATCAGAAGTTATCGGGGAGAGAGAAGAACCAGAGAAACCGAGGGATGATGCCGCGCGTGGCTCGACCGACAAGCCACCACCGAGCACCGACGGCCTCCGACGAAGGGCCGAGCAGCAAGAGGAGAGGCCGGCGAAGCCAATGGCACCGGTGACGCGCCGTCAGGAGGTCGGAGATCGCCGAACGGAGGAGGAGAAGATCGCGAGAAAAACGGAGTCGGTACCGGCGATCCACGGCAGCTGGGGGCGAACGGCGGGTACCGGCGTGATCAGGAGGAGGAGCCGGCAGCAGCGGGAAAAGAGATGGCCACCGGCGGCGAACGACGGCGATCCAGGCGAAATCGAGGCCAGATTTCGAAAGCCCAGGCGACGGTAATCATTTCTGCACCGGTCTCATGCGACGAAACGGCAGGAATCGCCTGCGACGGCCAAGAGGAGAAAACGGGTCCGACGGCCGAGAGGGAGAAGAGCCGGACCGGCGGCGTTCCGGCGAGCTTGACCCAAACCGAGGGCAGATCTGAGACGCGGACAACCTCACGGAGCCACTGGCGGTGGAAGCCGACGGAGAACCGGCCGGAAAAGGGGTGAACCGACGATGAACCGGCCGAACCGGAGTGAACCGACGATCTGAACCGGTCCGAACCGGACTGAACCGGTTCAGCCAAAAAGAGGAGGAAAAAAGGAAGAAAAAGGGAAAAAGAAAAAGAGAAAAAATTGGAGAAAATTTCGGTGATGCAATCGAGCTTCGGGTAAGTCGATAAGCGGTCAAATTGACCCGATTTAAATTTGGAATATTTTATTTAATTAAATTTCGACCGAAAAGTTTACCCGAAAATGTAATTAATTGTGTAGCTCGACGATTGGCATCCACCGAGGGCTCGAGACAGCCTCGATTTACGAACTAGCATGGAATCTCGGGTAAGTGACCCCTATTTACGACAATTACCTCGTTATGCGTGATATTGATTTAATTTCCGCATAAATTGAATTGAATTATGGAAATTTAGATAAATTGTCGTAAATAATCGATTTAGCTATTCAAGAATTAGAACGAGGCCCGATAAATTATTGGTGGGCCCGATGAGCCCAATAGGCCTCGATAAAGTGAAAATTAAGTGGTAAACGGGCTTAAGGCCGATCAAGGCCCATTAAGGTGCAATCGGGCCCAATAGGAGTAAATGGGCCCAACGATTTAAATTAAGCCCAGAAAAGATTAAATACGATTAAATTGCATAATATCTGACCTGAGGAATATTAATACGCAGTTCCGGGCATTTGATTGGGAGCATAACGGACTGCGCGACGAGACAACATTGGGAAAGAAAAGGTCAGACTCGACAGAAAATTAAGGTAAGGGAATTCTACGGACTGCTAGAGGTAAACTTTACGCAATTTTAAATTCATATGAAGTCCTTAAAAATGTTCTGGAGGGTCTAGAGGTCGAAGAATAATTTTAATGTCCCGTATGGGTAAAATTATCGAAATACCCTTGTTAAGGGTAAATGTTTCCAACTTTAGGAAAAATTGGGAGGAACAAGAACAAGAGGTTCTTGCTCATTCTGGAGGTGTTTTGATGCATGCATTAGTAGGCCGGCTAACCTTGAAAGAAAATGCATAGCATTGCATACTTTCAACGTGAAATTGTTTTGAAAACTGTTTTGAGGAAAACAGAGCTGCCTACGTGTTTTATTGATATATGACGTGCTAGAGCTCAGCTCGCACGATATTTTCGATTTGTGTGATGCACGCATTAGTGCTGGAGCGAGAGCTCGCACTAGAGTTTTACATGCATAGGTGTCGGAGTCCAACTCGCACCAGATTTGTATACATATATATATGCTTTTCGTGACAGGGTGCTAGAGTCTAACTCGCACCATATTTTTATGTGATTTTTGAGACAGGGTGTTGGAGCTTCGCTCGCACCAGCTTTTCATATGATTTATATACAGAGTGCTGAGCTTAGCTCGCACTAGTTTTACCGGATTTGTGGAGTAGCGCTGTCTGCCCTTGGAGTCAGCCAAAAGGCCCAACAGGCTCAAAAGACCTCTTAAGTAGGGTGAGAGTGAGGGATGAGGTTGGCGGCCTTGTGGGGATGTAAAGCGGGCTCTACCAGTTTTATTTGACTTGATAGAGTGCTGAGCATCGCTCGCACCGATTTTATGAGAATATACGATAAGCCGTGCTTGGAGCATCGGATAGACTGTGTCATCGATTAAATACGCTCGCACGTGCGTTTTGAGACATGGCAATGAGTATTGAGAAACAAAACCTCTCTGTGGGAAGCAGGCCATTGGGCTGGAGTACCTAGAGTGATATGGGTCCATGGAGTACGATGTACCGTGCAAGTAGCATGGAGTACGATGTACCGTGGGGTATCTTCGGATACGGTATCTTTGTGATACGGGGTATCTTTGTGATAGGGTATCTTTGTGATACGGGGTATCTTCGGATACGGCATCTTCGGATGCGTGAGATCGGATAAGACTGACGGGTTGGATTGACCCACCTCCCGGGCAGTTCCTAATCAGAGTGAGACCTCGCACACTGGGATCCGTGAAGCTAGAGGGACTCACGAGGACATATTGGCCAGTCCTGGTTATTACCGATATACAGTTATTGCCTAGTCTCGTATCTTGTGTATATATATACATACGTTTTCGGATATCGATGTCTTCGAGAAACTGGATTTTTCATGATTTTGTGTGGGTCAGGATCACCCGAAGGAGGGGTCGAGTCCTGACTTTATTGTGAAATTTTTAAAGAGAAAGAAATGATTTAAAATAATTGCATGTTGAATTTTTCGTGTAAACTCGATTTACATAGCATCATAATTCACATCATTTGTTTTTAAATGTGTGGAGAAAGGGTGGTTTATGCACGGCATCACGTTCATGTAGGTAGTATGGTTACCTACTTGTTCGTAGGATTGCCTTACTGAGCTTGATGTGCTCACCCCTTTCATTTTCTCCTACAGATAATCTCCAGTTGAAGTTGAGGCGACTCAGTACTGCATTTCGGATATCCGCTGCTGCCCATCAACATAAGGTATTATATACACTTGTACATATTGTATCTACATAAGCATAGCACAGTAACATGTTTGTAAGTAACTTTAGGGGATGTATAAATAATGTAAACAATTATAAATGACTGGAGAAGAAATAAGTTAGATGGTAATTGAATGGTGGGACTGGCATTGACGCACAGCCCAATTATTAGTGGAGTGTTGGTCACGATTCGAGGACAGGTAAGAATTTACGTAAATAATAAAATTTATAAAGTTAGAAAAAATTAACTCTGATTTTTGGGTAGTTTGGGTCGTGACATATAAAGTATGGTATCAGAGCACAATTGGTCTGATGTGTGTCAGTGTCAGTAATTAGGAAATTACATCCCCGTGTTACTGTGCTTAGTTAGATACAATAGTGTATATCGAGATGGGCTTGACTAAGAAATGGTTGAGAATGCAGGAATGCTTAATATGAGTCGCGTTAGATGAGATAGTGCACGAGGCAGAGGTCGTAGAGGTAGACCTGAATCTGCTAAGTCGTGCTGAGTTTGACTATGAGAATCATGATGAAATTGAAATGGAGGCTAATGTTGAGTATGCCCCACAGAGTCCGACAGAGTGATCGGACAGTATTGAGAGACGCTTCGCGAGATTGAAGCGGAGCATGGGTATCATTTTGAGGAGCTAATTGCTCAGATTATGTATGAGATCAGAGGGCGCAGCGGAGCATTGGTGGAAACCCGCTCGACCCGTCTTAAGTGTTAAACATTCAGAGCTAAGATGAGAATTGTTTATGGATGTATTTCGGTGACAGAACATCCCGGACATTATTTAAAGGAAATTTCGAATTAAAGTCCTTACTCTGACCCAGAGGATTTAATTTATTGACGAGTATGGAGACTCGGTTATATTCTGGGCAGATATTACCTCGACACTATGAAAAGTGACAGTCGAGATGTCTAAAAGTTTATGGAAGGGCTCAACTTTTCAATTTGAGTCTAATTGGCCCGCGAGATATTACCTATACCGAGGCAGTGCGCAGATTTACAGTTGGATAAATAAAAATATGAATTGCACGCCTCTGAGATTCGGAAAGGTAGTGAGGGCTGAAATAGAGACAGAAAAGAGAATCGAGAAATGACAAAGATGTTGAATGAGAAAATGGTAATTGGTTAAAGATTAGATTTGATGAGTTATGGGCTGAGATAATTGGTAAGGCCCTAGTGCATCCAATTTTGGCACTGTTGAGGGGCATTGTGATTGGCGGACCCCGACCTGCTACGAAGCAGTGTAGCAGTGTGAGCACTGTAAGCAGTGTGAGATGTGTGGTAGATACCACGGAAGGAGGGTCTATACCTACACTGTATTGATGAAAATGGCCGTTAAGTGTGGTAAGACGGACCATTGATTTTGATTGCTCAGAGTTGAGCAAGATCGCCCCACAGAAAAGGTAAAGAGACAGAGAAAAATTTCGTTGGTATAGTTGCAACGAAAAGGGAGGCCATAGCTGAAAAGAAAAAGGAAAGTAGGTTGTTGGACGAAGGCGAGAGGATGTCTTGGACCAGGATGCTATTGATGTTGCATGGATGTGGTGTAAGATACCACACTTGTTATGAATAATGAAGTTCATATGTTCATTGATCCTGGTGCCACAAATTTATTCGTACCGCCTTCATTCACATATAAGTGAGTAAAAGGTATGGATGCCTACATCATTGGGCACGATACTGATAAATGAGTACCCCAATAGAGGAGGATTAATAAACGGAATATGGATATAGAGATTTTAAGTAATAAAAAGAGGTGCGACAGTGAAGTTAAAGGAGCAAATAATGGTACTCACGGAATGAATAATGACAAGAGTTTCATTATAATTGATACACTAAGGAGATATATGCTAGGTAAGGAATACCCTAAGATATGAAGTCATTAGGATTAGAGCAATTAGTAGCGAATATAAATTGTGACCACATAGACTGAGATATAACGTAGTTGTGGTTAAGTCTGAAGGTTAATAAAGGTATTTCAAAATACCTCCCCGCCTGAAGACTTGACAGCGTCTAAAAGTATAAATATATATATATCCTATAACGTGAAACCAATCATCGTAATAAATACCTTTAGCATTAGGATACCCTTACTAAGACGATAAGAATATAAAAAAATTCAACAATCATAAAGGTTAACATAGTAAAAATTTAATAAGAGCGGTTAAGGCAAAGAAAAGGAAATGACGCAGGTTAGTACCTGAAAATGTAAGTGGTTGAGAAGGATCTTATACGCTTATGCGTAAATAAGTCAAGGATTATATCGATTTGTAATCATCATTATCGATGATATATTGGGTGTAGTTAAAGTCCAGGGCGATTTATAAGCAATAATTGAAGATGGCTTTTACAGATGGATGGTTGCGAGTTCTCAATATGGACTACTTGGTTGACACGTTTAACTATGAAAACGTGGTCATTGAATAAGATGATAAATAAGATGATATGGTACTATTATGTACATGGTGAGAAATTGTGGATATGCACTGATCATAAAGTCCGAGTATCTGTTTTCACAGAAAGAGGCGAATATGAGAATACATAGTGGGTTAGAGCTTCTGAGAGGTTTTGATTTGTGAAAATTTTAACACCCAGGAAAGGCTGATGCTTTGAGTAGAAAGAGCCTTGGGATGGTATTACATATGATGGTCAGGGAGCGTGAGCTGCTAGATGCAGTTGTGAGCCTCAGTATAGATGTGATCCCTTCTGATGATGACAGTGATTGTGTGACAGCTAGCCTGATGATTAGAACCGGATGAGAGTGCCCGGATTTGCCAGGCTTAGCGTGATGATCGACCGGATGTCGATAGTTTGGGTCTGATTCAGAAGGGTACAGTGATTGAGATCACAGAGAGAGTGATAATGATTTATAGAGAGGCTCAGAGACAGTATAAGTGCTCCTCAGGACCACAGTTGATGAGATAATAATGTTGTCAGAAGCTCACTCTTCGGGATATACGGTGCATACAGAAAGTAAAGAATATATTAAAATCTCGAAAAGGGTATTGGTGGTCAGATGTGAAAAGAGACATGGTAGAGATTGTGAAAAAGTGCCTAGTATGTCAACAGAATAAGGTAGAGTATTAAAAGTCTGCAGAGTTATTGCAGCACCTACCTATATCGACACGGCATGAAAAACGAGAGCAAGACTCCATGAATGTCGTGATGGGTTATAGAGGACCCGGATAAATCAGGAGACTATTTGGATGATAGTCGACAGACTTTCTAAGTCTACCCACCTTCTGGTTATGAACTCCCCAGATACTCAGAGTGTATATGAGGATTTATGTGTAAGGAAGATTATGGAACATGAAGTAGCATTCCAGTGAGCATGGTAACATGTAAGGATTCCCACTTCACTTCTTACTTCAGGGAATATTTTTCAGGAAGCTATGGGAACTCGACTGAGTATTAGCACAGCTTTCCATCCTCAAACAGATGGTCAGTCAGAGAGGACTGTACAAGTTCTGGAGGATCCGATGAAAGCGTGTGCCATTGATTTTATAAGCTCCTGGAATGATCAGTTGATTTCTAATTGAAGTTGCCAATAACGACAGTTGGCAGTTGAGTATCGGGATAATAAGATATGAAGTAGTGTATGGTTGTAGGGGTTGTACCCCAAATTGGATAAGAAAAGTGGGTGACAGAACAGAATTAATTCCGACTTTGGATAATAAGTCTCTGAGAATGTTTAGTTAAGGATGAGAGATTAAGAACACCTCAGAGCAGATAGACAAGTATTAGAATTCACCATTGGTGAATTAGTATGGTTGAAATATTTCTTGTCCTAAGAGAATAAGGACATAGCGAGCTTTTGGAAGAAGGTAAATTGAGTTTCGCTGGATTGAATATTTTAAGAGATTGGACAAGTGGGAGATAAGACCTGTAGGTTGATGTTATCACTTGAATTAACAGGCACCCACAATGTGTCTCAACTTTTGATGCTTTGGGAATACTATCCAGATCCAGCATAGGTGATAGGATATGAGATCCAACAGTTCAACTCAGTGCAATATAAGTATATTGATAAGTTGATTCGGGCATTAAACAGGAAAGAGTAAGTATTGAGGTTTAAGACGATCTCCCTAATTAAAGTCCTTTGGTAGTAATACACTCCGGAAAAAGGTCACGTAAGAATTAAAGAAGTATGATACGATTGATGTACCCGGAGTTGTATATGGACTCATATGAATTGGTTCTAATTTGGAGGACCAAATTCTTTAAGTGGGGGAGAGTTGTAAGACCCGAATTTAAATAAAATACGAAAATTAAATAAGAAAAGATGGAGGAAGTATGAAGGAAGTTGGGTTAACTTAATCCCGAGCACATGTGAGGGCAAAACGGTCAAAAGACCGAAAGCCAGAGTAAATTCGATGAGAAAAATTAATTAAAAACATGGATTTAAGAAATCTTGGTCAATAAAGGTGAAATAAATTTATTTTGGGTTAAATTGATCAAGATATTAATTTATGGGAATTAATCGAGATTTTTAGTTCAGAAAAATAATCCCGAAAATAATCGAAAAATATATCGAAAAGTCACCCGGGACAATATCCCGAAAAATACGGGGAAATTATACCCGAAAAAGAGGTTAAAATATAATAAATAAATTAAATAAAATTAAATTAATTAATTTAGAATAAAATAATAATTTTAAGGGATATTTAGGTATTTTTAGTGTATTTTAATGAATAAAATAAATTGTTAAATAATAATGATAAAAAAAAAGAGAGGAAATCAGAAGTTATCGGGGAGAGAGAAGAACCAGAGAAACCGAGGGATGCTGCCGCACGTGGCTCGACCGACAAGCCACCACCGGGCACCGATGGCCTCCGACGAAGGGTCGAGCAGCAAGAGGAGAGGCCGGCGAAGCCAATGGCACCAGTGACGCGCCGTCAGGAGGCCGGAGATCGCCGAACAGAGGAGGAGAAGATCGCGGGAAAAACGGAGTCGGTACCGGCGATCCACGGCAGCTGGGGGCGAACGGCGGGTACCGGCGTGATCAGGAGGAGGAGCCGGTCCTTTTGAGACCGGTATTGGCCGACGAAACCGTCGGAATCCGTCGGATCGAGAGGTGGCAGCCGCGGGAAAAGAGATGGCCACCGGCGGCGAACGGCGGCGATCCAGGCGAAACCGAGGCCAGATTCCGAAAGCCCAGGCGACGGTGATCATTTCTGCACCGGTCTCATGCGACGAAACGGCGGGAATCGCCGGTGACGGCCAAGAGGAGAAAACGGGTCCGACGGCCGAGAGGGAGAAGAGCCGGACCGGCGGCGTTCCGGCGAGCTTGACCCAAACCGAGGGCAGATCTGAGACGCGGACAACCTCACGGAGCCACTGGCGGTGGAAGCCGATGGAGAACCGACCGGAAAAGGGGTGAACCGGCGGTGAACCGACCGAACCGGAGTGAACCGGCGGTCTGAACCAGTCCGAACCGGACTGAACCGGTTCAGCCAAAAAGAGGAGGAAAAAAGGAAGAAAAAGGGAAAAAGAAAAAGAGAAAAAATTGGGGAAAATTTCGATGATGCAATCGAGCTTCGGGTAAGTCGATAAGCGGTCAAATTGACCCGATTTAAATTTGGAATATTTTATTTAATTAAATTTCGACCGAAAAGTTTACCCGAAAATGTAATTAATTGTGTAGCTCGACGATTGGCATCCACCGAGGGCTCGAGACAGCCTCGATTTACGAACTAGCATGGAATCTCGGGTAAGTGACCCCTATTTACGACAATTACCTCGTTATGCGTGATATTGATTTAATTTCCGCATAAATTGAATTGAATTATGGAAATTTAGATAAATTGTCGTAAATAATCGATTTAGCTATTCAAGAATTAGAACGAGGCCCGATAAATTATTGGTGGGCCCGATGAGCGCAATAGGCCTCGATAAAGTGAAAATTAAGTGGTAAACGGGCTTAAGGCCGATCAAGGCCCATTAAGGTGCAATCGGGCCCAATAGGAGTAAATGGGCCCAACGATTTAAATTAAGCCCAGAAAAGATTAAATACGATTAAATTGCATAATATCTGACCTGAGGAATATTAATACGCAGTTCCGGGCATTTGATTGGGAGCATAACGGACTGCGCGACGAGACAACATTGGGAAAGAAAAGGTCAGACTCGACAGAAAATTAAGGTAAGGGAATTCTACGGACTGCTAGAGGTAAACTTTACGCAATTTTAAATTCATATACAGTCCTTAAAAATGTTCTGGAGGGTCTAGAGGTCGAAGAATAATTTTAATGTCCTGTATGGGCAAAATTACCGAAATACCCTTGTTAAGGGTAAATGTTTCCAACTTTAGGAAAAATTGGGAGGAACAAGAACAAGAGGTTCTTGCTCATTCTGGAGGTGTTTTGATGCATGCATTAGTAGGCCGGCTAACCTTGAAAGAAAATGCATAGCATTGCATACTTTCAACGTGAAATTGTTTTGAAAACTGTTTTGAGGAAAACAGAGCCGCCTACGTGTTTTATTGATATATGACGTGCTAGAGCTCAGCTCGCACGATATTTTCGATTTGTGTGATGCACGCATTAGTGCTGGAGCGAGAGCTCGCACTAGAGTTTTACATGCATAGGTGCCGGAGTCCAACTCGCACCAGATTTGTATACATATATATATGATTTTCGTGACAGGGTGCTAGAGTCTAACTCGCACCATATTTTTATGTGATTTTTGAGACAGGGTGTTGGAGCTTCGCTCGCACCAGCTTTTCATATGATTTATATACAGAGTGCTGAGCTTAGCTCGCACTAGTTTTACCGGATTTATGGAGTAGCGCTGTCTGCCCTTGGAGTCAGCCAAAAGGCCCAACAGGCTCAAAAGACCTCTTAAGTAGGGTGAGAGTGAGGGATGAGGTTGGCAGCCTTGTGGGGATGTAAAGCGGGCTCTACCAGTTTTATTTGACTTGATAGAGTGCTGAGCATCGCTCGCACCGATTTTATGAGAATATACGATAAGCCGTGCTTGGAGCATCGGATAGACTGTGTCATCGATTAAATACGCTCGCACGTGCGTTTTGAGACATGGCAATGAGTATTGAGAAACAAAACCTCTCTGTGGGAAGCAGGCCATTGGGCTGGAGTACCTAGAGTGATATGGGTCCATGGAGTACGATGTACCGTGCAAGTAGCATGGAGTACGATGTACCGTGGGGTATCTTCGGATACGGTATCTTTGTGATACGGGATATCTTTGTGATACGGTATCTTTGTGATACGGGGTATCTTCGGATACGGCATCTTCGGATGCGTGAGATCGGATAAGACTGACGGGTTGGATTGACCCACCTCCCGGGCAGTTCCCGATCAGGGTGAGACCTCGCACACTGGGATCCGTGAAGCTAGAGGGACTCACGAGGACATATTGGCCAGTCCTGGTTATTACCGATATACAGTTATTGCCTAGTCTCGTATCTTGTGTATATATATACATACGTTTTCGGATATCGATGTCTTCGAGAAATTGGATTTTTCATGATTTTGTGTGGGTCAGGATCACCCGAAGGAGGGGTCGAGTCCTGACTTTATTGTGAAATTTTTAAAGAGAAAGAAATGATTTAAATTAATTGCATGTTGAATTTTCCGTGCAAACTCGATTTACATAGCATCATAATTCACATCATTTGTTTTTAAATGTGTGGAGAAAGGGTGGTTTATGCACGGCATCACGTTCATGTAGGTAGTATGGTTACCTACTTGTTCGTAGGATTGCCTTACTGAGCTTGATGTGCTCACCCCTTTCATTTTCTCCCACAGATAATCTCCAGTTGAAGTTGAGGCGACTCAGTACTGCATTCCGGATATCCGCTGCTGCCCATCAACATAAGGTATTATATACACTTGTACATATTGTATCTACATAAGCATAGCACAATAACATGTTTGTAAGTAACTTTAGGGGATGTATAAATAATGTAAACAATTATAAATGACTGGAGAAGAAATAAGTTAGATGGTAATTGAATGGTGGGACTGGCATTGACGCACAGCCCAATTATTAGTGGAGTGTTAGTCACGATTCGAGGACAGGTAAGAATTTAAGTAAATAATAAAATTTATAAAGTTAGAAAAAATTAACTCTGATTTTTGGGTAGTTTGGGTCGTGACAACAAATGCTCCAGCTGCTTTTATGGATCTGATGAATAGGGTCTTTAAACCTTATTTGGATAAATTTGTGGTTGTCTTCATTGACGACATATTGGTGTACTCTCTTAGTATAGGAGAGCATGAAGAGCATTTGAGAATTGTTTTGCAGACTCTGAAGGAGAAGCAGTTATTTGCCAAACTGAACAAGTGTGAGTTTTGGCTATCTAGTGTGGCATTTCTTGGGCATGTGGTATCTAAGGATGGGATTTCTATTGATCCGAAAAAGGTTGAAGCAGTGGTGGAATGGAAACGACCGAACAATGTGTCAGAGATTCGTAGTTTTCTAGGCTTAGCAGGATACTATAGGCGTTTTGTGGAGAACTTTTCTCGTATAGCTATGCCTATGACTCGATTGATTCGGAAAGGAGTTCGGTTTGAGTGGTCAAATGATTGTGAAAAGAGCTTTGAAGAATTGAAGAGGAGATTGGTTTCCGCCCCAATTCTTACTTTACCTATTATCGGTAAAGGTTTCACCATTTATAGTGATGCTTCAAAAAGGGGGTTAGGTTGTGTTCTTATGCAAAATGAGAAAGTGATCGCTTATGCTTCTAGACAATTGAAACCTTATGAGGAGAATTATCCTACTCACGATTTGGAGTTGGCTGCAGTAGTCTTTGCATTGAAGATTTGGAGACATTATTTGTATGGTGAATCTTGTGAGATTTTTACAGACCATAAGAGTCTAAAATATCTCTTCACCCAAAAAGAATTAAATATGAGACAGAGGAGATGGTTAGAATTATTGAAGGATTATGACTTGACTATTAGTTACCATCCCGGAAAGGCAAATAAGGTAGCTGATGCTTTGAGTATGAAATCTGTTGGGAATTTGGCTGCAGTAATTACTTCTCAGAAACAAATCTTCGAGGACCTTAGGAGATTGGATATTGATGTAAGAGTACGTGGTTCAGGAGCTTATTCGGCTAACTTGAAAGTCCAACCTAACTTGGTGCAGAGAATTAAAGATGCTCAAGCTAATGATCCTCGACTCCAAAACATTAGACTTAAGGTGGATTCTGGTTTGAAACCAGATTTTAGTATTCATGAGGACGGCTCCTGAGGTTTGGTGATAGAGTTTGTGTTCCAGATGACTTAGAGTTGAAAAGAGAAATTTTGGAGGAAGTCCATTTCAGTAACTATAGGATGCATCCTGGAGGTACAAAGATGTATAGGGATTAAAGGGCACTTTTTGGTGGAATAATATGAAGAAAGAGATTACCCAGTTTGTAACTAAGTGTTTGACTTGTCAGCAAGTTAAAGCTGAACATTAAAGGCCAGCTGGATTGTTGAAACCTCTTCCTATTCCGAAATGGAAATGGGAACATATTACTATGGATTTTGTATCTGGCCTACCTAGAACCCAAAAAGGGAATGATGGTGTTTGGGTTATTGTTGATAGATTGACAAAGTCTGCACACTTTTTGGCTATCCGTTCAGGGATGTCTTTGGAAAAGCTAGTAGAGTTGTATGTTAATCTGATTGTGAAACTTCATGGTGTACCGGTGTCCTTTGTATCTGATAAGGATTCTCGATTTTTAGCTAAATTTTGGGAGAGCTTGCATAAAGCTTTAGGTACCCAACTTAGTTTTAGTACTGCTTTTCACCCCCAAACGGATGGTCAGTCGGAGAGGACTAACCAAATCCTAGAGGATATGTTAAGAGCTTGTGTTATGGATTTTGGAGGTTCTTGGGATAGTCATTTATCATGGGCAGAGTTTGCTTATAATAATAGTTACTAGTCAAGCATTCAGATGGCCCCGTTTGAAGCTTTATATGGTAGAAGATGTAGATCTCCTCTTTGTTGGGATGATATGGGTGAAAGAAAATTGTTGGGTCCAGAGCTAATTCAACAGGCAATGGAGAAAATTCAGTTGATCAGAGAGCATCTTCGTGTGGCCCAAAGTAGACAAAAAAGTTATGCCGACAATAGAAGACGAGACTTGGAGTTTGAGGTTGGAGATCATGTATTTTTACGAGTTTCTCCAACTAGAGGAGTTATGAGATTTGGAATCCGTGGGAAACTTAGTTCGCTATGTGGGTCCTTTTGAAATTCTTGATAAGGTGGGAGACATGGCTTATAGATTGGCACTTCCACCTGCATTATCTGGAGTGCATAATATATTTCATGTCTCAATGTTGCGGAAGTATGTGTCAGATCTAAGTCATGTGATGGACTTAGCTCCTTTAAGACTCAGAGAAGATTTGTCTTACAAAGAACATCCTATACGTATTGTGGACAGGAAGGAACAAGTTTTAAGAAGGCATACTATTTCATATGTTAAGGTTCAGTGGAGTAATCACTCTGAACGAGAAGCTACTTGGGAGCTAGAAGAAAGCATGAAGGAGAAATATCTTTACCTTTTCGAGAATCAAGGTAAGAATTTAGATAACTAAATTTCTTTTAAGGTGGGGAGGATGTAGTATCCCTCCCAAAAATATCATGTAGTTTATCATGGAGTATAGTTGATAGTTTAACTTAGGTATTTGCACTTTTAAAGTTTGCACATTAAGGATTGAAGTGTTGATTTAAATTGTTTAGGATCGAAATTCAATGTGATTCGATTAATTACTATACAGTAATCTAGAATTGATTTATTATAGTCTTATGCTACATAAACAAATCTTTTAGAAAGGAAACCATAAGAAAATTTGTAGAGAACTTCAAAATTTTAAACCCATGAATATTTGAATTTGGGGACCAAATTCTTTAAAGGTGGGGAGAATGTAATAACCGGGCTAATCTTTAAAAAGTCCAAAAAAAATGAAAAGCCCAATACCCATTTTTATAAAAGACTGATTTAGTATATTAGGGTTTTAAAAATATATATATACACACAATAGGGCTGCTGTAAAAAAAAATCTATCGAACGAATGCTCTGAAGAAAAAATTTGGCTGCTCTTAAAAAAAAAATCCTTTGTCTTCTCCATTTGATTTTTCCAAGGTAATTATTCTTTACATTTATAAGTTTGTCTTTTATATTGTATTTATCTAAACCTACAAATTAGTTTTATGTTTTGCAATTTTTCGGTAATATTCTGGTGATATTCTGGTGAAAAAAATTGGTACTAATAGAAAGTTCTCTTCAAGATCTTTCTAATGGTCTTTGAATCACTTAATTTGGTTGTGTATTTTAAAAGTTATGAATTTTTGAAATTTGAATAAATGGGTCTTGACAGTGTTGAAAACTTAACTTTGGGTTACCGGAACTTCACTTTTCGATAACTGTTTTGGTCAATTATTTGAGGGCTTTTGCTGTATGAAACATGAACTTTGTTTTGGTCTTAATACCTTAGTCAGAAACGTTTTGTGCTAGTAGAACCGTTGCCCCAAACTTGGTTCGTTGAAACAGAAACCTAGAAATTCTGGGTTCTCTGTGATAAAACTCAAACTTTTGGCTTTCGAAAATCATGGTTCCAATAAGCTTTTTGAACGAAACAAAATCCTAAATTGTAATATTACATGTGTAATTTTAATTGGTTCTAGTCTCACCTTTAGATACTAAACAGTGTGTTAGATATAAATGCTCAAAGTAGGTCAAATGAACACAAAAATAAGAAATTTCAGAATATTAAAAAATTTCGTTTTAATTAATTTAAAATTTGTTTTGGGTCAATATTGATTCAATCATGTTATAGATTGTATGAAAGTCAAATATATGTCTTTAGTAAATTTTACATATATAAATATAATTATAAAAATTTATTTACAAGATTTTGGATATTAATAAATACTCACTAAATTTATATAAACTTGATAAAAAAATATATATATATTCATTAAATATTGTCATAAAACAGTATTAATTCTATTGACTTTCATGTTTTAGGTTTAATTTCAATTTTTACTTAATATTAAGTATTTTCTTAGATTAAAAGAACATTTATTTTAATATGAAAAACAATTTCTAATAAGTTCAAGTTATTCAGAGCATTATCACATCACCTACATGTCTTAGGATAGTTTATCGAAGATTGTATTTTATTAAACTAATAACTTCGTGATAGTTTCTAATGGTTGAATATTTATTGAATTATTAGGAAACTAAGAAATTGTGTGATTGTTGTTCGGGTATCAATTTAGCGAGTCAGGTAAGTGACTTATATCCCTTCGGTGTTTTAACACCCTTAAAATCAACCCAATACAAATTATATATATTTGCGTATTATATACAAGCACTATACTTTGTCCTTATGATTTCTAAATTGGGTTAAGCATGCAAATATATATATATATATATATATATATATATATATAAATATATACATATATGATTCTTTAAATTGCCTATGAATGTGATTTTGTGCAAATGTTGGAAACGATTTAATCGCTTGATGAATTTTGTTATTACATATATTTACAGATATTATTTGTTTTGTGAATAAAACAATTCATTTTGTATGAAATAAGTTTTGAGGAATTATAATAATATTGCTTTGCATTTTTTTTGATAATTTGAAAATATGTTTTGTTTTGTCTCCTAGTATGGCTGTGCTCTGACCCTGCCAATGGGGGTTAAATGTTGGCCGTGTCGACATGTATTTTGTTATAAGAAATCGATTTCTATCCGCACAACCGGATGAGAATAGTGGCCCTTTGATATCTATTTTGTGCAACTACTAGTTGCTTATGTTCTGATTCTGACCCATACCACTGGGGTTAATTGTGGTTTTGTTCTGATTCTGACCTGTGCTACAAGGGTTAAGTGTGGCCATGGCATGTTACGGGAGACCAAAAAAATAAAATAAACAAAAATAAAAAGATTTATGCTTTGTGAATCTTTTATTCAGTTTTGTTATATGAAGATTTTGTTTAGTTTTAAAATCTGTGTAAGTGAATTTTACAAATTGTGAATAAACATGACATTACACTTTCTGATTTTGAATAATTGTACTAGATATTTTGGCCTAAATAATTTATGGCATGCTTAATCCAGCTAAGGGGATATAGGTTGCTTACTGAGTGGTTGTACTCACCCCTTTCCTTAACATTTTTCAGGTTTTATTGCTGGTGATGAACGTGGGAATATTGGGGAGTGACGTCTCAAAGTAGGGCATGTTTCAGGACTTTTAGAATGACTAGTTTAAGTAATTGTGAACATTTTATATTATTATTTATGACTGTTAAGAACTAAGTTGAAACTTTATAAACTATTCTTAATCATTTCGTGGCACATTTATTACAATTGTAGATTTCACTTTAAGTCAATTGCAAATTTTGAAGATTTAAATTTCTCAATTTAGACATTTGAAAGGAAAAAAAATAGATTGGTATGATAGAAGCCTTGCATGTCTGTAAGATTATATTTTACAGGTGTGCGGCGTCTGTTATGTTCCGAGCTCGGGGCGTGACACCCTTATTGGATGGGAAGAAGTGGGTGACCGTAAGATTTCCTCTCCTGACATGGTTATGCAAGCATCTGAGGACGTCCACTTGATAGTAGAGAGACTGAGGACAGCTCAGAGCAGACAGAAGAGTTACGCTGACAGGAGACGTAGGCCACTAAAGTTTGCAGTTGGTGAATCCGTGTTTTTGAGAGTTTCACCTTCCAAGGGCATAGCGAGATTTGGGAAGAGAGGGAAACTAAATCCTCGCTATATTGGACCCTTTGAGATACTTGATCGAGTGGGAGATAAGGCTTATAGGTTGGCATTGCCACCGGACTTATCAGGTGTCCATAACGTCTTCCACATATCGATGCTTCGAAAGTATCACCCGGATCCGACACATGTGATTAGTTACGAGCATTTGGAGCTCCGAGAGGACTTGTCATATGTAGAGAGACCGATTCGGATATTGGATAGGAAGGAGAAGGTATTGAGATCGAAGACCATCGGGTTAGTGAAGATTCTTTGGAAGCATCATACTTCAGAGGAAGCTACTTGGGAGCTAGAGAGTCTGATGCGAGAGAAGTACCCTCACCTATTTGATGATTGACTTGGTTCAAATTTGAGGACCAAATTTTCTGACTGGGGGAGGATTGTCAGACCCGAATTTTATGTAGCTTGTTCCTTATGATTCCTATGTGTATGAACACTTTATTACATAGTTGAAACATAAGAAGAGTATTTACTAACATGCAATCGACAATTTGAGAAATTAAAAATGCATGTAAGCTACATAACAACGAGATAAGGGTTAAGTTGATTCCTGAACGAGTGCAGTGGTAAAATGGTCAAATGACTGAAATTCGGTATAATTTCGATAAGACAATTTCATTAAAAATATGAAATTAAGGAATCTTGATCAAAATTGAGGAAAATATTTAATTTCGAGCCCAATTGATCAAGATATAAATTTATTAGAATTTATCGAAATTTTTACCTCAAAAAATTAGCTCAAAAATAGTGAAAAAATCTACCGAAAAGGTAAAATCGGACTGATAAATTCATTTACAGACTAAATGAATTTAATATGATTTTTAAGATATTTTTGGGATTTTTTTGGGATATTTTAAGATTTTTATTATTATTTTAAGAATAAAATAATAATAGAAATATATTATAAATAAAAGAAAAAAAAGGAAATCTGAAATTTGGAATGCGGGGAGAGAGAAAAAATGGAGAGGAAACCGACGCAAGCCGACCCGAGAAAGAAGGAGTCACCGATGAGCATCCGGCAACCCAATGGCCAGACAAGCAGCCGAAAAAGGAAGAGGAGGCCCGTGCGCACCCATCGGCACCGGTCACGCCCTTCACCGACGCTGGACGCCGACGAATCGAAGGGAAATTACTGCGGAGGAAAAGAAGAGATTCGACGGCCACCGGCGGTGCTTGGTCCCAATCGAGCCCAGCCGAGTGTTGCCCAGGCTGAGGCGCGCGAACTACGGTGGTGATGCGGCGAGAATCGGCCAGAAGACGTTGGCAGGACAAAAGGATGCCTGAACCGGTCGACGGTTCAGTGAAGAAGGTTCTGCACTGAACTGGACCGGACCGGTTCAGCTAATGCGAAAATGGAAAAAAAGAAGAAAAAGAAAGAAAAAGGAAAAGGAAAATTTTCGAGATTTCACCGGACTTCGGGTAAATCGATATGAGGTCAAAAGTGACCGATTTGATTTTCGATAAATTTATTTAAATTATATTTAATCGAAAATTGACCCGGAGTTAAGTATACGAAATTGTGCAGTTCGACGATAAATTTCAAACGGAAGCCCGATCGAACTTCGATTTGGGTACCATCGTATAATCTCGGGTAAGTAAAGCTCATTTACGACAATTTATGTGATTATTGCGTATTTAAGATTTATTTTACGCATTTCGGATTAAATTTCGTATTTAGAGAATTATATTCGAAATTTCAAATTTATAATCGTAAATGATATACGGGCTATCCAAAGAGTTTGGAATAAAGCCCAATGGGTATTGATAGGCCCAATGAGTCGATAGACCCTGGTAAACGGGCTTAGTACGGATTAAGGCCCAAATTAAAGTGTTAAGGCCCAATAACTGTAAACGGGCCCATTTAAATCGACGCAAGCCGACCCAAGGAAGAAGGAGTCACTGATGAGCAGCCGGCAACCTAACGGCCAGGCAAGCAGCCGAAAAAGGAAGAAGAGGTCCGTGCGCACCCATCGGCACCGGTCACGCCCTTCAACGACGCTGGACGCCGGCAAATCGAAGGGAAATTACCGCGGAGGAAAAGAAGAGATTCGACGACCACCAGCGGTGCTTGGTCCCGATCGAGCCCAGCCAAGTGTTGCCCAGGCTGAGGAGCGCGAACTACGGTGGTGATGCAGCGAGAATCGGCCAGAAGACGTTGGCAGGACAAAAGGATGCCTGAACCGGTCGACGGTTCAGTGAAGAAGGTTCTGCACTGAACTGGACCGGACCGGTTCAGCTAATGCGAAAATGGGAAAAAAGAAGAAAAAGAAAGAAAAAGGAAAAGGAAAATTTTCGAGATTTCACCGGACTTCGGGTAAATCGATATGAGGTCAAAAGTGACCGATTTGATTTTCGATAAATTTATTTAAATTATATTTAATCGAAAATTGACCCGGAGTTAAGTATACGAAATTGTACAGTTCGACGATAAATTTCAAACGGAAGCCCGATCGAACTTCGATTTGGGTACCATCGTATAATCTCGGGTAAGTAAAGCTCATTTACGACAATTTATGTGATTATTGCGTATTTAAGATTTATTTTACGCATTTCGAATTAAATTTCGTATTTAGAGAATTATATTCGAAATTTTAAATTTATAATCGTAAATGATATACGGGCTATCCAAAGAGTTTGGAATAAAGCCCAATGGGTATTGATAGGCCCAATGAGTCGATAGACCCTGGTAAACGGGCTTAGTACGGATTAAGGCCCAAATTAAAGTGTTAAGGCCCAATAACTGTAAACGGGCCCATTTAAATCGACGCAAGCCGACCCGAGGAAGAAGGAGTCACCGACGAGCAGCCGGCAACCTAACGGCCAGGCAAGCAGCCGAAAAAGGAAGAAGAGGTCCGTGCACACCCATCTGCACCGGTCACGCCCTTCAACGACTCTGGACGCCGGCAAATCGAAGGGAAATTACAGCGGAGGAAAAGAAGAGATTCGACGACCACCAGCGGTGCTTGGTCCCAATCGAGCCCAGCCGAGTGTTGTCCAGGCTGAGGCGCGCCGAACTGCGGTGGTGATGCAGCGGGAATCGACCGGAAGACGTTGGTAGGACCAAAAGATGCCTGAATCGGTCGACGGTTCAGTGAAGAAGGTTCTGCATTGAACCGGACCGGACCGGTTCAGCCAAGGAGAAAATGGGAAAAAAGAAGAAAAAGAAAGAAAAAGGAAAAGGAAAATTTTTGAGATTTCACCGGACTTCGGGTAAATTGATACGAGGTCAAAAGTGACCGATTTGATTTTCGATAAATTTATTTAAATTATATTTAATCGAAAATTGACCCGGAGTTAAGTATACAAAATTCTGCAGTTCGACGATAAATTTCGAACAGAAGCCCGATCGACTTCGATTTACGTACCATCGTATAATCTCGAGTAAGTAAAGCTCATTTACGACAATTTATGTGATTATTGCGTATTTAAGATTTATTTTACTCATTTCGGATTAAATTTCGTATTTAGAGAATTATATTCGAAATTTCAAATTTATTATCGTAAATGATATACGGGCTACCCAAAGAGTTTGGAATAAAGCCCAATGGGTATTGATAGGCCCAATGAGTCGATAGACCCTGATAAACGGGCTTAATATGGATTAAGGTCCAAATTAAAGTGTTAAGGCCCAATAACTGTAAACGGGCCCATTTAAATCGACGCAAGCCGACCCGAGGAAGAAGGAGTCACTGACGAGCAGCTGGCAACCCAACGGCCAGGCATCGGCACCGGTCACGTCCTTCACCGACCCTGGACGCCGGCGAATCGAAGGGAAATTACTGCGGAGGAAAAGAAGAGATTCGACGGCCACCGGCGGTGCTTGGTCCCGATCGAGCCCAGCTGAGTGTTGCCCAGGCTGAGGCGCGCCGAACTGCGGTGGTGATGCAGCGGGAACCGGTCGGAAGACGTCGGCAGGACCAAAGGATGCCTGAACCGGTCGGCGGTTCAATGAAGAAGGTTCTGCACTGAACCGGACCGGACCGGTTCAGCCAAGGAGAAAATGGGAAAAAAGAAGAAAAAGAAAGAAAAAGGAAAAGAAAATTTTTTGAGATTTCACCGGACTTCGGGTAAATCGATACGAGGTTAAAAGTGACCGATTTGATTTTCGATAAATTTATTTAAATTATATTTAATCGAAAATTGACCCGGAGTTAAGTATACGAAATTGTGCAGTTCGACGATAAATTCCGAACGGAAGCCCGATCGAACCCCGATTTGTGTACCATCGTATAATCTCGGGTAAGTAAAGCTCATTTACGACAATTTATGTGATTATTGCATATTTAAGATTTATTTTACGCATTTCGGATTAAATTTCGTATTTAGAGAATTATATTCGAAATTTCAAATTTATAATCATAAATGATATACGGGCTATCCAAAGAGTTTGGAATAAAGCCCAATGGGTATTGATAGGCCCAATGAGTCGATAGGCCCTAATAAACGGGCTTAATACGGATTAAGGCCCAAATTAAAGTGTTAAGGCCCAATAACTGTAAACGATCCCATTTAAGTGAATTAGACTGTATTTAATGTGAAATACAGTAGGAAAAGTGTAATTAACCTGATAAATGGTTATATGCAGCTCCAGAGATTATTGGAGGAGCAAATCGGACTGCTGAAACGAGCAGTGCAGAGAAAGTGAAATTTCTCGAGTGATTGCAGGTAAGGAACTTTTGTGAGTAGTTAGAGATACCTGCACGTATTTTCGTCTGCTTTTACATTCACTTAAAAACTCTGAGGGTCAGAGAAAGTGAATAATAATTATTGCGACCCGATAGTGGCAAATTACGATTTTACCCCTAGTTAGTCAAAAAGTCAACTTTTGTGACAAGTTGTAAAAAGCATGGAAACCACTATTTTGAGTGTTTAACTGCTATTTAGCAGGAGAATAAATAGATGGGCTAATGATTTTAAGGTTGATGTGAATTAAGCACACTTTATAGTGCTGATTTTGATGTTTTGTAAATCATCCCTTTTTAAAGATCCATCAATCATATTTTGTGAGAATAAATCGTGCTGGAGCACAGCTCACAGTGGATTTCATATATTTTCCACATACATTAGTGCTGGATTTTGATTCGCACTAGATTTCCATGACATGCATGATAGAGTACTGGAGTTATTACTCGTACTCAGTTTTATATGATATATGCATGACAGAGTGCTGGAGCGATTAGCTCGTACTCGAGTTTTTTCATGAGATACATGACAGAGTGCTGGAGCGTTGCTCGTACTCGATTCTTCATGATTTATACATGACGTAGTACTGGAGCTATTGCTCGTACTTGATTTAATACATGAACTATGCATTGACCTAGTTGCTGGAGGTTCACTCGCACTAGAGTTGAGTTTGTCATGTGAAACAGTGTTTGAGCGGAGTGTCGATTGTGAGTCGCGCTCAAAGGCGCGCACTGTATGTGATGTATAATACATGTTACAAACCCATGCCCGCATCCTTGTGTGACTGAGTGTCACATTATGTGAGAGGATAGCCGCATGAGGGTATTAGAGATGTGGTATGATATTCCATGGTTTGAGGGCTAAGACCTATGGTAGGCAACCTGACTGTGATGTAGGGTCCACGAGTGTACTTTGTACCATGCCTGGGGCATGGGAGTACGCTGTACCATGTGTTGTTGTGGAGTTGAGGAGGATATAGCTGACGGTTGTGATGGACTGACCCCCCTCCCATTGCATCACTGATGCCCCGCACACCGAGTACTGTGTTGCTTGGGATCACATGTCAGATATGATCATAGTCCAGGATACTATTTGCATTTCACCACAGAGTCTCACATGATATATCACATTGATTGACTGATTTAAATTGTGGACAGACCTGAGGGATGGGTCGGACTCCGATTTTGTGATGTGAATTATTTAATGCCATATTTATTGTGATTTAAATATACATGGCATGATTTACATAAAGGCATGATTTATATAAAGATGCATTGTTTTGCACTACATGCCTACATTTGAGAAAGAAAGCATGATTTCTGTACATGGGATTTAATCTGTACAAGTATACATATATATATTTAAAGACATGCTTTTAAAGTGAGTTAAGGAAATAATGTTTTCAAGGCATAGCATTATTTTGAGTAGATAGTGTAGATATCTACTTGCTTGCCTGATTTCCTTACTGAGCGCGTTGTATGCTCACCCCTCTTTCTTTACATCTCTCTACAGAGCATCAACAGTAGAGCGAGAGTTATCGAGGGATAGTGTTCCTGAGTCCACTACTAGTTCCTATCGATTGCCAGGTATACAGACTTTGTACGGTTATATATCTAAACATAGAAATAGCACAGTGATGTATACGATATATATTATGGGGAATGTATTTGTATTAGATTTTATATAATCTTACATGTATAATAAAAGCAGTTATAGTTAGTAACAGTATATTGACGTGTCTGTATGATAATGGATAAGATGGTAAGCGAGGACTCTGACATCGAATCACAGCCCAACCATTGAAGAGAGGAAAGGTAAGTTAAAAATGCGAAAAATTTGTAGTGATTTTGGTTAAAGTCATGGATTGAGAACGGGTCCTGACAGCTCCTGCAACGTTTATGGCTTTAATGAATGATGTGCTTAAGCCATACCTGGATAAATTCATGATTGTGTTTATAGATGACATATTGGTATACTCGAAGTCCAGGGAAGAGCATGAACAGCATTTGAGAACAGTATTACAAACCCTCTGAGATTAGGAGTTATATTCTAAACTCAATAAGTGTGATTTCTGGCTAAATGAGTTATCGTTTTTAAGTCACGTAGTCTCGAGAGACGGTGTATTGGTGGATCCATCTAAGATAAAGGCTATGATACAGTGGGAAAGACCCAAGACAGTTATAGAGATCTGTAATTTTTTTGGTTTAGCAGGTTATTACCAACGATTTGTCGAGGGATTCTCTAAACTGGCTGCTCTGTTGACACATCTCACTCAAAAGAATGTGGCATTCGAGTGGGATGATAAATGTGAATGTAGTTTTTTCGAACTGAAGCACAGACTGACCACAGCACCTATTCTCACTATACCCACCAGTTCAGGAGGTTATATAGTGTATACATATGCCTTGGGACAAAGATTGGGTTGTTTGTTGATGCAGGACGGGAAGGCAGTAGGCTATGGATCCAGATAGCTTAAGGACCATGAGAGGAACTACCCGACCCATGATTTAGAGTTGGTAGTTGTGGTATTTGCATTGAAAATATGGCACCACTACTTATACAGTGAGAAATTCCAGGTGTATACAGATTATAAGAGTATTAGATATCTGTTTTCACAAAAAGAGTTGAATGTGAGGCAGAGATGATGGATAGAGCTTCAAAAGGATTATGAGTGCGAGATATTGTATCATCCAGGAAAGGCTAATGTTGTGGTAGATGCCCTGAGTAGAAAGAGCCTAGGAATGGTATTGCACATGATGGTCAGGGAATATGAACTACTTGAGCAGTTTGCTCACCTCATATTGGATATAGACCCTCTTAATATTGACAGAGATTGTGTGATAGCTAGCCTGCGAGTGAAGCCAGATTTGATTGACCGAATACGCCAAGCTGAGCATGTCGATCTATTGTGTGAGGATCGTACAGTTCAGATTTAGAGGGATGATGTGGCTGATTTCTTGGTGAGTCATGATGGCCTACTGAAGTTTAGAAGCAGGATTTGCGTTCCTAATGACCTAGAGCTAAAAAGGTTGATTTTGATAGAAGCTCATTCATCAAGATACACGTTGCATCCGGGGAGTAATAAGATATATCAAGACCTTCAGAAAGTATATTGGTGGTTAGGGATGAAAAGAGATATCACAAAATTTGTGGCAAGATGTCTGATATGTCAGCAAGTGAAGGTAGAGTATCAGAAGCCCGCAGGGTTATTGCAGCTTCTACCTATACCAACTTGGCAATGAGAGCATCTCACCATGGATTTCATCATGGGATTACCGAGGACAAAGAGGAACCGTGATGCTATCCTGGTCGTGGTTGACAGATTGACGAAATTCGCCTACTTTCTAGCTATGAAATCCACAGATACTTTGAGTAGTTTGGTAGAGTTGTATGTACGGGAGATACTGAGGCTACTTGGTGTTCTAGTAAGCATCGTATCGGATAGGGATTCCTGCTTCACTTCTCATTTTTAAGAACAATTTCAGGATGCTATGGAACCCGATTAAGTTTCAGTACTGCTTTCCATCCTCAGACCGATGGTTAGTCAGAGAGAACCATCCAGACGTTAGAGGACATGTTGAGAGCAAGCGTTATGGATTTTAAAGGCTCCTGGGATGATCACCTACTGTTAGCCGAATTTGCATACAACAATATTTACCACTCGAGTATCGAAATGGCACCATATAAAGCCTTGTATGGTGGAAGGTGTCGTTCACTTATTGGTTGGTAAGAAGTGGGTGAAAGGAAAATTTTTACTCTTGATTTAGTACAGCAAGCCTCTGAGGTTGTTTAGTTGATATGTGAGAGATTGGGAACAACTTAGAACAGGCAGAAAAGTTACGCTGATGTGAGGTGGAGGCCACTAGAGTTCACTGTGGGTGACTCAGTTTTCTTAAAAGTTTCTCCCTCGAAAGGGTATGAGGTTCAGTAAGAAGGGTAAGTTGAACCCTCGTTATATCGGACCATTTGAGATACTGGAGCGTGTGGGAGATAAGGAAGGCCTATAGGCTAGCATTGTCACCGGAGCTAGCAAGCATACATAATGTCTTCCATATGTCTATGCTTCGAAAATACCATCCAGATCCAACTCATGTGATTTGGTATGAGCTATTGGAGCTTAAGAATGATTTGTCATATGTAGAGAAACCAATCTGGATACTAGATAGGAAGGAGAAGGTGCTACAGAACAAGAGGATTCCACTTATCAAGGTTCTCTGGCAGCATCATACTTCAGAGGAAGCTACTTGGGAGTTAGAGAATTTTATACGAGAAAAGTACCCTCAACCTTTTAAGCAGTAACTTGGTTCTAATTTAGAGGACCAAATTTCTTAAAGGATGGGAGGAATGTAAGGCCCGTATTTTCAAATGTACCCTTATGATTCTCTAAGTATACATTCGCTTATGTAATATGAATCATAAGAGTTGTAAGGTCCGTAGATTTGGATGTACATACTTGTTATGTGAGTTCGTGATGTCTACACAAGTTTCATTGAGTATGAATTATAAGAAATGGACCTTTTTAAGTGATAAATGTGAAATGAATGCAAAATGAGTAGTGAAGTAAATTGAAATGAAGTTAGCCTTGGAAATTTGGGATGAAATTCGGCTAAGTATGTTGCAGAGCAATGGGAGATCAATCTCTCCTTCAAGCCAGATAGATCTCGGTAAGCCTCTGCCAAGCAAAGATCGATCTCATCCTCAAAGCAGACTGATCTCATTAAGTCTTGGCCAGAAACAGATCGATCTCATACCTCTAGTAGATCGATCTCTGAAGCTCTCTGCTTGGCTAAGATTGATCTCACCCTTCAGAACAGATCGATCCCTCATGCTTGAAAAATGAACACCGAGAGACTTAAAGCAGTAGAAGATCGATCCCTCACTTAAAGAGATTGATCTCATCAAGCTAATTCTATAAAAACTGGGCAGCTGAACTGCATTTCACAGGAAAAAAACATCAAACCTTCCATTATGAAGTAAAGTAACTTAGTTTTTCTCTCTAAACTCTCAATACTTTCCTTAGAGATTTGAGAGAAGTTCAATTCAGTAAAGTTGTTCCTAGAGAGGAGGAGAACAACATAGTTGAAAATAAGAGGTTGAATCATAGGATTGAAAGAGGAAAAGAGCTTTCCCCCAATTTTGGTGAAAAAGGGAGAAAAGCTGAGATATGTAAGATTTCAACGCAACAATCTCATGTATGTTGATCTATACACTTGTATGAATTGATTGGTATATAGATTGGTGGTTAAAGCATCTTTGTTCATGCCTAATCTTCTAAGGCCTATAAATAGATTGATGTGCTAAAATGAGAAAAAGGATTAGTAGGCATGGATTTATTGATGAATTAAGTGTGCAATGATGTTATTAAGCATGTATATTTGCTTGTATCATAGTTTGGTGAAATCCATGTTCTAAAAACAATAAAGGTTGAAAATGAGCATATGAGGTATTTGATGAAATGCCTAAATGAAATGAAATGATGAACTAGATGCATTGTAAACTTAATGTCGGTTCAATACGAATCAGTAGACTCAAGGAGTCTAAGAGATTCTCGAAGAACGAGTTATATACTCGAAATAGACTCAAGAAAGGATAAAGTCTGATAATGATGTAACGAGGCTAAATGAGATATAAATGGCCCAATGTATTAATTTGAATATCATGCAAGTGAAGTGAAGTACACAACCATTTACTTATGTGTGTAGTACACAATTTTAGCTCTAGAAGATATCATTAGAGTCGATAGGACAGATCACAAGAAGTGAAAATTGAAGGAAAGTGATTCAAGCATGATTCGAGGTAAGGGACTTATGTGAGCTATTAAAGATAGCTATACGTATGTTTTCTTACCTACTGTGTTTAAATGTATATGAAAAGTATATAGACATTGGTATATCTAAGTAGAAAACTACGTATGAGAATAAGCCTACCTGTATGAATTGCATGGCTGCTATGCCTTGTTGTGAAAAGAGATTTTCTACAAGTGTTTTGAGAAAGAATAATAATAGACGGGCTCCTTGTTTAACCATTACAAGAAATGTTTCTAACGAGGGATTAAAGGGAGATTTTTCCTCTCACTCATGACAGTACATGGAGCCTCTTCTATTTCTTTTCTGTGTGAAATTATGCTAGAGCCTAAGTGGCAACGGTAAATTGACCAGCCCTGCTCGCACACTATTTTAAAGTTATTTTTGAGAAAAAACAAAAGAGTGCTCGATGCCTCGGGTAATGCTGTGTGTTCCACTCGGGATGCTCGCACTAGATTTTTGGGAATCATGCTGGAGCCTTCGAGTATTGCTGTGTGTCTTGCTCTGACTATGCTCGCATGTAATTTCTTAGCAATACCATGCTCGATGCCTCAGGTATGCTGTGTGTCTTACGCTGAGTTACTCGCTCGAGGTTTTCATAATTATGCTGTGTGTTGAGCAAAACCGTGTTAGAGCTGTCATGTATTATTGTATGTCTTACAATAACCTGCTTACATGTGGTTTATGAATGGGATGTAAGGAGTACGAAATCGTGCTTGAGCCGTCGTGTATTACTGTGTGTCTTGCACTGACCTACTCGTACGAGATTTTGAGACAATGGAAGTGGGTGATAAAGATCCACGGGAGCACGATATACTGTAAGCTTTAGCTATGGAGTACGATGGGCCATGATTTGAGTATGAGCTAAAGGGATGGTTGATCCACCTCCCCAAGCGTAGGGTTCCCGCACACCTGATCAGTGTTTCCTGAAATCCAACTATGGCCATAAGTCTTCTTATATCTGTGTGATACGACATTGTCACTACTGTGTGAGGTGACATATGTTTCCCTTGCTGTGTGTCTGGGGATATGATAACTCATAATTTATATCTCAAGTATATTGATTTGCTAAATGTAAAGCATTTTCTAAGTATGAACTATGTGAATTGTAGTATACTGTGTGAAGTCGTGTGATTCTATGTGAATATGCATATACCCATCTAGCTAATTAATGGTTTCGCATCGATGGAAGCTATTTTAAAGAGAATGCATATGTTTTATAAGGAAAATGAATGTATATGTATTTTAAGCATGTAGATAGTGTAGTTATCTACCTACTTTCATATTTTCCTTACTGAGCGTGTTAGCTCACCCCCTTATTTCTCCTCCGCAGATTCTACGTAGCAGTGAGTATACTGCAGTCGTCCCTGCTATCGTGTTGTATCCAGTTATCCAATAGTATAGAGAGGTATACACTCGCGATATGATGAAAGTTTTGTGTCCTATCAATTAATGCCCAGTACAGTTTGTATTTTGTATTCTGGGGGATGTATATAATAGAAACTGATGTAAACACTTCCGCACTTATATATAAAAGTCCAGTTTCTATTTTGTTTCTTTTAATTGAATTGATTAAACTATAAATGGATGAGAAATAGATCAGATGTTGACTCATAGCCTAATTGTAAGTGGTAAGTTAAAGGTCACGGACAAGGATAGAGGGTCGTGGCATATTGAGCCTAATAAACTATTCTAGGAGATCTCATTTCTTGACCATCATATAATATACAATTCTTTTCTAGCTTAAAGTATCCGCTACTACTTTGCCTTTCCCGAATGTATAAGATTTCACAGTCATAATCCTTTAAGATTTCCATCCACTATCGTTGCCTCAAGTTGAGCTCTTTTTTATCATATAAGTAATCAAGCTCTTGTGATCGGTGTAAATCTAGAACTTCTCACCATACAAATAATGTCGCCAAATCTTGAGAGCAAAAACCACAATGGCTAATTCCAAGTTATACATTAGGTAGTTCATCCCATGATCATTCAGCTGAAGAGAACTATAAACAACTATCTTCTCATGTTGCATTAATACATAGCCTAGACCTTGTAAGGAAGCATCACTGTAAATAGTGAAACCTACTGATCCACTCAAAATGGTTAGGATCGGTGCCAAGATCAATCTCGTCTTTAACTCTTGAAAGCACCTTTCACATTTGTCTGACTCACATTTGTCATTGGTGTATCTATCTTAGAAAAACCTTCCACAAAACACCTATAGTAACCAGTCAGTCTCAAGAAACTCCTTATATCTGTGACACTTTTTGGCCATTCCCTTTCTAGTACAACCTTAACTTTGGATGGATACATTGACACCTTGTTCTTGGATACAATGTGACCCAAAAATGTTAAGTGATTCAACCAAAACTCACACATACTTAGTTTTGCATACAACTATTTCTCTCGAAAGGTCTATAGTACTATCCTCAAGTGTCACTCACTCTCCTCCAAGGACTCCGAGTATACCAAAATGTCATCAAAGAAGATAATGACAAATTGGTCTAAATAAGGTTTGAACATGTTATTCATCAAACCCATAAATGCCATCAATGTATTCGTTGGACCAAAAAGCATCACCCATACCTCAAAGTGGTTGTAACGAGTCTTAAAGGCAGTTTTTGGGATATCAAATTTCTTAATCTTTAATTGGTGATACTTCGACCTCAAGTCAATCTTGAAAAACACCGATTCACCTTGAAGTTGATCAAAGAGATCATCGATCTCAAGCAACAAGAACTTGTTCTTCACCGTAGCCTTATTTAACTGCCCATAATCGATGTACAATCTTAATTCACCGTCTTTCTTTTGAACAAACAAGACAGGAGCACCTCAAGAGGAGACGTTCAGGTGAATAAAGTCCTTGTCTAGTAAACCTTAGAGTTGCTTCTTCAACTCATCTAATTTAACCAATGCCATACAATAGGGGGTTTGGACGTTGGCCAAGCATCTGGCGCCAAACTGATAGCAAACTCGAGCTCCCTATTAGCTAGTAACCTTGGCAATTCATTTGGGAACACATCCAGAAAATCTATGGCGATAGAAATTTCCTTGAGCTCTAGATGCACTCTTTCCAAATCTTCCACATAAGCAATGAAGCCTTTAAATTAACCCAAAATCTAGTTAGACTTACAAAACATACAAATCTTCTAATTTCATTTCTGATTAACAAAACATACATCATATCAATTGGGTAGGGAGAAGGTTACAGTCTTAGAGTAACGGTCTAAACTGACATAATTGGTAGCTAACTAATCCTTGCCTAAAATGACATTGAAGTCATAAATACTAAACAAAATTAGATCTGGTACCATTTCCCTATCTGCTACCCTGATCATAGAATTCTTACACACTAAATCGATCATTTGAGACTCCTTCATAAGAGTACAGATATGCAAAACATAACCTAAAGACTTAGATTATTGATGTAGCTTGCTAGTGAATGATGTGGATATAAAAGAATTGGTGGAGCCAGGATAAACAATACATGAGCTTCAATATCAAAGACAAGAAGCTTACCCTCAATAACTTCGATAAAGGCCTCAGTTAACTTCTTATCTAAGGAAAAGACTCATTCTTGAGTGATTGACTTCATGCCCTTCATAGCCGCCGTGGCCTTCTTCAATAGAGCAAGCCTATTGGGTTGCTTCTATGAATCCTTTAACGTGGGGAAGTCCTTGATAATATGCCCCACTTACCCACAATTGAAACTAGCTCTGGTAAGCCAATGGCAATCACGGGTACCATGATTCTTATAGATTGGGCCTCATTATAGAGGACCTCGTAGGCCAATGCTATCTGTGTGGTTTAGGAGGGAGTCACAAGCTTACCAGCCTTAACTTGAGGCTCATCAAACTTCTGACTCTTAAGTTGTCTTGATCTTGTGTCATCGAACTTTTTCCCTTTATCCTTGCCTTTACTGATACCCATACTAAGCTTGTGCTTGATGGCCTAATCAAAAGTGGTCAGATCCAAACGAGCAACCTATCTTTGATTATTGGCCTTAACACTTAAAGATATCTCTCTATCTTTTGCTCTTCAGCTCAGACTATCTCGGGGTTCAAATCTATTCAAAGCGATGAAGAAAGATTTGTATGCATCAATAGATATGCTCCCTTAGACTAAGTTTAGGAAGTTAACCTGCATCTTCTTCTATGGAATATGATAGATGTACCGCTTATTGAATGCCACTAAGAAAACTTTCCAAGTGACCTCTGGGTGCTGAGTTGTCACTATTTTTCAGGTGGATTTCCACTAATGCTCGGCTTCTTTTGTAAGTACATAAGCCGTTAATGATACTTTCTCAGTGGGGGAACAATCTAAGTACTTAAAAGACTTCCTTAAACTTAGCACCTAATTCTTCACCTCCACCGAGTCTTTGTTACACTTAAACATATAGGGATTCATCTTTAAGAAGTCCTCTAACAAGCTCACCATTCTACAAGATTCACCATCTACCTTAAGCTACGGTGGAGCCTGTGGCGGAGGTTGTGTCTGAGGTAGAGGATGCTGAGGGACTTGAGGTGCTGGTGGTGGTGGTGCTTGAGCTGTAGTAGGTGGTGCTTATTTACCCTTAATCTAAGAGTTAGTTCCCAAAAATTGAAGGCAAACATGGTAGTCAAAGACTCAGAACCTTGCTCAAGCCTTTGCTCAAGACTAGACATACGGGAGTTAAGACTATTGAGTTAAAAGTAGGTGATAGAGGTTGTGAAGCCTGCTTTGAGGTTTACCTCGTTATCTACCCATGTCAACTGGCTAATCTGCATCTAGGATAAACATTTTAATACAACCCATGTCACGGCCCCTTTTCATTCTTCTTATATAAAAATCACCATAATTTTTTTTTTTTTTTTTGCTTTTTCATTTCTTTACCCAATCGTGAACAACTCTCACCAATAACAGTTGGGCTATGAGTCAGTATTAATCATCATTTACCATTCATCTTTCAATTAATCAAACGCAATCACATACATTTGAAAGTTTAAGTTCTATACTTATACATGTTTACTAACACTTACATCCCTCATATTACAATTCAAAATGATTACTGTGCTGTTACATGTTTAGATACAAAAAGATTTCCTGTGTGTATACCTCTTGGTGATAGAGAGTAGTGGATATCCGAATACAACTCCTCAATCCCTCACTAGACCACTGTGTGCGCTTTGTAGAGGGGGAAAATGATAGGGATGAGCAACCACACATTCAATAAGGCACTAATGCAAGCATAATAGATAACTACACTATCTGCATGCTTATAATGTCATGCATAAAAATCATTAATATCTAGAGCATGAGGAAATATTAAAACTATGCCACATGTATATACATATATCATGCACTGAAAACATGAAAATAGGCATGTAAACATGGAAAATCATTATGTAAAACTTCTCATGCTCACCATAATAAAACTCATCAGTTCATCTCAAATCATAGATAACACATTGTTCAAACATTAGTAAAACTCATCACAACATCATTTAAAAACATCCCACAAGGTCCGACCCCTCCCTCGGGTCTACCCAGGACAACACAAATCATGTTCAGTATACAAACCATGTGATATCATGTGAGACAGGTGGTCGCCATATATAATTGAGGACTATGTTGGCCAACTATGTCATTATCATCTCAAACCACACGGATCCCGATGTGCGGGGCATCATGCTGGAACGGAGGTGGGTTAATCCTATACCAAACTTTTAAATCAACATCACAACCACACGGTACAATGTACTCCGTACACCCATATCATGGTTGGGGGTGCCTGCTGGTACGAACTAGACGTATTCTCCACAAGTGCACGGGTGGTACAAGTAATAATGGGATTTGAGTCCCGAGTTATCGTCCCACAAAGAAGTTGATTAGCCTAATTAACTATCGGTTAATCTTACCCTAAGTATATCCTAGCAAATTATGAAGTTTTGATGATGGGTGATCTACTAGGCTCATTAAAATTACTGGAAAACAATAGAATAATAAAAACTATAAACTAAATAATAAAATCGAGCTAAAAGTTACTTACAGAGTTCTGAGCAATTAAAAGCAAATACCTACAAAAAATAATTGAAACAGCTAAAATTAATTAACGCAATTAAACTAAAATGCAAATATGAAAATAAGAAACAAAATTAATTAAACTAAAATTAAACCATCCTAAAAAATAAAATATGCATGTAATTAATCTAATTAATTTAACAGAATAAAAATGCAAGTTAATCTAACCTAAGGTCTAATAAATTAAAATTCAAATATAAAAAGCGATAAATAATTACTAACAAACTAAAATACTCAAATCAAAGATAAAGTCTAATCTAAGTGATGCATGACTAATATTTAACCTCTAAATGAAAATAATTAAACTAACATTTCAATTGCATAACAAGAAATTAAAATTTTAATCTAAACTAAAATCTAAATTAAATAAAATAATCCTAAACTATACCATGTAATTAAACTAATAAAATATTCCTTAAACTAATTAAAAGTATGCTAAATTAAAATACCACTAAATCACTAATAATCACTTTTAAACAATTGAAAATAATACTATAAAACTAATTATCTAAACTCGGCATTGTACTGTCTCCATTATGCTACCCATTTTCGGTACTGCTCGTGTACACCACTGTTCTGCAACCTGCGACAAACAAGTTTCAGCCTCTGCTTCAGGACTGGGCAACCTCATCACCAGCTGCTACCGCATTTCTCTGCACAGCAGCATAGTACACATGTTGCACTCAGATCCGCGTAACAGCTCCTGCACAAACAGCTACGACACAGTAGGCACACTGTACGTGAGCTAATCGATATTCCTGGTGCTACTCTTACCGACGCCTGCTTACATGCAATCTGCAGACTACTTCATCTTTCTCAATTCGTGTCTTCAGCAGCAACCATGAGTTACCTCAGCCCAAGCAGAACACACCCAAGCAGAATCAGCTACCACTTCCTCAGTTCATGCAGCTCCTCTGCTCCTACGTCCTTTAGCAGCGGATCAGTTTTACAGTAACAATACCCTATAACTACCAAACACTAGGTTAGTGTAGAATAAAAGCTCATAAAGACAATGAACAGTAAATATAAACATGAAACAGGGCAGAACAGAGGAAGGTAATTGGTCTTGTTCACTGCCACGCTTTGCTTGCCACATCCAGCAGCTCATGCCTCTCCTTTCTACTCCTGCCCGTTCTACTTACTGCCAAAGCACCAGCAGGGGTGACTAGCACATAGTTCACAGCAGCAGTGTTTTCCAAGGTAAAATCAAAGTCCAAAGTAGCAGCAGGACACGCCTCTGCTTTGCCTCAAAAACTGACAGCAACATAAACTACCTAGCTAAAGGAATTGAAACCTTGCAACAATGCTTAGCAATAGTTCAGCCCAGTATAACACCCAGAATCACTGCAAGAAATATTAAAGAATGCAGAAACATAACACATAGCATAACAGAAGTGACTAACGGATGCTGAAGAATCAATAAAACTAATCATCACAAACCTAAAGAAAAAAAATAAAAGAACTGAAATAAATAAAAAAACGAAAGCAACAAAGTGTAATATGAATATGCAAACTAGAATGAAATAGGGGCTAAGGACACGGTATCCTGCTATAGTTTCCACGCTTCAGTAAGCATTCTTTGCCTCAACCCTGCCGAGCCGTAAGTCAGTGGCATAAACTGGAGAGAGTCTCGTGCAATTAGTGGCAAATAGCTCCTTCAGCCAATGGTAACAAGCAAGGTGAAGAAAACAGAAATGAACTAGGAATTCGAGAGCGGTAATAGAAAAATCTAAGCTTTTCATTAAAAAAAAAAAATAAGAAACATAAAGGAATGAACTTTAACAAACCGAGAAGAAGGATGAACAATGGTGGCTGTAATGAAACTTAAAAAGCTTTTAATAAAAATTGAAATTGCTGAAACAACAACATAAAGAAATGGTGGCTAACAAAAATTGAAAAGTAGAACAAACGGGAAAGCTAAAAAAAAAAAAAATACTAGAAAGGAAATAACTCTAAAAACTACTCTACCTATACTACTCCTATTCTACTCTAACTACACTACTTCTAACATAGGCTACTTTATTTTTTCAATTGCCATCATATTCTATTTATACACGCACTTAGGGGTATAATGGTAGTTTTTTCATCCTAGATGAGTTGGCATTGTTTGGCCACTTGTCTTCATTTTATTTGCTGCAGAGTAGATATTTCCACATCACTTATCTTTTTGTCTAATTGGCTGTGCAATGTGTCCCAGTGTGTGTCTTCCAGAAGGTAGGCATGATGTCCGTCGATCTTATCGTTTCCGAGCAAATAAAACACGGACACCTGGCATCACGCGTATCCAGATGACTGATGACTCGATCTGCAAATTGGAAGTGGTCCAATCTCCTTTAGCCCGTTTTTCAGCCCAATTTTGACTGAAATGACTGAGTTTCATCCGGATTTAATTTACCTGCACATTAAAGAATTTTAATTAAATAAAGGGGATAATTAATAAAATAAATTGGGGATTTAAATAATTAATTAGGAAATTAAGCACAAATAATTCTATTAAAAATAGAATTATCACACCCCAAACTTGAGCTTTTGCTTGTCCTCAAGCAAAACAAAACAATTGTAGGAATGACAAGTACTAAACACAATAATTTCTTCAATATCATACTCAAAGATAAAGTACCAACTATGATCTCAAAGATTTACAATTACAAGTCTAACACTTAGAATTATTCCATCATAAGTCCTAACCCAAATTGGACCCCTCATGTGTGTGTGAAAATGCCAAAGCCAGTTCACAGTACATTATCTAGATCAGATTATGCAAACACAGTGAATGCAAAGTCAATGACAAGTGATCATTCCCATAAGTTTGCTTTTCACTTCTCTCTCCACTAATGTAGTCACACTTAATCAAAGATCAATAGGACTTCATTAAGCTTGTAATGTAAGGTTGGGGTTAAGGTATGATAAAGTCAATTTAGGTTTAATTGCCCCTTAACATGCATTACTTCTAGGATCTTTAATGTAAGAGCTCTTATTATTTCCCCCAAACTTATTTATTTCACTATTCTATTTTTGCATTTTTAATCTTTCTTCTTTTCTTTTTTTTCTTTTTCTTTTTCTTTCATTTTTTTTGAATTTTCACTATCACCAGATACCCATATGTACAAAGCTCACAATATATCCCAATGACTTTTCATGCTTCCGAGGTAAGGGATAGGAAAAGAGTGTTTAGGCTAAGGAAAATTATACAGGTGCATTTTCAGAGAAAAGCTTATTTGGCCTAGATGGGTGACTAGGGGTAAAATATGTATAGGGATGGTTAGAAAGGCTCAAACGATCCAAAGATGGTCTAAATCATTTCCCTAATTAAGTGTGATCTAATATTTCGCCTCGAGACAAGATCAAAAAAATTCTAGAATATGACGCACAAAATCAATTGAACAAATGCAATCCTATGTCCACATAAGCCTTCTTTAAATAATTATACAGATTCATGACATGACATGTGTATAAAATGAGGACATCACAATCAGAATCAAGACAAACTCAAGAATTCAACTTCATGCTTTTCCTATAATCATGCTTCTTAGTCAATCAAAGTCAAACTTAATCATGGGGTCATATCATCGAAATATGGAAAAACTATATGCTAAGCACTAAATCATCCCACAATCAAACAATTTAAGCTCAGATTTTCAAAAAAAAAAATTCAATTTTGTCCAAAATTTTTGAAAAATGCTCAAGTGATATCCCCTCCCCCAAACTTAAAGTGCACAGTGTCCTCAGTGTGCAGATAATGTAAGAATTGAAGCTCAAGAACAGAGTACTCCCCTATCTAATGATGATGATGAACAACCGAAGCTTGATTGAAAAGGTAATGTTGTAAAAGAAATCTGTAAAATAAAGAAAGAAACAACGAAAAAGAAAAGAAAAAGAAATATATACACAGTGTAAAGAAAAATTAAGCCACTTCAAATGTAGCTAAAGAAAACGACACTCAGTAGCAGGGCGAAGAGTAGGAGGATCAGCTAGAGTGGTGACAAAATATTGACAGTTAAATCCTCCTTAACTCTATCTACTTCCCTCATTCTTTTAGATTTCTTGTGCTTAAGCCTTATATCCTCCATCCTAAAACAGTCTTGAGAGTCATCAAGGAACTTCAAAGGTTTGAAAACATTAAATGTTACCTCCTGATTTAGGACTCTCATGGTTAATTCCCCCTTTTGCACATAAATTATCGTCCTGCCAGTAGTTAGGAAAGGTCTGCCTAAAATAATGGGGACTTCCCTGTCTTCCTCCATATCAAGTACAATAAAATCTGTAGGAAAAATAAACTTGTCCACCTTTACTAAGACATCCTCGATGACCCCCTTTGGATATTTAATGGATCGATCTGCTAGTTGAAGGGTCACTGTAGTGGGCTTGACATCCCCTATTCCTAACTTTTGATAAATAGATAAAGGCATTAGATTTATACTGGCTCCTAAATCACACAAGGCTCTACCAAAGAATAGATTTCCAATCGTGCAGGGTATGGTAAAACTCCTGGGATATTTGAGCTTGGGGGGTAATTTCCTCTGAATAATTGCACTACATTCCTCAGTTAAGGCTACCATCTCATACTCTTCCAATCTCTTCCTCAAGAGGATATCCTTCAAAAACTTCACATAACTTGGCATTTGCTCTAAGGCATCTGTGAAAGGAATGTTGATGTGAAGTTTCTTAAAAACCTCAAGAAATTTAGTGAATTGTTGATCCGGTTTTTGATTTTGGAACCTTTGAGGAAAAGGTACTGGTGGTCTAACTAGAAAGGATGTAGTGGTAACATGTGTAGCATCAGAAGGCAAGGAAGGCTATGAAGTAGAAGAAGGTATAAATGAAGAAGCACCTATCTTTGATTCCTTTACACCCTGATCTTTAGGTTCCTGCTCTTTCTAAGTTGCTTCGTTAGAACTTAAGGATTCTGTTGAGTTAATGTATTTTGAAATGACAAAACAAGTTAATTCAATAATGTTAAGATGATATACAAACATGTTTAGAGGTTATTAGTACCAGAACTTAGAGTTCTGCTGATGAGAGATCGATCTCATGATGGAAGAGATCGATCTGGCAAGCCTTAAATCTGTACAAAGGTATTTAGGAAGAATGAGATCGATCTGCAAGGGTTAAGAGATCGATCTGGCTAATGCTAGAGTTGAGAGATCGATCTGGTCGATGAAGAGATCGATCTCCCTTAAGAGCTTAAGACTATAGATCGATCTGAGAGATCGATCCACATTCAAACAGAGAACTTATGAGATCGATCTGGTAAGGAAGAGATCGATCTCCTCAAAGTCAGAGAGCTAAAGAGATCGATCTGTGTTGTTGAGAGATCGATCTCCTCTCTACGAGAGTGCATGGCAGATCAATCTGGAGATCGATCTTGCCTCAAACAGAGAGACTAGGAGATCGATCTGCCTATTCGACAGATCGATCTGCCTCATTATTTTCAAACTAACAGATCGATCTGCTAACCTATGAGATCGATCTCCTTGTGTATTTGTGCTTCAATCTTGCAGGATTTATAACTAAGAGATCGATCTGGCCAAGAAGGCAGATCGATCTGGCACTCTACTGGAGGTACCCAACGGCTAGTTTCTGCAAAACACAACGGGAAGAATAGCATTTAATGCTCCAACTACCAATCCTTCAGTATTTAACCAAGCATTGAAGACAAAGAGAAGTGAGACACTATTGCTGAACATACCAAACATTCTCAAGCTTTAATTCTTTCATTCTTTGTGTCCCTATTGCTCATTCATTGAGAATTATTGTAAAAGCTTAAGTGCAAAAAGCTACATTTGTCCTACCACTTTAAAGCCTTATATTGTATTCAGTCTTATCTTAAAAGAGAAGAGGATTGTTCCTCAGTGAGAATAAATTGTAAGAGGCTGAATACTTTTTTTGTATTGCTAAGGGTAGAGAGGAATAAAAGGAACTGTGTAAGCTCTATTGAAAGAGAGAAAGAAAACACTTGACAAGAAGGTCAAGGAGAGAGGACGTAGGCAAGAGTTTGGCCAAACCTCTATAAACGATTGTGTTTGTTTCTCTCATCCCTACTCTGCATTAAATTGTTATACTGCACTATATTGCTCATTATCATTTGTGATTAAATTGTGATTAATTTTTAATTTGCCATAATTGTTAGAAAATCGATTCACCCCCCTTCTCGGTAGAGCCAACAATTGGTATCAGAGCTAGGACTCTTTAATCACATAGGAACAACTTCCTAAGAGTTAGAAAACGATCAAATGGCTCTTAACAATGTAGCAACTAGTTTGATAGGAGAGGGGCACTCTACGGTTAGACCTCCCATGTTCAATGGTGAACATTATTCGTATTGGAGGACTAGGATGATGCTATTCATTCAAGCAAATGACTATGAAGTATGGAGAATTATAGTTAAGGGACCTCAAATCCCTACAAAGAAAATAGAGGGAAGAGATATCCCCAAAGAAGAAGATGAATGGGATTCTAATGACATTAAATGTGCACAGCTAAATGCTAAAGCTATGCACACATTATTTTATGCTTTAGGTCCTAATGAATATAATAGAGTCTCCGGGTGTGATAATGCCAAGCAAATATGGGATAAATTGGCAATAACTCATGAGGGTACAACCCAAGTGAAGGAGACAAAAGTAGGTATGCTCACACATGATTATGAGCTTTTTAGGATGAAGGAAGGAGAATCGATTAGTGATATGTTCACTAGATTTACAGATGTAATTAATGGACTAAAATCCTTAGGAAAAATATATTCTAACATTGAAATGGTAAATAAAATTTTAAATAGCTTACCTAAATCATGGGAAGCTAAAGTGACAGCAATAGAGGAATCTAAGGATCCACACACATTGTCCTTAGATGAATTAATAGGTTCCTTGCTAACTTATGAGATGAAGCTTAAAAGAAATGAAGAGCCACCCAAGAAAGTGGGAGTTGCTCTAAAATCCACTGCTCAAGAGGAGATTAAAAATGAGAGTGGCAGTGAGGAGGATATTGAGATGGCAATGTTTGCCAAAAGGTTTAATAAGTTCATGAGGATGAAAGCTAGTAGTAGTAATAGGAGAAACAATAGGAGAGAACAAGAGGAAGTAGGTAGAAAAGACACTATTGTATGTTATGAATGTAAAAAACCGGGACACATAAAATTTAACTGCCCTCTTCTTAAAAGGTCAAATGATAGGTTCCATAAAAAAAAGGCAATGGTGGCAACATGGAGTGACAGTGATTGCTCCGATGATGAATCAAATGAGGACATTGCCAACTTATGCTTCATGGCTATTGATGATAATCAAAAGGTAACCTCTAATCTCAATGAATACTCATTTGATGAATTGCAAGATGCATTTGATGATCTTGCATTAGAGTATGAATGTATGAGCATGAAGTATAAAAAGTTAATATCTAAATTAAAAAAGGAAAATGAGATAATGTTAAAAGATAAATTAGAATGTGAAAAGAAACTAGAGATTTCAAACCTAGAAATTTGTGACCTTAAGGAGAAAAATAACAATTTACATAACTCCTTTAATAGATTTCACATGGGGCAACAAAAGCTAGATAGCATGTTAGAAACCCAAAGGGCATTTTTTGACAAAAATGGCTTAGGATATAATGCACAAAGTAGGGAGACCCATCTTAAGAGTTTTATTGCTAGGAAGAGCATGAATAAACCTGCAATTACTTGTTCATATTGTAATAGAAAGGGACATAAGTCACATTATTGCAATATAAAGATGAGGAACCTTAAAGGAAAAAGAGTAAAAAGGATATGGATTCCAAAAGAGGTAATTCATTCCAAGGACTGTAATGCATTAGCAAAATGGATCCCAATGGGATCAAGAATTGCATTTACTAACCTCCAAGGACCCAAGAAAATTTGGGTACCTAAGACTTGAGTTTAATTTTTTGTAGGTGATTGAGCATAGCCACAAAGCTAAAACAAAAGATGCTTGGACTTAGATAGTGGATGCTCAAGGCACATGACGGGTGATAAAAGCCATTTCAATTCCTTCAAATCGAAAATTGGTGGAGAAGTCACTTTTGGGGACAACTCCAAAGGCCAAGTGGAAGGAAGTGGCTCAATAGGTAATGATCATTTCTCTTTAGAAAAAGTATTACTTGTTAGGGGTCTTAAGCATAACTTGTTAAGCATTAGTCAACTTTGTGACAAAGGTTACAAAGTAATTTTTGATTGCATGAAGTGTAATGTTATAGATCCTAAGTCAAATAAAATTCTTTTTCTAGGTCATAGGCAAGGTAACATATATATTGTCTATCTTAATGAACTCAAAAATGAAAACATATGCTTAATGGTAGACAACAAAAAGGAATCTTGGTTATGGCATAGAAGACTAGGTCATGCTAGCATGAGTGTGCTATCCAAGTTAGCTAGAAAGGATCTAGTAATAGGCTTACCCAAAATACCTTTTGATCATGAAGAAATATGTGAAGCTTGTGTTAAAGGAAAACACAAGAGGACAACTTTTAAGCCTAAGAATAGTGTATCCACCACTAGGCCTCTCCAATTACTGCATTTAGACTTATTTGGACCAACTAGAACCACTAGCCTAGGTGGGAAACACTATGGATTTGTAATAGTTGATGATTACACTAGGTACACTTGGGTGTTCTTTTTGAGAGTAAAAAATGAAGCCTTAGAGAAATTCATAACTTACTCAAAGGTGACCCAAAATGAAAAAGGATATACAATAACAAGCATTAGGAGTGATCATGGCAAAGAATTTGAAAACATAGGATTTGATGAGTATTGCAATGATCAAGGAATTAGCCATAATTTTTCAGCCCCTAGGACACCACAACAAAATGGTGTAGTTGAGAGAAGAAATAGAACTTTGGAAGAGATGGCTAGAACTATGTTATGTGAGAATAACTTATCAAAGTACTTTTGGGCTGAAGCTATAAACACATCATGTTATATAATTAATAGAGCTATGATAAGACCTATGCTAAAGAAAACTCCTTATGAGCTCTACAAAGGCAAGAAGCCTAACATTAGTTACTTCCATCCTTTTGGCTGCAAATGCTTTGTTCTAAATAATGGAAAAGATAATTTAGGAAAATTTGATGCCAAGAGTGATGAGGGAATATTTCTAGGATATTCATTGAATTCAAAGGCTTTTAGAATATATAACAAAAGAACATTAGTGGTTGAAGAGTCTATTCATGTTGTATTTGATGAATCAAATAATATATCTAAAGATTCAACCAATGATGAAAATGTTGGAATATTTGATGAAGGCCTAGAAGATGACTTTCTAGAAAAGCTTGACTTGAATAAAGGAGATGAAGAAGAAATAGAGGTTTTAGAAAGAGAACCTAGAGCACCAAGAGAGTTAGGATATGTAAAAGATTGTGAAATAGTAGGAGATCCAACTCTTGGAGTTAGAACTAGATCATCCCTAAGGAATATGTGCCAATATATAGCCTTTGTATCTCAAATTGAGCCTAGGAATGTCAATGAAGCCTTAGAAGACAATAATTGGTTCCTAGCAATGCAAGAAGAATTAAATCAATTTGAGAGAAGCAAAGTATGGAAACTAGTTCCTAGGCCTAGTGATCACTCAATAATTGGTACTAAATGGATATTCAAGAACAAAATGGATGAAAATAGTGTGATCACAAGGAATAAGGCTAGGCTAGTTGCTCAAGGCTATAGACAAGAGGAAGGCATAGACTATGATGAAACATATGCACCGGTAGCTAGATTAAAGGCAATAAGAATGTTACTTGCCTTTGCATGTTATAAAAACTTCAAGTTATATCAAATGGATGTAAAGAGTGCATTCTTAAATGGTTTTATTAATGAAGAAGTATATGTTGAACAACCTCCCGGATTTGAAAATCATGAATTTCCTGAACATGTTTTTAAATTATCTAAGGCACTTTATGGGTTAAAACAAGCCCCTAGAGCTTGGTATGAAAGGTTGTCAAAATTCTTAATAGACAAGGGATTTTCAAGAGGAAAAGTGGATACCACTTTATTCATTAAGAATAAAAATAAGGATTTATTAGTTGTACAAGTGTATGTAGATGATATTATTTTTAGTTCAACTAATGAGCCTTTATGCCAAGAGTTTGCTAAGATCATGCAAGGAGAATTTAAGATGAGCATGATGGGAGAACTCACATTCTTCTTGGGACTTCAAGTGAAGCAAACAAAAGATGGAACCTTCATCAATCAAGCAAAGTATACTAAGGAATTGCTCAAGCGATTTGGAATGGACAATTGCAAACCTCAAGCAACTCCAATGGGCACCAACATCAAGCTTGATAAGGATGAAAGTGGTAAGTGTGTAGACACTAAACGTTATAGGTCTATGATTGGCTCATTGCTTTATTTAACTGCAAGTAGACCAGATATTTTGTTTAGTGTATGCCTTTGCGCTATATTTCAATCCTGTCCTAAGGAATCACATCTATTGGCAACTAAGAGGATCTTTAGATACCTCAAAGACACTCCCTCACTAGGACTTTGGTACCCCAAGGACTCTACTTTTGCCCTTCATGCATTTTCAGATGCTGATTTTGGAGGCTGCAAAATAGATAGGAAAAGTACTTCAGGTACTTGCCAATTCTTAGGAAATAGGTTAATTTCTTGGTTCTCCAAGAAACAAAACAGTGTGGCTCAGTCCACAACTGAAGCTGAATATATAGCAGCTGGTAATTGTAGTGCTCAAGTGTTGTGGATTAAACAACAAATGAGAGATTATGGTATTGACATGAAGCAAGTCACTATTAAATGTGATAATACCAGTGCCATTAATCTGTCTAAGAATCCTATTCAACACTCCAGAACCAAGCACATAGAAATTAGACATCACTTCCTTAGAGACCATGTACAAAAAGGGGATATAATTTTAGAGTACATTGACACTCTACATCAAATAGCTGATATATTCACCAAACCCCTTGATAGAGATAGGTTCTGTATCCTTAGAGGTGAATTAGGACTCATGGATATGCCTTAGGACTTTCATGTTTTAAAAATCTTGGTTTCAAGTTGATTTTAAAAGAGTTTTTACAAAGATTTTCTGGCAATAAGGATGAGAGATCGATCTCCTTGCAATATAGATCGATCTCCATCCCTCCAACAAGCCTAAATCATCAAGGTTAAGCTAAGAAGATCGATCTTCTAACCATAAGATCGATCTCCTTACGTCTCTGTTTAAAGGAAGATCGATCTGTCAACACGACAGATCGATCTCTTCAAGCTTTCGCATTCTGCAGATCGATCTTTGCATTGGGCAGATCGATCTGCCTAAGCCTCTGTTAAACGACAGATCGATCTATGTGTAACAGATCGATCTGCTTAAGCCTCTATTTGCGACCAGATCGATCTGGCCTTACGACAGATCGATCTTTATTAGATTCTGGAAATGACAGATCGATATGTCGCCTCGACAGATCGATCTCCTGTGCCCTGGAGTATAAATACCCGCGTGAAATTCCCAAATTTCAGAAACCCAATTTTCAAAATTCCCAAATTTCCCTCGCATCTTTTCCTCCGATTCCTCATCATCAGATCGATCTCCGTACAGTTTTCCTTGCGTCTCGATGTCTAATTCCGGTATTGTAACCAACATTCCTTACTGATTTTCAAAATCTTTCTTCAATTTGTGTTTTTTTAATTCTAGGGCAAACCTAGGTACTGTTTCATTGCTTTTCTCGTTGTTGAATCTATTTAGTGCCTCTTTAGAGTCTAAAATCATGCCTAGGAAGTCAGTAGCAAACAAACCTCCTAGAACCACTGTAGAGGCAGGTTCCTCATCACAACCCATTCCTCCACCTCCTGTCGCTTCCTTCAATCGGTGTTTTAAAACACCAGCAAAAAGAAAGCGATATGAGGAATACTTCTCAACCATGCCAATTAAGCATTGGCGAACCATAGATTTTTCATTCCTCAATCGCATAGACTTTCCATACATGTCAAAGTTTGAGGAATTTGGTTGGATGAATTTTTTGAAAATCAACACTCCCGTTCCTCCAAATTTAGTTCGTGCATTCTTTTCCAATGCCGAACTTCTTTTTGACCTAAATGACACTTGCAAAATTGTTGGTTTCAAAACCTATGTCATGGGTAAATCAATTATAATAGACACTGAAGTTCTAGCCAAAGCGTTTGATATACGCGATGAAGGCTTAACAAATGAGGATGAGGAAGTCCCCTTAGCATTTGATCTCCCTGGGGACAAGGCGAGTGACCTGCCGATGCATCCTCGGTTACTCCACCTCATAATCTCTTGGAACCTCCGCCCTTTCGGTACTCGTCATTCTACCGTTAGGCGTTTAGATCACTTTTGGCTCCATCACATTCACACCACAAGCCAAAAACCTAACCTCCCTCACTTTATATACGAAGATTGGCTGAAGATTGTGCGTGGACAAGCTACCACGATCGTGTTTCCACAACCGGTAGCTTATCTTCTTCACCGCCTTGGTATCGACTGCAGCGGCAAAACCGGCGAACTCCCCTCTCCCAAGAGCGTGCTTAACATTGGGACCCTCCATCATATGGGGTACTACAAAGACCTCCGGGGAGAGTGGACGAAAAAGAGGGATCAGTAACCTGCAGAGGCTATGGAGGAGGACCCCACTGCTGAGCCAGTGCACCGACCTGCTGCACCAGCTCCAGAACCATCGGCTCCGCCCACTGCACCAACATCGTCTCCTGCTGACTTGGAGATGCTCATGACGATGATGAATGGCCTCAGTCAGTAGATGAATGACGGCTTTGCCACTCAGCGGCGTATGATCGAGGACTTAACCCAAAGAGTGGATAAGATTCAAGAGACTCAAGAGGCGATGTTCGATGAGCTCCAAGTAACACGCACGCACGTTGAGAATCTTTTGGATCGTGATCCTCCCTCACAATAGGCATTAGGTGCTTTGATTTAGTGTAGTTACAACATTTTAAGCTACTTGATGTTATCTGTGAGAAATTTGCTTGAATGAAATGTGATTTGACTGGATATTGGGTGAGTTAATGACAATGTTGATTTTGAAATGCCATGAATCTTCTATTTTGTGTGTGATTGATATGACAAAAAGGGGGAGAAGAAACATGTGTTGTGGTTGTGTTAAATGTTTTAAAAGAATGATTTAATTGAGGGGGAGTTATGATTTAATTGAGGGGGAGTTAAGATTTAACTGAGGGGGAGTTAAGTCATTAACAAAGTCAAAAGCTCACAAAAAGGCACTAAACATGTTTATTTGATGAGTTTTGTCATATCAAAAAGGGGGAGATTGTTGAGTTAATGTATTTTGAAATGACAAAACAAGTTAATTCAATAATGTTAAGATGATATACAAACATGTTTAGAGGTTATTAGTACCAGAACTTAGAGTTCTGCTGATGAGAGATCGATCTCATGATGGAAGAGATCGATCTGGCAAGCCTTAAATCTGTACAAAGGTATTTAGGAAGAATGAGATCGATCTGCAAGGGTTAAGAGATCGATCTGGCTAATGCTAGAGTTGAGAGATCGATCTGGTCGATGAAGAGATCGATCTCCCTTAAGAGCTTAAGACTATAGATCGATCTGAGAGATCGATCCACATTCAAACAGAGAACTTATGAGATCGATCTGGTAAGGAAGAGATCGATCTCCTCAAAGTCAGAGAGCTAAAGAGATCGATCTGTGTTGTTGAGAGATCGATCTCCTCTCTACGAGAGTGCATGGCAGATCGATCTGGAGATCGATCTTGCCTCAAACAGAGAGACTAGGAGATCGATCTGCCTATTCGACAGATCGATCTGCCTCATTATTTTCAAACTAACAGATCGATCTGCTAACCTATGAGATCGATCTCCTTGTGTATTTGTGCTTCAATCTTGCAGGATTTATAACTAAGAGATCGATCTGGCCAAGAAGGCAGATCGATCTGGCACTCTACTGGAGGTACCCAACGGCTAGTTTCTGCAAAACACAACGGGAAGAATAGCATTTAATGCTCCAACTACCAATCCTTCAGTATTTAACCAAGCATTGAAGACAAAGAGAAGTGAGACACTATTGTTGAACATACCAAACATTCTCAAGCTTTAATTCTTTCATTCTTTGTGTCCCTATTGCTCATTCATTGAGAATTATTGTAAAAGCTTAAGTGCAAAAAGCTACATTTGTCCTACCACTTTAAAGCCTTATATTGTATTCAGTCTTATCTTAAAAGAGAAGAGGATTGTTCCTCAGTGAGAGTAAATTGTAAGAGGCTGAATACTTTTTTTGTATTGCTAAGGGTAGAGAGGTTATTCCTTAACCTGCAAAAGGAACTGTGTAAGCTCTATTGAAAGAGAGAAAGAAAACACTGGACAAGAAGGTCAAGGAGAGAGGACGTAGGCAAGAGTTTGGCCGAACCTCTATAAACGATTGTGTTTGTTTCTCTCGTCCCTACTCTGCATTAAATTGTGATTAAATTGTGATTAATTTTTAATTTGCCATAATTGTTAGAAAACCGATTCACCCCCCCTCTCGGTAGAGCCAACAGATTCTTCAACTATGTGCTATTCAGGGCTAGACTTAACTTGTGGATCATTTAGCTCTCTGCCACTCTTAAGGGTGATAGATTTAACATGTTCCTTACCCTCCCTTTGCCTAACAGGATTAGCTTCAATGTTACTAGGAAGGGTCCCTTGAGGACGTTGGCTAAGAGCATTTGCTATTTGTCCCACCTGAACCTCTAAGTTCTTAATTGAAGCAGCTTGATTTTGCAGGATCGTTGTGAACATTTCCTCAAGCGAGGGCTTCTTCTCTGCTACTGGTGTAAGTACATGTTGGGGCTACATAGGTTGTGGTGGTGGAAGATGAAATTGATGTGGGGATGGGTGATGTTGAAATTGCTGAGGTGGGTATGGGTGATAAGAAGGTGGATGATGAGGAAATGGATGCTGTGGTGGTACCTGAACCGGTGGAGCTTTAAAACCAGGGGGTCTTACAGGTCTAGAGCTAGAAGTTTGCCCTTGGTTTTGGCTCTAGGAGAAGTTAGGATAGTTCCTCCACCCTGGATTATAGGTGTTTAAAAAAGGGTTGTTATGTTGCTTAGGGGGAACAACATTCTGAACCGATTCTAAGTTATAACCAAGAACTTGTAGTGGCCATAACGGGTACGAAATGCTGTCTTGGGTACGTCTCCACTCCGTATCCTCAACTGATGGTACCCAGATCGTAAATCTATCTTAGAAAAGCCCTGTGCTCCCCGAAGCTGATCCAACAAATCATCTATGCATGGAAGGGGGTACTTGTTCTTAATGGTGGCCTGATTCAGCAATCGGTCATCTATACACAGTCGGAGGCTCCCATCCTTCTTTCTCACAAATGGAATTGGAGCTCCCCAGGGTGAGATGCTCGGTCTAATAAACCACTTCTCTAGCAACTCTTGCAACTGCTTCTTTAGCTCCTCCAACTTAGTCGAAGCTATTCTATACAGTGGCTTAGATATCGACTCTGTACCAGGTACCAACTCTATACAAAACTCCATTTTCCTGTCGGGTGGTAGCCCTTGTAGATCATCTGAAAAGACATCAGGAAACTCTGTAACCACGGGAATGTCTCTTAATTTCGGGTTTGCCATATCTGTGTCAACCACGTATGTAATGAACCCTTCACATTATCCTTTTCCACCGTTTGTAACATAGGTCATCACATTAACATTCATGATTAACAAGAAAATGCATCTCTTGAATATGATGGATTAAAACTATACTCTTCTCATTTTTAATAATCATGTTCTTTCATTTCATTTCAACAAAAGTTACAATAAGGTTATCTATCTCTAAAAACATCACTGTCTTAGCATAACAATCCAAGACAACACGATTTGCAGCTAACCAATCCATTCCTAAAATTACATCAAAATCGCTCATACTCAATAGAATTAAATCGACTGCCATATCTTTGCCCTTTATTTTTAACTTACAATTTCTATATACATACTTAGGCAACTGACTCTCATTCATAGGTGTAGAAATCAACAACATTCTATCTAAGAATATGGGCTTTACATGCTTTAATAACTTATGGGAAAATGAAGGCGATATAAAGGAATGTGTGGCGCTAGGAACAAATAATACAAATGCTACTAAATCAAAAATCAGGATGGTACCTTTAATCACATTCGTTGAAGCGTCCGCGATGTCCTGATCCAGTGCATGTACTCGCCCTCTGCCAACCGCCTGTTTCCTTTTCTCCTTAGCTGTAGCTCTCCTCTTCGGAGCAACTGTCTCAATCGGAGCTCTCTCTGGCCCTTTGCCTTTCTATGGGGCAGTCTTCATCATCTCTGGACAATACCTCGTGATATGCACTGGCTTCCCACATCTGTAACACATAACAGGGGTCGTCGGATAAGGTCTGGTACTATGAAATCTACCACATCTCCTACACTGATCGGTAGTAGGCCGTGGTCCTCCAATGACTACACCCCTTGGAGGAGCTAAAGCTGGGTACATAAGAGGTTTACTAAATCTCTCCTTCACCTTTTCAATCTTTAACCTCTTCTCAAACAGTCTCTGGCCTCCTCCCTTGACCACTTTATCAACCCTAGATCTCTTTCGGTCTCTTTCTCTCCTGGCACTAACCTTCCCAAACTTGGAGGCATTCTGCTCAAAGTCCTGTTCACATAACTACGCCCTGCGCACTACCTATTCTTAAGTGAGGATGTCGAACGAAGCCAATCTAGATTTGATGGCTGGTCTCAGTCCATCCATGCATTTCTAGACCTTTATAGCCTCACTATTCAACGTATCAGGGTCATACCTCCCCAAGGATATAAACATGGACTCATATTTGTTAATGGAGCGGTTAGCCTGAACCAAATTCATAAACTCTATTCGTAGCTTCCTTCGTGCAGTGGCTAAAATGTACTACCTCCTAAAGGCCTCGAAGAATATCTCTCATGTGATTTTTGAGCATCAGGCCCTCAGAATAGATACGGTGAATTTTCACCAATGTTCTTGTGAGACCCCGTATATGTATAAGGGTATATATGTACATAGAAGTGTAAATAGAGTTGTACTATAAATTCATAAGTGAAGTATATGTGATGTAAGTCCATAAGTAATGTACACACTTGTAATGAGAGTGGTAATCGTACATACAAGTTTCATTATGTATGAATGTGTAGAAATGGACTTAAACATGTGGAGAATGTGTGTAGAGTGGATTATGAATAGTTTGATAAAATGGAAGTAGAATTGCATAAGATGTGCACTTCCATTTTTGTTTATATTAAATACCATTGGTCACACAAAGATCCTACACAAGTTTTAATGTGTATGAAGTGAGGATGGATGCCACTTTCAAGTCTCAAAGATGAATGAATGAGGAAATGATCATGGTAGCAAATTAAGGATGTTTGGTAAGTGTTGTTGCAGAGGAACTGCAGAAAATCTGGAAATTTTGAAGGGCAGATCGATCTCATGGGATGAGAGATCGATCTGGAAGAGCCAGAATGCTCTTATTTGAGCAAAAGAATAGAACAGATCGATCTCCAATGGACCAGATCGATCTCCTTAGCTCTCTGTTTGGGAGCAGATCGATCTCATGCCTCGACAGATCGATCTCATGCCTCCACAGATCGATCTCATGCTTCGACAGATCGATCTCAGGCTTAAAAATACCGTGAAAAGAGGGATTTTAAGGGACCAGATCGATCTCCTCTTGGACCAGATCGATCTCCTCAAGTTATTTCTATATAAGGAGTGCTGGAAATCAGAAAATTTCGGGAAAAACACAAACCTTTCACTTTCAACCCAAAAACCTAACATTCTCTCTCAAAAATCAGCCATTTTCAGTGAGGTTTGAAGAGAGACCATTAGAGACAAAGTTGTTCCTATCAAAGAGAAGAACAACATAGTTTGAAAGCAATTTCCCATTGTTGATATTGAAGGATTTAAGGGCATTGCCATTGGAGCAAGAAGAGAAATCAAATTTGGTAAGATTCTAACACTCCAACTATGGTACATTGTTTATTTAATTGATTTTGGAGTTGTTTGGCATGAGTATGGATGGTTAGAAACTATCTAAATACATTGGAATGATTTTGACCTAGAAATGGTCTAGAGTGAGAAACTGGAATGTATGGAGATTAATGATGAATGAGATATGTAAAAGTTATTTATAGTGTTGTGGTATGATTTTAAGATGTGGTTAGTGGATAAATTGGGAGATTTACCTAAAAGAGGTAAAATGAGGGTTAAGGCATTTGTAAAATGCATAAGTAAATAATGTTGACTAGTGAGGTCAATTATGGGTTAAATACGTTAACTCAATCGATTTAATGAATGAATCGCAGCTTCCGAGGATACGCCGAGGCGAGTTGACCCAAGAGCGTGAGGAGCTAAGAGAAAAGGAGTCACACCAAGTAAATCGAGGTAAGGGAATTGTGTGGACTCTTAGAGATATTGTGCGCAATTTGGGCGCATAAATGTTTTGCTAGAATGCATGAGATTAGGAAATGTTGTTGTTGGGTGATTGAAGGGTAAAAGTTGGGAGTTTGAGAAATGTGCATGAAAACAAAAGCATATTGCTTTGAAAATCATGTTTTATTGCTTTTTAGCAAATGATTGGTAGGTTGGCTAACATTGAAATGATTTGCAAAAGAAATGAGTATGTTTTGGTTTTGATAACCACATTTTGCAAGTTTTGAGCCACCTACATGATTTCGTGAGTATGGAAGAGTGCAAGAGGCACTAGTTTTCACATGGATTTCATATTGTTTTGGCATTGTGCTTTGAGTTTGTCTCGCACTGGATGCCCATCTTGCATGTTGCCGTGTTTGGAGCTTCGAGTAGACTTGGTGTCACATCGATTAAATAGGCTCACACGTGCATTGTTTTGAGACATGGCATGTTAAAACAACCTGATGAGCCCGAACGAGGGATAAGGGTTGGAGATTCACCTGATGAGCCCGAACGAGGGATAAGGGTTGGAGGAACAGCTGATGAGCCCGAACGAGGGATAAGGCTGGGGGTCCACGGAGTACGTTGTACCGTGCATGTAGCATGGAGTACATTGTACCGTGTTGTGATGTGATGTGCCGTCTTCGGACGAGATCTGCTATGGACCGACGGGTAGGATTTGACCCACCTCCCGTGTGGAAGCAGATGGTGGTGATATCCCGCACACCTGATCCGTGTAGCCGGTATCACAGGTTATGTACATAGGCCTTGAGGTTATTACCTATTGTTGAAACTGCCTATCTCACATGTATAATGCTATTTGAGAATAAATCCATGTTTGAAGTGTTTGTGGTCAGGAAAGCCCGAGGGATGGGCTGGGACCTGACGTTGAATTGATTTGTTAATGGTTTTTAAAGTGCACAAATGCATGATGTTTTAATGCCATGCTTTTATTGTGAATTATGCATGATGATTTATACCATGCTTTGAGTTGAAATGTGCACTGAATTTTAATAGCATGAATGCTTTACATACCATTAACACAATCATACACTCATGTTTTGAGATAAACAATGAATAAAATGCTTTTGAGCATGGCATCACGATCACGTAGATAGTACAGTATCTACCTATTCGCATGATTGCCTTACTGAGCGTGTGGTTTGCTCACCCCCCTTATTTTCCCCTCTCTACAGAGATTTGAGTATAGATTGGACGTGACTGGAGGCATTCCCTTTTTGGTAATCCGCTGCATCCCATCGTTAAAGGTATACACACTTGGATTATTTTGTATCTAAACTAGATATAGCACAGTAGCATTTTGTATGTAACTACTGGGGATGTAAAACAATGTAAACACATGTAACAACTCTGATATATATACATTTATACAAGTGTTTACTCATAAATAATGTTTCAAATTGAATTGGTATGGTGGAGTGAGTTAGACGTCGACACACAGCCCAACTGTTAAGCGTGTGGTTGTTCACGATCGAGGAAGGATGATTAAGGATTGATGCATGAAAATGCGAAAAATTTGTACGTATTTTGGTAAGTTGAGGGTCGTGACAGTTCTACCTTACCTTTCAACATAAATACAGCAAAGGAAACTTTCTTATTCGATGTATATTTGAAGAGCCTATACAACTTCTCCATTTCATATACCCAATCCTCATAAAAATCGGGTCCTTCATTCCTCTAAATATTGGAGGTTTCAACACCTGAAATTGCCTTAACCTACTCAACTCACAATCATAACCCAGGTCACTTTCGCTCGGCTATGGAGAGATAAGAGAAGTCGTATCCTGAATTGGGGGTGGTGTAACAGTCCCTGTAGTCTGAGGTCTCTCAGCCTTTGCAGGTACCTGTCCAGTCATAGTAGGCTGCACGACCTGACCTCATCTATCGTCAGCGCCCAATGCTTGCGTGACTATCTCAACAAGGCTCTCAATACTCCACTCTATCCTAGCGAAGCGTGCTTCAGTATCCCCTGGTCTCTCAACAGGGTCCTGTGGAGCCTGATCAGTCTGTGGCTCTGTACAGCTCTTAGGTCTACCCCTACGGCCTTTAGCACGTGCACTCGCCCCTCTACCTTAGTGGGTGGCAGGCATAATGCCTAATTTCCTGTATCCATACCATATATTAGTCTTATTCCATCTCGATATACTATATCTAAAAAAAGCACAGTAATATGGGGTGTAACTTTACTATTTATTAATACCGACTTATATCAGGCCAACTCAGCTTTGATACCAATCTCTATCACGACCCCTTTTCATCCTATTTATCTAAAACTCACCATAAATTTTTTTTCTTTTTCATTTCCTTACCCGGTCGTGAACAACTCTCACCAATAACAGTTGGGCTATGAGTCAGTATTAATCATCATTTACCATTCATCTTTCAATTAATAAAAAGCACACACATACATTTGAAAGTTTAAGTTATATACTTATACATGTTTGCTAACACTTACATCTCCCATATTACAATTTAAAATGATTATTGTGCCATTACATGTTTAGATACAAAAAGATTTCCTGTGTGTATAACTCTTGGCGATGGAGAGCAGTGGATATTCAGATACCACTCCTTAGTCCCTCACTAGACTACTGTATGCGCTCTGTAGAGGGGGAAAATGATAGGGACGAGTAACCACACGATCAGAAAATGCAATAATGCAAGCATGGTAGATGACTACACTATCTGTGTGCTTATAATGTCATGCATAAAAATCATTAATATCCAGAGCATGAGGAAATATTAAAACTATGCCACATGTATATACATATATCATGTACAGAAAACATGAAAATAGGCATGTAAACATGGAAAATAATTATGTAAAACTTCTCATGCTCACCATAATAAAACTCATCAGTTCATCTCAAACATAGATAACACATTGTTCAAACATTAGTAAAACTCATCACAACATCATCTTTTAAAGACATCCCACAAGGTTCGACCCCTCCCTCGGGTCTACCCTAGACAACACAAATCATGTTCAGTATACAAACCATGTGATATCGTGTGAGACAGGTGGTCACTATATATAATCAAGGATTATGTTGGCCAACTATGTCATTATCATCCCAGACCACATAGATCCCGGTGTGCAGGGCATCATGTTGGAACGGAGGTAGGTTAATCATACCCCAAGTTTTTAAATCAACATCATAACCACATGCCACAGCATACTCCGTGTGATATACACGGTACAACGGACTCCGTGGACCCATATCATGGTTGGGGGTGCCTGCCGTAGGTCTTATCTCCTCCAACTTGTATAACCTACTCAGTCTCAAGTGCACATGCAAGAATCTTATTTGTGTGACTAGCAGTCTACACGAGGCATCCAGGATGACTCGTGCAAGCATCTCATCCGTGTGACACAAAGTCTACATGAGGCATCTAGCACAACTCATTACATATCACAATGTGAAAAGCCCAGTGCGAGCAAAGCTTTAGCATGATTTCATGCATCATCACTAAATACCCTCGTACGAGCAACGCTCTAGTATGGCTTTATGCATGATAAATGTGAGATCTGAGAATTTTAGATATATTTTAATGATGTAATAAGAACTTGAAGTGTAATTTATTGAGCTAAGTGAATTGTGGAAATTATACTTGGAGATTTATGTGTAAGTGTTTAACATAAGTGTGAAACTAAGAGGTCAGATCGATCTGGGGGAAGGAGAGATTGATTTGGTGAGTTAAAAAATGACAAGGAATGATGAATTTAAGGAGCAGATCGATCTCCAATGGAAGAGGATTGATCTCCTTATGATTCTGTTTGAGAGAAGATCGATCTCATGAGGAAGAGATCGATCTCCAAACGTTTCTGTTTGGGAGAAGATCGATCTCCTCAAGGAGCAGATCGATCTCATAAAGCCATAAAGAGATCGATCTCACCCCTCGACAGATCGATCTCCTAGGCATAAAATTACCCTTGATCGTCCCCAAATTCAAATGCAGATCGATCTCATCAAGAGCCAGATCAATCTCTTACCTTCAGTCTATATAAGGAACCCCTGCTTTCTCCTATAATTTCATTTTCTCTCTCTTCCAAACCCTATTTTCACCGAGCCTTAGCTTTCTCACTCATCCAAAGCACCCATTTTCGTCCAAATCAGAGGCTGTGACAAGAAGGAAAGTTGTTCCTCATCAAAGAGAGAACAACATACTTGGAAATCGTAAGACAGATTGAATCGAGGCAAGAGATAAGCTCTCCATAAGTTTTGGGTAATTTCTAAACCCCGATCTTGATATTTGAGATGATTTTGGTGATAATGGCTGTTGGCATTATGTTGAAATAGTTGGAAAATGATTAGGATTAATGAAATTACAATAGTTGGAGTGATGATGATATTTAGCAATTTTGGTAATTTTGGAAATTTTGAGCTATAAATGGAAATTTAGACAATGTGGTGAATTAGAATAGATAAGTTGACATGAGAAATGTAGAACGTTAAGATGTTGTGAATGAGATTGTAGTTTGGGGTAGAGTTACGAGAATCAAGAGGTTTGAGGTATTATGAGTAATGATGCTCGATTTTGAGAATTGAGGTTACTGTGATGATGAGTATTGATGTTTTAACATCGTTTGGACAGCTCGGGAGTTCCAGAGTGGAATGCGAGACTAGTCCGTGACAAGGGGAAACGATTGCACTATATGAGGTGCAAAGAGGTAAGGGAAACTAAACCATTTGTGTTTGTGATTTGTGAACTATTATAGCATGATTTGCGATTTATAAAACAAGCATGTTTGATGTGTTGTGTTTTGATGAGAATGCACACGATTTTTATAGCCGGTTGGAGCCCATTATTTTATGAGTTTATAAGCTGAGTGTAAAATTGCTTTATAAACCGTTGAGGTTGTGTGAGAAATGAACTGGGCTCTACGTTAAGGTAATATTGAGATTTGAGAAATGTGTGCGTGTTTTACCGGTTGGGACTCGATTTTTAAATATGTTTTGTGTTGAGTACAAAATGATTTTAAACGAGTTTTATGATAAGTTGCATATTATACATTTTAATTGTCATATTTTCTCATGATTTAAATTATTTTATATGCTTAATTTTTGGATTTGACTTATATTTTCTATTTTGTTTTGTAAATGAAGGAAAATGGGCAAAATGGATTAAAAGCTGCAAATTCTGCTCAAGTAACAAAATCAGAAGAAATCTTGGAATTCAAGTCGAGATCTATCACTTGTAGCTGAAGTTGACTGAATCAATCTAAAGATGGCAAGTGGAAGATTTTAATTATTAAGGAAGATATATACAAAATCTGTCTTTGGCAAGTGGTGGAAAAAGGAAAGAAGTTTAATTGTAATCAAACTCAATCAGAGAACTTTCCTTTGGAAACAGATTCTGGGGTTAGGATATTTATTATTTATAGACTAAGAGTGGCTAGGGAGAGACATCATTCTGAATCTTCATATATTTTTATTTTTCTTTTGTGTTTTTATTTGAATTTATGGCTTGCTAAGTTTTTAGTCCAGCCAAAGGATAATTAAAGTTTGGATTCTTCAAGAATTGTGAGATCTAATTAGTTTTATATTGTTCTTTTATATCTTTATTATTTATATGTCTTCTGTTCTTGTTTAAATTATTGTTTTGATTGATTGTGCAAAAAGGGCCCTTTGTTCAATTGTCATGATCATATATCGCCAATTAGAAACCTGAATCCGTAATTGTTTAGGCATTCTAATATAAGTGGTAAATAACATAATTGATTTCAGACAGGATTTCGATTCTATGTTAAGAAGATATATAATCTAGCTTAAATGAACCTACATGTGTGTTTGTTAGTTAGAATTGGTAGTCTCTCTAGTTTTCAATGCTGTTAGTAAATTAAATCTTAAGTCGTATCTAAGGTTGTTTAACTGACAAGAGAAATAATTAGAGATCGTATCTTGATTATCGAAGAAGTAAGGAGGGATAGGTTGTTAGGTCGTACCAACAACCATAACCAATTTGGTAAAGATTAAAAGAATTTATTTTTGCATCAATGATCAATTCCATGAACCCATTCTAAGATTATACCTTTGGTTAGATGTTTTCATCATATTGATTTTCTCTCAATTTTTATATAATGATTTCTTTGCCTATATTTTAATTTAATTTTCATTTTCACAAATCCCCCAATTATATTTTCTTTTTAAATCTTTTGCAGAAAAATAAATCTAACCAATATCTTGGGAAATGACCCTACTGATTTATACTACAGTTTAAATTTAATTTTGAGTAGGATTTATCATTGTTGGTCTCGACAACCACCATTTTATGAGAGAAAAATTACTATGAGTTCTACGTGAGGGCAAACCAATTTTACATGATAATGGCTATTGATAAAGACTTAGGTGTGTAATTTTGAGTACACACCGGGCATTGCTCTGGTAGCATGTAAGCCTGATTCTTCTCCGTTCTGGTAACGTGAGATCCCCCCAATCTGTGGCTGTGCCACGTATATTTGGTGGTCGTTGCCATGTGAGATCCCCCCAATCTGTGGCTGTGCCACGTATATTTGGTGGCTGTTGCCACGTGAGAACCCTAATTGGTGGCCGTTGCCACGTGAGATCCCCCCAATCTGTGGCTGTGCCACGTATATTTGGTGGCCGTTGCCACGTGAGATCCCCCCAATCTGTGGCTGCGCCACGTATATTTGGTGGCCGTTGCCACGTGAGATCCCCCCCAATCTGTGGCTGTGCCACGTATATTTGGTGGCCGTTGCCACGTGAGAACCCTAATTGGTGGCCGTTGCCACGTGAGATCCCCTATTCTGTGGCTATGCTATGTATATTTGGTGGCCGTTGCCACGTGAAACCCTATTCTGTGGCTGTGCCACATGTGAATCTAAATCAGTGGCTATGCCACGTATATTTGGTGGCCGTTGCCACGTGAAACCCTATTCTGTGGCTGTGCCACGTGTGAATCTAAATCAGTGGCTATGCCATTGTGTTTGGTGGCTGCGCCACGTGCATTATTATTACAGTGATTTTATCACATATATTGAGAAAGCCATTATCGTATTATTTTCACATGCTTGTTACTGCTCTAGACTGAGCCTTTTTACTTCATGTTTTCACATGATTTGAGATATGAGAATGTCGTTTTGAGTACTTTCATGCTATGGTTTTCAAATGAGTATACTGAGTTTCACATACAAATAAATATTTTATGATGTGCATTATGGTTTATATAATGAGTTCCTTACCCCCTTTACTGTGCGATTTAGAATCTCACCCTATTTTCTTTCCCCCCAGATTTCTTCAAGTGAAAAAGGGTTTCCCTGCGACGTACAGAGTAGTGGCTAGAGGAGAACTTGAGCTCGAGGCCATATATTGTATTTTGAGGTATCTTTTATCTTTTCGTGTACCCAGACAATTATTGTAATTGCAGACACTTGATGTACAACATTGTATGGGATGTATTAGGATTAATTAACTTGAGATCCTGAGGTATGATAAATATGATGATGCATGACACTGCAGAGGAATGCACTCTTAATTGTGAATTGATGAGTAAAAAGTTTTAAATTTATCCTATTTTCCGTGTTTTCGGGGCATGAAAGAGCTTTCTTGGTATCAGAGCTTAGGGTGTCTAGTACTGTCAGTGTCGGTTAAGTGAAATAGAATACATCCCAACTATCTGTAATAGTCTGGTCATGAACTGAATCTGAGGATTGAGATTTCAATTGATTTTGATATGTACGCGCAAGAGACGAGTTGAGAAAGAGTATAAGTGGACGACGAGGTCGTTCGAAGAGGCAGGCAGAGTCCCCTCCACCACCTGCCCCACAACGAGAGAGTCCTAACTCTCGATTTAATCGGATTGAAACCGATGTGAGGCAAGGTTTTGAGCAGATGGAAGCTCTATTCGCGTAACACTTTGGAGTTAATGCCTCAGGTACTACTCCTACACCACCACCAGGACCTCTCGTACCCCCAGTACAGATGGATCCAGTGCCTCCCGTCACTCAGCCTGGTGATAGAAGTATGGTCCAACTGAAAGATTTTTTGAAGATGAATCCACCCGTATTTAGGGGAAAGAATGATCCTACTGAGGCTGAGGAGTGGCTGACGGAGTTGAGAATTATATTTGATTATCTGGGGTGCACCGATGCTGAGAGGGTCAGTATGAGTGCCTATATGTTGAAAGGGAGAGCTCGAGATTGGTGGGGTACTACCCAGGGTATTCTGATGTCCTGCTAGAATGTGATTGGTTGGGAAGAGTTTCAGACAGCTTTTAGGACCCAATATGTACCACGAGCCGCCCAGAGAAAGAAACAGGCTGAGTTTTTGAGTTTGGTACAGGGTAATATATCTGTGAATGACTATGAGAGCCAATTCACCGCGCTATTGAGATATGACCCGGAGACCTTCAAGAACGAAGAGCTCCGTACTGAGAAGTTTGTGTATGGATTGAAGCCCATCATCAAAGATAGATTGATAGGGCTATGTATTACTGAGTTTGGAGATGCTCTGAGACGAGCACAAGAGATTGAAAGAGGAATTGAAATGGTACAATCCTAGAACGAGCTCAGAGTGGTGAATAGAGATAAGGGCAAGAGGCCAGCGATTTTTCAAACAGAGGCTCGAAAAGGCTCCTTTAGAAGAGGAAGGATTGATGTGCAGAAGGGCAGACTAGAGAGACCCAGAGTTTACCCTAACATTAGGGAGACCCCTCGAGATATCAGGCCTGAGACAAGGTTTTGCAAAAATTGTGGCCGAATGCATGAAGCAAGTTGTACTGGGTCGATCCATGGATGTTTTAGATGTGGAGACATGGGTCACATGGTGAAGGATTGCCCTCAACCTCAGAAACCACATGTCTTGGAGCCCACTAGACAACAGCCTCAAAGAGTAAATCCCTAAAGACGGGCCACTACTGCAGAGAAAGGAAAGAGACCTGTTACACAGGGACGTGTGTTTGCCCTAGATAAGGAGACCGCAGACACTTCTGCAGAAACTATAAGAGGTACACTCTCTGTCTATAATCATAAGGCTCATGTATTGATTGATCCATGATCCACGCATTCGTTCATTTCTGAGCATTTTGCATGTAGATTAAATTTGAAGTTTGAACCCCTAGAATATATACTACATGTAAATACCCCTATACGTGAATCCCAAATGACTGAGTTAATCTGTAGAATGTGGGAGATAGAGTGATGTTAGCAGATCTAATCATGTTCAATATACATGGGTTTGATGTAATTCTGGGGATGGATTGGTTAGCAACTAATCGAGTGAGTTTAAACTGCTACACTAAGATTGTAACTTTCTCCCTACCTGAACCCTACAGTGTACGTTTGAACTATTGAGTAAATAAACGTATGAAATTTTGATGTTACTCTGGAGAGTCATAAATATGATTGTTCATGTGAAGGTTATGAAACACTCATCTCAGATGATGAGCGGGAACATCCGAGGATGGAAGATATACCTGTGGTGTGTGAATTTCGGGATGTTTTCCTAGATGAGTTACCAGGTTTACCACCAGAGAGAGAGCTGGAATTTACCATCGATTTGGTACCAGATACTCAGTCGATCTCTAAACCTCCGTACAGGATAGCATTAGTGGAACTTGAGGAATTGAAGAAACAACTACAGGAGTTATTGGATCAAGGGTTTATTAGACCCACTGTTTTACCGTGGGGAGCACCAGTATTATTTGTTAAGAAGAAGGATGGTAGTCTCAGATTATGCGTAGAATACCGGTTGTTGAATAAAGCCATGGTGAAGAATAAATATCCATTGCCCAGGATTGAAGATCTACTTGATCAGCTGAGAGGGGCATAAGTCTTTTCTAAGATTGATTTGAGATCGGGCTATCACCAATTGAGGATCAAGGAAGAAGATATTCCAAAGATGGCCTTCAGGACGAGGTATGGCCATTATGAATTTCTGGTGATGTCCTTTGGATTGACGAACGCCCCTGCAGCATTTATGAGATTAATGAACGAGGTGTTCAGAAACTATCTAGATAAGTTTGTGATAGTCTTTATTGATGATATCCTGGTGTACTCTCAGTCGTATGAGGAGCATGCATAGCATTTGTGGTTAGTACTTCAAATACTCTGAGATAAGTAATTATATGGGAAGCTTAGTAAGTGTGAGTTTTGGCTGGATCGAATAGCTTTCCTTGGTCATATAGTCTCAGAGGAAGGGGTATCAGTGGATCCAAGTAAAGTAGAGACCGTGCTTAACTGGGAAAGACCGAGGACAGTTACCGAGGTACGAAGCTTCCTTAGTTTGGCAGGATATTACAGAAGGTTTGTGGAAAGATTTTCCAGGATTGCCGCTCCTTTGACTAAACTCACGCGTAAGGAGACTCCGTTCATATGGACTGATTAGTGTGAGCTCAGTTTTCAGGAGTTAAAGAGGAGATTAACAGTGGCACCTGTGTTAACTATTCCTGAGGGATCAGGAGGATTTTCGGTGTATAGCGATACTTCTCATCAAGGATTGGGGTGTGTGCTTATGCAGCATGGAAGAGTGGTCGCATATGGATCGCGACAGTTGAAAGACCATGAGCGGAATTACCCCACGCATGATTTGGAGTTAGCCACTGTGGTATTTGCCTTGAAGATCTGGCGACACTACTTATATGGGGAAAGATTCCAGATCGTCACTAATCATAAGAGTTTGAGATATCTCTTTGATCAGAAAGAGTTAAACATGAGACAAAGGAGATGGATGGAACTCCTTAAGGATTATGACTGCGAGATTCTATATCATCTGGGTAAGGCGAATGTAGTTGCTGATGCCCTGAGCAGGAAGAGTATGATATCTACTATGATGATCAGGGAATGGGATTTACTGGAGCAGTTCATCGGACTCCGGATCAGAGTTAAAGAGGTAGAGACTGAATTTTTGGCTAGCTTACGAATAGAGCCCAAGATCATGGATCAGATTGGAACTGGGCAGCGCAGTGATCAGAGGTTGATAAATATGGTTAGCCAAGCTGAACAGACCTTGCAGTCAGATCTCACCATCAGTGAGGATGGATTGTTGAGATTCAGAGGACGGATTTGTGTACCGGACGATGATACCCTAAAGAGACAGATACTGAGAGAATCCCACTGCTCGCAATACACCATGCACCCAGGGAGTACTAAGATGTACCGAGACTTGAGAAAATTGTACTGGTGGAGTGGTATGAAGCGAGACGTGGTAGAGTATGTGGCCAGGTGTTTAGTATGCCAGCAAGTGAAAGTTGAGCATCGGAAGCCCGGAGACTACTACAGCCCTTCCCTATACCTACATGGAAATGGGAGCATGTCACTATGGACTTTATTATGGGTTTTCTGAGGACCCGAAGAGGTCGTGACGCTATATGGGTTATAGTGGATTGATTGACCAAGAGTGCCCACTTCCTGGCCATCAAGAGCACAGATACTGTGGATGCCTTAGCTGAGCTGTATGTCAGCGAGATAGCTAGATTACATGGGGCTCCAGTGAGTATTACTTCTGATAGAGATTCTCGGTTTACTTCCAGATTTTGGACCCAGTTTCAAGAGTCCATGGGATCTCGATTGAGTTTCAGTATCGCCTATCATCCTGAGACAGATGGTCAGTCAGAGAGGACTATTCAGACCCTAGAGGATATGTTGAGGGCGTGTACGATTTAAGGGATCATGGGATGATCACCTGCCCCTAGCAGAGTTTGCGTACAATAATAGCTATCATGCGAGTATTGGAATGGTACCTTTTGAGGCTCTATATGGTAGGAGGTGTAGATCCCCTGTAGCTTGGGAAGAAGTCGGTGACAGAAAGATAAATGCTCCCGAGCTCGTTGAGCAAGCTGTACAGAGTGTGAAACTCATATGTGAGAGGTTACGGGCTGCACAGAGTAGACAGAAAAGCTATGCGAAAATGCGTAGACGGTCACTCAAGTTTAATATTGGTGATGCAGTATTTCTAAAAATATCATCGGGTAAGGGTATCATGCGATTTGGGAAGAAAGAGAAATTGAGTCCTCGATACATAGGACCATTCGAGATCCTTGAGAGAGTGGGAGAGGTAGCCTACAGATTAGCATTACCCCCACAGATGTCCGAAATACACAATGTTTTTCATGTGTCTATGTTGAGGAAGTACCACCCGGACCCTTCTCATGTCATAGAGTATGAAGGGATGGACATACAAGAAGACATGAGCTACACTGAGAAACCCATCCGGATTCTCAATAGGAAGGAGAAGGTACTTAGAACCAAGAGCATCCCATTAGTGAAAGTTCTATGGAAACATCACTCAATGGAAGAGGCAACGTGGGAACTAGAGAATCTCATGAAGGAAAAATACCCCCATCTATTTGACTAGTTGAGTTGAATTTTGAGGACCAAATTCTTTTAAGGTGGGGAGGATGTGAGATCTTAGAATTTTAGATATATTTTAATGATGTAATAAGAACTTGAAGTGTAATTTATTGAGCTAAGTGAATTGTGGAAATTATACTTGGAGATTTATGTGTAAGTGTTTAACATAAGTGTGAAACTAAGAGGTCAGATCGATCTTGGGGAAGGAGAGATCGATCTAGTGAGTTAAAAAAAGACAAGGAAGGAGGAATTTAAGGAGCAGATCGATCTCCAATGGAAGAGGATCGGTCTCTTTATGATTCTGTTAGAGAGAAGATCGATCTCATGAGGAAGAGATCGATCTCTAAACGTTTCTGTTTGGGAGAAGATCAATCTCCTCAAGGAGCAGATCGATCTCATAAAGCCATAAAGAGAACGATCTCACCCCTCGACAGATCGATCTCCTAGGCATAAAATTACCCCTGATCGTCCCCAAATTCAAATGCAGATCGATCTCATCAAGAGCTAGATCGATCTCCTACCTTCAGTCTATATAAGGAACCCCTGCTTTCTCCTGTAATTTCATTTTCTCTCTCTTCCAAACCCTATTTTCACCGAGCCCTAGCTTTCTCACTCATCCAAAGCATCCATTTCCGTCCAAATCAGAGGCTGTGACAAGAAGGAAAGTTGTTCCTCATCAAAGGGAGAACAACATACTTGAAAATCATAAGACGGATTGAATCGAGGCAAGAGATAAGCTCTCCACAAGTTTTGGGTAATTTCTAAACCCTGATCTTGATATTTGAGATGATTTTGGTGATAAGGGCTATTGGCATTATGTTGAAATAGTTGGAAAATGATTAGGGATTAATGAAATTACAATGTAGTTGGAGTGATGATGATATTTAGCAATTTTGGTAATTTTGGGAATTTTGAACTATAAATGGAAATTTAGACAATGTGGTGAATTAGCATAGATAAGTTGACATGAGAAATGTAGGACGTTGAGATGTTGTGAATGAGATTGTAGTTTGGGGTATAGTTACGAGAATCAAGAGGTCTGAGGTATTATGAGCAATTATGCTCGATTTTGAGAATTGAGGTTACTGTGATGATGAGTATTGATGTTTTAACATCATTTGGACAGCTCGGGTGTTCCAGAGTGGAATGCGAGACTAGTCCGTGACAAGGGGGAAACGATTGCACTATACGAGGTGCAAAAAGGTAAGGGAAACTAAACCATTTGTGTATGTGATTTATGAACTATTATAGCATGATTTGCGATTTATAAAACAAGCATGTTTGATGTGTTATGTTTTGATGAGAATGCACAAGGTTTTTATAGCCGGTTGGAGCCCATTATTTTATGAGTTTATAAGCTGAGTGTGAAATTGCTTTATAAACCGTTGAGGTTGTGTCAGAAATGAATTGGGCTCTACGTTAAGGCAATATTGAGATTTGAGAAATGTGTGCGTGTTTTGCCGGTTGGGACTCGATTTTTAAATATTTTTTGTGTTGAGTACAAAACGGTTTTAAACGAGTTTTATGAGAGAAAAACCACTATGAGTTCTACATGAAGGCAAACCAATTTTACATGATAATGGCTATTGATAAAGACTTAGGTGTGTAATTTTGAGTACACACCGGGCATTACTCTGGTAGCATGTAAGCCCGATTCTTCTCCGTTCTGGTAACGTGAGATCCCCCCAATCTGTGGCTATGCCACGTATATTTGGTGGCCATTGCCACGTGAGATCCCCCTAATCTGTGGCTGTTCCATGTATATTTGGTGGTCGTTGCCACGTGAGAACCCTAATTGGTGGCCATTACCACGTGAGATCCCCCCAATCTGTGGCTGTGCCACATATATTTGGTGGTCGTTGCCACGTGAGAACCCTAATTGGTGGTCGTTGCCACATGAGATCCCCCCCAATCTGTGGCTGTGCCACGTATATTTGGTGGCCGTTGCCATGTGAGAACCCTAATTGGTGGCCATTGCAACGTGAGATCTCCCATTCTGTGGCTATGCCACGTATATTTGGTGGCCGTTGCCACGTGAAACCCTATTCTGTGGCTGTGCCACGTGTGAATCTAAATCAGTGGATATGCCATGTATATTTGGTGGCCGTTGCCACGTGAAACCCTATTCTATGGCTGTGCCATGTGTGAATCTAAATCAGTGATTTTATCATGTATATTGAGAAAGCCATTATCGCATTATTTTCACATGCTTGTTACTGCTCTAGACTGAGCCATTTTACTTCATGTTTTCACATGATTTGAGATATGAGAATGTCGTTTTGAGTACTTTCATGCTATGGTTTTCAAATGAGTATACTGAGTTTCACATACAAATAAATATTTTATGATGTGCATTATGGTTTATATAATGAGTTCCTTACCCCCTTTACTGAGCGATTTAGAAGCTCACCCTGTTTTCTTTCCTCCCAGATTTCTTCAAGTGAAAAAGGGTTTCCCTGTGACGTACGGAGTAGTGGCTAGTGGAGAACTTGAGCTCTAGGCCATATATTGTATTTTGAGGTATCTTTTAACTTTTCATGTACCCAGACAATTATTGTAATTGCAAACACTTGATGTATAACATTGTATGAGATGTAATAGGATTAATTAGCTTGAGATCCTGAGGTATGATAAATATGATGATGCATGACACTGCAGAGGAATGCACTCTTAATTGTGAATTGATGAGTACAAAGTTTTAAATTTGCCATATTTTTCGCGTTTTCGGGGCGTGATAATAAATAATGAGGAAATCACGTATGAGCATAGCTCCAGTACGGCATGCAAAACATCATCAACTTGAAATATAGTGCGAGCTAGGCTCCAACACATTTCATACAAATTAAGAACATCAAAATCCAGTGCGAGTGAAACTCCAGCACCATTAACACATATAATTCTGATAGGCGGCTCATTTCAACGCAACACATTCAAAATCAAAGTCAACACCTGACTCATGCTATTTCATGAATTTATGAAAATCCAATAGCCAGCCTATTTGTAATTTTGCTTAAACCAAAGCAATGTATTTCATAAAACGTCAAAACATGATGTTTTTGTAATTATTAGCCTTGCTACCCCTTTTTACAAGATTCACTTCTAAAACCAAAATCATCCATATTCAAAATCGTTCGCGCAAACCATTATTTCTTTTCTAGGCAACTAACACAATTTCAATACCTTATAATTACCCTCAAAATACATGCAACTATCTCTAGGTACTTACAAAATTCCCTTACCTGGAATCGCGTTGAGTGATTCCACTTCATTAGAGCTGCTTGGTCATGCAGTTCGATTCGGTTCCAATGAAATCTCTAGGGCTGTACGAAATTACTCATCACATCAATTTAATCCAATATAACATAATTCTCGCATTTATTATAGTCGATTCGACTTATTGGGTTCATTAACACTTATAAGGCCTCACTTTCTCTTAAGTCCATTTTGATTGCTCTATTCATTTCTCGAGAATTTATTGAACTCTTTAAGCCTATTGATTTACACTAAATCGGCATTAAGCTCATAACGCCTCTAGTTTATCATTTCCTTCACTATGGCAATTTATCAAACTCCTCTTATGCCCATTTCAAATCATTATCCATTCCAACATATGGATTTCACAAAGTTATCTTAAAATCATCTATACATGCTTACTAACATCTCTACATGTTTAAGCCATCATTAACTCTATGTCATTTTAACTTTCTCTCACTAAACCAATTCTAGGTCATGGTTGTTTAAGAATGTACATGGACATTTCAGCTAACACTATATACACCAATCAACTCATTAAGATGTCTATATTAACATACTAGAAGATAGTGTATTGAAATCTTACATAGCTTAACTTTTTCCTTCTTTTTGTCGTATTGGGGAAAACCTTTTTTCTTCTTCAATCCAAAGTTTGAGCTTCCAATCTTTGATTATATTATTCTCTTCCTCAATAAGAACAACTTTGCTCAAATAACTTTTTTCTCAAATCTTTTAGAGGGGGTGCATTCTAGAGTGAGAAAATTAGGTTGGTTTGGGTAAAAAATGGAAGGTTTTTTTTCGATTTTTGGAGAAGAAGGCTCTATAGTCGGGTCTCTTTTATAGTAATTGCATTTATGAAATCGATCTTCCTTTACTTAATTTCATTCATAATTCGACAATGTAGGCTAGGGGATCGATCTGCTTATTGCATGGGATCAATCTGCCATATTGCATGAGATCGATCTACACAAAGGAATAGGATCGATCTTTTTTCATTGGATGGGATCGATCTTGGCCAGGTAGAAGGCTTCAGAGATCGATCTGGCCTTAAGAAGAGATCGATTTGGCTTATCCAAAGGTAAGTAAAGATCGATCTACCTTGAAGAAGGAGATTGATCTGGTCAAAACATGTAAGACCCGTAATTTAATATGTACTCTTTAGGATTTTGTGATATACGAACAAGTCACATTTGATATAAATCATAAGGAATGAATGTTTTTAAGTTCCAAATGTGTAAGAAATACAAAACGGGTAGTGAAGCAAATTGAATATGAATGTAACAGTGAAATTTTGGGAAAATGCGATAGAACTGCTACTGAAGAGAAGCAGATCGATCCCTCATTCAATGCAGATTAATCTTGGATAGGTTCTAGGTAGAACATATCATCTCATCTAAGGGCCAGATCGATCTCTATATGATTTTGTATAAAGCAGATCGATCTCCTAACCATAAAAAGTCAAATTCTAAAGAGATAAACACTAGGTAGATCGATCTCTCACCGTTAGGAGATCGATCTCCAAGGGCAATTCTATATATACACGACTCATGTACCTTTATTTTTCCCGAGAAAACCAAACCTTTATTGAACTAAAGTAAAACTTAACTTTTCTACTCCAAAAATCTTTATCTTTCAAGGAGTTTTGAGTTAGATTCATTTAAGCAAAGTTGTTCCTAGTGAAGAGGAGAACAACATAGTTGGAAACTTGAAGTTGAAATCAAGGATTGAAGGAGCAAGGTGAATTTTCCCTAAATTGGCAAAAATAGAAAATATCAAGCTAGATAAGATTCAATACACCAACTTCTTATATGTTAATATAGGTATCTTGGTGAGTTGATTGGTGTATGTTTGAGTTGCTGAAAACACCTTGAATATGAAAAATCTCCATGACCTAGAAATGGCATGAATTGGAGAAAATGATGAGAAAGTTGAGTAAGCATGGATTTAAGGATGAAACAAGCATGTATGTATGATTGTAAAATAGTTTTGTGAAATACACAAATTGGAATAGATGAGAAATGCAAATAGGTATATGAGATATATGGTGATACGCCATAATGGGAGAAAATGATGAACTTTACGCATTGAGAGAATTATACTGGTTCAATTTGAATAAGTAGACTTGGACGTGTCTAATAGGTTCTCGAGAAATGATTTGTAAAGTGGAAATGGATTTAGGAAAGACTGAAGTCCAATAAGCTGAAATAAGGCCAAATGAATATAAAAATGGCTAACTTCATTGATTTAGATTCATGCAAGTGAAAACTAAGTGTATTAAGGTAAACTGATAAGAATGATTATTAACAGCTGCGAAAGTTTTATTGGAAACTGATCGGACTGCGAGAGTGAGCAGTACCGTGGAAGTGAGGTCATGCGACGTGATCCGAGGTAAGAGAATTTCATGAGTAGCTTAATGTAGCTACACGTATTTCAAATAGAATTTTGATTATTATATTGTATATGAAATTTTATGCATAGAAAAGTTTCGGTAGGAATCGATAATGGTCAAATTGTGGTTTTATCTAGATTGAAGGATAAAAGCTTAGAAAGCATGTTTGTGACTAGTTTTGATAGTTGCATAGATAGCATGGCTAATGTTTTCATATATACGTGAAAACAGCACATTTTAGTGCCTATTTAATTTGATTGAGTGAAATTTCAATTAAAATAAGCCATCTATCGATTTTTGTGAAAACCAACCGTGTTAGAGCACTGTTTGCACGAGAGTTTTGATGAGATATGCATCACATAGTAGTTGAGTATATTCTCATACTTGATTTTAATGCGATTTATGCATGATAGAGTACTGGGAGCATTGCTCGTACTTAGTTTTATTGATTGATATATGATAGAATATTTGAGCATTGCTCATACTTAGTTTTACATGACATAGTGCTAGGAGCATTGCTCATACTAGATATATAGGACTTGTGCATGTGGTCGTGTTGGGAGTTTACTCGCACATACTAATTTTGAAAGAGAGAGCATGAAACAGACGTGTTGGGAGCCTATGCTAACTATGTGTCGCACCGATTATATAGTCGCACGTGCAACATTTTGAGATATAGCTGAGGGCTATCGAAAATATTAACCATAGTATGAGGGCTGAGACTTACGACAAGCACCCCGATTATGAGGATTGGGTCCATAGAGTACTTTCTACCGTGTATGTCACATGGAGTACGGTGTATCGTGAGTGCACGATGTTGTTGAGTTGTGAGAAAATGGTAGAGGATTTGGCCCACCTCCTGTTACAGCAAATGTGAGACCCCGCACACCGAGTACTGTGTAGCCTGGGATCACGAAAAATGAGTTATGATCATAATCTCTGAACATTTAGTCGCCTATCTTTTTTCATTCGCTTGAGATTTCTTGATTGAATTATCACATGATTTTATAATCTGAACATGTGATTTTGTGAATTTTGAAAGGGATAACCCAAGGGATGGTTGAGGCAAGGATTCCCATGTTTTAACATGTGAGAACTGTGAATTTTGTATACCCCATTTATGAGAATTGTAATTTTGTGTATGTAATGATGATATTTTTATGTACACACAAGTTTCAAATATGATGAAGTATAAGAAGATGAGGTTTTTAAGTCTTAAATGTGTATGATTGAAATATGGACTATGAGGTAGATTTTGGAAAATTTTACATTGAGTTTTCTACAAATTGATGCAGCAGTAGTACAATCTGTGAATGCCAGATCGATCTCCAAGGATGAGAGATCGATCTCATGGCTTCAGAATGCAGGAAATGTACAAGAACTATAGTTAGATCGATCTCATAGGCAAGAAGATCGATCTCAAAATGTTTCTGTAAAGAGAATATCTATCTCCTCAAAGAGCATATCAATCTCATGAAGTATTTAATAAACTGAAGATCGATATCATAATTGGAGTAGATCGATCTCATAAAGCCATTAAGAGATTGATCTAACCCCACGACAGATTGATCTTCTAAGCATAAAATTACCCAAAAACATTCCCAAATTCAATGAGAGATCGATCTCATTAAGGACCAGATCGATCTCCTACCCTCCGTCTATAAAAGAACCCCTGCATTTTCCTATTTTTCATTTTCTCTCTCTAAAAAAATCGAAGCCCTAGCTTTCTCTCTCTTATAAATCGCCCATTTTCATTCGAATCAGAGATTGAGGCAAGAAGGAAAGTTGTTCCTCATCCAATGGAGAGCAACATATTTGGAAATCGAAGGAGGAATCAAATCGAGGTGTGAATAGAGCCCTCCATAAGTTTTGGGTAAATTTCTAAGCTTTAATCTTTGATATTGGGGTGATTTTGGTGATTGTGACTATGAAAGTTGTGATAAAATAGCTAGCAAATGATTAGGGTTGATGAAATTATGATTTTGTTGGAGTGATGATGATATTATATAATTTACAGTAAATTATGGGATTTTGATTATAAATTGGAATTTAGGCAATGAGATGATATTGGCATGGACATTATGAATGAAAAATGTAGGATTCAATATGTAGTGGATGAGAATGTGGATTAGGATAGGAATATGAGAAAAATGAGGTTTTGTAGTATTTAATGAGAATATGAGAAATTATGTGCTCGATGATGTGATTGAGATGAATTATTGATGTTTTAACATCGTTTGGACAGCCTAGGAGTTCTAGAGAGGAATGCAAGGCTAGTCCGTCGTTTGGGGGAACGATTGCACTATACGAGGTGTAACAAAGTAAAGGAAAACTTAAACTCATTTGTATATGTGGTTTTGTGATGACATTGTAGCTTGAAATGTGATTTGAGAAAATAAGGATGTTTTTATGAGTTGAGAATGAGTTATTGCACATGGTTTTATAGCTGGTTGGGGCCCAATTTTTGTGAGTTGTAAACTAAATACGAAATTTGTTTTACAACCGTTTTGAGTTTAAAAAAATGAAAAGTGATTTGGGCTCTACGTTAAGGCGTACTGAGATTTGAGAAATGTGTGCGTGGTTTTTCCGATTTGAGCTCGGTTTTAACATCTTTTGTGTTGAGTACAAAACGGTTTTGAGATGAGTTTTATGAGAAAGACCATTAAGAGTGATACGTGAAGGCAAAACGTTTTATTTGATAATGGCTATTACTGAGACTTAGGCGTGTCATGTTGAATACACATCAAGCTTTGCTCTTGTAGCATGTAAGATCGACTCCTCTATTCCGGTAATGTGAGATGATCCCACTCCACGGCAGCATTGGGTGGTATTGCTCTGATAGCATGTAAGACTGGGTCGTGCTTTGATAGCAAGTAAGACCGTCGGCTGTATGACTCTGATCAAGTCTACAGCGAACCATGGCCATGGGTGTATTATTGTTGACGAAATCCCTCGATTGGGGATGTCCGCCTAGGGGACGAGTTCAATCATTTTGATGTGCCATGACGAGTTTTATATGAGTTTTTATTTGCCTAGTCTCGTTTTACACATGAGTTTGTTTTTGGTGGTTGTGCCACGTGCATTACTAATGCGGTTATTTTTATCACATTTTATGAGAAAATGCCATTATCGCATCCTGATTTCCAACATGCTTGTAACTATTTGTAATCATGGTTTGAGCCATTTATTATCATGTTTCTACATGAGCTTTGAGAAATGAGTTGAGATGATGTTTTAATTATTCATGCTACATTTTCCACTGAGTTTATTGAGTTTAACATGTCAAACAAAATGATTGTGTTGTGCAAATCATTTTCTTATTAATGAATCCCTTACCCTCTTGCTGAGCGATTTAGAAGCTCACCTTGTTTTATCTCCCCCAAGATTTCTTCAAGTGAAGAGAGTTTTCCTATGACGTACGGAGTACTGGTTAGTGGAGAACTTGAGCTCTAAGCCACATATTGTGCTTGAGGTATATTTTAATATTTCATGCACCCAGACTTAAGTTGTATTTACAGACACTTGATGAACAATGATGTATGGGATGTATTAGGATTAATTAACCTTTAATTGAGTAATGTATTAGGATTAATTACTCATCACATCAATTTGATCCAATATAACATAATTTTCACGTTTATTATAGTCGATTCGACTTATTGGGTTCATTAACACTTATAAGGCCTCACTTTCTCTTAAGTCCATTTTGATTGCTCTATTCATTTATCGAGAATTTATTGAACTCTTTAAGCCTATTGATTCACACTAAACCGGCATTAAGCTCATAACGCCTCTAGTTCATCATTTCCTTCACTATGGCAATTTATCAAACACCTCTTATGCCCATTTCAAATCATCATCCACTCCAACATATGGATTTCACAAAGTTATCTTAAAATCATCTATACTTGCTTACTAACATCTCTACCTGTTTAAACCATCATCAACTCTATGCCATTTCAACTTTCTCTCACTAAACCCATTCTAGGTCATGGTTGTTTAAGAATGTACATGGACATTTCAGCTAACACTATATACACCAATCTACTCATCAAGATGTCTACATTAACATACTAGATGATGGTGTATTGAAATCTTACATAGCTTAACTTTTTTCTTCTTTTTGTTGTATTGGGGAAAACCTTTTTTCTTCTTCAGTCCAAAGTTTGAGCTTCCAATCTTTGATTATGTTGTTCTCTTCCTCAGTAGGAACAACTTTGCTCAAATAACGTTTTCCTCAAATCTTTTTGGAGGGGGTGCATTCTAGAGTGAGAAAATTAGGTTGGTTTGGGTAAAAAATGGAAGGTTTTTTGGGATTTTTGGAGAAGAATGCTCGATAGTTAGGTCTCTTTTATAGTAATTGCGTTTATGAGATCGATCTCGCTTTGCTTGATTTCCTTCACAATTCGATAATACAGGCTAGGAGATCGATCTGCTTATTACATGGGATCGATCTGCTATATTGCATGAGATCGATCTACTCAAAGGAATAGGATCGATCTTTGTTCATTGGATGGGATTGATCTTGGCCAGGCAGAAGGCTTCAGAGATCGATCTGGCATTAAGAAGAGATCGATCTGTCTTATCCAGAGGCAACTAGAGATCGATCTACCTTGTGGAAGGAGATTGATCTGGTCAAAACATGTAAGACCCGTAATTTAATACGTACTCTTTAGGATTTTGTGATATACGAACAAGTCACATTTGATATAAATCATAAGGAATGAATGTTTTTAAGTTCCAAATGTGTAAGAAATGCAAAACGGGTAGTGAAGAAAATTGAATATGAATGTAACTGTGAAATTTTGGGAAAATGCGGTAGAACTGCTATTGAAGAGAAGCAGATCGATCCCTCATTCAATGCAGATCGATCTTAGATATGTTCTAGATAGAACATATCGATCTCATTTAAGGGCCAGATCGATCTCTATATGATCTTGTATAAAGCAGATCGATCTAATGCTAAGAGCATATCGATCTCCTAAGCATAACAAGTCAAATTTCGAAGAGATAAACACCGGGCAGATCGATCTCTCACCATTAGGAGATCGATCTCCAAGGGCAATTCTATATATACACGACTCATGTACCTTTATTTTTCTAGAGAAAACCAAACCTTTATTGAACTAAAGTAAAACCTAACCTTTCTACTCCAAAAATCTTTATCTTTCAAGTAGTTTTGAGTGGGATTTATTTCAGTAAAGTTGTTCCTACTGAAGAGGAGAACAACATAGGTAGAAACTAGAAGTTGAAATCAAGGATTGAAGGAGCAATGTGAATTTTCCCTAAATTGGGAAAAAGAGGAAAAATCAAGCTAGGTAAGATTCAATACACCAACTTCATATATGTTAATATAGGTATCTTGGTAAGTTGATTGGTGTATGTTTGAGGTGCTGAAAACACCTTGAATATGAAAAATGTCCATGACCTAGAAATTGGCATGAATTGGAGAAAATGATGAGAAAGTTGAGTAAGCATGGATTTTAGGAAGAAATAAACATGTATGTATGATTGTAAAATAGTTTTATGAAATACACAAATTGTAATAGATGAGAAATGCAAATAGGTATATGAGATATATGGTGATATGCCATAATGGGAGAAAATGATAAACTTGAGGCATTGAGAGAATTATGCCTATTCAATTTGAATAAGTAGACTTGGACGAGTCTAATAGGTTCTCAAGAAATAATTTGTAAAGTTAAAATAGACTTAGGAAAGAGTGAAGTCCAATAAGCTAAAATAAGGCCAAATGAATATAAAAAAGGCTAACTGCATTGATTTAGACTCATGCAAGTGAAAACTAAGTATATTAAGGTATACTGATAAGAATGATTATTAACAGCTTCGAAAGTTATATTGGAAACTGATCGAACTGCGAGAGTGAGCAGCACCGTGGAAGTGAGGTCATGCGACGTGATCCTAGGTAAGGGAATTTCATGAGTAGCTCGAGCTAGCTACACATATTTCAAATAGAATTTTGATTATTATATTGTATATGAAATTCTGTGTATAGAAAAGTTTCGGCAGGAATCAATAATAGTCAAATTGTGGTTTTATCCAGATTGAAGGATAAAAGCTTAGGAAGCATGTTTATGACTAGTTTTGATAGTTGCATAGAAAGAATGGCTAATGTTTTCATATATATGCGAAAACAGCACATTTGAGTGCCTATTTGATTTGATTGGGTGAAATTTCAATTAAAATAGGCTATCTATCGATTTTTGTGAAAACTAACCGTGCTAAAGCACTGCTCTCACGCGATTTTATGAGATATGCATCACATAGTAGTTGAGTATATTCTCGTACTTGATTTTAATGCGATTTATGCATGATAGAGTACTGGGAGCATTGCTCGTACTTAGTTTTATTGATTGATATATGATAAAATATTGGAGCATTGCTCATACTTAGTTTTACATGACATAGTGCTAGGAGGATTACTCACACTAGATATATATGACTTGTGCATGTGGTTGTGTTGGGAGTTTACTCGCACATACCAGTTTTGAAAGAGAGAGCATGAAACAGCCGTGTTGGGAGCCTGTGCTGACTATGTGTCACACCGATTATATACTCGCACGTGCAACATTTTGAGATATGGCTGAAGGCTATCGAAAATATTAACCATAGTATAAGGGCTAAGACCTACAGGAAGCACCCCGATTATAAGGATTGGGTCCATGGCATACTTTCTACTGTGTATGTCACATGGAGTACGGTGTGTCGTGAGTGCACGATGTTGTTGAGTTGTGAGCTTATGGTAGAGGATTTGACCCACCTCCTATTACAGCAAATGTGAGACCCCGTACACCGAGTATTGTGTATCCTGGGATCACAAAAAATGAGTTATGATCATAATCTTTGAACTTGTAGTCGCCTATCTTTTTTCATTCGCTTGAGATTTCATGATTGAATTATCCCATGATTTTATAATCTGAACATGTGATTTTATGAATTATGAAAAGGGTAACCCGAGGGATGGGTGAGGCAAGGATTTCCATGTTTTAACATGTGAAACTGTGAATTTTGTATACCCCATTTATGAGAATTGTAATTTTGTGTATGTAATGATGATATGTTTATGTACACACAAGTTTCAAATATGATGAAGTATAAGAAGATGAGGTTTTTAAGTCTTGAATGTGTATGATTGAAATATGGACTATGAGCTAGATTTTGGGAAGTTTTACATTGAGTTTTCTACAAATTGATGCAACAGTAATACAATCTGTGAATGCTAGATCAATCTCCAAGGATGAGAGATCGATCTCATGGCTTTAGAATGCAGGAAATGTGCAAGAACTATAGTCAGATTGATCTCATAGGAAAGAAGATCGATCTCAAAATGTTTCTGTAAAGAGAAGATCGATCTCAAAATGTTTCTGTAAAGAGAAGATCGATCTCCTCAAGGAGCAAATCGATCTCATGAAGAATTTTGTAAACTGAAGATCGATCTCATAATTGCAGTAGATCAATCTCATAAAGCCATTAAGAGATTGATCTCACCCCACGACAGATCGATCTCCTAGGCATAAAATTACCCAAAAACATTCCCAAAGTCAAAGAGAGATTGATCTCATCAAGGACCAAATCGATCTCTTGCCCTCTGTCTATAAAAGAACCCCTGCGTTTTCCTATATTTCATCTTCTCTCTCTAAAAAAATTGAAGCCTTAACTTTCTCTCTCTTCCAAATCACCCATTTTTGTTCGGATCAGAGGTTAAGGCAAGAAGGAAAGTTGTTCCTCATCTAATGGAGAGCAACATACTTGAAAATCGAAGGACGAATCGAATCGAGGTGTGAATAGAGCCCTCCATAAGTTTTGGGTAAATTTTTAAGCTTTAATCTTTGATATTGGGGTGATTTGGTGATTGTGACTATGAGAGTCGTGATAAAATAGCTAGGAAATTATTAGGGTTAATGAAATTATGATTTTGTTGGAGTGATGATGATATTATATAATTTGTAGTAAATTGTGGGATTTTGACTATAAATTGGAATTGAGGCAATGAGATGATATTGGCATGGACATTATGAATGAAAAATGTAGGATTTGAAATGTAGTGGATGAGAATGTGGATTAGGATAGGAATATGAGAAAAATGAGGTTTTATAGTATTTAAAGAGAATATGAGCAAATATGTGCTCGATGATGTGATTGAGATGAATTATTGATGTTTTAACATCGTTTGGATAGCCCGGGAGTTCTAGAGAGGAATGCGAGGCTAGTCCGTCGTTTGGGGGAACGATTGCACTATACAAAGTGCAATGAAGTAAGGAAAAACTTAAACTCATTTGTATATGTGGTTTTGTGATGACATTGTAGCTTGAAATGTGATTTGAGAAAATAAGCATGTTTTTATGAGTTGAGAATGAGTTATTGCACATGGTTTTATAGTCGGTTGGGGCCCAAATTTTGTGAGTTGTAAACTAAATGCGAAATTTGTTTTACAACCGTTTTGAGTTTAAGAAAATGAAAAGTGATTTGGGCTCTACGTTAAGGCGTACTGAGATTTGGGAAATGTGTGACTGGTTTTTCCGGTATGAGCTCGATTTTAACATATTTTGTGTTGAGTACAAGACGATTTTGAGATGAGGTTTATGAGAAAGACCATTATGAGCGCTACGTGAAGGCAAAACGTTTTATTTGATAATGGCTATTACTGAGACTTGGGCGTGTCATGTTGAATACATATCGAGCTTTGCTCTTGTAGCATGTAAGATCGGGCCGTGCTCTAGCAGCACGTAAGACCGACTCTTCCGTTCTGGTAACGTGAGATGACCCCGCTCCGCGGCAGCGTTGGGTGGCACTACTCTGATAGCATGTAAGATCGGGTCGTGCTTTAATAGCATGTAAGACCGTCGGCTATATGACTCTGATCAAGTCTACAGCGAACAATGGCCATGGGTGTATTATTGTCGACGAAATCCCTCGATTGGGGATGTCCGCCTAAGGGATGAGTTCAATCGTTTTGATGTGCCATGACGAGTTTTATATGAGTTTTTATTTGCCTTGTCTCGTTTTGCACATGAGTTTGTGTTTGGTGATTACGCCACATGCATTACTAATGCGGTGATTTTTATCACTTTTTATGAGAAAATGCCATTATCGCATCCTGATTTCCAACATGCTTGTAACTATTTGTAATCATGGTTTGAGCCATTTATTATCATGTTTCTACATGAGCTTTGAGAAATGAGTTGAGATGATGTTTTAATTAATCATGCTACATTTTCCACTGAGTTTATTGAGTTTAACATGTAAAACAAAATGATTGTGTTGTGCAAATCATTTTCTTATTAATGAATCCCTTACCCTCTTACTAAGCTATTTAGAAGCTCACCTTGTTTTATCTCTCCCCAGATTTCTTCAAATGAAGAAAGTTTTTCTACGACGTACAGAGTAGTGGCTAGTGGAGGACTTGAGCTCCAGGCCACAAATTGTGCTTGAGGTATATTTTAATATTTCATGTACCCAGAATTAAGTTGTATTTACAGACACTTGATGAACAGTGATGTATGAGATGTATTAGGATTAATTAACCTTGAATTGAGTAATGTATATGGTATGATATATAATTATAAGATGATGATATCCTGAGGTGAAAGTAATAAATTATGTATGATGATGAATGACACTGCACAGGAATGTACCCTTAATTGTGAATGGATGAATTAAACGTCTTAAATTTGCCCTGTTTTTTACGCTTCAGGGGCCTCACAGAGTTTTCTTGGTATCAGAGCTTAGGGTGTTTAGTACTGTTAGTGTCGGTCAATTGAAATAGAATACATCCCAAGTGTTTGTATAAGTCTGGTTATGAACTGAAATTGAGGATTGAGATTTCAATCGAATTTGATGTGTACGCGTAGGAAACGTATCGAGATTGAGAATGAGTGGACGATGAGGTCGTTTGAGGAGGCAGGTCGAGCCACCACCGCCACCTGCCCCACAACCGAAAAGTCCTAACTCTCGATTTAACCGGATTGAGCATAATGTGTGGCAAGGTTTTGAGCAAATGGCAGTGTTATTCGCGTAACATTTTGGAGTTAATGCCTCGGGTACTACTCCTACACTACCACAAGGACCTCCTATGCCCCCAGTACAGATGGACCCGATACCTCTCATCACTCAGCCTGATGACAGAAGTATGGTCCGATTGAAGGACTTTTTAAAAATGAATCCGCCCGCATTCAAAGGGAAAAAGGATCCCAGAGAGGCTGAGGAGTGGTTGACTAAGTTGAGAGTTATATTTGAATATTTGGGATGCACTGATACTGAGAGGGTCAGTATGGGCGCTTATGTATTGAAAGGGAGAGCTCGAGATTAGTGGGGTATGACCTAAGGTATTCTGATGTCTAGCTCAGATGTGATTAGCTCGGACGAGTTGCAGATAGCCTTTAGATCCCAATATGTACCACGACCTGCTCAGAGAAGGAAGCAGGCAGAGTTTTTGAATCTGGTACAGGGTGAGATGTCTGTGGATGATTATGAGAGCCGATTTACTGCCCTATTAAGATATAATCCAGAGACCTTCAAAAATGAAGAGCTCCACATAGAGAGATTTATGTATGGATTGAAGCCCATCATCAGAGATCGATTGATAGGGCTGTGTATTACTAACTTTGGAGATGCTCTGAGACGAGTACAAGAGATTGAGAGGGGAATTGAAATTGTACAATCCCAGAATGAGTTTAGTGCAGTGACTCGGGATAAGGGCAAGAGGCTAGTGATTTCCCAGGCAGATGTTCAGAGAGGTTCCTTCAGAAGAGGAAGGATTGAGGTACAAAAGGGCAGATTAGAGAGATCCAGAGCTTATCCTATCATCAGGGAGACCCCTCGAGATGTCAGGCTTGAGATAAAAGCTTGTAGAAATTGTGGCCGATCACATGAGGGAAGTTGTACTGGGCTGATCCATGGATGTTTTAGATGTGAAGAAATGGGTCACAAAGTAAAAGACAGCCCTCAACCTCAGAAACCACATGTTCCAGAGCCGACTAGACAGCAGCCTTAGAGAGTGAATCCCCCAAGAAGGGCCACTGCTACAGAGAAAGGAAAGAAACCCGTTATAGTGAGACGTGTGTTTGCTCTGGATAAGGAAACAGCAGACACTTCAACAGAAACTATAAGAGGTACACTCTCTCTCTGTAATCATAAGGCTCATGTGTTGATTGATTCAGAGTCCACACATTCGTTTATTTCTGAACATTTTGCATTAGATTAAATTTGAAGTTTGAACCTCTAGAGTATGTACTACATGTAAATACCCCTATGCATGAGTCCCAGAGAACTGATTTAATCTGTAGAGGGTGTGAAATAAAGGTGGGAGATAGAGTGATGTTAGCAGATCTAATATGCTAAATATACATAGATTTGATGTAATTTTGGGAATGGATTGGCTGGCAACCAATCGAGTGAGTTTAGACTGCTACACTAAGATTATAACTTTCTCCCTACATGAACCTTACAGTATATGTTTCAAATATTGAGGAAATAAATGTGTGGAAATATGTAAGCAAATTGAAATTTTGATGTTGCTTTTGAGAATACTAAATATGATTGTTCATATGAAGGTTATGAGACACTCACCTCAGATGATAAGCGAGAACATCCAAGGATTGAGGATATACCTGTGGTGTGTGAATTTTCGGATGTCTTCCCAGATGAGTTATCAGGTTTACCACCAGAGAGAGAGCTGGAGTTTACCATTGATTTGGTACTAGATACTCAGCCTATCTCTAGGCCTCCATATAGGATGGCCTTAGTGGAACTTGAGAAATTGAAGAAGTAACTACAGGAGTTATTAGATCAAGGATTTATTAGACCTAGTGTCTCACCGTGGGGAGCACCAGTGTTATTCGTGAGGAAGAAGGATGGTAGTCTCAGATTATGTATAGACTACCGACTGTTGAATAAAGCCACGATGAAGAATAAATACCCATTGCCCAGGATTGATGACCTACTTGATCAGCTGAGAGGGGCCTCACTCTTCTCTAAGATTGATTTGAGGTCAGGCTATCACCAATTGAGGATTAAGGGGGAAGATATTCCAAAGACGACCTTCAGGACAAGGTATGGCCATTATGAATTTCTAGTGATATCCTTTGGATTGACGAACGCCCCTGCAGCCTTTATGAGGTTGATGAATGAAGTGTTCAGAGACTATCTAGATAAGTTTGTGATAGTCTTTATTGATGATATCTTGGTGTACTCTTGATCTTATGAGGAGCACGCACAGCACTTGTGGTTAGTACTTCAGATACTCCGAGATAAGCAATTATATGGAAAGCTAAATAAGTGTGAGTTTTGGTTGGATCAGATATCTTTCCTGGGTCATATAGTTTCAGAGGAAGGAGTATTAATTGATCCAACTAATGTAGAGGCTGTGCTTAATTAGGAAAGATCGAGGACAGTTACTGAGGTATGAAGTTTCCTTAGTTTAGCAGGGTATTACAGAAGATTTGTTGAGGAATTTTCTAGGATTGCTGCTCCTTTGACTAAGCTCACGCACAAGGAGACTCAATTCATATGGACTGATCAATGTGAGCTCAATTTTTAAGAATTAAATAGAAGATTAACAGCGACACCTGTATTGACTATCCCTGAGGGATCAGGAGGATTTTCAGTATATAGTGATGCTTGCCATCAAGGATTGGGATGTGTGCTCATGCAACATGAAAGAGTGGTCGCCTATGATTCACGACAATTGAAAGATCATGAGCGAAATTACCCTACGCACGATTTAGAGTTAGCTGCTGTGGTGTTTGCCTTAAAAATTTGACGGCACTACTTATATAGGAAAAGATTCCAGATCTTCACTGAGCACAAGAGTTTGAGATATCTGTTTGATCAGAAAGAGTTAAACATGAGACTAAGGAGATAGATGAAACTCTTTAAGGATTATGACTGCTAGATCTTGTACCATCCGGGAAAGACGAATGTAGTTGTTGATGCCCTGAGCAGGAAGAGTAAGATATATGCTATGATGATCAGGGAATGGGATTTGTTGGAGCAGTTCGTCGAACTCTGGATTAGAGTTAAAGAATAAGAGACTAAATTTTTGGCTAGCCTACGAATAGAGCCCAAGATCATGGATCGGATTAGAACTGGGTGGTACGATGATCAAAGGTTGATTGATATGGTTAGCCAAGCTGAGCAGACTTCGCAGTCGGATCTCATAGTCAGTGAGGATGGGTCGTTGAGATTCAAAGGATGAATTTATGTATCGAATGATGATACCCTAAAGAGACAGATACTGAGAGAATCCCACTGCTCACGATACAACATGCACCCAAAGAGTACTATGATGTACTGAGATTTGAGAAAGGTATACTGGTGGAGTGGTATGAAGCGAGACGTGGCAGATCTTGTGGCCAGATGTTTAGTGTGCCAGTAAGTGAAAGTTGAGCATCGAAAACCCAGAGGATTAGTGCAGCCTTTACCTGTGCCTACGTGGAAATGGGAGCATGTCACCATAGACTTTATTAATTGTTTACCAAGCACCCGAAGGGGTCGTGATGCTATATGGTTTAGTGGATAGACTGATGAAAAGTTCCCACTTCCTTGCCATCAAGAGCACCGATACTGTGGATGCCTTAGCTGAGTTATATGTCAGCAAGATAGCAAGATTAATGGGGATCTAGTGAGTATTAGTTCTGACAGAGATTTTGGACCCAATTTTAGGAGTCTATGGGATCTCGATTAAGTTTTAGTACCGCCTATCATCCTCAGACAGATGGTCAGTGAGAGAAGACTATTCAGATCCTGGATGATATGTTGAGGGTATGTACAATGAATTTTAAGGGATCATGGGATGATCACCTATCCCTAGCAGACTTTGCATACAATAATAGCTATCATGCGAGTATTGGAATGGCACTTTTTGAGACTCTATATGGTAGGAGGTGTAGATCCCCTGTAGCATGGGAAGAAGTGGGTGATAGAAAGATAAATGCTCCCGAACTTGTTGAACAGGCTGTACAGAGTGTGAAACTCATATGTGAGAGATTACAAACTGCACAGAGTAGACAGAGAAGCTACGCGGATGTGCGTAGACGGCCACTCGAATTTGATGTTGGCGATGCCAAATTTTTGAAGATATCACCGAGTAAGGGTATCATGAGATTTGGAAGGAAAGGGAAATTGAGTCTTCGATACATTTGACCATTCGAGATTCTTGAGAGAGTGTGAGAGGTAGCCTACAGGTTGGCATTACCCCCATAAATGTCCGGAATACACAACGTCTTTCATGTATCTATGTTGAGGAAGTACCACCTGGACCCTTCTCATGTCATAGAGTATGAAGAGATGGACATAAAAGAGGACATGAGCTACACTGATGAACCCGTCCAGATTCTCGATAGAAAAGAGAAGGTACTTAGAACCAAAAGCATCCCATTAGTGAAAGTTTTGTGGAAACATCACTCAATGAAAGAAGCAACTTGGGAATTAGAAAGCCTCATGAAAGAGAAGTACTCCCATTTGTTTGATGAGTCGAGTTGAATTTGGAGGACCAAATTCTCTTAAGGTGGGAAGGATGTGAGAACTGTGAAATTTGTATACCCCATTTATGAGAATTGTAATTTTGTGTATGTAATAATGATATGTTTATGTACACACAAGTTTCAAATATGATGAAGTATAAGAAGATGAGGTTTTTAAGTCTTGAAGGTGTATGGATTGAAATATGGACTATGGGGTAGATTTTGGGAAGTTTTACATTGAGTTTTCTATAAATTGATGCAGCCGCAGTACAATCTGTGAATGCCAGATCGATCTCTAAGGATGAGAGATTGATCTCATGGCTCTAAAATGCAGGAAATGTGCAAGAACTATAGTCAAATCAATCTCATAGGCAAAAAGATCGATCTCAAAATGTTTCTGTAAATAGAAGATCGATCTCCTCAAGGAGCAGATCGATCTCATAAAGCATTCGGTAAATTGAAGATCGATCTAATAATTGGGGCAGATCGATCTCATAAAGCTATTAAGAGATTAATCTCACCCCATGGAAGATCGATCTCCCAGGCATAAAATTGCCCAAAAACGTTCTCAAATTCAAAAAGAGATCGATCTAATCAAGGACCAGATCGATCTCCTACCCTCCGTCTATAAAAGAACCCCTGCGTTTTCATGCATTTCATCTTTTCTCTCTATAAGAAAATTGAAGCCTTAACTTTCTCTCTCTTCCAAATCGCTCATTTCTATTCAAATCAGAGGTTGAGGAAAGAAGAAAAGTTGGTCCTCATCCAAGGGAGAGCAATGTACTTAGAAATCGAAGGACGAATCGAATCGAGGTGTGAATAGAGCTCTCCATAAGTTTTGGGTAAATTTCTAAGCTTTAATCTTTGATATTAGGGTGATTTTTGGCTATTGTCACTATGGGAGTTGTGATAAAATAGCTAGGAAATGATTAGGGTGGAAGAAATTATGATTTTGTTAAAGTGATGATGATATTATATAATTTGTAGTAAATTATGGGATTTTGACTATAAATTAGAATTGAGGCAATGAGGTGATATTGGCATGGACATTATGAATGAAAAATGTAGGATTCGAAATGTAGTGGATGAGAATGTGGATTAGGATAGAAATATGAGAAAAATGAGGTTTTGTAGTATTTAACGAGAATATGAGCAAATATGTGCTCGATGAAGTGATTGAGATGAATTATTGATGTTTTAACATCGTTTGGATAGCCCTGGAGTTCTAGAAAGGAATACAAGGCTAGTCCGTAGTTTGGGGGAACGATTGCATTATACAAGGTGCAACGAAGTAAGGGAAAACTTAAACTCATTTGTGTATGTGGTTTTATGATGACATTGTCGCATGAAATGTGATTTGAGAAAACAAGCATGTTTTTATGAGTTGAGAATGAGTTATTGCACACGGTTTTATAGCCGGTTGGGGCCCAATTTTTTTGAGTTGTAAACTAAATGCGAAATTTATTTTACAACCATTTTGAGTTTAAAAAATGAAAAGTGATTTGGGCTCTACGTTAATGGATACTGATATTTTAGAAATGTGTGCATGGTTTTACTGGTTTGAGCTCAGTTTTAAGATGTTTTGTGCTGAGTACAAAAAGGTTTTGAGATGAGTTTTATGAGAAAAACCATTATGAGTGCTATGTGAAGGCAAAACGTTTTATTTGATAATGGCTATTACTGAGACTTCGGCGTGTCATGTTGAATACACATCGTGCTTTGCTCTTGTAACATGTAAGACCGGGCCATGCTCTAGCAGCAAGTAAGACCGACTCCTCCATTCTGGTAACGTGAGATGACCCCAATCCGCGACAGCGTTGGGTGGCATTGCTCTGATAGCATGTAAGATCGGTTTGTGCTTTGATAGCATGTAAGATCGTTGGCTGTACGACTCTGATCAAGTCTACAGCGAACCATGGCCATGGGTGTATTATTGTCTACGAAATCCCTCGATTGGGGATGTCCGCCTAGGAGACGATTTCAATCGTTTTTATGTGCCATGACGAGTTTTATATGAGTTTTTATTTTCCTAGTCTCGTTTTACACATTAGTTTGTGTTTGGTGGTTGCGCCACGTGCATTACTAATACAGTGATTTTTATCACGTTTTATGAGAAAATGCCATTATCGCATCCTGATTTCCAACATGCTTGTAACTATTTGTTATCATGGTTTGAGCCATTTATTATTATGTTTCTACATGAGCTTTAAGAAATGAGTTGAGATGATGTTTTAATTATTCATGCTACATTTTTCACTGAGTTTATTGAGTTTAACATGTAAAACAAAATGATTGTACCGTGCAAATCATTTTCTTATTAATGAATCCCTTACCCTCTTACTGAGCGATTTAGAAGCTCACCCTATTTTATCTCCCCCAGATTTCTTCAAGTGAAGAGAGTTTTCCTGCGACGTACGGAGTAGTGGCTAGTGGAGGACTTGAGCTCCAAGCCACATATTGTGCTTAAGGTATATTTTAATATTTCATGTACCCAGACTTAAGTTGTATTTACAGACACTTGATAAACAGTGATGTATGGGATGTATTAGGATTAATTAACCATGAATTGAGTAATGTATATGGTATGATATATAATTATGAGATGTTGAGATCCTGAGGTGAAAGTTATAGATTATGTATGATGATGCATGACACTGCACAGGAATGCACCCTTAATTGTGAATGGATGAATACAAAGTTTTAAATTTGCCCTGTTTTTCGCGCTTTCGGGGCGTCACATAACATGACGATATGCCATATTGTTTTGATTTATTTGAAATGGCATGATAAAATGTGATTTACATTAATTACATGAGAAATGCAATATTTTGCATAAATTGCTTAGATTATTAAACCAGCATGTTTTCAGTTTTATAACTGATGATTTATATCTATATGCAAATATTACATAAATGTTTCAAGAAAGACACATGCTTTAGATATGAATTGAAAAGGAAATGATTTAGTGGCATGAGCATTGTATTTTGTAGATAGTATGGTTATCTACTTGCTTGCCTTATTTTCTTACTGAGCTGTATGCTTACCCCCTTTTTATTTCCCCTCTCTACAGAAGGCTCACAGTAGTTGAGCAGAACTGAGGACTGTTATTCCTTTATCCACTGCATACCCATCATACGCAAGGTATACACATTCGAACGTTTTGTACTGAACAATGTAAAAACACAGTTATATAAACGGATGTACGATCGGGGATGTATATGTATAAGTATTGTATTAATGTATATAAGTTTACTTTTAAAAAAAGAGTACTTACAGTCAATGGTTGAGGTGACTAATATCGAATCACAACCCAACAGTTTGGTGTTGAGTTATGATAGAAGGAAAGGTATGTAAAATGCGAAATATTTATAGTGGTTTTTGGTATGTCATGGGAGGTCGTGACAAAATGGTATCAGAATGGAGTTGGTTTGATGTGAGTCGGTATTAGTATTTAGGAAATTATACATCCCCATATTACTCTGCTTTGTTTAGTTACAATTGTGTATACGAGATGGGAATCAGACTAATTAATGGGTATAAATGCAAGAATTGAGCCATTATGGCTAATACCAGCCATGGTAAAGGGACTAGAGGTAGGGCTCGAGGCCGTAGAGGTAGTCTTGAGACCCGAGATGAGACGACATGTCCCACTCAGGTACTTGAGAGTAACGACGCGCGCTTCATGAGATTAGAACGTCGCCTTGAGACTATAGTGGAGTTACTGGTACAAACTTTGCCAGGAGGACAGGGACAGGATTCAGGGACTATGCTAAGAGAGGCAACTACACCTAGTATGTCTGCACGACCAGCTCAGATGCCACAACCTACAGATACACCTACACCCCCACTAGCTCAGGATACGCCTTCCCATGTTGCTCCACGACAAGGCGATAGTACCTTATGGTATGGTTGTGAGCTTGATAGACTACGAATTCCATAAGCTTGGACCTCCGTCGTTTAGTGGGGTGAAGGACCCCATGGTTGTATAGGATTGGATGGGAGAGATGGAGAAGCTTTATGGATTCTTTGAGTGTACGACTGTGGAGATGGTCGTGTTTTCTGCGTTCCTACTGAATGGATCGACAGAGCATTGGTCGGAGTCCACCAGGGTTATATTGAGAGCATGACACTCAGAGATCACGTGGGATATCTTTTTGGATGCCTTTAGGAGGTAATTTGTCCCGGACACAGCGTAGAGGAAACTGCAGATGGAATTCTTAGGGTTGAGCCAGGAGACTCAGTTAATGGATGAGTATGAGACACAATTTGTATCCCTGGGTAGGTATGACCATGATACAATGAGTAGTGAGGCCCAGAAGGTCTGCAGATTTATTGATGGACTGAGACCAGTATTACGGTCTAGACTGGTTCCATTTAACATCTCTACCTATGATGAGGTAGTTCGCAGGGCGTAACTCTGTGAGCGAGATTACGAGAGGAATGTCTCTGAGCTTAGGACAGTTGGCAATGGTAGAGACGGAGATAGGAAGAGGACGATGAGTGACAGTGCCAGAGGTTTCAGATATCGAGGAGGGAGGAGATTCTTCGGTAAGAGACTAAAGATCGAGGAAGTACAGGAGAAGACTACTAGATCTCCTACATATTTGGCTATAGCCCTAGCCAAAGGTGTTGTTATTGGAGGATCGAGGCCTACCACTGAACAGTGTAGCAGATGTGGTAGATTCCATATAGGTAGACCTTGTACTATTTCTAGTGGATTGTGCTTCAAATGTGGGAAGCCAGGGCAAATGACGAGAGTTTGCCCAGAGGTTATTGATATTGCCCCATAGAAGGACAAGGAGCCAGAGAGAGCTTCAGTTGACATGTCTGTCTCAAAGAGAAGAACGACGGTAGAGGAGAAAGAAAACAGGTAATTGGACGATGGCGAGTACATGCCTTGGACCAGGTCATGGCTGATGCTTCGTCGGATGTCATTAGAGGTAACATCCTGATGTATGATTTAGAAGCATATGTTTTAATTGATCCTGGTGCCACGCATTCATTTGTATCACCTTTATTTGCATGTAAGTTAGCAAAACATGTAGAGCGTACACCTTCAAGTAGGATGATGTTGATTAGTACGCCTATGGATAACAGTTAGCCAGTTGAGTATGTGTTAAATGACTGCAAGTTAAGAGTAGGGGAAAAAGATATAACAGCCAATCTAATATTATTAAGCGTGAGTGATTTTGATGTAATATTAGGAATGGATTGGTTATCTGCAAACCATGCTATTTTAGATTGTTATGCTAAGACAGTTATGTTTCGTACCCTTATGAATTATGTTGTAAAGTTTAATGAAAAGAAATGAAAGTAATAGTTATGGTTACAATAAATAATGTACTATGCTGACTGAGAAATGAAAATATTGAAGGTCTTATTGCATACGTGGTTGATACGGATAAGGCACATTCAGAGTTGGTAGATATTCCTGTGGTTAGTGAGTTCCCAAATATCTTTCCGGATGAATTGCCAGGGTTACCACCAGATAGAGAGATGGAGTTTTGTATAGATTTGGTGCTTGGTTCTGAACCTATATCGAAACCACCGTATCGCATGGGAGCTGGAGGAGCTTAAGAGACAGTTATAGGAGTTGTTGGATAGGACGTTCATCAGACCGAGTGTTTCACCTTGGGAAGCACCAGTTTTGTTTGTGAATAAGATTGATGGAAGCCTCTGATTGTGTATAGATTACAGATTGTTGAATAAGGCTACCATCAAGAATAGGTGATAATTCTATTAAAAGAGAATTATTTGTGCTTAATTTCTTAATTAATTATTTGCATCCTCATATTATTTTATTAATTATTCCCTTAATTTAATTAAAATTATCTTGTGTGCAGGTAAATTAAATCCAGATGAATTTCAGTCAAAAATTGGCTGAGAATGGGCTAAAGGAGACTGGACTGCTACCATTTCGCAGTCTGAGTCACCATTCGTCTGGACATGTGTGATGTCGGGTGTTCGTATTTTACTCGTCTCGAAAAGATAAGATCGACAGATACTGTGCCCACCTCATGGAAGACACACGCCGGGCTACATCACACATCCAAGTGGATAAAAAGACAAATGACGTGGAAATATCTTCTCTACAGCGAATGGAATGAAGACAAGTGGCCAAACAATGCCAACTCATCTAGGATTGAAAATTACAATTGTACCCCTAATTTTGTGTATAAATAGAATATGATGAGCAACTGAAAAAGGGAGTTTTTTTTAGGGTAGCTTTAGTTTTTTTTTTTTAGGTTAAAATTTTATTGTTAGGTTATATATTTTCCTTAGGTTTTCTTTTCGGCTTTTCATGTTGGCTGGTGACAGCAGCCACCATATTTCTTTTCGATTTTACTCAAGTTCCATTCCCTTATAATTTTAATGTTTAAGTTTTAATGAAAAACATTCAATTTTCCATTGTTGTTCTCGGTTTGCATTTTTTATTCTATTGCTCAGTTAAATTTTTATTTATTTTCTTATGTAAGGTCTCTTTTCATTGATTGGTTTATTATCATTATTTCTTTCTAGTTCTTAGGTTGCAATTTTTTTCTTTTCGCCTGTCCCCTTTTTTCTGGTTGCCGATAGATAGACCAGAGTAGTGTGAAAGGTTGAAATTATTTTACTTTCTACAGTGGATGTTGGCCGAGACAAGAACCTTTCCTTGAGGCTACTGATTGCCCACTCACATTTGTGTAGTGTTGGTTAGCTGAGAAAGTGTTCAGTCCTTTCGGGTATAATGTTTTAACCTCCTGTATCTTACTGTCTTTCTGCATCATGTGATCGGGTTTCCATTTTTTGTGATGCCGATAGGTTGCTCTTGCTGGCAATTACTGAAATAAAGACGAAGGTCTTGTTGCTGTAACGCTGAGATGATGGACATGCTGATTTAGGTAGCAGCTGGCGTCAGTATACGCTGGGATGTGATGTTGCAGCCGATAGGGAACACATGCTCCCACCTTGATGTGCTCTGCTCTGCTCTGTTTTAAGCTTCTATCACTGTTCACTTTAACTTTCTGAGGCATGGCTGTAGTACGGGAGGTGGCATGACATAGCCACACATATTTGCATTATTTCTACATTATTCTTGGAATGCTACGAAAGTTTTAAGGACCTAGTAATAGTCGATTAGCGAAAGGACAAAGGTTATTGTCCGGATGTGCACCTATTTTCAGTACCGTGGCAGCAGGTAGAACATTGGTCCCAAGAGCAACTAGCGCACCTCCAGCTACTGGGTCAACCTTCATCGTATACCCCGATAAGACCTGCCACCATACCACTGCTGCAAACGAGATGCAGAGAATGAGAAGCAGCAGTAGTCAGTTACTGACCTGAAGCAAAGCAGGGAGTCGGGCAGTGCACGGTCGGATAAGCTAATGTGCAATAGTACAAGGCCATGTTTGGCTGCACTTAATCTTCACAATTTAATGTTTCATGCTTTTATATTGTTTTGTTTAATTGTTTTTATTCCTTCTATTAGTTGTTAGCTTAGGTAAGGTGTTAAATTAAATTATAGGTTAGTTATAGTTTCTTTGTTTGTTAATTTAATTTTTAGTTTTAATTCTGTTAATAGTTGATTTTATATAATAGGATGTAAGACTTAATTTTAGGGTAGAGTTTATGTATTGCATTTAGAATTAAATTAGGGTAAAATTGTTTCATGCATTTTTAATTTAGTCTTCATTTTAAATTTAAAAATCTAAAAATATTTTATGCATCATTTAGAGTAGATTTTAATCGTTTATTTAGGCATGTTATTAATTTAGCAATCATATAAAGTTAGATTTAATTTAAGGACACAATTTTGGCATTAAGGCTCATAGTTATTTTCTTAAATTTTGGCATGCACATTTTATTTTTATTGTTTTATTCAAGTTAATTTTATTTCTTTCTTTTCTTATTTGTTTGCATTCTAGTTTATTTTCACTAATCAATTTTATCTTTGTTATTTATCCTTTCTAGGGTACTGCTATCATTTGCTTGGAGCGTTGTAAGTATTTTTTTGCTCTATTTTATCATTTTCTTTATTTTATAATTTTATTATTTTTTAGTACTTTTAATTTAAGCCTTGTAGATCACCCACTAAATTCTCATAATTTGTTAGGATATACTTAGGGTAAAATTAACCGGTACTTAATTAGGCTAATTAGATTCTCTGTGGGACGATAATCCAGGACTCAAATCCCATTATTACTTGTACGACCCGTGCACTTGCGGTTAACACGTATTGATGATTTAGAGTGCGCATAGTTGTCGTCAATAGGTATCCCATTCCACGTATTGATGACTTGTTGGATCAACTCCGAGGAGCGCAGGTCTTTTGTAAGACCCGTATTTTGGATGTAAACTTTATGAAATCATAAGTATGGTGATGTATTTACAATGTAAAGCATAAATGTGTAAGTCCATGGATTCGATGTACATACTTGTAATATGAGATTGTAATGTACATACAAGTTTCATTGTGTATGAATATGAAGGATTGGGCTTTTGGATGTGATGAATGTCAGTGGAATGAGAAATGAGTAGTGTGGTAAACGGAAGGAAGTTGCATGAATCTGAATACTTCCATTTGGTCTTATATTGTATACCTTTGGCTATACAATGAATACACATAAGTTCTAATGTGTATAAGGTATGAATGGATGCCATTTTCAAGGCTTAAAGGTAACTGGATGAGGAAATGACCATGGCAGCAAATTAAGGAAGTTGGGTGTGAGTTGCTGCAGAAAAACTACAGAAAATCTGGATAATATGAAGGCTAGATCGATCTCATAGGATGAGAGATCGATCTGGAAGAGCCAAATGCTCTTATTCAAATAATAAGAATAGTGCAGATTGATCTTCAATGGAGCCAGATTGATCTGCTAAACCTTTTGTAAAATGAGGATTGATTCTTAAGGCAAACAGATCGATTTCCTTAGCTCTCGAGTTGGAGCAGATCGATCTCCCCTAGAAGCAGATCGATCTCCTTAAGCGACTGCCTTCGACAGATCGATCTCAAGCTTTCGACAGATCGATCTCATGCATTCAAATTGGCGTTAAAATGAGGGATTTAAGAGGACCAGATCGATCTCATGCCTTGATGGATCGATCTCATGAAGCAATTTCTATAAATACAAGTAGTGAAATCTGTAAATCAAGGGGACAAACGATTCTTTCCATTTTTCCACCCAAAACCTAGATTTTGTCTCTCTAAAATCAGTCATTTTTAGTAAGAATTGAAGAGAGCTATTAGATACAAAGTTGTTCATCTAAAAGAAGAGAACAACATAGTTGGGAATAAAAACCTCATTGTTTGTATTGAAGGAGCAAGGAGCATTTCCTATTTGGAGCAAAAAGAGAAACTAGATTTGGTAAGTTTCTAATACTCCAACGCAAGTACATTATTTATTTATTAACTGTGGAGTTTATTTTTATGGGTAGTGATGGTTGAAAACTACCTAAGATGTATTTGAATAAGTTAAACCTAGAAAATGGAATAAGTCTAGTGTGAGAAAGTATAAATTGGATGAGTTGGTGATTTACGAGATTTGTTAAGTTGTTATTTGAGTAATGTGGGTGATTTGAAATGGTTATGTGGAGTTATATTGTGAGTTTAGAGAATTCATGAAGATGGGTATATGAGATGCTTGATAAAATGCCATAGTGAGGAAATTGATGAAATACGAACAATATGGACTTAGTATCGATCTAATATCGATTTGGAATGAGTTAATAGGCCTAAGAGGATCCATAGACTCAAGTTATGGGCAGAGTAATGAAACGAGGCCTCATAAGCGTTAATAGAGACTATAGGTCGAATCGACTATAGTAAACGCAAGTGTTAGATTATAATGGGCTAAAATGTTGTGAAATACATTTATGTGCAGTTTCGGAGAGATTGTTGGAGATGAATCAGACTGAACGAGTACGCAGCTTTAAGGAAGTGGAATCACGCGATACGATTCCAGGTAAGGGAATTCTGTAAATATATAGAGGTAGCTGCTCGTTTTTGTGGGTGTATAGGGTTTTTGAAATATGCATGAGTTTATAGAAATGTGTTTGATAGTGTATGGAAGTAACTACGAGTATTTGTATGAGATTTGGTTGTTGAAATGGTATTAGAAAGAAAAGGGATAATAAGGCTAACAATTGTATAAATCAAATGTTTTGAATGTTTTCACAAAACATATTACTTTGTTTTGAGCAAATTGATGGATATGCTGGCTAGTGTTTGAATGATGTTGTGTGATAGCACATGTGAGGTGCTAAATGTGTTTCGAGATTGGTTTTTGAATGCTTAGAAGCCGCCTATCATGTTTATGTGAATTAAACCATGCTGGAGCCTAGTTTGCACTGGATATGGATGTTTTCTCATGTTTGGAACATACTAGAGCTTAGCTCGCACCTTGATTTTATACTATGATGATGCTTTATAAACCATACTGGAGCTTTTGCTCGTACGTGGATTTCAAATGGGTTTCTTATGCATATAACCGTATTAGAGCTATGCTCGTACGTGGTTTTCTTCATGTTTTATGCATAAATGTCATACTAGAGCATTACTCGTACGAGGTGATTTGTTTATGATGCATGAATTTGTGCTAAAACGTAGCTCGCGCAGGTTTTCACACTGTGGTATGTATGATGTCGTGGTGAGGGTAATACGGATTGGTGTTCGGGGAACCCAACAGGCTTAACAGACCTCTTGAGTGGGGTGAGCGTGAGGGGCTAGGACCTGGCACTAATCCATTCAGGGAACCTAACAGGCCTAACAGACCTCTTGAGTGGGGTGAGAGTGAGGGGTTAGGACCTAAATCAGGGAACCCAACAAGGGCAAGTAAGGCCATAAGAGGCTAGGACCTGGTATTAAGAGTACTCCCACGTGCACTTGAGACTAGAGGTTTCACTCGGTATGGGGTAGATAAGACCTACTGCAGGCACCCCCAACCATGATATGGGTTCGCTGAATACGTTGTATTGTGTATATCACATGGAGTACGATGTAGCGCATGTTGGTTATGTGATGAGTAAGTCTGGTGGAGAATTAACCCACATTCGTTCCAACATGATACCCCGCACACTGGGATCTGCGTGGTCTGGGATGATTTATGACATAGTTAGCAAACATAGTCCATTGAGATGTAGTGACCTGACTCCTTGCTTATTACATAATGCCACATGGTCTTGATACTTGACTGTGATTTTTATTGTCCATGGTAGACCTGAGGGAGGGGTCAAACCTTATGGGATTTTAAATTGAGAAATGATAATGATGTTATGATTGAGAAACCATTTTTATAGGATTTTGGTGTGTTTGAGAAAGTGCTTTGTGATGTGATTTAAAAATGATGTTTCTTAAATGAATTGCCCTTTTTATGAGATTAAATGAGAATGAGCATGAGACATTTTCACATGTTGATATTCCATGTTTTATATGCCAATTTTACATGATTTTGATCCATGACATATATGTATACTCATATGGCATAGTTTTATTCCCTCATGCTCCTACTATCATCAATTTATGCATAACACTATCAGCATGTAGATAAAGCAGTTATCTACCATGCTTGCTTTATTGCCTTACTGAGCGTGTGGTTGCTCAGCCCTCTCTATTTTCCCCCTACTACAGAGCATGCATAGTAGCCCAGCGAGGACTGAGGCATTTTATTTTTGGACATTCGCTGCTTCCATCGCTAATAGGTATATATACAGGATTCCTTTTGTATCTAAACAATGTAAGGGCACAGTAACCATTGAGTTGTAATTATGGGGGATGTAGATGTCAATAATCGTATTTTGTATAAGTGAATGATGAACTTTCATGTATATGACATGACAACTCAACATGCGATGGTCGAAGTGACAGTGGCTCCATACGGGGGGAAAGGGTATAGATGTTGGGGATTTACTGCTAAAAAGCTTTTTTCCCTTCTTTTATACTCCCCGGAGGTGAACCAGAGAGAGATCAAGCCCTCGCTAAAGTGAGTGTTCCGGTACGGGGAGGGGCTTAAATGTTAAGTATACTAAGACCTTACCTCCCCCTACCTTAGAGGTATAGTAGCTATAAGACCAAAAGAGAGGCTTAACTACCTATAGATACTTTAAGCTTTGTATTGGTTTGTTAGCTACCGTTACCCCTATACTTAAGAGAAGGTGCAGTCCCTACTCTATTCCCTACAGGAATAGGGGACTGCCTTAACGACACTAGCGAGACTAGCGAGACGGATATGATAATGAGCGTTAAGGACCATCTCATGCATTTAATATTGCTAACAGAGACTTTCCTATTAATTGAGAATGAATGTTGCGAGTGGATTATTATTGACTCACAGCCCAACTATGTGGTGATGAGTTGTTCACGACCGGGTAAAGAAAGAAAAACGTGAAATTTTTTTAGTGATTTTCGGTAATAAGAGGATAAAATGGGTCGCGACAGAGATTGAAATCAGAGCTGAGTTGGCTGATGTGAGTCAGTAAGAAAACGTAGGAAAAGTACATCCCCATATTACTATGCTTTTGTTTAGATATAAGTGTTTATATCGTAATGGATTGAGTTTGATAAATGATTTTAATACAAGAAGTTAGGTGTTATGCCAATTACGCGTCAAGGTAGAGGGGCGAAAGCACGTGCTAGAGGCCGTAAAGGTAGGCCTGAGAGCCGTGCCGAGCCACAAACTGATCCGGCTCCACATAACCCCACTAAGAGATCAGGGGATACTAAGTCTCGCTTCGCTAGGATAGAGCGGAGTATAGAGAGCATAATGGAGATTGTCACACAGGCTTTAGGTGCTGGAGATTGACAAGGTCCCGCGGCATAGCTTACTACTGGTCTGGCAGTTGTAGAGGCGAAGAGACCTTAGACTGCCGAGACTGCTACTGTTACACCACCTCCAGCCCAGGATAGAGCCTCTCCTATCGCTTCACAGCAGAACGGTGGTGATTTGGGTTATGATTGCGAGTTGAGCCGATTATGAAAATTCCAAGGGTTGAAACCTCTAGTGTTCACAGGGGTGAAGGACCCAGTGATTACGGAGGATTGGGTGTACGAGATGGAGAAACTGTATAGATTCTTTAGATGTACATCGACTGAGAAGGTAGCCTTTGTCGTGTTTATGCTGAAAGGCGAGGCAGAACATTAGTGGAGATCCATCGAAGCTATTTTGAGGGCCAAACACTCAGAGATCACTTGGGAGGTATTCTTAGAGGCCTTCATAAGGCAGTACATCCTAGCCACCGTACAAAGGAAATTGCGGATGGAATTCATGAATTTGGTTTAGGGGAACTAGAGTGTGGACAAGTATGAGTCCGAGTTTATGTCTTTAGGGAGATATGACCCAAAAATGTTGGGTGTGAGTCTTGGAAGATTCAGAAGTTCGTTGATGGGTTGAGGTTGGCCATCTGGACTAAGCTAGCCTCGTCTGACATTCAGAATTATGAGGAGGCTGTGTACAAGGCTCAGTTATGTGAGCAAGATTTTAAGCGGAATGCCTCCAAGCTGGGGAAGATTAATGTTAGAAGAGACAGAGACTGGAAGAGAACTGAGATGGATAAAGTGGCCAAAAGGGGAGACCAGAGGTTTTTCGAGAAGAAACCTAAGGTCAAAGAGGTTCAAGAGAGAGCTGCTAGAGCTCCCGTATACTCGACTTTGACTGTACCGAGGGGTATGGTCATTGGAGGACTATGACCTACTACTGATCAGTGTAGGAGATGTGACAGATACCATGGGACTAGACCATGTCAGGTGCCCCATGTTTCGTGTTTTAGGTGTGGGAAGCCCGGACATATCTCGAGGTACTGTACAAAGATGATTGAGACCGCCCCGCAGAAGGGCAAGGAGCCAGAGAGAGCTCCAGTTAAGACAGCTGCTCCGAGGAGAAGGGCCACGACTGAAGAAAAAGGGAAGCAGACAGTGGGTGTGAGCAGAGGAATGTGCACGTGCTGGACCAGGACACTGCGGACGCATCGACGGATGTGATTAAAGGTACCATCCAAATCTTTGATTTAGAAGCATTGGTATTATTTGATCCTAGTGCCACACATTCCTTCATATCGCCTTCTTTTGCACATAAATTTTTGAAGCATGTGAAACCTACGTTGTTGGATAAAATGTTGATGATTTCCACACCCATGAATGGTAGTCAATTGACTGAGCATGTATGTAGAGATTGTAAGTTAAGGATAGAGGGAAAGGAAATGACAGCCAATTTAATTTTATTGAATATGAATGATTTTGATTTAATATTGGGAATGGATTGGTTGGCTACCAATCATGTTGTTATGGACTGTCATGCTAAAACATTGAGGTTTCCTGAGATAGGAAATCATGTTGTAAGATTTGTGAAATGAAATAAAAGAACTTGATTTACTATAAATGAAAAGAGTATGATTTTTTTTAATCTTTTTGAGAGATGAATCTATTTAATTATGATGAATACTGATATGATCGTTTATGTCACTAATGGTGAAAAGAATGATGTATAGGGTTCATTACCTATGTGGTCGATATAGATGAGGCTCACCCGAAATTAAGGGACATACCCATAATAGCGGATTACCCTAATGTCTTTCCAGACGAATTACCAAGACTACCACCTGAAAGGAAAATGGAATTTTGCATAGAGTTAGTGCCTGGTACAGAGCCGATATCGAAACCACCATATAGAATGGCACCGATTGAGTTAGAAGAGCTGAAGAAGTAGTTGCAAGAGTTGCTAGAGAAGGGGTTTATAAGGTCGAGTGTCTCACCTTGGGTAGCACCGATTTTGTTTGTAAGGAGGAAGGATGGAAGCCTCCGACTGTGTATAGATTATTGGTTGTTGAATAAGGCCACTATTAAGAAAAAGTACCCCCTTCCACGTATAGATGATCTGCTGGATCAACTTCGAGGAGCCCAAGTGTTTTCTAAGATAGATCTGCGGTCAGAGTACCATCGATTGAGGATTAGGAATGGAGATGTACCCAAGACAACATTTCATACCCGTTATGGCCACTACGAGTTCTTGGTGATGCCATTCAGATTGACGAATGCCCCCGCAGCATTTGTGGCACTGATAAATAATGTATTCGAGCCATACCTGGACAAGTTTGTAATTGTTTTCTTTGATGACATTTTGGTATATTCCAAGTCCAGGGAAGAGCATGAGCAGCACTTGAGGTTAGTTCTACAGACCCTCCGAGAGAAAGAGTTATATGTCAAACTCAGCATGTGTAACTTTTGGTTAGAGCATATCTCATTTTTGGGCCATGTTGTGTCGAAGGATGGGGTATCAGTGGATCCATCCAAGATAGAGGCAGTTATACAGTGGGAATAGCGCAAGAAAGCTACTGAGATCATAAGCTTTCTGGGATTGGCAGGTTATTATCGGATATTTGTAGAGGGTTTCTCCAGACTAGCTGCTCCATTGACACGCCTCATGCAAAAAGACGTTAAGTTTGTGTGGGATGAGGCATGTGAGAGGAGTTTTGAGGAGCTTAAGCGTCAATTGACTACTGTTCCGGTTCTCACCATTCCTACCAGCTCAGGAGGATTCTCGGTGTATATGGATGCGTCACACCAAGGAAGGACTGGGTTGTGTACTTATGCAGGATGGGAAGGTAGTTGCCTATGGATCTAGATAGTTAAAAGATCATGAGAGGAACTACCGGACACATGATTTGGAGTTGGCGGTCGTGGTGTTCGCTTTGAAAATATGGCGCCACTATCTTTATAGTGAGAAATTTTGGGTGTTCACAGATCATAAGAGCCTTAAGTACTTGTTATCGCAGAAAGAGCTGAACATGAGGCAGAGGAGATGGCTCAAACTTTTAAAGGATTATGATTGTGAAATCATGTACCACCCGAGTAAGGTAAATGTAGTTGTCGATGCTTTGAGTAGAAAGAACCTTGGGTTGGTTTCTTATATGATGGTACGAGAGCATGAATTGTTAGAACACTTTGCGAACCTCAATTTGGATGTAACCCCACCTGGATCGGAGAGATTGGATATCATGGCTAGTTTGAGACTAGAGCCAGAGTTGATTTACCGTATTCTGCAGGCCTAGCAGAGCAATCAACGGTGCATCGATTGGTTAAGGCAATACAGACAGGTGTGGGTATGGATTTTGAGCTGAGTGCTAATGGGTTATTGAGGTTCAGAACCAGAGTATGTGTTCCCGAGGATCCTAAGATCAAGTGACTGATTTTATCAGAGGCTCACTCATCGAAGTACAAGATACATCTGTGGAGTACTAAGATGTATCAAAACCTTTGAAAGGCTTATTGATGGTCTAGAACAAAAAGAGACATTGCCGAATATGTCGCTAAGTGTCTCGTTTGTCAGTAGGTGAAGGTAGAGCATCAGAAGCTTGCAGGATTATTGCAGCCTCTACCGATACCAACTTGGAAGTGGGAGCATGTCACCATGGATTTTGTGATGGGATTACCGAGGACCCGCAGAGGTTATGATGCCATATGGGTTATTGTGGATTAGTTGACTAAGTCAGCCCATTTTTTAGCTATGAGAGCTACCAATACTCTGAGTCAGTTGGTGAACCTATATGTTCGAGAGATAGTGCGGCTACATGGTGTACCAGTGAGCATTGTTTCTGATAGGGATGCTCGCTTCACTTTCCATTTCTGGGAAGATTTTTAGGAAGCGATGGGGACCCACTTGAGTTTTAGCACCGCTTTTCATCCTCTGACATATGGACAGTCATAGAGGACTATACAGACCTTGAAGGATATGTTGAGAGCATGTGTGCTAGATTTTGGAGGCTCTTAGGATGACCAGCTGTAGTTAGCCGAATTCACCTATAATAATAGTTATCATGCGAGTATCGGGATGGCACCCTATGAGGCATTGTATGGACGCAGATGTCGATCCCCCATTGGATGGGAAGAGGTTGGTGACAGATAGATTTTTGCTCCAGACTTAGTGCAGCAGGCATCTGAGGACGTCCAACTGATATGTGAGAGATTACAGACAGCTCAGAGTGTCACGACCCATTTTATCTTCTTATTACCGAAAATCACTATAAATTTTTCGTGTTTTTCTTTCCTTACCCAGTCGTGAACAACTCATCACCACACAGTTAGGCTGTGAGTCAATAATAATCCACTCTTAACATTCATTCATAGTTAATAAAGCGATGATGTACATTTGAAGTTAAATCATTCACTTATACAGAACATGTTTACTGACATCTACATCCCCCATAATTACAATTCAAATGACTACTGTGCTTTTACAATTGTTTAGATACAAAAAGAATCTTCATGTGTATACCTCTTAGTGATGGATGGCAGCGAATATCCAAAATACAATGCCTCAGTCCTCACTGGGCGACTATGCACACTCTGTAGGAGGGGGAAAAATAGAGAGGGATGAGCAACCACACGCTTAGTAAGGTAATAATGCAAGCATGGTAGATAACTACTCTATCTACATGCTGATAGTGTTATGCATACATCATTTATAATAGGAGCATGAGGAATAAAACTATGCCATATGAGTATACATATATATCATGTATCAAAATCATGTAAAATTGCCATATAAAACATGGAATATCAACATGTGAAAACATCTCATGTTAAATTCTCATTAAACTAATAAAAAAAGGCAATTCATATAAGAAACCTCCTTTTTAAATTATATCTCTTTCTTAAATACGTAAAATCCCATCGAAATCAATTCTCAATCACAACCTCATTTTCATTTCACAAATCAAGTTCACAAGGCTCGACCCCTCCTTCGAGTCTACCTCGAACAATCACAATCACACATATGTATAAAAACTAGGTCACTATATCAGAAGTGACTATATAGGCCAACTACATCATAAATCATCCCAGACCATATGCATCCAGGTGTGCGAGGAATCGTGCTGGCACAAAGGTGGATTATCCCTCGCCAGACTTTCTTATCACAAAATCACCACGCGGTACATCGTACTCCATGTGATATACACGATACATCGTACTCTGCAGACTCATATCGTGGTTAGGGGTACCAGTCGTAGGTCTTATCTACCCCATACCAAGAACTTGCCGTACTCACATAGGAGAGCCTCCCTACCCCTCTAGGGCTTAAGGATGTTGGCTTAAGGATCCTTCCGTAAGAGAGCTTCCCCACCGAACAGAGCCTCCCTGCCTCCTCAGACTTAAGGGTGTTGGCTTAAGGATGTAGGGCTTAAGGATCTTACCGTAAGAGAGCCTCCCCACTGAATAGAGCCTTCCTGCCTAACAGAGCCTCCCCACCTCCTCGGACTTAAGGATATTGGCTTAAGGATGTAAGGCTTGAGGATCTTACTAACTTTCATGGCCTCATACGTACCACAATATACAAACTTGTGCGAGCAAAACTCTAGCACGACTCATGCATCATATCCTAAAGAAACCATGTACGAGCACAGCTCCAGTACGTTTATACACATAAGAAAATCACTCGAAAGTCACATACGAGCAGAAGCTCCAGTACAGTTTATAAAATGTCATCACAAATCACATCAAAGTGCGAGCTAAGCTCTATCACTTTCATACAAATCAAAGCATCAAAATCTAGCGCGAGCGAGGCTCTAGCGCGATTTAATTCACATAGCTCGATAGGTAGCTCATATGCATTCAAAACACATCATAAATATGTTTAGCACCTCACATGTGTTATTCCATAACATTAATAAAACACTAGCCAGCCTATCCTTTTATTTGCTCAAATCAAAGCATTGTGTTTTGTGAAAACATTCAAAACACGTGATTTATGCAACTATTAGCCTTACTATCCCTTTTTATACATCCATATAAAACCAAATCATCCAACGTTCACAACCATTTTCGTATACCAAACAACTAATTTCTTAAACATTCATGCATTTCATAAACACCCTATATTCCCACAAAATATGAGTAGCTACCTCTATATACTTACAGAATTCCCTTACCTGGAATCGAGACGTGTGATTCCACTTTCTTAAAGCTGCTTACTCGTGCAGTTTGATTCGTCTCCAACGAACTCTCCAGAACTGCACATAAATGTATTTCACAACATTTTAGCCCATTATAATCCAACATTTGCATTTACTATAGTTGATTCGACCTATAGTCTCTATTAACACTTATGAGGCCTTGTTTCATTACTCTACCCATAACTCGAGTCTATGGATCCTTTTAGGCCTATTAACTCATTCCAAATCAATATTAGATCGATACTAAGTCCATAGTGTTCATATTTAATTAATTTCTTTACTATGGCATTTATCAAGCATTTCACATACTCATTTCCATAAATTTCCTAAACTCACAATGTGGCTTCATTTACCCATCTCAAATCATCCGCATTACTCCAATAACAACTTATCAAAATCCATAAACCACCAACTCATCAAATTTACACTTTCTCACACTAGACTTATTCCATTTTCTAGGTCACATTATTTCTAATACTACCTAGATGGTTTTAACTAATAATACTCATGCAAATCAACTCCAAGATCAATAAACAAACCAATGTGCTTGAGTTGGAGCATTAGAAACTTACCAATCTAATTTCTCTTCTTGCTTCAAAGCGAAAATGCTCCTTGCTCCTCCAATGCCAACAATGAGGTTTTGGGTTTCAACTATGTTGTTCTCTTACTCAAGATAAGCAACTTTGTGTCTAATGGCTTCCCTTCAAATTTTACTGGAATGAGTGGATTTTAGAGAGAAAAATCTAGGTCTTGGATTAGAAATGGAAAAGGTGATGTTTTTCCTGAAATATGTAGATTTTCAGCGCTCTTTTTATAGAAATCACTTGATGAGATCGATCTGCACTAAGAGGAGATCAATCTGGTCCTCTTAAATTCCTCTTTTTCAGGACATTTTAAACACGAGATCAATCGTCAAACCTTGAGATCGATCTGCCCCAAACATAGAGCTAAGGTGATCGATATGTATGCTTGAGGATTGATCTTTTCATTACATAATGTTTAGGAGCTCGATCTGGCCCCATTGGAGATCGATCTGCTCTATTCCATTGCTCTAATAAGAGCATTCTGGCTCTTTCAGATCGATCTCTCATCCTATGAGATCGATCTAGCCTTTATATTTTCCAGATTTTCTGCAGTTTTTCTGCAGCAACTCACACCCAAACATTCTTAATTTACTGCCATGGTCATTTTCTCATCCAACCACCTTTAAGACTTGAAAATGGCATCCATTCATATCTTATACACATTAAAACTTATGTGCATTCCTTGTATAACCAAAGGTATACGATGCAACACCAAATGGAAGTACAAAAACTTATGCAATTCATGCAACTTCCTTCTATTTTACCATACTACTCATTTTGAGTTCCAAGCACATTCATCACTTATAAAAGCTCATTTTTTCATATTCATACACAATGAAACTTGTATGTACATTGCAAACTCATATTACACATATGTACATTACATTTATGGACTTTACATCAATTGTACTTCACATTACAAGTACATTACCATATTTATGAATCCATAAAGTTTACATAAAAAATACGGGTCTTACACAGAGCCGGTAAAAAAGTTATGCTGACAAGAGACAGGCCACTACAGTTTGATGTGGGTGAGTCAGTATTTTTAAAAGTTTCACCTTTGAAGGGTATTATGAGATTTGGTAAGAAGGGAAAGTTGAGCCCTAGATATATCGAACCCTTCGAGATTTTGGAGAGAGTGAGAGATAAGGCATATAGGTTGGCATTGCCACTAGACTTGGCAAATGTTCACAATGTCTTCCACGTCTCCATGCTTCAAAAGTATCACTCACACCAAGCACATGTGATAAGATTTGAGTCATTGGAGCTCAATGAGAATATGACGTATGTGGAGAAGTCGGTTCAGTTATTGGACAGAAAAGAGAAAGTGTTAAGAAATAAGATAATTGCCTTAGTGAAAATTCTATGGCAGCATCACACGGTGGAAGAGGCCACATGGGAATTAGAGAACTTGATACGGGAGGGGTACCCCACCTTTTTAAAGAGTAACTTGGTTCTAATTTGGAGGACCAAATTCCTTGAAGGAGGGGAGGAATGTAAGACCCGTATTTTGGATGTAACCTTTATGAAATCATGAGTATGGTGATGTATTTACAATGTAAAGCATAAATGATGTAAGTCCATAGATTCGATGTACATACTTGTAATATGAGATTGTAATGTACATACAAGTTTCATTGTGTACGAATATGAAGGATTGGGCTTTTGGATGTGATGAATGTGAGTGAAATGAGAAATGAGTAGTGTGGTAAATGGAAGGAAGTTGCATGAACCTAAATACTTCCATTTGGTCTTATATTGTATACCTTTGGCTATACAATGAATACACATAAGTTCTAATGTGTATAAGGTATGAATGGATGCCATTTTCAAGTCTTAAAGTTAACTGGATGAGGAAATGACCATGGCAGCAAATTAAGGAAGTTGGGTGTAAGTTGCTATAGAAAAATTATAGAAAATCCAGATAATATGAAGGCCAGATCGATCTGCTAAACATTCTGTAAAATGAGGATCGATTCTTAAGGCAAACATATCGATTTCCTTAGCTCTCAGGTTGGAGCAGATCGATCTCTCCTAGAAGCAGATCGATCTCCCTTGGAAGCATATCGATCTCTTTAAGCTACTGCCGGAGACAGATCGATCTCAAGCTTTCGACAGATCGATCTCATGCATTCAAATTGGCATAAAAATGAGGAATTTAAAAGGACCAGATCGATCTCATGCCTCGACAGATCGATCTCATCAAGTAATTTCTATAAATAGGAGTAGTGAAATGTGCAAATCACGGGAACAAACCATTATTTCCATTTTTTCGCCCAAAATCTAGATTTTGTCTCTCTAAAATCAACCATTTCTAGTAAGAATTGAATGTGAGCTATTAGATATAAAGTCGTTCATCTTAAAGAAGAGAATAATATAGTTTAGAATAAAAACCTCATTGTTGGTATTGAAGGAGCAAGGAGTATTTCCAATTTGGAGCAAAAAGAAAAACTAGATTTGGTAAGTTTCTAATACTCCAACCCAAGTACATTGTTTATTTATTAATTGTAGTGTTGATTTTTATGTGTAGTGATGGTTAAAACTACCTAAGATGTATTTGAATATGTTAAACCTAGAAAATGGAATAAATCTAGTGTGAGAAAGTATAAATTGGATGAGTTGGTGATTTACGAGATTTGTTAAGTTGTTATTTGAGTAATGTGGGTGATTTGAAATGGTTATGTGGAGTTATATTATGAGTTTAAAGAATTCATGAAGATGGGTATATGAGACCCTTGATAAAATGCCATAGTGAGGAAATTGATGAAATACAAACACTATGGACTTAGTATCGATCTAATATTGATTTGGAATGAGTTAATAGGCCTAAGAGGATCCATAGACTCGAGTTATGGGCAGAGTAATGAAACGAGGCCTCATAAGCGTTAATAGAGACTATAGGTCGAATCGACTATAGTAAATGCAAGTGTTGGATTATAATGGGCTAAAATGTTGTGAAATACATTTATATACAGTTCTGGAGAGATTTTTGGAGATGAATCAGATCGTACGAGTACGCAGCTTTAAGGAAGTGGAATCACATGTCACGATTCGAGGTAAGGGAATTCTGTAAGTATATAGAGGTAGTTGCTCGTATTTTGTGGGTGTATAGGGCATTTGAAATATGCATGAGTTTATAGAAATGTGTTCGACGGTGTACAGATGTAACTATGAGTATTTGTATGAGATTTAGTTGTTGAAATGGTATTAGAAAGAAAAGGGATAATAGGGCTAATAATTGCATCAATCAAATGTTTTGAATGTTTTTACAAAGTATATTGCTTTGTTTTGAGCAAATTGATGGATAGGCTGGCTAGTGTTTGAATGATGTTGTGTGATAGCACATGTGAGGTGCTAAATGTGTTTTGAGATTGGTTTTTGAATGCTTAGAAGCCGCCTATCATGTTTATGTGAATTAAACCGTACTGGGTGCTGGAGCCTAGCTCGTACTGGATATGGATGTTTTCACATGTTTGGAACATACTGGAGCTTAGCTCGCACCTTGATTTTATACTATGATGATGCTTTATAAACAGTACTGAAGCTTTTGCTCGTTCGTGGATTTTGAATTTGTTTCTTATGCATATAACTGTACTAGAGCTATGCTCGTACGTTGTTTTCTTCATGTTTTATGCATAAATGTCGTACTAGAGCTTTGCTCGTACGAGGTGATTTGTTTATGATGCATGCATTCGCGCCAGAATGTAGCTCGCGTAGGTTTTCACATTGTGGTATGTATGATGTCGTGGTGAGGGTAACACGGATTAGTGTTCGGGGAACCCTAAAGGCCTAACAGACCTCTTGAATGGGGTGAGGGTGAGGGGCTAGGACCTGGCACTAATCCATTCAAGGAACCTAACAGGCCTAACAGACCTCTTGAATGGGGTGAGGGGCTAGGACCTGAATCAGGCAACCCAACAGGGGCGAGCAAGGGCATAAGGGGCTAGGACTTGGTATTAAGAGTACTCCCACCTGCACTTGAGAATAGAGGTTTCACTCGGTATTGGGTAGATAAGACCTACTGCAAGCACTCCCAACCATGATATCGGTCCACGGAGTACGCTGTACCGTATATATCACATGGAGTACAATGTACCCCGTGGTGGTTACGTGATGAGTAAGTCTGGCAAAGATTTAACCCACCTTCGTTCCAGCATGATACCCCGCACACGGGGATCCATGTGGTCTAGGATGATTTATGACATAGTTGCCCAACATAGTCCATTGAGATGTAGTAACCAGTCTCCTTGCTTATTACATAATACCACATGATCTTGATACTTAAGTGTGATTTTTACTGTCCAGAGTAGACCCGAGGGAGGGGTCGTGCTTTGTGGGATTTTAAATTGAGAAATGATAATGATGTTGTGATTGAGAAAGCATTTTATGGGATTTCGGTGTGTTTGAGAAAGAGCTTTAAAAATGAGGTTTCTTAAATGAATTGCCTTTTTTATGAGATGAAATGAGAATGAGCATGAGACATTTTCACATGTTGATATTCCATGTTTTATATGCCAATTTTACATGATTTTGATCCATGATATATATGTATACTCATATGGCATAGTTTTATTCCCTCATGCTCCTACTATGATCGATTTATGCATAACACTATCAGTATGTAGATAAAGTAGTTAACTATCATGGTTGCATTATTGCCTTACTGAGCGTGTGGTTGCTCATCGCTCTCTATTTTCCCCCTCCTACAGAGCATGCATAGTAGCCCAGCGAGGACTAAGGCATTTTATCTTTGGACATCCGCTGCTTCCATCGCTAAAAGGTATATACACAAGATTCTTTTTGTATCTAAACAATGTAAGGGCATAGTAACCATTGAGTTGTAATTATGGGGGATGTAGATGTCAGTAATCATATTTTGTATAAGTGGATGATGGACTTTCATGTATATGACATCACTTTTATTAACTGAGAATGAATGTTATGAGTGGATTATTATTTAACTCACAGCCCAACTGTATGGTGATGAGTTGTTCACGACCGGGTAAGGAAAGAAAAATGCGAAATTGTTTTAGTGATTTTCGATAATGAGAGGATAAAATGGGTCGTGACATCTTTTCTAAGATTGATCTGAGGTCTGCTATCATCATTTGAGAGTTCGGAGTGGAGATTTACCTAAGACAGCATTTAGGACCCGATATGGCCATTATAAGTTTTTAGTTATGCCATTTGGCTTGACGAATGCTCTCGCAGCTTTCATAGTTTTAATGAATGATGTGATTAAGCCATATTTGGATCAGTTTGTTATCGTCTTCATCGATGACATCTTAGAATACTTGAAATCTGAGGAAGAGCATGTGAAGCACCTCAGCATTGTATTGCAGACCCTATGAGAGCAAAATCTGTATGCTAAACTTAGTAAGTGTGACTTTTGGAACACGTTGTTTCGAGAGATGGAGTATCAATAGATCCATCCAAGATTGAGGCTGTAGTTCAATGGGAACAACTAAAGACAGTCACTGAGATCAAGATTTTCCTAGGTTTAGCAAGATACTATCGTAGATTCATTGAGAGATTTTTGAAGTTATCTGCTCTGTTGACAAGTATCACTCGGAAGTGTGTAGCATTTATCTGGGATGATGATTATGAGAGAAGTTTTTAGGATTTGAAGCGTCGATTGACCACCGCTCCGATTCTCACTATCCTTACCAGCTCAAAAGCATTTTCAGTGTATACCGATGCTTCTATCAGGGGCTAAGTTTGTATTGATGCAGGATGGAAGGGTAGTTTCTTATGGATCCAGACAACTGAAGGATCATGAGAAGAACTATCCGACGCATGATTTGGAGTTAGCAGTAGTAGCCTTTGCATTGAAGGTATGGCGTCACTACTTGTATGGTGAGAAGTTTCATATTTTTATCGACCACAAAATCCTCAAGTATCTGTTCTCGTAGAAGGAGCTGAACATGAGACAGAGAAGAAGGCTAGAGCTTCTAAAGGACTATGATTGTGAGATACTTTATCATTCGGGTAAGGCTAATGTTGTAGCTGATGTTTTGAGTAGGAAGAGCCTTGAGATGGTATCGTATATGATGTTCAGGGAGCATGAGTTGCTAGAGCAGTTTGGTAGCCTCAGTTTGGGAGTTGTGCCTTCTGACATGGATACAGACTGTATGATTGCTAGTCTACTCTTGGAGCCAAATCTGTTGGATAGGATCAGACAGGCTCAGCAGAGTGATTCGTATTGCAGTGATGTGACTAGTCAGATATAGAGTGGCACAGTGATTGATTTTGAGTTGAGTTCTGATGGACAACTGAGGTTCAGAAGCAGAGTATGTGTTCCCGAGGATCGAGAGCTTAGGAAATTGATTTTGTCTGAGGCTCATTCGTCGAGGTACACATTACATCCAGGGAGTAACAAGATGTATCAAAACCTTTGAAAGGTGTACTGGTGGTCAGCTATGAAGAGAGATCTGGGAAATTTTATGGCGAGATGTCTCGTATGTCAGCATGTGAAAGTAGAGCATCAAAGACCTGCAGGGTTATTGTAGCCTCTGCCTATTCCAACATGGAAATGGGAGTATATCACCATGGATTTCGTGATGGGCTTACCGAGGACCCAGAGGAATCACGATGCAATATGGTTTATCGTTGATAGACTAACGAAGTCAACCCACTTCTTAGCTATGAGAACTACCGGTACTCTTAGTTCATTGGCAGAATTGTATGTACATGAGGTAGTGAGGTTATATGGTGTTCCAGTGAGCATTGTCTCGGATAAGGATTCCCCCATCACTTTCCACTTTTGGGAACAATTTCAGGAAGCCATAGGAACCCAGTTAAGTTTAAGCACCGCTTTTCATCCTCAGACAGATGGTAAGTCAAAGAGGACTATACAGACTTTGGAGGATATGTTGAGAGCATGTGATCTAGATTTTAGAGGCTCTTGGGATTATCATTTACCACTAGCCAAATTTTCCTAGAATAATAGTTATCATGCGAGTATCGTGATGACACCGTATGAGGCTTTATATGGTCGTAGATGTCGTTCCTCTATCGGTTGGGAAGAAGTGGGTGACCGAAAGAATTTTTGCTCCTAATTTGGTTACACAGGCCTCTGAGGATGTCTGGATGATTGTTGAGAGATTGAGGACAACTCAGAATAGACAAAAGAGCTATGCTGACAGGAGATGAAGACCACTTGAGTTCGCAGTTGGTGAGTTAGTATTTTTTAAGGTGTCTCTTTCCAAGGGTATAGCGATATTTGGGAAGAGAGGTAAACTGAGTCCTCGCTACATTGGACCGTTTGAGATACTTGATTGAGTGAGAGATAAGGTATATAGGTTGGCTTTACCACCAGACTTATCAGGAGTGCATAATGTCATCCACATTTCAATGCTTCAGAAGTATCATCTAGATCCAAACCAGGTGATACAGTATGAGCCATTGGAGCTCAAAGAAGACTTGACATATGTAGAGAAACTGATCCAGATACTGGATAGAAAGGAGAAAGTCTTGAGAAACAAGATTATCAGGTTAATGAAGATTCCCTGACAGCACCACACTTCAAAGGAGGTTACTTGGGAGCTAGAGAGTCTGATGAGAGAGAGACACCCTTAGTTGTTTGACGAGTAACTTGGTTCTAATTTGGAGGACCAAATTTCCTAAGATGGGGAGGATTGTAAGACCCGTAATTTAATATGTATTCTTAAGGATTTTGTGATGCACGAACAAGTCACATTTGATATAAATCATAAGGAATGAATATTTTTAAGTTCTAAATGTGTAAGAAATACAAAACGGGTAGTGAAGCAAATTGGATATGAATGTAACAGTGAAATTTTAGGAAAAATATAGCAGAACTGCTGTAGAAGAGGAGCAAATCGATCCCTCATTCAATGCAGATCGATCTTGGATAGGTTTTGGAGAGAATATATCGATCTCTATATGATTCTATATAAAGTAGATCGATCTCATGCTAAGAGCAGATCGATCTCCTAAGCATAAAAAGTTGAATTCTGAAGAGATAAACACAGGGCAGATCAACCTCTCACCATTAGAAGATCGATCTCCAAGGGCAATTCTATATATACACAACTCTTGTACCTTTATTTTCCAGAAAGCACCAAACCTTCATTGAACCAAAGTAAAACCTAACCTTTCTACTCCAAAAATCTTTATCTTTCAAGTAGTTTTGAGTGAGATTCATTTCAGCAAAGTTGTTCTTAGAGAAGAGGAGAACAACAAAGTTGGAAACTAGAAGTTGAAATCAAGGATTAAAGGAGCAAGGTGAATTTTCCCCAAATTGGCAAAAAGGAGAAAATCAAGCTAGGTAAGATTTAATACACCAACTTCTTATATGTTAATGTAGGTATCTTGGTGAGTTGATTGGTGTATGTTTGAGTTGCTGAAAACACCTTGAATATGAAAAATCTCCATGACCTAGAAATTGGTATTAGAGAAAATGATGAGAAAGTTGAGTAAGCATGGATTTAAGGATGAAATAAGCATGTATGTACGATTGTAAGATAGTTTTATGAAATACACAAATTGGAATAGATGAGAAATGCAAAAGGTATATGAGATATATGGTGAAATGCCATAATGGGAGAAAATGATGAACTTGCGACATTGAGAGAATTATGCCATTCAATTTGAATAAGTAGACTTGGACGGGCCTAATAGGCTCTCGAGAAATGATTTGTAAAGTTGAAATGGACTTAGGAAAGAGTAAAGTCCAATAAGCTGAAATAAGGCCAAATGAGTATATAAAGGGCTAATTGCATTGATTTAGATTCATGCAAGTGAAAACTAAGTATATTAAGGTATACTGATGTGAATGATTATTAACAGCTTCAGAAGTTATATTGGAAGTTGATCGGATTGCAAGAGTGAGTAGCACTGTGGAAGTGAGGTCAAGCGACGTGATCCGAGGTAAGGGAATTTCGCGAGTATCTAGAGGTAGGTGCATGTATTTCGAATAGAATTTCGATTATTATATTGTATATGAAATTCTGCGTATAGAAAAGTTTCGGCAAAAATCGATAATGGTCAAATTATGCTTTTATCCAGATTAAAGGGTAAAAAGCTTAGGAAGCATGTTTGTGACTAGTTTTGATAGTTGCATAGATAGCATGGCTAATGTTTTCATATATACGCAAAAATAGTACATTTGAGTGCCTATTTGATTTGACTGAGTGAACTTTCAATTAAAATAAGCCATCTATAGGTTTGTGTGAAAACCAACAGTGTTAGAGCACTGCTAGCACGAGATTTTATGAGATATGCATCACATTATACTTAAGTATATTCTCGTACTTGATTTTAATGCGATTTATGCATCATAGAGTACTGGGAGCATTACTCGTACTCAGCTTTATTGATTGATGCACGATAGAGTATTGGAGCATTGCTCATACTCAGTTTTACATGACATAGTGCTGAGAGCATTGCTCGCACTAGATTTATATGACTTGTGCATGTGGTCGTGTTGGGAGTTTACTCGTACGTGCCTGTTTTGAAAGAGAGTGCATGAAACAGCCGTCTTGAGAGCCTATGCTGATTGTGTGTCCCACCGATTATATGTCGCACGTGTAACATTTTGAGATATAGCCGTGGGCTATCGAAAATATTAACTATATTATGAGGGCTAAGACTTATGGAAAACACCCTGACTATGAGGATTGGGTCCATGGAGTATGATGTACCGTGAGTGCACGATGTTATTGAGTTGTAAGTTGATGGTAGAGGATTTAAGCCACCTTCCATTACAGCAAATGTGAGACCCTGCACACCGAGTACGTTGTAGCCTGGGATCACGAAAAATAAGTTATGATCATAATCTCAGAACATGTAGTCGCCTATCTCATTTCATTCGCTTGAGATTTCTTGATTGAATTATCAAATGATTTTATAATCTGAACATGTGATTTTGTGAATTGTGAAAAGTGTAACCCGAGGGATGGGTGAGGCAAGGATTTCCATGTTTTAACATGACGATATTCCATATTGTTTTGATTTAATGAAAATGGCATGATAAAATGTGATTTACATTAATTACATGAGAAATGCAATATTTTGCATAAACTGTCGAGATTATTAAACCAACATGTTTTCAGTTTCATAACTGATGATTTGTATCTATACGTATATATTGCATACATGTTTCAAGAAAGACACATGCTTTATATATGAATCGAAAAGGAAATGATTTAGTGGCATGAGCATTGTATTTTATAGATAGTGTGGTTATCTACTTACATGCCTTATTTCCTTACTGAGCTGTGAGCTCACCCTCCTTTTATTTCCCCTCTCTACAGAGCGTTCGCAGTAGTTGAGCACAGCAGAGGACTGCTATTCTTTTATCCGCTGCATACCCATCATATGCAAGGTATACAAATTCGAACGTTTTGTATGAAACATTGTAAAAGTACAGTTATATAAACGAATGTACGATAGGGGATGTATATGTATAAGTATTGTATTGATGTATACAAGTTTACTTTTAAGAAAAGAGTACTTACAGTTAATGGATAATTGTATTGACATGTGAGATCTGAGAATTTCAGACATATTTTAATTATGTAATATGAACTTGAAGTATAATTTATTGAGCTAAGTGAATTGTGGGAATGATAATTGGAGATTTATATGTTAAGTGTTTAAAATAAGTATGAAGCTATGAGGACAGATCGATCTGGGAGAAGGAGAGATCGATCTGGTGAGTTAAAAATGACAAGGAAGGAGGAATTTAAGGAGCAGATTGATCTCCAATGGAAGAGGATTGATCTCCTTATGATTCTGTTTGAGAGAAGATCGATCTCATGAGGAAGAGATCGATCTCCAAATGTTTCTGTTTGGGAGAAGATCGATCTCCTCAAGGCGCAGATCGATTTCATAAAGCCATAAAGAGATCGATCTCACCCCTCGACAAATCGATCTACTAGGCATAAATTGCCCCAAATCGTCCCCAAATTCAAATGCAGATCAAGCTCATCAAGAGCCAGATCGATCTCCTACCTTCAGTCTATATAAGGAATCCCTGCTTTCTCCTGCAATTTCACTTTCTCTCTCTTTCAACCCCCATTTTCACCGAACCCTAGCTTTCTCACTCATCCAAAGCACCCATTTTCGTCCAAATCAGAAGTTGTGGCAAGAAGGAAAGTTGTTCCTCATCAAAGGGAGAACAACATACTTGGAAATCGAAAGACGGATCGAATCGAGGCAAGAGATAAGCTCTCCATAAGGTTTGGGTAATTTCTAAACCTCGATCCTTATATTTGAGATGATTTTGGTGATAATAGTTGTTGGCATTGTGTTGAAATAACTGAAAAATGATTAGGGATTGATGAAATTACGATGTAGGTGGAGTGATGATGATATTTAGCAACTTTGGTAAATTTAGGAATTTTGAGCTATAAATGGAGATTTAGACAATGTGGTGTAATAGCATAGATATTGTGGCATAGGAAATATAGAATGTTGAGGTGTTGTGAGCGAGATTGTGGTTTGTGATGGAGTTATGAGAATTGAGAAATTTAAGGAGTTATGAGCAATTATGCTCGATTTTGAGAATTGAGGTTAATGTGATAATGAGTATTGATGTTTTAACATCGTTTGGACAGCTCGGGAGTTCCAGAGTGAAATGCGAGGCTAGTCCGTGATACGGGGGAAACGATTGCACTATACGAGGTGCAAAGAGGTAAGGGAAAACTAAACCATTTGTGTATTTGTTTTGATGAATTATTGTAGCATAAATCATGATTTGAGAATACAAGCATGTTTGGTGTTGTGTGGTGATATAATTGCATATGGTTTTTATAGCCGGTTGGAGCCCATTATTTTATGAGTTTATAAGCTGAGTGTGAAATTGCTTTATAAACCTTTGAGTTTGCGTGAAAAGTAAATTGGGCTCTACTTTAAGGCGATATTGAGATTTGAGAAAATGTGTGCGTGTTTTGCCAGTTGGAACTCGGTTTTAATATGTTTTGTGTTGAGTACACAAATGTTTTAAATGAGTTTTATGAGAAAAAACCATTATGAGTTCTACGTGAAGGCATAACGTGTTATAAGATAATGGCTAATGATTGAGACTTAGGCGCGTCATGTTGAATACACATCGGGCCTTACTCTGGTAGCATGTAAGACCGATATAGTGGGACGCCTGGGAACCGACCCAGGGACCACAGGCCTTGTTCTGGTAACATGTAAGTCTGATTATTCCTCCGCTTTGGTAGTGTTGGGAGGCCTTGCTCTGGTAGCATGTAAGTCCGATATTCCTCCGTTTTGGTAACGAGAGATGCCTCCGTTTTGGTAACGAGAGATGCCTCCATTTTGGTAACGTGAGATGACCCCCGTTCTGGTAACGCTGGGTGGCCTTGCTTTAGTAGCATGTATGACCCAGGGACCACGTGATAGTGTGCATGAGGCGAGGCATTGCTCTGGTAGCATGTAAGGCCGGGCCTTATTCTGGTAACATATAAGTCTAATATACCATGCATACAACCATCTTGTCGACGTTCCCTCTATATGAGGATGCATGGGATACGCACCCAGAGGAGATTACATATTTGATGTGCCATGATGAGTTTTAATTGAGTTTTATTGCCTAGTCTTGTTTTACACATGAGTTGTGTTTTGTGACCTTGTCACGTACTATTTACTGAGGTGATTTTTATCACGTATTTTGAGAATAGCCATTATCGCATATATTTACACATGCTTGTGAGTGCTCAATATTAAGCCTTTTTACCTTCATGTTTTCACATGATTTATGAGTTATGAGATGATGATGTTTTGAGAACTTTCATGCTGCGATTTCAAATGAGCTTCATAAACAAATACATATTTGTGATGTGTGATATGGTTTATATAACTGAGTTTCCTTACCCCCCTCACTGAGCGATTTGGAAGCTCACCAAGGTTTTCTCTCCCCCCAGATCGCTTCAAGTGAAGTGAGTTCCCTGCGACGTACGGGTTAGAGGCTAGTGGAGGACTTGAGCTCCAGGCCGTATTTTGTGTATTGAGGTAGATATTTAATATTCATGTACCCAGACTAGAGTTATTTTTACAGACACTTATTGTACAATGATGTACGGGATGTATTAGGATTAATTAACTTGGAATTGAGTAATGTACATGATACAATATATACTATATTATGATGAGATCCTGAGGCATGATAATTACGATGATGTATGACACAGCACAGGAATGCACCCTTAATTGTGAATTGATGAGTAAAAAGTTTTAAATTAGCCCTATTTTCTGCACTTTCGGGGCGTCACAGAGTTATCTTGGTATCAGAGCTTCGGGTGTTTAGTACTGTCAGTGTCGGTTAAGTGAAATAGAATACATCCCAAGTGTCTGTAATAGTCTGGTCATGAACTGAATCTGAGGATTGAGATTTCAATCGATTTTGATATGTATGCGCAGGAGACGAGTTGAGATAGAGAATGAGTAAACGACGAGGTCGTTCGAGGAGGCAGGCAGAGTCCCCTCCACCACCTGTCCCACAACCAGAGAATCCTAACTCTCGATTTAATCGGATTGAGACCGATGTGAGGCAAGGTTTTGAGCAGATGGCAGCGTTATTCGCGCAACACTTTGGAGTTAATGCCTCGGGTACTACTCCTACACCACCACAAGGACCTCCCATACCCCCAGTGCCTCTTGTCACTCAGCCTGATGATAGAAGTATGGTCTGACTGAAGGACTTTTTAAAAATGAATCCACCTGCATTTAGGGGAAAGAAGGATCCTACAGAGGCTGAGGAGTGGTTGACGGAGTTGAGAGTTATATTCGACTATCTGGGGTGCACGCTGAGAGGGTCAGTATGAGTGCCTATATGTTGAAAGGGAGAGCTCGAGATTGGTGGGGTACTACCTAGGGTATTTTGATGTCCCACCAGAATGTGATTGGTTGGGAAGAGTTTCAGACAGCCTTTAGAGCCCAATATGTACCACGAGCTGCCCAGAGAAGGAGGCAAGCAGAGATTTTGAGTTTGGTATAGGGTGACATGTCTATAGATGATTACGAGAGCCGATTTATCGCTCTGCTGAGATATGATCCAGAGACTTTCAAGAATGAAGAGCTCCGCACAGAGAGATTTGTGTATGGATTGAAGCCCATCATCAGAGATCGATTGATTGGGTTGTGTATTACTGAGTTCGGAGGTGCTCTGAGACTAGCACAAGAGATTGAGAGGGGAATTGAAATTGTACAGTCCTAGAATGAGTTTGGAGCAGTGATTAGGGACAAAGGCAAGAGGCCAGCGATGTCTCAAGCAGATGTTCAGAGAAGTTCCTTCAGGAGAGGAAGGATTGAGGTACAGAAGGGTTGATTGGAGAGACCCAGAGCTTATCCTATTATCAAGGAGACCCCTCGATATGGCAGGTCGGAGATAAGGGTTTGTAGAGACTGTGGTCGATCGCATGAGGGAAGTTGTACTGGGTCGATCCGTGGATGTTTTAGATGTAGTGACATGGGTCACAGGGTGAAGGACTGTCCTCAACCTCAGATACCACATGCTCCGGAGCCTACTAGACAGCAGCCTCGGAGAGTGAATCCCCAGAGACAGGCCATTGCTGCAGAGAAAGGGAAGAAACCTGTGACACAGGGACGTGTGTTTACCCTGGATAAGGAAACTGCGGACACTTCAGCAGAAACTATAAGAGGTACACTTTCTGTCTGTAATCATAAGGCTCATGTATTGATAGATCCAGGATCCACACATTCGTTTATTTCAGAGCATTTTGCATGTAGTTTAAATTTGAAGTTTGAACCTCTAGAGTATGTACTACATGTAAATACCCCTATGCGTGAATCCCAGAGAACTGAGTTAATCTGTAGAGGATGTGCAATAAAGGTGGGAGATAGAGTGATGTTAGCAGATCTAATCATGTTGAATATACATGGGTTTGAGGTAATTCTGTGGATGGATTGGTTGGCAACCAATCAAATGAGTTTAGACTGCTACACTAAGATTGTAACTTTCTCCCTACCTGAACCTTACAGTGTACGGCTGAGATATTGAGGAAATGAATATGTGGAATTCTAGTAAGTAATTTGAGAATTTTAATATTATTTTGGAGAATATTAAATATGATTATTCATGTGAAGGTTATGAGACACTCATCTCAGACGATGAGCGAGAACATCCGAGGATTGAGGATATACCTGTGGTTTGTGAATTTTTGGATGTTTTCCCAGATGAGTTACCAGGTTTACCACCAGAGAGAGAGCTGGAGTTTACCATTGATTTGGTACGAGATACTCAACCGATCTCTAAACCTCCCTACAGGATGGCATTAGTGGAACTTGAGGAATTGAAGAAACAACTACAAGAGTTATTGGATCAAGGGTTCATTAGGCCTAGTGTTTCACCGTGGGGAGCACCGATTTTATTTGTCAAGAAGAAGGATGGTAGTCTCAGATTATACGTAGATTACCGGCTGTTGAATAAAGCCACAATGAATAATAAATACCCACTGCCCAGGATTGATGATCTACTTGATCAACTAAGAGGGGCCTCAGTCTTTTCTAAGATTGATTTGAGATCAGGCTATCACCAATTGAGGATCAAGGAAGAAGATATTCCAAAGATGGCCTTTAGGATAAGGTATGGCCATTATGAATTTCTGGTGATGTCTGTTGGATTAACGAACGCCCTTGCAGCATTTATGAGATTGATGAACGAGGTGTTCAGAGACTATCTGGATAAGTTCGTGATAGTCTTTATTAATGATATCCTGGTATACTCTCGGTCGTATGAGGAGCATGCACAGCATTTGTGGTTGGTACTTCAGATACTCCGAGATAAGCAATTATATGGAAAGCTTAGTAAGTGTGAGTTTTGGCTGAACCGGATAGCTTTCCTTGGTCATATAGTCTCAGAGGAAGGAGTATTAGTGGATCCAAGTAAAGTAGCAGCTGTGCTTAGTTGGGAGAGACCGAGGATAGTTACTGAGGTACGAAGCTTCCTTGGTTTGGCAGGGTATTACAGAAGATTTGTGGAAGGATTTTCAAGGATTGCTGCTCCTTTGACTAAACTCACGCATAAGGAGACTCCGTTCATATGGACTGATCAATGTGAGCTCAGTTTTCAGGAGTTAAAAAGGAGATTGACAGCGGCACCTGTGTTAACTATTCCTAAGGGATCAGGAGGATTTTTGGTGTATAGTGATGCATCTCATCAAGGATTGGGGTGTGTGCTTATGCAGCACGGAAGAGTGGTCGCATATGGATCGCGACAGTTGAAAGACCATGAGCGGAATTACCCCAAGCATGATTTGGAGTTACTGCTGTGGTATTTACTTTAAAGATCTGGCGACACTACTTATATAGGGAAAGATTCTAGATCTTCACTGATCACAAGAGTTTAAGATATCTCTTTGATCAGAAAGAGTTAAACATGAGACAAAGGAGATGGATGGAACTCCTTAAGGATTATGACTGCAAGATTCTATATCATCAAGGTAAGGCGAATGTAGTTGCTGATGCCTTGAGCAGGAAGAGTATGATATCTGCTATGATGATCAGGGAATAGGATTTGTAAGAGCAGTTCGCTGAACTTTGGATCAGAGTTAAAGAGGTAGAGACTGGATTTTTGGCTAGCTTGCGGATAGAGCCCAGGATCATGGATCAGATTAGAACTGGGCAGCGTAGTGATCAGAGGTTGATAGATATGGTTAGCTAAGCTGAACAGAGTTCGCAGTCGGATCTCACAGTCAGTGAGGATAGATTGTTGAGATTCAAAGGACGGATTTGTGTACCGAACAATGATAACCTGAAGAGACAGATACTGAGAGAATCTCATTACTCGCGATACACCATGCACCCAGGGAGTACTAAGATGTACCGAGACTTGAGAAAGGTGTATTGGTGGAGTGGTATGAAGCGAGACGTGGCAGAGTATGTGGTCAGGTGTTTAGTATGCCAGCAAGTGAAAGCTGAGCATCGGAAGCCCGGAGGACTACTACAGCCCTTACCTGTACCTACATGGAAATGGGAGCATGTCACTATGGACTTTATTATGGGTTTACCGAGGACCCGAAGAGGTCATGACGCTATATGGGTTATAGTGGATAGACTGACCAAGAGTGCCCACTTCCTTGCCATCAAGAGCACAGATACTGTGGATGCCTTAGCTGAGTTGTATGTCAGCGAGATAGCTAGATTACATAGGGCTCCAGTTAGTATTACTTCTGATAGAGATTCCCGGTTTACTTCTAGATTTTGGACCCAGTTTCAGGAGTCCATGGGATCTCGATTGAGTTTTAGTACCGCCTATCATCCTCAGACAGATGGTTAGTCAAAGAGGACTATTCAGACCCTAGAGGATATGTTGAGGGCGTGTACGATGGATTTTAAGGGATCATGGGATGATCACCTGCCCCTAGCAGAGTTTGCATATAATAATAGCTATCATGCAAGTATTGGAATGGCACCCTTTGAGGCTCTATATGGTAGAAGGTGTAGATCCCCTGTAGCTTGGGAAGAAGTTAGTAACAGAAAGATAAATGCTCCCGAGCTTGTTGAGCAAGCTATACAGAGTGTGAAACTCATATGTGAGAGGCTACGAGCAGCACAGAGTAGACAGAAAAGGTACGCGGATGTGCGTAGACGGCCACTTGAGTTTGATGTTGGTGATGCAGTATTTCTGAATGTATCACCGAGTAAGGATATCGTGCGATTTGGGAAGAAAGGAAAATTGAGTCCTCGATACATAGGACCATTCGAGATTCTTGAGAGAGTGGGAGAGGTAGCCTACAGATTGGCATTACCCCCACAGATGTCCGGAATACACAACGTCTTTCATGTGTCTATGTTGAGGAAGTACCACCCGAACCCTTCTCATGTTATAGAGTATGACGAGATGGACATTCAAAAGGACATGAGCTACACTGAGGAACCCGTCTGGATTCTTGAAAGGAAGGAGAAGGTACTTAGAACCAAGAGCATCCCATTAGTGAAAGTTTTGTGGAAACATCACTCAAGGGAAGAGGCAACGTGGGAACTAGAGAACCTCATGAAGGAGAAATACCCCCATCTCTTTGACTAGTTGAGTTGAATTTGGAGGACCAAATTCTTTTAAGGTGGGGAGGATGTGAGATCTGAGAATTTCAGATATATTTTAATTATGTAATATGAACTTGAAGTATAATTTATTGAGCTAAGTGAATTGTGGGAATGATAATTGGAGATTTATATGTTAAGTGTTTAAAATAAGTATGAAGCTATGAGGATAGATCGATCTGGGAGAAGGAGAGATCGATCTGGTGAGTGAAAATGACAAGGAAGGAGGAATTTAAGGAGTAGATCGATCTCTAATGGAAGAGGATCGATCTCCTTATGATTCTGTTTGAAAGAAGATCGATCTCATGAGGAAGAGATCGATCTCCAAATGTTTCTGTTTGGCAGAAGATCGATCTCCCCAAGGCACAAATCAATCTCATAAAGCCATAAAGAGATCGATCTCACCCCTTGACAGATCGATCTCCTAGGCATAAATTGCCCCAAATTGTCCCCAAATTCAAATGCAGATCAATCTCAGAGCCAGATTGATCTCCTACCTTCAGTCTATATAAGGAATCCCTACTTTCTCCTGTAATTTCACTTTCTCTCTCTTCCAACCCCCATTTTCACCGAACCCTAGCTTTCTCACTCATCCAAAGCACCCATTTTCGTCCAAATCAGAAGTTGTGGCAAGAAGGAAAGTTGTTCCTCATCAAAGGGAGAACAACATACTTGGAAATCAAAAGACGGATCGAATCGAGGCTAGAGATAAGCTCTCCACAAGTTTTGGGTAATTTCTAAACCTCGATCCTTATATTTGAGATGATTTTGATGATAATAGTTGTTGGCATTGTGTTGAAATAGCTGAAAAATGATTAGGGATTGATGAAATTACGATGTAGTTGGAGTGATGATGATATTTAGCAACTTTGGTAAATTTAGGAATTTTGAGCTATAAATGGAGATTTAGACAATGTGGAGTAATAGCATTGATATTGTGGCATAGGAAATATAGAATGTTGAGGTGTTGTGAGCGAGATTGTGGTTTGTGATGGAGTTATGAGAATTGAGAAATTTAAGGAGTTATGAGCAATTATGCTCGATTTTGAGAATTGAGGTTAATGTGATAATGAGTATTGGTGTTTTAACATCGTTTGGACGGCTCGGGAGTTCCAGAGTGGAATGCCAGGCTAGTCTGTGATACGGGGGAAACGATTGCACTATACGAGGTGCAAAGAGGTAAGGGAAAACTAAACCATTTGTGTATGTGTTTTGATGAATTATTGTAGCATGAATCATGATTTGAGAATACAAGCATGTTTGGTGTTGTGTGGTGATATAATTTCACACGGTTTTTATAGCCGGTTGGAGCCCATTATTTTATGAGTTTATAAGCTGAGTGTGAAATTGCTTTATAAACCTTTGAGTTTGCGGGAAAAGTAAATTGGGCTCTACGTTAAGGCGATATTGAGATTTGAGAAAATGTGTGCGTGTTTTACCGGTTGGAACTCGGTTTTAATATGTTTTGTGTTGAGTACACAAATGTTTTAAATGAGTTTTATGAGAGAAAGCCATTATGAGTTCTACGTGAAGGCATAACGTTTTATAAGATAATGGCTAATGATTGAGACTTAGGCGCGTCATGTTGAATACACATCGGGCCTTGCTCTGGTAGCATGTAAGACCAATATAGTGGGACGCCTAGGAACTGACCCAGGGACCACAGGCCTTATTCTGGTAACATGTAAGTCCAATTATTCCTCTGCTTTGGTAGCGCTGGGAGGCCTTGCTCTGGTAGCATATAAGTCCGATATTCCTCCGTTTTGGTAACGAGAGATGCCTCCATTTTGATAACGTGAGATGACCCCCGTTCTGGTAATGCTGGGTGGCCTTACTTTGGTAGCATGTAAGATCGAAAGAGTGGGCCGCCTGGGAACTGACCATATTGTAGGCATTGCTCTGGGTGGCCTTACTTTGGTGCATGAGGTGAGGCATTGCTCTGGTAGCATGTAAGGTCGGGCCTTGTTCTGGTAACATATAAGTCCAATATACCATGCATACGACCATATTGTCGACGTTCCCTCTATACGAGGATGCCTGGGATGCGCACCCAGAGGAGATTACGTATTTGATGTGCCATGACGAGTTTTAATTGAGTTTTATTGCCTAGTCTTGTTTTACACATGAGTTGTGTTTTGTGACCTTGTCACGTGCTATTTATTGAGGTGATTTTTATCACGTATTTTGAGAACAGCCATTATCGCATATATTTACACATGCTTGTGAGTGCTCGATATTGAGCCTTTTTACCTTCATGTTTTGACATGATTTATGAGTTATGAGATGATGATGTTTTGAGAACTTTCATGCTACGATTTCAAATGAGCTTCATAAACAAATACATATTTGTGATGTGTGATATGGTTTATATAACTGAGTTTCCTTACCCCCCTTACTGAGCGATTTGGAAGCTCACCCTGTTTTCTCTCCCCCCAGATTGCTTCAAGTGAAGTGAGTTCCCTGCATCGTACGGGTTAGAGGCTAGTGGAGGACTTGAGCTCCAGGCCGTATTTTGTGTATTGAGGTAGATATTTAATATTCATGTACCCAGACTAGAGTTATTTTTACAGACACTTATTGTACAATGATGTACGGGATGTATTAGGATTAATTAACTTGGAATTGAGTAATGTATATGATACAATATATACTATATTATGATGAGATCCTGAGGCATGATAATTACGATGATGTATGACACTGCACAGGAATGCACCCTTAATTGTGAATTGATGAGTAAAAAGTTTTAAATTAGCCCTATTTTTCGCGCTTCTGGGGCGTCACATGACATGTATGCTTATTATGAAATGATTGTGGTTGAGGTGATTAATATCGAATCACAACCCAATGGTTTGGTATTGAGTTATGATAGAAGGAAAGGTAAGTAAGATACGAAAAATTCGTGATGGTTTTTAGTATGTCACGGGAGGTCGTAACAGAATGGTATCATATCGGAGTTTGTCTGATGTGTGTCGGTATTAGTATTTAGGAAATTGTACATCCCCATATTACTGTGCTTTGTTCAGTTACAATTGTGTATACGAGATGGGAATCAAACAAATTAATGGTTATAAATGCAGGAATTGAGCCATTATTGCTAATACCAGTCGTGGTAAAGGGGCTAGAGGTAGGGCTTGAGGCCGTAAAGGTAGGCTTGAGACCCGAGATGAGACGACATGTTCCACTTATGTACCTGAGAGTAAGGAGGCATACTTCAGAGATTAGAGCGTCGCCTTGAGACAATAGTGGATTTACTGGCACAGACTTTGCGAGGAGGATAAGGACAGGATTCAAGGACTGCACCTGGAGAGGCAGCTGCACCTAGTACACGTGCACGATCAGCTCAGATGCACAACCTTCAGATACACCTACACCCCCACCAGCTTAGGATACGCCTTCTCATGTTGCTCCATGACAGGTTGGTAGTACCTTGAGGTATGGTTGTAAGCTTGATAGACTACAAATTCCAGAAGCTTGGACCTCCATCGTTTAGTGGGGTGAAGGACCCAATGGCTGTAGAGGATTGGCTAGGAGAGATGGTAAAGCTTTATGGATGCTTTGAGTGTACGACTATGGAGATGGTCGTGTTTGTTGCGTTCCTGCTGAAGGGATTGGCAAAGCATTGGTAGAAGTCCACTAGGGTTATATTGAGAACCTGACACTCAGAGATCACGTGGGATATCTTTTTGGATGCCTTCAGGAGGCAATATGTCCCGGACACAGCGCAGAGGAAATTGCAGATGGAATTCTTAAGGCTGAGCTAAGGGACTCAGTCAGTGAATTAGTAAGAGACACAATTTATCCCTAGGTAGGTATGACCTTGATATAATGAGTAGTGAGACTCTGAAGGTCCGCAGATTTATTTATGGATTGAGACCAGTACTATAGTCTAAATTAGTTCCATTGAACATCTCTACCTATAATGAGGCAGTGCACAACGCGCAACTCTATGAGCAATATTAAGAGAGGAATGTCTCCGAGTTCAGGACAGTTGGCAAGGGTAGAGACCGAGATAGGAAGAGGTCGGTGAGTGATAGTGCTAGAGGTTTCGAATATCAAGGAGGGATAAGACTCTTCGATAAGACACCAAAGATCAAGGAAGTACAGGAGAAGACTACTAGATCTCCTACATATCCAACTATAGCCCCAGCTAGAGGTGTTGTTATTGGAGGACCAAGGCCTACCACTGCACAGTGTAGTAGATGTGGTAGATTCCTTAGAGGTAGACCTTGTACTATTTCTAGAGGATTGTGTTTCAGATGTGGGAAGCCAGGGCACATGGCGAGAGTTTGCCCATAGGTTATTGATATTACCCTACAGAAGGGCAAGGAGTCGAAGAGAGCCTCGAGGAGAAGAGCGACGACAGAGTAGAAAGGGAAGCAGGTAATTGGACGATGGTGAGTACATGCATTGGACCAAGTCATGGCTGATGCTTCGTCGAATGTGATTAGTGGTAACACCCTGATGTATGATTTAGAAGCATATGTTTTAATTGATCCTGGTGCCACGCATTCATTTGTATCGCCTTCATTTACATGAAAGTTAGGAAAACATGAAGAGCATACACCTTTAAGTAGGATGATGTTGATTAGTACGCCTATGGATAACACTCAGCTAGTTGAGTATATGTTAAATGACTGCAAGTTAAGAGTAGGGTAAAAGGACATGACAGCCAGTCTAATATTATCAAGTATGAATGATTTGGATGTAATCTTAGGAATGGATTGGTTATCTGCAAACCATGCTAATTTAGATTTTTATGCTAAGACAGTTATGTTTCCTACCCTTACGAATTATGTTGTAAAGTTTAATGAAAATAAATGAAAGTAATAGTTATGGTTATAATAAATAATGTACTAAGCTAACTGAGAAATGAAAATATTGAAGGTTTTATTTCGTACGTGGTTGATACAGATAAGGCACATCCGGAGTTGGCAGATATTCCTGTGGTTACTGAGTTCCCAGATGTCTTTTCGGATGAATTGCCAGGGTTTCCACCAGACAGAGAGATGAAGTTTTGTATAGATTTGGTGCTTGGTACTTAACTTATATCGAAACCACTCTATCGTATGGCCATAGTTAAGCTAGAGGAGCTCGAGAGATAGTTATAGGAGTTGTTGAATCGGGGGTTCACCAGGCCAAGTGTTTCACCTTGGGGATCACCGATTTTGTTTGTGAAGAAGAATGATGGAAGCCTCTGATTGTGTATAGATTACAGATTTTTGAATAAGGCTACCATCAAGAATAGGTATCCCCTTCCACATATTGATGACTTGTTGGATCAGCTCCGAAGAGCACAGGTCTTTTTTAAGATTGATATGAGGTATAGCTATCATCATTTGAGAGTTTAGAGCGAAGATTTATCCAAGACAACATTTAGGACCAGATATGGCCATCATAAGTTTTTAGTTATGCCATTCGAATTTAAGAATGCTCCTGTAGCTTTCATAGCTTTAATAAATGATGTGTTTAAGCCATATTTGGATCAGTTTGTTATCGTCTTCATCGATAACATCTTAGTATACTTAAAATCCGAGGAAGAGCATGAGAAGCACATCAGGATTGTATTGCAGACCCTACGAGAGCAAAAGTTGTTTGCTAAACTTAGTAAGTGTGATTTTAGAACACGTTGTTTCGAGAGATGTAGTATCAGTAGATCCATCTAAGATTGAGGCTGTAGTTTAGTGGGAATAGCCGAAGACAGTCACTGAGATCAGGAGTTTCCTGGGTTTAGCAGGATACTATCGAAGATTCGTTGAGGGATTTTTGAAGTTAGCTGCTCCGTTGACACGTCTCACTCCAAAAGGTGTAGCATTCGTGTGGGACAATGATTGTGAGAGGAGTTTTCAGGAGTTGAAGCGTTGATTAACCTCCACTCCGATTCTCACTATCCTAACTAGCTCAAGAGAATTGTCATTGTATACCGATGCTTCACATCAAGGATTGTTCTTTGTATTGATGTAGGATAGAAGGGTGGTTGCTTATGGATCTAGATAGCTGAAGGACCATGAGAAGAACTTTTTGACCCAGGATTTGGAGTTAACAGCAGTAGTGATTGCGTTGAAGGTATGGAGCCACTACTTGTATGGTGAGAAGTTTCAGATTTTTACCAACCACAAAAGCCTCAAGTATCTGTTCTCACAGAAGGAGCTGAACATGAGACAGACAAGATGGCTAGAGTTTCTGAAGGACTATGATTATAAGATACTTTATCATCTGTGTAAGGCTAACGTTGTAGCTGATGCTTTGAGCAAGAAGAGCCTTGAGATGGTATCGTATATGATGGTCAGGAAGCATAAGTTGCTAGAGCAGTTTGCTAGCCTTAATTTGGGAGTTATGCCTTCTGACATGGATACGGACTGTATAATTGCTAGTCTATGCTTGGAGTCGAATCTGTTGGATAGGATCAGACAGGCTCAGCAAACTGATCCGTATTGCAGTGATGTGACTGGTCATGGCAGAGTGACTGATTTTGAGTTGAGTTTTGATGAACTACTTAGGTTCAGAAGTAAAGTATGTGTTCCCAAGGACCTAGAGCGTAGGAAATTGATTTTTTCTGAAGCTCATTCGTCGAGGTATACATTACATTCGGGGAGTAACAAGATGTATCAAAACCTCTGGAAGGTGTACTGGTGGTCAAGTATGAAGAGAGATGTGACAGATTTTGCTGCAAGATGTCTCGTATGTCAGCTAGTGAAAGTAGAGCATCAGATACCTGTAGGGTTATTGCAGCCTCTACCTATACCGACATGGAAATGGGAGTATATCACCATGGATTTCATGATGGGTTTATCGTGGACTCGGATGAATCACGATGCAATATGGTTGATCGTTGATATACTGACAAAGTCAGCCCACTTCTTAGCTATGAGAGCTACCGATACTCTGAGTTCATTAGCAGAATCGTATGTACGCGATGTAGTGAGGTTACATGGTGTTCCAGTTAGCATTGTCCCAGAAAAGGATACCCGCTTCACTTCCCACTTTTAGGAACAATTTCAGGAAGCCATGGGAACCTAGTTAAGTTTGAGCACAGCTTTTCATCCTTAGACAGATGGTCAGTCAGAGAAGACTATACAGACTCTGGAGGATATGTTGAGAGCATGTGTCCTAGAGTTTAGAGGCTCTTGAGATGATTATTTACCACTAGTCGAATTTGCCTAAAACAACAGTTATCTTGCGAGTTTCTGGATGGCACCATATGAAGCTTTATATGGCCGTAGAAGCCGTTCCCCTATCGGTTAGGAAGAATTGGGTGATTGAAAGAGTTTTTGCTCCTGATTTGGTTACAAAGGCCTTAAGGATGTCTGGTTGATTGTTGAGAGATTGAGGACCGCTCAGAGTAGACAAAAGAGCTATGCTGACAGGAGACGAAGACCACTTGAGTTCGCAGTTGGTGAGTCAGTATTTCTGAAGGTTTCTCCTTCCAAGGGTATAGCAACATTCGGGAAAAGAGGTAAACTGAGTCCTCGCTACATTGGACCCTTTGAGATACTTGATTGAGTGGGAGATAAGGCATATAGGTTAGCTTTGCCACCGGACTTATCAGGAGTGCATAATGTCTTCCACATTTCGATACTTCAGAAATATCATCCAGATCCAAACCATGTGATTCGGTATGAGCCATTAGAGCTCAAAGAACACTTGACATATGTAGAGAAACTGATCCGAATACTGGATAGAAAGGAGAAAGTCTTGAGAAACAAGACTATCGGGTTAGTGAAGATTCTCTGGCAGCATGACATTTCAGAGGAGGCTACTTAGGAGTTAGAGAGTCTGATGAGAGAGAGACACCCTCGATTGTTTGAAGCGTAACTTGGTTCTAATTTGGAGGACCAAATTTCTTATGGTGGGGAGGATTGTAAGACTCGTAATTTAATATGTATTCCTTAGGATTTTGTGATGTACGGACAAGTCACATTTGATATAAATCATAAGGAATGAATGTTTTTAAATTCCAAATGTGTAAGAAATGCAAAACGCGTAGTTATGCAAATAGAATATGAATGTAACACTGAAATTTTGGAAAAAATGCAGCAGAACTGCTGCAGAAGAGGAGCAAATCGATCCCTCATTCAGTACAAATCGATCTTGGATAGGTTTTGGAGAGAACAGATCGATCTCTATATGATTCTATATAAAGTAGATCGATCTCATGCTAAGAAGAGATCGATCTCCTAAGTAGAAGAAGTTGAATTCTGAAGAGATAAACACAAGGCAGATCGATCTCTCACCATTAGAAGATTGATCTCCAAGGGCAATTCTATATATACATGACTCTTGTACCATTATTTTCCCAAGAGCACCAAACCTTCATTAAACCAAAGTAAAACCTAACCTTTCTACTCCAACAATCTTTATCTTCCAAGCAGTTTTGAGTGAGATTCATTTCAGCAAAGTTGTTCCTAGTGAGGAGGAGAATAACATAGTTGGAAACTAGAAGTTGAAATCAAGGATTGAAGGAGCAAGGTGAAATTTCCCCAAAATGGCAAAAAGAGGAAAAATCAAGCTAGGTAAGATTCAATACACTAACTTCATATATGCTAATATAGGTATCTTGCTGAGTTGATTGGTGTATGTTTGAGTTGTTGAAAACACCTTGAATATAAAAAATCTCAATGACCTAGAAATTGGCATGAATTGGAGAAAATGATGAGAAAGTTGAGTAAGCATGGATTTAAGGATGAAATAAGCATGATGTACGATTATGAGATAGTTTTATCAAATACACAAATTGGAATAGATAAGAAATGTAAATAGGTATATGAGATATATGGCGAAGTGCCATAATGGGAGAAAATGATGAACTTGAGGCATTGAGAGAATTATGTCGGTTCAATCTGAATAAGTAGACTGGGACAAGTCTAATAGGCTCTCGAGAAATGATTTGTAAAGTTGAAATGGGCTTAGGAAAGAGTAAAGTCCAATAAGCTGAAATAAGGCCAAATGAGTATAAAAAGGGCTAATTGCATTGATTTAGATTCATGCAAGTTAAAACTAAATATATTAAGCCATACTGATATAGATGATTATTAACAGCTTCAGAAGTTATATTGACAGCTGACTACTTAGGATTTTAGGTTTATTTTATTATTTCTTTCATGTTTTCCTTAGTATAGTGTAGCCACCATTTTTATTTGCAAACTTTCTTTACATTTTCATGCACATAAGTTTTTCTTGTATTTTCTTTACTTCAAGCAATTTCAATACAAGTTTTATTTTTCTTTTCATTATGTATTTAAATTCTTTTATTTTTTCTTTTCATTATGTATTCAAATTTTAGCACTGTTTTTCTACTTTTTTCTCCATTTTGTATCTTCTATTTATTGATTGAGTTTTAAATTCATGGAAGTTTAGGAGGTTGAAAAATTACCTCCATAGCTTTTCTTGATTAAGCTTGATCCACATTTAGTTTTTACTAGCTTAAGCTACTTTTCAATTTTTTTATTGGTTGTTTGTGAGTTTAGTTAAGGTTTTAATCTTGTTTTCTACGTTTTAAAATAGTTTTCAAGTAGTTAAAAATAATTTTTAAAAGTTAGGATTCATAAAAGTTAAGTTAGATTTTATTTTGGATTCATTTTCTTTTCTTTTTCTCTTGTAGGTGTTTTTTAGATGGATTTTTCTAGCTAAACTGAGTTGTTTTTCTTGCATTTTTCTTGGTTATTTAGTTAGTTCTAAGTCATGTTCGGATCATATATTAATTAGGTAATTTTTAACAGTCTATGGATTAGGTTACATTTCATTTTTAGTTGTCATTTTTACATTAGAATTTTCTGTTTCAAGTGTAAATTCTAGCTTATGTTTGGGCACTGTTTAGTTTGATTTTAGGGATATCTTAGCTTAGCTTAAGTCATACTTAGATCTTACTTTAATTAGGCAATTTTTACGAGTAGTTTAGGTTGCATTACATGGCATTTTCTTACATTAAATTTCATTTTTCTTTATTGTTTGGTGTCATTGTCTAGGTCTATTTTTAGCTACTGTTTGGCATTGTTTCTCATGTCATTTAGATGTATTTAGGTGTTACTTAGATCATATATTCATTAGATTAATTTTAGGTAAAGTCAAATAATATTTCTATGCATTTTTTGGAACATTGTATTATTTTCACCATTTTAGGTATCCATTGTAACTTATTGTCCAAATAGTTTTTTAGCTTGTTGTTTGATATCATTTTAGGTCTCATTTAGGCCCATATAGATGTCTCTTAGGTCATTCATACATTGAATTAATTTAAGGTTGCATTAGATGAATTTTTAGAAAATATTTTCATTTTATTTTGCATTTTTTCCTCACTAGGTGTCCTCGTTAGTCTTGCTATCCAGATTTAGTTTTAATCCTTTTTAGCATGTTTTAGGTTTAATTAGGTGCATTTCGTTAGTGGTTACATCATTTTAGGATTAGGTAATTAGTGTTTACTAATTAGGATGCATTTAGGTTAAGTTTCACGGCATTTTATGTTAGATTTTGCAAGAAATTTTCAATTCTATCTAGAATTATTTTAGGTACTATTTTGAGACTTTTTAGGGGTTGTTTTAGAGTGTTTAGTGGTGTCTTAGGTTAGATTTTATTTAGGGATAAGATAGGGTTAAGTTATTTTACAGTTTGATAGCATTTTTCCTTAGCTTTTTCATGCATTTCAGTAGGTTTTAGTGGCATTAACATTTTAATCAATTCTTGGCTATTTAGGATTATATTAATTATTATTTTAACATTATGGTTGCATTATTTTAGGTTTTGTAACATGCATTCAGGGTTAGGTTAAGGTTAGAGTCCATTTGATGCATATTTAGTTATTTTCATTTTAATTTTCAAAATCCAAAAGTATTTTAATCCTCTTGCATTATTTTAGTTAGATTGTAGTAATTAATTATGTATTATATTAGTTTAGTAGTCATTTAGGATTTTAAGGCATTTTAGGGTTAGGATTTCCATTTAGGACTTTTAGGATTTTATTTTCTCATGCATTAGTTTAGATTATTTTGCATTTTTATTTCAATTAATTAAATTAGGTACATGCATTTTTCATTTCATATTAGTGTTTTCTATATTTATTTTCATTATTTGCATCTTAAGCCCATATTTTTTATTATTTTCATTTTAAGCCCATATTATATATTTATCTATTGATATAGATTTTATTTTTTTTTCTTTTGCAGTTGCTTTATATTTTCTATTTTGGGCTTTATACGTATTTCTATTTTCATTTTCTTTTCAGTATTTTTATTTTTTTATTTTTTTATTTTTCATATGTTAGCTTTAGTATATCACCTACCATTTATAATTGGGTAGAACATACTTAGGATGTAATTATCTGGTAATCAATTAAATTAACTAATCTCTGTGGGACAATATTCTGGTACTTCGATTCCTATAGTACTTGCACGACTTGTGCGCTTACAATAGAGACACCATTTGTGTCATCACAAATGACTATGAAGTTTGGAGGACAATACTTAAAGGTCCTCAAATTCCCAAGAATAAAGTTAATGGAGTTGAATTTCCCCAATATGAGGCTGAATGGGATGCTGATGATATTAAGATGGTACAATTGAATGCCAAAGCAATGCATATACTCTTTTGTGCACTAGGTCCCAATGAATATAATTGAGTATCTTTATGTGAAAATGCAATCCAAATATGCGATAAGCTAGCAATTACTCATGAAGGGACAAATCAAGTGAAGGAAACCACAGTAGGCATGCTTACCCATGATTATGAACCTTTTAGGATGAAACCAAAAGAGTCCATTAGTGAGATGTCAACTAGATTCACTGATATAATCAATGGACTTAAAGCTGTAAGAAAGACCTACTCTAATGCAAAGATGGTCCAAAAGATTCTAAATAGCTTACTTAAGTCATGGGAGGCTAAGGTTACTGCCATAGAGGAGTTCAATGGCTTTCACTCTTTCTCTTTAAATGAGCTTATGGGCTCTCTACTCACTTATGAAATGAAATCAAAGAGAAATCATGAACCACGAAAGAAAATAGGGGTGGCATTAAAATCTTCTACATAAGAAAATGCTAGAGATTGTAATTGTGAGAGTTTGGCTAGCCACTTACTAAGTGGAATTAAAGGTTCTTCCTAAGCCATAAAAGGAATTGTTAGTGTGACACCTCGGAAGCGCGAAAAACAAGGCAAATTTAAAACTTATTTACATCAATACACAATTCTGGGTGCATTCTTGTGCAGTGTTGTCACGACCCGAATTACCTAAAAATCAGAGTAAATTTTTCGCTTTTTCATTTATTATTTAATTCTTACCTTTCTCTCGTCGTGACCATCCTACAAACACAGTTGGGCTATGATTCGGTGTTAGTCACCTCACACTATTTACCATTTCATTCCCACAATCACAGATCAGAGTTTTACTATTCTTTGACTTTAAATAAATACATACTCAATGGTATTTATAACTCTACATCCCCGACATAATATCCATTTACAGTACTGTGCATTACATATTTAGATACAAAACCTTACAAATGTGTATACCTGTCTCTCGATGGGAAGCAGCAAGCAGCGGATATCAAGTATGCAAGTCCTCAGCCGCTCAATAACTATTTCAAGTGCTCTGAAAAGATGGGAAAATAAGGGGGTGAGCAAACCACACGCTCAGTAAGGCAATTATGCAAGTAACTAGATAGCTCCACTATCTACATGCTCATAATGCCATGCCCTTAAATCCATTTCTTTTCATTTAAAATTTCATGCACAAAGTCATGCATATTCAATGCCATAGTTTATCCAAAACTATTTGTGCATATATAAATCATGTAACTCATGCATTCAAAGCATTTTATGTGACATCATTAAATCATATTAAGCATGAATTTAATCAAGATCATGCAATCTTTCATGCCATGTAAGACAAAACATGGATTTCAAATGAAAGCATGAAAAAACACATCATGCCACTGCATTTAAATCAATTCATTTAAAACGCAGTATAAAATAACCCCTCTGGGTCAATCATCTCAAAACTCATAAAACAATTTGTTATATTTCATTATAAAACTTGAGTTATAAAACCACCATTCTTTCAGGGTCACATATCATAAAATCATCTGAAATCATCAAATCATCAAATCGAGTGCCTGACCCCTCCTTCGGGTCTACCCTGGTCTAACAGACCACAAGTTATATCATGTGAGACAATAAGGTAATTATCAGTAACATCGAGGACTATGGCCATATCCTAGTGATCCCTGGCAACACGGTACCTAGTGTGCAGGGTATCACACCTGAAACGGGAGGTGGGTCGTCCTACCCGCCAGAACAGCATAACACCAGGATTGCGAGGGCAAGGCTTGCTGCCTCGTGGCTAATGGCACTCCACTCCAACAATCCCCACGGTACAGCGTACTCCGCGTGACATACACGGTACAAAGTACTTTGTGAACCCAAGCTCAGTCAGGGGTGCCTGTAATAGGTCTTATCCACCCATATCATCTCTGTCTCAGAATGCACGTGTGAGCATATCATCTCACTGTGACACACAGTCTACAGGAGGCTCCAACACGGCTATATGCATGTAATATAAATCCCTGTGCGAGCGAAGCTCAAGCACGGCTCCATGCATATTCATGATATCAGAAAATCTCGTGCGAGCTAAGCTCTAGCACGGTGTCATGAAAATCAGTAAAATCTGCGTACGAGCAGCACTCCAGTACGACTTAAACTGATTATAATTTCAATTAAAATCCACGTACGAGCAATGCTCTAGTACGGATATGTATATAAATTCAATGAAAACCTCGTACGAGAAAAACTCCAGTACGACATTCAAATGAATTATGAAAACCATATAAAACTTTGTGCGAGCAACGCTCCAGCACAAATGAATGCTCAAGTAAATCAAATCTCGTGCGAGTTATACTCCAGCACGGCTTTATGCATAATTAAATCAAATCTCATGCGAGTTACACTCCAGCATGGCTTTTATGCATAATTAAATCAAAACAGGATGCGAGCTAAGCTCCAGCATCTCTCATGCATGTCAAATCATTAAAAGTAGTGCGAGTAATCGCTCCAGCACTATTTTATGCATACCACGTCAAAACAAATCAAAACATGTCAAAACATGTCAAAACAGAGTGCGAGCTAGGCTCCAGCAGCTCTCATTTCACAATAATAAAAATCAGTGCGAGCACCATGCTCTAGCACATTTCATGCATATGATGTCACACAAGTCGGTGCGAGCAACTGCTCAAGCACATTTATGCACATTCACAAACGCAGATATAGTGTGAACTACGTGTCGGCACTATCTGTTTCCATATACACTTGATAGTTGGCCTCTTTTCCGAAGAAATTTCATTTAAATATTAATAACACCTACGTAGTGTTAATTTGGGAAACTTATGCAATTATTGGCCAATCTATCAATTTTCTTTGATTAAAACCAATCAAATCTTTAATTCAGAAAATTCCTTAAATCATGCATTTCATGCATGTCATGCTTTCACCATCCTTAGGTGAATTTCCCTCAATAGGGGTAAAATAGTCTTTTCACCTATTTCGATCCTCAAAATTATTTAAACCACTTTTAGGATCTTTATACATCATTAAGGCATACATACATATTCAGTGTACAGAACACTATTAAAATACGCGTAGCTACCTCTAGCTACTCACACAATTCCCTTACCTCATTTTCTGTACAGTCTGACCTTTCCCACTGATGTCTCGTCACGCAGTCCGATTTGCTCCGAATCCAAATCAAATCTCCGGAACTGCGGATACACATTCATCAGGTCAATTACAATACAATTAATTGTATTTCACAATTTTCTGGGCTTAATTTAAATCATTGGGCCCGTTTACCCATATTGGGCCCGATTGCACCATAATGGGCCTTAATCGGCCTTAATCCCGTTTACCACAATTTATCGAGGCCTATAGGGCTCATTGGACCCATCAATATTTATTTAGCCTCGTTCTAAATTCTCAGATAGCTTATGAATTATTTACGAAAATTTATCCAATTTTTCAGAATTTATTTCATTTATGCGTAAATTAAATCCGAAATTCATCAACACGCATAACGATGCAAAATTGTCGTAAATATGGGTTACTTACCCGTGATTCCATGATAGTACTCAAATCGAGGCTGTCTCGAGCTCTCAGTGGATGCCAATTGTCGAGCTACACAATAAAATATATTTTCGGGTAAACCTTTAGTCGATTATTTATCAAATTAAATATTCTAAAAATTAAATCGATCAATTTGACCGCTTACCGACTTACCCGAAGCTTGATTGCATCACAGGAATTTTCCCCAATTTTTTTCTCTTTTTTTTCCCTTTTTCTTCCTTTTTTCCCTCTCTTTTTGGCTGAACCGGTTCGATCCGGTTCAACCCGGTTCGGACTGCCGGTTCGGTCTGGTCCGGTTCGGCCGGTTCAGTCTCGTTCGGTCGGTCCAGGCAACATTTCGTCGTGCCGGCGCCGTCCGACCGGTTCCCGGTGCCTCACCACCGCCGTTCGGCGCGTCTTCGCATGGGCTCCCTAGATCGGGCCTCGGTTTGGCTCGAATCGGCGTCATCGCCGGCGAATCGAAGCTTTTCTCCCGCGGGTTCCTCCTCCGTTTCCGGCGATTTTCGCCATTCTCGGCGCACGTCTGGGCTGCTGGAGGTTCGCCCGAGGTCGGTCGACCTTCGCCGACCCTCACCGGCCCCTCGGTCCCGCCGGTGGTGGCCGTTCGGTGTCTCTTCTTCCTTCGGTCTCACTTCGCGTTTTCCCTCTGTTTCTTTTCTCTTCTGTTTCGATTTTTCCAGACTTTTCGTTTCTGTTTTTTTTTTCAATTATTATTTATTTATTTATAATTAACTTTTAATATTATTTTATTCAATAAAATAATATTAAAATGCATAAATATCCTTAAAAAAATTATTTTTAATTCATTTAATCTGTAAATAATTTTCTCAGTCCGATTTTACCTTTCCGATATTTTTTCGATTATTTTCGAGATTATTTTTCGATACAAAAATCCCGGTTTATTCCAATAAATTCATATCTTGATCAATTTAACCCAAAATTTAATTATTTCTTCATCATTGATCAAGATTTCTCATTTTCATATTTTTAATTATATTTTCTTGTCCCGATTAATACCGAATTTTGGTCTTTTGACCATTTTACCCTTGCACGTATTCAGGAATACCATTTAAGTCCTTTTGCATTTTTAAATGCACTCGAAAATATCGGGTCTTACAAGTGTCATGCATCATCATACATCAGTTATAAAATTTCCACCTCAGGATCTCATCATCTAATATTTATATGCCACACCTTATACATTCCTCAATTTCAGAGTTAGTTAATCCTAATACATCCCATAAATCATTGTTCATCAAGTGTCTGTAAATACAATATTAGTCTGGGTACATGAAATGCTAAATTATACCTCAAAATACAATATACGTCCTGGAGCTTAAGTCCTCCACTAGCCACTACTCCGTACGCCGCAGGGAAACTCACTTCACTTGAAGAAATCCGGGGGGATATGAAAATAGGGTGAGCTTCTAAATTGCTCAATAAGGGGGGTAAGGGACTTCTTAATGAAATAATGATTTGCACATGTAAACCCCACAAATTTCCTATGTTTAGTTAGATCATATAAAAAAATGAAAAATAATATATATTAAGGAAGTGTGAATATTCATTGTAGGGCTCAAGGACTATAGGAATCGAGAAACTCGCAAATGACCAGGAACCCGAAGATACAAGATGTGATGAAGCAAATGCAAGCATGGAGGGACTGAAAATAATCATGATGAGAAAACATATATCGGGAATTATAAGGAGTGATGAGATCCCAATAATATTTCATTTTTGAAATAATAAAAATTTCGTGGAAGGCATGAATATTGTCATTATGTGATTTTAAAAAAAAAAAGAAGGAAAGAAAATGTATATATATATATATACATATATATACATAGGTATAATATATATATATATATATATATATATATATATACACTAGACAAATTTAAAATGGATAAATGATGATATATATATATATATATATATATATATATATATATATATATATATTGTAAAGTATAATGTATAAGACATTTAAAATAAAGTGGAAACAAAATAAATAAATAAAAAATAACACTAACACTAAACAAAAAATAATAATAATACAAATATATCTATCTATATATTAAAATAACATATATATATATATATATTAATATATTATATATTAAATATAACATATATATATTAATATAATATATATGTATGGTACGGAATTGGCTTTCAAAGAAAGCCAATTCCGTTTCTTCATTTCGAAAGAGGCAGATTAGCTCTGCTGGGTGGGAAGCAAAACAAAGAGAAGAGAAAGAAGAGAAGGAAGGGTGGCCAGCCGAGGGGAAAAGGGAAGAAGAAGGAAAGGGGGGAAGAGAGGAGGCTGTCGGTCGGAAGAGAAAGGGGAGAAAGAAAAAGAGAAGTTGTCCAGCCGAGGAAGGAAAGAAGAGAAGAGAGGGAGAAGAGAAAGTTGCTGCTGGAGGCTGACCGAGAGAGGAGATTGGAAAGGAGGGAGAAGGGTGGGCAAAAAGAGAGTGAAGGACAGGGAAATCGAGAGCTGAAGCAACCAAGAGTAGTGGGAATTCTCGGCCAGGAAAACAGGATAGAGCCGAGACTGAAGGAAGCAACCGAGGCAGGGGAGGCGGAGTGAAAGGACCAGGACCCAAGGGTTGAAGGGGAAACAGGGTCCGGTGAAAGAGAGAAGTGATCAGTGAAGCAGTGAAGGCTGAAAATCGAGAACAACCGAAGAAGGAGACTGAGGTTTGGAGCTGATGCAGAAGTGGGCCGAAGGAGAGCCAAATTGAGGCAGCTGGAAATTGAAGCAACCGGTTACAGCAGGGGACGATGGTTGAAGGAGACTCGAGAGTTGAAGGGATTGGTGGGGAGCAGTGAAGATTGTAAACCGAGAACCAAAAAAAAAAGAGAAAGAGAAACGTGAGCGAGAGCTGGAATAGCTGAGGTGGTAGAAGAGAAGAAAATAGAGCAGACAACGAAGAGCTGAAGCAGAGACCTGTATGTGGAAGCTAAAAATAGGGGTCGCATGGCTATAAAAGGAGGGCCTCCTTCCATGAAGAGGCGACTGGAAACCGAGAAAGGTAGGGGAGGAAGCGACCTAAACCGAGAGTCAAGGAAGAAGGGAGTGGAGTGAGGCGTAAAGCCTCTCGATGAAGGTGGAAGAAGATAATGAGCAGGGACGGGTGAAAGAAAGGAAAAGGAAGAAAGAAAACAAAAAAAAAGAGAGAAAGAAAAGAAAAGGTAAAGTATTTATGTATATATGTATATTTAATTGTACATGTATATATAAGTGATTGTGTATAAGTATGATAATGTAAATTAAATTAGATGTGAAATAAAAATAGAAAAATGGGAGAAATGAGAAATAGAAAAATGTATATAGGTATATTTAATTGTACATGTATATAAATATATGTGATTGTGTATAAGTATGATAAGGTAAAGTGTATATATATATAAATATATATATATATATATATATATATATATATATATGTATGTTCAATGTATATGTAGATAAAGGGGTTGTAGATATAAGCATGCTAGTATAGTTTGAATTAGATAAATGTGTATTTAAGTGTGTATATATATATATATATATATAAATATATATATATATATATATATATTTGGGTATATACATATAGGTGTATATAATGAATGGATATGTTAAGTATATGTACATACAAGAATATGTATGTATATGTGATAAGGAAAATGGAAAACAATATATATATGTGTAGGAGTGTATATATATATATATATATATATTTAGGTGTATATGCATATGGGTGTATATAAGATGAATGTGTGCTAGTTTATGTACATGCAAAGAATGTATATATGAGATAAGAAAAGAATTAAAACAAATAAAAATATATATATATACATGGGAGGGTATATATATATTATGTGTACATACATGTAGAAGTATATAATAAGGTGTATGTCATAATTGTACATACAAAATAATATGTGGTAAGGGAAAATATATAAACGTGCATGTTGACTTAGGTACGTACACACGCAATAGTAACGAATAGGTTACGATTTTAACGCAATTCGGGTAATTCGCACGAATAGGGTGCTAAATATACGATTTCGGTGTAGGTGATCGTAGAAGGAATTAAGGGAGGTACTAAGAGGCGTCACCACTTGAGCACGGAGATTTCGATAGATCGAGGTAAGGGGTGTAATTTAAGATGGTAATGGTATCCCTACCTTTAGACTCCGATTTATCTTTGTGTTTTTATGCCTTCTCGTGCAACCCTTGATTTTAAAATAAAACCTGACACCTAATGAGCCCAAGATTTATCTGATCATGTTTTCGAGATAAAGAAATGCTATATGAAATTAAATGCATAGTTTCAAGCATGATTTTCTGAATAAATGTCATGGTTTTGACTTATGTATGATTGATTTCATGTTTTTGAATGAAATGAAAGTTGGTATGTGAACTTATGCTTGAGAAATGAAATTTTGTTTTGAGACGAAAGAGCAACGTATAGTGGAATTATGGGGGCCACCTCTTGAGTCTGACGGGAGCAAAGTGCCACACGGATCACAAAAACAAACGAACGTGGGGGCCACCTCTTGAGTCCGACGGGAGCAACACGGATCACAAAAAAAACAAACGAACGTGGGGGCCACCTCTTGAGTCCGATGGGAGCAAAGTACCACATGGATCACAAAAACAAATGAACGTGGGGGCTACCTTTTGAGTCCGACGAGAGCAAAGTACCACGCGGTTCACAAAGACATACGATCGTGGGGGCCACCTCTTGAGTTCTATGGGAGCAAAGTGCCACACAGTCTGTGTGACTGTGGAGGCCACCTCTTGAGTCCTACAGATGCAAAGTGCCATACGGTCAATGCATTTTTGTCATGCTCGCCTTTGTGGGGTCTGAACTTCGCCTGCATAGGTTCTGAATTCCCTCTACGGAGGATGATTTTGTTATTGCCGCATGACAATTCTATAAGTTAGCCTATTCTTCATCTGATATGAACTATGCTATATGATTTTGATCCTTCAATATATGTTTATGCATCAATTATGCTTTTGAAGTTCTATCAGTTTTGAAATAATTTGGAGTTCTGTGTGTTTCGATAGTTTGTGATGTAACTGAATAGATTTGTTCTTCGAAATTATATTTCTATCGATTATGTTTTATATATACGTTTTTTGGAAGTTATGTGCTATTTGTAAAGAAACGTCATCTCTTAGTTTTTTCATGCATTAAATGTGATTTAACTACCATGATCATTTTAAATGCATTTCTTACTGGGCTTTTTCCCGAAAGCTCACCCCTCTACCTTTCAGATTATTTGTAGTGATCTATAGACGTTATTTGCCACGTACACGACATAGGCTGGTGGGAAAGAGATACCCTAGGCTATTTTTTGTAAACGCAGTCAAGGTATACAATTACATTCCTTTACCAGACATATTGGTACGCACGACATATATTGAGAATATTTTGTTGGGATATAATTTGTAAGGAAAACGATGTAAACAATATTATTTTGGGGTTTATATTTTGAGATGGTTAGTATTAAATCGAAATCGATATGTTGAGTTGTAAAAGTGAATTGGGAAAGTATGCATGGTAGTTGTGGATATCTAGGATTGTCGAAAACAACTGAAATGCAGGTGGGTAGGTTCATATGTAAGCCGTTAAGCTGCCAAAATTTCTATCGGTCATCTAAGTTAAAGTATGGAAGTTAATTATAACTACGAGTAAAGAATTAGGGAAATGTTTTGACACTGCACAGGAATACAACCTCAGTGAATAAGGGAATAAGTGGGTAAATAAATTCAAAAAAAAAATTTTCTCGATTTTCAAGGGTCAAGGGTCGTTTCAGCACAACACAATCATTTTGTTTTGCAAGTAGAACTCAATAAACTCAGTAGAAAACATAGCATGAAATCATTAAAACATCATCATCATCTCATTTCTCAAAAATCATGTAAAAACATGAAAGTAAATGGCTCAACATAAAACCATAGTCATAAGCATGTGGAAATCAAGATGTGATAATGGCTTTTCTCATAAAACGTTATAGAAATCACCTAAGTAATAATGCACGTGGCACAGCCACAAAACACAATCTCATATGTAAAACAGAGACTAGGAAAATAAAACTCATATAAAACATTCATCATGGCACACCAAAATAATCTCCTCTGGGTGTGCATCCCAGGCATCCTCAAGAGAGGGGACATCGACAATATGGTCGTGTACATGGTGTATTGGTCTTACGTGTTAGCAGAACAAGGCTCGGACTTACATGCTACCAGAGTCAAGCCTCTCCTCATGCACACTATCAGTCTTACATGCTACCAAAGTAAGGCCCGGACTTATATGCTACCAAAGCAGGGCCACCCTGCGCTATCAGAGTGGGGGTCATCTCATGTTACTAGAACAGAGGCATCTCTCGTTACCAAAACAGAGGAAAATCAGACTTACATGCTACCAGAGTAAGGCCCGGACTTACATGCTACCAAAGCAAGGCCACCTAGCGCTACCAGAGCGGGGGTCATCTCACGTTACCAGAACGGAGGCATCTTTCGTTACCAAAACGGAATATCAGACTTACATGCTACCAGAGCAAAGCCCAGACTTACATGCTACCAAAGCAAGGCTCGATGTGTTATCACATGACACACCTAAGACTTAGTAATAGCCATTATCATATAAAACCATTTTACCTTCACGTAAAGCTCATAATGGTTTTTCTCATAAAACTCATATAAAAACCCTTTTTGTACTCAACACAAAATACGTCAAAATCGAGCTCAAACCGGCAAAAGCACGCATACATTTCTCAAATCTCAGTACGTCTTAACGTAGAGCCCAAATCCCATTTCATTTTTAAACTCAAACAGTTTTGTAAAACAATTTCACACTTTGCTTACAACTCATGAAAATTGGGCCCCAACCGGCTATAAAACTGTGTATAATAACTCAATCACAACTCATAAAATATGCTTGTTTCTCAAACATTTCATGCTACAATTATCATCACAAATCACATACACAAATGAGTTTAGGTTTTTCGTTACCTAGTTACACCTCATATAGTGCAATCGTTTCCCCCCGAACGATGGCCTAGCCTCGCATTCCTCTCTAGAACTCTTGAGTTGTCCCAACGATGTAAAAACATCATTAATACATCATCACATTGTCTCTAATCTCAACATCAAGCATAATTGCTCACATTCTCATTAAAAATAAAATAACCTCACCAATTAACTTCTCAAATTCTCAATATTTCTACTAACCCTAATCATTTTCAGCTAATTCATCACCACATCTACAGCCACAATTGCAGAAATCTACTTTAAAATCAAAGATCAAAGCTTAGAGATTTACCAAAAACTTGTGGAGTGCTCAATTCACACCTCAGCTCAAATCGTCCTTCAATTTCCAAGTATTGTTCTCTTTTTGATGAGGAATAACTTTCCTTCTTGCCACTACCTCTGATTCGAACGAAAATGGACGTTTTGGAGGAGAGAGAAAGCTAGGGATTTTGACCAAAATGGGGGTTTTTAGTTTTTGGAGAGAGAAAGAATGAATTCCAAAAAAAAACACAAGGGACCTTATATAGGTGAAGGGCAGGAGATCGATCTGCCTTTGAATTTAGGAACGTTTTGGGCACTTTTTATACCTACTAGATCGATCTGTCATGGGGGAAAGATCGATCTCATAATCTTGAGGAGATCGATCTGCTCCTTGTAAGGAGATCGATCTGCATTTTACAGAAACATTTTGAGATTGATCTGCTCCTATAGGAGATCGATCTACTCTTTATAGAATCATTTGGGGATCGATCTGCTTGCTTATGAGATCGATCTGCCTATCAGTTCTTGCTCATTTCCTGCATTCTGGAGCCATGAGATCGATCTCTCATCCTTGGAGATCGATCTAGCCTTCACAGATTGCGCTACTGCTACATTAATTTATAGAAAACTCAATGTAAAACTTCACATAATCTACCCCATAGTCCATATTTCAACCCATACGCATTCAAGACTTAAAAACCTCATCTTCTTATACTTCAACATATTTAAAACTTGCGTGTACATCAACATATCATAATTACATACATCAAATTACAATTCTCATAACTGGGATACATAAAATTCGCAATTCTCACATCCTCCCCACCTTTAAAGAATTTGGTCCTCCAAATTCAACTCGACTCGTCAAACAGATGGGGTACTTCTCCTTCATGAGGCTTTCCAATTCCCAAGTTGTCTCTTCCACTGAGTGATGCTTCCATAAGACTTTTACTAATGGGATGCTTTTAGTCCGAAGCACCTTCTCTTTCCTATCGAGGATTTAGATGGGTTCTTCAATGTAGCTCATGTCCTTTTGTATATTTATCTCTTCATACTTTATGACATGAGAAGGGTCCAGATGATACTTCCTATACATAGATACAAGGAAGTCATTGTGTATCCCAGATATCTGTAGGGGTAATGCCAACCTATAGGCTACCTCTCCCACTCTCTCAAGAATCTTGAATGGTCCAATATATCGAGGACTCAATTTCCCTTTCTTTCCAAATCTCATAATACCCTTGCTCGGTGATATCTTCAAAAATACTGCATCACTAACATTAAACTTGAGTGGCCGTCTACGTACATCCGCGTAGCTTTTCTGTCTACTCTGTGCAGTCTGTAATCTCTCACATATGAGTTTCACACTCTATACAGCCTGTTCAACGAGCTCGGGAGCATTTATTTTCCTGTCACCCACTTCTTCCCAGGCTACAGGGGATCTACACCTCCTACCATATAGAGCCTCAAAAGGTGTCATTCCAATACTCGCATGATAGTTATTATTGTACACAAACTCTGCTAGGGGCAGGTGCTCATCCTATGATCCCTTAAAATCCATCGTACACGCCCTCAACATATCCTCCAGGGTTTGAATAGTCCTCTCCGACTGACCATCTGTCTGAGGATGATAAGTGGTACTAAAACTCAATCGAGATCCCATGGACTCTTGAAATTGAGTCCAAAATCTGGAGGTAAATCGAGACTCTTTATCAGAAGTAATACTCACTGGAGCCTCATGTAATCTAGCTATCTCGCTGACATATAACTCAACTAAGGCATCCACAGTATCTGTGCTCTTGATGGCAAGGAAGTGGCCATATTTTGTCAGTCTATCCACTATGACCCATATAGCATCACGACCACTTTGGGTCCTTGATAAACCCATAATAAAGTCCATGGTGATATGCTCCCATTTTTCATGTAGGCACGGGTAAAGGCTGTAATAATCCTATAGGCTTCTGATGCTCAACTTTCACTTCTTGGCACACTAAACATCTGGCCACAAATTCTACCACGTCTCGCTTCATACCACTCCACCAATACACCTTTCTCAAATCTCGGTACATCTTAGTACTCCCTAGGTGCATGGTGTATCACGAGTAGTGGGATTCTCTCAGTATCTGTTTCTTCAGGGTATCATCATCCGGTACATAAATTTGTCCTCTAAATCTCAAGAAACCCATCCTCACTAACTACGAGATCCGACTGTGAAGTCTGCTCAGCTTGGTTAACCATATCAATCAACCTCTGATCATTACGCTGCCCAGTTCTAATCTGATCCATGATCTTGGGTTCTATTCCTAGGCTAGCCAGAAATCCAGTCTCTACCTCTTTAACTCTAATCCGAAGTTCTGTGAACTGCTCCAATAAATCCCATTCCCTGACCATCATAGTAGATATCATACTCTTCTTGTTTAGGGCATCAACAACTACGTTCGCCTTCCCCGGATGGTACAAAATCTCGTAGTCATAATCCTTAAGGAGTTTCATCCATCTCCTTTGTCTCATATTTAACTCTTTTTGATCAAACAGATACCTCAAACTATTGTGGTCAGTAAAGATCTGGAATCATTCCCCATATAAGTAGTGCTACCAGATCTTCAAGGTAAATACCACAGCGGCTAACTCCAAATCATGCATGAGGTAATTCCACTCATCATCTTTCAACTGTCGTGATCCATAGGTGACCACTCTTCCATGTTGCATGAGTACACACGCCAATCCTTGATGGGAAGCATCACTATACACTGAAAATCCTACTGATCCCTCCGAGATAGTCAACACAGGTGCCGCTGTTAATCTTCTCTTTAATTCCTGAAAATTGAGCTCACATTGATCAATCCATATGAACGGAGTCTCCTTACGCGTGAGCTTGGTCAAAGGGGCGACAATCCTGGAAAATCCCTCCACAAATCTTTTGTAATATCCTGCCAATCCAAGGAAACTTCATACCTCTGTAACTTTCCTCAATCTTTCCCAATTAAGCACAACCTCCACTTTAATTGGATCAACTGATACTCACTCCGTTGAAACTATATGACCAAGGAAAGCTATCTAATCCAGCCAAAACTCACACTTACTAAGCTTTCCATATAATTTCTTATCTCGAAGTATCTGAAGTACTAACCACAAGTGTTATGCATGCTCTTTATAAGACCAAGAGTACACCAAGATATCATCGATAAAGACTATCACAAACTTATCTAGATAGTCTCTGAACACCTCATTCATTAATCTCATAAAGGCTGCAGGGGTGTTCGTCAATCCAAAGGGCAACACTAAAAATTCATAATGGCCATACCTTGTCCTGAAGGCCATCTTCGGAATATCTTCCTCCTTAATCCTCAATTGGTGATAACCTAATCTTAAATCAATCTTAGAGAAGACTAAGGCCCTTCTCAGTTGATCAAGCAGATTATCAATCCTCGGCAATGAATATTTATTCTTCACCGTATCTTTATTCAATAGTCGGTAGTTTATGCATAATCTGGAACTACCATCCTTCTTCCTTACAAATAACACTGGTGCTCCTCACGGTGAGACACTGGGTCTAATAAATCCCTAATTCAATAACTCCTATAGTTGTTTCTTCAATTCCTCTAGTTCCACTAATGCCATCTTATACGAAGGTCTAGAGATAGGCTGAGTATCTGGCACCAAATCAATGGTAAACTCCAGCTCTCTCTCTCTGGTGGTAAATCGGGCAACTCATATGGGAAAACATCCGAAAATTCACACACCACGGTTATATCCTCAATCCTCGGATGTTCCCGATTATCATCTGAGATGAGCGCTTCATAACCTTCACATTAAAAGTAAATTTAATACTCCCGAAAGGTAACATCATAAATTTTAAATTGCTTACAAAATTCCACACATTTATTTCCTCAATATTTCAAACGTACACTGTACGGTTCAGGCAGGGAGAAAGTTATAATCTTAGTGTAGCAGTCTAGACTCACTCGATTGGTTGCCAGCCAATCCATTCCTAAAATTACATCAAACCCATGTATATCTAACATCATTAGATTTGCTAGCATTACTCTATCTCCCACCTTTATTTCACATCCTCTAAATATCATATACGTTCTCTGGGACTCAAGCATAAGGGTATTCACATGTAGTACATACTCTAGAGGTTCAAACTTTAAATTTAATCTATATGCAAAATGCTCAGAAATAAACGAATGTGTGGATCTCGAATCAATCAACACATGAGCCTTATGATTACAGACAGAGAGTGTACCTCTTATAGTTTCTGCAAAAGTGTCTATTGTTTTCTTATCCAAAGCGAACACACGTCCCACTATGACTGGCTTCTTTCCATTCTCTGCAGCAGTGGCCCATCTCGGGGGATTCACTCTCTAAGGCTGCTGTCTGGTAGGCTCCAGTGCATGTGGCCTATGAAGCTGAGGACAGTCATTTACTCTGTGACCCATGTCTCCGCATCTAAAACACCCACGGATCAACCCAGTACAATTTCCCTCATGTGGTCGGCCACAATCTCTACAAAACCTTATCTTAAGCCTGACATCTCGAGGGGTCTCCCTAATGATGGGATAAGCTCTGGTTCTCTCAAATCTGCCCTTCTGTACCTCAATCCTTCCTCTTTTGAAGGAACCTCTCTGAACATCTGTCTGGGAAATCGCTGGCCTCTTGCCCTTATCTCTAGTCACTGCTCTAAACTCACTTTGAGATTGTACCATTTCGATTCCCCTCTTAATCTCTTGTGCTCATCTCAGAGCATCTCCAAACTCAGTAATACACAGCCCTATCAATCGATCTCTACTGATAGGCTTTAATCCGTATACAAATCTCTCAGTGTAGAGCTCTTCATCTTTGAAGGTCTCTGGATCATATTTAAATAGATTGGTAAGCCGACTCTCATAATCATCCATAGACATATCGCCCAGTACCAGACTCGAAAACTCAGCCTGCATCCTTCTCTGGGCAGCTCGTGGTACATATTGGGCTTTAAAGACCTTCTGAACTCTTCCTAGCTAATCACATCCTACAGGGAGATCAGAATACTCTATGTAGTATCCCACCAATCTCAAGCTCTCCCTTTCAACATATAGGCACCCATACTAACCCTCTCAACATCAGTACATCCCAAATAGTCAAATATGACTCTCAACTCAGTCAGCCACTCCTTAACCTCTACGGGATCCTTTCTTCCCTTGCATGCGGGTGGATTTATTTTCAAAAATTCCTTCAGTCAGATCATACTTCTATCATCGGGCTGACTGGCAGAAGGCATCAGGTCCACTTGTACTAGGGGCACGAGAGGTCCTTGTGGTGGTGTAGGAGTAGTATCCAAGGTATTAACTCCAAAATGTTGCATGAATAGCGCAGCCATCTGCTCAATACCCTATCGTACATCTGTCTCAATCCGGTTAAATCAAGAGTTAGGACTCTTCGATTGTGGGGGAGGTGGCGGAGGTGGCTCCGCCTACCTCCTCGAATGACCTCGCCGTCCACTCATTTTCAACCTCAATATGTTTCCTGCACGTACACATCAAACTTGATTGAAATCTCAATCCTCAATTTTAATTCATGACCAGACTTATACAGACACTTGGGATGTATTCTATTTCACTTAACCGACACTGACAGTACTAAACACCCTAAGTTCCGATACCAAATAAACTCTGTGACACCTCGAAAGCGTAGAAAACAAGGCAAATTTAAAACATATTCACATCAATACACAATTCTGGGTGCATTCCTATGCAGTGTCATGCATCATCATACATCAATTATAAAATTTCCACATCAGGATCTCATCATCTAATATTTATATGTCAACCTTATACATTCCTCAATTTCAGAGTTAGTTAATCCTAATACATCCCATACATCATTGTTCATCAAGGGTTTGTAAATACAATATTAGTCTAGGTATATGAAATGCTAAATTATACCACAAAATAAAATATACGGCCTGGAGCTCAAGTCCTCCACTAGCCACTACTCCGTACGTCGCAAGGAAACTCACTTCACTTAAAGAAATCTGGGGGGATATTAAAATAGGGTGAGCTTCTAAATCGCTCAGTAAGGGGGGTAAGGGACTCGTTAATGAAATAATGATTTGTATAGCACAATCATTTTGTTTTGCAAGTGGAACTCAATAAACTCAGTAGAAAACGTAGCATGAAATCATTAAAACATCATCTTCTCATTTCTCAAAAATCATGTAAGAACATGAGAGTAAATGGCTCAACATAAAACCATAGTCATAAGCATGTGGAAATCAAGATAAGATAATGGCTTTTCTCATAAAAAGTGATAGAAATCACCTCAGTAATAATGCACGTGGCACAGCCACAAAACACAATCTCATGTGTAAAATGGAGACTAAGCAAATAAAACTCATATAAAACATTCGTCATAGCACGTCAAAATAATCTCCTATGAGTGCGCATCCCAGACATCCTCAAGAGACGGAACGTTGATAATATGGTCATGTACATGGTGTATTTGTCTTACGTGTTACCAAAACAAGGCCCGGACTTACATGCTACTAGAGCAAGGCCTCTCCTCATGCACATTATTGGTCTTACATGCTACCAAAGTAAGGCCTGGACTTATATGTTACCAAAGCAAGGCCACCCAACGCTACTAGAGCGGGGGTCATCTCACATTACCAGAACGGAGGCATCTCTCGTTACCAAAACAGAGGAATATCAGACTTACATGCTACCAAAGCAAGGCCACCCAGTGCTACCAGAGCGGGGGTCATCTCATGTTACCAGAACGGGGGCATCTCTCGTTACCAAAATAGAGGAATATCGAACTTACATGCTACCAAAGCAAGGCCCAATGTGTTATCACATGACACGCCTAAGTCTCAGTAATAGCCATTATCATACAAAACCATTTTGCCTTCACGTAAAGCTCATAATGGTTTTTCTCATAAAACTCATATAAAAGCCCTTTTTGTACTCAAAACAAAATATGTCAAAACCGAGCTTAAACCGATAAAACCACGCACACATTTCTCAAATCTCAGTATGCCTTAACGTAGAGCCCAAATCCCGTTTCATTTTTAAACTCAAATAGTCTTGTAAAACAATTTAACTCTTTGTTTACAACTCATGAAAATTAGGCCCCAATCGGTTATAAAACCGTGTGCAATAACTCAATCACAACTCATAAACATGCTTGTTTCTCAAAAATTTCATGTTACAATTATCATCACAACTCACATACAAAAATGAGTTTAAGTTTTCCCTTACCTCGTTGCACCTCGTATAGTGCAATTGTTTTTCCCCGAACGAAAGACTAGCCTCGCATTCCTCTCTAGAACTCTCGAGCTGTCCGAACGATGTAAAAACATCATCAATACATCATCACATTGTCTCTAATCTCAAAATCGAGCATAATTTCTCACATTATCATTAAACATCTCACATAACCTCACCAATTAACTTCTCATAATTTCTTAATATTTATACCAACCCTAATCATTTTCAGCTAATTCATCACCACATCTACAACCACAATCGCAAAAATCTACTTCAAAATCAAAGATCAAAGCTTAGAGATTTACCCAAATTTATGGAGTGCTCAATTCACACCTCAGCTCAAATCGTCCTTCGATTTCTAAGTATGTTGTTCTCCTTTTGATGAGGAACAACTTTCCTGCTTACCACTACCTCTTATTCGAACAGAAATGGGTATTTTAAAGGAGAGAGAAAGTTAGGGATTTTGACCAAAATGGGGGTTTTCAATTTTTTTGAGAGAGAAAGGATGAATTCCCAAAAAACACAGGGGTCCTTATATAGGCGGAGGGCAGGAGATCGATCTGCTCCTGTAGGAGATCGATCTGCCTTTGAATTTGGAAATGTTTTGTGCACTTTTTATACCTACCAGATCGATCTGTCATGGGGGAAAGATCGATCTCGTAATCTTGAGGTGATCGATCTGCTCCTATAGGAGATCGATCTACTCTTTACAGAATCATTTGGGGATCTATCTGCTTGCTTATGAGATCGATCTGCCTATCAGTTCTTGCACATTTCTTGCAATTTGGAGCCATGAGATCGATCTCTCATCCTTGGAGATCGATCTGGCCTTCACAGATTGCACTGTTACTGCATCAATTTACAGAAAACTTAATGTAAAACTCCATATAATCTACCCCATAGTCCATATTTCAACCCATACACATTCAAGACTTAAAAACCTCATCTTCTTATACTTCATCATATTTAAAACTTATGTGTACATCAACATATCATAATTACATACATCAAATTACAATTCTCATAACTGGGATACATAAAATTTACAGTTCTCACAGTTAGAGGTCTCACCAACCTTTGAAATAGATTTTATCTTGGAAGTTAGGCAAGCCTCTCTCATCACCCTACATATTGTTTGAACATTCCTCAACCACATATTAATACTTAGAAAGCTCACTCTATCATTAGGTTTCATCATTTCAAGAAATATATTAAAATGAACTCAATACTATATGAAATTATAAGCGGTTTTAAGCAAAGGAAGTTTGTAAGAAAGATTTCTATCCTTAAAATCTCCGTGTGATGATTAGTTTCTTGAATGTGATGATTGGAATTGAATACTTGATTGATACCTGATGAATATTTAAGTGAATACATGTTGAACCTAATGCATGTATGCTTAAAAATGTTTGAGCAAGACCTAATTGAAATAAATATAAATTATCTGGCTTCAAATATGAGTTCTTGTTTCATCAAGCAAAAATGACATGATTATAATGTAGAGTTACTTAATGTGTGCTTTATCATTTTTTTTCTTGTGTAAAGGAAATCATTCCATGATTCTTAGATCACTGATTATACAAGTTTTGGATGATGAATATTGATTCAACATAGTGCTCACACGTATAAAATCATTTCAGATAAGAATTTTAATAAAGTGCATGAATCTCGAAATAATCTTTCTATCATGTGTGCTTTAATATAGCTTTAAGATTAATTCAATGATTTGTCTATGGGGTTGTAAATATGAAATTGTGTTTAATAGATATATTTATCTCTTTGGTTGATCTTATGTTTTTGTAAAGTATGCATATAAGAGTATGACATGGCTAACTATTCGCTTGGTGCTACATCATAGGCACATTGGGAACGTCGATAACTGTAACCATATACATATAAAATAACAACAATGGAATGAAAATCCTTAGGTTTTATTTGTAAAGTCTCTATTTCTTGGTAATCGAAGACCAAAGATCTATAAACTAGCTCGCGTTTAACTAGCCAAATTATGAAACCTAAATTTTTCCTCCACTACTAATCATTTTAAGTTAAGATAAGAGGTTTAAGATGTAAGACACACTTTTGGTGATGCATTCCTTAGGATTCATATAATGTACACACTTCCATATGTTAATTGAGTCATAAGAAGAGCTTTTGCTTGAATGAAATTGCAAAGAGAATGAATGAATATTCATGAATTCATGTAATGGCTAAATAAGATCTGAAGTGGTCACTTACTAAGCAAATGCAACCCAAAACCTTTAGACTGAATATAAGGACTCAAACATGAGTTCTAACTATCTTTTATGATTTCAAGTAGTACACTAAAGTCACATTGTATGTGAATCATAAGAAATGAACTTTCTCATGCTCTAAGTGGGAATAGAATGTAAAATGACTAGAGAAGCAACCAAAGGCAAGTTTTCCTTTGAAATTTGGGAAACATTTGAAGCATGAATGCTCCAAATGAAGGCCAGATCGATCCCCTATTCAAACCAGATCGATCTCTTGTCCAAGCAGATCGATCTTAGTTAGATTCTGCCTAGAAAGGATCAATCTCTTCCCCACAAGCAAATCGATCTCCACTTGATTTTCCCAAAGAGCAAATCAATCTCTCCCCATAAGCAGATCGATCACCATTTTCTTTTGCCTAGCAAGGATCGATCCCTTCCCACAAGTAGATCGATCCCCTCCTCAAAACAGATCGATCTCCACTTAATTCTGCCAAGAAAGGATCGATCACTTCCCAATGAGCAGATCGATCCCACACTTCATGCCAGAATATTTTGATAGTTCAAGCCAAAGGAAGATCGATCTCTTACCCTAAGAGATCGATCTCACTACCCTTATTCTATAGAAACTCGACGGTAAAGCTTTCTCTCTTAGGAAAATAAAATACCTACTCTATTTTTACCCGAAAAGAACAAGCTTTCTCACTCTAGAATACCACCCCCTTCCAAAATGATTTGAGAAAAGTTGCTTTGAGCAAAGTTGTTCATTGTGAGAAGGAGAACAACATAGTTAGGAATCAGCATTCAACTTGTTGGATTGAAGGAGCAAAAAAGGGTCCTCTAATTTTGGACAAGAGAAAAGACAAGCTAGGTGAGTTTTCAATACACCAACTCCAAGTATGTTTGTCTAGACATTGTAATGAGTTTATTGGTATATGTATTGTTGGTTGAAGCTATCTAGAACATGATGAATTAACCATGACCTAAAAATGGGTTTAGCGTGAGAACTGAAATGTGGTTGATTTAACGATGAAGTGAAAATACTATGGTGAAAGTGATGTTATATGGATGATTATGAGACGGTTTTATGAAATTAGTTAATGGAATTGGTTGAAGTTATGAAATGTACACATAAGGTGTTTGTGAAAATGCATGAATGAATAGAAGTGTGAAGTAGAGGTATAATCAGTATCTGTTGATGGTCTGACGTTATTTTGTGCAGCTCGAGAATCCCACACGTGAATCGATGGTAGTCCAAGACCCGACTATATTTCACCACCTAAGGTGCAAGAGGTAAGGGATGCAACCATTTTGTGCATATGTGTTTTGAAAATGCTTTGGTAGCATAAAATAATTTTATAAAAGAGCATATTTCTTGAGAAAAGTGTTTAACTTGATATTTATTATTTGAGTGCATGTTTTGCCAGTTTGAGCTCGATTTATTGATTTGAATGTTTTGTGAACAAATATATTTTTATATTTAAATGAGATTTACAAGCAAAGCTATTATGAGCTCTACGTGAAGGCGAAACTAATTTCAGCATAATAATGGCATGTTTTTTAGACTAAGGACTTATCATGATATCTGCACATAGATACCTCGATTTTGGTAACGTGAGATGCCTCTGCTTTGGTAGTGTGAGATGCCTTCATTTTGGTAATGTGAGATGTCTTTGCTTTGGTAGTGTGAGATGCCTCTATTTTGGTAACGTGAGATGCCTCTATTTTGGTAACGTGAGATGCATCCGCTTTGGTAGTATGAGATGCCTCCGTTTTGGTAACGTTAATGCCTCCGTTTTGGTAGCGTTAGATGCCTCTATTTTGGTAACGTAAGATGATTCCCTCGATTGAGGATGCCTTCATTGAGAACGATGTGTTGTGATGATGGCTTTCATGACACTTATATTATGCCTAGTCTCCATAACTGTTTTAAGAAATGACATGTTGTGAAATTGAGATAATGATATTTTAATGAATTATGATTTTAATCACATGTTTATAATTATGTGAAATTATGCCATTATTACACTTATGCTTTGATGATGATTTCTAAATCTCATATGCACTCCTTACTGAGCTAGTTGAAGCTCACCCCTTTCTTTCCTCCCCCACGGATTATTTACAGTTAGCGCAAGTACCTGCTGCGTACGTGACATAGGCTGGTGGACAAGACCTCCCCAGGCTATTGCTTGTGCACGCGCGAGGTATAATTCAATTCATTATGTATCCAAACAATTATGTAATGCAGACACTTATATTTAAGTAACGTTAGGATGTAATCAAGATGGTATATGTCTATAAATTAGAAAAGTGGGTTTATTTTGATATCATGTTATTTGGTTAAGTAAATGTTGATGTTGAGAGATCCTTGGGATATTGGTTGATGAAATAGAAATAAAATCAACTGGATAATGATTAATATAAGGGGGATGCCACCAAATTTTCATTAGAAAACGACAAGAGTATAATTAGGTATAAGCAATTAATAATGAACAGATATGAGATTAACTGACATTGTACAGGAATGCACCTCGAGTAGGAACTTTAATTAAAAAAATTAAATTAGCCCTATTTTTCACGCATTTAGGCTGTCATAGATTAGGTGGTATCAGAGTGAAGGGTGCCTAGTACTATCAGTGTCTATACATGTCTGGTTATGAATTGAATTTAACGGTTAAAATTTTAACCAAGTTTAATGTATACGCGCAGGTACATAAAAATTAAGTTATGAGGGGGAACCAAGGTCATCCTCGGAGGCAAGCGCAGCCACCTCCACCACCTGTCCCATAGCCAGAGAGTCCTAACTCTCGAATTAATCGGTTAGAGTAGGATGTACGACAAGGGTTTGAGTAGATGGCAGCGCTATTTGGGTAGCATTTCGGGGCTAATGCCTCAAGTACCACACCTACCCCGGCTCCTACACCTACACCAACACAGGATCCGCCCCCAGCTCTTGTATAGAGTGACCCAGTGCCACCCATCGGTCAGCCTCCGGTATAGACCAGACCCCATGACAGAGGTATGGGTCAATTACGAGACTTTCTTAAGATGAATCCTTTGGCATTTAAGGGGGTGAAGGACCCCATAGTGGTAGAGGAGTGGTTGATAGAGATGAGGATAATTTTTTATTTCTTGGAGTGCACTAATACAGAGAGAGTTGGCATGAGTGCTTATATGCTTAAGGAACAAGCACGATATTGGTGGAGTACCACCCAGAGTATATTGACTGCTAGTCATCCAGTGATCAGCTGGGAAACTTTTCAGTTAGCCTTCAGGACCCAGGATATCCCTCGCGCTGCCTAAAGGAAAATGCAAGCAAATATTTTAAATTTAGTTTAGGGCAGTATGACAGTTGACAAATATGAGAATCGGTTCACCACCTTGCTGAGATATGACCCGAAGAGTGTTAAGGACGAGGAGCACCGTACAGAATGGTTTGTATATAGGCTGAGACCAGCCATTCGAGATAGATTAATGGGGTTCTACATTACTGAGTTTACGGATGCTTTGAGATAGGCACAAGAAGTCGAGAGGGGACTAGATTTAGTACAGTCCAAGTATAAATCCCGAGTAGTGGTCAGAGATAAGGGTAAGAGACCTGAAGCTTCCCGAACAGACCTTTAGAGGGGTTCATTTAAGAGACGAAAGATCGAGGGGCCTACTGTGAGGGTTGATAGGCCCTGGGATCTTCCAAGTGCAATAGAGACTCCCCGAGGTGTCAGACCGGACATTAAGATCTACAGATACTATGGTCGGCCACATGAGGGTAATTGTTTTCGTATGATATGAGGATGTTTTAGATGTGGGGACATGGGTCACAGGGTGAAGGACTGCTTGCAGCCTCAAAGATCGCATCCCCAAGAACCTCCTCGGCAGCAGGCTTAGAGAGTGACTCCCCAGAGACAGGCCACAGCTGCTAATAAGGGGAAGAAGCCTGTCACAGAGGGGCATGTGTTTACTATGGTTAAGGAGGCTGCAGACACTTCGTTTGAGGCTATACGAGGTACACTTCTTGTCTGTAATCTTGAGGCTCATGTGCTATTTGACCCAGGGTCCAAGCATTCTTTTATTTCAGTACACTTTGCATTTAAATTTAATTTAGAGCCTGAACCCCTAGCTCATATTTTATATGTAAGTACACCCATCCGTGAGTTACAAAGGACTGATATGGTATGTAGAAAGTGTGAGAATAAGGTGGGAGATAAAGTAATGTTAGCAGATCTTATTCTATTAAACATGTGTGGTTTTGATGTGATTCAAGGGATGGATTGGTTAGCAGCTAATCGTGTGAGTCTAGACTGCTACACTAAGATTGTAACTTTCTCCCTACCTGAAAAATTTAATGTACGTTTGAATGTTAAGGAATCAAAATGTACGAAGTTTATTGTGAGAAATCTTAAGATATAATTATGATTTCCTGAATACACTGATTAGATTATTGACGTGAAGGTTACATCATACTCATCTCTGATATCAATCGGGAATATTCTAGGACATACCGATAGTATGTGAGTTTTTGGATGTTTTCTCAAATGAGTTGCCAGGTTTACCACTGAAGAGAGAGCTGGAGTTCACTATCGATTTAGTGCCAGATACCCAACCGATCTCTAAACATCCCTATAGGATGGCATTGGTTAAATTGGAAGAGTTAAAGAAACAGTTGTAAGAGCTGCTTGACCAGGGTTTTATTAGACCTAGTGTGTCACCATGGGGAGCTCCGATTTTGTTTGTGAGCAAAAAGGATGGTAGACTCAGATTGTGCATAGATTATGGACTACTGAACAAGGCTATGGTGAAGAACAAATACCCCCTGCCAAGAATAGACGAGTTATTTGATCAACTGAGAGGGGCTTCTATCTTTTCTAAGATTAACTGAAGATCGGGCTATCACCAATTAAGAATCAGGGAAGAGGATATTTCAAAAATGGCTTTTAGAACTAGATATGGTCACTACGAATTCTTAGTAATGCCATTTGGTTTGACGAATGCCCCTGCTGCTTTCATGAGTCTAATGAATGAGGTATTTCAGGATTATCTAGATCAGTTTGTGATAGTTTTCATTGATGATATCCTTATATATTCTCAGTCCCAAGAAGAGCATGCACAACATATGAGGACTGTGTTACTGATACTCCGAGATAAGTAGCTTTATGAAAAGATCAGTAAATGTGAGTTTCAACTGGATAAGATATCTTTCCTTGGCCATATTGTAACTAAGGATGGGGTGTCAGTAGATCTATCCAAGGTAGAGGTTGTACTTAATTAGGAGAGACCGAGGACAGTTACAGAGATTTGGAGTTTTTGGGACTTGCAGGGTATTACATGACGTTTGTTGAGGGATTCTCCAAAATTGCAGCTCCTCTGACTAAACTTACATGTAAAGACGCTCCATTTGTATGGTCTAACCAGTGTGAACAGAGTTTCCTAGAGCTTAAACGGCAATCTACTACAGTACCCATTTTGGTTATCCCAAGTGGATTTGAAGGCTTCGCAGTGTATAGTGATGCTTCCCATCAGGGTTTGGGGTACGTACTCATGTAGCACGAAAGAGTAGTCACTTATGGGTCACGCCACCTGAAGGATCCCACGCATGATTTGGAGTTAGCCACTGTGGTGTTTGCCTTGAAGATATGGCAGCATTATCTGTATGGGGAAAAGTTTCAGATCTTCACTAACCATAAGAGTCTAAAGTATATCTTTGACCAGAAAGAGCTTAATATGAGACAAAGACGATGGATGGAACTCCTTAAGGACTACGACTGTGAGATTTTATATCATCCAGGGAATGCGAACGTAGTTGTTGATGCCTTGAGCAGGAAGAGTATGGTTTCTGTTATGATGATCAAGGAATGGGATATTTATTGGAGTATTTTGTCGAACTCAGGAATAGAGTTTAGGAAGTAGAGATCGGATTTATGGCTAGCCTATGGATAGAGCCTAGTATTATGGATTAGATTAGAATCGGACAGAGAGGTGATCAGAAGCTACTGGATATGGTTAGCTAAGCTGAAAAGACCTTGCAGTCATATTTTACTGTCAGTGATGATGGATTGTTGAGGTTTAAGGGCCGTATTTATGTTTTGAGCAATGATACCTTGAAGCAGCAAATTTTGAGAGAGTCTCACTGTTCTCGTTACACCATGCACCCAGGTAGTACTAAGATGTACCAAGACCTGTGTAAGGTGTATTCATGGAGTGGTATGAAATGAGAAGTGGCAGGATTTGTGGCCAAGTGTTTGGTGTGTCAACAGGTAAAGGCTAAGCATCAGAAGCCTGGGGGACTACTCAAGTCCTTGCCAGTGCCTAAGTGGAAATGGGAGTATATCACCATAGACTTTATCATGGGATTACCGAGGACCCGGAGAGGTCATGATGCAATCTGGGTAATAGTGGACAGATTAACTAAGAGTGACCACTTCCTTACCATCAAGAGCATGGATACTTTGAGTGCCTTAATAGAGTTATATGTCAGAGATATAGCTCGACTGCATGGGGCCCCAGTGAGTATTACATCTTATAGAGATTCCAAGTTTACCTCTAAATTTTGGACTCATTTCCAGGAAGCCATGGGATCTCGGTTGAATTTTAGTACCGCCAATCATCCTTAGACTGATGGTCAATCCTAGTGGACTATACAGACCTTGGAGGATATGTTAAAGGCATGTACAATGGACTTTAAGGGATCATGGAATGATCACCTCCCCTTGTGAAGTTTGCTTACAACAATAGCTATCATGCGAGTATTGGTATGGCACCTTATGAGGCTCTATATGGTAGGAGGTGTAGATCCCCAATAGCTTGGGAAGAAGTGGGTGACAGGAAAGTAATTGCTCCCGATCTCGTTAAGCAAGCAGTTTAGAATGTAAAGATTATTTGTGATAGATTACGGGCTGCTTAGAGTCGACAAAAGAGTTACGCAGATGTGCGTAGACGGCCACTCGATTTTTTGGCTGGAGATTCTATTTTTCTCAAGGTATCTCCAAGTAAGGGTATCATGCGCTTTGGGAAAAAGGGGAAGTTAAGTCCTCGATATATAAGACTATTTTAGATATTAGAGAGAGTAGGAGATATTGCCTACCGATTAGCTTTGCCTCCACAGCTTTTCGAAATACATAATGTCTTCCACGTCTCTATTTTGAGGAAGTATAATCCGGATCCCTCCCATGTCATTGAGTATGAAGCATTAGACATCCAGGGAGACATGAGCTATGTAGAAGAACCAGTATGGATCCTCAACAAGAAAGAATAAGTACTTTGGACAAAGAGAATTTCGTTGGTAAAGGTTCTCTGAAGCACCACTCAACAGAATAGGCAACCTGAAAACTAGAGAGCCTAATGAAAGAAAAGTAACCTCGTCTATTTGATGGACCTGATTGAATTTGGAGGACCAAATTCTTAAAAGGTGGGGAGGAATGTCAAACCTAAATTTTTCCCCCACTACGAATCATTTTTAAGTTAAGATGAGAGGTTTAAGATGTAGGACACACTTTTGGTGATGTATTCCTTATGATTCATATGATGTACACACTTTCATATGTTAATTGAGTTATAAGAAGAGCTTTTGCTTGAATGAAATTGTAAAGAGAATGAATGGATATTCATGAATTCATGTAATAGCTAAATAAGGGTTGAAGTCATCACTGACTAAATAAATGGAACCCAAAACCTTCAGACTGAATATAAGGACTCAAATGTGAATTCTAAGAATCTTTTATGATTCCAAGCAGTACACACAAGTCACATTGTATGTGAATCATAAGAAATGAACCTTTCCATGCTCTAAGTGGGAATAGAATGCAAAATGACAAGTGAAGAAATCAAAGGCAAGTTTTCCTTTGAAATTTGGGAAATATTTGCAACATCAATACTCCAAATGAAGGCTAGATCGATCCCCTATTCAACGCAGATCGATCTCTTGTCCAAGCAGATCGATCTTAATTGGATTCTGCCTAGAAAGGATCGATCTCTTCCCACAAGCAGATCGATCTCCACTTGATTTTCCAAAGAGCAGATCGATCTCTCCTTATGAGCATATTGATCTCCATTTGCTTTTGGCTAGCAAGGATCGATCCCTTCCCACAAGCAGATTAATCCCCTCCTCAAAACAGATCGATCTCCATTTAATTCTGCCAAGAAAGGATTGATCTCTTCCCAATGAGCAGATCGATCCCACACTTCATGCCTGAATATTTCGATAGTTCAAACCAAAGGAAGATTGATCTCTTACCCTAGGAGATCGATCTCACCACCCTTATTCTATAAAAACTCGATGGCAAAGCCTTCTTTCTTAGGAAAACAAAACACCTACTCCATTTTTATCCAAAAAGAACAATCTTTCTCACTCTAAAATGCCACCCCCTTCCAAAAAGATTTGAGAAACGTTGCTTTGAGCAAAGTTGTTTATTGTGAGAAGGAGAACAACATAGTTAGGAATCAGCATTTAATTTGTTGGATTGAAGGAGCAAAAAAGGGTCTTTCAATTTCAGACAAGAGAAAAGATAAGCTATGTGAGTTTTCCATACACCAACTCCAAGTATGTTTGTCTAGACATTGTTATGAGTTAATTGGTGTATGTATTGTTGGTTGAAACTACCTAGAACATGATGAATCGACCATAACCTAAAAATGGGTTTAGTGTGAGAAAGTGAATTGTGGTTGATTTAATGATAAAGTGATTATACTATGGTGAAAGTGATGTTATATGCATGATTATGAGACGGTTTTGTGAAATTGGTTCATGGAATTGGATGAAATTATGAAATGTACACAAAAGGTGTTTGTGAAAATGCATGAATGAATAGAAGTGTGAAGTATAGGTATAATGAGTATCTGTTGATGATTTAATGTTATTTTGAATAGCTAGGGAATCCCACAAGTGAATCGAGGGTAGTCCAAGACCCGGGTATATTTCACTGTCTAAGGTGTAAGAGGTAAGGGATGCAACCGTTTTGTGCATATGTGTTCTTTACTGATGAAAATGCTTTGGTAGCATAAAATAATTTTATAAAAGAGCATATTTCTTAGGAAAAGTGTTTAACTTGAGATTTATTACTTGAGTGCATGTTTTACCGATTTGAGCTCAATTTTATGATTTGAATGTTTTGTGAACAAATATATTTTTTATATTTAAACGAGATTTACAAGTAAAATTATTATGAGCTCTACGTGAAGGCGAAATTATTTTTAGCATAATAATGGCATTTTTTTTTACTAAGGACTTATCATGATATCTGCACATTGATACCTCATTTTTGGTAACATGAGATGCCTCCGCTTTGGTAGTGTGAGATGCCTCTGCTTTGGTAGTGTGAGATGCCTCCGCTTTGGTAGTGTGAGATGCCTCCATTTTGGTAACGTGAGATGCCTCTGATTTGGTAACGTGAGATGCCTCCGCTTTGGTAGTGTGAGATGCCTCCGTTTTGGTAATGTGAGATGCCTCCGCTTTGGTAGCATGAGATGCCTCCGTTTTCATAACGTGAGATTATTCCCTCGATTAAGGATGCCCTCGTTGAGAACGATGTGATGTGATGATTGCTTTCATGACACTTATATTATGCCTAGTCTCTATAACTGTTTTGAGAAATGACGTGTTGTGAAATTGAGATAATGATATTTTGATGAATTGTGATTTTAATCACGTGTTTATAATTATGTGAACTTATGTCATTGTTACACTTATGCTTTAATGATGATTTCTAAATCTCATATGCACTCTTTACTGAGCTAGTTGAAGCTCACCCGCTTCTTTCCTCCCCCACAGATTATTTACAGTGAGCGCATGTACCTTCTGCGTACGTGACATAGGCTGGTGGACGAGACTCTCCCCAGCCTATTACTTGTGCACGCGTGAGGTATAATTCAATTCATTTTGTATCCAGACAATTATGTAATGCAGACGCTTATATTTATGTAACGTTGGGATGTAATCAAGATGGTATATGTATATAAATTAGAAAAGTGGGTTTATTTTGATACCATGTTATTTGGTTAAGTAAATGTTGATGTTGAGAGATCCTTGGGATATTAGTTGATGAAATAGAAATAAAATAAACTGGATAGTGATTAATATAAGGGGAGATGCCGCCAAATTTTCGTTAGAAAACGGCATGAGTATAATTAAGTATAAGCAATTAATAACGAACAGCTATGAGATTAACTGACACTGTACAGGAATGCACGTCGAGTAGGAAGTTTAATTTAAGAAAAATTTTAAATTAGCCCTATTTTCTGCGCATTCGGGCTGTCACACAAATAGATAGATTACCATACATCTTTTTTATCTCTCTCACACTTTTCTTTTTTTTTTTTGTAATTTGTATAAGATAAGTATTTCACATTTACAATGAAATCAAATTTATGAATATAAATTTGTTGTTTGTTATTAAGTTTCTACAAAAAGGAATCTTACCTAATTCACTAATTCGTGGGAAGATACTGAACTTTTATGGTTAAAAAAATGTTTCGAGAGGAATCTCTGAAGTAGAACGCATCGCCACTCCCTTTAGCAGCATCCACTAATTCAAAACTTAATTTGAAAGCCATATTTCGACCAGGACGTTTTCGCGATGCCCTTAAGAACCAACGAATGGTAAATGTTTTTCCTTGTGTGGATCTTATTTTAATGGGAACTTGATGAGTCGATCTGCCTACAAAGCTTGAGCCTAGAAACAGAAAATTAGGTAACTTGTGTGTAATACCTGTAATTTCACATGTAATTACTGTGAAGTTGTGATGTATATGTAAATCATTACAAGCGGATAAATAATAAAGGATGTAAAAATTATGAATTTAATGAAACATCCATGATTTCAAGTTGTATGCACAAGATTTAATACCTATGAACTATATGGAATGGATGTCATTATATGTTAATTGTGCATGAATTGTAAATTGAGGTATGAAGTAAATGTGGATAAGTGTACACCTAGAAATTTGCAGAAAACTGTAGAAATGAGGGTGCAAGGGATGAAGGTAGATTTCATATGAAGGAGAGATTGATCTCCTCTCTTGAAATGCCAAGAAACAACTCAATGGAATAGGGCAAATCGATCTTATAGGAAGACATATCAATCTCCTTGAGTCTCTGTCTGGAATGAATCGATCTCTCATAAGGCATAGATAAATCTATTTAAGTCTTGGCTAAGAAGAGATCGATCTCCTTTAAGCGACAGATCAATCTCCCCTTCACAAAACAGATCGATCTTATCATGAAAGTAGATTAATCTGGTAGTAGTTACGTTTGGTAAAAAGGACTACCAAACCATGCAGAGATCGATCTCCACAAGGGCCAGATCGATCCCATGTGTTTGCATCTATAAAAAGAGCACGAGATTCGGACTGAAAATCAAATTTCCTCCCACCAAGCCCGCACCTTTCCATTTCTCTCAAAGAACCAAGCTTTCTCACTCTAAATATCACTACATTCCAGCTAGAATTTGAAGAAGCTCAAGAAGGGAGAGTTGTTCCTTGAAGTAAGGAGAATAACATACCTAAAAATCACAGATTGGTTTGACCAAGAGAAAGAGTTTTGGCTACCACAAGTTTGGCTAAGGATGAGACTAAGCTAGGTAAGCCTTTTAACCCTTAAGCTTTAAATATGGATTTCTAGACATTTTGTGGGTTGAATGGTATATGAAACCTTGATAGGAATAATGAATGTAGTGATGAGTGAGTAATATCAAGAGGAATTTATGAAGGGAAAATCCATGGAAAAATGATGAAAAACTTAATATAAGATATAGTGATACAAATGGAAAAGGTGAAATATGATTTAAAGGCTTTGGGGAGTATCAATGGATAAGTAAATGACAATGTGTGTGTTTAGAAAAAAGAAAAGAAAATGACCTATTGATTTATACATGTAGATTGAAATACGTGAAGCACGATTAACCCGGATTGCGAACAGAGCAAATGAGACAAAGGAAATACAAGCACGATTCGAGGTAAGGGATTGCATGTTAGTGATAGAGGTATTTGTACGTATTTTACAACAATTTTGGTAGGTATGGCGCTAGAAGTAATATGTTTAGCTATTGAGCTATAAAATGATATGAGAACATGAAATGTATTATGATATATATATATATATATTGTGAAAAATGGGATGAGGTAAGGAAATAGCATAACATGCATGATTTTGATGTTTTCTCAACTATGCATTGATTTTGTCATTGAGGAATGATGATGGATAGGTTGGCTAGTTTTACATGTTTAGCATGGGACGACAAGCTCTGTAAATAAACATGTTTTGGATTTCTAAAAGAGAAAATAGTCACCTATTGGATTTGAGATTTGATTTTAGGGTTGGAGCACTAGCTCACACCGGTTTTACTGTTCTAAACTATGCTGGAGTTTTGCTCGCATATGTTGCATGTTTTGATAAACTGTGCTAGAGCGTAGCTCCCACGTGGTTTTATGATAATGATTTTGTGCCGGAGTTTAGCTCGCACAAGCTTTTTATGGTTTCATGATTATGATGATGTGTTGGAGCCTAGCTCGCACACGACTTTTGAGATGATATAGTGCTAGAAGCAGTTGCTTGCACTGAGAGATACCGCGCTGGAGCATGACGATGACTGTGTGTCACGCTGATTCTGCTCACCATGGTATATGAGACATGGTACAAGATGATGAGTCCATCGGAGTAGGGTGGATGGATTGGGTCCACGGTTGTACATTGAACTGTGTAGTTGTCAGCGGAATACTATATATCGTGCTGGGTGCGCGTGAATACGAGTTTCGCATAGATGACACATGGCGTACATTATACCGTGAGTATATGTTATATGATGAGGAAGATGATGATGACTATTAAGATGAGCCGGAGGGTGGGATTGACCCACCCCCTTCATGCAAGTGATGCCCTGTACATACCTAATCAGTGAGGCCTGGGATCACTTACTATGGCCATATGTCGTGGATATTAGTTTGCCGAGAATTCCATGCCTGTCTCAAAGATACGAGAATTTGAGAAAACTCAGAAAGTAAGAGATTTGATGAAAAGAAATGATTTGAGAAAAACAAAGAGATTGTGATTTGATAAATCTCGTCATTTAAATACTTGTGCTGTGATAACACTATTTTATGACATGTTTTTGAATGGAAGTATTCTATATTTGTTTTTATGAAAATGATTATGAGAGGAGAATATTTAAATGCATTTTCTAGAGATATTTCCATTTATAATGAAACATGGTTTGTTATTTCATGCATGGGCTATGTAGATAGTACAATATCTACTTGTTAGCATTCTTTTCCTTATTGAGCTGTGATTTGCACATCCCACTATTTTTCCCCCTCCAGACACTGAGAAGTAGGACAGTGCGGTGGTCTCCAGATCTCCTTTGTATTGGACAGCTCCCACCAGTTGCAAAGGTATAAGAATTGTATACACAAAAGCATTTTGTATCTATTGTAGTGTATCGCACAGTTAGGAATTCAATCTGTAAACAGTTTTATTGGGATGTTATATAAAGATAATATATTATACGATCAATTTTGTATATCCACACACATACTTGGGAGTGTGTAAGTTAAAGTTTTAAATGTCTCTGCTATGAAATGTATGGAATGTAGTTATTGTGTCAGCTCACAGCCCAACTGTAAATAGTATATGTATGGTTGAAGGGCACCCAGAGTCGGGGTGTGATAGATTTGGTATCAGAACCTGGCTGGTCTGATATGAATCGATGTTTAGGACTAAGAAAATGTACATCCCCACGTTACTGTGCGATATTTAGATACAAATGCGTATAAAGAGCTGGTAGCGATTTAAAAAGTTTGTTATAAATCCAGGAAAGTCAACAGGCTTATGAGATATGCCTGAGAGACACCGCAAGAGGGGAGAGAGCTCGAGAGCTCAGGGGCGAAACGATAGGATTGAGAAGCACAATAGATCATCCTCTAGTCATGAGCCCCAAGAACAGATAGAGGCTTCTGATCCTCAGATAGCCAGATTAAAGGAAGATATGCACACGATGATGGCCAGATGGGTCAGATCATGGCTAGATTTGAGGGTATACTTGGTATAGTGGGACAGGCTGCACCGAATCCCCCAGCAGCTGCTCCTGCACAACCTTAACCTGAGAATGTTGCACCTACTCCACCTGAACCGGATAGACCATGAGGTTCCCCTATTCGGCCATTTCCTCCTCTAGTGGTCTCACAGTAGTATGAGGATGATGATTTGGGGCATGGTTATGATTGTGATATGGAGAGGTTGAGGCATTTTATGGACTCCAAGCCTCCTTCCTTTAGTGGGATAAAGGGTCCGACAGTGGCTAAGGATTGGGTATGTCAGATGGAGAAGCTGTTTGACTTATGTAGATGTTCGGCTACAGAAAGAGTAGTGCTTACAGCTTTTGCATTGAGAGGCGAAGCAAAACACTGGTGGAAGTCCACCAGGCCTATGTTGATAACTCAGGGTACAACGATCACATGGAATATGTTTTTGGGTGCTTTCAGAGAGTAATACATTTCAAATACCGCTAGACGTAGGTTACAGATGGAATTTCTAAATCTGACTCAAGGGAATCGAACTGTTGATGAGTATGAGTCACGATTCACCTCATTGGGTCGATACGATCTAGACTCTATCAGGAGTGAAGCCATCAGGGTCTGTAGATTTGTTGATGGAGTAAGGCCTTCAATTAGAGCTAAATTGGCCCCATTTGATGTTACTACATATAGAGAAGCAATACGACGGGCCCAGTTCTATGAGCAAGACTATGACTTACAAATTTCAGAGTTCAGTTGGGGTAAGGACAAGGGTCCGAGGAAATTGGGGGTTGGCAAGAGTTCTAGGTTTAGACAGAGAGGCGCTGGTAAGTGTCGGAGAGACACAGATGATTCACAGAAGAAGACTGCTAGACCTTATGTACATCCAACTCTAACACCAGCCAGGGGTATAGTGATTGATGGACCTCGGTCGACTACTAATCAGTGCAGAGTATGTAGCCGATATCATGGTAGTAGACTTTGCCACTTTTAGGGTACACATTGCTTCAGATGTGGTAGGCTTAGCCACTATGCAAGAGATTGTTCGAAAGCAGATGAGGTTGCCCCGTAGAAGGGCAAGGAGCTAGAGAAAGTTCATACAGTTACACCTCCTGCAAGGAACAGAGCCACGGCTGAAGAGAAAGGGAAGTAAGTTGTGGGTCAAGGCAAGGTATATGCGATAGACCAGGCATCAGCAGATACCTCTTCTGAGTTGATAAAAGGTACAATTTTGATTTTCAATTTGGAAGCTATAGCTCTATTTGATTATGGTGCTATGCATTCCTTTATATCGCCTACATGTGCATCAAAGTTTACAGGTTTTGTAAGACCCACATACTTGAATAGGACTTAGTAATAAGTACTCCAATGAGAGTTAGTCAATTAGCTAAACAAGTATACAAAGATTGTAAAGTGAGAGCAGGAGATAAGTACACGACGACTAATTTGATTTCGTTGAATATGCATGACTTTGATGTAATCTTGGGAATGGATTGGTTAGCTACCAATCATGTTATCCTAGACTTTCACTCTAAGTCTGTTACATTTTCATTACCTGAAGAATGTGTTGTAAACTTTTAGGATGAGTAATGAAATCTTGATTTTGTAGCAAGTAAAGTGCATTGGTACATGAATGACATGAATGTTATTTTGAAGGTTTTATTTCTTATTTGGTGGATTTGAACAAAACAAATCCGAATATGGATGACGCTTCAGTGGTTACGAAATTCCCTGATGTCTTTCTAGAAGACCTACCGGGATTGCCACCGGATAGAGAAATGGAATTTGGTATAGATTTGACACCTGGAACAGAGCCAATTTCCAAACCACCATATAGGATGGCTCCAGTTAAAATAGAGGAATTAAGGAAGCAGTTGCAAGATATGCTAGATAAGGGGTTTATAAGACCGAGCGTCTCACCATGGGGAGCCCTGATATTATTTATGAAGAAGAGAGATGGGAGCCTCAGGTTCTGTATCGACTATCAGATGTTGAATAAGGCTACCATCAAGAATAAGTATCACATGCCGCGCATCGACTATCATTAGATCAGCTTCGGGGTGCAAGAATCTTTTCCAAGATAGATCTGAGGTCTGGGTATCATCAACTGAAGATTCAGAAGGAAGATGTACCCAAGATAGCTTTTCGCAACCGCTAAGGTCATTATGAATTCCTGGTGATACCTTTTGGGTTGACAAATACGCCAGCAGCTTTTATGGCTCTAATGAATGAGGTATTTAAGCCATACCTGGACTAGTTCGTGGTCGTTTTCATTGATGACATATTAGTGCATTCAAGATCCAGGGAAGACCACGAGCAGTACTTAAGGATTGTTTTACAAACCCTTCGAGAGAGAAAGATGTATGCCAAGCTGAATAAATGTGACTTTTGGTTAGAGCAAATTTCTTTTCTGGGCCATATTATATCGAAGGATGGGGTGTCAGTAGATCCATCCAAGATAGAGGCTATTGTTCAGTGCGAACAGCCCAAGACAGTCACAAAGATCAGAAGCTTTCTAGATTTGGCAGGATACTACAGGAGATTTATAGAGGGTTTCTCTAGATTGGCTACTCCGTTAACACGTTTTATGAGAAAAAATGGAGTTTACGTGGGATAAAGCATGTCAGAGGAATTTTCAGGAACTTAAGCACAGATTAACCACTGCGCCAATTCTCACCATTCCTAATAGCTCAGAGAACTATTCTGTTTATACAGATGCTTCACACCAAGGGCTGGGATATGTTTTGATGTAGAATGGAAGGTAGTTGCTTATGGATCCAGACATTTGAAAGATCACAAGAAGAACTCACGATTTAGAGTTGGCGTTCGTAGTATTTGTACTGAAGATATCGCGCCATTACTTGTATGGTGAAGGATTTCAGATCTTTACGGATCACAAGAGTCTAAAGTATATGTTCTCATAGAAGGAGTTGAACATGAGACAGATAAGGTGGTTAGAACTCCTCAAAGACTATGATTGTGAGATTTTGTACCACCCGAGGAAGGGAAATGTGGTTGCCGATGTGTTGAGTAGAAAGAGTCTCGGGTTGGTATCGTATATGATGGTTAGGGAGCACGAGTTATTGGAACAATTCACGAACCTTAGACTGGATGTGACCCCGCCTAAGATTGGCAGTTATGGGATTATAACCAGCTTAAGATTTGAACCGGAGTTGATTGAGGGGATCCACCAAGCTCAGAAGAATGATGAACGATGTATTGATGTAATTAGCGAAATTCAGAAAGCTGAGGGCATTGATTTTGTATTGAGTTCAGATGGAATACTAAGGTTCGAGAATAGAATATGTGTCCCTAAGGATTCAGAGATTTGAAAGTTGATTTTATCAGAGGCTTACTCATCGAGATATACAGTACACCCGGGGAGCAGTAAAATGTATCAAAATCTCCAGAAAGTATATTGGTGATCTGGGATTAAAAGAGACATAGCAGAGTATGTTGCAAGATGTCTCATTTGTCAGCAGATTAAGGTAGAGCATCGAATCCTGAAGGATTATTGCAACCTCTACCAATATCGACATGGAAGTGGGAACCTGTCACTATGGATTTTGTGATGAGGTTACCAAGAACCTGTAAGAACCACAATGCTATCTGGGTGATAGTGGATAAGTTGACAAAATCGACATACTTTTTAGCTATGAGATCTACAGATACCTTGAGTGCACTAGCGAACTTGTATGTACGAGAGATAGTGAGATTGCATGGAGTCCCAGTGAATATTGTTTCTGATCGGGATGCCTGCTTCACTTCCCATTTTTTGAAACATTTTCAGGAAGCGATGGAGACCCAATTGAGCCTTAGCACCGCTTTTCATCCTCAAACAGATGGTCAATCAGAGAGGACTATACAAACCTTGGAGGATATGATGAGAGCGTGTGTGCTGGATTTTAGAGGCTCATGGGATGATCATTTGTGTCACGCCCCGAAAACGCGAAAAATAGGGCCAATTTAAAACTTTTTACTCATCAATTCCCAATTAAGGGTGCATTCCTGTGCAGTGTCATACATCATCATATATATCATACCTCAGGATCTCATCATTAAATAGTATATACCATATCATATACATTACTCGATCTCAAGTTAATTAATCCTAATACATCCCATACAATGTTATACATCAAGTGTCTGCAATTACAATAATTGTCTGGGTACATGAAAAGATAAAAGACACCTCAAAATACAATATATGGCCTGGAGCTCAAGTTCCCCACTAGCCACTACTCCGTACGTCGCAGGGAAACCCTTTTTCACTTGAAGAAATCTGGGGGGGGGGGAAGAAAATAGGGTGAGCTTCTAAATCGCTCAGTAAAGGGGGTAAGGGACTCATTATATAAACCATAATGCACATCATAAGATATTTATTATATGTGAAACTCAGTATACTCATTTGAAAACCATAGCATGAAAGTACTCAAAAATACATGGCACAGCCACAGATTGGGGGGGATCTCACGTGGCAACGACCACCAAATATATGTGGCATAGCCACAGAATGGGGGATCTCACGTGGCAACGACCACAAATTAGGGTTCTCACGTGGCAACGGCCACCAAATATACGTGGCATAGCCATAGAATGGGGGATCTCACGTGGTAACGACCACCAATTAGGGTTCTCACGTGGCAATGGCCAGCAAATATACATGGCACAGCCACAGAATGGGGTTTCTCACGTTACTAGAAGGGAGAAGAATCGGGCTTACATACTACCAGAGTAATGTCAGGTGTGTACTCAAAATTTACACACCTAAGTCTTTATCAATAGCCATTATCATATAAAACTGGTTTGCCTTCACGTAGAACTCATAGTGGTTTCTTTCTCATAAAACTCATTTAAAACCGTTTTATACTCAACACAAAACATATTTAAAACCGAGTTCCAACCGACAAAACACGCACACATTTCTCAGATCTCAATATTGCCTTAACGTAGAGCCCAATTTACTTTTCACGCAAACTCAACGGTTTATAAAGCAATTTCACACTCAGCTTATAAACTCATAAAATAAAGGGGCTCTAACCGGCTATAAAAACCGTGTGCATTCTCATCAAAACACAACACATCAAACATGCTTGTTTTATAAATCGCAAATCATGCTATAATAGTTAACAAATCACATACACAAATGGTTTAGTTTCCCTTACCTCTTTGCACCTCGTATAGTACAATTGTTTCCCCCTTGTCACGGACTAGTCTCACATTCCACTCTGAAACTCCCGAGCTGTCCAAACGATGTTAAAACATCAATACTCATAATTCAGTAACCTCAATTCTCAAAATCGAGCATAATTGCTCATAACACCTCAAATCTCTTGATTCTCGTAACTCTACCCCAAACTACAATCCCATTCACAACATCTCTACGTTCTACATTTCTCATGTCAACTTATCTATGCTAATTCACCACATTGTCTAAATTTTCATTTATAGCTCAAAATTCCCAAAATTACCAAAATTGTTAAATATCATCATCACTCCAACTACATTGTAATTTCATTAATCCCTAATCATTTTCCAACTATTTCAACACAATGCCAACAGCCATTATCACCAAAATCATCTCAAATATCAAGATCGGGGTTTAGAAATTACCCAAAACTGGTGGAGAGCTTATCTCTTACCTCGATTCAATCCGTCTTACGATTTCCAAGTATGTTGTTCTCCCTTTGATGAGGAATAACTTTCCTTCTTGTCACAGCCTCTGATTTGGACAAAAATGGGTACTTTGGATGAGTGAGAAAGCTAGGGCTCGGTGAAAATGGGGTTTGGAAGAGAGAGAAAATGAAATTACAGGAGAAAGCAGGGGTTCCTTATATAGACTGAGGGTAAGAGATCGATCTGGCTCTTGATGAGATCGATCTGCATTTGAATTTGGGGACGATTTGGGGAAATTTTATGCCTAGGAGATTGATCTGTCGAGGGGTGAGATCGATCTCTTTATGGCTTTATGAGATTGATCTGCTCCTTGAGGAGATCGATCTTCTCCAAAACATAAACGTTTGGAGATCGATCTCGTCCTCATGAGATCGATCTTCTCTCAAACAGAATCATAAGGAGATCGATCCTCTTCCATTGGAGATCGATCTGCTCCTTAAATTCCTCCTTCCTTGTCATTTTTAACTCACCAGATCGATCTCTCCTTCTCCCAGATCGATCTGACCTCATAGCTTCACACTTATTTTAAACACTTAACATATAAATCTCCAAATATAATTCCCACAATTCACTTAGCTCAATAAATTACACTTCAAGTTCATATTACATAATTAAAATATATCTAAAATTCTCAGATCTCACAATTTGCCATTGATTGAGTTCGCCTATTGGTTGTGAAGAAGTTGGTGACAGACAAGTGCTGTGACGCCCCGGAAGAATGGAAAATAGGGCAAATTTAAAACTTTTCTACTCATTAATTCACAATTAAGGGTGCATTCTTATACAGTGTCATACATCATCATACACAATTTGTAACTTTTGCCTCAGGATCTCATCAGCTCATGAATAAATAGTATACCATTTACATTCCTCAATTTCACATTAGTTATTCTAATACATCCCATACACCATAATACAACAAGTGTCTATAGATACAACATAAGTCTGGGTACATGAAATGTAAATTATACCTCAACACAATATATATGTAGCCTGGAGCTCAAGTCCTCCACTAGCCACTACTCCGTATGTCGTAGGAAACCTCTCTTCACTTGAAGAAATCTGGGGGGAAATAAAACAGGGTGAGCTTCTAAATCGCTCAGTAAGGGGGATAAAGGACTCATTGTTAAATTAATGACTTACACACATAATCATTTATTTCACAGTTGAAAACTCAATAGAAAATGTAGCATGAACTCATTAAAACATCATTCTCATCTCAGTTCTTTAAAATCATGTAAAAACTTGGGAGTTCACAGTCAGTACAAATCTCGATCACAAGCATGTGGAAATCAGGATGTGATAATGGCCTTTCTCTTTTAAACGTGATAAAAATCACTGCAATAAGGTTGCACGTGGCACAGCCACCAAATACAATCGGCACATGGCACAGCCACTAAATACAATATACACGTAGCACAGCCACTGAACACAATCCACACGTGGCACAACCACCAAATAGAATCTGCATGTGGCACAGCCACCAAAACACAACCCACACGTGGCACAGCCGCCAAATATAATTCACACGTGGCATAGCCACCAAAACACAATCCATACATGGTACAACCACCAAATAGAATTCGCACGTGCACAGCCACTAAACACAATCCACTCATGTAAAACGAGGCTAGGTAAGTAATCCAACGCTACCAGAGTAGGGGAACATATGTTGGACTTACATACTACCAGAGTAATGTCCGACGTGTATTCAACATGACATGCCTAGGTCTCAATTAATAGCCATTATCATAAAAATTGTTTTGCCTTCACATAGAACTCATAATGGTTTCTCTCATAAATCGCTTTTAAAACATTTATGTTCTCAACACAAAACATGTTAAAACCGAGTTTCAACCGGTAAAAATATGCACACATTTCTCAATCTCAGTATGCCTTAACATAGAGCCTAAATCACTTTTCACGTTTTAAACACAAAATGGTTGTAAAAAATTTTTCATATTTAGTTTATAACTCAAAACAATTAGGCCCCAACCGGCTATAAAATCATGTGCAATAACTCATAAAAACATACTTGTTTTCTCAAATCTCATTTCATGCTACAATATCATCACAAAGCACATACATAAATAGGTTTGAGTTTTCCCTTACCTCGTTGCACCTCGTATAGTGCAATCGTTCCCCCGTATCATGGACTAGCCTCACATTCCACTTTGGAACTCTCGATCTGTCCAAACGATGTTAAAACATCAGTATTATATCTCAATCATCTCATCGAGCAAATATTAGCTCATATTTCTCATTAACCTCTTCAATAGTCCAATTCTCATAACTCTATCACAATTCAAATTTTCATCCACTACATCTCAAAATTCTACATTTCTTATACCATATTCCATGCTAAATTCACCTCATTGCCTCAATCCATACTTATAGTTAAAAATCCCCAAATTACCACAAATTTCCTAACGTTATCTTTGCTCCAACAAAGTTCTAATTTCATCAATCCCTAATCATTTCCTAGCTTTCTTCACAATGCCTAAAACCATAATCACCAAAAATCACTTCAAATATCAAGATCGAAGTTTAGAGTTTACCCAAACTTGTGGAGACCTCAACTCTTGCCTTGATTCAACCTGTCTTTCGATTTCCAAGTATGTTGTTCTCTTTTGGACGAAGAACAACTTTTCCTCTTACCACAACCTTTGATTTGAACGAAAATGGGGGCTTTGGAAGAGAGAGAAAGCTAGGGTTCGACTGAAATGGAGGTTTGGATGAGAGAGAAAAGATGAAATGCAGGAAAACACTGGTTCTTTTATAGATGGAGGGTAGGAGATCGATCTGGTCCTTGATGAGATCTGTTGGCTCTACCGAGAGGGGGGGTGAATCGGTTTTCTAACAATTATGGCAGATTTTAAATTAATCGCAATTTAAACACAAATGATAATGAATAAAACAGTGCAATATAACAATTTAATGCAAAGAGAGGGAAAGAGAAACAAACACAGCGACTTATAGAGGTTCGGCCAACTCTTGCCTACGTCCTCTCTCCTTGACCTTCTTGTCAAGTGGTTTCTTTCTCTCTTTCAATAGAGTTTACAAAGTTCCTTTTACAGGTTAAGGAATAACCTCTCTACCCTTAGCAATACAGAAAATGTATTCACCCTTTTACAATAACACTCACTGAGGAACAATCCTCTTTTCTTTTAAGGTGTGGATGAATACAGAATAAGGCTTTTCAGTGGGTAGGACTAACAAAGCTTGTAGTACTTAAGCTTGTACAATAAATCTCAATTAATGAGCAATAGGGATACAAGGAATGAAAGAATTAAAGCTTGAGAATGTTTGGAATGTTCAGTGATAGTCTCTCTCTCTGCTTTGTCTTCAATGCTTGGTTATATACTGAAGGTTGGGTAGTTGGAGCATTAAATGCAGTTTTTCCCGTTGAGATTTGAAGAAAATAGCCGTTGGGAACCTCCAGTGGTCAGACAGATCGATCTCTTATCTTGGCCAGATCGATCTCTTAGTTTTGAATCCTGCAAGATCAAAGCATAAATACACAGGGAGATCGATCTCATAGGTTACCAGATCGATCTCTCAGTTAGAGTATGAGAAGGCAGATCGATCTGTCGAATATCCAGATCGATCTCCTATCCTCTCTGTTTGAGGAAAGATCGATCTCTCAATACACCAGATCGATCTCTTAAGCTCTCTGACTTTGAGCAGATCGATCTCTTCCTTACCAGATCGATCTCCTAAGTTCTCTGACTTAGAGGAGATCGATCTCTTAACCCTGGAAGATCGATCTCTTTTTACCTTAAACCCTTTACATCGTTTTAAGGCTTGCCAGATCGATCTCTTCCATCATGAGATCGATCTCTCATCAAGTATAAACCCAGGAGATCGATCTCTCACACCTCAGATCGATCTCTCATCAGCAGAACTCTAAGTTCTGGTCCTGATATCTTCTAAACATGTTTGTATACCATTTTAACATTATTGTATTAACTTGTTTTGTCATTTCAAAATGCATTAACTCAACAATCTCCCCCTTTTTGATATGACAAAACTCATCCAATAAACATGTTTAGTCAATTTGCAAAATTCCCCCTTTTTGTGAGCTTTTGACTTTGTTAAAGATTTAACTCTTCCTTAGTTAAATCTTAACTCCCCCTTAGTTAGCTCTAGCTCTTAACTCCCCCTCAATTAAATCATCCTATAACTCCCCCTCAATCCTATCATCCTTTTAAACTATGAACACAACAACATGCAATGTTTCTTATCATGTTTCTTATGTGTCTTCTCCCCCTTTTTGTCATATCAATCACACATGGTCATTAACTCACAAAATGCAACATTGTCAAAACCATGGCAGTTCAAAATCAATATTGACTCACAAAATGCCACATTTTCATAAACAATCAATTTATATTGCATTCAAGCAAATTCAGTACAAAGAACAGTACGAAATGATATAACTAAACTAAACCATACACCTAAAGCCTAAGATGATGGAGGATCACGGTCCAAAAGATTCTCAACGTGTGTGCGCATCACTTGAAGTTCATCGAACATTGCCTCTTGAGTTTCTTGAAATTTATCGAACATCGCCTTTTGAGTGTCTTGAATCCTATCCACTCGTTGAGTCAATTCGGCAAACATACGCTGTTGAGTGGTATGTCCTTCATCGATCCTCTGACTGAGGTCGCTTATCATCTTCACGATCAGCTCCAAGTCAGCAGGAGACGATGTTTGTGCAGTGGGCGGAGCCGATGATTCCTGAGCTGGTGCAGCAGGTTGGTGTGCTGGTTCATCAGTGGGGTCCTCCTCCATAGCCTCTGCAGGTTGCTGATCCCTCTTTTTCGTCCAATTGCCTCGGATATCTTTGTAGTATCCCATGTGATGGAGGGTCCCGATGTTGAGGACGCTCTTGGGAGAGGGCAGTTCTCCGGTTTCGCAACTGCTGTCTATCTTGAGGCGTTGAAGAAAGTATGCCAACGGTTGAGGAAACACTATCGTTGTCGCTTGGCCTCGGACTATTTTTAACCAGTCTTGGAAGATGAAGTGAACTAGATTGGGTTTTTGACTGGTGGTATGGATATGATGAATCCAAAACCTATCTAGCCTCCGAATAGTTGAGTGTCGAGTACCAAACGGACGAAGGTTCCACGAGATGATGAGATGGAGTAGTCGGGGATGCATCGGAAGTTCACTTGCCTTTTCCCCGAGAATATCAAACTCTAAGGGAACCTCTTCATCTTCGTTTGTCAAACCTTCGTCACGTATGTCGAAGGCTTGGGCTAAAATTTCAGGGGTTACGGCAATTGAGCGTCCCATGACAAACGTTGTGAAACCAAGGATTTGACAGGAATCAATGGGATCGTAATTGAGTTCGGCATTGGGAAAGAATGCACGAACGAGATTTTGAGGTACGGGAGTGTTTATTTTCAAAAAGGACATCCAACCAAATTCCTCAAATTTTGACATATATGGAAAATCAATGCGATTGAGGAAAGAAAAATCTATAGTCCGCCAATGCTTAATTGGCATGGTTGAGAAGTACTCTTCGTATCGCTTCCTTTTTGCAGGTGTTTTAAAACACCTATTGAAAGAAGCGATGGAAGCGGAAGGAGTGGGTTGGGATGAGGAACCTGCCTCTCCTGTGGTTCTAGGGGGTTTGTTTGCTACTGACTTCCTAGGCATGATTCTAGATTCTAAATTCGCCTAAACAAATTCAACAGAGAGAAAAGCAATGAAACAGTTCCTCGGGTTGCCCTAGAATGAATAACAACACAAATCAGAGAAAATTTTTGAGAAATTTGTAAGAGATGTGGGTTAAAATACCAGAATACGACACTGGGATGCAGGAATGACCGTACGAGGATCGATCTGAGGAGGAATTGAAGAAGAGGATGCGAGGGAATTGGAGAATTTGAAAGTTAGGTTTTGTGAGAATTGGGGATTTTTTGCGATATATTTATACTGCAGGATACAGGAGATCGATCTGTCGAGGCAACAGATCGATCTGGTACTTCCAGAAGCGAAGAGAGATCGATCTATCGTAGGGACAGATTAATCTGGTCTCAAACAGAGGCTTAAGGAGATCGATCTGGTACATGCACAGATCGATCTGTAGAATGCGGAAGCTTGATGAGATCGATCTGTCGTGTGGACAGATCGATCTGCCTTTAGACAGAGACGTAAGGAGATCGATCTTATGGTTAGAAGATCGATCTTCTTAGATTAACCTTGACGATTTAGGCTTGATAGAAGCATGGAGATCGATCTATATCACAAGGAGATCGATCTCTCATCCTCTTTGCCAGAAAATTTTTGCAAAAACTCTTTAAAAATCAACTTGAAATCAAGATTTTTACAACATGAAAGTCCTAAGGCATATTCATGAGTCCTAATTCACCTCTAAGGATACAGAACCTATCTCTATCAAGGGGTTTGGTGAATATATCAGCTATTTGATGTGTAGTATCAATATACTCTAAGATTATATCCCCTTTTTGTACATGGTCTCTAAGAAAGTGATGTCTAATTTCTATGTGCTTGGTTCTGGAGTGTTGAATAGGATTCTTAGACAGATTAATGGCACTGGTATTATCACATTTAATTGAGACTTGCTTCATGTCAATACCATAATCTCTCATTTGTTGTTTAATCCACAACACTTGAGCACTACAACTACCAGCTGCTATATATTCAGCTTCAGTTGTGGACTGAGCTACACTGTTTTGTTTCTTGGAGAACCAAGAAATTAACCTATTTCCTAAGAATTGGCAAGTACCTGAGGTACTTTTCCTATCTATTTTGCATCCTCCAAAATCAGCATCTGAAAAAGCATGAAGGGCAAAAGTGGAGTCTTTGGGATACCAAAGTCCTAGTGAGGGAGTATCTTTGAGGTATCTAAAAATTCTCTTAGTTGCCAATAGATGTGATTCCCTAGGAGAGGATTGAAATCTAGCACAAAGGCATACACTAAACAATATATCTGGTCTACTTGCAGTTAAATAAAGCAATGATCCAATCATAGACCTATAGAGTTTAGTGTCTACACACTTACCACCTTCATCTTTGTCAAGCTTGATGTTGGTGCCCATTGGAGTGGCTTGAGGTTTGCAACTCTCCATTCCAAAACGCTTGAGCAAGTCCTTGGTGTACTTTGCTTGATTGATGAAAGTTCCATCCTTTGTTTGCTTCACTTGAAGTCCCAAGAAGAATGTGAGTTCTCCCATCATGCTCATCTCAAATTCCCCTTGCATGATCTTAGCAAACTCTTGACATAAAGACTCATTAGTTGAACCAAAAATAATATCATCTACATATACTTGTACAACTAGTAAGTCCTTATTTTTATTTTTGATGAATAATGTGGTGTCTACCTTTCCTCTTGAGAATCCTTTTTCTATTAAGAACTTTGACAACCTTTCATACCAAGCTCTAGGAGCTTGTTTTAACCCATAAAGTGCCTTAGACAATTTGAAGACATGTTCAGGAAATTCATGATTTTCAAATCTGGGAGGTTGCTCTACATAGACTTCTTCATTAATGAAACCATTCAAGAATGCACTCTTTACATCCATTTGATATAACTTGAAATCTTTATAACATGCAAAGGCAAGTAACATTCTTATTGCCTCTAATCTAGCTACCGGTGCATATGTTTCATCATAGTCTATGCCTTCCTCTTGTCTATAGCCTTGAGCAACTAGCCTAGCCTTATTCCTTATGATCACACTATTTTCATCCATTTTGTTCTTGAATATCCATTTAGTTCCAATTATAGAGTGATCACTAGGCCTTGCAACTAGTATCCATACTTTGCTTCTCTCAAATTGATTTAACTCTTCTTGCATTGCTAGGAACCAATTATTATCCTCTAAGGCTTCATTGACATTCCTAGGCTCTATTTGAGATACAAAGGCTATATATTGACACATATTCCTTAAGGATGACCTAGTTCTAACTCCAAGAGTTGGATCTCCTACTATTTCACAATCTTTTACATATCCTAACTCTCTTGGTGCTCTAGGTTCTCTTTCTAAAACTTCTATTTCTTCTTCATCTTCTTTATTCAAATCAAGCTTTTCTAGAAAGTCATCTTCTAAGCCTTCATCAAATATCTCAACATTTTCATCATTGTTGGTTGAATCTTTAGATATATTATTTGATTCATCAAATACAACATGAATAGATTCTTCAACCATTAATGTTCTTTTGTTATAAATTCTATAAGCCTTTGAATTCAATGAATATCCTAGAAATATTCCCTCATCACTTTTGGCATCAAATTTTCCTAAATTATCTTTTCCATTATTTAGAACAAAGCATTTGCAGCCAAAAGGATGGAAGTAACTAATATTAGGCTTCTTACCTTTGTAGAGCTCATAAGGAGTTTTCTTTAGCATGGGTCTTATCATAGCTCTATTAATTATATAACATGATGTGTTTATAGCTTCAGCCCAAAAGTACTTTGGCAAGTTATTTTCACATAACATGGTCCTAGCCATCTCTTCCAAAGTTCTATTTCTTCTCTCAACTACACCATTTTGTTGCGGTGTCCTAGGGGCTGAAAAATTATGGCTAATTCCTTGATCATTGCAATACTCATCAAATCCTATATTTTTAAATTCTTTGCCATGATCACTTCTAATGCTTGTTATTGTATATCCTTTTTCATTTTGAGTCACCTTTGAGTAAGTTATGAATTTCTCTAAGGCTTCATTTTTTACTCTCAAAAAGAACACCCAAGTGTACCTAGTGTAATCATCAACTATTACAAAACCATAGTGTTTCCCACCTAGGCTAGTGGTTCTAGTTGGTCCAAATAAGTCTAAATGCAGTAATTGAAGAGGCCTAGTGGTGGATACACTATTCTTAGGCTTAAAAGTTGTTCTCTTGTGTTTTCCTTTAACACAAGCTTCACATATTTCTTCATGATCAAAGGATATTTTGGGTAAGCCTATAACTAGATCCTTTCTAGCTAATTTGGATAGCACATGCATGCTAGCATTACCTAGTCTTCTATGCCATAACCAAGATTCCTTTTTGTTATCTACCATTAAGCATATGTTTTCGTTTTTGAGTTCATTAAGGTAGACTATATAAATGTTACCTTGCCTATGACCTAGAAGAAGAATTTTATTTGACTTAGGATCTATAACATTACATTTCATGCAATCAAAAATTACTTTGTAACCTTTGTCACAAAGTTGACTAATGCTTAGCAAGTTATGCTTTAGACCCCTAACAAGTAATACTTTTTCTAAAGAGAAATGATCATTACCTATTGAGCCACTCCCTTCCACTTGGCCTTTTGAGTTGTCCCCAAAAGTGACTTCTCCACCAATTTTCGATTTGAAGGAATTGAAATGGCTTTTATCACCCGTCATGTGTCTTGAGCATCCACTATCTAAGTACCAAGCTTCTTTTGTTTTAGCTTTGTGGCTATGCTCAATCACCTATAAAAAAATAAACACACTCAAGTCTTAGGTACCCAAATTCTCTTGGGTCCTTGGAGGTTAGTAAATGAAATTCTTGATCCCATTGGGATCCATTTTGCTAATGCATTGCAGTCCTTGGAATGAATTACCTCTTTTGGAATCCATATCCTTTTTACAATTTTTCCTTTAAGATTCCTCATCTTTATAGTGCAATAATGTGACTTATGTCCCTTCTTATTACAATATGAACAAGTAATTTCAGGTTTATTCATGCTCTTCCTAGCAATGAAACTTTTAAGATGGGTCTCCCTACTTTGTGCATTATACCCTAAGCCATTTTTGTCAAAAAATGCCCTTTGGGTTTCTAACATGCTATCTAGCTTTTGTTGCCCCATGTGAAACCTATTAAAGGAGTTATGTAAATTGCTATTTTTCTCCTTAAGGTCACAAATTTCTAGATTTGCAATCTCTAGTTTCTTCTCACATTTCAATTTATCTTGTAGCATTATCTCATTTTCCCTTTTTAATTTAGATATTAACTTTTTATACTTCATGCTCATGGATTCATACTCTAATGCTAAATCATCAAATGCATCTTGCAGTTCATCAAAAGAGTATTCATTGATATTAGATGTTACCTTTTCATCCTCATCAATTGCCATGAAGCATAGGTTGGCAATGTCCTCATTTGATTCATCATCGGAGCAGTCACTGTCACTCCATGTTGCTACCATCGCCTTCTTTTTATGAAACCTATCATTGGATCTTTTGAGAAGAGGGCAGTTAAACTTTATGTGTCCAGGTTTTTTACATTCATAACACACAATAGAGTCTTTTCTACCTACTTCCTCTTGTTCTCTCCTATTGTTTCTCCTATTGCTATTACTAGTTCTCATCCTCATGAATTTATTAAATCTTTTGGCAAACATTGCCATCTCAATATCCTCCTCACTGCCACTCTCATTTTTAATTTCCTTTTCAGCAGTGGATTTTAGAGCAACACCCACTTTCTTGGGTGGCTCTTCATTTCTTTTAAGCTTCATCTCATAAGTTAGCAAGGAACCTATTAATTCATCTAAGGATAATGTGTGTGGATCCTTAGATTCCTCTATTGCTGTTACCTTAGCTTCCCATGACTTAGGTAAGCTATTTAAAATTTTCTTTACCATTTCAATGTTAGAATATATTTTTCCTAAGGATTTTAATCCATTAATTATGTCGGTAAACCTAGTGAACATATCACTAATGGATTCTTCTTCCTTCATCCTAAAGAGCTCATAATCATGTGTGAGCATACCTACTTTTGTCTCCTTCACTTGGGTTGTACCCTCATGAGTTATTGCCAATTTATCCCATATTTGCTTGGCATTATCACACCCGGAGACTCTATTATATTCATTAGGACCTAAAGCACAAAATAATGTGTGCATAGCTTTAGCATTTAGCTGTGCACATTTAATGTCATTAGAATCCCATTCATCTTCTTCTTTGGGAATATCTCTTCCCTCTATTTTCTTTGTAGGGATTTGAGGTCCCTTAACTATAATTCTCCATACTTCATAGTCATTTGCTTGAATAAATAGCATCATCCTAGTCCTCCAATATGAATAATGTTCACCATTGAACATGGGAGGTCTAACCGTGGAGTGCCCCTCTCCTATCAAACTAGTTGCAACATTGTTAAGAGCCATTTGATCGTTTCTACTCTTAGGAAGTTGTTCCTACGTGATTAAAGAGTCCTAGCTCTGATACCAATTGTTGGCTCTACCGAGAGGGGGGGTGAATCGGTTTTCTAACAATTATGGCAGATTTTAAATTAATCGCAATTTAAACACAAATGATAATGAATAAAACAGTGCAATATAACAATTTAATGCAAAGAGAGGGAAAGAGAAACAAACACAGCGACTTATAGAGGTTCGGCCAACTCTTGCCTACGTCCTCTCTCCTTGACCTTCTTGTCAAGTGGTTTCTTTCTCTCTTTCAATAGAGTTTACAAAGTTCCTTTTACAGGTTAAGGAATAACCTCTCTACCCTTAGCAATACAGAAAATGTATTCACCCTTTTACAATAACACTCACTGAGGAACAATCCTCTTTTCTTTTAAGGTGTGGATGAATACAGAATAAGGCTTTTCAGTGGGTAGGACTAACAAAGCTTGTAGTACTTAAGCTTGTACAATAAATCTCAATTAATGAGCAATAGGGATACAAGGAATGAAAGAATTAAAGCTTGAGAATGTTTGGAATGTTCAGTGATAGTCTCTCTCTCTGCTTTGTCTTCAATGCTTGGTTATATACTGAAGGTTGGGTAGTTGGAGCATTAAATGCAGTTTTTCCCGTTGAGATTTGAAGAAAATAGCCGTTGGGAACCTCCAGTGGTCAGACAGATCGATCTTTTATCTTGGCCAGATCGATCTCTTAGTTTTGAATCCTGCAAGATCAAAGCATAAATACACAGGGAGATCGATCTCATAGGTTACCAGATCGATCTCTCAGTTAGAGTATGAGAAGGCAGATCGATCTGTCGAATATCCAGATCGATCTCCTATCCTCTCTGTTTGAGGAAAGATCGATCTCTCAATACACCAGATCGATCTCTTAAGCTCTCTGACTTTGAGCAGATCGATCTCTTCCTTACCAGATCGATCTCCTAAGTTCTCTGACTTAGAGGAGATCGATCTCTTAACCCTGGAAGATCGATCTCTTTTTACCTTAAACCCTTTACACCGTTTTAAGGCTTGCCAGATCGATCTCTTCCATCATGAGATCGATCTCTCATCAAGTATAAACCCAGGAGATCGATCTCTCACACCTCAGATCGATCTCTCATCAGCAGAACTCTAAGTTCTGGTCCTGATATCTTCTAAACATGTTTGTATACCATTTTAACATTATTGTATTAACTTGTTTTGTCATTTCAAAATACATTAACTCAACAAGATCGATCTGCATTTGAATTTGGGAACGTTTTGGGGTAATTTTATGCCTAGCAGATCGATTTGTCATGGGGTGAGATCGATCTCTTAATGGCTTTATGAGATCAATCTGTTCCAATTATGAGATCGATCTCTAGGTTATAGAATGTTTCATGAGATCGATCTACTCTTTAGGGAGATCGATCTTCTCTTTTACAGAAACATTTTGAGATTAATTCCTTCCTCATGAGATCCATCTCTTCATTAGAGAATCATAAGGAGATCGATCCTTTTCCATTGGAGATCAATTTGCTCGCTTAAATTCCTCCTTCCTTGTCATTTTTTGCCTACCAGATCGATCCTTTCTTCTCTAAGATCAATCTGGCCCCATAGTTTCACACTTTAACATAAATTCTCATTTATAACTCATTCATCACTTAAAATTTCATTTCATACCACCTCAATATATGAGTACAACATATTTTGTTCAATCAATTACACATCATGTTCTCATTATATAATTTAAATATGTCTAAATTCTCAGATCTCACATCCTCCCCACCTTAAAAGAATTTGGTCCTCCAAATTCAACTCAACTCGTCAAACAAATGGGGGTACTTCTCCATCATGAGACTTTCCAATTCCCAAGTTGCCTTTTCCGTGGAGTGATGTTTCCACAAAACTTTCACTAATGGAATGCTCTTGGTTCTAAGTACCTTCTCTTTCTTATCAAGGATCTGGACAGGTTCTTCAGTGTAGCTCATGTCCTCTTGTATGTCCATTTCTTCATACTCTATGACATGAGAAGGGTCCGGGTGGTACTTCCTCAACATAGATGTATGAAAGACGTTGTGTATTCTGGACATCTGTGGGGGAAATGTTGTAGGCTACCTCTCCCACTCTCTCAAGAATCTCAAATGGTCCTATGTATCGAGGACTCAATTTTCCTTTCTTTCCAAATCTCGTGATACCCTCACTCGATGATATCTTCAGAAATACTGCATCACCAACATCAAACTCAAGTGGTCATCTACGCACATCCGTGTAGCTTTTCTGTCTACTCTGTGCAGCCTGTAATCTCTCACATATGAGTTTCACACTCTGTACAGCCTGTTCAACAAGTTTGGGAATATTTATCTTTCTGTCACCCACTTCTTCCCACGCTACAAGGGATCTACACCTCCTACCATAAAGAGCCTCAAAAGGTGTCATTCTGATACTCGTATGATAGCTATTATTATACGCAAACTCTATTAGGGGCAGGTGATCATCTTATGATCCCTTAAAATCCATCGTACACGCCCTTAACATATCCTCCAAGGTCTAAATAGTCCTCTCTGACTAACCATATGTCTGAGGATGATAGGCGATACTAAAACTCAATCAAGATCCCATGGACTCCTAAAACTGGGTCTAAAATCTGGAAGTAAATCGAAAATCTCTGTCAGAAGTAATATTCACTGGAGCCCCATGTAATCTAGCTATCTCACTGACATATAACTCGGCTAAGCCATCCGCAATATCTGTACTCTTGATGGCAAGGAAGTGGGCACTTTTTGTTAGTTTATCCACTATGACCCATATCACATCACGACCTCTCCGGGTCCTCGGTAAACCCATAATAAAGTCTATGGTGACATGCTCCCATGTCCATATAAGCATAAGTAAATGCTGCAATAATCCTCCGGGCTTTCGATGTTCAGCTTTCACTTGCTAGCACACTAAACATCTGGCCACATAATCTGCCATGTCTCCCTTCATGTCACTCCACCAATACACCTTTCTTAAATCTCGGTACATCTTATTACTCCCTAGATGCATGGTGTATCGCGAGCAGTGGGATTCTCTCAATATTTATCTCTTCAGGGTATAATCGTTCGGTACATAAATTCATCCTTTGAATCTCAATAATCCATCCTCATTGATTGTGAGATCTGACTGCAAAGTCTGCTCAGCTTAGCTAACCATATCTATCAAACTCTTAACACTTTCCTTAGAGATTTGAAAGAAGTTCATTTCAGTAAAGTTGTTCCTATAGAGGAGAAGAACAACAAAGTTGAAAACGGGAGGTCAAATCGTTAGATTGAAAGAGGAAAAGAGTTTTCCCCCAATTTTGGTGAAAAAGGAGAAAAGCTGAGATAGGTAAGATTTCAATGCAACAATCTCATGTATGTTGATCTATACACTTGTATGAGTTGATTGGTATATAGATTGATGGTTGAAACATCTTAGTTCATGCCGAATCTTCCAAGACCTATAAGTGGCTTGATGTGCCAAAATGAGAAAAGAATTAGTAGGCATGGATTTAATGATGAATTAAGTGTGCATTGATATTATTGAGCATGTATATATGCTTGTATCATAGTTTGGTGAAATCCATGTGCTAGAAATAATAATGGTTGAAAGTAAGCATATGAGGTATTTGATGAAATGCCAAAATAAAATGAAATGAAGAACTTGAGGCACTGAAAGCTTAATGTCAGTTCAATATGAATCAATAGACTCGAGGAGTTTAAGAGATTCTCAACAAATGAGTTTTATACTCGAAATGGACTCAGGAAAGAATAGGGTCCGATAATGATGTAACAAGGCCAAATTAGATATAAATGGCACAATGCATTGATTTGAATATCATTCTAGTGAAATGAAAGTATACTGATGTGTGTGGTACATAATTTCAGCTCTAGAAGATATCATTGGAGTCGATAAGATCGGGTCACGAGCATTGGGAATCGAAGTGATTCGAGCGTGATTCGAGGTAAGGGACTTATGTGAGCTATTAGAGATAGCTATATGTATGTTTTCCTACCTATTGTGTGCGAATGTATGCGATAAGTATATAGATATTGGTATATCTAGGTGAAAACTATGTACGAGAATAAGCCTATAAGTATGATGTCACGCCTCGAAAATGCGGAAAATAGGGCTAATTTAAAACTTTTTACTCGTTAATTCACAATTAAAGGTGCATTCCTGTGCAGTGTCATACATCATCATAATTATCATGCCTCAGGATCTCATCACAACATAGTGTATATTGAATCATATACATTACTCAATTCCAAGTTAATTAATCCTAATACATCCTATACAATGACATATATCGAGTGTCTGTAATCACATTAATAGTCTGGGTACATGAAAAGGTAAAATATACCTCAAATACAATATATAGGGCCTGGAGCTCAAGTCCTCCACTAGTCACTACTCCGTACGCCGCAGGGAGATCCTCTTATCACTTGAAGAACTCTGGGGGGAAATAAAACAGGGTGAGCTTCTAAATCGCTCAGTAAGGGGGGTAAAGGAACTCAGTTATATAAACCATTTCACACATCACAAATATGTATCTGTTTATAAAGCTCATTTGAAATCGTAGCATGAAAGTTCTCAAAACATCATCTCATAACTCGTTAAATCATGTGAAAACATGAAGATAAAAGGCTCAACACCGAGCACTCACAAGCATGTGTAAATATATGCAATAATGGCTGTTCTCAAATACGTGATAAAAATCACCTCAGTAAATCACACGTGACAAGGTCACAAAACACAACTCATGTGTAAAACGAGACTAGGCAATAAATCTCAATTAAAATTCGTCATGGCACATCAAATATATATATAAGCTCCTCTGGGTGCACATCCCAGGCATCCTCGTATAGAGGGAACATCGACAATATGGTCATGTGCAAAGTATATTGGACTTATATGTTACCAGAACAAGGCCCGGCCTTACTTGCTACCAGAGCAATGCCTCGCCTAATGCACACTGACACGTGGTCCCTGGGTCGGTTCCCAGGCGGCCCACTCTCTCGGTCTTACATGCTACCAGAGCAATGCCTCCCAACGCTACCAGAGCGGAGGAATAATCGGACTTACATGTTACCAGAACAAGGCCTATGGTCCTTGGGTCGGTTCCCAGGCGTCCCACTATATCGGTCTTATATGCTACCAGAGTAAGGCCCGTGGTCCCTGGGTCGGTTCCCAGGCGTCCCACTATATCGGTCTTATATGCTACCAGAGCAATACCCGATGTGTATTCAACATGACACGCCTAAATCTCAATCACTAGCCATTATCTTATAAAACGTTATGCCTTCACGTAGAACTCATAATGGTTTTCTCTTAAAACTCATTTAAAACATTTGTGTACTCAACACAAAACATATTAAAATCGAGTTCCAACCGGCAAAACACGCACACATTTTCTCAAATCTCAATATCGCCTTAACGTAGAGCCCAATTTACTTTTCACGCAACTCAAAGGTTTATAAAGCAATTTCACACTCAGCTTATAAACTCATAAAATAAAGGGCTCCAACCGGCTATAAAACCGTGTGCAATTACATCACAACACAAAACATGCTTGTATTCTCAAATCATGGTTCATGCTAACAATTCATCAAAATACATACACAAAATGGTTTAGTTTTCCCTTACCTCTTTGCACCTCGATAGTGCAATCGTTTCCCCCGTATCACGGACTAGTCTCGCATTCCACTCTGGAACTCCCGAGCTGTCCAAACGATGTTAAAACATCAATACTCTATATCACATAACCCTCAATTCTCAAAATCGAGCATCATCGCTCATAACACCTCAATTTTCTCAATTCTCGTCACTCTACCCTAAACTACAACCTTATTCACAATATCTCAACGTCCTACCTTTCTCAAGTTAAATCGTCTACGCTAATTCACCACATTGTCCAATTTTCCATTTATAGCACAATTCTCAAAATTGCCACAATTTCCAAATATCAACATTAATCCAACTACATTACAATCTCATCAATCCCTAATCATTCCTCAACTATTTCAACACAATTACAACCACCAATAACATCAAAATCAGCTCAAATATCAAGATCGAGGTTTAGAAATTACCCAAAGCTTGTGAGACGCACAACTCACGCCTCGATTCGATTCGTCCTTCTATTTCCAAGTATGTTGTTCTCCCTTTGATGAGGAACAACTTTCCTTCTTACCACAATAGCTGATTCGGTCGGAAATGGGGGATTTGGAGGAGTGAGAAACTAGGTTTTCGAAAAAATAGAGGTTTGGAAGAGAGAGAAAGTGAAATTGCAGAGAAAACACGGGTTCCTTATATAGACTGGAGGTAGGAGATCGATCTGCCTCTTGATGAGATCGATCTGTGTTTGAAATTTGGGGACGATCTGGGCAATTTTATGCCTAGGAGATCGATCTGTCGAGGGGTGAGATCCATCTCTTTATGGCTTTATGAGATCGATCTGCTCCTAAGGAGATCGATCTTCTCCCCAAACAGAAGCATTTGGAGATCGATCTCCTCCTCATGAGATCGATCTTCTCTCAAACAGATTCATTTGGAGATCGATCTCTTCCTCATGAGATCGATCCCTTCTCAAACAGATTCATAAGGAGATCGATCTCTTCCATTGGAGATCGATCTGCTCCTCAAATTTCCCCTTCCTCGTCATTTTTAACTCACCAGATCGATCTCTCCTTCTCCCAGATCTATCTGTCCTCATGCTTCATGCTCATTTTACACACTTAACATATAATCTCCAATTATAATTCCCACAATTCACTTAGCTCAATAAATTATACTCAAATTATTATTACATCAATAAAATATGTCTGAAATTCTCAGATCTCACATCCTCCCCACCTTAAATAGAATTTGGTCCTCCAAATTCAACTCAACTAGTTAAAATAGATGGGGGTATTTCTCCTTCATGAGGCTCTCTAGTTCCCACGTTGCCTCTTCCCTTGAGTGATGTTTCCACAAAACTTTCACTAATGGGATGCTCTTGGTTCTCAGTACCTTCTCCTTTCTATCGAGAATCCGGACGGGTTCCTCAGTGTAGCTCATGTCCTCTTGTATGTCCATCTCATCATACTCTATAACATGAGAAGGGTCCGGGTGGTACTTCCGCAACATAGACACATGAAAAATGTTGTGTATTCCGGACATCTGTGGGGGTAATGCCAATCTGTAGGCTACCTCTCCCACTCTCTCAAGAATCTCGAATGGTCCTATGTATCGAGGACTCAATTTTCCTTTCTTCCCAAATCGCATGATACCCTTGCTCGGTGATACTCTCAGAAATACTGCATCACCAACATCAAATTCAAGTGGCCGTCTACGCGTATCCGCGTAGCTTTTCTGTCTACTCTGTGCAGCCCGTAACCTCTCACATATGAGTTTCACACTCTGTACGGCTTGCTCAACAAGCTCGGGAGCATTTATCTTTCTGTCACCGACTTCTTCCCAGGCTACAGGGGATCTACACCTCCTACCATATAGAGCCTCAAAAGGTGCCATTCCAATACTCGCATGATAGCTGTTATTGTACGCAAACTCTGCTAGGGGCAGGTGATCATCCCATGATCCCTTAAAATCCATCGTACACGCCCTCAACATATCCTCCAGGGTCTGAATAGTCCTCTCTGACTGACCATCTGTCTGAGGATGATAGGCGGTACTAAAACTCAATCGAGATCCCATGGACTCCTGAAACTGGGTCCAGAATCTGGAAGTAAATCGGGAATCTCTATCAGAAGTAATACTCACTGGAGCCCCATGTAATCTAGCTATCTCGCTGACATACAGTTCAGCTAAGGCATCCACAGTATCTGTGCTCTTGATGGCAAGGAAGTGTGCACTCTTGGTCAATCTATCCACAATGACCCATATCGCGTCACGACCTCTCCGGGTCCTCGGTAAACCCATAATAAAGTCCATAGTGACATGCTCCCATTTCCATGTAGGTACAGGTAAGGGCTGTAGTAGTCCTCCGGGCTTCCGATGCTCAGCTTTCACTTGCTGGCATACTAAACACTTGGCCACATACTCTGCCACATCTCGCTTCATACCACTCCACCAATACACCTTTCTCAAGTCTCGGTACATCTTAGTACTTCCTGGGTGCATGGTGTATCGCGAGCAGTGGGATTCTCTCAATATCTGTCTCTTCAGGGTATCATCGTCCGGTACACAAATCCGTCCTCTGAATCTCAACATTCCATCCTCACTGATGGTGAGATCCGACTGCGAACTCTGCTCAGCTTGGCTAACCATGTCTATCAATCTCTGATCACTGCGCTGCCCAGTTCTAATCTGATCCATGATCCTAGGCTCTATCCGCAGGCTAGCCAAAAATCCAGTCTCTACCTCTTTAACTCTGATCCGAAGTTCGGCAAACTGCTCTAACAAATCCCATTCCCTGATCATCATAGCAGATATCATACTCTTCCTGCTCAGGGCATCAGCAACCACATTCGCCTTACCCGGATGATATAGAATCTCGCAGTCATAATCCTTAAGGAGTTCCATCCATCTCCTTTGTCTCATGTTTAACTCTTTCTGATCAAAGAGATATCTCAAACTCTTATGATCAGTGAAGATCTGGAATCTTTCCCCATATAAGTAGTGGCGCCAGATCTTCAAAGCAAATACCACAGCGGCTAACTCCAAATCATGCGTGGGGTAATTCCGCTCATGGTCTTTCAGCTGTCGTGATCCATATGCGACCACTCTTCCATGCTGCATCAGCACACACCCCAATCCTTGATGAGATGCATCACTATACACCGAGAATCCTCCTGATCCCTCAGGGATAGTTAACACAGGTGCCGCTGTCAATCTCCTTTTTAATTCCTGAAAACTGAGCTCACATTGATCAGTCCATATGAACGGAGTCTCCTTACGCGTGAGCTTAGTCAAAGGAGCAGCAATCCTCGAGAATCCTTCCACAAATCTCCTGTAATACCCTGCCAAACCAAGGAAGCTTCGTATCTCAGTCACTGTCCTCGGTCTTTCCCAATTAAGCACAGCTGCTATTTTACTCGGATCCACTGATACTCCTTCCTCTGAGACTACATGCCCAAGGAAAGCTATCCGGTTCAGCCAAAACTCACACTTACTAAGCTTTCCGTATAATTGCTTATCTCGGAGTATCTGAAGTACTAACCACAAATGCTGTGCATGCTCCTCATACGACCGAGAATACACCAGGATATCATCGATAAAGACTATCACAAACTTATCCAGATAGTCTCTGAACACCTCGTTCATCAATCTCATAAATGCTGCAGGGGCGTTCGTCAATCCAAAGGATATCACCAGAAATTCGTAATGGCCATATCTTGTCCTAAAGGTCGTCTTCGGAATATCTTCCTCCTTGATCCTCAATTGGTGATAGCCCGATCTCAAATCAATCTTAGAAAAGACTGATGCCCCTCTCAGCTGATCAAGTAGATCATCAATCCTGGGTAGTGGGTATTTATTCTTTACCGTGGCTTTATTCAATAGCCGGTAGTCCACACATAATCTGAGACTACCATCCTTCTTCTTAACAAACAGTACTGGCGCTCCCCACGGCGAAACACTGGGTCTAATAATCCCTTGATCCAATAACTCCTGTAGTTGTTTCTTCAATTCCTCAAGTTCCACTAATGCCATCCTGTAGGGAGGTTTAGAGATCGGCTGAGTATCCTGTACCAAATCAATGGTAAACTCCAGCTCTCTCTCTGGTGGTAAACCTGGCAATTCATCTGGGAAAACATCCAGAAATTCGCAAACCACAGGTATATCCTCAATCCTCGGATGTTCCCGCTCATCGTCTGAGATGAGTGTCTCATAACCTTCACATAAATAATCATATTTAATATTCTCCAAAATAATGTTAAAATTCTCAAATGACTTACTAGAATTCCACATAATCATTTCCTCAATATCTCAACCGTATACTGTAAGGTTCAGGTAGGGAGAAAGTTACAATCTTAGTGTAGCAGTCTAAACTCACTCGATTGGTCGCCAACCAATCCATTCCCAGAATTACATCAAACCAATGTATACTCAACATGATTAGATCTGCTAACATCACTCTATCTCCCACCTTAATTTCACATCCTCTACAGATTAACTCAGTTCTCTGGGATTCACGCATAGGGGTATTTACATGTAGTATATATTCTAGAGGTTCAAACTTCAAGTTTAATCTACATGCAAAGTGCTCAGAAATAAACGAATGCGTGGATCCTGAATCAATCAACACATGAGCCTCATAATTACAGACAGAGAGTGTACCTCTTATAGTTTCTGTCGAAGAGTCTGCGGTCTCCTTATCCAGGGTAAACACCCGTCCCTGTGTCACAGGTTTCTTCCCTTTCTCTGCCGCAGTGGCCCGTCTCCGGGGATCCACCCTCTGAGGCTGTTGTCTAGCGGGCTCCGGAGCATGTGGTATCTGAGGTTGGGGACAGTCCTTCACTCTGTGACCCATGTCACCACATCTGAAACATCCATGGATCGACCCAGTACAACTTCCCTCATGCGATCGGCCACAGTCTCTACAAAATCTTGTCTCAGGCCTGACATATCGAGGGGTCTCCTTGATAATAGGATAGGCTCTGGGTCTCTCCAATCTGTCCTTCTGTACCTCAATCCTCCCTCTCCTAAAGGAACCTCTCCGAGCCTCTGACTGGAAAAGTACTGGCCTCTTGCCCTTATCTCTATTCACTGCTCTGAGCTCATGCTGGGATTGTACCATTTCGATCCCTCTTTCAACCTCTTGTGCTCGTCTCAGAGCATCTCCAAACTCAGTAATACATAGCCCCATCAATCTATCTCTAATGATGGGCTTCAACCCATACACAAACTTCTCTGTGCGGAGCTCTTCACTCTTGAAGGTCTCTGGGTCATATCTCAGTAGTGCGGTGAACTGGCTCTCATAGTCATCCACCGACATGTCACCCTGTACCAAACTCAAAAACTCGGCCTGCTTCTTTCTCTGAGCGGCTCGTGGTACATATTGGGTTCTAAAAGCTGTCTGGAACTCTTCCCAACCAATCACATCCTGGCGGAACATCAAGATACCCTGGGTAGTACTCCACCAATCTCGAGCTCTCCCCTTCAGCATATAGGCACTCATACTGACTCTCTCAGCATCGGTGCACCCCAGTAAATCAAATATAACTCTCAACTCCGTCAACCACTCCTCAGCCTCTGTAGGATCCTTCTTTCCCCTAAATGCGGGTGGATTCATCTTCAGAAATTCCTTTAGTCGGACCTTACTTCTGTCCTCAGGCTGAGTGACGGGAGGCACTGGGGGTATGGGAGGTCCTTGTGGTGGTGTAGGGGTAGTATCCGAGGCATTAACTCCAAAGTGTTGCGCGAATAGCGCCGCCATCTGCTCAAAACCTTGCCTCACATCGGTCTCAATCCGATTAAATCGAGAGTTAGGACTCTCTGGTTGTGGGATAGGTGGCGGAGGGGACTTTGCCTGCCTCCTCGAACGACCTCGTCGTTTACTCATACTCAATCTCAACTCGTCTCCTGCGCGTACATATGAAAATTGATTGAAATCTTAATCCTCAATTTCAGTTCATGACCAGACTATTACAGACACTTGGGATGTATTTTATTTCACTTAACCGACACTGACAGTACTAGACACCCTAAGCTCTGATACCAAGAAAACTCTGTCACGCCCCGAAAATGCGGAAAATAGGGCTAATTTAAAACTTTTTACTCGTTAATTCACAATTAAAGGTGCATTCCTGTGCAGTGTCATACATCATCATAATTATCATGCCTCAGGATCTCATCACAACATAGTGTTAATTGAATCATATACATTACTCAATTCCAAGTTAATTAATCCTAATACATCCCATACAATGACATACATCGAGTGTCTGTAATCACATTAATAGTCTGGGTACATGAAAAGGTAAAATATACCTCAAATACAATATATAGGGCCTGGAGCTTAAGTCCTCCACTAGCCACTACTCCGTACGCCGCAGGGAGATCCTCTTATCACTTGAAGAACTCTGGGGGGAAATAAAATAGGGTGAGCTTCTAAATCGCTCAGTAAGGGGGGTAAAGGAACTCAGTTATATAAACCATTTCACACATCACAAATATGTATCTGTTTATAAAGCTCATTTGAAATCGTAGCATGAAAGTTCTCAAAACATCATCTCATAACTCGTTAAATCATGTGAAAACATGAAGATAAAAGGCTCAACACCGAGCACTCACAAGCATGTGTAAATATATGCAATAATGGCTGTTCTCAAATACGTGATAAAAATCACCTCAGTAAATCACACGTGACAAGGTCATAAAACACAACTCATGTGTAAAACGAGACTAGGCAATAAATCTCAATTAAAATTCGTCATGGCACATCAAATATATATATATAAGCTCCTCTGGGTGCACATCCCAGGCATCCTCGTATAGAGGGAACGTCGACAATATGGTCGTGTGCAAAGTATATTGGACTTATATGTTACCAGAACAAGGCCCGGCCTTACTTGCTACCAGAGCAATGCCTCGCCTAATGCACACTGACACGTGGTCCCTGGGTCGGTTCCCAGGCGGCCCACTCTCTCGGTCTTACATGCTACCAGAGCAATGCCTCCCAACGCTACCAGAGCGGAGGAATAATCGGACTTACATGTTACCAGAACAAGGCCTGTGGTCCCTAGGTCGGTTCCCAGGCGTCCCACTATATCGGTCTTATATGCTACCAGAGCAAGGCCCGTGGTCCCTGGGTCAGTTCCCAGGCGTCCCACTATATCGGTCTTATATGCTACCAGAGCAATGCCCGATGTGTATTCAACATGACACGCCTAAATCTCAATCATTAGCCATTATCTTATAAAACGTTATGCCTTCACGTAGAACTCATAATGGTTTTCTCTTAAAACTCATTTAAAACATTTGTGTACTCAACACAAAACATATTAAAACCGAGTTCCAACCGGCAAAACACGCACACATTTTCTCAAATCTCAATATCGCCTTAACGTAGAGCCCAATTTACTTTTCACGCAACTCAAAGGTTTATAAAGCAATTTCACACTCAGCTTATAAACTCATAAAATAAAGGGCTCCAACCAGCTATAAAACCGTGTGCAATTACATCACAACACAAAACATGCTTGTATTCTCAAATCATGGTTCATGCTAACAATTCATCAAAATACATACACAAAATGGTTTAGTTTTCCCTTACCTCTTTGCACCTCGTATAGTGCAATCGTTTCCCCCGTATCACGGACTAGTCTCGCATTCCACTCTGGAACTCCCGAGCTGTCCAAACGATGTTAAAACATCAATACTCTATATCACATAACCCTCAATTCTCAAAATCGAGCATCATCGCTCATAACACCTCAATTTTCTCAATTCTCGTCACTCTACCCTAAACTACAACCTTATTGACAATATCTCAATGTCCTACCTTTCTCAAGTTAAATCGTCTACGCTAATTCACCACATTGTCCAATTTTCCATTTATAGCACAATTCTCAAAATTGCCACAATTTCCAAATATCAACATTAATCCAACTACATTACAATCTCATCAATCCCTAATCATTCCTCAACTATTTCAACATAATTACAACCACCAATAACATCAAAATCAGCTCAAATATCAAGATCGAGGTTTAGAAATTACCCAAAGCTTGTGAGACGCACAACTCACGCCTCGATTCGATTCGTCCTTCGATTTCCAAGTATGTTGTTCTCCCTTTGATGAGGAACAACTTTCCTTCTTACCACAATAGCTGATTCGGCCGGAAATGGGGGATTTGGAGGAGTGAGAAACTAGGTTTTTGGAAAAATAGAGGTTTGGAAGAGAGAGAAAGTGAAATTGCAGAGAAAACACGGGTTCCTTATATAGACTGGAGGTAGGAGATCGATCTGCCTCTTGATGAGATCGATCTGTGTTTGAAATTTGGGGACGATCTGGGCAATTTTATGCCTAGGAGATCGATCTGTCGAGGGGTGAGATCGATCTCTTTATGGCTTTATGAGATCGATCTGCTCCTAAGGAGATCGATCTTCTCCCCAAACAGAAGCATTTGGAGATCGATCTCCTCCTCATGAGATCGATCTTCTCTCAAACAGATTCATTTGGAGATCGATCTCTTCCTCATGAGATCGATCCCTTCTCAAACAGATTCATAAGGAGATCGATCTCTTCCATTGGAGATCGATCTGCTCCTCAAATTTCCCCTTCCTCATCATTTTTAACTCACCAGATCGATCTCTCCTTCTCCCAGATCGATTTGTCCTCATGCTTCATGCTCATTTTACACACTTAACATATAAATCTCCAATTATAATTCCCACAATTCACTTAGCTCAATAAATTATACTCAAATTATTATTACATCAATAAAATATGTCTGAAATTCTCAGATCTCACATATGAGTTGCATGACTTCTATGTTATTGTTGTAAAAAGAGGTTTTTGCAAACATTTTAAGAAAGTGTAATAATAGATGGGCTCTCGGTTTAATAATTACAATGAAAAGCTTTTGGATGAGTGATTGAAAGGAGATTATCCTCTCACTCATGCTCAATGAATAGAGCCTTCTATTCCATTTCTGTGTGAAATCGTGCTAGAGCACAAGTGGCAACGGTAGATTTGCCAGTCATGTTCGTACATTGTTTTAAAAAGATTTTTGAGTATGACACACCCAAAAGGTATATGTCCGCAAGTGCACGGGTTGTACAAGTAATAATGGGATTTGATTCCCGAGTTATCGTCCTACAGAGAAGTTGACTAGCCTAATTAACTACCGGTTAATCTTACCCTAAGTATATCCTAGCAAATTATGAAATTAAAGTGAGTGATCTACTAAGGCTAATTAAAAAAATACTGGAAAGCAATAAAATAATAAGAACTAAAGGAAATGAAACCGAGCAAAATTTACTTACAGTACTCTGAGCAATTAAAATCAAATAACCTACAAAAGAAAATTAAAATAGTTAAAATGAATTAACGCAATTAAAATGCGATAATAAAAATAAAGGAATAAAATTAATTAAACTAAAATTTAAACAAACTTAAAATGAAATGTGCATGCAAATTAATCTAATTAATAAAAATTGCAATTTAAACTAACCTAAGATCTAATAAAATAAAATTCTAGAAAATTAAGAAAAATAATCATAAATCTAAATATCTAAACTAATGAATCTAAAATTATTCCTAAATATATCTAAATACTAACTTAACACTAAAATCTAATTAATGCATGAAATACATTTCTTGAATTTTCACTAAAACCTAAAATGCATAAAATGAGTTTATCTAAATTAATTTTAAGCACATCCCCTAATGCTAGAATAAAAATTACTTAGTAACCAAATTAAACATAAGTTAAACTAATGCAACAAAGAAACTATGACTAAAATGCAAATTAGAAATCAACTAACTAAATTAACTAATAAACTTGAACTTAATCTATCTAAAAATGCATGCAAAATGAATTAACAACTACAATGGGCTATCCAAACGTGGCCTTAGACAATTGCAAAACCACCAAAGTGGTCCCGATTTTACACTGGTACTGTGCACTCATCATGTCCAGGTGTTGCCCGACTATCTGCTGCAACTTCAGGCATTGTCCAGCTGCTTCTGCATCACATGATCTCCTCTGCTAACAACAGAATTCTCCAGCCTTGCTGCACACTCCTGCCACTGTCTTCAGCTAGTACCCATAGAAACAGACAATTAGACTCCAGCAACACACGTCTTCTGCAATTCAGTTTCATTCTCTGTTGTTCTGCAACAATACACTTCCTTGCCCAGTTACAGGCTGCATCAGCTGCGCACCAGAATCCTCACCCAGCTGCTTCCTGTCTACTGTGCTGGTTTCTGCTTGTCCATCATCTGCTTCACGCACCACTTCAGTCTGGTAGCAAACAGCAGCTAACGGAAACAAGGGCTGGAGCTAAACTATGTCACACAACTTCTGCACCCATAACTACTCCAACTACAACCTGCCATTGTGTGCACAACGTCCTTCACAACAGCTCGGTGATGGTGAAAAATGACACCAACGAACATCTATAGTTATCAAATACTTGGTTAGTGCAGAATGAAAGTGTAGACTGAACATGAACAGTACGAATAAATGAAAACAGAGCTGAACAGAGTGGAAGTTAATCACCGATTTGCTGCCATGGTGAACTCATTCTATGTTCTACAATGAATGGTGACAGTAGGTAACAAAAAGCGAGGTGGAAATACTTAACTAAATAAAAGAAAGACAGGAAGTGCAGTGATGAACAAATGCAAAATCGAGAGGCATAAATATATTCAGTAGAAAATAACAGAGGTTAGCTTTAATATGCAGTAAAAGGGCAGCATATTCGTAGTTCAATCAATGAAGCAAAAACCAAATCTTTCAAGGATACCAGCAATAAACCGAATAGGAAGAAGCAATATTTAACAACAGAACATTAAAATGAGATTGTAAATAATTGAATAGCAAAGTAACGTGAAACCAGTAGCTCGGATTGCTTCATTCCTTTCTCCAACCAAGGTTCCATACTGCCATTGATGAGAATAAATGCTGAGCATCAACCCACATCAAAGCATCAAAACCAAAAGGCATGAACAAGGGAAGAAGGTGTTACCCGAATGCATCAAGGGAGCTCAAACCGAGAGCTAAAAAAAATAATAAAGCTTACTTCAACTAAAAACATAAACAAAGTATGAAACCGAGAACAAATCAACTAGACAATAAGCTATGAAAATAGAACTTCACAATACAAGAATTGATTTTTATCAAACCGAGAACTTGAAATGAAATTGATTTTCATTGAAAAATAAATCCAAGACTAATGAAGAATATAAAGAAAATGGAATGAATAATAAACAACTTGTAAAAAAAAAACTATGCGAAAATTCTAAGGAAAACTTTTAAAATTAATCTAAAAGCTATTCTACCCTAACCTACATACATTTTCAATTGCCATCATGTTTTATTTATACACAAACATAGGGGTACAATGGTAATTTTTCATCCTAAATGAGTTGGCATTATTTGGCCACTTGTCTTCAATTGATTTGCTGCAGAATAAATATTTCCACGTCACTTGTCGGTTTGTCCAGTTGGCTGTGCGATGTGGCCCGGCGTGTGGCTTCCAAAATATTCGTTCGGTGTCTGTTGATCTTATCGTTTCGGAGCAAATAAAATATGGACACCTGGCATCACGCGTGTCTAGACGACTGGTGACTCGGTCTGCAAAATTTGAAGTGGTCCAATCTCCTTTAGCTCGTTTTCAGCCCAATTTCGACTGAAACGACTGAGTTTCATCTGGATTTAATTTATCTGCACATTAAAGAATTTTAATTAAATAAAGGGGATTATTAATAAAATAATATGGGGATTAAATAAATAATTAGGAATTTAAGCACAAATAATTCTATTAAAAATAGAATTATCACACCCCCAAACTTGAGCTTTTGCTTATACTCAAGCAAAACAAAACAATTGTAAGAACGATAAGTACAAAACATAATAATTTCCCCAATATTATCCTCAAAGATAAAGTACAGACTATGATCTAAAAGAATCACAATTACAAGTCAAACACTTAGAATCATTCAATCATAAGTCCTAACCTAAATTGGACTCCTCGTGCGTGTGTGAAAAATGTCAAAGTCACTTCAAAGTACATTATCCGGATCAAATTATGCAAACACAGTAAATGCAAAGTCAATGACATGTGATCAGTCCCATACGTTTGCTTTTCACTTCTCTCTCCACTAATGTAGTCACACTTAGTCAAAGATCAATAGGACTTCATTAAGCTTGCAATGTAAGGCTGGGGTTAGGGTATGATAAAGTTGATTTAGGTTTAATTACCCCTTAACATGCATTACTTCTATGATCTTTAGTGTAAGAGCTCTATTTATTTCCCCCAAACTTATTTATTTCACTAAACATTTTATTCTATTTTTGTATTTTTCTTCTTTCTTCTTTTCATTTTCTTTTTCTTTTTCTTCATACATTTTTTTTTTTGAATTTTCACTATCACCAGATACCCATTATGTACAAAGCTCACAATATATCCAATGACTTTTCGTGCTTTCGGGGTAAGGGATAGAAACAAAGTATTTAAGCTACAAAAATTAAGTAGGTGTATTTACAGAGAAAAGGTTATTTGGCCCAGATGGGTGACTATGGATAAAATATGTACAAGAATAGCTAGAAAGGCTCAAACAATCCAAAGATGGCCTAAATCATCTCCCTAATTAAGTGTGATCTAATATTTCACCTCGAGATCAAATCAAGCAAATTCTAGAATATGATGCACAAAATCAACTAAACAAATGCAATCCTATGTCCACATAAGCTTTCTCTAAATAATTATACAGATTCATGACATGACATTTGCGTAAGATGAGGAAATCACAATCAGAATCAGGACAAATTCAAGAATTTAACTTCATGCTTTTCCTATAATCATGCTTCTCAATCAATCAAAATAAGACTTAATCATGGGGTCATATCATCGGAATATGGGAAAACTACATGCTAAGCACTAAATCATCCCACAATCAAACAATTTAAGCTTAGATTTTCGAAAAAATTTTGAAAAATTTTCAATTTTGCTCAAATTTTTGAAAAATACTCAAGTGATATCCCCTCCCCCAAACTTGAAGTGCACAATGTCCTCAGTGTGCAGATAATATAAGAATTGAAGTTCAGGAACAGAGTACTCCCCTTTCTGATGATGATGATGAACAACCAAAGCTTGATTGAAAACATAAAACTAGAAAAGAAATCTGTAAAATAAATAAAGAAAGAAACAGCAGAAAAGAAAAAGAACTATATACAAAGTAAAAAGAAAACTAAAGCTAAGTAGCAGGATCAGAAATAGGAGGATCAACTAAAGTGGTCACAGAATGCTGACGATCAAACCCTACCCCAAAATAGTGTTTCAGTCTGCCCCCATTAACCTTAAAGGGTTGATTCAGGGTCTCATCCATAATTTCAATTGCTCCATGAGGGAATACTTGTATAATGGTAAAGGGACCTGACCACCTAGACTTAAGCTTTCCTAGAAACAACTTCAAGCGTGAATTAAACAACAGAACCTGCTGGCCTATCTCGAAGTGTCTCTCTTTAATTTTCTTATCATGCCATCGCTTAGTCTTTTCCTTGTAGAGCTTGGCATTCTCATATGCCTGCAACCTGAACTCATCTAACTGATTAAGCTGTAGCAGCCTATTCTTCCCTGCTGCCTCTAAGTTGAAATTTAGGTTCTTAAGGGCCCAGTAGGCTTTGTGCTTAAGCTTTACTGGTAGATGATGGGCTTTACCATAAACAAGCTGATAAGGGGAAATTCCTAAAGGTGTTTTGAAGGTTGTCCTATAGGCCCAAAGTGCATCCTCTAACCTAATGGACCAGTCCTTCCTACTTGGGTTCACTGTCTTCTCTAATATCCCCTTAATTTCCCTATTGGATAACTCTACTTGGCCACTCGTCTGTGGGTGATAAGCAGTGGCTACCTTATGTTTGACCCCATATTTCTTTAACAGCCCATCAAAACTTTGATTGCAAAAGTGGGATCCTCCATCACTAATGATAGCCCTAGGTGTGCCAAATCGTGTGAAAATATTCTTCTTTAAAAACCTTATCACTACCTTGGCATCATTAGTTGGTAAGGCCATTGCTTCAACCCATTTCGACACATAATCCACAGCCACTAGAATATAGAGATTGCCATATGAAGAAATAAATGGTCCCATGAAATCAATGCCCCAGACATCAAAGAGTTCTACTTCTAAAATATTAGTCAGAGGCATGTCATTTCTTTTGGAAATATTACCTACCCTCTGACATCTATCACATTTCAGCACAAAGTAGTAGGCATCCTTAAATAACGTGGGTCAGTAATATCCAGATTGTAAAACCTTGGCTGCTATCCTCTCTCCTCCAAAATACCATCCATAATCAGAAGAATGGTAATGTCTAAGTATATCCTCCACTTCTTCCATGGGAACACACCTTCTTAAAATCTGATCTTTACATTGCTTGTATAAGAAGGGTTCATCCCAAACATAATACTTGACATCACTCAAAAACTTTTCCTTTTGCTGGGCAGTCAAATCAGGTGGCATCACATTGCTCACCAGATAATTTACAAAATCAACGTACCAAGGTAATCTAGAGTGCCCGAAAGTAAATAGCTACTCATCAGAAAAGGACTTATTAATAGTTGTACCATCTTCTTTAAGTCCACGCTCTAATCTAGATAGATGGTCAGCAACCTGATTCCCTGTACCTTTCCTATCCTTAATCTCTAAGTCAAACTCCTGTAGTAGGAGGATCCATCGAATCAGCCTTGGCTTTGCATCCTTCTTGGAGACTAAGTACTTAATGGCAGCATGATCAATATATACTACTACCTTAGTACCAATGAGATAGGAGCGAAACTTATCAAAGGTAAATACTACAGCTAACAACTCATTCTCAGTAGTAGCATAGTTCATCTGGGCCTCATTAAGTGTTTTGCTTGCATAGTAGATAGCATAAAAGACTCTTCCTTTTCTTTGTCCTAGTACAGCCCCGACAGCATAATCACTTGCATCACACATAAGCTCAAAAGGTAAACTCCAATCCGGAGTTATGATTACAGGGGCTATAACTAATTTTTCCTTCAAAGTCTTAAATGCTTCTAAACATCTTTCATCAAAGCAAAACACAGTGTCCTTCTCAAGGAGATTACATAAAGGCTTAGATATCTGAGAAAAATCCTTAATGAACCTTCTGTAAAAGAAACTTTGAATTCCTTTTACAATGGTAGGGGAGGTAACTTCTCAATAATTTCCACTTTAGCCTTATCCACTTCTATCCCCTTAGCAGAGATTTTAGGCCTTAGCACTATACCTTCTTTCACCATAAAGTGGCATTTCTCCCAATTAAGCACTAAGTTTGTTTCTTCACACCTCCTTAGCACTAGTGCTAAATTCTACAAATATAAATCAAAGCTATCCCCAAATACTGAGAAATCATCCATGAAAACCTCAAGAAAATCCTCCACCATATCATGGAATATGGCCATCATGCAACGCTGGAATGTAGCAGGTGCATTGCATAGGCCAAAAGGCATTCTTCTAAAAGCAAAGGTCCCATAGGGACAGGTGAAGGTAGTCTTTTCTTGGTCTTCCGGGGCTATAGCTATCTAATTGTACCCAGAGTATCCATCCCGTAAATAGTAAAATTTGTGACCAGCTAATCGATCTAACATTTGGTCAATGAAGGGTAAAGGGAAGTGGTCTTGCCTAGTGGCCTTGTTGAGTTTCCCATAATCCATACATACTCGCCAACCAGTGACAGTCCTAGTGGGGATGAGCTCATTATTTTTAATTTCGATCACTGTCATCCTCCCTTCTTAGGGACACATTGTACTGGGCTCACCCAGGCACTGTCAGAAATGGGATAGATAATCCCTGCATCTAACCACTTAATGATCTCCTTCTTGACAACTTCTTTCATTATAGGGTTCAATCGACGCTGGTGCTTTATGGATGACATATACCCCTCCTCCAATAGTAACTTATGCATACAAATAGAGGGACTAATACCCTTAAGGTCAGACATAGACCAGCCTATAGCCTTCTGACGCTCTCTTAGCACTTGTAGTAATTTTACTTCCTGATCACTGGAGAAAGCAACAGACACTATTACCGATCATGTGGAGGATTCACCTAAGTAAGCATACCTAAGGTGTGAGGGTAAAGGTTTGAATTCTAATACTGGAGGATCACTGGTGGATGGAAAGATATTTGAAGCTGGAATAGATGAAGAGTCTAGTGTCTCAAATTAGGTAATTTCCTCAAAAAGAGTGACCTCTAATAACTATAAAGCCTCGTAGACCTCATCATCACCTTCACTGTATTCTCTAAGATCAACAGATTTCACTAAGGAGGCTTCTAAAGGGTTTAAAGGATGTTTCTTCGAAAACTCCTCAATGATATCCTTATCCACTAAATCCATCCTAAAACAATTATGAGAGTCGTCAGGGAACCTTAGAGATTTGAACACATTAAACTTGACTTCCTGATCTTGAACTCTCATTGTTAACTCCCCCTTTTGTACATCTATTAAAGTTCTACCAGTTGCTAGGAATGGTCTGCCTAGTATAATTGGGACTTCCCTATCTTCCTCCATGTCCAACACGATAAAATCTGCAGGGAAAATAAACTTGTCCACTTTTACTAAAACATCCTCAATGACCCCCTTCGGATATTTAATTGATCGATCGGCTAACTGGAGGGTCACTGTTGTGGGCTTGGCATCCCCTATTCCTAACTTATGATAGATAGACAACGGCATCAAATTTATACTAGCTCCTAAATCGCACAGGGCTCTACCAAACAACAAATTTCTAATAGTGCATGGTATGGTAAAACTCCCAGGATCCTTGAGCTTGGGGGGTAACCTTCTCTGGATAATGGCACTACACTCCTCAGTTAAGGCCACCGTCTCATAATCTTTCAATCTTCTTTTCCTAGAGAGGATGTCCTTCATAAATTTCACATAGCTTGGCATTTGCTCTAAGGCATCTGCGAATGGAATGTTGATGTGAAGTTTCTTAAAAACCTTAAGGAATTTTACAAATTATTGGTCCAATTTTTTATTTTAAAATCTCTGAGGAAAAGGGATTGGTGGTCTAACAGGAGGAGATGTAGTGGAAACTCTTATAGCATCTGCGGATAAAGAAGGTTGTAACACTGAATCAGGTAAAGGTGAAGAAATGCAAGGCTTTGTTTCCTTTGCAGCTCGATCTTTTGATTCTTGTTCCTTCTGAGCTGCTTCATTAGAACCTATGGGTTTTTCAATTATGGGCTGGTCAGGTCTGGACTTAACAGGGGGAGTTACTAGCTCTCTGCCACTCTTGAGGGTGATAGCTTTCACATGTTCCTTCCCTTCCCTTTGCCTAACAAGATTGGCTTCAGTGTTACTAGGAAGGGTCCCCTGAGGACGTTGACTAAGAGCGTTTTCTATTTGTCCTACCTGAACCTCTAGGTTCTTAATTGAAGCTGCTTGATTTTACAAGATTGTTGTGAAAATTTCCTCAAGAGAGGGTTTCTTATCAATTACTGGTGAATGCTGGGGTTGTGGTGGTGGTTGATGAAAGTGGGATGGATGAGAATGATTAGATGGATGATGTGGATATGGAGGTGGTGGGGGTGAGGAAATTGATGCTGTGGTGGTACCTAAACTTGTGGAGCTTGAAAACCTGGGGGTCCTACTGGTCTAGAATTAGAAGCTTGCCCTTGGTTTTGGCTCCAAGAAAAGTTAGGATGGTTCCTCCACCTTGGATTATAGGTGTTTGAAAAAGGGTTGTTCTATTGCTTAGGGGCAACGTACTAAACTGATTCTAGGTTAAGTGGAGACCTATCCACAGCGTGGATACCACTACACAAATCACATGAGAGAAAAAGACTTTGGACAGAAAACACAGGGTTAGGATTGTTGGAAGGATTAGGTTGGGTACTGAGCGACTCCACCTTCTTTGTAAGATTGGCGATTTGAGAGGTCAAGGTGGACAGAGTGTCGAGCTCATATATACTCGTCTATTTCTTTGGCAATTGCCTTTCCGAGGACCATTGATAGTTGTTAGCTGCCATCTTGTCTAGCAGCTCATAAGCCTCCTCCTCTGTTTTGCACATCAAGGCTCCACCCGAAGCAACGTCCACTATGGTCTTATTTTGGCTTGTAAGTCCATTATAGAAGGTCTGGACTTGCAGCCATAGAGGTAGGCCGTGGTGAGGGCACTTCCTAAGAAGCTCCTTATATCGTTCCCATACCTCGTAAAGAGATTCAGAGTTGTACTGGGCAAAGGAGGATATATCACTACGGAGTCTGGCCAGTATAGAATGAGGGAAAAATTTGGCTAGAAATTGGTGGGCTAACTCGTCCCATGTAGAAATTGATCCTGGAGGCAGGGAGGTCAACCAGTGTCTCGCCCTATCCCTAAGTGAGAAGGGAAATAATCTAAGCCTAAGCACATCGTCAGATAATCCATTGTGTTTGAACGTGTTGCATAAGTCCAAGAATTGCCCGAGATGAGCATGTGGGTCATCGTGTGGAAGCCCACTGAACTACAAAGAGGCCTGGATCATCTGGAGGATGGACGGCTTAATTTTAAAATTATTAGCAGGGACTGCTGGTGGCCTAATGCCAGTATAATATCCTCCAATCGTCGGCACCGCATAATCCCCAATGGTCCTGATTTTCCTATTTTCTACCATCGTGTGTTGCAAAGGAGCTATAAATTTCCTAGAGTCCTTTCATATTTTCCTAAGAGTTCGTTCGATTTCAGGATCTAAAGGAAAGCAATCAAAACTCCTTGTTCTACACATGCAAACATCAGAAAGTCCTTAGAAAAATTTTTTAAGTTTTTCAATTTTTTTATTTTAATTAATTATGAGAAAATTAACTAATCTAAATATTTACAACCTAAATATTTACAGGCTAGAATTACAACTAAGTATAATTTCACCGATATTAATTAACAACTAATTAAAACTTCCTTGGCAACGATGCCAAAAACTCGACAACTCCCAAAAGGTATATGTCCGCAAGTGCACGAGTCGTACAAGTAATAATGAGATTTGAGTCTCGAGTTATCATCCCACAGAGAAGTTGACTAGCTTAATTAACTACCGGTTAATCTTACCCTAAGCATATCCTAGCAAATTATGAAATTAAAGTGGGTGATCTACTAAGGCTAATTAAAAAAATACTGGAAAGCAATAAAATAATAAGAACTAAAGGAAATGAAACAGAGCAAAATTTACTTATAGTACTCCAAGCAATTAAAAGCAAATAACCTACAAAAGAAAATTAAAATAGTTAAAATGAATTAACGCAATTAAAATGCGAATATAAAAATAAAGGAATAAAAATAATTAAACTAAAATTTAAACAAACTTAAAATGAAATGTGCATGCAAATTAATCTAATTAATAAAAATTGCAATTTAAACTAACCTAAGATCTAATAAAATAAAATTCTAGAAAATTAAGAAAAATAGTCATAAATCTAAATATCTAAACTAATGAATCTAAAATTACTCCTAAATATATCTAAATACTAACTTAACACTAAAATCTAATTAATGCATGAAACACATTTTTGGAATTTTCACTAAAACTTAAAATACACAAAATGAGTTTATCTAAATTAATTTTAAGCACATCCCCTAATGCTAGAATAAAAATTACTAGTAACCAAATTAAATCTAAGTTAAACTAATGCAACAAAGAAACTATGACTAACATGCAAATTAGAAATCAACTAACTAAATTAACTAATAAACTTGAACTTAATCTATCTAAAAATGCATGCAAAATGAATTAACAACTAGAATGGGCTAGCCAAACGTGGCCTTAGACAATTGCAAAACCACCAAAGTGGTCCCGATTTTACACTGGTACTGTGCACTCATCATGTCTAGGTGCTGCCCGACTATCTGCTGCAACTTCAGGCATTGTCCAGCAGCTTCTACATGACACGACCTCCTCTGCTAACAACAGAATGCTCTAGCCTTACTGCAAACTCCTGCCACTGTCTTCAGCTAGTACCCACAGAAACAGACAATTAGACTCCAGCAACACACGTCTTCTACAATTCAGTTTCATTCTCTGTTATTCTGTAACAATGCACTTCCTTGCCCAGTTACGGGCTGCATCAGCTGCGCACCAGAATCCTCACCCAGCTGCTTCTTGTCTACTGTGCTGGTTCTGCTTGTCCATCATCTGCTGCATGCACCACTTCAGTCTGGTAGCAAACAGTAGCTAATGAAAACAAGGGCTGAGCCAAACTGTGTCACACAACTTCTGCACCCATAACTACTCCAGCTGCAACCTGCCATTGTGTGCACAACGTCCTTCACAGCAGCTCGGTGATGGTGAAAAATGACACCAACGAACATCTATAGTTGTCAAATACTTAGTTAGTACAGAATGAAAGTGTAGACTGAACATGTACAGTACGAATAAATGAAAACAGAGCTGAACAGAGTGGACGTTAATCACCGATTTGCTACCATGGTGAACTCATTCTATGTTCTACAATGAATGGTGATAGTAGGTAACAAAAAGCAAGGTGGAAATACTTAACTAAATAAATGAAAGACAGGAAGTGCAGTGATAAACAAATACAAAATCGAGAGGCATAAATATATTCAGTAGAAAATAACAGAGGTTAGCATTAATATGTAGTAAAAGGGCAGCATGTGCGTAGTTCAATCAATGAAGCAAAAACCAAACATTTCAAGGGCACAAGCAATAAACTGAATATGAAGAAGCAATATTTAACCACAGAACATTAAAATGAGATTGTAAATAATTGAATAGCAAAGTAATGTGAAACCGGTAGCTCGGATTGCTTCATTCCTTTCTCCAACCAAGGTTCTATATTGCCATTGATGAGAATAAATGCTAAGCATCAACCCACATCTAAGCATCATAGCCAAAAGGCATGAACAAGGGAAGAAGGTGTTACCCGAATGCATCAAGGGAGCTCAAACCGAGAGCTAAAAAAAATAATAAAGATTGCTTCAACTAAAAACATAAACAAAGTATGAAACCGAGAACAAATCAACTAGACAATAAGCTATGAAAATAGAACTTCACAATACAAGAATTGATTTTTATCAAACCGAGAACTTGAAATGAAATTGATTTTCATTGAAAAATAAATCCAAGACTAATGAGAATATAAAGAAAATGGAATGAACCGTAAACAACTTGTAAAAAAAAACTATGTAGAAATTCTAAGGAAAACTTTTAAAATTAATCTAAAAGCTATTCTACCCTAACCTACATACATTTTCAATTGCCATTATGTTCTATTTATACACAAATATAAGGGTACAATGGTAATTTTTCATCCTAGATGAGTTGGAATTATTTGGCCACTTGTCTTCAATTGATTTGCTGCAGAATAAATATTTCCACTCACTTGTCGGTTTGTCCAATTAGCTGTGCAATGTGGCCCGGCATGTGCCTTCCAGAATATTCACTCGGTGTCTGTTGATATTATCGTTTCGAAGTAAACAAAATATGGACACCTGGCATCACACGTGTCCAGACGACTGGTGACTCAATCTGTAAAATTTGAAGTGGTCCAATCTCCTTTAGCTCATTTTCAGCCCAATTTCGACTGAAACAACTGATTTTCATCTGGATTTAATTTATCTGCACATTAAAGAATTTTAATTAAATAAAAGGGATTATTAATAAAATAATATGGGGATTAAATAAATAATTAGGAATTTAAGCACAAATAATTCTATTAAAAATAGAATTATCAGAGTAAAGAAAGAAAAGTGCTCGATGCCTCAGGTGATGTTGTGTGTTCCACTCGAGATTCTCGCACTAGATTTTTGGAAATCATGTTGGAGCCTTTGAGTATTGTTGTGTGTCTTGCTCTGACTATGCTCGCATGTAATTTCCTAGTAATACCGTGCTTGATGCCTCAGGTATGCTGTGTGTCTTATGCCGAGTTGCTCGCACGAGGTATTTATGATTATACTGTGTTGAGTAAAATCGTGCTAGAGCCGTCGTGTATTGTTGTGTGTCTTGCATTGACCTGCTCACACGTGGTTTATGAAGGTGATGTATTGATTACAAAACCATGCTTGAGCCGTCGTGTACTGCTGTGTGTCTTGCACTGACCTGCTCGCACGAGATTTTGAGACAATGAAAATGGGTGATAAGGATCCACGGGAGCACGATGTACTGTGAACGTTAGCCATGGGGTACGATGTACCCTAAAATTAGTATGAACTGAAGGGATGGTTGATCCGCCTCCCCAAGCATAGGGTTCCCGCACACCTAATCAGTGTTGCCTGGAATCCTACTATGGCTATAAGTCCTACATTATCCGAGTGATACGACACTGTCACTACTGTGTGTGGTGACGTATGATTCCCTTGCTGTGTGTCTGGAGATATGATAACCCATGATTATGTGTCATGCATATTGATTTGCTGAGTTCAAAGTGATTTCTAAATGTATACTATGTGATTTTAAAGATCAGCTGTGTGAAAAGAGTATGCTGTGTGAATATGCATATACTCATTTGGTGAATTAATGATTTCGCATCAATGGAAGCTAATTCAAAGAATGCATATATTTTATAAGGAAAATGATCATATATTTTTAGCATGTAGATAGTGTAGTTATCTACCTGCTTTCATATTTTTCTTACTGAGCGTGTTAGCTCACCCCCTTATTTCTCCTCTACAGATTCTATGCAGTAGTGAGTATAGTGCAGTCATCCCTGCTATCGTGTTGCTTTAGTCATCCAGCAGTATAGAGAGGTATACATTTGAGATGAAAAATTTTGTATCTTGTAAATTAATGCACAGTAAAGTTGTCTTTTGTATTTTGGGGGATGTATATAATAGAAACTGATGTAAACGCTTTCGCACATATATATAAAAGCCCAGTTTCTATTCTACTTTAATTGTATGAATTTATTATACTATAATGGATCAAATATGAATTAGATGTAGACTCACAGCCTAACTGTAAGTGGTAAGGTAAAGGTCACGGACTGGGAGAGAGAGGGTCGTGACAGAATTAATGGTATCAGAGTTGAGTTGGTCTGATGTGAGTCAATATCCATAATTAAAAAATTATACATCCCCAAAGTACTGTGCATTATTAGGGTACAATTGTGTATACCAAGCTGAAAAATGTGACTGAGACATTTATTTTGAGTATACAGGATGTCTAATAGACGATGTACTCATAGACGAGAGAGTTCATGCTCTCTAGGGCATAAAGATGAGCCCGAGAGACGCAATGGGTCTAGTTCTAGTAGAGATCCACCCGATCTTAGTGAGGCCGTTGAGGAACATATAGCGCAGTTACAGTGCAGTGTAGATATGGTTATGAATATGTTTACACAGGTAATAGCCAGATTTGAGGGTAGACAGGAGAACCCTGCTGGTCATGCTGCTGCAGCTAAGAGACATGAGCCAGTACAGCCTGCACCGAGACCTCGAGCTGTAGAGGCAGACATTCCTACACCCCCTCCAGTTCAGGACATTCCCCCACCAGTTCAGGATCCTGCAACTCTACAACAGGTTGGTGGTGAAGGAGTGTACGATTATGATCTGGGTAGACTGAGTGAGTTTCGAAAGTTTGGACCACCTTCATTTAATGGGGTGAAGAACCCTGTGTTAGCTGAGCATTGGATACGTAGTATGGAGAAGCTCAACTGATTTTTCCATTGCTCCGCCACAGAGAAGGTCACTTTTACAGCTTTTGTATGAGAGGATGAGGCTGAGTATTGGTGGATGGCCACACAGCCGATGTTAAGTGCACGGCACCCGATTGTGACATGGGATATATTCTTGGATGCCTTTAAGAGGCAGTACATTTCAGCCACTGGCCAGAGGAAGATGCAGATGGAATTTATGACATTGACTCAGGGAAACCAAACAGTGGATAAGTATGAGTCTAGATTCATATCCCTGGGCAAATATGATACTGTCACTATGAGCCTTGAGGACAGAAAGGTTGAGAAATTTCTTGAGGGACTGAGACCTTTTATCAGAGCTCGATTAGCTCCATTGGACATTACCACCTATGATGAGGCAGTATGCAGAGCTCAGCTATGTGAGTAAGATTATGAGTTGCATGCCTCAGAATTGAGCACGAGTGGTAAAGGCATAGATAGAGATCGAAAAAGATCAGTTAAGGATAGACGGTTCAAAAAGTGCCGAAGATTATTAGGTAAGGGGCTTAAGATTGAGGAGGTACGAGAAAGGCCTACGAAACCTCCAGTTCATCCAGCTTTATCTCCAGCTTCGAGGGGCATAGTTATTGGTGGACCTCAACCGACCACAGAGCAGTGCAGATTATGTCGTAGATATCATGGGGGTAGACCATGCCCGTTATCGATGAGATCATGTTATAGGTGTGGCAAACCAAGGCACATAGCTCATGAATGCCCAGAGTTGATTGATATAGCCCCACAGAAGGGCAAAGAGCCAAAAAAGGGTACAGTTGAGATGTCTACACCTAAAAGGAAGGTCACAGCTGAAGCGAAAGGGAAGCAAGCTATTGGTCGAGGGTTAGTGTTTACATTGGACCAGACATCTGTAGAGGCTTCCTCGGATGTGATTAAAGGTACCATCCTAGTCTTTGATTTTGAAGCATTAGCATTGATTGATCCTGGTGCCACGCATTCATTCATATCGCCTTCATTTGCAAGTAAACTGTGTGAACATGTGAAACTTGTACCCTTAGGTAGAGTTTTACTTATAAGCACTCCAGTGAGAGACAATGCAATGACGGAGTATGTATGTAAGACTAGTAAGTTAAAAGTAGGGGAAAAGGACTTGTTGGTCGATTTCATCCTATTAACTATGAAGGACTTCGATGTAATACTAGGAATGGATTGGTTGGTTGCAAACCATAATGTTAAAACAGCAATGTTTTCCATCCTTGAAAAGTATGTTGTAAGATTTGAAAAGTAATGGAAAAGGTAGTAAATTATTTTAAGGATGAATGATTTTGCTAACGAATGTAATAATAATGTGTTGAAGGTTTTATCGCCTATGTGGTTGACTTGGATAAGGTGTACCCGGATATGATTGACATCCCAGTGGTTAAAGAATTTCTCGATGTCTTTTTGAAGGAATTACCAGGGTTGCCACCAGATAGAGAAATGGAATTCTGTATTGATTTGGTGCCTAGAACTAAATCGATATCCAAGCCACCGTATAGAATTGCTCTGATTGAATCAGAGGAGCTAAATAAGCAATTGCAAGAGTTATTGGACAAGGAGTTCATCAAACCGAGTGTATCACCCTGGGGAGCACCGGTTCTATTTGTAAAGAAGAAAGATAGGAGTTTTTGACTGTGTATAGATTATCGATTGTTGAATAAGGCTACCATCAAGAATAAGTATCCCCATCCACGGATAGACGATCTATTGGATCAGTTACAAGGAGCACAGGTCTTTTCGAAGATTGATCTGAGGTCTGGGTATCATCAGTTGAGGATTCAGAGTGGTGATGTACCCACGATAGCATTTCGGACCCATTATGGCCATTATGAGTTTTTTGTTATGCCATTTGGGTTGACGAATGCTCCTGTAACGTTTATGGCTCTAATGAATGATGTATTTCAGCCCTACCTAGACAGATTCGTGATTGTCTTTATAGATGACATATTGGTGCACTCGAAGTCCAGGGAAGGGCATGAGCTACATTTGAGAATAATGTTACAGACCCTTAGAGATCAGGAGCTGTATGCTAAACTCAAAAAAGTGTGATTTCTAGCTAAGTGAGATAAGGTTTTTGGGTCATGTAGTCTCGAGAGACGGGGTATCAATGGATCCGTCCAAGATAGAGGTTGTGATATAGTGGGAAAGACCTAAGACGATTACAGAGATCTGTAGTTTTCTGGGTTTAGCAGGTTATTGCCGATAGTTTGTCAAGGGATTCTCTAAGCTGGCTACTCTGTTGACACGTCTCACTTGAAAGAATGTGACATTCGAGTGGGATGATAAATGTGAAAGTAGTTTTTACGAGTTAAAGCACAGACTGACCACTGCACCTATTCTAACAATACCCACCAACTCAGGAGGTTACTCAATGTATACAGATGCGTCTGGATAGGGACTGGGCTGTGTGTTGTTGCAGGACGAGAAGGTAGTAGCCTATGGATCCAGATAGCTTAAGGACCATGAGAGGAACTACCCGACCTATGATTTAGAGTTGGTAACTGTGGTATTTGCATTGAAAATATGGTGCCACTACTTGTACGGTGAGAAATTCCAGGTGTATGCAGATCATAAGAGCCTCAGATATCTGTTCTCACAGAAAGAGTTGAATATGAGGCAAAGACGATGGATAAAGCTTCTAAAGGATTATGAGTGCGATATACTATACCATCCAAGAAAGGTTAATGTTGTGGCTGATGCCCTGAGTAGAAAGAGCCTCGAAATGGTATCACATGATTGTCATGGAATATGAGTTGCTCGAGCAGTTTACTCAGCTCAGGTTGGATATAGACCCTCTTGATATTGATGAAGACTGTGTGATAGCTAGCCTGCGAGTGGAACTGAATTTGATTGATAGGATACGCCAAGCTTAGCATGCCGATCTACTGTGTGAGGATGGTGCGAGTCAAATTTAGAGGGGTGATATGACCAATTTCTTAGTGAGTGATGACGGCCTACTAAGGTTTAGAGGTAGGATTTGCGTTCCCGATGACCCAAAGCTAAAAAGATTGATTTTGAAATAAGCTCATTCATCTAGATATATATTACATCCGGGGAGTAATAAGATGTATCAAAATCTTCGAAAAGTGTATTGGTGGTCAGGGATGAAAAGAGATATATCAGAGTTTATGGCAAGATGTCTTGTATGTTAGCAAGTGAAGGTAGAGCATCAGAAGCCTGCAGGATTGTGAGATCTGAGAATTTCAGACATATTTTAATGATGTAATAATAATTTGAAGTGTAATTTATTGAGGTAAGTGAATTGTGGGAATTATAATTGGAGATTTTTATGTTAAGTGTGTAAAATAAGCATGAAGAATAAGGACAGATCGATCTGGGAGAAGGAGAGATCGATCTGGTGAGTTAAAAATGACAAGGAAGGAGGAATTTGAGGAGCAGATCGATCTCCAATGGAAGAGATCAATCTCCAAATGATTCTGTTTGAGAAAGGATCGATCTCATGAGGAAGAGATCGATCTCCAAATGATTCCGTTTGGGAGAAGATCGATCTCCTTAGGAGCAGATCGATCTCATAAAGCCATAAAGAGATCGATCTCACCCCTCGACAGATCGATCTCCTAGGCATAAAATTGCCCAGATCGTCCCCAAAATTCAAACGCAGATCGATCTCACCCCTCGACAGATCGATCTCCTACCCTCAGCCTATATAAGGAACCCCTATTTTTCTCCTGCAAACTCACTTTCTCTCTGTTCCAAACCCATTTCCATCGAAAACCTAACTTTCTCACTCATCCAAATCACCCATTTTCGGTCGAATCAGAGGTTGTGGCAAGAAGGGAAGTTGTTCCTCATCAAAAGGAGAACAACATACTTGGAAATCGAAGGACGAATCGGATCGAGGCGTGGGTTGTGCGTCTCACAAGCTTTGGGTAATTTCTAAACCTCGATCTTGACATTTGAGCTGATTTTGATGATATTGGTGGTTGTCATTGCGTTGAAATAGCTGAGAAATGATTAGGGATTGATGGAATTATAATGTAGTTGGAGTAATGTTGATATTTGGCAATTTTGGTAATTTTAGGAATGTTGAGCTATAAATGGAAATTTAGACAAATGTGGTGAATTAGCATAGATAATTGGTATTAGAAATGTGGAACGTCGAGATGTTGTGAATGAGGTTGTAGTTTAGGGTAGAGTTATGAGAATCGAGAGAATTGAGGTGTTATGAGCAATTATGCTCGATTTTGAGAATTGAGGTTGATGAGATAATTGAGTATTGATGTTTTAACATCGTTTGGACAGCTCGGGAGTTCCAAAGTGGAATACGAGACTAGTCCGTGATACAGGGGAAATGATTGCACTATACGAGGTGCAAAGAGGTAAGGGAAATCTAAACCATTTGTGTATGTGATTTGTAAACTATTATAGCATGATTTGTGGTTTATAAAACAAGCATGTTGAATGTTGTGTTGAGATTTAATTGCACACAATTTTTATAGCCGATTGGAGCCCATAATTTTATGAGTTTATAAGCTGAGTGTGAAATTACTTTATAAACCGTTGAATTTTGTGTGAGTAATGAATTGGGCTCTACGTTAAGGCAATATCGAGATTTGAGAAATGTGTGTGTGTTTTGTCGGTTGGAACTCGGTTTTATTACGTTTTGTGTTGAGTACAAAACAGCTTTCAATTGAGTTTTATAAGTGAAAAAAAAACCCCTATGAGTTCTACGTGAAGGCAAACCAGTCTTATGTGATAAGACTTAGGTGTGTAGTTATGAGTACACACCGGGCATTGCTTTGGTAGCATGTAAGCCCGATTTCTTCTTCGTTCTGGTAACGTGAGAATAACCTATTCAGTGGCTATGCCACGTATACTTGGTGGCCGTTGCCACGTGAGAAACCCCCTTGGTGGCCGTTGCCACGTTATACCCCATTGGTGGCCGTTGCCACGTGATACCCTACTTGGTGGCCGTTGCCACGTTATACCCCATTGGTGGTCGTTGCCATGTTATACCCCAATTTGGTGGCCGTTGCCACGTGAGAAACCCAATTTGGTGGCCGTTGCCACGTGAGAAACCCAATTTGGTGGCCGTTGCCATGTGAAACCCTATTCTGTGGCTGTGCCACGTGTGAATTTAAATCAGTGGCTATGCCACGTGTGTTTTGTGGCTATGCCACGCGTGAATTTAAATCAGTGGCTATGCCACGTGTGTTTAGTGGCTGTGCCACGTGCATTACTATTTCAGTGATTTTACCACGTGCATTGAGAAAGTGTTTATCGCATTGTTTTCACATGCTTTGTTATTGCTCTAGAGTGAGCTTTTTACTTCATGTTTTGACATGACTTGAGACATGAGAATGTTGTTTTGAGTACTTTCATGCTATGGTTTTCAAATGAGTTTCACATACAAATAAACATTGTGTGATGTGCATTTTGGTTTATGAAATGAGTTCCTTACCCCCCCTTACTGAGCGATTTAGAATCTCACCCTGTTTTCTTTCCTCCCAGAGTTCTTCAAGTGAAAAAGGATTTCCCCTACGACGTACGGAGTAGTGGCTAGTGGAGGACTCGAGCTCCAGGCCATATATATATTGTATTTGAGGTATATTTTATCTTTTCATGTACCCAGACAATTATTGTAATTGCAGACACTTGATGTATAACATTGTATGGGATGTATTAGGGTTAATTAACTTAAGATGGATTAATGTATATGATACAATATACACTATATTATGATGAGATCCTGAGGCATGATAATTATGATGATGTATGACACTGCATAGGAATGCACCCTTAATTGTGAATTAATGAGCAAAAAGTTTTAATTTTGCCCTATTTTCCGCATTTTCGGAGCGTGACAGAGTTTTCTTGGTATCAGAGCTTAGGGTGTCTAGTACTGTCAGTGTCGGTTAAGTGAAATAGAATACATCCCAAGTGTCTGTAATAGTCTGGTCATGAACTGAAATTAAGGATTGAGATTTCAATCAATTCTAATATGTACGCGCAGGAGACGAGTTGAGATAGAGAATGAGTAAACGACGAGGTCGTTCGAAGAGGCAGGCAGAGTCCCCTCCGCCACCTGTCCCACAACCAGAGAGTCCTAACTCTCGATTTAATCGGATTGAGACCGATGTGAGGCAAGGTTTTGAGCAGATGGCAGCGTTATTCGCGCAACACTTAGGAGTTAATGCCTCGGGTACTACTCCTACACCACCACAAGGACCTCCCATACCCCCAGTGCCTCCCGTCACTCAGCCTGAGGACAGAAGTATGGTCCGACTAAAGGATTTTTTGAAGATGAATCCACCCGCATTTAAGGGAAAGAAGGATCCTACAGAGGCTGAGGAGTGGTTAACGGAATTGAGAGTTATATTTGATTTTCTGGGGTGCACCGATGCCGAGAGGGTCAGTATGAGTGCCTATATACTGAAGGGGAGAGCTCGAGATTGGTGGGGTACTACCCAGGGTATTCTGATGTCCCGCCAGGATGTGATTGGTTGGGAAGAGTTCCAGACAGCCTTTAGAACCCAATATGTACCACGAGCCGCCCAGAGAAAGAAACAAGCTGAGTTTTTGAGTTTGGTACAGGGCGACATGTCTGTGGATGACTACGAGAGTCAATTCACCGCTCTATTGAGGTATAACCCAGAGACCTTCAAGAGTGAAGAGCTCCGCACAGAGAAGTTTGTGTATGGGTTGAAGCCCGTCATCAGAGATAGATTGATAGGGCTATGTATTACTGAGTTTGGAGATGCTCTGAGACGAGCACAAGAGATTGAAAGAGGAATTGAGATGGTACAATCCCAGAATGAGCTCAGAGCAGTCAATAGAGATAAGGGCAAGAGGCCAGCGATTTTCCAAACAGAGGCTCGGAGAGGTTCCTTCAGAAGAGGAAGGATTGAGGTACAGAAGGGCAGATTAGAGAGACCCAGAGGGTACCCTAACATTAGAGAGACCCCTCGAGATGTCAGGCCTGAGACAAGGTTTTGCAGAAACTGTGGCCGAATGCATGAGGGAAGTTGTACTGGGTCGATCCATAGATGTTTTAGATGTGGAGACATGGGTCACATGGTGAAGGATTGCCCTCAACCTCAGCAACCACATGGATTGGAGCCTACTAGACAACAGCCTCAGAGAGTGGATCCCCGGAGACAGGCCACTGCGGCAGAGAAAGGGAAGAAACCTGTGACACAGGGACATGTGTTCGCCCTGGATAAGGAGACCGCAGACACTTCGGCAGAAACTATAAGAGGTACACTCTCTGTCTGTAATCATAAGGCTCATGTGTTGATTGACTCAGGATCCACACATTCCTTTATTTCTGAGGATTTTTCATGTAGATTAAACTTGAAGTTTGAACCTCTAGAATATATACTACATGTAAATACCCCTATGCGTGAATCCCAGAGAACTGAGTTAATCTGTAGAGGATGTGAAATAAAGGTGGGAGATAGAGTGATGTTAGCAGATCTAATCATGTTGAATATACATGGGTTTGATGTAATTCTGGGGATGGATTGGTTGGCAACCAATCGAGTGAGTTTAGACTGCTACACTAAGATTGTAACTTTCTCCCTACCTGAACCTTATAGTGTACAATTGAGATATTGAGGGAATGAATATGGGGATTTCTAGTAAGTAATTTGAGAATTTTAATATTATTTTGGAGAATATTAAATATGATTGTTCATGTGAAGGTTATGAGACACTCATCTCAGACGATGAGCGGGAACATCCAAGGATTGAGGATATACCTATGGTGTGTGAATTTCTGGATGTTTTCCCAGATGTATTGCCAGGTTTACCACCAGAGAGAGAGCTGGAGTTTACCATTGATTTGGTACCAGATACTCAGCCGATCTCTAAACCTCCCTACAGGATGGCATTAGTGGAACTTGAGGAATTGAAGAGACAACTACAGGAGTTATTGGATCAAGGGTTTATTAGACCCAGTGTTTCGCCGTGGAGAGAGCCAGTACTATTTGTTAAGAAGAAGGATGGTAGTCTCAGATTATGTGTAGACTACCGGTTGTTGAATAAAGCCACGGTGAAGAATAAATACCCACTACCCAGGATTGATGATCTACTTGATTAGCTAAGAGGGGCATCAATCTTTTCTAAGATTGATTTGAGATCGGGCTATCACCAATTGAGGATCAAGGAAGAAGATATTCCAAAGACGGCCTTTAGGATGAGGTATGGCCATTACGAATTTTTGGTGATGTCCTTTGGATTGCGAACGCCCCTGCAGCATTTATGAGATTGATGAACGAGGTGTTCAGAGACTATCTAGATAAATTTGTGATAGTCTTTATTGATGATATCCTGGTATGCTCTCGGTCGTATGAGGAGCATGCGCAGCATTTGTGGTTAGTACTTCAGATACTTCGAGATAAACAATTATACGGAAAGCTTAGTAAGTGTGAGTTTTGGTTGAACCGGATAGCTTTCCTTGGTCATATAATCTCAGAGGAAGGAGTATCAGTGGATCCAAGCAAGGTGGAGGCTGTGCTTAATTGGGAGAGGCCGAGGACAGTTACTGAGGTTCGAAGCTTCCTTGGTTTGGCAGGGTATTACAGAAGATTTGTGGAAGGATTTTCAAGGATTGCCACTCCTTTAACTAAGCTCATGCGCAAGGAGACTCCATTTATATGGACTGACCAATGTGAGCTCAGTTTTCAAGAATTAAAGAGGAGGTTGACAGCGGCACCTGTGTTAACTATTCCTGAGAGATCAGGAGGATTTTCGGTGTATAGTGATGCATCTCATCAAGGATTGGGGTGTGTGATTATGCAACACGGAAGAGTGGTCGCATATGGATCGCGACAGCTGAAAGACCATGAGCGAAATTACCCCACGCATGATTTGGAGTTAGCCGCTGTGGTATTTGCTTTGAAGATCTAGCGACACTACTTATATGGGGAAAGATTCCAGATCTTCACTGATCACAAGAGTTTGAGATATCTCTTTGATCAGAAAGAGTTAAACATGAGACAAAGGAGATGGATGGAACTCCTTAAGGATTATGACTGCGAGATTCTATATCATCCGAGTAAGGCGAATGTAGTTGCTGATGCCCTGAGCAGGAAGAGTATGATATCTGCTATGATGATCAGGGAATGGGATTTACTGGAGCAGTTCGCCGAACTTCGGATCAGAGTTAAAGAGGTAGAGACTGGATTTTTGGCTAGCCTGCGGATAGAGCCCAGGATCATGGATCAGATTAGAACTGGGCAGCGCAGTGATCAAAGATTGATAGATATGGTTAGCCAAGCTGAACAGAGTTCGCAGTCAGATCTCACCATCAGTGAGGATGGATTATTGAGGTTCAGAGGACGGATTTGTGTACCGAACGATGATACCCTAAAGAGACAGATATTGAGAGAATCCCACTGCTCGCGATACACCATGCACCCAGGGAGTGCTAAGATGTACCGAGACTTGAGAAAGGTGTATTGGTGGAGTGGTATGAAGCGAGACGTGGCAGAGTATGTGGCCAGGTGTTTAGTATGCCAGCAAGTGAAAGCTGAGCATCGGAAGCCCGGAGGACTACTACAGCCCTTACCTGTACCTACATGGAAATGGGAGCATGTCACTATGGACTTTATTATGGGTTTACCAAGGACCCGAAGAGGTCGTGACGCGATATGGGTCATTGTGGATAGATTGACCAAGAGTGCCCACTTCCTTGCCATCAAGAGCACAGATACTGTGGATGCCTTAGCTGAACTGTATGTCAGCGAGATAGCTAGATTACATGGGGCTCCAGTGAGTATTACTTCTGATAGAGATTCCCGGTTTACTTCCAGATTTTGGACCCAGTTTCAGGAGTCCATGGGATCTCGATTGAGTTTCAGTACCGCCTATCATCCTCAGACAGATGGTCAGTCAGAGAGGACTATTCAGACCCTGGAGGATATGTTGAGGGCGTGTACGATGGATTTTAAGGGATCATGGGATGATCACCTGCCCCTAGCAGAGTTTGCATACAATAACAGCTATCATGCGAGTATTGGAATGGCACCTTTTGAGGCTCTATATGGTAGGAGGTGTAGATCCCCTGTAGCTTAGGAAGAAGTTGGTGACAGAAAGATAAATGCCCCCGAGCTTGTTGAGCAAGTCGTACAGAGTGTGAAACTCATATGTGAGAGGTTACAGGCTGCACAAGGTAGACAAAAGCTACGCGGATGTGCGTAGACGGCCACTCGAGTTTGAGGTTGGTGATCCAGTATTTCTAAAAATATCACCGAGTAAGGGTATCATGCGATTTGGGAAGAAAGGGAAATTGAGTCCTCGATACGTAGGACCATTCGAGATTCTTGAGAGAGTGGGAGAGGTAGCTTACAGATTAGCATTACCCCCACAGATGTCCGAAATACACAATGTTTTTCATGTGTCTATGTTGAGGAAGTACCACCCGGACCCTTCCCATGTCATAGAGTATGACGAGATGGACATTCAAGAGGACATGAGCTACACTGAGGAACCTGTCCGGATTCTTGATAGAAAGGAGAAGGTACTGAGAACCAAGAGCATCCCATTAGTGAAAGTTTTGTGGAAACATCACTCAATGGAGGAGGCAACGTGAGAACTAGAGAGTCTCATGAAGGAGAAATACCCCTATCTATTTGACTAGTTGAGTTGAATTTGGAGGACCAAATTCTTTTTAAGGTGGGGAGGATGTGAGATCTGAGAATTTCAGACATATTTTAATGATGTAATAATAATTTGAAGTGTAATTTATTAAGCTAAGTGAATTGTGGGAATTATAATTGGAGATTTTTATGTTAAGTGTCTAAAATAAGCATGAAGAATGAGGACAGATCGATCTGGGAGAAGGAGAGATCGATCTGGTGAGTTAAAAATGACAAGGAAGGAGGAATTTGAGGAGCAGATTGATCTCCAATGGAAGAGATCGATCTCCAAATGATTCTGTTTGAGAAAGGATCGATCTCATGAGGAAGAGATCGATCTCCAAATGATTCTGTTTGGGAGAAGATCGATCTCCTTAGGAGCAGATCGATCTCATGAAGCCATAAAAAGATCGATCTCACCCCTCGACAGATCGATCTCCTAGGCATAAAATTGCCCAGATCGTCCCCAAAATTCAAACGCAGATCGATCTCACCCCTCGACAGATCGATCTCCTACCCTCAGCCTATATAAGGAACCCCTGTTTTTCTCCTGCAAACTCACTTTCTCTCTCTTCCAAACCCATTTCCATCGAAAACCTAACTTTCTCACTCATCCAAATCACCCATTTTCGGCCGAATCAGAGGTTGTGGCAAGAAGGGAAGTTGTTCCTCATCAAAAGGAGAACAACATACTTAGAAATCGAAGGACGAATCGGATCGAGGCGTGGGTTGTGCGTCTCACAAGCTTTGGGTAATTTCTAAACCTCGATCTTGATATTTTAGCTGATTTTGATGATATTGGTGGTTGTCATTGCGTTGAAATAGCTGAGAAATGATTAGGGATTGATGGAATTACAATGTAGTTGGAGTAATGTTGATATTTGGCAATTTTGGTAATTTTAGGAATGTTGAGCTATAAATGGAAATTTAGACAAATGTGGTGAATTAGCATAGATAATTGGTATTAGAAATGTGGAACGTCGAGATGTTGTGAATGAGGTTGTAGTTTAGGGTAGAGTTATGAGAATCGAGAGAATTGAGGTGTTATGAGCAATTATGCTCGATTTTGAGAATTGAGGTTGATGAGATAATTAAGTATTGATGTTTTAACATCGTTTGGACAGCTCGGGAGTTTCAGAGTGGAATGCGAGACTAGTCCGTGATACGGGGGAAACGATTGCACTATACGAGGTGCAAAGAGGTAAGGGAAATCTAAACCATTTGTGTATGTGATTTGTAAACTATTATAGCATGATTTGTGGTTTATAAAACAAGCATGTTGAATGTTGTGTTGAGATTTAATTGCACACGATTTTTATAGCCGGTTGGAGCCCATAATTTTATGAGTTTATAAGCTGAGTGTGAAATTACTTTATAAACCGTTGAATTTTGTGTGAGTAATGAATTGGGCTCTACGTTAAGGCAATATCGAGATTTGAGAAATGTGTGCGTGTTTTGCCGATTGGAACTCGGTTTTATTACGTTTTGTGTTGAGTACAAAATCAATTGAGTTTTATAAGTGAAAAAAAAACCCCTATGAGTTCTACGTGAAGGCAAACCAGTCTTATGTGATAAGACTTAGGTGTGTAGTGGTGAGTACACACCGGGCATTGCTCTGGTAGCATGTAAGCCCGATTTCTTCTCCGTTCTGGTAACGTGAGAATAACCTATTCAGTGGCTATGCCACGTATACTTGGTGGCCGTTGCCACGTGAGAAACCCCCTTGGTGGCAGTTGCCACGTTATACCCCTTGGTGGCCGTTGCCACGTTATACCCCATTGGTGGCCGTTGCCACGTGATACCCTACTTGGTGGCCGTTGCCACGTTATACCCCATTGGTGGCCGTTGCCACGTTATACCCCAATTTGGTGGCCGTTGCCACGTGAGAAACCCAATTTGGTGGCCGTTACCACGTGAGAAACCCAATTTGGTGGCCGTTGCCATGTGAAACCCTATTTTGTGGCTGCGCCACGTGTGAATTTAAATCAGTGGCTATGCCACGTGTGTTTTGTGGCTATGCCACGCGTGAATTTAAATCAGTGGCTATGCCACGTGTGTTTAGTGGCTGTGCCACGTGCATTACTATTTCAGTGATTTTACCACGTGCATTGAGAAAGCGTTTATCGCATTGTTTTCACATGCTTTGTTATTGCTCTAGAGTGAGCTTTTTACTTCATTTTTTCACATGACTTGAGACATGAGAATGTCGTTTTGAGTACTTTCATGCTATGGTTTTCAAATGAGTTTCACATACAAATAAACATTGTGTGATGTGCATTTTGGTTTATGAAATGAGTTCCTTACCCCCCTTTACTGAGCGATTTAGAAGCTCACCCTATTTTCTTTCCCCCCAGAGTTCTTCAAGTGAAAAAGGATTTCCCCTGCGACGTACGGAGTAGTGGCTAGTGGAGGACTCGAGCTCCAGGCCATATATATATTGTATTTGAGGTATATTTTATCTTTTCATGTACCCAGACAATTATTGTAATTGCAGACACTTGATGTATAACATTGTATGGGATGTATTAGGGTTAATTAACTTAAGATGGATTAATGTATATGATACAATATACACTATATTATGATGAGATCCTGAGGCATGATAATTATGATGATGTATGACACTGCACAGGAATGCACCCTTAATTGTGAATTAATGAGTAAAAAGTTTTAAATTTGCCCTATTTTCCGCATTTTCGGGGCGTGACAAGGATTATTGTGGCCTCTACCTATACCAACTTGAAAATTGGAGCATGTCACCATGGATTTCATCATGGGATTGCCGAGGACTAAAAGGAACCATGATGCTATCTGGGTAGCGGTAGACATACTAACGAAATTCGCCCACTTTTTGCCTATAAAATCTATGGATACTTTGAGTAGTTTGGCAAAGTTGTATGTACAAGAGATAGTAAGGCTACATGGTGTACCAGTGACCATCGTACCGGATAGAGATTCTCGCTTCACTTCTCACTTTTGGGAATAATTCTAGGAAGCTATGGGAACCTGATTGAGTTTCAATACTACTTTCTATCCTCAAACCAATTGTCAGTCAGAGAGAACCATCCAAATGTTAGAGGACATGTTGAGAGCAAGTGTTATGGATTTTAAGGGCTCCTAGGATGATCACCTGCCATTGGCTAAATTTTCATACAACAATAGTTATCACTCGAGTATCGGGATGGCACCATATCAAACCTTGTATGGTAGAAGGTGTTGTTCCCCTATTGGTTGGGAAGAAGTGGGTGAAAGGAAATTTTTGGCTCCTGATTTGGTACAGCAAGCCTCTAAGGTTTGTTCAGCAAATATGTGAGAGATTGAGAACAACTCAAAGTAGGCAAAAAAGTTATGCTGACATGAGACGGAGGCCACTAGAGTTCACTGTGGGCGACTCATTTTTCTTAAAAGTCTCTCCCTCGAAAGGGATTATGAGGTTCGGTAGGAAGGGTAAGTTGAGCCCTCGATATATCATATCGTTTGAAATACTGGAGCATGTGGGAGATAAAGCCTATAAGCTAGCATTGCCATCGGAGCTAGCAAGCATACATAATGTCTTCCATGTGTCTGTGCTTCGGAAGTACCATCTAGATCCAACTCATGTGATTCGGTACAAGCCATTGGAGCTCAAGAATGATTTGTCATACGTAGAGAAACCAATCCGGATACTGGATAGGAAGGAAAAGGTGTTACGAAACAAAACGATTCCACTTATTAAGGTTCTCTGGCAGCACCATACTTCAGAGGAAGCTACTTGGGAGTTGGAGAACTCTATACGGGAAACGTACCCCCGACGTTTTGAGGAGTAACTTGGTTCTAATTTGGAGGACCAAATTTCTTAAAGGAGGGGAGGAAAGTAAGACCCGTATTTTCATGTGTAATCCTTATGATTCCCTAAGCATACCTTTGTTTATGTAATATGAATCATAAGTGAAGTAAGGTCCGTAGAATTGATGTACACACTTGTTATGTGAGTTCGTGATGTACACGCAAGTTACATTAAGTATGAATTTTAAGAAATGGACCTTTTTAAGTGATAAATGTGGAATGAATGCAAAATGAGTAGTGAAGTAAATCGATATGAAGTTAACTTTGAGATTTAGGATGAAATTCGGCTAAGTATGCTACAGAGCAAGGGGAGATCGATCTCTCCTTCAAGCCAGATCGATCTTGGTAAGGCTCTGCCAAGCAAGGATCGATCTCATCCTCAAGCAAACCGATCTTATTATGCCTCGGCCAGAAGCAGAGATCTCATCCCTCTAGTAGATCGATCTCTGAAGCTCTTTACCTAGCCAAGATCGATCTTACCCTTCAGAACAGATCGATCCCTCATGCTTGAAAGCTGAATGTTGAGAGACTTAAAGCAGGAGAAGATCGATCCCTCACTTATGGAGATCGATCTCATCAAGCCATTTCTATAAACACTATGTAGCTGAATTGCATTTCACGAGAACAACTCAAAACCTTCCATTTTTTAAGCAAAATAACCTAGTTTTTCTCTCTAAACTCTTAACACTTTCTTTAAAGATTTGAGAGAAGTTCATTTCAGTAAAGTTGTTCCTAGAGAGGAGAAGAACAACATAATTGAAAATGGGAGGTCGAATAGTTGGATTGAAAGAGGAAAGCTTAGATAGGTAAGATTTCAATGCAACAATCTCATGTATATTGATCGATACACTTGTATGAGTTGATTGGTATATAGATTGATGGTTGAAACATCTTAGTTCATGCCTAATCTTCCAAGGCCTATAAGTGGCTTGATGTGCCAAAATGAGAAAAGAATTAGTAGGCATGGATTTAATGATGAATTAAGTGTGCATTGATGTTATTGAGCATGTACATATGCTTGTATCATAGTTTGGTGAAATCCATGTCCTAGAAATAATAATGGTTGAAAATAAGCATATGCGGTATTTGATGAAATGCCAAAATGAAATGAAATGATGAACTTGAGGCACTAAAAGCTTAATGCCTATTCAGTATGAATCAATAGACTCGAGGAGTCTGAGAGATTCTCAAGAAATGAGTTATATACTCAGAATGGACTGAGGAAAGAGTAGGGTTCGATAATGATGTAACAAGGCCAAATTATATATAAATGGCCCAATGCATTGATTTAAATATCATACAAGTGAAATGAAAGTATACTGATGTGTGTGGTACACAATTTCAGCTCCAGAAGATATCATTGGAGTCGATAAGACCGCGTTACGAGCGTTGGGAATCAAAGGAAAGTGATTTGAGCGTGATTCAAGGTAAGGGACTTATGCGAGCTATTAGAGATAGATATAAGTTTGTTTTCCAACCTACTGTGTGCGAATGTATGCGATAAGTATTTAGATATTGGTATATCTAGGTGAAAATTACGTAAGAGAATAAGCCTATAAGTATGAGTTGCATGACTTCTATGTTATTATTGTGAAAAGAGGTTTTTGCAAACATTTTAAGAAAGAGTAATAATACATGGGCTCCCGGTTTAATAATTAGCATGAAAAGCTTTTGGACGAGTGATTGAAGGGAGATTGCCCTCTCACTCATGCTCAATGAATGGAGCCTTCTATTCCTTTTCTGTGTGAAATCGTGCTAGAGCATAAGTCGCAACGGTGGATTTACCAATCATGCTCGTACATCGTTTTAAAAGAATTTTTGAGAAAAGAGAAAAAAGGTGCTCGATGCCACGGGTGATGCTGTGTGTTCCACTCGAGATGCTTGCATTAGATTTTTGGTAATCATCCTGGAGCCTTCGAATATTGTTATATGTCTTGCTCTGACTATGCTCCCATGTAATTTCCTAGTAATACCATGCTCGATGTCTCAAGTATGCTGTGTATCTTACGCTGAGTTACTCGCATGAGGTTTTTATGATTATACTGTATGTTGAGTAAAACCGTGCTAGAGCCGTCGTGTATTGTTGTGTGTCTTTCATTGACCTGCTCACACATGGTTTATGAATGTGATGTAATGAGTACAAAATCATGCTTGAGCCGTCGTGTACTGCTGTGTGTCTTGCATTGACCTGCTCGCACGAGATTTTGAGTCAATGAAAATGGGTGATAAGGATCCACGGGAGCACGATGTACCGTGAACGTTAGCCATGGGGTACGATGTGCCATGATTTTATTATGAGCTGAAGGGATGGTTAATCTGCCTCTCCAAGCATAGGGTTCCCACACACTTGAACAGTGTTGTCGGGAATCCGACTATGGCCATAAGTCCTACATTATCCGAGTGATACAACATTGTCACTACTGTTTGTAGTGACGTATGTTTCCTTTGCTGTGTATCGGGGGATATGATAACCCATGATTATGTCTCATGTACATTGATTTGGTGAGTGCAAAGTATTTCTAAATGTATACTGTGTGATTTTAAAGATAAGCTATGTGAAAAGAGTATGTTGTGTGAATATGCATATACTCATCTGGCGAATTAATAATTTCGCATCGATGGAAGCTAATTTAAAGAGTGCATATATTTTATAAGGAAAATGATTATATATTTTTAGCATGTAGATAGTGTAGTTATCTACCTGCTTTCATATTTTCCTTACTGAGCGTGTTAGCTCACCCCCTTATTTCTCCTCCATAGATTATACGCAGTAGTGAGTATAGTGCAGCCATCCCTGCTATCATGTTGCTTCAATCATCCAGCAGTATAGAGAGGTATACATTTGAGATGAAAAATTTTGTATCCTATAAATTAATGCATAGTAAAGTTATCTTTTGTATTTTGGGGGATGTTTATAATAGAAACTGATGTAAACGCTTTTGCACATATATATATATATAAATCCAGTTTCTATTCTACTTTAATTGTATGAATTTATTAAACTATAATGGATGATATATGAATTGGATGTTGACTCACAGCCTAACTGTAAGTGGTAAGGTAAAGGTCACAGACAGGGAGAGAGAGGGTCGTGACAGAGTTGGAGAGTTTGATGTGGAGGAAGTACCCCGAATTGTTCACTGACTGATTGGTTCCAATTTGGAGGACCAAATTTCTCTAGTAGGGGAGATTATGTAATACCCGCTTTTGGTGATGTATACCTTATGATTTATGTGATGTAACACATTTCTATATGTAAATTGAATTAAGAGAAGAGCTTTTGTCTTGAATGAAATTTCAAATGGGATAAATGAGTATCGTGGATACATGTAAAGGTTAAATAAGGATTGAAGTGACCACAAACTAAATGAATGGAACTTAAAGCATTCGGATTGATGATGAGGATCTAAGATATGAATTAATAATGTAAGACCTGCGATTTTTTTGAGTACTCTTTTATGATTTCAAGTAGTACACACAAGTTCCATAACATGAAAATCATAAGAAATGAACCTTTCCATGCTTTAAGTGTGAATGGATTGCAAAATGACTAGTGAAGCAATCAAATATAAGTTTCTCTTTGAAAATTTTGGAAAATTTCCAGCAGGAAGCCTGCAGATGAAGGCCAGATCGATCTCCTATTCCAAGCAGATCGATCTCCCCAAAGAGCAAATCGATCTGCATTAGCTTTTGCTTAGAGCAGATCGATCTCTCCCTATGAGCATATCAATCTCCAGTTGCCTAGCAAAGATCGATCCCTTCTCAAAGAGTAGATCAATCTACCCATGAAACAGATCGATCTCCAGTTGCTTCTACCAAGCAGAGATCGATCTCTCCCCAAAGAGCAGATCAATCTCTCCCTTACAAATTGAATATTTTGACAGCTCAACTAAGAGAAGGTCAATCTCCTACCTTAAGAGATCGATCTCATCACCCCTGCTCTATAAAAGCCCGCTGGCCAAACCTCTTTCTTCAGCAAATGAACACATTCCTCCATTTTTACCCAAAAGACCAAGCTTTCTCACTCTAGAATACACCCCCTTCCAAAAAGATGTGAGAAAAAGCTATTAGAGCAAAGTTGTTCATTGTGAGGAGGAGAACAACATAGCTTGTAGCCAACATTCATCTTGTTAGACTAAAGAAGCTAAGGAGTCATCCAAATTTGGACAAAAGGAAAGTCAAGCTAGGTGAGTTTCTAATCCACCAACTCTAAGTATATTTATCTAGAGGTTGTTGTGAGTAGATTGGTGTATGTATTGTTGGTAGAAACTACCTAGAATATGATGAATCAAGCATGACTTAGAATGGGTTTAGTGTGAGAAAATAAGATATGGTTGATTTGATGATAAATGGACTATACGAAGGTGTTACTAATGTTATATGCATGATTTTGAGATGGTTTTATGAAATAAGTTTATGTAATAGGATAAGGTTATATAATGAACATATAAGGTGTTTGTGAAAATGCATGAATGAATGGAAGAACTAATATTAGAGAAATACAAACCAAGTGCTTGATTAGATAACTAAGAGAGTTTACTAAATCAAAATGGACTAGGAATGGCATGATGGGAGTTCAACCCTCATGCCATGAACGAATGTGATTAAAGGCCAAACTTGAATTCAATCGATTCGATAAGGTTGATAGACCTAGAATTTGGTCCAACGAGTGATAACGAGCCTAAGGAGCTCAATGGGCGTAGGTGAAATGATAAATGTAATTTAAATCTACTTAAGAAGAGAATTAGGCTCAATAAGATAAGTTGACTAGGATCAAGTTAGGATATGAGTTATTTGTAATTAACTCATGTGATAATGAATGTTTGTAGCTCCTGAGGATATATCCGAAGCAAATTGAGCCCAAACACGAAAAGTGGGAAAAAAGAAAGGAGTTACTTCACCGAGAATTGAGGTAAGGAAATTGTGTTGGCCCCCTAGAGGTATCTGTACACGTTTTCGGGCGCATAAAGGTTTTCTAGATTGTTTGTGAGTCATAGGAAAGGAATTAAAGGTTTGAAGGGCAAAGAAGATTGGCATTTGGGAAAACGTTCATGAAAAACAAGAATCATGATGTTTTTAATCCTTTTACTAACCTTTTTAGCATGTGGATTGGCAGGTTGGCTAGCATTAAATGCTTTACAAGAAAATAGTTTGATTTGGTTTTAATAACCATGCTTTGCAAATAAATTAGCCACCTACATGAGTTTTGTAGAAATAAAGCGTGCTAGAGCGTTGCTCGCACGAGATTTGATATGTTTTTAGATGCATGAGTGCTGGAGTGCCCTAGTTTTCATATGGATTTTATGATATAGTGCTAAAGCATAACTCGCACTAGAGTTTTACATGCATGAGTGTTGGAGCTTAGCTCGTACTAGTTTTCACATAGATTTTGACATTGTGCTAGAGCGTTGCTCGCACTATATGTCCATTTTATACTTGTTGTCATGCTAGAGATTACTCGCACATGATTTTATAACATGTTGGGAACCGTGTTAGGAGCTTCGGGTAGGCTGTGTACCACGCTGATTAAATAGGCTCGCACATGCGTATTGACATATAGCGTGATATGATGTGATGATATGGGTCTACGGAGTACGTTATACCGTGCAAATAGCATGGAGTATGTTGTACCGTGTATGGATATGATATATATGCTGTCTTCAGATGATGAATATTTTGCTATGGACCAGCGGGTTGGACGTGACCCACCTCCCGTGATGAAGCAGATAGTGGTGATACTGTAAGACCCGAAATTAAATCGTAAATTTTATGAGGTAGAAAAATATTCACAAATTTAAAGGAATGGGATTCGGACTGAAAATAAGGATTCAAATCATAAAATGAATGAATATTCGTGAAGGGAAGTCGGGCTAAATAAATCCCGAACACGTGTAAGGACAAAACGGTCAAAAGATCGAAAGCCAGGATAAATTCGATAAGAAAATTTAATTTAAAATAAGGATTTAGAATATCTTGATCATAATGAGGAAATTATATAATTTTGAGTCAAACTGATCAAGATCCGGAATTTTTAAAAATACCGAAAAGTCACCCGGGACAATGTCCCGAAAATACGAAGAAATTATACCCGAAAAATGGTTAAAAATATAATAAATTAAATAAATTAAATTAAGTTAAATTGTTTCGAATAAAATATTAATTTTGTAGATATTTTCAGATTTTTTAGACTATTTTAATGAATATTTTAATAATAAAATAAATTGTTAAATAAAATAATAATTGAAAAAAAAACAGAAAAATGAAAACTATCGGGGAGAGAGAAGAACCAAGGAAAACAGAGAGGGAGACCGCGCGTGGCTCGTCTGATCGACGGCCACCGGGCACCGACGGCCTCCGACGAAGGGCCGAGCAGCAAGAGGAGAGGCCGGCGAAGCTATTGGCACCGGTGACGCGCGCCGACGATGGCCGTGTCCGGCGAACGGAGGAAGAGAAGACCGCGGGGGAAAACGGAGTCGGTACCGGCGATCCACGACAGCTGGGGGCAAACGGCGGGTACCAGCGTGATCAGGAGGAGGAGCCGGTCCTTTTGACACCAGTACCGGCCGACGAAACCGTCGGAATCCGTCGGATCAGGAGGAGACAGCCGCGGGGGAGAAGGAGGAATTCACCTGCGATGGTCGCGTTTCGACCCCAATCGAGGCCCGATTCTGAATGCCCAGGTGTAGCCGAGCCGAACGGCACCGAAATCGCACCGGGAACCGGCCGGACGGCTGCGGAATGAGCAAAACCGGCCTGAACCGGCTGAACCGGCCTGAACCGGCCAAAACTGAACCGAACCGGACTGAGCTGAACCGGCGGTCTGAACCGGTCTAAACCGGACTGAACCGGTTCAGCCAAAAAGAGAGGAAAAAAGGAGAAAAAGAGGAAAAGGAAAAAGGGAAAGGATTTTTGGGGATACACCGGACTTCGGGTAAGTCAATATGAGGTCAAAAGTGACCGAATTGATTTTCGAGAAATTTATTTTAATTATATTTAATCGAAAAGTAACCCAGGATTAAATATAATAATTGTGCAGTTCGACGATAAAGCCCGAACGAGAGCCGATTGAGCTCCGATTTTCGTATCCCGCATCATACTGGGTAAGTACATTTTAATTCCGACAATTAGAGTCCTTTAATATAGAGTTTCAATTATTTTACAGAATTTACGGATTAATTCTGTATAAAAGGAATATTAATCGGAATTACAACGTAAATTGTCGTAAATAGTATACGGGCTATCCAAAGAATTTGGATCGAAGCTCGATAATTATTAGTAAGCTGCATGAGCCCAGTAAACCCGAAGAAGGGATTTAAATATTATAAACGGGCTGAAAATGGGTCGAGGCCCATTAAAGTGCAATCGGGCCCAATAGGGATAAATGGGCCCAATGATTTAAATTAAGCCCAGAAAGTATTAAATACAATTAAGTTGTATAATATCTGACCTGAGGAATATTATTACGCAGTTCCGGAGGTTTGATTGGGAGCAGATCGGACTGCGCGACGTGACAACAGTGGAAAAGGAAAAGTCAGACTCGACGAGAATCGAGGTAAGGGAATTTTGTAAGTGCATAGAGATGCCTATACATATTTTGAGGGTATTTACAGGGCTTAGAATTTATCTAAGTATCTAGTAAACGAAATAATAATTTTTACGAAAACCGGGGCTTAGATAAATAAAGGAAAAAGACGATTTTGCCCCTAGGAGTAAAATTTACCAAAAAGGGTAGTAAGGCAGGTAAATTGCATGATTTCATGTTTTTAATGCTTTATATGAATATATTGCTTTGAATTAAGCAAATATACACATAGGTGGGCTGTTGATTTCGTGAATTTTACGAAAAGGTACCGGTTTGTACCGGTTACTATTTAAAAAGATGTTTTATTAAGATTAAGCCACCTATGGTATTTACATGAATAAAAAGAGTGTTAGAGTCTTACTCGCACTCAAGTTTACTGATTTATTCTCATGAAAAGCCGTACTGGAGCATTGCTCGTACGAGAAATTTGTGTGTGCACAAAACCGTGCTGAAGCTTCGCTCGCATGAGATTTTAGATATCATGATATGCATAGCGTGGTGCTGGAGCTCCGTAAGTCTGTGACCTGGTGTGGGGCGGGTAGCAGGATGCTCACATAAACGCACTAGACGCGAGTTGACATGCATATAGTCGTGCGGAAGCCTCCTGTAGACTGTGTGTCCAGAGAGTTGAGATGCTCGCACATATACTTTGAGACATGGGTTGGTTATCGACATAGTATTGGGCTGGATAAGACCTACGGCAGGCACCCCAGACTATGATATGGGTCCACGGAGTACGATGTACCGTGTATGTCACATGGAGTACGCTGTACCGTGCAATCATGATGACTCTACGATGTTACTCGATATTTCGGCGGGTAGGACTTGACCCCACCTCCCGTTGCAGTTGTGATACCCCGCACACCGGGATCCGTGTGCCTGGGATCACAGGGACATAGTATGGCCATAGTCCTCGATTTTTCATACAGTAACCTACATGCCTCACATGATATCATTCGGTCTGGATAGACCAGGACAAACCCGATGGAGGGGTAGTCCCGATTTGTGTTTTTAAAAGAGATGTGATTTGATGAATCAAGGTATTCCCGAGAGATGGGTTTGACCTTGATGAAGTTGTTTTATAATGAAACAAATGAGTTTTAAATGTGATGAATTTATGATGAAACAAATAAGTTTCAAAGTGATGAGTTTTATGATTAAACAAATGAGTTTTAAAGGGAAGAGTTTATGATGAAATAAATGAGTTTTAATGTGACGAGCATGAGATGTCATACATGATGATTTTCCATGTGTGCTTGATATGTCGATTTCATGATTTCTTGTATATGATATATACATACATGTGGCATTGTTTTATTCTTACCTCATGCTCCGAAAGTAAACGATTTTTACATCATGACATTATCAGCACGTAGATAGTATAGTTATCTACCTGCTTACATTATTGCCTTACTGAGCACGTTTCGCTCACCCTTTCATTTTCCACCCCACAGGGTATATTCAGTAGAAGAGAGCGACAATAGTCTCGCATCTCGGTTATCCGCTGCTTCTTATTAAGATCAGGTATACACATTTATATAAATTTTGTATCTGAACAAATAGATGCACAGTACTGTATAAGGATTTAATATTGGGGATGTATTTTGTTTAAATAAATTGATATGTGAATGTGAATATGAAAATGGAATGGTAAATAGGTGAGAGGTTACTAACACCGAATCATAGCCCAACTGTTTAGAAGTGTAACTGTTCACGATGGGTGAGAAAATGAAAATACGAAAAATTTGTAGGGATTTTTAGGTAATTTGGGTCGTGACAAATTTAATGGTATCAGAGCTGAGTTGGCCTGATATGAGTCGGTGTTAGTGGTTAAGTAAATTTACATCCCCATGTACTGTGCATTGTTTAGATACAATTGTGTATATCAAGATGAAAGTGCAGCTAAGAATTTAGTTTCAAATGCAAGAATATAGTTGTTATAACTGATAGCCGCTATGGTAGAGTGGCGAGTACACATGCCCGAGACCGTAGAGATCGGTCTGAGAATCAAATGAGTCATGATATGAGACTCAAGATGAGATAGTGCACGAGGCAGAGGTCGTAGAGGTAGACCTGAGTCTGCTAAGTCGTGCTGAGTTGACCCATGAGAATCGGGATGAGATTGAAATAGAGGCTAATGTTGAGCATACCTCTCAGAGTCCGACAGAGTGATCGGATAGTATTGAGACACGCTTCGTGAGGTTGGAGCGGAGTGTGGAGATTATTTTGAGGAGCAAATTGCTTAGAGTATACATAAGATCAGAGGGCGCAGCGGAGCATTGGTGGAAACCCGCTCGACCCATCTTAAGTGTTAAACATCCAGAGCTGATATGGGAAATATCTTGGATATATTCCGGTGATAGAATATCCCGGACACTGTTTAAAAGGAATTGATTTATTGATGAGTATGAATTACGAGTATGGAGACTCAAATATATTCTTGGCCGATACTACCTCGATAAATGAACAAGTGACAGTCGAGATGTCTAAAAGTTCATGAAAGGGTTCGACTTTTCAATTAGAGTCCGATTGGCCCATGAGATATTGCCTATACCGAGGCAGTGCACAGATTTACAGTTTGGTAAATAAGAACATGAATTGCACGCCTCTGAGATTGGGAAAGGTAGTAAGGGTCGAAATAGAGACAGAAGAGAATAGAGAATGACAGAGATGTCAGAGCAGGAAAGAGACCAGTTGGTAAGAGATTAGAGTTGACGAGTTATGGAGTAAGATAATTGGTAAAGCCCCAGTGCATCCAATTTTGGCACTCTTGAGGGGCATTGTGATTGGAAAACCCCGACCTGCTACGAAGCAGTGTAGCAGTGTAAGCAGTGTAGCAGTGTAAGCAGAGTAGCAGTGTGATCACTGTAGAATGTGTGGTGGATACCACGGAAGGAGGGTCTATACCTACACGGTATCGATGAAAATAGCCGTTAAGTGTGGTAAGACGGACCATTGATTTTGATAGCACAGAGTTGGGCGAGATCGCCCCACAAAAAAGTAAAGAGACAGAGGAAAACTTTGTTGGTATACCTGCAACGAAAAGGGAGGCCACAGCCGAAGAGAAAAAGGGAAGTAGGTTGTTGGACGAAGGCGAGAGAATGTCTTGGACCAGGACACTATTGATGTTTCATGGATGTGGTGTGAGATACCACACTTGTTATGAATAATGAAGCACATATGATCATTAATCCTGGTGCCACACATTTATTCATACCGCCTTCATTCGCATATAAGTGAGTAAAAAGGCATGAATGCCTACATCATTGGGCACAATACTGATAAATGAGTACCCCAATAGAGGAGGATTAATTAACGGAATATGGATATAGAGATTTTAAGTTGAAAACAGGTGGTGAAAACATCACTGAGAAGTATACTGTAAGTGTTGACAAGTGATAAAAAGGGGTGCAACGGTTGAAATTACAGGAGTAAAGGATTGTACTCACGGAATGAATAATGGCAAGAGTTTTCTCATGATTGATACACTAAGGAGATAATTTTTGAGATATGTATACAAGATGTATTGGAGTAAGAGGCGTATGCTAGGTAGGAACATCTTTACGATATGAAGTCATTAGGATTAAAGCAAGTGGTAGCGAATATAAATTGTAACCACATAGACTGAGATATAACGTAGTTGTGGTTAAGTCTGAAGGTTAATAAAGGTATTTCAAAATACCTCCCCGCCTGAAGACTTGACAGCGTCTAAAAGTATATATATATAACCTATAACGTGAAATCGATCGTCATAATAAATACCTTCATGCATTAGGATACCTTCACGAAGACGATAGGAATATTAAAATTCGACAAATCGTAAAGGTTAACGTAGTAAAAATCTAATAAGAGCCGGTACGATAAGAAAAGGAAATGACGCAGGTTAGTACCGAAAACATAAGCGATTTTGAAGGATCTTATACGCTTATGCTTAAATAAGTCAAGGATTGGATCGAGTTGTAATCATCATTTTCGATGATAGGTTGGGTGTAGTTAAAGTCTAAGGCAAATTATAAGCAACAATTGGAAGATTGCTTTTACAAATGGGTTTTGCGAGTTCTCAAATGGTCTACTTGGTTGACACGTTTAACTAGAGAAACGTGGTCTTTGAATGAGATGATAAATAAGATGATAGAGGTGACGTGAATATCGGTGTAGTGAAGTATGAACTGACCACCGTGATTAATTTCAACATACCCAACAGCTCAAGAGGTTCTCAGTGAGTATGGATACCTCGAAATAATGAGGGAGCTGTATATTGATGTATAATGGGAAGATAGTCAATTTTGGAGTCAGACAACTCCTTGATCACGAAAGAAACTATCTGACCCATGATTTAAAAGATGACAGCAGTAGTACTTGTACTGAGGATAGGGTACTATTATGTACAGGGTGAGAAATTACGGATATGCACTGATCATAAAGTCTCAAGTATCTGTTTTCACAGAAAGAGGCGAATATGAGAAATACATAGTGGGTTAGAGCTTCTGAGAGATTTTGATTTGTAAAAATTGTACCCCCCGGGAAAAGCTGATGCTTTGAGCAGAAAGAGCATCGGGATTGTATTACATATGATGGTCAGGGAGCGTGAGCTGCTAGATGCAGTTGTGAGCCTCAGTATAGATGTGATCCCTTCTGATGATGACAGTGATTGTGTGACAGCTAGCCTGATGATTAGAACCGGATGAGAGTGCCCGAATTTTCCAAGCTTAGCGTGATGATCGACCGGATGTCGATAGTTTGGGTCAGATTCAGAAGGGTACAGTGACAGAGATCACAAAGAGTGTGATAATAATTTACAGAGAGGTTCAGAGACAGTATAAGTGCTCCCCAGGACCACAGTTGATGAGATAGTGATGTTGTCAGAAGCTCACTCTTCGGGATATACAGTGCATACGGAAAGTAATGAATATATATATATTGAATTCTCTGAAAAGGGGTATGGGTGGTCAGATGTGAAAAGAGACATGGTAGAGATTGTAGAAAAGTGCCTAGTGTGTCAGCAGAGTAAGGTAGAGTATTAAAAGTCTGCAGAGTTATTGCAGCACCTACCTATATCGACACGGCACGAAAAATGAGAGCAAGTCTCCATGAATTTTATGATGGGTTACAGAGAACCCAAGTGAATTACGAGGCTATTTGGATGATAGTCGCTAAGTTGACTAAGTCTACCCACCTTTTGGTTATGAAATTCTCAAATACTCAGAGTGTATATGAGGATTCATGTGTAAGAAAGATTGTGGAACATTAAGTAGCGTTCCAGTGAGCATGGTATTATATAGGGATTCCCGCTTCACTTCTTACTTCAGGGAATATTTTTCAGGAAGCTATGGGAACCCGACTGAGTATTAGCACAGCTTTTCGTCCTCAGACAGATGGTCAGTCAGAGAGGGCTGTACAAGTTCTGGAGGATCCGATGAAAGCGTGTGCCCTTGATTTTATAAGCTCCTGGAATGATCAGTTGTCACAAATTGAAGTCACCAATAGCGACAGTTGTCATTCGAGTATTGGGATAACAAGATATGAGACAGTGTATGGCTGTAGGGGTTGTTCCCCAAATTGGATAAGAAAAAGTGGGTGACAGATAGAAATTATTTTCGACTTTGGATGATAAGTCTCTGAGGATGTTTAGTTAAGGATGAGAGATTAAGAACACCTCAGAGCAGATAGATAAGTATTGGAATTCACCCTTGGTGAATTAGTATGATTGAAATATTTCTTGTCCTAAGAGAATAAGGACATAGCGAACTTTTGGAAGAAAGTAAATTGAATTGTGCTGGATGGAATATTTTGAGAGACTAGACAAGTGGGAGATAAGACCTGTAGGTTGGTGTTATCACCTGAATTAACAGGCACCCACAATGTCTCAGCTTTTGATGCTTCGGCAATACTATCCAGATCCAGCAGAGGTGATAGGGTATGAACTCCAAAAGTTCAGTTTAATGAAAATATGAGTATATTGAAGAAGTTGATTCGGGCATTAAATAGGAAAGAGAAAGTATTGAGGTTTAAGATAATCTCCCTAATTAGAGTCCTTTGGTAGTAATACACTCCGGAGAATGTCACATAAGAATTTAAGAGTATGATACGATCGATGTACCCGGAGTTGTATCTAGACTCATATGACTTTGTTCTAATTTGGAGGACCAAATTCCTTAAGTGGGGGAGATTTGTAAGACCCGAAATTAAATCGTAAATTTTATGAGGTAGAAAAATATTCACAAATTTAAAGGAATGGGATTCGGACTGAAAATAAGGATTCAAATCATAAAATGAATGAATATTCGTGAAGGGAAGTCGGGCTAAATAAATCCCGAACACGTGTAAGGGCAAAACGGTCAAAAGATCGAAAGCCAGGATAAATTCGATAAGAAAATTTAATTTAAAATAAGGATTTAGAATATCTTGATCATAATGAGGAAATTATATAATTTTGAGTCAAACTGATCAAGATCCGGAATTTTTAAAAATACCGAAAAGTCACCCGGGACAATGTCCCGAAAATACGGAAAAATTATACCCGAAAAATGGTTAAAAATATAATAAATAAAATAAATTAAATTAAGTTAAATTGTTTGGAATAAAATATTAATTTTGTAGATATTTTCAGATTTTTTAGACTATTTTAATGAATATTTTAATAATAAAATAAATTGTTAAATAAAATAATAATTGAAAAAAAAAAAACAGAAAAATGAAAACTATCGGGGAGAGAGAAGAACCAAGGAAAACGGAGAGGGAGACCGCGCGTGGCTCGTCCGACCGACGGCCACCGGGCACCGACGGCCTCCGACGAAGGGTCGAGCAGCAAGAGGAGAGGCCGGCGAAGCCATTGGCACCGGTGACGTGCGTCGACGATGGCCGTGTCCGGCGAACGGAGGAAGAGAAGACCGCGGGGGAAAACGGAGTCGGTACTGGTGATCCACGGCAGCTGGGGGCAAACGGCGGGTACCAGCGTGATCAGGAGGAGGAGCCGGTCCTTTTGAGACCAGTACCGGCCGACGAAACTGTCGGAATTCGTCGGATCGGGAGGAGAAAGCCGCGGGGGAGAAGGAGGAATTCGTCGGCGATGGTCGCGTTTCGACCCCAATCGAGGCCCGATTCTGAATGCCCAGGTGTAGCCGAGCCGAACGGCACCGAAATCGCACCGGGAACCGGCCGGACGGCGTCGAAATGAGCAAATGGGGATTGAACCGATTGAACCGGCCTGAACCGGCCAAAACTGAACCGAACCAGACCGAGCTGAACCGGCGGTCTGAACCGGTCTGAACCGGACTGAACCGGTTCAGCCAAAAAGAGAGGAAAAAAGGAGAAAAAGAGGAAAAGGAAAAAGGGAAAGGATTTTCGGGGATACACCGAACTTCGGGTAAGTCAATATGAGGTCAAAAGTGACCGAATTGATTTCCGAGAAATTTATTTTAATTATATTTAATCGAAAAGTAACCCAGGATTAAATATAATAATTGTGCAGTTCGACGATAAAGCCCGAACGAGAGCCGATTGAGCTCCGATTTTTGTATCCCGCATCATACTGGGTAAGTACATTTTAATTCCGACAATTAGAGTCCTTTAATACAGAGTTTCAATTATTTTACAGAATTTACGGATTAATTCTGTATAAAAGGAATATTAATCGGAATTACAACGTAAATTGCCGTAAATAGTATACGGGCTATCCAAAGAATTTGGATCGAAGCTCGATAATTATTAGTAAGCTGCATGAGCCCAGTAAACCCGAAGAAGGGATCTAAACAGTATAAACGGGCTAAAAATGGGTCGAGGCCCATTAAAGTGCAATCGGGCCCAATAGGGATAAATGGGCCCAATGATTTAAATTAAGCCCAGAAAGTATTAAATACAATTAAGTTGTATAATATCTGACCTGAGGAATATTATTACGCAGTTCCGGAGGTTTGATTGGGAGCAGATCGGAAAAGGAAAAGGAAAAGTCAGACTCGACGAGAATCGAGGTAAGGGAATTTTGTAAGTGTATAGAGATGCCTATACATATTTTGAGGGTATTTACAGGGCTTAGAATTTATCTAAGTATCTAGTAAATGAAATAATAATTTTTACGAAAACCGGGGCTTAGATAAATAAAGGAAAAAGACGATTTTACCCCTAGGAGTAAAATTTACCAAAAAGGGTAGTAAGGCAGGTAAATTGCATGATTTCATGTTTTTAATGCTTTATATGAATATATTGCTTTGAATTAAGCAAATATACACATAGGTGGGCTGTTGATTTCGTGAATTTTACGAAAAGGTACCGGTTTGTACCGGTTACTATTTAAAAAGATGTTTTATTAAGATTAAGCCACCTATGGTATTTACATGAATAAAAAGAGTGTTAGAGTCTTACTCGCACTCAAGTTTACTGATTTATTCTCATGAAAAGCCGTACTGGAGCATTGCTCGTACGAGAAATTTGTGTGTGCACAAAACCGTGCTGAAGCTTCGCTCGCACGAGATTTTAGATATCATGATATGCATAGCGTGGTGCTGGAGCTCCGTAAGTCTGTGACCTGGTGTGGGGCGGGCAGCAGGATGCTCACATAAACGCACTAGACGCGAGTTGATATGCATATAGTCGTGCGGAAGCCTCCTGTAGACTGTGTGTCACAGAGAGTTGAGATGCTCGCACATATACTTTGAGACATGGGTTGGTTATCGACATAGTATTGGGCTGGATAAGACCTACGGCAGGCACCCCCAGACTATGATATGGGTCCACGGAGTACGATGTACCGTGTATGTCACATGGAGTACGCTGTACCGTGCAGTCATGATGACTCTACGATGTTACTCGATATTCTGGCGGGTAGGACTTGACCCCACCTCCCGTTGCAGTTGTGATACCCCGCACACCGGGATCCGTGTGCCTGGGATCACAGGGACATAGTATGGCCATAGTCCTCGATTTTTCATACAGTAACCTACATGCCTCACATGATATCATACGGTCTGGATAGACCAGGACAAACCCGATGGAGGGGTAGTCCCGATTTGTGTTTTTAAAAGAGATGTGATTTGATGAATCAAGGTATTCCCGAGAGATGGGTTTGACCTTGATGAAGTTGTTTTATAATGAAACAAATGAGTTTTAAATGTGATGAATTTATGATGAAACAAATAAGTTTCAAAGTGATGAGTTTTGTGATTAAACAAATGAGTTTTAAAGGGAAGAGTTTATGATGAAATAAATGAGTTTTAATGTGACGAGCATGAGATGTCATACATGATGATTTTCCATGTGTGCTTGATATGTCGATTTCATGATTTCTTGTATATGATATATACATACATGTGGCATTGTTTTAATCTTACCTCATGCTCCGAAAGTAAACGATTTTTACATCATGACATTATCAGCACGTAGATAGTATAGTTATCTACCTGCTTACATTATTGCCTTACTGAGCACGTTTCGCTCACCCTTTCATTTTCCACCCCACAGGGTATATTCAGTAGAAGAGAGCGACAATAGTCTCGTATCTCGGTTATCCGCTGCTTCTTATTAAGATCAGGTATACACATTTATATAATTTTTGTATCTGAACAAATAGATGCACAGTACTGTATAAGGATTTAATATTGGGGATGTATTTTGTTTAAATAAATTGATATGTGAATGTGAATATGAAAATGGAATGGTAAATAGGTGAGAGGTTACTAACACCGAATCATAGCCCAACTGTTTAGAAGTGTAACTGTTCACGATGGGTGAGGAAATGAAAATGCGAAAAATTTATAGGGATTTTTAGGTAATTTGGGTCGTGACAGATACCTCGCACACTAGGATCCGTGTAGCCTAGGATCATAGAGGATATGGCCATATTCCTAGTTATTACCCTTATTAATATTATTTGCCTATCTCACATGTCTTGTTTTATGATGAATCCATGTTTTAAAATTGTTTTGTGGGTCAGGACAGTCCGAGGGAGGGGTTGAATCTTGACGAATGGTGAATTTTATAAGGATTTGTGATGAGTAAGAAATGTTTTTGAGTGCACCTCGTATGACAATTTTCCATGCTTTAATTACTATTTGAGCATGATGATTTTCCATGCTTTACTTAAGTGTCGTGCATTGATTTAAATAGCATGAATTGCTTTATATATCATGAACATGAGCATGAACTGATGTTTTGGAGTATGACAAGTAAATGCTTGGTTTTATACATGGCATCACAATCACATAGATAGTACAGTTATCTACCTACTCGCATGAGTGCCTTACTGAGCGCATGGTTTGCTCACCCCCCCTTATTTCCCCCCTTCCCCCCTCTACAGAGCACTTTCAGTAGATAGAGAGCGACTGAGGATTGGATTTTGGTGTCCGCTGCATCCCATCACACAAGGTATACACATTTGTATAGTTTTTGTATCTAGACATGTCAAAAGCACAGTAATATCTTTAAATGTAATTTTTGGGGATGTAAAGGATTGTAAACACATGTAAACAATAACTCTGATTTAGAAATACAAGTGTTTACATTTAAATGAATTGTAAATTGAAATGATTTGATTGGATGAGATTGACATTGATACACAGCCCAACTATTGGTGGTGTACCTGTTCATAATCAAGTAAGGTAAAGGTAAAGAACAAACAATAAGAAATAAATTTGTAGTGGATTTTCGGTGGATTGAGGGTGGTGACATCATATTATATTTTTTATATTTTATTTATTATATTCTATGATATATTTATTCTATTTAGTATATTAGTATGTTATATGTAGTACTATATTATATTAGTATAATATTACATTATAGTATTACACTATTTTTATTTTTTATTTTATTTTGCAATTTAATATATTTTACATTTTAATTATTTTATTATATATAATTTTTTACATAGATATACATAACTTGACTTACATATCTTTATTGTGCTTCATGATATCTTTTTTTTTGGAATATGAGTCACTATGGTAAAGATGTGTGTTTATATGATTACTTAATCACACTTGACCTTAATGATGCTTTGAACATAACTTAGGTGAATCTAATAGTTGTGATGCTTAAAATGTTACCTTGAGTCATAGTCGATTTAGCCTATAAAGTATAATGACATATGGATCTTAGATGTTTAAATAATGAAAAAGTCATCTGTGAGCTTAGTTTTAACACATGGCCAAAAATATATGTTTTAATGAAGAACTTGAGTTTTAGTGCCAACTTAATGTTTAAATTGAATTTTAATATGGCTTATTTCTTGAGTTAATCTTTTCATTGAATATTTGTTTTTGGAAAGTGGAGTTTTTAAAATAAATTATTGTTTTGGTTTGAGTTAGTAACATTTGTGTAAGACCCTTAATTTTGATGTAATGTGCATAATCATATGATGTACAAATAAGTTAAATTATGTATGAATCATAAGAAATATATATTTTTGAAGTTCTAAGTGTGATTGGAATGATGAATGAATGTGGAAGTGATTAAATATGAGTTTGAATTAGGAAATTGCAGTAAAAAGGGTGTAGGATGAAGGCCAGATCGATCTTATGCAAGGAGAGATCGATCTCATGGTCTAGAGAATGCAGAATCAAGCATGTTGGAAGAGGAAGATCGATCCCTTATTCAATGTAGATCGATCTCCCCTTAAGACCAGATCGATCTCCTTAGCTCTCTGTCTAAGACAAATCGATCTTGTTTCATTGAAGAAGATCGATCCCATTCACTGAAGTAGATCGATGTGAGCCTTTGACAGATCGATCTCATGCCTTCAAAATGTCGTGAAAATGAGGAATTTAAGAGGACCAGATCGATCTCTACCCTATACAGATCGATCTCATCAAGCCAATTCTATAAATATGGAGCAGTTGGATCTGTAATTCACGGCAAACAACTCAACCTTTCCATTTTCAATCCAAAACCTAGCTTTCTCACTCCAAAATCATCCCATTTTCATAGAGATTTGAGAAAATATTATTAGAGCAAAGTTGTTCCTTATAAAAAGAAGAACAACATACTTTGGAATCAAAGCTACATTAGTTGGATTGAAGGAGCAAAGGTGCATTCTCATTTGGAGTAAGAAGGAAATCAAGCTAGGTGAGTTTTAACACTCCAACCCAATTACATTTGTGTAGTTATTGATTTTGGAGTTGAATTGTATGTATATTAATGATAGAAACTACCTAGAAAGTAATGGAACAAGTGAAACCTAGATTGAATCTAGAGTGAGAAAATGAGAGATAGTTGAGTTAATGGTAAATGGAGTATGCTAAAGTGTCTATGAGGTGTTATGTATGATTTTTAGAAGGTTAAATGAAGCCACATTGTTAGATTGGCCTAGTTAAGAAAATGAGTATATAAGGTGTTTGACAAAATGCCATAGTGAAGTAAATGATGAAATATAAACACTATAGGCTTAAATATCGATTTAGTAGGAATCAATGGATCTAAAAGAATCCAATAGACTCTTGAAATATGAGTAGAGTAATCAATAAAGCCTTATAGGCGTTAATGGAAACTATAGAGCAAGTCAACTATAGTAAGCGTAAAGATCTCGTTATATTGGACCCAATTGACGTGGGATATGATTTTGCGCAGTCCCGAGGAGTTTGTTGGAGACGGAACGTACCGCGCAATCAAGCAGCTTTAAGGAAGTGGAATCACGCGACGCAATTTCAGGCAAGGGAATTCTATGAGTGTATAGAGATAGCTGCTCGTATTTTACGGGTAAATATAGGGCTTTGTGAAACGCATGGTTGCTTAGAAAGAATGGTTGATAGTATGTATGTGCGACTACAAGTATGTATGTATGTATATGACTTTGTTTTGAAGTGGATTTTATGAAAAGGGAATAGTAAGGCTAATAATTGCATAAATCACATGTTTTTATTTCTTTTATGAAAACAGATTGCTTTGGTTTAAGCAAAATGACGGATAGGCTGGCAAGTGGTTTCCTGATTTCGAGAAAAGGCACCATTGAGGTGCTAACCATTATTTTGTGAATGTTTTGTTGAAATAGAGCCGCCTATCGTATTTATGTGATTTAAATCGTGCTGGAGCTTCGTACATGTGCAAACATCAAAATCAAGTGCGAGCGAAGCTCCAGCACAATTTAACTCACATAAATACGATAGGCGACTCTATTTCAACAAAACATTCACAAAACAATGGTTAGCACCTCAATGGTGCCTTTTCTCGAAATCAGGAAACCACTTGCCAGCCTATCCATCATTTTGCTTAAACCAAAGCAATCTGTTTTCATAAAAGAAATCAAAACATGTGATTTATGCAATTATTAGCCTTACTATTCCCTTCTCATAAAATCCACTTCAAAACAAAGTCATATACATACATACTTGTAGTCGCTCATACATACTATCAACCATTCTTTCTAAGCAACCATGTGTTTCACAAAGCCCTATATTTACCCACAAAATACGAGCAGCTATCTCTATACACTCACAGAATTTCCTTATTTGGAATCGTGTCAGGTGATTCCACTTCCTTAAAGCTGCTTGATTGCGCGGTACGATTCGTCTCCAACGAACTCCCCAGGACTGCGCAAAATCATATCCCACGTCAATTGGGTCCAATATAAGGAGATGTTTACGCTTACTATAGTCGACTTGCTCTATAGTTTCCATTAACGCCTATAAGGCTCTATTGATTACGCTACTCATATCTCGAGAGTCTATTGGATTCTTTTAGATCCATTAATTCCTACTAAATCGATATTTAAGCCTATAGTGTTTATATTTCATCATTTACTTCACTATGGCATTTTGTCAAACACCTTATATACTCATTTTCTTAACTAGGCCAATCTAACAATGTGGCTTCATTCAACCTTCTAAAAATCATACATAACACCTCGTAGACACTTTAGCATACTCCATTTATCATCAACTCAACTATCTCTCATTTTCTCACTCTAGATTCAATCTAGATTTCACTTGCTCCATTGCTTTCTAGGTAGTTTCTATCATTAATATACATATAAATTAACTCCAAAATCAATAATTACACAAATGTAATTGGGTTGGAGTGTTAAAACTCACCTAGCTTGATTTCTTTCTTACTCCAAATGAGAATGCACCTTTGCTCCTTCAATTCAACTAAAGTAGCTTTGATTCCAAAGTTTGTTGTTCTTCTCTTTATAAGGAACAACTTTGCTCTAATGATATTTTCTCAAATCTCTATGAAAATTGGATGATTTTGGAGTGAGAAAGCTAGGTTTTGGATTGAAAATGGAAAGGTTGAGTTGTTTACGGTGAATTGCAGATCCAACTGCTCCATATTTATAGAACTGGCTTGATGAGATCGATCTGCATAGGGTGGAGATCGATCTGGTCCTTTTAAATTCCTCATTTTCACAACATTTTAAAGGCATAAGATCGATCTGTCGAAGGCGTGAGATCGATCTACTTCAGTGAATGGGATTGATCTTCTCCAATGAAACAGGATCGATTTGTCTCAGACAGAGAGCTAAGGAGATCGATCTGGTCTTAAGGGGAGATCAATCTGGTCGCCCAAGAGTTAAGGAGATCGATCTACATTGAATAAGGGATCAATCTTCCTCTTCCAACATGCTTGATTCTGCATTTTTTAGGCCAAGAGATCGATCTCTCCTTGCATGGGATCGATCTGGCCTTCATCCTACACCATTTTTATTGCAATTTCCTCATTCTGTAAGACCCAATTTTTATTGTATTTCCTTATGATTCACACATTGTATGGATATTGTTATATGTTAATGGAATCATAGACAGATGATTTTGATCATATAAATATGAATGAAGTAGTTGAACCTACGTAAAATTCGAAAATGGACAGTTAAGGAATTTCAAATCAAATTTATGAGATTAGAATTGTCCGGACAAAGATACGAATTTTAAATGAGAAATTATAGTGGATCCAATAAGGAAAGTCAGCCTAAATTGGTCCCGAATGTGTAAAAGGGTAAAACGGTCAAAAGACCAAAATTCGATATAAATTCGATAAGAAAATTTCATTAAAATATGGATTTAGGAAATCTTGATCAATAAAAGAAAAATTATTGAATTCCGAATCTAATTGACCAAGATACAAATTTATTAAGATTTACCAAAATTTAATCGGGACAATATCTCGAAAATAAGGAGAAAAATACATCGAAAAATGGTTAAAATAAAATAAATAAATAAAATAAATTAATCTAAATAAAATATAGTTTTTTTATATTTTGGGATTTTTATAATATTTTAATGATTAGAATAATAATAAAATAAATTATAAATAAATAAATAACTGAAATCTGAAAACGCGAAGGCTACCTACGAAGATAGCTGAACCTGAGGAAGACTCAAGAAGCCAACGACGATCCAACCACCGACGAGGCCAGACGAAGGTCGGAGAAGAGAGAGAAGCTTCAGGCGATTTTGTAGGTACCGGCGACACGCCGTACCAACGTCGGAGTTCGACGAACGGAGGAGGAAAAGTCGACGAGAAAAAGGGCTTGATTCCGGTGATCCACACAGCTGGGTGTGATCGGAGGGTACCAGCATGATCGGGAGCAAGAGCCGGTTCTGTTAGTACTCGATTCGTACAACGAAACAGCCGAAAATGACCGGTGACGATGAGGAGAGCAAAACGGCACCGTAGCCGGAAAGGGACGAAAAAGGAAAAAAAAAGAAAAGAAAAAGGAAAAAAACGAAAAAAAATGAAAAAAGAGAGGAAAAATCTCGAGAATACCTCAAATTCGGGTAAGTTGACGGATGGTCGAGATTGACCTACGGGTAAATTCTAAAAATTAATTTAATATTATATTTAATGAAAAATAACCCAGATTAATCTAATTGTACAGTTCTACGACAGAGCCCGAACGAAAGCTGATTGAGCTCCAATTTTTGTACCCCGCATAGTATTGGGTAAGTACACTTTAATTACGACAATTTGAGTCTTTAATGTAGAGTTAAGATTATTTTACGGATTAATTCTGCATAAAATGAATTGTATTCAGAATTTTAAAGTAATTATCGTAAATATTATACAGGCTATCCAATGAGTTTTGGAACGAAGCCCGATGAGTCTTGATAAGCTAAAAGAGCCCAATAGACCCGAAGAAGGGATTTAATAAGTCGAAACGGGCTGAAAATGGGGTCGAGGCCCATTAAGGTGCAATCGAGCTCAATAAAGTAAAACGGGCCCAATGTTTTAGATTTGATCAGTAAGAGTGAAATACTGAAAAGTATATAAGAACTGACCCAAATACGTGGTTATATGCAGCTGCATAGACTTGGTTTGGAGCGAATTGGACTAAGAGACTTGGTACAGTCGAGACAGGATAAGCTCGCACGTGATTCCAGGTAAGGAAATTTTATGGACTGCTAGAGGTAAATTTACGCAATTTTGACCTCATTTGCATTCCCTAAAATTGTCTCAAGTGTCTAGATTTAAAATAAGAATTTTGGTTCCCGAATAGGAAAATGACCAAAATACCCCTATGAAGGGTAAAATTTCCAAAATTAGAAAAAGTTGGGAGGAGCAAGAACAAGAGGTTCCTGCTTGTTTTTTAGGTGTTTTAACATGTGCATGGGTAGGATGGCTAACTTTTAAATAAAAATGCACAGCATTGCATATTTTCAACAATGTGATTTCTTGTGGAAATTGTTTTAAGGTAACAAAGCCGCCTACAGGATTTTATGAAAAAAAATGAGACGTGCTAGAGCTTAGCTTGCACAAGTTTTGATTTATGTTGTTGGCTCTACCGAGACGGGGGTGAATCGGTTTTCTAACGTTAATGGGAAATTTTAAATTAATATCCTAATTTAATCAGCAATGATAGCGAGCAATACAATAAAATTAAACAATTTAATGCAAGATAGGGAAGAGAGAAACAAACACAATCATTTATAGAGGTTCGGCCAAACTCTTGCCTACGTCCTCTCTCCTTGACCTTCTTGTCAAGTGCTTTCTTTCTCTCCTTCAACTGAAGTTACAATGTTCCTTTTTCAGGTTAAGGAATAACCTCTCTACCCTTTGCAATACAAAGATGTATTCACCCTTTTACAATTTTATCTCACTGAGGAACAATCCTCTTCTCTCTTAAGGTAAGGATGAATACAAAATCAAGCTTTTAGTGTGGGTAGGACAATTACAGCTTTTGCACTTAAGCTTATACAACAAACTCAATAAATGAGGAATGAAGACACAAGGAATGAAAGTATTAAACTCTTGAGAATGTAAGAAATGTGCAGCAATAGTGTCTCTGTTCTCATTGTCTTCAATGCTTGGTTAAATACTGAAGGATTGGTGGTTGGAGCATTAAATGCTATTTTTCCCGTTGAGATTTTTGCAGAACTAGCCGTTGGGTACCTCCAGTAGAGTGCCAGATCGATCTGCCATCTTGGCCAGATCGATCTCTTAGTTATAAATCTTGCAAGATCAAAGCAAAATAACACAAGGAGATCGATCTCATATATGAGCAGATCGATCTCTTATTTAAAAATGTTAGGGGAGATCGATCTGTCGATTAGGCAGATCGATCTTCCAATCTCTCTGTTTGAGGCAGGATCGATCTACAGATCGATCTGCGATGCAATCTCATAGTAGGGCGATCGATCTCTCAATAACCCAGATCGATCTCCTTAGCTCTCTGACTTTGAGAAGATCGATCTCTTCCTTACCAGATCGATCTCATAAGCTCTCTGTTTGAGTGTAGATCGATCTTACAGATCGATCTACTATCTTTGCTTTAAGGGAGATCGATCTCTTCCTAGATCAGATCGATCTCCTGAACTCCAGTATTAGGCAGATCGATCTCATAACCCATATAGATCGATCTCACTCTTCCTCAATACCTTTGTATAGGTTCAAGGCTTGGCAGATCGATCTCATGTCTTCCTGAGATCGATCTCTCATCCAAGGCAAACCCAGGAGATCGATCTCTCATAACCCAGATCGATCTCTCATCAACAGAACTTTAAGTTTTGGTACTGATAACCTCTAAACATGTTTTTATATCATCTTTACATTATTGAATTCACTTGTTTTGTCATTTCAAAATACATTAACTCAACAATCTCCCCCTTTTTGATATGACAAAACCTATTCAATCAACATGTTTAGTTTGCCTATTTTCATTTTGCACAAACTCCCCCTTTTTGTAAGCTCCCCCTTACTTTTGGCTTTTGATCTCTAAACTTTCTTAACTCCCCCTCATTTTAATCATTCCTTTTAAACCATTAGATATGATTCTTAAAGTCATTTAAACATGTTTTAACACACGCATGTGTTCTTAACATTATTTCTTCTCCCCCTTTTTGTCATATCAATGGTAAGAAGAAAATCTAAACAAGACTCGGTCATTTCAAATTAACATTTCATTAAAAAGTCATTCAATAACACAGAGGGCAGTTCATTCAAGCAAATTCAGTTCAAACAACAACGAGTAATGAAAACATATAACAAAACTAGATCTAGTAAATAAGCCCTATGGTGGAGGAGGAAATCGATCCATGAGATCCTCAACGTGAGTGCGAGTGACTTGAAGCTCATCAAACATCGCCTCCTGAGTCTCATGAAGATTTGCAAAGCCTTCATCCACTTTGCGGTTCAGCTCCTCGAACATCCGCTGCTGGGTTGCATGAAGGTTTACAAAGCCTTTATCGATCTTCCTGTTGAGCTCACTCATCATCGTCACAATGAGCTCCATGCCAGCAGGTGAAGGTGCAGGTGCAGTGGGCTGAGGAGTCGAGGACGATGGACCCGCAGTCGGTGCAGCAGGTGGATCCATAGGCTGATCGAGGGATCCTTCTCCATAGCTTCAGCAGACTGCTGTTCCCTCTTCTTCTTCCAGTCGCCCCGAAAGTCCTTGTAATAGCCATGTGGTGGAGTGTCCTGATGTTGAGGACGCTCTTGGGAGAGGGTATTTCACATGTTTCGCAGCTGCTATCCACTTTGAGTCATTGGAGAAAGTACGCCAATGGTTGCGAAAACACGATCGTTGTGGCTTGGTCGCGTACAATCTTCAACCAGTCTTGAAAGATAAAGTGGACGAGGTTGGGTGTTTGATTGGTGGAGTGAATGTGGTGAATCCAGAATCTATCTAACCACCTAACGGTGGAGTGACGGGTACCAAATGGATGAAGGTTCCACGATATGATGAGGTGGAGTAGCCGGGGGTGCATTGGGAGATCACTCGCCTTATCCCCGGGAATATCAAACTCCAAAGGGACTTCCTCATCTTCGTTTGTCAATCCTTCATCGCGTATGTCAAAAGCGTGGGCTAGAATTTCAGTGTCTACAACAATGGATTTTCCCATAACATACGTTGTAAACCCATATTACAGGGGTCGATAGGATCATAGGTGAGTTCGGCATTGGAAAAGAATGCTCGAACGATATTTGGAGGTACGAGAGTATTGATTTTTAGGAAAGATATCCAACCAAAATCTTCAAATTTGGACAGATACAAAAAATCAATGCGGTTTAGGAAAGAGAAATCGATTGTGCGCCAATGTTTAATTGGCATGGTAGAAAAATATTGTTCAAATAGCTTCCTTTTCGCAGGTGTTTTAAAACACCGATTGAAGGTAGCGACTGAAGAGGGAGGAATGGATTGGGAAGATGACCCTTATTCTGCATTCGATCGGGGAGGTTTTTGGTTTGCTCTCTTAAGTCTAGGCATGGTTCTAGACACGAGAATTACTCTAAGACAGGTTCACAAACAAAAATCAATGGAACAGTGACTAGATTTGCCCTAAAGTGAAATTGAATACAAATCTTAAGAAATTTTTGAGAAAATAATAAGGAATGTGGGTTACTATACCAGTAAACGAAGGAGAGAAGCGACGAAGACCGTACCGAGATCGATCTGAGGAGGAATCGAGAGAGGAGGTGCGAGGGAAGTTAGGGATTTTGAAGTTTGAGGATTTGAAATTTGGGGATTTTTCGCCAGTTTTTATTCTTCAAATAGCTTCCTTTTCGCAGGTGTTTTAAAACACCGATTGAAGGTAGCGACTGAAGAGGGAGGAATGGATTGGGAAGATGACCCTTGTTCTACATTCGATCAGGGAGGTTTTTGGTTTGCTCTCTTAAGTCTAGGCATGGTTCTAGACACGAGAATTACTCTAAGACAGGTTCACAAACAAAAATCAATGGAACAGTGACTAGATTTGCCCTAAAGTGAAATTGAATACAAATCTTAAGAAATTTTTGAGAAAATAATAAGGAATGTGGGTTACTATACCAGTAAACGAAGGAGAGAAGCGACGAAGACCGTACCGAGATCGATCTGAGGAGGAATCGAGAGAGGAGGTGCGAGGGAAGTTAGGGATTTTGAAGTTTGAGGATTTGAAATTTGGGGCTTTTTCGCCAGTTTTTATAGTCCAGGGCATAGGAGATCGATCTGTCGAGACGACAGATCGATCTGTCATTTCCAGAAGCCGAAAGAGATTGATCTGTGGTTCCATAAGATCGATCTGCAGAATACAGAAGCAAAAGGAGATCGATCTGTCGTATGCACAGATCGATGTGCTGTTTAACAGAGGCTTAGGGAGATTGATCTGTCAAATGCATAGATCGATCTTCAGAATACAGAGGCTTGAAGAGATCGATTTGTCGTACGCACAGATCGATCTGCTGTTTAACAGAGGCTCAAGGAGATCGATCTTATGGATAGAAGATCGATCTGCTTAGCTTAACCTTAATGCTTTAGGCTTGTTGGAAGTATGGAGATCAATCTATATTGATAGGAGATCGATCTCTCATACTTGTTGCCCAAAAAAAAATCTTTGTAAAACTCTTTTAAAACCAACTTAAAACCAAGATTTTGAAGTATATACATCTTAAGGGATATTCATAAGTCCTAATTCACCTCTAAGGATACAAAACCTATCTCTATCAAGTGGTTTGGTGAATATATTAGCTATTTGATGTAAAGTGTCAATATACTCTAGAATTATATCCCCCTTTTGCACATGGTCTCTAAGGAAATGATGCCTAATCTCAATGTGCTTGGTTCTAGAGTGTACTGGTATTGTCACATTTAATAGAAACTTGTTTCATGTCAATACCATAGTCTTTCATTTATTGTTTTATCCACAACACTTGAGCACTACAACTACCTACTGCTATGTATTCAGCTTCAGTTGTGGACTGAGCCACACTGTTTTGTTTTTTAAAGAACCAAGAGATTAATCTATTTCCTAAGAATTGGCAGGTACCTGAAGTACTTTTCCTATCTATTTTGCATCCCCCAAAATCTGCATCTGAAAATGCATGAAGTGTAAAGGTAGAGTCCTTGGGGTACCAAAATCCTAGAGAGGGAGTGTCCTTAAGGTATCTAAAGATCCTTTTAGTTGCTAACAAGTGTGATTCCCTAGGAGAGGATTGAAATTTAGCACAAAGGCATACACTAAACAAAATATATGGTCTACTTGCAGTTAAATAGAGCAATAAGCCAATCATAGACCTATAGAGTTTAGTGTCTACACACTTGCCACTTTCATCTTTATCAAGCTTGATGTTGGTGCCCATTGGAGTTGCTTGAGGTTTGCAATTGTCCATTCCAAATCGCTTGAGCAAATCCTTAGTATACTTTGCTTGATTGATGAAGGTTCCATCTTTTGTTTGTTTCACTTGAAGTCTGTTGAGTTAATATATTTTGAAATGACAAAACAAGTAAATTCAATAATATAAAAATGATATAAAGACATGTTTAGAGGTTATCAGTACCAGAACTTAGAGTTCTGTTGATGAGAGATCGATCTGGCTGATGAGAGATCGATCTCCTGGGTTTTTACTTGATGAGAGATCGATCTCATGAAGAAATGAGATCGATCTGCCAAGCCTTGAACCTTTACAAAGGTATTAAGGAAGAGTGAGATCGATCTGCAAGGGTTAAGAGATCGATCTGGCTAAAGCTAGAGTTGAGAAATCGATCTGTCTAGGAAGAGATCGATCTCCTTTAAAGGCATAAGATTGTAGATCGATCTGAAAGATCGATCCACACTCAAACAGAGAACATATGAGATCGATCTGGTAAGGAAGAGATCGATCTCCTCAAAGTCAGAGAGCTAAGGAGATCGATCTGAGGTATTGAGAGATCGATCTCCCCACTACGAAACTGCATGGCAGATCGATCTGTAGATCGATCTTGCCTTAAACAGAGAGATCATGAGATCGATCTGCCTATTCGACAGATCGATCTCCCCTATGATTTTCAAACTAACAGGTCGATCTGCTAACCTATGAGATCGATCTGTGAGACCCCGTATATGTATAAGGGTATATATGTACATAGAAGTGTAAATAGAGTTGTACTATGAATTCATAAGTGAAGTATATGTGATGTAAGTCCATAAGTAATGTACACACTTGTAATGAGAGTGATAATCGTACATACAAGTTTCATTATATATGAATGTGTAGAAATGGACTTAAACATGTGGAGAATGTGTGTAGAATGGATTATGAATAGTTTGGTAAAATGGAAGTAGAATTGCATAAGATGTACACTTCCATTTTTGTTTATATTAAGTACCATTGGTCATACAAAGATCCTACACAAGTTTTAATGTGTATGAAGTGAGGATGGATGTCATCTTCAAGTCTCAAAGATGAATGAATGAGGAAATGATCATGGTAGCAAATTTAGGATGTTTGGTAAGTGTTGTTGCAGAGGAAATCTGGAAATTTTGAAGGGCAGATCGATCTCATGGGATGAGAGATCAATCTGGAAGAGCCAGAATGCTCTTATTTGGGCGAGAGAATAGAACAGATCGATCTCTAATGGACCAGATCGATCTCCTTAGCTCTCTGTTTGGGAGCAGATCGATCTCATGCTTCGACAGATCGATCTCATGCCTCAACAGATCGATCTCATGCTTCGACAGATCGATCTCAGGCTTAAAAATGCCGTGAAAAAGAGGGATTTTAAGGGACCAGATCGATCTCCTCTTGGACCAGATCGATCTCCTCAAGATATTTCTATATAAGGAGTGCTGGAAATCAGAAAATTTCGGGAAAAACACAAACTTTTCACTTTCAACCCAAAAAAACCTAACATTCTCTCTCAAAAATCAGCCATTTTCAGTGAGGTTTGAAGAGAGACCATTAGAGACAAAGTTGTTCCTAGCAAAGAGAAGAACAACATAGTTGGAAAGCATTCTCCCATTTGTTGATATTGAAGGATTTAAGGGCATTGCCATTTGGAGCAAGAGGAGAAATCAAATTGGGTAAGATTCTAACACTCCAACTGTGGTACATTGTCTAAATGCATTGGTATGATTATGACCTAGAAATGATTTAGTGTGAGAAAGTGAAATTGATTGGGATTAATGAGAAATGGGATGTCTAGAGGTGACAATAATGTTATGGGTATGATTTTAAGATGTTGTTAGTGGATAAATTGTGAGATTTACCTAAAAGAGGTAAAATGTGAATTTAAGGCATTTGTAAAGTGCATAAGTGAATAATATGACTAGTGAGGTCAATCTTGGGTCAAATACGTTAACTCAATCGATTTAATGAATGAATCGCAGCTTCCGGGGATACGCCGAGGCGAGTTGACCCAAGAGCGTGAGGAGCTAAGAGAAAAGGAGTCACACCAAGTAAATCAAGGTAAGGGAATTGTGTGGACTCTTAGAGATATTGTGCGCAATTTGGGCGCATAAATGTTTTGCTAGAATCATGAGATTAGGAAATGTTGTTGTTGGGTGATTGAAGGGTAAAAGTTGGGAGTTTGAGAAATGTGCATAAAACAAAAGCATATTGCTTTGAAAATCATGTTTTATTGCTTTTAGCAAATGATTGGTAGGTTGGCTAACATTGAAATGATTTGCAAAAGAAATGAGTGTGTTTTGGTTTTGGTAACCATATTTTGCAAGTTTTTGAGCCACCTACATGATTTCGTGAGTATGAAAGAGTGCAAGAGGCACTTGTTTTCACATGGATTTCATATTGTTTTGGCATTGTGCTTGAGTTTGTCTCGCACTGGATGCCCACCTTGCGTGTTGCCGTGTTTGGAGCTTCGAGTAGACTTGGTGTCATATCGATTAAATAGGCTCACACGTGCATTGTTTTGAGACATGGCATGTTAAAACAACCTGATGAGCCCGAACGAGGGATAAGGGTTGGAGATTCACCTGATGAGCCCGAACGAGGGATAAGGGTTGGAGGAACAGCTGATAAGCCTGAACGAGGGATAAGGCTGGGGGTCCACGGAGTACGTTGTACCGTGCATGTAGCATGGAGTACATTGTACCGTGTTGTGATGTGATGTGCCGTCTTCGGACGAGATCTGCTATGGACCGGCGGGTAGGATTTGACCCACCTCCCGTATGGAAGCAGATGGTGGTGATATCCCGCACACCTGATCCGTGTAGCCGGTATCACAGGTTATGTACATAGGCCTTGAGGTTATTACCTATTGTTGAAACTGCCTATCTCACATGTCTAATGCTATTTGAGAATAAATCCATGTTTGAAGTGATTGTGGTCAGGAAAGCCCGAGGGATGGGCTGGGACCTGACGTTGAATTGATTTGTTAATGGTTTTAAAGTGCACGGATGCATGATGTTTAATGCCATGCTTTATTGTGAAAATGCATGATGGTTAATGCCATGCTATTTGAGAAAAATGCATGATGGGTAATGCCATGCTTTTATTGTGAATTATGCATGATGATTTATACCATGCTTTGAGTTGAAATGTGCACTTAATTTTAATAGCATGAATGCTTTACATACCATTAACACAATCATACACTCATGTTTTGAGATAAACAATGAATAAAATGCTTTTGAGCATGGCATCACGATCACGTAGATAGTACAGTATCTACCTGTTCGCATGATTGCCTTACTGAGCGTGTGGTTTGCTCACCCCCCTTATTTTCCCCTCTCTACAGAGATTTGAGTATAGATTGGACGTGACTGGAGGCGTTCCCTTTTTTGGTAATCCGTTGTATCCCATCGCTAAAGGTATACACACTTGGATTATTTTGTATCTAAACTAGACATAGCACAGTAGCATTTTGTATGTAACTACTGGGGATGTAAAACAATGTAAACACATGTAACAACTCTGATATATATACATTTATACAAGTGTTTACTCATAATAATGTTTCAAATTGAATTGGTATGGTGGAGTGAGTTAGACGTCGACACACAGCCCAACTGTTAAGTGTGTGGTTGTTCACGATCGAGGAAGGATGATTAAGGATTGATGCATGAAAATGCAAAAAATTTGTACGTATTTTTGTAAGTTGAGGGTCGTGACAGAAGTTGGTTTCAGAGCTCGAGTTGGTTTGACGTGTGTCGTGTCTAAAATACTTAATAAGTGAAAAAAATTACATCCCTAAGTTACTGTGCTTGTTTAGATACAAATAGTGTATGTCGATGGGTTGACTAAGTAATTGGTTGTGAATGTAGGGAACTGAGTAAGTATGCCTAATACCAGTCGTGGTAGAGGGATGAGAGCACAGGCTCGAGGTCGTAGAGGTAGGCCTGGGGGTCGTGTTGAGCCGGGAACACACGAGGCTCAGGAGGATGTTGAGGTAGAGGTCGACGTTGAGCACGCTCCACAGGGTCCAGAGGAGAGGCCCGAGAGTACTGAGGCTCGCTTCGCGAGGATTGAGCGGAGCATTGAGATGATTTTGGAATTGGTCACTCAATCTTTACCTGGAGTTGGCGGTAGACAGAGTCCCGCTACACAGGGTGATGCCGAGCAGGCAGCAGCTCCAGAGGCACGGGCAAGGCAAGCCCAAGGACCTCAGACGACAGATACCCCACCCACACAGGATGTGCCTACGTCGGTTGCTATGCCAGGCAGTAGAGGTTGGGGATATGGATGTGATTTGGATAGACTGCGGCAGTTCCAAAAGTTTGGACCGCCGTCTTTCAATGGAGTAAAGGACCCAGTAGCGGCTGAGGATTGGATCAATGAGATCGAGAAATTATATGTGTTCTTTGAGTGCACTACTACCGAAATGGTAGCATTTGCCGCTTTTATGCTGAAGGGATCAGCAGAACATTGGTGGAAATCCACCAGGCCTATTTTGAGAGCCCGGCAAACTGAGATCAGCTGGGATGTGTTTCTAGAGGCCTTCCGGAGACAGTATGTTTCGGATACCGCCCAGCGAAAGCTAAAGATGGCATTTTTGGGACTGACCCAAGGGAGCAGGACTGTGGACGAGTATGAGACTACTTTTATATCCCTGGGCAGGTATGATCCCAACACGATGGGTAACGAGGTCGAGAAGATCCAAAAGTTTGTGGATGGATTGAGACCGACTATCAGGTCTAGACTGGTTCCCCTAGATATACCGACATATGAGGAGGCAGTGCGCAGGGCGCAACTATGTGAACAAGATGTTGATAGAATCGCCTCAGAATTTGGAAAGGTTGGTAAGATAAGGGACAAAGATAAGAAGAGACCTATAATGGATAGAGGCTTCAACTATAAAGGAAGCAAGAGATTCTCTGGAAAGAGGCCGAGAACTGATGAGATCCGGGAGAGGACAATTGATACTCCCATGTATCCAGCCATTGCTCCAGCTAAGGGAATCGTGATTGGAGGACCACGGCCTACTACAGAACAGTGTGGCAAGTGTGGTAGGTACCATGGTACTCGACCATGTTATGGACCTCAGGTTGTATGCTTCAGGTGTGGGAAGCCAGGGCACATAAGCAGAGATTGCCCCGAGATGATAGAGAGAGCCCCACAGAAGGGCAAGGAGCCAGAGAGAGCTCCAGTTGGTACAGCTGCTCCGAGGAGAAAGGCTACAGCTGAAGAAAAAGGGAAGCAAGTAGTGGGTGTAAGCAGAGGACGAGTGCACGCACTGGATCAGGATACTGCAGATCAGTCATCAGATGTGGTAAAAGGTACCATCCAAATCTTTGATTTAGAAGCTTGTGTACTGTTTGATCCTGGTGCCACGCATTCCTTTATTTTGCCATCCTTTGCATGTAAATTGTTGAAGCATGTAAAACCCACGCTGCTTGATAAGATGTTATTGATATCTACCCCTATGAATGATAGTCAGTTGACTGAGCATATATATAGGGATTGTAAAATGAAGATAGGAGGTAAAGAGATGGCAGCCGATTTAATTTTATTGAACATGAGTGATTTTGATGTGATCCTAGGAATGGATTGGTTGGCTGCCAATCATGTTGTTATGGATTGTCATGCTAAAACCTTGATGTTTCCAAAGATAGACAATCTTGTAGTTAATTTTGTGAAATGAAATTAAAGAACATGATTTTTTCTAAGTGTGATGAGTATAATCTTGATACATGATGTATGAAAGATAAATTTGATTTCATTTATGTATGTGATGAGATGATTTATGATACTAATGGTGGAAAGAATAATGTGAAGGATTCATCGCTTTTGTGATTGAGATGGATAAGGCACGTCCGGAATTGGAAGACATACCAGTGGTTAGGGAATTTCCAGATGTCTTTCCGGATGAGTTACCAGGGTTACCTCCAGATAGGGAGATGGAGTTTGGTATAGATTTGGCACCTGGTACAGAGCCGATGTCCAAGCCACCATACAGAATGGCTCAATTTGAGTTAGAGGAGTTAAGGAAACAATTACAAGAGTTGCTGGAGAAGGGGTTCATCAGGCCGAGCGTCTCACCTTGGGGAGCACCGGTTCTGTTTGTAAGGAAGAAGGATGGAAGCCTCTGACTGTGTATAGATTATCGGTTGTTGAATAAGGCCACCATCAAGAATAAGTATCCCCTCCCACGCATCGATGATTTGTTGGATCAGCTTAAGGGAGCGCAGGTCTTTTCTAAGATAGATCTGAGATCAGGGTACCATCAGTTGAAGATACGAGGTGGAGATGTACCCAAGACAGCTTTTCGCACCCGGTATGGACATTATGAGTTTATGGTTATGCCATTCGGGTTGACGAATGCTCCCGCAGCTTTTATGTCCTTGATGAATGAAATATTCCACCAGTACTTGGATCGATTTGTTATTGTGTTTATTGATGATATACTGGTGTATTCAAGGTCTAGAGAGGAACATGAGAGGCATTTAAGGATAGTGCTACAAACCCTCCGAGAGAAGAAGTTGTACGCTAAACTCAGTAAGTGCGACTTTTGGTTGGAACAGATCTCTTTTCTGGGTCACATAGTATCAAAGTATGGAGTATCAGTGGATCCATCTAAGATTGAGGCCGTAGTTCAGTGGCAGAGACCCCAGACAGTGATAGAGATCAGAAGTTTCCTGAGTTTAGCTGGGTATTATCGAAGGTTTGTAGAGGGATTTTCGAGGTTAGCTGCTCCATTGACACGTCTCACAAGGAAAAATGTAGAGTTTGTGTGGGACAAAAAGTGTGAAGACAGCTTTGAGGAGTTGAAAAGGAGATTAACTATAGCTCCAATACTCACTATTCCTACCAGCTCAGGAGGTCTCTCGGTGTATGCAGATGCTTCACACCTAGGACTGGGCTGTGTATTGATGCAGGATGGGAAGGTAGTAGCCTATGGATCAAGACAGTTAAAGGATCATGAGAGGAACTACCCGACCCATGACTTGGAGTTGGCAGCGGTGGTGTTTGCGCTGAAGATATGGCGCCACTACCTCTATGGTGAGAGATTTCAGATTTATACAGATCATAAGAGCCTTAAGTACCTGTTCTCACAGAAAGAGTTGAACATGAGACAGAGGAGATGGCTCGAGTTGTTAAAGGATTATGATTGTGAAATCCTATACCACCCGGGTAAAGCAAATGTGGTTGCTGATGCATTGAGTAGGAAGCATCTCGGGATGGTATCATTCATGATCATCAGGGAACACGAGCTGTTGGAACAGTTCATGAACCTCAGTTTGGATATGACCCCGCCTGACGTTGATAGTGGATTTATGATAGCTAGCCTGCGGTTGGAACCGGATCTGGTAGATCGAATCCGACAGGCTCAGCGAGTTGATCAGCAGTGTGGTGATATTGTCGGGCAGATACAGAGGGGTATAGAGATGGACTTTGGGCTGAGTTCGGATGGATTGTTGAGGTTCAGAGGTAGGATATGTGTCCCTGATGACGCAGAGATCAGAAGGTTGATCCTGACAGAGGCTCACTCATCGAAGTATACGATACATCCAGGGGGTACCAAAATGTATCAAAACCTTCGAAAGGTTTATTGGTGGTCGGGAATGAAAAAGCACATTGCTGAATAAGTTGCTAAGTGTCTCGTTTGTCAGCAGGTGAAGGTAGAGCATCAGAAGCCTGCAGGGTTATTGCAGCCTCTACCGATACCGACATGGAAGTGGGAGCATGTCACCATGGATTTTGTGATGGGATTGCCGAGGACCCGGAGAGGTCATGATGCCATATGGGTGATTGTGGATCGGTTGACGAAATCAGCCCATTTTCTAGCTATGAGAGCTACCGATACTCTGAGCCAGTTAGCGAACCTATATGTGCGCGAGATAGTGAGGCTACATGGAATTCCAGTGAGCGTTGTTTCTGATAGGGATGCCCGCTTCACTTCCCACTTTTGGGAACATTTTCAGGAAGCGATGGGGACCCAGTTGAATTTTAGCACCGCGTTTCATCCTCAGACAGATGCTCAGTCAGAGAGGACTATACAGACCCTGGAGGACATGTTGAGAGCGTGTGCATTGGATTTTGGAGGCTCCTGGGATGACCATTTGCCACTCGCAGAGTTCGCGTATAATAACAGTTTTCATGCGAGTATCGGGATGGCACCATATGAGGCATTGTATGGGCGTAGATGCCGTTCCCCTATTGGATGGGAAGAGGTTGGTGACAGACAGATCTTTACTCCCGACTTGGTTAGACAAGCCTCTGAGGACGTCCAATTGATATGTGAGAGGTTACGGACAGCTCAGAGCAGCAAAAGAGTTATGCTGACAAGAGACGGAGACCACTAGAGTTTGAGGTGGGTGAGTCAGTGTTTCTGAAAGTTTCCCCTTTGAAGGGAATTATGAGATTTGGGAAGAAGGGAAAGTTGAGCCCTCGATATATAGGGCCATTTGAGATACTTGATAAGGTGGGAGACAAGGCTTATAGGTTGGCATTGCCACCAGAGTTGGCAAGTGTGCACAACGTCTTCCACGTATCCATGTTGAGGAAGTATCACCTGGACCCGGCACATGTGATAAGATATGAGCCTTTGGAGCTCAATGAGGGTATGACCTATGTTGAGAAGCCAGTTCGGGTATTAGATAGAAAGGAGAAAGTGCTGAGGACAAAGACAATTCCCTTGGTGAAGATACTTTGGCAACATCACACTGTGGAAGAAGCCACATGGGAATTGGAGAGTTTGATGCGGGAGAGATATCCCGAGTTGTTCACAGAATAATTGGTTCCAATTTGGAGGACCAAATTTTCTAAGTGGGGGAGAATGTGAGACCCTGTATATGTATAAGGGTATATATGTACATAGAAGTGTAAATAGAGTTGTACTATGAATTCATAAGTGAAGTATATGTGATGTAAGTCCATAAGTAATGTACACACTTGTAATGAGAGTGATAATCGTACATACAAGTTTCATTATATATGAATGTGTAGAAATGGACTTAAACATGTGGAGAATGTGTGTAGAATGGATTATGAATAGTTTGGTAAAATGGAAGTAGAATTGCATAAGATGTACACTTCCATTTTTGTTTATATTAAGTACCATTGGTCATACAAAGATCCTACACAAGTTTTAATGTGTATGAAGTGAGGATGGATGTCATCTTCAAGTCTCAAAGATGAATGAATGAGGAAATGATCATGGTAGCAAATTTAGGATGTTTGGTAAGTGTTGTTGCAGAGGAAATCTGGAAATTTTGAAGGGCAGATCGATCTCATGGGATGAGAGATCGATCTGGAAGAGCCAGAATGCTCTTATTTGGGCGAGAGAATAGAACAGATCGATCTCTAATGGACCAGATCGATCTCCTTAGCTCTCTGTTTGGGAGCAGATCGATCTCGTACTTCGACAGATCGATCTCATGCCTCAACAGATCGATCTCATGCTTTGACAGATCGATCTCAGGCTTAAAAATACCGTGAAAAAGAGGGATTTTAAGGGACCAGATCGATCTCCTCTTGGACCAGATCGATCTCCTCAAGCTATTTCTATATAAGGAGTGCTGGAAATCAGAAAATTTCGGGAAAAACACAAACTTTCCACTTTCAACCCAAAAAAACCTAACATTCTCTCTCAAAAATCAGCCATTTTCAGTGAGGTTTGAAGAGAGACCATTAGAGACAAAGTTGTTCCTAGCAAAGAGAAGAACAACATAGTTGGAAAGCATTCTCCCATTTGTTGATATTGAAGGATTTAAGGGCATTGCCATTTGGAGCAAGAGGAGAAATCAAATTGGGTAAGATTCTAATACTCCAACTGTGGTACATTGTTTATTAAGTGATTTTGGAGTTGTTGGCATGAGTATAGATGGTTAGAAACTATCTAAATGCATTGGTATGATTATGACCTAGAAATGATTTAGTGTGAGAAAGTGAAATTGATTGGGATTAATGAGAAATGGGATGTCTAGAGGTGACAATAATGTTATGGGTATGATTTTAAGATGTTGTTAGTGGATAAATTGTGAGATTTACCTGAAAGAGGTAAAATGTGAATTTAAGGCATTTGTAAAGTGCATAAGTGAATAATATGACTAGTGAGGTCAATCTTGGGTCAAATACGTTAACTCAATCGATTTAATGAATGAATCGCAGCTTCCGGGGATACGCCGAGGCGAGTTGACCCAAGAGCGTGAGGAGCTAAGAGAAAAGGAGTCACACCAAGTAAATCAAGGTAAGGGAATTGTGTGGACTCTTAGAGATATTGTGCGCAATTTGGGCGCATAAATGTTTTGCTAGAATGCATGAGATTAGGAAATGTTGTTGTTGGGTGATTGAAGGGTAAAAGTTGGGAGTTTGAGAAATGTGCATAAAACAAAAGCATATTGCTTTGAAAATCATGTTTTATTGCTTTTAGCAAATGATTGGTAGGTTGGCTAACATTGAAATGATTTGCAAAAGAAATGAGTGTGTTTTGGTTTTGGTAACCATATTTTGCAAGTTTTTGAGCCACCTACATGATTTCGTGAGTATGAAAGAGTGCAAGAGGCACTTGTTTTCACATGGATTTCATATTGTTTTGGCATTGTGCTTGAGTTTGTCTCGCACTGGATGCTCACCTTGCATGTTGCCGTGTTTGGAGCTTCGAGTAGACTTGGTGTCATATCGATTAAATAGGCTCACACGTGCATTGTTTTGAGACATGGCATGTTAAAACAACCTGATGAGCCCGAACGAGGGATAAGGGTTGGAGATTCACCTGATGAGCCCGAACGAGGGATAAGGGTTGGAGGAACAGCTGATGAGCCCGAACGAGGGATAAGGCTGGGGGTCCACGGAGTACGTTGTACCGTGCATGTAGCATGGAGTACATTGTACCGTGTTGTGATGTGATGTTCCGTCTTCGGATGAGATCTGCTATGGACCGGCGGGTAGGATTTGACCCACCTCCCGTGTGGAAGCAGATGGTGGTGATATCCCGTACACCTGATCCGTGTAGCCGGTATCACAGGTTATGTACATAGGCCTTGAGGTTATTACCTATTGTTGAAACTGCCTATCTCACATGTCTAATGCTATTTGAGAATAAATCCATGTTTGAAGTGATTGTGGTCAGGAAAGCCCGAGGGATGGGCTGGGACCTGACGTTGAATTGATTTGTTAATGGTTTTAAAGTGCACGGATGCATGATGTTTAATGCCATGCTTTATTGTGAAAATGCATGATGGTTAATGCCATGCTATTTGAGAAAAATGCATGATGGGTAATGTCATTCTTTTATTGTGAATTATGCATGATGATTTATATCATGCTTTGAGTTGAAATGTGCACTTAATTTTAATAGCATGAATGCTTTACATACCATTAACACAATCATACACTCATGTTTTGAGATAAACAATGAATAAAATGCTTTTGAGCATGGCATCACGATCACGTAGATAGTACAGTATCTACCTGTTCGCATGATTGCCTTACTGAGCGTGTGGTTTGCTCACCCCCCTTATTTTCCCCTCTCTACAGAGATTTGAGTATAGATTGGACGTGACTGGAGGCGTTCCCTTTTTTGGTAATCCGCTGCATCCCATCGCTAAAGGTATACACACTTGGATTATTTTGTATCTAAACTAGACATAGCACAGTAGCATTTTGTATGTAACTACTGGGGATGTAAAACAATGTAAACACATGTAACAACTCTGATATATATACATTTATACAAGTGTTTACTCATAATAATGTTTCAAATTGAATTGGTATGGTGGAGTGAATTAGACGTCGACACACAGCCCAACTGTTAAGTGTGTGGTTGTTCACGATCGAGGAAGGATGATTAAGGATTGATGCATGAAAATGCGAAAAATTTGTACGTATTTTTGTAAGTTGAGGGTCGTGACAGAAGTTGGTTTCAGAGCTCGAGTTGGTTTGACGTGTGTCGTGTCTAAAATACTTAATAAGTGAAAAAAATTACATCCCTAAGTTACTGTGCTTGTTTAGATACAAATAGTGTATGTCGATGGGTTGACTAAGTAATTGGTTGTGAATGTAGGGAACTGAGTAAGTATGCCTAATACCAGTCGTGGTAGAGGGATGAGAGCACAGGCTCGAGGCCGTAGAGGTAGGCCTGGGGATCGTGTTGAGCCGGGAACACACGAGGCTCAGGAGGATGTTGAGGTAGAGGTCGACGTTGAGCACGCTCCACAGGGTCCAGAGGAGAGGCCCGAGAGTACTGAGGCTCGCTATGCGAGGATTGAGCGGAGCATTGAGATGATTTTGGAATTGGTCACTCAATCTTTACCTGGAGTTGGCGGTAGACAGAGTCCCGCTACACAGGGTGATGCCGAGCAGGCAGCAGCTCCAGAGGCACGGGCAAGGCAAGCCCAAGGACCTCAGACGACAGATACCCCACCCACACAGGATGTGCCTACGTCGGTTGCTATGCCAGGCAGTAGAGGTTGGGGATATGGATGTGATTTGGATAGACTGCGGCAGTTCCAAAAGTTTGGACCGCCGTCTTTCAATGGAGTAAAGGACCCAGTAGCGGCTGAGGATTGGATCAATGAGATCGAGAAATTATATGGGTTCTTTGAGTGCACTACTACCGAAATGGTAGCATTTGCCACTTTTATGCTGAAGGGATCAGCAGAACATTGGTGGAAATCCACCAGGCCTATTTTGAGAGCCCGGCAAACTGAGATCAGCTGGGATGTGTTTCTAGAGGCCTTCCGGAGACAGTATGTTTCGGATACCGCCCAGCGAAAGCTAAAGATGGCATTTTTGGGACTGACCCAAGGGAGCAGGACTGTGGACGAGTATGAGACTACTTTTATATCCCTGGGCAGGTATGATCCCAACATCATGTTATATAATTAATAGAGCTATGATTAGACCCATGCTAAAGAAAACTCCTTATGAGCTCTACAAAGGTAAAAAGCCTAACATTAGTTACTTCCACCCTTTTGGCTGCAAATGTTTTGTTCTAAATAATGGGAAAGGTAATTTAGAAAAATTTGATGCCAAGAGTGATGAGGGAATATTCCTAGGATACTCATTGAATTCAAAGGCTTATAGAATTTATAACAAAAGAACATTAATGGTTGAAGAATCTATTCATGTTATATTTGATGAATCAAATAATGTATCTAAAGATTCAACCAATGATGAGAATGAGGGAATATTTGACGAAAACTTGGAGGATATCCCAAACCTAGAAGATGACTTATTAGAAAAACTAGACTTGAATAAAGAAGATGAAGAAGAGATAGAGATAATAGAGAGAGAATCTAGAGCACCAAGAGAGTTAGGATATGTAAAGGACTGTGAAATAGTAGGAGATCCAACTCTTGGAGTTAGAATAAGATCTTCTCTAAGGAATATGTGCCAATATATAGCCTTTGTATCTCAAATAGAGCCTAGGAATGTCAATGAAGCCTTAGATGACAATAATTGGTTCCTAGCAATGCAAGAAGAATTAAATCAATTTGAGAGAAGCAAAGTATGGAAACTAGTTCCTAGGCCTAGTGATCACTCTATAATTGGAACTAAATGGATATTCAAGAACAAGATGGATGAAAATAGTGTGATCATAAGGAATAAGGCTAGGCTAGTTGCACAAGAATATAGACAAGAGGAAGGCATAGACTATGATGAAACATATGCACCGGTAGCTAGATTAGAGGCAATAAGAATGTTACTTGCCTTTGCATGTTATAAAAACTTCAAGTTGTATCAAATGGATGTGAAGAGTGCATTCCTAAATGGTTTCATTAATGAAGAAGTCTATGTTGAGCAACCTCCCGGATTTGAAAATCATGAATTTCCTGAACATGTTTTTAAATTATCTAAGGCACTCTATGGATTGAAACAAGCTCCTAGAGCTTGGTATGAAAGGTTGTCAAAATTCTTAATAGAAAAGGGATTTTCAAGAGGAAAAGTGGATACCACCTTGTTCATTAAGAATAAAAATAAGGATTTACTAGTTGTACAAGTGTATGTAGATGATATTATTTTTGGTTCAACTAATGAGTCTTTATGCCAAGAGTTTGCTAAGATCATGCAAGGAGAATTTGAGATGAGCATGATGGGAGAACTCACATTCTTCTTGGGACTTCAAGTGAAGCAAACAAAGAATGGAACCTTCATCAATCAAGCAAAGTATACTAAGGACTTGCTCAAGCGATTTGGAATGGACAACTGCAAACCTCAAGCCACTCCAATGGGCACCAACATCAAGCTTGATAAAGATGAAAGTGGTAAGTGTGTAGACACTAAACTCTATAGGTCTATGATAGGTTCATTGCTTTATTTAACTGCAAGTAGACCAGATATTTTGTTTAGTGTATGCCTTTATGCTAGATTTCAATCGTCTCCTAGGGAATCACATCTATTAGCAACTAAGAGGATCTTTAGATACCTCAAAGACACTCCCTCACTAGGACTTTGGTACCCCAAAGACTCAACTTTTACCCTTCATGCATTTTCAGATGCAGATTTTGGAGGATGTAAAATAGATAGGAAAAGTACTTCAGGTACTTACCAATTCTTAGGAAATAGATTAATTTCTTGGTTCTCTAAGAAACAAAACAGTCTGGCTCAGTCCACCACTGAAGCTGAATACATAGCAGCTGGTAGTTGTAGTGCTCAAGTGTTATGGATTAAACAACAAATGAAAGATTATGGTATTGACATGAAGTAAGTATCTATTAAATGTGATAATACCAGTGCCATTAATCTGTCTAAAAATCCTATCCAACAGTCCAGAACCAAGCACATAGAGATTAGACATCATTTCCTTAGAGACCATGTTCAAAAAGGGGATATAATTTTAGAGTACATTGACACTTTACACCAAATAGCTGATATATTCACCAAACCTCTTGATAGAGATAGGTTTTGCATCCTTAAAGGTGAATTAGGACTCATGAATATCCCTTAAGACTTTATATTTCAAAAAATCTTGGTTTCAAGTTGATTTTAAAAGAGTTTTTGCAAAGATTTTCTGGCAACGAGGATGAAAGATTGATCTCCTTGCAATATAGATCGATCTCCATACTTCCCACAAGCCTAAATCATTAAGGTTAAGCTAAGAAGATCGATCTTCTAACCATAAGATCGATCTTCTTACGTCTCTGTTAAAGAGCAGATCGATCTGTCCATACGACAGATCGATCTCTTTAAGCTTCTGTATTTTGAAGATCGATCTATGCATTTGGCAGATCGATCTCCCTAAGCCTCTGTTAAACTGAAGATCGATCTGTGCATATGACAGATCGATCTCCTTAAGCCTCTGTTTGCTAACAGATCGATCTGTTCATACGACAGATCGATCTCTCTTGGCTTCTGGAAATGACAGATCGATCTGTCGTCTCGACAGATCGATCTCCTATGCCCTGGACTATAAATACTCGCAAAAATCCCTAAATTTCAAAAAACCCAATCTTCAAAATTTTGAAATTCCCTCGCACCTCCTCTTTCAATTTCGCCTCAAATCGATCTCGGTACGGCCTTCATTGCGTCTCTGTGTCATTTCCTGGTATGGTAACCAACATTCTTTATTGTTTTCTCAAAAATTTCCTTAGATTTGTGTTCAATTTCATTCTAGGGCAAAACTAGTTACTGTTTCATTGATTTTTTCGCTTGTGAATCTGTATTAGCACAATTCTCGAGTCTAGAACCATGCCTAGGCTTAAGATAGTAGGACAAAAACCTCCCCGAACTAATGTAGCAACCGGGTCATCTTCCCAACCCACTCCTTCCTCTTCCATCGCTACCTTCAATCGGTGTTTTAAAACACCTGCGAAGAGAAAGCGATACGAAGAATACTTCTCAACTATGCCAATTAAACATTAGCGTACAATCGATTTTTCTTTCCTCAACCGAATAGATTTTCCATTCTTATCGAAATTTGAAGAGTTTGGTTGGATGTCTTTTTTGAAAATAAACACTCTCGTACCTCCAAATCTCGTTCGTGCATTCTTTTCCAATGCCGAACTCAATTACGATCCCATTAATTCGTGTCAAATTCTTGGTTTCACAACGTTTGTCATGGGTAGGTCAATTGCTGTAACCACTGAAACATTAGCCCAAGCCTTTGACATACCCGATGAAGGGTTGACGAACGAAGATGAGGAGGTTCCCTTGGAGTTTGACATTCCCGGGGATAAGGCGAGTGAACTCCAAATGCATCCCCGGCTACTCCACCTCCTCATCTCATGGAACCTTCGTCCGTTTGGTACCCGACATTCGACTGTTCAGAGGTTAGATGGATTCTGGATTCACCATATCCATTCCACCAGTCAAAAACCCAACCTAGTTCACTTTATCTTCCAAGACTGGTTAAAAATTGTCCGAGGCCAAGCGACGACGATCGTGTTTCCTCAACCGGTGGCATACTTTCTTCAACGGCTCAAAATCGATTGCAGCTGTGAAACCGGTGAACTGCCTTCTCCCAAGAGCGTCCTCAACATCGGGACCCTCCATCACAAGGGATACTACAAAGATATCCGGGGCAACTGGAAGAAGAAGAGGGACCAACAGCCTGCTGAAGCTATGGAGACAGACCCCTCCGATGAGCCTGTGGACCCACCTGCTGCAGCGGCTACGGGACCATCATCCTCGATTCCCGAGACCACTGCACCTGCATCCTCACCTGCTGACATGGAGATCCTTATGAAGATGTTAAGTGAACTCAACCGAAAAATCGATGAAGGCTTTGCATCTTTGAACCGAAGAGTGGATGAGGTTCATGAGGCTCAGGAGGCGATGTTTGATGAGCTTCAAGTCACGCGCACTCATGTTGAGGATCTCATGGATCGAGTTCCTCCTCCACCTTAGGATCTAGTTGCTCGATTTAGTTTAGTTATATGTTTTGTTTCTGCTACTTGTTGCTATTTTGATATGCATTTGCTTGAAATGAACTGCCATTTGTCTATTGACTAAGTTTTAATGAAAATGTTCATTTTGAAATGACATGAATTTTCTTTCTTGCTTATTGATATGACAAAAAGGGGGAGAAGAAAAGAAAACATGCGACTGTGGTCAAAATGCATAAAACGTTTTAAGAAGGTTTTTAAAACGAATGGTTAAAATAAGGGGAGTTAAGATAGTAACAAAGTTAAAAGCTAAAAGAAAGGGGGAGCTCACAAAAAGGGGGAGCTTTTGCAAAATAACTAAACATGTTGATTGAATAAGTTTTGTCATATCAAAAAGGGAGAGATTGTTGAGTTAATATATTTTGAAATGACAAAACAAGTAAATTCAATAATATAAAAATGTTATAAAGACATGTTTAGAGGTTATCAGTACCAGAACTTAGAGTTCTGTTGATGAGAGATCGATTTGGCTTATGAGAGATCGATCTCCTGGGTTTTTACTTGATGAGAGATCGATCTCATGAAGAAATGAGATCGATCTGCCAAGCCTTGAACCTTTACAAAGGTATTAAGGAAGAGTGAGATCGATCTACAAGGGTTAAGAGATCGATCTGGCTAAAGCTAAAGTTGAGAAATCGATCTGTCTAGAAAGAGATCGATCTCCTTTAAAAGCATAAGACTGTAGATCGATCTGAAAGATCGATCCACACTCAAACAGAGAACTTATGAGATCGATCTGGTAAGGAAGAGATCGATCTCCTCAAAGTCAGAGAGCTAAGGAGATCGATCTGAGGTATTGAGAGATCGATCTCCCCACTACGAAACTGCATGGCAGATCGATCTGTAGATCGATCTTGCCTTAAACAGAGAGATCATGAGATCGATCTGCCTATTCGACAGATCGATCTCCCCTATTATTTTCAAACTAACAGATCGATCTGCTAACCTATGAGATCGATCTCCCTGTGCTATTGTGCTTTGATCTTGCAGGATTTATAACTAAGAGATCGATCTGGCCAAGAAGGCAGATCGATCTGGCACACTACTGGAGGTACCCAACGGCTAGTTCTGCAAAATCTCAACGGGAAAAATAGCATTTAATGCTCCAACTACCAATCCTTCAGTATTTAACCAAGCATTGAAGACAAAGAGAATAGAGATATTATTGCTGCACATTCCTAACATTCTCAAGCCTTGAATACTTTCATTCCTTGTGTCTTCATCATTCATTTATTGATATTTATTGTGTAAGCTTAAGTGCAGAAGCTGTATTTGTCCTACCCACTTTAAAGCTTCATTTTGTATTCAACCTTGCCTAGCTTCATTTTGTATTCAACCTTGCCTTAAAAGAGAAGAGGATTGTTCCTCAGTGAGAGAGAATTGTAAGAGGGTGAATACATTTTTACATTGTAAAGGGTAGAGAGGTTATTCCTTAACCTGTAAAAGGGATATTGTAAACTTCTGTTGAAGGAGAGTAAGAAAACACTTGACAAGAAGGTCAAGGAGAGAGAACGTAGGCAAGAGTTTGGCCGAACCTCTATAAACGATTGTGTTTGTTTCTCTCTTCCCTATCTTGCATTAAATTGTTTAATTTTATTATACTGCTTACTTTCATTTGCAAATTAAAATAGGATTAAGTTAAAATTTGCTATTAACGTTAGAAAACCGATTCACCCCCCTCTCGGTAGAGCCAACAAAGTCCCAAGAAGAAGGTGAGTTCTCCCATCATGCTCATTTCAAATTCTCCTTGCATGATCTTAGCAAACTCTTGACATAAAGACTCATTAGTTGAACCAAAAATAATATCAGCCACATACACTTGTACAACTAGTAAATCTTTATTTTTATTTTTGATGAATAAGGTGGTATCCACTTTTCCTCTTGAAAATCCCTTTTCTATTAAGAATTTTGACAACCTTTCATACCAAGCTCTAGGAGCTTGTTTCAAGCCATAGAGTGCTTTAGATAATTTGAAAACATGTTCAGGAAATTCATGATTTTCAAAGCTGGGAGGTTGTTCAACATAAACTTCTTCATTAATGAAACCATTTAAGAATGCACTCTTTACATCCATTTAATATAACTTGAAGTTTTTATAGCATGCAAAGGCAAGTAACATTCTTATTGCCTCTAATCTAGCTACCGGAGCATAGGTCTCATCATAGTCTATACCTTCCTCTTGTCTATATCCTTGTGCAACTAACCTAGCCTTGTTCCTTATGATCACACTATTTTCATCTATCTTGTTCTTGAATATCCATTTAGTTCCAATTATAGAGTGATCACTAGGCCTAGGAACTAGTTTCCATACTTTGCTTCTCTCAAATTGATTTAATTCTTCTTGCATTGCTAGGAACCAATTATTGTCATCTAAGGCTTCATTAACATTCCTAGGTTCTATTTGAGATACAAAGGCTATATATTGACACATGTTTCTTAGAGATGATCTAGTTCTAACTCCAAGAGTTGGATCTCCTACTATTTCACAATCTTTTACATATCCTAACTCTCTTGGTGCTCTAGACTCTCTCTATAGTATCTCTATTTCTTCATCATCTTCTTTATTCAAGTCAAGTTTTTCTAATAAATCATCTTCTAAGTTTGGAATTTCCTCCAAGTTTTCATCAAATATTCCAACATCCTCATCATTGGTTGAATCTTTAGATACATCATTTGACTCATCAAATATAACATGAATAGATTCTTCAACCATTAATGTTCTTTTGTTATATACTCTATAAGCCTTTGAATTCAATGAGTACCCTAGAAAGATTCCTTCATCACTTTTGGCATCAAATTTTCCTAAATTATCTTTACCATTATTTAAGACAAAACATTTGCAACCAAAAGGATGGAAGTAATTAATATTAGGCTTCTTACCCTTGTAAAGCTCATAAGGAGTTTTCTTTAGCATGGGTCTAATCATAGCTCTATTAATTATATAGCAAGATGTGTTTATGGCTTCAGCCCAAAAATACTTTGGTAAATTATTCTCACACAACATGGTTCTAGCCATTTCTTCCAAGATTCTATTTCTTCTCTCAACTACTCCATTTTGTTGTGGTGTTCTAGGAGCTGAAAAATTGTGACTAATTCCTTGATCATTGCAATACTCATCAAATCCTATGTTTTCGAATTCCTTGCCATGATCACTTCTAATGCTAGTTATTGTATACCCTTTTTCATTTTGAGTAATTTTTGTATAGGCTATGAATTTTTCTAAGGCTTCATTTTTTACTCTTAAAAAGAACACCTAAGTGAACCTAGTGTAATCATCAACTATTACAAATCCATAGTGTTTCCCACCTAGGCTAGTTGTTCTAGTTGGTCCAAATAAATCTAAGTGAAGTTTGAAGAGTCCTAGTGGTGGATACAATATTCTTAGGCTTAAATGTTGTCCTTTTGTGTTTTCCTTTAACACAAGCTTCACATATATCTTCATGATCAAAGGATAGCTTGGGTAAACCTATGACTAGGTCCTTTCGAGCTAACTTAGATAGCACATGCATGCTAGCATGGCCTAGTCTTCTATGTCATAACCAAGATTCCTTTTTATTGTCTACCATTAGGCATATATTTTCATTTTTGAGTTCATTAAGATAGACAATATATATATTACCTTGCCTATGACCTAGAAAAAGAACTTTGTTTGACTTAGGATCTACAACATGACATTTCATGCAATCAAAGATTACTTTGTAACCTTTGTCACAAAGTTGACTTATGCTTAGTAAGTTATGCTTTAGACCCCTAACAAGTAATATCTTTTCTAATGAAAAGTAGTCATTACCTATTGAGCCACTTCCTTCAACTTGGCCTTTGGAGTTGTCCCCAAATGTGACTTCTCCACCAACCTTTGATTTAAAAGAGTTGAAGTGGCTTCTATCTCCCGTCATGTGCCTTGAGCATCCACTATCCAAGTACCATGCTTCCTTTGTTTTAGCTTTGTGGCCATGCTCAATCACCTACAAAAAGATTCAAACTTAAGTCTTAGGTACCCAAATTCTCTTGGGTCCTTTGAGGTTAGTGAATGCAATTCTTGATCCCTTTAGGATCCATTTTGCTAATGCATTAACATCCTTTGAGTGAATTACTTCTTTTGGAATCCATATCCTTTTTACTATTTTTCCTTTAAGAGATCTCATATTTATATTGCAATTATGTGATACATATCCCTTTCTATTGCAATATGAATAAGAAGTTGAGAGTTTATTTATACTATTTCTAGCAATAAAGCTTTTAAGATGAGTCTCTCTACTTTTTGCATTATATCCTAACCCATTTTTGTCAAAGAATGCCCTTTGGGTCTCTAACATGCTATCTAACTTTTGTTGACCCATGTGGAACCTATTAAAGGAATTATGTAGGTTGCCATTTTTCTCTTTAAGGTCACAAATCTCAGAATTTGAAATTTTTAGTTTCTTTTCACATTCTAATTTGTCCCTTAGCATCAACTCATTTTCTTTTCTCAATTTGGATATTATCTTTTTATATTTCATATTCATGCATTCATACTCTAATGCAAGATCATCAAAGGCATCTTGCAATTCATCAAATGAATATTCATTGAGGTTTGAAGTTACCTTTTCATCCTCAATAGCCATGAAGAATAAGTTGGCAATGTCATCATTTGATTCATCATCGGAGCAGTCACTATCGCTCCATGTTGCCACAATTGCCTTCTTTTTGTGGAACCTATCATTGGACCTTCTAAGAAGAGAGCAGTTAAATTTTATGTGTCCTGGTTTTTTACATTCATAACACACAATTGAATCTTTTCTACCTACTTCTTCTTGATCTCTCTTATTGTTTCTCCTATTACTACCACTAGCTCTCATTCTCATGAACTTGTTAAATCTTTTGGCAAACATTGCCATCTCAAGATCCTCATCACTACCACTCTCATTCTTAATCTCCTCTTGAGCAGTGGATTTTAGAGCAACTCCCACTTTCTTGGGTGGCTCTTCATTTCTTCTTAATTTCATCTCATAAGTGAGTAGTGATCCTATTAATTCATCTAAAGACAATGTGTGAGGATCCTTAGATTTCTCAATTGCAGTCACTTTAGCTTCCCATGATTTAGGTAAGCTATTTAATATTTTCTTGACCATTTCAATATTAGAGTAAATTTTTCCTAAGGACTTTAATCCATTAATTACATCTGTGAATCTAGTGAACATATCACTAATTGATTCTCCTTCCTTCATCCTAAAAAGCTCATAGTCATGTGTGAGCATGCCTACCTTGGTCTCCTTCACTTAGGTTGTACCCTCATGTGTTATTGCCAATTTGTCCCAAATTTGTTTGGCATTATCATAGCTGAAGACTCTATTGTATTCATTTGGACCTAAGGCACAAATAATGTGTGCATAGCCTTAGCATTTAGCTGAGCACATCTAATGTCATTTGAATCCCATTCATCTTCTTCTTTAGGGATATCTCTTCCCTCTATTCTCTTTGTAGGGATTTGAGGTCCTTTAATTATAATCCTCCACACCTCATAATCATTTGCTTGAATGAATAACATCATCCTAGTCTTCCAATAGGCATAATGTTCTCCATTGAACATAGGAGGTCTAACCGTTGAGTGCCCCTCTCCTACCAAACTAGTTGCTACATTCTTGTGAGCCATTTGATCGTTTCTAACTCTTAGGAAGTTGTTCCTATGTGATTAAAGAGTCCTAGCTCTGATACCAATTGTTGGCTCTACCGAGAGGGGGTGAATCGATTTTCTAACGTTAATGGGAAATTTTAAATTAATCCTAATTTAATCAGCAATGATAGCGAGCAATACAATAAAATTAAACAATAAGAGAGAAACAAACACAATCGTTTATAGAGGTTCGGCCAAACTCTTACCTACGTCCTCTCTCCTTGACCTTCTTGCCAAGTGCTTTCTTTCTCTCCTTCAACTGAAGTTACAATGTTCCTTTTTCAGGTTAAGGAATAACCTCTCTACCCTTTGCAATACAAAGATGTATTCACCCTTTTACAATTTTATCTCACTGAGGAACAATCCTCTTCTCTCTTAAGGTAAGGATGAATACAAAATCAAGCTTTTAGTGTGGGTAGGACAATTACAGCTTTTGCACTTAAGCTTATACAACAAACTCAATAAATGAGGAATGAAGACACAAGGAATGAAAGTATTAAACTCTTGAGAATGTAAGAAATGTGCAGCAATAGTGTCTCTGTTCTCATTGTCTTCAATGCTTGGTTAAATACTGAAGGATTGGTGGTTGGAGCATTAAATGCTGTTTTTCCCGTTGAGATTTTTGCAGAACTAGCCGTTGGGTACCTCCAGTAGAGTGCCAGATCGATCTGCCATCTTGGCCAGATCGATCTCTTAGTTATAAATCCTGCAAGATCAAACCAAAATAACACAAGGAGATCGATCTCATATATGAGCAGATCGATCTCTTATTTGAAAATGTTAGGGGAGATCGATCTGTCGATTAGGTAGTTCGATCTTCCAATCTCTCTGTAAAGGGCAGGATCGATCTACAGATCGATCTGCGATGCAATCTCGTAGTGGGGAGATCGATCTCTCAATAACCCAGATCGATCTCCTTAGCTCTCTAACTTTGAGAAGATCGATCTCTTCCTTACCAGATCAATCTCATAAGCTCTATGTTTGAGTGTAGATCGATCTTACAGATCGATCTACTATCTTTGCTTTAAGGGAGATCGATCTCTTCCTAGATCAGATCGATCTCCTCAACTCCAGTATTAGGCAGATCAATCTCATAACCCATATAGATCGATCTCACTCTTCCTCAATACCTTTGTATAGGTTCAAGGCTTGGCAGATCGATCTCATGTCTTCCTGAGATCGATCTCTCATCCAAGGCAAACCCAGGAGATCGATCTCTCATAACCCAGATCGATCTCTCATCAACAGAACTTTAAGTTCTGGTACTGATAACCTCTAAACATGTTCTTATATCATCTTTACATTATTGAATTCACTTGTTTTGTCATTTCAAAATACATTTTATATCATCTTTACATATACCTTTGTATATGGATGCTTTGATGTTGTGTAAATTTAGTGCTTGAAAGTATGCAAAGGGTGAATCTATGATCATGCCTTGAAGTGAGACTATTTGATTTCATAAACCTTAGTTTGATCTCACTCATTGATTGAGAACTTAAGTTTCCAAATCCTTTAGCATGATATTGATTCACTTAAGTTAAACCATCATGTTGAAGTAGCATATACCTCCTAGCACCTTAAAATGATTGAACCTTACTTGATTAGGTATATGACTATGATTTAAGTAAGATGGAAGTTTTGAACCTTTCTGTGCTCATAAATGTCAAAGATCTTCAATGAAAATGAGAATATGGTTTTTAGTGGTTATAACTTTGGAAGAATGTTTTATGACTGAATGATATGTAATCTTGAATCTTCCATGTGATTAAATATATGCTTAAGTTATTGAAATGTGCCAATGAGGGTTGAGTTTGCATGTTTTGTGCTTGTTATGCATATTTTGAGAAACATTTATGCACAAAGGTTTTTTTGGTAAGTGCCATCAAACTTTTAATTCTTACTTTAGAGGCACATTTTTGGAATTAATCATGCTCCATATACAATCATCATTCTACATCATTTACTCATTTGGATGTTTGATTATGTTTTTGCTTGTATAACTTTATCCATTACCTTGGCATGAACATAACATATATGATGACTGATAATCATGTAAAAATTGTATACGTTTTAAATTGACATTCTTCTCTCATATTGAAATGACAAATAGGGAAGATTTTTCTAAAAATAAATTTGCATAAGGGGAAATTGTGCTAGAAAAAATGCTTGATTGCTATATGTTTAAATTCTAAGCACATTCTATCTTGCATATGGTTTATGAGCGTAATACATGATCTTCTATATACTTTTGACTCATAATCATTATATAGCATCATGCATCTTACTTAACCTTTTATGATATATTATTATATCATGGTGTTTGATAGATTTAAATTGAGCAAATTCTAGGATTAATCGATATATTTCTTTTAAACTTGCTTCACTTTCATGTACATAAGCTTCACCTAGAAAGAATTTCATGTACATATTTCTCAATGTCCTTGTTTGAACAATCACTTCACATAGATTACTTGGACATTGAATTATTCTTGAGATTATTCATGTATTTGTGCTAAAGCTCCTATTGTGCAAGAATTTTTTTAGTGCTAAGACTTAAAGCAAATTTGTTTTGAATATATCTTATGTTAAGTTGGAAAGTTTTCAAAAAAATTTAGCCTTATTTTTAGGGGGAGTCTATATTTTGGCAACCGTCCCATTTTTTCTCTGACAAAAAAAGGGAGAAAGATATGGTTTGAAATTGTTTTTGAAATCTATACTTTAACTAAGGAGAAGTATTTTTAAAGCAAATTTACTTTAAGTTTTGTCATATCAAAAATGGGGAGATTGTCAGCTATAAATTGTTACATTTATTTTGAAATGACAAATACTTCAGCATATTTAAATGTATGATCTATTATGTAAATTTGCTTATTTAATTCAAGTTTTTCACAAACCATATCATGAGCTTTTATGAGCATACGACCACAATTTAAATGATTATTTTTAATTGGTCTTAATAATTGAAATATTATTTTTTGAGTATTGTACTTAGTAATTTTCTCATAATATTATTGAAAGTATATTTAGAAAATTATTTGGTCAAATATGGGATTGATTTCATGATTTCTAAGTTGAAAAATATATTTATGAAATTAAGTTAATATTAATTATTGTTTAAAATGAATTTTGGCCTAAAAAAGGAAAAAGAGCCATAAGGATTGATCCCTCTTATAGGCATCAATCCCCGTCAAGGGAGGATTTATCCCCTAGGCCAAAATGGCCCCTTTTTCCTTTGATTTTTATCAAAGGGATCAATCCCTCCCCCTTTTGTTTTTTTTTTTTTTTAAGGAATTTGTGTAGGAAATTGAAAATGATTAATCCTCATAAAGTCATAATGAACTAATGACTATTCCGTTGTGCCCTACAACTGCTATTTTTCCAATTTAACCTCTCTAACAACTAAAGACTCCATGGCACGACAAAAGGGGAGTTCCAAGTGATGAAAAGCAAGAGCAACAACTCTACATCATCTATCATACTCATATCAAGTCTTCACTTGTCTTGGAAGCACATTTCTTTGTAAATTCTTTGATTCTTTAACAGAGCTTAACTTGTAATCATCCACCTTTCTTGAGGTATCCTTGATTACACAACTTGTATACCCATCCACATATTGTAAAGGGGAGTGAACCATTGAGTGTTGTAATTTTAAGCAAGAATTAGGTAGAGAAAAGGTTTTCTTCTTAAGCCACAAATGGGAGACTTTGTAAATGTTTTCTCCTTAAACCATAAATGGGAGACATTGTAAAGGTTACTTCCTTAAGCCTTAAAAAGGAAGTTGAAGGTTATCCTTAAGCCCGTGAAAAAGGAAGGTTACTCTCGAACCAGCAAAAAGAGGATGTATAAACCATTTTTGGTAGTGAATTTGGCAAAGTTCTTGGGAGAGTCTTAAGGTAGAGGATGTAGGAGAGGGTGTCGAACCTTTATAATTCTCTGTGTACATTTTCTCTATTCTTCAAATCTTATTTTACTTGTTGATTAATTGTTTATATTATTATATGTTATAATTGTTGGATAAGTAGTGTAGAGAACACAGATTAGAAAAACAAAGTTAAATTTAGGAAAAAATTGATTCCCTCTCTCGATTTGTCAATTAAGCCAACAGTATCAGCAGGCAAATGCATGTAGTGAAATAAGATATATAGGAGGTGAGTCCGGATTTTATCTTCCCCCAAATATTGGTTATGCAAGCCTTAATTAATTACAAGAATTATCACCATAAGTATATCCTAACAAATTATGAAGTGTGATTAACATGGTGATTAAAAACAATTAATAAAAACAAATAAAACAGAAGTATTTAATTTAAATGCATATTATAAGAAATACTTAAAATGCTATGTTGACAATAAAATACTGAAAAAGAAATTAAACAAAAATGTAAATTAGAAAAGATTTTGAGCTAAAAATGCAAATAACTAAAAATACGGTCTAAACTAAAAATATTGAAAATGCAACCTAGGGTACTAAAGTATGACTAAATGTGCATGCTATGGACAACTTTGAAACTAAGAAATAATGGAAATGTAAAAGAAATAAAAACTAATGTATGAAAGTGTTAATATATATATATATATGCATGAACTAATATGACCTAAAATGTAATCCCAAATCACTAACCCTAAAATGCACTAATGCCAACCCTAAACTAAATAACCAAAATGAACACATGATGAACTACTATATGCATGAAATCCGTGACTAACTATTCTAAATGAATGCATGTAAACAATTGATTTTAGTATTTTGAAATGGAATTTAATGCAATTTAACTATGTAGGAAACTACCAAACCTATGATAATTCTATATTTTTAGAATTATTTGTGCTTAATTTCCAAATTAATTGTTTAAATTCCCAATTTATTTTGTTAATTATCCCCTTTATTTAATTAAAATTTTCATGTTTACAAATAAATGAAATCCGGATGAATTTTGAATATTTCGATAGAAAATGGACCGAAATTAAGCTAAAATCTAGATTGGACCATGCGGACAACACGAGCGTAGCACATCCAATTGGACAAAAAGACAGATGACATGGAAATGTTATTTTTCAAGGAGCCAATGGTGTGAAGACAAGTGGCCAAACAATGCCAACTCATCTAGGACAAAAATATATATATTACAATTGTACCCCTAAGTGTGTATATAAATAGAAAAAGATGGCAATTGAAAAGGGGTAGCCTAGGTTAGAATAGAAGTAATTTAGGAGTAGAGATAAATTAGGGTAGAATAATTTTTAGGTTTTACAATTATTTCCTTTCTAGTATTTTTTACCCTTTAGTTTTACTTTGCAATTTTCGTTAGCCACCATTGTTAAACTTTTAGATGCTTTCAATTTTTTAATGCAAATTTCTCATTTTTAGTAGTTAGTATTTTTTTTATCACATTTGTTTCTCATTTTTCGTTAGTGTTCATTCGGTTTGAGAGGAGAGCATGGTGACAGCTGCTCAACCTTAAATCATTTCAATGTTTTTCTTTACATTTCCCTTTGATTGCAATTTAAGTTCTGTTGCATCTTGAATTTTTGCCTTACCCGAATCTCACTAGCTCCATTTACTCTTCGGTTTTATTTCCTTGTTTTCATACTACTTAGTCGTTTATCACTTTGGATGCTTCAATCTTTACTGCTTTTATCTTATTCTGGTATTTTGATGAGTGTTGGATGTCGGGTATTACTCCCGATTCGTTGGCATAGCATAACAATGATGACTGCTTAAGAGGAGCAAGCATTTCATGGTGTTATAATCTTTGCATTTCCAGTTTTCACGGTTCATTTTAACTATTGCATATACAATGTTTTGTTTCGGTTTATTACCTTCCGATTAGACAGAGGCCTTTCTCATTTCAGTGCTGATAATGTTGGCTAACTACTGCCGTGTGGAAAAAAAACAGGAGCTGGAATACACCATAGCAGTGAACTGGGATCAACAGTCTTCCTCTGTTCTCCTCTGCTTTCAAATCCTTCTACTATTCATCATTAAGTTGCTGTATTTTTGCACTAATCTCTTGTTTGTTGTTGCCGGTGAAGGAGATCAAAGCAGAAGCTATTTACACATGACCGAGAGCAGTAACACGACAGTACAGCAATAGGATGCAGGAGTAGTCGGACAACAGCAGCAGTTTACAAACCAAGGACAACAGCAGCTGAACCTGGAGTAGAAGTCACAGACGTGAAGTAGGCAGCAAAAGCAGACCTCGTCTGGAGCTGTTTCAGGTAGGGACCAAGAGGAACTGGACAACCCGAGATCAGCAAGAACGCCAGGAGCCTGGAGCACGACAGAAACAAAGGCACACACCGAGAGCAGTACCTGATATTTGGAAGAAGACAAGTGAATAGTACTAGCTTATTGGGACCACTTTGGTGGTTTTGTAATTGCCTAAGGCCATGTTTGGCAAATTCCTATTGTAGTTGTTTAATTCATTTTGCATGCATTTTTTAGATAGATTACTTTCAAGTTTATTAGTTAGCTTAGTAGTTGATTTCTAATTTGCATGTTAGTCATAGTTGCTCTGTTTCATTAGTTTAACTTAGATTTAATTAGGTCACTAATTAATTTTTATCCTAGTATTAGGGGTACGCTTAAAATTAATTTAGATAAACTCATTTTATGCATTTTAAGTTTTCATTTTAATGTGAAAACTCCAAAAATAGTTTTTATCATGCATTAGTTAGATTTTGTTTTATTGTAGCATTTAGTTAGAATTAAGTTTAAGAATTTCTTTAGGTAAGTAGATTTTTATTTTATTAGACTTCAAGTGGTTTAAATTGCATTTCTTAGTTAGTTTAATTACATGCACATTTTATTTCTAGGATAGTTTAATTTTAGTTTAACTAATTTTGTTTCTTTATTCTCATATGTGCATTTTAGTTTAATTGCGTTGTTTAATTTTAACTGTTTTAATTATCTTTTGTAGGTATTTGCTTGTGTGGAGCTTTGTAAGTACTTTTAGCTTGGTTTTATTTTCTTTATTTATGTTTATTGTTTTCAGTACTTTTAATTAGCCTTAGTAGATCATCAACTTAAAATTCATAATTCGCTAAGATATACTTAGGGTAAGATTAACCGATAGTTAATTAGGCTAGTTAACTTCTCTGTGGGACGATAACTCGGGACTCAAATCACATTATTACTTATACGACCCGTGCACTTGCGGACATATACCTTTTGGGCGTGTCAAGTTTTTGGCGCCGTTGCCGGGGAAGTTTCAATTAGTCGTTAATTGATATCGATAAAATTATGCTTAGGTGTAATTCTAGCTTGTAAATATTTAGATTATTAGTTTAGTTTAGTTAATTTTCTTAAAAAAAAAAATTAAAAAAATTAAAAAAATTAAAAAATTAAAATCAAAAAAAATTTAAGGACTTTTCGATGTTTGCATGCGTAGAGCCAGGAGTTTTGATTGCTTTCCTCTAGATCCTGAAATTGAACGCACTCTTAGAAAAATTCAAAAGGATTCTAGGAAATTTATAGCTCCGCTGCACAACAAGATGGCAGAAAATAGGGAAATTAGGACCGTTGGAGATTATGTGGTGCCGACAATTGGAGGATATTATACTGACATTAGGCCACCAGTTGTCCCTACTAATAACTTCGAAATTAAGCCTTCCATCCTCCAGATGATCAAAACCTCTTTACAGTTCAGTGGGCTTCCACACGATGACCCACATGCTCACCTTGGGCAATTCCTGGACTTGTGCAACACGTTCAAACACAATGGGTTATCTGATGATGCGCTTAGGCTTAAATTATTCCCCTTCTCACTTAGGGATAGGGCGAGACACTGGTTAACCTCCCTGCCTCCAGGATCCATTTCTACATGGGACGAGTTAGCCCATCAATTTCTAGCTAAGTTTTTCCCTCCCTCTAAAATGGTCAGACTTCGTAGTGACATATCTTCCTTTGCTCAGTATGACTCTGAAACTCTTTACGAAGCATGGGAAAGATATAAGGAGATTCTTAGGAAGTGCCCTCACCATGGCCTACCTCTGTGGTTGCAAGTCCAGACCTTCTACAACGGACTTACAAGCCCAAATAGGACCATTGTTGATGCTGCTGCGGGTGGAGCGCTAATGTGTAAAACAGAGGAGGAAGCTTACAAGTTGTTAGAAAAGATGGCGGCTAACAATTATCTATGGTCCTCGGAGAGGCAAATGCCAAAGAAGCCGACGGATATTTATGAGCTCGACACACTGTCTACCTTGACCTCTCAAATCGCTAATCTTACGAAGAAGGTAGAGTCGCTCAGTACCTAACATAATCCTCCCACCAGTCCTAATCTGATTTATTTTGTCCAAAGTCCTTTTATTTCCTGCGAGCTATGTAGTGGTACCCACTCTATAGATAGGTGTCCGCTCAACTTAGAATCGGTTCAGTATGTTGCCCCTTCTCAAATGCAACAGAACAACCCTTTTTCAAACACCTATAATCCAGGGTGGAGGAACCATCCTAACTTCTCCTAGAGCCAAAACCAAGGGCAAACTTCTAGCTCTAGACCTGTAGGACTCCCTGATTTTCAAGCTCCACCAGTTCAGGCACCACCACAGCCACAATTTCCATACCATCCACCACATCATCCATCCCCACCTCAATTTCAATATCATCCATCACCACCACCACCACCACAACCCGTGCAGCCCCAACATTACCATGCACCAGCAGCTGAGAAGAAGCCCTCGCTTGAGGAAATGTTCACGACTATCCTACAAAATCAAGCTGCCTCAATTAAGAACTTAGAAGTTCAGGTTAGACAAATAGCTAGTGCTCTTAGCCAACGTCCTCAAGGGACCCTTCCTAGTAACACTAAAGTTAATCCTGTTAAGCAAAGGGAGGGTAAGGAACATGTTAGATCCATCACCCTTAGGAGTGGCAGAGAGCTAGATGAGCCACAAGTTAAGTTTGCAACTGAACAACCCATAGTTGATAAACCCTTAAGTTCTAAAGAGGCAGCTTAGAAGGAGCAGGAACATCAGGATCAAGCTGCAAAGGAAACAAAACTAGGCGCTTCTTCATCTTTACCTTCTTCTTCTTTACCGCCTTCCTCGTCCTCTGATTCTACATAGGTTTCCACTACATTGCCTCTAGTTAGACCACTAGTACCTTTTCCTCAGAGGTTCCAAAATCAAAAATTGGAACAACAATTTGCTAAATTTCTTAAGGTTTTTAAGAAGCTTCACATTAACATTCCTTTTGTAGATGCCTTAGAGCAAATGCCAAGTTATGTGAAGTTTCTAAAGGATATCCTCTCTAGGAAAAGGAGATTGGAAGATTATGAGATAGTGGCCTTACTGGGGAATGTAGTGCAGTTATCCAGAGGAGATTACCCCCCAAGCTCAAAGATCCCGGGAGTTTTACCATACCCTGCACTATTGGAAATATGTTTTTTGGTAGAGCCCTATGTGATTTAGGAGTCAGTATCAATCTGATGCCTCTGTCTATCTATCAAAAGTTAGGAATAGGGGATATCAAGCCTACCACAGTGACCCTTCAGCTAGCTGATCGATCCATTAAATATCCAAAAGGGGTCATTGAGGACGTGCTAGTAAAGGTGGACAAATTTATTTTCCATGCAGATTTTATTGTTTTGGATATGGAGGAAGATAAGGAAGTCCCCATTATACTAGGCAGACCTTTCCTAGCGACTGGTAGAACCTTAATTGATGTACAGAAGGGGGAGTTAACTAAGAGAGTCCTAGATCAGGAAGTGAAATTTAATGTTTTCAAACCTTTGAAGCTCTCTGATGACTCTCAAGAGTGTTTTAAGATTGATATTGAGGATATAAGGCTTGAGCACAAGAAATCTCAAAGAATGAGGGAAGTAGCTAGAGCTAAGGAGGAGTTAACTGTCGACATTTTATCACCACTCTGGTTGATCCTCCTACTCTTCGCCCTACTGCTGAGTGTTGTGTTCTTTAGCTGCATTTGAAATGGTTGCGTTTTTCTTTTCACCTTGTATATAGTTCTTTTTCTTTTTCTTTTCTTTTATTTCTTTTTTTGTTTATTTTGCAGGTTTATTTTCTAGTTTTACGCTTTCAATAAAAGCTTCAGTTGTTCATCATCATCAGAAAGGGGAGTACTTTGTTCCTGAACTTCAATTCTTATATTATCTGCACACTGAGGACACTGTGCACTTTAAGTTTGGGGGAGGGGATATCACACGAGTATTTTTCAAAAATTTGGGCAAAATTGAAAAAAAAATTCAAAATTGTTTCGAAAATCTGAGCTTAAACTGTTTGATTTTGGGATGATTTAGTGATTAGCATGTAGTTTTCCCATATTCCGATGATATGACCCCATGATTAAGTCTGATTTTGATTGACTAAGAAGCATGATTATAGGAAAAGCATGAAGTTGAGTTCTTGAGTTTGTCTTGATTCTGATTGTGATTTCCTCATCTTATACACATGTCATGTCATGAATCTGTATATTTATTTAGAGAAAGCTTATGTGGACATAGGATTGCATTTGTTCAGTTGATTTTGTGTATCATATTTTAGAATTTGTTTGATCTGATCTCGAGGTGAAATATTAGATCACATTTAATTTGGGAGATGATTTAGGCCATTTTTGGATCGTTTGAGCCTTTCTAGCCGACCCTGTACATATTTTACCCCTAGTCTCCCATCTGGACCAAATAAGCTTTTCTCTGTAAATACACATGCAAAATTTCCTTAGCTTAAATACTCTTCTCCTATCCCTTACCCCGAAAGCATGAAAGTCATTGGGATATATTGTGAGCTTTGTACATATGGATATCTGGTGATAGTGAAAATTCAAAAAAAAATTAAAAAAGAAAAGAAAAAGAAAAAGAAAAAGAAAAAGAAAAAGAAAAAAAAGAAAAGAAGAAAGATGAAAAATACAAAAATGGAAAAAATGTTTAGTGAAATAAATAAGTTTGGGGGAATAAATTTGAGCTCTTACATTAAGATCATGAAAGTAATGCATGTTAAGGGGTAATTAAACCTAAATCGACTTTATCATACCTTAACCCCAGCCTTACATTACAAACTTAATGAAGTCCTATTGATCTTTAGTTAAGTGTGACTACATTAGTGGAGAGAGAAGTGAAAAGCAAACTTATGGGAATGATCACATGTCTTTGACTTTGCATTCACTATGTTTGCATAATCTAATCAGGATAATGTACTGTGAAGTGACTTTGACATTTTTCACACTCACAAGGAGTCCAATTTGGGTTAAGACTTATGATTGAATAATTCTAAATGCTGGACTTGTAATTGTGAGTCTTTGATTTCATAGTCTATACTTTTTCTTTGAGGATATATTGGAGAAATTATTGTGTTTAGTACTTGTCATTTCTACAATTATTTTGTTTTGCTTGAGGACAAGCAAAAGCTCAAGTTTGGGGGTGTGATAATTCTATATTTTTCGAATTATTTGTGCTTAATTTCCTAATTAATTATTTAAATTCTCAATTTATTTTGTTAATTATCCCTTTTATTTAATTAAAATTCTCATGTTTGCAGATAAATGAAATCCGGATGAATTTTGAATATTTCGGTAGAAAATGGACCGAAATTGAGCTAAAATCGAGATTAGACCACGCGGACAACACGAGCCTAGCACATCCAATTGGACAAAAAGACAAATGACATGGAAATTTTATTTTTCAAGGAGCCAATGGTGTGAAGACAAGTGGCCAAACAATGTCAACTCATTTAGGATAAAATATATATATATATATTACAATTGTACCCCTAAGTGTGTATATAAATAGAAAAAGATGGCAATTGAAAAGGGGGTAGCCTAGGTTAGAATAGAAGTAATTTTGGAGTAGAGGTAAATTAGGGTGGAATAGTTTTTAGGTTTTACAATTATTTCCTTTCTAGTATTTTTTTTCCCTTTAGTTTTACTTTGCAATTTCCGTTAGCCACCATTGTTAAACTTTTAGATGCTTTCAATATTTTAATGCAAATTTCTCATTTTTAGTAGTTAGTATTTTTTTTTTATCACATTTGTTTCTCATTTTCCGTTAGTGTTCATTTGGTTTGAGAGGAGAGCATGGTGACAGCTGCTCAACCTTAAATCATTTCAATTATTTTTTTTACATTTCCTTTTGATTGCCATTTAAGTTCTGTTGCATCTTGAATTTTTGCCTTACCCGAATCTCACTAGCTCCATTTACTCTTCGGTTTTATTTCCTTGTTTTCATACTACTTAGTCGTTTATCACTTTGGATGCTTCAATCTTTACTGCTTTTATCTTATTCTGGTATTTTGATGAGTGTTGGATGTCGGGTATTGCTCCCGATTCGTTGGCATAGCATAACAATGATGACTGCTTAAGAGGAGCAAGCATTTCATGGTGTTCGAATCTTTGCATTTCCAGTTTTCACGGTTCATTTTAACTATTGCATAGACAATTTTTTGTTTCGGTTTATTACTTTCCAATTAGATAGAGGCCTTTCTTCATTTCAGTGCTAATAATGTTGGCTAACTACTGCCGTGTGGAAAAAAACAGGAGCTGGAATACACCATAGCAGTGAACTGGGATCAACAGTCTTCCTCTGTTCTCCTCTGCTTTCAAATCCTTCTACTATTCATCATTAAGTTGCTGTATTTTTGCACTAATCTCTTGTTTGTTGTTGCCAGTGAAGGAGATCAAAGCAGAAGCTATTTACACAAGACCAAGAGCAGCAGCACGACAGTACAGCAGTAGGATGCAGGAGTAGTCGAACAACAGCAGCAGTTTACAAACCAAGGACAATAGCAGCTGAACCTGGAGTAGAAGTCACGGACGTGAAGTAGGCAGCAGAAGCAGACCTCGTCTGGAGCTGTTTCAGGTCGGTACCAAGAGGAATTGGACAACTCGAGATCAGCAAGAACGCCAAGAGCCTGGAGCACGACAAAAATAGAGGCACACACCGAGAGCAATACCTAATATTTGGAAGAAGATAAGTGAATAGTACTAGCTTATCGGGACCACTTTGGTGGCTTTGTAATTGCCTAAGGCCATGTTTGGCAAATTCCTATTGTAGTTTTTTAATTCATTTTGCATGCATTTTTTAGATAGATTACTTTCAAGTTTATTAGTTAGCTTAGTAGTTGATTTCTAATTTGCATGTTAGTCATAGTTGCTTTGTTTCATTAGTTTAACTTAGATTTAATTAGGTCACTAATTAATTTTTATGCTAGTATTAGGGGTATGCTTAAAATTAATTTAGATAAACTCATTTTATGCATTTTAAGTTTTCATTTTAATGTGAAAAATCCAAAAATAGTTTTTATCATGCATTAGTTAGATTTTATTTAATTGTAGCATTTAGTTAGAGTTAAGTTTAAGAATTTCTTTCGATAAGTAGATTTTTATTTTATTAGACTTCAAGTGGTTTAAAATGCATTTTCTTAGTTAGTTTAATTACACGCACATTTTATTTCTAGGATAGTTTAATTTTAGTTTAATTAATTGTGTTTCTTTATTCTCATATGTGCATTTTAGTTTAATTGCGTTGTTTAATTTTAACTGTTTTAATTATCTTTTGTAGGTATTTGCTTGCGTGGAGCTTTGTAAGTACTTTTAGCTTTTTATTTTCTTTATTTATGTTTATTGTTTTCAGTACTTTTAATTAACCTTAGTAGATCATCAACTTAAAATTCATAATTCGTTAGGATATACTTAGGGTAAGATTAACCGGTAGTTAATTAGGCTAGTCAACTTCTTTGTGGGACGATAACTCGGGACTCAAATCCCATTATTACTTGTACGACCCGTGCACTTGCGGACATATACCTTTTGGGCGTGTCAACATGTGACTAACCTTCAATGAATTTTTAAGCCTTTAATGTAAGACATTTTATTGCTGAAAACAACAACTTAAATAGCAGCACAAACTGTGACACATTAAATAGAAAATGGACTCATTTAATGCATGAAAAACTAAGGGAAATGAGCTAAAAATTTTATCAAACGTTACCTACACTATATCCTATATTTGTACCAACCTAAGACTACATGAAGCACACCTAAAACAACAATTGAATTAATTAAAAAAGAGTTAAAACAGAACCTAGATTGAACCAACTGTACTATTGGAAATGCAATTGTGAGCGAATCGAACACTCATCATAATCATCATCATCATCGTCGTTATCATCATCATCATCATCGGAGCCTTTATCCCAATACTGGGGTAGGCTATATGAACCAATATACAAATTCACAGTAAGTTGTTAGTATGAATTCTCTTTTTCCACTCATTCTTATCTAATGCAAGCTATTCTTCCTGTGAGGACCCAGAGTGCACTAGGGTGCACCACCCCTGGCTGGCCACCGCTCCGCCTCACTCAACTGTATTGTCCTCTTTGGCTGCGCAGCGGTAGCCTCAAGGTTTTATCGTGGAAGGTGTCCAAGGGGCCACCATTCCACAATGTGCGTCCTCCACGTGGTTTAAACCATGGACCCTTATGTCCATTTATCTTACACACATGGTACCATTTGATCCACTTAGAACAAAAGGTGCCTTGTGTGTAAGATAAATGGATTTACGGGTCCATGGTTCGAACCACGTGGGGGACGTGAATTGTGGAACGGTGGCCCCCTAAGCGCCCTCCACGATAAAACCTTTAGGCTTCTGCTACGCAGCCAAAGAGGACAGTACGGTTAAGTGAGGCAGAGTGGTGGCTGGGGTGGTGGCCAACCAGGGGTGGTGCACCCCAGTGCACTCCGGGTCCTCACAATAAAACGCGAGTTTTATTGTAAGGACTCCAAGTGCACTGGAGTTGGATCAAATAGTACCATGTGTGTAAGATAAATGGACTTAAGGGTTCATGGTTCGAACCACGTAGGGAACGCGAATTGAGGAACAGTGGCCCCCTAGACACCCTCGACAATAAAACCTTGAGACTTTCGTTGCGTAGCCAAGGAGGAAAATATGGTTGAGTGAGGCGGAGTGGTGGCTGGGCCAGTGGCCAGCCAGGGGTGGTGCACCCCAGTGCACTTCGGGTCCTCAAACTTCAAACTTTTGTTCCGCCCGATCTTTCCTGATTACTTCTTTCTAAGTTTTTTTCGGTCTTCCTCTAGCCTTGACCCTTTTTACATCATTCATAGTCTTCACTCTTCTAACTAGAGCACTCACAGGTTAACGTCGTATGTGTTTAAACCAGCGTAAACAACTTTCACTCACCTTATCTTCGATAGGTGCCACTCTAACCTTTTTACGATTGTCTTTTTTTTATTCTATCTTTTTTGTATATCCACACATCCATCGCAGCATTCGCATTTTCGCTACACTCATCTTCTGTGTATGCACTCATTTAGTCGCCCAACATTCTTTGCCATAGAGTAATGTAGGTTTAACAACTATCATGTAAAACTTACCTTTCAACTACATAAAAATTCCTTTATCACACAACACACTTCTAACGCTTCTCCACTTGTTCCAACCAGCCTGTATCCTATAGGTCATATCACCATCAATCTCTCAATCCATCTGGACGATCGACCCCAAACATCTAAAATGATCCTGCTTAGAGATCGCCACCCTATTTAGCATTACTATGTTTCTATCTTCCAATCTATTTTGACTGATTTACACTCCATGTATTCAGTCTTAGCTATGCTTAATTTGAATCCTCTTGGCTATAATGTCTGTCTCCATAGTTCTAACTTAGTATTAACCTTCACTTCAATCTTATCACACAAGCAATATCATCTGCAAACATCATACATAAAGGTACATTATCTTGGATGGATTTTATCAGTTCGTCTATTACTATAGTGAACAAAAACAGACTTAACGTAGCCCCTTGATGTTGCCCTACTGTGATAGGAAATTCACTTATTCGCCCTCTACACATCCTCACTTTTGTTCTTCCATCTCCAAACATGCCCTTATTTATTTCAATATATTTCATAGGGACTCTTTCGCTCATTAAAGACTACTATATGTCACGACCCAAAAATCAGAGTAAATTTTTCGTCTTTCTTTTATACTTACCTGTCCTCCGATCGTGACCACACTCCACTAACAATTGGGATGTGCATCAATGCCAATCCCACCATCCATTCACCATATAACTTAATTCCTTATTAAAGGAAATGAAAACACATGAGTTTTTCACTAATTCTTTCCCATTCATTTACAAGTGTTTACAGTGTTTATACATCCTCGAAAATTACTTACAAACATGTTACTGTGCTATTCTTATTTAGATACAATATGTAATAGTGTATATACCTCAAGTGATGGGCAGCAGCGGATATCAGGAATGCAGTACTCAGTCACCTCAAAGTCTACTAAAAGAAATCTGTGTGAGAAAATGAAAGAGGTGAGCACATCAAGCTCAGTAAGGCAATCCTATGAACAAGTAGGTAATCATACTACCCACATGAACGTGGTGCCATGCATAAACCACCCTTTCTCCACATAATTTCAAAAAAGATGCTACAATTTATGATGTCATGTAAAACAAGTTCACATATGGATTTCAAAGAGCATGGAAAACTTAACATACAAATCCATTTAAATCATTTCATTCTCGTTAAAAATTTCACAACACAGCCAGGACTCAACCCCTCCCTCGGGTGTTCCTGACTCATACAAAACGATGAAATCAAATGCTTTTCAAAGCAATAGTAACATGCGATACAATGAATGTCATGTAAAATCAGTTTACATCACGCATGGGTTTAAATAGCATGGAAATAACGTCCTGCAAGTTCAGTTTAAAACCCAGTTTCATTATCATCAAAATCACATCTCAATCAGGATTCAACCCCTCCCTCGGGTGATCCAAACTCACACAAAAGTTCACAAACATGATTTTCAAAACATCAAGTAACAACATGCGAGACTTGGCACTATATATATATCTCAGGCAAATAACCAGGAGTATGGCCATATACTCGTGATCCTAGTGCTACATGGATCCTATGTGCGGGGTCTCACCACTATCGAGAACCGTCCCGGGAGGTGGGTCAGTCCATCCCGTCGGTCTTGTCCGATATCTCGCATCTGAAGATGCCACATAATCAATCCCAGCACGATACAGCGTACTCCATGCTACTTGCACGATACAACGTACTCCGTGGACCCATATCTCATATCCACAATCGTGCCTGTCTCAAAATGCACGTGCGAGCATATTTAATCGGTGTGACACACAGTCTACCCGACTCTCCAAGCATGGCTCATCGCATATCTCATAAAATCATTGCGCAATGCTCCAGCACTCTCATAAAATCAAGGAAAATCTTGTGTGAGCAAAGCTCCAGCACGCATTTCATAAAATCTCATAAGATCTAGTACGAGCTAAGCTCCAGCACTCTGTCAAAATCATATAAAACTAGTGCAAGCTAGGCTCCAGTACTATGTCATACAAAAATCAAGTGAAAATTTGGTGTGAGTTATACTCCAGCACCCTGTCACGAAAATCATATGAAAATCTGGTGCGAGTTAGACTCCAGCACCTATGCATGTAAAACTCTAGTGCGAGCCCTTACTCCAGCACTAATGCATGCATCACACAAATCAAAACTCGTGCGAGCTGAGCTTTAGCACATCACACTTTCATAAAATCACATAGGCGGCTCTGTTATCTCAAAACAATTTCCAAAAGAAATCACATTGTTGAAAATATGCAATGTTGTGCATTTTTATTTAAAATTTAGCCAGCCTACTCATCCACGTGTCAAAACACCTCAAAAATAAGAAAGAACCTCTTGTTCTTGCTCCTCCTAGCTTTTCCTAACTTTAGAAATTTTACCCTTCACTGGGTATTTTGGTCATTTGCCCATCCGGGCACCAAAATTTTTTTATTTTAAATCTAGACCCTTCAGACAATATTAGGGAATGTAAATGATGTCAAAATTGCGTAAAGTTACCTCTAGCAGTCCGTAAAATTCCCTTACCTAGAATCACACGCGAGCTTATCCCGTCTCAACCGTACCAGGTCTCTCAATCCAATTCGCTCCAAACCAAGTCTACGGAGCTGCATATAACCACGTATTTGGGTCAGTTCTAATATACTTATTAGTAATTCACTCTTACTGATCGAATCTAAAGCATTAGACCCATTTTACTTTATTGGGCTCGATTGCCCTTAATGGGCCTCAACCCATTTTCAGCTCGTTTCCACTTATTAAATCCCTTCTTCGGGTCTATTAGGCTCATTTGGCTTACCAATACTCATCGGGTTTTATTTCAAACTCATTGGATAGCCTGTATATCATTTACGACAATTAATTCAAAAATTCGAATATAATTTATTTTATACAGAATTTAATCCGTAAAATCCGTAAAATAATCTTAACTCTGCATTAAGGACTCAAATTGTCAGAATTAAAGTGTACTTACCCAATACTATACGGGGTACGAAAATTGGAGCTCAATCGGCTCTCGTTCGGGCTCTGTCGTAGAACTGCACCATTAAATTAATCCTGGTTAATTTTCATTAAATACAATATTAAATTTATTTCCAGAATTTACCCGTAGGTTAATCTCGACCATCGGTCTACTTACCTAAATCTCGAGTCGTCCCCGGTAATTTTCTTTCATTTCCCCCCTTTCTTTCTTTTCTTTTCTTCTTTTTCTTTTTCTTTTTTATTTTTTTTTCTTTTTTCTTTTTCTCCCTTTCTGGCTACGGTGCCGTTTTGCCCCTTTCACCGTTGCGGCGTTCCCGGCCATTTCGCCAGTCGCTACCGGTCTCAAAAGGATCGCCTCGGCTATGGGGTCTCTCGGCTAGGTCGAATCGGAGCTGATTCGCCGTGGATCGACAAAACCGACTCGATTTTCTTCTCGATTTTTTTGTTTGTCGATTCGTCGAAATCAGGCGTCGTCGGCGCGCGTCACCGGTGCCAGAGTCTTTGTCGGCCTGTCCTCTCTCTTCTCCAACCTTCGTCTGGGCTCGTCGATCGTCGGTGGCTCGGGTCTTCGGCTATCGTTTTTTGTCGATTTTCTATTTTCTGGTTTTCTCGATTTTTTGTTTTTCAGTTCTTTTCTTTTTTTATTTTTTATTTTATTTTATTTGTTATTATAATATACTTTCTTATTATTTTAATGAATAAAATACATTATTTTTTTTTTACAAATATCTTCACTATTCATTTAATGAATATAGTTAATCAATTAAATATAATTTTATTTAATTCAATTATTTTTCTAGTATAATTTTCCATATCTTCGGTATAATGTCTCGGGCGAAAATTACGATTTATCGTAATATTTTCGTATCTTGACCAATTAGACTCGAAATTCGATAATTTCTCCTTCATTGATCAAGATGTCCTAATTCCCTATTTTAATTAAAATTTTCTTATCGAATTTACACCGAATTTTGATCTTTTGACCGTTTTACCCTTCTACACGTTCGGGACCAATTTAGGCCAACTTTCCTTCTTAGACCCATTATAATTTCTCATTTAAAATTCGTATCTTTGTCCGGACAATTCAAATCTCATAAATTAAATTTGAAATTCCTTAAATGTCTGTTTTCGGATTTTACGTACGTTCGACTACTTCATTCATATTTATATGATCAAAATCATTCGTCTTATGATTCTATTAACATATAACAATATCCATACAATGTGTGAATCATAAGGAAATACGATAAAAATCGGGTCTTACACTATAACACCTCTCTAGGCACTTTATCATATTCTTTCTCCAAGTCTACAAAGACCATATGAATATCTTTCTCTTGTACTCGAGAATGCTTCATAAGTTGTCTAAGTAAGTGTATCGTTTCCATAGTTGACCGGCCAAGCATAAAACCAAATTGGTTCTCCGATATCTCTACAGTCTTCTTTAATATTCGTTCAATCACTCTTTCCCATAATTTCATTATGTGACTCATTAGTTTTTTGCCTCTATAATTAGAACAACTTTGAATATCTCCTTTGTTCATATAAAAAGGAACCAACGCTTTCTCTATTCCTTAAGCATCTTGTTAGTGCGTCAAATCTTATTGAAAAGATTTGTCAACCAACCTAACTCCGACCTCTCTAAGGCATTTCCAAACTTGAATAAGAATGTCATCAGGCTTAATAGCATTCTTTGTCTTCATCCTCTTCAATGCGTCATTTAGGTCTATCTCTTTGATTCTGTGCATAAAGTACTAGTTCAAATCCTTAGGAGGCACCGAGATACTATCCTCAATTTGACTTTGTCCGTCGTTTAATAGCTTGTTGAAATAATCACGCCACCTTTCTTTAATATCATTGTCTTTAACTAAAGTTTTTTAATGCTCCTCTTTTATACATTTCACCACTCTTAAGTCCCGACTCTTCCTCTCTCTTGCCCATGCCAATCTATATATCTTTTTCTCTCCCTCCTTTGTGTCCAACTTGTTATAAATCTCTTTCACAACCTTCGTCTTAACTTCTGCCACTGTCATCTTTGACTTCTTCTTAGCTAACTTGAATTTTGCAAACTCTCTTTGATGTTGTTTGTCTTTAAAGCCTTGTAACAATCTCTTTTAGTCTTTATATCTTCCTTAACTGATTCATTCCACCATGTTGCATCCTTTCTAGTTTGTGCTTTTTCGTTTAATACTTTTAGTATCTCCTTACCCACCTCTCAAATGTGTTTTGCCATCTTGTTCCACATTGTATTTGGGTTCTCCTATGTTGTCCAATCTTCTTTCTTAGTTCAACTATTTCTACAAACTTCACCACAATCTTCTTTTAACTTCCACCATAGAATTCTTGTAGCTCTTTCTTGTTGTTTCTTACAACGTCGTTTATGAATTTTTAGGTTTAGTACTAGTAGTCTATGTTGCACAGTAACATTCTCACCTGGGATAACGTTACAGTCTAGACAACTGCGTCCATCCCTCCTCCTAGTCAAAAAAAGTTTATCTAACTTATGTTCGATCCACTCTTAAAGGTTATAAGGTGAGATTCTCTCTTCCTAAATAGTGTTAGGTCATAGGATAAATGAAAATCTAGGATAGCATCTCTACCTTCCTTTCTTACACTGAAACTAAAACCCTTATGAACTAATCTAACACTACTAAGAAATTATCTAATGAATGCTTGACCTTAAGACTACTTAAAAATGCATTAACAAGGTCAAAAACATAGCTACACAACATGAAACAGAAAGCTGGAATTGATGCCTAAGATGTTGGATAGATTTGAAAAACATACAACTATAACTTTAAATGCAATGATTTTAGCAAACACTAACTACACATTTAACAACTAAATGCATGAACCTAATATGAACTAAAACCTGATTAACATGACTGAAAATAAACCAAGACAATAGCCAAAAAGATTTTGGAATTAATGCCTAAGACATAGAAAATGCCATTTTTTTTTTAAATGCTAACAAAAATCAAACTATGGAACTAATGAAATCTAACCTTAGGAAACAATTTTATCTTCATGAAAGCTTAATGAAATGACTTTGGAAATGAAAATAACACTTAAAATAGTAACCGAATAACCTAAACAGTAGCTAGATTAACCAAAATAGCAAAAAAAAAAATCAAAAGAGAAAAATATAAACTAAGATTAAACACAAGAGCTATTGAGGTACTATTTTAACCTCTTTAGATTCACATGCTCATAAAACTTTGGCACTACCAAAAATGACAAAAGAAAAAAAAATATAACTACATTGTTTGAAATGGAAGGTGACATCATTATCTAAAAGAATACCCAAAAGAATGATGAAGTTGGTAAAAAGAATTTAATGAAAATACTTAAAACCAAAAGGAAATTATAAAGGAAATTTGACAAGTAAATGGCAGCTGCCTTAAGCTATGAAAATAAAATTAAAATAAAAATGAAAAACACCTAAAAGAAACCTAGCAGCAAACGTCCTCCCCATTGCTCATTATATTCTATACAGTCACTAATGTAGGGGTATAGATAACTTCGTGCATGATACAGAGTTTGCTCCCATTTACCACTTATCTTTACTTGATTGCCCACTCTTGAAAGATATTTTCATGTCATTTACTCTTCCAAATCAGCCCAAGGACACCCACATCTTCTAACATCTTCCCTTTGTCTCCTTTTCCACTTGTGCATTTATATGGCAAAAGCATCTAGCCACCATGTGTTAGCATGTATTCTTTATGTGTTGGACATATGGTCCCTAAATTAGCCTCCAGGAATGCATAAAGTGTTGACATGTGGCAACCCATGTGGATGGAAAAGGTGACTTGCACTAGAGGACGAATTGTCTTGCTATTTTGGCCTTTTTGTGTTGCAATTTCGTTGTTTTTGGTGAGCCTAGTCTAATTTTTACTTTGTCTCAACTCAAAAGTCACCAAAACGACTAGATTTCAACTCGAATTTAATTTATATATCCACATATTTGAAAAAATTACAAAAATAAGGAGATAATTAACAAATTTCACAAGATGAATAAGTAATAATTAAGGAATTAAGCATGCAAATAACTCTATTTTCATAGAGTTATTACAAACCCCTGTAACCTCTGATCTGTTTCTTTCTTGCAGAGTATTCAAGAACATATTTGCTCGAAAATCAAGATTACTACATCATTAAAATCTCATTGTTGTACGAAGCAATAATAGTGACAAATATTTGTTTTAAAATATAATAAATATTGAGTTTGAGTAATTTCTTAATGGTATTTTTATTATTTTAAAAAGCTTAATATATGTACTTATAACTTCAATGAATAAATATCCTCTCGTGTTGTTCAAACATTTTTTTTCTAATTTCTATTTTGTAATATTTATAATTATTTGAACCGATTTTGATCCATTTATTTATTATTTAATTAATTAAAACTATATGCATGTGATAGTTATCATCCTCGAGTTTTAATCAATTAAAGAGATCACTAGGTAATTACTTACTCTACCAATCACCCCTAAAATATCTATCAAGTAGTAAAACCTTACATATAAATCAACTTTGATGTTCATCGAACTTTTTTGAGAACACAAAAACATTTAAATCGGACTTCTGCATTTCTATAAATTAATAAATTTAATTTTCAACGATATAGAGCTTTCTCAAATTATGGCATAAAAATCAAAATTAAGGGGAGAATTAAATAAGGCCGTTGAACAATATTCATCTATTAAAACCGCATATAAAATTTTATCATTTACTTAGTGACTTCACAGCAGCAGCTCCTCAGCCCAAAAAAAGGAAATTATCCTAGTATTCTTCCCAAGTCTCATTTATTCCATAAGAAATTTTTTATAATCAAACAAAACAAAGAGAGTCGAAGAATAATATTTTCCTTCTTGCTCTTCCATATCCTTTATTTTCTATTGTTGTTAAATAAAGATTGAGTCTATCACCATGAAAGCTTGGTTGGAATGAAATGAGCTACTTCAATTTTATGAATGAGAAGCCACCAACATTCCAATAACCAAAAGTCCAAGCAGTGTCGCTGTCCGGAACAAACTTTTGCTATCCCGAACAGTCAAGACTGGAGCCTTGGGTTCATTATCCACTAAAAAACATCAACAACCAACTAATTACAGGAAGGCATTCTATCATTTTCTTGTGATCCTCACAATGCTGCCAACGAGGAGAGACAAAGGGCCCAATTCACTTATAAAGGGCGGCAACAGAGATTGACCGACTTCTCTGCAATCATCTTACAGCTAGAGGTGTAAACGAACAAAACATTCGGTGAACCGTTCGTGAACCGTTCGGTTACTGTTCGTTTATGTTCGTTTATTAAGATTAACAAACAACACGAACAACATTTTTTGTGTTCGTTTATTAAACGAACGAACATGAACAGAGGTGTGGTTCGTTCGTTTATGTTCGCGAACAAGCTCGTTTATGTTCGTTTATTATTCGTTCGTTTAAAGTGTTATTTGTTGTTCGTTCGGTTATGTTCGTTTGTTGTTCGTTTAGTGTTCGTTTGTTGTTCGTTTATAATTTATTAAAATATTAAAATTGCTTATATTATATAATTATATAAGTTATATGTTATATAATTATAATATATACTAAAATATTAAAGTCGTGTTCGGTGCATATTTTATTTATTTTATACTTTAAAATTTTTAGTATTAATTTTTGAACTTTTAATGTATTAATTCTTAAATTTCGTTGTGTTATATTTAAGAATTTTAATTGGATGATTTCAAATTGTATTATTATTTATGTAGGATTTAGTATTTATGTAAGATTTTTAATATTTAATATTTAATTTTCAATTTGTATTAATATTTAACGTGTTCGCGAACACGTAAACGAACATGTTCGCGAACGCTTGTTCGTGAACACGTAAACGAACATGTTCGCGAATGCTTAAACAAACATGTTCGCGAACGCTTGTTCGGGAACACGTAAACGAACATGTTCGCGAACATGTCCACTAACGAAAACGAACAGTATTAAAAAATAAACGAACGAACACAAACGAACACAAACGAACACGAACAACACTAAAAAATAAACGAACGAACATGAACATCAATCGTTCGTTCGTGTTCGATTCGTTTACAACAGTTACAACTAGCAGTCTTCAGTCAATTAGCAGAAGCTGTGCTGTACTCTCATTTTAAGAGAAGACATGGATAAAAAAAAAATCACAAGCTATTTATAATTTGTAAAATTGTACTACAGCGGTTGCTCACAAAAATAAATGCTTTGCATTCTTGATGAGTCCCAAGTTTGCGTTTTTACCAATACCTAACCAGTGAATAAACACCAACAACAATTCAAGACACTGACACTATCCAAAGTCTTACTCTGCGGTCTGTCTACCTACTTGGTATACTTTTCAAAGTGGGCACTTTAAATTCTATTGCCAGCTCTAGTTACTGTGCCATTTCCTCTCCCCCAGGAAACCAACCAGCTAGAAGAAGCTCAAATTCAACTAATTAAATTATACCACTACTTTGATCAGAGGCTTCCTCGTAGTAGTAGTAATACGGGGAGAGCTTTCCATCCTTACCAGCTTTGGACTTTTTTTCCCCTACAGCCTCTTGCAACAATTTGACCACCTTCCGCATTGAAGGGCGGTTAATGGGAAGTGCGTTAGTGCAAAGGAGACCAATATCCAGTACCCTGCAAATTTCTTCCTTGTAGGTAGAGTCCAGTCTGGAGTCGATTACTTGATCCAGCCCCTTTTGGTCGTAGGTAGCACAGACCCATTTCACCACGTCTTTCTCCCCAAACTCTGGATCAGTTGGGGGTTTACCAGTAACCAGCTCTAATATGACAACCCCAAAACTGTAGATATCACTCTTCTCATTCACTCTTAGGGTGTAGGCATATTCTGCATTGAAATGAAACAGAATGAACAAATCGAACAACAACTGGTAATATAAATGTTGCATGGAAGAGAACTAGTTACTCTTATTATTAAGGGGATTATACTGTCGAAAAAGTTCATGCTAGTAGGTCAATACTTAAACAGAGAGTTGTAGTGAAGCAACAATGTCTTACAGAGTGAATTTAAACTCCAAACTTAATGTTCAGAAAAGAGTCAAGAACCCACTTATTTAGGAAAGGAGTATAGCTGGATCAATTGATTCGATGAGCAGATCATATGATATCCAATAAGAAAGATATTACTTTTATTGAACCAACAGAAGTATTAAATATTCAAAATGAAAAGGGGGATTTAAATTTCTCAAGTAATTTAAATGAGCAAGCATCAATAAGGAACAAACCTGGTGCAATGTAACCATAGGAGCCTGCAATAATTGACATCGATTCTGCACCTTTCCCAACTCTTTTAACAATCTTAGCAACTCCAAAATCTGCAACTCTGGCAGCAAATTCTCCATCTAACAATATATTGTTCGATTTCACATCCCGGTGAACAATTGGAGGAACACAGTCATGATGCAAATAGGATAATCCCTCAGCTGCATCTAAAGCAATCTTATACCTAGTGGGCCAATCTAACAAGCCCCCCTTGCTACTATGCAACAAATCCCCCAAGCTCCCATTCGGCATATATTCATAAACTAAAAGTTTGCTATCTCCAGCGTTGCAACAACACCAGAGTCTCACTATATTCTTGTGTCTAATTTTTCCCAACGTTTCAACTTCAATTTCAAACTCATCTCTCTCTGTATCAGCACTCAAAGAATCTTCTTTCTTAACTCCACCGCTGAGTTTCTTCACTGCTACTGCATCACCATTACTTAGCACAACTTTATAAACTTTGCCAGAAGCTCCACTTCCTATCACATTCTCTTCCTTGAGGCAATCAGCAATCTCGAATTCACTAAACCCAATCTTATGAAACGATCTCCACTTTGATATAGTAACTCCTTTCTTATTCTTTTCAAAACTCCGGTACTTCATGTAGAACCAAACAACCCCTATAACAAAAACCAAGCCAGCAAGTACAAAAATGGATCTAAGAATCCACATATAACTATGATTCTTAGATTGATCAATCTTCGGACAAAGACCCTCCAAATCACCACACAATCCAGGATTCCCCACAAAGCTTTCCCTATATATTTCCTTAGCATAAAAAGGAGGGAGCTCTCCTGAAAGTCGGTTATTAGACAAATTAAGCCTATTCAGCTTTAAATTCTGCAACTCAATTGGGATTTTCCCAGAAAAGGAGTTACAGGAAAGATCAAGATAATTTAGCACAGGCAAGCTACCAATATCACTAGGAATGCTACCGGATAGCCTATTGTTAGCCAAATTTAACTCATTCAAATTCATCCATCCCTTCATTCCTTCAGGGATCTCTCCATCAAGCTCATTTTCACTAAGATCAAGCCTAACCAACTGCCTCAAGTTCACCAAAGATCCAGGAATCGGACCGGTGATCCTGTTTCCACTGGCAGATATCTCTACCAGTGTATCCAAGGACCCGATTTCAAAAGGTAACGATCCAGAAAACAGGTTGTTGGAAATTGACAGAACTGAGAGGTTATGAGCACTTGAAATCATATTTGAAATTTGCCCACTAAAGGAATTTTCAGCTAGCTCGAGCAAGAATACTCGGGGTAGTCCCCAGAAGCCATCTGGGACACGACCCGACAAATGGTTGTGCTTGAACCGAACGCGGCCCAAGCTCCGGCATTTACGTAAACTTAGCGGGATTTTGCCCGAAAATGAATTGTAAATCAGAACAATATCTTCTAATTGCCCCTTTGCACATAAATTCTCTGGGATTTCACCAGAAAATTGATTATAAGACAAATCCAGAATTTGCAATGGCGAGTTTTCACCTAGTTGACTCGGTAATGGTCCACTGAGTTTGTTGTTGAACAATTTCAGCTCGTGCAAGTCTTTTGACCGAGTTATGCTCTCTGGCAAAGTCCCTTCAAGCCTGTTATCAAAAAGATTCAATGACTCAAGCTGTAAGCCGCATAACCCGGTCGGAATTGTCCCAGTTAACTCGTTCATCGACGCGTCGAATCGCTTCAACATAGTTAAATTTCCCAGATTTAATGGCAATTCACCGGATAAAGAGTTGTTATACAATTCAAGCTGCTCAATGCTTTTCATCTCTGAAATTGAACTAGGGATCGACCCAGTGAGCCGATTAAAGGACAAATCAAGGTTAAGAAGCCGAGTCAACCGACTGAAACTCGACGGAATCTGGCCCACAAGGTTACAGCCGGCTAGAAAGAGCTGCTCGAGATTCGTTAGGTTACCGAGTTCGCTCGGTATATGATTCGAAGAAAACGGGTTATAGGCGAGGTCGAGTTCTTTTAAAGTCGAAATGTTACCCAGGAAAGGAGGAATCGTTCCGTCAAGGAGATTCTCCGCCAAATCTAACAGCTCAAGCCGTTGGAATTGTCCGAAACTCGCGGGAATTTCGCCTGAGAAGTTATTCCCGAAGAGGATTAGATTTCTGAGTGTCGGAATTTTGGCGAGGGACTCAGGCAGAGAGCCCACAATGAAGTTCTGTGAGAGATCGAGGGTGGTTAGATTTTGACACGTGGAAAGATCAACGGGCAGGGATGAGTTAATGGAGTTGTTGCCGAGATAAATGGAGCGAAGAGCGGGGAGGCGGCAAATGAAAACCGGGAAAGGTCCAGCGAGTTGGAAATCAGAAAGGTTAGCCGAGTCCACTCGTCCGGTGACAGAGTCACAGGAAATGCCGCGCCACTTGCATGGCGTGTCGTCTCGGTCATTCCAGGATGAGAGGGCATTGGTTGGGTCGGAAAGGCTTTGCTTGACTCGCTGGAGGTACAGACCTTCCTGGTTTAGAGCAAAAGTATGTGGCAGATTATCAAGAAACAGAAGCAAGAAAACCAGAAACATTGTTTCCGTTTCTGTGTTCGATTTTTTGCTTTTGGCCCGGGTTTTAGTGAGTGGCAGAGAGTAAGTTCGAAACTCGAGTCGAGTCGAGTCGAGAGTTTGCCCTTGGCTTTACTTTTCTCTCTTTCCAGTTGTGTTTGTAGTTTTCTGAGTTCGAAGAGCGTTTGACGTTCCTGCGAGTGTTGGATTTTTGAAGGGAGGTGCAATTTAGATAACTATCGTGGGGTGACTACTACGGTGCAAATTATTGTGACACCTACCTTGGGGTCCACTTTTGTCTTAGCCATTAGATCCATTGTTTCGGTTTCAACAATAGATTAAAGCCATTTCATCACGAACATTAAGATCTCATGTGGAACACCTCCACTCAATTCTGACCTGAGATATTTGATTTTTCTTTCTTTTTCCCTCCATTTATTTTTTAGAACAAATTTTAATTAGAACACCGAACAAGAAACAACTAATGTTACGCAATTTGATAAGAATCTAGATAGCAACTGCACAACTTCTAATGATATATTGAGCATGCATAGAGGTCCACTGGAAAAAAGCTAAAATTAAGAGGCTGAATGATGTTTTAAATGGGTTTATTAAAAATAGTTGGATTAAAAGTAATGTATTGTAAAACTTGAAATTTGGTATCTCCTCTTTAAGAATATGTTAGTGTGAATTTTTATCGGTAATAGGTTAATCAATAACGAGATTTCGTATAGATTTTAAGTCCGAGTTATTTAGTTAGACGTCTAAATGCACTGAAGTGTAAAATAAGAATTTAGGTAAATTCAGAATAAAACGAATAAAATTAGGTTAAATTGATTTAAAATATAGACTCAAAACGTAAAAGTATAAGGTGTCCAAAAAGGGAAATTGATTCAAAAATGATAAACTAAAAATTATCTTATTATGGGCAATTTAACCTGGAAATATAGAAAAATATATTTTCGAATGAATAAATAAATATAATAAAATAAAATACGATGCTCATATATTGTTGTAAAAATAAATTAAATAAAATACATATATAAAAGTGTATAAATATTAATGTATAAAATATATTGTGGAAATAAAATATAATTATAATAATATTAATAATTATTTTATTATTATAATTATTAATAAAATAATAGTGTAAAATTTTTAGACATTTTTATTAATTATATTAAAACTTTTACATATTTTGTATTATATTATATTATATATAAAATAATTAAATAATAAAAAAAGAAAAAAAAAGAAAAATGGGAAAAAATTCTGGGGATGCAATCGAGTTACGAGTAAGCCAGTAAGCGGTCGAAATTGATCGATTTAATTTTCAGAATATTTAACTGAAATTATATTTGACCGAAATTGACCCAGTAAATATATAAACGTGTAGCGCGACAATTGACGATAAACGAAAGTTCGAGTCAGCCTCAATTTACGTGCTATCACAAAATCTTGAGTAAGTGAATCTTGATTTCTATAAATTTAATAGTTATACGAGTTAGAAATTAATCGCGTAAGTTACGATTTATTCTGTATAAAATTTCGTAATGTTTGGAATTGAAAATGGACTGTCGTAAATGATTTTAAAACGGTCAAAAGAGACTAGAAATTGGATAAGATAACGTAACAGTGATGTTATGCCAAGAATTCGGCCAAATGTTCATAATGAGCTAAACTTGAGTAGCAATCAACCCAATTTAGATTATGAGCCCCACGGAAAGCCCAATAAAAGTAAATGAGCCCAATAAGTTAAATCGACTGTAGTAAATGAAGAAAATATATTTATTTGGTTAAATTGATATGATAAATAATTCTTTGCAGCTTCAGAGATTGGATTAGGAGTAGATCCGACTGGACAAGCTTCTAGCAGTGAAAATTAACCACACTCGACTTGATACGAGGTAAAGGAATTTTGTAAGTACTTAGAGATATCTATGCATATTTTTTAGGGGATTTATAGGGTCTAAAATTTCCTAAAGTATCCAGAAATGAAATAATAATTTATGTGAAAATTGGGTATTGGTGGAAAAAGACCATTTTGCCCCTAGTTAGGAATTTTACAAAAAGGGTAGTAAGGCTAATAAATTGTATGAATAACATGTTTTTGATATTTTTTTTATGAAATATATTGCTTGATTTAAGCAATTTATCGATAGACTGACTATTGATTTTCATAATCTGCATGAAAGGGGCACGTGTGAGGTGCCAATTATGATTTGAAAGTGTTTTATCGAAATAAAGCAGCCTATCAAATTTATATGAGTATAAATCGTGCTAGAGTCTTACTCGCACTGGATTTTGATATTTTAACTCATATACAGAGTGCTGGAGCCTCACTCGCACTGAGTTTTACTGATTTATATGCATGAAAATCGTACTGGAGCCTTGCTCGTACGTAACTTTACATTGATTTATTGTGTAGAAAACCGTACTGGAGCTTTGCTCGTATGTGATTTACATCGATTTATTTCGCATAAAAGTCGTACTGGAGCGTTGCTCATACGAGGATTTTTGTATGAGCATAAAACCGTGCTGGAGCTTCGCTCGCACGAGATTTTAGATATCATGATATGCATGACGTTGTGCTAAAGCTTTGCTCACATTAGATGTGATGTGACATGCATAGAGCCGTGCTGAAGCCTCTTGTAGACTATATGTCATAGTGAGATGATATGCTCGCACATGTATGTTGAGACATGGGTTGGTTATCGACATGGTATGGGGTGGATAAGACTTATGACAGGACCCCAAACTGTGATATGGGTTCATGGAGTACGTTGTACCGTGTTTATCACATGGAGTACGCCGTGTAGTCATGGCTATGAGATTGGTGATTTGATATTCTGACGGGTAGGACTGACCCACCTCCCGTTACAACCATGATGCCCCGCATACCGGGATCCGTGTAGCCTGGGATCACAGGGACATAGTCCTCGATTTTTCTTATACAGTAACCTACATACCTCATGTGATATCATACGGTCTAGATGGACTAGGGCAAACCCGAAGGATGGGTTATGCCTCGATTTGTGATTTTAAAACAAAATATGGTTTTAATAATGTGTTAACGAGTTTTACTGAGTTTTAATAAGGTGTTAAACCTTGAGGGGTTGTTTTGTGATGAGTTTTTTTTTAATGTGTTGAACATGAGACGTTGATATGATGATTTTTCATGTTTACATGCCTATTTTTCATGTTTTCAGTACGTGATATATTTATATACATGTGGCATAGTTTTAATTATACATCATGCTCTGGATATAAATGATTTTTATATCATGACATTATAAGCATGTATATAATGTAGTTATCTACTTGCTTACATTATTGCCTTACTGAGTAAGTTGTGTTCACCCTTTCACTTTCCACCCCTACAGAGCATCCACAGTAGTTGGGAGTGGGTAGAGATTGCATTCCTTGTTATCCGCTGCTTCCCATCACGAATTAGGTATACACATTGTATAATTTTTGTATCTGAACATGTAAAAGCACAATACTGTACATTGATGGAATATCGGGGATGTAAACCTATGTAAATACAGTTATGAATGAAATTAGTTAAAGTCAAAGGACGGTAGATCCTAATATGTAAATGTGATATGGAAATGGATGTTAAGGTAAGTAACATGACAAGAGGGACTAATGTCGACTCATAGCCCAACTGTTAGTAGTGAAACTATTCACGACGGGTAAGAAAATGAAAAAGCGAGAACTTTGTAGTGATTTTTAGGAAAAAGAGGTCGTGACATGTATAACAAAAAGAATTGGAGCTTAGAGGAAAGTCGAGATTTAATAACTAGCATTCAAATTCAAAGCAGCTCATTTGAGAAGTTTGGGTCAAATACAATACTTGAGCTGGATGCACAACAAGGGCCGAGTGTAATTGTGCCAAATATTATACTTGTGTTATTAAGATATTGTGTGATTGGATGGGCTGAACAATGTCATGATTTAATTTAAGCCAAATCCTTTATCTATTAGGGTTTTTATTTCCTCTTCTGATTTGGATTTCTATTTTCTAAGGTTGCTCTTTCCTATTTTGTTTTGGGATTTCTCTTTTGTGTTGGAACTTCTAATATGTTGTGGATTTCTATTTTATAGGGCTTTTGTTTTAACTATATATAGGCATGTAACCCTTTGGGGAGAACACAATTGATTTAGCTTATACTATTTTGAGAGATTTTTTTCTTTGGTTCTTTTGAGGACTTGCAAACTTATCAAGATTAATCTTGTGACGTTCAATTTTGACTTATCACTCATAATCTCGTCTTATTCTTGAGGTGGCGTCAAGAAATTCTTTCTTTATACCTTTGATTCATGTTTCTTGGTAAACATTTGGTCAAGATCTATTCTTGATGACTTTGGTTTAGCTTTCTTGGAATTGCATTCCTTGTTTTTGCATGTGGGTCTCATTGTGATCTTTGGAGTTTGCATCATCTTGATATCAAAGTTAGGTTCTAAATGAGGTTTGCTAATCTAATTGTTTTCTTCTTAGCCGCAACCTCCTTCACCCTATCTGGGATAGTCTTTCTTTTATTTCTCTTCTTAGCCAAAACCTTTCTTTTGTTTTCTTCTTGTCCACACCATGAATCCACCACCCTAATTGCCCTTCTTTATTTTGTTTTATTCTTACTCGCAACCTAATCCACCACCTTAAATTGCCCTAATGTTCTTTGTGTTCTTCTTGGCTGCAACCCCCTAATCGCCTTAACTATGATTTCTTCATGCTTTGATTATTTATGATTTTATGCTTGAAAATAAAAAGAAAATAAAAATTAAAATTTAAAAAAAGAAAGAAAGAAAAGAATTTAGGTCTTAGAAGGATTTGGGTTTAATTAATTTCTTTTTCCTTTCAGTTTTGCTTTCTTGATCTAATTTTCTACCTTACTAGCTTATTGCATTGTGCGTCTTTGATCTTTTCTTGATTTATTCTTTTATTTCCTTCTTGTTCGTTCTTTGCTGTTTCTTTTGTTTTCTTGATTCTAATTTGTTGGTGATGGTGGTCCTATCATCAAACTCCGCGTGTACAAAGATCGACCAATCAGAGACCGCCACGTGTCAAATACAAGATAAGCCCCGTGGCTGTTACAGAGACAGAGCCCCATGCGGCAGAGTAGCTTGACATGCGACAGAGTCTCGAGGCGATAGAGACTCTGTCGCGTAGGCTTGTGCGGCACTGTATGGCGCTACAGACCTCTACCGCATACTCTGCTACAGACCTCTACCGCATATCCTGCGACAGACCTATGCCGTCAGCTCTGTGACAGACCTCTGCTCCAGTACTGCAACAGAACTCTACCGCGTGGACCGCAGCAGAGGTCCACACATGAACTTTGCCGCCTGCCAGACTCACCCGCAAGTTGTCTAGCCCCGAAACACGACAGAGTGCTCAATGACTCTGTCGCGGCCCAGACATGCGCCTGGACCTCAGCCCAAACCGACTCGGAAGAAACCTATAAATACCCCAGGTGAGTACTTGAAAGAGGGAGAAAAAAAGAAGAAGACTCTCTTGATTCTGAAGAACACAATTCTCTTCCCCCTATATACAAAACTTCAGTTTTCTAACTTAATCATCGGAGTGCGCGTGCAGGGACAAATCCCTGCGCCCTCTGATTCCTGTTGTTTTTGCAGGATATACAAGGAACACGTGGAAGAAATAGCATCGACGTCACCTTTTTGTCGTTAGCGCAATCTGAATACGTGGAAGTTGTAATCCCGTTGTCGTTTTATCAGGCAACATCAATTGGCGCCGTCTGTGAGAATCAGAACAAAAAGTCAGATTCCCTATCAAAATGGTGAGGACACGTTCTACAGTAGAAGTGACAGGGGAGCAGAATTCTGTGAGTCTCCTTGTCAGGGCAGAACAAAGACGAAGACATAGTGAAAGGGATGACAGAGGAGCCTTGGTTTCTCTAGAGGAATTTGAGACTCTGAAACGCAAAAATGAGGAGACGACGACAGCGTTGAAAGCTATGGTGAGCTTTTTCAGAGACGCTCTCCCCCAATTCAGCTTACCCCATGAAGTACAGCAGTTGGTGGGGGAAAACATCCCAAGGCAGACCTATGAAAGAGGTCAACCCTCCACCCTGGTGAGTGTTGGACAAGGGGCAGGAGCGCTAAATGACGCCACGGGATTGGCCCCGAACTCTACCGCATTTCAAAGAAATCACCCTGTGGCAGGGTTATGGGAAGTGAATGCTACCGTTGACCCGACGTGTCAGAGCTCTCCCGCGGCAGACAGGCAGCAGAGCTCACCCGCGGACCGTAGACTTCAGAGCTCTCCCACAGCAGAAAGGCGGCAGAGCTCACCTGCAAACCGCGGGCGACAGAGCTCTCCCGCAGCAGATCGGCGGCAGTACTCGCCCGCGGTCCGTAGAATTCACAGATCTCCCGTAGCAGGCATACCGCAGAGCTCACCCGCGGACCGAGGGTGGCAGAGTTCGCCCGCAGCACCTGTGCGGCAGAACTCACTCGCAACAGAAAGGCAGCAGAGCTCACCCGCAACAGAAAGGCAGCAGAGCTCACCCGCAGTCATCACGCGGCAAAGGTCTCCCGCAGCACGTATGCGACAGAGTCCTCCCACGGTCTATAGGCGACAGAGTTCTCCCACATGGCGCAGCCTTTCTCCTGTTGAGTTGAAACATGAGTTAGAAGAATATGGAGCTGGGGAGCAACGAAGACAGAAGGGTTCTAACCCACGAGACGGTCTCGAAATGTCGAGTCCCGAAATGGGAGGTGCTGGAAGGGGTGCTTATCAGTCAGACTCTTCTAGACCCGAAGGGAGGGGATCGTACTCAGTTCGAGGGTCGAAAAATGTGGAGAAAGTCGTCCAAAGGATCTTGGAAAAGAGAAAACTGGTGTCTCCGGACGATAGCCAAAAAAGGAGAATTCCGTTTAGTCCGGAGATTATGAACAAACCTTTGCCGAAGAAGTTCAAGATGCCTTCCATGATCACTTATACCGACAAAGCAGACCCCTATGACCACGTACAAAGTTACGAGTCCCTCATGCTGCTACATGGGTGGGAGGACGAAATTATGTGCAGGGCTTTTTCTCTCACACTGTCCGGGCACGCTCTGAAGTGGTTCAACGGGTTGAGTGAAGGTTCAATCTCCTCCTTCGACCAATTGAGAAATGAATTTCTGAAAGTCTTCATGATCCACAGTCAGAGGAAGAAGGACGCTACTTATCTACTCACTCTTAATCAAGGGAATAAAGAATCCTTGAAGAGCTTCGTAGACCGCTTCCGAGATGCAACCTTGGAGGTGGAAGATCTACCGGTGGGGGTAGCCATGGCTGTAATGTTGCAAGGGACGAGATCCAAAAAGCTGCAAGAATCCCTCTCTCTTGATCAGCCGATGACACTCTCCGATCTCTTTGCGAGGGCCAATAAGTATATGGCCCAAGAAGAGGTGATGAAGATGATACAGCCTAGGGAGGCAAAGGAAGGAAAGAAGAGAGAGAGAGATGCACCCGAAAGAAGCTCTCCAAGACCCGTGAGAGTAGACAAAGCCCCTAGGCTCAGGTATGAAGGTTATACCAGGTTGAACGAGCCTCGCACCGCGGTACTGGCAGCTATCAAAGGGGCAGGATTGTTGGAATTCCCCAAGAAGAAGATGGGAGATGTAGGACGAAACTCTGATGCCTACTGTGAATTCCATTGCGCTCACGGCCACCCGACGAAGATATGCAAAGATTTAATGGATCAGCTAGAGAGACTAGCCAGAGAGGGGAAAATCAACCGCTTCCTGTGGAGAAGTGAAAGACCCCGTTATCCTCCACGTGACCAAAGGAATGACCGTCCGCAGACTGGGACAAATAATGATAACGAAAGAAATAGGCCAAGGAATGAAGCATTTAGGCCTACGGTCCCCCGTGCCAATCCGCCAAACAACGAACCTACCGCCCCGGCAATAAATGTTATTGCAGGAGGGGAATCGATGGCGGGAAGCTCCTCTACTTTTCGTAAGAGCTACGCAAGGCAGGCATATCAGGTTAACGTTGTAATGGAGGAGAGAGCAGATGAAGAGCCTATCATGTTCACCCCAGCTGACAAGGGTGACATCGTCATGCCCCATTACGACCCAATGGTGATATCTGCAGTAGTGGCGAAACACCCGGTGAGCAGAATCCTGGTCGATAACGGGAGTTCGGTAAACCTAATCTATTAGAATTGCTTTGAAAAAATGAGCATATCCGAAGATAGGTTAAGGCATGTCATGACACCACTATACGGATTTACGGGCGAAAGGGTGAAGGTAGCTGGGTCCATAGAGTTGCCCGTGACTCTCGGTGAAAACCCAAAAGATGTGACCCAGCAAGTATTATTCATGGTAGTAAGGTCAACCTCTGCTGCTTACAACATAATCCTGGGTAGACCTGTACTGAACGATATGAGGGCGGTGATATCCTCTTGCTATCTGTTAATGAAGTTTCCCACTCCCAACGGAGTCGGGCAAGTGTGAGGAGATCAGAAGAGTGCCCGCACTTGTTATATCGCTTCTACCTCCAACAAAGGAGCACAAAGAAAGGAGACTTTGTGTATAGAGGATCCACCCAAGCCTCAACCCGTAGAGGAAACGGAAGCCATTGAGCTAACAAGGGGAGATGGAGAGAAGAAGGCATTCATCGGGACTCAACTAAACGAACAAGCAAGGAGTGAGATAGTTGAATGCCTGAGAGAAAACTCGGATGTTTTCGCTCGGACCCCAACGGACATGCCCGGGATTAATCCCAAAGTGATCTGCCACGAGCTCAATGTCTTACCCGGGCACAGGCCTGTCAAACAGAAAAAGAGAAATTTTACCCCGGAAAGACAAAAAGCAATTACTGAAGAAGTGAATAAACTCCTGGACGCCGGATTCATCCAAGAAGTCTACTACCCTGAATGGCTAGCCAACGTGGTAATGGTAAAGAAATCTAGTGGGAAGTGGCGAATGTGTGTAGACTTCACCGATCTGAATAAAGCCTGCCCTAAAGATTCATACCCCTTACCCCGGATAGATAGACTTGTGGATGAGACATCCGGATATGAACTCCTCAGCTTCTTAGATGCCTTTTTCGGATACCACCAAATCATGCTTCACCCAGAAGACGAAGAGAAGACTTCTTTTATAATCGACGACGGAACATATTGCTATCGAGTAATGCTGTTCGGTTTAAAGAACGCTGGAGCTACATATCAGCGAATGGTGAACAAAGTATTCAAAGATCTTCTGGGGAATACCATGGAAGCCTACGTGGACGATATGATCATCAAGAGCCGAGCAGGAGAGTCTCAAGCTCATCAGATGTCTCGGGTATTCGAAGTACTGAGGAGATTCAATTTGAAGCTAAACCTCGAAAAGTGCTCGTTCGGGGTAAGATAAGGGAAGTTCTTGGGCTTCATGATCACTGACAGGGGTATCGAGGCTAATCCCGAAAAGGTACAGGCGATCATTGACATGAAACCCCCAACCACCGTAAGAGACGTCCAGAGATTGACAGGCAGAATAGCAGCTTTGAATCGCTTTTTGTCAAAGTCAGCAGAAAGGAGCTTGCCTTTCTTCAAAACTCTACCGGGAGGAAAGAATTTTGAATGGTCGGGAGATTGTCAAAAGGCTTTCGAGGATCTCAAAGAATATCTGAAGCAGTTACCTTTGTTGACAAGGCCCCTAGAAGGGGAACAATTGTATATGTACTTGGGAATCGGTGATTTCGCCGTCAGTGCGGTGCTAATAAAGAAGGATGAAATGGTGTACCGTCCCATCTACTATGTGAGCAAAGTACTGCTAGACCCAGAAACCCGCTATCCGCTGGCCGAAAAGCTAGTGTTAGCCCTTGTGATGTCCTCGCGTAAGTTGCGCCCTTATTTTCAGGCTCACCCCATCACTGTCCTGACGGATCAACCGTTAAGACAAATCCTCCATAAGCCTGAACACTCAGGAAGACTAGTGAAATGGGCAGTGGAACTTGGAGGATACAATATCACGTTTCAACCCAGACAGGCTATCAAGGGTCAAGCTTTGGCAGATTTTATAGTAGAATGCACTAACCCGAGCGACAGCGACGAGAGGGAAACTCAACCATGGTTGCTGTATGTCGACGGGGCATCAAGTGCAAACGGAAGCGGGGCGGGTGTAGTCTTGACATCGCCAGAAGAGAAATCCCTGGAATACTCCTTACGGTTTGGGTTCCCCAGCTCAAACAACATAGCAGAGTACGAGGCATTGATAGCCGGGATGAGGTTGGCCGACAAACTGCAGGTTCACCACTTGGTAGCACGTAATGACTCTCAATTGGTGGTAAACCAGTTCAATGGATAATATGAGGTTCGAGAACCGATGTTGTCCCCTTATCTGATGAAAGTCCAATCTTTGGCACAGGCTTTTAAAAGCTTTCAGCTGATACAAATTAACCGGTCTGAAAACACACATGCTGATTCATTGTCCAAGTTAGCCTGTTCCAATGAGACAAGAGGAAGGATAGTCAGGGTGGAGAGGCTCGAACGGCCTAGTATCGAAGAGGTCGAAGTGTGTGACATTGAAACGGGAGATGACTGGAGATCCCCATTCAAGCAGTATCTCACTGAGGCTACACTCCCCCAAGTTAAGGACGAGGCTCGTCGCTTAAAAATACGAGCGGCGAAGTTCACACTAATCAACGAGGAATTGTACAAAAGGGGATATTCGTCACCCTTGTTAAAGTGTCTGGGACCGGAGCAAGCAAATTACGCCCTAGCTGAAGTGCACGAAGGGATTTACGGCGAACACTTAGGAGCTAGAGCCCTTGCTGCCAAGATACTACGATCAGGATTCTACTGGCCGACGTTGAAGAAAGATGCAACGGACCAAACCCGTAGGTGTGACAAATGCCAAAGGTTTGCGCCTATCACAACAGCCCCAGTGACCCCTTCTCAAGGTACGATACATCCAATTCCTTTTGCACAATGGGGGTTGGATATTCTAGGGCCTTTTCCGTTAGCCACGGGTCAACGAAAATTCCTATTAATCGCCACCGACTACTTCACAAAGTGGATTGAAGCAGAACCTTTAGCTACAATCACAGAGAAGAAAGTCGAGGCGATGGTATGGAAAGACATTATCTATCGATTCGGAATCCCACGCATCTTAAATGTCGACCATGAAAAGCAATTTGATTGTAATGCCTTCTGCGAATTCTGTAAACGCCTCGACATTCAACTAAGGATCTCTTCGGTGTCATATCCTCAAGCCAACGGACAGGCCGAAGTCAGTAATCAGACTATTCTTCATGGGCTGAAGACTAGGCTAGACAAAGCTAAAGGTGCATGGGTGGACGAATTGCCTAGTGTTTTGTGGCATATCGTACCACTAGTCGGGTGTCAACCGAAGAAACGCCGTTCAGCCTCGTGTATGACATTGAAGCGTTGATCCCCGTGGAAATTGGAGCACTGTCACCCAGGATGGTGCCCTTAGTAGAGGAAGAGAATTCACAAGCGCTGAGGGAAAGCCTAGATCTACTTGAGGAACATAGAGAAGCCGCGGCTATTCGATTGGCATCCTATCATCAAAGGGTGGCCAACTACTATAATAGCCGGGTGAGAGACAGACCAATGTCTGAGGGAGATCTAGTGCTCAGAAAGTTACAGATCACGAATGCCTTGAAGGAAGATGGAAAATTCAGAGCTAACTGGGAAGGTCCATTCAGAATCAAATATAAGATTGGGCCCAACACCTGTATCCTAGAGACTTTACAAGGGAAGAAAATAGGGAAAACGTGGAATTCAAATCACTTAAAACTGTATTTGAATTAATCGCTATATTTTCTTTCTTGAATGTTATAATCTCATATTTTTTATACTATCACAAGATACTATTATTGTCATACGTTTCCAGCTATTATATATCTAAATTCTGTGATAGGATACAGAAGAGCCGTAAGAGCCTGAGGCGCTATGCGTCACTGTGGCCAGGCGTACAATCAAAAAAGCCGTAAGAGCCTGAGGCGCTATGCGTCACTGTGGCCAGGCGTACAATCAGAAGAGCCGTAAGAGCCTGAGGCGCTATGCGTCACTGTGGCCAGGCGTATATTCAGACGAGCCGTAAGAGCCTGAGGCGCTATGCGTCACTGTGGCCAGGCGTATATTCAGACGAGCCGTAAGAGCCTGAGACGCTATGCGTCACTGTGGCCAGGCATATATTCAGAAGAGCCGTAAGAGCCTGAGGCGCTATGCGTCACTGTGGCCAGGCGTATATTCAGAAGAGCAGTAAGAGCCTGAGGCGCTATGTGTCACTGTGGCCAGGCCTATATTCAGACGAGCCGTAAGAGCCTGAGGCACTATGCGTCACTGTGGCCAGGCGTATACTCAGACGAGCCGTAGGAGCCTGAGGCGCTATGCGTCACTGTGGCCAGGCGTACAATCAGAAGAGCCGTAAGAGCCTGAGGCGCTATGCGTCACTGTGGCCAGGCGTCAATCAGAAAAGCCGTAAGAGCCTGAGGCGCTATGCGTCACTGTGGCCAGGCGTACAATCAGAAAAGCCGTAAGAGCCTGAGGCGCCATACGTCACTGTGGCCAGGCGTACAACCAACGAGCCGTAAGAGCCTGAGGCGCTATGCGTCACTGTGGCCAGGCAACAAAAATATAAAGGCTGTAAAAACTGAAGACGCACTCGCGTCATAGTAATCAGGCCTCAGAAAACGATATGTTTATACGAAAAATTCTTTCTGAAAATATATCTTTCTATCAAGAATTGGAGAGATACACAAATATATACAAGCAAAATAAATAAACAGATAAGGGATGATAAATGACAAATAGAGAAGTAATGCGATACGAAGCATGAACAAAAATCTGGATTTCATTTCATTCAAAAATCATTACAAGTAGATCTTTAGTAGATCTTTACAAGTACATCCGATAAAAGTAAAAAATCAAAACAAAAACTACAAACAACTATCTAATCTTCAGGAGGAGGCATCACTTGCCTAGAAACTGGTGGGGTTCGGGCCCGAGACAATTGAGGAGGGACCGGCGCCTCGCTACGAACATCATCAGCTAAACGAGGACTCTTTCTAGTGGAATCGCTAGACGGACCGGCCTCTGAAATTTGACGCCCCAGGGATCGTCGAAAGTGACTCATATCTGCAAAAAAGAAAGAGAACAAATAAGTGGTCAAAAATATGATCAGAATCAGCAAGCAGTAAAAAAGAATAAAAAGTTACCATCAGGAGAATCAAAATGCTCCTGAAGGGACTCTATATTTATCGTATCGTCATCAAGGAGCACCATGAAAGTTGAGCCGAACCCTTCCCAGCCGGTCAGGTCAGCTAAGGGTTCGCTGCCAGAACTAGACTCTACATTGGTACTCCCTATGTCTTCCTGTGGCCTAAGAGGTTCGGGGTTCAATTCGGGAGAAACTGAAGGTGGAGGATCCGAAGAAGGGACAGAAGGACCGACAATAGGAATAGAACCCACACCCCAGCCAGCTAATATCAAATTTTCGTTTGATAAAAGGCTGTCAAGATTAACGGGTCTATCGACTAATAACCTATCAACGTCTGAGGCCAACTGGTCCCTAAGAGTAGCAATCCGGGGGCCCTTGGGGATTTCATGCCTAGTCTCCCAACGAGTAGGGAAATCCAGGCCCCCAGGCATCTCCACAACAAGCCACTCCAATTCAAAATCGTGGAGCTTATTGGCAGGTTTTTCGAATAGCCTGTTCTTGAATCCCGGCATATACACCCACTGAAGTGAGTAAGGGACTAGATCGGGGCTACCTCGAAATCTGAAAAAGACATCGAGAAGGGGAAGAGATGGAGAAATGCCCCTTAGGTGGCAATGCACGGTAAACCCTATTAACTGCATCCATGCGTGAGGATGCAGTTGTCCGGGGGTAATCCTATGAGTCCTAAGGAAAGAAGCCCCAAAGTCGAACAATGGGAAGCGGAGTCCTAATTCTAAGGCTGCCCTAAAGATAACTACCTCGTCGGACACACGATGTATGTCACTTTCCTGAGGGGTTGGAAGTCTATAGGAGTATCCCTTGGGCAAAAGAAACCTAGATACTAGGTCTTGGACATCAACTTCCTTCAAAGTCGACTTGACACCTAGGTCTATTTATTTTCCTACACCATGGCCAGCCATTTTAGAAGTTCGGGGGAAATCAAAAACAATTGTGGACGACAGAGTTTACCTAAAAGGAAGACAACAAAAGAACGGGCGACAGAGTTTCAAGATCTGGCGGTAGACTTGCGATACTGTAACGTCACGCGGCAGAGTTACGGCAGAGTTGCGGGAGAGTTGCGACAGAGTGTGAGAGAATCTGCGGGAGAGTGGTCTTCGCGAGAGAACTCAATAGCGATTGTGACAGCAAGGACCCAGTATATATAGGCGCGCGGCTGCGCCACACCCGCGCAAGGATCCGCCCCGACCCGGGAAAAGTAAATTCGGACCCGGATCCTCTTTCGTAGGAAAAATTCCTACCAAAGAGTGGGGAGCAATTGATGGTGGTCCTATCATCAAAGTCCGCGTGTACAAAGATCGACCAATCAAAGACCAACACGTGTCAAACACAAGATAAGCCACGCGGCTGTTACAGTGACAGAGCCCCATGCAGCAGAGTAGCTTGACATACGACAGAGTCTCGAGGCGATAGAGACTCTGTCGCGTAGGCTTATGCGGCACTGTATGTCGCTACAGACCTCTACCGCATACTCTGCTACAGACCTCTACCGCATATCCTGCGACAGACCTATGCCGCCAGCTCTGCGACAGACCTCTGCTCCAGTACTGCGACAGAACTCTACCGTGTGGACCGCAACAGAGGTCCACACATGAACTCTGCCGCCTGCCAGACTCACCCGCAAGTTGTCTAGCCCCGAAACGCGACAGAGTGCTCAATGACTCTGTCGCGGCCCAGACATGCGCCTGGACCTCAGCCCGAACCGACTCGGAAGAAACCTATAAATACCCCAGGTGAGTACTTGAAAGAGGGAGAAAAAAAAGAAGAAGACTCTCTTGATTCTGAAGAATACAATTCTCTTCCCCCTATATACAAAACTTCAATTTTCTAACTTAATCATCGGAGTGCGCGTGTAGGGACAAATCCCCGCGCCCTCTGATTCCTGTTGTTTTTGCAGGATATACAAGGAACACGTGGAAGAAATAGCATCGATGTCACCTTTTTGTCGTTAGCGCAATCTGAATACGTGGAAGTTGTAATCCCGTTGTCATTTTACCAGGCAACATCAGTTGGAATTAGTTCGTTACAAGGTGTTGTTTTAATTAAGATTGTTCAATTCAATAAAGAACTAAAAGAGGAAAGTTGAGTGAGAAAAAAAGGCAAGACATGTGAAAATTTGTTTAGTGTGCAAACACGAGTGTTGAGTGCCATACCGTGAAAGAGTGAAGTGAAACATGTGAGGGAGGGTTGTGAGGGTTTTTTCTAACATTCTTTTCAGGTTTCAATCATGTCAGCAAGCAAGGATAAAGGCATAGCCGATGAGGGAAATGTGGATATACCCTTTATGCTCAAAGCCATGCAATAACAATTTGAAAGGATGAACTTCATGTTTGGAGAAATTAATGACAAAAATGGAGAAACAAGCCGCTGCCATAGCCAATTTGTAAAGAGAGCTATAATATGAGAATCCTAATTTGCATGGGAACATTGTTAATAAAGAGTATGATGGCAATTATGGGGAAGAGTTAGATAATGACGGTTAGGCCTCAAATTTCAACATGGGCAGATTTATGATAGGTAGAAGGGTCGAAGAGATAGGTATAGTAGAGGGGATAAAACCTTCAGAAGGAGTGAGAAAAGGCAAGATCGGGACTTAGGCAACATCAAAATGAAGATTCCTTTGTTCTAAGGTAAAAACGATCCTAGTGTGTATTTAAAGTGGGAAAAATAATAGAGTTAATGTTTGATTGCTATTACTATTCCGAAAAGAAAAAGATAATGTTGATAGTTGTGAAATTCATCGATTATGTCATGATTTGGTGGGATTAACTTGTGCTAAATAGGTGTATAAACCGAAAGCATCCTATTAACACTTAGGAATATATAAAGGTTGTGATGAGGAAAAGGTGTTCCTAGCCATTACTACCACAATCTTTACCAAAGATTGCAAGGGCCTTGCCCAAGGGTTTAAAAGTGTCGAGGACTACCACAAAAGATGGAAATTGCCATGATCAGGATGGATGGAGAGGAGGGTAAGGAGGCAACCATGGCACGATTTTTACAAGGTTTGGACCTGCAGCATGATAAATGCTTAATTTGATATAGTAATATTATCTAATAATATTCTTTTAGCCTTATAATGTGTTTAAAAGTGTTATGTAATGTTCTTTTATGTTAAAGGCATTGAAAACTAGCTTATGAGAGAAAATGGAGCTAAAAGGACACTTTTTGCACTTTTTGGAAAATCTAACCAATAGGGGTATTTCGATAATTTTTAGGGAAAAGTGACCTCTTTAGTGTTGGAGAGGACTTCTCAATGTTTCTAGAATGTTTAAGATCATCCAAATCAGAGTTCATTTGATGGGTCAAAAGTTCTTGCAAAGTCAACACTAAAAATTAGGAAAGTCAAAACTTCAGTCAAAGTAGGATTGCAACAAGGATAAGTTAGCAATTTTGATTAAAGCCTTTTTGGAAGATAATTATAAGGAGAGAGAAGATCCTTGATGAATTGGGAACCAAGTCAAATTAAAGAGTTATTATTAGATAAATATTAATAATTGTCATTAGAATCTTACTTCAAGTATAATTAGATTTTTACTCCAAGTAGGATTGGGATTGTTCCCTCACTATATAAAGGGACCTTAGGATGGCTAATAATTCAATCAATTGACCTAGTTTATTTTACATAGTTTCTCTATTATTCCTTTATGCAAAAACATTTTCTTTATTAAATTTAAAAGCTTGGCCAGTTGGTTTTATATGCTTTAATATTGTATTCTTCAATCTTTACTTTTCTTTAATTCTTTCTTTTTCTCTTGTTCAAACCGATTGCTTGATCTTTATTCTTACTTGATATTGTGTTGATTATTGGTTGATTTAATATTATAAAAACCAATTTTTTTGTGCTTTAATATTAGAAAACCAATAGCTTTATAATTAGTTAGAAGTTGTTTTCTTTAATTCTTTCTTGCATGCTTTGTTGACTGATTGCTTCATTCTTATTTATATTATTGAATTACATTGTTTTCATCTTAAATTGCATGTTAATAAATTGATTAAATATAATATTAAGAAGTTGTCGATTTCATTAGTTATAAAAATGAGATTTTTGTTTTCTTGGTTCTTACTTAGTTTAATTAATCCATCTTTTTTTCCTTTTTACGATCGTGTCAACATTACATAGTTCTTTATTCTTATTGCATAGTCTAGCATAATATATAGGGTATCGAATTTGCATGCTGTTATAAAGTGAGCATTTTCTTTATAATTTAGTGTCTTTTTCATTCTTTGCATGATTTTTTTGTTTGTTTTAAGCATGATCTAAATAATATATTATTGGTTAAGTATAGAAGATTTTTCATAGCAATGATACTATTATTGTTAGTTTAATTCAATAGATGGCCAACTATTAAGTTAAATTTAATAAACTACTATATTAAAAACTTAAGTTCCTACTTACTTAATGTTTGAAATCAATTAGAGATAAAGAAAAATCTAAGCTTAGGCTAAATAAACTAAGGTTATATGTTTGTTACTTAATTTCAACTCATATCTTCCACACATTCTAATGTTGCTACATAAATATCTCAAGACATATTGTTCTAGGTAGTTTAAGAAGTTAGAAATTAATTATAGATCTTGTTGTGATTAACTAAGAAGTAGGGGAATATAGTGTGGCAGAGCTTATTGTTGAACTACGGTTGATTGCTTAACTTATTAACTATCATTAGAATTAAATGATCAATATCTTAAACCAAGAAAATCAAGAAACATGCTAACCAAAGTTTTTTTTATTTAATTGTCCTAAAATCATTTGTTACCTTAATTTAGTTAATTTTGATTTCTTCATATTTAGTTTAATAATATAGTTAGTTAATATTTGTTCATTAAAAATCCCCCACATTTTCTTATTTTCTTCATTGAATTGTGATTTAACTTAATTTAATTGTTGCAGTCTCTGTGAGATTGACCTCTACTTCCCTATCTACTTGTTAATGGATTTAGAGTAATTATTTTTGATGACTTGATAACTTACCAGAGCATTATGTGGAATTAAAAGATATGGTGCTTATGGAAATAAAAAGTAGAAAGGCAACTTAAGAGGAAGAGCACCACCACTAGATATGGGAAGAATTCAGGCTCCTCATCTTCTTGGAAACCAAATTTGTGTAAAAAGAATGATGAGGCCATTTTTAAGCTTAAGGCCAAAGCACCAAAGGCAAACACAGTTGTAGGTAGCAATGAGAAAGATAAAATAGAAGCCATACAATGTAGAAATTAAAATATAAAGTGTTTTCATAGCTTGGGGAGAAGGCACATTGCAACATAATGGCCTAATAAGTGCTCCATGATTTTGAGAGAGGATGGTGAACTTGAAACCGAGGGTGAACCTGATGATGATTTTATGCCACCATTAGAGGATGATGATGGTGTGGAATACCTTATTGATGGAGATCTACTTGTAGCAAGGCATGCTTTAAATGTGCAAGTGAAAAATGAAGATAAAGTGCAACGTGATAATATATTTCACACAAAGTGCCACATCAAAAGTAAGGTACACACAAAGTGCCACATCAAAAGTAAGGTATGTAATGTGATTATTAATGGTGCTAGTTGTACTAATGTAGCTAGCACTATGTTGGTTGAAAGGCTGAATTTACCTAATTTAAAGCATCTAAGGCCTTATAAACAACAATGGTTGAATGATTATGGAGAAGTAAAGGCAAATAAGAAGTGTTGGTTTCATTCTCTATTAAGAGCTACAAAAAAGAAGTACATTGCAATGTAGTTCTCATGCATGTTGGTCATTTACTATTGAGAGACCATGGCAATATGATAGAAAGTTGACGCATGATGGTATCAAGAGTCTTATTTATTCATTATGGAGGGGAAACCAATGACTCTTATTCTATTGAGTGTTAGGCAAGTTTTTGAGGACCAAATAAGAGTAAAAATAGAAAGTGTGAAAAAGGAGAGAATAAGGTCAAAAGTAAGAAAAAGCAAGGGAGAACAATAGTAAAAGAGTCAAGAAAGATAAAAAAGGCCAAGAATATAAAAAAAAAAAGGAAGAGGAAGAGGAAATTAATGAGCATTTATGCAAAAGAAAGTGTCACGACCCTCAACCCGTGACTTAACTTACTACTAACAGTTGGGCTGTGAGTCAACATCCATATCCATATCTCATCCATTCATAATTTAAATTCATTTAATGAAATAGAAACTGTACTTTTATAAATATGCGGAAACATTTACATTAGTTTCTATTATATACATCCCTTTCGGACAAAAGATAGCTTTATTATGCACTAATTTATAGGATACAAAATTTTTCTCTCATAAATGTATACATTTGTACTGCTGGAGACGAGAGAACACCATAGCAGGAACAACTGTAGTAAACTCACTACTATGCAGAATCTGTGGAGGAGGAAATAAGGGGGTGACCTAACACGCTCAGTAAAAAAAAATATGAAAGCAGGTAGATAACTCCACTATCTACATGCTTAAAATATATACATTCATTTTCCTCATAAAACATATGCATTCTTTTAAAATAACTTCTATCAATGCAAAATCATTAATTCGCTAGATAGGTACATGCATATTCCTTTCAAATCACACAGAATCACATAGCATACTCTTTAAAAATCACACAGCTTCTTTTTCAATCAACACAGTACACATTAAGAAATTTCTTTGCATTTAGCAAATCACTTAGTAAATCGATAAACATGAGACATAGTATAGGATATCATAACACCATATATCACACAGCAGGGGGACATATGTCACCTCACACAGTAGCGACAAAATGTTATATCACACAGATAAAAGACTTATGGCCATAGTCTGGATTCCAGGCATCATTGATCAGGTGAGTGGGAATCCCATGCTTGGGGAGGCGGATCAACCTTTCATTCAGCTCACACAGAATGACTAAGATATCACGACACATCGTACTCCATGGCTAATGCTCACGGTACAGTGTGTTCCCGTGGATCCTTATCACCCATTTCCCTTGTCTCAAAATCACGTGCGAGCAGGTCTATGAAAGATCACTCAGCAATACACAACGGCTCCAGCACGATTTTACTTATCACACAACAAGCTTATAAAACCTCATACAAGCAACTTAGCGTAAGATCACACAGCAATACTTGAGGCCTCTAGCACGATTTTGTCTCATCACAGAAAAAGCTTATAAAACCTCGTACGAGTAACTCAGCGTAAGATCACACATCAATACCTGAGGCCTCTAGCATGATTTTGCTTATAATCACTTTAAATCGAGGGAGTCACATGCGAGCATGGTTAGAGTAAGATCACTTAGCAGTACTCGATGGCTCTAGCATGATTCCCTAAATCTAGTGCGAGCTCTCGAGTGGATCACACAGCTTCACTCAGCTTTAGTACCCTTTTGCTTTTCTCAAAATCCTTTTAAAATGTTTTGCGAGCAAGGCTGGTAAATCTACCGTTGCCACTTTGGCTCTAGTACAAGTTCACATTGAAAAAGAAACAGATGGCTCCGTTCACTAAGTATGAGTGAGAGGGCAATCTCCCTTCAATCACTCGTTAAATACTTTTCATGTAAACTAAGCCCTTTCTCAAAACACTTGCAAAACATCTTTTCACAACAAGAACATTGAAGTCATGCAATTTGCGTAAGTAAGCATTCTTCTCATACTTAGTTTTCACATAGCTATTTCAATATCTATATACTTTATCGTATTTACTTGCACACAGAGAGTAAGAAACATACGTATAGCTATCTCTAATAGCTCGCATAAATCCCTTACCTCGAATCACGCTTGAATCACTTTCCTTGATTTTTAATGCTCGTGATCCGGTCTTATCGGCTCCAATTATATCTCCAGAAGCTGTAAGTATTTACTTCTCATGTCAGTATATCGTAATATATTTAATTCTCATTTGCATGGTATTCTAATTGTCACGACCTCCCCTCATGTGACCTACCAAAATCACCATATATTTTTCACATTTTACTTACCTCTTCTTCTGTTATCACTCAACACCAAACTGTTGGGCTATGATTCGATATTAGTCACCTCAACCATATTCATTCCACAACATACATACATGTCAATACAAATATTCTATTGACTATAAGTATTCTTTTCTTAAAAGTAAACTCATATACTTTAAATACAAATACTTGTACATATACATCCCCGATCGTACATTTGTTTACATAACTGTGCTTTTACATTATTCAGTACAAAACGTTTCAAATGTGTATACCTCTCGTAAGATGGATATGCAGTGGATCAAGGAATACCAATCCTCAGCTGTGCTCGACTAATGTGAACACTCTATAGAGAGGGGAAATAAAAGGGGGTGAACTTATAGCTCAATAAAGAAATCAGGCAAGCAAGTAGATAACCTCACTATCTACAAAATATTATGCTCATTCCTTGAAATCATTTCCTTATCTATTCATATCTAAAGCATGTCTCTTTATTTGAAACACTTATGCAATATACATATAGATACAAATCGTCAGTTATACAGACTGAATTCATGCCGGTTTAAAATCTCAACAGTTTATGCAAAACATTGAATTTCTCATGTAATTTCATAAAATTCACATTTATCATGTCATTCAATTAAATCAAAATAATATAACATATCATCATGTTTAAAAACATGAAAATCTGGGTCTCACCCATCCCTCGGGTTACCCTTTATCACACACAAAGTCACATGTTAGATTATAAAACCATGTGATAAGTCATTCAAGAAATATCAAGTGAAGAAACGAGATAGGCGACTACATGTTCCGAGATTATGATCATAACTCATTTTTCGTGATCCCTGGCTACAGAGTACTCGATGTGCGGGGTCTCACATTTGCTGTAATGGGAGGTGGGTCATGTAAGACCCATATTTTCAGATGTAAACCTTATGAATTCATAAGTATGGTGATGTACTTGCAATGTGAAACATAAGTGATGTAAAGTCCATAAATTCAATGTACACACTTATAATAAGAGTTTGTGATGTACGTACAAGTTTCATTATGTATGAATATGAAGAAATGGACTTTTGTATATGATGAATATGAGTGGAATGAAAAATGAGTAGTGTGGTAAAATGGAATGAAGTTGCATAAGTTGTATAAATCTTTATACTTCCGTTTAGTATTGTATTGTATACCTTTGGTTATACAATGAATGCACATAAGTTTTAATGTATATAAAGTATGAATGTATGTCATTTTCAAGTCTTAAAGGTTGTCGGATGAGAAAATGACTATGGCAGTAAAATTAAGGATGTTTGTGTGAGCTACTGCAGAAAACTGCAGCAAAATCTGGAAAATATATATGCCAGATCGATCTCATGGAAGGAAAGATCGATCTGAAAGAGTAAAAAATGCTCTTATTCAAACAATAGAACATGGCAGATCCATCTCCAATGGGGTCAGATTGATCTTCTAAACATTCTGTAATAAGGAGATCGATCCTTAATGCAAACAATTGATTTCCTTAGCTCTCGGGTTGGAGAAGATCGATCTTCTCCCTTAGCCAAATCAATCTCCTTAACTCTCTGCCTGAAGCAGATCAATCTCAAGCCTTTGACAGATCGATCTCATTCCTTCAAATGTCGTGAAAATGAGGGATTTAAGAGGATCAGATTGATCTCAGACCCTCGACAGATCGATCTCATCAAGCAATTTCTATAAATAGAAGCAGTTGTAATCTGTAAATCACGAAAACAACCCCATTTCTCCCATTTTCAATCTAAAATCTAGTTTTCTCTCTTTAAATCATCCCATTTTCAGTAAGATTTGAGGAAAGACCATTAGATACAAAGTTGTTCATATCCAAGAGAAGAACAACATACTTTGAAATCAAAGCCTCATTTGTTGGATTGAAGGAACAATGGATATTTTCATTTGGAGCAAGAAGAGAAACTAGATTGGTAAGTTTCTAATACTTCAGCCCAAGTACATTTGTCTATTTATTGATTTTGAAGTTGATTGGTATGTGTATTGATGGTTAAAACTACCTAGGATGTGATGGAACACGTAAAACCTAGAATAAGTCTAGTGTGAGAAAATGTGATTTGGATGAGTTGGTGAGTTAGGGATTATGCTAAGTTGTTATTGAAGTAATGGGAATGATTTGAGATGGTTAAATGAAGACACATTTTGAGGATAGTCAATTTATGGAAATGAGGATATAAGATGGTGATAAAATGTCATAGTAAAGAAATTCATGAAATATGAACACTATGAGCTTAATTTTGATTTAATATCAATATAGTATGAATCAATAGGCCTAAAAGAATCAATAGACTTGAGATATGAGTAGAGCAATAAAAACTAGGCCTTATAAGTATTAATAGAGGCTATAGGTTGAATTGACTATAGCTAACACAAGAGTTGTGTTATATGGACTAAATTGATGTGATATACGACTTTGTGCAGTTTCGTAGAGTTCGTAGGAGATGAATCGAACCACACAACCAAGCAGCTCTAAGGAAACGGAATGACGCGACATGATTCTAGGTAAGGGAATTCTGTAAGTATATAGAGATAGCTGCTCATACTTTGAACTCGTGGGTGAATATAGGGCGTTTATGAAATGCATGATTCTTTAAGATAAATGATTATTGATATGCGTGAATAGCTGCAAGTATTTGTATGAGATTTGGTTTTTTTGAAGTGGATTTTATAAAAAGGGATAGTAAGGCTAATAATTGCATAAATCACGTGTTTTGATGTTTTACGAAAACCCATTGCTTTGTTTTGAATAAATTAACAGATAAGTTGGCTAATGTTTGAATGCTTTAGTGAAATAGCACATGTGAAGTGCTAAACACGGTTTGGAGATTGGTTTGGTTGAATGTGAGCCGCCTAACGTGTTTACGTGAGTTTAATTATGCTAGAGCATTGCTCGCACTGGATTTCAGTATTTTCATATGTATGAAACGTGCTAGAGCTTAACTTGTACCTTAATTCGAAACTATGATGATGTTTTATAAACCGTACTAGAGCTTCTGCTCGTACATGGATTTCAAGTGGTTTTCTTCTGCATATAACCGTACTGGAGTTATGCTCGTACGTGGTTTTCTCATGAATTTATGCATAAATGCCGTACTAGAGCATTGCTCGTATGAGGATATTTATTGATGATGCATGAATCGTGCTAGAGCTTAGCTCGCATAGGTTTTCACATTGTGGTTTGTATGATGCCATGGTGAGAGTAATACAGATTAATTCTGGGAACCCAAAAGGGGAGAGTAAGGCTTTGAGGGGCTAGGACCTAACATTTATTAATTCAGGGAACCCAAAAAAGACGTTGAAGGCCATGAGGGGCTAGGACCTAACATTGAAAATACTCCCACATGCACTTGAGACTATATCAGTTACACATGGCATTGAGGTAGATAAGACTTACGGCTAGCACCTCCAACCATGATATGGGTCCGCGGAGTATGTTGTACCGTGTACATCACATGGAGTACGCTCTACCGCGTGGTTGAGTTACTGAAGAAAAGTCTGGCGGAGAACTAACTCACTTTCGTTCCAGCATGATACCCCACACACAAGGATCCGTGTGGTCTGTGATGATTTATGACATAGTTGGCCAACATAGTCTTTTGAGATATAGTGACTTGTCTCACTTAATATTACATAATACCACATGATTTTTATACATTAGTGTGATTGTGATTTGTCTAGGGTAGACCCAAGGGAGGGGTCGAGACTTATGGGATTTGTGATTTAAAGAAATGATAATTTGATTTATGATGAGATGTGCTGGAATTTGATAAAGAGATTTGTGATTTGATTTAAAAAGGATGTTTCTTAAATGAATTTCCCTTTTTGTGATGAGATTTAATGAGAATGAGCATGAAATGGTTTTACATGTTGATATTTCCATATTTTATGCCTATTTACATGATTTTCAATAGATGATATATGTATATACATGTGGCATAGTCTTATTTCCTCATGCTCTGACTATAAACGATTTATGCATAACACTATCAGCATGTATATAGAGTAGTTATCTACCATGCTTGCATTATTGCCTTATTGAGCTTGTGGTTGCTCATCCCTCTCTACTTTCCCTTCTCTACAGAGCGTATATAGTAGCCCAGTGAGGACTGAGGCGTTGTATTTTGGACATCCGCTGCTTCCATCGTCGAAAGGTATACATACAGAGATTCTTTTTGTATCTAAATATGTAAAGGCACAATAATCATTTTGTGTTGTAATGTGGGGGGATGTAAAAGTTAGAAAACGTGTCATGTATAAGTGTATAACTTAACTTTCAAATGAATGACACTTCTTTTGATTAATTTGAGAACGAATGATGAGTGATGATTATTACTGACTCACAGCCTAACTGTGTAGTGGTGAGTTTGTTCACGACCGGGTAAGGAAAGGAAAATGCAAAAAATTTATAGTGATTTTTGGTTAAAAAGGATAAAATGGGTCGTGACAGAGATTGGTATCAGAGCTAAGTTGGCCTGATGTGAGTCAATAATAAAATGTAGGAAAATTAATCTCCATATTATTGTGCTATTGTTTAGATATAACTGTGTATACCGAGATGGATTAAGTCTAATAAGTGATTATGAATACAGGAAGTTAGGCATTATGCCTATTACGCGCCAAGAAAGAGGGGCGAGAGCATGTGTTAGAGGCCGTAGAGGTAGGCCTGAGAGCCATACAGAGCCACAGACTTACCAGGCTCCTCAGAACCCTATTGAGAGATCAGGGGATACAGAGGCACGCTTCGCTAGGATAGAGCAGAGTATCGAGAGCCTCGTGGAGATAGTCACATAGGCATTGGGTTTCGGTGATAGACGAGGTCCCGCGGCACAGCTTACTACTGGACAGGCAGCTGCAGAGGCGGAGAGACCTAAGACTGTAGAGACTGCTACAGCTACACCCCCAGTCTAGGATACAACTTCACCTATTGCTCCACAGCCGAGCGAGAGTGACCAGAGGTATGATTGCGACTTGAGCAGATTGCAAAAATTTCAGGAGTTGAAACCACCAGTGTTCAGAGGGGTGAAGGACCCGATTATTACTGAGGATTGGGTCTACAAGATGAAAAAATTGGATCGATTTTTTAGATGCACATCAGCAGAGAAAGTGGCCTTTGCCGTGTTTATGTTAAAAGGTGAGGCAGAGCACTGGTGGAGACCACCAAGTCTATTTTGAGAGCTCGACACTTCGAGATAACTTGGAAGATATTCTTGGAGGCCTTTAGAAGGCAGTACATCTCAGCCACCGCATAGAGGAAATTACGGATGGAATTTATGAATTTGGTTTAGAGGAACTGTACTGTGGATGAATACGAGTTAAGATTTATGTCTTTGGGGAGATATGACCCAGATACGATGGGTAGTGAGACTCGAAAGATTCATAAGTTCGTTGATGGATTGAGATTGGCCATCCAGACTAAGCTAGCCCCATTTGACATTCATACTTATAAGGAGGTTGTAAACAAGGCTCAGTTATGCGAGTAGGATTTTGAGTGGAATGCCTCCGAGCTTGGGAAGATTAGTGTCAGAAGCGATAGAGACCGAAAGAGATTCGGGATGGATAGAGTGGTCAGGAGAGGAGGCCAGAGATTTTTTGAGAAGAGGCCTAAGATTTAGGAGGTGCAGGAGAGAGCTGTTAGGCCTTTCGTATACCCGACTTTGACTGCTCCGATGGGTATGGTTATTGGAGGACCATGACCGACTACTGATCAATGCAAGAGATGTGGCAAATACCATGGGACTAGACCATGTCAGATGCCCATTGTTTCATGTTATAGGTGTGGAAGCCCGGACATATTTCAAGGTACTTTTCTGAGATGGTTGAGACTGCCCCACAGAAGGGCAAAGAGCCAGAGAGAGCTCCAGTTGAGACAGCTGCCCCGAGGAGGAGGGCCACAACTAAAGAAAAAGGGAAACAGGCAGTGGGTGTGAATAGAGGAAGAGTACATGCACTGAATCAGGACACCGTAGATGCTTCGACGGATATGATTAAATGTATATTTGATTTAGAAGCATTGGTATTGTTTGATCTTGGTGCCACGTATTCCTTCATATCGCCTTCCTTTGCACATAAATTGTTGACGTATGTAAAACCTTCATTGTTGGATAAAATATTGATGATTTCCACACCCATGAACGATAGTCAATTAACTAAGTATGTATGTAGGGATTGTAAATTGAAGATAGAGGGAAAAGAAATGACAGTCGATTTAATTTTATTGAATATGAATGATTTTGATGTAATATTGGGAATAGATTAGTTGGCTGCCAATCATGTTGTTATGGATTGTCATGCTAAAACATTGATATTTCCCGAGATAGAAAATCATGTTGTAAGATTTGTGAAATGAAATGAAAGAACATGGTTACTATAAATGAAAAGAGTATAATTTTAATCCATAATATTTGAGAGATCGATTCATTTGTTTATTTTGAATGTTAATGTTATGGTTTATGTTACTAACAGTGGAAAGGATGATGTGAAGGGTTCATGACATACGTGGTTGACATAGATAAGGCACATCCAAAATTGAGAGACATTCTAGTAATTGCGGAATTTCCTGATGTCTTTTCGGATGATTTACCAAGGCTACCACCCAATAGGGAAATGGAGTTTTGCATAGAGTTAGAGTATGGTACAGAGCCAATATCTAAACCACCATATAGAATGGCACCAATTAAGTTGGAAGAGCTAAAGAAACAGTTGCAAGAGTTGCTAGAGAAGGGGTTTATTAGACCGAGTGTCTCACCTTAGGGAGCATCGATTCTGTTTGTAAGGAAGAAGGATGGCAGCCTCTAATTGTGTATAAATTATCGGTTGTTGAATAAGGCCACCATTAAGAGTAAGTATCCCTTCCACGCATAGATGATTTGTTGGATCAGCTTTGGGGAGCACATGTATTTTCTAAGATAGATTTGTGGTTTGGGTATCATCAGTTGAGGATACGAAGTGGAGATATGCCCAAGACAGCATTTCGTACCTGTTATGGTCACTACGAGTTTTTGGGTATGCCATTCAGATTGACGAATACCTCCGTGGCATTTATGGCGTTGATAAATGATGTATTCAAGCCATATCTGGACAAGTTTGTGATTTTGTTTATTAATGATATATTAGTCTATTCCAAGTCCAAGGAAGATCATGAGCAGTATTTGAGGTTAGTTCTGTAGACCCTTCAAGAGAAAGAGTTATATGCCAAACTCAGCAAGTGTAACTTTTGGTTAGAGCATATCTCATTTCTGGGCCATGTTGTATCGAAGGATGGGGTATCAGTGGATCCATCCAAGATAGAGGCAGTTGTACAGTGGGAACAGCCTAAGACAGTTACTAAGATCAGAAGCTTTCTAGGATTGACAAGCTATTATCAGAGATTTGTAGAGTGTTTCTCCAGACTAGCCATTCCATTGACACGCCTCACACGAAAAGATGTTAAGTTTGTATGGGATGAGGCATGTGAGAGGAGTTTTAAGGAGCTTAAGCGTCGATTGACCACTGCTCCGGTTTTCACCATTCCTACCAGCTCTGGAGGTTTCTCAGTGTATACAGATGCATCACACCAGAGACTGGGCTGTATGCTTATGCAGGATAGGAAGGTAGTTGCCTATGGGTCCAGACAGTTAAAGGATCACGAGAGGAACTACCCAACACATGATTTAGAGTTGGTGGTCGTGGTGTTTGCATTAAAAATATGGCGCCACTATCTCTATGGTGAGAAATTTTAGGTTTTTATTGATCATAAGAGCCTTAAGTACCTATTCTCACAGAAATAGTTGAACATGAGACAGAGGAGATGGGTTGAACTCCTTAAAGATTATGATTGTGAAATCATGTACCACTCGAGTAAGGCAAACATAGTTGTCGACTCCTTGAGCAGGAAGAACCTAGGGTTGGTGTCTTATATGATGGTACGGGAACATGAGTTGTTGGAACAATTTGCGAACCTCAGTTTGGATGTAACCCCACCTGGATTAGAGAGATGGGATGTCATAGCTAGTATGAGATTAGAGCCGGAGTTTATTCGCCGTATTCGACAGGCTCATGATAATTTTATATTTTTAGAATTATTTGTGCTTAATTTCCTAATTCATTATTTAAATCCCCAATTTATTTTGTTAATTATCCCCTTTATTTAATTAAAATTCTAATGTTTGCAGATGAATTAAATCCGGATGAATTTTGAATATTTCGGTAGAAAATGGATCAAAATTGAGCTAAAATCGAGACTGAACCACTCGGATAACACGAGCCTAGCACATCCAATTGGACAAAAAGACAGATTACATAGAAATATTATTTTTCAAGAAGCCAAGGGTGTGAAGACAAGTGGCCAAACAATGCCAACTCATCTAGAATGAAAAAATTACAATTGTACCCCTAAGTTTATGTATAAATAGAATATGATGGCAATTGAAAAGGGGGTAGCCTAGGTTAGAATAGAGGTAAATTAGGGTAGAATAGTTTTAGGGTTTATTTTAGGATTTATTGTTTCTAATTTTTTTACTTTTTCCGATAGCCACCAATTCAGTTTACTATTCATGCAATCTTAATTTTATGAAAAGTTTATTTTAGTTTTCACTAGCTCATTGTTACTATTCGGTTTCATTTACACTTTATCTTTTCATCCATAGTTCATTAAGAATTCATGCTTTATTGCTTTCTTCGAACCTTATTGCTTTGAGAATTAGTTTTCTGTTTTGAGAATCCGATCGGCAGTATAGGGGAGAGCTAGAAATTGCTCCTGCGTCAAGGGTTTGGTGAAGCTATGTTAGCAGAACCAAGGAAGCTATGTGATAAGGGAGGCATCATCTCACTGCTACTGCATTTTTTCAGCTTCTATGTTTTCTTGCATTCTGTTTGCTTGTCACTCTCTAGTTAAAATGATGCACTGTATAAATAAATTCTTCTTTTGGTAATTAAAATTTCACCAGCGTTTTGTATTTTTTTGGTTCTGTAAACTCTTTTGTTTATCACGTCTTGTTATTGCTGTTACTGGTTTCGTTTAGCACAATTGCAAGAAGATTGAGATTAAGGAGAAATGCATAGCTGTAGAATTGAACCTGCTGGCGTGACCACCTGAATTAGAGAAGAACGCAGCTGGCTGTGGTGTGAGCGTAGCCATGACAATGGCAGACTAGCATACTAACACCATGCTCTGCTCTCCTCTGTTCCACCACTTCTTCTACTGTTCATCTTCTTCCTGTCTTTACTTCTTAGTTTTAGACATTTTGCATTTTCAGTGTCTCTTCATTTACGGTTTATTTACATTTGTGTTGATGATAGCCGCATGGCATAAGCTAGGACCTAGTTTATTGTTACGCCCAGCTGATAAGCAGACCCAGGTGCACCTCGTTCTACTGTATAAATGCAGCTGCCTACAGGATCTGTTGCGGATTTCCAGTACATAACCACTGCATGAAGGGAATGAACAGCTGGGCAGTGCTCGCCAGAAACGCGGAGCGGACAGCACCTGATGCAGAAGCAGCGGACAGCACCTGGAAATGTGTACAGTACATGCACAGGACTGCAAACTAGCTGGACTTAAGCTTTAGGCCATGTTTGGCATTGAAATCCTTCCACAATGTCATTTTTCATTCATGTCTTTTATTTTATTTTTATTGATATTATTCTTTTTAAATTTTAGTTGTTAGCGTAGTTAGATTTTTTAAATTAAATTTGCATGTTAGTTATATTATCTTTATTAGTCAGTGTTAGCTTAGTATTAATTATGTTAATAGTTGATTTTATGTAATAGGATTTAGGATTTAATGTAGTGTAGAGTTTATGAGTTGCATTTAGAATTTGATTCATGCATTTTTAATTTAGTATTTATTTTCATTAAATTTTAGTTTACTTTAAGTTGCATTTTAATTAGTTTACTTACATGCATTTTTATTTTAAGTTTGTTTAAATTTTAGTTTAGTTTAATTTTATTTCTTTATTTTCATATTTGCATTTTATTTTAATTGCGTTAATTAATTGTTTTAATCTTCTTTTGTAGGTATTTTCTTTAATTGCTCAGAGTTCAGTAAGCAAATCTTAGTTCAGTTTTATTTTCTTTAGTTTTTAATGTTTATTGTTTTCAGTACTTTTAATTAGCCTTAGTAGATCATCAACTTAAAATTCATAATTCGCTAGGATATACTTAGGGTAAGATTAACCGTTAGTTAATTAGGCTAGTCAACTTCTCTGTGGGACGATAACTCGGGACCCAAATCCCATTATAACTTGTACGACCCATGCACTTGCGGACATATACCTTTTGGGCGTGTCAAGTTGTTGGCGTCATTGCCGGGGAAGTTTTAATTAGTCCTTAATTAATATCGGTAAAATTATGCTTAGCTGTAATCCTAGCTTGTAAATATTTAGGTTTTAAATATTTAAATCCTTAAGGACTTTCTGATGTTTGCATGCGTAGAGCCAGGAGTTTTGATTGCTTTCTTCTAGATCCTGAAATTGAACGAACTCCTAGGAAAATTCGAAAGGACTCTAGGAAATTTATAGCTCCGCAGCAAAACATGATGACAGAAAATAGGGAAAGTAGGACCGTTGGAGATTATGCGATGTCAACGATTGAAGGATATTATACTGGCATTAGGCCACCAGCTGTCCCTGCTAATAATTTCGAAATTAAGCCTTCCATCCTTCAGATGATCCAAACTTCTTTACAGTTCAGTGGGCTTCCACATGATGACCCACATGCTCACCTTGGGTAATTCTTGGACTTGTGCAACATGTTCGAACATAATAGATTATCTGATGATGCGCTTAGACTCAGACTTTTCCCCTTTTCACTTAGGGATAGGGAGAGACACTGGTTGACCTCCCTGCCTCCAGGATCCATTTCTACATAGGATGAGTTAGCCCATCAATTTCTATCTAAGTTTTTCCCTCCCTCTAAAATGGCCCAACTCCGTAGTAATATATCTTCATTTGCCCAGTACGACTCTGAATCTCTTTATTAAGCATGGGAACGATATAAGGAGCTTCTTAGGAAGTGCCTTCACCATGGCCTACCTTTGTGGTTGCAAGTCCAGACCTTCTACAACGGACTTACAAGCCTAAATAGGACCATTGTTGACGCTGCTGCGGGTGGAGCGCTAATGTGTAAAACAGAGGAAGAAGCTTACGAGTTGTTAGAAAAGATGGCGGCTAACAACTATCTATGGTCCTCGGAGAGGCAAATGCCAAATATGCCGACGGGTATTTATGAGCTCGACACACTATCTACCTTGACCTCTCAAATCGCTAATCTTACGAAGAAGGTAGAGTCGCTCAGTACCCAACATAATCCTCCCACTAGTCCTAACCCTATGTATTTTGTCCAAAGTCCTTTTCTTTCTTGCAAGCTGTGTAGTGGTACCCACTCTGTAGATACGTGTCCGCTCAACTTAGAATCGGTTCAGTATGTTGCCCCTTCTCAAACGCAACAGAACAACCCTTTTTCAAACACCTATAATCCAGGGTGGAGGAACCATCCTAACTTCTCCTGGAGCCAAAACCAAGGGCAAACTTCTAGCTCTAGACCTGTAGGACTCCATGGTTTTTAAGCTTCACCGATTCAGGCACCACCACAGTCGCAACTTCCATACCATCCACCACATCATCCATCCCCACCTCAATTTCAATATCATCCATCACCACCACCACCACAACCCGTGCAGCCCCAACATTACCATGCACCAGCAGCTAAGAAGAAGCCCTCGCTTGAGGAAATGTTCACGACTATCTTGCAAAATCAAGCTACCTCAATTAAGAACTTAGAAGTTCAGGTTGGACAAATAGCTAGTGCTCTTAGCCAACGTCCTCAAGGGACCCTTCCTAGTAACACTGAAGTTAATCCTATTAAGCAAAGGGAGGGTAAGGAACATGTTAGATCCATCACCCTTAAGAGTGGTAGAGAGCTAGATGAGCCACAAGTTAAGTTTGCACCTGAACAGCCCATAGTTAATAAACCCTTAAGTTCTAAGGAGGCAGCTCAAAAGTAGCAGGAACGTCAGGATCGAGCTATAAAGGAAGCAAAGCTAGGCGCTTCTTCATCTATACCTTCTTCTTTTTCATTGCCTTCCTCGTCCTTTAATTCTACACAGGTTCCCACTACATTGCCTCTAGTTAAACCACCAGTACCTTTTCCTCAAAGGTTCCAAAATCAAAAATTGAAACAACAATTTGCTAAATTTCTTGAGGTTTTTAAGAAGCTTCACATCAACATTCCTTTTGTAGATGCCTTAGAGCAAATGCCAAGTTATGTAAAGTTTTTAAAGGATATCCTCTCGAGGAAGAGAAGATTGAAAGATTATGAGACGGTGGCCTTAACTGGGGAATGTAGTGCAATTATCCAGAGGAAATTACCCCTCAAGCTCAAGGATCCCGGGAGTTTTACCATACCTTGCACTACTGGAAATCTATTCTTTGGTAGAGCCCTGTGTGATTTAGGAGCTAGTATCAATCTAATACCTTTATCTATCTATCAGAAGTTAGGAATAGGGGATGTCAAGCCCACTACAGTGACCCTTAAGCTAGCAGATCGATCCATTAAATATCCAAAGGGGGTCATTGAGGATGTCTTAGTAAAGGTGGACAAGTTTATTTTTTCGGTAGATTTTATTATACTAGATATGGAGGAAGGCAGACCTTTCCTAACTACTGGTAGGACGATAATTGATGTGCAAAAGGGGGAGTTGACTATGAGAGTGCAAGTTCAGGAAGTGAAGTTTAATGTTTTCAAACCTTTGAAGCTCCCTGATGACTCTCAAGAGTGTTTTAAGATAAAGATTAATGAGGATATAAGGCTTAAGCACATGAAATCTGAAAGAATGAGGGAAGTAGATAGAGCTAAGGAGGATTTAACTTTTAACATTCTATCACCATTCTGGCTAATCCTCCTACTCTTCGCCCTGCTGCTGAGTGTTGTTTTCTTCAGCTGCATTTGAAGTGGTTGTGCTTTTTCTTTTCACTTTTTGTATATAGTTCTTTTTCTTTTTCTTTTCTGTTGTTTCTTTCTTTGTTTATTTTGCAGGTTTATTTTCTAGTTTTACGCTTTCAATAAAAGCGTCAGTTGTTCATCATCATCAGAAAAGGGGAGTACTTTGTTCCTGAACTTCAATTCTTATATTATCTGCACACGGAGGATACTGTGCCCTTTAAGTTTGGGGGAGGGGATATCACTTGATTATTTTTCAAAAATTTGAGCAAAATTGAAAAAAGTTTCAATTTTTTTTTTGGAAAATCTGAACATAAACTGTTTGATTTTTGGATGATTTAGTGCTTAGCATGTAGTTTTCCTATAGTCCGATGATATGACCCCATGATTAAGTATGATTTTGATTGACTAAGAAGCCTGATTATAGGAAAAGCATGAAGTTGAGTTCTTGAATTTGTCTTGATTCTGATTGTGATTTCCTCATCTTACTCACATGTCATGTTATGAATCTGTAGATTTATTTAGAGAAAGCTTATGTGGACTTAGGATTGCATTTGTTTAGTTGATTTTGTGTATCATATTCTAGAATTTGTTTGATCTAATCTCGAGGCGAAATATTAGATCACACTTAATTAGGGAGATGATTTAGGCCATGTTTGGATCGTTTGAGCCTTTCTAGCCGACCCTGTACATATTCTACCCCTAGTCACCCATCTGGGCCAAATAAGCTTTTCTTTTTAAATACACATGCAAAATTTCCTTAGCTTAAATACTCTTTTCCTATCCCTTACCCCGAAAGCATGAAAGTCATTGGGATATATTGTGAGCTTTGTACATTTGGGTATCTGGTGATAGTGAAAATTCAAAAAAAAAAAGTTTAGCAAAATAAATAAGTTTAGGGGAAATAATTTGAGCTCTTACATTAAAGATCCTAGAAGTAATGCATGTTAAGGGGTAATTAAACCTAAATCGACTTTATCATACCATAACCCCAGCCTTATATTACAAGCTTAATGAAGTCCTATTGATCTTTGATTAAGTGTGACTACATTAGTGGAGAGATTAGTGAAAAGCAAACTTATGGGAATGATCACATGTCTTTGACTTTGCATTCATTATGTTTGCATAATCTAATCTGGATAATGTACTGTGAAGTGACTTTGACATTTTTCACACACTCACAAGGAGTCCAATTTGGGTTAGGACTTATGATTGAATAATTTTGAATGTTGGACTTGTAATTGTGAATCTTTGTAAGACCCGAATTTAATTAAAATATGAAATAAATGAGTATTCGTGAAAGGAAGTTGGGTTAAATTAATCCCGAACACGTGTAAGGGCAAAATGGTCAAAAGATCGAAAGTCGGTATAATTTCGATAAGGAAATTTAATTAAAAATATGGATTTGAGAAATTTTGGTGAATAAGGATGAAATAAATTTATTTTGGGTTAAATTGATCAAGATATTAATTTATGGGAATTAATCGGAATTAATCGGGATTTTTAGTTCGAAAAAATAATCCCAAAAATAATCAAAAAATATACCGAAAAGTCATTCGGGACAATATCCCGATACCCGAAAAAGGGTTAAAATATAATAAATAAATTAAATAAAATAAAATTAATTAATTTAGAATAAAATAATAATTTTAGAAGATATTTTGGGTATTTAGAATATTTTAATGAATAGTATGATAATAAAATAAAAAATAAATAAATAAATAAATATATAAAAATAAATTAAAGAATTGAAAAAAAAAAGAATCAGATTGAATCGGGGAGAGAGAAGGAATAGAAACGAAAAAACGGAAGCCGAAATACCGAGGAGCCACCAGCGGCCTGGCGACCAGGCGAGACCGAGGAAGGAAGCCCGACGAGGCCCGACCACCACCGGCCTAATGGAGACGCGAACGGCGGCTAACGGTGGAGCAAAACGGTGAAAATCGAAACCGAGAGGGGGAGAGAGAATCGCCGGCGATCGGCGCTATTCAGGCTTGACCGACCCCAGCTGAAGCTTCCCCAGGCGCAGGCGAGCTTGTTGGTGGCGGTCACGACCGGTGAAACTACCAGCAAACGCCGAAAACGGCGAGGAAAGAAAATGGGTTTCGACGGCAGAAAAGAGAACGGCCGGACCGTCGACCTTCCGGCGGTCTTGGGTGAAGCCGAGGCCAGATTCGAGCTGCGGACAACCTCACGGAGCTGCTGGTGGTGGAAGCCGACGGAGAATCGGCCGACAAGGCCTTGAACCGGCGGTGAACCGATCGAATCGGAGTGGACCGGCGGTCTGAACCGGTCCGAACCGGACAGAACCCGTTCAGCCAAAAGAGAAGGAAAAAAGGAAGAAAAAGGGAAAAAGAAAAAGAAAAAAAATTGGAGAAAATTTCAGCGATGCAATCGAGCTTCGGGTAAGTCGATAAGCGGTCGAAATTGACCGATTTAAATTTGGAAATAATTTATTTAATTATTATTCAACTGGAAATTTACCCAAAAATTCATGAAATTGTGTAGCTCGACAATTGGCATCCAAAGAGAGCTCGAGACAGCCTCGATTTGCGGACTAGCATGGAATCTCGGGTAAGTGACCCTTATTTATGACAATTTACATCGTTATGCGTGTTTCAAATTTAAATTCCGCATAAATTGAATTAAATTATGAAAAATTTAGATAAATTGTCGTAAATATTAAATTTAGCTATTCGAGAGTTAGAACGAGGCCCAATAAATTATTGGTGGACCCAATGAGCCCAATAGGCCTCGATAAAGTGGAAATGAAGTGGAAAACGGGCTTAAGACTGATTAAGGCCCATTAAGGTACAATCGGGCCCAATAGGGGTAAATGGGCCCAATGATTTAAATTAAGCCCAGAAAATAGGAAATACAATTAAATTGTATGTCATCTGACCTGAGGAATATTTATACGTAGTTCCAGAGGTTTGATTGGGAGCATATCAGACTGCGCGACGAGACAACAGGGGAAAAGGAAAGGTCAGACTCTACAGAAAAATAAGGTAAGGGAATTTTGAGGACTGCTAGAGGTAAACTTTACGCAATTTTAAGTTCATTGCAGTCTTTAAAAATTACCTGAAGGGTCTCAAGGTCAAATAATAATTTTAGTGCCCCGAATGGGCAAATTACCAAAATACCCTTGTTAAGGGTAAAATTTACAAATTTAGGAAAAATTGGGAGGAGCAAGAACAAGAGGTTCCTGCTCATTTTGGAGACATTTTAATGCATGCATGAGTAGGCTGGCTAACCTTGAAAGAAAATGCACAGCATTGCATACTTTCGACGATGAAATTGTTTTGAGGAAACAGAGCCGCCTACGTGTTTTTATTTACATGTGACGTGCTAGAGCTTAGCTCACACGATGTTTGATTTGTGTGACGCATGCATTAGTGCTGGAGCGAGAGCTCGCACTAGAGTTTTACATGCATAGGTGCTAGAGTATAACTCGCACCAGATTTCACATGCTTTTTCGTGACACGGTGCTAGAGTCTAACTCGCACCAGATTTTACATGATTTTCGTGACAGGGTCCTGGAGTTTAACTCGCACCAGATTTTATAAGATTTTCATGTGATCTATATATAGAGTGCTAGAGCCTAGCTCGCACTGGTTTTACTGGATTTGTGGAGTAGCGCTGTCTGCCCTTGGAGTCAGCCAAAAGGCCCAACAGGCTCAAAAGACCTCTTAAGTGGGGGGTGAGAGTGAGGGATGAGGTTGGCGACCTTGTGGGGATGTAAAGCGGGCTCTGCCAGTTTTACTTGATTTGATGAGAGTGCTGAGTATCGCTCGCACTGATTTTATGAGAACATGCGATGAGCCGTGCTTGGAGCATCGGGTAGACTGCGTGTCATCGATTTAATAGGCTCGCACGTTCGTTTTGAGACATGGCATGAGTATTGAGAAATAAACATCTGTGGGAAGCAGGCCATTTGGGCTGGAGTACCTAGAGTGATATGGGTCCATGGAGTACGATGTATCGTGCAAGTAGCATGGAGTACGATGTACCGTGGGGTATCTTCGGATACGGTATCTTTGTGATACGGGTATCTTCGGATACGATATCTTTGTGATACGGGGTATCTTCGGATACGATATCTTTGTGATACGGGTATCTTCGGATGCGGTATCTTTGTGATACGGGGTATCTTCGGATATGATATCTTTGTGATATGGGGTATCTTCGGATACGGCATCTTCGGATGCGTGGGATCGGATAAGACTGACGGGTTGGATTGACCCACCTCCCGGGCGGTTCCCGATCAGGGTGAGACCTCGCACATTAGGATCCGTGTAGCTAGAAGGACTCACGAGGACACACATGGCCATAGTCCTGGTTATTGTCGATATACAGATGTTGCCTAGTCTCGCATGTCGACGATTTTGATGAGATCAAACTGGGTTTTAAATTAAATGTGCATGATGTTATTTCCATGCTTTTTAAACCCATGTGTGTTGTAAACCGATTTTCATGGTTTTGTGTGAGTCAGGATCACCCGAAGGAGGGGTCGAGTCCTGGCTTTATTGTGAAATTTTTAAATGAGAAAGATATGATTTTGAATATAATTGCATGTTGAATTTTCCGTGCAAATGTGTTTTACATAACATCATTACTCATACCATCAGTTTTAAAATGTGTGGAGAAAGGGTGGTTTATGCATGACACTACGTTCATGTAGGTAGTATGGTTACCTACTTGTTCGTAGGATTGCCTTACTGAGCTTGATGTGCTTACCCCTTTCATTTTCTCCCACAGATAATCTCCAGTTGAAGTTGAAGCGACTTAGTACTGCATTCTGGATATCCACTGCTGCCCATCAACATAAGGTATATACACTTGTACATATTGTATCTACATAAGCATAGCACAGTAACATGTTTGTAAGTAACTTTAGGGGATGTATAATTAATATAAACAATTCTAAATGATTGGAGAAGAAATAAGTTAAATGGTAATTGAATGGTGGGACTGGCATTGACGCACAGCCCAATTTGTTAGTGGAGTGTGGTCACGATCAGAAGACAGGTAAGAATTTAAGTAAGAAAATAATAAAACGCGAAAAATTAACTCTGATTTTCGGGTAGTTGGGTCGTGACATATAAAGGTGGTATCAGAGCAGCAATTGGTCTGATGTGTGTCAGTATCAGTAATTAGGAAATTACATCCCCGTGTTACTGTGCTTGGTTAGATACAATAGTGTATATCGAGATGGGTTTTGACTAAGAAATGGTTGAGAATGCAGGAATGCCTAATATGAGTCGCTTTAGATGAGATAGTGCACGAGGCAGAGGTCGTAGAGGTAGACCTGAGTCTGTTAAGTCGTGCTGAGTTGACCTATGAGAACCAGGATGAAATTGAAATGGAGGTTAATGTTGAGCATACCTTTCAGAGTCCGACAGAGTGATCGGATAGTATTGAGACACGCTTCGCGAGATTAGAGCGGAGTGTGGAGAATATTTTGAGAGCTAATTGCTCAGATTATGTATGGGATTTGAGGGAGAGATGGAGCATTGGTGGAAACCCGCTCAACCCATCTTAAGTGTTAAACATCCAGAGCTGATGTGAGAAATGTTTATGGATGTATTCCGGTGATAGGATATCCCGGACATGATTTAAAGGAAATTTCGGATTAAAGTCCTTACTCTGACCCAGAGGATTTGATTTATTGATGAGTATGATTTACGAGTATGGAAACTCAGTTATATTCATGGACAGATATTACCTCGACACTATGAACAAGTGACAGTCGAGATGTCTAAAAGTTTATGGAAGGGCTCAGATTTTCAATTAGAGTCCGATTGGCCCGTGAGATATTACCTATACTGAGGCAGTGCGCAGATTTACAGTTGGGTAAATAAGAACATGAATTGCATGCCTCTGAGATTGGGAATGGTAGTGAGGGCTGAAATATAAATAGAAAAGAGAATCGAGAAATGATAAAGATGTTAAAATGGAAAATGGTAATTGGTAAAAGATTTAATTTGATGAGTCATTGAGTAAGATAATTGGTAAGGCCCCAGTGCATCCAATTTTGACACTCTTGAGGGCGTTGTGATTGGAGGACCTCGACCTGCTATGAAGCAGTGTAGCAGTGTAAGCACTGTAAGCAGTGTGAGATGTGTGGTGGATACCACGGAAGGAGGGTCTATACCTACACTGTATTGATGAAAATGGCCGTTAAGTGTGGTAAGACGGACCATTGATTTTGATTGCACAGAGTTGGGCGAGATAGCCCCACAGAAAAGTAAAGAGACAGAAAAACTTCGTTGGTATAGCTGCAACGAAAAGGGAGGCAATAGCCGAAAAGAAAAGAAAAAAAGGGAAAGTAGGTTGTTGGACGAAGGCGAGAGGATGTCTTGGACCAGGACACTATTGATATTTTATGGATGTGGTGTAAGATACCACGCTTGTTATGAATAATGAAGTATATATGTTCATTGATCCTGGTGCCACACATTTATTCATACCGCCTTCATTTGCATATAAGTGAGTAAAAAGCATGAATGCCTACATCATCGAGCACAATATTGATAAATGAGTACCCCAATAGAGGAGGATTAATTAACGAAATATGGATATAGAGATTTTAATTGACAAAAAGGGGTGTAACAGTTGAAATTAAAGGAGTAAAGGATTGTACTCACGAAATGAATAATGACAAGAGTTTCGTTATAATAGATACACTAAGGAGATAATCTTTAAGATGAGATATGCTTAATTCTGAATACAAGATGTATTGGAGTAAGAGGCGTATGCAAGGTGAGAACATCCTTACGATATGAAGTCATTAGGATTAAAGCAATTAGTAGCGAATATAAATTGTGACCACAAGGACATATATGTAAAGTAATTGTGGTTAAGTCTAAGGGTTAATAAAGGTATTTCAAAATACCTCCCCGCCTGAAGACTTGACAGCGTCTAAAAGTATATATATATATATAACCTATAACGTGAAATCGATCGTCGTAATAAATACCTTTAGCATTAGGATACCTTTACTAAGACGATAAGAATTATAAAATTCGACAAATCATAAAGGTTAACATAGTAAAATTTAATAAGAGCCGTTAAGATAAGAAAAGGAAATGACGCAGGTTAATACCTGAAAACGTAAGCGATTTTGAAGGATCTTATACGCTTATGCGTAAATAAGTCAAGGATATGGACGATTGACATAAATAGTGGAGCTCAACTACAATGAGTTATTTAAACTTTACCTGGACCGATTTGTCATCATCCTTATTGATGATATGTTGGGTGTAGTTAAAGTCCAGGGTAAATTGTAAGCAATAATTGAAAGTGGCTTTTACAAATGTGTTGTTGCGAGTTCTCAATATGGTCTACCTTGTTGACACGTTTAACTATGAAAACGTGGTCTTTGAGTGAGATGATAGATGTGACGTGAATTCCGGTGTAGTGAAGTATGAACTGATTCCCGTGATTATTTTCACCATACCCAATAGCTCAAGAGGTTCTCAGTGAGTATGGATACCTCAAAATCATGAAGGAGCTGTGTATTGATGTATAATGGGAAGATAATCAATTTTGGAGTCAGACAACTCCTCGATTACGAAATAAACTATTTAACTCATGATTTAAAGTTGGCAACAGTATTTGTACCGAGGATATGGTACTATTATGTACACGGTGAGAAATTTTGGATATGCACTAATCATAAAGCCCGAGTATCTGTTTTCACAGAAAGAGGCGAATATGAGAATACATAGTGGGTTAGAGCTTCTGAGGGATTTTGATTTGTGAAAATTGTACCACCCAGGAAAGGCTAATGTGATGGCTAATGCCTTGAGTATAAAGAGCCTCGGGATGGTACCACATATGATGGTCAGGGAGCGTGAGCTACTAGAGCAGTTGTGAGCCTCAGTAGTGATGTGATCCCTTCTGATGATGACAGTGATTGTGTGACAGCTAGCCTGATGATTAGAACCAGATGAGAGTGCCCAGATTTGCCAGGCTTAGCGTGATGATCGGCACGATGTCGATAGTTTGGGTCAGATTCAGAAGGGTACAGTGACAGAGTTCACAGCGGGTGATGATGAGTTACTGAGGATTCAAAGACAATATGAGTGCTCCCCAGGACCACAGTTGATGAGATAGTAATATTGTCAAAAGCTCACTCTTCGGGATATACGGTGCATACGGAAAGTAACGAAGATATATATATGAAAATCTTTGAAAAGGGTATGGGTGGTCAGATGTGAAAAGAAATACGGTAGAGTATTAAAAGTCTGCAGAGTTATTGCAGCCTCTACCTATATAGACACGGCACGGAAAATGAGAGCAAGTCTCCATGAATATCGTGATGGGTTACAGAGAACCCAGGTGAATTACGAGGCTATTTAGATGATAGTCGATAGAGTGACTAAGTCTACCCACCTTCTGGTTATGAAATCCCTAGATACTCAGAGTGTGTATGAGGATTTATGTATAAGGAAGATTGTGGAACATGATGTAGCGTTCCAGTGAGCATGGTATCATATAGGGATTCCCGCTTCACTTCTTACTTCAGGGAATATTTTTCAGGAAGCTATGGGAACCCGACTGAGTATTAGCACAGCTTTTCATCCTCAGACAGATGGTCAGTCAGAGAGGACTGTACAGGTTCTGAAGGATCCGATGAAAGCGTGTGCCCTTGATTTTTATGCTCCTGGGATGATCAGTTATTACAAATCGAATTCGTCAATAGTGACAGTTGCCACTTGAGTATCGGGATAACAAGATATGAGGCAGTGTATGGCTGTAGGGGTTGTTCCCCAAATTGGATAAAAAAAAGTGGGTGACAGATAGAATTATTTTCGACTTTGGATAATAAGTCTCTGAGGATGTTTTAGTTAAGAGTGAGAGATTAAGAACACCTCAGAGCAGATAGACAAGTATTGGAATTCACCGACGGTGAATTTCTCTGGTTGAAATGTTTCTTGTCCTAAGAGAATAAGGACATAGCGAACTTTAGGAAGAAGGTAAATTGAGTTTCGCGGGATTGAATATTTTGAGAGATTGGACAAGTGGGAGATAAGACCTGTAGGTTGGTGATTTCACCTGAATTAACAGGCACCCACAATGTGTCTCAGCTTTTAATGCTTTGGCAATACTATCCAGATCCAGCATAGGTAATAGAATATGAACTCCAAAAGTTCAGTTTAATGAAATTATAAGTATATTGAAGAAGTTGATTCGGGCATTAAATAGGAAAGAGAAGTATTGAGGTTTAAGGCGATCTCCCTAATTAAAGTCCTTTGGTAGTGTTACATTACACTCCGGAAAAAGGTCGCATGAGAATTTAAAAAAGTATGATACAATTGATGTACCCGGAGTAGTCTATGGACTCATATGAATTGGTTCTAATTTGGAGGACCAAATTTCTTAAGTGGGGGAGATTTGTAAGACCCGAATTTAATTAAAATACGAAATAAATGAGTATTCGTGAAAGGAAGTTGGGTTAAATTAATCCCGAACACGTGTAAGGGCAAAATGGTCAAAAGACCGAAAGTCGGTATAATTTCGATAAGGAAATTTAATTAAAAATATGGATTTGAGAAATTTTGGTGAATAAGGATGAAATAAATTTATTTTGGGTTAAATTGATCAAGATATTAATTAATGGGAATTAATCGGAATTAATCGAGATTTTTAGTTCAGAAAAATAATCTAAAAAATAATCAAAAAATATACCGAAAAGTCATTCGGGACAATATCCCAAAAATACGGAGAAATTATACCCGAAAAAGGGTTAAAATATAATAAATAAATTAAATAAAATAAAATTAATTAATTTAGAATAAAATAATAATTTTAGAAGATATTTTGGGTATTTAGAATATTTTAATGAATAGTATGATAACAAAATAAAAAAAATAAATATATAAAAATAAATTAAAGAATTGAAAAAAAAAGAATCAGATTGAATCGGGGAGAGAGAAGGAATAGAAACGGAAAAACGGAAGCCGAAATACCGAGGAGCCACCAGCGGCCTGGCGACCAGGCGAGACCGAGGAAGGAAGCCCGACGAGGCCCGACCACCACCGGCCTAATGGAGACGCGAACGGCGGCGAACGGTGGAGCAAAACGACGAAAACCGAAATCGAGAGGGGGAGAGAGAATCGTCGGCGATCGGCGTGATTCAGGCCCGACCGACCCCAGCCGAAGCTTCCCCAGGCGCAGGCGAGCTTGTTGGTGGCGGTCACGACCGGTGAAACTACCGACAAACGTCGAAAATGGCGAGGAAAGAAAATGGGTTTCGACGGCAGAAAAGAGAACGGCCGGACCGGCGACCTTCCGGCGGTCTTGGGTGAAGCCGAGGTCAGATTCGAGCTGCGGACAACCTCACGGAGCTGCTGGCGGTGGAAGCCGGTGGAGAACTGGCCGGCAAGGCCTTGAACCGGAGGTGAACCGATCGAACCGGAGTGAACCGGCGGTCTGAACCGATTCGAACCGGACTGAACCGGTTCAGCCAAAAGTGAAGGAAAAAAGGAAGAAAAAGGGAAAAAGAAAAAGAGAAAAAAATTGGGGAAAATTCCAGCGATGCAATCGAGTTTCGGGTAAGTCGATAAGCGGTCGAAATTGACCGATTTAAATTTGGGAATAATTTATTTAATTATTATTCGACTGGAAATTTACCCAAAAATTCATGAAATTGTGTAGCTGGATAATTGGCATCCAAAGAGAGCTCGAGACAGCCTCGATTTGCGAACTAGCATGGAATCTCGGGTAAGTGACCCTTATTTACGACAATTTACATTGTTATGCGTGTTTCAAATTTAAATTCCGCATAAATTGAATTAAATTATGGAAAATTGAGATAAATTATCGTAAATATTAAATTTAGCTATTCAAGAGTTAGAACGAGGCCCAATAAATTATTGGTGGGCCCAATGAGCCCAATAGGCCTCGATAAAGTGGAAATTAAGTGGAAAACGGGCTTAAGGCTGATTAAGGCCCATTAAGGTACAATCGGGCCCAATAGGGGTAAACGGGCCCAATGATTTAAATTAAGTCCAGAAAATAGGAAATACAATTAAATTGTATCTTATCTGACCTGAGGAATATTTATACGCAGTTTCGGAGGTTTGATTGGGAGCATATCGGACTGCGCGACGAGACAACAGGGGAAAAGGAAAGGTCAGACTCTACAGAAAAATAAGGTAAGGGAATTCTGCGGACTGCTAGAGGTAAACTTTACGCAATTTTAAGTTCATTGCAGTCTTTAAAAATTACCTGAAGGGTCTAGAGGTCAAATAATAATTTTAGTGCCCCGAATGGCAAATTACCAAAATACCCTTGTTAAGGGTAAAATTTACAAATTTAGGAAAAATTGGGAGGAGCAAGAACAAGAGGTTCTTGCTCATTCTGGAGACATTTTAATGCATGCATGAGTAGGCTGGCTAACCTTGAAAGAAAATGCACAGCATTGCATACTTTCGACGATGAAATTATTTTGAAAACTGTTTTGAAGAAACAGAGCCGCCTACATGTTTTTATTTACATGTGATGTGCTAGAGCTCAGCTCGCACGATGTTTGATTTGTGTGATGCATGCATTAGTGCTGGAGCGAGAGCTCGAACTAGAGTTTTACATGCATAGGTGCTAGAGTATAACTCGCACCAGATTTCACATGCTTTTTCGTGACACGGTGCTAGAGTCTAACTCGCACCAGATTTTACATGATTTTCGTGACAGGGTGCTGGAGTTTAACTCGCACTAGATTTTATAAGATTTTCATGTGATTTATATATAGAGTGCTAGAGCCTAGCTCGCACTGATTTTACTGGATTTGTGGAGTAGCGCTGTCTGCCCTTGGAGTCAGCCAAAAGACCCAACAGGCTCAAAAGACCTCTTGAGTGGGGGGTGAGAGTGAGGGATGAGGTTGGCGGCCTTGTGGGGATGTAAAGCGGGCTCTGTCAGTTTTACTTGATTTGATGAGAGTGCTGAGTATCGCTCGCACTGATTTTATGAGAATATGCGATGAGCCGTGCTTGGAGCATCGGGTAGACTGCGTGTCACCGATTTAATAGGCTCGCACGTGCGTTTTGAGACATGGCATGAGTATTGAGAAATAAACCTCTGTGGGAAGCAGGCCATTTGGGCTGGAGTACCTAGAGTGATATGGGTCCATGGAGTACGATGTACCGTGCAAGTAGCATGGAGTACGATGTACCGTGGGGTATCTTCGGATACGGTATCTTTGTGATACGGGTATCTTCGGATACGGTATCTTTGTGATACGGGGTATCTTCGGATACGGTATCTTTGTGATACGGGTATCTTTGAATACGGTATCTTTGTGATACGGGGTATCTTCAGATACGGTATCTTTGTGATACGGGGTATCTTCGGATACGGCATCTTCGGATGCATGGGATCGGATAAGACTGACGGGTTGGATTGACCCACCTCCTGGGCGGTTCCCGATCAGGGTGAGACCTCGCACACTAGGATCCGTGTAGCTAGAGGGACTCACGAGGACACGCATGGCCATAGTCCTGGTTATTGCCGATATACAGATGTTGGCTAGTCTCGCATGTCGACGATTTTGATGAGATCAAACTGGGTTTTAAATTAAATGTGCATGATGCTATTTCCATGCTTTTTAAACCCATGTGTGATGTAAACCGATTTTCATGGTTTTGTGTGAGTCAGGATCACCCGAAGGAGGGGTCGAGTCCTGGCTTTATTGTGAAATTTTTAAATGAGAAAGATATGATTTTGAATATAATTGCATGTTGAATTTTTCGTGCAAATGTGTTTTACATAACATCATTACTCATACCATCAGTTTTAAAATGTGTGGAGAAAGGGTGGTTTATGCATGGCACTACGTTCATGTAGGTAGTATGGTTACCTACTTGTTCGTAGGATTGCCTTACTGAGTTTGATGTGCTCACCCCTTTCATTTTCTCCCACAGATAATCTCCAGTTGAAGTTGAGGCGACTCAGTACTGCATTCTGGATATCCGCTGCTGCCCATAACATAAGGTATATACACTTGTACATATTGTATCTACATAAGCATAGTACAGTAACATGTTTGTAAGTAACTTTAGGGGATGTATAATTAATATAAACAATTATAAATGATTGGAGAGGAAATAAGTTAAATGGTAATTGAATGGTGGGATTGGCATTGACACACAGCCCAATTTGTTAGTGGAGTGTGGTCATGATCAGAAGACAGGTAAGAATTTAAGTAAGAAAATAATAAAACGCGAAAAATTAACTCTGATTTTCGGGTAGTTGGGTCGTGACAATCTTTAAGATCATAGTCTGTACTTTTTCTTTGAGGATAATATTGGGGAAATTATTGTGTTTAGTACTTGTCATTCCTACAATTATTTTGTTTTGCTTGAGGACAAACAAAAGCTCAAGTTTGGAGGTGTGATAATTTTATATTTTTAGAATTAATTGTGCTTAATTTCCTAATTAATTATTTAAATCCCCAATTTATTTTGTTAATTATCCCCTTTATTTAATTAAAATTCTCATGTTTGTAGATAAATCAAAATCTGGATGAATTTTGAATATTTTGGTAGAAAATGGATCGAAATTGAGCTAAAATCGAGATTGGACCACGCGGACACCTGTGCCTAGCACATCGAATTGGACAAAAAGACAGATTACATGGAAATATTATTTTTCAAGAAGCCAACGGTGTGAAGACAAGTGGCCAAACAAAGCCAACTCATCTAGGATGGAAAAATTACAAATGTACCCCTAAGTTTGTGTATAAATAGAATATGATGGCAATTGAAAAGGGGGTAGCCTAGGTTAGAATAAAGGGAAATTAGGGTAGAATAGTTTTAGGGTTTATTTTAGGATTTATTGTTTTTAATTTTTTTACTTTTTTTCAAAAGCCACCAATTCAGTTTACTGTTCATGCAATCTTAATTTTATGAAAAGTTTATTTTTGTTTTCACTAGCTCATTGTTACTATTCGGTTTCCTTTACACTTTATCTTTTCATCCACAGTTCATTAAGAATTCATGCTTTACTGCTTTCTTCGAACCTTACTGCTTTGAGAATTAGTTTTCTGTTTTGAGAATCCGATCAGCAGTATAGGGGGGAGCTAGAAATTGCTCCTGCGTCAAGGGTTTGGTGAAGCCATATTGGCAGAACAAAGGAAGCTATGTGATAAGGGAGGCATCATCTCACTGCTATTGCATTTTTTCAGCTTCTATGTTTTCTTGCATTCTGTTTGCTTGTCACTCTCTAGTTAAAATGATGTACTGTATAAATAAATTCTTCTTTTGGTAATTAAAATTTCACCAGCGTTTTGTATTTTTTGGTTCTGCATACTATTCTATTTATCACATCTTGTTATTGTTGTTACTGGTTTCGTTTAGCACAGTTGCAAGAAGATTGAGATTAAGGAGAAATGCATAGCTGTAGAATTGAACCTGCTGGCGTGACCACCTGAATCAGAGAAGAACGCAGCTGGCTGTGGTGTGAGCGTAGCCATGATAATGGCAGACTAGCATACTAACACCATGCTCTGCTCTCCTCTGTTCCACCACTTCTTCTACTGTTCATCTTCTTCCTGTCTTTACTTCTTAGTTTTAGACATTTTGCATTTTCGGTGTCTCTTCATTTACGATTTATTTACATTTGTGTTGATGATAGCCGCATGGCATAAGCTAGGACCTGGTTCATTATTACGCCCAGCTGATAAGCAGACCCAGGTGCACCTCGTTTTACTGTATAAACGCAGCTGCCTGCAGGATCTGTTGCGGATTTCCAATACATAACCACTGCATGAAGGGAATGAACAGCTGGGCAGTGCTGGCCAGAAACGCGGAGGGGACAGCGCCTGATGCAGAAGCAGCGGGCAGCACTTGGAAATGTGTACAGTACATGCACGGGACTGCAAACTATTTGGACTTAAGCTTTAGGCCATGTTTGGCATTGAAATCCTTCCACAATTTCATTTTTCATTCATGTCTTTTATTTTATTTTTATTGTTATTATTCCTTTTAAATTTTAGTTGTTAGCGTAGTTAGATTTTTGAAATTAAATTTGCATGTTAGTTATATTATCTTTATTAGTCAGTGTTAGCTTAGTATTAATTATGTTAATAGTTGATTTTATGTAATAGGATTTAGGATTTAATGTAGTGTAGATTTTATGAGTTGCATTTAGAATTTGATTCATGCATTTTTAATTTAGTATTATTATTTTCATTAAATTTTAGTTTACTTTAAATTGCATTTTAATTAGTTTACTTACATGCATTTTTATTTTAAGTTTGTTTAAATTTTAGTTTAGTTTAATTTTATTTCTTTATTTTCATATTTGTATTTTATTTTAATTACGTTAATTAATTGTTTTAATCTTCTTTTGTAGGTATTTTCTTTAATTGCTCGGAGTTCAGTAAGCAAATCTGTGAGACCCCGTACATGTATAGCTATGTATATAGGAACATGGGAATGTAAATAAAAATCATAAGTAAGATGATGTATTGTAATGTGAAGTGTATGCAATGTAAGTTCATAAGATTATGTACGCACTTGTAGTAAGAATTGTGATTATACGTACAAGTTGCATTATGAATGAGTAGGAAGAAATAAACTTGAACACGAGAAGAATGTGATCGAAATGGAATATGAGTAGTATAGTAAAATGGAAGAAAAGATTTACATAAGTGTATATTTCCCTTTGAGTATGTAAGACCCGAATTTAATAAAAATACGAAAACTAAATAAGAAAAGATAGAGGAAGTATGAAGGAAGTCGGGTTAAATTAATCCCGAACACGTGTAAGGGCAAAACGGTCAAAGGACCGAAAGCCGGAGTAAATTCGATAAGGAAATTTAATTAAAAATAAGGATTTAAGAAATCTTGGTCAATAAAGATGAAATAAAATTATTTCGGATTAAATTGATCAAGATATTAATTTATGAAAATTAATCGGGATTAATCGAGATTTTTAGTTCGGAAAAATAATCCCGAAAATAATCGAAAAATATGCCGAAAGGTCACCCGGGACAATATCCCGAAAATACGGAGCAATTATACCCGAAAAAGGATTAAAAATAAATTAAATAAAATTAAATTAGTTAAATTAGAATAAAATAATAATTTTGTAGATGTTTTGAGGTATTTAATATATTTTAAATGAATAGTAAAATAATTAAAATAAATAAAAATAAAAATAATAAAATTGATAAAATAGAAGAAAAAAAAAAAAAGTAATTGAAACAAAAAAAAAAAAAAAAAAAAAAGAGAAACAGAATTGGAAAACCATCGGGGAGAGAGAAAGAAGCAGAGAAGCTGAAGACGAAGCAAAACGGAAGCAGAGGCCCGACCCCGTCGGCGGCCAGGGACCCCAGGCGAGGGCCGGCGAGGATGGCCCGACCTCAGGCAACTTATCAGCGGCGACGACGCGCCGTGGGGACGCCGGAATCCGGCGGAAATCGGAGGAGAAGCCCGCGGGAAAGAGAGGGCTACCGGCGGCGAACGGCGGCGATCCAGGCGAAACCAAGGCCCGATTTGGAGAGCCCAGTCGACGGCGGTGCTTTTGGCACCGGTGGCACTCAACGAGACGGCCGGAATCGGCGGCGACGGCCAAGGGAAGAGAATGGGTCCGACGGCGAGGAGAGAAGAGGCCGGACCGGCGGCATTCCGGCGGCCTTGGGCGAATCCGAGCCCAGATTCGAGATGCGGACGGCCTTGCGGAGCTGTTGGCGGTGGAAGCCGGCGGAGAACCGGCCGGCAAGGCAGTGAACCGGCAGTGAACCGGCCGAACCGGAGAAAAACCGGCGGTCTGACCGGTCCGAACCGGACTGAACCGGTTCAGCCAAAAAGAGGGGAAAAAAGGGAGAAAAAGGGAAAAGGAAAAAGAGGAAAAAATTGGGGAAAATTCCGGTGATGCAATCGAGCTTCGGGTAAGTCGATAAGCGGTCAAATTGACCGATTTAAATTTGGAATATTTTATTTAATTAATTTTGGGCTGAGAACTTACCCGAAAAAATTGTGGAATTGTGTAGCTCGACGATTGGCATCCACCGAGGGCTCGAGACAGCCTCGATTTGCGGACTAGCATGGAATCTCGGGTAAGTGACCCCTATTTACGACAATTTCCTCGTTATGCGTGATATTGATTAAATTTACGCATAAATTGAATTAATTTATGAAAATTTAGATTAATTGTCGTAAATATTAAATTTAGCTATTCGAGAATTAGAACGAGGCTCAATAAATTATTGATGGGCCCAATGAGCCCAATAGGCCTCGATAAAGAGAAAATTAAGTGAAAAACGGGCTTAAGGCCGATTAAGGCCCATTAAGGTGCAATCGGGCCCAATAGGGGTAAACGGGCCCAATGATTTAAATTAAGCCCAGAAAAGATTAAGTACAATTAAATCATAATATCTGACCTGAGGAATATTAATACGCAGTTCTGGGCATTGGATTGGAAACATATCGGACTGCGCGATGGGACTACATTGGAAAAGAGAAAGGTCAGACTCGACGAGAATCGAGGTAAGGGAATTCTGCGGACTGCTAGAGGTAACAGTACGCAATTTTAAATTCATATGCAGTCCTTTAAAATATCCTGAAGGGTCTAGAGGTCAAATAATAATTTTAGTGCCCCGAATGGGCAAATTACTAAAATACCCTTGTTAAGGGTAAAATTCTAAAAATCTAGGAAAAATTGGGAGGAGCAAGGACAAGAGGTTCCTGCTCGTTCTGGAGATATTTCAACGCATGCATGAGTAGGCTGGCTCGCCTTGAAAGAAAGTGCACCGCATTGCATACTTTCAACGTGAAATTGATTTGAAAACTGTTTTGAGTAAATAGAGCCGCCTACGTGTTTTATTGACATATGACGTGCTAGAGCTCAGCTCGCACGGTAATTTCGATTTGTGTGATGCATGCATTAGTGCTGGAGCGAGAGCTCGCACTAGAGTTTTACATGCATAGGTGCTAGAGTATAACTCGCACCAGATTTCACATGCTCTTTCGTGACACGGTGCTAGAGTCTGACTCGCACCATATTTTTTACATGATTTTCGAGACAGGGTGCTGGAGTTTAACCCGCACCAGTATTTATAAAATTTTCATGTGATTTATAATATACAGAGTGCTGAGCTTAGCTCGCACTAGTTTTACCGGATTTGTGGAGTACCGCTGTCTGCCCTTGGAGTCAGCCAAAAGGCCCAACAGGCTCAAGAGACCTCTTAGGTGGGGGTGTGAGTGAGGGATGAGGTTGGCGGCCTTGTGGGGATGTAAGCGGGCTCTGCCAGTTGACGTGTTTTGATGAGAGTGCTGAGCATCGCTCACACAGATTTTATGAGAACATGCGATGAGCCGTGCTTGGAGCATCGGGTAGACTGTGTGTCACCGATTTAATAGGCTCGCACGTGCGTTTTGAGACATGGCATGAGTATTGAGAAACAAACCTCTGTGGGAAGCAGGCCAATTGGGCCGGAGTACCTAGAGATATTACATGGGTTCATGGAGTACGATGTACCGTGCAAGTAGCATGGAGTACGATGTACCGTGTTGTATCTTCGGATACGGCATCTCCGGATGCAGCATCTTCGGATGCCGGGGATCGGATAAGACTGACGGGATGGACTGACCCACCTCCCGGGCGGTTCCCGATCATGGTGAGAACCCGCACACTAGGATCCGTGTAGCTGAGGAACTCACGAGGACAGATGTGGCCATAGTCCTAGTTATTTACCTATATACAGACGTTGCCTAGTCTCGCATGTTGATGATTTCTATGATGATTTAAACTGGGTTTTAAAACTAAATTGCATGATGGTATTTCCATGCTTTTCAAAACCCACGTGTGATGTAAATGTTTTCATGATTTTGTGTGAGTCAGGATCACCCGCAGGAGGGGTCGAGTCCTGACTTTATTGTTAAAATCTTAATTGAGAAAGAAATGATTTATGATAATTGCATGTTGATTTTCCGTGCAAATGTATTTTACATATCATCATAATGCATAGCATTGTTTTAAAATGTGTGGAGAAAGGGTGGTTTATGCATGGCACTACGTTCATGTAGGTAGTATGGTTACCTACTTGTTCGTAGGATTGCCTTACTGAGCTTGATGTGCTCACCCCTTTCATTTTCTCCCACAGATGATCTCCAGTTGAAGTTGAGGCGACTCAGTACTGCATTCCGGATATCCGCTGCTGCCCATCAACATAAGGTATATACACTTGTACTTATTGTATCTACATAAGCATAGCACAGTAACATGATTGTAAGTAACTTTAGGGGATGTATAAATAATATAACAATTATAAATGACTGGAGAAGAAATAAGTACTAGGGTAGATGTATGGTGGGACTGGCATTGACGCACAGCCCAATTAGTAGTGGAGTGTTGGTCACGATTCGAGGACAGGTAAGAATTAAGTAAGAAAATAAACAAAAACGCGAAAAATTCACTCTGATTTTTGGATAGTTGGGTCGTGACAATTATTTTGGTATCAGAGCGTAATTGGTCTGATGTGTGTCAGTGTCAGAAGTTAAGAAATTACATCCCCGTGTTACTGTGCTTAGTTAGATACAATAGTGTATATCGAGATGGGCTTGACTAAGAAATGGTTGAGAATGCAGGAATGCCTAATATGAGTCGCGCTAAATGAGATAGTGCACGAGGCAGAGGTCGTAGAGGTAGACCTGAGTCTGCTAAGTCGTGCTGAGTTTGGCTATGAAAATCAGTATGAGATTGAAATAGAGGCGAATGTTGAGCATGCCTCACAGAGTCCGACAGAGAGATCGGACAGTATTGAGACACGCTTCGCGAGATTGGAGCGGAGTGTGGAGATTATTTTGAGGAGCTAATTACTCAGATTATGTACGAGATCAGAGGGCGCAGCGGAGCATTGGTGAAAACCCGCTCGACCCATCTTAAGAGCTGATATGAGAAATGATTATGGATGTATTCCGGTGACAGGATATCCTGGACATGATTTAAAGGAAATTTTGGATTAAAGTCCTTACTCTGACCCAGAGGATTTAATTTATTGACGAGTATGGAGACTCGATTATATTCTGGGCAGATATTACCTCGACACTATGAAAAGTGACAGTCGAGATGTCTAAAAGTTTATGGAAGGGCTCAGATTTTCAATTAGAGTCCGATTGGCCCGTGAGATATTACCTATACCGAGGCAGTGCACAGATTTACAGTTGGGTAAATAAGAACATGAATTGCACGCCTCTGAGACTTGGAAAGGTAGTGAGGGCCGAGATAGAGACAGAAAGAAAAGCGAGAAATGACAAGGATGTCAAAAATGGGAAAATTGGTAATTGGTAAAAGATCTGATGTAACGAGTTATGGGCTAAGATAATTGGTAAGGCCCTAGTGCATCTAATTTTGGGCACTCTTGTGGGCATTGTGATTGGAGGACCCCGACCTGCTACGAAGCAGAGTAGCAGTGTCATTACTGTGGAATGTGTGGTGGATACCACAGAAGGAGCGTCTATACCTACACGGTATTGATGAAAATGGTCGTTAAGTGTGGTATGATGGACCATTGATTTTGATTACACAGAGTTGGGCGAAATCGCCCCACAAAAAGGTAAAGAGACAGAGAAAAATTTCGTTGTTATAGCTGAAAACGAAAAGGGAGGCCATAGCCGAAGAGAAAAAGGAAAGTAGGCTATTGGACGAAGGCGAGTGGATGTCTTGGACCAGGATGCTATTGATGTTTCATGGATGTGGTGTAAGATACCACACTTGTTATGAATAACGAAGTACATATGTTCATTAATCCTGGTGCCACATATTTATTCATACTGCCTTCATTCACATATAAGTGAGTAAAAGGCATGAATGCCTACATCATTGGGCAATACTGATAAATGAGTACCCCAATAGAGGAGGATTAATTAACGGAATATGGATATTGAGATTTTCAGTCGAAAATAGGGGTGCAATAGTTAAAATTAAAGGAGTAAAGGATGTACTTACGGAATAAATAATGACGAGAGTTTCATTATAATTGATACACTAAGGAGATAATCTTTAAGATAAGATGTATTGGAGTAAGAGATATATGCTAGGTAAGGAATACCCTTAATATGCGAAGTAATTGGGATTAAGCAATTAGTAAGGAATATAAATTATAACTAAGGATAAAGATGGGTATAACCATAACCAGTAGTTGTGGTTAAGTCTGAAGGTTAATAAAGGTATTTCAAAATACCTCCCCGCCTGAAGACTTGACAGCGTCTAAAAATATATATATATATCCTATAACGTGAAATCGATCGTCGAAATAAATACCTTTAGCATTAGGATACCATTACTAAGACGATAAGAATATTAAAATTCGACAAATCATAAAGGTTAACATAGTAAAAATTTAACAAGAGCCGTTAAGATAAGAAAAGGAAATAGCGCAGGTTAGCACCTGGAAAACGTAAGCGGTTGAGAAGGATCTTGTACGCCTTGCGTAAATAAGTCAAGGATTAGATCGAGTGTAATCATCATTAACGGTGATATGCTGGGAGTAGTTAAAGTCTAGGGCAGATTGTAAGCAATAATTGGAAGATGACTTTTACAGATGGATTATTGCGAGATTTAAAATGGTATACCCTGTTGACACGTTTAACTAAGAAAACGTGATCTTGGAATAAGATGATAAATAAGATGATAGATGTGACGTGAATTTGGCGTGATGAAGTATGAACTGACCACCATGATTAATTTCACCATGCCCAACAGCTCAAGAGGTTTTTCAGTGAGTATGAATGCCTCAAAGTTATGATGGAGCTGTGTATTGATGTATAATGGGAAGATAGTCAATTTTGGAGTCAGACAACTCTTCGATCACGAAATAAACTATCTGACCCATGATTTAAAGTTGGCAACAGTATTTGTACCGAGGATATGGTACTATTATGTACAGGGTGAGGAATTATGGATATGCACTGATCATAGAGCCCGAGTATCTGTTTTCACAGAAAGGGGCGAATATGAATATACATATTGGGTTAGAGCTTCTGAGAGATTTTGATTGTGAAAATTGTACCACCCAGGAAAGGCTGATGCTTTGAGCAGAAAGAGCCTTGGGATGGTATTGCATATGATGGTCAGGGAGCGTGAGCTGCTAGATGCAGTTGTGGACCTCAGTATTGATGTGATCCCTTCTGAGGATGACAGTGATTGTGTGACAGCTAGCCTGATGACTAGTACCGGATGAGAGTGCCCGGATTTGCCAGGCTTAGCGTGATGATCGACCGGATGTCGATAGTTTGGGTCTGATTCAGAAGGGTACAGTGATAGAGTTCACAGTGGGTGATAATGAGTTACTGAGGATTCAGAGACAGTATGAGTGCTCCCCAGGACCACAGTTGATGAGATAGTGATATTGTCAGAAGCTCACTCTTCGGGATATACAGTGCATGCGGAAGGTAATAATAATATATATTAAAATCTCAAAAGGGGTATGGGTGGTCAGATGTGAAAAGAGATATTGGTGGAGATTGTAGAAAAGTGCCTAGTGTGTCAGCAGAGTAAGGTAGAGTATTAAAAGTCTGCAGAGTTATTGCAGCACCTACCTATATCGACACGGCACGAAAAACGAGAGTAAGTCTCCATGAATGTCGTGATGGGTTATAGGAGACCCGGATAAATCAGGAGACTAGTTGGATGGTAGTCGATAGAGTGACTAAGTCCACCCACCTTCTGGTTATGAACTCCCCAGATACTCAGAGTGTGTATGAGGATTCAGGTATAAGAAAGATTGTGGAACATTAAGTAGCGTTCCAGTGAGCATGGTATCATATAGGGATTCCCGCTCCACTTCCTACCTCAGGGAATATTTTTAGGAAGCTATGGGAACCCGACTGAGTATTAGCACAGCTTTACATCCTCAGACAGATGGTCAGTCAGGGAGGACTGTACAAGTTCTGGAGGATCCGATGAAAGCGTGTGCCATTGATTTTATAAGCTCCTGGAATGATCAGTTGATTTCTAATTGAAGTCGCCAATAACGACAATTGGCAATTGAGTATCGGGATAACGAGATATGAGGCAGTGTATAGCTGTAGGGGCTGTTCCCCAAATTGGATAAGAAAGAGTGGGTGACAGGTAGAAATTATTTCTGACTTTGGATAATAAGTCTCTGAGGATGTTTAGTTAAGGATGAGAGATTAAGAACACCTCAGAACAGATAGAAAAATATTGGAATTCACCCTTGGTGAATTATTATGGTTGAAAGTTACACGTCCTAAGAGAATAAGGACATAGCGGAACTTTTGGAAGAAGTAAATTGAGTTGAGCTGGATCGAATTCTTGAGAGATTGGACAAGTGGGAGATAAGACCTGTAGGTTGTTGTTAATCACTTGGATTAATAGGCACCCACAATGTGTCCCAGCTTATGATGCTTCGGTACTACTATCCAGATCCAGCAGAGGTGATAGGATATGAACTCCAAAAGTTCAGTTTAATGAAAATATGAGTATATTGAAGAAGTTGATTCGGGCATTGAACAGGAAAGAGACAGTATTGGGGTTTAAGATAATCTCCCTAATTAAAGTCCTTTGGTAGTAATACACTCCGAAGAAGGTCGCATAAATTTTAAGAGTATGATATGATCGATATACCCGGAGTTGTATATGGACTCATATGACTTGGTTCTAATTTGGAGGACCAAATTCCTTAAGTGGGGGAGAATTGTAAGACCCGAATTTAATAAAAATACGAAAACTAAATAAGAAAAGATAGAGGAAGTATGAAGGAAGTCGGGTTAAATTAATCCCGAACACGTGTAAGGGCAAAACGGTCAAAGGACCGAAAGCCGGAGTAAATTCGATAAGGAAATTTAATTAAAAATAAGGATTTAAGAAATCTTGGTCAATAAAGATGAAATAAAATTATTTCGGATTAAATTGATCAAGATATTAATTTATGAAAATTAATCGGGATTAATCGAGATTTTTAGTTCGGAAAAATAATCCCGAAAATAATCGAAAAATATGCCGAAAGGTCACCCGGGACAATATCCCGAAAATACGGAGCAATTATACCCGAAAAAGGATTAAAAATAAATTAAATAAAATTAAATTAGTTAAATTAGAATAAAATAATAATTTTGTAGATGTTTTGAGGTATTTAATATATTTTAAATGAATAGTAAAATAATTAAAATAAATAAAAATAAAAATAATAAAATTGATAAAATAGAAGAAAAAAAAAAAAAGTAATTGAAACAAAAAAAAAAAAAAAAAAGAGAAACAGAATTGGAAAACCATCGGGGAGAGAGAAAGAAGCAGAGAAGCTGAAGACGAAGCAAAACGGAAGCAGAGGCCCGACCCCGTCGGCGGCCAGGGACCCCAGACGAGGGCCGGCGAGGATGGCCCGACCTCAGGCAACTTATCAGCGGCGACGACGCGCCGTGGGGACGCCGGAATCCGGCGGAAATCGGAGGAGAAGCCCGCGGGAAAGAGAGGGCTACCGGCGGCGAACGGCGGCGATCCAGGCGAAACCAAGGCCCGATTTGGAGAGCCCAGTCGACGGCGGTGCTTTTGGCACCGGTGGCACTCAACGAGACGGCCGGAATCGGCGGCGACGGCCAAGGGAAGAGAATGGGTCCGACGGCGAGGAGAGAAGAGGCCGGACCGGCGGCATTCCGGCGGCCTTGGGCGAATCCGAGCCCAGATTCGAGATGCGGACGGCCTTGCGGAGCTGTTGGCGGTGGAAGCCGGCGGAGAACCGGCCGGCAAGGCAGTGAACCGGCAGTGAACCGGCCGAACCGGAGAAAAACCGGCGGTCTGACCGGTCCGAACCGGACTGAACCGGTTCAGCCAAAAAGAGGGGAAAAAAGGGAGAAAAAGGGAAAAGGAAAAAGAGGAAAAAATTGGGGAAAATTCCGGTGATGCAATCGAGCTTCGGGTAAGTCGATAAGCGGTCAAATTGACCGATTTAAATTTGGAATATTTTATTTAATTAATTTTGGGCTGAGAACTTACCCGGAAAAATTGTGGAATTGTGTAGCTCGACGATTGGCATCCACCGAGGGCTCGAGACAGCCTCGATTTGCGGACTAGCATGGAATCTCGGGTAAGTGACCCCTATTTACGACAATTTCCTCGTTATGCGTGATATTGATTAAATTTACGCATAAATTGAATTAATTTATGAAAATTTAGATTAATTGTCGTAAATATTAAATTTAGCTATTCGAGAATTAGAACGAGGCTCAATAAATTATTGATGGGCCCAATGAGCCCAATAGGCCTCGATAAAGAGAAAATTAAGTGAAAAACGGGCTTAAGGCCGATTAAGGCCCATTAAGGTGCAATCGGGCCCAATAGGGGTAAACGGGCCCAATGATTTAAATTAAGCCCAGAAAAGATTAAGTACAATTAAATCATAATATCTGACCTGAGGAATATTAATACGCAGTTCTGGGCATTGGATTGGAAACATATCGGACTGCGCGATGGGACTACATTGGAAAAGAGAAAGGTCAGACTCGACGAGAATCGAGGTAAGGGAATTCTGCGGACTGCTAGAGGTAACAGTACGCAATTTTAAATTCATATGCAGTCCTTTAAAATATCCTGAAGGGTCTAGAGGTCAAATAATAATTTTAGTGCCCCGAATGGGCAAATTACTAAAATACCCTTGTTAAGGGTAAAATTCTAAAAATCTAGGAAAAATTGGGAGGAGCAAGGACAAGAGGTTCCTGCTCGTTCTGGAGATATTTCAACGCATGCATGAGTAGGCTGGCTCGCCTTGAAAGAAAGTGCACCGCATTGCATACTTTCAACGTGAAATTGATTTGAAAACTGTTTTGAGTAAATAGAGCCGCCTACGTGTTTTATTGACATATGACGTGCTAGAGCTCAGCTCGCACGGTAATTTCGATTTGTGTGATGCATGCATTAGTGCTGGAGGGAGAGCTCGCACTAGAGTTTTACATGCATAGGTGCTAGAGTATAACTCGCACCAGATTTCACATGCTCTTTCGTGACACGGTGCTAGAGTCTGACTCGCACCATATTTTTTACATGATTTTCGAGACAGGGTGCTGGAGTTTAACCCGCACCAGTATTTATAAAATTTTCATGTGATTTATAATATACAGAGTGCTGAGCTTAGCTCGCACTAGTTTTACCGGATTTGTGGAGTACCGCTGTCTGCCCTTGGAGTCAGCCAAAAGGCCCAACAGGCTCAAGAGACCTCTTAGGTGGGGGTGTGAGTGAGGGATGAGGTTGGCGGCCTTGTGGGGATGTAAGCGGGCTCTGCCAGTTGACGTGTTTTGATGAGAGTGCTGAGCATCGCTCACACAGATTTTATGAGAACATGCGATGAGCCGTGCTTGGAGCATCGGGTAGACTGTGTGTCACCGATTTAATAGGCTCGCACGTGCGTTTTGAGACATGGCATGAGTATTGAGAAACAAACCTCTGTGGGAAGCAGGCCAATTGGGCCGGAGTACCTAGAGATATTACATGGGTTCATGGAGTACGATGTACCGTGCAAGTAGCATGGAGTACGATGTACCGTGTTGTATCTTCGGATACGGCATCTCCGGATGCAGCATCTTCGGATGTCGGGGATCGGATAAGACTGACGGGATGGACTGACCCACCTCCCGGGCGGTTCCCGATCATGGTGAGAACCCGCACACTAGGATCCGTGTAGCTGAGGAACTCACGAGGACAGATGTGGCCATAGTCCTAGTTATTTACCTATATACAGACGTTGCCTAGTCTCGCATGTTGATGATTTCTATGATGATTTAAACTGGGTTTTAAAACTAAATTGCATGATGGTATTTCCATGCTTTTCAAAACCCACGTGTGATGTAAATGTTTTCATGATTTTGTGTGAGTCAGGATCACCCGCAGGAGGGGTCGAGTCCTGACTTTATTGTTAAAATCTTAATTGAGAAAGAAATGATTTATGATAATTGCATGTTGATTTTCCGTGCAAATGTATTTTACATATCATCATAATGCATAGCATTGTTTTAAAATGTGTGGAGAAAGGGTGGTTTATGCATGGCACTACGTTCATGTAGGTAGTATGGTTACCTACTTGTTCGTAGGATTGCCTTACTGAGCTTGATGTGCTCACCCCTTTCATTTTCTCCCACAGATGATCTCCAGTTGAAGTTGAGGCGACTCAGTACTGCATTCCGGATATCCGCTGCTGCCCATCAACATAAGGTATATACACTTGTACTTATTGTATCTACATAAGCATAGCACAGTAACATGATTGTAAGTAACTTTAGGGGATGTATAAATAATATAACAATTATAAATGACTGGAGAAGAAATAAGTACTAGGGTAGATGTATGGTGGGACTGGCATTGACGCACAGCCCAATTAGTAGTGGAGTGTTGGTCACGATTCGAGGACAGGTAAGAATTAAGTAAGAAAATAAACAAAAACGCGAAAAATTCACTCTGATTTTTGGATAGTTGGGTCGTGACAGAGTAATATCGTATATATTTGGTCATACAAAGATTCTACACAAGTTTTAATGTGTATGTAGTGAGGATGAATCCCATTTTCAAGTCTCAAAGATGAATGAATGAGGAAATGATCATGGTAGCAAATTAAGGGTGTTTGGTAAGGGTTATTACAGAAAAACTGCAGGAAAATCTGGAATTTGTGAAGGCCAGATCGATCTCATAGGATGAGAGATCGATTTGGGAGAGCCAGAATGCCCTTATGTGAGAAACGGAAGGGAACAGATCGATCTCCAAAGGAAGCAGATCGATCTCCTTAGCTCTCGGGTTGGAAGCAGATCGATCTCCCCTAAGACCAGATCGATCTCCTTAAGCTTCTGTTTGGAAGCAGATCGATCTCCAGTCTCGACAGATCGATCTCCTACCTTTAAAACGTCTTAGAAAAGAGGGATTTTTGAGGAACAGATCGATCTCCACCCAAGGAAGATCGATCTCATCAAGTCAAAACTATAAATGGGAGCAGTTGGATCATCAGAATTTCGGGACAACCATTTCCTTTCCACTTCAACTCAAAGAAAACCTAGTTTCTCACTCCTAAATCCAGCCATTTTCAGTGAGATTTAAGGAGAGTCTATTAGAGACAAAGTTGTTCACAACAAAAAGAAGAACAACATAGTCTAGAGGCATTTCCCCATTTGATGGATTGAAGAAATAAAGGGCAATCCTAATTGGAGCAAGAGGAAATCCAATGAGGTAAGTTCTAATGCACAAATCCAAGTACATTGGTTTAGTTAATGATTATAAAGATATTTGGGTGTGCATGTTGTGGATAGAACTACCTAAAATGGTATGGAATGAATATAACATAGAAATGGTCAAGTGTGAGAAAGTGGAGTGTGGGAGTGTTTATGATGAATGAGATATCTTGAGTGGATGAGTATGTTGTGGAAATGGTTTGGAAATGTTGATATTGGGATAAATTGTGAGATTTACCACAAAGGGTAAAAATGTGTAATTAAGGCATTGGATAAATGCTTAGTTGAATAAGAGTTAGAAACATTAACTCAAATGTTGATGGATGAATTTCAGTTTCGGATGATACGCCGGAGCAAGTCGAGATGAGAACGCGAGAAGCATAAAGGCGGATAGTTGCACACAAGTAAAACGAGGTAAGGGACTGTGTGTTAGCTATAGAGATGTTCGTACGTATTTTACGGTAATTTCGTAGATATATTGCTAGACTAGTACGATATGATAATTCTATGAAATGATATGGAAGTATGCAAAGTACTATAACGTATATATGTATTGAGAAATGGGATAGGGTAAGGAAATAGCATGATATGCATGTTTTCAATGATGTTCTCAATTTTACATTGTTATTTATGATTGAGAAATGTTGATGATAGGTTGGCTAATTTTACATGTTTTAGCATGAAGAGGCATGCTGTACGAATAACGTGTTTTGAGTTTTAAAAAGAGAAAATAGCCATCTATCAGTTTTGAGATGAGATTTGGTGTTGAAGCGTTAGCTCACACCCGGTTTAAAGCCTTGATGTACCGTGCGGGAGTTTTAACTCGCACGAGGGTTTTGAGAAAGTGCGGGAACTTTGCTCGCACCTGTTTTGTTGAGTTAAGGTGAACCTGGGGGTCTGGGACCCAAGGGGATACACGCCGACGGCCAATTGAACGGGCTGGGCCTTAAAGCCTAACGTCGACTGTGTGTCACGCTGCTTGCTCGCCTGGTATATGAGACATGGTTTAAGGATAAAAAGTCCATCGGAGTTGGAGTATGGACTTGGGTCCACGGTTGTACGTAGAATAGTGTAGTCACCCGTTGGTATACTATGTACCGTGCTGGGTGCACGTGAGTACGAGTATCGCGTAGATGACACACGACGTATCTTCACCGTGAGTATACGAGGAGATGAGGTGGATTGAGATGAGCCGGAGGGTAGGACTGACCCATCCCCCTTCAGGCGAAGTGATACCCTGTGCACACCCGATCAGTGAGGCCTGGGATCACTGACTGTGGCCATAAGTCGTGGATATTTGATTGCCTAAAATTCCATGCCTGTCTCAGAGAATCGAGAAACAGAGACAATCTCAGAAAAGAAAGAGATTTACGAGAAAGAATGATTTGAGAAGTGAAAGAGATTTCGTGTTTTAATAAATCTCTGATTTCACATTCGTGCCATGAGGGCACTATTGATGAGCATGTTTTAAATGGAAGTTTGACATTTGATTTACACGAAAATGCTATTGAGAAATATATGTTTAAATGCATTGTTCGTATGATATTTCCATTTATAACGAAAACATGGTTTTGGTTTATGCATGCATGGGCTATGTAGGTAGTACGATATCTACCTGCTAGCATACATTTCCTTACTGAGCTGTGGTTTGCTCATCCCACTATTTTCCCCCTCCAGGTACTGAGAAGTAAGAGAGCGGTGATCTCTAAGTCTTTTGTGTTGAACAGCTCTCACAATCCGCAAAGGTATAAGATTTGTATACACGAGTATTTTGTATCTAATATATTGTATCACACAGTTATATCTTGGAATTGTAATCAGTATTATGGGGATGATATGTAAGCACATGGTATTTATACAATTAATTTTGTGTATTTACACACACACCTGGGAGTGTGAATTAAAGTTTTAAATATTTCGCTGTAAATAAATAAATTTTTAGTAATTGTATCTTCTCACAGCCCAACCGTAGTAGAGAATGTATGGATAGAAGGGTTCCCGAAAGCGGGGCATAACAGGCTTGGTATCAGAGCATGGTTGGTCTAATGTGAGTTGATGCTTAGGACTAAGAAAACATACATCCCCAAGTTACTATGTGATATTTAGATACAAATGTGTATACGGAGTTGGTAGTAAATTAAATGTTTGTTATAACGCAGGAAAGTTATCAGGCTAGTGAGTTATGCCTGAGAGACACTGCAAGAGGGGAGAGAGCTCGAGGGCTCGAGGGCAAAATGACAGGACTGAGAGGCACAGTAGATCATCCTCTAGTCATGAGCCCCAGGAACAAATAGAGGCTTCTGATCCTCGAATCACTCGATTGGAGGAAGACATGCGCACGATGATGACCATGATGGGTCAGATCATGGCTAGGTTTGAGGGTACACCTGGTACAGCAGGACAGGCTGCACCGAATCCCCCAGCAACTGCACCTGAACCTGAGAATGTTGCACCTGCGCAAGCTGAACCGGCTAGGCCACGGGAACCTTATATTCGACCGGTACCTCCTCCGGTAGCCCCACATCAGCATGATGATGATTTGGGGTATGGATATGACTGCGATATGGAGAGATTGAGGCATTTTATGGACTTTAAGCCTCCTTCGTTTAGCGGGGTAAAGGATCAGACGGTGGCTGAGGACTGGATCAGTCAAATGGAGAAGTTATTCGACTTCTGTAGATGTTCAGCTACGGAGAGAGTAGCGCTTGCGGCCTTTGTATTGAGAGGCGAAGCAGAGCACTGGTGGAAGTCTGTCAGGCCGATGTTAAGAGCTCAAGGAATGGTTATCACTTGAGATATGTTCTTGGACGTTTTCAGAGAGCAATACATCCCAGATACTGCTCGACGGAGACTACAGATGGAATTTTTAAATCTGACTCAAGGGAATCGAACAGTTGATGAGTACGAGTCACGATTCACTTAGCTGGGTAGATACGATCCGGACTCGATCAGGAGCGAGGCTATTAGAGTCCGTAGATTTGTAGATGGACTGAGGCCTTCGATCCGAGCGAAGTTGGCCCCATTTGATGTCGCTACATATAGAGAGGCCATGCGACGGGCCCAGTTATGCAAGCAGGATCATGACTTGCAGATTTTTGAGTTTAGTTGGGGTAAGGACAAGGGTCCGAGGAAGCTGGGAGATGGCAAGAGTGCCAAATTTGATCGAAAATTCATGAGTAAACGTCGGAGAGAAGTAGATGAGTTCCAGAAAAAGGTTGCTAGACCTTTTATGCCTCCGACTCAGACACCAGCCAGGGGTATAGTGATTGGTGGACCCCGACCGACTACAGATCAGTGTAGGCTATGCGGTCGATACCATGGTGGTAGGCCATGTCATCTTCAGGGTACCCGATGTTTCAGATATGGTAAATTTGGACATTATGCCAGAGAGTGCCCGGAGATAGTTGAGGCAATTCCACAGAGGGGTAAAGAGCCAGAGAGGGTTCCTACAGTTGCACCTCCTGCAAGAAAGAAAGCCTCGGCTGAAGAAAAAGGAAAACAAGTTGTGGGTCAAGGCAGGGTGTATGCGATAGACCAGGCATCGGCTGATACCTCTTCTGAAGTGATAAAAGGTACAATCTTGATTTTCAATTTGGAGGTTATTGCTTTGTTTGATTCTGGTGCTACGCATTCCTTCATATCACCTGCATGTGCATCTAAGTTAAAAGGTTTTGTAGAACCCACATACTTGAGTAGGACCTTACTAATAAGTACTCCAATGAGAGTTAGCCAATTAGTTGAACAAGTGTATAAAGATTGTAAAGTGAGGGTGGGAGATAAGTGCATGACAGCCAACTTGATTTTGTTGAATATGTATGACATTGATGTAATTTTGGGAATGGATTGGTTAGCCGCCAATCATGCTGTCATAGACTGTCGTTCTAAGTCCATTAAGTTTGCTCTACCTGAAGAATGTGTTGTAAGATTTTAAGAGAAGAAATGAAATCTTAAATTTTGTATTAAGTAAAGTACTTTGGTATAAATGGCTTGAGTGTTGTTTTGAAGGTTTTGTTGCTTATGTGGTGGATTTGAACAAAGTACATCCGGATATGGAGGACATCTCAGTGGTCAGAGAATTCCCTGATGTCTTTCCAGACGATCTACCAGGATTGCCACCTGATAGAGAAATGGAATTCGGTATAGACTTGACGCCTGGAACCGAACCAATATCGAAGTCACCATATAGGATGGCTCCAGTTGAGTTAGAGGAATTAAGGAAACAGCTGCAAGAGTTGTTAGAGAAGGGGTTCATAAGACCGAGCGTCTCACCATGGGGAGCCCCGGTATTGTTTGTGAAGAAAAGAGATGGGAGTCTCAGGTTGTGCATTGACTATCGGATGTTAAACAAGGCTACCATCAAGAATAAGTACCCCTTGCCACTCATTGACGATTTATTGGATCAGCTTCGGGGAGCGCAGATCTTCTCCAAGATAGATCTGAGGTCTGGGTATCATCAATTGAAGATTCGGAAGGAGGATGTGCCCAAGACAGCATTTCGTACCCGCTATGGCCATTACGAATTCTTAGTGATGCCTTTTGGGTTGACCAATGCGCCGGTAGCTTTTATGGCCCTAATGAACGAAGTATTCAAGCCATACCTGGACCAATTCGTAATTATCTTCATTGATGATATATTGGTGTATTCAAGGTCCAGAGAAGAGCATGAGCAGCACTTAAGGATTATTTTGCAAACCCTCCGAGAGAAAAGGTTATATGCCAAGCTTAACAAATGTGACTTTTGGCTAGAACAAATTTCTTTTCTAGGCCATGTTATATCGAAGGATGGGGTGTCAGTAGATCCATCCAAGATTGAGGCAGTTGTTCAGTGGGAACAACCTAGGACAGTCACAGAGATCAGAAGTTTTCTGGGTTTGGCTGGTTACTACAGGAGATTTGTGGAAGGTTTCTCTAGATTAGCTGCTCCATTGATACGTCTTACGAGGAAGAGTGTGGAGTTTTCATGGGATGAAGCTTGTGAGAGGAGTTTTCAGGAACTTAAGCGCAGATTAACTACCGCGCCAGTTCTTGTCATCCCTAACAGTTCAGGGAATTACTCGGTGTATACAGATGCTTCGCATCAAGGACTAGGCTGTGTTTTGATGCAAGATGGAAGGGTAGTAGCTTATGGATCTAGGCAGTTGAAAGATCATGAGAAGAACTACCCCACTCACGATTTGGAGTTAGCGGCCGTAGTGTTTGCGCTGAAGATATGGCGCCACTACTTATATGGTGAGAGATTTCAGATCTTTACGGATCATAAGAGTCTGAAATATCTATTCTCACAAAAGGAGTTAAACATGAGACAGAGGAGGTGGTTGGAACTCCTCAAGGACTACGATTGTGAGATCTTGTACCACCCGGGGAAGGCAAATCTGGTTGCCGATGCATTGAGTCGGAAGAGTCTCGGGTTGGTATCTCATATGATGGTTAGAGAGCACGAGTTATTGGAACAATTCACGAACCTTAGTCTGGATATGACCCTACCTGAGATTGGCAGCTATGGGATTATTGCTAGCTTGAGATTAGAACCGGAGTTGATTGAGAGAATCCGACAAGCTCAGCAAATTGATCAATGGTGTATTAGCATGATTAGCCAAATCCGGAAAGGGAAGGGTGCTGATTTTATATTGAGTCCAGATGGGATACTAAGGTTTAGAAATAGAATATGTGTTCCTAAGGATTTAGAGCTGAGAAAGCTGATCTTATCAGAGGCACACTCGTCGAGATACACGATACACCCGGGGAGTGGTAAGATGTATCAGAACCTCCGAAAAGTATATTGGTGGTCTGGAATGAAGAGAGACATAGCTGAGTATGTCGCTAGATGTCTTATTTGTCAGCAAGTAAAAGTCGAACATCAGAAACCAGGAGGACTATTACAACCTCTATCGATACCAACATGGAAGTGGGAGCATGTCACCATGGATTTTGTAAGGGGTTACCGAGAACCCGTAAGAACCATGATACGATATGGGTGATAGTAGATCGGTTAACGAAATCGACACATTTCTTAGCCATGAGATCTACAGATACATTGAGTGCACTGGCGAATCTGTATGTGCGAGAAATAGTGAGATTGTATGGAGTCCCAGTGAGTGTTGTTTCGGATAGGGATGCCCGCTTCACTTCCCACTTTTGGGGACATTTCCAGGAAGCGATGGGGACCCAGTTGAGTTTTAGCACCGCTTTTCATCCTCAGACAGATGGTCAGTCAGAGAGGACTATACAGACCCTGGAGGATATGTTGAGAGCGTGTGTGCTGGATTTTAGAGGCTCATGGGACGATCACTTGCCATTGATTGAGTTCGCCTACAATAACAGTCATCACTCAAGTATTGGTATGGCCCCTTATGAGGCACTATACGGTCGTAAAATGCCGATCGCCCATTGGTTGGGAAGAAGTTGGTGACAGACAATTGCTCGCTCCCGATTTGGTTAAGCAAGCCTCCGAGGATGTTCAGATAATATGCGAGAGGCTGCGAACAGCTCAAAGTCGATAAAAGAGCTATGCTGACAGGAGACGGAGACCACTTGAGTTTGATGTTGGCGAATCTGTATTTTTGAAAGTATCTCCTTCTAAGGGAATAATGAGGTTTGGGAAGAAAGGAAAATTAAGTCCTCGTTACATTGGTCCCTTCGAGATTTTGGATAGAGTGGGAGAAGGAGCATATAGGCTAGCCTTACCACCTGAGCTAGCAGAAGTCCACAATGTCTTCCACGTTTCTATGCTTCGGAAGTACTACCCGGATCTGACACATGTAATTAGTTATGAGCCGTTGGAGCTTAAGAAAGATATGTCATATGTCGAGAGACCGATCAGGGTGTTGGACAGGAAAGAGAAGGTGTTGCGGAACAAGACGATTTCATTGGTTAAGGTTTTATGGCAACATCACACTGTGGAAGAGGCCACATGGGAACTGGAAAGTTTGATGCGGGAAAAGTATCCCGAGTTATTCACAGATTGAATTGGTTCTAATTTGGTGGACCAAATTCTCTAAGTAGGGGAGAATGTGAGACCCCGTACATGTATAGCTATGTATATAGGAACATGGGAATGTAAATAAAAATCATAAGTAAGATGATGTATTGTAATGTGAAGTGTATGCAATATAAGTTCATAAGATTATGTACGCACTTGTAGTAAGAATTGTGATTATACGTACAAGTTGCATTATGAATGAGTAGGAAGAAATAAATTTGAACACGAGAAGAATGTGATCGAAATGGAATATGAGTAGTATAGTAAAATGGAAGGAAAGATTTACATAAGTGTATATTTTCCTTTGAGTAATATCGTATATATTTGGTCATACAAAGATTCTACACAAGTTTTAATGTGTATGTAGTGAGGATGAATCCCATTTTCAAGTCTCAAAGATGAATGAATGAGGAAATGATCATGGTAGCAAATTAAGGGTGTTTGGTAAGGGTTATTACAGAAAAACTGCAGGAAAATCTGGAATTTATGAAGGCCAGATCGATCTCATAGGATGAGAGATCGATCTGGGAGAGCCAGAATGCCCTTATGTGAGAAACGGAAGGGAACAGATCGATCTCCAAAGGAAGCAGATCGATCTCCTTAGCTCTCGGGTTGGAAGCAGATTGATCTCCCCTAAGACCAGATCGATCTCCTTAAGCTTCTGTTTGGAAGCAGATCGATCTCCAGTCTCGACAGATCGATCTCCTACCTTTAAAACGTCTTAGAAACGAGGGATTTTTGAGGAACAGATCTATCTCCACCCAAGGAAGATCGATCTCATCAAGTCAAAACTATAAATGGGAGCAGTTGGATCATCAGAATTTCGGGACAACCATTTCCTTTCCACTTCAACTCAAAGAAAACCTAGTTTCTCACTCCTAAATCCAGCCATTTTCAGTGAGATTTAAGGAGAGTCTATTAGAGACAAAGTTGTTCACAACAAAAAGAAGAACAACATAGTCTAGAGGCATTTCCCCATTTGATGGATTGAAGAAATAAAGGGCAATCCTAATTGGAGCAAGAGGAAATCCAATGAGGTAAGTTCTAATGCACAAATCCAAGTACATTGGTTTAGTTAATGATTATAAAGATATTTGGGTGTGCATGTTGTGGATAGAACTACCTAAAATTGTATGGAATGAATATAACATAGAAAAGGTCAACTGTGAGAAAGTGGAGTGTGGGAGTGTTTATGATGAATGAGATATCTTGAGTGGATGAGCATGTTGTGGAAATGGTTTGGAAATGTTGATATTGGGATAAATTGTGAGATTTACCACAAAGGGTAAAAATGTGTAATTAAGGCATTGGATAAATGCTTAGTTGAATAAGAGTTAGAAACATTAACTCAAATGTTGATGGATGAATTTCAGTTTCGGATGATACGCCGGAACAAGTCGAGATGAGAACGTGAGAAGCATAAAGGCGGATAGTTGCACACAAGTAAAACGAGGTAAGGGACTGTGTGTTAGCTATAGAGATGTTCGTACGTATTTTACGGCAATTTCGTAGATATATTGCTAGACTAGTACGATATGATAATTCTATGAAATGATATGGAAGTATGCAAAGTACTATAACGTATATATGTATTGAGAAATGGGATAGGGTAAGGAAATAGCATGATATGCATGTTTTCAATGATGTTCTCAATTTTACATTGTTATTTATGATTGAGAAATGTTGATGATAGGTTGGCTAATTTTACATGTTTTAGCATGAAGAGGCATGTTGTACGAATAACGTGTTTTGAGTTTTAAAAAGAGAAAATAGCCATCTATCAGTTTTGAGATGAGATTTGGTGTTGAAGCGTTAGCTCACACCCTGTTTAAAGCCTTGATGTACCGTGCGGGAGTTTTAACTCGCACGAGGGTTTTGAGAAAGTGCGGGAACTTTGCTCGCACCTGTTTTGTTGAGTTAAGGTGAACCTGGGGGTCTGGGACCCAAGGGGATACCAGTCGACGGCCAATTGAATGGGGCTGGGCCTTATCGATAGATCGTACCGCGCTGGAGCCTTGCGTCGACTGTGTGTCACGCTGCTTGCTCGCCTGGTATATGAGACATGGTTTAAGGATAAAAAGTCCATCGGAGTTAGAGTATGGACTTGGGTCCACGGTTGTACGTAGAATAGTGTAGTCACCCGTTGGTATACTATGTACCGTGCTGGGTGCACGTGAGTACGAGTATCGCGTAGATGACACACGACGTATCTTCACCGTGAGTATACGAGGAGATGAGGTGGATTGAGATGAGCCGGAGGGTAGGACTGACCCATCCCCCTTCAGGCGAAGTGATACCCTGTGCACACCCGATCAGTGAGGCCTGGGATCACTGACTGTGGCCATAAGTCGTGGATATTTGATTGCCTAAAATTCCATGCCTGTCTCAGAGAATCGAGAAACAGAGACAATCTCAGAAAAGAAAGAGATTTACGAGAAAGAATGATTTGAGAAGTGAAAGAGATTTATTGTTTTAATAAATCTCTGATTTCACATTCGTGCCATGAGGGCACTATTGATGAGCATGTTTTAAATGGAAGTTTGACATTTGATTTACACTAAAATGCTATTGAGAAATATATGTTTAAATGCATTGTTCGTATGATATTTCCATTTATAACGAAAACATGGTTTTGGTTTATGCATGCATGGGCTATGTAGGTAGTACGATATCTACCTGCTAGCATACATTTCCTTACTGAGCTGTGGTTTGCTCATCCCACTATTTTCCCCCTCCAGGTACTGAGAAGTAAGAGAGCGGTGATCTCTAAGTCTTTTGTGTTGAACAGCTCCCACAATCCGCAAAGGTATAAGATTTGTATACACGAGTATTTTGTATCAATATATTGTATTGCACAGTTATATCTTGGAATTGTAATCAGTATTATGGGGATGATATGTAAGCACATGGTATTTATACAATTAATTTTGTGTATTTACACACACACCTGGGAGTGTGAATTAAAGTTTTAAATATTCCGTTGTAAATAAATAAATTTTTAGTAATTGTATCTTCTCACAGCCCAACCATAGTAGAGAATGTATGGATAGAAGGGTTCCCGAAAGCGGGGCATGACAAAATCTTAGTTCAGTTTTATTTTCTTTAGTTTTTAATGTTTATTGCTTTCAGTACTTTTAATTAGCCTTAGTAGATCATCAACTTAAAATTCATAATTCGCTAGGATATACTTAGAGTAAGATTAACCAGTAGTTAATTAGGCTAGTCAATTTCACTGTGGGACGATAACTCGGGACCCAAATCCCATTATAACTTGTACGACCTGTGCACTTGCAGACATATACCTTTTGGGCGTGTCAAGTTTTTGGCGCCGTTGCCGGGGAAGTTTTAATTAGTCCTTAATTAATATCGGTAAAATTATGCTTAGCTGTAATCCTAGCTTGTAAATATTTAGGTTTTAAATATTTAGATCCTTAAGGACTTTCTGTTGTTTGCATGCGTAGAGCTAGGAGTTTTGATTGCTTTCTTCTAGATCCTGAAATTGAACGAACTCTTAAGAAAATTTGAAAGGACTCTAGGAAATTTATAGCTTCGCAGCAAAACACAATGGCAGAAAATAGGGAAAGTAAGACCGTTGGAGATTATGCGATGCCAACGATTGAAGGATATTATACTGGCATTAGGCCACCAGCTGTCCCTGCTAATAATTACGAAATTAAGCCTTCCATCCTTTAGATGATCCAAACTTCTTTACAGTCTAGTGGGCTTCCACACGATGACCCACATGCTCACATTGGGCAATTCTTGGACTTGTGCAACACGTTTGAACATAATAGATTATCTGATGATGCGCTTAACTCAGACTTTTCCCCTTTTCACTTAGGGATAGGGCGAGACACTGGTTGACCTCCTTGCCTCCAAGATCCATTTCTACATGGGATGAGTTAGCCCATCAATTTCTATCTAAGTTTTTCCCTCCCTCTAAATTGGCCCAACTCCGTAGTAATATATCTTCATTTGCCCAGTACGACTCTGAATCTCTTTATGAAGCAAGGGAAAGATATAAGGAGCTTTTTAGGAAGTGCCCTCACCATGGCCTACCTTTGTGGTTGCAAGTCCAGACCTTCTACAAAGGACTTACAAGCCCAAATAGGACCACTGTTGACGCTGCTGCGGGTTAGCGCTAATGTGTAAAACAGAGGAAGAAACTTACGAGTTGTTAGAAAAGATGGTGGCTAACAACTATCTATGGTCCTCGGAGAGGTAAATGCCAAAGAAGCCGATGGGTATTTATGAGCTTGACACACTGTCTACCTTGACCTCTCAAATCGCTAATCTTACGAAGAAAGTAGAGTCGCTCAGTACCCAACATAGTCCTCCCACTAGTCCTAACCCTTTGTATTCTGTCCAAAGTCCTTTTCTTTCCTGCAAGCTGTGTAGTGGTGCCCCCTCTGTAGATAGGTGTCTGCTCAACTTAGAATCGGTTCAGTATGTTGCCCCTTCTCAAACGCAACAGAACAACCCTTTTTCAAACACCTATAATCCAGGGTGGAGGAACCATCCTAACTTCTCCTGGAGCCAAAACCAAGGGCAAACTTCTAGCTCTAGACCTGTAGGACTCCCTGGTTTGTAAGCTTCACTGGTTCAGGCACAACCACAGTCGCAACTTCTATACCATCCACCACATCATCCATCCCCACCTCAATTTCAATATCATCCATCACCACCACCACCACCACCACCACAACCTGTGTAGCCCCAACATTACCATGCACCAGCAGCTAAGAAGAAGCCCTCGCTTGAGGAAATGTTCACGACTATCCTACAAAATCAAGCTACCTCAATTAAGTACTTAGAAGTTCAGGTTGGACAAATAGCTTGTGCTCTTAGCCAACGTCCTCAAGGGACCTTTCCTAGTAACACTGAAGTTAGTCCTATTAAGCAAAGGGAGGGTAAGGAACATGTTAGATCCATCACCCTTAGGAGTGGCAGAGAGCTAGATGAGCCATAAGTTAAGTCTGCCCTTGAACAGCCCATAGTTGATAAACCCTTAAGTTCTAAGGAGGCAACTCAGAAGTAGGACGAACATTAAGATCGGGCTGCAAAGGAAGCAAAGCTAGGTGCTTCTTCATCTATACCTTCTTCTTCTTCATTGCCTTCCTCGTCCTCTAATTCTACACAGGTTCCCACTACATTGCTCTAGTTAAACCACTGGTACCTTTTCCTCAAAGATTCTAAAATCAAAAATTGGAACAACAATTTGCTAAATTTCTTGAGGTTTTTAAGAAGCTTCACATCAACATTCCTTTTGCAGATGCTTTAGAGCAAATGCCAAGTTATGTAAAGTTTTTAAAGGATATCCTCTCGAGGAAGAGAAGATTGGAAGATTATGAGACGGTGGCCTTAACTGGGGAATGTAGTGCAATTATCCAGAGGAAATTACCCCCCCAGCTTAAGGATCCCGGGAGTTTTACCATACCGTGCACTATTGAAAATCTATTCTTTGGTAGAACCCTGTGTGATTTAGGAGCTAGTATCAATCTAATGCCTTTGTCTATCTATCAGAAGTTAGGAATAGGGGATGTCAAGCCCACTACAGTGACCCTTAAGCTAGCAGATCGATCCATTAAAATATCCAAAGGGGGTCATTGAGGATGTCTTATTAAAGGTGGACAAGTTTATTTTTTCGACAGATTTTATTATACTAGATATGGAGGAAGACAGGGAAGTCCCCATTATTTTAGGCAGACTTTTCCTAGCTACTGGTAGGACGATAATTGATGTGCAAAAGGGGGAGTTGACTATGAGAGTGCAAGATCTGGAAGTGAAGTTTAATGTTTTCAAACCTTTGAAGCTCCCTGATGACTCTCAAGAGTGTTTTAAGATAAAGATTAATGAGGATATAAGGTTTAAGCACATGAAATTTGAAAGAATGAGGGAAGTAGATAGAGCTAAGGAGGATTTAACTTTTAACATTCTATCACCATTCTGGCTAATCCTCCTACTCTTCGTCCTGCTGCTGAGTGTTGTTTTCTTCAGCTGCATTTGAAGTGGTTGTGTTTGTTCTTTTCACTTTTTGTATATAGTTCTTTTTCTTTTTCTTTCTGTTGTTTCTTTCTTTGTTTATTTTGCAGGTTTATTTTCTAGTTTTACGCTTTCAATAAAAGCGTCAGTTGTTCATCATCATCAGAAAGGGGAGTACTTTGTTCCTGAACTTCAATTCTTATATTATCTGCACACTGAGGATACTGTGCCCTTTAAGTTTGGGGGAGGGGATATCACTTGAGTATTTTTCAAAAAATTGAGCAAAATTGAAAAAAATTTCAATTTTTTTTGGAAAATCTGAGCTTAAACTGTTTGATTTTGGGATGATTTAGTGCTTAGCATGTAGTTTTCCCATAGTCCGATGGTATGACCCCATGATTAAGTATGATTTTGATTGACTAAGAAGCATGATTATAGGAAAAGCATGATTATAGGAAAAGCATGAAGTTGAGTTCTTGAATTTGTCTTGATTCTGATTGTGATTTCCTCATCTTACGCACATGTCATGTCATGAATCTGTAGATGTATTTAGAGAAAGCTTATGTGGACTTAGGATTGCATTTGTTTAGTTGATTTTGTGTATCATATTCTAGAATTTGTTTGATCTAATCTCGAGGTGAAATATTAGATCACACTTAATTAGAGAGATGATTTAGGCCATGTTTGGATCGTTTGAGCCTTTCTAGCCGACCCTGTACATATTTTACCCCTAGTCACCCATCTGGGCCAAATAAGCTTTTCTTTGTAAATACACATGCAAAATTTCCTTAGCTTAAATACTCTTTTCCTATCCCTTACCCTGAAAGCATGAAAGTCATTGGGATATATTGTGAGCTTTGTACATTTGGGTATCTGGTGATAGTGAAAATTCAAAAAAAAAAAAGTTTAGCAAAAGAAATAAGTTTGGGGGAAATAAATTTGAGCTCTTACATTAAAGATCCTAGAAGTAATGCATGTTAAGGGGTAATTAAACCTAAATCGTCTTTATCATACCATAACCCCAACCTTACATTACAAGCTTAATGAAGTCCTATTGATATTTGATTAAGTGTGACTACATTAGTGGAGAGATTAGTGAAAAGAAAACTTATGGGAATGATCACATGTCTATGACTTTGCATTTATTATGTTTGCATTATCTAATCTGGATAATGTACTGTGAAGTGACTTTGACATTTTTCACACACTCACGAGGAGTCCAATTTGGGTTAGGACTTATGATTGAATAATTTTGAATGTTGGACTTGTAATTGTGAATCTTTAAGATCATAGTCTGTACTTTTTCTTTGAGGATAATATTGGAAAAATTATTGTGTTTAGTACTTGTCATTCCTACAATTATTTTGTTTTGCTTGAGGACAAGCAAAAGCTCAAGTTTTGGGGTGTGATAATTTTATATTGTTAAAATTATTTGTGCTTAATTTCCTAATTAATTATTTAAATCCCCAATTTATTTTGTTAATTATCCCCTTTATTTAATTAAAATTCTCATGTTTGCAGATAAATTAAATCCGGATGAATTTTGAATATTTCGGTAGAAAATGGACCGAAATTGAGCTAAAATCAAGATTGGACCACGCGGACAACACGAGCCTAGCACATCCAATTGGACAAAAAGACAGATTACATGGAAATATTATTTTTCAATAAGCCAATGGTGTGAAGACGAGTGGCCAAACAATGCCAACTCATCTAGGATGGAAAATTATAATTGTACCCTTAAGTTTGAGTATAAATAGAATATGATGGCAATTGAAAAGGGGTAGCGTTGGTTAGAATAAAGGTAAATTAGGGTAGAATAGTTTTAGGGTTTATTTTAGGATTTATTGTTTTTAATTTTTTTACTTTTTCCGATAGCCACCAATTCAGTTTACTGTTCATGCAATCTTAATTTTATGAAAAGTTTATTTTAGTTTTCACTAGCTCATTGTTACTATTCGGTTTCCTTTACACTTTATCTTTTCATCCACAGTTCATTAAGAATTCATGCTTTACTGCTTTCTTCGAACCTTATTGCTTTGAGAATTAGTTTTCTGTTTTAAGAATCCGATCGGCAGTATGGGGGAGAGCTAGAAATTGCTCCTGCGTCAAGGGTTTGGTGAAGCCATATTGGCAGAACCAATGAAGCTATGTGATAAGGGAGGCATCATCTCACTGCTACTGCATTTTTTCAGCTTCTGTGTTTTCTTGCATTCTATTTGTTTGTCACTCTCTAGTTAAAATGATGCACTGTATAAATAAATTCTTCTTTTGGTAATTAAAATTTGTTTTATATTTTTTTGGTTCTGCATACTCTTCTGTTTATCTCGTCTTGTTATTGTTGTTACTGGTTTCATTTAGCACAGTTGCAAGAAGATTGAGATTAAGGAGAAATGCATAGCTGTAGAATTGAACTTGCTGGCATGACCACCTGAATCAGAGAAGAACGCAGCTGGCTGTGGTGTGAGCGTAGCCATGACAATGGCAGACTAGCATACTAACACCATGCTCTGCTCTCCTCTGTTCCACCACTTCTTCTACTGTTCATCTTCTTCCTGTCTTTACTTCTTAGTTTTAGACATTTTGCATTTTCGGTGTCTCTTCATTTATGATTTATTTACATTTGTGTTGATGATAGCCGCATGGCATAAGCTAGGACCTGGTTCATTGTTACGCCCAGCTGATAAGTAGACCCAGGTGCACCTCATTCTACTGTATAAACGCAGCTGCCTGCAGGATCTGTTGCCGATTTCCAGTACATAACCACTGCATGAAGGGAATGAACAGCTGGGCAGTGCTGGCCAAAAACGTGGAGCAGATAGCGCCTGATGCAGAAGCAGCGGACAACACCTGGAAATGTGTACAGTACATGCACAGGACTACAAACTAGCTGGACTTGAGCTTTAGGCCATGTTTGGCATTGGAATCCTTCCACAATTTCATTTTTCATTCATGTCTTTTATTTTATTTTTATTGTTAGCGTAGTTACATTTTTGAAATTAAATTTGCATGTTAGTTATATTATCTTTATTAGTTAGTGTTAGCTTAGTATTAATTATGTTAATAGTTGATTTTATGTAATAGGATTTAGGATTTAATGTAATGTAGATTTTATGAGTTGCATTTAGAATTTGATTCATGCATTTTTAATTTAGTATTTATTTTCATTAAATTTTAGTTTACTTTAAATTACATTTTAATTAGTTTACTTACATGCATTTTTATTTTAAGTTTGTTTAAATTTTAGTTTAGTTTAATTTTATTTCTTTATTTTCATATTTGCATTTTATTTTAATTGCGTTAATTAATTGTTTTAATCTTCTTTTGTAGGTATTTTCTTTAATTGCTCGGAGTTCAATAAGCAAATCTTAGTTCAGTTTTATTTTCTTTAGTTTTTAATGTTTATTGTTTTCAGTACTTTTAATTAGCCTTAGTAGATCATCAACTTAAAATTCATAATTCACTAGGATATACTTAGGGTAAGATTAACCGGTAGTTAATTAGGCTAGTCAACTTCTTTGCGGGACGATAACTCGGGACTCAAATCTCATTATTACTTGTACGACCCGTGCACTTGCGGGCATATACCTTTTAGGCGTGTCAGCTCAGCAGAGCAATCGACAGTGTATCGATTGGTTGAGTCAGATATAGGTAGGTGTGGGTATTGATTTTGAGTTGAGTACAGATGGCTTATTGAGGTTCAGAGGTAGAGTATGTGTTCTCGAGGATCTTGAGATCAGGAGACTGATTTTATCAGAGGCTTACTCATCGAAGTACACGATACATCTGGGGAGTACCAAGACGTATCCAAATCTTCGGAAGGTTTATTGGTGGTCTGGAATGAAAAGAGACATTACTGAATATGTCGCTAAGTGTTTCGTTTGTCAGCAGGTGAAGGTAGAACATCAGAAGCCTACAGGATTATTACAGCCTCTACCTATACCGACATGGAAGTGGGAGCATGTCACCATGGATTTTGTGATGGGATTACAGAGGACCCACAGAGGTCATGATGCCATATGGGTTATTGCGGATCGATTGACTAAGTCAGCCCATTTCTTAGCTATGAGAGCTACCGATACTCTGAGTCAGTTGGCGAACCTGTATGTACGAAAGATAGTATGACTACATGGTGTACCAGTGAGTGTTGTTTCTGATAGGGATACCCGCTTCACTTTCAATTTTTGGGAACATTTTCAGGAAGCGATGTGGACCCACTTGGGTTTTAGCACCGCTTTTCATCTCAGACAGATGGCCAGTTAGAGAGGACTATACAGACCTTGGAGGATATGCTGAGAACGTGTTTGCTGGATTTTGGAGGCTCTTGGGATGATCACCTGCAGTTAGTCGAGTGTACCTATAATAACAGCTATCATGCGAGTATCGGGATGACACCATATGAGGCACTGTATGGACGTAGATGTCAATCCCCCATTGGATGGGAAGAGGTTGGTGACAAACAGATTTTCACTCCTAACTTAGTGCAGAGGCCTTTGAGGACGTCCGATTGATATGTGAGAGATTATGGATAGCTTAGAGCCGACAAAACAGTTATGCTGATAAGAGACGGAGACCACTAGAGTTTGATGTGGGTGAGTCAGTATTTTTAAGAGTTTCACCTTCGAAGGGTATTATGAGATTTGGTTAGAAGGGCAAGTTGAGCCCTAGACATTTTGGACCCTTCGAGATTCTAGAGAGAGTGAGAGATAAGGCATATAGGTTGGCATTGCCACCAGACATGGCGAATGTTTATAACGTCTTCAACGTCTCTATGCTTCGGAAGTATCACCCAGACCTGGTGCATGTGATAAGATATGAGCCATTAGAGCTCAATGAGAGTAAAGCATATGTTGAGAAGCCGGTTCAGATATTAGATAGAAAGGAGAGAGTATTGAGGACAAAGACAATTCCCTTGGTGAAAGTTCTTTGGCAATATCACACGGTGGAAGAGGCCACATGGGAATTAGAGAGTTTGATGCGAGAGAAATACCCCCAACTTTTTGAAGAGTAACTTGATTCTAATTTGGGGGACCAAATTCTTTTAAGGAGGGGAGGAATGTAAGACCCGTATTTTCAGATGTAAACATCATGAATTCATAAGTATGGTGATGTACTTGTACTATGAAATATAAGTGATGTAAAGTCTATAAATTCAATGTACACACTTGTAATAAGAGTTTGTGATGTACGTACAAGTTTCATTATGTATGAATATGAAGAAATGGACTTTTGTATGTGATGAATGTGAGTGGAATGAAAAATGAGTATTGTGGTAAAATGGAATGAAGTTGCATGAGTCGTATAAATCTTTATACTTCCGTTTAGTTTTGTATTGTATACCTTTGGTTATATAATGAATGCACATAAGTTTTAATGTGTATAAAGTATGAATGAATGTCATTTTCAAGTCTTAAAGGTGGTCGGATGAGAAAATGACTATGGCAGCAAAATTAAGGATGTTTGTGTGATTTACTGCAGAAAACTGCAGCAAAATCTAGAAAATATTAATTCCAGATTGATCTCATGGAAGGAAAGATCGATCTAGAAGAGCAAAAAAAGCTCTTATTCGAACAATGGAATAGGCAGATCGATCTCCAATGGGGCCAGATCGATCTTCTAAACATTCTGTAATAAAGAGATCAATCCTTAATGCAAACAGATCAATTTTCTTAGCTCTCGGGTTGGAGAAGATTGATCTCCTCCCTTAGCCAGATCGATCTCCTTAACTATCTACTTGAAGCAAATCGAAATCAAGCCTTCGACAAATCAATCTCATGCCTTTAAATGTCGTGAAAATGAGGGATTTAAGAGGACCAGATCGATCTCAAACCCTTGACAGATCGATCTTATCAAGCAATTTCTATAAATAGGAGCAGTTGAAATCTGTAAATCACGGAAACAACCCCATTTCCCCCATTTTCAGTAAGACTTGAGGAAAGACCATTAGATACAAAGTTGTTCATATCTAAGAGAAGAACAACATACTTTGGAATCAAAGCCTCGTTTGTTGGATTGAAGGAACAAGGGACATTTTCATTTGGAGCAAGAAGAGAAACTAGATTGGTATGTTTCTAATACTTCAGCCCAAGTACATTTGTCTATTTATTGATTTTGAAGTTGATTTGTATGTGTATTGATGGTTAAAACTACCTAGGATGTGATGGAACACATAAAACCTAGCATAAGTCTAATGTAAGAAAATGTGATTTGGATGAGTTGGTGAGTTAGGGATTATGCTAAGTTGTTATTGAAGTAATGGGAATGATTTGAGATGGTTAAATGAAGCCACATTTTGAGGATAGTCAATTAATGGAAATGAGGATATAAGATGGTGATAAAATGTCATAGTGAAGAAATTGATGAAATATGAACACTATGAGCTTAATTTCGATTTAATATCGATATGGTATGAATCAATAGGCCTAAAAGAATCAATAGACTTGAGATATGAGTAGAGCAATAAAAACTAGGCCTTATAAGTATTAATTGAGGCTATAGATTGAATCGATTATAGAAAACACAAGAGTTGTGTTATATGGACTAAATTGATGTGATATAAGACTTTGTGCAGTTTCGGAGAGTTCGTTAGAGATGAATCGAACCGCACAAGTAACCAGCTCTAATGAAACGGAATAACACGATGCGATTCCAAGTAAAGGAATTCTGTATATAGAGATAGCTGCTCGTACTTTGAACTCGTGGCTGAATATAGGGCATTTATGAAATGCATGATTGTTTAAGAAAAGTGATTGTTGATATGCGTGAATAGCTGCAAGTATTTGTATGAGATTTGGTTTTTTTGAAGTGGAATTTATAAAAAGGGATAGTAAGGCTAATAATTATTTAAATCACGTGTTTTGATGTTTTACGAAAACACATTGCTTTATTTTGAACAAATTAACGGATAGGCTGGCTAATGTTTAAATGCTTTTGTGAAATAGCACATGTGAAGTGCTAAACACAGTTTGGAGATTGTTTTTGTTGAATATGTGCCGCCTAACGTTTTTACGTGAGTTTAATCGTGCTAGAGCATCGCTCGCACTAGATTTCAGTATTTTCATGTGTATGAAACGTGCTGGAGCTTAGCTCACACCTTGATTCAAAACTATGATGATGTTTTATAAACTGTATTAGAGCTTCTGCTCGTACGTGGATTTCGAGTGGTTTTCTTATGCATATAACCGTACTGGAGCTATGCTCGTACGTGGTTTTCTCATGAATTTATGCATAAATGGCGTACTAGAGCATTGCTTGTACGAGAATATTTATTGATGATGCATGAATCGTGCTAGAGCTTAGCTCGCACAGGTTTTCACACTGTGGTATGTATGATGCTGTGGTGAGAGTAATACAAATTAATTCAGGGAACCCAAAAGGGGTGACTAAGGCCATAAGGGGCTAGGACCTGACATTAATTAATTCAGGGAACCCAAATGGGCGTTGAAGGCCATGAGGGGCTAGGACCTGATATTAAAAATACTTCCACGTGCTTTTAGACTATATCGATTACAAATGGCATTGGGGTAGATAAGAACTACGGTTGGCACCCCCAACCATGATATGGGTCTGTGGAGTACGTTGTACCGTGTACATCACATGGAGTACGCTGTACCACGTGGTTGAGTTACTGATGAAAAGTTTGGCGGAGAACTAACCCATCTTCGTTCCAGCATGATACCCCGCACACCGGGATCCGTGTGGTTTGAGATGATTTATGACATAGTTGGCCAACATAGTCTTTGAGATATAGTGACTTGTCTCACTTGATATTACATAATACCACATGGTTTTTATAAATGAGTGTGATTGTGATTTGTCCAGGGTAGACCCGAGGGAGGGGTCGAGCCTTGTGGAATTTGTGATTTAAAGAAATGTTAATTTGATTTATGATGAGATATGCTGGAATTTGATAAAGAGATTTGATTTGTGATGAGATGTGATGTGATTTAAAAAAGGATGTTTCTTAAATGAATTTCCCTTTTTGTGATGAGATTAAATGAGAATGAGCATAAGATGGTTTTACATGTTGATATTTCCATGTTTTATGTCTATTTACATGATTTTCAATACATGATATATGTATATACATGTGGCATAGTTTTATTTCCTCATGCTCCAACTATAAACGATTTATGCATAACACTATCAGCATGTAGATAGAGTAGTTATCTACCATGCTTGCACTATTGCCTTACTGAGCATGTGGTTGCTCATCCCTCTCTACTTTTCCCTATCTACAGAGCATACATAGCAGCCCAGTGAGGACTAAGGCGTTGTATTTTGGACATCCGATGTTTTTATCGCCAAAAGGTATACACACAGGGATTCTTTTTGTATCTAAACTTGTAAAGGCACAATAGTCATTTTGTATTGTAATGTGGGGGATGTAAAAGTTAGAAAACGTGTCATGTATAAGTGTATAACTTAACTTTCAAATGAATGACACTTTTTTTGATTAATTTGAGAATGAATGACGAGTGATGATTATTATTGACTCACAGCCCAACTGTGTAGTGGTGAGTTTGTTCACGATCGGGTAAGGAAAGGAAAATGCAAACAAATTATTGTGATTTTCAATTAAAAAGGATAAAATGCGTCGTGATAGGTCAAATCCTCTACCGTCAACTCACAACTCAATCACATCATGTACTCACGGTACAACGTACTCCATGGACCCAATCTCAAGGTCAGGATGCTTGTCATAAGTCTTTATCCTCATACCTCATAGTCGGGTGCTTGCCATAAGTCTTAGCCCTTATACTACGGGTTATATTTTTGATAGCCCTCGACCATATCTCAAAATCATACACGTGTGAGCATAGAATCAGTGCGACATACAATCAGCATAGGCTCCCAACACGGCTGTTTCATGCTTCTCTTTCAAAATTTGGTACGTGCGAGTAAACTCTCAGCACGACCATAACATAAGTGATATATATCTAGTGCGAGCAATGCTCCCAGCACTTTTGTCATGTAAAAACTAAGTATGAGCAACGCTCCCAATACTCTATAATGCAACAATCAATGAAAACTAAGTACGAGCAATGCTCCTAGTATTCTATCATGTAAAACTGAGTATGAGCAATACTCCCAATACTCTATATTGTATCAATCAATGAAAATTGAGTACGAGCAATGCTCCTAGTACTCTATTATGTAAAACTGAGTATGAAAAATGCTCCCAATACTCTATAATGCATAAATCACATTTAATATTAAGTACGAGAATATACTCAAGTACTATGTGATACATATCTAATAAAATATAGTTCAAGTATTCTCTAGTACTAATGGTTTACACACAAACCCGATAAATGACTTATTTAAATTGAATTTCACCCAATCAAATCAAATCGACACTCAAATGTGTTGTTTTCACATATGCATGGAAACAATAGTCATCCTATCCATACACATTCAAAACATGTTAAATTTAATCACCCATATGCTTCCTAAGCTTTTTAACTTATCGGATCCTACTGAACGTTTCTATACACGAAATTTCATATAGAATATAGTTATTGAAATTCTACTCGAAATCTGTGTAGCTATCTCTAGCTACTCACAAAATTCCCTTATCTCGGATCACGTTGGGTGACCTCACTTCCTCGATGCTGCTCACTCTCACAGTCCGATTAGTTTCCAATATCAACTTCGAAGCTGTTATTAATTATCCACATCAGTATACCTTAATATACTTGTTTTCACTTGCATGACTCTAAATCAATGCATTTAACTCCTCCTAATGCCTCAATCTCATCACTTTCTCCTATTATGGTGTTATACCATATATTTCATATACCTATCTTCATTTCTCATCTATTCAAATTTATGTATTTCATAAAACTACCTTACAATCTTTCATACATACTTATTCCATCATTTAATCCATGTTTACTCAACTTCCTCATCATTTTCTCAATTTCATACCAATAGCTAGGTCATGGATATTTTTTATGATCCATTTATTTTCAGCAATTTAAACATATACCAATCAACTCACCAAATCATCTAGATTAACATATATGAAGTTGGTGTATTGAATCTTACCTAGCTTGAACTTTTCCTCTTTTTCACCAAAATTGGCAAAATCCACCTTGTTCCTTCAATCTTTGATTCCAACTTCTTGTTTCCAAGTATGTTGTTCTCCTCTTTACTAAGAATGACTTTGCGGAACTGAATCTCACTCAAGACTACTTAAAAGGTGAAGATTTCTGGAGTAGAAAGGTTCGGTTTTCACTTTGGTTTCAATGGGGTTTGATGTTCTCGAGAAAATAAAGGTTACAGAGCCGTGTATTTATAGAATTGCTCTAAGGGATCGATCTGCTAACGGTGAGGGATCAATCTGTCTTACCTTTTTCTCTTTAGGAACCGACTTTTTAAAGCTTAAGGGATCGATCTGCTCTCAACATGAGATCGATCTGCTTTACACAGAACCTTAAGGAGATCGATCTGGCCTTACTATGAGATCGATTTGTTCTACCCAGAACCTATCCAAGATCGATCTGTATTGAATGAGAGATCGATCTGCTCCTCTTCTGAAGCAGTCCTGTTGTAATTTTTTCCAAAAATCACTGCTACATTCATTTTCGATTTACTTAACTACCTATTTTGCATTTCATACACATTAAGGACTTAAATACATTCATTCCTTATGATTTATATCAATTGTGACTTATCCGTACATCACCAAATCATAAAGAGTACATATTAAATTTACGGGTCTTACACTAATCAATGCATTGGGCCATTTTACAACAATTTGGCCTCGTTACATCTTATTGGACCTTATATTCTCTTAAGTCCATTTCGATTGCTCTATTCGTTTCTCGAGAATCCATTAGACTTATCGGGTCTACTGATTCATACTGAATCGGCATTACTCTCACAATGGCTTAAGTTCATTATATACCTTCTCTATGGGATTTCATCATATACCTCTCATGCCCATTTTCAATCATCCTCTATCCCAACATATGTATTTCATAAAACTATCTTAGAATTATGTACACATGCTTACTAACATCTCTACATGCTTAAATCATCATTAACTCCATGCCATTTCAACTTTCTCTCACTAAGCTCATTCTAGGTCATGGGAGATTAAACATGCTTATGGATGTTTCAACCAACAATACATACACCAATCAACTCATCTAAATGTCTAGATTAACATACTAGAAGTTGGTGTATCGAAATCTTACCTAGTTTGACTTTTTCCTCTTTTTGCCAAATTGGGGGAAAATCAATTTTGTCCTTCAATCAAAAGTTTCAGCTTCCAATCTTTGACTATGTTGTTCTCTTCCTCACTAGGAATAACTTTACTCAAAGGAATCTCTCTCAAATCTGATTGGAAGGTGATGATTTTTAGAGTGAGAAAGCTAGGTTCTTATTTTTAATGGAGGAAGATGACTGGTTTCATGAAATAAAGAACTCAGCTTTCGGGTTTTATAGAATTTACATCATTAGATTGATCTCCTAGGGTGAGAGATCGATCTGCCCTTGTTTAAACTCCTTTAGAATTTGACAATGCAAGCTGAGGGATCGATCTGCTTAAGAGATGAGATTGATCCTTGCTCATGGGATGGGATCGATCTTGGCCAGGCAGAGGACTTTACAGATCAATCTGGCCTTAAGACGAGATCGATCTTTGCTAACTAGAGGCAACTAGAGATCGATTTGCCTTACGGGAAGAGATCGATCTTCTCCAAGCAGAAGCAACTTGAGATCGATCTGCTTTGAATTAGGGATTGATCTCCCTCTTACAGAATGCCTTAGCATTACATTTCGAGGTAATGAGATTAATCTCCCCTTGCAATGAGATCGATCTACCCTGCATCTGCAACATTTCAACTACAATTTTCCTAGATTTTTCAAAGTAACTTCATATTCAATTGCTTCAACACTCATTTTGCATTTCATTCACACTTAGAACTTAAAAATATCCATTTCTTATGATTCATAGACATTGTAACTTGTCTATACATCCTGGAATCATAAACAATACATAGAAATTTACAGGCCTTATAGAAAGTGAAGTAAGGTTGTGTTTCTAGTAAAACAACATATATTTGTGTTTTCATACAAAGGTAAATATTTCAATACTAACGAGCTTAACCACTCTTTGCCTAGGGCTATTAAATCTCTTTTGTAGAATTTTAAAGATGTGTTTCTTAAGGACATTCCTATTGGTTTACCACCTATAAGAGAACTTAAGCATCAATTTGATTTTATCCTTGAAGCAAAATTCCAAATTGACCCTTTTATAGAAATAATCCTATGGAAACGAATGAACTTCTAAAGTAGGTTGAAGAGCTCATGAAGAAGGGATATGTGATAGAAAGCATGAGTTCGTGTGCGATTTTTGTATTATATGTGCCTAAGAAGAATGAGACTTGGCACATGTGCATTGACTGTCGTGTAGTCAATAAAATTATTGTAAAGTATAGACATCCCTTTCCTAGATTAAATGACATGTTAAATGAATTTTATGGTTCTTGTAATTCCTCTAAAATTGATTTAAAAGATTGAGAATCATCAAATTAGGATGAGAGAAGGTGATGAATGGAAAACAACCTTTAAAACAAAAGCATAATTTATATGAGTGGTCAGTTATGCCATTTGGATTAATTTACCAAGTACTTTATGAGATTAATGAATCATGATTTGTGGTTTTTTATTTTGATGATATTCTTATAATGACTTGAAATCAGTGAAAATTAGACTAAAATTTTTTTCTCCTCACTTATGCTTACCCACGATCAGTTTAGCGCCTACTTACTTTCGTTGATCTTATTTGATCAACTCCATTAATATTTTCCTTTAGTCCAGGTCCCATCCTTAAGTGTGTTTTGTGAATCCTTGATTAACTCTAACGTACACACCTACTATTCATCTATTTCAATATAATCATGTGGTAGCCATCAATTGCACTACATAAGAACATAATTATACTTAAACAGATTTTATACATCACACTCCAAATCTAGGTTAAAGATTCTAATTGATACCTATTGTATTTTAAGGTTACATAACAAAGTAAATATACATAAACTGTTCAATAATTTCCTGAAATATAAACTAAAGATATACCTTCACATATACCTTGTGGATAAGTTAAACGAGTGATGGAAAGTAATCTCTAGAGCCCAAAAAAGGAGGCACTTTTGGTGTCATCCACAATATTACCTATGTAGGAGAAAGGGGTGAGCTTTATGACTAGTAAAAGTACATGTAAAAGGGAAGGCAAAAACGTACAAGCATATTCGTTTAAAACATAATAAGGCAGCTGGTTTTGAACATACTTAGTGTCAGAACATACACATTTTCATAAATCATAATTCATAAACAAAGCACAAGTTTTTTTTTTATAAAAACATAAGCATGCAATTAAATCATGCTTGATGCATTCTTACAAATCATATGTAATGCCTATAATGCTACAAGGATATCTTAAGAGGCTATGATATATATATATATATATATATGTATATGTATATGTACATTGTTACTAGTGCATAAATAATAAAGGATGCAAGGAATTATGAGATTTAATGAAACATCTATGATTTTAAGTTGTGTGCACAAGTTTCAATAACTATGAACTATGTGGAATGGATGCCATTGTGTGTTAAATGTGCACGGATTGTAAATTGAGGTCTGAAGCAAATAAGGATGGATGTACATTGAAAAAATCTATAGAAAACTACAGATTTGAGGGTGCAGGGGATAAGAGATCGATCTCACATGAAAGAGAGATCGATCTCCTCTCTTAAAATGCCTAGAATCAGTTCAAGGGAGCAGGGCAAATCGATCCCATGGGAAGACAGACCGATCTCCTTAAGTCTCTGTCCGAAAGAAATAGGTCTCTCACAAGGCACAGATCGATCTCCTTAACTCTCGGCCTGAAAGAGATCGATCTCCCCTAAGCGATAGATCGATCTCATTAAGGTTCTGTAAAGAGTAGATCGATCTCATACAAGAGGTAGATCAATCTCCAAGAAGAAACTTACTTGTAAACAGATCGATCTCATCATGGAAGAAGATCGATCTGGTAGTAGTTGTGTTTAGTAAAAAGGACTACCAAACCATGCAGATATCGATCTCCACAAGGGCCAAATCGATCTCATGTCTTTGCATCTATAAAAAAGGCATGGGATTTGGACTGAAAACTCAGATTTTTCTCACCAAACCCGCACCTGCCATTTTCTCTCAAATCACCAAGCTTTCTTACTCTAAAAATCATTACATTCCAGCAAGAATCTGAAGGAGCTCAAGAAAGGAAAGTTGTTCCTTGAAGTAAGGAGAACAACATACCTAAAAATCACATATTGGTTTGACCAAGAGAAGGAGTTTTGGCTACCACAAGTTTAGGATAAGAGAAAGGCTAAGCTAGGTAAGCTCTTCAACCTTCAAGCTTTAAATATGGATTTCTAGACATTTATGGGTTGGACAATATGTGAAATATTGATAGGAATGATGATTGTAGTGATGGGTGAGTGATATTAAAAGGGATTTATAAAGAGGAAATCCATGGAAAAGTGAGGGAAAGCTTAAGAGATGATAAAATGATATTAGTGGGAGGGTGAAACGTGATTTAAAGGTTTGAGAAGTATAAATAGCTAGATAAGTGAAATGAAAATGTCCAAGGGAAAGAGAAGGAAATAACTTAATGATTTAAACGTGTAGATTGAGATACGTGGAACACGATTAACCCGGATCGCGAACGGAGCAAATGAGAAGGAATACAAGCTCGATTTGAGGTAAGGGACTATATGTTAGCGATAAAGATATTTGTACGTATTTTTACTGCGATTTTGGTAGTTATGATGCTAAAAATATTATGCTTAGCTATTGAACCATATGTGAATGGAAATGTATTATGGTATAATTTGTGAAAATGGGTTGTGGGAAGGAAACTAGCCTGACATGCATGTTTTTAATGTTTTTAAAACTATACGTTGTTTTGTGATTGAAAAATGATGATGGATAGGTTGGCTAGTTTTACATGTTTAGCATGGGACGACATGCTACGTAAATAAACATGTTTTGGATTTTTAAAAAGAGAAAATAGCCACTTATCGGATTTGAGATGTGAATTGGTGTTGGAGCTCTAGCTCACACCCATTTTAATGATTTTGACTATGCTAGAGTTTCATTCGCATACGTCTACATGTTTTGATATGCTGTGCTAGAGTTCATCTCACATGATGGATTTGAAATAGGTGCTGGAGCATTGCTCGCACTAGTTTTGCTGATTTTGATATGACACAGTAATAGAAGCAGTTGCTCGCACTGAGAGATACCACGTTGGAGCCTAGCGATGATTGTGTGTCACGCTAATTTGCTCGCCTAGTATATGAGACATGGTTCAGGATGATGAGTCCATCGGAGTAGGGTGGATGGACCGAGTCCACGGTCGTACGTTAAACTATGTAGTTGTCCGTTGGAATACTATGTACCGTGCTGGGTGCACTTGAGTATGAGTATCGCGTAGATGACACATGGCGTACATTATATCGTGAGTATATGAGATATGTTAAGGAAGATGATGATTGAGATGAGTCGGAGGGTAGGACTGACCCATCCCCCTTCAGACAAAGTGATGCCCTATGCACACCTGATCAGTGAAGCTTGGGATCACTGACTATGGCCATATGTCGTGGATATTAGATTGCCGAGAATTTCATGCCTGTCTCAGAGATAATAGAAATTGAGAAACTCAAAAAAGAAAAGGGATTTGATGAAAAGAAATGATTTGAGAAAAACAAAGAGATATTGTGATTTGATAAATATCTTGATTTGAATACTTGAGCTATGATAGCATTGTTATATAACATGTTTTTAAATGGAAGTACTGAATCTTAGTTTTATGAAAATGCCTATGAGAAATAAATGTTTAAATGTATTTTCTAGCAATATTTTCATTTTTATTGAAACATGGTTTTGTTTATGCATGCATGGGCTATGTAGATAGTACAGTATCTACCTGGTAGCATTCTTTTCCTTACTGAGCTGTGGTTTACTCATCCCAATATTTTTCCCCTTCAGATACTAAGAAGTAAAGCCGTGCGGTGATCTCTAGACCCCTTTTTGTGTTGAAAAGCTCCCACCAGTTGCAAAGGTATAAAGATTTGTATACATATGAGCATTTTGTATCTATTATAATGTATCGCACAGTTATGAATTGAAAATGTAAACAGTTGTATGGGGATATTATGTAAAGATATTATATTATACAATTGATTTTGTATATTTGCACACACACACACACACTTGAGAGTGTGAATTAAGGTTTTAAATTTTTTCTCTATAAGTGTATGGAAATTTTAGTAATTACATTGACTCACAGCCCAACCGTAAGTAGTATATGTATGGATAAAGGGCACCCGAAAGTGGGGTGTGACATCATAACTTACAAATCATATGGTTACAAATTATAGCTTAAAATCATAGGCTTACAAATCGTACTTAAAATCATATGCTCAATAAAACTTAGACATAAGTTAGAGACTAAGCATATGCTCCAAGTGTGTTGTGCCCATACTTAAATTCCAAAATGAGAGCCCCTTAAAAGGGAAAAGTTAACCTATGGCCATGGTTAAGGTTTCTTCAGTCTCACTAGATTGGTGAGTACTGGAATGTTGTTGACTTGTCCAGGTTTAATAGTCATACATTCATAAAAGGGGAAAACAAGGTAAGAAGCTTTAATAGTTGTTTTGAATTGGTGGGTAAGCTTATTTATGATTATTGATTGTATTGATGAGAATTTATGGTTTGAAGGTGGTTAATTGGTGTGGAAGCTTAGAGAAACACCTTTTATCGCTGGATCGATCCTCTCCCTTAAAATTTGCACTCAAGACACCTTCAGTGCATAAAAGATTAGTCCCCTTAGAGAGGAGATCGCTCCTATATCATTTCCTATATACCATTATTGTTCCTTTTTGCATTCTGTTTGTAAGGGGATCGGTCCCTTGGCTAAGGGATCAGTCCCATGCTCCTTTTACTATTTATTTTTACATTATGCTCAAGAGGATCAGTCCCCTTGGCTTGGGGATCGATCTCTCGACCTAGAACTTATCATTTTGATGTTCTGACTCCAACAACACCTAATTATCAACTTCTAAACTTATACTAATCATCTAACAACTTAAAATCAACCCTTCATGTATCCAAAAACACATTTAAAACATCAATAACATATCACAACATCTCATTATATCAAATTCCTTATCTAATATTTAATACTTCATATATAGATGAAATCCATAAACATAAATTATCTCAATCATAATCATCATAAGAGATATATTCACGAAGCATCCATAACTCTTATAATTTGACCAAAATCCATAATACCCATTACGAAATTGACTTATTCAATATAAAACTAAACTTATACAACGAAACTTCAGGGTTTTACAATTCTAGTATATAGTAAAAAATTGAGTGATCATATTGAGCATTTGCAAAGTGTGCTAGATGTTTTAAGAAAAGAAAGATTTACTAGCCTAAAGAAGTGTTCCATTCTCATGGACCAGATTGTGTTCTTAGGTTATGTGGTCTCGACTAAAAGAATAGCAATAGATGAAGAAAATGTTACAGCTATCAAAGAGATGTCAACACTTAAGAGTATTTTTTTGGTGCGAAGTTGTCATGGTTTAACTAGTTTCCATATGAGATTTATTAAGGATTTTAGCACAGTTGCAGCACCATTGACTAAAATTGTAAATACAAGTGTAGGATTTAAGTGAGGGAGTGACTAAGAGAATGTATTTAATATGATTAAGGAAAAATTAAGTTTTATAACATTACTTACTTTTCTCGACTTTACTAAAACTTTTGAAATTAAGTGTGATGCTTCATGTATTGGCATAGAGGATATTTTAATGCAAGAGTGGTGGCCTATTATCCTCTTGATTGAAAAGTTGAATGGGTCATCGCTTAACTATCCAACTTATGACAAAGAGTTGTATGTGTTAGTAAGGGCCTTAGAAACATGGCATTATTATCTTTGGCCTAATGAGTTTGTGATCCATACTGACCATGAGTCCTTGAAGCATTTCAAAGGGCAAGGAATGTTAAATAAACGACATGTTAAATGGGTGAAATTCCTTGAGTTGTTTCCTTATGTGATAAAGTATAAACAAGGTAAGGAAAACATTATGGTTGATGCATAGTATAAACAAGGCAAAGAAAATGTGATGGTTGATGCATTATCTCGAAGGTATGCATATATCTCTTCTTTAAATGCAAAATTATTAGGATTATAGCATATTAAAGATTTATATGTTAATGATCCTGATTTTGCTAATGTGTTTAATGCATGTGAGAAGGCTGCCTTCAGAAAGTTTTATAGGGGTTCTTATTTAGAGAAAATATGTTATATGTGCCTAAAAGTTCTTTAAGAGAATCACTGGTGAGAAAAGCATGAGGGTGGTTTAATGGGACACTTTGGTCTTTAGGAAAACTTAGATATTTTGAATAATCACTTCTTTTGGTAGCACAAGAAGAGAGATGTTGAGAGGTTGTGTGAGAAGTGTATCACTTGCAAACAAGCTAAATTTAGAATTTTACCCTATGGTCTTTATACTCTTTCACCTATACCTAATGAACCTTGGGTTGACACAACTATAGACTTTGTTTTGGGTTTACCTAGGTCAAAAAGGGATAAGGAATTTCGCTTTTGTTGCTGTTGACAAGTTTTTGAAGATGGCGCATTTCATTCCTTGCCATAAAACTGACAATGTAACCAACATAGTACATTTATTATTCAAGGAAATTATATGTCTACATGGCATTCCAAATGTTAAGTTCTTAAGCTACTTTTGGAAGATTTTGTTGGGAGAAATGATAACTAGCTATTGTTTTCGACTATATGCCATATTCAAACTGATGGACAAACCGAAGTGGTTTATGAAACATTGATAGCCTTGTTGTGCTCTATCATTCAAAAGAACTTGAAGAATTGGGAAGAATGTTTGTCTTATGTTGAATTTGCTTATAATAGAAGCATCCATTCAACAATTAATTGTTCCCCATTTAAAGTTGTTTATGGCTTTAATTTGCATACTCCTTTGGATTTATTGCCTTTACCTATTGAGGAACAAGCTAGTTTTAATGGTAAAAAGAAAGCAAATTCGGTTAAACAATTGCATGAGAATGAGCGATTACACAGAAAAAAACATTAAGCAATATGCAACTCCAGCCAAAAAAGATAAAAGAAAGTTATTTTTATGTTTGGAGATAATGTTTGGGTTTAATTAAGCAAAAAGAGATTCCCTGCACAAAGGCGTTCTAAGTTGCAACCAAAAGGAGATAGACCATTCCAAGTGATTGCAAGGATTAATGACAACACCTATAAGTTGGTGTAAGACCCCGTATATGTATAATGGTAATGTGAATAATTGGATCAAATAATATGTATGGACTTGTAATGTAAAGCATGATTGATGTAAGTCCATGGATTCAATGTATGTATGTGTGATATAAATTGTAACGTACATACAAGTTTCATTGAGTATGAATACGAAGAAATGAGTTATGGCAAGTGATGGATGTGATTGAAACTCAAAATGAGTAGTGTGGTAAAATGAATGGAGTTATGCTTCTATTTGGTTTTATGTTGCATACCTTTGAATATACAATGAATGCACACAAGTTTCAATGTGCATAAGGTATGAGTGGATGCCATTTTCAAGTTATAAAGGTGGATGGATGAGAAAATGGCCATGACAATAGATTGAGGGTGTGTTGGTATGAGTTGCAGCAATGAAACTGCAGGAAATCTGGAAAACATGAGGTCCAGATCGATCTCCTAGGATGAGAGATCGATCTGGGAGAGCCAGAATGCTCTTATTTGGGTGAAAGAATTAAGTAGATCGATCTCCAATGGAGCCAGATCGATCTCTCAAGCATTCTGTAGTGGAAAGATCGATCCCCAAGCACCCAGATCGATCTCCTTAGCTCTCTGTTTGGGACCAGATCGATCCCATGCTTCAACAGATCGATCTCAGGCTTAAAAATGCCGTGAAAAAGAGGGATTTTAAAGGACCAGATCGATCTCCTCTTGGACCAGATCGATCTCCCCAAGCTATTTCTATATAAGGAGAGCTGAAAAATCTGGAAATCTCGGAAAAACATTTAACCTTACAATCTCAACCCAAAAACCTAACTTTCCCTCTCTAAAATCAGCCATTTTCAGTGAGATTTAGAGAGAGATCATTAGAGGCAAAGTTGTTCCTATCAAAGAGGAGAACAACATAGTGAGAGGGCATTTTTCCATTTTTGGAATTGAAGGAGTTGAGGGCATTACCAATTGGAGCAAGAAGAGAAATCATATTGGTAAGATTCTAACACTCCAATCCAAATGCATTAGCTATTTAATTGATTTTGGAGTTGATTGGTATGAGTATTGATGGATAAACTACCTAAGAATGTAGTGGAATTGGTGTGACCTAGAAATCTAAAATGGGTATAATGTGAGGATATGTGGGATTGAATGAGCTTATGGGTTATGACATGCTAAAGTTGTTATTGGGGTAATGTTTATGATTCTAGATGGTTAGATGGAATTACTTGGTGAGTTGGAGGAATTGTGAAAATGGATATGTATATGATTGATAAATGCCATAGTGAGAGAATTCATGGAATATGAACACTATGAGCTTAAGGTCGATCTAACATCGATTTTGAATAAGATAATAGGCCTAAGAAGATCCATAGACTCGAGCTATGGGTAAAGTAATGAAACGAGGCCCAATAAGCTTTAATAGAGGCTATAGGTTAAATTGACTATAGCAAGCAAAAGGGTTGCATTGTATGGATCGAATATAATGCGGGATACGATTTTGTGCAGTCCCGAAGAGTTCGTTGAAGACGAACCGAACCGTACGAGTAAGCAGCTTAAGGAAGTGGAATCACGCATCGCGATTCCAGGTAAGGGAATTTTGTGAGTATATAGAGGTAGCTGCTCGTACTTTGAACTTGTGGGTGAATATTGGGTGTTGTATGAAATGCATGAATTGCTCAAATAAATGATGGATGGTATTCGTGAATGATGACGAGTATATGCGTGGTTTTGGATTTGAAGTGGGTTTTATGAAATGGGATAGTAAGGCTAATAATTGCATAAATCTAATGTTTTGATGTTTTTCCAAAACGAATTGCTTGGTTTTAAGCAAGCTCGTAGATAGGACGGCTAGTATTGTATTGTTGTTGTAGAAAAGCATTTGTGAGTGCTAAACCCGAATTGCCGGGATTGATGAATTGTATATGAGCCGCCTATCACACTTGTATGACCTAAATCGCGCTAGAGCCTCACTCGCGCTGGATTTCTATGTTTTCATTTGTATGAAACGTGCTGGAGCCTAGCTCGCACCTTGATTTGGAAACTATAATGATATTTATAAACCGTACTGGAGCTTCTGCTCGTACGTGGATTTTGAGTGGTTGTCTTATGAGTATAACCGTACTAGAGCCATGCTCGTACGCGCCTCTTTATGAGAAGATGCATGATGCATGAGTCGTGCTAGAGCTTTGCTCGCACAAGCTTGTACAATGGGATTCGTATAGGGTTGTGAAAGTGGGTAAGATCCTTAAGCCTTACATCCTTAAGCTAACATCCTTAAGCCCGAGGAGGCAGGGAGGCTCTGTTAGGCGGGGAGACTCTGTTTGGCAGGGAGGCTCTCTTACGGTGGGACCCTTAAGCCAACATCCTTAAGCCCAAAGAGGCGGGGAGGCTCTGTTAGGCGGGGAGGCTCTCCTACATGGGTACGGTAAGATCCTTAAGCCCTACATCCTTAAGCTAACATCCTTAAGCCCGAGGAGGCAGGGAGGCTCTGTTAGGCGGGGAGGCTCTGTTCGGTGGGGAGGCTCTCTTACGGAAAGGATCCTTAAGCCCTACATCCTTAAGCTAACATCCTTAAGCCCGAGGAGGCAGGGAGGCTCTATTAGGAGGGGAGGCTCTGTTCGGTAGGGAGGCTCTCCTTCATGGAATATGGAAAACTCTTGGTATGGGGTAGATAAGACCTAGGAATGGCACCCCCAATCACGATATGAGTTTACGGAGTACGCTGTACCGTGTATATCACATGGAGTACGATGTACCGCATGATGGTTATGTGATGAGAAAGTCTGGCGAGGGATAATCCATCTTCATGCCAGCATGATACCCCGCACACCTGGATGCGTGTGGTCTGGGATGATTTATGATGTAATGGTTCACATAGGCACTTTCGATATAGTGACCTAGATTTATACACATGCATGAATGGTGGAATGAAAATGTGGTTGTGATTGTGAGTTGATTTGGTGGTGTTTATGGTGTTGGTTTAAAAAGGAAGTTTCTCAAAGAATTGCCCTTTTTATGAATTTAAATGAGATCGAGCATGAGATAATTTATACATGATGTTTTACCATGTTTTATATGCCAATTTTACATGACTTTGATACATGATATATATGCATACTCATATGGCATAGTTTTATTTCTCATGCTCCTACTATAAATGATTTATGCATAACACTATCAGCATGTAGATAGAGTAGTTATCTACCATGCTTGCATTATTGCCTTACTGAGCGTGTGGTTGCTCATCCCACTCTATTTTTCCCCCTTACAGAGCGTGCATAGTAGCCCAGTGAGGACTGAGGCGTATTATTTTGGACTCCGCTGCATCTCCATCGCTAAGAGGTATATACACAGTGATTCTTTTTGTATCTAAACAATGTAGAAGCACAGTATTCTTTTGAGTTGTACTTATGGGGGGATGTAGATGTCAGTAAACATGTATTCGTATAAGTACACGATTAAATGCACATGTATGACATCGTTTTAATTAATTGAGAATGAATGAGATGTGGAGTTTATTATTGACTCACAGCCCAACAGTGTGTGGTGAGCTTAGTTCACGACCGGGTAAGGTAATAGTAAAACGTGAAAAATTTTCAGTGATTTTGGTTAAAGAGAATGGAATTGGGTCGTGACAGAGATTAGTATCAGAGCTGTGTTGGCCTGATGTGAGTCATTAATAAAATGTAGGAAAGTACATCCCCATAGTACTGTGCTTTTGTTTAGATATAACTGTGTATATCGTGATGGATTGAGCTTAATGAATTATTATAATACAGGGAGTTAGGCACTATGCCAGTTACACGCAAAGGTAGAGGGGCGAGAGCACGTGCTAGAGGCCGTAGAGGTAGGCCTGAGAGCCGTGCTGAGCCACAGACTGAGCAGGCTCCACAGAACCCTGCTGAGAGAGCAGGTGATACTGAGGCTCGCTTCACTAGATTAGAGCGGAGTATTGAGAGTCTGGTGGAGATAGTCATGCAGGCCTTGGGCACCGGTGACAGACGAGGTCCCGCAGTACAGCCTACTACGGAACAGGCAGCTGCAGAGGCGGAGAGACCTCAGACTGCTGAGACAGTTACAGTTACACCACCTCCAGCCCAGGATACAGATTCTCCTAACGCTCCACAGCAGAGCGGTAGTGATGTGGGTTATGACTGCGACTTGAGCAGGTTGCGAGGGTTTCAAGCGCTGAAACCCCCAGTGTTTAGAGGGGTGAAGGACCCAGTGATTACGGAGGATTGGGTGTATGAGATGGAGAAACTGTATATGTTTTTCCGATGCACTTCAAGTGAGAAGGTTGCCTTTGCCGTGTTTATGCTGAAAGGCGAGGCCGAGCATTGGTGGAGGTCCACCGAGGTTATTTTGAGGGCCAGACACTCTGAGATCTCATGGGAGATATTTCTAGAGGCCTTCAGGAGACAATATGTCCCAGCTACCGCACAGAGGAGACTGCGGATGGAATTTATGAACTTAGTTCAGGGGAACCGTACTGTGGACGAGTATGAGTCCAAGTTTATGTCCTTGGGGAGATATGACCAGGACACGATGGGTAGTGAGACCCGAAAGATTCAGAAGTTCATGGATGGATTGAGATTGGCCATCCGGACTAAGCTAGCTCCTTTCGATATTGTGACTTATGAGGAGGCTGTACATAAGGCTCAATTATGTGAGCAAGACTTTGAGCGGAATGCCTCCGAGCTGGGGAGGGTCAGTGTCAGAAAGGACAAGGACCGAAAGAGATCCGGGATTGGAAGAGTGGCCAAGAGAGATGGCCAAAGATTTTTCGAGAAGAGGCCAAAGATTGAGGAGGTGCGGGAGAGAGCTGCTAGACCTCCAGTATACCCAGCCTTGACTGTGCCAAGGGGCATGACTATTGGAGGACCACGGCCTACTACTGATCAGTGTAGGAGATGTGGGAGATTCCATGGGAATAGGCCTTGTCCGATGACCCTTATGGTGTGTTTTAGATGCGAGAGACCAGGACACATGGCTAAGTATTGTCCCGAGAAGTTGGAGATTGCCCCACAGAAGGGCAAGGAGCCTGAGGGAACTCCAGTTGAGACAGCAGCCCCGAGGAGGAGGGCTACAGCTGAGGAGAAAGGGAAACAGGCTGCGGGTGTGAGCAGAGGAAGGGTGCACGCACTGGACCAGGACACTGCAGACGCATCGACGGATGTGATTAAAGGTACCATCCGAATCTTTGATTTAGAAGCATTGGTATTATTTGATCCTGGTGCCACGCATTCTTTCATATCACCTTCCTTTGCACATAAATTATTGAAATATGTGAAACCAACATTGTTGGATAAAATGTTGATGATTTCCACACCCATGAATGATAGTCAATTGACTGAGCACGTATGTAGGGACTGTAAATTAAAGATAGAGGGGAAGGAAATGATAGCCAATCTGATTTTATTGAATATGAATGATTTTGATGTAAGTTTGGGAATGGATTGGTTGGCTACCAATCGTGTTGTGATGGATTGTCATGCCAAAACATTGATGTTTTCAGGATTAGACAATCTTATTGTAAACTTTGATGAAAAGAAATGATATGAAACTTGTATAATTGTGGTAAATAAAAGAGTATAATTTTAAATGCATATTATTTGAGAGATAAATTATTTGTTTTTGATAAATGCTGAATGTGGAGTGATGGTTTATGTTACTAACGATGGAGACGATAATGTGAAGGGTTCATTGCCTATGTGGTCGATATGGATGAGGCACACCCGGAATTGATAGACATACCCGTAATTACGGACTACCCTGACGTCTTTCCGGATGAATTACCAGGACTACCACCTAAAAGGGAAATGGAATTTTGCATTAAGTTAGTGCCTGGTACAGAGCCGATATCGAAACCACCCTATAGAATGGCTCCGATAGAATTGGAAGAGCTGAAGAAACAGCTGCAAGAGTTGTTGGAGAAGGGGTTTATTAGACCGAGTGTCTCACCTTGGGGAGCACCTGTCCTATTTGTAAGGAAGAAGGATGGAAGCCTCCGACTGTGTATAGATTACTGGTTGTTGAATAAGGCCACCATTAAGAACAAGTACCCCCTTCCAAGAATCGATGATTTGTTGGATCAGCTCCAGGGAGCCGAAGTATTTTCTAAGATAGATCTGCGGTCAGGGTACCATCAGTTGAGGATCAGGAGTGGAGATGTACCCAAGACAGCATTTCGTACCTGTTATGGCCACTACGAGTTTTTGGTGATGCCATTCGGATTGACGAATGCTCCCGCAGCATTTATGGCATTGATGAATGATATATTCAAGTCATACCTGGACAAGTTTGTGATTGTTTTCATAGATGACATTTTGGTGTATTCCAAATCCAGGGAAGATCATGAGGAGCACTTGAGGATAGTTCTGCAGACCCTCCGAGAGAGAGAATTGTATGCCAAACTCAGCAAGTGTAACTTTTGGTTGGAACAGATCTCATTTCTGGGGCATGTTGTGTCTAAGGATGGGGTATCAGTGGATCCATCCAAGATAGAGGCAGTTGTGCAGTGGGAACAGCCCAAGACAGTAACTGAGATCAGAAGTTTCCTGGGATTGGCAGGATATTATCGGAGATTTGTAGAGGGTTTCTCCAGACTAGCTGCTCCGTTGACACGCCTCACGCGTAAAGATGTTAAGTTTACATGGGATGAGGCATGTGAGAGGAGTTTCGAGGAGCTTAAGCGTCGATTGACGACTGCTCCAGTTCTCACCATTCCTACCAGCTTAGGAGGATTCTCGGTGTATACGAATGCATCACACCAGGGACTGGGCTGTGTGCTTATGCAGGATGGGAAGGTAGTTGCCTATGGATCTAGACAGTTGAAAGATCATGAGAGGAACTACCCGACACATGATTTAGAATTGGCGGCCGTAGTATTTGCTTTGAAAATATGGCGCCACTATCTCTATGGTGAGAAATTTCAGGTGTTCACAGATCATAAGAGCCTTAAGTACCTGTTCTCGCAGAAAGAGCTGAATATGAGACAGAGGAGATGGCTCAAACTCCTGAAGGACTATGATTGTGAAATCATGTACCACCCGGGTAAGGCAAATGTAGTTGCCGATGCTTTGAGTAGAAAGAACCTTGGGTTGGTGTCATATATGATGGTACGGGAACACGAATTGTTAGAACACTTTGCGAACCCCAGTTTAGATGTAACTCCACCTGGATCTGAGAGACTTGAGATCATGGCTAGTTTGAGACTAGAGCCAGAGTTGACTGGCCGTATTCGGCAAGCCCAGCAGAGCGATCGACGGTGTATCGATTGGCTGAGGCAGATACAGACAGGTGTGTGTATTGATTTTGAGCAGAGTGCTGATGGCTTATTGAGGTTCAGAGGCAGAGTATGCGTTCCCAAGGATCCTGAGATCAGGAGAACGATTTTATCAGAGGCTCACTCATCGAAGTATACGATACATCCGGGAAGTACCAAGATGTATCAAAACCTTCGGAAGGTTTATTGGTGGTCTGGAATGAAAAGAGACATTGCGGAATATGTCGCTAAGTGTCTCGTTTGTCAGCAAGTGAAGGTAGAGCATCAGAAGCCTGCAGGATTATTGCAGCCTCTACCGATACCGACTTGGAAATGGGAACATGTCACCATGGATTTTGTGATGGGGTTACCGAGGACCCGTAGAGGTCATGATGCCATATGGGTTATTGTGGACCGGTTGACTAAGTCCGCCCATTTCTTGGCTATGAGAGCTACCGATACACTGAGTCAGTTGGCGAACCTGTATATTCGAGAGATAGTACGGCTACATGGTGTACCAGTGAGCATTGTTTCTGATAGGGATGCCCGCTTCACTTCCCATTTCTGGGAACACTTTCAGGAAGCGCTGGGGACCCGTTGAGTTTTAGCACCGCTTTTCATCCTCAGACAGATGGGCAGTCAGAGAGGACTATACAGACCCTCGAGGATATGTTGAGAGCGTGTGTACTGGATTATAGAGGCTCCTGGGATGACCACCTGTAGTTAGCCGAGTTCGCTTATAATAATAGCTATCATGCTAGTATCGGGATGGCACCCTATGAGGCATTATACGGGCGTAGATGCCGTTCCCCCATTGGATGGGAAGAGGTTGGTGATAGACAGATTTTCACTCCGGACTTAGTGCAGCAGGCATCTGAGGACGTCCAGTTGATATGTGAGAGATTACGGACAGCTCAGAGCCGACAAAAGAGTTATGCTGACAAGAGACGAAGACCACTGGAGTTTGATGAGGGTGAGTCGGTGTTTCTGAGGGTATCACCATCGAAGGGTATTATGAGATTTGGTAAGAAGGGCAAGCTGAGCCCTAGATATATCGGACCCTTTGAGATTTTGGAGAGAGTGGGAGATAAGGCGTATAGGTTGGCATTGCCACCGGACTTGGCGAATGTCCACAACGTCTTCCACGTCTCGATGCTTCGGAAGTATCACCCGGACCCGGCACAAGTGATAAGATATGAGCCGTTGGAGCTCCATGAGAGTATGACGTATGTTGAGAAGCCGGTTCGGATATTGGACAGGAAAGAGAAAGTGTTGTGGAATAAGACAATTCCCTTAGTGAAAGTGCTGTGGCAACACCACACGGCGGAAGAGGCCACGTGGGAATTGGAGAACTTGATACGGGAGAAGTACCCCCAACTTTTTGAAGAGTGACTTGGTTCTAATTTGGAGGACCAAATTCCTTGAAGGAGGGGAGAATGTAAGACCCCGTATATGTATAATGGTAATGTGAATAATTGGATCAAATAATATGTATGGACTTGTAATGTAAAGCATGATTGATGTAAGTCCATGGATTCAATGTATGTATGTGTGATATAAATTGTAACGTACATACAAGTTTCATTGAGTATGAATACGAAGAAATGAGTTATGGCAAGTGATGGATGTGATTGAAACTCAAAATGAGTAGTGTGGTAAAATGAATGGAGTTATGCTTCTATTTGGTTTTATGTTGCATACCTTTGAATATACAATGAATGCACACAAGTTTCAATGTGCATAAGGTATGAGTGGATGCCATTTTCAAGTTATAAAGGTGGATGGATGAGAAAATGGCCATGGCAATAGATTGAGGGTGTGTTGGTATGAGTTGCAGCAATGAAACTGCAGGAAATCTGGAAAACATGAGGTCCAGATCGATCTCCTAGGATGAGAGATCGATCTGGGAGAGCCAGAATGCTCTTATTTGGGCGAAAGAATTGAGTAGATCGATCTCCAATGGAGCCAGATCGATCTCTCAAGCATTCTGTAGTGGAAAGATCGATCCCCAAGCACCCAGATCGATCTCCTTAGCTCTCTGTTTGGGACCAGATCGATCCCATGCTTCGACAGATCGATCTCATGCTTCGACAGATCGATCTCATGCTTCAACAGATCGATCTCAGGCTTAAAAATGCCGTGAAAAAGAGGGATTTTAAAGGACCAGATCGATCTCCTCTTGGACCAGATCGATCTCCCCAAGCTATTTCTATATAAGGAGAGCTGAAAAATCTGGAAATCTCGAAAAAACATTTAACCTTACAATCTCAACCCAAAAACCTAACTTTCCCTCTCTAAAATCAGCCATTTTCAGTGAGATTTAGAGAGAGATCATTAGAGGCAAAGTTGTTCCTATCAAAGAGGAGAACAACATAGTGAGAGGGCATTTTTCCATTTTTGGAATTGAAGGAGTTGAGGGCATTACCAATTGGAGCAAGAAGAGAAATCATATTGGTAAGATTCTAACACTCCAATCCAAATGCATTAGCTATTTAATTGATTTTGGAGTTGATTGGTATGAGTATTGATGGATAAACTACCTAGGAATGTAGTGGAATTGGTGTGACCTAGAAATCTAAAATGGGTATAATGTGAGGATATGTGGGATTGAATGAGCTTATGGGTTATGACATGCTAAAGTTGTTATTGGGGTAATGTTTATGATTCTAGATGGTTAGATGGAATTACTTGGTGAGTTGGAGGAATTGTGAAAATGGATATGTATATGATTGATAAATGCCATAGTGAGGGAATTCATGGAATATGAACACTATGAGCTTAAGGTCGATCTAACATCGATTTTGAATAAGATAATAGGCCTAAGAAGATCCATAGACTCGAGCTATGGGTAAAGTAATGAAACGAGGCCCAATAAGCTTTAATAGAGGCTATAGGTTAAATTGACTATAGCAAGCAAAAGGGTTGCATTGTATGGATCGAATATAATGCGGGATACGATTTTGTGCAGTCCCGAAGAGTTCGTTGAAGACGAACCGAACCGTACGAGTAAGCAGCTTAAGGAAGTGGAATCACGCATCGCGATTCCAGGTAAGGGAATTTTGTGAGTATATAGAGGTAGCTGCTCGTACTTTGAACTTGTGGGTGAATATTGGGTGTTGTATGAAATGCATGAATTGCTCAAATAAATGATGGATGGTATTCGTGAATGATGACGAGTATATGCGTGGTTTTGGATTTGAAGTGGGTTTTATGAAATGGGATAGTAAGGCTAATAATTGCATAAATCTAATGTTTTGATGTTTTTCCAAAACGAATTGCTTGGTTTTAAGCAAGCTCGTAGATAAGACGGCTAGTATTGTATTGTTGTTGTAGAAAAGCATTTGTGAGTGCTAAACCCGAATTGTCGGGATTGATGAATTGTATATGAGCCGCCTATCACACTTGTATGACCTAAATCGCGCTAGAGCCTCACTCGCGCTGGATTTCTATGTTTTCATTTGTATGAAACGTGCTGGAGCCTAGCTCGCACCTTGATTTGGAAACTATAATGATATTTATAAACCGTACTGGAGCTTCTGCTCGTACGTGGATTTTGAGTGGTTGTCTTATGAGTATAACCGTACTAGAGCCATGCTCGTACGCGCCTCTTTATGAGAAGATGCATGATGCATGAGTCGTGCTAGAGCTTTGCTCGCACAAGCTTGTACAATGGGATTCGTATAGGGTTGTGAAAGTGGGTAAGATCCTTAAGCCTTACATCCTTAAGCTAACATCCTTAAGCCCGAGGAGGCAGGGAGGCTCTGTTAGGCGGGGAGGCTCTGTTTGGCAGGGAGGCTCTCTTACGGTGGGACCCTTAAGCCAACATCCTTAAGCCCAAAGAGGCGGGGAGGCTCTGTTAGGCGGGGAGGCTCTCCTACATGGGTACGGTAAGATCCTTAAGCCCTACATCCTTAAGCTAACATCCTTAAGCCCGAGGAGGCAGGGAGGCTCTGTTAGGCGGGGAGGCTCTGTTCGGTGGGGAGGCTCTCTTACGGAAAGGATCCTTAAGCCCTACATCCTTAAGCTAACATCCTTAAGCCCGAGGAGGCAGGGAGGCTCTGTTAGGCGGGGAGGCTCTGTTCGGCAGGGAGGCTCTCCTTCATGGAATATGGAAAACTCTTAGTATGGGGTAGATAAGACCTAGGAATGGCACCCCCAATCACGATATGAGTTTACGGAGTACGCTGTACCGTGTATATCACATGGAGTACGATGTACCGCACGATGGTTATGTGATGAGAAAGTCTGGCGAGGGATAATCCATCTTCATGCCAGCATGATACCCCGCACACCTGGATGCGTGTGGTCTGGGATGATTTATGATGTAATGGTTCACATAGGCACTTTCGATATAGTGACCTAGATTTATACACATGCGTGAATTGTGGAATGAAAATGTGGTTGTGATTGTGAGTTGATTTGGTGGTGTTTATGGTGTTGGTTTAAAAAGGAAGTTTCTCAAAGAATTGCCCTTTTTATGAATTTAAATGAGATCGAGCATGAGATAATTTATACATGATGTTTTACCATGTTTTATATGCCAATTTTACATGACTTTGATACATGATATATATGTATACTCATATGGCATAGTTTTATTTCTCATGCTCCTACTATAAATGATTTATGCATAACACTATCAGCATGTAGATAGAGTAGTTATCTACCATGCTTGCATTATTGCCTTACTGAGCGTGTGGTTGCTCATCCCACTCTATTTTTCCCCCTTACAGAGCGTGCATAGTAGCCCAGTGAGGACTGAGGTGTATTATTTTGGACTCCGCTGCATCTCCATCGCTAAGAGGTATATACACAGTGATTCTTTTTGTATCTAAACAATGTAGAAGCACAGTATTCTTTTGAGTTGTACTTATGGGGGGATGTAGATGTCAGTAAACATGTATTCGTATAAGTACACGATTAAATGCACATGTATGACATCGTTTTAATTAATTGAGAATGAATGAGATGTGGAGTTTATTATTGACTCACAGCCCAACAGTGTGTGGTGAGCTTAGTTCATGACCGGGTAAGGTAATAGTAAAACGCGAAAAATTTTCAGTGATTTTGGTTAAAGAGAATGGAATTGGGTCGTGACAGTTGGATCTTCCGGGTGATTATAATGTTAGTGCTACTTTTAATATTTTTGATCTTTCTCCTTTTGATGCAACTGATGATTTGAGGACAAATCCTTTAGAGAGGGAGAATGATGGGAATTAACACAGCGCGTGCACAACTTCAAGTGATCCTTTGAGCATACATGGAGGTCCAATAACAAAGGCTAAAGTTATAGAGTTAAAAGAATCTTTAAATAGGCTTATTGAAGATAGTTGGACTAAAAGTAATACACAACAAGGGTGCAGAGCTTGGAGGAACGTCGAGGCTTAATAAACTGCATTAAAGTAAAATAGCAACTCATTTGAGAAATTTGGGCTGAATGCAATATGGCTGGATGCACAACTTGGGCTAAGTGCAATTGGCTTGAATATTATACTTGTGTTATTAAGTTATTGTGTATTGGATGAGCTAAACAATGTCTTAATTTAATTTAAACCCAATCCTTTATTTAATATGGTTTCTATTTCTATTATGTTTTGGAATTCTTATTTTGTGTAGGAATTCATCTTTTGTTTTAGATTTTATTTTCTTCGATTTCTATTTGAGCTATATATAGGTGTGTAGCCCTTTAGAAAGAACATAATTGCTTTGAGTTATAATATTTTCAGAGACTTTTTGTCACGACCCAAATTACCTAAAAATCCCTACAAATTTTTCGCTTTTTCATTTCCACACCCGTCGTGAACAGTTACACTTCTAAACAGTTGGGCTATGATTCGGTGTTAGTAACCTCTCACCTATTTACCATTCTATTTTCATACTCACATTCACATATCAATTTATTTAAACAAAATACATCCCCAATATTAAATCCATATACAGTACTGTGCATCTATATGTTCAGATATAAAAATTATATAAATGTGTATACCTGGTCTTAATAAGAAGCAGCGGATAACCGAAGTGCGAAACTATTGTCGCTCTCTTCTACTGAGTGTACCCTGTGGGGTGGAAAATGAAAGGGTGAGCGAAACGTGCTCCGTAAGGCAATAATGTAAGCAGGTAGATAACTATACTATCTACGTGCTGATAATGTCATGATGTAAAAATCGTTTACTTTCGGAGCATGATGTAAGATTAAAACAATGCCACATGTATGTATATATCATATACAAGAAATCATGAAATCGACATATCAAGCACACATGGAAAATCATCATGTATGACATCTCATGCTCGTCACATTAAAACTCTTCCCTTTAAAACTCATTTGTTTAATCACAAAACTCATCACTTTGAAACTTATTTGTTTCATCATAAATTCATCACATTTAAAACTCATTTGTTTCATTATAAAACAACTTCATCAAGGTCAAACCCATCTCTCGGGAATACCTTGATTCATCAAATCAAATCTCTTTTGAAAAACAAAAATCGGGACTACCCCTCCATCGGGTTTGTCCTAGTCTATCCAGACCGTATGATATCATGTGAGGCATGTAGGTTACTGTATGAAAAATCGAGGACTATGGCCATACTATGTCCCTGTGATCCCAGGCACACGGATCCGGTGTGCGGGGTATCACAACTGCAACGGGAGGTGGGGTCAAGTCCTACCCGCCAGAATATCGAGTAACATCGTAGAGTCATCATGACTGCATGGTACAGCGTACTCCGTGTGACATACACGGTACATCGTACTCCGTGGACCCATATCATAGTCAGGGGGTGCCTGCCATAGGTCTTATCCAGCCCAATACTATGTCGATAACCAACCCATGTCTCAAAGTATATGTGCGAGCATCTCAACTCTCTGTGACACACAGTCTACAGGAGGCTTCCGCACGACTATATGCATGTCAACTCGCGTCTAGTGCGTTTATGTGAGCATCCTACTGCCCGCCCCACACCAGGTCACAGGCTTACGGAGCTCCAGCACCACGCTATGCATATCATGATATCTAAAATCTCGTGCGAGCGAAGCTTCAGCACGGTTTTGTGCACACACAAATTTCTCGTACGAGCAATGCTCCAGTACGGCTTTTCATGATAAATAAATCAGTAAACTTGAGTGCGAGTAAGACTCTAGCACTCTTTTTTTTATTCATGTAATTACGATAGGTGGCTCACTTTTAATAAAACATCTTTTAAAATAGTAACCGGTACAAACCGGTACCTTTTCGTAAAATTCACGAAATCAACAGCCCACCTATGTGCATATTTGCTTAAATCAAAGCAATATGTCCATATAAAGCAGTAAATATATAAAATCATGCAATTTACCTGCCTTACTACCCTTTTTGAAATTTTCCTAACTGGGGGCAAAATAGTCATTTTTGTAACGACCCGTAACCCTTAAAACTCGAGATAAATTTTTTTTTTAATTTAATTCAAACACTTATTCCCCAATTCACTTAGGCTGTATTCCTGTTCAGTGTCAATCCTTAAAATATTCCATTTCATTTATTCATATACCAATTTCATCCCGATACATTATCTTCAATAGATGTCTGTGCATACAAATAGTCTGGTATAAAGATAAGAATGTATACCTCATGCATATATAAAAGGTAGTCTGGGGAAACTCATATCCGCCAGCTTACGTCGTCTACGCAGCATTTATTAGTTGTAATTCACTGCAAAAATCTGAGAGGTAGAGGGGTGAGCTTTTGGGGAAAAGCCCAGTAAGGTAATACTCTTAAAGCAGTTCTGATATATAAAACCTTTGAAATTGTTCATAGAACAAAACTTAATGAAATACAAAAATTTTCATTTCATGCATAAACGTCATAAAGCATGCATGTCAATAAAACCATTAACATGCTTAACCATTTTCATGAACATTTCATAAATCATTTCGTAAACATATCATGCATATTTCATGATCATTTCATAAACATCTCATGCATAATTCATAATCATTTCATAAACATCTCATGCATATTTCATAATCATTTCATAAACTCTCATCATAGTCGATTTTATAATTAAAATCGAGGAGACTAGACTATAACTAAGTCATGCGATACGTGTCATTCTCCATTGGAGAGTCGTCATACCTATGGCCATGGTAAGTGGGCTGTAGACTGGATCAGGGTCATACAACCATTCGTAAAATATGGGTAGTATCCATCTTACTTACTTTCACTAGCACCTAGCTAGGACACGGGCACCAAAGGCACTCTCCGTGTGGGCAACATAATTGCGTGCTGCGCGGGCACGAGATACTACTGAAACATCATCATAAACCACCAGTAGCACGACATCTTCCACACAGGTCGAGTCAAGTGCTAAAGGGGCCAACGTACCGGCACCTCAAGTGGTGGAGCCGGAACACCACGAGAAGTAGCCAAGCATGAAGCCTAAGTCTCAAAACATATTTTCTTTTTCGTAAATACTTTTGAAAACGTCAAAATTTCCATTTCAAATCGTAAATATGGGTTTTTAAGCCATCATAAAACTTTCATGCATTTTCATAATTCGAAAGTTTATTTCATAAACATAGATGTTCTAGCGAACATTTTGTAAAACGATATCATGTTTTGTAAACAGTCGCGCAAGTATGGACGCATTGATAAATCATTTCAAATCATATGCTCTTTCATAAAATCATTTATCAGAGAAACATGAATGCAATATCAGAACTAAGTTAAGTAATACCCCTTACCTCGATTTATCGAGTATCTCGAATTCGAATGGTGACGTCTCCTAGTACCTCCTTTAATCCCTTCTACAATCACCTACACCGAAATTGTAGACTTAGCACCCTATTCATGCGAATTGCGTTAAAATCGTAATTTATCGTTGCTACTGCTTGTGTACATATTATTGTATATCCTTAGGTCGACACGCACGTTTACATATTTCTTCACTATTTATATATTTGCTCCTACAAGTATTAACATATACCTTCATTATATACATCTACATGTATACACGCATAAATATATATTTATATATATATACACCCCTGTATGTATATATATATATATATATATATATATATATATACTTTTATTGTTTTCATGTTTTCCTATCTCATATATATACATTCTTTGTATATACATATACTTGCACACATTCACCTTTCATATCCCCACATGTATATGCACCTAAATATATATATATATATATATTATCATTGTTTTCCATTTTTTCCTTATCACCTATGCATACATATTTTTTTTGTACAAATACTAACAAACCCAATTCATTATATACACCTATTTGTACATGTACCTAAATAAATAAATATACATATATATATTTAAATAATTATTTTGAAAATTAAATTGGTTCATTTGACCACTTACCGACTAATCCGGAGCTCGGTTGCATCACCAAATTTTTTCTCATTTTCCCCTTTTTTTTTCTTTTTTTCTTTTTTTTCCTTTTTCTGGCTGAACCGGTTCGGTCCGGTTCAGACCGGTCCGGTTCAGCCCGATTCAGTCCCGGTCCAACCTTCTCCCTCGCCGTTCGGGGCTTTTCCGACCGGTTCTCCGTCGGCTTCCACCTCTAGCTTGTCCGCGGGGTAGTCCGATGCATGGATCTGGGGTCGGCTTCGGCAAAGCTCGCCGAAAAGTGGCCGGTCCGGCCTCTTCTCTCCTCCGATGTCGGCACCCATTTTCTTCCGCGCCGTTCGGCGGCGTTTCAGGCCGATCTGCGCCTGGATCTGCGGCTTGGGTATCCCATCTGGCCGGTGGCAAGCGCTCCCACCTTCCTCGGTCGCCGTTTCTTTCTCTCTCTCTCTTTTCTCTCTTTCTCTGTCGGTCTCTCTCTCTCCTTTTTTTCGCTTGCCGACGGCTCATCTTCTCCGCCTACCAGCACCGGCGATGCTCGCCGCCTTGTCCGGTCCTTCCGCCAGGCTCCGTCAGTGAGGCAGGTAGGGGCCGGCTTCCTCGGTGCCTTTGCTCCCCTCTTCACTGTTCCATGGCAGAATCGCAATTCGCGATTCTGCCTTCTATTTCCTTTTTTTTTTTGTTTTTAATTATAATTATTATTATATATATTATATATTATTTATCATTTAGTTATTTATTTATATTTATTTATTATGTATTTTATTATTTTATTTATTTATTTATTTTATTTTATTATATTATATTTTATTTAAAATATAATATAATATATAATATACCCAAAATATTTAAATATATATATATATTTAAATCAATTAAATATATATATTTATCTTATTTATTTCTCGGGTATTTTATTATTTTATTTATTTTATATCAGACTTCTAATTTTATTTCCACTTGTACGTTTTTTTCTTACGAACTAATTTATAGGAAAATTTCAGGGATTTACATTCTCCCCACCTTTAAAGAATTTGGTCCTCCGAATTCATTTTGGTCCTTTAGAATAGATGAGGGTACTTCTCCTTCATGAGGCTCTCTAGCTACCCTGTAGCTTCTTCAACCGAGTGGTGTTGCCAGAGAACCCTTACCAAAGGAATAGTTTTCAATCGAAGTACCTTGTTCCTTTCTGTCCAAAATCCGGATAGGTTGCTTAATGTAGCTCATATCCCCTTGAATGCTCAAAGGTTCATACTCAATGATATGTGAGGGATCCGGATTATACTTCCTTAACATCGAGACGTGGAAGACATTACGTACCCCAAAAGCTACGGTGGTAAGACAAGTCCATAGGTACGTCTCCCACTCTCTCTAGAATCTCAAATGGACCAAATGAAGCGAGGACTCAGTTTCCATTTCTTTTTAAAGCTCATGATACCCTTGCTCGGTATACATTCAGAAACACGGAATCCCCAATCTGAAACTCAAGTGGCCGCTTATGCTTATCCACATAACTCTTCTGCCTACTATGTGCGGCCTTACGTCTATCACAGATTATCCGAACACCTTCTGCTGCCTATTTGACCAAATCGAGAGCCAAAATCTCTTTGTCATCCACTTCTTCCCATGCCACTGGAGACCTACAACTTCTATCATATAAGGTCTCATATGGTGCCATTCCGATACTAGCATATTAGCTATTGTTATAAGCAAACTCTGCAAAATTCCGTTTCATCTCAGGCCATCAAAACACCGTTCGTCGATTTTTTTGGTACATTTTGGTACTACTAGGGTGTAGAATGTACTTACTATTATGAGCTTCAGTCAAAATTAACTTCCATATGAAAGATCAACCACTTGTCAAATTAACAATGATCCCAAAGTTGTAACTTAATCCAATCACATTTTGACTATTCCCTCTAATATGTCATCGAATATAATCATGAAAACCTCAAAGTTATTGTTCATAACATTATCTGGGATCAACATAATTTCTTGTTCATCACATTTCTTAGAACAAAATTTTCACATCATGTTAAGTAATTATATCCTCATATAACTTTAAATCTGAATAATCATATCGACAAATTTTCCAATCACTTATAAACTATTGAATATTGATTTTCTTTTCTTTTTCATTGTATCAGAATATTTATCATCAGTTAACCATCACACACTACGATAAAGATGAAATCAATATAATTGATATTTGTAATAGACATAAGTTTTTCACCCCAAACAATTTCAAACATAAATCTATGAGTATCCAACTCATCTCTAATCTCAAACATTAATAGCTTTCAAGTCTCATAAATCAATTATGGATGACGATGAAACTCTTCGTAAAACTTATAATATCATAATCTAAAATTTTCTATTAACCAAATACACTATTAACTCCAACTAAAAATTAGAGCCTAGGAACAATAAGAAAAATCAATCGATAATTTCAATCATTATAACTCCAAATAATAAAATCCATATTAAGATCACAACTCCAAACACCAATCATATACATCACATAATATCATTGATTCCTCAATCTTTGGAACCGTTATCACAATTTAATCACTTTTATCATTAACTAATTAATAGCACTCCATGTAGAAGTTTAGAGATTGTCCTGCAACGACTTGAATAATTTATCAATTCATATCCTCAAGTTGAGATACTTTTCTCTTGCTTTTACCAACCAAAATCACTTCGATTTATGCAATTTTCCTCATTAAATGTAAGATTGATTCCAGCCAACAGAAAATCTTACAATCTACAATGATAAATTTTGTGCTAATGGTTTTCAATTATTGTCTCAAACCTACGTTCTCACATAGCATTTCTTTGCACTCGATATTGAACCATTAATCCATATTCCATAGTTCATACGATTTCGTTAAAATGAAATTCATTTCTTCATCTTTACAAGTAATGGTATCCTGACTTCTAACACGAATATGACGACTGTCAATTTCAATTTATCCTTTAGTCACACTCATTCTCTGTTCATATCACTTGATTTGAATAATTAAATTTACCAGAAGTATTCATACATTGTATACATCTCTTGTTCATAGTATCACCTGTATTCAGAATCTATCACATTTCAAACTTGCCTCATTTCGTACATCAATTATCTCAGAACTCTTTCCTTATTCCACTTAAGTCTCGCATTCGAAACATAAGCATGAGCCATTCACAATCTTTATACTCGATATATAATTCATAGTCCAAAGTCTCCATATATCTCAAACTCTGAATCATCTTAACAATTTTGGGTCTTTTCCCACTGATTTATAATCCTTGTCTTTGGAATCCAATTAACACCCGTTCTTAACTAATCGTGACCAAGAAGACTCCGGGTCTCCTTAACAATTAATGCTAGTACACATCAAAGTGATTCACTTGGTCCGGTAATCTCCTTTTCATGTAATCCTTATAATTGTTTTCCTCAAGATTTTAATTCAATCCTGTAAGCATACTTTTAGTTATGTGATTCGTCTTTTCAGTCACAAGGGCTTTACTCTATCACTCTCATTGCTTCCTTAGTACATCACTTTTTGTCACTCTCTTTACCTTTTCATGTCCTTAATAACCTCGAAAGTATATATATCGTATTCTCATAGTTGCGTCTTACGCACTGCTCTCTTAAAATAACATCAAGTTGAGCTAACCTAGCTCGATTGAGGATCTTTGTACCTCCTATGAGTTTCCTAAATTTTCTCCGTTTCACATCTCTATTTATTCAGATTATTCTTCTTCCAAAACTATAAATTTAATTTCATAGTCATCCATAGACTTGTTACTTCATGTTCGATTGCAATCATTCCATTCATAATTGCCACTTTATTTCATAATTCGAAATGTGTTGCCGTCTAAGAGCCTTCAGAATATATCTAATGTGATTTATTGATGTCGGCTCTCGAATTAAATCGGGGAACTTCCCTCCGAGTTCGACTTTTCATTTCAGTATTGATGCTACAAATGCTACTTTTTTTATAGTAGCACACTCAGAAAATCCGTGTAGCTTCTCCAATCCTTTAATGTAGAAATTGCAAAAGCAACTTTCTCGGTAGAGTTGCTTTTAAAATTTTGTCTCATTCATTCAACGCTCCGAATCGCTAAATTCTTAACCTTGTTGAAAAAAAAAAAACGGAGGCTTAAACTCTTGAAACTGCCCCCAGTCTATTAAGCTCATTGTCAAACTCTAATAATCCATACAAGTTTTCCAATTTTCCATTACAATTGGATTCTTGACTCCAGTATGTAAAAGCATACTATCCTCTAAAGTCAGCTCGGTCTCCATCCGTTAGTGAACTTACAGACATTTCTTAACTTCACTGCTCACAACGTTGGGTCACACCTTTTCAGGGATGTAAATCATAATTCGTACTCATTGACAGATCGATTTCCTTATGCTAGACCCCTAAATTCCATTCGTAGTTTCCTTAATCTCATTCATTCAGTTCTCTATAACTACTGGGTCCTTTATCCAATTTAAGAATGGCGGTCTGCACTCCTAAAAATGCCTCATTTCATGTAGCTCCTACTCTTAACCCAAGTCATCATCATTCCGTTGTGGAGCTACAGGAGTAGGCATATTTGTAGTTCTGACACATCTCTACCGGCTGTGCGGGCGTAACTAACGTAATCTTCCTATCTATCCATCCGTCTACACCATCACCTAACATAGCCTGTGTCCCAATTTACCATAATATGTTCAATACTCCACTGAACCTTAGCAATGTATCTCAATACCACCTGTCCTTTCCACAGGACCTGATGGAGCACGCTCAACATCAATTTCAATCTCGGTATTATTTATGAGTCTCATATGATGACTCTGCATGATTCTCAGGCCTATCTCTGCGGCCTCTAGCTCGTGATCTAATTCATCACGTAAACCCAACATTAAGTCTTAACTTAATAAGGTATACTTACTCTACAACCAGACCAGCACAGATATTTGGGATGTAATCATATCCTTATTATTGACACTGACAGTACTAGACAGCTTTTGCTCTGATACCACTTAAAACTGTAACGACCCTTAACCCTTAAAACTCGAGATAAATTTTTTTTTTTAATTTAATTCAAACACTTATTCCCCAATTCACTTAGGCTGTATTCCTGTTCAGTGTCAATCCTTAAAATATTCCATTTCATTTATTCATATACCAATTTCATCCCGATACATTATCTTCAATAGATGTCTGTGCATACAAATAGTCTGGTATAAAGATAAGAATGTATACCTCATGCATATATAAAAGGTAGTCTGGGGAAACTCATATCCGCCAGCTTACGTCGTCTACGCAGCATTTATTAGTTGTAATTCACTGCAAAAATCTGAGAGGTAGAGGGGTGAGCTTTTGGGGAAAAGCCCAGTAAGGTAATACTCTTAAAGCAGTTCTGATATATAAAACCTTTGAAATTGTTCATAGAACAAAACTTAATGAAATACAAAAATTTTCATTTCATGCATAAACGTCATAAAGCATGCATGTCAATAAAACCATTAACATGCTTAACCATTTTCATGAACATTTCATAAATCATTTCGTAAACATATCATGCATATTTCATGATCGTTTCATAAACATCTCATGCATAATTCATAATCATTTCATAAAAATCTCATGCATATTTCATAATCATTTCATAAACTCTCATCATAGTCGATTTTATAATTAAAATCGAGGAGACTAGACTATAACTAAGTCATGCGATACGTGTCATTCTCCATTGGAGAGTCGTCAAACCTATGGCCATGGTAAGTGGGCTGTAGACTGGATCAGGGTCATACAACCATTTCGTAAAATATGGGTAGTATCCATCTTACTTACTTTCACTAGCACCTAGCTAGGACACGGGCACCAAAGGCACTCTCCGTGTGGGCAACATAATTGCGTGCTGCGCGGGCACGAGATACTACTGAAACATCATCATAAACCACCAGTAGCACGACATCTTCCACACAGGTCGAGTCAAGTGCTAAAGGAGCCAACGTACCGGCACCTCAAGTGGTGGAGCCGGAACACCACGAGAAGTAGCCAAGCATGAAGCCTAAGTCTCAAAACATATTTTCTTTTTCATAAATACTTTTGAAAACGTCAAAAGTTCCATTTCAAATCGTAAATATGGGTTTTTAAGCCATCATAAAACTTTCATGCATTTTCATAATTCGAAAGTTTATTTCATAAAAATAGATGTTCTAGCGAACATTTTGTAAAACGATATCATGTTTTGTAAATAGTCGCGCAAGTATGGACGCATTGATAAATCATTTCAAATCATATGCTCTTTCATAAAATCATTTATCAGAGAAACATGAATGCAATATCAGAACTAAGTTAAGTAATACCCCTTACCTCGATTTATCGAGTATCTCGAATTCGAACGGTGACGTCTCCTAGTACCTCCTTTAATCCCTTCTACAATCACCTACACCGAAATTGTAGACTTAGCACCCTATTCATACGAATTGCGTTAAAATCGTAATTTATCGTTGCTACTGCTTGTGTACGTATTATTGTATATCCTTAGGTCGACACGCACGTTTACATATTTCTTCACTATTTATATATTTGCTCCTACAAGTATTAACATATACCTTCATTATATACATCTACATGTATACACGCATAAATATATATTTATATATATATATACACCCCTGTATGTATATATATATACTTTTATTGTTTTCATGTTTTCCTATCTCATATATATACATTCTTTGTATATACATATACTTGCACACATTCACCTTTCATATCCCCACATGTATATGCACCTAAATAAATATATATATATATATTATCATTGTTTTCCATTTTTTCCTTATCACCTATGCATACATATTTTTTTTGTACAAATACTAACAAACCCAATTCATTATATACACCTATTTGTACATGTACCTAAATAAATAAATATACATATATATATTTAAATAATTATTTTGAAAATTAAATTGGTTCATTTGACCACTTACCGACTAATCCGGAGCTCGGTTGCATCACCAAATTTTTTCTCATTTTTCCTTTTTTTTTCTTTTTTTCTTTTTTTTTCCTTTTTCTGGCTGAACCGGTTCGGTCCGGTTCAGACCGGTCCGGTTCAGCCCGGTTCAGTCCCGGTCCAACCTTCTCCCTCGCCGTTCGGGGCTTTTCCGACCGGTTCTCCGCCGGCTTCCACCTCCAGCTTGTCCGCTGGGTAGTCCGGTGCATGGATCTGGGGTCGGCTTCGCCAAAGCTCGTCGAAAAGTGGCCGGTCCGGCCTCTTCTCTCCTCCGGCGTCGGCACCCATTTTCTTCCGCGCCGTTCGGCGGCGTTTCAGGCCGATCTGCGCCTGGATCTGCGGCGTGGGTATCCCATCTGGCCGGTGGCAAGCGCTCCCACCTTCCTCGGCCGCCGTTTCTTTCTCTCTCTCTCTTTTCTCTCTTTCTCTGTTGGTCTCTCTCTCTCTCCTTTTTTTCGCTTGCCGACGGCTCCTCTTCTTCGCCTACCAGCACCGGCGATGCTCGCCGCCTTGTCCGGTCCTTCCGTCGGGCTCCGTCAGTGAGGCAAGTAGGGGCAGGCTTCCTCGGTGCCTTTGCTCCCCTCTTCACTGTTCCATGGCAGAATCGCAATTCGCGATTCTGCCTTCTATTTCCTTTTTTTTTTAATTATAATTATTATTATATATATTATATATTATTTATCATTTAGTTATTTATTTATATTTATTTATTATGTATTTTATTATTTTATTTATTTATTTATTTTATTTTATTATATTATATTTTATTTAAAATATAATATAATATATAATATACCCAAAATATTTAAATATATATATATATTTAAATCAATTAAATATATATATTTATCTTATTTATTTCTCGGGTATTTTATTATTTTATTTATTTTATATCAGACTTCTAATTTTATTTCCACTTGTACGTTTTTTTCTTACGAACTAATTTATAGGAAAATTTCAGGGATTTACAATTTTCCTTTATTTATCTAAGCCCCGATTTTCGTAAAAATTATTACTTTATTTCTAGATGTTTTAATAAATTTCTAAGTCCTGTAAATCCTCTCTCAAAATAAGCATAATTATCTCTATGCACCTACAAAATTCCCTTACCTCGATTCTCGTCGAGTCTGACCTTTCCTTTTCCACTGTTGTCACGTCGCGCTGTCCGATCTGCTCCCAATCAAACCTCCGGAACTGCGTAATAATATTCCTCAGGTCAGATATTATACAACTTAATTGTATTTAATACTTTCTGGGCTTAATTTAAATCATTGGGCCTATTTATCCCTATTGGGCCCGATTGCACTTTAATGGGCCTCGACCCATTTTCAGCCCGTTTATACTGTTTAAATCCCTTCTTCGGGTTTACTGGGCTCATTCAGCTTACCAATAATTATCGGGCTTCGCTCCAAACTCATTGGATAGCCCGTATACCATTTACGGTAATTACGTTGTAATTCCGATTAATATTCCTTTTATACAGAATTAATCCGTAAATTCTGTAAAATAATTGAAACTCTGTATTAAAGGACTCTAATTGCCGGAATTAAACTGTACTTACCCGATACGATGCGGGATACAAAAATCGGAGCTCAATCGGCTCTCGTTCGGGCTTTATCGTCGAACTGCACAATTATTATATTTAATCCCGGGTTACTCTTCGATTAAATATAATTTAAATAAATTTCTCGAAAATCAATTCGGTCACTTTTGACCTCATATTGACTTACCCGAAGTCCGGTGTATCCCCGAAAATCCTTTCCCTTTTTCCTTTTCCTCTTTTTCTCCTTTTTTCCTCTCTTTTTGGCTGAACCGGTTCAGTCCGGTTCAGACCGGTTCAGACCGCCGGTTCAGCTCGGTCCGGTTCGGTTCAGTTTTGGCCGGTTCAGGCCGGTTCGACCGGTTCAATCCCCATTTGCTCATTCCGACGCCGTCCGACCGGTTCCCGATGCGATTTCGGTGCCGTTCGGCTCGGCTACACCTGGGCATTCAGAATCGGGCCTCGGTTGGGGTCGAAACGCGACCATCGTCGGCGAATTCCTCCTTCTCCCCCGCGGCTGTCTCCTCCCGATCCGGCAGATTCCGGCAGTTTCGCCGGCCGGTACTGGTCTCAAAAGGATCGGCTCCTCCTCCTGATCACGCTGGTACCCGCCGTTCGCCCCCAGCTGCCGTGGATCGCCGGTACCGACTCCGTTTTCCTCGCGGCCTTCTCGTCCTCCGTTCGCCGGACACGGCCATTGTCGGCGCGCGTCACCGGTGCCAATGGATTCACCGGCCTCTCCTCTTGCTGTTTAGCCCTTCGTCGGAGGCCGTCGGTGCCCGGTGGCCGTCGGTCGGACGAGCCATGCGCGTCTCCCTCTCCGTTTTCCTTGGTTCTTCTCTCTCCCCGATAGTTTTCATTTTTTGATTCTTTTTTTTTTTTTAACAATTTGTTTTATTATTAAAATATTCATTAAAATATTCAAATATATTGTAAAATATCTACAAAAATCTATTAATTTATTCCAAATAAATTAATTTAATTTAATTTAATTTATTTATTATATTTTTAATCATTTTTCCAGTATAATTTCTTCGTATTTTCGGGACATTGTCCCGGGTGACTTTTCGGTATTTCTAAAAATTTCGGATCTTGATCAGTTTGACTCAAAATTATATAATTTTCTCATTATTGATCAAGATATTCTAAATCCTTATTTTAAATTAAATTTTCTTATCGAATTTATCCCGACTTTCGGTCTTTTGACCGTTTTGCCCTTGCGCGTGTTCGGGATTAATTTAATCAAACTTTCCTTCACGAACACTCATTCATTTTATGATTTGAATTCTTATTTTCAGTCCGAATCCCATTCCTTTAAATTTGTGAGCATTTTTCTACCTCATAAAATTTACGATTTAATTTCGGGTCTTACAAATCTCCCCCACTTAAGGAATTTGGTCCTCCAAATTAGAACCAAGTCATATGAGTCCATATACAACTCCAGGTACATCGATCGTATCATGCTCTTAAATTCTTATGTGACCTTCTCCGGAGTGTATTACTACCAAGGACTTTAATTAGGGAGATCATCTTAAACCTCAATACTTTCTCTTTCCTGTTTAATGCCCGAATCAACTTATCAATATACTTATATTTTCATTAAACTGAACTTTTGGAATTCATATTCGATCACTTATGCTGGATCCGGATAGTATTGCCGAAGCATCGAAAGCTGGGACATATTGTGGGTGCCTGTTAATTCAGGTGATAACACCAACTTACAGGTCTTACCTCCCACTCGTCCGATCTCTCAAAATATTTCATCCAGTACAACTCAATTTACCTTCTTCCAAAAGCTCGCTATGTCCTTATTTTCTTAGGACAAGAAATATTTCAACCATACTAATTCACTAATGGTGAATTCCAATACTTGTCTATCTGCTCTGAGGGGTTCTTAATCTCTCTTAACTAAACATCCTCAAAAACTTATTATCCAAAGTCGAAAATAATTCTATCTCACCCACTTTTTCTTATCCAATTTGGGGAAACAACCCCTACAGCCATACACTGTCTCATATCTTGTTATCCCGATACTCAAGTGACAACTGTCGTTATGGACGGATTCGATTTGTAATAACTGATCATCCCAGGAGCATAAAAATCAAAGGCACACGCTTTCATCGGATCCTCCAAAACTTGTACAGTCCATTTCTGACTGACCATCTGTTTGAGGACGGAAAGCTGTGCTAATACTCAGTCGGGTTTCCATAGCTTCCTGAAAAATATTCCCTGAAGTAAGAAGTGAAGCGGGAATCCCTATATAATACCATGCTCACTGGAACGCTACTTAATGTTCCACAATCTTTCTTACACATGAATCCTCATATACACTCTGAGTATTTGAGAATTTCATAACCAAAAGGTGGGTAGACTTAGTCAACTTAGCGACTATCATCCAAATAGCCTCGTAATTCACTTGGGTTCTCTGTAACCCATCATAAAATTCATGGAGACTTGCTCTCATTTTTCGTGCCGTGTCGATATAGGTAGGTGCTGCAATAACTCTGCAGACTTTTAATACTCTACCTTACTCTGCTGACACACTAGGCACTTTTCTACAATCTCTACCATGTCTCTTTTCACATCTGACCACCCATACCCCTTTTCAGAGAATTCAATATATATATTCATTACTTTCCGTATGCACTGTATATCCCGAAGAGTGAGCTTCTGACAACATCACTATCTCATCAACTGTGGTCCTGTGGAGCACTTATACTGTCTCTGAACCTCTCTGTAAATCATTATCACACTCTTTGTGATCTCTGTCACTGTACCCTTCTGAATCTGACCCAAACTATCGACATCCTGTCGATCATCATGCTAAGCCTGTCAAATCCGGGCACTCTCATCCGGTTCTAGTCTCAGGCTAGCTGTCACACAATCACTGTCATCATCAGAAGGGATTACATCAATACTGAGGCTCGTAACTGCTCTAGCAGCTCACGCTCCCTGACCATCATATGCAATACCATCCCAAGGCTCTTTCTACTCAAAGCATCAGCCTTTCCTGGGTGGTACAATTTTCACAATCAAAATTTCTCAGGAGCTTTAGCCCACTATGTAATCTCATATTTGCCTCTTTCTGTGAAAACAGATACTCGGGCTTTATGATCAGTGCATATCCACAATTTCTCACCCTGTACATAATAGTACCATATCCTCGGTACAAATACTGTTGCCAACTTTAAATCATGGGTCAGATAGTTTATTTCGCGATCAAGGAGTTGTCTGACTCCATAATTGACTATCTTCCCATTATACATTAATACACAGCTCCCTCATTATTTCGAGGTATCTATACTCACTGGGAACCTCTTGAGCTGTTGGGTATGGTGAAATTAATCACGGTGGTCAGTTCATACTTCATCACGCCAAATTCACGTCACAACAATAATCTTATTTATCATCTCATTCCAAGACCACGTTTTCTTAGTTAAACGTGTCAACCAGGTATATCCTTTTAGAACTCGCAGCAACCATCTGCAAAAGTCATTTCCCAATTGTTGCTTATAAATCGCCCTAGACTTTAACTACACCCAACATATCATCGATAATGATGATTACAACTCGATCTAATCCTTGACTTATTTACGCATAAGCGTATAAGATCCTTCTCAACCGCTTACGTTTTCAGGTACTAACCTGCGTCACTTCCTTTCCTTATCTTAACGGCTCTTATTAAATTTTACTATGTTAACCTTTATGATTCGTCGAATTTTAATATTCTTATCGTCTTAGTAAGGGTATCCTAATGCTAAAGGTATTTATTACGATGATCGATTTCACGTTATAGGTTATACATATATACTTTTAGACGCTGTCAAGTTTTCAGGCGGGGAGGTATTTTGAAATACCTTTATTAACCTTCAGACTTAACCACAATTACTGGTTATGGTTATACCCATCTTTATCCTTAGTTATAATTTATATTCGCTACTAATTGCTTAACCTCAATTACTTTGCATATTAAGGGTATTCCTTACCTAGCATATATCTCTTACTCCAATACATCTTGTATTTAGGATCATAACACATCTCCAAGATCATCTCCGTCGTATATCAATCATGACAAATCTCTTGTCATTATTCATTCCGTGAGTACAATCCTTTACTCCTTTAATTCCAACTGTTGCACCCTTTTTTTTTGTCACTTGTCAACACTTACAGTATACTTTTCAGTGATGTTTTCACCCTATTTTCAACTTAAAATCTCTATATCCATATTCCGTTTATTAATCCTCCTCTATTGGGGTACTCCTTTATCAGTATTGTGCCCAATGATGTAGACATTCATGCCTTTTACTCACTTATATGTGAATGAATACGATATGAATAAATGTGTGGCACCAGGATTAATGAACATATGTGCTTCATTATTCATAACAAGTGTGGCATCTTATACCACATCCATGAAACATCAATAGTGTCCTGGTCCAAGACATCCTCTCGTCTTCGTCCAACAACCTACTTTCCTTTTTCTTTTCGGCTATGGCCTCCCTTTTTGTTGCAGCTATACCAACAAAGTTTTCCTCTGTCTCTTTACTTTTCTGTGGGGCGATCTCGCCCAACTCTGTGCAACCAAAATCAATGGTCCATCTTACCGTACTTAACGACCATTTTCATCGATACCGTGTAGGTATAGACCCTCCTTCCATGGTATCCACCACACATTCTACAGTGATCACACTGCTACTCTGCTTACACTGCTATACTGCTTCGTAGCAGGTCGGGGTTTTCCAATCACAATGCCCCTCAAGAGTGCCAAAATTGATGCACTGGGGCTTTACCAATTATCTTACTCCATATCTTGTCAACTCCAATCTCTTACCAACTGGTCTCTTTCCTGCTCTGACATCTCTGTCATTCTCTATTCTCTTCTATCTCTATTTCAGCCCTTACTACCTTTCCCAATCTCAGAGGCGTGCAATTCATATTTTTATTTATCCAACTATAAATCTGCGCACTGCCTCGGTATAGGTAATATCTCGCGGGCCAATCAGACTCTAATTGAAAAGTTGAGTCATTTCATAAACTTTTAGACATCTCGACTGTCACTGTTCATGTGTCGAGGTAATATCTGCCAAGAATATAACTGAGTTTCATACTCATAATCAATTTAGTATTCCTGGGCAGTGTAAGAAATTTTTCCTTTAAATTATGTCCGGGATATCCTGTCACCGGAATACATCCAATAAGATTCCTCATCTTAGCTATGGATGTTTAACACTTAAGATGGGTTGAGAGGGTTTTCACCAATGCTCTGCTGCGCCCTCTGATCTTATTCATAATCTGAGCAATTAGCTCCTCAAAATAATCTCCACACTCCGCTCCAATCTCGCGAAGCGTGTCTCAACACTATCCGATCACTCTGTCGGACTCTGAGAGGCATGCTCAGCATTAGCCTCCATTTCAATTTCATCCTGATTCTCACATATCAACTCAGCACGACTTAGCAGACTCAGGTCTACCTCTACGACCTTTGCCTCGTGCACTATCTCATCTTGAGTCTCATATCATGACTCATTTGATTCTCAGACCGATCTCTACGGTCTCGAGCATGTGTACTCGCCACTCTACCATAGCGGCTATCAGTTATAAAAACTATATTTTTGCATTCGAAACAAAATTCTTAGCTGCAGTTCCATCTTGATATACACAATTGTATCTAAACAATGCACAGTACATGGGGATGTAATTTACTTAACCACTAACACCGACTCATATCAGGCCAACTCTGCTCTGATACCATTAAATTTGTCAAGACCCAAATTACCTAAAAATCCCTACAAATTTTTTGCTTTTTCATTTCCTCACCCGTCGTGAACAGTTACACTTCTAAACAGTTGGGCTATGATTCGGTGTTAGTAACCTCTCACCTATTTACCATTCTATTTTCATACTCACATTCACATATCAATTTATTTCAACAAAATACATCCCCAATATTAAATCCATATACAGTACTGTGCATCTATATGTTCAGATATAAAAATTATATAAATGTGTATACCTGGTCTTAATAAGAAGCAGCGGATAACCGAAGTGCGAAACTATTGTCGCTCTCTTCTACTGAGTGTACCCTGTGGGGTGGAAAATGAAAGGGTGAGCGAAACGTGCTCCGTAAGGCAATAATGTAAGCAGGTAGATAACTATACTATCTACGTGCTGATAATGTCATGATGTAAAAATCGTTTACTTTCGGAGCATGATGTAAGATTAAAACAATGCCACATGTATGTATATATCATATACAAGAAATCATGAAATCGACATATCAAGCACACATGGAAAATCATCATGTATGACATCTCATGCTCGTCACATTAAAACTCTTCCCTTTAAAACTCATTTGTTTAATCACAAAACTCATCACTTTGAAACTTATTTGTTTCATCATAAATTCATCACATTTAAAACTCATTTGTTTCATTATAAAACAACTTCATCAAGGTCAAACCCATCTCTCGGGAATACCTTGACTCATCAAATCAAATCTCTTTTGAAAAACATAAATCGGGATTACCCCTCCATCGGGTTTGTCCTGGTCTATCCAGACCGTATGATATCATGTGAGGCATGCAGGTTACTGTATGAAAAATCGAGGACTATGGCCATACTATGTCCCTGTGATCCCAGGCACATGGATCCCGGTGTGCGGGGTATCACAACTGCAACGGGAGGTGGGGTCAAGTCCTACCCGCCAGAATATCGAGTAACATCGAAGAGTCATCATGGCTGCACGGTACAGCGTACTCCGTGTGACATACACGGTACATCGTACTCCGTGGACCCATATCATAGTCTGGGGGTGCCTGCCGTAGGTCTTATCCAACCTAATACTATGTCGATAACCAACCCATGTCTCAAAGTATATGTGCGAGCATCTCAACTCTCTATGACACACAGTCTACAGGAGGCTTCCGCACGACTATATGCATGTCAACTCGTGTCTAGTGCGTTTATGTGAGCATCCTGCTGCCCGCCCCACACCAGGTCACAGGCTTACGGAGCTCCAGCACCACGCTATGCATATCATGATATCTAAAATCTCGTGCGAGCGAAGCTTCAGCACGGTTTTGTGCACACACAAATTTCTCGTACGAGCAATGCTCTAGTACGACTTTTCATGATAAATAAATCAGTAAACTTGAGTGCGAGTAAGACTCTAGCACTCTTTTTTTTATTCATGTAATTACGATAGGTGGCTCACTTTTAATAAAACATCTTTTAAAATAGTAACCGGTACAAACCGGTACCTTTTCGTAAAATTCACGAAATCAACAGCCCACCTATGTGCATATTTGCTTAAATCAAAGCAATATGTCCATATAAAGCAGTAAATATATAAAATCATGCAATTTACCTGCCTTACTACCCTTTTTGAAATTTTCCTAACTGGGGGCAAAATAGTCATTTTCCTTTATTTATCTAAGACCCGATTTTCGTAAAAATTATTACTTTATTTCTAGATGTTTTAATAAATTTCTAAGTCCTGTAAATCCTCTCTCAAAATACGCATAATTATCTCTATGCACCTACAAAATTCCCTTACCTCGATTCTCGTCGAGTCTGACCTTTCCTTTTCCACTGTTGTCACGTCGCGCAGTCCGATCTGCTCCCAATCAAACCTCCGAAACTGCGTAATAATATTCCTCAGGTCAGATATTATACAACTTAATTGTATTTAATACTTTCTGGGCTTAATTTAAATCATTGGGCCCATTTATCCCTATGGGCTCGATTGCACTTTAATGGGCCTCGACCCATTTTCAGCCCGTTTATACTGTTTAAATCCCTTCTTCGGGTTTACTGGGCTCATTCAGCTTACCAATAATTATCGGGCTTCGTTCCAAACTCATTGGATAGCCCGTATACCATTTACGGTAATTACGTTGTAATTTCGATTAATATTCCTTTTATACAGAATTAATCCGTAAATTCTGTAAAATAATTGAAACTCTGTATTAAAGGACTCTAATTGCCGAAATTAAACTGTACTTACCCGATACGATGCGGGATACGAAAATCGGAGCTCAATCGGCTCTCGTTCGGGCTTTATCGTCGAACTGCACAATTATTATATTTAATCCCGGGTTACTCTTCGATTAAATATAATTTAAATAAATTTCTCGAAAATCAATTCGGTCACTTTTGACCTCATATTGACTTACCCGAAGTCCGGTGTATCCCCGAAAATCATTTCCCTTTTTCCTTTTCCTCTTTTTCTCCTTTTTTCCTCTCTTTTTGGCTGAACCGGTTCAGTCCGGTTCAGACCGGTTCAGACTGCCTGTTCAGCTCGGTCCGGTTCGGTTCAGTTTTGGCCGGTTCAGGCCGGTTCGACCGGTTCAATCCCCATTTGTTCATTCCGGCGCCGTCCGACCGGTTCCCGTTGCGATTTCGGTGCCGTTCGGCTTGGCTACACCTGGGCATTCAGAATCGGGCCTCGGTTGGGGTCGAAACGCGACCATCGTCGGTGAACTCCTCCTTCTCCCCCGCGGTTGTCTCCTCTCGATCCGGCGAATTTCGACGGTTTCGCCGGCCGGTACTGGTCTCAAAAGGACCGGCTTCTCCTCCTGATCACGCTGGTACCCGCCGTTCGCCCCCAGCTGCCGTGGATCGCCGGTACCGACTCCGTTTTCCTCGCGGCCTTCTCGTCCTCCGTTCGCCGGACACGGCCATTGTCGGCGCGCGTCACCGGTGCCAATGGATTCACCGACCTCTCCTCTTGCTGTTCGGCCCTTTGTCGGAGGCCGTCGGTGCTCGGTGGCAGTCGGTCGGACGAGCCTCGCGCGTCTCCCTCTCCGTTTTCCTTGGTTCTTCTCTCTCCCCGATAGTTTTCATTTTCTGATTCTTTTTTTTTTAACAATTTGTTTTATTATTAAAATATTCATTAAAATATTCAAATATATTGTAAAATATCTACAAAAATCTATTAATTTATTCCAAATAAATTAATTTAATTTAATTTAATTTATTTATTATATTTTTAATCATTTTTCCAGTATAATTTCTCCGTATTTTTGGGACATTGTCCCGGGTGACTTTTCGGTATTTCTAAAAATTTCGGATCTTGATCAGTTTGACTCAAAATTATATAATTTCCTCATTATTGATCAAGATATTCTAAATCCTTATTTTAAATTAAATTTTCTTATCGAATTTATCCCGACTTTCGGTCTTTTGACCGTTTTGCCCTTGCACGTGTTCGGGATTAATTTAATCAAACTTTCCTTCACGAACACTCATTCATTTTATGATTTGAATTCTTATTTTCAGTCCGAATCCCATTCCTTTAAATTTGTGAGCATTTTTCTACCTCATAAAATTTACGATTTAATTTCGGGTCTTACACTTTTCTCTTTGGTTCTTTTGAGAACTGGAGAACTTGTCAAGATTATTATTATGGTGTTCAATTCTAATTTATCACTCACAATCTCATCTTGCTCTTAAATGTGGGGTCAAAAAAATTCTTTCTTTATACCTTCGATTTTTGTTTCTTGATAAACATTGGGTTAAGGTCATTTATTGATAAAATTGATTTAGTTTTCTTGGGATTGAACTCCTTTAGTTTTCTTAGGATTGAATTCCTCGTTTTTGCTTATGGGTCTGATTGTCATCTTTGGAGATCCCATCACAATTTTTAAGAAACAAACTAATAATTTTTAAAAAAATGAAAATCTTCAAGTCAGCTCATAAGAAGAGAGAGCAACAGATTTTTTTCTTAAAAAGAAATATTTTTGGAAAAATAAAATTTAAGCTTTTAAATTTTTTTCTTTAACTCTTTTTTTCATGTTCTCTCTTTCTATTGTTGTTTTTTCCTACTTATTGCAGGCTTTCAATTGTTAGTACTATTTTAGGTTAATTTTATATTCAGACTTATTGAGAAGAAGTTATAATAATTTAGACTTAATTAAATATGTTTAATTAAGTATATTTAAATAAATAGTTTAATTAAACCATGAAGGCCAACATTTAATGCATTTAATTTAAAGGGTTTAATTAAATCCAATCCAACTTTAATTAAAAGGATTAATAGGCATAGCTAAAATACTTTTGGCCAAGAGGATTTAATTAAATATGGCCCATCCTTTTAATTAAAAGTGTAAGCATTGGGTTAACCCAATTAAAACGAGTTTGATTGGATTATAGACCACAAGTCATTAAAAGATTTAGCAAAAACTTGGGGTTGAAGATTATAATTTAATTAAAGCCCAAAGCTAGTGGGAATAAAATTAACCCTAACATATATAAATCCTTGTTATGGCTGGCCACATATAGGATAATAAGACCTAAGATTTTTTGTACACATAAGGAGAAAGAAACCTTGTAGATTGTGGTAATACTAAAAGAAAATACCTTGGGATTTACTACAAGAGAGAGGAAGATCTCTGCTAATCAGCAAAAAATGTAGGATTCTAGGTGATTTGAAGCTAGTTTGCAAAGTATCCATGCAAAATTTATTTTTGTCTTGCTGAAACCCTGTAGTTGCCGCCCCTCCCTATGCAGTACAAAAATTTGTTCTTGATCAATCTTAGTGGTAAATGTCAAAAAGCACAAGCCACTAGCATAGCTTAATTCGACCTTATCGAAGGTTCTTTAGTTGCTTATGTGGATCAGCATTAGAGATCAAGCACTTGAATGACTTTGGTTTGACTATAATTAAGTCGAGGTATATGGAATCAACTTAGAGCACGATTCTTGAATTACAAGATTCAAGAATAAAAGGTAAAGATTTTAAAACCCATGTTTACTTGATATATTTGTAAAATTGATTTATATTCTTTAGTATCAAGTTGAGCTTGCCTATGCTTTAATGTTTCTTTGTTTATTTCTACTGCATTGTTATGCTTTCTAAGATGATTATGTTAGCATGAGTTGAATCATGGTGAGGTGACAAACCTTCAAAATATTAGGTAATTAAGAGATTGCATACACAGAAGATGTTTCTAGCAGAAATGTGAATGTTGTGGTGAATGTGTAGATATATAAGAAAGGATAAAATAAGAAATGAAGATATTCTAAGAAGGTTGAAGTGGCATTTATCGAAGACAAGATGAGTGAAAGTCATTTGCATTGATTTGGACACATGCGATGTAAATCTATGGATGCTCGAGTTAAAAGAGTGGAGGCTATATGATTGATAAAAAAGGGTCAAGGCTAAGGGAAGATTGGAAAAGACTTTGAAGGAAGTCATTTTGGAAAGATATGGTGGCATGAAAGTTGGAAGAACACACTTCCTTGGATAGGAATGGGTAGAGGAGGAGAATTTATGTTGATGACTTAATATGAGTTTATATATTTGTTCATGTACCAATCTAACTGAGAGTTCTTCCGTCAAGTCTATAATATTGCTCAGATCCTTTACTAGTTGAGGCCACAACTACACTAAAAGCAAAAGAATTTGCCTTGAATATGAGGATGCATGAAATTGAGCTAGAAAGAGATTCTTTGCTAGTTATAGCAAATTTTTAATTAGTGAAGATGACTTGTCGAATATAAGGATCATAATTGATGAAGTTAGAAGAACAATGAGACACTTCATGACCTGTACACCTACACATAAAGAGGGAAGGAATATGGTAGCTCATACGTTGGAAAAACATGGGCTTCATTATACTAAGGAAGTAGTCTGGGTAGAGGAATGTCCAATAATAGTTGAACACATCATTGTTGTTTATTCCACTAATGAATGAATGAAACTCTACTATTATCTAAAAAAATGTTTAAATTTACACATTATTATATTTTTTATACGATCCATATTTCTTTGAATCAGACTTAATTTTATGTTATATTCATGCAAATCATGCATGCCAAATTTTAAGTTAATCGAAAGTATTTGTAACATCCTAAAAATGCGAAAATTAGGGCTAATTTAATTTTTTCTTTCATAACTTAACTACTTACTTAAAGTGTATTTCTGTTCAGTGTCAGTTTATAACTTATCTTTTAATTATTAACCTTTCTTATATTCAACAATTCTTATTTTACCCTTTAATGAATATCCTACAGCATAACATTTATACAAAACCTTATCCACCTGTAAGTTTCCAAATCGACAATATATAACCACAAGCAGTTGATTTGACATATTCTTTCTAAAATTTTATTCTCAAGAATCAATAAAATGCTTTTAATATTCATTCATCTCTTAATCTCAGTATGCAATGTAGCATCATAGACTGCATATATTTTGTGAAACCCACCTTTTCGTATTATTATTTATTTAAAAGTTAAGATGAAAAGTTCAAGACTTACCTCACTATTATGCAGGGCCCGGAATAATCGAAGCACCCGAATTAGTGACACGAAGCTCGAGGCACGAAATTTGAGGTAAGATTTTAAAACTGAAGTATTTTTTAAGAGATTACATGTATGAGTATGCTTTGGTGATTAGAAGGAAAAACTAAGGCATCAAAATCGAAAAAACAAGTAAAAACTCGGATTAGCACTAAACCGAGAAATTAGGCCTAGAAATTAAAATAAATTTGAAATAAATTCCATAAATTCATAAAAATTATTCTGAGACTATAGGAAATTAATTTAAGGTATATTTGACTTGGAGAATTAGAATTGATTGGAAATATTAAGGTTTCGATGATCAAAGTAATTTTTAAAGTAAATCGAAAACTTTAAGAATTTTTATCGGTAATGACTAAATCGAGTAAAATGGGCTCCAACGGGAAACTTTTCTTAAACATGTTTGTTGAGTTAATATATTTTGAAATGACAAAACAAGTAAATTCAATAATATAGAAATGATTTAAAAACATGTTTAGAGGTTATCAGTACCAGAAACTAAGTCTTTAAGGATGAGAGATCGATCTGGTGAGATGAGAGATCGATCTCCTGGGTTTTCTAGTATGAGAGATCGATCTCATGAGGATATGAGATCGATCTGCTAAAGGATTGAATTCTCAAAGGATCTGTACAAGATGTTGAGGAAGTAGAGATCGACCTAGAAGGGTTATAAGATCGATCTGTCTATTACAGGATGGTTATGAGATCGATTTGGTATAGGAAGAGATCGATCTCCTCAAAGTCAGAGAGCTAAGGAGATTGATCTGGGATGATTAGAGATCGATCTCCTCTCTACAAGAATACTTGGTATATCGATCTAAAGATCGATCTTGCCTCAAATAGAGAGATTAGAAGATCGATCTGCTTGTTCGACAGATCGATCTTCACTAACATTTTCAAATTACAAGATCGATCTCTACAAGTATGAGATCGATCTCCATGTTTTAAGTTGCTTTCTTTTCGCAGGAAATCAAACTAAGAGATCGATCTGGTCAAAATGGGAGATCGATCTGGCACTCTACTGGAGGTTCCCAACGGCTCTTTTTGCAAAACCTTCAACGGGAAAAACAGCATTAAATGCTCCAACTACCAATCCTCTAGTATAAAATCAAGCATTAAAGACACTGGAAAGAGAGAGACAATTGCTGAAAACTCTGTATATTCTCAAGAACTTCATTCCAACATTTGCTTTGTCTTCAATCTTCATTTATTGATAGTGTTGTAAAACTCTTGGTGTAAAAGCTATATCTATCCTACCCACATAAGAAAAGCTTGATCTCGTATTCATCCTTATTTCAAGAGAGAAGAGGAGTGTTCCTCAGTGAGATAAACTTTGTAAAAGGGTGAATATTTATTTGTGTAAAAAGGGTAGAGAGGTTATTCCTTAACATGAAAAAGGGAGTGTGTAACATTCATTGATAGAGTGAAAGGAAGCTCTTGACAAGGAGTTCAAGAAGAGAGGACGTAGGCAAGAGATTGGCCGAACCTCTATAAACTACTGAGTTTGCTTTTTCTTACCCTTATCTTCTTTCAATTTATTCCATTACATTATATTGATTATTCATTATTTGTAATTTGACTTAATATAGTTTAAATTTGTCATAAACCTTAGAAAATCGATTCACCCCCCTCTCGGAAGAGCCAACAATTGGTATCAGAGTTAGGACTCTTTGATCATAGAGGAATAACTTCCTAAGAGTTAGAAATGATCTAATGGCTCACAACAATATAGCAACCAATCTAGTAGGAGAAGGGCATTCTACAGTTAAGCCTCTTATGTTCAATGGTGAACATTATGCTTGTTAGAAAACTAGGATGATGCTCTTCATTCAAGCAAATGATTATGAGGTATGAAGGATTATAACTAAAGGACCTCAAATCCCAACTAAAAGAATAGAGGGAAGAGATATCCCTAAAGAAGAAGATGAATGGGATCCAAATGATGTAAAATGTGCTCAGCTAAGTGCTAAGGCCATGCACACCCTATTTTGTGCTTTAGGGCCAAATGAATACAATAGAGTCTCCAGTTATGACAATGCCAAACAAATTTGGCATAAATTGGCAATAACTCATGAAGATACAACTCAAGTAAAGGAGACTAAGGTAGGAATTGTCACGACCCAAATTACCTAAAATCAGAGTAAATTTTTCACTTTTTAATTTCTTTACCCGTCGTGAACAGTTACACTACTAAACAGTTAGGCTATGATTCGGTGTTAGTCACCTCTCACCTATTTACCATTCCATTTTCATATTTCATTTACATATCAATTTATTTTAAATAAATACATCCCCAATATTACATCCATGTACAGTACTGTGCCTCTATATGTTCAGATACAAAAATTATACAAATGTGTATACCTGATCTTGATAAGAAGCAGCGGATAACCGAAATGCAATACTACTGTCTGTCTCTTCTATTGAATATACCCTGTGGGGTGAAAAATGAAAGGGTGAGCATAAACAGCTCAGTAAGGCAATAATGTAAGCAGGTAGATAACTATACTATCTACGTGCTGATAATGTCATGATATAAAATCGTTTGTATTTGGAGCATGAGGTAAGACTAAAACGATGCCACATGTATGTATATATCATATAAGAGAAATCATGAAATCCATATATAAAACAAACATGGAAAAATCCTCATGTATGTCATCTCATACTCGTCACATTTAAAACTTATTTGTTTCATCATATACTCAACACTCAAAAACTTATCTGTTTCATTTCAAACTCTTCTCGTTAAAACTTATTTGTTTTATCATAAAACAGCTTCATCAAGGTCAAACCCATCTCTCGGGAATACCTTGATTCATTAAATCACGTCTCTTTTAAAAACATAAATCGGGACATTACCCCTCCCTCGGGTTTGTCCTGGTCTATTCAGACCGTATGATATCATGTGAGGCATGTAGGTTACTGTATGAAAAATCGAGGACTATGGCCATACTTTGTCCCTGTGATCCCAGGCTACACGGATCCCGGTGTGCGGGGCATCACAACTGCAACTAGAGGTGGGGTCAAGTCCTACCCGCCAGAATATCAAGTAACATCATAGAGTCATCATGACTGCACAGTACAGCGTACTCCGTGTGACATACACGGTACATCGCACTCCGTGGGCCCATATCATAGTCTGGAGGTGCCTGCCATAGGTTTTATCCACCCCAATACTATGTCGATAACTAACCCATGTCTCAAAGTATATATGCGAGCATCTCAACTCTCTATGACACACAGTTTACAGGAGGCTTTCGCACGACTATATGCATGTCAACTCACGTCTAGTGCGAGCGAAGCTCCAGCACCACGCTATGCATATCATGATATCTAAAATCTCGTGCGAGCGAAGCTCCAGCACGGTTTTGTGCACACATAAATTTCTCATACGAGCAATGCTCCAATACCGCTTTTCCTGAGAAATAAATCAGTAAACTTGAGTGCGAGAAAGACTCTAGAACTCTTTTTATTCATGTAAATACGATAGGTGGCTCAATCCTAATAAAACATCTTTTAAAATAGTAACTGGTACAAACCGGTTCCCTTTCGTATAATTCAAGAAATCAATAGCCAACCTATGTGTATATTTGCTTAAATCAAAGCAATACATTCATATAACACGTTAAAAACATGAAATCATGCAGTTTACCTGCCTTACTACCCTTTTTGTAAATTTTACTCTCAAGGGCAAAATCATCTTTTTCTTTATTCATCTAAGCCTCGATTTTCGTAAAATTATCATTTCGTTTTCTAAATACTTTAAGTAATTTTAGACCCTGTAATTCCCCTCAAAATTACGTATAGGTATCTCTATGCACCTACAAAATTTTTTTACCTCGATTCTCGGCGAGTGCGTATCTAAATTTCACTGTCTGAGGCTCGTCCGATCCGATTTGCTGCTAATCCAGTCTCTGGGCTGCAGATAATTATTTATCATGTCAATTTAACCCAATAAATATGATTCTCCTGTTTACTACAGTCGATTTAACTAATTGGGCCAATTTACTCTTATTGGGCCCAATCGCACCTTAATGGGCCTCGACCCATTTTCAGCCCGTTTCTACTAATTAAATTCCTTCTTCGAGTTTACTGGGCTCATTCAACTTACCAATAATCATCGGGCTTCGTTCCAAACTCATTGGATAGCCCATACACTATTAACGATAATTACTGTAAAATTTCGAATAATATTCCTTTTTATACAGAATTATTTCGTAAATTTCGTAAAATAATCGAAACCCTATATTAAAGGACTCTAATTGTCAAAATTAAAATATACTTACCCAATATGATGTGGGGTACCAAAATCGAAGCTCAATCGGCTCTCGTTCGGGCTTTGTCGTACAACTGCACAATTATTATATTTAATCCCGGGTTAATTTTTGATCAAATATAATTTAAATAAATTTCTCGAAATTCAAATCGATCACTTTTGACCTTTTACCGACTTACCCGAAGTCCGGTGTATCGCCAAAAATTCTTTCCCTTTTTCCTTTTTCTCCCTTTTTCCCTTCTTTCTTGGCTGAACCGGTTCAGTCCGGTTCAGACCGGTCCAGTTCACTCCGGTTCACTCCAGTTCACTCTGGTTTGATCGGTTCGGTGCCTTTCCGACTGGTTCTCCATCGGCTTCCATCGCCAACAGCTCCGCAAGGTCGTCCGCAGCTCAGATCTGGTCTCGGTTTCACACGAGGTTGCTAGAAAGTGGTCGGTCCGGCCTCTTCTCCTTTCCGGCATCGGTGGCTTCCTTGTTTCTCGCTGTTGCCGGCGCTGGCCGCCGTTTCCCCGACTGTTTCCACCCCTATTCGGCTCGGCATCATGTGGGGGTTCTTCGGTGGCCGGTGGTTGGGGCCGAATCGGTGTCGTTCGCCGAAAATTTCTCTTCTCTCCCCGTCGGTTTCTCTCCCTCAATTTCGTTGGATTCCGGCGCTGTTGGTGCCGGTGGTGGCTCGCACGGGGTCGATCGCGTCTTGGTTGGGCTCCCTCGATGGATCCCAGTCGCCGGTGACCCCCGTCCGTCGGTGGAGGCAGCCTCGGTTGCTTGCTTCCTTTCCAATCGCGATTTCGCGATTTCCCCTCTTTATTATTATTATTATTTTTACTTAATTATTTTATTTAACAATTTGTTTTATTATTAAAATATTCATTAAAATATTCAAATATATTCTAAAAATATCTACAATTATATTATTTTATTCCAAACAATTTAATTTAATTTAATTTAATTTATTATATTTTTAACCCTTTTCGGTATATTTTCTCCGTATTTTCGGGATATTGTCCCGAACGAAAATTTTGATTAATTCCAGTAATTCATATCTTAATCAATTTAACCCGAAATTTAATTATTTCTTCGTTATTGATCAAGATTCTTAAATCCATTATTTTTAATTAAATTTTCTTTCGAATTTATTTTGACTTTCGGTCTTTTGACCATTTTGCCCTTGCACGTGTTCGGGATTAATTTAACCCGACTTCCCTTCCCGAATACTCATTCATTTCGCATTTTAAATCCTTATCTCCTGTCCAAATCTCGTTTCATTTAATTTGGGGCCATTTTCAATTCTTTATAAGAAATTATGATATAATTTTCGGGTCTTACAGGAATGCTCACACATGACTATGAGCAATTTAGGATCAAAGAAGGAGAGTCAATTAGTGATAAGTTCACTAGATTCACTGATGTAATAAATGGGTTAAAATCCTTAGGAAAAATCTACTCTAATATAGAAATGGTCAAGAAAATATTAAATAGTCTACCAAAATCATGGGAAGCTAAAGTGACTGCAATTGAGGAATCTAAAGACCCTCACACATTGTCACTAGATGAATTAATAGGATCACTACTCACTTATGAAATGAAGTTAAGAAGAAATGAAGATCCACCCAAGAAAGTGGGAGTAGCTATGAAATCTACTACTCAAGAGGAGAATAAAAATGAGAGTGGTAGTGAAGAAGATCTTGAAATAGCAATGTTTACCAAAAGATTTAACAAATTTATGAGGATGAGAGCAAGTGGTAGTGGTAGGAGAAACCACAAGAAAGATCAAGAAGAGTTGGGTAGAAAAGAAACCATTGTATGTTATGAATGTAAAAAACCAGGACATATTAAATTTAACTACCCTCTTCTTAAAAGATCAAATGATAGGTATCACAAGAAGAAGGCAATGATGGCAACTTGGAGCGACAGTGACAGCTCCGATGATGATTCACATGAGGACATTGCCAACCTATGCTTCATGGCTATTGAAGATGAAAAGGTAACTTCAGATCTCAATGAATATTCGTTTGATGAATTGCAAGATGCTTTTGATGATCTTGCATTGGAATATGAATGCATGAGTATGAAGTACAAAAAATTAATATCTAAATTGAAGAAAGAAAATGAGTTGATACTAAAGGATAAGTTAGAATGTGAAAAAAAACTAGAAATTACAAATCTTGAAATTTGTGACCTAAAAGAAAAAAATGGTAACTTACATAATTCTTTTAATAGATTTTATATGGGTCAACAAAAGTTAGATAACATGCTAGAAACTCAAAGGGCCTTCTTTGATAAAAATGGATTAGGATATGATGGAAAAAGTAGAGAGACCCATCTCAAAAGTTTCATAGCTAGAAAGAACATGCATAAACCCTCAACTATTTATTCACATTGTAATAAGAAGGGGCATGCATCATATAATTGCAATATGAAGATGAGCACTCTTAGTGGAAAAATAGTAAAAAGAATTTGGGTTCCAAAAGAAATAGTTAATTCAAAAGATATTAATGCTTTAGTAAAATGGATTCCAAAGGGATCAGAATTATATTCACTAACCCCAAAGGACCCAAGAGAATTTGGGTACCTAAGACATGAGTTTGAATTTTGATTATAGGTGATTGAGCATTGCCACAAAGCTAAAACAAAGGAAGCTTGGTACTTGGACAGTGGATGCTCAAGACACATGACCGGTGATAGAAGCCACTTCAACTCATTTAAATCAAAAGTAGGTGGAGAAGTCACATTTGGGGACAACTCTAAAGGCCAAGTTGAAGGAAGTGGTTCAATAGGTAATGACTACTTTTCATTAGAAAAAGTGTTGCTTGTTAGGGGTCTAAAACATAACTTACTAAGTATTAGTCAACTTTGTGACAAAGGTTACAAGGTAATTTTTGATTGCTCGAAATGTCATGTTATAGACCCTAAATATAATAAAGTTCTCTTTCTAGGTCATAGGCAAGGTAACATATACATTGTTTATCTAAATGAACTTAAGAATGAAAATATATGTCTTATGGTAGATAAAGAAAAAGAACCTTGGTTGTGGTATAGAAGACTAGGTCATGCTAGCATGCATGTGTTATCTAAGCTAGCTAGAAAAGACCTTGTTATAAGATTACCTAAGTTGTCCTTTGACTATGACAAAATATGTGAAGCTTGTGTTAAAGGAAAACATAAAAGGATAACATTTAAGCCTAAACATAGTGTATCTACCACTAGGCCTCTTCAATTACTTCACCTGGATCTATTTGGACCAACTAGAACAACAAGCCTAGGTGGGAAACATTATGGGTTTGTAATTGTTGATGATTACACTAGGTTCACTTGGGTGTTCTTTTTGAGAGTGAAAAATGAAGCTTTAGAAAAATTCATTGCCTATACAAAAGTGACTCAAAATGAAAAAGGTTACACTATAACTAGTATTAAAATTGATCATGGCAAGGAGTTTGAAAATATTGTATTTGATGAGTATTGCAATGATCAAGGAATTAGTCATAATTTTCCAGCCCCTAGGACACCACAACAAAATGGGGTAGTTGAGAGAAGAAATAGAACATTGGAAGAAATGGCTAGAACCATGTTGTGTGAAAATAATTTACCTAAACATTTTTGGGCTGAAGCTATAAATACATCTTGCTATATCATTAATAGAGCTATGATTAGACCAATCTTAAAGAAAACCCCTTATGAGCTTTACAAGGGAAAGAAGCCTAATATTAGCTATTTTCACCCCTTTGGTTGTAAATGCTTTGTCCTAAATAATGGAAAAGACAATTTAGGAAAATTTGATGCCAAGAGTGATGAGGGAATCTTTTTAGGCTACTCTTTGAATTCAAAGGCATATAGAGTATATAACAAAAGAACATTGATGGTTGAAGAATCAATTCATGTAATATTTGATGAGTCAAATGACTTATCTAAAAGTTCAACCAATGATGAGGATGTAGAAATATTTAATGAGAACTTAAAAGAAACTTCAAAAATAGAGAATGATCTATTAGAGAAACTTGACATTAATAAAGAGGATGAAGAAGAACTAGAAATATTAGAAAGAGAGGTTAGAGCACCAAGAGAATTAGGATATGTAAAAGATTGTGAAATAGTAGGAGATCCAACTCTTGGAGTTAGAACTAGATCATCTCTAAGGAATGTGTGTCAATATATAGCCTTTGTATCTCAAATTGAACCTAGAAATATCAATGAAGCCTTAGATGATAATAATTGGTTTCTAGCTATGCAAGAGGAATTAAATCAATTTGAGAGAAGCAAAGTATGGAAACTAGTTCCTAGACCTAGTGATCACTCTATAATTGGAACTAAATGGATCTTCAAGAACAAGATGGATGAAAATAGTGTGATCATAAGAAACAAAGCTAGGCTAGTTGCACAAGGCTATAGACAAGAAAAAGGAATAGACTATGATGAAACTTATGCACCTGTAGTTAGATTAGAAGCAATAAGAATGCTACTTGCCTTTGCATGTTATAAAAACTTCAAATTATATCAAATGGATGTAAAGAGTGCATTTTTAAATGGTTTCATTAATGAAAAAGTTTATGTTGAGCAACCTCTCGATTTTGAAAGTCATGAATTTTCTGAACATGTCTTCAAACTATCTAAGGCACTTTATGGTTTGAAACAAGCTCCTAGAGCATGGTATGAAAGATTGTCAAAATTCTTAATAGAAAAAGGATTTTCAAGAGGAAAGGTAGATACTACTTTGTTTATCAAAAATAAAAATAAAGATTTACTAGTTGTTCAAGTGTATGTAGATGACATTATTTTTGGATCAACTAATGAATCTTTATGCCAAGAGTTTGCTAAGATCATGCAAGGTGAATTTGAAATGAGCATGATGGGAGAGCTCACTTTCTTCTTGGGACTTCAAGTGAAGCAAACTAAGGATGGAACCTTCATCAATCAAGCAAAATATACCAAGGATTTACTCAAAAGATTTGGAATGGATAATTACAAACCTCAAGCAACTCCAATGGGCACCAACATCAAGCTTGATAAAGATGAAAGTGGTAAGTGTGTAGACACTAAACTATATAGGTCTATTATTGGTTCATTGCTGTATCTAACTGCAAGTAGACCAGATATTCTGTTATGCCTTTATGCTAGATTTCAATCCTCTCCTATGGAATCACACTTATTAGCTACTAAAAGAATATTTAGATATCTTAAGGACACTCCATCTCTAGGACTTTGGTACCTTAAGGACTCCACCTTTGCTCTTCATGCTTTTTCTGATGCAGATTTTGGGGGCTGTAAAATAGATAGAAAGAGCACTTCAGGCACATGCCAATTCTTAGGGAATAGATTAATCTCATGGTTCTCTAAGAAACAAAATAGTGTAGCTCAATCCACAACTGAAGCAGAATACATAGCGGTTGGTAGTTGTAGTGCTCAAGTGTTGTGGATTAAACAACAAATGAAAGACTATGGTATTGACATGAAGCAAGTCTCAATCAAATGTGATAATACCAGTGCCATTAATCTCTCTAAGAATCCAATTCAACACTCTAGAACTAAGCATATTGAGATTAAGCATCATTTTCTTAGAGACCATGTACAAAAAGGAGATATAATTCTAGAGTATATTGATACTTTACATCAAATAGCTGATATCTTCACCAAACCTCTTGATATAGATAGGTTTTGTGTCCTTAGAGGTGAATTAGGACTTATGCATCTTCCTTAAGATTTATCTCCTTCAAAACCTTGATTTCAAAGTGATTTTAAACGAATTTCTCAATGATATTTCTGGGCAAAAAGTATGAGAGGTCGATCTTCAATCACTATAGATCGATCTTCATGCTCCAAATTGGCCTAAAGTAGAAAGGTTAAGCTAGGCAGATCGATCGTCTCTACTATAAGATCGATCTCCTTAAGCCTCTGTAAAACAGCAGATCGATCTATGGATTTGGCAGATCGATCTCCTTAAGCCTCTGTAAAACAACAGATCGATCTATGCATTTGGCAGATCGATCTCCCTAAGCCTCTGTAAAACAGCAGATCGATCTATGCCTTTGGCAGATCGATCTCTTTGAGGTTTTGTATTTTGAGGATCGATCTTTTGGTTCAACAGATCGATCTCTTCAAGTCTATGGAAATAACAGATCGATTTGGTTTTGCGACAGATCGATCTCTTGAGCCCTGGACTATAAAAACGGCTTCAAAATCCCCAAATTTCAAATATCCAAATTTTCAAATCCCTAACCCCTTGTCGCGCCTCAACCTTCGATTCTCCCTCCCAGATCGATCTCGGTAAGGTTTTTGTCAAATCTCTTCATCGTTTAGTATTTAGTAACCTACATTACTAAATTTTCTTCAAAAATTTCTTATTTTTTTGCTGAAATCTTCATTAGGGCAATTCTAGCACTATTTCATTGGCTAAATTTTAGAGAACTCCTCAAACTAGTGCTTAGGTGTTTTTAGAACAATCATTGTGTGTGTCTAGGTTACTTCTAATTATACAACCATGTCTCGTATTAAGAGAGCAGCCAACAGAGAATCTAGACCATCTTCCTCACAACAACCCATTGCCTCTTCTGTCACTACCTTTAACAGGTGTTTTCAAACACCTGCAAAAAGGAAAATATATGAAGAGTATTTCTCCACTATGCCAATTAAACATTGGCGAGCAATTGACTTTTCTTTCTTAAATCGTATTGATTTTCCGTATTTATAAAAAATGGAAGCATTCGGTTGGCTTCCATTTCTTAAAATTAACACCCCGGTACCTCCAAATATTGTTAGGGCATTCTTTTCTAATACTGAACTCATTTATGACCCTGATGATACCTGCAAAATACTAGGGTTTAAAACGTTTTTCATGTCTAAAACACTATCTATAGACACATCCATACTAGCCTGAGTATTTGTGTCACGACCCAAATTACCTAAAAATTAGAGTAAATTTTTCACTTTTTAATTTCCTTACCCGTCGTGAACAGTTACACTACTAAACAGTTGGGCTATGATTCGATGTTAGTCACCTCTCACCTATTTCCCATTCCATTTTCATATTTCATTTACATATCAATTTATTTAAGCTAAATACATCCCCAATATTACATCCATGTACAGTACTGTGCCTCTATATGTTCAGATACAAAAATTATACAAATGTGTATACCTGGTCTTGATAAGAAGCAGCGGATAACTGAAATGTAAGACTACTATCGTTTTCTTCTACTGAATGTACCCTGTGGGGTGGAAAATGAAAGGGTGAGTGAAACTTGCTCAGTAAGGCAATAATGTAAGCAGGTAGATAACTATACTATCTACGTGCTGATAATGTCATGATATAAAATCGTTTATATTTGGAGCATAAGGTAAGATTAAAACGATGCCACATGTATGTATAGATCATATAAGAGAAATCTTGAAATCGACATATAAATCAAACATGGAAAAATCATCATGTATGACATCTCATGCTCGTCACATTAAAACTTATTGTTTCATCATGAACTCATCACGTTAAAACTCATTTGTTTTATCATAAAACAATCACATCAAGGCTAAACCCATCACTCGGGAATACCTTGATTCATTAAATCACATCTCTTTTGAAAACATTAATCGGGACATTACCCCTCCCTCGGGTTCATCCTGGTCTATTCAGACCGTATGATATCATGTGAGGCATGTAGGTTACTGTATGAAAATCGAGGACTATAGCCATAATTTATCCCTGTGATCCCAGGCTACACGGATCCCGATGTACGGGGTATCACAACTGTAACGGGAGGTGGGGTCAAGTCCTACCCGCCAAAATATCAAGTAACATCATCGAGTCATCATGACTGCATGATACAGCGTACTCTGTGTGACATACACGGTACATCGTACTCCATGGACCCATATCATAGCTGGGGGTGCCTGCCGTAGGTCTTATCCACCCCAATACTATGTCGATAACCAACCCATGTCTCAAAGTATACGTGCGAGCATATCAACTCTCTGCGAAGCACAGTCTACAGGAGGCTTCCGCACGACTATATGCATGTCAACTCACGTCTAGTGCGAGCGAAGCTCCAGCACCACGCTATGCATATCATGATATCTAAAATCTCGTGCGAGCGAAGCTCCAGCACGATTTTGTGCACACATAAATTTCTCGTACGAGCAATGCTCCATTATGGCTTTTATGAGTAATAAATCAGTAAAATTTAGTGCGAGTAAGACTCTAGCACTCTTTTTACTCAAATAAATATGATAGGTGGCTCAATCTTGATAAAACATCTTTAAAATTGTAACCAGTACAAACTGGTGCCCTTTCGTATAATTCCTAAAATCAACAGCCAACCTATGTGCATATTTGCTTAAATCAAAGTAATATATTCATATAAAACATTAAAACATGAAAATCATGCAATTTATCTGCCTTCTACCCTTTTTGTAAATTTTACTCCTAGAGGCAATATTGTCTTTTTCCTTTATTCACCTATGCCCCGATTTTCGTAAAAATTATAATTTCATTTCTAGATACATTAAGGAATTCTAAGCCCTGTAAATCCCCTCAATAAATACGTATAGAAATCTCTATGCACCTACAAAATTCTCTTACCTCGATTTACGCGTAAACTTATCTCGTCTCGATAATATTCGATCTCTCAGTCTAACTGCACGTCAACCAAGTCTACGAAACTGCATATAACCACATATTTTGGGTTAATTCACTTATTTTTATCAGTATATCACATTTACTGATCGAATCTAACGTATTGGGCTTGTTTTACTTTATTGGGCCCAATTGCACTTTAATGGGCCTCAACCCATTTTCAGCCCATTTTTTTTACTTATTAAATCCCTTCTTCGGGTTTACTGGGCTCGTTCAGCTTACCAATAATCATCGGGCTTCTTTCCAAACTCATTGGATAGCCTGTATACTATTTACGGTAACTACGTTGCAATTTCGATTAATATTCCTTTTTATATAGAATTAATCAGTAAATTCTGTAAAATAATCGAAACTCTGTATTAAAGGACTCATATTATCGTAATTAAAATATACTTACCTAATATGATGAGGGGTACGAAAAATTGGAGCTCAATCGGCTCTCGTTCAGGCTTTGTCGTAAAACTGCACATTATATATTTAATTTCGGGTTATTTGTCGATTAAATATAATTTAAATAAATTTCTTAGAAATCAAATCGGTCACTTTTGACCTCTTACCGACTTACCCGAAGTCCGGTGTATCCCCAAAAATTCTTTCCCTTATTCCTTTTTCTCTTTTTCTCCTTTTTTCCCTTCTTTCTTGGCTGAACCGGTTCAGTCCGGTTCAACCCGATTCAGACCGATCCTATTCAGCCGGTTCAGTCTAGTTCACCTCTTTGCTGAACCACTCCGTAACGGTTCAGACCTTCTCATCGCCGTTCACGGCGTTTTCAGCCGGTTCTCGGCTCGTTTCTAGCGCCATTCAGCTCGTCTTTGGCCGGGCAACCTTCAACTGGCCTCGATCGGGACCAAATCACCGCTGGTGGCCGCTGTTCCTCTCTTCTCCCTCTCGGCCTTCTCTCCCTCGATCTGTCGGATTTTGATGGTTTTGCCGGTCGATGCCGGTCTCAAAAGAATCGCATCTTCTTCCCGATCACACCGGTGCCCGCCGTTCGAACCCAGCTGTCGTGGATCGTCGAGATCGAGCTCCTTTCTCCCGTCGATTTCTCCTCCTCCGTTCGTCGGATTCGACCGTCCTTGACAAGCGTCACCGGTGCCTATAAGATCGCTGGCCTCTCCTCTTGCTCCTCGGCTGTTCGTCGGCGTCGTCAGTCGCTGGTGGCCTTGGATCGGTCGGGCCACGCGCGGTCTCCTCGGTTTCCTTTGTTTTTCTCTCTCCCCGATAACATTTTCTGATTCTCTCTCTTTTTTTTGAATTAATTTAGTTTTATTTATTATTTAATTTTATTAAGATTTTAATCATTATTTTATTCTAAAAATCCCAAAAATATATAAAAAATTATATTTTATTCTAATTAATTTATTTAATTTAATTAATCCATTTTTTCACTTTTTCGGTATATTTTCTCCGTCTTTTCGGGATATTATCCTGAGCGAAAATTTCGATTAATTCCAGTAATTTCATATCTTGATCAATTTAACCCAAAATTTAATTATTTCTTCGTTATTGATCAAGATTCTCAAATCCATTATTTTTAATAAAATTTTCTTATCGGGTTTATACTAAATTTCGATCTTTTGACCGTTTTGTCCTTCACGTGTTCGAGAATTCCATTTCAGTCCTTTTGCATTTTTAATTTTGCGTTTTTGAATCCTTATCTCCAGTTCGAATCTCGTTCATTTAATTTGTGACCATTTCAATCCTTCCTTTCACGAAAATACTCATTTCGTGTTTTAACTAAATTCGGGTCTTACATAATCTCCCCCACTTAAGAAATTTGGTCCTCCAAATTAGAACCCAGTTAATTGGGTCCATAAACAACTTCGGGTACGTCTATCGTATCATACTGTTTAATTCCCTTATGACTTTTTCGGAGTGTACTACTGCCAAAGGACTTTAATTAGGGAGATTATCTTAAACCTCAAAACTTTCTCCTTCTTGTTTATTACCCAAATCGATTTTCCAATCATACGTTATAGTTTCATTGAGCTAAGCTATTGGAGCTCATATCCAATCACATATGTTGGATCTGGATAGTATTTTCGAAGCATCAGAAGATAGGACACATTGTGGATGCCTGCTAATTCAGATGGTAACGCCAACCTACAGGCCTTGTCTCCCACTTTGTCCAATCTCTTTCCGAATCTCGTTACGTCCTTATGCTATGTCCTAAGGGCATGTAACTTCCAACAATACTAATTCACTCTTGGAGAATTTCAATAATTTTTGTCTCTTGTCAGCGTAGCTTGTCTATCTGCTCTGAGGTGTTCTTAATCTTTCACAATTAACTGAACATCCTCAGAGGTTTGTCTTACCAATTCAGGAACAATTTTTTATCTGTCACTCACTTTTTCTTATCCAAATCGGGAAAACAACCCTTACGACCATACAATGCCTCATCTGAAGTCATCCCGATACTCGAGTGACAACTGTCATTATTGGCGAATTTGATTAGTAACAACTAATCATCCCAGGAGCTTATCAAATAAATGGCACACGCCCTCATCATATCCTCCAGAACCTGTACAGTCCTCTCTGACTGACCATCTGTCTGAGGACAGAAAGCTGTACTAACACGCAATCGGGTTCCCATAGCTTCCTGAAAAACATTCCCAGAGGTGGAAATGAAGCGGGGATCCCTATATGATAAAATGCTCACTAGAAAAATACTCGGTGTTCCATAATTTTTCATACATATAAATCTGCCTACACACTCAGAGTATCTAGGAATTTCCTAACTAGAAGGTGGGTAGACTTATTTAATCTATCGACTATCACCCAGATAGCCTTATGATTTATCCGGGTCCTCTGTAACCCATCACAAAATTCATGATAACTTGTTCCCATTTTCATGTCAATATAGGTAGAAATTGTAATAACCTTGTAAACTTCTATTGTTCTACCTTACTCTGCTGACATACGAGACACTTTTTTCACAATCTCTACTATGTCTCTTTTCATATCTGACCACCAATACCCTTTTCTAAGATTTTGATATATTTATTACTTCTCGGATGCACTGTATCTCCCGAAGAGTGAGCTTTTGACAATAACTCTACCTCATCAACTCTAATCTCTTATCAACTGGTCTCTTTCCCGCTTTGACATCTCTGTCATTCTCTAGTCTCTTCTGTCTCTATTTCGACCCTTACTACCTTTCCCAATCTCAGAGGCGTGCAACACATGATCTTCTTCACGCAACTGTATTCTGCGCACTGCCTCGACATAGGTAATGAGCTAATCAAACTCTAATCGATAATTTGATCCTTTTCATGAACTTTTGGGCTTTTTCGACTCTCACTGCCTATCGTATCAGGTTCACACCAGCCCAGAGATATAAATTGAGTTTCATACTCATCAATCAACTAGTGTCTATGGGCAGTGTAAGAAATTTTACCCGTAATTTCCCTTAAGTAGTGTCCGAAATATTCTGTCACCGGAATACATCCAAAAATATTTTTCATGTCGGCTCTGGACATCTAATTCTTCAGATGGGTTGAGCGGACTTCCACCAATGCTCCGCCTCACCCTCTAACATAAACGTATTTTAAAAATCACCTTCTCAGTCGACATACACCGAAAGAATCCATAGCACTTCGCTATCTCATTCACCCTGTCGTCAGTAACTATTGGTTTCTTTACTTCGCTATATACCAGAGGGGTGTGACAATCTCTATGTTTGCGGCATCTGTTTAGGCTTTACCCTGCCTATCCTTAACTACCTGTATAGACTGAGTAAACAACTCCAAAATATTTTCTACATTCCACTCCATCCTCTTGGAGCGTGTCTCAATACTATTTGGTCTCTTTATAGGACCTTGTGGAGTATGCCCAACATTAACCTCCACCTCACACTCATCTTGAGTCTCATGTGATGACTCATTCGACTCTCAGGCCGATCTCTATGGCCTTGAGCATGTGTACTCGTTCCTCTACAATAGCGGCTATCAGTTATAAAAACTATATTCTTGCATTCGAACTAAATTCTTAGCTGCTGTTCTATATTGTTATACACAATTGTATCTAAACAATGCACAGTACATGGGGATGTAAATTTACTTAACCACTAACACCGACTCATATCAGGCCAACTCAGCTCTGATACCACCTTTTCTGTCATGACCCAAATTACCTAAAAATCAGAGTAAATTTTTCGCTTTTTAATTTCCTTACCCGTCGTGAACAGTTACACTACTAAACAGTTGGGCTATGATTTGGTGTTAGTCACCTCTCACCTATTTCCCATTCCATTTTCATATTTCATTTACATATCAATTTATTTAAGATAAATACATCCCCCAATATTACATCCATGTACAGTACTGTGCCTCTATATGTTCAGATACAAAAATTATACAAATGTGTATACCTGGTCTTGATAAGAAGAAGCGGATAACCGAAATGTAAGAGTACTGTCGTTCTCTTCTACTGAATGCTTCCTGTGGGGTGGAAAATGAAAGGGTGAGCGAAACTTGCTCAGTAAGGCAATAATGTAAGCAGGTAGATAACTATACTATCTACGTGCTCATAATGTCATGATATAAAATCGTTTATATTTGGAGCATGAGGTAAGATTAAAACGATGCCACATATATATATATATATATCATGTAAGAGAAATCATGAAATCGACATATAAATCAAACATGAAAAAATCATTATGTATGAAATCTCATGCTCGTCACATTAAAACTTATTATTTCATCATAAACTCATCACGTTAAAACTAATTTGTTTTATCATAAAACAATCACATCAAGGCTAAACCCATCACTCGGGAATACCTTGATTCATTAAATCACATCTCTTTTGAAAACATTAATCGGGACATTACCCCTCCCTCGGTTTCGTTCTGGTCTATTTAGACCGTATGATATCATGTGAGGCATGTAGGTTACTGTATGAAAATCGAGGACTATAGCCATAATTTTTCCCTGTGATCCCAGGCTACACGGATCCCGGTGTGCGGGGTATCACAACTGCAACGGGAGGTAGGGTGAAGTCCTACCCGCCAGAATATCAAGTAACATCATCGAGTCATCATGACTGCAGGGTACAACGTACTCCGTGTGACATACACGGTACATCATACTCCGTGGACCCATATCATAGTCTGGGGGACCTGCCGTAGGTCTTATCCACCCCAATACTATGTCGATAACCAACCTATGTCTCAAAGTATACGTGCGAGCATCTCAACTGTCTGCGACACACAGTCTACAGGAGGCTTTCGCACGACTATATGCATGTCAACTCACGTCTAGTGCGAGCAAAGCTCCAGCATCACGCTATACATATCATGATATCTAAAATCTCGTGCGAGCGAAGCTCCAGTACGATTTTGTGCACACACAAATTTCTCGTACGAGTAATGCTCCAGTATGGCTTTTATGAGTAATAAATCAGTAAAATTTAGTGCGAGTAAGACTCTAGCACTCTTTTTACTCAAATAAATATGATAGGTGGCTCAATCTTGATAAAACATCTTTAAAATTGTAACCGGTACAAGTCGGTGGCCTTTCGTATAATTCATAAAATCAACAGCCAACCTATGTGCATATTTGCTTAAATCAAAGCAATATATTCATATAAAACATTAAAACATGAAAATCATGCAATTTATCTGCCTTACTACCCTTTTTGTAAATTTTACTCCTAGGGGCAATATCGTCTTTTTCCTTTATTCACCTATGCCCCGATTTTCGTAAAAATTATAATTTCATTTCTAGATACTTTAAGGAATTCTAAGCCCTGTAAATCCCCTCAATAAATACGTATAGAAATCTCTATGCAACTACGAAATTCTCTTACCTCGATTTACTTGCAAACTTATCTCGTCTCGATAATATCCGATCTCTCAGTCCAACTGCACGCCAACCAAGTCTACAAAACTGCATATAACCACATATTTTGGGTTAATTCACTTATTTTTATCAGTATATCACATTTACTAATCGAATCTAACGTACTGGGCTCGTTTTACTTTATTGGCCCCAATTGCACTTTAATAGGCCTCGACCTATTTTCAGCCCCTTTTTTTTTACTTATTAAATCCCTTCTTCGGGTTTATTGGGCTCGTTCAGCTTACTAATAATCATTGGGCTTCTTTCCAAACTCATTGGATAGCCCGTATACTATTGACGGTAACTACGTTGCTATTTCGATTAATATTCCTTTTTATACAGAATTAATCAGTAAATTTCGTAAAATAATTGAAACTCTGTATTAAAGGACTCATATTATCGTAATTAAAATATACTTATCCAATATGATGCTAGGTACGAAAATCGGAGCTCAATCAGCTCTCGTTCAGGCTCTGTCGTAAAACTGCACAATTATATATTTAATTTCGGGTTATTTTTCGATTTAATATAATTTAAATAAATTTCATGGAAATCAAATCGGTCACTTTTGCCCTCTTACCGACTTACCCGAAGTCCGGTGTATCCCCAAAAATTCTTTCCCTTTTTCTTTTTTCTCTTTTTCTCCTTTTTTTCCCTTCTTTCTTGGCCGAACCGGTTCAGTCATGTTCAACTCGATTCAGACTGGTCCGATTCAGCCGGTTCAGTCCGGTTCACCCCTTTGCTGAACCGGTCCGTACCGGTTCAGACCTTCTCACCGCCGTTCAAAACGTTTTCGGCCAGTTCTCGGCTTGTTTCTGGCGCCATTCAGCTCGTCTTTGGCCGGGCAACCTTCGACTGGCCTCAATCGGGACCAAATCTTAGCTGGTGGCCGCCGTTCCTCTCTTTTCCCTCTCAACCTTCTCTCCCTCGATCCGTCGGATTTTGGTGGTTTCATCGGTCAATACCGGTCTCAAAAGAACCGCATCTTCTTCCCAATCGCACCGGTGCCTGCCGTTTGAGCCCAACTGCCGTGGATCATCGAGATCGAGCTCCTTTCTCCCGTCAGTTTCTCCTCCTCCGTTCGCCGGATTCTGTCGTCCTTGACGCGTGTCACCGGTGCCCACAAGATCGCCGACCTCTCCTCTTGCTCCTCGGCTGTTCGTCAGCGTCGTCGGTCGTGGATCGGTTGGGCCACGCGCGGTCTCCTCGGTTTCCTTTGTTTTTCTCTCCCTGATAACATTTTCTGATTCTCTCTTTTTTTTTGAATTAATTTAGTTTTATTTATTATTTAATTTTATTTATATTTTAATCATTATTTTATTCTAAAAATCCAAAAAATATCTAAAAAAATTATATTTTATTCTAATTAAGTTATTTAATTTAATTAATCCATTTTTTTCACTTTTTCAGTATATTTTCTCCGTCTTTTCGGGATATTATCCCGAGCGAAAATTTCAATTAATTCCAGTAATTTCATATCTTGATCAATTTAACCCAAAATTTAATTATTTCTTCGTTATTGATCAAGATTCTCAAATCCATTATTTTTAATAAAATTTTCTTATCGGGTTTATACCGAATTTCGATCTTTTAACCATTTTGCCCTTCAAGTGTTCGAGAATTCCATTTCAGTCCTTTTGCATTTTCAATTTCGCATTTTTGAATCCTTATCTCCAGTCCGAATCTCGTTCATTTAATTTGTGACCATTTCAATCCTTCCTTTCACGAAAATACTCATTTCATTTTTTAACTAAATTCGGGTTTTACAATTTGACATACAAGATGAGGGGTTGACCGATGAAGAGGAAGAAGTCCCTTTAGAATTTAACCTTCTCGGGGATAAGGCGAGTGACCTACAGATGCACCCGAGGTTACTCCACCTTATCATCTCGTGGAATCTTAGACCATTTGGTACCCGTCACTCCACGGTTAGGAGATTAGATCGATTCTGGCTCCACCACCTCCACTCCTCAAGTCAAAAACCTAATCTGATCCACTTCATTTATGAAGACTGGCTGAAGATCGTACGCGACCAAGCCTCTACCATAGTTTTTCCACAACTGCTAGCGTACTTACTACAATGACTCGAGATCGATTGTACCTATGAGACTGATGAAATGCCTTCCCCAAAGAGCGTATTAAACATAGGCACACTTCACCACATGGGGTAATATAAGGACTTTCGATGGGAATGGAGGAAGAAGAGAGAACAGTAGTTTGAGGCAGCCATGGAAGAAGACCCATCAACAGAGCCTACTGATCCACCTGCTGCACCTATTGAGGGTCCATCTTCGTCGACTGCTCAGCCCACTGCACCTGCACCATCATCTGATGGGATGGAATCGATTGTGACGATGATCTTGGGGCTTAACCAAAAGATGGATGAAGGTTTTGCAAACCTTCATGCCATAAAGCAGGCTATGTTCGATAAGCTGCAGGTTACTTACACTCGAGTTGAGGAACTCATGGAGCGCTTCCCTCCTCAGCCTTAGGACATGATTGTTAGGGATGTTCTAGATAGCTTTTCATGTTTACTGTCTGTTGTTTAACACATCATTTGCTTGAATGCTTACTTTCTGAAATGACATAATAGTTCCTTTGAAATGTGTTATAATAAGTTACTATTTTGAAATGACATGTCTTTTGAAAGTTAATTGCCTTTTTACCTTTATTGCCATTGATATGACAAAAAGGGGGAGAAGAATCCGTTAAGAAAACATGTTTAAATGTCTTAAAGGAAAGCTTAAATTAAGGAGGAGTTAAGGGGATAAAAGTAATGGGGAGCTTACAGTAAGGGGGAGTTTGTGAAAAGCAAAACATATTTTGTGCATAATGCAAATGGGTAACTAAACATGTTTATTAAATAAGTTTTGTCATATCAAAAAATGAGAGATTGTTGAGTTAATATACTTTAAAATGACAAAACAAGTAAATTCAATAATATAGAAATGATTTAAAAACATGTTTAGAGGTTATCAGTACCAGAAACTGAGTCTTTAAGGATGAGAGATCGATCTGGTGAGATGAAAGATCGATCTCTTGGGTTTTCTAGTATGAGATATCGATCTCATGAGGATATGAGATCGATCTGCTAAAGGATTGAATTCTCAATGGATCTGTACAAGATGTTGAGGAAGTAGCGATCGACCTAGAAGGGTTATAAGATCGATCTGTCGATTACAGGAGGTTATGAGATCGATCTGGTATAGGAAGAGATCGATCTCCTCAAAGTCAGAGAGCTAAGGAGATCGATCTAGGATGATTAGAGATCGATCTCCTCTCTACGAGAATACTTGGTAGATCTATCTGAAGATCGATCTTGCCTCAAACAGAGAGATTAGAAGATCGATCTGCTTGTTCGACAGATCGATCTTCACTAACATTTTTAAATTACAAGATCGATCTCTACAAGTATGAGATCGATCTCCATCCTTCAAGTTGCTTTGTTTTCGGAGGAAATCAAACTAAGAGATCGATCTGGTCAAAATAAGAGATCGATCTGGCACTCTACTGGAGGTTCCCAACGGCTCTTTCTGCAAAACCTTCAACAGGAAAAACAGCATTAAATGCTCCAACTACTAATCTTCCAGTATAAAATCAAGCATTGAAGACACTAGAAAGAGAGAGACAATTACTGAAAACTCTGTATATTCTCAAGAACTTCATTCCAACATTCTCTTTGTCTTCAATCTTCATTTATTGATAGTGTTGTAAAACTCTTGGTGTAAAAGCTATATCTATCCTACCCACATAAGAAAAGATTGATCTTGTATTCATCCTTATTTCAAGAGAGAAGAGGAGTGTTCCTCAGTGAGATAAACTTTGTAAAATGGTGAATATTTATTTGTGTAAAAAGGGTAAAGAGGTTATTCCTTAACCTGAAAAAGGGAGTGTGTAACATTCATTGATAGAGTGAAAGGAAGCTCTTGACAAGGAGGTCAAGAAGAGAAGACGTAGGTAAGAGATTGGTCGAACCTCTATAAACTACTGAGTTTACTTTTTCTTGCCCTTATCTTCTTTCAATTTATTCCATTACATTATATTGATTATTCATTATTTGTAATTTGACTTAATATAGTTTAAATTTGTCATAAACCTTAGAAAATCGATTCACCCCCCTTTTGGTAGAGCCAACAAAGTTGACCCAAAATTTTTATGAAACATACTAGGGACTTAGTATAACACATGAGAAGTGGAAATTTGGTAGAAATTGGGCTAAAAGTATTTTGTTTGGAATTTTAGGAAAACAAGGTTGCTGGCAACCCAAGCCCATCACTCTGCTAGCCCAACATAAGAGCCCATTTTGAAGACCTTCCAAAAGGCTTTTGAGGCTGGATTTTTTCCAGGATAAAGATCACTTTAATCCCTTTCTGGAACACTAAAGAACTCCTCGAACTGACTTGGAACCAGGAACTTATCCCTCTTACAAGCTTACCATAAGATCAACTTGTGAAATTTTTTCGGCCACCTTTTGGCCACTTTTAGGAGTTGGTCAAGAAGTATAAAATTATTCCCTATTAATCCTTATATCACATATAAGAAATCTGGACCCAAACAAATTGATTTGCTAGGGGAAATATTAGAGACAAGAATAGGGGCTGAAACTGCTTTATTTTAAATGTGAGAGAAACTTTGGATTTTTGATTTCTTGGTTTGTTTTTAAGCTTGTTTTGAATGATTCTAAGTTGTATACATGTATATCTATAGCTGAAGATCATCTTTGGAGAAGGAAAGAGTGGTCAAACTTGGTCAACAAGGTGAGAAAGTTGGTGGAAGATGATGATGTATACGTATGTTGTTGTTTGATGAATTTGGATGATTTTCGCTAAAGTAGAAATTGAAGAAATAATTTCTAGAGCTTGTATGGAATTCGGCCAACCTTAAATTTTTAGGGTAGAGTTTGGTGTTGTGGAATGTTAGATTAATACCGAAAAGTTCAGTTTATGGCTCAATTTAGTGGAAAACTGTAAAAATGTAGAAATTAGCAATTTGAAAAGTTGTGATGTGTAGAATTGGGACTTGAATAAGTGTAAATTCATTAAGTTGATAAGTTGATGTTAGCAAAAAAGAAATTATCGAAAGAGCTTGACTTGACACGTTTATCGATAAAATCAAAAAAGTAGGGAAAGTTAGCAAATTGGTCGAGTCTAGTGAGATTTATGTAAGTTAATGCATGTTTAAGTATATTAAGATGGAATTGAGTGTCAGTTGTTGGTTTTGAAATTATTTTAGGTAGCCTGAGGTGTTGGCACATAAAACGAGGTAAGCCCGATATCCGAGCAATACATGCTGCCCCAGTCCCATATAGGCAAAGGATGTAATTTATTTTAGTAATGATGTTCCTTAGCTGTAAGTGAAAAGCTATTTCATGAAACCCTTAGTAAAATAAACATGAATGTCGAAAGACCTTGAGCTCTGTTTGATTTTTTACGAGTGCATAATTTCGGTATCATTTTATAACTAGGATCTTTTATGCAATAAGCGTGTATATGTATATGTGATTTTTATGAAGTATGAGATTCATAAGTTTTTGTACAAATTAGTTTAAAAGTGATTTCTATATGATGATAAGCTTGATTTGAGACTAAATGCTCTATAGCATGCGAGTTAGGGTAAACTTGGGGGTCATCCTAGGGACCTAAGGGAATGCTAGCTGACGGCCTATGAATGGGCTGGGCCTTGATAATAACATGCGTATTTCTTTGTGTTTGTCATGTAACCTTCACGACATTTCTATTTCCACATGAGTGGTGTTTCCGTTATGTTGTAGTACTTTGGCCCAGTCTATAGCCCTACCATGGCTATAAATATTTTGTTCCCTCTTCGGATGATGCCCTTTTTAAAGGATGAAATAGTTATTACCCACATGACAGTGATAACGCATACCTAGTCTCCACATTTTGAAATTGCGTATCTGTTCATCACAATATGTTTTTAATGTATTTATAGTTATGCTTCGATTTTGATACAATTTGACTATAGTTGATGCATAGTTATGCATTTATTGAATTTTCAAAGTTTTGTTTAAGGTAAGAAATATAAGAAGTATAGTTTGGTATATACAAAAGCATATATTTTAAGTATGCAAATTTTATGTTTTCTAACAGTCTGATCGGATAATGTATTTTGTTATTTAGAATCATCATTTTATTAAATGCTCTGAATACTATTGCTATTTCAAATGCACTCCTTACTGGGCTATCGAAAAGCTCACTCCCATTTTCCCATCCTTCCAGATTATTTATAGTGACCATATCTTTGCCTTCCGCGTATTCGACATAGGCTGATGGACAAGATTCTACCCAGGCTATCTCATGTACATGTTTAAGATATATTTCATTTTGTACCCAGACATCCTGTACAGTACATATACTTATGTGTAAATAAACATTTTGGGATGTAATCACTTTTTGTGTATATATCGGAATGAAGATGTATGTAATCCATTGTATTACAGTGTGTAATGAAATTAAAAGATGAACGAAAATTATGGACATTTCATGGATTCTCAAGGATAAGTTCATTTAACTGCTTGTGGACATTCATTGTTGATTTGGAACTTACAGGAGGATAGGGATAGGTATAAAGGTTATACTGTCGAATTTTTGTTAACAGTGGGATAGAATTTGTCGAATGTAAGATAAGTTATAAACTGACACTGAAAAAGAATACACATTAAGTAAGAGGTTAAGTAATAGAATAAAAATTTAAATTAGCCATAATTTCCACATTTTTGAGGCGTTATAGTTTATGTGCTATCAGAGCTAAAGGTGTCTAGCATTGTCGGTGTCGGTCAGTTGAAGATAGATTAAATCCCAAATGTCTGTACTTGTCTGGTTATAAATTGAAAATATCTGGTAAAATTATGACCAAAGTTTATTATGTACGCGCAGGTAAATTAATTATATATCATGAGCGGGAGACGTAGTCATCCTCGGAGTCAGGCATAACCACCTCCATTTCCCGCTCCACAGCCAAAGAGTCCTAACTCTCATACTAATAGGATAAAGCAGGATATAAGACAAGAGTCGACCACATTGCAACTATGTTTGCCCAACATTTTGAGGCTAATACTTCCGGCACCGCACCCACCCCAGCTCTTACACCCACACCTCCACAAGATCCGTCCCCACCTCCTCCACAGACTTTTTTAGTGCCCCCATTCACTCAGCCTCTGGTACAGACCAGGCTTAATAACATGGACATGGGCCGATTAAGAGATTTTCTTAATATGAATCCTCCATCATTCAAGGGAATTCAGGACTCTATCAAGGCATAAAAGTGGCTAATAGAAATGGAGACAAACTTTGAGTATCTGGGATGTACTGATGCAGAAAAGGTTAGTATGGGTGCTTATATGCTCAAAGGACAGTTTCGCTACTGGTAGAGAGCCACCCATGGATTGTTGACTGCTAGTCACTCGGTGATCAGTAGGGATGCTTTCCTATCAGCTTTCAGGACCCAATACGTTCCCCACACTGCCCATATGAAGATAAAATTAGATTTTCAAAATTTAGGATAGGGTAGTATGACAGTCAACGAGTACAGAATAGATTCACCACCTTAATGAGATATGACCCGAAGACTGTCTAAAATGAGGAGCGTCATACAGAGCGATTTTTATATGAACTGAGAGCAGCAATTAAGGGTAGATTATTGAGGTTTCGTATTACAGAATTTACGGATGCTCTCGGACGAGTGCAAGAAATTGAAAGGGGACTAGATCTGGCATAATCTCAATACGGGTCCCAAAGAAAGGCTAGAGATAACGGTAAGAGGCCAGAAGCATCTCGAGTAGGTTATAAGAGTGGTCCACCTAACAGATGGAGGATTGATGAGTCTCGAGCGAGGGCTGATAGGCCTAAGACTCCTTTAGGTATTATAGAGACCACTCGAGGCACCAGGTATGGTACAAAGATTTGTAAAGATTATGGTCTGTTGCATGAGGGTATTTGTTACCGGGAGACAGATGACTATTTTAGGTGTGGAGATACAGGTTACAAGGTTAAGGACTGTCCATAACTTCAGATTTCACAGCCCCAAGTGTAAGACCCGTAAATTTCTGTGTAATGTTTATGATTCTGGAATGTACAAACAAGTTACAATTTATATGAATCATAAGAAATGGATGTTTTTAAGTCCTTAGTGTGACAAAATTGCAAAATGAGTATAGAAGCAATTGAATGGGAGTTTAACTTTGAAAGTTTGGGAAAAATTATAGCTGGAATGCTGCAGACACAGGGCAGATCGATTTCATTACAAGAGGAGATTGATCTCCTTGACTTGAAATGCAAAGCCAAGGTATTCTGCAAGAGGGAGATCGATCCCTCACTTAAGTAGATCGATCTCAAGTTGCTTCTGTTTGGACCAGATCGATCTCCTCCCATAAGGCAAATCGATCTCTAGTTGTCTCTGGATAGGCCAGATCGATCACTTCTTAAGGTCAGATCGATCACTGAAGTCCTTTACCTGACCAAGATCGATCTCATTCCATGGTTAGCAAATAGGCAGATCGATCTCATGCAAATAGGCAAATCGATCTCATTTTCTTGGTGCAGATCGATCTCATGCAAATAGATAGATCGATCTTCTTCCTGCATTGTCGAATCCAGAAGTAATGCAAGCAAGGGCAGATTGATCTCCCACCCATGGAGATCGATCTCATAATGCTTTTCCTATAAAAACTCAACGTTTGAACTTGTATTTCACAAGAACAACCCATTTCCTCCATTTTTAACAAGTGACCTAGCTTTCTCACTCTAAAATCACCACTTTCCAATCCATTTTCAGAGAAGTTCCTTTGAGCAAAGTTGTTCCTAGTGAGGAAAAGAACAACATAGTCAAAGATTGGAAGCTCAAACCTTGGATTGAAGGAGAAAAGACGTTTTTCCCCAATTTGGCAAAAGAGGGAAAAAGTCAAGCTAGGTAAGATTTCAATACACCATTTTCTAGTATGTTAATATAGACATTTTGATGAGTTGATTGGTGTATATAATGTTAGCTGAAATGTTGATTTACATGCTTAAACAACCATGACCTAGAATGGGCTTAGTGAGAGAAAATTGAAATGGCATGGAGTTGATGATGATTTAAGCACGTAGAAATGTTAGTAAGCATGTATAGATGATTTTAAGATAGTTTTGTGAAATACATATGTTGGAAAAGATGATTATTGAAAATGGGCTTACGAGGTGTTTGATAAAATACCATAGAGAGGGTATATGATAAACTTAAGGCATTGTGAGATTAATTTCTGTTCAATATGAATCAGTAGACTCGAGGAGTCCAATGGATTCTTGAGAAAATGAATAGAACGATTGAAATGGACTTAAGAGTGAGTCAAGTCTAATAAGACGTAACGAGGCCAAAATTGGTGTAAAATGGCCCAATGCATTGAATAGAACTTCATGCAAATGAGAATTGAGTATATTCAGTATACTAATATGAGTAGCAAATGCTGACAGCTCCTGAAGATAAAATTAGAGCCGATAAGACCGGATCACGAGCATTGAAAACCAAGGAAAGTAATTCGAGTGTGATTTGAGGTAAGGGATTTATGCGGGCTATTAAAGATAGCTATATGTATGTTTCTTACCTGTTGTGTGCAAATGAATGCTATAAAGTATATAGATATTGATATATCTACGTGAAAGCTAAGTGATAAGAAGAAGCTTATTTGCATGACTTCAATGTCTTGTTGTGAAAAGATGTTTTGCAAGTGTTTTGAGAAAGAGTAATAATAGACTGGCTCTCGGTTTAGTAAATTGCATGAAAAGATTTTAACGAGTGATTGAAGGGAGATTGCCCTCTAAATCATACTTAGTGATGGAGCCATCTATTCCTTTTCTGTGTGAACATGTGCTTGAGCCAAAATGGCAACGGTAAATTTACCAGCCATGCTCGCATTTCATTTTAAATAGGATTTTTGAGAAAAGAAAAAGGTGCTAGAGCTGAGTGAAGCTGTGTGATCCATTTGAGAGCTCACACTAGATTTTTTGGAATCATGCTAGAGCCATCAAGTATTGCTAAGTGATCTTGCTCTGACAATGCTCGCATATGATCCCCTCAATTTAAAGTGATTTTCAGCAAAATTATGCTCGATGCCTCAGGTATGCTGAGTTGCTCGCACGTGGTTATATGATGTTTGTTGTGTGATGAGTAAAATCGTGCTGGAGCCATCGTGTATTGCTTAGTGATCTTACACAGACCTACTCGCACGTGATTTTGAGACAATGAAAATAGGTGTTCCACGGGAGAACGTTATACCATAAGCGTTAGCCATGGAGTACGATGTGTCGTGATATCTTAGCGATTCTGTGTGAGCTGAAGGGATGGTTGATCCGCCTCCCCAAGCATGGGATTCCCGCACACCTAATCAGTATTGCCTAGAATCTGGACTATGGCCATAAGTTCTTTTATCTGTGTGAGGTGACATATGTCCCCCTGCTATGTGATACAAGGTGAATTGATATCCCATACTATGTCTCATTTAAATTAATTTACTAAGAAATTTGCTTAGTGCAAAGAGATTTGTAAGTGTGATTCTGTGTAAACTGATTGATGTATATGCATATACCCATCTAACGAATTAATGATTTTGCAGTTGAGGGAAGCTATTTTCAAAGAATGCATATGTTTAATAAGGAAAAATAAATGTTTATATTTTAAGCATGTAGATAGTGTAGTTATCTACCTACTTTCATATTTTTCTTACTGAGCGTGTTAGCTCACCCCCTTATTTCCTCATCCACAGATTCTACGTAGTAGTGAGTTACTACAGTCGTCCCTGTTACGGTGTTCTCCAGTTCTCCAGCAGTACAGAGGTATACATTTATGAGAGAAAAATTTTGTATCCTATAAATTAATGCATAGTCTAGTTATCTTTTGTATGAAAAGGATGTATATAATAGAAACTGATGTAAACGTTTCTGCATATATATATATATATACATATATATATAAAAGAACAGTTTCTATTTCTTTAAATGAATTTTAAATTATGAATGGATGAGATATGGATATGGATGTTGATTCACAGCCCAACTGTTAATAGTAAGTTAAGTCACGGGAAGAGGGTCATGACACCAAGAGCCTCCGTGACAACAGTCTTAGAGACAGACCCCCCAGAGAAGGGCCACTGCTACTGAGAAGGGTAATAAGCCTATCAAACAGGGGTACATGTGTGCATTAGATAAGGAGATTGCTAACACTTCTTCTTAGGCTATTCGAAGTATACTTCTTCTCTGTACTTATGAAGCACATGTTTTATTTAACCCTGGATCTACACACTCTTTTATTTTGCCATAATTTGCATATAAATTGTACTTAAAGAACCCCTAGGTCACATGCTGCATATAAGTACACCTATACATGAATCTAAAAAAACTGATAAAATATATAAAATTGTGAAATTAAGGTGGGAGATAAGGTAATGTTAGCAGATCTAGTTTTGTTAAATATGTATGGATTGGCTAGCTATCAATCGTGTAAGTCTAGACTGCTATACTAAGACTGTGACCTTCTCCCTACATGATAAATTCAGTATATGTTTGGCTATTAAGAAATAAAACGTGTGAGGTTTATTATATGAAACCTTATGATATTATTATAATTTCCTGAAATTATTTATGAATATGCTGATATGAAGGTTATATCGCACTCATCTCATGATGCCAGTTAGAAGCATCCGAGTATAGAGGATTTACCGGTAGTATGTGAGTTTTCAAATGTATTTCCAAATGAGTTACCAGGTTTGCCACTAGAGAGAGCTGGAGTTCACTAGCGATTTAGTGCCAGATACTCAGCCGATCTCTGAATCTCCCTATAGGATGTCACTGGTTGAATTAGAAGAACTGAAGAAGCAGTTGCAAAAGTTGCTTGATAAGGGTTTTATTAGGCCCATTATGTCACCATAGGGAGCTCCAATTCTATTTGTTAGGAAGAAGGATGTAGCCTCAGATTGTGTATAGATTACAAACTATTGAACAAGACTACAGTTAAGAATAAATACCCATGTCCATAATAGATGATTTATTTGATCAGTTAAGAGGGTTTTCATATTCTTTAAGATCAATTTGAGATCGAGCTATCACCAATTAAGGATTAAAAAGGAGGATGTTCCAAAAATAGCCTTCAGGACCTGATATGGCCACTATGAGTTTTTAGTGATGCCCTTTGGTTTGACTAATGTCGCTGCTGCTTTTATGAATTTGATGAATGATGTATGTCGAGATTATCTAGATAAGTTTGTGATAGTTTTCATTGATGACATTCTAATCTATTCTAAGTCCTGGGAGGAAAACGTGCAGTATTTGAGCTGTCACGACCTCCTTTACCTAAAATTACTACCATTTTTTTTGGCTTTTTACTTACCCTTTTTCGCCTCGTGACAATTTAACCACCAACAGTTGGGCTATGATTCGATAATAGTCACCTCATCCTTACTTACCTTACCATCCATTTTATATCATGCATACATGTCAATATAAACTATCGATTGACTGTAAATACTTTTATCTCATATGTGAGCTCATGTATATTTACATACATTTACAGCTCATACATTACATCCGTATATAGTACTGTGTTGTTACATGTTTAGATACAAAATCATACGAATGTGTAAACCTTTCACTCGAGGGGAGTGAAACGTATACTGGAATACAAGTCCTCAGTCGCTCGCTAGCTACTGCAAATGCTCTGTAGAGAGGGGGAAATGAAAGCATAGAACACATCCACTTTTCTAACGCTGCTTGATCATGTTGTCCGTTTAGCTCCCAATATAATCTCCGGAGCTGTATAAAATCATTTATTGCATCATTTACATTTTTTCAACTGTATTCCACTTTTAATATTGTTGATTTCACTTAATGGGCCTGTTTACTCTGATTGGGCTTAATTATATCTTAATGGGCCTAACACTGTCATAAGCCCTTTTCACTTTACTATTCATTTTATCTGGGCTTATTGGGCTTGTAGGGCCCACTAACACTTATTGGACTTGGTCTGAGGCCCATTAACTCTTATTGGGTCAAAACCAATTCGGTTTGGCCCATTATGCCTCTCGGCCATGTCATGTGATCGAGAGCCATGCATGCCACCCTTGGCCGATGGTCACGCAACCCATCGCTAACTTTGCTAATTGCCTAGCCATTCACTTAGGCATTTCATCAAACACATACTATGGATGCCTTAAGCCTTTAGTTTTTGTTCATTAAGGCATTTTATCACACACCTTATATGCCAACCTTAATTCACCAACTAACTGACTAAATTGATTAAAACTAACTATGTCATAATCATGTATACATGTTTACCAACCTATCCATGTCTTAAAATCACATGGGTATTCATCAAAACCTAAATACCCATTTTTGGCCAACATGTGTTCATGGTGATTATGTGTGTTTTGATCCATAAAACATATACTAATCATCTTAGAATAATTCCTTAATTAACATACTAGAAATTGAAAGCATGAAAACTCACCTAGCTTACACTTCTCTTCTTGGCTGAAACTTCCAAGCATGTCTTTCCCTTCAATATGGTTCCTTGATGGCTGATTCCAAGGTATGTTAATCGTCTCTCAATTTGGAACAACTTTCATGAAGATCACTTGTTCCAAATGTGTCTCTAGGTTAGTGTTTTCTAGTGAGATAAAGCTTGAAAGTTTGGTTTCCATGTGTTTCCTTATTCCCGAGAGCTTAAGTGATAAGAAGGCTTGGCTTTGGCTGGTTTTTACTTAGGAAATTAATCCATTTAATTTACATTTTCAGCCCACCATTTGGGCTTGGTCATGGTTTTGGGCTTTGGCAAATTGGGCTTAAGTTTTGGGCCTAAACTTTTAACTAATGGGCCTAGTTTTTGGGCTTTCTAATTGGGCTTTCGGTTTGGGCTTTTCTTTTAGGCTTTTGGGCTAAATATTTTCCTACAATTTGGGCCTTAATTGGCTTAATATTGGACCCAGTAAATGGTCAACAATTCGACCCATTAGGCCTACAAAATTTGGCCTATGCTTAATCCACCTTAATGGCTTCAAAATTTACATAAGTTGGCTCTTCGATTTCTACCAATTTAATTTAATCTGGATTTTGATAAATTACTTTTCCATACTTAAGGAGTTGAAGATCGAGTGTTTTAGTTAAAAATATTTCTTCCCCACTTTTTAACCTTGGTTGGGTTAAATTTTAACCATGGTTAGTTCTTTAAGGTCAAATTTAACATTTCTTAACTAACCTTGACTTTTCTTGACCATTGACCACGTTTAACTTTTTTCTCAAAAATCAAAAAGTGTCAATTCTCATGGTTAACATGCTCATCTCTGTGCTTTGGTCATCTTTAGGAAGTGAAATAGCTAAAACAACCTCAAACAGTTCATTTCGAGCTTGTTTAGCCCCTTTTTGGCTTTTCCTCTACTTCGACATATTCGGGATCAATTCAAACCAACTTTCCTTCTTGAACCCTCTATATTTTGATGTTTTAAGTTCTTCTCTTCAGTCAGAAGGATTTGAATCCCTTCAGTTTAGCCTGTGGCCATCTCGGCCCTTACTTGCCCTTTATATGGCTTATATGCATTAATCATTTCACTTGTATTTTCATTTTAGTAAATACTCTTTTTAAGATTCAATTAACTTAATCAAATGTTTACACAAAGGAATCATAAGGAACATAGTAAAAATATGGGTCTTACAATTCTCTCCAACTTTAGAAATTTAGTCCTCCAAATTAGAACAAAGTCAATCCTCAAATAACTGGGGGTGCTTATCGCTCATCAGAGTCTCTAACTCCCATGTAGCTTCCTCCGAAATATGGTGCTGCCAGAGAACTTTAACTAACTTGATCGTCTTCGATCTCAGTACCTTCTCCTTCCTATCCAATATCCGAATTGGATTCTCCACATATGACATATACTCTCTGAGCTCCAACAGCTCATACTGAATCACATATGCCGAATCCGGGTGATACTTTCGAAGCATCAAAATGTGGAAGACGTTATGGACACCTGATAAGTTCGGTGGTAACGCCAACCTATAGACCTTATCTCCCACTCGATACAATATCTCAAAGGGTCCAATGTAGCAAGGATTCATTTTGCCTCTCTTCCTAAATCTCGTTATACCCTCGGAATGAGAAACTTTCAGAAAACGAACTCACCAACTACAAACTCTAGTGGTCTCCATCTCTTGTCAGCTAACTCTTCTGTCTGCTCCGAGTTGTTCTCAATCTCTCACATATCAACTACACATGCTCAAAGGCTTGTGAGACTAAATCAGGAACAAATATCTTTAGGTCACCCACTTCTTCCCATCCAATAGGGGAACGATATCTACAGCCATATAATGCCTCATATGGTGCCATCCCGATACTCGAATGATAACTGTTGTTATAGGCGAATTTGGCTAGTGGCAAATGATCATCCCAATAGCCTCTAAAATCCAGCACACATGCTCCAGCATATCCTCTAGAGTCTGTATAGTCCTCTTTGACTGTCCATCTGTTTGAGGATGGAAAACTGTGCTCAAACTCAACTGGGTTCCTATGGCTTCCTGAAAATGTTCTCAAAAATGAGAAGTGAAGTGAGAATCCCTATCCAAAACAATGCTCACTGGAACACCATGTAACCTCACTATCTCACGTGCATACAACTCTGCCAATGAACTCAAAGTATCGGTAGCTCTCATAGCTAGGAAGTGGCTTGACTTAGTCAACTATTAACAATCACCCAAATAGCATTGTGATTCCTGTAGGTCCTCGGTAAACCCATCATGAAGTCCATGGTGATATGCTCACATTTCCCTGTCGGCATAGGTAGAGGCTGTAATAACCCTGTAGGCTTCTGATGCTCTACCTTCATCTGCTGACAAACAAGACATCTCGCCACATACCACATCTTTCTTCATACCTGACCACCAATATACCTTCTGGAGATTCTGATACATCTTATTACTCCCGGGATGTAACGTATACCTTGACGAATGAGCTTCCGATAAAATCAATCTCCTAAGCTTTGGGTCCATGGGAACACGCAACCTACCTCTGAACCTCAGTTGTCTATCAGAACTCAACTCATACTCAATCACCATGCCCGTCTGTATCTGACTAATTCTATCAATGCAATACAGATCACTCTATTGCGCTTGTCTCATCTTGTCCATTAGATTAGGTTTAAACCTCAGGCTAGCTATCACACTGTCTGTATCCATATCAGAAGGCACAACATCCAAACTGAGGCTAGCAAACTACTCTAACAACTCGTATTCCCTGACCATCATATAAAATACCATTGCAAGGCTTTTCCTGCTCAAAACATCAGTTACAACATTAGCCTTACCCGGATGATAAGTATCTCACAATCATAGTCCTTTAAAAGTTCTAGCCATCTTCTCTGTCTCATATTCAACTTCTTCTGCGAGAATAGATACTTGAGGCTCTTGTGATCAGTAAAAATCTGAAACTTCTCATCGTATAAATAGTGGTGCCATATCTTCAGTACAAGCACTATGGCGTCCAACTCTAAATCGTGGGTCGGATAGTTCTTCTCTTGGTCCTTAAGCTATCTGGATCTGTAAGCAACTACCCTCCCATTCTGCTTCAATACACAGCCCAGTCCTTAGTGTGAAGCATCGTATATACAGAAAAACCTCCTAAACTGGTAAGAATGGTGAGAATTAGAGCGGTGTTCAATCGACGCTTCAACTCCTGAAAACTCTTCTCATAATCATCGTCCCATACAAATGCAACATTCTTCAGAGTGAGATGAGTCAACGGAATAGCTAACTTTGAAAATCCCTCAACAAACCTTTGCTAATAACCAGCTAAACCCATAAAACTCTTGATCTTTGTAGCTGTCCTTGGCTGTTCCCACTGAATTACAGCCTTAATCTTGGATGGATCTACTAACACTCTATCCCTCGATACAACATGGCCTAGAAACAAAATCTGATCTAGCCAGAAGTCACACTTACTGAGTTTAGCATACAACTTCTTCTCTCGGAGGGTCTGTAAAACAATCCTTAAGTGCTGCTCATATTCTTCCTTGGATTTTGAATACACCAAAATGTCATCGATAAAAACGGTAACAAATCGATCCAAGTATGGCTTGAACACATCATTCATCAAAGCCATAAAAGCTGCGAGGGTATTAGTCAACCTGAATTGCATAACCATAAACTCATAATGTCTATAACAGGTATGAAAAACTGTCTTGGGTACATCTCCACTCCGAACTCTCAACTGATGGTACCCCGACCTCAGATCAATCTTATAAAACACTTGTGCTCCCCGAAGCTGATCTAATAAATCATCTATATGTCAAAGGGGATACTTATTCTTGATGGTAGCCTTATTCAACCATCTGTAATCAATACACTATCAAAGGCTTCTATCCTTCTTCTTCACAAACAAAATCGGTGATCCCCAAGGCAAAACACTCGACCTCATAAACCCCTTATCCAACAGTTCTTGCAACTACTTCTTGAGCTCCTCCAACTCAACCACAGTCATTCGGTATAGTGGTATGGATATCGACTCGGTACCAGGCACCAAATCTATACAGAACTTCATCTCCCTATCTGGTGGTAATCCAGGCAGCTCATCTGAAAAGACATCTGGGAACTCCTTAACCACAGGGATATCTTTCAACTCTGGATGTGCCTTATCCACATCAACCACGTATACAATGAAACCTTCAACATGTTGATTATTTAATCAGCATAATAATTTACCTTTCCAATTACTACTACTTCTTTCATTTCTTTTTAGTAAACTTTGCAATATACTTTGCAAGGGTAGGAAACATTACCGTCTTAGAATAACAATCTACAACAGCATGGTTTGCAATTAACCAATCCATTCCTAAGATTACATCGAAGTCACTCATATTCAATAAATGAGATTGGCTAACATATTCTTTTCCCCTACTCTTAGCTTGCAGTCTCTATACATATACTCGACTAGCTGACTGTTATTCATAGGTGTACTAATCAACATCATTCTACTTAACAATGTACGAATCATATACTTCAATAACTGGCATGCAAATGAAGGCGATACAAATGAATGCGTGGCACCAAGATGAAATAAATGCATTCTTTAAGATTAAAAATCAGGATGGTACCTTTAATCACATCCGATGAAGCATCAGTTGTGCCCTGGTCCAAAGCATGCACCCGTCCTTGACCATTAACCTGCTTCCCATTCTCCTCATCTATGGCTCTCCTCATCGGAGCAGAGGTATCAACAGAAACTCTCTCTGGCTCTCTGCCCTTCTGTGGGGCAGTTTCAATAATCTCTAGGCATTTCCTCACAATATGTCCTGCCTTACGATATCTGTAACAAACTACAATAGTCATCGGACAAGACCGATTACCATGATACCTCCCACATCTACCACACTACTCAGTAGTAGGCATCTATCCTCCAATCACTATTTCCTTCACCGAAGCTATGGATGAATATACATGAGGTCTAACAGTCCTCTCTCATACCTCCTCGATCTATGGCCTCTTTCCAAAGAGTCTCATTCCTCATCGATAACCGAACCCTTGGTTACTCACGGGTCTCTTTCGATCTCTATCTCTACTTATGCTAAATTTACCAAACTCAAAGGCATTTTACTCATAGTCCTACTCAAATTATTATGCCCTAAGTACTGCCTCCTCATACGAAGGAATGTCTAACAGAACCAATCTAGACCGTATCGTTGGTCTCAGTCCATCTACAGACCTTCTGACCTTCTTGGTCTCACTAATCATGGTATCAGGGTCGTACCTTCCAAGGGATATAAACCTCGTCTCATACTCATCAATTGACCTGTTCCTTTGAATTAACCCCAAGAATTCTATTTGTAGCTTTCGCTACGTCGTATCTGAAACATACTACCTCTTGAAGGCATCCAAAAAGATCTCCCAACTGACCTTAGAGTGTCGGGTTCTCAATATTGGTCTGGGGGACTTCCACCAAGGTTCTGACACTGCCTTCAACATAAACGTGGCAAAAGTAACCATCTCAGATGTAGTACACTAAAAGAACCTGTACAATTTCTCTATCTCGGTCACTTAGTCCTCTACAACTACTGGGTCCTTTACCCCACTGAATGACAGCGGTCTGAACTTTTAAAACTGCAGTAATTGATCTAGCTCACAACCATACCCCAATCCACTACTACCCTGCTGTGGGTCAAAAGGAGAAGGCATATCCTGAACTGGTGGGGGTGTAGGCGTATATGTAGGCTGTGGTTATAAGACTCATACTTCTGCATTGTACTCCTTATGATTTCATGTTGTAAACATTTGTATATATTATAAGAATCATAAGAAAGATTGTATTACAATCCAAAGTACAAGTAAGAGTAGAAAATGCCTTACAAGTATACAAGTACCTATTGTGAGCTAAAGTGAGCTCAGGCTAAACCGAAGGGATGCCAACCATTTTGACTGAAGATAAGAACTTAAAACATATAAATAAGGATTGTTCAAGATGAAAATTTTGTTTGCTTTGGTCCCGATAAGGTCGAAGAGATGAAAACACCAAAAAGGGGCTAAACGAACTCGAAATGGACCGTTCGAGGTGTTTTTAGCTATTTCACTTCCCGAAAATGACCAAAATTTATAGATGAGAGTCTTAACCATGAGAATTGACACTTTTGGATTTTTGAGAAAGAAGTCAAACGTGGTCGCTAGTCAAGAAAAATCAAGGTTAGTGGAAATGTTGACTTTAACCTTAAGGAACTAACCATTGTTAAAATTTAACCCAACCAAGGTTAAAAAGTGAGGAAGAAATAATTTTAGCTAAACACTCGATCTTCAACTCCTTAAGTATGGAAAATTAATTTAATCGAAATTCGGATTAAATTAAAGGGGTAGAAATCGATGGGCCAACTAAGGGAATTTTAAAGCCCATTAAGGTTGACTTAGAATGGGCCAAATTTTATAGGCCCAATGGGCCAAATTGTTGGGCCATTTGATGGGCCCGATATTAAGCCAATTGAAGGCCTAAATTGTGGAAAAATTTTCAGTCGAAAAGCCCAAATGGAAGCCTAAATCGAAAGCCTATTAGTTTTATGTTCTAGCCCAAAACTTAAAGCCTAATTGGTTTAAGCCCAAAATATATGCCAAGCCCAAATGGTGGGCTAAAATTTGACATTTAAAGCATGAATTAGCTAATGAAAAATTAGGCAAGCAAGTCTTCTTCTCCCTTAAGCTCTCAGTCAAATAAGAAACACCATGAAAACATAAGCTTCCAAGCTTTTTCACACTAGAAATCACTAACCTAAAGCCATATTTGGAACAAGTGATCTGCATGAAAGTTTTTCCAAATTAAGAGAGGAGTAACATACCTTGGAATTAGCCATCAAAGATCCATATTGAAGCGGGCCAATTTCTAGAAAGTTTCGGCTAAATGGGAAAGTATATGCTAGGTGAGTTTTCTATATTCCAACTTCTAGTATGTTAATCTATGAATTATTCTAAGATGATTGATATATGTTTTATGGATCAAAACACACAAAATCATCATGAACACCTTGTGGCCGAAAATGGCTAATTTTGTTTTGATGAATACCCATGTGATTTAAATGCATGTATGGACTAGTTAAGATACATGGATGATGATGGCATGGTTAGATTTAATCAATTTTTCCAATTGGTTGGTGAATTAAGATTGTCATGTACGGTGTTTGATAAAATGCCTTAATGAACAAAAACTAAAGGCTTAAGGCATGCATAGTAAGTGTTTGATGAAATGCTAAAGTGAATAACTAGGTAAATGGGCAAGGATGGCATGGTTGGCATGGTTCTAGGCTAAGGGCGGCATAAATGGCTTTCGGTCACCATGTCATGGCCGAGAGACATAATGGGCCTAGCCGAATCGCTTTCAACCCAATAAGAGTTGATGGACCTCGAACAAGCCCAATAAGAGTTAGTGGGCCCCACAAGCCTAATGGGCTTTGATGGAATGAATAGTAAAGTGGAAATGAGCTTAAGTTGATCATGGGCCCAATAAAGAGTGATAAGGTCCAATAAGGGTAATCGAGCCCAATAAGTTAATTAGACTGTAAAGAATGCGAGAAATGCAGTATTAGAATTAACTGATATAATTGGTAATAAATTGTAACTCCCGAGTAAATTGCAACTCCCGAGGACATAAACAGAGCCACAAAGACTGCGTGATCCAAAGCGATCGAGAATTAAAATTCGCAGTCGACCTATTTCGAGGTAAGGGATTTCGTAAGCTCTTAGAGATAGTTGTACGAATTTTCATCGTCATTTCAGAGTCTTTAAATTCTTTGAGGAGTCCAGATTGGGAATTTCCAAAAGTACACTAGAAAGGGGTAAATTACCAAAATGCCCTTAGATATGTAAAAAATGAGAGAAATTGAAATCATGAATTGATGTGTTTTGCATGAATAAGTATGTTTTGTGAGTGAGAAATGATAGAATGGCTCTCAATTTGATTATCTATATTAAATTGCATGTTTTTCTTAATTTAATATATGTGACGAGTGATTTGATGGGAGATGTTCCCTCTAACTCAAGTGGGTGTTATCTTTTATATTTAAGTTAACCATGAACACCACTTTTATCAAAATTGAGCCATCTATCCGAGTTATGTGGAAACAAATAGTGTTGGAGCTTGCTCGCATTGGATTTGATATAGTTTTCACATGACATAGTGCTGGAACCTTGTTTTACTCGCAGTAGATTTTTATTGTGTGATATGCACAAACCGTGTTCAAAGACGTCGTGTAGGCTATGAGGACTAAACTAATCCTCATATAAGGTCTCAACCCTTCTACAAATTTCTGAACCTTTCTATTTCAATACTTATAATAATCGGACCGTACCTACCTAGGGATGTAAATCTGGACTCATTCATCTACTGAATAGTTTCCATAAGTCAGATCAAAGAACTCTATCTATAAACGCCTACGGGTGATCTCCAGAATATACTGCCTACGAAAGGCATCCAAAAAAGTTTCCCAAGTCACTATCGGATCCTGGGCTCTAAAAATAGGTTGGGTGGCTATACACCAATGCTCACCCTTGCCTTCCAACATAAACGTGGCAAAGGCCACTCTCTTTGTCGGAGCACACCAAAAAAACTCATACAACTAATCCTCCCCGTGGTTAGGGAATTCTTAGATGTCTTTCTGGATAATCTACCAGGGTTGCCACCAGACAAGGAGATGGAGTTTTGTATTGATTTGGTGCCTGGTACTGAGCCTATATCTAAACAACCATACAGAATGGCTTTAGTAGAATTGAAGGAGCTAAAGGAGAAATTATAGGAGTTGTTGGATAAAGGGGTTTATCAGACTGAGCATCTCACCTTGGAGAGCTCCGGTTCTGTTTGTAAAGAAGAAGGATGGAAGCCTCCGACTGTGCATTGACTATCGTTTATTGAATAAGGCTACCATTAAGAATAAGTATCCCCTTCCATGTATTGATGATCTATTGGATCAGCTTCGGGGAGCATAAATCTTTTCCAAGATCGATCTGAGGTCTTGGTACCATCAATTGAGAATCCGGAGTGAAGATGTACCCAAGATAGCCTTTCGTACCCGTTATGGTCACTATGAGTTCTTAGTTATGTCTTTCGGGTTAACGAATGCTCATGTAGCTTTTATGGCTCTGATGAATAACTTGTTCAAGCCATACTTAGACCGATTTGTGATCATCTTTATCGATGATATATTAATATAATCAAAGTCCAGGGAAGGATATGAGCAGCACTTAAGTATTATTTTGCAGACCCTCCGAGAAAAGCAACCTTATGCTAAGCTTAGCAAGTGTGACTTCTAGTTAGAACAAACATCATTTCTGGGTAATGTAGTATCGAAAGACGGAGTGTCTGTTGATCTGTCCAAGATCGAGGTAGTAGTCTAGTGGGACATACCAAAGACAGTCACAGAGATCAATAGTTTTTTCGGTTTAGTTAGGTATTACAGGAGGTTTGTAGAGGGTTTTTCGAAATTGGTTGCTCCTCTGACTCGTCTTACACGTAAGGATGTTGTATTCTAGTGGAATGATGCTTGTGAACAAAGTTTTTAGGAGTTGAAACATTGACTGACCACCGCACCGATTCTCACCATTCCTACCAGCTCAGGAGGCTTTTCTGTGTATGTTGATGCCTCAAGACAGGGACTGGACTCTGTATTAATGCAGAATGGAAAAGTAGTTACTTATGGATCCCGACAGCTTAAGGTCCATGAGAAGAATTATCCGACCCATGATTTAGAGTTGGCAATCGTGGTGTTTGCACATAAGATATGGCGCCACTATTTATATGGTGAAAAATTTCAGGTTTTTACTGATCACAAAAACCTGAAATATCTGTTTTCATAGAATGAGTTGAATGTAAGGCAACAGAGATGGATAGAGCTTCTGAATGACTATGATTACGAGATACTGTATCATCCGGGTAAGGCAAACGTAGTTGCCAACGCTTTAAGCTGAAAGAGCCTCGGGATGGTATCGTGCATGATGATCAGGGAACATAAGCTGCTAGAGCAATTTACGAGTCTTAGTTTGGATGTGATTCCACCTGATGCTGACACATATTTTGTGATAGCTAGTATGAGACTGGAACTGGATTTGATTGACCCGATCAGACAAGCTCAACAAATTAATTGCTTCTGTATTGATATGACTGGTCAGATCCATATAGGTACCAGTGCCGACTTGAAGTTTAGCACTAATGGACTACTGAGATTTAGAGGAAGAGAGCGTGTTTCCAATGATTCTAAGTTGAGAAAACTGATTTTTTTCGAAGCTTATTCATCACGGTATACGTTGCACTCGAGGAGCAATAAGATGTATCAGAACCTTCGAAAATAGTATTGGTTGTTAGGGATGAAAAGAGACATAGCAGAGTATGTGGCTAAGTGTCTGGTGTGTTAGCAGGTTAAGCTAGAGCATCAGAAACCTACGAGATTATTGCAGTATCTACCTATACCGACATGGAAATGAGAACACACCACCATGAATTTCATCATGGGTTTATCGAGGACTAGACGAAACCATGATGCCATATGGGTGATTGTGGGCAGATTGACGAAGTCAGCTCACTTCATAGCTATGAGAGCCGCGAATAATCTGAGTGCATTGAAGAACTTGTATGTACGAGAGATTGTGAGGTTACATGGCATTCCAGTGAGTATTGTGTCTAACAGGGATTCCTGCTTCACATTTTCAGGAAGCCATAGGAACCCGATTTAGTTTCCGTACATCTTTCCACCCTCAATTCGATGGTCAATCAGAGAGAACCATCCAGACTTTGGAGGATATATTGAGAGCTTGTGTGATGGATTTCAGAGGCTCTTGGGATAATCATTTTCCATTCAATGAGTTCACCTATAACAATAGTTATCACTCGAGTATTGGGATGGCACCATATAAAGCATTATATGGTCGTAGGTGTCGATCTTCGATTGGATGGGAAGAAGTTGGTGATCGAAAGATCTTTGGTCTTAATTTAGTGAAGCAAGCATCTGAGGATGTCCAGTTGATATGTGAGAGGCTGAGGATAGCTCAGAGTAGACAGAAGAGCTATGCTGTCACGAGACGCATACTATTGGAGTTTATGGTCGGTGAATCAGTATTTCTGAAGGTATCCCCTTCTAAGTGCATCATGAGATTTGAGAAGAAGGGTAAGCTAAGTCCCCGCTATATCGGACCATTTGAGATCTTAGATCGAGTAGGAGACAAGGCTTATAGATTAGCATTGCCACCTGAGTTGGCAAGTGTGCGTAACGCTTTCCATGTGTCCATGCTTCAAAAGTATCATCCGGACCCATCACATGTGATCAGGTATGAACCTCTAGAGTTAAGAGAGGACATGTCATATGTAGAAAAATCGGTTCAGATATTGGACAGGAAAGACAAAGTGTTGTGGTCTAAGATGATTCCTCTTGTTAAGGTTCTTTAGCAAAACCACACTTCAGAAGAAGCTACGTGGGAACTGGAGAGCCTGATGCAGGAGAAATATCCCCATTTGTTTGAGAACTAAGACTTGGTCAATTTGGAGGACCAAATTTCTTAAGGTGGGGAGGAATGTAAGACCCATACTTTTGCATTGTAGTCCTTATGATTTCATGTTGTAAACATTGTATATATTATAAGAATCATAAGAAAGATTGTATTACAATCCAAAGTACAAGTAAGAGTAGAAAATGTCTTACAAGTATACAAGTACCAATTGTGAGCTAAAGTGAGCTTAGGCTAAACCGAAGGGAAGCCAACCATTTTGAAAGAAGATAAGAACTTAAAACATCCAAATAAGGATAGTTTAAGAAGGAAAGTTGGTTTGATTTGGTCCCGATAAGGTTGAAGAGATGAAAACGCCAAAAAGGGACTAAACGAACTCGAAATGGGTTGTTTGAGGTGTTTTTAGCTATTTCACTTCTCGAAAATGACCAAAACGTATAGACGGGAGTCTTAACCATGAGAATTTACACTTTTGGATTTTTAAAAAGAAAAACTCAATCGTGGTCAATGGTCAAGAAAAGTCAAGGTTAGTGGAAATGTTGACTTTGACCTTAAAGAACTAACCTTGGTTAAAATTTAACCCAACTAAGGTTAAAAAGTGGGGAAGAAATATTTTTAGCCAAAACACTCGATCTTTAACTCCTTAAGTATGGAAAATTAATTTAATCAAAATCCGGATTAAATTAAAGTGGTAGAAATCGATGAGCCAACTAAGGGAATTTTAAAGCCTATTAAGGTGGACTAAAAATGGGTTGAATTGCTGGTCCATTTGATGGGCCCAATATTAAGCCAATTAAAGGTCCAAATTGTTGAAAAATTTTCAGTCCAAAAAAAGCCCAAATTGAAAGCCCAAATCGAAAGCCCATTAGTTTTGTGTTCAAGCCCAAAACTTAAAGCCCAATTGGTCTAAGCCCAAAATATATGCCAAGCCTAAATAGTGGGCTGAAATTTGACATTTAAAGGATGAATTAGCTAAGGGGAAATCAACCAAGCAAGTCTTCTTCTCCCTTAAGCTCTCGGCCAAACAAGAAACACCATGGAAACATAAGCTTTCAAGCTTTCTCACACTAGGAATCACTAACCTAAAGACATATTTAGAACAAGTGATCTTCATGAAAGTTGTTCCAAATTAAGAGAGGAGTAACATATCTTGGAATTAGCCATCAACGAGCCATATTGAAGGGGGCGAATTTCTTGAAAGTTTCGGCCAAAAGGGAAAGTATAAGCTAGTTGAGTTTTCTATATTCCAACTTCTAGTATGTTAATCTAGGAATTATTCTAAAATGATTGGTATATGTTTTATGGATCAAAACACACAAAATCATCATGAGCACCATGCGGCCAAAAATGGGTAGTTAAGTTTTGATGAATACCCATGTGATTTAAATGCATATATGGAATAGTTAAGATGCATGGATGATGATGGCATGGTTAGATTTAATCAATTTATCCAATTGGTTGGTGAATTAAGGTTGGCATGTAAGTTGTTTCATAAAATGCCTAAGTGTTTGATGAAATGCCTAAGTGAATGACTAGGCAAATGGGCAAGGATGGCGTGGTTAGTATGGTTCTCGGCTAAGGGTGGCATGCAAGGTTCTCAGCCACCATGCCATGGCTGAGAGGCATAAAGGGCCTAGCCAAATTGGTTTCGACCCAATAAGAGTTGATGGGCCTCAGACAAACCCAATAAGACTTAGTGGGCCCCATAAGCCCAATGAGCTTTGATGGAATGAATAGTAAAGTGGAAACGTGCTTAAGCTGATCATAGGCCTAATAAAGACTGATAAGGCCCAATAAGGGTAATCGAGCCCAATAGATCAATTAGACTGTAAAGAATGTGAGAAATGCAGTATCAAACTTAATTGATACAATTGGTAATATTTTGTAGCTCCCGAGGACGTAAACAGAGTCACAAAGACGCATGATCAAGAGCGATCGAGAATTAAAATTCGTAGTCGACCTATTGCGAGGTAAGGGATTTCATAAGCTCTTAAAGATAGCTGTATAAATTTTCATCGTCATTTCAAAGTCTTTAAATTCTCTGATGAGACTAGATTAGGAATTTCCAAAATTACTCTAAAAATGGTAAATTACCAAAATGCCCTCAATTATGAAAAAATGAGAGAAATCGAAATGGCATGAATTGATATGTTTTGCATGAATAAGTATGTTTTGTGAATGAGAAATGATAGAATGGCTCTCAATTTGATTATCTGCATTAAATTGCATGTTTTTCTTAATTTAATATATGTGACGGGTGATTTGATGGGAGATGTTCCCTCTCACTCAAATGAGTGCTATTTTTTGTATTTGATTTAACCATTGGCACCAATTATATCATAATTAAGCCATCTATCCAATTTATGTGGAAACAAATAGTGCTTGAGCTTACTCGTACTGGATTTGATATAGTTTTCACATGACATAGTGCTGGAGCCTTGTTTTGCTGGCACTAGATTTTTATTGTGTGATATGCACAAACTGTGTTCGGAGACGTCGTGTAGGCTATATGGGCTACAGTGATCCTCGCATGTGATTTGGTAAGCCATGCTAGAGCCTCATGTAGACTATGTGTCACACTGATATGATATGCTCACACGTACATTTTTAGACATAGGGCAAGTATAGCTGGGAGATGGGACTATATGCCCCAGATCTTTTGGGACTCCCAGTCTTCCGATCTAAAATTGAGGCTCACAGAGTACATCGTACCATATAGAAAACATGGAGTACATTGTACCGTGATGTTGGGTCTTCGAACTCCAATCTGTGTCTGATGAGTGGAGTACCCCCTTTGCCTTCAACCATTTGGGGACATTCATGCACACCGAGCTAGTGATAGCATGGAGTCCATTTACTATGGTCATATGTCTATCTATTACGTTATTGTATGCTCTGCTTGTCTCCATATCTAAAATTTGATATATTTTTGAGATCTTGATTTGTTCTGCCTCTAATTTTACATCTGACTTCCTGTTTTATGTTTTGAAACACTTATATACATGTGATTTTGGAAGTCGATTGAATTGATGTGATTTTAAAGAGAAATGCATATTTTTCGTTTTCAGAAAATGTAATTTGTTTAAGGAATTATGTATTTCTGCATGATATGGAGTGTGAGCATGTAGGTAGTATGGTTATCTATCTGTTTGCATGATTCCTTATAGAGCGTGTTGTAGCTCACATTTTCCCCCCTCCTCTCCATAGAGTTACCTCAACAGTGAGCACTGCAGATTTTCCTGAGCGGTTGATAGCCCACACATCATAGTGGGCAAAGGTATACACCTATTTGTATCTAAACTTTTGATGCATAGTTTTGTATTTAAAGGGATACTGGGATGTAAACGTACGTATGTATAATATATGTGAATAAAGAAATCAATTGAATCATACAGAAACAATATCAATTACTATGAATGCGGTGTATTACGTGTGTAAGATAAATATCGGCTCGTGTGCCCAACCATCCGAGTGTTGTCTACTCTATTATTGTATGAATAAATAATAAGAATTAAGTGTGAAATGGGGTGTGATAGTGGCGTCTGCGGAGGCTGTGCATGTGTATTGGGAGCAGCTGCTTGTCCACTAGCAGTCTGTACATCCGGACCCTGCCTACCTTTCATAGCTTGTGTAAACAACTCCATTATAGCCTCAGTACTCTTTGCTCCTTCAGTGGGACCTACTGAAGTATGGTTAGATGAAAACTTGTCTAGGCTCTGAGGCCTTACCTCTACAGCCTCTAACCCGACCTCTGACCCCTCTACCATGCCTACCATTAGCTATAATGACTCGATTCCTGCATTCACAACCACTGCTTAGTCAAATCCCATCTCGAAATACACATTTGTAACTGAACAAAACACAGTAATATGGGAATGTAAACTTTCCTAACCATTAATACCGACTCATATCAGACCAGCTCAGCTCTGATACCACCTCTGTCACGACCTCCTTTACCTAAAATTACAATGAAATGTTTTTTTTTTTTTGCTTTTTTACTTACCCTTTTTTCCCTCGTGGCAATTTAACCACCAACAGTTGGGCTATGATTCAGTATTAGTCACCACATCCTTACTTACCTTACCATCCATTTTATATCATACATACATGTCAATATAAATTATCGATTGACAATAAATATTTTTATCTCATAAGTGAGCTCACGTATATTTACATACATTTACATCCCCGATATTACATTCGTTTACAGTATTCTGCTATTACATGTTTAGATACAAAATCATACGAATGTGTATACCTTTCGCTCAACGGGAGTGTAGCGTATACTGGAATGTGAGTCCTCAGTCGCTCGCTAGCTACTGTAAATGCTCTATAGAGAGGGGGAAATGAAAGGGGTGAGCTCACTAGCTCAATAAGGCAATCAGACAAGTAAGTAGATAACCACACTATCTACATATTTATAATGCCATGCCTTGAAATACTCTTTTCTTCCTTTCACAATTAAAGCATGAAATGTAAAACTTATGAAGTGTGTATATATATTTACTCATATATACTGAAATCATGTTGTGTTCATAAATATAGGCATTTCATACAAAACATTGCATTTTATATAATCTCATGTAATGCCTTTAAAACATATCATGTCATTTCATTTAAATCATATAAAATATGGCATTTCATCATATCAAAATACATCTATCAGGTCTCAACCCATCTCTCGGGTCTAACATAATTCATAAATATTCACATTTGTGGAAAAGTCATAAAATGATGTATCGAGACTCGACCCATTCCTATGGTGTACCCGAGTTCATATAAAACCATGTGATATGATCATGTGAGACTGGACAATTACTATGATAATATCTAGGACTATCGTCATATCCAATACTGTGATCCCAGTCTACACGGTACCTAGTGTGCGGGGCATCACTACTACAACGGAAGGTGGACCAAATCCTACCCGCCAGCTAACAACTCCACAACTCTACATATCCCCCTTAACACCGCATGGTACAGTGTACTCCGTGTCACATGCACGGTACAACGTACTCTCGTGGACCCTATCTCAAGTCGATAGTCAATGTCACGTCTCTAATTGCACGTACGAGCATCTCATCCGTGTGACACATAGTCTACACGAGGCATCTAGCACGGCCTTAAATATGTCATGTATATCACATCAAAATACAGAGCGCGCCTTAAGTGCGACTCTCAATCGACACCCCACTCAAACATTGTTTTATGCATATCACAAAATCAAATAGTAGTGCGAGTAATACTCCAACACTATACCATGCATAAATCGTATTTCAAATCGAGTATGAGCAACGCTCTAGTACTATGCCATGCATATCATGGGAAATCTAGTGCAAGTAACACTAGCACTTTTTCACGTAGAAAACATATAAAATCCAGCATGATTTGTTTTCACACAACTCGATAGATGACTCATTTCAAAAGGGATATTTCAAATCAGTAAAATTAACACCATAATTGTGCTATTTTGTGTATTTCATGAAAACACTCGCTAATCTATCCATTCTTCTGATAAACACCAGTAAAAACACTCAAAAACATGTTTTCCATGCTTTATACATCTTTTCTTGATTTCCATAATTTTACCCTTAAATGGGTAAAATGGTAATTTACCCATATCGGGTCTTTATAAATTTTATTCACTTTCTCTGACCCTCAGACTTTTTAAGTGAATCTAAACACTTATAAAAATACGCGTAAATATCTCTAATTACCCATAAAATTCTCTTACCTCGAATCACGTCGGGTGCATCCACTTTTCTAACGCTGCTCGATCACGCAATCTGTTTAGCTCCCAATATAATCTCTGGAGTTGCATATAATCATTTATTACATCAATTACACTTTTTCAACTGTATTCCCCTTTTAATACAATTTATTTCACTTAATGGGCTCGTTTACTCTGATTGGGCCTAATTGCATCTTAGTGGGCCTAACATTGTCTTAAGCCCATTTCACTTTACTATTCATTTCATCTGGGCATATTAGGCTTATAGGGCCCACTAACACTTATTGAACTTTTTCTGAGGCCCATTAACTCTTATTGGACTGAAACCAATTCGGTTTGGCCCATTATGCCTCTCGACCATGGCATGTGGCCGAGAGCCATGCATGCCACCCTTGGCCGACGGTCACGCCACCCATCGCTAACCTTGCCAATTGCCTGGTCATTCACTTAGGTATTTCATCAAACACATACTATGCATGCCTTAAGCCTTTAGTTTTTGTTCATTAAGGAATTTTATCAAACACCTTATATCCCAACCTTAATTCACCAACCAATTGACCAAATTGATTAAAACTAACTATGTTATAATCATGTATACATGTTTACCAACCTATCCATATCTTAAAATTACATGGGTATTCATCAAAACCTAAATACACATTTTTGGCTAACATGTTTTCATGGTGATTATGTGTGTTTTTATCTATAAAACATATACCAATCATCTTAAATTAATTCCTAGATTAACATACTAGAAGTTGGAAGCTTGAAAACTCACCTAGCTTACACTTTTCTTCTTGGCCAAAACTTCCAAGGATTTCACCCCCTTCAATATGGCTCCTTGATGGCTGATTTCAAGGTATGTTAATCCTCTCTCTATTTTGAACAACTTTCATGCAGATCACTTGCTCCAAATGTGTCTCTAGGTTAGTGTTTTCTAGTGAGATAAAGCTTGAAAGTTAGGTTTCCATGGTGTTTCCTTGTTGCCAAGAGCTTAAAGGAGAAGAAGGCTTGGCTTTGGCTGGTTTTTACTTAGTAAATTAATCCATTTAATCTACATTTTCAGCCCACCATTTGGTCTTTGTCATGGTTTTGGGCTTTGGCAATTTGGGCTTAAGTTTTTTGCCTAAATTTTTAACTAATGGGCCTAGTTTTGAGGCTTTTCAATTAGGCTTTCGGTTTGGGCTTTTCTTTTGGGTTTGGGGTTGAAAATGTTTCTACAATTTGGACATTCAATTGGCTTAATATTGGGCCCATAAAATGGCCCAATAATTTGGCCCATTGGGCCTACAAAATTCGGGCCATGCTTAATCCACCTTAATGGGCTTTAAAATTTTCATAAGTTGGCCCATCAATTTCTACCTATTTAATTTAATCTGAATTTTGATTAAATTACTTTTTCATACTTAATGAGTTGGAGATCGAGTGTTTTAGCTAAAAATATTTTCTCCCCACTTTTTAACCTTGGTTAGGCTAAATTTTAACCATAGTTAGTTCTTTAAGGTCAAAGTCAACATTTTTTAACTAACCTTGACTTTTCTTGACCATTGACCACGTTTGAATTTTTCTCAAAAATCTAAAAGTGTCAATTCTCATGGTTAACATGCTCATCTCTGCGTTTTGGTTGTTTTCACGAAATGAAATAGCTAAAAACACTTAGAACGGTTCATTTCGAGCTCGTTTAGCCCTTTTTTAGCTTTTCCTATACTACGACGTATTCGGGATCAAATCGAGCCAACTTTCCTTCTTGAACCCTCTATATTTTGATGTTTTAAGTTCTTCTCTTCAGTCAGAAGGATTTTTATTCCTTCAGTTTAGCCTGTGGCCATCTCGAGTCTTACTTACCCTTTACATGGCTTATATGCATTAATCATTTCACTTCTATTTTCATTTCAGTAAATACTCTTCTTATGATTCAATTAACATAATCAAATGTTTACACATAGGAATCATAAGGGGCATAGTAAAAATATGAGTCTTACATGAGGATTGTGCTCTAAACACTCCGAGATAAGGAATTGTGTGGAAAGTTTAGTAAATGTGAATTCTAGCTGGATCAAATAGCTTTCCTTAGTCATATTGTGTCTAAGGACAGGGTGTCAGTTAATCCGTCTAAGGTATAGGCTATACTTAGGTGGGAGAAACTAAGGACAGTTATAGAGATTCAGAGTTTTTTGGGACTAGTAGGTATTAAAGGAGATTTGTTAAGGGATTCTCTCAAATTGTAGCTCCTTTGACTAAGCTTACACATAAGGATGTTCCGTTTGTATGGTCTGGTCAGTGTGAGTAGAGTTTCTAGGAGCTTAAGCATAGATTGACTACAGCACCCATTCTGACCATTTCGAGTGGATCTGAAGGCTTCATAATTTACAATGATGCTTCCCATCAAGGTCTGGGTGTGTACTTATGCAGCATGGGAGACTAGTCGCTTATGGTTCACGCCAATTAAAGGACCATGAGCGAAATTACCCCACGCATGATTTGAAATTATCCGCTGTAGTGTTTGCTTTGAAAATATGGAAACATTATTTATATGGAAAAAGATTCGGGATCTTCACTGACCATAAAAGTTTAAAGTACATTTTTTATCATAAGGAGCTTAATATGAGGTAGAGACGATGGATGAAGCTCCTTAAAGATTATGACTATGAGATCTTGTATCATCCGGGTAAAGTGAACACAGTTGTTGATGCCCTGAGTAGGAAGAGTATGGTTTCTATCATGATGGTCAGGGAATGAGATTTGTTGGAACAGTTCACCACACTCAGGATTAGTGTTGAGGAAGCAGATGTTGGATTTATGGCTAGCCTACAAATAGAGCCCAGTATTTTGGACTAGATCATAGTAGGCCAGAAAAATAATCAGAGATTATTGGACATGGTTAGCCAATCAAAACAAACCTTGCAGTCAAATTTTTTAGTTAGTGATGATGGGTTGTTAAGTTTCAGAGGTTGTATCTTTGTTCTTGGCGATGATACCCTAAAGTAGCAGATTTTGAGAGAGTCTCACTGTTCCTGTTACACCATGCAGCTAGGCAGTACTAATTTGTACCAAGATTTACGTAAGGTGTATTGCTGGATTGATATGAAATGGGATCTGGCAGAATTTGTAGTCAGATGTTTAGTGTTCAATAGGTTTAGCATCAAAAGCCCGAAGGACTACTTAAGTCTTTGCCTATGCGCACGAGGAAATGAGAGCATATAACAACAGACTTTATTATGGGCTTATCGAGGACCCAGAGAGGTCATGATGTAATCTAGGTGATTGTAGACAGATTGACTAAGAGTGCCCACTTCCTTGCCTTTAAGAGTACAGATTCTTTGAGTGCTATAGCAGAGTTGTATGTTAGAGAGGTAGCTCAGTTTAATGAGGCTCTTGTGAGTATTACATATTATAGGGATTCTAAGTTTACCTTTAGATTCTAGACTCAATTTCAAGAAGACGTGGGATCTAAGCTGAATTTGAGCATCGCCTATCATCCTCAAACTGACGGTCTGTCAAACCCGTGTTTTCGATTTATGTATGTAGCTTGTACCTTATGATTCCTATGTGTATGAACACTTTATTACGTAGTTGAATCATAAGAAGAGTATTTACTATCATGCAATCGACTATTAAAGAATAACAATGCATGTAAGCTACATAACAAAAAAAAATTTGGGTTAAATTGATTCCAAACAAGTGCAGGGGTAAAACGATCAAATGATTGAAATCCAGTATAATTTCGATAAGATAATTTCATTAAAAATATGAAATTAAGGAATCTTGATCAAAATCGAGGAAAATATTCAATTTTGAGTCCAATTAATCAAGATATAAATTTATTAGAATTTATCAGAATTTTTGCCTCAAAAAATGAGCCCAAAAATAGGAGAAAAATATACCAAAAAAGTAAAATCGGACTAATAAATTCATTTACGGACTAAATGAATTTAATATGCATTTTTGGGATATTTTAGGATTTTTATTATTATTATTTTAATAATAAAATAATAATAAAAATATATTATAAATAAAAGAAAAAAATAGAAAAAAATGAAATCAGAAACTGAAAATTAGGAATCGAGGAGAGAGAAAAGAGGGGTAAGCCGCGAGCAAGCCGACGAGGAGAAGATTCACCGGACGGCCACCACCGGCGACCCCACGGCCAAGATAGAGGCCGAAAAAGGAAGAGGAGGTCCGTGCGCACCCATCAGCATCGGCAACGTGCGTCACCGACACCGGACGTCGGCGAATCGAAGAGAAATTGTCGCTAAGGAAAAGGAGGAATTTGGCAGCCATCGGCGGTGCTTAGTCCGATCGAGGCCAGCCGAGAGGTCCCCAGGCTATGGCGCGCCAAACGATAGAGGTGAGACGTCGGCAACATGTTGGAAGACGTCGGCACGACCAAAGGAAGCCTGAACTGGTCGGCGGTTCAGTGAAGAAGGTTTTGCGCTGAACCGGACCGAACCGGCTCAGCCAAGGAGAAAATGGGGAAAAAGAAGAAAAAAGAAAGAAAAAGGAAAAGAAAAATTTTTGGGATTTCACCAGATTTCGGGTAAGTCGATACGAGGTCAAAAGTGACTGATTTGATTTCCAATAAATTTATTTAAATTATATTTAATCAGAAATTTACCCGGAGTTAAATATACAAAATTATGCAGTTCGACGATAAATTTCGAACGGAAGCCCGATTGAACTTCGATTTGCGTACCATCATATAATCTCGAGTAAGTAAAGTTCATTTACGACAATTTATGAGATTATTGCGTAGTTAAGATTTATTTTATGCATTTCGGATTAAATTCAGCATTTAGTGAATTATATTCGAAATTTCGAATTAACTGTTGTAAATGATATACGGGCTATCCAAAGAGCTTGGAATAAAGCCCAATGGGTGTTGATAGGCCCAATGAGTCGATAGACCCTGATGAAGGGAAATAATACGTGGAAAACGAGCTTAATATGGATTAAGGCCCAATTTAAAGTATTTAGGCCCATTTAGATAAACGGGCACAATTAAGTGAAATAGACTGTATTTAATATGAAATATAGTAGGAAAAGTGTAATTAACCTGATAAATGGTTATATGCAGCTCCAAAGAGTATTTGAGAAGCAAATCGGACTGCTGGATCGAGCAGCGTTGAGAAAGTGAGATTTCTCGAGTGATTACAGGTAAAGGACTTTTGAGAGTTGTTAGAGATACTTGCACCTATTTTCATATGCTTTTACATTCACTTAAAAACTCTGAGGGTCAGAGAAAGTGAATAATAATTATTGTGACCCGATAGTGGTAAATTATGATTTTACCCCTAGTTAGTCAAACAGTCAACTTTTGTGAAAAGTTATAAAAAGCATAGAAACCACTATTTTGAGTGTTTTACTGCTGTTTAGCAGAAGAATAAATAGATGGGCTAATGATTTTAAGGTTGATGTGAATTAAGCACACTTTATAGTGCTGATTTTGATATTTTGTAAATCATCCCTTTTTAAAGAGCCATCTATCATATTATGTGAGAATGAATCGTGCTGGAGCACAACTCACACTGAATTTCATATATTTTCCACATATATTAGTGCGGGATTATAATTCGCACTAGATTTCCATGACATGCATGATAGAGTGCTGGAGTTATTACTCGTACTCAGTTTTATGTGATTTATGCATGAGAGAGTGCTGGAGCGATTAGCTCGCACTCGAATTTACATGAGAGGCATGACAGAGTACTGGAGCATCGCTCGTACTTGATTCTTCATGATTTATACATGATATAGTACTGGAGCTATTGCTCGTACTTGATTTGATAATATTGTGCATAGCATGGTACTGGAGCTATTGCTCGTACTTGATTTAAAACATGAACTATGCATAGACCTAGTCGCTGGAGGTTTACTCGCACTAAAGTCTGAGTTTGTGTGTGAAACAGTGTTTGAGCAGAGTGTCGACTGTGAGTCGCGCTCAAAGGCGCGCACTGTATGTGATATATACTACATGTTGAAAGCTATGCTTGATTTCCTCATGTAGACTAAATGTCACACTGTGAGAGGATTCGCATGAGGATTTAGAGACGTGGTATGATATTCCATGGTTTTGAGGGCTAAGACCTATGACAGGCACCCCGACTGTGATGTAGGGTCCACGGAGTATGTTGTACCATGCATGTGGCATGGAGTACATTGTACCGTGTGGTATTGTGGAGTTGAGGAGGATATAGCTGGCGGTTGTGATGGACTGACCCCCTTCTCATTGCAGTAGTGATGCCCCGCACACCGAGATCTGTGTTGCCTGGGATCACATTGTCGGATATGATCATAGTCCAAGATACTATTTACATTTTCACCACAGAGTCTCACATGATATATCAACTGATTGACTTATTTAATTGCGGATAGACCTGAGGGATGGGTTGGACTCCGATTTTGTGTTGTGAATGATTTAAATGCCATATTTACTGTGATTTAAATATAAATGGCATGATTTATCTAAAGACATTGTGATATTATAAAGATACATTGTTTTACACTACATGCCTACATTTGAGAAAGAAAGCATGATTTCTGTACATGGGATTTAATCTGTACAAGTATCTATATATATTTAAAGACATGTTTTGAAAATGAGTTAAGGAAATAACGTTTTGAGGCATAGTATTATTTTGAGTAGATAGTGTAGATATCTATTTGCTTGCCTGATTTCCTTACTAAGCGCGTTGTATGCTCACCCCCTTTTTCTTTACATCTCTCTACAGAGCATCAGTAGTAGAGTGAGAGCATTTGAGGGATAGTATTCCTGTTGTCCGTTACTATTTCCTATCGATCGACAGGTATACATATTTTGTACGATTATGTATCTAAACATAGAAACATCACAGTGATGTATACGATATATTATGGGGAATGTATTTGTATTAGATTTTATATAATCTCACATATATTATAAAAAGAAATTATAGTGAGTAACAGTATATTGACATGTATGTATGATAATGGATGATACGGTATGCGAGGAAGCTAACATCGAATCACAGCCCAACCATTGAAGAGAGGAAAGGTAAGTTAAAAATGCAAAAAATTTGTATTGATTTTTGGTTAAGTCAGGATGGGTCTTAACAAAATGGTATCAAAGCAGAGGTTGGTCTGATGTGAGTCAGTGTTAGAAAATAGGAAAGTGTACATCCCCATAGTACTGTGCTGTGTTTAGATATAACTATGTATACCAGATAGGAGACGGACAAATTCATGATTATGAATGCAGGAACTTTACCTATATGGCACATACTCGTAGTGGTAGAGGTACAAGAGGTAGGGCTCGATGCCATGGAGATATGCCTGAGAGATGAGCTGCTACCGAACCATTACCTACCCATGAGACTCCAAGTGCTACTGAGGCACCAGAGTGTGCTGAGATGAACTTTACGAGAGTAGAGCGTAGTCTAGAGACGATTGTAGAGATATTGGCACAGACGATGCCAGGTAGGCAGGGACAAGAGGCAGGAGCTGCGACAGGAGAGGCAGTTGCCCCTGATACATCTACGCAGACAGCTCATGCACCGAGGACTGTAGATACTCCTACACCCCCACCAGTTTTGAGTAGTAGGGGATTAGGGTACAGATGTGATCTACATCGGTTGCGAGAATTCCAGAAGTTCAGACCTCCATCTTTTAGTGGGGTTAAGGACCCTGTAGCTGCTGAGGAGTGGGTTGTTGAGATGGAGAAGCTTTATAGATTCTTTGAGTGTACGACATCGGAGATGGTCGCATTTACTGCGTTTCAACTGAAAGGAGCTGTAGAGCATTGGTGGAAGTCCACCTGACCCATATTGAGAGCCCGACACACAGATATTAGTTGGGAGATATTTTGAGAGGCCTTTAGGAGGTAGTTTGTTCTCGATACCGCACAGCAGAAACTACAGGCAGAGTTTTTAGGACTAAACTAGGGGAGCTTGTCAGTGGATGAGTATGAGACTCGATTCCTATCCCTAGGGAGATATGACCCAGATACCATGTATAGTGAGGCCAAGAAGGTCCACAGGTTCATCGATGGATTGAGACCGGTTCTGCGGTCCAGGTTGGTCCCATTAGATATAACCACCTAAGAGGAAGCAGTGTGCAGGGCGCAACTGTGCGAGCAAGATTATGAGAGGAATGCTTCCAAGTTTGGGAAGTTTAGCCAGAGTCGAGATATACAGAAGAAGAGACCGGTTAGGGATTTCAGTTATCGAGGAGGGAGGAAACTCTTCGATAAGAGATCATGGGTTGAGAAGGCACAAGAGAGACTTGCTACACCTCCTGCATATCCGACCGTAGCTCCAGCAAAGGGTATTGTCATAGGAGGATAGAGATCTATTACCGATCAGTGTAGAAGATGCGGTAAACAACATGGAGGTAGACCGTGTCCATTGACTCCTATAGTGTGTTTTCAATGCGGGAAATAGGGGCATATTGCTAGAGCTTGCCCAGAGATGGTTGATACTGCGCCGCTGAAGGGCACGGAGCCTGATAGAGCTCCAGCTGGTACGTCTGCTCAGAGAGGTAGAGCGACGGCAGAAGAAAAGGGGAAACAAGTGATGGGTCGAGGGCATGTACATGCTTTGGACCAAGGAACAGCTGATGCTTCATCAGATGTGATACGAGGTAACATCCTGATTTATGATATTGAAGCATATGTTTTAATTGATCCTGGTGCCACGCATTCTTTTGTATCGACTTTATTTGTATGTAAATTAGCAAGACATGTAGAGCGTATATTGTTATGTATGATGATGTTGATCAGTACGCCTATGAATAATAGTCAAGTTGTAGAACATGTATGTAATGACTGTATGTTAAGAGTAGGGGACAAGGAGATGACAGCCAATCTAATATTACTAAGTATGAGTGACTTTGATATAATCTTAGGAATAGATTGGTTATCTGCAAACCATGCTGTTTTAGATTGTTATGCTAAGACAGTTATGTTTCCTAACCCTACTAGATATGTTGTAAAGTTTAATAAAGAATACAGAAAAGGAGTAGTTATGATTATTATCTACTGTCTTAGAAAACCTTCAACATATCAAGGTTTCATTGCGTACGTGGTAGATATGGATAAGGCACATCCAGAGATGTTAGATATTATAGTGGTCAATGAGTACCTAGATGTTTTTTTTGATAAGTTGCCAGGGTTACCACCAGACAGAGAGATGGAGTTCTGTATAGATTTGGTGCCTGGTACGGAGCCTATTTCAAGACCACCATATCGCATGGCCTTAGTTGAGCTAGAGGAGCTCAAGAGGCAGTTACAGGAGCTGTTGGATAGGGGTTTTGTTCGACCGAGTGTTTCACCTTGGGGTACACCGATTTTGTTTGTGAGGAAGAAGGATGGGAGCCTCCGATTATGTATAGATTACCGATTGTTAAATAAGGCCACCATCAAGAATAGGTATCCTCTTCCACGCATTGATGACTTGTTAGATCAGCTTCAGGGAGCACAGGTCTTTTTCAAGATTGACCTGAGGTCTGGGTATCATCAGCTGAAAGTTCGGAGTGGAGATGTACCCAAGATAGCATTTCGTACCCGATATGGCCATTATGAGTTCTTAGTCATGTCATTCGGATTGATGAATGCTCCAGCTGCTTTCATGGCTTTGATGAATGATGTGTTCAAGCCATATTTAGACCAGTTTGTTATCGTATTCATCAATGACAAATTGGTGTACTCGAGGTTTGAGAAGTATGAGGAGCACCTCAGGATCGTATTGTAGACTCAACGAGAGCAGAAGTTATATGCTAAGCTTAGTAAGTGTGACTTTTGGTTGTCACAGATCTCATTTTTGGGACATGTTGTATCGAGAGATGGTGTACCAGTGGATCTATCTAAGATAGAGGCTGTAGTTCAGTGGGAACAGCCAAGGACAATCACCGAGATCATGAGTTTTTTGGGTTTAGCTGGATACTATTGGAGATTCATTGAGGGATTTTTTAAGTTGGCTACTCCGTTGACACGTCTTACTCTAAAGAGTGTACTGTTCGTATGGAATGAGGATTGTGAGAAGAGTTTTCAGGAGTTGAAGCGATGATTGACCACAACTCCAATTCTCACTATCCTTACCAACTCAAGAGGATTTGCATTGTATACCGATGCTTCACATCAGGGACTGGGCTGTGTATTGATACAGGATGGGAGGATAGTTGCTTATGGATCCAGACAGCTGGAGGATCATGAGAAGAACTATTCGACCCATGATTTAGAGCTAGCTGCAGTAGTGTTTGCGTTGAAGGTATGGCGCCACTACTTATATGGCGAGAAGTTCCAGATATTTACCGACCACAAGAGCCTCAAGTATCTGTTCTCACAGAAAGAACTGAACATGAGACAGAGAAGATGGCTAGAGCTTCTGAAGGACTACGATTGTGAGATAATTTATCATCCAGGTAAGGCTAACATTGTAGCTGATGCCTTGAGCAGGAAGAGCTTGGGGATGTTATCGTATATGATGGTTAGGTAACATGATTTGCTAGAACAGTTTGCTAGCCTCAGTTTGGGAGTTGTGCCTTTTGACATGGATACAGACTATGTGATAGCTAGTCTACGCTTGGAGCCGGATCTGTTGGACCGGATCAGAGTGGCTCAGCAGACTGATCCGTTTTGTATGGATGTGAATGGTCAGATGCAGAAGGGCACAGTGATTGACTTTGAGTTGCATTCTGATGGACTACTGAGGTTCAGAGGCAGATTATGTGTTCCCGAGGATCCAGGACTCAGGAGATTGATATTGGCGAAAGCTCATTTGTCGAGGTATACGTTACATCCGGGGAGTAACAAAATGTATCAGAACCTCCAAAAGGTATACTGGTGGTCGGGTATGAAGAGAGATGTAGCAGACTTTATGGCAAAGTGTCTCGTATGTCAGCAGGTGAAGGTAGAGCATTAGGAACCTGTAGGGTTATTGCAGTTTCTACCTATACCGATATGGAAATGAGAGCATATCACCATGGATTTCGTGATGGGTTTACTCAGAACCCGTAGGAATCACGATGCTATATGGGTGATCGTCGACAGAGTAACAAAGTCAACCCACTTCCTAGCTATGAGAGAGACTGATACTCTAAGTTCATTAGCAAAGCTGTATGTACGTTAGGTAGTGAGGTTACACGGTATACCAGTGAGCATAGTCTCTGATAGGGATTCCCACTTCACTTCCCACTTTTGGGAACATTTTCAGGAAGCCATGGGAACCCAGTTGAGTTGAGCACCGCTTTCCATCCTCAGACAGATGGTCAATCAGAAAGGACTATACAGACTCTGGAGGATATGTTGAAAGCATGTGTGCTAGATTATAGAGGCTCCTGGGATGACCACTTGCCACTAGTCGAGTTCGCCTACAACAACAGTTATTATTCGAGTATCGGGATGGCACTGTATGAGGCTTTATATGGCCGTAGATGTCGTTCCCCTATTGGATGGGAAGAAGTGGTTGACTGTAAGATTTTCGCTCCTGACATGGTTACCCAAGCATCTGCGTCCACTTGATTGTAGAGAGACTGAGGACACCTCAGAGTAGACAGAAAAGTTAAGCTGACAGGAGACGAAGGCCACTAGAGTTTGCAGTTGGTGAATCCGTGTTTTTGAAAGTTTCTCCTTCCAAGGGCATAGCGAGATTTGGGAAGAGGGGAAAGCTAAATCCTCGCTATATTGGACCCTTTGAGATACTTGATCGAGTGGGAGATAAGGCTTATAGGTTGACATTGCCACCGGACTTATCAGGTGTCCATAACATCTTCCACATATCGATGCTTCGGAAGTATACCTCGGATCTGGCACATGTGATTAGTTATGAGCCTTTGGAGCACATGTCATATGTTGAACGACCAATTCGGATATTGGATAGGAAAGAGAAGGTATTGAGATTAAAGACCATTGGGTTAGTGAAGATTCTCTGGCAGCATCATACTTCAGAGGAGGCTACTTGGGAGCTGGAGAGTCTGATGCGAGAGAAGCACCCTCATCTATTTGATGACTGACTTGGTTCTAATTTGGAGGACCAATTTTTTTGAGTAGGGGAGGATTGTCAGACCCGTGTTTTCGATTTACGTATGTAGCTTGTACCTTATGATTCCTATGTGTACGAACACTTTATTACATAGTTGAATCATAAGAAGAGTATTTACTATCATACAATCGACTATTAAAGAATAACAATGCATGTAAGCTACATAACAGCAAAAAATTTGGGTTAAATTGATTCCGAACAAGTGCAGGGGTAAAACGATCAAATGATTGAAATTCGGTATAATTTCGATAAGACTATTTCATTAAAAATATGAAATTGAGGAATCTTGATCAAACTCGAAGAAAATATTGAATTTCAAGTCCAATTGATCAAGATATAAATTTATTAGAATTTATCAAAATTTTTACCTCGAAAAATGAGCCCAAAAATAGGAGAAAAATATACCAAAAAAGTAAAATCGGACTGATAAATTCATTTACAGACTAAATGAATTTAATATGAATTTTTGAGATATTTTTGGGATATTTTAGGATTTTTATTATTATTTTAATAATAAAATAATAATAAAAATATATTATAAATAAAAGAAAAAAATGAAATCAGAAACTGAAAATTGGGAATCGGGGAGAGATAAAAGAGGGGTAAGCCGCGAGCAAGCCAACGAGGAGAAGATTCACCAGACGGCTGATAATTCTATATTTTTAGAATTATTTGTGCTTAATTTTCTAATTAATTATTTAAATCTCCAATTTATTTTGTTAATTATCCCCTTTATTTAATTAAAATTCTCATGTTTGTAGATAAATTAAATCTGGATGAATTTTAAATATTTCGGTAGAAAATGGATCGAAATTAGGCTAAAATCGAGATTGAGCCACGCGGACAACACGAGCCATGCCACCTAGCACATCTAATTGGACAAGAAGACCGATGACATGGAAATATCTCTTCAAGGAGCCAATGGTGTGAAGACAAGTGGCCAAAAAAAATTGTCAACTCATCTAGGATGTAGAAATTACAATTATACCCCTTCTTTGTGTATAAATAAGACATGGATGACAATTGAAAAGGAATGTAATTTAGGAGTAGGAGTAGTGTAGGTAGAGTAGTTTTTAAAGTTATTTTCCTTTCTAGTATTTTTTTTCTTTCCCATTTGTTTTACTTTGCAATTTTCGTTAACTTCCATTTACTTTTAATGTTCATTCCATGTTTATGCTTTTCATCTTCTAGATTTGGATATTTTCTATTTCACAGTAAGCAGTGCATCATTTTCATTTGCTCTTCTTGGTTTGGTTATAATGAGCTCTTTTATTCTTTAAGTTTTATTTTTTTCTTGCATAGCATGATGTTCCTAGTGTAATTCTCAGTTGTGCAAATGAATAGCTTAAGCTTTAGTTAATAAACTTTCATTTCTCCTAATGTAGCTCTCGGTTTCCCTTGCATCTCAATTTTTTCTATTTGCTCATTTTATTTTCTAGTAGTTTCTCTGCATTTAAGTTAAGCCTTATTTTGTGTCTTTGCTCGTCACGCTTTATTCATTCAATCCGAGAGAGAAGCTGCGTAGTTTCACCATATTAGTGTCTTTGCTCACGGTTGTGTCCTGTCATGATGAAAACTGGTGGACTGCTTCCATTCGGTGTAGTTCTAAATTTCTTCACGGTGCAGTGTGGTAGTGCAGGAGGATAACAGGCCTCGGTGCTAGTGATGAACTCGGTGTGAATGGTGGCTACAGCAGCAACCCGAAAGCAAGCACTCGAGAGCCACAATCACTCTCTGTTCTCCCCTTTTTCAAAAGTCTTCTACTGTTCATCTTCCTCATATTTTTATTTCTCAGATGGCGTGATGATCTGCAGCTGAACACCCAACAGTTTACCAGAGCCGAGAATGAAGAGCAAAATTGTCCATTGTCCTGAAGCAAAGCAGGGTGTAAGACAGCACCAAAAGCGGACAGACCAGGAGCAGGACGTGTGCGGCCTACTGTTAAACTGAGGAAGGCAGGGATATCACCTAGAGCAGCGAGGAGTACGTGCAACGAGATGGGCATCCCGAGGACAGTACCTGAAGTAAAGCAAAAAATCGAGAGCAAGCTGGTACCGTGGGCACAACTGAGTTGTCTGACCAGTAAGCATGAGAAACAACAGTTGGACAGAATCGGGAGCTGAACATTGCTAGAGCAGAGGGCATGCTGGTCTGGTCAGAAACAGTAGCTTAAGTGGTTGGAAACTTACTGTGATGTGTTGAGTGCAGGAAATGAAGAAGTGCATGAAACCGAGGCAAGGTTGGTGAGAGTCGGGCCGAGGACAGCTGCTGGACACGCCTAAGCAACCAACCCGAGGCCATCTCCTGGAAAAGAAACAATATGAAGACATGAACAGTGAAGGGAGGGATTTGGATGATTTAAAAGTTGTTAAGGCTTTGTTTGGCTAGTTCATTTTAGTTAATTAAGTCATTTTCATGCATTATTTGTATAAGTTTAATTTCAATTTAATTTGTTAAGCTTAGTTTAGAGTCTTTAATTAAATTGCATGTTAGTATTCTTGCATAGTAGCATAAAACTTAGTTTTAATTAGGATGATAGTTAATTAAGTGTTCATTTAGAATTAGATTAGGGGTAAATTTATTTCATTAAATCTTAAGTTAGTTTAAATTGCATTTTGATTAAGTAGTCTTATTGCATTTTAGGTTTGTTAATTTTAGTTTAATTAATCTTGCTTTGTTATTTTCATAATTGCATTTTATTTTAATTGCGTTAATTAGTTTTAACTGTTTTAATTATTTTTGTAGGCTTTTTTATTTTAATTGCGTGGAGCACTGTAAGTAATTTTGCTCGGTTTTAATTTCTTTATTTTATAGTTTTTATTATTTTATTGCTTTCAGTATTTTTAATTCTAGCTATGTAGATCACCCACCTTAATTTTATAATTTGCTAGAATATACTTAGTGTAAGATTAATCGGTAGTTAATTAGGCTAGTCAATTTCTCTGTGGGACGATAACTTGGGACTCAAAATCCCATTATTACTTGTACGACCCGTGCACTTGCGGTAATACCCTTTGGGCGTGTCATGTTTTTCGCGCCGTTGCCGGGGAAGTCTTAATTAGACATTAGTTAATATCGGTGAAATTATGCTTAGGTGTAATTCTAGATTGTAAATATTTAGGTTGTAAATATTTAATCTAGATTAATTAATTGAAAAATTAAAATAAAAAAAATTGAAAAATTAAAAAATTAAAAAAAATTTCTAAGGACTTTTCGATGATTGCATACGTAGAGCCAGAAGTTTTGATTGCTTTCCTCTAGATCCTGAAATTGAACGCACTCTTAGAAAAATTCAAAAGGATTCTAGGAAATTAATAGCTCCGTTGCAATTCACCATGGCAAAAAATAGGAAAATTAGGACCGTTGGAGATTATGCAATGCCGACGATTGGAGATATTATTCTGGCATTAGGCCACCAGCTGTCCCTGCGAACAACTTCGAAATTAAGCCCGCAATCCTCCAGATGATCCAGACCTCTTTACAGTTCAGTGGGCTTCCGCACAATGACCCACATGCTCACGTTGGGCAATTCCTGGACTTAATGGATTATCTGATTATGCGCTTAGACTTAGACTATTCCCCTTCTCACTTAGGGATAGGGCGCGACACTGATTAACCTCCCTACCTCCAGGATCCATTTCTACATGGGACGAGTTAGCCCATCAATTTCTATCTAAGTTTTTCCCTCCCTCTAAAATGGCCCAACTCTATAGTAATATATCTTCCTTTGCCCAGTACGACTCTAAATCTCTTTACGAAGCATGGGAAAGATATAAGGAGCTTCTTAAGAAGTGCCCTAACCATGGCCTACCATTATAGCTGCAAGTCCAGACCTTCTACAACGGATTTACAAGCCAGAATAGGACCATTGTTGATGCTGCTGTAGGTGGAGCGCTAATGTGTAAAACAGAGGAGGAAGCTTATGAGCTCTTGGACAAGATGGCAGCTAACAACTATCTATGGTCCTCAGAGAGGCAATTGCCAAATAAGCTGGCGGGTATTTATGAGCTTGACACATTGTCTACCTTGACCTCTCAAATTGCTAATCTTACGAAGAAGGTAGAGTCGCTCAGTACCCAGTATAATCCTTCTACCAATCCTAATCCGATTTATTCTGTCCAAAGTCCTTTCCCTTCATGCGATCTGTGTAATGGTACACACTCTGTGGATAGGTGTCCACTTAACCTAGAATCGGTTCAGTATGTTGCTCCACTTTAGAAGCAACAAAACAACCCCTTGTCAAACACCCACAACCCAGGGTGGAGGAACTATCATAACTTCTCCTGGAGCCAAAACCAAAGGCAAACTTCTAGCTCTAGACCTGTAGAACCCCCTAGTTTTCAAGCTCCACCGGTTCAGGTACCACCACAATCGCAATTTCCATATCACCCGCCTCATCAACCATCCCCACCACAAAGCATCATCCATCTCACTTCCATCAATCACCACCACCACCACCACCACTTATGCAGCCCCAACACTACCACGCACCAGCAGCTGAGAAGAAGCCCTCGCTTGAGGAAATGTTCTCAACGATCATGCAAATTCAAGCTGCTTTAATTAAGAACTTAGAGGTTCAGGTAGGACAAATAACAAATGCTTTTAGCCAACGTCCTCAAGGGACCCGTCCTAGTAACACTGAAGCTAATCCTGTTAGGCAAAGGAAGGGTAAAGAACATGTAAAATCCATCATCCTTAGAAGCGACAAAGAGCTAGAGGAGCCACAAGTTAAGTCTCAACCTGAACAGCAAATAGTTGAAGAATTCGTAAGTTCTAAACAAGTAGCTTAGAAAGAGCAGGAACATCAGGATCAAGCTGCAAAAGAATCCAAACTAGGCACTTCTTCATCTATACCTTCTTCTTCTTCATTGCCTTCCTCATCCTCTAATTCTACACAGGTTCCCGCTACATTGCCTCTAGTTAGACCACCAGTACTTTTTCCTCAAAGATTTCAAGATTAAAAGCTGGAACTACAATTTACTAAATTTCTTGAGGTTTTTAAGAAACTTCACATCAACATTCCTTTCGCATATGCCTTAAAGCAAATGCCAAGTTATGTGAAGTTTCTAAAGGATATCCTCTTGAGGAAGAGAAGACTAGAAGACTATGAGACGGTGGCCTTAACTAAGGAATGTAGTGCCATTATCCAGAGAAGATTACCCCCCAAGTTCAAGGATCCCGAAAGTTTTACCATACCTTGCACCATTGGAAATTTATTCTTTGGTAAAGCCCTGTGTGATTTAAGAGCTAGTATAAATTTAATGCCATTGTCTATGTATCAGAAGTTAGGAATAGAGGATGCCAAGCCCACTACAGTGACCCTCCAGTTAGCTGATCGATCAATTAAATATCCGAAGGGGGTCATTGAGGATGTCTTAGTAAAGGTGGACAAGTTTATTTCCCTGCAGATTTTATTGTTTTGGATATGGAGGAAGACAGGGAAGTCCCCATTATACTAGGCAGACCTTTCCTAGCGACTGGTAGAACCTTAATTGATGTACAAAAAGGGGAGTTAACTATGAGAGTCCTAGATCAGGAAGTGAAGTTTAATGTTTTCAAACCTTTGAAGCTCCCAGAATGTTTTAAGATGGAGATTGAGGAGAATATAAGGCTTAAGCATATAATATCTGAGAAAATGAGGGAAGTAGATAGAGCTCAGGAGGATTTAACTATTAACATTTTGTCACCACTCTGGATGACCCTCCTACTCTTTGCCCTACTGCTGAGTGTTGTCTTCTTCAGCTGCATTTGAAGTGGCTGTATTTTTCTTTTCACCTTGTATATAGTTCGTTTTTCTTTTTCTTTTCGGTTGTTTATTTCTTTGTTTATTTTGTAGGTTTATTTTTGAGTTTTATGATTTCAATCAAGCTTCAGTTGTTCATCATCATCAGAAAGGGGAGTACTCTGTTCTCGAGCTTAAATTCTTATATTATCTGCACATTAAGGACACTGTGCACTTTAAGTTTGGGGGAGGGGATATCACTTGAGCTATTTTAGGAAAATTTGGAAAAAATTTTAAAATTTTTTCGAAAATCTGAGAAAGAATTTTCAAAATTTTTTCGATATTATGAGCTTAAATTGTTTGATTTTGGGATGATTTAGTGCTTAGCATGTAGTTTTCCTATATTCCGATGATATGACCCCATGATTTAGTATGACTTTGATTGACTAAGAAGCATGATTATAGGAAAAGCATAAAGTTGAATTCTTGAATTTTTCTTAATTCTGATTGTGATTGCCTCATCTTATGCACATGTCATGTCATGAATCTGTATATTTATTTAGAGAAAGCTTATGTGTACATAGGATTGCATTTTTTCAGTTGATTTTGTGCATCATATTCTAGAATTTGTTTGATCTAATCTCGAGGCGAAAAATTAGATCACTCTTATTAGGGAGATGATTTAGGCCATCTTTGGATCATTTGAGCCTTTCTTGCTATCCTTATACATATTCTACCCCTAGTCACCCATCTGGGCCAAATAAGCTTTTCTCTGTAAATACACCTGCTTATTTTTTTTCCTTAGCTTAAATACTTTTTTCCTATCCCTTACCCCAAAAGCATGAAAAGTCATTGGGATATATTGTGAGCTATATGGGTATTAAGTGATAGTGAAGGAGTATGTATCAAAAAAAATAATTGAAAAAGAAAAAGAAAAAGAAAAGAAAAAAAAAGAAGAAAGAAGAAAATACAAAAATAAAATAAACAGTTTAGTGAAATAAATAAGTTTGGGGGAAATGATTTTAGCTCTTACATTGAAGATCCTAGAAGTAATGCATGTTAAGGGGTAATTAAACCTAAATCGACTTTATCATACCTTAGCCCCAGCCTTACATTATCCTATTGACCTTTGGTTAAGTGTGACTACATTAGTGGAGAGAGAAGTGAAAAAGAAACTTATGGGAATGATCACATGTCATTGACTTTGCATTCACTGTGTTTGCATTAATTGACGTACCAAAAGGGGAATTAACCATGAGAATCTTAGATCAGGAGGTGACATTTAATGTTTTCAAACCTTTGAAGTTCCCTGATGACTCTCAAGATTGTTTTAAAATGGAGATTGAGGAGGATATAAGGCTTGAGCATAAGAAATATGAAAGAATGAGGGAAGTAGATAGAGTTAATGAGTATTTAACTATTGATATTTTGTCACCATTCTAGATGATCGTCCTACTCTTTGCACTGCTGCTGAGTGTTGTGTTCTTTAGCTGCATTTTAAAGTGGCTGTGTTTTCCTTTTCACTTTGTATATAGTTCTTTTTCTTTTTCTTTTTCTTTTTCTTTTTTGTTGTTTTCTTTGTTTATTTTGCAGGTTTATTTTCTAAGTTTTACGCTTTCAATAAAAGCTTCAGTTGTTCATCAACATCAGATAGGGGAGTATTATGTTCTTGAGCTTAAATTCGTATATTATCTGCACACTGAGGATACTGTGCACTTTAAGTTTGGGGGAGGGGATATTACTTGAGCATTTTTCAAAAAAATTAGGCAAAATTGAAAAAAAAAAAAATTAAAATGTTTTTCGAAAATTTGAGCTTAAACTGTTTGATTTTGGGATGATTTAGTGCTTAGTATGTAGTTTTCCAATATTCCGATGATATGACCCCATGATTTAGTCTGACTTTGATTGAATGAGAAGCATGATTATAGGAAAAGCATGAAGTTGAATTCTTGAATTTGTCTTAATTCTGATTGTGATTACCTCATCTTATGCACATGTCATGTCATGAATCGGTATATTTATTTAGAGAAAGCTTATGTGTACATAGGATTGCATTTGTTCAGTTGATTTTGTGCATCATATTCTAGAATTTGTTTTATCTGATCTCGAGGTGAAATATTAGATCACACTTAATTAGGGAGATGATTTAGGCCATCTTTGGATCGTTTAAGCCTTTCTAGCCATCCCTGTACATATTTTACCCCTAGTCACCCATTTGGGCCAAATAAGCTTTTCTCTCTAAATACACCTGCGTTATTTTCCTTAGCATAAATACTCTTTTCCTATCCCTTACCCCCAAAAGCATGAAAATTTATTGGGATATATTGTGAGCTTTGTACATATGGGTATTAAGTGATAGAAACTGAGTATTTATTCGGAAAAAAATTGAAAAAAAAAGAAAAGAAAAAAAGAAGAAAAATAAAAAGAAAAGAAGAAAGATGAAAAATACAAAAATAGAATAAAATGTCTAGCAAAAGAAATAAGTTTGGGGGAAATAAATTGAGCTCTTACATTAAAGATCCTAGAAGTAATGCATGTTAAGGGGTAATTAAACCTAAATCGACTTTATCATACCTTAGCCCCAGCCTTACATTACAAGCTTAATGAAGTCCTATTGATCTTTAGTTAAGTGTGAGTACATTAGTGGAGAGACAAGTGAAAAGCAAGCTTATGGGAATGATCACATGTCATTGACTTTACATTCACTATGTTCAAATAATCTGATCCGGGTAATGTACTGTGAAGTGACTTTGACATATTCACACACACGAGGGATCCAATTTGGGTTAGGACTTATGATTGAATAATTTTGAATGTTTGACTTGTAATTGTGAATCTTTAATATCATAGTCTGTACTTTTTCTTTGAGAATAATATTGGAAAAATTATTGTGTTTAGTACTTGTCATTCCTACAATTATTTTGTTTTGCTTGAGGACAAGCAAAAGCTCAAGTTTGGGGGTATGATAATTTTATATTTTTAGAATTATTTGTGCTTAATTTCCTAATTAATTATTTAAATCCCTAATTTATTTTGTTAATTATCCTCTTTATTTAATTAAAATTCTCATGTTTGTAGATAAATTAAATCTGGATGAATTTTGAATATTTTGGTAGAAAATGGACCGAAATTGAGCTAAAATCGAGATTGGACCACGCGGACAACACAAGCCTAGCACATCCAATTGGACAAAAAGACAGATGATATGGAAATATTATTTTTCAAGGAGCCAATAGTGTGAAGACAAGTGGCCAAACAATGCCAACTCATCTAGGATAAAAAAATATTACAATTGTACCCCTAAGTTTGTATATAAATAGAAAAAGATGGCAATTGAAAGGGGGGAGCTTTTAGTTTTTTTTAGGTTTTATTTTTCTTAGGCTTTCTTTTATGTTTTTCGGCTGGTGACAGTAGCCACCATTGTCCATTTTCTTCTAGGATTTATTTAGTTTCCATTCATTGTTATTTTACTGTTTAAGTTTTAATTTAAAGTATTATTTTTATGTTGTTTCTCTCGGTTTCTTTTATTTTTTTTACATTCTTCACTGTGAATCGGGATTGAGCAAAACTCCCACGGGAGTGACTGCGTGAAGGTGGTAAGACACGGGTTGGACAAAGGAGGCTACTGGGCTTTGCTGAACAGAAGCTGGAATTCACAATAGCAAGGAACCGAGAGCCACAAATCCATTCCTCTGTTCTCCTTTGTTTTAGATTATTTATACTGTTCATCATCTTCTTTTTCATTAACTTTTGTTTTCATCATATTTTACATTTTCTGTTTGTCTTTACTATTGTGTGCAAGAATGATGACATGGAGGGTCGATTTTAGTGCAGAAAATCGGATACTGCAGCACCAAGGTGCTAAACATTCTCTGGTGTATTTGAGTTGCTGAGTAACAGTGCCCCCTGATGATCTGCTGCTGTTATGAGGAGTGTTGTGGTATAGTGCATGCCGTGGATACAAACGGATGTGCAATAAGGTGGCGAGGCAGAAGATTGCAGGAAGACAAACATGAGGGGGCAGTACGTATGTCACGACCCTCAACTTACCAAAATACGTATAAATTTTTCGCATTTTCATGCATCAATTGTTAATCATCCTTCCTCGATCGTGAACAACCACACTCTTAACAGTTGGGCTGTGTGTCGACGTCTAACTCATTCCACCATACCCATTCAATTTGAACATTATTTATGAGTAAACACTTGTATAAATGTATATTTCTATCAGAGTTGTTACATGTGTTTACATTGTTTTACATCCCCAATAGTTACATACAAAATGCTACTGTGCTATGTCTAGTTTAGATACAAAATAATCCAAATGTGTATACTTTTAGCAATGGGATGCAGCGGATTACCAAAAGGGAAACGCCTCCAGTCACGCTCAATCTACTCAACACTCTGTAGAGAGGGGGAAAATAAAGGGGGTGAGCAAACCACACACTCAGTAAGGCAATCATGCGAACAGGTAGATACTGCACTATCTACGTGATCGTGATGCCATGCTTAAAAACATTTAATTCATCATTTATCTCAAAACATGAGTATATGATTGTGTTAATGGTATGTAAAGCATTCATGCTATTAAATCTTGTGCACATTTCAACTCAAAGCATGGTATAAATCATCATGCATAATTCACAATAACAGCATGACATTACCCATCATGCATTTTTCTCAAATAGCATAGCATTAACCATCATGCATTTTCACAATAAAGCATGGCATTAAACATCATGTGTTTTCACCATAAAGCATGGCATTAAACATCATGCATCTGTGCACTTTAAAACCATTAACAAATCAATTCAACACTGGTCACGTCTCGGCCTATCCTTCGGACTTTCCTGACCCACAAATCATTTCAATCATGGATTTATTCTCAAAGCAATAGACATGTGAGATAGGCAGTTCAACAACAGGTAATAACGTCAAGGTCTATGTACATAACCTGTGATACCAGCTACACGGATCAAGTGTGCAGGATATCACCACTATCTGCTTCCACACGGGAGGTGGGTCAAATCCTACCCGTCGATCCATAGTAGATGTCGTCTGAAGATGGCGCAACACAACTCAACACGGTACAACGTACTCCATGCTACATGCACGGTATAACGTACTCCGTGGACCCAATCAACACATCATATCACGCCACATCTCAAACGCACGTGTGAGCCTATTTAATCGGTACGACCTCTTGTCCACCTGAAGCTCCTAACATGGCTAATTAATCATGTCGAAACAATGCACGTGTGAGCCTATTTAATCAATGTGACACCCAGTCTACTCGAAGCTCCAAACACGGTAACATGCAAGGTGGGCATCTAGTACGAGAAAAACTCCAAGCACAATGCCAAAACAAGTATGAAATCCATGTGAAAACTAGTGCCTCTAGCACTCATGTGTATAAAACACGTCAAATCTCGTGCGAGTCATACTCTAGCACGCTTTCATACTCACGAAATCATGTAGGTGGCTCAAAACTTTGCAAAGTATGGTTAACAAAACCAAAACACACTCATTTCTTTTGCAAATCATTTTAATGTCAGCCAACCTACCAATCATTTGCTAAAAAGCAATAAAACATGATTTTCAAAGCAATATGCTTTTGTTTTCATGCACATTTTGTCAAACACCCAACTTTTGCCCTTCAATCACCCAACATCATTTCCTATATCACATGCATTCTAGCAAAGCATTTTATGTGCCCAAATTGTGCATAGATATCTCTAAGAGTCCACATAATTCCCTTACCTCGATTTACTTGGTGTGACTCCTTTCCTTTTAGCTTCTCACGCTCTTGGCTCAACTCGCCCCGGCATATCCTCGGAAGCTGCGATTCATTCATTCAAATCATTTGAGTTAATGTTTTTAACCAAATTTGACCTTACTAGTCAATACAATTCACTTATGCATTTTACCAATGCCTTAGTCCACATTTTACCTCTTTTAGGTAAATCTCAAAATTTATCCACTAATAACATCTTAAAATCATACATCAGCACTATTATTAACTTCTACATATCTCATTCATCATTAATCTCCATATATTCCACTTTCTCACACTAGACCATTCTAGGTCATAATCATTCCAATGCATTTTAGATAGTTTCCAACCATCCATACTCATGCCAAATAACTCCAAAATCAATTAAATAGACAATGTACCATAGTTGGAGTGTTAGAATCTTACCAAGTCTAATTTCTCTCCTTGCTCCAAATGATAATGCCCTTAACTCCTTCAATACCAACAATGGGAAAATGCCTTCCAACTATGTTGTTCTTCTCTTTGATAGGAACAACTTTGCCTCTAATGGTCTCTTTTCAAATCTTACTGAAAATGGCTGATTTTAGAGAGAGAAAGTTAGGTTTTGGGTTGAAAATGGAAGGATAGTGTTTTTCCCAAAATTTTCTGATTTTTAGCACTCCTTTTATAGAAATAGCTTGAGGAGATCGATTTGCACCAAGAGGAGATCAATCTGGTCCCTTTAAATCCCTCTTTTTCACGGCATTTTAAGCATGAGATCGATCTGTTGAAGCATGAGATTGATCTGCTCCCAAACAGAGAGCTAAGGAGATCGATCTGGGTGCTTGAGGATCGATCTTTTCATTACAGAATGCTTAGCAGATCGATCTGGGTCTATTGGAGATCGATCTGCTCTATTCCATTGCCCAAATAAGAGCATTCTGGCTCTTCCAGATCGATCTCTCATTCCATGAGATCGATCTGCCCTTCATAGTTTCCAGATTTTTTGCAGTTCTTCTGCAGCAACTCATACTCAAACATCCTTAATTTGCTACCATGATCATTTTCTCATTCATTCATCTTTGAGGCTTGACAATGACATCCATACATACCTTATTCCTATTGAAACTTGTGTGGAATCCTTGTATAACCAAAAGCATACGATATAAACCAAATGGAAGTGCACAACTTATGCAATTCTACTTCCATTTTACCACACTACTCACATTCTCCACATGTTTAAGTCCATTTCTTTACATTCATACATAATGTAACTTGTATGTACAATTATAACTCTTATTACAAGTGTGTACATTAACTTATGGACTTACATCACATATAATTCACTTATGAATTCATAGTACAACTTTATTTACATTTCTATGTACATTTATACCATTATACATATACGGGGTCTCACATTCTCCCCCACTTAGAAAATTTGGTCCTTCAAATTAGAACCAATTATTCTGTGAACAACTTGGGATACTTCTCCCGCATCAAACTCTCCAATTCCCATGTGGCTTCTTCCACAGTGTGATGTTGCCAAAGAACCTTCACCAAGGGAATTTTCTTTGTCCTCAACACTTTCTCTTTTCTGTCCAATACCCGAACTGGCTTCTTAATGTATGTCATACCCTCATTGAGCTCCAATGGCTCATATCTTATCACATGTGCCGGGTCTGGGTGGTACTTCCTCAACATGGATATGTGGAAGACATTATGAACACTTGCCAACTCCGGTGGCAATGCCAACCTATAAGCCTTGTCTCCCTCTCTCTCCAAAATCTCGAAGGGTCCGATGTATCTAGGGCTTAGCTTGCCCTTCTTACCAAACCTCATAATACCCTTCGAAGGAGAAACTTTTAAGAACACTGAATCACCCACATCAAACTCTAGTAGTCTCCGTCTCCTGTCAGTATAACTCTTTTGCCTGCTCTGAGCTGTCCGTAACCTCTCACATATCAATTGGACGTCCTCAGATGCCTGTCTAACCAAGTCAGGAGCAAAGATCTGTCTATCACCAACCTCTTCCCATCCAATAGGGGAACGGTATCTACGCCCATACAATGCCTTATATGGTGCCATCCCGATACTCGCATGAAAACTGTTATTATAGGCAAACTCTGCGAGTGGCAAATGATCATCCCAAGAGCCTCCAAAATCTAATGCACACGCTCTCAACATATCCTCCGGGGTCTGTATAGTCCTCTCTGACTGACCATTTGTCTGCGGTTGAAATGCGCTGCTAAAACTCAACTGGGTCCTCATTGCTTCCTAAAAATGTTCCCAAAAGTGGGAAGTGAAGCGGGCATCCCTATCAGAAACAACGCTCACTGGAATTCCATATAGCCTCACTATCTCGCGCACATATAGGTTCGCTAACTGGCTCAGAGTATCGGTAGCTCTCATAGCTAGAAAATGGGCTGATTTCGTCAATCGATCCACAATCACCCATATGGCATCATGAGCTCTTCGAGTCCTCGACAATCCCATCACAAAATCCATGGTGACATGCTCCCACTTCCATGTCGGTATCAGTAGAGGCTGCAATAACCCTATAGGCTTTTGATGCTCTACCTTCACCTGCTGACAAACGAGACACTTAGCAACATACTTAGCAATGTGCTTTTTCATCCCAGACCACCAATAAACCTTTCGAAGGTTTTGATACATCTTAGTACCCCCTAGATGTATCGTATACTTCGATGAGTGAGCTTCTGTCAAGATCAACCTTCTGATCTCTGCATCATCAGTAACACATATCCTACCTCTGAACCTCAACAGTCCATCCGAACTCAACCCAAAGTCCGTCTCTGTACCCCTCTGTATCTGCCCGATAATATCACTACACTGTTGATCAACTCGTTGAGCCTGTCAGATTCAATCTACCAGATTCGGTTTGAACTGCAGGCTAGCTATCATAAATCCACTATCAGCGTGAGGCGGGGTCATATCCAAACTGAGGTTCGTGAACTGTTCCAACAGCTCATATTCCCTAATCATCATAAATGATACCATCCCGAGATGCTTCCTACTCAATGCATCAACAACCACATTTGCTTTACCCGGGTGGTATAGGATTTCACAATCATAATCCTTTAACAGCTTGAGCCATCTACTCTGTCTCATGTTCAACTCTTTCTGTGAGAACAGGTACTTAAGGCTCTTATGATCTGTATAAACCTGAAATCTCTCACCATAAAGGTAGTGGCGCCATATCTTCAGCGCAAACACCACCGCTGCCAACTCCAAGTCATGGGTCGGGTAGTTCCTCTCATGATCCTTTAACTCTCTTGATCCATAAGCTACTACCTTCCCATCCTACATCAATACATAGCCCAGTCTCAGATGTGAAGCATCTGCATACATCGAGAAACCTCCTGAGCTGGTAGGAATGGTGAGGATCGGAGCTATGGTTAATCTCCTTTTCAGCTCCTTTAAACTTTCTTCACACTTATCGTCCCACACAAACTCCATATTCTTTCTTGTGAGGCGTGTCAAAGGAGCAGCTAACCTCGAAAATCCCTCTACAAACCTTCGATAATATCCAGCTAAACCCAGGAAACTCCTGATCTCTGTCACTATCTGGGGTCTCTGCTACTGAACTACGGCCTCAATCTTAGATGGATCCACTGTCACTCCATCTTTTGATACTATATGACCCAGGAAAGAGATCTGTTCCAACCAAAAGTCGCACTTACTGAGTTTAGCGTACAACTTCTTCTCTCGAAGGGTCTGTAACACTATCCTTAGATGCCTCTCATGCTCCTCTCTAGACCTTGAGTACACTAGTATATCATCAATAAACACGATCACAAATCGGTCCAAATACTGGTGGAATACCTCATTCATCAAAGATATAAAAGCTGCGGGAGCATTCATCAACCCGAATGGCATAACCATAAACTCATAATGTCCATACCGGGTGCTAAAAGCGATCTTCAGTACATCTCCACCTCGTATCTTCAACTGATGGTACCCTGATCTCAGATCTATCTTGGAAAAGACCTGCGCTCCCTTAAGTTGATCCAATAAATCATCGATGCGTGGAAGGGGATATTTACTCTTGATAGTGGCCTTATTCAACAACCGATAATCTATACACAGTCGGAGGCTTCCATCATTCTTCCTTACAAACAGAATTGGTGCTCCCCAAGGTGAGACGCTCGGTCTGATGAATCCCTTCTCCAACAACTCTTGTAATTGTTTCCTTAACTCTTTCAACTCAACTTGAGCCATCCTATACAATGGCTTGGACATCGACTCTGTTCAGGTGCCAAGTCTATACCAAACTCCATCTCCCTATCTTGAGGTAACCCTAGTAACTCATCTAGAAAGACATTTGGAAACTCCTTAACCACTGGTATGTCTCCCAATTTCGGGCGTGCCTTATCTGTCTCAATCACATAAGTGATAAATCCTTCACATTATTCTTTCCACTATTAGTAATCATAAATCATCACATCACATACATAAATGAAAATTAAATTTATCTTTCATACATCATGTATCAAGATTGTACTCATCACACTTAATAAAATCATGTTCTTTAGCTTCATTTCACAAAATTTACTACAAGATTGTCTATCTTTGGAAACATCAAAGTTTTTTCATGACAATCCATAATAACATGATTGGTTGCCAACCAATCCATTCCTAGGATCACATCAAAATCACTCATATTTAATAAAATTAAATCAACTGCCATCTCTTTACCTCCTATCTTCATCTTACAATCCCTATATACATGCTCAGTCAACTGACTATCATTCATAGGGGTAGATATTAACAACATCTTATCAAGCAGTGCAGGTTTACATGCTTCAACAATTTACATGCAAAGGATGGCGAAATAAAGGAATGCGTGGCACCAAGATCAAACAGTACATAAGCTTCTAAATTAAAGATTTGGATGGTACCTTTTACCACATCCGATGACTGATATGCAGTGTCCTGGTCCAGCGCGTGCACTCGTCCTCTGCTCACACCCACTGCTTGCTTCCCTTTTTCCTCAGCTATAGCCCTCCTTCTCGGAGCAACTGTACCAACTGGAGCTCTCTCTAGCTTCTTGCCCTTCTATGGGGCTCTCTCTGTCATCTCTGGGCAATCTCTGATTATGTGCCCTGTCTTCCCACATCTGTAGCATACTACAGGAGATCCATAGCATGGTCGAGTACCATGGTACCTGCCACACTTGCCACACTGTTTCGTAGTAGGCCGTGGTCCTCCAATCATAATTCCCCTAGCTAGATCAATGGCCGGTTACATGGGAGTATTAACTGTCCTCTCCCTAATCTCATCAATCCTCGACCTCTTTCCAGAGAATCTTTTGCTTCCTTTATAACTGAAGCCTCTATCCATCATTGGTCTTTTCTTATCTCTATCCCTCATCTTACCAACCTTTCCAAACTCTGAGGCGATTCTATCAACATCTTGTTCACATAATTGCACCCTGCGCACTGCCTCCTCGTAGGTCGGTATATCCAAAGGAACCAGTCTAGACCTGATGGTTGGTCTCAATCCATCCATAAATTTTTGGATCTTCTCGACCTCATTACTCATCGTGTTGGGATCATATCTACCCAGAGATATAAAAGCAGTCTCATACTCATCCATAGTCCTGCTCCCTTGGATCAGTCCCAAAAATGCTATCTTTAGCTTCCGCTGTGCGGTATCCTGGACATACTATCTCCGAAAGGCCTCCAAAAATATATCCTAGCTGATCTCAATATGTCGGGTTCTCAAAATAGGCCTGGTGGACTTCCACCAATGTTCAGCTGATTCCTTCAGCATAAAACTGGCAAACGCTACCATCTCGGTGGTAGTACACTCAATGAACCCATATAATTTCTCGATCTCATTGATCCAATCCTTAGTCGCTACTGGTCCTTTACTCCATTGAAAGACGAGGTCCAAACTTTTGGAACTGCCGCAATCTATCCAAATCACAATCGTAACCCCAACCTCTACTAGCCTGTGGTGTAACAACAAGTGTAGGCATATCTTGCGCAGGTGGGGTATCTGTCGTTTGAGGTCTCTAGGCTGGCCTTGCCCGTGCCTCAGGAGCTGCCGCCTGCTTGGTATCACCCTGTGTAGCGGGACTCTGTCTACCGCCAACTCTCGATAAAGATTGGGTGACTAACTCCACAATCATCTCAATGCTTCGCTCAATCCTCGCGAAGCGAGCCTTAGTACTCTTGGGCCTCTCCTCTGGACCCTGTGGAGCGTGCTCAACATCAGCCTCCACCTCAACATCATCCTGAGCCTCGTGTGTTTCTGGCTCAACACGACCCTCAGGCCTACCTCTATGACCTCGAGCCTGTGCTCTCATCCCTCTACTACGACTGGTATTAGGCATATTTACTCAATTCCCTACATTCACAACCAATTACTTACTCAACCCATTGACACACACACAATTGTATCTAAACAAGCATAGTAACATGGGGATGTAATTTTCTAACTTTTTAAGTATTTTAGACACGACACACGTCAAACCAACTTAGCTCTGATACCAACTTCTGTTACGACCCTCAACTTACCAAAATACATATAAATTTTTCACATTTTCATGCATCAATTGTTAATCATCCTTCCTCGATCGTGAACATACTCTTAACAGTTGGGCTGTGTGTCGACGTCTAACTCATTCCACCATACCCATTCAATTTGAACATTATTTATGAGTAAACACTTGTATAAATGTATATTTATATCAGAGTCGTTACATGTGTTTACATTGTTTTACATCCCCAATAGTTACATACAAAATGCTACTGTGCTATGTCTAGTTTAGATACAAAATAATCCAAGTGTGTATACCTTTAGCGATGGGATGCAGCGGATTACCAAAAGGGAAACGCCTCTAGTCACACTTAATCTATACTCAACACTCTGTAGAGAGGGGAAAAATAAAGGGGGTGAGCAAATCACACGCTCAGTAAGGCAATCATGCGAACAGGTAGATACTGCACTATCTACGTGATCGTGATGCCATGCTCAAAAGCATATAATTCATCATTTATCTTAAAACATGAGTGTATGATTATGTTAATGGTATGTAAAGCATTCATGTTATTAAAATTCAGTGCACATTTCAACTCAAAGCATGGTATAAATCATCATGCATAATTTACAATAAAAGCATGGCATTACCCATCATGCATTTTTCTCAAATAGCATGGCATTAACCATCATGCATTTTCACAATAAAGCATGGCATTAAACATCATGCATTTTCACTATAAAGCATGGCATTAAACATTATGCATCCGTGCACTTTAAAAACCATTACCAAATCAATTCAACACTGGTCACGTCTCGACCCATCCTTCGAACTTTCTTGACCCACAAATCATTTCAATCATGGATTTATTCTCAAAGCAATAGACATGTGAGATACGCAGTTCAACAACAGCTAATAACCTCAAGGTCTATGTACATAACCTGTGATACCGGCTACATGAATCAGGTGTGCGGGATATCACCACTATCTGCTTCCACACGGGAGGTGGGTCAAATCCTACCCGTTGATCCATAGCAGATCTTGTCCGAAGACGACACATCATAACTCAACAAGGTACAACGTACTCCATGCTACATGCACGGTACAACGTACTCCGTGGACCCAATCAACACATCATATCATGCCACATCTCAAATGCACGTGTGAGCCTATTTAATCTGTACGACCACTTATCTACCCGAAGCTCCTAACATGGCTAATTAATCATGTCAAAATAATGCACGTGTGAGCTTATTTAATCGATGTGACACCCAGTCTACTCGAAGATCCAAACACGGTAACATGCAAGGTTGGCATCTAGTGCGAGACAAACTCCAAGCACAATGCCAAAACAGTATGAAATCCATGTGAAAACTAGTGCCTCTAGCACTCATGTGTATAAAACACGTCAAATCTCCTGCGAGTCATACTCTAGCACGCTTTCATACTCACGAAATCATATAGGTGGCTCAAAACTTTGCAAAGTATGGTTAACAAAACCAAAACACACTCATTTCTTTTGCAAATCATTTCAATGTCAGCCAACCTACCAATCATTTGCTAAAAAGCAATAAAACATGATTTTCAAAGCAATATGCTTTTGTTTTCATGCACATTTTGTCAAACACCCAACTTTTGTCCTTCAATCACCCAACATCATTTCCTATATCACATGCATTCTAGCAAAGCATTTAATGCTCCCAAATTGTGCTTAGATATCTCTAAGAGTCCACACAATTCCCTTACCTCGATTTATTTGGTGTAACTCCTTTCCTTTTAGCTTCTCATGTTCTTGGCTCAACTCACCCCGGCGTATCCTCGAAAGCTCCGATTCATTCATTCAAATCATATGAGTTAATGTTTTTAACCCATATTTGACCTTACTAGTCAATACAATTCATTTATGCATTTTACCAATGCCTTAATCCACATTTTACCACTTTTAGGTAAATCTCACAATTTGTACACTAATAACATCTTAAAATCATAGCACAATACTATTATTAACTTCTACATATCCCATTCATCATTAATCTCCTTATATTCCACTTTCTCACACTAAACCATTCTAGGTCATAATCATTCCAATGCATTTTAGATAGTTTCCAAACATCCATACTCATGCCAAACAACTCCAAAATCAATTAAATAGACAATGTACCATAGTTGGAGTGTTAGAATCTTACCAAGTCTGATTTCTCTCCTTGCTCCAAATGATAATGCCCTTCACTCCTTCAATACCAACAATGGGAAAATGCCTTCCAACTATGTTGTTCTTCTCTTTAATAGGAACAACTTTGCCTCTAATGGTCTCTCTTCAAATCTTACTGAAAATGGCTGATTTTAGAGAGAGAAAGTTAGGTTTTTGGGTTGAAAATGGAAGGATAGAGTTTTTCTCGAAATTTTTTGATTTTCAACACTCCTTTTATAGAAATAGCTTGAGGAGATCGATCTAGACCAAGAGGAGATCGATCTGGTCCCCTTAAATCCCTCTTTTTCATGGCATTTTAAGTATGAGATCGATCTGTCGAAGCATGAGATCGATCTGCTCCCAAACAGAGAGCTAAGGAGATCGATCTGGGTGCTTGAGGATCGATCTTTTCATTACAGAATGCTTAGGAGATCGATCTGGCTCCATTGGAGATCGATCTGCTCTATTCCATTGCCCAAATAAGAGCATTCTGGCTCTTCCAGATCGATCTCTCATCCCATGAGATCGATCTGCCCTTCATAATTTCCAGATTTTCTGCAGTTCTTCTGCAGCAACTCATACTCAAACATCCTTAATTTGCTACCATGATCATTTTCTCATTCATTCATGTTTGAAGCTTGATAATGACATCCATACATACCTTATTCCTATTAACACTTGTGTGGAATCCTTGTATAACCAAAAGTATACGATATAAACCAAATGGAAGTGCACAACTTATGCAATTCTACTTCCATTTTACCACACTACTCACATTCTCCACATGTTTAAGTCCATTTCTTTACATTCATACATAATGTAACTTGTATGTACAATTACAACTCTTATTACAAGTGTGTACATTAACTTATGGACTTACATCACATATAATTCACTTATGAATTCATAGTACAACTCTATTTACATTTCTATGTACATATATACCATTATACATTTACGGGGTCTCACAACGTATGTGTTGTGGTTGTAGTGCAGGAATGTCTAGTAGTGCAGGAAAGCTGGGCTGGTCACTGGCAGCTGCATCTCTTCCTAGTTTTCGACATGTTGCTATTCAATTTAGCCATTACAATATAATTATGATCTCTGTTTCCCTCATCTTCATGCTCTGTTTCTAATTTAATTTACTAATTCATTGTCTCTTTGAATTTTTTGCTTTATTCTCTTTTTATTTATATTCAAAAGTCAGGTCAGGTTAACTTATTATCACTGCATTTTTCTTCAACTGCGTTGGACTTCCCATCTTTCTACACTTAAAATTGTTTCTCGGTTGTGTTGGGTTTCATTTCATCTTCATTGTTTTGCATAACAATTAATCTTCTTTAATCATATTTTTGCTCCTGGTTCTACTACTGTTTGCATGTCTTGTTGTAGTTATCAGTACATGAAATGAGCAGGAAGTATTAAGCGTAATAATACTGAAGCTGATCTCAGGTCATGCAAAGTGCTGCTGGAGATGCAGCTCAGTAATGAGATGCAGAGATTGTGCTAGCAGTGCGAGAGCAGGTCGTGCAAGCTGTTAGTACAGAGCAGGAGCAAAACCAGAGCATCACCTGGACAGCTGGGAGTAGCAGCATCTGGAGCAGAAGCCATGGATGAATCCTAGACACTTGAAGAGCAGGACAAAATCGAGAGCAGCAAGCTAGCCGAGAATGCTGGAATTTCAAATTTGGTGAAGAACGTTAACAGTGTTTGGAGGGATCTTTGAATGATTTAAATTGTCTAAGGCCACGTTTGGTTATGGTTTCATTGGAATTTTATTGCATTTTTTATTATTTTCATTAGTATTAGTTAGAATAGTGGTAATTGATAGGTAAATTTAATATTTTAAGTTGTTATCTTTAGTTTTAAGTCTTAGTTAATAGTTAATTTGAGTTTATACATGTTAAGATTTAATTTTTAGTTTATTATTTTTTGAGTTATATTTAGAATTAATTTAGATTAAATTTATTTGCATGCATTAGTTAAATTTGGTTTTATTAAGCATTTAGTTAGAGTTAAGCTTAAGAATTTTTTTTTTTTTGGTAAGTAGATTTTTATCTTATTAGACTTTAAGTTAGTTTAAATTGCATTTTTTTTGTTAGTTTAGTTACATTCACATTTTACCTTAGGTTTGTTTAATTTTAGCTTAATTAATTTTGTTCTTTAGTTTAGCATTTTATTTTGATTGCGTAATTAATTGTTTTAATTTTCTTTTGTAGGTTATTTGCTTTTAATTGCTTGGAGCATTGTAACTATTTTTAGCTTGATTTTATTTTCGTTATTTTAATGTTCATTGTTTTCAGTATTTTTAATTAGCCTTATTAGATCACCCACTTTAATTTCATAATTCGCTAGAATATACTTAGGGTAAAATTAACCGATAGTTAATTAGGCTAGTCAACTTCTCTGTGGGACGATAATCTCGGGACTCAAATCCCTTTATTACTTGTACGACCCGTGCACTTGCGGACAATACCTTTAGGGCGTGTCAAGTAGTTTTTAGAGTTATTTTCCTTTCTAGTTTTTTTTTTTCTTTCACATTTGTTTTACTTTGCAATTTCCGTTGGCTTCCATTTACTTTTAATGTTCATTCCATGTTTATGCTTTTCATCTTCTAGACTTGGATATTTTCTATTTCATAGTAAACAATGTATCATTTTCATTTGCACTTCTCGGTTTGGTTATAATGAGCTCTTTTATTCTTTAAGTTTTTTTTTTTTTTTTTTTTTTACATAGCATGATGTTCCTAGTGTAATTCTCGGTTGTGCAAATGAATAGCTTAAGCTTTAGTTGATAAACTTTCATTTCTCCTAATGTAGCTCTCGGTTTCCCTTGCATCTCAATTTTTTCTATTTGCTCATTTTATTTTCTAGTAGTTTCTCTGCATTTAAGTTAAGCCTTATTTTGTGTCTTTGCTCGTCACGCTTTGTTCATTCAATCCGAGAGAGAAGCTGTGTAGTTTCACCATATTAGTGTCTTTGCTCACTGTTGTGTCCTATCATGATGAAAACTAGTGGACTGCTTCCATTCGGTGTAGCGCTGAATTTCTTCATGGTGCAGTGTGGTAGTGCAGGAGGATAATAGTCCTCGGTGCTAGTGATGAACTCGGTGTGAATGGTGGCTACAGCAGCAACCCGAAAGCAAGCACCCGAGAGCCACAATCACTCTCTGTTCTCCCCTGTTTTAGGAGTCTTCTACTGTTCATCTTCCTCATATTTTTATTTCTCAGATGGCGTGATGATCTGCACCTGAACACCCAACAGTTTACTAGAGCCGAGAATGAAGAGCAAAATCGTGCATTGTCCTGAAGCAAAGCAGGGTGTAAGACAACACCAGAAGTAGACAGACCAGGAGCAGGACGTGTGCAGGTTGCTGTCAAACTGAGGAAGGTGGGATATCACCTGGAGCAGCAAGGAGTACATGCAGCGAGATGGGCATGCTGAGGACAGTACTTGAAGTAAAGCAGAAAATCGAGAGCAAGCTGGTATCGTGGGCACAGCTGGGTTGTCTGACCAGTGAGCATGAGCAGCAGCAGTTGGACAGAATCAGGAGCCGAACATTGCTGGAGTAGAGGGCATGCTGGTCTGGTCAGAAACAATAGCTGAAGTGGTTGGAAACTTGTTGTGATGTGTTGAGTGCAGGAAATGAAGAAGTGCACGAAACCAAGGCAAGGTTGGTGAGAATCAGGCCGAGGACAATAGCTGGACATGCCTAAGCAACCAACCCGAGGCCATCTCTTGGAAAAGAAACAATATGAAGACATAAACAGTGAAGTGAGGGATTTGGATGATTTAAAAGTTGTTAAGGTTTTGTTTGGCTAGTTCATTTTAGTTAATTAAGTCATTTTCATGCATTGTTATTATAAGTTTAATTTCAATTTAATTTGTTAAGCTTAGTTTATAGTCTTTAATTAAATTGCATGTTAGTATTCTTGCATAATAGTATAAAACTTAATTTTAATTAGGATGATAGTTAATTAAGTGTTCATTTAGAATTAGATTAGGGGTAAATTTATTTCATTAAATCTTAAGTTAGTTTAAATTGCATTTTAATTAAGTAGTCTTATTGCATTTTAGGTTTGTTAATTTTAGTTTAATTAATCTTGCTTCGTTATTTTCATAATTGCATTTTATTTTAATTGCATTAATTAGTTTTAACTGTTTTAATTATTTTTGTAGGTTTTTTATTTTAATTGTGTGGAGCACTGTAAGTAATTTTGCTCAGTTTTAATTTCTTTATTTTATAGTTTTTATTATTTTATTGCTTTCAGTATTTTTAATTCTAGCTATGTAGATCACCCATTTTAATTTTATAATTTGCTAGAATATACTTAGGGTAAGATTAACCGGTAGTTAATTAGGCTAGTCAACTTCTCTGTGGGACGATAACTTGGGACTCAAAATCCCATTATTACTTGTACGACCCGTGCACTTGCGGTAATACCCTTTGGGCGTGTCAACGACCACCACCGACGACCCCACGGCCAAGACAGAGACAGAAAAAGGAAGAGGAGGTCCGTGCGCACCCATCGGCATTGGCAACGCGCGTCACCGACGCCGGACGCCGGCGAATCGAAGAGAAATTGCTGCAAAGGAAAAGGAGGAATCCGACGGCCATCGGCTGTGATTGGTCCAGATCGAGGCCAGTCGAGAGGTCCCCAGGCTGTGGCGCGTCGAACGGCGATGGTGAGATGTCGGGAACCGGCTGGAAGACGCCGGCATAACCAAAGGAAGCCTAAACCGGTTGGCGGTTCAGTGAAGAAGGTTTTGCGTTGAACCGGACCGGACCGGCTTAGCCAAGGAGAAAAGGGGAAAAAGAAGAAAAAAGAAAGAAAAAGGAAAAGGAAAATTTTTGAGATTTCATCGGATTTCGGGTAAGTCGATACGAGGTCAAAAGTGACTGATTTGATTTTCGATAAATTAATTTAAATTATATTTAATCAAAAATTTACCCGGAGTTAAATATACAAAATTGTGCAGTTCGACGATAAATTCCGAACGGAAGCCTGATTGAACTTCGATTTGCATTCCATCGCATAATCTCGGGTAAGTAAAGCTCATTTACGACAATTTATATGATTATTGTGTAGTTAAGATTTATTTTACGCATTTTGGATTAAATTCCACATTTAGTGAATTATATTCGAAATTTCGAATTAACTGTCATAAATGATATACTGGCTATCCAAAGAGCTTGGAATAAAATCCAATGGGTATTGATAGGCCCAATGATTCGATAGACCTTGATGAAGGGAAATAATACATGAAAAACGGGCTTAATACGGATTAAGGCCGAATTTAAAGTATTTAGGCCCATTTAGAATAAACGGGCACAATTAAGTGAAATAGACTGTATTTAATATGAAATACAGTAGGAAAAGTGTAATTAACCTGATAAATGGTTATATGCAGCTCCAGAGAGTATTGGAGAAGCAAATCAGACTGCTGGATCGAGCAGCGTTGAGAAAGTGAAATTTCTCGAGTGATTGCAGGTAAGGGACTTTTGTGAGTAGTTAGAGATACCTACACGTATTTTCATCTGCTTTTACATTCACTTAAAAACTCCGAGGGTCAGAGAAAGTGAATAATAATTATTGTGACCCGATAATGGTAAATTACGATTTTACCCCTAGTTAGTCAAAAAGTCAACTTTTGTGAAAAGTTGTAAAAAGCATAGAAACCACTATTTTGAGTGTTTTACTGCTGTTTAGTAGAAGAATAAATAGATGAGCTAATGATTTTAAGGTTGATGTGAATTAAGCACACTTTATAGTACTGATTTTGATATTTTGTAAATCATCCCTTTTTAAAGAGCCATCATCATATTATGTGAGAATGAATCGTGCTGGAGCATAGCTCGCACTGGATTTCATATATTTTTCACATATATTAGTGTGGGATTAGAATTCACACTAGATTTCCATGACATGCATGATAGAGTGCTGGAGTTATTACTCGTACTCAGTTTTATGTGATTTATGCATGAGAGAGTGCTGGAGCGATTAGCTCGCACTCGAGTTTACATGAGATGCATGACAGAGTACTGGAGTGTTGCTTGTACTCGATTCTTCATGATTTATACATGACATAATACTGGAGCTATTGCTCGTACTTGATTTAAAACATGAACTATGCATTGACCTAGTCGTTGGAGGTTTACTCACACTAGAGTCTGAGTTTGTGATGTGAAACAGTGTTTGAGCGGAGTGTCGACTGTGAGTCACGCTCAAAGGCGCGCACTGTATGTGATATATACTACATGTTGAAAGCCATGCTTGATTTCCTCGTGTAGACTGAGTGTCACACTGTGAGAGGATTCGCATGAGGATTTAGAGACGTGGTTTGATATTCCATGGTTTTGAGGGCTAAGACCTATGGCAGGCACCCCGACTGTGATGTAGGGTCCACGGAGTACGTTGTACTGTGCATGTGGCATGGAGTACACTGTACCGTGTGGTGTTGTGGAGTTGAGGAGGATATAGCTGGCGGTTGTGATGGACTGACCCCCCTCCCGTTGCAGTAGTGATGCCCTGCATACCGAGATCTGTGTTGTCTGGGATCACATTGTCGGATATGATCATAGTCCAAGATACTATTTACATTTTCACCACAGAGTCTCAAATGATATATCACCTGATTGACTGATTTAATTGCGGATAGACTTGAGGGATGGGTCAGACTTTGATTTTGTGTTGTGAATGATTTAAATGCCATATTTACTGTGATTTAAATATACATGGCATGATTTATCTAAAGGCATTGTGATATTATAAAGATGTATTGTTTTGCACTACATGCCTACATTTGAGAAAGAAAGCATGATTTTTGTACATGGAATTTAATCTGTACAAGTATCTATATATATATTTAAAGACATGTTTTGAAAATGAGTTAAGGAAATAACGTTTTGAGGCATAGCATTATTTTGAGTAGATAGTGTAGATATCTACTTGCTTGCCTGATTTCCTTACTGAGCGCGTTGTATGCTCACCCCCCTTTTTCTTTGCATCTCTCTACAAAGCATCAACAGTGGAGTGAGAGCATTTGAGGGATGGTATTCCTGTTGTCCGCTGCTATTTCCTATCGATCGATAGGTATACATATTTTGTACAGTTATGTATCTAAACATAGAAACAACACAGTGATGTATACGATATATTATGGGGAATGTATTTGTATTAGATTTTATATAATCTCACATGTATTATAAAAAGAAATTACAGTCAGTAACAGTAAATTGACATGTATGTATGATAATGGATGATACGGTATGCGAGGAAGCTAACATCGAATCACAGCCCAACCATTAAAGAGAGGAAAGGTAAGCTAAAAATGCGAAAAATTTGTAGTGATTTTTGGTTAAGTCAAGATGGGTCTTGACACGGTCAGTCTGAACGCACCATTCAGACCTTGGAGGATATGTTAAGGGTATGTGCAATGGACTTTAAGCGTTCATGGGATAATCATTTGCCCTTTGTAGAGTTTGCCTATACTAATAGTTATCATGCCAGTATCGATATGGCACCTTATGAGGGTCTGTATGGCAGAAAATGTAGATCCCGTGTAGCTTGGGAAGAAGTGGGTGACAGGAAAATATTTTCTCCCGATCTTGTTGAACAGGTAGTTAAGAACGTTCAAATTATTTGTAGTAGACTCCGAGCTGCTCAGAGTCGATAGAAAAGTTACGTCGATGTGCGTAGATGGTCACTTGAATTTCAGGATGGGGACTTCGTATTCCTTAAGGTATCTCCAACCAAGGGTATCATACGCTTTGGGAAGAAAGGAAAATTTAGTTCTCGTTTCATTGGTTCGTTTAAGATATTAGAAAGAGTGGGAGATGTTACCTACCGGTTAGCTTTACCCCTACAACTTTCTAGGATATATAATGTCTTCCACGTCTCTATGTTGAGGAAATATAATCTAGATGCCTCTCATGTTATCGAGTTTGAATCCTTAGACATTTAAGGAGATATGAGTTATGTGGAAGAACCTGTCCGGATACTTGATAAGAAAGAAAAGGTACTTCGTACAAAGAAAATTCCATTAGTAAAGGTTCTATGGTAACACCACTCGACAGAAGAAGCAACTTAGGAGTTAGAGAGACTTATGAGAGAGAAGCACCCCCGTTTATTTCACAAACCAACCTGAATTTGGAGGACCAAATTCCTAAAAGGTAGGGAGAAATGTGAAACCCAACTTTTCGTGCTATTATTTATTTAAAAGTTAAGGTGAGAAGTTCAAGACTTACATAAGTATTATGCAAGGCTCGAAATAACCGAAACACTCGGATTAGTGGCACGAAGCTCGAGGCACAAAATTTGAGGTTAGATTTTAAAACCAAAGTATTTTTCAAGAGACTACATGTATGAGTATGCTTTGGTGGTTAGAAGGAAAAACTAAGGCATCGAAATCGAAAAAACAAGTAAAAACTCGAATTAGCACTAAACCGAGAAATTGGACCTAAAAATTGAAATAAATTTGAAATAAATTCCATAAATTTGTAAAAATTATTTCAAAGCCACAAGAAATTAATTTAAGGTATAATTGACTTGGATAATTAGAATTGAGTGGAAATCTTGAGGTTTCAGTGATCAGATTAATTTTTAAAGTAAAACAAAAACTTTAAGAATTTTTATCGGTAATGACTAAATCGGGTAAAATGGGCTCAAACGGGAAACTTTTATTAAACAAGTGGGCCCAAATTTTTTTATATAACATACTAGGGACTTAGTATAACACATGAGAAGTTGAAATTTGGAAGAAATTGGGCAGGAAGTATTTTTTTGGAATTTTAAGAAAATAGGGTCAGTGGTAGCCAAGGCCTAGTACCCTCTTAGCCCAACATAAAAGCCCATTTTAAAGACTTTCCAAAAGGAATTTAAGGCTGGATTTTTTACCAGGATAAAGATCGTTTTAAGCCTTTTCTGGAACACTATAGAACTCCCTGAACTGACTTGGAACTAAGAACTTATCCCCTTTACAAACGTGCCATGGGTATCTTCTAGAGGATCAACTTATGAAATTTTTCCAGCCACCTTCCAGCCACTTTTAGGAGTTGGTCCAAACAAAGAAATCTTCCCTCTTAATCCCTATATCATATATAAAAAATCCAGACTCAAACAAGTTGATTTACTAGGGGAAATGTTAGAGAGTAGAATAGGGGTCGAAACTGCCCTGTTTAAAAGTTGAGGGAAACTTTGGATTTTTTATTTCTTGGTTTGTTTTTAAGCTTGTTTTGAATGATTATAAGTTGTATACATGTACATCTACAACTGAGGATCATCTTTGGAGAAGGAAAGAGTGGTCAAACATGGTCAACAAGGTGAGAAAGTTGGTGGAAGATGATGATGTAAATCTATTTTGTTGTTTGACGAATTTGGATGATTTTTGCTAAAGTAGAAATTGAAGAAATAATTTCTAGAGCTTGTATGGAATTTGGCCAACCTTGAATTGTTATGGTAGAGATGAAATGTGGTTGAGTTTGGTGTTGTGGAATGTTAGATTAATACCGAAAAGTTTGATTTATGGTTTAATTTAGTGGAAAACTGTAAAAATGTAGAAATTGACAATCTAACAAATTGTGATGTGTAAAATTAGGACTTGAATAAGTGTTTAAGTCATTATGTTGATAAGTTGAAGTTAGAAGAAAAGAAATTATCGAAATAGCTTAAATTTACACGTTTATCAGTAAAACTGAAAAAGTAAGGAAAGTTGGTAAAATGGCTGAGTCTAATGAGATTTATGTAATTTGAAACATGTTTAAGCATATTAAGATGAAATTGATCATCATTTGATGGTTTTGAAATTATTTTAGGCAACTTAAGGTATTAGCACACAAAACGAGGTAAGCCTGATATTTGAGCAATACGTGCTGCCCCCCAGTCCCGTATAGGTAAGGGATGTAATTTATTTTAATAATCGTGTTCCTTACCTGTAAATAAATAGCTATTTCATGAAACCTTTAGTAAAATAAGCACGAATTTTGAAAAACCTTAATCCCTGTATGATTTCTTACGAGTGCATAATTTCGATATCATTTTATAACTAGGATCTTTTATGTAACAAGCGTGTATATGTATATGTGATGTTTTCAAACTATGATATTCGTAAGTTTTTTTACAAATAAGTTTAAAAATGATTTCTATATGATGATAAGCTTGATTTGAGACTAAAGGCTCTATAGCATGCGAGTCAGGGTAAACTTGGGGATTAACCTAGGGATAAAAAAGAATGATAGCCGACGGCCTATGAACGGGCTGGGCATTGACAATAACATGCGTATTTCTTTGTGTCTATCATGTCGCCTTCGTAGCATTTCTATTTTCGCATGTATGGTGTTTCCGTTATGTTGTAGTACTCTAGCCCAGTCTACAACCCTACCATGACCATAGGTATTCTGTTCCCTCTTCGGAGGATGCCCTCTTTTAAGGATGAAATAGTTATTACCCACATGACAGTGATAATGTATGCCTAGCCTTCACATTTCGAATTTGCATATATGTTCAACACAATATGATTTTAATGTATGTATAGTTATGTTTCAATTTTGACACAAGTTGACTATAGCTAATGCATAGTTATGCATTTATTGAATTTTCAAAGTTTTGTTTAAGTTAAGAAATATAAGAAGTATAGTTTGGTATATACAAAAGTATATATTTTAATATGCAATTTTTATGTTTTTTAACAGTTTGATCGGAAGTGTATTTTGTTATTTAGAATCATCATTTTATTAAATGATCTGAATACTATTGTTATTTTAAATGCATTCCTTACTGGGCAATCTGAAAGCTCACTTCCTTTTTCCCATCCTTCTAGATTATTTACACTGACCATATCTTCGCCTGCCGCGTACCCGACATAGGCTGGTGGACGAGATTCTCCCCAAGCTATCTCTTGTACACGTTTCAGATATATTTTCATTTTGTACTCAGATATCCTATACAGTACAGATACTTATGTGTAAATAAATATTTTGGGATGTAATCACTTTTTGTGTATATATGGGAAATAAGATGTATGTACTCCATGGTATTACAGTGTGTAATGAAATTAAAAGATGTACAAAAATTATAGACATTTCAGGTATTCTCAAGGATAAGTTCATTCAATGGCTTGTGGACATTCATTGTTGATTTGGAACTTGCAGGAGGATAAGGATAGGTATAAGGGTTATACTGCCGGATTTATGTTAACAGTGGGATAAAAATTGTCGAATGTAAGATAAGTTATAAATTGACACTGAATAGGAATACACCATAAGTAAGAGGTTAAGTAATAATATAAAAATTTAAATTAACCCTAATTTTCACGTTTCTGGGGCATTATAGTTTACGTGATATCAGAGCTCAAGGTGTCTAGTACTGTCAGTATCGGTTAGTTAAATATAGATTACATCCTAAGCGTACTTGTCTGGTTATAAATTGAAAATATCTAATAAAATTTTGACCAAGTTTATTGTGTACGCATAGGTAAATTAATTATATATCATGAGCAGGAGACGAGATCATTCCTGGAAGCAGGCACAGTCACTTCCATCACCTGCTCTGTAGCCAGAGAGTCCTAACTCTCAAATGAATAAGATAGAGCAGGATATAAGACAAGGTTTCGACCACATTGCAGCTATGTTTGCCCAGTATTTTGGGGCTAATACTTCCGACATCGCACCCACCCAAACTCCTACACCCATACCTCCATAGGATTCGCCTCCACCTCCTTCATAGACTTTTTCGATGCCCCCAGTCACTCAGCCTCGGTACAGACCAGGCCTGATAACAGAGACATGGGTCAGTTAAGAGATTTTCTTAATATGAATCCTCTATCATTCAAGGGGTTTAAGGACCTCAACAAGGCATAATAGTGGCTAATAGAAATGGAGACAACCTTTGAGTTTCTGGGGTGTACTGATGCAAAAAAGGTCAGTCTAGATGCCTATATGCTCAAAGGATAGGCTCACTATTGGTGGTGAGCCACCCAAGGATTATTGACTGTTAGTCACCCGGTGATCAGTTGGGATACTTTCTTATCAGCTTTAAGGACCCAATAGGTTCCCCATACTACCCAAAAGAAGATGTAATCAATTTTTTTGAATTTACTCTAGGGCAGTATAATAGTCGATGAGTATGAGAACATATTCACCATCCTAATGAGATATAACTCGAAGACTGTCAGGAACGAGGAGCATCGTACATAGCAGTTTTTATACAGATTGAGACTAGCAATCAGGGATAGATTATTGGGGTCCCGTCTTACAAAATTTAAGGATGCTCTTGGACGAGTGCAAGAAATTGAGATGGGACTAGATTTGAGACAATCTCAATATGGGTCTCGAGGAAAGGCTAGAGATAAGGGTAAGAGGCTAAAAGCATCGCTGGCAGATTATAGGAGGGGTCTGCCTAACAGGCAGAGGTTTGATGAGTCTCGGGAGAGGACTGATAGGCCTAAGACTTCTTCTAGTATTATGGATACCACTCAAGACACCAGATAGGGTACTAAGATTTGTAAAGATTGTGGTCGGTCACATGAGGGTATTTATTAACAGGTGACAGACGACAGTTTTGGGTGTGGAGATATGGGCCACATGGTTAAGGACTGTCCACAACTTCAGATTTCACAACCCCAAAAGCCTCCACGACAACAGTCTCAGAGAGAAACCCCCTAGAGACGGGCCACAACCGCTGAGAAGGGTAAGAAGCCTGTCGCATAGGGGCACGTGTTCGCGTTAGATAAAGAGACTGCAGACACTTAATTGAGGCTATTCGAGGGACACTTCTTATCTTTAATTATGAAGCGCATGTTTTATTTGACCCTGAATCTACACACACTTTTATTTTGCCACAATTTGCATATAAATTGCACTTAAAGCCTAAACCTCTAAGTCACATACTGCATATAAGTACACCTATGCATGATTCTCAAAAAACTGATAAAGTATGTAAAAATTGTGAAATTAAGGTGGGAGATAGGGTAATGTTAACAGATCTAGTTTTGTTAAATATGTATAGTTTTGATGTGATTTTAGGTACATATTGGCTAGCTGCCAATCGTGTAAGTTTAGACTGCTATACTAAGACTGTGACCTTCTCCATACCTGATAAATTCAGTGTATGCTTAGCTATTAAGAAATAAAATGTGTGAGGTTTAGTGTAAGAAACCTTATGATATAATTATAATTTCCTGAAATTACTGATGAATTTGCTGATATGAAAGTTATATCGCACTCATCTCCGATACTAGTAGGGAGCATCTGAGTGTAGAGGATATATCGGTAGTATGTGAGTTTCCAAATGTATTTCCAAATGAGTTGTCGGGTTTGCCACTGGTGAGAGAGTTGGAGTTCACTATCGATTTTGCACTGAATACCTAGCCGATCTCTAAATCTCCCTATAGGATGGAACTGGTTGAATTAGAAGAACTGAAACAACAATTGCAAGAGTTTCTTAATAAAGGTTTTATTCGACTTAGTGTGTCACCATGAGGAGCTCTGGTTCTATTTGTTAGGAAGAAAGATGGTAGCCTTAGATTGTGTATAGATTATAGACTATTGAACAATGCTACAGTGAAGAATAAATACCCCCTACTCAGAATAGATGATTTATTTGATCAATTGAGAGGGGCTTTTGTATTCTCTAAGATCGATTTGAGATCGGGCTATCACCAATTAGGGATTAAAAAGGAGGATGTTTCAAAAATAGCCTTTAGGACCCGATATGGCCACTACGAGTTTTTAGTTATGCCCTTTGGTTTGACTAATGCCCCTATTGTTTTATGAATCTGTTGAATGATGTATTTCAGGATTATTTAAATCAATTTATGATAGATTTCTTTGATGTCATTCTCATCTATTCTAAGTCCCGGGAGGAACATGCCCAATATTTAAGGATTGTACTCCAAACACTCCGAGATAAGCAGTTGTATGGAAAGTTTAGTAAATGTGAATTCTGGCCGGATCAAATAGATTTCCTTAGTTCTATTGTGTCTAAGGATGGGGTGTCAGTTGATCCGTCTAAGGTAGAAGCTGTACTTAAGTGGGAAAGACCGAGGATAGTTACAGAAATTCAGAGTTTTCTGGGACTGGCGGGGTATTAAAAGAGATTTGTTGAGGGATTCTCCCGGATTGCAGCTCCTTTAACTAAGCTTACACGTAAGGATGTTCTGATTGTATGGTCTGATAAGTGTGAGTAGAGTTTCCAAGAGCTTAAGCAGAGATTGACTACAACACCCGTTTTGACAATTCTGAGTGGATCCGAAGGCTTTGCAATTTACAGTGATACTTCCCATCAGGGTCTGGGGTGCATACTCATACAGCATGAGAGAGTAGTCGCTTATGGTTCACGCCAGCTTAAGGACCATGAACGAAATTACCCCATGCATGATTTGGAATTAGTCGATATGGTGTTTGCTTTGAAAATATAACGACATTATTTATATGGAGAAAGATTTCAGATCTTCACTGATCACAAGAGTTTAAAGTACATTTTTGATTAGAATGAGCTTAATATGAGGTAGAGATGATGGATGGAGCTCCTTAAAGAAAGCCACCGAAAAGTTGAGAATGTGTATAGACTTCACCGATTTGAATAAGGCATGTCCAAAGGATTCATACACGTTGCCTCGGATGGACAAGCTAATGGATGAAACCTTAGGGTATGAGTTTCTTAGCTTCTTGGATGCCTTTTTTGGTTATCATTAGATCTTAATGCATCCTAAAGATGAAGAGAATATGTATTTTATCATTGATAAAGGCACTTACTTCTATAGAGTGATGCCCTTTGGCTTGAAAAATGTAGGTGTTACATATCAACACATGGTGAATAAAATATTTAAGGATATATTCGATAACATGATAGAAGCTTATGTTGACGACATGATCGTGAAAAGTAGAGAGGGGGAATCTCATGCTATCCAATTGTCTAAAGTTTTTGAAGTTTTAAGGAAGTATAACATGAAGTTAAACCTCAATAAATGTTCATTCGGGGTTCAATCCGGGAAGCTTTTAGGGTTTATGATAACCAATCAAGGAATCGAGGCCAACCTCGAGAAGGTCAAAGTCATTTTAGACATGAAGCCTCATGTTACTTTTAAAAAGGTGTAAAGGTTGACAGGGAGAATAACCGCATTAACTCATTTCTTATCGAAGTCCACTAAAAGAAGCCTACTATTCTTTAAGACACTTCGAGGTGGGAAGAACTTTAAATGGACTGAAAAATGTCAAACGGCGTTCGAAGAGCTAAAGGAGTACTTCAAAGAACTCTCATTATTGTCAAGACCTTTAACTGGGGAGCACCTATTCATGTACCTTGGAATAGGCGATAAAGCTGTTAGCGTAATCTTGTTAAGGAAAACTGTAAAAGGGGATAAACCAATTTACTATGTGAGCAAAGTGTTGTTAGAGACAAAAACAAGGTATCCTCAAGCTAAGAAAGTAGCTTTAGCGCTTGTATGGCTGTACAAAAATTGCGCCCTTATTTTCAAGCACATTCAATAACGGTGTTAACAGATCAACCATTGAGGTAGATACTCCAAAAGTCCTAGCAGTCAATAAGGTTAATTAAATGGGATATCGAACTTAGAGAGTATGACATCTTTTTCTAACCTTGATAAGCTATTAAAGAAAAAGCCTTAGCAGATTTTATTATTGAGTGCACATGTCGAGAAGATCCCAATGAGAAAGAATTAGAGTGGTGGAAGTTATTTGTGGATGAGGCATTAAGTAACATAGGGAGTAGAGCTGGTATTGTACTAGTGTCACCAAAAGGAGAAATGTTGGAGTATTCACTACGTTTTGACTTCCCAAGTTCTAACAATGTTGTTAAATATGAAACCTTAATTTACGGCATGAGACTTACAAGAGAGCTCCAAATTCGAAACTTGCTAGCCCATAGCGACTCTCAACTTGTTGTTAACCAGGTCAATGGGCAATACGAGACTCGAGAGTTTGCCTTTATTCTATATTTGCAAAAGGTCCAATGGTTAGCTCGATCATTTGATAGTTTTTAGCTTACTCAAATTGATCGGTCTGAAAATAATCATGTAGATGCTTGATCTAAGTTGGCGTCATCTAAAGAAGCAATTGAAAGGTCTATAAAGGTAAAGAAGTTAGAGAAACCTAGCATAGAGGAAGAAGAAGTGATAGAAATTGAAGTTGGTACTAATTTGAGGACACCTATTAAACAGTATTTAATGGAGGGAACGCTCCTTGATAACAAAGAAGTAGCCCGAAAGATGAAAATCCAAAGTGCCAAATTCACCATAGTAAATGGCGAGCTCTATAAAAAGAGATATACAATGCCACTATTGAAGTGTTTGGGCCCTGAACAAACCAACTACACATTAGCCGAGGAGCATGAAGGGATATGTAGAGAGCGTTTGGGAGCCCAAGCTTTAGAAGCAAATATACTTAAAGCGGGTTTCTACTAGCCCACACTTAAGTAAGACACACTTGATAAAGAGCAGAGATGTGACAAATGTCAAAGATTTGCCCCCTTGACAACTGCGCCAGTTTCAACTCTTCAAAGTACATTCCAACCTACACCATTTGCTCAGTAGAATTGGATATACTAGAACCATTCCCATTAGCTACTAGTCAAAGGAAGTTCTTGTTAGTGGTTACAGACTATTTTACTAAATGGATAGAAACATAACTGTTAGCCTCGATTACAGAAAAGAAGGTTGAAGCGATAGTTTGGAAAGAAATTATCTGCCGATTTGGAATTTCGAGAGTTTTGAATGTTGATCATAGGAAGCAATTGATTGTGATGCATTTCAAAATATTTGTGAAGGATTGGGATCCAACTCAAGATATCCTCAGTATCGTACCCTCAAGCTAATGGCCAAGCTGAAATCAATAATATGACCATACTTCATGATCTTAAGACTTGCCTAGACAAAGCGAAGATAGCTTGGATGGATGAACTGCCTAGTATTTAATGGGCATATAGGACTATGAGTTAAGTACCGACAAGAGAGACGTCGTTTAGCTTGGTGTATAAGACCAAAGCTTTAATACCAATGGAAATTAGAGCTGTTTCACCAAGAGTAATTCCTTATGTGCAAGAAGTTAATTCTTGGGGCTTACAAGAGAATTTTAATTTACTCAATGAGCAACAAGACCTTGCAGCAGAGTTACCCATTATTACAACTCCAGCGTAAAAGATAAACCCTTACAGGAGGGAGATTTGGTATTAAGAAAGTCAACCATCCGCAATGCTATGAAGGAAGCTGAGAAGTTCAAGGCTAATTGGGAAGGGCCCTACAGAGTCAAGAGAATGATTGGACCCAGCACTTGTATCTTAGAAAGTTTACAAGGCAAGAAGATAGTGAAGACATGGAATGCCAACCACTTAAAACCATATTGGCAGTAAAACTTTGATTTATTCAATGTTATTTCTTGTTATTGAACTATGAGTTGAAATTTCATTTGTTGAACTATGATTTATTTCATGTTGATATTTTATTGATAATGGACTTGCCCATTGAGGCTTTCAAATAATCAATTGTGATGCCTCTTAAATGATTTTTAATTAGTTGACTAATAGTACCTGCCATATATGTGTAATGAAATAAGAATGCAAGGGCTTGAAGCGAAAAATGCACGAGGTGAGCCACAAAGAAAAAGTGCAAGACTTGAAGTAAAAAATGCGCGAGATGAGCCACAAAGAAAAAGTGCAAGGCTTGAAGCAAAAAATGCGCGAGGTAAGCCACACACTCAAATTAATAAGGGTTTGAACCGAAAAATGCGGGAGGTAAGCCATAAAGAAAAAGTGCAAGGGCTTAAAGCAAAAAATGGGCGAGGTAAGCCACACACTGAAATTAATAAGTGCTTAAAGAGGTAAGCTACAAAGAAATAGTGTAAGGGCTTGAAGCAAAAAATAAGCGAGGTAAGCCACGCATTCAAATTAATAAAGACTGAAAGCAAAAAGTGCGCAAGAAAAATCACCTTCTCAAAATAAAGAATGCATGAAACAAGCCATACTTATGAAAGAAAGCGAAACTTCATAAAAAAGGTCGCAAAAAAAAAAAGAGCGTTCTTTATGAATTAAGAATTTGAAACTTCCTTAAGAAATGGAAATTAGAAGTATTAACAGAAACTTTGGTTCAAATCCTAAAGAAAAATCTTAGAACAATCATTTTCTTCTAAGTCCTAAAACATGATAACTAACTCCTTCCGTACAATATAGGAAAGTAATAATAAGAAAACATTGAAAACTACGCTACTCTTCAACTGGAGGAGAAGCGCCTTCATCGGGAGGATTTGAATCATCACAATCTAAATCATCCAAGGCATCTATAACCTCTTGTTGTTGACGAGGCTTCCACCGACCCGAAAGGTTAGAGAGATCATCATATGCCCCATTCCCCACATAAGTATCAAAATTCTCGCTGTCAGGTTCGTAATCTGTTTAACCACGAAAGTCTCCAGTACAGTCTTCTAACTATTTTGACCACTATAATTCTGGAAAAGTCTCACCTGATCTCTCCTTTTCCAACCAAGAGCGTGACATATAGAAACCATATTTGAAAAAGCCTGTAGAAAATATAAGCTTTTTATCATGGAGGTCATGTGACAGACGATATTCTCGAACAACCTCAGAACAAATTTTATTGCGCACGTCTTGACTAATAGACGAAGACTGATGCTCTATATGCAGATTAGTAATCTCCTCTTCCATTTCTTGATTTCGATCGGCTAGCCTTCTGTGGTCAGACATGAGCTCGTCATAACTGGTTTGAAGGTTTTGAAACTTAGACAAAATAAAATCGTAGTTAGACTTGAAAGAATTAAGTTCTTCACAAGTCGCAGTATAGGCATCCTTATATTGCTCTAATGATACAGACTTTTCTTGTTCCTTGGTAAATTTCTCCTGAAGGCGAAGATAATCAAGATTCAAATCTTCTTTTTCTTTCTTCAATCACTCGATTCACTCAAGAAACTTTCTGTATTGATTCCTTTCAGTAAGCCGCTCAAAATTTTCAGTCTTCAGTTGATGGAGCTCAGTGTCAGTCTAAGCTTTGTACATCCTGTACCGCTCATTGCTGGCATCACTTGTTGAGCCGTCTAAAAATGAACAAAAATTAAATTAAGGGATTAAAAAATATATAATAATAATACAAAAAGAAGAAGAGAGAGAAGAAAAAATAGGTGGGAAAGAAAAAAAAGATACTAGCATTGCTAAATAATCAGCTCGATCCTCAGGTTGAGGAAACCTCTTAATAATTCAGCTTCATCTCGAGGAAGCATGGTCGACCATCCTAGACGAGAGGCAACTCCCGGATCATAGATTAAATCGTTATTATTAACACTTGGATAGACAACAAAATTTTATCCATGAACCATCTCACCACCGTCTACCTGATATCGAGAAGTATTAAATTCGACAATTTGTGGGAGCGTTGGTTTATCCCTCATGGCTGACTCAATATGCAATATCCGTCTCCCAATATGAGAAGGCAAGTAGTATTGCATTCCACTTGATTATTTCAGTGATATTCCTCTAACTCAGGATCAAGAGATTGGGCCTCTAAAGCTAGCTGCTTTCCTTTATCCTAGTTTTGAGAACTTGACCCCTCATGACGAGATGGAGGAGGAACAAGAAGAGACCTCGACCTTTCACCTTAAAAATGTGGAGGAGTAGAAGTTCGGGTTCGACCTCGAGAACATGTTTCCCTAGTTTGTTCTCGAGTGGAGTCTCTAGGGCGTCTGCGCTTGTGAGGACGAGCAACCCTGACAACATTTTTAGTACCCTCTCGTTGGCTGAAAGCTTTTTTGAGAGAATGCATTCTTGAAAAAAAATAAGTGAATAAAAGTTAGAACAACAATTTAGAAAATAAACAATTATTCGCATGATAAAATGTGATATGAAATCACCCAAATCTAGATAAGCATCAAGAAAATGGACGTTAGCCAAGCTCTCATATGAAACAAGATCTAAAAAATGACTCCCAAAAGACTCGCCTTGGCCCTAATCCACGTTCTGCTCGAAGTCCTCTTTGGAGGAATCATTAGAATTCTTACGCCTTGGCTTCCTTTAAGGGAACTAGAGGGTAAACTAGGCTTATGCTAAAAAATCGGGTCAACTGGAAAGCATCCCCAGCTAGCGGTAGTTATGTTATCTGAAGTCAATAAAGATAACAAAGTGTTTTCAACATTTACTTGCAATTGAGTAATAAGTTAACCATATAAATATTTTAAATTAGATAGTTGACTGATGTTTGAAGGTCTATGGAGACACCATTGAGTGAGAATATCTAAAGTTGAAGGAATTTCAACGATGAGCTAGTTGGAGGCATAATTATATAGCTTAGTTTGAGGATCTCCAAAAAGCTTGTTATTTTGACCTCTCTCAAATACCTTTTGGATACAAAAAACGCATCAAATAACAAATGCTACGAACTTTAAAAAATGAGTTAAACAAGGGGATAGTAGGTACAACATTAAATTTATGACACATAATTGTGAACCCGATCAATTGCGCCCATCCATGAGGATAAAGTTGGGCATAAACTATATCATAGTGTTGGAGGAAAGCAATTCCAAAGTCAGGTAACAGAAAGCGAAATCCAAATTCTAATGAGGCTCGATGTATAGAAACACCGCTACTAACAACTTGAAGAGCGTGTTCTACATTAGTTGGGAGCCTATAAGAATAACCTTTAGGAAGAGGAAAAGTGTTACAAATAGATCGAAGGTCAAATTCCCTAAGCTTGGAAAAAGGACCTAACTTTATTTGTTTTCCGCTACCTTGTCCGTCCATTGAGAGCAAGCAATAAAATTGATGATTAGAAAATATGAAAAACTAAGCAAATACCTTCAGTTGGAGAATTTGGTGTAAGAATTTGACTTCAGAGTTTGACGTGAGAATTTGACTTTAGATTTTGGTGTAAGAATTTGACTTCAGAATTTGACATGAGAATATAACTTCAAAGTTTGACGTAAGAATTTGACTTGAAACTATGACGAGAACATATGAATGAATGATGAAAGCAATAAACTCAACATATATATATATATATATATGTTGAGTTTATTGCTTTCATCATTCATTCATATGTTCTCGTCATAGTTTCAAGTCAAATTCTTACGTCAAACTTTGAAGTTATACACGCGGAAGGGAGCGTGTGAAAACTCTTGTTAAAAGAATAACACCTTAGATCGTGAAAGAATATAGCGGAAGAAAACATAAATAGTCGATATATTAAAGAATATATATATATACTCTTCCGCAAGGTTATACCTAGTGAAAGAGTTGAGAACAATTGTTGTGGGTAATGAAACCCGATTAAACTTTGATGCCCTAAAAAATAAACTGAAACAAATATAACCGAAAAGAAATTAACGGGTCTACGCGTGCGGCCCCACATGCCACAGCCGAAAAGTGGACTTGCACTAGGTAACAGTAGATACGTGCGTCATATGGTGTGAGCAGGACGTGCCACGTGGTGCCCATATAGGAGGGATCACCCTCATGCATGTATTTGGGAGGGACCTCCCACATGAAAGCGGGAGGGTTATCCCTCCCGCACATGGGTGGGAGGAAACCCTCCCGCCTATGTTGCTGGTGCACCACATGGGTGAGAGGATACCCTCCCGCCTATGTTGTCAGTGCCACATGTAAGCGGGAAGGTTATCCCTCTTGTATATGGTCGAGAGGGTCAAGTGTGTGTGCGCCACAAGCATGCAGGAGGGTTATCCATCCCACACATAGGTGGGAAGCTACCCTCCCGCCTCAATTGTGGGTACGCCACGTGGCGCACTCTTATGCGTGTGGGAGCTTACTACTCCTGCATACACGTGGAATAGTCTGAACTGTCTGCACGAGAGTGTTGCACGTGGGAAGACTACACGCTCAACGGGCCAATGCATTAAAATTTTTTTATTCGAACAAAATTCATAATTGGACGATTTTATCGTTAAATACCTTTTATTAAAGTTACGCATGACCCATTAAACAGTAAGAAACACTTATTTAGCGAACAAATATGTAATTAAAGGTGGAGTCAATTCCTATAAATAGAAGGCAGATATTATTTGTTGAGAGGGGCTTTATTTTTTTTTTTTTACAGAAAACTTTGCAAAACTCTCTTTCTGACCTAAGCATCGGAGTACTTACGCAGGGAAAAACTCATGCGTCTATCTGATTATTCTTTTCCTTACAGAACTTTTCAAGTAGGTGGCATGAAGATCAAGGTTTTGACATCAGTAATACATCATTGTTAATCAGGTAACAATATCTTCTTTTTTTCTTCCCTTCCCTCTATCCCTCCGGATCCCTCACCCCTGCCCTTGTTATTGCCGACAGATTTGGCACTTTTAGCCAAGTTCGACCAGCTGTGATTTGGAAGAAGGAAGGGATGGAGGGAGGAAAAAGTAAATAAGAAAAAGAATAAGAAAAATAAAAAAGTATTTTTAAACATAATAAAAATATTTTATATAAATTATTATATTTATTGTTTGAAAATAAAATTTTACAATAACGAGTGCAAAATATATAAAATTCTAATTTCAAAAAATATAAATTTTAAAAATACATATTATTTAAAAGTTATAATTAACAAATTCAAGAAAAAAATTATAATTTAAAAATTTATTTTTTGGCAAATAAAATAATTAAAATATATATTTTTCCTTCCACCTTCCCATCCCCCACCTCTCTCCCCCATTTTGGCTGGGTCAGGAGGAAGGGAGGGGGAAAGGGCAAAAAATATTTTTTTAGTATATTTTAAATTTCAATTTTATATTTTTTGAAATTATAATTTTGTTTTTTTTTTTTGTATTTTGTATAATTTAAGGGAAAATTGAAATAAAATTATCACATTCAAATTTTTTTATTATTTTATTAAATAAAATTTTTAAAAATTATAATTTTATTTTTAGTTTTAAACAATAAATATAATTATTTATATAAAATATTTTTATTTTATTTTTTCATTTACCTCCCTTCGTCTCGATCCATCACCTTCCCCCTCGTTTATTTTTGGATCCAACCGGCCATGATGAGATCCGAACAAGGGGAGGGATGGGGGATCGGGAGAGAGAGGGAGGGAGAGAATAAAAAAAAAGAAAAAAAGAAAAAAAATATTTTTCCATAAGAATATAATAATTTATATAAAAATAAAAAATATAATTTTTTTTTATGTACGCTACGTGGTATTTTTTTTAATTGACTCAACATCTATGTTAGTATTTTTGTTGATGGTGTTAGGATAAGTATTGAACTAATTAAAAATAAAAACTAGGTACCACATTGTTTTTTTTTAATTCAAAAATGACATTATATTGATTCCTGTAATTCAGAAGCCATCGTGTTATTAATCCAATTAAAAACAAAAAGGCGGGATGCGCAAATGCAAGAGGCGAGGCCATTGCCATTTCCATTGCAAAATGCCAGTGGCCAATAGTCCGGAAAAGAAAGTCTACTTGCTGGTCAATGTGAATGGTTATGATAAAAGCGAAGGCTGGGACCCCTCGCTTTTGTCTGCATCCGGACTTCCACATCCAAGTTTGAAATATAAAAAGGCAAGTTTGAATGATATGCTGGAGGTGGGGTCTTTTAGTCTTGTCAATTGTCACCGTACATGAGAAAAGAGACTGTCTTTACGTCTTCCAATCCAATGCATATGCAACGCAGTTGATATTTTACCCTTCTTAGAGTGGAATTAGTTCAATCCAGCACATGATATAACAGATTATTCCTAACTATCTTTTGGGAGTAATTCATATATGCTATCTTCTTTTATTATTCTTCTATGTCAAGAATAATGAACTAATTATGAAACGGAAGTACAGCTGTAAGGCAATTCTAGACACGTGCTTTTGACAAAATGGCCTTGAAAGCAAAGGGTCCTAACCTAAGGGCACTGCTTGCTGGAAAACAATGCTCGTTTTTGCGATTAAGAGTGATGAATTCCGTTCAAATGTCAACAGGTTGTGTTTGTTTGGTAAATTAGAATTGATACCACCGCAGCGGAAAGCACCACTCATTTTCCCAACACCACCTTCTATATTTTTTGAACTGATAAAGATTGAGCAACTGCATTTAGAATAAGATTCAACATCATCAATCATCGTTTCTTGTTGTTACACTTGAGATCCGTTTCATACATGTTTTTTTTTTTTTTTTGTAATTTATTTATTCTTTTATATATATATATATATATATATATATATATATATATATATATATATATAATAAGCACATGAAAAAAAAAAAAAAAAAAAAAAAATTATATCGAATGAAGTTTTATTATTTTAAAAAATTATTTTTGCAATGAAAGCAGGTCACATCATGTCGTTGTCGGGCACCACTGTTATTCATTCTCCGCACAAAAGATTTCTACTTTTACATTTTTCAATAAGCCGATTTTTATTAAATATATATAGATATAAATGCATGTCTTATTAAATTGACATTAATTTCTTTGTGGCTGAGAACATTCATCCATTATCAATTGTTAGATTTAAATGATCTGAATTTATTCTCGAGTGATTTAGCATCTGTGAAGAAAACACCGTACAAATGTTTTGCTATTTCCAACTTTTATTCCTTCTAAACCTTTCTAAATAATTAGATATTTGCCTATGTATTCATAAAATTAATTTAATTTTCATTTTTTTGTATTTTATATGATTTATATTTTTTATTCTAATATTAAATTTGATGACTTATTTATATAATTATGCACATTAACTTTTATTTTAATTAATTAAAATATGTAACTATTTATTTAATATAAATGAATCAAATATTTAATAATAAAAATATTGTTCTCAAAAAAAAAATAAAAATATACGTGTAAAGCGCGTGTGTGTATAAATGAGCATCATAATACACCAATGCTAATGAAAGCAGTTGCATATAAAACAATGGTACATAGAAAATGCAAGTGCAAGACAAAGGCAGGACAGCGAAAATTTTGCATTCTTGGTTGCACCACATCTGCATCTGGTCAATAAGCCTAGCTATCAGTACTCCTATGCTCCTGCAATATAAAGCTGGCAGCAGCTGCTGCGATCAATTCATTTAGTCATATCTAGCTTCTACTTCTAGCTGGCTGGTGGTAGCTTCTCTTCTCTTGATTAGGTTGAGTGCAGAATTTGGTTTTAGCCTTTTGAAGTTACAAAAAATGCAGCCCTTTATCATTGCTATACAAAAAATTGGAAACATAATTGTGGCAAGCAGTCTTGTCCGGTGGTTGAGCTAGATTTAAGTGGCCAACTATTTGTAGTTTGAATTCAGTTTAATTTCCAAGAGGAACACTGGTGTGAGTTTGACTAATTTGACATATATTAAATGTTAAATAGTTAAAAAAAGTCGGATGGAATAGAAAGAATTTCAGGTCGGAAAAATAAAAGTTTCAAGTATCTAAGATCTATATCTTTTTAATAAATTGATCGAATGCCTTGGCTTTGGATCATAAGTTTATCTAGAGTCAACACACTTCGGGATTTATATTTGTTGTAATTAATGAAACTCGATTAAATTTTAATGTGTCAAAAATAATTCGAAAGAGATACTATCAAAAAGAAATAGATATGTGTAGACATGCAGTCCCACATACTACTGTTGAAAATGTAGACTCACACCGCGTGGCAAGAAATATGTATGTCATATGGCACAATCGAGATGCACCACATGGCGCGAATAGGATGCACCACGTAGCGTAAGTGTCCCTTAGAGTTTCGAGAGGAATCCTCCCGCACATGGGCGGGAGACTCTCTCGCCCATGTTGTGGGTGAGCCACGCGGCGCACCCATTTACGGGAGGGTTACCTCTCCCGCATCTTGGGCGAGAGACTCTCTCGCCCATGTTGTGAGTACACCACGTGGCGCACTCATAGACAATGCGGGAGGGTTACCTCTCCCGCACAAGGGCGAAAGACCCTTCCGCATGTAAAATGGGTGCGTCGCGCATAAATGGAGGGTAATCCCTCTCGTTTGCGTGCTAGAGGGTGCACCACGTGGCTCACCCTCATGTGCTTGAGGACCTATGCATTAAAATTTATTAAAACAATTTTATCCTTAATACATTTGATCACGCAGGACCCGTAAAATAGTAAGAGATGCTTAAATAACGGACAAATATGTAATTAAAAGTGGAATAAATCCCTATAAATAGGGAGCATGTATGATTCGTTAGACTAAAACTCTATTTGGTTTATAAAAGCTCTGCAAAACTCCCTTTCTGACTTAAGTATCGGAGTGCTTACGTAGGGATAAACCTCTGCGTCTTTTTGATTATTCCTTTTCTTGCAGGGCCTCTGATAAGATATGGCATAAATATTAAGTTTAGGACGTCAGCAATACATCATTGTTGTGTTTGGGAACAACAATTGGTGCTATCTGTAGGAAATCGAAAAAAAAAAAAGCCTTTTGCTTTATAAAAAAAATGGTGAGGACACGATCAGCAGTAATGAAGAGTGATGAAAATGAAGATACTGTGAGTTCCCCAATTCGTAACTTTGGCCATGAATCTCAAGATGAGAGAGAGGCACTTGTGAACACAGTCTTTGCGGAAAAATTTGAAGCTATGAAGAAGTAGGGAGAAGAGACAGCCCAAACATTACGAGTTGTGATTAACTTGTTTAAGGGTGCATTCCTACAAATGAACTTGCCTCTGATTGTTCAAAACTTGGTGGGAGAAGGAAGCTAAAGGAGGTGTACTTCAGACGTAGTGAATACTGAACACCAGGGTGCTAGAGAGCCTTAGCATCAGGCTGCGGGAGACCCTGTGCTTGAGACTACGACAGACTTGAGGCTTCAAGGTGTCAGAGAGACAAAGTGTCAGGCTACAGATGACCCTGTGTGTGAGACTACGACAAATTTGAGACGTTAGGGTGTCGGAGAGCCATGGTGTTAGGTTGTAGGAGACCCTGTATGTGAGATTGCGGCAGACTTGAGACGTTAGGGTGTTGGAGAGCCATGATGCCAGGGTGCTGGAGATCCTGCACGTGAGACTGCGTGAGGCCCGAGGCGTCAAGGTGTTGAAAATCTAGGGAGACAGGGTGTGGTAGATTCTAGATATTTGAATGGTATAGGAGGTGTTGGAATGACAAGGTCCTATACTTAGAGGACAGGCTCGAAAATGGATCCAACTTGGAACCTTGAAATAGAAATGGTGGATTCGTCACCTAGGACTCATCAAAGGCCAACTCATATTCCCCAAGGTAAGGGAAAAGAAGTTACTGATTGTGATCAGGCTGATTCATGCAACACTGAAAAGGTGAAAAATTGACCTGCACCCATGACACAAGAGGCTACAGATATGAAGAAAATGGTGGAACAAATCTTAAAAGAGAAAAAGTTAGTTTCGGCTGAAGAAAGCCAAAAGAGAAGAATCCCATTCAAAGCGGCGATCATGGAGAAACCTCTGCCCCCGAAATTCAAGATGCCATAGATAACGACATATACTGGAAAGACGAACCCTTATGACCACATTCAGAGTTATAAGTCGTTAGTGCTATTTGCATGGATGGAAAGATGAAATTATGTGTAGGGCATTCTCGTTAAGTTTGACTAGTCATGTGCTGAAGTGGTTCAATAGTTTGGCAGAAGGGTCCATTTTGTCTTTTCATCAATTGATGGGAGAATTTTTAAAAATCTTCATGATAAATAGCTAGAAAAGGAAGTAGGCCACTTATCTGCTTACCCTGAGGCAAGAGAATAAAGAATCACTGAAACGCTATATAGATCGGTTCCGTGATGCTACTCTTAAAGTGCGTGATCTACAAGCTGGAGTAGCTGTGACAGCTATGCTACAAGGGACAAAGTCTGAAAAGTTGTAAGAGCTGCTATCATTGGATCAGTCAACGACAATTTTGAACTTGTTCTTTAGAGCAAATAAGTATATCACTCAAGAAGAAGTGATGAAAATGGTACCAACGCGCAACCTCAAGGAAGGAAGGAAGCGAGAGAGAGAACCTGATGATAAAAACATAAGAAGATCAGATAAATCAGGTAAAGCTCCAAAGTTGAAGTATGCTAACTACGCGCAGTTTATCGAGCCACGTGCTTCAATCTTAGCTGCAATTGAAAGAACTGGAATGCTTCAATTCCCTAGAAAAGGTGAGGGATATTTAGAACCAAACCTTGGGTCCTATTGTAGTTTCCATTCTGCCTTTGGCCATACAATTGAAAAATGTCGAGATCTAATGAATCAACTTGAGAACTTACCCAGAGAAGGGAAGTTAGACCACTATGTGTGGAGAAGTGAAAGGAATCAATATTCTGTGTGTGGTCGAGAAGATAATAGACCGCGTGATAGGCGCGAAAATAACAGAGAAAATATGAGGAGAAATGAAGAAAGAGGGAACGAGGCTAAAAGGGGAGAACTTAGGAATCAGCAAGTAGACAATGAACCTACAGGAGCTGTTATTAATGTCATTTTTTATGGAAAGTACATAGCTGGTGGCACATCTGCTTCACGAAAAGCTTACACTAGGCAGGCGTACCAAGTTCATTCTATGATGAAAATGATCGAAGAAGAAGATGCGATTACTTTTTCGCTTGCTGATCGAGGAGAAGTGATTACCCCGCATGATGATCCTATAGTCATATCAGTAGTTATAGCCAAACATCCAAAAGTCAAATTTTAGTAGATAATGGAAGTTTGGTGAACTTTATCTATTGGAACTGTTTTGAAAAAATGAATTTAAGTGAAGACAGATTGAAGCCTGTGACTACCCTCCCCTATTTGGCTTTGCAAGAGAAAAAGTGAAGGAGACAGGGTCTATCGAGCTACCCGTTACTTTGGGGGAGAACCCTAAAAGCATTACGAGACAAGTTTTATTTATGGTAGTCAAATCGACATCTCTAGCATACAACGTTATTCTAGGATGGCCATTATTGAGTGACATGAGGGCCGTACTTTCTCCGTGTTGTTTGTTGATGAAGTTCCCAACTCCTTAAGGTGTGTGACAGGTAAGAGCAGATCAAAGGAGAGTAAGAACGTGTAATGTTGCATTGTCTACATGTAAGGGAATTCAAACCGATTGATCTGAAAACAATCATGCCAATGCTTTGTCTAAGTTGGCATCATCTAAAGAAGCAATTGAAAGGTCTATAAAGGTAGAGAAGTTGGAGAAACCTAGCATAGAGGAAGAAGAAGTGCTAAAAATCGAAGTTGGTGCAGATTGGAGGACGCCTATTAAAAAGTATTTTATGATGGGAACGCTCTTTGATAACAAAGAAGCATCATGGAGAATGAGAATCCAAAATGAAAAATTCACTCTAGTGAATGGGGAGCTCTATAAAAAAGGATATACTATGCAACTGTTGAAATGCTTGGGCCCTGAACAAGCCAATTACATATTGGCTGAGGTGTATGAATAGATATGTGGAGAGCATTTGAGAGCCCGAGCTTTAGCAACAAAAATACTTAAAGTAGGTTTCTACTGGCCCACACTTATGCAAGATACGCTTGATAAAGTGTGGAGATGTGATAAATGTCAAAGATTTACCCCCTTGACAACTGCACTAGTTTTAACTCATCAAAGTACATTCCAACCCACATCGTTTGCCCAATGGAGTTTGGATATACTAGGACCATTCCAAGTAGCTACTGGTCAAAGGAAGTTCTTGTTAGTGGCTACAGACTATTTTACTAAATGGATAGAAGCAGAGCCGTTAGTCGCGATTACAGAAAAGAAAGTTAAAGTAATGGTTTGGAAAGAAATAATCTATCGATTTTGAATTTCGAGAATTTTGAATGCTGATCATGGGAAGCAGTTTGATTGTGATGCATTTCAAAATTTTTTATGAAGGATTGGGGATCTAACTCAAGATACCCTTAATTTCATACCCATAAGCTAATGGCCAAGCTGAAATCAGTAATATGACCATACTTCATTGTCTTAAGACTCACATAAACAAAGCGAATGGAGCTTGGGTGGATGAACTGCCTAGTATTTTATGGGCATATAGGACCACGAGTCGAGTACTGACATGAGAGATGTCGTTTAGCTTGGTATACGAGATCGAAGCTTTAATATCAGTGGAAGTTGGAGCCGTTTCGCCAAGAGTAATCCCTTATGTGTAAGAAGTTAATTCTCAGGGCTTATGGGAGAACCTTGATTTATTCGATGAGTAACGAGACCTTGCAACTGTGTGATTAGCCACCTATCAACAAAGAATGGCCCATTATTACAACTCCGGTGTAAAAAATAGACCCTTACAAGAGGGAGATTTGGTGTTACGAAAGTCAGCCATCACCAATGCCTTGAAAGAAGATGGGAAGCTCAGGGCAATTTGGGAAGGGCCCTACAGAGTCAGGAAGAAGATTGGACCCAGCACCTGTATCTTGGAAAATTTACAAAGCAAGAAGATAGCAAAGACATGGAACACCAACCACTCAAAACCATATTGGAAGTAAAACTTTGATTTATTCAGTGTTATTTCTTGTTATTAAACTGTAGGTTGAGATTTCATTTCTTGAACTATGATTTATTCCATGATAATGGAATTGCCCATTGAAGCTTTCAAATAATTTATTGTGATGCCTCTTAAATGATTGTTAATTAGGTGGCTAATCGTACCTGCTACATGTATAACGAAAAAAAGGGGCTTGAAGCGAAAAGTGAGCAAGGTAAACCATAAAGAAAAAGTGCAAGGACTTGAAGTGAAAAGTGCGCAAAATAAGCTATGCATTCAAATTAATAAGAGCTTGAAGCGAAAAATGCGCGAGGTAAGCCACAAAGAAAAAGTGCAAGGGCTTGAAGCGAAAAGTGCGTGAGGTAAGCCACGCACTCAACTTAATAAGGGCTTGAAGCGAAAAATGGTGAGGTATGCCACAAAGAAAAAGTGGAATGACTTAAAGCGAAAAGTGCACGAGGTAAGCCACGCACTCAAATTAATAAGGGCTTGAAGTGAAAAGTGCACGAGGTAAACTATAAAGAAAAAGCGCAAGGGCTTGAAGCGAAAAGTACGCGAGGTAAGCCATGCACTCAAATTAATAAGGGCTTAAAGCGAAAAGTGCGGTAGGTAAACCATAAAGAAATAGTGCAAGGGCTTGAAGCAAAAAATGCGCGAGGTAAAACACGTACTCAAATTAATAAAAACTTAAAGCAAAAAATACGTAAGAAGAATCAACCGCTTAAAATAAAAATGCATGAGAAAAGCCATACTTATGAGAGAAAACGAAACTCCTAAACAAAAAATAATTCTCTTCCTAGTCTAAAAGCATCATAACAAACTCATTCCTTACAATTTAGGAAAGTAACAACAAGAAAACATTAAGAGCTAAGCTACTTTTCGACTGGAGGGGAAGCGCCTTCACCGGGGGAATCTGAGTCGTCACAATTTAAACCACCTAAGGCATCGATAACTCTCTATTATTGACGAGGCTCCTAAGGACCTAAAAGGCTGGAGAGATCATCACACGCCCCATTCTCCACATAAGTTTCAAAATCCTCGCTATCAGGCTTGTAACCTGTCCAACCACAAAATTCACCAGTATAGTTTTCTAACTGTCTTGAACATTGCAGCTCTGGAAAAGTCTCACCTGATCTCTCCTTTTTCAACCAAGAGCGCGTCATATAGAAACCATATTTGACAAAGCCTATAAAAAATAAAAGCTTCTTATCATGGCAGTCTTCTGACATGCGATATTCTCTAACAGCTTCGGAATGAATTCTATCATGCACGTCTTAATTAATAGAGGAAGATTGAGATTCTCTATGCAGACTAGTAATCTCCTCTTCCATTTGTTGATTTCGATCAGCTAACCTCCTGTGGTCAGACATGAGCTCGTCATAACTGGTTTGGAGGTCTTAAAACTTAGAAAAAACTGTCACGACCTTCAAACCACCGAAATTCACTACAAATTTTGGCCATTTTTAAATTTAATGTTTGACCCGTTATTTATTGATTAATCTTTACCTTTACCATACCCGATTGTGAACAGCTACACCACCAACAGTTGGGTTGTGTATCGATGTCAATCTCATCCAACCAAATCATTTAGAATTTCAATTCATTTAAAAGTAAACACTTGTATTTCTTAATTAGAGTTATCATTTACAGGTGTTTACAAACTCTCTATATCCTCAAAAATTACATTAAAAGATATTACTGTGCTTGCACATATCTAGATACAAAAATTACACAAATGTGTATACCTCGTGTGATGGGATGTAGCGGACACCAAAAGCCAGTCCTCAGTCGCCTACTATCTACTGTAAGTGCTCTGTAGAGGTGGAAAATAAGGGGGTGAGCAAATTACGCGCTCTGTAAGGTAATCATGCGAACATGTAGATAACTGCACTATATACGTGATTGTGATGCCATGCTTAAACGACATATTTATTTTCATACTTCAAAACGTATGCTCATGCTTGTGTCTATGCCATGTAAAGCCAAACATGCTATATAAATCAGTGCACAGTTAATAAAACATAGCATGGAAAAATTATCATGCACAGTGCACTTAAAAGCATTTCCAATTCTTAACACAAGCTAATAAAAAATCATTTACTCGTCAAGACTCAACCCCTTCCATGAATTATCCTGACCCACAAAACACATTTCAAAAACATGGATTTATCATTCATCAATAGACATGTGAGATAGGCATACAATATAATAAGGGAAATATCCTCTAGGACTATAGTCATATCCTCTGTGATCCCAGGCTACATAGATCCTAGTGTGCGGGGTATCACCTCTATCTGCTTTCGCACGGGAGGTAGGTCACGTCCAACCCATCGGTCCATAGTAGAATCCATCGTCCGAAGATGGTATATATAATATCACACATGGTACAATGTACCCCATGCTACTTGCAGGGTACAACGTATTCCGTGGACCTATATCATCACAATATATCCTGCCACATCTCAATATGTACGTGCGAGTCGATTTAGTCAGCGTGGCACACAACTTACCCGAAGCTCCGAGTACTGCTCCCAACATGTCACAAAACCATGTGCGAGTAGTCTCAAGCACGGAAACAAGTATGATAGACATCTAGTGTGAGCTACGCTCCTGCACCATGTCAAAACTCGTATGAAAACAAGTGCGAGCTAGGCCCCAGCACAATGTCATAAAATCCATGTAAAACTCTAGTGTGAGTATTACTCCAACACTAATGCATGTGTAAACAAGTCAAATCTCATGCGAACAACGCATTAGCACGTTTCATTTCCACAAACTCATGTAGGTGGCTCATTCTTTGCAAAACATGGTCACAAAACCAAATCAAGTCATTTCTCTTGCAAATTATTTCAATTGCTAGCCAACCTACCAATCACATGATAAAAAGAAATGAAAAATGATTTTCAAAGCATTATGCCCTTGTTTTCATGCACCTTTCTCAAAAACCCAAATCTTTCCCTTTAAACACTCATTTCGTTCCTATTACCACACATATTCTAGATAACCATAATGCGCCCAAATTATGCATAGATATCTCTAAGAGTCCACATAATTCCCTTACCTCAATTCTCTTGGAAGCAATTCTTCTTTCCTTTCCTGCTTTTCACGATTTGGCTCAACTTGCTCTGGATGTACCCCCAGGAGCTACAAATATACATCAATCATATGAGTCAATACCAATAACTCATATTCCAACTTCAATAAGTTTTATATATCTTATCGAGCCTATTTTATCGAGTTGGGCTCATTATTGCATTTGACCATTGTTATGCCATTTCTAGCCAATTTATCTAGTAACTCCCTTAGTTACTTATTAGGCACTTGGGAGTGCATACTCTACCCTTAATTCTCTCATTCATTCATACATTTCACCAATGTCATATATGTACTTTCTACCATTTAGTTAATCTCATAATTCATTCCACAATACAATCTTAAAATCATACCCACAACACCATTATCACCTTAAGATATCTCATTCATCATTTGTGAGATCTGAGAATTTCAGACATATTTTAATTATGTAATATGAACTTGAAGTATAATTTATTGAGCTAAGTGAATTGTGGGAATGGTAATTGGAGATTTATATGTTAAGTGTTTAAAATAAGTATGAAGCTATGAGGACTGATCGATCTGGGAGAAGGAGAGATCAATCTGGTGAGTTAAAAATGACAAGGAAGGAGGAATTTAAGGAGCAGATCGATCTCCAATGGAAGAGGATCGATCTCCTTATGATTCTGTTTGAGAGAAGATCGATCTCATGAGGAAGAGATCGATCTCCAAATGTTTCTGTTTGGGAGAAGATCGATCTCCCCAAGGCGCAGATCGATCTCATAAAGCCATAAAGAGATCGATCTCACCCCTCGACAGATCGATCTCCTAGGCATAAATTACCCCAAATCGTCCCTAAATTCAAATGCAGATCGATCTCATCAAGAGCCAGATCGATCTCCTACCTTCAGTCTATATAAGGAATCCCTGCTTTCTCCTGTAATTTCACTTTCTCTCTCTTCCAACCCCCATTTTCACCGAACCCTAGCTTTCTCACTCATCCAAAGCACCCATTTCCATCCAAATCAGAAGTTGTGGCAAGAAGGAAAGTTGTTCCTCATCAAAGGGAGAACAACATACTTGGAAATCGTAAGACGGATTGAATCGAGGTAAGAGATGAGCTCTCCACAAGTTTTAGGTAATTTCTAAACCTCGATCCTTATATTTGAGATGATTTTGGTGATAATAGTTGTTGGCATTGTGTTGAAATAGCTGAAAAATGATTAGGGATTGATGAAATTATGATGTAGTTGGAGTGATGATGATATTTAGCAACTTTGGTAAATTTAAGAATTTTGAGCTATAAATGGAGATTTAGACAATGTGGTGTAATAGCATAGATATTGTGGCATAGGAAATATAGAATGTTGAGGTGTTGTGAGCGAGATTGTGGTTTGTGATGGAGTTATGAGAATTGAGAAATTTAACGAGTTATGAGCAATTATGCTCGATTTTGAGAATTGAGGTTAATGTGATAATGAGTATTGATGTTTTAACATCGTTTGGACAGCTCGAGAGTTCCAGAGTGAAATGCAAGGCTAGTCCGTGATACGGGGGAAACGATTGCACTATACGAGGTGCAATGAGATAAGGGAAAACTACACCATTTGTGTATGTGTTTTGATGAATTATTGTAGCATGAATCATGATTTGAGAATACAAGCATGTTTGGTGTTGTGTGGTGATATAATTGCACACGATTTTTATATCCGGTTGGAGCCCATTATTTTATGAGTTTATAAGCTGAGTGTGAAATTGCTTTATAAACCTTTGAGTTTGCGTGAAAAATAAATTGGGCTCTACGTTAAGGCGATATTGAGATTTGAGAAAATGTGTGCGTGTTTTGATGGTTAGAACTCGGTTTTAATATGTTTTGTGTTGAGTACACAAATGTTTTAAATGAGTTTTATGAGAGAAAACCATTATGAGTTCTACGTGAAGGCATAACATTTTATAAGATAATGGCTAATGATTGAGACTTAGGCGTGTCATGTTGAATACACATCGGGCCTTGCTCTGGTAGCATGTAAGATCGATATAGTGGGACGCCTGGGAACCGACCCAGGGACCACAGGCCTTGTTCTGGTAACATGTAAGTCCGATTATTCCTCCGCTTTGGTAGCGTTGGGAGGCCTTGCTCTGGTAGCATGTAAGTTCGATATTCCTCCATTTTGGTAACGAGAGATGCCTCCGTTTTGATAACGAGAAATGCCTCCGTTTTGGTAACGTGAGATGACCCCCGTTCTGGTAACGCTGGGTGGCCTTGCTCTGGTAGCATGTAAGACCGAGAGAGTGGGCCACCTGGGAACCGACCCAGGGACCACGTGATAGTGTGCATGAGGCGAGGCATTGCTCTGGTAGCATGTAAGGCCAGGCCTTGTTCTAATAACATAAAAGTCTAATATACCATGCATACGACCATATTGTCGACGTTCCCTCTATACGAGGATGCCTGGGATGCACACCCAGAGGAGATTACATATTTGATGTGCCATGACGAGTTTTAATTGAGTTTTATTACCTAGTCTTGTTTTACACATGAGTTGTGTTTTGTGACCTTGTCACGTGCTATTTACTGAGGTGATTTTTATCACGTATTTTGAGAACAGCCATTATCGCATATATTTACACATACTTGTGAGTGCTCGATATTGAGCCTTTTTACCTTCATGTTTTCACATGATTTATGAGTTATGAGATGATGATGTTTTGAGAACTTTTATGCTACGATTTCAAATGAGCTTCATAAACAAATACATATTTGTGATGTGTTATATGGTTTATATAACTGAGTTTCCATACCCCCCTTACTGAGCGATTTGGAAGCTCACCCTGTTTTCTCTCCCCCCAGATCGCTTCAAGTGAAGTGAGTTCCCTACGATGTACGGGTTAGAGGCTAGTGGAGGACTTGAGCTCCAGGCCGTATTTTGTGTATTGAGGTAGATATTTAATATTCATGTACCCGGACTAGAGTTATTTTTACAGACACTTATTGTACAATGATGTACGGGATGTATTAGGATTAATTAACTTGGAATTGAGTAATGTATATGATACAATATATACTATATTATGATGAGATCCTGAGGCATGATAATTACGATGATGTATGACACTGCATAGGAATGCACCCTTAATTGTGAATTGATGAGTAAAAAGTTTTAAATTAGCCCTATTTTCCGCGCTTCCGGGGTATCACAGAGTTTTCTTGGTATCAGAGCTTAGGGTGTTTAGTACTGTCAGTGTCGGTTAAGTGAAATAGAATACATCCCAAGTGTCTGTAATAGTCTGGTCATGAACTGAATTTGAGGATTGAGATTTCAATCGATTTTGATATGTATGCGCAGGAGACGAGTTGAGATAGAGAATGAGTAAACGACGAGGTCGTTCGAGGAGGCAGGCAGAGTCCCCTTCGCCACCTGTCCCACAACCAGAGAGTCTTAACTCTCGATTTAATCAGATTGAGACCGATGTGAGGCAAGGTTTTGAGCAGATGGCAGCGTTATTCGCGCAACACTTTGGAGTTAATGCCTCGGGTACTACTCCTACACCACCACAAGGACCTCCCATGCCCCCAGTGCCTCCTGTCACTCAGCCTGATGACAGAAGTATGGTCCAACTGAAGGACTTTTTGAAAATGAATCCACCTGCATTTAGGGGAAAGAAGGATCCTACAGAGGCTGAGGAGTGGTTGACGGAGTTGAGAGTTATATTTGACTATCTGGGGTGCACCGATGCTGAGAGGGTCAGTATGAGTGCCTATATGTTGAAAGGGAGAGCTCGAGATTGGTGGGGTACTACCTAGGGTATTTTGATGTCCCACCAGGATGTGATTGGTTGGGAAGAGTTCCAGACAGCCTTTAGAGTCCAATATGTACCACGAGCTGCCCAGAGAATGAGGCAAGCAGAGTTTTTGAGTTTGGTACAGGGTGACATGTCTGTAGATGATTACGAGAGCCGATTTACTGCTCTGCTGAGATATGATCCAGAGACTTTCAAGAATGAAGAGCTCCGCACAGAGAGATTTGTGTATGGATTGAAGCCCATCATCAGAGATCGATTGATTGGGTTGTGTATTACTGAGTTTGGAGATGCTATGAGACGAGCACAAGAGATTGAGAGGGGAATTGAAATTATACAGTCCCAGAATGAGTTTGGAGCAGTGATTAGGGACAAAGGCAAGAGGCCAGCGATGTCTCAAGCAGATGTTCGGAGAGGTTCCTTCAGGAGAGGAAGGATTGAGGTACAGAAGGGCAGATTGGAGAGACCCAAAGCTTATCCTATTATCAAGGAGACCCCTCGATATGGTAGGCCGGAGATAAGGGTTTGTAGAGACTGTGGCCGATCGCATGAGGGAAGTTGTACTGGGTCGATCCGTGGATGTTTTAGATGTGGTGACATGGATCACAGGGTGAAGGACTGTCCTCAACCTCAGATACCACATGCTCCGGAGCATACTAGACAGTAGCCTTAGAGAGTGAATCCCTAGAGACGGGCCACTGCTGCAGAGAAAGGGAAGAAACCTGTGACACAGGGACGTGTGTTTGCCCTGGATAAGGAAACTGCGGACACTTCAGTAGAAACTATAAGAGGTACACTTTCTGTCTGTAATCATAAGGCTCTTGTATTGATAGATCCAGGATCCACGCATTCATTTATTTCAGAGCATTTTGTATGTAGTTTAAATTTGAAGTTTGAACCTCTAGAGTATGTACTACATGTAAATACCCCTATGCGTGAATCCCAGAGAACTGAGTTAATCTGTAGAGGATGTGAAATAAAGGTGGGAGATAGAGTGATGTTAGCAGATCTAATCATGTTGAATATACATGGGTTTGATGTAATTCTGGGGATGGATTGGTTGGCAACCAATCGAGTGAGTTTAAACTGCTACACTAAGATTGTAACTTTCTCCCTACCTGAACCTTACAGTGTACGGCTGAGATATTGAGGAAATGAATATGTGAAATTCTAGTAAGTAATTTGAGAATTTTAATATTATTTTTGAGAGAATTAAATATGATTGTTCATGTGAAGGTTACGAAACACTCATCTCAGACGATGAGTGGGAACATCCAAGGATTGAGGATATACCTGTGGTGTGTGAATTCCCGGATGTTTTCCCAGATGAGTTGCCAGGTTTGCCACCAGAGAGAGAGCTGAAGTTTACCATTGATTTAGTACCAGATACTCAGCCGATCTCTAAACCTCCCTACAGGATGGCATTAGTGGAACTTGAGGAATTGTAGGAGTTATTGGATCAAGGGTTCATTAGGCCCAGTGTTTCACCATGGGGAGCACCGATTTTATTTGTCAAGAAAAAGGATGGTAGTGTCAGATTATGCGTAGACCACCGGCTGTTGGATAAAGCCACAATGAAGAATAAATACCCACTGCCCAAGATTGATGATCTACTTGATCAACTAAGAGGGGCCTCAGTCTTTTTTAAGATTGATTTGAGATCAGGCTATCACCAATTGAGGATCAAGGAAGAAGATATTCCAAAGACGGCTTTCAGGACAAGGTATGGCCATTATGAATTTTTGGTGATGTCTTTTGGATTAATGAACGCCCCTGCAACATTTATGAGATTGATGAACGAGGTGTTCAGAGACTATCTGGATAAGTTCGTGATAGTCTTTATTGATGATATCCTGGTATACTCTCGGTCGTATGAGGAGCATGCACAGCATTTGTGGTTAGTACTTCAGATACTCCGAGATAAGCAATTATATGGAAAGCTTAGTAAGTGTGAGTTTTGGCTGAACCGAATAGCTTTCCTTAGTCATATAGTCTCAGAGGAAGGAGTATCAGTGGATCCAAGTAAAGTAGCAGCTGTGTTTAGTTGGGAGAGACCGAGGACAGTTACTGAGGTGCGAAGTTTCCTTGTTTGGCAGGGTATTACAGAAGATTTGTGGAAGGATTTTCAAGGATTGCCGCTCCTTTGACTAAACTCACGCGTAAGGAGACTCCGTTCATATGGACTGATCAATGTGAGCTCAGTTTTCAGGAGTTAAAAAGGAGATTGACAGCGGCACCTGTGTTAACTATTCCTGAGGGATCAGGAAGATTTTCGGTGTATAGTGATGCATCTCATCAAGGATTGGGGTGTGTGCTTATGCAGCATGGAAGAGTGGTCGCATATGGATCGCGACAGTTGAAAGACCATGAGCGGAATTACCCCACGCATGATTTGGAGTTAGCCGCTGTGGTATTTGCTTTGAAGATCTGGCGACACTACTTATATGGGGAAAGATTTCAGATCTTCACTGATCACAATAGTTTAAGATATCTCTTTGATTAGAAAGAGTTAAACATGAGACAAAGGAGATGGATGGAACTCCTTAAGGATTATGACTGCGAGATTCTATATCATCCGGGTAAGGCGAATGTAGTTACTGATGCCCTGAGCAGGAAGAGTATGATATCTGCTATGATGATCAGGGAATGGGATTTGTTAGAGCAGTTTGTCAAACTTCGGATCAGAGTTAAAGAGGTAGAGACTGGATTTTTGGCTAGCTTGCGGATAGAGCCCAGGATGATGGATCAGATTAGAACTGGGTAGCGTAGTGATCAGAGGTTGATAGATATGGTTAGCCAAGCTGAACAGAGTTCGCAGTCGGATCTCACAGTCAATGAGGATGGATTGTTGAGATTCAAAGGACGAATTTGTGTACTGGATGATGATACCCTGAAGAGACAGATACTGAGAGAATCTCACTGCTCGCGATACACCATGCACCAAGGGAGTACTAAGATGTACCGAGACTTGAGAAAGGTGTATTGGTGGAGTGGTATGAAGCGAGACGTGGCAGAGTATGTGGCCAGGTGTTTAGTATGCCAGCAAGTGAAAGCTGAGCATCGGAAGCCCAGAGGACTACTACAGCCCTTACCTGTACCTACATGGAAATGGGAGCATGTCACTATGGACTTTATTATGGGTTTACCGAGGACCCGAAGAGGTCGTGACGCTATATGGGTTATAGTGGATCGACTGACCAAGAGTGCCCACTTCCTTGCCATCAAGAGCACAGATACTGTGGATGCCTTAGCTGAGCTGTATGTCAGCGAGATAGCTAGATTACATGGGGCTCCAGTGAGTATTACTTCTGATAGAGATTCCTGGTTTACTTTCAGATTTTGGACCCAGTTTCAGGAGTCCATGGGATCTCGATTGAGTTTTAGTACCGCCTATCATCCTCAGACAGATGGTCAGTCAGAGAGGACTATTCAGACCCTGGAGGATATGTTGAGGGCGTGTACGATGGATTTTAAGGGATCATGGGATGATCACCTGCCCCTAGCAGAGTTTGCGTACACTAACAACTATCATGCAAGTATTGGAATGGCACCCTTTGAGGCTCTATATGGTAGGAGGTGTAGATCCCCTGTAGCTTGGAAAGAAGTCGGTGACAGAAAGATAAATGCTCCCGAGCTTGTTGAGCAAGCTGTATAGAGTGTGAAACTCATATGTGAGAGGCTACGGCTACACAGAGTAGACAGAAAAGCTACGCGGATGTGCATAGACGGCCACTTGAGTTTGATGTTGGTGATGCAGTATTTCTGAAAGTATCACCGAGTAAGGATATCGTGCGATTTGGGAAGAAAGGAAAATTGAGTCCTCGATACATAACACCATTCGAGATTCTTGAGAGAGTGGGAGAGGTAGCCTACAGATTGGCATTACCCACACAGATGTCTGGAATACACAACGTCTTTCATGTGTCTATGTTGAGGTAGTACCACCTGGACCCTTCTCATGTTATAGAGTATGACGAGATGGACATACAGGAGGACATGAGCTACACTGAGGAACCCGTTCGGATTCTTGATAGGAAGGAGAAGGTACTTAGAACCAAGAGCATCCCATTAGTGAAAGTTTTGTGGAAACATCACTCAAGGGAAGAGGCAACGTGGGAACTAGAGAACCTCATGAAGGAGAAATACCCCCATCTCTTTGACTAGTTGAGTTGAATTTGGAGGACCAAATTCTTTTAAGGTGGGGAGGATGTGAGATCTAAGAATTTCAGACATATTTTAATTATGTAATATGAACTTGAAGTATAATTTATTGAGCTAAGTGAATTGTGGGAATGATAATTGGAGATTTGTATGTTAAGTGTTTAAAATAAGTATGAAGCTATGAGGACATATCGATCTGGAAGAAGGAGAGATCGATCTGGTGAGTTAAAAATGACAATGAAGGAGGAATTTAAGGAGCAGATCGATCTCCAATGGAAGAGGATCGATCTCCTTATGATTCTATTTGAGAGAAGATCGATCTCATGAGGAAGAGATCGATCTCCAAATGTTTCTGTTTGGGATAAGATCGATCTCCCCAAGGTGCAGATCAATCTAATAAAGCCATAAAGAGATCGATCTCACCCCTCAACAGATCGATCTTCTAGGCATAAATTACCCCAAATCATCCCCAAATTCAAATGCAGATCGATCTCATCAAGAGCCGGATCGATCTCCTACCTTCAGTCTATATAAGGAATCCCTGCTTTCTCCTGCAATTTCACTTTCTCTCTCTTCCAACCTCTATTTTCATCGAACCCTAGCTTTTTCACTCATCCAAAGCACCCATTTCTGTCCAAATCAGAAGTTGTGGCAAGAAGGAAAGTTGTTCCTCATCAAAGGGAGAACAACATACTTGAAAATCGTAAGACGGATTGAATCGAGGCAAGAGATAAGCTCTCCACAAGTTTTGGGTAATTTCTAAACCTCGATCCTTATATTTGAGATGATTTTGGTGATAATAGTTGTTGGCATTGTGTTGAAATAGCTGAAAAATGATTAGGGATTGATGAAATTATGATGTAGTTGGAGTGATGATGATATTTAGCAACTTTGGTAAATTTAGGAATTTTGAGCTATAAATGGAGATTTAGACAATGTGGTGTAATAGCATAGATATTGTGGCATAGGAAATATAGAATGTTGAGGTGTTGTGAGCGAGATTGTGGTTTATGATGGAGTTATGAGAATTGAGAAATTTAAGGAGTTATGAGCAATTATGCTCGATTTTGAGAATTGAGGTTAATGTGATAATGAGTATTGATGTTTTAACATCGTTTAGACAGCTCGGGAGTTCCAGAGTGGAATGTGAGGCTAGTCCGTGATACGGCGAAAATGATTGCACTATACGAGGTGCAAAGAGGTAAGGGAAAACTAAACCATTTGTGTATGTTTTTTGATGAATTATTGTAGCATGAATCATGATTTGAGAATATAAGCATGTTTGGTGTTGTGTGGTGATATAATTGCACACGATTTTTATATCCAGTTGGAGCCCATTATTTTATGAGTTTATAAGCTGAGTGTGAAATTGCTTTATAAACCTTTGAGTTTGCGTGAAAAGTAAATTGGGCTCTACGTTAAGGCGATATTGAGATTTGAGAAAATGTGTGCGTGTTTTGATGGTTAGAACTCGGCTTTAATATGTTTTGTGTTGAGTACACAAATGTTTTAAATGAGTTTTATGAGAGAAAACCATTATGAGTTCTACGTGAAGGCATAACATTTTATAAGATAATGGCTAATGATTGAGACTTAGGCGTGTCATGTTGAATACACATCGGGCCTTGCTCTGGTAGCATGTAAGACCGATATAGTGGGATACCTGGGAACCGACCCAGGGACCACAGGCCTTGTTCTGGTAACATGTAAGTCTGATTATTCCTTCGCTTTGGTAGCGTTGGGAGGCCTTGCTCTGGTAGCATGTAAGTCCGATATTCCTCCATTTTGGTAACGAGAGATGCCTCCGTTTTGGTAACGAGAGATGCCTCCATTTTGGTAACGTGAGATGACCCCCGTTCTGGTAACGCTGGGTGGCCTTGCTTTGGTAGCATGTAAGACCGAGAGAGTGGGCCGCCTGGGAACCGACCCAGGGACCACGTGATAGTGTGCATGAGGCGAGGCATTGCTTTGGTAGCATGTAAGGTCGGGCCTTGTTCTGGTAACATATAAGTCTAATATACCATGCATACGACCATATTGTCGACGTTCCCTCTATACGAGGATGCCTGGGATGCGCACCCAGAGGAGATTACATATTTGATGTGCCTTGACGAGTTTTAATTGAGTTTTATTGCCTAGTCTTGTTTTACACATGAGTTGTGTTTTGTGACCTTGTCACGTGCTATTTACTGAGGTGATTTTTATCACGTATTTTGAGAACAGCCATTATCGCATATATTTACACATACTTGTGAGTGCTCGATATTGAGCCTTTTTACCTTCATGTTTTCACATGATTTATGAGTTATGAGATGATGATGTTTTGAGAACTTTCATGCTACGATTTCAAATGAGCTTCATAAACAAATACATATTTGTGATGTGTGATATGGTTTATATAACTGAGTTTCCTTACCCCCCTTACTGAGCGATTTGGAAGCTCACCCTGTTTTCTCTCCCCCCAGATCGCTTCAAGTGAAGTGAGTTCCCTACGACGTACGGGTTAGAGGTTAGTGGAGGACTTGAGCTCCAGGCCGTATTTTGTGTATTGAGGTAGATATTTAATATTCATGTACCCAGACTAGAGTTATTTTTACAGACACTTATTGTACAATGATGTACGGGATGTATTAGGATTAATTAACTTGGAATTGAGTAATGTATATGATACAATATATACTATACTATGATGAGATCCTGAGGCATGATAATTACGATGATGTATGACACTGCACAGGAATGCACCCTTAATTGTGAATTGATGAGTAAAAAGTTTTAAATTAGCCCTATTTTTTGCGCTTTCGGGGCGTCACATCATTAACTCCACCATATTTCATTTCTCACACAATCCTATTTCTAGGTCATTGTTGGTTCATTATATCCTAGGTAGTTTCAACCATTGAAATGTACATCAATCTACCCATAACATCATTTAAGTAAACACATTTGGAGTTAGTGCATTGGAAACTTAGCTAGCTTGACTTTCTTCTCTTTCAAGTTTGGAAAACTCCTTAAATCCTTCAATCCAATGAGTTGGATGTTGACTTCAAGATATGTTGTTTTCCTCCCCAAGGTGAACAACTTTACTCAAATGTCTTTTTCTCAAATCGTTATGGAAAAGGTGGGTATCCTAGAGAGAGAAAGGTTAGTATTTGGGTGAAAATGGAGAGAGATCAAGTTTCCTAAAGATTGAATTTTTATCGTTGGGTTTATATAGAAAAAAAAGGGTGAGGAGATCGATTTGGTTAGGTAGGGGATCGATCTGGTTTTGGTTTTTGCTTTTGAAATGCTCAGACATTACAGGGTGAGATCAATCTACTCATTAGGGAAGAGATCGATCTCTCTTTGGCAGAAGCTTAAGGAGATCGATTTGCTCATGAGGGAGATCGATCTGCTCCTTACAGAATACAATTAAGATTGATCTATATTTAAGGGAGGATCAATCTGGGCTTGGCAGAGGCAAATACAGATCGATCTAGTCATTGTGGAGATCAATCTGCTTGATGGGGGGATCGATCTGCCTTGGTAAATTCACTTGAAATGGCTCTATTTTGAATAAGGGATCGATCTGCACTAAATGGGAGGTCGATTTGGCCTCCCATCTGCAGCCTTTTTGCTGCATTTTTGCAGATTTTCCAAAGGTGAATTCCCATTCCATTGCTCCAACACTCATTTTGCATTTTAATCCCATTTGGAGCATGGAAAGACTTATTTCCTATGATTTTCGTGTTATGGAACTTATGCGTATTGCTTGAAAATTTGAATGGATACCCAATTTCACAATCCATGCGTTACCATTTTGTGTTTTAAGTCCTTATCTCCAGTCCGGATGTTTTAAGTTCTATTCGTTTAGTTTGTGGCACTTCAGCCCTTATTTAACCTTTACATGCATCCATGATACTCATTCATTCTCACTTACAATTCATTCACACTTGCATGATTTAAAATCATTTGTCTTATAATTCCATTTACATATATTACAAAGTTATACATTGTTGGCTCTACCGAGAGAGGGGGTGAATCGATTTTCTAACAATTATGGCAAATTAAAAATTAATCACAATTTAATCACAAATGATAATGAGCAATATAGTGCAGTATAACAATTTAATGCAGAGTAGGGAAGAGAGAAACAAACACAATCGTTTATAGAGGTTCGGCCAAACTCTTGCCTACGTCCTCTCTCCTTGACCTTCTTGTCAAGTGTTTTCTTTCTCTCTTTCAATAGAGCTTACACAGTTCCTTTTGCAGGTTAAGGAATAACCTCTCTACCCTTAGCAATACAGAAAAAGTATTCAGCCTCTTACAATTTACTCTCACTGAGGAACAATCCTCTTCTCTTTTAAGATAAGACTGAATACAATATAAGGCTTTAAAGTGGTAGGACAAATGTAGCTTTTTGCACTTAAGCTTTTACAATAATTCTCAATGAATGAGCAATAGGGACACAAAGAATGAAAGAATTAAAGCTTAAGAGTGTTTGGAATATGCAGCAATAGTGTCTCACTTCTCTTTGTCTTCAATGCTTGGTTAAATACTGAAGGATTGGTAGTTGGAGCATTAAATGCTATTCTTCCCGTTGTGTTTTGCAGAAACTAGCCGTTGGGTACCTCCAGTAGAGTGCCAGATCGATCTGCCTTCTTGGCCAGATCGATCTCTTAGTTATAAATCCTGCAAGATTGAAGCACAAATACACAAGGAGATCGATCTCATAGGTTAGCAGATCGATCTGTTAGTTTGAAAATAATGAGGCAGATCGATCTGTTGAATAGGCAGATCGATCTCCTAGTCTCTCTGTTTGAGGTAAGATCGATCTCCAGATCGATCTGCCATGCACTCTCGTAGAAAGGAGATCGATCTCTCAACAACACAGATCGATCTCTTTAGCTCTCTGACTTTGAGGAGATCGATCTCTTCCTTACCAGATCGATCTCATAAGTTCTCTGTTTGAATGTGGATCGATCTCTCAGATCGATCTATAGTCTTAAGCTCTTAAGGGAGATCGATCTCTTCATCGACCAGATCGATCTCTCAACTCTAGCATTAGCCAGATCGATCTCTTAACCCTTGCAGATCGATCTCATTCTTCCTAAATACCTTTGTACAGATTTAAGGCTTGCCAGATCGATCTCTTCCATCATGAGATCGATCTCTCATCAAGTAAAAACCCAGGAGATCGATCTCTCATACCCCAGATCGATCTCTCATCAGCAGAACTCTAAGTTCTGGTACTAATAACCTCTAAACATGTTTGTATATCATCTTAACATTATTGAATTAACTTGTTTTGTCATTTCAAAATACATTAACTCAACAATCTCCCCCTTTTTGATATGACAAAACTCATCAAATAAACATGCTTAGTGAATTTGCAAAACTCCCCTTTTTTGTGAGCTTTTGACTTTGTTAATGACTTAACTCCCCCTCAGTTAAATCTTAACTCCCCCTCAATTAAATCATAACTCCCCCTCAATTAAATCATTCTTTTAAAACATTTAACACAACCACAACACATGTTTCTTCTCCCCCTTTTTGTCATATCAATCACACACAAAATAGAAGATTCATGGCATTTCAAAATCAATATTTTCATTAACTCACCCAATATCCAGTCAAATCACATTTCATTCAAGCAAATTCCTCACAGATAACATCAAGTAGCTTAAAATGTTGTAACTACACTAAATCAAAGCACCTAATGCCTATTGTGAGGGAGGATCACGATCCAAAAGATTCTCAACGTGCGTGCGTGTTACTTGGAGCTCATCGAACATCGCCTCTTGAGTCTCTTGAATCTTATCCACTCTTTGGGTTAAGTCCTCGATCATACGCCGCTGAGTGGCAAAGCCGTCATTCATCTGCTGACTGAGGTCATTCATCATCGTCATGAGCATCTCCAAGTCAGTAGGAGACGATGTTGGTGCAGTGGGCGGAGCCGATGGTTCCGGAGCTGGTGCAGCAGGTCGGTGTACTGGCTCAGCAGTGGGGTCCTCCTCCATAGCCTCTGCAGGTTGCTGATCCCTCTTTTTCGTCCACTCTCCCCGGAGGTCTTTGTAGTACCCCATATGATGGAGGGTCCCAATGTTAAGCACGCTCTTGGGAGAGGGAAGTTCGCCGATTTCGCCGCTGCAGTCGACGCCAAGGCGGTGGAGAAAATAAGCTGCCGGTTGTGAAAAAACGATTATGGTAGCTTGTCCACGCACAATCTTCAGCCAATCTTCGTATATAAAGTGAGGGAGGTTAGGTTTTTGGCTTGTGGTGTGAATGTGATGGAGCCAAAAACGATCTAAACACCTAACGGTAGAATGACGAGTACCGAAAGGGCGGAGGTTCCAAGAGATTATTAGGTGGAGTAACCGAAGGTGCATTGGAAGGTTACTCGCCTTGTCCCCGGGGAGTTCAAACGCAAAGGGGACTTCCTCATCCTCATTCGTTAAGCCTTCATCGCGTATATCAAACGCTTTGGCTAGAATTTCAGTGTCTATTATAATTGATTTACCCATGACATAGGTTTTGAAACCGATAATTTTGCAAGTGTCATTTGGGTCAAAAAGGAGTTCGGCATTGGAAAAGAATGCACGAACTAAATTTGGAGGAACGGGAGTGTTGAAAAAAATTCATCCAACCAAATTCCTCAAACTTTGACATGTATGGAAAGTCTATGCGATTGAGGAATGAAAAATCTATGGTTCGCCAATGCTTAATTGGCATGGTTGAGAAGTATTCCTCATATCGCTTTCTTTTTGCTGGTGTTTTAAAACACCGATTGAAGGAAGCAACAGGAGGTGGAGGAATGGGTTGTGATGAGGAACCTGCCTCTACAGTGGTTCTAGGAGGTTTGTTTGCTACTGACTTCCTAGGCATGATTTTAGACTCTACAGATGCGCTAAATAGATTCAAAATCGAGAAAATTAATGAAACAGTACCTAGGTTTGCCCTAGAATTAAAATGAACACAAATTAAAGACAGATTTTGAGAAAATCAGTAAGGAATGTTGGTTACAGTACCGAAATTTGACACCGAGACGCAAGGAAGACCGTACGGAGATCGATCTGAGGAGGAATCGGAGGAAACGATGCGAGGGAAATTTGGGAATTTTGAAAATTGGGTTTCTGAAATTTGGGAATTTTACGCGGGTATTTATACTCCAGGGCACAGGAGATCGATCTGTCGAGGCGACAGATCGATCTGTCATTTCCAAAATCCAATAGAGATCGATCTGTCGTAAGGCCAGATCGATCTGGTCGCAAACAGAGGCTTAAGCAGATCGATCTGTTACACATAGATCGATTTGTCGTTTAACAGAGGCTTAGGCAGATCGATCTGCCAAATGCAAAGATCGATCTGTAGAATGCGGAAGCTTGAAGAGATCGATCTGTCGTGTTGACAGATCGATCTTCCTTTAAATAGAGACGTAAGGAGATCGATCTTATGGTTAGAAGATCGATCTGCTTAGCTTAACCTTGATGATTTAGGCTTGTTGGAGGTATGGAGATCGATCTATATTGCAAGGAGATCGATCTCTCATCCTCATTGCCAGAAAATCTTTGCAAAAACTCATTTAAAATCAATTTGAAACCAAGATTTTTAAAACATGAAAGTCCTAAGGCATATCCATGAGTCCTAATTCACCTCTAAGGATACAGAACCTATCTCTATCAAGGGGTTTGGTGAATATATCAGCTATTTGATGTAGAGTGTCAATGTACTCTAAAATTATATCCCCTTTTTGTACATGGTCTCTAAGGAAGTGATGTCTAATTTCTATGTGCTTGGTTCTGAAGTGTTGAATAGGATTCTTAGACAGATTAATGGCACTGGTATTATCACATTTAATAGTGACTTGCTTCATGTCAATACCATAATCTCTCATTTGTTGTTTAATCCACAACACTTGAGCACTACAACTACCAGCTGCTATATATTCAGCTTCAGTTGTGGACTGAGCCACACTGTTTTGTTTCTTGGAGAACCAAGAAATTAACCTATTTCCTAAGAATTGGCAAGTACCTGAAGTACTTTTCCTATCTATTTTGCATCCTCCAAAATCAGCATCTGAAAATGCATGAAGGGCAAAAGTGGAGTTCTTGGGGTACCAAAGTCCTAGTGAGGGAGTGTCTTTGAGGTATCTAAAGATTCTCTTAGTTGCCAATAGATGTGATTCCTTAGGAGAGGATTGAAATCTAGCACAAAGGCATACACTAAACAAAATATCTGGTCTACTTGCAGTTAAATAAAGCAATGAGCCTATCATAGACCTATAGAGTTTAGTGTCTACACACTTACCACTTTCATCTTTATCAAGCTTGATGTTGGTGCCCATTGGAGTGGCTTGAGGTTTGCAATTGTCCATTCCAAATCGCTTGAGCAAGTCCTTGGTATACTTTGCTTGATTGATGAAGGTTCCATCTTTTGTTTGCTTCACTTGAAGTCCCAAGAAGAATGTGAGTTCTCCCATCATGCTCATCTCAAATTCTCCTTGCATGATCTTAGCAAACTCTTGGCATAAAGACTCATTAGTTGAACCAAAAATAATATCATCTACATACACTTGTACAACTAATAAATTCTTATTTTTATTCTTAATGAATAAGGCGGTATCCACTTTTCCTCTTGAAAATCCCTTTTCTATTAAGAATTTTGACAACCTTTCATACCAAGCTCTAGGAGCTTGTTTTAACAAATAAAGTGCCTTTGATAATTTAAAAACATGTTTAGGAAATTCATGATTTTCAAATCTGGGAGGTTGCTCAACATATACTTCTTCATTAATAAAACCATTTAAGAATGCACTCTTTACATCCATTTGATATAACTTGAAGTTTTTATAACATGCAAAGGCAAGTAACATTCTTATTGCCTCTAATCTAGCTACCGGTGCATATGTTTCATCATAGTCTATGCCTTCCTCTTGTCTATAGCCTTGAGCAACTAGCCTAGCCTTATTCCTTGTGATCACACTATTTTCATCCATTTTGTTCTTGAATATCCATTTAGTTCCAATTATTGAGTGATCACTAGGCCTAGGAACTAGTTTCCATACTTTGCTTCTCTCAAATTGATTTAATTCTTCTTGCATTACTAGGAACCAATTATTGTCTTCTAAGGCTTCATTGACATTCCTAGGCTCAATTTGAGATACAAAGGCTATATATTGGCACATATTCCTTAGGGATGATCTAGTTCTAACTCCAAGAGTTGGATCTCCTACTATTTCACAATCTTTTACATATCCTAACTCTCTTGGTGCTCTAGGCTCTCTTTCTAAAACCTCTATATCTTCTTCATCTTCTTTATTCAAGTCAAGCTTTTCTAGAAAGTCATCTTCTAAGTTTTCATCAAATATTCCAACATTCTCATCATTGGCTAAATCTTTTGATATATTATTTGACTCATCAAATATAACATGAATAGACTCTTCAACCATTAATGTTCTTTTGTTATATATTCTATAAGCCTTTGAGTTCAATGAATATCCTAGAAATATTCCCTCATCACTCTTGGCATCAAATTTTCCTAAATTATCTTTTCCATTATTTAGAACAAAGCATTTGCAGCCAAAAGGATGGAAGTAACTAATGTTAGGCTTCTTACCTTTGTAGAGCTCATAGGGAGTTTTCTTTAGCATGGGTCTTATCATAGCTCTATTAATTATATAACATGATGTGTTTCTAGCTTCAGCCCAAAAGTACTTTGGTAAGTTATTTTCACATAACATAGTTCTAGCCATCTCTTCCAAAGTTCTATTTCTTCTCTCAACTACACCATTTTGTTGTGGTGTCCTAGGGGCTGAAAAATTATGGCTAATTCCTTGATCATTGCAATACTCATCAAATCCTATATTTTCAAATTCTTTGCCATGATCACTTCTAATGCTTGTTATTGTGTATCCTTTTTCATTTTGAGTCACCTTTAAGTAGGCTATGAATTTCTCTAAGGCTTCATTTTTTACTCTCAAAAAGAACACCCATGTGTACCTAGTGTAATCATCAACTATTACAAATCCATAGTGTTTCCCACCTAAGCTAGTGGTTCTAGTTGGTCCAAATAAGTCTAAATGCAGTAATTGAAGAGGCCTAGTGGTGGATACACTATTCTTAGGCTTAAAAGTTATCCTCTTGTGTTTTCCTTTAACACAAGCTTCACATATTTCTTCATGATCAAAAGGTATTTTGGGTAAGCCTATTACTAGATCCTTTCTAGCTAACTTGGATAGCACACTCATGCTAGCATGACCTAGTCTTCTATGCTATAACCAAGATTCCTTTTTGTTGTCTACCATTAAGCATATGTTTTCATTTTTGAGTTCATTAAGATAGACAATATATATGTTACCTTGCCTATGACCTAGAAAAAGAATTTTATTTGACTTAGGATCTATAACATTACACTTCATGCAATCAAAAATTACTTTGTAACCTTTGTCACAAAGTTGACTAATGCTTAACAAGTTATGCTTAAGACCCCTAACAAGTAATACTTTTTCTAAAGAGAAATGATCATTACCTATTGAGCCACTTCCTTCCACTTGGCCTTTGGAGTTGTCCCCAAAAGTGACTTCTCCACCAATTTTCGATTTGAAGGAATTGAAATGGCTTTTATCACCCGTCATGTGCCTTGAGCATCCACTATCTAAGTACCAAGCATCTTTTGTTTTAGCTTTGTGGCTATGCTCAATCACCTACAAAAAATTAAACTCAAGTCTTAGGTACCCAAATTTTTTTGGGTCCTTGGAGGTTAGTAAATGCAATTCTTGATCCCATTGGGATCCATTTTGCTAATGCATTACAGTCCTTGGAATGAATTACCTCTTTTGGAATCCATATCCTTTTTACTCTTTTTCCTTTAAGATTTCTCATCTTTATATTGCAATAATGTGACTTATGTCCCTTTCTATTACAATATGAACAAGTAATTGCAGGTTTATTCATGCTCTTCCTAGCAATAAAACTCTTAAGATGGGTCTCCCTACTTTGTGCATTATATCCTAAGCCATTTTTGTCAAAAAATGCCCTTTGGGTTTCTAACATGCTATCTAGCTTTTGTTGCCCCATGTGAAATCTATTAAAAGAGTTATGTAAATTGTTATTTTTCTCCTTAAGGTCACAAATTTCTAGGTTTGAAATCTCTAGTTTCTTTTCACATTCTAATTTATCTTTTAACATTATCTCATTTTCCTTTTTTAATTTAGATATTAACTTTTTATACTTCATGCTCATACATTCATACTCTAATGCAAGATCATCAAATGCATCTTGCAATTCATCAAATGAGTATTCATTGAGATTAGAGGTTACCTTTTGATCATCATCAATAGCCATGAAGCATAAGTTGGCAATGTCCTCATTTGATTCATCATCGGAGCAATCACTGTCACTCCATGTTGCCACCATTGCCTTCTTTTTATGGAACCTATCATTTGACCTTTTAAGAAGAGGGCAGTTAAATTTTATGTGTCCCAGTTTTTTACATTCATAACATACAATAGAGTCTTTTCTACCTACTTCCTCTTGTTCTCTCCTATTGTTTCTCCTATTACTACTACTAGCTTTCATCCTCATGAACTTATTAAACCTTTTGGCAAACATTGCCATCTCAATATCCTCCTCACTGCCACTCTCATTTTTAATCTCCTCTTGAGCAGTGGATTTTAGAGCAACACCCACTTTCTTGGGTGGCTCTTCATTTCTTTTAAGTTTCATCTCATAAGTGAGCAAAGATCCTATCAATTCATCTAGGCTCAATGTGTGAGGATCCTTAGATTCCTCAATTGCCGTCACTTTAGCTTCCCATGATTTAGGTAAGCTATTTAGAATTTTCTTTACCATTTCAATATTAGAATATATTTTTCCTAAAGATTTTAATCCATTAATTACGTCTGTGAATCTAGTGAACATATCACTAATTGATTCTCCTTCCTTCATCCTAAAGAGCTCATAATCATGTGTGAGCATACCTACTTTTGTCTCCTTCACTTGGGTTGTACCCTCATGAGTTATTGCCAATTTATCCCATATTTGCTTCGCATTATCACACCCGGAGACTCTATTATATTCATTAGGACCTAAAGCACAAAATAATGTGTGCATAGCTTTAGCATTTAGCTGTGCACATTTAATGTCATTAGAATCCCATTCATCTTCTTCTTTGGGGATATCTCTTCCCTCTATTTTCTTTGTAGGGATTTGAGGTCCCTTAACTATAATTCTCCATACTTCATAGTCATTTGCTTGAATGAATAGCATCATCCTAGTCCTCCAATACGAATAATGTTCACCATTGAACATGGGAGGTCTAACCGTAGAGTGCCCCTCTCCTATCAAACTAGTTGCTACATTGTTAAGAGCCATTTGATCGTTTTCTAACTCTTAGGAAGTTGTTCCTATGTGATTAAAGAGTCCTAGCTCTGATACCAATTGTTGGCTCTACCGAGAGGGGGGGTGAATCGGTTTTCTAACAATTATGGCAAATTAAAAATTAATCACAATTTAATCACAAATGATAATGAGCAATATAGTGCAGTATAACAATTTAATGCAGAGTAGGGAAGAGAGAAACAAACACAATCGTTTATAGAGGTTTGGCCAAACTCTTGCCTACGTCCTTTCTCCTTGACCTTCTTGTCAAGTGTTTTCTTTCTCTCTTTCAATAGAGCTTACACAGTTCCTTTTGCAGGTTAAGGAATAACCTCTCTACCCTTAACAATACAGAAAAAGTATTCAGCCTCTTACAATTTACTCTCACTGAGGAACAATCCTCTTCTATTTTAAGATGAGACTGAATACAATATAAGGCTTTAAAGTGGTAGGACAAATGTAGCTTTTTGCACTTAAGCTTTTACAATAATTCTCAATGAATGAGCAATAGGGACACAAAGAATGAAAGAATTAAAGCTTGAGAGTGTTTGGAATATGCAGCAATAGTGTCTCACTTCTCTTTGTCTTCAATGCTTGGTTAAATACTGAAGGATTGGTAGTTGGAGCATTAAATGCTATTCTTCCCGTTGTGTTTTGCAGAAACTAGCCGTTGGGTACCTCCAGTAGAGTGCCAGATCGATCTGTCTTCTTGGCCAGATCGATCTCTTAGTTATAAATCCTGCAAGATTGAAGCACAAATACACAAGGAGATCGATCTCATAGGTTAGCAGATCGATCTGTTAGTTTGAAAATAATGAGGCAGATCGATCTGTCGAATAGGCAGATCGATCTCCTAGTCTCTCTGTTTGAGGCAAGATCGATCTCCAGATCGATCTGCCATGCACTCTCGTAGAGAGGAGATCGATCTCTCAACAACACAGATCGATCTCTTTAGCTCTCTGACTTTGAGGAGATCGATCTTTTCCTTACCAGATCGATCTCATAAGTTCTCTGTTTGAATGTGGATCGATCTCTCAGATCGATCTATAGTCTTAAGCTCTTAAGGGAGATCGATCTCTTCATCGGCCAGATCGATCTCTCAACTCTAGCATTAGCCAGATCGATCTCTTAACCCTTGCAGATCGATCTCATTCTTCCTAAATACCTTTGTACAGATTTAAGGCTTGCCAGATCGATCTCTTCCATCATGAGATCGATCTCTCATCAAGTAAAAACCCAGGAGATCGATCTCTCATACCCCAGATCGATCTCTCATCAGCAGAACTCTAAGTTCTGGTACTAATAACCTCTAAACATGTTTGTATATCATCTTAACATTATTGAATTAACTTGTTTTGTCATTTCAAAATACATTAACTCAACATACATATATGGGGTCTCACATACTCCTCCACTTAGAAAATTTGGTCCTCCATATTAGAACCAAATCAGTCCGTGAATAACTCATGATACTTTTCCCGCATCAAGCTCTTTAACTCCTATGTAGCTTCTTTTTGCAGTGTGGTGCTACCAAAGAACTTTCACTAGGGGAATCATCTTGGATCTCAATACCTTCTCATCTCTATCCAATATCCGAAGTGGCTTCTCAACATATGTCATGTTTTCATGGAGCTCCAATGACTCATATCTTATCACATGTGCTGGATCTGGTGGTACTTCTATAACATAGAGATATGTACGACATTATGAACACCTACCAACTCAGGTGGTAGCTGCAGCCTATAGGTCTTATCTCCCACTCTATCCAATATCTCAAAAGTCCAATGTAACAAGGACTTAACTTCCCTTTCTTTCTAAACCTCGTTATACCATTGGACGGAGAAACTCATAAAAACACTGATTCACCCACTGTGAATTCTAATAGTGTCCGTCTATTGTTAGCGTAACTCTTTTGTCTGATCTGAGCTATCCGTAATCTCTCACAAATCAATTGAACATCCTCAGAGGCTTGTCTCACTAAATCAGGAGCAAATATCAGTCGGTCACCAACATCTTCCCATCCAATAGGGGAACAACATCTACGACCATACAAAGCCTCATATGGTACCATCTCGATACTCGAATGAAAACTGTTATTATAGGTGAACTATGCAACTGACAAATGGCCATCCCATGAGCCTCCAAAATCTAATGCACACGCTCTCAACATATCCTCCAGGGTCTGTATAGTCCTCTTTGACTGACCATCTGTCTGAGGATGAAACGCGGTGCTAAAACTCAGTTGGGTCCCCATTGCTTCCTGAAAATGTTCCCAGAAGTGAGAAGTGAAGCATGCATCCCTATCAGAAACAATGCTAACTGGAACACCATGCAACCTCACTATCTTGCGCACATATAGTTCTGCCAATGTACTCAAGAGTATCGATGGCTCTCATAGCTAGGAAGTGTGCCGACTTCGTCAATCTATCTATTTTCACCCAAATTGCATTGTGATTCCTACGGGTCTTAGGTAAACCCATCACGAAATCCATAGTGACATGCTCTCATTTTCAAGTCAGTATAGGTAGAGGTTATAATAGCCCTGCAGGCTTCTGATGCTCTACTTTCACCTGCTGATAGATGAGACATTTAGCCACAAATTCAGCTACATCTCTTTTCATTCCTGACCACCAATACACTCTCCAGAGATTTTGATACATCTTGTTACTTTCCGGATGCAGTGTATACTTCGTCGAGTGAGCTTCCGTCAAAATCAACCTCCTGATCTCTAGATCATTAGGGACACATATCCTACCCCTGAACCTCAGCAAACCATCTAAACTTAACTTAAAATCAGTATTTGTACCCCTCTATATCTGCCCAAAAATATCACTGCACTGCTGATCAATCCACTGAGCCTATCGGATACGATCTATCATATCGCTTTCCAATCGCAGGCTAGCTACCGTAAACCCACTACTAGCATCAGGCGGGGTCACATCTAAATTGAGGTTCGTGAACTATTCCAATAGCTCGTGTTCCCTGATCATCATATACGATATCATCTCGAGGTGTTTTCTACTCAATGCATCAGCTTCCACATTTTCTTTACCTGGGTGGTATAAGATCTTTCATTCATAGTCCTTTAGAAGCTCGAGCCACCTCCATTGTCTCATGTTCAACTCTTTCTGTGAGAATAGATACTTAAGGCTCTTGTGATCTGTAAACACTTGGAACTTCTCACCATAAAGATAATGGCGCCATATTTTCAAAGCAAATACCATGGTCGCCAAATCTAAATCGTGAGTCAGGTAGTTCCTTTCATGATCCTTCAACTGTCTCGATCCATATGCTACTACCTTCCCATCTTGCATAAGTACACAGCCCAGTCCTTGGTATGACGCATTTGTATATACAAAAAAACCTCCTAAGCTGGTAGGAATGATGAGAATCAAAGTTGTGGTCAATCTCCTCTTCAACTCCTGAAAGTTCTTCTCACATTTATCGTCCCACACGAATTCAACATTCTTTCTCATGAGGCGCATCAATTGAGCAGCTAATCTCGAGAATTCCTCCACAAATCGTCGGTAACATCCTGCTAAACCCAAGAAACTTTTGATCTCTGTAACTGCCTGGGGTCTCTGCCACTGAACCACTGCTTCAATCTTGGATGGGTCCACAGACACACCATCCTTCGATACTATATAACCCAGAAAAGGGATATGTTCTAACCAAAAGTCACACTTACTGAGTTTAGCGTACAACTTCTTCTCTCGGAAGGTCTGTAGCACTATCCTTAGGTGCTGCTCGTGCTCCTCTCTAGATCTCGAATACACTAAAATTTCGTCGATGAAGACGATAGCAAATCTATCTAGGTATTGGTGAAGCACCTCATTCATCAGTGACATAAAAGCTGCGGGAGCATTCATCAACTCGAATGGCATAACCATAAATTCAAAGTGACCATACCGGGTGTGAAAAGCTGTCTTGGGTACATCTCCATCCCGAATTCTCAACTGATGGTACCCAGACCTCAGATCTATATTAGAAAAGACTTGCGCTCCCCAAAGCTGATCCAACAAGTCATCGATGCGTGGAAGGGGGTACTTATTCTTGATGATCGCCTTATTCAACAACCTATAGTCAAAACTCACTTGGAGGCTTTCATCCTTCTTTACGAATAGAACCGGTGCTCCCCAAGGTGATACACTCAGTCTGATGAACCCCTTATCCAACAACTCCTGTAACCGCTTATTCAGTTCCTCTAATTCAATTGGAGCCATTCTGTATGGTGGCTTGGATATCAGCTCTGTACTAGGTGTCAAATCTATACAAAATTTCATTGCTCTATCCGGCGGTAACCCTGATAATTCATCCGAATAGACATCTGAAAATTTCCTAACCACTGGGATGTCTCACAATTTCGGGCATGCCTTATCCACCTCAACCACGAACTTAATATATCCTTTCAAAATATCAATCATTAAATCAGTCCAAAGATTCATATATTTCACTCACAACTACAACTGTCATTACTTTTAAGGGGGATTTACATTACATCTTTCGGGGAAACTTACGGTAATGCTATCTACCCCTAGAAATGTTACCATTTTAGAAAAACAATCTACTATAGCCCGATTGGTAGTCAACTAATCAATTCCTAAGATTACATTAAAGTCTCTCATATACATTAAAATGAGGTCGCTGACATTTTATTTTCTCATATTTTCAACTTACATTCTCTAAGTACATACTCCACTAACTGACTATTGTTCATGGGGGTGCTTATCAGCATCCTCCTACTTAGCAGAGCAAGCTTCACATACTTAAACAATTTACATGCAAATGCAGGTGATACAAATGAATGTGTGGCACCAGGATTTATCAAAACATAAGCTTCAAGATCAAAGATTAAAATGGTACCTTTCACCACATCTGACGATTGATCTGCAGTATCTTAGTCTAAGGCGTGTACTCACCCTCTACCAACCACCTGCTTTCCTTTCTCTTTGGTTGTTGCCCTCCTTCTCAGAGTGGAAGTGTTAACAGGAGCTCTCTCCGACTCCTTGCCCTTCTATGGGGCACCCTTAGTCATCTCCGAGTAATTTTTCATCACATGCCCTGGTTTCCCACATCGAAAACATACTGTAGGAGATCTATAACATGGCCGAGTCCCATAGTACCTACCGCACTTATTGCACTATTCTGTAGTAGGTCGTGGCCCTCCAATTACTATTCCCTTTGCTGGAGCTATGGCTAGATACATGAGATGCTTAACTATCCTCTCTCGAATTTCCTCAATCCTCGACCTTTTCCAAGAAAATCTCCTGCTTCCCTTATAACTCAAGCCTCTATCCACTGTAGGCCTCTTTTTGTCTCTATCCCTCACTTTACTAACCCTTCCATACTTTGAGGCAACCCGTTCAATATCTTGTTCACACAACTGTGCCCTGTGCACTGCCTCATCGTATGTTAGTATGTCAAACGGGACCAATCAAGATCTGATGGTGGGTCTCAATCTATCCACAAACTTTCGCCCTTCATGACCTCACTGTCCATCATGTCTGGATCATACCTGCCCAAGGAGATAAATTTAGTCTCATACTCATCCACCGATCTACTCCTCTAGGTCAAATCTAAAAATTCCATTTGCAGTCTCCGTTGCGCAGTATCCGAAACATACGGAAGGCCTCCAAAAATATATCCCAGCTGATTTCTATATGTCGGGCCCTTAAAATGGGTTGGGTAGACTTCCACCAGTGCTCTACTTATCCCTTCAGCATGAATGCAGCATACGCTATCATCTCGGTAGTAGTACACTTAAAGAACCCATATAGTTTCTCAATCTCATTTACCTAGTCCTCTGCAACTACTAGGTCCTTAACTCCACTGAATGATGGTGGGTTAAACTTTTGAAACTGTCGTAGTCTATCCAAATCACATCCATAACCCCAATCTCTACTCCTCTGTGGTGGCGCAACAGTAGATGGTGTTTCCTGTACTGATGGGGGTCTGGGAATATCTGTATTCTGAGGTTCTTGGGCTGGCTGTACAGGCATCTCAAGAGCAACAACCGGTTCATCATCATCATCACCCTGTGCAGTTGGCTCTTGCCCGCCCCTAGCTCCAGGCAACGTCTAGGCAATCAATGCCAGTATCATCTCTAAGCTTCGCTCAATCCTCGCGAAGCGTGCCTCAGTACTCTTCGATCTCTTTGTCGGACCCTGTGGAGCATGCTCAACATCAGCCTCCACCTCAACCTCCTCGTGAGCCTCATGTGGTAGTGGCTCAACATGACCCTCAGGCCTACCTCTCGGGTCTCTAGCTCGCGCTCTCGCCCCTCTCGATATACACAATTGTATCTAGACATGTATAGTAACAAGGGGATTTAATTTTCCTAAATTTGACACCAACACACATCCGACCAACTCGGCTCTGATACTAATCTCTGTCACAACCCTCAAACCACCGAAATCCACTACAAATTTTGGCCATTTTTAAATTTAATGTTTGACCCGTTATTTATTGATTAATCTTTACCTTTACCTTACCCGATCCTGAACAGCTACACCACCAATAGTTGGGCTGTGTATCGATATCAATCTACTCCAACCAAATCATTTAGAATTTCAATTCATTTAAAAGTAAACACTTGTATTTCTTAATCAGAGTTATCATTTACAGGTGTTTACAAACTCTCTACATCCCCAAAAATTACATTAAAAGATATTTTGTGCTTGTACATATTTAGATACAAAAACTACACAAATGTGTATACCTCGTGTGATGGGATGTAGTGAACACTAAAAGCCAGTCCTCAGTCACCCATTATCTACTGTAAGTGCTCTATAGAGGGGGAAAATAAGGGGGTGAGCAAACCACGCTCTCAATAAGGTAATCATGCGAACAGGTAGATAACTGCACAATCTACGTGATCGTGATGCCATGCTTAAACCACATATTTATTGCCATACTTCAAAACGTATGCTCATGCTTGTGTCTATGCCATGTAAAGCCAAACATGCAATATAAATCAGTGCACAGTTAATAAAACATAGCATGGAAAAATCATCATGCACAGTGCACTTAAAAGCATTTCCAATTCTTAACACAACCTAATACAAAATCATTTACTCGAAAGGACTCAACCCCTCTCATGGACTATCCAAACCCACAAAACACATTTCAAAAACATGGATTTATCATTCACCAATAGACATGTGAGATAGGCATACAATATAATAAGGGAAATATCCTCTAGGACTATGGCCATATCCTCTGTGATCCCAGGCTACACGGATCCTAGTGTGCGGGGTATCACCTCTATCTGCTTCCGAACGAGAGGTGGGTCATGTCCAACCCACCGGTCCATAGCAGAATCCATCGTCTGAAGATGATATATATAATATCACACATGGTACAGCGTACCCCATGCTACTTGCACGGTACAACGTACTCTGTGGACCTATATAATCACAATATATCCTGTCACATCTCAATATGCACGTGCCAGCCTATTTAGTCGGCGTGGCACACAGCCCACCCGAAGCTCCCAGCACGACTCCCAAAACCACATGCGAGTAGTCTTAAGCACGAAAATAAGTATGATGGACATCTAGTGCGAGGTACGCTCCAACACCATGTCAAAACTCGTGTGAAAACAAATACGAGCTAGGCTCCAGCATAATGTCATAAAATCCATGTAAAACTCTAGTGCGAGTATTACTCCAGCACTAATGCATGTGTAAACATGTTAAATCTTATGTGAACAATGCTCTAGCACGTTTCATTTCCACAAACTCATGTAGGTGGCTCATTCTTTGCAAAACATTATTATAAAACCAAATCAAGTTATTTCTCGTGCAAATTATTTTAATTGCTAGCCAACCTACCAATCACATGCTAAAAGGCAATGAAAAATGATTTTCAAAGCATTATGCCCTTGTTTTCATGCACCTTTCTCAAAAACCCAAATCTTGCCCTTCGAACACTCATTTTGTTCCTATTACCACACATATTCTAGAAAAACATAATGCGCCCAAATTGTGCACAGATATCTCTAAGAGTCCACACAATTTCCTTACCTCGATTCTCTTGGAAGCAATTCTTCTTTCCTTTCCCGCTTTTCACGATTTGGCTCAACTTGCTCTGGATGTACCTCCGGGATCTGCAAATATACATCAATCATATGAGTCAATACTAATAACTCATATTCCGACTTCAACAAGTTTGATATATCTTATCGAGCCTATTTTATCGAGTTAGGCCCATTATTGCATTTGGCCATTGTTATGCCATTTCTAGTCGATTTATCTAGTAACTCCTTTAGTTACTTATTAGGCACTTGGGAGTGCATACTCTACCCTTAATTCTCTCATTCATTCATACATTTCACCAATGCCATATATGTACTTTCTACCATTTGGTCAATCTCACAATTCATTCCACACCACAATCTTAAAATCATACCCACAACACCATTATCACCTTAAGATATCCCATTCATCATTAACTCCACCATATTTCATTTCTCACACCATCCTATTTCTAGGTCATTATTGGTTCATTATATCCTAGGTAGTTTCAACCATTGAAATGTACATCAATCTACCCATAAGATCATTTAAGTAAACACATTTGGAGTTGGCGCATTGGAAACTTACCTAGCTTAACTTTCTTCTCTTCCAAGTTTGAAAAACTCCTTAGATCCTTCAATCCAATGTGTTGGATGTTGACTTCAAGATATGTTGTTCTCCTTCCTAAGGTGAACAACTTTTCTCAAATGTCTTTTTCTCAAATCTTTATGGAAAAGGTGGGTATCCTAGAGAGAGAAAGGTTAGTATTCGGGTGAAAATGGAGAGAGATCAAGTTTCCTAAAGATTGAAGCTTTTTATCGTCGGGTTTATATAGAAAAAAGGGTGAGGAGATCGATCTAGTTAGGTAGGGGATCGATCTGGTTTTGGTTTTTACTCTTGAAATGCTCAGACATTACAGGGTGAGATCAATCTGCTCATTAGGGAAGAGATAGATCTCTCTTTGGCATAAGCTTAAGGAGATCGATCTGCTTATGAGGGAGATCAATCTGCTCCTTACAGAATACAATTGAGATCGATCTATATTTAAGGGAGGATTGATCTGGGCTTGGCAAAGGCAAATGCAAATCGATCTAGTCATTGTGGAGATCGATCTGCTTGATTGGGAGATCGATCTGCCTTGCTAGATTCACTTGAAATGGCTCTGTTTTACATAAGGGATCGATCGACACTTAATGGGAGATCGATCTGGCCTTCCATCTGCAGCCCTTTTGCCACATTTTTTTAGATTTTCTAAAGGTGAGTTCCCATTCCATTGCTCCAACACTCATTTTGCATTTTAATCCTATTTGGAGCATGGAAAGACTGATTTCCTATGATTTTCGTGTTATGAAACTTATGTGTATTGCTTGGAAATTCGAATGGATACCTAATTTCACAATCCATGAGTTACCATTCCATGTTTTAAGTCCTTATCTCCAGTCCGGATGCTTTAAGTTCTATTCGTTTAGTTTGTGGCCACTTCAGCCCTTATTTAACCTTTACATGCATCTGTGATACTCATTCATTCTCACTTGCAGTTAATTCACACTTGCATGATTTAAAATCATTTGTCTTAGAATTCCATTTACATATATTGCAAAGTTATACATATATGGTGTCTCACAAAAAGATAATTATAGTTGGACTTGAAAGAATTAAGTTCTTCACAAGATATGGTATAAGCCTCTTTAAACTGCACAGACATTTCTTGCTCATTAGAAACTTTTTCTTGAACGAGAAGAAAGTCAAGATTCAAATCTTATTTTTCCTTTTTTAATCGCTCGAGTTGCTCAGGAAACCTTTTGTATTGAGTCCTTTCAGTAAGCCACTCGGATTTTTCAGCCTTCAATTGATGTAGCTCAGCGTCAGCCTAAGCTTTATACGTCCTGAACCGCGCATTGCAGCCAATCACTTGTTAAGTTGTCTGAAAATGAACTAAGGTTAAAAGGTTAAAAAAAAGGAAAGAAAGGTGAGAACGACAGAAAGATACCAGCATTGCTAAATAATCAGCTTAATACTCAGGTTGAGGGAAACCTGTGAATAATTTAGACTCATCTCGAGGGAGAATGGTCGACCATCCTTGGCGAGATACAACTCTCGGATCATGGATTAAGTAATTATCATTGACACATGGATAAACAACAATATTTTATCCATGAACCATCTCGCCACCGTCCACCTGGCATCTAGAAGTGTCGAGTTCGACAATTTGCGCTATCATTGGTTTATCCCTCATGGTTGACTCAACATACAATATCTGCCTCCCAATGTAAGAAGGGCAAGCAGTGTTGCAGTTTGCTGATTATTTTGATGATATTCCTCTAACTCGAATTCGTGAAGTGGGGCTACTATAGTTGGCTGCTTTCCTTTATCCTAATTCTGAGAACTTGACCCCTCATAACGAGATGGAGGAGGAGTGAGGGGAGACCTCGACCTTTTACCTCAAGAAGATGGAGGAGTAAAAGTTTATGCTTGATCTTGAAAAGAAGTCTTCCTAGCTTTGTTCTCAAGTAGAGTCCTTGGGGCTTCTATGCTTATGAGGATAAGCGACCATAGCAGCATTTTCGACACCTTCCTATTGGTTGAAAGCTCTTCAAAGAGAATACTTTCTTGAAACAAAAACAGGTGAGTAAAAAGTAAGAACAACCATTTAGAAAATAAACGATTATTTACATGATAGAATGTAATATGAAATCACCCGAATCTAGATAATCATCAAGAAAATAGATGTTAGCCAAGCTCTCATCCAAAGGAAAATCTAAAAATGAGCTCCCAAAAGCCTCGGCTTAGCCCCAACCCAAGTTATCATTAAAGTTCTCTTCAGAGAAATCATTGGAATTTCTTACACCTTGGTTTCCTTCAAGGGAACTAGACGGTAAAATAGGCTCAGGTTCAGAAATTGGGTCAATTGAAATGCATCCCCAGTCAATGGCAATTATGTTCTCTAAAGTCAATAAAGATAACGAAGTATTCTCATCATTTACTTGCAACTGAGTAATAAGAGGACCATATAAATCTCTCAAATTAGACAGTTAACTAGCTTTTAAAGGTCCATGGAGACACTATTAAGTGGGAATATCTAAAGTTGAAGGAACTTGAATGATGAGCCAGTCGGAGACATAATTTTGTAGCTTAGTTGGAGGATCTCCAAAAAACTTGTTATTTTGACCCATCTTAGATACCTTTTGGATACAAAAATGCGTCAAATTACAAACATCGAACTCGAAGAAAGGAATTAAATAAGGGGACAGTAGGCACAACATTAAATTTATGATATATAATGGTAAACTCGATCAATTACGCCCATCTGTAAGGATAAAGTTGGGCAGGAACTATATCATATTGTTGGAGGAAAGAAACTCGAAAGTCAGGTAACGGAAAAGCGAAATCCAAATTCTAAGGAGGCTCGGTGTACAGGAACGCCGCTACTAACAGCTTGAAGAGCGCATTCTGAATTAGTTGGGAACCTATAAGAGTAACCTTCGGGAAGAGGAAAAGTGTTACGAAGAGATTGAACGTCAGATTCCCTAAGCTTGGAAGAGGGACCTAAATCTATTTATTTTCCACTAACTTGTTTGGCAATTAGAGAGCATGTAATGTCACGACCTCATTCCGTGACTTACTAAAAACCACTACAAATTTTCACTTTTTACTTACCTTTCTCTTCACCAACAATTGGGCTGTGATTTGGCATTAGTTGTCTCATTCACACTCACATCATACATACATGTCATCATCATTATTTATTTACTGTACGTACATATTCTTCATAAGTAGATTAATTTACTTGTACATAATTACATCCCCATTATTACAAACGTGTACATCACTGTGTTGATACATTGTTTAGATACAAAATAGTACGCGATGTGTATACCTTTTACTCAATGTGAAATGACAGTGGACAAAAAGGAATGCTATACCTCAGCCGGACTCACTCTACTGCCTATGATTTGTAGAGAGTGGAAAATAAAGGGGATGAGCAAACAATGCCCTCAGTAAGGAAATCGGGCAAGCAAGTAGACAACCTCACTATCTACTGAAAATAAGGCTTTGCCTTTCCTTCTCTCATCTCAAAGCATGTGTCAAATGATATAATAGTAGTACGGAATAAATTCCATGTACTTAAAATCATGTTGAGTTATCAAATGTAGGCATTCATGCAAAACAGTGCATATTTATAATTTCGAAATGCCTTTATAGAAATCATTGCCATTTACACATAAATCACAGTAACTATGGTAGTTCACAACACAACACAAAAACCAGTTTCTGACCTATCTCTCTCAGGTATAACCGTATCATGAAAACAAGTGATATATCATGCGAGACTCAGTGGCTAAATGCAATACTCTTCTGGACTATGGCTATATCCTATAATGGTGAAATCCCAGGCAACATAGATCTTGGTGTGTGGGTTATCACTGCTGTAACGGAAGAGGGGTCAGTTCATCATAACTGCCAGCTATAAACTCCTCAACCCTACAACTCCACCACATGGTACAGTGTACTCCATGCCACTCACACGGTATAACGTACATCCTTGGACCCTCTTATCATGGTCGGGATGCCTATCATAGGTCTTAGTCCTCACACCATAGAAATACATCATAGTCGGGGTGATTGCCACAAGTCTTAGCCCTCATACTATGGAAATCAATTCCACTTCCCTAAATCCACGTGCGAACATCTCAACAGTGTGGCACTCAGTTTACACGGAGGAAATCATCACGGTTTTTCTATAACATGTCTTATATATCACGTAAAACTACAGTGCGCATCTTGAGTGTGACTCACAATCAACACTCTGCCTCTTAAACACTGTGTATGCATCTCAAAATATCAAATACTAGTGCAAGTAACCTCTAGCACTAGGTTAATGCATAATTCTCTTTTCAAATCAAGTACGAGATATCGCTTCAGTACTATATCATGTATAAATCATGAAAAGTCAACTACGAGCAATGCCCCAAGTACTCTATCATGAAAAAATGAGTATGAGCAAAGCTCCCAATGCTTTATTTGTATTAATCACAAAATGAGTACGAGCTATGCTCCTATTACTCTAACATGCATAAATTGCATTTAAAATCAAGCATGAGTATACACTCTAATGCTTTATTATGCATATCTCAAAATATAATGTGAGTAGTCTCTAGCACTTATGGTTTTCACACAAATTTTTCGCAATTCACTTACCTCTTCTTCTGTCATCACTCCACACCAATTAGTTAGGCTGCGATTTGATATTAGTCACACATTCACATTCATTCATAACATGCATACAATTTGATACTCTTTACTATAATGAAAGCTCTTATACATTAATACAATTATTTGTACATATACATCCCCGATCGTATAATCATTTACATAGTTGTGTTGTTACAATGTTCAGTACAAAATGGCAAGTGTGTATACCTCTCGTAAGATGGATAGGCAGTGGGTCAAAGTCTACAAATCTCCAGTCATGTCCACCTACTGTAGATGCTCTGTAAAGAGGGAAATAATAAGGGGGTGAGCTCATAGCTCAGTAAGGAAATCAGGCAAGCAAGTAGATAACCACACTATCTGCAAAATACAATGCTTATGCCTTGAAATCATTTCCTTATTCATCTGTATCTAAAGCAAGCATCTTGCTTAAAGCTTTTATGCAATATATGTATAGATACAAAACATCAGTTATAAAACTGGAAATATGCTTGTTTAACAACCTCAACAGTTTATGCAAAACATTACATTTCTCATGTAATTTCACTCAAATCATATTTTTTTCATGCCATTCAATTAAATCAAAACATTATGGCATATCATCATGTTCAAAAACATGAAAAACTGGGCCTCACCCATCCCTCGGGTTACCCTTTTCACAATTCACAAATTCACATGTTCATATCATAAAACCATGTGATAGTTCATTCAAGAAACCTCAATGTACATTGCATGAAAAAAATCGGAGATAGGCAACTATATATTCCTAGATTATGATCATAACTCATTTTTTGTGATCCCAGGCTACACATTACTCGGTGTGTGAGGTCTCACTATTGTTGTAACAGGAGAAGGGTCAAATCTCTACCGTCAGCTTTCAACTGAGGACCTGATCCCAGAGCACACCAAATCCCACTAGATACCGCTCCCACTGCTAACCAGTCCTATCTAAGTACATTTAAGTACTCACGGTACAACGTACTCTATGTGACATACATGATACACAGTACTCCATGGACCCTATCTCAAGGTGGGATGCTCGCCATGAGTCTTAGTCCTCTTACTATGGGTTCTATTTTCGATAGCCCTCGGCCATATCTCAAAATAATGCATGTGTGAGCATATAATATCGGTGCGACACATAGTCAGTATAGGCTCCCAACATAGCTGTTTTATGCTCTTTTCAAAATCGGTACGTACGAGTAAACTCCTAACACGACCATATCACAATGTCATAACTCTAGTGTGAGCAATGCTCCCAGCACTATGTCATGTAAAAACACGAGTATGAGCATAGCTCCCAATACTCTATAATGTATAATAAATGAAAACTGAGTACGAGCTAAGCTCGCTGTACTCTATCATGTAAAACTGAGTATGAGCAAAGCTCCTAATACTCTATAACGCATCAATCAACAAAACTGAGTACGAGCGATGCTCCCAGTACTTTAACATGCATAAATCGCATTAACAATTTAGTACGAGAATACACTCAAGTACTATGTGATGCACATCTCAAAATATAGTGTGAGTATTCTCTAGCACTTTTGGTTTTCAGACAAAACCTGATAGATGGCTGTTCAAATCAAAATTCACCCAATTAAATCAAATCCGCACTAAAATGTGTTGTTTTTGCATATACATGAAAACATTAGCCATTTTATCATGCAACTATGAATTTTAGTCACAACATGCTTCTAAGGCTTTTTCACCCTATTTTTGGATAAATCACACTTACCCTCATTAGTCCCTATCACGACAACATGCCTATTCACGGGAATTTATATAGAATATACTATTGAAATGCTATTCGAAATATGTGTAGCTATCTTTAGCTACTCACAAAACTCCCTTACCTCGGATCACGTCACGTGACCTCTTTTCCTCGGTGCCACTCACTCTCGCAATCTGATCAGCTTCTACTGTGATTTCTGAAGCTGTTATAATTATTTGCTTTAGTATACCGTAATATACTTACTTCATTTGCAAAAAATCTCCATTAAATACACAACTCTCATCCCTTTCTTCCATACATGCATAATCCATCATTTAATTCATGCCAACACAACTTTCTCATCATTTTCTCACTTCCATGCCCATAGCTAGGTCATGCTCATTTTTCATTATCCTTTTATTTTCAACAATTTATACATATACCAATTTACTCACCAATACACCTAGATTAACATATATCAAAGTGGTGTATTGAATCTTACCTAGCTGAACTTTTCTGCTTTTCACTAAATTTGGCAAAATCCTCCTTGCTCTTTCAATCTTTGATTCAAACTTCTTATTTTCCAAGTATGTTGTTCTCCTCTTTACTAAGAACAACTTTGCTTAACTATATCTCATTCAAAACTGATTGCAACTGAAGTTTTCAAGTGTTGAAAGGTTAGGTTTAGCTTTAGGTTTTGAATGGAATAGTGTTTCTCGAGAAACACTGAAGTGCAGAGCCCTGTATTTATAGAATTGGCTCTAGGAAATCGATCAACTAACTACATGAGATCGATCATCCCAACACTTTTCACCTCAAAAACTGACCTTTCAAGCTGATAAGATCGATCTGCCCCTAAGTGTGAGATCAATCTGCATTACTCAGAATCTTAAGGAGATCGATCTGGCCTTGCAATGAGATCGATCTATTACAACCCGACCCTTATGGAAATCGATTTGCTTCAGCCAAATCTTGCTTAAGATCGATCTGCATCATTGAGGGATCGATCTGCTCTTGCTAAGAGATCGATCTACCTCTTGCAGATGCCTAAATTTCACATTTTCAATCCATGAGATCGATCTTCTCCTCCTCTACTACAGTTTCTACTGTAATTTTTCCCAATTTCACTATTACATTTGTATTTGATTTACTTAACCATCCATTTTATATTTCGTACACATTTACAACTTTAAAACCTCCATTCCTCATAATTTATATCAATTGTGATTTGTCCATACATCACAAAAATCATAAAGATTACACGTTAAATTACGGGTCTTACAATCCTCTCCACCTTAAGAAATTTGGTCCTCCAAATTAGAACCAAGTTACTCTCTAAACAACTAGGGGTATTTCTCTCGCATCAAACACTCTAGCTTCCAAGTAGCTTCTTCTGAAGTGTGATGCTGCCAAAGAATCTTCACTAACCCAATAGTCTTATTTCTCAAGACTTTCTCCTTTCTATCTAGGATCTGTATTAGTTTCTCTATATAGGTCAAATCATCCTTGAGCTTCAATGGGTCATACAGAATTACATAATTTAGATCTGGATGATACTTCCTCAATATCAAATATGGAAGACATTATGCACTCTCGATAATTCCAATGGAAAAGCCAATCTATTGCCTTATCTCCCACTCTGTCCAATATCTCAAAGGGTCTAATGTAGCGAGGACTCAACTTACCTCTCTTCCTGAATCTCGCTATACCGTTGGAAGGAGAAACCTTCCGAAATACTAACTCACCAACTGCGAACTCTAGTGGTCTCCGTCTCTTATCAGCATAGCTTTTCTATCTACTCTGAGCTGTCTTCAATCTCTCAACAATCAGTTGGACGTCCTCAGAGGCTTGTGTAAACAAATTAGGAGTAAATATTTTCCTGTCACCTACTTCTTCCCATCTGATAGGGGAACGACATCTACGGCCATGTAAAGCCTCATGCGGTGCCATCCCGATACTCGCATGATAACTGTTGTTATAGGTAAATTCAGCTAGTTGTAAATGATCTTCTTAGGAGCCTCTAAAATCCAGCACACATGCTCTCAACATATCCTCCAGAGTCTGTATTATCCTCTCTGACTGACCATCTGTCTGATGATGAAAAATGGTGCTCAAACTCAATAGGGTTCCCATGGCTTCCTAAAAATGTTCTCAAAAGTGAAAAGTGAAGCAAGAATCCCTATCCGAAACAATGCTCACTGGAACACCATGTAACCCCACTACCTCGCGTACATACAACTCTACCAATGAACTCAAAGTATCGGTAGCTCTCATAGCTAGAAAGTGGGTTGACTTCGTCAGTCTATCAACAATCACCCATATCGTATCGTGATTCCTTCGGGTCCTAGGTAAACCTATCACAAAATCCATGGTGATATGCTCCCATTTTCATATCAGTATAGGTAGAGGCTGCAATAACCTTATAGGTTTCTGATGCTCTACCTTCACTTGTCAACATACGAGACATCTTGCCATGAATTTTGCCACATCTCTCATCATACTTGACCACCAGTACACCTTCCGGAGGTTTTGATACATCTTATTACTCCCCAGATGTAGCGTGTACCTCGTCGAATGAGCTTCCATCAATATAAGTCTCTAGAGCTCTAAGTCCTCGAGAACAAATAATCTGCCTCTGAATCTCAGAAGTCTATTTGAACTCATCTAAAAATCAGTCAATGTGCCTCTTTGTATCTGACTACTAACATTAATGCAATACGGACTAGTCTGCTGACCCTGTCTGATCCTGTCCAATAGATACGGTTCCAAGCATAGACCAGTAATCACACAGTCCGTATCCATGTCAAAAGGCACAACTCCCAAACTGAGGATAACGAATTGCTCTAGCAACTCCTGTTCCCTAACCATCATAGACGATACCATCCCAAGGCTCTTCCAGCTCAACGCATCAGCAACAACATTAGCCTTACCCAGATGATAAAGTATCTCACAATCATAGTCCTATAGAAGCTCTAACCAACTTCTCTATCTCATGTTCAATTCTTTCTGTGAGAACAGATACTTAAGGCTCTTGTGGTCGATAAAAATCTAGAATTTTTCACCATACAAGTAGTGACGTCATACCTTCAACGCAAACACTACTGCTACTAACTCTAAATCATGGGTCAGATAGTTCTTCTCATGGTCCTTCAACTGTCTAGATCCATAAGTAACTACCCTTCCATCCTGCATCAATACACAGTCCAATCCCTGATGCGAAGCATCGGTATACATAAAAAATCCTCCTGAGCTAGTAGGGATAGTGAGAATCGGAGCAGTTGTTAATGACTCTTCAACTCCTGAAAACTCTTCTCACAATCCTTATTCCACATGAATGCTACACCCTTTCGAGTGAGACGTGTCAACGGAGCAGCTAACTTCAAAAATCCTTCTACAAATCTCTGATAATACCCTGCTAAACCCAAGAAACTTTTGATCTTGGTGACTATCCTAGGCTGTTCCCACTGAACTACAACCTCAATCTTGGATGGATCCACTGATACCCCATCCCTTGACACTACGTGTCCCAAAAATAAGATTTGTGATAACCAAAAATCACACTTATTGAGTTTATCATACAACTTTTTCTCTATAAAGTCTGCAATACAATCCTGAGGTGCTTCACATGCTCTTCCTTGGATTTCAAATATACGAGAATGTCATCGTTGAAGACGATAACAAATTGATCTAAATATAGCTTGAACACATCATTCATCAAAGTCGTGAAAGCTGCAAGAGCATTCGTTAATCCGAATGGCATAACCAAGAACTCATAATGGCCATATCGGGTCTTAAATGCTATCTTGGGCACATCTCCACTTTGAACTTTCAACTGATGATACCTAAACCTCAGATCAATCTTAGAAAAGACCTGCGCTCCCTGGAGCTGATCCAATAAATCATCGATACGTGAAAGTGGATACCTATTCTTCATGGTTACCTTATTCAATAATCTGTAATCTATACATAATCGGAGGCTTTCATCCTTCTTCTTCACAAATAAAATTGGTGCTCCCTATGATGAAACACTCAGTCTGATAAAACTCCTATCCAACAACTCCTGTAACTGTTTCTTGAGCTCCTTCAGCTCAACCTTGAATGTAAGGAAACAAGTATAACCTAGAATGAGTCTAGTGTGAGAAAATATGTTAAGGGTGAGTTGATGATAAATGGATTATGCTAAGGTGTTAGTGAAGTAATATACAAGATTTTGAGATGATTGAATGAAGCTATATTGTGAGATTAGTCAAGTTAAGAAATAAGCATATGAGGTGTTTGATAAATTGTCATAGTGAAGTAAATGATGGACTAGGGACACTATGAGCTTAATATTGATTTAATGTGAATCAATAGGCCTAAAAGAGTTTAATAGACTCTCGAGAAATTAATAAAGCAATCAAAACGGACTTAAGAGGAAGTTAGGCCTTATAAGTGTTAATGAAAATTATAGGTCGAATCGACCATAGTAAACTCAAGTATTATGTTATATTGGGCCGAATTGATGTAATATATGATTTCGTGCTGCCTCAGAGATTTTGTTGGAGGCGAATCAAACTGCACAAACGAGCAGCATTGAGGAAGTGGAATCATTCAATGCGATTCCAGGTAAGGTAATTCTGTAAGTACTTAGAGATAATTGCTCGTATTTTGTGGGTGGACATAGGGCTTTGTAAATGCATGGTTATCTAGAAAAGTGATTGATGGTATATGTGAATGACTACAAGTATATATATATGATTTGGTTTTAGAAGTGAATCTTACAAAGGGGATAGTAAGGCTAATCATTGCATAAATCATATATTTTGATATTTTTACAAATACATTGCTTTGGTTTAAGCAAAATTGATGGATAGGCTAGCTAGTGATTTCATGATTTTGTGAAATAGCACAAGTCAGGTGCTGAATTTGGTTTTGAGAGTGCTTTGTTGAAACAGAGCCGTCTATCGTACTTATATGAGTTAAAACGTGCTGGAGCCTAGCTTACACCATATTTTGATTTGTAATGTTTTATAAGTCGTACTGGACCTGATAGCTCGTATGTGGGTTTTTCTTGACTTACTTATGCATATAACCGTACTGGAGCTACGATCGTACGTGATTTCTTCATTATTTGTTATGCATAAAGTCGTACTAGAGCTTGCTCGTACGAGGATATTTGCTGATGATGCATGAAATCGTGCTAGAGCGTTGCTCGCATTGAGTTTTCACACTGTAGTATGAAATGAGTTGTGCTAGATGCCTCGTGTAGACTTTTTGTCACATGGATGAGATGCTCGGACAAGCCATGCTAGATGCCTTGTGTAGACTGCTAGTCACACGGATGAGATGCTCGCACATGCACTTGAGGCTCAATAGGTTATGCGTGGTATAGAGATGATAAGACCTACGACAGGCACCTCTAAACCATGATAAGGGTCCGCGAAGTACGTTGTACCAGGTAGATCACATGGACTACGCTATACCGCGTGGTTGTGATAATGATTTAAAAGTCTGGTGTAGAACTAACCCACCTTCGTTCCAGCATGATGCCCCACACATCTAGATCGTGTGGTCTGGGATGATTATGACATAGTTGGCTAACATAGTCCTTGGTTTACCGTGACCGCCTGCCTTACATGATATCACATGGTTTTAGCTACCGGTGATGATTTGTGTTATCCAGGGTAGACCCGAGGGAGGGGTCAAACCTTGTGGTATGTTTTAAAGGAATGATGCATTGTTTGATGTGTTTTGTTAATGTTTTGACAAGGTGTTACGCTTTGAGGGAATGATTTATGATAAACTTTCTGATTTGAGATGAAATCAATAAATGTTTATTATATTGAGCATGAGAGGTTTTCACATGATGATTTTCCATGTTACATGCCTATTTCCATGATTTTCAGTACATGATATACGTATATACATGTGGCATAGTTTTATTATTTCCTCATGCTCTGAATATAAATGATTTATACCATGACATTATCAGCATGTAGATAGTGTAGTTATCTACCATGCTTGTATTATTGCCTTACTGAGCGTGTGGTTGCTCATCCCTTCATTTTCTCCCTTTACAGAGAGCGCATAGTAGCCTCGTGAAGGATTGAGGCATTATATTTTAGTTATCCGCTGCTCTTCATCGCCTAGAGGTATACACACAAGAATTCTTTTTGTATCTAAACATGTAATAGCACAGTAATCATTCTAAATTGTAATATGGGGGATGTAAATGTTAACAAACATGTCATGTATAAGTATAAGACTTAAATTTGCAAATGTATGGAATTGCTTTTGTTTAATTGAAAGATGTATGGAAATGGTTATTAATACTGACTCACAGCCCAACTGTTATTTGTGAGAGTTGATCAGGATCGGGTAAGTTAATGAATAAAGTGAAAAATTTATGATGATTTTTAGATGAAATGGATGAAAAGGGTTGTGATATATATTAGTGTCTCTTTAAAACTTTACTAATGTTAATCATATTATTGAATTTTGAAATGATAATTTTATTTTCTTTGTTTTTCTTTTTTAAGCATGATAATATTCTTTCCTTATTCTTTTTTTTTTTATAAGTAAACATGATGATTTTCTTGTTATTAATTGATAATTTTTAGAGCTTTCATCTTCAAGACTATACATGAGTTGTGTTTATAGTCATTTGGCCATAATATGAATATTTGATGCATATGCATTCATATGATACATGGTTTCCTATAGTTTCCTTTCCATTATTGTCAACAAATTAATTAGTATTTGAACTCTTTGAAAAAATTGCATTTTTGAGCAACGAAATTTGTTGATTGAAGAGCTAAACTCAATACTAGTAATGGAATCTTATTTAGCAATATGTAAGGTAGTGATGACATGTACATTGAATGTCTAAATCATTTTAATGGTAGAGGACTGGATCATGCTCCATAAAAGGTAGTAAATCTAGTAAATCCAATCATCGCTGCAGCTGTTGTGGACTGCTAACAATAAATAGAAAAGGAATGTGATATATAGAAATTGAAACATCTACTTTTAGGTACGTGGACACCTTTTAGTTGATTTTATGATCTTAGAAGGAAAATAAGCTTTCACACTTTGCGTGTGGTGTAAATGCTCCTAGATCTAAAGCATCATGGATGCTTAGTTTCTTTATATGGTTTTCTGGGTAAAGTTCAGTATGATTGAACTGAACAAGATAAAGATTAGCTGAGATTTTGATAATCTTCAATGTGTAACTCCTGTTTCTTTTTTCCTTTGTGCGTAACTGATTGTTATATTCCTTGATGTCTCTCTTATTTGGTGCAGCCTGGCTTTCATCTTAAGCAAGTAGGGATATATTCTTTTTCTTGTCAGAAGCTTAGTCAAATACCTGTCAAAATATATTCCAAGGATGATGCCACTGAACCTATCCCCTCTCTTCTGTTGTCATTGAGTGGGGATGGTGGATATAGGAACAACTCTATGTCAAGGACTAGTGGAGTATTTGACTTTGAGAACTTATTTCCTGTAAGCTTCTATCTATGGCCTCTACTAAAGGTACCTTGTCTGCTTTCTTCTGATTTGATTACTTAATTTCTTAAGTTAGATGAAGCTACAAAGGGAAACCAGGCATTCGGTTACTGAGTTAATCAAGACCATATGCATATTATACACTCAAAAACACCACAAAAGGAGTTGTTATGATGATATGAACGAATGATGATGGTGATGTTTTATGAATACTTGTTGATGTTAGTTTATGTTTGTTGTTATTATGATATCAACGGATGATGATCGTGATGTTTTATTAACACTTATTGATGTTAGTTTAAGATAAACGAATGCGATCTATATTTATTGTTATTTTCTATCGATTACGTGTATACCAATTATTTAACTATTTTAGGTACTCGAATTTAAATTGTAAATATATAAGAATTAAAAGATTGTATATAGACAGGTAAAACTACTACAAAAGCAATAATAATTATAATAAAATCAAAAATTAATATAAATCGTGAGTTTTAGCGATGGAATTCCGTATCAAAAAGTATTCAGCTACGGAATAGTAATAAAATTAAAAAAATAAATATGTATGTTTTTAGCAACAGAATTCTGTCTCTAAAATAGTTTAGCTACGAAATAATTTACAAAATTTTAAAACAATATACTTTCCTTAAGCAATGGATTTCCGTCTCTGAATTGTTTCAAAGACGGAATAATAATAATAATTATAAAAAATAAATATGCTTTTAGCAACAGAAATTCGTCTCTGAAGCTATTCAGCTACGGAATATTATTAAAAATTATAAAAAATAATTATGCTTTCAGCAACGAAATTTCGTCTCTGAAATACTTCAGCTATGGATTAATTTATAAAAATTAAATAAATAATGTGGAATTCAATAACGAAATTTTGTCTGAGAAACAAATCAGAGACGGAATAATTTAAAAAATTTAAAGGAATATATTATATTTTTGGCAACGGAATTCCATCTCTACAAGTCTTCAGCAACGAAATATTAAATTGAAATATCAATAACTTTTAGTAACGGAATTCCATCTCTAAAAGATATCAGTAACAGAATAAATTTTATAACTTTTACCAACAGAATTAGCAATGAAATTATCTATCTGCAATGGACAACTTTTAGCCACATCGAAAATGGCAACAGAATTAGCGACGGATTTTTCGTTGCTAATTATGTCTCTAAGTGTGATTAGCAACGGAAAATCAATTTTTGTGACGAAAAATCCGTCACAAAATCTGTCATTGAAGGTATGTTTTTTTTGTAGTGTTTGTTGTTGTTTTGGATGATTTTAAGATGTAAACTTGATGATTTACAATTGAAGAACAATTTGGAGAATTATAGGAGTGGTCAACTTTGGTCAAACGTAAGAGGAAGTTGATGAATGATGAAGATGATGAACTATGTTCTTACTTGATGATTTTTAAGGATTTTGTTGTTGAATGAAATTGATGGAATTAATTCTAGGAAACTTAAGGGTTTCGGCCAGCCTAGGATTCCTTTATAAATGGTGAAATGTGGTTTGATTTAAGGTTGATAATTGTTAAAGATTATGCCAAAAAGTTCAGTTTAAAGCTTAGTTTAACGAAAAATCAAAAAGTGTGAAATTTGGCGAAATGAGTTTGATGATAAGAATGAATTGTGAATGTGAATGAGTATTTAGACCATTATGATGGTGAATATGAAGTTAGGAAAATAAAATTGGCAAGAATAGCTTGAACTGGTACTTAAATTGGTAAAATCGAGAAAATGAGCGAAGTTGGCGAAAAAGTCAAGATTTGTCAAACTTTAAGAAAGTAAATGCATATTTGAATGTGTTAAAGTAAGATTGACCTTTATTTGATGATTTGATGTTATTTTGGACAGCTTAGGTATCCGACATGCTAATCGAGATGATTTCGAAACCCGACAAAATTGCGTTGCACCAAGGAAAAATAAGTAAGGGATGTGTTCTGAGTAGTATTGGCCTTCAAACACTCAACTCGATTCATGAAATCAATTAGTATGCCTAAAATGTTAGAGAGAAAGATTTTTTGAATCTGATAAGCTACTTTTTGTATAAACTGAAGAAAAGCCCATTCTCCGAACACTCCGAGCAACGTTTTAGCATGTTTTCTGATGATTTTAAATTTATATATGTATTGAAAGATTGATATCTGATATGTATATAAGTATTATCTTTATATTTTTAAATATTTGGAAAAACGATATATGTTATGTGAAAATAATTTTTGAAAAAGATTGTGGGGGCCACCTCTTGAATCCTAATGGAACAAAGTGCCACACAATTGTCATATTTTATGAATGAGTTTTCAGTCATAAGAAAATTTAATTTAAACTTAATTTTATGAGCTTATGGGTTAATAAGGCCGAGAAAGAATTTCGAAAGTTTTGTTTTGAGACTGAGGCAATATGTAAATCAGGACATCTGTCATGCATAGCCTGTGTGGAGTTTTGATCAACGTGGTGCATGCCTTTGGGAACTTGGGAACGATTAGTCCCTTATGATGCATTCCAAACCACGTTGGGTATTTATGTTACCCGGAGTTTTTTTATTCACCACTCTCTGTTTTGGGATATATTTGTTCAGTGGTGTAGGGCATTATAAGACCCTGATCTAGTCTACAATCCCTCTTTACCGTGGCCATAGTGTAAGACTTGTAATTTAATATGTACTCCTTATGATTTTGTGATGTATAGACAAGTCACAATTGATATAAATCATAAGGAATGGATGTCTTGAAGTTGTAAATGTGTATAAAATGTAAAATGGATGGTTAAATAAATCAAATACCAATGTAACAGTGATTTTGAGATGGAAGTTGCAGTAGAATGGCTTCTGAAGAGGAGCAGATCAAACCCTCATTCAATACAGATCAATCTCTATAAGGCTCGGGTTGCCACAGATTGATCTCATTTGCAAGGCCAGATCGATCTCCTTAAGGTTCTGTGTAAAGCAGATCGATCTCATGCTTAGGGACAGATCGATCTCATAAGCTTGGAAAGTCGATTTTCGAGGGGAAAAAGAGCAGGGAAGATCGATCTCATATAGTTAGCAGATCGATCTCTATTAGCCAATTCTATAAATATACAGCTTTGTACTTCAGTTTTCCCGAGAGAGCTTATTCCATTCAACAACTAAAGTATAACCTAACCTATATACATCAAAAAAACTTCATCTTTCAAGTAGTTTTGAGTGAGATTCAGTTAAGCAAAATTGTTCTTGGTAAAGAGGACAACAACATACTTAGAAATAAGAAGTTGGAATCAAAGATTGAAAGAGCAAGTAGGATTTTACCAATTTTGGAGAAAAAGAGGAAAATTTTAGCTAGGTATGATTCAATGCACAAAGTTCATATATGTTAATCTAGGTGTATTGGTGAGTTAATTGGTATAAGTTTAAATTGTTGAAAACAAAAGGATCCTAAAAAATGTACATGACCTAGCTATTGGTATGAAAGTGAGAAAATGATGAGAAAGTTGTGTTGGCATGAATTAAATGATGGAATATGCATGTATGGAAGATTTCCAGGTAGTCTTATGAAATGCATAAATTGGAAATGAAGAGAAATGAAGATAGATATATGAAATATATGGTATAACATCATAATGGAAGAAAGTGATGAGATTGATGCATTAAATTGAGATTTTTCAAATGAAACAAGTATATTACGGTATACTAACGTAGATAATTATAACAGCTTCGAAAATCACAGTGGAAGCTAATCGGACTGTGAGAGTGAGCAGCACTGAGGAAGAGAGGTCACGTGACGTGATCTGAGGTAAGGGAATTTCGTGAGTAGCTAGAGATAGCTACACATATTTCGAATAAAATTTCGATACTATATCTTATATTGTGAGATCTGAGAATTTCAGACATATTTAATGATGTAATAATAAATTGAAGTGTAATTTATTGAGCTAAGTGAATTGTAGGAATTATAATTGGAGATTTACATGTTAAGTATGTAAAATGAGCATGAAGCATGAGGACAGATCGATCTGGGAGAAGGAGAGATCGATCTGGTGAGTTAAAAATGACGAGGAAGGGGAAATTTGAAGAGCAGATCGATCTCCAATGGAAGAGATCGATCTCCTTATGAATCTGTTTGAGAGAAGATCGATCTCATGAGGAGGAGATCAATCTCTAAATGCTTCTGTTTGGGGAGAAGATCCTTAGGAGCTGATCGATCTCATTAAGCCATAAAGAGATCGATCTCACCCCTCGACAGATCGATCTCCTAGGCATAAAATTGCCCAGATCGTCCCCAAATTTCAAACACAGATCGATCTCATCAAGAGGCAGATCGATCTCCTACCTCCAGTCTATATAAGGAACCCGTGTTTTCTCTGCAATTTCACTTTCTCTCTCCTCCAAAACCTCTATTTTTCCGAAAACCTAGTTTCTCACTCCTCCAAATCCCCCATTTTCGGCCGAATCAGCTATTGTGGTAGGAAGGGAAGTTGTTCCTCATCAAAGGGAGAACAACATACTTGGAAATCGAAGGACGAATCGGATCGAGGCGAGAGTTGTGCGTCTCACAAGCTTTGGGTAATTTCTAAACCTCGATCTTGATATTTGAGCTGATTTTGATGTTATTGGTGGTTGTAATTGTGTTGAAATAGTAGAGAAATGATTAGGGATTGATGAGATTGTAATGTAGTTGGATTAATGTCGATATTTGGAAATTGTGACAATTTTGAGAATCGAGCTATAAATGGAAATATAGACAATGTGGAGAATTAGCTTAGATAATTGGTATTAGAGATATCGAACGTTGAGATATTGAGAATGAGGTTGTAGTTTAGGGTTGAGTTACGAGAATCAAGGGATTTGAGGTGTTATGAGCAATTATGCTCAATTTTGAGAATTGAGGTTTATGTGATGTTGAGTATTGATGTTTTTAACATCGTTTGGACAGCTCGGGAGTTCCAGAGTGGAATGCGAGGCTAGTCCGTGATACGGGGGAACGATTGCACTATACGAGGTGCAAAGAGGTAAGGGAAATCTAAACCATTTGTGTATGTGATTTGTAAACTGTTATAGCATGATTTATGATTTATAAACAAGCATGTTGAGTGTTTTGTGTTGAGATTAAATTGCACACGATTTTATAGCCGGTTGGAGCCCAATGTTTTATGAGTTTATAACTGGGCTCTACGTTAAGGCAACATTGAGATTTGAGAAATGTGTGTGTGTGCTTTGCCGGTTAGAACTCAGTTTTTATTACGTTTTATGTTGAGTACAAAACGGTTTTCAAATGAATTTTATGAGAGAGAAACCATTACGAGTTCTACGTGAAGGCAAACCCGTCTTATGTGATAAGACTTAGGTGTGTAGTTGTGAGTACACACTGGGCATTGCTCTGGTAGCATGTAAGCCTGATTTCTTCTCCGTTCTGGTAACGTGGGAATGACCCATTGGTGGCTATGCCACGTATACCCCATCGGTGGCTGTGCCACGTATACCCTATTGGTGGCTGTGCCACGTTGAGAAAACCCCATTGGTGGCTGTGCCACGTTGAGAAAACCCCATTGGTGGCTGTGCCACGTTGAGAAAACCCCATTGGTGGCTGTGCCACGTTGAGAAAACCCCATTGGTGGCTGTGCCACGTTGAGATACCCCCTTGGTGGCTGTGCCACGTTATACCCCATTGGTGGCTGTGCCACGTTGAAAAACCCTATTCTGTGGCTATGCCACATGAGAAAATAATTCAGTGGCTTTGCCACGTGTGTTTTGTGGCTATGCCACGTGAGAAAATAATTCAGTGGCTTTGCCACGTGTGTTTTGTGGCGATGCCACGAGTGATATTAAATCAGTGGCTTTGCCACGTGTGTTTTGTGGCGATGCCACGAGTGATTTTAAATCAGTGGCTATGCCACGTTATTTGAGAAAGCGTTTAACGCGTTATTTTCACATGCTTTGTTTTGCTCTAGAGTGAGCCTTTTTACTTCATGTTTTCACATGACTTGACACATGAGAGTGTCGTTTTGAGTATTTTCATGCTATGGTTTTCAAATGAGTTTCACATACAAATAAACCTTTTGTGATGTGCATTTTGGTTTATGAAATGAATCCCTACCCCCCTTACTGAGCGATTTAGAAGCTCACCCTGTTTTTCTTTCCCCCAGAGTTCTTCAAGTGAATAAGGACTTCCCTGCGACGTACGGAGTAGTGGCTAGTGGAGGATCCGAGCTCCAGGCTATATATTTTGTACTTTGAGGTATATTTATCTTTTCATGTACCCAGACTATTATTGTAATTACAGACACTCGATGTATGACATTATATGGGATGTATTAGGATTAATTAATTTGTAATCGAGTAATGGGTATAAGACAATATTTGCTATATCATGATGAGATCCTGAGGCATGATAATTATGATGATGTATGACACTGCACAGGAATGCACTCTTTATTTGTGAATTAACGAGTAAAAAGTTTTAAATTTGCCCTATTTTCCGCATTTTCGGGGCGTGACATATATGAATTCCCATAATTCGACATGTTGTGATAGGGATTGATAAGATAGTGTGAATTTTATCCAAAAATAAGGTGAAAATGCCTTAGAAGCATGTTGTGGCAAATCTTCATAGTTGCATGATAGAATGACTAATGTTTTCATGTATATGCGAAAACAGCACATTTGAGTGCCTATTTGATTTACTTGGGTGAATTATGATTTGAACAGCCATCTATCGGGGGTTGTGTGAAAACCATAAGTGCTAGAGAATACTCGCACTTGATTTTGAGATATGCATCACATAGTACTTGAGTGTATTCTTGTACTAAATTTTAAATGCGATTTATGAATGTTAGAGTACTTGGAACGTAGCTCATACTCAGTTTTATTGATTGATGCATTTTAGAGTATTGGGAGCTTTGCTTATACTCAATTTTACATGATAGAGTACTGGGAGCATTGCTCGTACTCAGTTTTCATTGAATTATGCATTATAGAGTATTGGGAGCTTTGCTCATACTCAGGTTTTTATATGACATAGTGCTGGGAGCATTGCTCGCACTAGAGTTATATCATTGTGATATGATCATGTTGAGAGTTTACTCGCACGTACCAGTTTTAAAAGAAAACATGAAACAACAATGTTGGGAGCCTGTGCTGACTGTGTGTCGCACCAATTATATGCTCACACGTGCAATATTTTGAGATATGGTCGAGGGCTATCGAAATTATAACCATAGTATGAGGACTAAGACTTATGGTAAGCATCCCGACTATAAGGTACATCCAAGGTATGAGGACTAAGACTCATGGCGAGCATCCCACCTTGAGATAGGGTCTATGGAGTACTGTGTACCGTGTATGTCACATAGAGTACGTTGTACCATGAGTACATGATATGAGTGAGTTGTTGGCTGACGGCTAGGATTTGACCCACCTCCCGTTACAATAAATGTGAGACCCCGTACACCGAGTACTGTGTAGCCTGGGATCACGAAAAATGAGTTTTGATCATAATCTCGGAACATGTAGTCGCCTATCTCGTATTCCTTTCATGCAATGTAAATTGAGTTTCTTGAATGAACTATCACATGGTTTTATAATGCGAACATGTGAATTTGTGTGTGATAAAGGGTAACTCGAGGGATGGGTGAGGCCAAGATTTCCATGTTTTTAAACACGATGCTATGCCATATTATTTTGATTTAATTGAATGGAATGATAAATGTGATTTATATGAAACTACATGAGAATTGCAATAATTTGCATAAACTACTGAGGTTGTTAAACCAGCATATTTCCAGTTTTATAACTGATGATTTGTATCTATATATATTGCATAAAAGCTTTAAGCAAGATGCATGCTTTAGATACAAATGGATAAGGAAATGATTTCAAGGCATGAGCATAGTATTTTGTAGATAGTGGGGTTATCTACTTGCTTGCCTGATTTTCTTACTGAGTTGTGAGCTCACCCCCTTTTTATTTCCCTCTTTACAGAGCATCCACAGTAGGCGGACACGACAGAGGATTTATAGACTTTGATCCGCTGAATATTCATCTTACACCAGGTATACACAATTTGAAACATTTTATACTGAACATTGTTACAACACAGTTATGTATACGAATGTACGGTCTTGGATGTATATGTACAAGTAATTGTATTAATGTATAAGAGCTTACATTATAGAAAATAATATTCAATTGTATACATGTTATGAATGAATGTGAATGTGTGACTAATATCGAATCACAGCCCAACTATTTGGTATGGAGTGATGACAGAAGAAGAGGGTAAGTGAAATGTGAAAAATTTGCGTCGATGTGGTAGGTCATGGGAGGGGAGGTCATGACACATAGGTACCCTATATGTTAAATGATCATGAGTTATGGTTAATACATGTAAATTCCTAGTCTCTATGACTTGTTTGTCTGATTGAAAGAAAAATGATAAGCTCTGTATCTGTTTCGATTTGAATGTAACAGTTCAGTATCTATTTGTTTGACATTAAAGAAAGTTTATTTTCTCTCTGTGCGATTTTGAAGAAATGATGAGTTTTCAGAATATGTTTTGATTTGATTTAGTTTTTGAAAGAATGTATGCTTTTCGAAATGCATATGAATACATCGATTTTTTTTTACTAAGTATGGCGCAAAGCCTTCTATTTTCTGATATTATGCTTCTCATTGCTTTGATGCATTACTTAATGAGCTGATGAGCTCACCTCTCTTTCTCTTCCCCTTTCAGTGATTGCATCTACACTTGAGCATAGTGGTCGTAGACGAGTGAACCCAACCCTCTTTTGGATCACTTAGGTATATTATACTTACTTTCCAGACATTATGTAAAGTATAGACAATTATTGTAAAGGAAAATTTTGGGATATAAGTTAGGTGTAAATGTTGATAACAGAGTTATAACTACGCAGTTTAATGACATGTATGTAACTTGATATTGTTGAGTATGGGTATGATGATGAGATGTGTTGATGACTAAAAAAAGAAATTAAGATCAACTGGATTGCGAATATAAACTGCGGTTGTACTTTACAGGTGGGTAAAGTCCAAAATACGCCATTATACTGGTGAAATTTTTGTAAAATAAATTGGTTAAGTATTTGACACTAATAGGAATGCAACATAAGAAAAAAGATTAGAAAAGTTTAAATTATCCTATTTTTTAGCGCTTCCATGGCGTTATACCCAAGTTCAAACCACGATGGGGACACGAATTGTGGAGAGGCAAATCTCAGGCTAACTTGACCTTGGCTCACCCACGATAAAATCGTGCGGGTCAGTGGACCCAAAGCGAACAGTATGTATGAGTGAGACTGTAAGGGCCACCTCTTGAATCATGTGAGAACAAAGTGTCACACAATCACCATAGAGGTGTCTTCGTTTTTGTTTCCTCTCTCTCTTCTTCATGATCCTTTTCTATTGTTGCCATTGAAGGTTCTTTTACTTCTAATTTATTGCCACTTTGTAAGATTATAGCACTATTATTCTCCCTTAGGTTAATCATGGTGTGGGATTTTCCAATTCTTATGCTACTAATCTATTTACTATAGTCACCAATTGACTCATTTGATTCCCCAAATTTTGAATACTTATTCTTGTTTCCCATTAAAATTGTAAAGTGCTAGCAGTAGGGTGTACAATAATATCTTTGAGAGACAAACCTAAGTTTTGAGAGGAATGGTTATCTAGCAATGATGCATTCTAATCCTCTTGATAATTTCCATAGTTGTAATTGGAATAATCCCTCCATTCTTGATTGTAGGTGTTGTCGTAAGGGTCATAAATGTATTATGATTGCCCCAAAAATCCTCTCCTATCATAAGGTTGTTTTATGGAGTCCTCTTTCTATCTTTTTGGATGGTGATGATGGTGGAAGAAGTAAACCTAAAAGAAAAAATAATATAATTAAAATAAATAACTCAGTTAAAATATCAATCCTTGGCAACAGCGTCAAAATTTAATGCGTGTCAATTTACCAAAAATAAATTATTCGTTAAACAACTATTTTGTAGATAGAATTTGTATCCATAGGGATTTAAGTAATCAAATCAATAAAAAAAAATTAAAGTTCTAAGAAAAATAGGATAAAGAAAATAAAATATGAGGTATTTCTAACTAAGGTAACTTTTTTAATATTAATAATTACTAGAAATGGAAAGTTCAAAATATTAAAATCGATTTTGCAAAATTAAAGTAAAAACTTGGCTAGCATGTGTCTTGATTTATCTTGGTTTAAAGTGTAGATTATTAAATTCTCAGTATTCATAAATTAAGCATTTAACCGTAATGGAATGACAAGCTCTGCTACACCATCTTCCCTTACTTCTTAGCTAATTACAACAAGTTATGTAATTAATGTAAGAATCCTAATTTTCCAATTACAATATTAATAAATGATTGCTAGCAACATGATAAGAACACGTGAACGGTGAAAATAGCTAAAATTCAATTTCACAATTTTCGGTATGCACTTAGGCTAAACGAACTTATTCAAGGGGTCTATAAGAGCCTGCGGTCTCCTAGAATCTTCCCTTGTATCATGCAATCATGATATCCAGCTTTTAGTAAGCTCAAATAATGCATTTGAAGTTAATTTCGCACTTATTTCTTAAAACGCGTAACAAATGTTAAAATGATGATTTTATCCATAGGTAGATTTTTAATTTTGACTGAATGGGCACTATAAAATGATCTAACGGGTATGAAAGAAGTCATGTCAAGCCTTTAATTCATTATGTGAGACTTTTTTTCGATATGTCAAATGAAAATATTGAAAAAGATAGATATAGGTGAAACCGAGTAAATTTCATCAAAAAATGAACTATAACCTATCACCTTTGGCCAATTTCACCTATGATATATTAAGTTCATGTAATATACATGAAGATAGCAGAATTTTACATATAAATACATGTAGAGCAATTAAAATAAAGCTTCATGGATTATTATGACAACTTAAGATATTTATATAACTTATCTTATAAGTTTTATTAGTTTAATTATCAATTTCATCAAAATGGAACATTACATGCACATGGAAGCATATTTTATTATTATGCAAGTGTAAGAGTCGACTAACACCATGATTTCACCATTTTTACATCTTAAAGCTTAAAAAGCTTAAGAAAGAAAGAAAACTAGTTAAAGGACGATGTGTAAGACCCGTAAATTTCTATGTATTGTTTATGATTCCGGGATGTACAGACAAGTTACATTTTATATGAATAATAAGAAATGGATATTTTTTAAGTTCTAAGAGTGATGAAATACAAAATGAGTGTTGAAGTAATTGAGTATGAGTTTAACTTTGAAAGTCTGGGAAAATTGCAGCTAGAATGCTGTAGATACAAGGCAGATCGATCATAGATGAAGGGGAGATCGATCTCATTACCTTGAAATACAATGTCAAGCATTTTGCAAGAGGGAGATCAATCCCTCATTCAAAGCAGATCGATCTTAAGTTGCTTTTGCTTGGACAAGATCGATCTCTTCCTATAAGGCATATCGATCTGTAGTTACCTCTGGTTAGTAAATATCTATCTCTTCTTAAGGCCAAACCGATCTCTACAGTCCTCTGCCTGACCAAGATCGATCCCATCCCATGAGCAAGGATCAATCTCATTCCTTTGAGTAGATCGATCTCATCAAAGGAGGCAAATCGATCCCCTAGCCTGCAAGTCAAATTTTGAAGGAGTTTAAACAAGGGCAGATCGATCTCTCACCTTAGGAGATCGTTCTGATGAGGCAAATTCTATAAAACCCGATAGTTGTGTCCTATATTTCATGAAAACAATTCATCTTCCTCCATTTTTAACAAATGGCATAGCTTTCTCACTCTAAAATCATCACCTTCCAATTAGATTTGAGAGAGATTCCTTTGAGCAAAGTTGTTCCTAATGAGGAAGAGAACAACATAGTCAAAGATTGAAAGCTAAAACCTTGGATTGAAGGAGAAAAGAGGTTTTCCCCCAATGTCAAAAAGAGGAAAAAGTCAAGCTAGGTAAGATTTCAATACACCATCTTCAAGTAAGTTAATCTAGACATTTAGATGAGTTGATTTGGTTTATACATTGTTGGCTAAAATGTTTATGTACATGCTTAAGCAACCATGACCTAAAATGAGCTTAGTGAGAGAAAGTTGAAGTGGCATAGAGTTAATGATCATTTAAGCATGTAGAGAAGTTAGTAAGCATGTGTACATAATTCTAAGATAGTTTTATGAAATACATATGTTGGGATAAAGGATGATTAAAATTGGGCATAAGAGGTGTTTGATAAATTGCCTTAGTGAAGGAAAAATGATGAACTTAAGGCATTATGAAATTAATGTCGGTTTAATATGAATCAATAGACTCGAGGAGTCTAATGGATTCTCGAGAAACGAATAGAATGATCGAAATGGACTTAAGAGAGAGTAAAGTCCAATAAGACGTAATGAGGCCAAATTGGTGTAAAATGGCCCATTGCATTTAATTGAACTTCACGCAAGTGAAAATGAAGCATATTGAAGTATAGTGATGTAAATTGTAAATCATTGTAGCTCCTGGAGACATAATTGGAGCCGATAAGACTGGATCACGAACATTGGAAACCAAGGAAAGCGATTCAAGCGTGATTCGAGGTAAGGGATTTATGCGAGCTATTAGAGATAGCTATACATATGTTTCTTACCTGCTATGTGCAAATAAATACGATAAATTAAATAGATATTGGAATATCTATGTGAAAACTAAGTATGAGAAGAAGCTTATATGTATGAATTGCATGACTTCAATATTCTTGTTATGAAAAGATGTTCTGTAAGTGCTTTAAGAAAGAGTAATAATAGACTGGCTCCCGGTTTAGTATTTCACATGAAAAGCTTTTAATGAGTGATTGAAGGGAGATTGCCCTCTCACTCATACTTAGTGAATGGAGCCATCTATTTCTTTTATGTGTGAACTTGTGCTAGAGCTAAAGTGGCAACGGTGGATTTACCAGCCTTGCTCGCATAACATTTTAAAAGGATTTTGAGAAAAGCAAAAGGTGCTAATGTCAGACCCGAGTTTTCGATTTACGTATGTAGCTTGTACCTTATGATTCCTATGTGTACGAACACTATATTTCATAGTTGAATCATAAGAAGAGTATTTATTAATATGCAATCGACTATTTAAGAAATTAAAAATGCATGTAAGCTACATAATAGCGAGATAAGGGTTGAAGTGATTTTCGAGCAAGTACAGGGGTAAAACGGTCAAATGACCAAAATTCGATATAAATCCGATAAGGAAATTTCATTAAAAATATGAAATCGAGAGATCTTGATCAATAACGAGGAAAATATTGAATTTTGAGTCCAATTGATCGAGATATGAATTTAATTAATATTTTTAGAATTTTTGTCTCGAAAAATGAGCCCGAAAATAGTGAAAAAATATACCGAAAAGGTAAAATCAGACTGATAAATTCATTTACGGACTAAATGAATTTAATAGAAATTTTTGGATATTTTAGGATTTTTAATATTATTTTAAGGATTAAAATAATATTAAAAATATATTATAAAGAAATTGAAAAAAAAAAAGAAAACAAAATTGAAAACAGAAAATTGAAAATTGGTATCGGGGAGAGAGAAAAGAGAGAGCAAATCGTGTGAAGGCTGAGGAAGAAGAGCTCACCGAACAGCAACCAATCCGGCGACCCAGTGGCCAACGAACGATCGAAAAAGGAAGAGCGTAAGCCTGCGACCTCCCAGCCACCGGTAACGCGCCTCACCGGCGCAGGAAAGGGGAGATCGGCAAGGTTGAAGCCGCGGGAGAGACAGACGGATTCGACGGAATTTGGCACCGGTAAACCCCAAACGAGGCCAAAAGAAGCCTCTAGAGGCGAGGCTGAACCATTTGGCGGTGGAATTGGCCGGAGAACCGGTCGGACGGCGCCAGAACGGCGAAAGGAGCCTAAATCGGTCGGTCGGTTCAGTGGAATGTGACTGTGTTGAACCGGATCGGACCGGTTCAGCCAAGGAGAGAAGGGAAAAAAGAGGAAAAAGAAAGAAAAAGGAAAAGAAAAATTTTCAGGATTTCACCGGACTTCGGGTAAGTCGATACGAGGTCAAAAGTGACCAATTTAATTTCTGATAAATTTATTTAAATTATATTTAATCAGAAATTGACCCGGAGTTAAATATACGAAATTGTGCAGTTCGATAATTAATTCCGAACGAAAGCTTGATCGAACTCCGATTCATGCACCATCACACAATCTCGGGTAAGTAAAGCTCATTTACGACAATTTATGGATTTATGAGTATTTGAGATTTAATTTATGCATTTCGGATTAAATTTCGGATTTAGTGAATTATATTCGAAAAATTGAATAAAATATCGTATATGATATACGGGCTATCCAAAGAGCATGGAATAAAGCCCAATGGGTATTGATAAACCCAATGAGTCAATAGACCCTGATGAACGGGCTTAATACGGATTAAGGCCCGATTAACGTGATTAAGGCCCATTAAGCGTAAAAGGGCCAATTTAAGTGAAATAAACTGTATTAAATGTGTAATACAGTAGGAAAAGTGTAATTAACTCAGTGAATGATTAAATGCAGCTCCAGAGTCATATTGAGAGTTGATCGGACTGCGAGATTAGACAGCACAGAGGAAGAGAGGTCACACGACGTGATCCGAGGTAGGGGACTCTTGCAAGTAGCTAGAGATATCTGTGCATATTTTCGTTGGATTTTACATTCACTAAAATTGTTTGAGGGTCAGAGAAAATCGATAATATTATAGGGACCCAATATGGGTAAATTACGATTTTGCCCCTAGTTAGGCAAAAAGTGAAATTTTGGGAAAAGTGGTAAAAAGCATGGAAATTATGTTTTGAGTGGTTTTTACTGCTGTGTAGCAGAAGAGTAGGTGGATGGGCTAATGTTTTGAGGTCGATGTAAACTAAGCACACTTTATAGTGCTGATTTTAATGATTTTAAACATCCCTATTTTTAAAGAGCCATCTACCGAATTATGTGGAAACAATCGTGCTAGAGCACAACTCGCACTTGATTTCAGATGTTTTTCACATACATTAGTGCTGGAGGTTTACTCGCACTACATTTATTTGACATGCATGATAGAGTACTAGAGCGTTGCTCGTACTCAGTTTTTATGTGATTTGTGCATGATAGAGTGCTGGAGCGATTAGCTCGTACTCGAGTTCTACATGAGATGCATGACAGAGTGCTGGAGCGTTGCTCGCACTTGATTTTTCATGATTTGTACATGACATCGTACTTGAGCGATTTGCTCGTACTTGATTTGTAATGAGAACTATGCATGACCTGGTGCTGGAGGTTTACTCACACTAGTGTTGATATTTTGACATGTATATACAGTGTTTTGAGGCGGAGTGTTGACTGTGTGTCACACTCAAGACACGCACTGTAGTTTTTCGTGATATACACACATGTTAGAAAAACCGTGACGATTTCCTCCGTGTAGACTGAGTGTCATACTGTTGAGATGTTCTCACGTGGATTTAAAGACGTGGCATTTATTCCATAGTATGAGGGCTAAGACCTATGGCAGGCACCCCACTATGATGTATTTCCATGGTATGAGCGGCTAAAACCTATGGCAGGCACCCCGACCATGATGTATGGGTCCACGAGTGTACGTTGTACCGTGCATGTGGCATGGAGTACACTGTACCGTGTTTTATGTTGTGGAGTTGTGGAGGAGAGTTGTTGATAGCTGGCGGTTGTGATGGACTGACCCCCCTCCCGTTACAGCAGTGATAACCCGCACACCGAGTATTGTGTTGCCTGGGATTTCACCACATGTTAGGATATGTACATAGTCTGGAGATGCTCTCTTATGGTAAGATCCTTAAGCCCAACATCCTTAAGCCAGAGTGGGCGGGGAGGCTCTGTTCGGCGGGGAGGCTCTCTTACATAGTCTAAAGAGATTGCATTTAGCCACTGAGTCTTGCATGATATATCACATGTGTTTTATGATACGGGTAGACCTGAGGGATGGGTCGGAACCCGATTTGTTTGTGTTGTGATGAGAAATGCCATATTTACTGTGTTTTGAATGTAAATGGCATATTTTATATAAAGGCATTCTTAAATGATTAAATATGCACTGTTTTGCATGAATGCCTCTGATTGATAAACCAGCATGTGTTTAGTACATGGGATTTTAAATCTGTACTATATTATATATATTTTAAACATGCTTTTGAAATGAGAGAAGGAAAGGCAAAGCACTATTTTCAGTAGATAGTATGGATGTCTACTTGCTTGCCTGATTTCCTTACTGAGCGCGTTGATAGCTCATCCCATTCATTTCCCCCCCATCTATACAAATTCTCGTCAGTAGATCGAGTCGACCAGGGTATTGCATTCCTTTGATCCGCTGCCACTCCCCATCTAGCGAAAAGGTATACACATGCGCACTCTTTTGTATCTGAACAATGCATAAACACAGTGATGTACACATTTTAAATATGGGGGATGAAATGATGAAATTGTATTCAGAATATGAATTTACTTATGAAAAAGTGTACGTATAGTCAATAAATATTTAGAATGACATGTATGAATGGAAATGTATGTGTGAGTGAGAAGACTGATGCCTATTCACAGCCCAACTGTTGAGGAGATAAAGGTAAGTAAAAAGAGAAAAATTTATTGTGGTTTTTTGGAAAGTCGCATGTGGGAGGAGGACATGACAGCTAAAGCTGAGTGAATCTGTGTGATCCATTCGAGAGCTCGCACCTGGTTTTAGGAATCATGCTAGAGCCATCGAGTAATGCAAAGTGATCTTACTCTGATTATGCTCGCATGTGACTCCCTCGATTTAAAGTGATTTTAAGTAAAACTGTGCTCGATGCCTTAGGTATGTTGTGTGATCTTACGCTGAGTTGCTCACACAATGTTTTATAAGCTTTCTGTGTGATGGGACAAAATCGTGCTCGATGCCTCAGGTATGCTGTGTGATCTTACGCAGAGTTGCTCGCACGTTGTGTTATGGACTTTGCTGTGTGATGAGTAAAACTGTGCTGGAGCCGTCATGTATTGTTGAGTGATCTTGTATAGACTTGCTCGCACGTGATTTTGAGATAATGGAAGTGGGTGATAAAGATCCATGGGAGCACGCTGTAACGTGAGCATTCATCACGGAGTACAATGTGCTATGATATCTTAGTGATTCTGTGTGGGCTGAAAGAATGGTTGATCCACCTCCCTAAGCATAGGATTCTCACACACTTGATCAGTGATACCTGGAATCAAACTATGGCCATAAGTCTTTTATCTGTGTGATATGACATTCTGTCATTACTGTGTGAGGTGACATATGTACCCTTGCTATGTGATACAGGGTGATATGATATCCCATACTATGTCTCATGTAAATTGATTTACTAAGTAATTTTCTAAGTGCAAAGAGATTTAAAGTGTGTACTGTGTGAATTGAAAAAGAAGCTGTGTGATTTTAAAGATTAAGCTGTGTGATTCTGTGTGTTTTGAGAAAGAAATGTACATATACCTATCTAGCGAATTAATGATTTTGCAATTGATGGAAGCTATTTTCAAAGAATGCATATGTTTTATAAGGAAAATAAATGTTTATATTTTAAGCATGTAGAGAGTATAGTTTATCTACCTGCTTTCATATTTTCCTTACTGAGCGTGTTAGTTCACCCCCTTATTTTCCTCCTCCACAGATCCTACACAGTAGTGAGTTACTGCAGTTGTTCCTACTACGGTGTTTTCCAATTCTCTAGCAATACAGAGGTATACACTAATGAGAGAAAAAATTTGTATCCTATAAATTAATGCACAGTATAGTTATCTTTTGTACGAAAGGGATGTATATAATAGAAACTTATGTAAACGTTTCTGCAAATATATAAAAGAACAGTTTCTATATCATTAAATAAATTTTAAATTATGAATGGATAAGATGTGGATATAGATGTTAACTCATAGCCCAACTGTTAGTAGTAAGTTAAGTCACAGGAAGAGGGTCGTGACAGAGTTGGTATCAGAGCTGAGGTGGTATGACAGCTAGAAAGTGAGAAAAATAGGGAAATTTAAAATTTTTCTCGCATTAAACTTCTTTTTCAAGGTGCATTCTTGTACAGTGTTATTTAATCACTTGTGTTTATAACAAACCGTTATCCCTAGGGTTACACAATGTTCTACTTCATAAAATCAAATACATAATATCCAAATAGGATCAACCCACAAAACTCAATTCATTCTCTTCATATCGTCTTAATTACGTCCTAATAATACTTAACACAAATGTTTGTATTACATCATTGTCTGGATACAAAATGAACCGAATTTATACCTTGTACGTGTACAAGCGATAGCCTAGGGAGATCTTGTCCACCAGCCTATATCACGTATGCGGCGGCACTAGCTCGCTCACTGCAAGTAATCTTGAGGGGGGAAAAGGGTGAGCTCTCAAATCGCTCAGTAAGGAGGATAAGGGAGATTTTATAAAATCATCATAACATCACAACTCATTATCCGGGCGTGTAAAAACATGATAGAAGTATTTGAGCATGTAAAACGTTATGGTAATAATGATAATAATAATGCCATCAGTTTGCATCTTCATAATTTACGTGATAAAATTCACATTGTCGTCTTAACATTAAATCTCAAATCGTGATATAAATCACAGTCATCAAAACACGTTATTCGTCAAAGTAGTCGAGACTAGGCATTTAATAAAACTCAGATAAAAACGTCATAAGCACATCACGTCACATTAAATCATCCTCAAGGAGGACATCCTATAAAGAGGGAAAACGTCGACATCTATCCATGGCCATGATATCGCTGTAGACTTGATCAGGGTCGTACAACCTTAATCTTACATGCTACTAAAGTAAGGCCACTCATCACCACCAGAGCGGGGTCACCTCACGTTACCAAAACGGAGGCATCAGTTTTACATGCTACTATAGCAAGGCCCGGTCTTACATGCTACTAGAGCAAGGCCACTCAACGCTATCAAAGCGAAGTATCGATGTGCATCGCATGACAAGCCTTAGTCTCAGTAAACTATGACATTATTGTAATAAAATCATTTTGCCTTCACGTAGAGCTCATAGTGATTATCTCGAAAAAAACTCATTTCTGTTATAAAACATTGTGTTCACAATTACACAAAATTCATCAAAACCGAGCTCAAACCGACAAAACACTCACACATTCATCAAAGCATCAAATCAACTCATTTCTCATAAACATGCTCTTTCATCAAACCTTTTTCATGCTATCAAGGTATTTCCATCATTTAGAAACTCACACACACAAACAATTCATTTCCCTTACCTCTTGCACCATGAGTGGTGCAATTGTCCCCCGGGTCTCAGACCAGCCTCATTTCCCATGTCAGATTCCTGAGCTGTCCAAACATTGTCAAATTGTCAATATACATCATCCTCATTGTCCATTTCTTTCTCTTACTCATTCTAGCTCACCCTTTCCCTTTTTATCCTATTTACACCTATACACCCTTAACTACATCAAAGCTAGATCATGACCACCACAAGACATCCACATTCGATCTTCTAACTAAACCCATTTGTTGGTTCCCTCATGACTTAAACATTTCCTACAATATATATATATATATTCACTAATATATAAAATGAAAATGCTTAAAAAACAAGGGTCTTGTGAGCTCACCTAGCTTGTCCTCTCTCGACCAAACTTGTAGAATGCTCATCTCTTCCCTTTGTTCAAACCAACCTTGATTTTCTAGTATGTTATTCTCTTTACCAAGAGGAACAACTTTATCTCTTACCTTTTTTTCTAACTCTGTCCAGAACGTGATGGATTGTAGAGAAAGAAAGCTTGGTTTGGGTGAAAATGGTGAGTGCTGGTGTTTGCAGGTGAGAGAGACTCGGCTTCTGGCAAAAATCTTGTGACGCTTATATAGACAGAGTGTGTGGGATCGATCTGGCATTAAGTAGAGATTGATCTCTGCTTGGTTCCAACCACTCCAATGACTCAATTACCAACTACTAGATCAATCTAGTAAAGGGTAAGGATCAATCTATTCTTTATAGAACCAAATAAAGATCGATCTATTTTCTAAGGGGGGATCGATCTCTTCCAGGCCGAGACAAATGAAGATCGATATGTCCTTGTGACAGGATCGATTCTTGCCAGGCAGAGGCAGTAGGAGATCGATCTGTTCCCTTATGAGATCGATCTGCCTATCTACTATTGTATACTCATTGCATTCTGGAGTCATGGGATCAATCTTCCATCCCTCTGAGATCAATCCTTGTTCACTTGATATCAATCCATCTCCTCAAAAACCCTTTACTTATACTTCTGGGCTTACTAGATCGATCTCTCATCTTTGGAGATCGATCTAGCCTTCATAGATTTCACTATTGCTGCATAAATTTATAGGAAACTCAAGACAAAAATTACCACAATCTACTCCATAGACTATATTTCAATCCATACACATTTAAGACTTAAAAACTTTATCTTCTTATTCTTCATTAGATTTAGAACTTGCGTGTACATCAAAATATCATAACCACATTCACCAAATTATAAATCTCATATTGCAACCTCATAGCTAAAGTACATAGAATTAAAAGGTCTCACATCCTCCCCACCTTTGGAGAATTTGGTCCTCCAAATTCAACTCGATCCATTAAATAGTTGAGGGTACTTCTCCTTCATAAGACTCTCTAGTTCCCAAGTTGCTTCCTCCATTGAGTGGTGCTTCCAGAGGACCTTAACTAATGGAATCCTTTTTGTCTGAAGTACCTTTTCCTTTCGGTCGAGTATCCGAATGGGTTTTCCACATAACTCATATCTCCTTGAATATCCAATGCTTCATACTCAATAACATGAGAGGGATACGGATTATATTTCCTCAACATGAAAATGTGAAAGACATTGTGCATCCCGAAAAACTATGGAGCTAAAGCCAATCGATAAGCAACGTCTCTCACTCTATCCAAAATCTGAAACAGTCCTATATATCAAGGACTCAATTTCCTTTTCTTCTTGAAACGCATGATACCTTTACTTGGAGATATCTTAAGGAATACAGAATCTCTAACTCTAAACTCGAGTGGCCATCTACGCACATTTGTGTAAATTATCTATCAACTTTGAGCAGCCCGTAATCTTTCACAAATGATCTTTACATTTTGAAGTGCCTGTTCAACGAGTTTGGGAGCTATTACTGTCCTGTCGCCCACTTCTTCCCTAGGTATAGGGGATCTACACCTCCTATCATATAGAGCCTCATAAGGTGCCATGCCAAGACTCATATGACAGCTATTATTATATGCAAACTCCGCAAGGGGTAGGTGATCATCCCATGATCCCTTAAAATCCATCATACACGCCCTCAACATGTCCTCCAAGGTCTGTATAGTCCGCTCGGACTGACCATCAGTCTGAGGATGATAGGTAGTACTAAAACTCAACCAAGATCCAATGGCCTCTTAAAAATAAGTTTAAAACTTGCAGTTGAATCGAGAATCTCTATCAGATGTAATACTCACTAGAGCCCCATGCAGTTCAGCTATCTCTCTAATATATAACTTGACTAAGGTACTCAATGTATCTCTTCTCTTGATGGCAAGGAAGTGGGCACTCTTCGTTAATCTATCTACTATCACCCATATTGCATCATGACCTCTTCAGGTCCTCGGTAATCCCATGATAAAGTCCATGGTGATATGCTCTCATTTCTATGTAGGCATAGGCAAAGGTTTAAGCAATCCTCCGGGCTTCTAGTGCTTAGCTTTCACTTGTTGGCATACAAAACATTTGGCCATATGTTCTGCCACATTTCACTTCATACCACTCCACCAATATACCCTTCTCAAATCTTGGTACATATTGGTACTTCCCAGGTGCAAGGTGTATCGCGAGCAGTGAGACTCTCTCAGTATTTGTTGCTTCAGGGTATAATCACCCGGAACACAAATTTAACATTTAAACTTTAATAACCCATTGTCACTAACCATGAAATATGATTGCGAGGTCTGTTCAGCTTGGCTAACCATATTCAATAGGCTCTAATCATTTCGTTGCCCGGTTCTAATTTGATGCATAATAGTGGGCTCTATTCGTAGGCTACCCATAAATTTGACCTCTACTTCCTCAACTCTGACCTTGAGTCTGATAAACTATTCTAACAAGTCTCATTCCCTGATCATCATAGCAGATACCATACTCTTCTTGCTTAGGGCATCAGCCACTACGTTCGCGTTCCCCGGATGATAAAGTATCTCACAATCATAGTCTTTAAGGAGTTCCATCCATCTCCTTTGTCTCATGTTTAACTCCTTTTAGTCGAATATATACCTCAGGCTATTGTGGTCAGTAAATATCTAGAACCTTTCCCCATATAAGTAATATCACCAGATCTTTAATGCAAACACCACTACGGCCAACTCTAAATCATGTGTGGGGTAGTTTTGCTCATGATCCTTCAGCTGTCGCGAACCATAAACTACTACTCTCATGTGCTGCATGAGTACACACCCCAATCCTTGTTGAGAGGCATCATTATACACAGCGAAGCCTCCAAGTCCATTTAGAATAGTCAACACAAGTGTTATCATTAATCTCTTTTTTAATTCTTGGAAACTTTGCTCACATTACTCAAACCATACAAAAGGAATCTCCTTACGTGTGAGCATGGTCAATGGAGCGGCAATCCTGGAAAATCCTTCAACAAACCTTCTATAATACCCTGTAAGCCCTAGAAAACTTTAAATCTCTGTAACTGTCCTCGATCTCTCCCAATTAATTACGACCTCTATCTTAGATGGATCAACTGACACCCCGTCCTTAGATACAATATGACCAAAGAAAGCTATTTGATCCAGCCAAAACTCACTCTTACTGATCTTTCCATAAAACTTCCTATCTCTAAGTATCTGTAACACAATCCTCAAATGTTGTGGATGCTCCTCATGAGATCGAGAATACACAAGGATATCATCAATGAAAACTATCACAAACTGATCTTGATGGTCCTGAAATACATCATTCATTAGACTCATGAAAGCAGTAGAGGAATTTGTCAAACCAAAGGGCATCACTAAACACTCGTAGTGGTCATCTCTAGTTTTAAAGGTCATCTTTGAAATATCCTTTTTCTTGATTCTTAACTGGGGATAGCCCAATCTTAAGTTAATCTTTGAAAAGACAAAAGCCCCTCTCAGCTAATCAAACAGATCGTCTATTCTTAGTAGGGGGTATTTGTTCTTCACTGTAGCCTTCTTCAGCAATATGTAATCTATGCACAATCTGAGTCTACCATCCTTTTTCATTACAAACAAAATTGGAGCTCCCCATGGCGACAAACTGGGTCTAATAAAACCTTAGTTAAGCAATTCTTACAACTGTTTCTTTAACTCTTCCAATTCAACCAATGCCATCCTATATGGAGCTTTAGAGATTGGTTGGGTATTAGGCACCAGATTGATAGTGAACTCTAGCTCTCTTTTTGGTGGTAAGCTAGGCAATTCATCTTAGAATACATCCGAAAACTCACATACTATCGATATGTCCTCTATCCTTGGATGTTCCCACTCATGTCAAAGATGAGAGCGATGTAACCTTCACATCAATAATTTAATCAGTGTTCTTATGGTAACATCATTATATTCTAAAATCTTCTCACAATTCTCACATTTTCATTCCTTAACACTCAAACATACACTGAATTTTTTTGGGTAGGGAGAAGGTTACAGTCTTAGTATAGCAGTCCAGACTCACACGATTGGCTGCTAACCAATCCATCCCTAGAATCACATTAAAATCACGCATACTTAACCAAACTAGATCTGCTAACATTACCCTATCTCCCACCTTGATCTCACACCTTCTACATACCATATAAGTCCTCTAGGACTCATTCATAGGGGTATTTACATGTAAAATATAATATAGGGATTCATGCTTTAAACTCAGTTTACATGCAAAGTGTACATCAGAAAAAGAATACGTAGATCCCGAGTCAAACAACACCTGAGGCTCATGATTACAGAAAAGAAGCATACCTCGTATGGTCTCAGACGAAGTGTCTGCGATCTCATTATCCAAAGCAAACACACGTCCTTTTGTGATCGACTTCTTACCCTTATCAGCAGTCGTAGCCCACTCTGGGGGATTATCCTCTGAGGCTGCTGTCTATGAGGCTCTTGAGAATGTAGCTTTTATGGTTGTGGGTAATTTCTCACTCTATGACCCATGTCCCCGCATCTGAAACATCCTTGTATGGTTCTAGAATAACTTCCCTCATGTGGTCGACCACAATCTCTGTAAACTTTAACCTCTAGCCTGGCACCTCGAGGGGTCTCCATAGTACTGGGAGTAACCCTGGGTCTATCAATTCTCCCTTTAGGTCCCTCGACCGTATGTCTCTTAAAATAACCCCTTCTGAAGTCAGTGTGGGAAGCTGCAAGTCTCATACCCTTGTCCTTGGTTATCACTCGGGACTCAGACTGGGACTGATTAACACTAGTCCCCTCTCAACCTCCTGTGCCCATCTCCAAGCATTATTAAACTTAGTAATGCAAAGCCCCATCAGTCTATCTCGAATGGCTGGTCTCAGCCCATAAACAAACCGTTCTGTTTGGCGCTCTTCATCCTTGACAGTCTCTAGATCATATCTTAATAAGGCAGTGAACCGATTGTCATATTCATCAACTATCATGTTGCCCTGTACTAGATTCATAAAATCTGCTTGTAATTTCCTCTGGGTAACTCGAGGGATATACTGAGTCTTAAAGGATGATTGAAAAGTCTCCCAGCCGATCACTGGATGAATGGCAATCAATATACTCTCGGTGGTATTCCACCAACATCGGGCTTATACTTTAAGCATGTAGGTACCCATACTAACCCTCTCTGCATCAATGCATCCTAAGAATTCAATGATGATCCTCATCTCGATCAACCACTCCTCTACCTCTGCTGGACCCTTCACCCCTTTAAATGACAGGGGATTCATCTTAAGAAAGTCCTTCAACCAGCCCTTACCTCCATCATTGGCCTGGTTTATGCCGAAGGTTAAGCGACGGGTGGTACTGGGTTAGTCTGTATAGGAAATGGGGGCAGATCCTATGGTGGTGTGAAAGTCGGGGTAGGTGTGGTACCTGAGGCATTATGTGAGATCTGAGAATTTTATACATATCTAAATTATGTAATGAGAACATGATGTGTAATTGATTGAACTAAATGTGATGTACTCATATATTGAGGTTGTATAGAATGAAATTTTAGGTGATGAATGAGTTATGAATGAGAAATAATCAATGTAGTAAGCTATGGCAATAATATGTGGAGATTTTTATGGTAAGTGTGTAACCAAAGTGTGAAACTATGAGGCCAGATCGATCTTGAGGATGAGAGGATCGATCTGGTAGGCCAAAGTGACAAGGAAGGAGGAATTTAAGTGAGCAGATCAATCTCCAATGGAAGAGGATCGATCTCCTTATGATTCTGTAATGAAGAGATCGATCTCATGAGGAAGAAATCGATCTCATGAAGCATTCTGTAAGGAAGAGATCGATCTCCTATAAGAGAAGATCGATCTAATGAAGCATTATGTAAACTGAAGATCGATGTCATAATTAGAGAAGATCGATCTCATAAAGCCATTAAGAGATCGATCTCACCCCACGACAGATCGATCTCCTATGCATAAAATTACCCCAAAACGTTCCCATATTCAAATGCAGATCGATCTCATTAAGGACCAGATCGATCTCTTACCTTCCGTCTATAAAAGGACCCTTATGTTTTCCTGTATTTCATCTTTTCTCTCTCTTCCAAGTCTTCATTTCAGGTGAGCCCTAGCTTTCTCTCTCTTCTAAAGTCCCCATTTTCGTCCAAATCAAAGGTTGTAGCAAGAAGGAAAGTTGTTCCTCATCTAAAGGAGAAAAACATAATTTGAAATCGAAAGACGGATTGAATCGAGGCAAGAGTTTAGCACTCCACAAGTTGGGTAAATTTCTAAACTTTGATCTTGGATTTTTAAGTGATTTTGGTGAGTATGGTTGTAGGCATTGTGATGAAATAGCTAGGAAATGGTTAGGGATTGATGAAACTATTATTTTTGATGGAGTAAAGATAACATTATGCAATTGTAGTAATTTTGGAATTTTGGGCTATAAATTGGAATTGAGGCAATGTGATGATTTTGGCATGGGAAATGTAGGATTTGAAATAATGTGGATGAGAATGTGAATTGGGATGGAATTGTGAGAATTAAGTAGTTTGAGTATTTAACGAGAATATGAGCAAATATGTGCTTGATGATGCGATTGAGATAGCTTATTGATGTTTTAACATCATTTGGACAGCCCAAGAGTCCAAGAGAGGAATGCGAGGCTAGTCCATGTTATGAGGGAAACAATTACACTATACAAGGTGCAACAAGGTAAGGAAAAATCTTAAACTCATTTGTGTGTGTGATTTGTGACAATATTGTAGCATGAATTGTGATTTGAGAAAACAAGCAAGTTTTATGAGTTGTGAATAAGTATTGCACATGATTTTATAGTCGGTTGGGGCCCAACTTTTATGAGTTGTAAACTATGCGTGAGAATGTTTTACAATTGTTTTATGTTTAAAACGTGGAAAGAGATTTAGGCTCTACGTTAAGGCGTGCTGAGATTGAGAAATGTGTGCATGGTTTTACCGGTTGGAACTCGATTTTAACATGTTTTATGTTGAGTACACAAATGTTTTTAAATGAGATTTATGAGAGAAAACCATTATGAGTTCTACGTGAAGGCAAAACGTTTTATTTGATAATGGCTAACGATTAAGACTTAGGCGTGTCATGTCGAATACACATCAGACATTGCTTTGATAGCATGTAAGGCCGATATTATTCCCCGCTTTAGTAGCGCTGGGAGGCATTTCTTTAGTAGCATGTAAGGTCGATATTATTCCCCTCTTTAGTAGCGCTGGGAGGCATTACTTTGGTAGCATGTAAGGCCGATATTATTCCCTGCTTTGGTAGCATTGGGAGGCATTGCTTTGGTAGCATGTATGACCGATACTTTCCCCACTTTGGTAGCGTTGGGAGGCCTTGCTTTAGTAACGTTGGGAGGCCTTGCTTTGGTAGCATGTAAGATCGATAGTGTACATGAGGAGAGGCATTGCTTTGGTAGCATGTAAGGCCAGACCTTGTTTTAGTAACACGTAAGTCCAATATACCATGTACATGACCATATTGTCGACATTCCCTCTTTTGAGAATGCTTGGGATGCGCACCCAGAAGAGATTATTTTGATGTGACATGACGAATTTTATATGAGTTTTCTTGCCTAGTCTCCTTTTTATACACATAAGATTATGTTTTGTGGCTACGCCACGTGCATTACTATTCAGGTGATTTTTATCACATTTTATGAGAAAAGCCATTATCGCATATTGATTTCCACATGCTTGTAATTATACTTTGTATTGAGTTATATACTCTCATGTTTTACTTGATTTTAGAGAATGAGACGAGAATGATGTTTTATTGATTCATGCTACATTTTTATCGAGTTTTCAACTATAAAACAAATGATTATGCTGTGCAAATCATTAATTGTAATGAATCCCTTACCCCCTTTCTGAATGATTTAGAAGCTCACTCTGTTTTATCTCCTCTCAGATTTCTTCAAGTGAAGAGAGTTCCCTGCGACGTACGAATTAGTGGCTAGTGGAGGATTTGAGCTCCAGGCTACATATTGTACTTGAGGTACATTTTAATATTTTATGTATCTAGATTAGAGTTGTATTTACAGACACTTGATGTACTATGAAGTATGAGATGTATTAGGATTAATTAACCTTGAATTGAGGAATGTAAATGGTATAATATTTATTCATGAGATGATGAGATCCTGAGGTATGATATGTATGATGATGTATGACACTGTACAGGAATACACCCTTAATTGTGAATGGATGTGAAAAAGTTTTAAATATGCCCTGTTTTTCGAGTTTATGGGGTGACACACAATAGTCCCAAAATGCTACGTAAATAGTGTTGCCATCTGCTCAAACCCCTGTCGCACATCCTACTCAAGTTGATTAATTCGAGAGTTCAGACTCTCCGGCTGTGGGTCAGGTGGTGGGGGTGGCTGTACCTACCTCTCGAAACGACCTCGTCTCCCCCTCATCTCTTATCTCTTACGTACCTGCGCGTATACATTAAGCATCGATCATAATTTTACCCACTAAATTCAATTCATTACCAAACAATATAGACATTTGGGATGTAATCTATTTCCAATTACTCGACACTGACAGTACTAGGCAACCTTTGCTCTGATACCAAAAAAATCTGTCACAGCCCGAAAGCGTAAAAAATAGGGCAAATTTAAACTTTTTCTTGCATTAAACGTCTTTCTCAAGGTGCATTCATGTACAGTGTCATTTAATCACTTGTGTTTATAACAAATCGCTATCACCTGGGTTACACAATTTTCTACTTCATAAAATCAAATACATAATATCCAAAGAGGATGAACCACAAAACTCAATTCATTCTCTTCATATCATCCTAATTACATCCCAATAATACTTAAGACAAATATTTGTATTACATCATTGTCTGGATACAAAATGAACCAAATTTATTCCTTATGTGTGTACAAGCGATAGCCTGGGGAGATCTTGTCCACCAGCCTATATCACGTACAAGAAAGGCACTAGCTTGCTCACTGCAAGTAATTTGGAGGGGAAAAAGGGTTAGCTCTCAAATCGCTCAGTAAGGAGGATAAGGAAGATTTTATAAAATCATCATAACATCACAACTTGTTATCCGGGCGTGTAAAAACATGATAGAAGTATTTGAGCATGTAAAACGCTATGGTAATAATGATAATAATAATAATGCCATCAGTTTGTATCTTCACAATTTACGTGATAAAATTCACATTTTCGTCATAACATTAAATCTCAATTAGTGATAGAAATCACAGTCATCAAAACACGTCATTCATCAAAGTAGTTGAGACTAGGCATTTAATAAAACTCAGATAAAAACAACGTCATAAGCACATCACGTCACATCAAATCATCCTCAAGGAGGACATCCTCTAAAGAGGGAAAATGTTGACATCTCTCCATGGCCATGATATCGTCGTAGACTTGATCAGGGTCATACAGCCTTAGTCTTACATGCTATAAAAGCAAGGCCACCCATCGCTACCAGAGCGGGGTCATCTCCCGTTACCAGAACGGAGGCATCGGTTTTACATGCTACTAGAGCAAGGCCCGATCTTACATGCTACTAGAGCAAGGACACTCAACGCTATCAAAGCGGAGTATCGATGTGCATCGCATAACAAGCCTTAGTCTCAGTAAAGTATGAAATTATTGTAATAAAATCGTTTTGCCTTCACATAGAGCTCATAGTGGTTATCTCGAAAAAAACTCATTTCTGTTATAAAACATTATGTTCACAATTACACAAAATTCATCAAAATCGAGCTCAAACTGGTAAAACACTCATACATTCATCAAAGCATCAAATCAACTCATTTCTCATAAACATACTCTTTCATCAAACCTTTTTCATGCTATCAAGGTATTTTCATCATTTAGAAACTCACTCGCACAAACATTTCATTTCCCTTACCTCTTGCACCATAAGTGGTGTAATTGTCCCCCGGGTCTCGAACCAGGCTCGTTTCCCGTGTCAAATTCCCAAGCTGTCCAAACATCATCAAATCATCAATATACATCATTCTCATTGTCCATTTGTTTCTCTTACTCATTCTAACCTAACCTTTGTGAAACCCAAATTTTTCCCACTATGTTCATTTCTTTCTCCAAAATCTCAAACAGTCCTATATATCGAGGACTCAATTTCCCTTTCTTCTCGAAATGCATGATACCCTTACTTGGAGATATCTTAAGGAATACAGAATCTCCAACTCAAAACTCGAGTGGTCGTCTACGCTCATATGCGTAACTTTTCTGTCAACTTTGAGCAGTATGTAATCTTTCACAAATGATCTTCACATTCTGAACTGCATGTTTAACGACTTTGGGAGCTATTACTGTCCTATCACCCACTTCTTCCCAAGCTATAGGGGATCCACACCTCCTATCATATAGAGCCTCATAAGGTGCCATACCAATACTCGTATGATAGCTATTATTATACGCAAACTCTGCAAGGGGTAGGTGATCATCCCAAGATCCCTTAAAATCCATCGCACATGCCCTCAACATGTCCTCCAAGGTCTGTATAGTTCACTCGGACTGACCATCAGTCTGAGGGTGATAGGCAGTACTAAAACTCAATTGAGATCACATGGCCTCTTGAAAATGAGTTCAAAACCTGGAGGTGAATCGAGAATCTATATCATATGTAATCTCTATCAGATATGTGGTAGATATCACGGGAGTAGACCATGCCCTTTGATAAGATAATTTATAAATGTGGTAAACCAGGGCACATAGCTCGTGAATGTCCAAAATTGGTTGATACAGCCCCACAGAAGGGTAAGGAGTCAGAGAAGGCTACAGTTGAGACACCTACTCCTTAGAGGACGGCTACAGCAGAAGAGAAATGGAAACAAGTTGTTGGTCGAGGGTGAGTGTTTTCTTTGGACCAGGCATCTGTAGAAGCTTCTACGGATGTGATTAAAGGTACCATCCTAATCTTTGATTTTGAAGCATTAGCATTAATTGATCATGGTGCGACGCATTCATTTATATCACCTTCATTTGCATGTAAATTATTTGAACATGTGAAACCTATACCTCTAGGTAGGATATTGCTTATAAGCACTCTAGTGAGAGATAATGTAGTAACTGAGTATGTATGTAAAGGTTGTAAGTTAAAAGTAGGGGAGAAGGATAGTTGGCTAATCTTATTCTGTTAAACATGAAGGATTTTGATGTAATACTAGGAATGGATTAGTTGGCTGCAAACCATGCTGTTTTAGACTATTATGCTAAGACAATAATGTTTTCCACCCCTAAAAAGTATGTTGTAAGATTTGTAAAGTAATGAAGAAAAAGTAAATTAATTCCAAGAATGGATGATTTTACTAATAAATGTAGTCATAATATGTTGAAGGTTTTATAGCATATGTGGTTGATTTGGATAAGGCACACTCGAAATTAACTAACATCCCATGGTTAGAGAATTCCTCGATGCCTTTTCAAAAGAATTACCAAGGTTACCACCAGACAGAGAGATGAAGTTCTGTATTGATTTGGTGCCTGGTACTGAACCAATATCCAAACTATCGTATAGAATGGCTCCAGTGGAATTGGAAGAGCTAAAGAGATAGTTGTAAACGTTGTTGGACAAGGGGTTTATCAGACCGAGTGTATCATCTTGGGGAGCACCGGTTTTATTTGTAAAGAAGAAATATGGGAGTCTCCGACTGTGTATAGATTATCGGTTGTTGAACAAGGCTACCATCAAGAATAAATGTCCCCTTCCATGGATTGATGATCTATTGGATCAGTTGCAGGGAGCACAGATCTTTTCGAAGATTGATCTAAGGTCTGGGTATCATTAGTTGAGGATTCGAAGTGGAGATGTGCCTAAAACAGCGTTTCGAACCTGTTATTGCCATTATGAGTTTTTGGTTATGCCATTTGGGTTGACGAATGCTCTTGCAGTGTTTATGGCATTAAAGAATGATGTATTTAAGCCATACTTGGACAGCTTCGTGATTGTCTTTACAGATGACATATTGGTGTACTCAAAGTCCAGGGAAGAGCATGAGCAGCACTTGAGAATAGTGTTACAGACCTTCTAAGATCAGAAGTTGTATGTTAAACTCAATAAGTGTGATTTTTGGCTGAGTGAGATATCGTTTCTGGGTCATGTAGTCTCGAGAGACGGAGTATCAGTGGATCTATCCAAGATAGAGATTGTGATATAGTGGGAAAGACCCAAGATGGTTACAGAGATTCACAATTTTTAGGGTTTAGCAAGTTAATACCGACGATTTATCCAGGGATTCTCTAAGCTGGCTGCTCTATTGACACGTCTCACTTGAAAAAATTGTGGAATTTGAGTGGGATGATAAATGTGAAAGTACTTTCTGCTAGCTAAAGCACAGACTGACCACTGCACCTATTCTCACCATACCCACCTGCTCAAAAGGTTACTCAGTGTATACAGATGCCTCGAGACAGGGACTAAGCTATGTGTTGATGCAAGACGGGAAGGTAGTAGCCTATGGATTCAGACAGCTTAAGGGCCATGAGAGGAACTATCCGACCCATGATTTAGAGTTGGTAGTCGTGGTATTTGCATTGAAAATATGACGCCACTACTTGTACGGTTAGAAATTTTAGGTGTTTACTAATTATAAGAGCCTCATATATCTGTTTTCATAGAAAGAGTTGAATATGAGGTAGAGATGGTGGATAGATCTTCTAAAAGATTATGATTGCGAGATATTGTACCATCCAGGAAAGGCTAATGTTGTGGCTGATGCCTTTAGTAGAAAGAGCATCGAAATGGTATCGTACATGATGGTCAGGGAGCATGAGCTGCTCGAGCATTTTGCTCACCTCACTTTGGATCCCTCTTGATGTTAACAGTGACTGTGTGATAGCTAACCTATGAGTGGAACCAAATTTGTTAGACCGGATACAACAGGCTATGCATGCTGATCTACTATGTAAGGATCATGCAAGTCTGATTCAGAGGGTGATGTGGTCGATTTCTTAGTGAGTGATTATGGCCTACTGAGGCTTAGAGGTAAGATTTTCATTCCCGATGACCTAGAGTTAAAGAAAGTGATTTTGATAGAAGCTCATTCATCGAGATATACATTGCATCCAGGGAGTAACAAGATGTACCAAAACCTCTTAAAAGTGTATTAGTGGTCAAGGATGAAAAGAGATATCACAGACTTTATCGCACAGTGTCTTGTATGTCAGCAAGTGAAGGTAAAGCATCAAAAACTAGCAGGATTGTTACAGCCTCTACCTATACTGACTTGGAAATGAGAGCACGTCACTATGGATTTCATCATGGGATTGCCAAGGACTAAGAGGTACCATGATGCTATCTGGGTATTGGTAGACAGATTGATGAAATTCACCCACTTTCTAGCCATGAAATCCACAGATACTCTAAGTACTTTGGCAGAGTTGTATAGAAGGGAGATAGTGAGGCTACATGGTGCTCCAATAAGCATTGTATCGGATAGGGATTCTCGCTTCACTTACCACTTTTGGGAACATTTTCAGGAAGTTACCAGTTAAGTTTCAGTACTGCTTTCCACCCTCAAACTGATGGTTAATCAAAGAGAACCATCCAAACGTTAAAGGATATGCTGAGAACGAGTGTTATGAATTTTAAAGGCTTCTGGGATTATCACCTACCATTAGTCAAATTTTCTTACAACAACAGTTATCACTCGAGTATCGAGATGGCACCATATGAAGCGTTGTATGTTAGAAGATGTCGTTCCCCTATTGGTTGGGAAGAAGTAGGTGATAGAAAGACTTTTGCTCTCGATTTAGTACAACAAGCCTCTGAGGTTGTTCAGCTGATATGTGAGAGATTTAGAACAGCTCAGAACAGGCAGAAAAGTTATGCTGACATGAGACGGAGGCCACTAGAGTTCACGGTAGGTGACTTAGTATTTTTGAAAGTTTCTCCCTCGAAAGGGATTATAAGGTTTGGTAAGAAGGGTAAGTTGAGCCCTCGGTATATCGAACCATTTGAGATATTGGAGCGAGTGGGAGATAAGGCCTACAGGCTAGCGTTGCCATAAGATCTAGCAGCATTCATAGTGTCTTCCATGTATCGATGCTTCGAAAGTACCATTCAAATCTGACTCATGTGATTCGGTATGAGCCATTGGAGCTCAAGGATGATCTGTTGTATGTAGAGAGACCAATCTGGATACTGGATAGGAAAGAGAAGATGTTAAGGAATAAGACAATTTCATTTGTTAAGGTTCTCAGGTAGCACCATTATTCAGAGGAAGCTACTTGGGAGATAGAGAGCCTAATACTGGAAAAGTAGCCCCGACTTTTTTAGGAATGACTTGGTTCTAATTTGGAGGACCAAATTTCTTGAAGAATGGGAGGAATGTAAGACCCGTAAATTTCTATGTATTGTTTATGATTCTGAGATGTACAGACAAGTTACATTTTATATGAATCATAAGAAATTGATATTTTTAAGTTCTAAGTGTGAATGAAATACAAAATGAGTGTTAAAGTAATTGAGTATGAGTTTAACTTTGAAACTCTGGGAAAATTGTATCTGGAATGCTGTAGATTAAGGGCAGATCGATCTTAGATGAAGGGGATACCGATCTTATTTCCTTGAAATACAATGTCAAGCATTCTGCAAGAGGGAGATCGATCCCTCATTCAAAGCAGATCGATCTCAAGTTGCTTCTGCTTAGACAAGATCGATCTCTAAAGTCCTCTGCATAACCAAGATCAATCTCATCCCATGAGTAAAGATCAATCTCATTCCTTTGAGCAGATCAATCTCATCCAAGGAGACAGATCGATCCCCTACCCTGCAAGTCAAATTCTGAAGGAGTTTAAACAAGGGCAGATCGATCTTTCACCTTAGGATATCGATCTAATGAGGCAAATTCTATAAAACTCGACAGCTGAGTCTTAAATTTCACGAAAACAACTCATCTTCCTCCATTTTTAACAAATGACCTAGCTTTCTCACTCTAAAATCATCAGCTTTCAATCAGATTTGAGAGAGATTCCTTTGAGCAAAGTTGTTCCCAGTGAGGAAGAGAACAACATAGTCAAAGATTGGAAGCTAAAACCTTAGATTGAAGGAGAAAAGAGGTTTTCCCCCAATTTGGCAAAAAGAGAAAAAAGTCAAGCTAGGTAATATTTTAATACACCACTTCAAGTATGTTAATCTAGACATTTAGATGAGTTAATTTGGTGTATACATTGTTGGTTGAAATGTTAAGCAACCATGACCTAGAATGAGCTTAGTGAGAGAAAGTTGAAATGGCATGGAGTTAATGATGATTTAAGCATGTAGAGATGTTAGTAAGTATGTGTACATAATTCTAAGATAGTTTTATGAAATACATATGTTGGGATAGAGGATGATTGAAAATGGGCATAAGAGGTGTTTGATAAATTACCTTAGTGAAGGAAAAATGATGAACTTAAGGCATTGTGAGATTAATGTCGGTTCAATATGAATCAGTAGACTCGAGGAGTCTAATGGATTCTCGAGAAATGAATAGAACGGTCGAAATGGACTTAAGAGAGAGTAAAGTCCAATAAGACGTAACGAGGCCAAATTGGTGTAAAATGGCCCAATGCATTGAATTGAACTTCATGCAAGTGAAAATTAAGCATATTGAAGTATAGTGATGTGAATTGTAAATCATTATAGCTCTTGAAGACATAATTGGAGTCGATAAGACTGGATCATGAGCATTGGAAACCAAGGAAAGCGATTCAAGCATAATTCGAGGTAAGGGATTTATGCAAGCTATTAGAGATAGCTATACATATGTTTCTTACTTGCTGTGTGCAAATAAATACGATAAAGTAAATAGATATTGAAATATCTAGGTGAAAACTAAGTATGAGAAGAAGCTTATATGCATGAATTGCATGACTTCAATGTTATTGTTGTGAAAAGATGTTCTGCAAGTGTATTGAGAAAGAGTAATAATAGACTAGCTCTTAATTTAGTATTTTACATGAAAAGCTTTTAACGAGTGATTAAAGGGAGATTCCTCTCACTCATACTTAGTGAATGGAGCCATCTATTTCTTTTCTGTGTGAACTTGTGCTAGAGCCAAAGTGGCAACGATAGATTTACCAGCCTTGCTCGCACATCATTTTAAAAGGATTTTGAGAAAAGCAAAAGGTGCTAGAGCTGAGTGAAGCTGTGTGATCCACTCGAGAGCTCGCACCTGGTTTTGGGAATCATGCTAGAGCCATCGAGTACTACTAAGTGATCCTTCTTATTATGCTCTTCTGTGACTCCCTCAATTTAAAGTGATTTTAAGTAAAACAGTGCTCGATGCCTCAGGTATGCTGTGTGATCTTATGCTGAGTTGCTCGAACGAGGTTTTATAAGCTTTTTGTGTGATGGAACAAAACCGTGCTCCATGCCTCAGGTATTCTGTGTGATCTTACGCTGAGTTGCTCACACGTGGTGTTATGGACTTTGTTGTGTGATGAGTAAAACTGTGCTGGAGCCATCGTGCATTGTTGAGTGATCTTACACAGACCTGCTCGCACGTGATTTTGAGACAATGGAAGTGGATGATAAGGATCCACAGGAGCACGCTATAACGTGAGCGTTCGCCACGGAGTACAATGTGCCATGATATCTTAGTGATTCTATGTGGGCTGAAGGAATGGTTGATCTGCCTTCCCAAGCATGGGATTCCCGCACACCTAATCAGTGATACCTGGAATTCGGACTATGGCCATAAGTCTTTTATCTGTGTGATATGACATTTTGTCACTACTGTGTGAGGTGACATTTGTCCCCCTGCTGTGTGATACAGGGTGATATGATATCCCATACTATGTCTCATGTAAATTGATTTACTAAGTAATTTGCTATGTGTAAAGAGATTTATAAGTGTGTACTGTGTGAATTGAAAAAGAAGTTGTGTGATTTTAAAGATTGAATTGTGTGATTCTGTGGGTTTTGAGAAAGAAATGTGCATATACCCATCTAGCGAATTAATGATTTTGCAATTGATGGAAGCTATTTTCAAAGAATGCATATGTTTTATAAGGAAAATAAATGTTTATATTTTAAGCATGTAGATAGTGTAGTATCTACATGGTTTCATATTTTCCTTACTGAGCGTGTTAGCTCACCCCTTTATTTTCCTCCTCCACAGATCCTGTAAATTAGTGCACAGTATAGTTATCTGTTATACGAAAGGGAAGTATATAATAGAAATTGATGTAAACGTTTTCGCATATATATATATATATATAAGAACAGTTTCTATTTCATTAAATAAATTTTAAATTATGAATGGATGAGATGTGGATATGGATGTTGACTCACAGCCCAACTGTTAGTAGTAAGTTAAGTCACGGGAAGAGGGTCGTGACACGATGTCTTCCTCATCTTGCTGTGAGTAAACCCTTCCCTTGCAGCCGTTTTTAGGTCTTAATTCTTTAGCAAAATTTTTCCTCTACCTCCTCTATAACATTCTAAAATTTGGTAGCTGAACTCCTTAAATTGAGCAAGTTATAGCCGAAACAACACAAGGTATACAAATTTGGCATCAAGTTATATCTATAGGTTTTCATTTCATTCTTTCTCCCATATTAGTATATGATCATTAAGGGTTAATATGGAGTGTTTTGGTGTCATTAGATTAGAGCAAAACACCCTCAAAAGTGAAGATGAGCATTTAGCCATTTTGGTATATAAGGTGAAATGTTGTCTTTAATGCATGAATTTGATATATGTTAGTGTTCCTAGCATGATGTGATGATATATAGTGTTAGAATTGCGTAAATCATATGAGAAAGTGAAGATTTAATTTTTCACCTAGGGTTTTATAAAGGAAGTGATTGAATTTCATGGGTTTTTATTAATTGTTGCTTAATTAATGTAATTAAGCATGAATTTAGGGAATTAATGAAAGAAAATCGATCACAGGAATTGGCTATGTAAGATTATGTAATTGAATACTTGAGGGGTAAAATGATAATTTTACACGTAAGGTATAAACTTAATGCCATATGAGTAATATACCAGTGGCAATATAGTTGGTGCAATTAAAATGATCAAATAGTATCAAATTGTCACTTTTATCACTTGTTGTCAATATTGATCAAGTAGCAAAGGCAATTGAATTAGATTGTATTTAGGGTTAAATGGCACTATGATAGTGCAGAGTGGTGAATAATGAATTGTTAACTGTGAATGTGCAGTGAAATCAGTTGATCAGGTGGTGTGGTGTCATTGATTTGCAAGCTTGAGCAAATACCCAAATTGTATAGCTTTAGGTAAGTTAATAATGCAAGATGCATAATAACGTCATGCAACTCAGACAAATGCCATCGAATTTCTTAAATTGATTTTAGATATAAACATGGACATTGTGATTAGTTATTAAATTGATTTGTGGATTGCTTTGTGATTAGAAAACACTGGATTGGGAATATAAACCATTTTCTATCTGCAGGGTTAGGTATAGTCTCATAGTAACCCGACCTTTTGTACAAATTTTGAAAAATGCCAAATGAAAGAGATATGTTTTCATGAGAACCATGCCTCTATTGCATTGCACATTTATTACATAGCATGGCTTTGGTTTGATTTTAAAGCATGCATTAACTTATACTATTGTATATAAACGCTTTGAAATCGTGTTATTGCATGTTTTGAAATGATATAACTGCATGGCTATTAAGGCCTATGATATTGTTTCAGATTTAGCACACTATGTTGTTACATCTGTTTTATCAATATGAAATTTCAAAACATGTGTTTAAACTGTTTTACAGTTTTATTGATAGTCCAAACCCTATATGGACTGATAAAGTATGAGGAGAGACGCTTGAGAGTCTTTACCCTAAATCCAAACTGATATTGAACCAAATCTGATACTGAATCAAAACTAATATTGAATCGGAATTGATATTAAATCGAAAATCGATACTAAATTTGATTATGGTGGAAACTAGGCTAAACTCTTGTAAACGATATGCAACTAAAACGGCTATGAATCCTTAAGCTCAAAAGAGACATAGCATGTGAAACCATGAGATTACGAGCAACAAACCAACAATAGGGACCTATGGCCATGGTCGGTTTCCATTGTATCTCATTGACAAGTGAGCACTTAGGGCTATAGATGTGTCTAGGTCTAGCAGTAATTAAGAAACGAAAATATTATGCCATCTGGCACAACTAAGGGTACTGCTCAAAATATGCATGTATTGATAGCTTCATGATTCGCAACCCGGCATGCACTCATATGCCAAAGGTCTCCTTTCGTTTCAAAACATGTGTTCAAAAACTTAAAGTGAGCCATTCGGTCTCACATCGATTAAAATATCAAAAGCAACCAAGGTTTTACTTATCAAATAACTAACATAGCATATAGTTTCTCAAAACATGCATACATAAGTTGCAAAACGATTTCGAAAATCAATGGGTAATTTTAAGAGGCTCGAACGTACACTTTAGTTCAAACTTTAAAGAAGGGATTAATCCTCTTGGTGTAGGGGATCAATCCTTAAAAGGAAAAATGCCTTTGCCCAATCATAAAAGCAGAGGGGATCGATCATCGCCTCATAAGGGATCGATCCCTCAAAGTCAGAATGCAAATTTTTGGAAAACATTGATGAGGAACTGATTCCTTATCTTAAAGGATTGGTCCCTAATGTACCAAAAAAAATCATTTTGGCTGGGTTTTAAGTCCCAAACCTAGTTAAAACACTTTCAAAACATTAAATACATTTCATGGAAACCTTTATCATGCCAAAAATATTCATAATGTGCTTGTAAAACCAATCATGCTCTCAAAACCTTTTCAAAACTAATGCATTTGAACCTAAGTTTCTAACACATTTCTAAATAAGCTAATTTCATGGTTTCCTCATCTTTTTATGCTTCAAATATGTCCCTTTGGACACTATCACACCAACAAGCACATCTCTTACATTAAGTGTCCAGCCCTTGTCACAATTGTGCTCCTTGCACCTTTTCTTGAGTCCAATGCATTCCTTAAGTCACCTTGGTTGTATTCCCACATCAACAACCATTAATTCTTCAATTCATTCACACAATCTTTACTTTTCATTATTGCCTAACCATGATCAACCTTAAAGTAAACTTTAGTAAGTTTTCCTTAATAATCACTTAAGATCAAAACATAACTCAATACCTAATTAACCATAAAAACCATCCTTAAGTCCCAAAACTCTTACCTTAGTTCCTCTTTGAAGTGCCAAACTCTAGCTTCTTCCTACTCAAGTCTCCTTGGCTATAATCCATATAAAATAACCATTTAAACACCATAAGAATGAATAAAATTCCAAAAGCCCTCAAAGATCAAGCATACATCTTTTACCTACCTTATAGATTCAAATCTTCTCTTTATGATCCCACCATCGAAACCATCCTTTCTAAGCTCAAAATTTAGATATGATGATGAGATAGTTGAGATGAAGGTTGGGTTGATGTCATGGGGTTATTTTCTTCTTCTTCTCTCTTTTCTTTTTTTTCTCTCTCTTTATTCCTTTGTTTCCTTCTTTTTTTCTTTTCTTTTTTTTTACTTCTAGTCAAAAATGGCTAAATAAGGGAAAGAGAGACGAAACTAGAGATTAAAATGGGTTTGGCAAGATTTTTCTGCCTCAGTGGGAGCAAGTAAAGCCTTCATGAGGCAGGGGATCAATTCATCGAGGGAAGGGATCGATCCCTCCTTTACAAAATGGCCTATTTTTCGAGGGTTTAAACCAGGGGATCGATCCCTTCTCTTAGGAGATCGGTCTCTTTCTTTCAAAATATTAAAATTTACAGTTTCTTGATAAGGGGATTGATCCCTTAAGGGAGGGGATTGGTCCCTCATACTAGAACTACACTTTTTTACAGATTTTCATCTTGAATATCATCCCTAATCCATACCAAAATCATACTAAGCCATTACCTAATATTTTCAAATTTCTCAACACATCAAAAACATTCATATACACTTGTTTAGGTTGATTTCTCATCATCCTTGATTTATTTCTTAAATATTCTATCATTTAACCCTTTAAAACCTTATGTTACTCATCATATGCATACCAAAAGAAACACTTAACTTTTAAAACATAATCTTATTCATTTATACACTGAATTTATCTTTATACGAGTCTTACATAGTCTAATACATACATTGCTTACACAAATGCTATGAAATTGGTGGATTTTACATCCTCCCCACCTTATGGAATTTGGTCCTCCAAATTCGTTTAAGCCTATACAAACAAGTTTGGAAGCTTCTCTTTCATTAGACTTTTCAACTCTCATGTGGCCTTTTTTGTAAAATGATGTTGCCATAGCACCTTCACTAAAAGAATACTCTTTGATCAAAGCACCTTCTCCTTTCGATCTAGATTTTAGGTTAGCTTTTCCACATAGCTCGCGTCTTCTTTATTCTCCAATGGTGCATACTCTATGACATGAGAAAAGTCTGGATGGTACTTCCTCAACATCGAGATGTGGAAGATGTTGTGCACTATAGATAGCTGTGGTGGTAAGGCTAATCTATAGGCTATGTCTCCAACTCTCTCAACTACCTCGAATAGACCAATAAGTCGAGTACTCAGCTTCTCTCTCTTCCTAATTCGCATGATACCCTTACTATGGGACACCTTCAAAAACATAAAATCACCAACTTAAAATTGAAAGTGCCTACTACGAACATCAACCTAGCTCTTTTACCTACTCTAAGCGGTTCGTAGCCTTTCACAAATGATCTTGACACCATTAGAGACTTGCTTTACTAATTCAGGAGCTAATGACTTTCTTTCACCAACTTCCTCCTAAACTATTGGAGATCGACATCTCCTCTTATACAAAGCTTCAAAAGGTGTAGTTCGAATGCTGGCATGGAAACTGTAGTTGTATACGAACTCTACCAATGGCAAATGGTCATCCCATGAACCTTTGAAATCCAAAGCGCATGCTCTCAACATATCCTCTAAGATCTGAATCGTCATATCAGATTAACCATCAGTTTCAGGATTAAAAGCTATACTAAGTTCAAATTAGATCTCATTGCTTCTTAAAAATGCTATCAAAACTAGGACGTGAATCAGGAATCCTTGTCAGAAGTGATGCTCACAAGAGTGTCATGCAATCTAATTACTTCCCTCGCATGTAAGTCTACCAAAGAGTTCAAGGAATCTATTGTCTTAATAGCTAAGAAGTGAGCTGATCTGGTTAACCTTTCCACTATCATCGAGATTGCATCACGTCCTTTCTGATTCCTTGGTAGGCCTATAATGAAATCTATAGTGACATGCTCCCATTTTCATATGGGTATTGGTAAAGGCTGAAGTAGCCCTATCAACTTATAGTGCTTAATCTTCAATTGATGGCACACCAAACACCTTGCTACATGATTAGCAATGTTGTTCTTCATCCCTACCCATCTATACACCCAACATAGGTCATGGTACATTTTATTACTACCTGGGTGTATAGTGTATCGATAACTGTATGCCTCTTTCAATATCAACTGCCTCAAATCCTCATCACTTGGAACACATATTTTTCCTTTAAATCGGAGTAAACTATCACCCCTGACTGCATACCCTAATTGTGAATCTTAACCTAGTTGACTAGTAATCTCAATTAACTCTTTATCGTCTCTCTGTGCTACCATAATTTGATCCATCAAACTCGGCTCTATCCAAAGAGTTGTTAGCCAACTACTTTTAGCAAGTTCCACACTGATCCTAAGTCCAACAAACTGCTTTAGAAGATCTCACTTCTTTTCCATCATATTGGATACCATCCTTTTTTCGGCTTAAAGCATCCACTACCACATTTACCTATCATAGTAGAGGATCTCATAGTCATAGTCCTTTAAAAGTTCCATCCACCGTCGTTGTCTCATGTTGAGCTCATTTTAATCAAATAAATACTTCAAACTCTCGTGATCAATGTAGATCTCAAACTTTTCACTATACAAATAATACAGCCAAATCTTGAGAGTAGAAACCACGACAACCAATTCCAAATCATGTGCCGAGTAGTTTTTCTCACAATCCTTTAGCTGGCGAGAACCATAAACAACTACCTCTCATACTACATTAAAACAAAGCTTAGACCATGTAGGGAAGCATCATTGTACAATGTGAAACCTCCTGATCAACTCAGAACTGTTAGAATTAGTGTTGAGGTCAACCTCATATTCAACTCTTGAACACTTTCCTCACTCTTGTCTGACCACTTGAAATTAACATCTTTACAACTAAGTCAAGTCATCAGTGTAGCTATCTTAGAGAATCCTTCCACAAAACACCTATAGTACTCGATTAGTCCCAAGAAACTTCATATCTCAGTAACATTTTTTGTCCTTTCCCATTTAATCACTGCTCTAACTTTAGACAGATCCACTGACACCCAATCCTTAGACACAATGTGACCCAAAAACGCTATATGCTCCAACCAAAACTCACACTTACGTAACTTTGCATACAACTGTTTCTCTCGAAGGGTCTATAATACTATTCTCAAGTGTTGTTCATACTCTTCTCAACACTTTGAGTACACTAAGATGTCATCAATGAAGACGATGACAAATTGGTCCAAATAAGGGTTAAACACTTCATCCATCAATCCCATAAATGTTGTCGGTGCATTCGATAGGCCAAACAGCATCATCTTAAACTCAAAATGGTTGTAACAAGTCCTAAAAGCAGTCTTTGGAAAATCAAACTTTTTTAACTTTAACGGTGAGACCCCAACCTCAAATCAATATTAAAGAACGCTGATGCACCCTGAAAATGATTAAAAAGGTCAGATCCTTGGCAGCAGATACTTATTTTTCACTTTAGCCTTATTCAACTGCCCATAATCGATACACAACCTCAATCCATCATCCTTCTTCTGGACAAACAACACAAGAATGCCTTAAAAGGAAACACTCAGACAAATGAATCCCTTGTCTAATAAGTCTCAAAACTACTTCTTTAACTTTTCTAATTTAACTTGGGCATGCGATAGGAATGCTTAGATATTGGCTGAGCATCTAGGGCCAAATCTATGGCGAACCTAGCACTCTATTAAGTGGCAACCCTAGTAACTCCTCTGGAAATACATCTGGAAAATCCCTAACCATGGGAATATCCTTGAGTTCCTTATGTACCCTTTCTAAATCTTCTACATAAGCAGTAAGTCCTTCACATTAATCAAAGCTTTGTTAGACTTACACAACACATAAACAATCCAATTTCATTTCTGATTAGCAAAACATACATTATAACTATCAGATAGATAGAAAGTTACGGTCTTAAAGTAGCAGTCTAAACTAACATGATTGGTAGCTAACCAATCCATGCTCAAAATTACATCAAAGTCCCAAATATTAAGCAAAACTAAATTTTCTACCATATCCTTATCTCCTATCCTAATCTTATAATTCTTATACACCAAATCTATCATTTGGATTTCTCGCATATATATGCAATACATAACCTAAAGGCTTGTCTCTATAAGCAACTTACTAATGAATGATGGAGATACAAAAGAGTACGTAAAGCTAGGATCAAACATTACATGTGCTTCAGTACCAAAAATAGCCTTCAACTGATTCCTTGTCTAGTGCAAATAGTCTTTTTTGGGTCACAGGCTTCTCACTCTTCTTTGTTATCTTGCCCCTTTACGGTGGAACAGGCTTCTTAGGCTGCTTTCGAGTATCTTTTAGTGTAGGATAATCTTTAATCATATGTTGTCACGACCCTTAGTCTACCGAAAATCACTACCAATTTTTCATTTTTTGATTATTATTTAATCTGTTATTCTTACCTTCCTCGGATCATGAACAGCTTCACCACCAACAATTGGGCTGTGCATCGGTGTAAATCTCATCCAACCGTACCATTTCAATTTACATTTTATTTAAAGGTAAACACTAACATTTCTTAAGTCAGAGTTGTGATTTACAAGTGTCTACAATTCTTTACATCCCCAAATGATACATTCAAAATATTATTATACTATTGAATGTCTAGATACAAAACTGTACAAATGGGTATACCTTTATATGATGGGATGCAACGGACTCCAAAAATCAACTCCTTAGTCGCTTTCAGTGTAAGACCCGATTTTTATCATAAGAGCAAAGGGAATGAATAAAAATTTTTGAATGCATTTAAAAAATGCAAACGATTGAAATGGAATTTTTGAACATGTTGAAGGACAAAATGGTCAAAAGATCGAAAGTCGGTATAAATTCGAAAAGAAAAATTAATTAAAAATATGGGATTGAGAACTCTTGATCAATAACGAAGAAATAATTAAATTTTGAGTTAAATTGATCAAGATATGAATTTATTAGAATTAATCAAAAATTTTACAACAGGAAATTATCCTGAAAATAATCGAAAAATATACCACAAAGACGAAATAGTACCGAGAAATTCATTTATTGATTAAATGAATTAAATATAAATTTTTTTAGATATTTTGGTAAAAATAATAATATTTAATTAAATAAAATAATAATAAAATTAATTAAAATAATAATATAATAAAATAAATAAATAAATAAATAAATAAATAAAAAGAAACGAAAGTTCATAAACGCGAAACGAAGAGAAATTCACCGAAGCAAGCAGAAGTCGAGAGCCCCCAGCCCGACGAACCACCCCGGTGAATGAGGAAGCCAGGCGATGATCGGAAAAGATGGCCGACAACCGTGCGACCCTTCTGCCACCGAAACGCGCACTGAGGACTTCAAAAACAGCTAGATTGGTGAGTTGAAGCTGCGAGGGAGAGAGGGTGAATCTGACGGCCACCGACATGATTTGGCCCCGATCGAGGTTAGCCGAAGGTTGCCCGACCAAAGACGAGCCGAACAGCACCGAAATCAATCCGAGAACCGATCGAAAACATCGTGAATGGTGATGTGGAAGCCTGAATTGGTACGATCGGTTCAGCAAGAAGTGAACCGAGTTGAACCGATCGGTCTAAATCGGGTTGAACCGGACCGAACCGGTTCAGCCAAGAAAGAGAGAAAAAATGGAGAAAAATGAAGAAAAAGAGAAAAAGGAAAAAGGGGAAGAATTTTTGGGGATACCCTGGACTTCGGGTATGTCTGTAAGAGGTCAAAAGTGATCGATTTGACTTTCGAGAAATTTATTTAAATTATAATTAATCAAAAATTAACCCGAAATTAAACATAAAATTGTGCAGTTCGACGATAAATCGTGTACGTGAGCCCGATCGAACTTCGATTTGTGCACCATCACATAATCTCGGGTAAGTAAAGCTCATTTACGATAATTTATGTAATTATTCACGTATTAAAGATTTATTTTACGAATTTCAAATTTAATTCCGCATTTAGTGAATTATATTGGAATTTTTGAATTAATTGTCGTAAATGATATACGGACTAACCAAAGAGTTTGGAACGAAGCCCAATGGGTATTGAGAGCCCAATAGACTCGAAGAAGGGATTTAATAAGTGAAAAACGGGCTTAAGTTCGATTAAGGCCCATTAAGGTGTAATCAGGCCCAATAAGAGTAAACGGGCCCAACATTTTAAATTTAAGCTCAATAAAGGTTAAATATGGATAAGTGTATTGTATTTAACCCAATAAATATTTATACGCAATTTTGGAGATTGGATTGGGAGCAAATCGGACTGCGTGACGAGACATTAGTGGAAAAGGTCAGACTGTACAGAAAAATGAGTTAAGGGAAATTTGTAAGCGCTTAGATATATCTGTGCGTATTTTTGGGGTTATTTACATTACGTAGAATTTCAAAAGGTATCTAGAAATAATAATAATTTTTACGAAAATCGTGGTTTATGTGAAAATTACGATTTTATCCCTAGTTAGGAAAATTTCAAAAAAGGTAGGAAGGCTATGAAATTGCATGATTTTTATGTTTTCGATATTCCTATGATTATATTGCTTTAATTTAAGCAAATTATGGATAGGCTGGCTGTTTATTTCATGTTTTTACTTGAAAGGGCACAAATTAGGTGCCAGTTGTGATTTTTGATTTGTTATAGTGAAATTGAGTAGCCTATCATGTTTTTATGAGTTTTAAATCGTGCTGGAGCACTACTCACACTGGATTTTATATTTTAACTCATATACAGACTGCTGGAGTACTACTCGCATTGAGTTTTACAAACTTACTTTACATGACTATCGTACTGGAGCTATGCTCGTACGTGGATTTTACTTGGTTTTATGCATCCATACTAGAGCATTTCTCTTACGTGAATTTAAATTAGATTTATAATTATTTTAAGTTGTACTAGAGCACTGCTCATACGCAGATTTCATTAATTTTTATGAAACCGTGCTGGAGCTTCTCTCGCATGAGGGTTTTTCTGATATCATGAATATGCATGGAGCCGTGCTGGAGCTTCGCTTGCACAAGAATTTTATGACATGCATATGACCAAGCTGGAGCCTCTTGTAGACTGTGTGTCACATTGAGAAGATATGCTCGCACGTGTAGATTGAGACATGGTTTGGTTATCGACATGGTTTGGAGTGGGATAAGACCTATGGCAGGCATCCCCAGACTGTGATATTGGGTTCATGGAGTACGTTATACCGTTTATGTCACACAGAGTACGTTGTACCATGTAGTCATGACTATTGTATTCTCGTGATGTGATATTCTGGCCGGTAGGGTGACCCACCTCCCATTACATTGTGATACCTCGCACACTGGGATTCGTGTAGCCTGGGATCACAAGGACATAGTCCTCGATTGTTTCCATACAGTAACATGCATGTCTCACATGATATATATTTGATTGGTCTTGTTAGACCAGGGTAGACCTGAGGAAGGGGTCGAGCCCCAATTTGTGACGATTTTCATGAAATGTGGTATTAAATGATAAATTGATGGGTTTTATGAGGATATTAATGATTTTAAAGATGTGTTGGATCCCTCTGGGATTGTTTTGATGAGTTTTACTATATCGAGCATGAGAGGTTTTACATGAGATGTTTTTCATGTTTTACATGCCGATTCATGTTTTACGATATATGATATACTCATACATGGCATGGTTTTAATTGCTTCATGCTCGAGATATAAATGTTTTACATGTCATGCCTTTTTCAACATGTAGATAGTGTAGTTATCTACTTGCTTGCATTATTGCCTTTCTGAGCAAGTTGCACTTACCCTTTCATTTTCCACCCTACAGGGTACACTCAGTCGAAGAGAGCGACAGTAGTCTTGCATTTCGGTTATCCGTTGCTTCCTATCAAGACCAGGTATACACATTCGTATAATTTTTGTATCTGAATATATAGAGGCACATTATTATACACGGATGTAATATTGGGGATGTATTTATTTAAAATAAATTGATATGTAAATGAAATATGAAAAATAGATGTTAAGATAAGTAATATGACAGGAGGGACTAACATTGACTCATAGCCCAACTGTTATTAGTGAAACTGTTCACAACGGTAAGGAAATGAAAAAGCAAAAAATTTATAGGGGTGTTTAGGAAAAATGGGTCGTGATAGAGGTGGTATTAGAGCTGAGTTGGCCTGATATGAGTAGGTGTTAGTGATTAAGTAAATTTGCATCCCCATGTATTGTGCATTGTTTAGATACAATTGTGTATATCAAGGTCGAAGTCCAGTTAAGAATTTAGTTTCGAATGCAAGAATATAGTTTTTATAACTGATAACTGCTATGGTAGAGGGGCGAGTACACATACTCGAGGCCATAGAGATAGGCTTGAGAGTCGAATGAGTCGTCACATGAGACTCAAGATGAGAGTGAGGTGGAGGCTGATGTTGAGAATACTCCACAGGGTCCTATAAAGAGACCAAACAGTATTGAGACACGCTCCAAGAGGATGGAGTGGAGTGTAAAAAATATTTTGGAATTATTTACTCAGTCTATGCAGGTAGTTGAGGATAGGCAGGGTAAAGCCTGAACAGATGCCTCAGACTATAGAGATTCTCACACTCCTCCGGTATTTAGCAAAGTAAAGAAACCAATAGTTACTGAGGACTGGGTAAATGAGATAGCGAAGTTGTATGGATTCTTTCAGTGTATGTCGACTGAGAAAGTGACTTTTAAATACGTTTATGTTGGAGGGTGAGGTGGAGCATTGGTGGAAGTCCGCTTGACCCATCTGAAGAGTTAGACGTCTAGAGCTGACATGAGAAATATTTCTAGATGTATTCCGGTGACAGAATATCCCGGACACTGCTCTAAGAAAATTACAGGTAAAATTTCTTACACTGACCCAGAGGCACTGGTTGATTGACGAGTATGAAACTCAATTTACATTCCTGGGTAGGTATGAACTCGATACTGTGGACAGTGCGAGTCAGAAGGTCTGAAAGTTCATGGAAGGGCTTAAATTATCGATTAAAGTCTGATTGGCCCCGTTAGATATCACTACCTATGTCGAGGCAGTGCGCAGAATACAGTTGCGTGAATAAGATCATGTGTTGCACGCCTCTGAGATTGGGAAAGGTAGTAAGGGCCGAAATAGAGACAGAAGAGAATAGAGAAAGATAGAAATGTCAGAGCGGGAAAGAGACCAGTTGGTAAGAGATTAAAGTTGATGAGTCACGGGGTAAAATGATTGGTAAGGCCCCAATGTATCTAATTTCAGCACTTTTGAGGGGTATTGTGATTGGAAGACCCCGACCTGCTCCATAGTAGTGTAAGCAGTATAGGATGTGTGGTAGATACCATAGAAGTAGGGCCTACACCTACACTTTATTTACTAAAATAGGCGTTAAGTGTGGTAAAACGGGCCAATTATTTAATGATTGCTCAGAGTTAGGTGAGACTACCCCACAGAAAGGCAAAGAGACAGAGAAAACCCTGTTGGTATCTCTGCACTGAAAAAAGGAAAGTAGGTTGTTGGACGAGGGCGAGTGTATGCCTTGGACCAGGATATTACTGATGTTTCATATGATATGGTGAAAGATACCACACTAGTTATGAATAAAGACGTAATTATGTTACTTAATCCTGGTACTACGCATTTATTCATACTGCCTTCATTTGTATATAAGTTAGTGAAAGACATGAATGCTTACACCCTTGGGTACAAGACTGATAGTTGGTACCCCAATGAAGGAGGGTTAACTAACGAAATAATTATGAAGAGATTATAAGTTGAAAATGAGGGAAGAAGTATAAGTCAACCGATTTTATTTAATGGACTATGAATAATTTGAAGTAATATTTGAGAATAAATTGGTCGGTTGCAAATTATGTTATTCAGAGTTCTATTCTAAGATAGTGATATAGTTACCCCTGAAAAGTATACTGTAAGTTTTGACAAGTAATAAAAATGGGTGTAGCGATTGAAATTAAAGGAGTAAATGATTGTACTCATGGAATGAGTAATGACAGAGTTTGTTATAAGTGATATACGAAAGGAGATAAGCTTTGAGATGTGATAGATCCTGAATACAAGATCTATTGGAATCAGAGGGGTATGCAAGGTACGAATATCTCCGATATGTGAAATAATTTGGATTAAGCGATATGTAGTAGATATGAATTGCGACCAAGGATAAGGGGTGGATATATCCATAACCAATCCATGTGGTTAAGTTTGAGGGTTAATAAAGGTATTTCAAAATACCTCCCCGCCTGAAGACTTGACAGCGTCTAGAAGTACACATAAGCTATAAATTGAAATCGATAGTCGTAATATATACGTTTAAAATTAGGGTACCTTTACTTGTACGATAAAGAAATATAGAATTCGATTAATCATGAAGGTTTAAAAATTAAAATTTTATAAAAGCCGTTAATATAAAAAAAAAAGGAAATGCCGAGGGTTAGTATCTTGAACGGAAGCGATTTTGAAATGACATTATACGTTTATGCGTACATAGGTCAACGATAAGGGTGAATGAAATATTTAGCAGAACTCAACTACGAGAAGGTATTTAAACTTTACCTAGACCGAATTGTTATCATCCTTATTGAAGATCTTTTGGGTGTATTTAAAGTCCAGGCAAAATTTTAAGCAACAATTGGAAATTATCTTTACAAAAGAGTTGTTGAGAGTTTCTTAAAATCGGCTGCTCAGTTGACACATCTCATTCGAAAAAAGATTGCATGTCAGTGCGATGATAAGTATGAAAATAGCTTCGGTGAGTTTTGGTGTATTGAAGTATGAACTGAGCACCGCATTTATTTTCACCATACCCTATAGCTCAAGAGGTTTCTCATGAGTCTATGGATACCTCAAAATAATGCATGGACTGTGTATTGATGCAAAAGGGGAAGATAGTCGATTATGGATCTAGACAACTCAAGGATCATGAAAGAAACTATCCGACCCATGGTTTAAAGTTGACAGCGATAGTGGTTGTACTGAGTATATGACACTACTTTGTACACGGTGAGAAATTTCAGGTATGCACTGATCATAAAAGTCTCAAGTATCTATTTTCATAGAAAAAGTCGGATATGAGAACAAAGAGGGTTAGAGCTTCTGAGGGATTATGATTGTGGAAATTGTACCACCTAGGAAAGGCCAATGTGATGGCTAATGCCTTGAGCAGAAAGAGCCTCGGGATGGTATTACATATGATGGTCAGGCAGCGTGAACTGTTAGAGCAGTTGTAAGCCTCAGTAGTGATGTGATTCCCTCTAATGATGACAGTGATTGTGTGACAGCTAGCCTGAGATTAGAACCGGATTTGACTGGCCGAATTTGACAGGCTTAGCATGATGATCAGTATGGTGTCGATAGTGTGGGTCAGATTCAGATGGGTACGGTGACAGAGTTCACAGAGAGTGAGAATGGCTTACTGAGGTTCAGAGACAGTATAAGTGCTTCACGGGACCACAGTGAGGAGATAGTGATATTGTCAGACGCTCACTCTTCGGGATATACATTGCATCCGAGAAGTAATAAATATATCGAAATCTTAGAAACGGGTATTGATGGTCAGATATGAAAAGAGACATTTGAGAGATTGTGGAAAAGTGTCTTGTATGTCAACAGAGTAAGGTAGAGTATGAGAAGTCTGCAGGATTATTGCAGCCTCTACTTATATATTGACACAGAAATGGGAGCAAGTTACCATGGATATTGTGATAGGTTACAGAGGACCCGGATGAATCATGAGGCTATATGGGTGATAGTCGATAGATTGACTAAGTCTACCCACCTTCTGGCTATGGAAATCCTCAGATACTCTAAGTGCGTAGGTGGAGTTATGTGTACAGAAAATTATGGAAGATTTTGTAGCGTTTCAGTGAGCATGGTATCAGATAGGGATTTTCGCTTCACTTCGCACTTCTAGGAACGTTTTCAGGAAGCTATGGGAACCCGATTGAGTGTTAGCACAGCTTTTCGTCCTCAGACAGATGGTCAGTCAGAGAGGACTGTACAGGTTCTGGAGGATATGATGAGAGCGTGTGCCATTGATTTGATAAGCTCTTGGGATGATCAGTTGTTACTAATCGAATTCACCAATAATGACAGTTGTCACTTGAGTATCGAGATGACTTCAGATGAGGCATAGTATGGCTGTAGGGGTTGTTTCCCTACTTAGATAAGAATAAGTGGGTGACAGATAGAAAATTGTTCCCGAATTGGTAAGACAAACCTCGAAGGATGTTCAGTTGATTGTGAGAGATTAAGAACACCTCAAAACAGATAGAAAAGTTATGATAGCAAGAGACAGAAACCATTAGAATTCACCGAGGGTGAATCAGTATTGTCAAAAATTACTTGTCCTAAAGACATAACGAGATTCAAAAAGAAGGTAAATTGAGTTTCGTTAGATCAAATCCTTTGAGATTGGACAAAGTGGGAGATAAGGCCTGTCGATTGGCGTTACCACTTAAATTAGCAAGCATCCACAATGTGTCCCATCTTTTGATACTTCGAAAATACTATCCGGACCCAGCATATGTGATTGGATATGAGCTCCAACAGCTTAGCTCAATGAAAGTATAACGTATGATTGGAAAATCGATTCGGGTATTAAACAGGATAGAGAAAGTGTCGAGGTTTAAGATGATCTCCCTAGTCAAGTATGTTGGTAGTATTACACTCCGAAAAAACAGTCACTTGAGAATGACAGTATATGATACGATAGACGTACCAGAGTTGTTTATGGATCCATTTAACTTGGTTCTAATTTGGAGGACCAAATTTCTTAAGTGGGGGAGATTATGTAAGACTTGATTTTTATCGTAAGAGCAAAGGGAATTAATAAAAAATTTCAAATGCATTTAAAAAATGCAAAGGATTGAAATGAAATTTCTGAACACGTTGAAAGGCAAAACGATCAAAAGATCGAAAGCCGGTATAAATTCACAAGAAAATTTAATTAAAAAACATGGGATTGAAAAATCTTGATCAATAACGAAAAAATAAATAAGTTTCGATTAAATTGATCAAGATATGAATTTATTGGAATTAATCAAAAATTTTACATCGGGAAATTATCCCGAAAATAATCGAAAAATATACCAGAAAGATGAAATAGTATCGAGAAATTCATTTATTGATTAAATGAATTAAATATAATTTTTTTAGATATTTTGACAAAAATAATAATACTTAATTGAATAAAATAATAATAAAATCAATTAAAATAATAATATAATCGTATAAATAAATAAATAAACAAAAAAAAGAAATGAAAGTTCAGAAACGCGAAACGAAGAGAAACTAAGCGAAGCAAGCAGAAGCCGAGAGCCCCCAGCTCGACGAACCACCCCGGTGTCTGAGGAAGCCAGGCGATGGTCAGAAAAGATGGCTGACAATCGTGTGACCCTTCTGCCACCGAACGCACACCGATGGTGCCGAAAACAGCCAGATCGACAAGTTGAAGCTGCGAGGGAGAGAGGGTGAATCTGACAGCCACTGGCATGATTTGGCCCCGATCGAGGCTAGCCGAAGGTTGCCCCGCCAAAGACGAGCCGAACAGCACTGGAATTGAGTCGAGCACCGTCTGGAAACATAGTGAACGGTGACACGGAAGCCTGAACCGGTACGGACTTGTTCAGCAAGAAGTGAACCAGGCTAAACCGACCGGTCTGAACCGGGTTAAACCGAACCAATTCAGCCAAGAAAGAGAGGAAAAGGGAGAAAAAGGAAGAAAAAGAGAAAAAGGAGAAGAATTTTTGGGGATACACCAGACTTCGGGTAAGTCGGTAAGAGATCAAAAGTGATCGATTTGATTTCTGGAAAATTTATTTAAATTATATTTAATCATAAATTAACCCGAAATTAAATATAAAATTGTGCAGTTCGAAGATAAATCATGTATGTGAGCCCGATCGAACTTCGATTTACGCACCATCGCATAATCTCGGGTGAGTAAAGCTCATTTACGACAATTTATGTAATTATTCACGTATTAAAGATTTATTTTATGAATTTCGAGTTTAATTCCGCATTTAGTGAATTATATTGGGATTTTTGAATTAATTGTCGTAAATGATATACGGGCTATCCAAAGAGTTTGAAACTAAGCCCAATGGGTATTGAGATCCCAATAGACTCGAAGAAGGGATTTAATAAGTGGAAAACAGGCTTAAGACCGATTAAGGTCTATTAAGGTGTAATCGCGTCCAATAAGAGTAAACGAGCCCAACATTTTAAATTTAAGCTCAATAAATGTTAAATATGGATAAGTGTATTGTATTTAACCCGATAAATATTTATACGTAGTTCCGGAGATTGGATAGGGAGCAAATCGGACTGCGTGACGAGATATCAGTGGAAAAGGTCAGACTGTACAGAAAAATGAGGTAAGGGAATTTTGTAAGCGCTTAGAGATATCTACGCATATTTTTGGGGTTATTTACATTACGTAGAATTTCATAAGGTATCTAGAAATGGAATAATAATTTTTACGAAAATCATGGCATATGTGAAAATTACGATTTTGCCCCTAGTTAGGAAATTTTCAAAAAGGGTAGGAAGGCTATGAAATTGGATGATTTTCATGTTTTTGATATTCTTATGATTATATTGCTTTAATTTAAGCAAATTATGGATAGGCTAGTTGTTTATTTCATGTTTTACATGAAAGGGCACGAATTAGGTGCCAGATGTGATTTTTGATTTGTTATAGTGAAATTGAGCAGCCTATCATGTTTTTATGAGTTTTAAATCGTGCTGGAGCACTGCTCGTACTGGATTTTATCTTTTAACTCATATACAGAGTGCTAGAGCACTACTCGCACTGAGTTTTACAAACTTGCTTTACATGACTATTGTATTGGAGCTGTGCTCGTACGTGGATTTTACTTAGTTTTATGCATCCGTAGTAGAGCATTTCTCGTATGTGAATTTAAATTCGATTTATAATTATTTTAAGTCGTACTGGAGCGCTGCTCATACGCAGATTTCATTGATTTTTATGAAACTGTGCAGGAGCTTCTCTCGCACAAGGGTTTTTCTGATATCATGAATATGCATAGAGTCGTGCTGGAGCTACACTCGCACAGGAATTTTATGACATGCATATGATTGTACTGGAGCCTCCTGTAGACTGTGTGTCACAGTGAGAAGATATGCTCGCGCATGTAGTTGAGACATGGGTTGGTTATCGACATGGTTTGGAGTGGGATAAGACCTATGGCAGGCATCCCCAGACTGTGATATTGGGTTCATGGAGTACGTTGTACCGTGTATGTCACACGGAGTACGTTGTACCATGTAGTCATGACTATTGTATTCTTGTGATGTGATATTATGGCAGGTAGGGTGACCCTCCTCCCGTTACAGTTGTGATACCCCGCACACCGGGATCCGTGTAGCCTGAGATCACAGGGACATAGTCCTCAATTATTTCCATACAGTAACCTGCATGTCTCACATGATATATATTTGATTGGTCTTGTTAGACCAGGGTAGACCCGAGGGAGTGGTCGAGCCCCGATTTGTGATGATTTTCATGAAATGTGGTATTAAATGATAAATTGATGGGTTTTATGAGGATATTAATGATTTTAAAGATGTGTTGGATCCCTCTGGGATTGTTTTGATGAGTTTTACTGTATCGAGCCTGAGAGATTTTACATGAGATGTTTTTCATGTTTTACATGCCAATTCATGTTTTACGATATATGATATACTCATATATGGCATGGTTTTAATTGCCTCATGCTCGAGATATAAATGTTTTACATGTCATGCCTTTACCAGCATGTAGATAGTGTAGTTATCTACTTGCTTGCATTATTGCCTTACTGAGCAAGTTGCGCTCACCCTTTCATTTTCCACCCTATAGAGTACATTCAGTAGAAGAGAGCGACAGTAGTCTTGCATTTCAGTTATCCGTTGCTTCCTATCAAGACCAGGTATACACATTCGTATAATTTTTTGTATCTGAACATATAGAGGCATGGTATTATACACGAATGTAATATTGGGGATGTATTTATTTAAAATAAATTGATATGTAAATGAAATATGGAAAATAGATGTTAAGGTAAGTAACATGACAGGAGGGACTAACATCGACTCATAGCCCAACTGTTAGTAGTGAAACTGTTCACGACGGTAAGGAGATGAAAAAGCGAAAAATTTATAGGGGTTTTTAGGAAAAATAGGTCGTGATATTCAGTCTACTGAAAGTGCTCTGTAGAGGGGGAAAATAAGGAGGGTAAGCAAACCACATGCTTAGTAAGGCAATCATGTGAGCAGGTAGATAACTGTACTATCTACATGATCGTGATCTCATGCGTAAAACCACGCAGTTACTCGTCATACCCAAAAGCATCAGCTCATGCACGTGTTCATGATATGTAAAGCAGTTCATGCTATTCAAATCAGTGCACAAGTCGTAAATAAAGCATGGAAAATCATTATGCGCAAGTCATAATTAAAGCATGGAAAATCATCATGCAAGGTGCACTTAAAAACAGTTCATACTTAACACAAATCAACATTCGTCAGGACTCAGCCTCTCCCTTGGATTGTCCTGACCCATAAAACAATTTAAAAACATGGATTCATCATAAACCAAGTGACATGTGAGATTAGGCAAATAATAATAATAAGGGGTAATAACTAGGACTATACCCATATCCTCTGTGATCCCAGGCTACACATATCCTAGTATGCAACCTATCACCTCTATCTGCTTCTGCATAAGAGGTGGGTCACGTCCTACCCGACAGTCCATAGCAGATCTAACCTTCGTCCGAAGACGGTATATATATGTATATCCAAACACGGTACAACATACTCCATGCTATATGCGTGGTACAACATACTCTGTGAACCCATATCATCACATCATATCGAGCCACATCTCAATACACACATGCGAGCCTATTTAATCGGTGTGACACATAGTATGCCCAAAGCTCCTAGCACAGCTCCGAACATGTCATAAAAATCACGTGCGAGTAATCCTTAGCACGGCTGTAAATGTATAGTAGACATCTAGTGCGAGTAACGCTCCAGCACCATGCTATAAAATCCATGTGAAAACTAGTGCGAGCTAAGCTCCAGCACTCATGCATCTAAGACTCTAGTTCGAGCACCGCTCTGGCACTAATGCATGTATAAACAGGTCAAATCTCGTGTGAGCAACGCTCTAGCACGCTTTATTTCCACAAAACTCATGTAGGTGGCTAATTCTTTTCCAAAGCATGGTTATTAAAACCAAATCAAGCTATTTTCATGCAAATCATTTAAATGCTAGCCAGCCTACCTATCCACATGTTAAAAAAGAAATTAAAAAAAAAAAACCAAGAACATCTTGTTCTTGCTTTTCATGAACTTTTCCAAAATCCCACTTTTTACCCTTCCCAGGGAAAATGATAATTTATCATTTCGAACCTCTTAAAATATTAATCTTTTTCAATGATCCTCAAACATTTTAGAAACTGTAAATGTGCCCGAAAATGCGTACAAGTAAGAGCCATCAAAATTCTCTTACCTCAATTCACTCGAAAGCAACTTCTTCTTCCTTTGCCGCTTTTCGTGATTAGGATCAATTTGCTCTGGTATATCCTTGAGAGCTGCAAACATTCATTTATCATATGAGTCAATTACTAATAACTCATATTCAGACTTCATCCTAGTCAATATATCTTATTGAGCCTAATTCTCTCTTAAGTTCATTTTAACTGTTCTATTCATTTCACCTAGGTTCATGGGCTCCTTAGGCTCATTATCTCTCGTTGGACCAAATTCTAGGTCCATTGACCTTATCAAGTCGATTTCATCACGCTTGGCCCATTTTCACATTTGGCCATGGCATGGTGGCTGAACACCCATCATGCCATTCTTAGCCAATTCGGCTAACAAACTCACTTAGTTATACTATCTAGCACTTGGCATGCATGCTTTATTCTTAGTTTTTCATTCATTCATACATTTTCACAAACACCTTATATGCACCTTTCATAACTTCATCCATTTCCATAAGTTGATTTCACTAAACTATCTCAAAATCAAACATCTAACATTACTAACACCTTAGTATAATCCATTCGTCATTAAATCAACCATATCTCATTTTCTCACACTAAACCCATTTTTAGGTCATGTTTGATTCATCATGCTCTAGGTAGTTTCAACTAACAATATATACACCAATCAACTCATAATAATGTCTAGATAAACATACTTGGAGTTGGTGTATTGAAAACTCACCTAACTTGACTTTTCTCTTATCCAAAATTGGAAGACTCTTTTGATCCTTCAATCCAATCAAGTTGAATGCTGATTCCTAACTATGTTGTTCTCCTCCTCACAATGAACAACTTTGCTCAAAGCAACTTTTTCCTAAATCTTTATGGAAGGGGGTGATATTCTAGAGTGAGAAAGCTTATTCTTTTTGGGTAAAATGGAGTGGGTGTTTTGTTTTTCTGAGAAAGAAGACTTTGTCATCAGGTTTTTATAGAATAAGGGTGGTGAGATCGATAGGGTAAGAGATCAATCTTCCTTTGGTTTGAACTATCAAAATATTCAGGTATGTAAGCTTGGGATCGATCTGCTCATTGGGAAGAGATCGATCCTTTCTTGGCAGAGCCAAGTGGAGATCAATTTGCTCATAGGGAGAGATCGATCTGCTCTTTGAGAAGGGATCGATCCTTACTAGGCAGGAGCAAATGGAGATCAATCTACTCATGGGAAGAGATCGATCTGCTCTTGGCAGAATCAAATGGAGATCGATCTGCACTTAGGAATGGATCGATCCTTTCAAGACAAAACCAAACTGAGATCGATCTGCTTTGAATAGGGAATCGATCTGGCCTTCATCTGCAGGTTTTCAACTGCAGATTTTTCCAAAAATTCAAAGGAAAACTTGTCTTTGATTGCTTCAATAGTCATTTTACATTCTAGTCACACTTAGAGGATAAAAAGGTTCATTTCATATGATTCGTATGTTAAGGAACTTGTGTGTACTGCCTGGAATCATAAAAGATACTTAAAATTCATGTTTGAGTCCTTATATTCAGTCTGAATGTTTTGAGTTCCATTTGTTTAGTCAGTGGCCACTTCAGCCCTTATTTAGCCATTACATGAATTCATGAATACTCATTCATTCCCTTTGCAATTTCATTCAAGCCAAAAGCTCTTCTTATGATTCAATTAACATATGGAAATGCATTACATCATATGAATCATAAGGAATACATCACCAAAAGTGGGTCTTACATATGTCCTTGCCCTTGCCTCAGGACCCATACTCAACTTGAGTAACTTTCAACCCTTGCTCAACTATTTGGGCTCTCTTGAGGTCCTGATCAAATATGGTGAGTTCAATGGCAAGTAGCATGTCCCTTATTGTCGGTCTCAATCCTGACATAAACCTCTATGTCTTCCACTCCTCATCTTGCACTGACTTTAGGTCAAATTTACTTAAAGCGGTAAAGCAAGATTCGTAGGCATTCACTAACAGCTTCCCTAAAACTAAATTTAGGAAGTCAACTTGCATCTTCTTCCTTGTAATCTGAGGAATATACTACTTGTTGAATGCCACCAAAAGACTTCTCAGATGACCTCAAGGTGTATGCAGTCAAGATAGTGCAGGCAGACTTCCACCACTGCTCCACTTTTTCTTTAAGCATGTAAGTTGCCAATAACACCTTCTCAGTGGGGGTGCAAACCAAGTACTCAAAGGATTTCTTCACCTTTTGTACCTAATTCTCAGCTTCCACTGGATTCTTATTGTAAACCCCACAAATTTCCTACGTTTAATTAAATTATATAAAAATAGAAATAATATATATTAATGGAAGTGTGAATATTCTTGTAGGGCTCGAGGACTATAGGAACCGAGAAGCCCATGAATGACCGGGAACCCGAAGATACAAGAAGTGATAAAGCATATGCAAGCACGGATGGACTTGGGAAATTTTTAATTGTTAGTTGAAAATTGTCGATGTAAACACTTGTATCGAGAATTTATGAAGAATGATGGAATCCCGATACTATTTCATTTTCGGAATAAGGAAAATTTCATGGAAGGCATGATATTATGTCTTTGGATAAATTATACAAGAAAATGTATATATGTAGATATATACATAGGTGAATATGTATATATAAATATACATATATACTAGACATTTAAATAAATGAATAATAATATATATAGCATATATATATTATTTAGTGTATAGAATTTAATATATAGTATTAAACAAATAAATAAATAAAGCATGAAGCATGAGACAATTTAAAATAAAAATGGAAGCAAAACAAAAAGACAAACAAAAATAATATCAATACAAAAGAAATAATAAACAAATATATATATATATATATATATATATTAATATAATATATATATATATATATATATATCTTAAGATAATAAATAAATATATATGGCATGTACGGAATTGGCTTAGAAAAGCCAATTTCGTCTGCCATTTTCAGATTGAAAGAAACCAAATCAAAACAGAGGAGACTTGGGCGGGAAACAGAAAAGGAGAAGAGAAGGAAGAGCTCGGTCAGCTAGAGAAGAATGAGAAGGAAAAGAAAGGAAGAGAAAGAGGAGAAAGGAAGGAGAAGGAGCTGCTGGTGTGGCCATTCACGGTTGTGTGCAGGGGCCATGTGGCTGTCTGTTAAGAGTTGATTTTTGGTGGCTGTTGGAGGGCAATTGGAAGCTAATCGAAATAGAGGGCTCTAGTAGTGAAGAAAAAAATGAAGCTGGACAGAGGAAGAAAATCGAGAGAGGCTAGAAGGGAGCAGACCGAGGCTTAAGGGCTGATCGGGAGAGCTGAAATCGAGAGAGCGTGCAGGGGAGCTGCTGCTGGAAATCCAAGTGCTGCTGGAGGTGAGACAGGGAAGAAGGCAGACCAAAATCGAGACTAAAAAGAAAAAGGAGCAGAATAGAAATGAAGCTGGAACCGAGGGTGTGCAAGGGAGGTTGAGGAAGAAGGAGAAACCAAGAAGCAGAAAAACAAAGATGGAAATGAGGGCTGCAACAGAGGCAAGAGAGGAGGAAAAGAAACAGAACCGAGATTGAAGGGATAGCAGAACCGAAGGGAAGAAGAAAATTACAATGGAGGCTGTAACCGAGAGTGAATAGGAGAAATCGTGAGAGAGAAAGGGGTGATCAGCTGAGAAAGAAGAGGAAGAAGAAGGGCTGACTGAGAGAGGAGAAAAGAAATGTCACGCCTCGAAAGTGCGGAAAATAGAGCTAATTTATAACTTTTTATTCATTCATTCACAATTAAGAGTGCATTCCTGTGCAGTGTCATACATCATCTCCTATATTATACCTCAGGATCTCGTCATTGAATAGTATGTATTATATCATATACATTACTTAATCTCAAGTTAATTAATCCTAATACATCCCATACAATGTTATACATCAAGTGTCTGCAATTACAGTAATTGTCTGGGTACATGAAAAGATAAAAGATACCTCAAAATACAATATATGGCCTGGAGCTCAAGTCCTCCACTAGCCACTACTTCGTACGTCGCAGGAAAACCCTTTTCACTTGAAGAGATCTGGGGGGAAAGAAAACAGGGTGAGCTTCTAAATCGCTCAGTAAAGGGGGTAAGGGACTCATTTCATAAACCAAAATACACATCACAAAATATTTATTTGTATGTGAAACTCATTAATCTCATTTGAAAACCATAGCATGAAAGTACTCAAAACGACATTCTCATGTCTCAAATCATGTGAAAACATGAAGTAAAAAGGCTCAGTCTAGAGCAATAACAAAGCATGTGAAAATAATGCGATAAATGCTTTCTCAATTAACGTGATAAAATCACTGTAATAATAATGCACGTGGCACAGCCACTAAACACACGTGGCATAGCCACTGATTTAAATTCACACGTGGCACAGCCACTAAACACACGTGGCATAGCCACTGATTTAGATTCACATGTGGCACAGCCACAGAATAGGGTTTCACATGGCAACGGCCACCAGTTAGGGTTCTCACGTGGCAACGGCCACCAAATAGGGTTTCTAACGTGGCGACGGCCACAAAAAGGGGTTTCTCACGTGGCAACGGCCACCAAATAGGGTTTCTCACGTGGCAACGGCCACCAAATGGGGTTCTCACGTGACAACGGCCAGCAAATAGGGTTTCTCACGTGGCAACGGCCACCAAATGGGGTTCTCACGTGGCAATGGCCACCAAATAGGGTTTTCTCACGTGGCAAAGGCCACCAAGTATACGTGGCATAGCCACAGAATGGGTTATTCTCACGTTACCAGAACGGAGAAGAATCGGGCTTACATGCTACCAGAGCAATGCCCGGTGTGTACTCAAAACTACACACCTAAGTCTTAAACACATAAGACTAATTTGCCTTCACGTAGAACTCATAGTGGTTTTTCTCTCATAAAACTCATTTGAAAACTGTTTTGTACTCAACACAAAACATATTGAAACCGAGTCCCAACCGGTAAAACACGCACACATTTCTCAAATCTCAATATTGCCTTAACGTAGAGCCCAGTTATAAACTCATAAAAACGTTGGGCTCCAACCTGCTATAAAAATCGTGTGCAATTGTATCACAACACAACACATCAAACATGCTTGTTTTATAAATCACAATTCATGCTATAATAGTTCGCAAATCACATACACAAATGGTTTAGTTTCCCTTACCTCTTTGCACCTCGTATAGTGCAATCGTTTCCCCCTATCACAGACTAGCCTCGCATTCCACTCTGGAACTCCCGAGCTGTCCAAACGATGTTAAAACATCAATACTCAATTATCTCATCAACCTCAATTCTCAAAAATCGAGCATAATTGCTCATAACACCTCAAATCTCTTGATCCTCGTAACTCTACCCCAAACTAGACTCTCATTCACAACATCTCAACGTTCTACATTTCTCATGCCAATTATCTATGCTAATTCACCACATTGTCTAAATTTCTATTTATAGCTCAAATTCCCAAAATTGCTAAATATCATTATCACTCCAACCACATTGCAATTTCATCAATCCCTAATCATTTCTCAGCTATTTCAACACAATGACAACCACCATTATCATCAAAATCATCTCAAATATCAAGATCAAGGTTTAGAAATTACCCAAAACTTGTGAAGAGCTTATCTCTTACCTCAATTCGATCCGTCTTTCGATTTCCAAGTATGTTGTTCTCCCTTTGATGAGGAACAACTTTCCTTCTTACCACAACTTCTGATTTGGACGAAAATGGGTGCTTCGGATGAGTGAGAAAGCTAGGTTTCGGTGAAAATGGGGGTTGGAAGAGAGAGAAAGTGAGATTGCAGGAGAAAAATAGGGGTTCCTTATATAGGCTGAGGGTAGGAGATCGATCTGGCTCTTGGTGAGATCGATCCGCATTTGAATTTTTGGGACGATTTGGGGCAATTTATGCCTAGGAGATCGATCTGTCGAGGGGTGAGATCGATCTCTTTATGTAAGACCCGAAATTAAATCGTAAATTTTATGAAGAATTAAAAATAGGCCCAAATTATATGAAATGGGATTCGGATAGGAAATAAGGATTCAAATCATAAAATGAATGAATATTCGTGAAGGGAAGTCGGGTTAAATAAATCCCGAACACGTGTAAGGGTAAAACGGTCAAAAGATCAAAAGTCGGGATAAATTCGATAAGAAATTTAATTAAAAATAAGGATTTAGAATATCTTGATCTATAATGAGGAATTATACAATTTTGAGTCAAACTGATCAAGATCCAGAATTTTTAAAAATACCGAAAAGTCACCCGGGACAATATCTCGAAAATACGGAGAAATTATACCCGAAAAATGGTTAAAAATATAATAAATAAAATAAATTAAATTAAGTTTAATTGTTTGGAATAAAATATTAATTTTGTAGATATTTTCAAATTTTTTTAGACTATTTTAATGAATAAAATAATAATAAAACAAATTGTTAAATAAAAATAATTGAAAAAAAAAAGAATTGGAAAACGTTATCGGGGAGAGAGAAAGTGAAGCAGTAAAGGAAACGAAAATGGGAGACGCGCGTGGCCGACCGACGAGCCACCACCGGCGACCTTTGACCTCCGACGAAGGGCCGAGCAACAAGAGGAGAGGCCGGCGAAGCCATTGGCACCGGTGACGCGCCGTCAGGAGGCCGGAGATCGCCGAACGGAGGAGGAGAAGACCGCGGGGAAAAACGAAGTCGGTACCGGCGATCCACGGCAGCTGGAGGCGAACGGCGGGTACCGGTGTGATCAGGAGGAGGAGCCGGTCCTTTTGAGACAGGTACCGGCCGACGAAACCGCCGGAATCCGTCGGATCGGGAGGAGACAGCCGCGGGGGAGAAGAGGTGATTCGCCGGCGATGGCGGCGTTTCGGCACCAACCGAGCCCCGATTCTGAATGCCCAGGTGTAGCCGAGCCGAATGGCACCGGAATCGCACCGGGAACCGGTCGGACGGCGCCGGAATGAGCAAATGGGGATTGAACCGGTCGAACTGGCCTGAACCGGCCAAAACTGAACCGAACCGGACCGAGCTGAACCGGCGGTCTGAACCGGTCTGAACCGGTTCAGCCAAGAAAGAAGGAAAAAAAAGGAGAAAAAGAGGAAAAGGAAAAAGGGAAAGAATTTTCGGGGATACACGGGACTTCGGGTAAGTCAATACGAGGTCAAAAGTGACCGAATTGATTTTTGAGAAATTTATTTAAATTATATTTAATCGAAAAGTAACCCGGGATTAAATATAATAATTGTTCAGTTCGACGATAAAGCCCGAACGAGAGCCGATTGAGCTCCGATTTTTGTATCCCGCATCATACTGGGTAAGTACACTTTAATTTCGACAATTAGAGTTCTTTAATACAGAGTTTCAATTATTTTACGGATTAATTCGGTATAAAAGAAATAGTATTCGGAATATTAACGTACTTGCCTTAAATAGTATACGGGCTATCCAATGAGTTTGGAACAAAGCCCGATAATTTTTAGTAAGCTGAAAGAGCTTAGTAAAATCGAAGAAGGGATTTAAAAAGTGGAAAACGGGCTTAAGGCCCATTAAGGTGCAATCGGGCCCAATAGGGGTAAACGGGCCCAATGATTTAAATTAAGCCCAGAAAATATTAAATACAATTAAGTTGTATAATATCTGACCTGAGGAATATTGATACGCAGTTCCGGGTATTCGATTGAGAGCAGATCGGACTGCGCGGCTGACATCAGTGGAAATTTCAGACTCGACGAGAATCGAGGTAAGGGAATTTTGTAGGTGCATAGAGATAATTATGCGTATTTTGAGAGGGGATTTACAGGGTTTAGAAATTTCTTAAAGCATCTAGAAATGAAGTAATAATTTTTACGAAAACCGGGGCTTAAATAAATAAAGGAAAATGACTATTTTGCCCCCAGTTAGGAAAATTTCAAAAAGGGTAGTAAGGCTATGAAATTGCATGAATTTCATGATTTTAATGTTTTATATGATTATATTGCTTTGATTTAAGCAAATATACACATAGGTGGGCTGTTGATTTCGTGAATTTTACGAAAGGGTACCGGTTTGTACCGGTTACTATTTTAAAAGATGTTTTATTAAAAGTGAGCCACCTATCGTATTTACGTGACTAAAAGAGTGCTAGAGTCTTTCTCGCACTCAAGTTTACTGAATTATTTCTCATGAAAAGCCGTACTGGAGCATTGCTCGTACGATAAATTTGTGTGTGCATAAAAACCGTGCTGAAGCTTCGCTCGCACGAGATTTTAGATATCATGATATGCATAGCGTGGTGCTGGAGCTCCGTAAGCCTGTGACCTGGTGTGGGTCGGGCAGCAGGATGCTCACATAAACGCACTAGACGCGAGTTGACATGCATATAGTCGTGCGGAAGCCTCCTATAGACTGTGTGTCACAGAGAGTTGAGATGCTCGCACATATACTTTGAGACATGGGTTGGTTATCGACATAGTATTGGGCTGGATAAGACCTACGGCAGGCACCCCCAGACTATGATATGGGTCCACGGAGTACGATGTACCGTGTATGTCACACGGAGTACGCTGTACCGTGCAGTCATGATGACTCTACGATGTTACTCGATATTCTAGCGGGTAGGACTTGACCCCACCTCCCATTGCAGTTGTGATACCCCGCACACCGGGATCCGTGTGCCTGGGATCACAAGGACAAAGTATGGCCATAGTCCTCGATTTTTCATACAGTAACCTACATGCCTCACATGATATCATACGGTCTGGATAGACCAGGACAAACCCGATGGAGGGGTAGTCCCGATTTATGTTTTTAAAAGAGATGTGATTTGATGAATCAAGGTATTCCCGAGAGATGGGTTTGACCTTGATGAAGTTGTTTTATAATGAAACAAATGAGTTTTAAATGTGATGAATTTATGATGAAACAAATAAGTTTCAAAGTGATGAGTTTTGTGATTAAACAAATGAGTTTTAAAGGGAAGAGTTTATGATGAAATAAATGAGTTTTAATGTGACAAGCATGAGATGTCATACATGATGATTTTCCATGTGTGCTTGATATGTCGATTTCATGATTTCTTGTATATGATATATACATACATGTGGCATTGTTTTAATCTTTCCTCATGCTCCGAAAGTAAACGATTTTTACATCATGACATTATCAGCACGTAGATAGTATAGTTATCTACCTGCTTACATTATTGCCTTACTGAGCACGTTTCGCTCACCCTTTCATTTTCCACCCCACAGGGTACACTCAGTAGAAGAGAGCGACAATAGTTTCGCACTTCGGTTATCCGCTGCTTCTTATTAAGACCAGGTATACACATTTATATAATTTTTATATCTGAACATATAGATGCACAGTACTATATATGATGTAATATTGGGGATGTATTCAGTTTAAATAAATTGAATGGTAAATAGGGGAGAGGGGACTAACACCGAATCATAACCCAACTGTTTAGGAGTGTAACTGTTCACGACGGGTGAGGAATTGAAAATGCAAAAAATTTGTAGGGATTTTTAGGTAATTTGGGTCGTGACAAATTTAATGGTATCAGAGCTGAGTTGGCCTGATATGAGTCGGTGTTAGTGGTTAAGTAAATTTACATCCCCATGTACTGTGCATTGTTTAGATACAATTATGTATATCAAGATGGAATTGCAGCTAAGAATTTTGTTTCGAATGCAAGAATATAGTTTTTATAACTGATAGCCGCTATGGTAGAGTGGCGAGTGCACATGCTCGAGGCCGTAAAGATTGGCCTGAAAATCGAATGAGTCATGATATGAGACTCAAGATGAGATAGTGCACGAGGCAGAGGTCATAGAGGTAGACCTGAGTCTGCTAAGTCGTGCTGAGTTGACCCATGAGAATCGGGATGAGATTGAAATAGAGGCTAATGTTGAGCATACCTCTCAGAGTCCGACAGAGTGATCGGATAGTATTGAGACACGCTTCGTGAGATTGGAGCGGAGTGTGAAGATTATTTTGAGGAGCTAATTGCTCAGATTATGAATGAGATACGAGGGCGCAGCGAAACATTGGTGGAAACCCGCTCGACCCATCTTAAGTGTTAAACGTCCATAGCTAAGATGAGAAATATTATTGAATGTATTCCGGTGACAGGATATCCCGGACATGATTTAAAGGAAAAATTTCTTACACTGCCCAAGAATACTAAATTGATTATGAGTATGAAACCCAGTTATATTCTTGGCAGATATTACCTCGACACATGAAAAGTGACAGTCGAGATGTCTAAAAGTTCATGAAATGGCTCAACTTTTCAATTTGAGTCCGATTGGCCCGTGAGATATTACCTATACCGAGGCAGTACGCAGATTTACAGTTGGGTAAATAAGGATATGAATTGCATGCCTCTGAGATTGGGAAAGGTAGCGAGGGCTGAAATAGAGACAGAAAAGAGAATCGAGAAATGACTAAGATGTTAAAATGGGAAAATGATAATTGGTAAAATATTTAATTTGACGAGTCATGGAGTAAGATAATTGGTAAGGCCCCAGTGCATCCAATTTTGGCACTGTTGAGGGGCATTGTGATTAGAGAACCCCGACCTGCTACGAAGCAGTGTAAGCAATGTAGCAATGTAACAGTGTAACAGTGTAAGCAGTGTGAGATGTGTGGTGGATACCACGGAAGGAGGGTTTATACCTACACGGTATTGGTGAAAATGGTCGTCAAGTGTGGTAAGACAGACCATTGATTTTGATTGCTCAGAGTTGAGCGAGATCGCCCCACAGAAAAGTAAAGAGACAGAGGAAAACTTCGTTGGTATAGCTGCAACGAAAAGGGAGGCCATAGCCGAAAAGAAAAAGGAAAGTAGGTTGTTGGACGAAGGCGAGAGGATGTCTTGGACCAGGACACTATTGATGTTTCATGGATGTGGTGTAAGATACCACACTTGTTATGAATAATGAAGTGCATATGTTCATTGATCCTGGTACCACACACCTATTCGTACAGACTTCATTCGCATATAAGTGAGTAAAAGGCATGAATGCCTACATCATTGGGCACAATACTGATAAATGAGTACCCCATTAGAGGAGGATTAATTAACGGAATATGGATATAGAGATTTTAAGTTGAAAACAGGTGGTGAAAACATCACTGAAAAGTATACAATAAGTGTTGACAAGTTAATAAAAAGGGGTGTAACAGTTGAAATTAAAGGAGTAAAGGATTGTACTCACGGAATGAATAATGACAAGAGTTTCGTCATGATTGATACACTAAGGAGATAATCTTTGAGATATGTTGATTCTGAATACAAGACGTATTGGAGTAAGAGATATATGCTAGGTAGGAACATCTTTATATATGAAGTCATTAGGATTAAAGCAATTAGTAGCGAATATAAATTGTGACCACATAGACTGAGATATAACGTAGTTGTGGTTAAGTTTGAAGGTTAATAAAGGTATTTCAAAATACCTCCCCGCCTGAAGACTTGACAGCGTCTAAAAGTATATATATATAACCTATAACGTGAAATCGATCGTCGTAATAAATACCTTTAGCATTAGGATACCCTTACTAAGACAATAAGAATATTAAAATTCGACGAATCATAAAGATTAACATAGTAAAATTTAATAAGAGCCGTTACGATAAGAAAAGGAAATGACGCAGGTTAGTACCTGAAAACGTAAGCGGTTGAGAAGGATCTTATACGCTTATGCGTAAATAAGTCAAGGATTAGATCGAGTTGTAATCATCATTATCGATGATATATTGGGTGTAGTTAAAGTTTAGGGCGAGTTATAAGCAACAATTGGAAAATGACTTTTATAAAAGGGTTGTTGCGAGTTCTCAATATGGTTTACTTGGTTGACACGTTTAACTAAGAAAACGTGATCTTTGAATGAGATAATAAATAAGATGATAGATGTGACGGGAATTTCGGTGTAATGAAGTATGAACTGACCACCGTGATTAATTTCATCATACCCAACAGCTCAAGAGGTTCCCAGTGAGTATAGATACCTCGAAATTATGAAGGAGCTGTGTATTGATGTATAATGGGAAGATACCCATGATTTAAAATTGACAGCAGTAGTACTTGTACCGAGGATATAGTACTATTATGTACACGATGAGAAATTGTGGATATGCACTAATCATAAAGCCCAAGTATATGCTTTCACAGAAAGAGGCGAATATGAGAATACATAGTGGATTAGAGCTTCTGAGAGGTTTTGATTGTGAAAATTGTACCACCCAGGAAAGGCCGATGCTTTGAGTAGAAAGAGCCTTGGGATGGTATTGCATATGATGGTCAGGGAGCGTGAGCTGCTAGAGCAGTTATGAGCCTCAGTATTGATGTAATCCCTTCTGATGATGACAATGATTGTGTGACAGCTAGCCTGAGATTAGAACCGGATGAGTGTGCCCGGATTTGACAGGCTTAGCGTGATGATCGGCATGATGTCGATAGTGTGGGTCAGATTCAGAAGGGTACAGTGATAGAGTTCGCAGAGTATGATAATGATTTACAGAGAGGTTCCGAGATAGTATGAGTGCTCCCCAGGACCACAGTTGATGTGATAGTAATATTGTCAGAAGCTCACTCTTCGGGATATACAGTGCATACGGAAAGTAAAGAATAGATTAAAATCTCGAAAAGGGTATTGGTGGTCAGATGTGAAAAAAGATATGGTGGAGATTGTGGAAAAGTGCCTGGTATGTCAGCAGGATAAGGTGGAGTATTAAAAGTCTGCAGAGTTATTGCAGCTTCTACCTATATCGACACGGCACGGAAATGGGAGCAAGTCTCCATGAATTTTGTGATGGGTTACAGAGAACCCAGGTGATATTACGAGGCTATTTGGATGATAGTCGATAGAGTGACTAAGTCTACCCACCTTCTGGTTATGAAATACCCAGATACTCAAAGTGTGTATGAGGATTCAGGTATAAGGAAGACTGTGGAACATTAAGTAGTGTTCCAGTGAGCATGGTATCATATAGGGATTCCTGCTTCACTTCTTACTTCAGGGAATATTTTTCGGGAAGCTATGGGAACCCGACTGAGTATTAGCACAGCTTTTCATCCTCAGACAGATGGTCAGTCAGAGAGGACTGTACAGGTTCTGGAGGATCTGATGAAAGCGTGTGCCCTTGATTTTATAAGCTCTTGGAATGATCAGTTGATTTCTAATTGAAGTCGTCAATAGTGACAGTTGTCACTTGAGTATCGGGATAACAAGATATGAGGCAGTGTATGGCTGTAGGGGTTGTTTCCCAAATTGGGTAAGAAAAAGTGGGTGACAGATAGAATTACTTTTGACCTTGGATAATAAGTCTCTGAGGGTGTTTTAATTAAGAGTGAGAGATTAAGAACACCTCAGAGCAGATAGACAAGTATTGGAATTCACAGGGGGTGAATTAGTATGGTTGAAACATTCTTGTCCTAAGAGAATAAGGACATAGCGAACTTTTGGAAGAAGGTAAATTGAGTTGTGCTGGATAGAATATTTTGAGAGATTGGACAAGTGGGAGATAAGACCTGTAGGTTGGTGTTATCACCTGAATTAACAGGCACCCACAATATGTCCCAGCTTTTGATGCTTTAAAAATACTATCCAGATCCAGCATAGATGATGGGATATGAGACCCAACAGTTTAGCTTAATGCAAGTATAAGTATATTGAAGAAGTTGATTCGGGCATTAAACAGGAAAGAGAAAGTATTGAGGTTTAAGACGATCTCCCTAATTAAAGTCCTTTGGTAGTAATACACTCCGGAGAAGGTCACATAAGAATTTAAGAGTATGATACGATCGATGTAGCCGGAGTTGTATCTAGACTCATATGACTTGGTTCTAATTTGGAGGACCAAATTCCTTAAGTGGGGGAGAATTGTAAGACCCGAAATTAAATCGTAAATTTTATGAAGAATTGAAAATAGTCCCAAATTATATGAAATGGGATTCGGATAGGAAATAAGGATTCAAATCATAAAATGAATGAATATTCGTGAAGGGAAGTCGGGTTAAATAAATCCCGAACACGTGTAAGGGCAAAACGGTCAAAAGATCGAAAGTCGGGATAAATTCGATAAGAAATTTAATTAAAAATAAGGATTTAGAATATCATGATCTATAATGAGGAATTATACAATTTCGAGTCAAACTGATCAAGATCCGGAATTTTTAAAAATATCGAAAAGTCACCCGGGACAATATCCCGAAAATACGGAGAAATTATACCCGAAAAATGGTTAAAAATATAATAAATAAAATAAATTAAATTAAGTTTAATTGTTTGGAATAAAATATTAATTTTGTAGATATTTTCAGATTTTTTTAGACTATTTTAATGAATAAAATAATAATAAAACAAATTGTTAAATAAAAATAATTGAAAAAAAAAGAATTGGAAAACGTTATCGGGGAGAGAGAAAGTGAAGCAGTAAAGGAAACGAAAATGGGAGACGCGCGTGGCCGACCGACGAGCCACCACCGGCGACCTTTGACCTCCGACGAAGGGCCGAGCAGCAAGAGGAGAGGCCGGCGAAGCCATTGGCACCGGTGACGCGCCTTCAGGAGGCCGGAGATCGCCGAACGGAGGAGGAGAAGATCGCGAGGAAAAACGAAGTCGGTACCGGCGATCCACGGCAGCTGGAGGCGAACGGCGGGTACCGGTGTGATCAGGAGGAGGAGCCGGTCTTTTTGAGACCGGTACCGTCCGACGAAACTGCCAGAATCCATCGGATCGGGAGGAGACAGCCGCGCGGGAGAAGAGGTGATTCGCCGACGATGGCGGCGTTTCGGCACCAACCGAGCCCCGATTCTGAATGCCCAGGTGTAGCCGAGCCGAATGGCACCGGAATCGCACCGGGAACCAGCCGGACGGCGTCGGAATGAGCAAATGCGGATTGAACCGGTCGAATCGGCCTGAATCGGCCAAAACTGAACCGAACCGGACCGAGCTGAACCGGCGGTCTGAACCGGTCTGAACCGGTTCAGCCAAGAAAGAAGGAAAAAAAAGGAGAAAAAGAGGAAAAGGAAAAAGGGAAAGAATTTTCGGGGATACACCGGACTTCGAGTAAGTCAATACGAGGTCAAAAGTGACCGAATTGATTTCCGAGAAATTTATTTAAATTATATTTAATCGAAAAGTAACCCGAGATTAAATATAATAATTGTGCAGTTCGACGATAAACCCCGAACGAGAGCCGATTGAGCTTCGATTTTTGTATCCCGCATCATACTGGGTAAGTACACTTTAATTTCGACAATTAGAGTTCTTTAATACAGAGTTTCAATTATTTTACGGATTAATTCGGTATAAAAGAAATAGTATTCGGAATATTAACGTACTTGCCTTAAATAGTATACGGGCTATCCAATGAGTTTGGAACGAAGCCCGATAATTTTTAGTAAGCTGAAAGAGCTTAGTAAAATCGAAGAAGGGATTTAAAAAGTGGAAAACGGGCTTATGGCCGATTAAGGCCCATTAAGGTGCAATCGGGCCCAATAGGGGTAAACGGGCCCAATGATTTAAATTAAGCCCAGAAAATATTAAATACAATTAAGTTGTATAATATCTGACCTGAGGAATATTGATACGCAGTTCCGGGTATTCGATTGAGAGCAGATCGGACTGCGCGGCGTGACATCAGTGGAAATTTCAGACTCGACGAGAATCGAGGTAAGGGAATTTTGTAGGTGCATAGAGATAATTATGCGTATTTTGAGAGGGGATTTACAGGGTTTAGAAATTTCTTAAAGCATCTAGAAATGAAGTAATAATTTTTACGAAAATCGGGGCTTAAATAAATAAAGGAAAATGACTATTTTGCCCCCAGTTAGGAACATTTCAAAAAGGGTAGTAAGGCTATGAAATTGCATTAATTTCATGATTTTAATGTTTTATATGATTATATTGCTTTGATTTAAGCAAATATACACATAGGTGGGCTGTTGATTTCGTAAATTTTACGAAAGGGTACCGGTTTGTACCGGTTACTATTTTAAAAGATGTTTTATTAAAACTGAGCCACCTATCGTATTTACGTGACTAAAAGAGTGCTAGAGTCTTTCTCGCACTCAAGTTTACTAAATTATTTCTCATGAAAAGCCGTACTGGAGCATTGCTCGTACGAGAAATTTGTGTGTGCACAAAAACCGTGCTGAAGCTTCGCTCGCACGAGATTTTAGATATCATGATATGCATAGCGTGGTGCTGGAGCTCCGTAAGCCTGTGACCTGGTGTGGGGCGGGCAGCAGGATGCTCACATAAACGCACTAGACGCGAGTTGACATGCATATAGTCGTGCGGAAGCCTCCTATAGACTGTGTGTCACAGAGAGTTGAGATGCTCGCACATATACTTTGAGACATGGGTTGGTTATCGACATAGTATTGGGCTGGATAAGACCTACGGCAGGCACCCCCAGACTATGATATGGGTCCACAGAGTACGATGTACCGTGTATGTCACACGAAGTACGCTGTACCGTGCAGTCATGATGACTCTACGATGTTACTCGATATTCTGGCGGGTAGGACTTGACCCCACCTCCCATTGCAGTTGTGATACCCCGCACACCGGGATCCGTGTGCCTGGGATCACAGGGACAAAGTATGGCCATAGTCCTCGATTTTTCATACAGTAACCTACATGCCTCACATGATATCATACGGTCTGGATAGACCAGGACAAACCCGATGGAGGGGTAGTCCCGATTTATGTTTTTAAAAGAGATGTGATTTGATGAATCAAGGTATTCCCGAGAGATGGGTTTGACCTTGATGAAGTTGTTTTATAATGAAACAAATGAGTTTTAAATGTGATGAATTTATGATGAAACAAATAAGTTTCAAAGTGATGAGTTTTGTGATTAAACAAATGAGTTTTAAAGGGAAGAGTTTATGATGAAATAAATGAGTTTTAATGTGACGAGCATGAGATGTCATACATGATGATTTTCCATGTGTGCTTGATATGTCGATTTCATGATTTCTTGTATATGATATATACATACATGTGGCATTGTTTTAATCTTACCTCATGCTCCGAAAGTAAACGATTTTTACATCATGACATTATCAGCACGTAGATAGTATAGTTATCTACCTGCTTATATTATTGCCTTACTGAGCACGTTTCGCTCACCCTTTCATTTTCCACCCCACAGGGTACACTCAGTAGAAGAGAGCGACAATAGTTTCGCACTTCGGTTATCCGCTGCTTCTTATTAAGACCAGGTATACACATTTATATAATTTTTATATCTGAACATATAGATGCACAGTACTATATATGATGTAATATTGGGGATGTATTCAGTTTAAATAAATTGAATGGTAAATAGGGGAGAGGGGACTAACACCGAATCATAGCCCAACTGTTTAGGAGTGTAACTGTTCACGACGGGTGAGGAATTGAAAATGCGAAAAATTTGTAGGGATTTTTAGGTAATTTGGGTCGTGACACTTTATGGCTTTATGAGATCGATCTGCTCCTTGAGGAGATCGATCTTCTCCCAAACAGAATCATTTGGAGATCGATCTCTTCCTCATGAGATCGATCTTCTCTCAAACAGAATCATAAGGAGATCGATCCTCTTCCATTGAAGATCGATCTGCTCCTCAAATTCCTCCTTCCTTGTCATTTTTAACTCACCAGATCGATATCTCCTTCTCCCAGATCGATCTGTCCTCATAACTTCACACTTATTTTAAACACTTAACATATAAATCTCCAATTATCATTCCCCAATTCACTTAGCTCAATAAATTACACTTCAAATTCTTATTACATATTTAAAATATGTCCGAAATTCTTAGATCTCACAAGAAAAGGAGAAAAGAAAAGGAGAAAAGAAAAGAAAGAAAAAAAAGGAAGGAAAGAAGAAAAAGAAGATAGGAAAGGTAAGATATTTATGTATATATGTATTTTTTTTTTAATATACATGTATATATATATGTGGTAGTGTACATAAGTATGTTAGTGTAGATTGGAAGTGTAAGACCCCGTATATGTATAAGGGTAATGTGTGTAATTGGATCAAATAATATGAATGGACTTGTAATGTAAAGTATGATTGATATAAGTCCATGGATTCAATGTATGTATGTGTAATAAAAATTGTAACGTACATACAAGTTTCATTGAGTATGAATACGAAGAAATGAGTTCTAGCAAGTGATGGATGTCATTGAGACTCAAGATGAGTAGTGTGGTAAAATGGAATGGAGTTATGCTTCCATTTGGTTTTATGTAGCATACCTTTGAACATACAATGAATGCACACAAGTTTCAATGTGCATAAGGTATGAATGGATGTCATTTTCAAGTTATAAAGGTGGATGGATGAGAAAATGGCCATGGCAATAGATTAAGGATGTGTTGGTATGAGTTGCAGCAATGAAACTGCAGGAAATCTGGAAAACATGAGGTCCAGATCGATCTCATAGGATGAGAGATCGATCTGGAAGAGCCAGAATGCTCTTATTTGGGCGAAAGAATAGAGCAGATCGATCTCCAATGGAGCCAGATCGATCTGCCAAGCATTCTGTAGTGAAAAGATCGATCCTCAAGCACCCAGATCGATCTCCTTAGCTCTCTGTTTGGGACCAGATCGATCTCATGCTTCGACAGATCGATCTCATGCTTCAACAGATCGATCTCATTGCTTCGACAGATCGATCTCAAGCTTAAAAATGCCGTAAAAAAGAGGGATTTTAAGGGACCAGATCGATCTCCTCTTGGACCAGA